>CM036586.1:118723763-123671263 GCA_020745705.1 Hemiprocne comata
ATAAGATCTACCCTCAGCCTCCTTTTCTTAAGACCCAGTTCCCTCAGCCACTCCTCATAAGACTTCTTCTCTAGGCCTTTCACCAACCTAGTTGCTCTTCTCTGCACCTGCTGCAGCACCTCCATGTCTTTCGTTTATTGAGGTGCCCAAAACTGAACACAGTACTTGAGGTGGGGCCTCACTAATGGCTGAGTACAGGAGCACAATCACTTCCCTAGACCTGCTTGCAACACTATTTCTAATACAAGCCAGGATGCCATTGGCCTTCTTGGCCACCTGGGCACACTGCTGGCTCATATTCAGCTGCTTGTCGATCAGCACCCCAGGTCCCTTTCCACTGGGCAACTTTCCAGCCACTCCTCCCCCAGCCTGTAGCATTGATGGGGTTGTTGTTACCCAAGCGCAGGACCTGACACTAACAGCTTCAACAGCTTCAATAGCTGACTTCTGTGAAAGCACAAAGCTGAGCTAACCAATGCTGTTCACAGATCATTGTTTACCAAACATTTTGTAACCAATACCAAATGCCTTTGTAAGCATCTTTTTCTGTCCTTAAATTTGTCCCCAGACTGAGGGAACAAAGTAAAAAAAACCCAAACAACTAGAAACAAAATGAAACAGAAAGCTTTACAAAAGCATAATAACCTCTAGCATCATCTACAACAGCAGGTACAACTTAGAAGACTTGTCTGCAATTAAGGTTCCATGAAATTTTCATTGTAAACTCTGTTCCTTTTTATTTTGCCAGATTTTAAAATTTGGGCTGAATTTTCCACATTTGCTCTTTACTTCAAGTGGAAGATTTTTTAAAAGTTCCACTGAAAACCACTATGCCATTTCCTAGTGTGAGATTAGAGAAAAAAAGATTGATTTCCTCATACTAAAATTTCTTTGTAGAGCTGTAGTACCTCCCTGTGTTATAGCACCAACTTGCTCTTTGCTGTCTCAGTGAGAATCTACTCATGTTCAGCCAAGCTACAAAACTTTGAAAACTGTTGTTTTAATATGCTCAGTAAGGTTTCAGCAGGCTTCTAGCTACATTTCCTGATAGGTCCCAACAAGCTCACCTTGTCCTAGTCCCAAAAGGTTTACTGCACTGCAAACTTAGAGACTCAGAGAACTAAAACACCAATAACAATATCAATTCCCTTTTGGCCTCAAAGGAAGCCATGTTGTACTGAGAGTGAAGACCATTTGTTTTCCCTTAGGTCTTTCTTTGGTTTTGTTTCTTTTTTTTTTTTTTTTTTTTTGGATGTGTGATTTATTTTTATATTCCTCTTCTGAAATTTTCTTAATAGGATTAATTTAATTTCATCTAACTTTAAATGTGTAAATGTAGGTGTATCATATAGCTTTCCAGTCTTCTCTTGTAGTCTGTAGTGACAGATAGGTACATTGAAAGGCCTTTTTTCTCATCTGTGATAGGGACACAAGTTTTAAAAAAGATGTTATCTGGTATCTTTCTTTTCTTCCATTGACTACAACTAGATGAGGTAAATTAACCAGCCTTTGGTTGGCAAAATTAGACCAAATTAAACCCACCCAAACTGAAAATAAAAAATGGAGGCTGAGGGAGCACTGAGGGAATGGAAGGGGAAAGGACTGGGAGACCACGTAGTCACAGCTAATAGTGAGAGTGTTTAGCCATCAGAAAGCCCAACAACAGACATTCTAGATGACCTGTGAGTTGAAAGAGGAATAACTTACAAATATACTGGAGTTCAAATTGGAGCAACAGATACAATGCAAAAACACACAAGATGAGGAGCCATGGGCTACAGTATGTGGACAGCCCAATCAAATTATCACAACATCACTTTGCAGCTTTTGAATCTCAACTCATAATCCTTTCCTGTGACAAGATCAGAGGTCTTGACATGTCCAGTTTTACTATATTGCCAAATATTAACAATGGGAAAAAAAACAGATTGTTTTCCTTGTTCACTGGAGTGTCCCTTATGAACTGGAACCACATTCTTTTTTTCTGTATAATAATTTTGTATATTATCAATTATGTAGGTAGAAAAACTGAAACATTAAGTTGCACTGCAGTCTGTATTTTTTTTTCCAAAATTTATGCTTAAATGAGTAATTTCTAAAGTATTTTTTCTATTAAGTGCCTGAAGAAAGAAAGATTAATTATTTTTAGTACCTTGCACATCAGTAGATTTCTATTATTTTGTAATTAAATATAATATTGCCACTAGCACAATCTCACGGCAGTAAAGAGAATTTCAGAATACATCTTCACTCTGTATAATGCGTTCCCTTGCTTACAAGATATCTTTTTTTTTTAGATGAGTTCCATGTATTTTAAATACTAGCATTACTGTGTTCTGTGTTTTTTACTTTGTATGTCAGAAGGGTGTGGCACAGCAGTTTGCACGGCAGTTCACACGAGCAGGGTGAGCGGGTAGGACACAGCCCCACTCCTGGCTAGCTTAACGAGTGGTTATTTCCCTCCCAGAAGTGTGTTAGCTATGGTTTCCACTCGGGCAAAAGCCATTGCCAGAAGGAATCTGGTGACCCAGATGGAGGTCCCACACAGACGTATTGCTGTCCAGGTCTCTGCCAGGTCTCTGCCTGTTGTTCATGTCAGAGGGCATCAGAGAGACTAGCTGTGTGAGGTGCAACCAGGTCTATCCACTCAGCATGGTTGCAGAGCTGAAGAAGGAAGAGGAAAGGCTAAGGAGTATCAGGGAGTGTGAGAAGGAGATATATTGATGGAGTCAGACCGTCCCATCTCTGAGGCGAAGGAAGCAGATGGAGGCTCTGTGGAAAACAGAGGTTCCCCTGCCCTCCTGCCACCAGGCAGAAGGAGGGGACCTAAGAGATGATGGGGGTGAAATGGAAGCAGGTCCCTGATCACAGCAGCAGTCAAGTCCCCTCCAGACCACCCCCACCTTCCCAGGTGCCCTTACGGAACAGATACGGGGCTCTGGAAATAGAGGATCAGGGAAGTGGGGATTTGGATGATAGGCAACCTATACCAGAGGTCTTACCATGGTCACATAGGCCTTCCAGACACATAACAACCTCTTCCACAAGTAAGAAGAGAAAAGTTGTAGTTGTTGGGGAGACAGTCCTAAAGGGAACAGAGGGCCCAATATGCTGGGTTGACCCTCATCATAGGAAAGTCTGTAGTCTTCCTGCAGCCTGAATCAGGGATATCACTAGGGAACTCCCCTACCTGGTGTGGTCATCAGACTATTACCCACTACTGATCTTCCAGACAGGTGGGGAGGAAGCTGCATCCTGTAGTCTGAGGATTAAAATACCTGGCTCAGAGACTGGTGCTACAGGCAGGGCTTTGGGTTCTTTGATCATGGCTGGTTTTGAAAGACACCAGGCCTGACGGTAATAGGTGGGAAAGGCTTATCTGGCAGGGGAAAAAGGGTTCTTGGACAAGAATTAGCAGGGCTCATTCACAGAGCTTTAAACTAGACTCAAAGGGGAATGGGGTTGTAGCTGGGGTTGCACCAGTGGGGCAGTGTTCTAGTATTAATGAAGACCAGAAGGCCTCCCAGCCCCCTAGGGTGGAACCAGCGTGCTCAGCTGGCTCCCTGAAATGCCTGTACACCAATGCACACAGCATGGGGAGGGAACAGGAGGAGTTAGAGATCTGTGTGCAGTCAAGGGGTTATGATCTGGTGGCAATTACAGAGACATGGTGGGACAGCTCACATGACTGGAATGGGGTCATGAATGTCTATGCCCTTTTATGGGAAAGACAGGTCAACCAGGTGAGGTGGTGGAGTTGCTCTTTATGTGAGAGAGCAAGTAGAATGTATTGAGTTCTGTCCAAGGGTGGAGGAGGAGCCAGTTGAGAGTTTGTGGGTGTGAATTAAGAGGGAGGTTAACACGGGTGATACTGTTGTGGATGTCTATTACAGACCACCTGATCGGGACGAGGAAGTTGATGAGGCCTTCTAGGGACAGCTGAAAGGCAGCCTTGCAATGGTTCTTATGAGGGATTTTAACTCCCCAAATATTTGCTGTATCTTGGCAATTAAGGGGTAGGGGTTTTTTCACAAAATTTTGAAAGCTTCTCCTTATATAGGGAGAACTTTTTAAAATATTTTATAAGTAAAGAATGAAATACCATCTCCTACATAATTTCCTTAGTTTTACATCATCTTTGCTTTACTTTCCCTTTTTATAAATTTCTTTTCCATCCTTGTGGTTCACTCTTTCTTGTTAAAAATAAAATATTTTAAACCTTTTTTCTTCTTCTTCTTAACTGTTCTCTCTGCATTCAAACTGGGAAAGAAGTGTTTAGTACTTCAAAGGAAAGCACAGTATCTACTTTAGAGTTTCATAAATGAAGGCTTAAAGAGATGATTATAATTAGAAATTGAGAAAACACAAGTTACTAAGTTACTTCCATCTTGAAATAGAGTTCAAGAACCATGTTTTTTTCTACTGAGTCTTAAAAAGCAGACCAGGCATTTCTGATGAAGATTGTCTTAGGTATTTTAGATGACTATATGCAAGAAAACTTATTCAAGATGAGATGTGAAATAAAGCTTTAACTTTCATTTCACTAAACTTGGTTTTGTAGTAAAAATTAACAATAAGGTTGAAAGAGTCATTTTTGAGTAGGACAGAGAGCATCAGTGTTCTATACTTTATTTGCTCTGCACAAATTAAAAGTTCTTTTCTGATCTTCACTACTTCCCCCCAGTGGTTGTCTGAGAAGAACAGAATTTTCCTCATTCTCATGTTGGCTTCAACAGTGAGAAATGCCTTAGCTAGAAATCAATTATTAGACAGAAACAGGGAAGAGAAAGATGGCAGTTGGACCCAATTAATAATCTTACACATACTTCTTTCACTCCAGTACTGCTATCCTGCACAAGGAAGAAAAATTCCATTCTATTCATTTTTCAGAGCATATTAGGATCCCATGATCTGGCTGTGAACAAAACACCAAAACTCACCACAGTTGTGAATGAAGTCTTCTCCTCCATGCAAGGATGTTATTAGGTTTTGCAGTTAAGTTGTCAAAACTTGGCACGTTTTAATAGCTATAAAGCTATAAGTAGAAGTAAATTTTAGGTACAAAGCTCTTGAAAATGGGAGTGGAATTAGGGCTTCTGCTTTCTGATGAAATCAGGACAGAACTTCCTTTTTGTAAAGGAAGACTGGTGATACCATTGACTGTGGCAGAATGTCAACTCTATGACAGGGCTTCCAGAACATATAAGCCACAAGGAACAACTTCAAGGAATTTCAGAGTCACATAATACACCTGACTGTGGAAGAGATGCAGTTGAAAGTAAGTGCTTATATGACTGCAAACTATTTCAACAACCAGATAATTTATTTGAACTTTATCTTGCTTTTTATGTCTTTCTCTGCTTTGATCAGTTAGCCTTATGTACTACAGCATTCAGTTTTTTTAATGCTTCCACTCTTCTGTCTACCTCTGCATTGGACAAATGCCCCAGCATGTGTTTTCTGTGAAAAATGAGGTCCAGGCTACTCAACACTAAAGAATCCCCAACCCTTTGGTAAGACGGAATCACAGAATCACAGAATCCTAGGGTTTGGAAGGGACCTCAAAAGATTATCTAGTCCAACGCCCCTGCCAGGCAGGGTCACCTAGAGTACATCACACAGGAACTTCTCCAGGTGGGTTTTGAATGTCTCCAGCGAAGGAGACTCCACAACCTCTCTGGGCAGTCTGTTCCATTGCTTTGGGTAATTGTCTTCTACATAAAATTTTTCTCCTTCAGTTTCTAAATGTGTGCAATTATAATATCTGTTTTCTTTTTCAAAATTACTGCTTTTTCTTTTGTACCATTTGGCAACTGTGTTCTTGAAATTAGCTGCAGATTCCTAAAGAAATAAATATGGTTGTAGATAAAGACATATGTGTCAAACCTGGCCTAGTCTACACTGACTCATTCAGCAGAGTTTTAAAAAATGAAACAATATGGCAAAGAAGCTATCTTGTCATCTGGAAGAACCGGTCCCCTCAGGCCAATACAGTGTGAGACAAATTGCAGCATAGATTGTCCTAAGTCTGCCTGCTGCAGCCTCTGACACTGTTTGTCTGCATCCTTTTACCTCAGCTAAAACTGAGACATAAGAATGAGAACTTAACTTTTATTCAAACAGAATTTACACCAATTTTTCTTTCATTAAGCATTCATGTAAGTGAAAATAGTATGTAAGGAGATACCTGAATTCAAGATGACCAAACAATTCTGTTTTCTAGAAAAATTCACCTTTCTGTAAGAATTAGCACATCTATTAAATAAACAAAACCACCACAACAACAAAAACCCAAACCGAATCACTTCATTTTCTTGTACTAGTACTGGTGGCCACAAATTAAAAACCCACACTTTCTTCCAACAGCAGCTGAGAGGAGTTCATTTGGAAAAGTTTATAAGCCTTGCTGAGTTCTGAGGTAATGTTTACAAGTTTTAATATAATTATTTTTTTGGCATTTATGAGAAATACTGCCAGCATAGCTTACTGGATGGTCTTTCAGCAAGGAAACTTTAGAAACCTTGAAATTTCCCAGCACTCTGTTGAATTAACACATATTATTTTGCTTCTTTTTGTTCCTTATTCTTCTGAAAAGATGGAAGTCACACTGAGTTTGTGATCCAAATATAATAAACCCACATTATCCAGAGAGGAAAAAAAACAAAATACAGTTAGTACATCCAGGAAATAAGAATTTCTCCCCATCAGGGTATTTTGAACTATTTGTGCATGAATTTGGTTTTAGTGATGAAAAGTTAATCTTATTGTTTATTGACAATGTTTAATGTACATTTTATCATCACTGGGGGGGGGGTTATTAGCTTCAGTAACATCCTGTGTTTGTGCCAGTTATCTTCCTGTGTAATACACTTCACAGTCTTGGAGTTTAGATGTCCATGTGGTGGTGCATTTGCTTCTGCTTGCAAGCAGAAGAAAGTTTGAGGTTTCAGTTTGCTGATGGATGTGCTGAACTTCTGTACCATTCAGATACACTTTGATCAAATGGTATTTATCAATTCTGATAAGTTATTTGATTTCATTTAAACCAAGTTAAACTTCACTAATCTCATAATCATTCATTTCATAATACCCTTAGAGTAAAATGGTGGCGCCACTGAATTTATTGGCAAAATGAGAGTGAAAAAAATACTTGAAACAGCTGGGGAAAAAAACCCCAACCAACCAAAACGAAACAAAACAAAACCAAAAACATTTTACTAACTGGAAACATTTAAATTTTGGTTCCATCCTGTATGTGCTCTAGGGAAATCCCACAGTGCTGGCTAGTGAGCTGAGTGTCTGGAAATGCTGGGGTAGCCAGCCTGCTTTCCAAGTGCTGTGTCAGAGCTCTGTAGCAGGGAGAGGTCGGTGGCTGAGAATGAACCCCCTGGAGCAACTGGGTTGCCATGGAGTCATAGGACTTGGAAAACCCAGGGAACAACTCCAGAACTGGATATCCCACAAGTGCTGATAGTGATGCATGAGGAACCGCAGCAACTTTATACAAAGCTTTGTGGACACCCTTCCTCTCATTCAGCAAGTCAGCATTTTTCAACAGAATCCTATTTCACTGAACAGTAAGGCCAGGTCTACTGCTAGGAAGCACCTCAAGCAAGGGTCCCTCCTGATCTTCTTACCAAAGTCAAAGTAGAGCATATGAAATCCAGATTATCTCTCATAGTTTAATGAAAGGCAGCTACTGATAAGTTACTCTTCTAATGTTAAAAATATTTCTTAAAAATTGTATTGTTGGATTGTGAGGATGTATACATGCAAAATTTGTTGGAGGGTGCGTGACTGGAGTTCAAATACTGGAGTCTACTATGGAGTTGTAGTTTTGAGGAATCTATCAGAGATGTAAAGTCACTGAACAGGAAACAAACTGGGTTTAATGAGGCTACATTGCTCTCAGTTCTTTATCAGATGGCTTAAGCCCAGGTTCACTGATGAAGAAATGACATTGCAGTCTTACTGTCTGAAAACTGGTTAGAGAGAGGCTTTATTGTTCTGTTTTAGATGGAGTCATCATTTTTGTGCAATGATTCACTCTTGGGACTCCTAAGAACTATTACAATATAAGTAATTACACTTCTCACAGAGCATCAAACATCTCATGCTCACAGTAGTTTAACCAGTTTTGATACAGCTCAAAATCTTGGTTTATTCTGTTTCCTGCCACTTAATACGCCAAGCAGCATTTACTTTTCTAACTTTTAAAGACTTTCTGCCATAAATAGAACAAAACTGCTTATGGTACCATTTCCAGTGAAGAGCAATGGCACATTATAAATATCTTATAATTCATTATTCAATTAACACATCATTAAAATAGACTTCTTTTCTTTAAATTTCAAATGAAATTGAACTAGTAATTTTCTTCTTTTAATTTGAAAAAGCACTCTCTTTTTTTTCTTTCTTTGTTTATTTGTATTTGCCTCGGTCCTGGTATGGAAGTGAAAACTGGATACTTCATCAAATTTTAGCTGCTACCAGGAAGCACTTGAAATTTAGTGGAAATCTGCTCTTCTGAGATGTGACATGGCACAGAAAAAAAAAAAAAATTACGACAAAGATATTAGTCTAAAGGAATTTTTTATACTTGTACCCATTTAAACAAAAATAAGGGTGTGTTCCTCAACAAGATAAAATAATCCACCGCTTAGTCAGAAAAGACTGTTTCGTATCTTAGTCACAATGCATGGAGACACTGAAAGAAACCAAGAAAATAAATGCATCTGCTACAATTTTAACTAAAGCCACTATCTAGTTTGACATTTGTTTCTGTTTAAAATACTAGTAATTTTTAGTATTATATGATGTATATTACATAACTGATCCTGAATCTTTCTTCTTTTATAATTCTAGTTACTGTTTTTAACACTTGGTGATTGCTGAGTCTTAATCAAAAACTTCCCATAAAGAGTACAAAAAAGCTTGTCTGGAGAAAAAGGAGAGATCTTAAAGCACAGTGAGAACAGAAAACAAGAGAATATATGCTAATATATTGGAAAGACTGAAGCTTTGAAAAGAAGCTTGGAGTTTTTTGAAGCTTGGTGTATAGTGCAAAGAAGACATGAACCTGTTGGAGTGAGTCCAGAGGAAGGCCGTGAAGATGATCAGAGGGCTCCAGTACCTGGAGGGGCTTACCAGAAAGCTGAGGAGGGACTTTTAACAAGAGCTTGTAGTGATAGAACAAGGGATAATGGTTTTAAACTGGAAGAGCACAGATTTAGGTTAGACATTAGGAAGAAATTCTTCACTGTGAGGGTGGTGAGACACTGGCACAGGTTGCCCAGGGAAGTTGTGGATGCCCCATTCCTGGAAATGTTCAAGGCCAGGTTGTATGGGGCCCTGAGCAACCTGATCTAGTGGGAGGTCTCCCTGCTTATTGCAGCGTGGTTGAAATAGAGACCTTTAAAAGTCCATTCCAACCCAAACTGTTCTCTGATTCTACATAGCAAACTGTCCTTGAAAAGGGAAGGAACAACTTCACAATGTATCTACTATATATTGTTACGCACTTTTAGTAACTGTGTAATTTAGGACGGTACCTTGACATTGCTTTTATGTTACCACTAATGCCTATTTGCTATACAAGGTGTGACACTGAAGAACTTTTTAATGTGTCTCTTCTCATTTATAGTTAACCCTTTGTGGTTGTTTCCTAAATTTCCTGAGAAAAATACTTATTTTGTCTTCTATTTGTATTACAACAGTGCATGAAACTTACCAAACCCAAGTGGTTAATCCCTTCAAAGGCATACATGCTAAGTCCTAAACTCAGCTAAGTCCTTGAATGTGCTTTACTTCCATCTGGAAAAAAGCATTTGACTTGATTATTTATAGAATCTTGGTTTCTAGTCAGGCTGAAAGTTGCAACAGAAACATTCTTAAGACTGTGACTCACTGGGGCTTGTTGAGTCACAGGTAATAAACAGGATACTGGTAATATTGTACAACATTTACTCTTAAAGCAACATTTCAAAAAGCACAGTTTTCCTCCTTTCTAAGAAAATATATTGGCATATATTCAAAAAGGGGAGGCAGTGGTCCCAGTGAAGTCTGGGTTTTTTTTTCTGCTATGCTGATAATATTTTGAAGATTTCCATGTTTCTAAACACATTGAGTATAAGACAGCTTTGGTAGGCAGGGCCACAGTGTACCTTGAGCAGTCATAATCATTACAATTTAACAGTTGTATGTGATCTTTAGATTATTTTGGAGTTCTTAATTGCACTGGCAATAGAAATGCTCCCTGTGAAACTTAGTCAGATCTAGTACTTCAAGAAGGCTTACGTGGCTACTTGCACAGGTAATACAGAGGAAGAGGGATTGTAACTCTTTGAACTGAAGGTGAAACATGACAGTATTAGTAAAATCGGTATTCACATTTTAAAATGTACATTAAACCAAACTGCTAGAACTTTATAACTTCAGAATTTAATTAATTTTTGCAGGTACCAAGAATTAGTAATAGATATGGCAACCTTGAGGCCAAATTTTGAGTATGTTGAAACCAAAGGCAAAAGGTCCTTACCTCCAGGTGGCAGAAGGATTGAAAACCAGCTGTTTATGTCACCTTTTATCCTCTATGTAGGTGATTTACTGGTAATAGTTATTGTCACTTTCCCACATTGACTGTGCCAAGGCATTTTGGTAAAATTGTGTGATATAAAGTGATGTATTGATGCCTATTTTAATAACCTTTTGTGCTTTTTTAAAAAAAAAAAAAAAATTACCTCTTAGGAGTTTTTTTTTAAGAAGCAGACAATGGGAAATGCTTTGACTTTTCAGGGAACTAGTTTCAAGGTTTACCTAAAATTGAAAAATAAAGTGAAGGATATGACAAAAGCTTTTAATATATCTTGTATTTTGAACTATAATTCCAATCTTTTTCAGAGACTTTGTACATCAAACTAGTCTATGATTTTTACTATTGCATATTTGTGAAATATGCTATAAAGTCAACTGATAAGTACTTCTTAGAAAAGCTTCAAAGCATGTGTTCAGGTACTTCTTCCTACTTCTTCCTTCTCAGAACATCCACTGGATATTGCACAACACTTTTTTAGAACTATTTATTTTTCTTAGAGGAGCGCAAGTCTACAATGACATAGTCGCACAGAGAACGATTATGTCCACACTCTGGAAAAGGAAATAACTTCTTCAGCACAGGTTTTTTTCTATGATTTTTGTTTAGACCTTAGGAAAAAAAAAAAATAAAATAGTTCAACAAAACACAAAGGACAGCTCAGCATTTTATTCTGGATCAAAGAAAGGTTCTACCTAAAAATAACTTATGTTACAGAATCTCCTTCTTCCTTTCTAGTAGGTATACAATCTAGCAGTCCTTACTGTATTTGTGGCTTGTACATAGTGCAGAGAACTATATAATTAATAGTAAAGTTTGTCTCTGCTAGCAGCGAAATTCCTTATAACTAATACTAATGTTGATATTTACTCCTGCAGTACTTTGCATAGAAGGGGAAACTGTTATGATTGTGATTCAGCTTTTCTGATGTTTCTACTGACAACAATACAATTTAACATTTTTGTGCTCTTTTGAACAAAAAGTAAATTTTTGAAGTTTATATAAAAGCTTGGTCCTTGTACTTGAGGAAGGGAAGAGTTTAAAAATCTGTTCATTTTTTAGTATTTATAAACACTGTATCAAATTTATCTTTGGTAAGTATTCTGGCAGAAATAGAAGGTATCTGTCAACATTAAAATAATTTTTCTTGGAATTAAGCTCTAACAAGTTTGGAAAGGTCAACATTATTGCTGACCTGTTCTATAGAAACACTAATTCCAGTAAAAACTGGTATTTTTAGATAATTTGTCTCATTATAAATTGTGAAGACGACATTTTTTAAAATCTTGGATTTTTCTAGTGCTTGATACAGTCCAAAGTTTAATATAAACTACTTCAGAGATGTAATATTTAAATTCTTTCTCTGTAGCACATATCCAGTAGAAAATGTGCAACAGTGCTCGTAATAACATGTTCTCACCAGTATTTGACAAGACAAGCAAAGTTTTGTAAAACTTTCAAATTATTTGCTCAGCTGATAATGTTATTCCAAGTTGTTTAGGTGGCCTGCCTATTGATGAAAGGCAGTCGATTGTTATGTGCAAAACAGACTTGCTATGTCCTTCTCCCATTAGACAAAATATATGTGAAGCAAGCTGTGGCTGAATACCTGGCAGTGGAAAAAAAAAAAAAAAAAGTTATTTATTAGGGTGGTATTTAAGAAGTAGGACTATTAGACCTTGTATTAGTAAGTGCATTGTCCCTCTCCATTCTGGATTCCTAGTGATACTTTGTTAGGATTGATCAATACTTCCATAATATGGCTAAAATAATTTCTGACCTCTTTCCAGCCATTTTAGCATACAAGACAGAAAAATTACAGGAGCTTATAGTAGGAGTAGCATGCTCCAGTTTCCCCAAAGACAAACTCTACTCAGGTTACATGCAGAGTTTTTCCCAAATTCATTTGGGATTTTGCCTAAACGACATAATGCAGTCACCACATATTGTCCTAAACCTAGCTCTTCAGCTTTACCATTTTGAAGTGGTGTATATTTTAACCTAAATAAAACTATTAAGTCTCTTAAAGGCTACATATTGCATTTGTAGATATTAGGAGATAATACACTATTAGTCAAATGAGAGTCATTGTCAAGGTTTGACTCAGAATCGAAAAATAAACCAGAGAAAACAATGCTCTCGATCCCCTCCCAGCCAGGTAGGGAAGGAGAGAGAGAATTAGGAGAGAGACTTAGCTGGATTGAAAACTAAATTAGACAGCTTTAATTGTATGTACAATTATATACAAGTGTGTTCAGGAATGTTCAAAAGCCTCTTGCCTCCCCCTACCCCCAGCAACTCCCCCGGCACTCTCCTGAGCTGTGAGCAGTTCTGAAAATTCTCCGGCCGCTGTCTGAGATAACAGCAGAGCAGACAGGGCTGTGAGGAGAGTTATGAGGGTCAGGGCTGAGTCTGGGGTCGACAGTGATGGATGGAGTCCTCCCTGGGCACCGGCCATGGACAAAAGAGAAGGGAAGAAGAAGCAGGAAGGAAGTTGTCTTCTGTGATCTCTGACCTGCCTCGGAGCTTGCGTAGATCTATGGAATGGAATACCTTTGGTCAGTTCTGCTGTCTGTCTAGTCCAGCTCCCCTACGGGGGGGTCATAGATACAATTCTCCTGCCCCGGTAGCCCCTGTAGCAGCAGAGCTAAGAAGCGAACTTGGAGTCTCAGCAGTAACATAAGCATTCCAGTTTTATCAGTCCACTAGCTGGAATGCTTGTTGCTAGTTAAAAGAAAGCTTACTGAAGGAAAAAAAATCAGTAAAAAATAAATTAGCCTAATCCTGGCTCCACCCAGGACAGTCATGAAGTCAGGTGAATGGTTCTCCCACTGGGGTACATGCAGCCTTTGCTTTGGAGCAGACAGCTGTCTTCTTTTTTCCTTAAATGTGGAGGTCAGTTTTTTGGTAGTCACTTGAGAAACAAGTGATAGTATTCTCCAGTGTAAAAATTACTATTTATTGTTTAATTCTACACAACCTTGTATTTTTCAATAGTTCAGGTAGGTACAGCTAAAAGGATAGGAAAAAAGCTCAGACTCATTGTGGCATCCCATAGCCCAATGTCATTTCCCACTTCAGAAAGAACATGCTTGGCCTGTGCTTTGGCAGAGAGTAAAGGAGAGGTGTTGTGATCACATCTGTGCATACCTGGGATGGGGTGGTAGTGCACTACCAAACAGTTATGGCCACAAAAGAGGCTGGCCAGAATATTTGCAGTGTGGTATTTTTAAGCTCATATGCACACACGCTAGGAGTGCACAATGCATGTTAGAACGATGGTCACTCTAAGGCAAATAACTCTTTCTTTTAATATTATGTAATGTCATATAAGTCTCAAATCTGATTTCACTTATACAAGCTTAACTTGATTCTGGAATGAGATTAGATTTTGATCCAAAAGACTGCCAATCCTTCTGTCAGTTAGAGATGAAAACTGAAACCTACAAGTTATAGGCACATAAAGTACAGGTCTCAGCTATCTTCTAGAGGCTTGTATTTGTATGGATGTTTTAGCCTCTGATAGAAAGGAAAGCAAATAATTTGTCTAAACTTTGGGGTCACATGTAGGACACAATTTCCTTCTACTTGAGTGGATCAGTGTATAAATAAGAAAAAGGTGAACAGACCAGGAGGAAAAACTTCTGTGCTGTTTCTTTACTGGTGTGTTTGGGTATACTACTTTTAAACCTCAGGAAATTGTACCCGTTGGGGAGGCAGGGTGAAGGAGAGGCTTAATCTGTTTTTCAATTATAAACTGCATAAATGCTTTCCAGAGGTCAGAGACTGAAAGTTGTAAAACAACTTTTCCTCAGATACTACTGCTTAAAATCAGCAAGAGAATTTACTAAATGCAGAAACTACACATTTGTGCTTAAATTTTCAAATGGTAGTATGGCAATAAAAGGATCCAAGAGTCATAGATGCCTTAAATTACAACCTTTTAGGATGGAAGACAGTCTTATGTCAACTTTTTATAACCTAAAGTTAGTAAGTCTTGGGTTTGTCAGGAGCTGCAAATCTTTATCTTGAAATAAGACAATCTACAGCCCATTCAAAATTTCAGTATGGCCTGATGTGAGGTTTGGCTTTCAGCAAGAAAAATACATGAGCTGGCTACAAAATTTGGAGCTAACTTTAGAACCTGAAACCTACACCTTGCCTAAGAATATTTGGCTTTGAATTATTTTTTTCTATTTTTAATTATTTAATTTCTAGTTCTTTTAATGCATAAAACCATATATTTTCATACTGGTTATTAGAAAGTATTTTAACTTAACCCAGTAACATGTACAAAAATCTTAGACAGTAGTATATTATTTCCTTATAAAAAAATATTTACTTATGTAGGTGCACTTCTTAAATGTTTTTTTACATTTTTATCTGCAACTTCAATTTCATTTTACATATTCAAAGATCCAAGCTATGCTTATGTGTAGAATATATGAGAGAAAAATTCACATGCAATTCAGAAATTCAGATGTGTGAAAGAGATGCAACGGGAGACCCAACTCTGTCCAAGCATAGAGTTTATGTTATCATTCAGTCTCAGGGGAAATCAATTTGCAACATCTACTGGGAGATGTTTAACTAGTGAAGAACTGAAGTGAAACTAGAGGCTAAGTGGAGGATACATGTCTTCCATTTTTAAAAGGCAAGATGAGTATCGGTAAGTGTTCTGAAAATCACTAAATTGCAGTGTGAGAAAGGATATCAAGGTATCTTCTGGTCCATCCCATTGCCTTGCCTACAGGTGGGGTTAAAAGGTATTAAGATTGTATTTTAAAATATTCTATAACACAAAATTTACAACCTTTCCAATGAATCTGTTCAATTGCTTCACAATAATTACTTTGAAAATGCTGGCATTTTACATTTTTTCCCCTTTAGATCTATATGAAATATCTCTTGCTACAATTTATGTCTGTTACCCCAAATCTTATTTCTTTTAGACATGGAGGACACCTTAATCTCTATCTTTTTACAGTGTCTTTTTACATATTTGAAAAACAATTGTGATGACCTTCTTCATCACCACAGTCATTTTTTTTTATTCTGTACTTGTCTTTGCAGAGAAATATACAGACCTTCCCATGCTGTTATCATCAGTGATGGTGAAAAGCATAATTTATATTACATTGCTTGCCTATAACTTCTTCACAGACCAGCTTATACATGGTTTTTCACATATTTGATAGCCAGGAGGAAAGCAATAAAACATAACAATGATCAAAATACTCTCCTCTTCTGTGATAGATTTTTTAACTGGATTTAATTACAATTACAACTCTGTTACACATAAGTGTAACAGAGTCATCTGTTCTTTAAAAATCAGAGGAAAACATTATCTTCATATAATTTGCAAAGTAAAAAAAGGAAAAATTTACATTGGTTCCACCACAGCTGTGATTAGTTGCTCCCTTGCAAAAGGCCAGAGAGGGAGGTCCATGGGTCAGGTATTCAAATGTGCACTGTGAAGCTAGTGTTCTCATTCATTTAAAAGTGTGAGCTCCTACTGACACTATTTCCAGGGACAGAGTCAGAACACTTAAAAATCTTCAAGGTTCTCAAAAGTTTATTACTGAAGGTATAAAGCTGATTGAACCCACTGAATACACAGGTCTTTCCTCCTACTCATTCATATTACCTATAATGACTCTCTAGTTTAAAGTATTTTTCTTCCCTAGAGCAAAACCACTCCTGATGTGGCCTGGCCTCCACCATAGATTCTACCACTTCTGTTGGTTAAACACTTCTTTAAACTAGAGCTGTCCTTTCACTTCCACATGTGTTTAATAGAGGCACAACCACCTTCCTGCCCTCTCTGTAGATTTCTTCTATACTGAATTGTGCTTTAAAACAACTTTTCTTGTTTTACTCTCAGTTCAAAATGTAACCAAAACCAAAAGGGCCACCAACATAGTTTATAGATTATACATAAAACTTTAATTCTGGTACTGAATTGCATGGGTTTCATCTGAAGTCAGATTCACTTGTAAAAGGAGTCAATGAGGGCAACAGGAAGGTGGAGAGAGCTGCAGTTTCTATTGACTCATACCGAACAACATTGACCCAAATTTTGTGTCACTTACTTCCTACAGATAAGAACTCTGCTTAACGAAGAACTGAAAAGTACATCCCTGAATAGCTTCCAATCCTGGGAAAGCAAGAGAAGAATCGTGAGGCTTTTCCTCAAAACTTACACACAGGACAAAAAAGAATTCAAATATCATGCCACTGAAGTCCTGCTTTGGATATACACAAGTATCCTCAGTGTCAGCTGAGGTTTGTGTTTTCTTCTTTTGGTCCTGCAGTTTCCTGAATACAGTGCCTTCTGCGAAGCAGCAAAACTGTAGATCAACATCCATTATGTATATGTGGCACAGCTGTCAAAGCATGGAGAGATGTCTCTCTGAATCTCACTTCCTTTTTGCTCTGAGTGACAGTTTTTTCCAGAAATCTCTAGACAGCTTATACTACAACAGTTCTCTTTGGCCTGCCTCAGCTGCAGATCATTTGAGCTTGAATGCCAAGTTTACTCTTTTTGGAGTCTTACACATGCAGTTACTCTTGGGAAAATCCAACTAAACAATTGGCATTTAATTTTCTTGGCAATCGAGAGCTCTATAATCTGAGACAGACTTCACTACTTTATTGAAGGTGGTGAGCTGTCCTTTATTGGTCATGTAATGCAATGCTACACTGTAAAATTCTGTTCAGGAATTATAGAAGATATTTCTTCATTTCCTTCCAGTGAATGAGAACATGGGAAGCAGAGAGCTGTCTTCTACTGGCATATGAGAATTTGTATGGGAGATTATGGCTTACTATAGACTTTATCTCCACTGAAAGGCAAGTGACGTATGCTCATCTCTTTCTTCCTGTGTGTAATATTTCTATACTGTGTCTACAATATTTCTGATAGTTGTGGAGGAAAAATTTTGCAAATTTAGCTCTGTTGGCAAATGAGCCTGTGAAGTCAACAGTAAGACCAGCCCATAATGGATTTTTTCGAAGTCACAAAGTCCCACTTAGTGGGATAAAAATTAGTTATCTTTTTTTTTCTCCCAACATGCAACTTGTGTAATAAGCAGAGGGACAGTGCCACATATAGTGTGTTACTCTCTTCTGTTAGTGGATTTGGATTAATTTCAGCAACAAGTGTGTCTATTCAAAAGCCATAAAGATGGAACACAATATCTTCTCTCCTTTCACAGGTTATCTAAATTTTAGCATTTCTATCTGTGTAGACAGGGTTTTCCTCTCTTATAATCTCCTCCTTTAAAACTAATTAATGGACTAGCCCATAATTATATGTGCTTCCTATTCCAGTAAAGAGGAAGGAAACTTCCAAATCAGATGGACGTCAATTGGGCTGCAACTTCTGTTGAATAAGTGTGTATCTACAGCAGGAAAATCTCTTCCATTGCCAAAACATGAACTGATCTTCCTCTCTTTAATGGGCAGTCTAAAGGTCAAGAGCTTGAATGGAGACAAATGGTGACATTATGCCTGATTATTACTTTGTTGATTTGAAATGTAATTCAGGAAGTGACTGAAAGCTGCCTGCAAGCTGATTATTACTATTCCATTGCCCTCCCATCAACAAAAAATCAACAACATGCAGATATATTTGCCTGGAAAATAATAGCTATTAGGAAAATGTTCTAAGAAATAATTTTGCCACACAGTGCAGTGGAAAAGTTAGTTTCCTTTCCATACAGGATTATATGTAAATCCATAAAGATTTAGAGTAAATAGCAGTCAGAAAATGTTAGAAATTGCCATTATGTTTGGATTATGCTCACACAAATCTAAGGCCAACAGTAAATAAAGGGATCATATAGCAAGCTCTTTACAGACTTCATCGATATTAGTCACTTTCTAGGCTTTATTAAGCTTTCCTATGAGTTGGTACCATCATTTTCATTCCTGCTATACAGAGTAGTACCAAGTAAATTCCTGCAGGATTTTCACATATGCATTAGTTTTACTAGCTCACCAGGCAACCCAGGGATTTTCAGTATTGCTCTGGGGCAACTGCAGTGTCAATAATAAATCACTTTTTTTCTTGATGATGCTCTCCATTGTAACCCTCTCTTATGCCTGGGAAGTACTCACAATTTCCATTATTTCTTCACTTTCTGTTCTCATCATGTCCAGTTCTGTATCCAGGATGTGATCAATGAGTCTCTGAAAAAGTTTTCAAGAGTTTTTGACCTCTTTTCAAACCTCATTAAGGTTCAGTTGGAACTGCATTTTTAAAAAAATCAAGTACTGTAAAAAGAGAAACTAATAAACTACATAGTTCCTGCTATTTTTCCCAGTAACACTTTTTGTTAAGGGAGCAGTGTCGTTTGTGAATACAAACAAAACGGGAGACTTATGCATAAGATTATCACAAATTAATTAAGCTTCATTACCAAGGACAGACCCCTGCTCTTGGAGCACACTAGCACTTCTGTGCCCACTTGCATCTGGTTGCCACTGGGTTTTAAAAATGAGCAATGAAATTTCAACAACAAATTTTGGGCTTCTGTGAATGACAAAACATATAAATAAGATGTGCATGGAACTCATCTAAATCCCTGATCTTTCCATCCAAACTGAAAGCCAGGCATTCAATTATTTAGTAAATAATATGATGATTCTACAATATGACTTATTTTACATGTCAAGCTTGGGAAAAGCTATCTCATTTACAAACCACTGCTGCTTCTCCCTGCCACCCCACAAACCCTCCCCCAGTTAGCACTGCATTTCTAGTTTAATTTCAGCAGGGACAAATTTTTAAGTTTATAATACAAACTCCAATCTTATAGACCAGAATAGTTGAGAAACTTCTATATCTTGTGTCTATTACAGTATCTCATAATAATGTATTTATTAATTTTTAGATACGTGGGTTAGGTGTGTTTATGAAGTAATCTCTGTTTTAAGATTAAAAAGAATGGGTCATACAGCTTTGATATTGCCCACCTTCACTTTGAGTTTACACAGTTCTTCAGTTAAATTTGATAATAAGCCCAAATGATAAGCAAGAATGGTACATAAGAGCTGAAAAATAGAGATTGGATTTGGGACCGCTAGAAAAAGCAGAGTTTCTTTCTGCAGAGGAGGGAAGGAATGGGATAAGGTTCTTTTGCAGTTGAAATCTCAACATACCCTTATTCTTTACATGTTCTCTTGGTGAGCTAGCTGACTTATTTGATGGGGTGGTATAAGTTAGGAACACAGCACAGTGAGAAGAAAGGTAATTACTATACAGTATTCTTCTCATTAGAAGTAAAAATTCAAGAGGCTAGGAATTTGTAAAGTATTGCTCTATCAACAATAAATGCCAGCATGCTAAAAGTTTCCCTGTAGTAGAGCATTAAGCCTCAGGATTTGGCTGATCATGAATGGCCAGCAGTTTTCAGAGAGGAACACCAATAAAACCACTGCCTACATATATCTTTCAGGGTGTTTCACAGACTCTCAAATTGCTTGTCTCCCTCTCTGCATGTATTATGCACTGGGAACTTACACAGTCTGAAGTATTATTGGGTCTGGCTAAATGCCCTGGCCTTTCCTCTGAAGGACAGCTCTTTCTGGAGGGCAGAGGGCAATGTAGCACTACTGTAGAGCAGTGTTTTTTTTGACAACTGGGCAATGTTTTGCTGCTCTTTCTCTCTATCCAGCCAGCACTCATATTCTGGGGTTGTGTGAAATACAGATTGCAACTACAGTCAGATGCGATTTCCCACGATTTGGAGTTTCATGAGCATTCATCATTTTGCATACTTGCTTGGCACTGATGAGCTGTTAATCAAGGATTTGCTTTTAGTGCTGATGCTTTTAGGCAATCTTGACATTACAAACAACTGCCTTATGCTTTAACACCTGCGCACTCACAATAACCCGGCACCTGCTAGTGTCCATGCAGTGTGATTTATGGGCCTAGATATAGGGTCCTGAGGGCTTTCTGTAGCTCTATCCACCGGCACACCTGCTCTACAGTGCACACCAGAGTGCTGGGGCCTCTCTTCCACTTTGGCAGTGCAGACAGAGGCTGCAAAACGGCCCGGGTGGCCTCTGCAACTGAGACTCAGCAGTAGTTTGCCACCCCTCTGGTGCTGTGGGGGAAGCCCGGCAGTCCTCTATGTCAGGGAGGCAAAGGCCACTAGAGGGATTTGAATGCACCTACGGAGGGGCACGGCACCAGCACAAAGCCCGAGGGCTGAGCCCAGCCCAGTGGAGCCACTTTGAGAGGAGAAGCTGCCCCGAGAGGAGCCCAGAAGCTTCCAGAAAGTCCCACCATCCTGGTGTGGGTGTGTGTGGAGATTTCCCCTGAGCTCTGCATGCTCCTCCCATTTGCTCTCGGAGAAATTTACTGTGGCTTGCATCTGACTCCATACTTCTCTGGGTACCACTTGGCGGGGTGCTTTGCAATAACTGTCGAAGAAATTTATGTCAGTTGAGCAAACATGCAAGGAACTCTGTTTTCAAAGGTTAGATGGTATACCCCAAAGAGCTTGCCTTGCATGCACAACCAAAGTGGCACCTCCAAATTTAGGATTATAGGCCTCAAAGATATTTAGGCATACAGCATGTGCTTCTGCACCTGCCTCTGTAGTCTGAGCCCTAGCTGACACACAATGTTTTGAGGTGTTCTGAAAATCATACAATCATAGAATCATAGGAATTGGAAGGGACCTTTGAAGATCATCAGTCCAACCCCCCTGCTGCAGTGGGAACACCTAGGGAAGATCACACAGGAATGCATCCAGATAGGTCTTGAAATCTCCAGAGAAGGAGACTTCACAACCTCTCAGGGCAGCCTGTTCCAGTGCTCCGTCATGCTCGCAGTAAAGAAGTTTTTCCTCATGTTGAAGTGGAACTTCCTGTGTTGTAGCTTGGTGCCATTTCCCCTCATCCTATCACAGGACACCACTGAAAAGAGATTGGGCCATTCTTGACATCCACCCTTCAGATGTTTGTAGACATTTATAAGGTCCCCTCTTAGTCTTCTTAAGACTAAACAGCCCCAGGTCTCTTAGCCTTTCTTTGTATGACAGATATTCCAGTCCCTTAATCATCCTCGTAGCTCGCCATTGGACTCTTTCTAGTATATCCCTATTTTTCTTGAACTGGGGAGCCCAGAACTGGATAGAATACTCCAGATATGGTCTTATAAGGGCAGAGTAGAGGGGGAGGAGAACCTCCCTTGACCTGCTGGCCACACTGTTCTTAGTACATCCCAAGATACCATTGGCTCTCTTGGCCACAAGGGCACATTGCTATCCCATGGATAACTTGTTGTCCACTAGGACCCCAAGGTCCTTCTCCATGGGACTGCTTTCTAGCAGGTCAACCCCTAATCTATATCAGTCCTCAGGTGCACTTTTCCTGTTTTCCAGGACTTTTCAGAGATGATGGAGAGCAGTCTAGCAATGACTTCTGCCAGATCCCTCAGCACACATGGATGCATCCTGTCAGGGCGCATGGATTTGAAGATGTCCCTTTTCCTTACCTGATCTTTAACACAATCTCTTCAATCAAGATGAAGTCTTCCTCTCTCCTGACTTCTTCTGTGGTCTGGAAGGTTTGGGAATCCTGAGGGTCAGCCTTAATGGTGAAGACCAAGGCAAAGAAGGCATTCAGTAACTCCACCTTTTCCATGTCCTCTGTCACCAGGGCACCCACTTCATTCAGCAGTGGGCCCACATTTCCTCTGGTCTTCCTTTTACCTCCAGTGTACTTGAAGAAGTCTTTCTTGTTGTCCTTGACTTCCCTTGCCAGTTTTAATTCTAAGGAGGCTTTAGCTTTCCTATTTGCATCCCTACACCCTCTGACCACATTCTTGTATTCTTCCCAAATGGTCAGCCCCTTCTTCCATGATCTATAAATTTCTTTCTTCCACTTAAGTTTCTTCAGAAGTTCCCTGCTCAACCATGCAGGTCTCCTGGCTCTCTTAGTTGATTTCCTACTCTTCAGGACACTTCGATCTTGAGCTTGGATGAGGTGGTGCTTGAATATTAACCAATTCTCTTGGGCCACCTTTCCTTCCAGTACCCTATCCCATTGGATTTCTCCAAACAGTTCCTTGAAAAGGTCAAAGTTAGCTCTTCTGAAATCCAGGGTTTTGACCCTCTTAGATGCTTGGTACCTGCTGCACATGATTCTGAACTCTTGACCCAGCTACAGATAAAACTTATTTTAGTTTGTTATTGATGATACTTAAAATGGCAATTTTACAAATTAAGTGACTAATTAAGATAGCAACAATCAGATATTTTGCTACCTTTGGATACATGCAGCTAGGCATTTCTGCACAGGTATACTTAGATGGTAGAATCGTGTTGGCAACAGGTTCTAAACTTCTTAATAATTAATCCTTTAGGCTTTTTTTTTTTTTAATTAATGGTTTTATTTGGCACTAGCACTCATTCAGCAATCAGAAGAACTGTGTGTGTGATAGCTTCTAATTTCTATGCCCAGAAATTATTCGTCACTTGCTTTTGTGACTCAGCACAGAGATTATTAAAAACCACTTTCTATAATTTCTTGGAAATTATAGGATTTGGGGGGGTTTTATTATACAAATGTCTATTAATAATACTTCAGCTAAGTCTGTCAAAATGTTTATATAGCTTATTTTTCATGTTTTATTTAATTACAGTTTGCCAATAGGGAAACAACTGAGCAGCTGTGAGAAAAATCCACTTGCTGTTGTTTCTTGAGGGTTTTTCTTTTCCTAGCTATTCTTAACCTTCTGGTTTCGAATCAGAAAGCCAATCTTTCTCTTTCTAGCAAAATCTAAAAATCCAGAGGAGGAAACCAAGTCAGTCTATTCTGGTAAGATTCATAAACTTAAAATCTGATAAAGCTGAATAAACTCTCCAATTAAAAGCTCAATTAGATGTCACTGAAGACCGTTAGAGTAGGACTTGCCTAACGTAACTCAAGCATCCAAAATGTACATACGTTCCTCTTAAAAAAAAATAATAAATTATTTAGTTACTCTTACTTAGTTTCCCAGCTCAGATAACTAATTTTCTGTGCTCCACCACTGATATTCCAGTTGCCAAAGTATCTTTAACCAAGCGCTGAAGGGTCAACACAGCAGAAGACAATCTGTGTTCTAGCGCTGGTCACACCACTAGTCTCAGCCTAAACAGGTAATTAATAGTGACTATGTTGTCACTAGAAGAGAGAGGACTGACAGCCAGCTGTATAGCTCTGACTCTAGCTAAATACTGTTCCTATGAAGCACTAACTGCCTTTCATGCTCAGTTTGGGGAGAGATCATGTCTCTGTAAAGAGATCCTTTCAATATTTTCTGCTTTACAAGCAGCCGAGAAGACTGCAGAGTAGATTTAATGGCACCACTCAAAAGGCTGAAGCAAAGAAAGCATGCAGAATGCAGCTGGATAAATACAACCAATGTTTATGCCAACAAAGTGTTCTTATCAGAACTGAGTGGCTACATGCAGAGTCCTGGATGGGAATGGTCCTTGTTATCTTTTAACTATCAAACTCTGCACAGAAATCAATTGATTTTTATCAGTGTACAAGCACACACAGCTATCATGTTCCAGTTCCCAGGCAGATTGCCAGACACTCCTGAATTTACTGGCCATTGTGAGCAGTGGGAATAGGGGATAAGGGGGAAGGAAAGATGAATCTGTGAGATTTAGGAATGTAGGGCTGGTTTAGGAAGCTAGTCTAGGCAGGAAAATCCCATTCTTCACACTTCAGTGTACTCTGGGTTAGTATTTACATACTGGAAATGTTAAACAAATGGGCTTTATGAAGGTCAGATCAATGTTTTAGTGAATTCAAATAGCTGGAGTATTGAGAGAGTGTCTGTGCACTTCAGTTTCAGCATAACTATTAGGTTAGAGAATAGCTATCAATACATGTCACAGCTGCATTTGGGATAGAAAAGGTTAGGCCTGGAGAAATGTCTTTCCAAACTTAAAAAAACTGAAAGGAAACAAACCAGCTTGTTTCCTGAGATTAAAAGTTCATTGTTCAGTTTTCTAGATTTTTAGAAGTGAAGATGTTTGAAACCCATGCATGCAAATGCTTCTGCCCTGAAGAAAGATCAGTAGCTTGGAAAACCTAATCCTGAACCTGCTACCTCCAGAATTTTTCCTTTAGTGCTCTGCAGGGCTTAACTTGATAATATATATACCACTGTACAATATATATAAAACACACATATATATAATGTAAATAAGTTCAAGGAGCATCTGAACAACCATCCCTAGTCATATAATTTTTAGATAGTCCTGTGAGGAGCAGGGAGTTGGACTCAATAATCCTTATGGGTCCCTTCTAATTTAAGATATTCTATGATTCTAACTAATCAACATCTATCTCTTTTCCAAGTTTGATATGGAAATACAGTAATGTATTAAAAGACTGTTAATATATTCCAAATGTGAAGAGAGAGGGCTAAATAAAACACGTTAACAGATACTTAATATGATTGTTTTCACCATTGTTAAGTATCTGGCTGAATTGTTCCTCACCCTTAAAATTACCTCATTGACTAGGTCCATCCTTTGCTAACAGGATATATTTTCATCAAGTTACAAATAGAACCTCAACATCATTTGATGATCATTCATAAAGAGAAGAAAAAAATATATTTTTTGTCCTGCATTTATTATTGGTTTCCAAATGGTAAAATATTTTGGGGAAAATGGAATCAGGGAAGGAAGGAGATGAGGAAGGGGAAAGAGAGTGAAGGGACGGGGAAAAGAGAGCAAGAGTAATTGTTCCTGTTTCAGAGTATTCAAGAACTCTGTCTGGGTTGTGGTTTTTTTCCATTAACCCATTGTAAGGAATTTTTTTTCAGTTGAAGGCTGTGCAAAAGAGCTTCTAGTTCTCTGGGGATTTGATAAAACAGCTGCTGTCACTGTGTGAGGAAACAATGCACAGGTGCCGGGAGTGTTTTTCAGCTGGCAATTTAGAAACAAATACAACTACGTCCCAAGAGGAATAAAGAGCGTTACAGACTTTGTTATTACTCTTGTGTCTCTAGCTTTCAGAAGTGATGCTACAGAAAAGCCTGCACACAAAAGGAACTTTTGGAAAGGATTTTAGTTTTTCTCCCTATTCCCCTATTTTTAGTAAATGGTTTTCATGCATTAGGGGATATTACTTTTATTTTAGTAGGTTACAGCCTGACAAAAACTTCCACTAGTGTAGTGGGTTCCAGCAGGTGGTGGTGAGCTCAATCTAAAGGTCTCATCTCTGTTTAGCAGAGCTTACGTTTTGTGTACTTTAGAGCATTTGCTGGCTTAATCAAACATCTGGTTAAACACTGAAAAAGAGGAGGAAGGGGGCAACTGTAAGATACAAGTGTGACTGTTATTTAATTACATTTCCTACAGATGAAATCATTAAAATTAAAGAAAATATCAGCATAGCCAACATTAACATCCTGAATAACCTCAGCTCATGTGGTTTACCAACCAAACATAATACCAAAACACGCTCAGATTAGAGAAGGAAGCTTCATCTCCTTCACGGTATGTCTTTATTCAGTTCTAGTGTAGAAACACTAACACATTCCAGTGTCTTATAAGTCAATCAGTAATCTTACTTCCAAATTCAGATCTGGATTAAATCTTACCTAGATAATTATTTTCCATGTTACTTTCATCTTAAATAGTATGAGACTGATGCCAGGTTTTAATATGTGGAGAAATTACATCATTTCTTTTTTGATCCTCTATGTATAATTTTGTTCTTGTCCCATGTAAAACAGAGCAGAATTATGTCAGTTTTTAAAAAGTGTTTAAGTATCACGGAAGACCCATTGACATCAATAACTTCTCAGATACTTAAGCTCAGGCAAAAGCTTTCAGACTTAAAATGAACTTTTTTGACATTCAGTTCTACTCTCTTTGATTTTAGTGAAGTTAAAAAGGATATTACAAACATGAGCAACAAGGTGAAAGAGCCTGGATTTAGGAGAAGAAAGGACTGAAAGAGGAGTCAATTTCCAGCAGTGGAGTAATGAAAATAGATAGAGGAGACTGCAAAGTGAGATATCTTTTGTGTAAGTTGCAGATGAATTAAATACGCTAGTGATGGCTTAAATAGGATCTTCTTGTTCTGCCAGCTGGCTTTTATTTTCCTTTTTTTTTTTTTTCCTCATTTTTTACATATTCTGGTTGGCCGGAATTTTCTGAATCAACGCATAATGCTAAATTGAATATTGTGTTGTCATCTACTTTCTGTTATCTGCATGAACCTTAATCTTCAAGAGAAATTTTTATTACGGCAGTAATATTAGTGGCAGTTCAGAGCTTATCACATAACTGAGTATCAGCCTGTCAGCAGCTTGTCTTTAAATGCATACCTAATGAGTCTGAAAGCTTACGTTGTGTTAGTGCATAGTAATCTGAATGGTTCCTTTAGACATGTCAGTAAATACAGAGCTTGCTATTATAGTTATATAATCATAATAACTGAATATCTTTTTTGTCCTAATCATAATTTAATGGATGAGACAAAAAGTATAGTCTCACCTGGTCTGAACAAGTTCTGTACCATTTGTATGACCTTTAACAAAGAAGCATTCTTTCCTCAGTTTTCTTGGTCGTGAAATAATTATTAGCTCCTAAACTTCTGTGCAAAGTACATTACATTGTAATAAATAATATAATTTCTCTTTTAGTAGAGAATGTTACCCTTAACAGCACTGTAGCTGCTGATAATTACCACTACCGCTAAAGCAGATGATAATTTTCAATTAGAGTTTAGAAAAAAATTCTGAGATGAATGCATTCTCTAATAGCTCTCTGCCCCAGGGTACAACCAGGAGCTTGTAATTGTGAGAGACAGGTTTTCAATTATGAGTTGAAAAGTATTTTCTACTTTCAGTACTGATTAATCTAGTTTAGTTTCTATGTTAGAAAAAGTTTGATTTGCTGTCGAAAAACACCATGGTATATACTACAAAAGTGTACCTTTGAACATTAAAAAATGCCTTTTGTTCCTCTTCTTTTTATAAAAAGGGTTTTAAACATACATACCAACTATGCACAGCTTTGTAACTAAATACATCATTTTTCATAGTAGATAACAGTTGTTCGTATCTTTCTTCTTAAAATGCCAATTTTCTAGCATTTCCACTAAACTGTCTTCTTTGCATGTCATGGAAATTGTAGAAATATACACAACTGAAACAATACACCTCTTCTTTAACTTTTACATCTTGCTGAGTTGGATGGTAAAACTGTTTTCCAAAGAAATACTTCTTGATGTTTTTTGGTTAGCATTGTTCAGACATGCCCAATAGAGAGCAAAATATCATCTGTGTTCCATAAAGTTATCAAGTAGACCTGTGGAAGGAATTAATTGTGTATTTTTTTAATAAATCCATATGTAATTTTCATTCTAAGCTACTGAGTTAAGCCAATGTTTGGAGGAGAATGAGGTGAAAAAAGGACTGGAAGACAAGAAGTCCAGAAGTAATCTGAGAGATATTAAAATTTAATCACACACATATTTTGCAGCAAAATTCTGTGTATATGTATATCCTTTATGCTAGAGAGATAAAGGGGACATATGAAATTTAAGAAGAGAAGGACAGATGGAATACATGTAAAGTGACTCCAGTTTGAGCCTTACATTTTAAAACTACACATTGAAATTATACTGCTGCTGGGTTGTGCTCTCCTTGTGTATCATGCAGCTGACTTAGCCCCTTTCACTTTCTCGTACATACTTCTATTTATCAAACACCTTGTACTTGTAACTCATGGCAAGAGTGTGCAGAAATACTAAGAGTTGATGCATACTGTTATCTGAAGTTATTTTTTAATTTCTCTCTTCCCCGTCTTTAGAAAACCTTGGTTCTTTGTCAACACATCCTTCTGTCAGTCTATAATGCACAACAGACAGAACCTAGTCTCATGGACTTTGAAAGATGAACAGGAAGTAAAACTGTTGTCTATCACTGATGTCAACAAACAAAGCCCTTTATTGAACATGGAGATCAAGTTGAAATATTGTGCAATCCTTAAGCTGATACCAAGTCTAGAGAAAGTAAAGGGAACCTTAGTCATAAGCAAATTAAAATACTGATAAATGAAAAAAATCAGCATATAAGCTTGTTTTAAAACTAACTGGGGATAAAAGTATATTCACAACGCTAGTTGCAGATTTCAGGGCCATAACGTATCTCACTTATATTCAAAAAAACCCAGCATCTGTTTAGCAGAAATGTCTAAAGGATGGTTATAGGAAAAAAAAAATAATTTCAGGCACAAAATCTCAATAATTTTGATAAGTAAATAATATTTTCACAGATTGTATGAAGCACACATGAAAACAGTAACAGTGTAAACAACTACACAGTTAAAGAACTCAATATCTTTGCTTCTCTTTCTTTGCAGTTTAGACCAAATGTACAGTTTAGCCTTACTATTTATGGAAACCATAGATTGAAACATTCTTGAAATTAGTTTAAAGATGTCTTAAACATTATGAGCTTGCATTGAACAGGACTTTGGACTAGATTTCTTACAGAGGTCCCTTTGAACCTAAATTACACTATGGTTTTAAGTCTGGCTCATTAAAGGGTTAGGAATCAGACAAGCCTGTACCTATTTAGCTGCCTTTCCAGATGATAAGTGTTCAAGGCATCTTGTTTTGATTTTATTTTTAATATTAATTAAGAGAGTGAGCTTGCTGCACCTTTAGTAACATGAAGGACTAGCAGAAGAGGGATGTTCTTGTGAGATTAAGTCCTTCATAATCATAAAGTTTTAGAGCTTAATAGGGAGACAGCTAGAAATATCAAGTAGAAAATTATGTGGGAAGATCTAAAAGGAGAAGGCAAGCTTATTTTCCCATGTTGGAAGACAGACTACATTAGTACAAGCCACATAAGAATTGCTGACTTTAGAATCAGCCTAAAGATGTAATGTTTTGCTGTCTGTATACAGACTATTTACCTAGAGAGGGTAGCTAGCAGGATAAACATTGGTAGTACAGTTAAATCACCAGGGAGTATCATAACTCACATGCTCGAGTAAAAGTTGTAGTGCTTAAATCTGAAAGACAAGAAACAGGCTTGTAATCCTATGTGCCAAAGTAATCTTGTTACTTCCACTTTGAACTTCAAGCCTCATTTTTATATAGGAAAGAACTGTAATTCCCTGGCAAAAAAATGACAACCTCATTTCCAGCACCTAACCAAATCTTAACTAAGTCTTTGTTAGGCTTGATACTCCAATGAGTCCTTTGCTCTGAACTGAGAAGGCCTTAAGGGGATGAGATACCAAAAAATATCTCATCTGTCTAAAGTTACTGACGTCAGATATGATAAAGATTATATCCTGCTGTTCTGGATGCTTTTTATGTGATTAAGAATAGTAATGAAATGAAATTAAGCTACTGCCAAGTCTTTAAGTGCACTATCTGGCAAAATTTTATCTTCTGTTCCAGTTTGCATGATGTTTTATAGTGATGCAAGAGTTCATTGGCAATGCAGCAGTGTCCAGCTTGTTTATTTACATTGTTTCACTGTTATGTGTGCCTTACTTGCAAGTAATTGATCTATAACTGTTACTACTTTTGTCTTTAATGCTTTTTCTTACATTAACTAGTGATTAGGTCTACAGTAATTAGGTATGTAACTGCACTGGACAAATTTTCTTAATAGTTGAAATAAATTTTATTTATAGCATTTTTTATAACAATTCAGGTATAGATATCCCTGTTTCTGAAAGCTATTACTGTTCAAAAGGTGTGCTATTTATGTAAATTCCTAAATATCTGTGAGAAGCATCAGGTAAGAATTCCGATCTAACTGTGTAATGCTGTCTTACCAGAAAAGTTGCTCTCAAAGACTGTCGTAATCAATTTTTTTAATACTTCTCAATTCAGAAAAACACACAGATCCTTTCTATTTCATCAAGAGTAAGTAGAATCTCAACAAAATTTCGCTAGCACAAAAAATAAAACACAGAATTTGTAATCTTAAATTTAGCTTGCATTCTTTCATGATTATTAATGCACAAAGACTTCTAGCCATACATGTTCCTCCTCTTTTTCATCTAAACGAAAGCAAGTACCCTGGAAGCAATATGTAACAGAATATGCCCTGAAGGTTCTCAGGTGTAGAATGAGTAAATTGCATAGTGATAAAATCTAAATTTACCTCCCATCACCCCACCCACAAAGAGAAACAAACAAACAAAAAGCAGTGTGGAAAGAAATCCATACTCATACAGTGAAAGATAAAGATCTGTAGATTACAGAGTTGTGAGAAATCATGCCAGTATAATAATTCTGTAATCCCCCCTGCAATCCAAATGAATGAATGCAGAAAAACCTTACTGTGAGAGAAAAGGTACTTCCTGAGTTCTCCATCTGTGATGTTCAAGGGTATAAATCCCTTGCTATTGAGGAACATAATATTACTGCTTTAACAGTTAAGGGCATATTGCATGTTCCCTAAATATATGCTTTCCTTTTGAACTTTATACGAGCACAGTCTGCATCTTCAGTAGATAAAATGTACTTCTGGTGTCTTCTAGTGATAAATGTGGGCTATCGTCTGTTGCTGCCCTGTGTTTCATCACAATGAAGATTATTCACTAAGGTAATACAACTTTAAGTCCTAGTGTACTAGTCTCTTATCGCAATCTGTGCACCCTCCTCTACACAATGCTTAATTACTAATGTTTTGCTGAAAAATTAAGATCTCTGTCTGATTTTTTATATATTATCACCTCTGTGTCTGTTTTCTTATGCTCTACCATGGAACAGTGTGTTAGAATCTTTGACTAGTCTTGCATTAAAAAAAAAAAAGGCTTTTCAAATAACTTGTTAATAATAGGTCTATTTCACCTAGGCTCAGAAACCTCTTTACAGTCACTGAATTAATAGTAATGCATGAGTAAACATAATGATGAAAGTAATAAACTGAGAGTTTACTTTTTAAAGTGGGATTCGGGTGTTTGTGCCACTTTACACAAGTGTGTGTACATATACACTTGCATGTACGTTGTACATGTAGTAGATTGTTAGGGTTTTGCCCAGGTGGAAAGAATGATGTCTTGGGAGATTAACTCCTGATAAGAAGGTAAATAGCAGACTCATTCACTTTCTTTGAGACACAATGTGTTATTCTGTATTGTCAGTCTTTCAAAACTAGCCCCCAGATACAAGTCTAGGTAGTTTATTAATAGAACTGTTTGAAAAAATGCTGATTCAATATCATCAAAACATTCTGTGGGAACAAGTTGTTTTTTCTTAGTTACTCTTGACAGAAACTAGGCAGGTTTCCATGGAAACTTGCCTACCTCACTGAAAGTTTGCCTGTCTGGAGCCAGATTTCCAGCCATGGGATGAGTGTAAGCTGCTTGGCTCCTGGGGCTGTCAAGGTTCAGAGAGCTTGTGAAACGTCATCTTTAGTTTGTTTTGAAAAAGCAAGCATAAATATTGTGTCAATCTCTGTAAACAACATTTGAGGATTCTTGTCTGAATAAATGTTGAAGTCTTTTTCCAATATGCAACAATTTCCCCCTGTTCTCAAATTTTTGATGAGAAGGAATTTTTGTGCCCTGACCAATAGTTTCCTGAGAAGCTGCCATCTCTTGTACTTCAGATATGGACCTACGAAACACTCCCACTACTTTTAAAAAGTCACAACCTAGAATAAGTTAGCCTTACTACTTGTTTGAGATTAACTCATTGACGTGGCATGGTTTCAAGGGTGTCAGTGTAGGAGGAACACTGACTTGTGGTAAGACAGGTGTGAAGTCAGTTATATAATTGAAGTCAGTTATTTCTTTATAAATACAAATATTGCTCTTTGTAAGTGTTGGTATTGGTGTGCTGTAAAAGAAAACGATACCTCCAACCAACTTTTAAAACCTACATGAAGAGCATTTCTTTTGAAAATTTGAGATTTTTAAGATTTTCAGGACATAAGTCTCTGAAGACAATGTTTAACCTTGTTCTAAGTTTGAATTTATGAAAATATTTAAAAATAAATGAAAAGCTTATTTTTTAAACATGAAAGGAGGTACTGAACTACTGATCCACAGTAGTTAAGAAATACAACCAAAATCACTTCAAAATCACCTTAAAAAAACCCCAAAACTATTAGACTTGATAGCTAAAATCTCTTTCATCCTGGCTAAATTTTATGCTTTTCATCTGAGAGTTCCTTACAAGGAATGTTTTCATCATGTTCTTCGAGATGTAGTATTTTCTTTACTTCTCATTGCAAAAGGCTGTTGTCACTATTTTCGCCATCCTTCTGTTTTGTAAGTTGCATGTTTACAGTGCAGTGGGTGAGAACATTAAAACCATCAATCACACACCAAAAGAGCTAACAGAAAAATCTTACTTGCAGCTGTGGAGGAAGCAGGATCATGTCTGAACTTACGTAGTTTAATCCCTAAGTAACAGCAAAGTGTTGCATGTCTTCGTGATGCACACAGCTCCAACTGGGAGGGGCAACAGTTGTTCAGGAGCCATAAGAAGTTACTGAACAGCCAAACAGGAAAGATGTATGTCTTTATTCAGGAGACAAGTATATGTGAAAGGACAAATCTTAACCCAGCTGATTTTTGCCCCACAAATCTTGTATAACACTGTAGGCTCATATAAAGCAACAAGTCACTGCTGTTGCAAAGTACTGTCAAACAAATTAACTTAACTAAGCATGATTCACTAGTCCTTTCTGTCCCTCTTTTTTTACTGCTTCAAGATCAACTTTGGTTTTGGATTCACTGTTCAAGTCTCTGTACCCTAATGTAGTTGCTTTCTTCTTTCTTTGGCTGTGTTTCGTAATTGACCACAAAATACACTGGAGAACCTTCAGCTGATGGAAAAGAATGACTCTCCACATTCTCAGCAGGATTTGAGATATAACCTTGCTTCCTTCAGAATGCAAAGCCAAAAGGGTCTGCCTCTGTTTCTAAGATGGGAAAAATTATTTTGTTATTGCTATTTTCTCTTCCTTTTCCCTCTTTTCTGAGCTTCAACACAGACATTCTTGCACTGGAGAAGTAGAATAGATCAAATTTAGAATAATAAATTAATGGTAGAATGGTTTGGGTTGGAAGGGACCATAAAGTTAATCTAGTTCCAAAGCCCCCAGCATAGGCAGGGTCATTTCCCACTAGACCAGATTGTTCAAAGCTCCATCCAACCTGGCCTGGAACACTTCCAGGAAGGGGGCATCTACAACTTCCCTGGGCAACCTTTGCCAGTGTCTCACCACCCTCACACTAACGAATTTCTTTGGAAGTTGAACTTAATTCTACCCTCTTCCAGTTTAAAGCCATCCCCCCTTGGCCTATCACTACATGCCCTTGTAAAAAGTCCTTCCCCAGCTTTTGTGTAGTCCCTTCATGTACAAGAAGGCCACTATAAGGTGTCTCCACAGCCTTTTCTTCTCCAGGCTGAATAACTGCAACTCTCTCAGCCTGTCTTCATAGGAGAGGTGCTCAGCCCTCAGGTCATCTTTGTGGCTTGCCTCTGGACTAACTCCAAGAGCTCCGTGTCCTTCCTATGATGGGGGCTCCAGAACTGGACACAGCACTCCAGGTGGGGTCTCATGAGAGTGGAGTAGAGGGTGGAGAATCACCTCCCTTGACCTGCTGATCACATATATTTTGATGCAGCCCAGGACATGGTTGGCTTTCTGGGCTGCAAGCATGTGTTGCTGGCTCATGTTGTTGAGCTTCTCACCAACCAACATCCCGCAGTCCTTTTTCTCAGGGCTGTTCTCAATCTATTCTCTGCCCAACCTGAATTAGTGCTTGGGATTGCCCCAACCCAGATGCAGAACCTTGCACTTGGCCTGGTTGAACCTCATGAGGTTGACATGGGCCCACCTCTCAAGGCTGTCAAGGTTCCTCTGGATGGCCTCCCTTTCCTCCAGCGTGTCAAGCACACCACACAACTTGGTGTCATCCACAAACTTGACGAAGGTACACTCAATTTCACTGTCCATGTGGCTGAAAAAGATGTTAAACACCACCTGTCCCAGTACCAACCCTTGATGAATGCCACTCATCACTGGTCTCCATTTGGACATTGAGCCATTGACCGCACTCTTTGAGTATGAGTGAGATTTCTGAGTACATGTTCTAGCAGGTCTTAGCTGGGACTGCCATTCTAATAGCTCACCCCGATAGGACGTGTAAACATCCTGGTCTCTCTCCTGAAGTTACTGCTCCTTAGAAATCTATTGCTTTACTCCTTTTTAAATCTGCCCTTGAGGAAAAACAATTCATACCTCTTCTCTACCATCACTTACATTATTATGTTTAACAATACGGAGGTATCCTTTCTGCAAGTACTGGCCTGTGATTTTCCTCTTCTAATTTTTTCCCCTGTATGTTTCCTTACTGTCTTAAATTCTCTTTTCTGTTCTATTTGTACCATCCCTTATTGTGTGCTAAACAATGAGATTGAGTTTCTCGAGCCCCCAAATTATTTTCTGTTTCTTTTATCACATCTAACACTAATTATATGCCTTCTTTTCCTAAGCCTTTTAACATCTAGTATAGTCTGATACCTGCTTAAGAGTCCAAACTCTTGTGTACCATCTCAAACTTTAGTTTATTCATTTAGGAGAGTTTACCTTTAGGGGAAGATAAAATAGACAACCACTTCTTATTTTTCTAAGACATATGTATGTGGAAAAGTTTGGACATTGAAAACGCTCATTATAGAAGGAGGCTGCCTTTGACAAATGAAGTGCCAGTGCCCTCAGGAAAACACAAGATGGAATAATATGTCAGTTATTAGCTGGCAGAAAATCTGAGGTGAATTTTTATACCCTCTGTTATTTAACAGTGGATGCAGTCACTGCATGTATAGTAGGCCAGACTATTTCATGTTCTTGCCTGTTTGAAATGCTCTAGGGTGGTATCAGGAAGCCAGATCTATCCAGCAGTCTGTTCCCTAGATACCTCACTTTTGCTCACACACTGTGCTTTAGCTTGGATTGGCAAAATATTGGGGCATTTTTAGAACTATGTCATCCTCTTACCTCCAGCTGTTTGCTATCTTTTCTGAGCATTTCCTGTCAGATACAGGTTAAAAATGTTTCAGATCCTTACTCTATGCTATGGTGCAGGTTCTTGTTAATAAGCTCATATCTATGGATGGTTTCCTGGTGATTCCTTTCCTTTGCACTAAGTAGGTACCAGGATTCTGTTCATTGTTTTTGCCAAACTTGTTCAATAGGCATAAAATATTCATTCAGCAAAAAAGAAAATACGGAAAGAAAATGCATGAGCTTCTGAGATGACCGAATATTGCATGCTATATATGTGAGAATATGTGCAGCACAGGGAAAATATTTTTTCCATGGAATAAACTGAGTTAAATAGTAATTATTTACTAATGATGTTAGGAATAGCTGTTTTATGGTTCTACTACTTTGAAAAACCTGTCTGACGCAGAGGAAAATTACCATCATAGCATTCACAATAATGCAACTAAATTTCAGCAAGTAAAAATCAAACTGTAATACAATTTTTTCCTTTTTTATTCTGGTAGACTTTATAACCCTGCTATTATATAAATGAAATAATGCAGGCCTAAATACTGCTACCATATATCCTATTTTGGCTTAGAAGAATGAAACCGACAGCTAATCAACATCTGACAACCAATTTGTCAGACGTGTAATTTTATTTAATTGTGGCCTATCCCGTTAATAATAATGCATCATACTAAAATCAATTTACTTATTTTAGTACTTTTTGGGTTATCAACTCCCTCACATTACCAGATCTACTGTTCAGAAAATTGAATCAAGGAATGGTTAGTTTAGGAGATCTTACAGTGTGTAATTTAGAAAGCTAAAGTGAGCAACTAATTTGCCAGTAAAGATCAGATCTGGGGAAGAAACCAAGGAGAAAAAACACTCCCCAAGATTAAAAACACCAAAATACCTTTTTCTAGTTACCTAGTATCATAGCGAAGGAACAGCTTTATTTTCTATGGGGAATTTATACAGACATATGAGCTGAATTCGAGTCTTTTATGTTGTGACCAGGAAGGGAAAGAGAAAATCCTGGTTTGGGTGGTTTCTTGCTAACTTTGCATAGTTAAATTCGTTGGTTGTGACAAATAACTCAAAGTCGCATAAAAAGATGTGTAAGCATTTGTCATTTTTGCCAGTCAAATCTTTTCTACAAGTTTGCACAAGTGTGTTTAGAAAACGGGCTTTTTGGTGTGCTTTACAACTTCTTTCTTAGATGTTTGTGTTTTCCAGATTATGCAATAGGAAGGAATTATAAAATCAATATTTTAGAGAAAGCAGTCTGTTGAACGTGGGTATAAGCCTACACCTCATATAGTCCAAAAATGTAGATATTTTCGTACGTCGTTCAATTTTGTCACGGTTTGACCCAGAATTGAAAAATAAACCAAAGACAAACAATGCTCTCGATCCCCTCCCCCTCCCACCCATGTAGAGAAGGAGAGAGAGAATTAGGAGAGAGACTTTGCTGGATTGAAAACTAAATTAGACAGCTTTAATTGTATGTACAATTATATACAAGTATGTTCAGGAATGTGCAAAAACCTCTTGCCTCACCCCACCCCCAGTCCCAAAATATCTCGGAGCGCTGTCTGAGATAACAGCAGAGCAGACAGGGCTGTGGAGAGAGTTACGAGGGTCAGGGCTGAGCCTGGGGTTGATGGTGATGGATGGAGTCCTCCCCGGACGCTGACCATGGACGGAAGAGAAGGGAAGAAGAAGGAATTAAGTTGTCTTCTGTGATCTCTAACCTTCCTCGGAGCTTACGTAGATATATGGAATGGAATACCTTTGGCCAATTCTGCTGTCTGTGTAGTCCAGCTTCCCTACAAGGGGGTCATAGCTATGACAGAGCCATCGGAGAAAAGAGCAAATTGTTTCTCAGTCTCTGGTAGATGATCATATGGTGGAGCTTCTTGTGCCCATCTCACCACTTCTTGTGGTGGCATTCCAAAGTGTGTGCCTTCTGGCCAGTTTGTAATTGCTTCTATGATACCTGGACGATTAGACCTTCTTATTCGAGCTTGCTGGGTAATCAAAGCAGTCCATTTACTCCAAGTAGCATCAGTGCCATGATGGATAGGAGAAAGGTTACTCTGGAACATGAAGCTCAGTACTGGTAATCTGGGCACCAGAAGGAGCTGCGCTTCAGTGCCGATCACTTCCACAGCAGCTCTAACTCCTTCATATGCTGCAAGTATCTCCTTCTCAGCTGACATGTAGTTGGCCTTGGAACCTCTGTAGCTCCGGCTCCAGAATCCCAAGGGTCGACCTCGAGTCTCCCCTGGTGCTTTCTGCCAGAGGCTCCTTGTAGGACCATTGAACCCGGCTGCAGTGTAGAGCACATTTTTGATGTCTGGTCCTGTTCAAACTGGTCCAAGGGCCATTGCCTGCACAATCTCCTTTTTAGTCTGCTCAAAAGCTCTCTTTTGGTCAGGACCCCATTTAAAGTCACTCTTCTCTTGGGTCACCTCATAGAGAGGTTTCACAATTCCACTATAACCTGGAATATGCATTCTCCAGAAACCAACAGTCCCTAAAAAGGTTTGAGTGTCCTTTTTAGTAGTTGGTGGGGCCATAGTTGTTATCTGTCTTACTACCAAATGCTCTATCAATACCAGCATCTCTGGCCAGGGATCCCAACTGCTTGGCTTCTCTCTCGTCCATGTCATAGGTTTCAGACCCACTATCATAGCATTGGAGCAACCAAGGAAGAAGTCCCTCACTGTCAATGTGGGTAAAGTCCTTTCTCATGAGGCACAGTTCCTTTAGAGAGAAAGATTGGACAAGATCATCATCGTCATCTGCTTGAGAAGCGTTGGCTTTTCTATCTGCTTGTGAGTGGTCTCGTTTCTTATCTGCTTGAGAAGAGCCTGCTCCTTTATCTGCTTCAGAAGTACTTGCACCATCATCTGATTTAGAATCGTCTACTTTCCCAGTTTCAGTCTCTAACACAGTTTGAAGAAACTCTGGATTTCTCAGACAGGCGCAGGTGAAAGGGCTGGAGCGTTTCACCTTTGCGTTGCTCCTGGTCACAGTATTCACTCCTAGCTTATATCAAAGGCGATTGGCCTTAATCTTCGCAGAAGAAGCTGTTTTGGTAGCAGTACCAGTGGTGGCAGCAGCAATAGTGGTGGTAGCAGCATCATGGGCAATGGCAGCGGCCTTGCCTGTGGGCGATAGGCAGTGAGTAGAACAACACCTCACTCTACACGTCCACAATACACTATAAACATTCAGCAGAAGCATCCCTACTGAAACAATGCTATTCAGATCAAGAGCTGGGAGGTTTATCTTGAGACAAAATGGAAAGTTAAAACTGGACCTGCTACTGCTATTGCCAAGATAGACCTTTTCATTCACTTGAGGATCTGTACCATAGCTGTACACATACAGTGCCCCCATAGAGATCAGTATCACAAACCCTAGGATCACTAGGCTGGTAATTATACAGTTGATCATGGCTACAGTTCTGTCTATACACCATAAAACAATAACAAGAGCAGCTACACAGAGCAGTATGATCCCGGCTGCATAGCACATGTACAATTGCATGTTGGGAAAAAGGTCCAGCAGAAACATTCCAGAAGGTGTCTGTTCAGTTTTCAATCCGTCATTAGATTCAGCAGAAGTGTTGATCATTGCCATCTGAGGGATTCCTCCCATCAGAGATGGAATTTTTAACATTCCCAATTAGTGAGAATCTATAATATGGGCTTAAGATCGAGTCCCACGTTGAGCGCCAATAAATTGTTGTCATGGTTTGACTCAGAATTGAAAAATAAACCAGAGACAAACAATGCTCTCAATCCCCTCCCCCTCCCACCCAGGTAGGGAAGGAGAGAGAGAATTAGGAGAGAGACTTCACTGGATTGAAAACTAAATTAGACAGTTTTAATTATATGTACAATTATATACAAGTATGTTCAGGAATGTGCAAAAGCCTCTTGCCTTCCCCTACCCCCAGCAACTCCCCCAGCACTTTCCTTAGCTGTGAGCAACAACTCTCCTGCCCCAGTAGCCTCTGTAGCAGCAGAGCTAAGAAGCGACCTTGGAGTCTCAGCAGAAACATAAACATTCCAGTGTTACCAGTCCACTAGCCGGAACACTTGCTGCTAGTTAAAGCTTACTGAAGGAAAAAAAATCAGAAAAAGGAAAACTAGCTTCATCCTGGCTCAACCCAGGACAAATTTAAAATCAGTTTCAGAGCTCCTCTACAGTGGGTTTGATTAATTGTTATATGATGAATGCTGTGGTGAGAGCATTGCAACTGTTTTTTGACTGGGATAGACTGATTGACAGACTGACACATTTTTGTTCATTGCTTTTGTGAGTCTTTCTCTTGATCTGTGTTAGATGTTACCACCTCATTCCAATGAAAAAAATTAAAGTTTTCTTTCAAAGATTATGGTTACTAATGTTGTAAAGTCCTGCTTAGTCTAGACCTTCCCAAAGTATTGGAATCACAGAATCGTCATGGTTGGGAAGGACCTCTAAAATTACAGAGTCCAACCATCAACCCAAAAAAAACCCCAAAACCCCACAACCAAAAAAAAATAATCCACAACCTTGGCCACAAGAGCATGCCCTGAATTTCCACATCTATACATTTCTTGAATACCTCGAAGGATGGTGACTCCACCACCTCCCTGGGCAGGCTGAAATTCTTCCTAATATCCTATCTGAACCTCCCCTGGCACAGCTTCAGGCCAGTTCCTTTGGTCCTATTGTTATTTACATGGGAGACGACACCAACATCCACCTCCCTACAACCTCCTCTCAGGTAGTTTCAGAATGATTTTAAGACATAGTTTAAGATGTACAGCCTAGTAAATAAAAGGTTTCTAATGCTGAAATAAACTGTCTAAGTAGTGTGAGCATGTAACATATTATTTGAGTCATCAAATTGCTTTTCTTGTTTCAGGTCATATTGACCTTTGTGAATCTTTGAAATCATTCACTTCAATACTCTTAATTCACTTTCTGATAAGGTAATTATCTCTTGGGGAAGGCAGAGATAATGTTGAAGGAAGGCAGGAAACAGATTTAAAGATAGGAACTGGTGAAAACAAAATAGGGAATAGAATAAGCAACTGAAACTGGAAAAAGGGAGTGGAAATGGAAAGAGAGAATCTAACCTGCTCAAATGTAGAGTTATCCGTAATTTAAAGAACTTTTTATTTCTTCAGTTAGAAATAGGATAATGTAATTATACCAGCTTTTGAAGGGGACAATTTAAATTGAGATAAGTGATTTGAACTCCTCAAATTAATTTTGGCAGCCCTATGATGGTAAAAGCAGATAATCAACTACAATTTTTGCAACTCTAGGAATTGAACTGGTTGTTTTTTTAATTTAGTTTGTTTTGGTTTGTTGTTTGGATTTGGGTTTTTTTGCTCTTTTTATTTTGTTTTTTGGGTGTTTTTTTTTTTTGTTGTTGTGGGTTTGTTGTTTTTTTTTTTTGGGGGGGTGGTGTTTGTTTTGGTTTGGGTTTTGTTTTTTTTTATTTTGTTACCAACAATGTATCTAAACCAGGTGAAAAATATTTGTATAGACTCGTTGCTTTCTCATTAGAATTGCCTCTTGTGTCTGTCTCTTAAAACAGTGTTTATCTATTACAGTCTTTTTCAGAGTGGCTTTGATTTGGCAGCACTTTTTATCTGGTCCTGAAAAACATATGGATCATATTGTCAAGTGTCTGTTCCCTGAGCTCATTTACCAAGCACCACACAAGTATTTGGATGGGCAAAGAAGCAATTGGGTCAAACAACTGTTAAAACTGAAACTACTACTGAAGGAAATGTATGTGAGATATTTGTTTGGGGGGACTTGGACTAATTCCCTGTTCTGCTACAGACTTCCTTTCTAAATCTTTGGTGAGTTATTTAGGCTCAGACTGACAGTTATTTTAGTACCTCTTTGCCATGGAATATTCTGAATATTAGGAGACTAAATGGTTAATGTGGGTCTGGACTTAGACCCTTATACCTGTGTTAGGTTTCTCTAAACCCTTTTAAAACAAAAATTGTGAAGGGCTTGGATTTAGGAATATGGGAACACTGCCAAATGACAAATCTTTTTTTCATGTGACTACATATATATTCACATGTACTTTGATAAGACAATTGCTAATGTGCCCTTTACAGGGGGGGCACAGGGAGTGCAATTTATCTTCTCTGATGCAATATGACAAGTCAGGATTTTATCTTTTTGGCAAAGGAAATTTCAATGAGTAAAACCTGATTTGTCTTTTCCTTTGGAATCAAATGCTTCTTAATAAAAAATACTGGTGGATCCTTTTGCAGATTCCTTCAGTAAAGGGTAAGTGAGCTAGGAAGCCAGGTTTTTGAATGATACTTTCTTATAAGAGTGTTGGAGGTCAATGAGATACATAAAACTTCCTCTAGCATGTTCAGGCTTAGCACTCCCTTTCCCTGAAATAGTATCAGACATGAATAATTTTTCCTGTGTGAAGTTTATTGTTTGAGACCTGTTTCTCACCTTAAAAAAAAAAAAAAACACCCCTTCCCTCTCCTCCCTCCCAAAAAGAGAAGTTTCCATGTCCGGGTTTGTCCTGACACACCTTCTGAAATAATAAGTGGAAGTCACAGTTCTTCAGTACTGCTTTTGTCATAACAAAAAGCATTTCCATAAAGAAGCCTGGGAAAATAAAAAGGGAGCTAGTAGTTATGTGTGCTAAAGTTCAAAGGGTGGGTTTCACTTGTGGCAGTATTTTTCATATTAACTATCCAAAATGCTGTTTGTTGATCAAATTAGATGAGTGAGTGATCAAAGAATTCTTTTTCTGTAAGCCAAATTCAGTTAATGTTAAGTATGGGAAAATGGGGTACTGTGAACTGAATCAGAAGAGGCAGATAATTTGTAATTATTAAATGAGGACATGAGGGGATGGTAGGCTGTCTTTTGACTGTGTGGGAGACTTCTGTAAAACACAACTTGAAAACATATTTCCAAATATAAGAATTAGCCTAACATGTATTGGTAGCTTTTTTCATAAACTCAAACTGCTTTTTCTGAAAATAACAAAACTGTGATGCTTTAATTAATTTTTTCCCTTTTGTTACTTAGAATATGTTCTCTCACATTATATATGTAACAAGATTTTTTGGTAAGTATCCAAAATACTTTCAATGAAATGAATAAATTATTTGATGTGTGAGTCTTTAGAATGCTACCTTTCATATCAGTTATGGATGTATTTGCTGCCACTGCTCAATTCCGGATAACAACTTACTGTCAGATCTTTGAGGATTTATCACATCTTCCACTTTAAAATTTAAGTACTTTCATACAAGGAAGTATTTACTCTTAAGCTTTCATAATAAATGGGAGTGGGAGAGGGAATGTAAGCAAAAGAAACAGAGTGAATCGAATTTCTTGCAGAGGATTTAGCTGTGTCTAGAATTAGGTATATTTTACAAGAAAATATTGAGGTACTATACAGAACAAGCAAGGAATTAAATGTAAGGAACTAAATACATGCTACAATGTACCTGTCCAGAATTAACTTAAAGCTCTATCAATATATTATTTGTTTGTTGTTTTGTTGTTTGGTGTGGTTTTTCTAATGTAGAATATTTTTTATGTTATAAGTTCTGGATTTGGGTAATGGTCTCACTCTCATTGAGACACTGCTAATAGCTCAAACATTGTGGAAAGATATTTTCCCTAGAATAGAGGGCACATATTTATCCATGTGTAACATACCATTTTTAAGAAACTCTTAAGTTTTTTGACATCGCCAGAGATTAAATTCAGAGAAAATGTATCCACATCATCCTTTCATTTCCAAAACAGGTGAGAAACAAGTTTTTTGACAGAAAATCTGGCAAAAACATTCTTACACTATTTCTGTGCCCTTCCTACCCTACAGGTATTCTGGAAAAAAAGAGAGAAGAAACAGAACAGGTAATAGTTGCATCTATATTGTTGTTTGTTTTTTTCCTTTAGTGTATACCCTCCACTATGTTTTTAATCTATTGCAAGAGTCAAATCTACAGGAAATACTTTTTGGAAGAAAAATCCTCTTCAAACGAAGGAGAGGATGGAGCTTGTTTCTTAGCAATAGAAAGAATGCAATATGTTACGTTCACAGATAATGCATGTATTGTAAATTTCAAATCACAAGTAATTTCACTATCAAAAACTGATTATTATATTATATTTTTAAAATACTGATTTCAGACAACTGAACATTGTACTGGTATTCCTGCCAGTACATTTGTAACAACTCTGTGATCTGAAGGCAAACCAGCAAACCATTTTTACAGCAACTCCTATGAGTTTCATATGATCTAATTCATTTTCCATCTTTGGAATGAATATGAGTGAGGCCAGTGATAAATCCCAAATGGAAATAGGTGGAGTCCCCTTTGTCCACATGAAAATACAAAATACACCCTCCTGTGTATGATGGATAGCTAGCATTTGAATATTTTATCATGCAAAAAGGTCCACATTGTTCAGTTTGCATGCAATCTGCCTGTACAAATGAGGAGTCCCTCTGAATAACAGGGATGAACAAGCAGAACTTAATCAAAAGCATGAAGAAGAAATAACCTCACAATAAACTGACTTTGCCAAGGCTCAAAAGTTATGCTTTTTATAACTGCTGCATATAATATGCCTAACTATTTCCCACAGAAATCAAAGATTTATGGTCAGATGCTAAGGGTGGAATTTATCCATGTGCTTGGTAAATGATACTTTCTGTGCCTTTTAGTAGAGGGCATGATTTTAAGGACTTTTTTTTCACTTGTCCTGTGTTGAAAAGACTGATATTGAAAAGTGGAGAGTTACTTTATGTGATTCTGAAGGGTGTGAGGAACAATAACAACCAACACTTCTTGGGATGGGAAAACTATTCTCTTCCCTAGTGAGCAAGGAAGTCTATCCACACCCGGTATTTTCCAGAGGCCATTCCCCACCAGAGGAGAGTAAAAGAGGGCAGGGGAAACTGAATTCAGTATAGTGTAGGGATAAGATAAAGGGTGATAAAACAGATGAAGTAATGTTTCTCAAGGTATGTTTCTGACTTGTTAGGAACTGTTTTTAAATGTATATTCACTGGTGATATTTTGTTAAGGCATAGTATTTAATGACTAACAATTCAAAATACCATTTCCCTTAATATATCTTGACTATAAATTGTCATATATGTCATTGCTTATTTTTATGTAATGAATGAAAATATAAAAGCAGAAGAAAAGCATGAAGAAGGGAGAGTCAGTTAACAAGGGTATATTTCAGCAAATTGCAGTAATTTTTCTCTTCTACTGAGGTGCTTATAGTGCTTATAGTCTCATAGTTTTATCCAAAAACATTTTAAAAACACAATTCCTCACCCTCCCAACACAAGTTATATCTGTAGGCATGAGATGTGATCAGGCTCATGATATCAAATTCTTACTTCAAGGTTCTAAGCAACTCCACTGGAATACCCTAATATTGGTGCACATGAAGACTGTTTAAACTAGCTTTGAACTAGTTAGCTCAGTTACTTTTGAAGTGGCAGTTGAATCAGATTTCCAAAACAAAAACATCACCTGAATGACCTGAAGTTCTTGGCATTCTCAAGATTTTACTCTTTCCTTTCATTGAGCAGACAAACAAAGTCAGGCTGGCTACAAAGCTCACGTTATCTTGACAGATGAAGTCAAGGTCTTCCTAGAAAATACACCAGGCTGTTTTGTCTGCTAGATATGGATCCAATAGGGGGGCTGAAATGGAAAACAGGCTAACAGAAAGCTGTTGGACCAGGTAGCAAGGAAGATATTAGTTCTAGAAACAGCATAGGTTTTCCCTGGGAGTACTAGCTAGACTACCCAAGCAAGCCCTTTGGCTATTCAGCAAACAGTGTAAAAAGTGGTGAATTTGACCTGAAATCCACTCTTGAGGCAATAGTTGCATATCAGTATAAATGCATCAAGAGACACTAATCAGAAATTGTGGGACTGCTAATTGTGGACATCTGTTTTGAATGTCTGCCACTGACTGGTGATCACACATGGAATACAAGGAAAAGAAAATATTTTTCCATAGACAGAAGCCTTGTGAAATCTCTCTGGATAGTCTCTCGTAACTTGTTGATTTGTTTTTGTTTCAGTTGGCACAGTGAAAGCATAAAACATGTTTAACTGCCTGTTTTCAAAAATCAGTTCAAAAGGGTAAAAAAATGTGAATCATCTACAGAGAGATGGGATCTTCTTTAAGACAAAATAAAACACTTCAGGTATCGGCATTTAAAGACCTTATTCCTACTGTGGTCAAAACAAGCAAACAAACAAACAAATAATTCATCCAGTAAAGAAACATGGGCCACACATGTTAATCATCACTCTTGATTCCTGTAAAAAGTATTGGAATCCACACTGTAATCCCATTCACTTACCTGTAACTCATCTCTCAGGGTTTCCACCATGAGGTTTGGGGGTCAAGTTGCACATTCTTTCATTCACACAGAGTACTAAAAACTCTTTTCCAATGATATTATTTTAGAGAAATAGGTAAATTCTAGTGGCTCATCATCCAGGGAATATTTCCCCAGACAAATTGTGTGGTTTAGAGCAACACAGAAACAGTAAATTTTAAAATAAAATTTAAAACTAACATAACCTTTCTTCTGAGCACCAGCCTATTCAACTGAGTAGAGAAAAAGAAATGAAATTAAAAAATAATGTTAACTATTGCCAAACCTTAATGAATTATTTACTCTTCCAAAAGTTAAAATGTTTCCCCAGATCTTCAGTGTTTGCTAGTACTGCAGCCTAAGTAATGAGAATCCCACCCTTGAGCTATTTAATATCTTCCAGTTTTACGTAAAAATACAAAATACTGAAGTGTGTTCTGTTATATTGTTTGTTTCCCCTACATTCAAAAGAAGTGAAGTCAACTTTTATTTTTGTCAATAAGAATGCAGCTATTTCTAATGCAGACCGGGCAATGTTTCTACTAATGTGATCCTTAATTAAATAGATTTTTTTTCCTTTTTAAATGTAGTTTATGATGAAATGGAGGCATGGTGTTTAAATTAATTTTCAGCAAATAAAGTCAAAATTAAGCAAAAGGAAAAAATATGGATGTTCTAAGGAATTTTAACTCATCTCTGTGTTGCTAGGATGTAACTCATTCTGTAGCACAGGATTTTGCATGTGAATATTTTCTGCTGAAATATTATTCCTGCTAACATCAGTCATCAATAGATAATTTGTTTTGCTGTTGAGGCCAGCAGAAATTAATAAGGCAGCCTAACATTTCCAAGAACTGAATATAGTTGATTAATGATATGTTTGATGTTGAGGCCTGTGTGCAGGGTTTTATTATCTTTGTGGCTAAGCTAATTTCACTGCTACTCTTATCAGCAGTAGCACTTCCTGAACTAGAGTACTGCACTGCAGTATAACTTTATCAAGTTCTGTGAAAAATAACATGAAGAGATAATCTCAACTTTAGCTGTTAATCTATAAAACACTGAACTGCCTAGCATAGTCACAGCAAAGAACTGATATTTTTATACTTCAAATAAAATTGCAGACATTTTATAGGAATAGAACTTATTCATTCAAATCTCATTACGAACATACCATCTCCTTTCTCCTAAGTGGTGTCTATGTTTAACCAAGCTTTTTTTTGTTTGTTTTTCTACATTTCAGTTCTTGCCTTTCAGATTTACTGGGATGTTTAAGGAGCACAGGGCAAAAAGGCTACAGCTTAAGACTTACTTGGATTTTGAAATAGTTCCTCAAGTGGATTTTCAGGCATGAGGAACAGGTCCTCTGTTTTACTGATGATTCTCTAAACAAGTTTTCTGGTATTTTCTTCTTGACAGTGAGATAATAATTTAAAATGCATTTTGTACTTATATATAAATGTGTTACACAGCCTTTTAGACAGATGGTTAGTTCACCTAAGGCTAGCAGAATATCCTATGAGGGTTGCTGTGGCATCTTTTCCTTCATATTTTTTCCTTGTTTACAAGCTAACACAGAAATGGGAAACAAAAAGGTATAAGTAGCATGAAGTTTTCTTCCTGTACATGATTTGGAGAATACATCGCTATTTTCCTTAAAACCCATGAGGAGCTACAGCTGAAACTCCATGAATTCTTCAATCTCAGCAATATATGCCTGTTGAATTTGGGGCTATTTCTTTATATTTAAAGCAACCTTCAAGGAGCTTATGATCTTCATTCTATAAAACTTTCTCAGCAACATGGCTTTTTCACATATTGTGTGTTAGCAAAATAATTTTGTTTTAATACAATTTTCAAATTTCAGACATTTATTTTGCATCTCGTTAAGACATTTTGTTCTGTGATGTTACCACTTGAGTAAAAAACAGATCTTAAAATAATGGTTGCTTTGTAAACATTGTAGAAATATTGCCCCTCTTTGGGGATGGAAGGTAATATTTCAAATCCTGCTACATATACTTCAGTCATGCTCCACCTGATCATGTGCTTTCTGTGCTTTTCAAAGAAACCCCAGCATTTATGTGCACGAAAACTGCACCCACTGAAAAACACAAACATGAGCACTAGAGAATTAAAGGCTATGAGCCACGAGGGAAATCAAACTGCATTAGTTGCACACGTACTCACTCAAAAAACACCAGCCCCCCCAAAAAGAATAACCAACCAAACAAAAATGCTGACTTCTTAAACACAAAAAATAAGTGTGACTGAGCTAAAATTAAAACAAAAGGTCTACAGAAGTCTATGCCCACTGTGTCCATGAAGATAGCAATTTTTTTATAACAGACTTTAGAACCACCTGTAGTCTCAAAGAAATGCATTCCATACCTTCTAAGGTTCAGTTAGCCAATTTCTGCTGCTTGTTTGAATCTTACTCTTTGAGCTTTAGGCTCTGCCCCCAAACCGTGTATTTTCTCTCACAGACGTCTCCGGAAGCTTCTAATTACATAATAATTAGACCACTTAAGAAAGTCTTATTTGAAAAACTATACAAATGTCATTAAAATATACTGTCTTCTAATCTATCAATGAAAATAATGCACATTTTAAAGAAGTATAAAACTCTAAGTAGAGTGTTTGTTACAGAATCGGAGAAGTGTTGTGGTTTAAAAAGACATGTAAATAGTTCTGTCCAACCATAACCTAACTCTATCAACCATTAACCTAGCTCTTCCAAGTCAAGTGATTAAACCATGTCCCTAAGCACCACATCTACTTTTAAACACCTCCAGGGATGGTGATTCAACCATTTGCCCAGGCAGCTTATTCCATTACTTAATAACACTTTCGATGACCAATTTTCTTCTAATATCTAATCTAAACCTCCCCTGGTGCAACATGAGCCCATTTCCTCCTTTCCTGTTGCTTTTTGCTAGGAAGAAGAGACCATACCCCACCTCACTACAACCTCTTTTCAGGTAGTTGTACAGAGCAGTAAGGTCTCCCCTTGGCCTTTTCTTTAGGCTAAACAACCTCAGTTCCCTCATATACTCATCATAAGGTTTATTCTCCAGGCCCTTCACCAGCTCCATAGCCCTTCTCTGGACTTGATCCAGCACCTCAATGTCTTTCTTGTAGTGAGGGGCCCAAAACTGGATAGAGTACTTGAGATACAGCCTCACCAGTGCCAAGCACAGGGGCACGATCGCTTCCCTGATCCTGCTGGCCACACTACGTCTGATAAAAGCCAGGATGTTGTTTGCTTTCTGGGCCATCTGGGCACACTGCTGGCTCATATTCAGCTGGCTGTTGATCACTATCCCCAGGTCCTTTTCCTCTGGGCAGCTTTCCAGCCACTCTTCCCCCAGCCTGAAGCATTGCATGGGGTTGTTGTGACCCAAAGGCAGGACCTGGCACTTGTTGAAGTTCATACAATTGCCTCAGCCTATCAATCCAGCCTGTCCAGATCCTTCTGTAGAGCCTTCCTAACCCCAGACAGATCAACACTCTCTCCCAATTTAGTGTCATCTGCAAATTTACTGTGAGTGCACTCAATCCCCACATCCAGACCATTGATAAAGATACTAAAGAGAACTGGCCCAAATACTGAGCCCTAGGGAACACCACTTGTGAATGGCTGCCGACTGGATTTGACTCCATTCACCACAACACAGGTGCACCCTTCGCTGGGTCAAAAACTGGTTGGATGACCGGGCCCAGAGAGTGATGGTGAACGGAGCTGCATCCAGCTGGCGTCCGGTGACCAGCGGTGTCCCCCAGGGATCAGTACTGGGCCCAGTCCTATTCAATATCTTTATTGACAACCTGGATGTGGGGATTGAGTCCACCCTCAGTAAATTCGCAGATGACACCAAGCTGGGGGGGAGTGTTGATCTGCCAGAGCGTAGGAAGAAGCTGCAGGAGGACCTGGACAGGCTGTATTGATGGGCCAAGGCCAAAGGCATGAAATTCAACAAGACCAAGTGCAGGGTCCTGCACTTGGGCCACAATAACCCCAGGCAGCGCTACAGGCTGGGGGAAGAGTGGCTGGAGAGCAGCTTGGCAGAGGGACCTGGGAGTACTGGTGGACAGCTGGTTGAACATGAGCCAGCAGTGTGCCCAGGTGGCCCAGAAGGCCAATGGCATCCTGGCTTGTATCAGGAATAGTGTGGCCAGCAGGAGCAGGGATGTAATTCTCCCCCTGTACACAGCACTGGTGAGGCCTCACCTCGAGTACTGTGTCCAGTTCTGGGCCCCTCATTTCAAGAAGGACGTTGAGGTGCTGGAGCGGGTCCAGAGGAGAACAAAAAGGCTGGTGAAAGTATTAGAGGGAAAGTCTTCTAGGGAGAGGTTGAGGATGCTGGGGTTGTTTAGCCTGGAGAAGAGGAGACTCAGGGGGGACCTCATCACTCTCTTCAACTACCTGAAGGGAGGTTGTAGTCAGGTGGGGGCTGGGCTCTTCTCCCAGGCAACTGGTGACAGGACAAGAGGGCATAGCCTGAAGTTGCTCCAAGGGAGGTTTAGGTTGGATATTAGGAAGCACTTCCTCACGGGGAGGGTGATTAGACATTGGAATAGACTTCCCAGGGAAGTGGTGGAGGCACCGTCCCTGGATGTGTTCAAGGCAAGGCTGGATGTGGCACTTGGTGTGGTGGTGTTGGTCATAGGCTGGACTTGATGATCTTAAAGGTCTTTTCCAGCCTTGGTGATTCTGTGATTCTGTGACCTGGCCATCCAGCCATCCAGCCAGATTTTATGCACCAAAAAGTACAAAGGTCTAGGTCATATATAGCCATTTTCTCCAGGAGAAAGCTGTGGGTTGAAGGCTTTACTAAGGTCCAGGTAAACAACACCCACAGCCTTTCCCTCATCTACAAAACTGGTCACCTTGTCATAGGAGGAGAGTAGGTTTTTCAAGCAGGACCTGCCTTTCATGAACCCATGCTGACTGGGCCTGATGACCTTGTTGTCCTGCATGTACTGCATAATGGCACTCCAGATGGTCTGCTCCATAGCCTTCCCCATCACCAAGGTCAGATTGACAGGCCTGTGGTTTCCTGAATCCCCCTTTCAGTCCTTCTTGTAAATGGGGGTCACAATTCCCAATCTCTAGACAACTGGGACTTCCTTGGTTAGCCAGGACTGCTGGTAAATGATGGAAAGGGGCTTGTTTAGCACTTCTGCCAGTTCCCTCAGTACCCTTGGGTGTATCCCATATGGCCCCATAGAATTGTGTATGTCTAAGTGGTGCAGCAGGTCACTAGCCACCTCCTCTTGCATTATGAGGGCTTCAAAATGCTTCTTTTCTCTGTCTTCCAGCTCAGGGGACTGGGTACCCAGCAAACAACTGGTTCTGCTACTAAAGACTGAGGCAAAGGTGGCATTAAGCACCTCAGCCTTCTCCTCATCCCTGATCACTATGTTTCCCCCCTGCATCCAGTAAAGGATAGGGGTTCTCCTTAGTTCTCCTTTTGTTGCTAATGTATTCATAGAAGCCTTTCTTGTTATCTTTGACAGCCGCGACCAGGTTGATTTCAAGTCGGGCTTTGGCCTTTCTGATTCTCTCCCTGCACAGCCTCACAACATCTTTGTAATCATCCTGAGTGTCCTGCCCCTTTTTCTAACGCCATAAGCTCTCCTTTTTTCCCTGAGTTGCATCCAGACCTCCCTTTTCATCCAGGCCTTCTTCCCTGCTGGCTCACCTTTTGGCACAGGGTAATGGCCTGGTCCTGTGTCTTAAATATTTCCTCCCTGAAGAATGTCCAGCCTTCCTGTACTCCTTTGCTCTCCAGGAGTGCCTCCCAGGGGACTGTCTACCAGTCTCCAAAACAGGTAAAAGTCTGCCCTCTGGAAGTCCAAGGTGGCAGTTCTACTGGCCCTCCTCCTTACTTCTCCAAGAACAGAGAACTCCATCATTTTGTGGTCTATATGTCCAAGACAGCCTCCAACCATCACATCCTTCATAAGCCCATATTTTAAATTTCATATTTTTTTTCAGAGGCCATATCAATGAACAACTAGCATGCACCCCATCAATGTGTCCAGGAGGTGGTTACTCTTTCTAACATAGAGCCTCTTAATGCATACCTTCATTACAAAAGACAAGATTGGAAGTAATATTTTTGTATTTGAATACTTATCAAAATTTGACATATCGTGGAGATACTGAATGAGTTTGTCAACTTCCACTGGTGTAGCCGGAAACTCTGGAAACTTTCCGGGCTCCTGCAGATGCAAATGGAACATTAGAGACCACTTATTTTCAAGTATTTCTGTATGTTTGGCAAATGTATGCTTCTATACAGTTAAAACCACAGGATACTCCATGAATATGGTAAGAAACATTTCTCAGAGACCGAATGTAGACTTCAAGAATCATTCAGTGAGAAAACTTATTGACTTCCAAATGTGTTTGCAGAATTACTATCTAAAACATTCATCACAGGAAGAAAGCAAAAGGAAAGAAATGTAACAGGTTTAGAGAGAAACAGAAATCCTGTGATTACCTTCTAAGGGAATGTATACAGATGCAAGAAGGGTGACAGAAAACATTGAATCAGTATCTACAAAGCTTAATCAGACACATGAAATGCAAATCTATTCTTCTTACTTCTTCTCACTCAGTACAGCTGAGATGGCTCTACCTTATGAATTCAGTAATCAAATAATTAATCAGTAGATATGAGTGTTACTTTTCTCCTGTAGAATACATTCAGTTTATATAATTGATATTATGCAGTTTATTTCTATTGCATGAATTTGTATCCTGTAGGCCACTTAATAGTTGCACTTTGATGGCAGAGGAGTGATTATAAGAATGATTCTTTAATTCTTTTTTATCCTTTCCACTTTTCCCCACACTTGACCAAAAAAAAAAGTGGTGTAAGTCATGCTTTTTATGCAAATAAATAGTATTTTGCTTCTCAGAGTGGAAATTGTGCTATAGCTTGGAGTCTCTACAGTTGCAGGGGTTATTCTGTAAAGGAAGAAGAACTGTAATGCCAAGAGTTGTTATCTGATTTTCAATATGAGCAAAAGCAAATGTTAGTTTGATCAGGTTGATCAGTCCTGGCCTACTGCAGCTCAGCAATCTGAAGATTTAGCAATGAATGTCATAAGTTATGTGATTACAGCACTCTGCCAGCAGGAGATAATGCCTTCTTCAAGAGCAAGAAAAATATTTTAAGAATATTTAATAGATTAGCAACAATATAGGCTTTGGAGGATCTGTTCCAGCTCTCAAAGGCAGATTTTGGAAAGTTCAAGGTACTCATAGCATGCTTATATAATGCATTGGACAGATAATTAGAAGCTAACCTGACAGCAATTAATTTGGAACACGTAGCTTATAAATTTGCAAATTTTTAAAATATATGGAAATCATCAAATTGTATGGTTTTTAAACTGCTTTTTTTCTGAGTTTGTTAAAATGTTTTGGAAAAGTACAGCAGTTTTTCTTGATAACCATATTTTTTGGCAATTGAATGAATTCTGAGATTTTGCATTAATTTGAGATCCTACTTCCTATTTCAAGAAAATATCCTAGAGTATAAAAAAAAGGTAGCTGGACATTATACCCACACCCTTTTTGAGTCAGGAAATATAGTTTGCTTTCTGTCACAGAAGGCCTATTTATTGATACATGTTTGAATATTGAATTCCATTTGGCAAGAATGTGCTTCCAAAGCTAAGTTGTTTTATAGGTTTTAAGCTCTCTTTCTACAGATAAGTGGATTCTTTAGTTCCTTAAGGGCTTGTCATGGATTGTCAAGCTATTACAAGAAATATTTTCCTTTTTCCAAGAGATGACTGTATGGTTTTAATTTTGTTTGTTCTTTGGCACCTTCTGAAGCTACTGACTCACAATTTTGCACTCATTTCATAGATTAGAAATTCCATTTAATTGCCTTTTTCCTGTTGTATTAGCCCAAAAGTGGCATAAATCAAATTAATAGTCTTCAAACAGTCAGCACTCAAAGAAGAGTGACATCTTGAATCGAACACAAGCAAAAGGCAGTACGATGTTCACATTTCTCTTGTCTTCTCCCTGAGGATAAATCTCTTAGTTCTTCACTTGTACTGTGTACAGTAACTAAGAATCCATAGGCAGAAGGTAAAGACATCAGCTTTGCTAGTATGTTGACATAGTGCAGGGCTTTCTTAGAAAGATGTGAACATCAGGGAACTTAGGATCCTTTCTACCATAAGCCTTTATTCGCACTATATTTAAATGTAGGAAGGGCAGAAGTTCAGGTGTATATGTAGGTAATGTAGAGGTGGGTTTTTTTGTCATTATTCATATTGTGACTATTTCCCTTATGTTGAAGCTGTTGCAAAGGAGTACAAGTATCTTTCTAAGGAAATTTTTCTGCAACAAAACATTAGGTGAAATTCTGTAATCTCACTGAATGCAACAGATAAAATGTGCCAATTCCCATATATGCAACTTTCAATGCTAGTGAAGGAAGTTGTGTTTGGGAACTGTCAGCACATTACAAAAAGAGAGCTCACTTTATGGTGGTAAAGCTTTATCACATTTTCACGTTTCTCTAAGGACCAGAAATTGCTTTTATAGAGCCTGCAATATGTATCTACACAGTAGAATATAAATTAATATAATATATATTATATAAAATATTTTGCATTACTAAAAAAATACATTCTTAGCCTGAATATAAAAGATGTTTCTGCACAAGTCTTGGAAGTTCATATTCTCGTAAAATAAAACGTGTTACAAAGAAGATGAAGCAGGTAGTTGGAATTGTGGTAGATTTGGGTAGAGAATTTGAAGCTATTTTGAAACAAACATTGGTTCTCAACTATTGCAAGAGTCAAGCTGATGAAAATAACTTTGTCATCTCTCTAGATTGTCACAGTCTGTGTGAAGTTGATACACATTATCATCACATATATAAAACTTTTCTCAGATCACGTGTTGATTCTTCATACTTTGACATGTAACGGCCTTTGGGATTCTATCTGTCTACTATAGATATTGGGTTTCTTTTGTTTTGTGGGTTGTTTGGGGTTTTTTTTAGACATAAGAAGCCCAGGGCCTATTTTTACAGATGGATTAAAACCTCCATTAATTCAAGGTACCTTATTCTCTTACCTATCTGATGTGTGAAGAAAAAATACTGCTACATGAGGCTACTATACTCCTCAGAGAGTTGACAGTCCTTAGCATTCCTGAGTCTGGTCCAGCTTCAAGTAGTTATGAAAGAAGGACATTTGCAGTTGAATCTTGCATCCTAGAGCCTTGAAAGATCTGTTAAAACATGACCTTGAATTTTAGTATTTTTAATGCCTGGATACGAGGGATTTTCATCATAGAATCATAATAGAATCATAGAATGGTTTGAGTTGGAAGGGATTTTAAAGATCATCTAGTTTCAATCCCCCAGCATGGGCAGGGACACCTCACACTACATCAGGTTGCTCAGGGCCCTATCCAACCTGGTCTTGAAAACAAGCAAACTGGTCAGAATAATTCTTATAATACACAACAAAACTGTAAGGTTCCTCCCCATTTCATGATATGAAGACAGGCAAAAAAAATTAATGTTATTCTAGTGTAGTTGGATAATACAGTTATTTATCAATTTTTGTAAGCAGAATTTCTTCAATCCTAAGAACTCAACAGGATAAAATTCTTAGTATCTCTGCAGAAATATTTGCCAATTTTTTGCAGTGGTATTTATTAAATCTGGTCATTTACTGATTTGCTTCAAAAGTGAAAACATTTTGTGTGATTTCATTTTCCCATCTGAGATTACATCATGCATAACAATGTAGTGATGCTTAATTACTATTTTAATTGTGAAATGTATTTTAAGTATGTGGCAAGCAAAAATGTCTCCAGCTTCACTTGCAATATGTATTTATTCCTGCAATTTGAAATATCTTTGGGATATTATACAAATATTTTGTTTTAACCTTAACTGTAAGAGATGAAAACTGAAACTATGAATTAATAATGAAATATCCAAACAAAATTGTTCCCCTCCTTCTTCAATACTCAACAACCTCAACAACTTTTCATACTGACTTTTTTCATCATTATTTTTTCCTGCAACTCCAAAACAACATGTTTAGATTTATAGGATTATAATATAACACAACCAATCCAAGAGCCTTAGTTCTGTAGCACCATTCTTTGGATTTCCTTTCCTCTTTTTATCGCTCCAGGAATCTCATCAAAAGCAAAAACTTTATGTGACCAAATATTGTAGGTTTTTCAAGTTCTGCTCTTGAGGAAACTGAACAAGCTTGCCATGAGCCAGCAATGTGGCCTTGTGACCAAGAAGACCAATGGCATCCTGGGGTGCATTAGAAAGGGTGTGGTTAGTAGGTCAAGAGAGGTTCTCCTCCCCCTCTATTCTGCATTGGTGAGGCCGCATCTGGAGTATTGCGTCCAGTTCTGGGCCCCTCAGTTCAAGAAGGACAGGGAACTGCTTGAAAGAGTCCAGCACAGAGCCACAAAGATGATTAAAGGAATGGAACATCTCCCTTATGAGGAAAGGCTGAGGGAGCTGGGCCTCTTTAGCTTGGAGAAGAGCAGACTGAGGGGCGACCTCATCAAAGTTTACAAATATGTTAAGGGGGAGTGTCAGGATGATGGAGCCAGGGTTTTTTCAGTGGCATCCAGTGATAGGACAAGGGGCAATGGGTGCAAACTGGAGCATAGGAGGTTCAAGGTAAATATCAGAAAAAACTTCTTTACTGTGAGAGTGACAGAGCACTGGAACAGGCTGCCCAGAGAGGTTGTGGAGTCTCCTTCACTGGAGACATTCAAAACCCGCCTGGACAAGTTCCTGTGTGATGTACTCTTGGTGACCCTGCCTGGCAGGGGAGTTGGACTAGATGATCTTTCAAAGTCCCTTCCAACCCCTAGGATTCTGTGATTCTGTGATTCAGTGAATGTGGCTAGGATTTGGGATTCAAATCTTGAATAATTTGACATTCTAATAAATTATTAATTTTGTCCCAGATTCTACGAAACACATAAATATGCCTTTAGCTGCAGACACATACTATGGTGATCACTTGGCTCAGCTCTAAACTGTGGCTTTCATTTATGAGCAAGTTACATGGGCATTATTCATCCAAGTTAGTTTTTAGGACTTTAAGTCTCTGTGAACCACAAAGGTTTCCACTACGTGAAAAACTCCATATATGGAACAGGAATTAAAAGCTGGACACTATCTTGTTCCTTACCAGACTTTTTGCATCAAATGGTGAAAGGACACTTTGCATAGATAGAGAATCTTAGTGACCATGCTGAAAAGTGTAATATTCTGGAGTTATGTTTACCACTAAATGAAGCCTGTAGCAATAAATGGAAGAGGTGTGTCTGTGTCTTGGTGCACTAAATTATACTGTGGAGCTAATTTTAAGAGTACTACATATTTTGCAATTAAAACCCCCTGTATTTTACCAGGTAACTTTTACAGAGAAATAGAAGGTAAATCACGTCACTAAGATGTGAGCTGTGTAGAATCTTAAAGCATAAGCAAATTCAGTATTGTGCTCAAACATGTTCTCCTAAGAACATATGAGATCTAGTCACAGCATTTGTAGCTGGTGTTAATGTACATCGTAGATCCTTACTGAAATGAATGTTTGCGGTGCCTCATCTTAGGAGGCTTCTCTTGCTAAACAGAGATCTCTTGCATATCAGCACTGAAAGCACAGCTTTTAACAGCCTTTCATATTTTAAGTTCCTCAAATGCATAAAGACCAGAGCCACAACCCAGTTGCCTTAGAGCAAGAAGAGAAGAAAAAACAAGACGATAGCATAAGCCAATGGTACTTATACAAGATATATGAAATGAAGGCAAGAGAAAAGATAGCCTCCTGTCACTCCTGTAGGTTTTAGTGTGTTTTGCTTTTTTCTTCTTCCTATTTTAGTAAAAGTAGAGGGGAAATTGTTCACATGGAAGCAAAAATTACTAATGAAATGTATATTAAGACTTGAAGGGGGAACTATTATCCCCCGTAACTTCATTTTCAGTCTTGTAAAAAAACAGATGTTCACTTAACAGTATTGAGAGTTCATTTGTCAGTGAAGCTTTGGATTCCAGGGCTTGGTTTAGCAGCCATCATTCCAGATACAAGGTATAAGTGACATTCAGTATTGAATGACAAGGATTCAAAGTGAGGGGAGTGGGAGGAAAACTAATTTAAACAAGATGGGTTGTATATTCTACCTTTGAACACTTATTAAACTTAATATTATGATATTTCTCATGATAAACATTTTTAAATCCAGGAATAATACCTTCTAGGACACCAAGACTTTTTAAATTACATTTATGAGCTATTTTATGTAACATATAGAAGAGCTGTATGCAGTTATCCACTCAAAGAAAAAGAAATACCTGACTTCTACTTGAATTGCCACATTTATAATACCTCTTCCTTTATATTAATTTTCTAACAAAAAAGAGTGTTCTCTGAAACATGTTACTTGATACCAATAGATTTAATTTATTTTTGTATTTAATTATATTTTAATTCACCTGCACTAGTGGGATTTTTTTGCCGCTGATCCATGCTTGATTTTCCTCCATTTTTTTGTATTTAGATGCTTCTAGAAGTGTTCAGCTCTTACCACCTTTCGATCCTAATGGAAAATACTGTGTACCTGTCATCCTTGCTGATGTGTCCAAATGATTCAAAATACTTAAGTACGTGCAGCTGAACTCAACTGGAATTGCTGAGCTGTATGTAAAACTCAGAGAAAACTTATAACTGTGAACTTGTTCCCTTATGTTTCTCCTTGTGCTACTCAGACTTCTTGTAGTGGCTGCTGTTCCTGAAACACCTCCCCACAGACAATTTTTGTCTTGTCTTCTTAAAGAACAGCTGAGACATTCTTCTAATGGTGTGACTTTTTTTTTTTTTAGTTTTTAACCTCTGTGTTACCTGTGATAGCAAAAGGAAAGAAAAAATCAGCCAGAATGCTTAAGATTTTCTTGCTTCTTTTAATGCTTTTAATATTTTATTCCCCCTGTTAATAGCATGAAGGAATGGTGCATCCATTTTCAGGTGTAATAGAAAATGACTAGCCTGTCTAAATAGTAAACATGCGAGTGTGCTCTTGAATCTCTTTCTATATTAGCATATAATTGGACATGGTGGTTACACACTGTTTTTAACTCTTCATAGAAACAGTCAAAGTAGTTGGAAACTTCAAACCTAACAAAAGAAGCAGTGTTCTTTCACTGAGATCATAAGGATTAGTTATAAGAGCTATATTTATTATTAAGGTATTAAGAGCATTTTCCTCTATTTTTCCCCCACTTCTGGAGAGTAAAGAACCTGGTTATTCCTAAATTTCAGAAGATGAGCAATCTGAACTCTCATTAAGATCAGTTGGTGTTAAAAGACCTTAGAGTTGCCTCAGCATAGCTGAAAAAGAAACAGCAGATGCTGAATGGCACTCTTCTGATATTGGCATAAGCAACTGCCAGATGTTATAAATAAAACCTCTTCTGAAGGCCAGCAAACCAAGGCAAAAACAACTATGCAAGTCACTAATTCCTCCAGTAACGAGTAGATGGACAAAAGGACAGAAGGCAGAGAAACAGAATCGAACTGTAGGCTGCCCTCTTCACCCTTTTTTCTCCTAGCAGGCAGTGCTCCACTGTCCCCATACTCTCCTGTACTTCCCCCTGATAAGCAGGTAAAAGGAAGGCAGGCACAGACCTAGGGTGTGCATCCAGTCAGCGGAGATGGGCATTTCATATTTTGAGCCCCACATGGATGGCATTGTTTGGAAGAAAAGTGGTAATGCTGCTACAGATCTTACCTCTTGCACTTCTGGGAAACACTGAACCAGCACTGCTGAGTTCCAGGATTCTTATACGCTGCTGGAAAGTGTTTACTGACATTACTGGGAGTGCCATGCTTCTGCAATTGTTCATGTGTCTGTTGAAAATCCTGAAACAGTACTATAAAGTTATCTTAAAGCATAAAAGCCTTTTTGTTGTTGTTGTTTTTGGTTTTTTGATTGATTTTTTTGTTTGTTTTGTTCTTGTTTTCTTTTTTGAAGATATTATTGCATATAAAGATAGACTTTTCTTTATGCAAAGAATGAGTTGGATAGACATTCATCCCATTAAGACTGTATTTCCTTTCAGAACATTGATGCTCATCTTAACACAAGTAATCCTGTTCCATTGTTTCCACATATAGAAATGCATGAATAGGCTGAGAACACAGTGAAGTTTTTCATTAGTATGTGATCTTGTATGGTTCCTCGGATTAAACCACTCTTTGTATACCTGACTATCAGGATATCTTCCCTGAAACCATAGTAAAGGGGATAGCTGAGGTTCAGGAGCTAGTCAGGAAGGTGATGGCTGATATTTATGACATTTAAGGGATCATATATCTAGATTTGATAATGAGTTTATTGCCATAAAATGTATACGAAATACGATCTGACCAGATCTGATCAGATTCTGCCAAAAACTGCCCATCATCCCTTTAAAAAAAAAACAATAAAAGGAATCGTAGGAGGTTGCAGCTTGTTACCAGTAACTAGATGCTGGACTAAATACGTGAATATTTTAGTAAGTTTTTAGTAGTGCAGAAGTGCTGCATGTCCACATTGAATATCTGGACCTGTGAAAGCTTACATTGTCTATGTTGATATCTAAGGCATTAGTGTTGGGGGTGTTTTTGTTTTCCTATCAAAATGTGAGTTACTGTTACTTAAATGAAATAGCACTCTTCTGCTGTATAGTGGATGTGCCTTGAATATATCCATACCTTTGAAAGGACTCCTTACCTAATCTTTCAGACAGTTGGATATTGAAGTGTTCTCTAACATATTATAGCTCACAAAAGCGTTGTGTAAGTAGCCCCAGAAATTTCTGTCTGCAGGTGTTCACTGCGTGGTGAGTTAAGCCTGGCTAACACACTACCAAGAAGATTTGGTGTGTCTATCAAATGTTCTTGTGTCTGAGATGCAGAGTAACTCATCTAAGCTTCCTATATGCATCACATACTCTGTATGGTTCTTCCTGAAGGTCTGCAGCTACAGGCAATATCAAGCAGTATTGTTTCTATTGGAGGAACAAAAAATGGTGGCTCTCTTTGAATTGTATCAGACTATTTTTTCTTGACAAAAGGCTGGAAAAATTCTAATGCTGTTTGTGATTCATTGGTTGTGGATAACACATAATGAGGAGGAGGTAGGGGCAAAGGCAATTCTGAAGAAATTCAAGTGGTAACTGGGAAAAAAATATGTAAATTCATAATCTTATAGGTCAATAGTGAAATGAAGCTTTAGTTGAAAACACAAATCTTCTAATTATATGATTTTTGTGACCATTTGTTTAGAAAAAGAAAAATATGTGGAGTCTTTGCCTGAATTCTAATTTAATCTTTGATATTGCTCATTCTGGGTAAGTATGTTACTAGTGGAAAGATGCAGTAAAATCTCAGAAGATGAAACTTTTCTCAATCATCATGATAAAGTGTTTAGACTAGAAAATATATGTACTTCACATGGGAATAGGGTGTGTGTTGTAGCCTGATTAATATGAATAAATGCATATGCTGTAGTGGTATAAACCAGTATAAGTTTGCTCACCATAGTTCTCTGATCCTCTAGCTCAGATTGTATTCCTTTTGAACATTAACCCAGACAACTTGTTCATTGGTACTCAGTGACTGCCTCAGCAATTCTTAGTTTACAGTCTGGCTCCAGTGGCTAGATGCAATCCAAAAGTTAAAAATAAACTTGAACATTACTTAAGAGTCCGCTCTCTCTCTTCCCCTAACCTTAGCTGGCATACAAATATTCTGGCAGAATTTTTTCTAAGAGAACACTTGATCACTTCTAAAAGCAGTTTCTATTTTTTTTATGCCTTTTTGGTGCGGTAACAGAGCTGGAAAAAGCAAAAAACTCCAAACAACCCCCACCCCCTGCCACCCCCCAAATAAGACTAACCCAAAACCAACCAAACAACCAACCAAACAAAAGTAGGCCTTCTGATTTAATGTAATGTCTCAAGTTTACAGTAGAGAGATTACAAGTTACATGAGACCTGTCTTAGCCCAGCCTCCTGCAAATTCTTAATGACATGAGCAGGCACCTCAGCTTACCATGGTAATGTAAAGAAAACAATAGATCTCCCTTCTTGGATTTTTTCCCCCATATAATTCAAATCTTACTTCATTTAATAGACCCTCCATGGAACATTTCAAGAGGACACTTGAAAATGCAAGAGAAACCATAGCTATCAAAATCTTAGCTACCAAATTCAAGCTAAGAAAGTTTTCTATGACGGTGTTTGGGGAAAGGCAATAAGGAATGCATGATGTCATGCTGAAATTGCTTATCCATTGCAAGCCAAAAGAACTCCTGACTCTGGGTATAGGCTACAGAGAAAATCAAGCATCACTTTCTTAGGTGTAAGTTTGATGTGCAGAATATTTCAAACCAGTGAGCTTTTGAAGAAGTTACAATACTGTAACTTCAATACTGTAGCATTGACAATATAAACCAAACTTCCTAGAAGGTGACTGTTGAATTTTGAATTTATATCTTTATCTATAGCTAAACTAAGAGAATTCATAGTGAAAGGAAAATCCTGTGGGAAAATAGGACTTGATTTCTTGTTGCATTGCCTTGAAGTATCTTTATTTTTAAGCAACTCAAGTGTGCAGACAGCTCCATAAACTTCTAACTTGAATTTTCAGCATTCTGAAATTCTCAGACTGAATTCTGAACATCTGATTGACTTCTTGTATAGACAGGGAAAATCACACTTCATAATGTTAGCTCTTTGTGGTTGAACACAGCGTGAGACATTGTTTTCTCTGTCAAGATAATTTACTTCCACAAAACTGTACTTCAGAAAGTTCACCAGTTCTGAAAATGAGGGGTGGAAAACAACTCTGCCACCATTCAGTGAGGGGAGATGAAAATGTTGCTTTTGTGGGTATGTAGTCTGCTATAACAATTTTTCCAATAACACAGCACATATTTCCCTAATCTCAAAGTGCTAAAGAGTAGCAGTTATTACTTTAGAATGTATTAAATGCAGTTCTCCTTCCTCTCTGCTTAACAGGCTGATAAAAACAACTCTGATTTTAGACATGTAACTAGAGGCAACCTTGAACTTTCTTTTCATGTACAGCAATAGTTAATTAAATCAAGGGAATTAATGTATGTCTTGTATTACACAAAGGCTAGCACTGTATTAAGAAAACATCTGTTTGGTATCTGTAAATTTATCCAATCTTGGGTTAGCTTAGTCAGCCTGGGGTTATAGTAGGAGACATTCAGGTATTTCACAGTTAACCATATAAAAACATGGATCTGACTGCATTTTTAGTTATAGTGCATAGCTAATAGCAACATTTCCTTTCAGAAGATTTGTTAAGGAGCAGATTTGGGCAAGAAGCTGTGAGCTTTGACTTAATCCCAGGACATACCTTACATTTTTATTTTGTCAGACAGACATGCATTTTGAATGCTTTTTTCCAGGATTCTGATTTGGAAATGTGGTCTGAGTGGTACTAGAAGGTGCCTGGGAAATTTGGCCATTGGTTTCAATTTGGCCCTCTCTTGTGCATGAAGCACTTGAGCAGCAAAAAAAACACTTTCTAGACTACTGCTCTGTTCAGACACTCTCCATGAACATGTGTAAGTGTAAGATGGTACACTTCTAGGCCACAAACTCCCAGAGCTAAAGACAGGGACAAATATCATTCATGTTTCCTGCGAGGGGTATAAGGAAAGAGGAACAGATATTTGGTATGTGAAGAGCAGCTGTTGTAACATATTCCTGCCTCACCTATCTTTTCTACATCATCTATCTGTTCTGCTTTTAGTTATTTACAAGTAATAAGCCATTTTTATTACAGATATCAAATACTCTTTGCACAGCCACTAAGTCCTTCTGTGTTGGGAACACCTCTCTTTGTGTTACACTGTTATTATGACAGATAAAAATCATACTGTGATGGAATGTCTAAAATTAATCAGACTGATGCACCAAATAAACAAACGTGCAAGTACAGGAGTCCAAGGAAATGAGGGAAACACTAGTCAGTGTTAAGTCTAGTTTAAAAAACTGAACACTTGGGGCCCCATCTCCTGATGACTGAAGACTATCATCACAAAAGTATCCACATGTCCCTCAGGAACCTGACTGAAAAGATGGGAAAGTATCCTATTGAGTTATACATGTGTAGAGGATGGAAAAGCTAACCTTACCCATGTCCCTTTGCCTGTTCTAAGTTATACACTATATACAAAATCTAGAACTATGTTTAAGTGTCTTAGTATTTTCAAGCTTCACAGCCGTTGAGAATTTTGAAGGTAGGTACTAATGTCTGTCAGGCTTTCCTTGTGCATTTTCTTTAATGTTTTAAAAAGAAAGGTTAGGTGGAAGTACTTGAAAGCTACTTGTTAAGGTAAACATTTGATAAATCATGCTGGAAAAGCTTAAAAATGGAGTGTGATCCTGAGAAATTATATTTTTTATATCATTCAATACATTCCCATTTTTCCTCTGTCCCCAGTCTTACTTCTTATGAGGCTCTATGTCAATTTTGGGCAGTTAACAAAGTTCACACTATGCCCACTAGATAAGATTTTGCTCTCCCCACCTACTTCTCATCTCTGCTTTCTAACCTGTCATAAACATCCTACAAATGTAATTAGTGCACATCACACTTTGACCTTGCATTTCTTAGACTTTCTTTCTAAAGGTTTTTGGAAAACAGAACTGAAGACAAAAGAATACTGATATTGATGTGGTTTGTTGTCAAAGAAAATTAAAACAATTTGGTAATAAAACACATTACATGCTCTTTTCTCGGTTTGGTTTCTGTTTGGTTTTGGTTTTGTTTGTTTGTTTGCTTATTTTGTGTTGTTTTTTTTCTTTTCAGTATTGCAGAATTAATCCTCCCAGGTGCAGGGCTTTGGACTTGCCCTTGTTAAACTGCACGAGATTCCAGTCAGCCCTTTTCTCCAACCTGTCAAGGTCCCTCTGGATGGCAGCACGACCCTCTAGTGTATCAGCCGCTCCTCCAGTTTGGAATTATCAGCAAACTGGCTGAGAGTATGCTCTTCTCAGTTATCCAGATCTTTAATGAGGAAGTTGGGCTAGAACCAATATTGACCCCTAGGGTACACTGCTAGTTACTGGCCTCCAGCTAGACTTTGTGCCACTGATCATGACACTGAGCTCAGCTGTTTTACACCACCTCATTGTCTGGTTGTCTAGCCTACACTTCATCAGCTTCTTTATGAAGATTTCATGGGAGACAATGTCAAAACCTTTACTGAGCTCAAGGCAGACAATATCCATGGCTCTCCCCTCATTTATTAAGCCAGGCATTTCATCATAGAAGGTTATCAGATTGGTCAAACATGCCTTTCCTTTGTGAATCCATGTTGTATGCTCCCATCCACCTTCTTGTTCCTTATGTTTTTGCCCTTCATGTGACTTTTCGCCAGCTGGGACCTGGGAGTTTTCTAGTTCCTGCCTGCTGCCCTTTAAGGGGACATGCTGTCACCAGTATTTCTTACCTTCTTTGCATCTGAACTCCATTCTCCAAGACCACAATATCTCTTTCCACTATTCTGCTTGCCCAGCTGAAATCACTGGGATTGGCCATTTAAATCCTGACAGGGAGTAAGTTAAATATACCACATGAAGTTGGACAACAATGAGGAATATTTTTGTTTAAGAAAACGTCAACATTGTCTGTGATAGTAGTGGCATGTCACATGTATTTCATTTAATCCTTCTTTTAAATTAAACAAGCTCTAGTTTGACAAGTCTGCTCAGGAGTAAGAACTGTTTTTGTTTCATTTTGCAAGACATTCTGATACTTTAAAAATCCTTCTTGTTCTGAGGTGGAACAACAGACATATTTTAAATAATGTATCTTTATGGAAGATAAATTATGTAAATAAAAAATATCATCATGGTTATTTTAGATACTCGAATTTCAAACCCTTGGAACCCCAGATACATAATTTTGTTTTATATTACCAAAGACAAGAAAAAGGCCACTTCTACTTCAGTAACAAAAAATTGAAATATTTGTTCTTGATAGGTGAAATATCCAGATAACATTTCACTCTTCCAAACTTTTAAGAAGTTCAACTGGAAAATAATTAATTTATTTAAAAAGTTAAGTTAAATAAATAAGGATTTTTTATATATAATTCAAATAGAAAATATCACTGCTAGTCAAATTTTGATAGCATATTAACCTTTTAGAATTGCTTGGTCTACATGTTTGTTTGTTAATTAATTGTTGCACCAAAAAGGCACCCAAAAATGTCTCTGATACTATTAAAAGAACATGTAAGTGCAGGTCCCCTTTAACAGCCCACAAGTACAGCAGTTTTCTTTCTGAAAGTTTTGTAGAAAAATCTGGTTTTTGGTGTGCCTTTATTTTTGCCTGACGACCTACTGTAACAACTTTGGCTTTGTCTAGGATTTTCTGAGCTTTGAGAAAATGACAAAATAATATGCATTTTTAATGCAGTAAACAGGCAAATATTGTTTGTCATGTTCAAAGACTCCTGATAATTAGCCTGTTATGTATTACTTTAAGTATTAAGAAATTCTCCTGGTTACCATATCACAGTCCTGTCATCACTCTGATTTCCTATTGATTTTATTTTCCTACAATCAATCATAAATCAAACCTTTTAAATTAAACCTCTAACATGACTGTAAGAAAGGGGGCAAAGGATGGAAGGGAGCAGGACCATAAATCTGGTTATAACAGTATTTGCACTTACTGTGAGAACAATACTAATTGGTTAGAAGACTAAGATAATTTAAAGATAAGCCTAATGGAAAGCTCCAAAGTAATTAAAAACAGAAATAAAACACTAATCTGAGTCTCTCTGTTTTAGTGCTGGAGCTGGAATGTATACTTTTAGAAGTTTGTGGCTATCTGGTCATCTGGAATAAACCATCTACCATTGACATAGTAACTCTCTCACTATAATACATTGATTCTAAAATGGATTTTTTACACTTAAATGAATTGCGTTTGGCCACTGGTAAATAAAGTACAAATTTTATACTGAACTGTCTTATATAAGAGATATTCTGCAGGTAAGCTCTCTTGTAAGACAAGGAAGTTTTGTTTGCCAAATTATACTGATGTACCTCTCCATTTGGTACCTGGGAGTTCTAGAGCAAATGAAATTAGAAGATTAGTATTTAGAACACTATAACTTTACAGTATAAAAGCCAAACACACACTTTTTGGAGGAGGGTGAACTAAGATTGCAGTGGATTTTCCCTGAAAATTCACACTCAATTGTACACATCTTTTATTCCTGTTATTTGCTATGGTTATGCCCCTCTGTGCATTCTGATTTCTTCTAGAAGTTTAATTTGCGGAGATTTATTCTCAACTTCTGTACCTTTTCTTATGTGACTAGAAAGAAAGTGTCTGTTCTGATTTACAGCCCTGGTACAAATATGCATAAGCAGGAATTTTAATATTTTGAATTTGGTTTAAATATTCAGTCTCTTATTGTTGCTGTTTGGAGAGGGGGTGGCTTTTTAATTATTGAATTATTTTTTTTAAATTCACTTTATATTTAAGACACATTGAAAAAGAGTGAGAAATTAGGTTTAACTTTATGGGCTGGTAGAACTTTGTGACTTCTTATTATAACTTGAATTTGCATGAAATGAAAAAATACACAGAAGAACTTGGTAAGTGTATCTGATGAGAGAACTGTTTAGAGGCATAATTCTGGACTCATAAGAATATGATCTGCAGTATATCTATGGGTATCTATAGCACGTATGTTTCTTGTCCCGTCAGCGGGTAAAGTAATGAAAGCAAGGGACAATTTTGTTCTATCACTTGGCATGGCATTTCTTGTCATGCTTCCTCTTCTGAAGCATATATCATGGCTTTTGAAACTAGAGAGGCAACAGCTATCTAGGAAGGAAATATTAACTCAGCAATGAAGCTTTCAGATCAAACAGAAAATATCTGGAGTTAGGATATGCTCCATAAAGTTTCCTGCCTTGAAAGGCATACCTTTCCTCTCTGAGATGATGGGGTTTGCTCTTCACTGCTGCTAGAAGAGTAATTTACATCTGCATTTTCTCATATGAAAACTGGCAATGATTAAGACTCTTTCTCTCAGACAATCCATGCATACCTATATGAATAAAAATAACATGATGGAGCCTTTACTTGAATCATGCAACCATGAGGATTGATTAGTATGGTATTGCTAGGTAAGTCACCTGAATATTTGTTGTGTTACTGCATCCTTTCAAGAGTTATAAAGGCTGATTCAGCTATTTTATTGACATAAAGATTGTGGTTAACCTATTATTTATTAAGCCTTAGGAGGACTTATTCACAAGTCCATTTGGCTTTCAGCAGAAAAATCTGTGCTATAACTGCTTAAACCATATTTGGCTTACTTATAGTACAGTAACATCATTACCTGCTTTGCCAGGGTCTTGTTCCAGAGATTTACGTGCAGGGGATGACATCACTGTGGTTGTTTAACATTTACACCTCATCTGCTGAATCATTCTGGAACAAGAAATGTACCTTTAATGTAAAACTCTCAATTACACATCATTTTCCTCCCCATATTACAAGAAAGAAGTCATCTTATAGGATTGTTCGTTATGATCTCCTTGGAATCTTTATAACACCTCACACTGTAAGACAGCATTTCCATAGCACTTCATCATCATGGTGTTTTATCACCTAACAGCCTTAATGATTACTTAAGAAGACCAACTCAGTTGGAGATGAATTGGTGAGACATCCAGAATTTTAGACTGCTAAAGTTGCATTAGCTTATAATTTTCTTAATTACTGAGCAGAAGGGTACTGAGGGGAATTGCAGAACTCTGGTTTGTATCTGTGATATATGCAGCCTAGCAACATTTCAGTTCCAGTATTACTTATGTCAATTGAAAAGGGTTTTTAGTGTGTGATGAGTCAATGGTAGTGCATTTGACAAGGGTTAATACTTTCTGTACAATGTATCCATTTTGGAAAACAACACTTGAGAAGGGAACTAATTATTATCCTTAACTATAACCTCTGCATAGAAGCTGTAGACTTAGGCTGAACTATTGTTCCACCTCTAATATAGTCACTACAGAAAAGGACTGAGGCATTTGAGTGGTTGTGAAAGATTGTATAATCACTGTTCACTTCAAAGGAATTTATCCTCTTTTGAAAGATTTTACTTGTTTTGAAAAATTTTCTTCTGGTTTGGGCAATATAGATAAAATAACATTTCTCAACAGCCATGAAAGTACGAAATGTGGCCATCTAAATTGCTGGATTTCTAAATCAGACTATGTTCCCTGAAGACTTAGCTTAGGAGCAAGAGACTGCATGTACTTTTTCTTCTGATCTTTTCTGGGTGTGTGCTAGTAAAGTCTCTGTGGAAATTAGTGACCACTCTCCTTTTCATGAAAACCAAGCTGCTGTTATTTTCCTTGTTTCTCACACTGTAACAAGCACATGAACACAAACATTTTTTTTTTCTCTTGTTCTCTCTTATTTAAGAATTAGTTTTGAGAAATCCTCAGATATGCAACGACAGACCTGTCTTTTTGGATCCAAAGCTTCTTTTATTAGGTGTTTGTAAGGCGTAATTTAGGAGGCCATCTTTGATTTATGGAGAAGGGTATTCTTGCAGGAAAGAGTGATAAACTTCTCTCCCTTTTCCCATTTAATACTCATCAAACTACGGTGCCTACAGCTTTAGACTTCATAAAGCTCAAAAGGCATAAAGATAATAAACAAAAAGACTGTAATATGCTTCTGGAGGGAAGGGTTTACTACCCTTGGCTGTTTTTTGGGGTGATAAAAACCACACAAACTAGTAAGGACTGGGGGACATTCAGCTTTGGGAGAAGTGGTTCAAGGGTGCCATGATTTTGACCTGGAATACCGACTCTTCATTTTTTTCCTGGAGAGAAACTCACTAGTTCATATGATATTAAAGATTATCATTTCTTGCCTACAGAAGTACAATGCACCACAGCTACTACTCTTTCAGTTGAAGACAAACAGGAAAGCAGACTAGATGTTAGAGACTTAAAATAGTAATAATTATTATTTCTGCCACACAAGCTCTGAACACAAACTGAAAAAGCAGTGTCTCTTCTGTAGTTTCTAACATGTAAGCATCCCAGAAACTGGACCAATTAAGTTAATTATTGCCACTGTCATTATGGATGCTAGAAGCAAAGTTACAGGAAACCAAGAACTTCTGGGTAAACATTTCAGATGCATGAAGGAGGGGAGTAAAGCCATATAATTCCACCAACCTCATAATCAAGAAAAAAAGCCCATGTTTAAATATGATCTGCAGCAGTGGCTTTATCTTACATTTGTAAAATTTTGGTCCTAGTGTCACTGGGGTTCTCTAAGCATTGTTGTCATACAAAAACTAAATGGGATGTGGAGGTGCACAGCACTGGGGAAAATCTTTTTTTTTGGGTCCCAGAAGACTAAATTTTAAAATCGGTATTAGCAATTTGCAATAGTCAAAAGCTAAAGATGAAGTTGTAATGTATAATTCTCAAAGGTACTTTGAAGATCTCATAGCTGAGTGTAGGTGACTGTGAATCTTGATTCACATCCATCTTTGTCTTACTTTATGTATGCATAGAAACCACTATGGTCTAGTTGGTTTTGCTTATAGTGTTCTGTGAGTTCGAAATAAACATGTCTCTCAGTATCAATATGAAACAATGTCCTCTATTACAAAATTCATACCCCACATTTGTTTACATGAACTTTGGAAAAAAAATTGTCGTACAAGGATGAATTAGAAGTATAGAATCACTTAACACTCAAGCTTATAGTCTTAACACAGAAATCTTATTTCAGTTAAAATTTCTAAATTCTTCTCAAAAGAGTCAGTTTTACTTCTCAAATTTCTGTTTTGCTTCAGAGTAATAGAACGTGAAAGTGATTTCACTGGTCAAAAAGTGTAAAGCAGCTGCTTGAAAATGAGCCAATACAACAGTAATAATTTTAGTAGTGAAACCACAAAAGGCATGTATAACACTCTCTACAAAACCATGACATTTGTAGCAGATTGCATCAGACCAGATAAAAAATATTTTTCTTCCATTTCACTTTTAGAAAAAGGCAACTGTACTTTTAAAATAATATTTATTACATTTTACTCAGATGACATAGACAGGACTTTTTTATACTGAAACAGATTGGTACACAAAGTCCTACTGAAGGACTTCACCATGCTTTCAAAGCTGGTGATGCACAATGTTGAATGCTGCATGGATCACCCTGTCATTCAGATAGGTATTAAAACAAAACCATTTTTCCTTACTCATCTCAGGAAGAACAACAGCTTAGATCACATTTCCCTTATTTAATCCTTAAAGTACTACTAAATTTATTCTTCTTCTAACTGTTATCTTGAAGATTACAATCCAGGCTCTGGAGCAATATAAATTATTAAAAGTCTCTAAGGAAACTCTGCTTGTCCTTACACTTTCAGGCTTGTATTGTGTTTGTTACCAAATGTATTTCAATTCCCAGAACCATTTTATGTACCCTTAGTAGTGAGAGAGTGATATTAACTTTTGCCTTTTTTAGTTATACTCGTCATAGAATCACAGAATAGAGAACGACAACACAGAAACAATTCATTATCACATTTCAATGCTAACAATGCTGGTGAAGTATGAGAGATGGGGGTATGGGGGATGGGCTGACTAGGAGCTACTGAAAGGTTTAAGCTTTTTGCTGTGCTAAATGTCTGTGCAGAAGGCTGGAAACAAAATGTCCCTTTCTGCAGATAGAGCAGAGTACTTGAGAGGTCATGACATTCCTCTCAGTTAAATGACCTTTACCTTCCAGATGCAGTCCCTATAGCATTAAATGTTGCCACAGGCAGGTGTACCTGAAGCTGCTGCATCAGTCCAGGGATCTGGTAAAAAGTTTCTGGGGGTATTCCAACCTTCTCTGTGACCCATGAATTTCTGCCCAATCTAAAGCCGTCTGATCACGTACCCACGTCTCTTAACATGTCTTGCCAAAGAAATAAAGGTATTCATTGAGGAATGGGAAATGTAAATTACTTAGTAGCTTTTGTTAGCTGAATTCCCAGACCAGGTGCCATTGAGCTAAATAAAATACATAGAGTCAAGTATAACAGATTTGTTGTACCTTCTGCACTATAACTCGGTACATTCAAAGCTTTGACACATCAAGTACTACAGTGTAAGCAGCTAATTATTTCAATTATTCAGGACCTTTATTTTGTTTTTCTACCATATGATATGTTGTTGCATATAGTTTTCTCCAGATTTAAAAAAAAAAAAAAAAGGCCCTTCAATCACTTTGATTTGTTTCATGGTTCGAAATACAATACAATAAAATAAAGATTACTTCATTAAATACTCAAAAATTATAGATTTCAAATGCTCATTCCCCTGAATTCCACAAATTTTCCTCGTCCACCCAGTATCACCTAGTTTCACATCCAAACAGTGCAAAACCACAGATTTTTATGTTTCCTTTATACAAAACCATAAGCTAGTTCATGTTCATTTGGGACCCAGAACATCTGGTGCTAAAAGATGATCAAAACTGGCCAAAAATCCTTACTGTTCTAAGAGGTTTATGACTATACACAGAAATTTCTAACAGCAAATAACCATGTGATTTGGTCTGTAAAATCCACAGGTCTTATTCTGGTTTTAATTTTAGGGGTGTAGCACAAAGCAATTCTTGGGATTTCAGTGAGATTAATCCCAAGGAAGAAAGTAAATGAGAACAGACTGTGAGCCATATTGTTACAAATCTGTTGTTTAATCACTAACTCTTCTAATTCCAATAGAACTCAGCTGGATCATTTCCAATTAGCTTTCCTTTCTTTAAAAAAAGTGGTGGGGAGGAGGAAAGCTGGAGACTACAGAGGTTAGATCAACATCAAGGGCCAATGAATTCTGTATCTACTTATGAATACTAAAACCCCATTATTTCTTTAAGAGAAAAAGGTAGATCCACTGCTTTCAGCTTAATTTAACATAGGCAGCAACAGAAATGTAAATTTTTGCATGGCTAAAAAATTGAGCATAAGTAGATGAATGCTTTATTTTGAAATGGGTACAGTTCTTCAACTTCTGTTGTTCTGGGTTCAGTAATGTCAAATTTCCTTTTATAAAATTTTGTATATGAAAAAGGTTTTCAAATTCTTATTGGCTATAAAAATACCACTAAAAATTACTGTATCTAGATGTATACATTTAATATTCATTTATATATTAAAATATCTATATAAAAATTCTCATGTTTAATATGAATATATTAAAATATGTATACATATATATAAAATACACATATGTGTATGTATATGTGTACATGCAAATGTACATATAAAGCCCCAAAATAAACTAAAATTAAACTGATAGATAAATCAGATACTTCTGTTAGTTGTTTTTTTTCCATATGTATATCAAAATACAACAACTGAGTTTTGTTTATTTATTGTTTGTTTCTGGAGCTTTTGTGGTTTTTTTAGTAGGGACCTTCAGACCTGTTATTCATCTTTCCCATTGAATTTATAATAATAGAAAAAGCATCAGTTTAGGCCCGTCAACAATTTTCTAGAACTTAAGCAAAAGCTAATAAATATAATATTTTTGCTGATTAAAGGTCTATAGTCAGATAACATATCAAATTCTTCTGTTAAATCAATTTATGGTTAAAGTTTGAAACATAACACAACACACTGTGGTTTGCATTCAGTTATGCAATGAACACCACTGTACATTGTGAACTCTATATTTTCAGATTAGTTTGGTTACTATGAAACTCTCAACAAATAAAACTCTGTTGTTATAATAAAACTATCTCTTCTCCTTGGTCCTGTTGACAAGGTTATGTCCTTTTTCTTATTAATCTGAGTCTACACTAGCACTAAGAATCATTCCGGTTAACTCTCACTGTCTTCTTTTTACTCAATAGCTTAAAAGGGTTCAGTGCAGATAGGAATAATGTTTTATATTTGTGCTGATAGAGTTATATTTATTTAATTTCTTACCCTTAATTATGGAAAGAGACAAGTCAGTATTCACCTAGTAACTTCACTGCAAAACAGACATGGGTCAGTTAGACTTTTCTCGGTACTGTCTCTTAGAGCTGCTGGACAATATTGTGATGAAAAAATGCTGTAAATATGTAGATAAAAAGCCTATTGATGACTGCTTTGTTAATAGAATCATGGTTTCAAGCTTGTCAGCCTGTTCCTAATGGAAAAAAATAGAAGAGTTTATAAGTCAGAATGTTCCACTTCAGACACTAGTGTCAGATCAAACAGCAGGACACTTCCTTTTAATATGATTTTATTATTTTTCTCATTCTGGAAGGCCCAGTCAAATAGTCTTTTTCAGTATTCTTTTTTTCAGAACAAAGTAAATGTATAACATTTAGTAACAATTAAGCTAAATAGTGAAATGCAAAGGTGAACTGAAAATCAAATACAGTTCTGCTATCTCTGAAACAGATAGTAATGTGCTTCTAGTAGATTGTTTACTTTCTGGAGGAGCCATAGTCACACTCATCCTCTGAACTCAGCACTGTCTACATGCAGAACTGTACCTCCCAACTAAATCCTCAAAATGGAAATGTGGGAGGTCTTTCTTGATACCAAGGCCCTATATAACTTTTTGAGCTAATTGGCAATCCAGATCTCTGCTATCGTTTCCACATTGGTTTTATGGCAGGTGTAAGGAACAAAGTAAACTCTTTGGCACCTGCAGTTTATTCATTAGGTGTAAAACTCCCCATGTAAATTTTTTTGGCTTAAGCTATACTGAAAGGTCCTAAATTTTGGACTTCAATTTTGCCTTCAATTTTGCACTGTGTACAGAAAATCCATAAATAGTTTGTGCCTTTGTTCAGCTTCTCATAATTCATTCACAACTCCTGTCTCTGACCCACTAGTAGTTTATGCAGCAATTAACTTACAGTGACTTCTGAAGAAATATCCATACACTATTTTCTGAAGTTTGTATGAATGTTTCTGCCCGTGACTTTAATTTTGCTCATACAATGGAATCAAAAAAGATTATTCAAGTGTGTTACAGTGAAAGGGCTAATGCCTGATGTATCTTGTGATCAGTGCAGAACACCCAGTCATGGAGACAAAAAAACCCCATATCCTTAACACTGTCCACAAAGTATAATGAGTTTGGAAGGCAGAAGCACATTAGTAGTTTCCAAAGAAGACCTGTTTCCTCTATGTCTCCTTGCTATCTTTTTTTCAACTAAGTTCCTTCCAGAAACTGCATAGGTTCAGAATCAACATGAAATGAAGGTTCTTGTTTGGATGCTATGGTATTAGTGGGATCTTCAAAAACCATATGTGACCCTTTTTTTTCAACTGTATTTTCATATTGGTTATTGATTTTTCCATTTTACAATGTTGTTTCCCTGCAGTCAGAGTACACTATGGTTAGATTCTTTTCCCACCAAATACATTTACAAAATACTAATTTGCAGTTGAAAATAAAAAGAGGGAAGCAGTTATAGAAGAAAAATGGCATGAAAACCATGACCTTCTTTGTAAGTCTGCATTTCCAGAAGAAATATCATGAGGGGAAACTACTAAGTCAGCCAATATAAATTGGATTGGGCAAGTTCCAGTGGAACAATCTGGAAAAAAAGGCAGCACAGGCAAGAATGTGTTTAATCTGGATGTATCCCAGGTTTACGTAAGTATACATAAAATTGCTGTATGAGAGGAACAGGATAATTGATGTCACAGTGACATAAAGTACATCCTTGACTTTCTGCATATTTAGCTATATTTACCCAAGTTATCTTACAACGCAGTGTCTTTTCATTAAACAAATGCAAACCACTGCAAGAGAGCACATTGTTCTGTTTCACCCATATCTTCAGCTCAGAGCTTTCAACAACCAAAGATGTTCTGGTAGAATCATAGCACCAGTCTAACAGTGTGATCAGTCAATATGTTTCACAGGTAATGAAATCTCCGTTAAAAACTAAAAAGTTTGGATCAATACAGTGTCCTAAGACTTATTGAAAGCTAATAAAGTTTACCTAAACCTATTCAGTTGCTATCTTCATGGACTATGGCTCATGCAGTGAAAGCTGGCTTACCATTGACTTCAGTGTATTAGTGCTGCTTAACTCAGTGGAAGACAGCTGGATATTTTCAGTTTTCAGAAGCACACTGTATAGTGCCTTACACTGAATGCTGGAGGTTTTTTTTTTTCCCTTAAGAACCTACATCCCAAGGGCTGGTCTAGACTGAAGGGCATAGCTGTGTCTGGGTTTCTATATGTACAAACACAGAGGCCAGACAAAAGGCTGAGAGGCCAAATTCTACCACCCCCTGGGATTTTTTCCAGCTACCACAACCACTGGGATTTATAGTTCCAGACACTGCTGAATTGTAAAAGAGAGCTAATCATGTATCAATGTGACTAAAATACAAAGAACGCTAAACACCAGAATTGCCTGTCAGACTGCTAAGTCTCTAATCATGATCTTATCTTTAACCTAGGCCTATGTTTGGTAAATATGAAATGTTAGCTGCTTGCACTCTTGTGCCTAATCATTTGTGTGCTTTTTTTTGACAATGGAAATGTGGAGGGGGAAAGAAGTTGGTGTAACTCTCAGCAAAAATTGAAACTGTTCTCATCACATCTGTCATGATCAGGAGAGAAAAATGGGAGATGACATTAAAGTTCTCTGGCTCCATGACTTCAAATTGGGCTCTCTCTTTGGGCTTCTGTGGTGCATCCCCTAATAATACAGCCCTAATTTATATACATATATACATGTGTCAAGTGTCCCATCTGGATTTGTTCTGACACTGACTTATTTTATTTGGACATAATTTCCTCTAATGGAGAATACCAATCTAAGGGCTTCCTATTGATGCAATAGAAAGCAGTATGTCAAATTTCTTTATGGTGGTCAGGAAAGTGCTAGGCTTGCCATTCAGAACTTACTTTACAAAAAGTTGTATTAAAGTGCTTAATATGCTCCCTTCCTTTGTCATTTGTCCAGATGCTCCTTTTGTCTGCCAATGTGTTGAAAGATGCAAGTGTTCCCAGTGCACCTTCCAAAACCTTGGGACTTCCTTGACTGTGAGGTTAATCTGAACACTGATACACTTAGCAGCTCGATTATTATTGCAAAGGAACAAACAGAGCTTACTGGTGGCTGTATAAAATATTAGAACATTTATGAAGAGCTGGCTGGACAAGGGAGAGAGATTTCCCACAATGCCTGTCCTGCAGGAAAGATCACAATCTGCAGTGAAATCCCTGGATATAGGAAATCAGAAAATAGAGATGAGAGGTCTCCTCTAGTGTGGCCATGCACCAGAAAAATTTTAGGTAGAGCCTCCATAATGGGTTAATTGTAAGAATAAGTCCAGAGACAAGCTTGGTTCCCAGAGTCTCCTGCTCTTGATTTTCCCTCTACCCTTACTGTAGTACTTTGCCATTTAGAGTAAAACCAATGCCTCTACAATAGAGTACAGCCGTGACATGTGATCTTTTCAGAAAGACTATTGGAAAGAGAGAAATCTTACATTAGCTTCACCTAGTGTCTGTCTAGAAATATAGCTCAAGTTCAGGATTCAGATATTAAGAAACTCCAAGTCTGTGACACTTGGACACATTTGGAAAATAAGACCACTTTTATTCAGATGTTCCAATCAGTTGTAAGTGGTTATCATTAAGTGTAGGAGGACAACTTTATCTACTGTGTTCCTAGAGATTTTTTCTGTGGATTTTTGAAGTTGGAACAGCCACCTTGTCACAGTGAGAATCTGAACTATTAAGGTAAACATGTGGACTCCTGCCCCTCTCCGTAAAGCACTTCATAAAGCAAAGCCTGTATTTATGCTACTTGCCTCTGTTGAAAAATTATTAATGACATTTTATGACTTAAAGTAACTTCACCTGAGATGCTTTTCTAGTCAGAACGTGACATGTCCTACCTCCTTTGCTGCAGCTGCCCGAGGGTTCTGTTCTGCTATAGAATACAGAAGTAGCAGAGGTGCTCTCCTGGAATATTGTTTCTTTCTGGACACTACAGAAGTACATAAAATGTCACTTTGCCCAAATACCTCATCATTTGAAGGATGAAAAAATTCACACCATATGATAGCCTAAAACCAGCTTTTGTACAAGGCTATATGAATGCATCTGAGCAGGAGTTAAATTCATATTATCTTGGAGGTAAGGATGTTTCTGAGCAACAACAATACTGGAGGACCATAACTTCCAGGGTGTGTATTCTTTCCATTAATGCAGCTGACAATTATGTATAATTTCTCCCAACTCAGCTGTGCTTTTCAATTGTGTACTGGCCAAGACAGCTAAACCATCAGCCAAAGAAGGGGGAGGGAAATGTCTGACTTTTCCAACAGCAGATTAATGTGTCAAAGGGAAAGGAAGTAAGTATTGAAATTATCAGGTGCACTTCTGAGTTGTGTCTGCCAAAGGGTGGACCTGCATAAACTGTCCCATAACCAGCGTTATTACATCAGTACTTGCAAGCTTTAGCTTTGCACTTACAAGCTCTAAAACTGAATGAAAATTTGGAAAAGTCAATACCTTACACACACACATAAATACATACTCCCATACATACCATAACATCTCAGGAAAGATTACATCAGCTGAAGATTTACCCTCTGTTAAACAAGGAAAGCTATCTTACTGAAGAACTGAAAGGTCTGTAGCAGATCACAAACTCTGTGCAGAGGTATGGAACCTACCTTTGCTGCTACTGCTGTCTTACAGTAGCTGCAGAAATGGCAATTTCCCTCTCCCTATTTTCCTTTTCTCTTTGGTATTATAGCAACAGGAGATGACCAAAACAAAGCCACAGATGCTGAATATGTTTTCAGAATTTGAATAAGCTTGGCTAAGGAAACCTGAGGATTATTCCATGGTCTTGTAACTGGTCAAAGAGCAATACCTGGAATGATATGTTGTTGTGACCAATGGTAAAAGAAAATGGGCTCAGCCTTACACTTTGAAAATTAACAGGATTTAATACAGTTTGTCACCTACCTGTGGCAAAGAATCATGTGTCTTGTATGGTGGTCCCACAAGCTACCTCCTGTTGCTTTCAGTAGTTTGTAAAAGTCTATGTACAATACTGGCCCCTAAAAATAGAATTAGAAAGTCAGGAGGTGAGAGTGAGCAGTTGAGGGAGCAGGAAAAGGTTGCTGAGTTTTTTATGACACAATCAGATGGTCAGATGCATAGGAAGGGAGCTCGGTATGGTGGTTTTGATGTACACCTTAGCCGAAGCTAACCCTCCTATTAAGTGGATAAAAATGCAACCATCATTATCCTGCTAACCTCCTCAGTTTGATCCCTACTGATTGGGCAGAAGTGTTGATCTGCTTGAGAGTCAGAGGGCTCTACAGTAGGACCTGGATGAGCTAGATTGTATGAAGTTCAACAAGGCCGAGTGTTTGGTCCCACACTGTCACAACCCCATGCAACACTACAGGTTTGGGGAAGAGTGGCTAGAAAGTTGCCCATAGGAAAAGGACCCGGGGTAGTTGGTCAACAACCAGCTGAATATGAGCCAGAATTGTGCCCATGTGGCCAAGAAGGCCAACAGCACCCTGGCTTGTATTGGAAATAGTGTGGTCAGCAGAATTAGGGAAGTGATTGTCCCTGTACTTGGCACTGGTGAGGTTGCACCTCGAGTACTGTGTTCAGTTTTGGGTCCTCCACTATAAAAAGGACATTAAGGTGCTGGAGCATGTCCTTAGAAGAGCTACCAAGCTGGTGAAGTTTCTGGAAAACAATTGCTGTGATGAGCATCTGAAGGAACTGGGGTTGTTTAATCTGGACAAAAGGAGGCTCTCTATAACTGCCTGAAAGGAGGCTGTAGCAAGGTGGGGGTTGGTTCCTTCTCCCAGGTAACATGAGGAAATGTCCTCAGGTTTTGCAAGGAGAGACTTAAATTGGATGTTAGGGAAAATTTCTTCAGCGAAAGGGTTTTCAAGGATTGCAACATGCTGCCCAGAAAAGTGGTAGTCACCATCCCTGGAGGTATTTAAAAGACCTGTAGATGTGGTGCTTAGGGACATGGTTTAGTGGTGGATGTCGAAATGCTAGGTTAGCAGTTGGACTTGATGATCTTTAAGGTCTTTTTCAAACCTAAATTTCTGTGAATCTATGATGTTTCAGGCATTATCTTAGCTTTGCTAACCTGGACACATCAGTATAATAATATGTGTATAAATAATAACTTGGTCTGACAATGTTTAGTTTTAGAAAGTTGGTGTTTCAACTAGTGTCCACTCAGGTTACCAGCACATGAAGGCTGTAAATTTGGCATTTTAGGGAAGGCTGCTGAGCCAAAACTACTGCACAGTGGATCTGTCGCTATTATCAGGAATGTTTTCGTAATATGTATGGCTTATTTCATGGTAGTAAATCCATTCAAGTGCAATTACTATTTTTTTTAATTTTTTTTCTTGCCAGAATAGTGATTTTTTCAATGATACAGATGTTTTGGTTTTTTTCAGTTGAGATATATTAGTAGTGAAAGTTGTTTATAGTTTAAAAAGATTCTAAAACTCAGATCAACGTTTCATTCTGACGCTGACTTATTTCTTTCTTCTGTCTTCCATGACCAAATCTTAGTTTTTGTAAAATGTAAAAGGATACCACTGTAATCCATTTGAATAATAAATCTTTTCCATGTCTCTTTCTGCTTCCAGAAAGCAACTGTCAGTATGGAAAAACAGCATGAGATAGCCTAGGACCTACATCCCAATAGACCAAGCTATAAATTCGATCTCTACAGAGACCAGAAGAGGAATAGAGATGATAGAATTCATTTACTGGTATCTTTTTATTTATTGATTAGTATTTTGGCCAATATAACTCCTAATAAAAGACCTTTACTTCTGGTAAAACTGGTATTTCCTACAGAAACTTGAGTCTTTAGGAATCATTCCTAAGTTACTGGAGTAGATGCGGATTTGAAGAAATACTATAGAGATTACTGCAAAAAAAATTACTTCTCATAATATTTTCATTTAAAACAAAACCTAAAAAATCCTGCTAAATCAGATCTTCTCTGCTGTAGCTGTAACAAATAACTGATGAATATAAACATTGGTTTGGAACTAAATCTTGCTTCAGCTCAGTTAGTAATCTTTGTGATATGCTTTACAAACTTTCTGAAAAGCCAGCTTTTTTAGAAAATTTGAAGCAATGCTAATTTCATAATCATTAAATGTAATATCAGCTGTCATTGTTAACAAAATATAAGTGGTAATTTACAGCATAAAATGAAAGAAAAAAGGATTATTTAATTTAGATTTCGTCACCACAACAGCATGTACTGTAGTATGTCTGACTCTACTTCATGCTAAAGATGGAAAAATGCTAGTGTCTCCAGTGAGAATGGAATGAGAAACATATTTTTTTTTGCCTGAAATCAGTTTTATATAGAAATACAAAATCATTTAAATCTGATTGATTTGTGAGACACTGGCACATGTTGCTCAGGGAAGCTGTGGCTGCCCCCTCTCCAGAAGTGTTCAAGGCCAGGTTTGATGGAGCTTTGAGCAACCTGGTTAAGTGGGAGGTGTTCCTGCCCATGCAGGGGGGTTGGAACGAAATTATCTTTGAGGTCCCTTCCAACCCAAATTATTCTATGATTCTAGGATTCTATTTTATTGTTTCTAAATAAGGCAATGCAAGTCAGCAATGTCATTAGGCGTGACTGATTCATCTCTCTACTGTGTGAGTGTCATGTTTTGACTCAGGATTGACAATTAAACCAATGACAACAATGCTCTTGATCCCCTCCCCCTCCCACCCAGGTAGGGAAAGGAGAGAGATAACAAGGAGAGAGACCTTCCGGATTGAAAACTAAACAAGACAGCTTTAATTAAATGCTAATGATAAAAGAAAATACGTGCAGATATATACAGGTATGTTCAGGAATGTGCAAAACCCCTATTGCCTCCCTCCACCCCCAGCAACTCCCCCAGTACCCTTCTGAGCTGTGAGCAGTCCTGAAATGTCCCGGAGCGCTGCCGGAGAGAGCGGCAGAGCAGACAGGAGCTGAGGGGAGAGTTGTGAGGGTCAGGAGTGCACGGGCCTGGGGATCAATGGTGATGGGTAGGTGGAGTCCTCCCCAGATACCGGCCATAGAAGGAAGAGAAGGAAAGAAGCAGGAAGGGGTTTGACTTCTGTGATCCCTGACCTTACACTGAGAGCTACGTAGGTATTATGGGATGGAATACTCTCTGTGGCCAGGTTTGCCATCTGTCTAGTGCACTCCTCCCTATGGGAGGGCTGCAGATACGACTCTTTGCTCCTTTAGTACCCAAAGCAGAGCAAATTGTCCTTGGTGTCTCAGCAGTAACATCAACATTCCAGCAGTATCAGTCCACTAGCTGGAAAACTGGTGTGCTTAAAAGAGAGCTCACTGAATTAAAAAAAAAAAAAAAAAAGAAAAAGTAAAAGGAAAATTAGCTTCATCCTGTCTCAAACCAGTACAGTGAGTCCTGATACTAAAGGCACACTGAGTGAACTGAGGGCCTAATTGCTGTATTAATTAGGTGTAAATTGACTTTGATGTACAGCTGTTTAAAGAAACACCCAAAAAACCCCCTTCCTCCTGATAGATCTGGTCAAGGCATTTTAAACAGTCTTTCATCAGGAGTATTTGTATTCCTAGAGAATAGTAGAACCTTGCCCAGAACACTGGCTGCTGCAATATCCTTTAAGCTATAAGTGAGCTCCTTTCCTTCGCTCTTTATAGGCAATCAGATCTTTTGGGGTATGTCCTATGTGTTATCTCTTTCTTTGAGAACAAATCAATGCAAATGTACTTTGCCACTATGGTCCTATCAGGAACCTTTACTTCCTTCTTAGCTGAATGAATGTATGAGTACAGCAAAAGTCCACTGCTTAAATTAACACAGTTAATTTAACTTCTTTTTTTTTTAATAAAAAAAAACCACAGAAAAAAACAACCAAACAACCAAAAAACAAACCAAAACGCCCCCAAACAAACCAACAAAAAACCTACAAAAAACAACACATGCAATTTTTACGAGTACCAGAATGAAAACAGCTAAGTTGTCTATCTAGTTATAGCTACCTTGTATTTTCAATTTCAGGACAATCTGGTCATTCTCTTTTTTACTTTTGTAAAGGCAATTTTTTCTCTTATCATAACATTTTTGCATAGCACAGACTTCTTTCTAATTCTTGTATATACTGCTCATGGCTTCAGTAGCCTGAGTCTCTGACAGTGCAAAATGGGATTTGATCATGCTGGATTACATGCTTCGTATGGCTTAACTGCTGGAATAAGTGAGAGAGTAGGTAGAATACAAAGTTCAAAATACAGAGAAACCAATGAAATTTTCTAAATTTTCAGAGTGATGTGTAGACCAAAAAATTCTGATATTTAATAGTATTTTGGAAGGATAATAAATATAATTCAGATTTCTATACGTTAATTAAACAATATCTCAACCTATACATAAATCTGTAAACAGCATTATTTCTTGTGTACTTGAATCAAATAATCCTCAGGCTTTTTTGGTTTAATGTCATGCTGCTGAGAGAATAGTAAATAAGAAAATAAATCCTATAAGTAGTAAATGTCTTGTCTTTCTTTATACTCTTAATTACAGCAACTTAAGTCTTCACAGGAGATAATAACAGAAGAAATATTGAAACAAAACCTACCATATCTTTCTTTAAGCATTCAGGAGTCTTGGGATGTGAAATTAAATAGAACTCATTAAAATAGCCTGAAAGAGGGCCAAGTGGAAATATATCACCGTCGTGGAAAATATTACTTGTACAAGTATGCAAAAGTCTGATGCAAACTGAATTGGGAAAAAAGAAACACATTTATCAGCAATAAGACCAGACAAAGACATTTTAAGTTAAGTACATGAACTACAAAACTAGTGGAATGGCCTGCTTCATGGCAGTTAGCAGACTGAATAGCACAGTAATGTAATATGCCCTGTATCATGTCCAAAAACATGAACAGATTTAGAGACAATTCTGGCTATAGTGGGAGTGTCTCTGTTTTTCATAAGGGACCTGTCAAACCAAGCCCACAGCTGTAGCATATATGGACAGCATATCTGTTGAAACAATTGTTGACTTAATAATTTCAGTTACATGCTGATTATAAACCAGTGATAAACAGAACTCTGCATGCTCAAAATTTTGCAGTACTCTCTGCACACTTTTTTCCCCCCATTTGTTGGTTTCTGCTTTTTTCCAGGTGGACCATTCAGAAACTGTTAAACAATCCTTACGAGCAGTAACTAAAATTCAACAGCTCTGTAATCCTAAGAAAGTTAAGTGTGAGCACGGCTTTGCTTCTTACTGTGTTTGAAATACTGAAATTAAATAATGCTAGCAAGAAATGGCAGTATTCCAGTGAGTTTGGTGCATGACACTTTCGCAACAAAACCTGGGATTGATTGCATCTCTAAATTTTGGAAAAACTATGGCTCATTTCAAGACGTTAAATTTTGCAGGTTGGCTTTGTTTTTTTCTTTGATGGATAGATCCTCAGAACTGTAGCATATTGCTCTATCCTGTGGCCACCATATACCACCTTGCTTCCTAGTAAGGCATCTACTTTGACAAAGTGACAGTCTTACTGTTAGGGGTGCTTTCTGCTGAGTAGTCACTAAAAACTTCATAGAAGCACCACCACAGGATTTTCTGTTAGGAAGTTACACACGTTTTGGTGATCTGATCTGTTACTTTGAATTGAAATTTAGCAAGATGCAAGAGTTCTTCAGTACTTTGGGATCTGGATCTGGCTATTTAATATACACTAACTACTCCTCTAATGGTGGCTAAACACTCATCCTTTCTTTTATCTCTAAGGTTTTTGTGGATTGTGGCTAGCTGGAAACTTAAAACAATCAGATTTGCACTGGCATTTGGCAGAACAAGTATTTTTTTAAGCAATTAACAAATCTTTCACGTCACAGAATCACAGAATCACCAAGGCTGGAAAAGACCTTCAAGATCATCAAGTCCAGCCTATGACCTAACACCACCACACCATCTAGGCCATGGCACTAAGTGCCACATCCAGCCTTGCCTTGAACACATCCAGGGGCGGTGCCTCCACCACTTTCCTAGGAAGTCCATTCCAACATCTAATCACCCTCTCTGCGAGGAAGTGCTTCCTAATATCCAGCCTAAACCTCCCCTGGAGCAGCTTCAAGCCATGCCCTCTTGTCTTGTCACTAGTTGCCTGGGAGAAGAGCCTGGCTGCCACCTGACTAAAACCTCCCTTCAGGTAATTGAAGAGAGTGATAAGGTCCCCCCCGAGTCTCCTCTTCTCCAGGCTAAACAACCCCAGCTCCGTCACCTTGTCCCTATAAGACTTTCCCTCTAGTCCCTTCACCAGCCTTGTTCTCCTCTGGATCTGCTCCAGCACCTCAATGTCCTTCTTGAAGTGAGGGGCCTAGAACTGGACACAGTACTTGAGGTGAGGCCTCACCAGTGCTGAGTACAGGGGGAGAATTACATCCCTACTCCTGCTGGCCACACTATTCCTGATACAAGCCCGGATGCCATTGGCCTTCTGGGCCACCTGGGCACACTGCTGGCTCATGTTCAACCGGCTGTCCACCAGTACTTCAAGGTCCCTCTTTGCCAGGCTGCTCTCCAGCCACTCTTCCCCCAGTCTGTAGCATTGCATGGGGTTATTGTTGGCAAAGTGCAGGACCCTGCACTTGGTCTTGTTGAATTTTGAAAAGAAATCAAGAAAAATTTTTTTGCATAGACTTGACTATGGTACCAAAGGAGCTTATGCACTGAAAATATAAAATTATTTTATCTTCAGGGTTGTAAGAAAGGACAGTTTTGTAAGCAAAGACACATTTTAGTAGGCTTCTTTGATTAATTTGTTCTCCTCTTAGTGTGCTAAGAAAGTTTGTGGTCTGACCAGATCAGAAAAGCAAAAAAAAACACCCCAACAAGACCAAACAAAAAAACCAAACAAAAAAACACCAAAGGAATTGTATAGAACTCAGTCATGGGAAAAAAAGGAGGCTGCAGAATTCTGTAAGATGTTCTTTCAGTAACCTAAACCAAGCTGCAAGATCAGCTTAATAAAATCAGTTCCTGTTATCAGTCTGCTATCACCACTGTGGTTTTGAGGAATTTCAGATATCCTTGCAAAAACTGAAAGGACAGACTTTTCACAAGAATGTAGCTGTTTGTCTGAAACTGTAGGAATTAAACAGATCTATGATACATACAGATAAAGGCAGTGGATATCCTTCTCCGCTGTGTAAACAGATCATTACTGAAACACCATCCTTTTCAGAATCTTGATAGACACCTTTACATTTTTGCTCTCATTACAAGATTATGATGTTGATTTTTACTCTTCCTTTAAATTTTCCTTCATTTTACTGTTATACATAATATTAATAATTTAGAATATACTTACTCAAAGCAATTTCAATAAGTGGGAGATGAAAAAAACAAATTATCCAATCAAAAGTTACTTATGTATTTCAGACTGAGTTTATCTTTGATATAGAATCCCTAAAATTCACAATACTTTTGAATTCACAGTTCTTGTCCAGTTGTTTTAATATGACACCAATAATGCCATGGGTTTTTTTGCCTTTCAGCTGTCACTTCCCCATTATTTCTCCTTAGTTTCTGAAAAGTTGACATTTAGCACCTAACCACCAGGATTCTAAATAACAAATTATACTTAATTAGATGGATTCTTTGCCCCATCATTACTCTGAACATAATGGACAAAAAATATTTATTCCTTTATATTTCTAATCAAAACATTCCTCAGGTTTTAAGCATTCCTAGATCCTCGCAAGAAACCACCTCTGGAGAAAAACTGACAGAGGAGAGTGCTATCTTGGTATACTTTCCCCTGTCTTGATGCTCAGTGAGTTTCTAAAGATGAGAGGCATTCCACAGCAGGAGCACACATGACAAAAATAGGAGTTGACCTACATTAATGTGAAAAGGCAGTAGCCATTCTGAAAAAAAAAAAAAAAAAATTGGCTTCATTGAACTTTTTTGGTTGCAGATATAAATGGGATTAATGCCTCACCAAATAAGAAGACAGATGTGACTTTTAAAGGAAAATAAATACTCATTGAAGAGAGGTCTGGATGATGAGAGTGTTTCATCCTATTCCTCCAGCTGGAAGTATTTGTTTTCTCTAGAAATACTTATTGTAGCAGTATACCCAGAAGCTAATCAGCACCTGAAGAAAGTGTTGCCTATGAAATATCTGAACTGCTTATGCTAAAGCTTTCAAAGCCATTTCAGGGTGGTAAGTAAGAAGGAGACCACACATTTTAATTCTTCTTTCCATGCAATGCTAAGTTATTTGTAGTATTTTTCTGTGATATAAAGGGACCTGTTTGACAAATGCTATTAAAAAATTGACGACTCATGAGCTAATCACTGAAAGAATTATGTACCATAAGAACAATTTGAAGTTCTGAGACCTGCATGTCTGAGATCTACCACTCTTAGGATTCCCCCACTGTTTTTAATGGGGATGGATCATCACATTCAAAAGAGTATTTGTCAGTGAGACAGTAAAATTGAGTGCACTCTCAGCAAGTTTGCTGATGACACCAAGCTGTGTGGTGTGGTCAACACTCTGGAGGGAAGGGAGGTCATTCAGAGGGACTTTGACAGCCTTGAGAGGTGGGCCAATGCCAACCTCATGAAGTTCAATAAGGCTAAGTGCAAAGTCCTGCACTGGGGTTGAAGCAATCCCAGGCTGAGGGAAGAATGGATTGAGAACAGCCCTGAAGAGAAGGACTTGGGCGTATTGGTTGATGAGAAGCTCGACATGAGCCAGCAATGTGTGCTTGCAGCCCAGAAAGCCAACTGTATCCTGGGCTGCATCTAAAGAAGTGTAGCCAGCAGGTCAAGGGAGGTGATTCTTCCCCCTCTACTCAGCTCTCGTGAGACCCCTTCTGCAGTACTGTGTCCAGTTCTGGAGCTCCCAGTATAAGAACGATATGGAGCTGTTGGAGCAAGTCCAGAGGAGAGTCATGAAAATGATCCAAGGACTGCAACACCTCTGCTATGAGGACAGGCTGAGAGAGTTGGGGTTGTTCAGCCTGGAGAAAAGAAAGTTCCAGGGAGACCTTAAAGAGGCCTTCCTATATTTGAAGGGGCTACAGGAAAGCTGGGGAGGGACTTTTTACAAGGAAATGTAGTGATAGGACAACGGTAATGGCTTTAAACTGGAAGAGGGTAGATTTAGGTTAGAAATTAGGAAGAAAGTCTTCACTAAAACGTCGGTGAGACACTGGCACAGGGTTCTCAGGGAAGCTGTGGATGCCTCATCCCTGGAAGTGTTGAAGGCCAGGTTGGATGGGGCTTTGAGAATTTTGGTCTAGTAAGAGATGTTTTTGCCCATGGCAGGGGTGTTGGAACTAGTTGATCTTTAAGGTCCCTTCCAACCTAAAGCATTTAATGATTCTATAAAATTTTTAATGCACAGGAACAACTTTACTTTAAAACCATCAAGTTTTATATCTCTAAAATACCTAACTCTAAGTAGGAAAGAAATAATAAAAATAAAGAGGTTATATCTGACTCTTTTTTTGCCAGATTACCTTGAGTATTAGTCTTTTTGGTTATATTTATTTGCTGTTCAGACTTTTCCCTTGCTGGTAGCTCCTCACGCTTCTGCTTCCCAGGAAGTTTCTTTCCACCATCTCCCTCATAGGTGGGTGCTCCCTCCTCCTCTCAGTAGTCAGCATGTAAGCTACAGAATTTGAGAGTTTTCTTGAAATATTTGTAGCCTCGAGTTCTGCCTGCCATCCCTAAAGCATCTTTATTCAGGCATGTTGTTTTCCACAAGAGAAGGCACATTCTTTTCCCATTTTTTTAAAGACATCCTATCTGATCTGCTTTATCTTCTTTTAAAGTAGCATTGTACACAATCTGAGAACAAATGAAGAAATCAGACAATTTGTCATTACTAAAAACTTTGTCAAACACAAGAGCAAGAAATATGTTTTTTGCAAGTCAGATTTTCAAACAAGCCTAAATGATTTAAGAGAGGACCATATTTCTAAAAGCTGTGATACTATTAAATCATTCCTCAGTTTTCCAATTGAAGTAGTTTTGAACTGATGATGCATCCAGTGGGAGTCATTTACTCTTATTGTACACTAAAAATATACATGCTCAATCTGAGACATTTAGGTGATGTCAATGGGTCAGCCACAAAGGAAACACGTAGTAATTCTGAAGACCAGAGTTCACTGAAACTTTTGGTATGTCTTGCAAAGTAGGATCTAGTAACTGGAGAAGAGAAAATAATGATATCAATGACATAGACTATCACGATTTGACTCAGGATTGGCAAATAAACCAGAGACAACAATGCTCTCAATCCCCTCCCCCTCCCACCCAGTAATTAGACAGCTTTAATTGTATGTACAATTATATACAAGTATGTTCAGGAATGTGCAAAAGCCTCTTGCTTCCCACCACCCCCAGCAACTCCCCCGGCACTCTCCTGAGCTGTGAGCAGTCCTGAAATGTCTCAGCCCGCAGGCAGGAGAGAAGGCAGAGCAGACAGGGGCTGGGTTATGAGGGTTATGAGGTCAGAGCCTAGGGGTCAATGGTGATGGATGGATGGAGTCCTCCCCAGACGCCGGCCATGGATGTAAGAGAAGGGAAGAAGAAGCAGGAAGGAAGTTGTCTTCTGTGATCTCTGACCTTCCTTGGAGCTTACATAGATATATGGAATGGAATACCTTTGGTCAGTTCTGTTGTCTGTCTAGTCCAGCTCCCCTACGAGGGGGTCATAGATACAATTCTCCTGCCCTGGTAGCCTCTGTAGCAGCAGAGCTAAGAAGCGACCTTGGAGTCGCTCAGCAGAAACATAAACATTCCAGTGTTATCAGTTCACTGGCTGGAACACTTGCTGCTAGATAAAGAGAGCTTACTGAAGGAAAAAAATCAGTAAACAGAAAATTAGCTTCATCCTGGCTCAACCCAGGACATTGACAAAATCAAAATGGTCAGTGTGGTCAGGTTCTTGTTGAGCACATAGTCACACCTTGTGTGAAATCTTTTAGTGTCACCATGTGCTGTTCTGATGACAGTCCCAAAGCTGAAATTTGCAGAGGAAACAAAATGTGCAGATGATAGTACTTGAAAAGGCCACTGACATAAAATATTATGAGAGATTATGGAGGGTTTGTTAGCCAATCCAATACCAGTTGGAATATTTAATGTAGAAATAGATACTGATAAGTAATGCAGCCTTATGATCTCAGACCCTCCTTCTGCTACTACTCAGACATTCAGTTCGTAGAGACAGTGGATTGTGTTTTCACCTATAAGAGTATCTTGATTTAGGTCCAGGGAATTTTGAATCTAGGATATTGACATGGACTATTCCCTTCCTTGCAGTTGCATCTGTGTTTAGCACTGCCCTCATGGAATTACCTTACTTTTTGTGACCTCGATTACTGTACCCATAGAAGAAAGAGTTTTGTTTAGGTTTCTGTAATCACAGAATCACTGAGTTGTTAGAGTTGGAAGGGACCTCTAGAGATCATCTAGTCCAACTCTCCCACTGAAGTAGGATAACCTAGAGTACATTACTCAGGACTGCATCCAGGTGGGTTTTGAAAATCTCCAGAGGTGGAGACTCCACAACCTCTCTGGGCAGCCTGTTACAGTGCCTTGTCACTCTCATTGTAAATAAGTTTTTCCTCATATTTAAATGGAACGTCCTATGTTCCAGCTTGTACCTGTTGCCCCTCATTCTGACACTGGGAACTACTGAGAAGAGCTTATCTCCATCTTCCTTGCATCCACCCTTTAGATACCTGTATACATTTTCTATCCTTTTCTGCTGTGGTTATAAATAACACACTGCACATTTTCTTAATGTTACACATCTGGTGTACGTTGGTAAAATCCTGAAGAAATCGACTTTTTAGTTTCTATTCCTTGGCATTTTGAAAGTAATGCAATTCTAGCCAACTGTAGACAGTTATTTCTTAAGTGTGGGGTTTTTTCTCTATGGGAGGAATTATTTCACAAGTGGTTTTCCATTCTAGGTTGGTATCAAGCAAGTTGTGTACATCCACCTGAAATATTTGGAAATTGCCACTTTAATACTGTCTTTAAAATATTAATATTTCAAGGAATTCTTGGATGACATTTGTTGAACATATTTTTAAGAGGTTAAAGGAAAACTTTTTTGCTGTGCATTTTTTGGTACAGAATAGCAAATCATTTGGGCTCCACTGTTTACACAGGCTAAGTAGCCTTGAAAATAAGGTTTGAGAAGAGAACACAGATTTATAAGTGACACTGTGTCTTATCATGCAACTGAGATGCTGAGGTAGTGCCTATCTTGCAATTATTCCTAAAAGCATTCTGGTGCATGGGGGAAGGGAAGAGGAGGAGAGATGGAAACAGAGGGGGCTGGAAGGAATGGTATGGGTGTCTTTATAGAAAACATTGGATTTGTCCCCTTCCCTCTTACTTTTGGATTTCCAGCCTTTTCAAATAACTTCTAAGAATATTAGCTTCTAACAAAAATATGCTTTGTGTTAATATGTGAGGCATTTAGGTCACTGAGCATTGCTCATTTTTGTCTAGCCTTTGAATTAGATGAGGTTTCTAATAGCCACTGCAGCTAATGAAAGTTGTTTCTGTTTTTATACCAAATTCCAGACAAAGAAATGCCAGGAAAAATCTGCATGATTGTTGGTTACTGTAGCTGCCAAATGTAGAAGGAAAACTTGCTATCTGATAGCCAGAATGCTGTTCTACTGATTAAATTAAATTATCAGATCTACAAAAGATTGTTTAATTGATTGATTAATTGAGTGAGTGAGTGATTGATTGATTCAGAATAGATTCTTCTATCCAGAAAACAGATGTGGTAGAATTCTTCACATTCATAATTTTGTTCTCAGATGTTAAAGTAGGATAATATAGTCTAATATAAATTTTTGGCTGAAACCAGGCACGACCTATCTTTCAGTGGCCAGGTATGTGGAGAAAATATTTCAATACTGGAATATATTGGAATATCTGTGGAAAAGCAGGTGGCCAAGAAGCAGTCATGTTAGGGCAATATTTTGTTAGATTGATAATGTCTGGAAGAATTGCAACTGCTTGTTCTTTGTTCTTCCTTTCTTTTTTTTTTTTTTCTTTTTTTTAAACCAGCTCTGACAGCCAAAGAACTGTAGATACATTAGGGAGCAATCCACTGGAAAGTCTCTGGGTAAATATGTTGAGGATCATCGGTAGCCATGGAGTAATTCTAGAAGTCTTAGTATAAAGTTGAAAAATGCTGAGTGGCAACTGTAGTTCACAGCAGATTCTGTCAGGCTGGATATCCTTATGATGAGTGGACAAGGTACTTTCACAGTATCTTGTGCACAACTTGCATTGTATCTCATGTTGATTACATAAGCAAAATCAAAAGCGTAAAAATCAATAAATGAACAACCTTCAAAGCACCCTCATAATGTGTCCTAAACCCAGACAGTTGTGTGCCAGAAGTCGTCTATCACAATGTTGAAAGCAAAAAAATGTCTATTTGCTAAAACAGGTACATGTGCCAATAGGAGCTGCTGTGCTGCAATTCTGACATTAGATGTAACCATTTGGCAGCTCATTTCCCTATAAATGATTTTTTTTGCAAGTAATGGGAAAAAATACAAAAATTAAAGTGAAATGCTGAAAAATAGATGTAGAAACTGAATTTTCCTACATAAACCCTTTTGCACATGCATTAGGACGTATTTTCCTCTCTTCCCCTCACAAGATTTCTGCATAGTTATTCACACAGACTGGACAGATTGGGATAGCTCTACTTGGTTTTACTAGCAATTGTTCAATAATTCTTCCTTGCTACTCATTGTGTGGCCCATTTACTGCATACTAGTCAAACCCACATCTGAAAACAATGTTATTCATTTTCTCTTGAGATTTATTATGGGATATGTCAACAGAGAACAACACTTCACAAACATTTCATTTTCACAGTGGAATATTACAGTCATTCCCACAGTGCAAATTGCAAACTACAGTACAGACATGAAGGTTGACCAGTCCTTAATTTTAAGTGCCAAATTTAAGCTAGGCAGGACCTAGATTTTGTTCAGGTAACTTAGTATTATGACAGATGTGAAACATTCAAAGTACAATGTCTGTCACCTTCAGTTGCCATCACAAGGGTCCATTTTTTTGTGGGTCACATCAAGGAATATAAATCTTGACAACCAGAAAATTAAGAACAGCTCAATAGCAGCTGACCTAGGAAAAGTTCAGCTTCAGGGAGTTGTCCAGCATCACACTGAAAGTCTGGAGCATGTTATTGTCTCATCCTTTTCCCTAAGGCAGGATTCAGCTGCAGAAGTCATGAGACTAGAAGCTGGAGAAACTTTTGAAATCAAAAGGCTTCTTAAGATTATATCTTCTTTTTCTCCAAGGTCTTTGCTCAGAATGTGGGGAAAAACAGAATAATGTTTCAACATTTAGTAACATGTTTTGTTTCACGTGTTTGGATTTAAGCAATTAACATTTTCTTCATTAATTATTTTTGTAGTGAAGGTCTTCTCAACCTATCTTTCCTCCTCTTTGAATAATATCTAACTAAACAAAAAGTGCAAATGTTGGTAACTGTAATTTTTTCTTTTTTTTTTTTATAGAATGTTATCAATTTATTTGAAATCAGAACTGGAAACAACCAAGAAAATATTAAGTTGTGATTAAATTCAACTTTCCTTTACTGATCTTGGAGTTCATAACCAGTTTTACTGAGGTTCTGCCTCACTCTCCTTTTCATCTCTGTAGCTAACATCATCTTCATGTCATGAATCTCAGTCTTTCCCAGAGCAGGTCCATTCTTTGTTCAAAATGACACAGCAGTTTTATAAACTGCACCCTAAAATCTGTGCACAAAGGACTGAATTAAGATTACATGGGAAACGATAATTGCACTATTTCCCAGCTTTCATCTGCATGCCTTGTCAGAATTAATTTTACCCGCTCTGTGTGTGTGCACGTATGTGTGTGCATGAGGGAGGGAGACAGTGCCACAGAGGAAGCAAGTGAGGCCTTCAAGAAACAATGTGGAACGTCCTAGTGGTTCTAGTCTGTGGGCATCTTAATGACATGAAAGAAAATCAGCATTGTGGAACTGTAAAATCCAGAGCACAAAGCTCTACATCTCATTCTAGAAGTAGAGCAGGGACCTTGGCAGCAGGTAGCTGCACTGATGGTCAAAGACTAAGGGGCACTTTCCCAGCTGAGTTAGTAGCAGTTGTTATGCAGAGGCAAATCACATGACCTAATATAATTTAGACTCCCCTGAAAACTGTGAGAAGGGAATGTGATGTAGAAGTGTGGGACTTATTGCACCCATACCTGATGTATGTTGTCTCCAATAGATCTTTTTTTCCTGACTCAGTTGTCTGCTTCCCTGACTTTCACCAGTCATTTCACTACTTCAAGCCTCATTTTCTCATTCTTGTGTCAGCCTGTTTGCCTTGTTAGTGCCAGTGCTTCCTGACTCATAATCCATTTTTTTCTCTGTCTTATTGGCATGTGGTCACCCTACCAGCTACATGTGCAATCTCCATTCCCACTGACTCCAACTGTTAGTTTCCCTCCTAGGCTCCTTGTTTACTAGTCATGTCCCACCCTTGTCTTGCTGCAGTTCACAGCAACCCAGAAATCTTTCAATTTTCTGCAATTCTGGGCTTTTCATGGGCAGTACAAATGGGATGCTCACAGAGTCTGAAGTGCTGATTCTCTTTTGCCAGGAGGGAAACTCTCCTTCACATGCACGAATCTGTTGTTGAGCTGTGTTTATAAGTCTTTAAACTTGTCTAAGTTGGACTACAAATTACTGGGAATGACCAAGACACACACATCTGGACTTCAATGGTATTCTTACGAAATTGCTTTTCAACAGTAACTTGCATCAGATTTTTTCAGATGTTTTTGGGTTTTTTTTCTTGGTTTTTTTTTTTTTTGTTTGTTTTGTTTTGGTTTTTTCCTTTTTTTTTTTTTCAATCAGCATTGCTATTATTACTACAATTAATGTGGGTAAACCAAGACATTTTCTTTTGTCTTATTCTCAGAAATGGCTTATGTTTCTCATCTGAAATGTAAAATAATAAATTACCATAAGCGTAGCATTAAAAATATCAGCCGACATCTTACAAATTTATAAAGTTTAAGGGTCTGAAAATGGGCTTTTCTAACACAAGTATCTGGCAATCTTCATATGTAGCCACAAGTCACCCTGTCATGCATTAGCAGAATTAATTCTAGATTATTCCACTGTATCCAGAAGAAAAAAGCAAAACATAAAATCCCTTAACATGCAAAGTTTCAAATCCTCGAATCAGAACATGTGACAATTTCAAAAACAGAATGAGATCTAATTAGTTTTGTGTCTATAACACCAACTGTTAATGATTTATTATATTTTCATTACTTTTATTATTCAGTACCTTTGGTAAATGCAGGGCATTAGTATGTAAATAACCACTGCATTAGTAGCATGCTGGAAAGTGTCAAACAGTTGAGGAAGTTTTCTTCTTCCTCCTCTGCCCCTCTTACTGTATTTGCTTTGGTCTGGTTTCAAGGAATTTTGAATCAGTTTAAACTTTTGAGGGTTTAACCCATTTATGAACTTTGGAAATATGTCTCCACAAGTTCCACTTAGTCATCATGTAGAAACATGATGAGACTGGGAATTTTTTTAGTGAAAAATAAGACATCTGAAAGCTAAAATGCATACCATCGCTGTCAATCAGAGCTCACAGTTTTAAAAATCCTGTTGACTAGAATGTTTACTAAAATACCATTATGATTTTAAACATTTTATGCTGGTTTTCTGACCTTGTGTGCTTTTCATGGATACAAAGGCACTGCAAAATTGAATGGAGGAGTTCTGGTTTTTTTGCAAGTGTGTGACACTTACAATTAACCGCTTACCACAGTATTTCTCTTTACTGTTATGCTCCAGTCTGTCCAAAGTGAATTCATCCTTCCTTTGTATTCATTGTGACACTGAGAGGAAGTCATGGGTATGCTTCTGTAACTTCTAGATGAACATTTGAGAATCTAATTTGATGGTTTCTGCAATAAAATATTAAGTCAAGGGCATCTTACAAATTTGGAGCTTTACTTAGTAGTAAAAATCTCAAAGTGAATCATCTATTTAGAGGAAATTCAGACACTTGCTTCAGTGACTGACCCTTCACAACTGCTAGTTCTGGAAGGTGTTTTAGTGTGAAGAAATTCCTCCCTTTCCGGACTTAAAAAAATTTTGGCCCAAAAAGAATTACAAAAGGCAACTCTTTTGGATCTCTTCAGCTGTTTTTTTGCTGTTGCAAGGTGTTTTCTTTAGTTATTCTGAACTCCAGATCATCCAGATTAGCTTTTTGTTGACAGTCTGTCACACCATTCAATGCAAATGATGATCAAAGAAGGACATCAGACTATTAGAGTGCATCGAGAGGAAAGTGAACAAGGGTCTCAAGGGCAAGACTTAAAAGAAGCAGCTGAGGTCACTTGGCTTGTTCAGCTTGGAGAAGAGAAGGCTGGGGGTGGATCTCACTGCAGTGTACAGCTTCCTCAAGGAGGGCAGTAGAGGAGGAGATACTGATCTCCTCTCTCTGGTGACCAGTGATAGGGCACAAGGAAATGGAATGAAGCTGTGTCAGGGGAAGTTCAGATTGGACATTAGGAAAAGGTTTTTCATTGATAGGATGGTCAGTCACTGGAACAGGCTCTCCAGGGAAGTGGTCATGGCACCAAGCCTGTCAGAGTTCAAGGAGTGTCTGGATGATGCTCTTAGCAATATGGTTTAGTTTTTGCTGATCCTGAAAGGAGCAGGGAGTTGGACCTGATGGTCCTCATGGGTCCCTTTCAACTTGAGATATTTTGTGATTCTATGATTCTATGAAATATTTACAAATCTGACAAGATCAGAGTGTAATGTATGACTATTTTGAATACGCTGGCCAACAGGTCTCATTGGAGAAGTAAAGGATAAGTTCCCAAGTCCTTTTCTAGGCAGCTAGATGAAAAAGGATCATGTGTTCAGTGTACTGTGTAGTCGAATTTAAATTTAGCACATCCACTACTCAGCACTTATACTCATCAGAAACTATTTTGGATGTTTTGTTCCCTGTAAAAAAATGAAAACAACATTTTCAGTTCCTGGCATTGAAGAATGGGAAAACTTTGACTAAAAATAAAAATATTTGGATGTAAGTAACAGAAGTGTAGAAGAAGGTTTCCAGTAAAACATTTTTGTTTTCACATTAAAAGCTTTTAATTATATGTGAAGGGCTTGATTTTCCAAGATTCTGTGTAGTAAAATATATAGTTTGGGGTAAAAATTTTGACAGTCTCCTGGACATGACTGAAAATTAGTCACTTTTTTATCTAAGAAATAGTTTCTTTTTCTGAATTTATGTGTCTCACTGCCGATGAAAGATTATTCAATAACAGTTTTGACCAGTTCTTGAGAAAATGCAGGGACAGGTGATGCATATAATAAAATACAGTTTATGCATTAACTTCTTTAATGTAGTATAAAAATGCATTATCAGTTTATAATCTATTAGTATGAATAATTTTCTCAATTTCCTCTTAGTCTCTTCAGCCATTTTACATTAGCTTCTATTCCCTTTTAAAAAGTAATTTTAAAATTATTTCATGGTGTCTTTGCTTACATACACACATTTTGTAAGAAGTATTTACGAGAGTTTTGTGTTGACTAGTTTTTATTTACTTAACATCCTCTGTTAAACTCAGGTTCAAAGTAATGTAACAGGGAATTATTATCAAAATAATTTTAAACAGTTATTTCAGAAAAAAATGTCTTTTTCAGTTCTCTTCCACTGTCAGGATTTAATCTATGTCCAACAAAAATTATTTATGAAAGTCAAAATGTATTTCATTTATGAAATTGAAAATGCATTTACCATTGCACATAGATGTTTACACTGAAGATGCTATCTGTGGAATCTAAACTTGCTCCTGCTTGTACAACAGTAAATTTATTGTGGAGTTAGGAAAAAGAAGGCACAGAATTTGGAAAGGATAAGTGATATGGTGATGGTGTTTGGGATTTTCAGCCACCAGGTAATAAGTTTTATTTTCTTGTCTCAGAAAAGACTTTTCTTAAACTTGTCTCAGGAAGTGTCAACTCTTAGAGGTTCAGTGTCCCTGAATTCTTACCACATTTTAAACTTTTTAGGATCTGATTGAGTTCATAATTGTTAAAGTTCTTTACAGTCATGACGTTAAGAGTTTGCATTGATATCCCTTGTTCCATATATGGTTACTCATTGACCTTGACATGTTTCACATACCTGCATTTTGTTTCAATTCTTAACCATATGTACACCATTTTACAAATCAACAGCATTCAAATAATCATCTTATTCACTAGCTGATCAATTTTTCTGCAATAAATTCAAGATAAATGTATTAAGAAAGTCAAAAGTTCGTCACTGTGACAAACACAACTGGTCTGTCTGAGAAGTAGATTTTTTGCAAAAAGCTCATTATCTGAGGAGACTAAGAAATGACAAGCTCTTTTAGGTCATAAAAGGATTAGTCCTAGGGAATTACTAATAAAGCATGGTGCAATAGTAGCTGCTTTTGAGGTAGAAGCTTTATTGCTATGTTCTGCACTTGTCCATCAATAGGTGATTTTTGTGACTGCTCTGTCATAATTTATTTCTATATATATTTAAAAATTTCAGATGAAATTATGTGCAAAATTACCCAGAAGTGAGGAGGAATAAATAGGGCTACAGCATCCAGCAGTCAAAATTTTACAGTAGTAGGCAGACTTCACTACCCTCTTATTGTTCCCATGAAATTAAGCTTTTAGAAATCACTTTCTTTTTCCCTTCTCTCTTTCCAACTTACATATTCTCCTTCTCTCCAACTCACTTTGAAGATGGCATCAGTAAATGATTAAATGTTACCAACCCAAGAAATAGCTCCAGTTAACCTTCGCCACATGTGCCTTAAAAACACAGGCCTTATGAAGAAATATCTGTAAAAATTTTGGCTTTGCTAACCCAAATGTAAAAGTCTTCCTATGCATTAAGACATGAAGGTGATCCTGGAAAACCAAACCAACAAGGCCATGGTGGCTTTGTTGGTTGCATTCTGTAGAGCCATATTAGGGAAAACAAGGTAACCTGAAAGATGGGAGGGTTATTCAGAGCCCCTGAGATGATACAGAGCATCAGTGTTGAGAGCAGAGATAAGAGAGAAGTTGGGTTATGCTGAGGACTGCAAAGCAAAAAGTGTCCTGGCAATAAATGCACTTCATTCATATGACGAGTGTTTATGAAGAATAGACTATGGTATAAGTCAAAGTGGTAGGAGTCTCTAACAAAGAAAAAGGACCTCTTGAAAGCATCATCTTGAATTAGTGAAAGTTAAATGCTCTCTGGAAAGTACAGCTGGAGAGTTCAGATGCATATTTTTATAGCAATTATTTTCCCTGTCCAGATCACTCTTGACTTAATAGTTTGTGCTGTCTATTATACACAGTAGTGGCTCTTGCCATGAGGTTCATCCCCAACAGTATACACAATCCTCATAATCCTTATAATCGTTGGTGAAATCTTTATTAATCTTATGTCCCTCTTGCAAAAAATGTGAATAGAGCATATGCTAGTGCTGGTGCTGAACTGGTACAATACTGCACTGGTCAGACAGTTCACTGCACAGGCTCAGAAGAAAGTCCTCATCCAGCAATTCCTTTCCTATACCCAAAGCCAGAGATGGACGTGTAGCAAGTTAAGATGAGAGTGGAAGCAGCACACAGAAAAAAATCAGAAGCTCCCAATGCTCTATTTTTTGTATGATTTCATTCTTGAGGTGAGTAGTCATAATTTATAGCATAGCACTGCACTTGAACATTCCTTGTCCATGAAAGTGACTAAAGCAGATTATTTTGTTAAAAAAACAACTTCAATAAACATTTCAAAGTTCTCATGCATTCATGTGCCTGCATAGCGGCACACTTGGGGATTTCACTGGTTGCCCCCAAGCTGAGATATGGACATGCAACAGATCAGACTGTTTGTGTAAAGGAGCCCATTGAAGTATGTAACAAGATCCTTTGCAAGGTAAAGGGCATTTTCTCTGTTTCTAAAGCACATCGGTTATTCTTCTTACTAGTGGTATTGCAATTCTGCATAACCTGTACTGATCCTGTTTATATTGTTTTCCTAAACCTCTATTATAATTGTGTCCATGCATGTGTACCCACAGGAACACACATACCCACGCACTTACGTGCATGTGTACATATTGACAGATTCATGTGTGCACAAGTCCATGTACATACATGCACATGCACACACATGCACTGAAGAACTTTGAGCTGAGCTCCTCACCAGTTAAAAAGCATTAGAACCATCATGGATTTTTTACCTCTGCTTGACTCTGGGGAAAAAATTCAGTGTGGATTAGGCAATTTCGTGTTATTTTTTAAAAAAGCACCTTTGAAAACACTTCTGAGAAGTGCTTTATGATCTTCATAACAAAAGCATTTATCACTCCTGATCTGAGCTACTCATCTACCTTGTTTGGAAAAATTGTTAACTATATAAGCCAGGAGCTGTGAATGCCAAAAGTTTGTCATCCATCCACACAGGGAGATGGTTCTCTGGACTGCAGGGAAAAAATAGGTTGTATTGATGAGCAATCACTAGATCTGTGGTACATACCTTGTAAAGGATAAACAAATTGGTACAGTGGTTAAAGAAAGGCTTTCCTTCTTCAATAGATAATGTTAATTTTTAACCTCTGATACTCCACAAAGGATCTTTTGACAAATTTTTGGAGGAGGGAGTATTAATTTTGTCAGTAATGTAGCAGATTTTTGTGGCAGTTCGAGTTTGTATTATGGATGTTGAACTCCTTCAGTATCTCTCCTGAGAGAAAAGTCATTATTATTGGTGCTGTTAGGTTATTGCAAGAGGAAAAAAGAGATATCACATGCTTGGAACAGAGAGGTTTGGTGTGATAGCTGTAAAGCACATGTCTCAGCAAAACAACACTGAAGTGCTGAACTGTTTCTCTGATAACACTGATATGTTCAGAATCAACATGGAAATGAGTCAGTTTAATGGTTTGAGAAACAGTGAGCCTGTTTCTACCCATGAACCTACAGAATAGTGTGTCAGTCTTAACAAAATTTGATTGAAGACATATGTCAAGGCAGAACAAAACTAATGCATATTTATATTAAATTGTACTTGTATTTATTTTAATTATGAAATATAGATTATATTTTGAAACATGGTTAGCTGAGCCACTGGGGAATGGCAAAAAAAGATGGAGCAGGTTTGTAGAATTAAAAGTGACGTAAGCTGTGGCTTTTCCCAGCTTCAAGAGGAGGGGAGGAACCAAAACAGAAAAACAGAGGGCTAAATGATAAGATTTTTTAGCTGAATGTTTGGCAGGCAGCTAGAAGCTGTAAAAGGAATCAATGAAAAAAGTTACAGAGTGCACTATGGAGCCTTGTATTTTAGCAGCTTCAAGTAGTGAACTCATGTATTTGGATGCCAAAAGTATTTCAGAGGTGCCAGAAAAAATGAAAAAAACAGTTTCATGAAAAACATTTAATGGCTTGTTTTATACAAGGATATCTTTTTCTCTATGTAATTTATCAGTGGCAAGGTATGGGTAAAGTTAAGCATGTGCTTTTCTGATTTTCTGCATGTATTTTTTAATATAGGGATAGTGCTATAAGCCCATGCTTCCAAGGACTTAGAAACATTTTTAATTCATGGACATGTTTTCTTTCCACTGGGAGAGCTGTGGTTCAAAGAGAGCTACAATGCACCTTTAGGCTGAATTCAAAGAAAGACTAAGTTCTTCAGGAAATTCTGGCCCTTGGTGAATTATACTTACACCTTCTTGATGGTGCTTGAACTCTTTCAGAACGGTGTAAGATATCCTTCATATACCTGGGAACAGCATTCTGGCTGACCACTTTGACACAACCATTGCAGAGGAGATAAAAAAAGGAACTGAGGAAATTCCTGCACTAGTCTCAGGCCTTTCTTCCTCTGGATTTTCTGGTGGCCTTGAAACTCTCCCTAGCAGCAGGGTCTATGGAGAATGTTGTCTTTGGTACTGTCACAGAACCAGTGAATTTGATTCTTCTGCTGGACACTGTTGGACAAGGCACTCTCTCAAGGCATGTTTCTTTTTGGAGTTTTGATGGTAAAACAAGAAAACCTTCAGAAGGAGGAGCAGTTTCTGGGCTCCTCACTGCCCTCCAGCACGGCAGAGCAAGAATAGAAATAGATTAGCAGTATCTGTCTATACCACAAAAGAATCACTGTCCTACCCTGTTGCACAAGCCTAAATTTTTCCTTCATTAGGAGAATGATTTGCACAAAATCACTTAAGGGGAAAGCAGAGCTGGGAAAAGCTTAATTTTAAAGGTAATGCTGACTCCCCTTGCCTCTTACCCCTTCTTTCTCACACCTTTCTTTCATACTTCCTTCTATTTTCAGAAGGCCTTTCCTTTCTTATTCAACTCTTCTTTGTAAAGTTTATTGAAAAGAATTCTGAGAAGGCATTCAAATGTCTCAAACTGTTCAATAATCAAAAGTAGAGTGAAGTGCAGCAAGACAGCACAAACTATCAACAATTTTTTTTTCCTTGTATGAGGAAAGTGATTCTCTTTGTATCTTGGGTATAAAAGATTATTTTGATAGTATTCTGCTCTATGGATTTAAAGATATACCTCAACATAGATTGTAATGGTTTATCCTTGATCATGAGATAATCTTTATCTCAAACACAGTGAAATCATATAATGTCTGTATCTGTAGTTATTTGTAATGTCTGCACATTAATTAACATTGTCAATACAGAAGTAAAACTCTCATTTCCTTTAGCCTAGGCCATTAGTTATAAGTATGTCTTCACTAGCTTTGACATTGTTTGTCAAAGGCATGCCATGTACTTTGGAACATTTTTGCTTCCTCAGGAGCTGTTGAAATTCAGCATGCAGCTGGATGTATATATCTTGATTAAGGAAATAGTCTTTTAGAGCCTTTGTTTATTTTCCCAGCGATGTGCATGAGTGCAGGGCAAGTTAAAAGCCAATGTCTTTGGAACCATAGAAAAGAGCACGAAGTGCTAAAGAAAGGGTCATCAGCAAAATGAAAGGCCTGCTGAGAATGCATAAGCCATGCATGCATCAAGTACTATGTTTAACCCTCAAAGTCACATATCCCTCAAAACAAAAACAAAAACTATTTGTGAACTGTTTATTTTACCATTTACAGTTTTCTTAAATCAGATGACTCTGTCTTCAACGAACTGTAGGTATATTTAGTGAAATAACACCTTTTCAGGGTAAATTGAAAGGAACGTGAACAAGAAGAACGGGAAACTATTAGTAGCTGTGCACCTATTCCTCACCTTTTCTGTTTTCTAGGCTAGTGCTGTGCAACCCTCCTTAGTCAGATGGCATTGAAATTGTTTGAAAGCCAATAGTGCTTATACTCACCTCTAGACTTAAGAGGGCCAAAGCTTAAGGTGCCTTAAGACACTTAACACTTCTAGCAATATGGTATTCTGAGAGGTGAAAACACATATTTGGTATAAGGTAAAGATACATAACCCTTGAATCTCAACATGATGAGTGGCTCCCAAAGTTAATTATTTACTAAGTAAAGTTTTTGAAGGCTAAAACCCCTGTGCATTGTTAAATGGACAAACTATTATGTACTCTCAAGGCTACTCTAATTAAAAAAGACACTGGAAACATTTTAGCAAGACACTTTTTTTTTTTTTTCACTGAAAGCTGTTTGAATTTTTCAGCCACATGGCTTGTAACACGTACACATGTCTAGCAGAAGTTGCCCTTCATCTCATCCTACTTCATTATCCAGTCTGTCAAAGAAACAGTATCCCAATAGCTATGAAAAAACCACACACAACATCTACTGTATGTTATTGTTGGCATCTTGAATTGGCATGTCTGCTACAATTAAACAGAAGTTCTAAAAGATTCCCAGTTCAGTGCTCTTTGTGATGACTGCAACACTGCAAAAGAGTAAAACATGCTCAAGAGAAACAGGGTAATAATGCTCATGTACGGTGTGATGCAGACTAAGTACATTGATGGGGAAGAGAACAACCCATGGGGAAATACAAAGGAGAATGAAAATTATACCGAGAAAAACATTCTAGCAAAATTAAAATTGCTGTTAGGGAACTCTAAGATAAAACTGGAATCACAACTTGTGTTTGCATTTAAGATGGCAGGGCTATGATCTTGTGGATTTCACAAATTTTTAAGTAGATTTTTCCAATCACAATTTCATCAGTAAGAAAGAGTAGTTTACTACATCAGATTTTTTTCACTTCTCAAAAAGATAACGTTTATAAGCAAATTTGTGTAGTTTAAGAATACTGTTTGCCAAAGGCCTTTGGGCTTCTTCCTTCTCCATGGTATTATGCACATTTATTTTAATCCTTCAGCATTTTTAATAAGAAAAAAATAAGTTGTTAAACTATGCTATAAGACTACATCAAAATGTATTTCTGAATCTGAAAATGTAGTCATTTTAATTCTTTTGAAAGTTAAAAGGTGAATTTTAAAACTACAAAAGTGGTCATTCTTTTAAAAATCAGTTTTTGAAACCAAATTGTTCCTATTTGTTTGGTAACATTTCCAAACAGCTACTGCCAACACCTGTAATCCCTGTGCTAATCCCTGTGCAGGTCATAACTATCAGGGAGAAGTTTAATGTGGTATTTTCAGAAGTGCTGTGCTGTAGATAGTGTGAGCTCCCTCGTGTACAGCTCAGGGTGCCCAGTCACTGAAGCTGATCACTAGTGTCTGGAGGTTGTCGCTCATCCTGGTTATCAGGACAGAGCCATACATTTAATCTCATTCAATTTACCAGGCAATGTCCATGAGGTGTATTGTCAGAGCATGATTGGAGGTGCCCAGCCATACACTCCACAGTTTGGGCCCATTGATCACCCAGACCAAAGGATCTATTCCAGTGTGGATTCTCCTTGCTTCTGGGTACAATTCTGCCCCTAAATTGAATGGGATAGGTGGTGGGATGGGCAAGTCTGACAAGGATTGATGCAAAATCAAGATGGTGGAATGCTTTATCACAAGATCATTGTGGATATCAAAGTGTGGGAACTATGTACACCTTCCTAGTAACATCAGCTCTGAAAAACATAATGTTCTATTTCTGTTACTAAATGCATGTAACAGATAAACAATGCCACTGAATTTAAAACTGTTCCTTAACTGGTACTGGTTAGAAATTGAAGGCTACTAATCACAGAATCACAGAACCACTTAGGTTGGAAAAGACTTTCAAGATCATTCAGTCCAACCATTAACCCTACTCTACCAAGTCCAGCACTAAGCCATATTCCCAAGAGCTACATCTAGATGACTTTTAAACACATCCAGGGATGGTGACTCAGCCACCTCCCTGGGCAGGATGTCTCAATGTCTGACAACCCTTTCAGTGAAAAAGTTCTTCCTAATGTCTAGTCTAAACCTCCCTTGGCACAGCTTGAGGCAATTTCCACTTCTATCACAAGTTACTTGTGAGAAGAGACCAGCACCTACCTCTTTACAATGTCCTTTCAGGTAGTTGTAGAGGGCGATGAGCTCTCCTCTCAGCCTCCTTTTCTTCAGACTAAATAGCCCCAGTTCCCTCAGCCGCTCCTCATAAGACTTGTTCTCAAGGCCCTTTAGCTTCTTTGGACACACTTTTATTTTACTTCAATGCTTTTATTGTATTGAGGTGCCCAAAACTGCACACACTATTCAAGGTGTGGCCTCACCAATGCTGAGTACAGAGGGATGATATGCTCCCTGGTCCTTTGGCCAATGCCATTGGCCTTCTTGGCAACCTGGGCACACTGCTGCCTCATATTCAGCTGCCTATGAATCAGAACCCCCAGGTCCCTTTCTGCCAGACAGCTTTCCAGCCACTCTTCCCCAAGCCTGTAGCATTGCATGAGGTTTTCGTAGCCCAAGTGCAGGATTCGGCACTTGGCCTTGTTGAACTTCATACAGTTGACCTCAGCCCACTGATCTAGTCTGTCCAAGTCTCTCTGCAGAGCCTACCTACCCTCAGGCAGATCAACACTCCCTCCCAACTTGGTGTTGTCTGCAAACTTACTGAGGGTGCTTTCTATCTCCTCATCCAGATCGTTGATAATGATGTTAAAAAGAAGTGGTCCCAATACTGAGCCCTGAGGTGAAAAACTGAGCAGGAACTTTGTAGGAATGAAGTGTTTATTCTAGAAATCTAAATGTACACTCTGAAAAATGCATTCTTGTCTACATCAGTTTTATACTGTTGTAAAATCTTATTAATTATGTTGCAGTTTGCAGCAGATTGTTACAAAAATACCAGCAAATGGCAAATATTTTCCCTACTTCATCCACTCACATCTCTGATAATTTTTCTGCTTTGAGCATTACCCATAGGACCTTGGAAGGCTAACAAAATCATGCTCTACTATATAAAGAAAATATTTACGTCTACTGGAAAGGCAGTATTGTCTCATCACATCTCTGGAAGTATTTTTTAACACAATTTTGCCATTATCTCTGAGGAACTAAACCTTCTGTAGTACCTATACAAACTTTTTGAACAGAAACACAGAATCTTTCTGGTTAGAAAAGACCTTTGAGATCATGAAGTCCAACCATTCACCTAATTATACGGAGTCCAGTGCTAAACCACATTCTTAAGCACCAAATCTATGCATCTTTTAAACACCTACAGGAATGGTGATTCAACCACCTCCCTGGGCAGCCTGTTCCAGTATTTATTAACATTTCAGTGAAAAAGTTTCTTCTAATATCTAATCTAAACCTCTCCTGCCGCAGCTTGAGCCCATTTCCTCTTGTCCCGTTGCTTGTTACTAAAGAGACCAACAGCCACCTCCCTACAACCTCCTTTCAGGTAGTTGTAGAGAGCAATAATGTCTCCCCTCGCCCTCCTTTTCCCCAGATTAAATAACCCCAGTTCCCTTAGATGCTCCTCATAGGACTTGTTCTCTAGACCCTTCACCAGCTTTGTTGCCCTTCTCTGGACATATTCCAGCAACTCAATGTAGAGTGGCCCAAAACTGAACACAGTATTCGAGGTTCAGGCTCACTAGTACTTCCCTAACCCTGATGGCCACACTATTTCTGATATAAGTCAGGATGCTGTTGACCACCTGGGCACACTGCTGGCTCATACTCAGCTGGCTGTCAACCAGCACTCCTGGGTCCTTTTCCTCTGGACAGCTTCCCAGCCACTCTTCCCCAAACCTGTAACATTGCATGGGGTTGTTGTGACCCAAGAGCAGAACCTGGCACTTGGCCTTGTTGAAGCTCATACAGCTGGCCTCAGCCCATTGATCCAGCCTGTCCAGATCCCTCTGTAGAGCCTCCCTAACCCCAGGCAGATCAACACTCTCTCCCATCTTAGTGTCATCTGCAAACTTACTGTAGTTCACTCAATCCCCACATCCAGACCATTGATAAAGATATTAAAGAGAACTGGCCCAAATACTGAGCCCTGGGGAACACCAGTTGTGAATGGATGCCAACTGGATTCAATTCCATTCACCACAACTCCTTGGAGCCAGCCATCCAGGCAGGTTTAAGCACCAAAGAGTACAAAGGTCTAGGCCACATATAGCCATTTTCTCCAGGAGAAAGCTGTGGGAAACAGTATTGAAGGCCTTACTAAGGTCCAGGTAAACAACACCCACAGCCTTTCCCTCATCTACGAAACTGGTCACTTTGTCATAGGAGGAGAGTAGGTTTTTCAAGCAGGACCTGCCTTTCATGAACCCATGCTGACTGGGCCTGATCACCTTGTTGTCCTGCATGTACTGCATAATGGCACTCCAGATGGTCTGCTTCATAACACTTCCTGGTACCACGGTCATATTGACAGGTCTACAGTTCCCTGACTCCCTCTTTCAGCCTTTCTTGTAAATCGGAGTCACATTTGCTAATCTCCAGACAACTGGGACTTCCTTGGTTAGCCAGGACTGCTGGTAAATGATGGAAAGGGGCTTGTTTAGCACTTCTGCAAGTTCCCTCAGTACCCTTGGGTGTATGCCATATGGCCCCATAGAATTGTGTATGTCTAAGTGGTGCAGCAGGTCACTAGCCACCTCCTCTTGCATTATAAGGGCTTCAAAATGCTTCTTTTCTCTGTCTTCCAGCTCAGGGGACTGGGTACCCAGCAAACAACTGGTTCTGCTACTAAAGACTGAGGCAAAGGCGGCATTAAGCACCTCAGCCTTCTCCTCATCCCTGATCACTATGTTTCCCCCTGCATCCAGTAAAGGATAGGGGTTCTCCTTAGTTCTCCTTTTGTTGCTAATGTATTCATAGAAGCCTTTCTTGTTATCTTTGACAGCCGCGACCAGGTTGATTTCAAACTGGGATTTGGCCCTTTTAATTTTCTCCCTGCCTAGACTCACAACATCCTTGTAGTAATCTTGAGTGTCCTGCAAAGGCCATCAACTCTCCTTTTTTCCCTGAGTTGCATCCAGATCTCCCTTTTCATCCAGGCCAGTCTTCTTCCCTGCTGGCTTGTCTTTAAGCAGAGGGGGATGGCTGTCCCTATGCCTTCAAGATTTCCCTCTTGAAGAATGGAACACACTAGTGTCTAGGACCTTTTTACTTCATGTTTCATATCAGAGGATCATAGAATGGACCTTTTTTTAGTAAATAAACTTTTCTAAGAAAGAAACTAACTTCATGTTTTTCCTGAAAGTCACGTTTGTCTGAAAATGAGAAAGATACAGAGTAATAAGGATTAGAAAACCCTGAGACAGCTCTTTATAGGCAAGTTAGAAGTGGCTACAAAAGAAGAAAACAAATAATGGACAAGGGCCATACAAGCTGAACTTTTTCCAACTAAACTAAATATAAATAACTATAAAAATGTTAATGGAAATGTGTAAATAGGCATATAAACCACATTGACTTTTTAAATATTTGCAGCTAAAATAATGTTTTTCTGAAAAAAATCTTTATAAATGGAGAGCTACAAATTTATTTCACCTGTGGGTTGTGCAACTAAGAAGTAAAACTTTTCATTTCAGACCCCAACGTTTTTTTCCTTCTTTTCTGCTTTTCTACACCAACTAAGTCACATGGGAAGAGTTTCTAGAGAGAGATGAAAGACAGGGTTTGGCAAGGGCAGTATTTGGTGCTTGTTAGAAATGTTACAAGGCTTGAGGATGTTATATTTAGAGGGGCATTTCTGTAGGCAAGCACATCTGGCATATCTGAACACACTCTCTTCCCTCCCAACCTCTGGTAGTTTGTGCATGCACGCCATCTCTCTTGCTCACAATCTTTAAGTCTCTTTTGCTTCCTCTCTCTTTCTATCTCTCATTGCCATCATCATGCTCCTACTAGCATGGAACTGATGTCTGGACTGCTAACCCTCAACTCCACCCTCTAGATCATTTATAGGTGGGTACACTGTTTGCTGCCATTCATGCCATTTCCACACAGTTTGACAGTCAGGCAGTTAAACTAGGAGGAACCTCATATCTGGAGATTTCTGATCTACAGTCTGTCCTTGGAATGATATTTCTGTAACATTTCTCTATACCCTTCCATTCAAGACTGTTAGAAATGGTGAAGCCAGGTCCATCCTGAAGTTACTAGGATCATGAAGAAGACTCTTTACATTAATAAATGTTTGTTAAATTTGAACAATGATTTTCATTAGTTAGTCAATTAATAAAATGTCAGAAAGTAGTATTTTCAAAAAGTGCTTAAAGGACGTTTAAAAACTATATTTACAATCCTAAGCCTTATTGTATATATATGACTTAAGCTTCAAAGTAGCACAATCCTTTTAAAAAATGCGCTTAGCCTAAGGACTCTTCAAATCTTCAGACACTTTGATTTTACCTTAATTTAACCTTCATAAATGTATTTTTGCTTAGTTTAATTTTTTTTAAAACTGTGAGGACTCCATAAGACTTATGTATCAGTGACTGACAAATTTGAAAGGTATGTATATTTATCAATAAATAAACATCACTCTGCAGGATATCGCAGCTGAGGACATCTCTGCGCAAAGGAAAACAACTAAATCTTCAAAAATGACCTTTGCCACTAAAGCTATAAGCAAGTCAGAATTCTTTCATGATAACAAGGAATTGGAACAAAGCCATGGTTCAGGAATTTGCAGATATGAAGAGCTGGTTATCTTCTTCTGTGCCTCTGCCATGTGTAGACCCAAAATATTTGCTATCAATGATGTGATGGAATGTATAGATTACACGGAAATTCACAATATAAGAACCTTTCTAGGCCAGAAAAATTGCCTGACCTTCTCATGGTCTGAATAAACTGCTGCTTTGCCTCACAAGGAATTTTCCTTTAGCATTGATTGTATTATCTGAAATATTCTTCTGCCTAGACACATGACAAAGAGTAGGTTAATATGCTGTAACTAGTGGGATATTAATTTATTTCATAATGTTCATTCCGTATTCAGCTGAGTATGTCATGATGTAATGAGCTGTGTGAGTCCCTTGGGTATTCATTCTCTGAAAGTGTATCCTAAACAACGGGCACTGTCTTCCAGGAAATTTTTTCAGAGTTAACTCCCAGCAGGGTGTAACAACAAAAGCTCTGTTTATAAAAGTAGTTTATACAATGTAGTGTTAGCGTTATTTGGGTGAATACTGTGTAAAAAGATTTTACGAACAAGATAATACAAAATGGTGTGTTTTGTTAAATACAAAGGCTTCCTGTCAACATTCAGTTTGAAGAGGCACCTCAGAACGTTTACATTGCAGCAGCTAGGTATGCTGTAGATTTAAGTGTAATGGATGAAATAGGACAATTGTAGAAGCCAATATTAGAAAAAGAACTGAGATATAAAGAACAGATGACAATAAACCTATAATGTAGGTTCAGGTTTTTGAGACTATATTAATGTACTTTAATAATGTACTACTAAGTTTTAGTAAGAATTAGTAGGTAAGCAACTGCAACCTTAATGCAAAAATGAGTTATTTGGCAAAAGTGCCTTGCTAAGGAAACACTCAAGTCAATGCATATGTTCATGCATAGTTTTATTCATAAACACCTGCTTCTGATATTTTAACATTATATGAAGATCTGTGATATTCTCCAAAATCTAATGAGTCCCTGATGTTGGCTTGCAAACAGCATTTTCAGAAGAGTAAGAGGAAATTGGCAAAAAATACCTGCAAAGATTTTACAGTCATGTTAACCAGTGTTATCCACAATGCTGTTTCATATTGATTTAAATTCAGCTGGGATTAAAACCAATGATTTTCATCATTGACATCGCATTTTTGTAATACGTGTAGAGCTCTGTTTAATGTGGATTATCTGACACAAAAACATTTCCCCCCCACTCAAATATGTGGCTAGATGAAGTGAGAGGATTATTTTTTTTTTTATTTTAGAGGAATTTAAACATACATAAAATTATTTGCTTCAAATGTCCAACCAGTTTTTATCCCCTCTAAATTCCACTCCCAATAGTCCAAGCCTTGTGCAACTAATCTACCTTCTGTGAGGGACTTCATAGGAATGTTTTTTAAACTTGTCTTTTTTATTTTAAAATATCTATAAAAAACAAATTTAGCATTTTTAGCTGATTAGAGAATCTGAGAGGAGATTAAGGTTATGACTTACATCCAAAGGCAAAGCAGTTTAATTTGCCTAAGAATATTGTAAAAAATCCATCTCAAGTCTCTTCTCCTACCGGTAAGGAGAGAGCAGGGAAGGGAGTAGTAGGCTGTTCTGATAATAAAGTTCCTGTCTGCCACCCCCCCCTTCAATGCCTGAGGTTAAATAACTACATTAACAGATGCAGCCTTTTTTTTTTTCTCTAAATACCCTTAGATAAAATTATGGATGTTGTCTCAGCAATCTGAGTATACCAGGGTGTACCTTTTTATTCAGTGGCGTGGAATTAGCCCACAGGCACAGTCATTATAATCTCTGGTTTCTATATATACATAAGTGTCCCATTTTAAGTTGTACCCTAAATATGTTTTAACTGGATGAGCAGGAGCTGTCCTGACTGCTTTGTGCCCTAGAAAACATTCTTATTTGGGAGTATGGATATAGCAGATTTTCATCATTACCTTTAAAATATGTACACTATGACAATTAGAAATTATCAGTATTATTCTGACTTGCTTTTCCTCTGGCATTCGGCAGACCAAACACTCTGCCTGTAGAAAGGACTATATGCATTTTTTTAGAGAAACTGTGATGGAATTTTGCAGTTGTGAAGTCTGGCGAGAAACAAATGTGAACTAGAGGTGTGTTTTGAACACAGACCAAGGTTGCTGTTTTACTATGCCAAATTTGTGGTCAACCATAGGACCATGATACTAAAACCTAGCTTTTATACCTTGAGTTTTCCTGTGGGTGTATTGGGTTTTTCTGGCAAGGTTTTGGCACCGGGGATAGGGGGGCTATAGAGGTGGCTTCTGTGAGAAGCTGCTAGAAGCTTTCCCTATGTCCTACATGGCCAATGCCAGTCAGCTGCAAGACAGACCCACCACTGGCCAAGGCCGAGCCCATCAGTGACAGTGGTAGTGCTTCTGTGATAAGATATTTAAGAAGGAGAAAAAAATCAGCACAACAAAAGCAGCAGTCAGAAGAGAGAAGTGAGACTCTATGACAGAAACAGCCGTGCAGACATAGGTCATTGAATAATAAGAGGAGGAGGAGGTGCTCCAGGCTCTGGAGCAGAGATTCCCCTGCATTTCATGGCGAAGACTATAATGAGGCAGGCTGTCTTCCTGCAGCCTGTGGAGGTTAGTGGTGAAGCAGATATCCACCTGCAGCCCGTGGAGAGCCCTACACCAGAGGGGTGTATCCAAAGGAGGCTGTGACCCCTTAGGAAGCCTGCACTGGAGCAGGATCTTGACAGGACCTGGGATCTGTGGAGAGAGGAACCCTCTCTGGATCAGGTTTGTTGGCAGGAACTGTGACCCCATCTGGGGGGTTTATAAAGAACTGCAGCCCGTGGGAAGGACTCATGTTGAAGTTAATGAAAGACTCTCTCCCAAGGGAGAGATGCCATGCTGGAGCAAGGGAAGAGTGTGAGGAATCCTCCCTCTGTGGAGGAAGGAGAGGCAGAGGTCATGTGTAATGAACTGATGGCAACCCTCATTCCCCATCCCCCTGTGCTACTGTGAGAGGAGGTAGAGAAATCAGGACTAAAGCTGAATCCAGGAAGAAGGGAGAAGTGGAGGGAAGGTGTTTTAAGATTTTGGGTTTTTTCTCATTACCCCACTCTGATTTTATTGGTAATAAATTAAATTAATTTCCCCAAGTAGGGTCTTTTGCCCATGATGATAATCAGTGAGTGATCCCTCCCTGTCTTTATCTCAACCTATGATATTTTTGTCGTATTTTCTCTCCCCTGTTCAGCTAAGGAAGGGAGTGACAGAGCAGCTTTGGTGGGCACCTGGCATCCAGCCAGGGTCAACCCACCCCAGTGCAATAGGTGGCACAACGCTGTCCCAATTTTATGCTGTGTTGATACCCCCATTTTTGCAGCTTCTAATTATTTTGCAATGTGCAAGCAGAATGAAAAATATAACCAAATTATTTTTCACTTCCATATTTTTTGATGTTTTAGCAGTAATTGTTGAAAGAAATGCTGACTTAAAAACTATTGATCTTTCGTGCTGGTAATGGTTTTTAAACTATGAGTAGAAAATAACATTGCACTGTCTTTACTTCTCATGAATTGCTAGCAGGTTTGGCATAACATTCTGATGGCCTGAAGTGCTGAGTAAAAGTCTCTTACTTGACTCACAATTTGTTTTGTGGTTAAAGCTGTCTGCCAAAGGACTTTACACTGCCCTGCCATTGTTCTGAATGTATTTGCAGACAGTCCATTTATGAAAGCATATAAATATTGTAGGCCTCCAAGTGATGCTGTTGGATGCAATCTGATGCACATTTAAGTATTTAAAGTTGATGATGAGTTTCTACAATGTATTATCTTTTTTGTTTTTTCATTTTCAGAGTTTCTCCTATCAAAACTTTTTGCTGTGCTATCTCACCATTTCCATTGTTACAGAAACAACAAGCTTGGGGAACTCAGTCTATTTTTCAATGGAAATATGCTAAATACGACCTACATAATGTCTGTAGTGTTTCTCCCTCCACCTTCAGAACACTTAGGTTTCAAGTTGACATGGGTGTAGATGTCCTCACAGTTCTTGGAAACAGGTGAACTAGAGAAACTTTTTCAAAACTGGAAAGTCCAGGCAAACTTTACATATGCTCTAACCATTGGACAGCTTCAGTCAGAATTCACATCTTATGCCACAGTCTATCATGAAAGTGTTTCTAAGGCTACTGAGTTCATCATTCTGATATTTCCAATCCAAGTTGGATAAGATTGTAAGTAATTATGATTAATAATCATAAAGAAATGAACATTTTCTACTGCAACATCAAGAACCAAAAAGTTTAGCCAAAAATGGATGTAGTGAAGGGCATAACCAACAGAATTCACCCTGGCAGACTCCACTGCACGTGAAAGAGACTCTTCCAACACTACTGTTCCATTGGCCTGGAAGTAATGGGAATCCCCTGCCTCTTCTGTCTAGACCTTCAGTATCCAGTATCTGTCACACTAACAATTATAGTTTCCAGTTACAGTAACAATAAGTAAAATTCCAGACTATATCAGTCAGAGAACACATTGACCTACTTGATTGATTTGGTAATCTAGTAACTAATTAATGCAAGTTACACATCAGATAAATAGTCTGAATTTTCAACCTACCTAGACACATTCTGCCCACAAGACAAAGAGCATTCCTTTAACTTTCCATACAGGAGAAGAGCTTCCATTGCCCAGGTGTAAAAAGTCAGGGAAGGAAGGCAAGAGACCAGGCATGGCTCAGTTGAGACCTGCTGGTCAAACTGAAGGCAAGAAGGAAATACACAGGCAGTGGAATCAGGAGCAGGTATTCTGGGAAGAGTATAGGGACACTGCTCACTTGTGTAGGGATGGGGTCAGGAAGGCCAAGGTGCAGCTGCAGCTGAACTTGGCGAGGTATGCAAAGAACAATTCTACAGGTATGTCTGCCAGAAAAGGAAGGTCAAAGAAATAGTACCCTCCCGATGAACATGACTGACAAACTGGTAAAAGCAGACAAGAAGAAGGCTGAAATACTATTTTTTTTTTTTTTTTTACCTCATTCTTCACTGGTAACCTCTCTTTCCATACCTCTCAAACATATTAACTGCAAGACTTCGACTGGGGAAGCAAAGTCCTTCCTACTGTAAGAGAAGATCAGGTTTGTGACCACCTGAGGAAACTGAATATACATAAGTTTATGGGACCTGATGAGATACAACCCGGAGTCCTGAGGGAACTGTCTGATGTAGTTGGAAAGCCACTCTCCATGATATTTGAAAAGTTGTGGCAGTCAGATCAAGTCCCTGGTGACTGGTAAAAGGGAAACATTGCACCCATTTTTTAAAAGGGTAGAAAGGAGGACACTGGGAACTACCAACCTGTCATCCACACCTCTGTGCCTGGAAAGATCAGATGGAACAGATATTTCTAGAAGCTATGCTAAGGCACAGGGAGGACAGGGAAGTGATTTGAGACAGCTATCATGACTTCACCAAAGGCAACCCCTGCCTGACCAACCTAGTGGTCTTCCATGGTGGAGTCTGGGGGATGAAGTGATTGAAGGAGAAGGACTTGGGGGATAATGGTGGATGAAAAGCAGGATATGAGCTGACAGTGTGAACTGTCAGACCAGAAAGCAGCCTGCATATAAAGAAGTGTGGCCAGCAGGTCAAGGGTAGACTCTGCTGCTCAAGTCATTTCTGCTGAGGCCCCACCTGGAGTACTGCATTCAGCTCTGGAGTCCTCAGCACAGAAAAGACCTGGACTTGTGAGAGCAGATCCAGTGGAGGGCTACAGAAGTGGTCAGAGGGGTGGAATACCTCTCCTATATGTGTTAGTTATTGATCGAAATAAGTAAGATTTTGGGAAAAATCACGTAAAAGAGAACAAAGAGACGTAGAAAAAAACAGATCTTTTATGAAATTGAAACAGCAAGAATTAGAGAAAAAGCATATCACTGGCACTCAACAACCCATCCTTAAGAAACAGGCCTGCCAGACAGATGAAAAGGAAGGGTGAACTCCCCACAACTTATCTTGGTTTTGGCCTTGAGGCTAGGTGGAAAACACTGGCTAATTAGATTTACCGTATTAACGTTCCATTAACATACTAATGTACTATTAGCATAATAAAATACCCACCCGTAAGTCAAAGGGACCTTTACTAGCAAAAAGGCCCCTACTCTTTTGGCATGGGTAGTGAAATTTTTAGGAACTGTAATTTTAAATTGAAGTGAAGAGCTAGTTAAGGGATCATGTATATGAGCGATAGAATATAATTAGACAAAAAGCAATTTTACATGTTCCTGTCTATGAAAGTAGTCCTTATGTTTTGGGAAGCTGAGCTAGCTCTGTGGGATACCACCTAGCTCCCTTTTCTGTGCAGAAATGGAAAATTAAAACAAATACCTCAACTTTGTGTGTGGATTGGCTTATAGCACAAGAGGTGATGGACCACACTTTTGGGACAACACTGTAAGGGAAGGCTGAGAGGGTTGGGTTGGTTTTAAACTATAAGAAGGTAGTTTTAGACTAGATGTTTGGATGAAATGTTTTAAAATTAGGGTAGTGAAACACTAAAACAAGTTGCCCACAGAGGTTGTAGGTGTCCCATCCCTGGAAACAGGCAACAGTCAGGTTGGGCTTGGGGCTCTGATCAACCTGATTTAGTTGAAAATATTCCTGCTCATTGCAGAGGGGTTGGACTAGATGACCTTTAAAGGTCCCTTTCAACCCAAACCATTCTATGATTCTATGATTCTATAAACTTGTAAATGGTTCTTCAGTCTTTTGCTCCCACCTTGCTTCTGCTCAGCTTCTTTGTGTTGTGTGTTTCCAAATGAGAGTCATTAACATCCAATTGATTGTATTTTAGTATTCATGATGCAGAGGGCACTAAGTTAAACTTGTTTCTTTTTAACACTTCATTGTTTCAAACTTATTTTCTGACAAAATTCTACTTATGTGACAGCTTGTCTCTTGTTTATCACCATCTCATTCCTGACTATATTTGCAATTATCTTACTTTTTTTTTTTTTTTTTTTTTTTTTGCAGGATCCCATCCATTGCAATCAAGGATATGACTCCATTTACATTTTGTTTTATTGATGTGGGAGGAAACATGAAAGAAACTGAGAGAGAGAATGCAGTGTTTAATCTTTTCATTTAAGTAAAATTTTGCATGCAGTGTTGATTTGGCTATGGGCAGACTGAATTAAATTGAGTAAGAAATTCCTTAAATGTGAAATTTAAGTTCTTTTTGGTTGTGTAGCAAGGCCACAACTAGAGGATAAGGCAACAACAGTAATGGATTGGAGTGAAGTACTCAGGATGACTGCTTCTTTTGTAGGTTGAATGAAAGACACGTGAATACTAATAGTACTAATAGTTTACTAATACTAATACTAATACTAATAGTTTAGTCCTTGCTGAATGTAACTTACTACTGATATCACTTATATGATGAAAAAGATAGGCCCAAAAGTTCAGCTTACAATTCCCCCTCTGAAATTATGGGAGTCTTCAAATCTTCAAGTGCTAATAAGCATTGTGAAAATAACCTTTGCAGTAGATTCCTTTGTGTTACTTAGTGATATGTGCCAGTGTTAAAGCAAGTATCATAGGACTTTACATATATCCTTGTGCAGGTGTAATTAAACTTAGTCCTTATCTGCTAAATAAGTAACACTGGCTTTGCTACACTGGATGAATGCTGTGCAAAGAGGAACAGGACCCTCATATGTCTTAATTTTTTCTTGGTCTTCACTATTCTGAAACTGAAAGTTACTATTTTCTGAAGGTTATACAGAAATAAACTGTAGTTTCCCACTGAAATAAGTGTAGAACACAATATAGAAAAGAGCTTGGTCCCAAAGGAGAAGAGCTAATTCCTTTAACTATGTTATCCCACAAATCAATCTTTCAATAGATTTTAGTTGGTTTTCATAACTATTTTTCCATCTTGGCAGATAAAAAAACCCTGTTCAGTTTGAATTGTAGTTATACACCCCTGATTATGTCTTAATCAGTTCATCTTAGACTTTACTCTTAATAAAAATGTACAGTGAAGACAATGACAACATGGCTAACAGTTTAAAGGTCAGGGCATTCACTGATAAATGAAACAAATTGTACTTATTGCAAAATATTAATACCAAACTATTATTCTTGATTTTTCATAGTAGATAGGACCAAAATCATATGTTCTATTTTGAAAGTTAACTGAAATAACAGCATCAGAAGACTATATCCCTGTTAGGTATGTAGAATGTTTTTCTGACTGCTTAGTACAATTTTTGGAATCTGCACAAGAAACTGGGACAAGAGCCTGAGGTGCTGGATAGTTCAGTTTACAATGTTTTTGCAACTTTTGCTCTACCAGAAGTGAGGGACTATCATATTTTTGCACACAGTGGCTTACTTCGTTTTCATCAGAAAATTTCTGAGCAATGTGAACAGTTTTTTCCTGTGGGCATACTTGCAAAATTAAAGGTAATTTTCCCCTGACATATCTGTAGCTGAGTTGTCTCATATTTTGCTCTAGCTAATCTGGCAGAGATGTTGTTCCCACACACACACCTCCTGTAGAAACGGGAAGCCAAATTTTCTAATTTAACCATACAAGTCTTTGGTGTGACTGTAAGAAGAGTCAGTGTTTCCAAAATGCAGTCAAAGGTTTTTTGGTACTGTTCAAGCATAAAATACTAATTGTTTTTCTGGATGGTCAAGACAGAGGAAAGCATGCTTCTCATATGAGCGTCAATGTTTTTGATTGGAAAAAAGATTATTTTTAATGACTAAGCAGCTATTCAAATACTGTCTTACCTTTCTCTCACAACACACAATAGCTTAGTGTGATAGCCAATCTCTATCGAAACGTAAATATAGCATTATTTTGAAATTAAGAAAAGGATAGTTTGAAGACAATACTTTTTATTATTCTTCAGTCATTATTTCAGCTTGTACGATAATTAGAAGTCAGATTTGCTACCTATGCTTAAGGTAACAGCAGGATCTTCCTCAAATAGTTCCACTTTGTGTCACCCTGGCAGGCATTCTGGCTTCTTGTAAGTCAATGGTAGAGATTCATCAACTTCACTTGAGTCAGGATTTCATTAAATGAATATTTGGGATAATTAATGATGAATCACGAGACTCCTGTTTTTCATTCTTAATGATCACAAATAAGATCCATGAAAAGCCTACTGAGGTTAATTGGAATATTAATTTTGCTTTCAATAGACTTCAGTTCAGGCTTTTCATTTTGCACACAAGGACTTGTGTAATTTTTTTCAGGGTTCTTTTAAAGCTTTTGAATTTGCTATGGCACTTTCCCATCTACAGAGTTCCCACAGTGTCCCATATTCCTTAGCTACAATATAGAAATATTGAGTCAGTTGTATTTCTTAAATTATGTCAGTCCACTATTAGCACGTGTGATGGTCATTGTTCACCACCATCCCTAGTTTAGAAGAACAAGAGACATCATTGTCCTCTGATGCAAATTTCCCTCCTCCAGATCTGTTCAGCACTGGGTTTAGTAGTTTGGCCCCATATTCTCTCCCCTCCTATTACCCAACAATTAATTTGGTCTTCCCGTATCTTCTGCTTATCCCACACACTTTTTAAAATTTCTTGCTTGCAGAGTAATCTCAGTACACCCTTCCTGAAGTTTTACTTGTCTCATTGTAGGACAGCTTAGTGTTATAAGACATGTTTCTTTTTGATATAGAAATAATATATTATTATGATATTATCATATTATATTAATATGATATGTATTGCTTCTACTAAAGCTTTTTTCAGAACAGGATTTAGGATAGACCTTCACATGTGGGGGTCTAGCCTTGGCTCATTTTGTATCATTGTTTTAAGAATTAAAGTGAGAAAAAGTCGACAACACTGTATGGATATGATCCTTCGATATTGTTATAATGGAATATATAATTTCAGCATGGATGTCAACCTGAAGAACTTGGTCTCTGGATAAGAATTTTCTTCCTTTCATATCCAGAAAGAAACAAAGCCAAGAAAATATGGAACAGCAGAAAGGAAACAGAGAAAGGGCAGTTTATCATAGAATCATAGAATGTATGAGGTTGCAAGGAACCTTTGAAGGTCATCTAGTCCAGCCTTCCCTGCAGTGCACAGGGGCCTTTTTTAACTAGATCGGGTTGCTCAGAGCCTCATAAAGCCTGACCTTCACTGTCTCCAGGGATGGGCCCTCCACCACCTCTGTGGGTACCTTGTTCCCCTGCTTCATCATCCTCATAGTAAGGAACTTCTAATGTCTAATCTAAGTCTTCCCTGATCTAGTTTGAAAACATTGCCCCTCATCCTATTGCTACACGCCCTTGTAAACAATTCCTCCCCAGCTTTCCTGTAGCCCCTGCAGGTACTGGAAGGCCACTATAAAGCCTCTCCAGAGCCTTCTTCTCTGTAGACTGAACAATCTTGGCTCTCCCAGCCTGTCTCCATAGGAGACGTGCTCCAGCCCTCTGATCATTTTTGTAGCCCTTCTCTGGACTCATTTCAACAGGTCCACATCCCTCTTGTGTTGAGGGCTCCAGAGCTGGACACAGTACTCCAGGTATTTATACTGAACTGTTAAGGAGGCCATGCATTGTTTTCCCCTCTTTTGAATTGTTTCATCAAATTATCCATCCCTGTATCTCTTTATGCAGCAAAAAAAGACCCTGACATTCCAGTGAAGAATCCTTCAGGTGAGAAGGTCCCTCAGGAGGTCTCCACTCCATGCTCCTCTCCAAAGCAGCAACAGTTCAGGGAGCAGACCAAAAGCAGAGAGCAAGAATGGTCTTCCAGTGCGATGGATCTTCCTTTATAAAGAGCGTTTTAACAGGTTACTTTTAACCCTAAATATGGCATATAATTTCTCTATGTTAGGTTAATTAATTCTTTGTATCAGCTATTATAGGTGTGTACAGTGGATGGTATCATGGTCAGTATGTCTGTGAGAAAAGAAACTTTCACTGTAAACTTCTGAAATTAAAGGAGAATTATGAGCAAAAATTACTATTAAAAATGATTTTTAAAATATTCTAAAAATTTTGAATTTCCTACATTTCAAAGGCTGTCATCAGATAACGTCTGTTATGAAGAAATTTGATTATTTATCTGAAATCACAGAAATTAGTAAAAAAGCACAGAAGGACTTTTCCAGTCTTCAGGGCCATTTTAGGAAATCCATATTTGCTCCTTAATGACCAATATGCCAAGAGTAAGGTTTAAGTACAGTACATTCTTCACATATTTATGTGCTTTTCCTTCAATAATAACCAGATGTTAAAATGTATGGCTTTACATAGGCTCATGTAAAGAAATCTTACTTCAATTCCTCCATTTTGGATAGGAATTAAAGAAGTTTCTATTCAGCTGAAAAGCACAGGTAATATTACATGGATGCAAGCTTTAGAGCCACAGTCAACATTGTACAAGCAGTAGTGAATTGGTCTCAGCACCACACAGTTATGTTGTTTCTAGTACATAAGCTAAGATTTCTACATAGACATTTCGTGTTAGCTACAACATTCATGTGTTTTGTTTTGTGATGGGTTAACACTAACCAGCAACTAAGCATCCGCCCACTCACTTAGTCACTCTCCCCAATAGGGTTTGGAATAAAAAGGTTTAAAAAAAAAAAATCTTGTTTGTTATGAGGGCAATTTAATAACTGAAGGAAAGAGAAAAGAAAGAAAATAAAGCCGTAATGTATCATTATCAGACCAACATCCATCCAGTCTCTAAGCAATGGCTCCTTTGGAAAGACCAAATCTCCAGTTTTTATTTCTGAACACATCATATGGTCTGAACTATCCCTTCGTCAATTCAGCTCAACTGTCCCAGCTGTGTCCCATCTTAGCCTCTTGCCCACTCCCAGGATACTTGCTCAGGGTCCAGGTAGTGAGAAACAGAGAAAACCTTGAGGCCATGCAAACACTGTTCAGCAAACACCTAGAACACTGGTGTGTTATCAACACTGCTTTAGTCACAAAACTGAAACAGAGCCCCATAAAGACTATTTTGAAGAAAGTTAATGCCATCCGGACCCAATACATATATAAATGAATTTATTGTTTGTACCTTTCTTCTTTGTAAATTTCTAGCATTGTAAACACTAAAGAGAAATTACTAATTAGCATTTGCTCAATATAATTAAGTGATATTTATCAAATTATGCCAACTGTTGACTTTGAACACAGCAGGAAATAATATGGGATCTAGAGTGTGGGGTTTTTTTTAAAGCAAAGACAATTAGAGAGTTTCTGTCAGCATACTAATATCAGTGATCCACAGGCAACTATTGTTATATTTTGGCTGAAATTCACTTCTAATATTGTAAGCTGCTTGAGAAGATAACCGAGTTTTAAAGGAGGTTTAGTAGACCTCCACAAAAAATGTCTTTACTCATTTTTTGATAACACAAAAAGATTAATGCTAGAAAAGATCGAACTAAATCTTTAATATCTAAGACAGTCAAGGTTCTTCTTAAAACAAATGGTGTGGGGGAGGAAAGGTGTAAGTGTTCAGGCAGGCAAATAGTCAGAAAAACCCATATTATTGTTTCTCAATTACTTTGAGTGCTTCTTAATAAAAAATAACTTTGTATTTTGCAAATAATCACAAGCATGCTCTGGTCAGAACGTGCATCAATACCCTGAGGAGCACTGAGTTACACTCAGCTCACCTTCTTCTGGTGCAACGTCTCCATCCGGACAGCTGATACAGATAGCAGCTATTCTAATGTGTGCTACTGAATAATTTCTACATTACATGCTAATGGAAACCCTCAGGTCTCTTCTCTTGTAGAGAGAGGAGCATGGTAAATGCCATCTCAGCTGTGGCTGGAGGCTGTACTTTTTCTAGCCAAGTCTTTAACTCTTTTGAGGATGAAGATTTAGAGCCTAATTGGTTACAATTATATTGGTTGAAGCTTCCTCTTCAGCAAACAAAACAAGACTATCTTAGCATGCCTTCCCCATGTAGGTAATACGTTCCAGACTCTGCTCGGTTTGGTCTGCTAGATATCCTTCTTGAACTGGGGCCACAAAACAGAACACAGTATTCCACCTGTGACTTTGTCAGCACCAAGTAGGTGGCGGTGCTAATTTTTTTCAATCTTTTGTCCATGAACCTCCTAATGCAGCTCTGTGCACTATTTACCCTGTTCACAATGATTTCAGCCTGGAATTCAGCTTAATTCCAGGTCCTTTTTAGCAAGGTTGCTATTAATCAGCTCTTTCCCTGTCTGTATTGACACAAAGAATTATTTTGCTCTCGGTGCGGAATGTTGAGTTTCTCCTTATTGAAAGTATCTGTTAGCCTAGTCCTCAACTTTCTCTGTTAACCTCTGGATGGAAACTCTGTGTTCATGTTCGTTGTATCAGCCACTCTCCTTGATCTATTGTCAACCATTATTTTATTGATGGTGTACCCTGCATCATTATTCACATTGTTGCTGAAGATGTTGGATAGTGGGGGCCCTTGTATTAAACCATATGCTATTTTACACATTGCCAGGAGAACATCAAAGAACAGATTATTATCCTTCAAAGTTTAGCAGGTAAGCCAATCTTTTAAACCACCTATCAGGTGATATTTCCTCAGCTTCCGAAGAGAAATACCATAGCCAGGCATTTTATGGTAGAAAGAAGTGAGGTTGCTCAAGCTTGATTTTCCTGTTAACTCTCTATTTTGACAATTCTGAATTACTTTCTTGTCTTTTGTGTGCTTGGAAATAAAACCCAGAATGATTTGATCCAGACATTTCCAAGGTCTGAGATGAAGAAAAGCAGCTTGTTGTTTCCTAGGTTTTCCTTCTGTCTTTTTCAATTTTGAGTTTAACATTAGTGTTTTCTACAGCCTTCAGAAGCCTTCCCAATTGGCTGTGATTTTTCACAGGTGTAGAACAGGGATGTGCAATAGCATTTGACAGCTATTTTTTCCACGTACAGATGAATCTCATCCAGTCCCATGCATTTCTGTGTATATACAACTTATCCAAATAATCCTTAATTTGCTGCTCCCTCAGTTTTGCCCACTTCTCTCCAACCTAAACTATGTTGGCACATGCAAGGGCCAGAGAGGGGACTTCACTTTTCTGTCTATCATGATGCTTGAAGGGGTCAAACCTAGCAGACTTTTATTGATAGTCCTTTTGTTGCTAATATAAGTTTACAACTCCCAGATACCCATTTTTTGTGGTTTAGGTTCCTGGGAAGCTTCCCATTTAGCCAAGTGGGCTTTCTGCCAAAATTCCATTTTCCTCTACAATGACATGCTACATTCCTGAAGTCATCAACAAATATCCTATAAAAAAATTTGGCTCTCCTGGGCAGCCTTCCCTTCCATGTTTCCTTCTCAGTGGAGCCTGGCTCACTGCTTCATGAAAAAACCACAGTCCACTGACCTGAAGCAGAGTTCTAACTCTGCTGTTCACCTTCCTCCTTTCTTACAGATCCAGACTTAAGCATCTCATGGTTTCTTCACCTTAGATTATTTTGTTTATTCTACTTACCCATTCTAACTATTAGAGTGATTTTTATATGTCATGATGGTATTAAAATATGAAGAGTACTTATTTTTATTGTCAAACAGGTGTTAACACCCTTTGAATTTACTAATTCTGGCTGTCTAGATCATAGAGGTTAACAAAAGTAAATTACTAAAAACAACTAGGGTAAAAAATATTCTCAAATTATATAGTAAAATGTTGGCCTGTTCCTATCGAAGTTTCCTTTTCCAGCATGCAAATTTCTGAATATAGGCTTACATTCAAAAATGTAAACCTGGATATTGAGGAAATGCAAGATAGCACTAGAAGCAATTATTAGAAATCACTGTTGGAATATTTGTTTCAGATTGTTTTAATTAACATAAACAAGGCTGTTGATGCTTTGCCCATTCTCATTTCTGGCATTGTTTAGACTTCAGCAGATTCCAATACTGCATTTAAATTAGGGAAGGAAACACTGATTCTTCTTTGCTTTGTTCATAGATTTTGAAATATTTTTGGATAATGTAATGAAAACTTTTTGAAGGCAATTACAATACAGCACTATATAATTAATGAACCCCTACAATGAAAGAAGGCTCAGATGATAAGGGCAAGGGCCATGTGCTGGTGAACCTCAGATAAGAATGTAGGGAGTAACTGACCACAGTTGTTGCTAAGAAAGCTGTACGTAATGCAAAGGGGACCTGAGAGTGGCCTTTGTTTTATATGAATGACTCAGCCCAACAAAGAGCATAAGAAAGGAACAACAAAAATAACTTTGTTGATAGCAATGGACTTTAGGTGCTTGCAACCCATTTCTTCCTTCCTGGCTATGTGGAACATGATGGTGAGCATGTAGAGACCAGTCATAAGAATCATGAATGTATTATGATTCAGCTGTAATACACAGCAATTGATATATTCTGCCAAGGGTAACTTCCTTATGAGGAATATCTAAGACAACCTTCTAAGAGATAGTTGGATTCTGAAAGTCTTCCATAGAGTTTACCATCCAAAACCAGTTTTTGACAGGTGAGAGCCTTGGCAATACACAAAGTGATTGGATTTTAATCGATCAAAAGGAAGAGGAGAGAGATTCCAGTAGCTGCTAGTGTAAAATTAAAGCCAAATAAATAAAATAAATAATAAATGAAATATATAATAAATGAAAATACATAATGAATAAAGCAACAGATTTAATTTTGCTCTGGGGAGTTTTTTTGTCAGTTGGAGATAACTTAGGCAAAATTCTACCCATTAAAGCCACATTGATCTCTGGTTTGATTTCAGTGGACAATGTACAAAATCTACAAATAATACCACTCAGTATGAACTATATGTAAATAGTTTCATTATTTTTCTTTTTTTTTGGAGAACTTCTGTCTCTGCTTCATTTATACTTGGAAAAGGTGGCAATACTCTTCTGAATTAGTTTAAGCCAAATGAGGGAGAAATTATTGCAATGATCTGTACTTTGATGTTATTTTGACATAATTTGTTATGGTGAATTTTTGGATAGTTCACAAGTGAGATACCAATACAGAAATTGCACTCAAAGATATACAGCAGTCACTCCCACCTGTAGGAAACAAAGGCATTTGACAAACTCAATAGAGTTACTTTAAAGCAAAGTGAGAAGCATCTTTTATGTAGCTAAGAAATGGTTTCAAGGAAACATGGCATACTTGTTCCAATATTAAAAACCACCAGGATCATTTCTTAGCTAGTATGTATGGGAGAATAGCAGTAAAGTTGCAATGTTGGGAGATTCAGGCACCAAGTAACAAAACAAAGGCGAGCACTGTAAGGACAAGGAGTACTGAGCCCCACATGGGACAAGGGTCGCTTTTTGGTCCTAGCATCAGAGCAAAAACTGAAGAACAGTATAAAGGGAGGATGAAGTCCAACATAAATATTTATTTTTCTGATTTGTGCACATACGCTCAAGACTTTACACTGTTGGAAAGTTTGTTCAGTTTACATCTGTACACCCTGGAAATGTTTTAGGTTTTTTGCTATATGTCAATCTTTTATTCCCTCTTTTCTATGCAATGCTCTTCTTGTCCCATGTTTTGTGTGGTCTGCTTGATGGCAAAGTATTTGAAGAAATGACACAAAAAAAATGGTTTTGAGCTTCCTTGGTTTTGGATAGCCCCAGTTATAAGGAGCTAACAAGCTTAGCTTTTGTTGCTTTCCATTTACAGGGAAATACTGACAAAGAAAAACACGAATCTTTGAATAACTGCAATTGAGAGATACGTTTCTCTCGTGCTTTTAACTTTTGCCCACTACTTTTACTCCACACTGTGTACTTCTTGAGAAATGTTTATAAAAGGGCTTTTTGATTGTATTTGTATCTTTGTAACTAAATTGTATTTTCTCCAATATAGCATTTATTCAGAATGAATGAATGTCTAAATGAACTATCCTCTTAACTCTGATGCATCAAGGAACATTAGCTGGAGAATGTCTAATATTTAAACATTTAATCTTTGGATGGCATTATTGAAAAATTGTATTGAAAGATGGTATGATTGGCACAAATCTGGTTAAAAAAAAAATGTCATTACACTTTCAAAAACCCTGCTTATATAACTGTTCATTTTCCAAGGAAATACTCCATTTCTTCATCTTCTCCATTGCCTATATTTTCCTTTCCTTTTCTTTTCTTTTCTTTTCTTTTCTTTTCTTTTCTTTTCTTTTCTTTTCTTTTCTTTTCTTTTCTTTTCTTTTCTTTTCTTTTCTTTTCTTTTCTTTTCTTTTCTTTTCTTTTCTTTTCTTTTCTTTTCTTTTCTTTTCTTTTCTTTCCTTTGTTCTTGTTTTCCTTTATAACTTCTCTGTCTTCTGTATCTCATACGTGTTCCTTCATACATCTTCTTTAATATCAAACTTACAACATCTGTCAGCTTTATAGCTACACTGCCCAGAAAACACATCACTTTTCCTTAAGGCACGGTACATATATCTACCTAGAAGCAACCTTACTGGTAGTGCCATCAAGTACTTTTAGAGTTACTCCTTCCATGTTCACAGTTATCCAGGGTAATATATTCTATTTGCCTTCCTCTGTGTTTTGGTTTGAGCTCTTTGCTGATTTTTTTTTCTTCCTTTCAGTGAACTTTTTAGCAGCACCAGTGGACTGATAACAACCAAGGTCACTTCTGACTGTCTGCAGCCTCCCCCGCTATGGGGGAGCAGATTAGACCGAAGGCAGGATCAGCAAACCAGACTATTCCCTTCTCATAATATTTTCTCTATTTGGCTTTCAGTATAGGTTAAGACATCACAGAAGTCAAGCCTTTTGTTTCCTTTTTCTCTCACTTTTCTGCTCACTGTCGCTTCTATCGCCCTCTCTTCGGATCTCTCTGTTTATTTTTTTCCATTTTTCCTTACAGCCGACACCCGAGGACCCCGTCCATGCGCCCGGACATTCCCCCCTTCAGCTGGGAGACCGTGAGAGTGGTCAGGGGAGGAGGGAGGGGGTTGGGTGTTGCACATCCCTTTGCAAATATATATTCCCTTGTCACCAATAATTAAAATCAATCTGTTTCACTTTTCAACCCAGAAAGCCTCTCTTTCTCATTTTTCTCCCTCTTTCCCTACCTTGGGGGAGGAGGGGGGGGGAGAGGTGAATCGAGAGACTGCCAACTCGGTGCCAAACTGACACACTCTGCATGCAAAGATATGTGTTTTTTTCACTCTCTTCACTATCGTGGGCAACTATTGCATATCCACAGCTGACTTTGATTTTCTGATATGGATTAAATTTTACTTCTGCCTCCTCTTGTTCTTTTCCTTGCTCTGTGTTATAAGGTCTGTTAACAGAGTGGTTCCTGAATTTCTTCTCTGCCCTGTCTCATCTCATACGAGAAAAGGTGGATCACAGAGAGATAGAAGAACAATCTCTATCTATCTTCTCTTGGTGTTTTACTGTCTAACACTGAGTGCTGGAGTTGAAAGCAGTAATGTATGGTAGAGAAATTAGGTTAGAATGGTATTTCTGTTTATCTCTTACCTCTGTCATGTGAAACATAAAATGATTCATGATTTTTGGCAAAATATACACCCAGCTGACTGTTTAATATGAATTATTCCATGCAGTCACAGTGTCCACATTCTTGATGGGGAAGTTTTATTATCTATTCACTATCTCAATTTCATATCAGAAGTAAGGCCTCATACTCTACATGGGAGATGGAAATACAGAGGCATGCTTTTAGGTGAGAACTACAGAATGCCAAGGTCACAATGTACTGCAGAAGAAAGATTAAATCAGAAAAGTGTGATTCATGAAAGACCAAAAGGGTTTTTTTGTTTTGGTTTGATTTTGCACTGACATGGGTTCAGCTAACAGCAGAAAAAGGCAACACAGAGAGGTTTGGCCTTTTAGGCCACTACGGGCACTGACTTGCCCTTCTTCTTTCTGTGTGTTCCTCTCTTTGATTTTTGGCAGGACTGTCTCAATGTACTTTACAGTGACAGGCAACAACGACTTGCCAAAAGTTATTTTGTTTTTAGCAAAACAGCTGCAAATATTTATGCCTTGCTTTGGTTTATATTTATGTGATACTATGGTAATATAAACAGACAAAACTCCATGTAAGCATTAGTATTAGGTAAAAGTATTGGATTAGAAACTGTCTTTCATAAATTATTTGAACTGAGAACCGACCATTGTATGAGAAAGCTATTCCACCACATTGGATTTTTTTTAAGAAAGCAAATAAATGTTTTTGGATCGATGTAATTATTTATCAATTATTTGTCTCATCCAGATATTTATGAATTTGACTTCATATAAGAGATGCAAGAAAAAGCCACTAAGTCTGAAAGCTATGTGAACATCTGAAAGCTATGTGAACATCTTGATCATGCCAGGTATTTTACTTTTTGTGTGTGTGTGTGTTACATACAGTCAGCATTCTAGGTTTATTTTTGATTGAGCATTAAAGTTAATGTTCTCCACTTTGCAACCAAAAGAAATATCAGAAAACTCTGTAAAACATTATAAACTTTTCATTCAAATGTCTTTATGTGAAGTAACTTTAATGGAAAGGCTACCAGTAGACTTTGGTAAACCGAAGTCTTTGGTTGCAGAGCCAAGCTAAACTTGGCATCTGATGCCAAAACATAAACTGAGCCACTAGAGCTGACTGCACATATATGAAAATTAAAATAAGTAATACTCATATACAGAATTCCTGTGGCAAAATATTTTATGTCCTGCCTATTCTCAACTTCTTAATAGGTTCCTACTATTTTATTGTATCATTGTTAGCCAGAACTATGAAAACAAAGATTTTAAATGTGTAAACTATCTGTCATATTCAAGACAAAGTATAGCAAAAATGCTGCAATGTGACACGATACAGTTCCCAGAAATATCCATGCTACCAGTCAGTTATATAAAAAAAAATCTGTGATATTTTTAATCAGAAATATCCTGGCGTATGTCATCGATTCTCCATATGCTTTTCCACATGTTGCTCTGCTCCATTTCTCATCCTCTTCTCTGCAACACACGTTTTATGTTGTTTTTTATATGTTTGTACACACACACAGAAGTCAGTGTGGCTGTTCCAACCTACTGAAATACTAGGAACAGAATTGCTGTGAGGTGGCTGAGGCAGAGCAGAAAATGTGGCTGAAAGGAGGTGGCTGTGGCAAGCTCAAGGGCAGGAGCATGGAGAGATCTGTCTTGGTTTTGCCCCTTGCTTTCTCCTATTGTATTTCCTTCCAGCACTGTCCCATGCCCAGCATTACCACCAGCAACATCTCATTGAAGAAGCTCTGTATTTACTTCAACATCTTTGTATCATGATATTTATATCATGATATCAAATATAATGTATTTGAAGAACTATTTCTGTAGTTGTTTTTAATATTTATTGTTGGAAATACATGAGTTTTGGAATGAGAAAAACAGCAACAAGGTCATCAAAAGGAAGAGGGAAGGTGATAATATAACATTTGAATCTTATTAAAAAAAACCTCAACCCACTTTTCCTTAAATAAATCTTCCATCGTTTTAGTTTCTAATATTTTGTGGTTAACCAGAGCTAGAAAAATAATGGTCTGATCCTACCTACTGAAGTTGATTGCAAACATCCTTATGAATTTTAGTGGGCTCTGGAAGTAGGCTTTCATGCCTTGCAACTAGTAGTTAAAGATGGAGAGAGTTGGCTTTCCTTGGTATATGGTTTCTGGCACTAGCTCAGGTTTGTGTTCTGTTTTGTTTTGTGTTGAGGCTGTTGTTTTTTTTCTCCCCAATACATAAACCTCAAGTCTGAGTTTTCCGTCTCAGTGTCCAAAGTATTTGCAAGTACCATGCTAGGGAGTGACTGATAGCAAAGATTTCCACCTCCTGTAATAGTTTAGCCTCTCTCTGAAAGCAGATTCTATCAACTGATGATATTTCAAAAGGCAACAACTAATTTTAAGGGGCCTGTAAATTTGGTCACTCTGGAAAATATAGTAGAAGCACAAAGATGAATAATGTAATTCAAGGAAGTCAGTGGAGAGAATATTATTTTATCAAAGGAGTCTTTAATCATCTTTAAACATTACAAATAAAAAAAAAATTCAAGGGGTTTTACTACATGGAAATATAGAGACATCACACTTTTCTTTTAGGAATGGATTTTTAATCATTTTTTAAAGGAAAAATGTTATAATTTCTGTGTTTGGAGGGCCATATATAAAATTATACTTTAACCCATAAATGAAAATTACTCCTGTAAACAAAAATCTAGGATTCAAATTCTTGCTGGAAATACTCTGTAGTCCTTGTGTAATTTAGCCATTGTATTTGTCCCCTATGTGTATAAAAAACCTTACCTCTAACCAGCCAGCCCTAATCATCATTTATATGATAATTATAAACTCCACAAACACAGTGTCTTTGTCAAAGTACATAAATCAAGTGTCTATTAGAAATCCACCCTGGTATGTAGGCACTATGACAAAGAAAAAGGAGGAAAATGTTTTAATTCTAGGTTGCTGAGGAGCAGATAATGATCATGATGCTGTTTTTAGTGGGAGAAGTTCAGACCCATAAATGTTGAGTTTACTAGAAGAAATAACGGTCTTACTAAAATTGCAGGAAATAAATCCACACATACTTTGGAAGACTGCACTTTTTTAGAAAAATAATAACTGCGAGGTTGGTTATGAGAAAAGAATATTCAAATTACTAACCTTTCGCTTTTCAAAGATAAATATTAGCTGAAATCCTTATTTCAATTGCTGCAATATAATTTTATATTACTTTTTCCCCCTTATTGTTATCCTATACTGCTTTCTATCATGGAAGGCTTAGAAAATCTAGTTTTAGTTTTTTGTTCACAATATAATTGTGATTTTGTACTAATGAAAAAAAAAAAACACCCCATCAGTACTAATTCATATACAGTACCTATAAGTAAACAAACGTTTGAAGATTGTGAAAATACAAGGATTGATAGCTATATTTTTATAAAATAAATTGTTACATTAAATTCTCAGTCTGTAGTTGAACACAAAACAATTATTTCATTCAATCTCTCAAGCAAGCAGCAATCTCTGTTAAAATCAGAGTTACATATCTTACACAGTTGACCTTCTGTTCAGTGTTAAGAGGTTACAGAGTTTATGTCAAAGACACAGTGTAGTTTACACTTTTCTGTGCTTATATATCTTTATTTTTCACTTAATAAGGTGTAAATGTTTTAGAAAGCTTGTCTAGCTGGATGGAGAAGATGGGAAGTGCCAAGGACTGGGTACCAGTTTTACTATCTGAAGGCATGTTTTCAACTGTCCCGTGTTCATTCCAAATTGAATAAAATAATGACATTATGTTTCAAAAGAATTAGAAAATAAAACTATAAAGAAGAATACTGACAAAAATAAGATTAACAAAAAAAATTAAATTATTATTACTCCCATGTCTTACTTTCAAAATAAATATTTGACAAAAGCAGAACACAATGAATTTTTTGTAAATTGTAACAATACAAGAAAGAGCTTGGTGAGTCTTGATACTTGACTGTTTCCTATTTTATAATTATTTATATCTTCTAATCAGCAATAACATGCTTTGATGCCTGCAATGTCTCCACTTGGATGTATGTTATTAACTGTAACTCTTACTTTCCTACTGTAATAGAATTTTTAAACACAGAGAAATCAGGTCATGGGAGAAATTTACACCCTCAAAGATTATTGTTACCCTCAGGATTATTCTGTATATACATGTGTATATATATACACTGTGTATACATAGGCTATTTATGCAAATAGAGCACTTCTGTCATGGGAAAAATGTTTGGAATGCACTTTGCTTCATAAAGAAAATATCACTACAATTCATAAATCTCTTTTTACTCTTGGCAACTGAATCTCTCTTGAGTTACATGTTACAGAAGTTCATAATCCAAACAAAAGCAAAGTCATCATGAAACGGGACATTCCAAACCTTTGCAATCAAAGCAATCCTATTTAAAAGAAAATAAAAAAAAATAAAAAAAAAAAAAAAGGAAAAAAATATTCAAGTGTTCCCAAAAGTAAAAGAACAAAAGTTATTTGAATGTAGGAGCACAGTAAAACAATTGTTGGATATAGGCAGGAACATGGCCACATACATATAAAAGAAAGTTTGTTCACCTATTAGCTTCATGTATTATTTCTACAAAGGGAGAAACTCCCTAAAAATTTTACAAATCTTTGAAGTCTTCTTTGAAGACTGCAGTTTAGGAAAGGTATCTTTCTAGATATATAGAATTCAATCTTGTTCTAAAAAGTGTATCTGTATTTTTGTTGCTCCTTTTTCATCTCAGAAGGTATTTAAACATAACCTGAACTTGTGATTCACTTGGGAGCAATACATTCCTTCTTTCAGATGAGGAATAACGGAAAGTTCAAATAATTCACAGAATCATAGAATGGTTTGGGTTGGAAGGGACCTCAAAATTCAACTAGTTCCAAGCCCCTTGCATGGGCAGGGACAGCTACCACTAGTTCAGGTTGCTCAAAGCCCCATCCAACCTGGTCTTGAACACTTCCAAGAAGGGGGCAGACACAACTTCCTTGGGAAACCTGTTCCAGTGTCTCACCACCCTCACACTAAAGAATTTCTTCCTAATGTCTAACCTAAATCTCCCCTCTTCCAGTTTTAACCCATCCCCCCTTGTCCTATCACTACATGCCCTTGTAAAAAGTCCCTCCCCAGCTTTTCTGTAGGCCCTTCCAGGTAGTGAAAGGTCGCTCTAAGTTCTCCCTGGAACCTTCTCTTCTCCACACTGAAAAAACTCAACTCCCTCAGCCTGTCTTTATAGGAGAGGTGTTCCAGCCCTCTGATCATTTTTGTGACCTTCCTCTGGACTCACTCCAACAGCTCCATGTCCTTCCTGTGGCAGGGACTCTGGAACTGGATATGTGCTACAGGTGGGGTTTAACAAGTGTGGAACAGAGGTAGAGAATCACCTCCCCTCACCTGCTGGCCATGCTTCTTTTGATGCAGCCCAGGACATGGTTGGCTTTCTGGGCCACAAGCACACATTGCTGGCCCACATTTTCCACTTCGGCAACCAACACCCCCAGGTCCTTCTCCTCAGGGCTATTTTTAGTACAATCTCCACCCAGCCTCTATTTGTGCCAAACCGACACAGATTGCCCCCACCCAAGGGCAATCTTTCTGCAAAAGAAACTCACAACCTCTAGTTTCTTGCAGGCAGGATTATTTTCTGCAGAATTTAACATGAATTTTCTAAATTGAGATCAGAGCAAAGGAAACTCCAGTCATGAATCTGTCATTAAAACAGACATTTAAAAACATCCTTTAAAATAACTGCTTAGTGTAAATGGTAAGAAGTCATCAATGTTTTTACAGGTTAATTTTTGTCCTGTGTACTTGAGATGAGTTATCATTCTTTTCAATATCATTGTAACAGATCCTCATTCAAGAAAGAGTTTTAAAAATGTAGAAGACTGATTTACAAACTCTGATTGCTTGTATTAAAATATTTTTATTTAAAAATACAATAGGGACTATATTAAAATAATATTTTAATGTATTGTGAAAATGTACTTAAACATTTTGACATTAATATGCTGTTTTCTCCAAATCAAAATTAAAGGTTTAAGGTTTGCTAAAAGTAAATTATACTTTTTTTCCCTTTCTACCTCTTCCATTCTATCAACAAATTTTAAGAGGACTACATGATCAAGCCTTAGTCTGTGGTACTACTCATATGCAATATTCATTAATAACTTTCTCATATTTTTCTAGATTTACAGCTGTGTGGTGGAAAGCACTAGGCTTAAAAGTCATGAGGACTTCCCTGCTTGGAGCCCAGATCGTGAACAGAGGCCACAAAGCATCTCACTTTCAGCTGTGAAATCCAAAAGTCTACTTGTGGAGGGGCATTGGCTATACTAGCTTGACATAGCCACAGAGGTGTAGAGAGAGGTTTTATGTTCCCTATTTTGCTCTTCTTCTTTGTCATCAAGACTGTTCTCATTCAGACTCCAACAGAGGATGAGCAGTAAATTCTAGTGGAAATCACTCTTTCTTATGATAAACATCATCTTAATTATCCAAGTTCTACTCAGATCGAGAACAAAGCAAAAAGCAGGAACATCAACGCCTTAAAAAGATCAGGAGAACAAAGTATCTCTGATGACTTCCACTGAAAGCACCTGCTCACCATGAAAGACAGCATGAGTGAAAGCATAAGAAAGAAAACATGACCAGTGAGAGACAGAGATTTACCAGAATTGGAACAGTTTTTCAGTCTTTCATTCCCACCTTACTGCTCAGCTTCTTTGTGTTGTGTTTGTTTCCAAATGTCAGTGTTACTAACATCCAACTGATGATTTTTAAATGTCCATGATGCTGAAGAGACCAAGTTAAATTGGTTTCTTTTTTATACTTTATTGTTTCAAACTTCCTTTCTGACAAAATTCTACGTATGTCACAGCTTGTCTTTATGTTTCTATGAAGCCCTTTCCCAGAAATGGGTTCCATGGATATCTTCATCTCTTCAGGTATTTTCTTTAGGATCAGAAAAACAAAACAAAACTAAAAAGGGAAACGTAATACACTGTTTAAAAATATTTTATTAAGAAAAGATCTGTGTTGAAACAATCTAACCAAGTTATTTCTGTTGTAAAATTTGGAAATACTTAGCTGTAAGTATGTGGGATGACTGCTCTTGCCATTCCTCAAATTTCTTGAAAAGCCTCTTTTAAAAATTCTTCAGAAACAATATTTTAGGAAGTCTAACTGTACAGTATCCAGCCCTCTTCCTGTTCTTTTTACTGTAGTATTTAATGGCAACTATCCAGCATAATTAGCTAATTTGCTGTAGTATTTCCATGTTCAGTGACCTCTTGTTTCAAATAACTTTCAAAACAAATAGTTACTGATTCAAACAAAGTTCCATACTAAGAAAATATTTAACTAAGTCTTTGCTTTATCAAGTGTATATATGAGAGAGAGAGATTCATTTTAAGATGTGCATCAATGCAGGAAAATTGTAATGAACAAACACTGAATAAAATCTTCAAGATAAAATCCTCCACAGCAAACTTCCATTAGTAGTTTTATGGTCATCTTCTGTTCTAACTTCCTTTACAGTTTTTCTATGGATTACAAGACAAGACAGCAAATAGTGCAGAAGTGGGATGAGTGCTTTTTGGAATAACAGTAAATTAGTTATCTGCTAAGCTGCTAATAGGTTTGGAAAACCTGGTGTTCTCTTTGCCTGAGCTTAAAAAACATCAAACAGAAGATAGCATAGCAGATTTGAAAGACCATGTGGGATTTATATAATATATTCTACTATATATTCTACTTGGATGAGGGGATAGAGTGCGCTCTTGGTAAGTTTGCAGATGACACTAAGCTGGGTGAGAGTGTCAATCTGCTTGAGGGCAGGAAGGCTCTGCAGAGGGATCTAGACAGGCTTGACCATTTGGCCAAGGCCAATTGCATGACTTTGACTATGGCCAAATGTTGGGTCTTGCACTTTGGCCACAACAACCCCTGGCAGTGTTACAGGCCTGGGGAGGAGTGGCTGGAGAGCTGCCCGGCAGAGAGGGACCTGGGGTTTCTGATTGACAGCCAACTGAACATGAGCCAGCAGTGTGCCCAGGTGGCCAAGAAGGCCAAGAGCATCCTGGCCTGAGTCAGAAATAATGTGAGCAGCAGGACCAGGGAGGTGATCCTGCCCCTCTACTTGGCCTTGGTGAGCCCACACCTCGAGCACTGTGCAGTTTTGGGCACTGCAGTATAGGAAGGACGTAGAGGTCCTGGAGAGGGTGCAGAGAAGGGCTACTATGTTGATTAGGGGTCTGGAGAACTGGTCCTATGAGGAGAGGCTGAGGGAGTTGGGGCTGTTCAGCCTGGAGAAGAAGAGGCTGAGGGGAGATCTCATCACCCTCTACAACTACTTGAAAGGAGGCTGTAGTGAGGCAGGTGTTGGCTTCTTCTCCCCTGTGACCAGCAATAGGACAAGAGGAAATGTGGTCAAGTTGCACCAGGGGAGGTTTAGATTGGATATTAGGAAAAATTTATTCACAGAAAGAGTGGTGAGGCATTGGAACAGGCTGCCCAGGAAGGTGGTGGGGGCACCACCTGTGGAGATGTTCAAGAAAGGGGTAGACATGGTGTTTGATAAGATGGTTTAGTGGTTAGGGGTGTAGGGTGGATGGTTTGAAGGTATTTTCCAACCTTGATGATTCTATATGAGAATTTAGGGGAAAACAATTTTCTGATCATAATTTAATTTATAGTTTAACGTTACCACCCAAAAAAAAAAAAAAAAAGAAAAGAAAAAAGGGGGGGGTTCTGGGGAGAAAGATCTTTCATCAAAATAAGAGATATGAAGTCACCTAAATTATTTTCAAACAGTTCTGAAAAGCTGCAAAAATAAGTTAGTACATTTCAATCTGGAGCAGATAATGGATTCCTGAAAGAAGTTTATTTCTTCTTTTGGGAGGAAAGAAAAATAAACCAAATCTGGATGGTAATTCCCATATTTTATCTTAATATCTCATAGTCTCTGGTTTATTTATTTGTACTCATGGAACAAGGTAAGACAGGAGGGGATCCAGTCTGTAATACACAGTTCTACTAACTCATTAGTTTGTTTTATTTTGCCTGTCCAAGTAGACCTTTGTAGAAGGCACCATGACAGTTGTTCTCTAGAGAAAAACATTCTGATAAAGTTTCACAAAGCTATTAAAACAGAGATTACTCAAAGCATTCAAAGGTCAGTTATATAACCATATATAGAAGAATGTGTTAATTCGTTTATGTAAACTGGAAGATACAGAATGTTTCATTTCTTCTCATATTCATTCTCCTAGTGTGATCAGACTCAATGAGTTAGTATAATTGGCCTACAGGATATGCATATCTTTCGTTATTTATTTTGCTGCCTTTATTTTTCCCTTTATGTTTAAATGCCCCAAGTTGAATTAATGGAGGTTTCCTAAGTTTCCCAAAGATCAGAGAAAGATTCATTTTTTGTTTTGGTTTGGTTTGGTCTTTTAGTTTTTCCTTCACTGAAGAGAATAATTCCCCAGTGCCATAGCTGATCCCTCTCTGAAAGATGATTGATAGTCTATCTGGCCTTGTGCGATTTTGAACTTTGAATTAATTACCCAACTTCCTGTGAAATAAAATGTGAAATACATAACCCTTAGTATGCATTGCTTACTGTTAACTAACTTCAATGTACAAATAGCTCATCAAGATTTTAATCCTCCACAATCTTATTAGCTAACTGCACTATTAATCGAGGGTTATTTGTTTTCTCTGTTTTCAGTAGTAGAAAACTTTAATTGGGTTCAATGACAGCAGAGGTAAGCACTTTATAATGTCCTTTCCTGTTAGAGAATGCATGTATATAGTTTTGGGGTTTTTTTAGTGTCAGGTACTAAGTCAACAGCCTTTTTTAGTCACAGGTAAGTGATGTGCAGAGGACTTCTTCAGCTTGATTTATATATCTTTCCCAGATTTTTATATGCCTTATCTATCCCATGGTTCATCCCACTCTCCATCATCTTCGGTAAGTCATGGGTAACAGGAGAGGTGCCTGAGGACTGGAGAATAGCAAATGTCACACCAGTCTACAAGAAGGGCAAGAAGGAGGACTCGGGTAACTATAGACCGGTCAGCCTCACCTCCATCCCTGGAAAGGTGATGGAACAACTTGTTCTTGTCTCTATCTCTAGGCATATCAAGGACATGGGGGTCATCAAGAGCAATCAGCATGGTTTTATCAAGGGTAAATCATGTTTGACTAACCTCATAGCCTTCTATGAGGAAATTACTAGGTGGATAGATGATGGTAGAGCGGTAGATGTGGTTTATCTGGACTTCAGTAAGGCATTTGACACCGTCTCCCACAGCATCCTTGTAGATAAGTTGATCAGGTATGGGTTTGGTGATCAGGTAGTGAGGTGGATCAGGAACTGGTTGATGGGAAGGAGTCAGAGAGTTGTAGTCAATGGGGCAGAATCTGGTTGGAAGTGTGTGACTAGTGGAGTCCCTCAGGGGTCGGTACTGGGACCGCTGTTGTTCAACATCTTCATCAACGACCTGGATGAGGGTATAGAATGTACCCTCAGCAAGTTTGCTGATGACACTAAGCTGGGAGGAGTGGCTGACACACCAGAAGGCTGTGCTGCCGTTCAGAGAGACTTAGAAAGGCTGGAGAGTTGGGCGGGGAGAAACATGATGAAATTCAACAAGGGGAAGTGTAGAGTTTTGCATTTTGGGGAAGAACAACACGATGTCCCAGTATAGGTTGGGGGCTGACCTGCTGGAGAGTAGTGTAGGTGAAAGAGACCTGGGGGTCCTGGTAGACAGGAGGATGACCATGAGCCAGCAATGTGCCCTTGTGGCCAAGAAGGCCAATGGCATCCTGGGGTGCATTAGAAAGGGTGTGGTTAGTAGGTCAAGAGAGGTTCTCCTCCCCCTCTATTCTGCATTGGTGAGGCTGCATCTGGAGTATTGTGTCCAGTTCTGGGCCCCTCAGTTCAAGAAGGACAGGGATCTGCTTGAAAGAGTCCAGCGCAGAGCCACAAAGATGATTAAGGGAGTGGAACATCTCCCTTATGAGGAAAGGCTGAGGGAGCTGGGTCTCTTTAGCTTGGAAAAAAGGAGGCTGAGGGGTGACCTCATCAATGTTTACAAATATGTAAGGGGTGAGTGTCAGGGAGATGGAGTTAGGCTCTTCTCAGTGATGACCAGTGATAGGACAAGGGGTAATGGGTGCAAATTGGAGCATAGGAGGTTCAAGGTGAATATCCGAAAAATTTTTTTTACTGTGAGAGTGACAGAGCACTGGAACAGGCTGCCCAGAGAGGTTGTGGAGTCTCCTTCACTGGAGACATTCAAAACCCGCCTGGACAAGTTCCTGTGTGATGTGCTCTAGGTGACCCTGCTCTGGCAGGGGGGGTTGGACTAGATGATCTTTCGAGGTCCCTTCCAACCCCTAGGATTCTATGATTCTATGATTATCTATTTGTAGATGTTTGTGATTGCTCATATCCATTTATTTGACAAAACTGAAATGTTTTTTAGTCAATTAAGTGCTTGTAAATACTCATGTGTGTACTTGCTATCCAAAATTCAGAATACTTATCTTGTCTCTTTGTTAGAATATAGAAGATCTCCTGGAATTAGTATTTTTCTTCAGGTTTATGACAGATTGAATTATGGTTTAGTGTAAATATCTATCATGATAAAAATACATTCTAAGTTGGTAAATACTCTTCGATATCAATGTTATCTTTGTCAAGCTTTTCTGTGATTAAGCTTTACTGTTAGGAAATAAAAGAAGAAAAACAGTTAAATTGCTGTTAATAAATCATATTTTGCACTATCTGTCGAGCAGAATTTTAGTATCACATTTAGAAATTGTCACATCAGTACTCCATTTCTATATCAGAAATTCTCACAGATAAAAAACCTAAAAATGTGTTCTTTACAAAAATGTTGTGCTATCAAGGGACAAAACTCCCTCAGTTAGACCTCACGCTAGGACAATAAGTAATTATTTTCAGGACAGGATATTGATGACATTGCCCAAAAGTCAGTTAGTCCTTACTTCTTTTGTGTATAGACAGCAAAATTTCTTTATTCATATTGGAAGTGATGTAATCTTTTTCTTGGATCCTGGTTGAGCAAAAGCCTTTAAAAGCATTTATGAAATACTTAAAAATGTGTAAAAAATATCTACAGACACAATTCTTTTATAGTTAACTAATATTGTTATTTGATGTTTAAACATAATTGCCTATGGCACTCTTGATATCTCTAAATAAACAACTGAGAATGGAGATACAGGCCATATAAACATTAGGGAAGTTTATTTGGCATGAAAAGACACTTTCATTTAAGCTTTAAAAGGTATATCTTGTTTGACCTTACTTGAGTGGTTAGCTTTGAGTCACTGGGAGAATGTGGCTTGGAATTTAATTTTGATTGACAGGAGGCCTCCCACTGAGGGAACACTGAAAAGTGCTGAGGAAGCAGCATCCCACAGCAGCAAGCTGATTTTGTTTGTGACAAGTAGAATAATCAAGAGACAGAACAGATTAGAGGGTTTCACAAATGCTCCAGTCAGGTTAGGGCCCCCAGAAGATCCTCTGCCTGCTTCCGAAAGCATTCAGACATGGGTATCTTCTTGGAGCCATTAGGCTTGCTGACAGTTGAAGGGCACTGAGAAGACTAAGTTGAGCTTGAAGGTTTCCATACACTGTGTATCACCTCCTGCTGTGATCCTGCTGATGCTGCTTCTACGCAGTGTAACTGCCAGCAGGTGCAAAAGAGCTTGTTGTGCAGTTGAATAGTGATGTTGGCAGCGAAGCGGAGAACTGAGGGAGAAGGGCACCTGTCTGCAGAAATGTGTGCGCACTGGTCACTATGGAAAGAGACCTTGTGCCCACGTGGCTAATGGGATGTGGTGGACTTTGTTTTAGCAGAACAGTTTTGACTAAGTAGCCACCTTCAGTTGTTCCTCCACAAGAAGCCTTTATGAATTGTACTGAAGTGAAAAGCTCACTTCCCAGGGAAGTTTTCAGGGAACATGTGAGTTTGTAACAGAAATTCATTCCTCTAGTGCAAGAAAGATTTTATGTGAACAATGTTGACAATGTCTTTATTTACTAATGGGCTTGGGGAGCATTTTCTTAGAATTTGAGATTTGATAGAGCAAGTAGCAATCCTGAAGCACTGGAAGATATTTGGTAAGAGCAAATACAGAAGATACATTTTTGTTGTATGCGTTTATGTAGGTAGGTTGGTTTGTCTGTGCTTGTAGCCTTGCTATGATATTTTTCATTGCTTCTGAGGGGGAAAAAAGTCATCACATTAAAGAGTTATGGAATTCTCTGTGCTTTGCTTGGCAGGCTTTCATAGAACAACTTGAACTCACCTAACTTCAACCAATCTTTAACATAAATCATCTAAAAGGCTTCAGAAAGACATAAGCTATTGAAAATACACAAAGCACACTTTTCCCACAAAACTTCAAATACAACAGCTGTTTTATCTTTTTTTTAATTCTTCTGAGAAAGCAGTGATTTGACAAGTTGCAATATGGATTGTATTTACTTAGTTCATGTTTTGTTTTTTAACAATTTTTTCAATAATTATAGAAAATATTTGAATTTACACTTTGCACTTTACATTTTCTTTCCCACTCAACTGCGTAAAGGAAAATAATGACCTGTGATAGCAGTTTCTAAGAGTATTTAATAAGAAAATGAAAAATATATTCTGTCCATGATAGTTTTGAACTTTAGATTTTAAAGGAATATTCATAATTAGAAACAATTTGTACCTAAATTGCCCAGAGAAAACAGAAATTAGGGGCACTGTTTTCTATATATATCATCATTAAAATATTTTATATGATTTGTGACATTATCAACCACCTGAAATACAGAAGGAATCAGAGCTGGTGTTAATTCACCTGATTTCTTTGGGAACAGTGTTTTTTCTAGTTTGCTCTTCCTGAATAACTGCAGGAAAAGACTGATGTTAGTTTAAAGGTGGCTCATTCATCTGTCCTCCTTCCAAAACCATTGTCACATAACTTCTGACATAAAATGCCAGACATTTACAGTCAGAATGTAGAAGACATTTACAGTGTCATTCACAACAGCTAAAATTACTTCTGTAAGTATTTCCTATCCTAAGTATGGTGAAGGCTACACATGCTATAGCCAAGGTAAGCACATGTCTAGGATATGGTAGACATTCAAATTTAATGGATCCCATTTTGGCAAAATTAGTTGTTTGCTTTTAGAGAGAGGTCAGCTTTCTGTAGCTCCATTGTGGTTAGCTGTCTGGATTGCCCACAGAAACCTGTAGGGATATTGGTATGTAGAAAAGTGTGCGATGTATTCCAGTTGTGGGCTCACTTTCAGAGGCAAATGAGATACAAAAATAAGTATGCAAAAGTAACAAATATTAATACATAGAGAGTCACTTCATTGCAGTAATTAGAGGCTATGTTATTTCTAACTCCAAAGTTCAATGAGCAATTATGTTCTGCCATCTTAAGGAGCTTAAACCGTAATTTTCTAACCTGTGTTTAGAAAACTAATGTAAGCTATTGGATTACATTAAGACTTTCTATGTATTTTTAAATTCGAAATACCCATCAAGAGTGTCTTCCCAAAAAGTTTTGAAGTTGCTGGAAAATAGATTAATTTGACTTCACATTACATTTCTAACCAGTTTTGTTGTGTCAATTGAAGATTCAGAAGTTAATTAGTACTTATGAGCTCTACTACTGTAAATTGATCTCTTCCTGAGAAATAGTGTTGGGAAGATTTTAATAAGTAGTCCTTAAAGACATCCTCAAGAAGATAATTAAGAAACTCAAAATTGGGGATTCAATTTTAGTTGTGAATTGGCTCAACAAGTCTCTCTAAACTGGGAACAAGATTATTTACCCTTCGTATTTAATATATAAACAGGGAAAAGTCCTTAGGAGTTGCTGCCAACTCTTGAAACAGGACCAGGAAAGTGGCCTCATGAGTAACTCTCACCAGAGTTTCTGGTTCAGTATCTCATCTTTCTCAAATTTTGCAAATATCGCACACAAATTCTCTAGCAAAATTAATGTTGAAAACATGCATGTCCTCATAGTTTGTTAAAGTGCTAAGTAAAACAAACAAGTGCAGTGTGAGGCAAGTGCTAGAAAAACTGCCTGGGAATAGTATGTGGGCCTGTAGGGTTTCTGGCACTCCGGAGACTGCTTCAGGCAGATGCAGCATGGGAGCACCTCATGGAGTGTTGGTCTGGAGCCTGGGTTTACACAGGTGTTTTCTTACTGAAGACAGGTCTCATGACCAGCTTGATAGAGCACTGCGACTCTGACTACCCTGCACTTCAGCTGAAAAAAACCTAGACAAAAAACAAAACAAAACAAAACAAAAAAACACCAAAGGAGTCTTTAATTAGGGCGATGCTGTTGCTGCTGCTGCTGCTAATAATAATAATAATATTCCTATTATTCTGATTAATAGTAGCAGTAGTAGTAGCATTAGTAGTAGTAATATATTTACTTTCACTCTTAAACAATCTCCTGAAAGTAAAAATAAAGGTGCACATCTTCAGTGGTTTGTGTAACCATAGCTATATACAATCATCTATCAAGGAAAGTGCATGTTTTTATTTAAATATTTGTACATATATATGCACAGAGGATCTTGATATATATTACTGCCTATCAAGAAATGTATTGTTTATTGGCATGTTAATATAGTATTATTACAAATCTCAGCTATGGTCAAAACACTTTAACTACCTTGAAGATGCAAATAAACACAGTCATAATAGTACGTACACATTATAAAAAGAAAGGAAAAAGGTGGGAGAAATTGGTGTAATGGAAAGTTCAGGGCAAGCAGTATTCATTAACTTTGGTTTGCAATTGTGGAATGTGAATGTAGATATGTAGTTACAAAATATATACATTACCCTTTTTTAGAAACTGCATATTATGTTTATTTGGTTTTAGCACTTACACCATTATTATAAAATTGGCTAGGATATACTGTTAGCGTAATCCTTATATCAACTAATTAAAACTTGGTACTGAAATATCAAATTAGTGCCTAATTTTGTCATTCTTAGCGTGACTTTAATGCTTATTAATTATTCTTCTCTGATCCAGTGCAGAATTTCATCACATATCCTTTAGCCTTCAAAATGAAGACTGACAAGCAGGATCACTGAAATCTAACTGATCAAATGGACTTTTGAGATCTTCCAAATGAGGGCAAGGTGCTTGCGTAGCTTTGGGAATATGGTTTGCCCACAAAGTTGTTTTCAACTTCGTTTGTACTCTAAACACAATATATGAAGATAACATTCCTTGTGTAGGGAACAGGTCTCTTCAAGTGAGACTGTGATCCCACAAAAATTCATGCGCTTGATTTTATGCAACTGGAAGTAGTTCTGCTGATTTCAGCAGAGCAACGCAGAGGCTTAGATTTATGTGATCTCTCTTTATAAGGTCAAGCACAAAGTAAATAAAGAGCAGAACATAAAGAATGTACAGTCTTAGGAGGAGGAAAGAAGTTTATTGACTTGAACAAGGCCAAAATTTTATTCTAAAGCCCTCTTTTTGAAACTGTATGCATCATAAACTACCCGGGATGGGACTGGGCTCTCCATTGCCATTTATAAAGGTTTATACTCCATTTGGAATTTCAGGCATGTCTATAATATTCTTATTTTCTCTATTCTAGATTGTAAATAGTAATAAACAGAATAAAAAGTTTGGATGCTGTTATTGAGTGGAACAATCTGTGTTGGACTTAGTAGAGCCAAATGCAGAAAACCTCATTTGATTTCAGTACACAACAAAATACTTTTAGGATTAGAAGTGCTTACAGCACCACTACTGAAATTGGTGGTCTAGCAATGTATTTCCTGAAAGAAGATCCGCAAACAAATTGAAATTTGCCAACTAGCAAGTTTCATATAGTTTAAACACGTATCTTAGTACTACAGATGAGTATGAGAAATACTGTTTAATAATTAACAACATAGTGATTCTTTCAGTAGAAAAGTTACCAAAATCACTCAAGTGACTGGGAGATAAAGTTTAAAAATTAAAATTTAAATAGGGCTTTTCCATCATCAATAAGGTTTCAAAAATTAATCTGATGCCTAATTTAGGCAACATTTTATACATTTATTGGCTTTCATTAAATGATTAATACTCCTAGTATCAGTGCTAAGCATCTGCATGAATCTTTCTACAAAGAAACCTCGATTTCCAATGTCAAGCCATTTGCACACCAAGTTCATGTTCTTTGCCATAAATGACAAATACTCACAAACATCACAAAGTGGAAGAAAAACATTTACATGACAAGAAGATAAAAATCTATGTTTCTTGACAAATTCACTATTCTTTGAGACAATCTGGTACATTTTAGTTGTTATGCTTCAGGGGAACAGTTTTTATTATTTTTTTTTTAGTAAAATCTTAAATCACTTTGTACCAATAAAAACTATGACTCCTCACCCCACTTTCAGAGATCCTATTATTTCTTTCAATGGCTTGTTGGTTTCTTTTTTTTCCATCTTCAGTATTATTCTAAAAATAAATGGATTTCTTTAAAAATTCATTTTTTTAAAGTCAACAAACTTCTTTTCAACCACTCCTGCACTGTCTTTTATTATTATCTGTCTCCTGTAGCCTTAGGCATCTATTTTTGTATTCATATTTAACATGATAATAGATCTTATCTAACTGTTTTCTTAAGGAACTTTTATGTGGCATCTGTTAGGCTGGAATGTTCAAAAATACTTCTGGAAGAAGTGCCAACTCTTACTTAATGCCTCTAGGAAATCGGTGTCTCTCTCTTTGGGGCATTTTTGAACATACCACCTGTGGATGCCACTTATGCCATTTCCTGGTGTTTAGCTGAGTGCACTATGCAGGTGAACCCTTACATAACTTTTATTCTGAAAGCAAACTTTTAAAATGTCTTCCACTGCAATTTCTTTCTTAATAGTCTCTAGGGTTCTGATCCAGCTATGTTACTAAACATGAGCCAAGCTTTACATTGATTTCAGCAGGACTACTCCATGCTGAAAATTATTCCTGAATTAACATGCTTTCAGAGATTGGAAATTTGATTGTAGTGGTATCATTAGATTCGATGTTTAAACGAGTTGCAGGCACAAGAGAAATTTGCTAATAAAATATTTTAAGTAGCACTTTTGAATAGTGAGTGAAAATAATAGCACTAGGCCAAATTTTTCTCCTTTGGACAATGTACCAGACTACACTCTCTGGATTCATAATTTGAGTACTATTTGTTCAATATTGGACATATTTAAAATAAAGCAATAAATGACAGAGTATGATATGGAAAGAAAAAGGCTTTAGCTTATTTCTGAATATTAGAAATAAAAATATAATTCCAAATAACAAATTTAAATCAACTCTAGTCAGTTAAAGTAATATCGGAGGTAATATATGTAATGTCAGTGTCTGCTAAAGTCAGCAAGACTGTAGTCTTAGAAATGTGGAGTTTAAAAATATTCACACTTCAGTCTTTATTATTATATTCTGCATGGCACTGTGCTGTACTACATTGCAGCTGTATTAAGTGCTAATGGAACTTATCAGTTCAGCATTCTGTTGCTTTTTCATTAAAGCTCACACAAATCAATTTAATTTAGTATGAAGATTTGCTAAATTGTATTTCATCTGATAGGGAACACAGAAAATCAAGAGGAAGAGAAAAGGACTGCAACATAACATATAAAAAGAGTAAAGAACTCCACAGAAAAAGTGATATCTGGAAACACTGCAGGGAAAAAAGTAAAAGAGGAGACTTGTACTGGAAATTACACAACACAAATTTGTAAAGGCTTGACTACTAAAAAGTTTCTCTAAAATACCAGAAACCAAAATAAAAAGTGGGTAACAATGAAGTTTTTTTAAGTGTTCACCTTGCGCCATAATAATTGATTATGAAGTTAATGAATCTGTAAAACATCTAATATTTTACACCCATGTAACTACTAAGTCCACAAAATGTAGCTACAGTCAATATAAATAAAAGAAGAATCAAAAGTTTTGTTTGTATATCTCAAATCTCTTCTGAAGAATTGTATGGATCCACGATTCACCTATAGCAGTGTTATAGTATCCAAATGTAAAAAGTACAAATATTTCAGTGCTTTGAGCAGATTTGAACTTTTTCTTTTTTTTTAATCTGGGCCCTTTCAATCGTTTCTGAGCAACAGAACTACTTCATTTAGATGTCAGTTGATATCCAAATAGTGTATCTGTATCTGCAGCTATTCATTTTTCCTATTTCAAAAATTATTGTGACATGTTTAAGAAGCAGATTTGCATTTTTATGAACTGTAAACTTGTTCATGTTTATGGAACAATGGGTAACCTTGGCTATCTTAATATTTTCTATTCCATTTGTGGTAATAGCCATTAATTTACCTTTTTAGATGCAATTTTTTTATTATCCATAGCATTCTGAAGCTGTTAAAACAGACAAACCTTAAAACTGATTAAGTTTTCATTCCTCAAAGACAGTGCAATTTATATCCAATAACAATTCATTTTCAGTTGGCTCTTGTTCAATTTTTCAACTCTGTATCAAAGCCAAAGCTTGGCAGAGAAAGAAGAAATGAAAATGGCAGCCATCTTCTCCTTAGACTTGGAGATTAAACATCATATTGCTGTTGGACATGATAAAGTAAGTTGCACTGCAGATTTATGTACTAACGAATTATTAAACATGCCACCTCAGTTTTTCACAGCAGACAGAAAAAATTTATTTGTTGTTTATATGTGTTGCAGGAGATGGAAGGACCTTTATATCCTGAATGCAACGAAGAATTTTTATCCCTCAAGACAGCATGGACGTTTTAGCAATCTAGTGTAATACAGCCAGCACCATCATGCATTCTTGCCCAGCTTCAAGGGATAACATCAGAGTTGCTCTAAATTTGAAGTACAGGAGAAAGTGTAGTGGCCTATATAAAGGTCTTTTGAAAAAGCAAATTAAAAATCTTTGTACTGATGATTGCTAACGAGAAAATTCTCCTCTGCTTTGGTTTGAGCCAGGGTGAAGCTCTTTGCTGATTTTTTTTTCTTCTTCTTTCAGTGAACTTATTAGCAGCACCATTGGACTGATAACAACCAAGGTCACTTCTGACTGTCTGCAGCCTCCCCCGCTATGGGGGAGCAGATTAGACCGAAGGCAGGATCAGCAAATCAGAATATTCCCTTCTCATAATATTTTCTCTATTTGGCTTTCAGTATAGGTTAAGACATCAAGGAAGTCAAGCCTTTCGTTTTTCCTTTTTCACTTTTCTGCTTACTGTTGCTTCTATCACCCTCTCTTTGGCTCTCTCTCTTTTTTTCTCCATTTTTCTTCACAGCCGACACCCGAGGACCCCGTCCGTGCGCCCGGACACTCCCCCCTTCAGCTGGAGTCACCAGGGAGAAGAGTTGCTGTGAGAGTCGCTGGGGGAGGAGGGAGGGGATCAGGTGTTGCACATCCCTTTACAAAGATATATATTCCCCTACCACTAATAATTAAAGCAATCTGTTTCACTTTTCAACCCAGAAAGCATCTCTTTCTCATTTTTCTCCCTCTTTCCCTACCTTGGGGGAGGCAGGGGGGTGAATCGGGAGTGTTATTGTTATTGGTTTGACTGCCAACTCAGTGCCAAACCATGACAATAATTAATTGGTGAGCCAGGCAGGAGTCGAACCTACAATCTTCTGATTCTGAAAAAATCAGCAAAGAGCTTCACCCTGGCTCAAACCTAAACATTCTCTGATTTAACATTTGCAAATTCAGTGTGATGTTACTTGTAAATGAAATAACATTCAAAAAGATGCCTCTTCAAATGACTCATTGACTTTTTCTTCCAAGATGCAAATTGTATATCAAGAGGTTAAATACACCCACCCTAAACAGGGACAGTGTAATTGTTACTGGACATTGCTGGTGTAGACAGAGAATGCTAGAAGAGGCTCTTCAGTGACAGCAGAGCTGACAAAGAATCCTTGTTAAATATAGATGATAATATCCTATGAAGGTGTTCCTGCAATACCTGAGGGACAGATTTCCACATTATTACCCTTGAGGAGACATTATCTGAATACAGGTCAGTGAGAAAATGGCTTTCTTAACCTACTGAAAACATTCTATATGAGAATAAATATTGCTATCCTTAGGTGTCTTGGCATATTTTAAATTATCTTGATATTCATTCTAATCTAGTCTTCCATTGCAATCTTCAGTTTCAAAAATGAACAAGTTAGGCCTCTGACTTTATAGAGCCAGATTCCTGCCCTTCTAGAATCATATGCATCTATTTCATATGTGTTTATTTTATAGGGATATAAAATGCTGAAATAGTGCGAGTTCACAAGAGGATAGAGAAACAGGTTTTTGCACTGGTTTTGATTCACCTGGAATTTCACCAGTTTTGCTTTAAGTTCAGGGTTCAAAGCAAATTTCAATTATGCATTCCCAATTTGGCTTGGCTGTGATCCAAAACCATAAATCCTTCATCCTTTGTACCGGCATGTTAGAGTACTCTCCTGTGCTCTGCAAGGTGGTACACTCAGAACTCAGAAGAGGTCTTCTGAAAGTTTGTTTGAAGCAAGGCCAACATTTGGAGCTGTAATTAAACCAGAATTGAAACAGATTTGGCTATAATTTGTATTCAGTTGAGAATGATTTGCAGAATCCTAGGAGGTGGTATTTGTCCTTACTGTTACTTTACTCACCAACCATTAACAGGAGGCATGAAGGAGGAAGTCACCTTGGTCTGATTCACTCTGGTAAATGTACTTTCTCTCAGGTATCTATACAATATTCTTAATGGACTTTGTTTTGAGGAAAGGATAGTCTTACACAGAAAAAGATAAGCTTAGTTGCAACTCCTTGTGAATTTAATAAGAGACATCAGAATATGAGTTAAGATAAAATCCTGGAACAAAATAATAAATTTTAATTACTTTCCTTCCTTATTTCCTATCCCTTTGATTTGTTGATATGGCAATAAAATTCAGTATTTTAGAATATGTAAACATGTCTTTTTGATTTTAGGCTTCATCTTTGACCATCTCAGAATTAACATTTTCACTGCTCCTGTGTGACGAACCATCTTTTTCTGTCTGTGATTGATACAAATAGAGACAATGAAAGAAAGCAGTCAGTCTATTCTCTAATACTTGTACTTCAGTGCAAGATTCTTCCTCTTATTACTGAATTATTTTAACAAATAGGTGTTCTTTTTGGACTAGGATCTTCCCCTTACATAAACTAGATAACATTCCTATGAAGAGCATAATTTCACATACCGAATTATTCAGCAAATATGAATTTTCCTAATTATAATTTCAGCACCAGGAAAGCATGCACATGATTTTTTTACTGTATTTAATTTTAATTCTGATATGTCCAGTGGAAGTCAAAAGGTATCTAGTAATTTTTTCCAGAACACTGATTCACATGTATGTTTTCTGTCTTAGCTTGTTTGAGCTTTCCATCACAAAAAAGCTCCATGGCAACTCGGTGTATGGAAACAGATATGAGGTCACACAGAGCCTATAGAGTGAAATCTGAAGACAATGGAAAAAACTCTATCAAGTCAATCCACTCTGGCAATTTGCTCAGCTTCACAAATAAAAAATCTCTAAAGACTTTTAATGCAAGAGTTCTGTATAGTTAAATAATCACTAAGATTCGGTCAACCTTGTTTTGTGTGAGGAGTGTTTTAGAGCACACCCGTCTTACCTTCACTGCTTCTTCCACTCTCAGAGACCATCTGTTTCAAATTCATTTTAGGAGTCTTCATAGAATGGCTTTTTTAGGAAAACTGGAATGTTGGCTGCAGAAAATTTTCTCCCCTGAAAAAGAAATGAGTAAAAGTTTCAGAAGCAGTTAATTCTTGTTGACTATCAAAGACATAGCAGCTCTCAAATCATGTAAGCTGCCTTCCTAAAGAAGCTGTATGTTCTTTTATATTCAGGTACTTTGAAGGTCTCACTGAAGAGCTATTACTATTCAAAACATTCAGAAATGTAAAATGAGGCTTAATGTTACCCCTCATTAAGTCTGTGAGTCATCTTTCAGAACCTAGTTTATATCCTACCTGGTAGATTCTTTGCAACTGGCCAACAAAATGCACTCCCACCTGCAGCACTATTTAATTTTCTAAAATTGCAGTTTTTACACAAAGGTAATCTGAGTTTAAATTTACATTTTAGTTTTATGTGCATTCTTGCACTTATGTATTAAATTGCCTGTACGGAAAAGATCAACATTTGCCTATCTGTAGTTTCAACATAAATATCAGTGATTTTATCTTTCTTCTGGACTGCTTTGGGGGTTTTTTCACCTGAGGTCACAGGTGTGTTTACATAATGCTTACCTGACTTATGTTCAGCATCCTTAAAATGTTTTAGGCAAAACCAGAAACCTGCTCTTCTTTTAAACAAATCATGTGTTAATTGTATGACTCGAGCCTTGCATTTCAGACAAAAAAGACTGTTTCACACCCTTGGGTCAATAAGGAAGTAATGTTTGGATCTGCATGGATTTATTTAATGCAAAAAGACTGGGAAAAGTGTTTAAATTATTTATCTCTTCTACAGTGATCAGGAGTTTCTCCTTTTACTTCTGCAGCAGTAACAGACTACTAAGAGAAAAGAAATGGCAGTGACAGCATCACTGCAAGACTGTGTATTGTCTCAAAGGTGACAGATAATGTAGCCCTAAAGGGTACAACAGGCACTGATATTGAGGCTATACTGTTCACATCAGAGCCACACAGTTTTTCTCCAAAGAGGCTTGACTGTGTAAATGTAAGATACTGATCCCAGTCCTTCTGAGACCTTGCCGAAGCTCCAAAATATGCTGTCCCCACAAAGGATCATTTACTTTTCACCAATAGTCCAATAATGGGAAATTGTTGTCAGATTTAATGTAGCTGTAAGCAATAATAAAAAGTTACCATTCTTATCTTGTTTCCAAAAGAGGAACACAAAATTGTCCAGATAAGGCACAGGCTCTTTTCCTTTGGAATTTTCTTTGTTTCAGGAGGTGACTACTGATCTGCACATCACCACTAACACCAGTGCAGAACTACAAGACTGCAAGGATGCCTTTGCACCCCATTATCTCCTAAGTCTGAAAGGATGGCAGAAATAGAGTTCCAGTGTTTTATGAAGGCTGGGATTAAGAGGTCTGTGCCACTTACCCAGCCCAGAGGCAACAAAAAAGGAGTGATCCAGCTTCTCAATCCTCTTTCTACAAGTAAGAATCTTAGAGAATCTTCAGAAAAGCCTGGAGCTAAAGGAAATCAGTGCTGTGCAAATTAAAAACATTTAGAGGAAGCGTGACTAATACAGACCAAAGGCAATTACGTAAAACCATTCTAAATATCTCTGGGGTTTTTGTCCCTTTAGAAAGAGAATCTGTTCTCATATCCCATCAGTATTTGAACACACTTAAAGGCTATGGAGAGCTGGCAGAATAGTGTCTTAGAGAATTCTTGAGCAAGAAGAAAACAGACAGGCAGAAAACCTAGGCAAACATTTTCTGGTCAAATGTGCAGTATCATAATAATTTCCTTCCTAGCTTTCCATATTTAGCAATTAGTATTTTACCTTGACAACATTAGAAGAGAACTAAGAACATCCTCCTGAGTAATTTATCAATGGCATACCAGAAGCAGTTTGACAGATTACATTGAAATTTTTATATAAATAATTATCTCCAGGGCCTGCAATTTACTGAACATCAACAGGTGATTTAGAAATAAATAAAACAAAGCTGCTTCCCTTGTGCCTGTCTTCACATTTCAACAAGAGTTATTTTCTTCAGAAAGGTGCTCTTTGTACAGCATCCCACAGTAAATGTAGGCCTTCTAGCAAAGCAAGACAGGCAAGTCAGCTTCTGACATTTTGTCCTTCCCCCCCCCCCCCACAAGTCAGCATGAGCAGAGTTTCGAATACATGTAACAAGTAGCATCTGAGGCAATTAAAACAAGCAGTTTATCTTCTAGAAGTGTGATATATCTGTACTAATCCTATGTTAAACCTCAGAAACCTCTAGAATAGCTGTTGGGTGTTTCAGAAATGTAGACATGTAGATAATTTTGTCAGTCTCTAATGCTTATGAATAGACTTGTTAAAGTCTCGACTGTTTATAGTTTTGGTAAATGGCAAACAAATGTCCAACTATGTAACACTGAGATCTAAACTAATTCTCCAGTCTGAGCTAAACTGCTCAAGTGAAAAACCGTGTGGGAAAGATGTGAAAATCCTGGGAACAGATGGAGAGATTCATTTCCTCTCAGAAGAGACCTCAACATATGAAGAACAAGGTAAGCAAGATTTGGAATAATTCCTCCTCAGATTTCAGAAAGGGATCAGGAAGACTCGGCTCTTCATGCGTATCATCTGCAGAGGACTGGGGAAAACATAAAAAAACACAACTCAACTCTATTTAGGGAATACATTTTACCAGCAGTCAGAACAAATAAATTAAGTTTCAGCCTTTAAGGACTGTGGGAAACTGAATGCAGATTTCTCAGTACTGGACCCCACAGTACTGAGGAAAACACTGAAGGATTTGAACAGCAAAAATAAAACAAAAAATTTTGCATCTTCAAACCTTGAGTTGCACTCCTTTTTAGTCTTCTTTTTGAAGAGATACTGTGGACACCCTTGTAACTAGTGGACCTGATAGTGCTTTCTGCTACTGATATTGCCCTTTGTTTCTATTGTAAAACTTCAACTTTCATAATTTTATTGAAATTCTTGCTTCTAATGTCAGATATTGAGTTTTCAATATATAAATCTTGACTTTTTGTTTCACAACATTGATCTGTGGAGGAATATAGGAAAAAGGCTAATGTGTGAGACACAATTGCTAAAAGGATAAAGAAAATATCTCCTGAGCTTAAAAAATGTGCTAGTATGTTTTTCATTCAGAAAAATTCTAGCCATTTCTTGGTTAAGAATGAAAATGCAAAGTTTTACCAAGCTGGACTATCTCTGTGAGAATGTTTTGCTGGTTGGTTTGTTCGTTGATTGGTTTTGCTATACCGTGTACATGAAAATAATGTTTCTTATAATTTTCTTAGTTTCAAGAAATGGATGAAAAGAGGATTTACTGGCTGCCTATAAATCGTTAGATCAGCAAAAAGAGAGCTTTGTCAGTTTATAGACTCAGCTAGCCCAAGAAAGAGGAATCTATACTGACCCTGAACTCATTTTACCAGAAAATAAGAGAATTGCTAATCCAGTCAATGGGGTCAAGTTTCCTCAACCAAAATTATTGAATATAAACACAGACCAACTATAAAACAGAAAACAGAAGAATTGTCACCATTCTTGAGAGGTTAGCAATGACCTTATTTCTTCATCAGCCCTACCTCTGGGACCAGAGAGCACCAACTGATGCAGTGGAGGCTTTGGGGGAAAAAATTGAAAAATCATTCACTCTGTACAAGTGCAATAGGGACAGAAGCGGGGGAACCTTTTCTTTCCTTCTCTCCCACCAAAAAGTAGCAGAGCTATTTTTCCCTATCCTTTCTGTGGAGAGCTGAGGATGGGGAAAGAGTAATATGAATAATCCCTTGGAGTGCATTTCTGCTGTATTCCTGGCAGACTAGGTGGAGTGATGGTGGGGTGTGAAGTGGCCACAGGACAGGGAGCACAGGAGAAGGAAGAAGACTGAGGATGCTTACAGAGAAGCTTGGATTTTTACTGGAGTGAGGCTTCACTGTGGAGAGGTTAATTCTGCAGGGAGCCTGGATTTTGCTCTACTCTCCTTTGCATTTACTTTGTCAGAGCCTGTTGATTGCAGTGGGCTGGAAGGCACTGATTTCTAAACCAACATTTCCATTTGTGCACTGGCTCCAGCTGCTGCCTTGTACCTATATCTGAGAATGCTGGCACAGACATCAAGGGGTAGAGCAGGCTGGCTGCCCCACAAAAAGTATGAAAATCTCTCCTGTGAGCCATGCAGATAAATACGAATGCACAGTGTGAGGCAAGCAGTGACTTGCACCCCTGGTGTGTGATATCCAAGAAAACCTGCGTGAGCCTGAGATGAAGGAATCCCCAAGAATTCCTGACATTACCAAGTCAGTTCTCTTTAAATTAAATCTGCACTTTACTCATTGACCACCTCTAGACTTGACCAAATCATAAACTGGCATTTTTTCTATCTGCAAGGCTGGGAAGCATCAACAGCAACCTGACTACCTCACACTCCTCACAAAAGTATTAGACACCTCTATTCAGTGGAAGGAGATTTTGAAGAAAATGTCACATGAGCTCTAAAATGTAGCACACTAAGTGATGTGACTCACAAAACATCTGAGTATGTGTTTTGTAAATGTCCTTCAGAGGAACTGTATGCAACAGTGGTTGGGGATTGTGAGGCTTGACTGGTTTTGGGGGGGTTTTCTTTATGAATTTTAAGCATCTTGAATCAAGTGAGTACATATGAAGATGCATAAAATAAAAAAAAGTGAAAACACTGAACAGCATTTTGTTTCTTAACCTACCTGTGCTCACTGCCTGTTCAGCTTTTTTGTTGTGCTGTATTTATATGCTAAGGTTTTGCTGTAGAAGTACTGGTGTCCCTGTCACAGAAAGTCTTTTAATTCTTTGTTTTTGTGACACCTAGACTGTGACTGCAACTCCTAGCCATCTTATTAAAATAAAATAAGGAATTTAGTTGTTTGCTGTTGCTTTCCTCATAGGAAAAATACAGGAAATAAATTTACACTGCTGGGGATAAATTTTTGAAGAAAATTTAAAAGACACATAACTTCCTTATTTTCGTGGAAATGCATATTTGAATAATATATATTAGCAACAATTATTGCAAACCAAACCATTTTCCCTTACTTTTCACATATGGATTGCCTCTATTGACCAGGGAGGTGATCCTGCACCTCTACTGAGCCTTGGTGAGTACTGTGTGCAGTTTTGGGTGCCACAGTATCGGTAGGACATCGAGGTGCTGGAGAGGGTGCAGAGAAGGGCAACTAAGGTGATTAGGGGTCTTGAGAACTGACCTTATGAGGAGAGGCTGGGGGAGCTAGGGTTGTTCAGCCAGGAGAAGAGGAGGCTGAGGGGAGACCTCATTGCTCTCTACAACTACCTGAGAGGAGGTTGTAGTGAGGCAGGTGTTGGCCTCTTCTCCCAAGTGACCAGTGACAGGACAAGAGGAAATGGGGTCAAGTTGCAACAGGGGAGGTTCAGATTGGATATTAGGAATAATTTCTTCACAGAAGGAGTGGTGAGGCATTGGAACAGGCTGCCCAGGAGGTGTTCAAAAAACAGATAGACGTGGTGTTCCGGGAGAAGATTTAGTGGTCAGAGGGGTGTAGGGTTGACAGTTGGACTTGATTATCTTGAAGGTCTTTTCCAACCTTGATGATTCTGTGATTCTGTGATTCTGTATTGTTTATTTTTACTGAATGTTCTTGCTTATATGTTGAAAAAGTTGGGAAAGAACTTTCAATACTAATAATACATATTGTCACTGATATAGCAGTTCTGTGCTTGAAATGGTGAGTCAGGTGCACAATATTTATCTGTCCACATTGACACCCAATATTTGCTCTGGAAGGCAAGAAAGCAATAGTCCAGAACACCTATTCCCCAACTGCATTGTTGCTTTTGTGTCTGAATTCTTTTTTTGCCATGCAATTTTTTTTTCACAGTAGTTGCTTGTAAAATTTGGTTGGATGTTGCTCAATTTGGAGTAACTATATTTTACAACAATTCATAATTCTTTCATCTTTAGAACACAATGGCTTTATTTGTGTTTAAATTAGGCTATTTTGTTAATAATCCATGGTCAATAAATCACAGAACTCTCTTGTAGTAATCTTGCAAGTGAGGGCAAAGACAATAGAAAGGGCTTCTTCAAATACATTGCAGGTAGAAATAATGCTAGAGGCAATATAGGCCCACTGCTGAATGAGGTGGGTGCCCTGGTGACAGAGGATATAAAGAAGGCAGAGGTACTGAATGCCTTCTTTGCCTCTGTCTTTAATCCTGCAGACTCTCCCCAGGAGCCCCAGATCTCTAAAGGTTAGGGATCAGTTAAGCAATCTGGACATCCATAAATTGATGGGTCCAGATGGAATGCACCTGCGGGTGCTGAGGGAGCTGGTGGAGGTCGTTGCTAGGCCACTCTCCATCATCTTTGGTAAGTCGTGGGTGACAGGAGAGGTGCCTGAGGACTGGAGGACAGCAAATGTCACACCAGTCTACAAGAAGGGCAAGAAGGAGGACCCGGGTAACTATAGACCAGTCAGCCTCACCTCCATCCCTGGAAAGGTGATGGAACAACTTGTTCTTGGCATTGTCTCTAGGCATATCAAGGATGAGGGGGTCATTAAGAGCAGTCAGCATGGTTTTACCAAGGGTAAATCATGTTTGACTAACCTCATAGCCTTCTATGAGGAAGTCACTAGGTGGATAGATGATGGTAGGGCGGTAGATGTGGTTTATCTTGATTTCAGTAAAGCATTTGACACTGCCTCCCACAGCATCCTTGTAGATAAGCTAAGGAAGTGTGGTCTTGATGATCAGGTAGTGAGATGGATCATGAACTTGTTGAAAGGAAGAAGTTAGAGAGTTGTGGTCAATGGGACAGAATCTAGTTGGAGGTCTGTGACTAGTGGAGTCCCTCAGGGTTCAGTACTGGGACCGGTACTGTTCAATATTTTCATCCACGACCTGGATGAGGGAACAGAGTGTACCCTCAGCAAGTTTGCTGATGACACTAAACTGGGAGGAGTGGCTGACACACCAGAAGGCTGTGCTGCCATTCAGCAAGACCTGGACAGGCTGGAGAGTTGGGTGGGGAGAAACTTGATGAAATTCAACAAAGGCAAGTATAGAGTCTTGCATCTGGGGAAGAACAACCCCATGTGCTAGTACAGGCTGGGGGCTGACCTGCTGGAGAGCAGTGTAGGAGAAAGGGACCTGGGGGTCCTGGTGGACAGGAGGATGACCATGAGCCCGCAATGTGCTCTTGTGGCCATGAAGGCCAATGGCATTCTGGGGTGCATTAGAAAGGGTGTGGTTAGTAGGTCAAGAGAGGTTCTCCTCCCCCTCTATTCTGCCTTGGTGAGGCTACATCTGGAATATTGTGTCCACTTCTGGGCCCCTCAGTTCAAGAAGGACAGGGAACTGCTTGAAAGAGTCCAGCGCAGAGCCACAAAGATGATTAAGGGAATGGAACATCTCTCTAGCTTGGAAAAGAGGAGACTGAGGGGCGACCTCATCAAAGTTTACAAATACGTTAAGGGGGAGTGTCAGGATGATGGAGCCAGGCTTTTTTCAGTGATGTCCAGTGATAGGACAAGGGGCAATGGGTGCAAACTGGAGCATAGGAGGTTCCATGTAAATATCAGAAAAAAACTTCTTTACTGTGAGAACAGGCTGCCCAGAGAGGCTGTGGAGTCTCTTTTGCTGGAGACATTCAAAACCTGCCTGGACAAGTTCCTGTGTGATTTACTCTAGGTGACCCTGCCTGGCAGGGGGGTTGGACTAGATGATCTTTCAAGGTCCCTTCCAACCCCTAGGATTCTGTGAATCTGTAGAGATAGTTTTCAGATTGCACAGCAATGATTTGAAGAACTCATGTCTTTCATTATTGTTCTTTTACTCATTTGTTCGTAAACGATGAATGCAATTTTACACATTAGGGTTGATTTGACTCCTAACATAGGCTAATTTTGCAATATTCTTATCCTATTAGATTTTGAAAACCATAATAACTTTTAATGGTTGTCTGGATGTAATACATTTTTACTGGTTTTAGGAAACATTTTAATATATAGAAGCAATAATATAACAAAAAAGAAATTAATAAATGCTGAGAAATCTGATTGAAAAAATTAATGTTCTTTTTTTTTTAATTATAAGATTTTCTTCTGTTTCTCTTCCAAATATCATGTTTGTCATATAGACAAGATTATAACATACTCATTGATATTTTGGTACCAATGTTATGAATTTTGTTTCTGATTTTGAGACATAAATAAGCATGTCTTTACTGATGCCTGTCATGTTCTGTAGAGATAACAAAGATAGCCTTTAAAAAAAACAAGCAAATGAAAAAAAAACCAACCACAAAACACAGAAAACTAGCTTTTAGTTCTGTGCCACTTTATCTTCTGGTACCCAAATTAGAAAAAAAATAGAGCTAATTTTGGTATTTTTAGGCTGCGCCACCAGGAATCACTCAAAGATTTATACACAGCCTATCAGAGCCCATAGTCCGTTCTCTGATGACATGGTCTCTGAATCTTGATTTATTTAGCAAATATTGAGAGACTGGACTTTTTAGGTACAATTGAGGAAGCACTCTGTACTATGTTTGAGTATATTATTCTAGTTGAGAAAAGTACTGAAGGCATGTAGTTATACACATAATGCATGTTAAATACTTTCCTGAATTAGGATAATTTCCTCAGGACAGGTCCTAATTGTAATTGAGTGTTTCTTACAAAGAATGGAAAGGGTAACTAAACAAAAATACTTTCAGACTGAGGAAATGCATGGAAAACATTTGTTTCCTCAAGTAGAAAGAACTATTCCAAAAAGTTTGTTTGCTTTCTTTCCTCTAGCTCTGTTATTTGCCTTTCCCTTCCTCTCCATTATTGTGTAAATAATCACATATTTCACCCTTTAGAAATTAAAGACAAGATTTGCAGATAGCCCATGTGTCACTCAGGTCTGTTTATGCTGAGCTGCCCAACCAGAACTGCAGCTCAGCTCCTTGGAGAGAATCATTCACCCATACAGAGCCTGTGTGCAGAACACTTAAAAGCCCTGGGCAAAGTTATGATAACTGGCAGCAACAGTGAGAATTTCTTTAATGTACGTGTATACACAGTTTTCATATGCTCTACTTTTCAATACTTAATTATTGGAGAGTTTATACTTTCTGTGTTCCTCCTTTGCAATTATTTTGTTTCTATCATGCCTAGTTCAAATTCACCCATTGTTTTCCATCATGATAATTCAATATATTTCTGATTTATGATACCATTAATGTTAGAATTGCAAATTTATGACACCGCTTTATATGTAATAAAGAGTAATATTACTTATGATTTTTTTCCCCTTTTGTTCCTTTTAATTTCCTCAATATATGAATAGTCAACAAAGATATCAGAAGCCATGAAAATAGCAAAAGAGGTAAATAATTTTGAGATTACATTACTGAATCAAATTATATCATATAAAAATTTTGAATAAAATTCTGGCTTATTTTGCATAATCTCAGCTAAGAGAGTTCCAATAGAAATTGTTTTGCCTTTAATAATATCTGAAATATCATTATGTAAATACACTCTGGTTAGATTAGTTGGGTTTTTTTTCCCTTGGATTGTCAGGTTTTTTGTCAATTCATAACTTCACCAAGCTATTGAAAGAAAAGGAAGGTTAATATATAAACACGTATGTATATAGTACATGTGAGAAAGCGATTCAAACTATATAACCTGTCAGAAATTCCTTCTTCAAATAGGAAAGATATAGCTGGTCAGGAATATTTTTACTAAACTGAAGGCACTTCTATGAAAGGTCATTTTGTCCCTGGAGTAAAGGTACTCCTATTTTAGTGGGTACCAAATAGAGGTCTGTGATGCCACGGCTAGCCCACTGCAGATCATTCACTTTCATACTGTTTTCAATTGGAGAAAGAATAAGGAAAAAATACTTCATTTTTATGTCACATTTTTCTTTTAACTGGATTTGAACAAATTCGGAACCTGGCATGGTATTTGGCTGTAAATGCTTAATTGAATGTTCACTCTAATTCATAAATCAGGTATTTTGGAATTAATTAACTACAAAATAACACAAGTGGAATAAATCAATGAGATAAAACTACTTAAGCCGCTGAAGTCAGCAAGCAGGAAATATGACTGAGATTTGGCAGGCTGAGTAAGGACAAAGAAGACTGGACACAGACCTGGTTGCACACATGAAACTGTCTGCCCAGTACAAGCACCATTAGGCTTGTCTTGTGTGTTAAAGACCATAGGTTCGGAACTCCACCTAGATGGCAGGACCGCAGCTCCAATCACAGAAACCTCTTATTTCTGTGTTATTAGTTGTTCTCCTTTTTATGGACAGCAAGCTGCTGAGAAGACCTCTGAGGAAAAGAGAAGAGTAAGTTTAGAGGTGACAAGTTTACACACCTGAGGAGTTAGTAAGTTTTGTCAGAAGAAGGTGCAATGGCTTTCAGGTGCAGGAATATGCTCATTATGTGCATCATCAAGCAATGGCAGTAAAGCCCAGAGTGACCTAGCCATGTGTTAGAAGAAGTCCTGTAAGGATTCTCCTTGCTTGAATGGCTACAGAAAGAGGATTTAACTTGTACTCCTAGTACAAAGATAGCAAATCGAGTTAGCAATATTTATCTCAAATAGTAAGCCCATGTGAGAGCTCCTGCCAGCTCAGATATTTCAATTTTAATACTTTTTTACCAGTATGAATCGTTTTGTTTTGTTGTCACCAGCCTGTCAGCACAGGGGATTTATAAGATTAAGTCCTCCCAACACTAATGGAATTGGCACAGGGATATTTCTGTCATCGATACTTGGCCAGAGCCTAAAACTGTTTGTCAAATACAGGATATCTTTTTAATTCAAGGATTAAAATTACTCCTTCTTCTTCTGTTTTTTTTGTTCTCTTTATTCTTTCTCATTATTCATCAAAAGCTACAGATATGTTTACTAGAGTGAAATCTCCAGTAAAAGAGGTTTAATTACTTGAATAAGTAAGCAGAAATCAGTGCAATCAAAAGAAGACACTTTTGCTTTCATCAAAATGAGTTAGCAACTTTATTGAGCACATTTAGTAAACAGTTCAAGCACAAATTCTACAAAATGATGATATTGTGATCCTTGACTACTTTTCAATTTATATCCTGTCTTATTGGAAAACTCAGGTAATCTCAAAATCTGCATGACAATATGAAGGAATTACTATATAACTATCTGTTTATAGGATGTAATTTTTCTTCAACAAGCTCATCCTTTCATGTGACTGTGAAGACTTGTAATACTTATGTCTGAAAGAAAAAGTGTTACAGGGAATCTATCTGTGTGAACTTCTGGAAGCTACAGAGTCAGAGCGATAAAACTTTCCATTCTATTTTCTGACACAAAACAAATTAATTTCTCTGTGAAACCAAAGGTCAATATATTTAGCAGCAAATTGAGCAAGCAGAATTGTAATATAGTATAGTTCTTCACTGGGTTTCATTACCTCAGGAAGTGACTGAAGGAAATTGTGTTGCTTAACTCCTTGCCATGGTATTGAACTAGAAGTGTTGAAAGCCTGACTATGCAAGGTACATTCACAAGGCCTGCTTGCACCCTTGGAAACCTGTCATGCCTTAAGAAGTGGTTTGTTACAGTGCCTCTGCTCTTAGGAAAGCCAGTGTAAAGCAACTTCGCAGAGCTAGTCAAGAGAAAGATACAGCTCTTTGAGCCAGGCACTTAGGACTATTGGCTCCTAATACATCAATAGAGCACCTGGAACAGTATGAAAGGCTGATAGTAATAATAAATGTTTAGTTTTTAAATATATGAAGAGAGGTTCAATGTAAGTGTGGCGCCTTGAGAGTCTGAGGATTTGGTTTAGGTTGCTCGGCAATAAGGTGTTTCAACGGATACTTTGATAGCTTTGAATAAGCCTCAGGAAACCCTTCTGAGGTTACCAAAGTGCTCTTTTTGAGACCTGTTAATACCAGTCTCTGCCAGATGAGCGAGGCCAGCTTCTATCTTAACTACAGCTGTTTGCTTAGGGTACATTGTATTGAGTTGGTTACCCTATTAAAACATAGTCCTTCTCTGAAATTATGTGTATTGGATTTGTTTGCTTTTTTGTTTTGTGGGTAAAGGAGCATAGTTAATAGAAAAAAATTGCCACTCTTGCTGAAAATACTGTCACTATGGTGTTTCACCATGTAAAAAGTCATGTCTATAAGGTTAAAAAACAACAAAACGCTGACAGTTGGGAGACTATTAACATGGAAAGGATCTTATGAAGGGAAAGCAGTAAAGAGTGGAGAATTACAAGAGTTACATGTGAAAACTTGTGATATTTGCAGTGGTAGCCTGTAACGAAGCAGAAACACTTATCCTTAAACGCATGACAACACTTCAAATTATTTTTTTTCTTTATTCCAATCAACAAACAGAAGAGTGGAAGGATGGTGCGTGTCTGGCACAGTATCCCCTGCCCTATGATTTTCTTGGCAGGCTAGTTGCTGTGAATGACATCAATGGCAGGTCAGGTAGCTTACAAAAGTAGAGCACTGAATCTGGCAGTTCACCCAGCAGTAAGAACACAGAGGTTTCTAGTTTAATTAGTGAAATAAAGTGGCAAACCATTCATTTTCCCCAGGGAACCTTAGAGTAAGTGACTTATCAGATCATTGTTGGAGCTTGTGTCGTCATTCATAGTTTGAAAGGTTGATGACCACTGTGCTTTTGTGTGCCATGCTCTACTGCTCGGAACAGAAGCTTAATTCCCCTACGAACATTGTTAAAGTACTATTACTGAAACACGCAAATAAAAGGGAACAGCTATCTTACGTTCACACACTAACACATCATTCTTCTCTGTGTTCTGCCATTTTAGTGCTCTGATATTTAAGAGGAAAAGCTTTTACAGAACCAAAGGGCACTTGAAAATTTAGGTAATCTTTCGGCAGAACTGATTTTCTCCTTGCAGATGAGGAAAAAAAATAGAAAGGAAAAAGGACTTGCAATTTGATTCTGATCACAGGACCTATTTGTGGATTGTAGCAATACCTCTTCTTCTCTCAAATTGTCCTCTGTTTGATAAAGTTACACTTCTGAGAATTTGTAGGCTGATGCTCATTTCATTGTGTTTTTTTTCCTGTCAAATGACTCTATCATCCCACACAGTTGATACTGTAAGTATACTCACAACACAGTCATGTTGATATTTTGGTTTAGCTGATATTTCCTAGGTATACATTCACACAGTGAGAGAACCAGAATAAACTTTTAAGTATGTATGAAGTAACTCCACATCATAAGACTCCTATGAAAACTGTACAAATATTGGTATAAATAAAGAAATTACAGCTGCTGTATTAATATTTTCAGCAGATAATGTTTTCTTTTCCATTTAGAGGTCAGCAAAGCAAAAGATGTAACAATACTGCACATACTATGATCCAGAGGGCTAGGTCACTTTAGTTAATGGATTGGTACATTTGAATGGCTGGCAGAAATCATAACAATTACCTTGCTAGTGTAAACAAGATGGGTTTTGGTGGGATTTTTTGCAGAATCACTACATAGTGTTGTTAGAATCATTTTCATTTAAAATACTAATATCATAAAGTAAGGAATGAGATTTAGGTATTTGCATCTGTGATGCAGTCAAAGCAGGTTATGAATCAGTCACTAAGGAGGTCAGGTCACAGCAGCCAGTTTCCAGAGTACCTGTCTTCCTCTGGCAGACCACCCAGTCACTTGTGGATCTCAAGGGGAGTGACACTGGTCCAGAGAAGTCTTGCCTATACATACATTCCTAGTACAGAATAGTTTTCCTGAGTATTACCAGGCTACCAGACCCTTGGTATGATCAGTATTATTTACATTACTGGCTTCAAACAATGTGGTTGGTGCATGGTAATGGAGGTAAAAGGCATTATGCCTATCTCAGAGAACGTTTGCAGGAAGTCTACAGGTGGCATCAGTAAGAAAATGCATGCAACAGATGACATGTAGGGCCTAATTTGAGATACAATACAATCAGGTATATTGAACAAGGATTTGAATTCTCATTTTCACTGAAGAGGAATATAAATTGAGTTTGCTGAACCATTAATTAACCAGAGAGAGAGGAGAGAGAAGAAAAAAGTATAGATGTGAATGACGTATTCTGTTGTTGTCTGATAATGGCATTGTTATCACATAAACTACTGAATTATATTGTCTTTAAAAAGCAAGTATGGTATGTTACAATATTACAATGGCATCTGCAGTCAGGATCAGATGCAACCTGAGTGTCATAGCAAACAAGTGCAATGGTCCTGAAATTGCAAATATGCAAAAAAATCTGTGTTCAAGGTGGTCATGAGGGTGCAAGTGGTAGAGTCATGACTAAGGAAACAGAGAGGCAATTTGACATCTACCTGGACCATAATACCTTTAATCTCTGTAATCCTTACAGTGAACTGATATTTTGATTCAAGTTACTGGCTGCTGCAGCTTTGTGTGTCCTTAGTGTATTACTGCTCTTTGTGTATTTTATACTCAAAGCTAAGACAGCTGCAGTTACTCATCTGACAGATATGAAAATTACACTAGCATTCATTCCCTCCATGGCCTCAAAATCTGTCCTCTGGTTTTTTAACTAGGAAAGCCAATGTTTTACTAACAAAGTCGTTCTGAGGTTACAGGTCAATGATTTAACTGTCTCCAAATCACTCCCCTGGTGATCTGCATGACTAGCTTGCCTGTTCACATGAGACAGTTTAGAACTGTATGTTAAATTTTAATGAAACACCTCTAACTTTGTGTTTGACCTCAAATTGATGATATACTACTTCTGTGGGAATAAAGTGTCATCTGCAGCTTTATCTTCATTCTGGATAACAGCTGCAGACAAACAGACATATTTTTAAATGGCAATGGAGTACCATGAATGCCACTATTACTAAACACTGACAGCTTACAGAGAGTTCAGAGGAGAAGAAAAATCTTTGTGCATCTAAATGTTACTCAAATTATTTATGGCTCACCATCTCTCTCTGCATCCTGTGAGTATGTGTGGAGATAGGGCTGGAGTTGTAGCGAATGCAGAAACCAGGGAAAAACTTTGTTTTGCCTGAGCAGATATAGAGGCTTTCTGGTTTGCGTTTAGGGATCATACTAAAGGAGGAGTATATTTTGCCCTTTTTCTGCTGATCTGAGGAAGAAAATTCACCCCTCAATTTCCCTTGATTTTTCATTTGTGTGACAAGAGTACTCCCTGAGGTAGTAACTCACTTTAACTGCAACTTGCATAGATATATGTTAAAAAATTGGATATATGCAGCCAAAATACAGCTCAGCATCCAAGAGCTCTGCAGTGTTTGTTACTTGTTCTTGCCAGCAATTCAGCTACAGGGATACAATGAAAACACTTTAAAAATATTGTTAACAACTGAAAGAAAACACTCTGCCTCTTATATACCTAATGGGGCTCCTCACTGTAGTATCTGACTGCATTTAAATACAGGAGGAAGTCATCACCATTATTAAGAACTGGATGAACTAGGGAAATACCTCATAACTAATAATTTTAAGAGATACTTTTAGAACTGCTTTTGACTTGACTATGAATGGCCCGTGTGTGCAGAACTAGGTCTCTGCAGGGTAGATACTCTTGAAATTATTTGACAAATACATTGTACAAATATATTTTGGTCAATTTGAGAGGTTCATTGTGACCATCAGAAATGTGAGGTTTTACAATTGAGTATGAATCACTTGTTGTTCCTTCTGTTTCTTGTTTGGATGAGAATAATTTTAACATTAAAATTCTCAGAACCAGTTCCAACAAGTTCAACATTAAAATGTGAAAATAAAACTCATCATTTTGGTAAAATGCACAGAGATTAATTTTTGACTAGTGTCAATAGCATAAAAATATAGGTGGTTTTCTGATTTTGACATCTCACCATTAAAATTAAACTGGGTTACTTTACTTCAGTGGGATATCAACCTAATAGAATGATTTTAAACTAATCTACTAGAAAATGGTTTATATGACATATATGTAGCCTTTTCATCTGTCTTCTCCAATCTCTGTATCTCCCAGAAAAGTCATAAATTCGTTGCAATATCTCTGTAAACAATATAGAAGAGGATTAGAAAGAGCAAACAGGCAGCAAAGAAAGCAACGCTCACTAGCAAATATGACTCTCCTTAGGAGGGTGACAATACTTAAAGTTTGAAAAAAAAAACAACACTGCTGAAGATAAAGTCTCAGAATTCTTTACTGAATTCTGCAGCAGTTTCTTCAGACCTGGAGTAACTTCCGTAATCAGGTATGTGTGCTGGGATGACCGTGAAAAGTGAAACTGCTCAGAGAAATACTTCTAACCTTCACCACAGTGTATAATGCAATCACTAAAAAAAAATGAGACCAAAGAAATCACTCCCAATAGATATAAGCATTAAGGTTAGTTTACATCAGAAAGCCTAATACTTTGAGAAATGTGGAGGTCAGAGTTCTAGGGCTACCAATTAAGTGACATAAAGGATACAAGTTATTATTACAAGGCTGAGATGTTTAACACCTTCTTTGCCTCAGTCTTTAACAAAAAGACTTGCTACCCTCAGGACAACTGGGCTCCTGAGTTGGTAGACAGGGATGGGGAGCAGAATCCCCCTCCTGTAATCTAGGAGGAAGTAGTTAGGGACCTGCTGTGCCACTTAGATCCCAACAAGTCCATGGGTCCAGATGGGATTCATCCTAGGGTGCTGAGGGAGCTGGCAGAAGAACTGGCTAAGCTGCTCTCAATCATTTATCACCAGTCCTGGCTCTCTGGGGAGGTCCCAGATGACTGGAGGTTGGCCAAAGTGAGATCCATCCACAAGAAGGGCCGGAAGGAGGATCCGGGGAACTATAGGCCTGTCAGCCTGACCTCGGTGCCTGGCAAGGTTATGGAACAGATCATCCTAAGTGCCATCAAGTGGCATGTGGAAGACAACCAGGGGATCAGGTCCAGCCAACATGGGTTTAGGAAAGGAAGGTCCTGCCTGACCTTCTATGACTGGATGACCCGCCTAGTGGATGAGGGGAAGGCTGTGGATGTGGTCTACCTTGACTTCAGCAAGGCCTTTGACACAGTCTCCCACAGCATCCTCCTGGAGAAGCTAGCAATCCATGGCTTCAACAGGTGCACCCTTCGCTGGGTCAAAAACTGGTTGGATGACCAGTCCCAGAGAGTGATGGTGAATGGAGCTGCATCCAGCTGGCGTCCGGTGACCAGCGGTGTCCCCCAGGGATCAGTACTGGGCCCAGTCCTATTCAATATCTTTATTGACCACCTGGATGTGGGGATTGAGTCCACCCTCAGTAAATTTGCTGATGACACCAAGCTGGGAGGAAGTGTTGGTCTGCCGGAGGGTAGGAAGAAGCTGCAGGAGGACCTGGACAGGCTGGATTGATGGGCCAAGGCCAAAGGCATGAAATTCAACAAGATCAAGTGCAGGGTCCTGCACTTTGGCCACAATAACCCCAGGCAGCGCTACAGGCTGGGGGAAGAGTGGCTGGAGAGCAGCCTGGCAGAGAGGGACCTGGGAGTAGTGGTTGACAACCGGTTGAACATGAGCCAGCAGTGTGCCCAGGTGGCCCGGAAGGCCAATGGCATCCTGGCTTGTATCAGGAATAGTGTGGCCAGCAGGAGTAGGGATGTAATTCTCCCCCTGTACACAGCACTGGTGAGGCCTCACCTCAAGTACTGTGTGCAGTTCTGGGCCCCTCACTTCAAGAAGGACGTTGAGGTGCTGGAGCGGATCCAGAGGAGAGCAATGGAGCTGGTGAAAGGACTAGAGGGAAAGTCTTATAGGGAGAGGTTGAGGATGCTGAGGTTGTTTAGCCTGGAGAAGAGGAGACTCGGGGGGGGGACCTCATCACTCTCTTCAACTACCTGAAGGGAGGTTGTAGTCAGGTGGGGGCTGGGCTCTTCTCCCAGGCAACCACTGACAGGACAAGAGGGCACAGCCTGAAGCTGCTCCAAGGGAGGTTTAGGTTGGATATTAGGAAGCACTTCCTCACGGAGAGGTTGATTAGACATTGGAATAGACTTCCCAGGGAAGTGGTGGAGGCACCATCCCTGGATGTGTTCAAGGAAAGGCTGGATGTGGCACTTAGTGCCATGGTCTAGATGGTGTGGTGGTGTTGGTCATAGGCTGGACTTGATGATCTTAAAGGTCTTTTTCGGCCTTGGTAGTTCTGTGATTCTGTGATAAACAAATTTCTGCAGTGATAAAGTACACTGACAGAGTATTTGAGATGTGTAAATAATGTATTTGGATTTTCAAATAGACCACTCACATGGAAAATTTCTCACAGCTGAAGGTTTGTACCTGGTAGAGTCTTACAGTACCATGAATAGATATCAGCTCTGTGCAGTAGCCAGCATATGATGTCTGTATGCTCTAAATAATAGTTCTTTTGTAATATTAAAAGAGGATGGACAGCTAACAACCCAAGGACCAGTCCTAGATAGCAAATTCCATCCAGACACAGCTACTTGATTTTTGTAGAGTGTATGTGTGCTGCTATTGGGTAAAAAAAAAATTTGGCTAAAATTGTTGTCAGAATTTTTCAATTAAGGACTCCTCACTTTAGCTTTTATGATGGGTAGACCTCAAACCTTCAGTACTGAGGTGCATTTAAAATCAGACAAATAGAGAGAAACATCATTGTGGAATTTTTGCCCTGCTTTTTGGAGGAGAGGATAATTGGAAAGCCTAGAGAAAGATATGAAATTAAATGGTAAACGTTATAATGATCTGTTTAATGTGTTGTTCACCAATGGGTGTGACAATCCTTATTTTAAATTATATGATTAGCTACTATTTTTTCATGCATCCTCTGCCTCAGGCCATGCAAAGAAGGGAGGGATTGGTATGATCAGCAATTTAATATTTTATTTTCTTTCTGCTTGCTTATAGTGTGCTGTCAGGGTTTTGTGGTGTTTTTTATCACAGAATCACAGAATGGTAGGGTTTGGAAGACACCTCGGGAAGATCATTTAGTCCAACCATCATTTTTTAAATGTTTTTTTCCAGTGCTGCTTTAATTAAAAAGAAGATTGATTTTCAAGACATTTTACAAGTAAGATTTTATTTTTGTAGGATTCTAGGAGTTAGAAGGATATTATTCACATTTTGACTAAAAGATTTGAAACACAAAGAGAAACTAAAATCACCTCAGTTTTTCACCTCTTAGCATTTTCCTACTCTACCTCTTATGGAATCACAGAACCATAGAATTGTCAGAGTTGGAAGGGACCTCTAGACATCATCTAGTCCAACTCCCCTGCTACAGCAGGATCCCCTAGAGCACATTACTCAGGACTGCATCCAGGCAGGTCTTGAATATCTCCAGAGAAGGAGACTCCACAACCTCCCTGGGGAGCCTGTTCAGTGCTCTGTCACCCTCACCATAAACAAGCTTTTCCTCACATTTAAATGGACCTTCCTATGTTCCAGCTTGTGCCCATTACCCCTTGTCCTGTCAGTGGGAGCTACTGAAAAGAGTCTGTTTCCATCCTCCCTGCACCCACCCTTTAGATACTTGTAGGCATTAATAAGGTCTCCCCTCAGCCTTCTCTTCTCCAGGCTAAAGAGTCCCAGCTCTCTCAGCCTTTCCTCATAAGAGAGATGCTCCAATCCCCCAGTCATCTTTGTTGCCCTCTGCTGGACTCTCTCTAGTAGTTCCCTGTCTCTCTTTAACTGGGGAGCCCAAAACTGGACGCAGTATTCCAGATGTGGCCTCACCAGGGCAGAATAGAGGGGGAGAATGACCTCTCTCGACCTGCTGGCCACACTTTTCCTTATGCAACCCAGGATTCCATTTGCCTTCTTGGAGGCATGGGCATGCTGTGGGCTCATGGATAATTTACTATCTACTAGGACTTCCAGATCCTCCTCCTCAGAACTGCTTCCCAGCAGGTCCACCCCTAACCTATATTGGTGCATGGGGTTCTTCCTCCTCAGGTGCAGGACCCTACACTTCCCCTTTTTCAACCTCATTACGTTCCTCTCTGCCCAGCTTTCCAGCCTGCCCAGGTCATGTTGAATGGCAGCACAGCCCTCTAGAGTATCAGCCACCCCTCCCAGTTTGGTATCATCAGTGAACTTGCTAAGGATACACTCTGTCCCCTCATCCAGGTCATTGATGAGTATGTTGAACAAGACTGGACCAATTATTGACCCTTGGGGGACACCGCTGGTTACAGGCCACCTCTCTTCATCTTACTGTTATTCTTGTGATCCAGGCTCCCCTTCTCCAGTTATTGGGTTGAATTTGCCAAGCAATGTTCTGCCGTATTATGCCTGTTAACCAGAATCCAGCCTGCCCATCTGGAAGCACTGGTGCTCTGAGAAGTACACCTTCTCATTTTTTTGCCAAATGGACTATTACATGGAGATCTTTCCCTAGATAGCTGCCAGCTCTTCAACAAACTGCAAACTAGTTACTCTTGTTTCCTGAAGTCTCAGGATTTTGTTTCTGCAGCCAAACCACAGGTGAGGTTTGCAGATTTTCTTTAGAATTAGGGCATTGAAACAATTACCTACAGAAAATTTAAAATGCGTTACACAAATACCATATAACTAGACATTTTGAAGCAGGTTCTGATTCAGATAAGTTATTCCAGAATCTAAGATCTAGACACTTGTTTCTTGTATTTCCTTACTTTTCCTCACAGTCTCCTAGCCTGAAAAATCCTAGTGTACCTGATCCAAGTCCTAATTCACTAATCCCCACTCTTAGTTTCCTTTCTCCCTACCCTTTTAATTCTGACAGATAGCTCATCTGTGCCCTCTTCCCATGTTTGTTCTCAGTCTTAGTCTTCCTGAATCTCAGTTTCTAATAATAGACTAGTTATTACTTGCCTACATGCCACTTTCTGTCTCCTTTACAAGTGCTGTTTTCTACTTTGCTATTGTCTGGTTAGATTTTTTCTTTTCCTCCCTAATGCCAGCTCTTGTTTCTGGTCTTTTCAGATCATATTCTTTGTCCTGTCTGCAGTTCCAGGTCTCAAAAAATATTTTGTCTTTCTAAAATTGCTTCTATTCTACCTTGTTGAAACAAGTGATAGAGAAATTAAAGATGGAAGAACCTGAATTTCAGTTGTGGTTTAGTGCCTAGACACAACACAGACCAGCAGTGCAAAACTCTGAGAAGTTTTTCCTGAGCTTTAACAAACTTTTTAAAAACATGTCTTTGCCATAATGTGGACATTTTCAAGATATTTGCAAGGGCTAGTAGAATATATGTATCTATTTGACAAATAGCTTGTCTTGCATTGTCATTTCACAATTCTGCTACAAACCTCTGAGGATATTGAGCTTTCAGGAAAGGGGTAGATTAAGGGAGAAATTCAATGTATTTTTCAGAAAAATTTGAAACATATGGTTTGCATTTCCCAAGGCATTCAGAAACCTGATGTGGAAATGTCTTTCCAAATGGTTTGGTAAAATTCTTAAGACATGAAAGAGGCGTTTTTTGTTGGCTAGTCTTTTGCCAACCTTGAAAAGAAGAGATGCCACTAGCTTCACCTACAATTAGTCAGAGGAAGGTTTTAATCATGGAGCAAATTGTCATAATTTGTCCTTGACAGTATGCTACGGAGGAATTATTACCCCATCATTTGTGGTAAACTTCTAATATATTATTAGTAGCAGTGGACTGTCTTTCTTTGAAACTACCAGCTCCCTCCACACATGCATAAAAACCCAAGCTAACTAGGAAATGCAAGATTGAACATCTGTGAAACAGATTTTTTGCTGCATTCTCCTAAGTTGTGCTTTGTTCTGGCATTAACTACACCACATGAATTCTATGTTATGTAACCTCATAAAAATGCAAGAAATAACACATATCACCCATGTATAAGTGGTAGTAAGCATCAGTTAAACCTCTGTTTAATGGATGTTCAAATTATTGTGTTAGTTGCTAAGAATCTGGTCTGTGTTACATCTTTTACTTAGTGACAATAACCTAAGTTGGCTGCAAGGTGACACTTTAAAACGTTTATTAGATCATTCTTCAGGGACCTATTCCAGTTTGGTCTTAAATAACTCAAATTATTGCTCATCAGGCCAGTGAAACAAATAGGTTTTCCTCATTGGCTAACTTCCAATTTTATATTCCCTTCATCCTTCGAATCCTCTGAAATATGTCTTAGACCTAGAGAAAGACTTTTAAGACGAGATGCCAAGAGTAACTATGAAGGAAGGCAATAGGTTGCTTTTCATACAGCTACTGAGGAGAAAAGGCAAGGGTCTTGTTATTTCCACGCAAAATTTTTGCCAAGGTGCAGTGAGGTTAAGATTGAGAATTGACACAACTACACTTGTTGGAAATCATAACTGCAATGGAATTTTCATGTTTTATTTATTGTAATTGATGGATATAATGGATAATTGTGAATATCATGTCATCTGAATACAACTGCATTCCAAAAAATCTGATGCAGATGCAGGGAGTAACACATTAATAGCAGCAAGAACTACAAAAGGGTCAGTAGGTTTGATTTATGTAACAGATGGCATGTACAAGGATGAATTGACTGCTGGACTAAATATCTTTGACGAAATAATTTAGGGGAAATGGTAAGTTGGAGAGCTTTGAGAAGTATCGAAGGAAAAAGAAAACCAAAGGACATGGCCATGTCTCTATGTTACATTAACGAGCTCCTCCATTTGTGGGTGAAATTGCCCATGGGGACAGGTCTACGTAAAGTGGCTGTTATCATTCTAAATGATGCCAAAGACTGGGGAAAAAATAAATAACAGAACCAGCCAATGTGAGGAATGCAACGAAGAAACAACAATTGTTAGGATTATCATTACAGAATTTGATGGTTTTATTTGCTAAGGAAGATTAACTGAGTTTGAGTCACCAACATTATCAACATCTTGTTTTGAAAGGCTAGAGGAGACTTCTACAAGTGATTTATTTTTTATAGCCTGTGTATTTCAGAAACAGTCAAATGATAGGCCACACAAACGAATTGAAGAAATGCTCTTAAGGCAGTCTATCTGCAGGAAGGCTAGAAAGGAATCAGGAGAGGTAGACCTGTACCATCCTTACATCTAGTGGAAGTAGCACGTGTCTTTTCAGTGTCTGCTATAGCTAGCTGTAGCTGAATCAGAAGTGATGATAAGAAGCCCTAAAAGGCTTGCAGCAGCTTGTTGGTTGTGGTAGGAAACTCTCCCTACCCACAAATGAGTCATTTCAAACTCTTCCTCCACCTTGAGGTAGCTTTTGTCTCAGGACTTTGGAGATATCTCCATGTCTCAAATTTTCAAGGACCTCTGGAAGGCACTCTACCCATTTAAATAACTTGCTGCACAGACATTGTCCTGGAATTGCAAATGGCTAATGATTGTTTGTATAGCTGCTGGGTAGGAAACAGATATCAAGAGCATTTTTTTTTTCAGGATATTGCTTGTAACTCATTCAAATACAGAGGAGTTTCACCAGAAAAGGGAAGGGCAACCCAGTGACTTTGGAATTACACAAAAGAAGACACACTTCTGTTGGGAATTTTTTCTGGAAATCCTTAAGAAGCTTATGTGTTCTAAGTAGTAAAGGGAATTCCCTGCCTCCCCTGAATGCAAAAGCATACAGATGTTCAAGGTCTCTGCCTGAAGGACTGTGAGAGATGGACTACATAATGGCCTATTGATTCCTAAGCGTTGTTTGTGAGTGTGACGGGGAGCGGTCCTCAGCTCTCGATCCCCTGAGGTGGGGGTGCGGGTCACGGCTTTACCTATCTCGGCCCGCGACAAGGACAGAAAGGGTCAATGGTTTAAACAGACAGATGTTAGAGGGATAGCAATGCAGAGAATAGAAGAACAAGAAGGGAGAGAGGTCACAAACAGATATATAAGAAAAGAAAGATGATAAGGAAAAAAATAATGGACATTACTATTGCAAGGAGTAAAGTAGGCTAGAACCAGGGTAGAAATAATGGGTAAATAATGCATGATATCCAATCAAAGAAAAAAGAATGACTGAGAGATTTAAAGGTGCATGGGGGGAAATTAAGAATTCTTGGCTTACTATCAGTGCCTCATGCCTTAAAGATGATAAAACCCCCTTAGATTTACCATTTTTAACCAACACTAATATACTTATCATACTCTGTGATAATAATGAACATTCCTAGTGATAAAGCTGATTTGTATTTTTGTTTTCCTGTACTGCCAGCCCATTAAGGTTAACTTTTGGCATAATTCAGCTGACTTGTCTTCTCTGATTATATGCACTGCATATTAAAATAAAAGTGTATGTAGCCTGAAAACATGCCAAAAAATACCAAACGCCATGTTTCTTCAGTCATAACATATTTCCCCATACAGCTTTTGACATTTATTTACTTAAGTTTCACTAAATATACTTCATATTTAACTAGAAGGGGAGGACAAAAAAAAAAAAAAAAAAGTGCAATATCTCAAAAAATCTGTGATATCCTCTGTTCACAGAGCTGGATTGCTTTTATTCTTAAGAACACAGTACAGGAATAATTGTTAATTAACATTAAATGCACATTAGTTATAGGCTTATTCTACATTTTCAAACTACTTCATCTAGCTTTGCCTTTCACACTATATTTGTGGCACACTGTGTATTTGGAATTAGCAGTTTAATTAAATAATGGTTACTGCCCTCTAGTATTAGTCTTTTCAACCTTCAATTTAATAATGTAATTTCTTCCAGAGGATGCAGAAATCAAGGAACTCACCATGTCCTTTGTTGCCTTTATACTTCATGACAAAGAGACCCTTGAAAATATGCTTTTAAGTGGCCTGCCCTGCCTGGTCACACCTGGCTTGCTCTCCTGAGAAGTTTAGATTTTTCTTAGTAACATTAATATTGTTCTGTCAGTATTAATCATAGTAATTTAAATTCTCTCTCACCTTTGGTACTAACCTTTTCAACAAAAACATTCAAAAGAACTGATTTGGAGAGTCAGCTATGTATATTATATCATACAGCAGAAGGTTTTCAAAATACACATAGTTAAATGCTTAAATAATACTCCCTTTGGAGAAGTATTTCAACTTCTAAGAAAATTAAAATGCATAAAACGCAGTTAGCTACAGATACTCAGGTATTAGGTGCATCAGGGTTAAGAAATTCAAGTAGTTATATATAGAATTATAGAATCCATCAGGTTACAAGAAAGCTCAGGATGTCTCTAGTCCAAAGTCCTGTCCAAAGCGGGTCAAAACTGAATTCAGACCAGATAGTTTGGGGAGTTGTCAGTCAAATATTGAAATTTCCAAAAACAGAGTCTGTGTGACATTGTAGTAGGGAAAATATCCTCCTGATTAAAACTTTTTTCCTTATTTGATTATATTATTTTATATATATAATATCTGTGATATATATGATATCTATGATATATATGATATCTATGATATATATTTTGATATATATATATAGAATGGTAAATATATATTATATGTATATCATTATATAATGTCAACATTTCTCATTTCAATTTATGACCAGTGTTTACCATTCTCCCACCATGCACCCCTGAGAAGAACTCCATCTCCTTGATGAACTCCCCATAAGTGCTGGTAGGATGACAAGTAGGTCTGCCTGCAGCAGTCTCTTGTCCAGGCTCACAAGCCTTTCCTCACTGAGCAGGGGCTACAGCTTCACCTGTTTTGGTGGCCCTCTGTTGAACTTGCTGCAGTTTATTAATGTCTTCATATGCTGGGGAATGGACATAGAACTGAATGTGGTACTAAAGACAAATAATCATATTCGTGACCTGCTGGCTGTGCTCCTATTAATCCAGCCCAGGATGCTGTTGGCTGTCTTTGCTAATGCTGCAAGGCTAATTCATGTCTAGCTTCCTGTTCACAATGACTCCTGGTCCCTTTTTGGACTCTACTCAGGCCCTAGTCCATAGCATTGTAGGGTTTATTCTGTCCCAGCTGCAGGACTTTGCATTTGTCCTGGCTGAATATCATAGAATTATATCACAAAATCATAGAACGTTTTGGGTTGCAAGGGACCTTAGAGATCATCTAGATCCAACCCCCTTGCCATGGGCAGGGACACCTCCCACTAGTTCATGTTGCTCAAAGCCCCATCCAACCGGGCCTTGAACACTTGCAGGGCGGGGGCAGACACAACTTCCTTGGGAAACCTGTCCCATTGACTCACCACCCTCACAGTAAAGAATTTCTTCCTAAATCTAACCTAAATCTCCCCTCTTCCAGTTTTAATCCATTACCCCTCATCCTATCACCACCCCTTCAGGTACTGGAAGGCTGCCATAAGGTCACCCTGGAGCATTCTTTTCTCCAGGCTGAAAAACCCCAACTCTCCCAGTCTGTCTTCATAGGAGAGGTGCTCCAGGCCTCTGATCATTTTTGTGTCCCTCCTCTGGACTCGCTCCAACAGCTCCATATCCTTCCTGTGTTGGGGACTCCAGAATTGGACACAGTACTCCAGGTGGAGTCTCACAAGTGTGGAGTAGAAGGGAAGAATTACCTCCATTGACCTGCTGGCCATTTTTGCTTTGTTCCAACTCAGGATACGGTTTGCTTTCTGGGCTGCAAGTGCACATATATCATAAAGTTTTTGTTGGCCCATTCCTCCAACTTTCCAAAGTCTCCCTGGCCATGCTCCTGAGCATATCATCTATTACCCCCAGCTTGGACTTGTCAACCAACTTGATGGGGGCACACGACTTCTCTTCCTCATTATCACGGACAAAGTTGTGGAGCAGAACCAGTCCCGTGACTGACCCTTGAGGAACTCCAAATGTAACAAGCCTCGAGGTACAGGACTAGTCTTTAATCCTCTACACTCTGAGACCAAAAATCCAATCAATTTTTCATTTATATGTTTAATCTTTAGAAGATGTTGCTAGGCACATTTTTTTGGGGGGAGAGGGGCGAAACAAAAAATCAACAAAAAATCAACAAGACCAAACCAACCAACCAATCAAAAAAAACCCCAAAAAACAACTAGATATTACTTGTGGATTAACTGTGTTTGGAGAGGATACCAGCTGCATAGTGCTGATAAACTAAGTGAAATGCAATACATTGCATTTTATGTTATGAGTAAAATTAATCTAGTGCATAATTCAAATATTTAGTATCAAGTGAGGAAACATTTTCTCCCTTGTTATTCTTCCCTGGCACTAGGTTGTGTTCCATTACTACTTTATCTATAATTTTTTATATATAATTCTAATAAGACCCAAGATTGTGTAGTTAGGCAACAGTTCAGGGGATGAAAGAATAGAATGCTGTTAAAGAGTCTTGCCTTACACTGGCAAAATCTTATCGAGATACATAAGGACTAGAAGCAGATCTACAAGATATCGGAAATCCAGATGAGACATCAGCACATCTAGTTTTGTTCAAGTAGAAGCCAGATGTGCCTAAATAGCCAGTGGCCAGGCACACCTAGATGAATCTGTGTTTTGTGGTTTTACCTGTAACAGAAGTTCCTACTGGTTTACTGAGATTAAAGGGCTCACCATATGAAAAGAAAAACAAGTGCTCTCTACAGTTGGGACTTAGCTCCAAATCTTGCATAGTGTCAGCAAAGGAAAGGCTAATCTCCATGCTTAGTTCTACCAGTTGAGATATTTTATGAAGATACTGGTTTTCATTTTACTAGAAAAAATGGGGGAAAATCAGACTTATGTATTTGATCTGTGAAGTGACACAAAGAAGTCTAAAATAATGACCAGATGGTACTTTATGATCTCAGAAATAACCATGCAAAGAAGAAAGAGACCACAACATACCTTTTAAAAATTCTATTTCTTTTACTTTTTAACACTCAGGATTTTTAAGTCAGGATTTTTATTATCACGAGGCTTCGCTTGTGATTTTCTATGCTTATGGTTGTAAATTTTTGTGAAATGATGGAAGATGGAAAATTAAAACCCAGATATAAAGTTTGATTATGGGTTAACCTACCAGAGTCACTTTCAAAATCTAGTGGTGGCTGAATAAGTTCTGATACACCTGAACTTTGTTTTGTATAGCAAATGTGAAATTAATATTTTGTGGAGGAATTATGTTGCAATGTTTGGTCCTCTTTTTCATCATTAAATTAATATTAATTTACATTTTCCAGTTAGACACAGATCAGAGGGAGAATTGCCAACATACATAAAAGTATATATTCTTAAGGTATTTTTGGCCTAATTTTTCCTATTTTGGCACTTTAGATCGGCTGTGATGGATTTATATTTCTGTCCTTTAACATTTCAGTGGTTTTACTCCCAATTTGCAATTCTTCTACAGATGCATTTTGGATCACTTGTCCTCTCTCAGGATTTGTCTATTTCTGATTTGCTTACTTGCTACAGTATCTCACATTACATACAGCATGAAAATGTAAAAAATATTAATTAATTTGCAAAAATAGATACAGGGGGAAAAAAAATATTTTTTTTTGCCATAGTTTCCTGACTTCTCTACCCTGTGTCCCCTTGGTGACTCTCACCTCCTCAGCAGCTCGGATCTGATGAAGCACTTTCACAGAAGTATTCCTTTTAAAACCCAGCTGTTTATTTTGGCATGTTGCAGAAACAGGAATTTGGTTCTTAGGAGAGGAAAGACTAACCACATCACAGAGCTGATCAGAAGCACTGCCAGCTGCACTGCAGGGCAGGCCTGTAAGCCAATCCCCAAGCCTGCCTCCACTTGTGCACACAATTTACCTGCAAACTCTCTTGGAGGCAAGGTTAAAGAAAAGCATTAATAACTGAAGGAAAAAAAAGTGAGAAGGAAGAATAGTTTCTTATGAATTATATCCTAAAGATTTTATGAAAGACTGAGGAAGAATACTTTATGAGGTTCTATATTTTAAGTGATCTCAGCTCACAGACAGAAGTTCGTAGTTTGATCTATGCTGAAGTATTTTGGTAGGTCAGCCCTCTAGATTCTGAATGTTTCATATAAAGTAAACAGTGTATTTTTGTTGTTGTTATTTTGATAACATGATTTAGAATTTCAAGACAGGATTAAAGGGAAGAAGGCAGTGGAAATTTTGATAATTTTGTTCTTTAAAATTCTCCACATCTTCAATATATAGCATGTTATAGTGTTTATAGATCATATATATGTGTACATATACACACAAAAAGAAGTACTTGTGCTGACTGGATAACAGAATTGGATTTAAAAAAGAAACTTGTTTTAGAAGAACTCTTCAGAATAACCTAGGTCTTCTAAATGTAAATTGTGATTCAAAGGCACTTGTTGCAAATTTTTGAGTGATTCAAACCCCTTACAGCATATAATACATATCAGATTATTCAGTCTGGGGTGGGACCAATGACACCAGGAGGCCAGCACTAGAAATATCTACATAGAAATGTAATTGATCATAAAACACATCTTAAGGTTGATTTTTTATTTATTTCGTTCAGCTACTCTAGCAGTTTTGCTGTATTTAAACGAAATTTCCCCAGTTACACAGATTTTGGACTCAGTACCTTTTCCTCAGTCTTCTATATTCCCCTATTTACCTCTCACCACAGGTTATACTTGCCAGGGTAGACAAGGAAATGGTGCAATCATGGATGTTTCTTACTCCATTTACAAAATACGGCCAGGGTACAGTAGGAAAGCTTGGTTTATTCTCTTAAATGACTGATTTATTCATATAGACTGATGTCACTCATTTGCGTCTCGAAACCTCCATTTCCAGTTTTCAACTTTGCAATGATAGTCTTCCAAAAGAGAGATATGAATCATTGCCTGACATGATTTGCCACCTTGGGCAAAATATGGAATGTTTGATGCACTCAACTCAGATATGCAGTGTTTAAAAAGAAGCTCTAAACTTGAGTAGACAAATGCACTCATGGCATTTGGATACAGCTAGCCAAGTCAACTCAGAGGTGAATTCTGGCAAGGGAGAGATTTAGTTTGGGTGCTGTACTGTGTCCCATGATATCCTTGTAGGAAAACTCAAGAAATGTGGAATAGATGATTGGAATGTGAGGTGGATTGAAAAGTGGCTCAACAACAGAGTTCAGATGGTTGTGATCAGTGGCACGGAGCCAAGTTGGAGGCCTGTGGTCAGTGGTGTTCCCCAGGGATCAGTACTGGGTTCAGTTTTGTTCAATATCTTCATCAACAACCTGGATGAGGGGATAAAGTGTACCCTCAGCAAGTTCACTGATGATACAAAACTGGGAGGGGTGGTTGACACACCAGAAGGCTGTGCTGCCATACAATGAGATCTAGACAGGCTGGAGAACTGGGCAAAATTGAACCTCATGAAGTTCAATAAGGACAAGTGTAGTCTTGTATCTGGGGAGGAATAAGAGCAGGCACCAGTACAGGGGTCATCCTTGCTGGAAAGCAGCTCCATGGAGCTTGGAGTCTCGGAGTCCTAATGGACAGTAAGTTATCCATGAGACAGCAATGTGCCCTTGTGGCCAAGAGAACCAATGATATCCTGGGATTCATTAAGAGAAGTGTGTCCAGCAGGTCTAGGGAAGTTCTCCTCCCCCTCTGCTCTGCCCTGGTGAGACCATACCTGGAATACTGTATCCAGTTTTGGGCTCCCCAGTTAAAGAAATACAGGGATCTACTGGAGACAGTCCAACAGAGAGCTTCGAGGATGATTACGGGACTTGAACATCTCTCCTGTGAAGAAAGGCTAAGAGAACTGGGGTTGTTTACTCTTGAGAAGCAAAGGCTGAGAGGGGATCTTATTAATGTCTATAAACATCTGAGGGGTGTGTGTCAAGAAGAAGAGGCCAGACTTTTTTCGATGGTGCCCAGTAATAGGACAAGGAACAATGGGTATAAGGCAGAACATAGGAAGTTCCACCTCAACATGGGGGGAAGCTTCTTTACAGTGATAGGAGAGAGCACTGGAACAGGCTGCCCAGGGAGGTTGTGGAGTCTCCTTCTCTGGAGACTTTCAAGACCCATCTGGATGCGTTCCTGTGTAGCCTGCCCTAGGTGATCCTGCTTTGGCAGGGGGGTTGGACTAGATGATCTCTAGAGGTCCCTTCCAACCCTTAACATTCTATGATTCTATGATTCTACTAAACACTCATTTTGCTGGATTCTCTGCCTTTTAAATAGTGAAACTGCTTCATAGTTATTTAGCAGTTTCTGTTATTCTTGTACAACATGTGTTCATACTAATGTTGAGGCAACAGTATTGCATTTCATTTTAATAGCAAAGTGTTTTTCTTAGTCTTATTTTAACATACATGACATACTCACACACACTATTCTTCACCCTGTTGCTCTGCTTCTGAAAAAGGGAAATTGGTTCTCCCTGACTCTGCAGATTATCACATCTATTTTTGTGTCATATAAGGAACAGTCTTTTGGGGATTTTAAACCCAGAGAGATCCTGGCTTTTCAGCCATGCTAGTGCTATTACAGAGCTAGCTGTGTTATATACACTGCCACAAATGCAACAGAAAAAATACCCTACCTGGTATGGACAATAGCTGACATCTAAAACATTCTGCAGATATTTAATTAAGTAAAACTAATGATAGTATTTTCTGAATTTGCCTTTATGAAATCTATGAAGCTATCTAAAAAAGATAAAGACTTTTTATCAGTAAGCTTTTTTTTATTTCTGAAGTTGATTTTTTTCATTTATCTCAAAGTTTTTCTTGTGTGGCTTCACCTTGTTGGCTGGGGATTTGTGTCAAATTTAGATTTTTAGCTGAACCACTTTGGGAAATAATTGGCAAAGTAATCTTCAAGAGCCTTATAAAGTGCAGCTTAAGTGAGATGAAAAGGCAGTAATAAGTAGGGAATGTTAGCAGAGGTGGAGGAAAAGAAATATTACTGCCTTGTTATTCCAACTTCTGAAAGTGAGTTGGAAGCATGCAAATCAGGGTTTGAGGGGCCAGATATGGAAATACTGCCTGTTTATTAGGAGCAGTATGTTAAAAAAAACATATTTTCTTTAATTTAAATCTGATAGCCAGTCAGGAATATCACTGAAGATCTTGAGTGCTGTGACATTTGGGATCTAAGAAACATGCCCATGGATGTAGGATCTAACCTAAAGCACCAAGCATTCAGACTTCTTAAGCATGGAGACTTTCCAAGAAAACTACATAAGGTGAGTCTAGCCAGTGAAAGAATCATACTTACCTGCTCCACCGTATCAGAGAATCCTAGGTAGAAGTGAGGTTACCAAAGATGAGGAAATACCTCACCAAGGCACTCTAGCTTCCTCAGAAATATTCTTCAAATGACACTGCCAATGGTTTAGCTGTAGTTCTGCTTTGCAGTCATCCTACATGCAATGGGTTAAGTATCTTCAATTACACACATACATGTCTTAAATACATTGAGCACAAGGTATGTAGAACAAGTAAAATGTCTGCTTTCTGTGCTCTGAAAAAATAACAAAGCTCTGGTTTGCACTCTAAAATATATATCTACTACACAGTTTAGAAATTTCGGGTGTCCCAGCTTGTACTCACAATAAGGGAGATGGGAATGTACAGACCTACGTGGCAGGAACAGGAAAATAACAAATGGACACACATATTCACGTGCATGCACACACAGGCATAACACACACAAACATGTATATTGTTCCTGAGAATCTTTACTGTAGTCATGTGATCACACATGATATAGAATCATAGAATGATTTGGATTAGAAGAGACCTCAAAGATCATCTACATCCAACCCCCCTGCCATGGGCAGAAACACCTCCCACTAGTTTAGCCCCATCCAACCTGGCCTTGAACACTTCCAGGGATGAGAAAGTGAACTTCCTCCTAATGTCTAATATATCTACACTATTTCAATTTAAAGACATTACCCCTCATCCTATCATTACACGCCCTTGTAAAAAGCCTCTTCCCAGCTTTCCTGTAGGCCTTTTCAGGTACTGGAATGCCACTATAAGGTCTCCCTAGAGACTTCGCTTCTCCAGGCTGAACAACCCCAAGTCTCTCAGCCTCCGAGGGGTGCTTGCTCCAGCCCCCTGATCATCTTCATGGCCTTCCTCTGGTCATGCTCCAAAAACTCCATATCCTTCCTGTGTTGGGGGCTCCAGAACTGGACACAGTACTCCAGGTGGGTTCTCACAAGAGTGGAATAGAAGGGGAGAATCACTTCCTTTGACCTGCTGGCCACACCTCATTGAATACAACCCAGAACACAGTTGGCTTTCTGGGCTGCAAGTGTACGTTGCCAGCTCATGTTGAGCTTCTCATCAACCAGCATCTCCAAGTCCTTCTCCCCAGAGCTGTTCTCAATTCATTCATTCATCAACCAGCATCCCCAAGTCCTTCTCCTAAGGGCTGTTCTCATTTCATTCATTCTACAAACAACCTGTAGTTGTGCTTGAGATGGCGCCAACACAGGTGCAGGAGCTTGCACTTGGCCATACTGAACTCCACCAGGTTGGCCTGGGCCCAACTCTCAAGCCTGTCAAAGTCCCTCTGGATGGTCTCCCTTCCCTCCAGTGTGTCAACCACACTACAAAGCTTGGTATCATCAGCAAACTTGCTGAGGGTGCACTGAATCTCACTGTCCATGTCACCAACAAAGATGTGAAACCAGGTTGTTGAGCAGGACAGCATTGAAGGCTTTGCACAAGTCTAGGCAGGTGATGTCAGTTGCTATCCTCTTGTCTGTCAGTGCTGTGCCCTTTCTGTAAAAGGCCACCATTTTTGTCAGGCATGATTTGCCCTTGGTGAAGCCATGCTGGTTGCCACCAGCCACATCCACATTTCCCATGCGCCTTAGCAGAGCCTTCAGGACGATCTGCTCTATGATCTGGCTGGGCACAGAGGTGTGACTGACTGGCCTGTTGTTCCCTGGGTCTTTCTTTTTTCCCTTTTTGAAAATGGGGATTATTTTTCCCTTTTCCAGTCAGTGGGAATTTCACCAGACCACCACTGTCATATGTTGTGTCAAGATTTTTTTGTTTAACCATAAAGTTTGTAAAAGCCTTAAGATTTTATGAGGAAACAGAAGGTAGAAGAGGAAGACTGAGTCAAGACTGCCTACTTACAAAGCTGGGTTTTCCACTGTACGGAATATGACTGATAGTTGGAGACATAGCAATTTTACTTTATGCAGCTGCTGATCCTAATCAGGAGTAACTCCGAAAATGTTTTTCTGCAAATGCCCCTTCTCTGCCCTCTCCTTCCTATTTTGAAGTCCTCTTTCAATTAGCAACAGAGACTAAATTTCAATTGCCATGGTTTTAATATGAAAACAAATTGTCAAGTTTCTATCCTACAATTTTAGAAATACTGAATTGTGATTTAAATGTTAAATCCCAAATTTACTGCCTTGAAATACACAACAATAAGCATATGGATCAGACCACATGCCACAATTTACTTTGTTGCCTAGTTTGTTGTGAGACTTTTTAAGCACTGTCTTATTTGGAAAAAGCGGGTGGTAAACTAGAAGCTATGTATATGTCATGTAGGACTATGTTCTGAAAGTAATAGTATTGCAAGCGCTGGAGAATAATGCAGTTTAAAAAAACATTGTTCTTTAAAATTAACAAAAAGTTTTCACTTGCTTCTAATGTCAACAACTAAATCTAATAACATACAGGCTAGCAGTGAAATTAAGTCTTTGTCAGGTAGGCTGACCACTCTCCTTTGCCTGTATAGTCTGTTGTATATATTCAGCTGCTGCCTATCATCTTATTTCTAAATTTGAAGGAACTTTGGATCTCCTTTTCAACTTTAATTTTAACAGCACCTAGCACTATGGGGCTGGAGTCCATAAGTAGGTTTCGTGGGCACTTTGACAATTCAAGTGGTAGTAATAGCAATAAATTACACGTTTTCAACGTTGGTGAAAAAATAGCTAGCATAAGGAAAGCACATGTATTCCAGGCTGCAGCAAAATGTTTAATACACAGTCATTATAAATCCCAGAAACAATCAATTTATAATGAGAAATGTTTGTACACGAGCAGTGCTGCCATGCCACTGAAATGTAACACAGTGATTCAGTATGTGCACAGAACTGCAGTGGACAAATGCATACAGATTCATTCAGTGCTGTACAGATACACAAATGTTCTTAATTGCTAACAGAAATAACATCGTCTACTGCAGCTTGATTTTCTCTAAGTAAGTTCCTCGTGTCAGTAACACATTTACAGCAGCAGACTTCATCCAAGTTCTCGCCTTGTCGATTTTTGATCTTTGAAATTTATTCTGACAATGCTCATAGCCTAAGTGCTTTCTTTTGCAGAAAACAAAGTTATCAGATTTCATGAGAGCTGGGTTACTGCACACCTCTATGTAGCTCTTGGAGGAAGCTCCTAAAGGAAATAGAAGTCTGTAACATGCTCCAAATTCCCTTCAGGGCCCCTGGTTCTTTGATTTAATCTTGAAACAGTCGAGACTTTTAGCCATTCTTCAGACAAAAATAGGCTGTGGCATCAAATTCACTTCAAGGAAGCACATTGTGACTTTGTACTGATCTCTGGTGTAGCTAAATATATTTTCTCCCACCTTTTATAAGCTTCCTCCATTATCATCAGCACTGAAAATTTAATTTAACAGCAGTGATAGGTGATACTTTTTAGAAATTGAAGGAATAATCTAAATGAAATATTACACTCTCAATGGGGCATTTAGTTCTGAACCTCCCTATATTTGAGATTTACTTTTAAATGGCTAAAATTGAAGAGACTTGCCAGTGACTTGTTTGCTTGGTAATTTTTTAGAATATATTTCCTAGATATCACATAAACTTTATTTTGTTTCTAAAACAAACACCCCTTCTGGCAAATTCCTAAGAGACATATGCTCACATTTTTTCATTGTGCAGAGGGAAGTTAAATTAAATTCAGGCTACATCTTTTTCTGAAAAATTGCATCAATACGTTTTTTTTCTTTTAAAATTGTTCGTCATCATTTTTGTGTTATGTAAGCTTCATATACCCTTAAAACCTGTTCCCTGGAGGTTACCCGGGGGATGACATCTTTCAATAGTTCACAGGATTGCTTCCTTAAAGGGAAAGCCTGCTTTTTTTTCTCCCACCCCCAGGCTGTATAGATAGGAACCTTAAACAAAACACACTTAGATGATAATACTCATGAGATACACCTGAGATGTATGGCTGTATGTTTGTATGTATGCATGTGTGTATGTTTCCAGCAGACTGAGCTTACACACAAGACCAAATCTCACATACAAAGTGCTGGGTTTTTTCCTCAAGCAACATAAGACTGATAAAGGCAAAAAATGAAAAGTCCATGTCATGCTCCACATTCCGAATGTGTTCCTGCTATCCTCACTAATCACACTTGGTAAACTCACAGTGGGGAGAGCTAGTGAAGAGTTTCTCCTTAATGCAGCAAACTCACATTAAAATTAATGACGTGCAGATTACAATAGGGATCTTCTCAATGTGTTTCATATGTTTTTAGAGCCTGAAAGTGAGAAGATAAAAGAAGAGCTAGAGAGAGGATAGAACAGATTTGTTTCTAACATCTAGGAAGTAGTTACAGGTTTTTCTTAAACAAAGCATCTATAATCAAAATGTTACTAAGTATCCATTGGTATTAGAATGGGCTAAGATATCACCTCCTCCAAGCCCAGGAACAACGCGTCCCAACAAAGAGGAAGGCAGACAAGAATGCCAGGAGACCAACATGGATGAACAAGGAGCTCCTGGACACACTTAGATGTAAAAATAAAGACTACAGAGGGTGGAAGGAAGGACAGGTAGCCTGGGAGAAGAACAAAGAAGTTGTCCAAGATGCCAGGGATCAGGTCAGGAAAGCTAAAGCCTAGATAGAATTAAATCTGGCCAGGGACATCAAGGGTAACAAGAAAAGCTTCTACAGGTACGTCAGAGATAAAAGGAACACTAGGCAAAACATGGGCCCTCTCCAGAAGGAAACAGGAAATGTGGTCACATGGGTATGGAGAACTTTGGGGTAATCAAATTTTTTTTTGCCTCAATCATCACTGGCATGGGCTGTGGTCACATCACCCAAGTTGCAGAAGGCAAAGGCAGGGACTGGGAGAAGGAAAATCCCCCCACTAGAAGAGAAAAGCAGGTCTGGGACCATCTAAGGAATTTGAAAGTGCACAAGTCCATAGGACCTGACAAGAGTCATCCACAGCTCCTGAGGGAACTGGAGGATAGAGTTGCAAAGCCACTTTCCATCATCTTTGAAAAGTCGTGGCCATCTCATGAAGTTGCCACTGACAGGAAACTGAGAAAAATAAACCTCATTTTCAAAACAGGAAAAAAGAAAGACCCAGGGAACTACAGGCCAGTCAGTCACACCTCTGTGCCCAGCAAGGTCAGAGAGCAGATCCTTCTGAAGGCTCTGCTAAGGCACATGGGAAATGTGGATGTGGCTGGTGGTAACCAGCATGGTTTCACCAAGGGCAAATCATGCCTGACAAAAATGGTTGCCTTTTACAATGGGGTCACAGCATTGACAGACAAGGGGAGAGCAACTGATATCATTCAAGGAGTAATGGGTGCAAATTGGAGCATAGGAGGTTCAAGGTGAATACCAGAAAATTTTTTTTTACTGTGAGAGTGACAGAGCACTGGAACAGGCTGCCCAGAGAGGTTGTGGAGTCTCCTTCACTGGAGACATTCAAAACCCGCCTGGACATGTTCCTGTGTGATGTACTCTAGGTGACCCTGCTCTGGCAGGGGGGGTTGGACTAGATGATCTTTCGAGGTCCCTTCCAACCCCTAGGATTCTAGGATTCTATGATTCTATGATGATCTACCTGCACTTGTGAAAAGCGTTCAACAATGTCCTGCATGACATTCTGGTCTCTAAATTAGAAAGATATGGATTTAATGGATGGACCACTCAAGTGGATAAGGAATTGGCAGGATGGTCACACTCAATGAGTAGTGGTCAATGGCTCAATGACCAAATGGAGACAAGTGTTGAGTGGCGTTCCTAAAGAGTCAGTACTGGGACTGGTGTTATTTAATGTCTTTATTGGTGACATGGACAGTGGGATCGAGTGTACCCTCAGCAAGTTTGCTGACAACACCAAGCTGTGTGGTGGGGTTGACACACAAGAGGGAAGGGATACCATCCAGTGGGACCTTGACAGGCTTGAGAGGTGGGCCCAGGCCAACCTCATGAAGTTCAACAAGGCCAAGTGCAAGGTCCTGCACCTGGGCAGGGGAAATCGCAAGCACAAATACAGGCTGGGCAGAGAATTAAATGAGGGCAGCCCTGAGAAAAAGGACTTGGGGATTTTGGTTGGTGAGAAGCTCAACAACATGTGCCAGTGATGTGTGCTTGCAGCCCAGAAAGCAAACCATGTCCTGGGCTGCATACAAAAAAACATGGTGAACAGGTCAAGGGAGATGATTCTTCCCCTCTACTCCACACTTGTGAGACCCAACCTGGAGTGCTGTGTCCAGTTCTGGAGTCCCCACCACAGGAAGGACATGGAACTGTTGGAGCAGGTCCAGAGGAGGGCCAAAAATATGATCAGAGGGATGGAGAACCTCTACTATCAAGACAGGTTGAGAGAGTTGCAGTTGTTCAGCCTGGAGAAGAGAAGGCTCCAGGGACACGTTATAGAGGCCTTCCAGTAACCGAAGAGACTACAGGAAAGCTGAGGAAGGACTTTTTATAAAGGCATGTAGTGATAGGACAAGGGGTAATGGCTTAAAACTGGAAGAGGGGTGATTTAGGTTAGATGTTAGGAAGAAAATCTTTCCTGTGAGGGTGGTGAGACACTGGAAAAAGTTTCCAAAGGAATTTGTGGCTGCCCCCTCCCTGGAAGTGTTCAAGGCCAGGTTGGATGGGGCTTTGAGCAATATGAACTAGTGGGAGGTGTTTCTGCCCATGCAGGGTGGTTGGAATTACATCCTCTTAAAGGTCCCTTCCCACACAAACCACTCTGTGATGCTGTGATTTGTATTTAGATTCTTTATCTCTCATTTTTATTCTTCTCTTTCAGGATATTTCAACGTATATAGATGTCTAGTTTTGCCATCTTTTTTGTTGGGTAACAGGAGAGGTGCCTGAGGACTGGAGGACAGCAAATGTCACACCAGTCTACAAAAAGGGCAAGAGGGAGGACCCGGGTAACTATAGACCAGTCAGCCTCACCTCCATCCCTGGAAAGGTGATGGAACAACTTGTTCTTGTCTCTATCTCTAGGCATATCAAGGACATGGGGGTCATCAAGAGCAGTCAGCATGGTTTTATCAAGGGTAAATCATGTTTGACTAACCTCATAGCCTTCTATGAGGAAATTACTAGGTGGATAGATGATGGTAGAGCGGTAGATGTGCTTTATCTGGATTTCAGTAAGGCATTTGACACCGTCTCCCACAGCATCCTTGTAGATAAGTCGATCAGGTATGGGTTTGTTTGATTCTATGATTCTATATTCAATAGTTTCAAGGCAGTCTATTTGTGGATTGCTTTCTAATGGCTTGCTTCAGATGTTCTAAGTGATTGTGGGTTATTTATCATGTGACATGAATTTACTCCCTGAGTAGGTAATGCCTGGGTCACTACAGAGATCTCACAGGGATGCTGAAACTGCCATTGCAGAAGAAATACAATGAAGTGAGAATAACGGTTAAGGCTACTTCCCATGCTCATCTTTTGGAATCGTATTTTTGGTACTATGCTTGATGTGCCCAGCTCTGACCATAAAACTTGGCTGTTATGCTTTGAAATAGAATAGTGACAGAAACCTGAGGAAGAAATTGTAATTTTAATTCCTGTTTCCTTTATAATCAACCAGGATAAACTAGGTTACTTGAGGTAGATACAGATCTCTTCCTGAAGATGTGTTCTTGACGTACTTTAGAATGGCTACAATCAGGTTAAGTTCACATTAAAGAAAAAGCCATACTGTATCAAATTTGTAAAGTGGTGCAAGTGGAAAATGTGGAGAACTTGTATATGTGATTTCTGAGCAGAAGGTTGAAAGAAAGCTTAAGACTCCAGAACCCTTAATTTAAATCTGCATGCATTCAGAAGGAGCTATCCAATAGTTAAATGCACATTGGGAAGGGCTAGGAGATGAACTATCAATTTCTGAGAGTTTCGTTTGTGTGAACACAGTGAAGAAATTACAGATTGCAAATCTGAGATAATGACACTTCATCTTATTTAATGGTATTATTTGAATTCCAGTGAACTAATGATATTTGTATTGGGATTTGCTTGAAGTCCTTCAGGGATTGAGTTCACACTTGTGAGTTCAATTGCTGTAGTAAGTATTTAGAAGTATTTTGGGTTTTCTACATAAATTCAGACTCATTATTTATTCTCAAACTTCTTCTCAAAGTATTTTTAAAGAAAAAAAAAGAACAAATAAGGGCTATAGTGTTATAACATTTGTCAAAAGAAAGGATGTTTGATGGGAAGGTTTCTGTGGTGATCAAATAATCGTGACATAGACTAGAATTCTATAAACCATATTGGTTTATACATGCCATCCCCTACCCTCCTTTTTTTTATATACTCTTGTATGCTTTTGTAGCTGCTCTAAATACAGGTCTAAATATATTCACAGTCATTAGCAATTGGGAATTTCATTTCAAGATTCAGCAGAAAAAGCCAAAGTTCAAGTCAGAGAGACAACTGAGTTCTCTCAGGAATTATTCTTTCCATGCAAGCAGAGCTGATGACCTAAATCCTTGATCACAATTTTCAGAGTATTTTGACCCTAACATATCATCTCAGGACTTCAGTACAGTAATGGTGAGCTTCTGGAGCCAAGCAAAATGTTTTGGGCTAAAGTTTTCTGAAGTGACTGATCAGAGAGACTTCAGTTTTTGAGTGCTGCTTGAAGGCTTCATCCACCTTTGATGCCAGTGCCACCAACTCTGTTACTAGGTATTGAGGGTGCTAAAATATATACCAAGGAATCAGGGAGTTAGTTAGCTGTAACATTTTGTTCTTAGTTTACACTCATGGTTTCCACATTTGGCAGTATATTCAGAACTAATTAAATACAGGCTGTTTGTAATGTCTGTTTGATAGCACTTGGAAAGTATTAAGATAACATATAACTACAGCCCAAGAAGTAAACTATTACTTCAGACTGTTGTAGCTTCATGAATTTAAATTATTAAAAGCTGTTAAATTTTACGGAAAGCACTAAAAAAATAAAATTTACTTATTTGGGAAATCTGTTTTACACTTCTCAGAAGCAAAGCACAAAAATCAAGTTTGAAAGACAGAAAAGCTCAGATGTCTTGCAGTCCTCTTTCCAAATCTGATATTCTGTAGGTGTTGGAAAAAGTGTCCAGTGCAAAATTAGGAGCTTTTCTCCACTGCAGATCTTTCCTCACAGCCTGCTAAAAACCCATCCCACAGTCTCCATCAGCTGTGGATTCATGAAAGCAGTTCATAGTCTACTCACAACCTTATCTCTCCCAAAACCTTGCTTTCTAACAAGACAAAAACTCATCCTCTTGTTCCTATCCCAGTAAGAATTCAAGCCATTCCACGACCATTTCTCCATTTCCCTTTCCATACCATGAAGGCATATCTGGGAGTACTGGAACAATATGAAGTTGAAATTTTGAAGTGCTGGATTGGGTGGGATACTCTTGATCTCAATTTTTCTGGTCCATAAAAGAACTGCACATCAAAACTCAGTGTATGATAAGAACAGCCATATAACAACATAGTTTTGGTCTTAGTGTACATGTAAAGTCCTGGATCATACTTGTTAGTAAAAAACTGTTGTCAAAAATTCACATCTTCTACCAAGCTTTTTCTGAAGTATTGCCAATATGAATTCTTCTTATAAGGGAACTATTCCCACACTGCTTCTGAACAAAACTTTGCTGCTTGACAAGTTGGAGCTAATTAATACACTTAGTGTTCTCTTAGTACTGCAAATGAGTTTAAGCCTATCAAAACCTGAGTAACTGCTTAGCTTCATCTTAGGAGTGTCTTATTAATTTCAATGGAACCCAAAAGCCATCTCTGTCTCTAATGAAAATAGTTATGTGATTTGTTGGACAAGGAAATGTTAAGGGCATGAACTCAATGACTTATGATTGTGCACTTCCTTTCAGAGTGTATTAAACAATGTTGGATTAGGCCTTCATGTATATAGTGACATTCCTTTATAAGAGTGAGGTAAAACATGACTTGATGTTGAGCTCTGTGTGATTAATAATTTAGTCTGAATACGTAGTCTGCTTTTCATCACTCAGTATCTGTTGGTGGGCTGTGATTTCCCCAGATTAATTCCTCACTCAATTCCCACTCAATATCTCATAATGATTTTTTCTGATACTTTCCAAGAGGTCAAAGCAATGAAAACATTCACATGTTGTATGTTAAATTCTAGTTAATTTTCCCAACTACAGAGCACTGGAACAGGCTGCCCAGAGAGGTTGTGGAGTCTCCTTCGCTGGAGACATTCAAAACCCGCCTGGATGCGTTCCTGTGTGATGTGCTCTAGGTGACCCTGCTCTGGCAGGGGGGGTTGGACTAGATGATCTTTCGAGGTCCCTTCCAACCCCTAGGATTCTATGATTCTATGATTAATTTATCTCGTGTATGTTAAGGCTTAATTTACTATTTCTACAAAGGATAACCCCTCACGATAGATCACATTTTTTGTTTACTCACTCTGAGACAAAAAGTTGGACAAAGAAACCTTTCCTCCCTCTTTTCTTGTGGCGAGGTTGCCTACTGTTGTACAATAAATAGCTTTGGGCAAAGGCTCAAGAAAGCTGGTGAACAGACTTCATATTTTTAGACTGCGAGTGTTAATGTAACTGCGGAACGATGCACTATACAAGTAACTAAATAGGACACAGACACTGGAATACACAAACTACCCAAAAAAGGCACCAAGAAGATCAAAAATGAATTTTACAGGTTACTCTGGAGAGGAAATTCAGTATTTTAGTAAGACAAAAATAGAACAGAAGTAGTATTTGGAAATAGTGAAAATACTACAGTATTCGCTTGCAATTTCCCTGCAGCGTTTCTATGAAATAGATCAGCATTTGTCTATCTGTTCTGAACCATTGCATGTAACTGCTTCTTCAGGCTTGTAAATGTGCAGGTCAGGTGAGACATGGTTCAGGTGATCTCCTACACGATACGAATGACATAGAAAATACATGACTCTTGAGTGTTTTGCTCATGAAACTTGTAAGACAGTAAGAAAGTTTTCAGCTCTGGTATATCTACCCAGAAGCCAGTCCTTTCCTTTGATTTCCATTTCAGTGTGCTTTAAGATATAAGTATGGACATGCAAATAATGACATAAATATGCAGGGTTAAAGTGGCCTATGATAAAACTGCAGTTGGTGTCTGTTAATCAGATTATAGATCATGCATTTTTATTTCATATGAAGTACCTGCTACATGGACTGATTTTCTTAAGGTGGTAATAATAATGAGAAGGAGGCTTTGACACCTAGGTGACTACGGTTCAGGTGTGAGCCAGATGAATACCTTCTTAATATAGAGTTTATGCTTTTTTTACAGTGCCTGTGGAGAGCAGATGTCTGCTAGGGGTCTAACAGAATGACAGTTAAGAAGATCCTTATTTGCCAGTAAAATTACCCAGACATTAATTAGTAGGTTAGTCAAACAGGTATGAGAAAAATGGTCAAATAATTTGTGGAATCACTTAGACACACATTCACTTAAGTCATAAATGGGAATTTTACCATTACTTTCAGAATATGCAAAAAAGCTTAGAAATCTAATCTACTGGGAATCTCTTGTGTAATGTTTTCAGTTATTCTAGTGTCAACAGGGATTCCATTGGTTTATTTTTAAGATCTTACAATGGAGTAATTACAAAAGTTTTGGGTCTATTTGTCACCTTTATCTGTAATTGTATTTGTTTCACTGCAGGTCGTCAGCATGCATTGAATTCCCATAGTCATATGTAGAATTTACTTAAGCTTTCTTGTATATGTAGAACAATAAGAAAAAAAGTAAATATCTTTAAAAAAAATAAAAAAAGAAAAGCATAAAAGTAAATGTTGCTTTAGACATTCAGACAATGAAGCTATACTCTGCTAGAGTATAAGAAAGGAATAACACAGAAAAGGGATAGCATCAGGATGTTTTAAATGGTATTTCATTTATCCAAATTCTCTTAACTATGAGTTTTAAGATGGACCCAAGTTTAATTTTAGAAATCAAATGCTATAACTAGAAGCCCTCTAGGGTTGGAGGAAGGAGGGCTGCAGAGGGGAAGGAAAGAAAAAGGAATTGCTCCTTGAATGCACTGCAAATAGCTTTTGAATCAACAGTATGGTAACAATTAGACCGTGGTCCTTTTTTATTTTGCTGGATTTTGAAAACCATAAAAATAGATTATGAATAAGCCTTGTGTAAGCCAAAAGTTACATTGCAACAGCTGCATTATCCTACAAATACATACTAATTTTATCAAATCTATTCACAACTTGCTGCTAATATCTCACAGGTGGTAAGAACACATCTCAGATTCCTCCTGTAGGGATAAATTCTTCTGTGATATTTTCAGCTTCCACCTTTTATTTCCCACATTTACATCTTAATAGCAGGAAAGCTGTATGGAAGCAATTCATTTAACAAAGCAATAAATTAAGGCCTAGTACACATACGGTTTCTTTTATTGTTTCAAGATACACAGAGTTTCATAGACCTTTGAGAACAAAGCCTTCATCATGGGCTTTTCTTAGGAATTTTGGATTTGTTACACAATTGTAAGCAGTGCAACTCTCCTATCAAAAGCAGTCCCCAATGCTTACATTCTTTTATAAAAAGTCTTTTCAAAAAGCCCATCCTAGAAACTTTTACAATTGTGTATTTTTTCAGCAATGCTAACAGGTACATTGTTCATGACAAATCTGATCACTTTCTATGACAAAGTAACCCGCTCAGTTAATGCAGGGCAAGTGGTGGACATCGTCTATCTGGACTTCTCCAAGTCTTTTGGTACGGTCCCACACAGTCTTCTCCTGGAGAAACTGACACGTTACAGCCTTGACAAGTGGTCTGTGCAGTGGGTGAGCAACAGGCTGACAGGTTGTACCCAGAGGGTGATAGTAAATAGTTCCTCCTCTAACTGGCAACTGGTCACAAGTGGGGTCTCCCAAGGATCGATATTGGGCCCAATGCTGTTTAACAAATTCGTAAGTGACCTGGATGTTGGGATTAAGAGCACCCTGATGAAGTTTGTTGACAACACCAAGATGAGTGGAGAGGCTGACACTCCAGAAGGGAGAGCCACCCTCTAGGAAGACTGGGACAGACTGAAGAAATGGGTATCAGAAACCTTATGAAGTTCAATGGAGAGAAGTGTAAGGTCTTGCACCTGGAAACACATAACCCAGGAGTGCAGTTCAGACTGGGATCCACCTGGCTGGAGCAGGTCTGTGGAAAGGGACCTGGGGGTCTTGGTGGATAACAGGCTCAACATGAGTGATCAGTGTGCTGCAGCAGCAAAGAAAACCAACAGGATGCTGGGCTGCATCAACAAGGGCATCACCAGCAGTTTAAGAAGTCATTATCCCGCTCTACTCAGCACTTGTCAGACCACACCTGGAGTATTGTGTTCAGTTTTGGTCCCCACTCTACAAAAGGGACAGACAGGCTGGAGATGGTCCAGAGAAGGGCCACAAGGATGATAAGAGGACTGGAGGACCTGCCACATGAGGGGAGGCTGAGAAAACTGGGTTTGTTCAGCCTTGAGAAGAGAAGGCTTCAGGGAGACCTTATTACAATGTTCCAGTACTTAAAGGGTGACTACCAAGAAGATGGAGACTCCCTATTTACAAGGAGTCACATGAAAAAGACAAGGGTTAATGGGCACAAGTTGCTCCTAGAGAGATTCCAATTGGACACAAGAGGTAAATTTTTCACCATGAGGACAGTCAAACATTGGAATAGTCTTCCAGGAGAAGTGGTAAATTTCCCCACATTGAACTAAGTCTCAGTTGGACAGGGTGCTGAGCCATCTCATATAAACTATAGTAGTACCTAAAAAGGTTGGACCAGATGCTTCTTGAAGTCCCTTCCACCTGGCATTCTGTGATTCTGTGATTCTGTGACTGTCTTATAGAAACGGCATGTTGCCCTTCTATCTGTTAATTACTTAGTGTTCAGTTTCAGTATAATGTCCAACTTCTCATCAGATTTGGGTTTTTTGTTGGTTTTGTGGGGTGTTTTTGTTCCTTTTTTTTATACACCTGGTTTATACTTGGTCTGTATTTAAATGTAAAATAAATGCCTCTGGAAACAAATTGAAATGTGAAACAGGAGAATGGAATTTAAGTTTGGAATGCTAAATAAAAGTACTCTAGGGTATTTCATTTGATGCATGTTGATATCAAATACATTTTCTTACTAACTTAATTATTTGGAAAAATAAAACTATTAACAGTAAAGTCTCTTAAAATAGAGGGTTTTGTGTGCTTTTTTTTTTTTTTTTTTTTTTTAATGGCATGATTTGGAACTTATTTTAAGCAGCATGTAATCTGTGAGTTAAGTTCTTCCATTTTCCATTATTGAATCATTGAATTTGGATTGTTCTCTATTGATTTCCTCTTTAGATTAAACTGGTATTTGGAAGTGTGTCATACAAGCCTTTTTATTCACTTCATTAAAATGTCTAGTCTATTCCAAAAAAAGTTGGGCTAAAAACAAAATATAAAATATTTAAAATAAATACTTATGATTTGAAAGGTATAATGAGTTTCAAACAAGTTCCCTAGGTAAGCAAAAGTCTCATTCTCCAGCTGTGGTTCTGTTTTTGTTATGCTGCAGAATAGTAAAAAAACACTCTTTAAACAGATAATTTCCAACATGCGAGTGCCTTGAAAGACAGGAACATTGACAGTGACTGACTGACCATGTTAATGGTTCAGTTTAGACAGGTTGAAGGAGGCAGTCTGTCCTCTTGAAAATAATGATTTCTTGAGGAGCCAAAACTTATTAAAGACTATTAAGGTTCAGGAAGTTTGAAAATTCTCTCTTCACCTTGGATATGTCAACAACATGATCTACACAGCCTCAAATGTCATATTCTGCACCTACATGATTCTCATAAGAAAAGTAACATTTTATTACTTCTCTTAAGTGCCTAAATATAACACTAGATGTAAAAATACCAAGTTAACTTCACTGTCTCCAAAGAGAGAGAAGGAGAAGGAAGGTTAGCATGCACATGACGCTGTAACACCGATTTCTGCTTGAGAGCAAAGAGCACAACATACTTCTCTTGGGAGCAAGCAGAAAGACAAGCTTCCCCTTTCCTGAGGAAGATATTCAGCTACTGTCTTCCACCTCGAGGGCAGAGAAAGGAGACCCTTCCTAACAACTACAAATCAACATCAGATGAAATTTCACAGATGAATGGTTCTCATTTGATATATTACATATACATATATACATATCAAAAGCAGTGCCTCACAGTCATCATAAACATGTCACAGGTGTTCTTCCATGTACTTCTAATTGAATTAAAGTAGCAGACAAGTGTATCTAATTAATATGGGGGGGGTTGTAGGTTGAATGTGTTTTTTTCTTTCCTAAAGGAACTGTGGGAGCAAAGTGGGTTTTATACATTCACTTCTTTTAATGGAAGGGAGATTTGTTGAGGGATGTGGTTGGTACCTGCAATTCCAGCTCGAGCTCTTTGACAAGGTTTCAACATTCTTGATGAATTGCAAATGGGAGAGTGAATCCTTGAAACAGATCTGTAGCCTTTAATATAATTAACTCAAGACAGCCTTCTGCAAACTTTTCTTGTTGCTCCTATTCAGCTGTTTCATAAGCATATAGGCCAAACATTTTCTTTAATGGAAGACATTTAGGAGTGAGTAGGTCAGTTTACTGTAGATCTTTCTCCTTTATCTTTCTCAATGGCAGCCTTGGCTGCAGTGATCACGAGATGGTGGAGTTCAGGATCCTGTGTGGTAGGAACAGAATACCCAGCAGGACCAGAACCCTGGACTTCCACAGGGCAAACTCTGGCCTCCTCAATCAACTGTTAAGGGAAATCCCATGGGACAGGGTGCTAGAAGATAAAGGGGCTCAAGATAGCTGGTCAACATTCAAAGACCACTTCTTGCAAGCACAGGGTCAGAGTGTCCCAATGGTTAGGAAATCTAGTAAGGGAGCTAGGAGACCAGCATGGTTAAAAAAGGAACTGCTGGGCAAACTTAAGTGGAAAAGGAAAATCTACAGATCATGGAAGGACGGGTGGTCATTTGGGAGGAATATAGGACTGTTGTCAGAGGATGTAGGGAGGCAATTAGGAAAGCTAAGGCCTCCTTGGAACTTAACCTTGCAAGTCAGGTTAAGGATAATAGAAAGGGTTTTTTCAAATACATAGCTAACAAAGCTAACACTAGAGGCAATATTGGCCCACTGTTGAATGAGGGGGGAGCCCTGGTGACAGAGGATAAAAAGAAAGCAGAGGTGCTGAACGCCTTCTTTGCCTCTGTCTTTACTCCTGCAGGCTTTCCCCATGAGCCCCAGATACATACAGCCCCAGAAGAAGTCAAGATAATGGAGGAGTTTGCCATGGTAGATGAGGATTGGGTTAAGGATCAGTTGAGTAATCTGGACATCCATAAATCGATGGGTCCAGATGGAATGCATCCAAGGGTGCTGAGGGAGCTGGCGGAGGTCATTGCTAGGCCACTCTCCATCATCTTTGGTAAGTCATGGGTAACGGGAGAGGTGCCTGAGGACTGGAGGATAGCAAATGTCACACCAGTCTACAAAAAGGGCAAGAGGGAGGACCCGGGTAACTATAGACCAGTCAGCCTCACCTCCATCCCTGGAAAGGTGAAGGAACAACTTGTTCTTGTCACTATCTCTAGGCATATCAAGGACATGGGGGTCATCAAGAGCAGTCAGCATGATTTTATCAAGGGTAAGTCATGTCTACTCTAACCTTACAGACTTCTATGAGGAAATTACTAGGTGGATAGATGATGGTAGAGCAGTAGATGTGGTTTATCTAGATTTCAGTAAAGCATTTGACACTGTCTCCCACAGCATCCTTGTAGATAAGTTGATCAAGTATGGTTTTGGTGATCAAGTGGTGAGATGGATCAAGAACTGGTTGAAAGGAAGGAGTCAGAGAGTTGTAGTCAATGGGGCAGAATCTACTTGGAGGTCTGTGACTAGTGGAGTCCCTCAGGGGTCGGTACTGGGACTGGTGTTGTTCAACATCTTCATCAACGACCTGGATGAGGGTATAGAATGTACCCTCAGCAAGTTTGCTGATGACACTAAGCTGGGAGGAGTGGCTGACACACCAGAAGGCTGTGCTGCCATTCAGAGAGCCTTAGACAGGCTGGAGAGTTGGGCGGAGAGAAACCTGATGAAGTTCAACAAGGGCAAGTGTAGAGTTTTGTATTTGGGGAAGAGAAACACCATGTACCAGTACAGGTTGGGGGCTGACCTGCTGGAGAGCAGTGCAGGTGAAAGGGACCTGGGGGTCCTGGTAGACAGGAGGATGACCATGAGCCAGCAATGTGCCCTTGTGGCCAAGAAGGCCAATGGCATCCTGGGGTGCATTAGAAAGGGTGTGGTTAGTAGGTCAAGAGAGGTTCTCCTCCCCCTCTATTCTGCATTGGTGAGGCCGCATCTGGAGTATTGTGTCCAGTTCTGGGCCCCTCAGTTCAAGAAGGACAGGGAACTGCTTGAAAGAGTCCAGCGCAGAGCCACAAAGATGATTAAGGGAGTGGAACATCTCCCTTATGAGGAAAGGCTGAAGGAGCTGGGTCTCTTTAGCTTGGAGAAGAGGAGACTGAGGGGTGACCTCATCAATGTTTACAAATATGTAAGGGGTGAGTGTCAGGAAGATGGAGTTAAGCTTTTCTCAGTGGTGACCAGTGATAGGACAAGGGGTAATGGGTGCAAATTGGAGCATAGGAGGTTCAAGGTGAATATCCGAAAAAACTTTTTTACTGTAAGAGTGACAGAGCACTGGAACAGGCTGCCCAGGGAGGTTGTGGAGTCTCCTTCACTGGAGACATTCAAAACCCGCCTGGACAAGTTCCTGTGTGATGTGCTCTAGGTGACCCTGCTCTGGCAGGGGGGTTTGGACTAGATGATCTTTCGAGGTCCCTTCCAACCCCTAGGATTCTATGATTCTATGATTATAATAACACCTCTTGCATTGCACCTTTGTCAAATTAACAAAGCTGGGTATAGCTGAATCACCTGAAAGAGGGAGTATTCAAAAGCATGTGTCTGAGAAGAGAGTAGCAGAATTTTCAGGCTTTTGCAGAAATCCATGACTGGTGAAAAATTATGTCCAGCTATTTTATCTAGGTTTGGGGAGGGAGGGGGGAGCAGCGTGTGCATATGCTGTGTAGAAAAAGGCTTGAAAGGATATGAAAAACATCCTGACTGTAGCAGTTAGCAAAAACAGTGTCAGAGTCTGTATGCATTTCCAGGACAGACTTTTTGACCAGCCAGACATGGCAGTGTACAGTGTGCTAGCAGAGTCTCTGTCAAAGCAGAGTCCTTGCTACAGCTGTTTATGGTAAGTGTTATTAATATTGGTTAATTATTATGTAATGGTTGGTTTATCAGCAATGTACAGCAGCAAAGTAAGAACAATTACATTTTAACAATTCGGTGTCCCCCTGCGGAAATTACAATTGCTTTCTTTACTTCAGAGAAATTTACTAACACTGTATCTGTAGTGAGGACAGGGCTGCTGAGGGAACTGGTTATGCCTTTGTTTCCTTTTGAATATACTGATGTTTTTAATTTTCATCACATAGCTCCTCACTTTCTCCCCTCTGTATTCTTGTTTGTGAGGATCCACTGAATGAGGTTCTGGTTAGAATTTTATTTCTCCAAGCAGACCTTCTCTAACTGAGTGTTGTCTATCCAAACCTTTGTTGTTCATAGGCTCTGATTTTCAGTACATCATGTTAAGTACCTCCATGAGGAAATTAGGCAATATGAGTAGGCAGTTGAACTTCAGTTACAGAGACCTCAGAGCCCCATGAAGACTTCTTTGATGATATTCTCAGCTTTTTCTCCTCATTAAAGAAGCCAGAGGTGCCAGTGTCAGTGTTCCCTGCTGTCTCAGAAAAAATAAGTCTCAGTCTAACTGTCTAAGGCTTGCGAGATTGTTTAAGAATTACGTGTTTGCTATCTGTATGGAAAGGAATAAAAATTTGAATTTTATTTCATCTACAAAGCTATTAGGTCTGTACAAGGAAGCCAGGCATTTCTCTGTATCCAGCCAACCTTGAAGATGGTAGTCTTACCATTCATCCAGATGTGAAAAGAGAAATAAAATTGATGTCCACTAACTAGTTTGGACCTTAGACACAAAGTTTCTGTGATGTTGACTTCAAGGCAGCTGGTGCATTAGCTAGGAAAGGAAGAGGTCCAACCAGACAAGGAAGTCATGCAGACACATTTTAAGCAAGAGCTGGTGCTGTTGGAAGAGTAAAAAGCCCTTAAATTATTGGAATAGCTGTGTAATTTTCAGGAACTAGTTGGAGAGATTTGTGGCGACACATGGAGAGTGGCTTTATCCTGTACTATTTTGCTACAGATATTAGTGAATTACCTTGTATTCATATTTGTTAGACATCTTATTGATTTTGAAAAACATTGCAACTTGCTAAACTGAATAATTAACATAAGGACAAAAAGTCTCCATCCAAAAGTCTGTATCAGTTGATCAGAGTCTGTATCAGTCTGTATCAGAGTGTTTTGACTCTCAAGACTTTTGTTTGCTTTCTGGAAAACCTATTCATGTACATGAAGACATGCTTATCAGGTACATGTGTAACAGTGTTACTGAAAGAACATTAATGAGTGATATAAAATTACCTGTGAGCATCAACGTCTGGTGAAGTTCTAGAAAGAAGAAATTTTTTGTTACACCAAGCAACAGATGCAGTTTTTCAGTTCTTCTCACAACTGGCACGGTTGCTTGGTCTGTCTTGAGTTCTTTCCCATTTTAAGGTGCTTTTTCTTTGTCATTTCTGATGTGTTACGGTTTCCAGACTCTGTTCAAAATATCATTTGCACATTTAAATCTATTTCAACAACTGCTTGTAGACAGACTGAAGGAAGGAGAGCAACAAGAAAAACAAGCGATTCTGTCATCAGAAATCTTTTCCAAAACTGTGAGAAACAACAGAGATCTTGCTGGAAATGAAGGTACTCTGCTTGAAATGCAATTCGTTTTCCCCTTCAGTTTTTACTTCTTACTTTCTTTTTTTTTATTTTGTAGACATTTACCTCCACTGCACCTTCAGTCAGCACTTAGTCGATATTAAATTAATTCTCTTCTAATGTATTATTACAAAACCAGTGGGGGAAAAGCATGGAAACATGAAGATGGGATCTAAGCCAATATAGTCTATTAAGTTTCTTAAGCACTGTAATTGTTTTTCTCTACTGAATCTTTCCAGCCCCTCCAGTTTATTAAGACTCTACTTGACCTGCAATAGCAGGCTAGTAGGATTATTCTTTTACTTTCTGCAATCAGGGATGGCAGGCTATACAAATAGGTGCAGGTTAGCTGTTGCCAGTACAAATCAGTGGCTCCACCTTGAATCTAAAGAATGTGAATGACTTTCTAGAGCAGTAGCAGCTTAGGTTTGGGGAAATTGAGACCTAAGAAAAGAAAGCCCTCAGCAGTCAGAAGATACCTGAATTTGCATCTCTTCTAATACTGAAGTTGCTATGCTTCTACGGCTCTTCCAAGATTCAGAAGGCAATAGCATTTCAAAGAACACTCACAAGACATCAGAAATTCACGTTAAGAAGTTAAATTGGCTTAGAAACACAAGGATTAACCTGATTGTTTCTGAGTTCCATCTATGGAAACTTGGCAGTCAAAACTGAAAAATCCTCTCAATTTGTGCATGATATGAAACTTTAAAGAATTCAGTTTGAGTGAGATCTTAAGAGAAATATCTATGCAAGTTCTGTCAACACATTTTTGTAGGCAAATTTAGGTCATATGTTTGTGTTAGGTGACACCTTCTCTAAGACAACATACTTTACACTCAAGAGGTAAGTTCTTAATTTAGATTTGGCTTTTGGCTGGCTCAGGGTATGGACAGAAAAAGCTTACAATGACCTGCAAAAAATATTTTAGGTATGCTCTTAAAATTCGAGTTTGATGTGTAGTGAGGATATTAGAACTTAAACTGAGCAGAACTGTACATGAAATTGATATGACCTGTCAGCCTGGTGCTTGGTGGAGAAACTGATAGGAGGTAGATGTTCCCTTTTCTTTGGGGAAGAAAGCAACTAAAGTTGACATATCTGCATCACTAAGAGACGGGAAATGTGAAGGAGTTGTGCATGCATATTGGAGAAGGGCCACTTCTGCTTTTCATGTCAAACCTGCCACTTGGTAAAAGGTCCTACTAGAAGAAGACTCTTGACACCATTAGGTGATATGAGGCAGGCAACATGCTCCAGCAAGAGTCAGAAGATGTGATACACCTGATGTTTTTTGAAGTCTGAGCTCTAGAGTTTCAAATTTCTAACACTTAATAGTACAAATGTCTCCCTTTAATCATAGCTTTGTGGGTTAAAAAGGAAGCAGTGTCCTATATTTCATCAAGCAGCTCTGAACAAAACATAAATTCTCACTTCTTACAGTCTCACTTCTTGCACCACTAACCTATTTACTCTCTAGGGACTTTTCTTTGTTAACACTTTTTCAGTCACCTGATGTGAGTTAAGAACTCATTAATAACAACACAGCCTCATTAACATTTGCTCTTTATGGAGCACTCTGCCTTTTCTGAACCTTTCCTTTTGTAAGGGTATTTCTATGCTTATGGGACAGAATGTAAGTCCTATAGAGGAAAATGGTTGTGAAACATGTTTTGTTCTGTGAAAGATTTTTTAAAGGCTCAAAGGTTGTTGAGGAGGTCTTATTTTAGTATTTGTGGTTTTTTGACACTGATTTGAAACCTCAGGTTGAAGGCTTATGTACTACATAAGAGATAAATGGAGAGAGGCTTGTGACGGACCTTAAAACAGGGAACTGAAGTACATCGTTTATAGTACAGGCTAAACCTCATAATAGACATTAAAGCTTAGGCTAAAGGCATAGATAATCCTTTGTAAACTATCTCCTGATAACATTTTGTGTCTAATGTGAGGGGCTAAGGGTATTGAAGAAAATGCTACTGAATTCTGTCTGTCCATGGTGACTCCCAGCCTAGAGAAAAGGTCTTCTGACTGCAGAACACATCATTTTTTCAACCATGGATTGGATGTTTAAAAAGAACCAAAACCAGACATTACCTCAGGAAACAACTCTCTGCATTCCATTTAGATCTTCAGCTAACAGGTTCTGGAAGATGACAGGTTTATTTTCTTTTTGGATTTTCATGGCCAGCAGACCTGCCTGCTGAATGAACTAATCACTTGAACACTTATTGCCTGCAAGATAGGATACTGTAGATATTCTCTACCTCACTGAAAAATCATGCCCAGAAGAAACTACACCAGTGACATCAGGTTTCCTCCCCTGCATCAAGTGGACTTAAGTTTCAGTGCAGTAGGTTGCTGTAGATTCATTCCAATGCATTTTTTCACTGGTGAGTAAAGTCATTTACATGAGAAGAATTGTCAGAACTTTTTGGTTTTTTTTTTGTTATTTGAACTTTTCATCCAAAACATGGCATAAAACCAACAGAGGGAACAGACTATTTATGACTGTAATGTTATTTACTGCTAGTCTGACACTGATTTTTATTTATTTTTTGTAACAAAAATAGCAGTTTTCTACCCTAGAGACAACTAGTTTAATGCTCTGGAAAAGCTGGTGCATTTTTGCAACATCTGAATCCATTTCACAGTAACAGATTCAAATGTCACAAAGTCAAAAGTCCCCACATAAAAGAAGAAAATTATAAAGACCAAGTGTATGTGTGTAGCTTCTCTTATCTATGTTAGCTTTCCAGAAGACTTCTTAAACTTAAGCATCTGCTAGCAAGAGCTTTCTCTTTTCACCCTTCTCTTGCCAAAAGTAGCAATCTGTATCTTCACCTTTACAACATTAAAAAAATACCACCCTGAAATGTCCTACTTGGTTGATGACTTGAGGTTTTCACTGAGTTGATCTGGGAAAGCAATATGGGATATTTTGCAGTTGCCCCATACAGGTACTGTTTTTCTCTTTATTTCTTGGCGTTATAAATTAAAATAAAGTTAATGATCTGAATGAAAACGTACAGCAACCCAGAACTGCTCTAATTTGCAATGGCTAAATCTTTACAGTTAACTCATCTGATTGTACTTTTACTTGGCTCTAAAAATCAAGTGTTTAGTTGTTGGGTAATCTCCATGGCTCCTACTAATTCAGGAGAATTGGTGTAGAGTCTAGCAGAGAAACTGCTGAGTTAATACATATTAAGAATAATACATAATAACTAGTATACAGACATGTCCACGTTGTACATAAATACTGCGTACATACATATGCAGGCATGTTGCAATGCCAGTCAAAACTCAGAGCAAATTATCTCATTATTGAAAGCCTAATCTTTCAGGTTTCCTTATTAAAATGCTTGTCAAAGTTGACTTTGCACCATAAGCACTATCTGCCTTCAGAGGACGTGCAAAATAATACGATGATCTCCCGAACACCTTCAGCTAAACCATAAACAGTAGTCAAAAAGTGACAGTTATTTGGGATGTCAAATTGTCCGACTTGGGCTCAAACCTGTGGGTAAAACCAAATCAATTCTACTGCCTTTTCCTCCTCTGTCTCAACTTGTATTGTGGTGTTGCTTGTTTACCAACAGCAATGCAAAGGATCCTGAATCTTGGTGACTCTGCCAGACATCTGAAGAATATAATTCTGCCAAAGAGAAAGTGTAACTGATCCTGAATAGAAAACAAGCCAGTCCTTAAACAAGTCACCAGCGTGCCTTGCAGCAGAATTATCCCTTTTTGAAAAAAACCTCATAGCGCCTCACTGTTGTCCTGAAAGGACTTCCTCTTCAGAACTCTACCTGGAGGGAGAGGTTTGACAAAAAGACTTCAAACCTGACACATTCCTAAACCACTACGTAACAGCATATTATGTTTAAGATTATGTTTAATGTTAATGGCTTGAATTAAACAACTCTTGTCAGAAAAGCCTTTACTGTTGCATAGCTTAAATCTTATAACTAGCTCTTCTCATTGAATTTGATTTTAATATTCAAGTGTTTAATTCTTTTATTTCTCTATATGCTTCCCGTTACAACTGCAGGATTTGCATAATGGCACAGGATGTGTTGACTATTATGATATTATAAAGATTCACATAAATTTTTCTAAGAAATGTTGACTGTCATATTTTGGTACATTTGTAAATAACTATAAATATTTGTTTCAGATCTGGGTACAACTTTGTGATCACCAGGTTTTTCAGGATAGCAACGCTTCAGTGTCTTTTGTTCTTATATTAGGATTTCTCAGCATAATGCTGACGTGTTTGCAATTTTGCTGGACGAAGAGTACAGAACCTAAAGAATTATCACAACAGAAAGGTGCAAGTGGGAATTTCTTCACACATTTGAAAAGTTTAACTGATCTCACTCTATACATTTTACCACTTCATTGCAGGAACAGGTAGACTCAATGAACATAGGCATTTTGAATGGAAATAGGGCCTCGGGAAGAAAACTGTGTGTTCTCAGGGACACATTAAGTTTCTAGGCTGCTGAATGCTTTGCTAGAGTAAAGCACATGTCAGCAAGTGAGCAGCAAGGACTTACAGCATAAGAATGGAAAAAAAAAATACATATTCTACCTGAGTATCTTTTCATTTTCTAAGGCATATGTGATGGAGCACTGACTGAGCACCTTTTTTACCAAAATAAGAAGGGGAGAAAAAAATTCAGTTATACCATTACTTTTGTTGTAACTTAAGAATTTGCTGTGAGCTGTGCATATGTTTAGAATTTCACTGAAAACAAATTACAGATTACATCCGTTCAAAACCAAATTATTTGGATGACCTTCAAGTACTGATAAGAAATCAGCATGTCTTCTCAGAGATGATTGCTTTGTTGATACATTGTAAAACAAAAGCCTTTCTTTGGATTCAAGAATTAAAATCTGAAACAATGAATTTGATGGAATGTTTTTTTCTCTTTAGAGTATTCTGAAATAAAACATAATATCAACAGCGTGAACTAATAACTCAAATGCAGATAATTAAATCCCCATATTGCATTCACTATCTTGTTTGTCATCTTTTTCTAATCCAATGATACTTAATATGGGAGTCTTTGCAGAAAGCAAATGTTGAACTAATTTTTTATTTTTTCCTAGCTCATAATTTTGTCTGTAATTACACTTGTAAAAATGTTTATCAATAAAGATTTTGTCTCTAAAAAGTGTGGAAAGCAATATTGCATAAAGATACAACAGATTTAAAACATCTGCATTTAGTGTTCTCTAGTCATTGACAACCATGTGACTACAAGCATTTGAAGTGCATGCTGTGTCAGATTTTTGATTAGCTAGAATGGCTTCAAGTAGCTGGCTTGTTGTGGTAAAACCCTGTTATAGCTAGAAACCAGAGTCCACTCTTGATAAGTCAGAAATGAAGTATGCTCAGTGGTATGGAACGTTTCAATTTTCAAGCAGATACAGAACCTGGGAAACTGTGGACATTGCATTGTTTATCTTTCTGGTTTTGTTGGCATAGGTCTTGCACAAATTGCCGCTTCTGACACAGAGTCCAGGCAATCCAAAATGTCTAGGACAATCCTGCATGGACTCAGGTTTCCAAAGCAGGTCTCTAGAAGTTGTTTTATTTTGGATACAATTAGAAAAACAATATTTTTCCCAATTTTCTCCAAGAAAAAGTCATGAAGAAAGAAATCCACTCTGTGCTAGTACTGCAATACTACCTAGGACTCCAGATTCTGGCCTTTCTGGTCATGCAATCCAATATGTTTGGAATGGGAATTAAGCAGGTCATACTCATTCCTAATACTGAACAGAAACAAGGTCATGGTTTGAACAGGATCTACAGTCATCCTACTTATAAGTATGTTCTATTTTTAACACAAATATATATAAACTTTTCCTAAATTTGTGTTCTGAGAAAGTTTTACAAAAGTTAATATTTACATTACAGTCACTGCAGCGCCCTTTTAAAATGTAATGTTGACAAGAAATCAACGGTTTTCTAATAGACTGCATTCCTCATTGGCTTCTAGGTTTACAAATCAGTTAATTTGCACCAACATCTTAAGGGAACCTAGAATGGATTAAGCCAGTCTACAAAGGCTTTTCCCAATGCCTGGATAGCATTCAAAGGTACATCCACTTTAGCTGATCCTTCAGATACGAATTCTCAGGTAGGTTTATCTTGTCCATATATTGAGAAGCAATCACAAATTGTACCTTCAAATTCCATCTACAAACGTGATTGAACTGGTATTTTCTAGTGGAAGTCCAATTTTTATTTTAAAAAACCTTTGTTACAGTATCATTAAAACTATTGTAGAAATATTTTTAGCACATTCACTTCCATTTAGTAGATGCTTTGGTTGTAATAAACAATTCTCCTTAGCGTGAGTCTAAGTTTTAAAATCTCTTCTTTATTTAGCAGACAGTCATTGAAAATGCATCATATGTTAGAGGTCCAATATACTTTGTTGATTTTTTTTTCTCCGAACTTGCTGAAGAACCAATGAGACTTCTGTAGTTCTCAACTGACTTTTAAACACAATTATATGAGCAATTCCCATTTACGCTCCTTCTGAGGTAAAGGTGTGATGAGTTAATTTTTTGGTAAGACAGCTTGTGTATTTTCAATACAGGCTTCACAGTCTATGCTTAGCTGCAATGTTGGCTAAGTACTTAAGTTTTCTACCTCGATTAAGCTTCATCCAGAACCTAGAAGTGAAATTAATGTTAACTTGGTTTTGCAAGTCTACTTGCATGACAACTAGATATTTCCAAGTAGACTAGACATGCCTATTGCTTCCAAGTAATAAAGGATGAGACAGCATAGAACCTAGACATTAAGCAATGATCAAATGAAGTAAAGAAGAAACATAGTACTATCGTGTACTATAACTACTTATATGTTTTTCAATGGTTTTCATGTTGCTCTCTAAATTATTTGCCACCATTTGCTATTGAAGGCAAGTCAACTGATGAGGAGAGCTATTGATCTGTTTTACTGTCATCATGATGGTTATGTTTCATCATCCAGTGTAAGTTACAGATTTTAAGAGGTTTGTGAGTCTGTGTGAATCAATGACTACCAGTGGGCTGCAAAAGTGTCAAATAGTGTAGGAAATATGGAACTGCAGCCCACAAGACATTTTCATCTATGAAGCCCTCAGATGAAATATGTAAAGGGAGCTTTTAATTGAGGCTGACCTGTTGCTACATTATAAATCAACATTTTTAGATGTTTTCAATGTGAGATCTTGCTTTTGTAAGAGTGACCTGTGAACAAAACTTTGGCTTTGTCTGTATGGAGCCAGAAGGGTTTTTGAACACCCAAGTCATGAACTGTGCCTTAACTTGTCTCTTCGCACTCCACATGTCAAAGTCTATGAAAATGAACTGGGAACATAGACCAGACAGGAGCTGGAGTATGCTCCGCTCAGAACCTAAACTTGAAAAGTAGGGAGCAGAATGTGGTGAGCTCTCACTCCTTGGTTCAGAGCCAGAGTTTGAGAACCTCTTATGTGGAAAGCACTTCCAAATACAGTCTTATTCTGCAGAGGTCTTCATCAAAATAAAATAACTGTCCATCTGGGAAGGCTTTTGACAGGAAAAAAAAAAGTTTAAAAACTTCACCGCTATAAAGTTTCCTGTTTGACCTCCTTTAAAGTGTTATATTTTGGCCATAGCAGAAGCTGCCTTGGCAAATAGTGAGTTCCATTCAGCAACCTGGGCAAAACTGATTTCCAAGCAGTTGGATTTCCTTATTGATGTAGGTAATATTGAATTAAAACAAAACTGAATTGACAATATTTAATTTAAATAACCTAGTGATTTTGATGGATTGAGTAAACTGATGTAGTATTTTCCTAGCTTAAAGGAGAAATATTTTGCTGATGTTGCCCATGCATAAAAAAGAAGTCTTGGCTATTATTTATAAAACCCAGAGCATGAAGAGCATATATGCTCCATTAAAGCTGGAAAGAGGAGGAGAATTAAAAGGCTACATTTTTTTTCTTGTGCTGTATTTGTTTTATCGAGCTGCTGCTAGATGACTGAGCTCACAAAGGGAACCAAATCCTAGCTGCTGAGTGCTGATATCCTAATGATTCTCTGCTGCCTAGCTGCAGAGAGTCTATCACTCTTTTCACACACCTTCTGTCAAAAAATGGCAGCTATAAATTGTAACTAAGCCCCAGGAGAAAAAAGCAGATAGCTGGCCAGTATCTGCAGCTGTATTTATCCTCTTGGTGGGAAGGCATGTGTGGGGTCATGGAAACACATACCCATGATTAGTAGTCTCAGAGCCATGCTGGGAAGAGCACAGACTAAGCAGAGATCATGAAAGAAGCTACCAGGTAGTAGCAGATGAACTGCAGTTTGCATTGTGCATCTTCCTAGTGTCAAATCTGTTATTCCACACGTCCTAGATCAAAAACTATACTTTCTTCCCATACATTCCTTATATAAACTGAATTTCCCTATAAAGACTGAATGACCACACCATTTGGCTGTGTTCATATCACAGACCACAAGATTATAACATTGTCAGCTGTTCTGACTATTGCCTGACTCCTCTTTGGTGTTTTCGCCCTTAATAGATCAGTTCACAAAACAAAGTATTAAGCAGAGCTGCTAAAGATACCAGAACTTGGTCTGTTGTGAAACTGTAGCCCCAGCAATTTAACCCATGCAAACTTCTTTAGAAATACAATTTCACTGAAGATTGTCAAAACCCACTACAACAGGACCATCGCTTAGTAGTGAGATTCTGACTAACAGGCAGCCAGTCATCACCCTCACTCTTCATCACTTGAGTGATGATTGTGCCACCAAGCTACACATAGTGCTAAAACTGACCACAGTTCTAAGTAACTGGAGTGGGGGAAGACTCATTATGAAGAAGAACTTTATCTATGTGAAACAGGTTTTGCCAGACACCTCTTATCCCACAGTTGGAAAGCCAGCTGCCTATAAATGACATATAAATGAAATGACATAATACAACACTTTTTCCTTAAAATTACAATATTTAGCCAGAAGAACTGGCTATAGAATTCATCACCTACCTGTCTTTTGAATGTATGCCTACTCCAATACTAAATGGTTTAAAGAATAGAAAGCCTCTTTAGTCAAATATGCAACTTGATACGAACTCTATTCCAAGAGTGAATTACCACATCTGCTAATCTATCCGCCTCTCACAGCAGCTCTGTCCCAGCAAGTATCTCTCCACAGGGCTGGAAGTTCCAGGCATGACTTCACTGGAATTGGTGCCAGATTAAATTACACATGGGCATATGGATAACACAGTATTCAGCAGATTCTTGACATGAACAAAGTCTTTTTTTTTTTTTTTTTCATCTATGGATTTAAAGCTGCATTTTCAACTAAATTTGCAAGCAGTTACTCTCACATGCAAAGAACCTTCCATTTAGGGGTTCATATTTACCAGAGAAAAGATAGGGAGCCAAGAGAACCCAAGAAAGCTGGTCTATTTCAGATCAGGGCTGCATCCATCTTTAACTGTATATGCAAACATAGCCCCTAAAATGTTCACTACACGCATTTTTTTCAGGCAAATGTCTTCTTTACCCTGTGATAAGCAACAGTATCAAGAAAGTAACTGAAAATTGTTTCATGGCAATCTATTTTCCTAATGCTGCTGAGTTTTCAATTAAATTTTCAGTAAAGTTTGGACTTCCAGTAACACCTTGTACTGGCAACAGGACAAGAGGAAATGGCCTCGAGTTGCATCAGGGGAGGTTTAGATTAAATATTAGAAGGAACTTCTTCACTGAAAGTGTAATAGAACATTGGAATGGGCTGCCCAGGGAGGTGGTTGAATCACGATCCCTGGAGGTATTTAAAAGATGTATAGATGTGGCACTTAGGAACATGGTCTAAGCACTGGACTTAGTAGAGTTAGGTTATGGTTGGACTTGCTGATCTGAAAGGTCTTTTCCAACCAGAAAAATTCAGTGATTCTGTGATTCATTCTTAGGTTGTGTTAGGGAAGAGGAGGTGACAAGGAGGATTCTTCTTGCAGTAAAGTGCTTGAAAGAATGATTTCTAAAATTACAAACAACTTCACAATGAGATTCTCCTTCTGTTGACTTCTAAAAAGCTAAAACACATGATCGGTGTCTCCTAACAGCACTCAGCAACACGGAGGCACAGGCATAAATGAAACTCCTCCCAGCTGCTCCCCACATTGGAAGGTTAGGGCTGGTGCTAAACTGGAGCAGATCATTATTTCTAGGGGGAGCAAAGAATATCCCAGTTAGCACTTTCACAAAACAATGTGAGTCAGGAAAACACTGCACTGCCTTAATCTCTGCCCTGCAGAAGTACCATAACGGGACCTGACAACATCTGGCCTTAAGCTTTGAAAGTGAATAGTTAATTTTTTCCTTTTTTTACTCTGCACATACTCAAACAATTAAAGAGAACCAATTGGGCATCCAGCCAATGTAAGATCCCAGTAGGAAAACAATTTTGTGGAGCTACCATGCTATCTTTGTATAGTGCAGATGATGAGGAACTTAAGATTCAGAGTTGTTATTTCTTCCAGAAACAATAATCAGTTTTGCACTGTAGGTTTCTTAGCAATAAAGTGAAGCAAAATATATGAGCTAGATTATTAATTATGCTGTGTCAAGAAAATTCTAACACTTAACGTCTCCATTGGAATGGCACGTCAAAGCAAAATATTGTTCATGCGTGCTCCATATTCTGTGTCTGTGGCCATTACTGCTACAAGAAACATAAACATTTACAGAACAGCTGAGCATTTTGATAAATCTAAGTCAACTTTTCAGAAGAGATAAAATGTTATGTGCCGACCATAAATAACAACTCTGCATGGTGAAGCTATGTCTTCAGAGCTAAGAAACAAGAAATAGAAAAGTCATGAGCTGGACCTTGTATTGGATGAAACCTAATTTCCCTCATCTCTGTGCGAGGATTCCAGTACAACAGTTATTTTGATAACAAGGAAATAGATTCAATTTTCCCAATGGAATTGTTGACAGTTAACACTGAAAATCTTGTTCCTGGTGACCTTGGAGGAGAGGATAGGCATGAAAAGTAACCTAGCTTCCTACAGCTCTTGTGGCCCTAGAAAATAGATGCTAAGCATCCAGTTGGCAACCAAACTTCTATAGCAAGTTTTGCAACCAGCCTTAGAAATATTGTCTGTTGTGCCTGGAAAAAAACAAATCAACCATTTGTGTCACAGGAATAATCACACCTTAATACTCAAAAGTGTTCTGTTTCATTCCAGGACACTTCACCACAGGAAAGCTGAACTGAGACATTTTCCCTCCTTAATATGAATATGGTACAGTAAAAAAAAAAAACAAAACTATAAAAGCACAAACATAAAATAAAAAAAACAATGTCAAAATCTAATAGCAAGTGCCTAAACTTTTTTGCATGCTCACTGCCGTGGAAAGAAGGTTTTGCCAGAAAAGCAGCTTTGGATTTCTTTAAGTCCAGCTGTCAGAGTAAGGATGCAATTAGGTAAAGGAATCCAGAATATTAAAAAAACTTTGGCTATAATTTTTAAGTCCAAGTTAAAAGCAACTAATTATAGCTTTCCTCTTCTTTCCCGCCCAGGTTAATTTAGTAATAACAAATAAGGGTGAACCTAGTGCAAGTTAAGTAACTCAAACGCTGTTTCCCTACCTCCTGTTGACTTTACTTTCTTATCCCCATTCAGATTCAGATTTCTAAATAAGTTTTTAAAATAAACGGGAACAGCTTGGTGGTTTGGCAACAGACAGAAAGATGTTGAAGAAAGACTGCTTTATTGCAGCAGTAGAGACATTATCATTTTACTCTATGGTAATTCCTTTTGTTTAGAAAGGAGCAACTGTGAGAATTCCCACAGACACTGGTGAAACAAAGCAAAGGTTTCCAAACATTAGCCCTGTTGTAGTTTGCATACCTTTATAGAAAATTTCTACTCTGAAACTCACGAAGAAGTAAAGAATAATAGTTAAAAGATGGATGGTAAGAGTACTGTGTGGTCTGCAAGAAATGCTGAGAGCTAGAAGTGGTCTACTGGGCCAATAAAAAGTTTTAAAAACACCAAAGTGAAGTACCCTACAGGGTACTCTTGAAGACACTTCCCAGTATCCAAGGTAAATCTTCTCTAAGAGAGGCAGATTTCTCTCTGGTTTTATTTGTTTCTGTGGTTTAAATTCAGCTTAAGCTTAAATGTGTAGCAGCATATCTAGAATAGTAAAGGTTTTTGTCTTTCTCCTATCTGAAGCTTATGGCAGAACATTTTTTTCCCACTGCCAAATACAAATCTATCTGGCCAGATTTGCAGTATTTTGTCAGCATAGCTCTAAAGCCGTGGAATGCTCCCAAAAGCTTTCCCGTTTTTTTCCCATATTCACACTTTTGTGAATCCTTTTTATTTATTTTTATTTATTTTTACTTTTGTGGACATCCTTTTTAATTTTCACCTCTCCCCCTCTCTTAAGCTAACTTCTTACAGTGAGAAATCTATCACTCTTGGCAGATTTTTCTGACCTGCCCAAAGCAGTTTAGTTTTCACCTTCAGAATGCTTTTTCTATGTCCAGAGGTAGCCTTGAGTCGCATGATAGTCTGTCATTTTCCCTCATGTTTGTTGATAGTCTTTGTACCCTATGGCAAAAGAATTAAGGCCAAAAGCTTCTATTTGACTCAATTTTTTTTTTTTAAGTCACAAATCAGATCAATTGCAAATCTCCTGTTAATATGTTCTGCCCAACAAAATTCTTCACATTTCTAAAAAAATACTTTTTCCTATCATACTTCACTCAGCTATCACTTATCCAGGTAAATTAAATAATAAATTTGACATACATATGAGAATACTTTTTAGAAAGCTAACCAGGAATCACATACTACTTCTGTTTTTCCTGTAAAAGGAGGCCAATGAAGTCAGCTGAGTCAAGTGTGAGGTCCATGGAGTGATGCATCTAAGTGGGAAGTTTCAAGTGCAACTTGGATTAGTCAGTAGCTGCTGTTTCAGTTCTTGGAGTGAACCAGAGAATAGGATGCCACAACTGGTTATATCTCTGAGTAAGAATATTCTCACTGGGCATTCCTTTTTTTCCTAATTTATCACATTTCTCCAGTTTGGTTCTGTGTAACTTAAGCATGCCGTTACCTGTTTAACCTTGTGAGTTAATCCCTTAATTCTCTCTTTTTTTTTTTTTTTCCCCTCTCTGAAATCTGTTTACTTGCCTCCTCCTCAAAAAAAAAATATTCCAGAAATGAGCCCAGTGTTTCCAGGAGAGGCTTTCAGCATATGTGAACTTATATGGGTCTGTAAAAGTCACCCAAATATGGCAACACTGCTCAGTAAAGGAAGTTAATCATTTCACACTTTTGCTTCATGATTTTTTTGCAAGAGTATAGTCTTGTTCTGTCTTTGCTATTTTGCTTTGCTCACTAATGAGTGATTTCCTTTTTTATGTCTGAAGACATTTTTTGCGTCCAGTTTTCTGTTCACATTCAGTTGTGTGTGGTTTAGATTATGGTAACACATAGCACTTGCTCACTTAGCTGAATATAAAACTGAATCACTCTGGCTGGAAAATATGGGTTTTAATTAAAGGAAAAATATTTCACATGTTAAAACAAGCTTTGTGAACCCTGAAGAAGTACCAGAATTTCACAAGCATTAAACCATATTGGATTTGACTTGCCTTTGATCCTGAATCTTTTTTAAGATATATTAAGGATATTTTGATGTCTTCGAAGGCAGAAGGCCAGATGCTACTTATCCATGTAGAAAAATGAAAGATAGGAGCAACTGCCCCGGTTTGAGTTGCCTCTCTTTAGCTGAAGTGTCACCTCTTGGTTTTTAAGTGGCAATGTCTGCAGCTCCAAAGTATGGCCATGCCAGTTTCCAAGGGGGCAGTGTTCTGCAGAGCCAAAATGCTGCATCTCGAGTAATCAGGTTCTCCCGCCTCAGAGCTTTAGGTTTTCCTGCAGGACAATAACCCATTACCCAGCCATTATTGCAGCTGTCAAAACACACAGTAAGTATATTAGATAACCCTATGATACATACCATAGATGGAAAATGTGGATTTGTGGAATATGTAACTGAAAACTAACTTAAAATGAAAGCTATTAGTGCATGCTTTGTCAATGCTAGCTTTTGCTTTTGTCTGGCAGGTTAAAGTTTCCTATCCCATTTAGTGAGCACTTCATTTTGTAGACTGGCTTCAGCCTGCATGCAAATAATGGATCCCCTTCTAAACACAACTCGACAGTACTGTTTGCTGTCCTCACTGCTCCTAACAACTTCCAGATCTGCCAAATCCAGAAGATCTAGATCCAGATCCAGAATTCTATGCAGTAGGAAGCTGAATGTACGAAGAAAAATTTTATTTCCTATTTTTAGAATCCACTCCAAAAATTTTAAAGTTAGCTTCAGTAGCCTGATATGAAAACTTTGGAGGTCAAGTTGAACATTAAGGAATCCTACAGGCTTCACAGTAAGTTAAAAAGAAGGGGTAGTTGCCAGATTACAAAAGAAGAGGAGAAGTTTCAAGGTAGGTATATGTCACTAATATACCTTCCACAATTGACATCTATTTGACTTACATATATATCTGATTTTCATTTGACTTACAGATCTTGGCCCTCCAGGGTATTGCTAGTAACTCAAAAGACTTATGTCAGTAGAAAGCCACAGTATATAAACAACAAACAGTTAAGTCCCCACAAACTTAGTACAGTCTCTGTTATCACAAGATTACTTTTAGGTCAACCTTCTTTATGGAGCTAATATCTGGTTTAAAATTCAGATCTACAAAGCAAAGCCAGTATAGTCTTAAATCCCATTAAGAAACAAATTTATATGGTCATTATCTAAAATGAGTCACATTCAAGTATTCTGTATGTGATCATGTTGTCAGTTAATAATTAGCGAGCATATTAAGAATGAAACAATTAGGGAACATGAGGATGGCAGAATAATGCCCAAATACAGAAGAAGGAAAATATAGGATCCAGTGCTAAGGTCCTTATGGCCTTCTTTTTTAAACAAGCAAAACTCTCAATGAAGTCTGTTTCTATTATAGCAGAAAACGGTGTTTCTGTCAAAAATCAGACTCTCTATCCATGCTTGTTTACCACTAAATCATTTCTCATATGGAGAAATATGTCATTATTATTCTGATTTTTTTTAGTAGAATAGTATTATTGAGAAGTATTCTAGTTTTTTCATCTCTCTCAAAGTATGTTATAAGGATAATGAGTTAAACAACAGTTCTTCATCTGGTTTATCCTTTTCCTTTCATAAATAGAGCTAGCAGAACAAGATGTCTTTCAAAACTACATTTGCAAAAGATCTGAGACCATATTTCCAACTGTTTCAGTGTCACATCAGTTGCTAATGTTTTCAGGTTACAGCAGATTTTAATTTTCCCTCATTTTTATAATTACTCAGCTGATAAGGGGAAGAGGGCAAGAGTGCTCTGTCAGGTGAGAAAAATCAGATTAATGTACTTTTGAAAGACTGTATCTGGCACCATGTTCAGAATGCCCTGTGATTTCTATTTGATTACTGCATGTGAGGGTTTGGGTTTTTTCCTAAACAGACTGAAGATCTTTAGAATCTTAAATTTACACTTTCCAAACATTATTTTTGTGTGTTATGTGTACCTACAAGTTTTACCAATGACAATAGAGTGGTGTCTGCTTGCAGTGGTTGAAGCCAAAGGAGTTCTGACTGACAGAGCTTGTCAAAACCAGGAGTGTTTTGACAAATATTTACTCTTAAGGACTCCCATATGAAAACCAAAGGTGGGGCTACCCCTGGAGCTGCACCTTGTGGTACATAAACATTTATGTCCTTTGGCTTTAATTCTCCAAGAAGCTCATCATAAAGCAAAGCATGTTCCCACAAAAAAAAGCTCCCTCTAGATTCAGTAAGGTTGTTTGACGTGCATAAGAAGGCTAGCATTACTCCCAAGCTGACCAACATTTCCTTAAGCAACCTTTCTTGCGTCAAACCCCACCTCCAAAGATTATTGAGAAAAGTAGGTAAGAATTGCCCGTGTTTCTCTGAGGAAGTGACTAGTGGGTCTCAGTGGCTTTGATGGTGTCAGCAATGTCCAGTAGGTAGTCAACCACGAGAAATCCTGCTGAGCACAAGTGGTATTTGCAATGTTTTTCTCCCACTGCCTTAAAAAGCAAATTCTCTCCACATCAAATGTGTCTCTATTGAGCAATTACTGTGTGTCAGCACTCCTCAGCCCTAAGTTGTTTGCTGGTTTCTGAAACATGAAAAACACAAGACATCACAAAACGAAAACAGTGTCTGTTTCTATTCTGTTGATTTAGGAGGCAAAGAAGAGAAATAAAACAAACATCCTCGCAAAACCTGAGACTGCAATCAGGATAACTGAAGATGGAACCACCCCACATTTTGGTTTGTGGCTCCTCTGAAAACTTTGCTTTGTTCACATGACTACTTCTATCAGATCAGTAAGACAAACAGCAAAGTCACAACTATTACCAAATCAAGAAAACATATTTTTATAACAAGTAGGATATTGGAGCTGAGATAGCAGCAACTAATTTCATTTATGCACACGTAAGCCCTTAAATTAGAGGTGAAATGCAATGATGAATGAGTCCCATTTGTTCTAATCACTGTAAAAGATCCCCTTGCATTTCTTGGTTTCCTGCAATTGGGCAGCCTATGATCTTCTCTCTATATTTCTGCTAAATCCTCCGTGATGATTAAGTATACAATTACAATGCTTCTTCTCTTCTCCTCCTAGTGCAAAATTACATTCTCTTCACCATGTTTCTCACATTAAGAGTTGAATCTGCTAATAGAGGCAATGATTAATGAAAGGTTGGTGTGAGTTTGACCAAGAAGGTTAATTTAGCTGGACTCCAGGGTGAGACTTGCAGATTTCTAATCAACTTGGAAGTTGCCAGCTGCCACGTGGGTCATGACAGAAGTGCTGACTTCAGAAATGAAAAATAAATGTCCTGTTTACATATTGTTTCTCTTTCTTGTGATAAATAAAATACTAAGAATGTTTTAAACCACTGAGGTTAAGCACACTGGAGAAAAAACTTTTTAGATTAGCAAAAGCAGACAGATGCAAGTTATTAAATGTTACTTGTCACAGATTTGAACTCTACATGTCTACGCAGAAAAGCAAGAGAAAAGCCAGGAACATGATGAACTGACCTAAGAACCCTAAAATCTTGTTAGTAAATCACTTGTTTTTTTCACTTTCCAGGCTCTCAGGTCCTCAAAGTTTAGAATGCATCAAAACAAAGTATGGAGTGCAGTATGACTGTGTATGTAATAAGATCAAAGGAGGAAACAGAAGAAAAAATGTTGAACAAAAGATATTAAAGCATTTTCTCAAAAACTGGTTTTTTCCTTCTCATTTATGAGTTTCCTTGTATTACTGAAGTTTATATCCTTCTCTTTTTCATATAAAAGAAGATTTTGAGTATCCAATAGATAATATATATAAATATTAAATTTAAGTACTAAAGGGACATTGAAAATTCAGGGGGTGGGAGGGTGGAAAGAATCCAAAGACACTGAATAGTTTCAGGAGTACCTCATTATTATTTAGTAGAACTTTACTGCTCATAATTACACAAACTGTTCTTAACAGAAATTAAATTCTACTGAGTCAACCATACTCTCCATTCCTCAAACCCAAAATGTTGTAATTTAACATTATTGCATAAGTGGTTTCCAAAAGGCAACATATGGCTAAAGACAAGGGTCAACATTTGTACAGAGTAGTTTAGAGAACATCAGTAAATTTGCAATGAAAGTAGCACCTCGCCAGACCTGAAACTCCATTGCTTCTCTGCACACTCCCTCTAAGTGAAAAAGGAACATGGAAGGCAGTCTGGCTCATAACAGGTCAACTGAATTGCAGGACACACGTGAAATGGTAGCACAGCTGTGACTTTGTGGGTAATTTGCAGAGCCTAAAAGAGATAGGTTTGACTCAGCGCAACAACTGCTCACGAATCAGCCTGATTTTAGGCAAGTGACAATAACAAAGAGAAGAGAGAGACTTTGGTTAGAGTCAGTCTATTTGAGGAGATAGCGATGATGAGAGAGCACCTCGCTCAAGGGGGGACTGTAGTTGGTTGAGTCTGGCAGCAGCCAAGGACCCACACAGCCGCTCACTCACTCCTCTCCCATGCCCCATTGGAAAGGTAAACAAAATAGGAATACCAAAAGTGAGAAACCAATGGGTCAAGATGAAGACAGTTTAATAAGTGAAGCAAAAGCCGAGCACATAAGAAAAGCAAAGGGAATTTTATTCGCTGCTTCCCATTGACAGGCAGATGTTCGGCCACTTCCCAGAAAGAAGGGCCTCAGCACAAATAACGGTTACTTGGGAGGAAAAAGACCAACACCACAAACATTCCTCCTTCCTCCTCCTCTCTTTGAGCTTTTATTTCTGAGTCTGATATCATACGGTATGGAACATCACTTTGGTCAATCCAGAAAGGCTGCCCTGTCTGTGTCTGCTACCAACCTCTTTTCCTATCCCCAGCTTACCACCAGTAACTGCAAGAGTAGAGTGGGAAAGAGGGAAAACCTTGATGTTGTGCAAGAACTGCTCGGTCATAGCCGAAATACCAGTGTGTTATCCACACTGTTTTAGTCACAAATACAGACGAAAGCAGCATGCAACCTGCTATGGAGCAAGTTCACTCCACCCCAGCCAAACTCAGTACAAGATTTAGCCTACTCTGTGTGTTACCACCAACACAGACCATGCAGACAAAATGATGCAGATCTCAGACATTATTAATACCGTAAAGATTTCTAAAGTAAGAATTTATAAAAATCATCTTTTTTCTCTTGATATTCAAATGCTTGCAGCTCACATTTTAAAAGGTTTCTTCCTCCCTGCTCTTACCAGGATGAAGAGAACACTACTTTTCTTAAAAAAAGCTATGATTCACATTTCTTTGGTAATTAAGGAAACAGTCACATTTTGAAAGTTATATAGTATGAGTAAAAAGACTGAAAAGAACCTCCTAGAAGGGTGGTTTTATTTTTAGGGCATCAGCTGGATGAACTGAGAACCCCTGGAGAAATGAGACTTTCTGGAATTAGGGTGTTCAGGGACTAATATAGAACTTACTCCTTAATTTGATTAAGGCATAACACACTAAGGAGTTCAAGTTTTGAGTGGAAGAGAAAAGTATCCTATTTATTTAGCCTCAGTCTGACCTTCCTCATGAACTGCCAAGGGGTATCCCTTTTTCCTATATTTATACACAAGTTTTTCCGTACCAGGTGTATTTGTTTTTATTTCTGGCATGACAGAGAAAAAATGAAGTGTACTGAGAAAGATGGACAAACCTTTTGCAAAAGAAAAAGTTTTATGAACAAACAAACCACCCACTACTACCCTTTTTTTGGGGAAAAGAATCTAGTCCTGTTATGGCCCAGACATTGCACTCCTCTTTGATTTCTTCAGGATAATGTCATGAAAATCACATAGAGAAAAGGGTAAATTAGTCTGCCTCTATCTAGATAGGAGTGTAAAAACAAGGGATTAAAATGTAAGTAAATTTTATGAAAGATCAGGACAGTTGCATGGGTTTACACTTTTTTCACTGCATAGGTATTTTAAAAAACAAAACAAAACACCATCACAAATTATCTAACCTATTTATTGATTATTAAGCAATGACCATAAATGATCCAAATGTGCCTAAGCTGGGGAGGTGCTAAGTTTCTTAATAATAAAATCAGCTTTCTAAATTGTAAAGTGGACTTTGGAGTATATCCAAATATCCTTTTGGGTAGAAGGGTTTTGTGAGAAAGTGTATTTTGAAGAAAGCTATAAATCTACCAACTAAAATTTTAAACTCTTGTGTCATTTTAAAGACAATTGTATTTAAAACCACAGAAATATTAGGAAGGTCAAAGAATGTGATCTTTGACACAAAAATGTGATCGATTCACTTCATGTGAACTTCACACTGTGTTCAGCCCTTAACTCTTGCATGAGCTACAGCATCTCTTCCAGAAATAAATCTCGACCTTAACACTTCAAATAAGACAAAAGAACTATGTTCTTAGTAAAATTGTTTTAATGGATTAATCACCCTCAGGATTAAAAATCAACAGATTACTTTCTTGGAGTGAGTTATGTTGTTTTGGTTTTGTTTTTTGTTGTGTTTTTTTTCTTCTGTCTAATACTGTTGTTTGTCATGTCTGTCTTCCCTACAGAGATTTTGCACTCCTCGTTTTTTTCATTGGAAGGTATCCAGTAGGGATTCTATTTAGCTTATAATTACAAAAGGTATGTACAAGGATTCAGGACCACATCCTACAAGTTTTGGTTAATAAGCCAAAAGAAGGGAGAATGTCAAGTTTAAACTGATTTCTTTGGTGAAACTTGAAGAACACCAGGTATCCTACAGCTGTGAAACCCTGGTAATTCAGGGGTCTGGCCTGCAGTAGCAAATTAACTTACATGTAGGTCATATTAGGGACTATTTTCTATTTTAACTACTTCACATAGAGCTCAGTAGAGAAACATTCTCTGCTGTCTAAACAAATAGCAGTTGTGAATATCCACCTGTGATTCATGGCAAGACATTGGAGGCAAAAGAGTAACTCTTTTCCAAGAGGTGAACTCCAGTTGAGTGGGTTAAAGTTAGAAACACTCTGAGGAACTTGAAGTAATGCTACATTGCGTGCATTTAGTTTGATGGGTGGTTGAAGATGTATTCTGCAATAATTTGCCAAAGGTGAATTTATTTATTTTTTTCTGCGAGGCAGTGCTATTCTTTAAACATTCCATTAGGATAACTCATTTATCTTTTGGAAGTGCCCGAATGCTTCATGTGGAATACTGAATATTGTGCATGGGGTTGAAAACAGGGCTCACAGTAATTTTAGGTTGATGCCACAGCTAAAAACTTTTTGAGTGATGGATAGCTATAGATTATACAGCCCTGTTTTATTGTAATTATGCAAGATTTTATGTAGTAGAGTCATTGACTGGAAGCGCATGCATCAGGACTTGTCTGTCACTTTTTAACACTCAACTGTTCCTTTATATAACTTCATAGAATCATAGAATCATAGAATCATAGAATCCTAGGGGTTGGAAGGGACCTCGAAAGATCATCTAGTCCAACCCCCCCTGCCAGAGCAGGGTCACCTAGAGCACATCACACAGGAACGCATCCAGGCGGGTTTTGAATGTCTGCAGTGAAGGAGACTCCACAACCTCCCTGGGCAGCCTGTTCCAGTGCTCTGTCACTCTTACAGTAAAAAAGTTTTTTCTGATATTTACCTTGAACCTCCTATGCTCCAATTTGCACCCATTACCCCTTGTCCTATCACTGGTCATCACTGAGAAACTTGCTAAAAAAACATCTGTGCCTTCAAAAAGGATTTTGAATGATAATAAAATGCTTCCTTTTTAGGGAGAAAAGAACTGTTTTCATAGATCTACAAAAAAATTCATTAAAGCAAAGGTGATTCTGTAGCTTTGATGTAGCAACCATTGAACAGTAATAGCTGCCTGGAATCTACATCAGAAAAAAAAATTATACTGAAATTTTATAGTTGATTGTTTGGGTTTTTTCCATATGGTGAAATGTATTGTAATCATTTATTTCTGTAATTTCCTCTTATATGTTTGTACCATAAGTTCCTCTGAAAGGGAAAAACTAACTCTAGTATTTGAAACTTAGCCCACAGTATCAGTTAGCTGATCTTTCTTTACTCATCTTTACCTCTTTAATGGATGGCCAGAAAAGTTTACATAATATTTACTCTGAAATCCACGATCTTAACTGTTTGGGAATAAAGAATAGTATACATTGAGAATTAGAAAATGTTTGCTAACGCATTTTAATGAAATACTACAGTTAAGGAGAAAAGGAAATGGCTTAATGTCCAGCAGAATATTTCTACAGCTTCAGTTGTAGCTGGATGTCAGCCTAAACATTCCTGAACGTAAACACCAGTGAAGAAGACTGAAGAAGATTTAAATATCAAAATAGTACTATATGAGCTCAAGACCAGAAGCCAGTCACTAGAGAGTTGTACTTTATAATTCCTGAAGAACCAAAGAAAGAAAGATTAATACTTACGGTAGAGAGAAAAATTATTTAACTGCATAAACATTGCTTTTCTAAGGTGCACAGTTACTTTTTCCCATGTGTAGAAATAAACGGCCATCCTTGCCCCCTGACAGTTACCACGGTTAATCATTTGCTAGCAGAGAGACTTCATAATGTGTCAGAATAAAACTGGGTCAGAAACTGTCTCAGATCCTAGAAAATCAGGCTGGGGGATGATGTGATAGAGAGCAGCCCTGCAGAAACGGACTTGGGGGTACTGCTGGGTGAAAAGCTGGACATAAACCAACAATGCATGCTTGTAAACCAGGAAGCCAACTGCATCTTGGACTGCATCAAAAGATGCATGGCCAGCAGATAGAGAGAGGTGATTCTGCCTCTCTACTCTACCCTGGTGAGACCTCACCTGGAGTACTGTGTCCACTTCCTGATCCCTCAGCAAAACAAGGACATGGAGCTGTTGGAGCAGGTCCAGAGGAGGGCCATGAAAATTACCAGAGAGCTTGAGCACCTTTCCTATGAAGACAGGCTGAGAGAGTTGGGGTTGTTCAGTCTGGAGAAGAGAATGCTCCAGGGAGACCTTATAGCAGCCTTCCAGCATCTGAATGGGCCTACAGAAAAGCTGTGGAGAGATTTTTTGCAAGGGCTTGTAGTGATAGGACAAGGGCAAATGGTTTTAAACTAGAGCAGGGTAGATTTAGATTAGACATTAGGAAGAAGTTCTTTACTATGAGAGTGGTGAAACACTGCAACAGGTGGCCCAGAGAGGTGGTGGAGGCCCCATCCCCAGAGACATTCAAGGTCAGGCTTGCTGGGGCTCTGAGCAACCTGATCTAGTTAAAGAGGTCCCTGCTCACTGAATGGTGGGGCAAACTAGAGGACTTTTAAATGTCCCTTCCAACTCAACACATTCTAAAATTCTATGATTCTAAAATGTTATCCTTTTAACAACTGCTCTTTCCTTCATTTCACTGGGTACATAATATACCAGTACAAGGTAGGTCTCTGCTAATTCATACAAAGGCAAGCAGCATGCAGGAACATCTCTTAGCCAAAACCTGCTTTCACTAAAACTCCAGGGCATGAGCACACCTGGGTAGGTTCAGTCAGTCATTGCTACAGCCCCTCTTGTTCTCTCCAAGAGTCCCCCTCATCCTCCCAACATGCTCATTGGCCCCAAAAGGTTCCTAACAAAGTGTCAAGAGGGGGAAAACTGTTCCTAATGTCAGGAGTTTATTACTGGTCTGCTCTAGCTGCCATCACTATGCAGTGATCCCAAAGAAGCAGATGCTGAAGGCACCAGCTATCATGGCTAACCAGTTGCTGTACACTCTACGTGGAAAATACAGGCATCATTTTGATTCACATGAGAGGAGGGAGACAAAGCAGCAATTATTTCAGTCTTCCTGATTGATTTTCGAATGTCTACAAGAGCAGAGGTTGTGGATTATGTGTCAGTGTGTGTTGATTGTCTGTTCAGTATTGAGCAAAGGTCTTTGCAGAAAAGAAATTAGCATGGCTACTACAAAGCAACTCCTCTTATAAACTGTCAGTAAATGTAACTGTGTATACAGATAAAGCACAAGCACTACTGTCTCTTGAGGATGTTATAAAAATATAGAGATAACACTTTCTGGCAAACATGTGAAGATTTTATGACATTAAGCTATTACTGGTCACTACTTTTGCAAGAGATACTCATGGCCAGTTTAGCATCGGAGTTAGCATGCCTGGTGTTCTCCACTAGCTGCCAATGGAGAAATCAGTGGTGACCAGTCAGGATTAAAAATAAAGGATTATGTTCAAATGGGCTTGTAGAATGTAAAGAGTACAAGTGTAGAAAGAAAGCTGACTTCAGAACAGATGTCGATAGGTGAGATACCAGGGTCTTTGAGTGGTCAAGAAACAGAGTAGGCTCTGACAACAGTCTTACAGCATGTCACATAAAGAATGCTCTTCTGCACCTCTACTTTCTTCTTGTAGTACATTTTGATAATGTGTCAGCTAATATATCAGAAATTAAACTGAAAAGCTTTTACGTCTTCCTGGAATAGTTTTTCTTTTCCCTCCTATTTTATTTCGGATCAGCTATCCCTCTTATGAATGGCCAAATAATTGCCAGACTCCTTAAAAGCTCATAAAAAGAAAAACCGTGAATGTGGCCATTGAAAAGGGATCATAATTTTGATTTTATGTGGTAAAACAATTTCACAGAGACCACAGAGATTGAGGGAGATAAGGTGAAAATTAATTTTAATATAGTTCAGATGGTAATTGTGTTTATCAATACAGTATAAATGCTTAAATCTACAATTTTTTTTCACTGTCCAGGAAGAATTTCATTTCATTCAGTAGGGAGGTAGGAATGGAAGGTACCCAGGTGTTTCTGAAGCAGAGGATGTAATTTGGCTGTGCTGGCAAGTGCCAAATAAGAAAGCATGATACAACATACAGTCATTCATTGTCAAATTAACTGCTAATACAGAAACTTCTTTAAGGATACTGAATTCAGAGAATCTCAAAAAAGAAAGAGCTGATTGAGGGTGGGAGGCAGGGGGAAGGGGAGAAAGAGTTACCAGTTCTTTATTACATCTCCATAGTTTGATTCTTCTCTACATTTTGGGGGGGGGGGAATATATCTGTGGAAGTGTATTTAGTTTGTTTAAAACAAGGAGCTCATTGTAGGTTTACTGTTCCTTTTGAAAGCAGCATTTAATCCTAAGAACACTGGAGACTTACCATAATGCTTTATCCATCCTTTATGGATGAGAATTTCTTCCAAAAATGTTGTCCCCTCTGTTCCTGTGTTCAGCTGATTACACCATTCATTATGAAATCCTATATAATATTCTGCAGAGTTTTAGCAGTATTTTGAGAAAGACAGTATATAGATACTAAGGTAAACTGCAATGCAAAACAGACTAATGTAAATTTTATTTTGCTCAGAGAAATCTCTCAGAACCTATCCTCAAGATTTATGAAATAGTATTTATTTTAGAACTCATATATTCTCTTCTGCAGGGCCTTATCTCAATAGGTAGATATCTGCAGCAGCCTTTCTACTGGTTTCCCCTAGATTACTATGTGTTAGTGATTGAATACCAACATATGGAGTAGAAAATAGTCCTGTCTATGAATATCTGTATCTGCCATTTTGCAATATCTTTTATAGTTTTCTCTTTCTTTATATGATCTATAAAATGGTACACATCATTATTGCACTTTTTACTGGACAAATTATTTAAACCTTCTTGCTCTGATACTGATTAAGTCGTGGTCTTTGCTTCTGCAGGGCATCAGTGTCTCCCACCTTCCAAACCAAATTTCCATTTATTGGCATTTACATTGTTTTGCTAGCATGTCTATACCATTTGTAACACAGAGCTGAAATTTAGCTGTGCTTAACCACACCAAGCCAATACAAACAACTGCACTCAAGAATTCAGTTAGAAGATTTACATCAGATTCGTACTCTCCAACAAGATTGATTCCCTTCATGTTACAATTGCATGCTCTTTTTATACCACTTCTTAAATTTCAGTTTTCTTTTTTTATCTCTTCTATATTTCTGCCTCATTTGTTTTCCATTTCCCTCTCAATAATCCTGGCTTTTCACAAAAACTTTCATTTTCTGATTGGTACCTATGGGTGAATCCCACCTACAATAATTATCTTCTACAAAATGGGACTAAATTTTTTTCTATTCTGCATGGAGTTACAGTTTAATTCCATTTAGCTGCACTGAAAGAGTGCACTCTACCTCTATGAGAGTCCTCTGAAGTGTGCTGCTCAGCTCTAGCTCAAGTTTGCACTCAGAAGAAACTTGTCCATAAAACATTTGTATGCATTATGTGCATGGTGAGGGTGGTGTTTAATTATTTAAATTATCCATTAAAAGATTCTGTGTGGTTTCAGTTACAAAATTATTCTCCCTTTTCATCCCAGTGCAACTGCATTGCCTCTCTCCTCCTTCCCATGGAGCTCTCGGGGTACTTGTCCACAACATACAGTGACACATGGTGCAGAAATTGTGCAACTAGTGCCAACTTTTAAATGATGTATCAATTTAGCTTGGCAGAGCACTGCATAAACACAGCAGAGCAAGCTCTGACAGCAATACAGAACACCACTGTACTCCTATACCCATGCTGATAAGCCTTGTTCCTCAGTGAGTATCATGCATCTTGGGAGCTTTGTGTGATCAAGACTGCAGACAATCAATTCTGTGTCTGTGGGGGAAAACACAAAAAACAACTCTCAATAGGTATGTTACATTACTTTTAGTTGTGACACAAATAGTTTTCATGATGAGTATCTTTTATCCAGAAAACTAAACCACCTGCAGTATTGCAGAAATGATGTTCCAGTGTCTCATCAATGAAGGTGATGGTAATCCATGTAATTTTGTATTATTTGCCTTACTTAAAGTAAGTTTGTGACTAAATGTCTTATAGCTAAAAGAGACGTGATCCAGGCCAGTGAAATATATCTGATTTGTGTCACATTTGAAGGTTCTGCTATAACTATTCTCTCTACCATCAAAAACTTAATAATGCTTGGCTGCATATGCAGTATTCTTAATTTATTTCTCTCAAAGTCCATTTCAGAGAAGGACATAGTTTGCATCATTTCCAGATTAGGCAAATTTGAAACTAATTAATATTCCCAGTGCCCAATTATATGAGCAGTATAATATTCACATTTTACTGATGGAATAACTAAGGCACAAAGAGACTAATTTATTTCTGTAAGGTCACTTAGGGATCTATGGCAAATAGGGGAATAAATAATAGATTCTTTTTTCTCAAAAACCAATGTTCTAACCACAAGACGTTCTCTTTTTCCTCAATAATAAAGTTAAATATGTGAAGTAAAATAATGAAGTTGTTCTACAGATTAAATTCACAGTAATAACAGATGTTCAACAGTTTTTAATTTCTCTTTTTGAGTAATGTGGTCTATGTACTGCCTGAAGCAAGATTTAATTTGTCTCGTTGCCTTATCAGACAACTAAGCTGCTGTCAGAACAGGCAGATCAGGAATTTATTAAAACATTTCTCTATACAGTTCTGTGATTATAGTAAGGGCAGCTGTATTTTAATTTCAAGTTATTTAAGTTTCACATCCATAGAGTTCAGTCTTAAACTAAAATCAGATAAGAATATGGGCTAAAGCTCGCTTCACATCTGAAAATTTGATCTCTTTAGGAGTGAATCTACACACAGATCCATATAAATACTCATTAATAACCACATTTCTCAAAACTCCTATCACAATTGGCGTTAACTAAAACCATTCTTTGCTGACTAGTCTCAACAGCCAGCACAGGGGTAAGCAACAAAAGATCTTATGACCTGTACAGGAATACTTAAAAAATACGCTTAAGCCAGAAGACTGAGTTAACTGCCTAAACTTTGCTACTATACTTACAAGAATTGTAAGACCTTAACCCTCTTCTTACGCCTGCACCCTTCAGCACTGTATAGTGTTCAAATCAGTGAACTGCACTTGGAGAAAAAAGGATGATAAATGCTCCCTGGGGCATTTTGCTCCCACCATCAACAGGCGCAAACGTGTAGTCTGGAATTATCTGGTTTGGTTCATACATTCTACATAATTTAGGAACAGGGTCAAGGTCTAACAAATTCTGTGAATAGCTATAATATGTAACCTTTTAACATGTGCCTTTTATTAAGCAACTATATCTGGCAATTTAAACCCTAGGTGTTCAAAATCAGCCTTTGGGAGGTGTCTAAATATATATTCACTACAGCAAGAACCAGAAGAATTTTTGTTATGTTGTTACAAAGGGGAAAACTTTGGCTTTATTCTTCAGACATCTCTGTGTGTAATAGAGTTGATGGCTGTCAAGCTTTACAGAGACATGCAGTCAGCCATACTAGTAAGAATAGGTTTAGTTCAAAGTTTGGATTTGTTGGGTTTTTTTAATTGTAGCACTGCTGCTTCTCTAGTCCAAATTAGGAGTGTTGATGCAGGAATCTGTAAAGACGCTACTGACCCAATTTTTTTGTGGTTCTTGGACTCCTGTTTAAACAATCTCTCCTTTTTCCAGCCTTGTATTCTTTCCTGCATTATCCCTCTAGATTATTCTGCAGGAAATGCTTGTACTACTAGTACTCAGAGGGATGTAATGGGAAACCAATCTGACTGAAATATAGTTCAATCCATAGTCTTCTTTCCTCTGTCTCAGAAAAAGAAAATAAATTATTATGCTGGTACAACATTGATAGCAAGAGTTGGAGAGATACTGACTGTATGTGCCCCTCCTGTCAATGAAAATACTTGTTCAACAACAAATTGGGCCTGCTTGGGTCAAAGCCCATTCCGGTCTACCTTTAATACAGCACTTGTGGACCTGGTATTCACCTGCTTACTCAGTGTGGAAAAGTGCACTGATGTGTTCCCTTTCAATTTTTCATTGTTTTCTGATAGCTTGAAAATTTTCAAAGCTTCACTCACCTTTAATGCTATCAGGATGTTAAGAATTGGAGGATACATGCTGGTACAAGTAGTGTTTCCCAGATATATTGCTTCCAAGGAGGACATCTGGAAAAAGAAGGCCATTTATCTAGCTTAAAGAAATATCCAGCCTCCACCTAATGCAGTCAAGCCAATGGAGTGTATTTTGGGAGACAAAGAAACATGGACATTACTTTTTTCTTCTAGTTTAAAAAGAAAAGAGACTGACAAAAGTAGATGTTGAGAGAATGACAGGTTACAGCATATTTAAGAATCAAAGATTTGTTTCACTGTGGGTTTTTTTTTACTTAATAAAATTGATTAGACATTTTGTATGAAAGTTCTTCAACATTGTTGAAGCATTCCCAAGCATTCTCCAGGGAAGGATATTAATTAGCAAACTGAAGCATTAATTATCCTGAAGGTAGGACTCAGTATTCTCTTTCAGAAATGTGCTTCATTCACAGTCTCTCTCTTTCTTCCTCATGTATGTAAAAATAAAAAATATTTTAATTGTTTATTTACACCATACCTATACTAGCAGAGCATTAACATCATTATTGTTTCTTTATTTTAAGGCATGTTGGGTCCATGTGTTCATCCAGTTCCAGACAGCTGTTTAGAAATTTAGCTTTCTGGATGTTGACCAAAATAAATGGAATGCCCTTGACATAACATCCCTGTAAAATCTGTAGTCATGCACCAAAATCGATAAATCATGAAGAGAAATGAGGAACTGAGCTTCAGGGTTTCAAGACATCCTAAAAAACATGTCCTTAGTTTTTCACCCTTCCTCCAACCTTAGAACTTAATATATGTGTTTGTTCCAAGTAGCTAGAATATTCATTTTAAATCCAAAGGTCACAGCACTGTGCCTTGATAATATACCATTCTTGATTGTTGTTTGAACAAAACAAAAAATACTGTTTGGCATAGTCAGAAGTAGAAAACCAAAATTATAGACCAAAATAAAGTCTGTCTGTAATAATCTGCAGTCATTGAGAAGAGAGAAAACATATGCTGTGATTTCAGATTTCCCAGCTTCACTGGGGAGCATCAGCAAATGACATTTCCCTTCTTTTACTTTTCAGTCCAGTAATTTTATAAATATTTAATTATAAACCTGCAAATATAAAACACAGAGGTTGCTCTTCAGCCTTTCCCAATAGTCTGGCTGCTGCAGCATTGTACAACTTTATGAGGACTTTTCAGTACCCACTGCAGAGCCCCTGCCTGCAGACATGCAGCCATCTCAGAGGGAGTAGATGGGATATTAAGCATGACCAAAATGTTTAGACCAAGTGGGATGCAGCTCTGTGTGAAAATCCTTCTGAACATTTTTAGCAAAGAAATTCAGTCAGATGAACTTGGAGCAGCCCTGAGGCTGCTCCAGCTGTTCCATATGGATTAAAAGGAGATTAGGAAAATGCAGGGAACTAAGGAGCGTCTTTTGCCGAAGACACCATGATGTGTGGTGGGGTGAACATGCTAGAGGGAAGAGAGGTCATCCAAAGGGACCTGGACAGGCTTGAGAGGTGATCCTGTGCAAACCTTATGAAGTTCAACAAGGCCAAGTGCAAGGTCCTCCACCTGGGTCAGGGAAATCCCAAGCACAAATACATGCTGGACAGAGAATGGATAGAGAACAACCCTGAGGAGAAGGACTTGGGGGTGCTGACTGATGAGAAGCTCAACATGAGCTGGTACACAGGAATTACATGGAGCTATTGGAGCGTATCCAGAGGAGGGCCATGAAGATGATCAGAGGGCTGGAGCACCTCTCCTATGAGGACAGGCTGAGAGAGTTGGGGTTGTTCAGCCTGGAGAAGAGAAGGCTCCATAAGGCTCTATAGGCTCTATAAGGGAGACCTTCTAGGACCTTATAGCAGCCTTCCAGTACCTGAAGGGGTCTACAGGAAAGCTGGGGAGGGACTTTTTACAAGGGCATGTAGTGATAGGACAATAGGGAACAGTTTTAGACTGGAACAGAGTAGATTTAGATTGGGTATTAGGAAGAAATTCTCTAGTGTGAGGGTGCAGTGACCCTGACACAGGTTGCCCAGAGAAGCTGTGCCTTCCTCCTTCCTGGAAGTGTTCAAGGCAAGGTTGGATGGAGCTTTGAGCAACCTGGTCTAGTGAGAGGTGTTCCTGCCCATGCAGGGGGGTTGAAACTAGATGATCTTTGAGGTTCCTTCTGTTGTGTTAAAGGACAAAGTATTTTGGCAGAAAATAAACACCCTTGACTTCCAGCTTGTCCTCAGATATTAGAGAGGCTGAAGGCAGCTGGGCTTAAATTCTGAGTGATACCTAATTTGGCGTTAATAGTCCGGTCACACCCAATACATATATTGGACTACCACAAGTCTGGATGCACTACTAATGCTACACCCTCCATCTAGAGGCATTCTGTGAACTAACACTGCCACACTTCCGGAATTCTGTCACATTCAATGAGAACTCTCATGGTTAGGTTAAAGAACAGTATAATTTGTTGAAGCAACAATGCACATTTTCTTTTAGGTTGCTGGTGATAAATTCACTGTCTACAAAGCACGTGTATGTATGATAGATATAGCCTGACTACAAATGCGTTAAGATACAAAGCGACTCCAAAGAGGTTTCTAAGTCTCCCAGGGATGCACTCGATATCGCTGAGAGTTCGAATCTTATCCAAAGGCATTCCTATAGGGGGGAAGAGAGGCTCAGGCCATCAACTGGTCCCAGAGGTCAGAGGTAATTCCTAAATTTCCCTGTGATAGTATCTTCCCTGTGATGGTATCTTACCTAACATCCTTCCTCTCTTAAACCATTTAATACTGTTTTACCTTACAGCTGGAGCTTGAGTGACTCTAGTAATACAGACTTTTATCATGATTGGTCCAAAATTCTCTCACTTTGAGTTTAAAGGTATAGACTAGAGAAAATTCAGAGTGCAAGCTCGGTGAGGGGTGGTTGCACCTTTGGAGGTGGGCAGCTTTTGGGACAGAGGTGTTTTGGTGTTATAATGAGATTATAATGAGAAAAGTTCACCTACAGGATGGTATTTTGTCAAAAGGTGACAGGTTGTTGGCCCAGGATATAAAACATGCACCTGATTTGTCCCATAGTAACTTTGACTCTCATTGTTGCCACAGAGAATGGCCATGGTGTTTCTCCTCCTATCCATCCTCCATGCAACTTCTCTTAGAGTTAGCACAGCAAGTTCCCCTGATGTTGCCAACATCTTAGGGCTGCCTAGGGAATTGTCATGGTACAAAATTGTTGCACATTAGCTGCATTCCACCCCGCTTCTATGCTGTACCTTTCCTTAAAATGTGGATGTAAGTTTAATTTCTAAATTACCTCCAGCAATTATTCCACACCTTTCAACCCAAACAAATCTATGATTCTATGATACTAAGGAAGACTTAACCATTGTGTGAATGAGGTACAACTATTCTGAGATTCAAGCTGGTTTCAAAAAGTTTCAGTTTTCTCACAAACTTTTCTCTCAGAGATACTGAGTGTCACACACACAGTGTGACTAACAGATATCCCATCTCTACATGTCAATCAAATGCAGTTGTTCCTGCAAAAAACAAATCAATGACGGAAATGGTAAATATTCCCTTTCACTGCACAGCAATCACTGAGAGGTTGATGCTGCAGCCATCGAAGTCTTCTATGCAGGAGGCTGACATAATCAGAAAACAATACTAAAACCTTTTAAACCCCTCATTGTGTACCACTTAAATGCAGTACCCTTTGACATCTGGTTTCTGGATGTTCTATCATATATTCTCACTAAATGGTTTACTTTTAAATTGCTGCACCGCATACAAATCATGGAGTATTTCCAGAAATCAAGTGTGAATTACTGGTGAGGCTGGGTGAGGTGCACAGTTTTTTGCAATGGGAGCCAGGAACCATGTAGAAGTTTCCAGTGGAAAGGTTGAGATAGTGATTTTTGTCCTTGCTAGTTAACTCCTAGTGGTATGAAGGAAAAGTTTTCTCCTCCCTGCAGTCAATAATCATATGGTTATACAAGTCTTTCACCGATGGCACACCACAGAGATTAAGGAGATGTGTTCCAGTGGTCCAGATCCTTTCTCTAAGCCCATCTGATAGTCTTTAAATACATAGCAAAAGCTAGTGCAAGACTTTGGACAATGCTGTAGGGTCTTTGAGCTGTGGTAGATAATTTACCAGTAGTACCCATGTGAGCTGTAGTGACTGTATGAAACCTAAACTGGAGTTTGGGATGCCTGCTGCAGTAACTTTCAATCCCCCCAAGCCAGATCTACATCCTTCACAGCCTCACTTACTGACATAACCATCACAATAGCCCAGGTCTTTCTGTTCCCTGGAGGGCCTCCACAACCAGCTCTGAAGCCCATGTGCCTAAGCTGTGACCTCTCCGATATCTGCCTGGTAGCAACTAGAGAGAATGGTTTATATTGGGCAAACAACAGCAGATTAGCCAAATTTAGTGTCCTTTGCCACACTTGGAGCCAGACCTACCAAACTGCTCAGCAGCATCTATAATCTGTAATTTATATTATGAAGGGTGCAGATTTTCAAATAAAAGGACTCTGCTAGCTGGGAAAAATGGGGCTCAGCTGTAGACACCTCCTGTGCTGAAGTTTTTTCTTCATGCACTCTCCAATGGCTGACAGATGCACAGCATGTGTTGGAAGGAGCTCAGCAAGAATTTGGTGCAAAGAAGGAAATAGAACATTTCAGCAGCTTTCGTTGTTGTAACATCAAAGCTGTACTACAAATTTTCATGTTTTATGATCTCCTTTACATTCACTGCCCTGAAGCTTTAGAAATTGAGCTCAATAACATGTTGACTGCCTCCAACTGTTGCTGAGAAAGCTAAAAAACACACCACTCATGGTGTCTAGGTAACCTGTTCAAAGTACAAACATTACACGTTTAAGGCTATAAAGATAATAGGTTGAGTAAACCCTATTACATTTTTTTAATGCCTGACTTGCCATGTATGAATAGGCCTCTGTGTTACAGAAAATAATCTTTTGTGATGAGACTGCAGTCTGTATGAGTAAGAAGGCAAATTTCTAACCCAACCAGCATTTGGTATAATGGCCAGATAACAATTCTCCAATTATCTTGTCCTGGAGTGCTTTGGATGAACTAGAGAAGTTCAGGATAACTGACTTTTCTGTGTGTCATATGCAAGACTATGTTGGGGAACTCTGTCTTTGGGTCCTTGCCTGGAATCAGATTTGCTCTTCTCCACGGTTTCCTTATCAGCAGAGTCATGTGGCTGCCTAACCACAACATGTTCACATACAAGCACAATTTGCAATCTGCACATGAGTGTCATCCATTTCATTATTTCGCAGCAGGCATCAACAATACCTCACACTAACTCGCAAGGGCCAAGTAAAAGCTCAGTGTTATTGAGCTAAGAAAATTTTTTTCTCAAAATAGAAGAAACAAGTGAAAAAATCCAACTGTTGAGGAAAACAAATATTTGCCAATAAAAGAAATTAGACATTACAAGGGATAACTTGATCATTTACAAAACCAAATTCTTCTCATTCATGATATCCACTACAAAATCTAGTAATCTGAAAAATTCAGCAGATCAAAGAAAACCTGTTTTTCTTTTTCCCTGTATTAAGTGTGTCCATAAAGTGCTGTTTAGTATAACTTAACTCTGTAGGGACATACTTACACAACTTTGTGATATCATATACAGTAGAGCTTCCATTATGTCACTTGTTTTGTGAATATAAGTAATTTCTGAAGGGTGGGAGAAATACAGTGGGTCGGATTTTATTTTTCCTATGCTATAAACTGATGGTGAAATTACCCTGATGAACACCTACAAGAAATAGGGTTTGTGTGGTCACTCAACCTCTGATCCCAGTGCCTGTTACCCACCTTCAAAATACTTCCAGAAAATGGAAACAATAGTTAGAAATTAGTGTTTAATATTTCCTCTGCTACCTAGATCCATGCTGGAAAGCCATCGTAAATTCTGTGTTTTCAAGGTTCTCCAAACCCAGATTATGATCAGCAAACCCAGATATTTTTTTAATTAATTGTAAACTGATGTATGAACATATTTCATGGACAGCTTTTTACACAGGCAAAGACAATATGTTTTGAAAGGAATATTAAGTAGAAAATTGTTTTTCTGCCAACCTGTTCAGCCCTATCCATCTGTGCACAGCCTGGAAGCATGGAGCAGAGCGTGCCTCCCTCCCCTCAGAGAGGACAGCAGGGATGGGAAATGATCCATCCTCCCTGAAAGCTCATCCCCGCCCTAGGCTCTCCTGACACAGCAGCTAATGCAAAGAGGAACACCAAGTTCTGTCCAGCAACCTGACCTGGCCCTGGGGCAAAAGGAGCTTTTTTCTTTCCACAGCTGGTGCTTGATAAACCAGGGTCCAACTCACAGGCAACGAATGCTTCACTTCTTAACCTTCCAGACTTCCCTTGAAAAATCTGTCTTTCTAAGTTGGGGTATGATTTTTTCTTTTTTTTTTTTTTTAAGCTTTGCGTGTTTTTACAAGTCTAGAAGGTATAGAGACTGAACTCACCCACCTCACTAGCCGTGCATATGCCAGTGACTTAGGACATTTTCACTGAAGTCAGAGCTTGAGAAAACATAACTGAAATCACCAACCAAGAAACACACATGACACCTTCTCCTTCTTTATAGACAACATCAAATAATGTATCACTTTAATAAATAATGGCTATTTTAATAACATTTTTTTAATTGCAGCGGTAGAGGTAAGAAGGAAAAATATGCTATTCTGAAAGGGACCAAATACATACGTATAAACTACTGACCTAAAGTGTATTTCAACTGTTGGGACTAGACAGTGTATTTTCTCCAAAATATAACTCAGTTTTGAAAAATGTATTCTAGCTACCTTCTATGCTATCTGATTTATAGTTTAACTGCTTATGAAAAATAGGTGGAGTTAATCTTCATAAGTAGATTGTATTTTCTGGTAGAACAACTTACAAACAAAACCTGATAAATCCCACCATGCTGCTTGCATATTGGCACAACTTGTAATTATTAACATAAATTCACAAAGGAACTGAATTCTTTATCACTGATGCTATTCCTTTATGAGTCCCTAACCTCCAAAAATTTAAGCTTTTAGCTTTCCAGCAATGTACTCTGCATTTCTTGTGATTGCTCAAGCCATGTCTTGGAAACATATTTTTTTTGTTTTCCTTCAATAGTTTGTTAAAAAACATGTTGAGTTTAACCCTAATGTAGAAAAATATTTTAGCATATGCTTAAAATTCATTCTACCAACCTAAGAAAATAAGAATTTGCAAAATCAGCTTTTCCAAATGTAAGGGGAAAAAGAGAAAGTACCATATCAATAGCTGAAAAGCTTCATGACTGTGATTGATTTGAAATGAGAAAGTGAGGAACTGAGTTGGGTTTTTTGCTCATCTATTTGACCTTTTCAAAGTTCGGGCAAGGGACAGTTCTGATCTGATATTTCAAATCTATGTTTCTCTGATTGTACAGGAACAAGATAGAAGACAGTATCCCTGAGAGTTTTTTCTTGTGTTAATCCAATAAAAATATTTTTTTTCCAAAACACTCCTCAGGCAGGGGAGCAGAATGCCTTTACTTTTCACAAAAGATCTGCAGGGAAAGTATATGTGGCTGGTTGTCAGCTTGCTCATAAAAAACTTATGGTTTCATTGAACTTCCATCGAAATGCACAGGTAGACCTCTGACTTGAAAAACTCAAGACCTAGTGCTAGATAGTTTTTTGCCTTTCTCTTTTGCCAGAAGAAACAGCTTTCTAGAAATAAGATAATTTTGGTGACTGAAGTCCCATAATTTTCTACTCCTTTAACCTCCTAGAAACTCAGAGTTTCCTGCCATGGAATATTTTATCTGTTTTCTTTCCTCCATCAAAACGTGTAAAATTTAAATTCTTTAAAAAAGCCTTTTTTCACTTCAGTTTCAACAAAGCTATCTAATGTAACAATAGGATAGTAACCACTGGATTACAAATTAACCTGAAGTTCTGTAGTTCATAGTGTTCCATTTACAAGCTTATAATCCATTACATTTTTTAGCACGTTAACTTATTTTTTCAAAAAAAGTGTCTTCTTTAAATAAATGTGACTCCAAATTGTGAGAAGTCCTGATAATAATCTGCTCTCTTGCGCCTTTGGTAACTTCAGTCAGAATGGAAAATTGGTGGTGCAGATGCAAAAGCTATCCCACTTTTTCACTTTTAGGAGGATTGGCCTATATTTCCTGTGCCTCAGTATAAAATAGAATTGTCTATTACCTTTTTTTTCCCCCTTTATATATTTAGGCTGCATGGTTCCTATGTTAATAATGGTTGTTGATTTTCCTGTGCTTTGCCCTACAGAACTGCATGTTTTATAGCTAAAATAATGAGTACTATTCATCTAGTCTTTCTTTAGCTTGTAGTTAGGATTAATTTTAAAAAAAAAAAAAAATACCTATTTTTTCTTGGAATATTGATTAATTTTTTGTGATTATTTCTCCTTTGGTGGGAGAAATACAATGTGCTTCCACTGAATCTGAGTGGGAAGATTCCAACAGTAAAGACTGCTTGATATTCAGTAGTTTGTACTTCTTATATATTATTCATTTCAATTAAAATGAAATTTCTTCCTACAATATTCCCTTGTTTTGACATACTTCTAGCCTTAAAGTGGAAAATACATTGCTTAAAAAAAAATTAGAACCAACATTTCATATTCGTGTTTTAATTTTAGGCATAGCAGTCATCCTTCTCACATCAGTGGTGTTTCTTAAACAAATAAAAATTTAGAGTACATGTATCTTTAGAAGAGTGATGCCTGGAAATATAGATCTCCAGCTGTATCTTTGGTCTTGCTAACTACCTTTACATGTGCTTACCTGGCACCAAGAACTGCACACAACAATGGCAACTTTGTGCTGATATACAACAGCATACCTGTTGTAGCTGACTTGTTAATGAATATTTTTTTCATAAAGAGAGAACTCTTGTCCTTTGACTTGTGCTGAGCTAGTATGAAATTCCCAGATCAAAATACATACAAAGCAGCACTTCTTGTACTTCTTCCTTAAGCAGCTTTCTCTTATTAAATTTATTTTCCACCACAACTACAGGTTTCTTTTTATTAGTAGAATGTGACCACTGGCTTCCCAAAAGGGAAAGGTTTGTTTCCATATTGCTTTCCAGACCAATCCCTTCACTGGGAATCAGATTGCCTGCTTGTGACAATAAAATAATTTTGAGTTCATGTGAAAAAGCCATTTGAATCTCAGAGGATTTCACAACAATGCAATTTATTGGGTAATAACCAGATTAAATGAGCCATTCTGCATGTCATAAGGCATAATATTTTTTTTAATCATGACCTGCATCTTGTCTAATTACTGTGCATTAATACATTGATTTAATAAATACATGTGAATAGCTCTAATTTTATTGACAAAATCCTGTACTTTGGTTAGCTGCATTGACAACACAGTTGTCTCTCTAGATTGCTTACTTCTGTAAGCACACATTCAGAATACTCACATTGTTTGATTCAGTAGAGTCAGATGGATATTTTGATACTGTCTAGATAAGCAGCACCACACAAATAACTTCATGTAGAGCTAATAAAAATATTTCCAATGTTTTGGTCAAAAAGAAAAGTCTTTCTGTACATTTTTAATGTGCTCATAATAATTTTCATATTTCTACAAAAAAAATAAAATACATGTAGTTATATTCAAACAAAAAACCCTTTTTTTTTTGCTCATTTTTTTCCTTTTCTTCCTAGTTTCTTTCTCCTCTTCTCTAATGAAAAAAGTCAGCAGAAAATTATGACTTCTAATAAAATTAAAGCTGAAGCTTTATTTTTTCAATCAAATTTACTGTTTCTTCATAGAAAACTACTGTATTTTTGTTTCCTTTTTTTTTTTCCCCCACAGAATATGACCTCTTTGATTAATTAAAACAATTCAGTATCTAATATTGGTGTTCATTAGCAGGAACTCTGAGGTCATTATTGCATTGAGGCAGTCTAAGTAAAAAGTACAAAAGAAATGAATACCCAAACTTACATAAGTCATTAGTGTTATAAATTCCATGTCAAAGAAAAAAGAAAAAAGCTTTTACTCAGGGATGTATATTTAATATTATTTTGGCTGTGCCAAGTTTATAAGCAAAAATTCTAACTTGTGTACCATTATTTCATTTCTAAACTCACTGATGAGAGCATCAACACACCTTTTGGACAACAGTTGAAGAGGTATCTGTCGTCAAAAGTCAAACAGTCAACCAAATAGACATCTAGAAGACTTCTTCCTGCCAAAAAAATCACTTTAATTTTATTTAGATTGCTGAGAGTCTTCATAGATTATAATCTCCGACAGCCATTGGGGAAAATACAAAATTTGATACTTATGGGTCTGATATATATGGGTCTAACAGAAAGGAGATGGTGGCAATGGATGCACAGCAGTGCCTCAAAGTCCCTCCTCTGGACACAATACAGCTGATGTTGGAGGCAGTGAGAGCTGAGAAGTGAATCCACCTCAGCTGTGGCAGCTGAGAGTGCTGGGGGACTGAGTGTCTCAGGCTTCAGCTCTGGCCCCTTGGCTCCTCCTGAGATCAGTAAAGAGATTCACCCAGTGGTGGTTCCAGTTTGGCCGAAGATTCCACAGTCGAGTCAATAGCAATGGCCTGAAACCAAAGGTCAGCACAAGGCCAAGCAGTACCATCAAAACACTTTGGTCTCTCTCTCCTTGCCCTGGGGAGTTTCTAGATGAAGGCAAGTAAAGCTGTTTCCGTGCTCTTCCCCGGTCTGTGGTCTGACTGATTGGGGTCCAAGGAATTTGAGGATATAAAACCTTGTTCCAAGAAAAGGTGGGTGAGATGCCGGGTGAGAATTGGCAAGCATATTAGTGTGCAAAGTTATGTTCCTGGTTCAGGTTAGACCACAACGTGCTTTAAGGTTTCTACCTTCTTTACCTCCCTATGAGGGTATTGCCAGAGTATACCAGGCACAAAAATATAATCCAAGTCTATAAACAAAAATAGGAGTGTAGATGTTTTAATAGGAGCATAAATATTTTAATATGGGCAGTGACTAAGCTGTAGCCGATTCATTCCCTGTAGTATGCACCTCTGGAATCTGATAGCTTCATTTTTTTAATCCTAACTGTTTATCCTGCCCATCTCTGGCTTTTCTGTTTTCCAGTGTAAGCTGAAGTGTTGTGCATTATCTTTAATTGTTCTTCTAGAAAAAGAACCAGAAAAAAAAAAAAAAAAGCATTGCTTGCTCATGTTGCTGTTCTTCTCTAATAATTATGTCTGAAACTCTGGAGAACATAAAATTTGCCTAAATATGAGTCAACATGACTGTGATTATTCAGGTTAAGCCACTGATTATTCACTATGGTGCCTTTCCCCCTTTCAGATCTCTGATTTAAATGCAACTTTTGAATTGCTCCTGCTTTGTGCTACCATTTGGGTGATTCCTCAGCTTCGAGAGGGAAACTGGTACAGATCAATTCCCATTAGATGTTTACATCACGGAAAACACCAGTATAACTTATGCTAGCTATGGCCACACATAATTTTTTACAGACTTAATTAAAGAGGTCTGGAGGTGGAACAGGATTAGCCACAGCCTTTGAGGAAGTCTTGTGAGTTGATGTTGAAGCACTTTTGCAGGGTAGTGGAGAAAAAATCCCCTGCATTCCTCTGCCTTGTGGTGTATTTGATCTGTGGGCAAAACAAGGAATTTTATTTTACGGTTTGCTGTATTATTTTTATGAAGGGCGTGATGTGTGCACCATTTGAGGTTATTTGTCTGTTTCTTAGGCTGTCAGTCTAACACCTTTTACAGGCACTAAATCATCCTGTAAAATGTGGAAAGACAAGATATAGAGGATAATGTCCAGATATCAAGCACTGTCAGACAAGAACTGCGAGGAGGTTGTGATGTTCAGCTATTTTACCAACATTACTGTGTTCCTGCCCCTTACCTTATATTATAAAAAATTTCCAAGAAAAAATAAGTTTGAGGGTTTTTTTTTCTGTGAATCTTATTTTCTAATGTATTGCAAACAAAGGGAAATATTGTTCCAAGTGTGCTTATACTGGAGGTTTTTTTGCTAACTGAATTCTGCTCTGCTCAGCCACCATTTCTTCCTTTCTGAACCGTGTCATAGTAGGACATGAATGATGAAAAGCCTTCTGCAGAAAAAGCAATTTGATGGCAGCAAGCAAAATCCATTTATGTAGGAACAATCTACCTGCAGTTACTACTTCCTTTCCTCTTCTCTCTTCTCGCTGTTTTGGAGAGAATGTCTGCTCAGTGATCTGCCCCTATGTCCTTGGGTATTTGCTCTCCACTAGTCAGTAGCATTGTTTCTTTCTAAAGCCATGATGTTCTGTTTCAACACTGAAGGAGAAAAAAAATGGCACATGGTGCTTCATAGACTCCAAACTTTTTTCCAGTGTTCTCTTCTTTCCCTTTAAATGAATTAAAGTGACAGAAAAACAGACCAAGTCCTCTGACTTCTACACTACTTAAGGCTTAAAGAAATAAGTAGTATCCATCCTTGAATGAGACATAAAAAGATAAAGCATTTTTATATACTTCTCTTTGACAGCATTTGAAAACTGGATGTCAACATTTCCATGCAAACTTAAGAAGAGATACGTATAGTTTAGAAGAATTTTAATAAAGCCAATTCACCAAATGTATGGAAAACATCTGAGCACAGACCATTGTATCGAAGTGTTAGTGCCTTTGCAATCACAGAATAAGAGGTTCTTCAGCACACAGGCTCATAACATTTCCAGAAATAGTTCCACCCTTAAATTAGTGGGTTAGGAATTGAGCATTCTCAGCGCAAGAATGTTTTACTAGTTCCACTTATGACACAATCTGCAAAGGTTCTACTTGATGCAGGGGAAAAAACAAAATTAAAAAGACAATTTCTGCATAATCAACAAAGAGAATAAACATGAAAGAATAAACAAATATAATAAAGAAATATTGGTTATATAATCGAAATGTCATGTACTTAAGGGGAAAAAGTGCTGTAAGACATGATGGCAGGCCAGAAATGTTAAACAACAGTGTATATTTATTGCTGAATGCCTTAGAATAAACATGTTACTATTGAGAAGTTATAGCTGTGAAATTTGTTACTGTTTAGCAGATAGATATTGTAAACTTCAGGCCTACTTAATATAGAAATTTCAGATTTTCATTTGTATTTTTTGTTTGTATTCCTAAACATGTGGCATATTTCAGGACAAAGTGCTAAGATATGTAACACATGAAGCTGGAACAAAATACATAGTGCTTGGTTGTGTTGCAAAAGGTGTTTATTTTATTGTTTTCACACTCTGAAAAATGAAAACATATTACCCTGAAATTGAGGCCTACACCCCTGTTCAGAACAAGCCTTTATAGACAGACACACACACTATTGTTAATACACTGGGTGGATTTACTGCTTCACAAATTTTTCATTTATAAGTTTCTTGATATTTCTTATTGAAAAAAAAATTACTAAAGAAGGGGAGAAAATCCACTTAAAAAAAACAAACACAAAAACAAATAAATAAACAAACAAAAAAAACCCAGTTGACATTTTCCATAGTATTTACTTAAATAGCATAACCAGTTATGAAAGTTTCTCTTCCACTTCACTTCAGATTAAACTGCTGCTTATAAGTTAAAAATTTTTACCAGATGTATGTTATCATATTTGTTAACCCAGTGACTGTAAAAACCAAACTTTTAGGTATACCTCATGCTATGTGAACTTTAAATCAGCATATCCATGTCACGATTTGACTCAGGATCAGCAATTAAACCAGAGATGACAATGCTCTCGATCCCCTCCCTCTCCCACCCAGGTAGGGAAGGAGAGAGAGAATTAAGGAGAGAGACTTTGCTGGATTGAAAACTAAATTAGACAGCTTTAATTATAGGTACAATTATATACAAGTATGTTCAGGAATGTGCAAAAGCCTCTTGCCTCCCCCAACCCCCAGCAAGTGCCCAGCACTCTCTTTAGCTGTGAGCAATCCCAAAATCCCCCAGCCAGCAGGCAGAAGATAAAACAGAGCAAACGGGGGCTGGGTTATGAGGGTTATGAGGTCTAGGGATGCCTGACCCTAGAGGTCGGTGGTAATGGATGGATGGAGTCCTCCCTGGACACCGGCCGTGGACAGAAGAGAAGGGAAGAAGCAGGAAGGAAGTTGTCTTCTGTGATCTCTGACCTTCCTTGGAGCTTACATCAATTCTGCTGTCTGTCTAGTCCAGCTCCCCTACCAGGGTGTCATAGATACAATTCTTCTGTCCCTGTAGCCTCTGTAGCAGCAGAGCTAATAAGGGACCTTGGAGTCTCAGCAGAAACATAAACATTCCAGTGTTATCAGCCCACTAGCTGGAACACTTGCTGCTAGTTAAAAGAAAGCTTACTGAAGGAAAAAAAATCAGTAAAAGGAAAATTAGCTTCATCCTGGCTCAAACCAGGACAATCCAACATGTCCAAACCAAGACAGAATGATGTGTTGAACAACACTTTCCCTCCTAATAACTCTGATTCTCTGAAAGTTGGATCAGCTTCCTGTACAACATCCTATCATGCCATATATGCACATGTATTTAGCTGGGTTAAAACTCTTGATTACTGGGTAATTATGTCATACATTAAATCTTCTTTCTATGCATAAAGTCTTCATACAACATGGAGATTAAGTTTTAAAACCTCTTGCCAGATCTCTATCATGGAGATACCTAAAGGAGCAAGATAAAGATCTGATTTAATGCTTATCCAAAAGACTGCAACTATGGTTATTTCATGTGATTCTAAGGACAGAAGAAACATAACAACAAATGTACCACCCACCTAACAAATGTTGATACTGACTTTTTTACTATACCTTGAAATTATACTTCAGGACAGGTTGTTAGAGTGCAAAGAGCACCTTAGTGCAGAGATTACTTCAAGTCACATTCAGGTACTTATTCCCTTCCCACTAATGATCAGGTAACATCCTTCAGTGCAGTCTCTCACAGAAATGTAATATCAGGGAGGTGTTTCATGTAATTTTTAGACCCAATGATGCATTTCTGCAGATGGAAACAAGGAAAAGCCAGCATCATATGTCACTAGCAAGCTCTTTAAAGACTTTCACCAACTAATTTGGGGGCACGTAGGTATCTAAAGGACACAGTTCAGTAAGTGTTATTTAAGTCTCAGAATACTCACAACCTACCTATTTTTGTGTCCGATATCCTAGTTTTAACGTGCAAAAAAAGAACTCTTGTCAGAATTCCAGAAAGTCCCTTGAAGCACTGCTGGAATAGTGCTTTAAGTGCTTTTTGAACAGCCTGGACATTGTCAGCTGTTGGTTTGAACTCACCCGCAAGTGCTGCAGTTTCTTTCTTCCTTGAACTACTGGTCAGTGAAACTGCTGGAATCTCTTGTTCTGCTCATACTCCCCCTACCTCTTCCCACAGCTCCAGTTGTCTGACTAGTGCATATAAAGATATCTTTATTACTCTTTCTGAAAAAGGAACAGATTCTTCAGTCTTCTAGTTCTCTGAGAATTCACCCACTTTGTTTGTTTGGCCCTTACAAAGAAGATCACTGACTTGGCAGCAGAACATTGACCAAGGTATTTAAAGCTTCCTCACTTAGGCCAGTGGGTCAGGGCTCAAAGTTCTCCATTTCTTTAGGAAAAAAAAAAAAATCTTGTTTCTTGTATGAAGCATACAAGAGCAAAAAACCAGTAAAAGTAACAAGAGGTATTAAAACCCCTATCCAACAGGGATACAAATGTGGTATATATGACAGCAACTTCATTGCTTCTGCAGCTGATAGAGCCTGAAGTTGTGTCTGCCCCCTCCCTGGAAGCGTTCAGGGCTAGGTTAGATGGGATTGGAGTGACCGGGCCTAGTGAGAGTTGGCACTGCCCATGGCAGGGATTTGGAACTAGATCATCTTTAAGGCCTCTTCAAACTGAACCTATGATTCTATGATCTGTGCTTTCTGATATGACCATAACTGTGAATCTGAAATGCCAGTTCCATGTCAGAGGCTGAATGTAATCTCCCTGTATCCAGCTGCTGAGCCACTTCAGTGTCCAACAGTTGCCACATCTATGCAGCAACCACTTGTCTCTACACACTCATGGCTAAAATGACAGAGCTTATTTCATGAAGCAACACCTTCCATGAAGTACTTAAAGAAACATGCCAATTGATTTCTGAACATAGAGTTCCCAAATCAGTAACAAAACCTGACATGTTTATGTTTCTAAGAAACGTAGTATTACTATCATGGCCAGCTTTAACATGAACAAAAATCATCTTTGAGGGAGCCTTTCCAGGGGCCAAACATAGATTATTAGAAAGACTGAGGCATCCAAGTGCTGTATCAGTTAAAGGTAGTTCCAGTGTTTTATTCCTAAAGCTTCTACCATGTCTGTTTTTCCATTCCACTGGCAGATCAACTTCATATCCCATTTCACATGCACCCCATATGCACAACGATAATTTGTGTACCTTTCAGCTGACTTTATGGAGTGAACTCAGGAAAAGGCATCATAAAAGTAGGTGTTGGTATGCTGTGGCCAAGTGTTTTTCCTCAGAGCTAGCTGTAGCTGTTCCTGCAGGCACAGGAGTCTGATAAGAAGGGGGTTAAGATTAATTTTAGACTTAACCTAGAGAAGTTTGTTTTCCTCTACGGATATTTTTTTTTTCTGCTCAAGCTGAGCACTGCATAGCTATTTTAGCACTTCACAGGCCTAAAATGATCTCATATGGCTGTTGGGTTCTTTTTCAAGGGAAGCTGTCAGGTACAAAGAAACTTCTCACGCTCTTCCATCTTGAGCGTCGCTTTGATACGGACTTGGTCATTCAGATTCACAATTAGGTACAACAGTTAAATTTCTTCTACCAACAGGGTGGTGGTTTCTGTCTTTTTTTTTTTTTTTTTTTTTTTAAAAAAGAGTTCGAATAGTGTCTGACTTTCTTTGCTGTTTTTTTTTTCTTTTCATCAGACATGTTTATATTGCATGGCACAGAGGCTGAATATCAGGGATTCTTTATAGCTCTAGGTAGTAAACATCTTGCAAAATACTCTGAGTTGATGCAATTGTGGGTTGCTGGACCCCTGATCATCTCATACCTCCAAGTGTGATATTAGTGGTCTCTTGCTACCCTTTATCCATAACTTTGATTTAAAAAAATAATCAGCTATAAATGGATTAAAGGCAGCACAGGGATATACTTGTGTGTTGAGTCAATAAAAGTCTAAATTAAAAGGACTATAAATCTATGAAATATTTACTGGCATGTTAATGTTATCCCTGCTATTTCCAAGTACACTTGGAGCACTTCCTGTGATGTTAATTAAATGTTTCTTATTCTGCTTCTGCCATTTAGCCCGGGTGGCTGCTAAATCAATCAAAACATGAGGCTGTGAGGGGGAAGTGGCAATGTAAGGACTTGGACCCCTTCACTACAGCTCACATGTATGGAGGGGAATCTCCTGAAAACAGACATTTATCCACCTATGGAATAAAATGTCAGGGATCCATTAACTTCAGGAAGCTCTCTCATTTTATGTCACTTGAAGTTCTTACCCCATTGACCTTTATGTAGGAACCTTTTTTCAGATGGTTTTCACACTCAGGTTTAAATTTGAACTCATTTTGATTACCATTACCTAAAAACCTTCCCTCTTTTTTTTTTTTTTGATTCAGCAGTTGCTAGTTTTGGTTTGTCATTCTTAAGAAGAAAAGTAGGGTTTTTTTCATTGCATTTTATTTGAAACCGTGGTTTCCAGGGCCAGCAGTCAGCTCAGGAGTTGCCTCTTAGAATGTAAATTTGACTGGGATTTATGGAAGCAATATAGGTGTGAGGCCTGCGAGCAAGGTCTAGTTGGGCCTGTGTTTATAACAGATGCCTTTGTCCTGCCTACTGTGATAGTCAGTCATGTAAATGCATGAGATTGTTTTGATGAGAGAGAAACTGGAGGTATTTAAGCACAGAGAAAACCAGAAAAAAAAAAAAAAAGCAAAAAAAGCAACTTTGGATATAACTTTTAAATGTGCAGATTGAACAGCTCTTTTAGGTCTTTTGAATCTGTAAATGCCTGTTTTGTAGCTGGCTGAGCAGGAGCCCTCTATGCACAAGGGCTTGTGGCAATCAGACCTTGCTCTAGAGGCAGAATGTCTCAGATACCTATTTTACTTATGAAAAATCTTCCCATGCAATGGAAGAAATTAGACAGTATTTTTGTTTTATTTTCCTGTGTGGCTCTCAGTTATTTGTGCTTGCACAGGAGAGGCATGAGGGTTATGCAAGTTGTGTTAAACAAGGACCCATCAAATCTCTTACAGTGCGACTGCTCTTTACTTTGACTGCATTTATAAATGCACTGAAGAGGTGGTGACATAAGGAGATGGGCAAAATCCGCCTTCTCTGTTTTGAAAGATGAAGCAGTTTGACAGCACTTTAAGAAAGATCTTGACAGATCTCTAAGACAGTCATGGAGTTTTTGATGCCTGTCTACTCAGAGCCAAGGCCACAGCAGCTGCTGCTGTAGGATCACAGAGTTATCACTTACTCCCTCTTTCTACCCACCTTTTTGTGCTGAATAGATTTAAAGACAGGAGTGGATTCAGACAGAACTGACAGCATCCCAATTTAGGGACTGCTCCCCTGCAGGCAGTTACAAGGGAAGAGAGGCAGATTGCTGCTGGGCTGACAGGCGGGTGGAGTTACTCAGTATGATAAACTCTGCCTCAGAAACCGTTCTGTGGAAAACAACTGATTTACACTAAGGTTAAAAAAAAATCAGGATGAAGATACTTTTGCCTTGTTAGTTCACATCTCAGGCTCATGCTCGCTCTTCAAACCCTGACATTTCATGCCTCCTTTCACACTGTCAACTCTCTTTAGCTTAGAGCAAGTCAAAATGCAACCATAGTTTTAAGCACTGTCTTCCTTATGATGACAACTGCATGAATCTCACAATGTCCTCTTTTCCTAGATAGGATGGATACAGACAGGTTGGACAGAGTGGTAATCAGAGAACTGGAGCTCACGTCTCTATGCCTCATTATAAATAGCAGCATGTCCGGCATCCAAAACTATACGAGTAGAAACTCAGCATTTAGTGTTTGCTTTTCAACACTTGTGGTTTAGCTTATAACTTTTTTTTTTCTTGTAAATCACACTTTGAATTTATTACAGCTTTGGTTTCCAGTTTATGTTTAACAATATTTTAAAATAAGACAACATGGATGTAGCTCTTCCATACCCTCTACTGCTCTTTGAAAAAAAAGGCTGACCTTAATTAGAGTGATGTAAACAGTTGTGTGCCCTCAGACTGTTGTGCCACCACAGTGAGCCTTGTGTCACACTCAGTTGTGTGACGTGGACCCAAAGAGAAATTTGTATACACTCTTTTCAAGCTTGACAAGGAAGCTGCATTTCTGGTCTTGGTGGGAGGCATCTTTATAAAAATAAGATGTTTGTATTGTGGGTTTCCAATCAAAACAAAGTGACAGAAAACTTTCCAAATCTAGCTGAGGTTTGAAGTTTGTTTGCAATGTACTTGCTATAATTTTGATGTTGGGGGAAAAAAAAAAAAGAATATATAATTCCAGGGGAGAAAAAGCTAGTGAAAATTGGCAACAAAAAGAGCAGAGTCAATAAGCCACTGGGTCTACCCATCCATTCACATTCATACAGGTTTGTCTGAGCCTTCATCTCCAGGCACTTCTCTCTTCCCTACTGAAGTGCTATTGCAATTGCCCCTTAAAGCTGTTTACATTAACCCTGGTCTTTTTCTTATAATTTTAGTTGTCCTTCTCCAAATCAGCTTCCTTTTTCTTCATTTTTTTTTTTTTTTTGTTGGTTTGTTGGGTTTTTTTACCACAATCAGTCCTATCTAATCCTTCTCATCCCCTTGTTTCCTTAACCTTACTACCTTCATGTGTTCTTACTTTTGCATGACCAGTACTTGTCAGATAATAAAAAACATGCTACATAGCTGTTAAGATACCTGTTGCCCTGGCTAGTAACACAGCTGAAACAGTAGTCCCAAATAGGACAGGAAAAAAAACGGCCAGATTTTGTCTGCTGCCAATTTTTCCTAGGAAAAACTTCATTCTGAGCTGAGGTCCCATGTTTTGAGGGAATAAGAAGGGCTCTGCAGATGCAATGAGGTTTGTGGTTTATCCATACCTAGGTATCTGAGAGATGCGATAGTTTTGAAAACAAATTATCTAGAGTATGGCTGGAATAGTTTGAAAAGAACGGTCTGAACAGTAGTCCCATCTGTAAATATTTGTGGGTACAACATTTAAATAGGATTGGTTTTAGAGCAAATTAGAAAGGTCACAATGCAGCTCAGTAGATCAAAAGCTTAATTTCCTCCCAAAAACATGATAACAAAGAAAAATCAGTCCAAGGTCCTGGTACTCACTGCTATTATTTAAAATCCATCTTGGAGGGTAAGCATAAAAGCATAAAAAATGGAGCTGTCTTTTCACAAAGTGAAAAGAATAAGATTTATTGTGGCTGAGAGAGTCCCAGGAAGGATGAAACCCTGGGTAGCAATGCATAGTGTCCTTAAAATTTGCTGATACTACAGCCTGGATCACAAGCTGCTCTGTCTGGTGACAAATGTATTCCTAAATCAGTACTTATTACAACTGGTTATTCTTCCTGAGGATATTAATGTAAGGCTTGTCTACAAGACTCTTACTTTTCACATATACTTTGATTTTTCAAAGCACCTCCATCCTTTAAATTAAGCACGTGACTAGTTCTCTTACTGGTTGTCAACATACGCTAAGGTGTTTGAGTACTTTCAAAGCAAGGCTGACTCTGTCTCCACCTCTATTCATTAATTTCTTTAAACTTCAAATTCTAATGTATATTCAATCCATATTCACAGAATCATAGGATGGTTTGGAAGGCACCTTAAAGATCACCTGGTTTCAACCCCCCTACCATGGGCAGGAACACCTCCTACTAGACCAGGCTGCTCAAAGTCCCATCCAACCTGGCCTTGAACACTGCCAGGGAAGGCTCCTCAGGGGTCAGTATTGAGACTGACACTATTTAACATCTTTTATAGAGGCCTTCCAGTACCTGAAGGGGCCTACAGGAAAGCTGGAGAAGGACTTCTTACAAGGCCATGTAGTGATAGAACAAGGGGTAATGGTTCCAAGTTGAAAGAATCACAGAATCACAGAATCACAGAATTACTGAATGGTAGGGGTTGGAAGGGGCCTCGAAAGATCATCTAAGCCAACACCCCTGCCAAAGCAGGATCACCTAGAGTAGCTCACACAGGAATGCATTCAGGTGGGTTTTGAATGTTTCCAGAGAAGGAGACTCCACAACCTCTCTGGGCAGCCTGTTCCAGTGTTCTGTCACCCTCACAGTGAAAAAGTTTTTACTTACGTTTACATGGAACTTTCTAAACTCCGGCTTGCACCCATTACGCCTTGTCCTATCATTAGACATCACTGAGAAGAGCCTGGCTCTGTCGTCCTGACACTTGCCCTTTACATATTTATAAACAGTAATGAGGTCAGCCCTCAGTCTCCTCCAAGCTCAAGAGACCTATCTCCCCCAGCCTTTCCTCGTAAGGGAGATGTTCCACTCCCTTAATCATCTTTGTGGCTCTGCGCTGGACTCTTTCAAGCAGTTCCCTGTCCTTCTTGAACTGAGGGGCCCAGAACTGGACACAATACTCCAGATGCGGCCTCACCAATGCAGAATAGAGGAGGAGGAGAACCTCTCTTGACCTACTAACCACATCCCTTTTCATACACCCCAGGATGCCATTGGCCTTCATGGCCACAAGGGCACATTGCTGGCTCATGGTCACCCTCCTGTCCACCGGGACCCCCAGGTCCCTTTCTCCTACACTGCTCTCCAGCAGGTCAGCCCCCAACCTGTACTGGCACATGGGGTTGTTCTTCCCCAGATGCAAGACTCTACACTTGTTCTTGTTGTATTTCATTACAATTCTCCCCGCCCAACTCTCCAGCCTGTCTAGGTCTTGTTGAATGGCAGCACAGCCTTCTGGTGTGTCAGCCACTCCTCCCAGCTTAGTGTCATCAGCAAACTTGCTGACAGTGCCCCCTGTTCCCTCATCCAGGTCACTGATGAATATATTGAATAGTACTAGTCCCAGTACAGACCCCTGAGGGACTCCACTAGGTACAAGCCTCCAAGTAGACTGTCCCATTGAGCACAGCTCTCTGACTTCTTTCCTTCAACCACTTCATAATTCACCTCACTACCTGATCATCCAGACCACACTTCCTCAGTTTAACTGCGAGGATGCTGTGGGAGATGGTGTCAGATACTTTACTGAAATCAAGATAAACCACATCCACTGCTCTACCATCATCTATCCACTTGGTTATGTCCTCATAAAAGGCTATCAGGTTGGTTAAACATGACTATCCCTTGGTAAAACCATTTTGACTGCTCCTAATGACCTTCTTATCCTTGATGAGAGACAGTGCTGAGGATAAGTTGTTCCATCACCTTTCCAGGGATGGAGGTGTGGCTGACTGGTCTATAGTTACACGGGTCCTCCTTCTTGTCCTTTTTGTAGACTGGAGTGACATTTGGTTTGTTCTAGTCGTCAGGCACCACTCCTGTTCCACTCACCAAAGATGATGGAGGGTGGCCTAGAAATGACTCCTGCCAACTCCCTCAGCACCCCTGGGTACATCTCATCAGGACCCATGGATTTATGGATGTCCAGATTGCTTAACTGATCCCTAACCCAGTCCTCATCAACCAAGGCAAAGTCCTCCTTTAACATGACTTCTTCTGGGGCCTCAGGATTCTGAGGCTCCTGAGGACAGTCTCCAGCAGTAAAAACAGAGACAAAGAAGGCATTCAGTAACTCCGCCTTCTTTGTATTGTCTGTCACCAGGGCACCCACCTGATTCAGCAGTGGGCCTATATTGCCTCTTGTGTTTTGTCTGCAACGTATTTGAAGAAGCCCTTTTCATTGTTCTTGGACTCTCTTGCAAGGTTTAATTCCAAGGAGGCCTTAGCCTTCCTAGTTGCCTCCCTACATTCTGTGACAACAGTCTTTTATTCCTCCCAAGTGGCCAGCCCCTCCTTCCATGATCTATAGACTCTCTTCTTCCACTTTATGTTGCCCAGCAGTTCCCTCTTTAACCCTGTGTGTCTTCTGGCTTCCTTTCTTGATTTTCTACCCATTGGGATGTTCTGATCTTGAGCTTGGAAGAAGTGGTCCTTGAATGTTAAGCAACTATCTTGGGCCCCTTTACCTTCTAGTACCCTGTCCCATGGGATTTCCCCTTGCAATTGCTTGAAAAAGCACTGGAGGAACCTTCTGGACTGTGAATGACTGGCTGAGTAGGCCTTCCAGCAAATATCTGAGGAGTTAAAATCCCCCATGAGAACCAGGGCCTGTAATTGTGAGACTGCTTTCAGCTGCCTGTAGAAGGCCTCATCAACTTCTTTGTCCTGATCAGGTGGCCTGTAATAGACACCCACAACAGTGTAACCCATGTTAACCTCCCTCTTAATTCGAACCCACAAACTCTCAACTGGCTCCTCCTCCACCCTTGGACAGAACTCAATACATTCTACTTGCTCTCTCACATAAAGAGCAACTCCACCACCTCACCTGGTTGACCTGTCTTTCCTAAAAAGGGCATAGCCATCCATGACCCCATTCCAGTCATGTGAGCTGTCCCACCATTGTCTCTGTAATTGCCACCAGACCCTTGACTGCACACAGATCTCTAACTCCTCCTGTTCCCTCCCCATGCTGTGTGCATTGCTGTACAGGCATTTCAGGGAGCCAGCTGAGCACGCTGGTTCCACCCTAGGGGGCTGGGAGGCCTTCTGGTCTTCATTAATACTAGAACACTGCCCCACTGGTGCAACCCCAGCTACAACCCCATTCCACTTTGAGTTTAGTTTAAAGCTCTGTGAATGAGCCCTGCTAATTCTTGTCCTAGAACCCTTTTCTCCCTGCCAGATAAGCCTTTCCCATTGTCACAGGCTGATATCAAGGGCTACCAGCTGTCAGGATGCTTTCGCGACTTTTCCCCCCCCACAGCGGAGAGGTTTGTGAATGAGACCAAGGGCGCACACGCGGCACTTGCCTCACACAAAGGAACAGCCACTGTGGGACTGTAACTTAGAGTGTAGACTGGAATACTTTAGGAGTAAGTCTCCAACAACTACAACTCTTCTCTTCCTCCTTGTCAAAGAGGTTATGTGGCTGGAAGGCCTATCTGACCATGCTAAGACCTCTAGTATAGGTTGCCTATCATCCACATCCCCATTAGACTGGCTGTCTTCCAGCAGGGCGTCATATCTCTTCCAGATAGGACCTTCATCTCCATCCTTGTTCGCCTGGCCCTCAATTTCCAGAGCCTCATACCTGTAGTGTATGGGCAGCTGGGAAGATGAGGAAGGTTGAGAGAGGATTCACCTGCCTCTCTGGGAAGAGACCTGTTTCAATTCCCCCCCATCTCTTAGGTCCCCTTCTTTTTCCAGGTCGCAAGAGGGTAGGGGTTGCCCTGCTTCTTGTGGAGCCTCCACCTGCTGCCTTTCACTCAGGGATGGTAGGGTCTGGCTCCACCAGTCTATCTCCCTTTCACACTCTCTTATAGTCCATAGTCCTTTGACTTCCTCCTTCAGCTCAGCCACCATGCTGAGCAGATCATTCACCTGTTCACATCTAACACAGGTGTTGTCTCCAACACCCTCCTTGACAAGTGCCAGGCTCCAGCACTCTCTGCAGTCGGGGGCCTGGACACCTGTATGTTTGCACAGGACCTCTGTCAGGGTCCCCACATTCCTTCTGACAACAGCCCTTGGCTGGGTTGCAACCATAGCTGGGCCTGTGAGTGACTGACAGGGCCAACTGCTGGGACACGCCCAGATGACTCACCACACCCCCTTAGTTCAGCCTTGATGGGTGGGCTTTTTAAACTCCTGGGGCATTTAAATAGCCTGCTGAGCCTGGAGCTCTGCCCATATCTCACCTGCCTCTCTCACGATGTTGGCAGGCTCGGTGAGGGGGGCTTGCTCCACTGGCCACAAGTATCCTGGATTCGGGGGGGGGGGGTGGGCACGGAAAAACAAACCCCAAATGCCAAGTGCTGCTGGTTTGCTGAACTGTCACAGGGATTGTTTGGCACTGATGGCTGCTCACAGTGCTCTGATCCAGAAGGTAGATTTAGATTAGATACTAGGAAGAAATTCTTCACTGTGAAGGTGGTTAAGACACTGGAACAAGTTGCCTAGGGTATTCGGGGAATATACTGTTTATTTTAAAGGCAGCAGAGCTCCTTTGAAATTCATCTCAAACCAGACTAGTTGCTTTCTTCATCTAGTGCTTTCTTCATACTTTTAATGTAGGCTAATGTGAATCCTACTAGGCTGGCCTGCTCGATGCACACAGTGCTTTCAAGCTTTGTTAAAGCCACTGCATTCAGTCTCATTTACGTTAATACAGCCTCTAACTTTTAAATGGGTTGAGTCAGAAATACAGCTCTTGACAAGTGCTAAATGCATCTTACAGCTAACAACATTTGTTAGATGTGTTTTCTCATTAAGTTCATTTTGGGTGTTTTAAGAAGCTCCCTTGGAGATATTCACTATTTTCATCTTGCATCATCAGTGAAGAGTATAATAGTCTTTTAATTGAACCATGGTGAGCTGCAAAGGAGCAAAACTGCTCATTTCTTGACTTAGGTTCTCCCAGGAACATTAGATCTTGTATAAAATTAAAGCTATCTGATAAATGTCACATTTAAAACATACTGTTTCCTTGCTTCTGTTCTATTCAGCCCAAGGAAGGAGGAAAATGAATGAAAAGGGCAAGGAATTTTTGTTCTGTACTTGACAAGCAACTCTAGGATCTAGGAATATACAGAAATCAATCAGGCATCATCGGTTGGGAGTGTTTTGCTTGTTCTCCTGTAGCTACCTGTAACTCTTACTGTTTTCCTCCTCCAGCCAGCTCTGGATCACCCCAATGCTGCCCACAGAGCTTTGGCTGCACCTGGTTCCCTGTCCTGCTGACCCTCAAGAGAGGCTCCACTGTCACATGGCATGGCTTGGCATGTTCATTCCCACCATGGGTGTTAGGCCAAAAAGGACATGACACTCCCTCCCATTAGGGCACTGAAGGATGAGACAGAAGGAGCAGGAAAAATGCAGAAAAAACAGCCTATGGTGCATGTCCTGTAGTTCCACCCTTCATTTTGTATAGTGTAAATGAAACAGCAGTTTTTTCTTTTGGCCCCAGTCTCCCCTATTTGTGCTTCTGCCATCCAGCATAGTTATAGCAGATACTACTTGCTATCTCATCTACTGCCTAAATAAACAAAGCTTGTTTATTTAGAAATCATTTGATAGTTCCTCTTTGAAAGTCGGTTAGGAACTATTCACACCATGTTAAAACTTATGAGACATTAAGCTCCATGCAATGCTTCCTGAAAGGGTCTGGTACCCAGCCTGTGTTTCAGGAAAGAGTTAACCAGGAATAAACAAAGCAAAAGAGCATACATAAAGCTGTCCCCACCTTTCCCTTTGCAGTAACAAAACACAGGCTTCATTAAGGGGAAACTTGAGAAAGTCATTAAAAAACAGGTCTTTCATAACATATCAGTACCTTATGTATTATATTCTGCAGGTCTCACTGTGCGATCCTCCACTCAACAGTTTTTTATACTATACTGAGGATGTAAAAGGTCCATCTGGATTCCCTCCAGCTTTTCTTTCTACCTTATTCAGTCTCTGTTACTTCAGTCTTTGCTAAGCTGCTGTAACATGCCCTAAAATGTCATTAATAAGACTTCCATCTACTACACTAAAAAAATTAATAGAACAGTTTGTAATACAAATAGTGCCACTGACACATTTGCTGAGGCAAAGTCATGCAGCTCAATTTAGAAGCTGTAAACTGTTACAGGACTATAAATTCCTGTTCTATTAATGTTGTACCACACTTACATGAGGGAATAAAACCTTACCCAACCCTCAGTTTTTAGAGCAGCTACCTGGATTTCCCTCTTTATAAAGATGCAACCACAGATGACCATAGGGCTTCTTTAGCTGCTTCTTCTATCTGTGATACTTAAAACTCTGGGTGAAAATCCAGCTCTTTGGTTCTTCACTTGAACTGCAGATTTCTGAGTGAGATTTAGTATTTTTACTTTCACATGTTAGTACCTCTTATGAAAACAGACTGGCAAAATTGTAATTTGGTAGAGACTTAGCTATTACTAATGACTTACAGATTATTTTCCCTTCCTAAATCATGTTCTTCCTTTGAGACACCAGAATATGTCTTTCACAAGACACAGGAAAGCCAAGTTCTAGCAGAGCAGAGCAGAGCAGAGCAAAGCAGAGCAGAGCAGAGCAGAGAGGCAACTCTGAAGGAGAAGAAATCATTCACTATAGGTCTTCAGGCCAGTATGTCAGGGGATTGTGCCAAAAATATAACCATTTTATGCCTTTGTTGATGCCTCCATGGATACCTACTAGAGTGTGTGGAAAATACACGCCTACCTTTTTTGCAATTTGTAGTTAAAAAAGGAGCTGAGAAAGAGGGATTTTTTTCACCTTCTTGCATGTTTCTGTATGCCAAAGGCCTGCCCAACACCTCCCAGGTTTTATGGGTGACCTGCATGAATTATTATCTGTCATTTGGATCTCTTTCTGTTGAATTGCCTCCATTTCCTGTTAAAAGTCTTTTTGCCTCATGACTCAGTCTTCTCTCTGAGGCTGAAGACCAGAATGGAGCAATCATCTCTGTGCATCCTCAAATATGAATCTTTTACGAAATGATATGTCTCATTATAATTCAGTCTGTATTCTTAGACTTTTCTGTTCTCAGTCTTTCCCACTCTGCACATGGTGATAACGTATTTCATTTAATCATAGAATCATAGAATCATGGAATCACAGAATCATAGAGTGGTTTGGGTTGGAAGGAACCTTAAGGATCATCTAATTCCAACCCCCCTGCTTGGGCAAGGACACCTCACACTAGATCATGTTGCTCCAAACCCCATCCAGTCTGGCCTTTAACACTTCCAGGGATGGGGCATCCACAACTTCCCTGGGCAACCTGTGCCAGTGTCTCACCACCCTCACACTAAAGAATTTCTTCCTAATGTCTAACCTAAATCTCCCCTCTTCCAGTTTTAATCCATTACTCGTTGTCCTCTCACTACAAGCCCTTGTAAAAGTCCCTCCTGTAGGCCCCTTGGCCCCTTCAGATACTGGAAGGCTGCTAAGAGCTCTTCCTGGAGCTTTCTCTTCTCCAGGCTGAGCAACCCCAACTCTCTCTGTTTAGCGCAGTCATACTGCTCAGCAATAGGCAGATAAAAATTAATAGGCTTTCATTTTTTGCTCAAGGTCCAACCTGGAACAAGAAAAGCTTGGTATTACCTAAGATTCAGTATGTTCGAGCTACATTTTGTGCAACAAGGAGCAAGTGGGTGAGGGTGAAGTGAGGCCTCTGTGCACATTGTGCATGCTATATGATTTCAGCTCAGAGAGTGAGATGTTTAGTATATTTATGAGAAGAAACAAAAAACAATTCACCAGTCTGAGATAAAATTCAGCAACAACCCAATAGGCACAGATATTGTAGGTTTTATATCAGCAGCAGTCTCCAAAAATCCTGCTTGATATTTGACTCCCATCCCTCTTTATGGTTCTACACAGCTAATATTAACTTTGAAAGCAGGGTAAGAGAATAAGAAGGAAGAGTGCATTTTATTGCCAGGAGAAATGGTTCTTTTTAAAGTGAGGAGGAAAAAGTATTTGGTTTGTATACTTTTCAACCAATAAGTTTTACAGATTCATAAGAATCAATCTGCTGAAAAGTGCAGTCACTTGTAAATGAAATAATAATATTCATTAAAGTTCAAGTTGAACTTTCAAGAGGCCTTGTCTGCAGGATTTCTTGTTCACTGATCCTGCAGTCTGTTCTGTAGGACCATTTATTCCATTTGAAAAGTAACTTGAAATTGAGCATTAGCTCTGCTTTTCCAACAAAGAAAAACCACCCAAGAGACAATGAGTCAGTTCACCAATTCACAGCTGATGACTGATATCAGGAAGATGAACACTGGGTAAGTGCACAGACGGTGATGTTTCTGAAAATCTTGGTCATTCAGTGGATATTTCAATTTTTCTTTTACTTTCATTTTTTGTTTCCCAATTTAAAAAGCTGTAGAGTAACCTGAAATCATTTATGGCTAAGGGCATGCCTACTTAGCCTGAAAACAGTCCAGAGCACTGAGCTGGGTGGCAGAAACTAACTTATGTATTCAGAAAGACACGTATTACTTTCATAGAAAGTTGCCCCTAGGGCCAGACCTCTAGAGTGTTTCACTCTTGAAAATGCTTATGTGAGTTAGATGCTTTTCAACACCTTTCTTCATCCATTAATACGGAATATCCGGTGAGGCAGGAATTGTTAGCAAGAGCGGCAGTATAATAACTCATCAAGATGTCCTCTGACTGCAGGGAATCAAAAATCTGTAGCCTCGTACAAGAACTGTGAAAGCAAATGCTTTACACGTACTCAGAAAACAGCAGAAACCTTCTTAGGGGTGCCCTGTAAGCCAAAGATGAAAGAATGCAAGAAGTTTGTATCCCTGTTTTAGGATAAATAAGAAAAACCGAGAAATTAGCAACAACTTTTAAAAGACATAAAGTATGATCTAGCCCTTTAAAGCCAAATCTGATGTTAAACAACATGTTGACATAAAGTTTCTACATGAAGGTATATTGTCATGAAGGACAAGAGGAAGTGGGCTCAAGTTGCGTCAGGGGAGATTTAGGTTGGATATCAGAAAAAAACTTTACAGAAAGGACTGTTAGGCACTGGAACAGGCTCCCCAGGGAGGTGGTTGAGTCACCATCCCTGAATGAGTTTAAAAGTCATCTGGATGTGGTGCTTGGGGACATGGTTTAGCGGTGGGTCATCAGAAATAGGGTAATAGGGTTAGGATAAGGTTGGACTCAATGATCTTAAAGGTCTTTTCCAACCTGAACAGTTCTATGATTCTAATTTATTAGCAGGTACATAGTGATATGGGGCATAGTACAGAACAACTTCTGGAATATAGTTGTTGGATTACTGAGAAAGTAAAAATCAAGGGTCTTAGGACTGGTTTACCCTTCCTTCCTTCCTTCCTTCCTTCCTTCCTTCCTTCCTTCCCTTCCTTCCTTCCTTCCTTCCTTCCTTCCTTCCTTCCTTCCTTCCTTCCTTCCTTCCTTCCTTCCTTCCTTCCTTCCTTCCTTCCTTCCTTCCTTCCTTCCTTCCTTCCTTCCTTCCTTCCTTCCTTCCTTCCTTCCTTCCTTCCTTCCTTCCTTCCTTCCTTCCTTCCTTCCTTCCTTCCTTCCTTCCTTCCTTCCTTCCTTCCTTCCTTCCTTCCTTCCTTCCTCTCTCTCTTTCTCTCTCTCTTTCTCTCTCTCTTTCTCTCTCTCTTTCTCTCTTTTCTCTCTTTTCTCTCTCTCTTTCCCCACTTTCCCTTCATTCCCTTTGTTCCCATCTTTCTTTCTTCCTTTTCTTCCTTTAAAGACAAAAAAAAGTTGTGAGTCTTTTTATAGCACAGGAAAAAACAGAAGGCTAAACAAGTTGGCCTGTCTAGACACAACCATAGGGAACACTAAAGCCTTACCTCTCCTTCAGGAAAGAGAGAGAGAGGGTGTGCATGTGTGCACAATCATAACAGTTACTGTCAGCCAAGAAATGTCAAAAGCAAATTGCACATACCAAAAGTCCATCTGGAGAGGACCAGCCAGTATACTGAGACATATTTATAGCTGTCCCTAAAGCACATTTCAGCACAGCATCTGGCTGCAGCAAACACCAGTGAAGTCAGGGTTTCTGACTGACAAAGCATGCTGGCTACAGATTGGAGAGGGCTTCTTTAAACCAATAAACCTTAATTTGGCAGGAAGAATTTAGGACATTGACCACATTTAAAGTTTCATTTTCAAGACCCACAGGGAAAAGAAAATCACTTACAGTCCTCCTCTACCAGCTGCTTAAAAACCGCCCTATGGGGAAGATGTTTAAAACTTGGTTGTGATGTCATCAGGTATTAACATTAACTATGCTTAAATACAAGTGTCTTCTCAAGATGGTTTTCCAGGCTCTGTTTAAGTGAAAGAGCATGCCTCTGGACCTCAGAGGCATGTTTTTTGGTGTAGTTGCCTTTGAGAATATCACCAGTACATTTATTGTGATCCCTCCTCTGTTTAGCTTATGCCTAGAAAACATTGTATAACTCTATCAAGAAAATCACTGTGGATTGGACAAAATAATCTTCAGCAGGTAGTGGCCCTTCTGTTATAATGATCTTTGAAATCTTTTTCAAAATGGATACTTCCCGTTATTCAGCACCTCTTTGCCCTTTTGTGCTGGACCAAAAAACAAAGTCAAAATTGTGCTTGTTGTCCTGGATGTTTTACTCAAAATGTCCTCAAGTTCACCCAGTGTGTATTTATAGATGCATATAGATTTATGAGATGGGGTTACTAAGAGGATAGTAGTTGTGGAAGTAAATTAAGATACTGAATGGTGCAAAACCATTATAGCATCACTTAAGTATTACATTTCATGCAGTGAAGACAGATGGGCCAGTTTTGCTTGTGAGTTTTCCAAAGTCATTGTGTTTGCATTTATTGATGCAGTAATTAGGTACTTTGTGGTTACTAAACTACTTCCTCTTGCATTATAAGCTTAACTATGGAATAATAAACCAAGAAGGATATCACTTATTATGTAACCTTGTACCATAATATTTCAAGCTAACTATCTGAGGGTATTTCTGTAGTGTTACCATCGTGGGAGACACTGTCAAAACTGAGGAAATCTAACTCTTCCTAAAACTATGGGATGTGAGCCATTATCATGCTGTGCACTGCACCGAAGATGGTGAAACCATGGGAACGCTTCAGGAAAAAAGTCATAGAAGGGGAAAGGAAGCTATATTAATTTCTTTTTCAGGCAGCCTGCACAGGTTTTGGAAAACTGTAGCCAGAAGTAAATGTGTGGTTTTACTGATGATTATCTTTTTAAGTAAGGTTTGGCATTAATATCATCTAAGATTGCCCAGAGAAGTGAGAATGAGAACAGTGCTTCCAGTAACGCTGTGGCCACAGGAGCTGACTTGCTTGGTGATGTTGTGTTGGTTAATGACACTTCCAGTCATGATGGCAGAGAACAGAAACATTTCTGGTTTGTTCAAATGAGTAGTGGGTAATGAAACACACCTCCAGAAATGATGGCACTGTGCTGTGCATTAGTAAGTAGCTGACACCTCAGCAGAGGGCTAGTGAATCATCTCCACTGAGAACATAACATTAGAAGGAACATTTACTCCTGTGACCCTTTCATTAGATCTGAAACAGTTAGTATCAGAAGTTCAGATACTACTCTCTACAGGGGCTTCTGTAAATTCACTTGCAATTAGGTTTTATTGTCTGACTTAAACTTTTGAAAGGCAGGCAGCTAGTCAAAGCCAGAGGGTAGTTCCCCACATCACAAATGTATCTACCTTAGTTGCCGTGAGTTGTAACTCAGTTGAGTTACATTGGTATAAAACCATCATCAGAGAGATGAGAATTTGGGTAAAAATTCTGAGGACAAGAACTGAGACTTGGAAAATATCAGTTGCTAAGACATGCACAGCCAGGGCTCAGGGCAGCAAAGTAATGCATGCCACAGAGAGGCTTTTGACTGCTTATGTCACAGCAGCAGGCAAGGACACTCTCTACAGCAGCAAGAGAAGAGTAAGAAACTACAGCAGACTGAAGCGAGGTGACTGCTCCAGCTGTCACAGCCTACTTTGCAGGCATGAAGTGAATAAGCTGTTGCACTGCCTAAGGAATACAGAAGGTAGATGACTCTGGCTACAGCTCTTAGACCTGCCCTCTGAATGAAAAAAAAGAATGAGCCTGTAATAGCGTATCACCAAATGTGCTTCACTCTGTAGATACCAGACACAAGAAGTGATACAAAGCTGCTTTTTTCCCAGCTTTCTTAAAGTTCTTAGCTACAGCTAGTCAATGACTTTGAGTAACTCTGCAACCCTGTGTTGTACAATTTACAAAACAATTTTTTATTTTAAACCATAACTGTTCATGTGCAAAACTCTGTAACAGAAGGAAGAAAGTAGACACTTCCTTTGGTATCCTTCATGGGAGCTTTACATTACAATTTTGTGTATATACCAGGACTTAGTTCAGCAGAGCTCTTTCAAGTCCTTTCTCCTACACACATTCATGCAACAAGATGCTATTGTTTTAATGTAAATTTTCCTTCCTTTAGAAGCTTTTTTTTCTGGATTAAGGATATGATTGTCACCGTGTACACACTGTCAGACAAGCTCTTGGAAAGCTGTAAGAAGCTGCTGCCTGTACACCTATAAATATAAACATATCTATAAATATAAACACAGGTTCCTCATATAACTATCTCTTTAAGCTTGAGTTGTGAGAAACTTGTCTTTTTATGGCACAGCCTAGCCATAGGGACACCTTTCCATGGAGCTGATCCTTCACATAGGAGGATCTGTTCCAGGTAGCACACTAAAGCTGAAATTCTTGCTGTGGGAATTAGACTTTTCCTACTACATCTTTTACACTTACTTTGTCATTTAGAGAGTAAAACTTTTTCTCCTTAGTGTTCTTCTAATATCTTCCCAAATATACTCAACTTCTGTTAGGGGGGGACAAGAGAGTTAACTTCAGGCCAAGTGGAGCCCACTCAGTAAAAACAGCTGGCATGACTTGCTTTGTAAGGCATTTTAGATCCTACCTGTGAGGCAGTTTGAAGTCCTGATCCACAGGCACAGCTTCAGCTTCTGTACTTCCTTTTTGGCGTGGCTTTACTTTAAGTACACAGTAAAAAAATGCTTCATATTTGACTGTATAAATTGTTGGCAAATCAAATGGTAAGGTTATAATCGAGTGGCTGGCTGTATTAAGCTAATGCAATGCTGACTGAATGCTATGCTGAGAAAGCAGATTTTAAAAGTAGGAGAGAAAATAAAGGTACTCATCACACTCCCAGTGTGTAACTCAATAGTCTTGGAGTTACAGACAGCTGAGATAATTTACGAAATATATTTGAATGAAGACGCATGTTTTATAAAAGTTGGAGTTTTCACAAAATAATGAGCATTTCATAGCAAATTCATGTATTTGGTAAGAAAACTTTCAAGATGATCAACAGAAAAAATATCACCTTTCAAACATAATTTACTAATGGTTAAAATAGATAGACTATTAGAGTATTTGGTGAATAAATTCTACCCTAGGAGGTTCTCCTTCCATTTTTCATTTCCTTCCCTCTCAACAGCAACACCTTTTTTAACCTGAAGAAGAGGAGAATGTTGGGAATAAAATGCTTACAGTGTTTCCACTATATGTTCTCTATACATTTCTTATACTTTATATGTGAACGCTTTAATTCTAGATTATTTTGTTTCATGTCATGTTTTGTCCTGTTGTGCCTTCCACAGCAACTTCCGTGTCTAAGAATTAGAACAGGTGATCTGTTTTTCTTCCCACCACAAAATCTTGTGATCAGAAAATGAGATCAAACAGTATAGTCTGACAATATAATCACTGTCCCCAGTGATTAATTATGGTATTTCATTTAACTCTTCAGTGTCTGTGCAGGCTCCTTAGTCCTGAAGAGTACAGACTGTCATGAGAGGGACTGTTTTACCACTCCTTAAATTTTAACCTGTAGTTAATTATGTACTCCTATGAGAGACCATGAAAATTAGTCTCTATGGGTAGGATAAAACTGAAACCAGTTTTGAGTTTCACAGTTAATCATGAATCAAGAAGACTGAGAAAATGCTTTTGAGGAACCATTTCCTTACTCTTGCACAGGAAACAGGTTTTTTACAAAATACCTGCAAACTTTACTCACTTGATAATATTAATCAAACCTTTTCACAAAAGTCTTTTTCATGCATTTATGGGTTGGGTTTTTTTTTACTGAACTTCTAGTGGGAAGAAAAAAGAGAAGAATAAGTTTTCCTCCAAACTTTTCATGAAGATTTATTAATATCATTACATTTATTAAAAATTTTGTGTACATTTTTAACTAAAATTAAGCAATATCTTGCAGAAGAATTTGTGGTAATGTTTAAAACTAAATAAAAGTACTTTAACATATTTTGTTAGCATCTCTAGTTTTGTGCACACTTTCAAAACTTGCATTGGCTCCATTTAAGCACTGGTACATTATCTTAGCCTTACATAATACATGTGTTTCTTTTCCAAAAGGGTCTTGAGTTAGTCTTGTGGTTTGGGATTATTGATAAAGGAATAGTACTTATTTTGGGCAACAGCTGGGGCTTGGCTATGTTGATTAGAAGTCTTTTTTTTAAGGGCAATGTAGGATTTATTTGGAGGTTTTCATTTTTAACTGCTTCTTATCCAGCTTCTGTAATGATAAGACTTTGTCCACTCTGAATCCCAGGAAAGCATACTTTTGTCCAGGCTTCTCTTCTCTGCTGAGCCACATGGAACCCAGAATAAAAGTGGCTTATAGTCTCTCTCTCCTCCTTATTCCTCCCAAGAAGAATTGTTTTGCTATGAAAGTACACTAATTATTCTGGAGTAAATTAACATATATTCTATGATATAGTGTTCCCGTGGGGGTATGCTGAAGTTATTACTGAAGAATACTGCTACAGTTATTCCACTTAGTTTTCTTATTCACTTGCTTTGAAAATAAATCCTTTCCCCCTTCCTTTTAGAGAAGAAAATTTTTATGAGCAGATGAAGAGGGGTGAAATGGAGGGTGTCGATTTTAACAAGAAGTCTGGCAGTTTTGTGAGTTACATCTCATAAAAGTGGGGTATTTTTATTTTATCAAGATATATCAGCTCCTTGTGATAAAGTAAGTGCAAGACTGAGGAAATTAATTGACCAGGTAAACTATTGGTCCAGAAAGCAAGATGAAAGATTTTGCTGTGTTAATCCTCAACCCTCCTCAAATTGTAAGAAGAGTTTGTGAAGCAATGAAGATGAGTCATGCAAAGCTGACATATGACATACTGAGTAGTTTAAGGAAAGGGATTCCTATCATCTTAAGAAAGAGTACCTTCTGTTCGGCCATGGCATCTCCTGAACTGGATCATGCTGGTCTGTGCTCTCTGCAAAAATCCAGAGTGTTGTAAGACATTGCACTTCAGCTGAAATCAACAGAGCAGTTACACTAAATTGTTGTGGTCATGGAAGTTTCCTAAATGTGTTTTTGGGGAAAAAAGAAATAACTATATGTAGATGGCACATGGCATCTTGCTTGGATATTGGAGAAGATACGTTTCCTCCTTAGCACCTGCAACATGTGGACAAAACCCACATCTTACCAGATCATATTTTGCAGAAATACACTAAGCTGAGAGAAGCTACTGTGCTAGCAGAAGGTTTCATTAAGATTTCTCACATTGTTTTTCTTCTTCTTCTTCTCTCTGCCAAAGTTTAAAGATTTTTCCACGGATGTGAGAAAATGTTGGAACTGTGTACAAGCTTATAATACCAATTGAATAAGGATTTTGACACAATGTTTATGTTTAATTCCACTCCTGAAATGTTTCTGATTCTGGTGGTTTGCTGATATGTGTTTTCCACTAACTCCACTTGCCCTAAACAAGCTATCAGTATAAAATTGTGGAAGAGGTATCACAAAACCTCTTATGAGCATCAGTGCAAATTATTTCTTTTTACTACTTTATTTTCACCATTCCTCGTGCTGATCCGAAAGATCGGAATAAACCTCATAAATGGCATAATGGATGGGGCTTGGAGCAACCTGGTCTAGCGGGAGATGTCCCTTCCCATGGCATGGGGGTTGGAACTAGATGATCTTTAAGGTCCCTTCCAACCTAAACTATTCTGTGATTCTGTGATTCTATGATAATAATTTTTACTGACAAAACTGTTAAGCTTAAAAGACACGTACCCTGCAGAACACTCAATGCCACTGAAGACTTCACAGATCCCATGCATCGGGTGACATGAGGCCAATGCCTTTGACTTGTAATGCAGACCAGTATCATAGAATCATAGAATCATAGAATCCTAGAATCCTAGGGGTTGGAAGGGACCTCGAAAGATCATCTAGTCCAACCCCCCTGCCAGAGCAGGGTCACCTAGAGCACATGACACAGGAACACATCCAGGCGGGTTTTGAATGTCTCCAGTGAAGGAGACTCCACAACCTCCCTGGGCAGCCTGTTCCAGTGCTCTGTCACTCTCACAGTAAAAAAGTTTTTTCTGATATTTACCTTGAACCTCCTATGCTCCAATTTGCACCCATTACTCCTTGTCCTGTCACTGGTCATCACTGAGAATCACTGGTCATCACTGAGAAAGTAGCAAGTAGTGCATGCATCCTCTGAACTGTGTAGCAGATTAATGCAAAAAAAAAAAAAAAAAGATTAATGTGTGTTAGCACAAATAAATTGAATGATGGCTCAGATGACTGAGGCAAAAATACCAACTGTTTGTTTTTTTAAAATATATCAGTGTTTTTATTGTAAAGAAACTGTGGGACATGTCATTAATAAGGTTGTAAGCCAAAGTCAGTTTCAAACTCAGAATCTGATTTTTAGGTGGTGTTTGTTTGATTTTTCCAGGACTCATCTTCCAGCTTTTGTGCCATGACAGCACTAAAAGGTTTGGTGATGCCAGCACCACAAGATGGTGCTGATGGCTGTCTGGACACATTATTTGGCTATTATAGAGTCAGGCATGAGGACTTCTTATGCAGGCAGGCATGCTAACTATGCATACTCAAGAAGAGATCAGCCAGAGGCCTTTAATACCTATGAGACCTTGAGTACGTGAGCACTGAGAAGAAATTGCCAGGCAGAACTTGGAAGGAGAACTGTAACCTGTAATTTGATGAGTCTAGAAGATCCTGAACATTGGCTCAAACTCAGGTAAGAGGCAATAAGATATTAAAAAGCCTCTCAGAGCAAGAATTCTGATTACTCCCATTTGGAGGTGGATTTCGATCAGGCTGCTGTGATTCTACTATCTCCAAACATTTGTTTCTTTTTGTTCTCCCCAGCCTTCCATAAACTGGATTAAAGTCTAGTATGATTGATACATGCAAAAGGTTTAATTCACCAAGCACCAGATTGGGGTCAGAAGGAATTTCCATTAAAAGCAAACTAGAAATAACCTGAGGAAGCTTGGAGGAGGAGCTGAGAAGGAAGGAAGAGGGGGCTGAACAACAAAATATTTCTCCAGAGCATTTGGAATGGATAATTCTCATCTTCATACTGTAAGCAAACCACTCTGACGTTGTAATTTGGATTACATTATTCCAGTATAGCTGCTGAAGTACTCTGGTGTTCTTTCTTAAGACATGTAATGCAGCAGAGAGAGGCCATAATTTCGGCACTCATTTTGCTGAGTGAAAGAAAATATCAGGGCACAAAAATGTGCAAGAGAAATTAAGAAAGAAGGCACCTATGTTTTATCCATTTCCAGAGGAAGTATAAAGCTCCAGCTACTCCTTTTAATAGAGGCCGAAGGGAGGAAGGATTTGCTTTGCTCTATTTTTAGATAATTGCTTTCATGGGTTTGTTTTTAATGGTCTTTTGTGATGTTTCACAGCTCAGTAATTTGCAAATACCCCTTCAGCCAGGTAAGTCTTAAATAAAGATACAACCTTTAATTGCAATGTTATTATATGGCACATATATTTGAAAGATTAATGCAGTATCCCTTTGAAGCCCACTCATTGCTTTAATTTCCTTCATAGAAACTATGCCTTAGACATATGTGGAGTGAAATATGCCAAGCTGACCTAAATTAACATAACATCATTAACCAACAATGCCAGTGCAGTGTGCACTATGTCAAAAACCAGCCATCAAATATGATTAAAACATTGTCAGCACTCTTTTCAATTCTCCATAGTCACCTTTACACCAGTTTCATGGCCAGCTCTAGCAAATGAGTCAAGGAGAGGACTTCCTAGTATCGTGGTCTAATGTGGTCAATGCGGTTTAGTATCTGGAAATGCAGGAGAGCACAGTTGAGAATACAGCCTATTGAGAATAAAGAAGCTTGGTTAAGGCCACTAAGTGAAAGAAAACTGTGAAGTTCTTGACATGGTTCATTTTAAATCATAACTAAAAACATCAAGAATAGATTTTTTTCTCTTGTGTTTTCCATTGTTTTGGGGGAATTTCAACCAGGGTGTTTCCTGGATACTCCAGGACCAGTTTTTCCCGGGATGTCTGTTCTATACTGCACAATACATGGCAAGCACTTTGTATGAACGGCCTTTCGCATCCATAGCATGTGGAAGCAGAGGTTAGAGAGAAGTTAATATTTGTTATTACAATTTCTGTTATCACCATCTTCTGTACAGTTAAGAAATACCTAAAATTATTCTCTGATACCATCTGGCATTTTCTGGTGGAGTGAAATGTTTGGCCTATATAAAACTGCACAGAGAAAGTTTAAACACATTCTGAGATTCAACTAGTGCTGCAAAATCTGAAATTACTTTGGTACTTTTGTATCCCAAGTAGAAAACTAGGGCCAGGGGCAGGCAGGGAAAGAAAGAGATTCTGAAGAAATAGATTTGGAACTTCAAAGATGATCATTACTGGTTTTAATTTGTCTGCAGAAGGAATTTAAGTAAACAGAAATGTAGTAAAAGTAAGAATTTAAAAAGATGCAATACATTAAAACCAAGTTGTATTGAACATTGGCTGTTTTCTCTCAAAAATGCAATAAATCAGTAGCTGATGAAACCAAAAAGCTCAGTTTACAGATCAGATTAAGCAGTCAGTACAAATTTATTGCTTTTGGATTGCAAGCTATCACGCAACAATTCTAATCAAAAGAAGCAAAAGAAAATGTGATGCTTGTAATCAGAAAGGACCTGAATTAATTGCTAGATGTGTTTATGCATCTTCAGTGACAGTAATCATTGCTGACACACAGGTATCAGGTCACAGCTGTTATTTTTTCCCAGTATTTCTGCACACACACGTTTTTGTTTTTAAAATGAAGAACTCCTTTCTGGCAAAGTTAGTGCTGACGAGAAGAAGCATAATGTTTCATTTTGAAGTCTGATAGGAAGCCAGTTTAGGGACATGACTGCAGCACATTATTGCTGTGAACTTAGACCTCAGCTGCGGAATGAATCAATTTGGATTCCTCAGCCCCCTACTCAGCACAAGGGAAGGGTGGGACCTCATTGCTTCACTTTCAGCACCCCTGGCAAGGAGCTCCTGGAGCAGCCTTCCTCTTGGCTCTGGGGAAAAGGCCCTAGCAGTGTTAGCCTTCTGAGAGAAGGAGCAGCACTCATCAAAATGCATAAGTTAAATAATCTATTTAATGCAAAGCAGGGCTGGTACAAAGTGGAAAGATGATCACTGGCACAAACAGTTGGTCACGCTTGTCATCTTACATACAAGGTGACACTGTGTGTCTCTTGATGGAGGGAAGTTTTCAAGGGGATTGTAGTCATTGTAGTCCTACACTTTGCTTTCATAGTCAAGAGGTGCAATATTCTTTAATGTCCTTGCTTATCTCTGTAAACAGGGAGATACAGTGTGTAATAAATAGAGACCAGTGTTTGGGGTTATTTGTTTGTTTGTTTAGCTCAAAACAAAGGGGAGCAAATCAGGAAATAAGTGTATGTTAATATTGTATTAAGGTTAACCTTTTTCCAGTAAGAGACCAGCAGACATAAACAAATCAGTCCTGCCTGAAATGAAATTCAGCAGGTGACTATTAGCAAGTTCAGTTTTTCCCATTGGGTTGCAACTTCTGTTATGGAAATTAAGAACATAAATGTACAACTACTCAGGAAGTCATGAATCTGATTTAAGTCTGTGTGATTTCTTAAGAACTGGAAATTGAAACAATCCTACTGACTGGCTTATTTTGACTGGGGGTGAGAAATTCCTTCCCTGGGTTTAAAAAGTATTTGAAAAATGAAAGTTAGAGAAAGTATAGCTCAAGCTTTGGCATTGCCAGGAGAGCAGCCCGCTCAATTGTGATCCTGTAACAATCAAATTAGTTTATACATCAAAAGCACCAAGTGAATTACCTTTTAAAATCAGTTTAATGTGTAAGAGAATGGCATGTCACTGTCCAGAGCTTCGTGACGTTATCACTGGAGCCTGAAAAAAGACTCTTAGTACAGGGCAACTTTCAGGTTTTACTTAGTTAATAAACTATGTAAAAACAACACTGTTAGGAAAGAATTATGACCACTGTATAGTACCATGAAGGAGGATTTGAAGAAAAATTGAACCCTGATACTTGGGTATGAACCAGATCCTGTAAACCAAGTTACAGAATTTGCTTATGGACTGAAGCTTAGCTTGATGATGCAGCAGATCCCTGTGAACTTCCCTCTAAAAAACCAAAGATGTCCATCTGTGTATCCCAGGAGCTCAGCAGGCACTTGCAAAACAGCAAAACCAGTAACTACGGTGAACTTGTGAAAGAAGAAAGGCTGCTAAAAAGACCATAAGTTGAACAGCAAAGTGATAGGCATGTTTTGTTGTGTCCTTTTATCAGAATGTTGCCAAAATTATTTTAAACTGATTTATGGGATTTTGCTGATGCAAGCCAGAACAGTAAGATAAATATGGTCTTTAGGAGTATTACTGTTACTTCACCTTGCCTCAAGTATTCTGCCAGTTGATGGGTCCTCTACTTGAACATGGACAGTCCTTGGTTCTTTCTACTCTAAGACTATGAAGCCGGATTCTGATACTGAAGTAGCACTCTGGAAACAACAGCACAGGTAACATTTTTTTAGATATACATAATATTACATAAAATAATGCAGATCAAAACAGATGCAAGAAAATCAGCACATACATATCAAATGTTACAGTAGGTCTGCTGGTTCAGAAATGAAATGGAATACCTTGTCTTTTGCTTCCACATTTACATTTGCGGCACAATATTTGTATCAGGAGATGTAAAAAAAAAAGAATTTATTTTTTTTGTTAATATACCAATTACAGCAAAACCAGCATTTATTTCTGTTAGTGCATAGAGATCTGTACTGACAGCGTATGTCGTGCCATGCTAGGGAGCTGCACAAGCACTTACTGAAAGTTCACAAAAGAATTACTTGGAAACATGTGGTTGGGGTTATGTGGCTTTTCACCACAGTTTGTTTCAGAGAATGGAGGGAAGGCTGGAACCTGCTTCATTTGTTTGTCCTGTAACAACCAAATCCACTTCAGGAGATGTGCTGCTTCAAGTACATTGGTAAGGCTAAGACAGCTCGATTTACTTCTGTAGAGAAACTCAAGCCCAGCCCTGAATTTGCAGACTTAGCAAGCTAACGGGGCTAGATGAAAATGGGTGGAACAAAGTGGAGGACTGGTATCCACAGTTAACAGAGGAAAGCTGAGGAGACTTGGCCTCAGTCTTTAACATTTAACCAGGTTTCAGTCTGACCTGTTGAAATCCCCAGACTGCTCACAGCAGTGAAGTTAAGGCTTTGTGTAAGTGTTTCCAGGAGTGGGGCTTGAGCTATATACCCAGTGTCACGGAGGAAATAGGTAGCAGTATTGTGAACTGAACTCAGATTTCCTGAACTTCCACTGAGTCTCTCAATCAGATGACTAGGCCTCCTCCTTCAAAAGGAAAAGGTTGCTTTAAAATAAACCCATAATTCCACATCGCTTAGCATTATATCAAGAATATTTTGAAAATTTGTTGAATCACCATTTTTTTCTTATGGACACTTTTACAGCAGGTTTTACCAACAGAAAGCTTCTTTAACCCTACAGTTGCATGGTTTAGACCAAACATAACAAGAAGAAACACTGCTTGAAACTTTTTCATGAGCAGCTAGGGACAAATGCAACTCTCTATCTTCCTGAAGAACTTCATTCATACAAGCCAGCAGATATGCTGAATAAACATGGGAAACATTTTGAAAGATAAAATATTTCAAATACTAGCAGATGAAACACTTATTGTGAAAAAAGCAAAAGCCTTAGAAATCAGAAAAGAAAAATAAAAATCCAGTTTGTTATAGTTATGTTATTGCCTCAGAACAATCTATTTTCTTTCTGAGAATATTTTCAAGCAGTTGTTTTTCAGCAATTTTCCTCTTATGAATAATCAGTCTTTTGAAGCATGACTCCAGTGTAAGGTCAAAGTTGTTTTTTATATTCTCCAAGCAGCTGAATTGCTCTCTGCTTATGTAATACAGATGTCAAGCTGCTTGAAATACTTGTGCACTTTTGTGACTGCTAAGAAGCAAGTACTCTCTGCAGCATTTGATTTTGTCAATTTGAAATTTCATTTCTCATTTAAAATGAATTTGTAAGTCTCACAAAGTTCATGCTTGTGCAAAAACAGTCTTCCTCACAAACAAAATGCAGTAATTGCTAAGCTTTTAGCAATTACTTTTTGTCAGGGTTTAACTGTGCTGACAGTGGAGCAAAAAAGTTATTAAATTTCTAGAGAGCAAACTGCAGAAAATTAGGACTCTTACCTGAAATACCACGGAATCTGACAGACAATTGAAAGTTCATTTTTTGTCTTGTGAAACACAGGTATCTCAGACCTGAGAGAACAAACTTTTGATCCCACTGAGCCTGTGTAGGTTTTGTACCATTAAGTTTAAGTTTTGTCTTTTAAAATACATCATTATAATAATATTACAAGATTAGGAGTAACAGGGATAGTGTACAGCATATTTCAGCTGGGGTGGGTGGGAGAGGAGGGTCAGATATACAGGCTGTATCAACAGCCTTTGTGTAAACTTTGGACTTTGCCTGTAATAGACCAAGACCAAACTTACAGAACAGCTTCAGAGATGGGCTTGTACAGCCTGTGTATGCTGGAGCAATGCAATGTCTACATGACCAAACAGCCTAATCTAAGATAATCATTGTCATTGTTAGGGGTCCAGGACCAGCCTCTGGCAAATTGCTTTTTAGTAGTGGTTAGACTGCTTCCAGTCACACAGGGCTATTAAGTATATCACGTGGAATTACTGGTTCAGATTTCACTAGCACAAGGATCTTTGCACAGTTGTCTGCTGTTCTGCGTAGATAACTCTTAGATTTTGCAGTTAGACAGCAAATATTTTTTGCCCTCTTCCCAAGTAATAGAGGTCTAGAAAAACAGAAATAAGTTTTCTAGAATCTCATAGATATCATTAGTTAGAGTTGTGAATAGGAAATCAGTTTGCTGGTAGAGCCACAGATCTTTCAGCCAAAAAAAAAAAAAGTTCCTTTTTTTTCATGACTAGAATATGAAGTGTGTTGTGTGAACCTTACATTCTCATTAACAGCACCTTCTCCTGTTTTGATGGTAACAATTTAATCTAAACAACGTAATTGTGAATTACAGATTCTCAAGAGGACCTTAGAGTCACCTCTTGCTAGAGATCTGTACATTTTATCTCATGAATAATCACAGACATTGGAGGTGTTTTGGTAATCTGTTTTGTTCCTCTCCATTTCATGTTCCTCTTAGCATGAGTTTGACAGAAATCTAAGAAATTTGAATTGAAAACTGCAGCTGTCAGATTTCTCAGTGTTGTAATGGGTGTGGTTCCTGTCCTCTTTTCAGCTCAAACTGTATCTTCAATGGTACATAAAACCTTCATTTTAATTCGGGAAGTAATGCATCAGAAGAGTGAAGAATCACCTCGCTTGACTTGCTGGCCATGCTTCATTTGATGCAGCCTAGGACACGGTTGGCTTTCTGAGCAGCAAGCTCATATTGCCAATCCATGTTGAGCTTCTCACAAACCATTGGCCCCAAGTCCTTCTCCTCAGGGCTGTTTTTAATACAGTCTCCACCCAGCCTGTATTTGTGCTTGGGATTGCCTGGACCCAGGTGCAGGACTTTGCACTCAGCCTTGTTGAATTTGATGCAGTTTGCATAAGCCTACCTCTCAAGGCTGTCAAGGTCCCTCTGGATGGCCTGCCTTCCCTCCAGCGTGTCAACCTCACCACACACTTAGGTATCATCAGCAAACTTGCTGAGGGTGCACTCAATTCCACTGTCCATGTCACCAAGAAAGATGTAAAACAGCACTGATGTGAGTACCAATCCTTGAGGAACGCCACTCATCACTGGTGTCCATTTGGACATTGAACCATTGAGCATTACTCTTTGAGTGGGACCTTCCAGTCAGTTCCTTATCCATCAAACGGTCCATCCATCAAATCCTTATTGTTCCAGTTTAGATACCACAATGTCATGCAGGACAGTGTGTTCACAGGTCCAGGTAGGTGACTTCAGTTGCTCTCCCTTTGTCCAACAGCACTGTGACCCCATTGTAAAAAGTCACCAGATTTGTCAGGCATGATCTGCCCTTAATGAAGCCATGCTGGTTGCCACGAGCCACTTCCACATTTTCCATGTACCTTAGCAGAGCCTTCAGGAGGATCTGCTCTATGATCTTTCTGGGCACAGAGGTGTGACTGACTGGCCTGTAGTTCCCAGGGTCTTTTTTTTTCCCTTTTTGAAAATAGTGGTTATTTTTCCCTTTTCCAGTCAGTGGGAACTTCACAAGACTGCCACGACTTTTCAAATATGGTGGAAAGTGGCTTTGCAACTTTATCTTCTAATTCCCTCAGGAGCTGTGCATGCATCTTGTCAGGTCCTATGGACTTGTGCACTTTCAGGTTCTTTAGGTGGTCCCAGACCTTGCTCTTCTCTTATAGTGGGGGGATCTTTCTTCTCCCAGTCCTTTCTTTTGCCTTCTGCAACTTGTGTGGTGTGGCCACAGCCTGTGCCAGTGATGACTGAGATAAAGTTATCGGTTACCCCAAAGTTCTCCATATCCCATGTGACCAGGTCTCCTGTTTCCTTCTGGAGAGGGCCCACTTTTTGCCTAGTCTTCCTTTTATCACTGACATACCTGTAGATGCTTTTCTTATTGGCCTCAATGACCCTGGCCAGATTTAATTATATGTTGACTGTCACCAATCTACTCTTTATTTTCCATGTGCCTTAGCAGAGCCTTCAGGAGGATCTGTTCTGTGATCTTACCAGGCACAGAGGTGAGACTGACTGGCCTGTAGTTCCCAGGGTTTTCCTTTTTTCACCTTTTTGAAAATGGGGCTATGTTTCCCCTTTTCCAGTCAGTGGGAACTTCACCAGACTGCCATGACTTCTCAAATATGATGGACAGTGGCTTTGCAACTTCATCCACCAATTCCTTCAGGATCCACCGAAGTCTCATCTCTTGAAATAGTGGGCAGTGAGTTTGCTTTGCACTTTCCTTTCTGCCCTAAGCATCCTGAATTCTACCATCTCATGGTCACTGTAGCCAAGTTTCCCATTAAGTTTCACATCATCCACCAGCCTATCCTTCTTGGTAAGAAAAGACTTCTATCAAAAGTTTGCAGCTCTAACAGGAAAGATGTATTTGTATAACAGCTTCAAGTATGGCTCATTTCTTAGATGATGTACAGAAGGCAGCTCCTGTCCACTTTAGGAAGTCCAAAGAAACAGAATCTGCCATAGCTGAAAGTAGCCTTCAGACTGTAGAAGGAAACTAACTTCAAGAATAGAAAATTGACCCAGCAGGGGCAATGACAGGATTACAGAAGAAACAAGCTCACAACTTGAGAAAAAACATTGTTGCCAAAAATAAATTTAAAAAAACCCAAACAATTAGAGGTGGAAGACAGGGACTTATGCATGGATATTCTGAAGGACTATCTAGAAAGATAGGGAGACAATCAAAATGGAAAGAGAAAAAGGAGGTGTGACAGTAGTAGCACTGCCTTCATTTAGACCTTGAAATGAGATGTGCTGACATTTAAGAGCCTGAATTCTGTATATGTCCAATATAAGGAACATTGAAAATGGCTGCCTAAGTAGTTGCCTAAAAAAAGACTAAATATAGCCTAAAGTATCTCTGAAAAAGGGTCTTTGGAAGAGTCAGACTGTGAGAAAGAAACATTTATTCTATCAGCACTAATAGGCTGATGATGTAAACTGTTTAATGGTATTTAGTTCCTTTAATCTTTGCATCTATGGAGGGAAACAGCAGAAGAATAGACTAAATTAAGTTGGGCAGTCAGGAAAAAAAATTGATGAAAACGAAGGTGATAGAAATGAAAAAGAACATATGCTCAAGAGATTTAAAGACAACAAAAATTACAGTTTAGGTGTTGATTTGGAAATTTTTGCATTTAAGAAAGCCATTTGGCTGTATGGAGTGAGAAAGTCAATTTTGATGTTGCCAGAAACAAGAACAGAGAGAGCAGAAAATTTAGGAGGGTAAAAAGGAGGATGATATTTGAGTCAAACGTCTCATTAAAAGACAAGAACTGGGAGGGGAATGGAAACAAAGAGAGGAGAATGTTCAAAGAAAACAAAAAGTTATACAATATAAAGGAATTTTAACTACATATGCTGAAGAAAGGCCAAAATATATATTCCCATATTTATGAGATTGTACCACGAATACAATTTGAGCAGGGATGTTTCCCACTAAACCAAAACTTTAAATGATAGTTCTTCAAAATGCTTTCCAGTGCTTTACATTTCCTGTAATGGAAATTTTATCCTTCATTAAAGCCCAGCTAGACTGACAATATTTTCCATCATCCTCTATTTTCTACTAGGTCTATATTACAATTTAACAAAATTCTTGGTCTTCATTTTCCCATCAGTCCTGAAGAACCAATTTTCCCTTTTATGTTTTCATCAGTATGGAAAAGACTCCTTTCCTCTGTGTGGAGTCCAAACCCACAATACTTGCCAAAAAAACTCAAAGTACAAAAAGGAGAGGTAAGGAATAGATATGACTCTTCTGTGCTCTTCCTGCTCCCTCAAGACAAACTGACAATAGAAACATATGTCTTTCTGAAGTTTTCCTTTAAATATCTCTGACTGTTCCTATCATGTATTCCGTTACTGGTCATTAATCCTATTAAAGTGCCATCTCATAAGCCCTAGCATGAGTGCTTATGAGTTCATCTGAATTCTCCATTGACTTAAGTTCAAAGAGATGCTTGCTTTGAGAAACTCCCTTCTCCAGACAGTTTTAAGGAAACTAGAGACAGAAAGGAAGATTAAATTTAACAGTGACAGACTCCCAGGAATTATTATATTTGTGATGCCTCACAAAACCAATCCTATGCTTTAACTACATTAATTCTGGCTTCCTTTGATCAGAAAGCATTACAATCAGCATTCACGTTCTTCAGTAAACTGCCACTCTTTATGGCACCTCGCCTGCTTAGCCACTGTAGGTCAGGAGCACTGGTGTTTCTTTTTATTTTGCCATTCACAGAAGATGCGTAGCACATGAGAAACACTCTCTCAGCCCTAACAGGCTCCAGAATATCACACACAAGTGTTAAATTACTCTGGCTGCTATAGTGGCTCCCTGACTTAAGCATCTAGCTTGTATCTCTGTTTTTGGCATGAAGCAAAGTAGCAGTTCTGAATTAAGTTAATTATACCATTATAAGAGTTGCTTTTTGAGGGCCTTCATAGGAAAACTGCTTACTTCAGTTCAGGTACCTGTTGTAGGACAATTGACCTAAACTAATAGGTGGCAGATTCAAACCCAAACCAAACAAACCACAGCAAAACAAAGCAAAAATAAAACCCAAAATATTATATTTCTTCATATATTACCTAGCTGAGCTGTGGAATCCTTTGTGGATCTTAAGAGTTTAAATGGATCCAGAAAACAACTGAGTAAAGTCCTAGAATACAAAGCCCCCTGAAGGTCATGAAGCGTAAGAACTATGGTGAAGTGTTAGGTGACATCTCAGCTACAAATTGCTGGAGACTGAAAGAGAGTCTTTCCCTGAGAGTAAGCATCCCTAGGCACCCCCTCTTTTGTTCTTTCCTGCACATTGTTCAAAATAAAAGAAATAATTCTGGACAAAGCATTGTTTTCATCTGTGAATTTCATCAAATTGTGAACATTTACATGAGGAGAAAATGTCTAAATCAAGTAAACTGCACCCTTTCCCATCCTCTACTACATTTTATAATTGGCTGATTTCACAATGTTCAATTTTCTAATACAGTTCCTTTAAAGTAATACACATTTTTTTCTGTAACATTTAGAGACAATGAACTAAAAAACATATAGCATTCCTTCTTTCTAGGTTAGTATTTAAATGAGCCTTCTAGGGATGTGAGCACCAAGCAGAACTGTGCCATCTGCTACTCTGACCAGCTTTCCTTTTCACTCTCTGTTTTGCTCACTTTTTCTTATTGCTGTTGAATGCCCAAAACCAAGCTGTCTAAGTGGGTGCAAGAGAGCACAATACAGTATGAAACCATAAGTGACATAATAAAAGAGAAATGTAATATCAGCTCAGAAGAGAGGGTGCTGGTGCAAAGAGAAGCTCACACTCCAGCTTTAGTTTCTCTCTTTCATTCAAAATGTCTGTTGCCAAAGCTGGAAATAAGAGCAGAACTCACCTCTGTTGGATATCCCCTTCACCTCCTTCATAAATTAGTTCAACTGTTTTAGATATCATTCACACAGTTAACTGCAGACATTTCCAAGACTTTCTAGTCACTTGTGTTTGTGTATTTGATTTATTATCTTTTCTACAGCTTTTACTTAGGTTTTATGTAGCAAGACAAAAAAGATAAATTAATATTGGAAAGTATATTCCAGGAACTACAAAGAGGCTACATCATGAATTAAGTTACAAGAACACTTGGGTGGTGTTATAGAATTTCTGTAAGTTGACATATATAAAATGTGTTTCTCCTTTTGTCTTCTGGAGAGTTAACATGATTAAGGTTGGTTGTTTGGTTTGTTTTTTTCTTGCATGCCTTTTCACTATTGAATCTGCCTGAAATTCTCTGTATGTCTTTCCAAAAAATAATGTGAGCTTTTTTAACTCAATCTTTTTTTGTTGTCTGGAATGTGTTTTCATTTTCTAAGTGCTTTTCAAGGTTGCAATTCTTTAACTCAGAAAGTTTTGGTTACAAATACAAATCTCAATAAATGAACCTAAGTGAGAAGAGTAAGGGTCCTCATTAGGCACATCCTTTTGAAACCTGAGATCTTTCTAGCCCATTTCCTTCTAGATGCTGTGTTTGAATCCTATATTATGAACTTCTTCCCTTTGGCAAAATCATACCAATAAATGATGTCACTGAAATGAAACTCCAGCATGTAAGCATGGAATTTTTATTACTGCCCCCTTTAACTTAAAAAGTTTTTTGCAGCAGAGCCAGCAATGGACCCACACACAGTACAGGTGAAAGTTGAAGTTGTATATTCTGACTTTTCTCCCATGAGAGGTTTTGTGCATCAAATTTTGTGATTAAAGGCCAAATGGAGAATCTGGGTAAAAAAGTGGACAAGCTGGCCTTTAGCACATGCAGTTCTCCCTCCTTGTTTGAAGTAGTGCCTATGAGAACCTAAACTGTGGGACCTGTCTGGGAAGAAACTGGGAATCCTCATTGCAAGGCTGAGGCACACCTTGCTGCACTGCTGTTAGGCACAGCCACTCTGATCTCAGCTGTCCATGGACTCCTTCCGTAGATCCTCCAGTGTTGCAGACTCAGCAGAGAAGAAATACATGATTGTACTCCTATGCACTTATCTACACATGCCCAGTTCACAGTTTAGGATATTCAGCTTTTTGCACTGGTGGAGATGGGTTTTCAGACAGAGATGATGGGCACGTGTCTGGGGAAGCAGAAGGCCTTAACCTCCTACAGCTTTTTTGAACTGCTGAATTTGGGCTGGGGTCTTGAGCTTTTTGATCCTTCCGTGTAAGTTCCCATTCAGCCTACCAAGGCAGTAACTGAAGAAGCATTTTTGCTGAAGTGTTTGGACAACAAACTTGTGATACTTGGAAACCTTGTTGTCAAAGACAGAAGTGAAATTCAAAAGTCTGTTAGAGAAACAAGGAAAGAAATCTCCCAGCTTGCTAGTTAATATGTTCCCACTGAAGCAAAGTTGAGCCCCACAGCCGCTGGGGGAAGAGGTGAGATTAAACCATGAACAGTGCCCTGAGGTCAAACTGAAGAGAATATTCAGCCACCCTCCTAGTAGAGTGTTGTCTGAACATGTCCAGTACTTTATAGTACTGAACACACCATATATTTTAAAAGAATACCCTAAAGGTTAAGTGTATGCATTCAAATCTTTGCTGTACTTTTTATCTTTGCAGAGTTTTGAAGAAGACCAGTATTAACTGTATTTCAGTAATTAATTTAGACATAGCTAATCAGTCCATTATGCAGTAAGCTTGGCATTAAAAATCTTTAGTGTGCCAGTTTAATTTTGGCAGTTAATTTTCGTCTATAATGTATTTTTGCAATTTCTTTTCAAACTAGCTCTCCAGATATACAAGTTCCCCAAATGCTACTTTCAATGTAAATTATCAGCTTTTCCACATTTATGCACTGGAGATCAAGATTTGCAAAACAAGCCTGCATTAAAAAGGGAGAAATAAAACTCTGGGAGTTGCAGAAAATAAGTGTTTGAAATTTATATCCTAGCAGAATATTGGGGTTAAGCAAGAAAAGATTTTTGGAAACTTTGCTTGCTTGGAATGGAAATAGATTCTCATTTCAGTAATACCTTAGGGAGGAAAGAGGGAAGTTTCTTTCAAATATTCTTTTGGAAATTAGAAAATGCTGCTTTCAACCTGTTCTTTATTATCATTCTCTCATGTCCATAGGACACAACTTACATGCCGTACTCTAAAACTGTTTTCTCCAGTTTTGGTAACTATGAATAGTTTATGTAGCATAGAGATGTTCAAGTTCTTCACAGATGCACCTCGGTGAAGATGGCCACTTTCTTTAAGGTATGGGTGGCATTGTCCATATGAGATAGAGACAGGTGTAAAATGAAGCCAGACTGTTCTTGGAGATCATCTGGACCCAAAACAATGTTTCCTCTTATCCTTGTTTATTATTTGGAGCAAATAAGGAACACCTGTGTTTAAAGGAAAGATGGTCATAGTGCAATTAGTTTGAACACATATTTTTATCTTCCACCCTTTAAGATGTCAAGAATAACATACAGATTACACAGTGTAATAATTCAGCTAAGGTGTAAATTCTCAGAAAAATGCTGTACAGGCTTAGACACTTAGTTTTATCCTGGTATTTATCATATAACTTTGGTGGAAGCACTCAGGAGTAAACTAAAAAATAAAAATGCTGAAACTGTAATATATTACCCTTACTGAAGTATTTTTTTTCCCAAAAAATTGGTTTCAGACTTACATTTTATAATTCCACATAATAAGGTTTATCTAAAAGCTAATAAGGTATGTCTTGGTGGGTCTCCTCTGGTAAAGGGTCTAGAGATCAAGTCATATGAGGAGCAGCTGAGGGAACTGGAGTTGTTTAGTCTGGCCAAAAGGAGGCTGAAGGGAGACCTCATTGCCCTCTAAAACAACCTGAGAGGAGGTTGTAGTGAGATGGGTGTTGGCCTCTTCTCTCAAATAAATAACAATAGGACTAGAGGAGATGGCCTGAAGTTGTGGCAGGGGAGGTTCAGATTGGATATCAGGAAGAATTTCTTTACTGAAAGAGTGGTCAGGCACTGGAACAGCCTGCCCAAGGAGGTGGAGGAGTCACCATCCTTGGAAGTATTCAAGAAACGCATAGATGTGGCACTCCAGGGTATGCTCTAGTGGCTGTGGTTGTGGTTTGCTTTCTTTTGTGGGTGTTTTTTTGTTTGGTTGGGTTTGGGTTTTTTGTTTGGGTTTTTTTTGTGTGTTGATGGTTGGACTGGTGATCTCAGAGGTCCTTCCCAACCATGACAATTCTGTGATTCTCTAAAACTCAGACTGTAGGCACATTGCTATTTGGAGAATAGATACAAGCATATATCCAGTAGCTGAACCATCCCAAAATGGAAGTTATTTGTTAAAAACAAATTTATTTTTACCTATCTAGAACTTTTTACTTCAGGGGTTTGATTCAGTCACTGAGTGTCATTTCAGATGCTGTACAGTGTCGATCAGCACTGGGCAGGCAGATGCCATACAGGTTTGGCAGAAGACTTCTGTCCTTGAGCATAACTGAATGCTACGAAAGACACCTTCTGATGCTGGGTACCCCTGTGAAGGAAAATGTGCAGAGCCCAGAGCATTCTTGTTCATTAGTAATTCACAGACTTGTAAACATATGCAGTCAGATAGGTCTGTCTGAACATACCCTGTCTGAAGCAAGCTGAGAAGGCTTTAAAAAAAACGAGCAATGCTAGTCAATTAAAAAAAAAAAAACACACAACAAAACTATCATTGCAGGTTTCTGCAGTAGGTTTCAGTGGCTCTCACAACTTCCGTGATTCCTAAGTCAGAGCACTTCTTAAAAATTTGTATCCAAAACAAATATCTTCAGATTACTTCAAAGTAATGATTTCTGTTGTATGTGAACAGCTCTGGGGACACACAAGAGCAGAGCGCAAGGGTTCAATACTAAAATTATTATTTAAGTATCAGCATTGCATTAGAGTGTCTTTGTGTCCAAGAACAATTATGAGGAAAAAATGACAAGAAGTTTCACGGTTGGGTAACAAGTGCAGTGTTGCACTAATTTCTTTACTTCTGTATGGGACAGAGTTTAGTTAGGAGTGCTAATTCTTGAGGTTGCCTGAGATTTCTTCTTGTTCTAAGAGAAGAGAATTATGCTAATAAAATAGGCGGCGAGAGGCAATAAGTTACTTTTTCCTATTTAATCACCAATGCCAATCAGCAAAACTGATAACTCAGTTTTTTACTGCTTCTGCATCAGTTAGACGATACAGTTAAATTTCTACCATTAAGGCTTCCTGTGCTCTCTGAAGATTCATGATTACTCTGGCTTTACCATGTTAATATCATGGCATTTCTCTGATTTGTGCTTGGAAGATATTAATGGAAAGAAAGTTATGTGTCTGCATGAGATCTTCATCTTAATCTAGACTCAGGATACAAAAGCTTGTGCTGTACAATGCTGGAAGAAAAAGACGCTGTTTTATAATGGTGTTCTGTCACTGCAAAGTAAGATGTAACCAAGAAGCCTTTCCACTTACTTGTAGGTGGTACTGGCAAATGTGAAACCAAAAGTCCAGCTGGAGCACTGAAGCAGTGCACAAAGCCAGATGGATGTTTAAACTTGCCCTGGTGGAATTAGAGCAAGAGGAAAGAAAGGTAGCAGTTTAATACACTGATACATTAATCTCTATACTTGGTTTGGCTGCTATGTTGATAGGGGTCTTCTTTGCCTTATGGCAGAGACAATCTTCTACCATCTGTGCAAGCCTGGAAGCTGTTCAGAACAGGCAAATATAACTGGGTCAAGAAATCTAAGCCCTAAAGAAGGATTTAGGCCCAAGCCAAAAGGAAGTTTGGCTGCAGTCTGCCATCATGAGGCCACTGCATTTTCAAATTGTAGTACAACTGCCACTGATTTTTTTTATATAGTATTGAATAGAATTTTCATATGTAGAAACAGTTGCAAATGCACAGATATACAAGATGAGGCATCATATTCCAGAAGAGCCAGTATAGTTGAACCAGTCACTCTTTAAAGTCTTAGTACTGCTCAAAGAGGTATTTTATTAAACCATTAAGAAGAATCCATCCAATTTTCCATCTACAGCTTATGGGGAGCAAGGTTCCAAGGACCTGTGAAAGAGGGCAGAAACTAGCTTGCTCAAAGTTCAGGCGGGTCTCTGCCAGCTGATTTTGTATCTTGTGGGCTTTGAAGGCTGTTAAAGCCTTTGTGCCTGTGCAGCTTCTACAAGAAAAAAAAGAACTCCTTTCTATGCAAGGATCATCTGTCAGGTGCACGTCTCACATTTTTGGCCCTCCATGTATTTCATTCCTATGCAGAGTGTGGTTCATCTGTTACATGGTTTGGATCTCTTCTGGTAGGAAAGCAGGAGCAGTATCTGACGTTCGTAATACTCTGGTTTATCAACTGTTCCTAATTTCCCCAAATTGTTCCTTTTTCTAGCCCTTTTTTCCTTTGTTCTGTAATTAGGCCCACATGTTCCTATTTTTAACTCTCTAGTCCTCAAGCCCAAAACATGTTTCTGATTGTAGCTGCTGCCCTTCTTTGAACTTTTGCCTCCCTGACTCAGCTGCTGAGTATCCAAGCACTGAACTATCCTGGTGCCATACATGGCTTTGCCGCACTCACTCTCTGCAAGCTGAATTCACCATTTTTGGGCTTTGACCGCTCCAGAACTGCATCACAGGCAGCAGGGGAGAAGGACAACTTACATCTCAGGGTGGATTAGGCTACAGTGGTGGAGGCCACTGTGCCCTCCTGTCCATCATTTTCATCTCATCAGTAGCTATCACAGGGCTGATGTGAGCCAGGGCCTTCCCAGGAAGAAGAGAGTTTCAGCTGTCTGAAGTCTTCTGACTCTTTATGTAGCACACAAGTGCTTTTGCTAGCATATTGCTCTGTGTGGCCATGAAAAGTAAATTTGAAAATAAATGGATCTATTACAAGTTAACTTCACAAAAGAGAAGACGCACATGACAGGAACAAGTTGAGGATAACTTAAGAGTGGGAACAGGAGGATTTTCAGCAGAGGTGAGTGAGTAAAGCAAAAGGGAGATAAAAAGAGAAAGTGGGAATTAGTACAATGAGGGGAAGTGAGGAAAGTACAAAGAGGGATAGTAGCACTACAGTGAGCACAGAACAAGCAAGGAGATGCTGAGAAAAGGAAAAGGAAAAGAGGATACAATGTAGGAAAATGAGAGAGAAAAAAAAAAAAAAAGGGAAATGGTTACAAAGTGAGAAGTCACTCTGCAGTTTTTCTTGGGGCTAGAAAAAATGCCTGAAAATTTTTCAAGCTGCTCACAAAGCTGTTCCAACAATGCCGCTGGCAGCACCCTCACAGGCTGTGATACCCCTCCAGGAGGGGGAGTCTCAGCCATGAACAGGTTAGATGTGCCCCTGTGATGGGACATCTGGCTCAATAGCAGCTGAGTTAGGAACCAGCAAGTATGGGACTGTGTGGGAAGGATCTAACTTTATGATCAGAAGTAGGAAAACTGAAAACAAAAAGGAAAGCAGAAAAGGAAACCCACAAGACAGTTAATTCAGTCTCAGAAGCTGCATGGCCCCGTGCTTAGCATTACTCATCAGTTTGTGGGAAGAGTGCTGAAGGGATATTTTTGTCTAAAAGGTTATTGGCTGGGGATACCGTCACTCCTGAAAGGAGGCTGTGCATGTGTGGAGCGCGGGTTTGGGCCAGACCGTCCTGTCCCATTCCATTCCTGCTGCTCATCCAGCTGCTGTGATCTTCCTCGTAAACAAGTTGATTATTTGTTTTGAGTTTGTTTGGGTTTGTTGGTTTTTTTTCCCCTCTTGCTTGCTTCCAGATCCCCATTTCTTTTAACATAACAGGAAGGATATCAGACACCTTCAAGATTTGCATTTTTTTTCCAGTTAGCATGGTGTTTTTCCTACTTATTTTTCATAGAAGGAATAAGGAAGGAAATTTTCCAATTGCTCTTTCCTATTTCTTTTCATTAGTCACTATGTCATTGCCTGTCTATAGCCATCCATTAGAGCCATATTACTTGTCTCCAGAAAAGTATAAATAGTCCCTGTTTACCTGATTCCTACTTTTGTTCCTACTTAAAACATTTCCAGTAACCTGAGGGATTTCTGCACTTCATTGTGGCTTTCATACCTGTGTTACATAGATTACTAACAAAAGATCACCTAAAAAGAGTCAGTTTTGACTCATCTTGTGGTGATGTTTTGTGAGCAATTCCCTCATTGCTGCCTTTCTAGATGAGAAAGAACATTTGTCACAAATACATGACAGAGACAGAAAGATCTCAGATAAATTTTTCTTTGAGAGACTGTTTGTTAAAGATTGCCTATAGGACATATCTTTACATTTAGCAAGTCAGGCGTATGCTTGTTTTAAGATTCTTTTAGGAAAAAAAGAATAAACTAGAAAATAATTGCTACTGTAGAACTTCATGCAAAGACAAAGTAAGTGGCAGTGGGGTATTTCAAGCAGAGAGAAACCACAGGAATGTAGTACTAGAGGGCGATTGTGAGAATCTCCATGAGATCTGCTTTTTCCATATGCGTGGTATACACATTTAGGTTCTATACATGGGAAGAAAAAGAACTGTTTGCTTAAGGCAAGCTACAAGGCATTATTTTGCAATTATTTAACAGGGTAAAACTGTGTTTAATATGGCATCATTTGCACCTTTGCATTTCTGATGTCAAGTTAAGGTCATATTGTACTGGTGTAACAAGCTGACTAGAAAGGACAAGACCTTTGTATCATGTGTCTTTGCATAATCATCATGCAGCATTGCATTGTCATGAAACCTAAAGCACAACTGAGGAGGCTAATTTGAATTAAAGAGGTAGCAACATTTTATAAGAATCATAAAAATGTTCAGATGCCACTCTGCCACCGGTGATGAATTCAGACCAATTCAAAGAGGGTCTTAACTAGGGAAAGCAGATTTTCAGCTACAAACAATGAATAGTTGTATAACTTCCAGTACGTTTTAGTGATCATTTTGTCCCTTCAAAAATTTTCCTGACTGGATTCTGGAATACTATAATTCTAAAAGAATGTACAAATTCTTTTGTTAAGGCACATTTTTCTCTGACGTATGCAAAGACCAATTTTTGCATTTATACTTATTATGTCCTTGTGAGGTAGGAAAAATCCTACATAAAAAGGTGTCCCGTTTTCCTGTCTATAAACCCAAAGAAAAAAAGTGATAATAGTAATATCTCTGTGCAATGTCATGCAAAGAGGGAAAAAAAGAGATGGTAGTGCAGTAGTTTGCTCAAAGTATACAGATATTATCCTCAAAAAACCTCATCACTTAAAAATTTAAAACCTGTCTTTTGTTCTGATACTTAAGCATAGTTCTTTAGTCATGTTTCCTGATGATAAGCTTATTCCAGTGTATGAAGTATTTAATGCAACCATGCACCAACATATCACACTGGTTGTGAAATAAAGAAAAAAAGACTATAAGGTTTTAAGTGGAGAAAAGCTAGCAGGATAGATATGCCATTGAAAATTCTTACCATTCTATTTAAAGGGGAGTTACAGAAAAGACACAATCCTAGTTGGACACAAGTAAAGACTGCTTTACTATAAGAATGGCAAAGCACTGGCACAGTTGCCCAGGGACACTGTGCAGTCTCCATCCTCAGAGATTTTAAAAATTCATCTGGAGAAAGCCCTGTGTAAGTCTTCAACTAGCCTAATTTAGCTGGAATTAGGACTACAGAGCCTCCAGGGGTACCTTCCAACCTTATTTTTTCTATGGTTTTGTGATTCTGGAATATCACACTAAAATCAGTTCCTGAAGCAATAGGTACAGGTTAAATCACAGAATACTGGGTGTACTTTTCTTATGGTCCAACAGTGCCATGTAATGATCGGAGAGTAAGAAAGGTTAATATTTCACTGCCAGCAGCTGGCATTGTATGCAGAGGGCAAAAGTGAATGGTTACTTCAGGTTGCCTAAATGAGTTGTTGGCATATGCAATTGCCCACTTTTAAAACTAGATGTATCTTGTGGGCACAATTTAACATCCATCTTACTCCATTGCTGTGTGTAATATTCTCATGTTCATGCTGTCACTGAAAAGGCTTTAATGCTGGCAGTCGCTAAAACACAGTAGGGCTACCTTGGAGGGACAGAGTCCTGCCTTACCCAGTTCAGGAGGGAGCCACTTTCCAGTGACACTTGCACTCTGCAAGGGGCCTCACATTTCCATCTCATCTCACTGGGTCTACTGAGCATTTGCTTCACAGATGGCCCGCACATGCATGACAAATCTAATGTATTCTGGGCATACTGTGCACATGCAGGAGCCATTTGTCCTGGACTTCTGGGTGTCAGGCCAGCCTGGTTCAGCTATTGCCCCAGCTGGCCTGCCTGCCATCTGGAAACCTCCTGACACACTGCCAGATTCTTTTCCCTTTTTCCCTATCCCCCTACTCCTTCCCTGCCCACCCTCTTTTGGTTAGCTGTGAGCCAGGGAAGCTTCGGAGGGGTGAGCTCTTTAGTTCCAGAGCATGAAGAGCCCTTGATGTTGGCACACATGGGAGCTGGGCAAGGTTAGGGCAACAGCTCCATGCATCATTTCCTGCAAGACACAGCTCTATAAAGACTGGGTGAAAGTTACTTCTGCACCACTGCTTATTTTAAGCAGTGGTCTGCTAGAGCAGGTGTTTGGGTATTTTTATTTAAGGTGTGACATGACTTGACTGCAAAGTGAATGGCTGTTTCTTGAAGACCAGTGTTTTTCCAAAGGAGTGAGCTTGTCTCTAGTAAAATGCCATGGGCTAATCGTCCATTTAAAATAAATTTTTTCTTACAGCAAATTATCCTAGTAATGTAGTCTTTTGAGCATTATCTGACCTTTTTTGCACTAAGCAAAGGCCAAGCTTCAATCTCTGCAGTTCTTGATCCTCAACCTAACAGTGTTGCTCTATGATTATACTGTTTACTGAAAAATATTGATGACTGAAGAAAGGTTCATTATCAAACCAAGGTCCATGCTGTCTTCTGTCAGCATGTACCCTGGCAAAGATCCCAGAGTCAATGTGAATTTTGTGCAATTACATCCAAAAGCAGCTAAATTCAAACATGTGGTGCCTTCTCAGCTTTTCTGTTGAGAGGAAGAAACAGAGAGAGGGGTTAAATTTCAAGTCCCAAAATTGTAGGATAAACAAAGCAGGAATCCTCTGATTGACTGTTCCATTTCTGGGGTCTTCTGGCAGCAGGCATAATTTACAGTGTCCTCTGAACTCATCAATGGAAAATTGGCATGTCTGCCATCTACACTTGTGTATCTGTTACTCCGTTTCTTTTGAGATCACTAACCACCATTAGGAATCTGGAATTAATGTGTACCAAGGAGAAGTAAGAAAAACTACTTACCAAGTCCTGACTGTTACTTGGAAAGTTTTGCACATGTAACTAGAGAGAATATTACAAAATGATCATGGGTTGTTTTACAGATTTCTAAAGTGAAGAAAGCACTTGAGTCACCACTAAGAAAAGAAAAACAACCCAAGAGGAAAAGACCACCTACAACTGACAAGGAGCCAGACACCTGCCTTTAATTGAGTGCCTAAAGAAAACAGTATATGGCCACCCTTTAATTTGTAATGTGTTCTGACTTGCCTTGACACAAAGTATGTGAACTGCCATGTGTGCCATTAGTTGATGGTAGGAAGGAAATTCTTATGCTAGAGCATTTTGTGGATCTGTGCAGACCTGAAGCATGGTCCAAAATGTGAAAATGAGAATAAATTCCTGCCTGCCTGAACACAAAATGTGAAAATGTGCATTACAGGACACACTGGACAGGTATACTATTCCTATTGATTGAAAGGCAATAGTGTAAGTGCCTTTGTCACAAAACTACCTCATTCTCTGTCTGTCTCCTCCTTCCTGAAGCTAATGAGGGAAAATATAGTGATTTTATAATCTAATATGGAAAAATACATTACTTGCTTACATGCATGGAATTGAAAGAAACACAAATGCAAGGATAGAAAAGGTCAGCCTTAGCCCTGATTATTTTTTTTTCAGTCAAGCTGCCTCCCTTCATTGTTTCATACATGATTGTATTTCTAACACTTACTCCTGAAGAGGTTATCCTAAAGTATTGTGGCCGAGACCCTAGCTGACTTTGCACCCCTGCCTTTCTAGCACTGTTAGAAATATTACTGCCTTTCTAGCCTACTGAATTTGAAAAAACCTATCCTGTCACCTGTGACTGCTTTCTTCATCACATCACACATCTAGCTCTTCTCCACTATCCTCTCAAGCTATTTCCAAGACCTTACTCCACTGTCCAAAAAGCTTTTCTCTCGTTCCTTCTCTCTCTCCATCACAGCCTTCTCTCTTCTTCTTGAATGTACAAGTGCACATGCACTTTCTGTCAAAATCATCTTCATAGCTGCTCATTCTGCCTGTCAAACCTGCCTCTGTAGGCCCTTCGCTGGCCTTTCCCTTCACTACCGAATCTGCTCAAGCCCTTACTGAAATTCAGCAAGGCCTTTCAGCTCTGCCTTCCCTGCTCCCAAGGATTCCCTCCTTGCCAGCCATGCAAGCTGCCCTTTTAGCTACCTTTCTCACTGGCTCGCCTGTTGCCATTAATCCTATACAATGGATAACATTTTTATACTACTGTACAAAAGCCATGTTGTTGTCCTCCCGTAAAGAAACTAAGTAGTAGCTTGATGAACACTGCCAGTATCGGGTCTATTAATTAAATAATTTGCTACGGTTTGAGGAGTACACTACTTTTTAAGCCAGATCCATCAAATAATTCCAACAGTGAAGCTACTAATTCACATTAACACAAATACTTCACTCACGGGTCTTTCCCAGTCCTCCTTTCTGCTGTTGCTACACATTTGGCACCTTGATATTTAATTTTTTTTTCCTTTTACTTTGCTGTTGTATTTATTGTTGTACAGTATCTTGAGCTACAAGTAGCTCAAGATAAAGAAGAGAGATGAAATTCCTGAGAGAGAAAACTGTGACTCTAAAGTAAACATAGCTCATAGAGGAAACTTACCACCAGTTAATTGACTTTAGGCCAGGTATGGATTTATTTCCTTTGCAGTTTAGTTTGGAAATTCAAAATCCCTGAACGACTACAAGCTTTGATTAGATACACAGATTTTTAAACCCAGACAATGATGTTACTTTATCATAATTTATGCTTACAGCCTTGTGTTAAATTGCTTTGGATTTACTTCAGAGAACAAACAATGTTCAGCTGTTCATTGTACATTTTGCCTCACGTAAGAAGGGTCTTGGCTAAATGCTGTCACAACACTTCTGGTCTAAAACTACTCTTCCTTTAAATCAGAATCCATCAGATGATAATAGTATGGGATTACTATGAGGAAAAAAAGTAGCCCTAGTTATGTGTAATTTTAAATCTGTAACAGGCACCAGATGACTCACTAGCATGTTGATGTTGCTGAGCTAAAAAATAAAGCACTCAGCCTTTCAATTACACCTGTTTGGAAACATCCCTAGGATTGCACAAAGTTGCACTGGAGCTGAAGAAGTTGTTCTTCATATATATTTAGGTGTAAATTAAAGGATAGTTCATTTAAGGCTAAGGTTTTAGTGAATTTCCATACAAAGCAAGAAACGTGAGCTTAGGTTTTTAGAGTGCTTTGTATTTGCAAGCTGCTCTCATAAAGGTAATTAGCTTGCAAAAGATCTCCAGTGTGCTTGATATGAGAGGCACAAACAGGTCTTTCATCATGCTCATTATACAAGAGTAATCTTTATATCGAGTACCAACTGAAAATGTTAATAGCTATGATAAAACAAAGTATAATGAGAAGTGCCTTCTAACAAACTACACTAAATCATGCAAAGCAATTGACTTAAAAGGGTTATCCCAAATCCTTTCATTATGCTTTTACAAAGCAACATCATTGCAAGTTGGATTCTGTAGTAAGTGTACAGTGCAGGCGGCCTTGAGTAGGGGGAAAATTGGGCTTCACATTCTGCTAGATGAAGGCTGCTTTATCTTTCAGAACTTCCCAACCATGGGCAGAGATATCATTTTACAATGACTATTGTATGAGAACAAATGCAAAGGCTTTTAGATAGACCTCTGCATAGCAGTGATGCCAGACACTATTTTCTTCTCATCTTACAGCATTAAAAGATGATGTAAAACAGGATGTAAATGATCTTGAATTTTCTGAACATACTAGAAGGTAATTTTATTTAAAGAGAAAGCATTATTTTAAAAACAAAGGGTAGATTCTTAAGAGTTACATGGAAGATTGGTCTAATTGAAAGATAAGAAAAATATTTTTAGGTTATCTTTAATTTGCTTCTTTGTGTGACTCTTTTTTAATAAAACATTAGTTTATTCTGCTGCTGCTTCAGCATCTGGAGAATGGTCTCCAACCATTTCTTAGAAGAGTGAAATTGCATTGAAAACAGTTTGTCAGTTCCAGAGTAGCAGCAGAATTATAAAGTAGAGATCTTGTAGGGCAGGTCTACAATTACAAAGTTTTCCATTTTTCTTTGCATGAGACAGTCATGAAAAGGTAAAATACTTTAAAAATGCATTCCGTGCAGTGGATTAGCAAAAGGGGTTCAGGGCAGATTAGTTTCAAAGTCCAGTGATCTCAACTGAGACACTGCTGCTGACTTCAGCAGAGTTATTGTTATCATTTGTTTTAGACTAATTTCACATTTCATTTATTAATTATTGGTGTTTTTTTAACTATAAGATATATTTAAATCAAAAACATTAAATCCCATTAAATCCCTATGCTTTTTTTTAATCACCACTATAGGCTTTGTGTATATCTCAGTCTCAAGAGAGGTTATCATTTTTTGTTCTGAATGTTCTGAAAATTGATAGGATAGGTAAAAATAAGAGGAATGTACTTTCTCCAGTTTGCATGCCAATGAGTTTTGTTCACCAGGTTATTTTGTTAACGTTGTTCTTCTTTGCTTTATTTTCCCTCCTCTGTGGCACAAATGCTGTATGGCTCAGATGACGTCCCAAAGAGAAGAACACTTCATCACACTCCAACTATTGAGAAAGAGGTGTCAATACACAGAAGGAGGAACACACAATAATGAACAACACTTACATTCAGACTTCTCAGCAGAAGAATCATAGGAATAACTAAGACAACAAGGAGTTCTGAGATACCCTCTTCTGCTGCTGCAGGTTTCCCCAGCACGTGCATTTCAGCTTTGTAGGTGCAACACCGCGATTAGTTTCCTAGGATACTCTGACCATATACATGCAACTGTCCAAGCCCTGAGGGCACCGTTGGCCCTGACTGTCCCTGCCCACCCCCTAGGGCTCCCCCCACCCTTCCCAGAGCCCAGGACCCCATCTCAGCCCCTGCCCTAGTGATGCTACAGCAGGGTCAGTCCCAGCTCCCCACAGCCCTGTCCTGCCTGGCCATGGGTCCTACTGAGCCAGACCCATACACTCACATGCCCACATCCCGGCCTATCCCCATCCCTAAGACCCTGCCCATCAGTCTCTGGACCTGATCCTGGCTCTGACATCTGGAATAACTTCCCTGCTTGACCCCAGATCTGCCTCATCACTATGATATTGCCTTATTGTCTGGACACCTGGTCAGATCTGGTCACTACCAATGGGTTCACCCTGCTCCCTCAGTCAGAAGTGACAGGCGCTGCTGGCTGTGCGATCACTTCCAGCTGCCCTCCCTCCAGAAGCAGCCCTCTCTTACTGCTGGCAGTAATCTCCCCTTCATAAGGAACCTAAAGATCCTCTTGGCACATATTGAATTTCCCCCTTGCTGAGCTGAGGCACCAAGACAAGAGACCTACAATCAGCATGGCATGCTTTTGTCAGTGCAGGCCAAAGACCTTCGATGCCCATGCATGGCAGAGCAGGTCAAGAGACCCATCCAAACCAAATCACATCAATATCAAGAGGTGGGAGGATAAAGAGTCCAGGCAGTCATTCCTTCAAGGAACATGCTACTGGAACATCTAATGACACTTCAAATGTTTCACAAAAGGTCCATGGAGACACTATGAGAGGCGCTTGCGTGCTTTAATGCCTAAACACCTGTGCTTCCTTCAAATGCACTTGCAAACTGCCAGAAAAATCAACAAATACAAAAAATACATATATTCTCATAAAGAACAGTGGTTCTGTGCAGTTGTCAGGGAATTAATTACACTGTCCCACAGAACTTTTTGCCTCAGAAAATGACAGCACTGTTTCTGACCAAGAAGTTCAGTATTACCTCAAGAGAAGCTAGGAAGAAAATGGGACCTTTGTCAGAAAGCTCTGAAGCAGCTACCTTGCTGCTGGGACCCAGATTGTTCTGCAGAGAAGGGAGCTGTGATAACTAGAGCTGCCAGACTGGTACTTCTGTACCATGGGGTCTGTTGGACACGTTAGCCTGCATTTAGAATGAAAACAGCTGTAAAAAATGATACTTGCAGGGAAAAGAAGGAAATAAAGACAACTAAAGCATGCTTCCAGACATTTCCAGGCTTTCCATTTTAACCAAGCCAACTGTGTTAACTACTACCATTATCCCATATTTTTGCTTTAAATACTTGACTTAGTCACTGTTTAAGACTGTTATTGTTGTGCAAATTCTAAAGCTTCCGCTTTAAGAAACAGATGAAGTTTGTATCCAACTGAAATAACGTATCTATTCTAAGCATAACTAAATGAAAATTGGGGAAAAGGCATACATCAGTGCTGAAGCTACTTCTCTTCTAGCTAAAATAATATCACTGTTTTCACAGTTACATGGCACCAGAGTTAGGCTTCTGGGCTACAGCAAATTTGTAGACAGTAATATTTTTCTTCTCTTACAACTATGGTGTGCAATTTTACATGAAGCGGGTGTAAAATAACTCAGAGATGAAAAAGCAAGGTGGCATAATACCTAACAAAAAAGTGAGTTATGACGCTAAGTAGGGTCTCCGCTACCTTTAACAAATTTCTTAGATGTTATCTTTAGAGCCATACTCCTAAGGCTGTCTGTGCTGAAGGCAAGTGAGCCATCTGTGAAGAGTAAGGCCATGCAGATATGATGATTTAACTTTTTTATAGTGATCAGAAATGTGATTCAGCCATGGCAAGAGCAGTAAGTAAGTAATGTTACTAGCTTTCCCAACTCACTGGGTTTGTGAAATCCCATACCTTACACCAAGCAAGATTTGTCTTTGACAATGGTCCTAAGCCATCCATGGAAAGCAGCACAATGAAAACCAAAAATGTTTCCTGCAATAGAAAAGCCAACAATGGTTCACTGAAAAGTAAAGCTACTCATAGATAAGTCTATCTCTTCTTGGAGTTAGGCAGTATCTAATAAGGCAGGTGGACAACTTAAGAAACTTTAATGAATTTTTTTAAACAGTTATCACTATTCCCAGTGCAGTTTCACACAGCATTTTAACAGAAGACAGATTCTGCTCATTTTTTAGTTTGTTTTATTATTAGTTTTATGTAGATTTTTTTGGTCCCTATTTAATTTTCTCACTGAGAAATAATAATTCTCATCTTCCCTGCAACTGAAAACACTCTCTCTTTCAGATATTAGATTACCATCAAGTGACCCCTCTTTGTCAGGGCCACCTGCCTCATAAAATGGTTTCTTGCTACAAGCACTGGTTGCAAGGCAGAAGTTATAAAGCAAGGGAGGCACTGGGCCTCATTGCCTAACCCTCTGCAGTTTCGATAAAGCCAGTAAATCATCCAGGTTTTCAGCGTTACTAATTCTGATTGTTCTCGCTGTCCTCCAGAAGGCACCAATCCAAGATCTAACCAAACAGCAGGGGTTCAAGGTTCAAACACAAAGCAACTCATTTTGAGAGCTGTATTAGCTGCATCTAGAAAATACCTTTTATTGCCACAAAGATACACAAGATAACACTTGTTCATTTACTCCACTTCTTTCAATGAATTGAAATCACGCAGGAAAGGAGAGTGAATGGTGAAGGTTTTAGTAACCGACAATAATTTTTAACTTTTTTAATTTTTCCTCGTTGAAAGTGAAATACACTTTTTTTTGGCTTTTTAGAATGAAAGTTTGTGGGTTTTCTCACTTATCAGATTCATAAATATCCTTTGTACTTCTGTCACAGAGGTAGTAAATTCAAAGCCAAAAGTAGATGCTACCAACCCAAGACTTCTGCAAATTATTCTGCATCTTCTTGAAACCAAATCACAATCAGAAGTGATGCTTAATTAGACCTACTTTCACTTCACTGGAGTCACTTGTTTACATTTTACTAATAGGCAATAAAATCTGGAATGTAAACAGAGCATAAAGTTTCTGCTAAAACTTCCATAAAGCATGAAAGCTTTCCAGAAAGCCATACTCTAACACACCCAGTTCTTCTAAGTCTTGAGGTATACAAAGTCATGTTTTATCAGCATAGCACTAGTAACTCCAGTGTTGCAAAGACTTGTGGGTTTTTTTTATGTTTCATGTAGTAAGGTCTGCAGTTTTTCTTTTTTAAACTTGTGTCTCTTAAAGAAGTTTCCAAACCTTTATAATTATAGAGGGAAACTGAAAAACACAGTAAGCATGTCTTAATACATCAGAAACAAAAAAGAAAAATTAGATGAAGATTGTAAATCGCTTTTTACAAAGTATAATGATTTCAAAGAAGAAAGGAAGTTGATTTATATGTTTAAAAATCTGGTAAGACATCAAAATGGTTTATGTATTCACTTTTCAGAGTAATTCTGTTCAGCCTGTGAAGTCAAAAAACTGGTCCTTATCTCATTACCTCTATCAGGACTGGCATCAGTGTAAATTTAATCAGAATCATGCCTCCTGGAATGGGAGCGCTACATTTCTGTACTGATTCAGTTGCCAAAACACAGGTGTTTAGGGACATTTGAGATGCCCTAGGGATCCCACCTGGCCTCTAACTGCTGATCCAGAAGGACACAATTTTCCCATAGGGCCTTTGCCAGGGCTGCCAAATCTTCATGGATGTCACAGCTATTCAAAGGCATTTCCAGTGACACAGCATGCTTGTGCTTAGGCAACTGAATCCTGCTGGTTTGGGCTGCCTCTGCACAGCAACAAGCCTTCTGAGTTGCTGTTGCAATCAGCGCAGAAGAGTGGGATTGCTTTTAGCTTTTCTACTTTTTGAGCCTTGAGGTTTTCTTCATGCAGATCATCTGCCTCTTCAGCTCTCAATGACCTTAAATGGCGGAAAGAATTAATAGACGATCTTTAAAATGGAGAAACATGCAAGTCAACAAAAGCTGTTTAAAGTGTGATAGAAGCTGCATACAGCCTTAGTTAGGAAGGTCTGCATGAGGAAAAAACATGCAAATGTTTTACTGGTGAGAAAGGAAGCTGTTGAAGAGACTTGACTCCCCATCCTTAAATAAAAGTTGGAAAAACACAGCTGATGTGTCTTAAAAGAGAAAACCAACTCCATTTTGCTGATGTTTCTAAAAGCTTTTATGAACTTCTCTAGGAAACCACAGAAACAAAAGCCTTGCACACTGCACCTACTTGCACACTGAACTGAGCCAGGTACTCCTAAAAGTGTTGGGGTTTTTTTTGTTTATTATTTTGAATATCATCAGTTGGTGTGTGAATTAAAACAGTGATGTGCACATAGCTTCCAGATGTTTTATTCTCCAGGTTTATGTGGTTTTCTGGGGACCAGCCACTTCTGTAAGAAAAGAAAGCTTGGAAGGAGGAGTTCTGTATGACCTTGTTTTACTGGCCCAGTAAACCTCACCAGGACAGTGGTTAATGTTTCCTCCTCTCCATCGCAAGGAGGTCTACAATGACAGTGCAGACTTTTTATTGCACTGGCGGAGGGTGTAACTACATAGAAACCCACAGAAGAAAAAGAAGAAAAATATAAGGAGGAACTAGCCAAGAACAGTTGGAGTTGGACAGGGTGGTGGGAGGAAAAGCTTCTAAAAGGTAGAGAAGTAAAGACAGAGAAATTATTCAATCCTTAGGCTGCCCTGAAAGGCATAAAGTTGACAAGAGCCTCCCTCTTTGTCATTAGATTACATTCCTGCATAAGGAAAGTGTGCTAATTAATTGAACACAGTGAAAGGAGACAAGGTTAATAAATAGTAAAATGCACCCGTTGACAAGTACTTTAGTTACGACTATGAAAGCGCTTTATAGCGTAATCACTGTTCAGTAGCAAAGTTAAAATAAAAATAATAGTAATCATGTCATTATTTTAAAAGGTTCTAGCATGTTTTAGATTGAAAGCTTCAACTCCCTAGCAAATTATTTGGCCAATTCTGCAAATATGTGTTTAACTCTTTCTGGCTACTTTACATAAGTTTGACATTGCAAGGGAAGATTGCGCTCAGCCTCCTACATGTACATTGTATGCAGTGGTTTTACCTTGGACTAAATTTAGTCTGGGTTGCTGGACAGACCACCTCCACCATGTCTCAGTCTCCCAAACGGACATGTTGTTGCTCTGGGTTGTTTTCTCCATTTGAAGCTGGAATGCATTTGGTGTGCAACTGGAACAGATCATCTACTTTCAGTGCCTCTGAAATGAAACCTGTCCACAGGTACCAAAACCACTGAAAGAACAGAAACAAAGTGCAGCAAGTGGGGACAAGCAGGGAAGTTTTCTTCCAAGACATGCTACTGCCCTGAACTAAAACAGAGCTGTAGGAAACCCTTCATTCCTTTTCATTGCCAATTATCTTAAAGTCCTAGTGTGATCCAGTTTAGATTACAAGTGATAGGGGAAAGAGCCATGCAAACTGATGACAATTTAGAATACTTTAATAGCGTTAGGTACTCAGGATAATGCTTCTGTCTTGTTGCCTTGTGAGATGGGCAGGACTGGATGGAGCTCTGGTCTGCCATAGGTTACAGATACAAACAAGCTACGTTTGTGGAAATAATGATGTGATGGTAAAACAACAGAGGGGAAAGCCATGAGATGACAGAAACTTTGTTAGAGGGGCTGAGTGAGAAGATGGAATGTAGCAAAGCCATTCTTGCTGGAGTGATTAAAATTCTCATGTATTTACCTTTACTTCTTCCTTCTTCTTTCCACTGGAGGAGAGAACAATAAATACGGAACAGGTATGAGCATGGCAGGAGAGGAAACTTTTGCTCTCTGCTGAAAAATACTGAAGTTCACAAGAAAATTTTTAATTGAAAATGTTATCTTTTAATTATGAAATCAAGTTTAAGATTTAAAAGAAAATAAACCAAGATACTGGCAGCCACAGTGAAAATACCAATAGTTAAAATTTGTCAAAACAATGAAAAAATAAATTAGTTCTTAGTTGAAAGCCTTTGGTTTTTTCAAAGACACTTTTTTACCCTTTAAAAGGAATGCACATGCTCACAGGGTCTGGCATCTGGCTGTGTTCTGATGAAACTCCCAAGGTGAAGGGAATGAAGGTGTGGGAAACCAAAAACAAAAAGATGCACCAGTAAATCTTGAGAAATTTCTCAGTGACTTATGTAAATACAGTTTAATGATTACATTAGACATTTTTGCTACATTTTTACCCCAAAAGTAGCTTACAAAAGTAATTTCTGAGTCAGATTAAATATCAGGACTTATCCTTTAGTCTTGAACAGTCTCTTGCAAAGGCAACAGATTCGTTTGCAACCCACTGTAATGACTGGAAACTTGAAGGGTAAATTTGAGCAAGATATATTCTTATGTCTGTTTCCATTTAAATTTAAAGATGTATTTCTGTGCTTGTTCTTACCAGTACTGCAACGCTAAGCAGTTCTCCTGTCTACAGATGTCAGGAGTTGCTTGATATATTGGGATATTTGTGATGTTCATCTTTAAAGAGCTGGATTCCAGAACTCTCCCAATACTTCAAGCAGTGTCACAGCTTTGCAGGTGCTGCTGCTTCAGCAGATGTCAGGAAGCTGTGTGCTTGTCAGGTACCATATGGAGATTCCCAGAAGAGGCAGAGCACTCTCAACGTTATTACCTTCCTGGAGTTTCAGATCGTTGAGGACCATGCAAAACTTAACCCCAGATTTAATAATGATTTTTTTTCTTTTTTTTCTTTTTTTATTTTTTAATTATAGAGCCAAAAGAAGTAGCAACACATGCTGGCTCAAATACTTCTATTTCAATCCAGCCCAGCTTCTGAGGACATTAAATGAACAGCCACTTTTGGACTTTGGAATTTAAAAGAGTATCTGAATAAAGCTTCCTTTTATTTGAGAAGAGAAGCATTCTTTTGAAACTGTCTCAAATATCATACTTGGCTGCCAGCACATTTTGGGAAAGACAGGTGAGAATACATTCCTTCCATTATGCCTTTTGCCACAGTGTCCAGCTTTATTTTATCATCTGTACAATTACATTACTTTGAAAAAAACCACAAATATCATTACGGTTTTAACTTAAACCAAGACAAAAAAAACCTGCAAGCTAATTACATAAAAACTTTATCTCTGCTTCACTGTGATAGGGCTAGAATAGTATTTAAGGAAAGCAGCAGGTATTTTATCTCTATATGGGGCTTGATTTTTTCTTAGCCCATGGGATGACTCTTAACACACCTCCATTTCACTACAAGAAAGGGAAAGATGGGAGCAATTTGTAGGGTCAGTTGAAGGTTGTTTCAAAGCTAATTAATTTCTTAAAATTTGTGAGGCACTTTCAACTGGGTTTTGCATGTTGAAGAACCTAGTTCCTCTTATTGTTAAAAGCATGAGATGGATACATGTGAAAAATCTCTACATTGAAACATGCCTTAGAAAAATCCGGGCATATACTACTCTTCCTGAATTGCTTACATCAGTATTCTATTTTGAGTCCACAGGTACCATAATAATAGATGATTTCTGAAATGGCAGTAAACCACTGGGCTCAAAGAATATTGCATGCCATCACAGATGCTGCCTACACCTGGTCTGATTTTCTTTTTATAGATTTAACTGTGTTTTTTTTTCTCAACAGTTATACATAGTTTTAACTAACTACCTAAATGAACATGGTCTCTAAACCAAGTGTCTTGTGCAGAAGATGCATTGAAGATCCAACATCCCCTTTGAAGGAGTCACATGAATTTTCATCACAGCACTAAAGATAGAGAGGGCCTTCAAGAGCAGTGGAATCACTCTTACTATTGTACTTCATAGGTTTTGTAGTGGGTTTTTTTGCAGTTTGCTAAGTTTCACTATCACATATAAGTATTTTTGCAGTCCTGTGCATGCTTCAGTTACCCTGTTTATGGTGCTCATACTGTTTATGATGCTCATACCGTTTATGGTGCTCAGTGTCACAGCAGGGATTAATGGGCTCTTCAGGGGGGTGTTTGTGTAAGGGGAGCAGACACAGGATTGTTATATGCTGGTTGAACAATGCTTACACTGCACACCAGCTGTTCCTCAGGCTTTGCAAAGAGCTTATGCCCATATTAAACCCCACTTAAGCTCTCCTTTGATTTTTTTGCCTGCATCTCCAACTAGTGAAAATTAACAGTGACATCTCTGTACAGTAGCTGAGGAGCTGGTCACTTTATCTGAGAAATGCTAACACCTATACTATAAACTGACTTTTTAAAGAGTTTGGGAAAGAAATGTAATAATCTCTGGGACACTGAAGTTACTACAGTGTTTTTCAAAGCAGCCTTTTTGAACAAAATGTAGATAGTATCCTTCCCTTACTTTTGCTAGTCCCCTCTCCACTTATGTTTGCTGTTCTCCTGCTTACATTTCAGACTACTTTGAGATCTAGTAAGTTCTTGACTACATTCTTCTTATTTACCACATTAATAACACTAGAAAACTCATATTTTCTGGGGAAAGCTTCTTCTTGACTAAAAAATGAATCTGTGGTGTGGAGTATCTGCTGCTTTTGTAGACCCAGCCTTGAGAGTTGTTCTTGCTTCACTTCCAAAACCGAGGCCTTGAACTGGAAAAACTCCTGTCCTGTACGTAACAACAGAGTCAACATGACACAAGTAGGATTGGTGATGATAGTTTTCATAATAAAATCTAGTTTCTGAGTGGAAGCATTCAATATTTTTCATTTTCAAGATAAACATTAACACTTTTCAAACCTGTAGCTGTGCTAAGCTCGCACTGTCTTTTCGTAAGATCTCTCCCATCCACGCCAGAGGAGCTAGTTCTAGATGAAACCAAGGGGATTAGAGGCTTTTGGGAGGTTGGGGCTGTTATACTGTTTTCATTTGGCTGGATTTTTATTTCAATTGACACTTATCCGGAAAAAACAATTAGACACATACTTAAGGCTTGCCTTTTCTTAAATCAGAACTTTAAAAATGTAATATTCTTTTATTCTGTAATTAGCTGTGTCTTCTTTAACTGAGCTTTGCTGAAGTTCTGTAAGACATTTTGGAGGATCAGACCCTGGGTCTGTAGGATTTATCCTGATTGTTGACAGATATTCTTGGTATAGTGTAATCATATATCCAGGAATTTTCAAACCTCTACCTCCTTGCGTCTGTCAACATGTAGCTTGTGCACAAAAGCCCTTTGGCACATGCAAAGTTGTAATGAAACAGGGAGTTTGAACGCCTGACTTTCTGTCACGCCTGCGTATGCAGCTGTGTTCATTCTCTCTATAGGGAATGCAGGGAAAAACTGGAAAAAATTGCCATAAAAGGGGAAAAAGTTTCCCTGACAGTTTCAATTTAAGGTGAGAATGAATAAGAAACGGCAGGTCTACATTAGTTATGCCAGGCTGGGTACAAAGAGATAGTGTTATTTTACCAAAGTACAGTGCAGACACACAGCTGGCTAGTACACAGATAACAGAGGAGCAGGGGAAGTTCAGGTTTTACTGAATTTTATCAGTACACAGGAGAAGACCTTACTTCTTGTGCAATTAACTGAAAGGGGAATATTCTCCTGCACACACCTAGAGTCTCAGCTTGACATAGGCAGCCTTGAAAGAGAATCCTCTTGAATAGACTTTGCTGAGAGGAGTTTATATTAGCTCCCACTTGAATTGAAAACTATTCCACCTGCTATCTGACAGAAAGGCAATGTGCATAATTAAAAGCAGACATTTCAAAGACTATGAGTACCCAGCAGGGTTTTAAATACTGAGAGTAGTAAAGGACTCTACCCCATCTACACACTGTTTCCACCCTTTAAGGACTCTGGAGAAATTAACTAGCAATATTTGGTTATTATTAATCCCTTTTACAATGTAAAGAGCATCTCAAAAAATGTTGGTGCCAAGAATCTGTTGTTTCAAGCAATTCACTAAGCAGGCTCAGACATTGTGAGCCTTCACTAGTAAAGTTTCTATCGCTTAATTTATTCCAGAGACTGGATCAGCAATGGTGGGAAGGTGAAAATTCTGTGTTTCAGTATTCGGTTTAGTGGGAGTGAGAAACTGTTTTTCTTCCCAGGCTCAGAAGAGAAGCTGATTACCACAGAATGAGCTCTTCACAGGGAAAAGGTTTTATTGGTATCAGAGGCAAATTTGAATTTAAGGTTACCAATTCCAAGTTACTTTTTCTTTAACAAAGGCATGTTATGAGATACTACAGATTTAGTTGCTTTATCCCAAATATGTGTTTGCTCACAAATTATCTACTCTGAATAACTGATAACACTGTTGAGTGAGGGAGTCTAACATTTTTAATAGAATAAGTAGTAGCAATTAAACACAAATGAAAATGTAATTGCCTGCCTACTATAAATTTTCCATACTAGGACACTCAGTCAACAAAAGCTATCTTATGTTCAGAAAGGGAAAAGCATTGCATAAATTTAAAAAACCCAAGTATTCAAAGAAATCACATGTTGATGACCTCCCTTATCAGCCATATAGAAAAAGAGCTGTCTTTATCTTCTAAGAATGTGAGAGCTAATCACCAACTAGTGAAAGTATATTTTAGGTTAGTAAATTTAATTTACACCAGACAAAGATTTTCTTTCATTCCTTTTCATTACAAACCAGTCCTCAACAGAGACATGGACTACACGACCACTTCATACTTCTCCAAGGCTTAATTCATTGCCCTTAAATTCAAGTGAAGAATTTTTTTAAGATCCTCTAATCTTCAAAATATTATATTTGCACTGTTTTCCCCATATGAGAGAAATTGAAGAAATTAATTCATCAGCTCCCATTTGGTCATTTAAGCATAAGTAATACTTTGCTGTCTTGACCATTTTGTCGGCAAACAATACTGTCTTTTTCTCAGAAGGTCTGATTCTGTAATGTATAGTGCATGTCATAAAATAGCATTGACTTGACACAGTTATTCATATGTATTTCCATATGAATAGGGCTGTAGACTCAGGCCAGAATCATGCAAGTCACCACATAAGGACGGATTATAGGACTGGAGATGGATAACTGCATGAAGCTGTAAAACCCCCTGTATTTTTTATTGTATTTTGACTCTCCTTTTGTATCACAGGTTTACAAGTTATAAAGACACCCAATGAGAATTGCCAGGCCATATTTTAATAAACATAGATCCTGCCCGAGCAACCCTTCTACACACACATAATTCCAATTCATTTCCTCTAGTATCTGATTTCAGCTGAAGTTGAAACCTGTCAGTATGAAGAAGCTAGCCCCCCTGCACAACCAGGACAAGAGCAATGAAAAATATCTTAGCTGCTCTGTAAATGAACAAATATAACTGTACAGGTGATAATAGTGGATTAAATGGGTGACATACCAGAACAGAACTTCCCTACTTCATCCTTTTTGTCTTCACTATCCTAGGTCACTTTCTACTACAGCCTTGTTTTTCTCCATACTACCAACTTGAAGATCTCACATGCCTGAATGCTCCATAAATAGCTGCACAACTTTAAAACTTGCAGTGGTTCGTTCCCTGCTCAACTTTTAAGGAGCTTTGTTAGAGTGGTCAGTGGTGATGAAGAGAGGAGAGTTTATCCTGGCATTTCGGGGTTGCAGTGAGTACTGTAACCACTTGCAGAGGCCCTGCAACCTTGTTACCTCTGCTGCACAGCGCAACAGCACCAGGCAATCAGCAACCAGCATAACCTTTGGCAGTCTAAATGCTTTTAGACATATCCAAATGAGAGACAAGGTTTATGTAGCTGCACAAGTGGAGAGGGTCCTGATGGTTTTTTTATGGAGTACTTTATATGCTGGGACTTACTGCCAGAGTGCTTTATGTCTTTAGATACGTGAATAGTAGGTGAGTTTTCATACATGGCAGTCAAAAATAGGTGGCTGGCTAACAGAAGAGTTCCCGAGTTTTATGAGATCAATAAAACTTGTTGTACAGAACACTTGGCTTTCACTAGTAATCTCCTACTTAATCTTACTTAATCAGGTTTCTCCTTGCATCACTGTGGGAGAGGCAGTACTATGAGTTTGTTCAGCAGCTGTTACAGAAAGTCCAATCTGAGTCCATGCTTAATGGCCCACTGGAGTGAACGGGGCTTATGGATGCATTTGAGTGCTTTGCTGAACCGGGGCCAGCCTGGGTGACAATACCACACCAAGGAGCCAGGCACCTGGTCTCACTTTCCCTGAAGACACTTCCACGGTGTCTGATTTTTTTTCCTTTAACGTGTTGGGCTTTGTTGGGTTGGGTTTTTTTTAAATTGGGAATAAGGTCTATGGAATGAAAACAGAAATACAGAAAACTTCATAAATTAGAACAGGTGCTAAAGAGCAGATGCATTAGAAAGGCATTAAAAAAAAAAAAAAGCAGTTAGAGAATCATAACTCTCCTTCCTTTCTTGGATGATGGCTAGGCACTGAGACCTGAGGTGGGAAGGCCCACTAATGAGTTCCTTCCTCTATAAACACACTAAAGAGGATTTGGCTCCAGATCCTCTTTTCTGCACATTCCACCACACACCTTGGTTCTGAGCTCAAAACCACTGTAGTAGTCAGCTGGATGACCCCTCTGCAGTTCAGGGAATATCATATCTGGTGCAGACTTGGAAAATATCAAGGAGGCATTCCTGGTTTTTCTAGGACGTGGCCTGCTCTCATTAATCACATCCTTAGAAACAGTCTATCAGTGCTATGTTTAATCTAAAAAAAATGAGAGAAAAATTTGAGTCTGCCATATTCAACACGTCCAAAATAAGTCTCAGAACTAAAAGAAAAGAAAGCATGAGTTCTGAAAGATCCCTCATTTCTCTCAGTTTTGAGGCCTCTCAGCATACTGTGGCTCAGCCAGGATGTCCAGCTGACAAGACAGGAGCCTGCCTGCTCACTTCCCCCTGCACCAAAGGTCTGAAAATCTGCCTCCAAACACAGTAAAGGACAAGGCCCTGAGCAGTATGAAGTAAAGAGGGGATTCGATCAGTGGTTAATGAGGAGGCCAGAAGATTCTTAGAGGCATCAACCTTCCTCCCTTCCCTGCTGACAGGAAGCTGCCCTCACCTGCACCTGCACCTGGGATGTGCCAGGGTCCGTGCAGTGAGCAGGTGACTGGAGGAGGTGGAGGGACCAAAGCAGCTCTTTGTCAGCCCCAACCTGCAGGATAGTGCTCCTGGCACTTGCACCTGTCATGTCTGGGACCACAGCCCAGTCTTCTCCTGTTTTATAGGCCATCAGTAGGTCTCAGAGGAAACAATATATTATAATGGGGGTCACTGTGTTCCCAGGTCAGTCTGATATATCCGTCCTTGGCTACTCACTGAGGTAACTTTCTGTCCTGTTGAAATGAAAACAGCTTCGTTACTGGGTTCACCTGTGCTCTAGGGGCTAGTTCCTCCAGCCCAAGCTCTATTTGTGACTCCATCCATGACATCTGGTGTTCCAGTATCAGTTTTCTCAGTTATTTGACTTGGAAAGAAGTGTAAGATTAAATTCCCTGTGCTGCAGTGCCATACAGAAAATGAGTGTAAGAGTCTCAGATCCTCTGATAAAGTGGACCTTAGAGAAATAGATGCCATCCAAGCTCCTTCACTCGTGTAAGTCCCCTTAGGGAAATTTCACCTGTTATCAGCCTGGTTTCATGTTTATCTACTGAACCTGCATAGGTACCTGCTGTAACTACTTGTTCACCAGAAAAGGAGCAGAGAAACTTGCAATAAAAAAGCATAGCAGTGGCAGAATATAAAAAAATACCTCTTGAAAACACTCATTTACCAAGCACAGTGCTAAAATCAGGATGTCTAGAGAATTTTATGTATATACAATAGGTACTGGATATTTCAAGACCACTTTGCTGTGAGCCTTCAGCCGGAGAGTTGTCTGTTTTCCAGAAAAGGTCTGATTAAGAGCTGCAGTCTCTGAAATCTATGAAAGCAGAAATAAGCCTTCCCAGGTACCAAATCAGTATTTATTTTTAATTTAGGAACTTTTCTTGTTGTCATGCTAAACAAAAAGTAAAGGTCTTATCCCTTCAAAAAAACAAACAACAACAACCAAAAAAAACCCCAACCACAAATAACCTGTAGCCATTAAGCTGAAGGCAACTTATTTATTTTGTGCATTTATTTTTCAGTAATTGGTCTCCTGCTTTCCAATAACAAGTAGGTCCCATCGTATCCCTGCTCCCTCCACAGCTTTGTGACAGTGAAGGGCTTCCAGGTAGAGCATCAAGTCAAACATGTCCTTCCCTGAGGGATGTTGCTGGAGGCAGCCTCTTCGGCATCGGAAAGAGATGGAAAGAAGCCACCAACCTACACAGCCAGGGCAGCAGGAGGCCACACTAGCTGTGCTGCCCGAGCAAAGGACACTCTAGACCTGTGATGGAGAGAAATGGGAATCCAGAGGCAGCACCTCTTAGTGACATTTTAAGAAAACAGCTGCCAGCTGGAGGTAGGAGATCTAAAAAAGGTAGAGTGTAACGAATGCACTGAAAGATCACAAAGATCTCCCAGCTTTTTTGCAAAGGTCTTGCAAAAAGATCTTTCAGCCTTTTGGAAGGGCTTTCTTCTTTAGTGGAGGCAGTCAGAGGCCAAAAAGAAAGCAAAGCAAATACAGGTTGAACATTCACAGTCAATAGACAATGTTAACAATCATTACGCACTGTCACTTGACTCAGTCAAATACCAGTTGTCTCAGACCCAGATTAAAACACTCCCTAACAACCTTTTAGAGTACACCCTTTTACAAAAGAGACGCCTCATTATTGTTGTTTTCATTTTTGGGTGGGTTTTTCAAAGGTATGGACAGTATCAACATAATGTGAAAGAAACAGTCATCCACGGGTTTGACTTTTCAGAAAAAAACAGCAGAAGGGTTATTCTGCACTGGTTTTTAAGGGTACCAAAATTTTCATAATCATTGAGCAAACCTCCCATAGAAAGACTTCCCACTTCCACTTTTCTCCTACTTCTGTAAAAGTGTTATGAAAAAAGCTCATAAATGATAACTTTAAAATGCATTACAGTAAGGTAAGTAGGCTGCCAACAACAAGGAATTTTACCTAAGGTATCTTTCAGAGTCTGAAACAAAACAAAGCCTATCTTATCTCCGCATCAGTTTACATGCTGTAATCCAGAAGGCTTCCACATTTGATTTTGTTTGAAGAAGTAAAAAAAAGGTTTTACAGGAATTTCCCTTATTTTAAAATTACCTCATTAGTCCCGAAGTTTGCATAGATTTCAAACAAAAGAAAAATCAAGTGCAGTGAGACATAGCTGTTCTATGCTTTTTTTACCCATCTGTTTCTCTGCATTTGGAGCAAGGAGGAAACAGGGCAGAACTATTTAATGCAAAAGGTACTGAGAATATGGAACAAGTTACCATTGTAGGGAGTTAGTGAAGAGCATACATGTGTTCAAATTACCGGAGATTTGTTTCTCTGGTAGGGCGGATTGAGGGATGAAAATGCAAACCCATGGGATTCAGCTAAACTAAACAAAGGAACCAATACTATATTTTGGACCGGATGCCTTTTTCCTGAAAAGATTTTGCTTCCAAATGCTTCAGGTGCAAACTTGTTGTCTGCTGAGACTGAGAGCCAAGAGCCCTTGATATTGCTTCTGGGTGTGACACGTGACTGCAGGCAGGGGGTTTCTGTTGTTTTTCTTCTGATGCAAGTCTTGTTTTTTTTATCTGTAAAGTATGTGCACTAGGAAAGGAGTCCTACAGGCTTCAGCTGAGGACTGGATTTTGGCCAGACCTGAGTGGGTACAAAGGGAGAGAAAGGCCAGGGGTGGGGGTTGTTAGCGAGCTCCTTCAAGTTCAATGCGGAGGCTGTTGGATGCAAGGAGGCTCTCTGAAACTGGCTGTAGACAAAGCATCTGTTCTGTAGAAAGGTTCTGTAGAAAAATCTGTCAGGCAAGAGCAATGATTATGCCACATGCATAACAGAAAGCAGAAAAACATGTACTCCCTCTACATGTTTTGCTTCTGAGGCAAAATTCCTCTGACATCTACAGAGGCAACACAACTCTGAATCACCTGAGGACTGAGGTTTACCTACAAGGCATCATTTCAACCCAGATTATTGCAAGGGCTTTGATATTAGCTCAAACACAGAACTGAGCTAACATGTCTGCAGGACTTCTAAATTAGAGCTGGCTCGCATCCAGACAGTTCGAAGCACAAGCAAAGGAGCCTCAGGTCTGTCTGAGATGTCCGTACAGATGGATTCTCAGATAGGATGTTCTGAAGTGTTGCCTCTTGTGGTTACAGTTAGCGTGTGGGTGGCTGAGTTCTCTGAATCACACATTGTAAAAACAGCAGTCTGACAGTTCCATTAACAATATAGATGGGTTTGGTTCCAGTATGAAAACCCTACTTTTTGGAATTCCCCAGATCTGAGGAATGGGTTCAAGGAAAAAAAGAATCTGATTCAGAACTTGAAAGGAATTCATGTCTTTCCCGCAACATTTACCACTGGGAAATGTTACTGACTTTTACTATAAGAGCTATTGACCAATAACTCTCCTAGTGTTTCCCTGGAAGTCCAGCAAAGTCTATGTAAAGAGGCTAGAGAATGAGAGTGTTTTGCTTTCCAACATCAAACAATAAAATAAAATCCCTGTCTTGTGCAGGCATATATACATACACCCAGAGTGCCTTCAAATCTGCAGAAAAGAGTCTGAAACTCAAAATCATGGCAGAGGTTGCTAAAATTCATCAGGCCATGTGAATGCAGGGTACTCACACCACAACATAATGAAAGCCACCAGAGCTCCAACTTCATGTGGCTTTCATGGACCCACAGCGTCTGCTTGCTTTGTTGTGGAATTTTGCCTCTGCCTTATGCAAGTCACTGCTTCAAGAGGAATATGTAAAAGTCACTCTGGGTTTACAGAGCAGGAACAGCAGGAATATCTGAGCTGAACCATTCCAGGTGCTCACTAAAACAGATTTGGCCAAAAGAGAGAGGAGAAAGGTCCATGAGGGTTATATTGCAGCGAACAGGCAGTCTGATATGCCACTGCTTGGCATTTTGTACTTGTCATTAACTTCCATGTGTGCAAACCAGGAGCAAGACTCTGCTGCTTCAGAATTCCTTGACTAGTTATAATGAGAACTACTCCTTATCACTGTAAATTAATATACAGACTAAAAAAAACCCACCACATAACAGAATACAGGCCTCTCTCAGCCTTTACTTCCAAGGAAAATACAGCAATTAGGCAATAAGGCTTTTTGTCGAGGATATGCAGATTTTCCTCACCCACTAAATGTTTTCTCCTTAATACTTAAAACCCAACAGTAAGTGAGACTGCTGTATTGCTCTTCACTAGATATTGGTTTGAACTGGACCAGTGAGTGGAGTGATGAGTTAAAGATCACACAAAAGTGTAGACAGATGTTCTACATAAGACCAAAAAAAAACCCCTGCAATGAAGAGTTACCAAGAAAAGTTCCTCAGAAGATGCAAACAGGAAAGGACAGGTTTTTTTATGTCTCTGTGAAGTAAAGGAGAGAGGTGCTATCTGAGCCCTGTAAGTAGAAATGTGTATGAGCAGACCAAACCAAGCTTGAGTGAGGTCACATCTTTCTCAGTGCCATTCTGGAAGCCTCACTTTGCTCTGTGGGACCCCAGCAGTGATGCTCTAGATGGCAGCCCTGGGCCTGAATGACAAATGCACCAGCAGACAGAGGATAAGAAGGAAGTGACTATTCAACAGACAACTATTATTCAGTCTTATTACAGTGTAGTTGCTCAGTGTGGTTCATGTGGATTTGCCTAGGCTTGGAAAATATGCAGCAAGCATTGACTCTATTGGAAACTGATAGACCTCAAAACATGATTGTAAAGAAACAATTATTATCAAGCAAGACTTTTCTGCTGCGTATCAAATAACACAATTCTTGGCACTACACAATTTAACATTTTTATCAGTGACCTGGGAATAGACACTAAATTATAAAATAAGTTTGGGAGGCAGTCTAAGCATTAAAATGGGATGAACACTGTTATGAAGAATTCAGGATCCTGAAGAATAAGTATTGAGTAGAGCAGAACATGAGGAAAGAAAGACTGTAAGCCATGATCTTAGAAGACGAACATTCTCTCCAGAGAAGGACAGACTCTTCAAAAGCAAAGGGAGAAGCTGCTGCTGTTAATCAGATAATGCGAGTTCCTGATGTGGTGCTCTGCCCAACAGAGCTACCACAAGTCAAGTTGTACATGTATTTTACACTGACATGAGCAGCATTGCTTTGTTCAGCTGTAGTATCCACAGCTTAGAGAGTATTTTGATAAATTGGAGGAGGCTAAGACAAGGACCCTGAGAATAACTGAAAGATTGAAAAAGAGATATAGGTATCTATGGCTTTAAGTATAGGCACAAGGTCCTTACTGTGTTTTAGCCTCCCAAAGAAAATCTTAGTGACATGGTTATTATATATAATTTTACTAACTAGGAAAATGAAGTAGCAGATTCTTGATACTAGCAGCCAAAAGTTTTACAAGGTGTGGTGGCCAGGCACGGCATCTAAATGAATTCTGATTAGAAGTTGGATGCAAGTTTTTTAGTGGTTAAGGTTAATAAACTTTGGAACATCTTACCAAAGGCTGTCACTTCTTTCCTGGAAATATCAAAATTTTGGTTTTAATGAGACAAGTGAGTCAAGCTGAGTAATTTGGATGTGAACACATGACCTTCTTGAGCCCAAACATATACTGACTCCAAACTTTATGTGCATACTCCTGCACACACACCTGGAGGCTTAGGTTTGAGAGCTTCCCAGGTGCAACAGGGGAAGAGGCCCAAGTACAAACTACCTTTAATGTCCTCGGCCTTTCCCCTGCCTTGGGCATAAGTCAGTGACCAAAAAAGAAGGTAGTAAGGCACAACAGACTGACTTACAGATGCCAAACACAAGCATGGTGCTAACACCCATCCTTCCTCACACAAAGGCAGCTGGAACCTTGTGGTAGATCAGGTGATTGCACTGCTCAGTTTTCCAGGCTGAAAAGGGTGGGGTTTTGTTGGGAAGGGTCATGGGTGGGACATTATTTTATTCTGTTTTCTTTTCAAACATGTCACCATATGGTTTCCATGTTTTGAAGTAGTGAGCTCCTGCTCTGTGCAAGGAAGAATGGTTTTCCTACACAAGGAAATGGGTGAGTTTTTATGTACCATGGAAAGTCATGCTGCTTGTTGGCAAAGGCATGAGTATACACATTTTTCAGTTAATATTGGAGAATAAAAAACCCAGTAAACATCAGGGAGGAAAGAAGGTTGCCTGGTGTGATTATGATCTGGACCATGACATGCACATTTCAAAATATTCTCTTGGGAGAAAAAAAGTCTGAAAATATTGCAGACAAGGGAGCAGAGAAGCAGAAGGGTTCTGAGAGAGGGTAGGTGACTTGGGAAACAGCCTTGAGGCTATGATGAAATCTCTGTAACTCCTAATATATAGGAAAGCAAAAGTTTAGGTTGATTTAGAGGTTTCTTGCCCTTTTCTCTTAACACTTTAAAAGGTAGGCTGCCTCCATGGGTGCATGTGTTTGAATACTGTTTTGTAAATCTAGTCCAGGTCACAAGAGATAGGAATGACATTTTGTAAAATGATGTGTAAGTGGAGGTGTTGTTCTCTAGCAGATCTGCTCTGGTTTAGATCCTACCAAAGATCATGATAGATGGATTTTGAAAGAACCAGTTGTTTAAATCGACTTAAGATCAAGCACTTCTCTGCTCTGTCCATATGTTATATCTGCTAGGCACTTATTTTGTTTATTTCTTTGCACATGTCTTTGCAGCATGGATGCTGAAGATTTTCAAGACTCCCATTTGATGATATTCTGGGTGTCGAGTAAAAGAGGGAGATCATTTCCTGTGGCACATAGCAGTATCATGTAACAGAGCTCCAGGGAGATCTACCCATTTTGTTTTACACATACCCCCTCCCAGAACAATGGTGAAAATGGAGTCATGACACTTAGTGATTTCCACCATTTAACTTCCTGAAATAGAAACCATAAAGAAATACCATGCACGCCATACTACCATATAGTCAGTAACACTAGACAAAGTCTTCCACTGTACCAGTCTGGTTGTTAAGGGAGAAGATCTGTCTACTTTGGTGTAATGGGATGTACTGCATATTTTGTAGCTTTGCCTAGTGCTCCACTCCCTGTGGGCTCAACCTTTTCAACAACAGCAATAAAAAAAGAAAAAGACTGAGGCCCTTCTCTTATAAGATTTTTATTTTAGGGGAATATTAAATACAAAGGGTTTCACTCTCAGTGGAAATTGTCCAGCTGACTCCAGGATACTGTGTAATCATTAGGAACTGGAAAAACTCAAACTGCCTGTCTGTAGTGGCTTGGATAAGACCTGCTGGGTGCATTCCAGAAATGAATATTGCAGCTGTGATGAGACTTTACTTCTGGTCTCTTCTTTCATGGTGAATTGTGCCCGTATGTCCAAGGCCAGCATAAGCCTTATGCACCATTTAAGACCCATTTAAGCCCTTAAAATAAGACTAACATAGCATTTATGTTAGATTTATGTTACATGGACCTCCTGGCCCTTTTGATTGAAGTGTGTGCAATACAAGATATGTGCTAATCATTAAAATGTATGCTTCCCAGTATTTTACTGAAAGTAAAATACATTAATAAAACTACCTCCCTGTCTTACATATGCTTTCTCTTATCATTTCTTCACACAGCACCCAAGCCTGCAGAAGTATCTAAAACATTTGCATCTGAAAAGGAATATCGTGCATCCTTCAGCTGGCAATGCAGCCTGTTTGTGTCCTTCTGATGTTCCTCAACAAGAGTAGCAGGACTGTCTGCTCTAGGAAGTATTGCAGCTGGATAGGAGGAGATATGGACAGCAGAGCTGTGCTAAGGATGTGACATCCACTCAGTATGGCTTTAGGCAGAATTATTTTGCCTAGTTCTAGTCTAGTCTTGTGCCTTGTATGCCGAGGGGAACGTATCTTCTGGTTTAGTTTCATGCCAGAGGAATCCTGTTTGCATGCTCCATGACCCCTACCTGGTGCAAACAAAAGAACAGTAAGTGGAGATGATAGGGAGAGTCACTCCAAAAGCACATCCATGATCCTACCCTAGATGCATCCTGTGCACGCCTGCATGCCTTGTTTGACAACATACAAGGTAAAGAAGTGCCCACAATATGATCCTACCTGTGGATTAATGTTACAGAAGTACCTGTGGGGAGGGCAAGTCGCAGGGTCTCCACATTCACTTTCATGGTTAAGATTTCTATTGGAGTGAGGACAAGCCAGAGGAAGCTCTGCACTGGGCAGTGGTGCCACCTGAGAGCATTGCCCCCAGCTCCTGTCTCAAAGGACCTGCAAAGTTGTCTCTCCCTGAGTTTCAAGGTAACCAGGACTCGGAAAAATCTGTGCATATGGCAATGAGAACTCGATACGTTAAGCAGTGCAGCATTTGTATTAATGCCAGGTGAGATCTGGCAAGTTAATGTTTGTTTTAAATTTCTCTTTAATCACTCTTATATTTTTAACTTTGAAGTCTAGGGAAGTACATTTTCTGGTTTACACCTCAGATGACATGGAAAAAGATATTCCACCTACAGTACTGGAATATCATTTATAGATGTGTAAATTCATAAAGCTATTCCTGTAACAGTTTGCCCACATGGAACCATCCCAATTTGCATCAACTGAGAACTTGACTAAAAAAAAGAAAAATAAGGAAGAGCATTTAAGGCATTTCTTTTACTCTAATTGCTCCAGTATTTCAGATCCAGGTATTTCAGAATATATCCAAGAACATATATCCAGATTATGTGCAAAAAAGAACAAACAAGATTGAAGTAGAAGTGAAGGGAGGCTATTTTCCTGCTCAATCGATATTGAATTATTTTTTGTTTAGATGTGGCTCATTAAAAATGTTAAGGCACATAGCTGGCTGAAAGGGTGTATTCAAGAATGGAGCTGGGAGGACAGGGAGAAGCTGAACATACACATCTTTGGAAAAACATTTAAAGAAATGATGATAGAAAGCAGTAAGGTTTGGAGGGGTACAAGAATACTTGGATTTTTTCAAGTTCTGTTTTTCTACTACAGATGTTCTGCTAACTGGAGCAGAGATGTTCAGAGACCACATATTGGCTGTAAAATTCTAGGACTGAGATTAATTAAATGTCTGCTGCTTGTCATACAAACTAGACTCCAGAGTTTTTCAGGCCTTCTAGCCTTCTGAAAGAACAGCTGTAGAATACATCATGTGTATATCTTGCACTCTTAAAATGTATTTTTATAACAAAGGTCATTTATTTATAAGGCAAGTTTAACATCTTACCCTTCCTCTGATTATCTTGCTGCTGTTCGGAAAAAAAAAAAAAAAAGAAAAAGAAAAAAATAGAAAAAAAAGAAAAAAAAAAAGAGTAAGAGTGATACTTACTATAGTAACATCTGATACTTCCTGCAGAGCACTCCCTCCACCCAACATGTGTTTTTAAACAAAATTCGTAGTAGGTTCAATGGTCACAATTATTCACTTATGTTATGGTTTATGTGAGTTCATTTCTTGCAACAGTGTTAAGAAGGTGAGGACCCCGTTCCAGACTATTCTGTAGGTCAATATGTAGGAAATATAGTTTGTCACTTGCGTTTCCTTTTCCTCCTGACTGGACAGTGTCATAGATTCTTTTGATCAGTAAACTCACCCCTCGTCTGGATCTTGCTATGCAGTCAAGAGGTATACGTGATATATTTTCATATATGATTAATCTTGCAGAAATCTCTTTTCCTCCTCCATAAGTGGATACCCTAACAATTTGATTTCTTGCCAGGCCTCAGACAGTTTCCTATTTTAATTTGATATGGTACCCACAAATTCACAGTATTCTTGTGTTGTTACACTAAAACAGTTCTGCTATTTAAACAGTGCCCAAACCAACTTTAACACTGTACCCCTCATGGCTGCCTCCTTAGCTCTTACAGAAAAACGAAGCTGATGTCAAATGTAAAATCTTCAGCCTGCTGGAATTGTTATATACTTGATACATTACTTACACATGCCACTTATAAAAACACAAACCCCAAGCCAAAGGCGTCTCCTTCGCTCCCACATGGCTGTAGTTGGAGAAGATGTCATTGACCATAAAGAAGCAAGTAAAACATTTTGCCTTAAAGCTACAGTGCTTCACACAGAAAAGATTTGCATTTCTTACCAAATATGACTGCTTTAAGTTTATGATTTTGTTGTAACTGAAGATATTTTTCTTCTAAACCTGGCCAATTACAACAACTACAGGTGGTGGTCATACACAGTGGTGGCTTGTGAGGGGCACAGAGGTACAACCTGACTAATGCCATCCAGGAACTTGTGCACTGGGGAACACTAGCCTGTGTCTTCATTGTGAAAATACTTTTTAATTGTTTTTCTGCAGTAAACGTTACTTGAACTTTAAATAAATAATTTAGGGCCTACAAAAACTTTGGACTGGACTCTTTAGAAGTGCCAGCTGTGTGTGGAGGAAATGCCAGCTGTGGAAATGAGAGAATGTGCAGCCTGCAGCAAGCTTCCCGCTACTGCCTTTGCCACATGCAATATGAGAAGGATGAAGAAGTGAGCTCAGACTCCAGAAGCACTCAGTTCCCAGCGCATCTGGTAAGACTGGCAGGAATGGTACACCAGTAATGGTGACGTTGGCTTATTTATCAACCACAAACCCATTTCAATATCAACAAGCAAGTTAGAATCAGTCAAAACAACTGCCAGGAGGTCTCCATCTGAATGGGCTTTCATAGCATGCAAGCCGTGTAAAGACACACAGCCCAAATAAGGGACACTGTTGACTATGCCCCTGTCTTAGGGTGGGGGTCAAAGGCTGTGTAACTTATTCCAAATGCTGTTATATCTAGTCCTCTCCAGAACACTAGCCAAAAATATCCATCTTTAAGAGTTATTTGCAAAATTACTTATAATGAGTAGTTTATTTAATAATGAACACTTTAGAAATGTCTTCAGTGGCTTTAATGCATCACCATAGAAAAGCTTTAAAATTAATAGATTTAACATTGTAATAATAATATTTGTAGTATTAAAACTACTGACAAGACCAATAAACCACTGTGGATTTGAGAAGCAGCAAAGTATTGCTGATAGATTTCTGAGGGATAAAGATTTGAACAGCCTCCTGTTGCAGGCAAGCTTGATCTTTCTGTTATGTGTATTAAAAATGTCCCATTAAGTTAACAGAGGCTTTCAATTCTCAGGAGTGATCAAGGTGTCCCATATGAGAAGTGTGTTGCTACAGGATAGTAGTGTGTTGCTATAGGATAATCTTGGATAGGAAATTACCCAAACCTGGGTCCAGTTCCCAGCTATAGACCTGTGTTGATAACAAGTCCATCAAATGTTTTTTGGTTGATATTACTTTAGAACATGTTGAGCAGTTAATTTTCTTGGGTTTGATTGGCACTTCCTATAATTTTATAGAAAAACCTAATATCTCCCATAGTAATTGCTGTCTCCCTGGTGCAATTACATAGAAATGTCAGACACTGCTAACACCAGAACAATAAAAGCTGAACAGAATTTTTTTTTAATTTCCAAGGAGGAAGAGTGAAGTTAATGGTGAAAGAGAGGTGGTGTTGGGTAGGACCTCTCTGCTAGGCCTTGACTATCAGGGGCTGTAGGCAGACACAGGACTAATTTGTTAACTGCTGACACCTTGGATTCATGGTTTTCTACCCCTAATAATATTACTGAGAATTGAAAAAGAGGTGATGTAAAACAGAACCTTTCTATAAGACAGTTTGAAGGGCATGTGGATAAAATTATTAGCAACTTTGTCGGTATCTCCATGTCTCTCAAGCTATTCCTTCATATGAGTGCTTATAATACTTAGAGCAATATTTCTTATGCAGCTCAAATGCTATATAATCATGACTCCTCAGCTAACAAGGTTATTACTTGAAGGGTCATAAAAGGTTTCATGGACAAACCCAAGGGGTGAAACACAACCTCAATGAAAGTAGCTTGCAGCTCCCAGACTCCAGAAGACTGCATCTTTTTACATCAGGATTTCATTTCATCCAAAGTATACAATTGTGTTCTACCTTAAAGCTAACTGAGGATTTGTGGCTGTCTCTCAGTTGGGAAAGGTCAGTTTTGAGATTTCCAGGTCAGAAGTGTTTGACTAGGATTTAGTGTCATCTGCAACTCAGGACATGTTAACGGGCTTTCTTGTTTAAACACAATGCTGTAACTGTAAAAAGGGGCTAAGTGGGCAAAACTGGAAGGAAAAAGGTGGTGATTCATTTAAGTGATTTATCCTTTCATTTCAAGATTCTTGGACTAGAAGAGGGTTCTTCTTCTTGCATGAGACATGACTGATCTATCTTTCTGTTATTGCACCACTGAGTTACTATAATTTTCAAACGTAAAGAGGAAAGACTTCCTAATCCATGGGATAATCTGCATAGGGTAATTTGTACTTTCCTGGAAAGCCTAGATCCTTGTTTGGTAAAACAGGGCACTGTGGAAACTTGGCCAACTTTTTCTGTCATTTGGGAAATCAAAGACAACACAGAAGACAAGCAGTGAGACGCACCATTTAATTACCACAAACTCTTCTAAGCATTCTTGTTTTTCCTAGGCTATATAGCCAGACAGTTGGAGTTTTGCTGCAGCATAGGAGAACACTACACTGGCTTCTTGTGTACCATATGCCTTTTCATTGACAAGCTAACACTTTTTAAATGAGAGTTTCTGAGGTTTTCATCCAAACTGCATTCCTTATCCCATATCTCATCTTTAGCACCTCTCCCAGAGGAATCTGGGAGTTTGGACCCAGACATATATAGGGCATATATAGACATATCCAGGGCTTGAACAAGTAAGTCCCAGTGAAGTCAATAAAAAAGTTGGTGGTGCTCAACAAGTATCTTCTAGGCTCAAATGAAAAGTAAAAGCCACCCAAGAAAAAGTGGGAGATAAATTACAGGTTCTTTTTGAAATCAAAATATGACTTTTTCTTCTTTTTCCCTCTCTTTAATTTTTTTTGGACTGTCTGAACTTTACAACCAGTTTAAAGTAACTGAGAAAATATTTAAATTTTAAAATGTTGAATAGTCCTGGACCAATGCCCAAAAAATGTCATGTGACCTCCCTGATACATAACTCTTCACTTTGGAGCTTACTGACTCCAGTCAAGAATTTTTGGTGATGATAAAATACTGAAATGTAGAAAAAGTAACAGCAGGAGGTTGAGAAATGAACTTTTGTTTGCAGGTATCACCATTTCCGGAAAAATGGAAAAAGAAGAAAGAACACCTGCATAACTTCAGTGTTAAGTATTTCACAAGTATAACCTCAGGGTTATGTTAATGTCATTATTTACATGGCAATATTAATTTCTGAAACGTTTGTTGCATTAGTTAACTTGCTCTTTACAGAAGCGTTAAGGTCTCGAAGCAGCCTCTGGGAGCTGCAAAGGCGGGTGCTGGTCTGCTTTTCTTTGCACATCCCACCACCATGGTCCCGATTCTGCAGAGTGTTACAGACATGTGCATCACTGCAGATAGAGCAGTTAGGCTGAGGTGCTGCTTGCAGGCTAGGACAGGATTGAAGAGCTGCATCTCCCTTGGAGTCCTGCAGCTAGAGAGCACCTGTTCCCAGCACCCGTCTAGGGACGTGGAGAGGATACATGAAATAAGCACTTTTGTGTTGTATGAGTCCGTGCGTGACTCGGTGCCAAGATAAGGCAGCTGGTGATGGTGGGTCCCGTTATCTCACCAGGAGCGAAGTCAGTGGAGTCAGACTCCTCTGGGGTCTCGCTCCTCTCGCCTTCCCAGAGCCCAAGCTCCCTTCCAGCCCTTGATCTCGGCAGAGACTGAGCATTTGCCAATCTCCTCGCACTCGGTGGGCAATGTTAAGGTGGAAAGGGCAGATGAAAAAAGTAAAGCGGACATCTGCCATCTGTGGGTGTCCCTGTCGGACACGAAGCCGGGGAAGGAAAACGAGGGGATAGGGTGAGTGGATGTGTGTGTCAGTCGGCGGCGGGATGATCTAAGTAGCTGAAGTCATTCCAAAGGTCAAAGCAACCATTAACTCTTCCCCACCCTCCCTCCTCCTCAGGGGCTCGGGGGAAATCACAGTCCGCCCAAACTAGATGACAGCTTGCCGGGACTTAATGACAGGCTGGGTGCAGACGAGCCGCGGCCGCCCAGACAAAGGGAGGAAGTTTGGTGCTGCCGCCCACCCGAGAAAGGTGCAGGGGACACTCCGGGACGCGGGGGGGCAGGGGCCGCTCCGCTCCCCCCCACCCCCGCCCCGAACGCCGCACGGGCGCTTCGCATCACCGGCGCTCTCGGAACAGCCCCGGCCGCTTCCCTCCCTCCCTTCCTCCTCAGCCAAAGCCAGGCGTAAACCTGCCTCCTCCAGCGAACAGTGCAAAATGAACGGCAGCCTCGGGCAGGAGAGAGGGGGAAGCAGGCAGGACGTGAGGTAAGCGCCGCTCCACCGTTCCCTGCCAGCGGTGACATCCCAAATACCGGGTGACTCTGTGGCTTTAAGCGAATCGAGGGAAATTTTGCGCTTTTCATACACAAACATTTTTTTCTGCCGGTCTCTCTCCTCCGCGGCTTCCTCCTCTTCCCCTCTCCTGCTTCCCTCTCTCCCGCTCCCTCTCTGTTTCTCCTCCCCCATGCAGCCCCCCCGCCTCCCCTTTCCCCCCCTCCCCTCAAGTTTCTCCCTCTGTCTGATTAAATGAGAAGGAAGTGTGGGAGTGGTGGTTTTGAAGCTCTCCCTTTAAGAGGCAGCCTGCAGTGACGAATTGTTGAAATTGCCATTGCAGGATGGCATTCCGCTATAAATTCATTGTTCCACCTCCTCTCATCTTCACATTTCTCTCTCTTCTCCTCTTGTTCACATCGACAGACTGGGGATAACAACAACAGAAAAGATACAGGGAGGGGGCTTTTACAGAAATCCGGGACGTCCTCCGCTTCTTGGGTTGTTGTGCTTTCTTTTTTTTCTTTTTCTTTTTTTTTTTTTCTTTTTAACCATCTCAGCGGAGACGATCGAGGCGGTTTTTGTTGCCTGAATTTCTTCTCTCACCTTGTCCTCCTTCTCTTCAAAACAAAAGGGGGCAAAAAAAGGAAGGGGAGCCACCGGAGCCCGAGAAAGTGCCGAGACGCAGCAGACCTGCCCCCCTGCCCCTGCTGCCGCTGTTGGTGATGATCCGGTGACTACAGCAGAGAAGTGGAAGAGGAGTGGGAAGTGCTCAAACTTCTCGACTTGCCGGGTCCAAGCCTCCTCTCCTTTTTCTCTTCGCCCCCCACCCCCCGCCAAACTTTGCCTCCCCCGCAGCAGTGATTTGGGATTTTTTGCCTCTCTCTCTCTCCTTCCATGTGCACCCGGCTCTTCCCTGCAGAGAAACACAAAGTTCACACGCGAGCGGCTTTTGTTGACATTTTTTTCTCTCCCACTCACACTTGACTCGAGTTTGGGAAGGAGAACTTTCTTTTTCTTTTTCTCTTTTTTTTTCCCCTCCTCCTTCCCACTTCTCTTTTTCCCTTAACTACGTTGCTGCACTCCGCCGACCGGCTCTTCCCGCCCCCCTTCCCAACCCTTATTATTATTATCATTACTACTATTAATTATCACCACACTGTGGCCGCTCCTGACGGCGAGGCAAGCATGCTCCTGAAGCTGCTGTCCCTGCTGCTGGCCGCCCAGCTGCACCTCGCTCTGGCCCAGCCGCCGGCACCTGCCGCCACTGCCCCGCCGCCGCCCCGGCCCGGGCCAGGCCCTCCCCCCGGGCCGCCCCACCGCCCCCCACCGCCCCGCGGGGCCAGCGGTGTCGTGAGGCGCCTCGACCCGACCTACGCGGGGGGTGGCAAGGCGGGATACGTGCTCTACGCGGGGGGCCAGCGCTTCCTTCTCGACCTGGAGCGCGACGAGGCGGTGGGGCAGCGGGCCGGCGGGCCGCCGCGCTGCTACTACCGCGGCACGGTGGACGGCAGCCCGCGCTCCCTGGCCGTCTTCAACCTATGCGGCGGCCTGGACGGCTTCTTCGCCGTCGGCCGCTCCCGCTACACCGTCAGACCGGCGCGGCGCGGTGCGGAGGCGGCCGGCCCGCGGATCTACGGGGAGGGCCCTGCCCGCGCCCCCCACCTCTTCCGCAGGGACCGCTTCAGCTTCGAGACGGTGCCGGCCCGCACCAGCTGCGAGACCCGCGACCCGGTCGCGGCGGCAGGGGCAGCGGAGGACGGCCGGCGGAGGCGGCGGCGGCGTCGCTCCGTCTCCCGGGCCCGGCAGGTGGAGCTGCTGCTGGTGGCCGACGCCTCCATGGTCCGCAAGTACGGGAAGGGGCTGCAGCACTACCTGCTCACCTTGTCCTCCATCGCCTCCCGGCTCTATGCACACGCCAGCCTGGAGAACCATGTCCGGCTGGCCGTGGTGAAGGTGGTGGCCCTGGGCGAGAAGGAGAAAGGGCTGGAAGTCAACAGGAATGCCGCCACCACTCTCAAGAACTTCTGCAAGTGGCAGCATCAGCACAACCGCCTCGACGATGACCACGAGGAGCACTATGACGCTGCCATCCTCTTCACCCGCGAGGTAGGCATCACCCCGACTGATGGCGACTTAGTGTCCCTAGAATGATGTGTCGTGGGGTGATGGAGCTGCGATGAGGCCACCCTGGCAGCTCTCCAGCGGTGTTGCCCTGCTTTGCCTGACAGTTGCCTCACGGCTCACACCTTCTGCCTTTCCGTCGAGTTGCACTGCATCTCAGGGTCTGGCACCCAAGCACACAGCTGCCAGGGGTGGAAGAGGGGTTCAAAACCCAACAAATTGTGTATGTATTTGTGTGTGCCCACTCCTGTGCGAGGTCATCCCCACTGTGGGTGCACAGTCATTCGTGCCAGTGCAGTGCTGGGACTCCTGCCAGGGTGGAGGGGTGATAATTTGCCTGACTGGAGGACTTGGCTGGGGCCGCCTAACTTATCTCTGCTTGAGAGATGATGTTGTTCCACCTTTCCCAAAGAGATGTTTGCCACACATCCCCTCTCTGTCTGGGAACGTGGTCCAGACAAAGGGCTGATAGCGTTCCCTTGCCTAAATTAGTCCCCAAACAAACCTGCTAGTGAAAACGGTGGAGAACACCTTAAAAGTACACGCGACTTCCTCGTTGAGTGTGCTGGGATGCTATTTCCAGCAAGAATAGCTCCACCACACTGGAAGCTGTCAGTGCTTGTGGTTCAAGGGTAGGACGTAAATACAAACCGCAGGTAAACAGAGCAGCAGAAGCTGAGTGAGTTGAGCTGGTGGCAAGAGGATGCAGTCTCTTTCTCATTCCCCAAGTGAAAAATGGGTGTCCTGATCAACTGTGGGTTGGATCTGGCCAGTCTTAGGCATGCAGAGCTGTGACTTGCTCCCTGCCCGGTTGTTCATTAATTGCATTGCCAGAGGTCATTAAGGGACATTGCTCTAGTAGACATGTGGCTGAGTTTATGCAATGAAGTTCTTCTGTAAGAGTATCCCTTCAGCGGTTTGGGTTTGGTGTTTTCTTTTTTTCCCTTCCCCAAGTACGAAAAAAATAACTGTATGACTTTCCATTCGTTCTCCTGCTTTTCTACATCATAGGAGCCTGCCAAAAAGAATGCTTTGGATAGTTTGTGGAAGGAGTTGCTCCAGAAAGAGGGAAAAAAAGTGCCTGGCTTGCTTTTATAGCTGTAAATAGTTGAAACGTTAGGTTCTGTGTCAGTCAGACATCACTTGTACAGCAGGAGCTTTTTTTAGCAGTTTAAAGCCAATTTGCAAGCTTTCATTTTTTTATCATTATAATCTGAATGAAAGCAGGCTAGTTAGGCTGGGTCAGAACGCTCTTGCTTTTTTCTATAAACATCCTTTCTAATGGCTTATTAATTAAGCCTGGGCCAGAATCCATCACTTTTCGCTAAAGAGTGTTTTTCTCTGCCAGTATTCCCATTTATTTCCCTGGGATTTATTACCTTTTAGAAACTCTTAGGGTAGCAGACTGTGAATCTTAACATCAATTATTAAGTTAATTTGGATTGAGATTGGATGTGAATTTAAAGTGCACTTGCTTTACAGATGCTTATCTGTAATTCTTTGCATGGATGCCCTCCTGCCAGAATAAGAGTGTGCTGCTAATCAGTAATCCACTTTCAAAGACTCCTGAGCTATGTGTCTCTTATGTGTAGAGTTACTTCTTTTGGATGTAAGTAGTACCTAAACTAAACAAAAGTCAAGGTTCCTGTCATCTCCTTCCACTCTTAAGATGCAAATACTGCTTGCACTGTTACTTAGGGATGTAAATGCTTTCCAAGAGAAAAGCACAGGCTTCCGTTTTCTTGGTTTACATTTTAACATGTTTAACTACAGGATTAGCTCCTCAGTGCAATTCATTATAACTTAATCGGCTTTAATGATTTGCTGTGTGCACACGCACATTGTTTGGCATTAAATTTCAGCATTTGACCCAGTAAGAACAACACTCGGTTCTCGCTACAATACACTCATGATGGTCTTTGCAGGGAGTATGTGTGAGTTCACATGATTTTTATATGCTTACACTTGAAATGTCAACATGAATCTGTTTGCTTCTCTTGGAATGTAAACATGAGAAGGGTTAAAGGATGAAAAAGCAGTAGAGATGTCTCCCAGAGAAAACAGCCATGCTTTGAAATAAAGAGAGATTTTTTCCAGTTTAGCTTTTCAATGAGAGTGGCAGCAATTGGCAGGAGGATCCAACTTTTACAACTATGTTTTGAATGTATGAAGTACGTTGCTTAGCTACTGGACGCCAAGCTGTGGCTGCATGTTTTGATGGGCTCTGAATACCGTCATGCTAATTTTCGAACATCCAGATGTCTTATTCTAAACGGCTTGGGTTTTAGGCAAATGTGTGAGGGACATTTTTCCGTCTTTGTTTACTAACTGAGGCCACCTTGAACTTCGTGTCCCTGCATCAACAGGATAATATTTGTAAATAATTTGCCAGCCAAACACATGTACTCGGCTGTATGTAACTGCTTATGTGTAGTTAAAATCTAAATTATACATACCTGTTGTCATACAAGTCTCTAATATAATAATTATCTTCATTCTGGAGTGACATTCACTTGGATGTTATTTTTGACACCAAAAGAGGCTCTCTGAAAAGACGGCAGTTTTACTTAAGTTTCTTATAAAGGAAGAATCCTGTCAGAATTCATCACCATTGCTTCCTCCTCTTCTGTTGTCTTTACTTGTTTAAAGATAAATTAGTAACTATTGATAGACTAAGAGTGTGCTGGCAGTTCTTCCTTGTTATGAAATGAGTACTGGCAGTTCAATGTATCATCATCATCATTCATGCTAGGAAGTAATTCCCATGCAAAAAGATTTTTAGAAGGAGATTTACTGATTCTGGATTAAAACATCCACGTTCTTTTAATCATAATCTGTATTTAATTTGATAAGGGCTTTTAATAAATCATGCTACAGAGCATAGTGTCACCTGCGTAGGAGTTGTAAACACCTTCAGTGAGCACAGAAATTACCTATCACTAAATATTGCAGAAGTTGAGTTGGGTTTCACAGGGATAGTTTTAAATTTCCAAAATGTAATCAGGAGAAATTTATTTTTCCAGAGGTCTCAATCTGTCATTTTGACCCATCATTGCCAGTATCAAGCCTGACAGAGATCTGACTTGTCAGAATCAAAAGGTGATACTTTTCTAATAAATCCTGTGAGAGCTCTCATTGAGGCAATTTGGCATTAACAACCCTAGAGATTACATGAGTCCCCTGCTGTTTGGCTATGTTGTGGTTGAGTCCTTGACAGTGGCTTTGAATTTTTGGACTGCATGCATCCTCCAAGCATCCTCCATGGAATATGGTGATGCAAGGATTTGATCATCTGGTGGCCAGGTGAGTCCTCTGCCCTGGCAGAGAAGTGGCTCTGTGATAGGAATAAGGAAGCACTTGTAAAGGTCTCTCCCCATAGAGATTAGCTCGCTTTGTTCTCAGTTTCAGTGGACAAAAATTTTAAATTTTAGTCTGTTTAAGGCCTCTTTATTGTGAACAGTTCTTGGGAGCTGGAAATAGGCTCTCTTCAGTCTTCAGGTTTTTATAGGTGCAACAAAATACTTCCCAGATTATTTGTCATGGTAAAAAAAAATATTAGACAAGACTTGCAAACTGCACTGGAATTCAGACTGTTCTTTTATGAGGTCTAGCCTGTTCTGCAATTATCCTCTAGTATTCATCCAGTCTGTTTCATAAGTGACCCTTAGTTAAATTTCAAGTGAACTATTGAATGCATTTGGACAAAATCCAGTTCTCTTCCTTTCCTTTCCCCTCAATTCTGAATCATGTGAAAATTAAAATAGATATTTCTCACAGTAGTTACAGGCAATGAGAGCAAGAAAAAATACTTTCCAAAGTGTTTGTTACCATCACCCATGATGGTATCATCATGCTGGACTCTAGCAGAAAGTTCATGCTAGAGTCAAAGACCGCTGTCCTGCCTTTTTCCACGCAGTAATTACATGAATCTTGTGGGTGTGATTTAGTTTAACTGTCAATCTGACAGTTGTGTTGAAATTTAACAGCAAGGTTTAGATGTATAGATAGCTATATAGATAATAATTTCATTACACGGAGCACATGCTTTCTTTGGCTCTAGGTTTTTTGGGGTGTTTTTTTTTAGTAAATATTATGTTCCCACAATTACTATCCCATATTAGTAAAACTGGTCAGTGTACCAATGGTCAACAGAATATATTTCACTACTGTTTATTATTATTATTCCTCTGAAGAAATTACAGTGCAATGTGTCTATTAGTTTCATAGCATTTTCACCAATTTTGTTGCAAGTGGGGTGTTATTTGTGCAGGAAAAGTAGCATGATCTAATCTACAGAGATTGTGTGGAGTTTCCCCACAGAGAAGCTATGGGTTAGGCAAATTAAATAATGCGGTTTTTCCTTGTTCACCAGTTCCATGACTGAAACTGTTTGCTCTTCCCCTCCCCATGCAGAGACCAAAAGCTTTGTGTGCATTTTGTCAATATTTTAAAATAATCCACCATTTGCATAATGGTGCTGCATTTTCTTTATGTGCTTTAGGAAAAAATGTTCTGGTAATATGTACATTCAGAGCATAAAAACTTAATCCAGTTAGGCCCTGTTTCTAATACTTTGTTGTAGAGTGTCCTTGGATGAGGAGTGCCTAAGGTCCCCCATTCCATACAAGGGTAGAGTAAAAACATGCCTAAATATCCAGTCTGATGATGAGGTAGTTTCTGAAGCCAGCAGGTAGCATGCATGTGCTAAACTTAGCCCAGCAGGACATCACCCATACATTGAGTTTTCTTGAATTTCACCTTACCTAGAATTCAGTCTCTCCTATCTAAGATTAAAATGCCCAAAACTCAGGCCTGTATTTATCGTATTAACCTGAAAGGAAGACAACCTCAGTTTTTAAGTGAAACTACTGGAGAAAAAGATGAAATTTTCGTTTTGGTAGGTATGGCAGGGTATCACCATCACTGTTTTCCTCAAAACTTCACTGAACTTCAGCCTTTCCTCTCAAAATATGGCCATGGGAGGACAAGGCATTATCCCACTGTGTCTGACAGGAGTCCTTCCTCACTTCACAGTAATGGTCAGGCCTTCTCCCTGGTGCTGTAACCTGAACGTCCCCATAAGCAAGACCCACCAGTGTCTCAAGAAGAGGGCACTTCACAGCAGGCTTCCTCCAGGGCAGAATTCCACCACTTCGGCTTCCAAAGTGTCTCTTTTTTTATAGGTATCATAGTATTGGTTGAGGGGTAAAGGAGACAATTCCCTAATAACTTTGATTACCCTTTAGACCATATTTTCAATACCTTTTGTGGTGTTTTGTCTTCTTGTGCTCCTTTTTACTTCTAGACATAATGTGTTTTCTTGGGTGATACCCTTAATAGTTTCTGTTTGGTCAAACTGTATTTTCCTGTACATGTGACATTCTCCGTTGCTGTGACATTAATAAACTTTCACCCACTTTGCAGAGCAAAGTATGGGAGGGTGGATATGTGGGTCCCAAATATCACCTGACCTCCCTTTACAGGCCTGTGGTGAGAACACCACTGCAGGAATTTGGAAAGTCACACTTAATTCCTTCCTCTGCTTGAGGGATTTTAGGTCTGTATCACCCACCTCTCAGGAAAGGTTCTTAACCGGTAGGTTATAAGCTGCTCCAGGTGTTAAGGAAACTTTCCACCCCTCTGACCAAAGCTGTCACTGTTTAGCAAATAATTCAAGATTCATATGGTGAGAATGAGAGGAATTGTGACCTGAAGCCACTGACTGGAGTGCACCACTTACAGCAAGGCAGCCTGTGTTCCTAAAGCATGGAGAGAAGACTTGTTTCTGTAATTTACCAAAGGACTGTTCAGTGTAAAATACAGAAGCAGGCTGAGGAATAGGGACCAGAAATTAGGTCCCTTCACCAAGTACCACAAGCGCTAGCTGCAGCCTGGGCTAGGGAAACCTTCAGCACATGTGCTGCAACAGGAGGAGCCCCAGCTCCCTGAGCACGTAGACATGTGCAGACCTTCACTGTAGACCATAGTCTGGTGTAGACCCTAGACTATAGGGTGATCTCCTAAGCAACATGCTTCTAAGTATCCTCATCCCTCAAAGGCATGTGAAGCTGGATCACCTTTGTATTGGGCAAAGGCTTTACCTGCTGCGACATTGTAAAGAAACCGAAAGAGCAAGCTGTGCTTTTAAAGAAGGTGATGTGCAGATGTTCCCAATAGAAAACCTAATCCTGTTGGTTCCTCATGCACCTGATCTGGGAACATCTATAGGCTTCCCTCACAAAGCAAAGGTTGAGAAACATTAAGCATCTCAACGACAACTGAACTTTAGTGTAAGCTACTGGAGAGTGTCCAGAGGAGGGCCACAAGGTTGGTGAAGGGTTTAGAGGGGATGCAATATGAGGAGTGGCTAAAGGCACTTGGTCCGTTCAGCCTGGAGAAGAGGAGACTGAGGGGAAACCTCATTGCAGCTTACTGCTTCCTCATTAGGGAAGGAGGAGGAGTAGGTGCTGACCTCTTCTCTCTGGTGACCAATGATAGGACCCAAGGGAATGGTAGGAAGATGTGCAGGGGAAGGTTTAGGTTGGACATTAGGAAGAGATTCTTCACCCAGAAGGTGGTGGAGCACTGGAATAGACTCCCCAGGGAAGCAGTAATGGCACCAAGCCTGACAGTATTCAAGAAGCATTTGGACAATGCCCTCAGAGACATGGTGTGAACTTTGGGGTTGTCCTGTTCTGGGGCGGGAGTTCGACTTGGTGATCCAGGCTGTCTGAGGAAGTGGTTGAGTCACCATCCCTGGAGACACCTATAATAAGACAGATGTGGTGCCAAGGGACAGGGTTTAGTGGTGGATGTGGCAGAGTTAGGGTAGTGGTTGGACTCAATGATCTTGAAGGTCTTTTCCAGCCAGAGTGATACTGTGATACCGTAAATGCTAAGCTGATCAGGACTGTAAAACTGTGGCACTTTGGGGCTCATAAGGTCACAAACTGCAAGCCCTGTGGAGGGTAGATAACTCAAAGACCAGAGGACACGTGAGACAATTTTGTTCTTCTGTCCTCACATTCCACCTGTCTTCATTGGTGCTTAAATCCTGTTTTGGATCCAGTCCATAGGCTCTGGCCTAATACCAGTTTTCACTGAACAGTTTATTCTTGTTTTTAAGCCTACCGCACAAATCAAAAGATTTCAGGTAAAATAAATAAACTGCTCCAGCAGGGAGCCGCGACAGATATCTTCCTTCACAACAATGCCACGTATACATGGCAAACAGCCAGCTGCTCTTGATGTACTTAAGAATGCCAAGAAAACTTGGCCCTTAATAAGCTGTCTAATTAACTACTGGTCTTATGGTGTACAGCTCAGTTTTCCTAAGTTATTCCTTTGCCAAAGCAAGTGTTTACATCTATTGCCTCCTGTGCAAATGCATTTCCTAGTCATTTTTCTCTTTTGAAACTACTGTTATGCAGATCTAGGACCAGACTTTGCATTTCTTCTTTAGAAATACCAAGAAACACTTATTCTTTGAAACTTCTGCCACTATTTGTAGACAATCAAATGAGTATACAGATCTGAGTAAGCAATCAACTTTTTGAAGAAAACCCACACACCAGAGTGAAATAGTAATTGAAAACTGGAGAGTCCCCACTTTCTTAATGCTTTAGCTTAAGTATGAAAAGTTGAGGAGACCCACATGGATTTTTTAGACTGCATCATTTCATCAGGACCTGTTTAACACAACAAAAATTATTTTCAAGGGAAATAAACGCTTTTCATGTACTCACAGAAGCCTTTACTTCATAGAAGTCTGAGACTCCATTCCAATACTGCCCAGGAAAACTAAAAATACAACTATTGATGCTGGAAACAAATAATTCATGGCCAGTACACCTACAGGAGGTTTAAGTCAAAATTTTGCCATAAAGATTTAAATCAGCGGAAGTGTAAACAGGCATGATTTTCAATAACATTTGAAATCATGCTGTTGGGAAGGACCATATAGCTAGGGAATGGTGATTTGGCCTGATAGCAAACTTTTCAGACTGTTTGTCTCAGAGATGTGTCTTGACCGGCTTCAATTATGTATATAGTATGTGATGCTGTGAGTAGAAATATATTGGAGTTCAAGCCATACAGAGGCAAGAGAAATAGAGAGTAAATGAGACTAGAAGTTGAGAACATAATGGAGCTGAATATTTTCTAATCTGCCTAGGTGATTGTTGACAATGTCAGCCTTGGCATACAAAGTGCATCCTCATGCAGTCACTGAGGACTGAAGCCTGCAATGAAAACCAGGAGGCTCTGCACATGCTCTCAGTCTAACATGTAGCCAATGTGTGCTCTGCGCTACCAGCAGATGGGCAACCTCTAGGTACCCCTCCCCAAGAACAGACTCATACAAAGAAGCTGACGCTGGGAATTATTTCCTGTCCCTGTTCCCAGCGTTCTTCACAAGCCTCCTCCACCACTGCCCAGCTGGGATTCCATAGGCGGCTGCAGGGCTTGCTTGGACTGCGTGGGAGGCAGCATGGATACATGGTCACAGCACTGGCTGAAGGGGACAGGGCCTTACTGTATCACTGTCCACTGCTTTCTGACCACAGTGTAGTCACTGTCCACTCTTCTCCTTTATAGGGATCATTGGTCCCACACCATCTGAGGACAGCTGTTTTCCAGCTGTCCATGGGGTGTTGGAGGAGCTAGGTAATTTTACAGATAAGCAATTTCAGATCTTCTGCTGTAGGTTGTAACTAGATGATCTTTAAGATCTCTTCTAACCCAAACCATTCTGTGATTTTCTAGGACCAACCCTTAAATAATACAGCCCCTCAAGAAATTAATTTTATTTGACCTGAAGTTAAGGTGCTTCATAAAGAAAGCGTAAAGCCTGCTTTGTTTTGTCTATACAACTGTTGATGCAGATAAGCACTGCCTTGAATGTTACTAGTGGGATGCTGACATCTGCAGGTATGTGTCATGCTCAGGGAAATGATGGAAATGAAGGAACAGTGGTTTGATTAAGTGATGAGTACTGAGAAAACCCCAGGCATGCAGTGTGGTAAAATGTCTGTAACATGTAACACACAAAAAGTAACCCAACATTGCTACGTCTGTTAGTGCTTGCATATGTACATAGCTATTTTTCAGATGCGTAATGAAGGTGGTGCATGCAATCCTGTGCATAGCTTTGGAAATCTTGAGGGTGGAATTACTAACTAGCCTAGAGTCAGAAGGGCTGCTTATGTTTCATGTATCTGTTGTAATTTTCCATACTCCACACATCCCATCAGAAGTAACTCTAACGAATGTTATGAGTTTGCTTGCTTACATAGATTGTCTTTTTGTAATTATACTTGTGTCATCAAATCTGGAGAATCGTTGTGAGGTCCATTTTCTTCTACTAGTATGGCTTCATAGCTGTATCACTGACATAGCTTCTTCATGTACGTCGGTGGAAATAAATCATGCACTGGCATAAGACATCTGTGTGTTGATATAATTGTGCCCATGCTGGAAGCAGAGCTGATGTAAGTGTCTGCGTAATAATGACACCCAAATTCAAGAAAGACCAAATGACACAGAATGTACATGCAAAGACAGGGCCTGAATTAACGTATTTTATACTGTTCTTGGCACTGTCAGCCTGAGAGTAATTTAGACCTCTTCCAGTAAGCTGCTTTCTGTCTTATTTATGTGCTTTTTGGTACTTGTGTAAGAATTTCAGTTCAACTGTTTGTGTGGATTCAGTTCAAATTGCTCTAGTACAAAGGTGTCTTACTTCCTATACCACTTACACTCATTTATTTAAACCGATTGTATCATCATGAAAAGGTATTTATATTGGTACTATGCACATGCATTTTTTCTGAGTGTTGTTACTCATGCTGCTGTGGGTAAATCACTTACAGTTACTTAGAGTATACTCTATGTAAAATGTACCCTTAGACTGAGAGGGCCAGATTCAGAGGTGATAGATAAAGGGCTAACTGGATATGAACCTAAGCAAAAGTAATAGGAGTTTAAGTATTGTGTCTTCCTTTTTGAAAATGCCCTGGATAATAGATGCTGTAGTAGCAACCTCACAGCCTCTTCTGATGTTGGTCCAGAAATGCTGAATATGATACAAAGTTTATTTTCCTTAATAGAACTGGAAAAAATTGCGTTTCATTCAAAGTACTTGAAAATGGGCATCTTTACCCTGGGCCTTTCCATAAGCCATGCAGAGCCAGAAGCAAAGTCTGAGGAACTAATTGGATGGCAAGCTTGGGAGCCAGTGGGGTTAGAGAGAAAGTTCTTTGCATGTTAATTACATTGCTCGCAGAATGGATGTTTTTCTTAAACCATGGATTATATCTGTAAAAATCTGGGAATAGGAGTACTTCTGAGGTTTATTTCTTCTCTTCTTGTGAGACTGTTTTGTTCATTGGGACTGCAACACTGAAATCTTGACGTTAAGTAGCACCAAGAGTGCACTTACTGAAAAGAGTTTCCAGACACCTGGAAGCCAGAAGAACTGATCCTGAAATTCTTGCTCCATATATGTTATATTGCTATGTAATTTTAGCTTGAAAATATCTTTTTTTCATTTTGGGGGAAAAAAAAAACCTCAACTTTTTTTTTAAGAGGGTTGCTCTGGCACAGTATCTGTGAACTCTGTGTTTTTCTTTGACTTCACTTCACTTGAATCCTGTGCATTTTCCAGATTGCCTAAATTTGAAACTATCATAATCAGTGAAGACTGTTGACCAGAAGCCTCATACAGGGTATCTGTTACTCAGATTAATTCTGAAAGACTTCATGAAAGAAAGTCATTATATAAGGAGATCTCAAGGGAAGAAGAGAGTCTTAAAAATGAAGGGAAAAAAGGTCCTCTTTGATCAGTTTGATAGTAGCATTTGATGATACTGCCATGCCTTGAAAATTGTATTTTCATTCAACCACAATGAAATGTCTAGGAATGTTCCAAACGGCATGGTGCCTACTTCTCCTTTTCAACCAAACAAGCATATGTATGCACATTCAAACTAGTAACCTTCCCTCTGCTTCTGTAGAAGCATTGAGAAGTTATTAATGATGATTAAAATACCATGTCCGACCAAAGCTACCTTCATCATTATCAGTATCATTATCAGTATCATTATAATGGAATTTCCTGGAATGGAAAATGAAAGCCTAGTGCTACCTGTATGGTTTTTGGAGACACCCCATATCCATAAGTAGGAAGCATGCGATCAAGTTGTTGCACTACTAGGACTAGGGATTTTATGCTCTGTCGTATCACTGACTCTTTAAGTAACCTCTGAGAACTGCTTAAATGCTTGGTATATTGGGTAATACATTATTAAATATTGTACTACTCAATAGGCGTGACATGAGAATCATATAACAGAATCATAGAATGGTTTGGGTTTGAAGAGACCTTAAAGATCATCTAGATCTAACCCCCCTGCATGGGCAGGGACACCTCCCGCTATATCAGGTTGCTTACCCTTCAATGTTTCAAGGATAGGGCTTCCACAACTTCCCTGGGCAACCTGTCCCAGTGTCTTACCACCTTCATTGTGAAGAATTTTCTCCTAATGTTTAATCTAAATCTCCCCTCTTCAGTATAAGACTTGCCTTCTATAAAAAAAGGTGGTCTCTGGTTCAAGGACTGATCAGGAATCTGAAGCTTTCTTTCTGTGCCTTGGATCACCTTCTGTAAAAAGAGATACTTCTATTTCAATAGTCATTGAAGAAATGCTTCTACAGCATGTATTTTGAGTACCTAACTCAATGCAAGCTTGCACCTCTGTATGCATGGCCGAAATAAAATTGAAAAAACAATAATTAATTGCAGAATGTTTACAAATCCTCTTAAACTCAATTAAAATATTCCCAGTAATTTTATTGCGTTGACATCTTTAGATGGAAACTAATGTTGATGTTTCTATCCAGGTTCAGTGGTTTGCAAAGGGCTGGATTTTAACCTGTTGTTACCTGTGGGTGTAAAATTTTGTTTTCATGTTGGTTTTCTGTTTTGTTTTTTTTTCCTTCCTGGGCAGGATTTATGTGGGCATCATTCATGTGATACTCTGGGAATGGCAGACGTTGGGACCATATGCTCTCCCGAGCGCAGCTGTGCAGTGATTGAAGATGATGGCCTCCATGCAGCTTTTACAGTGGCTCACGAAATTGGTATGCAGTGCCTTTTCTGTTCGCTTGCCAAATCAAACACTTGTAACAGCTGCATTAGTAACCAAAATACTTTGCAATTAATTCCAGATTTCCCCTGGTTCACATACTCACTTGGGGATTAGGGCTGTATACATATGCACTTCAGGGTTAACTAATAAGGGATCAGAAGGCAAGTGAAGGCACACAGTAGGTGTTTCCTTTCTGACAGTGTCGTTTCTAAGCAGTAGTTGAAGTGAAAATTCAAAGGCTGCTGCTACTGTCCACAGATGTCAATACTTGTCCCTTCTGAGAGAGCATTTGGCCCATCTACTGTAATTCACATGCATTTAGTGCATAGACAGCGGAAAATAACTCACCTTTTTGAACTACTTGAATGCTCTGCTGTTATGAAACTGTTTCTTGGGATGATATATTACCTGCAGAGAAGGCTTTTATGGAAAAAACAGAATTCTAATATTTTTCTGAGTTTATGGAAATTTCACCTTTATGATAAAATATGGTACTATGTGAATCCTGAAATAAGTGAAATAGTATTTAGGTGATAAAAGCTTGGTCAAAAAACTATTTAACTTTGTTTCAGTTTCCACTTCGGTGGACTGCAAGTTAATGTAGGAGCCTGACATACACCCTTCAGAAGGATTTGAGATAGAATTAGTGGCAGAAGAAAGTTCATATTCTGGGACATTATGTCTATCATGATATATTCCTTGAGAGAGACTGCTTCCATTCCTGATTATTTTTAATTTACTAATGCTTTGTGAGCTGTGTGCACTGGAAATACATTCAATATGAGGGCTATTAGTTTTGGTGAGTGAACAGCAATTTAAAAGTGGAGAATTTTTTTTTTTTCTTAACATTCTTGGAAGGCAATAACAAGGAAAGGAGAACTTTCAGAGAGAGCCAATTTCTGAATTGCCTTGTACCTCATGCCAAACCAAAGTAAAGTTTGCTTTGGGAGTATCATTGCAGTGGTTCAGTTTTCAAGGAGCTAGCAGGTAGAGCCCAAGAGTTGTGTGCCTTATATATACCTGGCTCAGCAACTAGAGGTCACCAAGAATGAAAAAGCAGCTGGCATGTTAGTGACCTGACCCTTCAACGATCAGTGAACCTAACCTTACTGCTCTTATGGTGCCACGAAGAAACAAAATCAGTAGTGGCTAGAGAGGGATCATGTGTTGCAAGAAAAAATAAAGTGTTGTGGGAAAATGAGTCCCCAAACCAGAAATTTTATTTTAATAAACAAGAATATAATTACAAAAGAAAAAGCCCTCTGAACTCACTATTTCAGAGCCTGTGGAGATACGTACAGCAATATATCAAATACAACTTCACATCAGATGAGTTAAGTGACATCCAACCTGGATGCTGTGAAGTTAATGACCCATCACGAACCTGGTCTAGAACTGGGACAAGTAGGTAGTTTGGCAAACTTAGCCTGTCACTCAAAGGCCAGTCTCCTAGAGGGACTGCTGGTATGTTCTTGCATCCAGAAGTGATGCTTACTGCTGAAGGTTAGTGGGCATTGCAGAGGTTGGATGAGGGACCTTCTTGTGATGCCACTGTTTATATACCTGGTGTCTGAAAAGGTTAGTAATGTGTCTCAACTACTGTTTTATCAGCAATAAGTGCATGTTTAGATAGATTAAGAATGAAAGAACATAGATCAATAAAAACAGGGATGAGCAGTAAATACATAAATTATAACTATGAATTCCACACAAAGAAAATATAAATACAAGTGAATTATTTTTAGGGATCAAGAAGCACATTTTTGAAAAAGAGCCATTTTCATACCTAAACATTTACAGGAATCTGTAAAAGCTATAATTTTCAATGTAAAAAAGGTATGAATTGAAATGAATAAATTAGTACCCTAATGGGCAAAAAACCCTCTAGTTTGAGGTTGTTTAAAATAACATCTCTTTTTTTTCTCTTCACCATAAGATTTTAAGAAAGGAGGGGTGTCAAGTCTCAAAATTATCTTTGTATGTGTGGCCTAAAGTGGATGAAGTTGAGAAGAAAACAGCTGAAATTGCTTGAGTACTCACATTAAATTAAATGTAAAAAAAAAGATGAAAAATAAAAATGTGGCATGAATACCCTTTAGTTAAGTACTTTGGGGAAAACCTCACTTTATTTTATTTAGAGGCAAGATTTCTGCCTACCATTCAGAAGTCTTCAAGTTCCCCCTGTCCCATGGGTAGGGTGTAGCTCTTTAAATTTATAGCACCTTAGTTATTGGGTGGAATTCACCTGACAATCCAGGAGATGCCCTAGACGGCAGAGGGGATGCTACAGGCTCTAAGCCTAAGATATTCCTTTCTGTCAGTAGGAAGAGCAAGGTGAGCTGCTAAGGGAATCAAGCATTGTCTGCAGTTTTTTAAAAAACCCTGCTGCATGTGCATGTGTAGCAGACGCAGGCTCATTAACATGGACTTGATCTGGAGAAGGGCGATGTGTCCTCACTTTGACTTCAAGGGTATCTGACTGCTCGTTTCCTCTCTGAAGGAACAGAGGGCATTTTTCAGGATCATATTCTTTCTCTGGAAGGCAACCAAAATGGAATTGCAGCTCAACCAAACAGGACAAGGCACAGCCCGGGGGCTCAGGCTGGATACGTGCATAGGAAGCCAAAAACCAGCCTGCTACAGAATGAAGCCTGCCGCTTCTGTTGCCAGGGTTTTTACTACATTATGTGTTAGACGTTTATTTTATTTATTTCAGATAAAACAGATGGATTTTGACCAATGGTTTTTGAGGGGAAGAGTATGAATAACATACCAAAACAGACAAAATCTCTAAAGAGCTGTAAACAAGAGCACAGCAAGAAACAGATGCAACCAAATTCCTAGTATCACTGATTAGCTGCCAATAAGAGATGGAGATCCATATATAAAGATTGACAAGGTAGGACTTGAATATTGTCCTACTTATATGTAGGAAAATCAGGAATAATTTGTCTCTAATGTCAAATGCAGAAAATTAGGATAATGCAAAAAAAACAAGAGGAAACCTTGTAACTATGAACAGGATAATCCAGTTTCTCCTCAGAGTAAAGGGAAGCAGTGCTAATAGCATAAATGTTATTTTTAAATCCGAGCCTGTCAGGATGTCCAGCCAGTAATGGTAGATCCATATATGGTTATTTTGTAGCAAGGGACAAGCTGCTAACAGTTTGGACATCAGTAGCTTTGCTGTCACAAAAATAGTCTTCTGAAGTCTTGCCTGAAATCATCAGGTCATCTTCATCTTGCGGCATATGGATGTCTTTTTTGACTTGAAGCAACTCCTTCGGTTATGCCTCTGTAGCTTTGCAGGGATGGCTGAGTTAGCTTAAATATAGTATGTAGACATTCTGCAAATCTTTGTTATCATCTGCCTATTGTCTGTAAAAAAAATGTTTCCTTACTCCATGCACTTCCCTTCTTCACACAGGCATCTAGAGAAAGGGATTAAAAAACCTATGATTTCTCATAATCTCAACATTTATTTCATGTTTTTCATAGGTCAGCACCAGCGTGTTGCTTCTCCATGTATCCCTTATTAAAATAACCATCAGGAAAAAAAAAAAGAAAAATAAAAACAAAAAACAACAACAAAAAACACAAACCAAAACCCTAGATTCTTACTGTAATACTCTGGACTTTTGGGTTGGAGATTTTGTCACTTTTCTAGTGTTCAATTATAAGCCAACCTGTGCATCCCATGGAAGATAAGCATGACCCAACATCACCAACAGACACAGTCAATCAATTTGAAGTTACATTTAACATCTCTTGCAATGGGATATATCCAGTGCATGACAAATTCCTTGTTTAGTAGACTGGTGTTGCATTTTGTGATGCAGTTGCTGTCAGAAGTTTCTGCTGACTTTGGCTTCTATGCTGGAGTCCTGCATGCTTCGGTACAGACAGTCCACCACCCTAAAGGGTTTCTCATCTACAAAAACAAAATTAGAAGAGTTCAAGAGAATGTAAGTGGAGCTACTGCTCATTTTATCAATAGATAACCCAGAATCACAAAGGAAGTCAAGGAAAGCCAAGGATTTAACTTGTCTTTTGTGTCCTTAAATACAAATGCATTCTTCCTGTAGTCTTTAAAGCAGGCAAAGCTCCAGTTTAGTTGACTGAGAGTTACATGGGTCTAATAACTTAAATTATGTATGTCTTTATTCTTTCTATCAATCTTAAAGAACTTTTTTTTAAACTATTTTTTTAAGAGGAAATACAAAGAAATCACTGCCTTTTTGCTTAGTGGTAATGTTCATTTGACCTTTTGCAAAGTTCCTATTTCTCTGTCATGCAACCACGCTGGTATGCTATTACTCCTTCTATCCTCCTGAGTAATATGGTTTACTGATGTTCTTTCCAAGTTTTTTTTATTTTTCAAATATAGCTTTAAAATTGCTGCATGGAACTAATTAAACCTCTCTTCATTAGTTGTCTTTTATCTTTTACATGTGACTTTTGAGAAGGGCATAAAAGCAGTCTTCAAGTATATTAAAAAAATTGTTGTGAAAATTTACGTAATAAATCATCCTCCATGTCCACCTGGGACAGCAAGGGGTAATGGCCTTAAATTGCAGCAAGGGAGATTTACTTTAAGCATTAGCCAAAATCATCTAACCAGAAGGACAGTTAAGGGAAGGAATGAATTGCTTGGGGAGGCTGTGAAATCTTCATTACTGGAGGTTCACAGGATCTGCTGGCTAAAACAGCTGTGGCTTGGGAGACACTGCTCCTAGCCTAGGGTGGAGGGATGCACAAGATGCCTTTTCAAGGTCTTCGCTCAGGCTCATTTTCTATGGTTATGTGAAGTTACCACAGCTTCCTCCACAGCTATACTGTGTAACAACTAAAATCAAGGAAATGTACAGAACTAACACTAGTAAATAACATATTGAACACCAAATCTTTTTCAGCATTCTGTCATCCTCTGGCATCTGCCATCACTGAGGACAAAAATATCACAAGTGCTGTCAGCAAAGTGTAGTGCTGTATTAGAGAGCATAATATTATGTAAAGAAACCATTTGAGAAGGAGGTATCGTTCCTGGACTCCCTACTCAGTTCACTGGAATACATCAGAGTACCACTTTGCTGAATTCTAAGTAGATTGGAAGTATTTCTTCAGAGCCTGAGCCTATATTTGAGTTGCAGGCCTCTGTAGAAAGAGGGCCCTGTCTACTATGTCTGAGCTATGTAGCCTTTATAGCAAACTGTATGATTCTGACCCTTCTTCAGAATAAACTGAAATGAAGGATAATGTGTATGACATTTAAATTATTTGTTGCTAAATAATAAATTGTGTTGCTTTAGATTTACACAGAAGAGTAAAAAAATACTCTCATTCCGTATCTTACCATGTGCACATTTTGTATACACTCAAAGTAGATAATACAGTCATCTTTTCCACTGCTGAACATCTAGCCCTTTGATTTCAAGGCTGTCAAGATAAAGCAGATAAAGACAAGCTTCAGACTTGACAGGTACAAATCTTATGTAGCCTTTCATTTCAAGGGGAATACATTGCCAAGGGCACAGATTCTTATAAGCATGTGAAAAATGGTGAAGGTTGTCTGACTTTCGTATTATGTTTCCTTCATGACAGATGAAGTTCAGGCAAATAACCAGGTAATCATAATTACGCAGATTTGCTTTCTTAAAACAACAAAAAAGCGAGAGAGAATACACTCATCCAAGTCTTCTCTGATGACATACATCAGGAAGATTGCTTGATTCCTTCTCTTTGAATCTTTTTCAAGGTTCTGTCTAAGCTTCTGCTTGCAAAAGCTTTTGGATTGAGTCCACATGAACTTATCCCCTTTAGTTAAGAGGTAAGATGGACAGTCAAAACTAAGCCTTCACAAGAGGTGAAGAGTGGGGCAGAAAATTTAACTGATGCTTCACAACACAAACATCAGCTCTACAGAATGTTGCTAGTTAAAATTTTGAGTAAAATTCTTGGCTTGCCTAACAATATTTTGATTAAGTTATAACATTATATGTAATTTATAAATGTTCCACTTACAGCACACATGGTACTTAAACAAACCTTTTTTAGTGAAATTGAGACAGTTTGTATGGAAAAGTGGAGAGATGCAAGGGGGAAATTGATATGATGTAGAAAAACTGAATCCTCAGGTTCTCAATATGCTAAACTTTTCTTTATCTACCATTTACTTTTAAGTCTGGGTAGACTGGGGATCTTTGTGTTCTTAGTGTCTATGAAGCGATTCTGACAGAGAATTGAGAAGATGGAGAGCCAAGTTCTCAACCAGAGACTTCAGGAAGTTACTCAGACACAGCACTAACATTGCCTGAGTTTTCAGAGGTTTTCTGGAGCTGTGCTGGTCTTTGCATACATGTAACCTTATGAAGAATGAAACTAGGTTTTGCCTGATGTTTCAGAACATTTTTAGTGGTGGACTTGCAGTGTTAGGTTTATGGTTGGACTCAATGATCTTAAGGGTCTTTTCCAACCTGAATGATTCTATGATTTTAAAAGAAGTCCACTTCAGCTCTGTGTGTCTGAACCCCCTGTCTCCCAGATTGCAGGGGAAAGTAAGGATTATTTTCCTCCTTGGCAGGTAAATACTACCAATTATGTAGTTTTTGTATGGAAAGTACTTCAAGTACAGAGAGGAAGGCAGAATTACCCAATAAACAGACAGCAGGCAATGCAGTTTTTTACATTCTTGCACTATACTCTCCCAGAGTTCTTTCATTTACCATGAGGTGCCATGAATTACATTCTTTGTGAGTTAGTCTGAGTTGGACAGATGTCGAATGGGTGTCACCATGTCCAATTTTTCATTAAAATTAATATTTATCTTCTACATGCCCCATTAATTAGGATAGCAGATGTAGTGTTGACCTCCAAGACCACATCTTTTTAATGATTGTTTGAGTCTATGAGGACATAGTGGTTTCTGATTGCCTAGTCCACATAGCCTGGACAGAATCTTGCCTGCAAATTGTCTGTCTGACGGGGGTGATGTATCTCTGATCTCCCACAGAAGTCTGTTACAACAAGCCATTTCAGTAGAAGTTTGTTTTGTGTAAAGTCTGCAGGACGGGTGTATGAATGTCTGATTGTGGCTTTTTTTTTATGTCTGCTCCTAAAAAGAAGCTGCACTTCAGACTATTGTTTCATTCAGTCTAAAGAACCCTTTTAAGACAGAAATATTAAAAACTGCCTCTGGGCTGGAGATATAAAAGAAAGAGTGATTTTTTTTTTGTTTCTGTTTTCTTTCATAAGTGATGGATAGCAGTCAAAGAGAAGAAAATTGGAAGGAAAGTTCAAGTATGAAGAAAGAGGAATAGCCAGTTTAAAATTCTATGCATGCTTTTTGTAAGCTTGTATAATTCAAAACACTTCTGTTATACAAAAAAACAACTTTACGAATCATTATTGCTTAGGTCCATCATTTTTTATGCAAAATTCCCATGACTTCAAGGGGATTTCTGAGTGATATCAGTATGCAGTTCTTAACGAGGAGCCAAGTACTCGCACAAGTTAGAAAAACAGTACATGCAGAAGGAAATGGTTTTATTTTAACAGAGTTACCGCAAGCAATCCTTTTTTAGCAAAGGAGAGAGTGAGAGGTTCGTGCCGTGCCGAAGGTATGGGCTGGTGATTAGACCAAGGAATGTTGAGCCAGGAGCTTCCTGAATCCTGATCCCGTGAGAGCCAATGACTCACTGGCTAACCTTGGGCAAATCACTTGACCTTCTTTTGTACCCCAGTCATCCCCACTGAAAATTAGGTGAAAGGCATGACCTCACTGAAAAACACATGCTTCATAGGAGCTGAGCTTTTCTAAGAAAACAAATTACAATGCCTGCAGCATTTTTTAGTGTGCTGTGTCACTTTGCATGTGTCCTGTGGTAAAATTCAGTGCAAGAGCTGTACTTTGACAGGCTGTTCAGTTCAAGCACTAGAGAATCATAGAATCATGGAATCATAGAGTGCTAGATCTGTATATGTCCATAAACAATGTTGTGTCGGGTTTTTTTCCAGAAAAAAGAGCTTCCACCATTTGTGTTTTAGCAAAAGCTTGGTCTTACTTGCTGTACATTAAGGGTGTTTTTGTTTTCTTTATTCCTAAACTTGAAATGCCAGTGGGGAAAAAATTACATTAGAGTGATTTTTTCGTGCATTTGACACAGAGAACCTCTACAAATAGTCTGGCAATGTGTTTTAAGAAAATTCAGAAATATCCAAACTTCTCTTTTGCTTTCTGGCATTCCTAGGAAGAAAATAGCTGCAGTGCAGAGTGCTTCACTACACATCCAGAATAGCTCTCATGCACTCCTGATTTACCTGCAGAGCTCCTGGTCTTTAGAAAGGATGTAAGTTTTAGCTGACTTGTCGTAATTGCTTTGGAATACACACCCCATTCCTACAAGGTGCAGGAATTCTTTTTGGACCCATTGGGGGTATTATTTCCCAAAGGGTTGTAAAACAGGTGTTGACCTTCAGTAGTTGTTGGGATTGGAGAGCTCCTGCACTAGGAATCCAGACAGCACAGGTGAACTGGGGTACAGGGGCTGATGACTGCTGATGACTTTTTCATTTCTTGCTTCAAGATCTACACAGACTGAGCTGTGCCAAGAGTCCCTTGCGGATGATGTTGCCAAATATACATATATTCCAACTGCAGGTTGCTTTCGTATTGTTTTCAACAGTGTACTGATGTAGTCACACTTTGTCTCACTTCAAGGGGAGAAGGAACACAGTGAGGAAGGGCTGTCAGTCCATTTAGCTGGTTGGTCTTTTTGCCATTTGGGAAGGAGCCACTTTAGAAGAAGGCTAGCTCCTCTTCACTTGCACCCTGCCTCCTCACCATCTGTTTCTTTTACCATTTTGTGCATTCCTACAGCATAACTTAACTAAACACCATCCTGCTGGTAAAATTATATTATGTCATTTTCACTCAGTGGGAGCTGTCAACACCAGTAAGATGCTTCATTAAGTAGAAAACATCAGATGATCTACTAACCCATTCTCAATCAGTCATCATTTGACACAGCTGCTGGGAGCCTTTTTTTTTTTTTTTTTTCCTCCCCTTTTTTCAGTAGCCTGGTTTGAAGTTCATAGCAGTACAGAACGTTGTGGTGCTAAAATCGGCGTAGTTTTAAAAAGCCTTCATTTTAAGATTTGTGTTAATTAAGTCTTTGCTTTTGCCCAAAGCTTTCACTGGCATTATGCTTACATACAGGATCACTTGAGGGATCACCTGTCACTTTTTCATGTTGGGTCTGAAGAAAGGAAGCACCTCACCAGTAAATGCTAGAAACCACCTTAATGTCCTGTGTGTGGTAGTGCCAGAATGTTCATGGATGTGAGGGATGGGGGAGAGACTTTTTTTCAAGTAGGAAGGGAAGCGTGTCTTCCTTAGTTCTTGGATACAAAAGGATGAAGGGCGCAGGTGCAGAAATACTTTGTTGTTCTCATTTCTGTAGGCATTATTTTAAGATTACAGATCACTGTGACACTTTAAATTTTGATTATTTTTAATGAAAGGCAAAAACAGTTTTAAAAGTCATTGGAAGTTTGTCATATATTTTCATCTGTTTTAAATTTGGTCAGGATGCCTTAAAAGAAAAAGTTAGGATGGAGGGAGATTTAGGTTGTGATAAGAATTAGGAATTTTAGCTTAATAAAATTATTTGAAAGTTGCATTTACATTGTTTGTAAGCATACATGCAAAGTTAACTGGCAAATCAGTATGGACAGATAGAATTCATGATTTAATATCATGAACAGATCGTACCATCACTAACATCACTGATAGCTAATTTAGAAGCTCAAATACTGACAATGAGAATTGTATCTTTTTAAAAGTATTCACTACCTACTTCCTTCCTTGTTGTATTTTCTTTAATTTACGTTTTAAAATTAAAAAAAAAAAAACAGAGACTCCCAAATACTTTGAAAAGCTTCTCCTCAAAAAGCTTAAATATGCCAAGTAAGTGACTAGTTCTCCTTGTGAGAACAATGGCCTGATTTAGTATGACAAAGTAGACACTGTTAACGAGGTATGTCCTCAGTTCACCCCATTTATCATTGTAAAGTATAGAAGTTATGATGCACTCTAATCAAAGGTAAAGCCAGTAGCTTGACACTTTCCAGAAGATGACTCTCAGTTTTCTGTGCTTTTGCTAAAGTATTTGGGATGAAATGTTCTGTGCTGACTAGTTGCCTGAGAAGCATTTAATTTTATTTATTTACACTGAACTTCTCGCCAGAAACTGTCCAGACATTGCTGAGAGGGAGACTAATTTGCAATCATTTTATGGAAAAATTTGCAGCCTCTCTGCTAAAAGTGAAGAACTTGGAATTTGGCTGCAAGCTTTCTCATATCTGAAGGGTATTTTTTTGTGTATATGGAGGAGGAAAGAAGATAGGTGAAACAACTTCAGACCACAGCTCAGCAGCTACATTCTCCGCAGAGTCAGCACATCTCTCAGAGTAGAGAGGGAAGGAAATGATACCATCTTTAGGCAGGGAAGCCAGGAGCAAGCTAAAGCACAGTAAACTCCCTGGCCTGCTCCAGGGGCATTTGCATTGCCCAGATGTAGAATTTCCTAGTTTGATGTAGTGCAACCATATTACTCTGACAGTAGATAGTCTACACTGAGGTTGCTTACAAATTATACAGGAGGAGTGGGGACTGAAAAACAAAAAGACTAAGAAAAGGAAGAAAAGATGAAAGGTCTTTCTGAAGCCAGGTCTGATGAAGTTAGTGCAATGAGGAACTTGCACACACACACAGTGTGAAAAGTCTTTTATAGTCATAGGGAGCAGAGCAACTCAGAGATGTCCAAGTTGCACATTAAGAAACGACAGTGTTAACAGGACTTGTGCATTAGAAAGGGTGTGGTTAGTCGGTCAAGAGAGGTTCTCCTCCCCCTCTCTTCTGCATTGGTGAGGCCACATCTGGAGTATTGTGTCCAGTTCTGGGCCCCACAGTTCAAGAAGGACAGAGAACTGCTTGAAAGAGTCCAGCGCAGAGCCACAAAGATGATTAAGGGAGTGGAACATCTCCCTTATGAGGAAAGGCTGAAGGAGCTAGGTCTCTTTAGCTTGGAGAAGAGGAGACTGAGGGGTGACCTCATCAATGTTTACAAATATGTAAGGGGTGAGTGTCAGGAAGATGGAGTTAAGCTTTTCTCAGTGGTGACCAGTGATAGGACAAGGGGTAATGGGTGCAAATTGGAGCATAGGAGGTTCAAGGTAAATATCAGAAAAAACTTCTTTACTGTGAGAGTGACAGAGCACTGAAACAGACTGCCCAGAGAGGTTGTGGAGTCTCCTTCGCTGGAGACATTCAAAACCCGCCTGGACATGTTCCTGTGTGATGTGCTCTAGGTGACCCTGCTCTGGCAGGGGGGGTTGGACTAGATGATCTTTCGAGGTCCCTTCCAACCCCTAGGATTCTATGATTCTATGATATCTGTACTGTGTTAAATCTTTTACTCTGTGCTCATGTGGGATGTCTGCCACATAAGATGAACAAAGTTACAAAAGGTGAAATGTGGTTACCAAGAAAGGGATTCCTGTAGAGAGTGATGTTGTATCTTAAATGGGTGGAGTGTTGCAAAGTGGTATCAGAGGTTGTGAAGGTTAAGAAATTTGCATTCTGCCTGACAAGATGGAATCCTTTACATCACAGAGTTTTGGATAGTTTTGAATGGTGCTATGAAATGTTGAGCTTTCAAAAAACTCTTAAGTTCTCATATTGCTGGTTTGCACCCAGCTATTATTCTTATCCTACAGTGAACACACATAGTGTGCCATGTGATGTTATTCAGCCAAACTTTTTTAACAAAGCTCCAGCTTTTGTTATTCACTCAGAGCTGTTTAATACCTTAGAAACGAAACTCCTTTTCCACTGACAGAACCACATTACCTTATTTCACAAGCATGCTGCAGTGAAATAATTTCTTGCAGTTTTACAACTATGAGAAGTCTTGGGACATTAAATACAAAAGTATTCTTCCTGCAACCTTTAAACAGACAAGTTGCCTTAAAGAAAGTTGCTGGAGTGAGACTTAGATCAACCAGTATGCTGTTTTCTTGTTTGCTGGGCTAATTTTTTGAAAGTATTTCTGTATAATTTATAGGTAATATATGCGTATTCAAGTGCACAGATTCAAGTAAAATACAGGAAACTGTCTGAAACTCCTGAACAGCTCTGCAAAGCAGTATGTGTGTAGATCTGATTTAAATGGGGAGCTGCAACGTATATTCTGGCGAGTGTCAACAAAAGCTAGAGGACAGGGCTATAGCCCTCTCTAGTAAATGTTTGCTTAAGTTAGCAGAACACCAGTGAAACATGCTACAAGGAGTTAGTTAACGTCAGCAGAAAATACTTCTAGTTATGTTACTACTAGGCATATGTTGAGGTTCATTAACCTGTCAGCTCTGCTCGTAGTTCTCAGACAGGAGGTGTGACCTGGTGCCACTCAGTGCATTAGCACAAATACAAGCATAGAGATAACATTGTATAGAGCGGGAGCCAAAAATAACATCATTTTTATGTTTCCTGAAGACTCTCCTTGCTGGTGCCTAAGACCTTGGCAGAGTCAGAGGTAGTCCTCATTGGCAGAGTCAGAGGTAGTCCTCATTGGCACAGTAGCTGGTGATTCATTAAATGCCTAACCTGGGACACTTCCACAGAATTTGTTCCATAGGCTAGAAGGGATGCATTGATTATTTGGTTACTCTGTCAGAGAAATGCATCTGCTTGAAATCATAATCTTAGAAGGGAATTACTTTGCTCAACACCAGCATTTGGCTTAAATAAAACAAAGACGTTGTCATCTTTTCAAAGTATTTATATAGTGCTATATCAGATTAAAACTCGACACATACCTATTGTTATTCAGTTGTCTCAGTGCAGAATAAAATTAGCATTATCTGCCCAATATATAACAAGTATTGCCAAAGGAAAGTGGTTTAACCTATCAGAAAAAAATGAACGCAAATCTTGTATATAAAACACACCAGTAATTAGACATGCCCTCTGTATGAAAGTCTGACTCACTGTGTTTTTGCAGCAATATACATCTGATAAAGCATTGCAATAGCAATTAGCAACAGTAGTAACAGGGAAAGAAGTATTAACTCTCATCAGTGTTAACCCCGTTTTCTTGAATAAATTCTTACTAACATATATAATACTACAGGGTCTATTATTCAAACAATGGCTGTAGTGAATGATGTTGGTAAATGTGTGTCCATCAAGGAAAGAGAGAAAAAAAGGTAAATGCCTTCTTCATTCTCCTTCTCACCTCCCCTCCAGTGGGGATTGAGTAACTGCAGAAGACAGATTGGTTGTTCTTAGTCATCACCGATACAACTTGCAGTGGCAGACCAAGTTCCTCTTGTCAGTTTTCCTGTAGCTCCATCCTTAGGTCAGGAACCCAGCATCACTGGGAGTAAGGTTGCCAGATGATGCCCTGACTTCTTCAGAGGACAGAAACCCTTATTTCTGATCTCACGCAGCCTTAACACAGATTTCTGGTCAGATAGCTACAGCTCAATAGTGAGTGCTGCCTCCATGTCTTTCCTCTTGGCATCCACAAAATAAGACTCTCTACGTTGAAGAGACTATTTGAAAACATTATTCATATTGTTTGATCCTTCAGCAAGGAGTGTACTTTAGGAATTTACCTAGTTAGTTTGTAAAACGCTAGCATTTTTGTTAATTTAGAAAGATACCGTTCTTTAGAAAGAACTTTCTAGACAGTTGCAGAATATCTTTGCAGAGTGAAGTATTAGTCTTTTGTGCTGAAGATGGTTTCAAAAAACAGTAAGAACTAACTTGTTGACTAAAATAAATAAGTACAGTTCCCTTTAGTCTTCATCAGGTTTCAATAGGCACAGTTCTGTGACACGTCAGCTGATGGCATTACTTCCTTGCTATGTGTAATGGTGTAAACTGTCACAGCTTTTTTGTCTTCAAGCAGAGATACCACGTTTCAAGTGGCCTGCTTTGGGCTGCTGTTCAAAATTTGAGAATTAATTATACCTCGATTGTGAGTTCTAGCTGGTAAACCCTATTATGGGTAATCATACCATTTTATTTATTTGTTTCATTTCTGTAGGGCATTTACTTGGTCTTTCCCATGATGACTCCAAATTTTGTGAGGAAAACTTTGGCTCCATGGAAGATAAGCGCCTGATGTCCTCCATTCTGACTAGCATCGATGCTTCAAAACCCTGGTCCAAATGCACTTCAGCAACTATAACAGAATTTTTTGATGATGGCCATGGTATGTATTATCACACCTTGTGTCAGCTCCATGCTAGTTTTTACTGTGATCTCTTTTTGTAATAAGAACATTCTCTACCAGCTTGTTCATTTGTTGCTTATCTGCAGGACTATCTTGGAATTGCTTACAAAACAAGGCAAAGGTCTGAAAGGCTGACGGAGTCTCACCTTCCCTTTGCATGGTTCAAATGCAAGGAAAAGGAACAGTTGACAGAGTGTGTGTTGGCAATAATTTGATTTGAAACATGGAGAGGTTTTTTTAAAAGCATGAAATTAGTCCTGTCTCCCAAAATGCCACAGAGTCAGCTGAGAGAATACTTGAAAAAGAGGACATAAGGAAATGGCTTTTTCCTCACAGAAATGAAAATGGGTGATATAGTTTCTTTAGCCTTGGACTACACATATGGACAGAGTGTGTGTGTGCTTTTTACAATTAATGAAATCTATGATATTTATAATGCCATTATATTTATTACATTTATAATGTAAGTATTTATTATGTTTCTGGAGAGGGGCTGTAAGCAAGTATTAAGACTCCTCTATGCTGTATATGATAAAAGATTACTTCTGCCCCAGGAGCTTACCTTCCAAGTCATGTAACTAATATTTGTTAAATATGTCATTTACCCTTCAGAGAATAAGTGCAAAACTTTCATTTTTCAAAAGCAGTAATAAAAAAACATAGTCTTCACTACTTAATGAATTTTAAAGTCTTCATTGTGCTCCCAAAGCAACGGGAGTTCTTAAACGAACCGTTCAAATTCCAAAAAGCTGAGATAAAAATGACATAATTGAGTAAATGGATCAAGTTGTTATGGTAACCAAAATGCTTATGGATAGTATGGTATGTCTGCTGAATATAAAGCTTATTTTGCTTTTAAGTATTTTGTTGGCTAATTTAAGTGCTCTCTGAAATATTTTATCCTGTTTCCCTCTATTGGAGAATTACTTCGTTTTTTCTCTCACTTTTATTAGATCCATTAATCTGTACTGCCCTGTTTTATGGTCCATACTGCCTTGGCATTGACCTAGTATTACCAAGTTAGTTTCCACATATGAAGAGAACTTTTGCTTTTTGAGTTTAGCTACTGAGGTACAATACAGTCCACTGGGGTAAGAAAAAAAAGCAAGCTCCGTCACCATCCACGAATGACCCTTTAGAGAGTGCCGGGAACTCTGAACTGCATTTTCTCTTCTGTTCCTCTCCTGCTGTAGGCAAGTAGAAAGGTTGTTCTCATTTTTTCTCTTTTTTGTGACCGGATTTCTTCTCTTTACTATGCATCCAGCTAGCTACTTTCTCCAACAATAAAACAATCAACGACAGCATTTATCTCACCCTCAGCTTGTTTGTACCTGGGAGAATGCTTGAAATTTGGACCCTTATCCATGAATTGGACCCAGTCTCAGGGTGGAAGTAAGGAGGGCCTGTAACAATGAGTCCTCCAGGCCTAAGAATAAACTCTGCCAGTTGTTTGGGGTTTTTTCCCGTAAAAGTAGGCAAGAGCTTCAGGTCCTTCAGAGTTGCATTACAGTCTCCTTGCACATGAGTGCAGTTTTCCAGTACACTAAGTTTAGCAGCCCTCAACTGCTGACCCTATTCACAAAGTCATGGATTCTTTGCTGCATGTAAAGGGCTTAGGATCTGTCCGTCTGTAGATGCATGGGTTAGAGTACACCACCCTTTCTAATACTCATGAGTATTCATCGCTCAGGCATGTAGTCTCCAAGAGTTATTTATGTGATAACAAAGAAAATTTTAACCTCTCCTCATAGAGGTTCATAGTTCTCTGGGAATTGATTTTATTACTGATGCTATTACTGTGATTTCAAATATACAGTGTTTAGAAAATCTCTTTTCTTGATAGATCAGGCCTTCAGAGACCTTTTCTAAGGAACAGTCTTCCTTTTCTGTTGGAGTTTATAGTTTTTTGGTTATTTATTTTAAATCAAATATTTGTATTAACACAAACACTGTCTGTGAAGTAAAAATGAAAGGTAATTATTTAAATTGCAGTTTCTCCAAATTATTGTGCTGAAAGGACATGCCCTGTTTTAGGAAGGGAGCTTCTGGTTTTATTTTCTTCCTCCTGCCAGTGAATGAATTCATAGCTCTGTAATTCCTATTTGTAATGTATGCAGAGTGTACCAGAAACCACAGGATCCTAGTAGAGCATGACACTGCCTTTCAGACAACTTTTTGCTGATAATAAAACAGTGCAGAAGTGCATATTTCCATGTTTCCTTCAGAATAACCATGTGTCTGCTTTTTGGATTGGTCATTCGTTTCCTTAGCTGGGGCAAATGTACTGGCTTATAGTTGCAGTGTTTTCCTTGTCTGTTTTCAAGAAGGAGCTCCCCTGTAATCTTCCTACAGAAAGAAGAAAATCCGCTCTCCCTCAGGTGCTGCTAGGCAGAGGAAAAAAACCTCAGCCATCCAGGTGTAATTTTGAGCAGTGCTGCAGGCATAGTGTAGATGAGGAAAGCAGAAAATAGCAGTTGCAATGAAGGAATACAGATATTCACACGCCAGGCTTTGTTTTAGGATGTTTGTGACCAGATTTTGCAGAGTTACAGGAAGCTTATGTGGGAAACATTGAACAAGAGGAAATGCTTCCATTCTCTGATAGGCAGCATAAGCAGTTTGCACTGAGCTTTTGGTCTGAACAGGCATGAGTTTATGAATTGTGCTTTGTGACAAACAGGGCATGGCAGCATTGGTGTGAGGAAATAAATAAAGTGCTTCATCTGCTGCTCCTCATGGGTAAGCATAAGGAAACATTCATGAAGTCCAGAAGTTTGGATCTGTGAACAGCATTCTACTATGAAAGAACTGTTAATGTCTTATGAATAGATTTAGATGTTCACTCCACACTGCTGCAACAGCAAATATCACAAATATGGTATCTTGACTCTTAATTCCTTAACATCATTTTATCAAGTACGATGTTCCTATTTTCTAAATTTGGAAAGCAATGTTGGGGAGAAGACTCATCTTAGAAAATACGGGTATTTACTGTGTAGGTAGCTGCTCCTAAGCTAGGTATTTAAGCTCCTGTCATAGTGCAGAGGTGTCTAATCAATGGCATCAATTTTTTGACTGATCTCATCAGTTACATTAGTGGTGCTGAATTACACTATAAACTCGTTTGTCTGAGTACTGAAACATCTGACAGCTGACTGAACTGCAGACACCAGCATCACATACAGTTAAAATCAGCTAAATAAATCCCAATATAAATGTCTCATCCAAGGTCAACCAGGAGGTCTGGGGAGGATCAAGGTGCTGATTTCCTGTCTCTGGAGGCCCACTCTGAGAACTATAAACATCATTGTCATGATATCACCATTTGTTTTAAACTCATGAGATGACCCCAGACAGCAGTTTGACATTTAGGAAGAAAAGGCTGAGTTACTGTCCAGAAGACAGTGACATTTATTTCCATCTGCTTTTAGCCAACCCTCTTTTAAGGTACTAATTGCCTTTATTGTCATGCCAACGACCAGGCTGTGGTATGATTGTATGAGATTTATTGTGTTTAGTCAGAGTGCTTGGTGCTCTGTGCAACCTGAAACAAGGACTATTTCTATTTTAATTAATTTATTCCTGGTTATCTGCTTCCTGCACAGATCTCATTCTGCCTTTTTTTCCCAAGATATATTGCATATAACATTGAGGAGAGATAATAACGTGGCTTAATTAACACTGTCATCAGACAACAATAGTGCTTTATTCCAGGCCTTACAGATGTTCTTTGGTACTCCAGACAAAAAATGAGAATAGTGCCATGTAAGCCTCTCAGACCTGTTTGTTATTCACATGTGAAAAATACTCAAACAGATGTTAACTAAAATTATTGACAAATCAAGTAGATGCAAGGATATGACTCTTTTTTTTTTCTTTTTGCTCTACATTTGTAATTCCAGTCATGTCAGTCATGGTAGATGTCAGTGATGGGCAGCAGTGTCTGCCATGGCAAAATTATGTGTTGTTAGGATGTTTTAAAATACTGAATAATAGTTGTATTTGGGAGTTTGGTAAACACTGTGGTATATAAATAATAGTAGTGTATATCACTAAATGTTGACATGTTAGTGCCTTCCCATCACTGCCTAACACTATACTATACTTCCTCCCTCATCACAAGGTATATAAAATAGGACTTCCACTGTTCTTTACTTTTACAAAGTGTGTTTTTGCCAGCAACTGTTGCCAATTATGTCCTTTCCAGAAACTAGAGAAAAAAAACCTGTGCATACTCACTCTCCACCATTACTTTAATATTTTACACTACAAGTTTTGAACACTAGGGTACTTCTAATTATCTTTATCTCATGGCACTTGTCTCATCAGTTAACCATGGCACACCTTGTCTTCATTTAAAATGTCAGCATAATCCATATTAAAGATAAGACTAGGATAAATCAGGGTCAGCAAAGGACAAAGGGAACAAATTTAACAAGACAGTATTTTGGTAGGAAGTGATGATGCAGAAAGAATTCTTCGTTAATGTGGCTCATTTGCCTTAGTCTTAAGAGGAAGAAAAAAAAATTGCAGTGTGTGTGTGTTCTAGAGGGAAAACACAAGCCATTGAGAGATAAGAGGTATTTGATCTGTTTAAATTCACTGCCATCGCTTGAAATTGTGTCCCATTTTTGTGTAAATAGTGAGGATTTTATAGATAGCCTTTTTTCACCTATGACCTAACTGAGGAACACTGATGTAGGTTCCAAAGTGAGGTAAACTGTGGTAAGTTATTTTGGCCAAGGATAAGTGAAGCTTGCCCAGACCACATATCCCTTTCGTGAAGTGTAAAAGAGGTTACACTGAATAAATATTTCTGCGTGTCAACAAGTAAGTTTTTCAATAGGAAAAAAATCTATCAGTAGATATTCTAGAACTTAAATGTGAGTTCTCATTTTTAGAGTGCCAGACAAATCTTGATCTCTACAATATATCAAATAACACATGTTAAATTCTTTATGTTTATGCTATTTTTTAATTTTCTGTCTATTATTTATGCATTTTTATATAAAATGGATAACCGTCTTCAAACTGATTGCAGGAGCAGCCAAGTATCATTCCTTACAAGGAAGCCCAGTCCAGATTTGCTGCCAACATTATTTTTGACATGCAACTTATATTTTTTCTTCGATCTCTTGAGGTTTTCGTCTCTCTTTTTTTTTTTTCTTTTTTTAAAGTGGCTCATTAGGTACAAGTCTGGTTTTTGTGATTTTTCTGTCATCCCTTTAGAAGCTTTACTGTTTCTGATGTTCTGCCTCAAAATTCACATGACAACTTTTGTGTACTTTGCCATGAGTCTTGATCATTCCTTAAATCACAAATTGATAAATACAGTGGAATGTGTTCGGAGTCAGTTCAAATAAAGGAAACCAGGATGAAAGGCCAAAGAGACCTGAGTAAAACTCATTTACACCGTTGGACTGGAAATAGACAGCTCAACACTTGGTGCACTGCTCAGTGAGAACACAGTTGCAATAGTGTGACCTTGTCCAAAACCTGACAACACCTCAGAGAGCCTTTCCATTCACATCAGAGTCCTTTGAACGAGGTTCACTGTCATTATCGGTCTGCCTAACTTGAATGACAGATTTGCAGCACTGCAGAGAAAACTAGGAAACAAGTAATAATAGGTTGGTTTGATCTTTTAGGTAACTGTCTGCTGGACCAACCGAGAAAGCAGATCCTGGGCCCCGAGGAGCTCCCCGGACAAACCTACGATGCCATTCGTCAGTGCAAACTGGCGTTTGGACCCGAATACACAGTGTGTCCCGGTATGGATGTGTGCTCCCGCCTCTGGTGTGCGGTTGTTCGCCAAGGTCAGATGGTGTGTCTGACTAAGAAGCTGCCTGCTGTGGAGGGGACACCATGTGGAAAAGGGAGGATCTGCCTCCAGGGAAAATGTGTTGACAAAACCAAGAAGAAATACTACTCAGTAAGTTACCAGCTGTGACCCTAGGGGATTCTAGAAGGCGTGATCCTCAAAGGTGCTGATTTTTGTGGGAGTGAAAGGGACTTTATGGAAGTCAGATTGAAAGCTGCCTTACTTTTTAGCAAGTAATTGGAGTGTTACTGGTGAGGGATGTAGGAAAAACGCTGCTGAGTTTCTGGAAGCATGTTTTCTTCTTGAAGTATGAAAGCCTTCATTCCTGGAAAACTAAGACCATCCCTTCAGAGTAGAGGATTTGCCCATTCAGTAAGTCAGGTCTCAGGACATACGGAAAGATTGTCAAAGACAATATTCTTAGCTTCCTGACTTCTTGGCAATGAACTGCAAGGTAATTAAATCTGTAAATTTAATTTATAGCCCTTATATGAAGGGCCACAGGGCCCTAACTCTAGTGGCAACAGAGACTGATGAAGCAATTTCTGGAGCAAAAAAGTTTGTACCTACAGTGACAGTCTGCTCTGTCAGCTTTTATACTGAAGAGTGCTCAGGCTCTTGAGAACTGTCAGCTGCACAGTTCAGATACTTCTAAATTAACTGGGCAGACAGTAGCACTGCCTCTTCTCCTTTACCCACAGGAAAGGTATGAACTTGTAGATCTTTGTGAAGATATTTGCCAACTATGTGAATCATTCTAATCAGGCTACAGCCCTTCTACAGCCCTTTTAACACCCATTTTTGGTAGAATCATTTGCTTCTTCATGCAATATCTGTAAGTGGTTGGAAGACTCTCCTAGGAAGTCAAATTTGTGGAGTTGCAAACTATATCTGACAACTCCTTCTCTTGCCAGTAATTCAGAGCAATACCTACACATCACAATAATTGCATTTAATTAATCACAGATTATGCTTATGAACGTATCCTGGGAGCCAAATCCCCTGGATCTAGTTTAAGGGGGCCTGTTGGTGGGAATAGCAAAAGAAAATACAGCAGCACACAAGACTGTGGACACTACTTCTGGTGCATGTTTGTCTCCCATGAGCCAGGCTGAAGGTGGCTGTGCAGAGCAAGGCCTAGTGCTACCCTTGCATGCACAGTGCCAAAAGAAGTATCATCGGTGTGCAGATAAAGGACAGAAATTAACTCTGCTGCAAGAAAGAAGGCTTCTAAGACCCGTTATCCCTGATAAAAATGACCAAGAAGTTGCCTTCGGTTGAGAAAAACATTAGCAGTGTCTTTGAAACGGAGCACCTTTATTCACACACGGCTGTTGTCCTTACCTCCCACTGTTCCATATTTTTCAGGCTTCAAGCCATGGGAACTGGGGGTCCTGGGGTCCTTGGGGCCAGTGCTCCCGCACCTGCGGCGGAGGAGTTCAGTTTGCTTATCGTCATTGCAATAACCCCGCTCCCAGGAACAACGGCCGGTACTGCACCGGCAAACGGGCCATCTACCGCTCCTGCAACGTCGCACCCTGCCCAGCAAACGGTAAGTGCCACCGTGCCCAGAGTGCCTTTGTGCTCCAGCCTCTGTGTCCATAGGCAGTAAATGTTGAATATCTATCGAAAAGGAAGCAATAAAGGTCTGTTGTAGTTTCTCCAAAATGTATTTACCGAGGCAACTCATCATTAATACAACACCATCATTATTCCCCCATCCACCACCATGACATCATACAGGAGGGGTACTTGACTGAAAATAAATTGCAGTCCTGGAAAGTGAAGCATAGTGCAAACTTTAGTCCTTTAATGCTTATTATGTCACGGGAAGATTTCCAAGCTAAAGCAGTTGAAGGTTTTGAAGGCCAGTTCTAAAGAGGTAAAGTGACATAACTTAAAAATTACGTTAAAAAGAGGTTGGAATAATAGATGGGCATAATGATAATTGCAGCATTGTCTGAAATAGTCACTAATTATATTAATAACTCTACAGCTAAATCTTTTCGACAAGAGCAGTGCGAAGCAAGGAATGGCTATCAGTCTGACTCAAAGGGTGTCAAGACATTTGTTGAATGGGTCCCCAAGTATGCTGGAGTACTTCCCGGAGATGTTTGCAAGCTCATCTGCCGAGCCAAAGGAACTGGCTATTACGTGGTATTTTCTCAAAAGGTAACAACATCCCTAATCATGATTTCATGCTCTAATTTAGAAGTGTCCTGTATCTTAGAAATCTTTCCCTACACCAGGGGAAAATAAGTTAATCATATGATTCAAAGACCATTATAGAGGCAATCCCAAGGACAGTTACAGGCTGGGTGGAGAATGGGTTGAGAACAGCCCTGTGGAAAAGGACTTGGGAGTATTGGTTGATGAGAAGCTCAACATGAGCCATCAGCGTGCGCTTGCAGCCCAGAAAGCCAACTGTGTCCTGGGCTGCATTAAAAGAAGCGTGACCAGCAGGTCAAAGGAGATTATTCTCTCCCTCTGCTCCACTCTTGTGAGACCCCACCTGGAGTACTGTGTCCAGTTCTGGAGCTCCCAACACAAGAAGGACATGGAGCTGTTGGAGCAAGTCCAGAGGAGGGCCATGAAGATGACCAGAGGGCTGGAGCACCTCTCCTATGAGGACAGGCTGAGAGAGTTAGGGTTGTTCAGCCTGGAGAAAAGAAAACTTCATGAAGACTTTATAGCAGCCTTCCAGTATCCAAAGGGGCCTACAGGAAAGCTGGGGAGGGACTTTTACGAGGGCTTGTAGTGATAGGACAAGGGGAAATGGTTTTAAACTGGAAGAGGATAGATTAAGGTTAGACACTAGGAAGAAATTCTTAAGTGTGATGGTGGTGAGACACGGGAACAGGTTGCCCAGGAAGGTTGTGGATGCCCCCTCCCTGGAAGTGTTCAAGGCCAGATTAGATGGGACTTTGAGTAACCTGGTTTAGTGGGAAGTGGCCCTGCCCATGCAGGGGGGTTGGAACTAGTTGATCTTTAAGGTCTCTTCCAACTTAACCCATTCTATGATTCTATGATTTAACTGTGTAATTAGATTTAATGGTTTGATCCACTGGTTATGCATTACACCAGAATTGGCCTCTCAGATAAGTTTTTCCACTTATGGGAAGTCATAATGGGAGACGTGATAGAGGGTGTGGTCATAAATAGAGACATCATAATGGGCAATGTCATGTAAAAGGAGACATCATAAATGGAGACTTCGTTATTGGAGACGTCATAATGGGCTAAATCATAAAGGGAGACGTCGTAATCAGTGACATCACAATGGAAGACGTAATAAAGAGAGACATCATAAAGGGAGACATCATAATGGATGATGTCATAATGGGTGATGTCATAGAGGGAGACGTGATATTGGCAGACGACACAATGGATGACATCATAATGGAAGACGTCATAAAGGGAGATGTCATAGTGGGAGATGTATAGTGGCAACATCATAAAGGGAGACGTCATAATGGGAGATGTCATAATGGGCGACATCATAAAAGGAGACATCATAGATGGAGACTTCATAATGGGACACATCATAATGGTAGACATAAAAGAGAGATGTCATAATCAGAGTTGTCATAAAGGGAAATGTCATAAAGGGAGAGCTGATAATGGGAGACCTCATAAATGTAGACATCATTAAGGGAGACATCCTACTGGGTTATGTCATAATGGAAGATGTCATACTGGGAGACATTTTCCATTCATGAAAATGATGGGCCTCTTGGTGTGCTCTGCAGTAGTTTCTTCTCAGTAGTGGATAAAGGGGTTTCTGGGTGGAGAGTCATCTGTCTTTCTGGGGTTTTCTGGAGAAAGACTACTATGAGTTCAAGAGTTAAGTTTTACCCTGAATTATGTTAAGGGAGTCCAGCGTAACTCTTACAGAGCCAATTAATATAGAATAATTAGCCAGTCAGTATAGATGTGACTTGTGGTCAGTTTGTTATATTAGATACAATTAGAACTGAAATGTCTCCACGCTTTGCAGTTTTCTGCCTCTAAATGTAATGAAGGTAACTTTTAGGAGTACATAGCTCAAATGCATGGCTATCTACAAGTACTGTTGCTGTTACTATTAATAAGCTGTGAGATCATCATTAAAGCCAGGGTCATTTTAGTGTCTTAGAGTGGAGTTACCTGTCGTTGCTTTCAGCCCTTTGCTAAATTTCATCTGCTTGTGTGCTGGGAATGTTAGAGAAACTCAGTCTGGGCTGTCAGCGTTGGCAATCTGTTCTGTATGGGTGATATAAAGAAGTAACTGGGTTTTGCCAGACAGGTTCACAAAGGCAAATCTTTTCCACAGGAGTTTTAACTAGCGGTCATTTGCTTGCCTAGGTAACTGATGGTACTGAATGTCGACCCTACAGTAATTCAGTCTGTGTCCGGGGAAAATGCATCCGAACTGGTTGTGATGGCATCATCGGTTCAAAGCTCCAGTATGACAAATGTGGGGTGTGTGGAGGAGATAACTCCAGCTGCACAAAAGTCATGGGAACCTTTACCAAAAAGAGGTATTGATCTTGAGTTTAGTAAATGTATCTTGTTGTGCAAACAGCAACTCTGTTACATGCTTGCTTGTTTTCTGTCTCTAAATGCAACTTACTTTCATACGAAGATTGAGTGAAAATGTACATTGCCTGTGCTTTATTGCACTTTCCAGATGGTTACAGCTGGCCACTTAACATTAACCCCAAAACTGACGAATAATCAACTGGCAAAACACTGTGCCCAGTTAATTTCTGAACAAAGTGCCAGTGACACAGGTGAGCACCCCATTAATGAGAATTTTGCCTAGAATAAGGCATGGCATCTTGTGCCACTTGCTAATCTTGCTGGTCAGGTGGTTGTGGTTTCTGAAGGAGAGAGGAAAGGGAAGGGAGAGGTGAATCAGGAAGTTGTTGAGGTCAGAATAATCTGGGTATCTCTGAAATGTTGCATTTTGCAGATGATGCTGTGTTAGCAAGTTACTTGCTGAGAACATGTTTCATGTCATCTAACTTTGTATGACAACGAGGACATCCCACCTGATTTAGTGACATAGATGCCTTGCGTGCAGTGAAGCAGACAGCAGAAGAACACAGCTCTAAAAGTCTTCCTTAATAGCTGAGGGGGATTATAGCCTAAAAACACCTTTTCTCACTGCTGAGTATATATGGAGCTTAGATGACTAGATGAGAGGTCAGAAGTAAACACAGGTTTAAACATGGCATTTGCTATATCCCTTCATGTCCATTGGCATAATGTCGATCCCCGGATGGATATTTTTTAAGTAAAAATATTTATAGCAGTTATCCATAAAACATTTCGCTGTCAAAGTTCAGCTTTTAACTATAATAAAACTTAATGCAAGTAAAATAAAAGAAACCACCCCCAGGGTTTTCCCTGACCCCACTGAGGGCAGCAGTAAGCTTTGTACTGAAATACCAATGTCAAGTAAGTCTGCCTTCTGTCTGAACTGTTGTTTCTCTCCCTCTTACATTCTTAAGATACATGGAAAAATGAGGATTTTTTAAATTATGATTTATATAGATTCCAAGCTATCACAGGACAGCTCTAGCGATCTACTCTTAGAACCTTTCAGTTGACAGTTTCTACTCAGTATCTGTGACTGCATTAGTGTACCGTCTTTTCAAATGTACAGAAACTTGATTTTTGTTTATATCTTCCAAATTCTTACACAGCATATTGAAAGCTACCAGAAGTTGAAATCTTACTCCTGAAATGACCTTTATTTCTATACATTTTGGCATACTGATTAATTGCAGTCAAAAATGGCTTTTAGAGTGATTTTATTCTAAAAATAAATATAAATCTTTTTTCTGGTAAACTAATGATTACTCACCTAAGGATGCCAAGACACCTCTGCCAAAAAGAATAACTTTCCATCCAAATTAGTAATTATACAAACCAAATCTTTTCCAACTTGTAAATATTAAAATGTCTGGAATCTCTACATGAAGAAGACTGCGAGATACACTTTATGTGATTCAGTCTCCAGCAAAAATGTTAAAAGGACACCATGAATTTCAGTGAGGCCAGATTTGTAGCATAGATATACTTGGAAATGGTGAGATTTTATTATAATTACTCCTGTGACATTGCTATCTTACTCCTGAAATCATGCCTTTAACTGAAGTGAGACAGGTCAGAGAGAAAAATATTAATTCAACCTCAATTTATTCAAAACGTCCCATTCAGAAAGTAATAGTTAACCTGTAAGTAACAAGTATGTTCTAACTTGATTTTGATTGAATTTTGGGGTGACAAGTATTTATTTTTTACTGGAAATTTGGGTTCGGACAGTTCCCTTATGTGATTAATTAACTTTAAAATAACCCCCTCATTAAAATAGCAAAATCTTAATTCTCTGTAAACTGTTTTTACATATTGAAGGGCAGTGGCTATAGTAAAATTATCTTTTCTCCAGTGAAAATAGCAGCTTCTGCATTGCTGTCCATTATAAACCAAACTGTAGCAACATGTACATTAAATGTACTATGGGAAACTATAAAATGTGCAAGAGAAGACTAGTATTTCCCATTGCAGACAATTGCCATAACAACATTTGTTTGTACGTTTTTCTGTTAAAGCAGTCGAAACATAATCTTCTGGAAAACTTTTTTCCTAAAAACCTTTTAAAATGATGTAACGCCAAATAGTCAGATATTGGGAAAAAGGAGAATGAAGGATGCAAGTGCTTCTTTGTGGACATTGAGTGTTACAGGTCTTTGTGCAGATTATTTGAATTCTTCAGTGTTGCTTTTAGTTTTTGAACAAATAACTTTGTAACTTTAATAAGACGTTTTAACAGTTACTGTGGCTACTCTTATGCAAAAAAGTATTTCCAGTGCTGAAGAGCTGAGTCCCCTCAGCCTGTTTTTTGAAGGTTTATGGAGGTGCTAAATCAACAGTTTTAGTCATTGTCCCTTAACTGTTGGAAACAGCAGAGGAACAGCATAAATGTTTAATCTGTACTCTGTGCAGTCTCTACTTGTGCAGCCAAAAATTCTTGAAATTAGCAGTCTGTGCTTTAAGCGATCCTATGGGAGATCCCATCACTTTTATATCTTGTTACTACATTGTTTCTTATTCCTTTTTTTCGAGAAGTTTCATCTCTAAACTTTTCAGATATGAGATACTTGCAAAATGGTTTTGTCACAGGTTTAGAAATGAAAATGCATGTCTCTGAAGTCTATCCGGTAGCTTACAGCTCTGTATTTTTTTTTCTGTGTATCAGTAATGTTAAAATAAATAATGTATTTGAGATAGTGATATGTTCAGCACACTTGCAGGTTTGAATGTTTTTCAGAAGAAGAGTTAAATATATTTTTCTAAATCTGAATTAAGATACTTCATAAATAGCAACTGAGAGGACTCTGGGTTGGTACAAATTAAACATTTGGGTGCACCTCATATTAGACACTTGACAATTAATCTTCGGCTTTATGAATTTCAACAATTTTTTTCTCAATGATAAAGATTGTTTTTAAATGCTCCCAAGGTACCTCTACCCAGCTATTACTCTGCTCGTGCTTTCCTTAATCATCATTATAGCAAAGACAGCAAGAAACAGCTGTAGCCAATGCATATCTCATTATCTTTCCTTGGCAGGCAAAGCACGCATCGTGTTTCATATCTCCCACCCTTTGCTGAAATATATATAAGCTATCTGTTATTTTTTATTCCTCGTGTATCTGAGTCACATAAAATCTTTACTAAAGCTAAAGATTAGGCAATTTGAAATAAGTGTGGTAGAAATTTCTTCAAGAATATAAGAACACAACAATAGACAGTGGAGTCTTGTGAAATTACTCTTAGATGAGCCTCAAGCCAGATGGATTTAGGGCCTGAACTAAAACGAAGCAAGATGTGTCATGCCAGTGACTTCCTTAGGCTCTGCAGTAATACTTGAGGTTTATTTCACACTAGCCACTGAATACTTTTTTTTTTTTCTTCCCCCCTCCATTCAGCAAGGGCTACACAGATGTAGTGAAAATTCCAGAAGGGGCAACCCACATCAAAGTTCGGCAGTTCAAGACTAAGGACCAGAGCAGGTTCACTGCCTACCTAGCTCTGAAAAAGAAAAACGGTGAGTACCTTGTCAATGGAAAATATATGATCTCCACTTCAGAAACAATCATTGACATCAATGGGACTGTCATGAACTACAGTGGCTGGAGTCACAAAGATGATTTCTTGCACGCAATGGGACACTCTGCCACAAAAGAGGTTCTCATTGTGCAAATACTTGCGACTGATCCCACTCAACCAGTGGACGTCCGCTACAGTTTCTTCGTGCCAAAGAAGCAAGGGCAAATGACTAACTCTGTCACTGGCAGTGGCAGCAGCAGCAGCAAAGTAACTCCCCAGCTGATGCAACCCCGCTGGGTTACGGGGCCGTGGCTTTCTTGTTCTCGAACATGTGACACAGGATGGCACACCAGGACTGTCCAGTGCAAAGACGGGCATGGAAAATTAGCTAAGGGATGTCTTCTCTCTCAGAGACCGTCAGCATTTAAACAGTGCGTGTTGAAAAAGTGTTAACCTGTGGTTGTGGTCTTCTTTAAAAGAGATTTGAGTAAGCCATTGTTGACATATTGATATTAGGTCTGTCCAGACAGAAGGAAGCAAAGGCTTCAATGTACTTACATACAGTCTCAAATTATGGGCAGAATCTGCCTATTTGGACCAAATGAAGATGTGCACTGCTTTAAGTAATAGTAGGGTGAACTTAATATGTCAAAAAAACTTAAGCATTAAAGTTGTTATACGCCCTCTGTGTCTGCAAAAATACAAAATAAAATCATGCAAAAGAAGAAAAACTAGTGAATGGAGGATCCTGGGATATTTGAAGGTTACAGAATCATCTCCCCTTTTTCACCTACCTCTAATACAGTATGTCCTTAGAAAATGTCACATGTACCCATGACACCACAGTAGCTAGCTAATTTTATACTGTTTTTAAAATATATTCCATTTGGTATGTCACTTTATATCACTTGGTTTTATTAAAAATCAAAAGAAAAACTACATAAGCAAAGTGATTGACCAAAGTATATTTGCAGCCCTTGTGGACTTGGTCCATTCTTCAGAAAGGGCCGCAGGTGTTTTACTGGAAAATGATGAGCTTGCTGCTGGTTTTAAAAAGTAGTACCTTTTGATTTTGACAAGAGGAAACGCATTTTCATGCTAGGAATTTCCTGACAGCAGGTCATTATTCTATGACAAATACTGTGTTTCCACCAAGAAATTCTCAGAAGGAGCATTGCAGCAGCTTGCAGACCAGGGATCCCCATATGCACATTGCTCAAATACCAGCACCATCAGTGACTCCTCACCATGTTTATGTCAGACACACACAGAAGGAGGATTTGGCTGCTAGAAGGAATTTGTGTACACTTTGCTTGTAAATCTTCCACTGGTTACAGCCACGTCACAGCTTGGGGTCCTTGTTTTTGATGAACAATAGCTGCTAGCCTCTTCTTTCCATTAAACAAAGACATACTGTATTTTGTAGAAACTAGTTAGAGAACCAAAAATTACAGGTAAGATAATCAAGGGTCTCCTAACTCAGATATTCTGAGGCTGTGTTCAACTGCTTTCTCTGTTATTTTCTCTATGGCTTCCACCTGGAATCTAACAATGTGTAATGTACCTACATCTTCTGAAGAGGCTATTAAGGTCAAAAAACACAGCAAGCAGTTAATATTTTGTCACTGTTTTGTCCATCATGTCTAACTCTGGTATTCATCTTACCAGCAAAAGTTTGTAACTATTTGTCTTTTCTGATTGTTTTGTGTGTGTTTTGGGTTTTTTTTTAAAGCTATAGAAGGCATTCATGTGTTGTATGTCTACTACGTTTGAGAGGAAGAGGGGTCACTAGGAAGTCAAACCACATCAGGATGTGGAGGACTTGCCCAATATCAGTAAGACTGTTTCCACAGTACAGGCAGTAGCTGGTAAAAATTTTTATTGGCAGCAACTTCTGAATCCTGTTATTGCCTGGTAAAAGTTCTGTGACCAAGGATGGGCATTTCACCTTACGCAAGTAACAGGTGGAGGCCTGATAGCAACCCTGTTAAAATTGCTTCCTTTTATATCAGCAGGCTTTGAATTAAGCCCTAGAATAACAGGTACCAAAATAAATTGTTATTATATGCTGATGAAAATAGAATCCCATCTGTCTTTTATTCCTTCATTCATCCACACTGGAGAGTATGAGACTGCGGGAGGATTTTCAGACAAGTCTTACAGCTGTAAGCCAGTAGTACTCAAGCAGTGAAATACCCCAGGCTTTTCTGAAAATCCCAATAATGAAATCAGTGGAGAAAACTTGCTGGTATTTGTAGCAAGGGCAAATCTCACTCCAAGCTGACACAAACATGTTTTTGCAACTGTGGCATGTTTGTATGAACTCTAAGAAAGCATGTGATGATTTCAAAACAGCGTAAGATTGCTACATCTACAAATGTAAAACCTGGAGCAGTATCTATTTTTCTACCCTCTTCTAAATAAACAGTGAGAGGGGCAGGGCCTCCTTCTCTGTCAAAATGAATTACCAACTAATACTACTAGTTGTCTTCAGTTTTCAAGAAAGAGGTGGCCTTCTTATTAGTAGTCCTATGCAAAATTGTGGATTTTGAGGAAATTCCTCACTTAGTTTGTGATCCCACCCTAAAACCTGAGGTCAAGGCTCTGAATAGTTGCAGAGTAAAGATTTATGCCTTCTCTACTTATTAACATAAGATCACTTAATAAGTGTCTTATTTTCAAGTAATCTGTTTACTTACATATGTATTACACATGTTCTAGAACCTCTCAAAAAAGTTCATAACAAAAAGAAACTATCATGAGAGGATGAATAAGGAGACAGTCTCATGTAGAGTTAACATTTGTATCTGCATACAGCTACTGTATTAAGTGGCATTTGTTTTTCCTGTGTTTTATCATAATAGAGACAGGATGTGCAAGTATTTGTGTTTGCTTCATAGTGATTATTTATTATATATTCAACAGAATGAATAAAGCTTTTGGATGCTATTCAGGCTCCAGAAGAGAAATACCGTACACGGGTATAAATTTAAAGCTTCCTTAGATCAAAAGTATCTTTTTTCATAGAGTTTATTTATAAAAAATAATTAAATATGCAAATTAACCACTATCATGATTTTTCCCTTTTCACCAGTGTAGTAGTGAAGCAAGTGAGTGAGAGCAAAAAGCAGTTGCCTTTATATGGTGAGAAGGCAAAGGGGACAGACCAAGGAAGCAACTCTGAAAGTGTAAGATAAACTCAGTCAGCCTACTGTAGTTAACACTTGCTTTTTAGCTGTTTGTTGTAATCAGACTCCAGTTCCAAACCTTGCTTTTGTCAGTCATACCTATCTCATGTAACTGATGAATGAAAAATTGGTGCAAGATATGTGACTGTCACTTTAACTTTTGTTCTCAACTAAACTCCTTGTCACTCACACTGTTACGTCGTTGTTTACATTACCACCAAGTGCTGCCAAACAGGATTAATAAAATGCATGTAGGGAATAGAAACGCAGGGTACTGCTCTTTGCATAGAAAGATCACAATACTCCATGTTAAATTCACTGCTAGCTTTTTGGAACACACCTCCATTGCCCTTAGGTGGAGTTGGACGCCTAAGCATCAGTGGTTTTTAGAAAATCTGCTTCTCAAATATAACATTCTCATTAGGAAAAAGCCTATATTTGGTTTGACTGTATAGAAGAAATTACATTTAGCTGCCCTCCTGTGGAAACAGTTTTATCACAAGGGGGAGAGGGAATAATCTTGTGGATTAATCACAGTTGTAAAAAAAAAAAAGCAACACAGCACTGAAAAAAATAAAATAATTTATTGTTTTTTCAACTGGTATGTGAATGGATGTAATGAATTTATTTATTCTTATTTAACAAAAAAAATGTGCAAATTCTATATTTAAAATGTTTTGCTATCATCTCTGTCTCTCTTTCTCGCTTTCTTTTAATTTATGCTTCAAATTTGTGTTGAAAGTACGTCTTGTGAGTTTACATGATGTATGGCACTGGTCATTTTTTGTATGTTTTTATTTGGAAAGCTTTCTGCATGAAACAGGAGTATATGTGTATACAGGTGTGCACACTGTATAGATGTATATTCTTTTTCTGGTACCATCTTTTTCTTAGAGAACTTGTAGATTTTTAATTTCGTGACACCTCATGCTCAAAGCTCCTTGTTACACTTCACTTCAAAAATCTCTCAACTAGCAAGTCCCAAAGGTCTGTGGACCAAAAAAAACCCCCACAGCAGCTCCTAAAGCAGTCAGATAACAGGTGTCTGCTTTGCACAGGTGCATGCAGTTCATGCGACACACCTCAGTGTGATCTAGCACCAAAGCTGGTAGGAGTCTACTCTTGGATTCAACAGGAGCAAGTTGAGGCTTGTAGTGAGAGTTCTCTATACGTGAATGAAATTTCTCTGGGTTGTCAGGGTGGCCAGAGGGTCTTCTCTTGTGCAGCTTCTTATGTTTAAGTGAAAACACTATAGTGAAACTCTGTGTGCCTCTTTAAAAATATAGCTGAAACAATGTATGATTTGGTTTATGAAGACTGAACCATTAAAAAAGCTACTTTTTCAGTCTTCTCACCACTTATATACATAGATAAATATATACACAGGGCTCTAAAAAGTCAAAAGACCAATTTGGAAGTGGTTTACTTCATTGTATTCTAGCTCTTTGCACCTCATCAGACAAAGTTAGATGCAAAAAAGCCAGCAAAGCCTGCATTCCCACTGTTTCCTTGAAAATAACAGTATCTGTTTCCTTCCACTTTTCATCCAGTGCAACTACTCCTGAATGCAAAGGAATTTTTATTGGGCCCAATATAAGGAAAAAAATGCAATATAAACAAACCTACAGTTTTTCTACAGTCAGTTTATTTAACAATACAACTTACTTCTGCAGCCAGTTCTACAGACTGCAAATAATCTATTCTAAAGCGTTGAAAGTTATCTTGCTTTCGGTGCCCACAGTCACACAAGTTAAATTCCAGCTCAGCCTCTCTGCCCAGTGTCTGCTGCCATCCAGGCACTCCTGAAGACTTGGAGCCAGCCACAAGACTTTAGATGAAATTGTGATGGCCAGTGGGGGATGCTTCCTCACTGAAGACCTGTTCCAAAATGCCAGGGAATGACTATAAGCCTTGACTTTGATGATCTCTCTAGGGCTGGCTTTAAACAGGATTTGTAAGGATGAAACAACAATTGTGGGGTTTCAGCAATATGTTTAGGTGAGTGTTTCTCCTCGTGCTAATTAATGCTGTGCTGTTCTTTGTACTGAGGAAGATGGAGCCTACGGCAAGAGGCAAAATTGGGTTCTCTGAGCATGGGTGGCAATTTTTGAAAAAAAAAAAAAGTTGCTGGTTTGGAGGAGCTTGTTCCTTTTTTTAATTAAGTGATCAGTTATTATAAAGTTGCCAGAGTGCATCTTTGCAGTCACACATTTCATTGGTAACATTTTTAGGAGGGTTTTTTACTGTGGGTACACTGGTACTAGCTTGTATAGTAAAGATAGTTCAGCATTCTTGTTTTGAATCACACTGGAAATGCAAGTATTTCTGGTTTTACCATGACTACCAGTAATGGCCCTTAACATGAGAGAAATTGTCAGGTCTTCAGCTGGTGCCACAAAATGCTGCTTTGGGGTTTAGAAAATTTTATTACGGCGTATGTTTTCGGTGATAGCATAAAAAATTTGAAATGCCCCAAACATATTCTTAGTCTTCCAGGTGAGTGGTATAAGAGTTTATCTGCAGGTACGCCATGCCAGACATCTCCGTACTGTCCCGCTGCTCTGCACACTGCAGAATAACAGGTCAAAAACAAAACCCACAATTGGAAGTTGTTCATAGAGGCTCACGGTCACTGTAAGGACACTAACATCATTTCCATGTACATCAGCCTTGCATAGTCCATGTTGAAACATGTACATGAGCTTATGAAGAACTTAACTGTGGCTGAATGCAAATACATTTTTTGTGTGTGTGTGCATGTGTATACTTGTGTATATATAAGCACATATAAGTATGTATGTATACAAATAAGTATTACTCCCCCTCACAGAGCAAAATAGTTACACTGGGTTTAAATACCTATGCAAATTCAGGGTAACTTAATTTCATCATTTGGCTTTGCAGGAGCTGCTTCAGACTTATGCCACTTTAAGTGACAGCGTAATTTGTCTTAATTTATAGGAACAAGTTTACAGAATTTATCATATGAACTGTGAAATTTTCAGATAGCTTATCATATGAGGCATACTCATTGAGAGTCAAGCATATATGCATTGTTAAAATCCTGTCAGATACAGGAAATGATACACTGCATTCAAGTAAGTTGGAGACAGTGTAACATTCTTGTATAGCGATAAATCTGTTTAATTCCTATCGCCAGGTCATCTACCTAACATCAGATAAGATAAAACAAGAGAGGTATTGTAGGGAAGACTAATGGGAAAGCACAACGTTTTACCTAGTTTATTTCATGTGCCTCTTTATACACTTCATTGGTGTCAGCATATTCTGGGAAGTGTCACTTTGTGCATTACAGGTAACTTGGCTGAAATACCAGTACCTTTTGAAAAACTAAGATGTGTCACAAAACTTGTTTTCATCCTAGTACGTGTCTAAGCAAAGAGTTAACACTTTTAGAGCACTACTATGTCAACCAGTTTACATCATAAATAATATGTTATGCAAAATATAAATTCATTTGAACTGAATTGTACAAGGTCTACACTGTACTACGACACATTGAAGGCAAATATTTTGTTTTGTAAACTATTACATATGTATCATTTACCTGTTGTAATCTTAAAACATTTGATTCTGTGATTTCAGTAAAAGTAATAAATATAAACTGTATCATAGGTCCAAAATACTTGTTTTATATGGTATACTTGTGAGCTACTGTTTGCCATCTGTGCCCCAGTAGAGACAGATGACCTAAGAGTTTGAGCTGATCCCTACATTAAGGCATAAATATTCTTTCTGTATGTAAAAATTGCACTTCAGTTGTGGTGGGATGGAGTTATGTCAAAAGTGTCTTTGTGAGTCAAGAAACGTAACAGGAAAGTGCAAAAAGGGGCATTTGGTGCCTCTCCAGAGCCTCAAAGTTCCTATTTGCTGCAGTCCAGAAAGATGGTATATACTGGTGATCTCCTGAGCATCGCCAAAGGCCCCATGAAATCCATGGGACATGTCCAAAAGCAACATCCTGCAGAATTGGCAGATTAGGTATTCAGAATGAGATTCATAATTAGGCATATAAACCCATCTAAGAGTAGTAAAAACCAACCAGAATGGGTAATGGCAGTGTATGATGCGTGCAGAAGTGGTGGTACAGCATATGTGTCAAAGGGAAGATAAAAGCAGTAATTAGGGGCCTGGGCTGGTGAGACAGACCTGTATACACACTGCAGTTGAAATGTGGCCCTTATGACACATTATTACCAAGACTTACTTTTCTAATAGAATCATATTATTATGCATTATAATTTGATTTCATGCTGATTTCTTGCTTTCCTTTCTCATTGCACAACATTGAGCTGGAGTTTTTCTTGTTCCCAAAAATTATGCTTTCTTTCCAGAATTGAAAGTAAACTCATCATGGCTAAATCTTAGCCCATATGCATGTCTAGTCTATTGATTGCTGGAATTTTTATAAATGTGGAGGTTTTCTTTATTTTGTTTTACAAAATGTAAATGAATCTGATTCTTATTTACAGAAACAACTTATATATGCCTAGGAATAGCTGTTCTTCCTAGGTCATTCAGACAACAGCAGTGAGGCTTTACAGAGCTGCCAGTACCTATAGAGAGGCCCAAGGTCTTAAGAAAAATGTGTCTGATAATCTGTTACACTACACAGAGATCTGCTTGAACCATGTTACAAAAGAGCTGTCCTGCTAGTGCTTGGTACAGTGTATGTCTATATATATATGAGCAATATTACATATTTATAATATTGCTAATACATAGTCTGTATGTATATAAAGATGTTTCAGAAAACCTCGCTTACACATTTACACTGGATGGTTCTAAGATTGGTCACTGCCCATCAGAAATAATACAGTGGTCAACGTCAGTGCAGGGTGCAGTGAAGAACCTGTGCTTGAAGGCAGTTTTGCCATTTACCATGGCTGAAGGTTTTAGAGAGATCAGTCATCTGCTACACTCTTCACTAAAAATTGGCTAACAGGTTTTCGTCCTTCCCTGCATCTTTCCTCAGCCAGGATGCTGGGACAAAGCAAAACCTCCACCAACTCCTTGTCTCCTCCTGCCCACCTGCAGGCAGAAATGGCAGACGCACAAACTGTGCCACAACTAGGTCCTCTACTTTTAGGTATCTGTTGTCTCTCAGAGAACTCCACAGGTGTTACCACCCCGGAGATACTTCAGTACTTCTGAATTTTTGTCTGCATAGCAAGCTGCAATGTCACTGATTACAGCAGGTCCCGTTTTCCCAAAATTCCATTTTTATTTCCCATTTTAGAGTTTGCAGTAGCTCTGAGAAAGCCTTTAATGGGAAAGGAAATCTGTTGGAACACAAATCAAATAGAGCAGAGACAGCAATATAGACTTTCTCAAATGTCCAACACTGTCATAATCCCATTACTGAGGGACTGTTCTGTATCAGGAAGATGAACTCATTCTCTCTTAATGTATTTTCCATCTCTTCGTAACGTGACATTTCACCTCTTCAGAAACTATACATAATTACATGGGAGGAGGGAGGCTTCAGTTCCCCAGACTCCGAACTTTTAGACCCAAATCTCATTTTTAGGTGGGGATGCAAGATGGATTTGATCCAATTTCAGTCCTCTAACCAAACTGATCCTTTTTTTAAAAAACATATAAACAAAAAACACCTACGTTTTGGGAACCTCAAAATATATCCAATAATTAAACTAGAAAATGTCCAAGTGTTTCCACATTGCTTACACCATTAGCTCACTGTCCGTGTGCTGTGCTCTGCAAAATTTATCATTGGACTTAGATCACTCAACATTCTAAGCTGAAACAAGGATAGTGCTGGAGAGAAAATATGTGGGAAAAATAATTTAACAAAAGCCAAGGAAAAATTATTACTTTCCATGCTTGGAGGACTAGAGCAGCAATCTCTTTGCTTTTTCTTGATTATTCTGGGAAAAATATGTCTAAGTGAAAGCACACAGACACTTTCTTAAGCAGCTGTTGTAGCAATCGTGCAACCAAAGAACGAGTTTATTAAAACGGCTATTGTGGTGATTGCCACCATAGTGTCACTGTTCTGAGTGTTACTAAACAAATACAGTAAGACAGGATAGTCTGATGAAATTCTGGAGAATGCATGTGCATTTAGGTATGGGAGAGAGAGGGGTGGCTCAGGAAGCATAAGGCATAATGTTTCATTCTGTAATCTTTATTAGCTTTAATGCATTTTGCCACAGGAAGCTCATAAGCATGCATTTTTGCCACCCGTAATTTGGTCCATTGGTGTTCCTTTATTTCTTCCATCTATTCCTCTGTCTCAGTAAGACTTTACCTAAAGGCCCTGAACCTGTAGACTTAAAGCCAAACCCTACTACATGTCTTTGCCTGCGTCAGCCTGAGTTCTGCTAAACAGACTCACTTCAGTAGGAATGCTCCCAAGTAAGTCATGACTGCTGCCAGATGGGCACTGAAGGGATGGCATCCCCTGCCCTTGCAGCTGCCAGGAGAGAAGGGTTGGGAGGTGAGCCCAGCAGAGGGCATCAGCTCTCAGACTGTCTCAATGGGGGAAGCAGGCTGAATTTTCAGATCCTGCACATGTGCAAGGACATGCCTATCTCTAACTCATCTGAGCACTTTGCAAAGGTGTGCATCAGAAATTAATTCTTTTTATAGTGCGGGCTCTGAACGTCACCTTTTACTCCCCTCACACATTTGTGGTGTTAGAGGGAGTGCAGTCAAATTGGATTGTACATTTTTTTGCCTGGAGGCACTGAGACGCTTCCTCCCTGTCAACTTTGAGTTGCTGCTGTAGCAGGTGTGGTGCCTGGGCCCTTTGATGATGGGACCTGGGAGTCCTCATGCCCATTGATAATTTTGCTGATCTGCTGATCAAAGGCCATATTCCCCAGACAGGTTTGCAGATGTAAATTTTGCCCTAGCCATGCCGGTAACCACAGAAGGGCCATACATATTTGCTAGTGCACATAAAGTGCACATCCTTGCAAAAAATGTGCAAATTGCCCTCAACTGGCAATCCAGCAAAGGGCCATTGGAAACTGACTCCGTGCAGCCATAAAGCCATGAAGGTACCACAGAGAAACATCTGCTTGGTAAGCAGAAAGGCACAAGCACAGTGAACATCGCTACAGTCCCGTAGTGCCCGAGAGCATCAGGTAACTCACATCTTGAAATCGTTGAAAGCTGGCAGCAGGCCACAGAGGTAATTGCTTAGATGGCAGCTACCCAACGAGTTGGCAAACAAGCTTAGTTACCTAGTAAAGGTGGTCTGTAACTAAAGGGCAACAAAAATTATACTGGAAACTTTCAGAGCACTTTAAAGTGGTCAGTTTAAGACAGGGCCCTGCCCACTGGAAGTGGTCCTTTGCTGAAGGCCTCACTGTACTTAGGGATGGTTTTGTCCAGGAAAAACAGCGTAGATGCATTCTGTGTGGGCTGGGAGGAATGTTTTCACACTGATATTTATGTGGCATGCTAAGATCTGACAGACATCCAGAAGGGTTTCAGCCAATATTTCATTTTAAATACATGCTGCACACAACTGAATAAAAGCACGTGAAACGACATTGCTCCTGAGGGGTAAACCGAATGGCAGAGTGACCGCAGATAGCAGAGGCAGACTCCATATGGTAAACCAGAGGCTATGGAGATACAGGTTATTTCAACAGGAATTTGAGCTATGAAAGGATTTAAGGGGAAATTACCAACCAGTCTGGCATTCAAATGCCAAAATCCACAGTCAGACTCTTGGCCATACAGGCACACTGTAATGCTCTTCAGCTTCACTTCAAAGGGAGAAAGGAAGTTGCAGGACTTCTCTGTGTAAACCTCAACCTCTTCATGTATGCAGGAAACCACCATCAAAATGCTAGCCCTCTATTGGGTTAAAACAGGATGGTGAACAGAGGTATTATATATGAACAACTTTTCCTTCAGAGGAGAGAAGAAAGAAGCAAAGGATGTTTTATTTCCCTCTCCATCAAAATAATTATTATTTTGAGATGAGTTCATTGTCTATTTTTGGCTATATTTTTCCCCAGAAATAGTTTCATAAGGCAGAGAGACAGAACCTAAGACAAGTTGTCAGGTTACTGCAGAACAACTTTGCCTCCAAAAGGTCTCTGCCTGCCACGGCCTGCAGAAGATCTTTCCAGCATGACTCCAACCTCAGGCTTCTGTTCCCCAGGAGCCGTTTCCTTTGGCCACATTCCCCATGTTTATTTAAATCATCACCTGGTTTGTTTTCAGAGCTAGTCAGATTTCTAGAAATATATAAAAAAGGATGATAACAACCCAGTAAAATAGGGGAAGAAAAAAAAAAATACATTGGCAAAACAATCAGGAGATACAGTTACTTCTTGTTTACAACTACAAAAGAAAAAAAGATGGGGAAAAAGCTCCAAGAAGGAACAGTATCTATGAAAAGTATCTCTTGTGTCTTGAACCTGGATGTAAGCCATAACCAGGCAGCATCCAAAAGCTTTGGAAAATTCAGGGAGTTAATTTGGATGTTGTAAAAATCCAAATACTGTACTAAGCTTTAAAATACAAAGCAGAAAAGATAAAATAAGAGAAGGGAGTAGTGATAGAGGAAAAATGCTTTACTTCTCAGTTAGATACAGTGAGGGACAAGTAGTAACTAAGAAGGGAGCTTGGACGGTTTAGGATAATTTCATACACAATTAAACATAGCAGATATATAAGGAACAAAAGGTTTTTATTCTATAAGGATAAATGTGGATTTCCATTAGAACGAGCAGCTGAAAATTTCATAGCCCAATTGTTTATGGGAATGTGGACATTGTTGCTAAAAAACCTGAAGATTGCACCCTAGATGAGTTTTTCATTTTAAAAGCTTGAAATTAAGTCTTATTTATTTATTAGATATGCTAGGAGGTTCCTTCTCTTGCATGGAAGTAATTGTAGTTGTAACACACATTACAGTTCACAAAGGAGTGGGAGTGAATCAGTCATTCCTAACGTACTTCCTAATGTAACATTTGTGTTTAAAGCAAAGGGTTAGTAGGTAGACTAGAAAGTTTCTTCAATACACATGCTCAGGTCAGTAAGATGTTCCATAGGAAATGCACCTTACAGACAAGGGATTTACATTGAAGCTTGATTAACAAATGCCCCAAGGTCTCTTGGTGTCATTACACCAGAGAAAGACAATGGCTTAATGAAACAGGAATGTGGGAGCACTTCTCCTCTCTGTGGGACAAGAGTAAGGGGCCCAGCTGAAGATGCACCGTGACCATGTGTTGCAAAGGCTTGCTGAGGGACAGCCTCATAGGTGCTGTCCCCAGAAAATTGTGAGAATGCAGAGCTAAAGCCTGGCTGTGAGTCAGTGTTTAAGCAGGGGTACGAGGCCAATTCACCTGACTAGCTCAGTAAATGTATTGTGAGCAAACAAATAGCCTGGTCATTTGGGACACATCTCAAAGCACTGTATGAAAGTAGCTAGAGGACCACAAAAACTACTCTGTTATCCACAGGGCAGTAGACAGAGGTTATTTTAGCAGTGTGAAATGTTTTCTGATTCCAACAGCACACAAAAAAGTGCCAAAGCAATTTGCCAGTGACAATAATGTGTGGTGTAATATTGAGGATGAAAAACCTTTGGCTGGGTTTGACCCAGTATAAACCATCCCTGCGTCTACTCCAGTAATAGTCAGTGTTAACCAACTATATCTGAGCTTTTTTATCTGATTTGTATCTCAGATCAAATATAGATAAATATTAAATTATATCTACACCTAAGGCAGAGTCCTTGGTGTTGACTTAGAATGCAACTCATGTTTCTAAATAATTTCAGTGAATTGGTAAATCTGATCCTTAAAGGTTTTGAAAAACATATATTATTATTTTTTTAGTCTGCTATTTAACACCATAGTGTGATTCTAGCCAAGCCCTGAAATCCCACGCAAGGCAGATTATGTTCGGTCCTCTGGCTGTCTACGTATTTTCCTCCACTATGTACCTTACAAGCCAATGCCTGAATATAGCCCTAAAATCACATCCTCAGCATACACCCAGGAGACCACATTCAGTATAGTGTCACCCATCATATTGAACCAATTGATTCTACCAGGATTGTTAATAAAAGCATAATTTAAAAAATGCCTTTTTACTTTAAGCCTGGGGGGTTTTTTAATGGTATAGTAGTTATGGCAACTGCTTCCTGCCACCTCTGCTGCCAAAAGCCACAATCCATCCATGAAAAAGAGCTCCTCCATCCAAACACATTTTTCAGTGGACAGCAGCATTCCCTGGCTAGAGCACACTCTTCCCTTCCCTTCTGGCAAACTGGAAGCCAAACAAAATCTGTAACAAATGTGAGCTGAGAGTGAGGAATTAAGTGAACTTCTTTCAAATGACTTTGTATTTTTACACATACATACAAGAAAAAAGAAAAAAAAATACTCTTAGGAGGGGGCAGGGGCTGGGAGGGGGGAGCTAGGACACCCCCCAAGACTTTCAAATGAAAAAAAATATATTTTCCTTTCTTAGAATGCATGTTTGGGATTCAAACTCTCTTAAAAGTCTTGACATAATAGTAATTTAAAAATTGGTGAGTTATTCCTCCTTTTATCCTAGTTTTATTCTACCATAGAGGTCAGTGGCAGGATTTCTTAAGTCTGGTGTATTTCCTGCATGATGATCAAAGTTTACTTTATGAATTTGAAAAAATAATGTCCCTATTGTTTGCTAATACCAAAACTCTGCTTCTTTGAGTAAGTGTTTCTGTTCTTGACAGAAAAAAAATCTTAAATTTCCTGTTTGATAACATGGCAAAGCTTTTAGAAAAGCTTTACAATTATTTTTATGGACTGTATTTATACACACTTTTTCAATGCACATTTATTTGGAGCTTGCTTGTCTTTCCCTTGCCCTGTTGGCTGTGATCCTTTACCCACTCAGGAAAAAATTAACAGCAGATAGTTGTATGATTTCATACTTTCTTGTTATGAGAAAACATTGTAACAGACCATTTAAGCAAACAGTGTAGTGTGCTACTCTTTTGATCCCCTGTACAGCAAACAAAAAAAAAGGTCCATGAATGTCAAAAATTTGAATTAATCAAGAATGATGATGAGATGAACAGCCACTTATAAAGCAAAAATTATCTTCTAAATTGAATAGGGACACTTTATCAACACAACACAACTATCGTAGAATCATAGAATGGTTTGGATTGGAAGAGACCTTAAAGGTCATCTAGTTCCAACCCCCCTGCATGGGCAGGAACACCTCCCACTAGACCAGGTTGCTCCAAGCCCCATCCACCTGGCCTTGAACATTTCCAGGGAGGGGGCAGCCACAACATCCCTGGGCAACCTGTGCCAGTGTCTCACCACCCTCACACTAAAGAATTTCTTCCCAATGTCTAACATAAATCTCCCCTCTTCCAGCTTAAAGCCATTACCCCTTGTCCTATCACTACCTGCCCTTGTAAAAAGTCCCTCCCCAGCTTCCCTGTAGGTGCCTTCAGGTACCAGAAGACTATAACGTCTGCCTGGAGCTTCCTTTCCTCCAGGTTGAACCTCAACTCTCTCAGCTTGTCTTGATAGAAGAGGTGCTTCAGCCCTCGGATCATCTTTGTGGCCCTTCTCTGGACTTTCTCCAGGAACTCCACGTACTTCTTATAGTGGGAGCTTCAGACCTGGACACAGTACTCCAGGTGGGGTCTCAAGAGCTGACTAAAGGGGGCGAATCACCTACCTTGACCTGCTGGACATGCTTGCTTTGATGCAGCCCAGGACACAGTTGGCTTTCTGGGCTGCAAGGGCACATTGCTGGTTCATGTTGAGCTTCTCATCAACCAACACTCCCAATTCCTTCTCCTCAGGGCTGTTCTCAATTCATTCTCCACCCAACGTGTAACTGTGCTTGGGACTGCCTCAACCCAGGTGCAGGACCTTGCACTTGGCCATATGGAACTTAATGAGATTGGCCTGGCCCCACCTCTCAAGCCTATCAAGGTCCCTCTGGATGGCCTCCCTTCCCTCCAGTGTGTCGACCACAGCACAGAGCTTGGTTTTGTCAGCAAACTGGCTGAGGATGCATTCCATTCCACTGTCCATGTCACCAACAAAGATGTTAAACAGCACTGGTCTGAGTACCAGCCCTTGAGAAACACCTCTCATCACTGGTCCCTATGTGGACATCAAGCTGTTGATCACTACTCTTTGAGTGCAATCATCCAGCCAATGCCTTATCTGCTGAGTGGTCCATCTTTCCAACTTAGAGACCAGAATGTTGTGAGGGACAGTGTCAAACACTTTGTACAAGTCTAGGTAGATTATGTCAGTTGCTCTTCCCTCCTCCACCGATGCTGTGACCCCATTGTAAAAGGCCACCAAATTTCTCAGGCACGATTTACCCTTGGTGAAGCCATGCTGGTTGCCACCAGCCACCTCCACATTTTCCATGTGCCTTCAGAGGATCTGCTCCATGAGCTTGCTGGGCACAGAGGTGAGTCACTTTGAGGTTTTTGGCTGGGTGTGAGAAGATAAGCTTTGAGTTCCAGTACTAATTAGGCATTACACACATCATTAACAATTTCCACTACAGTAGCTTCAGCCCACATGATTTTTTTGCAAAGAAATTGCAGAAACACAGTGAAGACAGTGTAAGCACTCAAAAGAACACACAGTACACAAGGCTGGAATCATGAAAAATAGCAGGGAAGGAAAAGCAACAGAAGAGACAAAGGTCCAATCCAAAACTGTGAGGCCAATATTACTGTGGTTTTGCTTCCAAACTCAGCAACAAGTCTGCATCACCTAGTATTCTGTGTTAATGCAGTTCTCACTGATTAAAACCCCTTTTCTCCCCCCATGAAGTACCCACCTCACTGAGATTTTTGCTTTCAAAATTATTTTCACTCCCTCCATGCGAGTAATGCATTGTATTGTTAGGCATTTTAGATCCTTTCATGCAATAAACATAAAGAGCTATTGTAATCCCAGATCAGAGTATTTAAAAATCCCTTCCCACTGGTTAGCTTAATGGCAGGAGTCATCAATGGCTAATTGTGGAGTTAGACGAGCCATCTCCACAGAGCAGTTCCATAGAAGAGGAAGGCTGTGCACCAACAGGGATGTCCGCACCCTGCTTTTGTCTCCAGTTCCCAAACTTGAGCCACCATGCATTGCAGCAACAGCAGAATCAAAGTGAATGAGAAGAAAAGCCAAAGCATATATATACGATGATGCAAAAGAAAATTATGTTTGTATCTCCAAGGATTCACTGATTAATCCATTGCTTGGATTTTCTCCCTACGAAGGCATGCTGGGTTGCTTCAAGACTAAACCAGCTAAAATAAGATGGTGCCATTCAAAGCTTAATCCTAATCAAATATCCCCACATTTCCCTTAACTGTGAAGTTGAGCTGCAAGATTACAGAATTTGCCTATGTTTACACAGGTCAAATGAAGTGGTGACAAACAAAGAGGCAGCAGAACATATCCTTAACCCCGTTACCCAGCTGAAGCAACTGGAAGACAGAAAAGTCATAATAATCCTGTTTTAAGTAACACAGAGAGCAGAAGCACAGCCAGGAAAGTACTGTGGGCTTCTAAGTCCAAAATAATGATATAAAACAACTGTTCCTCTTTTACCGGGATTTTTTACAGCTGCTTGTGGCATCAGGTTGACATTCTTAGTTATTTTTTTTCATTCAAGTCCCCTCTTGTAACTGCATCCACATAAGCAGTTCCTCAGTTCAGACAGAAGCACTGGTCCTGCCTACAATAAATCTTGAAGTGCCTTTAATTAGTCAAGCCAGGCATCTTTGTTAATTGACAGAGAAAAGTAGGCACTTGAAACATAGACGACTTGTGGCTTTTGCCATTGACCTTAGAGTAAGATGAGCTGCGCTCCACAGGCTCTTGTTTCTCTCCTTTGACTATAACGGGAGTGAAGAGTGTCTAGGTGATTAGATGTGGAGGCTTCCACCTTTGACCAGATATATCTGACCCTGGCCTCAGACTGCTCTGCAGACTACTTTATGGTACAATGGTTGACTTCTATGCAAGTTGGTCCATGAAGAAAAACACTGCTGTCATAGATTATTCCAGTGGCATGTTGTCTGCCAAGAGTGTATTACGCCGATCCTCTTACTATTCTTTTTAAGTCTAAATGCATCAAACTGTAGCAACTGTTTCATAGTCTTTCAAAAATTTAAAAATATATTTTCACACCGGGGAGGGGTTTCCTCTCATGGACTTTGGAATCTGCACCTGAAACAGTCTTTGGAGGTGCCTTTTAGATTCAACAGAGAAAAAAATGAACGCTTCACACATGCTATTCAATTCACCCGCCAGTAGACGTCCATAATAGGTTAGACGAATTGCACATTACAGATGTGTATTTCTTTCCAGTGACAAAGGGACATAGGGTTCAGATGTAGACAGCTACAGTGCAAATGTCTGAAACTGAGTGCAATGAATCTTATTCCAGATCTCAAAAGGGCTGAAAGTGCTTGGGAGCAGTATCCTGTTTCCAAAGAGTTTTCAAGCAAAAACTCAGTTCCAAATGGCTATAATTCTTTCCAAAAAATTTACTGGATGAGGGCAGGTCTGTTCTGCAGCATTTTTTTTTCACTGAACGACCATTGTGAGAAGTTTTAATGTTCTAGTTCAGACTCTCTCCCTCTCTATTATCCTTCCCCCTTACATCCTCCAGCTCTTACTTCATTGCAAAGTTATCTTTCAGCTTGTGCATGAAACTACACATTCTCTTTGGTACAGAAAATATCTGCAGTGAATTCAAAACCCCTCAGAATGTGAAGGCTGTAGATATTACAATGATTGTCAGCAAAATGCTTTGCTTCACTCTCCCCACCCACAATATATTCCGATGGAGTGATCTAATTTTTATGTTACGCCTTATTTGCAGAATTTTATACTAATATGAAGTTGTTTAAAATCAAATTATTAAGGCCTTGAAGAGATGTGACAAAGTTTGTTTCACCTTGTGTTGGTATACAATATTAAAATTGTATGGTACTTCAGAGCTTTTAAAGCCAGTTATCCAATTATATGTTACTACTGGTTATCACAACTCAGTATCCCCATTACACATCCAATATTGGTAAGCCCACAGCTTCAACAGGCTGTGACAGTGAGATCCCAAATGTAACCATGAAATGTTTGGTGGCTTTGAACGTTATGCGTTGTGCAGAATCTCTCAGTGAATAGATCTCGTTGCTGTGTTACAAACACAAAGAGAACCCGGCTCTTCACCCATTCACTGACTGTATACTTCCACTATCTCTTCTTTTTTGGCTTCTTTACCCTGTAGTGAATGCACGTAATCAAGCCAGCTGGTGCTTCCATGTCCGTACACAGATTTCTGCAGGTGACACTAAATTATCTTGAATATGCTCCAGCTCATTCCCTGAATAAAATCATTACGACCAAGTTTATTTTTTCAATTATAACCAAAGAGTGGTTATAATATAAACATATATAATAACATTATTCTATAAGCCAAATTATGTGCCTGAGCTATCAGAAATACCTTAGCTGACAAAAGAAAGGAAAACAGAAAAAAAAAACCAAAAAACCAACCTCACAAAATGTAAAACCTTAACTCTGTTTCCTGACCTGATAAAATTGATTTAAATGCCTTTAATTTAAGAGTGCATAGAGCTATGGAAAACTCAATACTCTGTATGCACCCATACTGGCTGTGGCAGTAAGAAAGGCAGAAAAGAGCAAAATATGAGACTCATTGAGGGGACAAGCTTTGGAGAAAGGGGTGAAAGAAGTTCTTGTATTTAAGCAGATTTTACCCTACTTAATTCCTACTGCTTTCTTCCCAGTTCCTGGGAGGTTTCTTTTCATCCTTCTACTTTAGGTGTAGGTTGACAAGCAATCACATTCAAAAGAGAAGCTCCATAATCCAGGGGAATCAAATATTTGTGGAAGGCATTAGATCTCTCAATTCCTTTTGGTACCCAAATGATTTCTGCTCCAAGCAAAGGTGTTGTTCTTTCATTTGTATTGTTTATTATTAACATGTAGCATTTTATTAAAATCGTGAAACTGAACTAATAGTAGAAACATACTCCTACAGCATGTGAGGATTGCTCACTTTTTGTGAACACACTCATGTTTAGGGTTTATTAGATGCCATTACTGAGTTTTCTGAGGTTATGAATATGAAAGGGATTCTTTTCCCCCTTCAAATACTCCATCATAAACTGGAAGGTGACTAGTAGAAACATGCCTGGTTCTTCCCATTGCAGACAACTAAGCTTATTTAGAATTAAACGTAATCAGTCCTATCTATTAAAAAAAGGTAGTGACAATAGGCCAGAGCTTCCCCTTGCTAACAGTTGTCATCCCATGTAGCTCTGTGGGGATTGGTGGAATGGCTTCACATTGCACCCACATAAAAGAAAGCACTTTTGGCCCAATGTCCATAGATTCTCTAAGGTCAGTGTACAGCAATAGCATCAGTAGCTCCTAAAGAAACAAATATTTTAAGTTCAGTGCCTAATTCCTGAGTAATTTTAAAACATTTGCACTGCTCACCGAGTGTCACATTGTCGTGTTTACAAAAATATGAATGCTTTCATGTGGGTCTAAAAAAGTAATGTTTACAGTACAAAGTTTATCTGCTTACATAAAAGTGTTTATCCTCAATTTTCCTGTTGGTCTAACATAGAATTATCTAAGATGACTTCTACTTTTGCACACAAAATTACAGAGTTAAGCTAGTGAACTACTTCTTTGAGTAGTATTAGCAAATTTCATGTATGTGTAAGTGTGTATGACTAAAGGTTGTTTAGTGCCATCTTTTGGGTGGTCCTAATACTACAGAACAGCTTAATCAAATCAGTTACACACTTGCTGTCATTCACATGGCTATGAAGCCATATGTTAGTAACCCTCAATGGGCTTCTAGAGAGTCTGGGGGTTTTACCCTAGATTCCAGCTCTCTGTAAGATTTTGCTGTCTAGTGTGTATAAGCCCTCTAAAGAACAGATGGGCAGAGATGAAGGAGAGCTGTAATCAGGCTTTATTCTGTGCTAGTCTAGGGTGTGGAGTGGGGACCCTAATAAACACTGAGAGACCAACCTGGCAGAATCAGTGAAACGAAGGCAAGGAGGTACCACCGATGACAGCAGGTGTAATTACACCACAGAGGCAGATGGATGCTCCACAGCTGATGCAAAAATACAGGCTTAGGCCTCTCTTGCTTGGCACAGGGATGTTGTGGAGCTGCTAGAGATGGGAATTGCCTGTATTAATCTCGTACCAGCTTTCAGAATTGAAAGGAAAACGGGTTGGAGGAGCCTTGCCCAAAGTACCTCTTTTAAACAGGACAGACACTTCAGTTTCCACAGGCTCCTTTACCGCATTCCTATGGTGTGGGAGTATATGCGCACCCTTGTAAAAAGAATCAAATTTCACCCTCTGCTTACACTCTTTGGTTCCTGATAACTGCAAATTACCTTGATAGGCAGCAGATATCTATGTAACAGCTCCAGCTGGCTGCATTTTTTGGTTATGTTTTTTTCGGGGGATGTTTTTTTAAAGGTATGTGCCTTTAATTATGAGATTTCAGTCTTCTAGCACCAAAATGCTTCCAGCCCTCCCCACAGCCACAGTTGAGTGAAGACCGTACCCTGTTGAGTGGCAGCAGTCAGATGACAAAGAAACTCAGTGTGAGGATGAATTGCTGTGAGTGTTTCCATGCTGCATAAAGAAAACTGCCATCCCTTTCTTAGCACACAAATCCCCAAATCCCCAGCAGCAAAATATTTTCCTATTTAGAAATACTGTTTTTTCCCAACTTCGGCCAATGTTCATGTTATTTTATATGATAACAATCTATGTATCCCAGTCACACCCTATGTCACCAAATTTCTTTCTTCTGACTCTGAAGAGCAATGGTAAACACATTAAGTTAATTGTTTATATTCTATCTTTATTCCATATTCCTTGCTTGTTCCAAAAAAAAGAACATATGACAGAAACATAAGAAAAACAAGCATCCAAAAATCCAACTTAACACCTACACTGATGCCATAGGATTAAAAGTGTACCTGAAATACTACGTGTATGGTACCTGGCAACTAATAACCAAATCTAGCCATAAACCCCTGCCTTTTCCACAGATGGTCTAAAATAGAACTCAATGACAATGTCCCTTGAAAAGGTTAGTGGTCAACTAGTTTCACCTTAGGCAAGAGCAAATGCAGGGTAGTGAAGTAGGTTATGCTTTCAGCAGGGTTTCCATTTCCCTTAAAAAGATTAGAGGCCTTTCTACCCTTTGTTCCATTCTATCCCAGGACAAACGAGCTACAACCCACAGCCAAGCCTAATTTCACATGCAAAAGGGAGAGTACCGGGCTTGGAGGTAGCTGAGCTTTGGATATCCCCATGTCAGCAATACAGGCCCACAAAGAGCAGGTCAAGGTTCGTACTGTGCTCCCTGACTCATGGTCCCAGAGACAGCACAGACAGAGCCAAAGGAATTACTCATGTGGAACAGCATTTATTGTAGATATTTCCAGCATTTACAGCATTCGGCCTTGGAGTCTAGAGCACCAGCTGATCCTTTTTTGCTAGCTGTTAGGGTTTAAATGACATATGCACACACAGCAAAATTTTGGACACAGCAGCCTCCCCAGTAAAATGCTGATGTCTGCAATTAAACTTATCTCTGTGTGGAAGAGTTCCCCAGGCACTGCTTCCTAGTCCAAGTGCTTTTTGGAGGCTTTTTGGAGGTGTCAGAAGGTCTGCATTCCCTTATGCTTGGATAATCAAACACTGCTCGCAAGCTTGTTTGGATGTTGAATGGATGTTGAAATAAGCCCAAGCAGGGAGTTTATGCACGTATGGTTTGTAGCATTTGAGAGACATGAGTCTGGAAGGTACTTTCTTCATCAGTGTATCCCTTCCTCTGCTGTGGTAGGAGACAGATACATGTAAGTCAGTTCAGAAACTAATGAAGTTCAATTTCACAGCCATTGCGCCCTTTGTCTCCTCCTGTTGGAAAGCAGACCTGCCCACGTGCACCTACAGCAGGCCTTACCATGAAACTGCACCCTTGAGAGGCCACATAGGCTGGGGATGCAGTGGTCCCCAGCATCAATAATCTGGTCTCGTTTCAACGGCATTAATAATTAAATGTTTCTCTTGCAGACAACCACCACTTGCATTGCTCACAGCTAGAGCTTTTGGTACTGCTACTCACATCACAACTGTACAATCAAATGATCTAATGGGAGTTTAAATAACGCTCAACCTATTTCCATAGCTCTTTGCAGAGTTGCAGTAGTCAAGAATTGCACTGTGCTAACAAAGTGGCGGGTGTGTGCTGGGACGCTGCTAAAGACGGCAGCTAGGAAGAGACTTCCAGCCACATAGATCAAAGCCCTTAAAAGCAAAAGAGATGCTCAAGTGACATGAAGTCAATGGGCCTCTGCTCAAGAGCAGCTGTCCACAGATACGTGAAAGGTACTGTGGGACTGGGGCAGCAGAGATGAACATAAAGCAACAAATGCTTGCAGTTTTAGCAGCAGAAGTCCTCACCTTAATTGACTTTTGTTTTCCTGCACTCTCAGAAGCAAACAGCACGAGTTAATGTTGTCAGTTCTCACAGTTCCTGAGCTTTTAGTGGCTTATGTCATAGCTTGAGTGTTTACAGTTTTTCAGCTTGTTTCCAATGCTATGTTTGAGTTTGATTTCTTTTGAAAAGGTAAAAAGAGAACATTTTTCTTGGAGAGCTTTGAAACCCAAATAAAGCTGGCAGGGGACTCTTAGTCAAATTCGGCTTCATTTATTTTGTCTTATTAGCAATTTCTTTACACAACCTATTTTAGTTAATGTATTTACCATATAAAGCAATGACAGCTCAGTTGGCATAACTACAGTTATATAAATGTATGGTTTTATAAAGTGGAATTTTTTTACCTCTCTGTTTGCTAAAATACCTGGTAATGCTTTGGTTTTAAAAGGTGTGTTACATGCGAGGGCTGTGCATATTTGCCCCGTAGCTAGGATTTTTATACTACACCCAGTTTGTAAATGTTATTGGGTGACAACCTATGAGATTATTAAACAATCAGGAAAGAAAATGTTGGTGAGAGAAGCAGCAAAGCACACCACTGATTTTCTTCTTTTCAACTGATTAGCAATTGTCCTTATACTTAGTTCCCTCAGAGGGAACCTTCCTATGGGAGCTTGAAGGTCTCAGGGAAAGGGCTTCCCTAGCTGCTTTCATTTACACCTTTGAAGCTGCATATTTAACCAGACCATGCTTCCCGTTGTGATGTCAGCCTCAGAAGCCCAGAAAATCTCCTCCGGTACATGTCCCTCATTGAATCCCATGGGATTACTTCACGCTGTCCCAGGTCTGGCCCAGCACCTCCCTGTTCTCACCAATGCACCACTGAAGTGCAGCCCATCGGTGGCCCAATGGCCTCAGCCACCAGTTCTGCCAAGGCTGAAACAGACTGGATCAACCATACGCTACTGGAGGACAGTCTCGTGCCTCTTCACCCACTTTGCATTTCACAAGGGGCACACAGATGTCCCTCTGTTGAGGCTTCGGCGCACAGTTGAGGCACGCAGAGGCGACTGCAACGCAAAGAATTTGGGGTTGCCTCAGCTGTACTCCCCGTGGATCCTAGAGAACCAGCAGCCAAACTAGACATCAGACTCAGGCGTCTTTCACAACAGGAGAGGGGCATTGCCAGTGAGTAAGGGTATATGATGCCTGCCTTCCAGTTATGCCCAGCTTATGATCAGAAATGACAGCTGAGTTTGTGCAGGCAATAAAATAAATTATTCTGCTAAAATAAATGATTCCATGTGAAACTACTATGTATTTTTCTGTCGGCAATATTTTAATCACATATTTAAATATATTTTGAATTAAAACTTCTAATCATCTAAACAAACAGAAGGTGGAACTCAACAACAAAGAATGAGTCAAAATACTGAGATTGCTAGATATAACAACATTGGGAAAAGCTTTCCCTATGCCTACATTACCTGTTCCCTCTCTTCTATAGTCTTCCTAGAAGACTCAAGACATTTCAAAACCTGTGATGTTTTTCCTTGATCAACCTTAATCATATACCCAAACCTTTACTTTTGCCTTAAGTGTAGCTTTTAACTTTAAAGCATGCATTTGGCAACCTGAACCTGTCAGTCAAATATCCTGTGACTTCCCCATGACACTCATGGAAAGAAGACTGAACAAAAAGGTTTCATGAACATACCACGCTCCCCAATTTTAGTTCTTTATCACCCAAAACAATAACATATCTTGTGCCATGCTATGCAAAAAATAGTTGGTGGCATAGTGAAGGCAGCACATCAACAAAAGTCCCAAGCATCTCTTGCAAACATGTGTTCACATGCTTAGCTTATACCCCCAGGAAATCATATATTCTACACCATGACAGCAAAGGCTTTGCATAAGCGTATGTGTGTTAAAGTCAAGAGGAGAAATTTAGCCATGCTAAATGGAAGCGACAAAAGCAAGTTTTGTTGACTGGCTTTTTGGTGTTTCGTCTTAAGCAAGAATTATGTTTTTTCCAGAAGCCCTGCTGGTAACAAGAGTGAAAATCAATTCTGGATTTTGGTTTACTAGCGTCTGCTTATTTTGTGCCGCGCTCTGCTATAATGTCTATGGTATAAACTGACACAGATGATGGATGGAAGGGTGTTTTGTTTTAAAAACTTCATTTCTTGTATAAGTCATTGCACATGCTTCCTCTTGATACAATTTGTAAACAGAATATTTTAGCCAACTTTCTATTAAGTTTTCAATCCTGCAAACACTCGAGGGGTTAGCAAGATGCTAGAAGTTAAGCCTAACTATAAATATTTCCCAGATTGAGGCCTACGTGTCTGCTCCAGTTCTCTTTGTTAACATTATGTGATCGAGCTACGTGTTACATTGCTGCAACAAGGGTTGCTCACGCGGGCAAAGTGTATTAATAGTCTTAATATGGAGTTGCACAAGCGAGGTTATATGCCAGAGGAGTGGCTCACATGAGCTGCTCCAGATCAGCTGCAGAGATAGCAAGAGTGACTCTGCAGTGAACTATGACAGTGATTCAAAACCTTCCAAAACTGGAAGGAGCAGCAAAATGAGGCCGCTGATTTCACACTCTCCCTGCTGGATGGCTGATGGCCTGATCCTGGCTCTTGGCGGTGGAACACCACAGGTGCCTTTGCATCGAGGGAAGGAGAGGGCAGACAAAAGCCTCCTTACCTCATTTGCCCTCATCAGAGAGAAGCAGAGGAAGGGTTAGCAAGGGACAGCCAAAAATGGGATATCATCAATCCAAGACTAGTGAAAATGGTTTGATCTATTTTGTCAAGCATTTAATTCCCAAACAGAGAGCCTGGTATTAGATTTTTGTATGGCTTGGGAAAATCTTACATTGTGTGAACAGGCACACAAGAAAAACTGAGGATATTCATTTCTGTGACAGTGGCAAACATGACACCACTGCAACGAATGATCTTTCTGCCTGCTCCCACTGCCCTTTCCCTGGCACTCCAAACTAGAAGGGGACTTGTTAGAAGGAAAAGGCAAAGGAGGAGGGCAGCAGGTGACAGCAACAGTGAAGGCAGGCAAAAAGACAATGAGTTAGAAAGTGAAAATTACAGGATATCGTTCTGCGTTGCCCTTTTGCAGTGTTTTTAATCTGAGTACCTGTATGGCACGCAGGTGACCCAGTGCTGGCCAGGGGGGCTGCAGCGTCCCTGTGTGGACTGGCCAGAGCTGCCCAATGCCAGACACAGCCGGTTCCAGCCGGCTCCAACCAACCCCCACAGGGCCCGGCTGAGCCCCGCAGCCACCATGGTGGCGCCTCGGGGAAAGCTTCTGTGAGGAAGGGCAAAACACTGCCTGGAAGTGAGGGGTAAAGTGTGAGAAACAGCCCTGCAAGCACTGAGGAGAGAGGGCGAGAAGGAGGGAAGGGGCTCCAGGTGCCAGGACTGGGATCCCCTTCACCCTGTGGGAAGGACCCAGGCAGGAGCAGGTTTGCTCTGAAAGGCTGCAGCCCATGGAGAGGTCCCATGCTGAAGCAGGGACAGTATCTAAGGAGGAAGGAGCAACAGGGAGGAGCTGTCATGGTCTTACCACAACTCACCATTCCCCATCCTCCTCTGTCACTTGTGGGGGGAGGCAGAGGAGTTGGGAATTAAGCAGTGACATTAAACCTAGGAAGAAAAGAGGCAGGAGTGAGAGGTTAGGTTTTGTCTTTGTTTCTGCCCATCCAGCTCTATTTTAATTGACAATAAATTTAATTAGTTTTTTCCAAGTCAAGTCTGTTTTGCCCATGACAGTAACTGTTAAGTGATCTGCTTGTCTTTATCTCAACCCATGAGCTTTTCTATCTCATTTTCTTCCCCCTGTCCTGTTGAGGAAGGAGGAATGAGGGAGCAGCTGGGTGGGTGTCTGGCAGCCGGTCAAGGACAACCCGCCACAATACCCTATAGATCTTTGCCTAAGATTAGTTTTACCCATTTCATTGACAAAATGAGCATCCCAATATGTAAGACAAAATCTGTAACAAAGCCTTGCCTCCAGCTCAGCTGAGTTTGTGAATAAAACAGCATGTCAGCATTGACATATAGATATATCCAGAACTGAGGGAGAACTTTCAGGTGTCTGTTCTGTCCCAAGACACCTAAAAAAGTCTTACTGACTTACGTGCCCTTGTACCTGAAAGTAAACAAGGACTTCTCATTTACTTTTTCCCTAACATCAGATAAGTGCAATGGAGCAATCTGAAGTTCCAGCCTAATACTAGAACACAAGGGGGATTGAAAGCAAAAAAAAAAAAAAAAAGAGGTAGCCATCCCACGTCCTGTTCAAAATGTGGATAAAACTGTCAAAAGCAAGAACAGATGAGCAACACCATGAGACCTGTCCTGAAATAGCTGAAACAAATTATGTCAGAGCTAGAGGCCCTGCAAAAGCTTGTGAATTGCATTGATGCAACAAAGGTATTTTGTCTTGCTCCTAATAAATGGCTGAATCTCTTCATACCTCAGTTTTCTACCTGTTAAATAAAGGTAACACTTTCTAGGAACTTTTCAGGAAATACTCCTGAATAACTGCATGTTGCTCATTTGATACCCATATAAGCATGAGGGAGTTAAAAACATAATGCTTAGAAGGAGATAATTAATGAGGGCTCCGAAAGCCAACAGATTTTTAAAAAATAGAGTTGACCCAGCTACTGGATTCAGTAACTGATTTTTATGTATTTATGGTACTTGTTGGACAACCAGTTTGTCTATCCGAGCTGCAAGGTCTTTCCACAGCTCAGACACCCAAATAGGTTGACCTTTTCACTGCCAGTTGTTCTGCTGCCACTGCTTTAGCCAACCCCACATGGCATTTGCTGCCATCCACGAGTCAGTGTAGAGATAGAGTCTCGGCCACCCCTTTCGCTCAGCAATGTCCAGAGCCAGATGGATGGCTTTTACCTCTGTAAATTGACTCAATTCACCTTCTCCTTCAGCTGCTTGTGCAACTAGTCATGTAGGACTCCACACGGCAGCTTTCCACTTCTGGTGGTTCCCTACAAGACAACAGGAGCCATCAGTGAAAAGAGCAAATTGTTTCTCAGTCTCTGGTAGATGATGATATGGTGGAGCTTCTTGAGCCTGTCTCACCGCTTCTTGTGGTGGCATTCCAAAGTGTGTGCCTTCGGGCCAGTTTGCAATTGCTTCTATGATACCTGGATGATTAGGCCTTCCTATTCAAGCTCGCTGGGTAATCAAAGCAGTCCATTTACTCCAAGTAGCATCGGTGGCATGATGGATAGGAGAGAGGTTGTAAAAGTGTGTCACATAGATGCACACGTACTTCTGAGTTGAGCCACTGAGGAACACCAACACAACCAACAAGTAGATGAGGCTGCTCAAGTGTTCCAAATAGACTTAGACTGGGAACATAAGGGTGAACTCTTTTTAGCTCGATGGACCCATGACACTTCTTCAGGTCATCAGGGCAGAGATGCAGAGCAGACAGGCTCTGGGTTATGAGGGTTATGAGGTCAGAGCCTAGGGGTCAACAGTGATGGATGGATGGATGGATGGAGTCCTCCCCGGACGTCAGCCATGGACAGAAGAAAAGGGAAGAAGAAGCAGGAAAGAAGTTGTCTTCTGTGATCTCTGACCTTCCTCGGAGCTTACGTAGATATATGGAATGGAATACCTTTGGTCAGTTTTGCTGTCTGTCTAGTCCAGCTCCCCTGTAGGGGGGTCATAGATACGACTCTCCTGCTCTCAGTAGCCTCTGTAGCAGCAGAGCTAAGAAGCGACCTTGGAGTCTCAGCAGAAACATAAACATTCCAGTGATATCAGTCCACTAGCTGGAACACTTGCTGCTAGTTAAAAGAGAGCTTACTGAAGGAAAAAAACATCAGTAAAGGAGAAGGAGATAATTAGTGAGGGCTCCTGAAAGTCAACAGATTTTTAAAAAATAGAGTTGACCCAGATACTGGATTCAGTAACTGATTTTTATGTATTTATGGTACTTTTTGGACTTGAGCTTAGGTGATTTGTTCCTCCATCTCAAAAAGAGCCTGTAGCACAGCTGGATCTCCCAAAAGCTACAGAGATATCTGTAGATATCTGTAGATATTTCTGTAGATACCTCTGATAGAGTCCATCTCCCACAATATCTTACCCTATTTTTGTACAGGGCAAAAATTAAAGAAAGACACATAGGACTGTATTAAAAACCATCACTTTGCATTATAATCTCTTGGAGTTTTTCTTAAGTATTTGCTTAGGTCTTGGTAATAACTGATGAATGCCCGGGTTAAAGAATCTAAACAAAGATCCTGATGCAAATCCCCAAATTTGCTCTTAAGGGAAGCTGCCTTTTAAGGTTCTCTCTCTTGAGGTATGTATTGCTGAGATTTTTACTCACATGTTATTTCCATCAGTCCTGAATAAAAGCAAAGCAGGCAAGAGTATTTCATGCTTGGCTAGCTAGCATTTTCTCCACTCGTGATACAGGTCCAGCCTGGCAGCAAGACAGAAGCGAACAGACGATTACAGTTGCTTACAGCTAGTGTAGAGATTAGGGAAAACACTGGGACTGGTAATAATCTTGGCCTTAAAAAGCTGTACTGACATATCAAAATGCCTCTCATTACAAGAAGAATGCTCAGAGCTATGGAGGCTTATTATTCAACCGCTCGGTGCAGAAGTGTGTAATGGTTGGTTGATTCTGTATAATTTTCCTATGAAAGTTTCACTCTGCTTTGAATAATAAAGGCATTTCCCCATTTGCTTCTCAAACAGCTACTGTTGCACGTTGGTTCAAAGCCTCAGACTTCAGAGAAAAACCCCAACGGTAAACTGAGAAGCCTATGAATGTTGTTTCCCGTTTGTGATGCAAGTCCCATGGAAGTCAGTGGCTGCTCAGCCAATATAGGCTCTTACTTAAAATCAAAACAGCATTTTTGGAAAGATAGAAAGTACCAACCGTGACCTAGTATGTAAGAGTAGGTACTCAAATATATGTAAAAAAGATTAAGACTGCTCATAACAGCCACCTCTATGCCAACACTGACAGAAAGAGTAGCATCATTTGGTCCCACAGAATGTACAGATATTCTTGTTTTAGTGATCCAGATGTCAGACTTCAGAGACATAAAGACATTGTCATTTTCTCAAAAGGCAAAGGAAGCAAGGTCAGTGCCTCAGTAAACTCAAGGACCATGTCCTCATCATACTGAGATGGCTCACATATTTGAAACAACTGAAATTCTTCTTTTTCACACTTTACAGAAGGAGGTGGAGGGCTTCTGGCCTGCTCTAAGAGTGCTCTAAGATATCTGGATGTTAAAATGCAAGATACCTAACTTTTATAAAAGATACCAAATAACCTTGGGACTGGTGTCTGGGGAATTGCCTTTCATTATAGTAAGTGCAGAAAAACATTTCACAAGGTGTAGAAAGGCAGGACCCATGCCTAAAGAAAAAGAAAAGGGGGGGAAATTGCAATCTAACACTTTGAACACTATCTTGATTTTTCTGATTAGTGTAATAGCTCTGTCATAGGTGATGAAGAACCTGAAAATAGAAGTCTGTACTTTAAACTGCGGTTGTAGGTTATCTCAAGCAGTGAGTTGGACTGTAACAGAGAGCAGATAATACACTGACCACTCCCCCAACCGCAGTTAGAAAGGATCTAACTTTTTTCCCTAGATGTCATGGTTATTCAAGAGGGGAAAAAGCTATGCCAAGCAAAAAGAAAGCTTTCACATGAATGCTACAGATGCCATTTGTCCAGCAGCAGCCATCTTCAGACACAGATAGGAAGGTTGAGGTCTTCTGGATAAGGAGAGAGAGGAAAAGAGGGGACCCTCTCAGAATAGGTAGACAATCCCAGACCCAGAGGAGCTCCAAGAACTGCAGTTTGAGAGGGCCAGCCCCATCCCTGCAAACCAAGGGGAAAACTCATCTAATCCAGCTTTTAGCAAAGCATGGATTAGATGAGTCTAAACATGTATATAAATTGTTTGGGGAGAGGAGAGTAGCTAATCACTTTCCTTAATGTTATTTGCCCTTTGTTAAATGCACTTACTGCCAACTCTTGATTACCCAGCATAATGGAGAGGAAAGGTGGGGTAAGAGGGGATGAAACAAAAATATGGATAAGGTAAAGCATGTAAATGAGGTCATTAAAATTACACAGGGAAAATGTGAAGAAGAAAGGAAGGTTGGTAAAATGGAGCCTCATATTAGTACGTCTTCATGCACATTAAATTCAGTACAATATGATGTGTACGTGGCAGCTTAGGTCTGGAAGCAGTATTCATCAAGCTAGTAGACCCAGTAATGGCAGGACAGCAACACCAGCTCAAAGAGTTTCTTGCCCTTCCCCTGACTGCCAGGCTCAGCTGCCCATTTCCACCACTTGCTGTGATGCATCACACCCTCTGTGAAGCCAACACCATTGTTTGCATGGGGATGCTAGAGCTAGGGTGAGGAAACTGCCCAGCTTGAAATTTAACACTACAGAAAATATTTGTTGTTTATGTTCAAATGTCTTAATAGTTTTTATAGAGAGTATCACCATTATATAGGCTCTGGTCACAAAGAATGACCAGCACATGTCTAGGTAGACCAGGAGAGCAGTAAGCAGAGCACTACCAAGTAAGATGGAAATCTCTTTGGAATCAGCATGGCCAGTGCCCACATCTGCTAAGTGATGGTTAATTGTCTCCTACATCATGCAGATATCTCAAAGTCAAAAAATTGTTAATAGATACAGTGATGAGTTTCCATTATGTGGACTTCCATGGAAATTGTAACACCTCCTGGAGTACTTGTGAAATCCTCTGTCCAAAGTACACAGAGAAAGTGTGGTATCTGTTGAAATCACAGTGTGATAAAAATATCAAAATGTCATGGAGCTTGGGGTATGCATGAATGTGCTCCTTGCCAGTTGCCGAGGGACTTTGCAGCCAATGTTACAGTTATATTTAACTTCTGAAACACTTTTGCAGACACACTATAATGCAACATTTTGTATTGCCTGATTCTTTTTATTTGATCCCTTCTTTCCAGGGACATTTTTTGTATATTTGACACCAGCAGTTGCTTTGACCATGAAATTCTGGATTTAGGGCAGCTGTTCACAAGCACTTTAGATGGTGACACAAATTCTTCAGTAGGAATACTTCTATCACCAGAAAGCAAGATACACATCAGACCTCAACAGGCTTTTAAACCACTTGCCTGTGGATTTATGCATGATACAGTCATGCCCAAATTCACATTCTCATGGAAACCTCCCTCTTCAGACTTACTGTGCTATGATAACAGACTTTTGCTTTGGTATGTGACTGATAATAGCTGGGGAAGAAGTTAACGTAAAACGAAATGCTAGGCCATCCCCTAGGTGTTGATCTAGCCAGAAAACTAGTATTAAATATATGTACAGCTTTGCCTTCATTACTCCTAGAACAATCACTTAAAAGACGCTAGCTCACAGGTTCTAACAAGCACATCAATCCACAGTCAGTCAGTAGGTCCTAACAGCCTTTGATGTCTCAGAGCACACAGGGATACTACAGTAGACAACAACACACATAGTTATGAATGTGACCAACTCCTTGTCCAGACCAAGGCCTAGCCTTCCTCATTGAGACAATTCAGTTTGGGCACATCAGCCAGTGCAGACCATGCACTGCGTTCTCCTTTGGATGCACACGGCTACAGAAGGAAAGATGCTCCACATCAGTCCCAGTACGACCCACAACACCATCTTCATCACTGGATCTGACCTACTATTAGTGTCAGGAGAAGACTGTGACTCGTGGCTGTAACACAATGAGGACACTGAGAGCCACAGGTGACAGCTGCCCAATAAACAGCAATGATACACTAAGAGCCATGCCTGCAGTCCTTATGCTCTGTAAATGACTCCTGCCCTCCCCATTCTTCCTTTCCTTCCACTCCTGCCCAGTGATAAAAAGGTTGAAAATATTTTATTGGACAAAACTCAATCGATTTTTCACCATGATTATTTCAGGAACAAACAGATAAACCTAATGTAAAAACTTGAATGAAGAAGCCACAAGAAAAATACAGCTGGAACACAGTTTGACAGATGATAACACTCTCTTTATGAGATCTGTAAGGTTACCTGGATTACATAAGCTCCTACCCATCCATAAATTAAAAAAAAAAAATTAAAAGAGAAATTTTGCCATCAGTTATAATGCCTGTAATTGTATTAAAGTCATAGGAGCAGTATTACGTTAGGCAATGTAAAATATGTACAGAAAATTTCTTTGTGATCTAAATAAGGACCAGCAACACATAAATGGACTCTCTATTTCTACAAATGTTGTTGAGTTTAAACTAAATCAAGCTTCCTGGCTGCCCTTATGATTATAGATTGAAATAAGCTAAATCCTGAACCCCAAAGTTTGGTGAGTTATATTTGCTGAATAATAAAATGTTTGACTCACACAGCCAGAGGTAGACCAAGTTCCCATTGAATCCAATCTTGATAAAAGTCTAATGGAAACCGAAAAGAATTGGTAGTGCTTCATTTTGAGTGCATATAGGCCTATATAGGCTGTTTAGGAATAAAATTCGGGGGCTCTTAAAATTTCTGCATCTACTTTTCTTCAGAAACTTTGATAATTATTTCATGTAAAAAGCAGGAATTATGGGGGAAGAAATAAGTATACTTCTCAATAAAGTGATTATGGCGATTGTTTTGCTCTTTCCCATTACTGCTGATTATCAAAACACTTCAGCAAAATTAGAGGCTTCCTTTTTTATCCCTGTTATCCTGCTTAACAAAAAACAACTGTTAATGACAATAAAATCATTAATATATGAAAAAAAAGCTAATAATGCAAAAGATGTCATAGAGGAACAGTCTTCATATATAATCTTGTTGGGTACATTCATTCTGAGTCATGGATTCACAGAATCATAGAATCATAGAATGGTTTGAGTTGGAAGAGACCTTAAAGATCATCTAGTTCCAACCCCCTGCATGGGCAGGAACACCTCCCACTAGACCAGGTTGCTCCAAACCCCATCCAGTCTGGTCTTGAACACTTCCAGGGATGGTGCTTCCACAACTTCCTTGGGCAACCTGTGCCAGTGTCTCACCACCCTCACACTAAAGAATTCCTTCCTAATGTCTAGACAAAATCTCCCCTCTTCCAGCTTAAATCCATTCACCCCTGTCCTTTCACTACAAGCCCTTGTAAAAGTCCCTCCCCAGCTTTCCTGGAGGCCCCTTCAGATACTGGGAGGCCGCTATGAGGTCCCCCTGGAGCCTTCTCTTCTCCAGGCTGAACAACCCAAACTCTCCCAGCCTGTCTTCATAGGAGAGGTGCTCCAGCAGTCGGATCATCTTTGTGGCCCTCCTCTGGACTTGCTCCAACAGCTCCATGTCCTTCCTATCCTGGGGCTCCAGAACTGGACACAGCACCCCAGGTGGGGTCTCAGGAGAGCCCAGTAAAGTGGCAGAACTACCTCCCTTCACCTGATGGCCACAGTTCTTTTGATGCAGCCCAGAACACAGTTGGCTTTCTGGGCTGCAAGCGCACATCGCTGGCTCATGTTGAGCTTCTTGTCCACCATCACCCCCAAGTCCTTCTCTTCTGGACTGTTTTCAATCCATTCTCCACCCAACCTGTAATTGTGCTTGGGATTGCCCCAACCCAGGTGCAGAACCTTGCACTTGGCCTTGTTGAACTTCATGCCGTTTGCACAAGCCCACCTCTCAAGCCTGTCAAGGTCACTCTGGATGGGATCCCTTCCCTCCAGCATGTCAACCACACCACACAGCTTGGTGTCATCAGCAAACTTTCTGAATGACAATGGATTCCCTTCCTCTGCATGAAGCCAAACCACTCATGCTGCTCAACAACTAATAAGAGAGTTCTTAGATAGCAGTGTTGATTATTGGCAAACATTCAGTAGTCACAGGCAGAAAAGGGAAAAGAGTTCTGCAAAATCAGATTAATTTCTGACCAAAAAAAAAAAAAAAAAAAAAAAAAGGCTTAAGGTTATTGGAAGTTATCTTTTGTGTGTTTTTAACAGCATCAGGTCTTTAATCCAGTATTCAGTGGGCCTAATGTGCCATCTGCTGTTTTAATTCTAAATTATAAGTTTTTGAAGGGAGCAATCATTCTGCAGCATTTAAACAAATAGACTGAAAAAGTGTAAGGGTCTTTGTTTGTTTTGTTTGTTTTTTAATTTTGGAAACAGCAGTTTATATAAACACTGGCAAAGAAATTAAAACTTCACCATTGCTAATACCGCTCAGGTACTGACAACACTTAGGTCTAAGTCATTAAAAACTATTCTTGCACGGTAGACTAAAATACGATGATCTATTAGCTCCATCTGGCGGCTGCCTATCTCTGCGTTACACTTTTTTGTTTCTTGACGGTGTTTGATTTTATTCCCCAAGAAGCACTAGTGATTTATTTAAAACAGAAGTTTTATGCCTTCTCTAGGTTTTTATCCCACAAAAATGAAATTCTGCAAACGTTCAGTATGCTTAGCTTTCTAAATCTTGATTTACACAAAATATGATTGGAGTTGATACAGAGTACACATGATAAGGATTGTAAACACGCGCACACATGCCTTCTAGTCTTGAATAATCCAGCAAAACTCGCACGGGTTACTCACGGAAACAGATTTAAGCATTTGCAAGACTATACGGTTGGTGTGTGGTAACGTCGCACATTTGTTAGGAAGCAAACCTCTTGTAAATGTTCCTTCACATCGTAGTGCAAAGCACTGCTGTGCCCGCCTGTGCGCCCACAGCAGCACACCGAGCAATGGGGTGGGTGGGGGGGAAATAGGCAGTTGCCGAGTTCTTTACTAAAGCATTTTCTTGGATATTATATAAAGGCCAGGAAAACTTTTGTCTTAAACACGGAACTGTTAAGAACAGTACCAAAATGTAAGCCTTTCCACCAGAGCGCAGTTTGAAACCTGGGGGATGAACCGTAACACACTCTTCGAGAAAAAAAAAAATTATAGGCGAGTGCCACCTGGTGGAAGATCGGGAAGGCCTGCCACACCAAAAAAAACTGTTTTAAGGTGGTCAGGACCTTTGCAAATCAAGATATTTCACATCAAAAAATAACAGCAAAATATTACCACAAAGGTGCAGCCAGCAGCAGACTGGACATGTCCGTGGTGGACACCGAAGTGGCCTAGATCAAGTCCCTGCTGATCTATGCATTACACTGGTTACGCTGACAGACTAGGAGGTTTTCCTATTTTAAGTTAAATCTTTGCAAGTGTAACTATTCTGTATTAATGTAACTGCAAAAATACATTATAAAATTGCTTTCTTTTCAGTTCTGTGTCTCATATACCATATTCCTAGACTTTTAAACTTTTAATTCCCTAAATACTCAAAATACATACAAACTGCCAGGTATGTGTCGTATGCAACACAAAATTAACGGCATGAATGCACTGTACCTCTGTTGCAAATTTCCATCATAGGAAAAGCATGACAGAATTGGGTACACATTACCAGATCTCAAAGATAAGGGTAGAGACTGGCACACACCTCCAGCTCAAGTAAAAAATTAGGCTTCTGTTGTAACTGAATGGATATTTCCACTCCTGATGTATTAGCAGGTGGCAGCCACGGCCTCTCAAAGCCAAGACTCTGCTCAAAAAGTCCAGCATTTCCTGCTGGATACCAAGGCCACACAATGAGGAAATCCCTCATTTGAGGCCGAGTTCTGGTTTTGCTCATCACTGTATGGGACAACAGCACTTTTGTGGAATAAGTAACTGGAAAAATGGGTTCATCTTTTCTTATGTTTTTGCACGTCAAAAAATGTGCGTATCTAAAGTTGCATGATTTACAGAACACCATGGGAAATAAATGTACCACCAGAACTTAGCAGGCAGACGGTGCAACTGACACAGAAGCATGGCTCCACGTTTATCTGACCTGGTTTAAAAGGGGAAGAAAACACTTTGGTTTAGATTTAGTGGCATAAATGGGACACTACATCTAAAGAGAACAGTGGACACACAAAACTTGAGGAATGTTCACTCTGTCACAAGGGTGATATATTTTGCAATGACTTCTGTTTTCAGCCTCTGAGTTTTAGACCTGTGTAAAGAACAGTTACAACTAACACTGAAGCATCTTTGTTTAATTTGGAAGCTCAGGAGTTGTCACCAACAGGTACACTGCTACTGTTTCCACTCACACATTTGCTCAGCACTTCTTTGCCCTCATCCTCAAAAAAAAGGCCTAAACAAAGAGAGAGAGCAGCATTACTCAGGCTGCGCACATCACACGCATGTTGCATATAAAGAATTAAGTGGATTAGCCGTACCACTATGGTTGGTTAGGGCTTCAAAGGAAAATATTGGCTGCACCTACGTAAATGTCTCTGTTTAAGTGATTTAAAATGAACCATTTCCCAGAAGTACAGGTGCACGGCTGACTGTAGCTATTAGGACCGTCAAAGGGCAAGAATGGTTTAAAAAAAAAAAAAAAAAAATGAGAGGAAAATCCAGGAACGCGACCAGGCATCTCCCTCCCACCCATCCCCAGCAGCTCCGGGCCGTCCACCTGCCACTCCTCAGCCCCGGGCGGAGACCTGAGCCCCCGGAGCCGGCGGCGTGGGTGTGGGCGGAGGCCCACAGCCCATCCAGGCGCTTCACCGTGCGCCCCGGCGGAGCGGAGCGGAGCGGAGCGGAGCGGAGCGCGGGGTGACGGCGGGTGCGGCGGCGCAATCACCCATCCCTCCCGCACCACAAAGCCCCCCGGTCGAACCCGCCTGCCCTCGGCGGCCGGGAGGGGAAGGACACCCCCCCCTCGTCGGGCAGGGAAGCCGCGGGGGCGGAGGAAGGGGCCGCGCCGCGGCAGCGACCAGCCCGCCCCCCGCCCGGCAGCCAAGGGCCGACCCCGGCCTGTGCCCGCCGGGCCGCGCCCCGTTCCGCCCAGTCGGGGGCGGTGGGGGGAAAGGGGGGGAGGCGGGGGCCGCCCGCGGCCGCGTTACGCACGCAGTGAGCTCAGCGGCCCGCGGCCGAGGGGCGGCGCGGCGGGGGGCGGCGGGCCGCGCCGGCGATGGGGGCGGCCCGGGCAAACCCCATAAAGGGCGGCAGCGGCCGGCCGGGCTGCCGCACTCACCCCGCACAGTGAAGGCGCCTGGAGCGCAGCGAAGGGGACCCGGCCGGTCCGGCGCGGAGGGCTGGGGCGGCGTTCGCTCTGTTTCTGCTCCGCTCTGCAAGGACGGGAGGCTGCTCGGCGCTCGCCTCCTCCCGCCCCGCTGGGCTGTGGAAGTGCAGGCGGGACCGTCCCGGGGCTGCCCGAGGGGCGAGCGGAGACTCGGCGGAGCTTCCACCCCGACCGCTGCTGCTGGGGAAAGCTAAGGAGGCGGCGGGAAGGAGAAACGGCAGAGAGAGAAGGAGGACAGAGAGACGAACAGAGGGGAACGGCTGCTCCCCTCGCAGACCCTCACTCCCCGCCGCCGCGCCTCGGCCATGGGGAAGCCGACTCCGCATCTGCAGTGACCGCCGGTCCCCGCGCCCGCCCGGCCCTCCCCGCTCCTCCGCCAGCAGAGAGACACTGAGACCCCCAAAACCTGAAAGCAAAAAATAAAAAACTTATACAGATTATATATATAAGCAAATAAAGAAATAAAAAGGGCTTCGTCAAGCGAGCGGCCGCAGCACCCAGCGTCTCCTGCCCCGAGCTCGGCGGCCGCGATGAGGACCGCGGGGCGCCTGCCGGTGCTGGTGCCGATGCTGGCGGCAGTGCTGGGGCTGTGCAGCGCTGAGCGCCCCGCCGAGCGGCAGGCGATGGTGGTGCCGCGGCGCCTGGGCGCTGCCGGCGGCCGGGAGCGCTTCCGCCTGGAGGCCTTCGGGGAGCGGCTGACGCTGGAGCTGGAGCCCGACAGCAGCTTCCTGGCCCCGGACTTCACCCTGCAGTACCTGGGCGGGCCGCCGCCGCCGCTGGAGGACGACCTCTCCCGGTGCTTCTACTCCGGCACCGTCAACCGGGATCCCAGCTCTGCCGCCGCTCTCAGCCTCTGCGCGGGGATGCGCGGCGCCTTCTCCCTGCGGGGACGTCAGTACCTCATCCAGCCAGCCCCCGGCACTGCGCACCGCCGCGGCCCCCACCTCCTCCGCCTCCGCGGGACCCGCCAGGCTGCCCCCGCCGCCCGCTGTGCCGTGGCGGAGACGGGGTGGGAGGCTTCGGGGCCAGAGTCCGCCGGGCACGCAGGTACCGCCTGGGCGCCGCGCCGCCCTCCGCGGGCACGAGAGGGGGGATCTGTCTCGCCCTGTGCCCCCGTCTCGACGGGGGCTGACGGTGGGCTCCCGGACGGTGTTTTCCCCTCATCCCCACCCTGAGGAACGGCGGGGGGTGCTCCCACCTGGGTGCGGGTCCCGGCATCCCGACTCCGCCCTGCAGCGGTCTAGGAGGAGAATTCAGCCAAGGCTGCCGAAGTTTGAGGGCTAGAGCCAGGCGTGGGGGCGTGGGGTACATCTCTCTTAGGTGCACATCTTGAGAGTCGGTGGGTTTGGTGTTCTTTAAGGTGGTCTCTTACAGCAGTGTTTATTTGTCCCACTCACCTGCACTTTCCCTCTCTCTCCTTTTTTAATGCAGAAACGAGAAGCAGAAGGAAGAAAAGGTTCGTGTCCAGCCCCCGCTACGTGGAGACCATGCTGGTAGCTGACCAGTCCATGGCCGAGTTCCATGGCAGCGGGCTGAAGCACTATCTCCTGACATTGCTGTCCGTGGCAGCCAAACTGTACAAGCACCCCAGCATCCGCAATTCCATCAGCCTCGTGGTGGTGAAAATCATGGTAATTTACGAGGAGCGGAAAGGACCTGATATCTCTTCCAATGCCGCTCTGACTTTGAGAAACTTCTGCAGCTGGCAGAGGCAGCACAACCCGCCCAGTGACCGGCATGCAGAGCACTACGACACGGCAATCCTCTTCACCAGGCAGGTGAGAGACACAGAGGTCAAATCTATCCCCGTACCCATCAGCCCATACCTCCGAAAAAGTGTTTGGAGGCAGTCTTGTGTCACCTCAGCTTCAGCAAAGTAGGCTAAAAATGAAATTAACTGCTTTTTATTTAGTCATTCATTTTGCTGTTTGTGCCATCTCAGGTGAAACTCAGAGAATGTGCAACGTATTTCTGCCTCATATATTTTTAGCAGATTTAGTATGGAAATTATGCGTTCTATTTCTACGTGTAACCCTTGTGTATGTTCCAAAGACAGATTTTTGCCATCATACCCATTGAAGTGCTGAATATTTATGCTCTTTCCATAAGTAAAGGCAAACTGCCAGGGCTGGATGTTTCCTGCCAAGGTTAAGTCTCTGATCTGTTTAATAATGAAACTGCCTTTTTTTTTGCAGGACCTCTGTGGTGCCAAGACATGTGATACTCTTGGGATGGCTGATGTGGGAACAGTTTGTGATCTTAACCGCAGTTGCTCTATCATAGAAGACGATGGTTTGCAGGCTGCCTTTACAACAGCCCACGAACTAGGTACTTGAAACTTTGAAAGGCGATTCACGTGATTACTTGAAGGCAGCTTGATGTTGTAAAGCAAAGAGCTGCCCAGCCCACATCGTGGGCTCACCCTGTGGGGCACAGAGCACCCTGAGCTCCCTGGCACAGTTGGGAGGAGGTAAAGCTTTGCCATGAGGCAGGGTTGAACTGTGGAAGGCAAATCCAGTCTGCACGGCATTGGCTGCAAGAGCTGTGTCACTGACTGATTGCAGGGAAAAAAAGCATATGAGAAGCCTGTGAGGGGAGTGAAGATGCAGTTTCATCTGCTTAAAGTTTAGCAGTATTCAGATCAGGTTATTATTTAAAGACTAGACTAAGAGCAGCTTTAGAGTAATACTTAAAATAGTATTGGCAATACATAGGACAAACCTTCTAAAATCACAGACTTTCCTTTTTTTTTTTTTCTTTAAGGCCACGTGTTTAACATGCCTCACGATGATGCAAAGCAGTGTGCTGGTATTAATGGAGTAAGCCGGGATTTCCACATGATGGCATCAATGCTTTCCAATCTGGATCGCAGCCAGCCTTGGTCTCCATGTAGTGCCTACATGATTACAACATTTTTGGATAATGGTCATGGTAAGATTATTAAGCTTTCCATTCATGTGGCATTTAAGCTCTCGTGCTTTACTGATTTGCTTTTTTTTTTGCCTTTTTTTTTTTATATCTTTCTTAACATGGTGCTTTCTGCTATAGCATAGAATTAACCTGTTACATCCTGCAAATGAATTTAGTTTTACAACTAGTTTTACAAAAATGGTGGCAAAGATTGACTCAAAGACTGGTAACAAAGTAGGTGCAGTTCCTGGAGTGGAAATACATTTTTCCCTTTTGAAGCTGAACTTACTGACAGCATCATCTTTTTTTTTTTTTCTTTTTTCTTCCTTTGCAGGTGAGTGTTTATTGGACAAGCCCCACAAACCAATCCAGCTTCCTTCTGACTTGCCTGGCACGTTGTATGATGCCAACAGACAGTGCCAGTTTACATTTGGAGACGAGTCCAAACACTGCCCCGATGCAGCCAGTACGTGTACAACGCTGTGGTGTACTGGCACTTCTGGAGGACTGCTTGTGTGCCAAACCAAACACTTCCCTTGGGCAGACGGCACCAGTTGTGGGGAAGGGAAGTGGTGCATGAATGGCAAGTGTGTGAATAAAACTGAGAAGAAGCATTATGATGTAAGTATTAAAAAAAGAAATCAGAATATACCTTGGGCTGCAAAGTAGCACAGATAATGCTTCTGCAGGAGTAATCAGATAAAAGAGCTTGAATAAATGGAGGCAGCTAATAAAACAAACTTTTTAATGTTTTTAATTTTTTTTCTTTTACAAGTGGCTTAGATAAAAATGAGCATGATTGTGGTTTATGTGGTTTGATTTTACTGTATTAATTTCTTTGTTCTGCTTTTGCTTGTCATTCCAGACACCAGTGCATGGGAGCTGGGGGTCCTGGGGGGCGTGGGGAGAGTGCTCCCGGACCTGCGGTGGTGGAGTGCAGTACTCCTTCAGGGAGTGTGACAACCCTGTCCCGAGGAACGGGGGGAAATACTGTGAAGGGAAGCGGGTGCAATACAGATCATGTAACATCGAGGACTGTCCAGACAATGATGGTAATCTTTTCCCCATTTTTGAAGTGGAGGAATGTTATCTTACGGAGGAAGGGTATGTACAGAAGATGATCTAATGTCCACCTGTCTTTCCTTTCTGCCTGCAGGCAAAACCTTTAGGGAGGAACAGTGCGAAAAACACAATGAGTTTTCCAAGTCTCCCTTTGGAAGTGGTCCTGCAGTGGAGTGGACACCCAAGTTTGCTGGTGTCTCCCCAAAAGATAGATGCAAGCTGGTCTGCCGAGCAAAAGGAACGGGATACTTCTTTGTTTTACAGCCAAAGGTATTCCAAAGCCATATCTTTTCCATCTGATCATGAATAGGATTTGTATTTCCTCTAACTCTTTATGTGAAGTTAAGGGTCAAGGAGTGTAGAAATCTGAAATTATGTCTTCCTCATACTTGAGCTAGATTCTTCCTTCTCTTCCTACATGTACAGCCTGCTAAGTTGCAAGCATACTTTAAATATTTTGGCACAGTTCTTCCAGTTATTTCACGTGTACCGCCTCTTCTACCCACTCCACCCTAGTTTCCTTTCCTCCCCTTCCACCAGTTTGATCACAAGGAGTTATGTTTGGAAAACTGTGGAGGTTCTTTGCCAAAACTTTGGTGCTTTCTCATACTGGTTACTAATACACTGACAGCTTAAAATAAACAAAAGGAAAAATGTTCATCTTGCAGAGCTACTTGAACTCACTGTCATAAGATACCGAGAGCCAATAACTACCAGGGCGATGACACAGATGTTTATTGTAGATCAGTACTCCTAGTAATAAAGAATACATAGAATACCATTAAAAGTAGTTTTTGTTCTGTACTTGGAGAACATTACTACCTTCTAGTGACATTAGAAAACAATGTTCTTTCTTTATATGAAATCAGTAAAACAGTTTTGTGACCTATTTATTGTGTGTGTGTGTGGGTGAAGTTAATAAAAAGTAAAATTGGTTTTCTCCTGTCACCCTGGCATCATTTTTGCAAGTGAGATAAGCAGCGTTACATAACTCCAGCTATCTTTGGGCTGCTTTCATTTTTAGTTTCAAAGGCCCTAAAAATACAGGTGCTGAAGGCCTTTCACCTGTCCATGTTTTGTATGTGTCTGTATTACGGAATTTCAAAGCAACGTGCATCTTCTAATCAAATGCCCAACTGCTTGTTTCCCGCAAAGGTTGTGGATGGTACCCCGTGTAGCCCTGATTCCACCTCTGTCTGTGTCCAAGGACAGTGTGTAAAGGCTGGCTGTGACCGTATGATAGGATCCAATAAGAAGTTTGACAAATGTGGTATATGCGGTGGCAATGGATCCACTTGCAAGAAAGTGTCTGGCACACTTGTTAGAGCAAAGTGAGTATATGACTGCTGCTGTTATTTTGTTCTGATGAATGTTTTGTGGGTGTAAGCTTTGGGTTTCCAAGTCAGTGCCACAGTTTATCGTTGGAGCTGAGATTTGATCTGTCAGAGCCATCTGACTGAAGATAACTTACAGTAAGGTCCTGGTGAAAGAAAGCCACCTCTGCTGTAGCAATAAAGTGGGATGTGACTTTGCAAATCCCTTAATCCATTAGTTGTATTAGGTCAGTAGCTCATCAGCTTAACGCTTTAAATGCATTTCAGTCTTGTGCTGGGCAGGTTCTTCCCTTTCCCAGGGAAAAGCAGAGGACTTAGTCTGTCTCTTTTGTCTTGGGCAGACCTGGCTACCACGATGTCGTGACCATTCCAGCCGGGGCGACAAACATTGAGGTGAAGCAGCGAAACCACAGGGGTGCAAGACACGACGGCAGCTTCCTCGCCATCAAAGCTGCAGATGGCACCTATGTTCTCAATGGCGATTACACACTGTCAACGCTGGAGCAGGACATCACCTACAAGGGCAGCGTGCTGAGGTACAGCGGCTCCTCTGCTGCCCTTGAGAGGATCCGCAGTTTCAGCCCTCTGAAGGAGCCTCTGACCATCCAGGTCCTCACAGTGGGTGACCTGCCACAGCCCAAGATCAAGTTCACTTACTTTGTGAAGAAGCCTGTGCAGCCTGGGTCAGAGAAGGTGCCTAGTAGAAAGAAAGAGTCCTTCAATGCCATCAGGGAGATCATCTCCTCCGAGTGGGTCATTGAGGAGTGGGGCGAGTGCTCCAAGTCATGCGGCTCGGGCTGGCAGCGGCGGGCAGTGGAGTGCCGGGACCCCCAGGGGCGGCCAGCTGCCGACTGCACCCAGGAGCTGAAGCCCAGCGACATCCGTCCCTGTGCCGACACGCCCTGCCCACAGTGGCAGCTGGGGGACTGGTCACCCTGCTCTAAGACGTGCGGGAAAGGTTTCAAGAAGAGATTGTTGAAATGTATTTCTTACGATGGCAGCGTGCTGCCTCAAGAAAGCTGTGAGCCTTCCAAGAAACCAAAACACCTAATAGACTTCTGCAACGTTACAGACTGCAGTTAAATACTATAAGTTGGGAAAGCTACATTTTTTTTTTTAATTATTTTATTTTTTTCCTTCAGAACAGTGCACTGAAAAAAAAAAAAGAGAGCTAGAGGCAATGCATGTGTTTTTATGTACAAACTTCGTGGTGAGGATCCGTTGAGGTGGGACAGTGCAAATAGCTTTAGTAGGTGTTGCATCCTAAAAATAACCTGCCAACTGAAAATTTGGTAGGATAGGAGACCCATGTAACTCATCTTCAGCAAGTAAGGCCCAAGGGCATTATAACTGCCTTTTTTTTAAAGTCTGTTACAAATTAAACAAAACACGAGCAGTGCCCAAAACATGTTTAAGCAAACATTTTGGGGTTTGGTTATTTCTCCCTTCTTTTAGATTTATATTGTGGTACTGATCAAGTTCCCATGTGTAGGAAGGGGAAGGAAAGGGGAGCAGAAAAGACAGCTTAAAATAATTGGTCAGGGCTTACCTACCTCACAAAGGGCAAAAAAACAGGATTGGAAAAGGAGCTTTAGCTATATCATTCATGGCTGCTATTGTTTCAGAGAATAGTTTTATATAAAAATAAAGCCATATTCTCTACCCGTAAAGAGTCAGAAATATCAAGAACAGTCAGTCAACTCCACAAATAACTAGAATGTCTTTTTTTTTTAAGTATTTTTGTGTCATCCCAGTGTGCCTGTGCATTTCTGTCCACTCTGAGGCCATTGTGGTGACATACATAATCCAGAGGCTAGAAAAAGTGGAAATCCTTACGGAGCAGGTGGCATCTCTGAGTAGTTGCTCTTTTTGCCTTCTGCATACCTTCCACTGACTTTTCTGATTTGAGCTTGATCCTACCATCCTGTCAAACAGACTGATGGCATTTGTGAGCATTTGAGTCATGCTTTCAACATGCAAATCTTTTACATTATGCCAGCCAATTGAGATTATTTGCACTTGGGTTAAAAAAAAAGATCAAAGAAATCCCACTATGAATGGGAACCTCTCCTATGTAGCCTTTGATGGCTTTGTAGTGCTCCAATCACTGATAAGGCAGGAAGACAAAGCTGAAGGATAGCAGGTCCATCCACAGCAAAATGCCAGCATTCGCTTAATTAAAGTTTGTGCCAGTCCATAGACAATGAGAGAATATGGCTTTCCATATGTATATAGTAAAATATATTACTATAGATTTTACATACTTTATAAGTATTTTATATTTCTTTCTCTTCTGGGAAGGGTTATAATTTGTAATAAATGCATATAATGAGCGTATTTATTTTTATACTTCTTGTCTAATGTGATCTTCTAAGTTATCGCTTTTTTAAAAGGACACATAACAAGGATAGAGTATTTATACAGTATAATATGTTACTAGAGGTAATAAATGAACCCTATAAATTTTGGAAATGGAGCGTCTTTATTTCACTGGAGTATAACTAGCCCATGGAACAGAAAGAGCTCGGAATTTAAGGCAATGACTTAAAAAAAAAACCACAAAAAAACACTAAACCACATTTTTCAAAATTACTGGTAGCTTAGGCTACTAATTGACTGTGTTAGTGGAGGGGATTGGAAAACTCTACCCATAATGTCATACACCGTGGTAAAAGGGGTAGTTTGCATTTCATTACTTAACCACTAACGGGGTCCTCAGCACTGTTGTTTCATCTTTTTTTAAAATGGAGTGCAACTAGACTGATGCCACTGGTTTTAATAACTGCTTACAGAGGGCATATTGCTGTCAGTGGCATTTATAAACCAATAAAATATGTACAAAAGTAGCAGTTTTACCTGCTCCACTTAACCTTATCCCACTGGGAAAGAAGCATTCAACATTTAAAACCATGAACTAGCAGTCAGAGGTTTCCCTCACAAATTTCTGGAGGGCCTCCTGATCATGCTTTTCTAATTAGAAGTACTATATGAATGAGCTGTTCTAACGCTGTTGGTAACACGTTTTATAATGTTAAAATACATACTAAGCATCAATAAACTGATTTTTGCTCCCTCATTTCTGATCTCATGACCAGTGCAGTCGAGGGAAAATCTTCTGTTGAACTCAGTAGGATTTTTGCCATGGAATTTGAGACATCAGTCATTTATGAATACTTTTGGCTTTGTTTCATGTAAAAATCTATTAAAACTTCCTTTGCCAATGTTTGGACTCTGTCTTGCAGAAATAGTTCCCAATTTATTCCACGGATAAAATCCTGGCCCCTCTAAAGCACATAGAAAAATTCTCATCACGTCACACTTCATTGAGCATTACTTCATCTTTGACATGCAAAAATACTCAGGAACATTTTACTTCTAACATTATTTAGAAGGGAGCCAATCACTTTCTGGTTTTATAAATACTTCATAGTATTTATTAATACCACAAATAATTATTGATTTCTATATATACATGTATATTTTACTACAGCAGGTTAAAATCAGGAATGTCTACATTTTGAAGATTAAAAAAAAAATCATTTTTGTTTTAATTTTCTGCTGTTGTTCTTAGTCCTTGTAGACTTCGTATCTTAACACGTAGCTGTTGGTTAGTGTTTCCTGAAATGCTCTCTGTTTAAGAGCCCAAGGAGCTACAGTCCCAAAACTGCAAGACCCTGCCATATCTACAGAATTGGTGAGGTCCTGCCACTGCTAGGTCGATGGTGCCAGCCCAAATTTGCTCTAATCAACCTAAAAGAAACATTCAAGGCAAGGCTAAGAAAGCCCTTGAGGAGGAGCCAGCTTCTCCCAGACCTATCCATATCAATTAAAGCAAGCCTAAGGTGCTGACAAACTCTCACTTCTTTCAGTAGTGCTGAAGGAGTCTCTTGGGAGAAAAAAAATGGTGTTTCACAGGCACCGCCTTTCATGCTGAAGTGAATTTGGATCCAACGAAATGCAGCATTTTTTTTAAAAAGGGGGGAATATGCTGAAGTGTTCTGCATTTCCAAAATGCTTCAGCTCTTGTTACCTAGATTAGATGGGTCAGCCTTGTGGTTAACTAGACCTAAGTGAGGAGTCGGAGTGGGTAATGGAAATCAAACATACTCAGTATTTTACCGTAGCAAATGTCAGTAACAACCTTCTTTTTTTTCTTCACACTCTTCCACACAACTGCATAATAAAATGAGTGATGAATTAATAAAAAGTTATGATATAATAGCAGCCTCTTTGCTATGATGGCATTCATTTCTTTAGAGCATAAACATAGCAGCAGAAGTCAACTTGTTACTCATATTTATAGCACGACTTACCAAAACTTCATTTCCAAGTCCTAGTTTACTGACTACATATTTTTATTTGACTAGATCATGAATTCTCAGCAGTTGCATCTGTTATACAGAAATATAGTTTATTAAATCATATCCTGTCTGTAATAGAGCTAGGTTATAGAGAACGTGCTCCAAATAATGTATTTAATTAAGCAATGCAAAGAGCTGCTCCCTTCCAAAATGTCCTTTAGTTAGAAGAAAGTCTGCTGATCTGGGTGACCCAGCAAAGAGAAACAAGCAAAAAAGAATGGAGCTTACTTCAGCTGTGTAGCAATCAAGATGACAATTAAACACACCCCTTGCACCAATAATCTGGCAATCTATAGCTTTTATTACAAAGGACTGGATAGTTGAGTGCTTTCTGTGTACATATCCGTTACCATGAGCAGGAATCGCAGTGCTTCATTGCTGATGCATAAGGCACACTCTGCAGAGCAGAAGTGGCACTGAAGCTTGAGTGTAAGACCTGGTGCTTTCTGCCAGCCCAGGTGCTCTCTCCTTGAGCCAGAGCCACTGATTCCACCAACATCCAAATGGGCTTGAGACCCTAGATGAAGATGGTTGTTTTCAGCCACGTTGTCTCAGCTGTCCAGCTTGGCAGGTTGGGTGAAAGGTTTCCAGTGCTCAGCATTTCAGCTGAGTACAACCTCACCCTAGTTTGCAGCCATATTTATCCGGCTTCCTCCCATGTTCACAGAAGCCAGATGCTATGCCCTGTTGTGTTTCTTTTAACGTTTTGGGTTCATAAGATGAAATCTGTATTTTCAAGTATTTTCAGAGGTGTGGGGAAAGGCAGGTATCTAAACGAACGAAATATGTCTTCCTTCATCACCCTTGCTTTCATTGCTTTCAAGGCTGAGTGATCTTCCAATTCTTGGTAAGGCTGAAGACTTGCTGTTGGCAGAGTGGGGTAAATGAAAGCAAGTAGTGAGTAGTTCTTTGCCCTTTCAGGCATCGTGACACTGAAAAGTAACTTTGCAGCCTTTCAGTAGCCTTCCAGAGCTTGGCATTTGCACAGAAGTCCCGTCAGGGGGCTAGATCTCCAGAATCCAATCTTCCAACTTTGCCATCTAAGCTAGAAAATAAATGGGAGTTGGCAGTAGAAAAATAGTTATGCTGGAGAACTACCTTCCAGGCTAATTAGATGTAAAATTGTGATATCTATATGGGGTAAACACTAGAAAATGGTGCTACTAGAAAATCTGAGGTAGCTGTTTTCCTGTGGCGCTGTTAAAATGGTAAGTAATAAAATTTACCACTTGAAAATATATTAACAGTAAATAGGAAAACAAAAAACCAGTATGTGACAGGGCTCTCAAGCTGCTGTGTTCCCCTCTCTTTAGTCCCATTGTTGTAAAAACAAGAGATGTTGGTGTTGCCCAAATAACTGTTCTGCCACTGATTGTAATACACATCGTTTCAGAGCAGAGAAAGGTTGGTTGCTATCACAGAAGTGAGTTCTGTTTGAGCTTTCAGAGTAAATAAATAGTTCTGTATATCTGGTATGGAAAAATCCTGCAATTGTCTAAAGCTGCTATATTCTTTAACAGCTGATACCTGCATTTCAGAGCCATCAGTTGCCCGACTATATTTGGAGCTGTAATTTTAATGTCAGGACATTGACTTAGAGCAGAAAGGCACCAGAGTTATGTCTATCAACAACACTCTGAGTTGCCAAGTACTAGAAAAGCTGGCATTTCACTTCCTGAAAGGCAGCTCCACATAGCTTGTGATGTGGCAAGTGGATTCCTTCATTTGTAGTTTCACAGTAGCTTTCAGTCAAGTCAGTATCTCCGAGCACTGTGTATGTTTCAGTAGAGTCTGGCACACCTTGTGCAGAACAACAAGTGAGACCCTGCTTTGAGCATTGCCACATCACAAGCGGGTAAGCAGATGCAAAATAGTATGATTTGTTCAATGCTGTAGGACAAATAGGTGATATGGTCTGGGTGGGGGGAATAGGTTTACGCAAAATGTCTTAACCCAATAGCTAGGTTAGGGAATGGAGAAGAAAATACTCCTGAAGACATTCAGAAAGGCAGCTTCAAAAGAATAGCCCAGACTCCTCAGCAAACACTTCCACCATAGTATCTGGCTTCTGCTCATCAGCTGGCTATGAAAGTGCTTCCACAACTTCGCTTCAACAGCCTGACATTATTCTGGGAGTCATACACCTGGGAAAGCTTTTCATCCCATGCAATTGCAAACATGCCTACCAGCCACTGTTTGGACCAAAGATCAATGCGGTACGGTCACAACTGCTTAGTCCTCAAGGCAAAGAGGGTATAATTAGGTGAAAAGTGTTCCCTAGCAAAGGTCACCCAAATATAAACAAACAGATTGCCTGTCCTAGCACCCCGAAAACAGAGGCGAGTCCCTAGGATATGTCTAGGCTAAAAGAGGAGTGTAAGTAAGCATTCAGCAATAGCCCTCATTTTGGATAAATATTTGCATTTTACCCCATTTTGTGTAAACATAGTACACTTGTTGGAACATGGAGGCAGAACCAGGAGACCAGGAGACTGCCACTTCTCCTGCTGGCTCCTGATTCATAGCTCCAAACGGCAGCACCAAACCTTGATGCCTTCCTAGTAAAACAGCAGCTACAAACATACATTCATGCTTGATATGCAAAATGCAAAACAACCTACATCAACAGAAGGGAAGTCAAAACAGAGTTATCAGGTTCCTAACAACTAGTGCTATGAACACAGTGTTTTAATAAATGCTTGTGCTCCTGGAGCCTGCAGCAGACTGATTATTGCTGGAAATGAAAGTAGCACTGTTTAGTCTCACAGATCTCCTTTACAGTACCCGACAGTGTAAGAGGGTCTTGTGCAGAAGAGATTTAGAAGTACAGTTTCATTCACTACCTTTGCCTGTAAGCTAACTACATGTGTGTGATAGCTCCAGTGTAAAAAAGGATAGTTCTTTGTCATATTGCAACCTATGACCATAACCTGACGAGATCCCAGATGTCTGAACAATATTTAAATTTAAGCATCCTAAATCTAAGTTGAACCAGTGCAAAATCTATTACCTTTAATATACTGTACTTTTGTGTAAGTGCTACAAAACTACTTTGAGTTTCTACCAACTCATGATTCTTCCCAGATATTCCATTTGAAAATTAGTATTTTCTCCAATATTAGTTGCATTCAAGTATAGTATATTTTCCTACAGGCAAGAGCTTATTGTTCCAATATAGTGGGAACAATTGGAGCTAAGAGAAGAGGGAAGTCATATGGTAGAGATTATAATCAGGCAAACTGAAAGCAGTGGCCATTTTAATTGTACAAAATATAGTTTTCAGTATAACAAAGACAATATGCCTGTCTTGTCCCAAACAATTTGAATATATATTGCCACTTTGGAAGATTTTTCATGTACAAAACTAGAGATGAAATTAGGAATAAGAAGACAACTGAAATTCAGTTATTTGGAGTAAAATTTTCTGTCAGGAAACACATGTTAATGGACAATCTTTTCCAACTTTTTATTCTAATTGAAAACAAATGTAAAAATATGAAGCTTTAAAACAATTCACTTCTGTTTTTCTTATTCTGTTTTCTTCAATTTTCTGACAGCCAGACTGGCAAAAAAAGTGGATGCTGCAGTATCAAGAAAGTTGGAGGCTCAAAGACAAACACTGAAGGCACAGCTAAGGACAAAAAAGTGGGTCATTCTGCAATGTCTGGCAGATGGGCAGTGGCTAAATCTGACATCACCAGGGCATCATTTAGATCAGAAATGGCTTCAAAGTTGCACAGATACTGACCACATTCTAGTGAAGTCTCACACATATAATCCACTTTTGCCTACCAAGAGCTTGGAATCCTTAAGCAGCAAACCCATGAAGTACTCTTCCAATTGAGTCACAAAACTGGCCTTGTTTAATGAACTAAAAATGTCTTGTGGGTACAGCACTGATTCAATAGGGAACTGAAGCGCATGCTTACACCCATCGTGATTTAGAACAGCACTGGCTAACCTGAGAGAGACAGAGACAGAGAAGCTTACCATCTTTTGTTTAATCTGCACCTTAATTCCATGTTGAATTAACTCTAGAGCTCAAACTTTGATTAGAAGTTTTTCATAGAGATAAAACTGTGTGAGGAAAAAGAGAGGGGGAGGGGAAGGGAAGAGAAGGGAAGGGAAGGGAAGGGAAGGGAAGGGAAGGGAAGGGAAGGGAAGGGAAGGGAAGGGAAGGGAAGGGAAGGGAAGGGAAGGGAAGGGAAGGGAAAGTTCTTGGCTTTGGTGGAATTGTTAATTGTGAAAAGTTTTGAAATACGTATAAGAAATTAGATTTCACAGTCAGGCCTGGCCATATTTAGAAATGAATTCAATGTAATGTCCATCTCCTTTTTGTCTCCCAGTGAACCAATACACACATTTGAGGACATGCTACAATAATGAAGACTGATGTTTTCCATTTCTCATTATCCTCCTGCTGGAACAAGTGCAGAGCACAACACAGAAGCACTAGAGGGACTCAGCTACCTTTGATGAATTAAAAAAAAAAAAAAAAAAAAGAAATTAAAACAAACAAACAAACAACAAAAGCCACAAACCAAAACTCTGCACATGTTTCCTCTTGATTAGTTTAATTTATAGTTTTATTTATTTGCACTTGTAAAGGAATAATAGTTGATGTCAGAAAGGAGGGCCCCCAGAGTGACATCTGAATTCAGCTCCAGCTGGAGCAGATCCAAGGCAATACTAAACAGCTGCCTGGCAGACAAGAAGGTCAGAGGCATTAAAGAATATAAATGTTAAAATCCTGCATAAAATAATTTTGAATCTGATATAAGCTAGCAAAAGCCAGGCAATTCAGAACTAATTCTTCCTTTTGCATAGGGACAGAAATTTATATAAGCCTGTTTCCAAAGCTCGGTCTGAAGTAATGGGTATTACCCACATAAGGACTCTGGGTTTGGTGAGGCTAAGTCACATACTTACAAGTTTATTCCCGGTTTTAAATTAGATTCTTGTTGGTCTGACAATAGATTGATATTTTTCAAGTCTGTGCCACAGATGTTCGGAGCACTTCATGACAGCATTAACTGCAAGGAATGAATGAGAAAGCCTTTGGAGTGTAGTGGAAAGGAGAAGGAGGCAGAGATGGACACTGTCCTGCTGAAGACACCGCCGGTGCTGGGAGGCCAGGAGGCAGGCTTTGTAGCTGGCCTCTCCTTTGATGAGCTCTCAAGAGTTTCCGAATGGAAGTTAATGGACACCACTGACAGAATATGTATTGGAATTTGAAAGGTATGTGAATCCTTGAGACAGTATCTGGGTTGCTTACAGCTGTATGGAAATTTCACTTTCTAGTATTGAGAGGGACATGCAAAGACTTGAAGCAGAAGATGAAGATACCGGCAACATCAGCTAGTTTAAAGTACTCTAGTGACATCATCTTGGTGCCAGCAGTGCTGTGGGGTTGCAAAGCAGCTACTCTAGCCAGGCTCCCTTCCCCAGCTGCAGGTACTGACATTTCCCTTGGGTTGCAGGGCTGCTGCTGAGCCACAGACCAATATAAACTCATCCACCATGGGACCAAGAACAATCATACGTGGCCTGCAGCCAGCATGGACCTGATCTAAGCTCAGAGCTATTGAAATAACTTACTTGCTTGGCAGAATTGATTCTACACCTCACTGGTTTCTCTTGAGACACGTGTTCTCACTAGTAGTATGCAAATTATTTGTTCAAAGAACAGCCGAAGTTTGCACACTGCATTCCCTAAATACACCAGGAGAGACCTTCCCATTGGAAATGGTTATCTGTTTGCAGATGACTGTTTGCAGACTACCTAACGTGGAGCAAGAAAGCTGCCTGTAAGGCATAACTTCCAAGAACAGAGAAAGCAGGTCCCAGTCATGCATCTCAAACAGCTTTGTGGTGGCAACACTACAACTGCCCTTGTTAAATCAGGAGAGTATGAAATCTAGTTTAATGTCTCCAGTAGAGATTTGGTTTAGTGACTTAGCCTGAAGAGGACCACTGTGTCATAGAAAACACAATTTCATAAAGTTACTCTACCTATTGTCCAGGTGTTTTCAGCTGTCATTTCTGGGGGAGAATCACTTTTTAATGACAGTGACATGACGTTGGAGGGTCCTTTGACAGAACTAGTCTGAAGAGTGAGGTTTGACCTAGTGCTACCCAGACAGCCCCAGCTCTGCACCCATGAAGACCTGGCCTGTCATGGAGTGGTGCTGGGAGCTATGTAGTGGAAAACAAAAAGATGGCGGATTTTTTCAGTGCCAGGAAAATGGATTCAACAATTTGCTCCTGATTTCAATTGAATGCCAGGAAAGGGCTTCAAAGAAGGGAAATAATTTGTTACTCAGGACCTGAACTACTAAAAGATAAGTGTTTGGCACATACATTTTTGCTACTGTAGGGGAAAATTTTTACCCTATAAGCATACTGCTTAGCTGCTTTTCGCTACAATTCCCATGGTCATGGGTTTTTCCACCTACCTGTGTATCTGACATCCTGGATGTCAAGTGGCCTAAATCTACTTCAAGTTATCCTTCAGTGGAGCCTGATGTATACTATAGCCAGCCAGTTCACTTCTTGATTCGGGTCTGCCTACGCATTTGACTAATGAGAGCTTGTTTGCTTTTGCTAGGGGCTGTTTGACGGACTCACACAAGACCTGCCTAAGTAAGGCTTGCTCTTAAAAGCATTGCTGGCATAGTAATGTCATTGAAGAACATGGAAAGGAAAAACACAACCCAATTTGTTATAGCTGTAGCAGCAAACTATCCTAATGAAGATGCATTTTTACTGGCCTAAGTCCCTTATTCTATTTTGAGTACTGATCTAAGCCATACCAACAAGGAAATTTCGTTCGCTGACCTAAATTAGGTTTGCACTTTCACATGTACAGAAATAGCTCCACTGGTTAAAGCCATGTTGGCAAATCCAGTTACATACATTTCTGTCTCTTGCATGCTTTAGGAAATCAGTTTCCTTCCCCTCCTTGGTTTTTATGTTGGGTGGGAGGAAAAGGGAGACAATCACTCTTCTGTCTACTGCCTCTCCTTGCTGCTTAGAGGTACAGGGGATCACACTGTTCCCACTTTTCTCCCTTATTTCAAACTAAAATGTGGAACGGCTGCAAAGGAGGTTGGGTGTCACACATCTTCTCTTATACATGTCCCTCTTTGTTATCCACTACCTTTAAATATCTGGCCATCAGAAATCTGGGGGATATTTCAAAATATTTCAGCATACAAGGTTTGCTGACGCCTCCACCAAAACCATCTTAATGGACATAACTTTACACAAATAAGCATCCAGTACCCAGGAGTGTCAAAATTTCACTTCACTTGCCATTTTAGCTGGCTGAAGATAATAGAACCCACCCCATATGCTTCTCAGCAGGGTCTGTGATGGAAAAGCTGACAAAGTCTCAGAAGACAAAGCACAGTGAGCAGCACTTTAAAACTCTGAGGATGGCAGCACTATTTTTGGAAACAATAAATGCTATTTTTAAACAATTTAATACTGCAATCCTTTGAAATCCAAATGTGAAGGCAGCGTTATGCAGAAGCAACAGTTACAGCAGTCTTGTTTTAAGCTTAAATTTAACATCAAATAGTCATTACAGGCAAGCTTTGTTCCCTAGCAATAAGATGTCTGCACATTACAGATGCACGACTCCTTCAAAGAACTGCCAGATTATGGGATTACTCTAAGGAAAATTTCGCAACGACATTTGATTCCTTCCTGATGAAGTGATTTTCCACAACATTTTGCTCTTATAGCATATTGGCAGATGAAGAGAGACTAGGGAATGAAATGCATTTACTACTACTACTACATAGTAACGATAAATGCAAACCTCAGTTTCTTGACTAAAGAGTCCAACCCTATGGATGTAACAGTAAAGCCACATGAGGTCAATGTGATTCCCTTTATAAGCAGAGTAGGATGAGTCCATTTCTCTTAGCAAAGTCACAGCAGTGAGGTTTGGACCCAGAACTGTTAATGTCACAATTTTGACTGGAAACACTTATCAAGTGCAGTTTGAAAGATTCCACATTCCCCCCATCTGTCCAAATTGTACACAGAGTGAGGATGGCACAGCCACAGGGAAAGAGCAGGAAAATGCAGAGCCATACTTCTTTCCTCCACCACAGGTAAGCAGAGGGAAGTGGCCAGGCTGTCCTAGCTGTGAGAGAGGTGCAAGGGACCCAGCGGCTGTTAGGGTGGACTTCCTCCACACCAAGGACACAGAGCACCTTTGCTGAGAAGCTGCTCCATGCCACCTGAGGGTGGGAGGTCCTTGGGATGGGGAAGAAGAAGATCCAGCAGCTTCACAGACTCCTTATGCTGCTGAAGGAAGGGAAGCAATGGCAGCAGGGATCAGCATTTGGACCATTAATTAGTTTGCTAGCATTTAATTATGGGCAAGCTGAGGAAGACCACAGACTCAGATAAGTCTTTTTGACTTGGAAAAATCTTCTTGTGGGTGGCTCTGACAAGAAACACACACAGGTGAGAGGGGTGGTCTCCAAGGAAGCAGTTCTTAGCACTGACATTTTCTTTGCAGTAAGTATGGGTCAGACATTTTTTTCTCCCTTGTCACAAACCCAAGGGCTGTTTTCAAGGTAGTTCCACTGCTTTGGAGATTTGTCCATGTCCTTCTCAGGCAGTGGCATGCCAAGAAAGCTATGCCCATGAGGCCAGGAGGTTGCCTGCACCTTCCCTCTTTGGTCCATGCTGATTAGTTTAATGGGACCCAGGTGGCAGATGCAAGATATATGCCTTGGAAGAAAAGACTGAGTAGGACATGTTGGCTGCAGCTCTTGAATTAGCTGCTGCTCGAATTGGGGTAGTTGGTTTTCTCTTCCTCTGCCTGTAAAATGCTTTATGCTGTAGTGCTACAATACTGCAGCTAATTACAGGCCAATGTTTGCTGTAAGTGATGAAGATTAAGTCATATTGTGATGCAGCCTTTAATTATTAATTTTTTTGCCTTTTGTGTACAAAGCCTGCATGTTCTTTTATGTGTGTAATAAGTGGTGAAATGATGTTTTTGGTGAGTTTAAGATCAAGAGGTAAAGTATTATTTTAAGTGACTTTATCAGAAACAACTATTTTTGCAAGCAGGAAGCTTTCCTTTTTTGTTTGAAATGTAAATATTGTGCAATGGTGTGTGTGCTGCAAATGTTGGAAAGGAATTCTGAAAAGCTGTTAGCAGGTGCTAAAAGAAATACAAGTAGCCTATTTGTAATGATGGAGTAAAGACAATGTATCCCTTATTGTTTATATCAATCTATAACTTTTCATCTCAGTGGTTGCACAGCTAAGCAAATACTTTTATTGTGCTTTTTAGTTTAAAATTTGAGATTATTTTTTATTTGCCAAGGGCTGAGCAGGTCTTTCAAATGTGATGGGCCCTGCATTAATAAATGTCCTTGTGTTATTCAAGCACAACAGCAGAGCATAAAATCCTGTCTCTGCACATTGTACAATAAGCAGTTATAGTATCTGGGCCATATGGTCTTCTCTTTCTCCTCAAGTCTCTTTCTGCATTGAAAAGCCTTCTTTCTTTTTATCTTTTTTTTCCTCCCATCCGTGAAATGTGCACTTTTCTCAGGCAGAGAAAGTGCTAAAATAAAAGGAGAGAGCAGGTTAATTTATAGGGTGAGATAACGTGGGATCTGTTTTGAAGCAAAATTCAAACTCCCTGTTGAAATTAATGATGAGTTTAACTTCAGAAAAATCAATGATATCATGCTAGTCCCTGCAGCCCCCTAGACAAATTAAGCTTTCATTGTTTTTCTTTGCATCTCAACTGCTCCCACTGCATACCCTCTACTTTCTCCCCTTCTTAAAAGGAGAAGATGTATATTCATTGCTTAGCTCTGTAACTCTCCACCATCACCTGCAATAAATGGTGGCAGAGGGACCCCCAGAGGGGGTTGGCAGGGTGCTCGGAGAGGGCAACCCTGGATTTCGTGCACTCTGCTGGGCACATGCCCTTCTGTCTCCAGCATGTGGAAGGATGCTAGCATGGGGCTGGTGTCTCAGAGGTGCCTCTGCAGCCACCCCTACCTGTTCTGCCCTTCCCTGCTAGTGGAGGCATCTGGCGCTTTGCAGTTCTGTTAATACGTAGTGAAGGCTGGGGAGCAGGGACCTGTTGGGCGGTCTGGAGCCTGTCAGGTTGCCTCTTACTGCCCAAGAGTGCCTGCTGCTCTTCCTTTGTGTCTGCTGTGGGGTGATTTATCTCTGCCCTCATCATGTCTCTCTGGCCTCCCCTAGCCGCAGAGGGTGGCCTGCCTGGTGTGCTGTAAATCTGTCGAGTCAGGAAGGGCAATGTCAACCAGGTGAACAGATGTGGATGAGCCAAGGGAACCCAAACGGGCAGTACCCACCCCTGGGTATTGTCCGTATCTGCCAGGCCAGGGTCAATCTCCCATTGCAACTGCAGGCACAGGTGTTCTGTCTCATACTTGAGCAGCCCCAGAGAAGGCAGTGAGCATAAAACAGAGCCTGTGCAGAAATATTTGAGGGCTGTTGGCAGCAGGGGATGCATTTGGTAGCTGACAACAGCAGGGCAAGGGTGGCTGAGGAGGCAGGAGACATGGCAGGCTGGCCATGTCTCCTGCAGAAGAGGACTCTTGGCTGCAGAAGTGGAGCAGAGGGATCCAGCTGCAGGCCTGTGAGGTGTTTTCATTGTGCTCTTGCATTTATCTTTGGCAAACTGTTCATGTGATGCAGTGAACACAGCATCCAAGTTCTCCTCATTTGCAGAGATCAAGCCATTAGGATAGAGGAAGCACTGAAACAAGTATCTTCCTGCTACTTCTTAGTGGAGAGCAAGGCAAGAGGTAAATTGTATTTCAGAAAGGAGGGAATGCACAGATGGTATCAAACCATTCTGTTCCTAAACAGAAGAGACATTTACATAATAACACAAATTAATGAAACCCAGCAGTCAGTTTGCTTTTCAGATTAAAGTTTTAATTCAGAGATGTAGGTAAGTGTCACTCACCTGCTTCTACATTTCCTAGGCAAACAGCTCCACTTAAAAGCACTGAGAGCAGAGATACTTCTTCCTTTTTTTTTTTTTTTTTGGGGGAGGGGAGGGTGGCAGGGCAGATAAATGAATACAGAGGACTTTTTTTTTTCTTGAGAAAAATGTTAAGGCTGTTAAAAAATAAATATATCTGTTGGACAGAAATTTGCACAACTCCAGAACAGGTTGTGAGGCCTTCTGAGCATAGAGTTGAATCAACTGTGCGGGGAGGCTCCCTTTTCTTACACAAGCACTGAAGGGAGGATCTAATTAAATGGTTCTTTGGAAAGAGGGGAATAGAAGATGCTTTTGGGGAATCCTATCTATACATTCAGGATTATAGGACAGACTAATGTGCTGCTTTTCTGTTTGTTTTCATTCGTGTTATTTTGGTTTCCTACTAACAGAACTTTCTGTGAGAATAAAAGCCTTATTCACAGTGAACATATTCTGCTTTTTCAGTCTGCATTTTGCACTATCCAGATGGCTGACGGCCATCACATCTCAGACCTCTTGCAGATACATCTTTATGACTTTATTACTATACGGGATGTACCATAAGTTCATTTGACCTCGTTACACGGTATTGCCATGTCTCAGGTTCCCTCTGCTGTCTTGTGCATTGCATTAGTGACATACCCACCATGGCTCTGAGCAGCGTGCTGAGCACTTTGACAACTTACACGAGCGTCATAAAATAAACACTCCATTTCATCACCCCCAGACTGGACAGTGCTGGCACACTCATTGCCCTTAGATCCAATGGCAAGGACAGGTCTTTGGGACAGGGGACGTCCCTTCCTTTGACAGTATGGCACATAGCACTAAGACACCTTCACCCAGAGCTGGTTCACTCATGCTTTAGCACAGGCTGATCACCCAGGAACAATTTAAATTTTGGAAATAATGAATGTAAAATGTTGTTTGGTGCTGAGCACCCATTACAGCTGCCTCAGGCCGTGTACGGCTAAGTTTAATTGAGCTCAAAACCGATTGCATTGGAACCAAATAAGATTTGATAGCTCGTATATAGGGGCTTAATTACTCTGGAAAGACAAACTGTTGAAGATGACTCCAGGGCATTTTCAAGTCTGCACAAAAGAAAGAAAATCTAGTGCTTCTTAGAAAACATGGCCTTCTTAGCCCAAACAAGGGCTTGCCAAACATCCTCTGGGTAGTTAAGAAGGCACTGTGAACACCTCAGCAATGTATTTAGGGTGCATCACGGAGAACTGCGGTTCCCAGTATGTTCAGTGGAGAAAGATGGGCATGTTGGAAGTGACTGAGGAGGTATAGTAATTCAAACCATCAAGACTTCTGCCTCCCATCATTTATTTCTCCTCTTCCTGGGGTCTCACTACTCAGGCTCCATGTGACAGGTAGCTACCTCCTGTCAAGTTCAGACATGCAAATTCCTGCCTCCTTCTACAGAGAAGGGTCAAACCTTGGTGTCTCCATGACATTGGACCCATCACCCTCTCCTGCTGACATTAAAGTTATGGTCTCAGAAGCAAGGGAGAGAGAAATGTGACACTGTAGAAAGTCTGAGAGCAGAATTAGGCCATAGTGTCTTCCATTTCTCTTCCCTAAGACTATTTCCTTCAAAGAGGTAAAAGTTTGGCAAAATGGATCTGTTCAGAAACAACTGCAGAAAGAATTACTTTTAATTGACGCATGAAAGCCACATTTTAAAATTCTTGTCCCAAAACCTCATGCAAAATACCATGGCAAGCAGTGGGGGTTGCACCACATGTATGGCTAGACAGGCTTTGACTTTTTCCAGCATTGCTTCCTTTTTCCAGTAAATACTATAAATTAATAATACATTAATACTTTGGAAAATAAACCTTTTAAATTACATGGGAATCTACAAAATAAATGAGATCTGGGAAAAGGAAATTAAACCAATTCTTCACACCTTGTATAATTTGATGTGACTTGTAATATTGTGTTGTATCGGCTCACTAAGTAGTCTTATGGTGTAAAAACTCTCAAATTTGATTATATTTTTTTAGCTAAGGAAAATAAGTAAAAAAACAAAAGATATATAGACATGAATAAGCAACCTCTGAGTTAATCTTAAAGATATACCAGTTACTGTCCTAGACTTCATTAATAGTATAGTTGCTTGATTTTAAGCAATTCTGTCTCCATATTTTTAGATTTGGCTAAACAGCATGAACTCTACAATGTAGGCCAAGCCAGATGTGAAGAGAAGAAAGGCCCTTTAATGGTTCTCATAAAATCTTTTGACTTGCAGTCTCTGTGGTCGTTTTTTTCCTTAAAAGGTATCAGTATTTCCAGTTACAAAGGCTTGTGAAGGGCATGCAGAAATCTTGGTTACATAATTATTCTCCCTTTACCACTGCTTACATGAAATTCTAGTTATTTTCATCACTTGGTCTTGCATAATTTTTCAGTGCATTCAGTTTCAAATAAGCTTCTTTCCATGCAGTATGGCAAACTGATTTTTCAGATCTACATAAAAGCATAGGAAAGTTCAGGGCCACAATGTTTATTAAAATTTAGCTTGGTAGGCTAAAATATATGAATAGAAATGAATCTTCTCAAAATCAAGCATGTCCTAAGGCAGCAGCTTGCAGAATAGTAAGTTAACCATGTCACTGGTTCTAATTTTAGGTAATTGAGTACTTATTTCACAGTCTTCTTCTCTTGGGACAGAGTGTCTGGCTTGTACACACATGTAGCAGAGAGTACTTGCAACATCTTATTCCTTGCCTAAATCCCTTCTCCCACTTGGATGCCCCTAAGGAGACAAACAAGGTTTTGCCATCCCTGCCCACGGTGGCTCCCCTCTGCAAGTCCTACATATTGTGAAGCCCCATATGTTTTTCCTCCTGCTGTTTGATTCAGTTTCTGAGCATCCTCTTTCATGTGTGCCTGTGGCTTCCACGGTGACTGACTGATTATGTTAGAAGTTTTGGTTTTAGCCTGTGTGTAAGACAGCAATTTCCATTTTCTGGATTCCTTGGAGGTAAGTGACCAGTGACTCCTCTGACAGGGCTCATTAATTATTCATGTTATTAACTGATTCAGTGTATTAGCTGATATTTTAATGAAAATTTGTTTCCGTTTCCTTATCTGTGCTTTAAGAAGGAAAGAACATACACATATGAGCTGAGGTTTTCTACTTGCAAGTCATCGCAGTAGCCTTTCAAAGACCGAATCTTGCTTTGGTAAGTGAACGCAGCTGCCACCTAGGGACTTCTTCCCAAATATACATCTGCACTTTCGTATTACTGCCACTACAGAAAATTCACTCGTCTCTTGCACTTGCTTGATTTCGGACATGAAGACAGAGATAGAGCTCTTCTCAGTCAGTTACAGTTTGGAAAGCAAGTCCTTTCAGTCCCATTCTCCACAGCAAAATGAAACAAATGGGCTGATAGATGTATTATTTATGCCAGTAGTTTCATAGAACTGTGACTGATCAGCTTCATGTCAGGTGCCCTCAACATCAGAGAAAACAGTTTTCATTCATACTGGAACTAAGTGACGATTTTATTGATGTTGGCTTGGTAGTGTTCATTAATGGGATACATTCTGATCTTGTTTTAGCATAATTAAGGTTCACCTTACTTCCACTTAATTACAGAATTAAGTTTGAGGGGTTACTGTGACATTTGAAATATCTATAGATTTATTTTTAAATGTATCTATTCCCCTTACCAAAGTCCTTCTGGGTTTTGTATATTGGGGTTGTTTTTTTCCCTGTGGAAAATTCCAGCAGTTTAGTTTTCTATCTAGCATGTAGTCGACCTGCAGTGTCTGTAAGTTTTAGATTACTACATATTGCTAGGTATTATTTCTAATAGAAATGGAGTAACAACCTGTCATCTTGGCTTGTTGGATTAAGAATACTAATACGGACCTCTTAGAAGAGGAAAACTGTCATAACAGCGAAGAAACTCAATAATGGTTCAAGTGAAAATAAGGGTGTTGATTCATTTGCAATCTGCTTTTCCCAAAAGTGTACGAGCAGTCTCTGAGGCACAAGAGTCAAAAGACAGTCTCATTACCACTTATTGAAGAGAAATATACAGAATATGGCATTCTCCCTCCACATCTCTTATAGGGCTTCAAATTGTTGTTTTATGCTTTCTTCTGTTTGTTTTTGTTCATCACTGACCTTCATTTCATCGCTGGCTTCAATGCGCCGCCTGGTATAAAGAGGGGATAGGGGAAACTGAGCTCTGGAGGTCAGATGTCCTTGTCCTTACTCCCTTTCCTCCCTTTGCCCATTTCTTCAGCAATGACCTACAGCCGTTAGATTACTTCTTTGCTTTTGCAAAACATCTGAAAAGATTTGGAGTAATTGAAACTCCTCTAGACTCTCAAATTTCCACTTAGAAGGTAGGCTTGTTATAGACTTCAGTGAGATAATAACTTATCACTTACAAAATAAAATTCATAGCAATTACTTATTGTCTGAAGTGCTACTTTCATTATGGTTTTGAAGATAATAGCTGCCAGTCTGAAAATCTGATGAGTTTCCACAGCTTGCATTCCTCCTTTGTCAGAGGAAACATGCTCCAGTTCTGTGATTGCATTTTTCATTAATTTTTGTGATCTGTAAAGGGAGAGATTCCTTCAGCCTTTCTCCACTGCCTTTCCATGACCTCGTCACTTCTCATGTCCAGCTCTACTTCTGAACATATGTTTATATTTTGTGATATAATGTGAGAATAGTTGTGGTCATTACTCAGCCTGGGTGAATTTCATGGTAATTAATGTTTTGGGTTTTTTGGTTTTAAAAGATGCCTAAGGGGCCATATCTATTTATAAACTCTCCCCACTCCAGACTTTCTAAAATTACTATAATGTGAAAAAGTGTTTTGCTTTTGATGCAGGAGCCATCTGCATTAGAGGGAAAGGTTTGTCTAGTTCCTGAGCCAGCTGAGGGTGTCATGTGCTTAATAAATAATTAAAATATTTTTTTACATGGCGGAAGGAGTAAAAGCCTTCAATGTTAGTTAAGCCTGGAAATAATCTCACACAGATACAAGGAAAAGACATACTGTTCATTCAGTCCCTACATCTACATGCTCAACTTAAGCACTCAGTAGACTCATATATGCAAAATCCACTGCTAAAATTTATTCATCTCAAGAAAGCACCATTCTTAGATGGTTTGCAAGACTGGGCTTTCAGTGGCCGATAGTTTCAGCTCACCTCATTCTTAATATCTTCTAGACAAAAAATGTGCATGCTATCATGTAGCTGGCACTAAAATGACTGAAGGGATAAATTTGGCTCAGCAGGATACAGGCTTGTATAAGGTCAGTATTATTTTGCTGTACTTGAATGCAACTTCTTTGAACATGCTGACTGCTATAATTCTGTTGCTAAGAATGTAACCAATTTCAAGATTAAAATTGTAAAAAAAAAAAAAAAAAAAAGCCTGGTGCTTGTAAGTCTTGTGAAGTAGAATGAGCACGCAACACAGAACTTTCTGAGATATAAAAATGCAGTGCAGAGATTAGTTTATTCTAGTATCTTTTATGGTGTTTCTAGTCAAAGAGCAGGAGTTAACAGTTCCCATAATCTCTGCCTAACGTAGTTAATCTAAGAAGAAGTGCAAGAAGAGAAGTCCTAGCTTAGAATCATAGAATCACAGAATCATTTAGGTTGGAAAAGACCTTTAAGATCATCAAGTCTGTCCTGGGTTGAGCCAGGATTAAGCTAATTTTCCTTTTACTGATTTTTTTTTTCCTTCAGTAAGCTCTCTTTTAACCAGCAACAAGTGTTCCAGCCAGTGGACTGATAACACTGGAATGTTTATGTTTCTGCTGAGACTCCAAGGTCGCTTCTTAGCTCTGCTGCTACAGAGGCTACTGGGGCAGGAGAGTTGTATCTGTGACCCCTGCATAGGGGAGCTGGACTAGACAGACAGCAGAATTGACCAAAGGTATTCCATTCCATATATCTACGTAAGCTCTGAGGAAGGTCAGAGATCACAGAAGACAACTTCCTTCCTGTTTCTTCTTCCCTTCTCCTCCGTCCGTGGCTGGCATCCAGGGAGGACTCCATCCATCCATCACCGTTGACCCCAGGCTCAGGCATCCCTAGACCTCATAACCCTTATAACTCAGTCCCTGTCTGCTCTGCCTTCTCTCCTGCCTGCGGGCTGAGACATTTCAGAACTGCTCACAGGTCAGGAGAGTGCTGGGGAGTTGCTGGGGGTGGGGGGAGGCAAGAGGTTTTTGCACATCCCTGAACATACTTGTATATAATTGTACATATAATTAAAGCTGTCTAATTTAGTTTTCAATCCAGCAAAGTCTCTCTCCTAATTCTCTCCCTCCTTCACTACCTGGGTGGGAGGGGGAGGGGATCGAGAGCATTGTTGTCTCCGGTTTATTTGAGTCAAACCCTGACAAAGTCCAACCATTAAACCAGCACTGCTCAGTCCATCACTAAACCATGTCCCTAAGCACCAAATGTAGACATCTTTTAAATACCTCCAGGATGCTGACTCCACCACTTCCCTGGACAGCCTGTTCCAGTCTTTAATAACTTTAAAAATGAAGACATTTTTCCTAATATCCAATCTAAACCTCCCCTGGCACAACTTGAGGGAATTTCTTCTTGTTTTATTGCTTGTTACTTGGGAGAAGAGACCAACCCTCACATCACTACAACCTCCTTTTAGGTAGTTGAAGAGAGTGATAAGGTCTTCCTTCAGCCTCCTTTTCTCCAGAGAAAATTACCCCAGTCCCTCTTCATAAGACTTGTTCTCAAGCCCCTTTACCAGCTTTTTTGCCCTTCTCTGGACACGCTCCAGCACCTCGATGTCCTTCTTGTAGTGAGGGGCCCCAAACTAAACACAGTATTCAAGGTGTGGCCTCATGAGCGCCGAGAACAGGGGAACTCCTGCTGGCCACACTATGTCTGATAGAAGCCAGGATGCCACTGGCTTTCTTGGCCACTTGGGCATACTGCTGGCTCATGTTCAGCCAGCTGTTGACCAGCAGCACCCTCAGGTCTTTTTCTGCCGGGCACCTTTCCAGTCACTCCTCCCTAAGCCTTGTTATGATTATATTCTTTCTCAATTATTGCAAGGCTGAAGATGGCATCCTCAAAAAAGTAGCTATTTGAAGGCTACCCAGTACTGTAACAGCCTATATGTTTTACTGCAACAAAAAGTCAGTCCAGTTTTAGAGACTACTTGTAACTGCAGCTGAAAACTGAAAAATCTCATGTATCGGCTAGGAAGTGAGTGGGAAAGATGACTAGGGCATGAATTAAAAGATAAACAGCATTCAACATTTCACAAATGGTAAGAGTCCAATAACACCTCTATACCAAGCTGTCTGACAAAAAAAAAACCACAACAAAACAGTCTAAATACATTACAAATTACAAATTAGCTATGACACAATGCTCTGCATTACAGTAGTGTGGCACCTCAATTCATCACTCTCAAGAGAACCATACTTATTTCTAAAGATCCCATCTTATTAATGTTGTGGTCTTTCAGTAGTAAAACATGGCATCTGTTGTATATTATAGTTTTATTCTTACAGCACAATCAATACTCTAATCTGTTATGGTCCTTTCAGATTAGTGTTATTATTTTCAGAATAAGCCACTAGCAAAAATGGAGAGGACATGGAAGAAGAGAAGTGTTCCACACAGAGAAACACTTTACAAACAGTGGTGGATCATCCAGGCATGCTCTCTGATGTGCTTCAGGAAAACAAGTCATTTACCAGATGTTTCAAATTGTATCTAAAATTTAAAAGAGCATATTGGGGGGAATGTATTTAATGCTAGAATACTCGTCTGTCTATTGTAAGAAAACTAAATGTGAAACATAAGCTAGCTTAAAAATATTAAAATGCATCCTATTTACCCTTGCAACACATAGCTATAATTTTGCCAAATTATTCACTTTGTTTTCAGGATCTGAGGAGATTTTTAGGTTTGCTACATTTTTCTATGTGTCAAAAATAAACTCATTCTTCTTTTTCCTCTTACTTTCTCCTTTCACTGATTTTTTTCCCCCTTTTATTTCACTTATTTTCTATGATGACTCTTCTAAGCAGGATAGAGATGTGGACACATACAAGAAATATTTGGGTGAATATCAAAAGATGGAGATCTTCTACTATTCCAGCATGCACAAATGGAGAAAAGTCCAGACTGTGGAGATTACAAACAGGGTGTCTGCTACGCTGAGTCTACTAGAAGCAAGACAGTAAAAGTGTATTTTAAACTAGGCTAATCCAATAATTTGGGTTTTTTTAGCAGCTCCTCATTACTCCAAGAGGAGAGAAACAGGGGCCCCTATGAAAGCTGCTGAAGAATCATAGAATGGTTTGGGTTGGAAGGAACCGTAAAGATCATCTAGATCCAAACCCCCTGCATGGGCAGGGACACCTCTCACTAGATCAGGTCGCTCAAAGACCCATTCAATCTTGCCTCAAACACTTCCAGGGAGGTGGCATCCACAGCTTCCCTGGTCAATCTGTTCCAGTGCCTCATCGCCCTCACGCAGTGAAGAATTTCCTCCTAATCTCTAACCTAAATCACCCCTTTTCCAGTTTTAATCCATTACCCCTTGTCTTCTTGCTACAAGCCCTTGTAAAAAGTCCCTCCCTAGCTTTCCTGTAGGACCCCTTTAGATATTGAAAGGCCATGATGAGGTGTCCCTGGAGCCTTCTCTTCCCCAGGCCGAACAACCCAAATACAAATTATTACTTGTGGCTCTTGCTTTTTGGTCTGTGATAACTGAACACAAAATTTCTGGTATCCAGGCTTGGTTGAAATAGAAGTTGCTGTCCTGTGTACACTTAGCCTGAAGCACCACTGATCCTATTTCCCAAGTAATAAGCAAGTTATAGCAGTTTACAGAAAAACTCCAGAGGTCTGTTTTCATACAGATGTGTCTCAAGAACAAGCTCCTGTGTATCCTCTGACATTCAATAAGACAACTAGAAATTCACAGTTTTTCTGTATATTACACATACTACAAGACAGTGGAGAGCAAAGAAGAGAACAATACTGTCTTACTTTTCAAAATGCCAAAGGGATTTCATAAGATGTGCACTGTATTCTCTCTGAGCAAAACATCAACCCCCACCCATGAAGGACATAGGCATGGCAGGGGTCTGCAGGCAGCGAGGCTCAAAGCCGAGTCTAGCCCTCATTCTCCAGAGTCACTTGTGAAGTGACATTTCAGTGACATCAGTACATATGTGCTGAGGAGAGGCTTGAGCATGATGGAAGCACATATGACTGCTTCAGAGGTGTGCTGAAACTAAGGAGACAGACAGCACGTGGGTAATAGTCCTGACCCGAAGGGGCCTCACCCTGCTGCTGTATCTCCAGTTGAAACTGGGGCAGTAGAAGAGTGGTGTCAGAGCAGCTGGAGGCATTACTGAGTGGCTTCTAGTAACACTGTGCCAGCCGAGTTCTCTTTTTCCTTAATCTTTTATAAGCCTTTCCTGAAAAGACATTACTGAAAATATGGCTAACATCTCCTGAAGTAATAAACTTTCCTTCTGGATATGAGACTGAGGTACAGCATTTGGGGTTTGCATATTTTCAAGAACTGGCTGATTTGCATAGATGTGTTATTTCTTATAAGCAAAGCTGGCAATGCTGCCAATACTTACATTTGGCCAACAATTTTCCTTGTAAAATCCTGCTTCTGCTGGAGTAAATTAGTTTTCAGAGCTCTGAAATTTCTTATGCCAGGCCTCTGCCTCAGGGTGAACACTTGCAGTTTTATTTTACAGTTACTGATGTGTTTTTTTAACATTTCTGCCAAAAAAAAAAAAAAAAAAAAGAAGTCATCTGTTCTCAAGATAATTGTGGCATGATGCGTTTTCCCATGTCCCTGAATTCTTACAAGCGTTCTACTGGGACAGGACAACATCATCATGCTTTGTAGCAGCAACTTGACTTCTGGACAGGGAGCACCATGTGTGTCTCTTTGGAAAAACTGGTTTGCTCATGAAATTTTGCCCAAATGTGGTTAAATGCATAAGCCTTTGAAGCATCTCTCTTCTACTATGCTAATTTGAAACTCATTAGGGTTTCTTGGCGAAAGCTCTGACACTCCATCTCCATGGGCTCAGAGGTTCAGAGTTGAGTGCAACATTGCATCCAGCCATTTTCAGGGCTGATGCAGCAGCAGATCCAGGGCCAGAGCAGCTGGTGGCTCTTCTGGGTCTCACAATCCCTCTGTCATCCCTGGGACCATCCAGCCTCCACATGGGGGAACGCAGGCACAGACTTCATCAGTGACTCTTGGGGAATAAAAAGGATACAGCTGGTTTGACTAGGGGAGCAGATTTCTGTAGCTCTCATCATGGGAGTTCTACTTTTTCTGATTCAAATCAAAGCCTGGAGGCTTTTCAAAAGCTCTAGAATTTGAGAAAATTACTGTAAAAACAGCAATTTATCAAACCCCTCTGCAGGGGCTAGATTTAAAACCTGAACTCTGAAAGTGCCCGTGTTTAGCATGCCTCAGTTACAGTCCCAGAAAAGAAGTGTGCTGCTTAAACACATCAGTTCCCCCCTGCCTGCCCCAGAAAGATTTTTTTTTTTTTTTCTAATTGGAAGTGCTGGAAGGATTGTTTTACAATGTTTTCAGTCTAATCAGTTCAGTAAATCAGTAAATTTTATTATTTTTATCACGGTTGCAAGGCAAACTTTAAAAGAGAAACTTTTCTTGCTCTTTGAGATTAAAAATGACCCATGTGGTTTTAGACTGAAGGATAGAAGTAAGAATACTCAAGGCTATGGTTCAAGTCTGCAAAGATGCTAGCAAGTTCTTGTGGGATTGTTGAAGACCACTGACCTCACACAGGTATGGCAAGGGAAAAAAATTGTCTGTCTGGGGAAAATATAAATCACTGAAAAGAAAGCAGGCTGAATCAAAATATTTTCCAATACACTGCGTAGACATAAATCAAAAAATATATCTAATCAATCAGTCTCATTATGTTAGAGAGAAGTAAGATATGTATTCAGAGATATTCATAGGCCTGAATTTGTCCAACCTGAGAATTTACCATGGATTAATGTCCACGATCCTTTTATGATCCTAATGATTTATGACTGAGGTATTTTGTGCACATGAAATGAGCGCAGTGGTACTTCTCCTAACAAATGGCAAATATGTGAGAGGACAGAGTCCAACTGTTTTGGGAAGGGGACTTAGGCTGACTTAATATCTGGGGGTTTTTGTTGTTTTTTTTTTAAAGGAACACAACAAGACTACCATGTTAGAAGGCTTTTGGGGAAGAAAAATGCTGGTATTAAAGGGAACCACTGGAATGGTTAGCAGAGATAGGACTTGGGCTGTCAGAAAACCCTGATGCTTGCCAGAGGTCTGTTCAGCTGGTCACTTTGGACAGTGCCACCATTTGTCCTGTGACGCTTCTCATTCTTCCCAGAAACATCAATCCTGGTGAGAAATGGTGTAAATCAGTGTCCTCTAAAAGAGAATAATAGAAGAAAACAGGCTTCAGGCACAAATTAATTTTAATTTAGCTGTTGTAACCCATTGTTTTGAGAACATGGGAACTGCTGTGTTACATAGAGACCTGATCTATTCTGATCACAGCCTAACTGTGTAACTCTCACTGATAAATAGCTTCTTTTATACTAAACATCTGTGGGAAAGGCTGCTTCCCATGCTGGCCACATGCCTGCTAAATAAAACCCAGAGGAAATTGGCCAGGCAGTTCTGCATGCCATTGTGAGAGAGGTTAAGATTCAGCAATGACCTCTTGGTCCCTTGCCCCTTGAACTGATGCTAGATGCACCACGAGGTTGGTGTTCTAAGTCTTTGCTTTGCTATAGAAGTGCCTTGACCAGTTACGTTACTCTTTAAAGGGATTAGCTATCACAACTTTGGAAATGTGTTTTAGATTGACAGAGTCCTGCTTTTCCTTCTCCATCAGAAACAGAGGTTGCAAAAATGCAGAGTAAAAACAAAACACTAGAAATGTTAAAAAGCAGAAGTTAGACTGAAATATTTTTTCAAGCTGGTTGATTTATGGAAAGGAGTTTTATTAATAGTAACTTACCAGTTACATAATTGGTTGCATGCAGAAATCTGTAAAATTATAGGCCAATAATCTTTTTTAATAAATGTATTCATCCCCATAAAATAACCAATTATCAGCTGTGAAGCAAATACTAACTATGCTCCAAAGACAGATTTCAGTGATGAATGATCCAATTAACCAGAGTGCAGAACTCTTTCAAAACCCCTTTTTCACTGTTGGTGAAGTATCTTGGTGCTTTCACAATTCGTCCAATAAGAAACCTGTCAAAGGGACTGTAAATAGAAAAGTCACATTGCAGTATGATTTTGCAGTTCAGTGTTTGATGATGGAGAACAAGGCATGCTCAGACACACTCAGTGTACCAGGGAGGATAGAAAGAATTCCAAAGAAGGAAAGAAGTGCTGTTGTGAACTTAGTGGCAACTCAGACGTCTGATTCTCTCAGTACTTTGGGACCTGTACCTTCTTACACAAGTAAAGCCATTGAAGACAAATATGCAATGGCTGAAGTGAAGCTTTTGTTTAATTTTTTAGATGATTTGGCATATATCTCTATGTGGTCACTCCTGAAGTTAGGTACTTCGAAGTGGTAAGTGAGAAACTCTGCTTCATTCAACTTGAAAGACATAAATATAATTTAATAGCTTATGGTTCTTCAAAGAAAGGAGGTCAAAAATTGAGGAAGGGAGTGTCTTGTTTGAACAAAAGACAAATTTGCCTTTCCTGCCCTTGTGCAAATTTTCCTTGATGTCCATATCAGCAAATTGTTTTTCCTGCAGAGAAGTGCAGCAAAATGCAAAGAAGTGCAAAGAAACGGAAAATTTTAAAGAGGTTATTTATGGAAAGTAAATACTGAAATCCTTAGTACCAGAGCTTGCGTAGATGCCTGATTTTAAATGACACTCAGCTCTTAAAAGTCTGCTTTATGTGTCAACCTAAATACACACCAAAGAGGGTTAGAAGTGCTGAACACTTAACATAAACCATTTCAAGTAACCTCGTAAGAACTGTTTGCTTGTGTATAGTTGGTGATTTTACCTATATTTGTAAAAAGTGATCCTATTCTAGGCAAAAAAGTTGAACATGAGCAATTGCAGATCATCGCTTGTTCAGGTAGAAGTGTAATGCTTCGTTAAGCAACATTACCCAATTCGTAAGACATCAGTGAATGTACAGAAATAGGAGTTCTCATGTCCTTCTCCATCTGTCCTTCTTTTCCTTAGTATTAGTCAGACCTTAAACAATGTTTGTGTTTTTCATCAAAGATAAGCTCTCAGGCAAACAGGAAGAGGGTGTAATAAAAAGTGAACATAAACCCCACATTGGAACTGCTGGCATCCAGAGATTTTATCAGCCTTTTCTTTTTTATTATGTCTCTATTTGTAATACACCTATCCATTGTTTTTTCCTTTCATTGCTTTCTCTTGGTGCTAGTAAACATTATATAACACAGGGTATATTCATGTCTAGATTGAAAATTGTTATTCTTTACAATAGCAAATTACTAAAGAAGGCAATTCTTTCGTTTGTGCATCCTTTATGAATTTGCACAGTTTGTGCCAGATACAGTTGACTTGCAAGTCACGAGACTAAATATCATGAGGAAAACTCAGACTTTCTCTACATTTATCCAGCCAAATCACAAGATTTTTCCTCTATGTGTGTTTCATGTACATTCTTAGAGTAAAAAAGCTCTACAGTTAACATGTGTGATTTGAGGATTTGAAAGCAAATCAACTGATATAAAAGCAACTATTTCAACTTCAAAAAAGTCACTGATCTGCAGAAGCATTCACCAAATCTCTTAGTGAGGCAGCTTTTAACTGTGGCTTTCTCATACAGAATACAGATACTGTAGAGTAGACCAAATCCCCCCAGAGGCTAGAAATAATTTGGCCCTCTGAAGAAATCGCTTGGGTAAGAGAGACATTCAGAACTTTACCACCTCTTAATTTGCCTCTAGTTTTAGCTCACCCTATTTCCCTATGAACAAAACCATGCAGCCTCCTGAAAGCTTTTTGGTTTAGATGTAAGACAGGCTCTGTCACAGCCTCTTTCTCTGAAGATGAAGCATTATTAGTAATCCTTTTTTCTTTTTGCCTGTCTTTTTTGTTCAGGCATAATAATATGCCTGAATATAATTTATTCTAGGTTTTGTTTTGTAGTGTGTTTAGCACAGTAGTTCCCCAGGCTCAGCTGAAGCCAGCATACAGCATTGTATAAACAGAGTCCTGCTCTTTCAGCTGCATGGTGCAATTACAACCAACCTGCTTTAAGCAGCATTGGAACTTGGTTAACTTACCAGCATCTAAAAAATCATATTAAAAAGCTGTCCAAAAAATGTTGCCCATCTTAGTTGGCTGAATGCTGTCTTCCTGTCCAGTTTCACACAAGCCCTTTTTACCTCAGTGAGAGCTGCACTGTGTTAACAAATCAGGCTCAGAAGTGTTCGCAGCGATATATCTTGATTTTTTGTGCTGAAGATTATTTTTCTCTCAAGGATGTGAGATGTGTACAGGACAACAGAGCTGTGCTAGGGTAAGTCCTGAGGTCAGGCCTTGCATTACCCTTCATTTTCTAGCAGACGCTCTGTTGATTTCTTGAAGTTGCTGCTACCACTTTAAAAACAAGCATCCCAGGAATTTTCTTTTGAAACAGGCTTCCCCTTTCCAAATCCAATTACACTATTTCAGCTGGGTCATTTTCAACCCCTGCTGCATTTTTGGGCTTTTTACTGAATTTATTTAAAAACGTGGCCCTGCCGTGGGGAAAGCGAGGGGAGCTTTCACCACGCTGACTCACGGCTCTGCTCCAACCACCCTCCTGGCTCCCAGAGTCTGGCGGGTTCCCTTTGGAAACCAAGGGCGGGCGAGACAGAAGCAGCCCCGCAGGGGCCAGGACACGGCGCCGGCTCCCCTTGGCCAGCCAGGGGTTGTCCAGCTCAGCCCAGGCAGGACGAAGAGAGAGCTGGGTAGACCTCAGCCACCCAGGGATGGTGGGGAGAGGTAGCACCCAGGAAATCCCCTACCTCCGTCATGGCTGCACTGTCCACCGGGCTGCTTCCAGAGTGCAGAGAGGAAGGAACAACCCAGAACTGCTGGATTTGCCATCTACGACTCTGGCAGCACCTGAGCCTGGGCTGTGCTCTTAGCTGAAAAGACTTGATGCGGGGGAAATTGCAAGAGGATGAAGGAAAAGGATGGAAGATGTGAAAGAGGGAAACCTAACTTTATGATTCATCTTAGTTTAGATAATGGGTTACATTTTACTTTAGCAACAGGAGAAAAAAATCAGCACTTCAGACACTCTGGTAATATTACTACTGTCTCACCACCTAAATCTTTAAATTAGCAAAAAGCAATTTGCAGTTAAGGTTGACAACTACTCTCACCCCTTGATCACCTCTGCATCATTTTTGAGTGCCAGTGCAGAAACTCCAGTGTCACAGATGCCATAAAACTTGTCCTACAGTCAGCAACTCTACAGTATGACTGTAAAACAGCACACCTGCTTGTTCGAGGTGCATGATCTGGGAGAAAGTATCATCAGAATTGTCATCAGAATTTCATAAGAGATCATTTCAATTTAAAAAGAGTATATAAAGAAGTCTTTATTAATAATTTTTAAAGCCTCTGAAGCACTTCCATACAATTTCCCCCTCTAGCAATGTTACTCTCAAGTGTCAATTCGCATTTGTGTTGTATCTATGTATAAAGACCCTCTTATTATGGGTGATGAATGAGGACAATAATTAACCAAGCTGCCTTCTTCAGAAAAGTGGACATCTGTTCTTAGAAGATATTAGAATTTTTTTTAATATGGTATAATGAAATGTATTCTCTGGCTTCAAAATAAAGTGCAACATAGTCTTGTGAAATTTGTATTTTTGCTATCTGCAGAATGCTGTTATCTGGGTTTAAACAGGGATTATTTAACATGGATTTTTTTTTAACTTTTTTTTTTTTGTGAAACCCTTACATTTGTCTTTCAAAGTGTTCTTGGTCTTCCCTAATTTAGTGCTCTGGGTAGCCACAGTGGATGTTACTGCAGCACATCATGCCACCGGGTTTGAAGTCCATGCCTAGCCCCCTGCAAGCTACCAGCTACCCAGGGTGACAATGAGCGCTGCACAGGCTGAGATACTGCAGGAGGCTTTTGGTAAGCCTGGAGGGACCAGTCGGTTCCTGCAGAAGGACATGTAGGTTGGGAGGATGACATTTCTCTGCTTAGGTGTCTTTCAGTCAGAGCACTCAGCAAATGGATTGTTGTGTAACATTTGGCATTGCAGCACAGCTTTGCAGTCAGTGCTGTACAGCTCGGCAGAAACAATGAGAAACAACTCCAGTAGAGAGGCTTTCAGAACCGAAACACACGTTCATTTCTGTTGTGAAACCCCATATAAACTTCCTTAACAGTTGTGCCACACACAGAGAGGGAGGGCAAAGATGTCTGTTTCAGACAGCTATCACTGCGTCTTGCTTCAGCACTGTTTTATCTGTACAGCTGGAAAGAGGCTTGAAGTTTATAAAATGCCTGAATCTGGGTCAGGAAATATTTCTGCTTATTGCAAGCTGATTTCCCCATCTGATGTATACTGGAGGTGTTGAGAGCAAGATGTTGCTGCACAGCTACTGAGTCACTGCTCTGCCTTCTGATAACGAGCTGTTTGGAGTCCAAGAAGAAAACTCTGGGGCAAAACTGCTGTGCCCGCAAGCAGCCCACTTTATTAACAGATATTTTCCTGGGCTTTTGTTGTCATGTAAGCTTTCCACCCAAAGGAAGACAACACACATCACAAATTCAGTTATCCAAAGGGGCACCCGCCAGCACACAGGAGGGGAGAGGGACATGCAAGACACTAGGCATGCAACTGACCCATCTGTTGTGGGTGGGATTCCCTGGTGCCCCATATCACTGATCCAGTTTCTTCCTCTCATACTACCACATGGCAGCATAGTAAGATCCTGTCCTCACTAATGCTATTTCTTACACTACAGAGAGGTGGGCTCAGTCTGACCCCTTACAAATCCCAAAAAAATTGTGTGCTTGATAGGCCCAGCTGGGGATTGTGATGGTAAGAAGGAGATATGAGCTCAGCTGCAGCTAGTGTCTGCCTTAGAAACACCTTTCAGGTCATAAGCCCTGTCCTTAGGGGGTCTGGCACTCTCGTTGCCTGGGAGGATGCTCACAGTTTCACTCTCTGAGCTGTGGTGAATAATCCCGGACAGTTTCTTCTGCAGTTTTCCCAGGAAAAAACATAAGACAGTTTTGCATCTGTGTTCCTGAGCATTTAATCCCTTCTAGTCCTCACCAGTGTTGGAACTGGGACAGATATTAGACAGGAAGAAGAATTAGAGGTTCAAGAGGAATGAAGTTTGCCTCTGCCTCTACACGGTCAGCATTTTGGGTTATTGTTGGTCTTAATGGAGTCATCCTCAATTCTGTACCATGGAAGCAGATGTTACCACATATAGCTTTTACAGTTTCCCCATCCCTGTTGTCCTCAAAGGCTTGTCCAGATCAGCATTTGCTGCTTCCCATCCTAGAGGCAGCTGTATTTCACTAGTGAGCAAGCTGTGTGTTTTTATTTCAGTTCGTTTTGTACTGCATTTGTCTCTTGAGATTAAAAATACAGCAGAAATCAAGATTTGTAATGCTGCTGTGATTGTTTTCCTTTTTATAAACTGCAAACAGTAAATCAGTTAGTCTCATTTAATAAATCATGTCATCTAAGCATCTATTTTGTTTATGCTGTTTCTTAGTTCACCTTGGCTCCCTTTTGATTCCAATCATATGAAAATGCTCAAAATCATATACTGGCTTGAAAATGGGATGTTTTTCAAAAATAAATCTTTACTGCTCTGTCTAACAAGAAATACTGCTGCATCTGGGTGTTTGGTTGCACACATATTAGAACTTCATGTCAAAACATGTATTTGAACATAAGGGAATTAAGAGCTGAAGTCCAAAAAATCTTTTCCTTCAAAAAATTAATTTCAAAGTGAAATTACCATTTTAAAAGCTGTGGCATGGAAATGCAAGGAATCTCGGTGTTTTTTCCTTCTTCCTTTTATTTCCCCCCACTATTGTGTACAGTCACACGAAATCTGACTTTGTCTCAGTCCCCATCACTGATCTAGTGAGGTTAAAATATAACACAGGTTACTTGTGCAAGCAAGAAAGCTGTACCTCAGAACAATCAAAAGACAGTTGGGATGCTCTCTAGAATATGAAAAACTCAGATGTAACAAATGTGAGGACACTTGAGCCCAAACTTTCCTGCTGCACTGCTTTAGGCTGTGGGGAATTGCCCACTATTTTGTGAATGGAATGTGAACTGTGTGCATGTGTCTGTGTGTCTGTGTCAAGGCTCTTGTTTATGAGCTTGGTCACTGTTTCCATTTCAGAAGAAATAAGATAAATCCTTTTGACATTCCTGCTCTTTCTCTTCTTAGCTGTAACTCATGATGAATAGTTCAGATCTGGCAAAGAGTTTTGTCTGCCCTAAAACTACATTTGTCAACAAATAAATTATTTTTATATTTCTATCTAGTAGAAGATTGCCAACTCTAGTCAGGGCTGCAAAGGTTTTTACACATTTCAAACATGAAGAAGAGCCTGTGTGGTTTTTTTCTTCCTCTCTATTGTTCTAGTAATAAAAGATATGGCCTCTCTCAACAAACATGTCCTACCATCACAGATGACCATGGTTCTGTATTTGGATGTAACTAATATTATGCATACCTTTATTTCTGAAATGTGACTTGAAAATGTTTATCACATGCTTTGCTTCAGCATTTTAGAAAAGTAGAATATTTTTTTTAATCTTTAAGGAGTAAACAGATGATCGTTTATTACCATAATCTGTTAGCCTCTGAAATCCAATGGCTCTTGAAAAAATAATTCTTCTAGGATGTATATGCATGTTATGGTTTTCTACATGCTTCAGAAAGTTAATGTGAGAGTTTCCTTTTTCATCATTAAGAAGTCAAGGCAGGACCATCCACTTGCCACTGTTAAAATGTTCTACTTTGGGCAGCAAATTCTTCAGGCAGGAACAAAACAAGGTGAGTAGATCTGTGCTACCTGTTTCTCATACTTTTTTCTTCTTCTTTCTTTTAGGAATTCCCATCAGAGTCTTATCGCTTGACAGATGCAACATATTCCACTTCCATTCTCTGTGAGGTGGAAGACATTAGGCATGCAATAGGAATAAGCTTTCAGAGGGGAAGCTTGTTAGTTATGCAAAGCTGAGGAATCTATGGAGAATGATGATGTATTCTGTGTTAGCTGAGAGAAGCCAGAGGCTGACTTGCTTCTGCCAAACCATGTCATGTAGTAGGCTCTAGTGAAGGAATGGAATGGAAGCAGCACAGCAACCACAGACACATCTTTCATGGTTTTCAAAGGAAAGTCCTGCATCATAATCTTCTTCTTTTAACTGTGACAGACTAATGTCTCTCTTGCTGTAAGGAGGATGAGGCTACCTGCAGAGTTTTCAAAAGAAGGACTACTAGGAGCCTGTTTGTGAAAGAAAACAGAACTGGAAGACAAGAAAAAAATGAGAAAGTAAAAAAGCTGAAGTGCTGACTCCTTGAATCTGTTGACAAATACCCAGATGTGCACTCATTTTAATTTGCTGTTTATTTTCCTTTCTGGTGCAGTAAAGGCTTATTGCAGAACAACCAGTTTGCTGAAATCATATCCAGGGGTTTCTTCTGCTGTTGCCTGAGAAAACTGGGCTCAACAGTAGCAGAATCTCCTAATGGAATGTCAGATACAGGTCCTTAATTAGGTTGTCTGAGGTTTGGGTTGTGGTTTTGGGGGTGAGGGTGGTGGTTGTTGTAAGTGCATCTTAAAAGGATTCTAACTTCTACAGTAAGAGCCTTGAGAAATATGTTTCACCTGAAAGGTAAAAATGTATCTGTAGAAATCTGAGCACTGTTTTATTATTCTCTTTACAGCTATCTACCTGCAGCCAATAACAATATTGTGTATATTATTTTGGATGTGAGTATCAAGAACTCTGAAAGAGCAGAACAGGACATTGAGACAGCATTGAATGCTTTGTGGGGTGTTGGTCGTTGGGTTTGTTTTACTGGGAATAGATAGAAATGAACTGCGCAGACACTCAAGAGTTCTTAATTTTGTAGCTATAGATACTTAGACATCAAAGAAAACCTGAGTCAACCCTGTTCCCTGTCTGGGAGAGAAGGGGAGGAAGAACAAGAGCTGTACCACAGCATTGTGATGGTCCCTGTCATCTCAGTGGTTTTACTAAGTGATGTTTGTTGACCACATTACCGGAAGAAAAGAGGCAGCAACACCTCTACTACAAAAAAAAAGCATATCTGGCATAAAGTAATTTATTCATTAAGTAATGGAAACTGGGATGTGAGTTGTTCACTCAGGTCAGACTGATGAAACATCTGGAAATTGTAGATAAGCAGCTTGCAAGTCCCTGAGGTCATACGTGGCTCTTTGTTCAGGTGTGAGACAGGGAATGAATGCCTTTGCTTTTCTTTCTGGCTTCAAAGTACTTCTCAGAAAAAGTGTAAACAAACTGCTCAAAAATTAGATTAAGGCACAGGGATTCAGGTGATTTTTTGGATTAATTTTTCAGACCAAGTGTAGGTTTACCACTTACAATGAACTTCAATAGAACTTAAGTGGCTTGAGCTCGTTACTCAAAAACAGGTGGAACAAATTTGAATATGTTGTTTTCCCCTAAGCAGTATCAGGACAGCAAAACCCTCCTTAACTAATCAATAAAACTGTATGGCCATCATTAGCTGTTTCTTTTTAGCACCTAATACAGTAGCACCTTGGTCTTGGGTGCAGTCACTAGTAACAGTGGCTGCTGTGGAAAGGTTTTGTAGGCTGTGAAAGGGTCATCTGGGCTTTCTGAGGCAATGTCATCTGCTATAGCCAAGCAGGGGGTTTGTCAGACTAATCACTACCAGTGATGGATGCTCTTTCTCTGTAGTTATTTTTAGCAAAATAATCTGAATTCAGGCTATTTGGTAAACATCAGCATTCGATGTTTATTTTATAAAAATAAAAGCTCCTGCCTGATTTGTAAAACTGTAAATAAAGCAAAAGGTTCCTCTGCATTGAAATTTGATCTATTATTTCCTTGAATGACTGCACAAACCACACAAACCCCCTAGCCATGAATATGAAGCATATTATAAGAAAGGCAAATGTTCTATTCATTTCTGCTCACTGGCATTTAATTGCAGAGCTGGCTGCTCTTCAGTCTCTATGTGAGGTAGCTGCATGCAAAGTTGATGGTAGCAGCACAGCTTTTAAATCAAATATGAAAAAAATGCTTTACTTGCAAGGTAAACATTTAGATATTCCTGGTTAATTTTCACCTAGGCCCCTCAAATTGCTGGCTAGTTGTATATTTTGACTAATCCATTTTGTTGTGAAGTAATGAAATACCTGGTCATAATTGAGTTCTGTTATTTTGACATGTAACCAATAAAATCTGTTGGTACAATCCCTGCATGGCAGAACTGAAAAGGAAAGTCCAGGGGGGTGGTCAGGATAGTTAGGCAGTGCACAGGTAATAAATTCTAGCCCAAGGCATCTACATGCAATGCACAGAGCCTGCTGAAATGGGCCCAGCTGGCGTCTAGTCAAGGGTGGTTGCAAATGGCTGCAATGCATTTAGCTATAGGGGAAAACTATTGTAGGAAGACACATGAGCATATGCAGCTCTAGTGGCGACACGTTTGCCATTTCAGCCTTCTTTAATCTGTAGAACCAGCTAGATATTACAGCAAACCGAATCCACTCATTTCTCTAAGTATATTCTGTACAAATTCAATTAATTATAAGAAACGTATATAAAAATACAACATTTATATGCACAGAGGCCACTTTCAAGTAACAGTTTCAGCTTAATGATTTGACTGCACGGCTTTTTGCTTTGGTTTGTTGTTTTTTTTACCAGCAACGAAAGGGTGCATATTGCATGCATTTTTACGCTCCAAAAAGAAGCTGCCGTAGAAGGGTATTTCGTTACGGCAGAGTCACGGCACTGCCGCCCCTGGCTCCACAGGCGCTTCGTTACAAACCCGTGTGGGCACCGTTCGCTGGGTCAAAAACACCCGCCCAAACTCTGCCTGGGGAGGTACCGGATCCCCCTGGCAACGCGAAGGAGGAAAGCAAGAATCCCCAGTTCCTAAGGGGAGCGGCGGGACACCCGCCTCATCGCCCCCCGCCCCGCCTCGCCTAAGCCCCGCCCCCCCCCCCCGCACCTTCCTGCCCGCGCGGGCGGCGGCCGCTGGGTGGCAGGCAGCGCGCGCCTCCCGCTGCCGGCAGGGCCGCGGCCGCTGCTAAAAACCCCAAACCAAAACAAAACCAAAAGCCTCTCCGATTTACTTATTTCGGCCTTCATTTTATATAGGAAGTCGAGTGTGAAAGTGTAAAGCGTCTTTTGGCGTGCCAAACACGATCCGCATTTCGCACCAGCTACAAGAGGTTTTCGGTTCAGATGATGTAGAAAATTGTGAGAAACGTTACATATGTTGGATAATTTAAGTGCACATTTACATGAGGAAAAATAATTTATTTTGGGCTTTCAGTTGCACTGAAACATTTCATTCACTTGATGGGAAGGCAATCCATTCATACATCTTCCTGTAAATCTTTTCCCACAATACTAAAAATCTGTGATTTAATCATATCATCATAGTATGCCAGGTTGGTTGGTAGGGACCTCAAGGATCATCTGGTCCATCCCTTCCAGGTAAGAACACAGTTTAGATGAGCTGGCCCAGCACCCTGTCAAGCTGAGTCTTAAAAATGTCCAGTGTTGGGGAATCCACCACTTCCCTGGAAATCTGATACCTGGTATCACTACATCTTTGGGCATGATAACAAAGGCCATTTTATATTACATACCTAGGTAGAAATTAGTTAGATCTGTTTCCTTGGGGGTTGCCTGATGTGAATCCACCATCCACCTTTACTGCAGCAGATTTGGGGCCCAGGCTGGAGGTCCAGGCTGGATTCTGTGTACCCTGCAGAAGACATGGGCCTTTGCTGGCAAAGAAGTGAATCTCAAGCTGCTCAGCAGAGGTAGCCTGGCCCCTGCCCCACTGTGTGGACACAGCCCCACTGGGTGGGCAGAGGAGGAAGCCTATGAGCACCCCAGGCATCTCTGGGCCCAAAACCCTGGGCCAGGATGTCTGCAGGATCCCAATTTCAGCTTGCAGGGGTGTGGAGGAGCATAGCAGGGGAGCCTCCTGCAATGGAAGCTGGAGGGCAATCCTCCATGTCCATCAGGGCCTTCAAGCCCTCTGCTATCTCTTGACCCTAGGGTTGATGGCCATTGCTCATGACCGCCTCCTCAGACGGCAGACCCCTTCCCTCAACGGTGTACCTGAGCAGGGGTAAGGACCAAAGGAGTAGGAAGCTCACTTTTTTCCCCACTGGGGATATGGTCCATGTGGCTCAGTGCTCCAGCATGTGGCAGGGCCAGGTGGTATCTGCCCACTCTGTTGGCTTCTCAGGGATGCCTATCTGGCCCATTGCACAAGCACTAAACTAACATGGAAGTGTCTAGTAGTGGCACAGTCATGGGGAAACTCCCCAGTGCCTTCCCTTCCTTTGGCCTTTCTCCTCCAGTGCCACTTAGTGACAAGCACCTGCCTTTTGGGACAGGGGCTGCCTGTCTCTGCAGCAACCAGGCACATTTATACCACACTTGCAGCAACAGGGACCCACCAGGCTGCAGCCTCAAAGAACTGGTTCAAGGAAAACATTAAAAATAGAATAATAATGCTAAATGTCAAGGTGTATTGATTTAAGATCGATTTGGAGATACGCATTTTTAATATCAACGAGGACTTCCATGATTAAATAACATGGCCTCCAGTTTAACACAGCCACTGAATTCCTCTGAATTAATTTGTGCTTCAAGTTCAAAATGAGGTATAATGAGCTATAAAAGTGCATAATTAGATGGCCCATTTCATCTTAGAGAAGCTGGTCGTATCAGCCTCCTTAGCTATCTGAGTGAATTGACTAATTAAGTATAATAGCTGATCAGCAGGCATAGACTTTTGTGGGTTTAGTTTACTTACTCTGTAGGGTCATGCATAGTAAGAACATAGCTATTCCATACTCTTTTCACTATTTTATTATTTTTTTTAAACACTAAAAGTACTACTGATGGGGAAAAGAGAAGTTTTAAAAATAGTATTAGGGTAAAAAAATTAGCAGCAGTCTTCTGGGAGATCCACAAGGTGCATGCAGACTACAAAGGGGCTCCTTTTGTGGAGGCTTAGAAAAGGGTTTAGGGTGAAGGCCTTCTAAAGCTGAGAGAAAACTTTACCCCCTTCAGTTTTGGAGTAGATTATGGGTTGTTGGCGGGTTTTTTTGGTACATCTGCACTGCACAATAATGCATGGGGGCATGTTCTATTGAAGTGACGGTTATGTGAAAAGTTGTGCCTTTCTGCTGGTTTATGTACACTTTTCCAAGCTCACATTTCAGGTATAGTGTAAAGAAAGAGACAGTTCCTTTAAGATTTTTCCATGGGGAAATTAAGTCTTAAATCGTGTGTTCTGCCCTATTCTAATATTTTACCTGTACCTAGTGGAAGGTGTCCCGGCCGGTGGCAGGGCTTTGAACTAGATGATCTTCAAAGGTTGCTTCCAACGCAAACCAGTCGATGACTCTATCATCTATTTTTTCTTTTTTTTTTTTTTTTTTTAAGTTATTCTTAACTACTATGTTTGAAAATATACTTTTTCTGCTCTTTTAGACTTGATTACCATTTGTGCTAAGTCCTTATCTCATGTGAGCATGTTTCATTGCATGCAACCTAAAGAAGTAACCAGATGTTTGATAACCAATCTCTGCACTTGTTAGCAGTTCAACATCACCCTTCCAATCCATTCCAACAGGCGATGGACATCCTGTGACATTGTAGCTTCCAGACACAGTTCATGGCCATCTTAGGTGCCACTGCATTTTTTTTTTTCAACTGAAGTGAATAAATAATTATGTGTGCTGAGACTAGTCCTTTATTCTAAAAAGCCTGCAGAACAACAGTAATGCTTTTTGCTCTTGGGTGATCTCATCCTCTGGCTGTCCCTAGCTAATGTATGAGCTACCTTTTGAACTATTTGTTCTTGCAAGGAGCAAATAGAACTGATAAAAAAAATAATAATGTATCAGTGCGCAGCAAATTTCTCTTGTCTTCCATCTCCCAAAAAGTATTTCATGGAGACTTCAAATACTTTTTGAATCCAAAGGTGGAATGGAAGAATTTAACATTTACTTTGGCAAATTGAAAATGAAATATTTTGGCTATTCAGTTTGAAACAATAGGTAGAAAAATAACATCAGAGTGTTTTATTTTTACCTTTCCACCCTTGCTGACTATCTGGTCAGCCTGGCACCAGACAATCCCCACCTTTCTTCCTCAGCATCTGTTCTTGTCTGCAGGTGATCTTCTTTGGAGTTGTAGGAAAAGTGACTGACTGATAGACAAAACTGACTCTCTTGCTGGAGTAGTGATCTCTTCCATACAAAGACATTCAAGAATAATTTAACATTGGACTAAACAACTAATCCATCAAACTTCTATTCATCAATCTACATAAGGACTGTCAGGGCCATTGCCATGAACATGCTATCAGCAATGACAGAAGGGAAACTGAGAACTCCTTGCTGCAATACAAACTTTGTCAGTGGAGCTGGGTGTCCCTGGTATATACTCAGCAGCAGTAATATCTGGAGGACTAATGTGTTCTTTCTGCAGTGCTACAGAAATCTTCAGAAAAAAAAGTCAGCAATAGGGAGGATGGCAATGAAACCTCTGGAAGTGTCAGTGGTCTATTGGGAGGAACTGTTCCCCTTTCCACCTCTCTTCATTACCAAGAGCAACACCAGTATTGTGTTGTCAGTTACAAGAAAATTTAATGATTTTGGGTATATTCATAATTTTCCAAATATTTTCTAAATATTTGATAATGACAGCATCCATCTCCAAAGTGATTACATAGGAGGTGTGCCTACAGAAATAAACTGAGTAATAACTTACATGGGACTATATTGACAGGCAGATAGTGAAGACGTGGGAGTATGAAGGTACTTCCTTACTTGCCATGCAGTCAAGAAAGTTTGGTGCTTGCTGTGTGCTCTCAATTGTTTGGTCCAGCCTGTACTAAGATGACTTTGGTAATGTGTCTGCCTCTTCTTTTTGGAAAATGGCTCTACAATTCAATAAGATGTTTTAAGTTTTCTTATAATAATTGCTTTCCTCTTCTTGGCACTCCAGTTGTTTACATCAGCAGAGCTGAGAGAAGTCCTTCCAAATGTTTTTATAACTCAACTCAGCAAGTAAAAAGAGGCAGCTTTGTTCCAAACTGGGAGGAGAAATAAATACATTGCTTAACCAAAATCTCTGTTCTCAAGGAAGCAATTAGCAGTTTGAAACTGTCAGGTCACATCTAGTCTCATTTAATAGTTCAGATGGTTGCTTATATGACTGACTTCTACAAAAGTGGACATGGAAGACTCCCACTATAGAATTCTGATTAATGAGAATAGATAATTTTAAACATAATGAGACAGTTGCTAAAGATAAAAATAATTCTGAAAAATAATTTGATAGGTTTGTGGAGGAGAAAAAGTTAAAACTAATCAATTCAATTAGACTAATATTGAAAACGAACATATTAATATTTTCTGTAGCTGTTTGTTAGTAGAATGGCTGATTAATTTGATCAAAAGGGAAAGCTTAGGGAGGCAAAAGAAACTGGAAAAAGTAGCATATACTTCTGGGGGAACATTTTCAAAGACAGTTAGCTATTTCTCATGGAAAATCCTGCAAAACTCCCATGTTCATTTCTGAAAATCTTCCTTTCTTGTGGTTTCAGATGAAGGTTGACTTTGCCATCTTGCAGCTAACACACATACAAAATGATCTGTGTTTTACAGGAAGGTTATTTTTATGAGATGAACTGTCCTCTCATATTTGGCTGATCACAAGAGATGCTGTGCTGAGCCCTGCATCCTCTCTTGAAAAATGTCTAATATCTGCAACCGCTTTCTTCTTGCAGAGAAAAGCAGACTTCAGTAGGAACTGTGGATTTAGTGCTTTCTGAGACCAATGAAAACACTCCCACTGATACTGGGACTAAGGATGAGGCCCTGAATTAGTTCACTGCAATAAAAATGAACCCGCATTAGTAGGTAGATAATGGTAAATTTCATGCCATATCAGTGGAGATAAATAAAATCAAGTGTCTCTAATTTAATCATCTTTCCCTCCGAGGAGTATACATTTTCCAGCTTCACTGCAGCAAGGCTGATCTGTATTACACACACCAATGGATCTGTGTATTTGAGCATTAAGGCCACAATGTTCCAACTCTGCTGAATGCAATGAAAGAGGATACCATCCCTCATCTCAGAACAAGACCTGTTGCTGCAGTGATCAACAGAGCATTAAATATTATCTCTTGTTACAGGGAATGCTGAATAAATACCACAAGTCCAGCGCAACCTCAGCTGGTAAATATTGACCACTGAATGCCTTCAGATCTAATGACTGATCTAAGAGGCTGTTTTAATTATGGGGTCTCTGTGAGTGGTCAGGGGAAACAGTATGATGGGTAGATCAGAGATGGGCAAGTGGAAAGAAGAGCTTTGCTGGAGAGCGAAGAGCTTTGCTGGAGAGCGAAGAGTTTTTTCGAGTGCCGAGCGTGGGTATGGCAGTGTTGAGAGTGTGCAGCATGTGTCAGGGCTGTGTGACAGGCCTGGGCACGGCTCCGGACAGGGTGGGCATGTTTGCAGGCAGATTTCACACTTGCTTTCCATCCCTCATCAGTGGGTCTGTGGTGTGAAGGAGGGGTTGCCTCACATTTCGGTTCATCAAGCCAAGTAGGAAATAACTTGAAGGCTCTGATGTTTGTAAATGTTTACCTTTTCTTCTGGTATGGGTTAGCTACAGACACTATGGCCTAACAGCCTTATGTGAGCAGTGGCAAAGGATGCCTGCCTGCCTCGGCCATGTTAGTGCTTCCATACAGGCAGTCTGCATGACACAGCTTTTATCCTGTCTCCCTCTCCTGCCTTGTGAGACAGAGAGATTTGCATTCAAGCTGGCAGAGCTCTCTTCTTGGTGTTTCTCTCTTTAAAAATAGTCTTTTCCAAAATCATTGTAATTTCATTTCTAAATAATTAGATTGACGTTGTTATTAAGTACTAACATATGTTTGGATTTGGATATTGACTGCATTAAGCGATAGCATTTAACATTCTTTTGATCGATTCAGAAGATGCAGCTATTTGTTACAGCTGTTTCTTCAAAAGAGTGTGTTTCTTTGTAGTCACCTCATACCCATATTTAATAGTAAACCATACCCTGAAAGTGAAAATATGTGGCAGTTTGTGTGATAATTTTTGGTACATAGTCAAAGGCTTTTGTTACATCACTCATTCAAAAATCTTAGAGTTACAAAATGTATCCTTTATAAAATATGAAGACGCTCTTCCCCCCCCTACTGAAATGTTGCTGAATGCTCAGAGTTAACCTGGCATCGTTCTCCAGTGGGAAGCTGCTAGACATTTCAGAGAGACTGGAATTTTTCCAGGCTTTAGTGCTTTTGAAAAGCTTAATCAGAAAAGACCCCTGTGATGCTTAGACCATTTACAGCTCATACTGTTCTAAAGTCTCTTTTTGGAGAGGGGAAGAGACACCTTATTGGTTATCTACATCTAAAACAAAGGGAACATGGGAAAAAAATGGGGAAAAAAAAGAAAGCCGCAACAACCCCAGGCAACGCTACAGGCTTGGAGAAGAGTGGCTGGAAAGCTGCCTGGCAGAAAAGGACCTTGGTGTATTGATTGACAGTCAGCTGAATAGGAGCCAGCAATGTGCCCAGGTGGCCAAGAAGGCCAATGGCATTCTGGTGTGTATCAGAAATGGTGTGTCTAGCAGGACTAGGGAAGTAATCCTGCCTCTGTACTCGGCACTGGTGAGGCCCCACCTCGAGTATTGTGTTCAGTTTTGGGCACCTCAATACAAAAAGGACATTGAGGTGATGGAGCAGGTCCAAAGAAGGGCAACAAAGCTAGTGAGGGGTTTGGAAAACATCCCCTATGTGGAACGACTGAGGGAGCTGGGGCTGTTTAGTCTGGGGAAGAGGAGGCTGAGGGGAGACCTTGTCACTCTTTACAAATACCTGAAAGGAGGTTGTAGCGAGAGAGGGATTGGTCTCTTCTCACTGGTGACTGATGACAGGACAAGAGGAAATGGGCTCAAGCTGCATCAGGGGAGATTTAGGTTGGATATCAGAAAATACTTCTTTACCAAAAGGGTTGTTAGGCACTAGAACAGGCTCCCAGGGAGGTGGAGTTATTTCCTATGACATGTACTTCACTTTTTTTTTTTAATTCCCTATTCAATTTTTTTGAGGTCATTTGTGTCTATGGGGAACTTCACAGATTCTCTTCATCTCTGCTTGCTAGGCTCTGCTGCCTACCAAGTGCCTCTGGAGGAGACTCCATTTAGGCTACCTGAAGGATAAGGAAACATTTTATTAAATCCACACTGAAGAACAACTTTTCTGGCCCTTTTCTCTCTTTTACCTGAGTATCAACAAAATTAGTTTGGCAACTTCATATTTTAAAGGAAATTAAACAATGTAATTTGCAAATGTTTTGAATATTTGGTAACAGATGAAGTACAGTGGTTGTTGCATGTGGCACCTTGAGTTTCATCAAACACACTCCTCCAGTCACAAGACTGCATCCATTTATCTTTGTTGGCTATGGGCCTCAAATCTCTTGGCTATAGGCCTCAAATTGCCTCCCCTGTTACATTCTGATCCAAGGCTGAGCTGCACCTTCCTCCCTCCCTACCTGCAACTTCCAACTACGATGAGTTCAGCTGGTCCTCAGCTGCAGGTCCTCCGTTTGGAGCTATGACAATTGACCAGGTGGCATAAGCAGCTTCCTCAAAACAAAGCACAATAAAATCAGCACAAAGTGAAAGACCAAAGTTAATAATTTCTTTTTCCTAAGCTCAACTCCACAGCAACAGCTGAGGCAAGTTTGCCTTGTCCCACCTCTACCTCCAAGCTTGCCACAGTCTCCCCTGGCAAAACCCCTGCAAGCCTGGCAGATTATACCTGCAGCCTCCTTTTTTTTTTTTCCTGCAGATCCAATTTTTAACAGGTCACTTAGATCTTCTTTCTCTCACAGGGCAAGACTGAGGCTTTCTCTGTGGTTATAAACATGGGGTAACAGACACAGGGCAATGTTCCTTGGGAAGTCCATTGTTTTACCTTCTCTAGGTGTGCACTTAGGTAATCCTGGACAGCCACCTTTCATTTAATTCTGCTTATTTTGGCAAAGGGTTCTGCAGCACTTAACTGTGCAATCACACTAGACACATTATTCCTAAAAGCACCAGAGATTTATAGCCTACTTTTTTGGTTCACTGCAGTGTATTTTGGAAATCATGCTACTTAGTTTTGTAAGCATATCTGCTGTTTGATTGACAGCTTTGTGATAGACTCCACAAATTTCATTGAGTTTTATGGCTTCTATTTTGCTTTGATATCATGATTCCAGGATCAAATGGATATGAGAATCTCCTTTATAAAAATAAGAATTTCCAAACTGCATGAGGCTGAACAGAAACTGGAAAGTAAGACCACATTTCAATGTGTAAAGGGAAACAGAAGAACCAGAAAGTTGCTTATATACCTAAAATAATGACATTTTCGTTTTGAAGGCAATAAGGGCACGGGGCTGTAAGAATGTAAAAATTAATAACTTGGAACATGTATTTCAGCAAGGCTGAAATAAGGCATTTCTTAGAGCTGGGTGTTAGGCTTCATTTGCCTGTAGAGAAGACAAAAAGAGAGATATTTGGCAACACAAAGCTCTAGTATGGGGGGTGGGTTTGTGCTGTGATTTTTTTACAGTGCTTGTCAGTCTTATGCAGGCAGCCCAAGATGAATTAAACATAGGATTATTTGTTTCCTCTGGTGAGAGATGTATCTGAGGAGACTGGAAAGAGAAGTACCTCAAGAGGTGATAGAAAGAGAGCATTGCAATGTCTATTGATTGATAACCGGTCCTGAAAGTAATTGCATAGAATGCTCGTAAACCTCTTCAAAATATCACTTGAACAGAGTGAAGAGACAATAATGATTAATATCTGTTTGTTGAAACTACTATTTCACTGTGGCTTCTTCAGTATTTTCTCAAGAGGTCTTACCTTTATTGGCTTAGGCTAAGGTATTGAAAATGTTTCAGATGTGCAAGTTATTACTTCTGCTAAAGGAAAATAGACTCTATTATTTGAAGGCTCCTTTCTGAGGCTTTTTTTTACCAGTCATTAAAGAAAAATACAGGCAGAAGAACATAAAGAAAAATACTTATTAATAGAGCTCCAGAATACAAAACTTAATCTAAATACTTGAGTGAACAGAATTAGATGTTACAATCCCATTTTTTAGCTCCATGTGGATTTCTCTGTAATAAATATACCATCAAACTATATTCAAACCTTATGCTTTCTTACAAGCATTGTAATATGGATTTTTTTTTAAATGATTGTGCTAGTACTGCAATATAATAAGATGCAGAAATAAGTACAGATTATCAAATACTTTTCATAACTGAGCATAAATAGAGCTTTTGGAGAAAGTCAGTGGTGTCACAGCTAAGTCAGAATTCACTGGTCTGTGTCTTAATTTTTATCTAGAAAATCAGTTTTATAGACAATAAGAAGATCCTTGCAGCATACATTTGTAATAGTTTATGCACTGTGGTAGTGGCAAAAGCCAGCCTCTAGTATTGCAGTAGGACAGTATCAGAAGTATTATTTGATTTTTCAGAAGTTCCTCTGTATATCATCCCTTGATGACTAAATCTAACATATCCATTTATGGCATTGCACACTTTTTCCAGGATATATTTTTTCTGTAGGGAACTCTCTCTGGCATTATAAAGCAATGATGGATTAACCAGCTTCCACAGTGTTTCTGCAAGTAGCAGTCAATGTGGTTTTGAATGTGGAGTACTGATATTATCCAACCACCCCCTTCTTCTCAGTATGGGGAAACATTTTTATTGCTTTTTTTATGAAAAGTTGCATAATGAGGGTCAACAGAAAAGGAACAGAGTATTTGTGTGAATGCAAAGCAGGAACATGAAGTATTAGATTTTCATTGGACTCCACCTGTGAAATGATGCATGACAAAGGGGTACTCACATTGTAGTTTGTGATCAAGATTCTTACATGCCATATCTTTGGGATTTCTCTGAGGCTGTACATATAGCCTGCATTTCAGACAGCAACCAGTCACTTTTTGAAATTTGGAGTTAAGAAGGAAATTGTTTATCAACCATTTCTTCTTGCTTTTTCTGCCATGCCCCTTTTTCTTATTTTGCTATGGAAATGAAGAGAAAATTAGGTAGAAGGGAAACAATAAAAATGGACCTATGTGTAGTTAGCACAAAAAAACCGTGGTAATGCATTCTGTGGGAGTATTTACCTTCCAAAAAAGTTCACAAAGAGTAGATTTAAAAGGATTTATTTACAAAACTATAAAAAGTTGACTCTCTTAATTCTGTCTAATATGGTAAGGGACTATTGGTATTATGAATTTCCTCCAGATACTGACTTTTCATTCCTATGTTTTTCTCAGCCCATTTTGGAGGATTTTATACATGTTCTTTAACAATCAAATATGCAGATCTGTTCAGAAGAGAAGGAAGAATGCAACTTGTGTGACATCGTTATGTTCTAACGGTCCCAGCGCCCTCCTCACTGAGAGATTCACTTCCATTAAATGAAGAAAGTAAGATTCAAATGGGTGAGGTGATGTGGAGTTTCAAGCCAGTGATGTCCACATCTTTTGACCCATTCCCTTCAAAGGTCTAGTGTGGAGACACACTGGAAATAATAAAATTGCTGGAATGGACCTATGGACCCATTCATTAGCCTCCAGAGCTCTGTAGTAATTCTTTACATGCTCCAGATCTCCATCCGCAGTATCGCTGGTGTCCAAGTGGATGAGTGCCATGTAATAGTAATGGGCAAGCCTCAACAACATCCCAGATCAGGTCCCCCAGCAGCAGCAAACTCAATGTAAATTTTCTTCTCAAGTTCTGCCATTAGCACTTCTCAAGTGGTGTTGCCGACTGACTCATCAGTGCTTGAGAAAAAGGATTGATTTTAAATTCACAGGTAACAAGAACCTAAAAGCAGAACTGAACACTGATTTGAAGCTTCTAATTCAGTTTCCTAAAACGACAAACTTTACTTGAATGCTAATTGGCTCACAGGAGTTGCTGATATAATCTATAAATCACTGATTAGAAATATTTAGGTTGGGTTTTTCTGTTCTTCATATCTTCACATCATACTCAGATATTTTCGTGTTTTGTCTGGGCAAGATGAAATATCTCTGTCACATGTAAAAAATTATGAAAATATCTTATAGACCCTAACTTCTCTTCTGTTCCTCCCACTCCCAGTCCAATAAATGAGAAAAAAAAAAGAGAAAAAAGAATCATATCAAATGGTATAAATGATGAAAAAGTAATTTATGAAGAGGAATTGATGACCATAATGTGAAAACATGTGCAGCTAAGGCAATTTACAAACCCAGAACAAGTAAACAGAAGGATCATTTGAGTGCCATTTAAAATAAAACAGCCTGGTTTCACATTGCTCAGTATGGTGCCATTTGGTTTGGATTTTGTTTTTCCAGCCTTTAAATAGCTCACATGTTCTATTTGAATCACCTGGGGTTCTTGTTTTACTTTTTCTTTCATCAAGAGCTTTTAATTTAGTTCATTTCAAATAGTTTGTACCAAAAAAAAGACAATACGAAACAGAGTGCTTTGTTGCTGTAGGGTACTGCTTCCTGTGTGATCTTTTCTGAAATAAGTACCATAATTATTATTTGTGGTATCATGCCATGTTCAACAAATGAATGTGCTTTGAGGCTTAGTTGTCTGCATGACAGTGGCACAAGTGAGTATCAAGCACTGTGTTCTTTTATGACTTAACATGAATACAACATAGGGGTAATAAGCAGGGAAGAAAAGACTCTCATCTGGGGCTGCAGCATTATAGTGTTTCTTCTCTATTCCTTTTTCTTTCTGAATCACTGTGGCAGAAAGTCAAAGCACCAGGAGATACTCATACCGCTGTCTAGCCTATGCAAAGCCAAACTGTAGGCTAGACAAAATTTTGCATGTGGTCGTAATGAGAACTTAGTTGTTTAATGTCAAGTCGGTGAAAATCTCAGATTCTTTGCTAAAGAAATAACTTCACTGTTTAGAGATTTAGTCTGCTTAGCAAGGAAGAGAAACTGATAAACAGGCAGTACTGGTTTTTTCAATTTTTTTCCAGTAATGGCACACAGGAAAAGTAGTGCTAAGCACAGTCCTGCTCTTGCTCTAATGTCTCCTTAGAAGTAATTTCTTCCACTTTTCTTTCTTTCCACTACTGCCCTTCCTTACCGCTGTGCTACTACAGTTTTCTATTGTTCTGCCTTTCTCTTACAGCAGCCCCCCATGGGCTCTAATCGGTAGTAGGACCTACCATGCTGGGCACAACACACAGGTGAAGAGCACTAACAAGTTAGTCTCTACAGTTAAAAACTTTCCGTATGTAGAACTATCCTTCCTCTATTTCTCTTCCTGACTTTGGTTACTCCTTTAAGAGTAAAAGTGATAGGCTGTTAAGAACATGTGAGAGAAGTTAGGCCTCATATCAGCTATAAGAAGTCTTGGAATTTTCTAATACGCTGCTGGAACTCTCTGATGAACACAAGAGTAGAAGTAGCCTTTTTGGACAGCCTTCATTTTACAGGAAGTAATCATCCAAATAAATAATCATAGAATCATAGAGTCATAGAATCCTAGGGGTTGGAAGGGACCTTGAAAGATCATCTAGTCCAACCCCCCCTGCCAGAGCAGGGTCACCTAGAGCACATCACACAGGAACTTGTCCAGGTGGGTTTTGAATGTCTCCAGTGAAGCAGACTCCACAACCTCTCTGGGCAGTCTGTTCCAGTGCTCTGTCACTCTCACAGTAAAAAAGTTTTTTCTGATATTCACCTTGAACCTCCTATGCTCCAATTTGCACCCACTACCCCTTGTCCTATCACTGGTCACCACTGAGAAAAGCTTAACTCCATCTCCCTGACACTCACCCCTTACATATTTGTAAACATTGATGAGGTCACCCCTCAGCCTCCTCTTCTCCAAGCTAAAGAGACCCAGCTCCCTCAGCCTTTCCTCATAAGGGGGATGTTCCACTCCCTTAATCATCTTAGTAGCTCTGCACTGGACTCTTTCAAGCAGTTCCCTGTCCTTCTTGAATTGGGGGGCCCAGAACTGGACACAATACTCCAGATGTGGCCTCACCAATGCAGAAGAGAGGGGGAGGAGAACCTCTCTTGACCGACTAACCACACCCTTTCTAATGCACCCCAGGATGCCATTGGCCTTCCTAGCCACAAGGGCACATTGCTGGCTCATGGTCATCCTCCTGTCTACCAGGACCCCCAGGTCCCTTTCTCCTACACTGCTCTCCAGCAGGTCAGCCCCCAACCTGTACTGGTACATGGTGTTTCTCTTCCCCAAATGCAAAACTCTACACTTGCCCTTGTAATTTTCTGCATCTTCTCTCATACATGTTACCTTTTCTAGGCTGGCTTCCCCATTGTTCTTTCTGTCTGCTATGGCTGTAAACTTTCAAGGTATGGTTAGTGTGACTGCATGGGGGGCTGCGTGAGGTGCTTTGCTTATGTAACATGGAACAGATACTTGCTACTAATAAAGTTCATTACACCGTCCAGGGTCAAAAAGAGCTAGCTTGATGATTTTCACACCAACCAAAGGAAAAAAAACAAAAGGCCTAATTGAGCCAATAGTTAAGAATTCAATAGTTAAGAAAGCAAATAAAAATAAAATAATTAAAATTACTTCTATTTGTGCCTGATGCCCCAGCTGAGAGAACAGGATTCCCATTGTGGCTGGTTATGGACCGCTATGTGGCAAAGTACCAGGACCCACAGATATACTTCCAATAACAACCACTGGCATTTTTAATGCCATTGACCTGGTGGCCATGGACAATTTTCTGGAGATGCTCCGTTCAGGTCTGTCACACAGCAGAGGTATTTTGGGACCATTTTCTGCTGGCTGGGCACTGCCCAGTTGGGACACATGCCACAGGTCCTGGTGGAGCTTGCCATGAAGCAGCCTCACTTTTGGCCAGGGGTCCTCTTAGGCAGAAGAAGCAGTTTGAGCTATGCTTAATTAAAACTACCTTTTCGTTCTCTTTTCTTATAACCAGCCCCTTCTACCAGAATGACCTTCTTGCCACAGGAGATCAGACAGACACCATTATGCTGAGGAATCTGCCCACCTACACAAATGTCTCCCTTGGCCAGGGCTGTTATCTTCTGTAGAGCTTCTTGCCCTCCCTTCTCAGCTGTACATGCATTGGTGATGCTCACTGCTTCAGATTTGCTTTTTTTTCCAAACAATCAAGATAACTTTAAAGTAACTTGCACTAAATGTCACACAGATCCAAAGAAATTTGACCACCATGATGCTGATACTTAGCAAGTGAACAAAATGAAGAGGCAGGGATAGAGGAGAAGATAAAATGTCAATAATACCATTATGTTAATCAGCAAGAATAGGTACGGACAGAAAGTGACTCTCCTCCACCTTGCCCAGGGGAAGATGTCCTTGAAGCCATGCTTTCACACTGCTGGAGGACCAGCTCATGCTTGCCTTGCTCTAAGGTTAGAGACAATCCATTCCAAGCTATTAAGTAGGATCTTTTAAGGGATTTTTATGTTTTAGCTTTTGTGTCTCCTAGATAGTTATTAAAGTTCCTGTGATAGAGTTAATAAGAAGAGGAGGTCAACAGCTTCAATGTTTGGGTACAAAATACTGACTTACCTCCCACCTTTCCTAATGATGCACAGTTTACTCTACAGAGAGGGCTGCTTTCCAGGGATAGGGAGAGATTAGTTGATGACAGTGGTCTGGAACCTTCTAGAATGAATGGTAGGGTCAAAATAAAACATTGTGAGAGATGCATGACACAATTCTTAAAAGTAGATCTCTCCCATAATGATTTTTATCAGATTCATCAGTAATGCCGTGGAGGCCAGTGAAGCAAAAGAAATAAAAATATCTTTGTAAATGACATCTTATTTTGGAAAAGATATCAACACTCAACGCTGTTGTGTTACAAGGTCTGCGGTAAAGTTAGTGCCAAATTGGAACTGACCTACAAAGTTGACAAAGAATGATTAAAAAGAGGAGAAACTTAGTCAACTTTACAACTTTTATCAATCAGAAACATAATAGGGTACATTCAGTTATTTAATTTGGGGGCAAGGAGTGTGAGAATAAGTTTGAAAGCATAAGTCATCCTAGAACTGACTGCCTGACTGATACTTAGATTCATTTCTGTGAACATAGTGGGACTGTGGGAGAAGAGATGAAGTCAGTTGTGACTAATCTGAATGTGAAGTGATAATAATTTGTCCCTGGTTAGAGGAGCACACTTTATCGAGTCCTGCCTACATGATGTTTCTACATCCACCATTATCATTTATTTAATAGTAGTAGTAGTAGTAGTAGTAGTAGTAGTAGTAGTAGTAGTAGTATGCTTTTATGTGTCTGGAAGTGTACATGGCACCTTACACTGTTAAACCTGTAAGTTGCTGCATCTTGCCAATTCAACTGAGAAATACAAAGCAATAATATCGGTGATACAAAAATTATATTATGTTTTCTGTAATGCATTTATAGGGGCAAATAAAAACTTCATATAAATTATTCTGCTCAAGTCATTCAAAAGACAATAAGGATTCCTAGCAAGAGGAAGGAACTCACATTAATCAAACAGGAGAAAGAGGTAGTTTTGAAAATATACTATTTTAATGGTCTAATTTGGTTATTTTTGAAGTGAGAGAAAGGAGACAAGATATTGAAAATGGAAGTAAGAATGGAGTTCATAGCTCCTGAATTGGTTAATATAGCTTTTAGATGTTTTTAATGGGGTGGCACCTGTGGAGATATGACCCCTGTCTTCCTTCCTTCCATCAGCACATCCGTCTGAGTGTAGTGCAGGCCTGGAGCCTTGCCCAGCAGGTGGATGTATGAAAAAGAAGGGGCAGGAGGCATTTACTTGCTGCTCTCAGCTGAGGAGTTCAAAATCAAATGCAGGATGCAAAACTCGTATAGATGAACAGCACCAAGCTGGTTACCAACGGATCGCTTTAGTTTTTCCATCTGTGGGATACCAAACATTTTAGTGGTTATTCATTGACAAATTGCTGCATGGACGACCTGGGAAAATGCCTTTTAAAAATGAAATGGCTTTACCTGTATCCAGATGTCCACAACCACAAATATTCTAGCAAATGGGTTTACAAGTGGGAGTAGTCACTGTAGCATTTCCACTCTATGAAGTTATAGAAGATATCCATGAAAGTGATGTTTGAATTCCTAAATATCATTAAAAAGTCATAGAATCATAGAATCATAGAATGGCTCGGGTTGGAAGGGACCTTAAAGATCATCTAGTTCCAACCCCCCCGCATGGGCAGGGACACCTCCCACTAGACCAGGTTGCTCAAGGCCCCATCCAATCTGTCCCTGAACACCTCCAGGGAGGGGGCATCCACAACCTCCCTGGGCTACCTGTTCCAGCATCTCACCACCCTCACAGGAAAGAACAACTTCCTAATGTCTAGCCTGAATTTCCCCTCTTTAAGTTTCAAACCATTGCCCCTTGTTCTCTTGCTACACACCCGTTTAAAAAAGCCCTACCCCAGCCTTCTTGTAGGCCCCTTCAGATACTGGAAAGCTGCTATAAGGTCACCCCAGAGCCTCCTCTTCTCTAGGCTAAACAACCCCAACTTCCTCAGCCTATCTTCATAGGGGAGATGCTCCAGTCCTCTGATCATCTTCATGGCTCTCCTCTGGACACGCTTGAGGAGTTCTATGTCCTTCTTATGCTGGGGACTCCCGAATTGGACACAATATTCCAGGTGGAGTCTCACAGGCAGAGTAGAGGGGGAGAATCACCTCTCTCGACCAGCTGGCTGTGCTTCTTTTGATGCAGCCCAGGATAGGGTTGGCTCTCTGGGCTGCAAGTGCACATTGACAGCTCATGATAAACTTCTGGTTGACCACTACACCCAAGTCCTTCTCCTCTGGGCCATCCTCAATCCTTACTCCTCCCAACCTGTATTCATGCATGGGATTGCCTTGACCCAGGTGCAGAACCTTGCACTTGGCCTTGTTGAACTTCATGCAGTTTGCACGAGCCCACTTCTCAAGCCTGTCAGGGTCCCTCTGAATGGCATCCCTTCCCTCTAGCTTGTTGATTTCACCACACAGTTTGGTGTCATCAGCAAACTTGCTGAGGGTGCACTCAATTCTACTGTCCATGTTGCTGACAAAGATGTTAAATAACACTGGTCCAAATACCGACTCTTGAGGAACACGACTTGTCACACACCTCCATTTGGACACCAAGCCATTGATCACAACTCTGTGGGTGTGACCAGTCCACCAGTTCCTTATCCAATGAGCGGTCCATCCATCAAATCCATATTGTTCCAGTTTTGAGACTAGAATGTCGTGCAGAACAGTGTCAAAAGCTTTGGACAGGTCCAGGTAGATGACGTCTGTTGCTCTGCCATTGTCCACCAAGGCTGTGACCCTATCGTAAAAGGCCACCAAATTAGTCAGGCAGGACTTGCCTTTAGTGAAGCCGTGTTGGCTGTCACCAATCACCCCTTTGTTGTTCTCGTGTCTTAGCAAGGTCTTCAGGAGGATCTCTTCCAACATCTTGCCAGGCACAGAGGTGAGACTGACTGGCCTGTAGTTCTCTGGGTCTTCTTTTTTTCCCTTCTTCAAAATGGGCATTATGATTCCCCGTTTTCAGTCAGCAGGAACTTCACCAGACTGCCATAACTTTTCAAATATGGTGGACAGTGGCTTTGCAACTTCATCCATCAGTTCTTTCAGGAGCCGTGGGTGAATCCTATCAGGTCCCATGGATTTGTTCACCTTTAGGTTCTTTAGGTGGTCTCAAACCTCCTCTTCGTCTACAGTGGGAGGATCCTCCTTTTCCCAGTCCCTGCCTTTGGTTTCCGTAACATGGGGGGTGTGACCAGACTCCTTGCTGGTGAAGACTGAGGTAAAGTAGTCATTGAGTACCTCAGCCTTCTCTACATCTTGGATGACCAGCTCTCCTGTTTCCTTCTGAAGTGGGCCCACCTTTTCCCTAGTCTTCCTCTTATCATTAACGTACCTATAGAAACTTTTCTTATTGCCCTTAACTTCCCTTGCCAGATCCAATTCTTTCTGTGCTTTTGCTTTCCTAACCTGATCTCTTGCTTCTCTAACTACCTCTCTGTACTTCTCCCAGGGTACCTGGCCTTGCTTCCACCCTCTGTAAATTTTGTTTTTACACCTAAGTGTGTCTAGGAGTTCCTTGCTCATCCACACAGGCCTCCTGGCACTCCTGCCTGCCTTCCTCTTTGTAGGGACACATTGGTCCTGGGCACGCAGGAAGTGTTCATTGAATATGGACCAGCTTTCCTGGGCTCCCTTCCCATCGAGGGGTTTGTCCCATTCTACCCTAGCAAGCAGATCCTTGAAGAGATCAAAGTCTGCCCTTTTAAAATCAAGTGTGCTGAGCTTACTTTGCACTTTTCTCGCTGCCATAAGGATCTTGAATTCTACAGTGTCATGGTCACTGCAGCCTAGTCTCCCAGTGAGTTTCACATCACTCACCAGCCCATCTCTGTTGGTGAGAGCAAGGTCCAGCAAAGCTCCTTTTCTGGTTGGTTCCTCTAAGTCAATTCTAAGTCAAAGAATTACACTTTACAAACACATAAAGAGCAAAGAGTCCCTGAGGATATGCATCCAGTCTGGACCAAACAGTGTATGCCTTGATCCTGCATTCAAGACTCTGTGGCCAAAAACGTTCACACAAGTGGTTTCAGCAGTGAGATCCAGCATAACTGACTAAATTTTGATTGTTAAGAACATGAGACTGCTTATAAACTGTCTGAGTGAAAGCTGAATACTGAACAGATTCAAGCAAACAGGATAATGAACCATTGCCTCCAAGCTAAGGTACCCTTCTGGACAATGTTGCTTTCCATTGGCTCTGTAGTAAAAAAAAAAAAAAGGAAAAAAAAGACAGAAGGACCTGGATATAGGTATTCATTAGTTAAATTACTCCATGTTATTTTTACAATATATTGTTATCCTACCACAAATTTGAACTTGCATTAAGAAAATGCATTGAAAAGTATGATTATCAAGTTATTAAATCTGAAATACTAGAACCTGCAATTTCAGAACATGCTTGAGTCATGGTCTTGTCTATACTAGAAGCAAAATGGATGTTTGTTATTTCATGTCAATATGATGCCCAAAGATGCTGCAGGCTTCTGGTGTGATAACTCTGTGAAAAGTGTATCATCCGGCTGTTCAGCTGCAAAAATGCAACAAATCAATGCTGTATTTGATCATTTGCCATTTTATTGCTTCCTATAGCACTGAAGAAGTGTCAGCAGTTTGGGTTTGTTGTGTTTGTTTTTCTTTTATTGGTTAGGCATATCCATGCATGTAAATTGATTAGGAAAATAGCTTAACATGAAAATGTACAAGTATATGACCCACTCTGAACTACCAATTTGGAAGTGTTTCTGGCAGGCTGAGGTGATCACACCCGAGCCATGTTTTCGTGTCCTCCTCAACTACCCCATGCACTGGGATGCACTCCCAGCCTGAAGGAAGAGAAAAAAGGCCAGCTGCAAAATACAGCTGGCCCTGTCTCTCCTGCCAGCAGTCCAAGAGTCTTACCTGGCCTGGCATGACTGATACAGCAAAAGATAGGTCCTCACTTCTGATTCTGTAGGAATGCGGCAGCTGAACAAAGAAAGCAGTGTTATGAATATAGTTGACTCTAACAAAACTGTGATTCTGACCTTCTTTGTAAAGCTCCCTGTGATCCTAGGATGAAAACTGTGAAAAAAATGGCTAGAATGCCACTAACACTTCTGGCCTATGCTCTGTCCCCATCTTGTTCTTTGTTTTGAGATACTGAAGAATCAAATCCTGCAGACACACTAGCATTTGGTTCAATGCACAGTAAGGAAAGGGTTAGTTTAGTTGCTGTTCAAACCCCTTATGATAACACTTTGTCACATTTTTCAGTGAATTTGGTCTGGCTCTGACCGGGCTAACCATGGAGTTGGGCATTCAGGGGAGGATGCCTTAAGTTATTAAATACAATCCAGTTCAAGTCTAAGCAGACATTTTTATTTGCTGCTTGGCTCAGTTAAGGTGCCACATTGTGTCTTAATTATCACTCTTGCACATTCTGGTGCATCTGTAATATCATTATAGCTTATACGAGCTGCTAACTGTTCTTAAAAGCACCTGTGTTTTAAAGGGCAATATTTGCCTACGAGAGGAAATAGCCTGGAAATGATGCTGAAGTAGCCTTTCAAAGTAGAGGAAGCAAACATTTTAAAAGGTTTATGTTATGTTATTTTAGTCATGAAGCATAAACATAAAAGCAACAACGCTGTACTGTCCCCAGTGCCCTGCTGCTTGCCCAGGGACAGCCTCTCAGCAGGGACTGTGTGGGGTGTGTACAGTGAAGTGATTTTTCTAAAAAGATGGATTATGATGATTTTAGGTTCATTAAGTGACGTATGACTTCAAGGTGTTGGAAAAAGTTAAACTGAAGAAGTGTCTGCAATGAAAGCAGTAGAATGATTCCTAAAGGGTGCATTGCAATAAAGAAATGTCAGAATATTTTATTCCTATCTGTCCTTATTCATCTAAGTTTGTTGATTTAGCAGTTTATAGGTAAAGCTTGTAGGCCTGGTACAGCTTTATGCTCTCATAATATAGAAAAAACTATGAAGAGCATCCTCCCTGCTATGGCTATTGCAAAGCCTTCCCAGTCCCAGTCCCAGAGTCTTAAAAGGTAACCTAAATATCACAAAAATTTTGGCTGAACTCATGCTTGCAAGCGATGTCTGTTCAGCATGTTGGCAAGTGTCCTCAGAGATGGGGCCCAGACCAAGATGTCTGCTGTCCCACTTGGGGCAAGGAGCTCCGTCTGCATCAGCTTGAGATCCGCAGCCTCTGCCCACAGGCCCAGGAAGAAAAGGTAGTGGAGTAGGAGGTGCAGGTGGTGCATCTTGGGCAAGCAGCATTGAACTCTGACTACAGCAGACCCGCATTTCCTTGTCTTTTTATGCCACCTACTTCTTTTCAGCTTCTAAACCTCTCTGATAGATATGATGGTTAACGGGGTATGACCACACCGAAAAAAGTCATTCTCAAAAGATATGCTGATGGCTATGTTAAAAGTATAATGCAATTAGGCTGAACACAGAGAAGCCAAATGAAGGAGATGGGCAGTTTAGTATTTTTATTTTTTAACCAGTCAGTCCCAGAAAGTTCTGTTACAAGCAAGCCTGAGTTTGATCCTAGGGTAGGCAGACCCATGAGCTCTTCTCCCAAGCCATTAGCTGCAGATCACTTCCCTTAGAATGCACCCAGAGGCACATTTTGTAGGGACAAACTAGCAGGGCTTTGGCACTCTTCTACATGCTTTACTCATCCCAGTAGTCCCAGTGATGGATCAGGGCTTTAAACATTTTGCATCACCTAAAGGTTCATTGGGCACCTAAAAGACACATTATATGACTAATGTATGCCCTTCTCTTCATGTCTTAAAGGGTCCACTGCATAATGTTATCAAGGGCCTCTCTGAGTGCATCCTATTATGAGCAGGGGTTTGTAATATTAAGCATAGTTTTAACTTTGATGAACTTGTGCCATTAACATTTAGTAGAATATTACAAGCACTTTATCAGATCCTACACAGGAAGATGACAGGGCTTCTTTACACCCAGGCTGACATTTTTAACTCAGTATTCCCCATGTTTTTGTGTCGCTCACTGACCTTGTAAGGCCAAGGCCTGTGAGTAATGTACAGAGCCCTCAACTGTAAATAACAAATGATGTGTCAACAATTTCAGCAGGAGAGTGACATTATTGTTCTATAGTTTGTTTCTTTCAATCCATAAAATATAAACCATTCAGCTTTGTAGACTTGGATTTTTCAGTCACAAGCAACAGAGAATGGAGAAAAAACCTCAAGCATGATAGGAAGCAGTGAGTTTGGGTTAAAAAGCAGGTAGGGGGTGGCGAGAAGCCTTAGATTTCTTTCTTTTTTTTTATTCTTTACTGCAAGGTTCAAGGCAGGCAGCGGATATCAAAATCTGTGTGTTGTTTTCTTATAGTTAATTTTAACAATAAGGATCTGGAAAGTGCCACAGAGCAACATGTTGCTTCAGAAAATCCTGTATCGGTGGCAGCAGCTGAAAAGAAGACTTTCTTGGCAGCTGGAGTTATGAGAAGGGGGCTGGGAGGATTAGTTCATTTCTAAGATGAGGCACAAAACAATTTCACCTTTTAACCTTCCTTCCCCTTCTTCTTCTTTCAGTGAAGAATAATGACAAAGATAGGAGGAGGCAGAGAAAGGAGATTAATCACTTTTTTTTTATTGCTCTTGGAACCAGATAGAGGAGAATGAGCACTGAAAGTACATCCTTTCTATGCTTTGCTGTATTTGCTCCCTGGTTTTCAAGCAGAAGGTGCTGGACACAATTTCTGTCATCATTCATGTGACAGGAATAAATGCAGCTGTGACAAGCAATGAGAAGGCCTGTACTGTACTGCCATTCCTTCCCAGGTTCATGCTCAGTATTAGCAAGTCTTTTCCCCAAGGTCTTTCAGTTCTTTAATTCACATGCCTACATTAAATATACAGCTTTATTTTTTCCATAATTTAAAAACAAGAAGTTTTTTCAGAGCAATATTTGATGTCTGGATAGTGGAAACAGATAACCACAACAAAAATAATGCTATATTTATTTTATTTCTAAACTCTCACATACTTGTGGAGGTATATTTAAGATTCCTGAATAACTGAGTTGGCAAAACCAAGAAAACTCCAATGATTTTGAATCCTAGTCTGCTGCCTCTAGCTTGAATTTCCTAATACTCTCTACTTTCCAAGTACAATCTATATGACAAAAGACTGCAGGATTGAATTGTGACCTGACGCCTGTGGTACAACCTGTTATTTCGAATGCAGGGGAATTGTGGAGAGAGTAGGATTCTTTGGGAGTCTTTTTCTCTGTCAGTCCTGTACAGGGTAGTAATTAAAAGCCAAACTGAACCACATGAACTCTCCAGGCATGATTCATCCCCTCCACTCTCATGACTGACACTAAGGGAGGTGCCAGCCTGGTTACTGACCGCCTCAGAAGTGGCTAACACTGACCAGCATGAATCCCCATTCAGACACTGGATCTGCTCTAGTGAATATTGCACCCTTCACTTCTGGCCTCATCAACAAGTTCTTTCTCCCTCCTCTCCTCCCCAGCCTTCTTCAATTTTAGTCCCAGGCTCCTTCTGTGCCAGTCTTTAGCGTCCTTCAGTTCTAACTTAGTTCTTTGTGGGTCATTAGTCAGGTGGGTGTTGCTGGACCAGGATAGGGATTGCTGAGAGCACAGGACAAACACTTCAAGTTGCAGCAGGGAGTTTTGTGCAGTCCTTGAAGGAACTACACTAGGACATAATCCACACCAGATGGAATTAAAAGAGATGAACAGCTGCCAGATGCTCTGATGAGCCATATGACGTTTCCAAATACACATAATTTGGCCAAATTTGGGTAAGACTTTGCAGGGGACAACCCACAGTCTAGTAATCCTTCTCACCACATTTGGACTTGTAATCTCCAAAAATACTAGAGCTGTCACATGTAGTATTATTTAGGACATTTTTAGTATAATCCAGGCAACATGTTTGTTCTTACTCTCCTTAGAAATAACTGAGTGATTCTGAATGATCAGGTATAGAAGACAGGTAGACCATACAGCATGTTTCAGCCCAGGATGTTTAAGTATGCCAATACTGTGATGCGGTATTACTTTATACTTAAAAATCTACCTACATCTAACACCTGGACTACTGAATTCAAGTTCTCTACTTAATTACAAACTTTATCGACAGAATCCTCCTGCAGATTAATGTTTAGGAAGGTGATCCAGTCCCTTGGTGTTCCCTGAGGTGGAATCCATCTGTTTCACTGTCTAGGAGTCAGGCATCAAATCTCAGTCAAGAGAGGAACAGGGAGACAGGCATCCTCTGGCAGTATGCTATGTCTCCACAGCCAGCATCTCAGTCAGATGGAGTAAATCATCCTTGAGTGCTGCCTGTCTCTGTCAACTGACCACAGTGAGAATTTAGGCAGTGGAGACAGTTAGACATCTAATGTGTAAGTATCTGAAGTAAAGTAAGATAAATCTTGGAAAAGGAAGCTTTCTGTTAACAAATGGGAGGTGGAACTGGCATTAGAATACATTCTGGCCTTTCATCTAAGCTTATAACTCTTCGAATCTCAGTCTCATAACTAACCGCAGTAAAACCCAAAGCAGATTTTAAGAGGAGAGTGGAGGAGGCAGCCTTTCAGTAGCACAAGCAGCCTGATACCATCTTGTGTGCTGGTATAGGGCCAAAGCAAATTAACTTTCCTCAAACAAGTGAGAAAGTAAGAAAAGAAGTTTAGGACTAGCTCCAAGAAGATAGTCACCACTCTTCCCACACAATCATTGCTGTGGAAAAATGTGCTGGTCCGTAGGACTCCCAGGATTCAGGCACAACCAGGATGCTAAAATGAAAAAGATCCAGTAGGTTAGAACATATTCTGGATGAACTATGATATACTGTTTCTCAAAAGAGTCATTTTTGTATTTTGGTTTTTGATCTATTTTAGAAGTTCAAGGCATTATGAAATAACATTAATTGAGTCCAGAATACTTAATCTCTGCAGAAGGGTGTATGAGTCATGTTTCTTTCCAGTTAAGAGAAGCTCAGTCTCACTGTGACCAAAGACCAAGTTGTCTCAAATGTAGTGCAGGGAATATAATCTTATTCCAAGCTTTTGGGACAGTGTAGGTTAAAACTGTTTTAATACATAACATTTTTGAGTATTTGAATGCTCCCAAAGACTATGAGGGGTATTCTTGCCTTCTAGTGTTCTTTATTCAGATTTCAAAAGAGATTTATATGTAAGCATAATGGATATATCAAGGTTTGTGTTGGACCCTTCAAAAGATTCAGCCCCACATTTATGCCTTGTATTGTAATGAGCAGTGACTCGGCTAACAGTCAGCAGAACAATTCTTTCCTTTAGATTTATTATAATTTGAGAATTACAGGCCATTAGCCATTGACTGCTCATGTGCAACAGGCTGAATATCTTGCTGATGTTTAGTGGCAGACAGTATCCTCTAATAGTAAAACATGATGACATGAAAATTACTGTGATACAGTTGACTGAGCTGAGCATTTAAGCATTGCAAGCTAGAATCAAGGGCACACAATTTTCACTAGGGCAAGGTTAACTATCACTAATAATCTTTCCTAGATGTTTCAGTGTCATAAACTGTTTATAGGGATCCTAGGGTTTGGATCAGAAAGATCCAGCATTAGCATCCTGAAATGTATTTATTTTTAAGGTGAGAAGCTAAGATCAGTGCTTTGGGGATATTCTCTGCTGTGTCTTGTGTATTTATGGCTATAAAGCCAGTATAAATTATGCCCTTGCTGCAGTAGTGATATTATGTAAGGTAGAGTGACTGGCTGCAGTCTGGAAGATGTACACCATCCTCCACTGCCTCTGGGGGGTAATCTCTAAAGGAATATTATAGTGGCCATGCACAACATGGAGTACAACAGAGAGGAAGTTCCTCATAGCTCTAATACATTTTCTTCTGTTCTCTTGAGGAGCTCTGAGGAATATGTTGAAAAGTAGAAAGCTGCTGTCCTTCCTGAGGATCTCCCCTGAATTCAAGAAGATCATTTCAGTTCTTGCCTAAGCAGGGAAACAAGTAGTTGGTAGTAGTAGTTCTTTTCCTCTGTGTGTGTGTCATTTACTGGATATGGGTAGGCTATATATATATTATTTTTTTTAATGTACATATGAAATACTTTTACATTCCAAAATTCTGCTTTACTTTGTTTTCTAAATAAAACCAGACGAGAATGGTTCATCTTTTCCCTGCTAAGTTATTGCAGACCAAGTCTGAATAGATTATTTTGAATTTTGAACATCTTTACATTTAAAGTGTATTAATTTAACATTTTTTTCTCTTTTTCTTTTTACCATTTTTCAAGGAGATATACAATTTTGAAGGTAAGTGGTGTGACTCCCCCTGCAGTTTTCAGTGGAAGAGAAGATTTACAATATTCTGTACTCACACCATTAATTCCCACTCACAGTAATATTGTAGGTAGATTTCAGTAAGGTAGGTCAGGTTCTGGCAGCAGGCAGCCATGGTGATATAGAGGTCCATGTGTTTCAGTTTGGTTGTTTCTTGTTTAAAATAACTCGTGTGTCTCAATATGATGCTGCAACTTGTACAGACCCCCTTCCTTTGACATCTGAACTCCTTGCTAGACTTCTGTATCTCAAAATCAAATACAGTAAGTCTATGTTTTCTGACAGTTTTTAGAATTCAGTTCTAATTTATAAAAGTAAGGCAAGGTTACCACCTTAAAACAAGATGCAGGATGTGTTAAGAAAGCAGTTAATAGGATGCTTTGTTACACAAGTTGGAATTGAGTTTTTGTTGTTTGGTGGTTTTTTTGTTTCTCGATTGAATTTTGGAAGTTGTGGGGTGAGAATTTTTTTTTTTCTAGGTTGGTTTTCAAAGAAGAATAACAGAGAAAAAAGAGTGTTAAAAATAATTAATTTAGGACTATATGTAATTCCTGGAGTTTCAGAACTGAAACCAAGAGCAGTAAGTCCAGACAAGATGATTTAATATAATTAATTCAAAATATCTTCATTTTCTCTACGAATTGCAGCTCTATACTTAATCAGATTAATAGGAAATACATACCTAAAATTAATCTCAAACTATGAAAAGGGATTATTAACTTTTATATCCACTGAACTGTAAGGTTTCACATTTAATCTGACTTGCATTTTGGTGAAAGCCTGGAATCTTTTGCAATTCGTTAGATGTCAAGGGATTTGGGACAATAAATATGCATGCAATCTTTCAGACTCTTCATCCCCTTCTTATGACAATTAATAATGTATTATGTTTTGATTTCTATTCCATGAGGGAATTTGATCACCAAATGTATAGTGATTCTTTTCTTATTTTCAACCCGTCGAGGAGCATTAATCAAAACTATTCAGTCTCTTAACCTGCAGCAGTGAAAGTGCTATATACATAATGAGTCAGTAGACATCAGGAGATTTCCCCATGAAGCCCACGTATGGATTTTTTGGCAGGACTGAGGTTTGCATGGTTCTAATTCTGTGAAATATGCCATTCTAGGCATGGAAAAAATTTGAAACAGGTTCTGAGCTTTCAACTCAATACAACTAAAAACAATAGGGCAGGAAAGGACATAAGCTTCACTTCTTTCCTTTTGAAATGTCTTTAGCCCCAGTGTTGCAGAGGATGTTTTTGAGACACAGATTACCCCTCCTACCTCATTTGGCAGGCTGCCAATGCAGACTTACATTACTCTAACCATGGACAGAAAGCCAGACCAGGTGTTTTTTGTACAAAACACCTATCAGGACCTAATATGAGATGATGTTCACTTAGATCGCTTTTTGGTGCAAATTTGAAAGAGTGCTGAGCAAACAATTCCATTTTAGAGAGTATGTTGAGAAAACAAAATTGGAAGTTATAAACCCATTCCCTAGAGCACATTACTCAGGACTGCACCCGCCTGGATGCAGTCCCGAGTCATGTGCTCTAGGCAATCCTGCTTTAGTGGAGGAGTTGGACTAGATGATCTCTAGAGGTCTCTTCCAACTCTAACAATTCCGTGATTCCATTAACCCTGGGTTCTTTTTCTAGATCTTTTACTGATTTTGCTTATTTTGTCAGTCGTGTAATACTTGAAGCTTCCATTTTTCTGCATACTTACCTGAGACATTAAAGCCTAACTCAGAAAGGTAGACTAAAGTTAGAGTACTTTTGAGATCTCTGCTAGAAGGTGCTGAAAAACTTGCAGCTGTTGCTAAGGCCCACTGGCCTATTCCTGCTTCATTACTAAGATGCTATGAAATTCCCATCTATTCTTTTGTGGCCTAACAATCTGTCGTTATGTTGGAGGTACCTAATACTCCTTTTGAATTTGTAGGGATGTGTTTAGCATTGTGTAGTTGTCATTTCAGTCTCTGAGTAATGAACAAGAAAAAGGAGGAAAAGTACGTAGACTATTTTCTACCTGTGGTCCATGCACTACTGTCCATGTGCTCAGATTCAGAGGAAAACAAGTCTATCTGGCCTCCTAGGAACGAGTTATTTGGATCCAAAATACTAGTGTTTGGTTTCCATCAGTGCAGCCCATCAGGCAGCTTCTCTCATGTGCATTCCAATATTTTCTCCTCATCTATGTTTCCTGTGTAAAGCTCTTTCAAAATTATTGTGTGCTGTTGTCTCACTACCTGTGATGTGTATGCAAAGCCTCCCAGTGACAAGAGCTATATAAAAGACAAGCTAACACAGTGACTTCCGATGTTCTCTTGCAATATCCACAATAAAAGCTAGTTAACTTAATCGAAGGTTGAAAAAAATAGGAGATCTTAAAAGGATTTTAAAAAATCATAATTCAGTAGTGCAGTTCAATATGATGGTGTTCTTAGGATAACACGTGTTCTGTATGTTGGTCATTTGCAATACATCAATGGATCCCCTTGTCATGCAGTAGCTTGCTGGTTGAAAATTCTCTCTGAATAAAGACCATAGTTATATACATAAGATAACAAATGGGTTTACACCTTTGTCCACAAAGTTTCTGACGTGATTGTTGTGAGGTTTCTTTTGGTTTTCTCTTTTGTTCAGACAGACTATCTGTCCTTATCCCAACTTTCTCACAGCAGCTTGTGCCTTCACTTCCCTGTTCAAAAGTAACCACTTCTTCCCACTGACAATCTAACATCAGATTCCCTTTCATACCTGTATAGCCCTGCATGCTTGTGGTTTTTCTCTATTTCCCTGCAGATCTTCCATCCTTAGCCATTGTTGATATTCTTCATAATGGCCTTTTGTAGGCATAACAGAGTCTGATTCCTTATTATAACTATGGGAATGTAGTTAATGGCTTCATAATTTTTTCTTTAATCAGTTAGAAATTAATTCCTTGCACCTGAAACACAGTATGTTAGGAAGAGAATAAGATTTATTAATGTGGAGTGGAAAAGCTGCTATATATTTCTTCTCTAGAACCACCCTGAAAGATGCAGGAGGTGATGAAAACTGGCAGTATGTGAGTGCTTCCTATCTAACAGAAGGAACCCACCATGGGGACAAGGGCACCATACTGAGCTCTCAAAACTATAGGGCAGCAAACGTGTTAGTGATGTAGAAGCTCTGTTAGGGATTTCCCTCTCCAAAGTAGCATGTTCCATGCCAAGCACACAAAGAGTAAACAAACAAAGCATGAGTGTGATTCTGCACTAAAATCATGCAATGTTCCCACAAGTGAATTTCCCCATATTACAGGACCAACCTGCATGGAAAAATGTAGTGTGGTGTAGTGAATGTTCTCTTTCTGTTTACATGTTTAGGCTATGCTTAATGATATTCTTGATTATAACATTCGTGGTTGCTTTTCTCACTCAGACATCTACTCTCCACTGTGTTTTTCCTCTAGCTGAAGTTCCACGTCATTGACCACAAGTTTGCTATTAGATCTTTTACTACATGGATGCTTGTCACTTCATTAACAAACCCTCTGCAGTATCAGCTTCCAGACAATGCTCTGCGCACACAATGTCTTCCTTTTAAACCGTTATAGACGGTTATTTGATTCATGGAAAGATGAATACAGAAAGGAAAAAATCGCTGAGCTATTGAAATGCACCCTATGAAAACGTTTTCCTTCTCTCCAAGGAACTATAAATCTGTGGGAAAGGGAGAAGTTCTTCTGAAAAGGTTTTAGCCCTTATGCAGGTTAATATTCTAATTAGAGGTCCCTGTCTATATAATCACAACTGTTCTGCAGAAGATGTTCCTTTCTTTATGTGTCTCTGTCTCACTGTCAAATAATTTTATTGAGGAATACTTTAAATTGATGGCTTCAGCTGGGGGAAATGGGGTCCCTCTTGCATTGATGCTGCACTGCTGCTGTCACCACAGGAGCGTGCAAGCACACACATCTCAATGATGAGGCACAAACTTTTGTTTATGTGTTTCATAGCTCAGATATTAGATTTCTCCCAACGCATGCAGTGACCTATCCAGAATAAGCGAGCTTAGTCAGACACTGAAAAACCTAGTTGGAACTTCCCGAGACAGTTTGAAGTAAGACCACTTAAGAGACTTAAGACTGAAGAGAGACTTCTTTTTCCGTATTTATGGCTTCAACAGTTCAGTGGTGATGAACAATTTTTGCAAATCTTCCTTAACTTTGAAATCTGAGACTAACCAAAAATTGCTTTTAATAAAGAGATTTATTCAGAAAGTTGACTCTGTGCCTACATTGTCAGGGCTCTGCCTGGATCTTTGGCTCCCTGGGGACCAGGGTACTGGACTGGCGGTGTCTCCTCTGGGATGGCAGGACCCATCCCACCTCCTCAGCCAGGAGCAGGGCAGCCAGGGTGCATGGGGCAGCCTCAGTCTAAGGCATCAGGCACCTCCCTGGGGATGGGCCAAGGCTGGCCAAGACATGAGCCCATGGGTGGGCCTGGCCTGAGGAACCCACGGCTGGGCAGAGCAGGACTGTGGGGAGCTGGGACTTGGCCCTGCTGCAGCATCACTAGGGCAGGGGCTGAGATGGGGTCCTGGGCCCTGGGCAGGGTGGGGGCAGATCCAGGAGGCTGACAGTCAGGGCTAACAGTGCCCTCAGGGCCTGGACATAAACATCCTCAACAGCCACCAACATGGTTTATCCAGTACCTCTCCTGAATTTGAGTTGGAGTGGTTTTAAATGACAGAATTGTGAGTGGGCTGGTTGAGGGCTTCTGCTTGCAGCAGGCAAGATTTTGCACTGTTAGGTCAACTAGTCCAAAAGGCTGTTGTAACCCGCCTATATTAAGTGAACAGGTTGGATCACGGCAATCCTGGTTGCTTCAAAACATTCATCAGAAGCAGCAATATCTTTCTAATCATTTTGGTATGACTCAGTTTTCTGCATTTCATGTCCTTTGGAATAATTTCAAAGAGATTTTATTCCCACTAAAAATAGAATTATGAGGCTTTTTCAGTGTTGTCATTCTCACGATTCTCCTTTTGACACATGCTGATACTGTGTTTGATATGACAACAACTTTGTGATAAAAGAACTTAAAATTAGCCCTGAAATTGCATTTCCTTAGCAGTGTAACACACAGCTCAGGGATCACGTGGTGGGCAGACCTCTCAGCTGGAGGAAATAGTCATAGCTCCACTGACTAGAAATTAACGCAAACGGAAAAATCGTTTCTCAAGTTTTAGAAAAAAAGGAAGATAAAATCCATCAGCTCTCTTTATCTGTAGAAACACACTAATGCTCTATTCATCTCTGCTGATACTGACTTACGGTCTTTTATTAATATGCTGCCTCTCCATCTTATTTTTAAAGAAAGGTGCTGAAAGGCTTTCAGACCTGTTTGGAGCCCGGTGTTAGAAAAAAGATTTCCTTGATGGGTTTTCTTAATTTGGTTATTGGTACTGCAACTGGAGCTCTCTCTACTTAGCACTTTGCCAACAAGAGAGAGGAAATACCTGTATCTTACTTGTACAGTGGGGAAACCAAGGCACAGGAAGATTCAGTGAGGTCCCCAAAGTCTCCGGAGATGGGGAAAACCAGATGGAAAATCCAAATCTGCATCCAAGACTAGTGTTTCAAGCACTCAGAGGCAAGAGAACAGCATGTTGTAACAGTAGGAACTGTTTTTTCTTCTTCCCAGCCCCTTTTTTCACAATTATGGGAGAATCAAGTCAAGAAAATTATTGGGATCGCTTCTGAGTCATGCCAGGTTGCTGAGCAGCTCTAATAAAATGAAACAGAAACTTTGTGGTCTGATAAGCCTAATTTAGATAGATATAGGGATTTGTGTCTGGCTGTCCTGTGCTGTCAGCATGAGGGAAAGTTTTCATATATCCTAGTCTGTGACCCATAAAAAAGATAATGTATTAGAAAAGGATAACAGCATGCTGTCAGAATTGAACTGGATGTTAAAAGTAATTTTGAAATAAGCATTATACGATCTTTGTGATTAATAGATGTAACGGGAGAAGAGAGCTTAAAAAAGCCTTCTCTGGGAACATTAGAAATTCAGCTCTAATCCTTCTGGGCTCTGTGGATGACTTGGACCAGCCAAAAGTGTATTTAGTGTGTTTTCACTGCATTTAAGCCAATCAAATAAAATACACTGAAACTTGGTTAGCAATATTATTTTCTTACGGCTTTGTCACTGTCAGTGTTTTGCTCACAAAAATTCTTCCTTGAATCTTGGAATAAGACCATCCCATCCTATGCCACAGGGACATGACTCTGCTATTTGTCACATCCAACACCCTCCTTCATCCTCAGCATCAGAGGCTACACAACTGCATCCAAGTAATGGGATAAATTATACTCATTTCTAAAAACCCCTGCAGTGAAAGAAATCATGTTTATTGCAGTAGGTGTATTCACCAGAGCAGAAAGCTGAAGAACAGGACCCTGTCGGGGCAGACACCTTTCTCAACATACTTCAAAGTCGTCTACTCTGTGAACAGTTCATTTTGTTCTACTGAAATGACAACTTACTTCCTAGAAAATAAAAAGATCTGATTGCCAAAGAAAGCAGCAGTTAATGAGGAAATTCATGGTAAGAAGAGCAAACATCAGGAGGAAATTAATCTCATTTTTCATTGTGTAAGGTCCTAATTTTAAAGCCATAAATAGTGGTGCATGGCTTTGGGAAAACATAAGATCCATATTGCATTTGTGTCTGCCTGTCAGCATTGTTAGCTATTAGAAACTGATTTTATCATTATATTTTTTCTCATAATAGTTGTTTCTGCCACGGTGACTGGTTTACTCCTGTGTTTTGAAAATACTTTGATGCTGTAAAAGAAATCAAGCAGCATTAGGAAATTTGTACTCTTACTGATTTTTAAAGCACGTGATGTATAAGCTTCAGCAGATCATTTCAGAAGTGTTCCTCAGTTATTTAAATTTTAGGACAGGGACAGAAAAGCTTAGAGGGAAGATTGATGGTTTCCTGATAACTGACCCATCAAGAAAAAAGAAAAAACCTTCTATACCTGTGATATACTAGTCACTTTGTTTCTTGTCATGCATATATTACTGTCCTATACTTTCAAAATAATAGTTCAAATACCATGAACATTCATAGAATTCTGCTATTTAGAACTGGATCCTGATAGTTTTTCTTGTACTGAGTGTGCTCTTAATCTGTGAATACCCCATTAATTCAAGTAAATGCTTGAAGAATAGAGTCTGAGTGTGACTGAAGGTAGCAAAATTGGGAGTATACTTTTTGAAAAGCAAAACCAAAATATGCTGGATCGTTTAGATCCCGTGTTTGGGAGCTTATTATAGGTATATATGACAAAGTGATACTGTGAAGAATACAAATACCTCAGTAGTCTTTAACCCATACCAGACAAATGTGGTATATCTGTTATGCCCCTTTGAAGTTGTGACATAGCACACCAGGCTACACAAACCTATTTCTTAAAAAAAAACCAAACAAAACAAAACAAACCACTTTTTAGGCTATTATAAGTATTGCTAATAAATGGAACCTATTAAAGTAATGTATTTAGGCTTGTGCAGTTTGCCTGAGTGGACATTATTCTGTACTTTGGTCAAAAAGTGAGAATGGTTCAAAATGTTAGAAATTAGAATGGTTTAGAATTGTAGTCACTAAATGGATCTGAATTGGCTTAAGTGACATTATCTCAAAATATAATTGTAAAAAGAGATACACCATGTGGTTGCTGGCTCTCTCTGAAGACCCCTCTATCGCTGCCCTTGCTTTTGTGCTATTTAACATTTGAATTGTGACCTGTAAGGCTCTATAAAACCATTGCAAACCAAGTTTCCAGTCAACACAAGTGCTAGGACAGCAGCCACCACTGAAAAAAATGAAGTCACTGATTCAGTACCGCCCAGGGTAAATGGGAAGCAAGCTAGCAAACCACCATCCTCTTGATATGGCATAGTGCAGCCATACAGCTGGGATGGGGCATGGAGGTCACACTATCAGAGGAAGATTGAGGAGGCCATGGTAGCAGATAATCAGCTGAACTTGTAACCACACAACCGATGTAGCCACTGCAATCTTTGACTGTATCATGGAGGGTAAAGAGGAGTAGGAGTTACATCTAATTTTTGTTTGGTTTGTTGGGGTTTTTTTAATCCTCAGTTTTGGTATTAATGATGTCTGCAAATGTGAGGTTCTGATTAGAAGAGAAAAACCCAGGTTTTACAGTGAGAGAGCCAAATTTCATCACTTTTTTTTTAGATTTGAAAAAGAAAAAGCAATCGGTAACTGCAATGCCCTCAGTAAAGTCCCACATGGGGAAGAAGGGGGGATGCAGGGCCAGCAGTGTGGTGCAGTGCCCTGCTTCTCCAGCCAGGTTCCATCCCATAGGCCACATCAGGGCAAGTCCAGCTGGGCTGGAACACTAGTCGACAACTGCTGACAGCAGACAAGAGCAGTGTGCTGTGGGGCATTTGCAATGGCCAGCAACACTGCCAACTTTCTTTCTAAAACATATGGTGTGTCAACATAGGGAGCTGTGCAGGAGAACCTTGCTTAGGATCAGACTGTTAGCAGAGTGGAGTTAGGTGTGGCACACAGAACATAAAGCACATGAGGAAAAAAACCTGTGCTTCGGGCAAGCCGTGGTCTTTCTGTAATCCCATCTGATACTGACTTCTCACAGCAGCCTGTATGGCAGTTCTGGTTTCTTGCTGACTAAATACAATTGGCTGCTGACATGGGCTTTCAAAGTGCACTACCATTGCCTGGGAACTTGCTGTGTAATTGCCAACAGGCTACCTGAGAACTGCCACAGTAACATGCCTTCCATGCAGCAATGTTAGGCACAAACTCTTGCTTCTCCTTCCTGTTCAACTTCTGTGAGCCAAAAATAACACAGAAGGAATTACACCACATAATAATCCCTTTGCTCCAAACTAAGATCACCACCTGTAATGTTTGGACAACAAATGCTGTTAATGACCTTTACATCTAAACATATGACAAGAAGATCTGCTTCTATTGACAAAATTTTTCTGTAAGTCAAAATGTAATCTTAAAACTCTTGCCAGTAAAATACCCTCAGATAGGAAAGTCTGTCTTGTCTCCTAATCCATATGGGTCATTGTAACTCATCTCACCAGGGGTGCCAGGCATTCTGGCTGGCTTTTTTTTACTGAATCATTTTGCAATCACTTTCAAGAGAATTCTGCAAATTGAGACAGAAATTAACCCCAGGGTGAAATGAAAATATAGGCTCTGTACATTTTATATGAGAAGCTGGTTTATGACAAGCTGTGGACAAGTTCCAGGAACCTGAATCTGACGTTCTAAGTTGCTCAATGGCTACATCAGAAGAGCACCAAGAGCAGATACAAGGTGTATGTCTGGTGTCAAATTATGGTTACCTCAACAACACTCCAGTCACAGAGACGCAGTAATGGATGCAGAGACACTCCCCCTCTCCCTCTCTCTGTTTTTCTTTTGCTTGCCACCAAATGTTTCCTCAGAGACTGTAGCTATAATATTGTGGTCCAACACACCTGAATGCTGCCCTGTGTGGAGAGGTTTGACAGTTCTCATCTCCCAGAAGGGTTTCTTCCAGCCTTTCTGTGCCCTTCCCTTTCCATTGATCCATCTGAGGTATGGTCCCACTCAGATGGCATGACACACCCCTCTAGGGCCATCTGGCTCACAAGAACTTGAATGAAGATGAGGAGCAGTGTGCCAGCCACATCATCTGTGGACACACCTCATCTCCTAATTTACCCGTAACATGAGAGCGGGTTTTCAATTAAATAAGATGCTCTGTAAGGTATGGAATAAAGGTTTGCTCCTTCAGTCTTAACAGACAGAACAAACCCAAGGTTGAAAGGAGGAGGATGAGAACAGACTTACTGATGGACAGGGAACTCCAACATCCCCAAGGTCTTTGGGCACCTGTGTTCACTGGGTGTAAGGTCCTTGAAAACCTGTTCGAAAGGCTTCTGGTTAAAGGTCAGCTGCTGCAGGGAGAAGAAGTGGTATGTCCTCTGAAGGTATGTTTTTACCAATAGCCAGCTGGTTGTGCTCTGCCCACTTTGGTGCTGTGGCTTGGTCTGACCTCTCTCACCTGTACACTAGAAGGGATTGGTGCTCCTGAAGTTTGTTTCTTTTTAAGCCTACTTGACAACTTCATTGTAGATGTAAAACTGGACCATGTGTTGAAGGGAAAGCTGAGGTTTGTTTACTTCGATTAGTCTCACAATAGTAAATTTACAAGGATCGAGTTGTGTGGCTTTTATCAGTAGCTATTTCTCCTGTATTTCCACTTCAAAAATAGCACAGAGGATGGAAGTATACAGCTGAAAAAAAGAAATCTTGTGACTCCTGGAAGCTCTGCTGAGTATTAGACAGAATATCAAAGAGTATCAAAGGTGAAGGTTTCTACATTTTTTTATAGTTGTCCTTAAATTCTGCCTTAGTTTATGTCTCCATAAGGAAAAAAAAGACCATTAAGTGAGTTCAGCATGAGTGATTATCTTTCAGCATTTGAGCTGAGTTGATTAACATGAATTGAGAACATATATTACTTTCTGCTGACAGCATGCCCGCAATATATAAAAACAGAAATAATGTGATTTTTTTGTTGTTGGGAGACTGTCTAATGGTTGCTTATTTCAAATTCTTAAGTGAAACACTAAGAGTGCAGAAATGTTAACAGAACCTTGCTTATTTATGCAGAACATGAGGTGCTGAAATTAAGTAGGTGCTAAAAAAAGCAAAACAAAAATCACTTTTAAACAATTCTGTTGAAATCCTGTTTTGTTGTAATAGCTCATTTTCTTGTCTCTCATGCAGTTATGGTTTCATTAGTTCTGCAGTGAAAAGAATCATCCAGTCCAGACAGGATCTGAATCCCTGATGACAGACAGGATGGAAGAAAAAAAAAAGTGGCCTCAATATTTAAGGCAGCCAAACTTTGGTCCAGTCTCGGAGAAGATCCCAAATGTAAATAACAAATTATACAGAATTGCAAGGGAATCTTTCCTCTGACTTAAAGCCAACATCCCTTTCTTCATCCAATAGCTCTTAGACATTGGTTTTCAAAGCACTATATTGTCCATGCAACATGTTGCTTTTGGTGGTAATCTCCAGACAACACCTTTACTTCTGTGATGTCAGGTAAAGGAAATTTTCCAGGTCAGATTTTTGTGTTTTGGGAGACTACTACGCTATCAAGAAATTAATTAAAGAGATATTTCCATATCATACATGACAAATTATTACTGATACTACAAGGAAGAGAAGGTGGGGGGGAGCTGCCATTTTGTGATTCATAATGTTTCCCGATTTCCTCCTGCTTTGTATGCATCCTGCTGCAAGTAGCTGCTCTTGTGTTGTTACTGATGCATTTTTCACACAGGCTGTAATCTCAGTCTTTGCTTGCAGCAGCAAACACTGTATTTCTATATTTCCTGTGTTGTTTCAGAGGTCAGGAGACAGTTTGCAGATTTACATGCCTTGTTCTGTTACGCAAAAGTGGATATTTGCTAGAAAAAAAAAGTCTACAAAAAAGAAGAGACTGTCTTGTAACTCTCATGCAGATAAAAGGAGCTGAATTCTTCCATATTAATTACACCAATATTTGAGGATGAGAAGTCTCCATGGCAACCTTATTGTCATATGGCACACCATGGAGCTCCAACCATCCTATGAAATTATTATTTACCTTTTTAAAATATAGAGTGACAGGGTAAAAGACATATTAAGGTGTGCTTCAGAAAACATCAATACATAGCTATGTCCATAAATAACCTGCACAAATCTGAGGTCTTTACTGGTGGGATTTTTTAATCAGTCTTTGCATGTGCAAAACTTAGGCATGAGAGTGCCATTTAGGATCTGCATGAGGACTCCAAGGTCAGCCATGTCCTTGCATGAGAAGTTTCCTCATTCTTCTCCTTAACTGCATCTCAGATTATCATTGTAAGGGGAGAATAGCTATTGTAGGATTCTACCATATATTATAGCAGGGAGTGAGTATATCTACTGGGACAGAGAACTTACCAGATTAAGTAAGTGAATTCCTTTCAGAGCAGAAAAAAAAACATGGCCATTTTCTTTCCCCAATAGCTTTTAGCAACATAATGTTTGTTTCTTCTTTTTATTCTGGCAAATTAAGACCTGTAGGCCTAATTCCAGTGTAGGGCAAACTCACAGAAGCTCACTAAAGAAGCAAACTCATAAATGTACAGACAAATATGACATTGGGGAAGATCACATTATTTTTTTGTAGAGACAAGTCATGCCTCACAAATCCACTTGTGTCCTCTCAAGAGGATTGAGTGGACTGAGCACACAGACAAGTATCACAAGCTCCTGGTCTACTTCGTCTTGAGAAGGCTTTAAGCAAGATTTCTTCCTCCTCCCCAAGTAGAAAGTTCTTCAAGAGACTCAATTGCTGCAGAGTAAAAGGAGAAAGTCCTCTCATGGATTAGTACTTTACTAAGGTACTAATGATATTTTTGCAAAAGGGGAGACATTGCAGAAATTGGTGCTAGGACCTATGCTGTCTAAAACAGCCCTAAATTATCTAAAAATTGGCAGAGTGCAGTGTCAGTTTGAAGATGTTACTAAATTTTTCAGGGCAAAGGTGAAAAGAAAGGAAAAAGTCAACTGTGACACTCTACAGAAGGTTCTTAGAAGAATGATAGGTGAATAAAACAGCATATGAATTTAACGGTTTGTGAGGTGATTCACATGAGGAAAAACAACCTTCGCTTTGCATACAAAATTATGGGCTCTGAACTAGCAATTAACATTCAGAAAAAAAATCTTGGAATTATAATAAATAGTTCTGTGAAAATGTCAGCTCAAGCTTGGCAGCGGTCAAAAAAACCCAAACAGAACAGAGAACAAAAGAACAAAGATCACTAGGCTGCTGTTTGGATCTTGATGGTAGCTGCATCCTCAGTAGGATGCATAACCTTCATCCCCCCATCTCAAGAGGATACAGTTAGAAAAGGTGCAGCAAAAGGTTATACAGATGGTTAAGGTGTGAGGCTTCCATACAAGAAGAGATTAAGCAGACTAGAACCCTCCAGCCTGGAAGATAAATGAATTTTTTGGTATCTATAAAGTCAAGATAATGCAGAGGTAAACAGAGGATGATTATTCACTGCTTCCAGTATAAGGACAAAGGGACATCAAATGAATCATAACAGCAACAGGCTCAAAGCAAACAAAATGACTCACCTTCTTAGACAATTCATAACTCAGGTGTGGAATGCCTTACTGCTGGAGGCTGTGAGTGCCATAAGCTTTCTCAGGGGTACAAAAAGAAATTCAGACACATTCATACACAAATGGTCCTTCAAGGATTATCAAGCAAAACAAGTTTGAGTCTTACACTGGAGAAACATTGCAGTGTGGTTTTGCCTCTTCCTTACGCTCTATTCTATGCATCAATTCTTAGTCACCATCAGAGACATAGTATTGATTAAAGCAGAAATCCAAACTGACCTGGACCAGGCATTCTTCTGTTAAACTATTGTTCCACCACTTTAGAAGTGGAATAGTTAGGCCATCTCTATCTCAGTTTTGTATCCTTGCTCTTAAACAATATCAGCCTTCCCTAAAGAGTCTTGATCCTTGGGCTACAAATCTAGCCTATTCACCTTCTGACTGATGAAGGATATTCCTGAGTTTCTGGTGCAATTCTTGACCAAAACAAGGGAAGAGGTCTTCCCTTTCAACTTCAAATTCTCAACAGGTCAATGTCAGTGGCGAAGCCAGTCCTTCACCCATTGCCTCTAACCAGCTACCATCAGTGTTGTACATGTGATTCCAGAACAAACTCTTGGGAAAAATAGTCAAAAGCCATTATACTCCTTGTATACTCAGATTATACTCCTTGTATTGTCTGAATGTATCTTAGACTTAGCACGATCTAGATTTGGGCCAGAAAAGGGATTAAAAACTCTTAACGTATGCCTTCCTGTTGATGATGAAGGGCCATTTTCATCATTCTGAGCTTCTGTGCAGAAATGACACACAGTCTTGAGTTTTTCATGAGAAAAAAATGGCATCTGTCCAAGGGTGGGCACTTAAACAGAGAAATGTATTAAATGCATAGAAAAGATGGCAAGCTGCAGTCTGCAATTATCAGTTGCTACCAGTACCATTTCTTTTTCTCTCTTTCCATTCAGCATCAGTATGAAGTCATGGAATGGGCTCAGAGTGATAAAGTGCAAAACACATTTCTAATTTCTCACCCTTATAGCCAATTTGAAGAGTACAGACTGGGTGGGTGGACTGTAAAATTAGTGAAAAGTTGGCAAGAGGATTGGACTCAAATAGTAGCAGTCAGTGGTTCAAAATCTAGGTAGTAGATGATTACTATCAGCATTCCTTAGGGTTCAGTACTGAGCCCAACTGTTCAACACCTCCACCTGTGACCTGGGCAGTGTGACAGAATTCAACTTTGTGAATAACACCAAATCAGGGTTAAGCAGCTGACAAGGCAGAAGGCAGAGCTGCATGCAGGGAGACCTCAACAGGCTGGAGAAACGGGTTGAAAAAATTCCTCCTGAAGTTCAACAAAGACAAATGTAGTCTTTCACCTGGAACTGAACAAGCTGGTAAAGCAACAAAGGCTGAGAACTGTCTGGTCAGAGAAGGAACTGGAGGTCCTGGGGGCTGGCAGGTCGAACATGATCAGCAGTGCACCCTTGCAGCAATGCAGGTCTACCACATACTGGGATGAGTTAAAAAGAGTGTAACCAGCAGGTTGAGGGAAGTGATGCTTCTTCTACATGCAGCTCTTTTAAGACCCCAGCTGGAGGACTGACAAGAGGAACACCAAAACACCAGAGCAAGTCTGGGAACAGACCGCTAGGACACTAACAGGCCAATGCACATGATGTGCAAGGACAGGCTGAGAACTGGGTTTGTTCAGGCTGGAGAAGAGATGGCTTCAGGGTGACTAGGGGGGTAATTTCCTTCTTTAGCTATCTTCTGGGGTTTAGAGAAGAGGTAGAGTGGAGGTGCATAGCAAAAGGAAAGGAGGCAATGTTCACAAGTCACAACGAGCAAAATTCCAGCCTTGAAGTAAAAAGACCACAATTATGGTGTTTACACACTGGGTCAGGTTGCCTGGTGAATATTCAGAGCCTCCACCCATGGAAATATTTGAAACATGACTGTACAAAGCCTGACCAACCCGATCTGACTTTGAAGTTAGCCCTGCTTGGAGCAGGGTGTTGCATTAGACTTACAGTACCTAGTTGTCTGGGGATGCAAAGGGATGCTGGGCATTTCTCTAAGATATTCAAAGAAAATGAGGTGTACCTGTTTGCGTGTGCTGAACAGGTTGGTGTGGAGCTGCTTACATGGAATCACAGAGAATTATTAAGGTTGGAAAGGACCTCTGAGGTCACCAGGCCCAACCATCAACATAAAAAAAACAAACAACCAAAAAACCACAAACAAACAAAAACCAAACTAACAAAAAACCCAGAAAAAAACCCCACACAACCAACCAACCAAAAAAAACCAAACCACAAACAACCACAGAAATCCCACAACCTCAGCCACTAGAGCTTGCCGTGAAGTGCCACATCTACACGTTTCTTGCATACCTTCAAGGATAGTGACTCCACCACCTCCCTGGGCAGGCTGTTCCAGTGCCTGACCACTCTTTCAGTATAGAAATTCTTCCTGATATCCAATCTGAACCTCCCCTGCTGCAACTTTACACCATTTCCTCTAGTCCTGTTGTTATTTACTTGGGAGAATAGGGCAACACCCACCTCACTACAACCTCCTTTCATGTAGTTGTAGAGGGTGATGATGTCTCCCCTCAGCCTCCTCCAAACTAAACAACCCCAGTTCCCTCAGCCACTCCACATACGACTTGTGCTCTAAACCCTCCACTACCTTGGTAGCTCTCCTCTGGACACACTCCAGCACCTCATTGTCCTTCTTATAGTGAGGGGCCCAGAACTTAACACAGTACTGCCTCACCAGTGCCGAGTACAGGGACATGATCACTTCCCTACTCCTGCTGGCCATGCTATTGCTGATACAGGCCAGGATGCTGTTGGCCTTCTTGGCCACCTGGGCACACTGCTGGCTCATGTTAAGCTGGCTGTCAGCCAGCACCCCCAGGTCCTTTTCTGCTGGGCAGCTTTCCAGCCACTCTTCCCCCAGACTGTAATGCTGCCTGGGTTGTTGTGACCAAAATGCAGGACCCAGCACTTGGCCTTATTGAACCTCATGCAAATAGCCTTGGCCCATCGATCCAGCCTGTCCAGGTCCCTCTGTTAAGCCTTAATACCTTCAAGCAGATCGACACTCCCACCCAATCTGGTGTCATCTGCAAACTTACTGAGGGTGCACTCAATCCCCTCATCCAGATCATTGGTAAAGATGTTGAACAAGACTGGTCCCAAAACTGAGCCCTTAGGGACACCACTGGTGACAGGCCACCAACTAGATTTGACCCTGTTTACCACAACTATCTGGGCACAGACATTCAGCCAGTTTTTTACCCAGTGAAGAGTATGCTTGTCTATGCCATGAGCCGTAGCTGCTTGGAGCACCTGGAATGACTGTATCCTCAAGGTCTCTCTTGATGCCTACCAAGCCCCACAGAACGTAAATACCACCCAGCCAGTAGGCCCATGTATTCTCTGTAGCACAATTTGTCCTGCAAGGAGGGAAGTTACTATATAGCATTTTAAAGTTGTAAGGGGAATTTCCTTCTCAACTGTAGATTTTGTAGCTGGAACACTATCTGGGGAAACTGGAAAAGTGTTACTTTAGTGCTTTATTGTCTTTGAAGCCTTTTTAATGTATTTATTTTTATGTAGTTATTCTTCCACGTGAACATACCTTTATTTTGCCTTTTTTCTGATTTGGTGTTTCTTTTAATTATTATTCTTCCTTGTTTGGGTAGAAAACTACAATTCTTATCTTTTATTCCAGAGAATAGGAAGGCTCCATCTTGGGTAAATAAATATTTACTCATACTTAATAGAGCAAAATTACTCCCACAGGAGTTATTAATCTATCATCTAAGTATGTAATTAAGACTTTTTTAAAGCATATTTTGTACTCAGAAGACCAGAATGACAATACAGAAGTTACTCTAGTCTATCTGGTAAATTGGCAATTCAAATTTTTATTTACTATTTAAGAGAGTCCTTCAAGTCCATTAAATTTTCTACAGACAGTACTCATATTCATCTTTGCATATATCAATGTTTCATTCATTCAACTGAATTGAACATATATTTTGAGTTGTTATTGGGGTGTGCATGAAGAAATATATGTTATCCAACATGTCATGAAAGTCATAGACATACAAATTATTGCACCTGTGGTTCATCACTTACCTTCTGCTTGTTTCTGCCTCTCTTGGGGCTTCTCCAAGCTTCCCAAATCCCTACCATGGAGCATATATTAGGATTTTTAGAGTTATTAAAATCTGCCACAAAAATAATTTGCCTTAACTTGAGAATGATATATACATCTATGGTGTTCCTGTCCTGACTAACAACAGAATAAACCTGCAGTACAGATAATAGGAACTGGATGTGAAAGATTTTTACACTATAGGAAAAGGAACATCCCAGCTTTTTCATAAGACCATTTAATGGAAGCTTTTATGAATTAAGCTCATCCTTATCTAGGAAATACTTGCACACATTTTCCTCCTTGAAGTAAACCAACATAAAGGATAGTTTTGAGCACCCTGCTTAAACAGGTTCTTGTGTTATATCAGTTTTGAAAACATCAACAGTGAAAAGTGATCTCCTTTAAATAATTTCTAAAAAGTTTTCATTATACTATTATGAGTTATGTATACAATTTAAATTGTAATAAAATGCCAGGTAAAGAGTGTAATTTTCTATAAAATACGCAGGATCACCATTGTAAATGGATCGGTCCATAAGCAGTGACCTGCAAAAGTAAACCATCTGGTAAATCCTTTCAGGTGTGGATACAGCAATGCTTTTAAGCACAAGATTAACTTTACCAAACAGGTAGTCCCACTCATACGAGTGGAAGCAAGGAGATCATTGCCCAAAATGCAAAACAAATAGGCCTTTTCATCCTTTTATTTTTGTATGGAAGAAGAATATGCCTGAATTGATGAACGCCCAGATTCATCATATCCGAGATACTTGTAAATGGCTTACAAAAACTAGACAAGTAATTTACTGTCAGGACTAAGAAAAGCAGTTATTTTTTACTAACAAATTAAATACCAGTGCAGTGTCAGTGCTGGGACTGTTGCTGTTTAACATCTTTGTCAGACAGTGGGATCAAGTGCACCCTCAGCAAGTTTTCTGATGACACCAAGCTGTGCGGTGTGGTTGACTCACTGGAGGGAAGGGATGCCATCCAGAGGGATCTTGACAGGCTTGAGTGGTGGGCCCATGCCAACCTCATGAAGTTCAGTAAGTCTGAGTGCCAGGTCCTGCACGTGGGTTGGGGCAACCCTAGGCACAATTACAGGTTGGGAGAAGGATGGATTGAGAACATCCCTGAGGAGGACTTAGGGATGTTGTTTCATGAGAAGCTCAACATGACCCAGCAATATCTGCTTGCAGCCCAGAAAGTCAACTGTGTCCTGGGCTGTAGCAAAAGAAGCATGGCCAGCAGGTCAAGGGAGGTGATTCTACCCCTTTACTCTGCCTGTGAGACCCCACCTGGAGTACTGTGTCCATTTCTGGGGCCCCCAACACAAGAAGGACATGGAGCTCATGGAGAAAGTCCAGAGGAGGGCCACAAAGATGATCAGAGGGCTGGAGCACCTCTCCTGTGACAACAGGCTGAGAGAGTTGGTGGTGTTCAGTCTGGAGAAGAGAACGCTCTGGGGAGACCTCATAGCAGCCTTCCACTACCTAAAGGAGGCCTACAGGAAAGCTGGGGAGGGAGTTTTTACAAGGGCTTGTAGTGAAAGGACAAGGGGTAAGGGATTAAAAATGGAAGAGGGGAGATTTAGGTTAGACCTTAGGAAGAAATTCTTTAGTGCAAGGGTAGTGGGACACTGGCACAGGTTGCCCAGGGAAGTTGTGGCTGCCCCCTCCCTGGAAGTGTTCAAGGCCAGGCTGGATGGGGCTCTGAGCAACCTGGTCTAGTGGGAGGTGTCCCTGCCCATGGCAGGGGAGTTGGAACTAGATGATATTCTAGGTCCCTTCCAACCCAAACCATTCTATGATTCTATGATTTTTAATATTGCCATCTCTCAGCATAACCAACTGCATTTTTACAGGGATCTTTTTAAAGGTTTTTGTGAAACACAGAATTTAGGCAAGAAGCATTTTTGAAACTAGGAGGATGGTGGTAGTGGTCTTTGTCAAGTTTGAAGAAGAGACTGAGAAGAAATCCCTGGGCTCAAAGTAATGTTTTTTTTTCTTTACTCAACAGAGAGAATGACAGTAAGAAAGCAGCTCTTGTAGGAAAAAAGACCTTTAAAATCCAAGCCTGCTAAAATCTGTAAAATGATCTCTGTTCTGGAAAATGTGGATGATGCTGATTCTCTTTCTTCCCCCAAATAACAAATGGCCTTGGATATATTCAGCTACATTTCAGCCTTCAGACGTGGAAGTTACCATGAACTATGCATTCACTTGCACAGAATATTAGTAAAGACCTCTTTTATCCTGGTATAATATGGAACATAGAACAAGAAAAGTTTAAAAAGCCTTGCTTTTACATTCTCTGTTGGCAAGTGACCAAGATTTTTTTTCTCTGAATTTTGGTTTTCAAGTTTCTTACTATAGCACAATTTCATCAGCAGTCTTTCTGTTACAAAAAAATCCTTCTCTATTTACTGTCATGCTGGCAATGCTAAAAATGTTACACATTTAAATTTATTACTTATTGATGTATTATACCTGTAGAATTTGAACCATAAGATATAACTTCTATTGCAGATTGTCTTGATGGTTTTCAACATATCTTACAAAACAATAGTGAACTAAGCACTCTGTGGATGGCTGTTATTGTCCAATTTAATTTATTATTTGATAAACAAGGAATACAAAGGTTAGGAAGCTCACAAAGGAACTCCTTGCCACTTCTGAGAATAACTCCCATTTTTTTCCTTTCAGCCCTCTGTTACAGAATCACAGAACTACCAAGGCTGGAAAAGACCTTTAAGATCATCAAGTCCAGCCTATGACCAACACCACCACACAGTCTAGACCATGGCACTAAGTGCCACATCCAGCCTTTCCTTGAACACATCCAGGGACGGTGCCTCCACCACTTCCCTGGGAAGTCTATTCCAATGTCTAATCACCCTCCCCGTGAGGAAGTACTTCCTAATATCCAACCTAAACCTCCCTTGGAGCAGCTTCAGGCTGTGCCCTCTTGTCCTGTCACTGGTTGCCTGGAAAAAGAGCCCAGCCCCCACCTGACTACAACCTCCCTTCAGGTAGTTGAAGAGAGTGATGAGGTCCCCCCAGAGTCTCCTCTTCTCCAGGCTAAACAACCCCAGCATCCTCAACCTCTCCCTATAAGACTTTCCCTCTAATACTTTCACCAGCCTTGTTGCTCTCCTCTGGACCCGCTCCAGCACCTCAGTACTCGAGGTGAGGCCTCACCAGTGTTGTGTACAGGGGGAGAATTACATCCCTACTCCTGCTGGCCACACTATTCCTGATACAAGCCAGGATGCCATTGGCCTTCCAGGCCACCTGGGCACACTGCTGCCTCATGTTCAACCATCTGTCCACCAGCACTCCCAGGTCCCTCTCTGCCAGGCTGCTCTCCAGCCACTCTTCCCCCAGCCTGTAGTGCTGCCTGGGGTTATTGTGGCCAAAGTGCAGGAGCCTGCACTTGGTCTTGTTGAATTTCATGCCATTGATCTCAGCCCATTGATCCAGCCTGTCCAGGTCCTCCTGCAGCTTCTTCCTACCCTCCGGCAGATCAACACTCCCCCCCAGCTTGGTGTCATCTGCAAATTTACTGAGGGTGGACTCAATCCCCACATCCAGGTCATCAATAAAGATATTGAACAGGACTGGGCCCAGTACTGATCCCTGGGGGACACCACTGGTCACCGGACGCCAGCTGGATGCAGCTCCATTCACCATCACTCTCTGGGCCTGGTCATCCAACCAGTTTTTGACCCAGCGAAGGGTGCACCTGTCCAAGCCATGGATCGCTAGCTTCTCCAGGAGGATGCTGTGGGAGACTGTGTCAAAGGCCTTGCTGAAGCCAAGGTAGACCACATCCACAGCCTTCCCCTCATCCACTAGGCAGGTCACCCACTCATAGAAGAAGATGAGATTAGTCAGGCAGGACCTTCCTTTCCTTTCCTGTTCATTTTGTTCTTTCTGTTCCTTCTTGTGGAGTCCACAAATTATAAGAATTTGATCTGTGGTTCAATACTTTCCCAGTTCATGAGTTCGCATTTATGTTTTCCTGCAGTTTACATCTTCTACAAGCTTTGTGCATAAGCATCATAAGCCAGATCCTTATTTGCTGTAGGCTGGTGTACTGCTCATATTTCAGTGGCTACTATGGCACTTTACAACTGCAGAGGCTCTAGCCAGAAATTCCAAACATAAATGGCATGTTTCAAATGTTTAGTGGGGTTTTTTTTATCTGAATGCAAAAGCATATTTACATAATACTCAAGAACACTGCTTTTTCAAGGCTATTTTCCTCTTTTTTGTTTGTTGTTTTGTTTTTTTTTTTAATTGCAGGTGCCATCATGCCCTGTAAGGATATGTCTGTCTAACAGGAGTTAGAATTTCTCTGTTTCCTGAAGAGGTCACTACTTGACTGCTTGTCATGTGGACAGAGGTATTATTGACCAATAGTATTGCCTTTAGGAAGCCAAAACAGTATTTCTTTTGACAGTTATGGTTATGAACACATACGTACGATATATGTCAACTTATTTTTTAATGTTTTAGTAAAACTGCATGTGGCCAGCTGATGTAATACAGTGGTTATAATTAAGACATAATTTTTTTAATAGGTAGAAATACTTTCTGTTCTGAATAGAGAGAATATAAATCCTTGTGTGGTAGGTGTCTGGAAATCCTAATTTTCATTGGCAATCATTTTATTGTAGCTAACAACATTTAAACTTATGCATAGTCTGTGAAACGTGTTTGAGATTACTTGTGTTCATTGTTACTTTTCTTCTGAATCAGGGTTGCATTACTAGCCAAGTATACAACCAAAAGTTAGAGACCTTTGGAGAAGATTTTCAGGAGAGGAACTGATTAAAAATGGCCTTTCATAGCTTCAGTTCTCCAGCTGATTTCTCTGAAGGGACCCTCATTGGTCATCAGCCAGTTACAATAATTACCTCTGATCACCATAAACAGGTGAATGGAATTTTAAACTCCTGCTTTATCACAGGAATGTTTGACAGGAAGAGAAATAATTAATATAGTGTAGAAGGCTGGTATCTTAGACAGGGACTCCATATAAAACAAAGGATATACATAAGGATATGCTCATTACAAATGTTGTGCCTTGCATAGACATCTAGCTCCATTTTGCTCTCAGAAAATCACCCAAACAGAAAAGCTAAAAAGCATGGCACACGGACAATCTAGGTGCCCAGGAGCTGCAGGCACACAGTTTTCCAACTGAAGAGAATTTTAGTCACTCAGCATCAACACATGGATATAGAGTTTCCCTGTATACCTTCCTCCTCCATCTCCCACCTTGCTGAGACCCTACATAAGTGTGCACAGGGTGTTGCTTTCATGACACAGTGACAACAAAGTCCTGTGCTGCAACAGTTTTTACAGACTGACCCATTCTGGTGTCTAAATGGAATCTTCAAAAAGAACGTCCCTATGGGTGAGGGCTGATAAAATGCTTAATAAAATGCTGCCCCTACTGCATCCAGTGCATCTGGATTAATACAGGAGAGAAGAGCTCTTTTTTTCCCTACCCTTTATAAAAAATAGTTAGTGATTTTCTACTGGGTAATCCATTGTGTGATCCATTATAATAGGATAGTTCTGGGTAGATGCAAGTAAATCTAAATATACACAGAGATGCCTTCTGAATAAGTTAGTAATATCTTGGCTTAACTCCTACAATCTATTTTACCAAGTCTTTCATCACCCTGAAATGACTTTTTTTTTCATTCCAAAATGGAATGTATGTGGCTTGATTATACCACACGCACCCCCTTATGATATGCCTGTGCTGTTCCAGCCCTTTGCTTTTCAGTTCCACGTCTTGTGTCATTACATGACAAACTCTGCAGAATACAATTAACAGCTGTTGTACTGCTGGCAAGAGTGACATTGCATTGCAAGCTGCTTCCCAAATGCAAAAAAAAAACACAACCCAAACCAAAACGAAAAAAACAGAAACAAAAGCAAAAAACAAGCCCCCAAAATTTATAAAAATGTTAAGAGCTTGAAAACCTTCCACCCCCAAAGTTAAGGCATACCATGAAAAGTGAGCCATTGCTTGAAAATCGATCACCTGAACTGTTACAGTAGCTGGCAATGAGATCTCTAGAAAATATTTTCTTCTTCAAAAATTATTCCTTAAACAAAAGCCTCTGAGCCTTGATCTCTGTAGGAAGGAGCAAGACCTCTGAAGACCCAAGTGTCTGGGAAGAATAAAAAAGTTGCATTGTGACTTGGTAGATGTTTTGTTATTAATGGTATTTTTTATTTGTGCTAACTCCTTGATTCCAGTAAGTCCTTATGGCAAGAAGTCATTGTGAAATGTCTGTGGGGCATTTCTCAGAAGGATGAGCTTTAATACTCCATTTATTAGACCTTGGCACTTACTTCTGAATCCCTGTGCTTTGTCTCTAGCCTCAGGACTTGAAGACTGTCAGATCTCAGGGTTTGAGGAGGAAGCCTGTGGCCACCTCGCATAAGGGCCAGAACACAGTGCCACCACTGAAGCATGGGAAGAGTCTCTAAATACTGCAGTTTCCTCCTCTGAATCCAGTGCCTGCTATGGACATTGTCTCTTAGCCTTAGCCAGAAGCACTGGTTCTCCATGATGAGCATCTTGTGCAGCTACTGTACCCAAAGGCCAGACAGCCAAGAACCAGACCAAGCAGCTCAGGGTTTCCATGCTGTCTGTTACAGAGGAGACTTCCCACTGATCACTCTCCTGAAATCCTGCTGTACTATCTTGTGAGGCTTGCAAGTGAGGGGTAAGGCTTGGGGTTACTCACCAGCTAGAAAACAGAACGACAACAACTTTAAGAGGATGGCATTAGGCTGTGTACCTTGTCCTCTTTCTTCAACATTCAGCTACCCTTCCGTTATTACATGGGTGATATGTATGAAATCAGCAGTGTGCTTTGGTTTCCTTCCTCCAGCTCCACTAAACTACCACAGGGCATTGTATTTTTGTATGCTTGTTTATCAGAACTTAGGCTCACTGCCTATTTATATATTTACATATATGTGTGTGTATGTATACATACAAAAATCTTTAAATATACACACATATTTATGAAATATATACACATATGCACTTTTGTGTGCATTTAGTGTATTACTAGGAGGAAGAACAATATGTTTATAGCTTTTATATGGGGTTACACAATCTCTGCATTTTGAACCAGAGCAGAGCCATAGTTCTTCTGCCCAGGGAACTGGTGGAGTCACCATCCCTGGAGGTGTTTAAGGAAAGACTGGATGTGGCACTTAGTGCCATGGTCTAGCCAATGTGGTGGTGTTAGGTCTTAGGTTGGAAGTGATGATCTCAGAGGTCTTTTCCAGCCTCAGTAATTCTGTGATTCTGTGTTTCTTGAAGCAGCTTTTTTCATTTATGTGTGTGGGCAGATAGTGATGGCAAGGTATGGCCAGTTTTGTCTTAACTTTCTCACCAATACCTGTTGATGAACCTAGTCCACCTAATATTTCTAGTGCTGTGTTTGGGATGTCATTCACGACTGCACTTGAAGGAGGAGCTCAGGATCCTTTAGATTCAAATCTTGATTCTGTCACTGACTTCTCACAGTGGATTAGAAAAGCCATGTAGTGTCTCCACCTTACTTCCTTACAGACCAGGTAGCAAAGCACTGTAAGCATACTGACATTATTTTTAGTCCTCTACTTCATGGAGATAGATACAAAGATGCTTGCACAGAGCATTGAAAACAGGAGGCATGAGTTGTTCAGCTGAGCTTTTTAAGGAAGCTGAAAAACATCTAGCAATTGTGAGGATTTGGTTTTTTGCCCCAGTTTATTGATATAAAGCACTTGTTTCTGTGGCCAATTTTAGTGAACTAGCAAGCTGCCAAGGTGCTAATGAGCATACAGTCTGAATAGTAATTCCAGTGCCAATGGCCATGATGATTAGGAACATTGCTGAATACAGACGGTGCTGTTTTGACCCTTCTCTCTGCCTCCAACCTGAATGAGTTCTACCCTGCTCCAAAACATTTGTCATGTTCTTTATGTGAAAAGTTTAGAACATTTTGGTTTGTTTTTCAATAAAACCATGCTGCCACTTCTGGAAGCATCCTTATGTAAAACAGAGAAATAGCCAAAGATTGCTTCCTCATCCTGAAGTTGCTCAAGGAAAAGCAACCTCATTTTGACTAGAGCAATTCAAATGCTAAAGCTAATAAATGTGGCCATCTTCAGACATGTGATTCTGACCCCTTTCATAGTTGCAGAATTGTGATTATGGTAGCAAGAATTTGAGATGTAGACATACAGGCCAAAAGAATTTTGAAATACAAGGCACTGAGTCCAGCTAACAGGGACTAGACCCTTCTTGTGTGAGAGTTTAAGAAAAGAATGTTATCGAACACCACTCTCCCATTTCAATCCATGGAACAGGATACTGAAGGAAATTACCAGGTCCATTAGCATAGGGTATATGCTGGACTAGCTACATTCCACCACCATTTCCATGAGCAGCATGTTGGACCACCATACTTTCAGACTGGCAATGTATATATACCCATAGGCTTGAAGAGGATCAGTTAAGCTTTCTCCAATACACTGGTTCATGTCAAAGCCATGTAGCGTTGACAAGCATTGGGAGCCACATTTATTTCATTGCAACCATGAGGACTAAAAGGATATTATGCAAAAGATGGCCTTTAAAAAATAACTATTAGCTGGCTTTGCCCAAGCAAGTCTAGAAGAACATGGCACTTCAGAAAACTACCTGTTTCAACCCTTATAATTGTAGGCCATGGACTAAAGGATCAGCAGAATAACTATTTCCTCCCTCCTAAATACAACAAGCTACAATTCCTACCCTGGGTCCTCCTCTTCATTTGACACCGATCTTAGCTGGTTTCTGCTACTTGCTGTTTCATCTTTATTCAAGTAAATAAGTGTACTAATTCATAATCCAGTTTACAAATTAACTGAAATGTAAAATCTACAGTCTGGTGTATGTTTCCATAAAATGTTTTCCTATGTATATCTGTTTAGCAAAGAAGAAAAGTAAATTTTGCGATATTTTTCACAAAGTTCTCTGAAGGTCACAATTACCAGCCAAGCATCAGTAATTACAACGGACACTGTTAAGGGAACTTGAGGCTATTCACCCTATGTGTTGGATGCTGCAGGGAAAGGTGACATTTGGTTGTTTGCACTGTACATTTCTTAGGAAAAATAATTTCAGTAGGTTCATTATATGAGGGGGGAAAAATCCTCAAACCCAGAGACCTTCCTGCCTCCCCTTCATTCTTCTGTTACCCTAAGTGCTAAATAACAAACACAAACTGAGACAATACATGATGTGTTGGAAAAATACAAGATAGAGCAAACTAAATAAGAGAAAATGTACCTTACCAGGCAGAGCTGTTATTTGGACACAAATGCATCCATCAACAGAAACTGCTGATCCAATTAAACTTTCATCTACCTATCCCAAACATAAGCTTTTAAAATCCCACTCAGCATTGAATGGTGAAGGCATTGTGCCTGTGCTCTGAATTATTCTGTTTAAAAAAAACAAAACCATTCTGTTTGAAGCAGAAACTTGAAGTTCACTGAGTTCATTGTTTATTAAGTGGGGATATTAATCTGCATCTTGTAAATAGTTCTTTAATGTTAGTCTCTGCCATGCCTTCAAAAGTCTTGCTTTGTTTGTATTGAATGTGACAGGGGCAAACGTCTCCCATGAATTTTACAGCAGAGTAATATATATTTGTAAACAATCAACTTCATTAAAGAGGAGAAATTATTTAGTAACTTGTAAATATTTTCTACAAGTATTTAATATAATTTAAAAATTCCAGGCAAAGTTCTTAGGTGTAGAGCACCCCTGAATCAACATGAAAGAGCTTTAAGTCATATTCATTGTTTCCTGAATTCTGAGCTGCTGTTTTTTTCCTAAGGCACAAAATTTGGAATAATGCTAAACCTTGGCTGCTGGTAATAGCCACTAACAAACTCTGGGGATTTATTGCTTTCTGAGGTACATCACTTTTCCTGGCACTGAGATGATTTGATCCAGAGTTCTCCATACTAAGTCAATGCTTTCAAATGTAATTGAAGGTTTGGCTCATCATTCAAAATACTCTGTAGAAGGAATATGAAAAATAACAGTGACCAGGATATTGATATCACATTTTAGCTTGGTAATCACCAGCTTGTTGCTCATCCCCTTACATACCTTCCTCACTATCATTCTAAAAAAGGATGCTGTTCAGAAAAACTTACCGTTGTCTCTTAAAACCATGCACAGGATAAAATTTTTTCCTAAAAAAAAGTCCTAAACTTTTATTCAATTAAAAGGAAAAAGGAAAAAAAAAAAAAAAGAGGATTATTAGTCAGATGACAAGCTAGCTCTCCTAGTACCTTTTACTTTGCTACTTAACTCACTTCAGCCATGGATTCTGTGTCATAGATGAGTGTTTAGTCTCTCGTGCTTAGTTGCAAAATGAAAGTCCAGTTTGGACTAAGTTCTTACATTCCTCATTTTGATCCTGTCAAATCATATGTCCTCAAAAGCAATATGATATCTAAGAAACATTATTTCATTACTCAAATTTTGAGTTCTCTTTCTGAAGTCTGAAAATAAAATAGAATTATTGTTTGGAAGGGAGGAGGTCTGGAAGAGAAAAAAACATCAATGTCAACACCTATACCCAAAACTGCTGTGGTCAGTGAATTTTCCCTAGATGTTGTTACTGTTTACTAAGCTTCACCAAGCACTACTTACCAGTTTATTAAATAAATGTTTCATTAAGGAAACTAATAAAGCGCACAAATGCCTGTATTTTTAAACAGTGTTAATCAAATCTAAATGAAATTCAGCCTTTCAGCAGAAGCCTACGGTCAGCATAGGTTTATAAATCACTGTCTGGTGCTCTCACAGAAAGGATACAGTGTTATTGAGACACTCCTTGCTCTTAGTAGAAAAAACTGCCAAAAGTGTTCCACTATTTCCTTTCCTGTAGGCAAATGCATAAAGATGATATAAACAGGGAAGTGTTTGCCTGGCAAATAATTAAAACACATCCACCTATCTTGTTCTCTGCTGCCTTGATCTTCACTGGAGGCAAACCGTAGGTAAAGATTTCACTAGCTTTTATGCAAGTTTACAAAGTTAATGTATTTCTACCTGTAGAATTAGAACAACTCTGTAGAATATAACTGCTACAATGCAGAGATTACAGCTACCCTAGCACAGTAGATATAACTGAAGGGGTCATAAAATATGTTGTTTGCTGCCTAGGAATAATGGCCTTCCTGTGTTAAACTTTTTGTGAGCTTTATACAGCAACAGGAGGGAGTGTTGAGTACATTCCACACATGAGAGAGACTGGCAATGAGACTGTCTTACAGCCTTCTAAGAGCTCTGTGATAAATTCTCTGGTGTCAAAGATATTGACAGAAATCAGAAACCCTGAAGGAGATAATAAAGTGGCTTGTGGGAAGACAAGTAGCAATGTAATCACAGGCAACATTTTTGAAAAAGAAAGCATGCATGTATTTTGGGGGGTTATAGTCATTAATAGTGTACATATAACTAACTATATGCCAATATTACAATAGACCTAATGCATGCTAATGGAGCAGTCAGGAGAAAACATGGCATTCTGTCAAAGGAGGACAGAGTTTGATATGGAAAATTAATTTTAAATATTGCATTTAGCATTCAGGCAATCCTGAGAAAAATATTTAGCAGAAAGAGCATCCCAAAGCGGCCATGAAGCTGATTAGAAGAGTGAAAAGATTTCCATTTAAAGGAGGAGAAAAGATTAAGTCTTTTTGACCAGTGATGAGATAGGTAAAGGGAGATGGGAGGGAATCAGAAATTAAAAGCCCAGTCCAGCTACCAGTGGAGTCATTGGGAAGGCTTTCATTAGCTTCAGCAGAGGTTCTGTCAGCTAATCATAGAATCATAGAATGGTTTGGGTTGGAAGGGACCTAGAAGATCATCTAGTTCCAACCCCCCTGCAAGGGCAGGGACACCTCCCACTAGACCAGGTTGCACAAAGCCCTGTCCAACCTGGCCTTGAACACTCCAAGGGAGGGGGCAGCCACAACCTGTTCCAATGTCTCACCACTCTAACAGTACAGTATTTCTTCCTAACATCTAACCTAAATCTCCCCTCTTCTAGTTTAAAACCATTACCCTGTGACCTATCACTATACACCCTGGTAAAAAGTCCCTCCCCAGCTTTTCTGTAGGCCCCCTTCAGATACTGGAAGGCAGCTATAACATCTCCTCGGAGCCTTCTCTTCTCCAGGTTTTTCTTTCATGGTGAAGAGAAAGAGAAGATACTAAATGAAATGTACAATGAAATTATATTTGTCATTTGAAATACAGCGTATCTTTTACAATCCCTACTGCTTGACACTGACACAAGAAACATAAGGGAAATAAGGGTGAGATTCATAGTTCTCTTAGGTACCAGAGCAGATGCAGCCACCACTCCTGACTGAGAACCACGCACACAAATCTTGCAGAGCCAGGAGAAGGTGGTGCTCAGAGGTGGCTAGCACTCAAAAGATGACACTACCCCTCAATGCCATTGCAGGATAACATGGGGCAGAGATGAAAAGACCTCTTTCCAACCTCCCCTCTTTCCAGAACCAGGGGTTTGCCCAACTCAACAGCTCCCCTGCTACTGCAAAGCATGTCCAGACTCTTTTGGAGGTGCTCTGAAGTTGGAAGGCTGGTTACATGCTGGAAAAGATGTAGAAGATTTAGCATTCCTCATGTTCAGCCAGTTAGCAACTTGAGTTCAACAGAAGACATCTTCAGCATGTATATAAGATACACTTAATTGTTTTGAAGTGATTACTCTAGAGGTAGTCTAGACGTAAAGAAGTTTAAATGCTTGTCCTAAGCATGTGCCTTTTTCTCTGTCAAGTTTCCTCTAGTGCTCTAGGTGTGATAATTACTGTTTCTAAACTGCTAATTAAGCTTCTGGAAACAGAGATGCCTGATTATAGTGAGTTTCAAAACATTAGTGCACTGGGAGTGGGATTTTCTCCTTGAACTGTGTCTGAAGATTAGCACTTCAGGGCTTGTACACGTAACATAATTTTATCAATCCTATATGCTTTTCAAAACCGTCTTTCAAAAAACATTTTTTTATATTGTTCTCCCTGTTCTCAGACTTCTACAAATGCCCTCCTTCATGCTAGGAGCATAGGAAAGACGGCAGAGATACTTCTCTTTGTGTCAGATGAACCTTTCAATCATTTGATCAAAGGACAGTACTTGGGAAGTAATAATTAGGGCTGGGGAGTGATAGGGGCCCAAAGCACTTGCTCCCTGCTGACAGAAAGAAGCAACAGTTACAGGTCTGCAAGCTTGTTATGTGCAAATCAGTACTGAAGTCAAACACGCTACGCTGGCTTACAATGGCTGGACAATTTTACCCAGCATTTTTGACACAAACTGAAATGTGATTTGCTGAAAGAGGTATGAAAGGGAGAGGACTGCAAGGGAAGAAATCAACAATAAAAATGGAAGAACAGAAAATAAATATCAACAAAAGGCTTTTCTGAGACAGTCTGGCATGATGATCAAAAATGATTAATTAAAATTAAAAACCCGGAGATGTTGAGTTTTTGGGAGTTACCTACCAGAGCTGAGTCTCCTTTATCTGAGAAATTCTTTTCCTTTACTACTAATGCTACCCATTGGCAAAATGGTACTATTTTTTAAGGGATTTGTTCAGCAACAAACTGTGGCCTGTGACCAAAGACACAGACAGCAGATGCAATAAATTCCTTTAAAAACAAGTTACCTACTTGGTCTGAGTTTTACTCTCAGCAGGTAAAATATAACTGAAATTTCCATTTATACATTTAATGTAGGCTGTTGCATAAACCACAGGATACACACGACAGGGTAGTTAAAAACATGAAAAGCTGTTTTTCTTTGTTGATGATCAGGTTCTGGCTTACATTTGAAAAAACTCAGCCATGCATTAATAAACAAAACAACTAGCTTTCAAGTGATTTGGCTTGGTGGTTTGCCGTTTTGTTGTCATCTGTGTAGTCCTTTAAAAAAACTACCTTATGTATTTCTGTGTCAGACTTCCCTGCTAAGCTGACACCAACCGGAAGCCCTTTATGAGCAGAAACACCTGTAGATGTTTCTCATTTTTGTGTGCATACTTCAGCCCTTCAAAAGGCATTCCTCGACTTGCAGCCCTTCATGAAAAATCAGAAGTAACCCTTTTGTTTTCTGTGACCATGGGGTAAATATTTTGGCCTCTGGGCCCCATCGGTGGGAATTAATGCACAGGGTTAGTCACAGCAGCACGTAGACGATTATAAAAACTACTCTTGAAAAGGCGGAGTATGATTCTGACCCGGTCATGGGAAATCTTTAATACTGAACAGCATGGACAGGGGTGTTTGGGGATTTTGGCAAGGCCACGGTGACTCTTTGGGTCCCCGTGGCCACAGGCTGCAGAGCGAACTCGGACATCAGCAGCCACGATGGACGAAGCCCGGTTTTGCAGTCTTCGCAGCCGCCAGCAGGGCTGGCACCCACTCTCACCAGAATCAGAACGCTGTCCCAATTCTGTTCCTGGCTCTTGCCAACAGGTCACGATTTGAATCCCAGTTTACAAATAATCACGATTTGAATCCCAACAGAAAAACCCCTCGAGAACAGCGCCTGACCAAGGCAGGGGCGGGAAGACAGGCCCAGCCCCTCACACCTCTTCGGGGCTCCCCCCGCCGGCCCCAGCCCGGCCGACCTGGGACCGAGCCGGACAAAGACGGCGGGGGGCGGGGAAGTGAGAGGGGCCCTACCGCGACGGGGCAGCCGCGCGGCCGCCACCACCCCCCACGGCGCCGCCCGGCCAACCCGGGGACGGCCCCGGCGCGGCGTGGGGCAGCGGCCCCAGCCCGGCCCCGACGGCGCCGCCCGCCACCGCCCCCCTCCGTCCCTCCCTCCCCACCACGGGCCCGCCGCCGCCCCCGGCCCGCCTCTGCGCCGCGCCGCGACGGGGCGGTCGGCGGCCCCGCGCCTGCCGCCAGCATGGAGGCAGCGGGGCGGCACAGCCGGGTCGAGGATCGCCCCGCCGGGGTTCTGCTGCTCGCCCCCCAACTCCTCCTCCTTCTCCTCCTCCTGGCAGGTCAGCGGGGCCGGTCGGGTGCTTGGGGCAGAGGGAGGCCGCAGGCAGCGGGTGCGAGCGGGCGGGGAGAGCGGCGAGGGCCGGGGCGGTTTAAGGCAGTCGCAGGGGCTTTTCTTTGCTGTCGGTGACCGAGTTGGCAGCCGGAGTTGGCCCCGGCCCTGCAGGGTGTCTCAGCAGAGCTCTCCCGGGCAGGGTGTGCGGTGTATGAATCCCGCTCGGGCTTCAGGGAGCTTAAATCTGCCGTCTGCAGGAGAGGAGCCGTGAGGGGTCCCTGCCCCGCGACCCTGGGCAGGGCGAGGGCACCTGTGGGTACCGCCGCATTTGGTGAGAGAGCCGGAGCGTGCGCCACCGGCACTGCTGCCCTCGTTTGCTCCGTCGATTAACCGGGCACAGTCGGAGGGGCACAGCCGGAGCGCCGGTGCCAAAAAAATTGGTAACAGTGCAGAAGCCTGGAGCTGCTGGCACGGGGAGTCCCGCAAAGGCCTGGACATGGTGGGTCACGCACAGCGGCACGGCCGTGCCCTCGCACTGCTGGTTCTTGGGCGGTGTGGCCCTGCCAGTCCCGGCCTCCCCTCGCCCGTCCCTGCGGCTGCCCCCCTTCCCTTGCCGGGGAGGCTGGTCTTCAGACTGGTGCGTCAGTTGTTCCACTTTTTTTGTGAGTGTGCATTTCTTTCATACAGGGATAATTTGCACAAGTTTGGGGCGCAGCGGCATGAGCTGACCCGTGCTGCCTCGCACAGCCCTCTCCAGCCCTCACCCTCCTCCGTTGGTCCTTGTTTTCAAGCAGAGCCCAAGCATGAGCAGGTTCAGAAAGCTGACCTGCTACAATCTAATGAGCAAGATTAAGATTTTGGGATGGATCAGAAGCACAAGGCATTCACTATGCAGTCAGCGTGCAAAGGAACCTTCGCACGAGGTGGGAATTTGCAGCCAGAGGTCAAGTTGGAAGGGGAATGTGGCAGCAGCTGAGATGAGATAGGGATTCCCTGGATTCCAGCACATTCAATGCTGGGCCAGCAGGTATGAAAAGCAGTAATGGGAACCGGAGTAAGACCTATGGGGTGGGTGGGAACCCCTTAGAGCCATCTGCTGCTTGGGGAATGGAAGCCACAGTGTACTGGGAATGCAGAAGCATGGTTTGTCATCTTTGCTTTCAAGTCTTCACTCTGGCAGTGTGCATTTGTGTGACCACAGAGGTGACCAAGGGTGATGGTGTGTGAGGCAGAGAGCCTGTCTGGGTTCATCTAGGCTGCAGCTGAGGTTTTGGCAAGCAGGGAAGGAGAAACTGGGATGAGATTCGGGAAGAGTGAGACTCGGCTTTTGCAGTGCATTGGCAGTAACCAGCGACAAGAAGTCAGTAGCTTTAAAATAGCTTCTCACGGCAATAAAATTGTGCCGTATTCTTCCACATTCCTTAATTCTAAAAGTTCTCGTACTGTTGTTTCACGATTTATGTTATTCCTCAGTCTGCTGATAAGCAGTCTGGAAATGTTTGTGGCCCTGGCTGGGCAGGACAGTCTCTGGCATGGAGGTGGGGCAGAGATGGCACCCCTGGCCCCTGTGCTGGGTACTGCTGTGCCATGCTGGCTATGGCCCTGGAGCTGGAGTGGAGCAAGTGGAGCCACTGCCAGCTGGCAGGGCATAAGGGAGTCCAGGCAGTTCTAGTTTACGCTCCGGGCTGGGCAAGGACTGCCAGCGGTAGCCAGTTCCTAGGTGACTTCCGTCTCCTCTCCTGCAGCTCAATGAGACAGGCAGCCTAGCCTCAGGTTTCCTTCTGGACTCCTTGCTGGGATGGAAAAAGGTGATCCGTGGCATCTGGATGTTTCAAAATACTCTTTTTTAAAATTGTAAATTATTCAGTATAAGAAGGCACTGATATGGCCAGCTACAAAGTAGCCATACACAAAGCTCCTAACTCTGAACTTCCTACTGTAATGCAGAATGAGTGGGAATGGGCTGCCACTTGGATTACAGGGTCAGGTTGCACTTCAAGTGAAGTCCTGTGATTGTATAAAACTGTTAGATTGCATTTTCTTTAAAGCTGTGCCATACACCAGTTTGTTGTTGCTGCTGTTTGACCACATGAATGTTATTTTTATTCAGCAGAAAATTGTCTGGCTCAGTGTGATAATGACTGCAAAGCTTACTGCTGTGATGGGACTACTCCCTACTGCTGTTCGTATTATGCCTACATCGGGAATGTCCTTTCGTAAGTATATTTGATGTACTGTGTTCATGGACTTGATGTAAAATTGGGTTGTGGGAAACTGTTTTGGCAATAAACAGCAGCAGGGTTTGGGGTTTTTTGGTTTTGGTTTGGTTTGGTTTTCTGCTTGCTGGTATCAAACACTGCTATTCCTCTAAGGTATCATGTTGCAAATATTTTTAGAGCTTGCTAAAATTGAGGGTTATGCCATCAGCTTGTGTACTATTATATTGTTTGTAGATGTAAGCTTTAAAGGTGGTGAGAACTTTGTTTCAAGTCCTTCAGATGAAAAGGACTATGAATAGAAATCTTGTGGTTTTTGTTGAAATGGTTTGTTACAATACCTGGGTCAAACCACTATTCAAATGACTTGAATTTGAAGTTCTTTTTGCTTTGAATACTTTTTTTAAAATTGATTTATTTGTTTTTATCAACTTACGTTTTGGCTTTTGGCAGAATTTATGGAATAGGTTCTAGGTGAGGTTAATCTGACCCCTTAACAATGCAGTAAGAATAGCATGTTTCACCGTGCTGGTAAAAACCACAGCAGGTGAAACGGGGTGGGTGTGAATATTTCCTATCTAGAGAAAAATAGAGGAGTAAACTGTTTATTAAAAACATAGGCTCCAGTGCAGCTGTTAGCTCGGCATCAGTGAGGAAGGAGAGAAGCCTGCGCACCAGTGGACCTGACTCTAGGCTCTGGGCTTAATTTAAGTGATAACATGTATTACATTCGTGTGCAAGGGCAAACCTAAACAAAACATAAAATGCTGTTCTTCAAGATAGGACATCTTATCTTCTGTTTTGTTATCCCCACCAGTAATTTCCTGAACCTTCAGCGTGCAGTCTATGACTTTTTTTGGTTTGTATTCTTGACTAAAACCTGAAAAGGAAGAAGCTACATCATAGGACTGCTTGGTACTTGGAGAGGAGTGAGTGGAAAGGTGGCAGTTGTTTTTTCTGAAAAGATTCTTCTGATGCAGGTTTTGTTTGAGCCATGCTACCTGGGGAACATGCCAGTGTTCCCTTCAGTGTATTTTATAGCACTTCGAAGGAGTAGGCAGAGTGATGGTATTTTAATACAGAATTGATTCACAGTTTTTAAAGCAGATCAGACACTTCCTGGGCTAAAGTAAACAAAATTATGATAGAGCACCAGAACCCTTCATTCCCCTGGAAATAAAAAACATGTACTTAAGATTGATTACTGTTGGAGAATGACAAGTGATTTTTTTCCCCCGCTCGCCTAGCGGATGTCTGCTTTGATCTTCTTTTTCTTTTCTGATACTAGAATTGCTTTCCTATTTACATGCGTGGAAGAAGGTGCAGATTTTTTAATAACTTGTTCCAGCTCACATGTGGTTAGGAATGATGGACACAATAGCATACGATATCTCATTATAAGAAGGATGCTTCTCATAGAGCAACAAAGCAAGTGGATTTCATGTCCCACTTCCACATGAACATCACTGGCATTTGTTTAGCCTAATGTCAGAGATCTGCTTTGGAAAGGATTGACCAGGGGATTCTTTCAAGTGGCTGCTGTAATGTCCAAACCATGCCTTCAGCACCAGGTTGACACCTAGTCTTTTATATGTTTATTTAACAAATATAAACAGCTGTTGAATTAGAGCTGAGTGCAAGTGGCTCTGCCACATTGGAAAGGTTTGTGTGTATCTGGATGGTCTTGAATATTGGAGGGGCTCTTACAAGACACAACGTGTCTTGAAGGCAACATTTTATTATTTTAATTTTTCATGGTTAAGTACTCTGATTCATATAATCCAAGTGCAGTCAGGAGTCATTATACTCCTCTGACCTGACATTTTGCGTGATTAAGCCATAGGTTGTTTTTTTTTTCCATAAAAGCTGTTTTGGGTGTGTCTTCTTTAAACATGTGTAATCTCATTTTGAAAACTTCAGGTATTAGTGAGTTGACCATCTGTCAACTGTTCTATAGTTCATTTATTAACACTGCTGGGAAATTTTGTGGGGAAACAAGGGTTGAAATTCCTACTATCAGCTCTTAGCTTATCTGCAAGTTTGAAATGGGGCCCTAAATACTCACCAGGACAGTTCCCAACCTTATCACTGAGCTGGGTGAACTCTTCCAGTATCACATGTAAGATTTGCTTTGTTTTGCTTTGCCCTGCCTAGGGATCAATTCTTTGGCCTTCCTTGGACCCCCCTCTAGTATTTTCCCTTCCTCCTTCAAGTGTGGCTACCAGGGCTGAGCACAGGGTTTTGACATAAGCCTTGCTAGGATTATTTTTTCCTGTATCTTTCTTGGAGTACCTACTTTGAAGCAGCTATCTCTGATGATCAAAGAAGACATAAATGAACTTTGCAATTTGTTACAGCTGTAAGTCCTTAAGTCATGGTCTTCAAAGCATGTCTACTGCTGTAAGCCTGCAAACTTGTTCTTTGCTAGGGTTACTGCCTTGCATTTAGTTGCATTGCAGAAGATGTTATTGTGACTTTAACTATGCTCCATAAGAATAGCCTTCCCTTTTCTTTATTTGACACTATATTGGTCTTTTTTTTTCTTTTTTTTCTCTCTTTTTTTTTTTTTTTAATGTGCAAGCTTTTCCCACAGAGGTTTCATGTTGCCTCACCCTCAAATAACAAACTGATGAAATTGCTTTATAAGAAGACACGATCCCTGGAACTTGGAAATGGCCACTGGCAACCTATCTGCTTATGTCTTTCTGTTAACAACTGTGTATTAAAATCTTCAAGCCCTTTGCTTCTTTAGAGGTTGCCTATGCTTCTTCGTTTGTTTGCCACTGATTTATCTGCTCTCTTCATTCTTTATAAATCTGCATGTCTCTCTGAAGTTTCTGCTCTTTATTTTCTCTGGGATGTTTTTTCTTTCACAAGCATAATTCTCTTTTGCAGTTTTGGAAAAGTCTTTTGGCATTCAGTAGGTTCTTTTTAAACAATTCTCAATTTTTGTTTCCTGCCTCTCACTCTTCTCTTTCTAGACTCGTATGCCAGCAATTGTGCAAACAGGCTATAAGCACCAGGCAATGATGTATATATGATTTTAAAACAAAGTCAGCGTGGCTGGATCATGATCATTGATACTTAAGTTGCTTGTAGCTTTTAGGTGATTAATTAACTCTCTGCACTCATTATAATGAGATTCAACACTGAGATATTCCATGTAGGGTTTAAGAATTTTCTATTTTAGGAAATCATCATCTTTTTAGGACACAAGGGAATTTTTTTTCCTTTAGTCAGATTTTCAGCAAACATCCTCCAGGCTGTGTGCATCTGTGATTAGCCTGTTTTTCTTTCTGCACATGAAAAACAGATGCAGAGTTATCGGCTCACTCTAAGATCAGGATTCCAGGGCCTGTAAGAGATGTTCTAGTAACTCCATCTTTAGCTGGACTACAGGTATAATCTGTAAGCATTCAAGGTCTGTGGTTGTGTCATCTGTAGTCCCATGAGTATCTCTGAAGTAACATTCTTCCTCCTCCTCCCCCCCTCATGATACTCTTTCAGAGCAAGTTGTTACAGCATTGATGTTACAGCATTAATATTCCAGCTATATTTGCCTTCTTACTAGTTTTCAGTATCTGCAGCCTGTCATTATTTCCGGTGATGCACATGCATTTCCCCCTGTTTATCTGCTTGACGTCTAGTGCTTGATAGTTAGCCCTTCTAAAAATGTTTTTTCTTGGTCAAATTACAGATTTATGTTTGGACTTGAGCAACATAATGGAGCTGTGGCTGTGGGATGAAGGAAAAGGTGCAGTGATGCTTGCATACTCAGACTGTTCCTCCTGCCCACTTTTCACTCCCCTCCAGAGGAAAGCTTGGAGGCACCCTTCCCAGCCTTCAGCATCATCCCAGCCCTTGTGAGTCAAGAGACTCCAACTGCCCTCCTCCTCAGAGCCTTGTTTCTAAGCTATTGAATAATTTGTGACTGACCTTCTATCAGATTCCCTGTGCTGCATCTGCTTCTGCAGCTTGCTGCCAGGCTAGGGACTGCGAGGACTGCAGTGTGTTTTCTCCGTGACAGATTCTCCAGGTTTGCCCACAACAACAGCATCTCCCTAAGTAACCAACCAGTAACGTTTTGCCTTCTTTCACTCAGGGAACTGGAGACATCTGATTATTCCCTTCAGCTCCAGCCTCAAACCCCAGAGCTCCTCAGAGGGGGCAATCAGTCAGTATGAAAGGTTTTTTTTCTACAGAATCCAATTTTGAAAGTGTGTTTCTGACAGTGCTCTTTGTATTTTCTTCTGAGAGGCCTCAGATTGTCTGGCCCTCATGCTTATCCTAGTGGATTTTCTGTGGTCTAATTTCCAGTTTTGTCTTTTCCACCATGTTGTGCCTTGTGTTTGTCATGGCCCACAGGCAACTTTTAAGCTGTGGGAAGCTCTCTGGGCAGACATTTCAGTAGTTGCATGCTGTTGGGGGTGATTCTAGTTGCTGCCTTTGCTCTTTCACATTACTTCATGGCCAGTAGCTGTGAGCTGATGTGAAATAAACTCAGATTCCAGGTAAATAATGGAGCAAAGAGGACAAACAGTCCAGCTGTTCTTTCAAATGAGTACTGCTCGGCCAGATGAATATTCAGCAGAAATTAAGATACTTACACCCAGATTTGGCCCACAGTATTAAAGAAAACTCATTGATAAAATATTCAGCCCTGGTGATTGGGTCATAAGTCCTAAAGAGTAGTAAGTTGGAATATTGGCTTAAGCAGAAAAAGAAAGTTAAGATGCAATGATGCTACATTAATTTGCAAAGTATATGAAGTTTCTTGGTAAATGACTTCAGAATGACTTACTCAAAGGCAACTTTTATTTAGAATAACAAAACAAAATAAACCAAAACATGTGATTCCAAGGACTTCAAAAGTAACTGGAGGAAAAAGTAAATAAAGACTTTAGAGAACTGTCATCTCATTACAAGTAGTGGATGGTGATTTGCAAGACAGTAGGTGGAAAAATCTTGCCAGAGATAATGAGGAAACAGCAGCTTGCTCAGTGGCCGCTGAAATACAGGTATTATTTACATGAACTTAGTGTACGTTGGAGGGGCTGAGTTTTTTGGGTGGGTTTTTTGCTTTGTTTTTAAGTTGAGAGGTTGCACAATGTGGCCAGGAAGGAAGAAAGGCAGACAGAGAGAATGGGAGGAAAAGAGGCAAAGAATACTTTCAGCATAAAATAATGTGCATGCCTCAGCCTGCAAAACTGAAGAAAAAGTCATGTGTAGTGGATCTAAGTGTGTAATTTGACGTGAAGTACCTTATATCCTGTAGTACTTTTAAGACAAGCAGCTGACCTCAGAGAATACCATCTTTCTTAGTGAGAGGAAGAATGTCCCTTAAGCTGATTCACTTGATATGAAAATATGGTATGGAGGGTGGGTATGGAGAATGAGTGCATCAAAGAACAGAATTAACATTGTAAGAATCAGGAATACAAAGATGTAGCCTCTGGAGTTCATCGTGAATAATAATAATAAAAAATAAATAAATTGGGAAGCTTGGCATTTGCTGTAGATACCAAATAATTAAAATTAGACACTTCCAGGCATCCCAGAGTAAATATTTGAAGCAGCATATGACTTGGAGATGGTTCTGTGTTTGTGCTACAGTTGTATGGTACTCTGCTTAAAATGAAATTGTGTTCTTCATCAATGTAATGTTCGAAGTTTCCAATGATTAAAGCACTTTTAAAACTGCAATTTGCCTGGCAGTTGCCATTTCATGTCTCTGGCTCTGTGGCTTCTGATACGATGCCAGAAGTGTACCAAAGGCCTAATTCTATAATTAGTTTTTTTCTGTTTGATTTGAGTTGTGGCTTCTTATCAGGAGAATCTCCCGGAATGACCACATGGAGCAGAGCCTGAGGATGCTTGTGCTGAGTGCTGGGGGCTGGCTATAAAAGTGTCATCAGCAAGGGCAAGACTCTGATAATTAGACTAAAACCATTTCCCTTTCATTCTGTCTAGAGGCAAATAGCAGTTCAGCCCTTGGTCTTCAGCATCTGTATTACCTGTGGAAGCATGCTATCAGTGCTTCAGCCCAGGAAAACCTCTGCAAGAGATGTATCCAGCTCTCTCTGTGCAGGGGTTTGAGTAGCCACAGCTTAGAGAAAGATCTAGAACCATGTTTTCATTGTGAGATCTGCTGGAGAGACAACTGGTATTTGAAATGTGACCTTTGCAAAGTGTTTGAACTTCCAGTTGTTTTTGTGTTCCATGCCTATTGTCCCAGTTCACATCCTTCAGCAGAGAATGTGCAATCAGATTTATGACCAGAGCTGTATCTGCTTTTGACAATGGCTGCAGAGGAAACCCTTGTCAGCACCAGAATTAAAACACAGGGTGCCTCTTCTTTAGCCCTTTGTGTTTTTATTTCTGACCCTGTGTTGTGACAGGCAGCTCAAAATGGGAAAAAACTGTTCTGCTTGCCAAATAGTGGCTCTCAGAATATTGCCCCCACTTTTTTTTTTTTTTCTGGGTCTCTGACTAACTGTTTTGAAATGTTCGTGTCTAACGGAACCAGGTTCTTTTCTTTGATCATTTTGGGAAGTTTAGAGTTTTTTAATTTAGTAGGTAGCCATGAGAAGTAGAATACTTTTTTTTTTTTTATTTAGTGAAAACTGGAAGTCTTTGTAAACATGCCAGCTCAGTTCGTAAGAAAAAAGTCTAGCATGGTTTTGTGGTAAAACTTGAGTTGTTGACATCCCTCTGGATCATGTGTTTTTAATCATTTGGAAAATTGTTAGAATTTGGCCTGAAAATGGAAACATTAAGTTATAAATCACTGAAATGCTCTCTGTGGCTTACAGAAAAATCACAAGGGGGGAAAAGTAAACATTCGTAAGGAATTCAGTGAATTAGCTTGCTCATACTGCACTGTTTATTTTGAAAAGATTTTTCATTAAAAACGGGAGATAATTTTGTGTTTATCACTTGTAGTGGTCTGTTCAGGAAGCTAGTAGGATTTTCCCATAGGTTAGGTCATGTAAAAGATAAATGTTTTCTTAACACTTAGTAAAACTGACGTAAAGAATGAGCCTGGGGATTATGCTGCTCACAAGAGGACTGTCCTTTCTTCTGCCAGTTATTTTATATCCCTTCATATTTTCCTTTTTCAAGTGGGGGAAAGGTCCACCTCTGAACTGATAAGAATCTGTAACTTTGTTCATTCGTCTATACATCCAGTGCTTTTGAGAGAATTCAGATAGTCTGCTAGGGATCAGTTCAACAAAAGAGTTAAATGCATTTGTTATTTCAAGGTGGTGAGCAGATGCAATGGATAGAGTCCTCATCCTGTTGAAATCAGTAAGTTAATTACTTCAGTGGGGATTTCATGCACTGGCTCTAATGGGACAAGTGGTAAGCTCAAGTTCGTTGTTGACTCCAAGTGTTAGAAAAAAACTTTTTTGTCTTTGTTTTTAATCACCATGGGACCTTCCACCTGTGCTGCCACTTCATGGTCCCTTTCCTCCCAGTTCAGGTGTTGCTGAATAAGGTGTGTTGCTTCTGGACAGTTGGGAGGTACACAGGACATGTCTCACCTCAGCTGACTCAGCCACTCCCTGCGCATCCCATGCATCCATGCCTCACTTACCCACAGCTGGAGAATTTCTGTTTTATTGGCTAATTCTGAGATTGCACTGAGCTCACAGGATTCTCAGAGGATTAATCTGTTGCAATTTGTACTGGTTGCTCTGTAGTAAGTAGTATGACACTGACTCAGAGCAGGTTTATTAATGATGATACTTCTGGGTCAAAAGCTGTGCAAGAGGGCCATTTGATTCTGCACACAGCGTAATTGCAGCCAATACAAATAAAACCTGTAGCACTAATTCAATATTTGAACAGTATTGTCCTAGAAAGATAAACTCTCCTAATCTTAATGCACCTCTTTAAGGGATAGAAACAAAGTTCAGCATAAATAAGCTAGTTATTAAAAATTAAAGGAAATTTAACTATTCATTCACAGGGCAACCACAAGTTCCTCTGAGAGTTATAACCACAACTAGATAGAAATTCCACACTTAATATAATATTTAGAAATTCAATTAAGTTTTCCTAATTATTTTTCTCTATTTAGAAAAGAAAAAAGTTGTGACATTTACTTTCATAATCACTTCTGCCACCATAAAAACCTTTGTTTTTTTTCCTCTGTAATGAGTTATTTTTGTAAAACACAAGATTTCTCCCAGGACTTACTCCATACATAAGTATTCAGTATGGGATGGAGAGGCACTAATACCACAAACTGGGCAGGCATGTTTTATCACCATGTCTCACTCTGTTAGCTCATCCACACAGATAAGAGATTTTTACTGCTATCATTAAATAGAGTTATTCCTTTTGCTCACAAGGAAGGTTTGGTTTAATGCTGAATGTTCCAGCTTCTCTCTCTTTATTGAGGCCCATGGTACAGTTTGTGGCAAGCACAAGAGGTACTAAGGATCTGCAGCTATTGTTGAAACATACGCTCATCAGCCAAAGTGCAGTGAACCTTGTTTTAGGTGTCTTGTGGACGTGCTGTGCTGCTACTGAAGTGTGAAGGGACTGTACAAACTACCTCTGCTTCAGTCCTTTGTACAGTCCATGGTCAAGGTGATCTAATGAAGGTATAATTAGGGTACCACTGCCCTGTAAGCTATTTCCAGCTACTGAGAAGCCCATAGGGCACCAGTGTTAGTAACCTAGGAATTACATACAAAATACAGTCCCAAATGTGTGTACTTAAGCCATCACATTCACTGCAGTTTTTTTGTCTCTGATACTCTATACTGCTTATTTGTGTTGTGCCTGCACATTTCACTTTTTCCTTCCAACAGCAGGGTAAGAGATGGCCTGGATGTAAGTAGTGCCTCTTTCTTCCTTCTCTTCCCCCTCCTTAGCACTGGTGCTTCTTCCTCCTCCCTGTAAAAAGGAACAGTACAGAAATAATCATTTGGGACAGGAGGGAAGCCTTGGCGAGTGGTGTGTCCCACACACCACAGAGGGGGAGGCTCCAGCTTCACCAGCAGATGGCTTGCACTTCAGAGGACAGAGACCCCAGGAGCAGTTTGTGGCTCTCTGGGTAAGGTGACATCAACTGGGGAGAACAGGAAGGTTGTCAAGGAGAGCAGGGGATTGCAGCTGCTACCTGTTACCTTTCCTGCATGATGCATGTATGTACATACACGTGTGTATGTGTGTGCATTTATCCACATAATTACTATCTAATAATGTTTTTAATTCTGAAATTCTACTGTGACATTTTCTGACAATACTAAAACCATCTAAAGTACTGACTGGTGTTATGATCCTGTTCTGATACCTGTGTTGTTGAAGCACCACATCGGTGGCGCTTGTCGGCACCACTTGGCATTTGGAGTTTGAGGCTCCGTGGAGCCTGTGAGACCCTTGCCAGGAGCACTCCAGGTCGGCTGTCCTCTGCGACTGGCTGGGGTGGGGAACAGGGAGGAGGGAGGAATGCTGCAGAGTGCTTGTTCCCATATCACAGCACCTTTGCAATAGACCTGTGGAGAAAAAGAGAAGCTGAAATATTCTGGCAGCAGGCTGAAGAGAATTGAGAAATGGAAGACAAGCAGTGGAGAGACCCAAAATTAATTACTTATGTATAAGTAGCACTTATAATATGATGGTGTTTAAACAGTACATGACAGCAGCTGTTAATTCTTTTGTTTGGATGAAATCCTTCAAGTCCCTGAACTGTTGGGCCTCTCCTCATCTGCTGCTTTGGAAATGAAAACCAAGAGTGGAGAAAATAAGCAGCCAGCATAAATTTAACACTTACGTTTTCATTGTTTGGACTAAAGCGACTCTAACAGTACTTTGTACAAGACCTTGTTGAAATACGTCCCTTGAAATCTTTGAGATTTTCCTGGAAGAGCAACAAGAATTTTTTAGTGCAATATTTTGTATAAAGAATACAAGGTTTTTTTGTAATCATCTTTGCTTTCCACTTGTGTAGCATATTATCTTCTGAGGGTTTCAAAACACAATTGCCACTTGTTTCAGTCTTACGTTCACAATATCCTGTCAGGCATGGCAACAGTGTTTGGTCATCGTTGCCTGTCTGACACCCATGTAGCATGTACTGCTTGTGATGGGCTTCTTAATTCTAAAAGCAGTATAAACTACCACAAATAGAGATGAATTATTTGAAGCCAAAGTTTGGTGTCTGAACATAGACTTTGAATATGCTGGGGATAAGCATATTCAGATGAAAACCTCTTGGGATGGAGAATGGTCCTGTGTGTGAGGAATCCTTTTGTGCTCTCTCAGCTGTGAGTGTGAAGCCATAGTGTTAATCTAATCTAAACATTAGTAACCTTCCCACAAACCTACTTTGTCAGAGCATCTCATGTGCAAATATTGCATTCATGTAAGACAACAGTTATTTTTGTCTACATTGCTGACATCTCTGCTCTGGGGCACAGCTTCTCTCAGTGTGCTGACCGCTTGCTATGCTGCGTGGTCCTAGTCCCCAAAGACCTCAGTGAGGTTCTGTCTGATGATAGCTAATATATTTACATGGCTGAAAGCTAATATTGTTTGTTCAAGTCTATGGCAGTAACCCTTTGTTTGGCGTGGAAATAGATGGCCTATTTACATAAACTGAAATTATGAAAATGGATGACAGGATCGCCAGTCTGCTTACCTTGCATTGCTTTCCTCCAGTGGCTCCTTCCAGTGATAATTTGATAATAAATTCCAGTGGAGAGTGAAAGAATAGAGCTTCAAGGGGGTGGGGGGTGGATGAAAAATTATGACCCTCATTCTCCATTTTAAACATTTTAAATTGTCTGAAGTAAAGCACAATATGTCTTTGTTCCTGAGCCTTCACAACTGTTGAATGAAACTTACTGATTGAATTAGCATATTTCCAGATATGTAATAAAGTGTCAGCTTGACAATAATGCTTTCAAAATTGGTATATGACAGGCGTACTGTAAACATAATGGCATGTCTACTGTCTGTTTCAAATAATATGCTACATTAAGACAATGTGCTGAGATATAAAGCGACCTATGGTATTTCACATCTGTATTTGCTAAGCTTACGTTGTCTCTATCTTCAAACATAATTTATTTTGCATTAAAATTCCATATTCTCCTTCAGGACAGGAAATTTTTCCTGCTTGCTCTTCACGCCCCTCCACAGTCATCCTTTCTTCTGAAGTAGGTGTGTGAGGAAGTTAAAGGAGCTCATGAAATGGCCTCTGTGGTGTGGCTGCCTGTGCTAGCCAGGGGATGGATCTGATGACCTAAGAAAGTCCTTTTGCATTAGCCTCAGAAGTAAGAATTTGTTCTGTTTTGGGCCTGGGCTGATCAAACATTTTGGGGCACTTGGCAAGCTGGTAGGTGCAGGGTCTCTCTCCTGCATTCCTCTGCAGTCAGAGGCTGGCAGCAGCTGCTTATGAGCTGGCATTTGTGCAGCAGAAAGTGATCAGTATTGTTTATCCAGCAGGGACAAGTCATCTCTGTGTGTGAACTGGTCTGTGCGCTGCTAGGGAAACAGCCCTAGATTATATCACTTTGATTTAGCAAGTTACAAAGCACCTTTGTTTTACTTTTTGAGCCATGGATCCTAGTTAAAAGGAGGGAGGGTCTTTTTTTTTACCTCCTACAAAGGAGGTTTTGTTCTGCATATCTGTGAGTGGTTACCCAGAAGGGTGCCCAGGTAGGCACCTTAAGAACCCTGCAATCCTCTCCAGAGGGCTGGGAAGCCTTGCCAGGGTTTCCCACTTGGGCAGGTGAGCAGTGGGAGGCTGCAGGGAGGCTGTTGTGATTGCCAGCCCAGGGCTTCTTTGTGGGCTCTCTTCTGAGTGTCCTTTAGTTCGTCAGATATCTTTAGGAGTCCAGAAAAGTTAACACCTTTAGTTTTACCTCATGTAATTTGAAATCTGTCAGGTGTAGATACAGTCAGGTAGGTACCTTTGAGATAGCATCAGTTAAGTTTCTCTATACTTCTGCTTTATTTTTCTTCCAGAGATTTGATATAACTGTAGAGCTACTTGCAATTCTCAGTTAACCCAGGAACTTGTAAAAACTAGGTTATACTCTCATTTAAGGTTGACGCATCATTTCTATGAAGAAGTTACATTACTTGGAAGTTCTTGCTGCTTAAAAGTTGGGTAAGCTTGCTGGCTCATCCAGAAAATCACCAGCACTCCTTCTGAGGAGCTTCCAGCCACCCAGACAGCATGGGGGAGAGCAGGGCTGTGTGAAAGATGGAAAACTCTTGCTATGCCTCGTCCTATACTGAGGTTTAAAAAAGTTACTGAGGTTTATGGCATTTGTACTCCATAATTTAAGGGAAAGGGCAGGTTGCACCTCAGTAGCTATGGGCTCTTCCCCAAAGTGTGCTCTCTTGGCAGGCGCCTGACCCCGCTGCCCATCACTGATGGATACCTGTGTTTCATCATCCCTGCTCTGCCTATGATGCCTTGTTCGAGGCAGGGCACAGTTTGGGGTGCATTGGGCCAGCCTGGTGCTCAGCCTTCACCTGGTGAGTAGGGGGGTGGCTGGAGGGGTGCCCTGGGAAAAACTGGGACCTCAACGGGGGGAATGCAGAGGCCTTGCAGGTGGTGAGGATGTGCTCTTGCTGCACGGGTGCCCTTTTGCACCTTACCAGTAGGCTCTGAAGGCCACCCTACCAGGATACAGCCCTTGCGTTGAGGGAATATGCGATACCACTCAGCTAATGTAAAAACAGTTACTGCTCTGTGAGACCAGTAACCAGAAAGCAAGTTATCGGTTAGCAGCTGTTGTTTAAATCTGAAGGAGCTATGCCTCAAGTGAGGATTTTCACTTTGGCTTCATTATGTATGAATGTTGCAGTTTGTAATAAGATGCCATTGTTTTTCCAGGCTGAACACTTGCCGTGCTCAAAGAAAACACTGAATGTGTGGATATCTGAAACAAGTTGGCTGATTTATTACTGTTATCTGTCACTTGCGTTGAATTGTTTTAATAACTTCCAGGACCAGCAGCTCCTTCATAACTGGCAGTAGCACCACTATAGCTGTTGATATATTTTTATCACTCTTTTTTTTTCCAACTTGTGTCAGGAGATACAAACTGTCAATTAACTGGGCAAAATCCTCAAGTCACTTGATTTATACTGACATGCACTGGCTGAAAATATGGTCCAGCATGAGAAGAACTATGAGATTTTCCTCTGAAACTGGCAAACAAAATTTTTTGTGCTGTTTTTGGTCTGTCCAGAAGAGCATTGCAGCAGCTCCACCTCTATAAGGATTCCCTGTGCTCCATTGGCCACATTCAGGTGTCAGAAGTACCTTTTTCTTTAGTATTGTCAAGAAAATCCTCATATTAGCTTCACCAAAGCAACACAAATGCAAGACAAATGCTTTTGTCCAGGTGCCTGTGCCATAAAATGGGCATGGGAGGTTTCTGCCCCTGTGAGTTCAAATCTTCAGCTTAGGGCTTTGTATTATGACCTACTTAAGAAGTTGCTTGAGGCTGAACTTCAACCTTTGTTTTGTAGCTAACTGATTCCAGTCGTTTTTTATGCTTGTGGGTTTTAGCTGCTTCTTCCTCAGAAAACAACCAGCTGATTTTACTTGTTGTCTCTGTCCCACCTGCCTGGCCTGCCAGTGGACTTGGAAAACCTGCATGATGACTGCAGCAACACAGAACCCATGGCCATGACCACATTGCTTGGAAGAGGTCCCTCACCAGGCATTTGCTCTTCTGCTGTAGCAGCTCCAAATAGGCCCTGGAGCCAAAATAAAAACAGTTTGGGCTACAAAGTGTGCTTTGGCCACTACAGGACCCTAACAGTTCTGAGGAAAAATCTCTCCTTTCTGTTCTTCACATACGCTCAGACTCATTGCTCTTGTTCCCCGGGAGGGATGATGTTGTGCCTCTCGTGTTGTAAGGATGCATGGAGACATGGATCAGCTGTCCTGGGTAGGTCAGGCTGCAGTCCCATGGTGGGAGCTGTCAGTGCCTCTGCCCAGGAAGCCAAGCTGCAAGGAAACATCTCTTCAGTGGAGATTGTGCCTTGCAGTAGTTCTGCTCCTCAGCCCTAAATGCTTGCTGCTGCTTCTCCCAGGCTAGGAGGCCTATCCTCCCAGCTGGTGTGTGTCCCAGAGCTGTCGATCCCTGTGAGCAGGATCACAGCCCTTTTCTTCCTACAACATGTCAGCAAAGTGCTCTCAAGGGACAGATCAGTGACCTTCCATAGGGAGATACCATTGTGTAACTGCTCCTTCATTAAGAAGTTAAAAGGATTAAGAAGTGGCTGACATGTCAAAAAGTGGAGGAGGCGAAGAATTATTGTGTAATGAGAGTTGTTTGCAGTGAGGTTCTTCAGGGATTAGTACTAGCACTGGAAATTTTCCAGTGCAAATCAGGACCTAGGATGAAAATACAAAATCCCTAGTGTGTGAGTGAAAGATACATTTAAATTAATGCACTTTGGAAGTTCTCAGATGACAGATTTAAGGGGGTTTCTGTGACTTTAATTTGTTACTCTTTTGTATACTTTGTGGTGCAGCCTTGAATTACATGCTTTTCATAGAGCAGTGGGTTTGTAACATTTGTATGTCTTCGGTGGAGGTGTTTTCCATGAGGAAGGGCATGTAAACTCTGTACAGAATTGAACTTGGCCTCTTCAGTGCATACTGCATGCAGTAGAGCAAAAGCCCCTCTGTGGTCTTGGTATGGGAGGTTTCAGACCTGTAAGTGGCCTTTGATGGGCCAAAAATCTTTACCAGCTTATAGGAGATACATTGCTGGCATCATTCCAGCTTTTACGGATTAAGACCAAAATTCATGACAGCTGGTGCCAGGCGAAATATTGGTTGGATATAGTTCAAACCAGAAGCACAAGGGCCAGACAGCTGGGTGTGCCCTCTGCTTGGAGAGACACTACCTCCTGGCCAGGCCAAACAACAACTAGCAAGGCAGTGCAGCGATTTTCTTTTCTTGTTTTCTGTGGCATTGCTTATCTGAACGCAAACAAGATGAGTTCTCCTGTGATGTTAGCACATTAAGAAAAGACAATAAAAATTTCAGCATACTAATTGTCATTTTTATTGTGGTGTTTGAGGCTTTCAGTGACAATACAATGAAAAATGATCTATGCAACCTAATTAAAAACATAACAAAGTGCTTTCCCACCCCTATGTTCAAAAGTGTTTAGAGATCCCAGATCCCATTTTCATGTATCCAGCAAGAGGCTTACTTCCAGAGGAGAAGTTCTGAGACACCTCAAAAGACTGAGATTTTCTGTAGGTGGAGGCTCCTGTGGATTCACCCCTGGCTTTTGGGACAGTTGTTTTCCATCACCAAAATGTTACCCGCTTTGTCAGAAAACTGCATGTCTTTGTGTACACTGACTTAAGTGCACTCCCTGACTTCTTAGTCTCCTCACCGTCGCTATTTCCTGTTCCTTTAAAACAACAACAACAGCAACAAAAAACAACAACAACAAAACCAAACCAAAACCAAAAACAAAACAAAGGAAAAAAACAAAAAAAAAACCCAAAAAACCTGACCGTTCCCCCCCCAAAAAAACCACACGCAAACCTCAAAAAGCCCTTGCATTCTCTGCTTGCTCAATTGCTCTGATTCTTGATCCTTCAATACTTTCCACTAACATCTTTACATTATTTCTGCTAAACCATGAAATGTAATAAATAAACTCTTAATCAGATGTGACTGCATTCCTGTTTTTGAAAGCCATCCAAGACGGGCATTAAATAAGGGAAGAAGGAGCGGTTTGGATTGCACTGTAATCTCTGATATTTGAATATAGGTTGGAAATGCATTTGAATTAGTGCCAGCAGATGTAATACAAAATACCTAGAATTTCATAGCATCTTCTCAATAAAGGTCAAGAAGAGAGTGATAATAATCTCAATCCTGTTTGAAATAGATTTCAGTAACAATATATTCATTCTCTTAAGCTACTTAGCATATTTTTCATAGCAGTGTTATACTTAATCTGTGAAATAGGATTTTTTTTTAGTTGTATTTTTAGCAGGATATTTTCAAGATTGTCTTTTAAAAAAATTAAATCTGCCTTTATATGTCTGTCTCAGGCTTAATTTCTACAGTCTGAAAACAGATTTCCAGTGGTCATGAAAATGCCAGCTTGATTTATCTTCAAGTCAAAAAGAATCTTGTTGAGACTGTGGAATTGGACTGGTAATAAATGCCTCTGGTCCACGTGCACAGCAATGGTTGATGCATGGCTCGTGTGCCATTTTAATCTCTGAAATAAAATAGATTGAAACAATGGTTGCAGCTCGACCATCATAGCAACACATTATCAGTGTAGAATCTTTGTGGAATTCTTCCATCTCTTAATGAGCCAGGATGTTGTACTATCCAACTTCATACAGTAAATGGGCTCTAGAAATGTGTCCAGAGACTGATGAAGGGGACTGCTTTCCCTGTGGTTTACTGCATGGATCTAGCAACTTCAGGAGGCATTGCCTTGATGTAAAGCCTCTCTCAACTAAAGCCAGGGTGAATTTACTGTTTGGCTTCTTTTTGAGTTCTCAAAGCGTTTGATTATCCCCTGGCAAATCAGTTGTTGTCTGTTGTCATTTAATAGGTCTGTCAAGTGATCAGTTTGGTTTACTTTACATAAGGGTATTAGTTCATTGTAAGGTGTCTGGAGGAGCTCAGGTGGCTGCAGGGCTCCACAGGCAGGTATGAGAAATGAGGGGTGATGATGCATATCTGCCCCATCCAGGGGTGCTTTGTGTTAGAGGAGAGGCAAGAAAGGGGTGGCAAATGTTGTCCTCCTCCAAATATAAGCACCAGTTCTCAGGCATGTTTCTTCTGTCTTGCAGAGCGAGTTGCAGAGTGTGGGAGCTCAAAGGGGCCATGGAGGAACATCATCCTCCTAATCCCTCTCTTTCTGGAAGCTTGGCTGTGTTCCAGGCTGTCAGAAACTGGCCAAAGCTGTTTCATGAATCACGTCCTCTTTCTGCCAGGTTGCTGGCACTCTGGCTGCACGAGCAGGACATGGAAAGGTATCTCACTCCTCCGCATTCCTGGCTCACCCATGCCAACCTGGAGGTGGCCACCCATCCCCAACGTCTCCCACACCCCCTCACCAGGGCAGTGAGGAGAAAGAGGAGGAGAAGGCGGCATTTTACTCTAGTGGGGTCAGCAAGGCAGGATGGGATGTGCTTTCAGATAGCCCACTGGGCTGGTTCTCAGAAGGAATGGGGCATAAGAAAGAAGCATCTACTCCAAAATACATAGTGATGTCTGAACGTAAGTGATCTTTCCAAAACTGGTACAAGTTTCTGAAAGCTTTTATGTTTAGTGGGAACTAGAGTAGTTTTAAGCTGAGGCATTTTAACATTTCTTCATTGGTTTTACAAGGGCCAAAATGTTTAAAATAATGGGTATTTTGTAAGTATGAGTGTGCTGAGAGCGTATGGATTTGCTGCAATCCACATAGGTGGTTTCCTTTTGTTTGTTGGGGTTTTTTTTTGTTTCATTTGTAATGAGCTGCTTCTAAAATCTGCTTGGTTTGCAACCTGGGTTCAGTTCCTAGGGAATCGGACGAAAGTTTAACATGGGCTGTGGCAGAGGATATTGGAAGACTGTCTCCTTCCTAGTGGTAATCCTGTCCTCTCCTACTCCACCTGAACAGAAATGGCACTTGCTTTTCATCCCACTGCTGAGTCGACCAGTCAGCATCGTGACTGGCACCAGTTATGGTGGCTTAATAGTCAGTTACGGTTATTGGGAGCTAGATCTCTTTCCATTCAAGAAGTAGACTGAAGCTCTCAAATAATTTTGCTGCTGATCTTACAGTAGTTTTTCTGAACTGATGACATGGAAGTATATTTTATTACAGCTCCCCTGGAAGTCTGAAGCTCAAAAGCAGAGCATTTAAAAATCAGCTTAATCTCCATTTTGAACACGAAGCAGAGTCGTATACTAAAAACAAGACTGCAGACTTTGGCTCTGAGAGGTGCTTTGATGTAAAGCTGATACATTCTGAATCTGTTCACTTAATGCCAGGAAGCAGGACAGTGAATGTTGCAGGTGTATAGTCCATGTCTGGCAGGTTCCAGTGAATTGGTTATATTGCCATGAAGAAGGCAGTGTGTAACAGAGAAAATGCCTGCAAAGATAGCTAATGTGCTCTTAGCTTTGGGGCTCCATTTGAAAAGCAGGGTAATAATGGAAGCACATAATGTTGCTCAGATATTAATATCTACTGCTGTGGTCTGCAGGTCATGCTATAACTGCTCTCTAAATTTCAGTAGGTACTTACTGTGTGTGTCTGCACCAGATGGCATAAGTTTAGCACAGCCTGTGCTGCACTGAGTGAAATGGATCCTTTTTTGTTAGTGGTGGTAAGGATATATCCAGCAAAATAGAACTAGGTTAAGGAGAAAGTTTTGTTCCCCACATAGTACCTTTCACTGCAGTGTCTGCCAGTGAAGCAGATGATGCTCTGTAGGAATGAATGACCAGAGGGGAGTGATGACCCCAGGTGGAAAAAAAGCTATCAAGTCAAGAAAATAGTTGATTTCCTGGAAGATTCCTTGTATTGAGAGAAGTGCTTAAAGCCAGACTAGCTACCCTTAATAAAGTGAAAGTGTTACCTTTTTAGCAACTCACTCTAGTACTCTCCTATTGTCATTTTAGTAAGGGGATACAGATTTCTTCAGATGATTTGCATTTGCTAATTTAGCTGTGGTGCATCTGTCCTAATGTTTAAACAGTGTAGTTTCCAAAGGAGGAATTTTTAAAGTCCACAAATAATCCAAGCTGTAACCAATTTTTAGTGTTCTGTTACAGGATTTAAGTTGGGTTTTTTTGTGATCTGTTTAAACCAGAACACTTAGGAATTGTCCATTCCCTCTGAAAGCTGTGCTTCTCTTAGCCAGCAGAGGCTGTGTGGCATGCTAGGTTGCTCAGCTCCACGCATGTCTCATGGCTCCCTGGGAGGGATTCACAGTGGTCCTGGCTTTTATAAGGATCTCTGCACATGCAGTACCTCCATAGAACTCTATTTATAGTGCAGGCTTGAAGGAAATGTAAATTAAGGTGTACACTAGCAGGTGGCAGAGATAGGGCTGAGTGGAAGGCAGGTCAGTTAACCTTTGTTTTGCCAAATAGGAAACACAAAATATATATTATAAAATCACTCAATGTTTGCTGAAAAATCAAAGTAATTAGTTATTCTGTAATCAAAATGCATCAGAAATGCTGTATTCCTGCTTGCGAGGTGCTACGCGTCTGGAGTAATTTCAAAGGAAGTAAAATTGGGTTTGTTCTCCTGAGAGTCAATTAGTTCTCTGCTGGCAAATATTTTTAAATCTGTAGGTAAAAAAAGAGTCATCAGTACTACAGGTCAATGTGTAACTGCTTTGGCAGAATTCATTAGCAGAGTAATACGTCAAAGCAGAAGGTTAATTTGCAGAGATTTCTGCTCTTCAGCCTCAAGTCCTCCAGCCTGTAAGACTGCTGCACTTGCTGAGGACTCCAGTGTCCACAGGGGACCAGTTTGTCTGAAGCTTTTTTCAAGTCCCACCTTCTGGTTTCCAACTAAAATAGGAGTCACATTTTACAGGTGTAATCTGGTAGAGCAAAAGAATCTACCTGTCAATGGCTTTTTCCCCTGACTGTTTTGTACTATGGGAATACTGGTTTGGCCCTCTTAAGTTGTCAGACTTGCATCCATCAGTCCCCTGCCACTTTCCAAGGACCAGTTTTGTGGCAGTGTGTCACTATAGACCATGACCACCATTTTAATTACAGAATACAAACTGCTTCCAAGGGGAAGATAATTATGATACAAATACTGTTATTTTTTCTTTTCTACAAAAAATGCGCAGGTGTGGTTTTGAGAGCTAATGTAAAGAAAAGCCAAATTAGCCCTAGGATACAAAAATACCTGCTTATTCGAAGTTCAGTTTTTGAAGAGAAATCAGTTATGAGGTGAAATCTCTGCTTCTTTTGTATGGGTGAGGAGTGGAGACTAAGCTATTAAACCCAGGATATCAAACAAATTGCAGATTCTTACAAGTTGTGCTCATACATTTAAAAAAAATTCATTACACTTTTTAAAGACAGAGCCTGCCCCTGTTCTCCAATTTATAAATATTTCATGCTGAAATAATGCATGAGGTAGCAGAGCTCACACCACGCTGCAGGGCTGAAATTGCTCTTTTCAGATTCTGATTGAAGTAGATCACTGGGGAACTGCGCATATGCTGAAGCCAACGTACCCAAGTCTGCCACTGCAGGGTTTGCCTCTCAGCAGAAGGGTGTGGGGGAAACCATTTGGCTATCAGGGACCACGTGCAGTTTGTGTTGCTTGCTCTCTAGGTTGGTACAGAGGTTGAGCTTTAAGAAAACAGGAAAAAAAAAAAAAAAAAGTGTTGTGTAATGTTATTCTGTAGCGCAGTTAGAAATGCCCTTTTCACCAGGTAAAGGTAGGTGAAATCAGTGCATGACTCATTAAGAGAAAAGCTGCCTTTTTTTCCCCTTTTTTCTTTTTTCTTTTTTTCCTTTTCTGGCCCAGGGCTTCAGATTTTGGGCTGCTGCTGGTTAAGCAGGATAATTAAAGAGTTAGTCTCAAGAGACAGTTACGGGAAAGAAGGAGAAAACCTTTTGTCCTTTTTGTGGCTTTGGGGTGGAATGGTAGCTCAACATCAAGTCAGGAGTGCTTCATGGAAATGGGTTTTGGCTGCAGCAGCACATGGCAGTGGAAGCCACGAGCGGGTGGGCTGCCCCCATCCCAAGCATCAAGGTGGCAGCAAGCCCGACGGCCAGTGCTCCCTTTGCAGAGCTGCCCCCAGATCCCCAGGAAGCAGTGGCTGACAGCCTCTAAACAGGACATGGGGAGCAACAAAATGACATTCTGGGGATGCTGTGCAAGGAATGCATGAATGCCCATTACAGATTGTCATTTGTCATGGAAATTACGTGTACAGGGCAGACTATGTAGTGAAATTTAGTACTATTTGTATTCCCAATGTCAGCTCCTTTTATCTACATAAAGCACTTAATTTCCTGTGCTCTGTCTCTCCTAATACTCAATTTTGTCATGAGCCCCACAGAATATGGGGTTCCTGGAGGTCATATGTTTCTAGTTATCTGAGAGGGAAGATATCAAAGAACTGGAGCTGAAATAAACACTCTTTCAATTAAAATATTATATGCCTTCTTTTCTGAATCACTAGTAATTTGCATGATCTGGTGTGAACTACTGGGAAAAAGCCCTTGGAGAAATATTACAAAATGCCCAGATGATTTGCATATTCAAACAATTTATTCAGCAATCTGTTAAATCTTAAATGATCTGCTGAAACAGAAAATATAAATCACACAATATTTTAGTACAAATGAGGTTTCTTCATCGAAAGATAAAACCTAATTGTACATTGTACTGTTCTGTTAGCAGGATTTTTTATCCTGTTAAACCTTTATAAGGTCAGTAATTAATTGTTTTACCAAGCCTGGTGGTTTGTTGGGGATTATCTGCATCATCCCTATTTCTGATGCATGGGAGAGAAACACATGTTCCAGGCAGACTATAGTTTCTGTGATTCATCAGAATTATCTCAGCTAATACTGGGATTTCCTCCCTCTTGGTTCATTTTGTGAAAGTATCAAGGACAGAATTCAGGCTGGATTAGGGCTACTGAAAGTCACAGGTAAATTCTTGGCTCTGGCCCTGATGTCGTGGGCAACCTTGGACAAGCTGTCATCAGCTTGACCTATAAAGGCATAGAAGAAATCAAGTGTTTCCAAATCTGTGAGCATGTGTGCATAGTCTTTTTTATTTTCTTTTTTTCCTGGCTGAGCAGGTTCATAGTCTTGGTTGAAACCCTGTGGTACTGTTAGTCATAATAAAGAATATTCCCTGTTTATTGGATGCACTTTGACAGAATTTAAGAGTGAAATTAAATCAGAATTATGTCTACATTTTATGCTGCTCACAATCCCAAAGCTGCTAGGAACCAGATACTGCTTTACAGCTCCTTTAGAAAGTAGCAGAAAATCATCTTCCCCCTCCCTTCTGTGTTTGCAGTGACGGACCATGAAATGAAGTGAGTTTGTAAACGTTTTAAATGAGCAAGGGATGGAATTATGTCACCACTGAAACCCTATTTCTCCTGATATCTGGAGACCTTGCTCCACTAACTGCATCTCTGTGCAAATCTTTACCAGATGTAGATTGGCAGGGCCTGTCATAGCTAATGGACTCAGTCCCTGATCTTACCCTGCAGACAGTTGGCCCTAAAGTCAGAATTTGGTTTCTTTAAAACTAATTGTCATTGTTTGAAAAAGAAACAAGCCGTTCTGGCTGCTGACACAGGAGGCTTAGAAACCGATTGGCAAATTTGAATGCAGAAAACAGACTCTGGTTAAAATCCAAGTGCATATGTGATACCTGTTGTTTTTAAATTTACTGTAATCAACTCATTTCTTGTGGATAATTAAGTACTTGGATTTCTTTTGTCCTGCATTAGCCATTGCAAACATCAGAAACAGGGTGGTGGTTGTTTTTCTCTAAAATGTAAACTCATAATTAGACTACCAAGTAAAAATACAGACAGACTGGCAAGGAAGAATTACAAAATGTGAAACGTTAGTGACAGAAAAAGGATAGCACAAGTGCTGCTACCTCAGCAGCCTGAATTGTGCCAGCATCTCTTCTGTTTCTTTGGTGGGTTGACCTTGGCTGGCTTCCAGATGCCCAGTGAACTGCTCTCTCACTCCATGTCTTCAGCAGGCAGACAGGTAGATGAAAATAAGATGAGAAAGCTCGTGGGCCAACATGGGGACTGGGAGATCACTTACTAATTACTGTCATGGATGAAACAGACTTGACCCGGAGAAAATTAATTTAATTTCTTGCCAGTTAGAGTAGTGTTGGATGGTGACAAACAAGGACAAAAAATAGACCACCTTACCCCTGCCACCCCAACTTTTGCCAGGGTCAACTTCACTCCTTCATCCCCAGCTTCTCTGCCTCTCCCCTACTCTGAGCAGTGCAGGGCAATTTTGGGGAATGAGAGGTTGTAGTCAGGCCATAGCAGCTCCTCTCTGCTGCTTCTTCCTCCATACACTTTTCCCCTGCTCCAGCATGGGGTCTCTATGGGCTGCAGTTCTTCAGGACAGACTTGCTCCAGAATGGGTTCTTCCCAAGGGCTGGAGCTTCCTTCAGCCATATTCTGCTCCAGTGTTGTCTCCTCCATAGCTGCAGTGTAGATATCTGCTCCACTGTACTCTCTCCAGGGGCTGCCCTGGCACCTGGAGCCCCTCCTCCCCCTCTCCCCTCAGTGCTTTCAGGGCTGTTTCTCACACTTTACCCCTCACTTCCAGGCAGTGTTTCGTCCTTCCTTACAGAGGCTTTCCCCGAGGTGCCACTGTGGTGGCTGCGGGGCTCAGCCAGGCCCTGTGGGGGTCGGTTGGAGCCGGCTGGAACCGGCTGTGTCTGGAATGGAGCAGCCCTGGCCAGTCCACACAGGGGCCCTACAGCCTCTGACAGCGCTGTGGCACCTGCACACGGTAGAGTTCCTAAATCTCTAAAACCTAAATCTGTCTGTTCTCAAAATACACCCTACAGACATAATGCAGCATGAGAAGGTGTCACGGTTTGGCTCTGGGTTGGCAGTGAAACCAATAACAATAATGGTCTCGATCTGCCCCACCCCCACGCCAAGGTAGGAAAAGAGGGAAAAAATGAGAAAGTGAGGCTTTCTGGGTTGAAAAGTGAAACAGATTGATTTTAATTATTAGTGATGAGGGAATATGTATATTTGTAAAGGGATGTGCAACACCCGATCCCCTCCCTCCTCCCCCAGCCACTCTCACAGCAACTCTTCTCCCTGGTGACTCCAGCTGAAGGGGGGAGTGTCCGGGCACACGGACGGGGGCCTCGGGTGTCGGCTGTAAAGAAAAACGGAAAAAAAAAAAGAGAGAGAGCCAAAGAGAGGGTAATAGAAGTGACAGTAAGCAGAAAAGTGAGAGAAAAAGGAAACGAAAGGCTTGACTTCCATGATGTCTTAACCTATACTGAAAGCCAAATAGAGAAAATATTATGAGAAGGGAATATTCTGATTTGCTGATCCTGCCTTCGGTCTAATCTGCTCCCCCGTGGGTGGGGGAGGCTGCAGACAGTCAGAAGCGATCTTGGTTATTATCAGTCCACTGGCGCTGCTAAAAATAGTTCACTGAAAGAAAAACAAAAAAAATCAGCAAAGAGAAATTTCGCTTCACCCTGGCTCAAACCAGGACAGAAGGCTGTGTTTAAAGGATTAGTTGGGACCGGATCTTGGTCTCTCAGGTAGCAGTAAGCTTGATGGTAGAGTCTTTGCTGAAGCACTGAGTCAGAGTGTCAGGAGGTATCATTGGGTTCATCAGGCTGGAGACAGCCATGCTCCACAACAGCTGTCCCAAACTGTGGGTTGATCACCCATCAGATCCTTTCCTTCCCTCATATCTGCTGCCCTGGATGAGCTGGGAGAGGGGACACAGCTGGTTCTGAAGGAGGAGGTGGTATCCTATCAGCCTCTCTGGGGCTAAGAGCCCTTGCTGTTGCCCTGCTGTGGCTCAGGGGGGAAGCTAATGAGCAAGCACAGAAGGTACTGAGAAAAAAAGTTGAAGACCTCTGTGCCATCAGTGTTTCTTCTCCAGCACCCATGCTCCATGTCTCCTTTGTCACCGTGGCAGGCAACACAGGCTTTTCCAAACAACCTTGCTCAAAAGCAGGGCACCCTTACTATCCCAGTGGCTGTCACTAATGAGGATATGACGGTTCAAAATTTTGGGGAGCAGGGTTGCCTGATTTTAAATCATGACATTAAAATTACATTAATTGGATTTACCACACAAAAATCCTCAAAAGCTTTTATAAGTGAGAAATGAGATTTGCAAGTCTTTTCATGCCTTTACAGTGCAAATCCTGCCAATAAATCCTAAATATGTTTTCAAATATAAATCCTTTCTTTACCTTTGGGATGGAAGTCACTGATTTATGAATCAGAACGGTAAAAATCCTGAGGTTGTATCAGGTTTACAAATCCTGGCATAATTTTAAAATGGAAAATTCCTGTCTTGAATTTCTGGGTTTTGTGTCACTTTGTCCCTGGATGAACAGTGCATGGTTTGCATCTGCTTTTACTTCTGCATGCACTGGCATAGGCCCTGGTGTTTTATTTCAGCCTGGGTCAGCAGAAAGAAATGTCCTAGTGGACATGGTAGAAAGGAGAGTGTTTTTCTTTCTCTGGAGACTTAAAACAGTGACATGTGAGAGGCAATGGAGAGGGATTTGTTCCTGACCCTTCTTGGCAGTGGCTTGGGTCCCTTCGGTTGTTGCATTGAGAAGTTGCCTCCTCCCAGAGCTGACTGTCCAGACCACCTTCTTGCTCCTTATCCTGAGACGAGAGGCAGGACTTGTAGAAGTCCTGTGAGGATTAGAGGAGTGCTGCTCAGCAGCACCCCTTGGCTGATCTCCTATCAGCCTGGCTAAATGTGAAAAACAGTAGGATGAAAATATTCCTGAAAGGTTTCTCAGAAGGAAAAGTCACTTTGCCAAAATGGTAGTGGAGACTGTGACTTACTTAAAATTATTTCTGATACGAAACTAAATTTACTTGTTAATTGAATGGAAAATAACTTTTGCATGTAAGAAGTTCTTTTCTCCTCTTCTGGCAATCATGTTTGTGTCTTCCTGAAGACTTCCCTGGTCTCCATCTTCTCCACTGTTTTCCTTCATCCTTGCCCCCAAGGCAGGTTGTTTAGGTCCTGACAAAGACAGAAGAAATCATAACTGTGCCAGATAGCTACAACCATGTGTTCACTCTGTACTGATGAAAGCTGTTGCTCAAGGTTGCGTGGTCGGTCTTCTCCACGCGTCCATCACCCTTGACTGTTTTCGTTTGAAAATTTGCTGCCTGCAGCCACAGCTCAGGTAAAATGACTGGGGAGGACTGGCTCGGTGGTAGCAGCTCTCAATTTGTTGCTTCACGCTTGGAAAACTGAGTAACTTTTCTGGAACAGCTCTGGAGGCTCTCCGCATGCAACTGCATTTTCATAGGTGTTGGAGGGGTGGCGGGCACCTCAATCAGCAGTGGCTTCTATTGCAGCCCATCCCTATATGGGGACAGATGCTTTCAGACACTGACTGCCTTCTTGTCCTGTTTAACTCTCACAAATCTAAGCACAGGAGTTTCCAGGGCTTGCATCATTGCCACTGCCTGCGAACTCACCTTGTGTGCCACTGCTCTGGTGTGGATACAGCCCTCCAAACTGTCATAGGTGGACCCAAGATTGCCCTCTGTCGCGGACCGAGATAGGCAAAGCCATGACCCACACCCCCACCTCGGGGAATCGAGGGCTGAGGACCGCTCCCTGTCACACTCACAAACAACGCTCAGGAATCAATAGGTTTATTAAGGGCACTGAGGGTTTGGCAAGTCCGATATCAACTAACACACAAAGACTAACTATACATCTATATCCACATCCATATATCCATATACCAACAGCTATACAACAATATATCTATATACCAATAACAACACGCACAGAAAACAAGAGAGAACCTCTCCCCTTCCCCTTTTCCCCTGTTCCCGTTCCCGGACAGGGATAAGAGGAAAAGCCTGGAGAGAGCCTTTGGGAAATAGAGGAATATTGAAAAAGAGAAGGGAGTGTCTGGTATGTATGAATGTTATGTAGGAATGTTAGTAAGAAGCGTCAGAATGTAGTTCACACCCTCACTGATTAGCTCCAATGAAATAGCCATATCATCTCTCTGTCTTAGGCTTTAACTGAGCAAACACCTAAGCAGAGACATAAACTAGGAAGAAGGTGGTGTGAAAAAAGGAAAACTTTAACAAAGCAACAAGGAAATCTTTAAGCCATGTCATTTGAGATTCTGAAGTGAAAGTAGACTGGATTTTAACAATTACTCTGTTTAAAAAAATCACAATGGTGAGATGGGAAAACCAGATACTTCCCTCCATCAGTGGACATACTGTCACTAATGGAAAGCTACCCTAAAGACCTCTTAGTTCTGTTTCCTTATTTTGAAAAGGCAAAAAAAGAGTCACATGATATTTAGCATAATTTCTTAGGACAAATGTCATTGTACTCCTTCTACAATGTATTGTACTCCATATAATCCTTGAAAGAAGTATTGACTTGGATGTGATTAACAATGGGTGAAAACCTAATACAGCTGGGTCAGAAGCTTGAATGTTTGGTAGGTCCATGCCAGCAGCGGTTGCTTGACTTCTGCTCCACAATTTAGTTCAGTATATTTATCATGCTCACTATACTAATATCTAGTACAAAGCCAAGAGTTTAAATCATACTGACTCCCTCAAAAACACCTTCTTGGATACCCGTTAAAAATAACTTTAATCAGGTGAATAGTCACACTCCTAAGTGGCCAGTGGGACAATTTAAAAGAACATGGTTACAGACTCTTCAAGTATCTTAAAGGCTGAGTTTCTTTTACATTTGACTCACTGCTAGCCCCTAGAAATTGTTTGAACGGTTTTAAATTAAAAGGGGTAGATCCAGCCTAGCTAGAAGGAAGAAACTGTTCATGATGAAGCTAGTGAAACATTGGGACAGATTGCCTAGAGATGCAGTAGATGCTGCATTCCTGGAAACAGTCAAGGGCATTTTGGACAGGGCTCCGAGGAACCTGATCCAGTTAAAGATGTCTCAGCTCACTGCAAGGGGGCTGGAATAAGCAACCTTTAAAGGCCCCTTCCAACCCAAACCATTCTATGATTCTATGATCTGTCAAAGCCATCTTTGGCCATTCTTCTGTCATGCTTATGGAGATGAGGGGTAGGGATGGGCCATCTTAGTGCAGACTTGATGCCAAGTCCTGGGACTTCCCATAACCGGGATGATTTCCATTGTGAATACCCCACAGGTCAGACTGATCATCTGTGCCAAGAGGTAAGAACCATACATGGTAAGGTCAAAATTTCCATCATCTGCAAACCTCATACCAGGCACTAAACCATTGACACAGGGAGAGATAGCCTGGCACGTTTTGAAGTTGCTTTTCCTGAATATCTTTGTCCAGGACACACAGCCCATACATATTACTTCTGAGAACCAATATTTGTTTTGAGGGTGGTTAATGAGAAGCTTAGGTTCAAAAAGATGACTAAACAAAGCTCAAATGTGACACTGCAGGAGGAATATTAGCAGAGTGTAGCCTTACGGCTTTCAGAGGAAAATTACAGGCTTACCTCAGAGTTGCTTCATTTTTTGTTACAGCTAGAATTACCCCAAAAAGAACTGATCCTAACCTTCTTTATAACATATGCTGTTACTTGTATTGTGGTTGTGCTTGTTGTAAAGCAAGCTCTCTCTTAATGTCACTTTGATGGTAGTTTATGACCAATGCAAACAGATTCAAAACTTTATGAAAAGGAAACAGGAGTAACACTCATACCGATTCCAAACTTTGAGTCAGCGCTCTGAAATAAAAACATAGCTGAGAGGTCTGTCTTTATGAGAGATACAAGATTTTTTTGTTTGTTTGTTTGCCTGGAATGCAAAGCCTCTATGACAAAGGAAACAGGGAGTAATATAATGTCAGTAATCTTGCGTCCAACTCCAACATATGTATTATGCATGAATAGTTTTGCCTGTCAGGCAATGAATTTAAAAAAAGGTTACATTTACACTGCATAGATAACGTGGAAAGTATTATGTTGCCAATGCCATTATGGCTTCCAAAGCATTTTATGTTCATGCCAACTCAATGCTGAGGCAAAATATCTGTTTCCAATCACCAAGTCGTGAGCCAAGAGCCTTCCTGGTTCCTGAAATGAAAGAAAATCCATTAATAGTTCCTGGTTTATTTGAAACATGGGAAAGTTGACACAAAGATTAAAAGAACTGAAATGTTGAAGGGGGAAAATGCATTGCCGGGGATTTTGATCAGACTTGTTCGACAAAAGCTCACTGACATTTTATTACATACCATCCTGATTTTTCTGCCTGGTTCAAAAGTGCACATTAGTGCCATTAAGATTCCCAGGGTAGTGGGTACTATCTTTCTCGTTACATTTGTGCCACCATTTCACTCTGCTTTTTAAGGTCTGAGCGTGTAATAATGATACGAGAAATGCACGTTGCTTGTCAAATAACTCCCCCTCGGCTACAGCACCAGTTGTGTGAAAGAAGGAGCCTCACAGAGACTGGCAGGGGCGTAGGGTCATGCATAGCCCATAGGGCTTGATGGGGTCCCAGCATAGCAAGATTGCAGTGTTGTGCTTAAATGGCTCCTCTACAACCTGCCACGAGGATTTCATGAAAGCATTGCAACCTCCTTTTTCCTACCACTGCTACCACTAATTCCTGATTCTGTTTCCCCCCCACCCTGCCACTGCTTTTCATCTTGCATGTTTATACAGGAGCAAAGTGAGTGCAAAGTCCTACCCTTCTAATTTGCAGACTTAACTATCATTTCATGTAAATGTAAATAGCCACACTAAAGTGGAAAACATTAAGAATGGGATGTGCTACCAATTTTTTTTCCTGTTTATTAACAGATAGTTGAGAAGACCTATGTCTTTCTCCTGAGAAGTCACTCCATTCCACCCAGCTTCTTTTCCTATGACTTAGTGCCAAGTAAAAGAAGTATTCTGTATTTACGTGGACCTCAGGAAAGCCGGATGCCTTTACTTCCCTTCTACACAGCAAGCAAACCTACAAAACTCTGCCTTGGATTCACTCATGCCATTCATGTTCCAGTCAAAGGGGGAGAAAAAGTCTGAAGGGGTAACTATACAAAAGAGGGAAAGTGCTTGGAAGTTTCCTACTTCCATCAGCTACACGCAGCTTATCTGCAGCCTTCAGTGCTTATGTATTGAGCACATGAAGGATTAGTGTTCCAGTAAGTGTCCTGTTTGCCACAGCTCCTGAGGCAGGAGAAGCATCCAATAAACCATGTCTGGTTTTGAGTAGAGATAGCTGGAAGAGCTTGAGACTAACTGTGGTACATTCTGGGGCTGCACTTTTCCATTTATTGCCAGCCTTCCTTATATTATACATCAGTGCCCTGACCTGTAACTTCAGCTTTAGTTCATATTCAGCCCAGATCCAAACTATAGACTGTGGAAATTTACTGGTAGCCACAAATCACTATACAGTTATGCCTGCCAGCCCCCTTGGGTGGGAACTTGCAAATAGTGAAGGAAATTGAAGCCTGGAGTCAGATCGAATCACTGGAGGGCTCTTCAGCTCAGCATCCTTTTCTTGAAGCACATTCTTTGTGTTGGATGCAATACTGGACCTGATGGTCACCACTGCAGGCGAGCTTAACAGAGATGTCAAGATTGGAGGCAACCTGGACTGCAGTGGTCACACACTGGTGGAGTTCACAGTCCTAAGGGATACAAGTCAGATGAGGAGTGTAGTTAGGACCCTGAGTTTTAGGAAAGCAAAATTCCAGCTCTTCAAGGAGTTAGTCAGTAGGACTCCCTGGGAAACAGCCCTTAGAGACAAGGGAGCAGAACAGAGCTGGCAGATCTTTAAGGATGCTTTCCACAGAGCACAAGAGCTCTTGGTCCCCAGGTGCAAGAAATCAAGCAAGGAGGGGAAGAGACCAGCATGGCTGAGTTGAGACCTGCTGGCCAAACTGAAAGGCAAGAAGGAACTGCACAGGCAGTTCAAGCAAGGACTGGTATCTTGGGAAGAGTACAGGGACACTGCCTGGTCATGCAGGTATGGGGTCAGGAAAGCCAAGGCATGGCTGGAGCTGAACTTGACAAGGAATGAAAGGAATAACAAAAAGGGCTTCTACAGGTATATCAATCAGAAAAGGAAGGTTAAAGAAAGCATCCCCCCTCAGTGAGCAGGAATGGCAAACTAGTAACAGCAAATGAGAAGGCGGCCGAGGTTCTCAACTACTTTTTTGCCTTGGTCTTCACTGACAACACCTCCCGAGTTGAAGGACCTCAAGAGAGGGACCATGGGGAGGAAGTCCCTCCCACTGTAAGTGAAGACAAGGTTTGTAATCACCTGAGGAAGCTGGACATACGTAAGTCTATGGGACCTGATGAGATGCATACCAGAGTCCTCAGGAAATTGGCTGATGTAGTTGCCAAGCCACTCTCCATGATAACTGAAAAGTCATGGCAGTCAGGTGAAGTTCCTGGTGACTTGAAAGGGAAACATTACACCCATTTTTAAAAAGGGTAGAAAGGAGGACCTTTCAAACTACCAACCTGTCAGCCTCACCTCTGTGCCTGGGAAGATCATGGAACAGATCCTCCTAGAAGCTCTGATGAGGCACATAGAGGACAGGGAGATGATTCGAGACAGCTAGCATGGCTTTACTAAGGGCAAGTCCTGCCTGACCAACCTAGTGGCTTTCTACAATGAAATGACTGCATCAGTGAACAAGGGAAGACCCACGGATGTCATCTGTCTGGGCTTCTGCAAGGCAGACATGGTCCCCCACAACATCCTTCAGAGTTGGCAAGATATGGATTTGATGGGTGGACTGTTTGGTGGCTAAGGAATTGACTGGATGGTCGCATCCAGAGGGTAGTGGTCAATGGTTTGACCATCTCCATCTCCAGATGGAGATGGGTGACAAGTGGTGTCCCTCAGGGGTCCGTTATTGGGACCAGTGCTGGTTAATATGTATATCAACAATATAGACAGTGGGATCGAGGGCACCCTCAGCAAGTTAAACCTGGCCAGGGACATCAAGGGTAATAAAAAGGATTTCATGGAGCAGATCCTCTTGAAGGCTCTGCTAAGGCACACGGAAAATGTGGAGGTGGTTGGTGACAACCAGCATGGCTTCACCAAGGGCAGATCATGCCTGACTAATTTGGTGGCCTTTTACGATGGGGTCACAGCATCAGGGGACAAGGGAAGAGCAACTGACGTCATCTACCCAGACTTGTGCAAAGCGTTCAACACTGTCCCGCATGACATCTTGGTCTCAAAACTGGAAGGATATGGATTTGATGGATGGACCACTCGGTTAAGGAATTGGCTGGATGGTCACACTCAGAGAGTGGGGATCAACGGCTCAGTGTCCAGATGGAGACCAGTGACAAGTGGTGTTCCTCAGGGGTCTGTACTAGGACCAGTGCTGTTTAACGTCTTTGTCTGCGACATGGACAGTGGGATCAAGTGCACTCTCAGCAGCTTTGCAGATGACACCAAGCTTTGTGGTGTGGTTGACACACTGGAGGGAAGGGATACTATCCAGAGGGACCTTGACAGGCTTGAGAGGTGGGCCCATGCCAACCTCATGAAGTTCAACAAGGCCAAGCGCAAGGTCCTGCACCTGGGTTGGGGCAACCCCAGGCACAAATACAGGTCAGGGAGAGAATGGATTGAGAGCAGCCTTGAGGAGAAGGACCTGGGGGTGTTGGTCAAGGAAAAGCTAAACATGAGTCAGCAATGTGCACTCGTAGCCCAGAAATCCAACTGCATCCTGGGCTGCATCAAAAGAAGCGTGGCCAGCAAGTCAAGGGGGGTGATTCTGCCCCTCTGCTCTGCACTCGTGAGACCCCACCTGGAGTACTGTATCCAATTCTGGAGCCCTCAAGACAGGAAGGACATAGAGCTCTTGGAGCAAGTCCAGAGGAGGGCCACGAAGATGATCCAAGGGCTGGAGCACCTCTCTTATGAAGACATGCTGAGAGAGTTGGGGTTGTTCAGCCTGGAGAAGAGAAGGCTCCAAGGAGACCTTATAGCTGCCTTCCAGTATCTGAAGAGGGGCTACAGGAAAGCTGGGGAGGGACTTTTTACCAGGGTGTGTAGTGATAGGAGAAGGGGTAATGGATCAAAACTGGAAGAGGGGAGATTTAGGTTAGACATTAGGAAGAAAAAATTCTTTACTGTTATGGTGGTGAGGCACCAGAACAGGTTGCCCAGGAAGGTTGTGGCTGCCCCCTCCCTATAGGTGTTCAAAGCCAGGTTGGATGGGGCTTTGTGCAACCTGATCTAGTGGGAGGTGTCCCTGCCCTTGAAGGGGTGTAGGAACTAGATGATCTTCTAGGTCCCTTCCAACCCAAACCATTCTATGATTCTGTGATTCTATGACACCAAGCTGAATGGTATGGTTGACACAACAAAGGGATGGGATGTTATCCAGAAGGACCTGGACAAGCCAGAGAAGTGGGCCTTTGTAAACCTCAGTGAGCTTTAACAATGCTAAGTGCAAGGTCCTGCACCTGGGTAGGAGCAATCCTCATTATCAGTATAGGGTGGGGGTGATACGATAGAGAGCAGCCCTCTGGAAAGGGACTTGGGGGTACTAGGGGACAAAAAGTTGGACATGAGCAAACAATGTACACTCGCAGCCCAGAAAGCAAATTACATCCTGGGTTGCATCAAAAGAAGTGTGGCCAGCAGGTCAAAGGTGCTGATTCTTCCCCTTTACTCAGCTCTCATGAGACCCCACCTGGAGTACTGTGTCCAGTTCTGGAGCCCGCAATGTGAGAAGGACATGGAACTTCTGGACCAAGTCCAGAGAAGGGCCACAAAAATGATCCGAGGGCTGGAGCACCTCTCCTATGAAGACAAGCTGAGAGTGTTGGGGCTGTTCAGCCTGGAAAAGAGAAGGCTCTGGGAGACCTTGTAGCAGCCTTCCAGTACCTGAAGGGGCTACAAGAAAGCTGGGCAGGGACTTTTTACAAGGAGCAGTAGGATGAGGGGCAATGGCCTTAAACTAGAGCAGGGTAGAATTAGATTGGATATTAAGAAGAAGTTCTTTACTATAGGGATGGTGAAGCACTGGAATAGGTTACCCAGAGAGGTGGTGGAGGCCCCATCCCTGGAAACATTCAAGGTCAGGCTTGACGGAGCTCTGAGCAACCTGATCGAGTCAAAAAGGTCCATTTGCCCTGCAGGGGGGCTGAACTAGATGAACTTTAAAGGTCCCTTCCAACCCCAAACGTTCTATTATTCTATTAATGTGTATGCTAAGGGAAAGGAAAGGATCCTACAGCCTCCATCAAACTCTGCATTTCTGTACACATCTTTGTGCTCTGACTGTTGAGGAAGCCTCTCGTGCTTCTTTTCAGTATCTCCACATCAATGCAGTACAACACTTGGAAAATCTTTTGCACTTATTTTGCAATAAGCAAATGCCCATGGGAAGCAGCTCATATGTATGAGGATTGGAAATCCTGGGTTCTTTTTCGAGAACTGCTGTAGTTCAATCTCTTATACCTCCTCTTCTTTGGTAAAACAGGGTTGTTGTTTACTTACCTTACTGGAGTGCTTTTATAAAGCTCATTTGCTGTCCTAAACAAGATTTGTAAAACCCAGTTAGGGACACCAGCACCTACTTCCACAACTTAAAAAATGTGATTTCTAGTGTTTATCTTGTCAAAGCAAGCCTGCTACATAGGAGTGAATGTATAAAGAAACCATTTGTCTTTTCAGATAGCAAAAAGAAGACAGGCACTTGAGGCAAAACTCAGCCTGTGACCTCTAGTTTGTCCAGCCATGCTATTCCTTCCAACATAACATCTCCATTTGATTTGATTGCTTCAGTCAAACTTACTCAGATCCTGTCCCCAGGAGTGGAGACTGGTAGGGTGGGAAAGGACTAAATACCATCCACTTCTCCCTGTTAGCCCCAGGACAGCAGCAAATCTTTCTACCACTGTAGCTTCTAGGCTGATTTTCTTGGCTGCATTTCCCAACATTGCCTTCCAGCACTGACTAATTTCTTTACAGCTCCACATAATAGGATGCTGCACACGTCCTAAAAAAAGTGCCTAAGGTTTCCCTGTGGAAGGTTAGTAAGGTGGGCACAGATATTTGTGAGAGGTATGATCTGGCTTTGTCTCCATAAATATAGATGATACAGTGTTTGCTGAGTTTAACCTTAAAGACAGAAATATGTTTTTTCTCTTCTTTTGTAGTGTTGGGGTTTTCCTCTTTCCACATGAATTCATGGAGATTTTTGTTTTTTCTGGAAATGATGGTTAACCACCTACTATCACGTCTTTTAAAATGTTATTGGACTGCTAAATAGGGATATTTTTTTTCCCTCATTCTATTTTTGCTTTCTATTTAAACTGTCGTCACTTGTCTCCAGTTTTTCAAGCTGACATTTTAATGAATGACCTGTTCCCCAGTTTGGTTCACAAAAGCTGTTCTACCTGTGATTTTATGTTATGCCAGTTTGAAACCAGAATAGGTAAGCTTAACCTCTGAGCACCTGTGTGTTACATTTTGAAGTAAAATGTATTCTTTGCTGGTCTGTGCTAGTTCTGATGTCTCTATAGTGAATTGCTTTGTTTGAAAAAACAGAAAATTTGGGAAGAGGAAGAACTTTCTATTGACCTGATTCAGAGCTCACATTAACATTACCAAAACACAAAAAAAGCCCAGGCATTACATGCAAAACTATGCCCCTTGCCCTAAAGTGGCAGTGAAGCTTTATGCAGTTAAGGTAAACTTGCTCCAGTTCTGTGTTTTCTTAATACATCAGGCTGTAATTTGTGGAGGTCAAGTAATTAGCAGAAACCTGAACAATCTCTGCAGTGTGGATGGGATTCTCTGGGAAGGAGGTAGAGCTGGCAGCTAAGGGCCAGTCCTGGGTGTTTCTAAGATAAATCCTCCCTTCTAAAGAGTTAAAAATCTGATTCCTCTGGCGTAGGTGCTGGGTACTTGGATATCTTGAAACATCTCTCTCTGAGAGCTGGAGTACTCAAAGAAAATTAGATTTATGGCTCTAGATCATCTATCTGCTTCTGGTGGTTTGTACTTAGATGGCTGCCGGATGCCTATCCAACCTTTCTCACTCCCTCTCTTCATCAGGACAGGTGGAAGAAAGTTAGGTGAAAAAGCTTGTGGGTCACGATAAGGACAGAAAGATCACTTACCAGTTATCATCATGGACAAAACAGACTTGACCAGGGAAAAATTAGGTGGTTTTTTGCCAATTAAATAAATAATTGAATGGTGAGAAACACAGACAAAAACTAAAACACCTTCCCCTTACTTCACTCCCCACCCCAGGCTTCATCCTGGGCTCGACCTCACTCCCCATGCCCAACTCCTCTGCCTCCTAAGTGTCACAGGGAAGAGGAGGAATGGGGTGTGTGGTGTGTCCATAACAGCTCCTCTCTGCTGCTCTTTTCTGATCACACTCTTCCCCTGCTCCAGCATGTGCTCCTCAGTGGGCTGCAGTGCAGATACCTGCTTGGTACAGTGCAGTAGGAGTTGGAGAAACTATTTCTTCGGACATTCACTGTAGTTTTACACAGAGAAAGTACTGTAAGGGTCATTTGAATGCTACTTAAGAGAAGTTATTCTAAAACCCCCTGAGTTAGGTCCTTGGCTTGTGAATATCTGCTTTAATATTTGTCAGCTTTCATAGATCTACATTGTCTCAAGCCAGCTGTGGATCTGAAACAGGAAAAGAAAGGAGAAGCTATTTTGCATATTGTGAATACTGTCACACATGCATGGTGTCAATTAACTAAATATAGATGAGGCTCTTTAGGAAACAGGGAAAGAGATCCTCTCTCTCCCCACCTCCTGCTTTCCCTCACCCTGAGATGGCTTGATCAGCTGAGACTGGAGGTTGAGTAGTGGGACCAGAAGTGTGGTGCAAAACGCCAGTCAAAGGCAGTCTTGGAGTGCATCTCCATCTGTAAGTCTAGGAAAAGCAGAGTATTTGATCATGACTTCTGAATTAAATATGCATTTAAACTCCTTCTGTCTTCAAATCAGACGTAACTGCTTGCCAGTAGCCTAAATTTTCAATGATTGAGCATTATTTCCATTTGCATTTTGCAGAGTTTAATTCTGTAAGGAACTAAATAAGTTAAATGAAACAACTATCTCTGCAATTAGTAAATGAGGAACAGGCAAAATTAAAACATGGCTGTTCTCTTTGACAATTAAATAGGAAGAAAGGAACACCATGGTTTAAATCATATGAGCTTTCAGATAAGCCTGGCATTACTTTTTCTCTGAAATCTCCTGAACCCTGTTTTTGAAGGGGGAAAAATAGGAAAAAGCACTTTGTCAAATTGGTGGTTTGAAATAGAAGGATTTAATTTATCTGTTTCTCTGTTTCCCAAAAGTTAGTGTTTACAACAGGGTCTCCAGACCACCCATAAACTGGTACTGGGTCTAGCACAACCTTCAGTCTCCAAACAGATGTTTATCTGAGCATTATCTGATTCCCTTGTGGCCCGAGGGTCTGTTCATAATCCCCAAACCCATTAGAGAAATGAGGGGGTTGGGTTGTAAAAACATTTTGAAATAGATGAAACACCTTTCAAGATAAGTTGCTGATAAAGGGAAGGAAACATGCAGAGGGACTGAAATTATTCCTTGGGTACTCCATGCTACTTCTTCGGCAGCTGCAATGTTTCTGTCTTACTGTGGTGACTGTGAGGTATGTACTGAAGAGTTGGTCCAGAATAAGTATCTTAGATGTTAAAAATACAGAGAGACCACTTTTTATTTTATGTGCTTGTATTCACTTTAAAAAAATGCAAATTGCTTCTTTAAAATAATGGTGTGATGCAGTTAGAAGCTTTGGTGTCTTTGGTGAGTGCAGGAGATGAATGCTGAAAATCAAGTGATATCCTGAGGTTTGAAATTAAGATTTTAAAAAACATGGAAGCATGTATGTTACTTTATCCACATGAGTTCTTTGATCAAAAACAAAAGAAGCTGTAAATCTTTTTCTTTGTAATTATCTGTCTGATAAAGCAGAGTAGCATCACAATGTGGAAAAAAGGATTATGAAATAATTCCTAAGCAAAACCAAACTTCAGAAACATTACAATAATTAAGTACCTGGAAGATCACGTACTTCAATACTCACAAGCTGGCAGGTCATAATAAAGGTGCAAGTGCATTTTTATGGCAGGAAATGTGTCCATTAACTTACACCATTAAGTCATATTCACCAGCCATTGTATTATCTTGCTTTATGGGTTTCATATTGACTTTACCTTCTATTCAGTGATGTAGACAAGAGAGCAGCATTAAAGACAGACAGATAAAAATGCATTTGCCTGATTGTTCAGTCATGTTTTTTGTTCAGGCAGACTTACATAGCTGAAGTATGAAATTGTGAAACTGGAAAAAGCCACTCAAAGTGTAAGTTGTTGCAAAAGCCTGAAAATGAGAACTGTATGATAAAACACCTTCGTATTTTTTCTTGTTTTCTCTAGTTTTGTCATTATCCTCAGTCATGTTTTGCTTCCCTCTTTTTTTGAAGTCTTAAATCTTTTCTTTAGTCTTCCCAGTGGTGCTTTGCTTTTGTACAGTGATTAAATTGCCTCAAATATCAGAGTGGCTAATTTGCTAATTAATGCAGCTGACACCTTTCTCAACTGCTGTTCTCATTCTCCGTTGCCTTTTTTGCAATTTGTGTCTGGATGTATCTTCATCGTGTTGCCAAAAGGTAGTGGCCTCACATAAGGGGATCTCCTTCTGTGATGGGAGTATGTGTGTGCCAGGTGATACAGCTGTGGGTTTCTGATCCATTTCTCATACTTCTAGATGGGCTCTTGTCAGACAACCTGAATTTGGATACTCCCATTGCCCCCACCCTTGCTCACTCCCACCATGTGGGTGCCGTTGCTGTCCTGTTCCTCTCCCAAACCATCAGTCTGGTTGAAGTGTTCACTATTCACATAAAGGGAGAGAAGCAGGAAGGCCATTGTTTGAAAAGTGAGGCGCAGTCCAAAGGTAGAGCACCACTGCTGATAAAGCTTTGATCTGTTTTAGAGAAATCACTGTGCCTCATTAGCTTCACTTCACTTCAGGATTAGACCTTCTTGGCCAGTATGACAGTTAGGCTGTTGGTACTTAAAATGCTGTTAATTCTTAACTCTGTTCCCAGCCTCCTTCCATTTCAGCTCATGTAGGTATTCGACAGAGTACATTCTGCTGCTTCTGCCAAGTCCAACACACCACCACTTATTTTTCTGTTCCTGCTTTCCTCGTTCCCTGTAAGCACTGGAGTCCCAGTGCCACAAAGCATTTAAACATATGTTCAGCTCTAAGTGATAAAGTGTTTTTTTGAGTCAGGACCTTTGCATTCAACTCGGCCTGCTTGAATGTGAGTAGCCTTTGAAAGGCACAAGGAGAGATCCTCAGCAGCACAGAGAGGACTAATTAAGTCTTTCTTTTATTAGTCTTTCTGGTTCTTCAATGTAGTTGCTCTCAGATTCCCATTTTTTACTTTCTGTGCCTTATTGTAGCATCTGCCTTTTTTGCTTCACATCACTCTATTCTTCTTTCATTTACCACTTGTCTTCCCCAGAGCTCAGAAGCATAATTCCATTTTGTACCTCAGAAAATTTGCTGTACAGTACAATTACTTCAATTGAGTCGGCAGTTCAAATTGGCTGGCCCATGACATGCTACTGGTACCATCAGGCAGGTGACCAAGAATGCTGCTCCCATACCATGATGAGACCTGTCTGAGGGTACGGTCTCACATCTGTCTGTCCTGATGGGATAAAAATATCTATGCTGGACTAAATGTTTGCCTAATACAAAAGTGTTCCTGTGTTTTGTATGGGAACAGTTGATGCATGCAGCTGCTTCAGAAAGAAAAGAACTGAAAATTTGGAGAAGTTTGGAATGGAGGCTGCTAATTAGATCCCCCTCTCAATCTCTCAGCACAGAGCTTTCATAGAGCTTTTGTGACTTAGCACTGACTCAGAAAGACGTGAGTCCTTTTGATGTCTTTGCGTATTTTTTTAGACCTACTGCAGCTCAGCTTAAATTCAGAACTTTTGCTTGCCTTGCACTCCTGGGTCACTGCAACTGGGGTCCCTCTATCACAGGCAACCCTTCACGTGACTGCTTTCCTAAATTTGTCAAGCTCAATATTCACACCTCTCAAAGTAGCTAACCCCTGCTGTATCTTCTGGAAAGCTGTTCAGAGCCATACTCTTCTGATTGTTGAAAACCTTTCATTTTGCAAGCTTCCTCTACTAGTTTGTTAGTTCTAGGGATACATTTCTAAATTCACCCTGCATATGGCATTTTGGTATAAAACTGTGAAATAGCTTTTTTGAGCCCTTCTTAAGTAATGCTGTTTCCACACTGGAGTTGTTTTGGTGATATATTACAGTGTTCCTGTCAACTGTGTAGGCTAAAGTGCATTTCTTGATTCAAGAGTATAGTTCTTGTTTAATCAGTGGGATATATGGCTTGCTTACACCAAGAAACAGAATTCATTCTATTTTCCTGGGGAAACATTTTTCTGGGTTTCTTCACCATGCTGTTGACTGACCTGTCTGCTCTTTCCAACAGTTAAACATATGTGTGAAGTGACTGTAATGGACTGTGACACTTGGGGAGAAAAAAAAAATTGCCCCTGAGCATGTATCTTAATGAAAACTGTGTTCATATGTGGTTTAATGGTTGTGGATGCTTTTGATGTTGCATATTTTGCAAGCCATGTAAGGGCATTCAGTCACTTCCTTCACATTGTTGCAAAATGGTTGTGAAATTTAGATTAGTAACAGGTCGTGACATAACAGCAGGACTTGAAGCCTCAAGGAAGACTTCACAAATGTTATGTTTACAGATCGTTCTGTCAAAATAGCTCAGGTCATCACTACATCTCTATTTTAGCTGCCAGAGATACTTGCATGGATATCAGCTCTTCTGGCTTGTGGATGCCGGTGATGTTTCACCGAGCCATGACGCACGCTCAGCCCTATTAAAGAGCATGAACCTACTAGAGCGTGTAGTATGGCAAAGGACATCTGAAGGTTGGTTGCACTTTGGTGTTCCCAGTTGTGTTTAACTACTGTCAAATGTGATACTCACAGCATGGGAGAGCCTTCTGCCAGGCTACCTGGCGTTTCCAAGGGGAGAGAGCAGAGCAGTTCTTTTCAAATAGTCGAGTGAGTGTTAAAGCTGTTACCTTAGGCAAAACTGAAATGGAAGGATAACATTTTAATTGTCTGACAGACAGTGGATTTAGGCTTTTATTCAGTGAAGCACATGGAGGCTGTTGACTTCATTGGGAGTGTGATATTTAAACCTAAGCATATGTTTAAGCTCATTCCTGAGGTTTTCAAGCAATGCCCTCAGGGAAAGCGCTTCTTACCTTCCCTGCATGGCAGCAAGAAAGGCACAGGGCACTGTGCCAAAAGAAATCAAGAGACTTAATTTGCTACATCTCATTAGTATAAAAAGCAAGGTAAAGTGGCACCAAAAACTGTGAGGAAGTGACCAGGACAAAGGGGTCTCCCCTGCACAGCTCTACAGCAACAAGCAGTGTCCTGTGCAGTGTCCTGTCTCCTGAGAAAGGGGAGGAAGGGACTGGGTCCTTGGTCTGCTCTCCTTCGCTGCTTGGTGGGATTTCCCTGTCCTTCGTCTGGGACATGCAGGCAGATGAGCAAGGATTTCACACGCTTGCAAGGGAAGTTATTGCTGATTCATCAGTAACTGGCTCTTCTCCAGCCCCCAGACAGCTCCTGAAGTGGAAGAGGTCAAATCTAGCTCAACATTCTTTAATGTAGCATGAGCACATGTTTTTATTGTGCGGTGACTTCTGCATCCTCAGCATAACTACTGTCAAAGAGACTTTCTTCATTTTACAGAATCTGTGAGAGCCACAGCATGTTTTTGTAACTACAGTTTAATTTTCAGGGTTTTTTTTAGTTTTCTGACTCATAATCCTTTTCTCCAGAAACACAAAATTATTCATCTATCCAAGCACTTAACTCCTTTTACATTTGTAAATGGCACTTCATGCATGCTTAACGAGGATATTCCAAACCACTAAAACCATAATTTCCTTATGCTACGTAATAAGGTTTGAATCCTGCAAAGACTTATGTAAATACTTTCAAGTTCATTGTAGGTTTTTGCAAATGGTGATAAAGAGCCAGTATGCCCACTGGCTTGTATTCAGTGGGTCTTTGTGGTCCTCATAAACTCTGATGCAGCACCTGGGAAGAGACAATCAGAAAGAAAAATGGAATTTGTGTTACAAATCTGATACAGAAAAGAATGCAGAAGAGGCTCTTTTATTGCTTTCACAGGGGTAAGAGTTGAATATTAAAGTACATTAGAAAAAGGAGATGGAAAGAGAAGATGAAAAACATTTTTTTTCTTTCCCTCTGCTCCAGAATTTCTAAAATTAAACTCGCAGTGTCTTACTGTTTTTATTGGAAGATATGAGGGAAAAATCCCTATACTGGATAACTCGAAGCCCAGATAGATTTATTTAGACTCAAAATACACCATACTAGCCGGGCACTGCCTTTATAAAAAGCTGTTGCACTGTTACTCAGGCAATGCACATAATTTATCATTTTCTTTAAAAAATGGTGTCAAATAATTTATGACACTGGGTTTTTAATCTGTTAATCCAGACTTTTTCTCCCAGACCCTCCAGGAACCACTTCAGATTATTCAATGTCCAAAAAAATCCTACATTTTGTTCATTTGTCTAGCTAACAGACAGGATTCCAAAAACAGTAAAATAATCCAATTTGAGTTGGAATTTAATAAAGCATAAATGCATTTTGGGAGTCCCAGTTTATGTTCCGAAAATCAGATTTCTGAAAAAGTCAAAAACCTTTTTATCAGGTCTGTAACCTAGTCTTGTTTGCAGGCATCTGTTCATTTTCAGATATTTTATTGCTTTGATTTGTTGTATGTTCTCTTCACTTTCTTGTTGTCAGGAAAAGGGATTTTTAGTTACAGTCTTCCTCTTTGTTGCATAAAAAGGCAAAATTCTCTCCTTCCTGCTTCAATCTCCAAGAAAAAAAAAAAAAATTAAGGTTCTCTTCTGGCAGTAATTTATAGCTCACTAATGTCAATGAAAGACTACAAATGAAACAATACTGTTAGTTTGGAAAGGACCATTAATTGAGTGTCACATGCATTGAGCTTTGCAGGAACCGGAGAGGGCTTGGCCTTTTGCCATGAAAGCTGTTTCCTGGTCACAGCCGTAGTCACCAGGTCACTGGCACCAGCCCTGACACTGCTTCAGCAAGTGGGTCTCAGTCCTCCTTCCCCTCATGGTGCTGGTGTCCACAAAGCTTCCACCAGTGGCATCCCAGAGGCTCCTGCCATTAAAAGGAGCCAGGAGTACTGCTGCTCTTTCCAGGAGGGTACAGCGGGGAGCAAGTGCCTCAAATTTGTTTATACTCTTTGGATGCTTTTCCAGTGATGTTGTGGATAAATACATTTGCACTCGTGGCATTGCTGCATTCAGGTGCCTGCTGATCTCTCCCAAAACAGTACTTAGGTCAGAGAGGCTATTTATGAAGAAACAGTGTGTTCTGGAAAGTAAGTTACTCTGGATTATCTAAGGTCCCATACAACTTTTAAATAGGCGATGAACATATATTCTAGGAGTCCAGAGGAAGATCTGTGATCCCCCTTGAGGGAGAATGATGAGCTCCTGAAAAATGGGCTGAATGAGCAGGGAGCATTTCAGGAACAAGGGTCTCTCTCTATTATGCTCTTCCAGTACAATTTGCACAAGAAAACTGCAATTGGTTTTGTAATATCTGGTCTGTGGCATTTGCTTGGTGGCTTCTCCCACTGCACTCTGTGATTTTCATTCCTTTGGAAGCTCATGTTTGGCTTCTGCTGTCTCTGTTAGGAGCTGATAGTGCACTTCTTTGCAATGATTCACCATTTATTTAGGGGCTATGTTGCATCTAAGCAAAAATAGGTCTTACTTAACAATTTACATAAGCTACTAGAGTGGCATCTAGATTACTTTTGTCTTCAGAGCTGACCACCAAGAAGGAAAAAAAGGTTTCTGTTGGCCTCAACTTTTCCATATGGGGAAGGGGATCTTGAGCCAGCAACATGCAATTAATTTTACATGATGTGTGGACTGAATACAATAAACCAAGTTTAGGCTTTTGCCTCCATTTGAATATTTTGAGACGGAATGCTTCAACCATGGCCTTCTTTGGGAGCCCCTGAGGGGAACCTAGAAAGCCCAGGGTCACAGCCTGGAAGAGCCAGATTTACCTAGTGCAAACAGGTTTCTCATTAGAAAGCCAAATAATAACATAATTGTCTTAGAGTTACATTCAGTGGCATTTTGCTTCTCAAAAACACAACTCTGGTTGTGGTTAAATGGCAGGGAAATAAATGTTGTTACCTCAATTCACTCAGTCATTGAGTTTCAGGCAAGAGATACACGGTCAGTTGAGTTTGGCGTGAATTTGTGCTGCCACTGGGAATCACAGAATCATAGAATGTTAGAGGTTGGAAGGGACCTCTAGAGATCATCTAGTCCAACTCCCCTGCTACAGCAGGATCCCCTAGAGCACATTACTCAGGACTGCATCCAGGCGGGTCTTGAATATCTCCAGAGAAGGAGACTCCACAACCTCCCTGGGCAGCCTGTTCCAGTGCTGTGTCACCCTCACTGTAAAGAAGTTTCTCCTTATTTTGAGGTGGAACTTCCTATGTTCTAGCTTATACCCATTATTCCTTGTCCTATTACTGGGCACCATTGAAAAAAGTCTGGCCCCTTCCTCTTGACACCCACCCCTCAAATATTTATAGACATTAATAAGATCCCCTCTCAGCCTTCGCTTCTCAAGACTAAACAGCCCCAGTTCTCTCAGCTTTTCTTCATAGGAGAGATGTTCAAGTCCCTTAACCATCCTCGTAGCTCTCTGTTGGAGTCTCTCCAGTAGATCCCTGTCTCTCTTGAACTGGGGAGGCCAAAACTGGATACAGTATTCCAGGTATGGTCTCACCAGGGCAGAGTAGAGGGGAAGAACCTCCCTAGACCTGCTGGACACACTCTTCTTAATGCACCCCAGGATACCATTGGCCCTCTTGGCCACAAGGGCACATTGCTGTCCCATGGGTAGCTTATTGTCCACCAGGACTCCGAGGTCCTTTCTCCATGGAGCTTCTTTCCAGCAGGACAACCCCTAATCTGTACAGGTGCCTGGTGTTATTCCTCCTCAGATGCAGGACTCTATACTTGTCCTTACTGAACTTCATGAACTTCACCTTTGCCCAGCTCTCCAGCCTGTCTAGATCTCATTGGATGGCAGCACAGCCTTCTGGTGTGTCAACCACCCCTCCCAGTTTTGTATCATCAGCAAACTTGCTGAGGGTACACTTTATCCCCTCATCCAGGTTGCTGATGAAGATATTGAACAAAACTGAACCCAGTACTGATCCCTGGGGAACACCACTGGCCACAGACCTCCAACTTGGCTCCGTGCCACTGATCACAGCCCTCTGAACTCTGTTGTTGAGCCACTTTTCAATCCACCTCACATTCCAATCATCTATTCCACGTTTCTTGAGTTTTCCTACAAGAATATCATAGGAGACAGTATCAAAAGGCTTGCTGAAGTCAAGAGAAGTCACCTTTGTCACTTTGTCACAAGGGAAGTCACTTGCTGAGGCTGACTGGTCTGTAGTTGCCTGGGTCTTCCTTCTTGCCTGTTTTGAAGACTGGAGTGACACTGGCTTTCTTCCAGTCCTCAGGCACCTCTCCCATTCTCCACGGTTTTTCAAAAATGATGGAGAGCGGCTCAGCAACAACATCAGCCAGCTCTCTCAGCACACATGGATGCACCACATCAGGGCCCATGGATTTGTGCATTTTCAGTTTATCCAAGTGATCTCTAACCCCGGTCCTCACTGACCACTGGGCAGGGGAAGTGTTTTCCAATGCTGTCCTCCTGAGCCACTTGGTTCTGGTCTCTGCTGTGCCAGCATGAGTGCTTATGGGAAAGCCTGGAGGATGCCTTCAGAAATCAGGTCCCAGATCTCAACAACTGAGGAAAGTCACCTGGATGCCAATCTGCTTTCATTGTGCCACCCAAAAGAATCACAGGAGAGTGCTACTACTATTTTTGGTGTTGTTTTTCAGAAACTGCAATTAAAAGGTGTCATTGTCACGTGAAAGGGGTGGAGGGTTTTCTGCCAACACCCAGTTAATTATTTCATTGGTCTCTTTGTTCCAGCTAAAGAAAATGTGGCAGCAGAGGATGGTTAGCTCACACCTCTGCCAGAAACTACAGCTTATGCTGCAGTGCTCAGGTAGTAGCTAGAGGGCACAGGCAAAGCTTTTGAGAAGGAGACAGTCTTACAGAGAAAATTAAATACAGTAAGGACCAGCCTTCACCTTGCAAAACTTTGCAAGTGAAGTTGCTTCAGAAGGGCAAAGAGCTGTGAAACTATGAAGGCAGGCATGAAGTCTAACAGTAAGAAAATGAAGGGAAGACATAAGATAGATAGGAGATAACAGAGCTCTCCTTTGGTTTCCATATCTAGTGTTTACTTCTGTATCTAGCCCATTGCCTTGGAAATCATGAAGAACTGCTCTTTTTAATTACAGCCATCATGGTTCTTTCTCTCTTAAAATTAATTAATCTGTGGGTCACCTCCATACTGCCTTGGTGCCCTTCTGCGTCATGGAGCAAGAGTTAAGAGCCCCGTCCATCTTTTGGCCCTTTTCTCTTAGTGCCTGCTTACTTGTTTCACTGACTTGAAAAGAGTTAGCCATGTGAGGAATGTCCCTTGGCACATCAAAATCAACATCACATGGAGCTGGCTTTGGAGTTTGTTACAGGCACAAAGCAGGCAGCAAGCATGCTAAAAGGTGGTGAACTATCAACCTTTATAGCAACCATGTCTTTACAGGCTTGGCTTCAGGCTGGGTAAAAATACACTCTTGATGCATGCCTGAGCAAAACTAGGCAGGTTTGACTGTTGATAGCTCAGAGATTTAAGGATCTGACAGACAAGAGGTCCAGAAGGCACAATAGTAAGTCAGGCTTCTACAACAAGAGCTTCCTGAAAGGGGAGCTACGGGATTCTCCTGCTCTGAGCTCACAGAGTGTGCAAAGTCAAGCGTTAGCAGAAGCTGGAATAAATAAAATCACTGTCAGAAAGAGTATGTTAAGAATTACCAGAAAGATCATATCCCTGGGACTCTCCTAGGTGTCTATACCTAGTAACCTGGCTGCCAAAAGTGAGCTATTACTGGGGGTTACTAACTTTGTGGTCTTCTGGGAAGCCCACCATATCATCCTGACCTCTCTCACCTTGATGCTCAACAGGGCTGAAAGTTGGGCAGCCTTTTCAGCCTCTCCTATTGCTGTTAATTCAGAAAGTGATTTAAATGGCAGGGTCAGCCAGCAATGCAAACTGCAGGCATAAAAAGAATAAAAATCCCTAATGGAAAGGAAAGGCTACATTAGCTACAATTGTGCCATAATTTTCTATTTAAGTCAATGCCAGGTTGGGCTTTGGATTCATGAGCACAATGAGGAACGTTTTGGAAAGTGGAAATTGCATTATGGCTTCTGTTTCCTTTCCAGGGAAGCATGTGAAGCACATTATAGAGGGAGGGAAGGTCATGACTGCAGGGAACAGCACAGGATGTCTGAGGGAAAGGTGGGGCTAGAGGAGCTGCTGCAAAACAAGGACAGAGAAGCAGCAGGAGAGCTTAAGGGTGAAAACTGGTAACTAGAAACCTTGCAATATCTTCAATCAGAATTCTTTTACATAAAAGGGCTTTTACAAAAAAGCTCCCCCCCTGTACTCTGTTACTTCTGACTTTATTTAATCTCTTGTTTTAATTTAATTATGTGTTGCTGGTTTTTTGGTGTTGGGTTTTTTTTCCACATTCTGGCAATGTTCTGAAGTTTTTGAACTGCCAGACTCAGTGTTTCAAAACCAGCATCTGCATGTGTGCACGTATTAGTCTGATGGAAACTGCTGGACAGGCTGAGATTGATGAAAACATATTTGCTTAGCCATGATCAGTTAATAACACTACTGTATTAAGTATTGTGCTTGCTATATTGTGGCACGTGCCTCCCAGCTACATTTCATGCATCATTCCCTCTGTCCATGAAATTATTTCTGAACCAGACCTGCGCTGAGTCTTCAGGAAGACGGAAGCCATGCTGTCCCTCCCTCTACCCCCTCTGTCTAGAGCAGTGGGAGGATCTCAGGCCTGTCGTACACAGGCAGGGAACCAACTCATTTCCTCTACTCACCCTTCACTGTAGCAGTTATGTCGGCCTTTCCAGGATTGCTTATTTGAAGCACTTTGCAGCACTACTGGCCAAGCAGCAGCCCTGGCAGTGTGGTGGGGAGAAAAGCGTCTGGTTTGGCATATAGCAAGTAAGCATAAAATGACTGCATATTTCTCATAAGGTAAATTGTCTGAAAAGACTGTCCAATGATAGTGCAAACAGAACAAGCTATAATTACATATCCTTTTGGCTTGCAGTTTATATTATTTTCTCTGTGGTTTTTCAAGTGTGCCATGGTTTCATATGCTTCAGTGGTTCAGCAGTCTTTTAATGAGCTGTAGAAGGTACCCTATTGCTCAGGCACTAGCAATACTAAAAGACAGAAGGTACTATCCTGTAACCCTTTTCCAAGATTATCTAGCTTAAGAATATGGAGCAGTCTTTAAAGTGATGCTCTGTCCACAAGGAGCTTGGAGGAAGGGCTCAGGAATTGGGAAGATTACCCATTACCTCTCCATTGCTGTGCTTGAGTTAATAATCTTGCAAATATAACAAGGTAGTGAGAGAATGGCACAGAGGAAACTGTTTGGAAGGAATTAAACATTAACAACACACCTTAAATACAACCTAGTAGGAGTGAAAATAGGGAAATACTGTCCAAGTACAGTCTGTACCCAGTTTTAACAGGCAGGCGGGATTTGTTTACAGAAGCTGACAATCATCTCCTTCCTCCCTGCAGTAAAATGTGTATTTAAAGGAAGTATTAGTAGGAATTTTGTCTAAGTAAAACTTGCAAAGTAAAGCCTCAAAGACAAGCCTGGTCCATTTGAGTTGCTACTGTGTAGACTAATTATTTAATTTAAAACAGGAGGCAGCAGCTAGCAGACTATTTAAACTGGTTCCCAAGTCAAATGGCTTTTCAGTCCATGCTGGTGTCTGCATTCCAGGGGTGTAGAACTCTGTGGTGAAAAGGCTCAGCCATGGGGTACCCCAAATGGTTCAGTTGCACCTCCGTCATCGTTTGCTTTGAAGTTCTCAAGGTATCCCATCCATAAAACCAAAATGCCCTGGACAGCAAAGCCAGTCTCTTAGAGGATTACTTACTATGTGGTTTTGTACTTATGAAAATAAAGAGACAACCATGGAGAGGGGCAGACCCCCCCAGAATGGGTCTGCATGCTCCAGTGGATGAAGGAGAAAATGGCACATCACCTCGCTGCACTTCTTCTGCCGGTCCAAGTAAACTGGGGTTTGCCAACCAAATTAAATAAATGCCCGACAGCCCGTCCCTCCAAGTAACATCAAGTCGGATTAGGAGTCCAAAGAGTGCATTTTTCAAAATGTCAATGACTCGATCAGCAGTTCAAAGATCACTGATTTTTTAAATTTTATTTTATCTCAGAAAATGAGTTTTTAAGAAGCCCTTATCAGCTTCTTTTTGAATGCCTGAAAGGGGAAAAAATTAAAAGGTGTTTATTAGTATTAGCAGTAGTATTCCAAAATGTATTGCAGGCATTATTATTCATATTATTCTAGAGATGCAGTGCTAGCAAATCATAGATACAGAGAGCTGGCAATAAATTAATTCAAGAACTAAAAAAGTACTGGAAATTAGGAAAGATGATGAGATGGAAGAGAACAGCTGAGCAAAGTGAAGACTGAGAATGGCACGTCTTTCTTGCACTAATATGGTAATGAAATATAGTGAAGGCAGAGTGGGAATACTGATCTTCACATGCTTCTAACAACTTCTTGCCATACTCAGTCAAATGTCTGTAAAATTGCTAACGTGAGCTATTACAGGATTGAAAGACCTTTCTGCCAATAAAGGCATCTTTGGTGTGGAGCTCTGCCACTTCTGCAATGATAGTTTCTAAACTGATACACTATTACAAAGTGAGCTGGGCTTTGGAAAAATCGGTGGCTTAAGTTCACCTGTGCTATATAGCTTTAGCCTGCGTCCTCTGGCAGAGGACACGAGTCCAGGCAGGAGATCCAGGGCCCATAAACACTACATAATGTATACAGGGAAAAACAGCCTGAACTCCCACACAAATTGATGGGCTCTGGGCTGAAAGTACCTCTAAGAAGTGAGACTTGGTGTTACGGTAAATAGTGCCATAACATCTTAGTTTTTGACTCAAACAGTCAAGAAAAAACAGTGCTAATACTGTGTATTATTTAAGAAGAAAACAGAGATAAAACCAGGAGATGTTATTGTGCCTCTGTCATACATGCTTCTGGTGCAGCTCTTGGAAAACAACAGAAGAGAATGAGAAAAAGTGAGAGGATGGGTGGCCAGGGTGATCAGAGGCGTGAAACAGTCCCTGAAAGCAGAACAGCCAAGTAGGATGGGGCTCCTGCAGGGGTGGGGAAGGGTTGGCTGCCAGGCATGGTGGGAAAGGTCTGTAAAATCACAGGCAGGGCAGAGCTGGTGGCTGACGAGCTAGGAGGTTTGGGTTAAACTCCCAGGTATTAGGTTCAGAATAGACCAGAGGAGACAGTTCTTCAGGCACATAATTAGGCTGGGGAGCTCTTTGCCACATGAGGCTGTGGATGCTAAAATTTGCATGAGCTCAGGATGAGGCTGGGCAGGTTTGCAGAGGAGACATCCACTGAGTTGTTACAGTTAAAAACAAAACTAACCCTCCTGGATCTGAAAGTTGCTGAGCTGTGAAGCACTGAAGGAGGCCAGAAAAGAAACACGCATTTTCTCCCTTTTCTTATACTGTTACAGAGATGTCTTTTTGGCTACTTGCCCCTAGTGTAAAGGTGTTCCAGGGAGCTAGTGGGCTGAAGGAAAACAGGAATAAAGAAAAAACAGCTGCTTGTGAAGGATAACCAAATGCAAAAGGGCAGGGCTGTGAGGGTCGCTCAACCCGAAGCTGAAGAGTCAGGGATGCAGGGACAGCCAGCAGGGACAGCCAGCAGCAAGCTGGGCAGCACCTGCACTCTCTGAGGCACCTAGGGGTCCAGGGGGCAGGATGTGCAAATGGAAACAGTCCTATGGCATCCTCAGAGAAGAATAGTGCCAGCATCTGGGGCTGTCCCAGCACACTGAGGAGGTGCAGGTGTGGAGCCATGAGTGCAAATATGAGGGGAGGAGGGCAACCCAAGCTTCAGCAGGAGGGTTTTGGGGGGAGACTGAAGCAGCATTGGGATGCAAGGATGTGGCTGGAAGTCTCTGGTGCAGCGAGGCCAGGTTGGTGGGCATCTGTGCCCCTGTGCCTCACCTGGTTTTCCTTGACCCATAACTGGAGCCAGACCTGTGCATGCCCCAGTGCTGAGGACACCTCAGCAGCAGGAGGAGGCATGGGGGACATGCTGCCCATTGGCCACAGTGCTGCAGGGAATTTTTGGGACAGGCACTTTGCTGGGGGTCTCTTCTTGGGAAGCAGGGGTAGAGGGGGCAGACTCAGGAGGGACTGTCTGGGTGCCGGTGGGCTTAAAGCATTTTTCCATTACAGCCTGTGGGCTTTCTGGAAAAGCGGACTGAAAGGTTTTTTCTTTTCTATGCAGTTTTGTAATAATAAACCAGTCTCCCCAGCAAAGTTTTATGCACCACAATATACCTACCATGTGTGAAGTTAGGGCAGAACCCAAGAAGGAAAAACTAACTACAAAGTCCTGCCATACAGCAGTGCAGACCATGTGTGTCTGGCCCCCCAAATTTTGGCAATGCATTGAAAAACTGGTGCCCATTCAGTAATCATTCTTCCTTCAGGAAACACTAACCTATGGAGCCATAAGATTTTTAGGCCTCTGAGATCCACTGTCCCGAAAATGGAGATGACCACAGAGGTGGTATTCTTTTCAAGCAAATTCCACCTCTACTTTGATAGCTGAAATCCCAAATTAGTAGCCTTCTGGAGGAGGAAGGGCCACAAAATGAACTCCCTTCTCTTCTCCATTAAGACCTGAAGGAGCAGGGCTGCTCTTCCATCTCTCTCATTTTCTCCAGCCACCTCAACCCTAGCCATTGCATGTTGGAGCAACCACTGGTGATGCCTCTATCACTTGTGTAAAACACCCAAGTTACCATTTTCACCGAAGGACAGGTTGTCTTACCCCAGGCATCTCAGACCAGCTGCAAGAGCAGTGAGAGCCCTGCCTAGTTCCAGCATTACCAGAGTGTTGATGCTGCTCAGTAAAAGGCCTGATCCCCTGCACAGGTCTCTCTTTGCTGGGCCAGAAATGTTAAGCTGTGAATGAAACTGATAATCCAGCTGGGATGTAGCTAAAAGCAGTTGGGAAGCTGCTTCTTTGGATATCTGATTTTTATACCAACAATGTCTCTTGACATTTCTACATTGAAATTACTTTTCCCCTCTCCATCTTTACTCTTTTGTGCATTGTTTTTCTGTAGTGCCTTTTACAGAAGTTTAATTCCTCTTCTTGTCGACTCTGTGGTGAAGTTCATGGTGAGTTGCAAGCTCATTGATGCACGCTGAGAGTGTGCCAGAGTCTGATAGATGGAGGCCTGATGGTTTGGGTGCCTAGCTGTTAACTAGGAGTTTGTGGGATCAAGGCCCACCTGTCTAGGTAAGGCCCTAGCTTAATTAAAGTATCTGGGTTGTATTCAGGGGATGCAGGTTAACGTCCTGTTGGTCTTATCAGAAACTAAGAGGGTTCAACTCTTATTTAAGGCTTTGAAGGCCTTCCGTTTGGGTTATCCTAAGTTTCTAAATGGTGGTGAGGATTACTGGAGAGAGGGGAAAAGCAGGGCTGAGAGTGAGGTGAGGATGGCAATGAGGGTGTTTATTGTTTTTTTGATGTGCCACTGTTAGGTGGGAGTGTAATTGTTGAATAGTATGCGAGACGAAGGTAGAAGAATAGTCCTAGCAGTGAGAGCACTGTGATGATTGTGGCTGCTGCAGTTATTTCTTGTTTAGTCAGTTCTTAAATAGTGAGCATTTGGGTAGAAAGCCTGTTAAAGGGGGGAGTCCAGCTAGATATAGAAGAGTTATTATTAAGGTTGCATTTAGTACAGGGGGTTTTGTTCATGAGGTCATTATTGTAGATAGTTTTAGGGTCTTGGTTGTGTTTAGGGTGAGGAATATGGCAGCAGCTAGTAAGCAGTAAAGGTAGAAAGTTAAGGGGGTTATTTTTGGGTTGTAAATGAGAATAATGGCTATTCATCCTAGGTGAGAGATCTCTTATTTGGTTTTGCTTCTGTAAAGGACTTTGCATAATGTTTTCCATCAAATTATTCCATGTCAAAGTTTTCCCTTTATTTCAAACTTCCTAGTTGCTATATGACTCTGCTGTATGTTTTTTAGGTCTTCTTTTGCTTTACAGTGTCCTTTTTCTCTGAGGCACATTCACTTGAACAGCTTTGCAGTGGTGGTAGTATGAAAAATCGCTGTATCCCTCTCTGTCTCTATACAGAAGTCAAAAATATCAGTGGGAGAAAGACAGACAAAGCAAGCATTACTTAATATAAAATAAGGGATATTTACTTATAGGACATTTATTTTCAAAAAATCCCTAATAGCACAAAGAGAAACTTTGCCATTTTATAAAAAAATACATGGTTATTTTTCTTCATACATTCTAGCCATACCAGAGGCTTTTGACAGGAACAAGCATTTATTTTTGTGCTGTGTGTTCAGAACAACTACTGCATGACCGTGCTTCTGCCACAATTTGGTGCTGAGACGGTGCAGCCTGGTGTTTAGAGGCAGAGTGCTCCTGGTTTTACTGGTGGCTGTTCTGAGTGGCAGGGGCTGCAGGTCTCTGAAGCAGGATGGGTTTATGCTTTGACTCACTGTCAGAGAGTGATATGGCATTATATATACTCTGTTGTAAGTATTTGGGAGAGTACATCTCCTGGTGTCCTCTCAAGCAGATCCTTTTCAGTTGTAACACTCAGTTCCTGGAAAAGTTTCACATACGTGGCACTGGATCTGATCTGAAGACCACCAAGATCAGCGAGCACCTTTCTGCTGGTACTCAGTCAGGCTGTTACTGGATTTAAAAAGTGACCTACATCTTTTGCTCTGTATCTCAGGCTCTCTTTGCATAACCATCCATAGGTGGTCTAAATTTACCACTGCAGTGTGAAAACCTGAATCCACAAGCAGCAGTGGGTCTAGCTATTTAAGCCACTTTGTGTCCTGATTTCAAAAACACAAGCAAGACTTGCACTTGCCAGTTCTGTCAGCAGAGCTGCTCTGGTGAATATTTTCTTTCGTGACCAGTTTTCTTCCTGGTTCATGGCTATACCAGCAGGAGGGACCTATGGTAGGGACCAGCAAAAGACATATTTAGAAGATATTCCTTATTTTGATTATTGACTGGGTTTGCAGGCCTGTCAGATGTGGTTTTTGCTCTCCGGTGTAGTTGTGTTTAGACTAAAAGGCCTTTTCAAACTTGGAAATTTTGCCAGTGGATTTCAGCCCTATTTGGATTTTGGATACAGGCAAATACAGGAGGGCTTTCTACAGCTGTGTCTTGCCCTGCTGCTGTTTCTTTGCAGAGGCAAAATTGTGCCACTCAGCCAGCACTTCCAAAGGGTCACTAGGAAAACCAATAGGACTGCAAGTGAGTCCTCAGATCTCAGTTAATTCACCCGTAGCAAGCTAGCAGGTGTGTGTAAGTATCTGCTTAATATCTCAGAAAAGGTGGAAACTCCTTTTGAAGATGGTATCAGGCATTTTTTTCATCTCTTCTCCTTTCCTTATGAACACTCTTACTTCTTATGTAAACTGTCACGGGATTGACTTTTAAATTAGTGGAGCAGGTGCTGTTCATGCAGAAGGGGGGAGTGGGCTTTGGGTATGAGTCTGGGGTGTCAACAGGCACCAGCGCCTGAGTAGTACAACCCATTGCTCAGGGCAGATGACCAAATGGCATCTGGCTGACCACTTCTGGAACAAATGGGACCCCCTTGCCTTTGGAGACAGCTGAGACCAACTCTGTTTAAACTGTGTTTAAAATGGGCTTTATTAATATAGAACATTTAAGTTAGCCCTGGGAAGGTAACATGTGCTGTGTGTTACCCATTTCTGTCAGCCTTTAGAAAGGAGGTTGGGTTTTCCTCAGGGTGCAAGCTGCTTACAAGTGCAAGAAATGTTGCGGTTTCTGGGATTTGAGCAGATCTGCCAGGCAGAGTGTACTTGGGACGCATGGCCATAGCCAGATACTTGCTGCCATGAGTTAGGGTTTTTTGAATTAGGCCTCTATATATTCTGCAAATCTGTTAATACAGGTTTACTCTCCCTCCACACTCTTCATTCATTGCTACATAACAGCATATAGCAATTTAGCTCCTTGCAGTGTATTTTAGCAAGACAGCAAAGTGTCTGTGTTTGCTTATGCTATACAATTCAGTAATTGTACTGCAAATCTTGGCCAGATTTTTGAATAGTTGGAGCCCAAAATCAAGGTATTTAATTCATATTTAGAGGTCTGATTTTTCAAGCATTGAGTCCATCCTGGCTCTTGCTGACTTTTTGGAAGCAAATAAGCTATCAGTATTTTTAAAATCAGGCCTGCTACTTATTCCCACCCTTGTATGGGAAAGCCAAACTATGTTTTAGACTCATTTTAATGTTTGTCTTTGTAATATTGCAGTGCCTGTTTTATTTCCTGCATTGCAATAGTTCCTAGTGGAGCTTACTCATGTTGACAAACTGTCAGTATGGATTGATTAAAATATCCAGTAAAAACGTTGCCAGCTATGTGAAATCCATGCTGGAAGTTGACGAGATGCACAGAGCAGGAATGTTTCTGGCAAGTCACTGTTGGTTTTTTGTGTTTTTTTTTTTTCATAAAAGGGCAGGCTATAAATACCATCTTTCATAGAGCATATGCTTCACTGCCTGTGCGTGACAACAAACCTGAGTGAACTAGGGTTCATCAGATGGCCTGGTTTTTCCCTCAATGTTATTGGGAGTTCTTCAGTGCCTCTTGGTGATGTTTATCTCCTGTGTGTCTGTGCAATAAGGCTCTCTTTCCTTTCTCTACATAATTTCAAGGAAATTCTGATTCATTACTTCAGGCACTGAGCTAAATGCTTTCCTCTGGACCATTTTAAAAGAAATCATTTAAGCCTCAAATGCTTGTGCTGGCTTCAGCAGCAGATGTATGGAAGAGGGGACATTCGCTTTGTTTTTTGCTGCTCATCCTTAAGAATAGGAGGCTATCCTTAATCTGTGGGCTCAGAAGTACAGCAGAAGGACTTTTTGACCAAAGATAAAAAAAATGACAAAACCATTCCTGTGGAAGCACAGCATGCAGGTGCTTTGGGATGCTACTTGAATATATTACTGGGGATAACTTACTCTTTCTTTTCAAAAGAAAATCATACCAATGCCTTTAGGAAAAAAAAAAAAAAGTCTTGTAAGGGGAAAGGGAAGAAATTATTCTTGGTAATATTTAAAAGATGTTAAATTCAGAAGGCCCTGGAATAGGATTTAAGATATGGTAAAATCAACAGAGTGATCTGGCATGATTGCAAATGTGACTTTGAAAGACTTTTTCATTTTGGCTTGGAGATCTTTCATTTCTTCTATTCAGATGCCCTGATGGATCAAGATTTCTGGCATTTCCAGTAATCAACATGCATTTTTTTTCTCAAATGGGGGCCACTCCTGGGAAAAGAATTTTGTTTTGGTGACATTATTTGGCTGAGACTGACTACATGTTTCCATTCCCTTTGCAGAGGCACAGCAATAGCTGGAATTGTTTTCGGTATAGTATTTATAATGGGAGTGATTGCCGGGATTGCCATCTGTATCTGCATGTGCATGAAGAACAACCGTGGGACTCGAGTAGGGGTTATCCGAACTGCGCACATCAACGCTATCAGCACATACCCAGGTAAGGAAGGGAAGTTACACCCCTGCAAGAGTGCCTGCATTCATGGTAGGAGTGTATGTTTGGATAGTTCCAGCTCTGCGGTAAATGAGGGCTGTGAATACAGCAGGCAGCTCTTCTCTGTCCGTAGGGGAACGGCACGACTCCCTGCTGAGAAACGCAAGACAGCTCGGCGTGCGCAGTGCTCGTCAGTGCAGCGCTCTGCCTGGGCTAATTTATTCAGCTACTCAGTGGGCTAATGAGGTCTGGCCAGGTGCCATGCTCACACAGCTGTGTGGCTTGCGGTGCCCGCAGTAGCACGTTGAGACCTTGCTCAGGGCGGTGCTGCATTGTGCAGGGTAGACCTTCTCCCTGTGCCAGCAGCTCCCTGGCAATGGATCAGTTGTTCTTCTTTTGCGTTCTGGTTCTTGTGTTTGCTCTCGTTCAGATGCAGTCAGCTCCCTTTCATTGTCCAATATAATGGGGGCCCAGCATACCATGGAGAGGGGAAAACCTGGACAATAAGGTCCATGGATCATAGTGCAAAGGCTTTGAGTGGTGCCATGCCGAGTATAATGCAGCCCAAGCTGGCTAGTCCTCGGGCAGAGCTCACAAGCCCTGCTGGGTGCTGCAGAATTACAGATGACTTCTACAAAAGCACACAGGCGTCTTTGCAGTGTATTCTCTCCTGTGTGTCCCAGGAGCGACTGATGGCTGGCACGCGGTGCTAGATCCAAGCTAGCTCTCTGTATCCACCTGGCACCATGCCTGTACTGATAGGGATTTGGAGCACGGTGCAGAGGTGACTGTTGTGCCTTGGTCAAAGTTAGCTGAGATCTGGCAGTGCTTGTTGGCTCGAGCTTAGTGTTGGACATGCTCAATGCAGGCTTTACATGGTTTTGGTGTAATGGTTTTTTAGGTGTAAGGCAGCACCAAGGGAGGCACTGAGCCTAAGTCAGATCTGGCACTGAGCTAATAAGCTGTCACAGGCTCTTGGGCACCCCAGGGGACAGCAAGGACCCCTCACAAATCTGCTTCATTGCAGTTATGCCCATAGTGAATTGGAAGCGGTACATCATGCTGTACCTGAGCTAGTTCTCTGCAGAGACAAGCCCTGTACCACCACACTTGTCATCTCATGGCTGCCTAGGACTGGGGTACAGGAGGAACAAAGGGGTCTGCACCAAGCCAGCTGAGGTCTCCAAGGTTCATTTGTCTGGGCTCCCCACCATGTGAAAGTGGTCAAATTGTTGGAGAGCAAAGCTGACCCTCCAAGCAGCATAACAGTGTTTTACAATGCAGCTGTGTCTGCTTCAGTGACATTGTTAATAACAAATCTAGGAGGGCCTGCCTTGGGATAAGTTGAGAGTTCACTGCAATAAAAGGCAATGGGGTTTCATGGATGAAGTCCCCTCATCTCACTCTTAAGACCCTGCCTTTGTACTCCCTCCTGTTGCAAAGGTTGCAGCAAACTCTAGGTGCACTCCTCTGAGTGTCTGTTTTCTCCCTCATGCTCTTACTTTCCAGTTAAATTAGAACCATCTATTATCATCCTTATAATTGCAACATTGTTTTGCATAGAAAGATGAGTAATGAAAGAAAACTACAATATTCTCAACGATGATTTGCTGAAGAGCTACTTCAGAATCTAATAGCCTCTGCAAGCTGTAAAAACAAGAGCAAAATGAAGACTCTAGGGCTGTAGCCGTTTCCTCCCCAGGTCTCCTTCTGCAATATTTCACCCCTGTCTCTGCACCTCCAAGCAGTTTGACTCTGCACACTCCCCATTCCTGCTGCAAACATCAGTTTGAGCAGTTCTTCTGCCCAGCAGCAGCAGTTTTTTGGGGGATAGGGAAGCTCTGATATTATTTTTGTGTTCTCCGTTGTCATGAACACATGGAATACTGATCTGGCTTTGGCTGCAGGTTTTGTGACCAACTCTTCCCCCTGCCATTACCTATTTTGGACAGGAACAGCAAGCAAGGGGCTGAACTTCCTTTGGCCTCAGCTACAGTGGTAGCTGGGTTTTCAGAGAGCAGGGAGTGCTTTTTCTGGCACGCTGGGATTTGATTCTCTTCCCCACATCACAAACATCCTAGATTTCTGTTTCCTCTTTATTCAAGTGCTTTTTCGCTGCCAGTCTGCCTGAAACATCTAGGGAGGGGATAGGAAGGCACCCATGGTGACATAAACACAGACACGAGCAGACTCAACCTTAAAATTTGTAAGTCTGCTCTAATGAGGTCTTGTTATGGAGCCTTCAGTTCCTAGCATGCTATCATTCTGCAGCGTTTACTGTCTTTTTGACTACTGAATTATGCTTTTTCTCTAAGGCTAGTAGAAGTAGTTCAGAAAATGTTTCAACTGTTTGTGAATATTTTGCTTTTCTAAATGCCTGACTCAGTTTACAGACAATGGGCTCTCCTCAGATGTCTCTTTTGGGGTGAACAAGGTGAAAGCTCTGTTCTTCCTTAGCCCAAGCCCTGGGAATGTCCTGAGAAGGTGGCCGGTCTTTGCCCCGGGAGGTGTGATGCTGCTGTGTTTGGCATGACGTGGCATGTCACACATCTTCTGGGGATCCAGAGGATATTTGGGAGGTCTATGGAGATCAGCAGAAGCCCTGACTACCCCTGTCATTTTAAGATAACATAAATCCATGTTGCTGCTGCAGCAGATGAATCATAGAATCATAGAATCATCCTGGTTGGAAAGGACCTTGAAGATCATCAAGTCCAACTGTAACCTAAATCCACCTACCATAACCTAATCTACCTGTTCTGTGGTTAAATCATGTCCCTAAGCACTATATTTATATTTCTTTTAAATACTTCCAGGGATGGTGACTCCACCACTGTGGCGATTAAGTGCACAGACTCCCTAGGCAGCCTGTTCCAGTGTCCAACCACTCTCTCGATAAAGAAGTTCTCTCTAATATCCAGTCTAAACCTCCCCTGGTGCAACTTCAGGCCATTTCCTCATTTCATTATTCACTTGAGAGAAGAGGCCAACTCCCACTTCCCTACAACCTCCTTTCAGGTAGTTGTAGAGAGCAATGAGGTCTCCCCTCAGCCTCCTCTTCTTCAAACTAAACAAGCCCAGTTCCCTCAGCCCCTCCTCATAGGACTTATTCTCCAGGCCTTTCACCAGCTTGGTAGCTCTTCTCTGGACATGCTCCAGCAACTCGACATCCTTCTTGTAGTGAGGGACCCAGAACTGAACACAGTACTCAAGGTGTGGCCTCACCAGTGCTGAGTACAGGGGTACGATCATCTCTCTACTCCAGCTGGCCATACTATTCCTGATGCAGGCCAGGGTGCCATTGGCCTTCTTGGCCACCTGGGCACACTGAAAGGGAATGGATCTTATAAAAGCTCAACTTTCCTCCCCTGAAAAAATTTAGCTGTCCCACATTACCCTGGTATCATCTGCCAAATGGCTACTCAACTCTGTTACCAGCACAACAAGTCAGTGGGCACGTGGCTAAGCACAGAAGGGAAGGGCAATGAACAAGGACTTGCATTGACATAAAGTGACTGTGTCATAACAGTCTGAAAAAAAAAGTAAGCACATTGCCAGGAGACTTTACATCTGTTGTATGGAAGCCTGAATGTCAACAAAAAAATACCTGGGGGCCTGCATCTGAAAAAAAGATTTTTTTAACTGTGTCTTCTTTTTTCTCCCATTTCAGTGGCTCCACCACCATACAGTTATGAATACGAAATGGAGTACCCAGCTGACCTACCTCCACCTTATACTCCAACACCACAGACTTCAATACAATATCCCCCACCCCCTCCTTACCCTGGATATTCTGGAAAATAATTATTTGGCTTCACACAGAGATTAATTGCCTGCACCATTGGGACAAATATTATCAGCTCAGGGACAAACTGGATGGGGTCTGCATCAACACGTATGGCCAGGTGTTGAAATAACCTGGGAGGGTTGCCATGGCTCAGGTTGAAGAAAAATACTGTCCACTCTGGACCATCGTGTTTCAAGATTAAGCAACGCGTGACCAAAGAAACAGTTCCTGTAAGTTAGTGCCTGATCAGTAGTGCTTAGCATCAGTGCTTCGCTTCAGCTGCAGCCCGTTATGCCATGTGGGAGCAGGGCTCTTGCCATGTAGGAACATGCAAGTGGCGCAAGTGGTTCAACAAGCTGTTTTGAAAGCACAAGAGGCAGCTGCTGGGGCCTGTTTTGGGGGGAAAACTCCAACTGCTGTCTCCAAGCATGTGTTACGCCTTTAAATGAGGGGAATAAGGAAGAACAAGGAAGGCTGAAACTATCTTCAGTTTCTACTTCAGGCTCATAATACCGGACGATCAGCTGTATTGGTCTGATAAGCATATTATCAAGAGAAGTGCTGCTGGAGTTATTCAGTAACCAAAAAATTATGGATATTATTTTTTGCCAAGTGTAGGTTGTTTTAAGTGCCTACTTTTAAATAGTTTGAGACTACTTTGTGACCTGTAATGTAAACATAAAGAGCATTTTTATATGTTAAATATACTAATTTATAGGTGATTTACCTGGATTTACTGTATACATTGGACATACGCTATAATGCCTTTTTTATCAGCAAGTGATACTTCCATTTTAAAAAAAAATACTGAATTTGGAAAACTCGCAAGTGGGAGAAGAAATGCAAACCAAGTGTTAAAACATCATAGATTTGTCTTCAATTGGATTGCATAAAGGCTATTTTAAAAATAAAAATCATACTGTTTACCAGTAATAATGATATTCAGCCTAACCAAAGAGATGAGCAAAGAGACTGTGAGCATCAGATTACTTTTGAATGTTGTCCTGGGCATTTTAAAACTGTAAGTCACCAAATAATGTTTATTGCATTCGTCACACTTTGTTCAAAGTGACAATCTCTACTATGTAAATTACAGGCCTTCGTTATTTGAAAGGTTCTATATACTTATGGAACTAACTGGAATTCAGCAGCAGATATTTTACTTCAGAATAGAGTATCCCATTACCTAAAACATCATACTTCAGTGGTAAGACTGGTATTTTTCTCAGTTTTGCATCCAAACCACAGCAACGGTGGGTCTCTGTGGGGGTATAAAAGTGCTGAATACCCTTAGTTTGAGTTGAGTGGCTGGCAGATTGAGAATGCTCAAATAGTGAAATGCTTCCAAAATAGTGGAAGGTGACAAAAGGATGGCATCTAGAGTTCAGGACGTGGCATCAGGTCCCTTTCGGAGGAAGAGACTAGAGCATACTGCTGATTCCCAGAGATCAGAATGCATTGAAATGGTTCCTAGTGTAGCCCTCATCTTCTTTCCAGGCGAGGTCAGCTGACAACCTCTCATCACCTCCTAAGTCTGGTATTTTTGGCATTCAGTCCTGATTCAGAGAAGAACTCAAGCAACCTTTTCACTTTGAGCACAGAAGTTATTCAGAGGCTTTCTTGTGAACAAGACCTCATTGACGGTCCTTGCGTAGATTTTGTAATTGTATTTGTCCCTTCCAGGCTGATTAAGCTTATCCTCTTGAAACCCCACTTGAAAGCGCAAGTGGCCTCACTGTAATTTCAGAAGACCCGTGTTGTGACCCTTGGCCAAACTGCCCTTGAGTCACGGGCCCACTAGCTACCTAGGCATTTGTAACTCAATCAGAGGAAAACTGAGCTGTGTCACGGGTTTGGTTACTGCTGGTACCTTGGAGTGTTCTCTAAGGAAGGAAAGTTGTATACCGATTTCTGTCCTGAACCAGGTTATCCTTACAGTTACTGCTGCTCTGGGCTGTGTCTTACGACATTTCAGCTGGTACCATGACCTCTCAAGAGACATATTCCTCAGCTAAAATCCTTCCGTGAAGGGCAACTTTTTGTTTTGGCAGTCCCTACTGAAAACTATCTGCCAATGTAGTGGCCAGCATGAAGAATAAAATAAACATAGTCTTCTCTGGGAAGTCCTGTTTCTGCCACATCGTTCTACAGTAGTACCTCTGCACTTTCCAGTTGATCACACTGGATGGTATTTCTGTGTCAAAGTTACCTATAGATAAAGAGTATTGTCATTTTTCCCATTCTTTTATTTCTTTTCTTTGTGCTGAACATGCAGACACACAAATCAAAAAGCAGTTTGTATTTGATGAATCCAGTGTCTTGAAAAATACAGAGAAAAAAATATTCTATAGATCATAAATCTTCCCTTGGTGGAAGAATTTCTTCAGCCGTGACATTTGTCAGAACAAGTTATAACGAAGATTTCTTAAATAAAAAGGCATTTCTGGAAGATAACTAAAAGTCTTTCATCATAGAGTCCTCTGTTTTTCAGCTTTGCAATTGCGTGTTGCCTCTGATGATATTGCATAAAGGTCATGGTGACCAAAGTAACTACAATATGGCTTATTTCAGGGGACAATTATGGAAATAGGATATTGAGTGTTTAATAGTGATAAGAGAGCAACTTGTTTGCTATGAAAACACTAGTGAGGATGCTGATGTTCTGCATATCCATGTATGTTGGGCCATACCATACAATCATAGAATCAGAGTAACATAGAATGGTTTGGGTTGGAAGGGACCTAGAAGATCATCTAGTTACAACACCCCTGCCATGGGCAGGGACACTTCCCACTAGATCAGGTTGCTCAAAGCCCCATCCCACCTGCCCTTGAACACTTTCAGGGATGGGGCATCCACAACTTCCCTGGGTAACCTGTTCCAGTGTCTCACCACCCTCACACAAAAGAATTTCTTCCTAACATCCAGTCTAAATTTCCCCTCTTCCAGTTTGAAACTGTTCCCCCTTGTCCTATCACTACAAGCCCTTGTAAAAAGTCCCTCCCCAGCTTTCCTGTAGGCCCCCTTAAGGTACAATGGTTTTTTGTCTCAAAGGACACCACATTTCTTGTCTTTGCCAAGGGTATAAAACATAAAGGCATCGCCCTTCCATAAAATCAGGTAAAACTAGTACAGAGTAACATCTTTTCAGAAAGAGGTGATGATTGTATTGAAAATAAGCAAGAAAATTGAGACGGCCAAAGAGGAGGATGGAGTCAGAAAGATTTATAAAAGTAAAAGAATAGAACAAAGAAGTTGCTGCATAAACAAATGGAAGCATTTGCTAATACTAAAGTTTTATTAGTTGAATTTAATTGAAAAAGTTGAAGTGTTGTTAAAGTGTTATTTTCTTTATGTGGAAACATGTACTTTATTCAACACCTCCATATTCAAAGTTCCTGCAGTGCAGATAATTGCTGGCCAGTAGTCATTTCTTCTGTTTCACATGAATAGATTGCAGATGAGCAGATTAGTACAAAGAATTTTTACTTAGTCACATGAAATTATTTCATTCTCATGCCCTACATCATATTATAAACTAAGAAAAAAATACAGAAGTGTGGTCTAAGGCTGGAAAAGGCCAAACAAACATTTGCTTTTCTCACCTGGCAGTGGACAGTATCACTGATACTGCCCTGGGCAGTTCCTGTATTGGACCACATGCTACTGATTTTCTTGGGGTCTCGGGTTGCTCTGCCTTTGGCTTACGATTTCTAGGCTGAGCTGGGGAGGCAGAGTGGGAAGGTTACCACGTCAGGAGTACAGGACCAGGTCCCATGAGCCTTTCTTCTTGGTTTCCTAGTTTAGCACATCAGATGACTGCCTGGTTGCATGATTGCTGTTATGGATTGGAAGCAGCAGGAGCTGCAGGTGCTTACAAGGACACATATGCTTACATACACTCTGGTGCCAGTCCTCTTTTGTGGAAAAAAAGATGAATTCTGTGTGATGTCTTAGTTAATCATGTATTGCGGATTTTTCAAGTCATGATTCATTTTGCAAACTTAATTTTAATCTGGCATTTCTTTACCTTTTTTTTTTTTTTTCCACCCCAGAAAGAGCTACTTCCAAACCAGTTGTCTCTAACAGCCTACTGTTTCTAAACTATATACCAAACAGCAGGTTAAATGTATTTAAGAGCTAATGACCCATTTGGGAGCCTTTACAAATTAGGTAATAATCAGTTGGAGGAGTTAAAAGGCCAAGGCAAAGCCAAGGGAAGTTAATGTGCTAGGCTGCTGTTACCTAAATTATACATTCTGATGAAAGGATCATTAATGCTATTATAAGCCTTTTTTAATTAAAGAAAAATGTAACTATTTGCTTTTTTAATGTTGTTAACTTAGAAAGATGCAGTTTTATCCATGTACTAGACCAGATTTTCAATAGCACCACAATGAAAAGATTAGATTGCTCCACAGAGCACCTGGATCGATATTAACAGTGTTCTTGGTGTAGTAGAAATAGTCTTTCAATTTAAAGCAAGTATTCTCAAAACCCTTTGTGAAACCACAGTGATATTTTTTGGATGTAATGGGATCATTCATAAAGCACTGATGGCTATCTATTAGAATAGTAAATGTTTGGCATTTCTGTATTTGCTTTCATCCTGGAAGCTCTCCAGGTGCTTTTGTAACTAGAAAAATAATTATTTTAGCCACCTGGGTAAAAAACACAGTAATAGTATAGGACACCCCAGGGGAGAAATTGCACTAAAGAATTAAGGTAAATTGAATATATTTCTTCAGTTTCACTAAAACATCTGTGCTTGGACAAAAAACCTTAAGACAATAACAATCAGGACCTTTTATCAAGTGGTCCCTGTTATTGCTTTCCAATGGGTATGCTCAGTCTAGTGGTATTTTTTATATTGCAGCAATATCTGACATCTGAAAAGCAGAGCCCCTGTCCAAGCCTGGACTGCAGTGCACCCATTGTAAAAACACCCCTCCCATTCTGGCATGATTTTGGACTGCAGCTGAAAGAGGTGAACAGAGGACTGAAGAAACGAGGGCTGGTGGTCCCTCAATTTAGAAAAGGGAAGTAGAGATGGGGTAAAGCAAAATGGTCAAGACTTTTGATTTTGTATGACCTACAGAGGACAGCTAGCTGATGCTGTGGCCAATTACTGTCACTGTAGAAGGAGAGAAAGCAATGAGCACGGAGCGTGCAGAAGAGCTGCCACACAGTGAGGAGACCAGCCCAGAGAAGGATTCAGGGACCTCAGGCTCAGGAGTCATGCTACGCAAGGTTCTGGGGGCAATAACGGGAGCAGTAACATTTTTCTGCCCAGTTTCCCGTGAAGATTAGATGGGCAATATTTACACAACACTGGAAGTGGAAAATGTTAATTATTTTTGTTATGTTATGCACCATTAGTATTTTGTACCCTTAGTGGAGTGGACGAAAGGGCAGCCTTTGGATGCCACTTCTATCACAGTGATGACTAAAAATGGACAAAAGCCAACAGAAACAAAATAAAAGCCAAAAACGTAGGTGTTTCTGAAGAAAGTGGGGTTTTTTCAGCCTGGCATATGAAACCAGTTCCCTCACGGAGGCAAACTGGCCTGCTGCCAGCAAAGGCAGCTGATTTTAAACAGCTGAGGCCTGCAGGAGGTAGACCAAAGTGGGAGCTGTGTGATGCTGATTTTCCCCAGGCCTGAATCTTCTTCACCTGAGCCCTCTGCTCATTCACAGGAACCCTGAAGTTCTCCTTTATTGCATAAATGCCAAGCTGGCCATCTCAGCCTGTAACAGAATATGTCTTAACCCTTCCCAAAACATCTTTGATATGTTCATTTTCAGGAACACTGGCAAAACCATTTTTTGTGGCCAGGAAGCAATCCCCAACTTTCTCTTGATAGGTCCTATGTTGTATTGACAGGAAGTCCTCCATTACAGGAACTCATCTGGAGACTGCTACAGCCTTTCACGAGTTTATCCAAATTGCCTGGTCTTTTTATATTATAGCATATTTACCAGTGACTCATCTCATTGCCCTTTTTTTGCATGCTCCCTCAAGTTCCCTCAGGGCTGCATCCTTATTTTACTGCTGCTTGCCAGAGCTTTTCTGAAGAGTGCCGATCACAGGAAAACATTTTCCGAGCAGATCCCTTCCCTTGCCCCCCCTGCATCACCACTGCAGGGAGATGGTGGGGCAGGCTGGGTTCTGCCAGTCATCCCTACCCTGGTTTTGAACATCACCACCTCTGCAGGGGAGGAAGGACTGCTGTTCAGCAGCTGTCCTGAGATCACCTTCAGCCTAAGCCTTGCTTGTGGTGAAACTCCACTCTCAGCTTTCCAAAATTCCAAATGTTGTCAGTAAGCTGAGAAAGAGGAAAAGGAAATGGAAAAAGGAAGTCATGCCCACAGCTGCCAGCTATCAAGTTGATAGCATGTTTTCTCTTCTCTGAGTGTTTCCATTTTCCTTCACTGTAGAGCATCTTTAACAGGAGGGGAGGGTGTGCTATGGGCATCTGTGCAGCTGTAAAGTCCAAGCATTCCCTGGGATTGCCATGTGATTTCAGTACCAATAGCCCCCTGCTTTGCATCTGCATCTTTAAGAACAAGTGCTCAACTAGAAACTTGGTTTTACCTTTTTTTGGTGTCTTTTTATTTTGTTTTGTTTTGCTTTGTTTTGGTTTTAAATGTGATGCACTTCCTGGCTTAATTTTTAGATATCTAATGTCCCTTGGTCTTCTACAGGCAGTAAGTTGTTGGTGACTAGGCTGTGCTTAATTAAACAAAATGTTAATAATCTATGTCTGGTAATCTTGTGAATCCACATAGTAAAACTCAAACTTGAGTGTATATTTAGTTATACCATTAAATGTGAACAATAACTCAACACTGATCTAGTGGGAGGTCTGCCTGCCCATGCAGGGGGGTTGGAACTAGATGATCTTTAAGGTCCCTTCCAACTCAAACCATTCTATGATTCTATGATGAACTATGGATTATGTAGATTGTATGACCGGATATGCAGAACGGGCGCGTGGAATAAATCCTTGTACTTGTGACTGGTGCTTTTTTGAGGCCGAGTATCATATTTGTGAGCTGCTTTGTTATGATAATGGGCTTGGTGGTGGTTTACCACTTGCCAAGGCATAAAGGGATACCAGGATACCTGCCTTTCATTGACAGCCAAGAGACAAGATTACTTCTGTACTGGCTACCTCACATAAGATTTGATCAAATTTGAGACTGCCCTTGTTGATTATCAACATCACTATTTTTGTGTCTAAAAAACAAGGCAGAGCTCTTGTGGGGATTCATCAAAGAAGTGCTGTGGTAATGCAGTCTCCACTACTGTGCCTCAGCTGAGACCTCATCAGGTAAATTCTCAATACTTAGGAATGAAATGAAATACATATGTGCTGCATCGCTGTTCCTCTTACTGTTCCTCATGCCGTAGTGCTTTTCCTCTGAAGTGGAGGGTGGGGGGATCAGCCTTCTGATTCTGGGTTTGAAATCAGCCGATACATGTATGTGCACATAGTGAAGAACTTGGAGATAAACCATCCCAGCTGGGTGATAGATTTGGGCTTCTTACTGACAAATTGTGAAGTTTAAGAGGTCTGCCACAGCCCTTGCGATGCTATTGCTGTATATCCATCTTCCTAATCTACCAGAGGCTATAGCGAGGTGTAAATGGTCCCTGTCACATCTGGGAGACTGGTAGAGTAAAACAGAGTTTCCACCAGCTCTCACAATGTGATTACAATCAAACTAGGACAGTTTAGTAATCCTTCCCTACTGGGGAGGTCCCTCTCCCGAGCCGTGTGTCCTCACACCCCCCTGTAGCAGTGGCTGCTCCCCAGTTCTGCAGGGGTAGGTGTGCAGCATCTGAGGGTGGCAAAACAAATGGGGGACATGGCAGTAAGCCAGCTTGGCAAGAAACAGTGCTTACTTTCATTGAAAAATCTACCATTACAGTCCTTCTCATTGCTGATTATGATTTCTGGTCAGCCTCAGTGAGGACAAGCTGTGACTACAGATGTGGTACAGAGAGGGGATGCCATGTGTCTCAAGGACTGAAGTCCTGTGGAAAGGTAAAATTGACCTGATAATCAAAGAACCTGGGAAAAGTCACAACATAAACATAGGTTTATTGATGCTTGTCTTTAGAGCCAGAAGAGTAGCATCCTGATGTTCCTATCCCTTCCACACCTGTCATACTCATTTAAAGAAAAAGGTCTGGAGCCCAATGTGTGTTCTTTCTCTAGCTGATGAGTGCAGAGAATTACCTTTCTAAGCCTGATCTGCTCGCTGGTAAGCTTGGACAGTGATCCTTCTGACACCAGCAAGAATAATAAAAGGGATTGATTCAGATCTTAGATCTTGGCATGTGGGAAGTGAGGGAAAACAAAGCAACCCACTAGCTGGAGCTCAAGATTCACTGAAGTTGTAAAGCACTTTGCCATCCATGGATAAAAGACTTATTTTGATCATAATAGTCAAGGTATCTGATGAGAATTTTTATAAATTAAATGAGACACCAGTGATAGATTCTGTCTAGAATGGAAGAATAATTCTGGTCTAGACAGAGCAAAGTGACTGTTTCACCTGGTGTCCTGATGACCATGACCCTCACATAAGAGTTTCATGATGAAGCTGGATTAAGCAAAGTGGGATCTGCATCCAGAAATACACTGTCCTGGTTTGAGCCAGCGTGAAGCGAACTTTCTCTTTGCTGATTTTTTTTTCTTTCAGTGAACTTTTTTAGCATCACCAGTGGACTGATAACAACCAAGGTCACTTCTAACTGTCTGCAGCCTCCCCCCCTACGGGGGAGCAGATTAGACCAAAGGCAGGATCAGCACATCAGAATATTCCCTTCTCATAATATTTTCTCTATTTGGCTTTCAGTATAGGTTAAGACATCACGGAAGTCAAGCCTTTTGTTTTCCTTTTTCTCTCACTTTTCTGCTTACTGTTGCTTCTATCTCCCTCTCTTTGGCTCTCTCTTTTTTTCTCCATTTTTCTTCACAGCCGACACCCGAGGGCCCCGTCCGTGCGCCCGGACACTCCCCCCTTCAGCTGGAGTCACCAGGGAGAAGAGTTGCTGTGAGAGTGGCTGGGGGAGGAGGGAGGGGATCGGGTGTTGCACATCCCTTTACAAATATATATATACTCCATTTATCACTAATAATTAAAATCAATCTGTTTCACTTTTCAACCCAGAAAGCCTCTCTTTCTCATTTTTTCTCCCTCTTTCCCTACCTTGGGGGAGGGGGGTGGGACTGAGAGCATTATTGTTATTGGTTTGACTGCCAACCCGGAGCCAAACCGTGACATACACGTACTCGTTTTCTATCAATTTGATGACCTGGTGTTTTCAACCTTTGCAATTGAACAGGACAATTAAGTCTTTGCCGTTTGCTTCTTCCATGCCCCAGGAGTAAGAAAGCTGAATACAGGCTGTCCTCTTGCAGTAGCTCTGCCTGTCCTTGTCGTCCTACAGAGCTCAGTGACAGCATGGACGGAGGAACAGGCACAGCTCTGAGCATCTGCGTCCAGCCTTGGGAACTGTTGTTAAGTTTATGGCCAACTCTGCAATCTGCAGGCTGTTAAGTTTTGAGACACTGTAGGGGTTTTTTTTGTATAAGTCATCTTCATATCTCGGTGCATACCCAAGGGTTGAGAATTTTGGATTTCCAGCTTCTGAAAAAAAAAATCTCCTTCCTGTATGAATGATATATTGCTATGAAAGGCCATTACAGTGGATCTAAGGGCTAAACAAAGTGGTAAATCTTCCCTGGGCTTCAATCTGAAGATTTCCTCACTTCAGGAAATTAGCTCCAGTTCACCCTGGGTACAAGGGCTTGAAAATGACAGCCAAGGATTTCTGCTAAGAGGAATTTCTCATGCTGGGCTGTGGGAGTGACTGTGGTGGTACTTCCTCAAAATATGTGTAATGCAATCTGTAAATTAGAAATATTTCATTTACCCTGGTTATGAAAAAGAAACAGAACAACAGGAGGTAAGGGCAATTTTCAAGTGCAGATAAATCTTTCTGTTCTTCGTATCTTGGAGGTCACTGCTTAGAAGTAAGAAGCTGTAGATTAAGATCTTCAGCAATTTTTAGTCTTCTATTGCCTCTGTATTTCCCAAGTGGCTGTCAAGTGTTATTTCTTCCTGGTGTTGTCAGCTTCTATTGCCTGGTACATGATATATATTTTAATTGACAGCCAGTAACAGCCATTCGAATCATAGTGAAAATGGTTTTTTATAGTCAGTGTGGATGGAAGTTGTAACTTGAGGATGTGCCAGTTACTTGTTGAAAATATGAATAATTGATGCTGAATATAATACCTTTCCATGGTGTCTATTTATCAGAGACAACGCAATCACAAAAGAGGTGGTTTTTTTAAAATTGTTTCCTTTACATATGGTTTGCTAGTCTCTGTGTAATTCAGGAAGAAAATTACTCAGCAGCTAGTTAGGGTCTCAGTGAAGACTTGAACTTAGAAATGTAATTGAGCATGACAAAATACTCAGTTTTGCCCGCAGAAATATTGAAAACAAGGTCAACAGTTAAAGTATCTTGCTAGCATCATTCATTGAAATTTGCTAGCAAGTCTTCATGTTGGGTCTGTGTGGTAGCATGGAAGTGTGATTGTCACACATTGTAGCCCACCTGGAAGGGCAGCAGAGAGGACACAACATGCAGACCCACAACGGGGAGTTACCCAGGGGCTCTGGTGAGGCTGCACCCCATGCCAAGACCCCTGCTCTAAGCCCCTCAGCCTCCACGTCTTTGCTGCTGCCATTACTCTTGTCATTACTAATAAAATTGAGTTGGGTGTGTGGAGCTGAGTTGCATTGAGTGAGCTCTGATATCCCACAAAGGCAGCAGCAGAACAGAGTAGAGAAGGAAAGTTAACACCTTTTAAAGAAACTTTTTGTTCTGAGCATACATTTACACTGAAGATGAAACTCCCACGGTGTATTTGGCTCCACTGGTGATTAATATGCTTTCCATTACCTGTGTGGTAATGCTGAGCATCATTGGCTTCCTTATTGATCTTGACATTTATTTTTTTCCTGGGCAGAAGTGTAATACAGAGACTTAACAATCTAAACCATTTCCTGAGACTGTGCCATTGACATCAGTTCTTGTGGTGACTGCTAAACCCCTTAGTGGAAGGAATCATTATAACCCTTGTGCACACTGCAGGGGGGTTGTCAAGACCAGAAGGAATTTAAAACCATCTAAGTGGGTTGGGAGGCACCCCTTTTTATACTTTGTCCCTGATGTTGCAGGTTATACAACAGACAGCCTACAAGAAGGTTGTCTTTTGATAAATGAAGGGTAAATATGAGTCGGATAGGAAGGTTTTCTCTAATTTGGTTTGTTTACCCTGAAATGAGCAGCTGGCCTGTGGTTTGGGGAAAAGAAGAGGGTTTTTCCCCCTTTGTTTTCCATGATAGTTGAATGCTGAATAAGCTTTCATGACCTGGAGGCAAAGGAAATTAAATCACTGTAATCCAGGAAAGTTTTCCACCTACTTGGAGTTTGTAGCCTGTTTGGGCTAAGATGACCTCGTCTCCCAAGTTTTAATGTGTTCTCCTCTGTCTGCCTTATCCACCCAAAGGGTTTTTCTTGGCAGATTTTGAGGACTTTCCAGAATTTTGCTGGGAATACGCAGCAGACCCATTGAGGCCACCACGGAAAGTCACAGGCAGGAAGACTGCTGCCTGCCACACTGCTGCCTGCACACCCCACAGGCCTGATGGGTCTCGAAAGGGGCAGAGAGGTCTTCAGCTCAGATGCTGCTGAATGCCTGCTCCTTGTGGTAAATTCATTTTATCTTTGAAATAGATTTACAGGATCTTCAGGGAGCTTTCCAGAAAATTCAGATTTATTGTGCATGCATTCATATTTCTGCTCAGGAAACCTCCAGGCTTAAATAAAGGTTGCTGAAAAAAAGGAAGAAAAAAAGATGTTTTACCGCAGACTAAGCTAATAACCAGTCTTAGTTTAGTTACTGCAAAAGCAAGTGGAAATAAAAGTCAGGGTTGTTTGTTTTAATATTGACAACAATTTTACTTTCTTCAACTATACTCTGCAAACAACAGGAGTCACACCCCCACCACAGTTTTTCAGTGAGATAATTAGCTCTCTCATAGCTTTAAAAATAAGCAAATACCCGTCTTGCGCATAGGAAAGATAGCATTTTAAAAATCTCAACGGAGCTGAAAAAAAAGGAAGAGTTCCCTTTCTATTTAAACCTGAACCAAAGCTGTAAGTTCAATTTCTATGCACCCAACTGGATGGATCTTGATGGCTGCCCACTTGCAACAAGGCAGAGCACCACAGGGCCTCGCTGTCTGTGATGGTGCCATCGGCATCTGCGTTTGGTGAGGACCCTGCGCAAGGGGACTGTGGGACAGGGGAAAACGGGGGAGCTGGGCTGTGCTGCTGGGGTGGGCTGAGTGCCCCTGCCAGCCCCTCTCCTTGGGCTGCATATCCAGCTGGGATATGCCAGCTGCTTCATGAAGCATTGCCGAAATGTGAGTTTAATGAGACTGAAGTCAGCAGGTAATTTGGAAAATTATCTTTTCCTGTCCGTAGTTGATTTTCGCATACCAGTTCCCTCTCCCTTTCCTCTGAAAGTTGCCTGTTGTGCAAAAGTATGTGAGTACAAGTCCCTCAGCCCCAACTCTTCTGATCAGAGTGTAATTCCTCCTCTTATTATGGTGAGTGGCAGCTTTGAGCCCTTTGTTTCTCTTCTTTGAGGGAGGATGGTGAATGCTCTGACAGGTGAAATCCCAACACGAGATGACTGCATCATCCACCAATACAGTCCTTCGTTGTGTCACATCAAAGCAAGCACAAGAAAATAAAAAACAACAACTTGTAAGTGGAAATACTACACAGAGAGACCTGTGCTTGTACGCTCTCACCTGGCAGTCTGCCCCTGTGTGCCCAAGCCCATGGCAATTCCCAGAAGAAACAACAGCCAACATGTTTGCTCTGGCAAAGAAACCTCTCCTGCGGAGCAGAGACCGCTGGTCTGTGATTTGGGAGCTATCTGTCATCCAGCATTCAGGTCACCCTGCCATCAAATATCATCTTTCTGACTTCATGCTTCATCTTGAGCTGAAATATTCCTATTTTATTTTAATAACTGCTTTAGTAACTGAGATATTATTTTTTTTCGATTTCTCCACTCCCCAATGTATAATTAGGGTTTCTGTTGCCATGAGGATGCCTCATTTGGCTACATTGCACTCTTCTACCTGGGTGGGAGTAACTGTATGGGGATTCAGTATCTTACAGCATAGTTACAAAAGAGGAAAGTTGTACTGCTTCCCATGTACTGCCTACCATTTATTTGCTTCTCAGAAAGGCAAGGAAACTGTACATCCCTTTTAAGTTACTCTCCAAGGCAGAGCCCTTTCCCCTTTCATAGACCTTGCAGACACAAACCTAAATAAACCCAACTAGCACAAAAGCCATCTCATTGCTTTAAAGGTTGACTCTCCTAATGAAAACAGTGAATAACTAGAAATTATCACAGAATGTCAGAAAGAAAGCACTGTATTTGTTATCACTAATAGCAATTTATCCTGGTGGGGTTTTTTTCTGTCAGTTCCCCATTCTCACAGTGCTGTGAGAGAAGTTTGTTGAGGCACAGAGGTGCTGGGGGACAAGATGAGTAGTGAAGTGGGCAAAATCCCTCCAGTCCTCCACAGAGGTGCATGCCTTTTTTTTGGAGTTCATATTTATATGGTTACTTCTTCTTCCAGAACCAGCTCAGCCTCTAATAGACTGGGGCTGATACATCCCAGATGAGATCTTGCCCCAAATAGAAGGTAGGGCACCCCTACAAGCACCATATAAGCCAATCTCTTCCTTAGTAAGTATTTAAACATTCTTATTAGGTGGTATTTCATAGAATCATAGAATCACAGAATGGTTTGGGTTGGAAGGGACCTTAAAGATCATCTGGATACAACCCCCTGCATGGGCAGGGACACCTCCCACTAGATCAGCTTGCTCAGAGCCCCATCCATCCTGCCCTGGAATACTTGAAGGGATGGGGCTTCGCTGGGCCGCCTGTGCCAGTGTCTCACCGCCCTCACAGTGGAGAATTTCTTCCTAATGTCTAACTTAAATTTACCCTCTTCCAGTTTAAAGCCATTACCCCTTGTCCTATCACTACATGCTCTTATAGAAAGTCCCCAAAGGGCAAGATGTTATGTTATCTCTAGGCAACCACTGTTCCTCAGTTGTACAAAACTTTGGAGCAACACCTGGGATAAATAGCAGTCCATAGCAGAAAAACTGAATCATAAATGGGCATAGGCAAGCTTTGCCCATCATGAGGACAAGGACAGAATGTCTTTTGCATGGCAGAGAGCAGATAGTGTGCAGCATAGTGTATCCGTTAGCTCTGAACAAAAACCCAGTACATTTAGTTTGTTCCTCTTTCTAGGAGGGACAGTTAACTCCATGCCTTTAAAGAAAAACCTCTACGGTTTAGAGGATGTAGAGCTTCTCTCATGCTTGACCCTGTGCTTCTCACCAAATAACAGTGCCGTTCAGGATCTCTACAGAACTCTGCTAAGCAAAGAGGTTTTTTCAGCTGATGAAAAGAAGGAGAACATTTCCTTGAATGCCACATAGGCATGAGGCTGTGTAACCTCACTACATTTTACGGAGGAAGTGAGTATTTCGGAATATTTTATTTATTTTATTTTTTAATATGGATTCTTCATGGTGTTTCTGGAATAGGAGAGAATCCTTCAAGTAAACCTCAAATCACAGGTTTCCTTGACTTGGCACACATCGGCAAGAGTTTCTGGCATCCAGAGTAGGCTGGTGGTGTGGTACTCATCTCCCCATCCCTGACACACGATAGCTCTGGGGCAAATGTTTCTGCTCCCTGCCACCAGGCTGGCAGTACAACTGGGGCTTCCTGCCTGGTCATGCTCCTGCCCGTGACTCTGCTCCCCACGCAGCACCCCATCCTCTGAGAGCAGCCAGTGGAGGGGTCCTTCATCTCTCCCACCACCCTGGTGCTGGTCATTGCCCCAACGCCAGCAGTCCTTCAGGTGCTTCAGCCTATTTAGGCTCTGCAACATTATTTTTGCCTCTGCAACATGGATGTCTCTGAGGATTTTCGATCTGTTTCTTGCTCTCCTCAGCAGGCTAGAGAAGAATGTTTAAGTCAAAGTTGAGGCATTCAAAAGGATGAAGGTGGGGTAACTACTGGGTTGCTGGTGACTTCAAGAGGGGCTTGGGAAGACTGGTACAGACTGGAAGGCTCCAACACCATGGACATTATTAGTTTTCTTGTCACCTTGGCAGGAAACAGGCTTGCCTTTCTTCATAGGCAGCCTGCAACAAATTACTCCAGAGCCCAGGGCCCTCATGAACCTTGTTTCCATGAGGTATGAACTGTGTATACATTAATTAAAGAAACAGCATCTAAAAGGTAGCATTAGCTGAAGAGCAGGAGAACAGTCCAGCCCAGCAACACAGGCTGGTGCTGCCCTGGGAGGGCTATGCTGCCAAGGGCAGTGTTCTGGTCTGCAGGTGGTCTGCAGGGGAGAATGACTGAGTCCACCAAAATCAGTGGAAATACTCTCACTGCAATATGTAAAGCACGTACCTCTGTCTTTTGTGTATGGGAACCTGTGGTCATTACATTGCTTTCTTGATAGCAATCGTATTTTACATCAATTATTTGAAATTTATCATTCCTCCAGCAGTAACACACAAAGTCCTTTCTCTTCTGCATGCCATTTCTCATACTTTTCAGATCAAAAAGCTTGTGTGATAAGCAATTATTTGTTACAGGCACTTTACATGCTGATGTGAAGCCTAATTTCTCTGCAGCGCAGAGAAGAGGTGGAATAGTTAATATCCCCTTGCTCTGAGAAAGACTGCAGAATTATAACACGGGAAGCTGAAATAATCATTCTGCCATCAGTTGTTCTCCCCTGGGCCTGCCCACTAGAAGTCATATGGAGGCAGGCATCGCTGAAGATTGCCAGCTAATTTTACTCCATGTAACATAATCTGTTTATTCAGGAGATGCACTCTATCTTCTCTGCTGTGATTCAGAAGTGTCTTAATCTGATGTGATTTCTTTCATTCTCTCTCCTTAGTAATTAATATTGCTGCATGAAATCTGAGGCTTACTCTTTATTGCGAGCAATATATTATGAAGTTATTCTTTTTGCTCAAGAAAACATAATCTATACTCTATTATTAATTCTCTAAATCTGCTTCTCTTCTATAATAATAGCATTATCTTGGAGTTGGTAGTTAAATGTCTAGGGTTTTGTTTTTATTGTGAAAGAAAACATTATTAAAATAGGAGCGGGAATAGTCTAGAAAAGTATAGTTTATGTAATTATTTAAATACAGCCTTTGTTTGAGTTTCAAACAGCTTCCCAAAGGTGAGTATCTGTTGATAACCCTGTTTATGAGATATCCAAGGGACAGTGGCTCTAGCTTACTTTGCAGAATGGATGGTTTTCCCTTTCTTATTCTTCTGATTTGTTTGTTGGGGTTTTTTCTAATGTTCAAATTGAGTTTGGCCTGAATTTCTGAAACTTGAGTGCCTGAAGCTCTGAGCCATTTCCTCAGAACAAAAATCCAACTCCAAGCACCTCCGTTTGGGTAAGTAGTAGCTGAGCTGCATGCACATGCAGTGCTTAGAAGCAGCTGGGCAATGATCAGCGTTTAACCTATTTATAGGGCATGTTCTCAGATCTCTGACCAGAAGTTTTCTTCTTGCTGTCCTGTTTTCTCTTTTCTGCTTTCCCCTGCGGTCCTGGGTCAAAGCGAATACTTCTCCCTCATCCAGTAGCCCTTCTCATTTCCCTACATCCCACCACTTGCAGCAGCAGGAAATGAAATACAAAAACTGGCCCCAAATGCCATTTTAGTTATGCGACCAGGGACTCTCTCAAGCAGTCAAAATGAAGAACTTCCTGATGACAGAGTAAAATCTGTTGATGGTAAATCTTTCTTCCCCGTGGTTCCTTTCTTTCTATTAATGTCTTCTTCTGTCATTATTTTACCCTAATTTTCCTTTCCATATATATAATGTTAATAGGGTAGTTGAATGCATAGGACACTTATCTAGGTTGTGCTTTGCTTTTGCTCATAACTGCTCCAGCTGTGATTTTCAATATCTATTCTTTGCTGGGCTTCAGTTACCCATCTGTAAGGTAAGGACAGCATTTCTCTATAATACAGGGGTGTTGTAAAACAGAACCACTGAAAGTCAGCAAGTGGTCCAGGTACAGTTCTGGTGAGACCCGTTAAAGAACTTGAATAGCTAAATGGAATGGTGTGCCCCTGTCTGCTAGCCAAAATGCTTTTAGGAGACTGCCCCTCTCATCATCTCTGCTACCTGTAACAAGCAGGGAAATGGGGCTGAGGAGGTTTGCATGTGTGTGCATGTGTGTATCCATGAAAGACAGACCCTGTGTCTTTAACCACAATGGTGGATACCCCTCTGTAGAAAGCTGCCTGTAGTTACAGATGAAGTCAGAATGACTCTGACAATTTAAAAAAAAATGCTTTTGAAAAAAAAAATAATTGTGAATTCCTTAGCCCTGGCTTATGGATAGTGGAGGAGTTTTGCAGTGGAAATAATGTTTCCCAGTGAAAAGTGAATGACACTCTGCAAACTCCCTTGAAGCCCGCTCAAAGCCCTGTCTTTTCTCAAGGCACTGCCTCCAGGGTGGACATTGCTCACCCAAAGGCCAGGAGGGCCTTGGTCTGAAAAGGCTGTCCTAGGCTGCCGATGTACAGAGTAAAATGAAAGACTAGTATCACTGTTGGAAGAAATAACTGAGACCTAACCCAGTGAAAAACTGAGTTGAGCTCATAGCCTGAGGAAACCCACCATCAGCAAGGCTGGTTTGTGGTCAGTTCCCTGGGCCAGGTTAAGTCCCTGTCATAGTGAGTTGTGTCCTGCTTCACTTGAGATAGATACAGCCTTCTCAAAATGCCCTTCTCTCCCCTTAACACTTCTGACATGCTTAACCACACACACAAGCACTTGCCCTTCGACATTTGCAGTATGTTCTGCCTAAGCATCATAGTGGCAACTTCGGGGACTTAGTACGTCAGCCAATCCAGGAAAAAATCGCTGTTCAGGATTATAAAAAGGACAAAAATAGGTGGTTTAACAATCTTTTTGTGCATCAAAATATGACACTCCTACTTTTCAAAACAATTCTTTGAATTACACCACACTGTACATGGATTCCCGTAGGGAAGACTGGGACGTGCCTGAACCTGCACAGACCCACTGGATCAGCACAGTGAATATGCACCGCAACCCTGTCTAGAGAATGGCCAAAGTGGAAACAAGGGTGAGGCTGCTCCAGGAGCAGAGCTCATCAGTTTGGTGGAGAGGAGAGACAGGAATGAGGTAGGGCTACGGAGGTGGAGTTAAAACCCACAGCCAGGCCACAGGGGTCACTTGGCTATGCAGGTTGGCATAGCTCCTACAGGACCTCATTTCCAAGATAAATGACCTCGACAAGAAATCTGAAATTTGTGGAAGGCAGGCAGAACTGGTGTAACCAATTGAAGTGTTAGAAAACATGAATTAAGATTAATCCAAAAATGTTTCCATTGTTTGACTTGGCCAAAAACCTTGCGCTGACTTTGTTGTTCTCCTTCTTGAGAAAAATCTTTTGCAGTAAGCACAGCTTTTCAGATTAGTTTCCTACATTTGTGTCATTCTTTGGACTTGTAATCAAATATTGAAGAGACAAAGGAGACTTGGCAGGCAGTCATACTCACAGCAGTCTAATGTCATACAGTTTCTCTGAAAGAAAAATGTCCTGAAACAGATGAGATAATGTACTTAACTTTGAAAAAAAAAGCAACTGAGCACTCATTGGACAAATACTCATAACATTTTATCATCAGTACAAGAAAATCAACACTTCTAAAACATCTGACTGTGGCAATGGCAGCTGAAGGTCCATGCTAACATTAGACCAGATTTTTGCAGTGCAATTTTGAGTTTTCAAGGGCCACTATTTTTCTGTTTCTCTCCAACCAAATTAGGCTCAAAGCGATGGGAGGCCAGCTTGCAGACTTCTCTTGAACAGTGTATTCCTTTTATGCAGTGATAAGCAAGAGTTTTTTCAGGTTCTTCTACCTTTTGATGAAAGGCCATCTTTTATTCTCTCTCCTATTGTGATTTTCAAAAGAATCTCCAATAAAACTGTACGAACAGAACTACAGTAATTATATCTGTCGTGGTAAAAATAAAGGGTTGCTGTCTGAAGAAGGGATCAACTTGGTGCCTCCCTAAGAAGCTTTTGATTATATACACATCCATGTATCCCTGATCTCCCATTTGCCTTCAACTGAAGATTGTTGAAACTGAAAGAATGCATAAATAAACAGAAACTTCTAAAACATTTGCAACTACTTGAAATAATCCTGACACAAGCAGCCCCCAGGTAAAACAGTGCAACAGGAAAACTCTCTCTTTATTTGGCCTAATTCTTCACACAGCTTAATCAGGGAGTGAATAATACCAAAAGCTTAATTCTAAGTAAAACATGACTTACATTTGCATAAAACTTTCATCCCTGGGATTCAACAAGTTTATATTCCTGCTAGTTTTATGGCTTTCTCAGAACTGGTTTTCTTCAAAAGAAAAAGTGGTGCTTCCTCGTTGCTGACTACAGGAACCAGAGTCCAACCTGCACAACCATGCACAGCTCAGCTGACTTCTGTACAGCTAAATGCTTTCCCAGTACAGATCTGCCCCATCCTTTCCATGCTAAAGGCTACCTTCCAGGTAACACTAGGGGAGAAGCCATCTTTCTCCTCCTCTTCTAGATTCTCACTAACATGGACATTGTTTAATGGCTTATTTGTATGTTTATTACATGCTGAATGAAAATTAAACCTCTAAAAGCTCAGCTGAACGGGACATTGCTTAAACTGAAGCTACTTTTGCAACTTTTTAATTACTTTAAGAGATTTATTGTGTTGGCAACATTAATACCACAGCTGCCAATGGAAGGGGCTATAATTAATAATGATCCCCCCACTTTTTTTCTGATTATCAAACCTGAAAGCCTTTTGTTTTTCTATACATTACAGAAATTTCACATCTAGACTCTCTGAAACTGCATCAAGCTGGCCCCTGCATTATAACCTGCTGGTCTTTTCATGAAGAGAAGGTTGTTTATTTGAGGAAACAGTGACAGCTTGGGGTCTCGACCTCTCTACGGAAATGCAGGCAGACAACAAGATCCTAGCTCATGCCAAACCAGAGATAAAAGCCAGGTCTTAGATTTAACTCTGGGGATCCAGATGACGTGGACCTCATTAGAACAACTTGGCAACCTTGATTCTGACAGTCTTCAACCTCTGCATGATGTCTCTGGTACAGCTGACATACCACGTGAAACTATTTTCTCATAAACCAAATCTAAATTTGAGCTTCTTTTGCTGCATTACTTAAACTGTCATCTGAGGAGAAGACAGTGTTTGTGAGACTTTTGTTCTGTGCCATAAATTAAAACCAGACAAAACTCGGATGCCCATCGCTGAAATGACACACAGTATTTGTAGTACTCAGCAGTAAGGAAAACTCTATTTCCTCATTTTCTCCCTTCTTCTCTGATTCAAAAAATTCCATTTTGGGAGCTAATTATATTAAGTAGCTTAACTTATTATAGGCATGATGGCAGGCAAGCACACATAAGTCTAATACCCAAATTATTCTCAGGGAGACAATCCATTGTGTCAGCTAGTGATCGAAGTGTCCATTTATATTCACAATGCTATATACAAAATGATTTAATTTCAACATCTCATCTTTTTTTTTTAAGCTAGAAATGATTATGTGATAAATAAATCATTTGGAACCTAGAAGAGTGTAAATATCTCTCCATGTCTCAACTTACTTAATGAGGGGATTCAAAAATCAGAGAAGATATGACCCAAAACGGTTCCCTCAGCTGCTTGAGAAAGAGAGAGGATACAGGATATCTTTGTTACATTTTTCAAAGGCACACATAAAGAAAGAACACTATTATAAGTGATCCTGCTGTTCTCTGTCCTCCCTGAAGTTGTATGCCAAACATAAGTATTTTTATATTCTTGTTTTATACTGTAAGCCTTGCTTTAAATAAGCAACCCAAGGAAACAAGAGCTCTTCTAGCCAGCATTTGCTTGGTACTGTCTCTCTAAAATAAATAATTGGGCCACTTTTCTGAATAAGATTTCATATTTATAGCAGAAGAAGGCAGTCCCTCTTCATGGGACGCTGCAGAATTGATTGATGTTTTGGAAGCAAATGAGACAATTTCTGTGAGTTCTGGGATAAAGTACTATAAAGTAATATTCTCTTTTCCTTAGCCATTTTGTAGTTAAATAAAACATCATCTGTGCTAAACACGGTACTTGGTTAGTCAGCATTTTCCCCCAAATCCCAGTCTTAATGAGGAAAAGATCAGTCAATATGGCTCACATTTATGAGAATCTTTTGGGGGTTTTGGTTAGTATCCTTGTGCTCACATATAGTAAGAGTAGAATATTCCTGGGATTATTAACGTTAAACAAGAGAAGCAGCTATAGAAAGACTCACGTGAAGGCTTAAAACAACCCAAGGTGTTCTTGAGGTACTAGCACTTCTAGAAAATACTTTAGAAAAATATGTGGGTCTTTCTTATACCCAGTCACACATGTAATTCAAACCATAATGTACTTTATCTCATTTGTCATCTCGGAGCACAGGCAGTGTCTGTGGCCTTTTTTGCTGGCTCGCCTTCAGTTGTAGACAACACTGAATGTCTGAATACTGATACAGATCTTAGGCAGCAACCAGCCTCAGGATATGAAGAACCTCCTGTTTCCCCAGCATACAGCTCTCTACCATTTGCCCAACTGGATCCTCGTCTTCCCCAGGAAAATCTCACTGCTCTATTTCCAGAAGCTCCTGCAACGACTCCCTTTTTCCTGCTGCGAACGCCTGGCTCTTGTGTGGAGCAGCCCTGCCAGCAGCAGGGCTCAACAGCAGCTGCTGCAGGTCCTCTTTACCTCCGCACCCTTCCCTTCAATGTGGTGACCAAAGGGGCACCAATAATTGATAATTGTTTGCGAGTGTGACAGGGTGTGGACCTCAGCCCTCGATCCCCTTTTGGAGGGGGAGCAGGTCGTGGCTTTACCCATCTCAGTCTGTGACAGCTTCACACCAGCCCCAGTGAACAATATGTCTTGTCTGAGGTTTTTGTCCCTGAGGCTATTGTTAAAGCCACTCTGAAAAGAAGGGGCTAGCACCAGTGCTGCAGTCAGGAAGGATGCGTCTGCACAACTGGTTTAAAGGCTCCTGGGCATGATCCCATAACAATTTTTTGAACAGTTTTGGCCCCAGAGAACTAGTACATTGCCAAACCCTGGGTATGAGTGTGGAGGTTATCATGGACCAGGAAGCCCATGGACAGCCTGCCTGCAGCCAGGCTGTGTGGGAGAGCCAGGGCTCAGAGTGCTCCGTGGGCTCAGGATTCTACATGGCTCCTGGCCTAAGACCCAGAGAACAGTTGTAGATATGTTTGATTTACTAGAGTCCCTCCAAGGTATGCATGTTGGGATTGGTTTCAGAAATTACCATAGATTTTGGGTCTGGTATATTTATATGCACTTAGCAAATAGGGATTTTTGGTTTTATTTGTTAGAAATTCTCCACAAATTGTGAGGTTTATGTATCCAGGCTTATATGATAAAAAAATATAATTTGATACTTGATAGTAGAATTGATTCCTGCCTTTTTTCAGGCCACTGTCAATTGACTAACTTTTTTTTTTTTTTTTCAAAAGGCGAGTGAAATGGCCTTCATGCAGACAGCAAGTCACCCTGATGCCGTTAAAGTAAACAAGAGAACAAATAAAAGCTACATCAGTCACGTTCCCTAAACTATACTGATAAGAAGGGAAACCAGACCGTAGAAGTGATTATGTGTGTCAGCCATCTGACAGCCTTTGCTGTCATTGTTCAGCCCAGAAAGCCAGCCATGTCCTGGGCTGCATCAAAAGAAGCATGGCCAGCTGGTCAAGGGAGGTGATTCTCCCCCTTTACTCAGCTCTCATGAGACCCCACCTGGAGTGCTGTGTCCAGTTCTGGAGTCCCCAACATAAGAAGGACATGGAGCTCCTGGAGAAAGTCCGGAAGAGGGCCATGAGGATGGTCAGAGGACTGGAGCACCTCTCCTACAAGGACAGGCTGGGACAGTTGGGGCTGTTCAGCCTGGAGAAGAGAAGGCTCCAAGGGGACATCATAGCAGCCTCCCAGTACCTGAAAGGGCTACAGGAAACCTGGGGAGGGACTTTTTTTCAAGGGCAGGTAGTGAGAGGACAAGGGGTAATGGATTAAAACTGGAAGAGGGGAGGTTTAGGTTAGACATTAGGAGAAAATTCTTTAGTGTGAGAGTGATAAGACACTGGCACAGGTTGCCCAGGGCTGTTATAGAAGCCCCCTCCCTAGAAGCGTTCAAGGCCAGATTTGATGCAGTTTGGAGTAAGTCTAGTGGGAGGTGACCCTGCCTATGCAGGGGGGTTGGAACTGGATGATCTTTAAGGTCCCTTCTAACTCAAACCATTCTATGATTCTATGATTCTCTGACTTCAATACTTTACTAGAAAGAGGACAATACTGAAAAAAGAGGATTATCTGAAAAGGAAGCACGTCCTGCTTTCTGAGAGTCTGGGTTGGTTTTTTTTTGCCTGGGCCTTTCTCTTCTTTTTTTTCTTGCTACTATCTTTAGTTAGATAAACGTGAAATTTACTGACCTTCATAGCAAAAGCAAGTATTGGCATACCTGTTTTAAAATATGCCTTGTTTAGTCTAGCTGAGACTCTCAGCTCCTGAAGAAAGAGCTGCCCATTACAAGATAGCTGTTAGATAACTATTAAATTAGATTAATCACCTGCTGAAGACACCTTGTTCTCTTCTTTGCCTGCAGATGGATCCTAAATGAAATGTGTAGTCTAAACACCTGGGGTGGGATTCAGTTAATTAAATGTCAGTCCTCGGGTTGTTTGAGATCTCTTGGAAGGGCACTGTGGGGCTGGTAGAGATGACCCAAGACTGGGGGAGCTATACATCTTCTGAATTAGCAGGTAGGTTAAGCTGTGGGTACCCAAATGATACGGATATTTGTGGCTTTTTAATTGAATTATACCTAGAATGCCACAGTTAGCAAAGTGAAGAGTATTCCCTTGGTTTCTGCCTGCATGCTGCTGGGGAATATGTCTTGGTAAGAGATGTGCAGATCTTGAAATTTCAACTGGAAGTCAAGATGTCAGGGTTTGGGCCTAACACGACAACAAGAAAACAGCAACGTGGCTGCTCGCTCAACTTCCCCCCCCACCCCACACACACACACACACTGGGATGGGGAGGATAAAGGCCAACTAGAAGCTCGGGTCGACACAAAGGACAAGGAGGGTTCTTCACCAATTACAGACTCAACTTGGGGAAAAAATAATTTAATTTCACACTAATCAAATGCACACAGGACACAACACAAAGAGCAGTGCTTACATACGTTAGGCCCACCCCTCCCTTCTTCCTGGGCTAAAATTACTTGGTTTCCACTTTCTCTCCCTCCTTCCCCGCAGTGGCACAGTGGGACAGGGGATGGGGTTTAGAGTCAGTTCACAGTCTCATGATTCTTGCCGCTCCTTCCTCCTCAGGAAGATGGATTCCTTACAGTCCTCCCCTGCTTCCCCATGGGGTCCCTTCCAAGGGAGAGAGTCCTCCATGAACCTCTCCTTCCTGAGTCCTTCCCACGAGGTCCGGAGCAAGCTGCTCCAGCGTGGGCTTCCAACAGAGTCACGGGCTGCTTCAGAAACAGTCACCTCCCCTGGCACTGGGGTCTTCCATAGCTGCATAATCCAAGTCCTCTGGCAACAAAAACCAAGTTCACCTCTCCTGGCCCCTTCAGAGAATGTTCCACCACGTTTTGCCATGAATGCAAGGGTAAGGGGACAGCCTGCCATCTCGCCATAGGTTGCAGGGAAACTTCTGCTTGAGCACTTTCTTCCACTTCTTCCTCATAAACTACCAGGATCTTCACCCCACCACTGTCATTCGCCTCTCCAGCTCAGCTGTTCTTTTTCCTCTGCTCGCTCTGCTCAGGTCATATGTTGGTTCTTTTGTATGTTAATCGCAGAGGTGCATTTATTGTCTCTCTAATGGCTCCTTGGCTCGGTGCTTTTGGAGCAGGGGGAGCTTCTCAGCTTCTTACAGGAGCCACCCATGGGGCCCCTCCCCCACTACCAAAAATCCCACCAAACCAAACCAGCGCACAAGAAAAGCAGTGTTAATCTCTTTTGGCTGTTTCAATGCAAAGAAAAGGCTTTCCTTAACTAAGTGATAAAAAATAAGCTTTAAGCCACGAGAAATTATGGCAACTTCATGAATCATTCTTATCATGCCCTGTGTCCTGGAGTAGTATCCATGGAGCTCTATTGCTGTGATAGCAATGAAATTAGCTGAAGGAGGAGGGGGAAAGTGTATCTATAAATTGTCGTGGTTGTCTGACACCGCTGTAACTACAAGAACTCCAGATTAGTGAAGTTCTTGAGTTCCCAGTTCCAGTTTCTAGACAGCAAGAAATATTTTTTAAATCTGACCCTTTGCTAGAGTGGTGACACTAGTAGTATCCAGCTCATCAGGGCTTTTGTTTCTGGAGTTCCCCAGCCGTACACACTTTGGCTGTGGTATCCATTCATATTCTTATTTACACATTAGTATAGCAAGTCATTCATTTAGCTTTAGAACTATAATTGTTTGCCAGGTTTTGTTTACCCGTATGTAACAGAAATGAGACCTGCTTCATGTGTGAGCATATATTTACAGATGCATATATGCATGTGAGCAAGCATGTACCTTTGTGTATGAGTGTTTAAAAATCCTATAGGGAGAATGAGGAAGGAGGGGAATGAATTATTCCTTATCACTGCAGCACAGTAATTCAAATGGAGAGAAAAATCCCTACAGCTTGGAGGTGAATCACTTGCCAGCACACACCTTAACCTGTAAGACTCAGAAGGTAATACAAAGTCTGGTCCGCCCCCAGCATGCATGGGGAAGAGAAACTTCAAGGAATAGGAAAATTTAGTTTTTTTTTTTTCTATAACTTCTTTTTCATGCTTCTGCATTTCTGATGCAAACAATGCTAGTGGTAAAAAGAGAGCAAGCAAATCAGCAGGAGAGATAACTGGAACAAATCTAGAAGAGTCAGGAATATATATGCTATGAAAAGTCTTCATCCCCCTCCTTCCTTAATTCTTAATTCAGCTGGTGCCTGAACAGGGACGAGTCCTCAGCCATTGCCAGCTTCTGCCTTATGGAGCTCTGAAGTGCTGGGTAATTTTGCTCCCCGTCTGATAATCACATTTTGTTTCATATAACTTCTTCATTATACCATGAAAAAGTGAGGAAACTGCTCATCTGTTTAGAGTGTGGAGATTAAAATTAAAACTGTCTCAGTTTTCACTGTTATCGTGTGGGTGTCAGTTCAACAAAGTAACACAGAACAGAAAACTATCAACTGAGACGTCAAAGAAGACAGTCATTACAGTAGCTGGAAAGGCTGCTATTTACTTTATTGCTGAAGGAAATGTTTGCTTAGTCTGTGTCTGCAGGTAACAATGAATCTATTAAAATAAACTCTGGATTCATTTCCTGGCACTTAACATTTCTCGAATGCCTAATCTTTCTGTAGTAAATGGAATTGTTGTTTGGGTTTTCAGGATGAAACATGAATGGGTCTCCAAAGATATATATATATATTTTAAAGTATTGTTTATTAACAGTAGCAATGAGGGGACCTTAGTCTCTTCTCCTTATTCTTCTGATCAGTCAGAAGCTGGTGTAAAGATTGCAGGCCTGCCTTGTTTGAGGAAGCCAGTTAATGTTTGATGAGTGCTGTTCTAGTGTTTCTGGTATGTATTAGGTTAAGAGGAACAACAACTTACTTGGTTTAATCCTTCAACCTTATAATTCTGGAGGCAATAGCATGTTATTTCAAGTAGAAAAAATGTTAATTATAATTTTATTCACCTGCGCAGTGGAGGAAAAAAAGATTCTTCCACAGTGAGTTTTACCCATGAATAACAAAGAAAAGGGCAATAAAAGAGCTGTTGATGTATTTTGGGGCATCGCCGGGACGGCAAGTTGACATCATTGTGTCAACTGTCAGCAGGAGTGATTGAATTTATGTTTACTAATGTTTTGTATTTTATGTCATGTAAGAATGAGATCTAATTGTAAGATCAATTAGGAATAATAGCAAGTATTTCATTAGAGATGCTAGACATTCTCAATATAAGTTGTCATGTAACTAGTCAAACATCTTACTGCTGAAACACCTCAGAAGTACCAGGCTGTGCTTGCTGCAGTGTACTTTAAGACCATATCTTTCCTCTCGTTCTTGACAAACAGGTGTTTGTTCCGAGAGCTCTTCTAAGTGACTACTGAATGTGTAAGTTTGGGATATAGCCTGTATTAACAGAAGGTAGATCTTCCAGAGATGTGAAGTTCATACTTCCTGGGTTTTCTGTACTGGTCTAGAATGAGTGGCTAATCTGGAAAATGTGTGAGCAGCCCAGAGTATCTTTCTGATCACTGTTGAAGTGCTGCCAGAGCCCTGAGGTGCAGGGTCACAGTCCTGCAGACTCTGGAGGAGGAGGCAGCAGCCTGTACAGAGGCTTCCTGACCCACTGGAGCCCTGTTCTGAGTCACCCCTGCAGCTTGCTGGAGAAGCAGCGAGCCTGCAGAGTTTTTCCTTTGGCCGCCACCGCCTGTCTGTCAGGGCAACTGCTGGTCTCTGGCACCAGCCCTGGCTGCCTGCTGCTCCCCAGCTTGTGGGGGCTGCAGGAGATCAGCAAAGTGAATGATCACTTACCTGGCTGTCTTTAACTGCTGGGGGATATCCTCTGAGGTGTCTTTGCTGCTTTCTAGACATCATTTTGGGAGGCTTTCTGCTTAAAAGCAGCCTTTTACTTCAGTTGCTCCTATGTACCATTTTGCAGTGTTTCAGTGTTGGTAATGGCTTGCCTGGGAATTAAACTGGCAGCGAAAGACTGGATTCATCCAAATGCGTTTCTTTCTAATCGGCTATCATCTCAAAGTGGGATCTGGCATACAGACCATTAATCATCTTTAATCACATGAGGCCCAGTGCAGCCCCTTGCTTGCTGTGGAATGTCTCTTGTAGATTAGAGTAAAATACGTAAGTCAGAGACTTCACTTTTAAGAGTAACAATTTCCCATTGTACATCTAAATATCAGGTGGCTCAATGAAAGAGGCAAAGAAATGAGTGCAATGCAAATAACCACGGAGTACTTCAATTAATTGGAATAAACTCTTTAAATACTGCCTGTACACAGTGCTGATAATCGTGGCTGAATTTTAAAAGATGTGTATTATGAGTGTCAATTCTATCCTAAGGACAGACAAAAACTAAGAATTCTTCCATGTAGCTGGAGGAAAGATCTGTTCTCTAAAAACAAACTTCCTACTTTACATCTTTGTGTGGAATAAATGTATAACTTCACAAGGGGGTTTTGGTTTGTTTTTTTTCTATTATTTTGTGAGTGTGTGGGTGGTTCTTTTCCCAGACACTAGTTAAAGAAGTTCTGTCATGTGGCTTTAGTTCTCCCAGTGCATGCAAAGGGTGGTTTCAAGAAGATTTTCTAAATGTAAAGCTGGTGTGGTGTATTGATCAAATGTACTTCCTGACATGTCTTGGAAGTGAAAGAGAAGCAGTCAGTATGCTGGTTTGAGAGACTTAACTAGGAGATATTCTGAGACATTATCTGTATACAGAGAAATGGACCTTAATGAGCCTCAAGCACCCACTCAAAATATATGCTTGGATGGTGACTTGGCACTGGGGAAGGTTTCCCTAATTTTTTTCCCTTCAACCATCAAAACTTTGAATCTGAACTTGAAGTTTACCCACCCAGTGCAAATGAGGCTTTGGATAAATAGGAAATACTGGATTCAGCTGAAAACACTATTAAATACAAAGGGAAACTTGGAATTGTAAGTGCCTGGAGGAAGGATCAGCTCTTTAGTAGGATAGTCATTAAAGAAAATTACACATTACATCCAAGATAAGAAATTACTTAAAATAGTCTTAGAGACTGGGTCTTCTAGGAGCAGATTAAAAGCCGGAGTTTAATTTAGACCATCGGAGTCCATTGTGGAGGACAGATTTATTTCTAGAGATAAAAGTATGCCTTTGAACGCTCTCAAGATCAAGCTTTGGCAACATTGTGATTGTATCCCTTAGCCTTGGTATAACTCTTCACTCAGGAATGAATGCTACTGTTTTATTTGCTGCCAAGCTTCCAGTTGCTGGAAAGGAGATAGTGAGGTTTGCTATTGTAACATCTGGATTCTGAGTTAGAGCATTCAGCATACAGGGCAGAAATTGAGCATGGCACAAGTGATGCTTATTTTGATATACTATTGAGCTGTTACCCCAGGTTTTGACTGATGCTAGATGTTGCCTTTAGGAATGATAAAAGATGTCGAATTAATTGCTGATTTGTCTTCTCTTTCATTATGTGGACCACACTTCTATTTCATGTTATCCACTTGGATATTCTTTCTGAATGCAAAAATTTGCTTCTGCCTCTCCTCCAGTATGACATTTTGGTTTTTTATTTTGATCGATACTTTTTGTGGTAATTTCTAGCAGGAGGAGATTGTGACTTTCATGTGTTAATGTATTTTTAACTAGAAACAGATTAAAACTACGTTGATATGGTGCTACAGCTGTGCTCTGCAGTTCCCCCTCAAGCCTTACTCCCCAAGAAAAATGGGGGGCAGGGGAGTGAGCACACAAAGGGGTTTTTCTCCTTGTCCTCATGAACACACTAGACTCTTCTCAGTGATCCACACTGAAGTCTAACACACATGATGAGCATGGAATGCAGGTGAGGTGCACATTCAAACCTAAAGTTCAGCAGATGCTCCTGACCCCTCCAACTTGGACATACTTCCAGCTGGTAGGGCCTGTAGATTGGTGGGTTCCGGGGGGCCCACGTGCATGTAAGTGTATTTAATACTATTTTGAGACATTCTTGAGGTGCAGAATTATCTCATCCCCACTGTCAGGTCAATGTTACATGGTGATCCACATGGACTGTGTGGGTAATGTTAAAAGGCACAAAATTCAGATAATGTCCTGAAGTGTTGTGTGAAAGTCAGAAACACTGAATAACATGTCCTGGTTTGAGCCGAGATAGAACCAATTTTCTGTTAGCAATTTTACTTTTCAGTTAAATTTCTTCTAAGTAAGTGCATTCTAGAAATTGTGATACAGCCAAACATGTCCTGGGAAAAGACTAAATTATAAGTTTAAGCTAGAATAACTTGTTAATAATTACTAGTTTGACTTTATAAAATTACTTGGTCAATCCTTACTTCTTACTCTAGGTGTTTTTTTTGGCTCTCTACAAGCTCAAAGGAATCATTACATCTGTTTATATTATTCAATATTACTTCACACCATATAGACAAGAAATATTACTTAATATTAAAACCAGCTTGTATACTAGAGTGCTTTCCTTTGGCAAGAAGAAAAATGGATTTTGTGGTAAATTTAACAAAAGTGCAGTTGCATGATAACAGGAACAGAATATAAGTATCACCCCAGACTCAACAATAACAGTGCCACCTTTGAGAGTAAAAAGGATACGATGGGTAAAACTCAGAAGATAAAAGCAGTTATAGCTATGTTTGGGGGTTTATTCTACAGGCAGAGGGACAGGCAGAGCTGCTGGTTTCAACTCATCCCTAAAAGAGAAAATGCTGTAAATGTAAAATGGACGTGGCTAGACAACTCGAGGGAGAATAATGAGTAAGTGTTGAAACACAGTAAGTACTGGGGGGAAACAGACTGAATCTTAGGAATAAATCCAGGACACCAATTTATTTTTATGATCTTCCAGGGAATACTGAGGCAGTCCAGCTCCTAGTGATTTTTGCCTCGCTTCCAAATGAATTCCTCTGTGTGTGTCCAAGTCCTGCCAAATGGAAATGCAGGATTGCTGGTAACAGCCTGTATAGCTCCCCATCGCCTCCCTTTCATGGACCACTTGAAATGTTGTGCTACATGTTTGCTGCTGTCCCTTTGGCTAACACCATGAGGAACAGCTCTAGTGAAATAGGCATAAACAACTACAAATTGACTTTCAAGTGGCTGTCAGACACCTGGAGACCGACAGCTTTTGTTTAATGGAATCACAAAGCCAACTCGGAGAAACCCTAAAGGCAGCCCGAGTTACAAATGTGGCTGATGTAGCTATTCCATTGAGATACAAACCCACTGTATTCAGAGCCAGGCTTGCCATCAAACTCACAGCAGAGCTCAATGTTTCCAAGTTATAATTCATAGGATTTAATACTTCTGGGGGAGTGTTTGTGTGATTGCAGAGAAGGGAACTTCTTACCTTCATTATAAAATATTACAAATAGATCTCCAGAAAAACAAACCTCTGCTACATCATGGAAACTAATAAATGTAGTATTTTAATCTTTTTGACACAGTACAATTTCAGCCACTTATTAGATCTGAGTTCTGCATATTCGTTCATAGAACGCAGTGACAGAGATAGATATGTATTCTCAGTTGAAAGAATATCAAGTTTTCTTAACACTGAATTCTTTATTTTAAGTATATGGTGCAATAAGCCTTCATTTGGTTTCTCTTAATTGTTAAACTAAACAGATCCAAAATGTGTGCCAATATCTTGTCCTATTCTTTTTTAAAAAAGTCTCTTGGAAGATTATTCTTCCCACTGGCCATGTCTGCAGCTTTGCCCCTTAGCTCAGCAGGAAAGTGATGAAGGCCTTGTAGGATCCAAAACTGCATGTTTTGAAAACGTCAGTTTTACTGAGGGCTTTCTTTCATGAATTCTGATTGCAAATAAAGTGATCCTGGGGGAAAGGGGAAGCACTAAGGGGCTGGAAAATAAAATAAAAAAATAATCCAGCTTTTCCAGCAGTGCTCATAAAACTGAAAACAGAAGGAAGCTTATAAAACAACACCTAAAAGAAGTCTTTAATTTCTATGTTAACCCTTCTTACACATTTTTAAATTTAGTCTATTGGATTTTTTCCCAAATACCATAATGTAAAAAAAGGCTCAAACTGTTAAACAGCCTTTTACAGACTGATGCAATTTTATATGTCAATTTGTACCTGATGTGTTGCACAGAAAAACTATACATTTAAGGAAATATTTTGCTTTTGGTGTTTCTGATTTGTTGATACCTCCTTGCTAAGGAGCAAAGACTTTTCAAGCCTTTAGGTTGTTAAAACAAAACAAAAAAATCCACTTTAATTAAGGATGAGGGTGTCTAGCTGGACTCATTTCAAATTCTACTTTAACTTGATCCATGTCAATTTGCTCTCATAGCCTCAGATATCAGCTATTTCTTGAAGTGACCAGGCAAGAAGGTTTTCTTCAGGAAAGCATTGTACTTAATGGTCTAGAAACTATTCCTTCAAATAGGTACACCCAGCCTCTTTAAAAGAGTATGTCAAAGGACGTAATGTAGCCAAAATAGTGTCATTCTTTCTTACTCATTGCTTCTCAGGGCTTAATTATTAACTCTTGACAAGTGGCAACAAAGAAAAATCTGATCTGCATGGAATTAGGGTGGATACAAGCTGAGTACTGTTGCTGGGTACTTTTGAAGGAGAAAAGGTCATTTTCAACTTGCATGAACTAACTCACCACACACGCTTACCGTCTGTTTCATGACCGGCATGTGCCTGAAAAAAATCAGTGTAATTTCTCAGTGTGGTTGTGAGTTGGGGATTCTTGACAGCTTGTACTGAGGAAAAGTGAAGAACCAGGAGGATATGCGACTTTGTGTTCCTGGGAATCTGTCAGCCATCAAGAGGAGGATCTCCAGTCTTATAATCTTGTACCTTAAGAGAAAACTGACTGAACTTTTATGAGTGTTATCCCATTGACTTTGGAGCACTTCAGTAAAATATTTTTCTCTTTCTGGCCAATTCTGCAGCTCTTCCTATTTATGTGAGGCTTTCCTAGGACAGCCTAGTATTAATATGAGTATGGATTTAGGCTGGCTCTGATGCTGTCCTAGTCTATACTAATGGAAGTACAAAGTGGGGTACAAAAAACCTCCTACTCTATCCCAAAACTTGTACTGACTTTGGTAGAGTCAGATGATTCACACAAAAATACTCTAGTTTCCCTACAGCTAGATGAACAGTATATTGTGCAAGGGTCATAAAGCTTCCAAAATCCATGTGTTCTAAGTAGCAATAATGATTAGATAATCTTGGTCTACTATACCATAAATTAGTATGGAATCCACAATATTCTGTGGTATATCTGTGATGTAGAAATATTCGGTCTATGTAGTTTTTGTCATCATTATGGCCAAGGAAACATTACTCACATCTCTGTCTAATTCTGTAATTTCTCCCATGCCTAAGAAACAGTAGTCATTAAAAAAACTGAACTACAAATCATACTATAATTCTGCAAGAAAACTTAATGGAGTAGCAGGCCTGGCTCAGATTTTGAGAGAAAAAGCTGTGTTTTGCAACAGTGAGCTCTGTGGAGCTGTTGGAAGATCTACCTAAATTAAATCCAAAGTAAAATGGGTGATAAGCAAAGCTGCATTGTGTGGCCTGATAGAAGAAAGTGAGGAGAGAATCATGTAAGTTTACAAGGGCATGTAGCGATAGGACAAGGTGTAATGGTTTTAAACTGGAAGAGGATTTAGGTTAGACATTAGGAAGAAATTCTTCACTCTGGGGGTGGTGAGGCACTGGCACAGGTTGTCCAGGGAATTTGTGGCTTCCCCCAACCTGAAAGTGTTCAAGGCCAGGTTGGATGGGGCTTTGAGCAACCTAGTCTAGTAGAAGATGTCTCTACCCATGCAGGGGATTTGAAACTAGATGATCTTTAAGGTTCCTTCCAAACCATTCTATGGTTCTATGAAATCTTCAGAATCTAAATTTGGGCTTTGGGGTGGGGGCTGGGGAGGAGAGCCCAAAGTACATCATAGAGCTGACCTAGAACAGAAGAGTATTGTAGCAGTGTGTAATCTCTGCTCTGCTCATATAACATATTGTCTTACCTATAAATCCTGTTGCTTGTCTTGAAAGACAAGGATGTGAACAGTGTCCCTGAAGCGTAGTCAGGGATAGTCAGAAGAAGCTCCAGCCTTTCCCTTATCCCTGCAGAGCCTTGGCTTCCCATGACACGCAGATGTCTGGAGACTGAAGGGAATAATATTGTTGTTCAGTCTCCAGCTAGAATACCAAAATCCTTCACAGCTCTCACCTGCTGCTCAGATGGACCTGCTGCATGGACCATCAGTGTGCTCATAATAGATTTTATGGCATTTTATGCACCATTTATTTCCTGACTAGCTGTGCTGCCACGTAGCCAAATATAATATGAAGCCAGAAGAATGCTGATAGCTTGTCAAGAACAAGGGAAGATGAACTCTGTGAACTGCCAGACGGAGAGATCCTGGCTGCTGAGATACATCTTGCTGAGGGGAAGTTTGTCACAAGCTTAATCTGTTCTTCCTGGGAAATGCTCAGGTTGTGCTCGCCCTGGGATATCACTCTGGAATGTTGCAGGCTGTTGGTGTCTGGTCTACCACTGCCCTGCAGCAATCATGGTTAATCCATTGCTTGAAGCTGGGGAGGAAAAGTCACTTGGGGCCCACAGATAGAGAGAACCAGCACGATCAGACCATCTATACTGGCTTTGGGAGCCTTTTTTTTTTTTTGTATCTGTTGAGACAGTAGCTGACCTTTGACAGATGTGTACTGGATAACTAAGGAGACAGGATGTAGCCAGAGATGATAAAGAGCTTTATTTACTTCTAATCAGTCCTTATTTCATGAAGATTTTAATCTTCATGAAATTATATATATATAATAATGGAGAAAACCAGCCTATCCACAGCCTACAGTTTTAAAAGTAGTGTAAGGACTTACTTTTTTTTCATTGTTTTCCCTTGCTACCTGTCAGCTCCTGGTGCACTGCTCACCTATTTCATGCTGAAATCTAGAGCAAAATTTCTAGGCAAAGTTGGTGATCATGTTTCCTTAAGTGTCCTTTGCTAATCAAAGGTAATTGCAAAGTTACAAGGGTTTCACTGATAATCAGTTAAATGCTTTTCCATTCACAAGTTACTGTTCTGCGGGCTCATTCTCAGGAGGATGATGAAAGCTCACTAAAAATTGAAATACCAGACTTTTTGCAAAGCTGATTTCTCCTTTTTTTTTCTAGAACCAGTTTATCCTAATCACAGAGCAGAAAACCTAACTCTAATGCAGAAGGAAGGTAATTTATGTTGAACCTTTGATGTTTGGTAACCAGATTGTTCATATTTGATCATGGGTTTACGTACCAAGGGTATTTCCAAGTTAGAGCAAGAAAATTTCTAGTAGAGAATTTCCTTTTCTTCCTTCAGCTAACACTTTTGTCATAGAAATGACTGCCAATATGTCTGAATGCACAAACGAACTAGGACTGCTCCACAAGTATTTTAGCCAATTATTTAAACCATGCACTTTTAATCAGAATTTATTGAATCAAACCAAAGTATTTCAAGGTTATGATGTTTGTACATATTCCTGGCTTAACATAAGTAGCTTTGAGAGATTTGTTATTTGCCAATTTTTATTAAAACCACTGCTTTAATCATTTTCAAATTAAAACAAATATATAGCACTAGAAAAAAAGATGAAAGATTAAAAGGGTGTGTTTTCTTACTGCATAAAGACCTAACATATGTTTTTAACTTTTAGAAAATAATTAGGGGGAAAAAAATAAATCGCAAAACCTTTGCAACACACCTTTAAAACAGATCTGCTAAGGTTCTCATTGGGATTAATGTTTCTGGGACAGCAGAACAGTGACACTGGCCTAAGGGAATGTTTGACATCAGAGCCCACCTATGAAGACACAGTACACTTGGCTTCACGATGTGAAAATCACACGTCATAAGTGAAGCTCATTAAATAATGTTTTCCCTCTTTCTTTTTTTTCCATTAAACATAAGCATTACGTATTTTTTTAAAAGGAGACATTTGCTTGAATGAATTCAAGTTAACAATCTTTTATTTTTTAATTCTATTCAGTGCTTGCAGACCTCAGGCTCTTACTTGGTGCTTTAAACTTGAGCTGTGGAGGATAGCTGTGATTGGTCTCAAAACTCGCCTCTTGTTTCCTGACTGACCAGACAATGCCATTTTGTTTCTTTTGCCAACTGTTTGAGTAGCAATTCCTGTAATCACGATGAGGGTGCTGCCTCTGTGTTTCTGTTAGGGAGAGTAACAGAAGATTAGGAATCATTTTAAAATTGAAATAACTTCCTTTTAATTCTCCCAGGTCTTGTTTCTGTGCAAATTAGGCTGCTTGGTTCAGGTGCAAGATAAAGATCTTGGTATGTGTGCATAAGCGTCTGGCTGTTTCAGGGAGCTGCTGTGGGGTTCTGGCAGGAGGCCTGGGCTGAGTGGTCCCCTACAGCTGCAGTTACACCTGCTGACAAACCCCTGCAGCTCGAGTTTGCCTTTGATTTTTTTTTTTTAATTTTTTTTTTTTTTGCAAGCATAACATGCAATTTATTCATAACAAAACTGACCATTTTGCACTGTTTAGAGGAGGTGAGCCAAGAGGAGACAAAAATCAAGAAGTCACCTACACACAGAATCTCAGACTTACCTAATTTCTCAGGGGTTGAAGTCCACCAGGAAAAGCTGGCAAACCTTTTCTCGTGTACTTCAGAAAAAATACTTCTCAGCAGAGCATATGCTGGAAAGTGCCCACAACTATTCCTGATACTGCAATTACATTGACTAGATTAAATGCACCCTCAATCATCTAATCTTACACGATGCAGTGAGGTGAAGACAGTGTCCAGCACAGGGGTTTGCTCTTACAGCACAACTGTGAACGTGATCCTCCTTCTCAGGAACAGAGGCTCTCAACTACTGAAGCCAAAATAGAGTAACAAGAACTAGGAAACAAAGTGCAACTTTCAGTGCCAAGTTTGTACTCTGAAACTTAGTAACCTGTTTGTCTTCTAAGAACAGGCTTTTGTCCTTCAAAAAACTTTCATTTAAATGGTGGAAAATTGACACTATGCTTTTCTAACAGGTAAAGCACAAAAGGACAGTATTTTGCATCTGTCGGCAAGCTTTGAGTATTTCTGTTTTACCACATTAAAGTTGTCTCAACTTTTGTTGATCTTGGTGATGTTTAGTAGTATTTCTGCAAGTTTATATGTTTGGGAGAACATTTTATGTGAGGCATGATATAGCTTAACACTACCAAGATTTTCTGCAAGTATATTTCACGTTGACATGGTTTTTAAGTCTTTATTGTGGAGTTGTTACTTGTTTACTGTTTGGGGCTGCTTCAATAGCCCTGTATTCTTTTAGAGCAAGCCCTCAATGGGATTGAAGAACAAATAAAAATAAGTAGCACACATCAAGCATTCTCATAAAACCACCCCAAACTTGTTCTGCCAGCTAACCAAACAAACTAAGGAGTGTCTTAATTACTTCCCTTTAGTGCAGTAGTTTTTCTTGTGGGTTTTGCCTGTGTTGTTCTACTCTCACACAGTCATGGATTATCAAGACTTACTGCAAGTTTTGCTGATTTGCAAAGCAGAGCAGTGGCCACTCCACATTTGAACTGCCACCCCTTGAAGAATTGCTGCATCTGGTAGAATGGTGTCAGTGTCATGCAGCAGAGAAAAATTTAAAGAGGAAGGAAACTGTCATGAGAACAAAGCCTTACATATTTGTTATAAATAGTTACAGCTTCCAGTTTCATTAATATTGTTAGACATTGCTGACCTCCTCTGTAGTCTCCACTGTTCAGCTGAGGAAGCTGAGCGTGCACAACAGCACATCTGAGGTCAAATTTTAGGCTTACATTGACGCAACCTCACTGCATTAACTAGATATGACTGTGAACAGCATGTGGCCAGCTATATGACTCAGAAGATAGGCTATGCCCCTTCTTTCAATAGATAATTATAGACCTGTCCCTTCAGAAGCTGCTTGTACGTTATAAACGGAAGGAGGAGAAACTTCTCCATAGTTCTGATTCAGGGATGTGAAATCCAGAAAGGGACCGGGCTCAGGCACACAAAAGTTTTCTGTTCAGATCTTTAGACCACCTTCAAAGGCTCTGAATTGCAAACAGGGCAACTTATATTGGGTCAGTAGATGAAATATCCACCCTCATTTTGTGGAGGCTGTGCAGGCCTAAGCAGTTCATGTCAGGGTTTTGTCCGAACACATCTGCAGTAGAGAAAACTCAGAGGCTTAATGAGCAAAATCTGTGGGTATGGACATGAATACTGGGTTTAATCAGTGATGGATGATTTAAAAAAAAAAAAAAAAAAAAAAAAAAAAAAAAAAAAAAAGCAATATAGCCTGTTAGAGATTTCTGCTTCCAGAGCTGGGATAATGGAACGGCTTGTGAAATAATTCAGAGTTATGACCTGAGTATTACAGCACAGTGAAACTGATGTTGGGTTAGAGTAAAAACCCAAGAATGTTGGAAAGCAGGTATTTTGATATAGAATTGCACAGGCATAGAATGGAATATACAAAGCCGTATGTGAAAATTTCTTTGAAAACCTGTGCTGCTCATACACCTGCTTGGGTTCTCAGTTTAAGCTTTCCAAGTTAAAGATGCTACTATGATTGTAAAAGACATGCTGTGTTTTGTATAATCATTTATGGTTGTGGATTTCCTTCCACCTCTAAACTGTAATTAAATGTTCCTATCATCCTATAAATTAGCCTTTGTCTCCTAAACATCACATTTGCAACTCTATGTTCATATAATCCTGTAATTATGTAACTATTTTTATTTCAGCACTGATTCAGCGATGTACTTAAGAATATGAATAATCTCTTTGAACCCAATGGGACTCCTCACATGCTTAAAATTAGGCATGGTTTAATCACTTTGCTAAATCAGCAGCTATATGGGTACACAGAAATGGGGATAAAGGAGGTGGCTTTCATCTACTGTAAACACCGTTATTGAACTGGACATTTCTAAACTCTAACTTTACTTTCCTTATTTTAAATATGTACATCTGAATCATAGTATTGGAAACACCATATGTGAGGTGTTCAGATCGAGTCACATCTTTACAATTACATTTTCTGTAGGGGCAAAGCAGTTTTAAGAGGCTTGAGCCTCCCTTGCCCTGTGCACTGTCTCAAAGTTGACTGCCCTTTCAGGCGTACCATTGCAACTGGTTGCAGACCAGCATGAGAGGGCTTTTTTTTCCATAAAAAGTGGATTGCTGTGCTTAGCAGGATTACAACATGATCTCATATTGCATAGGTGTATCTGAGATGATGATAAACCATGATGCATAAACGGGAGTTGATAGTGGAGAAGGGAAGACTTGGGGCCACCTCACTCCACTACAGTACTGAAGAAAATGTATGTATACATCTACATCATGAGAAATCTCTACGGTGGTTTTCTATCCTAAAATTGCATATAGTCTGGTACCTATAATGATAATAGTATTAACTAACAAATATCCATGAGGTCTGTAACTTTTACTTTATGCTTTATGAACTAGGAAACTTAAAGCATAGCCAGTGAGTTGGAAGTACAGCTCTTCTATATTCAGAAGAAATGAGACAGCAAAAAATACTCTTGAAGAAAGTAGGAACATGGAAGAATGAAATGAAACATTGAAGACTGCCTTTTGTAGCAGAATATGAAAGTCTGTACCAAGTAACTCTAATTTTTACATTAGGAAACAGAGGCAAACTGGCTAAGGTCTTCAGAGTTGAGTACAAATTGATGATTTCCATGAAGCCAAATGTTGTGATAATTTTAAACAATTCTTTTTAGTGTCATAATTTCTCATCCTTCCATAGAAGAGCTTTCAGGGAGCAATGATCTTACCATGAGTTAAAATAGGACTGGTTAGGTTTGATATCTTCAGTACTCACACAGTGATTATTTTACTAAAATATCACACAATCAAAATTCTCTGCAAAAGGGCAGGCAAGGACAGCATTCTGTCCCAAAGATAAAATTTAATCCTAGCACACAAAGAGCACAAAAAAGGTGTGAAAATATGCTTAAAGACTATTTTAGAGGCACAGAATCCATACAATGGTAGCTAAAGTTCCTGTTTGTGGCTGAATATCCACTAACGGAGGTGAACTTACCCGAAGCTGTGAATAATGAAAGGCTGCCCAGACAAACCTTTATGGAACAAGGTGGCAGTCTGTAGGGAGCCTGGATCTCAATTAGAAAGCCAGTGCACAGCCCCATAAAAAATAAGACAAAAAGAGCAGAGGAGGGATTTGTACTCCTTGGCTAGGCAATCTATTTGGAGATGCTCATGGAGTCAATGGGAATGGACCCCTTATGAGGAAAAGAGGCTTTAGAACCGATCAAACAAGAGGGGATTTGATCTATTTATTTTACAGATTAGGTTTTGAAATAGATCCGTCTGTGAAGAAAAGGCCTGATTATTGGTTCCTAGTTGAAGTTCTGTTTCATGCAGGTTTTAATGGTGGTAGCCTGGTGATGATAACACTGCTGCAGGTGAAATGACTAATGCCTTGGAAAGCATTACTGGAATAATTTTACCAAATGTCTTTTGCATCAAACCCTTACCTTCTACCTGAACATATCTTCTAAGCATTTAATGTTGATTTACAGATTTCCTTGGATAGAGAATAAATACCTTTCATCTAGTGAATGTGCTTTTTTTGCTTGAATTTCTTTAACTTCAGCTCTCAGACATCATATGAGTCAGTTTATAGGTCTTTTTATATCTCATTCTACCAAAAAGATCACTGAGGGACTATATATTATATAGAAAAACTGCTCTACCTTCTGCTGTTCTAACAACAGTCACCTCCAACTCCAGAGCTAGGCTACTGTAGTACAGAAAATCCAATTAAACAGCCTTTGTATGAGAAAAGCATAGTGATATTTAGTACTTCAGAATGTAATTTAGCTTCTTAAAGTCTATGCTATGAGACCTACAATTTGGATTATAAAGCTCCTGTTATTATTTACCTATGCAGATTAGAAAAAAAAGTGCTGTTTTGCATCAAAACCTGAGTTTTGTAGCTGAGAGGAAGGAACACAGTGGGGTTTTTTATTAATTTGATCTTCATTGTCAGGCACTAAGACTGCAGAGCCCCCACTACTTGGATACTGCCACAGTGAATTTCTAGGCACTTGGCCTTATTGGAGTAGTGGTATGTGCAGGCTTCTCATGTGTTGCAATAGGAAGATCTGGGTACCATGGGAGGGATCCAAAAACTATACAGTTTCTCAGCCAGTATTCTGTCTAAATGTAACCTTAAAGAAAATAAGGAAATCTGAGAATTCTGCCTCTCTTTAGGTCTCTGGAGTTTACGTGTGGCTCCATTTCTTCCTCCTGTCAGGACCCTAAGTTTAGTGTCTGTGTTTACTAGTAGTTTTTTCTATTTTATTGCAAGAACAGATCAAGGGTTGTTTTATCTTTAAAAACATCACTCAATAACTGAATTTTGCTGCAAGTTCTAACTGGTGAGTGTGAAAAGTCTCTGGTAATGTACACTAAATGAACATGGGCCCCCCTCATTTTCTGTGAGATGGCCATTTTGGACATATTCATGTTACTTGCTTTCTCAGATCTTTCACAGTTCTAGTGAAAGGGGTAGGGATTATGGCTCCTTGTTCCTATGCTTCCTTTTTCATGGAATCCCTTGGGTGGAAAAGGCCTTCAGAAGGTCTCTGGTTCAGCTGCTTGCCCAAAGTAGGACCAGCTCTTGCATCAGGCCAAGCTGCTCAGGGCTTTCTCCATGGAAGTTTTGAAAATCTTCATGGCAGGAGGTTTCTTTCTCTTTCTTCTTGCATGGATTACAGCCATTACCCTGGTGATCTGACCAATATCTTGAAGTAACAGGCCCTGACAAAATTAGATAGAAGGTTTGTTAGCAGCACCACCTTTCTACCAAGCTTGCAGCCAGTACTGTCTTTACTCACACAGATCTGCCGGCGCCTTCTGAGAGTGTCTGCTGGAGTATGGGTTTCAGGAGGTGCAAGTAAGGATCAGCTTTGTGGTTGATTTAAGGGCAGTAGATAAAATAACTTCTATTGATTTTTAACTGCATTTTTTATTTACAAACATAGGGGACACATCTTCTCTGCAACACACTCTTCCCTTCTTGTCAGCGGTCTTCTGTTTCAGCTTCCTGACGTTCTCAAAACATCCTTCAAAAGTTGTACTCAAGTTACATTGTGAGTAAAACTCTAGAAATTAAAGGACAAAAGGTTCATTAATATTGATGAATAATGAATTAATGAATCGCAGGATGTTGCCATTAGATAAACCGGTTATAAACATTTATACAATTGACCATTTAATGTAAACACAAGTATGGTGTTCTAATTTCTTTTCTGTTTCCTTCTGTTTGCTAATTCATTGATTTATTAAATTGCTTAACTGGAAAAAATGCTTTGCAAATATCGATTTCACTTGCTACACTCGTATAAATGTTTAATATTAATAGTTTAGAAATGGAAGATTGGAGGTCTGTTGGAATAATGCTACCACCTGTGCAACATGATTTTCCCAGCTTGCCCTTATCTTCCCATTGCTCAAGATTTGGATCAGCACAGGGCTCATGATAATCTCTGACTTGTGTGTACTCTGTTTGTGCAGGACAGGGATGAAACAGAAGAGTCTCCTATCTACTGTGTCCTACCATCTACATGAGTAACTAGTGTACCAAAGGAAGAAAAAATACCTCAGACACTACCTTGCACTAGCAGATGTGTAGAGACGTAATAGATTTAAGGACCGTACACTTTAGAATCTGTTTGTTCTGTGAATTGTATAGTGCACAAGGTACAGAAATTTTATGCTTGGTGCAGCTGTTGGATTCTTACTAGCATTGCTCTGATCTCTCACTGCTTATTAAGAAATTATTCACACTTGTGATGAGCATCACACAATGATGAGTCATACAACAGCTTTTTTTATGCTGTATCTTTCCAACATTCACAAAGCTGTTTGTTTTTTCTTTAAGAAAGGAAAGTGATTCTGAGTAGGAGCTCAGCTCCTGCCTCTGCCTCTTTAGTTTTACTTAATTTTCCCATGACCTAAGTCTTCAGATGTTGGGCATGGAATTATTATGATACAACTCATGATCGCATTACTGAAATGACTCATTTTTATGGATTATAACCTGGGCAATAGGAGTGTGGCTTCTAGCTGAGTAGCTTCAGTGCAGCTAGACTGCAAGCACCATCTCTGTTTTGCTTTGGTCATGGGATGCACTGGAATGGAGAAGCTGCCTTGAGAGTTCATCAAGGGTCCTGTGGACACAGGGTTTGTGAAGCGTAAGCTAGCAGGTTGTACCATGACCAGATCCCAGAATTAATCTCTTTTCCTATTAATTCAATGAAAAAAAGAAGGAAGAGGCCTTTCCCCACTCTTAAACTATTCTATTCACTCATTACTTAGGATAGTCTGCTTTCTCCTTTAATTGAAAAAAATACCTACTTTTTCATTGTAATTTCTGCTAACCACTCCGTTAATGATATGACTCAATTGATCTTAATAAAGTTATATCAGTAATGCATTTGATCTAGTGAGTTTTAAAACACTAGATTCTTTTATTTTCTCCTACATGCACTTGTTTCTTTATTTTTTTCCCTTGCAACTGGTGGTAACATTCCTATTTTGTATTAAAAATACATGGATATTTGTCTTCATGGGCTTTTGAGGATGGTTTGTTTACCACATCCTAATGAACAGCCTGATTATCATGAAGCCCTAATTGTAAGCCATAGGCAGTACATTATTTTTTATCTCTTGAGTAAGAATTTTCTTAAATTTCACAAGACTATTCAGGAACAAAAGTAAATGTTACTTTCTTTTGTGTTTTGTCTTGTTAACAGTCATTGTCCCTGCTCTGTGACTAGTATAGTTTGCCTCTAGGGATTTATATGACATGGTTAAATCTGTTTTAACCATTAGAGTGCCAAACTGCCTTAACATATTTTGTGTAAATACTTTCCAGGGGCCCAAATAAGTGTTTGGATTTGATAGTCCCCATGTTGATATTCTCAGTGAAAGCTGAAAAATGCTTACAGCAAAAGCACCTTTGTGATGAGATGCCCCAAGTATTTGTCATGAATGCTACAAAAATAATTGGTATTTTCCCAGAGGTAGTCAGGTAAAGATATAATATGCTCAGTTTTGTTTTTATGAAACTAAGGAATCTACTTAAAAGGGACATTGGAGAATTCTGGAAGAAACTTTCAAGGAAAACAGCCCTGAAACTTTCATTGTTCTCATTTTGCTGTAGATACTTGTCTTGTTCAGCACCAGGTGTGACAATAAAGGGAAAAGTAACGTCCTCAGGCTGTTGTCATCACATGGAAGAGCTGAAAAAAGCTGCATAAAAAGAAGCCTAACAGCAGGCTGAGAGGTGATTCTCCTTCTTTACTCTGCTCTTGTGAGACTCTCACCTGCAGTACTGCAGCTTTGGGATCCCCAGCACAATGCATGGACCTATTGGAGTGAGTCCAGATGAGGGCCACGAAGATAATCAGAGGGCTGGAGGACCTCTCCTATGAAGAGGGGCTGAGAAAGTTGGGGTTGTTCAACCTGGAGAGGAGAAGGCTCTGGGGAAACCTTATTGTGACCTGTCATAAGGGGGACTTCTAAGACAGATGGAGAGAGACTTTTTACAAGGGCCAGTAGTGGTAACAGTTTTAAACTTCAGATACTTTCAGATTATATATAAGGAAGAAATTCTTTACTATGTGGGTGGTGAGACACTGGAACACGTTGTCCTGTGTTGTGGATGCCCCCTCCCTGGAAGTGTTCAAGGCCAGATTGGATGGGGCTTTGAGCAAACTGACCTAGTGGAAGATGTCTCTGCCCAGACAGGGGAGTTGGACTAGATGACCTTTAAAAGATCCTTTCCAATCCAAACCATTCTAAGATTCTGTGAAAAGAGTAAAGTGTTGAATTTCATACTGCCTACAAGAGAAAGGCATGACTCAGCCATTTATATAACTGCAGTGGTATAAGAAAATAAGGAAAACGTGACTGTTGACTTTTGTTCTTATATGTTTTTTAATTCTAAACTTAAGAAAATATTTTGGAAAATTCTATGCTCGTTAGCAGCTGCAAAATTTACCTTCCTACTTAAAATTTTGTTTGAATAGATTGAAGCCTGCCTTTACAGTACTGTGCCTGTTGCCCAGGTCTTGTAAGTAACTTTTTATTTAGTGTCAGCACTTCACCGAAGATCAAAACTGCTGCCTTAAAGCATAGCCACAGGGGTCTGGATTTTCAGACTAGGTATGCCATACATCTTCCATGAAAAATAATGGAAGATTAGTGTGTTTTCCTTAGAAAACCTTAGCCGGGACATTTATTTCATAGACAAACTCAGCAAAGCATTCTAGGCATCTAATTGTCTGAGATGTCTCATAGACAAGAGACAAGTGCTGTTACATGCATGTGTTGCTAATATTGATGGACAGATACTAATTGCTTTGCAATTACTGATAGTGTGATGTATACTTAGACACACACCCGAAGAGTGAAAAGCAGGACATTATGAATTTAGGAAAATAGTTTTGATAACATCTTTGCCCTCTTACTAAATTCATAAGGGATGCCTTGGCGTGAGCACTCTGGGTGTCTGTCACACAGCCTCCAGGAAGCACAAGGTGTACCCCAGTGAAGTGGCCATGACCCCAAATTTGCCGCAGTTACCTCCAGGCAGGTTCTCCCTGCCTTGGGCTACTGCTCCTGGGTTTTCATTTCCCTGCCAGCCTTGCAGCCTCACAGCAAGGGCCCACTGGGACCTGACTGTACCCTGCTGCCCACCCACTGCAAACCTGTCCTGCCATCCCTCCTCACCTCTCAGTGCTGGGTGGTGGGGGTGAATAGTGGTGCTCTGTACCACACTGTAGTATGTCCCCTGTGCTGGTGGCCACCCATCCTATGTGGCTAGGTTCCCCACAGAAAAGCAGCTACTCAGTCCTTCAGAGATCAGACACTTTGGCCTCCAAGCAGAGAGCTGGTACCTTTTGACAGCCTGTTCCTGCCTTTGTCCAGGCTGTGGTCCCTGTTGCAAGCTCATGGACTGCTAAAAGCCTCAGATCTCACAGGGACAAGTGTCAGAAAGGATACCAGGCAGGAAAAAGAAAACCTCTCCTGAGGCTATCCCTGCAGTAAGTGCAGCCACTCTCCAGCATGGCACAGCCCTTGGGTCACTGGGCCACACTGCCAGTGAGTGTTGAGTTCCTTATCTCCATCCAAGCAGGATGGCCACCTCTGCTGGTGCCATGCTGTGGAGTGAAGAGGAGACCCAGGTTGCTAGACAGAGGCCTAGAGCTGCCACATCTATCCTCTACTGGATGGCACGTAGGAACTAGGGAGTGCAGGCAGAAGTGCCCCAGAGAGGGATATTCAGAAATGTTGAAGATGGAACCCCCCAACAGGTCTGCAGGCAGTGTTCTCCTTCTCTACACAGGCTGCTTCCATAAAGCCAGTGCTGAGCTTCTGGGGAAAAGTTCTGTCTGAATCAGAGTCCTGCAGCAAAAATGTGAATCTCCTTAAAATTGTACAGTCCATGTGAGAGAAGACAAGTTTTGCTACATGAGCCCATACTCCCCTCCCTGGCAGGGGATTGCCATTCTTCTCACATGCATAAATCTGTGCTGCTTCTTTCCCCTGGCCTGGATAAAACAGCCCCTTTGCACCTGCTGGCAGACTGGCTGTCACACGGCCGCCACCATCACGGTTTTTTAACCAATATTTGGAACACAACTGAGATGTACACTACGTCTGCTGTCTCCTGATCCTGAAGCTATTCTGCAGCCATAAAATCCAGACATTTAGTGTTTTTACATCTGTATCCAGGCATACCGTTCTTAGTCTGACAAGGAGGCCCCTCTTGGCATACTGCTTTTCTGTATATTTTCCAGTGAAGAATCAATCTGCTGAAATACCTGGGTTTTGTTATCCCAAATGAGCTGTGCATTACAGCCAAATCAAAATAGTTTGCTTGGGGCAGACAAGAAGAGGGAGGGGTAGAAATTGAAAACCAAGGAATTAAATTCACAGACCTGAGTGGAATAGTAGTGTTGCCTTCCCCTCCAGCGCCTCAGGTTTCCCCCTGAATGCTCTAACACTATGCTGCTGGGTAACACCGGGTCAATAGTACCATACTCAACCATATAGGGATTCAGAGTCAAGTGGCATGTTTTGAATAAAATTAAATGTACTGTGGAAGACTTTCATTCCTGTAAAGCAAAGATTTAAAGATCTTAACATTTTATTTGAATTATACGTGCATGCAACTTTATGCTTCTCTCACTGTCCAACCAAAAATAAACCTAGATTTTGCACATCTCTGTTATAGGCTAAATAGAAGAGGTAGATGTTGCTAGAAATGCCTCAGATTCTCAGGCATTTTCAGTCTATGGTTTTATAATACCAGGCTCATGATCTGTCTCTTCATGCAAATGTTTATGAAGTGCATAATGTATATCTAAAAGGGATAACAGAGAGAGATGGAGTTCTTCTAAAAGGGATAACAGAGAGAGATGGAGTTCTTTGAATATGACTTCATTAGGGCTTCTAGAAATGTTTGACTCAGAGGAAATCTTGTTGAAAATGGTTGCCTTCAAGCAGCATCCTAGTTGTTCTCCTGTATATAAGAGAAATGAGGAAGAAGATAATAGGAAAAAAACAAAAAAAATCTAGTACAAACAAAACTGTTGAGATCAGGATAAAAACACCAGACAGGTGTTTTTATGCTAAATTTTTGTTAATTTTGTGCTAAAGCTTTTGGAAAATGTAGTCCCTCTCTTGCTGATTAAGTTCTGCCCAAAAGGAAAGAGGATTTAGTCTGTCCTTTGCAAAATAAACTAAAAATATTAGTCGGGTATCCCATCAGTAAGGATGGACACAGAACGTACACCAGGGACCACGGAGATGAGAGCAAATTTGCCTCCATTCTAGAAGCATGAGGATTTGGAGGAAACTTCAGTGTAAACTTTCCGTGTGTGTCTTTAATTTTCAAACTGCAGTTATAAAAACTAAACAAACAAATTGTGGTAAAAGTGAATAATTTTAGAATATTATTTGCACTCAAACAGAAACCTAAGCCAAATTTGGGAGTAAAAATTCTGCTCTGCCATTAAAACACAGCACAAAACGTTCCTTTTCACTTAAACAAATGACTATAATAATTGCAGGTGCTACCTGTTCCTAAGTATTGTGCCTTACTACCTCTGTAAGCTAAACCTGAAGCTTTGGAGAGGAGGCAGCAGCAGGAGACCAAATGTTGAGTCTCTTTCTAAATGCACACACACAAATGTGCTAGGACAAAACTGGCTCAAAATGTTTCTCCATGTGAAACACTGAGGGAGGAAAGATTGCTTTTCATGTGGATTTCTTTTCTCCTTTGGGATCATTCTAACAAATTGTTTTCACTTTAGGTGGAAAAATCTATCTGCCCTTTGTTCCAGTTGGTTTTAATTCCCCCATCACCTGATGCTAGAAAAAGTGGCAGATAGAGAGAGACTGGTGAGGAACAGGAAGCAAAGGGCAAGGAAAACACTGATTTTTATTCAATACTACAGTTGTTTCACTAACCCTGTGTATGTGTGTGGATGGTTGGTTTGGAAGGCACACCAGAGGGAAGATAAATCAATAAAACTGTTCTCACAAGATGGAAATTAAACAGTTATAAAGCACCAAGAGAAAGCAGGGTTTTTCTTTACATTTTTCCACTAACCAAAATTCAGTGGAAATATTAATGAGACTTTTTTCTTAAAACAAAAGTTATTTTTTAAAAAAATTTTAAGAGTTCTAGACATTATTTTCAAAATTGACCAATGACTTTGACTGGGGAAAGATTTTTATGTGCCTGCAACATAACAGTTAAGGAATTATGAATTCCACATTTTTATTGCTTTCATAAGGCAGATAACGTGATGACTGGTCTTTGAACAGGATAGAAAAAATAATGTAGCAAAGATAGCCTTAGAATGCATTTCCTTTAACATCTGTCAAATAACAATTAGAATATTTTAATTAATTCATTAATGTCTCTTAGTATGTAAACTGTATTAAGTCTATTTCTGATTAATGTAATTAAAGATGTTCATTAACTAGAAATCTGAGGTGCTGCAGATGAGAAAAAGATTATTTGATGAGCCGGTCCTTGAGTCAACCAGCATTATTCCATTGGCAAAAGATTTTGTAAATCAGCAAGAAAGAAATGTGTGTCCAAAAGCCAAAAGAATGGATGATGTTGTAATTACAGTTGTTCCAGAACTGCCTTAGGTCTCTACCATAGCTCATCTCTGCATGACACAAAGGGAGAGGCATAACTTCAGGCAACCCCGCCACACGTCAGAATAACTTCCCTAAACCAGAGAAAATTAAGAAGGCAGGGTTGTGAAGATGACCCCACCTCTCAAGGCATGAGCTCCAAGTAGTGCAGGAGAGGATTTGTACCATGTACATGTGTGTGAAAAATCTCCTTTGAAAGGAATGTAAAGACATGGCACTGAGCTTTCCTTTGTGCACTGATGCCCCTGGCTTTACACTGGTGCTCCATAATGTTGTGTGAGGTGGGGTTGCCTGACCTGGTCCTGAGCAAGAGAGCTGCAGGAAGGGAAGTACTAGTAAGACACCATGTTCTCCAATTTGCTCTTGCCCTCATCTCCCCAAATCTGGTGTTTCTGTAGTTTGCCACCTGAGCTTTGTTTCTGTTCCTCTTGGCACAGGAGCATTTTAGTGAAGCACTTGTTGCTCTTGCCTGATCATCTGTGTGCTGCAGGTTTCTGCAAACCAGCTGTGCATGAGGGAGGAAGCACCCATAGGAGAAGCGAAGGAATAAAGGCATGCTTTAGGGATGCTGCCTACCAAGTATGCTAAGGAAGCAACCTAAACCAGACAAAACAATGTACAGCATAAATTGTTCTTGTCACCTAATGTACTACTTCACTGCCTCAAGGAGTAGAGTTACTTTTGGTTTGTTCCTGTTTCACAGAAAATATGGTGTTCAGTATGCCCGACTGAATTTGGGAGATTTTGGACTGTTATTTTCTCAGAAAAACCCTCCAGTATTATTTCTGGAAGCTGAAATATCACTTTTATTTCTGAGGAGAAATGGCTGAAGAATAAGCATCTGAAAAGGGAATCTTGTAAGGCTGCCTTGGCAAAGAAAAGCAATGTCTTGGAGAAAGTAAGCCTATGCCTCTTATTTCCAGAAACACTTTAAATGTAGGGTAGATGGGTAATACCACAAGTACTTGATGTAAGGAGACCTTGGATGGCTCATCAGTTGATTTAATTCAAAATAATTGTAGCATTTTCATTTTCTTCTGTTTATCCCAGCTGAAGACCAGGTCTCTTGACCTTGCTAAGTGGATACGAATAAATGTTTGCCCAGCAGCAATGCTTATAGATTTTATTTTCATAACAGAAGTTGTAAGTTGTATCAGGATGAAAAGCATCCTACTCAAGCTTGTTGATTAAAAAAAAAAAAAATCATTGGATACCAAAGTAAATGATGAATCCTTGAGGCATCTTGTTACACGTAAGAAAAAATGTCGTGTGACTCCATTTCTTTCACTTTCAAACATGCACTTAGGTAAAAAGCATACACAAATTTACTTTCATCATCTCTGCTGCTCTTGATGTTCTGACTGAAACACTGTGTATGCTTTCTTTTAAATATTGTATCTTCCCTATTTAAAATTCAGCCTTGGGTTTGGATACATACAGGTTGAAATGCACTTTACATTCATGATACAGAAAACAGCTGTGGTAACGGATCTATTACAATGTCTAAAGATAAACTGTATAGGCAGGTGAGGAAGAGCATAGAAGATGAAGGGTTAAGTGATGATGTGAGCAGAAACTGAGCTCAAAATTGGAGCTGTATAAATTGAGAAAACAACATAGCTCCAAGGTGTTTTATGACTTGAAAAGCCATTCAATCTTTACATAACATTACCATTAGTTACTTATGTAGGTTGTATTAAAATAAAGCTGAGAGTTAACTGAACCTTACGTTTTTATAGGTGAACGTTTAATTAAATTGTATGTTTTATCTGTAGTAATAAAACACAAGACTCATCTGAGTTAACACCCAGTTTTACAGTTTTAGGGTTTGAAACATTGCCAGCATCTCTCCATTCAGGGCTGTTTGGTATATGAGCCATAACACCCACTGGAGGAAAGTGATAATCTCTGAGCCTTTTCATTTGCAGCTAGAAAGCTATCCGGCTCATCATGCTGATGCTGTATTAAGCAAGTAAATAAAACGGCTCCCTGTTCTGGAATGAAGTGAACCTACAAATTCAAAAGAAAATCCTCCTAATCATAGTAGAGCACTCAGCTTTGCATATGATTTAAATCTAAAAGCACCAACATAGGATAATACTATAAAAATGTGTTCAAGCCATGCTGAAGGACACAGGTTTCCTGTTGGTGCTGGAGGACAGAGGAGGACACTTTTACATAAGGTAACGTTACATGAGAAACCCTATCTAACCATCTGCAGTGTTTCTGCAAGGTTTTGTTTCTAGTCTTTGTTGACAGTGAATAATCTTTCATATTCCCCACTATTACAACAGGCTTATAAGCACTTTATTTCAGGTGTAACCCAGGAAAAGGTATTATTCAGTATGTCCTGCTACTTCAGTTTTGTCTACAGAAAGACTGAACTTGCTTGTTGTGTAATTCTAGGCTAAAATTTTGCAAACTGAATTTCCAAAACTGTACAAGGAAAACAGATGACCCAATCTGTCACTGCTCCCTTATCATAGTCACTTGTCCCCTAGTCTTTTTGAAAACCAAAAAGGCTTCAATCCAATTCCTGCTGACACCAGAGCAGAGCCCCCCTCCAGGGGGTTGCTAATGAGGTTGTCTCCTTTTAGCAATGCTCTGTATTCAGCTCCGCAAGCAGTCCAGTGACATCACAGTGTGTAAAAGGAGGAGGTTGGGAAGTTGTGCTCAATATCACTGCCATCTTCACCCTGCACATTGGAGCAGCCTGAGCTGGGCAGACAACTGCCAGAACCTGTCTCCCGTTCCTCTGGCTGTAGCTTCAGAGACAACACCTACTTCAATATCCAGGAAAGGTTTAAAACTAGAACATCCACTGGTGGGCAGTTTTATTATGTGGAAGCCAGTGCTCTGCCTCACTTGTCCAGGCTGCATGACAGAGAGCTGGGATGCTCCAAGTATACTGAATGTTTCTGTTTTAAGACTGCACTGGAGTTTGGCCTATTTTTCCTTGTGCATAAATGAGTTGGGACCTATGAATGCACTCAGATCACTGCCAGTCCATCTGGGCAGATGACCCTATGTGATACATCTCTTGAGCTCTAGCAACCGAAACTGAATGAAACTTTTAGGGTAGAATCAGATACAGCTGAAAGTTACTTACCTTTGACTTAGCCACACTTGTGTGAATAAGGAATGATCTGGGCAAAACAGACCAAGAACCATTTCAACTGAAATCTGGCATGAAATGTCTTTGCAATACATTAGTGTCCATGAAAATTCAGAAAGATTTTCATGTCCACTTCTGTTGTTGAGGTCCAAGATGACTCATAGGGACAAATCATCTGAAACCAATTTATTTAATTTTCTCTACAGAGTTGGCTGTGTTCTGGATGTTCTCTGAGCTGGAGGAGAAAGAAGGAAATAACTTTTTTTTTGTTTTCTTGCTATCTTACAATGAATTTTCCATCCATGATATATTTGCAGTGGATTCATGTAGCTATTCTGAGTACCCAGAAGCAAACTGAGCAAACAAAAACCTCTGCAGAAAGGAATAACTACCTGCACCCTGGAGATCATCCTTGAATAGTATTGGTAATTATTTGTGTTCATCACAGGGAAGAACACACCTCTTATACAAATAATCAATCTGTTCTTTCCTAGAACATGGTTTGTAGGTGTGAAAGAGATTGTTAAAGATTCTGTGTTTTGGAAATCTTGGGCAAGCATCTCTATCTGAAGCATAAGTCTTAGTCCCCCAAATATAAATTTCTGTAGCCTAACAATGTTTATTGCATACGTATGCAAAAATGTATAATACTACTACCTTGACTGTATTACACAGTGAAAATGTAGCTTTTGATAATTCTTTCTAAGGTTATTAGCTTTGTGAATTCTTAGATAAACCAAACCATAAGCTCTTAAACAACTACCTTTTATTAGCAAGCGATACTTTGCACAATCATTGCCAAGAGAAATAGTATTACACTGGTAACAGGAAATCACAACTCATTTATGTTGAGGTTTGGTCTTTGACTGTAAATTCTCTTTGAGCAAAGGTTGTATTCTTTCATCACTCTGTAACAGCACCCTGGGTTTGAATTTGAGACTTTGGGTTTTACAGTAATGTATGCCTGTAATAATGGATTACATGCACATTTACTGGGCAAATTTATATCTGGCATTTGCAAGTTTTTCTCCTTTGTGTACACCCCAGAAGAAGAGAGGAAGCAAAGGTTTTTTGAAGAATAAACATTTTGTTATCACACCTAACCAGCCTGCCTGATCTCTATGATGAGATCGCTGGCTGCACGATGAAAGGGAGAGCAGTGGGTGTTGTATAACTTGACTTTAGAGAGGCCTTTGACACCATTTCCTGCAGTATTCTTGCTGCCAAATTGGTGAGATCTGGATTGCATGAGAGGGCAATAAGGTGGGTGGAAATTTGGCTGGACCACTGGGCTCAAAGAGTGGTGATGAGCAGTGCAAAGTCCAGCTGGCAGCTGATGACTAGTGGCATGCCTCAGGGATCGATACCACAGCCAAGACTGTTAATGGGTTTATTTACAATGTGGACAATTTGACTGAGTCTGTGCTCAACATGGCTGTTCCAGTGTAAACTATTCTATGGTTATTTTCATTTGGGGAATCACAGAATAGGTAGGGTTGAACACAAGCAGGTGTAAGGCATGGTGAATGTGCTAGCTCTTCTTGCTAAGCAGCCCTGATTTCAGAACAGTGCTTGAGAAAGTGTAAATGGGGATTCAATAACACACTGACTTCCTCTGTACCAAAGCATGAATGAAGTGGTGCAGGACCAGGCTGGAAAATTCTGTCCTAAGTTGGTAATTTTCTTGTCAGCTGAGTTACTACTCCTGGGACTGCCTCTTACACATAAAAATAATCAGTATATAATGATACTTTCTCTTTAATCTGAAGTGGTAAGAGCAGACAAGGTGGATAGCCTTAGTGTCACTTTAGATACTATTTTCCTGTGGTGCAGCATCACACCCAGAGCTCTGCCTGTTCTTTCACTGACTGATACGTGTTTCTGTAAGACCTGCCCCAAAGCCTGTATCTGCCATTCTTTCTCAGGAGAAAAGTGGTATAAATGCCATCGTTATGGGCATTTGTATGAGAAAAAATATTGCCCTGTGGTAGAAAAATAGTATAGTATTTGCCTGGAGAAGAACTTTCAATGTCAAGGAGAGATGTGGCAACTGGTTTATGTTTTCAATGGTTTGAGGTTTGGAACTTTTTAATGGTGCTTTTTGTGGACCTCTGTGCCAAAATAGCTGTATTTTATCCAGTAAGCAATATATTATTTGGAAGGGGGGAATCCCTTGGCATTTTAACCATTGGCTAGTTATTTCTAGACACCTATTCCCACCTACTGTTTTATAAACTACAGATTCAGAGCACTTTAAATAGACCACAAGACTCTCATCTTCCTATTTTGCTGTTCGCATCTTCTGTTTTCAGTGTGCCTGATGTTCGTGACATGAGTCATCCCTGTCACTTTCACACTTCCTGACTACCAGTAGCTTCAGATGAGACTTCATTTTTTTCCTCTCAGCTGACATTTTATTTGGGAGTAAGGCACAGGGAAATATTTTAAAGTAAATTTAGTGTTTAAAAAAGTCACCAAAGTAGCGTGGGAACTTCTCTCCTCAGTGAAATCCAAAACAGCAAAAATTTCATGTTTCTTGCTGGGATTCTTCTATAATTGACCTGAAAGAAAAGCCTTAAGGTGTAAGAAGGCTTTTCATTTTCTATACTATCTGGGTTTTTCCACCCCACCTTTCCCTTTTCTTTGTCCTTCCAGGTTTATTCCTTCTGTTTTTTATTTTTATTCCTGTTTTTTATTTCATAACTCACTTCTTTCTCCCAGTGTTCTGCCTCCCCCATGTACCTTTCCCTCATCTGCATTCCATGCTGCATCTCCATTTCTCAACTTCCTTTTTATTTCAGCCTTCTATCCACTCAATTATTTTCTTTCCTTCTTAGGTACTCAGGATCTAAATTATATGCCAGGACAAAACAAATATCTCATCACATTGTAGAACCATATTGTCCTCGATGACTACTGGCAAAAAGCCAAATACTTGAGTGCTATTCTCTTTCAGTTGGAATAGTTTTTCTGTTAGATATCTTCTATTTTTTGGTTACATTTTTGGATGGAGGTAAGAGATAGCGAACAAATACAATCTACAATATAAAAAAAAATGTTAGCACTAAAGTAAAAATGGTACTGCCCCAAACATACAAATTCACTGAGTCAAACGCTTGACATCATTTTCAGCTTTTCATGCTCACTTTCAAATATAGCTGATAGTGAGATGAGACTGGAACAAAAAACCCACAGCAAAGATCAGACACAATTAATCTTAAAACACTCCTATGCTGCCATACTTATAAATCCTTACAACGGATAGTAAAATAGACCTTTTATCACTCCCTACTTAGCCATTTTTGGTTCATTTCCAAAGACACAATCCACAGCAAAGGTGATCATCGCTTGTATGATATAGGAGAGAGAGAGAGCACAATAAACACACTTAGCATCCACCTAAAGAAAATGACATCATAAGATGTTTTGGTTTGCCATATCTGATAACGTCCCAGTCCTCTACAAGCTGGTTAAGTAACATACAGTGTTATTTCAGAGCAACAATTCTTTCTCTAAAAAGTACTTGCATTAATATTTCCTTTCCCATTCCTGTTTTAACATACATACATTTGAGATTACTTTTTTATTCTTTAAGCCATGATTTATATTTTTAGGTTGGGGTTTTTTTTGAGTCATTTCATGTTGTAGAGGCAAAAAATCAATATTCACCTTCAAAAAGAATACATGTCAGAACATGACAGAGTAAAATGTGTCCCTATCATGCATACATCTCAGAGAGACTCCACAACTCTACCATTGTCCCTTGTAACCTTAAAAAAACCCAAACCAAAACCAAAACAGAGAGATTGAAATCCAGGGATTCTTGCTCCGAATATTGGACTTCTGATGTACTTTGAAGTCAGCAATTCATTAAGTATGCCATTCTGGTACGGGAACAACCTATAAAACATTTACATTCTCTAGCAGCATTTATCATTTACTGACAGGAACAATGAAATGTGCCCATTTTTAGAATGGCCTAAAAGATCAATTTCCACTTCAACACTCAACCACAGCAAAATTTTATGGTACAGGTGGTGCTGCCTCAAATAAGGACTTGCCAAACAGACAAAGATCTGTAACTGGACTGGATAAAGGACCTTCCACCGACAACTTCCATTTGCCAGAACAGGAACTTCAGGTTTTCAGCATGACTTTGCAATTGCTGCTAAACACTCTGCAGGATCATTTCAGTCATGCTGTTGATCTAAATCAATCCAATAAGTAGACAAGCTATGCAACTTCAAACGTATCAGAAGAGAGTTCCTTATAAAAATTTCAATTATGTTATGTCTGTTCTATTAACTGCAAGAGGCACACCTACTAAAACAACTGCACTTTTACTGCCTCTCCTCCAACATGCAAACAGTCTTACTGAGCCCAGCAAAGCTCATTGTTTCATTACTCAAAGTAGGCACCTACTTGTGAGCAGATGCTGTTCTTTTCAGTGGATTTATACAAGTGCTTGGAGTTGTGTGCCTCATTAAATGCTTTCCTGAGTCAAAATTCTGAGATGGCATTCTTTTGGTTGACTTGGTCATTTCGCATTTGGTTGCACTCCTCCTTCTCACAAAAATGATTGGGTTTGCTCTCTGATGTCTCAGCAAGCAGTCAGAAATGTCTCCTCAAATCTTTGGATGCCAATACAAATGCCAAAAGCAGCAAAATAAAGGCACTCCATAGCACTTTAGATTGGCATTTTCACTTTTATTGACAAAACCTCATTCTTTTTCTCAACTGTATTTGGTTAGATTTATTTTTATACGTGCAGCTTTTAGCATCACAGCAAAATATTATTTCCAAAGTTAGATCCAATTAACTCTAGGTGGGAATATCTAAAAAGCAGACGTACTGTCCAAAGCACTGATTTTAAAAGATTCCTTAGTTATGAATTCTTCTTGGCTTGTTTCTGTTCTTTCTGTCCACTTCTGTTATTTAGGTCAATACAGAATTGGCTTCAGTGTGGACTCAGTCTGCCCTAATGAAAAAAAAACACAACAAAACCTGATCACTTTAAATCAGTATTTTCTCAGTAATTATCAGTAATTATCTCAGTAACAATAAAGGATAATATCTTCAGTTTGTTATGCCTGCAAAAATGTTGAGACCAACAGGACTGTCAAGGCTCATAAAACTCTTGCATCACTACAGATTTATTGGCACAAATATGTCATATCTTCCTTTGATGTTTACTGCTCGCGTCAACATTAACTACCTGGAATTTTAACTCACTGTGCATGCTTGGGCATCTTCTGGTAGTGGATTTTTTTGTTATGTTTGTGTCTTTTTTTTTTAAGGAGATTGATGTACAAGATTCTTCAAATTTGGTGTTCTGAGAAAGGGAGGGTCTGCTCAGGTTGATAAGCTCTTTTCTTCTTGAATATTGAGATTAATGTGAACTTGAGCCTAAAAAGATATGCTCCAATATTTTCTTACTTGACAAATAATGTTTAAATGTCATTACTTCAGACAGTCTTTTTTTTTTTCTTCCTTAAAAGGCGTTGAATCTCCTGCTATGATGATGAGACCCAGCTCTTTATAGTACAAAATGTAATCAGCCATTTCCATTATTATATTGCATGACAGTATGACTTCATTCCTAACACAATTTACTTAAATTGACTATTTTGGCAGATGTGTGCATGAGAGTAGAGGAGCAGAACTTCTATTAAATCACATCCTGGAACAATAACAGATTGTGTTGTAGATCTAGCTATGTAGAAGTTTCCAGCTCTGCTCATAACTTACTGCACATTATAAGAGACATTAGGAAAGAATGCTCAGCAAGAGACTGAAAAACACTCCATGATATGACCAGAAATGGCACACATATAAAAACAATTTGATTTGTGATGAAGAGGTTTACATAGCACTGGTACCTAGTCAACAGAGGTCTGTAAACATGTCCACTTGTCGTGATTCCAGTGGCACTGATGAGAGGAAATGAACAATCTAGTGAAGGATGCCTTTTTCTTCTACTCTGCTATACTTGTATATGGTGTTCCTTAGGATGAGTGACAAACACAAAATGTGATTCTTTCTGCAGACTGCACGCTGTGCAGGCACTGTGGGGTTCTTAGGAATGATTTCTCTGTGTGTGTGTATTTGTTACTGTTTGCTATATAGAATGAAGACAGGTCAAAGAAATTCTTCTAGCTGTTGGCATAAAATCTGTGGCTGTCTGAGGAAATCTCCATCAACAAACTCAGACCAGCCCAGGACCTGTGTCTCCTGCCTAAACACAGGGAGTGCTCACATGGCAGAACACTGCTGAGGATGAGGGATTGTCAACCACAGACTTCAACTCCAACCCCAAGGAGCACTGGGGCAACTTTTAGGAAATGCTGTGTTGAGGGACAAGTCCTAGAACTTGAGAAAATATCGTACAAAGTCAGAGTGACTAAAACTTGCATCAATATTCATGTTTCACTCTTGTACTTTCTTTTGCATCTTCTCATTGTAGTTGTCAAGTCGAGATCCAACAGCTTTGACTAGGATAGTTTCAACTTGTGTTAAGTCAACTTTAGACTGACCACACAGCAGAAATATTCCAAATGAGGCAATAGATGAGAGGCTTGCTGTACTTTGGTGGTAGACATCAATTAACACTAACCTGAAAGCATTAGTGGTTCTCTACAGTGTCTGAAGAATAAAGAAGTTTAAAACAAAACAAAACAAAACAAATCAAAACTAATTCCACTCTGCGGACCTTGATTTTGGAATGAGTTTCACTGACTTTCTGAGACCATAAATACAATCCCATATGCTCAAAACACGGCATCATCAAGCTCTGAGTGCCATGGGAAGATAAGCTTATCTCATCTTCTGTACTGTTTCCTCTTTTCTTGACTTCCTGATTCCTTTTCAAAGATCTATGCAAAGAAAAGAAGAAGAAAAACAAAAACCACCAAAATAAAGCCTAACACTGGAGGTGCCACCTGGGTTGGCAAATCAATAAATTCTACTGACTTAAATCTGAATTGGTTAGTATAACAAAGAACACCAAAGATTTCAAACCTCTGACCTGAAAAATCTCTTAAAACATGACAGACTTCAATGACTTTGAATAATTTTTTGGTTTAATGCATGTTTGAATACTCATGAAGTCAGATTACACAGGCAAAAAACAGCCCCATGTAAAATCAGAAAATATTTTACCAAAATTGGAACAGGAGTTTGCATTTCAAACACAAACAGAGAAAATATGACTTTTCTAAGTAGATAATTGTTGACCTGCAATAAATAACAAAATAGGTGTGAAAGCTACGGGCAATAATAATTACCATCCTACTCTGGGCCGAACAGAGACCCAGTTTGACCTCCCATGCATTGAATGACACTCAGTAGCTTGGACTTTTTTCTTCTACCATTAAGATCCAAAAAAAAATTAAGAATAGCCTCTTCATCTCTGGACTTGTTTGCAAAACATGATCTTTTCCAGGCACTTCTTGTTGCAAAAGAAATAAATAAAAAAACCCTCAAAAACCAAAACCCAAAACAAACAAACAAAAAAACCCCAACAAAACAAAGTTATATTTAAATGTAAAGTTATGGCTGAAAAAAAGTAAAGGATAAAGGAAATCAATAGAAAAGGTGTTCTTTAGGAAACTGTTGGGAAGCTATTTAGGAAGGTATAATGGGAACTATTGCCTGCTATATTTTAAGCTTAAGGAGCAGAAATCAAGAGACTGTGACTGTACTTGGCTTTCGTTATTCAGGTGTTACTGAGAAGATTTCCTGGGGCCATCTTGCACTGACTTTGGAGCTTTTGGTTAGCAGTGTAGACTTTGCCTTCTTGGAATTTGTAAGCAAGAGAAACTAGTGTTGGTTGCAGAGCTGAAGCAACCTGTCCTGTTTCCTAGATAAAAGGGAGATAATAAACCATCTGCCTTACACACTTCTTCTTACTACTTCCCAAGAGCAGTGTTGTGTAAGTACTCCCTCCCACACTGCACCATGGTTCAAGACTCAGCCTTTAAGACTTCAAGAGCTAGATTTGCAGCTAGTAGAGCTTCTACCAATATACAGCAGCTGGGCATCTAGCCCACTAGATCTCTTGTCCACAGTGGTACACAACAGAGCAAGAATCCAAGATAACCTTTCAATGAGTAAAGCCCTCTGGAAGTGCAGTGAGGTCAGAAAGACCTAAGGGGACCAAATCTTAAAGGAGTTAAAATGTCAAAAAGTGGTACTATGGCATCTTAGAATGAACTTTACTAGGTTCTGCAGTAGTCAGACACTGAGCCAACAAAGTACTTGTAGAGGTGTTTAACTTCAAGCACGTAAGCAGCCACACTGTGGTCAGTAGGATTATTCGTATGTTAAATATTGACTACAGTAAATGTTTCTCTGGCTTAGAGCCAACAGGCATTTGTTTGTCACAAAGGGCTATTCCTTTAAAAAAGGCAACCACATTTAGCAGCAAAAGAAAAGAGATGCTGTGGGAAAATGGGAAGTGGAAATCTACTTGGATGTAGAAAAAGTTGGTTTTGACTACCTTGGCTGATACAATAATTTCTTTTAGGATGGGTTGACTTCCCCAGGACTAACTTCTAGATGGCTCTGTTAAAGTCCTCACCTGCCCCCTGGATGCATGAAATGCTGTTACTAAAGACTCAGTGGTGACTAATGGCCTCAGAAATCCTGTAGCTGTATCACCTGCAGAAATGGAGCTGTTTTCCATCCATTCCTGCCATAAATGAGAGCAAAAAGTGTTCAAGTTTGTTTGGGTATTTCTTGTGGTTTAGTTTTCTAGTTTACTAACCTATATTTAAGTTAAACTTTTAAAATAAAGAGCCTGATCTCAATTCCTATTCCTACTAACAGTCACTATTCCTTTCAATAAATATACAGATGGAAAGCTATTTTCAGAAGTGTTCAGCATTGGTTTATCATCTGTGGAAGTCTGCAGTAAAACTCCTACTGATTTTTATTTGGGAGTAGAACTATGTCAACTCTGAGCAGTTTTGAAAAGCACAACTTGAGTATCGTTTTGAATAAAGGCTGCCCAAGTATAATAGCGAAGAAATAAAGTCAAAACATTTAATTAAATATGTCACTGTAGTTTCAGTGCACATTTCCTTCTTAACATGGATGCCCTGTCTGCACAGGCAGAGACATACCACAGAATAAGTCAACTACTTACTACCCATAACGCTGCTTAATTCAAGCTGCTGTTCTGACATGTTACGTAGCTCGCAAAGTTTTCCTGACACTTTTTTCTTTTAATTATTTTTTAAATACGCCAGCTGTTTGTGTCCATGCTACTACACATAACTCCTTTCCTTTTTCTTCTTTGAATGCAGGCGTCTGAAGGCATTTAGGTAATTTATAGTTAAGCTTGATCAAGATACTATTAACACCTGACTAAAGACAGAAGAAGATGCAATTTTGCAAGAACAGAAAAAAGCATCTTTAATCATAGCAAATCAAGCATATCTATATTCATAGATACAGATATATTTATGGACATACGTGTTTTGGTAGTTTCAGTACACTGATTTTTAATGCCTCTTTTCCACTAGATTCAGGATGTTTCCTGAAGAATGAGGCTGCAGTTCCATGATAATTGAGAAAACTTACCAAAAAGTGTGTGCTTTAGCCAAATCACTTCTGAGCAGACTCATTCCCTACGTACTGGTGCTGGATTATCGCAGGAGGTGGAAAAGCCTGGCTGAAGGCAGAGGCACAGGATGCCTTCACACAGGTTGTTTTAAATAGCTGTGGAATTGCACCAGAATATCTTCAGTATTTCTCGACATGAGCTGGAGACAGTTACCTTCAAATTCTATCTGGTACCTGCTAATTATTAGAAAGGCTTCTGTTGATTGTGATGAGACCTTGGTCAGCCCACAAGCATGTAATAAGAACAATAAATTTCCTGCTTTCTTAAACATTTTTCATAAGATTAAGTGCTCAGTGATGTTTCAGTCAGTTTTGGATGTTGCCAATGCTGCTGCAATGCTAATTTGTTGCTTCCATGAGCCCACATGATTAATAGGGGTCAGGGCTGTTTTTCTCTAGACATATTGTTACATCATTAACTACCTTAACAGTTATATGGCTATAAAATACACCATAGTGAGTGTATAATATTTTAATATATTTATATAAGTGTATATTATATATATATATTTAACATAGGTATGTGCAGAAATAATTTCTGGGTGTAGATAGAATGTTTAAGTGCCAGAAGGAGGTGGAACAAATAGTTGCTTTCACAGTGTGACAGTAAGAGCTGTACTACAAATGGTGTAAAAAGCATAAGAAGCTAAATGGAACAACTTGGATATTGGACTCACTGATGCTCGATTTATCTGCTTGATTGCCTGCAATTTTTTTTTTCATTTGAGACTTCAGATGCTGAACATCAGTATTTATATCTGTTCATTATTTTCCATATATTTAGGTTTATAACCATGGATTAGTAGATATACTGTATGGCTATTATGGTAGAAATATTTGTGCATTGTGTTTTGAGATACTGCTAATTCCAGTATAACTTTTCATTAATATTCTCTGCTGCAAGGATTTCTCCTTCTTTCTCTGAAAATGTAATTTCTATGAAGTTTCCTGAATGTATTATGTTCAAAATTCAGAGCAAATGACAGACATATTTGCCACCTCAGCTGTGCTGTACAAACCCCTGCCACCTTTTCAAAACTGTGGTTTAGTTTTTTGAATTTGAAAAACAATTGAGGCTCCATTTGGGGCAATGAATATGTAAGTAAGATTGGTCAGGTGATGTAGTTGAAATAACCTCAGCGGTTTCAGACCAATTTCTCCCATTTTCAAAAGTGACTTTAAATGAAATTGTCAGCTTCAAAAAAATCACTTTTGAAAATAGGGCTTAGCAAGCTTTGACTGATGATTAGCTTTTAGCACTTGATCTGATTCACTCCATGATTATGTAGTGCAGTAGCTCACAACAAACTGAAAGGAGAGTTAGCTCCCAGGGAGGTCTTTCTTTTGTGTACAAAGATAGGCTTTCATATGCAGGTGTCAGAATCTGTTCTCTCTATGGCACTGTGCTGATGTTTTGAAAAAACAGATGGTTCTTCAAATGTCTAACGTGACACTGATCCCCTTTAACTCCGCGTATTTCCATGCTATTATAAAAACAGCCACATCACTTTCAACGCTTCACTAGTAGCTCATTAAAAAAATGCGAAGAATAATGTCAGCCATCTCTATTACGATGAATATTGCGACGTTCACACCTCTGCCAAGGGTGTCGGAAGGAACACGCTGTGTGAACTGCACAGGTGCTGCATGCCTGGGACACAGCCCCAGCCCGAAGGCAGGGAAGGGGCAGTCCTGCAGCCTTCCAGCCCCGCTGGCTGCTGAGGCAGAAGGCACGGTGTGTACAAGCCCGACACACCCAGTGTGAGCAGGTTATGATGCTGGTCTGTGTGGTAACAGCTGGTGAGGGGAGCCTTGCTTTAGCCTACCAGTATACGAAGTCTAGTTTTATAGCCTTTTTCAAGTGAACCAACACTGTATGAGTGGGCACCTTTCACAAATCCTGCTATGGGGGAAGGAAATTACACCCGCTCTCCAACTCTCAGTATGTTTTTGTGTCTTTGCTATAAGTCAGGGAAAGATATGTCCAATTTATTTATTTATTTATTTATTTTTTGTGTATAAAGGAATAAGGCAGATGTATGCCAAATCAACTTGAACAAATATTTTAAAATCCTTTTGCTGAGAGAAATTGCAGGGTGACTACAAAACATGGAGGATCTCCAGATGGCATTATTCTTCTATACAGAACAGTCTGCAGTTCTTCATTGCGATCCCCCACCTCCACCCCCTTCTTTGACACAAAACCATCCATTACAAAGCTCCTGCAGTCACTGATTTATGTGCTTGTGATCAAACTTTCCTGCTTCTAATACTGTGAGCATTCTATAAAAGATGGTTGCAATTCCTAGATGGACTGAGCATGGCTGCTCCTGTGCTGTTGTGCAGCTGCTTTATTATGCTCCTGGCCTCTCATCAGTGATTTCAGTCTTACTGTGAGACTCTACAGAAATTAATCTCTTTGAAGAGTTCATTTTTATTTTGATAATCACCTCATCTGCATAGCTGCACTGTGCACTATACTTTGTGATAGCAGTCTGTGATATCAAAATCCTGATAGCTACCCTACAGCCAGTTTTTGAGGCTGCTTGAGATGATACCAGGTCTTGCCCCAGAGCAATATCAACAGTCTCACCAAACAATCTGATCTGCACTTTCTCATGTGTGCATATTAGCCTAGACACACTATTTTGAGCACCAGATAATAGATGAGATAATGCTTCATGTTCCACCGTTGTGTGCAAATTTTCTGAAGAGGACACCGAGTCAGCTTGCCTGGCACTTGTGAATTACAGCTGCAGGAGGGTTCATAACAAGACTCAGCAAAGGATGTAATATTTTGAAGCTTCCTCCTCTTCCAACTTCTTACATTATATTCTGTAAATAAATTTACTTCTGAATGATAACTATAGCAGACATTAGCAATCTCTGCAGCATGTAAAAATATAGGAAGCAAACAAGAAGCAGTACTTTCAATTTAAAATTAATGTTCCCTTTATTTTCAGGTCTAGCTCTTGGCTTGAAGATCTTAGCACTGTAGATCTTGAAGAAAAAAAAACGACCAGGTTTTGGTAATAAAAATGAATAGAGATTTCTCCTTCTTCTTTCCACTTTGTTTCCACTTTAGTAAGAACCTCACAGGTGTAGGCATTGCACAGGCTACTCCATGACACTCCTTCATAGTCTCCTAATATGAATTTACAAATGGCAAGCTAAGAGAGTTAGAGATGCACATTTAGCCTCTGCCTCCCACTCCTCCCACCGCAAATGCTGCTGCAGCATGGCACTGGGAAAACAAACATGCCAGAGCTGTGGAGGGTGATGGCAGTGTCTCAAGCAGCTACTGGGTCGAAGGAGATTCCAGATGATCCCAATGGCAAAATTAAGACACAAACAAGATCAAATGTCACGTGCACACCAAACTGTATTTAAGTTACACAACAACCTCAGGTGCAAATAGGATAGGAGGAAAGTAGCAGAAATATGGAGGGTTGCAAGAGACAGGATAGTCACCACCACAGATCCAGCAGCACCCTGATGGTCCACAAATTCCACAAATTCAGTCAGTTGGTGGGGAAGATCTTTGATGTGTTGGCTGTGCCACAGCCCTTTTAGACCCACTGTCCCTGTCCATTCTCTGCCTCTTCTCAGGACAGGGGTGAAGATTCTTGGAACTAATTTCCATTGTCTCCTCCTTCGTGACTCAGGTTGTTTTGTGTTTCTTCTTCATGACTTAGGCGATTTCTGTGCTTCGTGTTCATGACTCAGGTGGTTTTTGTGGTTCTCAGGCTTAGCACAGTATTCATGCTAAGTGAAGTGTCGTTAACTTTACAGTTTCTTTCCTTTATACAAGCCAAAGCAACAACCTTGCAATGTTGAGACATATAGCAATAGCTCAGTCCTTTACAGGCAGTTGGCAGAGAGAAAGCCCTGATTGCTTACAAAGAGAGTGTCTGCAGTTACAGCAGTGCCACTGTTGTTTATAGCTCCATTTCTGTCTCTCCAGCTGGAGCCATAGTCTTTCAAATAATGTTTTTAGTCTTTCAGATGGCTGTATAGGGAGTGAGGAGACAGAAACCTGGGGCACCTCCACATTCAGCTGCTGCTGAAAACACTGCACCTGTGTTACAGTTTCTTGAAATGGGTGCTTTTTGTCCACATTAGAAGAGTAGGCTTATGGCTCAAGAGACTTCCTTATCACCTGCTGTGTATTGGTGGAGTTGTGTTCCAGCTGAATTTTTCATTTTATAACATCAAGTCCTCAAACTCCACTTCCTCTGATCAGTTGCTGTTGACTTCTTCACATTTTCAAAGCCTTCAGAAAAGCTACTATTTTTTCTCCAGACAGCTGAGGAAAGGCTAAATTATGTGGTGAGTTAAGCCTCCTATAAGCAAGTCGAAGAATGGGGATGCTTTTGTTAAAGTTCCTTGACAAACAGCTGTTCTGTATAAAGTCGGGTCTGCTACTGTTCTTAAATTTTTTGATTTTAATGTCATTATTGCAAACTAGCTGGGACTTTCAGAAATCGAGTCTAGCGTTGTATTTCTAGCAACAGGCGGCAGGATGGGTGTCTGAGCATCCCAACCTGCTGTGCTAGCAATTAAGCAGGTATTTTACGATCCAAGACACTATGCTGAAAGAATAAAAATAACAATGCATTTTCTCATTCTGTACAAATGTCTTCAGTTAACTGAACTCAGAATCCAAGAGATACTTTATGTGAGTGTATATATATACATACACCATCTACTAAATTGCCTGTTCTATTTTTTTTATTTCAGTTCCAAGACAGTGTTGAAACAAACAAAACCTGTCTAATTTTGTACAGACAGTTCCTTTTGCCCAGATAGTAACCTCTTTTTTTGTCTTGGGGTCTAGTCAGACATTCATGGAAGGTTTGTGGGGTCTGGTAAAAGTGGAAGCCACATCAAAAATAACACTATTTTTGTTTATTAACTTCACCACCTCGAAGTAAAGCTGGTTAATTTATCAGCAGCACACTTCTCTCATCTACAAAGACTGTATGGGAAAAAAGGTGTATATTAGTATGTTCAATCTCACTCTGTGGAAGAGGACATGACAAGAACCTGAAAGCTGAGAGGAGTGTCTGGGGATATCTGGTCTTTGGGGAGGGCTGGACAGATGTCTGATGGCAAGACAGCTCTGGGCATAGCTAGATCCTTTGGAGAGGAACCTACCATGGACAAAGCTTGAGAGCTATCTCTATGGAGAGATGGGGAAAATAAAAAATAAGTAAATCTTTGACAGCAAAAAAATGACTTAATGACTTTTCAATAGTGCTAAAAAAGCTTACTAGTGCACTCAGAGGCTGAGAGAGATCAAAGACATCCTGTTAGTTGCCTGTATTTTAGTTGAATATAAATTATTAGGGATATTCACAACACAGACTACATTGTTGTTTTATCTGGGAAGACAAATCATAGTAGAACGAGCTGCTGAAAAGAGGCCAAGAGGACCATAACTCTCTTATCTGGTGGTCTTCGTAACACGCAAAAAGCACATCATAACTTTCAGTTACAGGGGTGCAAGTAGCTAAATGTCATTTGCATAGTTGCTCTGGAGTTCCTGTGGAGCTAGATGCTCACAAGGGCTCAATTTAATAATTTGGAAATGCTGGTTGTTCTCTGAACAACACCAAACAAGACTTGCCTGAAAATAAATTGGCCTATTGTACTGTAGGGTGACATTTTTACTTGTTGGGAGAAGCACGTTGGTATTGAGATGTTTGCATATAGGATGGTGAGGAAAAGCAACACTAGAAAGCCTGCACCTGCAATGCTTGGCTAGTAAATTGACCACACAAGGCATGAGGCCAAAAATATCTAGGAAGATGCAGTGCATTCAGTGGAAAAGGAATAAATGTTAAATCCAGATTCTGCTAGGAATATTTGCATTATGTAGTTATCGGGCAAAGAAAATCAGGGGTACATAATCAAATGAAAAAGCAGCCATCCTGAAGATTTCCTCTTTACTGATGGCACCAGCAAGCAACAACAGCTTCTGTCAACAAAGGGAGAAGCCATAATCACACCGTATTTGTTCGGTACAGAGTGATGTCCATGTACATTCACAGCCTAATCACCGGAGCAATTACTGTTGTTCGCATCTCCATTTCATTTCCTTGGCTGAGCGCTCCAGGGATTTTGGACTGTGATTTCATTATTCACCTGGCTCTGCCATTTGCATTGTGGACCTGCTCCAGTAGATAACATCAACTCTTAATACTCCTGTGCTATGCGGAACAAATCATTTGCATTTGAGTAGGTCACTATGGCTACTGGCTACCTAACTGTGTACTGCATCTGTAAGAGCCAAAAACTGAAGGTACTTTGCAGAATTCAGACAAGGATCAACTGTTTGCTATTTGAAATCATATCCGCACCTATTGTTGTCGCTAACAGCACGTATTTGTGTAGAGCTGATTAGGTACAATCTCTCTCTTCCTATTTTGGATTAATATATAGAGTCTCTCTTTCTCAGGGCTGCAGGCTGACTCCTGAGGAAAAAAATATCCCTAGAGGACACTTGCATGACAGTGAGCAGATTAATTACACCTGCAGTGGTTCAAGGTGTAGCATAAGACCTAAAGGTTTTCCATTAAAATTAATTCTGTGCTATTTGAAAATACAAATTGCTGCTGGAGTTGTCTGAAATAAATCTGGTAATTTAAGCTGTAGGAGTTTTCAGAGTACAGAAAAACACCTTATCTGGGACTAACACAGAAGGTGCCAACTCAGTAGGATCCAAGTCTTTAACTTGTAGAGTTTCATTCAGAAATAGTAACCCTAGTGCTTTGTTCTGTTCCCTACAGGAATCCCAAATACAGAGAAACAGTATTATCCTCAGTAAAGAAAATAATGGACACTGAAGTGAAGTGACTCCAAAAGGAGACAGGGAGTCAGCATCAAAGTCTGGACCAAAACTCAAGTTTGCCAACTTGGAGCCCTCTCCTCAGAGTTGAGAACAAATGGAGAAATCATATCTGGAAAAGCACTGGCTGCAGGATTGTACTGAAAGACTCTGTCCAAGGAACCATCCCTAATATGAATAAGATATAGCTGAAAATTGGACTGATGACGCTAATTTTGTCGGTGTGAATGAAATAAGACTTCATAATCCGAAATTCAGTGAACATCAGTAAATGGCATGTGTTCTGTGAAACCACTTGCACATATTCAGACACATGTGGCAATGCTGTAGAGGTGTCCATGCCACAGGCTGCCTGTGGAAACCATGTACGAGTCCTTCTGTTAGAACTTTTTGCTGAGAGATCCATAGGAGCATCAAGGGGGCGATTATTCCTTAAAAGTAACTGAATAATGTTCCAAGAGTTGCGATACTGCTTTTGTTTCCCCCAGCAAACACCTTCAATAAATTTTTATTTTTGGGAGGGGGCTGAGGAATTAAAAAATTTCCCTCTCTTCTCTTCACCAAAAGAACAGACTCATTTCCAGGACAAAATATACATCTGACCCGACAACATGCTGCTTTGCTAAGTGTGGCAACAAAACATAGGTGGAGTGAAATATCCGTTAACTTATTTACCACTGAAATTCATTACATTATGAAGAAGGCTGAGGTGTTTTATTGCCTTTTGTAAAGTAGTATCAGCATTTGTGGATAAGGTCCACTGGCTTAATAAGTGTCCAATGAGAAACTGTAGTGCTAAAAAATGTTTCCCCATACGTAATATATTAAACCAAAAAGGCTGTAAAATAATATTAGACAACATTTGCACACAAAGATACACAGAAATAGCACAGAAGTGGCCAAAAAATGAAACTTGATGTGCATGATGCTTGCTCATCACTTTGAAAGTTATCACATTAAGACTGAATAACAAAGCTCAGCAATTAAAGGGAAAATCACAACTTTGTGATCATAGTTCGGGCATATTTGCTGAAAATATTTTATTAGATTTGAATGTAAGCCCTATCATTGTCTGATCTAACCTGTGCTGCTTTCTTCTTTGGGAAGACCATTTCCATTGTTTCTTCTGTTGTGAGGTGGTAGTAGGCATGGTTGTACTCCAGCTATGACAGCTTCCAAGGTCTGGTAAGACTCAGGTTCTATACTAAGATCGGGAGGTAGAGGAATCAAGGAAAAAAGTGTATCGGACTTTCTGCACAGATCCTGAAAGAAGACAGAGAGTGGAAAACAGGACACAATCTCTGTTTTTTTCCCTATCAGCAGGTCCTCTCCAAATCTTGCAGACCTTTCAAACACCTTTCAAGAGTCTTTAGTTACAACTTTTCAGCATAACTAACTTAATGAATCTTAGAAAATACTGTAACTTTGTTTTTTGTTGTTTTTTTAATATTTTCACTGTTTTTTACTGCCTGTAAGTGGAAACACCTATCTCACACAGATCTTCTGGTATCTTTGATTTTCCTCACTTTTTCACTTGAGCCTTCCCTGCTCTGCCCCAAGGTGTGCAATCCCACGGGTCTGCTGCACTCCTAGCCATAGGCAAAAGGGGCCTCCCCTGCCTGCCTGCCCACCACAAGGAAGGAAGCGTGTTTGGCTCATCCAGAGGAGCAGCAGTTGGAACACTTTTGATTTTAGCACTAGGAGGAAGTGATTACAAAGAACTACCAAGCCAACTTATAATAAAAGGGCTACATAAATCTATTTTGGTTTTCCATCCATCCCATCTGGAAGTCTAATTTTTTTTTTTTTTTTCAGAACTTGCAAAGAGCTTCCTTCTGATTACCTCCATTGTTTCTGGAAAGAATTGTTTTTCAATGACCTCCATCAGCTTTAGCAGGATGTTGCTTATTTGCAACCATAGCGTTGCCTTTCCAATGGCTGAGTTTAGAAGCCAACTAGTTAGAAACCCTTGCACAGCAAATTCTTCCCTAACCCCTCAAAGTCATGTGGCTGTTATCCTAACAAGCAGGTAACAGTAATAAATTATTATAGCTAAGACTGCCATTGTTGCTGTTTAACTCATTTTAATTTAGAGTTTGTGTTGTGTCATGGGTGCGTGTTTCTTAAAAGCACTTACTAATTGCACTTGCTGGATATACTTTGCATCTGTATGTTTGGGGGCAGGGGAGAGGGGCCTCATCTATCTGCCTGTCAGAGATCTCTCAGATTCAGTAGGTGAGACTCAAGCAATTCCCCAATGCCTTCATATATGGCCGGTTCATTCATTTGTACAAGAATATTCACATTCTCATGAGAACTGTCTTCTCACCCTAGGGCCGGGCTGTGGGGATGTAATGCAGTGGCACCAAGATCTCTCCTGGCACATTACAGCCACAGCAGCCCAGTTTGGTCTCACCCAGTAATAAGCATCCCTCTGTGTGCCTGGCCAAGGGGATTTCAGTTCTGACTTCAACTGAAGATGAGGCTAAGAGTGGCAGCAAAGGCAACAGAGTCCAGGCTTCTGTTATGCAGCTGTACGGCAGGGAGACATCCACCACCTGTCATTTATGTTTCCTGGCTGCAGGTCCCCGCTACGGGGTGGCTCTGATAACTGCCCTCTGGGAGCCTTTGTGAGAGCAGAGACACTGCCATGGAGTCCACAGGTCAGGGGCAGAAAGGGTCAGGCTGTGTCATGCTGAATTTCAGCTACAATAGTATCTGTTTCAATGTGAAACTTTGATAATACATTTAGCTCTCCTTAAAGGTTTACTATACCAATTATTAAAATGCTGTTGAGAAGATGAGAAAATCACTTTGCTTTAGCCTCCTGATTGCAAGCTAATTGACAAAGCCATACATTTTAATTTGATTTATTCTTTATTCCACAGCTATAAGCCCCAGCTCTGCCCATGTTCCCATGTGCCTTCACTATCCATAGTACTCCCACAAGTTTTGCATTCATCTTGCAATTAGCAGCAGGCAAAGGAGTACGGTGGGGACCACAGCTGTGTCCCCAGGCTGATCTGCAGGAGGCTGAGGCTTCAGGAGTGCACACTGGCCCTAAGGTATGGCTCCTGGGCTGTGCTTACTCATTGCCTCCACCCAGCTAGTAACTGAAGTACCAGGCTGGCAGAATTTGTTTAAGAGGCCCTAAGTCTTCGGGGTTTTTTTTTGTGAACACGCTGACACGGTGTCGGCATTCCTGCACACAACAGTTCTGACGGGTGGTGGTGCATCCAGTCCTCGGGGCTTCTGGGGGCGCGGGGGCCCTCCTCCAGCGGCGGGCAGCGCGGTGCGGACGCTTTGGAGACGGTTATCGGCTATTGATGGTGCCCGAGCGACCAAGGAGGAGGCAGGTGCTGCAGCGCCAAACAGCCATACGAGGACAACGCTGTCACCGGTCTAAGGCTGGCCTGGGAGCCGGTCTGCGGGCGCACCGAGCCGCCGAGCCCGGACCTGAGAGGCCGCTTCACAGCTCGGGCCTAACCCCGCTGTGTCGGGGCCCGGTGGGTACTAGGAGAAAGGCCAGGCCAGGCCGGGCTGCCACCACCGTGCAGGCCGACGGCCGCGCCCCGTCTGCCATCGCTGAAGGCCGCCCGCCGGCGCTGCACCGCCGGGGCGACGCCGGTAGGGGTCCCCGCGGGGCGGGGCGGTCGGCACCGCCCGCTCGGGGGCGGGCCGGGCCATCAGCTGACCGGCCCCGCCGCGGCGCTCGGTGGTGCCGCTGCAGCTCAGTCGCTCTCTCCGGCAGCGGCTCCGCGGATTTACAGCCAGACCCTGCCGCGTCTCGTCGGCCTCCCTCCTTCCCTTCCTCCTTCCCCCCCTCCCGGCCGCCGCGATGCTGCCCCACTTAGCCCTCCTGTTGCTGGCCTCCAGCGCGGCTCGGGCTCTCGAGGTAAGCGGGGCAGGGGGCGGCCCAGGCAGGGGCTTCCTTGCTGTCCTCCTCCGCTGCCCCGAGGCTTTGTCTGCCCGCAGCCGCCCTGGCGGCGTGGGTTTGGCCGGGGCGGGGCAAGCGGGGGTCTCCGGTGCTCGTCATGCAGCCGGGCGACTGGGGGGCTCATTCCTCGGCTGCCGTCGCCCTCCCGCTGCCGAACAATAGGGCCGCTCCCGCCGAGCGGGGTGGCGAGCCGGGGGGTGGCGGAGGCTGCAAAGGGTAGGCGGGCTGGGAGCCCCCGGGGCCGGCGCCCGCCACGCGAGTCCGCAGAGGGTGGCGGGCGGCTGGGGCCGTCTCTGCCGCTGGGGCCGGCTCCCTTTACTGATTTCGACCTCCGCTGCCGGGGCGCTTCCCTGTTAACTTCGTCCGCCGCCCGTCTGGCGCGGCGGGCAGGGGTCCACGAGGAGGGGCGGCGGCGCCGCCAGTCGGCGGGCAGGGCAGGGAACGGTCAAGCGCCGCCTGCGGGGACTGCTTCGCCGGGGGCTGGGGAGGGGAAACTTCCCTGTGTGTTGGAGCGTTGCGGGCGAGGGAGCGAGGGGCCCAGCGGCATCTCCCCGCGGGGCGGGGGCCGGGGATGCGGAGCCGGGCTGCGGGCACCTCTGTCCCTGGCGGCGGTGCTGTCGGGGGAGGGCAGGGCTGGGCCGGGCAGCGCTTCCCCCGTCGCGCAGCCACACGCAGGTGTGTGGGGCTGCAGTGGGGAGCTCTCCGTGGGCTGGCGCTGTAGCCCTACTGGGCTGAGAAGGTCGCGCCTCCAGAGGTACGTGGGGAGGGGGCGGTGGCCGCAGCCGGGCCGCGCCCCCCGCGGGCGGGCCGGTGCCGAGCGGCGCGGAGGCAGTCGAAGATGGCGCCTCTGCAGTGCAGTAGCGGCGCCGCCGTGCGCGCTGCGGCCGCCGGCAGCCCGCGCCCGTCCGCGGCAGCCCCTGCGCTCCCCTCCCCGGGGGCGGATCCGCGTGTCCCCGGCCTGGAGGCAGCTTCCGCCGGCCCCCTTGTGGGTGGGGTAGGGGGTGGGAGGGGTCCCTCGTACCCACCCCCCCTTCGTTTCGGGAGGGGGGGATGAGCGCTCCGCGGCTCCTGCTGGGGTCGGGGGGAGCCGGGAGGACTCCGGCGGGGCCGCGCAAGCCCGGACCTCAAAAGAGGAGCCGACGTGGCTGGATGTCGATCCCCCCCTCCCAAAAATAAACCCAAATATGTGGGAGGGGAGAGTTACCTGCCTTTGGTCCCTTGTTTGCTAGTCCTCGTCCTCGATACCGCAGCTTCTGTTGTTCTCTAGTATTAACCTCCCCTTTTGCCAAGAGGGTCAGGGGGTGGGTGAGGTGAATGCCAACATGTAGCCTGAAGCTTGCGGTTCCCTTTGGGCAGGGAGATTCAGGCATGTGGCTCAGGTGCCACATCCCTTCCCAGGAGGGACCCTGGTACCTAGCGGAGGAGAGGAGACAGCTCTCCATCCCGGCTCTGTCTCCACCGCCAAAGCTGCCAGCTATCGCTTTGAGGCGTGAGCTTGCCAGCGTTTAGCCGTGTTTATCAAGCCGAGCAGCTGTAAAGATGCTCAGAGTAAACCTCTTAAACCATCCAGTTACAAAACTTAATTGTTTTTTATCAGCTTCATTCAACTGTTTGTTGTCTGAATGCAATAGAAGTAAATCTCTGCTTTGGGTGCACAGCTGAAGTAAAAAATGAGCTTTTGTGACTGAGACCGCGGTTCAGGATAGACCACAGAGGGATGGGCATTTCTGTTGGGTCCCTGTAGCTCTGGCCTTACATATAAGTAGGCATTGCCACTGTAAAGGTGCTGTGGAGAAAGTGGGCTTGGATCTTGCACCAAAACCATTCCGGGAGAGTCTGTATTCAGAGACCTCTGCAATGGTATCTGCCTTAGTGATATCCAGAATTTTCAGAGACATCCTTTTGCTTGAAATATTTGCTTGAAAGGACACTGGTGTTTCTGCAGAAGCTTTTGATCTTATTCTGTCATTCCATATGAACATTTGAGGTTTTGCATTTATCCTTTTTTTAAAAAATGTTTGATAGTGGGGTAGGTTTTAATATCAGTATGCCTTGTTATTAGGCATTCGTCAGTCTTAATACTCTAAGGTTGATGATGTGAGCAAGTGACTGTTCTTATAATACTAAAATATTTCATAATTGGAATTGCATATGTGCATTTACTGCACTTGAACTGTCTTCATATGCTAAAGCGTGAAATGTTGATGTTTGAATTAGGTTCTCTTTAGATCTCTCTTCTGAAATGAAACATTTTTCCTGTCACTTTAACAAATGCTTTCTGGAAAGCAGCAAAGAATGGCATAAGGAAGAGAGGGAAAGCAGGAACAAAACAAATGCTTTCTATGTTACACATAAAGAATTCCTTTCTAAATTTACAGGTAGATTAGTGTTTATTTATGCAGCTTTAAAGGAAATACTCCTTAGGGATGCTTCGGTGATGTCGTGGTTGCTTAGCATGTTGCTTCTGCCACTCACGTGAATTACAATGGGGTTAGGAAATCCATATGCCAAGAGCTCTCATATTTTGCAAAACTGCCATATTCTTCTGCAGCTATTTTTGCATTTAATCTCTTTCCATTGTCTGATTTCAGTAGCTAAATACAAGAGGCAGGAACTGTCCTTGTATTTGCATGAATGATCCCAGCTTATAAATCAAAATTTCTTCTAATTATCACAGTGAGGGGATCAGGATTTCTGCTGCGCTCGCTGTTAAGCTCACTGCTCCAGCTCCATGTTTGAGAGACTCTTCTACCAGCTGACTGAAATCAAGTTGTTAAGACATATTTAACATATAAGCTGTCCCTCAGAAGGTTAGTTAGCAAAAAGGTATGCTGCCTGACAGCTCTCTTTTTAAACTGGGTGAAGTAGTGCTTTATAGGTTGGGGGTTTTTTTGGTTAATTTTTTTCATTTATGTAGTGGAAGACCCCAAATATTTGTTTCTTCATTGTTTCGTTTTCAAGCAGACCTTTAGAAATGACTTGGCAACCTGTGAAGGGGAATGCTTCCATTACAGACTTGCAGTTCCTCTTCCTGTGGGTTCTGTTCCTGAGTTCCCCTGGCAAAGGCTTTGCATTTTTCAATTTTTTTTGCACTTTCTATTTAAAATGCTGCTATATTGGGGTGGGCAGCCTCATGGGTGAGTGGGACAGGGAATGTGCTCTGGGGTGCCATCTGGATCCTTGGCAGTCAGAACAAATTAGAAGAGTGAAAAAGGAGCTTCTCCCATGTTCTGTCATTTGTCTTTTGTTTGACTAATGAGCAACAGGCAATTTTGAGACTCACATTGTCTTCAGATGCCTTTTCTGGGGGAAAACAAGTGATCAGCTGCTGTGCTTCTTCTCAAAACGTGTATGAAATTATGAGGGAGCTGGCATGATTTTGATATTTTAATTTTTTTTTCCATGAGCTGTTTGTGTGATAGATGCAAGTAATCTTTCTTAATCAGTTTTTAATTGATCAGTGTTGAATTGTATGGTAAACCTACCATAAGTTTAGATTGTCTTTTATGGCTTTTCATGACTTTCTATTTGCATGTGTTTAAAAAACTGTAAAGGATAATAACTGGTTTGGTTTGTAAGTTGTATGAAGAACTTACTTTAATTGGCAGTCCTTTTCCAATGCAAAGCTTAGCAAAATAGCTTAAGAGCATAGTAACTTCATGTAACTGCTTGATGAATTAGCAGCTGTTTTTTTAAGCAGAATTTTTTATTTAATGACTCGGTAAAATAATTTACACAAGATGTTGGGTGTGGAGGCTTGGTCAAGAAATTGATAGGATCACAGGATCTCTCAGAAAATATAAGGCCCAACCCCCTGCCCAAAGCAGGGCCAGCTCTGTGATCAGACCAGGCTTCTTGGGGATTTCTGCATTTGGGTCTTGAAAATGGAGGTTCAGGGGCATAGCCTGTGCAACCCTGCTGGGCAAGCTCCTCCATCCACGGTTTGGTTGGTTCACCTCTGTGTTGAAATGTGTCTCCAAGCTGTTACTTGTTTATTTTTAAGGCAATGTGTCTAGGCTTAATTTACATCATTAATCCTCAGTGCCCTGAAAGAGCATCGTTTTGACATCTATCACATCTTAAAAAAAAAAAAAAGTATGTAATAATTAGGAGTTGAAAAAATTGTAATTGGGTTTAATAAAAAATATCTGTCAAACATCCATGTGTTTGTATACACATAATGCATTAAATTAATGTGTCAATATAATGTATGCAAATAGATGGAAATCCCCAATATAGATTGAAATCCTCAAGATATATGCGTATTTGATGTATGACATTAAAATCACCATAAACGTACATCTGTATATATGCGTTGTATTAGTATATAGGTTGTATTAAACCAATAGTCAGTTACATACCTCCTGAAATCCAGGCAATGGAGAGATCATAGAATCATAGACTCATAGGGATTGGAAAGGACCTCTGAAGATCGAGTCCAACCCCCCATGCTGCAGCAGGAACACGTAGGGCAGATCACACAGGAACGTGTCCAGATGGGCCTTGAAAGTTTCCAGGGAAGGAGACTCCACAACCTCTCTGGGCAGCCTGTTCCAGTGCTCTGCCACCCTCACAGTAAAGTTTTTCCTCATGTTGAGGTGGAACTTCCTGTGTTGTAGCTTGGTGCCGTTTCCCCTCGTCCTATTACGGGGCACCACTGAAAAGAGATTGGGCCATTCTTGACATCCACCCTTCAGATATTTATAGACATTAATAAGGTCCCCTCTCAGTCTTCTTTCCGCAAGACTAAACAGCCCCAGGTCTTTCAGCCTTTCCTCGTATGACAGATGTTCCAGTCCCTTAATGATCCTTGTAGCCCTCTGTTGGACTCTTCCCAGCATATCCCTGTCCCTCTTGAACTGGGGAAATGAAGTTCTAGACTGCTACTGATAAAAGTATAATTGGGTTAATATATGATAATATGTCCATTGAAGTTGTTAGGTGAGCTGTCTGCTGTGGTTTTAACACGCAAGTCTAGAGCTATGTGGTGTTATTGGATTTAAATTCTGGGGATTTTGAAAAAAATCCCGTGGTGTAAGAAGATTAAAAGTAAATTGAAAAAATACTGAACGACTTTCTGGAAGCTTGGTTAACTGTTAGAGCATGCTCTTGCAATGAGAGTTACAACAGTTGCTGCCAGTCTCAATGTTGATAATGAGATTGAACCTGGAATAATTTGGAGACAAAAGACTTGTTAAGAGGAGTCAAACTTTTGCTCTGACTTGGTTTGTTGCTTTTTTTGTTTTGTTTTTTTTTGTTTGTTTGTTCAAAACTGAATGCAGTCCGTCTGATGTCCCCTCCTTCTCACAACTTGATCTGGAATCTGCCCATCTTCCCTGACTCTCCTTCAGAAATACCTACAGTTGAGGTTTTGAAAACACATTTTCCATTCCTTTTGGTGAAGCCAGACCTGCTGAGAATATCAGCCAGTAATGGCTGGTGTGTGTGATTTTGAGTTTTCAGCTCTAAATAAGTCACTTTTCTGTCACTTGATTGTAACGTAACATTGATTCTAAACCCTGGGTATTTGTCTTCTTTTTTTTTAATTTTGATGAAAGAACTTTATGAGAACTACTTGATTATTAAATCTTGTTGTAGGTTATTACATCTGCTGTAGTTTCTAAGAGCTGTGGAGATGCCTTCAGTTACCAAAAATAGCTGCCTTTCCTTGTGAGAATTTAGTCATACAAAATAAAAACAAAATACATAGGAATAATGGCCTCTGTTTGAGGGGATCAGTTTGAGTGACAGCCAGTTAGTGTGTGTGTGTGTATATATATATGTTCATGAAAAAGAGCACCACACCTCAAGCTTCTTGCTCTGTGTAGGATACAGGATTGTTTTGTTACTTCACTTTGTAGTAGAGCAAGTACTTGACAACGATTCATGTAATGACAAAATTAAATTTCACATGATGGAAATACAGGTAAGGAGCAATACACTTCACAGTGTGTAATTAATGCCAGTATCTTGCAGTGGCTCACAAAACGTGCTTTCCAGATGACAGGCACATAGATCTTGGTGTTTGAAGGTAAGGGTATTAAAAAAAGTGATGCTTTTCAGAAGGGTGGGAACCCTTAAATCAGTTACTGGTGGTAAGGATACAGCTATTCCACAGTTGTGTGGTGCAGATTTCCTGCCTTGCATTGATTAATAGAAATGGGAGAGCATGATATTTATGGGTATTGCTTGTTTCTTTACTGTAGCTCTCAGTGTAACAATTTTGTAAGTGCTGTGACTTTTTCAGCTGAGAAGCCAGACTTCTGGCTTGCTGTGTTTTGGTCTTCCCAGCAAGTTCAGGAGAACTTGATCTTCTCATGAGGACTTAATATTAAAGGGTGAGTATAGACTGGAGTTACTTACAAGGCTTTCCAAAAGAAGCAAACCGTCTGGTCAAGTGATGGCATTTTGTGGACTGTGGGACAGCCAAGCTCTAAACAGAGAAGTGTGTGATCCAGTGTGCTTTGTGGTTTTGTAATCCCGCTGCTGTTTTCAGGAGGTAGTTAAACACTTCTGTTTGGCTGGTAACCAACCTAGCTCAGGAGCTTAGTTGCTGAAAGCTGCTCTTCTTCCTTCCACCCGTGGCCACTGCTCTGTAAGCTCAGCCTTTTCAGTGCTCTTTCACCCCTCTTTAGGCTGCTTTTAAGATCCTGTGCTGTGTTGAAAGAAGTGAGCTGTGCCTTTTTTGGTAGGTGTCATCTTCTGGCAGATGCTTCAGAGACCTGAGTCAGAAAAGGGCCACAAGCAGCCAAACTGGCCCAGCTAAAAGAACAGGCAGCTTCTTTGGGCAAAAGTGCCAACCTCTGAAACCACATTTGCTGACGTTTGTGTGATAGTATTTAATTCAGGTGTTAGTCCCTTTGCCTCCCTCTGGTGACCTGCAGCAGGGCATTATCAGTTTTTCCACATCTGATCCCTCATTGGTTTCTGATTGTTTAAAGTTAGTTTCAGGTCACTGCAAAAGGCAAAAATCCACAGGGAGCTGTGTTCAGGGATGGATAACTCAATTCAGTTCCCACTGACCCATTTTGAGCTAATCCAGACAGGAGGAATTCCTTGTTCATCCTTTGTGGTCTGTCTTCCCCTAGAGCAAAGCTTATCTATTCAACCACAGCAGATAACATGTGACAGGAATGGAGCAAAGCTGGTTGTACCTGTTGGTAAAAGCATTTAAAAATTGCTCCTTTTCAGAGCCAGCTACCAATGTGATCCAGTATGGCAGTTTGTATGATTTATGCAATTTCTGTTTGGAATTACAATTAGTAAAACAAAGTGTATGTCTAATAGGAGTTCAAGATGAGGGCACTGGTGAGGGTGAGCAAAACCCTGGATTGTTTGGGAGCTGTATTAATATTGGACTTCGAGGGTTTTGAAACCGTGAAACAGGAGTTGACATACATAGCTCAAATTTAGGTAATACAGTTATTTAGCGCTAAAAGATTTGAAATATACCATTAATTTTTTTTTTAGGTGGTGAGGGTGAAAATTGCCTCCTCACTGACCTCCAAAATTCAGAAGTGTAGTGTTCAATGATACGCATTAAAAAAAGGAGTTGGGGCAAGATTTTGGAGTTAATTCCAGTCTCCTTGTCATGCTGTTATACTGTCTCTGTGCCTGCAGCAAGCCTTCTCTTACCTTATCAGCACATTTTTAAATTAGAGATTGCTCATTCTGAAGTTCTGACCCTGTAAAATTGGTTTTTCTCTAAATTATGGTCTCTGCAAAGCACTGCTTTCTGAGTGCCCCCCCCCATTTGTCAGATACCGTGATACAGTTTTGAGACAAAAAGCTACCTTGTTCTTCTTTCTGTGCTTAGTTATGTAAATCTATTTGTAGCTGGAGTTTAGGATCTGGAATATGGAGTATTGAGCTGATACAGTAGTTCTATTGCATTTTGCTTTCTCATCGCTTGAAAGGTAACTTAAAAACTGCAGTTGTTCCCTATATCTCACCTGAAAACATGGGGAGATAGTTTTTTCAATGTATTATGTTAAAGGTTTCATTCTGTTGTAGTTACTTTTAAAAGCTTCTAGTGAATGAACTCAAGTCATGGCTTCTAGGGTTGTTTTTTTTTTCTTTTGAAAAAAAGCTCTTTTTAATACACATCCCATATAATGCCTCTATTTATGCAAACAGTATAAAATATACAGTATTATCTAGGGTAAGGTAAACTGAGCGAGAGAAGAAAACTTAATGACAGTGGCTTTAAAATGGCATTAATTATTTTGGGTATTTTTTTTTCTATATAGGTGGTGTATACTTAAATATACTAAATTGCTGTATATTTAAATATACTAAGTTGCTTGATTGTTTATTTGTTGAGTACCTACAGTATGGAGATAAAGGGATTTTGTGCATGCATAGCATTAGTAAGTATCTAGACTTGTAACATACATTAAGCTGTAGGGCTGCCCTGAAGCTTGTTTGATGTTCTTCTGCACTCTGCTATGTGTGCCTCATCTGTTTTCTGCCCAGTTCTCTTTAACTATGACGTGGAATAAAATTTCTTTTAATGACATGTTTTTCAGCATCCTAATTTTGCTGCTGTTTCCTTTTACCAGTTCTGCCTTCTATTCCATTAAGTCTTAGAAGGATAGTATTGATCTGAAGTTGCTTAGCAAAAACTTTTTAAACTGAAAATTTTGGAACTCAAAGTTGTCTTTCAGTGCTCCTTGGGTCCCAGAACTTCATTATAAGCAACTTGCAGATGAGAACTTGCCTGTAGTCCCAGCATCCAGAAGGATATGTTTTATTAAGAGAATGTCAGTTTCACGTCATTAAAAAGAAGGGCAAACAAAACAAAAGTTCCGAAGTTAAAATGTGTCGTTTACATTTTATGCTGCAGAGTAAGAAGGGGAGTTGGAAAGCCTAGAATGTAAAAGACTAAATAAGGGACCCAGAATACATGTGAGTTTGAGGGAGTTCTGAAGACTTCTGAAGGTCCCCAAGGGGACCTGGACACCGGCAGTCTCTCAGTTTGGTTTAGATTTGTTTCGACTTTGGCATTGTCTTCCTTTGTGTCTCAGAGTGGTAATATAAATTGTGGGGATTTTTTTTAATTTTTCCTGTTAGCCTTAACACCTGAAATGCCAGTTTCTCCTTTTCTGTGTGCAGAGTGGTCTTCGTGATGGTGACCACAGGAGCTGTTGAGGGGAAGTATTCCTCCTTTCACTGCTAGCCTGTTGGGCTGACTTGAATCCAGGCTGAGGTGACATCTTTTATCAAAGTCAGCACTTGATGGTTGGTTCACAAACTGTTTTGTTTTGGTGAATGGCCAAGATTAGATGGGTTGGTGGGAGGGGGGGGGGGGGGTGTATGCCTGGGATGGGCAGCTCCCGCTGTGCAGTGGAGGAGGGAGGGTTATGGTACAGCTTTGTGTTGGCACTGTGTGCTGAGCTGCTGGCTGGCCATGGCTGGCAGACTTCATTATGTCCCTGCTCTCATTATGGGGGGCTTTCTATGGGGCAGAGGAGCTAACACCTTTCTCAAGGTTTTTGCAAGAAAATCTTGTGAACAGCTGAGCTTGAAACTTTAATCTCTCATAAAAAAGGGGGTAAAATGAAATAAAAGCGTTTTGCTTTGAAATCACAGTCTAAACTATTTCTGAAAATTTATTGAAATGAGACCTAGGATTTGTCAAACAACGGTAGATTAATCTATAGCTACAATACAAACTCTGAACTACCAATCTCCTGTTTAAATATAACAAAGCTTCTGTGGGCAATGGGCAAAAATACTGAAGGTGAAGACCCAGGCCCTGAAAATTGAGGCTGACATGCTCTGCTTAGCTCATCGGGACTGTCCCCTTTCATTTGAGTGGGGTTGCACATGCTCAAATATAACTGCATGCATGAATGTTTGTAATGTGTTTTAAGGAAGTTGTATCTTCTACCTGATAAGAGGAAAAAAGCTTTAATGAATATGTCACTTAGTAGAAAACTTCTGAGTAATAAAAAGCTATTATGTACTTCTCTTAAAAGCAGAATGAAATGTGACTTATCACAGAATTATTCTGGTTGGAAAAAACCTTTAACATCATCTACTCCAACTGTAACATGACAGTAGAGAATGCAGTCCTGTAGACTTGTGAGGCTCAACAGTAGTGGATAGGAGCCTGAGTTTTCTGTTTTGTGTTACAACTGGTGTTTGACATTGAGGCTGATAATGAAGTGTTCTCCTCATTTTGAAGAGGGGTGTTGAGGCCTGGAGCCCATATGGAAAATGGGCCATGGGAAGGATTAGTGTTGGGCAAAAGTAGGGGCTCCCCAGACACCTCTTCTGCTTGGACCTCCTGCACCTTTGCCATCCCACGAGTGAGAAGCAAATTGAGGTGAACCCTGTATTTTTGAGGTTACCTTGTAGTGTGCGAGGTAGGGTTTTGTGAGGCTGAGTCCATCCTCTTTGAGAAGGGCTCAGGGAAGAGAGGGCTGGGACAGGAATAAGTGGCTCTGATGGATAGAGGTAATTCTAAACAAAAAATAAAAATAATTCCAGCTGGAGGTAAAACCTGATGAGAAAAACAATCTGTAGTTAATCACAAGGAAGGCTGCAGAGTGCCTTAGTTGCCCACTCAAAGAGGAAATACCAGGCAAAGAAAGGCATGCCAAGTTCAACTGTCAGGAAGGCATTCAGATAGGTAACTGGGGACATGTGTTTGACAGGGTGGGCTTGAGGCAAGCTGAGAAGGGGAATACATGTTTTGCCTCCAGATGTGAAGATTGTGCAACTACTTTTCCAAATAGGTAAATACAAGATTATGGGTTTTGTCATGGTAAACGGGAGAAGTGTAATAGCCTGTGATGTGCAGGAGATCAGATCAGGTGTTCTCTGTTCAAATCATGGGATTTAAATCCTGTGCCCATGGGGCACTCCCAGTGCCTTAAACACACGCCCAGAGGAGAATACCACAGTGTCTAGTCATAAAAAGTTTTGTAGACAGTAACGCTGTTTGCAAGTACAGCGTAAGTTACTTGCTTGTTGATTTTAGGATACAAGTTTTAGTGTTATCAAAACATAATTAAGCCTTAAACTTGATTTATTTATTTTTTAAACCTGTTGTGAGTTAGCATTTTCTGTGACAGACTGCTTAGTGTGTTTTGAGATTTCACAGATAAACATGCATTAATATGTGCAGAGCTATTGAAGGAAACAGTTGGGAAGTGTCTGTGTTTAATATGAAATGGTGATTAAAAGTGAGTGATAAGTTAAATAAACCTTTTAAAAGGTTTAGTTTTTTTCAGTCCTGCTGAAACAAAATACCCTGGAGCTGGAACTGGACGCCAGCAGGCTGGACCTGTTAGGATTATTTCTGCTGCTGCTGGGTATCTGCTACCAGTTGTTTGTTCTCCATGCGTTTAGCCCAGCTCTGTGGCCCTCCAAAACAGAAGTTTTAAAGAAAGAAAGAAACAGTTTTTAAGGACATGGCTCGAGTTGTAAATGGCCTTTAGAGATAAGGAGCACTTTCAAGTGTTCTCATTTTTTAAACGACTGAGCCTGCAAAAGAAAAGACCTTGGGAGGGTGATCACTAAATAATGTATCTTAGGAGTGATCGCTCCCCAGTGTTTCTGTTAAAGCTGAGGCTGATGTAAAAGGCCACCTGGGCCTTTGGGGGATGCTGCATTCAAGCTGGAGTGCAGACTTTATGTCCCTTACTTACTACTTTTTAATTACAGGGTATAATTCGGGTAAGGAAAACATTTAAAATTTGAGCAACTGGGCACTTCAGAAATCTCCAAGTTAAATTTCAGTACAGTACCCTTGCCTTGGCTCCCAGCAGCTCTCTTAGGAATTAGGCTTCTGGCAAACTGTAAGCTTGTCCAGGGAGATGAAAGAAAACTGAAGTAATTGCGGGTTTCTGTTTATCTCACTGCTCCATCAGAGTATTATTTGTTTTGTTCGTAATGTGCTTGTCTGAAATATTAATATTTGCTTTGAATTTGTGCCTTTACTTTGCCCTTTACAAAAGCATGGGTGGGGAGATCTGCAGGGTTCTTTCTCCCTACCCTTGCAGAGCACTGCGATTCTGGTGCTGCTCCTCTGCAGCTCTCCTGCCGGCCAGCCGATGGGTGTTGTCAGGAACTGTCTCTGCAGGGCTCGAGGGGCTTTTGCAAAATTCCTGTTCTTATTTTCTGTATAGTCAACGAAGTCTCTTGTAATTCTTGTTAGATCTGTGTTCGGGTCAGTGCTGTCTCTGTCAAGTCTTTTGTAGTATTCAGCAGCTTTTGTCTTGCCCTAAAATTTAAAGTCTTGTTTCAAGAGAAACAATGCACTATAAGGTTCATTTTTCCTTTTTTATTTTCCTTTTTTTTCCTTTTTTTCTTCTTTTTCCCCCCCCCTTTTTCTTCTTTTTTCCCCCCCCCTTTTTCTTCTTTTTCCCCCCCCTTTTTCTTCTTTTTTCCCCCCCCTTTTTCTTCTTTTTTCCCCCCCCTTTTTCTTCTTTTCCCCCCCCTTTTTCTTCTTTTCCCCCCCCCTTTTTCTTCTTTTCCCCCCCCCCTTTTTCTTCTTTTCCCCCCCCCTTTTTCTTCTTTTTCCCCCCCCCCTTTTTCTTCTTTTCCCCCCCCCTTTTTCTTCTTTTTCCCCCCCCTCCTTTTTCTTCTTTTTTCCCCCCCCTCCTTTTTCTTCTTTTTTCCCCCCCCTCCTTTTTCTTCTTTTTTCCCCCCCCTCCTTTTTCTTCTTTTTTCCCCCCCCTCCTTTTTCTTCTTTTTTCCCCCCCCTCCTTTTTCTTCTTTTTTCCCCCCCCTCCTTTTTCTTCTTTTTTCCCCCCCCTCCTTTTTCTTCTTTTTTCCCCCCCCTCCTTTTTCTTCTTTTTTCCCCCCCCTCCTTTTTCTTCTTTTTTCCCCCCCTCCTTTTTCTTCTTTTTTCCCCCCCTCCTTTTTCTTCTTTTTTCCCCCCCTCCTTTTTCTTCTTTTTCCCCCCCTCCTTTTTCTTCTTTTTTCCCCCCCTCCTTTTTCTTCTTTTTTCCCCCCCTCCTTTTTCTTCTTTTTTCCCCCCCTCCTTTTTCTTCTTTTTTCCCCCCCTCCTTTTTCTTCTTTTTTCCCCCCCCTCCTTTTTCTTCTTTTTTCCCCCCCCTCCTTTTTCTTCTTTTTTCCCCCCCCTCCTTTTTCTTCTTTTTTCCCCCCCCTCCTCTTTCTTCTTTTTTCCCCCCCCTCCTCTTTCTTCTTTTTTCCCCCCCCTCCTCTTTCTTCTTTTTTCCCCCCCCTCCTCTTTCTTCTTTTTTCCCCCCCCTCCTCTTTCTTCTTTTTTCCCCCCCCTCCTCTTTCTTCTTTTTTCCCCCCCCTCCTCTTTCTTCTTTTTTCCCCCCCCTCCTCTTTCTTCTTTTTTCCCCCCCCTCCTCTTTCTTCTTTTTTCCCCCCCCTCCTCTTTCTTCTTTTTTCCCCCCCCTCCTCTTTCTTCTTTTTTCCCCCCCCTCCTCTTTCTTCTTTTTTCCCCCCCTCCTTTCTTTTTCGAGTAAATAGTGCAATTGTCAGTACATTTTTAGTTTTGTGGTTGGTTTCCATGCTAATGTAAGGAATATAGGCTGATTTAATCTTGTAGACGTGGGTGTAGATACTGCATTTTTTATACACACAGGTTTATTTTGTTTTAATAAATGTATGCTCTTATGTAATGGTGGTTGGGTGGGTTGTACATAAAAATCCTTAACGCCTTCCCCCCACTGCCATGTTCAGTAGCTGGAGTTAACTGCAGAACTAATTCTGAGTTAGAGAATGGGTTTGGTTAACTGAAACTGTTTGAAATATGTAGCCCAGATGTATTTGATGGTGTACACATACAACAGGTATTTTGTTAATACTGGGTTAGTGGACACACCCATGTCTCAGGGTGGATTTCTCTCTTCCCAATTCTTAATGATGGGAGGAGATGGGAAAGATGCGTTAAAATTACATGCTTTGCTTGCAATAATTATCACTAGGAAAGCTGATACTTAGTGTGTGCCTGTGTTGGCTTTGATGCTGGTAAGTCTTACTAACTTAGGTTTGGTCTGCTTGGTGTGTCCTCTGCACAGTCATTGCTACTACCCCTGCCACCTCTGCTTCTTGGTCTCTGCCTCTCTTCTTCAGTACTCATCTTTTAAGCTGTGGCACAAGCCATGGGTTTCTGCTGCATTCCTCAGCCGTCTTCCACAAGCGCCTCTCTTGAGCCCTCTGCAGGAATGGTATTTCTGCTGTCCTGCATTAATTTTTGGTTTGTGATAGCATGTGGGTGTACTTGACTCAGATTGTTGTTTTCCTTTCTCTGCATGCGAGCACATACAGTTCCCACACAGATAATTTTCCTGAGGTGTCAGAAGGAAACAATTTTCTCTCAATGAAGCTTAGCTCTTAAGATTCTGTTCTTCTGAAGTGGAGGTGAGCAATTGTCTAGAGATTCCCTTCTCCTGGGGAAGTGATGGTGGACCAAAGAGTAGGCTCTGGCAAAGGACTACAATTATCCTACTAGCCACACTGTTCTGTCAGTGTTGCCCATAACTTTAGGAGGTGAGGCACTCCTGATAATTGTGAAAGGTTACTATGGCTTTGAGGGAAATACCTTTATTTTCCCCAACAAATAGCAGTTCTCAATGTGTTTATACTACAAGGCAGTGGTTATCAGTTTGCCAGCAGGTCTGATAGGTCTATGGACTATTCATAATAACTTTGCAAAAATAAGCTAAGAGACAGAGCAGCTTCCGTAACCCAAACTGTTTTGGACTAGGATATGCATTTCCTGGTTTTGGGACCTCTTGGAAGGTGGAAGCAATCGTACTGAGCCTTGTCTGGCGATGCGGCACATGCTGCTGCCAGTTGCTAAACCCCATTGAAAATTTGTTTTGTGGTGAACTTTTTGTATTTTATATTATGTATAAATATATTATCAGTGAGCATAAAGGCTATAGTAGATTTCTGTTGTGATATGGAGTGGGTCAGTGCAGCGCTTTGGTTTCAAGAAGCTCAGTGAATCTGATGATGTTGGTGTTCCCTTTCAATTAAAGTTGTCCGCTTTATGCTTTGCCGACATTAGCGTTAACGTTCAAATCAAAAACATGTACGAGGACAAGCTGCTGATGGGATGACTTGCTGGATGGGGCTGAAGGGTGGCCCTGGGATGCATGGACTGGCTTCTTCCACAGTGGAACCCAGCTGGAAGATGTTTTCCAGGAACTGAAATGTTCTGGCCTCTTACAGATGCCCAGGCCACATAACTGGGCTAGATGCGATTGGAAGTGAAAAGCACTGAGGACTGGTAGAAAAACAGCTGCTCTGCTCTGAAGGTCCTCTCCATCCATATCTGATGTAGTCATAGGCACAAGGATGGTGGGAGGGATAATGTCATCCAGCCATGACAGCTCGTTGGGACACTCAGTTTGTCTAAGGTAGCATAATCACTGAACCATAGTCATAATTGTAACAGTGCACACTAAAAAGAAAAATGTGAGTATCAAACTACTTTGGGAATGTCCTTGTGGGCGGTTGGTGTAATGCTACCTCTCCTGTCTCTGTGTCACCTGTCTACTAAAGGCACTGGGGCTGCTATGTCTGTGGCAGAAGCTGCAGTTTAACACCACTGTCCTTCTATTAAGGCTCCAAATGAAGGCGATGGGGCATACGGTCTTAAATGGTGTTGGCAAAGAGAAAAGTTCAGCTCAAAGATAATGGTTTTCTGCGCCTCTCTTCTTTTCATAGGGGCAAAAAATGGTATGTGGACGTTTGGGAAAGACTGATAAAAGCAATCCATGTCTGTTACAAAGCACTTAGGGACTCCATTGTGTAATCTACATGCACATTCCTCCGAGGGCACGGTCACATCCGCTGTTGCAAATGGATCGACACTGAGGAAATGTGCTGAGCAGGCATGTGGCTGGGACCCAGGCTCCTCAGCGTCCCTTCCTAAACCCCAAGGGGTTTGTTGTTTTGTTCATCATTTAAAGGAGCAGTGCAAGAGCGAGAAACAGATTCCTGCCTCTTTTGGGGTAGCGGCTTTTTTCTCTTTTGGCTGCAAAGTGGATGTTTTAAGAATATTTTTGTGGTTTGCGTGTTATGTTTGGTTGTAGGCTAAAGCTGGCAAAATTGCATGCCTCACCTGTACACGTGTGTGTTTGTGGTTTTGTTTTTTTTCTAAGCACTGATTATTTTGAATATTTAATGAGATTCAGGTAAATAATTACTCAAAATACAGGGGGGAGCCCAAGTTTTCTTGGTGATTTTTTTTTTTTTTTAACCACTTGCTAAGTCATCTCTTATGTGTTACCAGTTTGGTGAAGATGTTAACAGCTTCATAGATGTGAAAATAAGACCCCTGCTAAAAGGGTTAATGACCATAGGGTGGAAATATAAAGCCTATTGTAGGTGAAACCGAGTCTGAAATGGCACTGCAGGCTGTTGGGTTTGCAGTGCTTGTGCTTATGTGTTGATGTGTATGCATACTAAAGATAACTAATGCTAATTATGGCTAGCTGTAGACTGCCTATCTGAGGAGAGAGTCAGATGAACATTATTATCTCTGAATTTATATGTGCTTCCTTGAGTGGAAAATATAATCTTTGGGTTATCATGCCTCCCTGTCCACCCTTTAATAAATAGTACATGAAATTCAACCTGCTACTGTTATCCTAAAGTTTACCTCTGACGTAATAAAATCAAAGGTGGAGTGTAGCAGCTTATAATACTGAAATGGGGCTTTTTTTTTCTCTGATAGTTTGCATCTGCCCAAGCAAATGTGGTGTCAACTCCATGGCATAAGACAAAATCGTAAGAGTAACTGCACATGTGTAGGGTTGAACGCTCCAGCTCTCAGTTGGAAACCCAGCAAATAAAAGTGTAACTAGAAAATTATGTTACCGAGTTAGCAAAATAAATAAAACACCCTGCCTTTTTTATAGGTCTGTAAAGGTTTTTTTTCTGTATTTTCATGCTCTTTTGCAGAAAGCTGTGATGCTGATAAATTACTTAACTATCCAACACTGTGCTGTTATGTCGTCTTTGCTGAGCACCTGAATTGTTTTTCAGCTTTCATTTTTTACTTCTTCCTAAGAAGGAACTGGTTAGGTTTAGCAGCACAGCTCAGATATAATGTTTGAGTTGAGGTAGTTCTTAATTGTCTGTTATTAAAATAACCCTTTTATAATTAATGGATGGTCAGATATTCAGCTGGCTTGCTGAAAAGTTGATGATAATGCTGTATCATAATGTATTTTTCAGAATTTTTAGCAAACTAATTAACATGCTACTTATCTCTTCTTATGTTTTCCTTAAGCTAGCAAACTGTTAAGAGTTTCTAGCTGTCAATTTTTTTTAAGATTTGCTTAATACATAAAATTAAGAAGGAATATAGCTATCATAGTTTCTGTCATTTCAAAAACTTATTAATTAATAACTTGCTCGTGTCCCCTTATGCAAGTGATTTATAGTGTAGCATAAAAAATAATTTGCAATCAAAGGTCTTGAAAGAAGAGGTTTGGACAGAACTGTGATGTCTTCCTTCAGCAACTGCTGTAGGTATTTCCCAACATGATGCTCAGAAGTGCAAGTATAATCAAGCCAGGCAATACAAGAAGAGTAAACCATGGTCAGTTATTGTCATCTAGGTGATAATTCCAGTTGATGTTTCCCTGGTAAATAAGCTAATTTTTTCTTAGTCACCTAGAGAGCTTCCCTTTTTAGTCTGCTGGGAATAAGGTACAAATGTGCATTATGTGGGATCTCTTCTCTTTATGCACAGTATTTCTCTGCTAATTATGTATTCGGTGTACCAATGCTAAATATTTTAAACAGTGAAGTTAAATGAGTGCTAGTTGCAAATCTGGTCTTGCAGATGGAGTAAATCACCAAATATAATTGAAGAATATACTGTGACTATGCATTTTGCATATCTTGAAGCTGAATATACTTAAAGAAACAGTGAATGTGTGGAGCATACACATGTAGCCACTGTAGCACGGATTTCCAGCGTCTTCCGCAGTCATTGTTATTGCTGGAAAAGATGTTCTGTCTTACCTGTAACTGCAAATAAATCGGGCTGACAGAGATGCCGCCGGGCTGGACTGCTGCGTGTCAGGGCCCTAGAAATGAGAAAAGCTTGAAGCTGTAAGAGTATGAAGAGGAACAGCTGGATATGGCAGCTCACATCTGAGTGGCAGGTTTGTCTTTTGCAGAAAGAAAGCAATGTGTTCAGAAGTAAAATAAACCTTAATGGATGAAGTAATATTCTCACAAAAGCGTTACTTATGGTTTTCAGATGTTTGCTTGCAACTTGCTGTTCCAGTGTGTTAGGTTGGCAGCAGAGGGGAAATGCATGGAGGTGGCTAAGAAAAAGCAAATATCAAGTTGACATTCTTGAATGAGGACGAGATGGAAAGTCAAATGTTCTGCCTGCCTTGGAAGGAGATGTTTTAACCCTTAACACGAAAAGCTAGACTACCAGCTTTGGTCTGGAGTTGGTTCCTTAGAAGGGTGATCTTTGGTCTCTGTTGAACTCATGGGAGCAGAAATTTTGCAAACCCAAGTTCATGTAGTTGCTATTGTACGAATAGTGTGAAGTTTTTAAAGTTCGATTTTGGTAGGCACTGAGGCATTATTGCATGGGTGAAGAGACTGAAGCAGGGACTTTATGCAGTAGTCAGGATTGGTTTATGTGTAAGTTTGTACTAATGTCCATCTGCCCCAATTGGATGTGAATAGCCTAATGAAACCTAGACTGAGGTTGTGATTCAGGACACAGAAAAACCAGATCTGAAATTTGATGACATACAGGAAATGTTTGACTTGATAGCTGGACTCCTAAATCTAAATACACTGGAATCTCAGCACTCTGTCTGACATAAAAATACTTCCTATTTATATTTCATTTTAGGCTTTAATGTGTCATGTGAGATTCTGCTTGCAACTTCAGCACTTGTGTTTATTTAGGATATTGCTGTGTATTTTATGATGATGACAGTTGAGCAAAATAACATCAGTCACGTGCTCTGATGGGTACAGGCGTGGTGGCAGAGCAGGGTGCATAGGTCTATGGTGGTTCCAGCCTGCCCGGTATGTATGTGCTACTTCAGAGCTCTCTGCTGTTGAAGGAGCAAAGAGCATCCTGTGCAAACCCTCCAGAGGCCACAGGTGGCTAGTTTTGGGGATGTGGAATAAATAAGCGTGTCAGCTTTGAAGGCAAAGGAGGGTCCTGCCAACCTGGGAGTTCTTTTCTGCTCTTCTAATATTCCAAGTTCATCCTGAAATGGGAGGAAACTGCCCTGAGAATGAATATAACATAATTGTGTGTAAGGTTATATGCTGTGCTTAAGCTTCAGACTTTTGAGATCCTGTGGGATGTAGTAATTGTGCAAGAGAAAGGGCTGAAGGTGGTTTAAGTCTTGCAGTTTAAACAAGTCAACACTTGTAGACTAGGCATTACTAGTAATTTTATTCCTCTGCCATAGCTGAAGTTAATATGTGTGTAAACAAGAAGTACTAGGAGCCATTTGAAGTGTTATGTCTACTGGACGCTCAAATTTACTCAGTTTCTAGAGGTGGGTGGTTTTTTATACAGCTGCTTGGTGTTTATGTTATCATCCTTCTTGGAAGAACATCTATTATTGCAGCTGTATCCTTATGATTTCTGTTGATTTGGGATAAAAATAAAATGCTGGAATCATTATTACAATCAGGAGTAATAGTAAAAAGAGCAGCCAAAATCAGGCTTTCTTCAGTCACTGACTTTGCTTTTGATGTGGTAGTTACAGAAAAACCCGAAGTAGTTGTTTCAGTTATCATTTTTAGTGCAGTAGTCAGTGTTGTGTTTTGACAAGAGGGCGAAGAGGTGTTTTGTTTTTTTTTTTTCATACTGTGAATTTCCATTTGTACCTGCTAATAGTTCCCACAGAAGTGCATGAAGATGTCACCATGACATGTTTCCCCCCCTATACTTGGGGAAGAAAGACTGGAAAGACTGTTCAGGTGAAAAGTGAGCCATAAGTAAATGCAAGGGACTGTGTGAGTTTACTCTGTTTTCTTGCTGTATTGGAATAATTTTTTATAGATGATTGCCTCAGTCGCCAGGGCAGGCAGCTCCAAGGCAACGGTGACAAATTCCTGCCAGGCGCAGCAGACAGGGAAGAGCCAGCAGATCAGTACCTGGTGACATGGGTCAGTTTACATGATACCAGGCCTGCTGACAGCAGACAGGGTACACCAGTCTTAAAGGGGGAAAAAGATTCTGGTGCAAGAGCCAGCAGGGCTTATTGAAAGAGCTTTCAACTAGATTTGAAGGGGGAAGGGATAAAACCAGGCTTGCTAGAGATAAACGTGGGGATGGCATACCAATGTTTGAGGTGTGGTGTGCTAGCATGGTTCTTTGAGGTATGGGATGGAGAGCCATGTGGCAGCAAAGACACGGGGGTTATTGATGGGTTATAAACCACAGAAACTCCTGAGAGTGGTTAGGTAGGAGTTACAACTTCTTCCCTCAAAAAGGTGGAAGAATCAATAGCCCAACTGAAGTGCATCTACACCAATGCATGCAACATGGGCAACAAACAGGAGGATCTGGAAGCCATTGTGCAGCGGGAAAGATGTGATATAGTTGTCATCATGGAAATGTGGTGGGCTGACTTGCACAAATGGAGTGCTGCAATCAGTGGCTATAAATTCTTTAGAAGGGGTAGGCAAGGAGGGAAAGGTGGTGGAGTGGCCTTGTATGTTAGGGAGTGTTTTGTTTGTCTGGAGTTTAATGAGCATGATGAAAGGGTTGAGGGTTTATGGGAAAGAATCAGGGGGAGGGCCAACAAAGCAGATATTAAGGATGATGTTAAGCTGCAAGAGATTCAAAAAGGCCAAGTGCCAGGTCCTGCACTTGGGTCACAACCCCATGCAACACTACAGGCATGGGGAAGAGTGGCTGGAAAGCTGCCCAAAATAAAAGGACCCGGGAGTGCTGCTGGACAGCTGGCTGAATGTGAGTCAGCAGTGTGCTGAGGTGACCAAGAAGGCCAACAGCATCCTGGCTTGTATCAGAAATAGTGTGATCAGCAGGACTAGGGAAGTGATTGTCCCCCTGTACTTGGCACTTGTGAGACTGCACCTGGAATACTGTGTTCAGTTCTGGGCCCAGAGGAGGTTGTAGCAAGGTGAGGGTTGGTCTCTCAAGTAATAAGCGATAAGACAAAAATAAATGGCCTTAAGTTGCATCAGGGGAGGTTTACATTGGATATTAGGGAAACTTTCATCAACGAAAGGGTTGTCAAGCATTGAAACAGGATGCCTAGGGAAGTGGTAGAGTCAGCATCCCTGGAGGTATTTAAAAGACATGTAGATTTGGTGCTTAGGGACATGGTTTAGTGGTGGACTTGGCAGTACTAGGTTAGCAGTTGGACCTGATGGTATTAAAGGTCTTTTCTAACCTAAAGAATTTTTTTATTTTATGTTTCTGTAAGAGCTTAGAATTTATACCAGTGTGTTGAGATGATACCACAGCCGGTTGTTTTTATCATTATCTAGAAGCCTGTCCTTAGATTAATTTGATGGATTTAATTGATTTTCCACACATTCCTTCTTCCATAACAGTGTAAACCTAGAGTCTGCACACTAATCAATGCTGTGTAAAACACTCCAGTTTTCTGAACATCTTTGGCGTTTTCTGAAACACAGTGAAACCTCAGGTGGTGACACACAGGATTAGTGCCAAAAAAATTGCTGGTGCAAATGGAAATTTCCAGATGGAAAACTTCATTACAATGGCTGCTGGGAGACAGACCCCGGCTCCTTTTGATTTGGGTGCAGGGTGCCAAGGTAAGCCCAAATCTGATGCCGGGGTGCCACCTGTGCCACTGCAGCTGATGCCACCTGCAGCTTGCACAGCACCATGCTCACATTGTGGCAGCCCTGGGGGTAGTACCCCCTGGCCAGATCCTGGGGGAGGACAGGCAGGGTAGTACGGTGCTATAAAGGGGCATGGGGGTTTGCTTTCTTTGTTGCCTCAGGTTTGGCTTCAGTTTTCAGATTCCTAGGTTGCGTTTTTAATGTGTGAGGCATACTTGTTTTTTCTTCTGTATAGATTCCTCACTGCAAGTTGGTGTTAATTAGGCCACCACTGTATGTCGTTTCTGCTGACAGATGGGTTTTGCACAGACTCTGGCAGTGTGTTGCTGTGCTGTGGCTGCTCTGTCTCATGTATTACCAGCTTGGGTGCTTGCGGATGCCTCTTAATCGATCTGGCCTCGGTGCCACCAGATCAAATGTTGCTCTGTGTGATCTTGTTACGTTTGCATCCTGTAGTTTATGCCGAGTGTTTTGATGCCTGCCCGACCGCAGACGAGTTTATTTTCTGCTTTTTGTAATGGGATAACATTTCTGGAAAACAAATGAACAAACGTGAGACCCGTATGTTCGTGTACTTTGGGTAGGTTTGGTAGCTCAAAATAGGTTCTCTCAGCCCTTCACCCTGCTGGTGGAATAAGAGCAGGCTCCCTGGCTGGGTTGGTGGCCTACTTTATCACTGTCCTGAATTTAAGAAGCTAGATGTCCCTGGGATCGTCTAATAGTCAACGTCATTCTTCAAAACTAGAAGTCAACAGAAAATCTGCATGGAGTTGGTCTGCCTTGGAAGGAACATTTTATTATTTTAAACAGTTTCTGTAGCTTCAGTGGCAGCTCGTTTCATGGTGAAGCATCATTTCACTCTGGGGAAATGAGGGATGCTCCTTACTGCTGTGATAGGGTTGGGCAAAGAACATTTCGCGTTTCACCCATGGGTTTGTGCAGGACACTATCCTGAGGTTACTGTTTGTTTTGTTAGTGAGAAAATAATTCCACCTATTTAACTTGTGTCCTTGGCAAATGTGCTAGAGGACTGTATTCAGTGTGTTTAGCTGGTGTAGGAGATAGAGTTGTCATTGCTGTACCAGTGTGTACATTATAGCAGTCTTGTTTGTGCAGGAAAAGTAAAAGGTTGTCTTTTTCTTTCTTGTTGTCTACTACTTCTCTTTCCCTCTTCCCTGCCCAAAGCTCAAAGATGGATATTCTAGACAGCCCATGTACTGATTTTTATAAGGAGTAACATTGCCTTTGAGTCGCCAATTTTGTCACTAGAAGTAACTAACTTTTGTAGAGGTAATTAAGGGGGATGTGGAGGGAGACTACAGATCCAAGAAAACAAATTAATAAAATCTTTTCTGTGGGTTTTTTTTGTAGAGCTGTTGTATGTGTGATGTATTTTTTTGTAAAACTTTGAAGGCACAGATTTAATTACTGGCAATTTTAAACTAGGTTTGGTTACATGGCTTCATCAATTTGTGAAAATGAGATGCTCAGTTTGGGAAGGAAATGATTTGGGTTAGTTGTATTAAGGTCAGCTTTTATTGTTGAACTAATGTAGAAACATGTTAGTGTTGATGAAAATGCTATATGTGTTCCTTTCTGATCTCTTGATTTTGAAGGTTGATTTGAAAAAAAAACAAACGTAGAATTGCGACATAAATGAATGTTTTTGCATGGAGTCCAATTACAGCTCCTGAAGCTGTCTCTCAACAGCCCACTTCACTCTAGGTATTGCATTTGTTTTTGTATTCCTTGAAGCTTGGCAGACATTTAAATTGACACTGTCCTTGTGTTTGCTCTACTTCAATATATTTGTCCATAACAAATATTTTCCAATACAGAATGCAGTATTTCAGGTTGACTAGTAGCAAATGCTTTCTATGATGCATCTTAGTTTCCACTTTTCGGGAGTCAAGAAAACTGCCTTAGTAAGGCTGGAAGGTGGAGTGGGATAAAAGGGGAAAGAAGTGGGAGTCCTTCCCCTTCTTTTCCCCTCCTCTAGCATCACCTCAGTCTTGTCCTCCTCTTCCTTACTGTTTTTGCTCTCTGAGAAGAGCCTGAATTGGTTTCTTCTGATGGGATCTGTTACTAGAGGCAATATTTTTGGTACGGCTGTTCCCATTTTTCTAATAACAAGAAATGTCCTGCTGTCATAGAAGGGTCTGCTTTCCATCCATTGTAAACTGTTCTGTGTGAAGAGGGACAAAGGCCTTCTTACCTATCCTTCACACATATGCTTTTTTTATATGTTAATGCAGTAATTACATGTGCGGGTCCAGAAAGAAAACATCAGCCCTGTGACACCAATCATTTCCAAGAGTAAATGCTTGGGTTTATTTGTGTCATGCTGGAGACTTAGGATTTGTGAAAGACAGAATGGCAGCTGGGACAATGCAGGTTTAGTAGCTATGTACTGTTTTCAGTAGAATAAAGAATGAGGGAAGGAGTGCTTGAATGGTGCTCTGAAGAAGCTATTTGGTAAACGATATTGATTTGGGGTGTTTGCTGTTGTAACAGTTGGCTGTTAACTCTCAAGTGCACTTCATGTCAAATTTTAGCAATAGTAAATTGCATTGTAACTTTTTTCTGACAGACTTTACCAACTGTTTAACATACAGACTATACAGTAAAAATAGTTCCATATCTCCAAATCTAGAGTCACAGAAATAGGTTTTTTTAAGATTTTTCAACCCTTCTGGTTAAAGTTTCTGCCTTCCTCAGTGGTATATTTTGAGTGAAATATTGCCAACATGGGGAAGTCACAGTGGGCCAAAGGCACTGATTATTTTTAACAAGCTTGCTGCCTTAATGTAGAAAGCTGAGTAATGTACTTACTGTACTGTGAAATAGAGTCTGAGAATTACTGCAGTCTGTCTGCATAGCCACATCCCCAGGGGATGCTCCTGCTGAGACAGTGGGTGGGGTGAGCCCTCTATGGCCCTGCGTGCACTGTGTTTTGCTTGCCACGGTGCTGGCCTCTAAATTGGCCCTGATGCTTTGTGCTATCTGGACTTCCAAAAACTAGTACTTCATTTTTCTAGTGAAATATAATGTTGTTACGGGAGAATGGGAAAGGCATCATTTTTGGGGAATATTACTGCAGAAACATAGGTTGCTAGGTCTGTCCACCTTACTCTCTGACCCAGATTTTCAGCATGCTTTGGTAATACACAAGCACAGAAGGTATGATCTAAACTCTTTCATGTCTTTAATTCAGTCTCCTCTTCAATGGCAGTGGTGGTTTTTCAGTGGTTCAGAAGGTTGTTTGGACATCTTACTAAAGCTGCTTCTGTTTCTCTCAATGCAGAAGTACTTTGCCTGTGACCTGAATGGTCCTGAACCTAGAAAAGAAACTTACGGGTGATTTTGTCCCTCCCTTATTACTGCCTCTGAAAACAGGTTCATATTGCAGTTCCTTTACCCTGTTATTTCATGCAAGCCCTAGTGCAGGACATTGAACAGCTTTTTAGTACTTCAAATGTTTATGTTTACATATGCATCTGTTGTGTGATTGTTGCAATGAATATATAGTGTCTGTTTATTCAGGCTAATTGCTTTTGACAGATTTTAATGAAAAGTTTTGAATCAAGAGTGGGTAGATGCATGTTTGAACAGCTTGTATCTTAGAAATAAGAAAGTTGCCTGAGCTAGAGGCAGAATGTAGTCTCCATGTGAAGAGTTTTTCAAGCCCTGTGAAAACAGGCCGAAAGGCTTGGTGGCATGACCACCCTGAAACCTTGCAAGCATCAGAAAAAAATGGTATAAAATGGCCTACTTGTTTGAAAAGGCTAAGAACAAATGGCTTGACATTTAAAACAAACCTGCATGTATTTTATTCTGATATGCAGCATGGGAAGAAATGTGTGTTATAGACTCTAAACTTGTCAGGCAAACATGTTCTGAAGATTTACTGAGATGGTGAAAGGCATGGATACGGAATGCCGTTCACTTTGAATGTGTTTTTCTTAGTAAAAGCTGAGAAATTGTTGTAGAAGAACTAACATTCTCACAGTAATTCACATTTGGAAATCAAGAAGGTGAACAGATATTTGCCAAAGTCAAGAGATGGTGAGGGGAGGAAAAAATTCCTATGTGATAATATACCACTACTTCATTCTCTATTGGAGCCTGGGATGTGCTCACTGCTGTACTTTACTTCTGAAATGTAGCAAATATTTTTTATTGTGATTTTTGACACTGCTTTTCAAAAACTTACTATGTTGGTGTAACTTAAAGCACTTGAGTGATGTCTTTTTCATGCGATTCATTACTTTCTGTGCTTTTCACCTCTGAAAATAGGATTTTTATGTAAAAATTTAGATATTTTTAAGGGGAGTAAGTAAGGCTTTGCAGGTGTCCTCAGTAGGCGCTTAGCCTTCATGCAGGCAGTTGGTCTGGTCAGAGGTCAGTACTGAGGCCTAAAGACTTTCAGCATGAGGTCTGTGCTAAATGAGTGCATCTAGAACAATGGAAGTAAATCAAGTGATTATTCTTACAGCTTGTCCGAAATATTAGTAGTCCTTGACTGTTAGTTCGGTTTTCGTACTAATTTTCTGCCTTTAGTAACAAAAGCACATAAAAATATATCTGAAAGTACGTGTTTTTCCAACGAGATACTCTTGGTTACCTTGAAACAGCTTCAGCTCTCCTCGTGTTGTAACAATGCAAGTGAAAAAACAGTGCTGATGTTAATGGATGATATTCTCTATTACGTTAGCAGAGAAGAAACTCCAGAGGAGAACCTGTGTTGCAGCTTGGGGCAAGCGTTTTGTTGGTGTAGGTCATAAGCAATTTTAAATGTCTGCAAATAAGTCTGTGAGGAGAATTGGAGGAGAAATAAGCTGTTATGTGTTGCTGCTCTGTAGTGTTCAAATCGTGGATAACTTGTGAAGAGCTTGTGGTCTACATCTACTACTCTGGTCAAATTCCTGATGAGGGCTCGGCATTTCTGCTTAGAGTCCTTAGGCATTGCATCAAGTGGAATAAAAGAAATGTTATTTCTGCTTTCAGTGCAAGTTGTGACATAGCTAGTCTTAAATCAGAGTTGACAGCCATTGTGCTTGTTTCTCTGTTAGTGAGTAGAAATGAGGTTTCCTGTCCTTACGAGGCATCATTAGTGTTCAGTGGGACTTCCTGTAGTAGAGCTCCAGGCTCAGTAACCAGATAGAGCTTTTTCTTCCCCTCCATGGTTGGAGAGTGTGACATCTTTCACAGTATAACTTGTTCTTATTACATTTCAATAAAACAAGTGGGAAGTGAGAAAGTGTAGTACTGTTTTTTCACTTGTGATGATGGTTATCCAGATGCTACAGCTGAGTTTTAAGCAAGATATTGTATTAATTGTCCAGATTGTAACTCTAAAAGACAAATAAAACATCCCCACAAGTAAGCCACTGTTTGAAGGACTTATGTATTCAAAATAGCAATAATATAATGGTAGTGTTGAAAAATAAGTGGTATTTGTCTTCAAGTATGTGGTTCCAACATTATTGAAGAAACCCGAGATTGATTTTTTTTTATTTTTTTATTTTTTTTTTTTTACCCCTTAGAGGGCTAATGGTTTGGGGTTCTTAATGTATCTGTGGTGATTTTAGTCTACTTACTGGTAAAGAAGCAGCACTTCATCTTTAGTGTGTCATCTTGTTTGGATCAGTTCTCTTACATCTGATAACAACAGTAAACAAATATCGGCATCATTTGAAGATCTGAAAGTGCCTCAAAGTTCATCTTAACCTCTTTCATAGGACTGTTAAATTGAATTTGAAATAGTCTTTAAGGATACTCCTTTTGAAGGCCATACTTCTCACGAGCCTTCGAATCAAATGCGTATGAGCATCTCTCCTGTTTTCACTGTTGGCAAGATTGAGAGCGGCTGTGAGTGGACGTAGCAGAGGACTCTTGAAGTCCTTAGAGTAGTTAAAAAAACCCAGAAACGCACATTCTGAATTTTGGCTTCTAGTTCACCTCTTCAATCAGTTACTTTCCCTACCTTTGTCTGAATGCGAGAGGTTTATGCAGGCTTTTGTTAACTGTAATAACATCATGTGTTCTCATGGGAGCGCAAGAGCTGACTGGCACAATTTGTTTCGTGTTTCAAAGTTAGGCATAACTAGGTTTGCATGAGATACCTACTGCTACATTATTAGAAAGTTGTTGTAAGAATACCATGCTGGAAGGAAGTCATTGAATGTACACGATTTAGTCTACATTGCCTGACCTAAGCAACAGTCATGGTACTGCTTGGTAAGATCCGAAATCCAGAACCCATGGTGGTAATATGCATTGTGAATAGGAAGGAGTGAGAACATCAACAGGGTAGTGTGCTCTGTTTTCTGTGTTAACATGGAAAACATGGAACTCAGTAAGGCTTTTTGTACAGACTACTTATGTCAGAATTCAGATGGAGACTGTGTCTTTAAACATACATTTTTAAGGCACAGAGAACAGTTGCTGTAAGATACTACAGGTAGGGTTTGAAAATTTAAATGCATGAATCAAAAACATTCAATGTACTTCTGCAGCATTGGCCTTCATATATTTGTCAGTTTGGCTTGTGTTCTTTTCCCTCCTGTCTCATATATTGGTTGCTGTGTTTTGGGTCTTTTTTGTCTGTTTGAATTACGTAATGGATTTTGGAAAGTCATAGACTTATAATTCTCTTTCTTCCTGGTTCTTGTGTCACTGGAAATGTGTTTGACTTGAGGCTGACAGAATTCCCTTAAGTTCAATTTTGAGTGGTTTTGCGTAGTTTTTCAAGCGAAGAATTGTGTTCTATAGAGTAATTAGTTGGCATGGCCAAGCCAATAACTCCTTCTGTTTATTATTTCCAACAAGATTAAAACTTCTGACTTAAATCATTTGCCCTTGCAAATCTGTCAGCACTGCTCAAAGGGGATGTGTAAACCTGTTGAGTGATCCCTGTTAAGGGGAGAATTTGTGCTGTGAACCCATCATGTGTTTCTTTTGCCCAGACTGCTCAGCAAAGCTGTTGGGTTGTTTCTTTGAGGGCTTCTGTTTGTCTTCATCTGTCGTTTGTTTTTCCTTCCTCCTCTTTCTTACCTGCAAATTCAGGAAAGAAGGTTTTGAATGTTAGCACGATGACATGAAGTTCATGTGTATGGTGTGCATACTGCAATAGTATTTAATGAGTAAAAGAACATGTAAAGTGCAAATTGTAGAGGGGAAACACCTGTGCCCAGCTGGAAGAATGATGGAATATTTTGATTCTTCTCCAAACGGAAGAATCCTCTTTGTTTTTCTGAAGGTCTGTTTCTTTATTTCTTAGGTTTTTATCATTAATGTGTATGCAATAATGACAGACTTATTTTTGGTGTGGTGGATAAAATGAAATAAACTGTCTCTATCTGCTAGAGGCAAAAAGCAGAGAGATGATGAAATGGCTTTACCTTGGAGACCATGAGAGTTCAGCATAGCATCAGAGGTTAAAGGCCAGACTTTTTATGAAGTACAACACAATAATTAAAAAAAAATTGTAATACTTAAAATTCTTATTACAAAAACCTGTACTGAGCGGGGAGTAGCTGCTCAAAAAAGAACAACTGGGTGCATAGTGATGTACAAAAAACTTGTGTCTGATGGGATAGTAAAGTTTGGGTGTTTTATTTATTTATTATTTTTAGTAACAGGTGTCTCAAGTACCCTAAAGACAGAGATCCAGAGTGAGGATCTGTTTCAGCGTGGGATGTGTAGTATTGCTGTTGTGCAGAAGTAGAATTTAATACATTTTTATGGAGGAAGGATTGAAGGACTGGACCTTCAGTTCAATTCAAAATGAATCAAAATATGATGGTCATCTATTTGACTGTCATGCGGCAACTAATGTCAGGCCTCTGTATATGCCTTGAAAGTAATCCAGGTAGTTCACTATGTTGTTTAATCTTTGTGTTGACAGATCAGTTACTTCTGGCTTGCTCATATTGGTGTTTATATGAGCTAAAAAAAGTTTGTTTAATTAGAGATGTGTTTGCATCTTTGGTAGCATAATTAATGTCCTAGGAAGGATCTTACAGAGGTGCTCTTCCTCATAGAAGACAGTGAGTCCTCCCCTCGACAAAAAACAGCGGTTAAAGTTGGTGAATGCCAGAATACCATGTTAATTCATCTCACGTAGTTTGAGGAATGAAGCAAGGAAATTTGTATTTTTGTTAATTATTTTAATAAGACAACCAGTCAGACAACTTGCAGAGAAATCTGTGAATACACAGGCTTGCTGCCTGGGCAGGGAACAGTTCTGCATTAAATGAAGATGAGGGGGACCTTTAGCATATGCATGGAGTGCTAGGTAGCTGAAGCACTTCATGTTAAAACTAGTGAGTTACATCAGGCTTCTCAGATGGCTCTGTTCAGATGTTTGTGGATCAGCCAAGTGGCAGCAGAGGAGGATACCATTCTGCATCATGTGAAGAACAGCACAGGCAACGTGGTCCATGGAGCAGTTACTTTAGCAGTGTAGGTTGTGCCTCTGTGTTGAGGGTGGATAATGAACTGTGTATAATATAAATAATAATACAGCAACCTCAGAGCTTCCTGCAGTTGATGGAGGGTGGAGGTCCTGTTTCACAAGCAAAATTTCAGCTGTTCTGGTTGTGGTGAATTTCTGCTCAGGTATGTAAAGGTTTATTCAGTCACACTGCAACACGAGGGCAATTTGCTGAGCAGATGGGTTGCAGCTTCTGTTCCTCCTTGGAGGACCTTGCAAAGTGCACTGTATAGAATTATAGAATTGTTCAGTTTGGAAAAGACCTGTAAGGTTATCCAGTCCAACCTTTAGTTAAACTACTAACCTAGCACCTAACTTTACCAGCCCACTGCTAAACCATGTCCCTAAGTACTGTATCTTTGTGACTATAAACACATTCAGGGATGGTGATTCAACCACTTGCCAGGGCAGCTTGTTCCAGTGCTTAATAACCCTTTTCCTAAAGAAGCTTTTTCTAACATCGAACTTCAGCCTCCCCTGGTATAACTTGAAGCCATTTCCTCTTGTCCTATGACTAGTTACTAATGAGAAGAGACTGCCCCCCTCCCCTCGTTACAGCGTCCTTTCAGATATTTGTAGAACTCTCTGGCAACTACTGCCTGTAGTTGAATTCACTCCCTGGCATAGACTCACAGATGGTGTGGGGCTGGAAGGCACCTTAAGGACCATCTAGCCCAGCCCCCTGCATGGGTAGGGTCACATCCCACAGGTTGCACCAAGTCCCATCCACCCTGGCCTTGAACACTTCCAGGGATGGGGCAGCCATAACTTCCCTGGGCAACCTGTGCCAGTGTCTTAACCACACTCACACTAAAGAATTTCTTCCTAATGTCTAACGCTACCCAGTTAATGCCCCAAATGCCTCCAACATGTTCCCCCTTCCCTAAGGCATTTCCCTGGAGCAGGGCCAGGCATGGCCAGCACAGCTCTGACCCTACCTCAGCATCACACAGTTTCTGCAGCACCCATATAACTTGATCCTCTAGGCGCTTCATGCCAAACCCTGTGCACAGAGGTCCTGTCAGACCTCCCATTCCCTAGCACGCTGCCAGCAGCACAGTGTATTTCCTCCACTGCAGTAATAAGTCTATAGTTTTAGAGTAATTAGTTCAGTGTTGCCTTTCTACAATAAGAAAACATTGTAAGTCTACAGGATTTTTCAAATGTCTTTTTCAGGGAAGTTTGTTTCAAGAAAGCTCAGGTGCCTTGTGTATTTTAACTCACTTTGTCTACTTAGTATGTTGTCAAAAATACAGGATGTTAGCACTGTGTAATGGATTAGTCATGTAAGAATCATGCTTGGAAGTGCAACTTGAGTATTGTGGGTTTCATATGTTCGGTCTTTTTAATGTTTTGTTTATTATTTATTTAGAAAGTTACAAGTCCAACCATTTGAAAAGAGGTGTTTCAAATAATACTGTCATCTGTTTTGGGACTGTACTGTAGACAGTCTGCTGATTTTGCCCATATCGGCATCCCATATAGGATCTAAAAAAAAATAAAAACAATGCCAAAGAGGTAATTTAGATAAACTATATCCTTTTTTCCTTTTTTCCTTCTTCATAATGCTTCTAAATTTAAGATATGATTCTGTGAAAGATTGAGTACTAATAAATTTTATGGAAAGGAGGGAAGGCGTAAGCATAACCATCCAAGAAGATGGAATAGCATCCTCTCACAGACTATCCTTTTGCAGCCCACTTTTAGCAGGAAAAGTTGAAAAAACAAAAAGCATAAAAAGGAGCAAAGATACTATACAGAGTAATTCTTCCATGAGATTCTTAAGCGAATGAGGTGCTGGAAATGTCATGAATGAGATGCAAGGCTATCTTAACGTCAACAGCTACTTCAAATGAATTCCTGAAAACTAAAGACTGGTATTCCATTTAAAAAGGAGTCAATAAATTACAGAGCGCTGACATTTGAGCTATATAGTTCATTTGAGAAACTGACATTGCTCAAATGTTAGCTTGTTTATCAAATTTGTTGAACTAGGATTGTGCCTCAATTTTTGACCTGACATATCATTTCAATTTGTTTCATGGTATGGAGTCTGGCTCTGCATATAGTAATTTTCCTTTTCACATCATTCCCATGTACGCATCCATTCAAATAGGTTTAAAATATAATTTACACCAACTTAAAGTACCCTTTTGCAAGAAAAAGGTGCTTTAATACCAATGAAACTGGATCTGATTTAGGGTTTTTTGTATACTTACTCTCACCTTGTGGTTTCAATTTTAAAAGGGTGAGTTTCATGGGTATAATGGGAACCCAAAAGTTATTAGTGAGCTTGTAATAGTTCTGCAGTACATTGTGTTCCTGTGAAATATACTCTTTTTTTTTTTTAATTTCATGTATCTATTTAAGATAAAATAAGTGATGGTGTCTCTGAGCATCAAAATAGGAAATACAATGTTGGAAATACATGATTTACAATTAATGTATTTCAATGCAAAACCTTAATTCAGTTCTGTAAAACAAGGTTATGTTTCTTTTGGGGTAATGACAGGCTTTTGGGTGATGAGATTTAAATGCAGTGTCATAGCATTTCTACACATGTAGATGTACCAAAAGAAGTTTTAACACTTTACTGGTATAATTTAACACTTCTTTCCTCAAACTTGCCTATCTGCTGGATACTGGGGTCGTCCCTTCCCGCCCCTTCCCCCTCTCCCCGTCCCTTCTTTTTCCAAATGAGATAGAAGAAATCTAATTCTTACCGGAACGAGTAGGGATTTTTTTCTTGTTTACCCTGCTGCTGTTAGTCAGCACATCATGTAGCCACATAAATGACCAAAGAGTATTTAAAAACCTAAATTATTTCCACCTTGTTAATGTACTTTTTATTCTGCTTCTAAAATCTGTATTTTTTTTTTCCTGTTAAGTGTTTAATTTGTGTTGCACTAGATTTTATGCTTCCTGAAAGTCATTCCAGTCCTGGATAATTTAGGTCAACCCACTTGTCACCATTTCTCTTCTTGGCAAAATAGAACTTTTTATAATAAAGTGTGACTAAACCACGCAGATGTACCTGTGGGCTGGGGAGACCTGGTGGGCATGAGGGTTTTCAGTTGCTGCTAAAATGCTTGCTAAAAGCAAAATCCATAAATCTGGCTATGGACTCTTAAGATAAGTCCAAAAGAGACTGGGTCAGGAGTGTTGTCTTCCTACCTTTACTGTTCGGTGCTGCAGGTCATCACATGTATCGAGTCACTTGTGTTGCTGGTCTGGTTGTGATCAAAGTTAGTAGAGGTTAGGGGAGTGTGGGTTTTGGGGTTTTTACTGAAAGCAGCCATGTTCCTGGTAGGGGTGTGAGGTTGGTGGGTGAGAAACCCTTGACACTCTATTTACTTGTAAGCAAACGTCTTCTTTTTTTCTATGCTTGTGTAGCTGACACAAAAATCTATACGTTATCTGACTTCCTGGGAGTTATTTTAATTTCAGGGTAGACAGATGCCTTGGCCTTGTTTTGGGTAGCATCCTACTGGTACTTGGAATATGACCGGAGGGAAGTGTTAAAACTAAAACATATGGAATAAATACAATATATGCCTCAGGACTTGTGAAGGGTGTGGGTGAGGAGAATGGTCGGCTGCCAGAAGATAGCTTTGAGGAAACGATTGCTTCCTCTGCTGCCGTGGAGACAGACTTGCTTTTAACGTATTTGTGGACCTGGCGATCCTGAAGCTGCTCTGAACAAGTGGGCAGTGTGCTGTGGTGATGCCTTTTGGCATCACTACTTATGAAACAGGCCAGAAGGACTGCAAACAAGTATTTACACTTGGGTTAAATAGGATATAGGCAGGGCAAATAAAGATCTCTTATTTTACACGAGCTTGTCAACGGAGTCTGTTTCTCAAGCAAATTTCGGGTGCCTCTTAGTTCACAGTGCTGGAGCTTCTCCAAAGCTGATGGCTTTTTGTAAAGGAAATGAGGGTTTTCCCAGGGTTTTCTGTGGTTTAGGGAAGTGGCCTTTTTTTTTACCGTTTCTGGCAAACCTTTTGTCTTTTGGGAGGGAGAAACTGTTACTAACCTATCAGTAAAATGTTTTTTGACTTATTTCTGGTGAACATTGATAACAATAATTGCTGCTGCTCTTCCTGTATTAACATTCTACAATAAAACAATGTTTCTGAATTATTCATGTAGATTTTGACAACCTCTTACTTTTGCAACACTGTCTCTAAGGAGAAGTTGGAACATGGAAAATTTTCCTTGATTTTGGCAAACAGCCATGTTAAAGTTGTGGGGAGACAATAATTTGTGTGCTCTTTTTCTAATTTGGGTGCTTTTAAAATATTTTTGTCCTGATGGCATTTGTAAGTAAGGAAGGTATTTTTTTCATTACTTACATGAGGAGGTTTTAAAATACAGATAGTCTTTAAAACGTTTGTGTTCTGCATAGATACCTAAAGTAGGAGGAAAAGTAGTTTTTTAAATAGGAAGTCTGTATGTCTGTATTCTGTTACACTCTGCTGTAAAGTTGATGGTTGACCAACAGACAAGTCATGGATTTGTCTGGTGGCACGAGCCTATATTAGCATGGCATTTGCCCAGTTTGAACCAGACTTTTGAAACTGAGCAGTGATCTTGTAGGGTGCAGCAAACCAGACATAGTCCAGTGGAAGAAAGTTGTTTTTTCCACGGGAGGCAACCAGGTTATCTCATGTTTTGCTCACTAGACGTGCAAGACCAAGCAGAGGGTCCTTTTACACTAATTTTATTTTTAATCCTGTTCTGTCTAGGGAATAATAGCTGCGACCAGCCCCAACTCAAAGATAGAATTTCTCTTACTTTGTTAATAGTCATAGAGGAAGCAAACTGTTTTGCATGCAAATTGGTGCCACTTTAGTTAATGAGAAACCTCAAACTTCAACCTGAATGTGGTATAAAAGTTTGGAGGAAGCACAGGCATGGGTTGGAAGGGTGTTGAGTTAGTTGAGTACACTTAATTCTTCACATTCTTTTGATTTTTATTGTCAGCTGAAGTTGTTAGACCTTAAAACTGTGGTCATTGACTTCTTGATAGAAGGGCTGGAAGAGGCATCTGGAAGTAGTGTTAGGTTTAAAAATGGAAAGCAGGTAGGAGATATTTTAATCATCTCCTAAAAATGGAGGGTATTTGTTCTTGAGTAAGTTGTAGATACGGAAATTGTTATTAAATGTCCTTTCCTTGAAAGAAATTGCAAATGAAGCAATTAATACAAATTAAATACACTTCGAAGGCTTATGAAAGTGGCTTCAGGTTAGTGTTTGCTGAGTAAAACAACCTAAATCATAGAAGCAGTCTTGGGGACCTCTGGGGAATGTTTTTTGATGCTTAATAATAGCATATATAAAGTATTATGCCTATTTTCATAGTATGTTGGAATTCTTAATTATAAGTTAATAGCTGAGCTATCTGGAGTGAAGTTGTTACTTGGGTCCCTTGATAGAAAGCCTCTTGAGGGTAAAACCTTACAGCCTGTGTTTTCTGAGTATAGCCTTAGTTGTGAACAAAGTCAACACTTGTTGTTGAAATAGGGATTATGAAGAACTATTAGCAAATACACTAATTACTTTTGTAACTTCAGAAAGCAATGACAGAGAGAGTGGATCAGGAGAGGGCTATTCTTAAATAATGATGTTTGATAGAAAAAGGCCTTTTGATGTAAAGATTAAATGGTAATGAGATGAAAAACTCCAAACACACTTTTTTTTTTTTTGTTAAGGTAAAGCATTCCTCTTATAATTTTGTAATTAGAGAAACTTCTTTCAGTCCTCTGTACTCTGCTACCAAAATCCTTTTTAAGTGTCTTCGAAATCATATAAATGACATCCAGTATGCTGTGTGGACAAGGAGTGCGTGGATGCACTGGAGACCCTTTACACTTCTCCTCAAATAAATGTGTTAAAGTACTGGAGCTGGAATAGGGTAAGAGCAGAGGCATCTTTGTACTACATCTTAACATGGGAAGGAAAAAGGTTCCCTGTGTCTTAATATTTTAATGTTTGTGTGATGTCTTCCCCCCCCCCCCCGCCCTGTATTGTATTTGACATCAAATAAATACTTGGAATGATGTTTTTCCCTCTCAAAACAAAAATAAGAATGCCATAAAACACCTATTTTCAAAGGCTGCAGTAGTTACACATCGCCATTCAGGTGGCTTTACCAGGAATTACCTTATTTTATCCTAATTTGACCAGGTTTGTAAATATTTATTTGACACAATCTGATGGGAAAACAGTTGGATTACATTTCTCTTCTTTCCTTATTCAAATAAATGAAAATCATTAAGCAGTTTATACCCAGTGGGCTTTGTCTTAGGAGTTGTCTTCTGATCCCAGTCTTCAGTGTTGACTGGATTTTCTTTTTTTTTTTTTTTTTTTAATATCTCTACCTAAATAATGAGTTATTTCTGTGCTTTCTTTATGAGAGTAAGCAAAATACTGAAAAGTTAAACTTGAAAGGTATTTTAAATTTCTTTACTGTTGAATAGTATTTTAAACACTTCAGCGTTTAGCTGCTCGCAAGAAGGAAGCATAGGAGGAGGGCATACAGGAAGATGCACACAACTGAAGATGAAGTGAGTCTTCTGGCTGGAAGAGAGGCCTCTGAAAAGCTGAATCTCTTTAAGTGATAACCTGCCATCATTACCTCTGTCATGCATCCTTTCTTTCAGAGCTGTACCCTCACTACACTTTTGAAAGTTAATACTTTAAAAAGGTATAACAACTTAATAAGTTTTGTTTGCTTTATCAGAAAGGTCTGGCTGGAGATGGGACATCTTGTGACATATTAGACTAAGAGGGCTGTAAATAGTGTACAATTGTTTGAGGTAATTTTTTTCAGACTACTGTAGTTGTCATTTTTCAAACTTAAGTAATTCCCATACTAGAAATTCGTCTCTGATCCAAATATCTTGTCAAAGTGATGAGTAGTGTTGTATTTGGTCTTTGAAAACTGGATATACTGTGAAAACCCTGGCATAAATTTTAGTTAGGTTGAGACAGCATGCTAATTGGTCTAACAGTTATTTAATGATTTGCCAAGAGGCAGGAAAAAAAGCACATGCTATTTCTTCGAGGTCATGTGCAAAGCAGACAAAATAATATGTGATTACAGTTTTATTAATATACTTGGAGTTTTTACTTTTGCAGAATACTAATGAAGTATATAGTTGCTGTTAATGTAATTTGTGTCGCATGAGTTATTATTTGGGAGACTAATCTTCCCCAGAGGTTTAGGATTAGTGAAGGAGAGATTTGCCACTACAGGCATTACAGTAACAAACTGGACTGTAGCTTCATGCTGTTCAGCATTACCGTGTAGAAGCTGCTTATCTGTGTAGATCAGTGCTCTAGATTATTTAATTGCATTGTAATGCAGATACTTTTTCTTGGCGGAGAATGAATGTAACACAGGAAAGACTTGGAGCTGTTGGAGCGAGTCCAAAGGAGGCCATGATGATGATCAGAGGGTTGGAGCACCTCTCCTGTGAAGACAGGCTGAGAGAGTTGGAGCTGTTCAGCCTGGGGAAGAGATGGTCTCCAAGGAGACCTTATAGCAGCATTCCAGTACCTGAAGGGCCTACAGGAAAGCTGGGGAAGGACTTTTTTCAAGGGCTTGTAAGTGGTAGGACAAGGGGTAATGGTTTTAAACTGGAAAAGGGGAAATTTAGATTAGACATTAAGAAGAAATTCTTTAGTGTGAGGGTGGTGAGACACTGGCACAGGTTGCCCAGGGAAGTTGTGGCTGCCCCCTCCCTGGAAGTATTCAAGGCCAGGTTGGATGGGGCTTTGAGCAGCCTGGTCTAGTGGGAGGTGTTCCTGTCCATGCAGGGAGGTTGGAACTAGAAGATGTTTAAGTTTCCATCCAACCCAAGCCATTCTATGAAATGAATGAAACCATTGGCTGTGAAGAAAAGTTGAATGATATGTAAAATTCTTCACCAAGTTGCTTATTTTAGCTGGATATACTTTCGATGTGACCAGTGATTCATTAATTATTGTGTTTAAAATTTTGACAAGGTATGGCACAAATAATTTATCATCGTATATAGTTTTACTGTAATTTCATTCTTATACCTTTTTTGAGTTGTTTTTCATCTAAGTGTATGTGTTTTAAAAGTCCTACTTTCCCCTCCTCCAGGAAATACTGCAGTTCAGTCCCTTTCATGATGGAACTGCTGTTTTAAAATCAGTAACATTTCATTAATTTTTATGTTACCAGTAACTTGCACAGACTAGAGACCTCTCTTTAAATTATTGTTCTGTCAGCTAAGTTTTTTTTTTTTAATTTTTTTTTTTTTTTGCTTTGCTTCAGTAGTGGAGCATCATCACAGTGCAGTCCCTTGGGAGAAACCCAAACTGTATTTTTTTTCCTGAAGTGCTGTGTTTTCAAGACAAACTTGATGGAAAAGGAGAGAGCTGTAGACAGAGTTGTTTCTTTTTCTTGGTGTAATATGCAAAACGTAAGTGACATGTTTAGTCTCTTACCCGGAGATCTTGGGATAGACTCACCAGAAGTTACTAGCACACCTTTCATTCAGTGGAAAGCTTTTGGAGTGCTGTCCCAGTGAAAAGATAGTTGTGGTGTTGGATGAAGCATAGTCTTTGAATGGCAACATAGCCTAGGGTATTCTAAGTACATCACCTGGAAAAGTTGTCAATATTTACACTTCTGAGCTGTTAGCTTTGGGAGAGGCCAAAGTCCATGCATGGCATAGGCTGCAGGAAGAGCTGAAGGTGGAACATATGTGTAAACCCACGGGACAGGCAGGTGAGCATGTTGGAGGTGAATGCTTCTGGATGTTTGCACAAGGGGTGAAACTAAATGCAATAATTTTGTTAGATTGTCCCTTGCTTACAGATTTTTGTACTTTGTCCTTCCAGTAGATGCTGTGCTGAATGTGTGAGATTTACACGCAGAATTGCAATGGAAGGTTGGAAATTGGCATGCAGGCCTTACCAGCTCAGGATCACTCATCATAGTGAAGTTTAAAAAACATACAAGGCTACTGAAGTGTTTATAAAACTGGGATTTTTGTAGGTGGGAGAGACCCCAGGTTAGAGGGGAGGTGCAGGCAATAGCTGTTGGAGACCTCCATCAGTACTAGTTCAGACCAGAGGAGCCTGAGAGGCTTCACATGTCTCTGTTTTTCTCCTCTCATAGACATCAGCCTTAGAAAACTAAATGGTAACAATGCTTTCTTGAATTAATTGCTTTAACTTACTGTACTTAATTTAGGAATGTGCCCTGAATTAAAATAGATCCCAAAAAAAATCAAGGCTGTGAAGACTGACCTCTTCCAGGCACCTTTTTCAGCAGGTGCCTTGGGAATGCTTTTGTATTCAGCAAGAGGGGCAGTGTGGTGCATTTTGCTGCCAAGTTTTCATTTACTGTTTCACTCTGGTAAGATTAACAAAAGACTGCATGTTACGTAGGCTTGCCATGGAGGGCTGCATAGAGAAATGGGGGAGAAACAAGAAAATGTGGCATCAGAAGTGTTCCTCTTAACTCTGTTATTTAGCATCATTTGTTGTTTTGGACCAAGAGTGGTTTTTTAACTTTATGGATTTCAGCTGTGAATTTTGCTGTAGTCCAAATGATTGCAGAGTTAAACAATATATAGAAGAGCACAGTGCAATATATAGTTTAATGCAGTAGCTGCAGTTTTTTGGCCGATGATCAGAAAAATTTATAGGTTTTCTATTTTTAATGTTAGAATCACTGCCAGTCACTGCGTTTGTGATGTTCACTCTTGGGAAAATGAAAGTAACAATGCTGTTAAGCATATGCTTGCAAAATGGAGTGAAGGGAAATCTAGTCATGTACTCTTAAACATCTTGCTTAGATGTTGTCAAAAGGTCCAGCAGAAAGTCTAAATCTAGGATAGGTAAGGCCAAGGTCAGATCAGGTAGTGCCCCCCTCCTTTGCCTTCGCATCAAAAAAATGTTCCTAGACTTGACTGTTGTCACTCCATCAACGTTGGCTGTTCCTGTGGATTCTGCAGCAAGAGTGATTTCTTGACAAGCAGGGAGCTGCCTGTTTTTGATGAGAAAACGTATCATAGGAGATCAACTTCTTATTTTCTTCAGAAATGAAATATCAGATGGCAAAAAAATCTGGATTAGAGGGATATTTTATAGAAAGAACAGGGAGATAGAACAAAGACTGTGTCAACAATGAGTCTGTTCTCTTGTTAGAACTTAAAAATGTCACAGCAAGGTTTACAGGCACCATGCTGAAAATGCAATGTATAAAATTGGTACTTACTACTGAAGGTGAGAAGCTTCCTCTTTCAGTTTAAATACCAAGGCTACACAGTAGTAGCAGGCACTTACCTTCAGATACTGAATAATTTAATGTGTGTATGTGTTGTGTCTATTGTGTCATCCCCCCTCACCCCGATCTAAAATGTCTAAAAAGGTGTTATTTCTACTGCAGTAGTTTACCAAAAGTTAATTTGGAAGCTCAGTGTTGCATCTTGGCCGGAGATGTAATAGAAAAATCCATTAACCTACTATCCTTTCTTTAAGGACACTGTTAACCGAGTTCAACTTCGGAACTGAGTATTTGAATTATTCATGATCACGATCTAAATGCTTCAGTTCTGTGTACAATATCTGTTAATTGCTCTGGTATTTCTTTATTATTAGAAACATTTAGCTGTCATAATCAATAAGATGAAGTGCTATGCTGAGGAGTTTGTTAGTATGGCTCTGTCAGCTCAAAATATAGAAAGCTAAATGTGATCGTGTCTTGCTCTGGTAATTTTATTTAACTTGGAGATGTCAGGTCTTTTCTGAAGGGAATGAGATTTTAGTAGGTTGTTGTGTTGTTACAAGTTAAATTGATAGGACTCCAAATAAATGGACACATCTTTTTCCCCAGTTTTGGCTGTCTTCCTAAATAAGGCATAATATACCAAAAAGCTCCCTATTATAAAGCCACAAGGCTTGGTCTCCATAAATTTACAACTTACGATTTTGAGTAGGGAAAAAAATAATCTCCCACAATATGACTGCTGTGTTTTTTATTAATTTAATAGAGATCCCAGCTGGAGGAGCTGACTGTGAATAGAATTCACATTCACATATGTCACCTGTGGAATGACTCGCTTCTATTTTTATTGAAATTTTGATAGGGTTGTGTTGCATCTATAAAGCAAAAAATATAATGAATGTGAAGGATTTTTTGCAAGTATTTGTTATAAATCTGTCACATCTGAGATGCTCTCCAGAGCTTCTGAAGATGTTAGAAGGAGTAAGCATGTGATAGTTTCACTGATCAAGGCAAGCCAGACAAGATGTCATCCCAGTTATTGTTAAATTCTCTTAATTACCCAGTGGAAGGACAGTGATGTTTGACTGTTAGATCATACAGAGTTTACTCATTCCACAGGAGAAGAGAAATTGAGATAGTAAAAGGAAATCTCAGTCAGTAGAAATGTTTCTGCTTTTTTTTTTTTAAAGCTACATTGTGGTAGCATGTTAACTTCTTAAAGAAGGCATGAAAAGAAATGTTCTGTCCTTTACTAAAAACAAAACAAAAACAAACAAAAACTTGTTGTAATTGTGGCTCTCTAACTTACAATGATAAGTTGCGATGTTTCTTGGTGTGAATTTTTTTTAGTAATGTAAGCATACAAGATTCATAAAATCATAGAGTTGTTTTGGTTGGAAAAGACCTTTAAGATCATAAAGTCCAACCATTAACCCAGCACTACCAACTCCACCACTAAACCATGTTCCTCAGCACCACATCTGCATGTCTTTTAAAATACCTCCAGGAATGGTGACTTCACCATTTCCCTGGGTAGCCTGTTCCAGTGCCTGACAACCCTATCAGGGAAGAAATTGTTCCTAACATTCAGTGTAAGGATATTCTCAAAAGATGGGATTTCTACCCCAACATGTGCAGACGTGGCAGCCTGGTTAATGTTGCAGAACACATCAATGAAGCCCTTTCAGGTCTCTGAGTAGGATATTCTGAATAATTCAAAAGTAGACAGTGTGTCACTGGGTTTGTAACTGGAAGAATAAAAGCTTACATTAGATATTTAAACCTAATTGTGTACTCTGCTGTACCTTGAATGCAATGGGCTTGCCTAGGGAGTGTGAGGGGCAGTGGGGAGCCTTTGGCTTCTCTCTTGAGGAACCTAACCTGAAGAGGAGATTTATCTTTGTTATGTTTCTCAGATGGTAAAACTGAAGCAAGTACTCTCAGCTTACACCTTCCGAGGTTGGCTACACCAGAAGACAGAAGGCTGAAAGAAAGAGCTCTTGATTTGCCTTGGTGCTGTTGTCCTATGGGAGGGATTTATACCAGTGTTGAGGTTTGTGGGGAAGGAGGGTGAAGTTGGTTCATAAATGCAGGCAGGAAGCTCACAGATCTTCCAGAACTGCATTTAATTGGAAAAGTGTTAAGGGCAGCTCTGATTCTTGGCTCTGTACCTCAGCAGTGCCTGGATGTCTCAAGGAAGGCAGCCTGGAGGTGCTGGAGGAGTCAGGGTGTCGCAGGCAGGGTGCCCGCAAGATGTGCAGGGCAGTTTGCTGATGATACTAAGCTGGGAGGAGTGGCTGACACACCAGAAGGCTGTGCTGCCATTCAGAGAGACTTAGACAGGCTGGAGAGTTGGGCGGGGAGAAACATGATGAAATTCAACAAGGGGAAGTGTAGAGTTTTGCATTTGGGGAAGAACAACACGATGTCCCAGTATAGGTTGGGGGCTGACCTGCTGGAGAGTAATGTAAGTGAAAGAGACCTGGGGGTCCTGGTAGACAGGAGGATGACCATGAGCCAGCAATGTGCCCTTGTGGCCAAGAAGGCCAATGGCATCCTGGGGTGCATTAGAAAGGGTGTGGTTAGTAGGTCAAGAGAGGTTCTCCTCCCCCTCTATTCTGCATTGGTGAGGCCGCAGCGTCTGGAGTATTGTGTCCAGTTCTGGGCCCCTCAGTTCAAGAAGGACAGGGAACTGCTTGAAAGAGTCCAGCGCAGAGCCACAAAGATGATTAAGGGAGTGGAACATCTCCCTTATGAGGAAAGGCTGAGGGAGCTGGGTCTCTTTAGCTTGGAAAAAAGGAGGCTGAGGGGTGACCTCATCAACGTTTACAAATATGTAAGGGGTGAGTGTCAGGGAGATGGAGTTAAGCTTTTCTCAGTGATGACCAGTGATAGGACAAGGGGTAATGGGTGCAAATTGGAGCATAGGAGGTTCAAGGTGAATATCAGAAAAAATTTTTTTACTGTAAGAGTGACAGAGCACTGGAACAGGCTGCCCAGGGAGGTTGTGGAGTCTCCTTCACTGGAGACATTCAAAACCCGCCTGGACAAGTTCCTATGTGATGTGCTCTAGGTGACCCTGCTCTGGCAGGGGGGGTTGGACTAGATGATCTTTCGAGGTCCCTTCCAACCCCTAGGATTCTATGATTCTATGACTGCTTTGAGGGGCCTGTCTGAGGCCTGGGTGTTCTAGTGCTTGTTTGGGTAGGTGGTATTCTGTAATACATTGCTGTGAGCTAGACCTTCAGCAGTCCTGTTTGGATACCAATCCAGCCACTGCATTTAAGGTTTAGTTGAAGCGAATCTTAGGTGGAAGACACTGGTTTTAACCCCATTGTGGTTATAAGCCATGATAAAATGCAGCCTGTGTTCTCAACATATTAATGAATTACTCTTCAAAAGAGATGCATACATAGGGGTTTTTAGGAAACTCTTGGGGTAAACTTGTTACTTTTTTGTTAATTGTTAGTGACACACACCCCCACCCCCCTTACACCAAGTGTGTTTGGAGAACTAAATGTCTGTAATTGCGCTCCAGGTATCCTCAATTGATGACAATTTGGGGCCACAAGACAGTTTGGTTACAGCTTTAAACTCTGTGTTACACTATCGTGTTCTGGATTTGTGCAAAGATTGTGTTTACATTTCTCAAGTCTGGCAGACAGAGTCAAACCATTTCAGCCTTTGCTGCCGTGGGTGAGCGAGCCTAGAGTTTGGTTCAGGCTTGCTCGAGCTGTTCCTGCTTTGGATGGACTGAAATGTCAGATGTGAAATTAAAACTTTTTTTTTTTCCCTTTTCCTTCCAGGTGCCTGCTGATGGAAATGCCGGGTTGCTGGCAGAGCCTCAAATCGCCATGTTCTGTGGGAAACTCAACATGCACATGAATGTGCAGAACGGAAAGTGGGAATCGGACCCCTCTGGCACCAAGACCTGCATCGGGACAAAGGAAGGGATTCTGCAGTACTGCCAGGAAGTAAGTCTTGTGTTTGGGAATAACTGTACTGGTTGTTATTCTGAAGCATCAAAGTACATGCATGTGTTGGGAGAGCTGTGTCTGTAGGGACCTTCCTTCTCTGTTTTATTTAACTCTTCTGCCCCATTGCTTTTTGTCCTTTTTAAAGAGGTTCTCTCCAGAGCCTGTTAAAACAACTTAAAAATTTGGTTACTGGGAGAGTCACTGGGACTATTGGACCATTTTGTTCCTTTGTTCCATTTTGTTCCTTGCCCTTGAGATATAATTTTTGTATAATATATGCACAATGAGGTGACAGTTTATAATTTTAAATGCTCTTTTTCTTTCTGGGCTGATCTAGAAAGAGTCAGCTGTAATACATCTTTTGTCATACTGCCATGATACTGAAATACACTGGGGCAGTCCAGAGTTACTGGCCTCTGCTGCATGCTCAACCATTCTGAATTTTTTAATAGAAAAAGCTTGCCCTACAGATGAAATAACAATGTCTGATTTCATATTTGAGTGCAGAAACTTAATACTCCCTCACTTATGTCCTAAGAACAGATTGTGGATCTAATTTTGTTTTCTCTCCATGCTGTGATAGCATGATAACCTTGTACCAGTGTGTGACAATTTGAGAAGAAAATGCTGATTTCATGCCATGAAATGAAAGGGTATGGCTTGAGTCGCTTTAGTCCTTATGTCTTTTTATACCATTTCTGCTTTTTTTTAAGCAAAAAAAAAAGGCTATCGTATGGCTGTTGCTTACTGCCATAGAAGTAGCTGTCTTGCTTCCTAAATGTCAAACCAGTTCCTGTGAAAATGCCTCTTTAGAAAGCAAGATAATTCACTCTTCAGATCTCTGCTCTCTCAGCATCTTCATTCCTGTCAGTTCACCTATTGATTGTTCCTTCTGTTTCTTGCAGTGTTTATTCATTTTTTTCTGAATTTGGGCTTTATGGTCTAGAATATTCATTTTAAGGAAGATATCGTACTGGCTATTAATACGAATTCTTCACCAGTAGCTGTGTCTTTTTCTGAGAGTATTATTTTTTTAAATTCTTAATACTGTTGTTTACCACTAACCAAAATACCAACCCTAACTCTACTACTAAGGTTTCAGAGGTTTCTTCTGGTTTTCTGCTGTTTCCTCTGATTTATCTAAATAAAGTTGATTATATGTAGCAAAATTATTGAGGGTGAGGAGGGGAATAAGAAGATGAAAGTAGAGAATCAGTGAACAGTAGTCCACAAGGTAGTAAGTCTTTATGTGATTTTATGGAAAGAAATATATTGATTGACAGGAGGTAAGAGTAGAAAGTTTGGGGGGAGGGAGGTTTAAGGCATGACTAGCTCAGTAGGTCAGCAGGTTGGCACTTGTCACAGTTTGGCACCCAGTTGGAACATTCTCGATTCACCCCCCTCCCCGTCCTCCCCCAAGGTAGGGAAAGAGGGAGAAAAATGAGAAAGAGAGGCTTTCTGGGTTGAAAAGTGAAACAGATTGATTTTAATTATTAGTGATAAGGGAATATATATATATTTGTAAAGGGATGTGCAACACCCGATCCCCTCCCTCCTCCCCCAGCCACTCTCACAGCAACTCTTCTCCCTGGTGACTCCAGCTGAAGGGGGGAGTGTCCGGGCGCACGGACGGGGCCCTCGGGTGTCGGCTGTGAAGAAAAATGGAGAAAAAAAGAGAGAGAGCCAAAGAGAGGGTGATAGAAGCGACAGTAAGCAGAAAAGTGAGAGAAAAAGGAAAACGAAAGGCTTGACTTCCGTCTTAACCTGTACTGAAAGCCAAATAGAGAAAATATTATGAGAAGAGAATATTCTGATTTGCTGATCCTGCCTTCGGTCTGATCTGCTCCCCTGTAGGGGGGGAGGCTGCAGACAGTCAGAAGTGACCTTGGTTATTATCAGTCCACTGGTGCTGCTAAAAAGTTCACTGAAAGAAAAAAAAAAATCAGCAAAGAGCTTCACCCTGGCTCAAACCAAAACAGCACTTCATTTAAAAATGCTGCAGGTAAGGAAGGATTCCAGAACAAGGACTCAGAGCTGTAAATCTCAGCTGAATGTCAGGTGATTTTGAAATTTTGGGTTGCAATTAAAAAAGAAAAAAGGGAGGGGGGAAGCAAAAGCAGGTAGTAGCCATATACTGTTAGATGACAAAAGGAATAACAAGGAAAATTCGGCAGAAACTCAATGACCAAGTACAGTGGAGATCTTGCTCTGTGGCTCCTTGGCTCTAAAATAATACACATTAGTAACTTCTATCAGGAAACTCTTGCTAATCCAGAAGAATACTCTATATAACCTCTGGCTTTCTTTTTTTCTGTGGCAGGTATTTAAAAAAAAAAAAAAAAATCTTCCCTTTCAGCAAAACTTACAAGTAGATGCATTCCTCTGCCTCCTTAGAAGCTGTTTTAAAAGAGCTTTTCCTGACAATCCAAGGTCAGATGCCTGGGTGGTGGGCAGAGCGCACTGCGCTGGGAAGTGCATGAAGTACAGAAGGACTCACATTGCTTCTGCAGAGGTGAAGACCATGGGAGCCTTGTATAGTTTCCTTGGGATTGTCATCATTGCTTCTCCTCGTCCACTGCCAGTGTAGGTGGATTTTGAAGTCTTGATGCAGGAAGGTAGCAGTAGAGGAGCATTGCAAGGGGAGAAAGGGAGGCGAATAAGCAGAACAACCTACATGTTTTGAAGATGTATGTCACTTGTTGTTGCTTTGCTTTTTTGGAGTGGGAGCTCAGTGCAGCACAGGAACTGTCTGGATTTTTATTTGGACAACACATCACAGTTCAAAGATGGCAAAGCTCGGCTTGTACGTTACGTATTTGAAAGGGAATGGAAGATAGTTAAACGTGAACTTCAAACTTCCTTGACTTCAGTTAAGCTTTGCTACTGAAGTAACAAGAAGTGGTTCTGGAAATGGAGCACATCCATCTTCTCTGCCTTCAAATCACACACATTCTCCCATATTCAGCCTAAGCTGGTGGCTTTTCCTTTTTTAAAATATAGCAAAATCAAGCTTTCTTGGATGGAATGATCTGCTGGTTAGAGAAGTACAATTTACTAGTGGTTTCTTTTCATCTCAACCTAGTTACCATGCCGCTATAGGAATCTGCAAACAGCCATCAAATGCAAGTGTTGCAGGTGCTAGAGCAATGTTGCTTTAATGTAAATGGGGTGGTTACACCTGTGTCTGTGCCAAAATCGTTAATGTGTTGTGAATGTACTAGCTGACATTTCAAATCAAGCCATCGGTCAGTCTGGCCCTGCTGCTGATACAGCAGTACCAGCTGTTCTGGAGGGATGTTGCAAAAACCCTGCTGTATGCAATTACTGGATAACTAGCCCCTTGGGGAAAGTTTCTTCCAACAGCCCCTGATGGGAGGTTAGCTGATGGTCTAAAACAAGTAGGAACCACTGCTCCTGGATTTTGCTTTTGGTTGTTTCCTGGAAGAAATCAGGTACCCCCACCCACACGTATTCAAGTGCTGGTGTGGCATGTTACTGTTGAAAGAAGGTGTGTTTTGGAGTAGGCTGTGTTTGTGATGGAGGCCAGTCAGCTCTTTGTCCTTGCTAAACAGTTTTCATTAAACCAATCTGGAGCTTGCTCTTTGGCAGATAACGTGTTTTTGGAATCACATGAGTATAGGGAGTAGGAAGTTAATTTAGGTGTGCTCAATTTCCTGTTTAAATTGAAGGAGTGTTCAGATAGAGATATTGGTATACATCTTATTATGTTAGCAATTTTGAACAGCTACTGTGTGATGAATTTTATGTCTAGTAATTAGGATACATTATATGTATCTTGAGTTCCTTGAAGGACTGAAATTATTTTGCCATCTGTGCTGAACTCAGTGTCCGAAATGAATTGCAAAAACAACACTCACAGCTGGCAAAAAAATAATTTTGTCTAATGCATCTTTTTTTCCTCACTTAGTTTAATTTGGAGGTGCTCATTTCCATTTTAAGTAAGCATGGAGTTGAACGGAATGGAAAGAAATGGCTCTGAAGATTGAGGGGTTTTCTCCAAGACCAAACCAAATCTATAGTAAAACTAGTTTAGGTCTGGGTATTATGTGCATGGTTGAGCGGATGGAGTGTAAACCTGGTTGCCTGGAGATCTGGCTGCACTTTGTAATCAGCAGCTGGCTTGCTTCGAGATCTTTGGCTAGGTGCTTAGAATAACTTTCAGATGTAGAGTATGTGTTGGTTTTGACAAGTGTTACACCTGGCATCTCTGAAACCACATCATGGCTGCTTGGCTTCTTTTGTGAAGTCATGACATGTGTCCACTTTCTTTCTAAACATCATTGAGATCCATGAGCATCTTGCACTGAATGTGTATTTCTTACAGAAGTCCTCCCAAGAAAAAAAAAAAAAAAAGAAATGCAAAGTATTATGCTCTTTATCTTTGTGTTATGTGGAGCAGAAGATAGTTGGGTAAATTCAGATAACGTGTAATTCATTATAACTGTTGACAGAACAGTGTTGACATTTCTAATCTCTGATCATAATACTTCCAAAAATTATCATCTTGTCATTTGCTCAAATGTTCTGTGTTTATATCACGTGTTTAGATAAGATTCTCATGAATTGTGAATTCCATTACAAGATGGAATGTGACCATTATAAGGCTTTGACGTTAATTCACCCACAACCACTGGCTTCAAAGTAGTCCTCAAGTTCCCTGTTTTGTAGATGGGCCAGAAAGGGCATCAAACAACTGCCCCATCTTAATTTTTATTTACTTGCTTGACTCCCTACTGCCACCATCTCAGATAATCCTACTATGCTTGTTGCCCTGGGGTCCACACCAAGCAGAATCAGACAGGCAGAACTGATGGCAGTGATTCTCTCCTTCTCTAGTCTTTGTCCTTGTTGAGAGCTTCCAAAGCTTTCTTAAAGGATTTGTTGAACTGCCAGGGATGATGATGATTTTAAAAAGAAAAAAATAGTTTGGCTGTTTCTTCTGAAGAGGATTTGAGACATGAGGAAATTGGTCTTGCTGCTTTGATAATTATTTCATTCCAAGTTACCTTGTCATTTTCATACTAATGTGAATTATTTTTATCTAGGCTCCATAATGTGCTCTTTCTAGTTTGTCAAACCAAATAGCCACTATATTGAAGAATAAAATGAATTTTAAACCTGTGCCACTTTGAATTCAGTAGCCTAAAAAGCCATACATTTTGCTGTAACGAAAATTATCCTTTTAATGAAACATCATGGGAAACATACAGATTTTTGGCAGCACAGACTGTCCTTAAAAACAAATGGCATTTTCAAGAGAAATGTGTGTTATGTGCCAAGATGTGTGAAGTCATGCTGAGAAGTTTTGTGTGAACAGTGTCTAAGCACTCTTCACATTGATTATTGATGTTTTTTGTTTTACTTAACTTTTGGTCCACAAGAGAAGTAGAATTAGTTCGCTGTCTGCCAGGGTTTGTCTCATTTGCTTCAGTGAAGGCTTAGATTTTGGAAATGCGGGGTCTACTACTGATGATATGTGTATGCTATAGTTAAACCTTAATATGCTCACCATGTAAGATGCTTGAAAAAGAAGGCTGGGCTTTTTGGCCCAGAGTTTAGTCTGCCATTTAAATGTATTTCAAATCAACTGACTAATAAAACTTGGAGCATATGTTCCAAGATAATGCCTGCCTTCCTTTTGTAGATAATAAAAAGGTCCCCTGTAATTTTTTTAGCTGTATAGACCTTTTTTTTTTTTTTCGTGTATCGGAAGGAAATGAAATGAAAAACATCAGGATCTCAGTATGTTGTTGCTTTTATGATACATTTTCCAACTCCTTTTGAAGTTACATGTTTTTCTTTTGGAAGGAGGGTGCTTCCGTCTTGAAGCTGAGGGAGGAAAAAGGGTAAAAAATGGAAGGGGATTTTCTGCGTAAATATATATTTAGGTAAATGTGTGCTGCAGTGTTTAATGAAGCTGTGGTGCTGCATTTCCCCCTACATTAATTTTGAATTTCACAGACCTGATGAACTAGATGAATGGCTTAACTAAATCAGTGGGTTCCACCAGCACAGCATTTGTGCCAGGAACATGATTGAATTCACATATTTTAGAGGACAGAAGAAACAATGGCGGTGTGCAGGGATAGTCCTATTGCCTGTTCAGTTTATAGTTGAAGTAGCAGACAACCATTTAGCATATGATTAAGATGTCAAGAGACATCTGCTGCATTGGAGACATAAAAGACAAGAATAAAACTTTTAAATTGTTATCAGTGTGCTGTACACTCTCTCTGCTTGCGGTTGGCTCCTTAAGGTTACAAAAGGACTGGCTGATCACCTGGCAGGCATCTTTCTGCATGCCTAGGGAAGCGAGTAAAGCTCGACTGGCCCAACTCTTGGCGTTATTGAAGTTCAAAAAACTTCTGAGAGCTGTGTAGCATTGGACAAAACCTGCAGGGCCATTAAATCTCCTGCACATGTGATATTGCACAGAAGGAATCCTGATGGGGACAGCACAGCAGACCTTTACTCCTGTGTTTCACCATTCTTTTTTCCTTCTTTATATATAGTTACCATAGTAGGTTGTCTGCTATTTTCTTTAAAGAGGCATCTCCCCATGCATCTTACTCTACATAGCTCTGAAATGGTCTGATAGCAGCTAACATTATAAGCCTTAAGATATACTATGTGTAAAATATCATTATTACCTTAAGTAAAGAAAAATCTATTATAAATATATACAGCTCTTACACTTCAGCCCTTTCTAGGAGGAGATGTCCATGCTAATTGATTTTCTTCTCCTTCACCTTTTCAGACTGTGCTTGCATGAACACTTCAGTCTGGCACAGATCTATCCCACTTTTGCAAAAGGTCATCCTGAGTCCTTTTTAACTGCTAGCAGTTTCCATTCTGATACAGTTTTTATTCTTGGGGAGGGATGTTTTCAGAAGTAGGTCAGTTTCTTGATCTAGCTTCTGTGTTAGTGCTGGCTTGTGGAGAGATGTTAGCAGTAATTGTGCCCTGGCAGCGTCAGACTTGTGTCCAGTTAAAGACACTGAAACCACAGTGCTATCATCTGCGAGTGTACCTCTGCAGATGGATGGGTGCAAGCGTGACTCCTTTTCAGAAATGAAGCTCCTGAGAGCTGAGAGGCTACCACCTGGGTTTGTGTGCTAGGGTAGTTTTGGGTGTTTAGGGGCTTCAAGTCTTCGTGGTCTTCATTATGTCTTGGTGTATGTGTGAATAAGTAGTACACCTGGTGGTATCCCATATTTTTTTGGATAATCTGCTTCCCTTATATGCGGTTCTATAGCTTTTGTGCGCTGTATCTTACGGCTTTTTCATTTGGTAGTAGTATTACTCAGTTCTGGGGGGTTTCTTTCTTTTTCTTTTTTTGGAGAGCAGTTTTCTTTTTGCTCTTTGTTCCCCCCCCATAAACAGTGCCCACCCCCACTGTCTCACCCTTGTCCATGAACTGTGAAATCTGTGTAAATCAGAAATACTGACTACAGGTGTGTTTATTTCACTGTAAAAGTGCGTATGAAACCTATTAGTAGCATACAGTGATCTGATCTGTCTGGATTGGTAGCACAGAATAAGTTCATGTTCAGATGCAAGTAAAAGGGTATTATGCACATATTTTCACTTGTCAGTTCTGCAGGCAGAAATAAAAAGGGAAAGACAGTTTTTCTCGGTTCATAGCTTTGAAGCTGTCAGGACAGTGGTGGTTGCTTGAATTCATAGCAGGGCAACACCCCAAGGTTGGATGGGGAAAATATTTCTTGATATCTGGGACATCCCATTTTTCCCAAGCCTTTTATTACTACTGCTTTCTAATTCATATGGCAGCATTATAATCCAGTTAGCTTTTATCCAATTAAAATTATTATGTGGTACTGTACTGAGTGCCTTGCTTTAGTCTTCCAAATACTGTATACCTCTGGATAATAAAAAAATCACACTGATAATCTGTTTTTATATATATTTCCTTACAGAAAATTGTTCTAGATTCTTGTGGATTAATTATAATTTATAAGCATGGAGAAGTCTTTGAATATCTAGCCAATTATTGGTGGCTTTATCCACCATTATATAGATATAGCATGTATTTTTTAATAGTTTAAACAGAATTTTAGGTGTTAAAGAAGGAAATTAATTTTTTTTACTTGAGTAGGGTGAGATTTTTCACTCAAGGAGTGTTATTGCAAATTGCTAATGAAAAAATTTAAAAGGTGAGGATTTTAGATTTTTTTCAGAGTTCTTGAGACATCTGGCTTAATGTTGAGACTGAAAGCAGAGCACTGGATTTATGGTCCCTAAGACTATTCCAAATTGTTATGAGGCCTTGATGTGAATCCTTGTTCAGGAAAGGGAAAGTTTCCTTCCTTTAAGTAAGACAGGAGCTTCTACTAGAAAGATACTGTGTAGTGTTTAGAAGATGCATCACAGTGTCTGTTAAAACATCAGCTTTGTATTTTGTGGGTGCCAGTAGCTGTTACATATGTTAATGCAAAAAAAGGATAATTGCTTGTACAGTAACGACAATACCATGTTTGATTTTTTTTCTTCTGTCTGGATTTGAATATTAAAACACAAATACTTTTAATGTGGATATGAGAAAATATGATCTGATACCATTTTTCTTTCCACCAGTTTGTCTTTCTGTAATTATCGTAGGTCAGAAGAGCACTGACCCCATGGGAATTAAATGATATTCAAGGTATCCAATTCCAGCAGTTTGAAGAAACCACACAATGTTTCTATTAGAATATAAACCAATGCGATTTAATGTATTTGGCTCTTATCCTAAGTCATATATCTTCTTGAAGAACAGTGACAAGCATTTGTAAAACACCTAATTTCCTCTATTCGTTACTCACTCCTTCCACTTGGCTTGGGAGGACATCTCTGCCAAAGAGTTTTGGTCAATAAATGGTTTCTTTTGTAAATTCAGCTTCTGAGTTGCACATGGGAAACTGTAGTTTTTTGAGGCACTATCAAGATCCTTTTTTTTTTTTTTTTTATTCCTCATTTGAGCCAATTACAGACTTGTAAAAAATGGCACTTTTGATTTTTATGAATATCCCTGTAAACATCTGTGAAGTGTTGCAGCTAACGTTGCTTGTCTAAGTTCCCACACAGCTTGGCAAATCTGTATACTCCATCTAAGAGGAAAAAAAATCAGAATGGATCACCCAAGAAGCAGCGATGACATTTATGCTTCTAAACAAGGAACCTAAGTTTTTTTATTAAAGCTAAACTTGTAATACCATGTGAGTTTATGTGTGTATACTTTTTAGTGTTTTAGAGGTGAGCATCAGAGAAACTCTTATTTTGAGCTAGTGATGAGAACACATGGGTGGATATGCTAATAGCAATTACTTGCTGAAGTCTGGAAGATGGCTTTTAAGATTTTGGTGCCAGAATGGATTAGAGCTGCTCCACTGAGCACCGATGTCATGTGTTCCTATCCCCGTTTCATTCCTCTACCCCAGATGTTCATGCAAGAGCACTGTTCTGGTTTGAAGTTTGGAGCAACATGGAGGACCAAGAAGCCTCCCATATTCAGCCAGGTTTGAAGATCCATGAATGTCCCTGCCTTTGTATACATTCAGCTTCATAATCTTGAGGTGTTGTAGCTTAAGATCTCTAGCAAGGACAAACAGTCTCTCTTAGGAGGTGGTCAGATTTTATGGGCTGATTTTAGAATTTCTTACCAAACTGAAAGGAAGTGCTGCTACAGAGCGGTTTAGCAGAAGTGTTGAGCTTAAGTGGTACATGCTGTTGCAGAAAGAGTCAGTTTTCTTCTCCTCCTCCTCCTCACTTCTGCTGTGCCAGATTTTAGCATATGTCTGAACTTGCAGTGTGGAAATTTAGGGAGCTGAACTGTCACAAAGCTAACCCCGCAAACAAGCAGATAAAAAGATGAATTTCCCTCTGACCCACCTCACCAAGAGTCAAATGAGCTGAAATGCTAATGTAGGAGAGGTGGAAGGGGAGGGCAGGACTTTCCCTTCTTATGGCAGCGGTCCAGAGCATGGCTTTGCTACAGTGTTTCAACAGCCTGTGAAGGAGAAGCCTTTTAGATATTTCTGAAGACACTACATCTTTCTGCCTCTTGGTCCTATGTGTTTTCAGAACACATCCAGTTAATAATTGAATTTCCCCAGCAAGTTTTCTCCGGTGGTAAAGAACAATTTATGTGGGAAAATTTGGATGCTATTAGGTCTAGAAGACAGATGTCAAATCAAGCCTATAGTGAAGAGCAGGCCACAAGTTATTCAGAGATGCAAATGTGGCTCCATGGTTTAATTTTGGGCAACGGTAGGAACACTAGTGGAAAGCAAATAGATTCAAAATACCAGGATATATGCAAAAAAGGAGAGAAAAGAAGGAAGGTGAAAAAAAGGAAACCTTAACAGGGCTGGCCTTCTTAGGCAGGGTGGTGACAGCAGGAAAGACAGAGGAGAATTGACAGATAAATCGAAGACTGGGAAATTTTACGTTATGCAGTATCCTTGTGGTGGTTATCCAATCTGAAATCTAGTTTTCTTGGGTCATTTGCTAAAGTCTTCTTCCACAGGCCTACCATAAGTATTTTGAGAAAAAGGATATGGAACTTCATCTCAAATAGAGGGTTCCTAAACTGCTTCTGTGTTAGCTGTTGCATTTGCTTCTGTCAGGGTTTTGCAGCTGGAGGTGAAGGAAGAGCAGCTGCACTTTGCACTTAATAGCATCAGGCCCCTAAGATTAGGGTTCTTTGTTGCTGTTGTTTACAAAAATAAAACCCTGTCTTAAGCATAGTGCAGAAATTGATTTGATATTTGCAAATTAACGGGATGTATTATTTTTTCACATTGTGTAACCATGTAATAGAGTTTCTTGCAGGAAAAGTGCTGGGCTGTTTTATGGGGTGAGGGTCAGCCTGGTGGTTTTCACAGGGCTGCAGCGCTGGATCAATGCAAAACTGCTCACACTGCATTAGGAATTTGATTCAGAGTTCTTTGAAGTCTGTGCAGATCTTTACGTTGACTTTGCTGCTTAGATTAGTCTTTGGAGAAGGAACTTCAGTGTATTTTAATGTCTCACTTTCATGAGTACTAAAGAAATTAAAGCTTATCTCTGAAACAGTTACCCTACTAAACCACAGATACTGCTAAGCCAGAGTCCAGTAATAAAGTAGATTGCATCATAACATAATCCTCAAGATAAGAGCATTTAAAGCTTTGATCTGCTTTTTTCATTTCCGAAAGTTTAAACAGAGGCGTAGGTGTGGTTCTGTGAGGCAAGAAGTAATCTCTTTCCCAGGACAAGCTAAGGCAGTGTTAAGGATTCTTTGTTTGTTCTTTCTTCATCAGTTTGAAAATCCTTTCTGTCAAGAACTACTTGATTGAAATGGTCAAATTTGATTTATTTCTTTTTACATCAGTCCAGTTCAGTCAACTTAGTTTCTGTTGGAGAAAGGGTGCCAAAGATAATCTTAAATGTATCATTTGTCAGTCTCACTGAAACAAAAGTTAAAAAAAAAAAAGAGACATATGATAAATTATCATACTTCTAATGTTGTTGGTTTTTCTGGGATTTGAGGAATTGGCAAATTGGAGGATCATGCAAGAAGAAAAACGATTTGGTTACATTACTGCCACCTGAGTTGCAATTACCACAGTGACTCTCAGTGTACCTGTTTGTATAGCAATTAATACAAAAAATGTTTTTCTACTGTTCATTATGCCAGTCTGTTAAAAACTGTTGTAGTAAAAAATTTTAATTATGAAGAGCAAGTCAGTTTGATTCCAAAGGTTGAGTTTGATAGAACTTGTAAAATAGTACTTGAAGACCCTTTCTCGTCATTCTTTCCTTCATGTGTTGGCTGAGCTTTCCTACATAGTTTATCCTGTTCTTGAGGTGCTCTGAGCTTGTTTAGTTGGACGCAGCCACAACAATTACATGTTAATTAGTGGCTTCAAGCCACTAATTAACTGGGGAATTGTTGCACAGTTAACAAGAAGAAATGATAGTATTCTCTGGTCCACTCCATCGACACCTTTTGTCAGGCAGTGTACTCAGCATATGGTGTCCTCGTACAGGCATTCAAAAGCTTCTGTTTTCTTAGCTTCAGAATGGGAAATGTTAATCTGCATCATGCTAAAACTTCCTCCCTGCACCCTTCTTTCTCTCCCCCTGCCCCCCCTCCCCATCCCACTTCCTACCAGTAATAAGAGTAAAGCATCCGAGGGTTTTCACGTACTGTTACCTCTGTGAAAGGTATTTTCAGATCTGCCTGGTAGGGCTCTATTAGAGGAACCTCCTCTTCATCTGTGCAAAGGGCTCTGATGTCCAGCATCAGACAGATCAAACATATGCTAACTGAATGCTCAGGCAGAGGACTGATGCTACACATCAGACCTGCTCTTTCACTTGGCTCAACCGGGGTCTCATGTTTTTTCCTCATTTTTAATGTTGCCATACCATTTGTCCAGTAGATCTTAAAAATAATGGCTGGCAAGACAGTAAACCAACTTGAGAGCTCCAGCAGTTAGGAATGGCTGAATTTGCAGTCTGAAGCCTAAGTCTTGTTCACACAGTAGAACATTTTCTTTGGTAATGTCTTTGTACTTCTATGGAGAATGTACCTCAGTGAGAATGGGGAGCAAGCTTCAACAGAAATTAAATCCTATTGCAAACCACATTGTTTTCCTCTTCAAGAGCAAAGTATTCTACAAACTTGTGGTGTGTGAAGGTCAGAAATGTCTGTGCAGTGGAGTTGGTGCTAAGCTCTGAAAAATGATAGAAGTATTTACCTGTTCGTCCCATGGAGATGGTAGGAATGAGTTTTGTATCATGTTCGGGGACCCCCTTACTGAGCTAACATGGTTCAGATTTCAAGTAACAGAGGAAGTTCACCCAGGGCAGGAGTCCGAGCTTGGCAAGTATCTGTGTCACACTGTCAGCAGCCTGTTAACACTGTTATTCATGTTAAATCGATATATTATTTCTTTGCATGTTGAAAGCCTGATTCATACAGTACATGGACTGAAAATGTGTGATGATATTTGCCCTTTCGACCCTGTGACAGTATCTGGCTGAGATGGGTGCTCTTTGCTCTTGGCCTGGGTGTTGCAGGTTGGGAGATCTGGTGAGATGCGTGGTGGAGAGGGGCATGTTCTAGCTGCACAGTGTTTTGGATTGGAAAGCAGATGCAGGATTACAGTCCTCCTCACTCTGTCCTTTAAAATTCAGGATTGATACATCTCAGATGATTTGTAATCAACTTGGACTTTTCCAGTTTATTCTAGTGCTCCCTTTGCTCATCATGCCTTTGAGCTCTTGGAAATGCACATCCTATTTCTGCACGAGAATAAGGTTTTACATACATTGATGAGGAAGTTTTGTTGGATATGGATTGGATTTAATGTTATGCTTCAACAGTGTTGGTCTGTAGGGATTAACATCACTGTGGTCAATTGAATCACTGGGAGCAATTTGAAGTGCTTCTGGTTTCTCTATTTGGCAACCATCCTAATCTGAGATTGTTATTTTGTGGGAGAAGGAAAAAAAAGAAATGCTTTTCATTTTTCTGTCTTTCTTTGAGTTCATGGATTCAATCATGAAGCCAGTGTCAGGGTTCCCATTGACTTCAATGAAGCATGCAGTACAAGGCCTCAAAAATGTTTTGCCATCTGTATGGGAACAGACTGCAGGAGGAAGAAGGCTGGCAAGAAAAAGTTTAGCTTCTTTTTCAGTGGGAGATGGAGCACTAAGACAATTTGTTCTTTAGATTGCAGGCTTCTGAGCTGCTTCTGTTAAATGTACAGATGCCTATAGACAGCTCAGTTGTCTGGGAAGTTCATGCATATCTAGATTTGTTGCTTATATACCAATTTACGAGCAGCTTCTGTCAGAACCTTTCTCTTCCTCGTGCCTAAAAGGTTCCATAGCTAGCTCTGCAACAATGTTCATTAGGTGTTAAGTGAAAAAATTACTTGAAAGCTTTGGCCCCAACCTCTCCTGTGCTGTGTGAAGAATATGGAGTTGGGTTTTCAGTCTAATTTCGCAACTGAAAATGAAGACAGCAAGCAGTTTACTAAAATAAACCAGAATTTTTGTGTTTTTCTTGGACAGATTTCCAAACTTTGTTGCAAAAACATTTGCAGGTAGCAGTTGTTACAGACCTCTCCATATCCTTCGTCTTTTCTCTCGTCACCCTAGGGATTTAAAATGTCATGAAGCAGAATTTGATTAACAGTAAGTGCAATTTATGAGAAAAAGTGAATTGTAAGTGACCTGGGGAGCAGTAATACTTTTACTAGTTAATGAAGATTTCTTAGTGTGCTGTCAGACATTAGCTTTCAGTAATGCCTTGTGAGTGTCAACAAAGACATGAGCAGTAAGTCCTGTTTCATGTAAAGCAGAAGTTGCACCATGTATGTTTGGGCTGCTTCTTCAGCAGATTTCCTTCTTTGTGTGACCTGCTGAGGCCTCCATTACCTGGTGCTCGTGCTGGACTTTACTGGCTTTTTTCTTCCCCTTTTTTCCCCAGCATGGGACTGTGAAGCAAATTTCTGCAGAAGTCTCAGTAATGTTTATAATACATCATTTTATTCCTCTCTTACATAGTCCTCCGTGGCTTTGGAAAAGAATTGTGAAAACACATTGAACTTTCTAATACAGTTTCTTGCTTTCAAAAGTGAGCATATCCTTGGGTAATTAGTTTGGTTTTGTTTTTCTGTTTTCCTGACTCAAGAGAAGCTGGTTATGTGGGCGTTCAGAAAAGGCAGCAGTAATTAAAGGGGGGTGAAAGAATGAAAAAGAAAAAAGCAAAAAGCTGAAAGGAAGTGGTTCTTTGAAAATATCCTTACTTCAAAGCTGAATACAGGAAGCAAGTGAAAGTGTTGTGGAAGTTTTTCTGGTCTCCTGAAGTGTAGTGTCCAGATCTCTGAAATATTTCCAGTAGTCTCTTTCTCAGTGATTTTTTTTTTTAAGGGATGCAGGGGACATATCTTTGTACAAACATTTGTATTGTAAGGGTTTTTCTGCATTTGAAAATTATTTCAGATTAAAGTATAATGCAAGTTTAAAATGAAATCCTGATTTAAGTCCGTGTGGGTCTAATTGGGATGAATTGTATTTGTTCAGTTTATTCAACTTTCAGACTGCATTACTGGAATTTATTGTCTGTGTTTTGGGGCATTGTTGTTTTAGAGTCCCTTTTCGAAACACATACGTGAAATGTTGAAGACCTAATTCTGTCTCTGCAGCAGCTCCAAATTGCAGTTTCCTTCAGTAGATAGGGCTTCAAAAAATGGTTAGTGACAGTTTCTATAGGTGAGTCTTGACAGGCAACTTCATTTGATCTGAGGTATAACTAATATTGGTAATGGGAGTAAGAAATTCCAGATATATCTGTAGTAGTGTCCTAAGAAAGCATTTTGCAGACAGAATAACTGTCTCTGTATGAGACAGTGATAAGGCAGATCTGATTACTCTGGACCAAATGTTAGGAGAAAGACTTCATAAGTTGGAGAAAAACACAAATTTATTTGTGAAGAAAGATGTGGTTTCTTTAGGAAGGAAACTTTTATACTATTTTATACTGATACTAAATAGTCTGTATTTTAAAGCTATAGTCTATATCGTGTATATCTCATGCACAAGAACAAGAATTGTAAAAAACATTGCTGCTTGATTTAAAAGCAAAAAAAAAAAAAAAAAAGCAGTGTCATCTTAGAGCTACTAAAGTGATTACTCTAGGTATCCTGTGTCAAAGGACCTATCCAAGACATGGGAATATAGAACTCTGAATGCACATTCCTGTGCCATTCACAAACAAGAAGTGTTACTGATCTGAATGTTTTCTGTAGATCTGCTTCCTGTAACTTCTTTCCTCATGTTCAACTTTTAACTTTTTTTTTTTTAAGGTCAAGTTGCATGTTAGAGCATCAGGTAGTCTGTTTCCAACTTGCACACTTCCTAAACTTCTTCTGTCTTTGTTTCACTACAGAACTAAACTATGCATGGTTTTCTTGGGTTCTGAATGGTGGAGTACAACCACTGTTTCAGAATATGACCTTATATTACCACTTCACATTCTTGGTACTAGAGCCTGAAGCTGATTTCATGAAAAGGGAAATGGCAGCGGCGTTTGTCTCTTGGGGCATGCATACAGCTGAATCTAGGCTCTTAGATTAATAAATTACCCTTTGGCTAGTTCCGCTGTAAACTCAAGAATGCATAAATTAATTAGATTATTAAAAATTAGTTCCCAGGCCTGTTACTTTGTGACAGTTCTTGCAAGGCCCCGAGGACAACTTTGACATAAAGTAGGTCATTTCATAAGCAGTGGAACTTGGAAATAGTTGAAGAGAGAACAATTACATTTTTTTCAAGTATATTTTCATAGATTATATGCTGCCATTTAGGTACGTTTTGTACTGTGATCTACTCAACAAACTTACAGCTCAGTTATAGTCATATATTTGACAGGATGATGGGAGGTTTCTTTAGGTGAAACTTGCAAAGCTAGTTCAGGTGGTTTTTTTAAATTTTTTATTAATTAAAATATCTACTATAGCCCATTTATATTGATGATTTCTTTCAAAACCTGTGGAAAAGGAAATTGTAACTTTGCACATGTAGTAATTTTCACAAAGATCTTAAATTGCTTAATTTAATGCTTTCAGAATGGTACCCCATCTTAGGGTAGAAATTGCCAGCACGAGTTGTGGTGCTTCCCCTGCTGTCCCATATTGAAATGCATCAGGCCTGAGATGAAATACAGTGTTTCATCTTGAGCATAATAATACAAAGAAAAGACAGGTCAGACTTTGTTGTTTGGTGTGTTGTTTTTTTCTTGTTTGGTTGGGCTGTTTTGTTTGTTTGTGGTCTTTTGTTGGTGGTTTTGTTGTTGTTTTTGTTTGGTTTTTTTCTTTGTGGTTTTTTTTGTTTGGTTTGGGCTTTTTTGTCTTTTAGTGTTTACTTTTTTAAAAGAACAGTCCTACTAAAGACTGCTCCTGGAGATCCAGGTCAAGTAGCTGAGCCTTTATTGCAGTCCCTTGGATGCTGATACTGTAGCCAGCACAGTTTAGTTTAAAACTCTTCTTTATGTTAGTTGTCCTGTACAGATCACTGGCATTTCATGTATTGGTGTGATTGAGAAAGAAGCCACTGCCAGGAGAGCACTGTGCCTTGCTTTTCTCCCACTGATGTGCTATGGAGGGATGGCAGTCTGCAGGAGGATCTGGAAAACCAGACCCAGGCTCTTTAGCTGTCCCATCTTCCTTGATACAGTGACACAGTGCTTCAGGCAACTTTAAAAGAGGCAGTGGAATGGATGAAATCTTATATCATGCCTAAAGGGAAGAGGTTTGGACCAAAGGTCCAACCCTGCTTACTCTGAGGTTTTATGGTATGAGCAGCTGGATATCCTCTGTAATTACACAAGAAGGGCTTTAGAGACTTGACGTGGTAGACAGAATTTGCCTGGCAGGGCTAAGATTTTTTGTTTGGTTTTCTCACTGCATGTAAACATATTTGTATTATAAAATTAAGGACTTGAAAGGCAGTGAGGAGGATGTGGTTGACTGTGCAGCCTTACTTTTGCTTCCATAGGCTTCTGCCTTGCCTGTGTTTAGAGGAAAACCCTCAGAGAAAAGCCAATGCATGGAGCCCTGTGCATGAATTAGTGTTGAGCAGGCCTACCTCGTATCTGGCAGTTTGTCTGAATGCTTTATGCAAGGTAAGTAGCAGCCGTCCATGAAATTCCAGACAAAAGCACGGTAGGAATTTTTAAGAGAAGAGATAATGTACATATGGACAAACCAACCCAGCTGACAGCTATACTTAAACCAGCTCCTGTTTCCGCCACTCTCAATACCAAAAGCACTTGCGAGACTATACCAGGATTTTGTATCTAGCCTCATCACAGAGTGATTGCATGTTCTCATGACCAGGACCTTAAACTGTAGCAACTTCTTGATCTCTCCTTCCTCTTTGCCCCCAAATCCTCCACCTGTTTGTGGGTAATTGCCACCTCCTCACACATGCTAGGTTTTTTTGTTGTTTTTTTTTCCCTTTCCATAGGATAGGATCAGTAATGAACAAAACTAGTCTGAGTGTTGAAATGTATGCTGGCTTTGCATTCTTGGAGGAAAAAATGAAGAGGTTTAAAAGATGCTTAGGAGAAGAGCATAGAGCATTTGCTTCTTAGCATGTGACTTGAAAGTCACAGGATGGGCAGACAGATTGGAAACAGGAACTAGCAGGATGCCAGGATGAGTGGATTGGAGAGGCAAGAATTGGGGTAGAAGGAGTGGAAATAGTAGGTGAGTTTCATGGCGTAAAACTCTTGACCAGCAGCTCTGTGTGTAACAGTGAAGCAGTTGAGGTGTTGGGAAGGGACTGGGATGATTTGTCAGACAGGCCCCAAGAAATAGTTTCAAGAGTGATATGTGAAACTCCTAGATGAGGCTGAGGGTTGACTCAGATAGCTAGTGAGGCTGTAGCCCTGAGAAACTGAAGGATGTTATGGATGGATATTAGGTGATGTGGCTGAAGATGAGAAGTATTATGTCTTTGGAAACTTATCCTAGGGTTGAATTAAAATAAATTCCCTGTCTAGTTTGGAAGACACTCAGCTTGGTATTATTTATTTAATCAAAGTAATTTGGTGTGGTTTTGCTTTTAAGAATTTATTACTTCTGTTTTCTTTTAAACTGGGAGGTGAAAAGGGTTCTCTCTTCCCAAGTGGCAGTTAGAAATAAGTGCGAATACCTGCGATATTACGGTGATTAAGTTGCAACAGCAGATACCTGGGACTTGTGGTACAGGGGCAGAGCTCTTCCTTTTTGGTTGCCTTGCTCTTCCACAGGTTGGCTTATAACAGTGGGTTTGGAAACTGCTCCAATGCAGGTGGTGCTGGGTTTGATTCTCCTTTCATAATTCTCTTTGAGCAAGTTAAGAAGTTGATTGGGTTACAGAAAATGACAGGAAAAGCTGGGGTGCCAACTAGCCCTGTAGCTTTGCTTCTGTGTGTAGAAGTGCCTGCATGGTTGAGAAAGTCAGGGGTGTGTGGCTGAGCTTGCTCAGGCATGACAGGGCATAGTTGAAGCTGCAGAGATGTGGCCAAGTAGGAAGGGTGTTACCGCCTTTAAGTTACATGACTTTGTGTCATTCAGTAAAAAAACCCAAACAAACACAAAAAAAAAGAAACCAACACCAAAACCACAAAAAAACAAACAAAAAAGGCAAAACCAAACAACCAGACTCTCTAAAAGTTCCTGCTTCTCAAGTCCCAATTGTGAGTTTAAATCTTAATCAGTGAAGATTCAAAATTACCTTTATCACACAGAATCACAGAATCTTAGGGGTTGGAAGGGACCCCGAAAGATCATCTAGTCCAACCCCTGTGCCAGGCAGGGTCACCTAGAGCACATCACACAGGAACTTGTCCAGGTGGGTTTTGAATGTCTCCAGCGAAGGAGACTCCACAACCTCTCTGGGCAGCCTGTTCCAGTGCTCTGTCACTCTCACAGTAAAGAAGTTTTTTCTGAAGTTTACATGGAACCTCCTATGTTCCAATTTGCACCCATTGGCCCTTGTCCTATCACTGGACATCCCTGAAAAAAAGCCTGGCTCCATCATCCTGACACTCCCCCTTAATGTATTTATAACCATAGACCCTATTTAGTAATGTAGAAAAGCAGCTGTGAAAACCAGTAATAAACTTGAATATTTTGATACTAGACGTGTAATAACTCAAATCTGTGTATAGTTGTCTATCATCCCAATACAGACTGCAAGACTGAGAACAGGGCATTTAATTCAGGGTTGGCACTGCTTGTGTCATTGCAGCTCATGTGATGCCACTACTGCTGCAGCTGATCTGGGACAGCTGGGACTGTGCAGCGTTGCCGCTTCCAAGTCCTAGATGGGAAGTCTTGCAGAGACACTGGGCATGGACACACAGAAATAATTACTGTATTCTTCCTCTGCATGGGCATGCCAAATGCTTAAAAATCAGTGCAGGGTGCCTGCTTGTTACTGCTCTTCAGTAACATATCTATGCAAAATACTGGGAAGCAACTGTTTGGGTTTTTTCTGTGGTTTTAACATGACAGTTGCTCTCTGCTCTCTGATAGGAAAATCCTCAAAAATATTTTATTTAATGTTTTAAGAATATGCTCTATAAAGGAAGAGAAATAGTTTTGATACATCTATAATTTGTTAATCTGGAACCAAAGGCTTTTTTTCAGAGTTAAAGCATTGTTTAGCTATCCTTCAGCCTTGCTGTCAAAGGACATTTTCCACAAGCATTTTAAGACCAGTCTTCCTAAACACTGGTTATTAAATGTATGTATTCTTTTGTGCTTACAGCAACTGTTTGCAGACTACTTCACTGAAGTGTTAAAAAAAAAGTCTTTGTCTATTTAGAACATAGAGGCAAATAGTTATATATGCTTCTTTCTGGTGATATTTTAATTGTGTAGTAAAAATGCAGAAGTAAATTGAAAAAGCACCACTAACCTCCTAATCGTCAGCTAACCTTGTAAACATTTTGAACAATTATTTAAAAACATGATAAAAGAATCACAGAATTATTTTGGTTGGAAAAGACCTTCAAGATCACTAAGTCCAACCATCAACCTAACACTGACAAGTTCTTAACTAAACCATATCTCTAAGTACTACGCCTTTATGACTCCTAAATACCTCCAGGGGTGGTGACTCCACGACTGCCCTGGGCAGCCTATTCCAATGCCTGACCACTCTTCAGTATAGAAATTCTTCCTAGTATCCAGTCTAAAGCTCCACTGTCGCAACTTGAGGTCATTACCTCGTCCTTTCACTTGGAACTTCATTGAAGAGACCGATCCACACCTCTTTACAACCTCCTTTCAGGTAGTTGTAGAGTGCAATAAGGTCTCCCCTCATCCTCCTTTTCTCTAGGCTAAACAACCCTAGCTCCCTCAGCCACTCCTCCTAAGACATATGCTCCAAACCCTTCATCAGTTTTGTTGCCCTTCTTTGGACATGCTCTTGTAGCTCAATATCCTTTCTGTAATGAGGAGGGGCCCGAAACTGAACACAGTACTTGGGGTGGGGCTTCACTAGTGCTGAGTACAGGGGTAAGTTCATCTCCCTGGTCCTGCTGGTCACACTATTCCTGATGCAGGCCAGGATGCTGTTGGCCTTCTTGGCCACCTGGGCACCCTGCTGGCTCATGTTCAGCCGGCTGTCAGTCAACATCCCCAGGTCCCTCTCTGCTGGGCAGCTCTCCAGCCACTCCTCCCCAAGCCTGTAGTGCTGCTGGGAGTTGTTGTGGTTGAAGGGCAGGACCCAAGATTTGGCCTTATTGAAACTCATGCAATTGGCCTCAGCCCATCGATCAAACCTGTCTAGATCCCTCTGCAGAGCCTCGCTACCCTAAGGCAGATCCACACTTCCACCCAATTTAATGTAATCTGAAAATTTACTAAAAGTACACTCTATCCCCTTGTCTAGATCATTGATAAAGACGTTAACCAGGAGTGGCCCCAATACTGAGCACTGGGGAACACCACTCGTGACCAGCTGCCAACTGGATTTAACTCCATTGATCATAAATCTTTGGGCCCAGCCATCCAACCATTTTTTAACTCAGAGAAACATATGCCCATCCAAGCCATGAGCAGCCAGTTTTTCTAGGAAAATACTGTGAGAAACAGTGTCAAGAAGCAATATTCTGAATGGTCAGAGTTGCTCTAGAAGATAAGGGGCATATTAATAATATCAAGAGATGAAATACTATGTTTTTTAATCTAAATGTCTTTTAGTATCAGAGATAAGTTATCTCTGATACAGTTATGCTGAAATACTGCTTCAAGATTGCACCAAGATGTACAGAGTTTGTTGTGTTTTTTTTTTCTGCTGAGCATGTATGACTGGGTGGAGAAACCTCTTTATATAATCCTATATCAAGGATTGATTTAAAAAAAAAAAAAATCTCTCCTAGATATTTCAGTTGCATTTACTGCTGGTATTTGAGCTCTGGCAGAGGTTTCCCAGAGAGGCTGTGGAGTCCTTGCAATACTCAAAAGTTATCTGGACATGGTCCTAGCTCTGGTGGCCTTACTTGAGCAGGGGAATGGGGTCAGGTGAGCTCCAGAGGTCTTTTCCAACCTCAACCAGTCTGTGGTTCTGTATGGACCAGGATGATCATCAAAGACGGCTGGTGTCCATAGGACCCATTTCCAAGTGTCACTGTGGTGGCTGAGTAGAAGTATCCTTTTCCCATTTTAGTAGAGGAACCTCTAGTAGTGGGTAGGCTACTTGGAGAAGCACCCTTGGGGTCACAGCTGTTCTGTCGCAACATTAAGCAACTCTTGCTAGCTATTTGTGTGATAAATCGAGATATTAGCAAATTTTAAATTTCTGGAGGTGGTTGTAAGCTGCAGTCAGGTTTGGCTGTATTAAATGGACTATTCCTGGCACTGAGCACTGCCGCTGCGCAGGATACATGATCTCATCATTGCTCTTTGACTCTTGTTTGAACTCCTTCCAATTTATCCAAGTCCTGAGCTGGTGGCCCTGTCACTGGGCCTGGTGTTCCAGGAATGGCCATGCTTCCCTCTTGCCTGCAGTGTACTGTGGGGAGCTTGCATTGCCCAGTGGCTGTCACCTACTGCCCTGTCTGCCCTTCCTCAAATGGCCTCCCTGTCCCACATCAGCAGCTGGGGTTCCCTGTGCCCCAGGGTCCTGGCGATGCACCTGCCTGCGCCGGCAATGCCAAAAGGCCTCTTGGCTGGTCTTTCTTCCAGAGGCAGGAGGGACAGCTGTGGTGGTGGCCTGTCCACTTCTTTCCTTGAATATTTTATTCTGCCATATCTTTTTGTTTTTCTCAGATTTGTTTCAAAGTAATCCCTAATCTCTGGTTGGGTAACGGGTATTTGACCAGTTTGTTGTAACACTGTTACCATTGTATCATCAACAGCTTTATATGTAGACAGATCAAAATGCCCTTTCTTTTATTAAGCACATGTACATTCTTGTCCTAAATCCATGTGTCATCAGCTTTGGCAGGGATAAACACTAGTGTAAACAAGATTACATTAAATTCTCAGTAGCCTGAGTTCAGAGGCTTTTAAAATTTTTGTTCTGAAGTTGGTATACAAGGAAACTTAGTAATGAAAATGGAAGTAAATTGAGATGTAGCTGTAGCTTTTGATTGCCAGTTAAAATTTTTAGATTACATTGACCTCTGTTTCGTGCACCCCTTCTTAGGTACATTAAAGGAATTACTCTGCAGCAAGTTACAAAAAGACTGGAAGTTTGCATCTCATAACTTTCTGGAGCTGCTTGCTCTGAGTCTAGCAGGAGCAGTGTCTCATTAGGGACACTATAAATAAATACAAGTCTCATTTTTCTATGCCACTAAGTAGGTCCCTCTTCAATTCAGAGCAAATACCTTATGTAAGTCTAGTGAGGAGAACTTCCCTCAGTGCATACGCATTGCTGGCATTAACCTATTGATAATGAAATTCAAAGCCTTTTTTCTCTTCTGAAGGGTGGACAGAGCTTTGTGTGAACTGTCAAAGGAAATTAGAAGTTTAGTAACTGATGCAGAACCAGAAGAGCTGCCTTTGTATTTTTTCATCCTAATGTGCCTTTGACTAATACTGTTAACTACTTAGAATTTGGCCCACTGTACTAACCAGAGGTTAAACTTAAGGTTTTAGGAAAAAGCAAAAATAAAAATAATACATATATATCTCCTCCATCCCCCCAGTCTTACTGTTTCAAAAAGGAACTACAGTAATAGTTTACTCTTGCTTATGAGAAATTCACCTCAGGAAAGCATCTAAGTGTGTCTTTGTTCTCATGAATCAGAATCCTGTTTTCTATAATTTTAAAGCTGTGTAGATGTTCCTGTGGATGCACAAAAAAGTGCTTTCAGTTTTTTCCTTAAATTGTTTTTATAACATTCCAATCCAACCATTGAGATGTTTTTTTGGTTGTCTTAAATAGGACATTTACTTCCTCTGTACCTGACAAGTGACACTTAACCCTGAGGAATGTTAAAATGTGCCCAATCAGAACGTGTCAGTGACATGGTGATATATCAAGTGTGTGTTTTTTGACAGCATCTGACATTACGTAACTGTGGGATGTAATTATTCAGATGTGACGTCTGCGGACCTATGAACTTGGAGGAGCACAGCATGACAATACTAAAGGAAGTGTCCAAAGAAAATAAAATATTTCTCTTGCATCTTGCCTGTTAGCTCTGGAGGCAGCTACAGTGCCTGGCAGTGTAGTATTTACACAGCAGTTGAGGTGTGAAATTGACTGCTGCGGTGACATCCTAATCCATTTTGGCAGTGCAGTGATGAGTAAAGAGCATGAACACGTGCAGACCTGTTTGGTGAAACTGTGGGCAGACCTAAGGTAAAAGATAAAGAGACTGAAGAAGAAAGGGAGCTTTCCTTGAATCGGCAACCTTGCTGTTTCAGTTCAGAGTTCAGTATTTGAAGTGCTGATGGAGCAGGGGGAGCAGCAAGTGCCTCTGGAGCCACTTTCTGCGAGTAGTGTAAAAATTGTGGTATATTTGTAATGTGGATGCTGACCATGAGCCCTGGTCACCTGCTGACAAAAGGATCAAAGCAAAGCTACAATCTTTTGAGTGCTGGAAACTTTCACACTTAATTTTTCAGTTCTGCTGTGTGGACTTTCATGAAGTAAACTGAATCTCATGTGCTGGTTTAACATAAAAGGCTGTATATTGAAGACTCTACTCACACTTTAACCATCTGTTGTAGTGAGCTGAGGTTACTGTTGAAGCTGGCAAGAATGTATCAGATGGTTTCCGTGAAGTGCTTATATAAAACAAAAGGTATCTGATTAAAAAATACTGGGTTTTAATAGAAAGCAAGGTTGATGTTCAATCTCTTTAGCATGAAGTGTGTTGTTTAGGTATTGCTTCTTTCTGTCGTCATTTCCTTGTATCATTAGCGTACTTGGTCTTGTTTTGTGCATTATGCTGTTAACGTAGTTCAATTTTACATTTATAGTAGGTCCTTCCCGTTTCTTAGTGAAAGTAAAAAGTTCTTCCCAAGTATTTCCAGTCATGCTTTGATTACTTTCTGTTGTTACTGTGCCTGTGGACCAGGCCACATTTATTTAAATACAATTGATCTCAAATCTGAAAAGGCTGTATTGTTGTTTATTAGTGTCTTGTAAATGTTGAAAATTTTACTAGGGCTGCAGTTATGCGGCCTGCTTGCTTCGTTTTTGCCACAGGTACATTTTAAACCTTCAGCCAGTGGAGTGCCAGGAGGCACTGGCCCACTGGCAAGATGTGTTCTTGGGGAGAATACATAATTGAGACTAATCCTTTTCCTCAGGGCAGAGATGTGGAGGTTCTTGTGGTGATTTTCCAAGCATCTGTTTTGGACAACTACTTACTTTTCCTCAGGCTTGTTTCTGTTTTTCTTTTCACTGGCTGGTATGAATAGACTGTAGCTTTCAGTCCACCTAAATCCTCAGATCTGACATACTCAGAAATTGGTAAGGATTGCTTGAGGAAAGGTGGAGGAAAACTAGTACCTTCTGAGTTTGATGTTAGGGCTGATAGATTGCCAATTTGAAAAATCTAAAGTGAGAGCCATAGGCTGTGCTAGCAGCTACTGTGATGGCAATGAGAGTTGGGAGTGTGGAGTGCAGCACCAGGGGCTGAGCATCCATGCTGGGTGTGCTTTACAGGCTTTGCTTTGGTTAGCTCTAGCCTGGTGGTGTGGACTAACCACCCATTAAGTTTTCTCCAGGAGCACATATTTCCGTTAAATTTTATACAAAAAAATGCAGTTTGTACGCTCTGAAATCCTTCCACAGCTTGAACTGCAGTATTGTGTGAGGCAATGTGCTCCCAATGAAATGCACATGTAGAAGGTGACTGCGAGGTGGGTCTACACACAAGTTTAGCAGCTCAGACTTGTCCTTGGTGAAAGGGGCAATTACTGACTGTAACATAAAAAAGGGGGGTGGGATAACGGGACTGAGGGAGATAAAAAGCCAAATATACAGCTTGATTAAAGTTGTGGCTTGCCAATAAAATAGTTGTATAGTTTTCTGGTTGGCATGGTTGTGGCTTGGTGGCTTGGTTGTGGGTGTAGAAGTGTACCGCAGTATTTAGAGCCGATAGGATTTTCATCTCAGCAATTGTGGAAAGGTGGAAATAATCTGATATTGGTGATGTAAGCCTAAATATGATTAACAGATTCAACAGACTGTTAATACTGTGCAGATTATAGCAGGAAAGAATTAAGATGTTTATTAAAATTACTGAGATAAACACAAAGACATGCTATTAATTGTAGTTGTATGGAGATGAGGCCCAATATGTGGAGTTTTGCAAGGAAAGCAAATAGCCTAGATGTGGAGGAGAGTGTATTTTAGTCAACTGTGAAACACCCGTTTAGCTGATCTTTAGCTTAAGCAAGTATAAATGGCCAAGTTATATTTTGACATCTAACTACTACCACCATCCTATTCTGAGCTGACAGCCACGTTTTTACTGATGAACAAACACACTGGCTTTCCAGGTAAGTGCATATACTCATACCATGAAGTAAATGTATTACACAGCAGGAGAGAGAAGATAGGAAAATGAGTGATCCAGGTTATAAACACATGTAACAGTATTGCGTGACCCAGAGTGCATACTTGTGATAACATTTGTCTTTTTTTATACTTTTAACACTAGGTCTACCCTGAATTACAAATCACCAATGTTGTTGAAGCCAACCAACCAGTTACGATCCAGAACTGGTGCAAGAGGGGATGGAAGCAGTGCAACGGCCACCCCCATATTGTGGTTCCCTACAGGTGTTTGGGTGAGTGACTGACTTTCAGTCCATTTTTTCCTGCTCTTTGTTTTTTCATTCTCTTCATGAAAAAGATAGAGAATCTGCATAAATCACTTTTGCAGCTCTGTGTTATCACCCTCTTTGGGGCGGGTTTTGTCCAGTTGTTCAGTCCTTTGGAACTTCATTAACTAGAGAGAAAATGCTCCTGTTCTTCCTGGTACTATTTTCATGAGATGTTTCTACTTACTGTCTTGATTTTTGTCATTATCTGTCTTCCCCCTCTTTTCCTCTCATATAGACATGTATGTATGCACCCAGTTTACAGGTGTTTTGCTTATAAGCTATCCATCTTTTCCCTAAATAAATACTTTTTCCCCTCATTTTTTTTAATGTCTAATACCTTGTCTCTTACTGTGAAAGACAATGGGAATCTGTTTTTATTGAGAGCAAGCAAAAGCTAGATGATAGATTCCTCCGATTCTTTCTACAACTTTATTTTTGTAGCAGTTGCTTGCTATTCTCTCCTGTGTCCTAGATGCTTTGAATCGATTCACCAATTTAAAAGGGAGTCCTTAATTTTCTTTTGCTAACCTTTACTTCTGTCAGCATTCAGAAAACAGAATCATACTAATTTGTTGTTTTCATTAATATTCTAGGCACAATATTTTCTTGAGGTTGTTCCACACGCTATTTAAATGTGTTGTTTTAACGTTGCCATTTGAATTGTGATAAACTGTCTGCCTAGTTTAAATGCTGGCGTTCAGAGTTAGAACCTGCTTTTTTTCTGCTAAGCCAGGGCAGCAAAAATGTCTGAAAAGCAACTCAGGCCAGTTACCCTATGAAATAAATAATGAAAGAGATTCAGAAAATGCACAGTCTTTCTAGAATTTTTGTTCCTTTGTGTAGAATAGGTAAAATGCATGGCATGCTCTGCTTTATGCCCAGGCAGTGAGTGTGCCAACTTTTAAGAAAGACAGGGTTGCAGAGTAACTAACAAGCATGCTACTGCTATGGGCAAAGGTGCCAAAGCAGCAGATATGCACAATCTATACCATGAAGTATCAGGGAAATTTTATTGTTAAGTAAAGTTTTTAGATCTGATGCTTGTTTGTATGGATATGAAATAGGTGTTTCTAGACCTGCAAAATATCATTACTGGTGCTACTGCAGGTAAGAATGACTATTTTTTTCTGAGCAAAAGTGTTCAAGGAGAACCCAACTTCAAGACTTTTGATGGGGGGAAAGACCTGCTTCTAGGACTATGAATCCTGACTACAGGAAGGAACCTGCTGCTTTTTGTGTGCTTTCCAGACTTCTGTGTGAGTTGAGCTGGTGACTTCTACTGAAAGCTTTAATGATGAAAAAGGTGTGCTCTTCTACCCATTTGTTGCCATGTTCTCTTTAGTTTTCCACAGTCAAGATAAAAACATCATCGTATGGTGTCAATATACATGTAGAACCAGATAAGCAACTTGATAGAGGTGGGGCAGAACTGCAGTCTCACCTAGCTTCATCATGATGTATTTCATCAGATTCCATGTGAGTGCACGTTCATTAATTAGAGATGTGGTGGGAGATGATCAGACTAGTGGAACTATAAAAACTAATTTTTATTATTTATTGTCATCATAAGCAAAGCTCTGAATTATGATCAGAGAACTATTATGCTCAGGACTCTCTATACTTATGTAGATCTGGTCAGTGCCCTGGAGAACTTAAAACCTAATTTAAGATAAAAGGCAATGTCATCACAAGAGCAAATGAATATAAATTGGCCATGAATAAATTTAATCTGGAAATTATGAGGAAGTTTCTGCAAGAGTGAGGAGCTACAACAGTCTTCTGGTAGAAAGAATAAGAAGTCTAGTAATTTAGAAGGAAGCTCATAAATTTATGAAAAGGGTTATATGCAGTTCCCTGCAGGAGTCAGGAACTGGGCTGGGACTTCTAAGGTATCTTTCCTGACTTGTGGTTTTGAATTAAAAACTAGCAAGAGTTGAATGTCTGCTATCTTAGGTAGCAAGGTAGGCTTTGCTTGCTGGAGGCAAAAAACACCTTGTGCCCATTAATGTTTTGCCCTTAGCTCCTGTTTTATATTTTAAAATCCCCCATGTGCTATTTTTTGTCTGATTTCCTCGTAATTGAGGCTTATGCAGTTGTCTGCCTGCACTTGTGTTTGTCATCTTTCTCCTGTGCTGCCACTCATCTTTTGACCCTGACTAGAAAAAAACTAGCAGAAACAAAAGCCTTAGATACTGATGTTCCCAAGAGTTTACTGTGAGAAGAGTGGCCACATAATTACTTCCACTGGAGGAAGAACGATGAATGTGGCTGGTATTTGTCATTTCTCCGTCAACCAGCCCTCTACTTGATGTGTGTGGTTAAAGTTGGACTTCCCTGCATGATATGGTGAAAGTGCACTAGAGGAGGAGGCTGGAGCAATGAGTCATTTTCTCACAGGTGAGGCTGGGAGTACAGCCTATCATGGGAAGTCAGGCTTGCTTAGTACCCAGCAGCTTGGTATTCATCTGTTGCTTGCAGCCCACGTTGCCCTTTCTTGTTGGCTCGCTGCCTTTATAGCGGTGAACCTGGTCGTAAGATGAACAGATCCTCTGTAATGAGAATAAGTCTTGAAGGAAAAAGAAAGTGTAGTTTGGAGTTTTTAACCAAGACTGTTCATCTACTTTTCCTGTTGGCCAGTTGCCCTTTTAATTTATTAGTTTGATTTTTATGTAGTCTAAAAGTTGTGTTCAGATACCTTGAACACTCTTGCTACCTTGTACATCAATGGGGTAGACTGGAGGTACATTAAATTTGGTCTGTCAGTTTCTTATGGCTTTGACAGATGATACTATTTTAATGATTTATGCAATATTATGTTGTTTGTTTGGATTCGGGGTGTGTGTGTAACTAATCTTGTAGCCTGCATAAACAGCTCAGTATGGGGATACTGATTTTATGAGTTATCACCATAAGCAGTACTATATTTGTCTTTAGAATACTATTTCCAAAATCTTATTTTACAGAGTTAAGGAGTCCTGAGAGCTGCTTTTTTTTTTTTTAAATCTCCTGCTAATACTTCTTCAGTGTTAAAAGATAATTTTTTTTTTTTACGCTGAATCTTACCTGTCAGCTCCACATGTACCTCACCTATCCTTGGTGTAGGAGCTGCTAGTGAGCAATTTCAGAAGTTGGGCACTGGCAGTAATTTTTGTGCAGGTAGTCCCTTGATGTAGACCACCATTAAATCCATTGACTCTGATAAGAATTGGGATGCCAAAAGAAAGTTTGACGGTGGGCAGCTGATTGCAGGGTTGAGTCAGAAATTTTACTTACACTTCAAGAATCACTTTTAGGACCTTGAGTCAGCTTATAGTTTCTTCCATCTTGACATTTGTTTGCCACAGAGGTGAAAAATGACAAGTGACAGAAGTGTGTCTGCTTTCAGGCCATAGCATCTTCACAGTCCATTTGCATCCTAGTCTTCAGCTGAGGCTTTCTGAGACGTGTAGCGAGCACATCGCTACCAGACTTGGCTGCTCAGCGAGTTTTTTCTCTTTTAATATACTTTAGTAATATCTACCAGATTTACTACATTACACAGCTTCGTATTTTCTTAAGTAGATGCAACTAAAGCATAAAAGCAGTAATTTAAATATGGCAAAATGAAAGCCCTTTGCTTGAGTTAGCCATGTGTCTTTGCAGTGACCACCTAAATATGGCCCCTAAAATAGTCCAATTGAATCCAAAGGAAAAACAATTCATTTACTGATTTAATATAATTTTTAATATATTGTTTTGTGCCTGTGTGCAGGGTTTCTCAATGTTTTTAAAACTTCAAGCTTTGCAAAAATGTTCTCATGCAATAAATCTGATTTACCAATGTATTTGTTGCATGCTTCCAGTGATGCAGGAGATTACAGTTTCAGCTCACCAATGAGGGGAAATTTCTTGTGAAAAGAAAGTTGAGTCAATTTTTGTTACCTTTCTCAACACACTGAAAGCAATTGCCTTAAGACTATTTTTGTCTTCCTCCTTTTAGACAGTGACATGTTCCAGTGTGTGCTTATTATGGCTCGAAGCTCTGTTAGCCACCTTGTAAGAGAAGTAAGAAACTAGGTGGATATTTAGGTCTCTTCAATGATAATGTCAAACTGTTGTCTTCAACAGGAAAAAAAATCTGGGATTTGAGGGCTCTTTTTTAGTAATAGAAAGATGAAAGGGCTAAATTACACTATTTGCGTGAGGAGTATGCTGCTTGACATAGAACCCTGAATGTGTTTTGATGCTTTAGCAAAGATGAGCCATGAGGTGTGCTGGCAGAAGAGTGAAGATCTGCAGTGTTTTCTTGGCACAGTGTCAGGTGTGTGTGCTGGCATCCTCACACCTGCAGCAAGGAAAAAGCAGGTGTTTTTAAGACCAAGCCCTCCCAAATGGTTACAGCAAGCTGGCTGTGGGCACAACTGCAGGGTTTCATCAAGCAGTGCCAAGAAGCCCATGATTTCAACCTTGTTTTATGGAAATGGAAACTGTTTTTGAAAAAAAATATCCTGGCCTCAGACCTGGCCTTGTTAATGTTGGAGGGAGATCTGCCACTGGCTGCAGTAGGAGGGCAGGATTTCTTCCTCTGTTGGGGCAGTATGGGCAACAGTTAGTTCTGATTTCCTCTTTCCTTTCTACTTCTTGGCTGAGGAAAAGCAGCTGGTGAATTTGTGCAGTGAGGGCTGTGAAATGAGGTAATTCACTCTTTGTTGTCAGCTGGCAGCAGGAGCAGGCATCCTTGTCTCAGTGCTGTGATTCTTTGAATACCTTGGATAAATGTATGGCTATACTTTCCTAAATACATAACATCTAGTTTACTCTTGGTGAAATACAACACAGCCTAGTAGCTCATTGTGCCCTATGGCCCTGGAAAGAGAGGAGAAGCTGAACTATGCAAGATGTTAGTGGATTGGTCTGTGGCCATGGCAGATAAGCAACTGCGAGGTGGGGTAATTACCAGGGCATTGATTAATGGTGCTGTGTAAAGTGCTTGCTTGCATACTCACGTCTAACTCTGCTTCAATATCCTGTTAATGTGTGCTGCTAAGAACTGTATTCAGACAGCGTTTGAAGGATCCAGATGTATTGGAATATCATAATGTATGTAGCCTCTGTCAATCAAAACGTGATTACTTGCAACATTTGTTCATAAATAAGTGGATTAGGTTATATGACAAGTATATTTTACTGTTTGGTTATGTAATGAAAAAGCTGGCTTCTGTTTCTGGTTTTAAAATAAACATCTTTGAAAATATTTATTAACTTGTCATGCTTTATTATTCTAGCAGCTTGTAAAGTTAACCACTTGATGTCAGAAGAAAAAGCATACTTAACTTTTGATATGCATGCCTAGCCAATTATACCAAATAAAACACCAAGGCTGTGCCTGGAATGAATCATTTAAATAGATATATGTAATTGACAGTTCTTGTCGTTCATTTGGTAGTTTACTTGCAATTTTAAGTGTGGGATTTTTTTCACACAAGCATGTGAAATGCTTGTTTACTTCTGCTGCATGGCAGCACTTGCTATTTTTTTTTTTCATCTCAGCTCACCATCTAGTGCACCTATTTCTGACTGCAATGGCAAAGCTTCTAGTCTGGATACTTTGGAAGCACTTTCCACTGGCTTTTCCATGCGGTGCCTTATCAACAGAATGACATTAAATAATTGTCTTGGAGTTTTCCTGTCCCTGCTAGTTTAGCAATCTGCCTCCAGCTTGCCTCTGTCTCCGCTCAGCCATGTAAGTGATGCAGACAAGCCTCACACCACACTCTTTTCCCAAAACAACAACAAAAAAAAGCACTTAGTTTCAGCCTACACGGCTACATCATATCTAGTTTTTCTGACAGCGCTAGCTGACAGGAAGGAGAGTAGCTCCAAAAATACTGACAATACTCCCCTCTCTGTGGAGAGACCATGGGTAGAGAAATTCTAAGCGCAATGAAAGGCACAACTATTCATTGGTAGAAATATTTCCTCTCTTTTTCTCCCCCTTACAGACAATATTGCTGCCTACTAGTGATTTTTTTGGTATAGTGCTGGCAGGTGGATGAGAAAGCCCTGCCTGTGCAGGCTAGGCACATTTTTTGTGAAACTGCAAGTGCTGCAGGGATAACAAGATGTCCTAACACACTGGCTTCCTTCCACTGCAGCAAAGCTTTGGCAGGTGCTCCCTAGCCAGGCCCCTGCCCGGGTCCAAAACCACACTTGGCTGTGTGCTGGCAGCTCTTCAGCATTGTGCCCGCAGTCAGTTTTCTCCTGTTCCTGCATCCTTACAGCTGAGCTAATTGCGGCAAGCTTCTAGGGCCTCAGTTCATCACGTGTGTTGTTAAATGTGCTTCTGTACAGCAGTGCGATTAAGAGCATTCCCTGACACACTTCATTGAATAGAAACGGTTTTCTGTTATACCTGAACTCCATTGGCTCGAATTTTATGGTCGTCTTCCGTAATTGAGAAGGAAGTGGCTCTTAAGCACCAGTTGGATTACTGATTATTCATCCAAACAATAATGAGTTTATCTTTCCTTCATAATTCTGAGCAGCTCTGCTGCCTCGTGGTTTATAACTGTGTCTTTCCGAGTATTTTCTTTGCAGAGCAGGAATGTATAAACCATTAAAGTGGCCTTTGGTGTGTTTCAGGGGGCAAAATATCATCAGTTGGAGGAAGAGGCGGTGAGTGGACAGAGAAATACTGAATGAAGTAGCTCACCAGTAGCAGAAAAACTTCCTCAGGCAGTCACGGACCTATTTTCTGGAGGCTTCCGCTTCCTTACTTGAGCCAAACACTGATTCAGCCTTTGGTTTAGCCAAATCCTAGCTGAAGGCATGGAAACCTTGAAGAGGTAAAGCAAAATTAGCATTCAGGTGGGGAACAGAAGGTGCCTTTATGACTAAGAGTAAATATAAAACTTTTTACTTCTGTGTAATAAACCCTGAAGAAGAAATAAATCTGAACGTGTGTGTATTTCTGTGCATTTTTAGAGTGTGCGTATGTTTTACTTGTTTGGTGACTGGAGTAAAATGTTTGTTGATGTGCAGAAACAAACTTGACAACCTCAGGAAGGCTATAAAGTAGCTATGTTTATTATGGCACCGGGTGCAAGGGGGATAGCTCCTCCTATCTTGCACGCCCTGTGTTAGTAAAGCTCTATTTTTATCTAGCAGTTACATGAATATTCATAAGGTCATGATACATATTCATTAAATTCTTAGAAAATGCATTGCTTATGCTAATTACTTCCCTGCCTAGTTCTGCATGCGCAGTGCTGTCTGGTAGTGGTCTTATGGGGTCTTCAGGATGAAGGCTGAAAGTCTTCCTCATAGTGAACTCTTAACTTTGAAGCACTTGGGCTCAGTGACAAATAGTAACTGCAAGTCCAGCTGCATCTAGTTCTGCTTAGCCAAGGAGAATTCTTACAGCATCGATAAGAGACTGCTACTCCCCTTATCTAAGGAATGTAGCACATCTCAGCCTTCTGTTGTCTTGTTCAAAAAGCCTTAACCCTTTTTTTCCCAATTCATTGTAAAAAAAGGATTTTTGGAGTAGGTCACAAGACAAAAGCTTTTTGAGATTTTGAACATAAGAGCTCTGCAGATCTACTCCTAAAGCAGTAGAAGAATTCCCTATAGGTAAACATTGAAAATGGGGGGGGTTGTTTTTTTTCAATGGGCAAAGGAAACCAGAATAGGTGGTGTATACCCTTCAAGAACAGCTTGCAGGAAGCAGTCACTGATTAGTCTTCATAGCTATCTTATAAAGACAGCATTAGAAACTGTAGTAAATACTGTTTCTTTTTTTTTTTTTTTTTTATACTTAGGAGCTGAAAGACATAAGTCAGTTTTCTGCTTGAATGACCAGTGCTAGCTGGACTAAATTTTCTTCTCTTGTAACTCTGTCCAGCCTGAGTGTGTCTGGGATTAAAAACATAATGTTCCTTCTTTTTTCTGCAGTGGTTTATATGAAGTGAGTTAACCACGAAAAATAGTGCTGAAAAACTATTAGTAAGATGAAGAATAGTTCAAAAATTTGAAAAGGAGGAAGCTAAGGTGGCTTCCTGAGTGGAGGTCAATCCTCCCTGTGGAAAGGGGTACCACGGACATTGCCATTGTGGGGTGGCCCCCTCTGCCCACCCTGTCCCTTTGTGTGCACCTGAACACACCTGTTTGGTGTGTTCTTCAGACCTCTTCTCTTGGCCTCTCCCACAGCCTTAGTTACTGCGTGCCATTCGCATCCTGCCTGAAGACAAAACTGATTTTCCTTACAGAATTTTGTCTAACCTTACCTGAGCACTTTGGAGACACAGGCTTAGTTTCATTAAGGTTATGAGGTGAGGAGTGTCATCCCTAGTTTGTAGTTGAATGGCTGGAGAAAGGTTTGGGAGAGGCTTCAAAACCAAAAGTATCTGTTGATAGTCAGGCTCCAATTTGTAAAGCACTTGAACAGCGTGTATGCATGCTTGCAAACAAGGAGGCACATAGATATATTTGCCTTTGATAGGTGTGTGCAATCACACACGCACATGACCTGCAAGTGACGCGTGAAGCCACTGCGTAAGTTCCACAGCTTGTCCCTTGTATGCATCCAGCCTTTGGAACAGACAAATCAGGAACTTGCCATCTGAGCATCTTTGTAGTGCTACAGAACCGATTCACCCTTTCTTTTGGTGTTTTCCTTCAACGTACCGTATTTAATTTTGCAATGGGAGAATTCTGCCAATTAAAGTGTGTTGTTTGCTTAGCCTTTCAGGCAGGAAAGATGGGGAGAGGGAGAGAAAGGAAGTGCACATCTTATGTGTCATTAAATTGATTTGCATTTGGAGTGTGTTCCTACAAATTTCTATCACCTAATTGAAAGCAGTGGTAAGATCTCGTGCTTAATGCGTTCTCATCCCAAAGGAGGACTACCAGCAGAGTTGATGCAAAGAAAGAGCCAGTGATGGGAATAACTGGATATTTCTAAAAGGTGCTAGGTGAGATCCTGGAAATGCATTTCAGTAAGGCTGTTTGGGGGAGTGATGGTGCTTTACTGAAGTGCTAAATGTCTAGGAATATTGGACTTCTCAGTATGATATTGAGGAAGAGGCTCTTTCAGTTTTTTCAAAGGACTAGGTAAGCAAATGGATAGTGTGTCTACTTTGACTTTTTAAAAGAAGTTTAACAAGGTCCATTACCAAAAGCTATTAAAGAATTTAATCTACCATGGAATAGAAAGGAAAACTCTTACGTGGCTAAATAAAAGAAAGATAGAAAGGCAGGAATTAATGGTCCATCCTCAAGGTGGAGAAAGGTTACCGGTAAAATTTCAAGAGATCAGATCTTGTGCCTATGACATTCAAAATATTTGTGATGTGTAAAAGTGGGTAAATTGTGAGGTGACCCATTTGATGATTACACTATGTTATTCAAGGTAGAATTAAAAAGGCAAACTATGAAGAATTTCAGATGGGTGTTTGATATTGATTGAGTGGAGATAAAATGGCAGGATAAAATTCATGTAGTAAAGGCAGTGTACTTGGGAGAAGCACGAAATCAATTAATCTTACCTTAGTGTATATGGTGATACTGTGAGTAGCCTCTAACTTATCAGGACCGAGACCTTGGGTATTAATAGCTCTGTGAAAACACAGATTCATTAGTGCCACAAAAGCAGTGTTGGGGAGTATTAGGAAGGCAATGGGGAACAAGATGTAGAACATAACTGTACCACTCTGTCAGTTATGGACTTCTGTATTTTTGAACATTCTGTACAGTTCTAGTCTTCCTCGTAACAAATATATAGTAGAAATTGAAGAGTTTAAGGAGTGATAGTGAGTGCATGGCTCCTGTAGAAGAAACGGCACACTAGGTTAGACTTGCCAGTGTCTGTAAGTAGATGCTTGAAGGCTCTGACAGTGCTCTGCCAAGTCATGAGTAGCTTAGAGAATATGGATGAGGAATGGAAGTTCCATTTAAATATGAGGAGGAAGTTCTCTACTGTGAGGGTGACAGAGCACTGGAACAGGCTGCTCAGGGAGGTTGTGGAGTCCCTTTCTCTGGAGATACTCAAGACCCGCCTGGATGCAGTCCTGAGTAATGTGCTCTAGGGGATCCTGCTTTAGTGGGGCAGTTGGACTGAATGATGTCTAGAGGTCCCTTCCAACTCTGACAATTCCGTGATTCTGTGAATGATCATTCACCCTATCTTACAGGATGAGACCTCTGGTTATCAATTGAGACTAGCAGGCTTCAGGCTCCATTCATTGTATAGTTGTATGTTTTGCTGCACAGTGTGTATATGAGCTCCTCATCTCTCTGCCACAGCATCTCGTGGATTCTGAGGGCCTTTCAAAGCCCACCAGACAGTTCACAACGGGATAACTCATCAGATGTTAGGAACCTTAGTTTTCTCTCTGTGGGAGGTGGTGGTGAGTCATTGTCTTGGGGAAATATTGCCCAATATGTGCTCTTCTACATCCTGCACCCTTTTTTTGATGATGTATTGGAGATACCTGCTGTTGACCACTTGAGTGAAAAGATTTTTCTGGATTAAGTAATTCTCTTGCTTACTCGGGGGTTGCTTTCCCATATCAAAGAGGACTTGTCATTAGACTACTTAACCCCATCCTCTCTAATCTGCTACTTCTGCTTTTCTGTATCTCTGAGGGCTGCTGCCACCTGTCCTGCTCTTTTTACCAAGTCTCTCTCTCACTCCAGCCTCGCTCCCTTCTTTGGCACTCTAGGTGTTATTGTCTATCACCATTCCACTAAAGTCTCCCTGCCCCCAGGCACTGATATTTTTTTCACTCAGACACTGACACTTTTTCACATCTACTTTTCTTCTGAGTAATCCTCTTTCTAGCTTGGCACCCATCTCTCCCTCTCAGTAAGTCCTCTTCTGCTTCCTCTTTGCATCTGCTACCCAAGCCAGTCTTACCTGTCTTTCCAGCTCTTTATCAGCTCTGCCATGCATCTCCTGTCATCTCATTTCACATCTAACTTGTTGCTTCCTAAGCCAACCACACAGAGAGATCCTGTGTTCCTTCTTACAAGCAATGCGACCAGTCCATTCTTGCACAAAAGCAAATTAGGACTTGAGAGGAAAAAAAATAGCCTTCTGTCACAGCAAAACTGCTCTGGGTTCTGAGCGGTATGGTGTTTGTGCATATCTGTCAGTGCTTCATCAGATGTAAAGAGAGGTATAATTGCCTGAACCTAGTTTCTATTTTTTATTTTATATTTCGGCAAATTGCAATAAGTTTTGGTTTATTAAAGTGTTCTCAATTATGGCTGCTGCAGGCAGAGACAGAGTGTTGTTCCTGATGTTGCTGCATTTCTGTTGAAGATGCTGTCGCTCTGTCAGATAACCTGACTGCTGTGACATATTCTACTTAATGCTTAGCTAAACTAAGATGACTTGGTGTTGTATAGCAAAAATGGTCATTGGTTTCCCCCTTTGGTGGTATCTGATGGATGTTTTAAATGGTCTTTAATTTCCTTTTTTCAGTGAAAAATGGAGAACTGTGATTCCATGTTTCCTTAGAGCTGCACTTAATTCTTGTTTTAAAACAAAAAAAACCCACCTTAAATCCTTAAGATATTTATTTTACTCTAGGTCTTCTATCTTGTATGTGGCTTATAACATTGGATGATCTGAAGATTTCACTAGCCTTAATTTGAAGTCCATTATCTTGTAGGCAGGATCAAAGAACATTGATGTCTATTTTTTTAAGTGCTGGCATTGTTCTTCTTCCTGTGCATCAAATCCAACATTGCAACTGGATAAAACAGGGAAACTCAAGATAAACATGTTTCAAGTTTATAAACCCAAAAGAGAAAAAGCCGTGGTAGTGGGCAGATCGTTAGGAAGGAGCCTCTTGGTTACGAGTGAAACTCTGCATTTCCAATGTCTTCTGAGAGAGCAGGTTAGGCTTGTGACATGCTTTTCAATACCCCTTTCTTAAGAGAGGCTGCACAGTCCCTTGTCCTGTGAGAGGAGGAAACAGCAAGCAAGGTAGCACTTCAACTTGACTGTTTGTGCAGAAACAAGTGGGTGAATTCTTTGGGGATGCTGGGGTCAGTGCCTTGGTATTTGTCCTCAAGTTGTCTGTTGCTGCTTCTGCAGACCCCTTGGGTCTGGGAACAGCTAAGCTACCTCTCATTGCATGAAACCTAAATTAGCAATGCTTCCAGGGTATAAGCAGCTTCTGGACAAAAGTAGTTGTTCTGCACGTTGAGTTGTGTGTTACATCCATGTTGTTTTTTCATTACTTCCAGCAGTGTTTGTGTGTTCATGTAATCTAGAGGTGGTCTGGCATTTAAGCTCTATTGTTCTAAATAATTTTCTAGATTTGTTTTTATTTAATGGCACAATTCTTCAACCAAGAATATCTACTTGGTTTTTGTTGTCAAAGCACTGGAATGAATTAATCTCTTACTTTGCCTTTTTAATTCAGGCAGGCAAAAAATCCTGTATTTAATGATTTAAATGGTTTTCTGTGAAAGATATTTTGTCCTTTGTTAAGAGACTTCAGACATTTGTTCCTAAATATGCTGTTATGTTCTCATCCTTAGTGGATAGCCTGGCTTTTGGGGAAAGCTTGTGTAGGAGAGCTCATCTGTAACCTTGGAAAAGTGTGTGCAAAATGACTTTCAGTAAGAGTAGGAGAGTACATGGTTCATTTTCAGTAAAGTATTTCTCATTTAGGGCACGCTGCCCTTCAGGCAAAGAGGACTGATAAAGCTAGTACTTATGATGTGACAGTGCAGCACCTCAGTGTTTATCTGCCCTCAAAGGATGAATTGTCCATAACTGGCAAGGGGAGGCATGGTAACATTACTGGGCTGTGCTCAAAGTGCTGGAAGTCGCTTAGGTCCAGCACACATTCATTCATCAGACCTTGTCGCTGACAACATCAGGACGCAGGAGAAGTACTGGTCTCATGTTGGCTGGGTTAGTACCCATCAGTGGTCCCAAGAAATGGCAAGCTGGGATTCAAGGGCTTGCAGGGCTGTGTCTGTGGAGCTGTGCTGGGATGACTCAAGCTGTCTTCCTGCTGAATGGATCTCTGCACTCAGAGTATGTCCCTAGGGAAAGAGTTATACCACTTCGTGCTTGTGTAAACATCTGAAATCTTTGCAAGATTAACATGCTGACATTTGAAGGTCGAACATGCTTTAACACTTCCAGCCCCTTACCCAGAAGCACAAGCATCTTTATCGTGAAAGCAGAAATTCCCTTTGGGTTCCTTCCTCTTTCACATGAAAGCATTTGATATGTTTGTGGTTTTTTTAATAGAAATGTCCCAAATTCTCTCAATTCTTGCTTTTGATGATGTTTTTTCACTTTTGGGTTTTTTTTTTTTTAAAAAAAAGGTTGCTTCCCTGAAGCTCTTAAAGTTGAGCAAATTGTCAACAGCCCTGAAAACCGAGAACCGAGCAGACTACAACTAGCAGCCCTCGCCTCTCTCCAAAAGAAGTGAAACAGTAGTGTATTTTTTGTAAGGAACCATTTTGACTGTGCGTGAGATTTTTGTGCTTGTAAAGCTGCATGGAGACCAGGTGAGGAGGATAAGTGGTCAGGATGGGAGTGGATGATGTGAGGAGCTTCCTGCTTGGCCCTGGGAAGCTGGGGGGCTGCTGATGGGGAGACACTCTGTGCCCTCCAGAGCATGCTCTTACTGCCCTCCTACCATCATCTGCCTGCCTATCAGTCTCGTTTGACCTCTTAGCCCATGGGGGGTTATCCCAAGTTTTTGTAGTTGACTCATCCTAGTTATAGGAAGCTAAAGGAGGAACAGTTCCAGTACCCAGGGGTAGGAATGCCCTGGCATTCATTTAACAAAGCAAGCAACTGATGGGATTGCCTGGGTGTTCGTTGTTTTGTTTTTGTTTTGTTTTATCCTATGCTTGTATGTATTTATTCTCCATGAGAAGACTTGAATTGGTTTTATTTGAAAGGGGCTGTACTCTACTCTTCTCTGCTTATGCCTTCTTTAGGTTAAAAAAATGTAGAAACATGCCACCATAGGGGAGTTACGAAGTGATGGAAGTGAAAAATCTCATTCTGCAGAGCGATAGTGAATCTCCACTGGGTTTTAAACTTCCTAGTCATGGTCTATTTGTGCATAGATCATACCAGCATAATACTTAATAGTACCCATAGCCTGCTTGTTAACAAAAATAAAACTAATAGCCTTAATACTTCATTACCTTTAAGAATTGCTGCTGACTTACTGATTAAAGTATAGTCTTTCCTCATGAGTGGTCTCATCTGCATCAGTGAATGTTTAAGCAGTTCTGCATTTTGCTTTTGCTGTAGACTTAAATGTTCTTCCTGACCTCCAGGTTGAAAAATAATCACAATAATAGTAGGTTTTTTTAGTATGTTCAGAATCCAACGGAAACTTCTCCTAATGATCACTAAGGAAACTTAAAGGAGAATTTGTTCAATTTAAATATGTGAACCTAAAGCTAACACAAGGTACCTTAGTTTTAGTAGAACGTAGGAGTATGCTTAAAAAAAAAATAGTTGTAACCTTTCTTCTTAACCTGCTGAATTTTTGTTGTTGTTTTTCACCAAGGAATTTTTTTTGTGTACCTGAACAATGCAGCATTGATAGTTGTAGCTTAGTTGTGTACTCAAGCTGGTGTATTTAACCTGGCTGTTAAAAATGCTTCCTAATTGTTCAGTTTGAAATGCTGAAAAATAGCAAAAAGCTGTGCTAGTGATAATAAATGAGGATCATGATTACTGGAAATTGTTTACTTTCTGCATTAATAGGTTTGATCTTTAACTCTTACTGGCTTTGACAGTATGTTCTTGATGTGCAAAATATTTAATTTACCCTTTTTTTTCTATTAGATCATTGCAGCTAGGTAAACAGAAAACTGAATCATAACAACTTGATACCGAAGTTAATTTTGGTAACCCAAATTAATTTTAGCTCTGTAGTAATACCCACTTCTACTTGTTTTTTCCAGAAGTTATTTGGGTGAATACGTAGTGTCTGTGTCTAAGGAAGTCTGATCTTTTGTGCTTTGAAGGAGACTGGATTTTATTTTAGTTTTTCCTTTAGCTGTTCTTCATTGAACTGGTCTTTTCTATGATGAATTTGCTTACCTTTTTTATTGTAGCTTAACATAGGGGTGCAGTTTCCAAATGTCTGTTATTTTGTCAAGTCACTCTCTTCTCCTCATGATTATTAATCTGTTACAAGATTATTTATTACTTACAATCAGTTCCCTGTGACACTAGCTGTTTCGAACCAGTCTACCCAACAGATATTACAAACCCTTTGTGAAAAGGACTATCTTACTGTTTTTATGATACTTCACACAGGAGCATCCTGCCTTATGACTGAAAAGCCCTTATTTCCACCTTACAGTACAAATGAAAAATGATCTACAGCATGCACATGAGTCTACATCTGGAGCTGCTTCCTTCTACCTTTTTTCTGGGATTTGTGTATTCAATCTGTACTAAATATGTGATAGGCAAACTCCTTCCCTTTGTGTACTGTGAATTTCTTGCGTGTGTGTGTAGTTTTCTTTTTGGAGATAAACTTTCAGGAATATTTCCTTCTTATAGTGAAATCCCTTATAAATTCTGTAATCGACCTTACATTCGGCTCCTTGTGTACCACGCAATTTTTACTACATCCATTTTATAACCTGGCTAAGCTTGAATTTATTACTTAGTTTTTCTTTAGTCTGAGAAGAAATATAAGTCTTCGGGCAGGGTTTCCATCTGATGGTGCCTGCACTGCCACAGGGAGGCCAATAGCCATCTCTGAACACTTTGCTGGAGCAGAGTTGAAGGAAGCATTCAGACATGGAAGTATCTGGGTTTGTCTTTAAGCTGCCTGTCCTCCAGCCTTCCTCTTGCATCTCATCTCAGTTCAGCAAAGATCGGTTGGCAAACAGTTTTGGTGAAACGTGAGCCAAGCCGACTAAATAAATAATCCCAAAATTGCCTTTCAGTAAGGGTGTCTCAAGACCCAGGTCTCTGATCTTTCTGAAGTTATGGTCACAGATGGGGTAATGTGTGGGTTTATGGAAAATTAATTGTGGGTTTATAGAAAATTAGTGTGCCTGAGTTAGAGAAGGCAGCAGTGTCACAGGTGCTGCTGAGACAAACCGTGGGACCAGTAAACAAGCTGGTGTCCCACAAGCTGGTGTCCCACGGTCATTATCTCAGGAAGTAGCAAGAATAGAATGTTGTAGCAAGAATGGAGGGGCATCTTCGGGGAAGTGAGAGAAGTGGAAAACAGTAAAAGTCCTGAGTCATCATGACATAGGGGTGCAACAGCGCATGCGTCAAGGGGTGCAAGCAGTGAGTGACAAAACACGTAGCCAATCATGTATAAGCTGAGAATGTATGTAACCAATGGGGTTTGTACTGGGGCGGGTGATTGGGAGTCAGAAAAGTATATATTGCAGCCATTTTTAATAATAAAAGTCTTCACTTATAACTCTTACAGAGTTGTGTGAAGTCCATTTGTGGTGCGCCCTGACAGTAGTGCTGGCAGGAGACCAGGCTGGGGAGTGCAGCTAAAGAAGAGGGAAACATGGAGCCACCCTGTGTTCAGAGAAGCATTTACCTGGCCAATCTAAAACATGGTTTGCAGTATTCACAATTTTTTGAGTTTAACACAAGCTCCCATGCTCATCAATGGCCCATGAAACACTGGCTTCCCAGAGTGATTTTTTAGTAATTGTCCTGGTTTTCATACTCTTAAATACTGGGTTGACTGAAAATAGGCAACATTGCACATGTCAATCACAGTCATCGTTGTGTTGTTGTTGTAGAGTACTGAAGTGATAAATCTTTCATGTTTCTTTCCCTGTTTCAGATTTTGGGAAAAAAAGTCTAACTTCAGTTTAGTTACAGTGTGAACTTCTCTCCACATGCCCTTTTGCTCTGCTCTGTAAATGAGAAATACTTTGATGTGTCACTTTGTTCTCAGGTAGTGTGGGAAACAAGGGGTTTAGATTAAAACTTCATTGAATCTTACACATTTTTTTCTGTAGCCTACCCTTTTTAGTACTTAATTTGTTCTCCGTTATTAGCTGAAAATGATCACCAAAGTTAATTTGGCATATCATAAAGGAGTGATACTGAAGTCTCATATACTTTTCCTTTTCGTTGAACTACCTTAAATGATAGGCAGCTGTAAAGTTTTATTTCAATTTTCTGTTATGTAACTGCACTCATAATTTACAAAATGTCTCCTATGTCAAGCTGTTTCAAGAGTAACTTTTAAATTCGAATAAAAACGGGAGATGTATTTTCAAGTTAAACTGTAATGCCTTTTTTATTACGTATGAGCAACTGGCTGTGTACAATTACTGTTAGCTGTTGTGTTACAATAGAATCAATTTACTGCAAGTTTTTGTACATTATCAGAGGGTAAAGCTTGTGAGAAAAATGAGCTCTAAAATAGCATGTGCACTGCTGAGGCCAGCTCATTTAATTGAGGGCATTGGAGAAGTGGGAGTATGTCTTTCTGAGCCTCCAAAGTGCTTTGAGGTGCCCCCTCTTTCTGTTTGTCCCCCTCAGCTTTTCCAGAGATACAGTTTGCAAGGTGTCTCTGAGGTTGCTCATCGACCAAAAGTCCTGGTGTTGTCAACTGGATGTCTACAGAAGGAAGTATGAACTGTGTCTTCACTGTGTTGTGGCATGTGTGCCACACCAGGAGATGTGGGCTACTTTATGCCAGATATCCCTCTCTGAAGTCAATTATTGGTAGATGATACCCTTTTCTTTCCTCTCTCCTCTCCCTGTAGAATTTCCCATTGTTCTCTGAAGATTTCTGTTTATCACATGACATCTGTAGCTGAGGATGAAATAGGGTAAAATAGCACCTCGGGAAAACCTGCTGAATTGATTTTTCCTTTCATTTGGCAAAACTGGTGTTTTTTTAAATACTGCTTAAAGCAAAGCGCTTGTTTTGCTGAACTGGAATGTCATCCCACTTCACCCTTTTCTCTGACATGGCAGGTTCAAATTTCCAAGTGAGAACAGCCATGCTGCAAGAAGTGCTTGAGCACCTTCCCTGCTCCAGCAGGCCACCCTTAGAGAGGCCCACCTTGAACCTCTTTTGGCAGCCATGGTCTGAAGCTGTGATTAGGCAATGGAGTCCAAGCAATATATCTGATAAAAAATAATTTAACCTTGCCAAAATTGTTATCTTAATAATTAAATCCTACCGATTTGACTTCAAAAGCAAGCAAGCAAAGATGCACTTGCTATCCTGTTTGGTCAGTCCTGGTCTGAGCATGTTAAGAGTTTACTGACAAGGTCTCCTCTGCTGGGGTTTATGAGGAGCACTGGGAGATGTGATTGACGTCCTGGGGAGTTAGAGCAGAGGCACTTATAAGGGAAGAGGCAGCACCAGCAGCAGCCACTATTGGCGCACTCTTTTTTTGTATATTCTCCATTTTTAGTTACCAACACAGCTAGTGAGTGAGCTATCTGGAATGCCACCTCACTGTGCACATTGGAGGGACTGCACAGGTTACCATAAATTTTAATCTGCTGCTTAAAATTTTTAATTCCTGACCAATTACTGACCTGTTTTTTAAAGCTCTTTCATTCTTGGTGTCATGTGTCCTAGTGGAATTCAGGTTCTCCTGAGCACTGCCCATTAAACGATTTGGCCAGCTTACCTTTCTCTCAGTATGGAAACTTGTAAGATGCATTTCAGCTCATGTATTTATATAAGCATTGTCAAAGGTATATAAAAATATATATAATATACTGACTTTGATTTCATTACTATCATTCTTGCATTGTCTTATGTACCGGGGACATATGCTTTGCCCTTAAATTTTTTCCAGTGGTCATTCAGCTAGATCCTTTTGACGAGGGGCAAAAATCTGAAAAAGCTTTAATTTTAAAAATTTAAGCTTTTATAGACCTTTCAAATGAATTACAAAATGTTCCATTCCAGTGGTTAATCTTGATTTATTCAGTCTAATTTGGTCATCCTTGCTGTAGGCCTACAATATGATATATTTACTGTTCTTGTTGGGTTTAATGTCTTCCTTACTGTTGCTTCTCACTCTAAAATCCATTTACTCTCTGAATTTTTTAATTGGTTGGTGTAATACAAGGAAATTGAATTAAAAAAATCTTCGTTCTGATCCTGTGAATTAGACACTAGGCAGTGTTTCTGAGCATAAAGCCTATACAAAATGCAAATACAATTTTACAGTAATACACTCAGTATTTGCATGTAACATACTGTTTATATTAATCCCTAAGGACAGGATTCAGCTCTTAATAGAACATGGTCTTGCGTGTTAATCCTGACTCAGTTTTTGTCCACAAAGATTCATATATGTGAGGAAGAGAAAATAAAACAGACTGAAATTAATAACTTGATAGAATATTACAGTCTTCTACCAGCTCTTGCTAACTACTGCTGTGTTCACTGAGTTTAATTCTTGTTATGACAACTGAACAGGACAGTTTGGGTTGATAAAAACTACACTGATTTTCTCCCTACACTCATGGGAGGGTTAGTGACAATATAGAGCTTTTGCCATTTAGTTAATCAGAGCAACCTAACTCCATCATTAGTAGTAGTCATTACTTTTACATCCTGTCCTTCAAGTGCCACATGGAGAGTTGGGTTTAGGTGAACAGGGTCCTGTACCCTCTCCCCTGTCATTCTGCTTAATATTAGAAGACAAAAATAGCATTTGCATTGGTTTTTTTTTTTAAAATGCTATTTTTTAATGTCTGGAGTGGGTCAAAGAAATTTGTATACCAAGTAGGGCAGGTAATTTGTCTAATCCAATGTACTGTCTTCCTCATTAGCCAGCAGAAGGCCAGGTGTGAGAAACCTATTCTGTGAACAGGAGACTTCAGTGTGTGAAGGTGTCTTTGCCCATGCAGGGCGATTGGAACTAGATGATCTTCAAGGTCCCTTCCAACCCAACCATTGTATGATTCTATGATTGATAGCGTGCCTCTCATTGTGTCTGTCCATATAGTTGACTCAGCTATCACTCTTGTTTGGGATAGATAACAGAAAAACGAGCGGTTCAGTTGATCTTTCGTGGTCATACAGAGTATGTGAAGCTGCCTGTGAGCTAGGCAAGGCACCACTTGAATGATACTGTAGTTCGCAACAACTTCGAAAACCCAAACAGTAGCTCACATAAAGGGTACAGAATAATGATGTTTTGAAAGCCAGTGTGACTTAAAGGAAGTCAAAGGTTGTTGCAGCTTTGCTTTTGTTTGCTAATGAATGTGGAGGTGGGAAGACTTGAGGGGTGGGTAGAACTGTAGAGTCACTCATGTCAGAAGAGACGTCTGGAGTTCTCTAGTCCAATCTTCTGCTCGAAGCACAGCTGATACTGAGTTTTGACCAGCTACTGAAGGCTTTGTCTGGTCTGATCTTGAAAACCTCCAAGAACAAGAGACTCTACAACCTCTCATGCCAGCTTTTTCTGTATCATTAATTAGCCTTATAATATTTTTTTTTCTTTTATCTAGTAAGAACCTCCTGTTTAAAACTATGGCCACTGTCTCTTCTTGCAGTGCTGCACTGTGAAGAAGCTTGCTCCACTTGTCTCTGTAGGTTTGTGCAGGCAGGTTCTAGCCCCCTTAAGTCATTCATTCTCCAGGATGAGCAAGCTCTAATCCCTTAGTTTCTCTTCATAGACCAAGTTCTCCAGCCCCATCAACCATCACAGTGGACCTCTGCTAAATTAATTCTAGTATATCAGTATCTTTCTTGCACTGGGATGCCCCAAACGAAAGTCTAATGAGTGTCAAGTAAAAGGCGTTAATCACTTCCCTCAATCTACTGTCTGTGGTTTTGTTTGTTCAGCCCAGGACACTGTTGGCAATCTTTGCTGTCAGGACACACGGATGGCTTGTGCTCAGCTTGCTGTTGGCCCCAGCTGAGCATTTTTTGCAGAGCTGCTTACCAGCTTGCCTGTCCCCAGCCTACATCATTGCCATCCCCCACCATTCCCAGCAACAGGACTTGGCATTTGTCCCTGTTGAATTATGTGAGGATCCTGTCAGGTCAGTCCTCCAGCCTTTCTAGGTCCCTCTGAATGGCAGCTCTGCCTGCAAGCACATCAACTGCCCTGCCCAGTTTGGGTTTCTCTGCAGACTTTTAGAGGGTATGTTTTGTCTTCTCATCCATATTTTGATAGGTACTTTAAACAAAACAAGTGCCAAAATTAAGCCCTGAGGTATTCTACTTGTTACTTCCTTCCAAGTGGAGTACAACCATGAGCCACTACTTACTGTGCTAGACAATACAGTAAGTTTTTTACCCAATTAGTAGTGCATCACCCCGAACTGTAACATGTCAACTTGGATACAGAGATGTTGCTGGAGGGACACATTGTTAAATTCCTTGCTAAAATTAAGGGAGGTGGTATGTATTGCTTTGTTCTTACGGATCTTTCCATTTCATCCTAGAAAGCAAGTCAAGTTGATAAAGCATGATTTAACTTTGTTAAATCTGTTTTGACTATTGCAAATCATTATCTTCCCCATGTGCCCAGAAATGGCTTTCGGTAGGACTTGATCCATAATTTCCTCAGAAACTTGAAGTGGGGCAAACTGGCCTGTAATTCCCCAAAGTATTTTTCTTGCAATGTGGTTGCAGCTTCTGCCTTTCTTTAAACATCAGGCTCCTCCCCCAGACTCTGCAATCTCTCAAAGACTCAAAGATACTTAAATCAGTCAGGTTTTGCTTTGAACCTTGTGTCTGGAATCTGGAATCAAACAGCTTGGAAGTTCTGACCATGAGGACTTTTTGGAGAGCTATTATATGACAGCTGTAGGCAAGTTTCAGGGAGTCCTCTATTGCCCTTAATACTTAAAAATGTGAGTTACTTGCCTTTCAGAACTGTCCTTACATGAAGAGTAGGGATGATGGTTGGACTCGGTGATCCCAAGGGTCTTTTCCAACCTGAATAGTTCTATGATTATATGGAATGGGTGTTTATCAGCTGTTGGTTGCTTATAGTGTTTTGTTTCTTAAAAGTGATGCTTGCTGAATGCAGAATGTAACATTGCTTTTAGTCTACCTGACTGCTTATATTTTTACCTTCTTGGAATTACTGTGCCTGAGTTGGGTCTTCTCTTTCTCCCAAGCTGTCCCACCCCAGCTGTCTTGTAGCTGAGCCGCCAGACCACACTGCCATTCTTCCTGCAAGATGAGTAAAGGCTTTTTCTCTGCGTAATGCAAAACCACATTTTATCAGGTAGTTGTTAATCTGGTTACCTGTAAACTTTGCAAAGCCTGAAAATGTGTTTTTTTTTATTTTCCCACATTGCTGGTGACACAGCAAAGCCCTTCACCCACAGGCGGTAACAACTTGAGTGGAAGTTTGTTCTTGGTAAATAGAATATTCAGGGCTCAGTGGTGTTATGGGAAGTGATTGCTTAGGTTGTTAATATCAGCAAGGTATTTCTGCTAAGTTGGTCTTCAGCTGCTGCTTATGGAGTTAGTTATTCACTCATTGGAGCCTTTGCACAAGGTGGTATTGCAGAAACAATTACTCCCTGAAATTGATTTCATACGGATTTCTTTTTCTTTGCCAGAAGAGAGAGAGCAACAACTGAATTAAATTACTGCTGAAGCAAAAAGAATTAAAATTTTTATTTAAAAACCATGCAGTATAAAGGCATTTAGGGAGGAAAAAAATCCCCATAAAACTGAAGTCTTCCTGAAGTAAACATTGCCTTATTTGAAATGTGGTATATTCCTCATTGGAATCCTAGCATTTCAAAATGGCTTTTGATGGCCAAACCTTAAAGGTGTCTGTAGCATTTTCGTTCTTTCCACCTGTCTATAAGCTTATGGTCATTACTGCCTCTAGACAAGAGTGACTAGTGGGGCCTTCTCTAGCCTTACTCCTAATGCCAGATGCTTTATGCCAGTTACTAAGAATGGCCTGTGAGAAATATCGCGATGTACAATAACACAAACACAGTGGGATTACTGGTCCCAGTTGTTCTGAATTTTTTCCAGGCATCCTATTTTTGTGCCATCTTACCGTTTGATTGGTGTCTTTAGCAAGTCTCTAGCACGAATGCATAGGGTATGAATTAATTAATCCAATTACTTCTTACTGTATGCTGTTTCCACTTCAGAGCCCATTTTCCAAGTATATCTTACATAATTAAGTGTCTCTTCAGCTAGGAGGGAAGCACGAAATTGTAAACTGCTTGGAGATTTGCACTTGCAGATCTTGCTGCAAAACATGTCTGCTGCCTGCTGTGTGAGAGAAAGAGCAAAAAAAAAAAAGTAACAATTGACATGCAGCTCGTCATGCATCTGGGGAGCAGCAGAACATGATGTTAATAGCTGGAGTGTTAAAATTCTTGCATTTGGTATCATTTAGAAGACATAATCTGTTTTGAAATTCAGCCATGTTATAGCTTGCAAAAACCTGAAGAGAGCAGGTGGAAAAATAAGATTGACAAAGATAGGATAGCTTAAGATTTGGAATATCTGCTTTTGAGAAGTACCATGAAGTTGTATTTGCTATTTATACTTAACTATAAGGAAAAATATTAAAATGGGTCCTGTAATATCAGTCATCTTTATTTATCAAATCATGGTATGCAATTCAGTTTTCTAAAAAATTTCTAAAAAGGTTCTTAGAAATGTTTTTATTTTTAAATTGCTGGTAGCTTTGTTCTCCTTGGGCATTTTTTGAAAACTCAACTTCATTAAAATTTTACTGAGTACAGAGAAGAGTGAATATTGCCTTGAATAAGCCTGAGAATGTTTAATGACTTTCCTACTTTAGGTGAACTATTTAACATACAGGTTGAAAACAGTTAAAACCAAACAAGGGGGATTTCTCTTTATTTGTTGTCTAACTAGTGCTGACTGGTGTTTGTTGATAGGGAAGCTCCATTAGGGTGCAAGAGATAGCCCTGAAGAGGTCCAGCACTCACACCTGAAATTATAAAGCTCCTGTAAATGAAGAAATACTTTGTCTGGGGAGGGCTATGTGTTGATCCAGTATCATAAAATGAGGAGATCATACCTCCTCAGCTTTTCCTTAGTGTTCTTCTTTCCATGTTGTGATTGCTGAATACATACCCTGGCACATGTCTCTAGCTCTTTTCATTAATTTAAGACCTTGGGAGAGGCAAGCAGTTTTCCACCAGTGCCAGGAGGTGGAGAACTGGTTGATAGGAAATGTGACCCAATGGTATCCTGTGCAGCTCTGCTGGTTTCTGTCACCAGCCACGGGAACTGAGGGCATTTGATCTGTGAGTGACCTGTGCTGGCTTTCCTTAAGCAACTTATCCCTTGATAGGCCTTTTTTGGTAGTTCTGTGCTTGACTCATGCTGTGCTCTACTATTGAATGTCCCAGCTGGGAGTGATGTGAGCAGAACTGTAAAAGAGCTCATCAGTCATGAAAGCGATGCATGATTGGGGGAGGACTTACGTTCATAAGTATAAGGAATAAAGGGAATCTCAGAAAAATCAGAAGACTACAAGGGAGGAGGCAAGTAATATTTTGAGATGCACACAAAAAAATCAAAATGTACTCTATATAAAAAAAAGAGCCTGAGAATGATGAAAAGAATGTATTTCAGCAAAATAATTCTCCCCATCTGAGGCTTTTTCTTAGTATCCCTGATTTTCTTGTATTAACAGTATCTCAACACTGAACCATTGTTGCTGGTATAAAGCCTGTTTTGGCTGTGTACCAACGATATATCTGTCCTGAATGAAATAGAACTTTTCTTTATGTGATAGGAGGTCCTTGACCAAGAACATGTGCAGCACCTGTATGTATGATGAGACCAGGGTAGTGGTCGCTTTTCCTCCTCTTGAGCCCTCTTAGGTTTTTGAGTCCACATAGTGTTGTTTCTTTGACCTCTGGTGAAGGGATTCCTGGAAAAAGTGCCTCCTTACGAAGAAAATCTTTGTTTCAACCAGTTGCCCAAATACTCTTTGGTTTCCATGGTGGTATACTTTATATTTTACCTGGTTGACTCAGCAGCTAATTACTTTGAGGTCCTGGGACATCCTCAATGATGGTGTCTATGAGCTAAGCACTGTGAAAAGAAGTGGATATGGAGAACAAAAGGCCTTTGGTGGATATAAACATTGGGTGATGGGAAATTGTGCTGTATAACAGCACTGGTAACAAAAAAGGAGATGGGACCAGGGCAGTCTTACCTTGTAAAAGAAGCATTCTCCAATACCTGGAGTCTTTTCCTCTGCATCGTTCTGATAATAGAAAGTCCAGAGTATACAAGGTGAAGTTCAGAAATATTTTTATTTTCTTTCCCTTGGGGTTTCCCATTTCTTATATCTCTACACCCCATACATAACTCCAAGTACTCGGCAGGGAATTGCGCTCTTAAGCGTGGAGGAAAAATACTTCAGCTCTTTTGAAGGAGAAGAAATATTTATTAAGAAAGCATTTCAGATTTTTATTTCCACAACAGCTTTTGGGGGCTTGGATGGTCAAGATACTGTAATCTCTTGTCCCTTGCACTTCATATCCAGACTGAGGTGCTCAGTGCTTTGAGGAACAGCATTTCTGCGTTCCTTTCACTACAGCTTGCTGTAAAAAGCTACACAGGGACGGGATGCTTTTCAGACGGAGTGGAAGGTGGCATGTAATGCCCGGCATATAACTGCATCTTACCAACAACGCTGTGTGAACAGCCTGACTGCACATATGTTTTTGTGGTGCAAAAGTGTTTTTATCTTTGAAGGTACCAATGTCCTATTTCCCTTCTGATATTTTTTCCCCTTACTTGGTTGTGGCCTAGGATTTTCACTGTCTCAAGATTCCGTCTTGGGGAATCTTAACAATCTTATTAAATCTTCATAAAACGATCTCATGAAGCCTTTCACATTTCAGATCTGTTCCTTTGAGTTTTCTAGGACTGTTCTTTACTTCAGGATTATTCCTTTCTATGAATTTTACTGACTGTTTTCTGTAGATCAGGCAATTTCCAATAAATTATTGGATTATTTTGTCCTCCTATTTGAGGAATCCAGTTGTTCCTTCTATTAATCTATATGCAGAATCAACCAGGCCTTTCCAACTTGCCTTGACGTCCAGCACCTCCCAGCTTTTTATTCCCTGCTCTTTTTGTAGCACTACGAAAGATGGTTTTAGCTAGGCATACTGCTGTCAGTTTAGGATGGGACCTGGAATCTCCAAAAACAAGCTCCCTGCTCCAAAAATCACCAAAAAAAAACCCCAACAAATGACCTGGCAGCAAGCATCCACAGGTGGCATCCCTTACTTCATGAGGTTTTTTTCCACTTTAAGCAGCTAGGTTTCAGACCCCAATGCATTCACCAGCTATCCAGAGCAGCTGACCATGTCCTGTCATGAATTTATCAAACAGGACTACTGGAGTGATGGAGTGAAAAGTAGTAAGTGTGTCTGGAAAGTCTGTTGGGGCTGGAGAGAAGAGAGGGGAAGGAAGCATAACATAGGACCTCTGTGGCAGAGGCAGGATGGAGTCAAGCTACCTAGAGTGACCTCTCTAGACTCTATTATTCTTGCTGTTTCCTAACTCACTATTTCCAAGAAATCAGGTGGGAAATCATCACTAGACCACTCTTCATCATCTTTGAAAAATCCTGGAAAATGGGAGAGGTGCTTGAGGCCTGGAGGAAAGAAGGGCAAGAAACACAGGACCTGGGTAACTATGGACTGGTCAGCCTCACCTGTATCCCTGGAAAGATTATGGAGCATGTCATTCTGAAGGTCATTTCTGAGCACATGTGTCGTGGACCGAGATGGCTAAAGCTGCAACTCACACCCCCTCCAAAGGGGACTGAGGGCTGAGGACCACTCCCTGTCACACTCACAAACAATGTTCAAGAATTAACAGATTTATTTAAGGCTCTGAGGTTTTGGCAAGTCCGTTGCTACAAAACGTAGTGATCTGCCTCGGGCTCCTGATCTGCCTCGCAGTCGTTCCTGCATTCAACGGAACATCTCAACCAGTTCCTTTAGCTCTTCATAAGGACAAGTCCTGGCTAAGACTGAAGCAGGCATTCCCAATTGCCTGCCTTCCTCTTTAAGCCTAGCATAAGGCCCCCTGTTATCTTGTGTTGAGGTTACCAGGAGTAGCCAGCATGGATTCACCAAGGGAAAACCATGTTTGACTAATCTGATAGCCTTCTGTGATGGTGTGACTGAATGGATAGATGCAGGGAGAACAGTGAATGTTGTCTTCCTCGACTTTAGCAAAACTTTTGACACTGTCTCCCACAACATCCTTGTGGGTAAGCTCAGGAAATGTGAATTAGAAGAGCAGACAGTGAGATGGATCGAGAACTGGCTGAACAATAGAGCCCAGAGGGTTGTGATCAACGGTGCCAAGTCCAGTTGGAGACCTGTGACTAGTGGCATTCCCCAGGGTCAGTACTGGGCATAGTCTTATTCAACATCTTTATCAATGACCTGGATGAGGGGATGGAGTGTATCCTGAGCAATTTTGCTGATGATGTGAAGCTGGGAGGTTTGGCTGATACACCTGAAGGCTGTGCAGCCATTCAGAGAGATCTAGACAGACTGGAGAGCTGGGCAAAGGTGAACCTAATGAGGTTCAACAAGAGTAAGTGTAGAGTCCTGCATCTGGGGAGAAAAAACACCATGCACCGATGTAGACTACGGGTTGACCTGCTAGATAGCAGCCCCATGGAGAAGGACCTTGGGGTCCTGGTGGACAACAAGTTATCCATGGGACAGCAATGTGCCCTTGTGGCCAAGAAACCCAATAGTATCTTGGGATGCATTAAGACCAGTGTGGCCAGCAGGTCAAGGGAGGTTCTTCTCCCCCTCTACTCTGCCGTCGTAAGACCACATCTGGAGTATTATGTCCAGTTCTGGGCTCCCCAGTTCAACAGGGACAGGGATATGCTGGAAAGAACACTGGAACAGGCTGCCCAGAGAGGTTGTGGAGACTCCTTCCCTGGAGACTTTGAAGACCCATCTGGACATGTTCCTGTGTGATCTGCCCTACATGTTCCTGCTGCAGCAGGGGGATTGGACTCAATGATCTTCAGAGGTCCCTTTCAACCCCTGTGAATTTACAATTCTGCGATTATATAATCAGGAGAGAGGGGGCTGAAGCTTTGTAGATGTAATCAGTGCATTGAGGAGTTGAAAGACAGTTGCACTATCTTGAAATTTTGAACTTCCTTAGTGGACTTCACAGCCTGCCTTTGGGGCTGGTTCTCCATAAATCACTTTCAAGAGGCTGCATTTTGATTTGTGGTGCAGGCCAAGACAGTTCGCTAGTGTAAGTGATTGGTGCCCAGTGAAAGCAAACTGAAGGGAAAACCTTTGAGGTAGCCTTTTTGGGGTGACCTTTGCTGCTGGCCATACTGATTACAAGTTCTGGGAAGGTGTTTTTTGACTTTTTGGGCCTTTTAGGAAGATGGAGGAGTCCCAACACATGGCATAACCCATTATTTTGGATTAATAGGCATTAGCACAGTCCTGTTACATTAATGAGCAAGGCAGGGACAGAAGAGGCATCTTACTGTAGTCCCAGCAAGATTTTTCCTTGAAGATGGGGGAGACAAGTGGAAAGGAGGAGAGCAGTAATTGAACTTAATGCTTCAATGAACCATAGAGGTGCTGCAGACTTCTAAGGAATGTTTGTACACTTTGCCTATAAAGATGCCAGAGTGTGTGATGATGAGTAGTTGAATCTTTTTGTGTGTAAACAGATGTATCCATCACTGGCATAATTCATGAAATCTGAGTGATGCTTGTGTTCTGTCTGGGAAGTAAGACAGTTTTTTCAGAAAATGTAGTCAGGCAAAAAGGTAGCAAAAATGAGCAGAAATTCCATTTACATTCATGATCAAAGAGCTACAGTGGAAAGAGGAAGAAGGTTTGAGAATAATACTTTTTTATGCATAGTATCTTATGGAAATGAAGACATAATAAACACTATGAATTATTTACAGGTATAGTTCTTGGTATATAGTTAATTTCATCTGGACAAATGTGCTTTTGTGGATTTTACCTAAAGGATTTCAGCCGTTTAACTCCAGAGTTTTGTGTATTTGGACTTTCCAAAAATGACAGTAGAATGGGTGACATATCAAGATTGAGATCCTTTGTTGTGGCACTTACATGGATATTTAGATGTCAGTGAGTTCATTACAGTGGGTTTTCTTTTACCTTGATCTTGTGTCCCTGGTATTGTCATATATTTATGTACTGTCACACTGTGAAAAGTACATTGTCATGGTTTCTCAAAATGGTTGTAAGAGCATCAGGATGCTGTGGTGTAGTGCAGCTAGAATTGCCAGTCAGTTTTTAATCTAATAGAAGAACTTTGCTCAGCTGAAATTGTTGCATTTTGTAACTTAATAAATGGATAAATGTTGCAAATATGAAGACGTTACTTGAGAGTTGTTGCATCAGGGGGTATTTGTTGCTACATATGCAAAATAACGGAACAATGAAACACTTTTTAGTGGGTGTACTCTCTACCTTTTCAAGTTCTGTTGAAAGCAAGAATACAGAAGCATTCAAGGACTTCTTTGAAGCAGGATAAATACTAAAGCAATAGCCACTTTCTTTGATGCCATAAAAACCTCTGTTGGAGAACTACTGGCCTTACTTTAAGATGCTTAAAATATAGTGGATGGCTTTTCTCTAAAAACAGTAATAGAAATAAAAGCTATAGTTATGGGAATATATAGTTATGGGAGAGAACTTCTCAGGATGTTATGAAGACAAAAGGGTCACTATAGAGATGTGTTCCTGGGGTCAGTGTTAGCTTTGGCTCAGTTCCTAGAAGATTAAAGAGCTGCAGCTGTTCCCACCTCTCTTGCCCCAGAGGTAGCTGCGCAGGTCGTGCTGTCATTCTACTTCTGCCCTTCAAATCTGGGTTTGCTGTGCAGTGAGTGCATCTGCCGTGCAGTGAGTATCTCTCTGAATTCATGCCATAGGTTACAGATAAAATCATGGAGCGGGAACAGTTTTCTTACAGAGGTCTTTTTGGGGGTGGTTTAATGGACAGGAGTTAATAGATGGTCAAAGCTGCTGGGACACAAGCATTGTGTTTTATCAGCACCACTGTGTCTTTCTATTGGCTGATGGATGGGTTTTAAGGAGAGGCTTCTAACTTTTGCATTTTAATGGGGTTGAGGGAGGTGGTTTTGAGCTTTTAAGGCTAGTGGGATTTTGGTGTAGTGCTGGGCTCTCCACCTCCCCCCAATGGTGTCCATGTGTGCAAGCTCCTTCACAGCCTGCCCTCTGCTAGCAACTGTCCAGGGGATTTCAGCATTCGTGGTCGGTGCTCTCAATGCTTGCAAGTTACTTGGGGAGCAGATACGGTAGGGAGATATGCGATACCCAACTGGGTACTGGAATTAATATTGTTAGTCCTCCATAGGTAACATGTAGGTAGAAATTATCTTTTAAATAGGCTTTTATGTACTTCCTAAACACTGCATCTTTTTAGCTTCCATTCAAAATTAAATTTGAAATTGGAGAGATCTACAAATCCCCTGTTTTCTATAGGATGTTAAAATCCTTTTAACTAGACTGAAGATCTTTTAACAGTTCTGTTTAACATGTCTTGTGCCCAAGTTCAGAGGAAAGCCACGCTGTTGCCCAGGGCAGGCATCCATCCCCAGGCTTGTGCCGTTCCCTCTTGATCTGTAGATACTGAGTCTAAAATAGTGAAGTACACTATGACTTGTTCGGTATGTTGCTAGATAATTGTGCTTACTGAATCATTTCACTGGAGTTGAGAAATGCATTTTTAAAGTAGCTAGGTGCTTTGTGTCTTCTCTGATTTTCTGGACTTGTGAAGAAAAGAAAAAAAGGATTTTCAATTAATGTTGTTGCTTTACGCTTGAAGCTAGTGTGTTTGGCTTGCACTCTGATGCAGATTGCAGCTAACCCTTAATTACCAACTGTCCTAGGTTGAGCCAGGTCTAAGCTAATTTCCCTTTTACTGATTTTTTTTTTTTTTCCTTCAGTAAGCTTTCTTTCAACTAGCAACAAGTATTCCAGCTAGTGGGTTGATAACACTGGAATGTTAATGTTTCTGCTGAGACTCTTAAGGTCGCTACCTTATAAATAAGAGCATCACATATAAAGACTTAAATAAACATCACCCTTAATGAAAGCACCTAAAGTGCTATGGCTGCTTAAATAAATGTAATAATGTATGTGTAATGCAATAGTTAATAAATAAATGTGCCTGAGTAGGAACACAAGCTAGCAGAGATGTTGCGGGGAGCTGAGCTATTGTGCTGGGGAGCAGGGCAGAGCAAAGCCCCACAGTAGCAGGATGAGGAATGGAACAGAGTCGATCTGCTCCTTTCTGTGCTGTGCTGAGCATGTGATGGCTCAGGAATAATCTATGCCAAGTCACAGGGAAAAGACATGTTTCTCTGAATGTTCTCAAATATGTATGGTGCAAGCACTTGAGCTTGTAAATTCATTTTAGCAAGGCCCTTGTTCTCATCAATGACATGGAAAATGAAGCCTTGAGTCCTAGAGGCACAGCATGTGTGCTGCCTCCTCATGCAAAATTTAGCACAGGCTTTGTTTGAAAGTCTTCCTCTGAACATAATTGAAACGTGCTTATTTTTTGGTTGGGATCCTAACCATCTGCAGCCATCTGCTAGCAGGTGTTTGGTTTTGTCACGGATTTTGTTTTATTACCTTTATCATCCTATCTTTACTCTTTTTCTGTGCAATGTTGGATGGATCCTTGCATCCCATCTGGTTTATGCAGTGGATGGAAAAATCTGCTGATCAGGACAGGGTATAGCATTTTTGGTTTTAGTTAGTTTGCCCTGATATGTCTGCCATTAAACAGATAGGGCAGTCGTCTTCTTATAGGCATGCCCACTTCCTGAGCCCTGATCTTCCTAGAGAAGATTTAAAAGAGTCTGTGATCAGTTGCCTTCACTATAATCCTAATTCTTTTATTTGAAGTTGATTTTTAATGCTCTTCTTAGTCTTTCGTCTGTTGAAAAATGAAATTTCTGAACCAGAACTTCTGGTCTTATGGCACAAGATCTGTTGTTGTTTCAAGAGTATGTTTCAAAGAATAAAACATGCTTAACTGAAGTAAAATTATTTAATAGGAAAATGTGGCATCGTAACCTCAGGCAGAATGGTCTTTGAAAAAACATGAACCCTGTTGTGGTACACCAGGGGGGTGCAACATGAAGAAGTCTGCTATAAACATAATGGAGAACTTAGTGTCAGCAAAGGGATTACTGACATTAGGAAAAAAAAAGAAAAAGATGATATTTTTAAAATTAAGTTAAATTATGACTTGCTACATGGACACAGTCTGTGTTCCAGTGATGTGCAGTAAAAAGATGCAGGTTTGAGTCAGCAACAAGCAACTTACTTTTCAAAAGAGTGAGCAGAAGATAGTCAACCTTCAGCTTAATTAACCTAGGTACAGGGTGGTGTTTTTTTAACGTGGTAATATGATCTCTGCCAAGAATTCACCTTTAGGGCTGTTTTCTCCCGATGGGTCAGAAATCTATTGAAGTCAGAGGGATCTGGTTTTGTCCAGCCCTTCCCTGGGTAAGCACGTACTGGAAAACAAGTAGCTGTTGTACTTGCCACGTTGGATCACTTGAGGGAGTTTAGTGCTGTATGGGCCCACCCAAAGACAAATTGTGCCATCGTAGAGTACTTCAGCAGAGCACAGATGTACAGCTGTGTTCAAAATACAAGACATGCTGAAGAAGGTAGAAGGAAAAAGTGATAGTGTTGTTGGTGGTAATAATACTAACCAGTTTTGGTGTGGATTTGGTACAGATTTGGCAAGCCCATCTGTCTGTAGCATGGTCATGGTTCAGTCATGGCTTACTGGCAGTGGAGTAGGCAGTGGGTGAGGGGGAATAAGGTGCTGGTAAGGGCAAGGGGCCAGCATGGGGCCAGCACCGGGCCAGGGAGGCTTTTAAGGCAGTGCTGCTACCTGGGAAAATGCACATCCAACTTGAACCCTGCAGGCAGGGTGTTAAGGACAACGCGGTGGGGGGCAAGATGGTATGTTGCTGTATTGGAAGAAAAAAACAATAATGGAGTTGAATTATGTGTTGTGATGCCAGCACCTGATGGTGGAAACTACAACCAGTGCTGGGCTGGGATACTCTGTCAGTCAAAAAGCCGTACCAATGCACAGCTACCTTGCTCATGACTTGTGCTGGCAAACAGAAGTATTACAAGTTTTCCTTATTTTTAGAGCCCATGCACATTGCCCCCTCTCTTAGGAGGCACAGGATTGATCTCCCTTCACACATGCTTGTCTCTTCCATGTAGTCTGTGGGTTCCTGGTTCAAAAAAACCCAAAGAATCCCTGAAGTCTTATGGTTTAATAGCATTGAAAGTTAAATGTGTACTGGAGTGGTACAGGTAGAAGCTTGTCTGCAAGTCTAAAGTGTTTGAAGTGCTTCTTTCTGATGGATTTATTTCTCTGTAGACTAGCCCAGGCAAAACACATATTGCAGTTGTCAAGTAAACACAATTTAGGGCACTTGAACATTAATTTATTTCAAACAACAACAAAAATAGAATAAAAGTTTAGAGCTTTGCATTTAAACTTCAGTAATAATTGTAATGAAATAATGAAAAAAAATTCCAGGACATGAGCTCTGTGTGTGTGTAAATAATGGGCAGAATTAGGTTTTATTTGTAATAAAAATTGAAGGCAATAGGAATCACATGCAAAGTTGCAAGTAATTGCTATTGCCCAGGTTTTCACAACCCTAAATAATTCATTATAAATCTATGTAATGAAGAAGTGTTACATTAAACAACCACTCTTCATCCCAGCTCCTTCTTTCCTTCTGAAAACCAATGATGTTCCAATGGATTGTTTATTTATGTGAAATTCAGCAACTGGTTGCAAAATGGAGGCTCACTTGAAATGTGAATTTGGGTTACTGTGAGAATGCTGTCACCTTAGTTTCAAGGATTCTGATTTTGTAAAGCAGATGCACATTTTGTGCATAAAACTCAAATCTAATACCATACTTCCAATTACATCCAAATGTCTAGTATTTCTTCAATGTATTGATATGGGTTGGTTGATACAGACACTCAAAAATAATTTTTTAAGAAAAATTTAATTCCATATTCATACATACTTTTAATAACACTGCCGACCAGGCTGCATTGTCCAGAGCTTTGGACATACAGCTTTCTTTTGGTGGCTGTAACTCAGTGTTACATCCAAATTTGTTACTGTTGCTGAAATGGTGTAGGCTTATTTTTTTGAGCAATGAGGTATATTGTTAATTGCCTTTGAACTTTGCATACACAATATTCTGATGATTCTACAGGCTGTTAAGGTGAATAGAATAGCTTCATGCAGAGATTATCAGGTATGTTTGCATGTGGACTCGTGTCTGTGTGTCAGCAGTCAGATGACACAAGCTTGCACACATGCTTGTGTACATTGCTTCTGAAATAGGATCTAGTTTGCCAGAGTAAAATGCACTCCAGGTTTATTTTTTTCTCAGTTTTATAGAAATCTTTGCCATAAAGATGGCTTTTAATGTTTTGCATGCTTGAACAGCCAGCAAAGTATAACTGCTGTTCTGTATGAAGTCGGATATTCTAGGAGAGCAAAGTTGACATACTCCATGAGTCCTCAGCAAAACACCTGTGTGCTCAGGTATTCAGCTAAATTAAAGAATTAGCAATTACTTATTAAATGAGGGGCTGGATATGTGGCAGAATGGTCCCCTACAAAGACAAGTACAGCTAAAATCAAGGTGCAAATTTGTTCGAATTTCAGTGTGAGATTTGGGTGTGATACCCCTGGGAGCAGAGACTTTGTTAAAAGAAGCTCTGGATTTTGTAGTTTGGGTTACCAGAAAGTGTTGTAACTAGTTACTTTTGCCAGTTTATTGTAGCCTTTCTGTTAATAGTTTGCAGGCATTAGTGTATGTCACTGAAGAATGAAGATAACAAAGTCCTTTTTTTCCTAGTGAACTGTATGACTGACTTTTAAAGGCTTCAGATCAAAAGTACTAAAATGCAGGAAAGAAAATCATGTGAAATACACATCTTGGTGATTAGCAAAGGTGTTTACATCTATTTGCTGAACTCTCCTTTCCCCCAATGCCTTGAGTGTTGATTATTTTTAGAACTGACTTGTTAACTGTAAACTTCAAGGGCCACTTTGTCACCTCCCTGAGACAACCCTCTACTGAAAAGTAACTTGTAGTTCTCCCATTTTGATTAATTAACCTGTTACTACATTCATGCAGTCATTGGGCGACCCTTGGTTCCTTCATTTAAGATACAGGCTGTAGGTTTTTGGAGGTTACAGACAAATATGTTTCAGGAGCTGATTATTTATGCTGACTGCCTCATGCTTTCGTCCAGTGTCTGTTCAGTATATCGACTTATTGAAAGTACTCTGTAATTTCTCCTTTAAAAAAATATTGGCGGGGGGAGGGTTGGGGTTATTTAGTTGCAATCCTAGAATTGTACAGAATTACAGTGATACTAGTCTAATAAATCATGTTACTTATCAGCTGAGTTTCTTCTTATTCATCAGTACTGAAGCTGTGAGCATTGTTTATTTCATTGGCATACAAATTTTTGTCGTACTGCTGAAGACAGCACGATCTCTTTGGTCAGTTATGTCCTGTAAGAGCCTTTTTTTCCTCTACTTCAATCTGACCAGAAATTCGGGTGATTCATGAATCATCTTTTTTGGCTGGCTTTTGGCTGATGAGCTCCACTTGCTCATCAACCTTCTGGGCTAACCTAAATTTGTCTGGCTGATAAAATGAGCTTTCAATAAAGAGGCCTCATCAACAAAAATAACTAATTGGACTCTGTTGCTGTTAGTGCTATAATTCAGTAGAAATACTTATGATTTGTTGGAAACAATGTGTTTGTGTCATATGTGTTTTGTGTTGAAAAAGGAAATACTTCAAAACACTTAAAACCTCTCCCTACTGCTACTCAAATGCAAAATGTAATTGTCGCTCCCCATCCGTGCACTCCCCTTCCAGGATTTGGATCCACCAATTCCTGACTTAATGTTGAGCCACACATGTCTTTGATGCATCCTGCAAGTTTCACACTTGGTATATGGAAGTTAACATGTTACACTAAAGTTTTCATAGTCTAATACTTCTCTGAGATCAAGGACAGGAGCTACTTTCAAACGGAAAGTTTGAAGAAGGTGATAATGGAAGCACCGTTTAGAAACTGATCCATTCTCTGCTGACAGACCCTGCCACTCATTCACAACAGATGTGCTATGCCTACCTAAAGGTTGAACTTTTGGGTGAGATACTAGAATCAAAATTAACGTTTTTGTGTTTTGTTTTTCTCCTTTCAGTGGGTGAGTTTGTGAGTGATGCCCTTCTGGTACCAGACAAGTGCAAATTCCTTCACCAGGAAAGGATGGATGTGTGTGAAACTCACCTGCACTGGCATACTGTTGCTAAAGAGGTATATTCATCTGTCTTAACATTTCTTGCCTTTGTTCTTGAGAGCTGTAACACTGTTCTGAGGATGAGTTTAAATATGGCAGTGATATGGAAAACAAAAAGTAGTACTTAAAAATGGTCGAGTGAATGGCTTTTTGTTCTGCTTTATATGGAAACAGGAGTCGCTCTGCTGAGCACACCCAAGTCCACAGTTGGATACTTAATGTTGATCTTTTACCCTGTTTCATAGCACTGTTTTTCAGCTCATGTTTTCCTGTATTAATGCTGCTCTGGAACTAAAGATTGATCACTAACGCCTAAGCTTTGCCTTTATCGTTGCCCTCAATATGTATATTGGTATGCCAAGTGCTTCACAGAGCTCAGACTGGCCTAAAAGAATGCAGTATGTGAAATTCAGCATAAAGGAGTAGGACAGCTGTTAAAGCACAGGATTAGCCAAAGATATTTTGCAGTCAAGCACAGAGTTTTTACGATTTACCAGTGCTTTACTGAAAACAGATATCTTATAATTGCTAATGCATATTTTTGTCCTTATGTAGAGAGGTTGTAGGAATAAAAACTGAGATGAACGTCAAGAATCTTTCTGGCTGCTATCTTATTTGGAACCTCTTAGTTTGTATGTTATCCCACCTTCTGGAGATGAAAATTGCAATGTGCTTAGCAGCTTTTCAAATTTTCAGTTCTTGCTTGAATCCTCCTGTTGCCCCTCAGATGAAGTGTTTAAAGCACCAGCCTTCATGGAGGCAAATTCTAGTCCATTTTAAGTACTTCCAAACTTGGAATTTGTGTAGCCTAGGAGAATGTCATCACTGTGCACCATTGAGCTACATTCCTTTTTTCACCTGTCCTACATCACTGTACCTTTAAGGTATTATCATTATATTTATATTTATTATTATTATTATTATGCACAACTGTTTTCCAAACAAGGCTAGAAGGCGCTGTACTGGCAGAGGTGTCAGACCAGATACAGTGTGTTTCCAGTATATCAGATATTTCAAATGTATCTTGCAATTAACTCTTTAATAGCATTAATACATCATGATCAGGTTTAATATATCAAAATTATTCTGCCTTCGAGTTTTCTGTTCATGAGGCAGAGCCTGTGAGGATTTTAGGCAAGAGGGTATGGAGTTGACAAGTGCATAGGAGGAGACAAGTCTTTCTGTACTGGCAAAGACTAAAGGGCAGGGAAAGGGAGAGCTTGTTACTTAGAATGGTCATGTGGGCACAGGTAGGGAGCTACCTACAGTGCAGGTAGTGAATGCACATGTGACCATTCTCTATCTTGTTTTAAAATTCTGAGATAATGCAGTTCACCACGTTCAGCCTCCTAAGGCAGTTCATGGCCCCTTAATGTTTTCTCGAGGTCTGTGACAGTTTTTCCATCTTCCTCCATGACAGTATTGTAGCTGTTCTTATTTTCTGTAGTCCTGTAGTGAGAAGAGCATGAATCTGCACGACTATGGCATGCTGCTGCCCTGTGGAATTGACAAGTTTCGTGGTGTGGAGTTTGTTTGCTGCCCATTAGCGGAGGAAAGCGACAATCTTGATTCAGCTGATGCTGAAGATGATGATTCAGATGTCTGGTGGGGAGGTGCAGATGCAGACTATGCAGATGGAAGGTAAGAGTGACTTTCTACCCTTCAAATTGTTATCATCTTACTAAAGATGCCAAAAATCTGTCTAAAAGACCTCAGTGTGGAAGAGTCACTCTGCCCCTTCTAAGTAAAATTGCAGCAACAATGGTTGAAAACATCTACTCCTTTATTTTTAACTTTCTACAGAAAAGCTTATTGTTGACAGTTATTGTGCTTTTGATGCCTGCATCTTTTCTTCAACAAGAAGTATTGCCATATTTATAACAAAAATGCTTAAATACATCCTTCTTGACAACTAAATGATGAATACTATACTCGTAAGATGCTTCATGTGTAGATACTGAAGGTTTTGAAATGTCTTAATTCATAATAGGCATGAGCTGTGTGCCATTTTTACTGTAAGAATATTTTCATGCTGACAGTTACCTTCTGAATGTGATCTAAAAGAAAATCTGTTTTAATATCTAGCCTTTGACAGACTCAGTAATATGCTACTGTTAAGTTAGAGTATGGAGGTTTCCTTTGCAAGACAGCAGTGGATGAGAAGATGCTGTGCTTGTCTTTATCCTTTATCATCCTCTGTGCATGTCAGCTAATTTTGACCCAAATATGGGTTATGGCTGTGTTGTAACTGAGTGGTCTGGTGCTGTCAAAGCCTTTGCATATCATTCTCGAGCATGTTAGACAGCAGTTGTAAGAACATTGTACAATGTTACGTCCTTGCAGCTGAATTCAGACAGCTGGTTTTCTTCATAAAACTAAGATCTGTGTTCAATACTGTTGGTGCTCGCCAGACTTCATACTGAACTAATGCAGTCTTTATACTTCTTAGGTGGGGATACTGCATCTCTTACAAATAATATACAAAATCCAAAACTTGGGCAGATTGCAAGAGTTTTCAAGGAGAACCCTGAAAATGACCGAATGAATTGAATAATGTGGAAAGTTAATAGCTCTGAATTGTGTTAAGTTGGAACTTTTTAATAATCCAGATGGAAACAGGTTCAGGAACAATCTAGAGATGAAGGACAGGGATTGAATTGCTGTAATTGGATGCAAAAAGATGACATTAGGAGAATGTAAAGTTGGAAGCTGTGTCATGGTAGGCATCTAAATCTTTCCTGACAAAGCATTAGGAAGTGTTGTAGGAAAGAGTTTTTTTGTGAATAACGGAATAAGTTTAATTAAAATAAATACTCCCCCATTGTAATTTCCAGTTTTCTCTCATAAATGGGAGTGAATGGTCAGAGCTGCAAGAAACCTGCATCAAGCAACATTGCCTCTTCCACCTTGACACCTTCAGGCTTTTTTCTGACTTGTACAGCAGTTGTTAAAGTGTCAGAATTTATAATCTTTCCATGGGATTTGTAAAGCAGCTTTTTTTGGCTGTTTGCTTGTCTTTATCCTTTCTGGACTGTTGCTGTGTCACTCTGTATATTTTGTTTAGGTTTTCATTGGATTGTGTTCTGTTAGAATCAGAAATATGTGGACCCTGTTCTAATTGAGACAAATGTGCTTTTATTTTTCATCTCATATATATATATGTATACACACACACACAAAGGACAAATTGATCTATCTTATATACCTATTACTTGTTGTATCTATAGATCTCATATTTATTTTATATCCCTATATATAAAATACATATATAGAATTTTTTTCATATATTTAATAAAAGATTCCTAAAATATTTTAAGTAAAAGAACTCCTAGGGCTATGTATAGAGTAGTTTTGTTTGTAAGACAGATATCCCATTTATTTGTCTTTTTCATGTCTGTCACTGAAGATTTAATTTACTGTTCTAGTCTGTTTTATTCCTCATAAAGCACTTTAATATCTGAAGAGATGAGTTCAAGAATAACTTAATAAATTTTGTATGCTCTAGGAATAGGAGCTGTAATTGCATTTGAATCAATTTCTGAAGTTCCAAGCAAATACTGGTATTTTTTTCCTCCCCTCACATAGAAGTTCATGCAAAAGGAAAATGAAAGGTTCCTTTTATGGGGCACTTGTGCTTCAAATGCAGATGAGGAGCCAAGCACCTGAAGTTGTTTTACACTAACTCACTCATATTTCTTCCTCCCTCTTCAGCTTCCCAACTGCATTTAAACCATGTATAGTGGCTCCAGAAAAATTCTTGCAATTTAGTCATATAAAAAATAAAATAAAATACTAATTTCTCATGCAGCAGTAGGTAGTACGAATTTTGTATGTGTATCCATACATATATGAGCATGTGTTCGTGTGCATATAAATATACAAATGCCTAAGTGCTAAGGTGATTGTGAAGGAGAAAGGAGGAGAAAGGAAGTGAAAAGGGGGGGACACTTTTCTCATGCTAAAGTCTCAATATTCTCTGCCATTAATGCACCTCTGAAGTGCTTACTTGAGTCTATTTTTTTTTTTTTACACCTTTTATGGGTGATCTCACAGTGACAATGTTTGCTTCTTCTTGAAGCCTTCCAAAGAGTTTAAAATCCCTTTGTGTGTAAGTACATCCACAGCGTGAAGGGAAGCGTATGCACTGACCCTCTGCATCTCTGAAGCAAAGTCTTCTGTCAGAGGAGGTTTGGCTTCCTCAGGGAGCCCCTCTCTGGGCAGGGAGGGGGTATGCTATTAGCAAATCAGTTGGGCAAAGTATCCATCAAAGTATTTTTCTCATTCGGGATTCATAATAGCTTTTACTTGGATCAGATCAACTGAGTGCACATTGTTGGTTTTTTCCAGTTGATGGCTTTTTACACACACGAGGTGCGCTCCAAACCATGAGACATGTATTTCAAGGGAGGGCACTCTGTTCTTCTGGGGAATTCTTGTGTTTGCTTTGTCCATTGTTTTTGTGGCTGCTTCTGCAAGTTCTGGAAAACACTTTTGTTCATGCAAAGATTGAAAAAAAAAATATATATATATAGGAGCTGGTCCTTTAGGAGAAGGATTTCATGCTGTTACTCTGCTGTCAGTTCATGGTGGCAATTCCACACCACGCCTCTTGCAGCAGTTACTGGCTCAACTTGTTTCTACCCAGAAGTCAGAATTTCTGGCTAGAAATCAGTTGCCAGTACCACATGAGTACTTCAGTACCTACTGAAGGAATTGCAATTACTGCAATAGAATTGCAGTAACGCTATTTTTTTTGTTTCATTAAGATCTGGGTTTGGTTCTGCTGTAAACGTAAGGCCTTTTAGGTGTTTTTGCATGCAGTATCTTTGGTATTTAGAGTCTCCAAGTGGTCCAATCAGAGCACAACCCACTCCTCACACCTTAAGTGGAAACCAGGCTACTGTAAATAAGCCCAGGTGCAGGATTGGTAGTGGCCTTATGGCAACCTTCCAATACCTGAAAGGGTAAGAAGGCTGGGGAAGACCTGTTCACAAGGGCATGTCATGATAGGGTAATGGTTTCAAGCTAGAGAAGGGTAGATATAGGTTGGACATTAGGAAAAAGTTCTTTACTATGAGAGGAGAGGAGCACTGGAACAGGTTGCCTAGAGAGATGGTGGAGGCACCATCCCTGGAGACATTCAAGGTCAGGCTTGATGGGGCTCTAAGCAATCTGGCCTAGTTGGAGATGTCCCTGCTTATTATAAGAAGTTGGACTAGATGACCTTTAGCGGCCCCTTCCAACCCAAGACATTCTATGATTCTATTTAATTTTCCTTGTTCTTCATGTCCGGCTGTGGAGCCTTCTGCTCAGTATCTGTGGGTTTGTCTCTCACCCTGCCATGCCCGATACCACTCTTGAGGAGCAAAATCTCCAGGCGGGCGTCTCTCGCATCTCTGTAAAACAGTATCAGAAGATATTGGGCACAAACACCCCATCAGTGAGTGGCAGCACAGTGAGTGCCTTGTGCCTTCAGAAGGGCTGTGGATGCTTTAAGATGCCCAAATCAAACTGAAGGTAACATGTTTGAGGTGAAGGTGCCAGCCTGAAAAGAAAATTATTTTATCCTTGTTTTCAGAACTCCCACCGTGACAAAGCATAATCCAACAAACGTAGGTGATATACCTACGTTCTAAAGTAGCTTTACATCTTGTACTGTTCAGATCTAAATTTGAATATATTTGCAGTTATGATTCTGAATATTTAGAGGAAACCGCATTGCAGTCATTAATTTTGTGAATGCCCTTTTTCAGAGTGTCTTGTGTTACCCCCAGCAGTTGTCTCTGGAGGACTGCATTTTCTTCTTTATTCTGTCATGGATATTTCCTTCTGCGCAGGAGGAAGCAAAGCTCAGCAGCACGTTGTATCCATACCATTGGAGGGTGTGTGGAGGTGGCTTAGGCGACAGTGCCACCAGAGTTCGGACGTTCTTCCTACCTGGCATCTGACCACCTGGGTCTGGGTGTAAAAGGATGTGGCTTGTCTTGTGGTGTGGCTTGTTGGCAGTACTTGGGAAAAGGAGAGGAGGGTGTGTTTTGTTGACGGGTGTGATATACCTCCTTTTCGGTCATGAGGCCAAGAGGCAGGATCTGCCCATGCTTTTGAAATTGTGTCATGTCATGCTCGTCCTGAAATAGCGTAGAACTCTGACTAAGAGGTCACGAGCATTTTTCATCAGTAGTGTTGCTTGCTGTTATATGCACCTTGAATTCAAATTTACCTTGAAGACTGTCTGAGGGGACAGCCAGATGCAGGTGCTGGCTTTTAATGTAGCTGCAGAGTTCTCCCTGCTTAGCTACAACTCAGTCAAGTGACCTGCAGGCTCTGGCTGCCCTTGAGACTCAGCAGAGCCTCTTGGCCCTCCTGCCTGTACTTGGGCACTTGCTGGAAGCTTTGGCGTCCTTGGTGTCCAAGGCTGAACATCTTTAGGGGTGGAAAGTTTTCCAGCCAAGCTGGAAACTTCCAGGTTTTCTCTATCTACATCTGTCTCGTACATGCCTCTTCTCATCTTTCTGTCCCTGTGTGTGAGACTTCCCAGGCTTTCCTTCCCACTGGGAAACAGGCTGCTGTCATTTTCCTTCTTTCACAGCATGAAAGCTGAGGCACAGTAAGTCTCACTGTTGAGGGTTATAAAGAAAGCTTTTCTTTAAGTCCCCTGGCTCAGGAGCAGAAGATAGCACATTAACTTCAGCCAAGTCTCACTTTTCTAGACAATCTGAATTTATTTTCAAGGTCCAAAATAGGAGATTGAATTTCTCATTGTTTTTCTCACAGATGGTTAGGCCAAATTAACTGTGTGTGTTTGGTGTTCAGGCTGACGTAATGATTGGGTAGTGTTGTAAATGTTCCATTGTAAGGAGCACTGTATTTTATTAGGGTTTGATTTACGGTTTCTCATAAACTTGTGCCAAGTGAAGTTTTATGGTTTGTTCGTACTCGCCATTAAGATAGTTAATACTGTAGGTTTTTTGCTACATAAATAATTTAAAAAGGTGCGGTCCACTTTGTGCTGGTAATTAGGTATCTGTGAAGTAAAAGTACAATAAATTTATGCTGTATATCATGGTAAACATGTTGTTCTCTGGTTTTGCAACCATGTACCACACTGAACTTAAGGGTGACTACTCATCTCCCAGATGCTGCAAGAAAGTAGTTAAAGTCCTTTTTGACTCCACAAAGTGCTTTTTTTTTGGTCAGTGGTTATTTGGAAAAACTGACTTTTTTTCAGAATTGCCTCCTTCAACTCTAATCCAGGAAATCCTGAAAGGCTTTTAAAACTTGTCAGTTTTTTCTAATGGTGAAAGCAGCATTGTTTATGTGCCTGTTATGCTGAATTGTTTCCAGGTGAGACCCCATGCTTTTGAATTATCAGCCTCGTTCTAGCGTTTGGGGGAAGAGGAGTCACAGGGGCCCAGTAGAATTGCTTTGCTGAGTAATTTGTTAGAGATCATCACTTGACATGGAGGAAAGGTATATTTCATTTCTTTCGCTTTCTAGCTCTTTCTATGTCTTTATCCATGACTTAAGCAGTACAGAGATGTCAACACACGTTTTACCTAGTGTCTTCCTTCAGAAATGTCTGTGAGTTAACCTCAATGTCAAATTAGTTAAAATTGAGATTCCCTGGAGCGCTGTCATTAAATCAGGCTGTCAGAAAGTGTGTTTAAATTGGCTACAGTCTTCTAGTGCCCTGACCTGATAGAACAGCACACTGAGTCCTTGTGGTATGTCACACTACTGCCTTGACACAAAGTAGGCAGGCAGGCAGTTGGGGTATCTGCCTGTGGCATCTGTTTTTGAAAAATGCCTAAGTCTAAACAGTGACATATAAGCAAGTATCTTTAGTAGTATACAACTTAGTATTAGAATTTTAGAAGTAAAATTTAAAGGGGTTTAGTCATTTCTATACTTGGGAAATTCCTTTTGCAAGTGGAACTTTGACTAGCTACTGTGCAGATCCCTTGTTTTGGGTCTCTGCATGCCAAAGCAGTGGAAGATTTCATGCAGGCAAGAGTGGGGAAGATGTTGATGTTTTCATTGTGAATGAAGGTGCAAGCAGGTAAATGCTACCATCAGCATGGGTGTTCTCTATGCTTATGGTGTTCATCGACAAGGACTATCCAACACATGAAATCCCCTTGCCCCATTTGTCCCCATTTAATGTCCCTGTGTCCCTCTCACTCTTCTTTTTCCACTGCTCATCTATCTCTTCATATGCTCCCAGAAATGTATCTGGAAATACAGCACGAAAAAAGAGCCTTTAGGGTAATGTTTAATGCAGGCATATTTCTGGCCATGGCATGTTAACTGATCAAGAAGATTAATAAAAAGTAAACAAAATGCTCCAATCTTGCTCTGATGGGTACTTTAGTCTCTTTTGCATTTGAATTAGAGCTGGAAAAAACAAACACAGCTTGAATATGGAGAAAAAATCAGGAAGACAAGGAGGATGAAGATGGTGATGTTGATATGTGTTGCCTGCTCCCATTTTAAAGAGAGGTTTCTGTGTTGTGTCCCCAGAGAGCCTTAATGGACAGGCTTTCAACCATAGCTGTTGTGTTGGCTTTCAGCAGCTGGGTGTCTTTTGGTTCCGTACCTTGCCAGGGAGGCTGGCTTCTGAGACCTGGAGCAAACCCCTCCTGCAGCTGTGTGGACTCTGGGATGTCAGACCCCCCCTCAATCCCCATGCTGTGTGGCAGTGGGGCAAGGCTGAGGAAGGCTCAGGCCCTGAATGGTGTCTGGATATAGAGTGTTGTTGATGAAGAAATCATGTGGGGGGCAGATCTTTCTGAGATTCATACAACTCCTTAAATCCTTCAATTTCTGCCTGTTTCCTCCTACTTGTATCTAGTGTGTTTCTTGACTGTTCTTCCCTCCTTTGCTTCCTTCTTTCCCGTGGCTCATAATATTGTCTTGCAGCATTAAGTCAAAAATCAGGCTTAATTGGAAGTAGAGCTCTGAGCACAAAAGACTTGTCTGAAGAACACAGAAATGAGATTTCTGGAGCCCTTTCAAGTTTTTGCTATTCTAAAGCTAAAAAAAAGTGTTATTGATCAAGAAAAAGAAAAAATGCTGAGGCTAAATTCTTCATTAGAAACATGATCATTGGGGGAAAAAGAAAATTAACATTTTTGTCTCTGTTGAGTATTCATCTGTTTTCAAGCCATATTGTCACTCATGTTAAAATAAACATTCTCATTGATGTAAGCTTGTTAATTAAGTTGGAAAGTCAATTTCTAAAATTTCAGTGAGAAACAGTGCAGTGGCAATCTCTTAAATGATTCTTTAAAAAAGCAAAATACCTAAAAAATAAAGTTACCTCCTACTTCCCAAGCACTTGAGCTAGTAAAGCTGAACCAGACGTGAAGCTGGATGGATGAAGGATCTGTACTGCAGGTTCTGACTTAGAAGCAGGAAATTACTTGCATTCGGATGGATAAAAATATTTCCCTTTTCCATTTGAAAATGAAAATTATTTCCTGTTTTTGCAGATTAAACCGTAGGGTGTTCATACCTCTAAAAATAGAAGAAAACCTGGACTTTGTGCCAACAGTGGTACTGCCCATTGCAGTGGTTCAGGGTCTGCTTGGTGGGAAGCTCTGTGGTCCGTGACACAGGAGCAGGGAGAGGCACAGCCAGAGGCAGTAATCTCATCAGCTGTCCTAATACAAATTGTTCCTAATTGGAAGTCAGTGCCCCAACATGAACACTAGGAATTACAAGCTTTCTTCATTTTTCTTGCTTTTTTTCCTCCTCTGAAGTTTGCCGTCAGGATAGGCTAATGCCAGTCATTGAAAGAGGTGGATTTTGCACTACGTGAATTGTCCATCACTGAATTGGTATTTTAGAGAAACTGAATTCCTTAGGGGACATAGTGTGGAAGGTGTTCTCATTTTTGCAGTATCATCTTTCAGCTCGTTGGTCAGAAGTTCATATCCTCTTGATTTTTGTAGTAGAATTGTTAGAAGCTGAAATAAAATGCTTCATACCTGTTCTAAAACATGATTAATGCTACAGCTTATCTGAGAACTTACGTGTTTTTATAAGTATTTAAATGATAAAACCTAATTGTTTTTCTTTACAGATTAAGGCATTACCCAATTATAGGCATAATGGTACTGCTTATGTTGAATAACTCTAGAAGTATTTTGTCCTATCAATGTATTTTATATGCTATTAGCATATTCTGTATCTCCCATTCTTACATTAATTTGGTTAGTCTCTCATGTTTTCTGTTACTTAATATTTGGGTAGTTCATTATATAATTTAATTACAATTTTTTTTTCCTTTTTAATGATGAGGTTGTTAAAATTCAGAAAGCATAGAAACACCAGGGCTTTAATGACTCTAGAAAGACTGTAAGTGTTGGATTTCTTCTTAGGACAAGTAAAGTTACAATGGAATTGATGAAACAGTGCATAGCTCTGAGAGGTAATTACATCAATGCTGAGCTGGCAAATCCAACCATTTGAGTATTAAGCATTAACTGAAGTGATGGATGAGGCTATGGGTGGAGAGAGCTAATCTAATTGAGCAAGTGATGAGTAGAAGATAGCCAGGCTTTCATGACCCTTGATGAAAATGGTTAGCTGTGCAGGCTACCTATATGACTTAAGTGAATGTTAAGCTTGTTTCAGGAGGTTAATGGCATCAAGCTTTAGTAGAAGGTTGACTTGCAGAGAAGGGTTGTTTTTTTGACCTCACAAAACAGAGCCATTGGCTGTCATGTTTTCCTTAAGTAATAGGCAACCATTAAGTTGTCACTTGTAATGACTTGTGATGACTGAAATGTGGGGAAGAAAGGTTCCCTGTATATGTTTGTGTAGTAATCAACTCAAAAAACCCTTTTGATAGGTCTGTGCGATATTCCCAGAAGTTCTTGTGACATTGTGATATATACCACTCCATTTCAAGCACTGTACTATTTATAAAAGATGAAAAAATGGCAAGTGAGAAATCCACAGCTGGGTTTTTTAGCATGTACTGTCACACCAGCATGACTGTGCTGGTGGATGTGTAGCTATATATCCCTCTGTAAAGTTAGTTACCCAGCAGTCCCTGCTCTGTTTTACCTTTCAGTGATACTTGCAGTCTGTTCTAGAAATAAGAGCTCAGCATTGGGGTGGTTTGTGGAAATTTAAGAAATCTACCTCACATGAGGCTGTGCTATTAACAGCACAGCGTAGTAAAACATTTTCTGTAGCAAGTACTTCTTTTCCTTTGCCTTCTGTCAAAGGCTACACATGTTGAATACATGGATGAAACAACAAGAACGTATAGGTTGGTTGTGTTTTTTTCCTGACATAAAAGGTTTCTAATCTTGAATGCAAATGTTTTGGCTTAGTTCACATTATGACAAGTAATTTCTTTACATGTAATATCTATTTCGATCACTGCCAACGAAAAAATAACACTCAAATTGTGCTCTGAGTGAAGAAGAAAATGTTAAAACAGTAAAATGTGGACCTGGAGCTCTGAATCTATGCTTACACCTGCCATGAAAGTCTCTGCTAGGCTTGGCATGCTGTGGCCACAATAAAAAAAATGGTACAGAAGGTGTCCCTTTTTCTTCTGGCTACATGAAGCAGAAGTCCTGGCCTCTTGCAGCTGCTGCTGGTGGCAGCTGTATTTGAAGAGTTTAAGATGTCACATTATCTGAAAAATGTTATTCAGTATCTTAAAGTGAACATCCAGAGTTATTACATGCCTCTGCTGGGTTTTTTTTGTTTGTTTTCCCAATTGTAAAACAAAGTTATCATTCCAGTTCTACCCTGTTGTTGTTGTGTGAGGGTACCAAGACAAGGATTTCCACAAACAGAGCAAGTGCTTCACTTGATACAGAGTTTACATGCTCTGCCTCAGATAAGCTGTAGGATAGCAGGCTGGACAAAGACGCTGAGTAATCCATGCTGACTGCACAAGAAGTTTTGTGGAAACAAACGTTGTAATAGATCCAGATTTTTCTGCTGATTCTCAGGCTGGCTGAAATAGAGCTGCACAGGTGACCTTCGCTCTGCCTTCTTCCATCACATTCAGTCTTAATACATTTCTGATGTCAGAATTTCAAATTTAATATTTGTTCAGTGTCACAGAGCCTGATTTTGTGTGTTTGCAGATATGTTTACTTTTCTGGTTTTTAAGTTTCTCTTTAGCAAAAATAATCAAAGAAAGAAATAATATGGATTAAATACATTATTACTCTGACCTTGTCTAAAAATGACATATTTCTTGCTGAATTCTCCATCTTCCAAAGAAAACTGTCAGACCAGCAGCCACCAGCAAAGGCTTTGTTCCAGAGTGAAAACTACGTCAGTTTTGAAAAAGTATTCTTGCATATCAGTCAACAGGTACCTTCTGCAAATGCATGAAATCAAATGTTACAAGCTACCTTGTACACCCATCTTTTAAAGCAGGTCAGCTGTGGCAGGAAATTTCGAATGGTGTAAAGTATACCTTCTTGTTTAAGTATGGGGAAGTAGATACATGTATCAGTCAGAGGCAGTATGGCAAGGAATATATGTTTGTTTTTTATAAAAGTTGTATGTAAAAATTAGATTAAAAGCTCTTTAGTGCAACTTGTTTTCTATCAAAGTTAATGAAACCAGGCACGTTGTTGGTATTGTTTTTGTGTAAAAGGTTTAAAAAGATACAGTAAAAGGTGCCAGTCTGAAGCACATAATTCAGTTGTTTGATAAGCTCTAAGAACTCCAAAGCAGCCTGAGTGACACTTCTTGAAGTGGCTTATTTCAATATTTTCTTTCTGTTAGAAAATGTGAAAACAAACAGAATTTCAACCTCTTCAGTAAAGGATAACGATAAGGAAGATAACTAGAAGTGACAAAAGGAATGTCTGAAAAATACTAGACAGTATTAATTGCTTGTCCTGACTTGCTGTGCAATGGAAGGTTCCCATCTGAGGTCTTAAAAGTGCAGCTGTCTCTTAATAGGTGTTTATATGTATCTGAATATCACATTATTGCTTCTTGTTGTGAGATACCTGATTTACTAACCTTGTGTAATCCAGCCCTAATGCAGATACCCAAGGTAGTTTTTAAGCAATTTGTGCTTTTGCGGTCACTTAACAGATAGACCAGAAACATTTTTGCTGAGGTACCTTGTGGGTCAGACTTTCAATTCTGTACATCACTGTAACTTTCCAGACTTTGATGCCAATAAGCTATTTAAAAGATCAGTTACCTGGACTGTAGGTCTTGCATACCCTTTTATTTCCTGGCTCTGTGTCTAATTTCATAACTACAGTGCACTTTAATTCTTGCCCTGCTGTCCATTCTCACCAACCCCCATACTTCAGGAAAACACACCTCTTTAGTATAACTCCCTACTCCTAGACTTTAAAGGTGAATGCTGAAATCTTCATTTCACACTCGATTTTTACATCCTTTTTTCTACCCCATGCAACATTGCTCTGGTAGTTCTTTTTTAAATTTATTACCTGGATAATCAACTTCACATAATTGATATACTGCACTTAGTCTTGAAATTGGCTAGTGTGCCAAAGCCAAAGTTAGGTAACAGAAGGTACAGTGAGGTGAGTGCTCATGTGCCAAAGGCACTGTTGGCTTAGTTTTTATATTTGAGTAGTTCCTGCGATGACTCGTGTTTAATTAGCGACACCATTCAGAGGTGATTGCAGTGGTGGATTAAAACTCTGTTCCTGAGAAATCTCATCCTTCAGTCAGCAGAACTTCTAGCATGCAAGGTTTCAAAAAATATTAGGTGGAAAATACCCAGGCCTCTTGATGTGCTGGTTTGTTGAGGGGGAATCTGGTTCCTTGCCTGCTAGCTTTCTGATTTGATTTTAACCAAAAAGCCAGGTAATTAGGCCAAAGCTAGATCAGGGCTGAATGCTAGACAGTCCAGTCCCATGACATGTTTCCTGGAATTCATTTGGGGAACCTGTAAAAGAGTGAATGGTTTTTTGTGCTTTTGGGATCTTGAAGCACAAGATGCTGGAAACTGGGATGATGGCACCTGCAGTTGTAAAGGTTATGGATGCATAAATTGCCATCAGCTTGGCCTGGTATGCTGAAAGAGCACAGGCTGCAAGTTAAGTGCAGCAACTGCTTCTCCTATGTTTATTCCCACAGCTGTCTAGAGCTGACATACGTGGCCTTGCTCTCTGTAGGCAAATGGCAGCTCATTGGTACTGCTGTTTTGGTTCTTCTCCTGGAAGTAGCTTTTCCCACCTATTTTCTCAAGTTTGGTGCCTGGTAAAAAACCACAGTCCAGATGGAATCTGTTTGCCGTAAAATGTAGTTGCAAAGTGTAGTGAATGCTAATCTTGCCAGATATTAAAACATCTGTCTTGAACACATTTTCATGCTTTTTCAGCCAATGATGGAGTATATGTTTTTGTTCAAGTTACTTGGCAAAATCATGGCTTAAATACATCCAAATGGATGAGCATTTATTGCAGACAAATGTGAGCCACTTCCCCAAACCACAGCAATTAGTCCATGGTTATTTGTTATCCTAAATGGAAAACTTTGCCACAGTTTTGTCTGAAATTAAAAGTTGCAGACTGTGAAGCCTCATAAAACGTAACTTATACTACAGCCCCTTGAGTTCTGAAATATGACTAGAAAGAAAACTCATCGTTCTTGTAATCTGTGCATCTGTCCCCATTGTAGGTTATTGAAATATGGAAAGGACACTTTCATTTACTAATGTTTTCCTAGTTCTTGAACAGCAAGGATATACTTCAAATACCCTATTTCACCACACACAGGATTGTAAATTATTTGTATTGGTGACCCAGGATGCTCAAGATGAGCATCATTTCCATGATAGCAGGAATGGATTTTTGTATGTGAGGAGGTTGGAAGTGAAAGGTTCAAAGCCATGAGGACTTCTTCCATGAAAGGAAAGTCTCCACTGACAGGAGATTGAGAGATACTAATGTTGGTGAGGTGAGGGATTGCAGGTATATTCATGGCTGCAACAAGCCTAACAACCTCTGTTGTTTACTGCTGAACTGTTAAATTCAGATGATGACAATACTGCTTTACAAATCTGTGAACTTACTAGTGTAACATGTAATTTTAGTTTGAGCAGCCTTTGAAAAATTCTTTCACCAGCACCACTAAGCTAAGGTGCAATGTCAACAATTTCTTGTAAACAAGACACTGCAGTCTGTGGTGCTAATAAAACCCTGACTGGAACAGTATCAAGGGAATGTACTGAAAAAGCTGTCAAGGTATTGTGGCTCCAGGAGAAATAAGACTGTGTTATACTTGTTTACTGAAGAAGGTAAAATGTAATAATTATACCAGGAAGTAAGTGCACCTGGTATTATTATTAAATAAAACTCCAAGACTTCTGAGAAAAATATCCGTATCTTCATTCATTTGTTAGTAAACCTTTGTTTGAAAATGGTGGATTTGAACCGATTACTGAGGTGAAAGGTGGGCAGAAGTTAGATGCTCTGTCTGGGAAACAGCACCATGGTGGTGCTAATTGAGAAATGTAAACGGTACCAGAGCATTTAGCTTAACAGGGAGAAAGAGCTGTACATACCGTATGAGAGAGAGAGAGTTTTGTCCTTCTTTGAAAAGTTTTGATGCTTTATTCCAGATGTTTAGCTATAAGTTCATTCCTTTCTCTGTTGTTCGCTACCGTCTCTTTCGCATGCATGCTCTTTGGAGAACAGCCAGGGTAACAGTGGTTAAATCCAGAGAAAAAAAAACAAGCATAATTTTTCATGTTTCTTAAATGACGTAGTACCTTTTATAATACTAAGAATATATGGAGTCCACCCGCTGTCTTTGTCTGCAACAGAAGCATGTCAAGCACACAATGCTACCTACATCTTCATGCGGTTCTATGAAGACGTCAGTAACGTTTATATTAAACCTGTGTTACAAGCATGAGGCTCCAAGTCCCCTGATGACTGACAAATACGGGGGGGAATCTCCTTCCCCCTGGCTCCTGAGGACTGTTGCTAAGGGGCCACATGATATTGTTGCTTTTCTCATGTCTTTCAGACACCTGAGGAGGTGCGGTCATCTTCTGTTTGTGCTGCTGAGCGTGGTTACTGTGATTGACTCTTTGAAGTGTGTGACTTACTGAGTAGCCTTGATACCTAATGTGAAGCTCTCACTGTTGTTACTGTTAGGGCTTGCTAGGATACATCCCTGCCTGTTGTGTATTTGTGCCATTTAGTCTGTGGTGCTGTGTGTCATAGCTAAGCATGATTAAACCACCAGAATAATGCCGGTCCAGTTAGTTTCTGGTATTTGGCTTCGTTCAAGAAGAAACTTAAGAGAGCATATAGTATTTCATCTCCCCATCTTCTTCTCTTTGGAAAAGAGTGTAAGTAGGAGACACTAACTCATCTTTGTATAAATGAAAATAAAGTAGGCAGCTGGAAATACGATTACTTTTAGGGAAGGTCTGGAGGGCTTCTTTGGCAACTGAGTGTAGTTTCACATTTCTGTACAATGAGAGTTTCTAAAACCTGTTCAATGAGACATTACCTTCTAAAGCCCAATTGCAGGCACCTTAATTCTGTAAGTATATAGCAAGGCTCTCACTTCCACTTAGAAGTCTTCTAATTTCTTTATTCCTTTTTCTTGAAACTTGCAATAAAATATAATCCTGTGAAATATTACCCTTGTGATGGAGTCTTGCAGAATACATTGCTAGCAGATATATTATTTTTCTAGGAGTGATGAAAATAGTAGAAGGAATATTCCAATGCATTTTTTGTGCAGGCTTTTTTAGAATGTTTTCAGGAACCTGATCCTGTAAATTGTGGTAATCTTGCATCACTTCTAGCTTTTTTTACCTTCTCAGATGTCAGGTTATTCAGCAAGCAGCAAGTCATAAAGGGCATGCAGGTGGGGACTACCGCTAAGCATTTACTTTGGTAATTTATGGGAGAGGAAACCAGGGCCCACTATAGTGGTGAGCATAGCCAACAAATACACACAAAGAATTGTCTTCTCTCATCCTGCACCCTTCACTGTCACCCCCCCCCCCCGCCCCCCCTAAAAAAAAAAAAGAAAAAAAAGGTTGGCCTTGATGCTGAGAATTTCCCAGCAAAATGCTGTGGACTGACACAGCTGAGCTGATAGCTTTTTTGTGTAGCTACAAACAGATGAATATGGGATGCAGGCATACAAATTATTTTTGAAGTGGCTTTCCATGTGACTAATTGATTTTCCTTTGTTTATTTCATTAGGTTGTTTTTGTTGTCCTTTTTTTAACTTTCTAAGCTTGCCAGTATCTGAGAGTGATCCTTCATGTGAAAGGAAGAGGAAAAATAATTGCTCTTTTTTAAAGCATGATGTGTTTGTACCTTAGGTGAGAGGATGACAGAGAGCAGCTCTCTTTAATGTTGAAAGGCATATGGTGTCTGATGCTCTTGATCAAATTCTGCATGTCTTATACTCCACATGCCTATTTTAAATGTCTGTAGCTAACCACTATTAGAAGCACCTTAACCCTGAGATCAGAAAATGGACTTAAAAATTCACCTCAGTCTTGAAGTTGAAAAGTGATTGTGTGCATACAGCTTTTTTAATGGTCATAAAAAGGTAAAATTCATGGTAGGAAATATAAATACGAGAAACATACTGTTCAAAAAGGAGTTAGGAAAAACAAAAAAGAAAATTTTTTACATACTGAAATAGGAATAGCGGGGGAAAACCACACAGTGGAAGTGGTGAAATTTCTAAGCCAGTTCTTTTAAATCAAGAACTTAAAAGGAGAACCCAGTGGTTTTGTGCCCCCTTTTTCATAGAATCATAGAATCCTAGGGGTTGGAAGGGACCTCGAAAGATCATCTAGTCCAACCCCCCCTGCCAGAGCAGGGTCACCTACAGTACATCACATAGGAACGCATCCAGGTGGGTTTTGAATGTCTCCAGTGAAGGAGACTCCACAACCTCCCTGGGCAGCCTGTTCCAGTGCTCTGTCACTCTTACAGTAAAAAAATTTTTTCAGATATTCACCTTGAACCTCCTATGCTCCAATTTACACCCATTACTCCTTGTCCTATCACTGGTCATCACTGAGAAGAGCCTAACTCCATCTCCCTGACACTCACCCCTTACATATTTGTAAACATTGATGAGGTCACCCCTCAGCCTCCTTTTTTCCAAGCTAAAGAGACCCAGCTCCCTCAGCCTTTCCTCATAAGGGAGATGTTCCACTCCCTTAATCATCTTTGTGGCTCTGCGCTGGACTCTTTCAAGCAGTTCCCTGTCCTTCTTGAACTGAGGGGCCCAGAACTGGACACAATACTCCAGATGCGGCCTCAGTCTTTCTCCTATGTAAGTGGAAACAGGTCATCCCTTATTCAGACTCCTCTGCAAGTTAGCCATTACCACATCCAATTGTATAACCTTCCTGGACTTGAAAGCTTCATCATTACTTTAAGTCTCTCCTGTGTTTCCAGAGGCCAAATATTTTGGGGAGAAAGAACAGGAGATTCATTCTTGTTTGGGTAGAGACTTACTTAACTTTCTCCTACCATGTCAGGCTTGTGGCATCCCAGATTTTTATCAATAATTATTTTAACTTCTTACTACCCAATTAAGAAAGATCTTCATTTTTGCCCTGAGTTCACTTTCAAAATTGTAGTAGGCAACCTTTTATGAAGTGAAATACTATAGGCTTGGTGTCTGAAATGAGGAGAAGGAGAGAAATTGCTAGCTTCACATTAAAGGCTGTTCAAGCACATGCGATGCCATAAAAAGATGCAAGAACACCTGTGTATTAAAGTGACAAAAAGTCACTGGATGTTTCAATGTTTAAAAATAATTTATTCATTACTAGTGAGTTTGAAGTAGAAGATGCAGGTTCACAAACCTGAGACCTTGCCACAGCTGGGCACTGAGTTAGGAAGCCTTTCAAAAGTGACAGTAGCAGCAGCTAAGCATGCTTTTTTTGGCCTATTGCCTGTATACCATTCAAAAGTGATCCCAGAAAGTTCTTGACGTATTAAGCCACCAAATGCACCTGATAGCTGCAGTATGCCCTTATCCTGAAAGGTGATGATGTGGCCACTGTCGGCTTTGAGATGCCAGAAGGAGATAAAACGTCAAAGATTAAAACAGTCAGCTGAAGCATGAGTTGCAGCATCATGTCTGCTGACAGCCTCCCTCCTGTCCTTTTTGAAAACAGCTCTGTGCACTGTTCCCGTAGAAGTGGCTTTTTTGTTCATACAACACTACTTTTAACAACAGAACAAAAACCTCAGCAGTCAGTGCAGACAATTCCAGGTCAGTTCAACCCTTGGTAGTCCTCTGTGAACAGCATGTGAGGTAGTCCCCAGTGAGCTTCTGAGTAAGGTGTCTCCTGGGTAAGAAAGTGCCGAGGAACCTCTCTCATGTCCATAAAAGCTGAGTGCATTTTGAGCTAATTTGAGCTTCTTTCAAAATAAAAATTGATTTTTCTGACAGCAGCATGGAGCAAGCATGTTTGGAGTGTTATTCAGCTGTCAAAATACACTACTGCTGATGGGGGATTCTTTTTCCATCCCTGTGCAAAAGGAGGAGCTCCAGTCTGGCATCTTGCTAGTTTTCTCACTGCATTGCTAATGTTGACTTTTTTTTTTAGCATTTCTGATTTCTTACTCATTGAGATGTTCCAGAGTCCCTGCTTATTTCTTTCATTTTAAAGGGGAGGAAGGGAGGGAGATGGAGAAAGAGGTAAACTCTTGTCTTTATAGAGTGTCTGAATAAAATGTTCTCTCTTGTTGTCCTGAATTATTTATTTTAATGACAGATCTTTATAATTTTCTTCTTTAGCGATGATAAAGTAGTAGAAGAACAACAAGAAGAAGATGAGGAGCTAACTGTTGTGGAAGATGAAGACGCTGATGACGATGATGATGATGGTGATGAAATTGAGGAAGAGACAGAGGAAGAGTATGAGGAGGCAACTGAAAGAACTACCAGTATTGCAACCACTACCACCACAACTACAGAGTCTGTGGAAGAGGTTGTCAGAGGTAAATTCATGGGCATTTAACTTGGGGCTGGAAAACTGATCCTGCTACTTTGCATGTTTGCCCTTTACTACAAAAAATGTTCCAAACAGCAAAATATCCTAAGTAGCAGCGTTGTTATGCTTTGGCTTCTGTAATTTGCACGTTGAATCCTCTCCCATTTCCCATTATAACTGTTCTTTGGAGGTGTTTATGAAGTGTGGTCGTTGTGTATGATGTGGATGGAAGCAGGAAGGCTGGTTTTATTTTAGAATAACATTAAGTAAAGTTTGACTGCCATATGTAGCAAACAACACAGGGAAAAGTATGTGTGTGGGTTATCATGTGCTTGTGTTGCAGAGGGATAGGAGTGACAATTCAAAGCAGGAGGTAGCACTAGCTGGTTTGATCTCTTATATTAACAGCAGTGTTTATTCATTTTGTGTGATTTCTGTTAGATACCTGTTTCCAATAGGTCTCCATGAACAAGTAATTCAGTAAAATTAGGTGAATTTAGAAATAACTGTGCAGAAAAGGGAATCTCACTAATTAGTTGTTTTGGCGGGGGAGGTGGAAATAGGAGTGCATTACCCAAAAAAGAAAACATGTAGTGAGAAAGAACTTTTCATTTCTAAAATCTTTTTTTCATTATACTTTGTAGTTATTAACAGAACTACATTTTATACATTTAATGTTAATGTTACATTAATGTTCCTAGTCCATGGACTACATAGAAACAATATTTTTAAATGCCACATTTCTCCTATGATACATATTTGAATTAATTATCCTTGTATTTTTCTATTTTAATAAGTACAATTCCATATGGTGTAAAACTCACTAAAATAGATACATAGATGCCAGTTTTTCTGCAGTGCTTACATCTTTACCCATAAGGGCTGGACATGATGGCAGAAAATTGAAGGGTGCAGTTGAAAAGAAAAGAGTTGGGACATGCAAGAGGCAGAGGAAAAATGGCAGCAATTGAGATGGTCATAAAATGAGTTAGAAAGCATCTGGCCTGGCTCCTTTCCTCTCTCCTTACTTTCCCAGCCCCTGCCTCTGGGGATGCTTGGGACTGGAGTGCCAACGGAGCCCCCCATTTTGCATGTGGTAGTTTCCCTTTCTCTTGAACTGTGGTGCCAATGTTTGGCAGAGCAGGTATGGAGCAGAGGACTGCTGGCTATGATTCCTCACACCCACCAAGGGCAGAAGGGTGCCCAGTGGATACTTTGGAAAAAGCGGAGTTACTTCAGTTACATTTTTATGTTAGATCTGTGTGCAGATAAGCTCGCTAATCAAAAGTGGTAATGCTTTGCTAAAACCACTTGCAAATGTTTCTTTCTAAGGCTGGCAATGGGGTCTTGTGCCTTACTGTCTTATATAACTGTGTTGAGTGTTTTGCTCAGTTATTGGAGAGCCATTTCAGTGAGGAGAGGGTGGGAGGAAATTATGGTTAAATCTTTAAACCAATTAAATATATTTCCATATGTGAGCTTTCACCACCTGGGGATAAAACGCCCTGTTCTCACTGGTAAATGAATATTGAGAGAAGGGGAAAAAAAAAAGCACACTTGACTTTAATGGGATTTTTTATGAGTGGAAATGAGGACAAATTAGGTAGAACATGTTTCTTTACTGAGATTGACATTTCAAAGAGGTTAAGATGTTTAGCCTTCAGGAAAGTAGTGTGTAATAATGTGAATGTAAAATACAGAAGAGATGAGGCAAACCATTGAATTCACCTTTAAAAAATCCTTTAGAAATGTCTACATTTGCTAACTGATAATGAAATGCTATTGTCCTGTTTTTTCCAAGTCTAACATTTCCCACCTTGGGTGACTCTGAATTAAATGTGTGTTGCTGCAAATGAGGTAAGGACAATCTCTTACCAATCCAAGTTTTCAGCGCATTTCTGCCACAACCCTGGGGACTTTCTGTCCTCCAGCCATCCTGGGGCATGGAGGGTGCCAAGATAGTCCCTGAGTGTATGTAACTGGTGTCAGAGCTGCACTATGCAAAATGCTTGCTTAATTGTGAGTGTGAAAGTGTCCAAATAACTTAAAGCCTTGGTCCTTGCTTTTATTCCCCTTGCCTCTCTTGAGAGAAAGCTTCCTGCAGGGACCCTGTCCTCCTAATGCGGCCAGCAGATCAAGCACAAGAACTTCTGTGGTGGGCATCTGCTGTTGTCTTGCTGTTGCAAACAGAAAAGTTCAGTGATGTCAGTGCAAATGAAAGAAGCAGAGGTACCTTGTAGACAATGTATGTGTTAAGAAGTAGTCCATCCTGTGGAGGCACATTGAAAGCCTTTCCAGATGGGATTATTCATCAGAGCTTTGTTCTCATGGACATGACCTCTGCTCAGGCTACTTTTCCCAAACATTACCAAGTGCAGTTCATAAAACATGTCCTAGGATGCTCTTCACTTTACAGACAGTTTTATGTATGCTCTATGAAACTGTAACTAATACTATGTCGTTAGCATGAAAGAGCACAGAGAGTGTGTTTGTTCAGTTGGAGAGAAGTTGCTTTTCATACATGGAATCAACAAAGAGCAACTGTTCTAAAGCCATAAATTAGTATCTAATTGCGGGCTGGTAGTGAGCCCTTTCTCTTCCAAATCGATAGAATGATTGCTGTCAACCATAAATAATTGAAAAGCATAAATGTAATGTTATACTTTAAAGACACTTGAGCTATTGTAGAATCAATTTGTTAGGCAATTTTATTTCTATGCATATTTTAATGAATCGTGATGAAAACAGCAATAGCAGAACTACTTGCAAACTTATTTCCAGTGAAAAGGAAGTTAGTCTTGCCTAGACAATGGGAGACATCATTGACAGGACGACAGTCTTTTCATTCAGTTTCCACAGCAACCATATTTTTATAAGCTATAGTGTTTATTAGAAAATGTGAAGCAATTTTTCCTAGCCCAGTACTTGCCAGTATTAATTTTCCTGCCTTTTGTGAAGGACCATCTTTACTCTCAGTTCATATGGAGTAGGGCAGCAAACCCAGTTTAAACTTTCAGATGTACTCTTGCTGTACTGCAGATGTCAAATCCAGCCATTTGTGGGTCTGACGTTGCAGGGATCTGAAGTGTGAAATGAATGTCAGGTTGATGTTTCCCACTTTGGTCGCTGGGAGATGTTATCACTGAATTTGTGCTGGAGAGAGTATGGCTCTCTTATGAAGCCCTCCAGGAAAACTGTGACTCTTGGCTTTTGTCTCTATATGGAGCAAGGCAGGGGACTTTCTGCTGGCCAGGATTTAGACAAGGGAACTGTTTGATTTCTGCTATCGTTGCAGCATCTCTGGTGTTGCAGGGCTGCTGCTTCTGAGGCATCCATCCAGGCTCCTGGTGATTCTTCCAGTGCATGACCAAAGCAAGCAGAAGCACTGCTTCCTTGTCATGTGCAATTGTTTGTGATTTTGTTTCTGCTCTCCTTCAGCACAGTAGGTGACAGGAAAGCTCAGTCTCTCTTGGTGTACAACAAAGAATAAGCAATTTCAGTTTAGGACTTCCAGTCAACCTAGCAGTCAATCAGGTCTCATTTAAAGGAGAGCAGTAGGGTCAGTGCAGCAGCCTGGCAGAAAACACTCAGCAGCTTCTTTGCTGCAGATGCAGGGGATTCAGCAGCAAAAGCTCGACCTGCCTCATCTAGCATATAGTGTTGCCCTTTAGCCATTGGTTTTACTTTCTCTAATTCTGTTGGATTTCTTTAAACAATTAGGAAAGAATTTAAGCAGTGCTGCTTGATGTGACATTTTAACTGTGTTTACAATCTGGAGTTGCAAGCAAGAGGCCATATGCTGGTTTCCTAACAAGTGAAAGTAGCCTGATGCTTATATGGTAGCTTTTAGCTTTATTGATCTAGCATGGGTTTTTTTTGCTGAAGATTTTTATGTCTGAATGGCTTTAAATCCATTCAGTAACACCTACCCTCTATTCTAAGGCAAGGGAGGTTAACCCTGGTTTCTAGACCTATCAATAGTAATTTTTTTTATAATATTAGTAGCATATGCTAGGTTAATTGGGCTTTTTTCCACTAAAAAATAGACTTGCCCCCTTTTTTCTTTGAAAGGTTATCCTTCTTCTAAGGCAGTAGTTTATCATTCTTAATTTGCTTCAAAACTATGCAGTATGCTTTAGTTGGAAAATGAGGGTATGTGGTTGCATTCCATATTAAGAAAACATAGATACGTTGCTATTGAATAGTACCTATTATGAAAACTGTACTGTTTTTTGTTAGATCTTCATTAAGAATGACAATCTACTCTTAACATATGAACAAGAGCTGATAAAATTAACCTAATCAATTTGCATTAGAATTGCTGATAGCTTTTAATTAGATAGTATAGTTTAAAGCACAGCTATTCCACCATAATACAGTACTTCAAGATGTGCTGCAATTGGAAAAAAATCTTTTTAATCTAGTAATTAATCTTGTTGACAGAAAAGCAATATATTGTTATTATTTTGAGTCAAGGGCAACTGTACTGAAATACTAAATTCAGTAACGGTTTAAGTTCCGTAAGGTTGAAGGGCATAGAATGTTTTCATTTGACATACATCCTGCCAGAAGAAAGCCCCCAAGAATCTGTTTTGATAGAGAAAATGTCATTTTACTATATTGAAGCAATAATTAATTGAATATTTTGTTTCGCTGTATAAAAAGGCTGGAATGCACTTTTGGGCTAATCTTCATATGCACTGTCTTGCCATGTTAGCATAATCTTGATGTTATGCGGAAATTTTACCTTTTCTAAAAGACATGTAAATCCGTGAAATTTTATCAATCTACATTTAAAATCAAACTGGACTTTTTGTTTGGGTTCTGGCCACCAGTAGGAACTGTATGGTGCTTTGTTTCAAAATGTAGTGTTGTGCACAAATAAATAGAAAATGTTTTTTCACTTATTTGTTCCACTTCAGAATTACAAGTGTTTGTATTCTAGCCAAGAATACAATTAAATTTTTTTCATATTCCAAATATTCCCCTCCAGTAGCTTAAGAAGAAACATTAGAGAGAGAAATTCAATCTTAATTGCACAGGATGGAAATTACAATTTTAGGATTTTTAACAGTTTTAGAAGTGCTCTTCTTCAGTATTGCATTTAGAAGTAATAATTTTGCTTGTTTAACTTTCTCTGTAGAAAGTATTTTAGTGATTGTGTAGCTTGTGCACCAACTTTATTCTTAGAGTATGTGCCAGCTTCACAGATGTCTTCTCCTAATTCCAAAAACCTCTTCTGAAATTAGCTTTTGTCTTTGAATACTCAATCTAAAATTTGGCTGCCTCTTCTAACCATATATTTAGAATGAGGAAGTTTTGTTTCAGTGAAAAAAATCTCATCTTTCACTTCTGATTAATTCATTGAGCAAAATAGAATTGTGCCTTTTTGGAACACAAACAGTATAACTAAAGGAAGAGTGCATTTAATCTTGTCTAATTTTTGTCAGCTAGTTAAAAAATAGAGACTAATCTAGATACATGTGTATTAATATCCTCAAACAATAGCTCCCAATTCCTGAAGAGACACAAGCCAAAATTACTCTAGCTGTACTATTATATATATACTAGCACATGATAAAGTGGAGCATATACCTCATGATATATATTTGAGAGGTTTGTTCCTTTGGCCACTCTGCGTTAATCAATTACTCCGTTCTTCAGTGAAATATAAACGGTAAAATATAAGACTGTGGTCCCATACACTTAAGCAGCTTTAGTGTTTTAGGTCCTTGTTTAAGATTTGTTTGGGTCCAGCATGCTTATGATACACAGTTTGAGCTGACAGCTGTATAGACAAAACAGATACCAGTGAGTTGGTTTGCGCCACCAGTGTGGTTTATTTGTATGCACTTAACAATGTCAACTTCAAACTTGAAGGGCTGGTAGTATAGAAAGAGTCATCAATGCAATGTAAATTAAATAACTCATAATACTTATAAACCAGCATGATGGTATCTTTCTACTGTAGCATTAAAAGGTTTTTCAGAGGTGTAAACTAAACATAGGACCCAAATTCCAAGACAGTTTGGAGTTGGTAGTCTAACTCTTCCTGTTTGTCCTTTTTTTTTGTTTTTTTAAATCTCTTAAAATCTCATTTCTGGTTTAAGGTTTTGGGACTGACTGTGCCAGCATCTTAATGAGCTTAGTTCTCATGATCATGTAAATAAATTCAAATCCTGAAGAAAATACTGAGTAACCTTGATGTTTAGAGCAACAGAAGTATGTAAATGTAGCTTTAATTTTTCCCCATTAGAAGTTTAAATTTTATTTCAAAGTCCTCAATTGAAAATGTTGATGTTCACTAAGTAAGCATTAGTTCCTTGTGGGGAAAAAAAGCATGGAGTTGAGATTTTGAAATAAAGGAATTATAATTTCACTTTTAAAATCAGGGTGTTTTTTCAGGGAACAGAAAAAAAACAATTTATATGGTAATGAAACAACTGATCATTAGAAGTATCTAAAATGTTTGCACATGAATTCTAATTAGCTCTACTTCCAGCATTTTGGTAGATAAGTGTTTATGGAAGTACTTTGTGTAAAGCCACCATAAATCAATGTCCACATACTTGAAGACTATATATTTGCTAGGGTGCTGAAGTCTGTGCTTTTCAAAGAAAAAATAACACAGTCAGTCCCAATGTTTAGTGTAACTGGTTAGTTTTCAGTGTATCATTTTAACTAGTAATTTCAAAACACATAACGAATGGTTTGCCACAGCACTGTTCTTCAGGGAATGATCTACCTGCTTGGTTAGAAATGGCTCTTTTTCCATCAAGAGACTGCAATAAGTGTAAGAAGTTTGGAATGAGAAAAGTTGAATTACATTTTCTTGATTACCCCAAAAATAATTGACCATATCTGAGGCTTCAGAGAAGGAAGGTGTTGGCAACTGTAGTCTTTGGTTTAGGACACAGAGAAGGTGAGAGAAATTTTACAATTGAAGAAGGATGGTTTGAATACTGTAAGCATCTGAAAACATAATTTAGACTACTTAGGAACCTGGATTATGGCAAAGGCTTGTTCTCTTTAATTTTATCCAGTTTCATGAAGCCAAAGGCAAACATGCGTCTTTGGAGGGAGGGAGAGTGAGCAAGTTCCTTAAAGCAAAGCAAAGGTCACAGTTAATGATATACTGGATACAAAATATTACTGGTACAAATAAAATTTAATTACATAGTAGCAAAAAGTAACTAATCTTTTAATCAGTTTTCAGCAGCAGGATTAATATATGAAGGAAAGACGGGTTTTAATTTTTTGATGAATCACTTAGGAGTGCTGTCTGCCTGCTGCTAATATCTGTGAAAATACCGTAACTCATCCATCATGAGCATTAATTGCTACACTCAGTAGCAGTGGAAAGGGAAATGGTATTTGGATTAATAGCCCAAGAAAACTTGTTGAATTTCCCATCTCTGCACTTCATTTCCCCATCTTCTCAGATGAGGTGGTACAGCTGAGGATCAAATGAGGTGGCTTTTTTCCATAAGGACAAGTGATGGGGTTATGGAGAGGCATGGGAGGAGCAACTGGCTCACCAACAGGACCAGTGGGACCATTTCCCTGGAATTGAAGCTGGCTTTAAAAGGTATCTTTGCCTCAAAGCAGGGATGAAGAAATACTATTCTGAGGCCTCCACAGAGAACGGGTGGTAGTGGATGGTGGCGGTGACACTGGGAAAAGGATGACAGCAGTGAGAGGTTTCCTAGACTGGGCCAGCAACACACTTCTCTCAAACAGCAATTGTGAAACAGTACCCAGAGCATTTTTCCCCCTCTCTTGTTTAATCTTATTTAATGGGTGGGATCCACCCAAGAGTGCTGAAAGAGCTGGGGGGGGTGCTCACCAAGCCACTTTCTATCATTTACTAGTAGTCCTGCCTGACTGGAGAGGTACCAGCAGACTGGAAATCAGCCAATGTTACCTCCATATACAAGAAAGGATGGAAGAAGATGATCTGGGAAATTACAGGCCTGTTTGTCTGACTTCAGTACCAGGGAAGCTGATAGAACAGATCATCCTGGGTACCATTGTGCAGTACATGCAGAACAACCAGGTGATCAGGCCCAGTCAGCATGGGTTCATGAAGGGAAGGTCCTGTTTGACTAACCTGATCTCCTTCTATGACAGGGTGACCTGCTTATTGGACGAGGGAAGGGCTGTGGATGTTGTCTACCTTGACTTTAGCAAGGCCTTTGACATGGTTTCCCACAGCATTCTCCTAGAGAAGCTGGCTGCTCATGGCTTGGATGTGCACACACTTCACTGGTTAAAAGATTGGTTGGATGGCTGGGTCCAAAGAGTTGTGTTGAATGGAGTTAAATCCAGTTGGTGGCTGGTCCTGAGTGTTGTTCCCCAGGGCTCAGTGCTGGGGCCTCTCCTGTTTAACATCTTTATCGATGACTTGGATGAGGGGATGGAGTGCACCCTCAGTAAGTTTGCAGATGACACTAAGCTGGGTGGGAGTGTCGATCTGCTTGAGGGTAGGGAGGCTCTGCAGAGGGATCTGAACAGACTTGATTGATGGGCCAAGGCCAATGGCATGAATTTCAATAAGGCCAAATGTTGGGTCCTGCACTTTGGCCACAACAACCCCCAGCAGCACTACAGGCTTGGGGAGGAGTGGTTGGAGAGCTGCCCAGCAGAGAGGGACCTGGGGGTGTTGATTGAAAGCCAGCTGAACATGAGCCAGCAGTGTGCCCAGGTGGCCAAGAAGGCTAGCAGCATCCTGGCCTGCATCAGCAATAGTGTGACCAGCAGGACCAGGGAGGTGATCCTTCCCCTCTACTTGGCCTTGGTGAGGCCACACCTCGAGCACTGTGCGCAGTTTTGGGCACCACAGTATAAGAAGGACATCGAGGTGCTGGAGAGGGTGCAGAGAAGGGCAACTAGGCTGATTAGGGGTCTTGAGAACCGGCCTTATGAGGAGAGGCTGAGGGAGCTGGGGCTGTTCAGCCTGGAGAAGAGGAAGCTGAGGGGAGACCTCATTGCTCTCTACAACTACCTGAAAGGAGGTCGTGGTGAGGTGGGTGTTGGCCTCTTCTCCCAAGTGACCAGCGATAGGACAAGAGGAAATGGGGTAAAGTTGAGCCAGGGAAGGTTCAGATTGGATATTAGGAAAAATTTCTTCACAGAAAGAGTGGTGAGGCATTGGAATAGGCTGCCTAGGGAGGTGGTAGGGGCACTGTCCCTGGAGGTGTTAAAAAAATGGGTAGACATGGTGTTTTGGGAGATGGTTTAGTCATTAGGGGTTGTAGGGTGGACAGTTGGACTTGATGATCTTGAAAGTCTTTTCCAACCTTGATGATTCCGTGATCTTCATTTAGGTAATAAACTCTTTGCACAGTAGACCATTTCTCTCTGCAATGAAATAATTACCATTTAGGTCTCACCAATAGCAGCACAGTTGGCTAGTTTTGCTTTTGCACATGCAAGAAAAAAAATCTGCTGCTGTTTCTGTGAGAGAGGTACCTATAAGAAATTTGCAATTAAATCTGTGAACCATAACACCCAACAGTGCAAAATGAAAACAATCCAGCTTTACAGCAGAACTAGTATTTTGAGGGAAACCTAGAAGGCAGATTATGTAGGTAGAGGTCAGCCCATAGTCAGCATTAACTAAGAAAGACTGAGTTGCTGAGACCTTTGTGTTCTTGAAATTACATTTCCCATCAACAAAAGGTCTCTTATAGAATCATAGAACGGTGTGGGTTAGAACGGACCTTGAAGATCATCTCATTCCAATCCCCCTGCCATGGGTGGGGACACCTTCCTTTACATACACTGCACCTATAAAAGGGACAAAGTTCAAAACCAATAATATTCAATGCTTAAACAGGAATCCACTATTTAGTTTCATAACTTTGCTATTCTGTTTAATCATTTATACCTGTCTCTTAATGTCGAGTCACTATTCATTGGCATGTGGCAGCTCTTCCAAGGCTATGCAAAGTTAGCTTTGTGAGAATATCTGATTGGATGGTGGGGCTGGATTTGATTTTTAAATAAATGAGAAGAAACACTTGAATACTAAATGTGGTCTATAATTAATCCTATGGTAGTATACAATTAATTGTAATTAATGTGTTGTGCAATTAAATATACTTGTTTTTTCTAAAGTAAAAGAACTGATGTTCCTTCACCCCCTGCTGTTCCTTTCCCCCTAATTGCTTGTTATAGAATTGTGATATTTGTAGCACATCCTTGATGGTTGCATACACTGGGATCTGTTTCTCTTAAAAGTATGCTCCCTGACTTTGATGCTTGACATTATTTATAGACACAATATATGAATATGTTAAACACGTGTAATTATACCTAAACTATAAATGTAAGGAAATGCAGGTATACACACTGATTGTCGATGAGAACTGGACATAAAATCTATTTATAAATGTGGGGCTCCTGGGGAGAGTGAAATAATGGATCAGGACAGACTGAGAAGCAGGATTATTTGTAGCCAACATCTAGAGAGATGATAAACATGCAGGGGATTTTCAGTGCTAATGTGCTGATATTTCTTCATATCTTTCAACCCTTAGGAATCTGCCTTCCACAAAATTCAAATATATGCAGAGAATGTAGAAGCCTCTATTGAACGTACCAACCAGTTTTTCTGCCGATGTAGTGTGTGGGATGAAAGCAAATGAGGGCTGTATTGGTGTTTAATGTTACGTAGATTTGACATGACTTATGCAGCACACTGAAAGATAAAACTGTTTTTGTCTGTTTGGAACATTATTGGTAAAGGGCTATATGTTTACATGTGTAATTGGCCGAATTCCAAACTGCAGGCAGAATTTGTCTTGTCTTTCTTTAATTTGTGTGGTTCGGTTCTTCCCTCAGGTTTTCATGTGGTGCAGGATGTAGGCAGAGACTGTGGCAGGTCACAATGAACACAAACTGTTTCAGTTTTTTTCCTGTGTTTATCTACTGGGGTTGAGATTACCTCACATGGATGGGTTAAAGCTATGTCAGTAATTTTATGTATGTGAGCCCTCCAACTATGAATTAAAACCCTGTGCCCGGCAGCCTGCAAGAGAGTGTTTCTTTAGCAGTGACTATATGTAAATAGGTGTCTGAAGATATATTTTTTTTCCCTCTGTAACACATAAATATTTTTGGTTTTGTGTTTGTTTTTGTATATGCTAGGAGACCTTCCCAATTTGGACACAGAGGGGTTATATAGCTAAAAAAAAAACCAAGAAAAAAAGTGACTCCTCCTGCTTTCAAATGTTCCCCTTCCAGACAGGTCCAGAGTGAGCTGCTGGAGCAGTAATCTGCCTGGGACCATCAGCAGACCTGCAGCCAGCCAGAGGTTGTAGCTCTCTGGCCTGGAAACGGATGAAACTTCCTGCTTGTACCCTTGCCACTGTTCTGGAGCTTGTTCAGGGAAACGCCCCCCTCAGTGTGTGTGGACAATGTAGTTAAAAACATAAAAGTAGAGGCAGACTAAGGAGGCTTAGTGGCACGAATCTGAGTCAGTTCAAAATTTACCTTCATTGTCTTGGGGGTGGTTTTCTGGGGGAGGGTTTCCCATTCCCCGAAACACTTCCTTGGTGTATCTCCTTCCTTGCTCGCGCGCATGGAGACTGAGAGGCACCTAATTTAAGAAACCGAGACAATACCATTTCCATGCTAAATGTGGTTCCTCCGGGTCTCCTATGACTAGAGGTGTGCTCTGAGCAAGCCGAGACTGGTCCCTGCCGCGCCATGATCTCCCGCTGGTACTTTGACGTGGCCGAAGGAAAGTGCGCGCCCTTCTTTTACGGCGGCTGCGGCGGGAACCGGAACAACTTTGACTCGGAGGAGTACTGCATGGCGGTCTGTGGCAGCGTCAGTAAGTGCCCCTCCACGCCTCCCGCCGCCCCGCAGCGGGGCTGGGCTCACACTAACCCCCAGCCGCGGTCTGTCTGACACCTCCGCTCACTGCTAGATCCTCATTAGCCTCTTGCTAACCCGGCATGGTAGTGGGTGACTTCTTGGTGCTGTTGGACGGGGGTCTGCAAGTAGGTAGCTAAAAGCCTAACACTTCCTTGGATGAGGGCCTTTGCACTCACCTTCTCTTAATTTTCTGTCAAAGTGGACTGACATTTTGTGTGTCTCTGTGTGTGCGTGTACAATGCATGTGCAGGAAAAATCACAAACTTGAGGGAAGCTGCAGGTAAGTCTAAAAATAGCTCATAGTTTTTGTGGTGTATTTTCATGTATTATTTCTGACCTTTTGTGATCAAAGCAATATAAGCAATGTTTATTTCCAGATTTTCTTTCTTTTATTGTTTGTAGTTTGATTGACTACTTTGTATGGGTTTGCAACAAAAAGGGGGGAAATGACATTTGTTTTTTAGGTTTCCCTGAGGACTGCCATGGACATGCATGTGAGTCCCCTGTGACTTACTGGTTTTTAACACACCATATATTTTAATTACTGTTTTCCAGGAAGAAAAAGTGTTTGCACTGTGATTTTTGGTTTGAGAAGGATGGCTTTCTCCATCACAGGGTACTGAAGCTGATCAAGCAGGATTTATTAGCTGGGTTTTGGTTCAGAAGCCTCTGGTACACTCCCCTCCCATCTGCCTTGACAACACACATTCTTGAGTGTGTATCTCTCTGCCCTGCCTGCTCTCAGGCTATGGAGGAGCAGAACAGAAGCAGCACGTTAGGGCTCCTTTTAGTAAAATACTTTCCAGACTGTGCCTAGGAATGTTTGGAGTGAGTAGAAAGCTTTTGAAATGCGTGCAGACATATGCTGAGCCCTAGCAAGGTATGCAGTGTGTGTCATGCAGCAGAGGAGCTGACCTGTATTTTATTGGAGCAAGAGCAGTCCATGGAGGGGAAAATTGCATCTATGCTTTTCCAGCTGCATTTCATCTCAGCATCTTTTAGAGCTGTTCAGGTTAAAGCTCTATGGAGGGACATGGAGAAAGTCTACCACAAGTTGAGTGAGGAGGATACCTTGTAGACAGTGATCAGCTTCTGCAGTGAGACAGAAGATGCAGTGAAGAGAGAGAAGAGCTGCGGAGTAAATTAGAGTGAGGTCTATAATGTGTTTGCTAAAAGAAGGAAATTTTTACCTAGTAAGTTCCTGTGTGAGACACTTCTAGAGATGCAAAACGTGATTTGCCTCTGAGTGTCCTGTGACAGGCAAGAAAAACTGGGACTTTGTAACAAGTTAAACTAGAAAAGTAGTAGGGAAAAAAAGAATATTAAAGAAGAAATATTTATGCCATGAAAAATGTAGGGTATGTGATATTGATGAGTAGTTCATATTGTAGACATGAAAGAGAAAAGTAAACTGAAGATAGCTGGCTCATTCTGATTAAGGAAATAGAAAAAGCACTACAGTGAGAGATGTTGAAACCTGGAAAAGTCACTTGAGGTCTTGCACAGTTAGTTTCAGGTAGTGTTTATTGTTTACTGTTATGACCAACAGATAATTTGTAAAAGATTATTACCTTTTTCAGTCATGTGTAGGTGAGTATCATGTGTAAGTGGTGAATCAATCCCAGACAAGATGATTGCTATCAAAACTAATAATGGAGAACAGATGAGAAACTGAACTTTCTGCTACTTCACAATCTGGAAATAGTCTCAGTTAGCAGGGGAAGAATGACAGGACTGAATATGATTTGCCTGCACAGAGCTTTGGATACTTCAGGTTTGCCTTGGTCTGTATGAGACAAATGAAAGACCCCAACTCCTGATAGTACGCCTCTTGTGACAGCACCAGTTTCTTTACCCAGAAATTAAAAAAAAAAAAAAAAAAAAAGGCAAGCAGGAGGGCTGGGGAGGCAGATGGGCAGATGTTCTTCATCCTTACGTTTCGTGTCCAACAAGATAGGATTAAATGAAGAAGAGCCGTTGGCCTTCAGTACTAAGCATTTTACTTTTATGGCCAGTATGAGAGTTTCTAGAAGCTGCCTAAGCTGGTTCTTGTTGGAAAAAGTCAGCCTTTTCACATACCTGGTAGGAATTAAGAATTATTACTGCCTTTGTCAGCATTACTAAAAAATCTGTAGTATTTTTGTGAAGACTGGACAACAGCATAAATAAGGACTTGACTCTTGCAGGATTGCAGTTTTGTTATACAATCCAGTTTTTACAGCTTGCTTTTGGCTCCTGCCCTTCAAGCTGAACCATATGAATACATTTCTTTGTCCATATTCTGCAGTGGAACTTACGTGCAGACTTGAGGATAACTGAAGATTGTGCATCTTGCATACAGAGCTGTAGTTACTCACACAGCCCTTCAAATCTGAGAGTTCCGTTTCTGGCTTTCATAGTTCTGCAAAATTATTATACAGAGGGAAGGATGTTGCTGACTGAAAGAGAAGTCACATCACAAAACAGACTTCATGAGAATCGTTGTTACACGGTGAGACTTGGATTCTGATTTGTCATTTCGATAGTGCAGTGTTGTTGCCTTTCATGTACGGGTTGTAGGTGAAATTGTATCACCAACTGCTTGTAGGAGCAAGCCAGCAGAGTTCACTGTATTACACTTCCAAACAACCTAGTGATCTTTTTGCAGGAAGTCTTCTGCTACAAGGGGTGACCTCAACCATGATCTTAAAAAGAATATTATGGATTGACTGAACTTGGAAATTAGATTGTCTTCCTTCTTCAAACTTGCCTCTTGGCAGCAGAAGTTGTTAAAGCTTTTGCTGTTTGGGAGGAAAACTGATCTTCTCTTCTGAGACTGGCAATTCCCTCACAGCACATGGAATAAAAAATGAAATAAGAAACAAATTCTAAATTTGCTATATATTATATTCATTAGGATATTCAGATAAGGCCAGGACATTCCTTTCTGTCTCATGGGAGCTGATTTGTTTTGGGTTTTTTTTCATTAGGCTCAGTTGAACAAAACAATGCCAAGAACAGTACCATCTGTGTTCTTTCAATAGTTATCTTGGTTTTCTTTGGCATTCCAAATTTTTTGTTTCAGTCTTTTTCTCTTTAAGGAAAATAGTTAGGTTGAGTACTTGAGCTGCTTGGCTTCATTTGCACAACTGGCAGTGAGAAAAGACAGAGCTAGTCTTGTCTTTTAAAATACATCTCCCAGATCTAACAGGAATAGATTCCTGTTTTTTTTTCTTCAGTAGTTTTTCAAACATCTGAGTCTATAGAGTATTCTTTCCAAGCCTCTTCAGTTATACAGGAACACACTTTATTCCTGTGTTTTCAAGTTATTTCAGTGTGTTCTGAACCATGATCTATACATCTGTTATTTCTGTGCCTAAAATAACTTTCTTTTCCTTTGGTTTAATCTGCTATTTCAGTATCACCATGAAATACTCATACAGTATAAATACTGAAATTTTGAATACTAATATCCTGAACACATTGTCTACAGGGGACAAAAATAAAAAAAACCCTTTTATTTTATTTCCTTACTGAAGTCTTTTGCCTTGATCTGAAAACATGGATCTGTCTGGTCTTGCAAAGCCTTAAGACTTTCTCCACTATCAACAAATTTGACCAATGCTCTGAGATTTGACAAAAGCAATTTGGCTGTTGGGTAGGACCTACTACTGTCACATTCTTTTGATTCATCACCTAGCTACATGGGAATTGGTATATAATTGCCCTAGAAGTAGAAGGATTTAAGGATCTTGTTATCATTTTCTTCAGCCTGCCAGGCCACATGCTCTCTCTCCATTGATTTTTAATGAGGATGTTCAATGCTGTCTACAGTTCCTATTCAATTCAAGGCTCAAACTTCTACTGTGTGACTGGCTATAATGGCTCTTTTGAAGTAATTAGGATATATCAAGCAGTTAATTCAGATTTAATGACCACAGAATGGGTATGTATTGACAAGAATAAGCAGAAGACGAATGTCTATTATTGAAGGAATGATTTCTGTCTTACTGTCATACTAAAAAGTAATCTATTGTACTTTTTTTCCAAAAAAGTAATAAATTTTTTCACTTGTCTCCTAGTTGCTGCTTGTTAAACATCCTTAAAGCTATAGGAAATATGTTGTATTTTTTTTTCAATAAGTAGTGTTTTCAAATAACTGTAATGTTCAAGTCTTGATTTAGGGACACAAGGAGCTTCAAAGCTGGAAGAATTTGTTCTCTTAACTGTGCTTCATTTGTCAGTTCTTGCATAGCAGAGGATGCTGTCCCAGCAGCTCCTGCAGCGCAGTGCGTTCAGAGTGGAGTGGAATTTGTGCCGCCATGCTTTCATTTGTTCTGCATCTAAAGCAGGAGTGAACTCAACTCTGGTGGCACAGTCAGTTTTTGAAAACTTTGACGTATCATTAAAATTACCTTTTTTATACAGTAGGGTTTTTTGTCATTGTACTGAATTGCTACAGCTAACAACGCTGTGAGGGGAAAATTTATGCCCTCCAGCGTTTTGCAGTGTCCAGTTTAATTTCTCTTTAGAGGTATTGTGAGTAACAGTCTGTAACTTTTAACAGCAAAGGCTTATGAGATGATACTCCTGTTGTTAGGAACTCCCTTTATCCATTTGCTACTTGTTTGGGATCTTGACATCATCTCCCTGGTGAGCAGGAAGTAAAATGTTTTGAGGGCTACACTTGCATGCTAACTTCCAGAGTGTGTCTAAGGCATTAAAGAACTGCAGTACATTCCTATGAGCAGAATGGTAAAGTATACCAAATTTTTAGTTGGGTAGCATATTTTAATCCCTTGTTTTATTAATTGGGTGATTGCTCATTTATCTGTACAACTGCTGTAGAGACTGCTTGAGCTTGAGGTCAGGTAGGAAGCTCAAAGACAGAAAGCAGGCCAAGTCTACAGCATGTTCACCTGGCCTGGGTGATACTGCCCTTACAGTGCTCATGAGATTTATAGGGGAGTTGGCAGCCCTCTGTCTAGAAAAGCAGTAGAGCTTGCAAGTTGCTTCATGCGAGGAATGCTTTTTTTTCTTTTGACAATGCACTTAGTGCTGGTAAACACTCATCACAGCAACTAGCTACAATAGTAATTTGTCACAGCACTACAGGAGATAAAATGTAAAATACAGAAGTCTAGTGATAACATTTTGAACCCTAAAAATCTGCCTTTATAAGTAGTGCTATTGCAAGGAAGCATTTCACATAAAAAGTATTTTATTTGAATGAATAAAAAAACCCAGTTACTACAAATTCACTAAGCCAGGCACACTTGGACAACCTGTTGCCTCATCACTAAGGCTCTTTATATTCAGTTGTGTTATTGCTTCCCAAATTAACAGTAAAGGGGACATTAACTCTCCAGACTTTACTTAGATGTGTCCCTCTGCCACCATCTCCAGCATTAATTGCCTATATCTGCTGGGTTTTGTTTTCTCTGGAGTGAAAGCTCAGCTGAATCATGCATCTTGGTGAAGTTAAGACCAGTTTCAAATAGTGTAGATGAAATCATAAGAAAGATGTAGTTTTGCAGTTCTTCATTCATTGTGATTGCATGACACTTATCATTCAGTGCCTAGGAGCTGTAACGGGATGAATTCTAATATAATCTATTTAAATTGTTAATGTTGACTTCCACATTTAGTGGATGCAAGTGACTCATTTCTGTTTTCATGGTTTCTTCATCCATGTAAATTTGCACTGGATTTCAACCTTGAACCCCTTGTGGAGCCAGTGTTGGACTGGGCCTCTTTAAAAACCAGTTGGGTAAAGGTTTGGATTCAAAAGGGAAATTATGCAAATGTTTTCATATACAAGACTTAAACTATTGATAATTTCAAGCACTAAGAATTTTATTCATGTAATGTATTACTGTAGACACTGTTTTTGCTGTAACTTGTTTTGTTGTTGTGTTTACTACGTGGAACTTGATGACTCTTGTTTACAACCTTGGCAGAAGACGTGTTCAGGAAAGTATTTCTATTTGTTCACAGCAATCTCATTTGATGCAACAGGTGAACAATTTAATGGGGTTTTTTCCCCTCATAAATACTTAAATTAATGGTGACAAATCAAAAGAGAATGACCTTGAAGCAGAGGATTGCAAAGATGATGGAGGGAAGTTTACTTTGGGACCTTCTCCCAAGCATGAAATGAATCAAAGAACTCCGGGGGGCATGATCTGAGCAATTAATGGCTGAGATGAGTGTTGTAAGGGCTGGTGGAAAGGAAGTTGCATTCACAGAGATGCAATGAAAGTGTGAAAGCATGAATGTCAAGTTTTAACTGTGCCTGTGTAGGAGATGTATCCTGAAGTTCTTACACAGAAGGATTCTTAAATGAGAAAATATAAGTTAAAGCTAGTTTAGGTGGCAAGTATCAACTAAGGCAATAGATGAGGAATAATGTGAATATGGTATGCGTTTTTTTTCTTCTCCAAGAATTCTTTCAAGCTGCCTATTGTTTTGATGCCATGCCAACTATTGAAAGTATAACATATCAAAGGAAGTTAGGATCAATATTTGCAAAGTGAAGTTCAAAAGGGAATGTAACTTTTAAACATGCAATTTTTCCTTCTCAATATACTTAATCATTTTTTCAGGCTGAGGTTGCTACATTGACTTGTAATTGTTCTTGGAATACTAATGCAAGTTATGAAATATTACAGGAACTATATGCAGTCTTTTACAGCAACATAGTTTAGCTGTAAAAACAATCAGATAACCCAAGTATTAAGAAAGGAAGGATCATCCCTCTGGAACATTGGGTTCACTCTGCATGTCACGTGTGCATGGAATCTCTTTCAATTAAACTAGTAGACATTTTTAAACACTGTGCTTTCTAATTACTTTAGGAACATTCATCTAATACAACAAAATTTTGGAAGCAAAGAGGCAGCTTGAAATTGAAGGTGGAAGTCTCAGAACTGATGATTCTCTTCAGATGTGGTCCCTGAGCATACAACCACTACTGTTACAGGGAGTTTCTTTTTCTTAATTCATTCCCAACATGCATATATTTTTTCTGACAGAAGAATACATCTCTTCATATAGTCTGTTAGTCCATGTTTTGTGCTTTCTTAGTCCACATGTTTTTATGAAGAACACTTTAGTTTCAAAGTTTTTTGGGTGTCTTAAACGTAATTGTCAACACATGAAGATAAAGCAAATGTGCAAGGTAAATTAAACGCAGCTGAATGGTTATGTGATCAAGCTGAGTGATAAATATGTAGCTGAAATTTATGAGCCTTAACATCAATGAATGACTAAATAGGAGTTTGCATTATTGAGCGTCTTTGCTGAAAATGAAAAAGTGGACAGCTGGAACTGAGTGGCCTGAAGGACAGGAGTACCCAGCTTCCAGGCAGAGAGATGTGCCGGTGAGCCACAAGGCAAAATATCTGACACCCAGGACTCCTGCCAGCCCAGGGGTGATGCCAATCCTTGGACCACAGCAGTGCTTTTTGGCCCCCCAGACCTCTAAGAAGAAATAAGCAGTAGCAACAACTTGCTGCTCACAGGCAAAATACTAAAACTAGAGACATACCTGGTTTTCATTTTCACAAGGTCTCCCTTGTGCTGTTGACTGGAAGGAACTCTGCTCTCCCCTTTATTCTTTAGTTTTAGACAGGGTTCAGAAAATCATAGAATGTCTTGGGTTGGAAGGGACCTCTAAATCTAGTCCAACCTCCTCTAGTCATCTAGTCCGACCCCCCTACAGTAAGCAAGGACATCTCACACTAGAACAGATGTTCTTGATGAAAGCATGTATGAAGAGAAAATAATTAAAATTGAAAACGAATGGCACTTTGCTGGTGCTCCAGATTACAGTGCTAAGAATTAGAATAGTTGCCTCTATAATGCAGTAGATTATAAATTATATATAGTATGTAAATGCACTTACTGTTCTGTGCCCCAGTATTGATGTCTGCTAGAACGTATACCGGTTTGGCACACTTTTGTCCAAGTAATTAAATTATATTAAACTTAACAGCTTCTTATGTAAAAAGTCAACCTGATACATTCTTTTCTCCATGTTTAAAGTTATTGTAATTTGCTACAATCTTAGATAAACCTTTCCCACCCTTCGCTTGTCTTGTATCATTCAGTTGGTAATTGGTCTGTTTTGTAATAAAAAGGTAATAATTCTTTTATTTCCCAGTTGTTCAGATTCTGTTCATAGGTTTTGCCAGCTTGCTGTAAGCAGAGTAGATTACTCAAGAAAGAATAGGAATGCCATCTTAATTTCACAAGGTAGCAGTAGCAATAATAGAAACCTTTCTTGCTAATGATATTCCATACACACTTGTGATTGTCAGAAGTGGTATAATTAGTTGTGATCTTAGTCAAGAACTGAAATCTTTGTTCTTAATCCTTCATTAATGAGGCATTTGTGTATGTGGCATTCAGAGGCAGTGAGCGCAGCCAACACTGTAGTTGGGTAATGCTCTCATTTCAAATGGTTTCCCATGTTATATACAACAGATGATGTCATTGAGAAAAGGGGCATCTACGAATCTTACCACTTCGTATGAGGTTGGTGAGTAACCTTTCTTTCATTGGAGAAGCTGATATGGATTATTTCTTCTCATGCAAAGTAGTAACACAGGATTTTTGGGGCATATTGTTGCATTTTTTTTGTTTGGGTTTGTTCGGGTTTTTTTTCTGGTCTTCTGATATGTAAGGATTGTTTTTAAATAGCAAAATGTGTAGAGCATAATTTGGCTGTGCTGTTGAACCTGTGCCTCCAGGATGGTTAGGATTTTAAAGTCTAATAAAAAGAGGAAAAAAAAAATGTATCTGGCTGGGAATTGACAGGTAAAATGAATGCTAATGTGAAGAAAATGTCATCTGTTACTGTATTTCTTCCACACCTGTCAAATCACACTTTTTGATCAGTCTTCATGCACTAGTTAAATGAGTTAGCTTATAAAACAAGCAATGCATAGAAAAGGAAACCTTCTTCTAAGAGGAGATGTGGTTGAAAAATGAGATCAGGCTGCAGATTTTTAAGGAATCCTTATATGTAACTGATACCTGAGCACATGTTCCAAACTCACTCTGAGAAAACATGCAATACATCTCTAGAAACGAAGTTCCTAAATGTATTGCACTGCAAAGGATAGGTTTTGTGCCAACAGCCATGAAGACACTTTAAAATGTTTCTGCTTTGTAAAGAAGGGAGGCTCAGTACTTTTGTAACTCTTTGGAGAGAGGGTAGGCTGTCAATTATCATTATGTTGGAATCACAAGGGGTTTTTAATACTGATAGTTACGATTTTTTTAATACTGAATGGAGGAGATGTCACATAATCATTTGTAGGCTTTGTAAATACAGGGAGCAAAATCTTGTGGGGTTATTTGTTTTTAAGCAGACTGGTTATTTTTTGTCAGAGGAATGTTTCTGATTTCAAATTACGTGAATAGGTAACCACTCATAAAAAGACTGTGTCTGAGTCACAGAAAACAAAAATGTATATGACCATTTCATGCCAACTTTAGTATTTTTCTGAACATACACGTGGAACTTTTTTAATGAAAATTATCCCTGTTTTTTAAGACTTTAAACAGTGTCTCTGTTTGCAGGGTGAGATGTGGTCAGTGTCAGTAGGTTGGTTTGTCTCTGCGGCCACCAGTGGGCAAATAAACATTCCAGGAGTGGTAGGCAAGCTGGGTTCTTATGGCTGGTTTTGCACAAGCTCAGCCTGCTCAGCAGTGTGCTGGGCATGGACCAGTGCCAGCAGCAAGCAGGGAGGGAGAAAACACCTGCTTTACCCCTTGTTTTCGTGCCTGTTCACTGGCAGGGTTTCAGAAGGAGATGCTGAAGCAGGATGTTTTCAGGGATGCTTTTGGGTGATTCAGCATATAAGTTGTTCAAATACTTAATTGTGCTTACTGCTGAAAGTGGGTGGATTACTTCTGGTCTGGATTTCCAGCCTGATTTCTGCCTAGCTTTGATTTCCAACCATCAAATCTCAGTTGCTTCTTTCTGATAAGGCTGTTGTCAGAAATCTTATCTCAGTAGAAATTTTTCTAAATCAAATTGGTAGTCTACTCCCTGGTGGATGAGTGTAACTGATAGAGCTTCTTACCATGAGACAGATCCCATCAGCCCACATGCCAGTTTCTAAGCCCTCTCTCTTTTTGGGAGCACTAGTGCAGAACCAGCCACGTGTGGCATTACACCAGTGTTTTGCACAAGGTCAGGGGGTAAACCCTTTAGCATTAGCTTGAGAGAGCAGGTTGCAGTCAGATGTCAATGTGCTCTCCTTTCTCTTGCTCCTGGGCACAGCCAGGTCTCTGATGTTTAATGCCCAGTCTTTGTCTGAGTTGGTTTTGCACAGCTTTTGGAGGGGGCTGGGTGCTCTGACATCCTTGGAACCAGGCACTGAAATCAGATTTTCCAGTTCTCAGCACCTGCTACTCTTGCCTGTCCAGAAACACACCAGGCACCATCCTGGTGGGAAGTGAGCATATCGTCTGAAAATCTGGGCCTTAAAGGCCACACTTGTGAGACAGGAGCTTTTGAAAATCAGACCTTAAATGTACAGGTGTCTTAAGTGATCTCAGTGCAAATGCTGGTGACCTTTTTTCCTGTTCAATAAATTAAAGGTTAAATTTGCATAATTCATTGGACAGTTATTTAGATTGTTACTTCTTTCCGGTCACATTTGTACAGACTTCAGTTAAAAAAAAAAATAAAATCTCTAAAAGGTTGAGAAGGATGGTGAATGTGCTAGAGCTCTCCTCCATTTGATGTCCTCTCACTAACCCCTGATGTGTCCTGCGGAGGCAGTGATGGAGGGTGTAAGCAGTGGGGAATCCTCTTCACACAGAGCCTGATTAAACTGTGGAACTCATTGCCACAATGTATTATGAATTTTAAGTCTCAAAAATACTATTAGGGTAATGCAAGCAAAATCAAGTGAAGTTTGTTAAACGTTACAAAAGAGTATTTCTTGCTCTTGCCTGGTTGTGTTTGGTGAAGCCCTGTCAGGAGACAGGAGCGTGGAAGGCCTTTGCCTTATTGCAGAGAACATGTAGAGATGTCTCAAATACAGCCAAATCCAAAGGCTTTGTCAGTTTGGGGGGATTTTATTTGTTCTGCTTTTTGGGTTATACATCTAAGGTAAAATTTGAGGGAAAGTTTGGATTTTGGTTTTTCTTAAAATTTGAGGATGAATTTCACTGGGACTAGCATGTACATCTGATTTTTTAATAATTTAAGGTAGGTCTGTTTTCAATTTGTTTTGAGGAAAGCAGGCATAAATAAATATTGGTTGTTATTTCTCAGTCTGATCTTCAGATTGTGGTTTGCCTTTTTTGAAGACATTGATAAATGTTTGGGGTGTGGGAGGGTCTTGGGTTTTTCCCTACCTGTGTTAGTCTGTTGACTAAAATGTATTGCCTCTGTAAGTGAAGTAGTGCACATGTAGTCAAACACATCTTTAAAAAAATCCAGCATAGCCACATGTACAGACTTCATCAGAATTTTTAAACTAACCTTGTAATTGTTGAACTAAATGTGACCAGGGAAATGAAACTCATTATATAATAAAATATTTAGGGATAATACTGTTGAAATTAAACAGCTGATAATCACTGGAGAGTTTTTTTTAAATTGCTGGTTTGGCCCTAGCACAGAAATGTTATTCTGCTTAATGTGGGGGGTTGTTTGATGTCACTGGGTAGTGAAGGAACTGTTGTTGCTTGCTTTCCTTGAATTACCCCAAAAGCAAATCTTTCCACTACCAGTGTAATAGGTATTGCCTAATTATCTAATACGAATGGCTAGCAATTAGTGCAGGCATGCTGATGATTTTCAGCATCCATGAGGAGTTTTCTTAATTAAAGCTGTTACAAATAAAGTCAATATCTGTGAGGCCAAACTGTCGCTAAGGGAAGGATTGGGCGTCTTTCATTAGGGTACTGTGGGGTCCATAGGTACTTGAAAGCACATTGCCACTCGTGTTGTGGTTTGCCTTTTAAAAATAAGCTAATAGACAAAGCATGTAACTTTGCAAAGGGCTTTCTGCTGGCTTATGTACTTCATTCATTGACAGTCTTTCTTTTCCTTGAAATTTTTCCTTTGGTAGCAGTTTCTAACCTATTTGAAAAACATTGCTTTGTTCACTCTGAAGAGTTTCTCCTGGTTTATAAAATGGGGTGGGAGGGAAATCCTTGTATATTTAGATATATTTGCTGTGTGTAACATATCCACCTATACCACATTTTTCTATCTTCCTCTGCAGTTATATGAATGGCGTTATTCTGATGAAAATTTGAACAGATTTTGCTTGCTTGTCCAACTACATTTCACCTGTACTAAAGTAGAAATTCTGCTGTTCTTCCCCCTCCCTTGCCTCTCCCTGCTTTTAAAATTTTGCCTCAGTTCCTACCACAGCTGCTAGCACTCCTGATGCTGTTGACAAATACTTGGAGACACCTGGAGATGAGAATGAGCATGCCCATTTCCAGAAAGCCAAGGAGAGACTTGAAGCTAAGCACCGTGAAAGGATGTCTCAGGTAAGTGGAGATTTCTTTATTCCTAAATGTGAGAGTTTTGTCTGGCAAATCATAAGATGCTTAGGATCCCTGGTCTTCTTATTTTCCAAGGCTTCAGACAGCTGCCCTGCCTATGTGCAATGCTCTAAATACATCATTTACCACCTTACTCTAAGAATTCAGCTGGCTGGGGCATACATTTGTGGTTGGGTCACAGCTGACACCAGAAGTCACTGTGGTTACTTGTGCTGTTAAAAATGAAAAAAATTCTGTTAAAAATTGCTCTCATATTTGTGGAAGAATGTCTGGTTTGTGAGATTATACTTCTTTCTAAGTAAGGAACTTGACCAGGGTATTAGTTGTCCTTCTTGCAGCAGCTGGAGGAAATTGCTTGTGATTAGCTTTGTTCCGTGTGTGTAGCATACATGGCCTTGCCCTGGGGTAACAAAAGATCACATATGTTCATCGAATGGTCTTGAGCCCCAAGGTAACATGAAATGCATCTAAAGCCAAAGAAAAGAGGAAAAAATAGTGCTTTTTAACTGAGCCAAAATCCAACTGAAACGACTCTTTTCTTTGTTTAGCTAAAAAGATTAGCGTAGCCTGAAACTGTACAGTTTTAATCCTATTGAACAATAAGAGATGAGCTATCCACTCTCTCAGATATAGGGTTTATAATAGCAATGCCAATAAGAAATTGTCATGGTTCTGCTCTAATAACAACAAAGAAAAATATAAGAGGATTAAGGAAAAGCCTATGGCGCATATTTTTTAGGGTGGAACAACCACAAAAATGAATGTAGTATAATTCAGATTCACTGCATACATCTGTGTAGATATTCTACTATAACTCTTCATTGTAACTTTGTTCCCCCGTTGCATTTTCAGAATTTCTGTGTATTACTGACACATTAACCTTTAGCTTTGTGCTAAAACGGTTGAGTAAGCCTGAAATTAAGCTCTTAAAATAAGCCTCTGTGTACTGGCACTGGAGCTATGTTTGCCCCTTTTCTCATAAACAGGGCAGGGCATCTTACCTGAAGCAGTCATCTGATCGGTGCAAGCCACATGCCGAGAATATGATACTTGATAGAAAGCTCTGTGTTCCTCATCTGCCTCCACTTCGGTAGCATTGTAGCGCAAACCAGCTGTCTCCTCCTTAAATAGAGAAAATAGGGCCAATTTAATGCATTTTAAAGCGTTACCATTGCCTTTCCTCTGGAAGATTAACAACTTCATCAAAAAAAGACCAGTGGCTGAGGTGGGAGTGTTGCTGAGGGTGGATGTGTGCGGAATCTGGCTTGGAGCCAGCCCCATGCTGTGGAGTGAGTCAGGAAGGAGGTGAGTGTGGTGAGCTCACAAGGCACCTGTGTGCTGTGCTCCCTCTGAGGGAGCAACTCCTCATCCCAGTACTCTTCCTAACAAACTTCGGTGTGCCTGTAGTACTCAGTTTGGGAAGGACAGGCTGAGGATCAGGCGGATTAAATAAGTTGTGCATGCGGCCTGCCCAGTGGAGGAGAGAGATCCTGCCCCGGATAGACACACAGGGAGTTGGCAGGTAATGCAGTTGTTAGCCCGTTATTGCCTCCCCTTGAAATAGCCTTTTTAAAAAAAAAAAACAACACTGTGGAGGCGGATGTGCTGAAAGTGAAGGATAGTCAGTGCAAAAGGCAGATTTACCTGGAACAGTTCTCAGATTCTCACTGTGGCTTCAGGTTTGTCTCCAAAATCCTAATATGTACAGGTTAAGCTGAATAATTAAGGACAGTATTTGAGTTAACTGCATATTTTCTGTTTTCTACAAAGCTAATGGTTTGTGGAAAAGCTAATCAAATGTACAAGCACCCAGAAAATGTCATTGCTTGAGGCCAACAAAAATAACTGGGAAAAGCACTGAACCACAGCATCAGAAAACTTCTGGGTACATGCACTGCACATTTTACCATGCACATTTGGGGCAACTCATAAATGAAGGCTGTGGTTCAAGGGTTTGACAGAAGATCATGCTGGTGCTGTGCGTGCTCTGCCCTCGTTAGCACGTTCCCAGCCATCCTTTCTGTCAGCACTAATGAGCATACAGCTGCAGGGTGAGGCAGGTCAGCTCCCTCATCTCACTGCTATGTCATTCTTAAAAAAAAAAAAAAGTGAAATAACCAACTCTCCGCAGCTCAGCAAGCTAAATCAGAATTGGGAAACAGCAGTATGACAGTACATCAAGAAAGAGAGATCTGTGATCTTTAAATTGCTTAAAGCTGCTTACGAAATCACAGCTTAAAGTATGCATGTCTTGAAGTACAGAGAACCCCTGCAGAGCTTTAAAGAAGTTAACTTCAGTTTTTAAAAACGTCTTGTACAGCATTGACCTAGCCTCTCCCAGCTAACTTTTCATGTTTATAAATTACAAAATCTCATGGAAATGTTTAAAAGCCAGCTAGTTTACCATTCTTTGTTTCCTCACATGAATTGTGATTGTCTGTGTCCCATATTGCTGGTCTATTTTTCTGGCATATTATTTTCAAGTTGCTTTCTACATTTTCTTAAAAATCGGGTATGTTCTTCATATGTATTTAACTAAAAAAAACCAACAACCTCAAAGCTGTTACTTGTTATGTTGGAAACAATGCTAAAATAAATCAACTTAGTAAGCTTTTGCTGTCAATGTTTTTTTCTTAAAAAAAAAAGTGAGAGTTCAGCAGCACCAAACATATTTATTCATTTTTATTTACCCAAACAGGAACTCAAAGTCCAGTTCTTTCAAAGCTGAGAAATAGAGGCTTATATAGGAACAAAAATTCCCATTTTTCATCTATTAAAAAGAGACGGAATTATCAGTGGTTTTGGAACATGATCAAGTCATTCTTTAATCTTGATAAATATCACAATCTGAAATAAATCAGCTTGTTCAACAAATATAAATATTTCTTTTCTTTAATAAAGCAGATAGCTGTAAACCAGTACTTGATTGGATGTACACTTTGCAGCAGGCAAATAAAAGAAGTCATGCATTCCATTTGACACAAAACATAATATTCTAGGAGGTAGGGAAGTTTATAATGAAAAAGTTAAATTTAAAATAATTTAATCAAAACACAAAACATGTCATAAGGGCAAATGCAGGTATACAGTATACTGTGTACCCTCTTTCAGAGATTTCCCTTTGTTTACAGTGCAGTTCTGACAACTTGTGTTTCTTTTGCATATTCACACAGGCAGAGACCCAGATTCTGTTGGTGGTTGTGTCAGTCCATAGCTTACAGCTCCTAAAACACTCTCTTCCCAGGGGAGTCTGTGCTCTTTTTGTACTATGACCTGGTGCACCTCTGGTTCAGACTGTTTCAATCTTCTGCTCTTAAGTGGCCATCCCTTTAGACTGCAGACCATGAAAGTTTTTCTACTTTTACATCTGCGTGGCACCTGGAGCACAAGCCTTATAAACTTTCCTGGGCAGTCGTGTAAAGAGAATTACGTTAGCATATAATTTTAAGTGTTTCCCAAGAATTATTAATGCAACTCCAAGCAGCAGCAAAGCTATATTTCCATACAAACAGGATACCCATTCAGTGGTACATGTGTAACCTTCAAATGTTTGCTATTCTGTAACACATAAGAGGAAGAGATTATGCCAACTAATTGCAGCACGCTGTGATTCTTGTTTCCTATTTTGGTAACATTCCCCTTTTCCTCTCTTTTGTTCCAGTTTGTTAACTCCTATACAGTTCCCTCACTTTAATAGTTCCTGCTAAATAGCTTGGTGGAACCAGATACTGAACCTTACTCAAGGGAGTAGAGTATTTAGAAGTTTCTGTCCTCAAATGTCTCGTGACATCCTCATGTCTTAAATTTACTCTTCCTCTAGCTGTTTACAATATTTTAGGAATTGCAGTGTGTACAGTACTTATGATAGGAACTTAATTATATATTGTCTCCTAAAATAGTCTTGCTTCTTGGAAGTTCATTTCCAAAGCAAGCGTCTGAAAATACTGCAGTCCTCAACCAGCCTGAACAGGGCTAGTGTTACATTCAAGATTATTTTTTTTTACCATTGAGTGCCACTGGTTCCAACATCCTGGAGAGGTCTTCAGCTGCTTTTTAGTGCTAGTGGCATCATAGAATCATAGAATGCTTTGGGTTGGAAGGGACCTTAAAGTTCCATCTACTTCCAACCCCTGTGACCTCCCACTGGACAGGTTGCTCTAAGTCCCGTCCAACTTGGCCTTGACCACTTCGAGGGAGGGGGCGGTCAAAGATTCCCTGGACAACATGTTCCAGTGTCTCACCACCCTTGCAGTAGGGAACTTCTTCCTAGTGTCTAACCTAAATCTACCCTCTTCCAGTTTGAAACCATTCCCCCTTGTCCAATCAGTACAAGCCCTTGTAAAAAGTCCCTCCCCAGCTTTCGTGTAGGCCTCTTCATGTACTGGAAAGCCACTAGAAAGTCTCCCCGGAGCCTTCTCTAGGCTGAACAACCCCAGCTGTCTCAGCCTGTCCTCATGGGAGAGGTGTTCCAGCCCTCTGATCATCTTTGTGGCCCTCCTCTGGACTTTCTCCAAGAGTTCCATGTCCTCCTTATGTTGGGGGCTCCAGATCTGGGTGCAGTACTCTGTATGGGGTCTCATGAGAGCAGAGTAGAGGGGGAGAATCACTTCCCTCAGCCTGCTGGTCACGCTCCTTTTGATGCAGCCCAGGGCACATTTGGCTTTCTGGGCTGCCAGGGCAAATTGCCAGCTCATGCTGAGCTTCTCATGAACCATTAACCCCCAAGTCCTCTTCCTCAGGGCTGCTCTCAGTCCATTCTCCACCCAACCTGTAATTGTGCTTGGGATTCCCCAGCCCAGGTGCAGAACCTTGCACTTGGCCTTGTTGAACTTCATGCAGTTTGCATAAGCCCACCTCTCAAGTCTGTCAACATCCCTCTGGATGGCATCTTTTTCCTCTGTTATCAACCAATCACTCAGCTTGGTGTCATCTACAGACTTGTTGAGGGTACACTCAATCGTACTGTCCATGTCTCTGACAAAGATATTAAATAACACTGATCCCTATATTCCCTAGATCCCACCACCTCTATTATTATGTGTGGCAGAGCTCTTTCCTTCCTTAAAACTGGTTGTCAGCTTAGTAGGAGTATCACGGAATCATAGAATTGCTAGGGTTGGAAGGGACCTCAAAGATCATCTAGATCCACCCCACTGCATTGACAGGGACACCTCCCACTGGATCAGGTTGCTCAGAGCCCCATCCAACCTGGCCTTGAACACTTCCGGAGTGGGGGGAATCCACAACTTCCCTGGGAAGTTCTCCCATCAGTTACAGTCAAGAGCTCTTTGGAGAGGTTTAATGATGTTATTGCCAGAAATAGGGTCAAGACTTAAGTGTCGAACAAAAGCCCTTGACAAAGGTAGTCATCTTGCTGGCATGACTTTGACCTTTTTTAACTAAGTAAAGCTTCAGGCAACAGCTCTGCTGGTCTGATTTCTGTAACACAAACGTCTGTCATAAATTCTTTTCTTGCACATATGCCTCTGTGCCCCAGTGTAAAGAAACAGGAGTAAATTCTGCTGTTTTCAATATAATGAGATTTTTGTACCTAGCATCTCTTTTAATAGTGAATGACATGTTCTGTGCTTCCTTTTTCCCTCTTGCTGTACCCTACAGACAAATTTCAGGAGTCTGCCAGACACCAAGTCCCAAGTTCTGAAGAGGTTTGACTTGGAATGGCTTGCCCCTTAACTCTCAAACAGAAGTTGTCATTTTCCCTGCACACAGCCACCAAGCCTTGAGGAGCCATAAATGTGTGACTTTGATAGGCTTGTGCTTTCAGTGAAGGAGAATAGGTTTGTAAGTGTATAGAGGCCAAGTTCAGCCTTTTTTTGCACATGCATATCTGGGGACATTTTTTTTCCCCTTTGTGCTCTTTGGTTTCCTGCAGAGTGCTGCAGCATATTTCTTAGTCATTCAGAATTCTCTGAAGTGATGACCTTTGGTGAGAATTTTTTTCTCTGGGTGGTAGCATGACTGCCCATAGATATCTTCAGTTAGTTGGCATATACACCGAGATGCTTTCAGCCGTTGAAGTCTCAGTTGCGAAGATGGGCAGTCAAAGCAGAGCTTCAGCTGTCTTTACATTGAATATTGTTTCTGGAAAGAGCCATGTCATTCTGTTTTTTTCACAAGTCATTCACTCTTGTTCCACTAGAGCTGAACTCTGAAGCCCATAATTTACATCCCTCCCAACTAGCTGTGTAAGCTGTAATTTTATCATCCTGCCTTCCATGCATTAAAAAGTTCAGAGGAATAAAACAGGCAGAGAGACCTGGTCTAGCCAAAGTTCTCCTTACTACATTAACCACAATGCTCGTTTTTATCATGTGGATTAGCAAAGGGAACTGTTGTTCTGAAAACACATCAGCTGCTTGTTCAGAGTGAAAAAATATTAAGCAGATTCAGATATGTGATTTGAAGACAAAAGCAGAGGACGGAGAAGAAAATAATGAAGTTGCTAACCTAGGCCAATGCTCAAGCTTGAGCACATCATTGTAGTTTATTACTTGAATTAATGCCATCATTTCTGGGTCTTCTGTAACATCCAAATCCTGGCATCAGTGACATTTCAGCTGTCTAGAAAGGGTCTACCTGTATATCTGAATTAAGTTGTCTTGGGCACTACAATCATATAGCCTAAGCATACAATTATGTGATTAATATCTAACACGCACTTAATACAAAGTAGCGCTCTGAGCATTAATAAGTTTTTTCCAGAACATGTCAGGAGGCTCTAAATTGTGGTGTCATATCCTCTAGTCCTCCCTTGTCAGAGAAGCAGTATAATCTCCTGTGCCCAAGTTCTGGGAAAGTAACTGGTAGTGGGGTGACCAGTAACTTTAGTGTGCTGCGCATCATGTTCTTTGTTGTCAGCAACAGACTAAAACCCCTTGCAAATGAATTTTCATGACTCCTTATAAATTTTGGTTTCCTACCTCCCTAGAACTCGGTTGCAATTTGCATATCAATGCGTATTTTATGAGAAGATAATGTAAATCAAAGAGGTACTTTTAGGCTGCCAGTTTATGTAGGTTGTAGTACAATTCTTGGTATTTAAGTTTCAGCATACAGTTCCCAGTGAAAGAGCAGCGTGAAGTTAAGACTGTGATTTATTTCTAAGTACTTGACTTCACGTGTTAGTGCTTACAACTACTGTCTAAACATGCCCTGCTGAAGCTCTGAAGCAGACGAAACAATTTTGTGCTTCAAAGTTTTCAGTGTCAGGTTAGCTTCCAAAAATATGTCTCTACTCTCTTGGGCTGTTATTAAGGCTACAGTCTCTTACAGATAAATTAGTTCACTGCTAGTGAGTTGATCTGTATTTTCTATGACTGATATATTGCTGTCTTGAAATACATTCCCAGGCATTGGGTCAAAAGGAATATCAAAACTTGACAACAGACTCCCATATGATGAGTCAGTCATGAGCAGGTGTCTGCATGCTGGTTAATTGTTAGGGTCTACAATCCTGTATAGGACTGAGAAAGGCCTACATTTCAAGGACTGAGACTTGTAAAAGTCTCCTTTGAGCCCGAGTTTGTTTCTTTAAAGGCACAGGCTCCACCAGATACCCTGAGGCACCACAAAGTGCTCTCTAGTCTCTCCATCAAGGAACCTGATTAGCAATGTCCAGCATGTGGGAGAACTAGGGAGCCTGAGACAGGAGGTGAGTGGTGGAGGCTCAACTTGCGGACATGAGACACAGTGGGCCTAATTTTGGTAAAATTTCAGCCATGCATGTGTACTCTGAGCTTTTCTAAATTCTCCTTCAGAAAGGGCGTTTGACTGTTTCTATTAAATAGTATGGGAGTGTGAAGTGTGCTTTCCGGTGAGAAAGGAAGGGAACGAAATGCACGTTTTGAATAATTGCTTCTAAGTTTCTTCTGTCTTCTGACCCTGTACTAATTCTGCAAATAAACAAGTCACTTGTGTGCACTGCATTCAGTGAGAGCAGTTGTTCCTGAATGAAGTGTGTTATTTGAGGAAATTGCAGTCAGTGTGAAATGAGTGAAGTCCCGAAGTAAGACCATGACAAGGTTTCACATGTCATGGGCATGTTAAGAGTAACTGATAATTACTGTGTTACAGGCAGAGGTGGCTTTTCACGTTGCTGTAAAGAATGGTACTGAAAGTTCTCCTACATCATTTTTCTTTCAGCATTGTACTTTAGATATAAATATATTAAGTTCTTGAAGTGTTGGACACCTATTTCTGGAAAGATTAGCACAATTCACCTGTAATTGTTGATTTGTCCCACTCAAAGGCCAGAGATGTAGTTTGAATCTAAAAAATGTTGTGTAATAAAAAATGCGTCAGTTAGAATGAGCTGAAATTCCATCATGTTGACCAAGGACATAGAATACATGGAAATGGTTTCCTTTCTGTCCAAGATGAAAAGAGATTGGTATGTTCATTCACAGAGACCTCTACTTCCCTCGCTTGAGGGCTGGTTAGCGGCTGCGTTGCTTCACCACAGAGTTGTGAGAGCTTGGCACAATGTTCAGACACAGAAGTACCATCTTTAATTTAATAACGGGATCCTACCTTTGTTAAATGTTGTAACTGCTTTTTTGATGGAGATTAAACGACGAGAGGAACATAAAAAGATAACAGTCAGAGCTGCAGTGCTTGGTTGTTGCTAAGGCCTGAGACAAGAGAGGAAAACACAAAAGTCACGCTCCTTTTTTTTTTTTTTTTTTTTTGTTAGGTCATGAGAGAGTGGGAAGAGGCAGAGCGCCAAGCAAAGAACTTGCCAAAGGCTGACAAGAAAGCTGTTATCCAGGTAAAGGAAAACGCAACCATAAGCTTACCCACTGGGGCCACAGTTAAAATACAGAGGGTGCTGGGTGGGATGAAATTTTTAAATCTACTTCTGTGGGGATTTAGTGTTACTCACTGCTGTTGCTATTTTTCTTTCTAGCTGTTAGTGGCTGCTGGGTGTCTCAGTACTTTGCAGGCATTCCCTGGAACAGCAGTGCAGAACATCACTTGTGACTGTGTAGTGGGGTAGAATTTCTCTTGAATTGATTTGCCTTCAGTGAGAGCTGAAAACTCAGTTCCTGTGGGCCCCTTTTGAAATTTAGGCCATGATAAACTAATATAAACTGCAGGACCTAAGCTCAAAGTGGAGATGGGAATGTAATTTAAGGAAGAAATTTCCATCGGTTTTATCTTGAAAGAAACCCTCAGCCAAAAATGATTTTATCCAAAATTTTACTATAACTAAAAAATTCTGACAAGCCAGAGACTGCTTGACTCCCACTGTGGCTATATCAGGTATTATTCAGTACTGCTAGGATGATTTCAATGCAAAACTATAAAAAGGTAACATTCAGAACCAGATTGCATTGTACATTAGATCCCACAGCCTTACTCTGTGCATTTTACCCAGTCATTCTTTTCCCTTACTGGAATAAGTCTGGGCTCAATTTTTCTTTGTGGTGGCCAGTTTATAAGAAATTATAGTGACTTTGTTCAGGTTGGAATATTTTTTTTCCCCCTGTGCAGATTTGCTTGTGAACTCATATTGACTTGTGATGGCAGAGGGCATATGCTTGCCAAACTCCACCTTCCTCTATACACAATTCTCTGGTGCTGAACCACTGGCTCGGTGCAAGTGAAGGATTCACTGGTGGTTGTGCTGAACATGTCAGGAATATTTGGTTAGGTTAATAAAATATGGCCAGGTGTTCAGGAATACAGTGCATCAGCAGTTCCCACTGAGTTCAGTAGAAGTGCAGAGTTCCTGGGAGCCAAGCTAGACTTGACATGGGGAAAGACTTTGGTGATTTGCAGACAGGGGTATCTGATGTCTTTGCTTTTTCCGTTGCAATGGATGTCTTTTTCAGCATTTCCAGGAGAAAGTGGAATCACTGGAACAAGAAGCAGCAAATGAAAGGCAACAGCTGGTGGAGACTCATATGGCACGGGTGGAAGCCATGCTGAATGACCGTCGCCGCATTGCTCTGGAGAACTATATCACAGCCCTGCAGACTGTCCCACCCAGAGTGAGTGCAATACCACAAGCTCTGTCAGCTGTGTTAAAATCACTATAGTTGACCCAGGGTAAAAGAAGGTGTGCCTAGATACAGTCCAGCTGTGGAGCAGTGAGTGTCTATCCCTCAAGCAAGGGCTACTGCAGTAGTCAGCTAGTTGGAAAGTCAGAAGCTTAGACTTTGTGTGTACATAAATGTAGGCACAAGCACACGTCCTAGTACATACTGATTGATACATACATGCATACAGATATTTAAGGAAATAATGCAGAAGTGGTTTGGTTGTCAGAAATTGTAGCTGTTCACACATCCTGCAGAAGAACAATAACATGTCCCTCCAAGTGACATACAGTAGGATACTTAATTAGGTCAAGATAGAGCTTAAGGATGTGCGTGGTTGTGATTTTCCGTTTTGTTTGTTGAACTGTTGAAATGTTTGGTGAAGGATCTTGGTAGGATTGTTGGATAGTGGGAAAATAGCACACTGTCAATTCAAAGTTGTTGGTGTTGGATGTGATGGCTATTGGTGGGTGCAAACCCTAAGTTCAAAATGTGGATTGAATGGAATTTTTAGTGACTTCATATCTGTGATATTTGTATTCAATACCAAAATAACTGGTCTGTGACCTCCAGAAGAAGAGAATCTGCACAAACACTGCAAAACAGTCACAGAATCACAGGGGTTGGAAAGGACCTCAAAAGATCATCTAGTCCAACCCCCTGCCAGGCAGGGTCACCTAGAGCACATCACACAGGAACTTGTCCAGGCGGGTTTTGAATGTCTCCAGCGAAGGCGACTCCACAACCTCTCTGGGCAGCCTGTTCCAGTGCTTTGAAGTCAAATGTTTTATATACCTTTCACCTCTTGAACACTTTCTAGATGGAGAAAACATTATGTGACTAAAACACTATGAGTCAGCAGTGTAAGATGTAGCCATTAAATCCTGAAATTGGCCTTACAGAGAATTACATCAATACTGCTAAACTGGTAAAATTTCACATTTTAGTGACTTTCCTTCTGCAGAGAAACACTCATATTCAGTGAGGATGGAGAAGGGATCATTGTCTTAGTTATCATCATCAAATTTTTTTCTCCATTCACTCCATGGTGCAAATCTCTTGTTTTTTTCTGTGTGCCAAGTAAAAGAAAAACTTTTTCGGTCAAAGTGTCACAGGAAGACTTCAGAGTAGTTGTATGAAGAGTTAATCTGTATTTTACAACACAGTAATTTCTGAAAAAAATGAAGCTAGTCTGTATTAAATTGATAGAGGATGTTGTTTGGTCTGAGTGTGAGATGGATGTTGTAACCTGTGACTATTGTGAGGGTAGTGAAGGACTTGAACTCGAGTGTCTCATTAGTAGAGAGATTAGTGACTTACAGGCTGGAATTCAGCTTCCTTTAGGAAATTGGAAGTCTGCTGCTCAGAACTGAGAGGGAGATGAGTGCGTAGACTGGCTACAGGTCGTGTTTGCTTTCTTGCAGGGTGGTTTTGGGTAGTTCAGCTACCTAAGATAGTATTTCACATTTGGCTTTAGCCAGTCAGCTGTCACTGTGAAGTTGAGCCTCATGCAAATGTTGTCCTGTCTGAAAAGTATCCCAGGAAAATTATTTAATTTCAAGTTGTTTGTGGCTCAGACTGGTTGGCAGCGTGGTTCTGCAGGTATGTGAGGTTGTGGAAGGCAAAGATGGGAACCACACATAACAGCAGAATAGTTCCTAGAGCTGCCAAAGTCTGCAGCTTCGTTTCTAGCTCAAGGGAACTTGACCTTACATGTTTGTGGAAGGCAGATGACATCTCTACTGCAACAAAAAAAAAGTGAACATAATCTGCAGAACTCTAAAGGGGCAAAAACGTTAACACCAACTTTGGAACCAGAAAATCCTGCATTTTGTGCTTGGTTTGCTTGTAGTCAGCTCCCAGGACATTTAAATTAATAATAAGTTTGCTGTGTCAGTGGGAGAGCATCAGGCCTGAAACGCTGTGTCAGAGAACACTATTTGATACATGGCTCCAATAGAAGTTTTGAAGGTACTGTTAAAAGACAGAGGTGCATCCTATTGTGCATCCCTACGAAAGCTAATCATTATGAAAGCAGCAGGCAGCAATGATGGAGGGTAGGTAGCATCATCTCAAGGTGCTACCAGTCAGGGACTCACCTCAAAACTAATGGGGGTGAATAGTTTAAAGAATAATGTATTTAAACAGTTCCTTTGCCAGTCTTGTTGTTGGTACTGTCCTTGCCTCAGCATTTTTTGGTTGTGTACTTGGTAGTTACTGACAGTTCAGGCATGTGCCTGTGAACTGCTAGTCAGATGTGTGCCAAAGCACATGAAAAAACTGACCTTCAATTCAGCAGGAGGATTTGCCTAGTTTTATTGTGGGGCAGAGGATGAGACCTAAGGAGAGATTGATGGTAGCTGAGTGGCCTAATGAATGAACACAGTCCACTAAACTGCTTTGCAGGATATGGAGCCAGAAACCTGAATGCATTGTAAATCCAAACTTTGGCTGTGTAGCCAAAGAGAAAATGGGATTAATGGGAAATTAAACTCTGATACCCTAGGTATATTTCTCTTCAGGGGTTCCCTAGTAAACTAAAAGTGCATTTGACGCAATTGTGTTGTCTTTGGGAAAGTAAATAATAACCCTACTGGTGACTTGTTAAGCAATCTTACAAAAGGGAGTTCTCCAAAAGTAATTTATAGAACCCCTCTTCTACAGCCTGCTTTAATTTATGTGGTGTGCTATTAGTATGTTTACTATGGGAGTAGATTGTGAATATTTGAAGTGATGGAGTCTATTTCTCTAAAACTACAAGGACAGAATTTGGGTTTAAATTAAATAAGTTAGGCTTTTTTATTGAAGTGCATGTCGTCTGCACAGTGCTAGGATGATTACCCTAAGTCTGGTGTGTGTATTTGTACGTGTATAGATGTGTGTGCGCAAAAAATATTTTTCATGGGCTGTTTAATCACTTGGACGTGTTGCCTTGTACTTGAATTTTGAACATTTGCCCAGATTCTTTGAGATTCTGACAGAGCAGTTGAAGGAGCAGGATTTTTGTTTTGCTCTTGGGTGTCTAGAAATCCATGACCAGTCTTAGCCTGCTGATCAGTTATCAAAATAGTACAGTGAGTCTGGCACTCCTGGTGTCATCAGATTGGTCATGGATGTAATGTACAGTTCTCTGTGAGTGACAAAATCCTGATCCATTGGGAGCTCCTGTTTTCTGTATGGATACAGATTATGTGGTGTTTGTGTTCAAGGGGTAGGGTCTTCAGAGGACCCAAAGAGAAGCTTCCTCTGGCTTGGAAAGTTCCTGAGCTATGGATGAGGGGAAGCCAGAGGGCTGTGTGAGGAGTATCATACAACCGTAGAATGCCAGGTTGGAAGGGACCTTAAGAATCACCTGGTCCAACCTTTATAGGTAGGAACATGGTTTAGATGAGATGGCCCAGCACCCTGTCAAGCTGAGTCTTAAAAGTGTCCCGTGTTGGGGAATCCACCATTTCCCTGGGGAGGTAATTCCAAAGTCTGACTGTTCTTGTAGTGAAAAATTTTCTTCTGGTCTCCAGTCAAGATTTCCCCAAGGAGTAATTTGCACCCATTACCCCTCATCTTTTCCATGTGACTCCTTGTAAAAAGAGTCTCATCTCTTGGTAGCCACCCTTTAAGTACTGGAACACAGCAATAAGGTTTTCCCGAAGCCTTCTCTTCTCCAGGCTGAACAAACCCAGCTCTCAGAGCCTTTCTTCGTGTGGCAGGCTTCCTAATCCTTTGATCATCTTTGTGGCCCTTCTCTGGACCCTCTCCAATCTGTCTGCATATTTTTTTTATGGCAGGAACCAGAACTGAACACCGTTTTCCAGCTGTGGCCTGACAAGTGCTGAGTGGAGTGGGATGGTGACTTCTTTATCTCTGCTGGTGATGCCCAGCATCCTGTTGGCTTTCTTTGCTGCTGCAGCACACTGGTCACTGGTATTGAGCTTGTTGTCCACCAAGACCTTCAGGTCCTGTTACGGTTTGACTCAGGATTGGCAATTGAACCAGTGACAATACTGCTCTCGATCCCCTCCCCCTCCCAGCCAGGTAGGGAAGGAGAGAGAGAATAAGGAGAGAGACTTCCTGGATTGAAAACTAAATTAGACAGCTTTAATTAAATACTAATGATAAAAGAAAATATGTACAAATATATACAAGTATGTTCAGGAATGTGCAAAACCCTTTTGCCCTCCCACACCCCCAGAAACTCCCCCAGCACTCTCCTGAGCTGTGAGCAGTTCTGAAATGTCCTGGAGCACTGCCAGAGAGAGCGGCAGAGCAGACAGGAGCTGAGGGGAGAGTTGTGAGGGTCAGGGATGCACGGGCCTGGGGATCAATGGTGATGGATAGGCAGAGTCCTCCCTGGACACCAGCCATGGATGGAAGAGAAGGGAAGAAGAAGCAGGAAAGTGCTTGACTTTGATCATCCTTGACCCTATGCTGAGCTTACATAGATATATGAAATGCAATACTTTGGTCAACTTTGCTGTTCATCTAGTCCACTCCTCCCTAGAGGAGGGGTTGCAGATACGACTCTTCTGCTCCCGTAGCATCTGAGGCGGCAGAGCAAAGTGACCTTGGCGTCTCAACAGTAACATCAACATTCCAAGATTATCAGTCCACTTGCTGGAAAACTTGCTGCTAGTTAAAAGAGGAAAAAAAAATCAGTAAAAGGAAAATTGACTTCATCTTGGCTCAAACCAGGACAGGTCCCTTTCCACAGAGCTAATCTCCAGCCAGGTGGATCCTAGTCTGTGTTGTTCCTGGATTATGTTTTCCCAGGTGCAAGACCTTACGCTTCTCAAAGATTATGGAGAGCAGCCTCACGATGATATTAGACACTTGTCCCCTGTTGAGCTCCTTTGGAAGAGGCTTTCCTTGTAGGATAGCAAAATACGGGAGTAGGGGACCTTTGGTCTGGGCCAGTAGGGTAGTCACTATGTTTTTGCACATGCCTGGAAAATCAGCTGGTTTTAGTGCAGTTCTACCTAAAACTACAAAAGTCTGGGAATCCTTTATGGATAGCTTTTGTACAAGACAAAAAATGTTAACTGCAGGTTACTTTCAGGTGTTGTGCAGATGATTGCCCAATGCCAGTGTCAGAGGTGTGCTTCAGAGTACCACTCTGGGCAGAAAGGGAGGCAAGGAGCATACAAAGATGAAATTGCATAGCTTCAGGGTCTACTAGAAAAAAAAAATTGAGCAAAACCAAATATTTGTACTGTTGCTCTCTTCTCAGGAGCACTGTCGTGCAGGCTGCCCAGACACTTAAAATTTTATCCTCATCCCTGATTCCTCATGCAGCTTAGCTGTGCTGCTATACTTTGTTGCCATTTAAAATGGGGTGCAGCTGTTCAGTATCCAGTGTCAAAATACTGTATTGTTTCATCCTGCTTGATGGCCTTACTAGAGAAAAGGAGGATTAGTGGCAGCTGGAAGCAATATGCCTCTAGTTTTTAAAACAGTTGGAAATTTTCCCCTTCATTTTTCAAGTTAAATAGAGGAATTCAAATCCATCAGTCTCTGTGAGGATATTGATTCTGTCATTTGCTTATATTTGCTCTTTCACGTGCATGTCAAATTTTGCTGGATTTATGTCTCCCTGTTTAATCTTTGTTGGTAAGAGAGGCACATTCTCTGTGGGAAGCCACTGGCAGAGGACAAATATAAGCAGACAAGAAATACAGCTCCTAGTGGTGAAATAAAGGGTTTCAGAGCAAGAAAATTTACAGGAAGACTTTGAAAAGTAATTAACTTCCTTACTTTACGCATAGATTAAAGTGAGCATATAATCATTAAAATGAGTTTAAAATGTTTCTCTTCTAATTCAGCACTATTTTACTGAAATGTAAGTTATTGCTGAACAGAGCAGGATCATTAAGATCAACCCTAGCATGTATGTTAATCCATTTGAAATGTTATCCATTTTTTTTTCTTGTTGCCTTCAGAATTTGGTCTGGTATTGTTTGTGCTATGCAAGCAATATCTGTTTATACAGAAGGAGCACAGTGCAGGCTGAAACTAGTCAAGTTTGGCTGTTTATATATGGAAGAGGGATCTACAGAGGGGCCCTTACTTGGAGCCTCTGTGTTTGGGAAGCTAGAAGCCTTTCCTGAGTCCAACAAGGTTGCTGTGGAAATAAGCCATTGGAGGCAGGCCAAAGCATTGCTGCTGATCTAGTGATAAAAATCCTCCTGTGCAGTAGGAAAGAGCAGTCCAGCTCTAATACTCCACCCTTTAGCTCTTGCTCCTCCAAACCCCTAAACTTAGAGCTGTGGAATTTCTCACATACACTTAATTTTGTAGGATTGTGTGAAATAGCGTGGATTTCAGCTCTGTTTTTAAACCAAGTCAGACTTCAAGAAATGTGGTCACTTAACTCTTTTCCAGCAACTTCTGGAGTTTTTCTGTGAATGAAACCAGGCTGTCTTGTTTTTTCCCCAGTATGTGGGCTTGGATATATTGTATAGTCATACACCTGTGTTGCCAGTGGGTTGTCTGTACGAGCGAACCAAAGACAGAAGAGGCAATTCCAAATTTCTGTTAAGTTCTGCAAAACTCTGGCAGGTTCATTATGTCTAAAACACATGGTTTTAAAAGAGTGAGCAGAAACAAAATTTGTCTTAATTTGTAAAAGCTGATTAAGCTCAAATCCTGAAAGGCAAATAATGAGATTAAATCAAATACAGTTTTAATTTTATTCTGCCCCAGGAAGAGTCCTTGGATGGGTAGGCAAAGGGAAGTTTTGAGTACCATTAGAGCCATGTATGTATGATGTGTGGGGTAATGTTTTCTTACAAATTAGCAGAAATGATGAGAAGACATCTGTAAGTCCACATGAAAGGCAGCTGGATTGGGAGTTCAGTTGTGTCTCATCCATGAGTGGAAGTCTTGCATTCATCCTAGCCAGCCATTCTTGAATGTTCCTAAAATGAACTCCTACTCCTGTGTCAAACACGACCTGCAAGTTAATAACATAGCGGGTAAAATATATACCTAATACAGTGTACAAGGTATTCCTAGTAGGTGATTGAAAAGAAGTAATTGTTGCATGTTTCAAAAGCAGTAATCAGAAAGGACTGGTGAGTGATTTTTCTCTAAAGGCAAGATTAAATAGCACAATATGGCATTGTAAAACCTTCCTCTTGGATTTAGAGAGAATTTTGATCAAAATGACAAGCTAGCTCAGAATTTCCCATGAAAGCTTCGTGGCTCAGAGCTGGGAAGTTGTGCTTTAAATACACAGAAGTGCTTTGATACGATTTTTGTTTTGTTTCTCTGTAGTATGTCATTTGAATTTCCATGAGGAGAGTATAAGTTTGTAGCAATCCAAACTAGATTTTATGTTTACATTTTCCAAGCTCAGTGCACTTGCACAATTTAATCACCCCCTTAAAATCTGAAAGAGTTGACTAGGATCAATATAGAGTTCATGGGGGGGAACTCCCTGCATATATATTCGTATTTATATTTCTGTGTGTATATATGTATTACTTGCTAGAAACTGTTTTTTGAGAATTTTAGTTCTCATATATGATTCCTTTATGGGGATGACCTTGTATCTTGATGCTGATGCCACCTGAAATAAAGGCAGTGGATTACAGAGTCAGTGGGGATGAAGCTTACCGCCAAGGAACCATCAGTGTTTTCTGCTTTTTTTATGGGCTTGTGCCCTGTACAGCTGGAAACAGAGAGAACTCTCTTCCAAATAAGAGACAAGGCATATTCTCTACAGTTTTAGGTAGAAAATCAGCTTTTTAATGAGTCATTGTCAGCCTAGGTAGTCTATGTAGACCACATATGTAATCTGTGAACCTGTCTAGTTTGTATCGAATGTATTGAATGCATCCAAGTCCCAAGATACTTAGAAAAACTATATAAAATTATACAATGTTAGAAAAGTCACTGGAGGTGGGCTGCCAATTCAGCCAAATGACTACTACCCTTAGTGGTATTTAACAGGTATTGTCAAGATTGTTATCCTATTAACAAGTCTCTTTGTGACTCTTAATGTAAAAGTTTCATTGACATACTGCAGTGAATAAAAACACTGTAAGGGAACACAAGAACTATGTCCTTCTGGTGTTAGACATGACACTTAAATGGAAATATCTTTTGAAGACATGGAAATTAGTCCTTTTCTCTCTAGTCTGCCCTAACTTGCTCTGTTCATGTGTCTTGTGGGCAAGCAAAGCTGAATTATCAGGAAAAGTAACAACATTTTCTGTCTTCAGAATGTTCTTGTTGTTGTTAACTTCCTTGTCTTCTAGCCTTTGTTCCTAAAAAGCTTTACAGTTGGCATTTCCGTTTGTTTGGCCATTACCACAATGTTGTGAGGATTACTTACTTTCCAGCATTTGTCCAATTTCTTGCAACTTCATCCCAGGGTGCTTGGCTTTGGGGGCTTGGGGTAATTTTCCTAATGAACAAATTTTCAGTCATGGAGCCACTGAGTTCAATCTTGTGGCAGGAAATGGCTTCACATCTTTCTCTGTCCAACAAATCTTCTTCAAATAACCTTTGGTTTTCTTTCCTCAGATATTTTTAAATCTGTCGTTTCTCTTAAGCTGAAGAGACTCTTAAATCTTTGAGCTCTTTGACTTAATGTTCATCTCCTGTGTAAATGTTAAATTAGTTTAGGCTCTATATTTGCCCATGAATCTAAGTCTTCTTAAAATTTCAGCTTTGCCCATGGTTCTTCCTGCTTCAGAATACTGTGCACAGGGCCTCTGACTCTCATTTTGTCACTTCCCCACCCTCTTCTCTGTATCCCTGCCAGTGCCCAAACCAGTCTTTCACCACTTCTGCTCATTCTTTAATTTACTGCACAGCCTTCATGAAAGGTGACCTTTCCTTTTCTTCTTACCTGCCTCAGCTTCATGCTTTTCACTGCTCAGCAGCTTCAGGTAGGATGCACAAGGACAACAGCGCAAGTAGAGTTGCAGGGGGCTGGGGCAGGTTTCCAGAATCCATCATGAGCACTGAGTTAAAAATGAATGTCTTAGTTGAATGAGAGAACACTTTCCTATTTTGGCACTGTATTGTTGTGCAGAGTAGGAAAGTACATTGATATATTAATTTCTTAGTCTTCACTGCTCTATCATCAGTCTGTCTCTATTTTCATGTTCTCTGGAGCTACAGACCTTTCCTTTGTTTGTATTCAATTATATGCCTTAAGCCATGTATTTAATAGGTTTCAGTAATTACAATTGTCTGCAATATGTACATAGACTAAGATTTTTACAAAATCTGGCACCCAACCCGAGTACCTTCAGAAGAACCAAGTAGGTGGCCCTTTTTTCTCACGGCTTTTCAGTCAGTTGTATGTTCTGGATGTGTACTTTCTGTATGTCAGCTCAGTGGTTCCTTTTTTTTTTCCCTGATAGCATACCAGTACTGACTGGACAGGGGTGTCCCAAGTTTGGGTTTTCTCTGTTTTTTTAAGTTTTGCAGTCAAGTCTGGTGGTTATTCTTTGGCTTAAATGGAGTAGTGCTTTCTCATGGTTTTATGTGCAGCTGTCAGGTTACTTTCTGATTTGAATCTGGATATTTACATTAAGTTTACTGTTGATAAAACTTAGCAGTTACAATCATTTTTGTTGCTCAAGTTTAACTCTCCTTGACAGATGTTAATACTGGTTGAATATTCAGCATAGTAGAGCATATATGAAGAATTTTCCAATGAAGTCCAAGTTTTGGGGGATCATATAGGAGGGGTTTGCCTAGTGGTGGTGAAGCAAGGAGAATTGGGAGCTTGGAGCATGGGGGCTTCCTGAGCTGGGGAAGAGGAGAAGTAGAGTCTGGTGGAGAGAACGAGAAAAGCCCAGAAGAAATCACTGCTGATTGTCCATTAACTGGAATGCCAATGTGGCACTTATTGTCTTGTTGGGCCAATAGTATAGCAGTTAGTCAAGAAAATGCAACAGCTGAACTTCCCCTTGTGGTCGGGGAGGAAATCTGAACGCCCTCCCCAGGGACCTTAGGTACTACCTACAAATACTATATTAATGGTGCATCCTGCTGAATGGGTTGAGTGAATGGATGTTCCTTACAGTAGTCAGACTTGCCTTCAGAAGATAGCTGCAGACACTGGCTGGAACAGTGCGTTTGGTTTGGGAGCTAAAGCAAGTCTTGTTCTAAACTGATTTATTTTTTTCCCCCCATTTCTTCCCTGTAGCCTCGTCATGTATTCAACATGCTGAAGAAGTACGTGCGTGCTGAGCAGAAAGACAGACAGCATACTCTGAAACACTTTGAACATGTCCGCATGGTAGACCCAAAGAAAGCTGCCCAAATCAGATCTCAGGTAATCCCCACTGAGGGCTGATGGGGTCATGTTTGTTCATAATCACTGTGAAGTTTCTGTCAACCTGTTTTTTTAAAAATACCTAACTCCTTTCTCTGAACAGCTTTACGTGCAATAAAAAATAATCTGCTTTCCAGCAGAAGATTAGGGCAGAGTGAGGTAGGAGTAGGGTAGGTATCATTTGTCTTCTGAGAAGAACTGAAAAACAGATTTTCTGTTTATCCAGATGGTGAGTCAGTTGTGGGCATTTCCCGAAGAGCCCTTCACAGTATTAATAATGCTCAGAGCCTTTATTATTAGTGCTTTGGTAAATAGCACCTCCAGGAAAATGTCAGTAATAGATTTAGTGACCACACATGGTCCTAGTTCCCTCAGCTGAAGTGACAGAATCAGAAGTGGTGTAGCCATTTGACTGCAGTCATTGCAGAGATACTTGTAGTGTCTATAAATGTGGTTACTGCAATGCACTCGAGTTTAGCATCTTCTTTTAAAACAAGCACAGTAGTTCATGGCATTTTAACTGCTAAATGTTACTGCAGTCCTCAACGTGTATGTTTTGGAACAGCTTTTATGTTGCCTTCGTAAATCATGGAGGGTGAGAAAGCAAAAAAAAAAATATTCAAGATGGAGCTGGCTTTCAAAACAGTGATTAAAATTGTAGGCACAATGGATAAGCTGTAAAATAACTGTGCTGTAATCTGCAGAATCTGCTGCTGTTCCCTCTGCAGGATGCAATGGGAAGCACTTGTTCCAGCCAGTTTTTGAACTGACTAGCATCGCTAAAAGCCTCTTCAAAACCATCTACCTCCCTGAACGGCACAATTTGCATGTTAGACTTCTCAACATCTATTCAAGCCAGACTGTACATTGACATCATGCTATCTTGAAATTGCTAGAGTCTTATGTGGTGAAAGTTGTCTTTCCCTTGTCTTAAACATTAAAGCACATTCTTTTTTGTCTATCGTGACTTCTTAGTTTCTAAAACACTGAAGTAGTTAATTTAAAAAAAGAAAGGAAAAATTTTGCAATATACAGGTTGTGTGGCAGCACAGGTGAAGAATGGAAACTGACATTTAAATACACAAAGTGCATTGTATTGCTCAGTATATTGTCATAGGAATGAGTCTTTCTATACTATCTTTGCTTCTTGAATTGGTTGGAAGGTTGGGGGAATGTAGGCTGGAGGATCTGTTTATGAAATTTTTTTTCAGTGAAAAATAGAAAACAATATTTTGTTCAAAAGTATAAATACTATATTTGGATTTGATTAAATCATACTGTTGTTTCATTAAAATTGCTGTCTGCAGCCCATTTTCCTTTTTAGGCCTAATTGCCCTGTCACACTAAAAAGTCTTTTACGATGCACCTCAATTTACCTTTTTTCCTAAAGAGAGGTGATACTTGTGGAGAGTACCGTGCCCTGGGGGAACATATGTCATGGGATGTCGTGACTCAACCCATAGGAGTGTGCGGGAGCCTGAGGCAGTAGAGTTGTCATCACATGAGACAATGCAGTATTGCTTCTGAGCGGAAATATTTTTGTTTTCAGCTGAAAAAGCTTGCACATGGTTTTACCAAGAAAATTGAAGCTCTTTTTGCGAGAACTGTTTCTGTTTGCAATATTAGGTTGAAGAAAAAAAAACCCAAACAGCTGAAACATTTTGATGCTGCAATCATTGCGCCTCACTCGGTTTGCGTGTTATGTGGAAACTTACGGGTATAGGCAAATGTAAATGTTGTTGAAGGGTAAATGAGGCTGTGGATTTCTGCCACGTGAGCTGCTTGTGTTCATGCACTGCCTCACAGCAAATGTAAACCCCTACTTTAAATTACTGTATTCCCATGGGATTTCAAGTAGTTGCTATGGAGGAGCATCTAGAATACTATTTTTGTAGCAGCTGTAGGAGAGAGGTGAATTGTGCAATGGATTTGACAGTTTCTGTACATAGACCACACTGAAATCTTGTACCTAACACAAGTGAGAACAATCTTGCTCTTTATAACCTTTAAAATCTGTGATAATGTCAACAGTAATATTCCCATCCTTAAAATATTTTTATTTCCATAGGTTATGACACATCTACGTGTGATATATGAACGCATGAACCAGTCTCTCTCCTTCCTTTACAATGTGCCTGCTGTGGCAGAGGAGATCCAGGATGAAGTCGGTAAGCAAACTATTAATGTAAAAAAAGGAAAATATTTCTGCGATGAGAAATCACCACCAAAAGCTAAAATACAGCATCTTACTTCTCTTATCGTTATACTATCCCAGCTGAAAAATAGCAGCGTAAACTTGCCGTAGTTGTTAAATTATAAATTAAATTATAACGAATACTTGGAAGAAAATGCCATATAAGACATGCAGTGGCATCATCATGTTGTTGTAAATGTCTTTACTGAAATAAGTTAATTTACATTTGGAGCCTCAGTGCTATAGGGATGCAGCTATTGACAATGCAGTTTAGCAAATCCTTACTGGGTTTGGTTATTTAATTTACGTGGTAGGTATTGGAGTAATGGTTTTAAACTGGAAGAGGGTAGATTTAAGTTAGACGTTAGGAAGAAATTCTTTACTGTTAGGGTGGTGAGGCATTGGAACAGGTTGCCCAGGGAGGTTGTGGATGCCCTGACTTTGTGCAACCTGATCTAGTGGGAGGTGTCCCTGCCCTTGCAGGGGGCTTAGAACTAGATGATATTCTAGGTCCCTTCCAACCCAAACCATTCTATGATTTTATTATTCTATTTACATTATCTGACGTAGACTTTTTGGAAATCCCCCAGCTGAAAAATTATTTGTAGGCCCAAGCATCCTAGAAAAGTGCAAGTATCAACTGGAAATTGCTAAGTGCAACTTTGCAGTTTCTTACTAGTTATGCATTTAGTTCTTGGTTAGCTGGTCAAATGGGTATCTCCTCTCCTCCCATTTTTTCCAGCACAGAGGCTGGGCTCTGGACCAGTCATGTAGCAACAGTCCTGTGTTTGCATCTTCCCCGAGTGCTGTCACAGCAGATAGCTGTGAGGGAGAATGGTCTTTCCTCCCTTTTAGGTTCCTGCTCTTGGCTGTGGCATTGCTGTGAGAGAGAGATCTCTGTCACAGCACTCAGTCTGCTGTGTGCTGCTGTTGCAGCAAGGCAGCTTCACTTAGTCTATAGTAATTTCACATATAGCCACAGCTCTGGATGTTATGTTGCTAATGTGCTTCTTTAAAAAAATTAATACGTGGTTGAATTCAACCGCCAGAACAGCTTTTTTTGCAAGATTATAATACTCTGCCAAATGGCAGTTAATGGATTTGTTTCACAAATAACCGACTTCAGATGGCTAAATAAATTATTGATTTCTTTAAAACACGAGGGAGGGAGGTGTGCCATTGCGGTAAAGATCAGGATGCATTTAGGACACACGGAGAGAATGGACAGGGAGGGAGTAGTGGTGGATTCATTTGCCAAAAGCACAGATTACAAAGGAGATGAGCTTGTGAGGTAGCTTGAGAGGGTCTGGGGGTGAGTCAGGAAGTTGTCAAGAGGTTGGGAGGAAATAAAAAAAGAGAGCTGAATTAGTAATTTTCCCTCACATGTTTCTAAGATCCACAGTTATAAGGCACAATCAGCAGTCTCAGTCTGTAGGTGTAGAGAGCTGTTTGGAGCAGGGAGAGGGGAACGCCTTGTTGATCATTTGAAAGCATATAATTTCTGTAGCAAATGAGATGCCAAATACTGTTAGGTCTTTGAGAGGCTCAGTTTGTGTTCCTTCTGCACTGCTGTCATTCTCTTGGGTTTTTTGCTTGAAGTTTCTATTTCTTCCATTCGTGGTAATGCATGTTGGTGAGGACCTTCTTCTGAATTTTCTTCTCCCTCCTAAATACTTAAGTGGAATAATTATATCAGAGGCTTTGACGTGGCATGGGAGAAAAAGTCTACTAACTGTTAATAGGACAAGGAAAAGGCTGAGGTGCTTAACACCTTCTTTGCCTCAGTCTTTAACAAAAGGACTAGCTACCCTCAGGGCAACTGGGTTCCTGAGTTGGTAGACAGGGATGGGGAGCAGAATCCCCTTCCTATAATCCAGGAGGAAGTAGTTAGTGACCTGCTGTGCCACTTAGATCCCAATAAGCCTATGGGTCCAGATGGGATTCATCCTAGGGTGCTGAGGGAACTGGCGGAAGAACTGGCTAAGCCGCTCTCAATCATTCATCACCAATCCTGGCTCACTGGGGAGGTCCCAGATGACTGGAGGTTGGCCAATGTGACACCCATCCACAAGAAGGGCCAGAAGGAGGATCCGGGGAACTATAGGCCTGTCAGCCTGACCTCAGTGCCTGGCAAGGTTATGGAACAGATCATCCTGAGTGCCATCAAGCGGCATGTGGAAGACAACCAGGGGATCAGGTCCAGCCAAGATGGGTGTAGGAAAGGAAGGTCCTGCCTGACTAATCTCATCTCCTTCTATGACTGGGTGACCCACCTAGTGGATGAGGGGAAGGCTGTGGATGTGGTCTACCTCGACTTCAGCAAGGCCTTTGACACAGTCTCCCACAGCATCCTCCTGGAGAAGCTAGCGATCCATGGCTTCGACAGGTGCACCCTTTGCTGGGTCAAAAACTGGTTGGATGACCGGGCCCAGAGAGTGATGGTGAATGGAGTTGCGTCCAGTGACCAACTGTGTCCCCCAGGGATCAGTACTGGGCCCAGTCCTATTCAATATCTTTATTGACGACCTGGGTGTGGAGATTGAGTCCACCCTCAGTAAATTCGCAGATGACACCAAGCTGGGGGGGAGTGTTGATCTGCCAGAGGGTAGGAAGAAGCTGCAGGAGGACCTGGACAAGCTGGATCAATGGGCTGAGGCCGACAGCATGAAATTCAACAAGACCAAGTGCAGGGTCCTGCACTTTGGCCACAATAACCCCAGGCAGCGCTACAGGCTGGGGGAAGAGTGGCTGGAGAGCAGCCCAGCAGAGAGGGACCTGGGAGTACTGGTGGACAGCTGGTTGAACATGAGCCAGCAGTGTGCCCAGGTGGCCCGGAAGGCCAATGGCATCCTGGCTTGTATCAGGAATAGTGTGGCCAGCAGGAGTAGGGATGTAATTCTCCCCCTGTACACAGCACTGGTGAGGCCTCACCTTGAGTACTGTGTCCAGTTCTGGGCCCCTCACTTCAAGAAGGACGTTGAGGTGCTGGAGCGGGTCCAGAGGAGAGCAACAAGGCTGGTGAAAGGACTAGAGGGAAAGTCTTATAGGGAGAGGTTGAGGATGCTGAGGTTGTTTAGCCTGGAGAAGAGGAGACTCGGGGGGGCCTTATCACCCTCTACAACTACCTGAAGGGAGGTTGTAGTCAGGTGGGGGCTGGGCTCTTTTTCCAGCCAACCAGTGACATGACAAGAGGGCACAGCCTGAAGCTGCTCCAGGGGAGGTTTAGGTTGGATATTAGGAAGCACTTCCTCATGGAGAGGGTGGTTAGACATTGGAATACACTTCCCAGGGAAGTGGTGGAGGCACCGTCCCTGGATGTGTTCAAGGCAAGGCTGGATGTGGCACTTAGTGCCATGGTCTAGACTGTGTGGTGGTGTTGGTCATAGGCTGGACTTGATGATCTTAAAGGTCTTTTTCAGCCTTGGTAATTCTGTGATTCTGTGAAGCTACAAAATCTGACTCTTAATCTCAAATGTAATGCTAATTTTTCGGGGAAAAGAGAGTCTAAAATTAGTAAGATATTATTTCCTAATAAGATGAGAGAAACTGCGATATCTCAAAGAAAAAGTCAGTCAGTCTCTTTAGTACTTTTTCCCTACCTTGATTTTTTTTTTTTTTTTTTCTGAGGGGCTGGGGGGAGTTTGGATATACTAAAAACTCTTCAAAGCATTGCAAAGTTTAAAGGAAAGAAAATTAAGTTCTCATACTGGGAGTTAGCAAGCAGCAAAAATTAAAGAAAGCACTACCAGATCTGGGGTGTACTAGATAAAATAGTTTCCAGTAATGAGAAGAGAGCCTGTTCTGTTTGAGTTTCAACGTTCTTCTTGTTGGTAACATTGGCTGTATACTTGGTTTTACATATTGGTTTTAATGAAAGTTTGTCGAGGTCATTCCCATCTGTTAAAGGAAACAGTATCCTTTTAGCTTTGATCACTGAGCAGTCAGTTTCAAAGTCCCTTCTGAAATTATTGAATTTCTTGGTCTCTGTACTCTTCCTAAACCCATGGAAAAGAAAATAAATTACAGCTTCAGAATCTGTGGAGAAGTAAAATACCAATAAAATTCCACTTTGTAACATTCCCAAGAAATATTACAATTCTCATTAAAAAGACAAATGTTTCATTAAATACTTTTTTTTAGAACCATTGACACAGAAAGTCTAAGTCAGTGGAAAAGTTGAAAAATAACCTAGGTAAGAACATCAAACACACACAATGTCTGAATACATGTAAGGAAGCATAGTTGAAAATAGTTCTTCTCTTAGGCTAGGATGTAAGTTAGATGGCTAATGTTTTAATTCAGGTTTTTTGTTCATTATACTTTCAGTTTCTAGTTCCACGCTTTTCTGCAGAGTTCTTAAGGAACAGTTTTTACCTTGAGGAACGAATAATCTTTGCTTTAGAAGACACAGCTCTGACAAAAGATAGTTTTTCCCTAAATTGAACAAGTAATTCTGTGAGAAGCAAAATAATTGAGTTTTATTTAAATCTAAAAAGGTGCTGTTTTTTTACTAGATTTCCTCTTTGCTAGAAATAGTATGCCCGATTTATCACAGTTTCTCCATTATTAGCTGTTGACAGCTGTTGGGATTAATTATTTTTTAGACACTACACTAGAAATGCATTATTTCGTTATACAGTCCACTGCTGAAGGTTCATCCATGAGAAACAGGTGGTGTTCTGTCATTGGGAAGTATATGTGCCTGAAGATAAGATGGACACTTGTAATTTTTGTCTGTTATTTTTGGAAGTCTTTATACTGAACAATAAATTTGAATTATAGGAAATAAAATCCAGAGTTATTGCTGGGGCATAGCAGCAGCATAGAGAATGTTTTCTTCAACAATCTGAAGATTTTTTAATTAATAGTGATCAGATGAGTCACAATCCAGCAGTTGGACATTCAAAGTTCCTTTAAAATACAGAATGTTTGAAGTTCCTGCCTCAAAAGGCAGGTCTACAGCAATAGTTTTAAGGTGTGGAATCCAAAATACGAAATCTAACTTCTATACTAAAAGCAGCATTTTAAAACATGTTTCTTTTTAGAACTCCAGCAGAGATGGTGGCAGGAAGTTGGGTAAAATTTAGGAGCTGTAGTCCTTATCTGCAGGTGTTCATCACCAGTTGATAGCCGCTGGCTTAAAAGAAGATGTCTTCATTTGAGTATATAGATATGTAGGAAGACCCACAGCACTCCGTAGGGTAGAAAGCAACACTTGCATGACGTGAGGATATTTTTTGCTAAGCATTTGACCAGTGTGTAATGTGCAAATGCCTCATTAGGGTGACAGGCGTGTATTGTAGCAGCAAATTCCAGATGTGTAAGGAAGAATACTGCTGACCGTCTTTTGTTCATATTGGGGCAGGGGAAAAAAAGATCAGTGTATGAGTTTGCAGCAAGAGGTCTGCCTGATCATGACTGTTAAGACAAAGCTTGGAAAGCATAAGCAGGTCATTCGTGTAGGAGACCATTTGGCATCCTAGCTGCAAATGATTTCTCAAGGGGCAGCGATGCAAATGTGGTACAAACCAGGTCACTTTCATGTAGTTCTGAGTGTTGAGTATCTCACAGCCAGATCTATGCCCCATGAATAAGAGAATGGCGAAAAAAAGAAAAAATCTGGTAAGAGATATTTATTTGCACACTGTAAGCGAACAGAATATTTGGTTACCTTGGTATTTATACTCACCTTATCTATTTGATAAATCTCATATACATATGTATCAAAGCTCAGAGAGGGCAATGACAGGCTTAAACAGAAATCAGCAGTTCCTTTGAACATGTTCTGCTTTAAATCCTTACTTGATTAGACTGCTTATCCATGTATGTGAAAGGCAATTTATTTGCTGGGAGTGGCACAGCAGGCACAGCTTCTGATTCAGAAGCTGTGTCAGAGCTTTGTGCATCAGTCAAATCGACAGACAGTGAGCTGAATTTTTAATTCTGTCATTGCTGCTGTGTTTCCAAACTGATGTCCTCAACTCCATGTTTTCTATCCCACCACTGATAAAATATTATGCACCATGTACCGCAGCAGTATCATAACTAAGCTCTGAAACATTCAGATATGAGCATTAAATAAGATAATGATTTCATCTGTCCCTTGACAAATAAAATCAAGCTATTGTTATTTCATTATTCTGTTCCACTGTGCCTATCCTGTTCTTGCGTGTTCTGGATCCTGCTCTCACATTATACAGCTGGGAGAGAGGACAAACACAAGCAGATCCCATATCACTGCTTAGTTTCAGATGCATATGGTGTGCTGTGGGTCAAGTATTTGTGTGCTCCAGCTTAGCATTTGAGCAAGAGAGATTTGCCTCTTGGCATTTGGTTCACAACTTCCTGTGAGGTTTTTTTTGAAGTATTTTTAGAAAAAGCTGGCAATACGGGACAAGCTACAGACTGAAAGTGTCTGAAGACTTGCTTTCTTTTAACCCTTCCTCTTTAACCACTAGGTCCCCTATACCTGTCAGCCTGCACCTGTGGAGGGCAGAGTTAGCACTACCTCAGCTCATTCTGCCCTTTCAGCATTTGTAAGACTAATTGTTTATTTCTTGTTTCTAGCTGCTAATTTTGACCTGTAGTCAATCCACAGCCTTGCTGCATTTCTTGTCATGAGTTGGATTAGGATGCTGTTCTCCATTCATTCTGTGGTATCCCTTTGAGGGCATCAGCTGCTTGTCACAGGCTGGCAGTCCAAAATGACAACCATTTTGGTTTGGGGATTTATATTGCAAAACCAAAACACACCCCTGGGGGGCTTAGCAAAAGCAAATTCTGTGTCTGTCCTGTTTGGTGCCATTTCTTTTGTGATTGTTTTCTTCATCTTCTCCCTTAAAATGTTATGTTTTGAATATGTAATTAATAATGTCTTTCAGACTGCAGTGGGACCTCTCAGTGTCTTGTTTTTCTGTAACTCTGTCTTGTACTTTCTGTCTTCAGATGTAGCTGAAGGGAAGAGCTCTACCTTCAAAAATATTTAAAATCATTGAAGCAATGTTTAGGATTTCTTCACTTTTATTTGAAGTTGGATTGCCATAGTGAGGTATCAGAATAATAAAGGGAAGTTGGCATACATTAAATGTGTCAATAGCTTGTTAAAAGGATGTTGTGAGATTACCAAGGTATGGGAATGGGATTGTACAGAACAGTATAATTTGTATCAAGTAAGAACAATAATTACCTTATTACTCAATTTCAGTACATTACACTAAAAATTCTTGAAATCACATGTTAGTCACGGAGCTGGCAGTTCTAGTTCTTCACGGGAAGCAGTTCTAGTCTTCCTCTTAGACTAGAAGCAAAAGTACTGGTAGTAGGTGCTTGATGCAAATAATGTGCAATTATCAGAGTGGTTATAATGCCTTAATTTTTTTAAATTATTTTTTCTGGTGAAGGAAAACAGGGATATTGAAGCATGGGTAAAAGAATAAGCACTCTAGGGTTTATCTGTACTGGGACAGATCAAGTTCAGTGAACTGGCGTAGAGAAAGATGAGGAATCATCATCAATAGTGTTCATCCTCAGGACAGTTGGGTTTCGCACCAGTTGACAAATCTGCTTAATCTAGTCAATGTAAATACTCCTTGGTGTGTCTACAGTAGCATTTTTAGCTCAAATAGGAGGACATGTTGGTAATAGATGGCTCAGTCATCCTATTTACTTTGTTGTTCCACTGCACAAGTTGTGCATGGGCTCTGACCTCGAGAACAGACACTGGAGAGGTCCACTTGGCTGTTAAATACTGACACATTCTACTCACCACTTATGGTGACAGGCAAAACAGACTTGACTTGTGGAAAAAAATCAATTTGTCACCAATTAGATCAGAGCGGGACAATGAGAAACAAACCCAGATCTTAAAAACACCTTCTCCCACCTCCCCCTTCCCTTCTGCCTGGGCCCAAACTGCTTTCCTCCCTATTTCTCTTCCTCCTTCCCAGTAGCGGCACACGTAGTCTCTGCTGCGCCTTCCTCCTCAGGGGAAGGACTCCTCACATTCTTCCCCTGCTCCAATATGGAGTCCATTCCACAGGAGAGTCCTTAATGAACTCCTCTGATGTGAGTCCCTCCCACAAGGTGCAGTCCTGCAGGAACAGATGACTCCATTGTGGGCTGCCCACAGAGTCACGGCCTGTTTTGGGCACAACCACCTCCCCTGGTGCAGGGTCCTGCACGGCTGCAGGTCCACACTTTGATCCTTCATGGACTGTAGGTCCACATCTGCCCCACCATGGTCCTCCACAGCTGCTCCACTGTGGTACTGCACAGGCTGCTCCACCACACTCCTCCATGGGCTGCAGGGGACAGCTGCTGTCTCACCATGGGCTGCAGCACAATCTCTGCTCAGGGACCTCCACTCCCTCCTTCCTCATTGACCTTAGGTCTCTGGTCAAGTATTGTCCTCACCTCCCTCTCTCCTCTCCTCTGCAGGTCTTTTAGCAGTTTCCTTTTCTCCTTAAATACATTAATTGCAGAGGCATTCTCACCATCACTGATGGGCTTGGCTGCAGCCAGAGGCTGGTCCAGTTTTGGAGCTGGGGAGCTTCCAGCAGCCCCCCCCCCCCGTGGCCCCTGCCCTACTAACAAAGCCCAAACACACAAGCCCAACACACCAACACATTTTTCCATGGCAGCAGTTCTTCCTTTCGGATTTGGTCTTACCTAAAGGTAGTGTAAAACCTACCTTCCAGTTTTCAAGAGACTGTGGTGTGTCTGTTCTGTGTCATACAGGCCTGTCATTCCTCCCATTCTGCTTTGCCCTCAAGGATAATGCAACTGGAACAAGCAGTGGAAAGCAGATTTCAGATAATGTGTTTTTGCACGGGTACCCTGGAATGACTTCCAGCACTAACTAGGCCTGTACTTTCTCCCTATAATTGACTTGACATACTTGTGTATATCCAGTAACCTTAGCTTTCCAAAGAAAAAAATTGAATTGTCTGTGAATCATAGAATGGTTTGGGTTGGAAGGGACCTAAAAGATCATCTGGTTCCATCCTTGCCATGGGTAAAGAGATCTTCCATTAGACCAGGTTGCTCAAAGGCCCCACCCAAACTGGCCTTGAAGTGATTATTTACCTTTAATCTTCTCCATTGAAGCCCTGTAGGATTCAGTTGAGTAGTTGATTAGTTATAACTCTAGCAAAAAATATATTGCTGGGTTGGTTATTAAAAATAGCAGAGAGTTCTACTAAAGCAAATTAATTCTCTGTTAAGGTTTACACAGCAGCATTCAGATAGTTTTTGTATTCTTAAATACTGACATGATATGGCTCAGGTGGACTGCCTGATAAGCAATTAAGACCCCTTTCACCCAAGGACATGGATTTTAAAGCATTTGTCTAGTTTATATATATGCACATACACACTCTTCAGCTTTTTTTTTTCAGGTGTTTCTTTTTTTAATCATCACAAGCTTATGGTCTTTACTAAGCCACCATTTTTGCCACTTTATTACCTCTACAAAATATTTATGGCATTTAAATAATTAGAATAATAGTTCAGTAAGATACCATTGAGCTATTTGTTGGAGCAGGGTGATGTATTCTGTTTATGTGGAGAAGCAACTATTGTCACAGAATCACAGAATGGCTGGTGTTGGAAGGGACCTCTAGAGGTCATCTGGTCCAAGCCCCCTGTTCAAGCAGCACCACCCTGAGACAGTTACCAGTGCTCAGTCACTGTCACAGTAAAAGAGTGTTTCCTGATGTTTGGAGGGAACCTCTTGTGTTTCCATTTGTGCCCATTGTCTCTGGTCCTGTCACTGGCCACCACTGAAAAGAGCCTGGCTCTGTCCTCTTTGCATCCTCCTTTCAGGTATTTATACGCATTGATGAGATCCCCTAGAGCCTTCTCCAGGCTGAAAAATCCAGCTTTCTCAGCTCCAGTCCCTTAATCATCTTTGTGACCCTCTATTGGACTCTCTCCAGTATCTCTCTCTTGTACTGGGTAGCCCGGAACTGGACACAGCACTCCAGGTGTGGCTTCACCAGTGCTGAGAAGAGGAAAGGCTTTGTAAATTCTGCGTGCTATTCGGGAGCTTGAAAGAGCTCAACTTCTGGTTCTTCTCCAGGTTGGAGACTCAGCTCTGTGCACTGGTAAAATATGTCCTTTGTTGCAGCTTAGGAGAGAGGGAGAAAAAAAAACTGGAAATAGATCCAACATTTTCCTCTTCTAAGCATCTTATTTTCTGTCCAGATTATTTAACTGTCATAGAGAGTAAGGCAGAGAATAGTAGATGATTAAAATAGATATAAATGCACTTCACTGACATTGATGTTCTCAAATGCTTTCATCAGTAGCATACTATATTCTCCTCATCTTTTGTAGCTAAATGGTCTATTTTGTCTTGTCATGGGCACTAACGTTCTTCAGAAAAGATACAAATCCTGTTTTTTCTGTGCAAAAGCCCTCTTTTAATCTCATAAATACTGTGAGCATTAGTTCAGTCAGTAAAACAGCCAGCTTCCTCCAGACCTTAGAGATATTGTGAAAAAGATTAATGGCTTCACATGACTTTGGATTGGGGTGACTTTTTCATTAGAGAAAGATATGGGGCATCTTGTTTTCCATCTGCCTTTCAGACATTTCACCAGAAAAAAAGATCTTACAAAGTTTATTAAGGTACTATTTATTCTCAGATTTTAAAAACACTGTTCTGTTTCACTTACACCTATAAGGAAATCTGGTCTCAGAATCCAAGTGTTAGAAGACCAGGAACTTCTGATAATAATTACGCACTTGTAGATTATAAACAAAGTAAATTTTAAATTTTTAATCTGCTCTTTCAGTGGGTATTTAAATCTTTCATTCTAAATAATTTAGCCTTTAGCAGGGGAGGTTTAAAGGTGTTGCCTTGATTTTCTTTGGAGTTGATGTCTAGAGCACTCTGTCCTGCATTGGTAGATCCTTGAAGTCTGTTCTGTATCCTTTCTGTTACTTTAGCCTGAAGTTTTTTTTTGTAGACGCTTTCTTGAAATAGCAAGTTACCATCCCCACCACAGGTCCTACAGGAGGTTTGTGACCAAAAGACAACTCTGGGCTCACAGTGGCAGCAAGGTTGAGGCTGGTACTCTATCCATTTCACAGCTTTTTAGAATATCCCCCTGAGGAGACTACAGGTGGCCTTGTGCACAATGGATTTTCATCACAGAATTAAGGAAAAAAAGCACTAAACTTTAAGTAATTATCCAATGGTTGGTTGTATTCTTTCCTATTTTTTCTTGATTGATTGGCTGCATGGAAGCATGCTGATTTGATGAGGATCTTCTGACTCTCCATTTCACATGTCATTTTCTGGTGTTGTGGAGGTAACAGGCTGAGAAATTCTGTCTTGGAGAGCATTGTGTCTGCTGGTAGAGGAACTACAGTTGTATGAAAATGTTGAGTGTCTGTATTACTTTAAAGCAGCATACTGGACATGTTTGATTTTAAAAAGCAGGTAACTGTCAAGATTGCATCATAGTTACAGATTTGGTCATAAGCATCTATTTCAGTTGGTTTCCTGCTCTATTGTGTCTTTGGTGTGAGAAAGAAAGCTGGAGCAGTCCCTTCCAACCCCTGTGATCCTATGATATGATATTGCAGACCTAGCATGTAAGTCGTCATTCCCAGTGCAGTCCCTGGAATTCTTATCCCACACACACAGAAGTCTGAAATTCATCACTATGGGCAGATATCCTGAGGGGAAGGGCTAGATATGCCTTTAATGCCAAAGATGTACTAAGTTTTGCTTTACTCAGCCATAACTCTTACTTGAGATGTGCAGGGTGAAAATTCACAGAAACTTATTATGGCCAAGAGTATCTGACATTCACCTCTTGCTATTGGGATAAAAAGGGAAAACAATTACTGAGGAGATGTGATTTCACAGAATGGCTGCATTGATGGAAATGTTATATTAATCTCCTAACAGTCGGTTCCCATGCATGTGAGATTACAAATGAAGCAATCTTTCATCAGCACAAGTTTCTCCTGCTGTGTGATTCTCATATGCCCAATTTAATTGATAAACGTGTTTTCCTGAGTAGTACTCCCTAGGCGGGGTTCCAGTCCTTTCCCTGTTCTGCTTCCTTCTATTAGAGTGTGAGTAGGAGAAATGGCATAAAAGCCATCAGAGTAGGTTATACCCTGCTTAGTGTGTATTTTTTCTTAATTTAATAAATTAATCTCTTTAGAATGCTCAGACAACCCCAGGATACATTGGGCCTATCAAGTGCTAAAACTGCAATTAATACATAGGCAAAGTGTATTTATCTGGAGCAGATGCTGCACAAGTCAGTTTTGGTAAATGCTGATTTAAACTACTGCAAGTGAGTCAAATTGGAAATGCTCTTTTTTGACCAAAGGAATCAGGTGCAGCAAATAAATATATTTTTACGGATTATTTAGTGATTCCCAAGCTGCCTCCAAGTTCAGTACACATGAAAAAATTGTTGTGTTTATAGGAAATGATGGTTAACTGACTTTTTTCAGGTGATAAGAGTTTTAAGTTCTACTGCAGTTTGGAGTCTTACTATGTATTGCAAGGTTGGCAAATAAACCTGATCATTTTTATCAGTAAATAAGACCGATAAATACTTTCTAAATAAAGTAATTATTTTCAGAAAATCAGACAAGAAAATTCTGTAGAAGTTTTTAATAGAAATGTTTTTTAGAGGGCAGTTTCACTTCTAAGTCTTGTAACTTATTTAGGATGGCAACATACTTGGCTTTTTCTGCTTCACACAAAACTGAGGGGATATAATGCACGTTGAATCGTTTGGCAGAAATGCCATTGATGATCCAGGGGGCTTTTTAGTTGTTTTAATTTAGACTCTTCAGCCTATTTGGAAGCACTTAATGAAATGTTAATTTGGAATTAAATGTGGGGTTAAACCTGAGGAATTTGTCACAGTGTCTTATGTAGATCAGGATGATGACACATAATGTTTGTTCTTGACGATGGCATGGAGTTTAAATTCTGTTGTTTTCCCAAAGCATTTATTTATATTTCCTTGTCTACCTGGGTGTTAGATTGCCATTGTCTTAACTGGAGAGGAACTTCCCACATGCTAGAACTGAGAGATCGCAATGTTGAAAACATTGGGCTCAGTGTAAAAAAACCTGTTTCATTCAGAATTTTTACCCAAAAAAGTGCCATTGAAGTAGGGTTTTGCTGCATTTTAATCCAGAGCTTTTGAGGCTAGGAGTGGTGAATTATTTTTCTGAGACAAAATTATTAATTTAACCAAATCGAATAAGGAGGGTGTGAGAGGAAGGGAGGGAGACCACAGACATGGACAAAAAGACTTGAAGTTAAAAGGGAAGAGCAGGGCCGTTAATTTCTATTTAAGATCTCATTTTTAGAGGTAACACAAGCTTTGGGTTTTGGACTTGCTTTATCCCACGAAGTTCCTTTACTACTCTCTGCTTTGAACTGAAGGGAAAATGCAGTCACTAATTAAATGACTGGCTGTTAAGTATTAAAAAAATACAAATATGCACACATCTATGGCCAAATATTTGTATTTAATTTTGGTTAATCACATACATTAATGTAGCTGTCAGGTAGCTGAGGGTCTGAAGGTAACTATCATGTTATTTCACTTACGGTAAAAAATGTTGTAGCAGTCTTCTTACAAAAGTAGACAAAATTTCAAAACCTTTAGTTTCATAGGAGGCTGTAAAAATGGGAGAGGATGATTCTGCTTTTTCCGTGATGAAGTGGTGTGGAAATTCTGCTGAACCTTTGCTGAAAGGTCTCAGCAATTGCATAGCCATGTACCAAACTAAGTTTGCATTGAAGTCAATCCCTAATGAAAAAGACACCTAGGTCATACTGAAATTAATCATTAAATGGTAATAATATTTTTCCTGAATTGGCTCTTCCAAACTTTCTCATGCTTTGAACACTCTTCACTACCAGAAAACATATTATAACATGATCTACCTGCAAAAGGTCAACTGCTCTGTGTGTAAGTTAAGAATCTTTGGGGTTTTTTATAATTTAATACAAATAGCCTGCAAGGCAAATCTAACTGAAACATTACTACATGTGCCTGCTTACAGGAGGAGACTCACTTGGTTGGTTTTCATGATGTGATTTGGGAAACATTGAAATCTACATATGCTGAAAGAGCAGGAGCAGCAAGAAATGGGAAAGAAATGGAAGTGATAAAGTTGTGATTTAAAAAAAAATACTAAAAGCATGTTCTTTTTAGTATGGTTCTAAATATTGCAGCTATTCTTAACTTCAGAGGCATATTTCCTCTAAAGTTTGATTCTTAGGCAACATAATCTAAGGCTATGGGATGGTTATTCTCTTACTAAGTTCCAGGGAAAATTTCTTAGGTCAGCTGTTTCACAATAACTTAAATGTTCATTTTCTGAAAACTTGAAAGAGGAAAAGTCTTTTGACCTTACTGAACAAGACTTAAATGCACATAAGAAATTTCTGAAATCTGAAATGCTGCTACTTATCCTTGCCCTAGTGGTAATGTCTCTAAAGGACAGAAAATAAGAACTATGAAGTACTATTATCCATGGTTCGTGCTCTTTGAGTCTCAGTTTAGCCCTGAGAGAGAGAGACATATCGCACCATAGAAGTTTCCAGATAAGACCATCTGTAGCGTAGTATCACAGGATAACCAGGAGAAAAGAAGAAAGCTTGACTCTGATGGGGTGGTCACGTGCCCCTGTCAATATGGATCTGAGCATTGCGGGCTGGGCTCATTTCCAATACTTCACAGTAATCATCTAGCATATTGCTCTTTTATCATCATCTTCAAAGCATGCAGGCAACAAAGCCACTCTCACACCTTCCAGTAGGCCAGGTCCCTTTCCATAAAGTTCTCATCAGAGTTGCTCTCTAAATTGTATTTGACTTGTAGTATACAAATTAATTTGTTCAACACTGAATACCACATAATTAAGTTTTGCAGCTTGATAATGGTAAAATGATGACACTTGGTAGTATGTAACATTACAATCTTATGATGCTTGATTCAGCAAAACACCTTAGAATAACAGTATGCCTAAAATTGGGTGAAGCTTAACTCCTTGTGGTAAAGCATAGACTTCAGTGTGATTAGATATAAGCACGTTCTTGAAATTTTCTCTGACTTGGGCAGTGGCTGGAGGAAATACCTATGGTATTTTCTGGTATATTCTCTCACCTCAGAGGAGGAACTCCTACTCAATGCCATAAGTTATGTATATGGAACCCAAAGGATGTACAAGTGACTTAACTGCCTTTCTGACCGAAGAATTTCCATTCATCACAGGTACAGAAAGCCCGGTGAACCCTAAGTGTTACCTCTCTAAAACCCTTACTTGTGTTACTAATACTTTGTATTTTGGAGTTCCCTACGTAAACCCTTATTTACTACATGTCTCAGTGGAAATTACTTGTGGGGAAATAAAAGTGCATTCTGAATGTGAAACAAATCTGTTCATGTGCCTCAAGTTTGTGGAACTGCTACTAGCATAACTGTGCGTTCCAAGTGTGTTCTCAGTTCATGTCAGAGCTCTAACATAAACGCAGATGTACAGGAAAATTACGTTTCGTTTTTGTTGTTTTTTTTTTAAACTATTCACCGAGGCAAAGCCTTTAAGGAGGTCTAGTTTTCCTACTTGCCAGTTTGAGGGAGTTTTGATTTATACAGCTGACAAAATGCAGACATTCAAATTTAGTTAAAACCTGACTGCATTACATTAGTGCAACTCCTTTGGGCACACGCTCGTGTTGAAGATGATGAGCTGTGTCATATTGAATTATCCCATAAAGTAGGCGTACAACTGAAAGCTGCATCTAAACATGTTACCTCTTATCACATGCACTGTAATAAATGACTGTGTAAATGTTCTTAGTGAATCCTAATTGTGACATACAGCATTTGCATTATTTAAGCTGTCATCAGATATGTGTGCACATGCAAATGAAGCCATCACTGTGACTCAAGCACTCTGTAATTTTTGCCATTAAGAATAGGGAGGTTGCTGACACCTTTTAATTTCGTTATTTTGAAAGCAAATGCTCAAAAGCAACCGGAACTTTGGGAAAAACACATGTTCAGTTCAGACTGGGTGGTCACTGGTAAGATGATGAATATGAGGTAGTGAGACTCTGCATTTGAATGAAACTCCCTTAGAGATTATTGTAAATCTGAGAAGCATTTTAGCGAAGTACCAGAAATGAGCCTATCTCTCTTCATGAGAAAGAAAGGATTTGGGTGCCTTAAGGAGAACTTTGGGTCACTTGGTGCTGTAGTCTAGATGGTGTGGTGGTGTTGGTCATAGGCTGGACTTGATGATCTTAAAGGTCTTTTCCAGCCTTGGTAGTTCTGTGATTCTGTGGTCCCTGAAGGAGAAGCAGCAGTTGTCCACCCTCGCACTAAATCCAGACTTGCTGGAAGGTTTGAAGTGCGAACTGAGCATGGCTGTTTCCCAATGTCGTGGTTTCTTTGGAGCACATGCTCTCAGAGAGACAAAAAGTTTTGACATCCTCCTTATTCTTCTCAATGACAGGACTTAGCAAAATACTACAAGGAGATAATGAGCCAAGCTACAAATAGTAGAGTTTTTGTCCTGTGACAGGAGATGAAATTTTGAAGAGCAGCCTAGAATCTCTCTATTTTCAGCACCTAATAATGAAGATATTCACCACACAAAGAAAACCCCTGAAACAGTCTGGAGTGCACATCCTAGCTTCCAGCTGTGGCTGTACTCCCTGCTTATTTAGGGAATTGTCTTTTGCAGGGTGAGGGAATTGAGTTGGCAACTGTGAAGAAGAGAGGGAATGCTGTATTGATGGGTAACAGCGAGGCTGTATGGCTTTCCATTAGCATAACCGATGATTCAAGTAGCCATCAATACTCAGAACAAAATCAACACTGAAAAATTGATCTTATACTTTGCCAGCTAGTGTCAATGACTGGAAATCCTAGGGCAAACTTTTTTAGCAGTTCAGAGATTGAAGTAATAGCTTGCAAATCATTTACTCAATGCTGACACAGCTGTGTCATTCTGATGGACTCCAGCACAGTTTTCAAGCCAGGCACTTCCAATGTCTCACTGTCATTCAGTGTCTGATTCATCACATCAGATGGGCTTTCTTCATTTTGGCCATTGTTTCCCCACTTGTAAAATGGATGTGATCATAATCTGCTGGTTGTGGTATCTGTCTGCTTCACTTGAACCATTGTGCGGGTCAGTCCATGTCCGTGCTGTGTACCACAGCTGAATGGGAAACAATGGAGCCTACAAGCGCCGGCAACGACATGCTTCCAGTTGGGTAGTGTTGAGAGGGAGACTTTGTGTACGCATCCCTCCCTTCTTCTAGGGATTTGGATATGATCACAGTATCGTGGTGGGAGTCAGGTGCCCCTCTCTGTCAGCCTGGCAGGCACAGCTGTGGCTGCTCTGTGGCCTCCCCCCAAGTGCCATGCCAGTCTTGGTGCCACTTCTCCGCTGCCACAGCTCAGTCCCTTCGCCCTCTGCTCCTTCCCCTCTGTTCACCATTTGTCCCTTTCCAAGGGCAGGAGCTGTCTGCAGGTAACACTGAGTGCATCAGTGGCACGGAGCAGACAGGAGTTGTGTGGGATTGGTACCACCCAGAGAAAAGGGGCGATCAGGGCACAGCACCCCCAGCACCATTCCCTACTATCGCTGCACGGGCTGCAGTTCTCCACAGCTGCTCCTGATCCCCTGGGGATGGGGATGACAGCAGGAATGAGGGGAGCTGCACCCCAAAACCCTGCTGTTGCCCAGGTACGAAAGGCTGGCAGGCACTAAGATGCTCAGTAGTAATGTAATGCTCATTTTCCTGTGGTCTGTGAGCACTTCATGTTATAATGTGCTAAACTAGCATCACCCATGGCTCTCTGCTTGGACACCAGGCTTGTCACTCAGGCCACTAACATCCATCTCCTTTCTTGTAAAGTCTCTTAGTCCCTAGCTAATGGAAGTTAACATCTGTCATGTGATACAATGTCTGCTCAGAATATTAAGGTGCTTCACCTGTCTCATCTCTGATACAAGAAGACGCTTTAATCTGATAAAGGATTAGTGTAAGTGCAGTGGGAAGATAAAAATTGGACTTGCCCTTCAATGCGGAAGATTTATTAGCTATCTTATAAAATAATATTGTTTTCAAGAAATTGAATGTGAAGGGAAAAACAATTCAGTGTTAGGCAGGCTTTCTATACTGTCCTAGTAAGTCATTCTAATGAAAAGATTAAATCACAGAATCAAGTTTTGTATACACATTAGTCTTACTGTCTACTAAAGCAATTTCTGTTTAAACAGGAAAATTTGTTTTAAAACATTATTTTACAAGATTCAGTACCCATGTTTGCTGCAGGGCTGAGGTTACAAGTTTTTGTTTAGTTTTGGTGTTCTGAATTTGATGTAGCAGTAGGGTGGCAGAGAGTTGTGTCAGCCCTCTCAAAGCGGTCTTTAAGAGGCGTACCGCAGAACAGAGCCCTACTACATCATCGCTAATAAACGCACTGAAGAAGTGCCAGCTCTAATAATCATGACTTGGTGAGGATCCTTACTGGGAGCTGCTGCATGACTGCAGTGCAATTCTGTGGTGGTAGGGAGTACTGTAAGGTTGGGAGGGAAATAACATTCAAAAGATTTTACTGAGGGTTCTAAAGCTCTGGTGTGTATAGAAATTTAGATATCATTTTGCACTGATGATACTGGGAAATAAGTGAGCCCCTGCAGAGTAACAAAACGGGTCTAGCAGTATAGAGTGGTGCTTCCTGTCCTTGAATTGCTACAGGATTCAGATGTGGGTGTGCAGCAGTGACAGGGTGTCCTTAACAAAGGAGAACGGGAGAGAAGCCAGTCTTAATAAAAGCTTTTGTATCATCAGCTGTCATGTGTGCAAACACTTGCACTCTAGTAATGCAGCCTTTGCAGTCTTCTATTCTGAGCTATTTAGCTCTGTAAGGCCTGCTTACTAGTTACATTGTGCATTATTAGCAGTTATGTATCTTCCTCATTGTGATGGCTGGCTTACTTGAATGTACTCTTGTACACCAAATTCCTTCAAAGTACTTGCAAATAGTGTGTCTCTCCTACAAAAGAAAATGGCAGTGAAGGGGGAGAACAGGAGTAGATGAACTTCGATGTGAAAAGGGGATTGGAATAACAAAGCACACACAACCTCCAAGCTTATTTTTGACACTGAGTTGGACAGCCTGGTTTATACACCGGATAGAACTGAAAAGTGCTTTGATTGTTCTCACCTTGCTTCAGGTGAAAAAAACAAAAACCAACCTAGATAATACTGCACAGCTTTAGGTGCTGGTTACTTGTAAAATAATGTGCCTACAGATGTCCATTATTGCTTAAGATTTTTAGTAAAGAACTACATTGGTCTTTTAAGGAAGTTATATGTGTTGTGAGAATGAATTCAGATTCAGTGTGTTATAGTAAGCCTAATTTATTACCATAACAGTTGTGGTGATTTAGGATTTAAGAGCTGTGATGACCTTTGATAGTGAGCGTTCAAGAGGAAGGGGAAATAACAAAGATGCTCCTTCTCGTAGGCCTCTCACATGTCGACTTATGGCAACCAGTTGAGTTGAAGGGACTGGATTTGTGGTCCTTTTAAGAGTGGTGGGGAAGAGTCTAGGGACTTGTAAAGCACAGACCTTCCATCTGTTATGTGGTGGAAATGTGGGTAGGAAACTGTATTGAACAATTCTGGTTGATATTTCAAAAAAATGCTTTACTTGTCAGCAGTGCTTATCACAGAGTTTTGCCTATCCCAAGCCTTTATGGTTGTCTTTATCATAAGAAAACAGAATCTCGTAACAGTAAATTATTACTTTAATAGCACTCGAAATATATTCTCAGAAATGCTGTCTCTTTCAGATAATTCCTGTGTTGAAATTTCCTTGCAGATGAATTACTTCAGAAAGAGCAAAACTATTCTGATGATGTTTTGGCCAATATGATTAACGAACCCAGAATCAGCTATGGAAATGATGCTCTCATGCCTTCATTGACGGAAACTAAGACCACAGTTGAACTTCTTCCAGTGGACGGAGAGTTCAGCCTAGATGACCTTCAGCCGTGGCATCCCTTTAATGTTGATTCTGTTCCAGCCAATACTGAAAATGAAGGTACGTACTGTACATTAGGAGGAGAAACCACAGAATATTTTGAGTTGAGCTTTTTGTTCCCTGAAAATGGACATTGTTCTAGTGTAAGCATGGTAGAGAACTGGTGTGCCATGTCATCTTGTCTCTTTGACAGAACAGAAAATCCTGTCTAAAATTTGGAATTTTGTCACACAATCAATGTCAGTGTTGACAATGAGCTAAGGAAGATAGATAAGTTGTTAGATTTGTGCCATGATGAAATGAATGTTTTAATTAAGGAAGGGCTTTTTATTTGCTGGCATGAAAATGGTTAGAGATCCAGCACAACCCTAGCGTGAAAGTTGATTTTATTTCCTCCCCACCACTGGTTATCTGGAATGGACTGCAGAAATGTTCCTGCATACTCAGCAAAGCAACTGGCTAGTGAAAACTTTTTTTCCTGAGGAGTGTTTTATGTTGGTCATGGAATAATTTATTGAAGGGACTGCATAGTGCTTTAATACTTCGTGTATAATCTGGAAATGTTTGTTTACTTAGCTGCCAGAACCAATTAATCAGAAACCTGAGGGACTTGTCATTCAAGTCATTCTACTGTGTTTGTTTTCCTTTACCAGTTCAACTCCACCTCTGCTAGTGAGAAGTTAATCAGAGTCATGAAAATTCATTACTTCAAAGCAGCAGTAGATTCACTGGATCTGTCTGGAGCTACCGAAGTCTTTTCCAGGCAAATTTGTGATTTGTAGTTGAAATGCACAGACATTAACATCCTCCAGGAGTCTTTTGAAATCACTGGCTTAGGTTATACCTGCTGTCAGAATGAGTTTTAAGACCAACCTTATGCAGTTAGTCTCACTTCAGCACGATGTCAGAGTGACTGTGGGCAGCTGGGTGCTTGGGAGATGAAACATGGGATGTCGACATGGATTTGCCAGATCTGGTGTTTAATGCCAGGTGAAATCAGTGGAGTCAGAACCAGTTTTGTGATCACAGTGTGTTGTCTCCAGGAGACAGAGAAGCCAAGGTCAGGCACAAGAGAGGACATGGCTAGGACCTGAGCAAAGGTCAACAAATCAATGAGGCAAAAGTATACCAGACTCTAGAGGAGAAGGAGAGGCTGGTCAGAAGTGGGGCTAAAATCAGACCACCAGGGAGTTAGCACTACAGCTGGGGACCCAGAAAAAGAGCAGAGGGAGATGGAACAAACTTAACAGACTGGCCAGCAGCAGCAAGAACCAGAAGAGAGGAGATGGTGACAAGGACTCCAGACATGTCTGGAGGGCACTTGCAGCCAAGTGATGTGCTGAGCAGCTGAGAACAGCTGGCTGGATTGCGTCAGGTGCTTGTGGGTAGTACAAATGGCTGACCAGGCTGGCAGGCTAAACTTCAGTTTCCTGGGGAATCAGCTGCACCTCACTATAAGACACATGCCAAGGCTGTCTGCCAGGAGCGGGCCACAGTCCAGCTGGTGGTGTCTGTCCTGCAGGAATTTTCCAGTTTAGCTCTTGCTGCAGTTTTTCCCAAAACTGATCCATACAGGGCATCAATTTCTATACCCACTGCCCGCTTTCATTAGAATTGTGGGGACTGGGATTAGAAATTATTTACTTTTGAAGTCTGTCCTCCCAACTTCCCTAACATACCGATTTCAGTCACCAAGTTCAGAAGTTACTAGGTAGGCAGGTGCACCAGATATACTGACTATTTAATCACACAAGCCTTTTTGTCCTTCAGAAACCTGTCTGGACCCAGAATTTAATAATTAAAAGTACATATTACATGACACTGAATTCCCATAGGCATTTATATTGACCATGGTTCTCTTTTTAGAATATGTGACAGAAAATAAGACAAAAACTGTCCTGCCTGGAATAACGTACTGTTTCATTATTCATCTTGTGTATTTTAATGCACCCCATTGTTTGCTGCAACACTTAATGCTTACTGTGGGAACAGCTTTTAACTTTCATGCCTTTAAGTTGTTGAGGTTTTGGGTGGTTTTTTGATACCAGGATTGTATTTTTCATGAAGTTACTGCAGGAAACAATTCTGCCAGGCCAATCATTATGAACATTTAGGTCTCCACAGTACCATTGCAGTATTAGTGACAGTCAGCATCTCTTGCTGCTGGGAGGTGCTGAACATGCCAGCGAAAGTCAGAGAACTGAACATCTCATCTCCCATTTACTTGGGTGAGGGCTGAGGGTACTCAGCACCATGAAGAATATCACCGCATGTTCCATGTGAACAGCCTGGAATCTGAGAAATCTGCTGAGTGGTTGGTCCAGCAGATTTAACAGGGACTACCAGAGGAGTTTCAGATGGCAAGCAAGTTACACGTTCATTTGTTGTTACTGTTTTGGTCTAGTTTGAAAGCTGAAGTCAACTTTTTTTAAACTCTGCTGAACACAAATGCAGCTATCAGCTCAGAATATGCAGGTGGGTTTCTAGGTAGAATGAGTCTTAACTTCCTCACTGCAAAGAGCTGTAGCACTGTATAAGCAACAGTATTCTTCAGTCCTGAGCAGGCACACCAAGTAAATAATTTATCTCATTGCAATTTGCATTATTGTCAAAACGAATTTCTGATGGGACCACTGTCACCTGAGAGGCACCTGAACAGATCCTGAAGCTGGCTGGGTTAGGACCTGGAATCACAGCCCCTCTGGCACAGTTGCAGCAACAGGACTTGTTTTTTAATGAACCATTCAAGAACACTTAAACAAAAATGTTATTGGGGAAGGAAGTGCAGACATTAAGTCTTTGTTTCAAAGTATCTAGTATTCTGCGTACAAGCAATGAAATTAAAATCCTACAAAAAAATACCTTAAATTTGTCATTAGTTCCCATGCCTGTTTTTTTCCATGGCCATGATCTAATCCCAGGTTTCATCCAGACATATTAATAATGTATTGGATTGTTATATTGCCTTGTAATCCCAAGGTTTCATAACTCCATTGGAAATTTTCCCAAGCCAAATTACATGTTTAGGTAAAAGGAAGTTTTATGCAAACAATTTGTTGTACTAAAATTGCGTTTCCTGATGAAAGAGTGAAAAATAGGCTAAAAATAAAAAGACCTTGAAAGTCTAGCGTAGCTCAGTAGTTTCTGAAAGTATTTTCTTCCTTGTTGTTTCCCTGAGGTAGTTTCCAAGTAAATGTCCACTGAAGTTAATTCAAAGCACCAGGTAATAGACAGCACATCTTGCATGACTGAACGTATGTCTAGTGTATTGAGATACAAATTAGGTTAACGAAAAATATCCTCTGAGGACGTTGCAGAAGGCACCGCCAAATTGTCAGGAAAATGTATTTTAACAATGGAAACTGCACCTTCAGAGATGGGGGCAAAACCCCAACAGTTGTAAAGATCTGATGCTGCCAAGGTCTGTGGGTGTTTTGCCAGTGACTAACTGGGTTTAATGTTTGACCCTTTGTCTTTTACCATGCAGTTACAGTTAGCCTTAGTGACAAAGTATTTCTCTAAGGTGAGATTCATGTGAATGTACTGAGTTATCCTTATGAGTTGGCCAGTTACTCCCTTTGGTGCTGTTCTTGGTAGGTGGCCATCACATAGCTTTCCACCTCTGCTGGTTTGTACCAGCTTTTAAGCTCTTTGATTCACCTTTCTTTTATTTTTTGAAAAGAGAAGCAATCACAATCTCTCTTGCTCTTCTGAGATGTATTAGCATTAAATATGAGGTGGCCTGTATACCCTGTATGAAGCCTGTGTAGTCAACAGAAGCCCGTATATACCAGGTTAGTTTAATGAGGCTCTTTGGAAAAAATGAATTTTTTGTGTTAATTCTGTGTATTTCTGTGAACATGGAAATGTGTTCAAGAGAAAAATTATTCTGGAGCATCAAAATTAATGCAAATTTTATAATAATACACAGTATGTCATAGAGTTTTGATTATTGATAAATGCTGTAATAGGTTTAAACTTCTCACCTCTATATCAACTGTTATCAGGTGATGTGGTCCATTGAGGCAGGTAGGGAGGCAGCCCACAGACAAGATTTTTCAGACTTAACTGCTGTTTGTGCATAGATCAATACTAGGGCAAGAGCAAGCAGGTTCTTAAATGAACTGGAATTCAAAAGGTGGCAGCTCAGGGCTCTCCAGAAACCAGCTTTAGGCTGCACTTAGGCATGTGGAGTCACGATCTGCTTTGGAAGACCCCTGGCTCGGAGCTTTTGCCTCCAGTTTTGGCCCTGCAAATTGTGAACTTGAGAAACTAATTTCACTTTTGTGTCAGCTATGGAACATGATGGTGATGTTTGCCGTTTCCCCTGTAACACACTTCCAAAACTATAGATGACAAGAAGAATTATTAATTAATAATATTTTCACCTAATTCCACAAATACTGCATTGCCCTGAGATCACATCTATGCTACTGTATAACAGAAATTTCCTCCATCCTTTCCTTCACCTACTCCCATTTTTTATTGCTACCCACAGCCTGCTCTCTCAGTTCGCCATAGCTATGGGCATGTCAGGTTACAACAACAATTGCTGAGCAAGAGGGAAGTAAAACCCCTCAGCTTTCTAGGGAGACAGAGGCAGAGTGATGGAGGAGGGTTCTGCCAGGAGCATTTTGGGTAATGTTGGTCCTTGGTTGTTTCTTCCCTTCAGTCCTTTTCGCTGAAAATAACTGCTGACCTACCTGAGGATCGGTGCCAAGAATATTGAAAAACCTAGTGGACGACTTAAGTAGAAAAATGCTCAAAATTGTAGTTTTTAGTTAAGGATGGAAATTGGTTTTTGTATAACGCTATGTAAGGAAACCAATTACATGGTCTGCTAGTGCCACTCTGAACTGCTGTGAAGGAAAGTGATTTGATGGCTTGTCTCTGCAGCACCAGCCCATCAAGCTCTGAGGAAAATTTTGCCCTTCTGGAAACACAAGCAAGTCAGATGTGCAGATGTGCTTTTAGTCTGCAGCTACTATAAAGCTGACTTACTGCTTTTTTCCAGAGGCAAGAGCTATTGCAGTCATCTCCTGTATACACAACCTTATTAAAAAAATTCTGAATTCCAAACTACAGTGTAAAAATTTATTTCTGAATTTAGTTTATTTCTGACAGTGGCACTTGGGTAGATAAGGAGGGCAGTGGTATTGGAGCAAAAGAGAGAACAAAAAAAAGAGGAGGAAAAAAAACCTGAATGTTTTAATGAACTTCTCCAATATATTCAGTTTGGACTTAACTGAGGCAGTAGGTAATGACTGAAACGACTCTAAAAGTTTTGCATATCCTGTTTTCTATTAATGCCAGTGAGATCCATCAGACTTAGGCTTCAGCTGGTAAAGCCTTAGTACAGTAATACAAGAGTTTTAAAATTGTGTGTGACACACAATTGAGTAGTAAGTCATGTTTCTCCTTTCAAAAATCAGAAGGCAAGCTTACTGTCTACAAATCAGAGCATATCAGAATGAAGTATTTGTTCTATTGTCAAAATATGCTTTACTTTTCTCAAACCTTATAGCTAGTGCTGTAAAGAATCCTGACTGGAAGGACAAAGGAGTAAAGATTAAGTCAGCATTGATCAAGACTGGCTGGAAGAACTTGCTCATCATGTTCATTCTTGCTGCCAGTTCTGATCAAACAACTGGAAAAAGAAGTGTGGCCAGCCAGTCAAGAGAAGTGGTACTCCCCCTCTACTCTGCTCTCGTGAGACCTCATCTGGAGTACTGTGTCAGTTTCTGGAACCCCCATCATAAGAAGGACATAGAGCTCCTGGAGCGAGTCCAGAGGAGGGCCACAAAAATGATCAAAGGGCTGGAGCACCTCTCCTATGAAGAGTGGCTGGCTAAGCTGGGGTTGTTGAGCCTAGAGAAGAGAAGGCTTCAGGGAGACCTCATAGCAGCCTTCCAGTATCTGAAGGGGGCCTACAAGAAAGCTGGGGAGGGACTTTTTGCAAGGGCATGTAGTGACAGGACAAGGAGTAACAGGTTTAGACTGGCAGAGGGGAGATTTAGATTAGAACTCTTTAGTGTCAGGGTGGTGAGACACTGGAACAGGTTGCCCAGAGAAGTGGTGGAAGCCCCATCCCTGGTGGTGTTCAAGGCCAGGTTGGATGGGGCTCTGAGCAACCTGATCTAGTGGAGGGTGTCCTTGCTCCAAGCAAGGGGGTTGGATTTGAATGATCTCTGAGGTCCCTTCCAACCCTAGCCATTGTGTGATTCTGAGTAATTAATATAGTTTCACTCTATCAACATAAATTATTTTATCTTGATGGTTTCTCACTTTAAGCAGTAACCAGAATATGATGTAAAATTGACACATGATCTGTGAAGCTTTCCTTTTGAAGTCGTGCCCATCCCCTTTTATTTCCAGGAGTAACTGGAAGCAGATCTTTTCTAGCAGTTGCTTTGCTAACTTTGTTCATGCAGTATGTCTCTCCTACACTGTCCCAATAGAAGAGCAGTTGACTTGGTAATTTTGGGGATTTTGTTTATTTTTTGTTTGCTTTTCTGTTTCTTTTCTGCACATGCCCAGTTGAGCCAGTTGATGCCCGCCCAGCTGCAGACAGAGGACTCACCACACGACCAGGTATATAACTTGCATGGTTTTTACCTAACCTGTGTTTTTCCAGCATGCACATGGTCTGCTTGAGCTAAATGATCACCTTTCCTTGGTATAACCCGCTCTTGAAATCTAATGCTATGCCATAAACCAGGGAAGCTTTCCCACACAAACCCCCATCAGCCCGTGTGAGTGCTGTGTCAAGTGTGTTTGGAATGGGTACTAGCAGAGGGAGTGGGACCCAGAGACCCAGAACTGATATTCATAGGAAGTTGTCATCCCTTTTAGCAATAATGCTTCAGCAGGTGCAGGAAGCAGTTGACACAGTATCCTGTAATGCAGGGTATTTTTAATTTGGGAATGTGTGATAGAAACATCGAGTCCTGTCTGTAGAGTATACAGTTTCTTATAAGTTGGGGCTAATGAAGAATTCATGCATACAATTTTAGAATTGCAGGGGACATCAAGACCTTTTGCTGTTATATTTATCTTAACTAACTCCAGATCCTAAAAACAGATACATATATTCTGCCTCGTTTGCTCAAGTGTAATAAGGTGATGACCTGCTGCTTCAAGGTGACAATACAGGTGTCCTGTCAACTCACAACAGTCCAAGCCTGAGCATAAGAACAAGTGGATGGTTTGTAGGTGTTCGAAATCATTTAAGAAAATCAGCTCTGAAAGGACTAAGATAAACATACAAATGTGTGCTGTTTTTTCTCTTTTTCAATTTTTTTACCGCTTTTCATCCACACAGCATTCTTATAATGATCACTACAGTTTTCTTTAGATGAAAATCGTACAGATGATCTTTGTCCGTTTCCCACAAAAGAGATAATTTGGTTGCAGTACAGAAAAGAAGAGCAAGTACTGTGTTGTTAGTAGTATTTGTGATAACTGGAATCTTGTGGCTTCACCACATCGCTGTCTCTCTTTCAAAAACTAAAGAAGGTCTATGAGTGGAGTCAGGAAATGTGAACAGTTGTCCAATCCGTAGCTTTTGAGTAAGGTCCAAGTTTAAAGTGTTTACTACATTTTAAACCAATTGTCCAAACCCCTACCTCTGTGGCACTCTACCTTGGCTGTCAGCAGTTGAAGCTTGGATTTGAAACCAGCTTACATCAGTCCCAGGAGGGGACCCAGTTCCCAGTATAGATATATCTTGTGATTCACTGATATTTGAAAAAGAGCCAAGTGCTTCAACATACTGTCCTTCTCCTTTTTAAGTCACATACGGGGGAACAAAATAATTATGCCTAAATTGCTTTATTGTCATCTCTTTCCTGAAGAGGAAGTGAACAGAGGTGGTAAAAGGTCAAAGGGAGGAATGTACTCGGCAGTTACCAGTGAGTTATTTTTTAATACAGCACAAAATGGAAGAGATTGAGGGCACATTTCTTGATACTTATACATTGCTTCATACAGGGAGATGTTAGAATGCTTCAGTCCAGTATGAAAACTGCCATAGGAAGAGCTTCATAGAGAGAGAATGCCTCTTTACTTGTTAGCCTCACTATATCAACTTTTTCAATAGCGTTTCCTTCTGCCTTGTGCAACAGAGCTCACTTTTTCATGATGAACATTTAATTTCCTGCAGCTGAATTATGGGTGTGTCTTTTATTGTAACTTTTTTCTATTTGTGCGTATATAGAGAGAGAGAGACATACACACAAAGACACGTATAAAAACATGTTCAGGTACTCATAAGGAAGCTCCTTTCTAGTCATGGTAATTCAGCAGGTCTGATCTGTGGAAACTGAGAGAAGATAAGAAAACCTGCCATCAGGATGGATGTTGCTTAGTATCAGCAGATTTCCTGAAATTCAAGGTGATAAAGAAAATAACCAGTACTCTGTTCAGGGTAGATGTTCTCATCTCTTGCACAGTTGTAACTGTAATTTTATCACTAACAGTTGTAATTATATCATTTACAGCATGCCTGTGATTCACAAGGCAAGGATTTTATGATATTAACTGTGTTACTGTCTTCCATATAGTGTAGTTGGGGGGGGGATTTCTTGATGTTCTCCCAACTCTCTGTCAGTTGATTGTTTTTGCAGTCAATAATTTTGAGGAAACGTTGTCCATAAAGCTGCTTCTGTGTCTCTGATAAATCATGACATGCCCCTCTTTATTACATTATATATAAAGCCGAGGGATTTTTTTACACATGGTTGCAGAGGCTCTGTAAGCCTAATGGCTCTTCTGCAGAATCATTATCACATGTGCTGCAGTCTGTAGGAGGCGAGGGCATAGAACATCTTAGTGAATTATTTGTGCTTTTTTCACCAGAAATTGCCAGGGTTTTTTCCTGTCTTAATGATGTTTGTTCAACCAGCTGTCTGCAGCTACTAAATAAAAATAATTACTGAATTTTTCCATTAGATTGTTTTGTTTTAAAGATCAGATAGTTAAGGGTGAATGCAATTATACACGCATATGCACAGCACCTGCGTTGACATGCCAGAAAGATTACCAAATTTTACTTGTTTTGATTATTTATTTTTACACATATATAAACAATCTGAGAAACAGTTATTTCATACTAAGTTCCAGTGAGGTTCTTTTTTAAAAAGATAACGTTCTTTTTTTCACTTATTTTCTGCTTTCTCCAATTAGAGAGCCCTGTAGTCATCTATGAGGTAAAAGCAAACCACCATTTTACTAATTTCCGAGGAGAGACCAGAAAGTTCTAGTTCCATGCAGTCTTAAAAGTACTTACTTCTCAAAGATATTTGAGTTGTCCTTACAAAACTGAGTATATAATCTCAATTTTATTATTTGCAAGTCAGTATACAATCTTCGTTCTTTCATTTCAAAATGAAATGATGTGCACAAAGTCATAGTCATATGGAAGTCGTAGTTGAACTTCTAGTAAGAACATGTAGCTGTCCACCCAGGTTCAAACACTGGATTCCTTTCCATCTGCTCTTTTTATTTTGTATGAAGCTTTACCCAGATAAAGCTGATGACTATATTTGTAACAAGCCTTGGTTCAATAAATCTTAATGGAGGTAAATATTTCCCTGAATGTGAAGTCATCACATCTGTTGCTTAAACATGCTACTTTCAGTTTTCTCTATTTAGAGGTTACCCAGGTCAGGTAGTTTCAACTGTCCCTCACTTGGGGGTTCAATTTTCAACTCTAAAAGTAACTGGAAAGCCACAGGCACAGCTAATACTGTTTCAGATACTTGCAAAACAAAACCACAAAATCTTGCCAGGCTGTTATTTAACCAGTAGATGAAGCAATTACAAGCAGTGTAGTAGATAATGTACACCTAATTGCATCCTTGGTGGAATTCATTGTGTCCTCTTTTTTCTTACCCTTCTTAAAGCCTAAATTATATATTTAAACAAACTAAAAAGCTCATCTGTGTGAAAATACAGTTTTCCCCAAAACAGCTACTTGTTATTTTTTGTGTTTTCTTGTTGTTTGGTTTTTTTTTTATGAGTAGTCTTTAACTCCGTATCTTTTTTTTTCCTTGAAGGGCAAGGAACAGTAAGGTTTGCATACCCTGCTTTTTTTGATATTTGGATATGTGTGTGTACACATGTACGTATAAAAGCAGTTAACATTGCTAGTTAACAACAATCTAATTAAAAGGCCATCAGATAGTTCATTTTGTTGGATTTTACTAGATGCTTTTAAGCCCATGCTTTTGATGATTGAATTGTTTTGTCAGTTTTTCTGGGTTGAGAGTTAATATATTTACCAGCTGAATTGTAGCATTTTTTAATTGAAGTAATTAGGAATGCAACTCCCTGAAGATAGTATGTAATTCAGAAGAAGAAGCATTAATAATTATAATTAACTCGTGGATTTGTTGTGAGGCTGTTGCTGTCACTTTTCTTCTTTTACATTGGCTTGTGGTTTTGGGTCATGTATTTTAGACTTGGTAGTGAAAAAACATGATTTTGTGTCAGAATTAAAGTTCTTGTCATAGAGTTAATTTCTCTTCATGTGTTCAAGGCAAGAGTAGAGTGGTATTAGGCAGCCCTTTGCTGTTTGCATCCTACCTGATTCACACATCTCTGATAAAAATTTTGGAAAGACACTTAGGTTTTTTGCTTCTTCAGTTACTACCTTTGAAACATAAATCTATGATTTTAGCACATAGGTCTAAAAATTAGTCACCAGGACAGGAAAGTGAATGAGCTGGAAATAAAAAGAAGTCTATTAAATAGAAAGTCCAAATTCTATAAGGTAACATGACAGAAAGGCATGTGTAACTCCATGTATATTTTTGTCTTATACCACGTATTGAATTGATTCCAGTGCAGCATTATGCTTCTCTTACCATATAATCAATAATTTGCAGAAGACCATCAGTTTACACTAGTTGTACCTTTAAAAGTCTTTTTCCTCACTTCCAAGGGAGATAGGAGGAAGGAAAAAATTGAATGAGGTTTGTTAGTGGAACAGAAGATTTTTATGTTTCTGACCTTTTTCCTGTGCTAACTCCAGAGATAAGTTTTAGTAAGTGTAACATTATTAACGTCTTAATATCAGGTCCTACTTTGTGTTCAGATCCCATGGCATTTTTGTGGGTTGGTGAGTAAAGCAAAGTTGTCCACCAGACCTTGGTCATTTGGCCCAAAGCAAAAATTTTCTGCTGCATCTCAAGGCAAAAGATTGTTTAACCTGCTGCATGCTGGAAGTACAGCTCCTGTGCTATTGTTTGATGGGAATGAGAGAACCCTCAAAGAAATGTGGCTTTAGGGAAGCCTGAGCTTATGTTTTTCCAGCAGTTGAAACAACTGATGAACTTACCACCCTCTGTCACTCATTGATGTGAAGGCTGCTGACCTGTTCTGCCCCCTGAAACTCCTGCCTGTGGCATTTGTCTCTGTTTAACTGCAGCTAGCAAAGACTCACGGTCTAAACTGTCATAGCTTGCTTTCACTGAAAATGGTCAGAGCCCAAGAGCCAAAGTACCCAAGCCCGTTTTCTTGCCTCCAGCAGTGGTGCATACAGGATATTTACAGACTTCACCTCTGCCTTATACTCCCAACACATCCACTGAGGTTTTGACAGCCAGGATTTGATAGATTTCCAGGACTGGAAATTGTATTTTCACCATTGTGTTTAGTAACCCTGGATGAACCTTTCTTCTTTGTTCATTTGCATTTTGAGCATCCTCATGATTTGTGCCAATGAGTTCCAGAGTCCAGTTTTGCATTGTGCCAAATGAGATACAAATACACTTTCTCTTTTTAGTTTTTAATCTGCTGTGTCCTAGCAGATTAAAGTAGATAGCAGATTATCCTTGTTGGTGCCCTGCACTTCCTTAGGAGAAATAATGAATAGCTGTTTCCTGTAGACTTCCTCGTCATTCACAGTCATATACACCTCTGTAGTGTTCCCCCTTGGTTGTCTCTTCCAGTCTGAAGACTGCATATTTGTCCAGTCCATGTACAGAAACCTTGTGTGATTGTCTGTCTCTCCCTGCTTTGTATCTTTCCTAGTTCTTCTGCCTTTGTGTGAGGTGGGGTGACTAGAATGGATACCCAAATTTAAAATGAGGCTGCATCATTTATACAGTGGCGTAACGGTGTTTTCTGTTTTCTCTGTTCCTTCATGATTACTCCTAGCTTTCTCTTGGCCTTCTTGACTGCTACTGAGCCAACTGCCCACAGAGACTTGTCCACAGTGACTGCAAGGTCTCTGTCCTGGGTGGAACAGAGCTAATTTAGAGCCTATTGTTGTGTATGTATAGTTAGGGCTGTGTATCCTCCCTGTGAGCACCAATTTACATTATATCAACATCAAATACCATTTCCCTTTTATTGCACACTCAGAATTCGTAATATCCTTATGCAGTTTTTTGCAGCTTTATTTTGACTGTCCTCTTTTTTTCTTTTATTTTTTGTCAGTAAATTTCATCATGTCACTATCCACTCCCTTATCTGGATCACTTTACAAACAGCACAGCACAGATCCTTGTGTTGACCCTGCTGGTAATCTTCCTCCATTGTGAAAAATGTATTTACACTTCATTTCCTATCTTTTAAGTAATTTTGGAAAGTAATTTAGGACTTTCCCTCTTAATTCTTGCCATCTTAGCTTCTGCCAGAGCTTTGATCAGGGACCTTCTCAAAAGCCTTTTTTGAAATCCAGATTCACTCCAAGCCGAATCACTGTTTCCCATGTGCTTCCCAACTCTTCAGCAACCTCTAAGAGGTCTGGGAGGCAGGACATCCATCAACAAAGAATAAGTTGATTCTTCACAGATGTATCTCATATACATATGGATATGTCCTAGTCAATATGTATAGCTTCAGTGAATGTGCCAGCTATAGCAGTAGAGTCGTGCAGCTCCCCATGCCCTTGCCTTCAGGGAGTTTCCACATGGTTCTTGTGTCAGAGGGGCAGCAAGTGTGGCTGTAGACAGTGGTGAGCTGCTGGGAACCAACTGCCTCTTTAGCTGCTGCAGCTGTGAGCAGCATATAAAGTCCCAGGAAAGCTCTTTCCCTCCAGCTATTTAATCTTTGTTAAGCACTGTTGGATGTTCCCCCCTTCTCTTTTGATCCTAAAAACAAAAACATGGAGGGTTTGAAGAGCCAGGTACAAATTCTCATTTTCATCACTTCCTGATGATGTAGGTGTAAGGGCTATTTTGAGGTAATGCACAAGGAGAGTAAATGGTATTCTTATTTTAGTTTAGAAAACTAACCATAGCTGCTTCAAGGATAGAAAGTTAAACCTCTTTTCAGGGACCCATGTGAGTTTTATTTCCTTCGTCTCCATTTTTTCCTGCATTTCTTTGGCAGAACATCATGGTTTGTTTTCAAACTGCAATTCCTTAAGTACAATACAGTTCTTGCATTTAGAAATGGTCTCTCATATGCAAATGTCATATCCTTGTGTCAGTACTGTAATGTGGCATCACAAATCAGATACTTAATAAAGAAACTGGAGATCTTTAAATGCTTTATTCCTTAAAAAAAAGACACTAAGGTAGAATTATGGGACATTCAGACTGTTCAAGGAAAAAAACATAAACACTTTACTGCATGGAGATGATTCATGTTCTGTCCTTTACATGGTTGACTGTGAAAAGAAACATCAGAACCTTAGAATGGGATTGTCTGGTCCAGAGAAGATCTTGGGATTGTCTGTTCTTGCTAACTCATAATACAAAAATAAATCAGCATTTGATAACAAAAAAAAAAAAAGAAATTGTGCATTCAAAGGCCATAAAAGGGCAACAGTTCTTGCATTTAGTGCTATTTTAGGCTCTAGAGCTGATTGGCGTATAGATGTCTTTAAGAATTTATTGAGAGTCCTGAGAGATGATGGAGCACAGGAGCAGTCAGAAGTGTTGAAAATTTTAGAAGAGATTCTTCCTCTGCATCAGAGCTTACGGTCAGCCCAAAATATGAAGAATCAGAATGGAGGCTTGGAGAGAGGTATTGGATTGATAAAATGCTAAAAAATATGTAGACAAGGAATATGAACCAGTTTGTTCTTATCACATTAGATAGCGTGAGGAAATTAACTGCTTAGAAACACCATGCTTCTGCAGTGTTTGTACCTCCAGGAAATAGAGATGTCAATCATTTGGTACTGAGAAGGAAAATAACCAGCAATGTGAATACCCATAGGTTCTTTATAAGCCAGAGCCAGCTTTTCATGTCAAAACATTCATAGGTACACACGTACAATGCACTGCTTAGCTGTTATAAGTTTGGCTCATTTTCCTAAGGCTGTTTTCCAGGAGGAATTCCTGGCCTTCTTTCCAGTTAGGCAAGGGCAGCATCTCTCTTTCACACCCATAAGGGGAAACCAGGACTGCAAACTATGTGCAATTAAAATGACTGCAAGCTTTGCTTACTTGCTTTACTGTATGTTTCAAATCAAGAGAGACAGTTATCTCTCAGGCAGAAGTCAAGACTTGAATCTGAGCAGTCTGAAATCTGAAAACAAGTAACAACTGTATAAACTTCACAGATATTTTAATTACTCATGTTTGTGCAAAAGGTTCAGACTCAAAAGCAGCAAGAAAATTTAATACCTGGGATTCCCCACTTCACACCATGCATATGTGTTTTTTCCTCACAGCATCCTGAGCTTAGGAAGGAGGAGGATTTTGGCCTAAACACCAAGTTTTCTTGACATTGCTAAAGAGGCTGTCAGACCAGATCTGTCTGTGTCCTTTGAGCCAATTCAGGAGTCTGCTGTTGGTCCCTTGCGGCTAAGTTTTAGCAGTGTTTCACACTGAAAGCCTTTGGTGCTTGTACCAACATAGCTGCAGTGAATTAAGGAACATTCAATAGAGGAGAAATTTTACCAGCTCATTCTGTGTCACCTCAGTGGGACTGAAACATCTGATGTACTTCACTTTCCTCCCCAGTTCCCTTTCATGTTGCATCACACCTCCTCTGTGTGAATGATACCATTCATTGCCTTCTGCTCTTGTAATGGTGGAGGTAAGCAGAGTGTAACGTAGTCGACGATGTTAATGAAATGTCATTGTGGTGCAATGCAGGTTCTGGGTTGACCAATGTTAAAACAGAAGAGATATCTGAAGTGAAGATGGATGCAGAGTTCCGCCATGACTCAGGATATGAAGTTCATCATCAAAAGCTGGTGAGTGAACAAACAGTGCTTTCCACACATGTGTTTTGAGTTGCTGATTCAATCTTGAACTAGCAAGTCAAATATGGCCATGTTTCCCCTGAGTGATGTGGATGCCAAAAGTGCCAACAAAAGGTTTTCAAGTGAACAGATTATTATTATCTAGTTCTCTCTTAGATGAGAGTAATCCTGGGATAACTTCAGCAGAGAGGATGGAAAGCCATCAAGTCTCAAATGAGAGGGAATTCTGACAGTTCCTGCCCTTGAACTGCCATGTGACCAGGTGTGGTGGTCATATGGGCAATAGTTGTCCCACAGTCCATCTGTCATTGTCATATAACTAAAGAGAAGGGATACAGAGGAAGGAAGGTACTAAGTTTAAAAATAATTTTTAAAGAAAGTTTGATGGTGCAACAAGAAACAGTGACACTGTTTCAGGGATAGATTCCTTTTCTGTCAAAACAGATGGTGGTGGTACATGAAGGAGGCTGAAATCCATGGAGCATAACCTTTCACAAGATTGCCTGCTTGGCATTAGAGGACATTCTCCACTGGCCGTAATTTTTATTTGTACTTGGCTTTATCTGTGTATTTTGTTCCTTAAAGTGTATTGAATTATTAACACATGAAGGGCAAGTAAGAGCAAAATATTGTTCCCCATTTGAACTCTACTTATTATGAACACAAAAATAACAACCAAAAGCAATGTAAGCAAGAACAAGCATCTTTGAAAACCTTCTTCCAGTACCTTCACAAGTAATGAAGAATCCATACAGCAGTGTTCACTATGAACCTGCTTCCTCTTTTTTAAAGGTATATTACATGATGAGATTTCAGTTCCGTGATTTTCAATATCCTGGTATTAAGCTTGAAAGCTTTTCTTCTTAATATATTCTTAAAGCTAAGTAGTGCTGAAAATTAAAATTAACATGGGACTCAAATTTGCATTTGAACTAGGCAATCACTGTGAAAAGATGTTCTGCCATCTCTTTGATGCTGAGAACTGAAAATTCCCAGTTTGACGAGCTAATCCAAAATGCATTAGCACTAATTGGGGAAATTCTGACGTGCTTAGCTCAGATGGGTTAAGCATCCTGATGGAGTAAACCCGTGCAGTTTACTGCAGGAACTTGCAAGAATGTGTTTTAGACACAGTAGTTATTGAGCCTGTGTCACAGGCGCTTCCCAGTAGAAGCCTTTAATGTTTAAGTGGTTTGATACCATCCCAAGCACTTCAGTGCTGGAAACTACCCTTACCATGGTGGCTGATGGGGACTGCGTTGCTTGAGTTACCTGTGTGATGCTTAAAATAGGACCTTTCCAGCTTTTTAAAGTATTTTATGCCATATTGCTTACTGATAGGTACAACCATTATTTAAAAAATTAATAAGCTGTCCACTAGGTTATCTTTTCAATAGAGGCTGAGCAAGGAGTCCAGAACTGCTAAGAAAGTACTAGACTGATGCCTTACAGGGCATTGCTGGTTTACCACATGCCATATCCTAGCTGATGCCCTTCTTCATTAGCTTTAATTCAACAGCAGTAAGCAGAAAATACTTTCATATGTTTTCCTTCTCCTGTGCCCTGGTAGGATTTACTGAAACAGTCTCCTTAGGATATTGCTTTGAATTCTGCTGCACATTGTATTTTACATACAAGCTTCTGAATTGAGCTGAAATTGCAGTTTTTTTCTCCTTTATGAGTGTTCAACTGTACATTAAGTTGATTGTCATAGCTCGGAGTGCTTAAGGCCTTCCTCTGTTGCACATGTGTATTAGCTGGGGCATTTCATGGTGCTCCAAAATAGTATGGTAACAGAATTTCAGTCCTGGGCAGGTAAAATTGACAGAAGAAATTACTACTTCACATCAGCTTATGCTAACACTGTCCATTGTGTTTACTTTCCACTGAATTCTTAACATTAAGCACATTTCTTGCTTGTGACTAGGAACAATATTTATACAGTATGCTTTAATCCCTTTCTGTGGAAGATTGTGTCTCTTACAGAGTGCAAATGTAATACAGCTCATTATAATTCTCAGCTGGTTTCCTGCTTCTCTCTGTATTGTTGTTAAATACTTGTCAAAGTATTTAGTCTTTCAGAGTGAGGTAGTCTTACAATTCTGTGAATGTACTTATTCTCTAATACTTTTTGCCCGTTTTGATTGAAAATAATAATAAAATGCAGACAAAAGGTTTGTAAAGTATGCATAGATGTAAAATAATCCAGCATATTCCTTGAATACGAAGCAGGACAGTGAAAACAATCACCCACTTTTAGCAACAGGAGCAGGTATGAAAAGCCAGTCCTACTAGATGCTTAGTAAAGCATCTTGCTGTCCACTGATTTGCTGTTTCAATACACATAATTCAAGTGTATCTTCTTTGTTTTTCATACAACTGACATCTCATCTGGGTCTCATATGAGTATGGTCATCATCCAGGTATAGTTCATTCTCCCTTTACCCTGCAAAATCTCAATGCATCCCTTGGTGGTCACTTAAATCAGCATGCTCCTGTTTTTTGGACTCTTGCTGCATTGATGTGAGAATTTTCTCCCAACAGGTTGTGTGCAAGTTTCACTGTTGTCTTACAGGTCTGCTTTTTATCAAAGAAAAGCATGAGGCATAGTCCAAACAAGCTGCGCAGGTGTAGATTTATGAACGCTTTTGTAAATAACATTCTAAAAATAAATCTGGTTGCTCCCTGGTTACTCCTCTACAGTCTTATCAGTCATTTTGTAATTAGCTTGACTCACCCAAGTAAAAAAAAAATTTAAAAAAAAAAATCAGCAACTGTCTTAAGACCCATGTAAAGCAGAGACATGAAGATGAGCCTTCTTAGCCATAGCACTGCTATTCCACAGGCGATACAGATTTCCCAAATTGCTCTTCTTCAACCATGAGAGCTTTGTGGTACAGCAATCCAGTTTTTAATAATTAGGGTGACATGCAATGCTGCCCAATTCCTGATACTTTATATTGCTGTGGCAATATAAGTAGGCTTTATACTGCTGTGGCAGCTGGACAGGTTAGCCAAATACTCAATTAACTTTTTATTAGCCACCTTCCTTTATTTCTCTTTTGTAGGTGTTCTTTGCTGAAGATGTGGGTTCAAATAAAGGTGCCATCATTGGACTAATGGTGGGAGGTGTTGTCATAGCAACAGTGATTGTCATTACTTTGGTGATGCTGAAGAAGAAGCAGTACACATCTATTCATCATGGGGTTGTGGAGGTAAGAAAAGGCTACTGAGCAGAACTGGTGTCACATGTACAGCACAGACAACATACTTTATAATTGTATTTACAAATTAGGAAGCCATGGTTTTGGCTAGACTAGTGTTCAGAGTTGGAGTGTTTGTATCTGGCAGAGTGGAATCAAATTGCCTTATTTTGTAAATGCAGACACAATATAAACCATGTTAAGTTGGGTGTAAAACCACAAGAATTATCTTCTGGAACTATCTGAGGCCAATCACCTCATAATGTGCAAGTTCATTTTATAGGTAATTTAACAGCAGCCAATGAGCAGATACTGCACAAGAGGAAAAGTCTGGTTTTACTGTTGTTGGAAATGCACATACACAGATTTCTTTATTTACCTTGCAAATAAACATTTGAGGCAGATCTTCTGTGGACTGTGCTGTGCACTACAAGTATCTGTATCCCTATACAGATACTTTATTACTTTTTTTTCTCTAAAGATTATTTTCTTTCGCTACCAACAGCTTTTGATTTATGGCTAATCTGAAACTCATAGATTAGAGAAACAAATAATATATAGGACTCTTACATGGGATTTTCAAGATGAAAACACAATCTACTAAGTAAATTTTTGATCAGTTTACAGTAACTTAAAATACCTCATCAGTTGCTTGGATATAAGAAAGGATCTTTGTAAGTAGAAAAACTTAATTATGAGAACTGGAAGGAGGTTCATGTAACTTTTCTTTCCCCTTTGTGTATTTGTATCTAGTCCGATATGCGAGTGTCTGATCTGCAGATAGTACTTATAATAGCCAGCACTTGAAACATTTATATGTTATTGCCTTCCAAAACTGGTATATAAAACTTTTGATTGAAACTAAGTCTTGTTGAAGCCCACAGTTATGTTGGTTTCACCTTGAGTCATATGAACCTTGCTTTTGCTGGAGACATGCATGCTTCCTGGTGCTTGTATTCCACCATCTGGGGCAATGAACGGTCTTAAAAATGTACGAGTAAGTCTTTTTCTTAAGCCTGTGCTTGTGTGTCCCCGTGTCTGTACTGTGGTTGCCCACATGGTTTGAAACCTTCCAAAGAGATACGGTTAGAAGAGCACCAACCATTTGGGGTGAAATTTCAGCAGACAGCAAGCCATGCAGAATTTGGACCGAGAGACAGCAAATAGTGAGAAAGAATCTCAGCTTTAACTTTCCATATGAAAACTTCCAAGCCCATTTTGCAGAAAATTGAAACAGGTTTTGGTTGTAAACCACCTAGTTGATAGCTGATGCCAACATTTGTGCAACCTGAGACCCTCCTTTGGCTGAATTATCGACAACAGAATAGGTCAGGAGGCCAAAGCCCCAAAATCACACATTGAATGTGGACACACCATTCTTGCAGGATAACCTTAAAATTTCAGATGGGCTTGACCTGGTGCAATGACATGGCAAAGCCATAAACTTGGATTCATATGAGCTTCCATCAGTGACAGTGAACTTGGAAGTGTTGAACTAGAAATAACATGCACATACCAAACAAGTAATCAATGTCAACATGACAGCATCATTTAGTGAATAAAAATTTTACAGATAAAACCATAAATCTAGAGCATGCAGATCTACCAAGAATATTCGTAGATCTATAGCACCACACTGTAGGTGGTGTCACCTTGTAAATTTGCTGCATTGTGTCTGGCATTGGCAGGCACAATTCCTTATTTTGCCAGACTTGCTGTGTGGTCTTGGCAGACTGCATATCTTCACTGTCTGAGCTTCTCTCCTGCAAGAAAGACATAGCATCTATTTTTGTCCTAGCTTGGTGAAAATTTTGTAGCACGTACTTTTTGGGGAAAAAAATCCCACCACCTAAATATCCATATGCAGTTGATATTTAATATTAAAGAGTCTTCAAAATTAAGCTGTTCCAGTCTAAAGAGGATTAATTTATTCAGCAACAGTGCACCTTTAATGTGCTGTGCACAAGAAGCACCAAAGAACAAAATCACTTCATGTAAAAATAACTGCATCTCAGCTCTAGGCTGGCTGAGTATATTGTAGCAAAACTTGCAACCTGTTTGTTGCATGTCAGAAGTTACTGTGAAAATGTAACTCTGTGATAATGGCTGCAAGATTACAAAACAGGTCCTGTTCCACCTGTATTCTTCCAAAAAGTGAACTCTGACTGTAGTACTTATTCTCATTTCACTATTTCTTTAACAACAACAAAAAAATATTAAAAATCCTGTTAGCTTTCTTTTGAAGATCTGAGGAGAAATTACTTGTCCTGTTTAGAAAAAGCGTCATCATAATTTTCTTCCAAGTCTGAGAATATGTATGTTCCAAAGTGGTTCAGCCTCTCCAGGAGAAGGACTGTCACAATTAAGTAAATGACTGAGTGATTGAAAATTACACACTGTATGTTCACATAGGAGCTCCAGCAAACATTTTGAAGGTATTTTTTGCTTCTGCACCCACTCCAGCTGTCTGCAGGAGGTTACTTCCTCCATGAAAGCAGGTGGCAAAAGAGGGGTTCTCAGCTCTCCTGTGCTGTCTCAGCTCCTCTTTTGGAGATCTTTTTGAAGCTCATTTGCTTTCTATTACAGTGACAGCACCTCCAGCAGAAGCATGTGGGAAGAGGTGACAATGTAAGGGCTCACAGCAGTAGCAAAGAAGCCATTAAAATTGCTGTAGTACTCTCCAAAGTCCATTTCTCAAAGTCCAATCTGCCAATGAATGCTAGGCAGCATCTATTTACCACTGTTTTAAGCAACAGTGATGTGTTCAGTGTATCTCTGAGGGCTGCTAACACCTCCTGCCTGGGCTTTTGATCTGCCCCATGTATGTAGGGGCAGTGTGTGAATTTTTCTGTGTTATTAGCCTTTTCCTGACTCCATGTTAGGATTTTCTGTGTGAAAGATGCATATGCTGGAGCAGAAGAGGATAGATGGACAACTGTTTCAAAAGAGATTATCTACCTGACTGAGCTGTTTCCTTAAGCAACAAGAGAGACATGTCTAGGCTGCTTCTCAGCAATGCAAGGGTACCCAAACCTCTGACATGTTGTGTTCAACTTCTGACACCTTCATAACAGGTGAAAAAGCTTCTTAAAATGGTAAAGGGCTTGAGGGATTTACTGAAAAGGAGATAATCAGGTTCAAGGCATGTCGTTTGGCAGAGCAATACCTAAGACAGAGGCTGTAAGGAACTAGAGGAAGAGTTTGGCAGAGTCAAAATGGGTAAAAGTGAGTAGGAGACCAGCCGTTCAGGATGAGCAATAGCACACGTGGGTTGGTGGTGAGACGGATTACCCTGCAGCAGACAGCTGCAGGAAGGAGGGAAAGTACCAGCAGTAGTCATTTTAAAGGCTAAAGGGGAAATTTAAAAAATAAAATGGACTAAGACTGCCAGTAGGAGCCTTAATAAATCCCTTTCATCTATAAATGCCGTATTTCAGACATTATTGGACTTTCCCTATAATACAGTTTTATCAAAGGGAGACTTTAACATGGAATATAGTGCAAGGGTGTAAAGATTCAGTCCAATTTTACTGTCCTTTCTCATATTTTTTGCCTAATTTCTTCTCCCTGATATTCTTACGTTTCTCTGGTTTCTCATCAATTCTTTAGTCTCTTCTGCCTTGTACTTTCTTTGATTCTTTTTTATTTATGTTGTTGTCTTACCCCATTTCTTTACCACAAGCAGGTTATGCTGTGTGCTTATCACATCTTCTAGTCCTGAATAAGAAGCGCTGAGTGGGAGCCTTAAGCTAAAACAGGTGACAGAGTTTGATAGAGTGTTGTTTGGAGCTTAAATATGAGCAAGTACAGCACAGGTTCAAGCATACACCCCCTTTGCATCCCAGCCCAATGGGGAGAGCCTCCTAGAAAGGAAGGATGTATAAAGCTCTCCGGAATGTATTGATACACAGAGAGCCCTGATCCTCCAACCCCAGAGCTTCATTTTGTGCTTCAGTTTCATGCTAGATGAGAATCTGTTGGTGGGTTTATTTGTGAATTGTGAGGCGCTCACTTCTTGATTTGGAGAAGCTCTAGATACTCCAGTAGCTTGGTGTTATTCTGCACAAGAACCAAGGCTGACTTGATGCTACAGCAGCCCCTCCAAGGATGAAGGGAAGGGTGATGTTTTCTCTGCACTTACTTTGTGTTCTTACTTTCTCTTAAGTGCTGAAAAGGCTACAGGAACATTTGCTGTTTTCCCAGCTTCGTTCTTCTCTTCCATTCCAGCCATGTTAGTGACAACTTTAGCAGCAGCAGATGGAATGCAGCAACATTGTCACAACAGAAATAGTTACATTTGCATGGTCCTCAGCAGGAATTAGGCCTTCTATGAGTTTTACAAAACCTGTATGGAATGGATTTGTTTTAGGCCCTACTGTTGTTACACTGATGACATACATCAAAAACAAGTGCTCTGCCAAACAGCAATAGCATCAAGGAATGGCCAGAAGTTAATTCTTTGCATATGGATATAGATGGTGTATCCTTATGTAGGGAGAAGTTGGAAACCCCTGGAGAAAGGACGGGTAAAGCAGCAGGAAGCAACCCAGCCCCTGGAGATGGCTGTGGAGATGAGGCAGCTCTCTCACTGCCTCTCATCCAGCCCTGCTGCTGCCCTCTCTGCTGGGCGTGGGTGAGCCTGGAGCAACAGGCATAGACAAGTCTTTAAAATAGGAATGTGTAGTTTGTATGCTGGCTGCTACGCACGTTGTACAGAAATGTCTTGGGGATTTGGGTGGAGATGTTGAAAATGAGATGGGCTTTGAAATTCCCAGAGGTTCTTCTCTCCTTGATGGGTCAAAATGATTGTTGACAGCCAAGCTGAGCACTCGGTGCTTGCATGGGTTGGCTGGGGAAAGCTTGTATCCTTCAAAAGAAGTAGTTTCTTTTGTCACTTTGGAAAGGGAGGAGGACAGGGAAAGAAAACCACTATTTCCCATCCCTGTAATTTCTAAAAGCAGGAAAATCTGAAAAGAGCAGCTTAAACCAAGAGCAACCTATCTCTAAACAGAATCTCACTGCCTAAGAGCACATCACAGGACATGAAAAAATAGGTGGATTTGGGGTTCATTGCATAAGAGAATTACTCCATTCAAATGCAACAGTGTAAAAAAATAATAAATAAATAAGAGTTTTAACAGCAAAAAAGGCCGAGTTGTATTGCAGAATCAGAAACACAGGCAGCACCGTGTCAGCTCAGCCCAGTGATCCTTTCTGCCTGGCATCCTGTCACCTGCCAGCAGGAGTTAAGGGCTTGCTGAAAGGCTCAGGACTCCCAGCTACAGGGAGTTTCACAGTAGCTTGAGAGCAAAAGCAGTGTGTGACCCTTAAAGTTGGGTATTTCATCAAAAAATGTGTAATTATGTAAGAAAAAGAAATTTGATGGAAGATAGTCTGTTGACTGAAAAATGCAATTTGAGAGTTGGAAAATGGACGAGAAGATTTAGAAGGGTCACAGATATGAAAATGGATCAGATTTGGGGTTAGCAGTTCACCTGAGGAATCCCAATGCACATGCTACACACGGAACCATTTCTTGTCTTAAGGAACAAATAGAAGAACATCAGGAGAGAAGATAGCTCTGAGAGGAGGCATTTTCTGGTGGTACTGTGCTAAAACCTACTGCAGTAGAAAAGCAGCAGTAAATAAGCTGAGCAGCCTGTGTTTGTCCCAAGCATGGAAAAACTTTAATTCGTTCTCCAGGGTATCATGCAATAACTTACCGAACGTCTGTCCTAACTAAGCTGTTACTTTCAGTATTGCAGAGTAGATTTAAAATGAGTATCAGACATAAGTACTTCTTTGCTTTTTTATTAAAAGGTTAGAGAAAGTTAGCCTACTATATAGGGCTTTGTGAAAGAATACACTTTTCATTACCCAAAAAGCTATTTTTATGCTTAGAAGTAAATTAATGTTTTTCCTAAAGGTCACTACATACAGGAATCCACGGGAACGTTCATGCCTAGTACTTCAGTGCAGAGTCTTAGTCACTTTCCTGATTTTACATTTTTGACAATGTAAAATTCAGTTTTTACCTTCTCTTTTAAGAGCTGCTGAAGACTGGAGATACCATATAGCAAATTAAATAGCTGTCAAGCAGGCTTTCTTACCTCGTTTTCATAACTGGTTAGCAAGATAGCCAGGATACAGTAGGTTTTGAATGCACAACAGCTATTGAGTTCATACAGCAGAGGTAAAATACCTAATTAACATTTAGAAACTGTTCTTGCCCACTCTAATTTGATGGAGTTTTAGATTAGTATAATGTTCAGTGAAGGACAAAAATAATTTGTGGAGCCACAGGTATTCACAGTGCGGAAGTCTTGACTGAGCTATCTTTATGCCTGTATTCCAAGTAATCAAGAAAGGTCCATTTTTGTTAAGTAGAAATACTTAAACCAGTGCAGACACATCAAGCTTTTTGTCACTAAACTGAATCAGACTCGATGTTGGAGCCAGAGAAGTTCCGTTTCCATGAGTGCAGCAGGATTGTTTGCTCACCTTGTCCCTGGCTACTCTGGCATTCCCTTGCTACCCTCATTTTATTTTTTCCAATTAATTTTTCTTGGTCTTGAGACCACAGCAACTGCAATAGATCTGAGGGCACAATAAAGACAGAAGGCAGCCTGAAGCCAGTTGCTTCAGCTTTTTAGTGAACTTTTCTTTTGAGATCCAGTTAATCCCAAGTATAGATATAGATACATGTCCTAGGGGGAGAAAAACTGATGATGGGGGACTAGCAGAGGAATGCAAATTATATGCTCTTTTTTATTTGTGGAGTTGCATGTTTCCTGAGTCAGAAAAAAACCCACAAAGCCGGTACTGCTGAATTTGGTCAGCTGATCTTGAAGTCCTGCAGAAAAAAAAATAGTTGCAGAATTGTTTCTGTTGCTTTATCTTCTCAAACATATTACTCAGTCCAGAAAGTGAACCATGACTGTCCAAGCTGGAAGGGCCGTCTCTTGCAAGTTGCTCTTTTCAAGCTGTCTGCTGGCTTCTCATTTATTGTTGGGTGCAGTGCTGTCTGTTGATTTTGTTTGTGAGGCCATTTGCAGTCCTGTGTAACTTGGCGTGAAGAGTTTTCAAAGACAGTTGTCTCTTTGGACAAAGTGAGAGCCCTTAGGTCCTAGGTTTAATATGCTGTTTAGTGGAGAAGTATTCCTATGACTTCCCAGCCACCTTTACTGTAGACTTACAAGATTTGAACTGAGCTTGGAACCTAACTTACTTTTTTCTCCTTTTTGTTAAAAAGGTAAAAATAGGGGTGGGGGCAGGGAAGAAACCATCAAACAAACGGGTTTGTGTTTCAACAGATGCTTTCTGCTTGAATGCACAGGGGAGGGTGCAAAGTATGTTGGATGGCCACAAAGTGGGGAAACGTGGGGTACACTGTGAATTAAGCAGGAGTCTGACATGGGTTGTTTCTTCTCGTGACAGGTGGATGCTGCAGTGACACCAGAGGAGCGCCACCTTTCCAAGATGCAGCAAAATGGCTATGAAAATCCCACCTACAAGTTCTTTGAACAGATGCAGAACTAGGACACCACAGCAGCCTCATGAGTTGGACAGCAGAATGATTGCTTCACTGCCCATCGGTGTTTAGTTATAGAATAATGTGGAAAGAAAGAAAAACACTCTGTTTTATTATTTACTCATTCTCGCCTTTTGACAGCTGTGCTGTAACACAAGTAGATGCCTGAACTTGAATTAACAAAATCAGTAATGTATTTTCTCTTTCTCTTTACATTTCAGTCTTTACACTACATTATTAATGAATGTTTTTTGTGTACTGTAAAGAAGTTAGCTGTATTTAACTAGTGCATGGGTAGATTCTCTTTCCCAATTATTTATCATGTAGCTCCTTAGCCAGTTGTATATTATTCTTGTGATTTGTGACAAAAATTAAGTCCTAATTGAAATATGCTTTAAGAATTGATGGGGGATGCTTTCTGTGTCTGTGGGGTTTAGCTGCTTCTCTTTGCTGAGCATTTTTTTCTGATCACTATGCATTTTAAAGTAAAATGACATTTTTTAAAAATTATTCCAGATGAGTTATTGAAATTCTTTTCCTCTGCAGCTGCATTTTATTGTACAGATTGTTGCTCCTGCTGTATTAGTGACGTAGAAATCATGGGAATACACATTCGTTTCTTTGTGCCTGTTTTATGTGCACACTTTAGGCATTGAAAGGTAAACTTTATTTTCTTCTCCATGTATCTTTTGGATCTTAAATATTAAAAAGAATCCCTGTTAATTGTGAGCACTTCTGGCAGAGGAAAAGTGCCTGCTGGTTGAAAATTAACAGGGATCCTCTGCAGGATGATTGTACAGAGCCATTGCTTAGGAATTGATAGCTTTCTACACTGTGTTACATAAATAAATGAAGAAAAAAACATTTGGACAAGAGTTTTCTTTGGAGGCAGAAAACAGTGATTTCTGAAAGCCACTTAAAGAGAAAACATGGATGTTCACATTGAGAGAGGGCTGGAAAGGGATTTTCCTACAAGGATCGCTGCACTTGCGGTCGGACTAGAGTAGAAGGAAAGCAGCAGCAAGATGGGGTGGGGAGTGAGGGGCACTGACTTTGGCACACCTGCCCCTCTAAGACATAGTCTCTTTTTTTCTTTTCCTTTCTTTCAGTTTGTATAATAGTGTTTTAATGTAAATAAATACATTCCTGGAGGAGCCCTGTTGTAGTGGTGTGTTTCTGCGCCAACCAGCTGCCCTCGCTGGTGCAGGGGAGAGCAGCACAAATGACTGACCTCCCACCTCCCCGTCCGTCCCCAGGAGCAACTTGCCAGCAAGCTCTTCTCTCACCACTGCTGCTGCACCGCTGTCGGCTCCCTGCTGAGATTGTGCCCTGCAGCATCATCGCTGTGCACGAGGAGGAGCCTCACAGTCTGCCAGGCAATCCAGCCCTGTACTGCAGCATGATAATGGTGGGTGCCCAGAAAGGGTAAAACGGCACCACCAGCGATATTTTCCCAAAAGCCGCAGGAAGAGGGGGAAGCCCTGGGTGAGCTGTGGTACATAAACCCCAGCCTGGCACTTTCTGCCCATAGCTGGCTGGAAGCCACCCTGAGAGCTTCCTTCAGCCCCAGGCCTGTCGGGGGTATGCCTGAGGCACAGGGAGACAGTGACCCATGCCATAGGGCTCGCTTGGCAAGAGAGGCGAGACCATGGTGGGGAGTGGACCTGGTGATCGTCAAGGCAGCCTCTGTACCCAGCTCACAGCAGTAACCCCTCAGGTTTGAGGCTAGAGATGAGTTGATGGAGCTACAAGCTGGGTTATGGAGTAAAACTAGAGATGCATGTTGCATGAAAAAGAAAGCTAATTTCTGTCTCTCTACAGCAAATGGGTTAGATAAAGCAGAACTGAAGAAAGAGAGCTAGGAGTAGAATGAAGACTGCAAGATCTATCCAAGGAAAGCCTCATGTTAACTAGGATTGTCTGCAAACCACAGCAGCCTCTTCTCCAGCATCATCTTCAGCTTTTATCTCCACAGTGAGATGAAGCGTGGCTGCAGCAGGGCTGCACAGCTCAGGTGAGTGGGTGAGTCACTCCACACCTCAGCTAAGAGAAGACTAGTTTCCAGCCCTGTTGAACTGACTCACCCTTCCCCATCCATGACCTCCTGTTCTGGTTTAAATATTAAGGGTGAACCCCAAACAAACCAGAGGGCAGAACTGCTTTCTATTACCCCCCTCCACCCTCCCAAGGGAAGACAGAAAGGGGAATAAGAAAGAGAGACTTAAACTTTGGCAATTGAAACTAGAAACAAGTTTCTATAACACAAGGAAAAGGGGTAAAACCTGGGATGAGGGGGGATGGCTATTTATATACAAATATACAAAACCGATCTCAAGGATGGCAAGGATATGGGGAACACAGGGCCACTCCAGGAGAGGTCCACGGCTCCTCACAGCACCCGATGTAGTTGGATTCTGGAGCGAGCACGTGGGAAGCCGAAGGAAACCAGCAGCACACCCGGCAGGGGGAAAGGAGTAGGAGGCAGGAGAGAGCAGCTTCCAGCACTCCTGGCTTTTACAGATTGTGACAGGAAGTGGGTGGGAATACTGACCCCTGCCAGTCTTTCAATAGGTGTCCAACACAGTGGACACCTCTCCAATAGGTGTCCAACACCATGCCGGGGTCTCCCAAACCATAACACCTTCCATAAAATCTCACCTGTTTGGCCGATTCACCTGCTGGCTTGGGACACAGCCCTGCTGGCCAGCTGAGTGGGAGGTACGTTCATGCAGTGAGGGGACAGGGGGGGCAGGTAGTTTCACAAGCTGCCTGCAAGGATGCAGGGTGATGAATAGACACCTGCTATTCTGAACCGGTAGCAGGAAAAACTGGAGTGTCCTGTGGCCTGTCACCATCCAGGTGTTTATTCCCTTTGCCCTCCCATCCCTGCTATATCAAGGGAATTCAGGGCAAGAGATCAGAACTTTGGAATCGGTGTTATCTGCAGGCCCTGGAGTACCAGTGTGTTATAAAGAATTTATAGAATGTCCCCAGAGGATTTACCATCTCTGGTTTTAAAGCTGGACTCTTTGGACCAGAATAATGGGTGGTAGTGGGCAGAGGCCTTCAGGCCCCAAAATGCTCCAAAAGATAACAAAAATGTTTTGTTTTACAAATGTTTAGGGTTAGGTTCATGTCTGTTTGTGTAGGTCTTGTTATATAGGTCACACATAACCCCTAGTAAGGAATACATAAGACTTGAGCTCACATCCAGTATCATAGAAAAAGATCCCACTTCCTGGGGAAGGCAGGACATAATTCAATTTAGCACAGTCTCATCAAAGGAGCATTATCAAAATTCCTTTTAAGAGAAGCTGGAGTAATCCGTAAGATACAGAGGGCCACTGGCCTTTAGAGCAAATCCTATTTATAATACCATAATCCCATGCAATCCCAGTTATAGAAAAATGCAATTGCTTTGAACAGTAATTCCCAGACAGTCAAGCTTACTAGTGTGGGATTATTTGTCTGGTGAGACTCTCATACTGCTCTTGCTACTCTTGGATGAACTGTTAATTAATCACTTAGTTTTATGCACTAAGTGATCAGTTTTTACAATTCCCTCCACACAGGCGCACTCCTGAAAGGCAGGCAATAAATTCACACTCTGATATGCACGTAAAGCACAGGGGGTGAACAAAGTTCTGAAACTACAAGAGGAAAACTCCCACAGCTGTGCAACCCTGGAAGCTGCCTAGCAATTTATCACAGTTCCCAGGTAATTGCAGCAGCCTCCTGCCCATCTCTGGCCATGCAAGCTCCTTATTGTGGAAAGATTATATTAGGAGTGAATAAAAACAGTTTGACAGGCCCATAAAGTAGAAAAGCTGACAGACAATGGTAGCTAAGCACCTTGCTTCCAAGTGCAGGATTGATTTGGTATCACCCACTTCAGCAATAAACCGAGCTGGGTGGTTGGATGCAGCTGTGGGCTGGAAATAAAATTCCACTTCCCAGCCCCAAGAATATTACTCTGGAGAGGGAAAAATATATAATAAATTTAAAATTCTGTGGCTATTGAGTTAATACATTTAATGGGAAAAGTTTTCTAGCCTAAGTAATTTTGACAGAATGGGGTTAGGGACCGCATACACTGCAAGCCCATCAGCAGGGCTGGTGAGGGTGGTCAGTTGCTGGCAAGGGAGAGCAGTGCCAGGCAGGGGTGACAACCAGCCCCAACCCCCTTGGCCACCTGTTGGCTTTTGAAGATGCTGGTGGGCCTGTGCTTGCTTGGTTTGCACAGACCCACTCAGATTAATGAGCACCAGATGCAAGGTGAAGCTTCAGACATGATCAGGCACATGTTAGGGGAGCCACCCTAAAAAACACACACAGCTGTGTCATGCTCTGCATTGAGTACCTGCATCATGCTAAATTTGGTTCCCCAGCTACAGGGTGATCCAGGAAAAACAAACCGAGGCCTGGTGTTGCCCTTACAGAGAACAGCTGGCAGCACCTGTTATTTTCCATTAGGTCTGTCATGATCCTTGCACAGCTTTAAAGCCTCCATCCTCATTATATCTGCACTTACCAAAGCAATTTTAAGGGCATCACTATGTGGCCAAATGGCTCATTTTTATTGTTTAAACTAATGGATTTTGTGGGTGGTGGGTAAGCTGCTGCTAAAATGCCTCCAGGCAGCAAGACTGAAAATATCCTAATGACATATGAGAGCAGATTATAAATAACGCTGTGTGCAGCATCCTGGTTGCATTCCTCTGCAGTTTTTCCACCACTTGAAAATGAGGGTCTTGATTTGGTCAGGCCAGGATAGATCTTTTCTCTCTCTGCTTCCCAAAAATTATCTCTTCCACCTTCTTCTTAGAAGAAGCAAAGCATTAAATCATCCCTTCAACTTTCTACAGTCCTGGGAAATGTATTTGTCTGACTATACAGAAAAATCTTTCAAGGTTTCAAATATATTTTGGATTTATTGGGATTTAAATATAATTTAGGATTTATTTAGAGGTAATAAAATCATCTGCCTTTAATGGGATTCTTAGTTAAAGTTGAATTTGGACACTGAATTACGGAACAGTCTCCCTAACTAGTTCCTCCCATGTTTGTAACTCAGTTTCTCTAAGGTAGCTCAGTGGAGAAAAGCATCCACACCAGTTTCATATAGGATATCACCTACATCAAAATGTAGATGTGACTATTCTTAAGTGCTGTTAATAAATAAATCCAAAAAAGGAGAGAGAAAGCTGGCTGGCACAGGGCAGACACCTCTCAGCAGAGGCTGACCAGCACCTGGAGGAAGAAGATCCTTGAAATAGCTGCGACACTGCTGCTCATCCAAAACAGGATGTGGTAATTATGGCTATTTTGAGTCCCTGATCACCACACCAGCTCCATCTCACAATGCCTAAGCACTACATCAGGCTATAGCTCTGGAGAGCATTTCAAATACAGGATCTTTTTTCCATTTAATTAGGATGAGGGCTGCGGAGAACCAGACAAAATCCCATTTTCCCTATATGCTGCTTCTCTAAAAAGGGTTTATGGAAGAGGGCTTGCACCCCTCCAGCCCCTGCACAGAGGTGGGAGCAAACCTGGGCTATGGCCAGCAGTGGTCCCTGCCAGGCTGGCAGGAGGGAACTGAACTCTGGCAGCCTAATTTGATTTCTAGAGCCTCTTGAAAAAAAAAAAAAAAAGAAGTCTAGAGCAAATACTGAAGAAACAGCTTTTATTTTCCATTTGGCAGCCTTGGCCCTCAATCTGCTGTATAAAAAAAAAGAGGTGGTGGGGAGGGAGAGGTCTATTTTTATGATTTTTTTTTTTTTTGTGCTGGCTGGCCCTTGTGGAGGAGGGGGGGGAAGCTGTACCCCAGAGGGCAGTGCTGATTGGCCCCAGGGCAGCAGGCCATGGAGGCCCACGATCTGGTGACTCTGGCAGGTGGCTGGTGCAGTCACTTGTCACTGTGTTATGATGGCACCCAGCTAGGATGGAACTGCAAGCCCAGGTCACCCCTCTGAGGGCTGCCTGGAGGTAGCATGCTGAGCACTGTGTCTTGGCCCACTATGAGGCTGTGCCTGCCCATGCCAGCCATGTTGAATACAGTCCTCCTTTCCTGAGCATTAATGGCCTAGGGGAAGAGCTGTGGGTGTCCGTAATGCTCAGGCAACACAGGGGTGCACCAACATTTTAGGCTAGCCAGGATCCAGCCCATAAATGACAACTCTGATGTTACAAAATCATACCAGCAGTAGTGAGGATTGGAATCCTATTCCATGTTTTTATGCATGCTGCCCAGTGACCACCTGGAGGGACCCTACTTACTGGAACTGTAAGGGTTGGATCTGGGGAGCAAAGATCTGGGACAAAATAAAGTCTCCCCAGAGGAGACATAAACACTGAGAAGTGAAAGACTGAGCTGCAATTAGCTCAGTCTTTTTTTAAGATATCAGTTATATTCATTACTTACGCAGAGTGTTGTAATACAGTTCTCCTTTTGTTTTTCTGGCACAGAAAGGCTGCATTGCCAAGGCACTTGACTGGTTTTGGCAGTAGGGTTGCTAGAAAATCTGCTATGAAAGTTTGTGGGCTGCCAAAATTCAGTAGCCAAAAGAGTCTAGTGGTCGACAGCCTGTGTTTTGTAAATCCTAAATTTTACACAGTTGGTATAAAAAGGTGTATAAAAACTAGATATAGAGAATGAAACTCTATTCAATACCCCAGGACAGGTGTTATCCTTAAAAGCCCCCATAAATGAAGACAAAGTCAGGAACAGCAAGCTGATGACAGGCAGCAAAGAACTGCTTCCCCTCAAGAAGGGCTGAACCAAGCCTCCCTCTGCTGCTTGCCGAGGACAGTCTTAAAGCTGCAGTTCTGCCCTGGTCCAGAGAGGGGTCTCAGAGTGTCCTCTATCAAATCTGTTGGCACTGGTATACACTAGAGGTTCGTGTGCCCACAGAAACTGGAGCAACTCTCAGCCTCTTCTAAGAGAAGGAAACACATGGAGCCACAAAAAGATGTAATCCATAATCGCAATCCCACTTACGATCTGTAGTTTATCCAGAAAACAACCAACATCCCCAACCTGACTCTCTTTAATACATAATCAGCAGAGACCAGTGGACACCTTCAAAAGGGTGTAGGACCCACCAATGGAGGCTCAAAGTAGAGAGAAAAGTCTGATTTCCACTGCATAGTAGTGACAATGACAAGACCAAGGCTCTTCTAAGACAACCCAGAGGAGAGCAGAAAGAATAAGGAATAGCAGAAACATGCAAATGGATATACAGTGTCACAGCAAAGGACTACCTAAGAATCATAGAATCATAGAATCCTAGGGGTTGGAAGGGACCTCGAAAGATCATCTAGTCCAACCCCCAGAAGCCTGTTTCCCATGGTGACCAAAAATGGAAGGCTGCAGAAGGGTGTATGAGATTCCTAGATATCTACTGTGTTCTCCCACAGATGCATCACGTTGTCAGGAATCCTTGAAAGGTACTGGTGACTGAGTGTACAGTAGCTGGTACAAACCTCAGAGAACATTTGCCATCCACAACACCTGGTCCAAATAGGCACGCCCAGAGCATGGGAGTGCAAGGTTTGGCTTTGATGGGATGCAGGCAGGTGTGTCCTCTGTGTAACAGAAATACCATGGTGGAGTGTGTCTAGCCAAGATAACTGCTACTGCCTTTGGCCTATATTGATATTTTAATGCAGAATCACATTTGTGATTTAGAATCATTAGAATAAAACCCAGCACTGCAAGGCAAGCGACCTGTCAGAGAATAAACTCTCTTTAATTTGACTGAACATATACCAGTCCCACCAAAGGACTGGATCATCATTCTGAGCATGACTTTGATCAAATAAAGCAATGCTTAAACATAATGATTAAACAGCATAACGCAAATCAGAATGATAATTTTGTGGACTCCTTGGAACTCCCACCTTCTCTAGCCTTCTGCCAATATTAAGGAATCAGGATTCGATTCTAGTTGAAGTTGCTACCAAGTTTGTGGTTAAGCTAAACAGTATGAATGCAGATTGAAGGTGGCTTCAGCACAGAAAAGTAGTCTCAGTACTGTGGCAGGTGGGTAAATGGCATTTTGGAGTTCTCTCTGTAATGCCACATTGGAAAAGTATGTGCAATTAGAAATATAGTGGGTGGCTGACCGTCACAGTAACAACAGACCAGCCTATGTACACTGAGGCTCAGATACTGGTTGAGGGAATGGACTCAAGTTCAGTGAGCTTCCTCACCTCACTCACCTTTGTTGCCACCTCATGGCAAACTCTGTTAGCCTGTAAATCCCTTCTGCCCCTGCAGCAAAGCCACATTCATCCCTTTCTGGTAAGACACCTGTGATTTCACACCACTGCTCCTGGGAAAGAAGACATACAAGCCGGCAGTAAGACCAGGCACTGCCCACCCCTCCCCACCAGGACACAGGTAGATGTGCAAATGATGCTGGGGTTTTTGTCCCTGTCTTTCCCGAAGTGTGGGCTCAGACCCATGCCCACCTACCAACCTGGGTCCATTCAGTGTACCATAATGAAGAGATACAGCTGTTCACAGCTTCAGAGTATGAAAAGTTGGTTAGTGTCTTCATAGTTTCTATTTTCTAGTGATAAGCCCAGTGACAGGAGGCTTCCTCCGCATCAAGAGCTCAAGTCTTCAGGGGCAGAGGTTTCAAACACACTTTTCCCATTTATCCCAGCAGAGCAGCCTGCCTACACAATGAGGCAACTGTCCAACACTGGTAGGGGGCTCTCCTACTCAGCTTGTGCCCTCTACAGCATCAAGTTAACTGAGCCTGGTAGAAAAAAGATCCTAAGAAGATTCCTTTAAGATAGGTATGAGGGTGGTGGGTTTTTTCATCCAGATGGGGAAGTTGTGGAGTTCTGTGTTAAAAGTCAGGTTAATATAAAATAATCAGGGGCCAAAAACCTCAAATGCATTTTATGAACCAAAGATTAAACCTTGCACAATTTCTAGAAATCCTCAGTTCTTCTTACTGGTTTGCTCTAGAAGGCTTTCCAGTCACTATCCTGACTGTAAGATCTCATCAGAGGCTTGGGAACCAAAGACGTTAAAAAAGAACAATAAAACCACCACAGCTTTTGTGTGCACCAATCTTCTATTGATCTGCCTAAAATTATGAGCTCTGGCACATGGCTTTGATAGTCATATGTGAGAACTGTAACAAGTTTAGTTGAAAGGAGCGTTCTGCAGCATTAGCAGTCCCGTGCATTCCGAACGTGCTTGAGCAATGCGAGATCCTGAGACTTTAATGTATTATGCATTCTTATCTGCCCCCCCAATTTCAGGACCTTGAAGGTACACTCGCTTCTCACTTCCAGGCAGCCGGTTGCAGTCACATGGACTGCAGCCTGCTTGTGATGCTGTGGTCAAAGCACAAGGTGAGATAGTTGTGAGATTAGCCCAGTCCACCATCAGCCCAAACAAAGTATCTCATGCTGCCGAGACTGACATGGAGCAGAAGATTATGCTGCCCTTTTGTAATTACAAAATTTCCCTTACAAAACAAACAAAACACCATTTCCATAGCATGCTTGTGAAAGCAAGTGAATTTGTGTCATGAATCTTACCAAATCAGCATACCTGAACTACATAGGTGCTCGAAGTGCAATGTGTTTAAGCAAGCAAGACACCAACACTCAGGGGTTTAGACTCAGAAGTGAGCATGAGATTAATTTTTTTCCCTGGCACTCTCTCTTTCTTAGACAAATAGTATGCAAAAACACAAACACAGCTAATACCTAATCAAGCAATTTCTCTTATTGGCCAGGAAGGAAGACAGAAAACAGTACTATTCTATTTTGAAATAATTGGGAGCTCTTTGAGGTCCACAGTTCTGTAACTTTATAAAATACACAAGATTCTCATTAACATAGACTTTGTTATTTAAAAGCTCAAATTCCAATATACAACTCAGGAAATGTAAGTTAACGACCATAATAAAAATAGACCCCTACCACACAGTCAGCTGCTTCAAGATTACACATTTGTAGGTGCATCCCTGTGAACCTATAATAAACCCTAAATATTCAAACAGTGTAGGCAAGCCAGTGTTAGCTGAATGGCATTTTAAATGGCTCCATATGCTTTTGACTGAACTACTTTGTAAATGTACACAATGAAGTCCTCAATGTTTTGCTAATGTATAATGTTTCCTTTAGTGTTATAGTGCTGCAAACTAATACACAACTCAAGAACAAACTCTGGCTCCTTTAACACAAACCTGTGGATTTGTTTATAAGTCTGCTCTGAATATTTTCCTCCAACCTGGCTGCAGACTGCATAAGCTGTAAACTCTTCAAAAATGTTTTTTTTTAGTTTGCTTTGATGATTTGATGGCACTTAGCTGAAGGAAACTCTGGTCCAAATTTCATGATTCTTCAATAATAAATAATTAGACCTCTATAAGCATTGTTAGCCTTTTCTTATGTATGAGCGAAGATCTAAATTATTTTAAAAGCAGGCAAGATATTGTCTCTGTAAACACGTAACATTCTTCATTTTGTATCGCTTCCAGCTTAGGAGTGTTCAGCTCAGGACTTCATGAAAGCTGGGAGCACAAAGGTCTCAATATTGCAAAAGAAATGCAAGTTCTTCCAGGGTTGAATTAGACTGAGTTGTTCAAGCAACTGGAAAAGAGAGCAAGGGAACCATGAAATACAAAAGCTATTCTGCAGGAAATAAGTGCTGAGATGCATGCTGCTGCTGCTTTTGATGAAGAGAAAGCTGGTGTGACATCTGGCTCAGCCTGCCTTAGCAATTAATGCAGTGCAATCAGTGTGGATTTGCTGATCAAAGCATTTGCTCCTGAGGCGTCTCATGTCCCCAGTTATGACCCAAGTTCAAGGTGTCCATAGTCCAGCCTCCAGGACTAAACAATTAGACTGCATGTATGGTCTCACACTTTCAGAAGCCAAGTGACCTCACCGAACCCTGCCTCCCTCACTTGCCACCCCTTCCAGAAAACACCATGCTGTCTTTTGGTCTGTCTCCTGTTAATCTGCCACTGTACGTACATCATCTCCCTTTTAAGGTTTAATGCCAGAAAAACTCTATTCCTGTATTTCCTGGTGCTGCTCCTGAGTGGCACCACAAAGCTGTCTTCTCCATCCACTTCCTTGCTTGCGTTCATACAGTGTGACCTGCAAGGGGCTGCAGGCTGAGTGTGGGAGCCTAATCCTGTGGCAGTGCTGGGAGAACACCTGATGTCTGTTGTCCTGGGCTTTTTTTTCACAAAGGATGAGGATGGCAGGATATCCTCCTGAGTGGCCAACATGTTTAGACTCTTCTGCCTGAGTCTGACCAGGGTCGTGGGGACATGTGGGGCTGCATTGCCCTTAGGTTGCCTGGCAAACTCCAGCTCTCGATGTGAGTGGCCACAATCAAGGCCATCAGCTGTGGGTGGACTCTAGTGCTCTGTGTCACCTTTTGGGAGCTTATCCCTGGGATCAGAAGTGAAGATACTGCCCCAAGGCATCTCACAGTCCAAGTCCTGCCAGGCAGCCATTACCCAGTTTGGGATGGACAAGACTGCCAGAGTAAGGTGATGCTCAGGGTCTGTGAGACAGACTTCGAACCATGCAAGTGGGAGAAGCTGCCAAAATAGTGCAACCTGCCAGGCCTATCCCCGTGGGAACCAGCATTGCCAGGGCTGTTGGCTGCACTCACCTTCCTGTTCTAGGCTTCGTTCAGGGAGGCTCTGACTGCACTGACCACCAAGGCTGCCTAGTGGACTCACATGGGCCTTTATGGACCCTCACAATATATTTATGGACCTCTCTGTGGAAGGACTCACGTCACCCAGGACATCTGCTTCCAGCCTCCAACTCAATAACTTTGCTGGTATCTTTCTTTTCAAGCCCTCAGCACATTCATGGTGTAAGCTGAATGGTTGATTCTTCCTGGAAGGAGAACCTCATGTGACTGATGGGGTGCCAGTCTCCCCATGGCATCCAGCACATGGAGCTAATGGCTGTCATTGATGAGGGCCACAAAGACGCTGGTCACCAGGAGTGGATGAGGAGGGTGGGGAATCATGAAGTGGGTGAGGAACACTCTTCATCACTGATGCTTTTGTTTGTCATATTTCACCATGCCCTCTCCTCAGAGAAATTTGATTCTTGCTTTCCTACATACTCCTCTAATATTTGCCAACTCTACTGTCTCAATCCCAGGTAACAAACTACAAGCATGGGGCAAGCATGGTTACTTGGATTACACCCTCCCTGGCTCTCTGGAATTTGGACCCTTACATCTTCATCAGGCACTGGTGCACTTCTGAGGCAGACCTTCCAGCTTCATGTCCTTTGAAAAGGGTCTAACCTACAGGTACCAAAACCCCTCTGACAAAAAATGTGCTAATGGGTGAAATGGATGCTGTCAGGGGGTGTGTTTCAAGCCCTGACATGATGGACCTAAACCAAATCACTAAAGTCAATACAGTTTTCCTTTCTCAGGTGTGAGGCACAGTCAGACTTTCCTGTCTTCCCCTCCTCTCCCTTTCCACCTCTCCTTTTCCACCCCTCCCTTTCCACCCCTCCTTCCCACACGGTAAGAAGTGTGAGCACTATGCTCAAAATGCCAACCAATTTTTCAGCTACTCTTATCTTGAATCTGGAAAAAGCTAAAAGCGGTTGAACCTAAGTCAGCTCATCAGGAATATAGATTTGCTTTTGCCTGACAAACAATTATAGATATTTTTTTTTTACCCTTTGGACTGCCCTGAGTTTGCTCATGATAACTACTTTCCCCAGCCTTTGAATTTACCAGACACACAACCAAAAAGTAAAAGATGCAGTAGGTCTTTCTGCTGCTACCCTGGCCATATGAGTTCAGGCTATGCAGGCTGTCAATGATTTAATGCTTTCCGCTATGAATTCCAGGCAGTGGAGAGTCAGGCAGTGGATTCAAGCAAATTACTCTCAACCCAAAATTTACACATTTGGTCACAGGAATTACATGCTAAACTAGATCACCATTGCCTGAAATGAGAGAGGGGACAGGGAGCATGGTAGGATGGCAGGTTGTAGTTGTTACAAACATCTGTCATGGCAGTACAAATTACAAAAATCCTAGTCAAGGAACAGTAAACTTGGCCTGAATTGGAGAAAATCTTCTCTGTCCAGACTCTGGGTTCCTCTTGCTTCCTTTTATCTGTCTACAATGTAGACATATGCTCCTAAGTGGCCTTTCCATTGACCAGCATGGGTCTTAGATACCCACTCTGTAAGTGTTACCCACAGATACATGACAGAGCTTTAAAATGAGGCAGGATGAAGTGGAGTGATTAAGGATGTTAACTGAAGAGGTCACTCGTTCTTCAACAAGGACTCTGGTTCAAATTGGGTGCAAGAGTACCAAAACAGAAGTAGCTATCAAAAGCAGAGGCTGTGTAAAACAATGATATACTTACAGGGGAATTCAATTCCAGGGCAGAAAAAAGCAGAAATTCTGACAGGCAGCAGTTTAAGCTTTTTGCTCAAAATACCTGGATAGTGAGGACATTTTTTTAAGCTTTTTATGACTGCTGCAGAAAGCTTCACTTGACAAGAAACATTTATTGGTGCAAAGCTGCAGCATATTCCCCTTTTCCATTCTCAGTGTAAGACACCACCTTCACCTTTCTGCTTACAAATGATTAATTAGACAGCTGGTGTGTGGATGCTGCTTATCACACCAGAGGAGAAATGGTAACTCACAAGGTTTGAGGTGTGAGTTAGGAGGCCAGCTTCCCACACTTGCTCTGTGGGCGAGGAGACAGAGCTTCTGGGGAGAATCAGGGAAGGCAGTTTCAAACAGCCCCCACCCCATTCAGGGCTGGGTGCTGCTTGAGAGATTAGATACAAAACTCTCCCAGGCAGGCAGAATCCCTGACCTAGCTGTCTGCTGGCAAGGTGCATCACAGGCTCTGGCTCACTCAGAAGTGGCTCAGTTATAACTAAATAGCAGCTGTGGTTTAGAAATGCAGAAAGAAAAGTACTGGCTTTTGCAGAATAGGTGCAAGGTGCTGTAAAGCTATAAAATATTAAGGCAGGAGGAAGGGACAATCAAAACAAAAACTGAGGAGGGTTCAAGCTGACTGCCAGCACACTGCTAGAAGTGCTGGTAAAGGTCTTCCTCCTTCCCAGGGAGTCATTTGTAGCTTTGTAGAGAGAAACTGAAGCTGACAAGAAACCACTGAGATTGACTTGCAGTTCTCAAGACATCCCAGTTAGCTGATGATTCACAACAATTTTGCCATGTACTATAAATGATTTTGTCTGCTGGTACCTGTCCTCAAATGAGCCATGAGCAAACCAGACACCTAACAGTGTGCTGCGTAGGTGGGGAGAGAGAGATATGGGGAAAAGTTCTTGTTGAATTCAAGCAGTTCTAAACACAGCTGGAAAATAAAGTCTATCTAAAACATCCACATTCTACTGCCCAGTTCATTAGAGGAAGAGTTTCAGACTAATGCATCATTACTCAAAATTAATATGGAACTTAAACAGAAATAGTCACATTTGACAACTTAAGGAAACCTCAGAAAGGAGACAGATAAAAAAAATAAATGTGGTAATTTGCACAACTTACTTAAGATACCAGCATTTCAGGATCCTATTTTTAACCTCTTAAAAAATGCATTTGCACATCCCACACACTAGCTACATAAGCTCTTCCTAACACTGACAAGCCAATAACCTTCCCCATTATATGGAATATAAAGAGCTCATCAACCACTTGGAAAAAGCAAAGAAAGAATCATTTGGTGAGGCCTTGGGGGGGGGCTGGTGTGAGGGGAGGATGATTCAAGGTTCACAAAGTCATGATGTTGGATGCCAAACTGTTATCCACTACCTTGTGCAGAGCCAGAGTTTGAGGGCACCTGCTGTACCTCACCAGCCATCAGTCTCTGACAGGGAAAACCAAGTGTGTCCTTACACCGGAGGCAGTCAGCTTGCATTCACTGCCTCAGGAGCTCGAGGGGGCAGACAGGGTCATCAGGTCCAAAAAGGGGCTGAAAATGTTCATCAGCAACAGATCCATAAATAAATACCAAAGGAACTGGGTGAGGATGTACCCTCTAACAGCCCAAATACAGTGCCTGGGAACATGGGGAGAGTGAGAAGGGAGGACTGCCTCGGGTACCTGGGCTCACATGCTCACCTTAAATGGCATCTCCTGCTGGCACTCTCAGAGTTAGGATGCTGGTTGGCCAAGATGGCCTATTAGTCTGATTCAGGAGGACATTTGTCATGTTACAAATAACCTTCAGGGGAAAAATAAATACATACATAAATACACACACGCACATATATATAGATAGACAGATAAAAGGCCTTCCATGTGACTGCAGAAATTGAGAAAGGCAAAGAGAACATTTACACTCCTGGGAGCTTCTGCAGTGCTGGCCACCTCAGGAGCTGCTTAATGACACAGTTAAGCCCATTCCCCAGGGGCTCTCTGCAGCCAGCTGGCACTGGAGAAGCACTGAGGGTAATATTTCAGATGGACTGACAGCAGAGAACACTGGCAGGGTCATTTTGCTGCTCTCTTCTCCTACTCTCTGTGCATTAGAAAATTAATATGAAAATTCAAATGATGGCAATTCTGGAGCAGAAATGGGTACTGAAACAAAGGAATAATAACACAGAGGTGACATGGAATAAACTCTGAGCAGGGACATGTGAGGGGCATGCATGGTTGGTGTTCCTGTCACTGATCAAATTTAAATTAAGCAGTGCAGTGAGTGAGGGAAGAACAGGAGCATACCTAACACAGGGGTGCAATGCCTGGGACATTGCTGAGCTAATGGCTTGCTTTTCCCCTCTATGCAGATCCAGCCCATGCCATGCTGTCTTGGTCTATATCTGCAGCAGCCAAGACATGGATTGTCGGGGACAGTGATACAGAGCCAGGGAGGAGGATGGTTTGAGCTGCCATTGCCCGGATCACCTGAGCACCACACAGTGGCAAGGAAGGCTGATCTCTGTCAGCATTGAGGTGGATGGGTGCAAGGTGAAGACCCCTGGAAGGGTGCAAGCAAGCTTGTACCACTCAGTAGCATCAAAAGTTAGGGGTCAGCTGCTGAACATAGCCATTGCAGATGTGGTTTGTGATGCTACAGTTTAGACCAGAGATTAACAAGCCTGTCTTCAAGTAGCCATTAGGGATATGGCAGGACAGACCTTGTTTGTTTGTTTGTTTGCACCCCTTCTCTTGAGCACCCACCTGTGTGATGTAGTGGTGTCAGTTTTCAGTCATACCTGTGTTCATGGGTTTCCTCACTCTCTTCCTACCAACAAGTGCCTTCTCACACTAGAGGGCCTTTGAATGTGGGGTTACCCTTTTTTACACCATCATTAAGGTACTGTGGCATTTAAACCCCAGTTAGAACTAATAGGATTTGCAGCCAACAGGACTAAGGCAGCTTTACAAAAAGAACATGAAGAAAATAAGTTGCTCTTTTTGATAGCCACAAGTCTTTTTGCTGGTGCTACGTAAAGTTAGTGGGATGCTACACCTGCAGTTACCAGGCAACAGACAGGAGTTACCTTCTCTTTTGGGCTTTACCCAGTGGACTTGTCAGCTGAGGCTTTCTGGCCCTGAGAGGAGATGGGGTGGCTGGAAGCCTCAGGGAAGGAGAAGCAGACTCAAGAAGCCTGCAGATGATAAATTCCTCACTAGTGTCCCAAATTTATCTCCTTTTCTTGTTTCCACAGAAATACATTAGCTAGTCCTTCATTAAGGATGCTGGAGCTGTGGGCTAAGAAACCACTATTCCAGTCAGAAGTGGGCATTTGAACAGGCTTGTCACACTAGCTGAAATCTTCTCTGTCTGAGGAAAAAAAAAAAAACAAAACAAAACAAAAAAAAAAACGACGAAAACTAATTACTGAGAAACTCATTTTGAAATCCTGTGAACAAATCCTGTGACTTAACACAGTAAATTTCTTGTGAGCTTTCCTGGGAAGAAGGCAGAGACTAAGCTGAGTTGTGCTCCTCCCTCCTTCACCCTGCATTTTCTCCTCCAAGGTGGGTATGCAGCCAGCAGCCACTCCTCCCCTGCTTACAGGGAGATCCTGATCTCCGTTGAGGTTTAATTTATTTGTCTTTTGGGGCTCTTAAGATGCTGAAATAAAACCCTGGGAGGAAAAAAAAAAGTGAATGGTATCATTAGTGTAATGCTGGAATGAAGCTATTAAGCGTGTGGGGGAAAAAAAAAAAAAAAATGACGGAAAGGAAAGGAACAAAAAAAAACAACTTAGACTTACACCCTGTCTCCAGAGAGCATCAGTACCTCTGCTTGCCTTGTCAGAAACAGCTCATGGTTTAAGGATAAACACGAAGGAATTTACCAAGGTTCCTGTGCCACACAGTCTCCCTACTTCAAACTAGGATCCAGTCACTCCTTCTGCCCCTTCTGCCCAGCCCCTAGAGGTGTGAGCTTTTCCAGCAGGCTGGTGGCTGCCTCTGCAGTTACAGCTCCATCCCACAGGCAGCCAGGGCCCCTGCAGCCACAGTCTAGGAGAGGCAGGTGACATTTCATGCCTCTTCTCTCAGCACCTTCCATAACACTCCCTTATGGATTACTTTATCAGCAGTGGGCAGTCAGTGTTATTAAAGCTCTCCACATCTGGGCCAGGGAGGGAGGAGGCAGATGACAGAGTATTGTGTCCTGCGTGGACAGGTGCAGCTCTGCCATTACTGCTTGTGCAAGGACCACACTTTGCCATGACTAGTTAAAAACATCATGGTAGCTCCTATGCTTTTATGAAAGAAGATCCTCCAGAGCAGTCCATAGCCTAGCTGGCTCTGCCTCAGGCTGCCCCATGGCTGCCTGTAAGCCAGCCTTTGTGAGCATGGCTCACCCAAACTCATGTTCCCAGACAGCTGGGATCTGTAGGCTCTTGTGGAGTCTGGTGGTCACAACTTTGCTGCAACCAAGACCATGAGGCTCAGAGTGGAATAGAAAGGCAGGCTGCTCAGTTCAGAGAGCAGTCCCCAGGCTGCTCTTAGCAGGAAGTACTGGCACAGTAGGTTAGTCTTCATGCATCATGAGATAAAGGGAGCCCTGAGGTCAGGTGAACCTGTCTCTGTTACGGCTGGCAGGCTCGGTACCTGGGTGCACCAGCAACGCCCAGGCAGCATCACACCATCTGAGCCATCCTCACAGGGAGCCTACAGGAACTTCTGCCTGCAGAAAAATATCTTTTCCACAAGATAAGGCTGTTACCCCTCTTGAGTCTTCTCTGCAGGACCACCCATAGCAGGCAGGGTGTCTGGTGGCATACCTGTCATCCTGCTACTCTCATCTGTAGAGGAATAACACAGTACCTTCAAGGTAATAGACCCACTTAACATGGTCTGGTTTTAGTTTTTAGAAAAAGGACTTGAGTAGCAAGAATCTCAGGCTGTTGCCCCAGGAGCAGTGGTTAATTCTCTGACTAAAGAAAGGCAGCACATCAAGGAAAAAGTGTGAGCTGCAACGCATGGTAGCATTCACTGATCCCAGTGTCAGGATGGCTCACCATGAGATGGTGTGAGGACAGACCTGCGAAGGGCTAATAAATCTGTTAGGCAAGCAGGGAGCACCTGAAAGTGGTGCTTTCACTAAACTGCTTAGGAGAGACAACATACTTCCAGGGATCGTTTGCAAAAAAATAAGAGACACAGAGGAGCAACTGCCACTGGCAGCTGTTACAAGCAGAAGCTGTGTGCCCTCCCAGGCAGCCACAGCATGGGGAGCCCAGGCAGGGAGTAGCAATTTACAGGCTGGGTGAAAAGGAAGAGTGACCCCCTTGTTCCTTAAAGGCCTGTGTGTGCTTCTTCCTGGCAAGCAGCTGCCAAACTGGTTGACCATCCAAAGGGTCCACCCAGCCACTCTCTCATTCCCCTCCTCAACAGGACAGAGGCACAAAATAAGATGAACAAGCTTGTGGGACAAGATAAAGAGAGAGACTTCGCTTAATGTAATGGGCAAACATTAATTTATTGCCAATACAATTTCTCTACCAATACAGAGAAACAAAGGTAAAAATTAAAACACCTTTCCCCTTACCTCCCTTTCTTCCCAAGCTCAACTTCACTCCTTCAAACCCCACTCCTCTGTCTTCTCCCCCCATCCTGAGTGGTGCAGGAGAATTTTGGGGAATGGGGTGTGCAGTGACTCCATAGCAGCTCCTCTCTGTCACTCCTTCCTCCACACGCTCTTTCCCTGCTCTAGTGAAGCTCTCTATGGGTTGCAGTCCTTCTGGAAATATCCACCTGCTCCAATGTGGAGTCCTCCATGGTTGCAGTATGGATATATGCTCCTTTGTGTTGTCTCCAGGGTGTCCTTGCTCAGGCACCTGGAGCACGTTCTCCCCCTCTTCCTTCTCTCACCTCAGTGCTCGCAGGGCTGCCCAACTTCCTGGGCACCCTGGGCACAGCAGACACACACAGGGAAAATGGCCCCTGGGTGGTGGCACAGCCAGTGGCTTTCCTCGTTTTACTTTGCACCTCCTGATTTCATCCCCATCTTCTGGGATGTTTCCCTGTGCAATACCTCCCCTTTGTCCTAGCAGCATCTCCTGGGGCAGTGAAAACTTTTAAAGATCACTACAAAAGCTAGTGAGGGGTTTGGAAAACATCCCCTATGAGGAATGACTGAGGGAGCTGGGGCTGTTTACTCTGGGGAAGAGGAGGCTGAGGGGAGACCTCGTCACTCTTTACAAATACCTGAAAGGAGGTTGTAGTGAGAGTGGGGTTGGTCTCTTCTCACTGGTGACTGATGACAGGACAAGAGGAAACGGGCTCAAGTTGCATCAGGGGAGATTTAGGTTGGATATCAGAAAAAACTTCTTTACGGAAAGGGTTGTTAGGCACTGGAACAGGCTCCCCAGGGAGGTGGTTGAGTCACCATCCCTGAATGAGTTTAAAAGTCGTCTGGATGTGGTGCTTGGGGACATGGTTTAGCGGTGGGTCATCAGAAATAGGGTAATAGGGTGAATATAAGGTTGGACTTGATTATCTTAAAAATCTTTTCCAACCTGAACAATTCTATGATTCTATGAAAACAAGTTTTTGAGATGGCTACCAACCCTCCTGCCCTAGTGCAGACCCTCTCCCTGTCAGCCATCCACATCAGCCAGACATGTTGCCCTGTCTCTAGGAGCCGGCTCTTCCACAGCCATGGTTCTCACCCTGATCCTGGGTTTCTCCAGCTTTAGCTGCTGATCTCTGGAGCCAAATCATATCACCAGCTTTATGGAAGCAGGTAGCTTTGGTATACCAGATTCTCAATTCTCTGTCTTCTTTTGGGAGGTAAACCAGCGTGTGTGTTTGTACCCCACAGAACCCCCCCTGTTTGGTGAGCAGTCAGAAAATGTGACCAACTGGCAGGCTGGACACTGAGTACAGACAAGCAGTAGCAGTACCTGCTTGGCCTCTGTAATTGTGCATGGCAGGAGGCTTCCAGGTACAGCAAAGACAAGCACAGGGCAATGCTCAGGTCCAACGGCTGTAAGTTCTCTCTGAGCACTTAACGGAGGGGTTCACCTCGGTGTGGAATAGGCTGCTGAGCCTCGCAGGTCCTCTGGCGTGGGGAACAGTGTTGCCAAGGTGCTCAGAGCAAAATTTGGCTTTGGTGGGTTTTATCATTTGAGAAATGGCTGACCCTTCTGACAACTGAAGGGATGGAAAGAGAGGAAGGTGTGTGACTGCAGGGGCTGCTCACAGGGACTCAGAACCAAGCCTGAGGTAGTACCTGACTGCCAGGACTGTCTTCTGGCTATGCTTATGCCTACATTTGAAATACATCCCAACCTGCTCAGACATAGGACAAACCTCCCCTGCATCATGCTGGGCTCTTGTCCCATGATCAGATATCACATCTCTTCATATCACCTGCTCTTTCTGCTTAGACACTCACAAAGTCCCACAGACAAGCCCAGAAGGCACAGCTTTTGGCACAGGCACAGCCATGAGCAGCTACAGCCCAGGTCCCACTGAATGGTGCTACTGCAAGGACCAGGAATTTCCTCTTGTCCTCTAGACAGTGAAATTCAGTATTGCTCACGCTGTGAGGTCTTTGAGCTGCCCTCTGCTTGCATTAGCAATGTCCTTTCCACCCTGGCTGCTACAGAGTGTGTTGAGGGGCAGGAGAAGTGGGCACAAGATAATTTCCTCTCTCCAGCAATGATTCATGTGGGAGGGAGATGTCTTTGTCTCCTTTGAGAAGTCTGGATGGTTTTTTCAGGCAAAATATTTCAGTTTTTGGAAAAGAGCAAAAAAAAGTCTGGTCCACTGACACACTGGAGGGAAAGACAGGCAAGCCCAAACCCATGTATTTTCTTCAGAGCATAACATTTTTGTTAGCAAAAACCTGAATCTTGCAGGAAGTTCCGCCAGAGTTGATGCTGACATGGAAAAGCTTGTTCTTTCCTTTTTGGTAGTGTACTTTTATCCTCTAATTCAGAAAAATGGAGTATAGGATGTCTCTTGCTCTCTAAAGGCTTGAATAAATTCAAACAGACAAATGTATAATGAGGTTTATTTAACAGACCCTTTTACGCTTCAGATGTTTCCACAGACAAGCATGCATGTGGAATCCATCTATTTCACAGGAAGCCCATAATACCCACTTGAATTAAAAATAGACACTTAAGGAAAAATTGCACTGTATCTTAATAACTGTAGGGGACTTTGGAGGTCACGAACATGAGGAGACAAGTGGATGCATTAGCATTAGGCATTAATTCCCTTTTGTAATGTCTAGTAGTGCGTGGCAGTCCTTGACCTGTCACAGTGTGGCATTGATTTTCTGATCTTGAGTGGGCCTTTTCTGACCAGAAACCAGCAACTGTAACAAACTATATTGCAGTTTGACTAATCAAACAAAAACCCACTGAAGACTGCAATTTTCACTAACAACTCACTAATACCTTTGGTCAAATCCCATGTGTAGTGCCAGAAAGAGTTTAAAGGGTAATCCAAAGTTCAAGTCAAGTCTTGTTTGTACACTGCCAAGGTCACTCCTGTAGCAGCCACACTGCACATCACAGTGAGCAAAACATAGAAAAGAAATAGCCAGCACAAGCTAAGTCATCCAGTAATTGCTTTCGGCAAGAGATTCCTGATGGCATCCCCTTATTTACAAAACCACTCATTTTCTTTCCTCCTTGCCAGTAAGGAAAGACAGACATGAGGAAGCACCCCTGACATCCTCCGTATGTCCGAGTGCCTTCCAGTGCTGCTGTGAGATACATGTGAACAATTCCTTATGGCACCACCCTGCTTTCGCAGAACTCCCAATCACAAAGGCAGCCTGAGGGTGTCCTCGTTGCCCAGATGCAGGGTGCCTCCTTGGGCTGAGGGTCACTGCATCCATTTGCCTGCTGTTTGTAGCCTGCAGAGGTATTCCCCAGCCATGTTCCTGCCACCTGAGAGCATTGCAGGGCTCTCTTATTTAAGTTGGAGGAAATGCTTTTAGGAGTAATCTCTCTGACAACCTGTATTTATGGTCCTGCCTTCATATGATTCACACAGTCTTTTCAGCACTATTCAGTCAATGCTCAATTAATCTTTGTTACAAACCTTTGTATCTAAACCTTTTGTATCTTTCCTTTCAATAATATAAACAAATTTCAAACCAGGTATCGCAGCACAACAAGTATTATTACACAGATAGTTTGTCTGTGTAGGAGAATATTTCATTATGCCTTTAGCTCCTTTATACTCTCCAGACAAAAGATGAAGGGATCAGGCTATCCCAATGCCCCTTAAGAGGTATCAGGAGCAAAGATTTTGCTGAGCAGCCCCTACTTAGGCATATAGCAGCAGGTTGCTAAGACAAAATATTTGACTTTCTCTTTTTAGCATACGAAAGGCTAAGAAAAGCTTCAGGGGTCTTGCTGACTTTTGTCCATAGAATCATAGAATCATAGAATCCTAGGGGTTGGAAAGGACCTCGAAAGATCATCTAGTCCAACCCCCCTGCCAGGCAGGGTCACCTAGAGCACATCACACAGGAACGCATCCAGGCGGGTTTTGAATGTCTCCAGCGAAAGAGACTCCACAACCTCTCTGGGCAGCCTGTTCCAGTGCTCTGTCACTCTCACAGTAAAAAAATTTTTTCGGATATTCACCTTGAACCTCCTATGCTCCAATTTGCACCCATTACCCCTTGTCCTATCACTGGTCATCACTGAGAAAAGCTTAACTCCATCTCCCTGACACTCACCCCTTACATATTTGTAAACATTGATGAGGTCACCCCTCAGCCTCCTCTTCTCCAAGCTAAAGAGACCCAGCTCCTTCAGCCTTTCCTCATAAGGGAGATGTTCCATTCCTTTAATAATCATCTTTGTGGCTCTGCGCTGGACTCTTTCAAGCAGTTCCCTTTCCTTCTTGAACTGTGGGGCCCAGAACTGGACACAATACTCCGGATGTGGCCTCACCAATGCAGAATAGAGGGGGAGGAGAACCTCTCTTGACCTACTAACCACACCCTTTCTAATGCACCCCAGGATGCCATTGGCCTTCCTAGCCACAAGGGCACATTGCTGGCTCATGGTCATCCTCCTGTCTACCAGGACCCCCAGGTCCCTTTCACCTACACTACTCTCCAGCAGGTCAGCCCCCAGCCTGTACTGGTACATGGTGTTTCTCTTCCCCAAATGCAAAACTCTACACTTGCCCCTGTTGAACTTCATCAGGTTTCTCTCTGCCCAACTCTCCAGCCTGTCCAAGTCTCTCTGAATGGCAGCACAGCCTTCCCACACACTCCTCCCAGCTTAGTGTCATCAGCAAACTTGCTGAGGGTACATTCTGTAACCTCATCCAGGTCGTTGATGAAGATGTTGAACAACACCGGTCCCAGTACCGACCCCTGAGGGACTCCACTAGTCACAGACCTCCAACCAGATTCTGCCCCATTGACTACAACTCTCTGACTCCTTCCTTTCAACCAATTCTTGATCCATCTCACTACCTGATCACCAAACCCATACTTGATCAACTTATCTACAAGGATGCTGCGGGAGACGGTGTCAAATGCTTTACTAAAATCTAGATAAACTGCATCTACTGCTCTACCATCATCTATCCACCTAGTAATTTCCTCATAGAAGTCTATAAGGTTAGTCAAACATGACTTACCCTTGATAAAACCATGCTGACTGCTCTTGATGACCCCCATGTCCTTGATATGCCTAGAGATAGTGACAAGAACAAGTTGTTCCATCACCTTTCCAGGGATGGAGGTGAGGCTGACCGGTCTATAGTTACCCGGGTTCTCCTTCTTGCCCTTCTTGTAGACTGGTGAGACATTTGCTGTCCTCCAGTCCTCAGGCACCTCTCCTGTTACCCATGACTTACTGATGATGGAGAGTGGCCTAGCAACTGGTGATGGTCCATGCATCAAAGTTGTCAGAAAGAATAGACTTAAACAGGATAACCTTGACTGGATATTTCCTCCTGTTTTAGAATATCACCACATGCAAAAAACTGCCTGAACCCAAAAAGGCATCACAAAGATCTGTTAGCTCCCTGTGACTAGGAGGCCAGTGCTCCACACTACTTTGCTGCCTTAGGGGCTGCCTCTACCCAGTCAGAGCTGAAGGGGAGTAAGTCTCACCTTGACACAAGCAGCTCAAACCTACAGACGCCGTGTGAAGTTGAGTATCAGTTTTCCTGCACCCTGCTGCCTTCACGCATGGCCTCAGTCTGTCAGTGTTGCTTGACATTGGAGCCTGGAGCAGACTGCTGACATGAGCGGAACAGAGAGCAGCAGCATAAGCACACAGTCCACTGCTTGGGTTTGTTGGCCTTGCTTGCCTCAAGAGAGAGGATTCTTGAAAATCCAGGATGTGTTGCCTCAGGGTTCAGTACAATTGCAGGCACCACTAGGAAACCTCTGAAAATTAAAAATATCATAGTTTTAACAGAGTAGAAGACTAATATGGTGGTTGAAGGAAGGGTGGGACACCTTCTATCTCCTTAAACTATAATGGATACAAAATGTGAGACTCCTGTGTCTCTAAATTACTGCTTACTGAGGCACTTCAGTGAAAAATCTCTTCAAATAGCTATCCCATTTTAACTTCTTTCTAGGCATCCCCTAACCCAGCCTCCTGCTCCGACTCTGAATGCAAGAAGTGACAGCCTCTGGCTACTGAATTATAGGCTCTGGCATCATCACCGTGACATTTCATAACAACAAAAATTAGCCTGGGTTTAAAAATGGGAAAGAAAGAAAGAAAGAAAGAAAGAAAGAAAGAAAGAAAGAAAGAAAGAAAGAAAGAAAGAAAGAAAGAAAGAAAGAAAGAAAGAAAGAAAGAAAGAAAGAAAGAAAGAAAGAAAGAAAGAAAGAAAGAAAGAAAGAAAGAAAGAAAGAAAGAAAGAAAGAAAGAAAGAAAGAAAGAAAGAAAGAAAGAAAGAAAGAAAGAAAGAAAGAAAGAAAGAAAGAAAGAAAGAAAGAAAGAAAGAAAGAAAGAAAGAAAGAAAGAAAGAAAGAAAGAAAGAAAGAAAGAAAGAAGAGAAAGCATCTGAGGGAAGAAGGATTTATTTTCCTTCCAATTACTGCACATGCAATAGCACAGCACCCTCTAAGACAACATGAGCAGGACTCCTTGCCAACACACCAAGTCACCTACCATTTCTCATGAAACTAGAGGTGAGATGGATCCCTGCCAGTTGAGTTGTCTAGCGACATCATGGGGCCAGGTATGGGAGACCAAGGGTAATTTTAGCAGCTGGTGGCATTTAGGAGATGCGGGCAGTTGTATATCTTTCATGCTAATGACACATAATGGTGTTGGCTGATCCTTCATTTCTCTTTACAAATTGCAGTTCCACTAAACTGGTAAAGGAAAGCTTCAGGGATCAGGGCCTCACAGCATCAGTCCTGTGCCAGCTCTTGAGCACTGGTCCCAAAGACACTGTTAACAGTGGCAAACCCAGTCTGAGCAGGACCTCTGCCTTTTCACATGCAGGTAGATGTTTCTACCCCCATGCAATTTCTCCACTGACTCCATACAACAGCTCAGTGTTACAATCCGATATTCAGATACGTGGCAATTTTTTATGATCTCACCAGGACAAAACAAAGGTGCACAAACAGACACTGGTGCTGGTGTGCAGTCTTATGAGAGATGGGGCAGAACCCCCTTGCTTTCTAACACTCCTCACTGCAGTGGGAGGCTGGGGGCAGCTGGACTCTGCCTTCCCTCTCCTGGTATAAGCCACACAGCAGCTGCACCCGTTTGTCTGACAGGACCTGTGAAAAGGTTTAAAGGTGATCCCAAATGGTGAAATTAAGACACAAACGAGGTCAGATGTCACATGCACACTGAACTTTATTGGAGTTACACAGCAAAGTCCCTAGAGCGGATAGAACAAGGGAGAAAACAGAAACAGAAAAGAAAGGAGAAAGCGGAATTACAGAGATTAGCAAGATAATAGTTACCACCACAGTCCAGCGACATTGTCAGTCGTCAGTGGGGAAGTGCTTCCGTGGGGAGGAAATTCCTCTGTCTTCTCCGTGCTCCTCTGAGACCGGAGGGAGAGTGAGGGGGGGTATGGTGCCAGGCTATACCTTACAGATGGTCTTTGTCAGGCTAATTAACAAGATAAACCATTGATTGGGCCAGCAACAGGGTCCTTGAATGGGATGAGACAACTTGGCACCTCAGGATGGTTTATCAGGTGGAGGTCAGCTTGCCCTTTACTTTTCTGGCCAAGTCAGTGATTTCCATGAAGTCTCAAGGCCTGGTTATCACTGGATATCCTGCTCCCAGCACCAGCTGTAGAGCTCCTTTGTCCCACATCAGAAACCCGCAGTTTGCAGGCGTGAAGAGGGGAGTAAAACAGCTTGGTGGGATCCTGAGACATGGTCCAGCAACAAATCCTGTTTAACTCTTAGATGTCTTAAGACAAACACCAGGCATCCTGAGTGTCCAAATACACTGTTTATTTCTTGGATTGTTCAAGACAGACACTATATTTCCGGAATGTCGCACAGAGACACATCATTAACAGGATAGGAGAACTGATCCAGGTGAAACATAAGCCTAGCAAAACTTACTGTGATGGTTTTTCAGATAATTGATTTATTCCATGCAAATATTAGGTACACATAATCACATATTATGTAATATATAATTGCTATATGTATTTTTTCATACATGTAACTTTGTATTTTTTACTATTTCTGCCCAAACATCAAAACTTCCCATGTTTAACTGGGATGACTTTATTGCTCTGGCTTACCTTCCTGTGAAGCATAGTATTAAAAAAAAAATAAAAATCACATTTCACAAAGCCTCTGCCAGGCACTGTTGCTAGTTCTGATTGGCTTCTTGCACCACTTCCCAACTGAGACTGTCACCTCATGAGCATGCATGCTGGGGCCAGGACACATCACTTATTTAATGCAGCAAGCATAAAATCCAGGAGGTGACAATGGTGGCCATCCAAACCTTTATCCATTTGAACCAGTGCTCCCCACTGTCGTCTGTGATGAAGAGGATGAGGATGCTCCCTGTGAAAGCCAGTGGTGTCCAGGCTTCTGCTCACCTCGTGCTTACAAAAGGGAAGAGCAGGGAGTCTGCAGTGGCTCCTCCTCAGCACCACCCCTCCCACAAAAAAGGGTACTGGATGGTGAAGGGCTGTGACCCAGAGCTTTGCAAGTGGAGCTGCTGACCAGCTGAGCCAGGGCATCTCTTCTGCTATGTGAGCTGCAGCCCCAGAGTAATCCCCCATTTCCCCTTCCTCTGTGCTAAGCTACTAGGTTGTGCGACAGTGTAACAGAAATTATTTTTTAATAAAAAAGGCCCTGCTTTTGAAGCCAGAGGTAAAAAGATAATAAATCTCTAGAAACAGCTCATTAGGAAGCTGGAATTAAGCCCAAGCGAGAAGGAATTTTAAAGATGACATTCTCATTTTTTAATTCAAATTATTGATACTCCAATCTTCTATTAATTTCCCTATAATTTGTATATGCATTTAAGCGAACATATACCCTCCATCCATCTTGACAGGCACATACACCCAGGATTTTACCAGCAAGAAGCTGAGAGAACAGCCCAAGGGCAGTAGAGAGAAAGTTGCAGCAACACCCACTGTCAGAGGGAAATCTGAGTGCCTCTTCAGCAAATACATCGGAGCAGCATTTTGCAACACAGGAGGCACACAAATGCTCTAGCTTCACAGCTTGTTTTTTTTGCCTTTCCCCCCCCCCTGCGGTGCTTCAGTTGAAATAATGTCAAAGAACAAATCAATATCATAAAGAGTGTCGTTGATGCACCACCCTATCTATCACACGTGAAGAGAGGGACAGCATTCCTGTCTGTGGTGGTTTTGCTGGTACAAACGTTGCTGCCTGACAGTTTTCCTATAGGGAAGAGAGAAGCGTTGGGATTTTATTCTTACTTCAGCTAACCATCTTCGCTCTAGTTCAGCTCAAAGCCCAGAAACCATGACAAAACCTCTCCAGGGAGTGTTATAGTAGAGAACCACAGTGCTTGTTTAGAAAGGATTGGAGTAATTTTCATATACTTGGAAAAAGCCTGGGTTGAAAACAACCAGTTCCAGTTGATTCATTGCATCCACCACCTGCTGCCCCAGAAGAAATGTCTTGCCAGCAGTGAGGAAGGCAAAAGCTCTCCCACAGCCAGGAGTTGCAGGTGGTGGGGAGGAAGAGGAGGAGGGACATGAACCTCCCTGGGGAGGTGCAAACCAACCAGGCAGCTTCAGAAGGACTGAGGTGCAGCAGCAGCAAATGGGAAGCTCTCTGCTGGACTTGGAGATAAAATGCTGGCAAGCAGCATTTAAAAAAATCCGAGTGGTTCATACTTTTCAGCACTGTTGTGCTTGGCTCCCTGCGAATGCAAAAGAGGGGCCCTGAAAGTGCTTTGTCACTGAGGTCCCCACCTGCTTGATGTCTCCAGTTAAGTAATCAACCAACACAAACATCTTTCTCAGAGGAATAAAAAATAGGTTGTCTTCACCAGAGAACTTTACCATGTGACATGGTCTTATTTTGGCAACATGAGGGATTTTTGACAACAGTTATGGAAGATGAAGGGTTTTTTTTTCCCCGTTTTTAACATTCTACTGCTTGCCATTACTTGCCCATTCTTTGTTATGTTATGCTTACCTCACATGCTAAGCATTTTTATAATTATTTCCTTGCTTTCAACTTCATAGAAATTTTACACCTGACTTTGAGGTTATTTTAATGCTCCTATGTGGTTTTTCACATTATTTTCTTAGATTTTTTGGAGCTTTGTGCTGATGTGAAATATGACCAAGTTATATACAAAGCCTTGGAGCTTATTAATCACTACCTCTTTTCTGGATTTAATTTTCCCCACAGCCTGGACAGCATTATTCATGTGTTTCTTGGCTGGCAGTGAGATATGAATGCCTGATGACTCTACTGAGACCTGGACAACAAGGAATTTCCCATACCGAGCTGCCGAATACCTGTAGCTGTCACACACCTCCCCTTCTATTTCTCGTGGGAAGGACATGGGCTACCAGGATGCTGGGTGATGCCCTCCACCCAGCCCCAATCCTGCTGTGGTGGAGGCCAGGCCACAGCAAGGGCCTCAGCTGTGTGGCAGCATGAGCCAGAGGACCAGCAAGGGCAGAGCCCCGAGAGTGGCAGGTAGCTGTGGTCAGTAGTCCCATCACCTTGGAAATGCCCCACAACATTTCTGCTGATCTGGACACAGGAGCTGAGTGACACTTATCTGGCAGAGCTGAGGGCTCCAGCGGTCAGCTGAGCCCCATGTATTAACACATCTCCTTCCTTAGACCACAGGACAAGCATCCTCTCCCTTCAGGAGCACCATTAGTTTTTATAGAGTGCTGCTTTCCTATCTGGTGTGCCTGAATTCATTGTCAGAGTGACATCAGCTGGGAAAAGCTGGTACTGGAGAAGACCTTCATTTTAAAGAAGTTTCTTCCCACCCAAAAGCAAGTTCCCCCCATGCTGCACAGAAGAACACCTCAAGTCTTCTGAAAGCAAAAAATCCCAGACAAATTATAACTTCCCATAATCTGAAAGCAACCAATGACCTCCCTCTTCAAGAGTGTTGCCCAGATTAATATCAAATGAAGCTGTAAATTAATTATTCATTTTAACTGTAAATTCTTCATACATAAGATGAGTAAAAGAAGACTGGAGCACAACAGTGCAGCCAGCCTTGCAGAAGGACATTGTTGAGCACAGTGGGGTTTTGTCTTTCAATCACACACGAATGAAGCTTCAATATCAGCTCTTGTGGGGGCTGGAGGTGGTAATTATCATACTGAAGAGCTGGCTGCTTGATACGACTTTCTTTTTTTTGTTCTTCTGGTAGTAGTAATTGTATTTTAATGTTATATTAACACTACAGGCTTCTCATTAAAAGGCAAGGCAGCTGGAACACAACACTAAGTGATTCAAAACATATTTGTGATAATTTCTGCTTCTGACTGGCCACACTACTATGCAAGAATCTAATGTGTTTCATATGATCTGGGCATAAATCAGGACTACATTTCTTTCTGAAAGTTATCAACAATTGCTGCAAAGTACAGTACTCTGACATACACGGAGGAGCAGGAAATGTATCAAGATATTTTGTTTGGCAAGAAGGCATGTATACTTTATTTCTGAATATGTGATAGGTGAGTTTGGAAAAAACCTTCTCAAAGAGGAAGACAGGTAAAGAAATCTTTGAAGACTCAGATCAGCATTGAAAAAGTTTTCTTTTGCTTGGGGCCGGAGACTAATATTTATGGGTTGTTGTTTTTTTCCAGCCAAAAATCTCCATAGGTGCAGCTCATCTTTTGGAAAAAGAAGCTCTATGAGCTCTTACTCCATAATACCTATGATGTTTGCTAATCTCAAAGCTGTTACTGATTTGCTGAACCACCACAACCTTGACAGCAGGGCTTCTGATTAGCATTTTGTTTAGTAACTAAAGTTTTGTAGTTCCAACAAGTGACAGGCATTTTTCACTGCCCCTTTTTCATACAGAAAACTGGTGGCCCTGAAGGTCAGGGGAAGAAAACCAACTTTCTAGACACAAGCTAATGTAAGAGATTATGGAAATACCCCATGTAAACCAATCCCCATGCAGCATGACTTTTGGGAGAGTGGGAAAAAGCTGAGCTTTCCAGGAGAACATTACTCCTGGACTTGTTTTGGCACTAATGTCCTTCGGTCAAAAGACAGGTGAGCTAGCAGGCTCCCTGGGCCTGCTGTCAGGAAAAAGAAGTATTTTTACCTTTAGTTCTTCCCTTTCATTGAAGAGTTTCCAAAGTTATATAAGGACAGGGAAGAAGCAAAGTGCTTACCAGAGTAAATAGATCCAGTAGTTTCCAAATTATTTATGAAAGTCAGACTGAGTTGCTATGAAGTTTGTGAGTTTCTCTGCAGCAAACATCATCTGGCCAAACCTTAGTTTTGCTGCTAGTTGAAAGGAAATTGTGATCAGTAGCTCAAGCAATGGAAAACCGAAGGAGGAGTATAGAGCATTACAGTACACTTCTCTCTAGCAAGAGCTCCTCTACAATCACAAAGTCAAATATAGTTTAAAAAGATGAAACACAAGATTCCCCAGTACGTAGAGCCTTCAGGACTGAAGTCTTTAAATGGGTCATTTAAATTGTTTCATTGAATTATGCTGTAATGTAACAGTGTGCTGGAAGCTATCTGCTCCCCGGGATCTGCTCACTGGAAATAACTGTTAGTTTATATTGAAAATAATTCTGCATAGGATGTCCAAAGTTTAATTAGAGCAGGTTTTTCAAACCATTCACTGAAATCCAGATAATGAGAGAAGAACAGTTTCTAGGTGTACACTGCTGAAAGAGGAAAAACTGCATTTATCTGTTTACCCTTCCTGGCCCACGGAGATAATCAATGTTGGTTGCTTCAGTCAGCAGCTAGCAAGGATAAAATCAAGAACCACCTTAACACATCTGGTTTAGTTACAGGGACTCTGTGAAATATGGGGCCAAGAGGAGACAGCTTGGCGTACAGCACCAGGCTGCTCTCAGCCAGCAAGCAGCAGCTACAGCTCTCACTGTGTTTTAATCAGAGCTGCTCTGGCTGAGTCAGGAGTTCCGTTGCTTCCCTGCATTTTTGTTTTTCCATGATGGCTCCATTTCCCTCCCCTCTGGTTTGCCTGCACCTTCAGTCAACATAAATGCTCTGCCTGCATTTTTAAATCTACTAAATAACACATCCAGCCTCACACTTGACATTTCTCAGCAGCTTTGCACCTCTAAGGAAGAAGTTTTTAATTCTTCCCTCAATTTGGCCTCTTCAGCTAGGTCTGTCTTAAAAATAAAAAAACAAAAAAACCTCACCTGGTCTAGCTTTGTCTACTGCACAGAGAAGTCCAAAGGGTGCAATACTATCTGACAAAGCAGAGCTAAGGGGACATGCCCCCCAGCAAGATCAAATAGCAATCCCTAATGGTCCAGGAATTGTAGAAGCAATTACAGACTGGCTAGAAGGCACACACTTCGGAATGCCACCACAAGAAGCGGTGAAATGGGCTCAAGAAGCTCCACCATATCATCATCTACCAGAGACTGAGAAACAATTTGCTCTTTTCACTGATGGCTCCTGTTGTCTTGTAGGGAACCGCCAGAAGTGGAAAGCTGCTGTGTGGAGTCCTACACGGCTAGTTGCACAAACAGCTGATGAAGAAGGTGAATGGAGTCAAGTTGCAGAGGTAAAAGCCATCCAGCTGGCTTTAGATGTTGCTGAACGAGAAGGGTGGCCAAAACTCTCTCTCTACACTGACTCACGGATGGCAGCAAATGCCTTGTGGGGTTGGCTAAAGCAGTGGCAGCAGAACAACTGGCAGTGAGAGGGTAAACCTATTTGGGTTGCTGAGCTGTGGAAGGACATTGCAGCTCAGATAGAGAAACTGGTTGTAAAAGTGCATCATGTAGATGCACAAGTACCTCTGAGTCGAGCCACTGAGGAACATCAACACAACCAACGAGCAGATGAGGCTGCTCAAGTGTTCCAAATAGACTTAGACTGGGAACATAAGGGCGAACTCTTTCTAGCTTGATGTGCCCATGACACTTCAGGTCATCAGGGCAGAGATGCAACATACAGATGGGCTTGTGACCGAGGGGTGGACTTAAGAATGAACGCTATTGCCCAAGTTAGTCATGACTGTGAAACTGCAATTAAGCAGGCAAAACGGTTGGAACCTTTGTGGTATGAGGGGAGGTGGTCAAAGTACAGGTATGGGGAGGCCTGGCAAGTTGACTACATCACACTGCCTCAGACCAGGGTAAGCACTATGTGCTCACAAAGGCTGAAACAAGTACAGGATGGTTGGAAACATACCCTGTGCCTCATGCCACAGCCCAGAATACTATCCTGGGCCTGGTGAAGCAAATCTTGTGGAGACACGGTACTTCAGAAGGACTGAGTCAGACAATGGGACGCATTTCAAAAACAGTCTTGTGACTGACTGGGCCAAAGAACATGGTATTGAGTGGCTATAACATATCCCGCACTATGCACAAGCCTCAGGGAAAATTGAAAGGTACAATGGTCTGTTAAAAGCTATCCTGAAGGCAATGGGTGGTGGAATTTTAAAAATTGGGACAAAAATTTGGCAAAGGGCACTTGGTTAGTTAATAGCAGGGGTTCCATTAATCAGGCTGGTCCTGCTCAGTCAGACCTTCTACACACAGCAGGTGGGGATAAAATCCCTGTGGTATGTGAAAGGAATCTGTTGGGTAAAACTGTCTGGGTTTATTCTGCTTCAGGCAAAGATAAACCTGTCCAGGGAGTTGCTTTTGCTCAGGGACCTGGGCATACCTGGTGTGTGATGATGGAGGATGGTGAAGTACAATATGTACCTCAAGGTAATCTGACTCTGGGGGAGAATCCTTGATTTGACAGTTGGTACACTATAGAGCCTATGTATGGTATAGAATAAGGGGTGGAATATCCTGATTTGAGCCACGATGAAGCCAATTTTCTTTTTACTGATTTTTAATTTTTTTCATCAGTCAGCTCCCTTTTAAATAGCAGAAAGTGTTCCAGCTAGTGGACTGGTAACACAGGAATGTTTATGTTACTGCTGAGATGCCAAGATCACTTCACTCCACTTGTTGAATCAGCAGCTCAGATGCTAAGGGAGCAGGAGAGTCCTATCTGTAACCTTCCTGTAGGGAGGAGTGGACTAGATGGACAGCAAACTTGACCAAAGCATTCCATTCCATATATCTATGTAAACTTGGTGTAAGGTCAAAGATCACGGAAGTCAACTTCCTTCCTGCTGCTTCTTCCCTTCTCTTCCGTCCATAGCCAGCATTCAGGGAGGACTCCATCTGTCCATCACCATGATCTCTAGGCTCATGTGTTCCTGACCCTCATAACTCTCCCGTCTGCTCTGCCGCTCTCTCCAGCAGTGCTCCAGGACATTTTGGGACTGCTCACAGCTCAAGAGAGTACTGTGAAATTTGCTGGGGCTGTGGGGAGGCAATAGGGTTTTGCACATTCTTGTATATATTTGTACATATTTTCTTATTAGTAGTGTTTAATTAAAGCTGTCTAGTTTAGTTTTCAATCTGGAAAGTCTCTCTCCTTATTCTCTCTCTCCTTTCCCTGCCTGGGTGGGAAGGAGATTGAGACCATTATTGTCGCTGGTTTAATTGCTGTTCCTGAGTCAAACTCTTGCAGGGGTTTGAGTAGCCACAGCCCTTATTGTGGGGGTTAGTCTACCTGCAGTCTCTGTCCTGGGGTTACAGTAGCTGCAGTGCCTCACTTTAGCATTGGAGTATCCACAGCATTTGTCTTGGGGGTTGATCTATACAGACAATTTGTATATTTTGATAGTTATTTAACACTAAAGAGACCTAAATCACATCCAGGAACAGGCTGGAACACAGCCCAGGGGTATTCAAAATGTTCCAGATTCTCAAGAACTATTGTAATTAGGCTGGTGGAGAAGGGGAAGATGTGGAATGATGTCTCCTCCATCAGTTAGCTCTCCGGAGGATAAAACGTAACGTGTAATTATGAACAGTCTCCAAACAATGGCACCCAAAGGATGGAGATGATGACAGTGCTGACTCCAGGTATCAGGTCAGTCTCACCATCAGTGTCACATGGCACAGCCCAATGATGCCCTTGGACCAGGCATAGCTTTTGATAGACAGATACAAAAAGGAAGATATAAACATGGTGAAAGGGTTGTCTAAAGAGGCCATTAGACAGCTGAAGGATGTGCAAGCTTATTATAACAACCAAAGGCAGGTATTCAAGATCAGGTTATTATTCCAGCATTATATGCTATAATCTTGGGGCTACACATACAAGGCCATACTGCCCCCCTCCCCCCCCCCCCCCATTGTTATCTTGGGGACATACATACCATACCACCCAACCATTGTTATCACAGGGCCATAAATGACACATAAGGCCATACTGTTCTCAATTGTGATCTCAGGGCCATACATACCATATAAGGTTATAACACCCCATTCTGATGTCATGGCCATACGTATCATAAAAGGCCATACTGTCCCTCCAATTGTGATGTCATAGGTACAACATAAGGCTATACTTCCCCCCACCCATTATGATATCGGAGCCACACATACCACAGAAGACCCAACTGCACCCCCTCTTTGTTATGTCTTGACTATACACACCATATAAGGCCATATTGACCCCCCATTGTGATGTCATGGCCATACATACCATATAGGGCCATACTGCCCCTTCATTGTGATCTCAGGACCATACGTAACACATCCGGCTATTCTGAACCACCTCATAACGATGTCAGTGAGTATACTCCATATAAGGCCACATGGTCCTCCCATTCTGATATTGTGGCCATACATTCCTTGTAAGTCCATTCATCCCTCTCGTCATAATCTCAAGGCCAAACATACCATATAAGTGATACTGCCCCCCCATTGTGACGTCAGGCCCATACATACCATGGAAGTCCATACAGCCCCCCATTGTGATGTCACTGGCATTCCTGCCTTATAAGGCCATACTGTTCCCCCATCAGGATCATGATCTCACAGAAAGCCCCCTGTTTTGATGTCATGATGATACATACCAGATAAGGAGATACTGGCCCCCCTATTGTGACATCAGGGCCATACTTACCATATAAGGCCATAATGCCCCCTAATTTTGTTCTTGAGGCCATATATACCATATAAGGCCATACTGCCCCCACTCTATGATGTCACAGAAATACGTACCTTATAAGGCTCTACTGGCCCCTCATCATAATCTGAGGGCCATAGACACCACAGAAGGCCCTACTGCCTCCCCTTTTGTTATGTCGTGGCTATACACACCGTATAAGGCCATAATGCTTCACCATTGTGATCATGGGGCCATATATACTCCCTAAGGTTGCAGTGCTCCTCCATTGTGACATCATTACCATACATGCAGTTTAAGGCCAGAATGCCCCCCATTGTGACCTTGGGCCATACATACCATAGACAGCTACACTGCACCCCCCTTTGTAGACATCATGTCCATTAATACAATAAATATTCATATGGCTCCCCCATTGTAATCTCAAGGCCATATGGCCCTGGGATTGTGATAACAGGGCTATACATACCATGTAACACCATACTGGCCCCCTCCCCCACTGTGATGTCATGACCATACCTACCATTTAAGGCAATATTTACTCCCCCTTATTATCTCAGGACCATATGTAACATATATGGCTGTACTACACCACCAAATATGGATGACAAGGCCATATATCCATATAAGGCCATACTGCCCTCCCCTCATTTTATGTCACAGTCATATCACACAGAACACAGAACTACCAAGGCTGAAAAGACCTTTAAGATCATCAAGTCCAGCCTATGACCAACACCACCACAGTCTAGACTATGGCACTAAGTGCCACATCCAGCCTTCCTTGAACACATCCAGGGATGGTGCCTCCACCACTTCCCTGGGAAGTCTATTCCAATGTCTAATCACCCTCTCTGTGAGGAAGTGCTTCCTAATATCCAACCTAAACCCCCTTGGAGCAGCTTCAGGCTGTGCCCTCTTGTCTTGTCACTGGTTGCCTGGAAAAAGAGCCCAGCCCCACCTGACTACAACCTCCCTTCAGGTAGTTGAAACATCCAAGGCGATCCTGCAACCTCAGTGTGATGTGAGGGCCTTACATACCATTCAAGGCCATACTGCCCCCCATTATGATGTCATTGGCATACATACCATATATGTCCATTCTGTCTCCCCTATTGTGATGTCATGGACATAAGTAAAACACAAGGCTATACTGCCACCCCCACTATGATCTCGGAGTCATATATACCACAGAAGACTGTACTGCAACCCCTCTTTGTGATGTCTTGCTATACATACTGGATAAGGCCAGAATGCCCCCCCCATTGTGACCTTGGGCCATACAGCTCCCCTACTGTGATCTCGAGGCCACACGTACCATATATGGCCCATATGGCCCCTCCATTGTGATGTCATTGGCATATGTAAATTACAAGACTATTCTGCCCCCCCATCAGGATCTAATACAGGGCCATACTGCTCCCCCTTTCTGATGTCTGGGCCATACATTCCATATCAGGCCACACTGCCCACCCCATGTGATGTCATTGCCCTACATATATTATAAGGCAATACTGCCCCCAGCACTGCAACTTGCAAGCTGTCAGTTTGTAATTCCCTATATTGTTGCAAGAAAAAATTTCTGAGAATGGAAATCCCAGAACAAACTCTCACTGGCACAAAGATCCTCGTCACAATAAAAACAAAGAAAAGGTCCTCAGTTAATAAGATACTGAACATTTATAAGCATACTTGAAAAGGCGTCCAACAAATTATTGAAATAAAAATATTTTCAGCCCTTTACACGCTGTTGCAGCTGAAGCTAAACATAAACATTTTTTAAATGAAGTGATCTGGTATTTTTAAATATGACAAAATATTTCAGTTTTGAATTTGTCAGTCCAGATGGAGGAGTTCAGAGGTATAATATTTCTATTGAGATGTGATTTTAAAAAAAAGGTGTTGACAGTATAATCAGAAATTTATCTTCTTTTTAACAAGGACAGTACTAACACTTGAGTTAGCAGGACACATGACATACGTGGGGCTATTTGCAAGAATGAAACAAAGGTCACTGATCAACACGAACCTTTCCTATATAAACACTCCAAAAAGCATAAAACTAATTGTTTTACAGGGCTCCATTTTGTCCCACTGTTGAGTTTCCTTCATTATTTTTAATCAAAGGACCGTTTCAAGACCTACAATTAAGATGATAGAGAAAGCTGTTACCGTAATGAAGGACACAGAGTTCCAGTTTAAAAGTAGAAACATAGAGCCAATATTGAGTCAAAAAAGATGCACCTTCAGAAAAGTCTGCCTTCTTCCTGTAACAAGCTTGTGATCTTAAGAGAAATGAGAATAAAATTAATGTATTCATCTTTAAACTATTTGCACCTGAATCTTATTACAAATGGCATTCTGAAAAATTAGGAAGTCAACAGGCATTGGCTGTATAACATTTTTATTTTACTATATTGACATTTTATGCACAAATATTTTATCAGAGTAAAAATAGAAAATAATTGTTTCATGTAAAATTACCAAAAAACAAAAACCACAAAAGAAATACATAATTATTAGCAGAGTATAAGTGTATTTATTTATTCAGAGTAAAAAGTATGCAAAAAGCCTTCCATTTTACAAAAAATTGGGAATATTCTTTCTATGGTTTCCCTCTGGCAGTAACAGAACCTTTGACAATATATTCTACATCTTTTATTGAAGACATCAAGTTAGTCACAGATTTCTCCCTCAACTACAGAGAATGTGACAGTGATTTTATACTGTTTGAAAGATTCCTTCTTTACTAATTAGAACACGGTAGAAAAAGCAGATGATCCCACAAGAAAGAACCCACAGGACTATCGTATCTACTGAAAAGCTGCAAAATAATACTCGGATGCATTCACAAAGAAAGTGTTGTATCAGAAGTTTCCCCTAGAGGGCTCCTCATGTAGCAAGAGCATTCAGAGGGATAAAGCATTGATGCTACATTTCAGTTTTCCTGTTAAGTTTATCCTCCCACAGTCCAGTTTGGTCTAGAAAGCTGACATTTTAAGCTTCTCTTCTTCTTATACTGTATTTAAACTAAAAAGGCCTCTTATAACCCTGCTAAATAAAACTAGTGACTTGTATTGGACTTCTGTTTAGTAACGGAGCAGAGTTACACATAGCTGCTGCCACCCAACTATCAGCTTCATCTTATTCTTAGTAAGCAAACCTGCATCTATTTGTGTACATCACCTCAAACACTCGCTGACTGGTTTATTAGTACTGTAATAGTGATAAATGGATTCATGGCTGACCTCTCGTGACAGACGCGCTCATGTGTTTTGCACAGGGCTTAAGAGTTTTCAAAATCAAAGTAAAAGCGGCATGCTCCGTAGAGGGAGTGCTTTAAGAGCTCAAGAACAAAATCAGAAAGAACGTGGCAAAAGAGAAATTAAAATCATGCTGCTGATGAAAAAAGTAGGCTATAACTACATGTAAGATTTCTAGTTAAGCTAAAACTATCTGCTGATGAACATATAAACAAAAAGCTTTGTCCTCAATGCATCTTTAAAACAAACATGAGTCTTCATGCTCTTTGCCCTCTGCCCACAAGTATGACCATTCCTTTTCAGATCAAGAGCACCAGTCCAGAGCTCTCACTGCTCAGTATAAACACTGTAGAACATTTGGAACCTCACTGTACAAGCACTTTTGATTTAAGAGTAGCTTGATCCCTCACAGAATTAAAGGTTTTCCCTTATCCATTTGCATTTTTATTGCCAAGTGTCACCAGAGGGGGTTTCTCTGGGAAATATGCATGGTATTATAATATTTATACTGGCAATAACATGTAGGGGCAAAACCAAAATCACAAAATTTTCAACCATCAAAAGAAATAGTCTAACAGTCATCATTAAAAAAACTCAAAAGTTGCAGCCTACTTTTTACTGAAGTACTCTCCATAGCTCAGAATTTAGGATATATTCCAATTATTTCTACTCAACATCCAGACTTCAAATTGTATCTGGAACTGGAGCATGTATTTGCCTTATGAAGCTTCAAAAACATCACTGGAAGTTCAGAAAACAATTAATTTTAAATAAGAAATTACACATTGTATTTTAAAATACGTCAGACTGAACAATAACTTTGGAAATACAACTTCAGTTATCTGTAACACTATTTTCAGTTTGCATTTTGTTTCTGAACAGGGACTACTGACTGTGATTAACTTAAGTCTTCAGTTACTAAGGTTGACTACTGTGCAGGTATGAGCACCTTGCAGACCAGAGCATTAAAAATCCCCACCAAAACGAACTACTCTTTGGGTGAGGGCTATGTTTTCAAGTTTTCAAATCACCTGATGAGGGGTGGTAGCAGGGGAAGAAGTTTGTCTTCGCTTTTTGCTAAATGGCTAAAGTTAACAATGTCTTTCAAAACGGGTAAGTAGTTGCCCTCATATATGCATATTATCTACATATTACAATGAAATACTAATAATTGGCTTTTCACCTAAGCCAGATCTAAACCTGGATCTCCTTCTTCAGCACTGATCTTCAGTTTGGTTTAGTCTTAGTTTCCTTTGCTTGTAATTACAGAAACTATTTTAAGAACCTGATGCTTTGTAACAACGTGTCTTTTGGCTCTGCTTGATTAAATGAGATAATTAACATTTTAACTTTGAAAGCATCAAATACCATTTGGTAGCTCAGCAGAGAACAAAAGACTGGAAAGGACTGAGTTCAGACAACTGATCAGCCTGCTTGCTGTAGGTCCTTCTTTGTGTTAAAAGCGCTGCAAAAATTGCTTTGCAACAGCTGTGGACACAGAGCATTGACCAGTTCAACCTTTCTTGCCCATTTCAGATTGCAGACCATAGAGGCCTTGACTCAAAGCTGCAGAAGTTGTGGTGATCCCTTAACTTACACTGAAATATAGGCTGTTAAAAGATCCAAATTGACGGGAGTCTCAGTTCTTTGTAGAAAATCATGCACTACACTGTACTGCCAAGAAACAAAAGCTTCCAATTCTGATACAGGTAAGAGCAGCAACGGCTCTGGTTATATAGTAAAGGCCTCAGGCTCCCACTTTCAGGTCCTAGTGCTTAATTATCTTTCTCTGTTTGCAGGGATGCTGTAGCTAGTGCCACTGCAGTAACTGGCTGTGCAATGCCATGGAGCTGCATCTTGGCTAGTTTCTTCTGCTCGCATTCTGTGACCAACCGATTCAACTCTGCTGCGCTGTATCCAATCAGAGTTTTCAAGTCGCAGACAAATTTGTACACAAACCTCTTGCCTTGCACTTTGCAGATCATGTCTCCATCATAGTAATACCTGCAAAAAGACAAAAAAGAAAAAAAAACAAAACACAATAAAAACAAAACACAGTAATTATTTTATAGGCTGTAGGAAGTGCCAGTTCAGAAATGAAGGTCTCCAAGCAGTTTAAAAACAACTTCGGGGGGTGGTGGTGTAAGTTTTATATAGTGTTTTGCCTTAACAAGAAAATGTTGTCTCCCCCTTCATTATTTTCCTTTGCTTTCTTTACTCATACCTGCTTTGCTGAGGGAAAAAAAATCATGTTGGAAACAATTTGAAAATTAACATTTTGGTTTCTACGCTACTTAAAGCAACCATTCTCCCCTCACTGTTTTCAAAGATGGAAGTAAAACTATAAAAGCATAGTTTGTTTTTTTTCTGTTTTGTATAGTTCATATGCTGGCAAAACTACATCCTTTGCCTTTATTTACAGCTAAAAGTGACTAACTGTGAATACTTTTAACATTGTGTAACAGGAGAGTTACCACACTAAGCAGAAATGCAGTAAAGGTAACCAAGTCTGCATGACCCACTGTACTCCAGAGACATTGGAAATCTTCACACAAGACAAAAAGAAGTCACAATTTTACAGTTTTGTTGCTGTTCCCGTCTCACTGCAGGCACAGCACTAATAGAACGCATGTTACACTTCTCATTAAGAACACCCAAGTGGCTGGGACATAACTTGGACTTGATGAGCTTAACAAGCTTGTGATAAATTTGAAAAACAAAACAAAACCAAAATCAACAGCAACAAAAAAAAAACAAACACAAAAAATTTAGAACAAACCACATAATTTAATTTCCTCCCAATTAGCACCCAAATGTAGTACAAAACATTCCAGATTTCTTGACTGTCTAAAACTCAGTCATCTGAGGGACGTGCTCATAAAGGAAAGGTCATTCTCATTCACCACCAAAATTAAGTCAATTAGAAGACAAACTTTTGTCTCCTAGTAGTAAAGGAAAAGGTGTACAGGAAATTAATTATTTTTCTTCAAGTCTCACTTCACTACAGGATAAAGAGATGCTGATTTTAGATATTTTTGCCAAGGTGTATGTAGCAATACAAGCTGCTCTTCCCTTTTCACACCTGTCCTAGTCTCTATGCTGCCTGGTTTTCCTACAGCTGGGCAGAAGATCTAGCACATTTCCCAACGATGTAATAATTTTCTGTATTAATCAACAATTGACATAATAATTGCAGTACATTAGTAAACAAAACATATTACCATTTTTGTTTTAATAAAACTTCAGCTTGATAAGTGTTATCTTGGGAGTAGTGAGAGGCATTAAATATCCCTTCAGACATTCAAGTGTTAGAAAACATGTCAATATTGATGCAGCTGCCAAAATGGCAACACTTTGAAGAATGTGATTTCTGTAATTCTGTGACTAAAATATAAATGCAAAACTTCTCTAATAGTGATTTATGCAAATTACTGTGCAGACATCTGTTTAATATCTCAGTGATAAGAACATTATTCTAAAGTTCCTCAGCTGCCTTTGAGATCTTCTGCACAGTTTGTTGACAAAACCCAAAAACCATTAGCATCATTTACATAATTTTGATGTTCCAGAAAGTTTTCACATATACCTTCAAAACACAAACACACAGATTCACAAAAACAGATTGGAACTACAGGAATGGTTTTGTAACAATGCAGGCTGGGGAGCAGCTGCACTGGGAAGGTCCTGATTTGAGCAGGAGGCTGGATCAAAGAAGCAAATTACCTCATGCCTGAACATTTCCTCAAGTGTCTTACCTCAAAGCCCGACTAAGCTTCTCATAGTTCATTGTGGGCTTGTTTTTGCGCTGTCCCCATTTTTGCGCAACCAGTTCAGGTTGGTTCAGTTTAAACTCTCCTTCATCACCAACCCAAGAAATACAGTCCCGAGCATCTTTGTCAGTGAGAAGTTCTAGTAAAAACTGCCACAACTGGATCTGGCCATTGTTTCCTGTTGAAATAGGAATAACAAGATCCATTTCAATTAGTCATTTTTACATTCCCCTCCTAGCTAAAAATTTGCAGCCAAAACATTAAAGCAGACCAACACAGGATATACGATGGAAGGAAAATTTGCACTTAATCAATTTATTCTAATTATTTTTTTGTAAACATTTGCCAGCAAAGTCATCAGTATTAGTCAATTAAAAATGAAACTGATGAATACAGGGGAAAAAAAAAATTAAAAAATCACTGTTTCTCATAAATCTGTCCCTAGAACTTAAGACAAAAAACCTTAATACTACAGATAGTTATGTAGACAAACATCTATCCATGAAATAGAACAGATTTAGCAAGAGCTGCTTATTCCTCTTCAGGCATATACACATATATATTTATATATCTACCAGTTGTTGTTCTGTCAAAAAATAGCTTAGTTTCCAAATTTCAAAGTGAAATATCAGAAATACACAAAAAAAAAATCTCTCAAACCAGCTTGTATCAATATAAAATCTTTCATGTCCACACATTAAGATTTCTTTTTAACTCAAGTATCTGCCAGTTAAATTTCTCAATTCTCAATGAGGTACAGATAGCAGACTAATGTCTTAAGGGACAAACACAGAGTATTCTTTCTACTCAGCTGACACAGATGGCATGTAAATCCTGGCTTAAGAATCCTGAATGACATCATAATAGGCTTTCATGGAGAGTCTAAAAAAATAAAAATTCAAGGGACAGGAAAGGATTTACAGAAAAACTCACACACAGTGGAGAGAACCAAAGCAAAAATTACAGCAAAAAAAAAAAAAAATTGAGTTATTAAGAATCAAAGGGTATGTGTGAATAACAATATTCTAAAAATGCAGATTTAGTGTGCAGTTTTCCAGAAGCTGTATTCATTTAACAACACGGAATCTGAAACTTCCTAAATGTGTAAGTCACCAAATAGGAGGGGAGGAGAAGACGACCAAGCAGAGCAAGTAGTGGCTAGCCTCTAGGATTCTACAATATACGACCTTATTTTCTCCCCTTTCTGCAATGTAGATCAGAAAAAAGTAAAAGCTTGAACAAATGCTATGCAGTCATTTGCGAGGACAGACTGTGAAACGATAGGAAAAGAAACATTTTATGTATTGCATTTACTGCAGGACTCAAAGCTGTGACAACCTTGTGAACACAGTGCCTGTGTGAGCTAACGGCCCGCCAGGTCTGCATGTGCTTCCGATTTATTCTGTAGACACAGTCCCCTTCATACCACATGGCTTCTACAAACCTCACATTTAGAGTGACAAAGATGTTTTCTACAAAACTGTAATTCAAATTAAGAGTAGGTGTTTACTGCATTTGCATTTAAAAATAATGGAGACAATACCTGTTCTGTTCCCAGGGGACTTCTGTCTTCCCCAGAGATCCTTGGAGCTCTCTGTACTTTAGCTGCCTTTGCACTGGTGTTTATTACTTTAATGGTGGTTGGGGTAGCAGGCTGTACAGATGCTGGAATAATCTGCACAGCTGTAAAGCAGAGAACATTGCAGAACATCAATTATAAATTGCTGCCACAGAAATAAGCGTTTATTATATACCTGCACTATCACAGCATCTAGAAGCTAGTTTTTTCCCTGACTTAAAGGACATGCTGTAGAAGTCACAATACCAAGAATAATTTAAAGACTTCAGCTCTTACAGTGGAAAATGTGATTTTAGACTTGTAGTAGAGATGCCACCTTACAGATAAAACATCAGCTTTAGTTTACTATCATGTATATTACGTTTCCATAAAAAAAAAAACCCTCTGTTGCCTTTGTTTTCATCTTTGTGCTGTTCCATATGATCTACCCTAACGCACTTTTCGCTATAGTCACTGTACAGCCCTCCATACCATCGTGTAAGAGGATGCAAATGCCCCACTCTAGGTGGCTTTAACTAGAAACAAACTGAGGGTGTATACACAGTTTATCTATTTAACATACAAGCTGCTTACAAGTCTTTTGAAAATCGATTAATTTTAATAATTGATGACACTACTTCAGCTGGAAGAATGAGTTTCAAATAACTGGAAAGTTACTTCAATGTATTTTTTCTTGTATTGTTTTTTCAACACAGCCTCTCTTCCACACTCCCTTTGAACTTTTGGAAATGCTTTCTTTTGAAATCTATAACATTTTAGTATATCCATCCATTAATGCAATATATAACCTAAAAAAAAGACTCAAGACCTCAAATATGTACCCTAGACAGCTTATTTCAAGAGACTGCAACACTCATCATCCAAAATAAAATTAGAAAACTTTCAGTGTTCGGGTCATACATTACCTTTCAGCCAATAACAAAATATTGAGAAATGCAACATTTTTCTTTGAAGTTTAAAATATGCCCTCCTTCTTCACCAAGGAAAACTACTCTCCCAACTTACTTTCTACATGTTGCACTATTATTACAGTCAACCTGCTGAAGCAAAGCACAGTCCTAAACCTGCAAACAGTTAACAGCAGGCAGAAATACTTACGTTGATCAATAGTAACAGTTGCTATCTCTCCAGACTGTTCTTGGCTAGCCAAAACATCTGCAAAATAGGGGGGTGGTGGGGGGGGAAAATTTTGTTTAGCCCACAAATTTCAAGTCACCTAAAGATCAAAAACTTTCATGTTTCATAGAGGAAAAAAGTCAAAATTTGGTATTGGTTTGCAAGAGACATGCAGAGCTCATGGTCTTACGAGTAGAGGTATTAACATCTGTCACTCAATTTTTAGAAATAAGGATGTACCGAGTGAATTTCAAGGTATCTTATGCATTCTCTATCCCCTAAAACCTTTAGTTATATCATATAAATGAAAACGGAAATAGTTTTTAGTCTGCCAAGTTACATCCAGGCACGGTAAATCTGAAATGCATCATTTATTGGTTGTGTTGTGTAAAATCTAAGGATCCCATTGTCTACACTTAATAATCTTCACTTCTATGTGACACAGAGATGTACATTAAATAACTTGTAACAAATACTTAATTATAAAACTGTCAAATTCAGGAGATCCACAAACTAAAAATCTTTGTTATAACAAAAGAGCAATCATCAGTCACTATGTCCTCCCTATTAGTGTTGAAGTTTGATGAAAGACAGGCTAACAGTGCTTAGTATGCAGATGTTCATCATAACAGCAGACACCTCCTGTTGCCTTGTATTGATGCCCTCATTTTTAATGACAATATTAAACAGAGGAAATACACAATTAATTTCATCTTTAAAGAAAGGAAAAAAAGAAAAAAAAAAAAAAAAGAGAAGAGAGGAAAGGAAAAAAGTAGAATCAGTTACAGAAAAATCTTCCATACACTTGCGAAGAAGCTCCAAATGGCTCCACAGGATTTCTCCCCGCGGGACACGCTGGAAGAAGTCTTCTTGACTGAGGCTGCAGAGCTCCCTCCCAGGAATGCTGAGTGCATTGAGGTCAATGTCAGTCATGCTGAACTCCTTAATCACCCACACCACCCAGTGCAGCACCTGGTCTGTCGACCACTGCACCGGGTCTGGGAAAAGAGAGACAAAGCTGCAGTTCATCCCACTACACACTGTAAGGTTCTTCCTCACCGAGATAACAAGCTTGTCCTTACTGTAACTCACAAGAATGAAACAACTGGCTACGGATCCGCAGCAGTCAAATAAGCATAACCCAGAGTTCATCTTTCCATATGACCTTTTTTGAAGGCCTTAAAAAAACCCAAGAAACAAACCCCACAACTTTATTTAGGGGGTTCTTGCTAACTATTTATTTTTTTAAAAGAGCCTGCTTCTAGGCCAGTCAGTGCTGCTATTCAGTTAAAGTCCAATGATGGCATGTTTTCAATTATACAATAACTTCTATAAAGGCAAATATGTAAATGCAGTTACCATGACCAAATCTGACTGGGTCGACTCCTCCTAAAACGTTGATGGAGTGGTGAGGCTTGGTGGGGAGATGGAAAGGGCAAAGAAGGGATTTTCTTTAGTAAAAGCTTTTACATCAAAACTACACCTGACATTTCTCAAACACAGAAAAGAATTAGTTTTCTTTTCTGTAGGTCTGTAGTTTCAAAAAAGAGCACTTTCTCTCTCACACCAAGATATTCCTCAAGTATGTTGATCAGCATGTGATTATGATGAAATATTACATTCTACATTTATTCACATTACCCCAGTTTCTAAACTATTTAAAATCACTGTTGTACTGGGTTTGGTTGGAATGGAGTTAATTTTCTTTATAGCAGCCCATATGGTCCTGTGTTTTACGTGGGTGATCAAAATACTGTTGTTAACATACTGATGTTTTAGCTACTGCTGAGCAGTAGTTTGCTTGCATAAGCAAAAGAATTTCAAAGAGAGCAACTGGCTTGGGCTGGCTTCAACTTGTCCTTCCTGGCAACTGGGGACACCCAAATTCGTGATGATGCGCATATCATCATGGGAATGGGAATGGGAAATGGGTAATGGGAATCACATTGGTATTGTGATCCAAAGTTGCTGGGTTTTTTAAATGTAACTTATCTTTGTATTGTATTTGTTTCATCCTGCTAAATAAGAAATCCCATGTAACATCACCCAGCTTCAAGTAAATTTGATACTAAACATTACACCCTCCAAGCATGGAATATCTAAAGATATTCCTCCTCTGTTCCTCACTCAGCCACCCCAATGAGTAGGCTGGGGGTGCACAAGAAAGTGGTAGAGGACACAGCCATGACAGCTGATCCCAACTAACAAAGGAAATATTCCATACCATAAAGGATCATGAGCAATAAAACTTGTGGGCAGTTTTTCCAAAGCAGCCCTTGCATGAAGACCGGCTGGTCATCAGTCTGCTGGAAGTGAGTGATGGCTTTTGCATTACTTTTTCTTTTTGCCTCTTCTTTCTCTCCTTTTTTCCCCTTCACTTATGAAATTATCTTTATCTTGACCCATTTATTATTTTTTTTTTTGAAACTCACTCTGGTCCTTTTGATTCTTTCCCCCATGTCTTTAAAGGGGAACTGAGCAAGTGAAAAGGTAGAGGCTCACCTGTCAGATGGGGTAAACCCACCACTTGGGTTAGCTAATCAACAGGCCCTATGTATATATAGATAAAAATATAAACAGTAAGTTTATATTTTTACATATAAACAATATGTAAATATTGTATATTGTAATATGTATTTACAATATAAACAGTAAGTCTACCACATCTAGAAAGACCATACTAAATAAACCAATCAACCAAGATTTTATACAATAGGACCACGTCTGTATCTGAGTCAAACAAGTCACAGCATCGAATTTTTGGATTTTTTTTGAGATTTCAAAAGCACACAACACACATTACTAAATGCCAGCACCAAAGACAGAAAAGTATAGACAACTCACACAGCAGAGATTATCTATTACCATAAAGATAGTAATAAATAATCAACTCAAGATACGTGCAATAGATGATTTGTTGACTCAAGACATTTTGACATAAAAGTATACTGTTTCAAGCAGTATTAGTACTAACAAGCTAGAAAGAGGATGGGTAAATCTAAGTATCCTCTTCAAAACTTTAACATTGTATGCAATATACTAAAACATGTCAGTGAGCAAGAACTAGAAATAGAGACCAAAGCAGGGATATTTACTTTCACTGTCTCAAGGGCAAAACAGTAGAACAATAATGTATTTTTAAAGTATGATACCCAGATATAGGTGTCACCTTGACAACTTTTTATTTAAGAATTAAATAAAGCAAAGCTTTCTAAGTCTATAAACATTATTTAGGAGCCACAGATTCGATTTTGCTTATTAAAGGATAGTAAAACTTCATTATTTTTCACTGATGCTACCTAAAACCTTGCAATGTAATCCTTTGGGAAAAGCCACATCAGAAGGGTTTTGGCCTTCAAAACATTATCAGCAGCGAATTTTCATCAAAATATTGCTAATTTGTTCTCATTGACAGAACATAATCTGCAAGGTAACATGAATCATTACTTTCTCTAACCAGTTCCACAGTTTCCAAGCTTTCTGCTGCTCCATTTTCTGGCTTTATTTCTCACACCAATTGATATTTTTCTTCTTCCTAAGGACCTTTACAATGGTACCATTTTTTTTTCATTCTATTAGCAGAAATACCTTTAACAGCTAAGAATTTGTAATCTCTAGTAAAACCCACCAAAATATAACACAAAGGAAAAGCCACAACATTTGAAAAACCTGCTAAAAGCTAATTTTCCAATTGCAGCAAAACAGAGAAGCCTGTACTACCTATCTGGAAGACGATTATTTACTGACCCCGCTTTCTTTTGAAAAGATTCAAGGAATCATTTCAGATAATAACTTCACAGAAGTAAACCTCACAACTCTTTGAAGGAAACTGGCCTATTTTCTGTTTTCTAAGATGCATATTTATAAACATTGCCGGGGGGAAGGCTTTTTTAGGAAACTACATAAAAACCTTAAGAACATTCCTTATCCTCAGAAATTTCCACCTGTATCATAATGCAGAACTTTGTGGTGCCTTATTTCAAACCAAGACCCTGCGATGTCAAGTCAGATAACATTTAAGATGTTACTCTTTCTAGGAAGGCAGTTTTGCACATTTTTCTGATAACAAGAGAACACTATTATTCTTAGTACAGAGATCTCTGCCATATTGAACTAGTATGATTTTCCTGAGAAATCTGCACTCCCACAACACAAAAGACATTAAACTTTTAAAGTCACAGTTACGGGTTACAGGACTTTCTTAAGCAACCACATTCTTAAGGTTTATTAAAAACACTATTCAACATAACAACAATATGTGTTAAATAATTTTCTTCCCATATTCGCATGCTGAAACAATCAAACCTCACGATTTTTTCCAACTTCCTGTGTGAAAACCCTGATTGTCAACAACATAGTGAGATGAAAGCTATTTTGGTTGGAAGTGTTTGCCAATGAAAACAACAAAAAAGGCATTAAAAAGCCATTACTTTTTAGTTATCAATAATCAGTTCAAATTATCGGCAAGCTACATGTCCTGCAAAGACCGGTGACTTCACTGGAATTTTTAAACACTTCCAAATATATTCCAGTTTTGCAAGTCTGCTTAGATAGTACAGCTTTATATGCTGAATATGCCTTGACAGTACATTTCTGCAAGCCACAACAGCAACTCAGCTGGATAATCTCCTGAACATGATGTACGTCTAAAAACCAGTTTCAGCTCAAACCTGAGCAAACATTCAGAGATGCTTTTTCTAAGACAACAATAATTTAGCAGCTTGCTAAGTATCAATGTTAACTCAAAAGAGATTATCTACCAGAATGCTTACATGAATTTCTGAATCATCCTTTTCCACTGTTGAAACTGAGTATGGCATTCCATGCAAAACCTGGTTTTACACCATACTCAGCATCCCACAATCTATGAACAATTTGTTTCAGTATCTTTAGAGGCAACCCCCATCAAGTGCCAAGCCAAGCTCAAATTCAGATACACATGAAAAGGAGCTTCCTCACTAACATACATCTTTTTAGAGGAGGGGGGGAAGAAGAAACGGCTTTCTAAAAACGCAATGACAAAACATTATGGAGCAAAAGTATTTTAAATGAAAACTATCAAAAAACTATTAATAAAACTATTACAAGGATTCATTCTATGTCTCTTTAGCCTTCTCTTATGCAGATATTTGGAACGTACTTACACATACCTTAAGAAGCCTTGTCTGAGGCATTGGAGTACTTTAATTATACAATCAAAATTATTTATCATTTATGATAATTGTGAAATAGTGAACACACCAATCTCCCAAACTAGTAAAAGAACCCAGCCCCCACACGAACACATACACACATGCACACACACAGAGTCACGTATTATTACCGTAGGGTATTCCAAGGCGCTCCTGTTCCTTTCGGTAGCCTTCCAACGCTGCAGCCCATCGTGTCACTTGTTCAGAGGTTTTCATCTGAAATGGCAGCAATATGTTTTGTTCCATCCAAGGTTATCACTTGAGCTTCCTCAACGAGGTGAGCTTCAGCCTCACCATGATGTGCATCTGGATCAATCACCACCTCCACAGTCTCCACAGGCTTCACAATTTCAAGGATGTTTAACTTGGGCTCTATCCCTACGTATAGAAAGAACAAACACAAAACTTAAAGACAGCAATGGAAATATAACAAAAAAAATTTTTAAAGCTTTATTATAGTTTAGCATACTTAGGAAAGAAGCATGACACAAAAGTATCATCAAATTACTGCAAGTGTCCTAAATTATAATGACATACTCTGTTATGAAGTATATACTTCAGTAAGATGAATACACAGCTGTCCCTCTTCCCCCCCCCCGTATATACAGCTTCCTGTTCTATTTAGGTGATCCATTTAACATATTTTGAAAAGAATGTTCACCATGTGGGCATAAAGAACAAGTATTTTGGCTTCTAAGAAATACACAGAACCAAAGGGGAAAAAAAAAACAACAGCAAACCCAAAAAAACCTGAACAAGCATCCACCTCTTTCCCCCAACCAAGAGGCATTTCTTTCAGCCTTTACAATATTTCCCTAATATCTCTAGGATCTACACTCAGGAGTTAACATTTTCTTTCAGTATCTTGCAAGGGGCAGTGTGTTCAACAGCAAGTTAAAACCAAACTGGAAATGTTCTTGTTTTAGGCTTTATCAGGTTTTCATGTTTTGGTTTTACATCTCATTTAAGCTATTAGACCATAGAGCTGGAAGATACGTCTGCATCCATTCTGCAGCAGTAAAGAACAGACTTACTAACACTACTAATGCTTTGTATCACCACCTTCTCTGTCATCCTCTGAGAGGGTATTTTGCCCAACTGGTGCCTCCAAATCTCTGACATTGTATAGAAGATTTTTCTTACTATAATATGCTAAACAAACAAAAAAATTATTTCCATTTTCAGTGACAAAGAATTTACATTCTAATTACAACTAACAACCACATTTCTTTAAGTGGCAGGAAAACCATATACATCTCCATTCTTCAAACAAGAAAAGAGTTAAGGCAAGGTGGAGTGACAGAATGGTCTTTCTAGCAAAAAGAATAAACAGGACTGATACTTTATCTGCTGTAACTTATCTTAAGATATTTTTCTATTAAATGCTATGAAAGAACTATAACAACTATTGTTCAGCTGGTGTTTATTTCTCTAAATTTACATATGGCTAATGAGAATCTGATAGAACACTTGAACTGACATGAGAGCTTTTCTCTGAAGAAACAAGAGTCAAATCCATCACAAGGATTAGCATCACTGGTTACTGCGAGCTAAATTCTATATTATACAAGTTGGGCAAAAATTGAAAATAAATACATCAAGAATCTTTCAATACTTCATCCATACAAGAAAAATATGCAGATGGCATAAGAGGCTGGTTTTTTGCCCATGGCTCAAAAGGACACTGCAGTTAGAGTAACAAGTCCATTTTCCTGTTAGTGATCCAAATATCTTCCTTTTATTATTCATAGTGTTTGTTTTCTGATATTCTCTCCTGCCATATTTTACTTGCCTTCAGAAGACAGATTTCTTAGAAGTTGTTTAAATGTAAAGTATCATGGGCTGAAAAACAACACTGAGGATTGCTCTGAAGTTATAGAAAAGTATTTAATACTCAGATGTTTCTTTTAAAGGAGCACAGAGAAGAAAGGGAAAAAAAAAAAAAAAGCAGCTTCCTGTGCTATATGGTCATGCACCCCAGTTTGACACTGAACAAGAAAAAAAACCAACAAACCCACAGGAAGAAAATGGAAGATAATAGTGAAGATATTTATCACCTGCATCTTTTTGAAAATTGAAGTCTGAGCACTGCATACTACAAGTTACTGTGCATGAATTAAGAGCAGTTATTTTACTTCCCTGAAGGGTATTTCTACTCTTATTTTTAAAACTCAGAAAGACAGTTTAACGCCAAGTGCCTACACGGAACAGAGGATTCAACCTAGCACTGGTCACCTGATACTCAGCATTAAATGGGAATTGTCAGTCTTACTTAATTCTGTTAACACAAAACAGAAAGGCTTTCTTATGTTTAATCTACACTTCAGCCACAAGAAAACAAAATGTGCTCCCCAAATTTTGCTCATCTGCTTTGCTGACGTAAATCAAAACAGCTATTCAAAGATACCCTACTCCAGTAGGAACTTGCTGTCACTGTTTCTTCGAAAATGTGGCAACAAATATATGCATTGGTTCCCAGAGCCCAACATGAACATTGTCTTCAGTGAGTGGTGGCAGTCCTTCCACTCAAGAGGGGGCAAAGGAGAAGAATACGACAAAAAGCAAAACAATGAAGCTACAAATTACTGAGGATTCGACAAGGGGAAATCCTCTCATATCTGATAATACAAATCTAAACACACAAAAGCTCACTCATCTCACAAAGATGAAACTGTCACCTGCCTAGGTAAAAATCTTTTGCCTGCTTAGATACTTGGTCTGGTATAAGTAACTACTCATTCTTAATGAAAGCCTCATACTGTAACTGTCACTATAAGACCCAGGTGTCTTTTGGCCTGTTTTTTGTGGTTGTGGGTTTTGTTGTTTTTCTTTTTTTACTTAGAAATTAATATGAAGTTACAATAAAAAATGTTTCAAATAGCATCAGTCCATGACAGTTACTTTAATTACTACTACGTATGATCACAGACCACACTGAAGGAAACATTCCAAAGCTATGTGATGATTATTCAGTGATTTTCTCAATTTTACAGCTAGAAATAGTAGGGGATTAGGTTTGCTCACAAGTACTCCTACAATATTAATTTGTCTATACAACAGACAAACACAACTGCTTACCTTGCCTAGATATTACTTGCACACTGAGTTGGACTGTTCCATCTGTTTTTACTCCTTGATCAAAAAGGCTTCGATCTGGGTCCAGCTTGACAAAAGCAAAGAAAATATTTAAAATATGTATTAGTCTCACAGTTTTAAGACATTTATTACACTTTAAAATTTAGAAATACTTAGTGTCTGAAGCAAATTTTCTGCAGCATGCAAATATTTTTAAGTACTATGCAGCAAAGTTACATGATAGAAAGAGTCTGATCAGAACCTGAAACTTGCCATTCTGTTCTGTTTAATGTAGTTTCACTTACAGGGACATTTTTAAAACTAAAAAAGCAATGCAAAACCTGGAAGTAATTTCACTTTGTGAAAAGTATCTATAGCTCCTTTTCTCAATTTTAACACCTTCATAAAAATTCTTGTATGTAAAGCATGTTGCTTCTGGAGAAGCCACAGATGTCTGATTGTAACTACAAATAAAACATGCAGCGAAACACAAAGTGAAACAGTCATATTGTCTAACATGTGGTGATGCTTGTAAGCATAGGGGGGGATTTCTCAAGTAATGTTCCGCTATCTATGCACCTGAAAAGTATAAAAACCTTCTCACTTTATTCAGATTCAAAACAAGATTAGACTCACAGAAGTTCAGGCAGCAACAAATGATGTGGGTTACCTCAAGAGAAGATGGTACTGTCGTTGCCCTCATTCATCTTTCACTTGCAAGTTGGTAATTATTTGCTTCTTACCCTCACCCCAGGAACCCAAAAAGTATTTTATTCACACATGTACATATTAAATGGCCTGACATAAAATTAAACTCTTAAACTGTAATTAATATACCAAATGAAGCATGAATTCCACAAAAAATGGAAGCAAGGGATAAAGTATGTAAACTTTTCTTCGTTAAGAGGTTAAATCTTTCATAGCCTTTCACTTTACCTGGATATCTTGCAGGCAAATTTCATGTGCATCCAAGGAACACTGCAGTCTGGGTTCCAGCAACTTCTTAAGATTTCCAACTGGTTCATTGATGTCAATAGCTTGACTTACAAATTCTGCTGTGGTGTAGGTTTGCTCAACAATGCTTAAATACCAAATAATTACAACAAATAATTACCTACATGTTAATACAGTAGGTATAGGAAAGCTTAAAAAAGTTAGAAGTAACTACACAAAAGGTAATGCTGACTCTGAGATCTTAATACCATGCAGAAAAACTCTTAGCTTGAGTAGAGAATGAATTATTAAATTTGGTCCTACTGATTGTATAGTTGTGTAACTCTTCTTTTACCCTGTCACTATTAGAAAGCTACATTAAATACTAAGATTATTTTCTATTTTCAGTATCTTAAGCCATGATTAGCATATGATACATCTTAACTTGCATGCAGAGAGCTTATTCTATTCATCTTGCCTAGACTGTTTAAAAGACATTCAAGTTAACAATAAACAAGAAACTTAAAGATAGGGAAAAAAGGAAAAACGTCCACTCCTGCACAGAGTAGTGTCTTTTCACAAGTCAGCATAAGGATAAGCTTAATGTACACAAGAGGCAATCAAAAGGAAATACAGCAACATGGAGCCTTGAAGGAAACATTAGTTTCATGTCATGGTTGTCCTGCACTAAAATCAGGACAGTATTGGCATAGGTATTCAGAAACATCAATGTTACAGGACTTGTTTTTTAACAACCTTAGACTGTTGGTTTCTCTACATTTACAAAGAAGGAAATCAGAAAGTATACAGATGTAGGCAGTTTTTAAGTAGTAAAAATATGCAAGGAGCTCAGAATAAGAATAAACTAATAACTGGTTTTGAATCAGTTCTCTGCAACAGGTTCTTAAAGAGCAGGCAACCCATAAGCTTCAGCTAGTTCTATGCAACTCATCAACTGCCTCTCTCTGCTTTTTGTAAAAGCTAGAAGGAAGCATTAGGAAGGAAAAAAACACAAAGGGTGAGGTAATTAAGTCAAAGGTACTCAGACTTCGATACCTATGGTTTCAATGGTCCTAATAACAACATAGTCAACAGACACAGAACATCATTTCTGCTCTATCAAAAACAAATGACCCTGCATAACAGTAAAAGAACAGACTGGAGAAACTGAAAGGTCCGTCTCAATTACAGACGAATACGCTGAAGCTCAAAGGTTTGCAACATGTACATGTAGACATTTTGCTGCAGACACGATCTTGAGGTGCCTTCCAAACTAAACCATTTTATGATTCTATGAAAGTAAGGGAAGAGAAGTACTAAAAGCACAGCCAGAGAGACAAAATGTTTTAGGATTAAAGCAACTGAGACTGAGTAACATGGTAGCACTATACTGATTTCCTACAGTGGTTGCAGTCCAACTACAAGAAAAGCCCCATTTAATCAGGTAAGAAACAAAAACTGAAGAGAGCACAAGCAAAACTAAGAACTTCCTATCCAGCAAGAAAGCTGAAAAACTGTGGAAAAAATAAACAGCAGGATTATGGAGATCATACTGAGCCTGCTACTTCTGCCTGTTTAAAAGTTACTTCTTCCACCCAGCTAGAAACACTTGTACATACTTCATAACCATGACCATCTCTGAAGCATTACACAATATTCAGTACTAAATCTGAATAACCAAACTTAGCATGTGCAGCCACAAATCTGACACCAATTAAAGAAAACAAACAAATAAATAAATAAATTGCTCATGAAGGACTTTTGCCAAAAAGCAAAGACAGTACATACCTTTCTTCAGCGCATTCTTGCTTCTCAGTTCCATCAATTTCTATTTCTATCAGCTCTTCTGCCTCTCTCTTAGTCATGGCTACAATGTCTTAAGAACAGAGCTATGAACAGAACAGATTTTTTTGGTAAGTCACAGACCAAAAAAACTACATGGGTTGTGTTCTAACAAACATTTTTAAAACCAAATACCAGGACAGCTTTTAAAAGACAAGAATCCACCTAAAAAATAAAGCCAAAAGCTAATACAGATTGCAGATTTCACAAGATAGATCACAATACCCATTCCTCAAACAAATGCTCTAGGTGCAAATCCAAGACTATAAATGGACATTAGCAGAGCCCAAAGCCTGATGTTCTTGGAGGCGTCCAAATTTACTGAATGTTTTTGTTATGGGCCAGCTACAGGTTTTAGTGGCTGGCTGGAAAGAATTTAGGAAAATTCTTTGAAAGGTATGAGTATTTTGCCATCTAGATTCAGCTAGATGCTACATTCCTTGCAAGGCTGAAAGCTGCTGCTTATAAATTTAAGCAATTAAAGGGATAGCTATTCTGTGATGATACTCTCATTGACATTGCAGGTTTTCACGCCCTGTAGAATACTGGAGTCTGTTGGAATGTAAATGGGAAAGAAAGAACTACAGCATTTGGTCTGTAAAGATACAGTTTGTATAATATTAACCTGTATCACTAAGCATGCCATACACCTTAAGTATGAAATACGTATGATAGAGAACGGGGCCAAATGATATTTAAAGTTACAATAAAAACCACTGTGGGAAACTTCGGCTGGTCCGAGGACTGGAATGCAAGTTTGAAGTTACCCTTGAGCAGATAACTGTGCCCTTGAAAAGGCCTGAGAATCTTGAGAAGAGCTGAGTAAACAAGATAAGCGACTGCCAGGTGAAACATCTGCCGAACCACTAGATGGGATGTGAAAAAGAAGACTATCGAAGTTACAGCAGAGAAAGTTGTCCAATTGTGGACTGTTGATTTTTGCTTAACCAATGAGATGTAGACACACATGTATAGGAGAGAATATAAAAAGGTTGGTTAGAAAAATAAAGTGGTCTTTTTGCATGCAAGCTTGTGTCGTGTCCGTCCCAACAACGACACTTGGTGACCCCGACGTGATCACCGCAATTGGACCATTTTGACAGCGGGTAGAGCTGTGGGGACGAGCCCAGCGTAGCAGAGAGCAGAGAGTAGAGCTGCCAGAGCCGGCCGGCATTATTGGAGAACTCACCTGAGGAGAAGGTGAGCCGCTGGGAACATGGGTACTTCATTAAGTAAGGAAGAGACTATGACTGTTAGTATGTGGAAAGTGATTTTAAAAGCACAAGGAGTTAAGCTACAGGAACTGTTATTGAGAAAAATGTTGCTATGGAGTAAGGAGCAAGGATATGAGGCATCTACCATAACTTCTTTTGATGTTTCTATTTGGAAAGAATTGGGTGATAAACTGTTTGATTGTGCCTCACGGGGGGGCAAAGATGCGGCAGCACTGTTACTGACGTGGTGTCTCCTTTATAAGACTCTGAAAGACTTTAAAACACAGCAAGAACAGGCAGAGGGCATTGCCGCCCCACCCCGCTCTCAGCACTGCGCAGTCCTGCATCCCCGCGCCACCCCACCCTTCAGGGGAACAGAGTCATGGGAATGAGCGGACTGTGGGCGCCGGGGGAGCAGCGGGGAACGTAGCGCAAGAAGGGGCAGTAGTTTGGATCCTGCTACATATACTCTCTGTGAGAGGGATAAACTGTGAGGAGAGCGCCCTGAAGAAGTTGTTGAAGTGGTACCGGAACCAGGGTTTTGCTCCTGACCCTGTATTAGCATTTAAGGTAGAGACTTTCAACCCAGTAGGGAACAGACTGTGGGAAGCAATTAGTAAAGACGACCGGACAGCTAGTGAACTCGCTGCTGCCTGGCAACTAGTCACACTAACTTTGCAAGCCATGAGAGCAGAAAGACAAGCCGCCGGCGGCATGGACGTGGCGCTGACATCCCCTCACGTCATATGGCCCAGAGATTCTAAACCTTTTTCAAAAGTCCCAACCATTTTTGCCCCGATTGCTGAGAATCCTAAACGCCCGGAGGAAAGCGCCTCGGATTAAACCATCCGCACCGCCCCTGCCTCCCGACAGAGCTCGAACGGAGTTGCAGCCGCCGCGCGCCGCGGCCACCACCCCCTCCTCCTCCTCCTGACACAGCCCTGACGGGTCCGGAACTGCACCGACCGGGGCTGCGGAAGAAGGTCGACAGCGCGACCTCACCGGAAGGGAGAGAACCTGAAGATTTGTATCCACCCTTGCCCGGCGATGCTAGTGACTGGGGGGAGTCAGGGAGTGAATCTAGTGCGGGGGGGGGTGTGGGACAAGAGAAACATGCGTACGATCCGAGAAGGAGGTGGGGGGAGGTGTACGTTGCTGCCTGGGCGGAGGGAGAGTTGCTTGAGTCGGAGTTGATGTCTGTATATACGGTAACTTTGGTAGACAAAGGTTGTATTCAATCTGCTTTAACGTATGGGTTCCAAGCACCGTTTACGCAAGCTCTATTAGGTAATATATATACGGGACAGGAGGCCTATGTTTCTTCCATAAATTGGCTTCAGACAGCTCTTTCAAGGCAGGTAGACAATGAGAATGTGGCATGTTTGTTTTTTCAGCTGGCTTTTGGGAATGTAAATGCAGTTTGCCAGGAGGCAATCATTGAGCTGGCTTTGGAAATACAAATGTAGATTGCCAGGAGGCAATTACCCCAATTAGGCGCTCTGCTAACTCGATTGCTGAGCTGTTAAAGGTGTGTCAGAATGATTTCCTACAGTGGTTGCAGTCCAACTACAAGAAAAGCCCCATTTAATCAGGTAAGAAACAAAAACTGAAGAGAGCACAAGCAAAACTAAGAACTATCTATCCAGCAAGAAAGCTGAAAAACTGTGGAAAAAATAAACAGCAGGATTATGGAGATCATACTGAGCCTGCTACTTCTGCCTGTTTAAAGTTACTTCTTCCACCCAGCTAGAAACACTTGTACATACTTCATAACCATGACCATCTCTGAAGCATTACACAATATTCAGTACTAAATCTGAATAACTCAGAGTCACTTAAGGTATGTATGCTGGCTGTGGCCCTTGCTCAGCAGCTTACGGTAGGCAGAGTGGGTTTGAAGTATTTTGGTTGTGGAAAAGTGGATCAAATTAAAAAGGAATGTCCGACCGGGGGGGGGGGCGGTCAGTAAAGAAATAGTAAATGTCAGCCGATGTGCAGTCCCGTAGCCCAGCCTGAGAAAGGGACCGGCGGCTGCAGAAAAGCGCCTTTCCCCCCCAACCCCCCTCCCCATTGATTATTTTTTTTTTTTACTTTTACTATTAACACACGGACATGGCTGTGAGGCTTTTGGAGGTATGTGTTGCACGAACCTGTCTGACCATTCTGAGCCGATAACAGAAGAAGACCCGGGATCTTTAACATCTCACAAAGCAATTAACTCACTCGAGTGTAGGCCTTGATGGATGGATGGCAGATTGGGGTATTACTGAATGGTTGACACATCTTACGGTATATGAACTTATCGTACTAGTAGTGATATTGGTTGTGCTGTCAGTTGTACCACGTATTTTGAAACTGCTTAACCACATGATAGAGAAAGCAATGAAGAAGGTGTGGGTAGTTCAGTGAGAGAGAGAGAGAAGAAAAAAAAAATATCATTTTTTGGAGGAACACTGTCACGAGTATTTGGCTAGGATATGGAAATAATGAGGGTGAATGGACACTAGTGAATAGAGTGAGACAGCTTGTGGCGCATGTTGGCCCCATGTGTCACAACCTTGTTCCACTATACATATGCATCCTGGGCAGGTTGACTTGCACACATGTTGGCCCCACGTGTCGGAACCTTGTCCTCCTTATAAAAGGTATGTGGACCGAGTTTCTCTCAAGTACCATAGTCTGTAATAGCAAGAGTTTAATGCACCTTTTATTTTGTATTTTGTTATACTGCATAACCTGTTGTATTGATGTAATCTGTGTGTGTTTTGCTATTTATATTGACTAACCTGTTGTATTGATATAACTTGTGTGTGTTTTGCCATAGTAGCAGTTTTTTACTGGATAAAGAAGGTGAAAGGACTAGGGCTGACCAAGCATCTCCTACCATCATCAAGGGCAAGACTGGGTTGGTCTCTGTGTTTGCCACCAAGAAGAACCTCGAGCTCCGCTGCTGGCTGCAACCCAGTAGGCGTTGAGTGGTGGAGACATACCATACCAGACCTTGATGTGAGGGATGGCCTGCTCTATTATAAGAGGGCCATCCAGGAGAGGAGGACAGGCCACAAGGCCTGTGATTGACAAAAATTGATGCCCCAAAGCCTGGATTATGCCCACCTTATTACTAAAACAAAAAAGGGGAATGACTGGTGAACCCCCTGAAGCCCGGTTGAATAAGGCCATGTATGTGTTGAATTTCATTAATATAGCAGATTTGCAGGAGCCACCTGTGATTCACCACTTTGACTCATTACGTAAATTGTCCACTGTTTCCCCCGGTGTCAAAGTTAGGGTGAAAGACCTACAGAGTGGCCAATGGTTGCCTCCATGTGATTTATTAACCTGGGGAAGAGGGTATGCTTGTGTTTCCACAGATACCGGCCCCTGGTGGGATCCTGCTCGCTGTGTTTGGCCCGTTGTGAATGACTGACACAACTAAAGAAGGGATGGTTCAACAACCAAAGCAGAATATACTTTATATATATACAGAAATGTTACAGTTTGGTGTGATTATGCTTCTTCTAACATGTCACATTTTTTCTCTTTTCTGTTCTAGATGCTTTGCCTGTAGAGATGTTTTTAATTTGTGGGGATAGGACATGGGGCAAGTTCCATTGAAACTTCAGTTGGGCCATGTAGTCTTGAGCAGCTTACACCCAACCTTACTATGATCACGAATTTGGGATGTTGGTTGAGTAAGCAGACCAATGCTGCACTGATTATGCTGAGTGGCTTGTTTAGTGATGTTGATGGTGTTAGATATGCTATATTATAAAACAGAGCTGTAGAAGATTTTTGTTCAAATGAATAGCTTGTTTAAGGGATGGGGACTGTCAAGGTGGTTGCTATTTTGATAAGAACTGGATTGTTGGTTTTGTTCCTAAATGTAGTTGTGTTATTGATGTTGCCGTGTCTTGTGTCTCTGCTGCAAGGGGCCCCGCAGCGGATGGCACGGGCAATTTTCATTACATAAATACAAAAAGGGGGAATTGTGGGAAACTTCAGCTGGTCCGAGGGACTGGAATGCAAGTTTGAAGTTACCCTTGAGCAGATAACTGTGCCCTTGAAGAGGCCTGAGAATCTTGAGAAGAGCTGAGTAAACAAGATAAGTGACTGCCAGGTGAAACATCTGCCGAACCACTAGATGGGACGTGAAAAAGAAGACTATCGAAGTTACAGCAGAGAAAAGTTGTCCAATTGTGGACTGTTGATTTTTGCTTAACCAATGAGATGTAGACACACATGTATAGGAGAGAATAGAAAAAGGTTGGTTAGAAAAATAAAGTGGTCTTTTTGCATGCAAGCTTGTGTCGTGTCCGTCCCAACAACGACAAACCACTACCAACTCATACGAAACGGAGTAGAAAGTAGAACTGCAGAGGCAAAAACACCGTAGAAAAAGCAAAACATGCTACTATTTAAATATCCACAATAGAAGGAATTAGTAAGGTTTCCATCCTGGAATCATTCTTTCCCAAGGACTGCTCTATCCCAAACCCAACTGTTTCAGAATTTATTAAAGGCAAGTTAAGGGAACTTATTAAACTTCAAAACTTCTCAAAAGGAATAGTAACCAACTAAGTTGTACAGTTGTTACAGAAAAGCTTTAAAGAAATTCAAACTACTCATTATCTCCTTCAAAAACTATTACGTAAAACCAGTTTTGAAGAAATCAAGTGCTGCATGTGGTATCAATCTTTCAGAAGGTACTAGGGCTAGACAGGAAGTAAACAGCATCTCATTAATATCTCACCACTAGAAGCAAAACCACCATCTGTTCTGCTTTCAGATCTGGCTTCATAAAAATCCCCTAACTGCCAGGGTATGGTCCACTGAACTGGAGTGGTAGCATCCAACAAACAGAGTCCTGGGAGTTCGATTTCCATATTACCTACTCTTGTATATCATCTTCACGATAAATGGGGAAAAACTAAACTTCATTTCTAAAGAATGCAGACATACTTAATTAAGCATCTGAAAGAACTTGTACCTGCATAGTTACAGGTTATCTGGCTGACTGTTAAAAGTTTTTTTTTAATTAAGGCTTGAGAAAAGTCCCTTACTGAAAACTCCCAAAGAAACTGACACCATAAAAAAGGGGGAAATTGTTTCCTGTATTAGCAACAAGACTAAAAGCCCAAAACAAGAGGAGTAAGTTTTTTTTTTTTTGGGTTGTGTTTTTTTTTTTGAGGGAGTTTACCAGTAAGGTCACAAAGTGGTTAAGCTAAGACTTCTCTTCCTTGACATATTCGTAAGTTATTTATTGAGAAAACTGTGCAGACCTGCAGAAAGAACTCACAATCTTGAATGATTTCTGGCAGAAAATATCCAATATTGGTAAATGCAAAGTGATGCACTCTGAGTAAACAATTTTACCAGCACACTAACTGTATAGAATTAGGTAAGACATGCTGAAGTCCGTATGGATTGGACTCCACATTGGCATCTGGACTAGTAACTGTTCACTCACTGTTCAAAGGTGATTTGTGGCTGCATCTTGCAGGCTCTACTGCATTTCTGGTTACCCTGGGGAGGTAGGGAGGGAAGCACAGGCATAGACAGCAGGTACAGAAAGAGGAAGAAATATGGTTCCACTGAGCACAGATGCAAGAAAGGGATGATGGGTGGAAAGAATGACATAAGAACATGTGAAGTCATTAACAGTTCAGAGAAATCTAATGGGGAAAATTATTCACTCTTCCCTATGTTAGAATAGACTCCTGGTGATACAAACATTTCACACTAAGTCTAGCAAAATGTGTTGCTACAGGATGACGCAGAGATTGAAAGCATACATAGGTTCAGATTGGACTAAGCTTCCTGAGCCTTCCCTGAAGACTGCTGAGAAACAAGAGAACATAAAAGCCTGCCTTGCTAGAAAGGTCAGTGTGGTAGGAATCCCACCACAGCAGCATTTGTTTGGAAGAACACACAAACCTGTCCTTGATTTCTGGAAGCCTACTGATTGCCGTTTGTTTTTATTTTTCTTTCAACCTAAAAACCCCTAAGACTTACCTGTTATCCAAGAAGGAATCTGACCATAATGCCCAACACAGACCTCCACTAACAGAAGAGAAGGCACCTGTTAACAGAGCCTGTTTTTCCCTGCAAACAGCCCAGTACTACACTAGTATCTTTTACTGTTTGGCATTTGCAGTCAGGGGAGAAACCCCAGTGTGAGAACTAGCTTTTTTCCCCTGAAACACAAGGAATTAAGCAAGTAAGAAGCCCATCGTGACAGGAGCACAAACACTACACTAGTAGTACTAGAATCAGCATTTGTTACCCTACCAGGGAATTGTGAAGTGGGGGCAACTACTGGAGCCCATGCACATTATCAAGTCATACTGAAAGCCCAGTCTCTGGAGATATTGATGCTCCCGAGATGCTCAGTTGTTTGTGGAACACTTTGTACTACCCATCTCACTAACTATTCCAATTGTTAAATACCAATACGAACCAGACAGCCCATCCTTTACAGATCAGCTTTTGCAAGTTACCGGTAAGTTGGGATTTAAGACAAAGACAGTAGACCACTAAATGGCTCAGACTTGCCAGATATCAAGTGTTTCATTCCTTATCGACAGTCAGAAGTTATAAATGCAAACTGGGAGAAGCGGTTGTGCAGCACGTACCTGGCCGAACACCAGAAGGCAAACAAGATGCCAAACACCCTCTTACGTTTTCACTCCCAACAGGTTTTTACAAATGCAGATAAGTTCTTACGCCCCGGGAAGGCCTCACGGACGTGGGTCCGGACTGCCTGGCTTTGCCGCGGCCGCAGGACCTGCGGCGGGAGTACTTCACTCTCCTCCCGCCCCGCCGCGCTGATCAAGGGCCCTTCCCTGCGCCCCGCTGCAGCCGCCGGCTCCATTTCCCGCTCGCAGGGCGGCCGGCGACCTGACCCGGAGGCGCCAAGACCCCTCAGGACGGGGTAACACAGCCCGATGCTTCGGCCGCGGGGCCGCTGCCAGAGGCTCTCCCGCGGGCGCGCAGAGCGTGCCGCAGCCAGGCCGGCGGCCGGCGCAGACCCGCGGCCGGGCAAAGCCGCCTCCTCCTCGCAGGTCCCGGTTCTCCCCCCCATCACCCCGCCCGCTTCCCCCCCTCCTCCTCCCCGCGGCGCCTCGTCGTTGTTTGAACCCGAAACGGAAATGAGACTCGCGGCGCCGGGGAGAAACGGAAACAAAACACGGGCCGGGCCGACAGGCCGGGCCGCGCTCACCCGCCGCCGTCGCCGTCCACCGCCCCGGCCCCAAGCGGAGCGGCCGCACGACACCTCCCGCTGGCCGCGGCCCTCGCAGCTCCACTGGGTCCCGCCGCCGCCCTGAGGAGACCGTCGCGCGCTCGGGATTGGGCAGCGCGGCCCAGCGCGGGCCCGGGCGGGGAGGGCGCGCCGACACCGCCACCCCCCGCGCAGGGGCGGGAACTACAGCTCCCAGCGGCCCCCGCGCGCCGCCAATTGGCGGGCGGGGGAGGCGCTGGCGGCGCTTGTCACTCCGAGCCGTTTCCCCTCACCCGGAAGAATCTCGCCTGCTTCCGGCGGCAACGCTGGGCAGTGGGTGGGCTTTTTCCGCGTTCCCGCTCCCCTCACTTCGGCGGCTGAGCAGTACCGTGCGGTGAGGCGGGCGCCCCCGCTCCCACCCCCTCGCCCTCTTCCTCCTGAGGACCCCTTTGAGCGCAGCCGGAGGACTTGGCGCTGTGGCGACACGGAGCCGCGCGGACGGGGGGGTTTCCCGGCGTGCATTGCGCGGGGGGCGGGGCGGACCCAGGGTGGAGGTGGCGGCGACGGCAGTCCCAAGGTGACTGACTGGAGCTGCGCGCGGGGCGGCCCCTGCACCCATTGTCCCGTATTGCCGGTGGGTGCCCGGGGCGGCTCCTCTCCCGTCGGTTTCCGCTTAGGGCACTCGGACCCTGGGGCAAATGGCGCCTGCCGGCCCCTCCGCCTGCGGGAGGTTTCCGGGCGGTGAGGTGGAGACATGCGGGGGGAACGGTGGCACCGGCGGCTGACGCGGTTGCTGGCTTTGGCTGCCTTAAAAATGTTCCTTTTTATTTAAAAAAGACAAAACCTGAAATTCTCTTTTTGTGTCGGTGGTGGTGCGAGCACAGGCGGTCGCAGTGCTTAGTTGGACTGGACGTGTAGAGCCTGTTCGGTGCTCCTTGGGGTTAGCGGCTGCTTCACTTCTCCCCCCAGACTGCATTGTGGTTTAAATAGCTTTCCGTTTAGAGCTCGTCTCTGGATTTTTTTTTTTTTTTTGCTTCTTTATGCATTTGGACTGCAGAAAGAGCTAACAAGTCTCTGCTTCTGTTTTTGTTTTGTTTTTTTAGCTAAAACATTAGTGTCATCATGATTCTGCATCAGATTCTGCGACTTTCTTCCATTTTTCGCTCTGCTGTTTCCATTCACTTGCGCAGAAACATAGGGCTTTCTGCTGTTGTTTTTAATAAGACAAAAGAGCTTGATCCAGTTCAGAAGCTCTTCGTGGACAAGCTCAGAGAGTACAACACAAAGAGCAAGTAAGTGAAGGAAATTATTTTAAGGCTGATGCCAAAGGGGAGAAAATCTTTATTCTAACAAATGCTAAAATATGCTACATTTGTAGTTTCATCTCTAAATGCTTAAGGTATGCTTTCCTGCAACAATTATTCATAGTGTCACAAGTGAGAAGGTTTGTTGTTGCGTACCTGACAGAAAATGTCCATTTTTCCCCTTAAAAAGAAGTTGATGTCATTCTTCTTGCGGAATTAAGGCATTCAGTTAAGTGTTTTTGCACAATACCAGAATGTTAATTTTTACCCATCAGTGTACTCTGTAAATAGGAAAAAAAAAAACAACTCACCAAAAGCCCCTTATTTTGTCTGGGGAAAAACGACTATGCTTCAGGCTTGTTTCCAGAAGCTGAATGGCAAAAACTTCCAAAAGCAATTGAGTTAATGGTACTCTGAGGCTGATTCATGGAACATTTTAAGTTAATAAGCAGTTCATTCAAATGGAATATTAGATTCTTGTATGAATGAACTAGCAGGAAACTAAAACTATAGTAGTTGGGTGTAATTTGTTCTTGGGAAGGAAGTAAGCTGCTTCTTGGCTCTACTGGAAGAAGGGGTGTGTTTTGCACCTACAAACTAGCCTGTGTAAGGAGGTGTATTTTTGGTGGCTTTATCAATCGTACTTAAGTGATATCTGTGTTGGTACAACTGAGCATTGGTAATCTAAAGAGTTACTATTTTAATTATATTTTTATCCCAAGGAATTCCTGTCTGAATCTGTATGAATGCAAGGTGCCCTGTGTCCTGTTTGTTTTTTTGTTTCTTGTTTATTGTTCAAATCATGTTCTATTTGCAAGTACAGTTACACTTTATTAACCAAGGTCACTAATTCAGAAGTAACAGTTACGAATCACAATTTTGTTAGGCAATCACACGGGGAACAAGTGAAACTTAAGAGCCCTGAAAGCCTGGATAATCAGTGTAGTTTTATGTCTCAAAAGGCTACCTCTGTAGCTTGAATTTTCGTCGATAGAAAGCCTGTACTTTACCCTGAGAACCTTGTTTATGTGTAAGGTAAGTAGGCCCTAAGGTGTGTCATATCCTGACTTTTGGAAATCTTTTAAACAGTTTGCTTTAGTTGGTTGTAAGAAAGGTTTTTAATTAATAAATGGCCATGAAAATGTAGAACTTCCACATGAAATTTCAGAACTGAACTGTTAACCAGAACTTTTAATGTTTTTTAGGCAAGCTGGAGGGCCTGTTGATGCAGGCCCTGAATTTCAGAAAGACATGAATGAAGCCCTTGCTAGACTTCAGCGGGCCTATGGTGAAGGAGATCTAACCAAGTTTCCAGAATTTAAATTTCAAGGTGACTTAGCAATCTTACGGGATTTCTAGTTAAAATTAAGGATAAGTTCACTGACCAGTTTTCTTTCTTACTTCCCATTTAGTTTTTATTTGGACCATTAATTAATGTAAGATGCTCTCAGTGAATCTCCTTGCTTTTGCACAGTTCGCATCTGATTCCGAATCCTTGTTTTCATTATTTCTTTTTCCATTAGAGATGTGGTCTTACTCTGATGCTTAAAAAAACTTGCAGTCAGATCAGGCTATCTTATTTACCTTTAACAGACCCTAAAAAAATAGCCCAAATAGAATAGAAATAGCCCAGGGCCTATTCTTACTTTTTTTTTTTTCCTCATAGTCCCAAAAAGGTCAGCAGACTAATTTGAAAACCAGTTGCCTGTGTCATCCAGGCTGCAATTTGTAAATTTTGTAAGCTCATCTGGAAAGTTGCTGATCTCAGAGGAAGAACATAGACCTTAATTTTGTTACTTATGATTACTTTGTGACCAACCTTTTTCTTCAGTTATTTGGCCGTGACTTCTGTTTAATTACTCTAAGTTTGTGCTAGCATGTTTTCATATTACCCAGGTTGATTATGAGAAGAATAATGCTTGTGATGATTGCTCTATCAAGAAAGCTAAGAAATTGCACAGACTCTGTCTGCCTTAGGACAGAAAGGCAACTTATTTTCTTTTACAGACAAGCTCGTTTCTATAGTTGTTTCTTTTGCTTATGTAAGTACAGCTCAAAGTCTTCACTGCTCTCAAGCAGTTTCAGCTGAAGTCAATTTTTGCAGGGTCAAGGTGTCTGTCTCATAACCTGTAAGCAGCTGGCAGCTGGCATTTGGCAATCTTTTGAATGTGCCACTGTACTTGGTTTATGTGGCAAAGTTTCAGTAGCAGGGGGATGCAGGGGTGGTCTCTGGCAGGAGAGGCTGGGGGTTGTCCACACATCAGACAGAGCCAGTTCCATCTAGCTCCAAAATGGACCCTCAGCAGGACACAGCTGACCCGGTCCGCTATCCTGGTGGTGCCTCTGTGACAACATAGTTTAAAAAGGGTGAAAAATCCTGTCGCTGTTCTCAGCCCTCCTGTGGAGGAAAGGAAGAGCGAGAGAGTGGGAAACAAGTGAGCGACTGTGAGACTTGATGGGCATCTGGCAGCTGGCTAAGGTCAAGCCACCATAGTTAGTGACTTGTAATTCTCATCAGACTAACCGGAAATTCTAATTTGGACTTGGAATGCACCTAAGAAAATTTTGGGTTTTGATGGTTTGTCTGCTGGATTAAGGAAGAATTTGTTGTCAAGATTGTTAGTGGTGCAATAAAACAAGAGTATCTATAAAGTAGAACCTATGGTGTTTCTTCCCCCCCACCTGCAGTTTTAGGAATATGATTTATCTGTATTCAGTTTTATTTCTATGTAATAGGTAAAAGAATACATTATAAACTTTAGGATTTTTTTTGTAATGAAACAAAATGTGTGAACACAGGAAGAAAAAAGTGGAGGGGATACTGTTCTTACACCACTGTTGCTTATCCTTAATCTAATTTCAGCAAGTTTTCAAAACTAAGTGGCTAGATGAGTAGAAACTTAATTTTGTCTTAGTGAAGATTTTAAGATTAGCGTTGCCTCTCAGACTCTTTGTAGCAAGGAGAACAGGCATTAACAGCACATCTGTCAAAAGCTCTAACCCTTTGGATTTTGTACCTTTGACATTAAGAACTCCTTCCTCAGTGTTTATATGTGGAGAATACCTTTTGCTGGGAGGAGCTGAAATTGTGCACTCTTATTTTGTTAATGAGCTATAAGACACTAATCAAGAGGAAAGAAGAGCTTGGTTACTTGATATCAGAGCTATGTTGGAGATACTAGTGTCATGTCCAGTAACATTCTGGTTGACGACTTCAGTTTCTCTGCTGCCTTCTCCCCTACCCCGAGTATTGCTAAAAGCTGTTTTGGCAGAGTGTTACTAAGGCTCATGTCTGTCTTAAACCTTATGCATAACCCATCTAAGGTGGAAAAGACCCATCTCCAGCATAGTTTATTCTGTAGTGCTGCCCTCATCCAGTCATACCCTGACACAAAATAAGTGATGGTACAGACTGCAGTGTACAAGAGCTTGCTTTGGCTTGCCAACTTTATGTTTAGTTTTCTTTGAATAACAGATTAATTGTAATGTTCAAAGCTAGAATTAAAAGAGACTAATGCAACTTTTCTCTCTCCCCTTCCTCTTTTAGAGCCCAACTTTGAGGATGCTCCAAAGTAATCTCTGCAGGTTGTACATCAAAGAGCAGTGTACACCAATGGAGTCACCGGATGTGGCAGCAGTTGTAACTTAATAAATGCAGTGTTTCAGTTTGATTTCACAGTGTGAATAAGTTCTTAACACCATGGTGAGCATAGTTTGCTATGATTATCAACTCTTGCGTGACTGAGGCACCTGAGTAGGGTTTCTCAGTGATAACTGCAAAACTCCTTTGCCAAGCTGCATTTCAGCACTAAGAAGTTATAACACTTCTACTTGTTTTTCTGAGTTGGTCACGTCCAAAAAGCTAAAGCTGAAAAAAACCCCATGAACCCTAACCTCTGTAGCCAAGCCCTATGATAGTGATGGGCCTGCACAGTCAAAAGCATGGGCACAAATATATTAATTTTACACTGCATCAGTGAACACACAAGTGATGGAGTATTACTCTTACAGAAGCAACTGAAAGCTGTTAGTAAGGTGGTAAAATTTAAATTCCAGTAACAGAACTACCGACACAAACACTTGAGATTTTAAGGAGCTATTTATTTGTGACACTTCAACAGTTAGGGTTCAGATACCACAGCTTGAGTTGTACTGGCAAGATTTTCTTCAGAAGGAAATTACATATGCAGTCTACAGAGAGATACACTTCCTTGTGGAAAAGAAGCTGTAGCCATTTTATATTAGACAGTAAAACACTATAACTTCAATTACAGGAAGCTTCATGCTGTCAGGATAGTGAGTTGAAGTCTGCATGACTACTTACTTATAGATGGTTCTTGCAAATTAATACCATGTCAAGGTTCTACTAAGTTGGAATTGCAGCTTGTTAGGTTGACTAGATCTAAACATTGGCTGTTACTATTTTCATCCTGTAGTACATGGAAACGGTATTTACAGAATAGAAGTCGAAAGATCCATTTGATCCTTTCATATAACATGTAGTCTTTTGTTGTCCCTCATAGAGGCTGAAAACTTCTAAATAACAAAGGATTTTGTATGCTTGAAATCCTAAATGAAGCAAACAAGGTTACATAAATAATAGTACAAAGTTTTTAAACAGATTAACATTTAGTGTATGTTTCAGAAGAAACTAACATCAGATTTAAAAAACAGCATCCCTGAAGTATTTGGTTAACATTTACTCTTTTCTTGAAAAGGAAGTCTACAGAACGCACTGCCACACAGAATAGAAGCAATAACCTATTAAAAAAATCCAAGCATGAAACAGCTCTGTTGAGCATCCGATTCGTAAGTGCATTAATACTGATAAACAAATCACAGAATCCTAGGGGTTGGAAGGGACCTCGAAAGATCATCTAGTCCAACCCCCCCTGCCAGAGCAGGGTCACCTAGAGTACATCACACAGGAACTTGTCCAGGCGGGTTTTGAATGTCTCCAGCAAAGGAGACTCCACAACCTCTCTAGGTAGCCTGGTCCAGTGCTCTGTCACTCTCACAATAAGTTTTTCCTGATACTTACATGGAACCTCCTATGCTCCAGTTTGCATCCATTGCCCCTTGTCCTATCACTGGACATTACTGAAAAAAGCCTGGCTCCATCATCCTGACACTCCCCCTTAACATATTTGTAAACTTTGATGAGGTCGCCCCTCAGTCTCCTCCAAGCTTAAGAGACCCAGCTCCCTCAGCCTCTCCTCATAAGGGAGATGTTCCACTCCTTTAATCATCTTTGTGGCTCTGCGCTGGACTCTTTCAAGCAGTTCCCTGTCCTTCTTGAACTGTGGGGCCCAGAACTGGACACAATGCTCCAGATGCAGCCTCACCAAGGCAGAATAGAGGGGGAGAACCTCTCTTGACCTACTAACCACACCCTTTCTAATACACCCCAGGATGCCATTGGTCTTCTTGGCCACAAGGGCACATTGCTGGCTCATGGTCATCCTCCTGTCCACCGGGACCCCCAGGTCCCTTTCTCCTACACTGCTCTCCAGCAGGTCAGCTCCCAACCTGTACTGGCACATGGGGTCGTTCTTCCCCAGATGCAAGACTCTACACTTGCCCTTGTTGAATTTAATAAAGTTTCTTCCCGCCCAACTCTCCAGCCTGTCCAGGTCTTGCTGAATGGCAGCACAGCCTTCCGGTGTGTCAGCCACTCCTCCCAGTTTAGTGTCATCAGCAAACTTGCTGAGGGTACACTCTGTTCCCTCATCCAGGTCGCTGATAAAAATATTGAACAGCACTGGTCCCAGTACTGACCCCTGAGGGACTCCACTAGTCACAGACCCCCAACTAGATTCTGTCCTATTGACCACAACTCTCTGACTTCTTCCTTTCAACCAGTTCACGATCCATCTCACTACCTGATCATCAAGACCACACTTCCTTAGCTTATCTACAAGGATGCTGTGGGAGGCAGTGTCAAATGTTTTACTGAAATCAAGATAAACCACATCTACCGTTCTACCATCATCTATCCACCTAGCTACTTCCTCATAGAAGGCTATAAGGTTGGTCAAACATGACTTCCCCTTGGTAAAACCATGTTGACTGCTCTTAATAAGCCCCTCATCCTTGATATGCCTAGAGACAGTGCCAAGAATAAGTTGTTCCATAACCTTTCCAGGGATGGAGGTAAGGCTGACCAGTCTGTAGTTACCCGGGTCCTCCTTCTTGCCCTTTTTGTAGACTACCACAACTCTTTGAAATTTGTTCTTTACCACACAGAGCAGCCAGGTAGCTGCCCTCACTAAGTTTTTTACATGAATACCAGGTGAAGAAATAACCTTATGCTGTTTAGTACACTCTGTTTTGATTAAAGAAATGGGTGGCATTCAGACAGCTTTTACACAATACATACTGCATACTAATATGTAGCCTTAAAATCAGCCTTAAGGCTGCTAATGTTGCCTTAAGCTATAGATAGGTAAATTAAGTTGCTCCTAGTTGAAGCTTTAATTTGACCTCCATTCTTTATACCAATCTGAAAAGCTGGAGCAATGTAGATGCAGTTACAGCCCTTGAGCCCTCTCAAGGAAGCTGGAAAAACATAGTAACTTTAGCTTCTGTATTTAGCTGAGCCTTTTGACCCACATGAATCTTAGGGGAATTAAGACCCAAACTTCCTCTTGTTGCTGCCTTCGATTGTGTCTGAGTTAGTTTCCTTGTTTAACCAATATGTACAAGCATACCAGAGTGGAATACTTCACAAACAAGAAATGGCATCATTAAGCAGACAGTATAGAGATGAGATTGCCAAATGGTGTAAGTGCATTACCTTTTTAGTGTGTCTGATGGAGGGAACATATGAAAAAGGGAAAGAAAAAGGATGAAAGAAGGTAACAGAACAGGCGGATGTAGGAAGAAGTAGGTAAAAGACAACTAAGTAAAAATCTAGTTCATGTGGTAAAGAAAAAGATGGCAATGTATGGAGCAAGGTGCTGTAGTTGTATGGCACTTGAGACTAAGTAATAGGAAGCTATAAATGCAAACAGGGATAAGGTATCTCTCTACTGGGGGGTCGCATGTACAGTTTGGGGGGATGTGCAAAACGGTCAGTTATAAGGAATTTTGAACACATCTAAAACTTTACACTCCTCGATGCAAAATACCTGCCTTTTCACTTGTAGATTGATAGTTCGTCTTCTTTCTGTTAACAGGAAAGAAACACAGATTAAATAGTGACTGGTGTTAGTTTTAACTTTTTGAGAAGCTTATTTATGAATGCATTTTTCCCCGATTTCCAGCAATCCTTGGAGTTTTCTCCCCCTTAGGAAAAAGTTACAATAACAAATCAATTGGATACTTTTAGACAGCTGTCATTATCTCATTAACCACTGCCAAATTACCTTCCTTAGCTTGCTGTTTCAATACTTCCAGTTATGCTTTTTGTCTAGTTCATAGCCAGTATTTCTCTTTATTACTTTTTTTTTCACCTGCTATTACCTATAAATGCTAAAATAAACATTTAAAAGCAAAAAAATAAAACTAAAAATTTGAGGCCAGCCTCCAACAAAGCACACAATTTTAGCCTTGTGTGGGAGCACTAAAATAGCTTGAGGAATTCTGACTTGCTACTAAGTGCATGAAATAAATCCGTATTAAAGGAGTAGACCAGACATCCTCAGGAAGTCTCCACTGTCATATTTTTACAAAATAGTTCCTGAAATAATCTGTAGACATGGATATGGGGTCAGTTCAGTTTGGTTCTGAGCATCTTTAGTCCCATTTGAAGAGGAGACAAATGCATGCCTGTAGTTGAGTTAGGGGTGTAAACCATATCTATGTAAAATGACAACATTTATCACAGTGATTGTAATTATTTTCTGACCAGCACACTGGTTCTAATAAGGGAACCAGCTGTTGTGTATGATCAGGTTTATTTCAGTGTTCAGAAGAGCCACTGTGCAAGAATCATGTGAGAAAGGTCTTAAGCAATCACCACAGTTACTAAATAATCAGACTTGCAAATTAAGTTTACAGTGATTTGTGTACTAGCTGCATCAAGATACTTACTGGGAGGAGCTTTCCTCTGAAAAAGAAAAAAAAATAAATTAGCACAAGAACAGTTCCCTTAGCTCATTTAAAGTTATATGAAATAGTCATAGCTTATTCAGCTCTTCAGTTTCTAGAAGGAGTTTCTGAACCAAATGTCTGGTTTTGGTCTAGTGAGATTGAACAGAAAAAGAGTATCAAGGGTAAATGAACTTCCAAGTGACCATGAATTTCACTTTCACTTTTAGGCAGCGGATTTTCTCAGACCCCGACATTTGGCATTCCTTCTTGCTGGGCTGAACTCTACCGGCACTAATGTAAACGCTACGGAAAGGGTTGCTGGGTGTTGAGATTTTTTGCAGCAATCCCTAAAAGCAAGGTTTCTCCACGTGCACTTTCGCCACGACCCAGAAGAGGGAGCCAGTAATTCAGTTTCCCCTTCATCAGAATTCGGCCGCCCAGCCGTCTTTTAAGAGTTCAAGTGAACTTGAACGGCTTGTTTTTATGTTGCCTTTCTTTGCCATCCCTTCTCAACATTAGAGCAGAGAGGCTCTAGGAACCAGCGTTCGGTCGTTGCTTTCCCTAGACTGCTGTTTGGTAGCCTCATGACACTGCACAAACGTCTCCATGTTACTTGTAAAGTATCTCTTGAAGTAGAAATCGTGCAGACATTTTTATTCTGCCAATAACCTTGCTGCTGTAACGCTCTTTAGCTTTAGTACCATGGAGTCAGAGCCTTCATGAAAAGGAGGACATGTTACACTCAGCAGATTATTTTTTTTTCCCCACAAGGAAGGAGTGATTTTACTTTACTTACTTGTAAAGTAGCCCTTTTTTTGGGCATAAAATACTCCAAGGCCACACAATGACATTACCAGAGCCACACATACTACTGCAGCGATGATACCACTTACATTAAGGTCATCTGTAATTATAAAACATAAGTCCAATGTTGTAAGTTGTAAAAATTTCCATTGGTTGGATCTTTTACAGGCATCTTTTGTATTTATAGGTGGTCTTTGGCCCAGGCAATTAACATAAGTTAATTAGTAACATGTAGATAAGTAGTCCAAAAGCATTACTGTATCACAGCCACATCGACAGGAGTGCTTGATACACTTCAACTCCTTAGTTTGGGTCAAAAGTAAGGAAAGAAGAAGAGGGGTCAAGGGATACATACTCCTCATTATACTTCTTCAGTAAATATTATTCAGGTCATACGTCTCTAGGGGAAAACATCTTGAAATGTTTACAAGTCTTAAAGCAAGTGTTTTCATACAGTTATTTTGCCTAAAATACCTGAAACAGCTGATGACAATGTCAGGCTCCCAGTCCTGAAGAACTCTTCAAGTAAATTATTTAAAATTCAATGGCTTTTTTATTTTTAAACAGCAAGGCTTTAAGAATTCAACACAATAAAGACCAACAAATAATTTAGCCCAGATGTCTGAAGTTAAACTCTACTGAAACATCTAGCCATCCATTTTTTTATTTTGAATGTGATGACCCATGCCTGTTTCCTGATATAATCACCAGGACCTTTAGACAATCATCCATGTTAGAAAAAACAAAAAACATCAAACAAGCAGTAACATTTTCATAGGCTTTTGTTATATGTCCAATTACTTACTTGGATCCTGACTTTAAGCATACATTATTATGTAGTTGGGAATTTTACCCCCAAACCATCAATTTTTGCACATTGGTTGACAGCGATTTAGGACTTCGATAAGTATTTCCACAACAGAGGGATTCTATCTTGCAGCTTGGGGAACACTTGCTCAAAATCAACCAGGAATGCATTAAAAGCCATGCAACAGTGATTTTCAGGTAAGTTCTAAGAAAGCACCACACAATTCCTTTATGGAATACTTGGACACAAACTTTTGTGCAGTATTTGTTATGATCTTCAGAAACTTTAAATGTTTCTTTACCATCTGTTTTATATCACATCTGGAAGAGCTAGTTTTATATTTTCCCAAAACATTCATACATTTTGGGTTATTAGATACTCCGCATCTCCAGCCTTTCTTAAATTCCTTATTAGCTAAACAATGTTGGACTTTACCTACACTGTCCAAGTAGAAAAGAAACAAGCAGCTTTTTTTTTTTTTTTTTTTTTTACACTTCTTCAGTGTTCCTCTGGCAGGTATAAATTAGTCATTCAGTTAAGTTTCTGATCTGTTACATTAAGATGTCACATGAATGCACCTCAGAAGGGAGGTTTTTCATAAGAAAAAGCAGTGGACTAGCATGTTATGCTGTACAGCTTCCACAAAAGCATTCTGAAACATTAAGAATCTCATACGGATACTGCTGTTCTGTGAAGCTCAGTGTTCAGCAATGTAAAGGGTGCAATAATTTTAAGATACTACAATAGCTGCTTCTCTGTGAGACGTTTTTGTTACAAGAAAGGAATGCTTTAAGTAGCCACAGCAACTACATATACGGAACTCATTATTATTCCTCCCCCAAAATGCCATAATCAAACAGATATAATTCAATCTGGTCTTAGCTTCTCAGTTGAATCATGCAATAAAATCATTCCTATTGCAAGCCTGTTTTCCACCCTTATTTGCTTTGACACATACCAACTTGCATTCGCTTCACTGAGCATTTCTGAGGTAATCCAATCCCATTGGAGGCTTCACAGAAATACTCTCCAGTGTCATTCTTTGCAACTGTGTTAAATAGCTGTTAAGACAGAGTCCAAAACAATTATCAGAATGGAAAAAAGAATAATAATAATTTCCTGTGTAATAGAAATTTTGATATGTCAACAGGCTTTGCTTGGTTGGTTGTTTTTTTTTTTTTTTAAAAACAAAAAACCCCACAAAACTGAAAGGGAGAAGTGCTGATCCAGTTTGACCTCATAATTCATATCCTAGTCATATCCTCTGGTCCTTAAATTCCACTTCTGGTCTAAGAGGGTCTTTTAGATGGACACTTTAACTAGATGGAGTGTATCTACAAGGAGATTCTTTTTCAGTGCATCAGTAGTTTCCAACAAAATGCGTTTAAGACATGCTCTAATTTCACAATCTGTGATATCAGAGCATTTTCTTCATTTCAAACACACACAAAAATTAAAATAAATAAATGAATGAATGTAGTAGAAAAACGTATTTCCCATGGAAGGTTCGTGGGCTCTTCCCCCCTGCCAAGAAATGGCACTTTCTAATGCTAAGCTGCATTATTTATAAAATACTATTGCTGTAAAAATGAAATTAAGGAGATGGACAGAGACTGACCTCATGTCAGTTCCAGGGTTTCCCTGTATTTATTTTTTTAATCCTTAGACCTGCTATTTTTTTTCCCTTTAATATATCTCATACTTCAAGATTTTCAGAAGTGATTGGTAATTCTGAGTAGTCCACCTAACTTCCACAGTGTACTGAAAGATCCAGAGCACCTCTGAATGCTTAGTCATATTTCAGTTTTCATGTTTTATCATGCGTAAGAGTAGGGTGTCCCTAGAACAACTTTTTACTTCTGAAAAATCTCAGCTGACAACACATCTTAAGTAGTGTGTATAATTTTATTTCAGAAGGAACAGCTAAAGGGGAAGGGAGGAGAAAGAGATAGCCAGTTCTGAGGAGGGAAAAAACCCCACAACACAACATAAACCAAACAAATAAAACACATACTAAGGTTACTTACAGCTCCAACTCATTCCCATTGACTTGACAACTACTGGACAGGAACCTTTATATGCCACCAGATTGCACGGATTCTGGACTGCCCCTAGTGTTGCACTCCCACTGAAGTCAGTTGCTATTTCAGATTTTAAGGTTTTATCAGATATAACTCTGTTGACATACTGAGAGATCACTGTCACCTGGCACTGGTTAGCTAACTGACAAGGTGAAATTTGTAATTTATTCTCTAGTTTTTGCTCATTTATCATCACTGCAGCCTTGTAAATCACTCTATTTGTCTGTATCACCCAATGTCTACGGCTTGTCATTGGTCTGAGGCAGAAAGCATTTCAACATTTGTTGGCACATATTTCAGCATGACATTGATCTCTGACAAACACCTTGTGAATTTTTGGATTAAGACCCCTGTGCATCATTGTACTAAATAGTGTGTTTGGTCTTCTTGATAGCTGTTTTTTACAGAGTTGTTTATCACACTTACCAGAGTGCCAGACTTTTTATTCATGGTGTAAGTTACGTTTGCTGCTCTAGCACCGCCTGTTCCTGTCTTCCTCCCGTAAGGCAACACCAATTCTTGTACACTGGTACTCTGAGGGAGGAGACCCCTCAGTCTCCTTACAGCTCAGTTCCACGACTGTTCCCGTCATTGCGGAGCTGGGTACCTCACATATTGGAGTAGTCGGAGCAACTGGACAATGAAATTGCACTTGTTACAGAGTCTTATCAGTACTGCTTATGTGACAACAATGTGACAGTCACTGGTGAGGAGATGAGCGCTTGTATATATGCTTAGCAACTACCAACTTAAAGAGAAGAGGTGCTGGAGAAGGGGTTGAAGGCAGAGTCCTGCTACTAGAGAGCACAGTAAAATTTGTGAGATGCTAAAAACGGAATAAAGAGGCTTGTTCCTAGCCTCTCCACCACATGCTGTGTCATCCTGTCTCCAGTCTATATATACTCTCATCCAACCCCAGAGAGTTTGTTTCACCTTGTTTCTTGTATGGGGCCTCCTGCTCACAGACAGAGGAGGGATAACTCAGGGAATCTGTAGTCCAGCAATTCCCCCCCCCTTCTCTGCCTCAATATTTAAAAACAGGAGTGAGGAAGGCAAAAAATATTTTTTTTGTATTAAAATAAGTCAATTGCTTTTTGAAATAATTCTTGTCAGAAAGAATTACCAAAACTGGCCAGCACCACAGTCACTGTGTAAATCCAGGTTGAGGAGCAAAGCCAACTGGCTACTAAATTTCAGTTTAAATTAAAAGCAAACATTCTCACACACAGATGCAGGAGAACTGATAGTTCCTTCTGCCATGAAGACAAATGTTTCTTTTTCCTATTTTCATTATGTGAATAGAAAAGGACCTTAAGATTTTTCCTTTGGTAACTTGAAGCTATGTAGAAGAAAACTAAGGGTGAAGAGGCATGCATGGACCATTAAAAGCACAAGTGACACCTTAACAAGTACTCAGAGGGTTTTCTGGCTGATTTAAAAAAAAAAAAAAAAAAGCCAAAATAAAGAAAAACAAATTAAATGCTAACTAATTCACATTAATTTTCAAAATGTGAGCAACACACAGACTCTCCTTTGGGCTCTAAGATTTCAACTTAAATTAAGAAGCCATATTTAAAAAGGAAAGCAGTTGAGAAGTGGAGAGAAAGGAGGATTAAGTTGGGTTACTTCATTGTTGGAGCTAATCAGCAGTTCATTAAGTTATCATTCTTCATGAAGAACTTTGAGACTTTATTTATAATTTTAAAGGATTCGTTAGTTTTGTATTTAGAAAAAAAATATAGAAACTACAAAAGCAATCTTTTCTTTTCTCACCTCTATATGGAGAAAAGAAGAAAACTACCAACTCCTACCACTCATCCACTGGGAAAAATACCAGGAACAATGTAAGAGGAATATGCTCAGTATTCACTTTTCCATCCTTTCCCTAATGGGGGAAGAAAACAAACAAAAAATCCCAAAGAACAACCACCCCCACAAGCCAGCAACCATCTCTCCTGTAAAAAATGTCCACAGATTGCTAGCTCACTGGCTGGCATTGCGCAGGCACTGCAGCAGTTTCTCCTTCCAAAAACAGGAGACTGTAGCATATGGGAATGAACTGCTGCTTAGGAATATTTGATGAGAGTCGACAGATGCAGACATTCCAGTGCCAAACACCATGATCAGCTTATCCAGATTCTCAGCCACTGAGTGACTTCAGTTTTAGTAGAAACACTAGTTTCACCATCACATAAATCAGCAGACCTGCTAAGTTTTGAGAACTGAAATCCACATTTAAATCAAAACCCTAGTTATATTCCTTTCTAATGCAACTGTGCATTTTGCAAAGCTCTTCTGTGAAGTATGCTGCAGAATGTGCATGTGCGTTTATAAACCTAGCCCAAAGAACACCCACGAATCTGCAGCCGTGCACCATATGGACAACCCTACCTTCAATACCTCTTGCCATCATTCAATTTCTTTACAGAAGCCCAAGTAATAAAGTTAGTACCCAATACTGTGAGAGTAATAATAGCCTCCCCCACGTGTTGCCTCTCGTCACTCTTTGCACTGATTTCACAGCGGTAGGTCCCAGAATCCTTTCTAGTCACATTCCTAATACGTATTCCTGTATTCAGCATCTCTGCTCGGCCTCGAAGATCACCTGTAAGGGAGAACAGACAGAGAGGTTTCTGCTCTTTGCTTATAGCAGATGTCTACATCTCATGGGCTTGTTCTGAAATCACATACAATGTATTAACTATTCCTCATTTGTTCAGTGTTAGTTATCTGTCACCAAGGAGCAATGTGTAATCCCCCTCCCAAGACAGTAAGAACCTTCCACAACTTGTCCATTTAGTAAAAAAAAAAAAAATTAAATTAAAATCTCAGTTAAAAAAATCCTACATCTGTCATACATTTTCTAGCTGTAAAATGGAGTGCTTTTTTCTTCTGCAGGTATTTCAAGAAAACATGTATAGCAGTAGTCAGGTGACAAAAAACCCCTCATTATTTTCCACTAGAGGGATGGCAATCAGTCACTTAATATGTTACAGAAAGAACTGAGTGAGATCACAGAAAAGTATTTGACATTTTAACTTGGCAAGAAAAACTTGATGGATTTAGCAAAGATATTGCCATCAGACTTCTTACAATAAGGGTTTTTTTTTCATTCTATAGCTTGTTATGAAATAAAAGTTACATGCATACACAGAACTGTGAGTTCTGGTGTTTCTCTAAATTAAATACATGCAGTAAAAAACAAGTTAATCAGCAAGACCAGCATATCTTGCAAGTTTTACAAACTAACAAAATTGCTGTGCTTTTATTAACTTCTCAGCCTTCATTTATTATGTACAAGGTACCAGAGACCCATATTTTCTTCAACACATAAAGCTGAGGCAAGTCCTCTTCAGAACATATAAATAGGAATTCCACTTCTGAAAAGAATGCGAATAATTTAAAATACACAGCTGAGTTTATATTTTATGTATATAAAATTGCTGCATTATTCATATCTAAGCCTCCAGCTCTACAGAAGGCTTCAGAAACCTCTAGTAGGATAGGAGTGCAGGAACTTGTAATAGTTTGGGAAGTTTATATCTGAATGTAATTTCATTTTTGAAAATGACAAGGAATGTGCAGTGGCATTTTTCTAATGCTTGAGTTTTATTATATTTAATTTCATTAAAAAGGTAACTAATCATTGATGATTTTACTAAGAAATGCTTTTTTTCCCCTCTGGGGAAGAATTCTTTTTCTCAAAAGACAGCTGTTCAGCACGGGAAATCAAGAGCATTCTCTTTCAGTCATTTCCCTACTGTTATTCCCCAGGAGAGAGTCAGTATCTATGCTAGAGAGTGACATGTTAAATCATCAGTCTAAGTTTGCAGTACTGTACCTGTAAATTCACCATTGTAGTAGACAAATGAGACTCCTTGAGACTGGATTTTCTTCCATTCTATTCTTAAGCTCGTCCCTGTTGAAAATTTGTGCTTGCAACTAAGAATAGCCTCTAGATGAAAAAAAAAAAAGCAAAAGGGAAAATTAGAGTCTTTAGCATTATGTTTGGTACACATTCAGGCTCCATGAATTTAACATTCACCCTTCAAAAGAACTTGAGCAGTCAGCAAGGGCCAGATCTCCTTCTCAAAGTGATGCTATCAGACCATCTCCAGATTTACACAAACACAATGGGGAAACAGAAACTAGTAATTTTCCCATACTTCAGTGGGTTTTGAATCAAACTTCAGATGTTGGGGACTAGTTATTCCCACATTAGATGGGCACAGATTCTGTATTACTATCTTCATTTTAGGTTTAATATTTTTGACAGTGAGTAGACCACCATTAAAAAAGGACTCTGTTATCAACAATATTTTGTGAATTACTATTCTGAATTCAGTATCAACAGTTTAACTGTTTACCTGTGTACTTCAACAGATGGAAAACACACCAGTAAGGTGGTTAAATATTCTCCTAAGTAACTTATGTATTTAGTTACAATTTCACATTCATTATTGTAAACGATATGTGAAAGGTGAGAGTCCTGCTTCATTGAAGTCTCCAATCAAGGATCTCTTCAACGCAAAAAGTAGTAACAAGTAGAGGGGGCAGCAACAAACAAAAACACAGACACAGACACGACACATGGACTAAGGCATTGTGATAAGACCATCAGTCTCCAAACAAACTGATGGGAATTTGGTGTGGGAAACTGGAGCAAGTGGGAGTCTCTTCATCAGCAGTTTTGGGGGCCACCGATGTTGAGAGTATACGTTGGTGAGTTCTTAAAGCATGTTTGCCTGGAGTGCTAGCTACCAGGGCAGAGAGGGATGGCTTGAGTAAATTTTGGGTCAGCAACTGGGGTCACACTGGGGATGCAGGCACCCCTGGGCTTGTGGTGCTGGTTTCTGGTATTGGGGTTGTATGTGCAGCGTTTTTATCTCCTCTGTACCTGATGTGCCTGGAGGTATGTGTGTAATTCACTAGCAAACCTCAAGATGAGCAAGCTGGTGAGCACGGCATGGGTGGCAGATGGGCAGAGGGACTGTGCTTGGACTCGGGATACAAGAATATGCATGTATTACTACTAGACTGTAGTGTGAGGGCTTCCACCACTGAACTTCCACCTTCACCAGCCACAGAGGAAGAAGGAGGCTGAACTGTCTATACTTAATGCTTTATGTGAGTTACCCCCACACAGTGTTGTAGGTGGGTGCTGCTGAAGGCAGCGCCTTGCCTGTGGGTATAGCTGGCAGTGCCAGTGTCACGAGTGTGTGTATGTGTGGGTGTGCACACACACGGGTGCATCCCTGGGGCAAACACACAGCCTTGCTACTGGTTGAACCTGCAAATGGGAAAGCAGCAGCTGTGTCCACTGGCCTGGGACAAAGACCCCCATGTCTCCAGGCACACTGGGCTGGGCTCCTGTGGCCAGGTAGGAGGAACCCCCAGGCTCCCAGAGGTGCTGGTGGCAGAGGCTGCTTGTCACATCCCTTGGTGATTACCTCTCATTTTTTCTTGAGTTCAAGAAAAGAAGTTTCATACAATTGTTCAGTTTTCTGTCTATCCACTCAAGTTTCCCTGACAAATGTATAGTGGGCATCACCAAGCAAATTTCACAGAGAGGCTGAGATTTCAAGAGTTACTGAAGTTATTGCTGAAGTTGCCATAACTGGGCAGGAAACAAACCCAAATTAGTGCTCCTAATGAGGAGCAGGTCATACTAGGAGCTCAACTGTTCTTTTATCCTCCCTCACAGCAAGACATCAGCATATGCCATCACTAATATGCAGCTTGCATCATAGTAACTGTGGTCTATGCTCAGGGCTATAGTTATTATGGGGGAACTAATGAGGGAGAGATGAAATAACAAACTGTACAGATGAGTTATTAGGACAAACTCAGAGTTCCAGTAGTTCCATTCTCCATGGAATAGCATGCTGAAATACATACAAATTTTTTTCCCAGTAAATAACTGAGAGTGAGAAAGCAGTGGAACAGGCTGCCCAGAGAGGTTGTGGAGTCTCCATCTCTGGACATATTCAAAACCTGCCTGGATGCAGTTCTGAGTAATGTGCCTAAAGTTATCCTACTTCAGTGGGAGAGTTGGACTAGATGATTTCTAGAGGTCCCTTAAAATTGTAACAATTCTGTGATTCTGTGAACTCTTAAGTCAAGGTATTAATAAGAATTGATGGGAGACAACACCAGAGGAAATAATCCAACCACTCATTTGACTGGCTCCAAATTTATTAATAAGCAAAATTTAGTATCTCTCAGAAACTCCTGTAAAAAAAACAAATGCGATATCGATCTTGCAACCTTTAGGCTGCTCATCTTCCAATATAGGCCAGAGTATCAAGGATCAAAAGCCTTTATAATTTTGGCAATGCCTGTCTAGCCTTCAGGATACAACAACCACTGCACAAACACACAGTCAATCGACATTAAGGGGCACCCTTCTTTCCAGTCTCAGCAAACAAGGCTGAAGGGTAACTAAAAGCCACTGACAGATCTACCCACTCACCCTTTAGAGTCTGATTTCCCATGTCTGTGCTGTAGAGAAACAAAAAACTTCCAAGGGGTAGCCTTGGTGATATCTCAAAGGGGAAAAAAAAACGTTCAGACTTGAAAGAAAAATTGAGGCAGGAGGGCATTCTTTGCCAGAAACATGTTACATACACACACACTCACTGATTGCTTCGAAAAACATGCTGTGCACTCAGGAAGCTTGAGGTTCCTGACTTCAGGTTGAGTGGATGGGTGGAGGCTTCCTGAATCTTAAGATTTGCTAAAGTTTCCTTTCCATTTTGTTTTTGTATCCTTCTAACAAAGAAAAAACATAATTCAAGTTCAGCTAACTTTTGCTACTGACCTTGTGACAGTTGGTTGGTCTCATGAGCTGGTCTATGTTACTTGATATACAGACAGATCAGCTGAAGTGTTCTCAGCCGAAAAAAGTCACCTCCGTCTTAAATTAGCTGTCCCTTTCTTGCATGCCACACTTTTTTCGTTTCAGAAAAAGCTATCATTGATGCCCTCCCACTAATCTTATTTGGAGAATGGGAATGGAATGGAAGAAGGGGAGTGCACACAGAACAGAGACAACATTATAAACCCCTCCTTAGTTATCATTCCCCTCTCCCACTTTTTCACATACTAACAGAGTCAGTCAGAGCTATTATCAAGAACAGGTTTACTTGACTTGCATTAGGGTAGGCCCGCAGGACACTGCATTATCACATGCTCCACCAGGCCTGGAAGAACCTTCTGGAATCTTGGAGAGGTCTGGACAATGTTTAATTTGGATTTACAGCTGGTCTGGAGGCTATAATTTATCATTTAGTTACAGAATCACAAAATAGCTCAAGTTGGAAGGGACCCATAAGTATCACTGAGTCCAACTCCCTGCTCCTTGCAGGGCTACCTAAAACTAAACCATGTGAGTAAGAGTATCATCCAGATGCTCGATGAGCTCTGACAGGCTTGGTGCCATGACTACCTCCCTGGGGAGCCTGTTCCAGTGACTGACCACCCTCCTCTACAGTAACAGGAGCTGGAGAAGAAAAGAAACATGCATTTCAGGTCAGCTGCATTCAGATAAACAGCCACCTCTGTCAGCCCCTGCCATTCCCCTAGTGCTGCTACACAAAAAGAACTTGGCGTGGCACCTGTGCTACATTGAACTGATCTCTATCATACAAATAACAAAAGACCAAAATGCACACCATAGATCATATAAAAAGACAGAATCTCATAAAGCTTTAACATTACCTGAAGAGCTGCTTTCTCCTCTTTCCTGTCCTGAATTCTAAATGTATTAAATTTTTCTTCCCCAAAAGTTACAATACTTGACAGCAGCCCAGCTGACAGCTTTAGAGACCTCCAAAATATTTGATTATTACTCCAAACAGGTGATTCAAGCCTAAAGCTCAGCTAACAGTTCTTTCAATTCCCAAATTCTCATCTCTCCCCATTCCAAGCAAATGCAAAAAACAAAAAACCCTCAACCCTCATATACATGCTACCAGCTCCTTTCTCATCTACCCAGCAAACATCGGGTTTTCCTCCCCGTCTTCTTAACTTCCCTAGCATTTTACTGGAAGTAGTTTGTTATTTTACTTGACACACACATATATAAATAGCCATTATAATTACTGACAATTAAAAATAGTCATTAAATTATAGCTACTGACAATTAGCTGAATTAAAATGGAGAGGAACTTCCCTCTCTAGTCCTTCACTTATCTGTCTTGTAAGATAATTAATGTTTCTCCTTTCTATCAGTTCCCATCATTTTGGGTGGAAGGAAACGAGGCAGAACTTGCAGAGTGAGATAAACAAGTCAGGGAATCATGAAATAGGTGAGGTTGCTAAGTACCTCTGGGAGCATCTCATCCAACCTCACATCAAGTAAGAGAAAATGGGGAAAAGACCAAGATTACACAAAGAATAAATTGAGGGAGTAGGAGCAGAGGAAGACTTAACAGCTGCACAGCTTCTGTATACCTAGTTTGTATGTATTGTGTATATTAATTATCATTGTGTATATATTAAAAATAGTAACAGCAATGTCCATACCATACCCTTAAACTCCTTTGCTTTTACATTTTTGTTATCCGTTTCAATGGAAATTCCAGACCCTTTCTGATCTGCAAGGGGACAGAAACAAAAAGACAATTCAGCAATAAACACTTGTAATTTCATATGTGCTTCAGCAGCTACCAGCAATATTTTCAAGACCTCCTTATACTGGGCAGACTAGATATTGTCTACTAGAGACACTATGAGACTAAGACCTAGACCAGAGCTTGCCATGTGGGTGGCTTTGAACAATTAATCTTTTTCTTCCCATGCCCTAGCACCTGTAAAAAAATAGCAATATTTCTCTTTTACAACAGCATGGTAATATTTACATGTGAGAAGTCTGTATAAACAGTATGGATTGTTTTATACTGGGGTAATGTCTCAGTCTGTTTCTAATTGGGGAGACTTGTATTAATTCATAACTGTATTTTCCATTGCATTACTATTACAAGGCAGGCATGTTCACTGAAGAATACCATGCACAGCTTCTACAGGGTAAAAAAAATATGTGCAGTAATTGTCAGTTACTTCAGATTCTGGTTGAAATGAAAATCAAAACATTAGTCAACACTTACTATAGTTTTATATCAAAGAGAGAAAAAGACCCCATACATTCTTGGATATCTCTTGTATTTGGAATGCTGAAATTTGGGCTTTCAGCTATGGGATTTCACATCTGTGAGTCAGCATGCTGTCTTCTTTGAAGGTACCATCTAGACTCAGAATGGTCTGGGTTGGAAGAGACCATTAAGGATCATCTAGTCCAAACCCCCTGCAGTGAGCAGGAACATCTTCAACTACACCAGGTTGCTCAGAACCCTGTCCAATCTGACCTTGAATGTTTCCAAGGATGGGGCATCTACCACCCCACTGGGCAACCTTCTCCAGTGTTTCACCAGCCTCATTGTAAAAAATTTCATCCTTATATCTAGTCTAAATCTATGCTCTTTTAGTTTAAAACCATTACCATGTGTCCCATCATTACAGGCCCTGGTAAAAAGTTTGTCCTCATCTTTCTTATAAGCCCCCTTCAAGTACTGGAAGGCTGCTATAAGGTCTCCCCCAAGCCTCCTCTTCTTCAGGCTGAACAATTCCAACTCTCTCAGCCTTTTCTCAGAGGAGAAGCATTCCAGCTCTCTGATAATTTTTGTGACTCTCCTCTGGACTCCCTCCAACAGGTCTTTCCTGTGCTGAAGAGTCCAGAACTGGGCACAGTACTGCAGGCAGGGGTCTCACCAGAGCTGAGTAGAGCAGGAGAATCACCTCCCTCAACGTGTGAGCCTCCTGGCTCACTGGGGAGGTCCCAGATGACTGGAGGTTGGCCAATGTGACGCCCATCCACAGGAAGGGCCGGAAAGAGGATCCGGGGAACTATAGGCCTGTCAGACTGACCTCTCGGCGCCTGGCAAGGTTATGGAACAGATCATCCTAAGTGCCATCAAGCAGCATGTGGAAGACAACCAGGGGATCAGGTCCAGCCAACATGGGTTTAGGAAAGGGAGGTCCTGCCTGACTAATCTCATCTCCTTCTATGACTGGGTGACCCGCCTAGTGGATGAGGGGAAGGCTGTGGATGTGGTCTACCTTGACTTCAGCAAGGCCTTTGACACAGTCTCCCACAGCATCCTCCTGGAGAAGCTAGCGATCCATGGCTTGAACAGGTGCACCCTTCGCTGGGTCAAAAACTGGTTGGATGACCGGGCCCAGAGAGTGATGGTGAATGGAGCTGCATCCAGCTGGCGTCCGGTGACCAGTGGTGTCCCCCAGGGATCAGTACTGGGCCCAGTCCTATTCAATATCTTTATTGATGACCTGGATGTGGGGATTGAGTCCACCCTCAGTAAATTCGCAGATGACACCAAGCTGGGGGGGAGTGCTGATCTGCCAGAGGGTAGGAAGAGGCTGCAGGAAGACCTGGACAGGCTGGATCGATGGGCCAAGGCCAAAGGCATGAAATTCAACAAGACTAAGTGCAGGGTCCTGCACTTTGGCCACAATAACCCCAGGCTATGTGAGTCATGGAGCAACAGTCAGAATAGGTATTTGAGTCCCCAGCACTGCAGCAAAAGTTCAATTGCTCATTCAGTGTATCCTGCTGTGGTGGGTTGACCTTGGCCAGCTGCCCACCCAGCTGCCCTCTCACTTCCCCTCCTCAACATAATAGGGGAGAAAAGAAAAGTAAAAAAGCTTATGGTCAAGAGAAAGATAAGAAGCTCACTTAGCAATTACCACCACAGGCAAAACAGATTCAACTTGGGAAAAAATTAAATTTATTGCCAATTAAAAACTGAGTAAGTGCAGGAATTGTGGAGGATGAGGGTTGTGCTCAGTCCCCAGAACACAGCTTCACACCTGGCAATCTGAAGCGAATTTTCATATGTGTACAGCACCAAAAGATCCAAATTGGTGCGCAACTATCCTGTGCTTAATGTTTTCATTTTATTGTCACCTTTATGCTGCCCCAAAATAGTTACAGCAGACGTTCATAACACAGAAATAAATAAGAAGGGAAGAAGACGATTTCAGCAATGCTATTTCTGTACCCTTAGAAAACTGAAATAGCAAAAAATATCTGCATTGCAAATAGCATTTGGAAATTTTTTCCACTCCATCAAGAAAGGAAACTTTCCTGTTGGACTTTAAAAAAAGAAATAAAAAAACCCAAAATTACCCCCCCACACACACACTCTGTTGAAACCAGAGGAGGGAACCACTCGTCCAGTACCTCCCAAAGTAACCATTACTCCTGCGTGTCCACATAGAGCCCATCTCCTTGTTTTTGTCCAAGCTTGGTTTAGAATACAGCCAGAATTCATTTTCCTTTCAACCTTTCAAGCTCTATTTATTTCAAGACAATTCGCTTTTGACTTTTACCCAAACCATGTTGTTTCTAAAACAGTAACACCCACCCCCCATCCTATATGCACAGAGGTAACAAATAATATTTATCTATTCCAATAAAATCTTCCTTCATGTGTTCATCATGGGGAGGAGCATTTTGTTCTGAGGCTCTGACAGCAACTAACACTTGCTAACACTTAGGTGGGAAGCATTTCTAGGATGCCAGTGTATGGGTAAACCCATTTATAAGTTATTGGCACATCGGCCTTCTCTGTCTGGACACACACCAGCTCAAACATATGCAATTCACCACTGCAGTACACTCACTGTTTCATGGACCTGGAAACTTCTCTTTAATATAGATGTCATGCAGCTCACTGTCACAGCCTAAGTATTCATAAGCTAGAAACCACAATAAGAAAACATGTTTTATGACTTCTGGGGCTGGATCATGGTACTTCCTTCTCATATGGAAGTTATAATGAAATTACTTTGCATACTTTGTATTGGGAGCTTGCAATTGCACAGTCTCCGTATTTTCCCTTGCATCAAGGGAGTTACAGAATACATGAAGATCCTATTATGCAATGCAGTAAGAAAAAATATGTCAGAAACAAGAAAGTTCAACATACATACAGCCCTCCTCACACACACAAACCATACATATATACAACTCTCTTCAAGAAGCAGTCGAGTTCGAACAGTAACTTAAGGTTGTGCAGAGACAACTGACTCAATTAAAACCTTTATATATTCTGACCAAGCAGAAAGACAAGAGAGCTTTCTAAAACCAGAGCATCTCTTCCGTAAAATATTCTTTCAGAAGAACCTCTGCCAATTATTCAGAACCCAAGTTTTAAGCTTTGGATTTTAATTCACCTCATAAAGAGCAATAGTGAAAAAATTATGTATTACTGTACCAGTAAACCTTTTGTTCAAACATTTTTATACAGAATGGAAAAAACAAAAACCCAAACAAAAAACCTACTTTTATTTGTCAGTAACTTCATTTGTTTAGGAGTTAACCCCAAAAATACACACTTTCCATTTGATAATCCTCACATAGCTGTAAGCCTATAGTACTAGCTGGAGGAATCATTAAGGAAAAGCCTATTAGTCAAACCAAATCAAAGGAAACAGTGTGCCTGGAGGAAATTGCATTAGAACAGAATCAAAACAAAGTTATAAGTACAAGAGAAAAAGCAGTCTTGTGGTTATTTGTTTTGCCAAGTTCTAAATAGCAGGTGGCCTAGAGCAAAGCGTAAGAAAGGATTTCAGAGGATACTGTAAGTTTAGGAAGTCCAATGTCCCAAGAATAAAGCAGGAACGAAGCCAATTCTCTTTCTGAAATCCCTGAAAGAGAATAGGAAACCAGACAGACATCTGTTTGGTGTTAGCATCCTTTAGACATGCGACCACCTCAGGATAAACAAGCAGAGACATGCTTAGATGCTCAGGCAGACTTCTCAGCTATGTTACTACCTACCATGAGCTAGTCAAACAATACCTACAGCTTTGCTGCAGTCACATCATTTGAACACTCATGTCTGTTTTGGCTCTCCTGTTGCCATACTTTTTCCTAAGAGAAGTAGTCCATAGATTATGTAGTCCATAAATAGGGAATTAGTGGGACAGAATTAGTTGCAAATCACCTTAAAAAAACCCTAACCAAATACTAATTCTTTTTAGTAGTCTAAGATGCAGTTGCTACAACCAAAAGGCTACCAACCCTGCTCACAGTGACATTAGTAGGCTAGACTACATTAACTCCAACAATTAACAATGGGCAGCCAGGGCTCAGACCCACCACTCTTCCCTGCCACACTGTGTTAGCCATCAGTGTTTACGCAGCCTACAACCTCCATCAGTTCTGCTTGGTGAATACTAACCTCCAGCAAACAAGCTGGTGAGAGATGGGGAGTATTCACAGCCTCTGCAGGAGTCTTCTGTGTTGGCTGGAGTCCTTAACTGACCTCTGAAATTGGGAATTTAGACACCATGACATGGCCTGAAGTAACTGGGGTAACCCAGCTTCATATTAAGTGAATGTAAGATAAACATGGCATTAGACTTCCATTTTTGGACAAGGACTAGAAGAAATTATTTCACATCATATGAAAAAAAGGATAAAGAAGCTCAGCTTCAGCTATCTTGAATTACAAAATTTCTTGAATCTTGAAGAATAATAATAGGACAGGATTTACTTTGGTCAGAGTTTATCTGATTCACAAAAAAACAACCTTGCATGTCTTTAGCCACAGAGAACAAGTAAGTGAGCAGTCTGAAAAGGGAGTCTGCAGGGTAGGAATAATAAGCCCATCTGAGTAAGTTTGTATTTAATAGGCCCATAATGGATGGTAACCTAAGAGAGAAGGCACATATTTTGGCTGGCCAGCTAAAGGGGTCTAAAACACAAAAGGAATTTGAAGAGCTTCTCAGCCACCCCTTCACTTACATGGTAGCTGTCAGCAGCACTTCTGTCATGTTTTGGAAACTGCTAGACTTAAACATGGCAAGTCTTAGTCGCTTAGATCCTGGAGCTGCTGCAACTCTCTGAGATCTGGTGGTAACACATACAGCTCTTGAGAGCAGCTTAACATGCTGTGAAATACGTGGCAAGATTTTCAACACTTACTGGCTAATCAGGACATAGACCTTGCAGATGTTTTTCCTCAAGGAAGAAAACCTAGGGGATCCTACACTAAGTACACATGTGTTATCCCTACAGCAGCAGTGGGTATTTTTTTCTAGCAGCTTGAAGAAAGTGGTTTTAACAAAGAAGTTAAGTTTTTAGTCCTTAATACTATAAAAGAAAGCAGATGCAGTGCTGGTTTCCTGGCACTGCCAAGAAGTTGTATCTGTGCTGGTAGTGTTTCAAGCATCAAGAAAAAAATAGTGGTTATTTCCACCCTTTGGCAGTACTAGAAATGCAGTGTCGTGGTCTTGACTCTTGGGAATGACAGAGACACAGCAAGCACAAGCTTTTAGATATTCAGAAGGCTCAAAGAATAGGGGGATGCAGGGAATAAAAGCTCACTGGCAGAGTAACACAGCTTAACTTCTACATTGTAGGTAGTCTCTTTTCCAGAAGGAGATATTAATAACCTCATGAAAAGCCTTGTAATAACTGCAATTTGTACACACTGATACCTGCTAGCTTCCTGTCCTCTCATTTTATACAAGCCCTCTTGTAACGCCTGACAATTTTTTTATTCATGCAGAAATGGACTACATTTTTGGAGCAAGGGAAGAGTGGGGACAAGGGGATGAAACCAGCTAAATTCAGTATTTGGTTTGGCTTTTCTTTTGAAAGGGCAGCTATTACAAAATTAAAATTCCACCTCTGCAGCTGAGTATCTGACACACAGAAAATGGACCTTCCCCCCATCCCCAGTGAAACCAAAAAAATTTCCCCAAAACCCAAAGGCATTTTTCCCCTTCCAGCCCAGGCTCAGAGCCATGCACAACAGAGTAATCCCCCACTCTCTTTGCTCTCCTCAGTAGAGCTATACATTTGAAGTTGGTAAGATGGCCAGCATCCAGATGGCATGTTGGTTAGATATTAGATCTGTGTGTCTATGTCTATATGAGACACACACTAAGTGTCTTGCTGGGAAGTTGGCAGATACTCTCTTCACCTTTTTTTATTAAAATATCTCAAATTAAGAGCAAAAGCAGTAAAATTAAATATATATATATACATTAAAAATTATCTAGACACTCAAGTAAGACAAAGCAATCAGGTTTTATGGTATCCTGCCTGCAGGACCTCTACTGAAACAAAGCAAGGTGTCACCCTGAAGTGTGGTTTTTGGTGGTTCCTCCAAACAGAAAAACCTGACAAGCAGTAGGCTGTTTCTGAGAAAAAAAACCAAACAAAACCACAAAACCCCTCAAAACCAAAAAACAAACAATAAAAAATCTCAAACCAAACAAGCAACAAAAAAACCCAGAAACCACCAAAACTTAGACTAAAGTGGCAGTTTAAATGGCCAAGCTGCTCAAGTTCGAACAGTTTTTCTTGGATTTACTACTCATTACATATCCAGAGGTCTAGAGCCTAACACAAAAAACACTTTTATTTAGATGTAGCATAAAAATAAAAACAATCCTTCACACTCATCTGTTACAGAAAGTAGGTTTTATTCAGCTTCGTTTACTCTGCCTTTGCAATGGAAATCACATGAGAAACAGAATGCAGAACTGCATTTTTATCCAGCCAGGAGTTATTTAAACAGAGGATGACAAGCTTTGTCAGAAGGTGACTAAGAGAGGGATTTCTACCTGTATTAAAAGCTGGTATTGGATGATCTGAGGACCTCTCAGTCTCACAGGTGAAAGAAGTTGTTGTGTTAAGTGCCTCAACTACAGAGCAAGCAGGTTTTCATTTATAGTGCCAACATAAGAATGAGTGGACCGTTTAGAGCAATCCAGAAGGTAGCACACCATCTGATGGTGCCTTTATTCTTAACTTTCAAGTTAAACAAAAAAAAATATCTTGACACTTAAAGTAATAAGCGACTAAAGTTTTCAGAGCCAATTATCTAGTTATCAGTAGTAGTCCTTAGAGTTTAAGATCATGTTAATGATTCATTTCAGAGCACAGCCCCAAGTACAGTTGGCTCTGGAAACACAAAACTGGAAGTGCTTGTAGAGGAGAAAGTAGGGAATAAAAATCAAGTGGCCTGGGAGAAGAAGTTAAGAGAGTATTTAGGTCAGGCTTTCAGAAGAAACAGCACACCAAAGCCGAACAATTCCAGATAAACTGAACAGTCTCCTAAGCACTTTCAGCAGTTCACCAACATGGAAAGGTCACTGCATAAGACAGTGTGGGAAACTAATATAAAAATAAATAATAAATTTACTTTTTACCAAATTAATAATCAAAACATAAAATTTTATTACCTTCAAATTTTTATTTTTTTTTGCCTCCTCATTTTCTACTCACACAGAAGAGAGGAACAGTTTGAATTCAGAGCTTGCAAAGGTTCAGGGTAGCAGAGAGTTTATTCCAACAGAGAGACAATCCAGAAAACATCTGCTATTAACCAAATAAATATTTATAGCTCGCACTTTTATAAGGCTCAAAACTCTGTTACTGTTCTTGTCTCCATGGCAATTCAAAAGGAGCTTCTGAAAACGGGGGATGGGGTTTTAAACTAGTCGGGCTCTCACAAAAAAAGCCTATTTTCCAGCCCTCTCCCAGTCCTGCTCAACACTGGTTTCCACAGCAACTCAGCAGCGGCTCAAAGCCGGCTTGTAAATGCAGTGCAAGCCTATAGCTGCTTCAGCTGTTTCTTATTTTAAGATGCATCAGGATGCTCACAGCTTGTGTCTAGCACCATCATGTTTCAAAAGAACATGAGAATAGGCTATGGGAGTAGAAGCCCCTTGCCGCTGCTATCCTGCTCACCTCGTATCAGACGCTACAGCAGTCACCTGAAGGAACAGACCTACAGTTGCATTACTAAGTGTAATGATTCAGCAAAACACTTGGCCTGTGCAAATGCCTAGAAAAATTGTCATAGAATGATTATTAAATTTACAAAACAAAGCTACGTGCCCAATGCAAACTGGCATATTCCTCTGAAGTCAATAGTACTAGACGGATTTACATCAACCGTAAAATCAGTCCTGAAACACCAGAGAGTTGGGAAACTAGAAGAAACAAACAACCCTTCCCCTCCCCCCAAACCCACACAACCATTCTGGCCCACGATTCAAGATGACGATCTCTGAAATGTCCTACAACCTTTAAGTGACTTTTGCTGGAATCACCAAGCAATCTGAAAAGCACAAACACTTCCAAAAAGTCAGGTTATTTATATACCTACAAATACACATTATTTAGCTAAAAAAGTCTGAAAGCAAAGTAAGAGCATGTGTCCAGGTGCTAAGAGTATAAAGTCATCACAATTTTCAGTCCTTTAAGGAAATACATTGTTACAGTGAAGAATCCCTCTTCCCATAGTCAGTCTTAACTCATTTAAGCTGGAACCAAATCTCCTGTGCATTCTCGGTCCCTTCTCAAGTTCGTAGCAGTTGTTTCTGGTTTTGTTTTTGTTTTTTTCCCAGTAGGTCTTCTGAAACCCTTTTTGATTAATCTAAGCATTTATACAAAGCGCTTTCATTATACATACATGAGTATGTATAATGTTCTGGCTTTTAAAGGCATAGGAGTAGCTAACTAACCAGAACTGTGCATTGCACACAGATCCTAAGTAGCAGGCAATTTGCTAATTTGACCAACTATGCCCAAATGTCTAATTTTCAGCAAAGTGTTTTAAAGCCAAGTCAGCATTGTCACCTTATGTCCCCCAGTGAAGGAGATGATACATGAATTTAAAAAAAAAAAGTTATCTCTGAAGCACATATTGACCAAGAATATACTTCTATACTAATATGCAATGGATGCAAGAACAACTCATTGTGGTGAGTTTTTAAAAAGGGCTTTCTCCCATTCATTTTTTGCTAACTTTGGAACATACCATGACTTCATTCTAGCTAGCCTGTCTACTAATTAAAAAAAAAGTCAGAGCATCTAGAGTATTTCCAAAACCAGTAGGATGCTCTTAAAATACAAGTACTAAGCAAAAGCTTTGTGCAATGATTTGTGAATTTGGGATTTCTGAGATGTTTCCAGCAACTGGGGGTGGCAGTGGTGTTTTCACTTGAGCAAATTTCACTCGAACCATGAATTTTAGGACTGCATTCTATTAGTGATAAATAGCACTGAACTTTCTAATTTTTTTTTCCTCCAGACTACAGACCAGATTCTTTGTTAATATGAGCTGGAAACATGATGACCACTTCTTTCCTGGCCAGAAGAATTTGGTGAACACTCTCTAATAATCCAAAATCCATTGCCAAATTAGCTCATCCCATTTTCATTCACACATGATCTCTTACACTGCCAAGTTTGCTCAATAGTCTCTCCGTGTCAGCAGCAGCTAAGTCATGTTTGATGACTATTATTTTCAATCAAGATTGTAATTTACTGTACAAATACATATTTTAGCCTAGTTCTACAGGCTTCAAATAGATAATTTAGTTCTTTAATATAAAATTGTATAGAAGCATCTTCCAGCACATTTGAACAAGTCTGAAGGCATTCCTTCAATTCAATTAAGTCTGCTATTTATCAAGAGGAGCTAGAACAAACAGAAGATGTTTTGAACGCTTAAAGGAGAAAGGTGATTAGAAGAAATCCTCCGGAAGGCAGGGCCAGGAACAATAGGTCACAGTATAATAAGTGCCAAGTTTTCCTTAAAGGGGATGAAGAGGGTAAAAAAGAAAACCGAAACAAAAAACCACTACAGTCTTCAGCACATTAAAAGCTACACAAGCAAAACAACATATGGGTATTCAGATTAGAAAACATTAGAACAACAACACTGGAAAGTTACACAGGAAACAGGAATAAACACAACAGAGTATCCCTGGGCTTTGTTTATTTATTTTTAAATCAAGCATAAATGTTAACTTGTGATCATCACAGCTTTTGAATGGAAGAGATGTGTTAGGAGCTACATCCTTGAGAATATCTGGGTAAATTTTGCTAATGAAACACTCTTACTTCTTTGCGTCAGAAGAAGGGAAAGCTCAGTGTGTGAGCTAACATTCACAATTCACTGGTTTCCCGCTTCACATAATAGGAGTTGATTATCTTGCCTGCAGGTACTTAAACTAAGAAAGTACCAGCTGTTTCACTCTCACAAAACTGAAAATATTAAAAAAAAGTAAGCAGTTCTGTAATGCTGTAAAACTACAACAAAAAAATAATCCAGGAGACAGAATGACTTGAATGGAAGACAAAGAAATCGTCAGAATTAAATAGTCAGTCTAGTCACAGTTCAGAAAAAGAAACAGTACCAGGAACAGTAAAGCTGGGATTTTTATTTTTTTAAGAATAAACCTTATCTAATTAAGGAGTCACCTTCTCAAGTGCAATTCAGTGCTTATAATGGCTATACCTGGAACACTCTACAGTGCACATAAGCTACAATATTATTAAAAAACTTTTCTAGAACACTTTAGTTAGAGTCAATAGTCCAACACATTTCATAAAACCATGACTTCCAGATAGGCATATATGCTGCTTCTAACTATGGTTTTGCCATCTGTTTTGCCTACTTCTGCCTGTATTCCGTTTATACCAACTACTCATGAGATATTGATGCTCTAGAAACTTGTGTAATGCTAGTATTGCTTAAACTGAAGTTTCCTTTGGAACTAAGACTAAATAATACCACTTCAAAGGTGCTTGGGCTCCTTCAACTCAGGTCAACTAATTTCAGATTAAGGATCTCTTTTTGAGAACAATGAGTGAATAACGGGCCTACGAAAAGGACGTGGGGGTGTTGGTTGACAGCCGGATGAACATGAGCCAGCAGTATGCCTAATAGAGAAGTGCCCCTGTACTCCACTGGTGAGGTCACACCTTGCATACTGTGTTCAGTTCTGGGCCCCTCATTATAGGAAGGACATTGAGGTGCTGGAGCATGTCCAAAGAAGAGCCACCAAGCTGCTGAAGGGTCTAGAGAACAAGTCATATGAGGAGCAGCTGAGGGAACTGGGATTGTTTAGTTTGGAGAAGAGGAGGCTGAGGAGAGACCTCATTACTCTCTACAGCTACCTGAAAGGAGGCTGTAGTGAGGCGGGTGTCGGCCTCTTCCCCCAAGTGAATAACGATAGGACTAGACAAAATGGCCTGAGGTTGCATCAGGGGAGGTTTAGACTAGGTATTAGAAAGAATTTCTATACTGACAGAGTGATCAGGCACTAGAACAGGCTACCCTGGGAGGTGGTGGAGTCACCATCCCTGAAGGTATTCAAGAAATGGTGTAGATGTGGCACTTCAAGGCACGCTCTAGTGGGCATGGTGGGCTTTTTTGTGGGTTGTGTGTTCTTGTTGATTTTATGGGGTGGGTGGTTGTGGTGGTGTTTTTGTTGTTGTGTTGTTGTTTGTTTGGGTGGGTTGTGTTGTTCCCCTCCCAGGTGGATGGTTGGACTAGGTGATCTTAGAGGTCTTTTCAGACTGTGACAATTCTAAGATTCTGTGTGACTATGCTGGCAAACAGATTATACATGCAGAGAGATCAGCGTAAGTGCTGTGATTATATGGAATCCAAACACAAAATAAGGTCTTCAAAGTTCAGCTCTAAATTGTCAGAATTCCTTATTTTAGTAAGAGGAGGATCTGAGCGCATTTACATATTTAGTCCCTCTGTTGTTGCAGGGCTGTTCTTTCAATGAGCCTGGAGAGTACAAAGGAGAGCTATGAGTGGCCAAGAAATCAAGAAAGAGAACAAGATGGCTTGTTGAATAATAGATTGCCACCAGCATTTCTCTTCTAGAAGAGGTACTCATCACCAGCTAAGTAAAAGTTCAACAGTTCTGCTGAAAGTACCTTTGTAAAATAAGCCCATAAGCTTTTATGGTTTATGTTTACAACTGCCAGGTATTGTCTTAAGGCAGATAAAGAACAGGTTCCTTACAAGGAAAAATTAATTACTTTTTTCCAGCAAAAAGTACCCACTTCAGAGCTTACAAATATGTAACTCTTTATACCCAAGTCTACATATATCTTCTACTTAAACAGTCTAAGATCCTTACCACATTTACTCATAGGATCTTCCTTGGATACTATCTGTCCACCCAGCACACATTTCACATCCCAAGGCAGGGGCAGCTAAAACACATGGACTGTCTAATCTTCAGTCACCATAACCAGCAATCTAAAATAATCAGATTTCATACCACATTTTCACATACAAGATTTCAGCAGTGCTTCATACAGTTATAAAGGATTCAAACACGGCACATAAGTGCAGGATTGCAGCCTTAACAGCAACATGATGCAGCAGATAATTTTTTCAGTGTTCAGATGTGTAATCCGACCCCAAAACTTAAGGTATTTAAGTTATATCTATATTGGACATACTAATTTTAATAGTATGCTGGTAAACAAGGTCACTAGCATTCCAGTCAGCTTCTTTATGTACACACCAGACACAGAAGCTACACTATTAGTTTGATTGATATTCTCTCGACTTATGATTTGTCCCTCTCCTTCTCTTTGTATTCATGCAATATGAGCTGATTCAGCTTCAAAAGAAGGGCAAATTCCTCCTTACCTCCTACCAATACTTTGTTAACTGCTTGTAATATCTAATTTCTGCTGGCATCCATAGGTAAAGCATTGCTTCAGTAATTAATGCACAGCAGTTCTGTTCCTTGCCCATCCTGCTCTACCTCCAAGCTGCTCTTTTGCTTTGAGAGCATGACAGAGCATATGTTGATGTATATAATCAATTGTTAAAGATGCCAACATGATCCAAGTTCAACCTTGCCCCCTCAAAAAATTAGATGAAGTTAAAATCAGTTGTGTTCAGAGTTTATCAAATGATAGGCTGATCCTAAATACTGACTTTATGCCCAGCTTTCTGAGGGGAAGTGTAAAACTATCTTTTGGGTTTAGCAGATTTTTTTATATAGATATTATATTCTTTTAGGTTCTACTAGTTTACTGGAAGACAAAGTATCTGTCTCAAAGTTTTATGAGAACTCACAAGTTTTACCTTTTTTTCTAATTCTTCTCCCTAACCCACCAAGGAAGGGGGAGGAGTGAGTGAGCAGCCACATGGTGCTTAGTTGCCAGCTGGGCTTAAACCATGAGAGTTTATTTTTTTGGTGCCCAATGTGGGGCACAACGGGTTGTGATATGGAAAGTTTAATATGACAACACAAGGAGAGAAGGGATAATAATACTAATGCTAATAAAAGAATATATGAAGCAAGTGATGCCCAATGCAATTACTATCCTGAACCATCCAGATCTGTGCATACGTGTGTGTATATACATACATACATAAACAGCAAAAGTGGTGGTGATTCATTGTAAAGTGTAGAATCTGGGCATGATAAAGATGGTATAGATTAAAGGGTGGGCAGTCTCTTACGACTGTATGGCAAGTAGCAAACCCATACAGTAATGCAGCCCAAAGTGTTGCCTCTTGATGTCTAAGCATACTTCCACTACAGACACATCTGCTTAATTCTCTCTACCTCCTCTCTCCCAGGCATCAACTTTGATGTTACCAGTGAATCTGGAGCATCTGAATTTGCTTGCTTTACTAGTCACTCCAGTACTACAACAGCATAATCTAAAAAATGTTATGAGCCCTTACTACTATCGGTTATCCCAATCCTCCCTCTTTTTTACATTTTCAGATGCTCTGTTGCCCTATTCCAATACCAAAATACTGTTTTTCCTTTCAGGAGCCTCTCAAATGATCATGACATTCTTGTGTATCAGTGAATCAAGTTACACCAGGGAGGACCATTTTGTTGGTGAACAGAAGGCAACAGCCACATTCATTGCAAGATACAAAGAAAACTCAAATACTGACTAAAAATAAAACATTTATCTTTCACATAAAAATATTTACTGACATTTAAATGGAAAGCTACTAAGTCTTCTCAGAGGATAAAGACCTTTTCTGCATAAACTCTTCCAACACCTAAGCATTGCTATTAATTATCTTTTAATTTGGCTTTGTGGACATTAGAGGAGAAAGAAAGAAAACGAACAAAAAAAGAGGGACACACCCCTTCCCCATGTTCCAAAAAAACCCCTGTGATACACGTTTGTTCTTTAAAGAAAAGCAGAGGAGCTAGACAGGCACAGGGGAAAAAAAACAAACAAACAACAACAAAAAACAACACCAAACAAAAAAACACAAACCAAGAAACCAACAACACACAACAAAAGAATTCAACCCAGTTAACATTTATCACATATTTTTGTTTCTGAACAGTGATAAGCAAATACCAGTGATGTCTTGCTATATTCTACTACTTCTGCTTTAGCGATAATCCTCCTCTATTTAATTATTTCTACAGTTAGGAGTTGCAAATGTCTGAACCAAGCTGGAGCTGTTTATGTGTAGTATAAGTCACTGATTAGTTGTAATCTAAGTATCAAGCAATTAAATATATGCATTTATCTGTTAGAAGTCACTAAAATTTATGCCCTTTTCCAAAGCTTGACATATAGCATCTTAATTGGCATGACATTACATTAAAATATGTTTAATTCAGCAGCAGCATTTAAAGAGTCTTAAGTCATGTCACATTTATTGCAAAAAGCTTATATTTCTGCCTAGAATTAACTTGCACAATTTAGGAGTGAATTAACACACACACCTTTCATAAAGCATGGATCAGCTTTATTCTCAGCAGGCCCTGACCTTCCCCAGCCTATATTTTAAAAATGTTCAGGCTCTCAAGCAAGCTCAGCACCTTAACACCAGTCATTCGGACCAAGCAAAGCTCTGTAGCATCAAAACCGTGGCCCAGAAGGCCCCAGCCAATGTTATGGAGCCTCAAGCCAGAGCTGCAGGGGCTCCTAGCCAGCAGCTTCCCTTGGGCCTTGGCACACCAAAGCCCCACAGCCACTGTGTCCTCTCTGTATTTAGGCAGAGAAGCAGCCTCCTCAAATACAGAAGCATAGCCCTTTGTTATTAAATATGTGGGATAGCTTGCTTGAATCCCAGTTTCAGAAGTGCTCGCCAACACCAGTTTGAACTGTGTCAAAGCTGCAAAGCCCTGTATCACTCCCCTGAAACCAAAGTTAATCCAAACAAAAGCCATGTAAATATAACTATTGGAACTTCATACCTGTAGCCTATGTTCTTTCCAGCTCAAGTCTGACCATTTCTTACTTCATTAAACAGCCAGGATCAGGTTGTACCTTTTTTAATGCAAATTTTACCTCCATATCTCTTTACTGAAAACTGCTAAGTTTTGAACTTGTAAAAAGCAAGCATTCAAAAAGGCATATTACCAGATTTTTCTATTATGTTTTCACTTGCAAATGATCTTTGAGAGAAACCGGTTGCCTGCTTTAATTCCTATTAACCAGGGGAGTCTACAGACTCAACAGTGGTTCAACAACTACCACTGTTATATTACTTGCTGTTGTTCAGCAAAGGCTATTTTCTCCTTCTTCCTTCTCCAAAAGCTCCTTCGTCTACCTCCCAGGGTATGTCAGCAACAGACAATGAAAAGGACCAGATGTTCAGCTGCCAAGCTCACCTTCTGCCTTGTTTAAAAAATTTTATATAAGCATTTGAGTGCTCAATGATATACTGTGAGCATAGAGGTGACATAACCCGTTTAAGCCCTCCAGAAAAGAAGTCACTTTGGAAATACAGGTGAGCACAAGCACTGGCAATCATCCAAGTGCTCCTCCAGCCTCATTTGCTGTCTCATTCTTTGAAACGCATATTCATTTCCCTAAAAAAACCCCATATTTAGATGAAGCAAACAAATCATTTGTCTTGAATACAAGACACCATAATATTTGCTTTAAGGTTCCTGTGGTGGAATTGCAGCACAATAACGTACAACGCTTCGAGGAAGACGTGATAGGCTTTTCTGCAGAAATGTTTTGTTAAAACTAGTACTTCTTTGAAGAGTAGTCAGGTTGGGAAAAGGCATGCCAGAGATTAGAACTGGAACGAACGCAGCTTTACAGGACTGGGGAGGGGGGTAGGGGGAAAGAAGTGGGGAGGCAAGGAGAGGAGGAAGGTGAGCTAACCAGAATAGAATTAATTACTGTTAAATTATTTGTGTTTCAGCTTCTACATAACATTTCCCTCAGTTTCCATTAAAGTGCTCACCCCATTGTCAATTAGCCACTAAACCAGAAAAGAAGAATTTGTAAACCACCTATTTTCCCACATATATGCAATAGTGCCACAAAGTTATTACGGTGCAGAAAAAAAACCTCAGCCAAAGAAGAAAAAAACAGCAATGAGATAGCTCATTGTATACATCCATGGGGTCACTATTTTAAGCTTTTTTTTTTCTTGATATTGTATAACTTCAAAGGAACTTTGATTTAGCCATTCCATATGGCCCTGGCAAATAGTCTGCAATGACAAATAAAAATGTCTACCTTGTGTTTAAATTGTTTTGATATACAAGATATTTATATTGTGATGCGGACATTTCTCGCTGTGTGAACATTTCTTAGTAATCTTCCTTTACGTAAACATTTACAGTGGAGTCACCTCTAGCACTGCTAAGAGAAGGTGTGACACCAAGCCTTACTTTTATCAAAGTATTCCTAGAAGGGATCGCTAGCTCTAGGGAACTGATGATAAACAGACTTGTCTTCAAAAGTGCTCCAACATAAAGGTGACATTTTGAATGTTGATGGTCTCCAAGTAGATCAAACCATCTGTAAACTTTCAAATCCCAATTTCAGAACTAAATTACTAGTTTTTCCTGCCCCTCCAAAATCACTGACAACCCAAACCTGCACCTCTCCCCCAATAAGGGAAGCTGCTTACTGCTGCTGCTGAAGATTCACATGCATGTCACTGTCCATCTCCAGTGAAGAAATATCATTATTATTTACTTATCTAAAATAATGAGAAAACTGGATTTTTTAAATAATAGTTGTACAAGAAGATTCTCCCATACTTACGAGGACTTCTCATGACCACGAGCACTTGGGAAGAACCTAAAGCACCCGAGAAACCCTTTGAGGAGGAGTAAAAGCCTTCTCTAACATTTTTAGCTCACTTATTTAAAAACAGGTCTGCAAGCACCCCCAATAACATCTGGAGTTAGTCAGTGGATGAAGACAAGTTTGGTAGCTCTACGTAATAAAAGATGATCCCACGTGTTTTGTTAAGTCACTCAGCTAAAGAGAAAAGGTGAAGACGAAGTTCAACTACTCGGGAGTTCTTACCTAATAATTTGTGATGTCATCAGCCAGTTTCTGCAACAGAACCTGGCAGCTACCATGTTGTTGACAAAACAGTCTGCAGTAGGAAATACAGGTTTAATACAGGAAACAATGTCAAAAATACCCTTCTGTAATTCAGTTATATAGCCAATAAAAAGACCTCATTTAGGCTCAATTAGGTCTGCTAATCACAGTGATAGTTTTAACTCTCATTATCAATGCCAGATGCCCTATGGTATTCACAATTACCAGAAATCCATGTTCTATGACATGAACAAAGAATTGCTGCAACATTAAAACTGAGAAAACAGGACCTCAGAGGCCAAGTGACAGCAAAAGCAAGTCCTCAATTTGCATACATACACCTTAAACAGAAGAAAGCAAGAGGAATTGCACTTGTCTTGATGTGACACTTCCAGGTACATTTCCCATCTCCTGTATGCAGTGAGGGAAGACAGTGACCCTCATTTTTTCTTTTGCACATCCAATAACATTCTGTAACATAGGGCCACTAACCCAAACTGAGGATATCACAGGGCTAGCCATGGACCAACTCTTTTTGCCTCCACTCTGCTGGAGGCAAAAGGAGAGAGACAAAGCCCTTACCCACAGGACAGCCTTGCTTCTGAGTGAGGTCTCTCAGAAATAGAGAGCCCCTTCCAAGCAACATGCCTAGGTTTCAGGGAGGAAGAATGACTTGCTGAAATGCAGCAAAGGCCATGATTTCTGAGAGACGTGCCAAAAAATTTCAACCAAAGTTCTTCTGAGTCCTGAGAAGCTAATCAAGAGGGTGAAATTGTGAAGGCTGTAACATAAGCTAGAGAGAGGAGCATGTCTCACTTTTAAAGACAGAAAGGTCTTCTAACCAAGTCCTCAATTTTTACATTTTAGAAGCATTCAGGTATCCTATGCAGTGTCACCACAGTCATAAAAAAAGTTAGGCTGAACATTAGAAATAAGCACTGCTTTTTTGTAGTCAATTTGTTTCTTTATATTTAAGGAGCTTACTGTCATCTCAGCCTATGTTACCATGTCCAAGAGTCTGTGTAGGTTTGTAGACCACCAGCAGCATATAGCAAAGAAATGCTGTTTCTCAACTACAACAGCAAGAGCAGGAACCTTCCTTTGATGTCTCTTCCCTTCACTCGCCCTCCAAAAAATTGGTAGTCTGGTTTATAGTATTATGTTCTACAGATATTACTAGAGAAGTATGCAGTCTTACATATTTAATACATCCCATCTCACCTGAATATGGACTTTGCTTTAGAAATCAGAGTAAATCCCTACAGTTAATCCAGCAAAGAGGGTTCAACAGAAGACTGGGCATTGACAATATTCTCAGTTTTGACTACATCAGTTGTACATCGTGCTTTACGATTTCTTGTTGGGGGAGGGTGAAGACACAAAAGGCTTTTTTGGTCCAGAATCTCTGTATCTAGCTGAAAGATTCCTGAGCACTAAGGAATATTTGTTTTAAAGCAAAAAAACCCAAACAACAACAACAAAAATCTCACCTAACATATTGCTAAAAACACCTTGGTGAGTTCCATCAAATGTTTATGTAAGACTACTATTTATTGCCTCTGCATTGTCCTCAGACACATTGTACTGGATTTGTTTCCAGCATCACTAGCTTAAGTTTAATTTCTAACATACACTAATACATGAAAAATCACACCTAGAAACTTTACAAAAAGGCCAGTTCATCAGTACATACTATCTCCTCCAGAGTAGCCATGATGATTAATAACAATGATTTCTGTACATTTTCTGTCTTGCCAACAGAGCTCACAACTCTTCTTCTGTGGCACCTTTTAAAACTTTACAGATAACATCAGTTTCAGAAGCTCAAGCTGACAAAGAATATGATTGAAGCCTCCAGCTCCCCTACTTTCCCCAAAATTAAAGGTGGAAGAGAAGCTTTAACTCAGAGAAACCACTACTTCTGCAGGTTATTACTATTTCTTCATAAGCTCTCACTCTCTCTCACTGAAATAGGTGAGAACCTGCCTCAGCACTGTTCTTGGCTCTGCTAATGTCCTTTGACTAACTTATACAGCTCTAACTTCTGCAGCTAAACTACCAAACAAGTTCTTTAGATCTACTCCACAATATAACGTTCACACATTCCAGGCATCAACCACTACTTTCTTTTCCTCATTGGTTTCTGCCCATTGCCCACTATCTCCATGGCACACTGGGCCCCAGTCCCACATAAGAGACGACTCAGCCCACACATCTGACTTGGACACCAGTATTACTCAGTCTTATTGTTAATGTGAACATAACTCCATCCACAGGGGCAGCAGCAGACTCCCAATTTCCTGAATTTCTGCCTGGATTTCCCCTGGCTTACACAAACAAACAGCATTTGCACACCCATCTACAGTCACTTTTTTCATGCTGTGACTTCTTATCAGCACCTTGCTGGTAAACTTTCTCCCCACCTGGCATTTCTTGGGAATTTGGGCAGGAAGGGAGGAAAAAAATACAAGCCTAGCAAAAATATAGGCACCAGATTTTGATCCACTGTACTGCTTATAAACCACACTCCATCATTTCCTCACTGGTCGAAGCCAGCAGTGCCAACAAGTTTCTGTTAGGTATGAAAGAACGAAAGGTAAACTATAAAACATACCCAACATCAGCACTGTGGATGTCCCACAACCACAATGGATTAAGAATCCATCCCAGCACCTGGTCCCAGGAAATCACTTAACTGCAAGACTATGCAATTACTTCCAAAAATTAATATATAATTTTATATATATATTATTTTATATATAATTATTTTCAAAACACTATTTCCATGTACAGCTTCTTTCCCTAAAATACCAGCAGGACTCATTCAAGAAGCATACAACAGAAGGACAGCAAGATGCAATCTGAAAGTGACAGCCTTATCACGCAACTGGCACTATTAATTCACTGCTTCTTTGCAGATATGTGGCCTCACGATCTGGTTTGTTTTATTTTTCTTATTTCCACGTGCTTTCTGGGTAGGGCAGCTTGTATCAACTTATTTTAACATCCCCCTCTCTTCCCAATTTGTTTTTAAGGAGTTAGACAATAGGACAGCATACAACGTTGCCTGTTCTGGAGCTGCAGCATCCAGTGCTGGTAACAGAAAATATGCTCCCGTCACTTGCAGATTCATCTTCGAAAGGCCATCCGAAAAGCAAACTACGCAGCCTGCACCCTAAAGTTTGCATCACTGCAGAAAGCAACTGGCTTGCCCTGAAACAGGTTACATCTGTGTGGAAACGAGACACATGGAAATAATCAGTGCGCACTCCCTCAGCTGCACCGAGGAACGCGTTCGCTTTTATTTCGCTGTTGGACACACGAATTGGCTCCTCTCGTTCCGGGGGAGAGGGAGGAGAAACGACCCCATCGCTCGGGCCCTGGCCAGAGGTTGCCTTCGCCGGGCTGCGCAGCGGTGCCTCGGGCGCGGCTCTCGGCAGGGCGCGGCAGGGCAGGGCCCGGGCGGCAGTCGGGGAAAGGGCCAGGCGAGCTCACCCCCCTCAACAGTCGCACAGAGACAGACTTCGGGGAGACTATTCCTGCCAAGGGCCGGGGCGCCCAGCGCCGTAGCGCTCTCGGAGGAAGCGATACGCGATCGCCCCCGCCCCTGCTCCACGGGGAAAGGACGCGGCCACTTACAGCTCAGGACCCCCAAGTACCCGAGGAGCAGCAGGCGGAGGCTCCGGCTTGGCATCTTCCCGGTAACGGCCGCTCCTCACCGGCGGCAGCGGTTAATAACCGCCGGGCGACGCCGGCGAGGCGTGAGGCGCTGCCGGGGGGGGTGGCCCGGCCCGGCCTTGGAGGGACGGGGCGGTGCCTGGCGGGCCGGGGGCGCCTGGGAAGGCAGCTGCCAAGCAGGTGCGACAGCCCCCGCGCCGGCGCAGCCTTCCCGCTCACGCCAGCCCTCCCGCTGCCGCAACCCCGAAACTTTTAACATGTCGGAGGAGGCGCTTCCCCGCCCCGCGCCGGGTCCCAGCGCGGGCAACGGCGGCTGGCTGCGGGGCTCAGCTACGGCCACCGCCCTGCTCTGCTCTGGGGCCGCACGGAGAGGGGAGCCGAGGCGGCTTCGCTCCACCTTCGGGCGCGTCGCGCTCCTGATCCGTGTCCTCCTCGCCCTGAAGCCAGCGCGGTACCCCCTCGCATCCCGGGTCTGCATCGTATCGTATTGTGTTCAGCAGCTCTTCCCTCCGACGAATTTAATTAACTGTGAGTCTTCCTAAGCTCAAGGACATTTGTTGCAACACAATAAACTTTAATTACGAAGACCTTCAACTTCTGAAAGAAGACCATAGTCCCTGTTGGTACGTTTCTCGAAGCCAAACCCAGCCAGGGTGGAAGTAGGAATAACAGGGTGAACTCACGAAACAAAAATTTCGATGTTCCGGATGAAAAGAGCAATGTGATCATGAGGCGCTGTTCTAAGTTGTAGACTTCTTTAAATAAAGGCATAGTGACTCCTTGTGCCTGTGCAGTTGGGCTGGACAAAATCCCACCTACCAGCAGAAGGTGGACTGCACAGTGACCTTCAAAGCCTTTTTTATGAATAGTTTATAACAATCTGGGAGATTCTTGATTAAATATACAGGAAGTGTAATGGTTCTTTAAATTTATGAATAAAGGAAAATTACTCTGTGACAGTTAATTGTGCATATGAATAGTTTCTAATGACATCTTTATATATATATATCTTGTATATTACCACTCATGAAATATGGTTCTATAACAGGAATTATTGTAAGCATTTCTTTGATAATCAGCACAGCAATATTGACTGTAGTTTGTTAGGCTGTAGCAAAAGGAGGGAAGATTATTAATCAACTCTATAGCAGCTATTTTAATGGAGACAAAAAAATTGGATGCTATGAAGCCCTTTGTATCACAATATTCTTAGCTTACTATTCACATTAAAAGAGGCTATAAAATAGAAGTAATATTTCTGCAAAAAAGGTACAGAGATATATGTCAGGTAAACGTTACCAGTATAATGGTGACTTTCATTTAATAAATACATTTCTGTGGCTCAGGATATTATAACTTAAAGCCTATACATGGGGTTGGGGACCACAGACTGAGCTGTATGAGGCCTTTACCCTTGGGGTTAGGGTCAAGGTTCAGAGGATCACAAAGCCTAGAGCTCCAGGGACAATGAGTCTGGACAAGTCTGGAGCCTCCGTCCAAAAATCCATTCTTACAAGGGGGTTACAGTTGGGTTAGAGTTCAGAGAACCACAAAGCCTAGAGGAGCTCTAGGGATACTAGGCCTGGAGAATGCATGCCAAGGGTAGTACACCATGCACCAACATTGCTCCCTCCACCCCTTTCTCATCTGGGCCACCCATGGTGCTGCGGCCCAAGGCCTCAGTTCCACAAATCCATTATAGTTAGGGTTAGGGCATAGAGAACCACAAAGCCTAGAAGTCCAGGGATGCTGGGGCTGGACAAGGCATGCCACTGAAAGTATGGCACTTCACCAACATTGCTCCCTCCACACCTTTCTCATCTGGGCCTGCAGAGGTGCTGCACCTTAAGGCCCATCCCTGTGCGGCCATTCTTTTTAGGGTTAGGGTTCAGAGAACCACAAAGCCTAGGAGTCCAGGGACACGGGCTGGACAAGGCATGCCACTGGTGGTACGGCACTGCACCAACATTGCTCCCTCCACATCTTTCTCCTCTGGATAACTCATGGTGCTTTTTCCTGAGGCCTCCGTCCCACAAATCCATTATTTTTTTGGGGTTGGGGTTAGGGTTCAGGGAACCACAAAGCCTAAGGGTCCAGGGACAATGGGGCTGGACAAGGCATGCCAAGTGTAGTACAGCACTGCACCACCGTTACTCCCTCCACACCTTTCTTCTCTGGGCCACCCATGCATGGGGCTGGGGCCTGATGCTTCCATCCCACAAAGCCATTATTTTTAGGGTGTGGGGTTAGAGTTCAGAGAACCACAAAGTCTAGAGGTCCAGGGACACTTAGGTTGGATGGGGCATGCCGCTGAAAGTATGGCACTGCACCACATTGCTCCCTCTACATCTTTCTCCTCTGGGTCACCCATAGTGCTGTGGCCTATGGCTTCTATCCCACAGTTAGATTATTTTTAGGGTTAGAGTTAGGGTTCAGAGAACCACAAAGCCTAGTGGTCCAAGGACACTGTGTCTAGACAAGGCATGCCAAGTGAAGTACAACACTGCACCAACATTGCTCCCTCCACACCTTTCTCCTCTGGGTCACTCATGATGCTGCGGACCACGGCCTTCACCCCACAAATCCATTATATTTAGGCTAAGGGTTAGGGTTCAGAGAACCACAAAGCCTAGAGGTCCAGGGACACTGGAGCTGGACAAGGCATGCCAAGTTGAGTAAGGTATTTCACCAACATGGCTCTCTCCACAGCTTTCTCAGCTGGGCCACCCTTGCATGAGGCTGGGCACCAGGGTCTAAGCCCTAGGCAGCCATTACCTTTAGGGTCAGGGTTCGTAGAGCCACGAAGGCCAGAATTTCAGGGACTCTGGTGCTGGACTAGGCATGCCAAGTAGAGCACGCCACTGCTCCAACATTGCTCCCCCTACAGCTTTCTTACAGAATAACGGAGTGGAACTGCTCCGAAGCGGACTTGAGTAGCACAGGAGCAGCTGATGTTACCTAACAGGTGGTTTTTTTGTTTGTTTGGTTTGGTTTGGTTCTTTTTTTTGGTTTGGTTTGGTTTTTTTGTTCTCTTTTTTTTCTGTAGTTTTCCCTCTCATAGTGACAGATAAGTTCAGAAGACAATTCCATTAGACCTGACGGGATTCATCCACAGCTCCTGAAGTTGCAAAGCCACTGTCCATCTTATTTTAAAAGTCTTGGCAGTATGGTGAAGTTCCCACTGATTAGAAAAGGGGAAACATAATCTCCATTTTTAAAAAGGGAAAAAAGGAAGACCCAGGAAACTACAGAACAGTCAGTGTCACCTCTGTGCCTGGCAAGATCATGGAGCAGATCCTCCTGAAGGCTCTGCCAAGGCACATGCAAAACCAGGTGTTGATTAGTGACAGCCGACACGGCTTCTCTAAAGGCAAATCCTACCTGACTACTTGCCTTTTACAGTGGGATCACAGCATTGGTGGACAAAGGGAGAGTAACTGATGTCATCTGCCTGGACCTGTGCAAAGCATTCAACAATGTCCTGCATGACATCCTGGTATCTAAACTGGAATGATATGGATTCAATGGATGGACCACTCATTGGGAAAGGAATCATAGAATCATAGAATGCCAGGTTGGAAGGGACCACAAGGATCATCTGATCCAACATTTCTAGGTACTACTATAGTTTAGGTGAAATGGCTCAGCACCCTGTCAAGCTGAGATTAAAACTGTCCAATGTGGGGGAATCTACCACTTCCTTTGGGAGACTATTCCAACGTTTGACTGTCCTCATGGAGAAAAATTTACCTCATGTCCAATTGGAATCTCTCCAACTTGTGCCCATTACCTCTTGTCTTTTCCATGTGACTTCTTGTAAATAGGGAATCTCCATCTTGGTAGCCAACCTTTAAGTACTGGAACATGGTAATGAAGTCTCCCCTAAACCTTCTCTTCTCAAGGCTGAACAAACCCAGTTTTCTCAGCCTCTCCTCATATGGCAGGTCCTCCAGTCCTCTGATCATCCTTGTGGCCCTCCTCTGGACCCTCTCCAGCCTGTCTGTGTCCTTTTTGTAGAGCGGGGACCAAAACTGAACCAAATACTCCAGGTGTGGTCTGACAAGTGCTGAGTAGAGTGGGATGATGATTTCTTTATCTCTGCTTATGATGGCCTTGTTGATGCAGCCCAGCTTCCTGTTGGCTTTCTTTGACACTGCAGCACACTGATCACTCATGTTGAGCCTGTAATCCACCAAAACCCCCAGGTCCCTTTCCACAGGGCTGCTTTCCAGCCAGGTGGATCCCAGTCTGAACTGTACTCCTGGGTTATGTGTTCCCAGGTGCAAGAACTTACCCTTCTCCCCATTGAACTTCATAAGGTTCTTGCTAGTCCACTCCTCCAGTCTGTCCAGGTTATCCTGGAGGGTGGCTCTCCCTTCTGGAGTGTCAACCTCTACACTCATCTTGGTGTTGTCAGCAAACTTCATCAGGGTGTTCTTGATCCCAACATCCAGATCACTATGAAGATGTTAAACAGCATCAGGCCCAGTATCGATCCCTGGGAGACCCCACTTGTAACCATTTGCCAGTTTGAGGAGGGGCTATGTACTGTCACCCTTTGGGTAAGGTCTATCAACCAGTTCCCCACCCACTGCACAGACCACTTGTCAAGGCCGTAACGAGTCAGTTTCTCCAGGAGGAGACTATGTGGGACCATATCAAAAGCCTTGGAGAAGTCCAGGTAGAGGATGGAACTGGCTGGATGGTCACACTCAAAGAGTGGTGATCAATGGCTCAATGTCCAGATGGAGACCTGAGATGAGAGGTGTTCCCCAAGGGTTGGTACCCAGACCGGTGCTATTTAACATCTTTATTGGTGACATGGACAGTGACATTGATTGCACCCTCAGCAAGTTTGCTGATGACACCAAACTGTGTGGTGAGGTCAACACGCTGGAGGGAAAGGAGGCCATCCAGAGGGACCTTGATAGGCTTAAGAGGTGGACTTGTGCAAACTGCATGAAGTTCAATAATGCCAAGTGCAAGGTTCTGCACCTGGGTCAGGGCAATCCCAAGCACAATTACAGGTTGGGTGGAGAATGGACTGAGAACAGCCCTGAGGAAGAGGACTTGGGGGTTAATGGCTGATGAGAAGCTCAACATGAGCTGGCAATTTGCCTTTGCAGCCCAGAAAGCCAAACGTGTCCTGGGCTGCATCAAAAGAAGCATGGCCAACAGGTCAAGGGAGGTGATTCTCCCCCTCTGCTCTGTTTTCATGAGACCCCACGTGGAGTACTGTGTCCAGTTCTGGAGTCTCCAACATCAGAAGGACATGGAGCTCCTGGAGAAAGTCCAAAGAAGGGGCATGAAGATGATGAGAAGGCTGGAGTACCTCTCCTATGAAGACAGGCTGAGAGAGTTGGGGTTGTTCAGCCTGGAGAAGAGAAGCCTCCAGGGAGACCTCATGGCAGCCTTCCAGTATCCAAAGGGGTCTACAGGAAAGCTGGGGAGGGACTTTTTACAGGGGCTTGTAGTGAGAGGACAAGGGGTAATGGATCAAAACTGGAAGAGGGGAGATTTAGGCTAGACATTAGGAGGAAGTTCTTTAGTGTGAGAGTGGTGAGACGCTGGCACAGGTTGCCCAGGGAATCTGTGGAAGCCCCATCCCTGGAAGTGTTCAAGACTAGGTTGGATGGGGCTCTGAGCAACCTGATCCAGTGGGAGGTGTCCCTGCCCATGCAGTGGGGTTGGATCTAGATGATCTTTGAGGTCCCTTCCAACCCTGGCAATTCTATGATTGTGACCTGTGAGTAGCCCATCTCTTGTTTGCAGAGTGGAAGCATCAAAGATTACAGTTTGTACCACTTTTTCCCTTTTTTTCCTGTGCTTTCCTAAGTTCAGTATTCTTTAAACTTTTTAGTGTCTCTTAGCTGATCTATAATAGCAGGTAGCCCAGCAAGGTTGCTGGTAACTGTGCCTGGTTATAATGAGAGGACCAAGAGTGAAGATTTAGGATCTGGAACCACCAAGGAAGAAAGAAAAAGACATAGGAAAAAAAGTACTCCTGTGCATGACTATTCCCATATCTTTATTTATACCAAGAGTCAGAGGGCTCATAGTTGGAATTTACATTATTTAGGTTTTGATCAAGAACACGCACTTGAATATTTTTCTATATTTAAAGAAGAAACAGATTTTTCATATTTCTAAAAGAGGAATGTTGCATTTAAGATGATCATAGATACTATTTGAGACTTGGTGCCTGTTGTTAAAACTCACATCTTGGAATATGGGAAAAGTGGATGGAAATCTGTTTTGTAACACTGCCAAAAGAGATTCCATTTAATTAACTAGCTTAATCATCAAAATACGCATTTCAGGCTCCATGTCACAAACTTTGTTTCTGAAACTCATTGATCGATGTGCTATGTAGTTTTCGTTGTGCCCAGACTACCAGCCAGCAGTACATTGAATCTGTCAACTTGAAAGCCTTGCTCTTTAGTGTGAAGAATTATCAGCAGCTGTGTGTGAGAGTGTGGAAAGGCTGATATCTACAATTTAAAGGATAATTTTTTTTATTTTTTTATTTTTAATTCTCATCGCACCTAGCTTTTTGTAATGTTTTGGGTATTGCTGTAATGGCTGTCCACTCCTCCAGTTACATCAGACCTTGTCTCCTTTCTACTTTTGTGGCATCTTGTCATTTTGTTTAGCTGCTTCATGTTACTTTGACTCCTGTCTGGAAAAAAGTAATCTGATTTAGCTAGCAGATAATCTTATTGTTTTATACTTCGAAACTGAAAACTGTGAGCAAGTATAGTTTTGAGAAAAGAAGCAAAAAAATTTTCAGATTTTCTTTTTTTCCACAAAGCTGTTGTTGATGGCTCTTTAAAGACAGGGTATGCCATAGTTCAGTTGTCTTGGTATAATGAAAAGGATTAAAGTGCTGTGATAGAACACTTGACCTCTATTAGACTTAAAATTTTTCATATCTAACGCATCAGTCAAATTTGAACCAGGAAAGCCAGAAATGTGAGGGTGGAATAAGATAACAAGAATACAAATTATGTGTTCTTGTAGCTTTCTCTGTTGATAAAGCTCTCTCCCCTCCATTTTCTCCAACATCTTTTATAATTTTATCTTTGCCTTGCAAAGTACAGTATGAATGCAATTTTTTTGAACAGAATGTTCAAGATTACTGCCACCAAGCAGACTGCTCAGTAGCAATCAAAGGTACATTTCTAAAAAAGATCCACCAAATTGGATGGGATTATAGGAGGTTTGCTGATTCAGCCTAAGGCTCAGTGTACAATGCATTAGTCACAATGCTGATGGTGGCAGATTCAGAATTATTTTGCCACAGTGTGCACAGGAATGTGTATATGAAGCTGCACTTTAAGCCAGGTCACTGAAATAATGTGAATAAAACATAATCTTTCAGCAATACTGATCCTGCAATTTTGTATCACTTCCGTGATCTTATGTTCAGTGCCTTGTACAGCGCTGCCACTGTTGTCTACCTAGAAGGTAAGCAGTGAGAAATGTATGAGAAGGGCCAAGGGAGGGGTAGGAGTTTTTAAGCGAGTTTTGCTTTTGAGGCAGTCTTTCTTCCATGAGAGACACAAACCATCACAATTCGTTACTTACCAGTTAGAGATGGGTCACATACTATGGTGTAAGAGCTCCTAACAGGGTTGCTGTTGCTTTATAGGGCAATCTACCATTTTCTTCTGCACATTATAAAATAACATCCACAGTTTTCCTGAAAGTCAAAAGGCTTTGTGAAGTCTGATTCCTTGTTATTATTATTGGACAGCTTTTCACTTTTGTTACCTGTCTCTTCTCGGTATCACAAACATGCTTTGTGTTATGACACACTAAAAGCCACTGGGCTTCAGGCAAACCTTTCCCAGAGCACTTCTCAGTCAGACGACCTTTGTCTTTTGGCATCAAGGGATCAATAGCTGAGGGATTGCACCTAGCCTTTATGTTCCTTCCCCACAGGCTGCTTGTGTGGCCATGTTTGGCAGCTGAGAGTAACCCCCAGCTGGCCCTGGGCTCCGTCCACGGTGTTAGAGTGGACCTAGGGGTTTTTGCTCCCTCACAGAAGCCTCAAGTAAATATACTGTAGTAAACAGAGAAATGATATTACACTTGTGAGCTGGCTGTGTCATCATGAATCAAAAATAAGCTTGAAGAATGAACTTCTTTATGAATCCCAAATCTATGCCATTGTTGCTCTACTTCTGCTTTTGTCCAGGGGCTGTAGAGATGCCAGCTAAACCCTGGGTGAAATTTCCTGCAGCTTTGGATGTCTTTTGATTTCCACTTGGGGTAAAGCTTTGCACTCACTGTTCAGTGAAGATTACTAAAAGGCAGAGGGCTGTGATCAGGCTCTTCCTGTAGTCTTCAGCGTGTTACAAGTCCCAGATGGTTTTTATCTGCATTGTGCTTTCAGAGTGACACCAACAAGTGGAAGGAGGAATCAGATATTCTAACACAATTTTTCTGAAGATTAAGCTGAATAGGAAGTTGGAAGTACTTGTACAAAAGAAGATTTAGAGATTAGAAAGTGGCAATTTAAAACAGAGGGAGAGACTTATAATAAATAAGTGTGTAGAATCAAATAGGATTTTACTCTTGCTGAAGACTTCCTCAGAGTGACAGAATAGGCTTTGTTTCCATCTTTCATTCTCCAAGCATTTTTAATTTATTTCCTTATAGAGTAGAAATGTTCTTGTTATACCCTACATTGTGAGTTTGTTTGGGGTTTTTTTACTGTTTAAAACAAAACAATTATGTGTTGTATTCATTGACTGCATATGATTCCTCAAGCCATAGAATTAAAACATAATAGAATTGTATAGTTGAGCTATAATGATATAAATAATAACAGCATCTTTGAGACTATGAACTGTTTTACACACACAAGTATGTAGCCTACAATAAGCCTGGTGCACTAAAAATAACTCATATTTAACTTTTTTCAAAAAATTAAGAAGCAGGATGATTGACTTGCTGAAATTCTTCATCTATCAAATACTGTAACAAAGAGTACAAATGGCTACTGTACTGCACACCTGGCTCTCTGGATGAGAGCCCAGGTGAGCAGGGAAACCAGTGTAAGGTACCAAGCCAGGAGCAACCAGCTGTCTTGCTGCTCTGCAGACGTGTTTCCACAGTGGAAAATTCTCTGACTGCTGCTGGCCCTTGCCAGTATTAACACATTTGTTTTTTTGATGTTGAGTTTAATTACATCCTTTAGCTCTTAATGACACTAATTCAGCATAACTGTTTCACGTTGTCATGGAACTGTCAGCACGTTCTTGATGGCTGTTGTTACATCTGTGCTACTTGGGGACTGGGCTGAAGAGGTCCATCAGCTAAACTGTAAAGCATTGAAACGAATTCTGAGTTATTTCACATATTTAAACAAATTTTAGCAGAAGCCATGGTTTTCCTACGCGAGCAGTAGCTAGTCTGTGCTTGGCTTCAAACTTTTGGGGCAGTAGGGAGGCCACCGAGGGTGAGGGGGGACTAGCGTTGAGGAGCAGGAGTGACCGGGTCTGCCCACCGCCCTGCCCCAGCCGGGCACCACAGACCCCCGGCTGTTCGTAGCAGTGCTGTAGCTCCGGTACTACACATCTGCGATCCTTACTACCAGGCGGCTGAGCACTTTACGGCCATCCCAACGACTGCTGGTCTTGGGGGATTACCTTGCTGCCCGGCGAAGGAGGTCTCTTGAGGGAACAGGAGGGCAGAGGGGTTACGCGTTACACCCACAGCGTAGCATAGCTAATATACACATAACGGGGCCTTTGACTACAGAGGTAAAAGCGGTGGGCGAGGAAGGCCCGCCCCAGGCAGCGCTGTCCGCAGCCGCCGATTGCTACCCTCCACTTCCGCCGCCGCTGCCCCGCAGGCTCCGCACCGCGCCTACAGGCGGCCCCGGCCTCGCAGCGCCCCCTGGCGGCCGCGAAAGGAGGAGCGCCGGGCGGAACCGCGCTGCCGCCGCCGCTGTTTCCGGCGGAGCCGGGAGAAGAGGCACCGGGGTAGAGGGTCTCGGCCGGAGTATGGCGGCGCGCTGGGCCGCCCGCTGCCTGCGGGGCGGGCAGGATAGGCGCCGTGAGTGGCGGGGGCTGGGCGTCTGGCTGGTCGTGGGCTTGTGCGCTTGGGCTTTGAGGTGCTCGGCTTGGTGTGACCGGGCCTGGCCGTGCGGGGAGGCTGGGGCCCTAGGCCCGCCGGGCTGAGGAGGGTGCTGCGGGAGCGGGCCGGGGAGCGGTGGCCGCGGGGACGAGACGCAGAACGGGCTTAGGCTGCAGGGCCCTATCCGAGGGAAGAGCCTGTGCAGCCAGAGAAAGAACGTCACTAAGATTTTGTTGCTTCGGGTTTTCCTGTGGTGACTTCATGCGGGCAGTGGGCGGGCACTAAGCTGCGGAAGTGTTTACCATATGCGTGAGGAGACAGACACATGGATTAGCAGTGCAGTGGCATGTCTTCTTTTCTGTAGAGAGAAGTGTATTATAAGGAGGCTTTAAAAACCCCTTATTGCTTATTTTACATCATTCCTTTTTCCAGGGTTCATCTCCACGCCGACTGCTACTCGACTGACATCAGATGAAGTGATTCAGATGCGTAATGAGCTCTTTACCAAAGAAAAAGAGAGACAGTTATCTCTGTATCCACGGATTGAGAAAATCGAAGTAAAATACACTGGAAAGTCTCACCCTGGCAGTGTGTTTGTAATGAACAAAGCTTTGTCTACTCCGTACAACTGTGCCATGCGTAAGTTTTAAACTAAGGTTGTACCAGTGGTGATGAAAAATGTGCTGCAAGTTGAAGTACTTGTCATCCAAATTCGAAATGTTAATACTGATATTTCAAAGACCCAGGTAACAGACATGCATTTAAAATATTTCTAGTTGGTATGTTTAAAATGCATTTATACTAAAATACATCAGCAGAAACTGAGTTTATTTTTGGAGGCTCTAACAGCTCATCCTTCCAAGTCATTCACAAAAGTGAAACTTGTAGTTTGTTGTTACAAATGTGGGGATCTAAACTGCTGACTCGGAGGAATGTGGTTAATACCTGTGTAATATTTCTTGTACTTTCTTCAGACTTAAGTGAATGGCATTGCAAGAAATCTGTTCTAGCTCTTGTGGATGGTGAAGTCTGGGATATGTATAGACCCTTGATGAAATCCTGTGAAATTCAGTTCCTTACTTTCAAAGATGAAGATCCAGAGGAAGTAAACAAGGTTAGTTTGTATCTTATCCCATTGTAGGCAACCATAATTATGACCACTTGATTCTCTATGCACCTTTCAGTTCCATGTATTTCTGCTTTCTTGAACTTTGTTGTTGTGAAAGTTCAGATATTTTTATTAGTTCGTTGGTACATGGTTTTCATTAACTGGACCAGGGTGTGGGCTAGGTGGTGTGTGGGCATCCCTTTCAACCTATATTGTTGTTGTATTCTCCGATTTCAGATTTAAATATCTCCAGAGAAACATATGCTTGCATTTTAAGTGCAGATTTGTTTGTTTAATTTTTTTTATTGATTCCATGTGGAGAATCACCTCCAAATAGAAGTTTAAGTGCTAAAGAAAGTGATGCTTATGTTGACAGCTAGGTTTGTGCATCAGTTAAATGTTGCTGTTCTTTTGGAATAAATAGCTGATGTTCATCTGGCATGGGTTGTTAGCTTCTAGGTAATAAGTCTCTGCTTTGAAATTCTCTTTGTAGGCCTATTGGCGTTCCTGCGCCATGATCATGGCATGTGTGTTAAAGCGAGCGTTCAAAGATGAGTACTCAGTGAATCTGATTAAAGCTCCAGAAGTGCCAGGTGATATAAGTGTTTTATCTTGAAAGTCTTGGTTTCCACTGCTTCTTAAGTGAGCGTCTAATAGTGTTACAAAAAAGAGGCTTTTTTGCCCCCAATGATTGAATGTACTTACCATTGATACGTGTCTTACATGGTGTTGTAGCCTTTGATTTACAGTAATCACACTGAAAACAATTTTGTTATCAAAAGTGCAGAAAATTGGTCTGTGTGGCAACTGGATTTCAGACCACTTAGGATTTCATAGGTTGAGTTAGTAACTTCAGGACATAACCTTTTAATTGTGAAGTTAGGTATTCAGAACATGTGATGTGTTTCTGTGAAATTTGCTTTAATAAGTCCGTAACCTCGTGAGCACACGAGTTAACTAAAAATTATGATGTATGCATGAAGTAGGAAGATTATTGAAATACTAACAACTCATGTGACCTGTTTTAAGATTTACAAAAGTAAGAAATACACAGAAGAGGAGGTTATTTAAATAACAAAGTCTGCATGATTTTGCATTTAATGTAGGAGGACTCCACATGACCTTCTTATACAATTGATTCCCCTTTCAGCAATGTTATTATTTGCCTGGATTGCCAAGTGTAGAGTGAATATTTTAGTTCTGCCAGGATTTGGAATAGTCTTGCACATACTAAGCTGTATGATTTTACTATAGGTATAGAAGTGTGAGCTTACATCATAAGCTTGATTTCTAAGATAGCAATAGCTGAATAAATATACACAAAGACTACTCTAACGACTGCCACAGAAATTTGTATTGCCTTTATCAGAAACTGGTGCCATGCTTGTGTCATGGATAAACATTTTAGTTCAGCTCTAATATCGTCTAATTTCAGTGTTAGATGTAGTTTTGAGAAGCACTATAACTTTTTTTCACTTTAGTGTGGCTGTATTATGCTGCTATTGCATTAAAATTAATTTTAAATGACTTTCTCATTCAGTGAAATGAAAATGACACAGGCATAATCTGCCATTGGACTGTATAATCACAGCTGAAAATGTATATTTTATCATGGGTTTCTGAAGATAATTCTGGTTTTCTTCTCAGCCATTTTGATATATTTATAAGAATATATTATGATGAAATATATACTTCGTTATAAACATTAGTATTTTTCTCTTTGGAATTGCAGTGATCTCTGGAGCTTTCTGTTATGATGTAATTTTGGACAATAGACTGAATGACTGGAAACCAACAAATGTAAGCACAGTAACTTCCTGTCTGAAAAGTTATATAGCTTACATCCTTGTCCAGTGGTTCTTTTTCAGTGGGGGGGAGGGGGCAGTGAGGTTTTTTTCTTTTTGTTGAGTATATCTACACTAGTATTCTTTTTTTAGGTCAGGAGTACTCTTTGGAAACTACTTTCTGCATTTACCACATACTGGCTCTCATTGCAGAGTGCTCTCACAGCACACAGGCTGGGTTCCTTTCAGATTAAATTAAGCCTTGAGCTGACCACTGGATGCTTACAGATACAAGGTCTGTGGGGCTAGAGTAAGTTCTAGTCTGAAATACAATTGCACAAACAATTGATGTGGCTGTTGGGACCTCAGTGCCATCTCTGTTAGTATACAGATCTGCTCCTGCTCTTCCCTGGTAAAGTAGCTGGAATCATAGTCTCTGTGTGAGTAGAGCCCTCTGAAAATAAAAATGTGTGTAATATGTGTATTTTCACCTAGTGGTTTACAGCATAATCAGTTTATTGTTGTAAAAGAACTGTGAGCATGTGCTGCAGCTGAAGCTCTCCTTAATAGCTTCCATGTTTTTCATGCTCTTCAGTAAATCTGATAATCTAAACCCCCTAAATCTCATAACAACTTGGTAGCTGGTATAGTCACAAGTGTTTTACTCATCTGGTGCCTTTTCTTGTTCTCGTGCCCAAATATCAGCAGAGGTGTGTATGGCTAACAAAGCAATATTGGTACAATACAGAAGTTTTCTTCCATATGATTTTGCAGTTAAAGTAACTTAGTTTGAAGTGTTTTCTACGTGGCGTCATAAACATAATTTCTCCTAATAACAATTTCTTGTTTATCAATAAATCTGAGTAGGCAGAGCTTTAGATTCTGGACCAAGGTGACAAATTTCTGTTTATGAATTATTTGTTACTTTTTTTGTTTTATTCCATTACAATAGAGATAATTCATAAGTGTAGTCATGACTCTGAGAAATAAGATACACAGATGAATATGAAAGAGTAGCAAGACTGTATAGGTGTATATATAATGTTAGGAAAACCTGAGAAGTTTAATTCTAATTTAATATACATTGGTTTTGATGGAAAAATGCTTACTGATGTGATTGGGCATTGAATCAGTCCATTTAAACAGTGATGATCTGTAGCAACCTGTTGCTGATAAATAGTAAGTGTTACAATCCTGTAGCAATATTCTTATATTTAGGGTTTATAGGAGATGATCCTTTTTGTTTTGACTAATATTTAGTATTTCCTACGCATTGTCTATTCAATGCAGCTGTGAAACAGTGCTGACAGTTTTATATGTATCAACTATTTTTTAGGACAACTTCCGTTCTCTTACAAGGGATGCCAGTAAGCTAATTTATAAAGACCTGCCATTTGAAACACTGCATGTTGAAGCAAAAGTAGCACGTGAAATGTTTCAGCGTAACAGGTAAGTGTTTGAATTTGCCTTTCTTTTAGAAAGGCAATTAGAAATTCATTTAAATCTCTGCTTAGTTTTGTAAATCTAAAATAAGATGTCACAGGTGAGGTAAGGAGGTACTTCTTCCACTACTCTGAATGAACACCCCTCCATTCTATTTGTCACTCTACCTTATTTTGTTTTTAATTGTTCCCTCCAGAGGCAACACCAGGCACCTTTGCTGGATGTAGTTTTGTGACAAATGGAAAGACTGTAGACTTCTTTGTGTAACAGTGTGCTTCAAAATTTCACTTTTTTTTAAACTGAAGCTCTGGTGGTTAGACTTGTTGTGCTAGTCACTCTCAACTTTTGCTGAAAGGCTTTCATATTCAAGAAATGTAGATTTTTTTCATGCCTTTGTATCTTCAAATGAAGATTTGATGAAATGCAGGTTTTGAGCTCTTCAGGGGGGAAAATGGGTAAAATACTCCGGCCTGTGCTATAAAAGAAGACTTGTTCCAAACACTTCAGTCTTCTTTTTTGAAAAAACACCTAAGCAGTGTTTTGGGAAAAAAAATAATTCTCTGGTCCACAGCTTTTTGGCAGTTGGAGAGAGGTGGGGGGAAATGAAAAAATGATTTATCATTTTGTGAACCAAAATAAAACTATTCTAAAGCTAAAATTACAAAAATAACCAGTGTTTTAGCTTAATAATGAAGATTATATTAATGTGACATATGGACCAGAGTCTCTCTGTTTTGTTGGCTGGCAAATGACAGTAGGTGGGAGCTGACTTTTATAATAGCTTTAGACATTGTGTATTTATGTGTGTAGAAAGAACAGAAGACACTTCACTGTCTTGCAGGTGACTGGCTGTTGAGGACCACACACAGCATAAAAACAGTTAGGTGAACCAATAGCATCTTATAGTCTTCATGTGACTTGAAATGCTCTTACTTGAAGCAGCGGGTTCATTTTATATTTCTGAATAAAACTGCTGAGAGAGCAAGGCCCTCTATAACATACACATAGAATATAATAGACTAGAATAAACTACTTCAATTGGAAGGGACCTACAACGATCGTCTAGTCCAACTGCCTGACCAGTTCTCAGGGCTGACTAAAAGTTAAAGCATGTTTTTAAGGACATTGTCCGAATGCTTCTTAAACACTGCAGGCTTGGGACATCGACCACCCCTCTAGAAAGCCTCTTCCAGTGTCTGACCACTCTTTGAGTAAAGGAATGCTTGCTAATGTGCACCTCTCCTGGTGCAGCTTTCAACTGTTCCCATGTGTCCTACCACTGGATCCCAGGGAGAAGAGCTCAGCACCTCCCTCTCCATGTCTGCTTCTGAGGAAGCTATATTGAGCAATGAGGTCGCCCCTCAGCCTCCTTTTCACCAAACTAGACAAGCCCAAAGTCCTCAGCCACTCCTCATGGGACATTCCTTCCAGCTTTGTTGCCCTCCTCTGGATGCATTCAAGCACCTTTACATCCTTCTTAAATTGTGGGGCCCAAAACTGCACACAGTACTTCAGGTGAGGCTGCACCAATGCTTAATAGAGGGAGATAGTTGCCTCTTTTGACTGGCTGGTCATGCTGTGTGTGATACAACCCAGGATATGATTTGCTCCTGTGGCTGCCAGGGCACACTGCTGATTCACACTGAGCCTGCAGTTGACCAGCACCCCCAGATTCCTTTCTGTGAGGCTGCTCTTTGGCCACTCCTCTCCCACTTTATACTTGTGCCCAGCATTACTCCATCATAGCTGCAGAATCAGGCATTTTGACTTCTTAAATTTCATCCCATTAATCGTTTCTCAGTGCTGCAATCTATCTAGACGCCTCTGCATGGCCTCTTGTCCCTCAAGAGAGTCAACAGCACCTCCCAGTTTCAAATTATCAGCAAACTTGCTAATGGTACATTTAGCTCCTGCATCCAGATTGTAGATAAATGTATTGAACAGGACTGGTCCTAGCATTAAACCCTGAGATGTAGCCCCATTCACTGCAACCGTTTCTGCTCTGCCCTTCAGCCAGTTCTTCACTCAGTGCTCCGTGAACTTGCACATTCCACAGTTGGACAGCTTGTCCGGAAGGATGCTATGAGGGACAGTATCAAAAGCATTACTAAAATCCAGAAGAACTACATCCACCACCTTCCCTTCATCCATTAGGCGGGTGACCTTGTCATAGAAGGATATGAAGTTAGTAAACAGGACTTTCCTCTTATGAACCCATGTTGACTGTGCCTGAGGACTGCATTATTCTTAAATGTCTTTCAATATTCCTCAGTATAATTTCCTCCGTAATTTTTCTAGGAACTGAGGTTAGACTAACAGGTCTGTATAATGTGCTTTATGAAACATGTCAATACATATTGTCATGTTTCATGTGAGCTGTTTCAAAGCTTGCATAAATATGAGCATGATTTTTAAGAATGCTTTTCAAATTTATCTCTTAAGGGTTCTTATAAGAACTAGGAGTTAAAGGTGAGAATTTAAAAAAATTTTTTTGTCTTGTTCAGATACAAAATGGAGATGATAGAACGAAATGCTTCTCAGAATATGGAAGGAATTGTAACGTTGCATAGGTGAGCAAAATTGAACTCTCATTCTGCAATGATTCACTGAAAAATTTGATTATATTGCAAATACTCTCTGCAAGTGAGAAGAGTAAGTTACTTGTGATGGTTTTCAGTTTAGAAATCCCTTGCATTCCTTATGGTCTGTTGTCTGTCTTAAGTTTTTGTTTGAGTGGGCATTGTGGTTTGGTTTTTTTTGCACAACCATTGTTTTGTGATACTTAACTCTTGGTGGATCTCACTTAATTTCTGTTTCTTGCTGTGTTAAAGTTGGTAAGTGCCAGAGAAGTCTTACTGCTTTAAATGCTTTTACATAAAATCTACATAAATCTCTCGAGCTTGAAAGGTTGAATAAAATACAAACCAAATATTTGTTTGAAAACAAGATTTAGCATTGTATAGTGGATTTTTCTTCCAAAGTTGTCTAGGTCTTCCTAATTGGCAAGCTACTGCCTTGTGGTGCTGGAGATGAGAATGGAGCTGGCTCCCAGGATGCCATGTAAGCTACAAAGTTCTTAGGCTAGAGGCAGAAAGCCTGTATTGTATCTCTGGCATATAAAGCAATTTATGACTAGCTTAGGCTAGTGTAGGTTATTCAGTTTTCTAGATGTGTAAGTTGTTCTGCATTTGATTTTGGAGTCCACATCTCTCTAAAGGAAGAGATGTCTTTGCCTTGATGGTTCTTGAAATTTTAGAATTCTGTAGTGTCTGTTCTTTCTCTTTCCTCCCACGCTCTAGTTTGGTTGATAAAAGGGAAAATGAGTTTACCTGTTGATTTCTGGGAGAGGTTTGTTCTGAGTATTCTCTTGCTGTACATCTTCTGGTCTCTCACTTTTCTTAATTGATTTGCAGTTTTCCAAGACCCAGAAGGGAAATACCTGTGTAGTTTGTCAAAGCTATACCGTAGAAAATGTGTGGTCTTGGAGACAAATCCTTTTTTGGTGCATGACAGTTACCCACTTTTAAAGCCAATATGGCTTCAAAGATTTGTTAAACCTAGGATCCTCTTCCTAGACTCAAGGTTTAAATTTCTTGAGCTAATTTTAGGAAATTGGGTGACCTGTACTTTTGCTTCACGAAACCTAGAAATGCTGAAATGAGGATTTGTTTAGATGTGGTTTGGGATTTCTGTGGATTTACTTTCATTTCTTCTGTAGATAGGAATTTACTAATCAGAAATAAAAACAAATAGGCTCGTACTTCTCTCTGAATATATTTGACATAGATTTTTTTTTTTTTTTTCCCTCCCATCAGGTTCGGTGACTTTGTAGATGTTAGTGAAGGCCCTTGTATTCCAAGAACGAGTTTCTGTTTTCAGTATGAGATAACGGCAGCCCATAATCTCCAGACTAACCAGTCTGGATTGATAAGGAGGTTCCAAGGTGTGTCCCTGCCAGTCCATTTGAAGGTAACTAATCCATTTTGTACAAGTTTTCCTTCTTTAAGTTAGGGCATTTGGCTTGCTTTCTGATCTTTATTATATGTTGTGCTGGTAGCCAAACATAATTCAGAGGTAAGAATAGGAGCAGAAAGTGAAGGCCCATGACGATGATGACTGTGTTGGATATTTGGGGTTCGTTTTCCTGGAACTGTTATGGATACGAAATCAGAACTAGAAAAGTTTGCATCAGAGTGCTCTTGATACTATTTCTCGGTACTGAAAATGTTGTTTTCATTGTGCAATTTCCACATGGCTATTTCATTTACCTTGCCTTAGTTGTGCGTATTAATTGTCTGAAATTGAGGCTGCTGACAGCGTTTATTCAGATTGAGGAAAGAGCAAAACTTTGAATTTGTACTCGTGATAAAGGATACCATTTCAAAATCTTTCATGACAGCAAGGTAGAACTTAGAAACAATAACAAAGTCGTAGCACTAATCAGTCTTAAGCAAAGGCTTTGCAGAACTGTAGGTGGAAGGAGGAGTTTTTCTTCCCATTCCTGTTGACTTACATGATTTTGACCTGTGGTCTAGCACATGTGCTATTGACTCACTTGGGGAAGTTTTAAAGAAACAGGTGGGCACTAGGTTCCTCACCTTATCTTGGTGTACCCTTCCTCATAATAAGATTGTATTTACCATTTTTGGCCATTACCCCCTGAATGATTTGACACAATGAATGGATGTGATCAGCAGACATTTATTCAAGTCCCCCAAAGGAATATAGGCAAATCAGACACTGAAATCGTGAACTGTAACATCTGAATTAGGGATCTTTGTTTTTGTGCCAGCATTCCTATACATTTTTCAGAATTTGTTCAATGATAAGATATTTTTTCTACCTTCACTAACATCATTTAATGACATTTAATACAGGCTCACCACACCGTGTGGCACAAACTGCTGGAAAGATCAAAGAAGCTGGTAAGTCTCATTAGTGGTGAAATACAGCTTACCAAAGATAAAGATATGCTGTGATAGAGTAAAAATTGAATTATTAGAGGTGAGTAATATGTTCAAGAATGGATCTTTAGGTATGGAAATGCTCACAGATGAAGAAAAATCAGGTGCACGAGATAACCTAATTGCTGTGTGGTAGAGGACGTGCTAGTACTGTTTCTGAAGGCTGGTATTGTACCATTTAAAAAAACATACAGTGTTCAGTTGATAGAGTTTGTACTATTAAAAAAAACCTGGAGCAAATTGTGTAAGACTTTCCATCTATGACTGAAGCTGTCTGCTTCTGAGAATTCCATATGCTTTCTATAATAATCTCTCTACACTGTTATTGATTATTACTTTAAACTATATTAGCATTTTTCAAATTCATCTCTAGAAGTAATACTGGTATCACACGTGTAAAATTTAAAACTAGTTTTCCTGTTTTAATCATAAACACAAAATATTTTTTACACTTGTCTTGATTTTAGGTAGGAACAGATTTCCTGCCACAGGTTTGAGAGAGCTCGTGCAAACATGTTTCCTATAAGTAAATGGAGGAACCAAATCCAATACCACTGGGTGAGCCTAGGTGGAAGTTGATGGAGATAAAACGGAATGCTATTTCAGTAAACTACATAGGCTGGTTGGAGTATTGTTTTGCCTGTTTAAAACCTGTGTGGAATGTAAGAGTTTCTTGCAAACATTCTTCTACTAAACAATCAGTGTTTCAAAGTTGAAATACACTTACCCAAGAGGAGCTTTACAATGATGGTGCAAAAGCGAAAGTCAATTGTTTAAGATAAATGGAACTATGAAATATCATAAGGCACCTATAACCAGATACTTAGTATCAAGGCATGCTTAAACATAGGAAATCTTCATAAGAATTATACAGCAGATGTTTTGGAGCCTTGAGATCAAATACTTTACTTACTTGTGTAGCAAGAGAGAAAAAGAAAAAAGCTGTGTCTACTGAAAACTATTAGCCAAGGATGTGTTCAGAGCCTAACCCATTATATTTTTCTATGAAATTAGTTTGAAGATGCTTGTCATTCAGATTGTGTATACAAAATTAAAATAATTTTCTTTTTAGGCTGTCCTTTCTTGTTACAGTGACAGGATGAGGAGAGAATCTTCAGGGTCAAGGAGAATGAAATGCTTTAAAAAAATATAACAAAATGGGTATGTTTCTGCAGGTCACTGAAGAGAAGGATTTGGAAGCAGCAGCAGAACATCATGAGGCAAAAGATGGAACTGAAGAAGGAAAAACTGTATCAATTTAAATTAACTTCAACCTCTAAATGTACATAATAAAATATGTATTTTTACATGACTTATTTGCGCTGCATATAAAAATGTCTTGGGTAATTAATTTTAATTCTGTGGACCTCAGTCATGGATAGGTGTGAAGCCATTATCAGATGTTTCAGTCCACTTTAAAAAAATTTACTATAAAAAAAAAAGAGGGAGAAAGGTAATGTTTTATTTGCAATAACTCATCTTGTAAGTTACTGTGGTTCTTATTTCAACAACAGTTGTATGTGTCTGTATGTTGTCCTCTGTGATTAGTGCAGTTTGGCCTACAGATTGTAGTTGAACTGGCAGCTGAAAAGGCCATCTCCTTTATCTTGGTATAATTTCAAGACTCCTTATTTGGTCTTCCATGAAGAAAGTATTTCTTTCTAATTTCTGACCTGATGTATTTGTTTCTTGCTGGAACTTCCCAATGAAATTCCACCGAGTTTCTATTGCCTGCTGCAATAGAAAGTTGAGACAAATAGTAACCTAAAAGAAAAAAAAAAAGCACCCTTTCAGAAGCCCACAAAGGGTTACAAAAGATGATTACTTTCCTCATTTTGATTTTCTGTCAGAATTGAACTTGGATACTGTATTGTGTTTCCAGTTCAAAAGACTCCATTCGGTATACCACTGTGCAATTGCCATTGCTTTACTAATACAAAAATAGCAGAATGTAAAAGCTGAAGAGTTGCTTGAGTTTAATATTTTTTGCTGTACGAGTGCAGTTTTTGCAGAGCAGTAGCAGAAATGTAGTCCATTAGTTGCATCCCCAGTGTAGTAAGGTTTATTACACATTTCTTTCTTTGATATTTAAATATGGTGACTTCAATTTCACAAGGGGTTGTTGTTAGATGATGTTTTCTGACATTTGTATTTTCATCCCTAGCTCATTAGAGCTGTTCTCATTTTACCAGAAACAATTTTTATTACTATTTAAAATCCAAATACTTTATCTGAATTTTATCCCAATTAACTATTTTTACCATAAACTGCATCACTTGCTTTCTAGCAGGGTAGCAGTTCAGTGAAACGTTTTTAGGTAAGGAAATCTTACCTAACTTAAACTAGGTAGTAAGTAAATGCTGAAAGTGTCAGAACATCAAACAAATACAGGTGGTGAAAGTAGCTTTTTGTGAAATTGCAGAAATCTTCTTAAGGTATGTGTTAAAATACATTTGCTGCTATGCATTTCTGTGCTTAGTGCAATCTTAAGATGTTTGGATTTGCTGGCATGCAGTGAAGTTTTAAGTCCATCAGTATCTTAATGGACTAAGGCCTTGTCACGGTTTGGCACCGAGTTGACAGTCAAACCAATAACAGTAACACTAAGAAAAAGGAAAAAAAAGAGCCAAAGAGAGGGTGATGGAAGTGACAGTAAGCAGAAAAGTGAGAGAAAAAGGAAACAAAAGGCTTGACTTCTGTGATGTCTTAACCTATACTGAAAGCCAAATAGAGAAAATATTATGAGAAGGGAATATTCTGATTTGCTGATCCTGCCTTCAGTCTAATCTGCTCCCCTGTAGGGGGGGAGGCAGCAGACACTCAGAAGTGACCTTGGTTGTTATCAGTCCACTGGCGCTGCTAAAAAGTTCACTGGAAAAAAAAATCAGCAAAGAGAAAGTTTGCTTCACCCTGGCTGAAACCAGGACATTCCACCCCTATTCCATTCTCGTAATATTTTACACAGAGTCTATAAATTGTCAAATCAAGAATTCTCTCCTAGTGTTAGATTTCCTTAAGGTCCATATTGAACTTCACCATCTTCCATCATTACACACCATGTATGTCCAGGTCCCTGAGCAAAAGCAATACCCTGGACAGGTTTGCCCTTGCCTGAAGCAGAATAAACCCAAACACTTTTTCCCAACGGATTTCTTTCACATACCACTGGGACTTTATCCCCATCCACTGTCTGCAAAAGGTCTGACTGAGCAGGACCAGCTCTACTAATGGATCCCCTGGTATTAACTAGCCAAGTGGCCTTTGCTAAATGTTTGTCCCAATTCTTAAAGGTTCCACCTCCCATTTGCTTTAGGGCAGCTTTCAACAGACCATTGTACCTTTCAATCTTCCCCAAGGCTGGAGCATGGTACGGGATATGGTGTATCCACTCAATACCATGTTCTTTGGCCCAGACAGTTACAAGATTGTTCTTGAAATGAGTCCCATTGTCTGACTCAATTCTCTCTGGGGTACCATATTGCCACAAGACCTGCTTCTCAAGGCCCAGGATGGTGTTCCAGGCTGTGGCATGAGGCACAGGATGTGCCTCCCCATACCTGTACTTTGACCACCTCCCCTCATACCATAAAGGTTTCAACCTTTTAGCCTGCTTGATTGCAGTACATGTTTCACACTCATGAATCACCTGAGAAATAGCGTCCATGGTTATGTCCACCCCATGGTCACGAGCCCATCTGTATGTTGCATCTCTGCCCTGGTGACCTGAGGCATCATGGGCTCATCGAGCTAAAAACTGCTCACCTTTGTGTCACCAGTCTAAGTCTATTTTAAACACTTGGAAAGCCTCATCTGCTTGTTGGTTGTGTTGATGTTCCTCATTAGCTCGACTCAGAGGCACATGTGCATCTACATGGCACACTTTCACAGCCAATTTCCCTACCCGAGCAGCGATGTCTTTCCATAGGTCAGCCACACAAACTGGCTTACCCTTTCGCTGCCAGTTGTTCTGCTGCCAGTCTTTTAGCCACCCCCACAAGGCATTTGCTACCATCCCTGAGTCAGTGTAGAGGTAGAGTCTTGGCCACCCTTCTTGTTCAGCAACGTCTAAAGCCAGCTGGTTGGCTTTTACTTCTGCAAACTGACTTGATTCTCCTTCTCCTTCATCTGCTTCTGCAACAAGCCATGTAGGATTCCATACGGCAGCTTTCCACCTCCGACGGTTTCCTACAAGGCGGCAGGGGCCATCAGTGAATGGAGCATACTGTTTTTCAGCCTCAGGCAGTTGATTATATGGAGGGCTTCTTCAGCCCGTTTCACCAGTTCTTGAGGTGGCATTCCAAAATGTGTGCCTTCTGGCCAGTCTGTAATAGCTTCTACAATCCCAGGATGATTTGGGTTCCCTATCCTAGCCCACTGGGTGATTAAAGCAATCCAGTTACTCCAGGTAGCATCAGTGGCATGATGCATAGGAGGAGCATTCCTCATGAACATCCAGTGCAGTACCGGTCATTGGGGCGCCAGGAGGAGCTGAGCCTCAGTACCGATCACTTCTGAAGCAGCTCTAACTTCTTCATATGCTGCCAGTATCTCCTTTTCAGTTAAGGTGTAATTGGCCTCGGAACCTCTGTAGCTCCTACTCCAAAATCCCAGGGGACCACCACAAGTTTCCCTTGGTGCTTTCTGCCAGAGGCTCCATGTAGGGCCATTGTGCCCCGCTCCGTTGTAGAGTATATTTTTGATGTCTGGACCTGTTCGAATTGGTCCAAGGGCTACTACATGCACAATCTTGTCTTTAATTTTCTCAAAAGCATCCTGTTGGTCGGCACCATGCTCAAACTTACCTTCTTCCGGGTCACCTTGTAAAGAGGTTGCATGATGTGACTATATTCAGGAATATGCATCCTCCAAAAACCAACCATTCGTAAAAAGGTTTGAGTGTCCTTTTTGTTGGCCGGTGGTGCCATAGCTGCTATTTTGTTAATCACATCCATTGGAATTTGGCAACGTCCATCTTGCCATCTAATTCCCAGGAACTGGATCTCTCATGAAGGTCCTTTGACCTTGCTCTTTTTGACAGCAAAACCAGTTCTCAAAAGAATCTGAATTATCTTTTTACCTTTCTCAAAGACTTCCTCTGGTGTGTCACCCCACGCAATGATGTCATCGATGTACTGCAGGTGTTCTGGAGCCTCATCCTTCTTCAGTGCAGCGTGGATCAGTCCATGGCAAATAGTTGAGCTGTGTTTCCACCCCTGGGGCAGTCGATTCCAGGTGTACTGGACTCCACTCCAGGTGAAAGCAAACTCTGGCCTGCACTCTGGTGCAAGAGGAATAGAGAAAAATGCATGAGCCATGTCAATAGTGGCACACCACTTTGCTGCTTTTGACTCCAGCTCATACTGAAGTTCTAGCATGTCTGGCATAGCAGCACTGAGTGGTGGTGTAACCTCATTCAGGCCACGATAGTCCACTGTCAGCCTCCACTCACCATCAGGATTCCACACTGGCCAGATAGGACTGTTGAAGGGTGAGTGAGTCCTGCTGATCACTCCCTGGCTCTCCAATTGCCGGATCAGCTTATGGATGGGAATCACAGAGTCTCTGTTGGTGCGATATTGTCGTCTGTGCACTGTTGAACCAGCAATTGACACCTGTTGGTCTTCAACTTTCAGCAACCCCACTAGGGAAGGGTCATCTGAAAGGCCAGACAAGGTATGCAGTTGTTCAGTGTTCTCAGTCTCTACAGCTGCTATACCAAAGGCCCACCGGTACCCTTTTGGGTCCTGGAAATATCCTTTTTTGAGATAGTCTATTCCAAGGATGCAAGGAGCATCTGGGCCAGTCACAACAGGGCACTACTGCCACTCATTGCCAGTGAGGCTTATATCAGCTTCGACAATGGTCAGTTCTTTAGATCCTCCTGTCACTTCAGAAATAGTAACGGACTCTGTCCCCTTGTGATTCGATGGCATTAAGGTGTACTGTGCACCAGTGTCAACCAAGGCTTTATACCTTTGTGGTTCCAATGTGCCAGGCCACCAAATCCACACAGTCCAATAAATTCGGTTGTCCCTCTCCTTCCCCTGGCTGGAGGGGGAGGGCAGGGCACCTCTAATACTGATCATTAGAGGTTGATGCACCATCTTGGTTGCAGGACTGGTTGCTGGAAATCAGAGCTGCCTTTTTTCAGGAAGAACCACCTACTGTACCTTTTCTACCTAGCAGCTCTTGTACACGTAGCTGGAGAATATCAGTGGGTTTATTATCCCAGGTTCTCATATCCTCTTTGTAATAATCATGCAAGAGGAACCACAGGTGATGACAATGTGCATCCCATCTCTCTCGTTGCTGTCTTGTAGCAGGGAATCTCCTCTTGATGGCTGTAACACGAGCCCAATTGTCCTTAGGGAGATACTGGGGTATAGGGAAAGGCTGGGATTTACCTTCCCATCTGTCCAGATTCCTTCTGTCAGTCACCTTTTCAATGGCTGAGGTGTGGAACTGATGATAATCAGAAAACATATCTCCATACTGTCATGCTTTGAAAGCCAATTCATGCACAGTTGGTCTATTGAGTTCATCAAAACATCCCATGAAGGAGAGAGAATATATGGGCATGTGTTGCTGGTACAGCCTGCGCAAACCTCCGGAACATGGCTGTGTCGCACACAACACCATCAGGATTTAGAAACCCTTGGTCATCATAGATCACTTCTCTCACTGCTTATTCTCTCAAATATGTGATGGCTCTTTCAAGAGTGGGTGCTCTGCTTCGGCATGGGTCAATGTCGCCCTTATGGGGGTCCCTGCTCCATATGGCTGAAAGAAGGCGGCTCCACAGGTTGATATTTCCTGTCTTATCACCAATTTCTCTATCAATACCAGTATTTTTAGCCAGGGATCCCAACTGTCTGGCTTCTCTTTCGTCCAGGGTGTAGGTGTGGGCTCCACCATCAAAACATCGGAGCAGCCAGGTAAGAAGCCCCTCATTTTCATTGTGGGTAAAGTCCTTTCTCATGAGATGCAATTCCTTTAGGGAGAAAGGCTGTAGCAGATCATCATCCTTATCTGCTCGAGAAGGGCCTGCTCCTCCATCTGCTTGAGAGGGGCCTGCCTGTTCTTTACTTGAGATGGGTCTGTTCCAGCATCTGTTTTAGAATCGTCTGCTTCCTCAATCACGTTTTCTGATGCTGCTTGAAGAAACTCTGGATATTTCAGACAGGAGCAGGTATAAGGATCAGTCACCTTTCCTTTGCCCCTGGTCACAGGATTAACTCTTACTTGTCTGAATCGAATGGGAGTGGACTTAATCTTTGCAGAAGTAGCTGCTTTTGTAGCAGCACTAGTGGTGGCAGCAGCAGCAGTGGTGGCAGCAGCAGCAGTGGTGGAAGCAGCAACAGTGGCACCAGTAACAGCATTGGCAGCAGCATTGCCTGGGGGGAACTGGCGGTGAGTGGAACAACACCTCACTATGCATCCACAGGACGCTATAAGCATTCAACAGAAGCATCCCCAGTGAAACTGCTATTTAGATCAAGAGCTGGGATATTCAGCCTGAGTGGGAGTGGAAAGGCAAAATTGAGTCTGCCATTACCAACATAGACCTTCTTATCCACATGCACATTCACACTGCACACATCCAGTATCCCTATACAGATCAATATCATGACCCCTGTTATCACTAAGTAGGTTATTACACGGTTGATTATGGCTATAGTCTTATCAATAAACCACAGAACAATAACAAGAACAGATACACTAAACAGTAGTATCGCAGCTGCATAGGACATGTACGACTGCATGTTGGGTGCAAAATTAATCTGTTCGGTTTTCAACCCATCCATACCTTCAGTAGACATGTTGTCCTTTCAGCTCCTGCCTGGCTCGCCAATTAATTATTGTCATGGTTTGGCACCAAGTTGGCAGTCAAACCAATAACGATAACATTCTCAATTAACACACACACACATACCCCCCCAAGGTAGGGAAAGAGGGAGAAAAATGAGAAAGAGATTCTTTCTGGGTTGAAAAGTCAAACAGATTGATTTTAATTATTAGTGATAAGGGAATATATATATATGTAAAGGGATGTGCAACACCTGATCCCCTCCCTCCTCCTCTCACAGCAACTCTTCTCCCTGGTGACTCCCAGCTGAAGGGGAGGAGTGCCTGGGCACACGAACCGGGTCCTTGGATGTCGGCTATAAAGAAAAAAAAATTAAAAAATAGCCAAAGAGAGGGCGATAGAAGCGACAGTAAGCAGAAAAATGAGAGAAAAAGGAAACGAAAGGCTTGACTTCTGTGATGTCTTAACCTATACTGAAAGCCAAATAGAGAAAATATTATGAGAAGGGAATATTCTGATTTGTTGATCCTGCCTTCTCTCTAATCTGCTCCCCCGTAGGGGGGGGGAGGCTGCAGACAGTCAGAAGTGACCTTGGTTGTCATCAGTCCACTGGCTCTGCTAAAAGAAGTTCACTGAAAGAAAAAAAATCAGCAAAGAGAAAGTTCGCTTCACTCTGGCTCAGACTAGGACAGGCCTCTAGTTTAGTTTCCTGTTAAATACAAATGCATCTTCTAAGCATAGCCCAGGCCCTCTCAGAATACTTGAAAAACTGTGTTTTTTTGTTTGGTTGGTTTTTTTTAATCTTGATTAATGTTGCACAGGACCTTTTATGGTATCAGATGCTAATTTTTTTAAGTAAGATTTTTTGATTCAAGGTTTACCTAAGAGTATACACACATTCTATATATTTTTAAGACTATAAATGTTTGTTCACTGAACTTCAAATATTTGTGTTTCTTTTAAACCTAACCTTCCAGAGTATGCTTTGGCTTTGGACCTGTTGCTCTGATGCTACTGAAAAAGCAGGGAGGCAGGCACTGATTCCTTTCTTGAGGAACGCAAAATCTGCTGGGTTTTGGGTGTCATTTTTTTGGGTTTTTTTTTGAGGTACCTGCCATCTATGATTAACCCAAAACCACACTGAAATTATGCCAGTGATCTGGCCAGGTGGTCTGTTTTGAATATTAAGCTATTTATATCACCAGTCCACTCATTCTCTTGATGTCTGCTCTGACTTTTGGGAATCCAGTTCAAAATTCTTCCTGGATTCTACCACCTGCAGAGGAAGGTGACAATGCTGCTTTCTTTTAAGATTTTTTTTAACTGTACCAGGAATTTAATGTTTCAGAGGGTCTACATTTAGGCAGTTGCTCTATCACCTGATAACCTCTCCCCACCCAAGAAGGAAGGTTGGGGGAAAAAGAAAGGAGACCTGTTGGTTGAAATGAAAACATCTAATAAAAGAAAAATTAAGAACTACTGTTAATCCCAATACTAATATAAAACACACAATGTTGTACCCAGCCCATGTAGTGCTCTCCCAGCAGTGACTACCAAATGTCAAACATTGCAGGCGCTGCAGCTCCAGCAAGAGCTTGGTGGTCACAGCAAACATGGGAGTAGGCCTTGGGCAGAATGATGGTTAAGACCTTCCAGGGAGAGTGGCCATTGAGGAAGAGCCCTGTCCCCAGCAAACTTCCCAATTAAGCGTGCAGGTGACTTTTATGGCATGGAATACTCTTGGCCAGCTTGGGCCAGCTGCCTTGGGTTTTGCTTGTCCTGGCCCTAGCACCGGGGGAGCTCTGAACACTTAAAGGCCTTGGTCGCTATGGAAATACCATGGATGGCCACGAACGAAACCAAAATGTTTTATCAACTTTGTTCGCCAGCAGGTGGGAGCAGTGGCCTGGGGAGGAGGGGTACCTGCAGGAGAGGAGCAAAAGTGGACCCACAGGGACAGAGGTGAATCTCCATAGAAGGGACTTTTACAAGAGAGAACTACGTTACTAAAAATGCTGTTGAGGGCTGCTAGCTGAAGTTTACATGAGATTTAACATCCCCTCTTCCCTGGAGATCTTTGCATAAAAAGGTGGAAGATCAAAATTCTGCAGAACTTGGTGCTAGCTCAGATAAAGGTTGGGGCTATTCAGCCTGGAGAAGGCTCTGGGGAGCCCTTATAGCGGCCTTCCAGTTCCTGAAGGGGCTACAGGAAAGCTGGGGAGGGATTTTTAACCAGAGATGGTAGCGGTAAGACAGGTGGTAATGGTTTTAAACTGAAGGAGGTGAGATTTAGGTTAGATGTCAGGAAGAAATTCTTCACCATGAGGGTAGAAAGGTGCTGGAATAGGTTGCCTAGGGAAGTTGTGGATGCCCCCTTCCTGGAGGTGTTCAAGGCCAGGTTGGATGAGATTTTGTGTGGCCTGGTCTAGTGTGAGGTGTTGCTGCTCATAGCAGGGAGGTTGGAACCTGATGGTCTTTACAGTCCATTCCAACCTTAACCATCTATCTGGGCTTACAAGGGCTCCAGGAGGCAGGTCTTCCTTTGGGAGAGATGGAGCTGGAGGATATCTTTGAGAAGTGCCAGGATTCTCACACAGGACAGAACCTGTTAAAAGAGAATTGGGTAATAGCAGGTTGTGTCCACTTCTTTCTTACACCAATATGGTGATGACAGCACTTCCAAGTAGGAGATGTAGATTCAGTTCTGCCAGAGATGGATTCAGACATGCATTTGCAGCGGGAAACATCTGTGGGGTTTTGGGGGGGGGGATAGATCACAAGGTAGTGAGTACTCCTTACCCAATCTGTAAGAAATGATGCCATTACTCACTACTCAAAAAAAGTCCTGAACATTTCTTGGATGAACATGAGAACGAAGGAACACAGTACTCAGTGCTCATGACAGCCACAGAGCAATAGGGAGACCCACTCCCAGAGCTCATGGACATTTCTGCATTTTACCATTAAGTGTTGGCATATAAAATGCTGAAATTGACTTCCAAGAGGAATGTTACAGCAGCTAGGCTAGAGTAATGTTTCCTTTCTCTTTTTGTCTTAAGGATTTCTGAAATTTAGCTGAGCTGCAGGGTGGTACCAGCCTGGCTGGCTATGTGGGGCTGTGCTCTGACATATACCTGGAGCTATAGCTATGTACCAAACTTAAAGCAATGGGGTAATATAAAATACCACAATGAGCCTGGGTATGGCAAAGCTCTGGATGTGGATTCTAGATGTGTGTGTGATGTCCTGCCTACCATGGGGCCCAGCCTGATCTTCCCCATGGGAATTAGCTAAAAGAGACCAATGTCGGGTCAGTTAAAAAACATACAAGAAAGTAGATACTGTTATTTCTCTATACTGAATGCTATAGATCCCAGAAACTGCAGGGATTAGGGGAAGGTAGATGAACAAAAGAGATTGTAGAATTAAGCCAAGTCCTCTCCTTTCTCTTCTTTATTAAATTGCTTTTCAGGACTAAGAGGCAATTTTTACTGTGTCTATTCAGTAAAAGAAATGCAGAGCCAGCTAAAAGTGAGAAAGAATCTAGGAAGCCACCATTCTGCAAAATACAGATGATGGAGAAGGGAGGTGGGTGGATGGGTGATTTAGACCAACATACATGAGCAGAAGATGACATTGGCCAGATTCTGATATGGAATAAATAAGGTGGAAATTTTTTAATTATGAAGGTGGTATCCTGGGTTTGGCAGGGATAGAGTTAATTTTCATGAGAGGCTGGGAGGGCACACAGCTAAGGTAGCTGACCCGAACTAGATAAGAGGGTATTGACATCATATGACACCATATGATGTCATGCTTGGCATATAAACTGCAGGGTTGGCCAGGGGAGGGGAATCACGACTCAGAAGTGTGTTGAGCATCATGTCCGAGGTGATGAGCAATTGTATTGTGTGCATCAATCACACTGTATTTTATTAGTATTACTTTTATTATTATTTCTTCTTGCCTTGTGTTGTCCTGGTAAACTGTACTTACCTCAGCCCACAAGTTTGACCTTTTTCTTTCAGTTCACCTTCACGTCCCACCATGCGGGGAGGAGTGAGTGAGCAGCCATGTGGTTTTTTTGTCACCATCTGGGCCTAAGCCAGGACAGGTGGTGAGACGCTGGCACAGGTTGCCCAGGGAAGCTCTTGGTGCCCCTCCCTAGCAGTGTTCAAGGCCAGGTTGGGTGGCACTTAGAGCAACCCGGGGTCTGGTGGGAGGTGTCCCTGCCTGTGCGGGGGAGTAGGAACTATATGATGTTTAAGGTCCCTTCCAACCCAAACCATTCTGTGATTCTATGATGGCAGGGGAAAATGCAGGAATTGAAGCTTTCTTCCTTGTTGCACATCTCAGTAGTAGCTCCATGGCTTCTCACATTAAAGTTGTTTCTCCTTCTACCTCTTGTTTGAAAGAGATTTCAAAGTTTTCATTTTTGTTCTGAGCTTAGGACTCCTAAGCCTTCCCTTTTATTTGTTGGTTTTGTCCAAAAAGGAAACTCCATACCAAGGTTAAAGCTATGTGGTGTCTTGATCCTAAGGAGTGGTGGTAGAAAGGTTGAGCTGAGTCAGTTTCAGCTTTGTATGCACATTATCTGACCAACTGAGATATTTTTTCCAAAGAAATAGTCTGTAATTCATGTTATAATGGATTTTAGAGATAGTAAAGTCAATTATTATGTAGTCTGACTTCCTTCATAACAGAAAGAATTACATGTCAAGAAAAAGTGTTGTGGGTTTTTGTTTTTTATCAAGGAAGTGGAACTCTGCCCTGGGAAATTGAACACATGCAAGTGATGAAAATGCTCAGTCATCATAGACAGCAAGTCCTTTTATGACAGCAGCCAGAATAAGCTTCCCTTTCTATTTTAACCTCTGGCAAGAAGTAATCTCTTACTGCTGTTTGGTAACTTGTCTAATGCTATACCACTCAGCTTATCACAATGCTTTGTTATATTTGAAGGCAGTGAACTTGGTAGTGCAGCTACATTTATTTTATTATTTTTTTAAGGAATCCAGACACAGGAGCTCAATATTATAGAGGCATTCAATGGGAAGAGTTGGCAGTGAATATTTCTTGAAGAACACCAACCATCTGAAAATGGTAATGCTATCATGCCGTGGTCTCTCACAAGATTTAACCCCAGTCATGGACAGCATTAACATTTTTTTCAGAGTAAAAAGAAAACCTGGGTTTTAAAAAATATCTGCTAGTATAATATTTACAATTTGATATACCTGCTTTTTCTGGGCAATCAGCTATACAGAAAAATACGAATAAATTGTCTAATAAACATATTTATATATGCTATCTATTTCTTAAGTTTGCAGGTTACTCAGCTTACATTTCAAAGAGAGAAAATGTAAGGGAACATATATTTGATTTTATAGCATAACTATGAATCAGTATAGTGAGTGTTAAGGCCCATTTTCTGTCTTAATATACCTTTTATTGACATGTGTCTATGTAAGATAGATGATACTGTACTCCATATACACCACTCTGGTGTTCCTTAAAGCCTCTGAAGAAGGGGAAGAAGACTGTTACTTGTTGCAGACTTGGAGTGCTGTGTGGCAAATGAGACTTTTTTGAATGCAATGGGGATCCAAGGGAAATATGTAGCATTAGCCTTTTGCAGGCACAATTGACATAATAAATGTAATAATTTAATTAATACTCCACTTTAATCTATACATCCCATGGGGGGATTTAAGTTGCAGAGACATGCTCAACAGCATCTCCAGACTCCTGCATTTCACAGAAATCTTCCCTCTGAAACTGTCTTTCAATATCTGTCGTGCAGCTCCATAAGCACTACAACCACACTGGGGCAGTGCCCGGCTTACTGCCGGTTCTCCGCTAACTGCACCACGGAGAAGACAAGCAGCAGTGACCTGTGAGCCTGGGACTCTCCTGTTCCTAGGGGCTCTGGGACCACCTTGGCTACAGTAAGAGAACTGATACTGCCAAACTTTGCCTCAGCTGGAAAGGGAAATAAAAGTGCACTGCACTTTCACCCTAGTCCCAAGAAATGAGAATTTTAATCACCTCTCCTCCACTCTTTTGCCACAGTTTGCTCCCGACATTCCAGCAAAATGAATGGGAGTACACTTTAACAAAACGTGCTTCCCCACGTTGAGAATCCCCTTTTAGAGCTGTGGCTCTGACTTTGGAGAGGGTGAAGATGGGTTTTGCTTTTTGGTGGGCATGGCCACTGGCTGCATGCGTCCCCAGAGGAGCCACTGAACTTACAACCTGATTTGGAAAACATTCACGCCCTGCAGTGGTTCTGTCTGAGTAGAACTATGATATTCAGTGAGACAGTTCATATGTGAGACAGTTTTATACAAGAAGCCATTGATTCACAAGAGTCTGCGGTCTCGAGGTGCTCTGTAATCACACCTTACGCTGGGGCTTCACAGTCAAAACATTGCAAACAGGAAAGGGTTTATGTAGTGATAGAGCACAAATGTTAACCTTATTTCTTTTAATAATTAAAAGTGAGTACTTTGAGGTTTTTTGTTTGACCTTCTGCTCCCCCATCAACCTAACGGTTCATAACTAAGGTATTCATTAAGCAGATTTCATTAAAGCATAAGAAAGACAGTTTTAACAACTGGCTGTCAATTAGTTTTTGTGTGACTCTGAGTATTTAGTATCTATTTTGACCTTCTGTAAAATAACTATAACAATACTTTCCTATGTCTCTGAAATTACCAGAGATTTTTTCTAAAAGTTTGGAATGTACTTGTAATCCTAAAATAAAAAAAATATGTTTTCATTTTCTCCTAATGACCCATTGACCCATTTCTGCAGATGAACTGACAATTAAATGTCAGAGAAACATTTCTGTTAGTTTTTCTCTTCTGTGTAATACAATTCTATCAAAATTAATAGAATGCACAGTTATATATGCCAAAAGTTTAATTAAACATTTTTCTTCCCTAAATAAAATGAAGAAATGGAATATTTTTCAGTAAAGCCAGTAGACCTGGAAAGCAATAAAACAAAATAAAACCCGGGTTGCTGTGTTCAAAATGTCACACATTCTGCATCCTAGTAAGGACTTACTGACACATAAAGCTGCTTTTTTTCCCTGCTTTTTCCAGTGCCTTTAAACCTAGCAAGCATTCTAGCAAGCATGCCTGTATGCAGAACAACCCTGGTCTTTTTACACATAGAATGGAAAATTTCCCAGCATAGCACTGACTGATTAATGATTTCTGTTCTCCTCCCACAGCAGCAGTTTGTTCCATGTGAATTCTGGTAAGAGGCATGATACAGTGTTAATGCTAACATGTAGGAGTCAGTCAGAGGTAAAAACCCCTATCACGATTAGCATTAACAACATACAGCCTACAGAAGGACTCCAGAGACTGGAGTATGAGACACAAAGCACTGAAACCACTGGTTATTTCCCCTTGATACACCTAAAAAAAAAAAAAAAAGACACGCATATATGAAAAATATGTCTAAGAGAGGACAAACATCACAGGAAAAAGGATTGTAGTTAGTTAAATACACAGGAACCATCTACTGTACATTTAAAAACAGTCAAACCTGCATTGTTCTACTTATAAGAGAACTAGAGAACAGGAGTATATTAACTATTCTTCTCTGAAGGACTTTGGTTATTCTGCTTGCTGCATTTGTTTGTGCTGCTTTACTTGCACTGAGCAAATGGAATACAGATTGTAGCATGGTCTTGCATAATTTTGTATCCTTTTAGTTACCAGTTAATAAAGACTTCTAATATCAGCCAAATTACTCAAAATATTAAGAACCTAAGATAAACAAAAGCAAAAATTACTTGGGTTTATTTTTATTTAAATAAGACAAAATGCATAACAGGACAGCTGACTATTTAACAGGATGTAAGAAAATGAGATTAAGAAATAATCATAGTTTCACCAATATGTGGTGTTTGTGCTTAAGCAATGAATATTAATTTGGATTCTGGAATACATGAGTGCTTAGCAGAGATAAAACTTGTTGGACAAATACAGTTGCTGGTCTAGGATCCATACACATCATTTTTATACCCTTGTTCCAGTAGGCTAGAGTGGGATTAATGTGAATAATTGTCTGTGTTGAACTTTATATTGTTTGCTCATTGCATCTTAACATTAAACAGTCATTGATGTTTTGACCATAGAATTAATAAGTGCTCATTTTTTTTCACCAAAGTTAAACATTTTTAAAAATTCCTTCAGCCTATGATGAGCTCTCTCCTGAAACTAACAGAGAAAACAGGTTTAGAAATCAGTATTTGTATAAAATATTTCAAAAATCTGCAAAGATATCACATGATGAAGCAGAAATGCATTCAGCAGAAGAAACATTACAGAATCCTCATTATATAATTATAATTTATATTATATATAATATATATATTAATAATATTTAATTATCCAAGATTTTATTACAATTTGCAGTTACTTACATTGGTAATAAGGATGGAATAGTTGAGACAGTCATTCCAAGCAGGTTTACCAAGCAGGCCTAGGTAATGCCCAGTTAGTTGTCTGCTAAATATGTCTTGATTGAAATATTTTTTCCTTTCTCCATCTTTCTAAAATAAGCCATCGGCTCCTGGGCAGGGTTCAGAAATGGTTGAATCTTGTTTGCTTTCTGTTTGGTCTCCCAGTAACCACTTTTAAGAAAAACCAAAAACATTTACTGGTGTTTAAAAAAAAGTAACAAGAAAAAACAGTGTGGGAAATGAGACCTTATATATAAGATGCAATTTTGGAGATATTTTTTGTATGTAAATTTAAAGAAACTTATGTACTTTTATAACTTCCCTACTCTTACTAACACATGTTTTAAGAGGAAGTTAAAATGTCATAGTAAGACTGTGATCTAATTTGGAGATTTTAGGGAAATTACCTTTCACTTTGTGCCACTCTAAATGAAACCAGCCAAGTACATGGTTGTGATATGTAAGTGGCAAACAAAAATTCCAAGATGAATATAAAATTTTGGTAGGCAGAAATAAGTGGTTTAGAAATTTCCAGACCTCAGATTTAAAATGATGATTCAGAGCTCTCTTGAGTGTTTAGGCTAAACTCCTACTGAAGTCAGACACTGAGACCTGTGGTGTAACATTTGCATTTGTGGGCAATGAAGTGAACAGTTTCTAAACCTATACATCAATAATCCTATATGTGGTATGTATGTAAATATTCCTTTTTTTTAGGAAGAAAGCAAACAAATTAATTCTGTTAACGAAAGGCTTATCTGAATCTGTCTTATCTGAATTTGCTGTGGATTGAACCTGCTTTGAGCAGGGATTTGGATTTGATGACCTTCAGGGATCCTTCCAACCTAAATTATTCTCTGAATCAATTATTGTACATTTAATGTCTCTCAATGACTCCTTATTCATTCGCTGTCACTTAGTGGGCATACATCTCTATGAAAGGCTTGATGCAAAATGTCCTCGTGTAGGGACAATAGATTTGGCTTCATGAATCTTTTGGATCACACTAGGCAGTAGGACAAGAGATTTGCTACAAGAAGCTTCTGTTACCTCTGAGTCTGTTGCCCCAAAAGTATTTGTAGAACATGTTTATAAATTTGCACTCTCTTAGATGTATTTCAAGTTGCTATTCCATGCTTCCCAAACCCTAACTCTTTCATATCTTTCAAGAGTTTGCCAGAGACGCTCATCGGTTTTGTTAAAAAAATTGAATATTTTTATTTGTGGTTTGCAGCAGCCCTTTGTGGTTGATGGCACTTGCCTCTTTGGTCTGTCTTCTCCTGCATTTGGTCTTGGAGAAGGGCTGTTTTTTAAATCAGTCACTGGAATAGATCTAATAATTTTTTTCTCTAAAGAAGCTGAATGAGTGCTGTGCTTGCGCATGCCTACTTCTAGCATTGCTGTTGAGCAGTGAGGGAAGCAAGAGACTTCAGGCAGCATTTGCTCTCTGCAGCCTTTCTAGCAAAAGTGGGTATGTGGGTAGCTAGAACCACAGACAAGCCTTTGTCTTTGGTGCTTTTCTACTCCCATGATCTTGGATTTATGTAATGGAATACTTTAGGCTAGGCTAGTAGGGAATACTTTTGATTTTGGGTTTAAAAGCTGCATAGCATCTCCAACACTGCAAACTGTTTTGCTTCTGTGTGCTAAGGGCAAAAAAAAAATATAAAAATCATGTTTTATCAGGAAGTGGTGAGAAATGACATGTATTTCCTCTTGCTGAACCTTTTTAACAGTCTTTTGTACAGCTGTCAGATTTCCATTACATGAACAAATACATACATTGCTGCCTGGCTTCCCACACAGCTCTAAATATGTGGCCTTGCCATCAATGGAAACGATGACCATCTACTAACGCTTAAATATAATAAAATAAAATCCCTTATTATTTCCCTTGCAACATTAAAAAAGAAAAAGCTAACAAGATCTGGCATGATTTCCCTCTTCCTCTTTCCAGCACTCTCTCCCTTCAGTCACTAATGTCAGAATAACACATTTATTCTTCCTACCTTATCTACTGATCTCTGATCAGCAGGTCCTATCCACTCATCTGCTTCTTTATTCCTTCATCTGTTGTAGTGACCTCAGGTAGGTGTGTGTTTAAATTTCATTTTCAAACTTCATATCTGCTTTCAATGCTATTGCCTCCATAGAAGCTGCCCATATCAGAATTGCTGTCTTAGGCTAGATGCTCTACCCTTTAATTATTTTATTGCTGTTTGACAGTCAGACATACATGTAAATGTTGTCCCACCTTGGCTTTTTATATAACTGTTCTTTCTTGGTTCTCCAGAACCAGAGGAGAACCAGGAGTCTGTGGTCACAGACCTGTCTCTGTATTTTTAGCCTTAATTTAATAATTGACTTTGGCTATTCCTCTGAGATGTCCTTCTGAATATTTTAGCAGCAACATTTGACTTAAGACATATAAGCTGCAACATGCATTTTTTTCCTCTGCTTTAATCTCTGCTTCAGTTATTCTCCATTCACATTCAATTCTCAGAACCACTTTTCTGTCAAGGCTATACTGACATGATCTAGTCCACCAGTCACGTTCCTTACTGTACTTCATCTACTTGGAACTGACTTCCTAGAGAGGTCATTGATGCCCCAACCTGTCAGTGTTCAAGAGGCATTTGGACAATGCCTTTAATAACATGCTTTAACTTCTGGTTATCCCTGAAGTGTTCAGGCAATTGGACTAGGTGATCGTTGTAGGTCCTTTCCCACTGAACTCTCAATTCCAGTCTACTTCTGCTCGTACTTTTTTACAGACCACTCTCCTTCAGACAAATATTTTACATCCATAGTTCTTTTTTCCTGTTTCAAAGACCTCCTAAAGGTCAACTTCTGCTATGACAGCTTCAAGAAATCTGCTAGTGATTTCTGAAGAGCCTGTGAGACAGCTGGCATAAACTGAGAGGCTGGATGACTTAGTTTGAACCATATGCAGTAAAACCAAAAGTAAAACCAGTAAACCTTGACAAGATTTTCTCTGGTCTTCTACATAAATTTGCTCAGTATGTGACAATGTTTATCTTAATTTCTGCTGCAATATTGATGCAACTGATGGAGACCTCACTGAGACCTGTGGCTTTACTGAAAAGTAAATGTTGAGTAGTACTTCTACAGATTACAGTAATTTTACTTTGCAATTTATCTTCAAAAATGTGTGAGAATGGACATAATCAGGTATTTTTGCATTTCATATATTAAAAAAAAAATCTATGAGTTATCAAGGCACTTAAAAAGTCTTCTAAAGTGTAGGTAGCTCACTGTTCTCTAACCTAGGAGGTTTTTTTTGATCAGTGGAATATCAATGTTTAGTCAGTTCATCCACATCATAGTCTGTATTCAGATTCCCTTCAGAAGGATTACCTCAAGTACAATTCAAACTACTAAGTTTAAATGTGACAAGTGCTCATTTCCCCACCTGTACATTTGTACATCATTGGACAGCACTCACAGGTCTGAGTGGACTTGGGCTAGAAGCATCAGGCTTGTTAGTCTAGTTATGTGATTATTAGCCAGTTTTGCCCCTCCGCTCCAAATGACCAAATCTTACTTGCCTATTGGTCAACTCGAGGGGATCCTTTGTCACGAATCTGGGGTAAAACTCTAACTTTTGTCTTTGGTTTGGTAGCAAGAGGTTTATGCCAGCTTTGATAGTGCTTCCCAATAGGAATTTTTAATGAAAACCACATGCAGGCTAGGAAAGTAATTCCAACTGCAAAATTTGGTAGCCAATTTAGAAAAGATAAAAGGTCTTCTCAGAACAGCAAAAAAATTTTAGAACTTTGCCTTCTGGAGAGCCTCATATGAAGGTGCTTAGGGTTGGGCAATTATCTCTGTTACAAACCCCCTTTTCTGTGGGAAGGCTGCAAGAGAGAAAAGGCAGTTCACAAAGGCCAGAAATCTGCAGTGCTCATGCATGTGACTATGTGCACTCACAATCATGTTGGAGGAATCAGACTGTGATAGACGCCCAAGCCTGATGCTTTGAAGTTAAAGAATAGTGACCCAAGCTGACTGCAATAGGTTTTAAACAGACCTAGTGAGCCCCAGTCTTTTGTCTCAATTTGCCTGCCTATAAACTAGATATCTCACAAGCACGATATCAGATTACCTGTTGAAAATAAACTGAAGGCTTGATTCTGGGAGAAAAAACTTGAAGGAACTTTGGAGTCTTGGGAAAGATGTGTCAGCGAGCAGATTGTGTGAATAGCTTTGTAGAGAACATGAAGTGGGACTCCCATTACCCAACTGCAGCTATAGAAAAAGTAGGTCTTCAGCCTATGCTGTCTATCTGTGTATCCTCCCTTAACATTAATCAGAAAGAGAGAGATGAGTGGTCACTGGCCAAAGCGTAACATGGTTCACCTATTCTATATCTTTCTTAGAAAGTTGCAAATTGCCCTCTGAATATGGCTATTTCCTTTTATTTGTCAAAACTAAGATTCAGTATAGTATACGAGTGTGGCTTTTTAATACGTCTTCCTCTGCAGTCATGAAAAAATCTTGTTTGCAAAAAATAAGTTCAAAATGAAACGTTCCAGATTCAAAGATATTTTTACCCTTGAACAGCAGAAAACTGATTTTGACTGAAAAGAATTAAGGTTAATATAATTACCACATTCTGTAATAGTTTTAATTACCTGCAAAAGCCATTACACATAAATAATACAGCAGACATCCATTTCCAAGTACCCTATTTACATTTTCAGGAGGACTAGTACTCTGTTATCCTCTGATTTCTCAGAAAATAGAGGTTTTCTTTTTAAAACACTTAGAGAAAAATTGAATTCAAGTCTCTTAAGATACTGGAAGAACTCCGAAGATGTGTATGTGAATAGAAGAGGCTTTTCTCTGCTGAAAACTTCCCTCCAAAATCAATGTACCTCTATTTAATTTTGTGGGTCAAGTAACTGGATTTTTTTTTAAGACTATATTTTGCTTGTTCCTTTGTAAATTAAAAGCAGCCATAGCCATATTAAAAATTGAATAAAATAAATGATTAATCTTAGATATTGGCTGGCAAATTTTAGTTTGGAGCAAATTTTTATGACCAAGTTCAACCTTAGATTTTTCACGAGGCAGGTATTAATACTGAGCATGGAGCTCCTGCTCTGTCAGTATGGATACGCATTTAAAGATAGTTATAGAAAGTTCTTATATGGACATTTTAAACATCTTCATTTTAAAAATAATTAAACCAAACCATAACAAGTCTAATGGGAATACTTTAAAGATAACATTTCTCTGATGATTATTTATGAAATAATGACCAGAACCAGTCCCCTGCCCAAAACTACTTTTATGGCCAAAATTAAGTAAGTCAAACTAGTCTGTACATTTATTTTTCCCCATCTCAAAATGTCTCTGGCAAGCTGTAGGCAAGAGAGTAACTGCAGATTAGTCATAAACCTCTTCTAAACAGGTAACTGAAACACTACAAATGCTATTCCATATCGCATGGTCTTCTAAACAATCTCAAAACAAAAAAAGGAGGGGTGCAGGAGCTAAAAAGCAGCAAGCATCTCCCACGTCCTCTTACTTGTCTGTAGACACTTTTCTAGTGTGTGCTGTCCCATCAGTTATGTGAGGTGTAGCCACCTACAAAAGTGAATGCAAAGACAGTGAGGGGACTGGGTTTGTTTTCACTTGAGACTGGTTGTTCATGTGTTAACCTGGATGGCTGAAGGCATATTTCCATTAGTATGTCTGCCTGAGTATTTCTGCATGGATGCAGATATTTGAAGTTTGTCCTCTCTGACTCTTGAATCAAACTGTGGCATAAAACCTGCCCTAGGGCCACTTCCCTTGGCCTGCTCCCATCTCCTGTAACATACGAGCTCATATAAAAAGGAGCACACACAAAAATAAACAAAAAAGCTGAAGAACCAAACTGAAAAACCTACCTGCTACGAGGCAGTTTCTTTACACAGAGATGCAAGCAAAACCAGTGCAGCAAGGAGGCCACAAACTTCCTTTGTTCCATCTCACAGGTTAACCATGATCACTGAGCTTGGGTTGTGTTTTTTTTTCTTCTGAAGAGAGAGAGGGACAGCGAGAGACAGAGAGAAATAAGGCAAACAAAAAATGAAAAAAGGCAACTGAGGCAGGAACAGTTGCCACAGAGGTCTGTTGGTCTGGCTGGTTGCCTGGTATCCTGCAGTACAAGTTAGGTGAAGAAAGCCCGCTCCAAACAACTTGAGACCCTTTATAAGTCATGAAGGTGACTCATAACTAACCGACTTGCCTTGCCTTTAGTAAATCCCCTGCTTTCCTTTTCTTAGAACAGAACTCGAAAAAAAAAAGAAAAAGAAAGAAAAAAAGAAAAAGAAAAAGAAAAAGAAAAAGAAAAAGAAAAAGAAAAAGAAAAAGAAAAAGAAAAAGAAAAAGAAAAAGAAAAAGAAAAAGAAAAAGAAAAAGAAAAAACCTAAGGAAAACTCCAAACAAACTGAAGATTTTTTAAAAATACACCATGTACTTTCCTTCCCTCAGAAAGCCTGGCATCAGCCTTTGAATTGAGTAACAATAATAAATGCAAATGATTGCTTAGTAGTGATGATACACTTAAACAAGTTAAGGGTATGTCGTGCGAGAGAGAGTTCATACCAGTATCTTCAGAGATCTGACTGAAGAGGGAGTTCAGTGTGGTGAGCTGTTTCTTACTTTCTCTGTATTGCATTTTCATCCTGCGCTGTCTTGCACGGACTTTTTGTATTACAAATAACCCTGGCACATCCAAGCAGGAAAAAAAGAAATAATCAGAGATGGATAAAGTTCTCCCTGTCCTCAATAAATGTGCAGAGAGACCTGAAAGCTGTAGCTGGAGGAGTTGCAAACCTGTAAAACCAGGGACAAGTTCTAGCCAAATTAGGGCGTACATGGAAAGCTGTAGAACAGTGGATTGTGGAAGCCTGCCATTGAAATTAGGTGGCATTTTTAACATTCTTGAAAGACCGTTGCAGATGGCTGGAAAGACGGGTTGGTCTAAATGTACAGGAGATATAATTTTATACAGTTCTTAGGTTTTGAACATATTCCCAGAAAGATTCAGTTTATGTGAATTTCCAGCAAGGAAAGGTGTGGCTACTACCTCCTGATTTTCCTTAGACACTGAAGGATGTATGCTCTCAAAATACATTTTCACTATCAATAACAGAATTTCTTTTGCCTAATTTTTTTGGAAATTTACTCATATCTTAAAAAAAAACAACGTTCATTTCAGAACTCATTAAGATGGCTGAAAGAGAATAGTTCTGTGTGCCAACAAGTGAAATACAAGGAAATTAAAAAATTCTGTCAAATTCCATCTTACACACACTATTCTCTTTGTTCTAGGTGTGTAATTAGAAATGTCTTCTTTTTCCCTGTTGAGCCCATATAAGTTTTGGGTCCTTGTCTGCAGATCTGCATTTACACGATTACATCAGACCCTCACGCCTCATTAACAATATGATGGATTTTGGCTCCTGTGGTTATAGAGAAAAGTTTGAAGCTGTGGCTGGAGCAGTGCTGTTTCTCTGACACACCCCAGGCAAAACGGCTTTGAGAAACACAAACAATTAATTTTACCTCTGAGGTCCCTCTCTCTGGGGACGTTGCCATGGCCCGTGCTGCTGGAGGAGAAGAGGGCGGTATGCCTGCCTGTGCTGTAATGCTGGTGTGCTTGGATGGGTGGGGAGGTTATGGCAGTCACCCTTCTGTTTTCTTCCTATGCCCATGGGTCGGAAGGGGACTGGATTTCTCTTGGGCCCTTACCCCCCCATAAAAAGAAAAAACACTGAGCTACTTGGTTATCTCCCCTAAATGTATTTTCTTACTTGGTACTTGATGTATGGCCAAAACTTGGGGCCAGCTTTTATGGGGAAGAAGAGGGAAGCTCTATTTTAGTGAGGTTAGACCCTTGGATTGTCTCCAGCCTGATTATACCACAACACAAAAATTTTAATTTTTTACCTCAAATCCTTTTTTTTAACTTGCATTTCCACTTGATTTCAGTACAAATTGGAAACCTGTATTCCTAAGCAGATGAGAGTTATGGAATCACACTTGGCATTTATATGTCTGTGTGCATATCTTTGTCTCCTCTATAATGAACTTGGTTAGTTTGCACCCAAAATGAGGGAGGGGTATCTCGAGGATATGAAGCTACTACGATTTTTGTGGGAACAAGTAAGCAGATTAGGAAAGACCTTATTAAAATTCCCAGTTGTGGAAAGGATGGTAATTGGACTTCAACTCTTACTAAATATTAGAGAGTCCACATGGGAACCCAAATACAAATCCATAGGCAACCAGATTTTGTTCATTTTGCCACTCACAAAATGACCTGCTTTATAAGGGATTACCTTAAATGCATGAAAACACCAGTTAATACATCAATCAATAGACGACTTTCAGTTAATGAGCTAATGTTGCTAAGAACAATATACATGGGTAATTTAGCAGCAAAGCTGTCAATTAGGCATTGATGCCTAATTAGGAGTAGCCTGATTAGGATTATCTGTGTGCATTTGTGTTTAAAGGCAGGCAATCAGCTTCAAATGTGCAGACTGAAGGGTGCTGCGAGTTGGTCTGGGGGCATTGCAGTGGTCCAGAGCACTGCTCAGCCTGTCCTATGCTCTCTTTCTGCTCCTGTGAGCTTCAATCCCTAAACTAATTTTTGCATCTTACAGCAATTGTCACTGTGGTTCTGCACTCAAGTGCAGAACAGAACTGTAGCATAATTTCCTGGGAGAAGCATAAACACCCTTTGTATTTGAAGTGTGTGAATATGATTTCAGTGGCAACACCAAGAGATGCAAAGCAGTAACACCTTGCAAGAACATCAAAAAGGTCCTTTAGGACCATTAAAAAAAAAAATCCGTCTCGGAAAGTATGACATATATTTTTAAATTCCTGGAGTCCTTCTAGTTGTCCAACATACATAGAAATATAAATTTCCTAACTGGCAAGGTAAAGATCGTTAGGTTTCCTGTCTGCTGTGATGCTCTGTGGGATATGCCTGACCAACAGAGGGCAACGTATCAATACAAGCAACAGACCCCGGCCCAAAACTTGCGGAAATCAAAGAGAGTTTGAGCTTAGTATGATGCTGGTCAGACCCATAACACTCAATACTAATTTCATGTGAGATAGTGGCTAAGACTCCTAATGCCATCTATCAGAGACAGAAGCAGAGCACAATTTGAGCTCTATTAGAAAATAACCAATGAAAAAGTGGACATGCCAGATTTAATAAAAACTTTAATGACGGAGACACCTTCTTCAAATAGAGCTTGTTCATGAGTAACTGCAAGGGTTTAAATATGGGTCACTGGAAAAACTTATAACTATCTAGAGGCAGCAAACTTCTCACTTAATTAACTGCAATTTTCTTTAGACTTTCCAGACTCACCTTCTTCTCATTTTTAAAATAAATCACTTCATTATCCTAATGAGTATTTTCAGCTGAAAATTCAAATATTACTAAAATGAGGTTTTGCAATAAAAGCTGACCATACATGTTTATTTTTAGTACACTTTTAATACTTTTATGGAAATTGTGACATTGATTGGACAAGAAATTTTTGAACAAAAATTCTTTAAAAGGCAACATTTCAATTTGGCAACAATTTTTTTATACGGTATATCAGTTCTTGTCACACTGCCTGGTGACATTTCTAAAACATAATTTGAGATGGGTGTTTGAAGCTTTTTCAAACCATCTCTCCCTCTTCTCCCCTATCCCTTGGCAACAGCCTCTGGCACTGGAATCTGTGCAGTCCTAGGTCTTAATGACAACTGAGTTGCTTTTACAGGAAACCATTTTTTTTCTTGTGGGCACCAAAATTCTGACCAAGCTACTCTTTAAGTGCTTATCACTTCTTCTGTGATACTGAACCATAGGGGATCTAGAACACAATTGTTCAGATTTATCTTCCTTTTCTGATCAAAGTTCATAAATCCTAGTTGTACCTTTAAACACTGATGAACAGTGCCTTCCCTTTCTTTACAGTCTCTCTTGTCTATGCAATGGAGATGCTGCTTTCTGAAGCTGTCACACAAGCAAGATGTTCTGTGGGACCTGCTTTCCAGTGGAACTCGTGGCCTTTTCTGAGGAACCAGGGCTAGAGGCAGTACCCTAGGAGGTGGAGGTGCCCAGGAAAAGCAGATGAGCTCCTTGTGGTCCTCCTCCACTTGTGTCTAAACTGCCTGTAAGAAATCCAGGAGGACATGCCAGAACAATAGGCTACACAGACATTCAAGTGTAGCTTGGAGGCCATTCCAGTGAAAAATCTAGAGATTAGATTTGAACATGAACTCCAGAGCCTCCACGCTCAAGGTCCCAGGTTCCTTCTACTTCTTTAAGGAAAGGAAAAGATTTGATCCTGGAAAGCAATGAAAACTTGAATTAGTAAAGAGGACTCTAGTGCAAAAAGGGAATGGATGTTATTGTGAACTGCCTTTGAGATTATCTTCACATGGCAGAATGGGCTATGTTTATAAAATACACATTTCAATGCATCCTGGATAAGTGTGACTGAATAGAAGTCAGGTATAATTAAAAATGTTTTTAATAATGCCAAATTACTGTGTATAATTTCTAAGTGCTTCGGGTTGTATCCAGACATCAAAGGATAACATTTCGATTTGTATCCTAATGGCATTTCTTCTATCAGTGTTCTCAATTTACAGTTGCGGCTCTCATAGTTTCTGGATATTTTCTTTATTATAGCTTTTTTTCTTGGGGGAGAGCTTATACCTTTTGTTCCCAGATGTAATTAATTTTATTTTCTAGCAGTCTGTGAGATAGTCCTTTATTTTTTATTATGTTTATCATCCATGCTTTTTCCACTTCGACTGTAGGAAGAAAGGCATTAAAACATGAATTGGAAATATTTTTGACATACTGCAAGTCCCTTTCTATTACTTTGTTGGTGGTAAAAACTGCTGTCATCTTTTCAAATATGGAAGACCAGAGGAATTACAAATCTTGCTGCAATGCACAGGGCCAGAGGACAAGGTAGCCTGATGCCCAAACTCTTCCATCCAGTGCACTTCTGTAATTCTCAAATCATAAAATCCTAGAATGGTTAAGGTTGGAAGGGACCTTAAAGATCATCAGGTTCCAACCCCTGCTATGAGCAGGGACAACTCCCACTAGACCAGGCTGCACAAAGCCTCATCCATCCTGGCCTTGAACACCTCCGGGGAGGGAGCTTCCACAACCTCCACAATAAATCTTGCTAACATCATGAGGGAATGCAATATTTTTTTGCCGATTCCATTTTTATGTCATTTCTGTGTATGAACAACATCTGGTTGGATTTCTGCTACCCTTTGGCTCAGATGGGTTCTCTCCCCTGCTCTGGTTTGCAGAAATCTGCAGGAATATTCTGTTTCTTTAGGCAGACTAGTTCCTCACACCACAAGCGGTGCCAGGCGGCAGGCCCGGTACTCGGAGCCACTACTTGATGGGAACAGCCCTGGATATGCACAGGTGCTTCATAGTGCATCCCCCATGGCCCCCTCAGGGCCTTGCCAGGGGCAGGGTCCAGGGGCAGACACTTGGATCCCTGCCCTGGGGGAGAGCTGGAGAGGAACATGGGAGCATGGCCAGCCACTGGCAATGCTCCCTGCCAGGGCAGCACCCACAAACTTCATCAGACTCTTTCTCAGGAGGAACCAGTCAAGGGTCAACATAGGACAAGTGGAAGAGAAATCTCTGCTGGGTTTGGCAGGAGGAAAGTTGAGTGGGGGGAGGGAATCATTCACTAAATAATAAAATAATAAAATAATAAAAGATCCTTTTGTCTCAGAGTTCAGAAAAATTTAATTTGCATGTATCTCCTCATGGCTTCCTAAGAACTTTTTGGACGTTTCCTGTCCAGCTATGTAATATAGTCTGCAATTATATTAGCAAAGAGTAGCTGTGGAAAATATGACTGAGGAAGTTAATCACCACAGGAATGTATTTAGTATACATTTAAGCTGGGGCTACAGAAAGACATATATAACCTTATGTAGGTAAGTTCTATATTTCTACTTTTTTTACCCTCAGTATTGGTAAGCAAGGGCTGAAGGGACTAACATGACTCCTGCTTGGAGAAATGCTCTTCACAAATTGCTTACATCCCTCACTACAATAAAAAATCCTGTGGGTGTCTTAGTAGGGAGCCAGAGATGAGCTTAGACCTAAAAGAGAAATTTTTCTCCCATCTTAACCCAACTGTTGTACTTACATGTTCACAGAGGAGGGGAAAAGAAATCAGAGCTTTGCCTTCAGTGTTGTGGTACCTCCTTCTACCTGAAGGTTACATGCTATACGTTTGTAGACGTAGCAAGCCAAGCTTTGCTTACAGAGCTTTTGAGAACTACTGTATTCCTTATGATAAATACCCTGACTAGTCAGGGCAGTACTTGTATGATTTTTATATAAGCTACATAGAAAAATGAGTAGATTATACATATCTAAGTGACCCCAAGCACAGGCCAGATATCAAACCCTTTGGTTCTTATTTCCTCCTGAAAAATCAGAAGTACGTTTTTGGGAATCAGAAGAACATTTGTATAGATTATTGATCTTTAGACTGAGTAAAACTCCACTCTGTGGAATTTTTAATTTAAGAAATTTTAATGTATTTTTGAGGGTGTCAAATATTTTTTTTCCATAATCCAGGTTGGTGCTGAGCAAGTAATTGTGTATTCTCTTGTTTCTGCCTTTCCCAGGATAAATCGTTTCAGATGTTAAAATGGAATAAGGGACAGTTGACTTCAACAATAGCCATTAAATGTTTTAACTTACTGAAAAATTACAATGATATACCAAAGATGCATGTGTTCATATCTTCAAGGAAGAGAGTGGGAAATGGAGCAGTGAGAAGCTGGAGTTCGGAATTTATGAGAATATATGACTGAGTACAAAGTAAAAGAAGCCTAACGTTTTCTCACTATAGAAGAGTTGGCAATTTTTTATCTGAATTAGGGGCTATCTGCAGCTATCTGTGAGTGACACTCGAAGGTAAAAAATTCTTCCCCTGAAACATGACCTACTTTGCTTTTGAAGATGGTTTTCATGCTGTTTCTTTATGAGCTGCATGTGTACCTGTTCAATGATTTTGTTTAGTTGCTTTGCAGTATAGTCAGATGCAGTGAGATAAAATGGTCTTGCAGCATGCAGTTCCTTCCAACCTGATATTATTCACTTGTTCTGACAGGCGAGTTCAGCTCCCTGTAGAATATAGCACACATAGAGGATTTATTGGAGAACAATGCAAAATTCATAGGTAGCAGATAAAAAATTCCAATGGATGGAGCTAGTGGGATTTGGATCTCAAGTGTAAGGTCCCTGCTCATCTCTTATTATGGTTTAAGCTGAGGGGCTCTGTGCTGTCTTCTCCGCTTTGTACTGCAAAGTAAATGTTATTAATTTAAAATATCACTTTTAAGTGAGTGGTGTTTCGATAAAATACGGTGTGCAAGACAGTAAGACTTTTAAGCATTCCACAGTGCAAGATATCCTTATTACAGTTCCAGCTTTTCTCTTTGTCTAGATCACTAGGGAAATAAGGATTATGAATTTGTATAGCCTTATTCAAAGCTCCTAATCTCTTGCAATCTGCACATCTTTAACAATCTTGCAAGAGCTTTCAGCAAGAACTAAATCAGAAATATCTACCACACATTGAAAATTTAGAGCTGGATCTGAGCTCATGGACACAGATCTGTTACAGCAACATACCAGGCGGTCAAATCAAGGAGAAAAACAAATGTTTATTTTCTAAGCTGAGAGAGTATGCTAATGTTTAGTATGAAAAAAAAAGTAATTGTGGCTGTTAGAAACAGCAGCGTTGTAAAGAAGGGCTGCTGATGAAAATACCCACAAATATTATCTTTTGTGGATAAATCTAAATAACTACCTAAAGAGCAGAAAAAAGGTTCTTAATGAAAAATACCCTCCCCACAACCATCGCTGTTTCCCATTGAAACAGTTTCTCTTTATTCTAAGACCTGCAAAGTTACGAGTGTGTAAATATATCATGCATTGAAAGGGTTAATGGATTTTCTCTGCTTCTTTTATACTCAGAGGAAAACTACTTAGGTCGATTTCCTGTAATATAGAGAGCTGTATCACAACATGAAACACTCAGCTGACAGTTTTATGGCAAGAAATGGAAGGAGCAGCTCTGTGAGAGTGTTCTTCAAAGAGAATAATGTGGGTGGGGAATTTTTACAAGCTACGCACAAGTTCAGAAATTTCTGAAGAAGTCAGTCTTCAATCAGTGATCTTTCTTTCTGTAAAGTACATGGGATTTTGTGCTTTTTTTGGTGATGAATATTTCCTTCCCAGAATCCCCTTAATGACAACACTGGTTATTACTAGAGACATGGGATTTAAAAAAGAAAAAAGTTTGGCTGGTAATGTGGTAATAAGTATCTTTATGTCACAGAGATAGAGATGCTGAATAAAAAATTACATGTTTGGATGTCTTCTATGCTTTTATATGTTCCTAGGAGAACTAAATGACTTTAAAAATATAAATTGCTAAATACATTTTAAGAATGGTTACATAACTGCATTTTCTCTTTAAATGTCATAATTCTCTTTAAATATCATGAATAAATGTCAATAAGGTTTATTAATACATTTCAAGAAGGTTTATTAATAACAGTAGCAGCTGTAACAGTAGTAGCAGCAACTAATAATTAAAGCCCAACTAAGTTACTGAACAACAGTAGTTAAAAACTCTCAAGAATTACAAGCACCTTTCATTGAATAAATGTAGGAGTAGTTAAGTAAAACAGAAGAAACACGTAAATAAAGCAAGTGCAGAGAGTTGCTTTCAGTGAGGTGGAACACTTCTGAGAAAGGACCTTAGGCAGGACAGTGTGACACTTAAAAATAAGTTGTAGCTGGGAGCAGAAACTCTTCGGGTAAGAAAGATCTCACTATAACCAATACCACTTTAGCTAGACTTCTGTTTAGCTTTTTAGAGGAAAGAAAAAGTGGTGTCTACTGTTTTTCAGGTTGACACCCTGAAAATGGGTGGCTGCAGGGAAAGCATTATTAGGAGGGTGTTTCTGTGCCATGCCTTAGGGTTCCTACTCACACCTTTCTGTAAGTGGCAATTGCAGAATTGGAATAAGCAATCCTTGAGGGTCTGACAGCATGTGTTACCAGCATCAAGTTGGGAACCCAACTAGTAATTATGTGTGTAAAAACCATGCTATGAAGTCACATATAACCTTCAAAGGAGAGGCTGTGGTCTTCAATGGGGCCAATGGTTTTACTTTCAGTCACATCCTCAACTGATTTCTTCTCTGTTAGAGGGAGGAACGAAGGAATGTATCTGTCTTGTTTGAAAGAGAGCAACACAATCCTGCTCTGAGAAAAGTTACAGTGGCATTTGTAACAGCATGCTCTGTTTTTTAAAGAAGGACACAGCAGCACTGAGGACTGGATAGTCCGTGGTTTTGTTCAGGTGAGGAGCACTTCCTCACATGGCCAGTCCTGTTGGTGGGTTCAATAAGATTACATGTGTGTCTGTTAACTGTAGGATCTGAACCATCTCTTCCTCCTACATTTCCGGAACTGGAGAAAAGCAAAGAAAAATACCCCAAACCGAAGCCTGACTCAACAGCAAACACATGAACAGGGAAGTAGCATTATATGTAATAAACTGTCTAACAGTGTGACAATGCAGCAGAGTGTATCTGCATCCATGCTGGTTTTGGTTCTGGGAATGATCCATTATACTTTCAAGCTAACTCATCAGCCCAAGCGTGGCTATTGTGGGCACACACAACTGTCCCTCTGCAAAGTGAAGGTGGAGGTGAGATTCAGCAAGTGCGATGCAACTGGAGGTCTGGGCTAACTGGGGACTGCTCCCAGCAGCTGGCAGGCTGTGGGTAGGTGTCTGGACTTCCAGGGAGTCCCTGACACACATGGGTGTTTGGAAAACCCCTCAGGGCATACATATCCTTGCTTTGAAGCGCAAAGCCCAGGAGCCAGAGGAAGTCTTGCTTCAGCAAAAAATCCATACATCTCTGCATAGGGGGAAATGTGAAAACCCTCTGTGACCAAGGTTCTCTTGCCCTCCAGAGCTGCTGAAGTTTTTGCTAAGGCATCCTAAAAGTCCTTCTTTAATTTGGGCCAGTTTGGTCCTGAGGCAGTCCTAGTGGCAGGGAAGTGGTCCTCTGGGGCCACAAGCCTCAGTGATCGGAGCTCACAGCAGAGAGATGAGCTGCCAGGAAACCAGGGGGAATGCTGCTCAGTATTTATTGAATGTCTTTTGAGAGAGAAAAGTTTCCATAAGGCTTATGGTCATCACAGAATTACACAATGTCGCAGGATTCTTTACCAACACTACATGATGTGTCCAAATGCAAAGACCTGAAGTCAGAAGCAAAATAACAGCTCATTGATTTAGAAGTGGTAAAATAGGTTTTCCTCTTCCTTCATGTGTTCTGCATTTTAGGATCATGTTTTCAGCGTGTTTGTGTGCAAGTGTAAGGGCTTGCAAACTTCCCAGAGTGAAAACAGGAAGTACGATGTTACTGCAGAATTCTTGAGTCTGCCATTGCTAAGGAAAACATCTAATATCCCAACACTTCAGTGCTGCACTCTGCCCAGGAAAATGCAGCCACTGCACAACTTCATTGTTTCAACTTGTCGTCCCTTTCCATGCATTTACCTATCCTGCAGGAAGAACAGGTGGCAGAGTAGAGCAAGGAAAATCTGGTATCAGCCAAAACATTTCCCACTGTCACTTTAGCTCCATGAAGTAACTGACAACTGAGCACAAAATGATACTTAGGAGGGAAATATTCCCTTCTAGTAATTTAAAACATCAAACAACTATGTTGCTGTGTATTTGATACTCACAAAGAGATAAATTGCTATGAACAATCACTCCTGTTTCCAATGTTCCAACACTGAAAAAAAATTAAAAAATGTTCCTCAATGAAAGAAACCATTTTGGAATGACACTTTCACGTCTTAAGGGATCTCAAAGGAGCAAATTTATCTGAGAGATTGAAAGGCCAGTTCATATTTTTCCAGTGCTTCCAGCATGCTCAAAAGCACCCATCTGGCGAGCAAGTTTGATGCCAAAGCCGTGCTGATGAGATGAAAGGGATGATCTGGTTGGAGGGGATGAGACCGACCTGTACCTGTAAAATTCCTCAGTATGAGGAAAGTTAGCTTGGGATGAGGAAGGTGGTTGCAAATAACAGTCCATTTCTTCTAGGACTTTCACAATAAAGAGGTAGCTCAGTCTGTCATTGGAGGTTTAGAGGATATTGTTATAAATGTGTACATGCATATAGGTATGTCCTTCCCCTCTCCGCCCCAGCCCCTGTCAGTGTTCCCAGTAGGCCACCAAATGACTGTGTGCCATAAGAGCTCTTCTAAGAATACTAAACATATCTATGAATGATTTTCAGGAAAGATAAATCAATAACAGCTGAAGGATCAGTAGATTTGTAAATTAATTTATTATCCAATAACACTTACATGGTTACATCACACACATACACTTTTATTTCTTGACTCTCTAAAACTCCAATGACAACTTCCTTTCTATAGGATGTATCTACACTCTAGCATAAGATTAAAACCTCCAGGTATTAAATATTACACCTTTCTCTTAAATTTCATCCTTTGAAAGACAAGCATATATAAAGCAGAGCCCACAACTAAGAACAAGAAATGTATCTAGTATTTGCATGCCCACCTTATACAGATCACATCCTCTTTTCCAAGTGACAAAACTTTTAATTTCTCAAGTGATCCATGAAGTGCATGCAGGCCATATTTATGCTTCCTTCACCTTCTTAACAAAGAATGCCAAACCACTGAACGTTAGGAAGCATTCCTACTTCACTTCTTAGAAGTACTTGCTGTTCCCCTTTCTAATGAAGGCTACCGTTATAGTCATATATCAAGAATGATTCATATAACACAAGATAGGTTTACATATGCCTTACTTTGTGTACTTTCACTTATTCATAAACTTACTCAGTCATTCTTGTTTTAGATTTTATTTAACTCCTGTGTAAAGATGTGTGCTCATTTATTTGCAGAGACACAATTTATCATATTGCAGAGTTTTGCGCATAGCATTTGTTGCCTGGGCACTTGTATGATTTACCTTAGAAAAAAACAGACATTCCAAAAAGAATGCTAAACACCAGCTTGTCAAGGTGTGTGTGTCTCTCTCTCTATACACACATATATGTATCTTTTTTTTATAGAAACATATATGTAAATACATGTAATAATGTATTATATTAGATAAAATATTATATTAGATAAAATATATAATATAATGTATTATATATATATTTATCTTCTGCATGTCATACTAGAGGTGGATGGCTTTATCTTATGTTTACTGCTGACCAATTTTACTGGTTTAGGTGATTGATGGTAATTTTTATAGCAATTTATTTGTTCTGCTGCAGGTGGTGATCTACCGTATTTGCAGATCTTTACCAGCACAGGCTACTGGATATTTGAAAGTTCTGACAAGAGGTGTCAGCTATAGGGCAGGTTATAACTATTTCTTATGAAAACTAGAACTGAGGAGGTTTTGATGCACAGGAAAGGTCAGTCCTTGCTTCAGACTCCCTGCAAGTGCAGGTGAACAACTCTGTTAGTGGAATCCTTTGTTGCCAGGTCATTCCAGTGACAATGTTTTTAACGGACTTGGGTCTTTCTACAGGAGGAGAACAATTCTCAAGTTCCATTGAGCCTGAGTGCAAGCAGATTTAGACCTTTGACAGGGAATTCATCTCATGTAAGATGGACTTTCATGGTATCAACATCTATGTCTGTGTTAGTGACCCTGGATTCTCTGTAAGGTCTGTAAGTGGGAAGAAACAGACTTTTTTGAACACAGTTCATCTGGCCTGCTTTTGATTTTTACTTTAGGTGGAGATAATTTGTACCCTAGAAAACCTATTTATCTCCATGACTATACAGAAAATCTATACTTTTACCTCAGATGCTGAGGTCTACTTTGCTAGACACCACATTTTTTTTAAGGTGAATCCTATTCAGAGAGCCCAGGCCGAGCCTAAGTTTAACGAGGAAAGCACAATGAAGTGCACTAAGCTTACCATCCTCATCAAGCAGGGGATTATATAGCTGTAGTGATTGAGATCCAGTAGTGATGGATAACATTAGAAATATAAATACAGTTGCAAAGTTTTTGTGGAGCTATTTTACAAATTTAGGGTGCGTATTTATAAAATTGTCATTTCAATATTTATTTGACTTTATTTTTAACATATGATGTTGCAGATGAATACTTGAATTTACTGTGACATGATTCAAATACAGCTATCAGATACCAAGATCAAAAAATAAAAATCTCAGGAGAACATGTCTGAAATACATTCATCAAAGCTATTAAATGGAATTTATTATTTTGAAGCTTTATTTACGACTGGTTCAAATGCATCATCGAAGTAAATGTACATGTAGTGATCACTATTTGCCAAAAACAGTAAATAAGGAGAGAGGCCAGATATCTTCTGACACTGTGAGGGCTTTCTTGGCAGGCAGTGTTTACAGCTAACTGCTGACTTTATTATTTATGGAGTGCAATATAAGAAAACTTGTCTTGAACGAAACATCAAAGCTTTCAGTGAATATTTATATGCAGAAGTCCAAATTTTGATTCCCATTTTTCAGTTTTTAGTCTTGTCATATTCCGATGATAAGTTCGTAGACTGGATTTACCGCCTACTTGTCTGCTCCCCATATCTAGCAAAGCCACAGAGTAAAAAGAGCTGATGATAAGGAAGGGATCCAGGCACAGCTTTGCAGAAGTGCACTTTAGACCTTTATTTAGATGTTCATCTAAGGGCCTACTCCAGTGCTGCATTCCTACCTTTTGGCAAAATAGGTAAGGAAAAGTTTTCAATGTAATATTCCACCAAAAGAGGGTGTCTCCTTGTCAAAATTTAACTCAGGATTGACAATTAAACAAATGACAGTGCTCTCAATCCCCTCCCCCTCCCACCCAGGTAGGGAAAGGAGAGAGGCTTCCGGATTCAAAACTAAACTAGACAGCTGTAATGAAATACTAGTGATAGAAGAAAATATATACAAATATATACAAATACGTTCAGGAATGTGCAAAACCCCTATTGCCTGCCCCCACCTCCAGCAACTCCCATGGCACTCTCCTGAGCTGTGAGCAGTTCCAAAATGTCCCGGACCCCTTCAGGGATGGTGGCAGAGCAAACAGGAGCTGAGGACAGAGATATAAGGGTCAGGAACGCACAGGCCCAGGGATCAAAGGAGATGGATAGATTGAGTTCTCCCCAGACACCGGCCATGGATGGAAGAGAAGGGAAGAAGAAGGGCTTGACTTCTGTGATCCCTGGATTTATACCAAGAGGGACGTATATATGGGATGGAATAATCTGTTTGGCCAATTTTGCCATCTGACTAGTAAACTCCTTACGGGAGGGTTGTAGATATGACTCTTCTACTCCTTTAGTGTCCAAAGCAGCTGATTCAACAAGTGGAGCAGTGTCCTTGGTCTCTCCACAGTAACTATAAACATTCGGGCTTTATCAGTCCACTAGATGGAAAACTTGCTGCTAATTTCAGCCAGTGTGCTGCTTAAGAGAGAGTTCACTGAAGAAAAAAACATCAGTAAATAAAAACCAGGCTTTATCCTGGCTCAAACCAGGACATGCCTCAACAGTGCTCCATGGACATCAGCTTCAGTAATACTGCAAGTTGCTTGACCGCACAGGATTTTGGCTGCCTGGATGTTTCTATTATGGCAGCAAATGAGGTTCTTGTGGGAGAACTGAATTAATTTGTGAACCTGGTGATATTTGGTTTGAATATCTGCATGAACACATTTGGTTCATTTTGAGTGCAGGGCACACTTTTTCTTACGTTCTGAACTTTAGACTAGTGTTGCCCCATACACTAGGCTCAGAGCACTGAAAGCAGTTGCATCTGTTGAATGCCACCAGCATTGCACACTCCTGAAAAATTATGTTGCTCCCTTCTTTCAAACAGGAAATGCCACTTCATTTGTTAGATTTTTCAAAACAGGACTGTGTTTTAACCACAACATTTGCGATGTGAAACAAGATTAATACATTCTGACTGACTTCTGTGACATGCACGAGCATAGGGAAAAAAGCCCTTATTATTTAAAAAAATAAGTTCTTGGATTTCAGCAAAACTTGGGGAGTGGGGTGACCTATAAGGGCTTGGTGCAGTGAGAGGATTTTTTATCTGAGACTGATGAAAATGAATGTTTCATTCCAGTTAATTATATCATGGCTTTACTGGAAATCTGGGATGCTCAGTTCCACCAAGGGGGGAGGGTAGTACCTAAGTTAATTTGTCAATTAAGTACCACACATGGGTGTAATATTTAATTTAAAACCACAACAATAAAACATTCTGGATGGTGGACATGCTTCCACTGTTTGTTTTTCTTCAAAGCAATACAAGTGTTCCAGAGTTTTCAGTTGGAATAGATTTGCTTAGAAAATATAAAAAATAAAGTTAAATGGAAGTAAATGCTATCATATCACCTGGAAAATATAGTCAGAGGAAACACTGATGGAGCAGGAAGCATATTTTCTTGCAGGATATAATGTGCTATTAAAAACAAATAGTTGTTCACTCATTAGTTGAGTGGATTCTTAAATGTAGTTGGCTATTCAAACACATGTTAACAAGTGTCTTGTGTTCTTAATACTGAAGCCCATAGGGTGTGTACCGTAGAAATATTTTATTTTTACTATTATGTAAATTAGTAACGATTCACTGGAAAGTATTAATTAATTTATTCATTCTGGTCCCACATAAAAATCCTAATTTTGTATCTGTGGAAGAGTCCCACTTACTTCAGTATGAATTTACTTCAGTGAAAGGTGGATCCAACGTATGAAGACAAAAAATTTGAACCATTTCTAAGAATAAAGATAGATATATTTCATATACATACATTTGCAAGATATACACACTTACTCAGAGACATTGTGAAAACATAATCTCATATTCAATAGAAAGTCTTGTGCAACCTTGTTTTTTCTTGCATACAAATATTACTTATTTTCAATTAGCCAACAGCTGCATAAGTGATTTGGAAAAGATTTCTCTGTTTGAAGTATAGAACATCTCTGTCTCTCTTTTTAATTTTTTATTTTATTAAACTTGACTCTCAGGTGATATCTTTTATTTAAAATTGAAAATTGGGTCCCAGAATGGCAAAGTATTTTGAGTTGCAAGGTTATGGAATCTTACAAAATGTCCGTTCTCCATGTTTCTATTCAAGAAATGAATCAAATTTTTGCAGTAGCCTGCAGTCATTTTAAACTGAAAATTTCATTTAAAAAAATTGGTTTGGGGTTTGGTTGATATATCTCTTGGGAAATTACTCAGAGTTCTTACCAACCACAGGGGAGACATGAGCTCCCAAATTTGTGTTCTGCTCTACAGAGGGCAAAGTGATGCCTTCCCTTCATTTTTGCTGAGACTATAGGCCCAAGATAGTTCATTGTGTTAGACCCTTCAAAAGAATACTGATCTAAATACATACTGTAATGTTGGGGGATGAGCAATGTGTAATTTAAGAAACTGTCTTTCGGATAATGTAATGGTTATACTAATATTTAACTTCAAGTAAATTTAATGTTTCTAGCATAACACCCCATCTGCCCTTGCAGGGTAGCAATGAGTGTTCACAGTAGCTTAAACAAGGCAGTTTTTAAAGCATACTTCTTACTACTCATTGGGCAGTTTTGCATGCAGGCAGCTTGTAAGGCGTCCCCAGAGACATAAACCTTCAGTATTTCCTGGCAGAACAGAAGTGTGAATGGCTGTGCACACAGAATTGGGAACAGATCTGTTTAATATGTTAGATGAGAGTGTACCTGTTCTTTTTGCCAAGCATTGAGCATAGAGAAAGTAATGATACTTGCTTGTCTGTGTTCTCATGACTTTTTTTTTATTAGGTAATTTTTAATTCCTCAAATACACTTAAAATTCTTTTATTACAGGAGCATGTCCAGATACAACGTGATATTTCGGAAACATTCTGTGTTTGTGAAGTACTCCTCATCATCACATTAAGTTGTTTGTGGGCTACATCTCAATTTCATTCATTGTACCCTGGCAGAATCCTACACAGTGATCTGCTTCTTTGAAAAATACTTCAATGAGCTTTGGAAACTGTTTTCTCTAATCATTGAAATGCTGGTAACAGTGCTTAACTTAATGTGAAAGAGTAATTCCAGCAAAGCTAACAGGACTACTCAAAAGTTTAAAGTGGAGAACATCTGTTTTCAGGATCAAAGCCTGATTTTCTGCAGGATTCATGGGAATCTCAGTGGTGCACAGGAGAAGACAGCAATTTTTATTCTTAGATCCATTGTACTACGCACTTGAGAAATGCGACTATTTAAAGGACATCTGCATTTTTTTTGTTAGATAATCTGTTTCCTTCTTGTGTCCTACACTTGTAACGGGTAATTTTTTTGTATTTTAAGGTCACTAAATTACAAATGGAGAGAAAAGGTAGTGGTCATAAAAGAATAATGATTTTCTCTGGATACTTATAGGCTATTAAGTTTCCTGATAATTTCAGATGTTTCTTTTGTCCCAGACTGGAGATGTTTTCCTGTTTGATGCATGTGAGTACAGTTTAGCAGTCATACTGATTCATTGTACGTTTTTGCTCTTTCATCTCTTCACATTCTCATATGTTAATTTTTGTAAAGTTTTGTGTTTTTCCAACAAAGAGAAAAAAATTAAAATCAAGTTTGCCACCATACTACATGTATCAATTTTAAAATAATTACTAATTTGGTATATATTTATAAATAAGTGTATCCCTTTGCTTTTACTGCAATCTTAGAGTTGTGAAGAAGCAACATGGCTTGCACAAAGGGGACTTCTAGTTTAAATACATGCAGAAATAACTGCAAATGAGGGCTGTGACTTAAAGAGCAACATATTATTTTGTGATCTTACACCCAAGGTGTCTGGAACCTAACATCTCTGGTATTGGCTAGGGCAGGTTGGACCACTGCTGTGATTCATCCTGGCAATTCTCAGTTGATTTTGTACATTGAATGGGGATTCCCACTGAACAAGGGTAATTCTAAAAGTGTGCTTGTAAGTGAATTTCTGCACCTCAGTCTATTTCTGATCAGCCCACTCACGAAGATCAGGACTTTATCATCCTAAATGTGCATCTGCTGATGTGTTCTCTCTCCTCCTCATTCTTGTTCCTTCTACCCAAATCCATGGGGGTACTGCACTGGGTAATGTGTGGGAATGATGTCTTCATCCTAGTGCAGCAGAGAAGCAAAGACTGAAGACTAGAAGCAATTCCCTCTGACTTCCCTTCTCCTTACAGTAACCTGTGCTGGTTTCCCAGCTTCCTCTTCTATTTTTTTTATTTTTATTCTGAGATTCCTTCTTTCCCTTACTTTTCTCCATTCTTTCATATTATGCTCCCTCCCACTTTTACTTCTACCTCAGGAATTGGATTGTATCAGCCTCAGCTCATACTCCCTTTTTGTTATCTCCATCATCACCATTCACTTTCCTAGCCATTCACTCAGCAGAGTCTACATATTCCTCCAACCTTTTTTGTAATAACTGCTTTGCTTCTGTCCATAACTTACTTCCTTCTCTTTCTTGAATGACAACACCCATCTTCTGTGGCATTCATCTCTCAAATCTCACACTCCAGAAAAGGAAGAAGTTTCCCATCCAACTGTTATTTCTGTTCTCTTAATGTGGACTCCTATTTCACAGACTATGCCTTATTTTTGAGTGGGTGGGGGGTTGGCACGGGGAAAGCTCTTCTTGCTGTGTCACTAAGACTTGTCTCAAAATATATAGGTTTCATTTAATGTTGAGAAACATTCTGAAAACTTTAATTTCTTCTCCAGATCTTACTCTCCTTCTGGATAATTCCAATGTCTGCATATGTGTCCAACATACCAGTGTTCATCTTATATCATACCTGTTTTAATCTTGGTTTTTCAAAAATCTCCATCAAGGGACATGTAGGGCTTTTCCATCATCCTTAGTGTCCACATGCTAGTTCTGACATCTTTTTGGTAGGCAAAATGTTCATTCCCTTTGCCTTTTCTTTTTTCCCTTATCTCTTATTTCCATGCCTCCCTCAGTGTAAGATATTATCCCATTAATCCAGAACCTTTAATCAATCCTTGTTCTTTTCCTGCTAAGCATTTTTGATGGAAATCCAGCACTTCCTTCAGTACAGCCTATTCCCTCCTCCATCAGCTTTTTCATACTCCAGGACACAGAATATAATAGTCCCCTACTGGATTTAATGTTCAGAGGTACCACTTACATGTAATTCTTAGTTTCTTACTTTAATACTCTTTTCCTCATTGCCCCTAACCCTTTTCCCTTCTTCTATCAAAAAATATCTCTCTTCATCAGAAACAAAGTAGATGAAATGTTTTCAATCTCACCCCTCTTAGCTCCTTCACTTATTTACTCCCCTCTCCTATAAACATTTCAGTTACTGCAAAGACTGCCCAAGCTGTCTCTGGAGATTTGGCTTCTGAAGAATTTTCAGAATTGAACAATCATGTGTGAATGCTACAGCAGCCACATGGAGGAGAGAAGAAGAAAGAAGAATCAAAATCGTGTTGTTTAAAGCAGCCTTTGTGGCTGCCATTCTGGGACTTTTTTGGTTTCTGAAAGGCTGAATCTGAGCAGATGAACTCCAAGTTGTGTGCTTCAATCTTAGTCTATTGATAAACAAGACTGAAGGTCTGGATGATCAAGAGTGAATTGAAGCATGCCAGAGCACATTTGTTTCCTGATTTTCCTATGTGTCTACTTTTCCTCCAAAATACCCCTGGGTCTGTCTCATCCTTGAAGCACAACTGAAACACTTTCAGAGCGACTCTTTGTATGTGGAAGCTCTCAAGGCAGAACCTAGGTAATAAACTGGTGAAGAGGATGTTTGTCCTGGGAAGGTATTCCAGGCACAAGGGCTGGAAAGCTGTTCAGCAGAAAGGGACCTGGGGATTCTGATTGATAGGTGGCTGAGTATGAGCCAGCAGTGTGCCCAGGTGGCCAAGAAGGACAATATCATCCTGGCCTGTACTAGAAATAGTGTGGCAAGCACGACCAGGGAGGTGATTGTCCCTCTGTACTTGGCATTGGTGAGGCCACATCTCAAATATTGTGTCCAGTTTTGGGCACATCAATACAAGAAAGACATGGAGGCGCTGGAGCGTGTCCAGAGATGGGCAACCAAACTGGTAAAGGGCTTTGAGAACAAGTCTTATGAGGAGCAGCTGAGGGAACTGGGGCTATTTAGTCTGAAGAAAAGGAGGTTGAGAGGAGACCTCATCGCCCTCTACAACTGCCTGAAAGGATGTTGTAAAGAGATAGGCACTGGTCTCTTCTCACAAGTAACTGGAGACAAAACAAGAGGAAACGACCTCAAGCTGTGCCAGGGGAGGTTTAGACTAGACATTAGGAAGAACTTTTTCTCTGAAAGGGGTGTCAGACATTGGAACATGCCACTGGTTGAGTCACTATCCCTGGATGTGTTATATAAATAAAGTCGTCTAGATGTGGTGCTTGGGCATATGGCTTAGTGCTGGACTTGGCAGAGTAGGGTTAATGGTTGGACTTGATGATCTTGAAGGTCTTTTCCAACCTAAGTGATTCTGTGATTGTGTGATTCTGTGAACTCAGCCTTTGCTTCAAGGTGACTATTCAGACCTAGAGATGAACATTTTTAATGATGTTTCAGCTTCCAGCTGAAAAAAGTCTCAGGCTTCTCAGATTGTCTTGAGAAGTTCTTAACTTTCTTTCCTCTAGAGCATGGATTGGCATGTTAGGCTCTCTGCTGGGAATGAAAGAACAATGAAATTCATTGGGTGGTCCTGGCTTTCAAAGGAATTTTTTATATGGTATAATACTTTGGTTTACATTATTGATGTCAAATATGTTTTTGCTTTATTTTGCCCCCCCAAACAAACTCTTGGCTGCACAATGGACATCTAAAGCATGGCAGGTGTGTTTAACCTATTTAATTAAAGGAAGAAGAAGTGGGTTATGAGACCGAGTTTATACTACCTCATGGTAGGCTGTTTTCATTCCTATAAATAATGCATTTTGGTCAAGAAGGAAAGCATTTCATTGAATTTGATAAATACAATAGGGAAGATGACTGACCTCCTTTAACTTAAAGCTACAAAGCAGGCTTGAAGACAGGGATTTCTGACAACAGCTGCTAGATCTGCCATACTCAACCGTTGGTAGAGTCAAACAAGAAAGAGGTAATAACTCTTAAATGTCTTAGTATATGGCTTCTGTGGGAACAAACATAACTCCTCAGGATTGTTTTAAGGGCACTATTCTTTATGAAGTGTTGCCTTTGTCTTCAGTCAAGTAGCCATGGATGTTAATGTTTGGGGAAGTGTCATTGTGTGACCTACAAGACTAATAATTTTTAGGTCACCTCTTATTTTGCTCCCCTGAAAGTGTAGCTGGTGGTGGAAAAGAGAGATTAGGATTATAGGTAGGCTTTGTAGCCATGCAAGAGGCTGGTTTGGGCCTGTGGCAGCCATCCCTGGAATGAAGAGCATGTGACCGTCCCTGAGAACAGTCTGGTTCTCCATGAACCAGTGTGAGGGCTGGGAAGTCCACCAGTTGCCACTGCCCTGGTTTTGACCTATTCGAGTCTGAAAAGGATCATGCAGCAGGGCTGAACCACTGCTTGCCTACAGGAGGAGAGACACAATAGTGGAGCATGATAGTGGGGAACAACTCTCCTCCCTTTCATAGTCAGTGGCTGCAAGGCTTGTGCCTCAGCCTGGGCCAGTGGCAGTGTGGTTTGGTGGGAGCCGTGGTCAGGGAGTTTCAGACATACAATTAAACTGTCTTTGAGTTTGGGCAAAGGTGAGGATGAGATTAAGTACTTTTTTGGGGTAGGGTGACTTTAGTGATTTAGTGACTGATGAGGGAAGTCTTACTGTAGAATAACAGAATTAATAACAGCAACAAACAGGTTACCTCTGAGGGAATGTGGGGTTGAGGGTTATTATAACAGGTTTTTTAGAAATCCTCATGGCTCAGTGGAATTCCTCACTAAACACCTAGAGAGAAATCTTAACAAGGCCTAAAAGTAATTCACAGTTAGCTTTTTAAACTTTTAGAAGGCAGGTGACAGTCAAAACGTCTGCAGGAGGGTGAGCACATCATAGAAGGAATCTGGGGCATTATAGACATTTATGCTTTGTCACAAAAAAATATCAAAACATAAATGTTATAAACACCTAGAAGAAAACAGGACATAGGCAACAACTTGTACAGATTAATAAAGGACAAATTGCATCAAGGAGTTTCTTTCATGAAGGGGAGCATGACTTTGTGCTAGGAAAAATGCTTGATTTTATATCTTTTGACACTTTCTTACATGACATTGTCACAGGCATACTGTAGGAAAATGGTCTAGATGAAATTGCTACAGAATGCAAAGCTGGTTGGAAAATTGTTCTTACAGAGCATTAATTAATGATTCACCATCAGAAGAAGAGAATATATTGAGTGGGGTTTTAGTAGACTACTAATCACTATTTTCATTAGTGTCCATGATGAAGGAATAGGGAGTATGACTCTTAAATTTGCAGGTAACTCCAAGTACACCAGAAGATGGCATTATAATTCAAAGTGCTTCTGGTAAATTTGAGAAAAAGCTGGAAAATAAGGGTGCAACAAAATAAAGACAAATGTCAGGTTGTGCCTTGAACATCAACTTTCTGGTATATTTAGCATATATTTAGCAACCATAGTATTTCTTTCAATCCTAATGCTTCATGAACAATACAGAACAAGTAAAGAAAATTCAGAAATAAACAGCAAGAGAGGTCTGTCTTTTAAAACATGTGATTTATGTAGAAAGCCTGAAAGGGCTAGGGTTATTTAAGTCACAAAAGGAAAAACAGAGGTAGGTGGTCAGTCTTGAAAACTAGAATAAACTAAAATAAAGAGGAAAGAAAGAATCTGTTCTTGTTCTTTTGAAAGGATGTGTTCTTGATAGATAGGATTAGAAACAATGGACTCTGAAGTTGGAAAGATTGAGGTAAACTGTTAGAATTAAAAAAACCTACTCAAAACCCTAAGTATTTTCCAACGGGGCATGTATCTTAGGCATATACCTTATATAAAGCTACTATTGGAGACTTTTTAGAATAGCTGATAAGAATGATATAGCTGCAGTTCTACAGCCTTTGAGGCAGGTGAATAAAATAGAAGGTGCCTTTAAATCCATTCCTCTCCTGGTTTCTATGGTTATGTGATACAGCTTTTGAGAGAGAAATCAGAAGTTGCTGCCTATAGAAGTTTTAGTCTTGAATTCAAGAACTGTCTTTTGTGCTTCCTGTGAAGCACAAAAGTGAAGAATTCTTCAGTGAAGAATTACTGCATTTCTGTCTTGCTCTAGTTAGGGACAGTCACACCAATATTTAGCTTTGTATGTAACTGTAAAACTAAGAACTTGTAGTTTGGCATAGCCATATTCATTCTGACTCACAGCTCTCACTGTCTGGGCCCCGAGTGCACTAATAAGCCATAGAGACCCTGACCAGCCTCACCTGGGGCCTCCACCCACACCTGTGGGCACAGGAGGTCTATACAAGTTCAGGCCTGGGGCTTTCACTCCCTGGAGGAGAGCTGATTTCCAGCTCAGCTACACCCTTCTCTTTGCATCTCTTGCAGAGCCCTTTGGGCTGGACTTCAACTTGTGGCCTGACTGACTGGCCCAGCTCAGACTTGCCCAGCAATCACAGGACTTCATCCTGGTTATGACTGGTGGGTTGATTTCCCAGCTTGATTCTCAGACCTGTCTCATCACCACTATGTTGCCTTATGGTCTGGCTTTTTGGTTGCCTCTGGCTACCTCCTCTGGCTCTGTCCTGCTCTGTTACTGCTGGGCCAGCCCTTGTCTGAACCTGGACTTCTGCTAGGGGTGAGGACAGACCCTGCTGGGAGGGGAGGTCTCTGTGCTCTAAGGGTACTTGTGGGCTTGACTGTTCCTGCCCACAGGTACCCTTGGGGCTGTCAGCTCTTGCCCAGCAATGCTGTAGCAGGGCCTATTTCCAGCTCCTCACTGCTCTGCTCTGCTCTGCTCTGCTCTGCCCAGACATGGGCCCCACTGAGCTGGGCCCACCTGTGGGCCTCTCTCCCATCCCTGGAGAGGTGGCTGGGGCTGCACTGGTGCTCTCCAGCTGCTCTGGGCTGGGCTAGGGCTGCCCTAGTGTCCTCTGGTCACCCTGGTCCTGGCTGGGATGGTGGGACATGCTCTGCGGGCCCCTGGGGAGCCACTTGACCAGGCTGAGCGTCCCCATGCCTGTTCCCTGAAATCCATTCAGAAACTGAAGGATGGAAAGGGCATCCTGGGGCACACCGCATTCTGTGAAAGATGATTTTTTTCATTGTACAAGTTAAGTATTGAGGATGACTGTTAGGACAGCAATAATTTCTGTTTAGATAGGCAATACACATGTATAATTTTGAATTACCTCTTCTTAAGTTCAAACCTCTGAAGTGCTATTTTCATATGTCTCATTTTGATAATACAATTTCAACCTTTCATTTATGCCAAGCCTATTATTAGAGTCCTGAAGTATTTCACAGAATGAAAAGGACAAAAAGGGCCAGATAGAATAATCTGCATAAATAACATTAACAGTGAGGATGAATTTTAGATTATAAATTTCCCAGTTGTGTCAGGCATTTAAAAAATGCTTTTTTTTTTTTCTACAAATGACATCAGCTTGGAAATAACCTACAGCTTCTCTGGATATAAGAGATTAGCACACACTCCTGAGAATAGTATTAATCAGACTTTTCACTTCTGTTATGCCTACCCTTGGTAGTACAGACAAAGTGAAAAACTTTGAACTGCAAGATAAAATAACAGGTTACATATATAAGGAAGAGGCTTAAATTCTAATTTAAAGTAATATATGTTAAATTCCTGAAGGAAAACAAAAACTTCAGACCACAAATTCAGCAAAGTAGTTACGATGTGAATTTTACTGTACTAATTTCCAAGGTCCTTCTTTATATTGGAAGCATATACTTAATATTTTTTACTCTTTAAATCTTGTCTGTGCTAAGAGTAAAACAATGAACACTGACATTTAGTAAACATGTAATGTTTATACTTTTTTTAAAAGACTTGGATAAAATGAGGGCTAAAATTATATGCCTTATATGTGTGTTCCCCCCCCCATTATACCCAAATGTTCCTTTTCCCTGTCAGGTTTTGAAAATATTACTCGAGTTGTTTTCCTGCTCTTTATAATTTTTCCCCCCCCCTTTCAACCTCCTGACTGGAAAAGAAACTGAATACTCACATTACTTTAAATATATTTGGAGCTTTACTATTTCTGCTTTAAAGAAGGAAGAAACAATGGAGAAGCTGAGGAAAAACTAAGTCTTTAAGGAATTTCTAAACCAAGGTATATCAACCTTTACCAAGAAAGAAACTGTGAATATTTGGATGTTAGGCACATTGCATGGCCAAACTACTTATTGGCATTTATTGAATTTTTGATCATTCTGTAATAACTAAAAATGCAGAGTTGAAAAACATCTAGCACTTTCCAGCACCTTCAGAGAAATCTGGCATCTTATGTCAAACTGTTAATTTGCAATCAATTTATTTTCTATAAATAATAAAGTTAGGCCCTATCAGTTGTCAGTTCAACCTTATTTCTTGCTGATCTATTGTAAGATGGAATTACCCACTATGTATGACTGTCTTCATTGGCTGTGGAAGTCTAGACAACTGGTTTAGTCTAGGAATACAGGCTTTCTTGGCTGTAGAACTTCTTGATAGAGCTAATGGACAGACATGTTCTGAATTCCTTTCTGCAGGAGGCAAATTTAGGTTTCTGGTCTGAATTGTTCTGCAACTATTGCAGATTTGCTATCTGCGAATGTTCAGTGGGGTTTTGGACAACTATCATTGAATAGTTTTTTGTTGACATTGCTTTCCTCCTCTGTTAAGAGGATAAAAAAGAAACTTGTTCCTGCTGGTGATTCCATTTGGCAGCTTGAATAAGGTGGCAGGCCATGGCGAGTACCTGGCCTTGTAACAGTGGAATCACACAAATGATAACCATGCTTCTTCAATAACATTTTGAAGGAGGTACAGCAAGGTCTGCATCTGCAAAATGAATTCTCAATGCTTCCCCTGGGGATTTCCAAGTGCGTTGCATCTTATGTGACATGATGTGAGCAATAGCATCCAGATCTAGTAGCCACACATTCAACTAGTTGTTCGTTTTGAGCTAAAATAAATGGCTGTCACTATTGTATGCTGTGGTGATGTTGGTGAAGCAGGCAGTTGAGAGTAGTCTCCTTTCCACACTTCTTGGTTGTCACAAGATTTTCTATTTGACAGTGAAAGATCTGAGCTTCTACCAACCCTTTTTGTACTTATTTCACTGAGTTAAAAGATCTTCTAGCAATCCCTGCAAAGTTTATACTAAATTATTTCCTTTTTGCTCAGTATAGTCCATCTTCAATGCCTTCCTATGGCTTTCTGCAAAGCTTAGCAGCCTTTGCTGCACCTGCACCTCAGCTACACAGCTTTCCAATTATTTCCCCTTTCTTTCCCTGGAATTCCACAGATTACAAGTAGCTGATCCTTTTCTTCCTAGACATTCCAAGGTGAATCTATCTCCTGACCAGTTACATCTGTAATCCTATGAATTATGTGGCCTGTATCCCTTATATTCAGTATTTTCATTCTCTAAAACCCAAGGATTTGGTTTTCTCCCTGTCCTGAACCCACCAGTGTTTTTTCCTTATATACATGACTGGCAGTTGTGCAAATGAAATTAGCTAAATTGCTTTAAAAACTTTTTGAGCATAAAATCCCCTGCAGAACTGCATGTGTGTTCATAGCTCTGCTCCCATACTCTACAGAAGAATAATTTGCGGAGGGGGCTCTGATTAAAGTTTTTGGGAGATAAGGAAGTCCTGTTACCGAAGTATCATACCACAGGTTGTCAAGAGGATTGCCCACAGAAAATAATTTTTCTAAACCAGAAGCTCCTTCGTCTTGTCTTTGAAGGATCACTTTCCAACAACCTCTCTTGGATCCTGCTTTCCACATACTGTGGTTTATCTTCCTCTTCACCTTTGAGACTTCAACAGTACCTTTCTTTCCAAGCGTAGCCTTTCTCTTTGCCACCTAGCTATTAAAATAGAATTCCTTTGCTCAGGCGATTCTGTATTGAAAATCACTGGTGTATCTTTTCCTCAGAAACTTCAAATTGATTAAATTTTGATGAGTTTTCTCACCATGAAATCCCTCAAGTAGAAAAATACTGCTTTTTCAGAATTCAAAAATGAACCTCCCTTTTAGCAAAAAATACCTTTAATGTTGACAGTTTTGTTCAATATAGAAAGTCATCACCTATTATCACAAATGTCTCACAATTTAAAAAATAAAGCCTTCATTTATTTTCTTATAATTTTGCCAGTCTAAAATCAGTAGAACAAAAACTTCGCAAGTCAGCATCATTTACCCAAAAGTTTTGGTTTAAATATTTTTGGTAGTAAGTGGCCATGAAGATGGATCAGTTGTATTCAAGCACAAGAGTTAGCTGCTCAACCCGTGATAGCTAGGTCTGAAAGTTTATATTTGGATTATAGGGCTAGATTAATTTTGGAATGAGGTTAGTATTTCTGGTTAGTTTTCAACTGTTCTCTTAAATGTTCGGTTACCAGTGCAGGAAGGATTTCCTCCTATAGTAATCAGTAATTTGAAAAAAGAAAAAGGTGTCTGAACCACAGGAGCAACCTTTTCAATAAAATTTCATTCTAAATTTTAAACAGTCCGTACAAGTGACTAAAGGCTTAATCATAAGTAAAGTATCTCTGAAAGGCAGCTTGGTGAGTTGAACTGAAGCCAATCTACCATAAACAAGCACATCACAAATACTTCTGGTGTATGAAAGACTATTTTTGAACTTGGCAGTCTTTTGCCTTTTTCATAAGGAGATGAAAATTCAGTATCTAAAAATCGACTTCTAATGTTACTAATGCACAAAAGTTCCCTTTACCACAAAGCTACAGGCTTTATTGTTACTCAACACAGAGAGAGACATGTAAATACAATTTTGTACTTTTGGTTTACCTAGTGCAAATATAATTGGATCTCATAGTGATTATTTTTTTTGTCTGCTTAAATACACATTGACAACAGCTAAGTCTTCTGTGAAAATAAAACCATCCATATTTATTTATTGTCTGATTGAGGTCTGTAGTCTAACCCAGTAATAAGACCTTTAAATGGAAATCGTAAGAGACAAAAAATACTAAATCAAATAATCAAATTAAGTAATTTATTTGAAACTTCTATGTTTACCAGGTGTTACTGATAAGCTACACTTACGAGTTTGTCCCCTTCTAGAGCTGAAGAAAAAAACCCCAGATTTAAAGTTGTTGGCAATATAACAGTAGAAATACATTAATTATTGCAAAGCTGTAGAAATTATTCTGTATTTGTATTTACTCTTTGACTAGAATGGAATCACCTGAAATTTAAATACTAAAAAATTAATTTCTCTTGTGTAAAAAGGAACATACCTGGTGCAAGATCAAGTATCTCAAACTTAAAAAATGTTGAAATTAAGGTTTTCTGTGCATGTGCAACCTTACCACTGAACATGATGCTTATGCATACATTCTTTGAGGTATTCTTTTTTTTTTGTTGCTCCCAATTTATGCTTACTCATTGAGAAGTTATTGATTTTGTTGTTGTTGTTTTTTTTTCAATATCATGGTGTGGTTCAATACAATTTTTACTCAAATTGTTTTGCCTTGAAGACAGAATACTAACTCATTTAAATTTGATTATTCAACAATGATAAATTTATTTACTTCATACCACAGCTCTAGAGGTGGAAGAAATACTACCTTGTTTCTGTAGAGCAGAAAATGAGGCACAGAATTATTTTAGTTGTAAAATATCAGTTTTAGATGCCTGCTTCAAGGTGCCTGGAGCTTGATTTTTATCAAAACATTTACTATTAGCAATTTTCAGGTTGAAGATGTAGCTTTTGCAGACTTCAGTTTCCTCTGTGAGTGATCAGCTTTGAACCCAGAGCAGAGTCTCAAGTCATGCATTTAATAATGCCTAATTAGTAGACACCTGAGAAAATAATTTAAAAGCTTTTCTGCTTAGCTGATGAGAGTCTCTGTGACAGCAGTAGGGATAAAATGTAATTTAGTGGGACAGATTTCACCTGTCTTACTCACAAGGCCATCTTGTTTCCTATTTCAGTTTGCACATCCCCGTGTCAACGACAAATGAAACCAAGATGTTATGGACAAGTTCTTCTTTGGCTGTGAGTCAGTGACTTGTTCCCAGAGAAAATTCATACTATGTTCTGAGAGGTAGAAATCTGTACAGCATGTAGTCATATAATTAAGACTATTATAATGCATTCAGGCAGGGGTGTGAAATTAAGCTGACAGATACCACTTTAAGCCTCACATTTCTTGATTTTAACCTGATTAATTTTACAGTAGTCACTTAAAAAATATCCTGTTATACCTAGTTTTCAAGGACTTGAAACACAAGAAAAAGAGCTAAGAAAAGGAAATCAGGCCCTATAGCAACACTTAACTATCAGGGAGTTTACTATTCTTAAATCAGTGACTCATAGTTCTGGCACTTAAGCTAAAAGGAACTGATAAAACTGACAGTCATTCTTGGTGTGGACTGACACTAAAGTGGTGTTAAAACTTTTATTTGGCCAGTGGGTTTCACACATTCTCTAGTATCAGAGAAACTTGACATTGGAAATTTTGTTCTCTGATAGGGAGCCTGTTTTCATGATTTTGGATTTTATCAGCTTACCATCTCATATTTCTCTGTTTTCTTTTGTCTTACTCCTAGGTGCTAGTTGTTCAGGCAGAGACAGTCTTTGTCTAGTTTATATGGTTCTAGCACAACGGGATTCTGGTGATGATGCATCCTGGTGCATGATTGCAGTTCTGGTTTGTGCTGTTGCAATACAGATAACACGTATATTCACCCTTCATTCCGAAAATTAGACCTGGGCATCTACCAGTGAAGTGTACTGGAACCTGATATCTAACACCGTGTAATATATATTACATTGCTTCCCCAGATACATCGGGATACATATACATTATATATATTTACACACACAATGTATATGTATAAATTATATAAATATAATATACAATTATCATAGTTCATCCAATTCCAGCTCATCTGCAGGATGAGTGAGTGGACCTGCTGGAGCAAGTCTAGAGGAGGCCACAAAGATGATCAGAGGGCTGGAGCACCTCTTCTGTGAAGACAGGCTGAGAGAGTTTGGGTTGTTCAGCCTGAAAAAGAGAAGGCTCTTGGGAGACCTCATAAGCAGCCTACCAGTACCTGAAGGGGCTACAGGAATGCTGGGGAGGGACTTTTTGCAAGGCCATGTAGTGATAGGACAGGGGGTAATGGCTTGAAACTGGAAGAGGGGAGATTGAGGTTAGACATTAGAAAGAAATTCTTCAGTGTGAGACACTGGCACAGGTTGCCCAGGGAAGTTGTGGATGTCCCCTCTTTGGAAGTGTACAAGGCCAGGTTGGATGGGGCTTTGAGCAACCTGGTCTAGTGGGAGGTGTCCCTGCCCATGGCAGGGGGGTTGGAACTAGGTGATCTTTGAGGTCCCTTCCATCACAAGGCACTCTATGATTCATTCAGTGTGCTTACTTACGGTTAAATCTTTTTTTCTCTAGCATATCTGATTCAAATAAAGGTAAAAAGTAATTATTTTCTTATAACTGAATAAATGAATTTATTTTTATCAATCTCTCACTTGAAGTTGTTCAGATTTTCTGCAATAATTTATGAGCAGGCCAAGGAGATAGAAGATTTCAGTTAGAAAAAAATTATTCAGAAAAATAATAGTGACTGGAAACATAAGTCTGTAGTGGGAATATCATTATTGGTCTGTTTCTCAGAGAACAGGAAAATTCTCACCCTTAAGTGACCTTATTATTACATATAAAATATTTTAGGTGAGGTATTCTTTAGTTACATTAAGACATCTGATATTAACCATAGAAATATTTTTGAACAATGACAGACTTCAAAACTTCACTCTTCTGAAAATCATCATTTTTTTTTCTTTAGCATATGCAAAGAATAGTTTATAGTATCAATATCAAGTCTCAAGATATAATTCTTATCTAAACTAATATTCCAGAGACAGGCTACTCAAAAATTTTTTACACTCTGATTCCTCTATTTAAGGATCATTAGACACCAAACACTATCTGCTATATACCAATGGTATCTTTGTAGATAAACTGATGAAATATGGATTGCACAGGCAGACTATAGGATCCATAGGAGCCCTTGTCAGGCTGGAGAAATGGACTAATAAGGGGTCTCATGAAGTTCAACAAAGGTGAACACAGAGGCATGGGCAAGAGGCTGGGTCCTGACTGGTAACAAAGGAGTCCAGTGCTTACATCCACTGATGATCACCTGTGGGTAGTGAGGGTTACAACATGGTGAATATGCTTGTCTATCTATGACAAAGCTTTCAGTGGTCAAAGTAAGAAACGTTCACACCCTGAACACTTCTTAGTGCAAAGCAGTCTACTGATACTATGTGTCACAGTTACATTTTTCTGGGATAGCACACCTTTGAGTCACAGCTACAGTACTTTTAAAAAAGTGAGTGAAGTCTTCCAGTCCCAGGCAGCTACACTGATGGTGGAATGGGTTTCTTTGATCTGTGTTTTCCAATCATATAAGCCAGTGCAGTCCCAGTGCTGGGACTGCTTTCACTGATACTAAAGCAGAGTCAAGGAGTTAAATGTGTTACTTGATTTCCATCTTAACCATTCATCCCATCTGTGCATGAGAAATTACCACAATTTTTAAGTGTTTGCTCCACTAGCTACCGAATCATTTTCAGTGAACTCGCACAACTTTCTCTCAGTAAACAGCTGAAATTTCTTTACCATGGTAAAAATAATTGGATGGTATTAACAGTTATATTCTCCTGATGATGCTGATTCAATCTTTTCTCTCCAAATATAGTTTGCCACATATAGTTTTCCTCATGCATCAGGAAGAGAGAGGGCTACAGATCAATGGAACTCTTGTGGTAGTCCCTACATGTAAAAAAATAAGCATATTTAAGATATTGTTATAGGATGTGGTCAGGATGCAATGGCAAATGCTTTACTTCTGTGCAGTAGGATTTGTATACGCCTTCTTTGCAGGGTCCAGTCTGTTAAAATCCCATATCATAGCCTCTTTTCAAGAAGTCATCTTAAGGCCCCAAGAACCTGACCACCCATTGCTTGCACTCTTATTTCTTTCTGTTTTGGGGAGGGGATGTCAGTGCTATGGAACTAGTGGCAGATTAACTCTGTAAGCCTTGATCATATGTGGTCAGGCTTGAAGTTCTCAGGACAGAGAAACATTGCCAGTTTCTGTGTTTGGGCTCCAAAGGTGAAAAGAAGAAAGCTAGCAGTTTCTGTTCACGTTGATTGATTGAGTAGTGGCTTTTGATTAGATCTGATTAAGACTTTCTAATGCAAAACATATTTGGCCACAATGAGTGCAACAAAACCAAGTCTGCAAAATTGAAATCTTAAGTGCTTGAGTTTCAGTTCTGTTGCAATATTTTGCCTTCCATTTGGGAAAACAAGCTCAATATTTAATTTCAGGCTGAATCTATCTGAACGGAAACATGACAGTTTGTTGAATTGAGCTGAATGGTTTAAATTCAGGTCAGATTGTCTGAGCTGATGTGGTAGCTCCTGGAAGCTGCAGTTGTGGGGGAAGTAATCATGTCTTGATTCTCTTAGGAAGAAATGAAATTGAAATACGTAAGGCTGGTCATGTAGTTTATCTACTGATGTCTTCAGGTCCAATTTAGAATCATAGATATTTAAATGCACACATTTTGAATGGTGTCTGTGTTTGTGTAGTTATTACATATATGTATGGATTTTCAGGAGAAAAATACATTAAACATGCTTTTATATTTAGATACATATTTTCTTTCCTTTTGGGAAAACATGACTGGAGCCCAGATGAGAATAAAAGATGTTCACAAAGAAAGAATGCCTTTCTCTTTCCAGATTTTTTTTCCTGATACATAATGTTTTTACTTCAACATGAGTCTATGCTGTATCTGAACAGTTCATGTATGTATGACCATTATTGGCAAACCTGTGCCACAGGTAGGCATTAGAGAAATTAATACTGAAACTCAGTTTAAGTATATAAATAAATAAGTTAACGTTCATATCACTTCATGCAAAAAAGCCACAAGATGGCAGGAGCACCACATGCTAGTTTCTTTTCACAGCATTTGCATTCTATTTTTCCTACTTTTCTTGTATTGCATTGCAATTTACATAGTTTTGATGATTTTAAAAGCCAACTCAGTTCAACAGCAAGTCACTTTAAAGGTTTTAGGTCTCTTATTATGTATGCCAAAAACCCAAGTAAATGCAATAGCAACATTAAAAGCTAAAGCATTATACTAGTGGAAGAATGAACCACTTACCACTTGCAATTGCATAATAATATTTTTATTTAGGAAGTAAATTGTAGCTCTCACAATCTACTCCTCACATTTAAATTCAGAAAAGAAAATTAAAAATGCAAACAGCTCCTTGACCAAGAGAGTACTATAATCTTTGTGCTAGTGAAAGAATGTATGCCAGGTGCAGTGCTATTAGGGTCCTACCTAGAGGTAGTGAAGATACAGAATGTTGCCTCCATCTTGACATGTGTAAAAAATTTTTTTAATGTTTCAGCAAAGCAAAATGAGTCTAACTACCCCCCCCAAAAAACCCCCAAACCAAACCAAAAACCAAACAGCTATTTATGAAGCAACTCTGGCATATCTGTGTGTTGAGGGTTGAAACTTGGAAGAGGATCTCTTGGGATCAACAGTTTTTACTGTCATTAGGAAATGGGCTCAAATTTGACCATATGATTAGCTGAGAGGATTATTAAATTACAAGCACTTAGCAGAACTCTGTTAAGAGTTTGGCAATTTAATTATTTGTTGAGCCTTCTCACTTAATCCTGCTGTAACCACTTCACAGATTCTTCCTATATGTGTGGATAAATACAACATCCCTTGAAGTGATTTGTGCACAAGCCCTCCTGGGCTCCGTGGACTGAGCAGACCTTCCCTTCACTTCTTGTTCCCTGTCTTTCTGCTCTATTCACTGTGTGAGAACGAGGTCCTGTGGGAGAGACAGCACGTGTCCTGTATGTCATCAGAGACTGCACAAAAAGATTACTTAGGTGGTGCAGAGAAGAATGAAAACTGAAATGGAGGGAAATCGTATTTATCTGAAAGGGAAGGGAATATAACAGTGTTTTTTGTTCTAGAAGGACTAGCAAGAAGATGAATTTTAGGGGGCGGGAGTACAGGAAAAATGTCTTACACTGCTTAATAAGGCAGAGGAAAAAAATGCACAAGAGGCATTTGCAAGGGTGGACCAATAGAGACAAGGTAGGAAGTATCATTACAAGTAGCATCCTAGGAATCTGTGGAACCTCACTACTTATGCCTAAGAGAGCCTGTTTACCTTGGGTGCTAAGGTTATCAGTCACCTTGCAGTTGTTAGGACAGGTTTTTTTTAAAGCTGTTTTTATTGTCAGTGAAAGTAATTCAATATGCACAAATATGGTACCTTACTGCAGAACATGAATGTGAGAGGCACATTGACAGTGTAACTCCAATAGTCACTACTGAAAGAAGTAAGCTTGCCCCCTCCTTCCTCCTCAGTGCTGATAGGAGGCAGTGGGACCACAGAAGACATGGTCTGTAGGAGCCTGATGTATCTCCCCTGCAGTGCTGTGCAGCATGTTGGAGATGCCATAGCCCCAGCTCAGTACTCTCTGGAACAAAACCTTTTATCACGTATTGAGCAGCAAGCTAAAGCAAGGGTGATTCCTCCTCCATGGCATGTGTAGGCAGGGTCTGCATCTAAGGCCTGTCCCTTTTCATTTTAACATCCTGTTTTCAGTTTCTTTGAAGATTTCAGAGCTTAAAGTGTTTTTAGTGAAAATGCCCAGACTGGGTGTCAATTTTTATTTCTTTAAGAGATAGAGTGACATGGTTAGTTCATTTCCCAGAATGTAAATATGGGGAAAGTACATTTGTCCTTTAAAAAGATCTTAAATGTTTCACTGAGAAGAACCAGCACTTCCATGCAAGGAAGCAAAACTCTTGCGGGACTTCTTTTCAAATCAGGGCATTGCCTTTTGTTTGGAAAAATAAGCCCATGATTGATTAAATTATGTGCAACTGAAAAACTCTTGAAATACACATGCTGGTCCAGAAACATATGGGAAGATCTGATAAGCAAGGCTGATGACAGCTACTTCTACTCTTCTACTTTGTGATTATAAATGCTGATAGTTTCTGCTGCTGGCTGGGAAGGAGGTAGCTCTTTTCTAGAAGTGTTCCTCAAGGAATAACACTGAAGGATCTGTAAATCTTGAATCAAAAATATCTCCTCCCTTGTCTTTTCCTCTGCTTCCTTTGGCTATTTGTCTTCCCTTCTATCCCTCTGCTTCCTGTTTCTAACTCTTGTGAGGGTTAGAAAAATTCAATAGGTTTATATTTTTGAGAAGCTATGAACTAGCTCAAACTAGTCCTTCCAGATTTCAAATCATGATTGATTTAACATGAATCATCTGAGGAAGTTACATCAAGCAGGGATCTGAGAGATTTTAAAAGTGCTAGGATAATCAGCATACACCTCCAGATAGCATCGCTTCCCACGGCAAACACAGAAGATGCCAGTTTGACAGAAAAACCTCAATTTTGACATATATAAACTGTTTGATGCTTCATGCTGTAGCCTTTTTTTGAGTTTTCTTGCATCTAAGACACACGTGCGTGTACATGAAATATGTGTTTGTCTATTAATATCTATTTATCTAGATATCTAGTTATCTTTTAGCATGAATAAAATCTATTCTACTGCAAATCCACAGCTTTGTATTTCTTTGTAAAGTGGAAAATGTAAGTGGTGATTTTATCAGCAGCGAAAATCTATTTGAAAGTTTTCTCTTGACAGCAGTTGCTTCCTGAATTTTTATCTTCTTTAATACAATGTGGGATGTTAAAGTACACACCTACCCAGTGGAATCATAATCCATTTTAGCTGTTCACACAACACCATGCTATTAAAAGAATTTTGATTTCACAGCCTTTTCAGTGTCTGGTGCTGGACTATTTTTTTTTTTTTTACTGCAGCAATATATTTAATGTTTCATTCCAGCCCATTTTTTACCTACTGTCCATTATAATTACATATTACTTGTTGTGAATATTGCATATAATAATCTATAATTTCTATCTTTACATTTATTTAACACATTTTAGAACCAATACACAGATACCTGCAAAAGAAAATGCAAAAATTTACCTCCTCCTTTCTGTCCCCATCTCAATCCCTTCTCCTGGTGTTTCAAAAGCAAAAACAATTTGGAAATTGGGACTTGACCTTTTCACCTTTATCAAATGAAGGCATCTGTTTGTGATACCCATTGTATGATTTGGATCTTTCTTGAACTCCCAGAGCTATTTACACAGTACAGCACAACGTGGCTGCTGCAGGCATCAGCAATTGTGTTTTGTTGTGTAGGTGGCCTAGACAGAATCCAATTAGAAACAAGAAAATCTGTGAACATTTGTTATTGTACTAAGTGTTTGGAGGAGGAGATAGCATATACTATTACTGCCTGCAGTGTAGCTATAATTGCAAAACACATACAGTACTATATAGTATCAACTGTAGCATGGAATTATTTGCATAATTGAACAGGATAATGTACCAGGCATTATTCTGTAGGTGCTCCCCTATGCATGCTTTATTATGCTTTGATAAGACTTCAGAAGTGTAATGTATCTTTTTGTGTGTGTGTGAAGAATTTAAAATAATTTATTGGAGTTTCTTTTTTTGAAAGATTACAATATTTTCCTGACATTTGACAGAAATTGGAAAAGTAAATATTGAACTACAGAATGACAGCTCCTCTTAGCACATCCTTAACGCTTGTTGAAACTTGTGTCTAGACTCATGGGAGCCTGTGCTAAGTACAAGACTTCTTTCTATCACCTTTGCTTATGAAACCAGATGAAAATGTTTGTGAAAATACTAAGATATGCAGTGAAACAAAATTCAGCCATTTAACGGAACTTGAAAAAGGCAATGCCAACCGCAGTGTCTTACTATGCAGGAAATTTCTAGAAAACAGTTAGACCCACCTCTAATCTGCTGCACCTGGTGACAACATTTCCTCAACACTCCCATTCTCCTGAAAATTTTTCTTGACATATGAGGTCCAGAAGGACCGCACTCTGCCATAGACTGTGCACATCCTCTGGCCTGAGGATCCCTGCTGTTTTACGCTGGAAAGAGAGGCTGGCAGATGCAGATTTGCTTAGCTATGAAGCAGCCAAAATAGCATCACTCTTAGCACTGAATAAGCATTGTTTATGTTGAAAAGACAAACTATTTCAGGTAACGGTATGCAGTAACAGTAGTCAGCAGTAGTATCAGAAGTAAATTTTTAAAGTAGTCTCCAAAATGTATTTTTTTTTCCGAAGGAAAAAGATGATTGCTTAATTGCACGTAAGAGTTTGTTCATGTTATTAAAAAGTACTGATGAGTAACAGAATATACAATTTTGTTTGTGCCTGTCCTTTTTTAAAAAAAAACAACCAACAAACCAAAACTGAGTCCATGTTATTAGGTAAATGAAATGAGACCTGTATAAAGGACCTTTGCAGTTGCAACTGAATGTTACACACAGACTAATTTATTTTACCTCTGCTACCTATCCTCGAAAATATTTTTCATGAAACAAACACAAATTGCTTCTGAGAAGAACGAGATTACAAGAAGCTGCTCTATGTCTTAATTTTTCATAAAGCAAACGTATGATTCTTCAGTAAAAATGTTTTTTTCTAAGTATTCATGAAAACATCTATTTCATTTTTTGCATAATTTTCCAGTCTGTATTGTTAGCAATAAACATCAGGGGAAATGATGAGAAACCATTTTGCCCTTTAACTTTCATTGAAAAAAATATATATTAGGCTTCAATGATGAGTTGGACTCAATCATGATAATGATGGACAGTAATTATCTAATAAGAGTTGTTAACATAAACCATTACATGTATTGACATGTATTTTTCTGATAGAACATATTACTGAGGGACAAAATCTATCAGACATATAGTATATGATCCATGAAGCATATTTAAAAGAAAAACGAAATACTTAGTTTTGTTCACTCAGATTCAGCGCAGAATTGTATTGTTCTTTCTAAAGGTTTTTTCTTTTTTTCAGTGGGGAGATGGTTTGACTGCATCACTTAGGAGTACAGCTGGACTGGAGTATTAATTTCCTGAAAAGTTAAGATTGTCTCATAACCTCCATCCAATGCATAAAACCCGGTACTTCAAATTAAAATAAAAATTCATAATCCTAAAAGCTTCCATAACCTAAATCCTCTTGGTAGTATCATTAATTATCCTGCTGTTAATTTGAAATGTAATGTTCTGATGTAAATATGTTTTATATTGTAAGCATTAGTTTAGAGTAGTCATTCAGACAACATGTATGTGGACACTCTCAAGAAAGCCATAAGGTGACTTCCCTCTTCAAGTGTATCTATAGCATGCTGTAGTTCTGCAGACATTTGTTCATGTCCCTGTTCAGAGCAATGTAAAAGGAAAACCCATGTACTTGTAGCCCTGGCAAAAAACCCATTTACTAGTAAGAAGATCCTCTAGCTGTTCTAACAGGCATAGTTCAAACTGATCTAGGCTGGTGAACAATGACTGTCTTGTGGTGGATGGTACAGTGTTTTATTACATTATTAATTCTCAATGCAGTGACATCAATATTCATCTTCTCTAGTACAATACAGAAGTTGTTGCAATTATGAACAAAGCCTTCCACAAGTGACTGTTGTACTGGATTGTGTATTAAAAAATCAATATTAACAATTTAAATGAAAAATGTTAAATGAAAAGGATAGTTACTAATGCAATATAAGATAATCTTTCAAAATGTGCCACCGCTTTTTAAAAAAATTATTTCTGCTTACAGAGGAACAAGGCAATGACATTACAAAGAAAATGTTACCTCAAGAGTCTCATATGCATTTCTTATTTTACATGCTTTTTTTCAGGCTCCTGTGATTTTGACTGAATTAGTTGCTTAAAAATATCAGTTATCTTGTTCTTACTTGAAACTCGGGTGTTCTTACTAAAGAACCTTTATTTTTGCAGGGCTGCTGTATGAGCAGGTTAAAAGTACCTGGTCTCCTGTAACAAGAAATAAAACCTGAATATATCATATGCTAAAATATAATTTTAAATTAATTCCTTTTTACAATTAATTTTATGTAGCAACTGTAAAAAGGCAAGAACAAAAATCATAGTCTGTCCCATTCTTCCAAGGTCACAGAGAAATCTGCCATTTTATCTTGACCTTGAACTGTCTTTTCTGAATGAGTTTATATGGGTTGTAAAACAAGACAGAGGAAAGAAAAGTTGTGGTGAATTATATGAATCTACAAGAAAGCATAAGAGTGACAAAGAAAACCAGTTAGTCGTCGTAACTCCATGGGCTAAAGGCAATAAACAGGCTGATTCGCAGGACTTCCATATGTGTAATATTTGTGCTAATAAAAACCTTTAGAAAGCCATACCTTTGATTTAACTGAGATCTCAAACTGACCTGTATTATCATCTTCCCCTAGTGTATTTCCGTGGTAGACATTATAAACAATTTAATGAGAATATTACACTAATTGAAACTGGTGCCTTGGCATGCTAATGCAGCAGATAGCCATTTGCTAACAATGAAAACAGAGAATCTCTGGCAAACAAAATATAATCCATCATAAACAGCATAAGAGCCTAAAGAAAGACAATAATGTAAATAGAATGGAATATGCTTCCCTGATGTGTCACTTTCAATCACACACTGACTCATTTAGAACATGAATTTCCCTCAGGGCTTGTGCAATGCGTGAGACTTGTTGACTGTCCATGCAAATGTCCATTCGCTCTTCTCTGTACAGGGTATTTAACTGAACAGTGTTTGTTAATGTTAATAGAAAAGCTTTGGATTAATTATTTCAAAACAGTATTCAGAAAAAGTATGTTATTGGTTTTGACACAGAATATCTGCACGTAAGTTGTCTTCCACTACCCCAACTGAAGAAGCAAGCTGCTTATTTACAAAAAAAGTGATTCTTTCAACTGAAAAATGCATCTGCTCTGAAAGTGAGTTTCCAGGAGAGCAAAAAAATTCAGCATTTTTGTGCGGGGGAAATTCTGACATGCTGAAAAAGCTAACAACGTACTTTAGAACAGCACAGCATCTGGGACCTGCTCTGCGAACAAAGAGTTTAAGAAAATTTTGGTTTTGAAAATCGAAAACTTCTGATTTACCTGGGGAGAAGCTGGAAACATATCTATGGCTTTAAAGATTGCCTTGCTTCCATCCAAAGGGGAAGGAGGTGGGATGCTCTGAAACCCTGACTCAGACTGGAGTTCCCAGTTTTCTGGGAAGTTATGGTGGGACTATGGTGGTGCAGAGCTGTACATACTGAAAATGTCCTGGACTAGGCCGCTTGGGGTCAAGGAACAGTAGCTGTTGATCTAAGAAGCTTGGATTCATAAGCAATCTAGCAGGAGAGATGGCAGAGACTTGTAAAAATGTTGCCATATTTTCCATAAAGGTTTCTGGTTACCAAACATTTACAAAACACCATTTCCCTAGATTGAATTTTCTGTTTTGGTAAAAACCTCTCAAGGCAGGTATAAGTACTAGGCTTATGAAATATTTTGCCAAAAACATGGCAACCTCCAATCATGTGTTTCTGTGACCTGGTCTACACACAGCCTTACATTTATGCACACATGGTATCTCCAGATAAGTGCTTCCCTGCTGGAGGTATTCACTAGTTCTGCACAAGAGCTCAGATGAAAAAAAACATCTTCTGGGCTCTTTCTCATTGTCACAGGGATCTATTTGCAGAAGTAACTGCTAAGTTTAGATTCCTCCTTTTTTTTTTTTTTTATATATATCTGCAGGAATGTGGGAGGTACAAACCTACTCTGTTTCCCACTTTAATGTTTGATTTGGAGTAATGCAAAAGGGGCTTATACTACTGTATACATGGAAAATTCTCATTTGGATGTATTTTGGGTCCAAATTGCACTGCAATAACTGGTTAGCTAACGCTGTCACACTGTTGTGATCTGAGGAATTAAATAAGACGCTTGAATGCAGCTATTTACTAAAGTCTTTTCCCATCTTCCTCCAGCTTTACAGCTGTGTGTTTTTGCATCCTTGGCCTGAGGGCACTGGGGAATCAATCATGCAGCCTGTGCACCCTATAAATCCCTCTTTATGCATCAAGGTACAGAAGAGTGGAAAACCAAGCTACTATGGCACAATTTATCTTTGCCTTTAGTTTCCTTGCTTGTGTTTGTTCTTATATATAAAGTAAAGCTAACACAAAATATGGGAGAAATTAATTTCCCCTAGCTTTCCCATGGCTGATTATTTTCCTTATAACACATTCTCCCTTGCACTGATGTTAGTTGCCTCAGGTTCCTGAAAATGCCTACTTTGTCCTTTGAGAGTAGTTACAATTAAGTGTTGTCTAACTTAAGTATGTCATTGAGAAAAAGGCCCAGTGAAGCAACCATTAAGATTTACTAGTGTGTCATAAAACCCCAGTATCTTACAGTTGGAGATGTCCAGCAGAATGAATGAAAGCCTCTGTTCTTGGCTTTGATTCTGCATAATCTACACAAGGCAAACTCCTGAACTTTCAGGTGTACTTTTAGGTCAACAATGATAAATAGCGGTGGTGTATGGAAAATACTTAGTGCTAATTAAAGCTGAAGTACTGTAATTAGTTTATTTGCTTGTTTCTGGAACCTTTTGTCGTTTAGTTATTGATTTTATACATACAGAGATTGTTTAGACAAGGATATTGAATTGGAGGTTTTGTATTCTCTGAAGACCTTCCACTGAACCATGCAATAATATATAGCACAATCGGAATGAGGGAACCAAAATAACAGTATCTTAAAGGACTTTTTTTTTCAGTTGTCTTGGAAATCTATTAGTTCCATGACAATTTTTAAGGAGGGGTGTTACTTCTGCTTTCACAAAAAGAGAAGACATAACCAGCAAAATCTTTACTGACCCTGTAACTTCTTTTCTCCTTTTGTGTAGTTTTTGACTTGTGAATAATTTCTATGCTGCTACTTGTAACACTTCCACTTTATTGGACTGCAGTACAAGTACTAGAAAACTAACCAACACCAGCTGGGCTTTAAGCGGGACACTTATATGACAATTTTATTGATTCATTCTTACTGAAGAGTAATTTTTTACCTGTTCTGCTTCTCTTGTGAAGCAAGCTTCCTTCTGTTGTTTTAATCTTCAGGATATGGTTTGTCTGAAATCAAAATGAGGAAAGTAATGTCTCTTCAGAAAGTAACATACCAAAGACATGTCTGGAATATCAATATGGTGTTCAGCAAGTTTTGATAAGCACAGAGAGAGTCCACTTAGTCTGGAGGAAGTTAACATGGTACTTTTTTTTTTTTTTTAAAAAAAAAGAGATAAGGTAATTATTCTCAGATTCATGGAAATATCTATTCCCATGTGACAAGAAGTTAAGAAATGTCATCACTGTCATAGTCCTTCAGACACTAAAATGTGACCTTCTATACTCTCATGTGCTAGGTCCATGATACTTCTCTTTACTCATTACTAACAAGTGACTTAGGCACCTTGGTGCTTAAGTTCTTAAAAGAACTCAAAACCGTTTAGTGAGACATGCAGGCAATCTCTGCAACACATGGAAAAAAACAAAACACTTCACAAGAAAAATCTAGCTGGTACGATAAGCAAAGAGCCAACTAAAATCCAGTGGCTCACCTGTCCCAGACAAACAGACAAATAGGGTGTCTTGTAAATCTCACCCTAGAGGTGGCTTAAAAATTCAGTCCAATATAATGGAATTAGAGTCATAGAATGGTTTGGGTTGTAAGGGACCTCAAAGATCACCTAGTTCCGACTCCCCTGCCATGGGCAGGGACAGCTCCCACTAGATCAGGTTGCTCAGAGCCCCATCCAACCTGGCCAACACACCACGCAACTTGGTGTCATCAGCAAACTTGCTGAGGGTGCACTCAATGCCACTGTCCATATCGCTGATGCAGATGTTAAACAATATTGGTCCAAGTACAGATCCTTGAGGAACACTGCTCATCACTGGTCTCCATCTGGACATTGAGCTATTAATCACTACTCTTTGAGTGTGACCATCCAGACAGTTCCATACCTAATGAGTGGTCCATCCATTGATTCATAACGTTTCAGTTTAGACACCAGGATGTCATGTGGGACCCTGCTGAACGCTTTGCACAGGTCCAGGCAGACGACAGTTGCTCTTCCTTTGCCCACCGATGCAGTGACCCCATCATAAAAAGGCAACCAAATTAGTCAATTTCATACAATATGAAACTATGTCCCAAACTCTCTTTTGAAACTCTGGAGCCCTTTCTCTTTTTCCTGTCTCCAAAGTCAGTGAGACCTTTTGTTTGCTTTTTATCTTTCATGGTGTTCCTGGTGGTGCTGTTACCAAGCATAAATGCAGCATGTGAGAAACTACATTTCATTTCTTCTCCTTGCCTAGGAGGAATTCAAATTCAGATGCCTCCCTAGAAGTGCAGTCATAGCAATAGCCTTCTATCCTTTTTATTGGTGTCATGCCTCAGCATAGGAAACAAACATTTCTTGGACCGCAAGGACAGGAGAAGACTAAGTGTAATTTTTGCACTGTTCTTCCTCCCAGGGCAACCTTAACTTGAGTGCTGTGTTTTGGCAAGTCTGGTCTGCAGAGCTTCAAATGTGATGGGTGGGATGTGTCTGTATTCAAAACAGCCTGTTGACCACTTGATGAATGTGCTCTCCTGGTTGATGGGAATCTTCAAAGAGCAGCTGAATATGGTTCTCCTGCAAAAGCACTCTGCCCACAAAGCACTGAGATGACCATTGCTATTACAAAATAAAAGGGTAAGTAGCAAGTACATCTTCTAGGGTACCTGAGTCTGTTGGTGTGCATGAGGCATTTTTCGGAACCCTAAGCTGTGGGGTGCCTTGCTTTTGGATCTCTGTCAGGGATAAGTTATGCTAAGCTGCTTAAGACTAGTACAACAGAGGCTCTTCTACCCATACATGAAACTGCATGTTCAGGTCCACAGAGAAGCACTCATGTGCATTGAATTAAGCTGCTTCTGTGGAAGGTAGTAATTGAATAGTGAGTATTTTCAGGGTTGTGACTTACACAAGGTTAAACTCTGCCAAGAATTTTTCTTTCCAGGATGCACAATTTTTCTGCTCTAGCCCATGATTTTTTCAGTCCAACTTCCTAATCCAATATTACTAGAGACAATAGTGCTTTAAATGAATTATATTTGCACAGAATATATTATTACACACTGTTACAGTTTCTGGGTGTGCCCACTTTTATGTGATGAAGAATCTGTAATTCATTGCCCTTTGCAAGTAAATTTCTTTTGTTTTGGTACTAGTTCTGCCCTGTTGACATGTTTTTGTTGGTGAATTTATTCATTTTCAGTTTCATTAACATATTGTCAGGTGATTGCTTATACACTTGTTAATCTGGATGGTATCTTCTAGCATTGCCTGAAAAAAACCCACACTTTTGTGTCTTTTTCTTATACTTCCTTTGGTTTTGGCAACTAAGGTCCTTGAGGGGAAGGACTTCTTTTTCTGTATCTGTGGGAGGAAAGCTATGTTGAGTGTTTCTAGGTTCTGGCACAGTTATTGGGACTCTATCATTATATTAAGTTTTACTAGGTTTTAGTTGTTGCTAGATGTCCTGTTACTTTACACATTTTTGATCAATGCATAATGTGGTCAGGACTTTTAAATTTGTCTTCAAAATTAGATCTACTAGTAATAAGAAGAATTTTAACTCTTCTAGATCATTCTGATTGTGATTTAATTATCTGATCACCTTTCTACTGATTACTTTTGCCTTAAGAATTCCATGTGTGTGCAGGATAAAAAAATTTATCATAATTTTCTCAATTAAAACATATTACTTTATTCTGTAACATAGATACTAAAAATATCATCCACAAAAGTCCATTTGTAATAATGCATTTAGTTATTGTGACATGTGTAATCAAAGTTTGTATTCCAGGCAGAATGCTCAGCATCACTTTACCTTTTTTATGCTTTTATTACACATGTGGCTTCTACCTGTTACGGGAACATTTTTTAAAAATATTATTTTTCATGGGCTGTCTGTCATAACACAATGAAATATGTCTTTTTACAATTACAGATGTGTTTGGAAGGTAGTATTCAGTACTTGTGCATTGTCTGGTGACTGATCTACTTCTGTGTTTGTTCCTTGTGGATATTGAAAAATTATTTTAGACAGACTCCTTTGAGAATATGGGCTGTTTATCATCTGTTTACTGTAACTTGTCATTAGTTCTTTTCTTTTCAGCTTGGTCAACGAGCATATTTCATCTTTTTTTGCACCATTGTATTGAGTTTATACAGCAAGGCTTTGGTAGTGGCAGTCACAAGCTGGACTTGTGAAAAAGCCAGGAGCTGCCCTGTGCCAGATACAGCCAGTTCTGCCAGCTCCAACAGACCCACCACCACAGGGCATAGCTGAGCCCATCAGCCAAAGTGGTCTCACCTCTGTGAAAATGCTTGAGAAAGGGCAGACATAACTGACAGGGAGAGAACAGGGGAACAAAAATACTGAAAAGCAACAGAAGGAACACCAAGGTCAGAGGAGGACATGCTCTGTGGAGAAGCAGACACTCCTTGCCCCTGAAGAGACTGTGGCCTAAGGAGGACCCATGCTGGAGCAAGTACTTTCCCAAAGGGATTGCACATGTGGAGGAGCCTGTACTGGAGCAGGTACACCCAAGCAGGGACTGCAGCCTCTGAAAAACCCACAACAGGGAACAGAAAAAGGGTGAGAAGGAAGGAGGAGTAGACAGAAACCTCTGCCTCCTGACCTTCTTCTCAGTGAAGGGATTGGGTGTGACTTATGGTGATATTGAGGGGAGCGTGGAAATGTGTGGAGCAGAGCTGAACCTGGAAAAATGGAAGAAGAGATGTTTTCCCCAAGTGTGCAAATATTAACAAAATAACAAAAATAACAAAAAACTTTGAAGTAGAATACTGAGTAAAGAGGTGTTTGAAGTAGCACTTCTCATAAAAGAAATAATTTTAAATGAAACTCATTCTTTTGAGGAACAAAAGAGTACACAAACATTACTGAAGTATTATGGAAATAAACTGGTAGATATGCTGGAACAATGTTCCACCTCAGTTGTGACACTTGTGTGGTCTTCCTTGCAAAATAGTAATACTTGCAAATTACATTTATTATGTTTTCAATTAAAAAGCTGACATCCATGTTGACTCTGCCATTTAGATTTTATTTGCAGCATTTTGAAGTTGAATAACTCCCAAGGAAGTCCTTCATTTCTGGAAGCATTGCTTAGAATTATTTTGTTTCCTGTGTTTGCATATGCAGAAACCTCCTGGACACAATTGCATTCAAATCTACAGTATTTTAGTAATTATTTTAAGACTGTGGAAAAACTGGAAAAAGAGAAAAAAGTGAAAGATATTATTTTATTGTCGATACACTTTTTAGCAGATTAGTTTATATATATATATATATATTTTATTCTTTATGGAGCATACAAGCCTGTAACCCCTGTTTTGGCTTTTCTTTTTTTTTTTTTTTCTGTATCAAGTTTTGAGATGTATTTGAATAAAACAATTTGTAAGACTGAAGAAAGATACTAAGGGATTCTTTTTCAGGCCTTATGGAAACAGCTGTGGGCTGGGAAATTTCAGAAAAATCTTTCTTTTTTTTGAATTTGCTAGATACTTACAAGACTGATTTATTACATTCCAAGTCTAATAGCCTCTTCAATTTTTAGTTGCTCAGGTTTTGGTATCTTGTGAGTCATAATTCATTAGACCCAATTGTTCTCCAGCCATTCACAGAGATCTCTAGGCAAAAATAAGTAAATAAAAGAAGCCAACAACAGTGAAGAAAATACTTGATATTTTTAAGAGGAAAAAAGCTCCAAAACATCTTGACATCCCTGCCTAAACTCCTGTTAGGATTTTATTATACAACCTACTGAAACAAAAAGTAATGCACATATTTCCAAAACAGCTTATTTTACACCCTTTCCTATTTTTATCATATAGTATTCTTAAGTAGATTGCATGCTAATCCTTCAGTCTTCCTGCCTTAGTTAGTGTTACTGTACTGTTTATTCAGTGCTTAGATTTGCCCTAGCATGGAATTGCTGAGCCTGTGCCTGTGTTCCTAGGGTGGTTTGGACCTGGGCTGCTCCATTGTGTTTCTCAGCCTTCCTCACGTGTCTCTGCATGACATGGCCTCTGGCAGTGCAGCCATGCCCTGTTGGCAAAAACAGACAATTCGGTGGGCTAGTGGGGAGCTGGAGGAGTTACCTCCAGTGTGTTCCCTTAATGATGCTTGGCATGTAACCAGCAGCATCTGTAATTCCAGTCATCAGAGGATGTTCAAATTGTGTAACATTCTAAGACTACTAGAGCGTCCACTCTTCTGTAACCATTTTTCTAAAGGCCCATCAATGTCTCACTCCTAGTGACCTTCTAGATGTCCCAATAACTCATTCAGTCACTCTGCCTTCTTCTGTGCTCCATGTTCCCATGCGGAGCTCTGAAATTTCTCAACATCCTTTATTCAATCATGTATCTCTCATTTAAACTGTGTCCCAGCTGAAACAAACGTACGGCAAGTTAAGGTGTAATGGCGCAAATTATGCTTTTGCCAGCTTAAATAATTATTTAGGCTTAATTACAAAAGAGATATCAGATTAAAATCCTTTTTAACAACCTTATATGAATAACAGTGAATGCAGAGATGCATCAAGCAATATTCCTCAAGTTACAGACCTTGCCAGAGCAACAAGATGTTCAACAAGACAATGGTGGTAGAGCTTGAAGGAAGTAATTCTTGCACCTATTAGCTTCTTTTCCCTGCTGACAAACTAATTTTTTTTTTGCTTGCTATGGAAGTTTGAATTTTTTGCTAATGGCAAAGACTTTGCATCTCCATCAAAGTAAATCCAGTAGAATATATTTTTGCAATTACCCATTGCCTTTGCGCTGCCACTGTTAGACGCCTGCAAAAGATGTGTTAACACACATAGTTTTACTAAGGTTAAGCCACAAAAAGACATTGAAATTTACAACCCATTTAGATAGTTGAAAGATAAATTCTGTCTCCTTTTCAGGCTTGAAAATGAAGCTTCTTGCCCCCCTCACCCCAATAAAAGAGCACTTAGTCTTCAGTCTCTCTAAAATTGTCAATAACTGACTGAGTAGGTGCAAGACCACAGAAGGCTCTACATGCAGCCACATTTTTTCAGACATCCTTCAAAATGTTTTTAGCATGTAATTTAGTCAGAGCAATGGAAAACAAAGGATTAAAAGACACAGATGAGTAGAAACTATAAGTTAATGAGATGTGTCAGTTTTCCCTATTCACCCCATATCCTCTCTCTTTGTTTCTCTGTATCTCTTTTTCACCCTCCCCACCTCACTCTACCAAGAGTCCTTCACATTGCCCTTCCCAGAGTCTGTTTCACCTCATTCATTCTCTCTTTCTTATTTTCTCATTCCTTCCCTCAAAATCATGTTTTAATTTTTGTTTCCATCTTCTCTAGGCGTTGTCAAAGCCTAGTCAATCTTTTGGGTTGTATCCTTCAGATTTTCCTTTGGCTTAAATCTGCTATTTTTCTTTATGGTCCCTTAGAGTCCATAGGTTCCATTTATTTGTCTCTTTGTTTCCATAGCATAGAACTCATTTTAGACAAGGGTACATGCCTTTCTTTCTTGCTGGAAATAATAAAAGATGCGGGCTTTTAGAGAAAGTCTGATCTAGCCTGCGATGAGTTAGCGTGGCTTGGCCAAATGCCACAGGGAGATAATTGTCTTCTTTGTAGCACTAAATGATTCTCTGCTTGGTCTCACTGATTATCATATAGCTGGAGGAAGGATGCTGTCAAGATAACATCTTAGTTTCTCCTTCATTTTCCCTTTTCCCAGATCTGCAAGTATTTAATCTTTTCTGCCTTGCTAAGCTAGAGGTAATGATCTGGCCAGGACATATTCAATTTTTTTTCTTTTTTTTTTTTTTTTCTTCCCCTCTATGATTCTCCTTACTTGCCCAGAGATCATTCTTGGAGACTAACTTCTGTTTAACATGTTATTCCTTTGATAATTCTAGTTCTTATTCCCTATGCGCTATTTCTCTTTTCCTTGCAGCCTCTCTTACACAGTGGAACAGGGTAAAAGGACTTACTGTAAAAGATCATCAAATGGCTAGTTCTGACTGCTCTTTCAGTTTTGGCCAGACTGCCTCAGAAACCCTCAAAATAAATAGTAAGTCTTAATTATTCAGTTAAAAGGAAATTTACCTTGCCCGTAAGTGGCTTTGGCCTATGAAGACAAAAATCTCAGGACAACCCACATGTCATGCCTTTCTTTTGCCTATTCATAAAGTTGCAGTGTGGGTTAATAAAAATTGTTTTTCTGTCACTTCTGTAGTTTAACTTAATGCCTTTATTGATGATTTTCATATTTCCAGAATTTGTTTTCCCTTTTTGTTCAGATTCTGCTGGTACTATTATCAGGATTATTAACAGTAGCAGTAATACTATGGTCCACTGCTATCAAGTATCCTTCAGAGAATGTTGGCTGATACTAAAGATAATAAATCCATGCTTTAACAAGTAATATGTCTTTATGATGCATAAAGAAACAAGCCTACTTTGAATTTATGAATTGCTTCTCCTACCCATTATGATATTTGATAGTAAATCATAATTTCCTGTCCTTTCTACCCATAATATAGAGCATATTCTTCTGTCTCCTACTTTAATTTCTTCTTGCTATGTGTTAGATTATTTTTCTTGAGAAGCTTTGGAGAAGGATAAGCAAGAAAGACAATAAGGGACAGATAAATTCCATGTGTACAGGAGGTATTCCCATTATCTTCCGAAAGTGTTTCAAATGAATAAAACAAATTAACTGGGAACTGTGAAATGTGACAAAGCAACCATCTCCAGAAATTAACATTGTTCCCTGCTCTTTTTCAGCTAGGACCCTGCTGCGATATCCCTAAAAATAAATATAAACTCCTTAAATTATCCTCCTGCAGTCAGAAGTATACCTTATAATTTGGAGTACAGACTTGCTTTCTGTAAAACGATCCTTCCCACCTTCATGAAGATTGAGTGTCATTGGCTTAATTGATACATTTCTTATTTAAACATTACCTTTCTCTTTTTCAACAGCAAATTCTTTAGTCTGTTGTAAAGAAATAAACTTTTTCTTTTCTGTAGTATAGAACACATTCAATATGGCTTATGCTTTGGTAAGTAACCCACTACATAAATATTAATTCACTATTACTTATATAAGAGAACATCCTACTTTTTTTTTTTTTGAATCTTAGAATAAGCCCATTTTCTCTGTGTCTGCCCCTAGCTTTCCTCTAGGCTGGCTTAATACATTGATCAGTGGGATGAGCTAGCAAACATATTTAAATCTGAAATCTTATGTTCTGCTGAATGTAGAAAACATAATTAAAAGAGCATGAAATATGCAGAATCTGTCAATTTTCTATACACGTGCACTATAAATATTCCTACCAGGGACTCAAAAATGGCAGAATGCAGAGAAAAGTCTTTTGGAAAGTTATCTTTCAGTGTACAGCATAGTAATTAATATGAAATCCCAGTAATTACGGACACTGCATTATATTCCTGTCTTTTTCTGCAATTATATTGTAAGTACGGTAAATAATTTTTGTTATTATTATTGTGTGTTCTCCAGAAGTGTATTTATTAGATATTCAAACATTATTATTATTATTATTACATGCTGCAGTGTGATTCCTATAGTTTGGGAAATTCAGACACCAAGTGGTGAGCCAAATACTGTGCTGGTGCATCCCTTAGCCCTTTGAAAAATTTGCAGACCACTGCTAAATTTAAACTAAAGGTAACAAACATGACATCAAATACATTCTTTCAACTCCAGAAGTGGACTTTGTATGTTTCAGATTCTGTTCTATGTGATGACTGCTACTGGAATATTTTTAAAATGCTTTTTATGTGTCAGTGCTTTTCTGTCTTGTTGGTGTGCCATCCAGTCCTTGGGTTCTGCAGTACATGTATTTTGAACAGCAAAGAATCGATCTTTAAAATAATGAGCTGAGCATATTTTATGTCTTTTAAGGTTGTGATTTAGTATTTTACAGCTAGGTTCCGATCATCATTAGGCTGCTCTGGAGCCACAGATTAGTCTCTTTTAAATGGTGTGTTTACTGACACTCTCTAAAGAAATGAACACCAAATTGTTAAAGTGCAAATAAAAAGAAAATCGAAACAAGAGAACAGGAAGAAAGAATAGGGAACTGTGCAGTCAGGTGTGGCAGTTGTTTTGCAGTGACTTGCAAGCTAAATACTCTAAGAAAATGTTCTTGATTCAGGGGCTGCTGGAGGGTATGCAGGAGTCTTGCTGTTTGGTTTGCTTATTTGTTTCTTTTTTTTCTTTAAAGATAAATTTAAAAGTTTTAAAATACCCCATAAAAAGTATCTAGCAACTGGTTTACTGGTTACTAACCTGCTGTTTTAATATGTATTATAATGGGGTAAAATTTGTATTTGCTGTTTTGCAACTTTCACTCTCAGGAAAACCAAGCTTTTATCTTGAGATTTTGGGGAGTCATCAAAGGCGATACTGACAGAAAAAAAGGCATAACACCAGTAAGAGTGTTATTTACCATTAAGAACATGATTTATTCAGAGTTGCTACAGAATTGATTATGGATTTAAGACAACTATTAGTTATTCGATTTCAAAATAAAATAACTGATATAAGAAAAAAATAATCAGGGGAACATGCAACACTTGGATTAGATGCAATGGTGATAAGGCTTCCTTCTTCTAATTCAGGTTCATTACATCAGAAATGAGCTGAATCCCATTACCCCTCTAAACATGACATTTTAAATCTACCTTTGAGACTTACACTGCCTTTCTGAGTTTCTTGTGAGACGTGTACTTCAGGGGCCTTTTTAATGATGAATTCTTCAAAAATGGTGAATGACTATAGTAGCGTTCAAACTACAGTTATTAAAGTTGAGTTAATATTTCTTGTTTAATCCTTATATTTTGCCCAGAGATGTTTCTATTCAGCTGTAAATCAGTCTTGCATAAATTTGAAAAAGCCTTAGAGGGAGGTATGATTTCTCAAAATAGCAAAGTCTAGAAAATGAAAAAAAAAAAAAAAAGAGAAGTTTATTTGCATTTTATTCTAACTTAAGGGTGAGCCATAAAGAAAAACTAGAATATTTTTTGTCATTTCAGAGTAAATTCACCTTTCTCTACATTTTGAGTTCACGTAGAGACAAAGTGCTAATAGATGGCAAAGGCATGCAGGAAAAAAGAACTATTAGACCTAGACTATATTTAGGAAAAAAAAAAAGGCAAAACAAAAATTTGAAAAAGTACATAATGAGTGGAAACATCTAGCTCTTCAATGTATTTTTGGTCCTTTGGAGATGTGCAAATGTACTAAACTTTAGCTCATTAATGCAAAAATCTGTTCTCTCTTTTTTGTCTTTCATTATTATCTTTGGCTATGCCAATATATCTTCTTACAGTAATGCAACATTTTTTGTAATTTTTTTTGAAGTTCAGAAAGAAAGAAAGTTTTCTCACTGTTTCAAAGAGGAAAATAGAGGAGTGAAAATACTGATTCTTGGCTTCCTGTGTCTGACTAGGAGACCACAGTGAGTAAGGTCTACAGCATTATGGAAAACTGACTCCACTGAGGAGTAGCAGTTAAGTAAAAAAGACTTTCAGAAATAATTTAAAGCAGTTTTTATGTATCATAAAGAAGAGCACAGGGTGTAAACAAAAGCATTTCATGGTACTTTGTCAATATGTGTGCCTGGAGGTAACTATTATTTTGGAAGACCATTACCCATCTGTTGGCAGTTTTATGAACAAATATAAGTAATGGCAGAATAATTTGTGGGCTTGTGAATCACTGCTGGAAGTGGCAGAGGAGGAAAAAAATGCTGGGCTAACAGAGAGTAGACACGAAAATATGCTGTCATCTTGGAAGAAATGAGTCATGTGGGAGGGAAAAAAAAAGCTTTCAAGATTGAATAATCCTTGTAGGAGTGTACCATCTGCTGCTAGAAAGGGTGCATCAGTGTGTGCGTGTCTCTCTGTGTCCATCACAGTGGCTGGGTGGAAAAGGTGTGGTGCTCAGCCCAAGACAAACAGGAAGTGAGAGGTGCAGTGGGGACACAGAGGGCTGAAAGTGAGCGCCTGTGAGGGACAGAAAATGCTGGGAGATGGGCAGGGAAGGGGCGAGATTCAACCAGCAGAACTGGATGGGTGGGGGAGTTAATGGATGAAAACTGCCTGTGAAATGAGGTGTGGTGGTCTGCCTCAGAAAGCAGCTCATGGCATAAACTGAGCTCCTTGTAGCAGTCAAGTGTATCAGTTTTAAGAATTTTCTTTATAGCAGCACCAACTCATGTGGCTACCTTTGAACTCAAGTTCATGGTTTGTCACTGGTGTCATGCAAAAAGGTACCTAGAGCAGGCCTGGAGGAGAACAGGCCCCCTCAGACTACGGGGTGGTTGGCCTTGGCCTTGCCTCTTGTTACCCTGGCTTCTTTCAGCCTTTGCTTCCTGACTATGTCAGGCATTTTTGTGGCCCCTCAGCAGCCTGGGGTGTTTCTGTGAAAAAAAACACAACATCTTCTGACTATTTGTTTCCAAAGCAGGATGAGCCTGGCTGGAAACAGTTAAGAGAACAGGAAGATTTAGTTTGAAATGGTTAAAAGGGAAAACAAGCGAAAAACACATTAACCAAACAGCTTTGGTATTTGTGAGTTTTCTCTGTACAGCACTTACTTATTTTTCTGATGTTCTCTATTAGTAGGAGGCAATAATAATAATAATAATTCTTGTTTTTTGAGAGTGAAATGCATCCAGAATTTGCTTTGATGCAGAAATGAAACAGTATTATGACTGGTAGACCAGTAAGACCTATTTGTCAGTGGCTCACTGCAAGTGTAGAGGCTTAAGTATCACTTGAAAAGCTTAGCTTAGCTTTCTTGGGGAATTTATATAAAAACATCTTTCTACACTTGGAGAATGTACATTACAGAGGCAAAGTAGTGGCAGAAGAAAGCCTCTGTAGTTCCACAGGCAAAGGCAGAGCAAGAACTGAATGAATGAAGCTGAAGCCAAATAAAAATAAATCTAAAAATTAACAAAGTAAAAAATACCCACAAAACAAAAAAACAACCCGGAAGTTATTAACTTCCAAAAAAATTATCAAAACAAGTTGTGGCTTTACCATCTTCTGACGTCTTTTTTCAGATTTGGGTTGCCGGATATTTGAAGCAGAATAGATGTGAGACTAACAGAGGTAAGTAGGCCCAGCCCAGGGGAGAAGGGTGGAAATGCAGACCTAAGTGCTGGAAGAGAACCCACTGGAACCACTGCACAGACCACTGGAATATGCAAGACACTGGCAGATGCAGTAGGGAGCTAAAGACCTTACTTGTCTCTAAGAAACTGTGGCTGGTGAAAACACATAACTAGTCTGGTAGAAACTCATCCTAGATAATATAATGAAGTTCTAAATTTTTCCAGCACTTTGGGAGCAAAACTGATCTTAAGTAATGATTTTCTTTCCCCTTTCTTTGCTCTTCCCGGGCTTTTGTTCCTCTGAAGCTTTCTCCTTGTCCTGAGTTGACTGTCTTTATCATTGAAGCCTTAGTCTTTGGGTGCTACAGGCAACAACCTATATGTGTACCTACACTCATGCTGTTTTCCAGTGCTTTGGTAGTGCAAAGGTGTCTTACAGTAGGCTTTTTTTGCAGTGTTAGACTATGGTAGAGGAGCATCTCTCAAGTGAGCCAATGGCTGCAGTTTCTGTTGACTTCAGTTCAGCTGGAAGGTACACAACACATTTGATAATACCTACAATACACTTGCAAATACGTGAACAGAAGTTCTCTGGTGTGTGGCCCTTTATATGTACACCCTTTAATGGCTAAATAGTCATCCTTATTGGTTAGAGGATAAAATGAAGCATGCTATGATGTCAAGCCACTGGAATTTTCCTGTGGGCCTTGAATTTTCTCCATTTGCTGCATCATTGATGTGGATTTGTTTTTGACTTGTCCTTAGCATAGGAACAAACTTTAAATAAACTCAACTGAAGCATTTAAAAAGTGCAATCAGACTGACAACTTCCATCCCTCCACTAATTAATCCTGATTTTTGCTGCAATCCATGTATAACGCACATCATCCTTGAATAAATGAACAAATGCATATGGAATGGTGTCTGCTCAAAATTGATACAAGTAGAAAAAAGAAACTCTGTACCCTAAGGACATAATTTATTTTTCTTTTAAAGTCATAACTACTCTGCTAACAACTTGGAAAATATAAGCTATCCAGTTGGCTTATTTAGTCTTAGCAAGAAAGAATTGTAAGAGAGATGTGAACCATACTTTTATGAGCATAGGAAAGAACAGTTTTTAAATTCCTTCCAAGATTAAATCGTCTTGCATTAAGGTACCCTACAGCAGGACAGGAACTCAGTTCCGTGTTTTCATTTCTTAAAATTCCTTTCAAGATGCTTTGGTTTTTTAGCATCTTGTGTGTGTATTCTTGTACATTTTTACTATTTATTTTCGATCAAGCAATTATGAATCACCAGTTCCAAAAATGGCTGATATCAGTGTGGGTATATTAGGGAAATTTTAGAGAAAAAAACCCTGCACTAGAGGACATACAGTTTCAGCAAGGAATCTAGAGATGTGTGAGAGAGCTGATGAAGTAAATAATTATTTTCATCTCACTTATCAAAAGGCTTTTGCTCATGAGGCGTGTAAGCAACATCAGCGTACTAATGAATGCTACTGTTTTGGGCTTGATCCATAAAATGGAGTGGACAGATGTGTAGCAATTATGAAAATTAAACAAGTATTATAAAATTGAACCACTTAAAGTTGTTTAAAATACATGCATGGCCTTTCACATTTTCGTTATGCTAAATAAATTTAAAAGTGATTGAAGACATTCAGAGGTTGCTACAAGTAAAATATCGTGACATGAGTGCACGTCACCTTCATTATGCATTTAGAAGTTGCCTGATGAGAACAGGTTACACTTCCAACATGGGAAATTAAAGTACAATTAACTGATGGGCTCCATTTAGAGATATCTGGGAAATCGTCACTTTTATGTAGTGTACAGTAGATAATTGCCTCGTCTTGCAAGTCAGAAATGAGAATGTGAAAGGTAAAACTGTAAAAAAAAGTTAGCTTAGAAGCAACATAGCTGCATATACACTTATTCAGAATTGCTTAACCTCCCTAGCAGGGTAAGAAGGCTACAGTGTTCCTGATAACTGAAGTATCATGTTTTTAGATAGCTTGAGTATCTCCATAGGAAACTGGAGACCATAAAGCAAGACCGCAGGAGGTGACAGAAATAAAGAGCAACCAATCTTACTGATTTTCATCATAGTCATTGTTTCTCTTTTATCTGGAGTGTAAGTCTTGGACTGTAAGTCAAGAACACCCCTGAAGAAGAGTGGACCATCTGGAGAAAGAGTAGGAGAGTATTGCTTTCTGAGGAGGGAATAACAGTTTTGAGATTTCAGAATGGGCACAAAGAGATAAAGAGGTAGTTTGTGTGGAGTTAGGAGCATGCAGCTCAGGCAGGGACTGAGGGACTGATGAAGAGAAGAGGGGACACACAGTTAAGCATGAGAGGTGACAGAAAGAGAAATGTCATGGGAATTGGCAGGGACTCTTTTAAGCCTGCTGAAAACCTCAGAGAAGTTGAGCCACCTGGGTGAAACTGCTAGCTGTGGAGTATCCCTCCAGTGACCCATAACTTTGTAACTTTACTGGCAGCAGTCTCAGTATTCAAAATAATTCCATACAAAAAGGAAGAAAGAAAGGAAACAAAAACCCCCAGACTTAAAGTTCATGTTCCAAAGTACCATATGTTCATTTACATTTATACCACCTGTAGTATGACATTTTCCAGAGCCACAGCTGACATTCCTGTGTGATATTTCTCCTGTCCCTACCTCCTGTGCTTTTTCTCAAGGAAAGGAATGTGCTAGTTTCTAGTTATTATTATTCACTATGTTTACTTAAAAAAAAAGTTATCAAATGACTTAAAATATGTTCCTTTTCAGTTAGGCTTAATATTTGAGTTCTGGTGCAAACCTAGAATTTTGAGTGAAACATTGCTCTAGTGTCTTGAGTTCAGACAGTATCCCAATATCCAGTATCTGGAGAATTTATGATGGTCTGTGCTCTTTGTTTTGGAATCATTTGATCTATGGCTCTTGAAACAAAAGAAAGACTTTCTTTTTTTGTTTGTTTGTTTTTAAGAAATCTGAGCCTTGTGGGGAAATCAAAATGCCCATTTACTCTTTTATAATGGAAAGAGGAAGTATAACCCTCCTTTAGCTAAGCACAGAGGAGAAATAACTTGTTACATACCACAAATGTAATATTTCGGTCTCTGTCTTGCTTTTCAGGCCTCATGTATGTTTCTCATCATTTAAGAAACACAGTATGGTTTTACAGTTCAAGCCACTCCCTTCCTGGGCTATTGTTATAGGTGAGCATGCAACTGAACTGAGTTACACATTCAAACACATTTCAGTGTTGTTTTTGCCTCCCTCGAACTGGTTGTTACTGCCACTTAAGCCATAGTTACACCACTTTCATGTCCTAAGACCTGATTCTCCTAGCTGATACTTCAAATTTTTTTTACACACGTTCTTTTAATCCATGTGTTTGAAAATGGGGCTTTGTGTAGTGCCCCATAACCTTCCAGGTACACTGCAGTAGATCACAATTTGTGTGGGAACAATAATAAAAAGGGCAACAGCAGCTCTTGGGAACCCCTGGGATTTTTACCATTATCTCAGCAAACACTATCTAGTAGATTGATAGACAGTCTAAGATGACAAAATTTGGTTAAGTAGTTGTAGAGGAGCCAGAGAATAACTTATGCATTGGACACAATGTCTTTCTACTGAACACTGCAAAAATTATGAAGAATTGAGAAACACTTGTAGGCTAAAACCTTGGGGTGCATATATTACAGCTACCCTCTGCTGAAATCTCAGCACTGTCCAGAACCTTAAAGTACAGCAGCATGGATTTGCTAAGTTGAACCAAAGTTCAATAGCTGCCTCCATTTGTCTGAGGTGGTCATATGTGCCGTGCATTTAATATTGGCTCATGAGAACTTAAAAACACAGCTTGGCCTGAGATACTGAATAGTATATGAGTAAGATTATATAGAGAAGAAACTGAAAACTAGCAGAAGCTGATGGATGAAACAGGAGGACAGCATAAGGTACCCTCAACATTTTGGTAGCTGAATCGATCTTGATTGCTTTTGTACTCATTTTGGTAGGAAATTTAAGGAAACATTTGAATAAGGACAAGGTAATACTTGGAGTATTTATAAGGAACACCACCCTGTGCCTCACCTTTTATTTTAGCAAACTCAGAAGTAATGTGTAGGGTATGCTTGAATTTAAAGTTTGCTTTGGAAAGAGTGAAACAAAACATGTCTATTTTAAGTAAAAATAAAAAAATAAATGAAAAAATTGTTTCTACATTAATCCTTATTCACTTCACGTGTGATAGCACAACATGCTGATTGTATTTTAAGTATCTCCTTTTCATTTTTCAAAATTAGGTAGGCTACTAACCTTAGCAGTGTTTCCCATAATACAGCACACTCTTTTGTCTTGTTGAATCAAAACAATGCATTGTGGGAATTCATTAATCCTGATGCATAATGAGAAATACAGTTTGGGAAGTTTGGCCAATAGAAGTAATGAAAGACTCAAAATAACATGAATGAGAACTCTCTCCAGAGAAGACAACAGCACAGGCTGTTGATATTCAATGTTAAATTGACTAAGAATAAAGCACAGTAATGTATTTACATACATTGTTTAAAAAGTTTGGATTTATGTATTTCTAATACCCTGCCTTTTATTCGGTACTGGGATTGCTGTAAAGGTGATGTGGACTTTCTTTTGCCCTTATATACGACTGGCATAACTAGTCTTGGGATGCCTACTTCCTGTTCCTAATATAATTAGTTTCTGAAAAGTGAAGATGAAGAAGGGTATGCATATAGAATGTAGTTGAGGCTGTCATTCTAACTACTGTTAGAGCAGCTCAGAACTAGAGTGAGGAAAAAGCTAGAATACAGTAAAGGTCCTTATTCATCATCTACCTGGACTTCTCCAAGGCTTTTGATATGGTCCCACACAGTCTCCTCCTGGAGAAACTGACTCGTTACAGCCTTGACAAGTGGTTTGTGAGGTGGGTGGGGAACTGGCTGACAGACTATACCCAGAGGGTGATACTAAATTGTTCCTCCTCAAACTGGCAACCGGTCACAAGTGGGGTCCCCCAAGGGGCTGATATTGGGCATCTTCATATATGACCTGAATGTTGGGATCATGAGCACCCTGATGAAGTTTGCTGATGGCACCAAGATGAGTGGAGAGGCTGACACTCCAGAAGGGAGAGCCACCCTCCAGGGTGACCTGGACAGACTGCAGGGGTGGGCTAGAAGGAACCTTATGAAGTTCAAGCAAGGAGAAGTGTAAGGTCTTGCACCTGGGAACACATAACCCAGGACCACAGCTCAGACTGGGATCTACCTGGCGGGAGAGCAGCCCTGTGGAAAGGGACCTGGGGTCTTGGTGGATGACAGGCTCAACATGAGTGATCAGTGTGCTGCAGCAGCAAAGAAAGCCAATAGGAGGCTGGGCTGCATCAACAAGGGCATCACCAGCAGAGATAAAGAAGTCATCACCCCGCTCTACTCAGCACTTGTCGGACCACACCTGGAGTATTGTGTTCAGTTGTGGTCCCCGCTGCACAAAGAGTGTGGACAGGCTGGAGAGGGTCCAGAGGAGGGCCACAAGGATGATTAGGGGACTGGAGGACCTGCCATATGAGGAGAGGCTGAGTAAACTGGGTTTGTTCAGCCCGGAGAAGGCTTTGGGAAGGCCTTATTACAATGTTCCAGTACTTAAAGGGTGACTACCAAGTAGATGGAGGTTCCCTATCTACATGGAAAAGACAAGGGGTAATGGGCACAAGTTGCTTCTGGGGAGATTCGGATTGGACACAAGAGGTAAATTTTTCACCATGAGGACAGTCAAACCCTGGAATAGTCTCATAAGGGAAGTGGTAGATTCCCCCACGCTGGACAGTTTCAGCTTGACAGGGTGCTGAGCCGTGTCATACAAACCATAGTAGTGCCTAGAACGGTTGGACCAGATTATCCTTGAGGTCCCTTCCAGCCTGGCATTCTATTATTTAAAATAATAATAAATAAATAATAAGGATAATTATTAATAATAATAACCTATGAAATGTTTCCAAGAGAATTCTCCACATACAGTTTGTTGCTCTCTAAGTTGGTATAATTCTTTCTCTTCTTTTTCAGTGTTGTTTTTTTTTCTTCCCAAACATTGCTGTTATATTTTATCTTGAATCCTTCCTTTTTTCTTTTTAATTTGCACTATCTCTTCATGTCTCTCCTATTTTCCTTTATCTTTCTTTTTTCCCTAAATGCTCATCATTCTGAATTACCATTAAACTACTTTAAGTAGATTTCATTAACCAAAGTGAGGTGCTGACAACCTCTAAAGGCAGATGCATATAAAACGTTTTAAACCTGCACTACTTGCTAAGGTTTGTTTAAATGAAGTCACTTGAAACCTGAGTTTTTCTGCCTCTAGTAAAGAAGACTGCTGGAAGAACAGTATCTTATTTTCCTCAGGCAACTTCATTTATAGTTATGTGAGAGTGTTAATGGCAATAGTTATGTTAACTAAGAGGTAAGGGAATGGGGAAGGGGATTAGAGGTTCTTGTCACCTATGTGCAAGTATCTTCTAGAACATTGATTATAATATAGATGTGTTTAGTCTGCAAAGCACCAGGGACAGGAGTTTACCTCCTGTCTGGTGTGGCTGTTCCTACAGCTGCCCTTCAGCCAGCCCATGACGGTGGCTGAAAACGTTTGCGCAGCTCGCAAAAGCAGGTAAAAGTAGCCTCCCGAATACTCTGCTCAGGGAGAAAGAATTGCCTAGTGGCAGAAATCTACATCACTCTGACTTGTTCCTTCAGACCTGGTGCTCACTGCCTTCTTGCATCCCCTACTGGTTGTGCAGCCCCCCAGGACTGCAACAGCGAGGTGTACGGAGAGCCACGCTGAGGCTGCCTGCAGCTCAGGCAAGCTTGCCTCTGGGACCCAAGCCACACACACAGCTGCCTCACTTCTCATCTTCTCTACCTCTGTCTGTGGGAGACTGTACAAAAACAGCAGGTGAATCCTTCTGATTCAGCTGGCAAATAAATAACAGCCAAATAAGTAATGTCCCTCTCATGTCAGCTTGTAGTTGCTGAGCTTTCTTCATGCAGTTTTCCTTCTAGGTGAAATAACATATTCTACTTAACAGTCTTTATATATATATTTCCCCCCCCCCCCCAAATTATTTTGCTACTGCACCTGCAGGTTTTTTTGCTGTCTGCTGGATGCAGCTGCAAGTTTTTGTTAACATCAGATGTATCCTCTTAACAGAAAAGCTTTAGAGTCTTTTGTGCATGCATGTTCTCTTTTTCCTTTCCTTTGCTTTCCCCTTATACAAAAAGAACATGATTATAAATAAACATACATTGTTTGTATTTTGTATATGGTAAATATTGTTCATTTTTTTTGTTCTATCTCATCTGTTCTGCTTACACAGTAAGTTCATGTCAGACCGTGTGTGGAGTTCATGGAAATCCAAATGTGATGTGCTAACTCGATACTTATTCCCAGACATGGGTTAATACTGAAAACACAAAAGCCATATTTTGCTGGAAGCTGAAATCTTTGCTAAATGTTTGTTCCCTCTGGACTGGTGAATCTTAATCAGCTAATCAATTGGATCATTTTCTTCCTCATACTGATTACACAGTGTTGAGCTGAGATAGATGATGGCAGCCATTCATTTAGATAATGCGGTAGCTTCCCAAAATACCTGATGCCTCTGCAAGTTTCCTCCCCTAGCCTTAATCCTTCAGCTACTCTGATACTAATTTGCAGCACAACTGAATAGAAATAAGGCTCAGGTTCGTGGTTCATATTGTAAATTATTCTGCTTGCCAGGAGAGTGACCTAAAGATGGAATTTGTAAGTGACAAGAGCTTGCCTTTACAATAAGCAATCTCCAAGCAATTATCATGTTATCACAGTGATGAGGAAAATGCGTAGCTGGGAGAAGGTTCATTTGTTTTAATGTTATCTACCCCGATGTCACTGATTTTTGAAGTAAATACACACAGTGTTCTATTGGAATGTAAGTATGGGGATTTTTTTCCAAGTTGCTTGGTTTCTGTGAGCTGGGGTGCCAAGTCTCTGATTACATCCTTGCAACAACCCTGACAATGGGATGTGTTTTTTCCCCAGTTTAATGCAAAAAAACCCCAACAGCAGGAGGTCTTACTTTCAAAGATATTTGATAAAGGAGCCCATTCATGGAGCTGAGGGGAAATCAATGGAACTTTTTCATTTCATGGAGCTCTGCGATGCTTAAGTCCCATGATATAATTAATTGTTTTTATGCGATTTTTCTATCAGTGTTCTGTCTTCTGCCTTTTGTCTCATTCTCTTTTTTTTTTTTTTTTTTTTTTTTTTTTTGGCAAGTTTGCTTGTAATTTTAGGCTGTGAAATCTAGAATATAGCAAAGCACTATGTTGGCACACTATAATGAGATTTTTTTTGTAAGTAGAACCTGTCAGTGGCAGCTGAATAGTACTGTTCGCACTAAACAAGCTGAAGAAAGAAATCCTCTGTGGCCCTAATACGTATTCTCCCATGTCTCCCTTCAAAGTTGAAAATGTGCATTAAAAAGGAAATAATCCCTATTGCCTGTTTGAAATGCCTTGCCTAAAATAGAAATGAGCTATCATATTCATCTTTCCTCTCTCCGGGAGCTATGCTAATAATTGTACTTGGAGTTTGCAAAGCACAGATGAACCAGTATGATCATCAAATTCCCATTTGCCTGCTGATGGATGTTGCAGTTTTTAGGGGGCACGCTGCCTATTGCAGTTGGTGGCTCCACAGAGTTGGTGCAGGCTCAGATCCAGGACTTACTCTGTTTGCTGGTGTGGCAGTTCAAAGAATGATTCAAGTCCTGCCTGTGCTGTGCAGGTGCGTAGTGCATCAGATCTCTTATGCCTTCTCAGCACAAGCTTATGAAAGCAGGGCCCTGGACTGTGTGCCCATCTTCACTGCTCAGGGAAATATACTGGATAGTCATGAAAGGGTGAGGTCAGGACTTAATGCAGATGACACACAACTGGACACAGATTTGAGTCGTAAGCAAAAAAATATTAAAATCTTGATTAGGTTTCCTTCTTCAGTTATTGAAATCTTATTTTCATTCCCAAAGGCTGAACAGCTTTTTACCAGAGGCTGGTCCCCAAAGGCCTACCTTGGCTCTTCTTCCCATTTTGATGAGTGCATTATGGACAGTCTTACAGCCTGTTTCTGCAGTAGCCTCCTTCCTGGGAAGGGTCTACTCTCTGGCTGTCTCTATCCGAGCCTCCCAGGTGTGTACTCTCTGTTAGCATGACTGTCCCTTCCCTCCTCCTGTCTTTGCTTCTGTGTATCATCAAGTTTCACTGGTTCCTGTGCTCATGTTTCATTGCCATAAATCTACCTACTGTCCACCACACCGATTAATTCCTCTGTTATTTGGTAGATTTTACATGATGTAGGGAAAACAGGGCCTCCTGATACACAGCTTAGATTTTACGCAAATACGTGTGTGCTATGTTACTTTTTTTAACCCCTGTGTCTCTCACTTTCTAGTTGTTCTCACACAGGCACCTCATATAAATTTCTGAGCTTGGTTTCCTAGTTGTCCATATTATGATTCGTTAACCTTGGATGGTCTAGAAGAAGAATGCAGAAACATTTGGGGAATTTGATTAAGTTAATTATAGCCCAGAAGAAGCTGAACTGATGAAAAAAAAATGGCAAAGTTACATGGATGCATTGTGTTTCATTTCATAACATTGAATTAATTTTGTTTTTAAGGCTGTTGGGCACACAGGAAAGCCTCCAAGCTTATTTGGGAGTGTCTGTGCTGACAGAAAAGGAACCGCTGAGGAAAGATAATGATGCAGTCTCTAAGATGTGTATGTCCTTGGTGACTGCTAAACTTTCATTTCTGTCAAGTTTCATTCTGGTTTAAAGAAGAAAAAAGAAAAGTGAAAAAAGCTGGAATGTATATATAGAGAAGAATTTACAATTAGAAGATCACCACAGCAAGAAGATCCAGGAAAACATCTGAGAAAACGTCCTGCTTTAGACTTTGACTTACCACAGAGATGTTTTTGTTTGTTTCAAAGCGATGTTATAAGGTGGAGAAAGGTCAAGGAAGTGCATCTAGTGGAAGGTATTGAAAAATATTGGTCACCATTGTTCTGTTTATCCTGTGCAAATGCTTTATGTGGCTGTACTTTTTCTCCTCTTGGATGCTTTATTTTCCTTTTCCCGATAGTCTAAAAGAATAAAAAAAGAAATCCTAGGGTCAGCTTATTGATCTAGAGCTGCCAAATCCTCATGATGTGTCACTCTAACAGCTAATTGAAAGGCTTCTGTCATGTAATCAAAAGCGTTTTTTTGGAAGCTGAAAAACCCTGTTTTGCTTCTAAACTTTTTGATCTGAAATAACTAAGTGAGCTGTTTTAGGAAAGTGACTATGGAGATGTATGTTCCTAATTTCCTCCTTTTACTGGCCCCAACCATGCCTAGCCTTTTTATCTCTTTTTAACAAACAGTCATTAAAAGCAAAGTAATTGGCTTTGGATGCTTCTATTCCTCAAAATCTCATTAGATCTTGAAACATGCTTTCTGCTCAAAATTCCATTTTCCATCTTCAGTGAAGAAATAGACATTGTTATTTAACTCTTTCTAGAAAAAAAAGATTTAAAATCCTCTCTTCATTAGTCATGTTTGTGACTGTCTTTTCTAGCCTGAGTGAGAAATACCATGATTGAAGGGCTACATTAAGTTAAAGAGAAATTTCTTTTCCAAAGCAGGCTGTCTCTGTCTTCTGCCTGCAAGTAGGCTTCTGCCTTCATTGCCATAACGTTATTCAAGTGAATTCATTGAATACACATCTCACAGGAAGATTTTAAATGCTCTTAAAGTAATTTTTCATAGATAAAGCATATTTATGTAGTTTTGCCTATATTTAAATGTTTAACATATTATATTGATATAATTTTTTTAAAAAAAAGATGGTGTTCAAACTTCAGTAGTGGAGCAGCTTGTCTGTTAGTCTGTTATTTCTGGAAGTATGAAGTCAGGCAAAACAAGAATCTGATAGTATGACATTTTCTTTTTTGCCAGTATTGAGCCATAACACAGGTTTTGCTCATTTTTTCCAATAACAGGCGATTTTTTTTTGTCAGAGCACTCTTGTTATTAAACTGCTGTTATTTATATTGTTGCAGTGTTTAGCTGTGCTAGTGTAAGAGTGAATCTACTGAGTGAGGTAATGCTCAAATGCATAATGATGAGATTTGGGTCCTACCAGTTTTCCTTGTAGAACCTAATGGGATTAGTGACTGATAATGAGCTAATGTTTTAAAACACATTTAGATCCTGATGCTATGCCCACCCTGTCCAAATGTCTCTGGCATGACTGCAGGATGTGGGAGCCCTCACTTGAGGTTGTCCAAGGCAAAACTGCAATGCCTGCCTTACTCTGAGAGGTGCTAAGGTGGGGGGAAAGAGGAGTTGGAGTCTTAAATCCTATTGTAACAATTCCTACTTCCACTGGCTGTGAGAAGTCCTACTGTCTTGTTCAGGACTTCTGCAGGGTTAACACTGGAAATATTCTCTTGTAATTCTGCAAATCCTGTATAATAGAATCAGATGAATGCATAAGGGTTTCACCTGGCAAGCCCTATGCCACCATTTTTTCTGCTCTGGCATGAAATGGCTTTAAAAATGAGATTTGAAATATAACAGTTCCAGTTATTTTTTTACATTCCTTCTTATTTAAGTGCTTTGGATTCCTGTTTCAAACTTTCTTGGACAGCAGTAGCAGGTGAAAATGATGCATTTCAAAAGATAAATAAGATTCCCAAATACTCATGTGATTTCAAATTCCAAGGCTTAAGAAATGAGAGGAGACATATTTTAAATTAATGATAACATGGCTGAAGTTGGGAGCACTAAAATTAGAAGGTTTAACTGTGAGCATTCAATCTCAGCAAAAGATAAGGTAATTTTTCTCACCAGAGAATTCAACTGTCAAATGAAACTGGGAGAGCCACATTGTCAAAATTTTCTACAAAAATCTAGAAGATTATAAAAAATTCTTCAGTAAATAATATAAAAGCACAAGAAATAGAATAAAGGTATTGTCTAGAAGTGTAAAATAGATTATTGCAGTTTTAGGCATAGGTTCAGAAGCAATAAAAAAGGCCATGAATTATTCAGCCATAAAATTTGTTAATGTGTCATCCAAAAGTCCCCCCATATACTCTTGTTTTGAAAGGTCAGATTTTGCTAAAAACAGGAACGTTCCAGATAGGTTGGTCCCAGGAGGTCTAACCTATAATTAAAAGCTGAGCTGCATGAGAGAAGAGAGAGAGAGGAGGCAGAAAAACTAGTTTGCCCTGCTCTGTGTAGAGCCAGAAAGACCTACTAGAGTGAGTGCAGGGGCCAACACCGTATCTCTCTTTTCAGTCATTCTTGTCTCTCTTAGAGAATATTCTGGATTTGCCCATGACTCAGAGGATGACATCAGATATGAGACAGGAGACATCTGTCTCTCACTGAATAGCAAGAATGTCTTGGCCACAGGGAGGTGTTTTGAAGATAGATTTGTTTTCCAGTAATTTGACTGTCTGAAATAATTTGACTATATAAACGCTAACGATGCTGATCTGGAGCAGTGTTTCCACCCTTTCATCTGGTGCAGAAAACAGACTGCCTTCTTCAGCTGGAAATTACTGTAGGGAGCTTACTGAAAAGCGAAGAGCTCATTTTTGGCAAGTGGGATCCCATTGTGAATCCTAGTGTGTTCAGTTATGGTGTTCTGAACCGTATGTTCTTGTGTATGCGCGTATGTTTTGCAAGACAGAGCAAGGTAAGGACAGAGTAACAACATATAAGTGAAAGAGAGACTCCTCTACTTCATTTCTTGTCATTTTAAATTAAAAGTAGTGACTGTTGTCTTGGGTGGAAAGGTATAAGTGCGCTTAATTTGTGAAGCCTTCAAATGAAGGGAACATAAAGATTCTCTCATTCAAACTCTTTTTATAGCAGCGTGATCAAAAGACTGGTGCAAATAGCAATTTTGCAATGTTAACTATATTTTTCCAGTAAAAAAAAATACTAAATTGTCTCACCATTGTTTTACAAATACTTTTTGTTGTTGTTGTGTATTTATTTATTTATTTATTAAAACCCATTCAATTTAAAAAATAAAGATTGACAAACCAAAAACTGAAAAGCTAATAAATCCTTGTTTCTAGAAGCTATATATTGTAGGTAGAGCTATGGCCAGGAGCTCCTATGATGTGACCACCTTCATTTTTTGTGATGGAAGGTCAGTAACAGGGGCTGGAAACACATTCTAAGGCGTACCATTTTTGTAGAGAAACAGGTGTCTGAGGAAGGTACAATGTCAGCGTATCCTATAGAAAAAAATTGCAGTTTTCTTTCTTTTATAATTCCTCTGTAAGAATGACACTTTATTTACCCCTTTCACTGTATATTCATAATGAAGTCCCATGGCTTATCACAGCCATCCTTTCATTCTTTCATACAGTTTTAATTAATTATTTCTGCTGGTGTGTATCTGTTGGGCCAAACATCTTTCTATATTAGTATGCTGAAGATGGTGGGAGTTATATTTGCTCAGCACCTCTGAAAATCATTGTTTTTTCTCAGAGTATTTCTAAGCAAGGGAATGGATTTGGCAGATAGGGAGATCTGAAAATCTGCTCCCTTAATTGCTTTATATAATTATTACGTTATACCACTATCACCAACCTGTTTAGAATGAGCTTTATGATTTGAAGTACAGAAGTTTTGATTCAACATATTTATATTTACAAAATCTGGTTGGCCTGGGACCTCTATGTTTATACCACAATGGACTGATTTTTCAAATACTCTGAAAATAAATCAATGAATGCAAATCTGCAATAGGAGATTTCCTACTAAAAATAAAACTGAATTAATTCTTAATCTGTTTAATTCTTGGGCTTCTTGCCCTCCCAGTCTTTGTCAGGCTATTAACACTAGTCCATGGAATGTTACCCACAGGCTTTTTGATTACCATTCATGAATATTGGAAACTTGTAAGAGATTTCTGATATGTCTCACAGAAACACACGTTTGTGCACAATGCAGTACTGACTCTTAGCTATTCTCCAAGGTTATGAACGTTATTGCAAAGCACAAATTACCTTGCACAGAGCCAGGATTTCACTCCTGAATGTGGGGAATAGTGCTCACCTCAGAAATTTTGTTCAAATATGTCAGTCTGCATACTGGTGCATGACGGGGTCTGTCTCAAAGATCTGAGTCTCAACAGCACCTCCTTGTGTTGAAAGTTTATCTATTTAAACAGTTTATCAACCATTTCTCGAGATAATTTTAAAAATCGGTATTATTATGTGATAGAGAATTAAAAATATTTCTCTGCTTCATAGAATAATACATTTCTGGGGATTATTAGTAAAAATATGTGAGCATTGCTGATGAAAATGTTAAAATAGATAATCAATGGTATTCATGTCAAAAAATAATGCCATATACTTTTCAAGGAAAGTACTCACACATCAGCACTCCCTACCAGCTTTGCTTACAACTGGTTTAAATGCTAGTATACATGTATGGTTTGTTTTATGCCAGTCCGCTGAGGAGCGGCTCTTACATTTAAGACTTATGAAACTTTCAAATTGCTGCATAAGAAGTTGAAAACCCCCCCAACATTGCCTTTACTTTCTATATTAAAGAAAGGCCACTGGAATAGGTCAACAATTTTCCCATGGCATGTAAATCTAGCAGAATGTCTTGTTCTCTAAAAGCAGTACATTTCATGTTGTAATTTAAAACCTGTTCTTTTTTAACCTCCTCTGTGGAGGATGTCTTTATTTTAGAATTGATTTTTTTTGTTTGTTTATTATTTCTGAGCCATTTTAAAGAAACAAGTTATTGTGCTGTACTCAGTGCAATTTCCCCCTTTTTTTCTCCACTCACCAATGCTGTTAGACAAAATTCTTCAAGGCAAATATGTGTGGAGAAGAAGTTGAACAGGATTTACCCGAGTCATATTATGGTCAAGCAACCTAAAAATTATGAGATCTGTGGATGACAAATAAGTAGCAGATGTTGTCTGTCTTAATATTCTGCGTCCCATGGCATCTCTTAGCCAAGTTGGGATGTTACAGGCTAGATGTGCAGACTACTGGAGGAGTGAGGAACTGGCTGTACTGTTGGCCTGAAATGACAGTGCTTAAGGGGTCACACTCTGCCTTGAAGCTGGTTATGTGTGGAGGTTCTCAGAGGTCTGTCTTTTAATAAAAGCTATTTAATAGCTTTATCAATGACCTGGACAAAGTTATAGAATGGGCCCTTAACAAGTTTGTGGATCATCTACCTGCATCTAGGGTGCTATCAAAATGCTTAAGGACAGAGTGGCCATTTAAAGAGAGCTCCCCACACTACAGAAAGGAGCCACTAGGAACTTCAACAAGAGCAAATATAAAGTCTTGTACCAGAGATGGGATAGCACTCTGCAGTGCTACTGACTGGAGACTGACTGGCTGAGGAGCAGCTCTGTGGAAAAGCACCTGAGCGTACTGATCTATGGGAAGATAAACAGCAGGTGGGGATGTATTAACAGAAGCATAGCCAGTAAATTGAGAGAAGTGATTATCCCCCTTCACTTAGCAGTCATTAGACCATATCCAGATACTGTGACCAGTTTTTCCCTCTCAAGAGAAGAAAAACATTTTAAAACTAATGCGAGCTTAGTGGAGCGCCAATAAGGTGGTCAGGACTGGAGCACTTGCCTTGTGAGAAGACACTGAGAGACCAGGGCTTGTTCAGCCTGGAGAAGAGACAGCTGATGAGTCATCAGAGCAGTCATGAGGAGGAGTGAACCAGGTTTTTTGCAGTCATGTGTGGAAGGACAAGAAGAAGACATTGGGAATAAACTCAAACAGGGGAGGTTTATAACAGATGTAAGGAAAAATGTCCCTCCATGAGAATGTCCAAGGAGTGGACTGGGTTGCCCAGTGAGCTTTTGCAGGCTCCATCCTTGGAAATTTTCAAGACCGCATTGGAGAAATCCCTGGGCAACCTGGTCTGATCCCTGAGCTCACCTGCTTTGGAAAGGAGGTTGGTCTGATGACCTCTTGAATGACTCTGTAATTCTCCTTGCTTGTCTGAGACTCTCAGTATTCTTTGATGTTTTGTGCAAGGCAGCCAAAAATGCAGCTTCAGTTGTCAGAGTATAGAGTAAGAATTTGCAGAGAAATTTATCCTTTTGCAAAAGGGGGCAGTTTTAACCAGGTATTTAGAAAGAATCTTTCCCTCCCTTGCCCTTAAATAGTGCAGGTAGCAGGAACCTGATTGTGCCATCCTGTCTAAAATTCTTTCATCCATCAATGCTGCAGGCTAAGCAGGGAAAATGGGGGGACATGGTAGAAAGGGCAGATCTGGTTCTCATATGAAGACAAGAGTGTCAAGACAGTCCTTGACATTTCGGTCTTTCAGAGTAAACAATGTTATGTTACATCCAGATTATCTTCCAGAGACTTTCACTCTTGATTCTCTGTACGGACAATTGACAGAATTGAACAGTGCTGACAGAAGCAAACTAACATAGTTGAAATTAGAATAATCCCTACCAGGACATATTCGTCTGCGACAAACAGCAACTGGCAAGGTGTAGGAAGACTAGGAAGAAATACTGAAATAAAAGAAAGAGGCAGAGAGAAAGTAGATCACAAAAATCATATATAGTTTTGCAGTAGAGTAACATCAGTAGCAGTGAATTACATGACAGATGAGAGAGAAGAGAGTCTATCCAAGAAGCAAAATAGAAGTGTCAAAAATGCATAACTATCCTGGTTTCCAAAAGTAGTAGGCATATTTATAGAGGCTAGAATCTGATTAATGTCATTGAAACTCAGGCATCTAGGCATATAAAAACAGATATGTTGAAATCAGTGGGAAATAAGCATCTACCCTGTTTATTGAGCATAAAATTCCTATAAAACATTCATCTGCAACATTAATTATTTAAATAACTTTGAAAAAGTTGACTTTGAGCCACATTTGGAAATGAGTCTTTGGCTTAGAAATGGGTTAGAGTCTTTGAAGGGGTTATCCACAAGATTCATTTACCAACTTACATGTAACCACTTTATTTGTCTTTGACTGTCAACATCATCTAGTTATGTCAAAATAAGTGGCAGTTCCATTGCTGGAACTTTATTTTTATGACATGTCACTCTGAATGTCTAGGCTTTGGGAAAAGAAATCCCTTTGTATTAGGTGCCTCTCACACCAAAATAGATGTCTGTTAGTTTAAGAATACTTTTTTCCCATGTAGCTATGTAATGTTTCTCCACATCTGTGGCAAATTTGTCTCTTTTCTGAAGACAGATTCAGATTTCTTAATTCTCATTTGGGTGACAATAATAACATCATGCTTTCCTCTCCTCTTTTGGGACATTTATATTACCTAACTCTGCAGTTAAACTGCAAGTCTCCATCTGTAAAATGTTTCTTTTCCTCCCCTAGAGTTTGGCTTGTATTCCAGTTCTAAATTTAAATGGAACTCCATTTTCCTTGTCTAATAACCGCTGAGTAATTAGGCTTTTACATAGAAAAAGAATTATCTAAAGAAATGTGTTCCTGTAAAGGGCATTTTGAACACTGTAGATATATGCCTCCTCTGCCAGGTTACCTGCAGTTTGCAGAAAGAAATCTTCTTAAAGAGGCAGATGTATTCATACATTTTCAGTCCCTGTAATTTGCAAAACTCTCTTCAGTTATTTGTGGATCTTACCTATTTCATATTACAGGAAAATGTTCTTACTTTCTAAAAGAGATATTTGTTTCTAACAGAGTGGAACATTTAAAGATTCACATAATATCTTTAGAGAAAATACAACTGTATAGCTCTCTGGGTCTTTGTCTGTTTTTCACAGTATTGTACTGTAACTGGTACCTGGATGGAGGTGGATCTTATTGTTGCTAATTATTTCCATTGTCTTATGCAGCTCAGTTCCTGGCTTATTTCTGGGCTGCTGTTTGTGGACTGATGTTTGGAATGAGTTAAGGGTAAATTTCTAATATGTTGTTATATCATGCTGTATATGTTAATGTACTTTGCAGACTATGGGCCTAATGGTTTGTATTACTGCCAGCGAGGATTCCACCACTGAGTATATCTGTGCACTGCCGTGGACTATGGAAGTTCCTGATTAGGTCAGTTATTGGAGATGTGTGATTGTGCATAAGGTTCAAAAAAAGTCTGTCAACACTTAATGGTGTTTGGGTATCCCTAGCCTGCCTCACCCAGCATCAGAACCCCATAGTGAAACATTCTGGTGTCTGCTCTCTTCTCTAATTGCTGTCCTCAGATGACATTGCATAGACCTGCGGTGCCTCATTTTTCATATCAGTGTTAGCAAGGCTCTGGCCTCTGGCATGTTTGGCCTCACTTAACATTCCCCTTAGATTCAGTCCAGCTCACATCCTGTTCTCATGGTGCCTTAGGTAGACATGATGGCTGACTTGAGTGTTTCAGAACATGTCCAGCAGGAACATACTAGGTTTTATTCATGTTGGACTGTGTTTCATCCAAACAAACTGAGCAAAAGCAGCAAAGACCCACTATAGTAAAATGTTTGACTTTGTCCATTCCACATGAGAAAGCTTAGGAAACTCTCACACAGGCATCTCAGCTGCTGGATCAGTGTGGATCTTCCTGAAAGAGAAGAAGTGATGACCATGTTGAGGGGACATAGTTTCATCCATAAATAGAAGTAGACAAAGAAGCTACATGTCAAGACAGCTACACGGTAGTTTTCACTAGGCAATTGGCAGTACTCTTAAAGTGCTATGTTTTATGAGAGGTGGCACTAGGGGAGCATGATTTCCTGCTTTTCTGTGATTTGTGTCCTGCTCCTCTCCCTGGTCCATAGTATCACCAGCTTCTCTTTGGCTGGGCAAAGAGGAAAAAGTGGCTTTCTCTGTAACTGGGGACTGCCTGGCCAGATTGCTTATGGCTGCCTACTTAGCATCTGATTCCAATGTCTCTGAGTGCATGAAGAGGTGGGATGTAGCTGTCTTTTTGGGGTGCTCACTCTCTGCTACTCAATTACAATCTTTGGAGAGACTTGAGATCTTTGACCTCTCTGTCCCTGTGTCATTTTGAAAATTTATCAGTGGCTTCAAAGGCCTCTGGAAGAAAAAGGTCTGAGGACTGACAAACTATGTGATTGTGTGCCCTTCGTTTCCTTGGGAAGACAGGGTAGCAAGTATTTTTTAAATTTATGTTTCATTAGACTATCTCTAAAGCAAAAGATTAGCAACAAGAGGACTGTGCGATATACAGTGTTAAATTTCAGAATATGCAGACAAATCAAAGCAATCGTCACACAAACTGATAGTGGTGGCCTCTTGGGCTAAGGCAGTTCAAGACCAGATCTCATGAAAATCTTCATGAGAATATTAGTTATAAAAAACTCTATTTGTAACTGTCCTGCACCTTGTTTTCATGTAATTTTTCATAAAAATATGAATGCTTTTCCTTTAAAATATTGACAAGGATTTAGAAAAAAGTTTAAAGAAAAGGTTTAAAAAAAGATTATCAAGTGCATGACTTCTTTGTAGTCAGTAATTCCCATGGTAGCTGTGAATTTAGAAAAGCAAAGAGCATTTGCAGAATGTACCTTGGAGATAGAAAAACCCAGAAGAAAACCCCTAGTTTTCTGCAGATACGTGTTTGATGGGTGGAAACTCAGCAGTGTTTAAATAATTTTCCCTTCTTTGGAATGGAAGAGCATATGAGTACTGGGAAGCTTTTATCTACACAAATATTCAGAAAACGCTTCTGAAAGACCAGTAGGGGGCACTGGTAGTCCATACAGAAAGGAGTATTGCAGTAGTCTTAAAGTATTTTATGCATTGATTTTAGTATTAAAGTTGAAAAAGATGCAAACTGTATGCTTTTTCATCCTCCGTACATCAGAGTATTTATCTATTTAACCCCAAATGTATAGGTTCATTTAGCTATTTTTTCATTTAACTGGCAATAAGTAAAGCCTTGAAAATTGTCATATTCCTCATACGGAGGCTCGTTTGCAGCCCATTCAGTATTCAAATGTAGTACCATTTCCTCTTTCTGACAAACATGGAGTAATTAGACTTTTCCATAGACAAGTGATTACCTAATAAATGACCTTCTGTAAAATACTTTATTAAAATGAAGCAAAAGACATATTTAGAGCAAATGATGGCCAAGCAATAAGGTGCAGGAACAAAAGAAAAGCTTTGCATAGCTGATATGCTTCAGCAGCTTTAGAAATAATGCAAATGCTTACTTGTGGTCTACACCAAATGTAATTATAAGTCTGACACTATGTATAAATTCTTAAACACAACATGTGATGGGCTGCTTGACATAAAGTGTAAACAGCATGCAGACTGATAAAAGGTAATGTCCGAGTTGCATTTAGATTCCCATGTCTTTTTTTCAATGTATTTGCAGGGATATAAAACAAAATAATTGCTAAAAAAAAAAAAAAAAAGAAAAAAAGCCTTTAAACTGTTGTTTTAACTGAATGTCCAGTCTTAGAGTCTAGTTGGATTGGCAAATTGGAAAGCATATCATGAGCAATCAAAGCCTCATGTGTGTGAATTCTGACATCTTTCACCATCTATCGCTTTACTGACTGTAACTAGAAATTTTGCTAGCTGCATCTCAAAGCAAAATACAACAAAACAAGTAACTTACTGTTCCTTCAAAATCAATCTTAGCATTTAAAGTAAGAAAACATTTCTTTTTATCTGACAATGAAGCAAAACCTTCTAAAAGCTAAAGCTTTTTTTTTTTCCTTTTTTAGTATTAAAAAATGCAGTTGTCAGAAAATATTTCAGTCATAGGGTCTTGCAACTACTTATGAAGGTAATTTAGAACTTTTCAAGCTGCTGTAAGGAGAAAAAGGGTCATGAGACCATTCTGGGCCCTGGGCATTTCCTGGGGTGAATAAATGCTGTGGGTTAATAATCCTCAGACTATCCTTGAACCTGACTACTTTTCTCAGCATGTCAGCAGTCCCTAGAAAATGCCTTAGGCTCATCTACTGCTGCTTGATCAGATGTGTCAGGTGCTGGATTTTTACTCATCCTGCAGCTCTGTTGATTCACTGTTCCTGGCTCTCTCCAGAATCCGTGATCACCATCTATTTAGAAGTAATATGAGAACCAGCCTTCACTTCAAACATCAGGAACATTTTCACATGCATCCTCGCTTGTATGAAAAGAAAAAGAAATCAGTGGCTGGTATGGTAATTGTTTAACTATCAGCCCCTACTTAGCTATTTTAGGAGAAAGTTTTCATTTAACTGTTGGAGAGAGGAGGCTCCTTCTGAGGGTAATTCAGAACAAAGGACTATGTTAGGCCCTCTGTCAGTATAGTTTTACTTCTCCTGTTTTATTTCTCCAGCAGCAACTGTGCGTTTTTAAAGAAATTAAATGGTACGTGGAAAAAACTCACCTTTTTTGGTAGGATTGCTGAGGTCAGTTGCTAAATGAGTCCTTGAAATGTTTCTCTCTCTTCCTATAATACATGCTAATATGAAGCACAGATTCAGACCATTCAGGCAGAAGATAAAGAACACTGTAAATTGAGATTATAGGTATACTTTGTTTTCTCAAAACATAAATAGAAGACAGCTATTTGGATCCACAGTCTGTAGTCTCCAAGACCAGTTCTTTGACCCTTTGGCATTGCAGGGCCTATAATGTGTCAGAGTAGCATATATTTTTTAATACACTCTTTGGTTCAAGGTTTTCTTAGGTATCAACATAAGAACTTCGGGCAGACTTCTATTCACAACATTGATAAACTTCTTCAGATGCTTTCAGCTGACAATACAGAGAAGTAAGTTACGAAATACAAATACAGCATACAGAATATTTCAGTTTTGTAGGGCTTTTTAACAAGATGTGGGTAATTATGAAGATAACAGGACAGAATATTCCTGTGTCAAAAATGTTTGTCCCCTCTTTGGGTTGACACAATCAAGTCATTTGAGCCCAGGTGCTGATTTACTGGGAGACAGGCAAGGAAGAGGCACATGCCATATAATGTAACAGTGGCCAATTGGCACCAAAGTAATTCCTTTATTCCTGCTAACCTTTTATGATGCTATTTTTATTCAAGAAGTATTGTAATAATTTATACTTTTCCCAGACATGGTTATACCATGATATGACTGACTGGCTCTAGGACGGATGGTATCATAACAGCATTCGCATTTCAGCTGTCGTTTCTTCATTGGTAAAATAAGCCATCTCAAGATCTCTTATGGCCATTAGTAACCTTCTGGTGCAAAAACATGATTAATTGTGATTTTGAACCAAGAAGCCTTAATTGTGATGTTCAACCAAATGAAGACAAGAGAGATACCAGAAGGCAGAAAACTCAAACTTCTAAGAATCTGTGCTGGAGTGAACGCTTCCTGAGTATTCCAGCAGTCTGTATTGCTGTATCTTCCTGAGAAGATTCACTCCCCTAATCGTAGCTCAAACCTTACCTGTGGCATTGTATAAACAAACAATAATAATGGGTAATTTCCTGCCCAGGTGATTTTTTTTTCTGTTTGCTTCTATGTAGCTAGGATTTTGCCATCAGACTTTAATGGGATTTGAGGGTATTTGGCACTGCGTCAGATTGGAATCTGTTTCCTTGGTTTCTTGACTGGGTCCCAGAAGATAAAAAATTGTTTTACTTAGACCAAAAGGAGCTGAAATAATGCACTTTTCTCTTGCTCTGCCCCCAGCTGCAAGCAAAAGGATATGCAAAAAAATGTTTCTCATATTGTTAATAGTATACACTGTTGTTATAGTAACTGAGATAGTGAAATATATTTTTTAGCTTTATGTTGAGTGTGTTCCTTTAAACAAGAGAGAGAAAAGTAGAAAATAGCATTTCATAAAAAGCTAAAATATAGCTCAACAAAGCCTGTCTTTCTTTTTAGCAGCTGCGTTGTTTCTACATGTATAATCTATACATCTATCACTTTTTGCTCTGAGGAAGTTGTTTTGTAGGCACAGAATACAGTGGCAGATGATACATATTGTCTTAGTGTAATTAACTGCAGTGATTTATTGGCAATAATTATTATTATATATTATTAGTAATAGTAAAATATTGTCCAAATGCAAAAATTTAAAGACATGTAGAAAAAAATGTTATTATTACCCACACTATTTCCTAACATTTTGTTGGATTTCTCATTTTTGTTGTATTAACAGCAACGTATTAATGTCACATAAATCAGTGATTTATGGAATGATAAAGCTGTGAAAAACCTGACAGTAAAAAAGAGTGTCTTCAACTTCAAAATTCCAGTTACTCTACTTTTCTTCTGAACCTAACTTAAAAAACAACTTCTGTGTTTTTTGGAGTCTGCATTTGGCTATCTGTAACTTCCAGTAAGATGTAAACACCATGTGTAACATTACCCTATAGGACACTATTTGAAAAATAAGTAAAATTAACAAATATTAGTATGCCTAAGAATTAACTTTTTTTTTTTTTTAAATTAGATTAGTTTTATTTTTCTCATTTGACTACTCTCACATTATCTCACCTCTTCTCTAAATTCCTTTACAATAGTTATTTTTGGTTCAGCTGTACAAGACATTTGTATGCTGCCATTTTAATGTCGTTAATGGCATGAGACCATTACCTTCAATTTTCCTCAGAATATTTTGCTTAAGATATGACTCATTCATAAAAGCTTTTGCAATGCTAAAGATTCAATTTAACTAAGGCTGATGAATATTTGAAATAGAAGTTCTGTCTATGCTTCAGGTGAAGACTGTGCAATAGACCTTAGAACCCAATTCAGCAAAACAATTAAAATTACATTTAGCTCTAAGCTCATGACTAGCTGCCTTTGTTTTGTTGTTCCATTTAATGGTTCTTCCTGCTGTTATATAATACATTCAAGATGCAATTTGGGATCTGTTTCATTTGCAGATGGCTCTCATATGGCAGTAATATGAACTCTTCCTTTAATTAGCATAATAATTTTTTTTCTTCAAGAAAAGTTGTACTCCTGCTTGATTTTTAATGAATTTTAAGCTGGTTGGAAGTTCTATTCAAATCCAATTGTTCATCCATCAATAGTTACAGGAAGAGCCTCTTCCTCATTTAATACATAGTAGATAGTTTGGGGAAAAAATAAATACTATGGAAACAGATGCATTACACCTTCTACATGACGTTTTCTTTGTGCAGTAGATTATGAATGAAATCTTTGGAGATTTAGCTGTCTTCCAAATGGATGGTTTTTAGCCTTGCTTCTCAAAATAAAATGAATGTAATCAGCATGGCAAAATATGACTGCACTGAAAATATGTTTGGTTTTTTTTCCACCAATTTTGCCAATACTTTCCCAATGTTTACTTTTAGAAACGACTTTTTATCTCTCACCATTTTTAAATGAAACCTGAGACTATGGGCTGTAATGCAAGTGCTTGAGCTCTACATGACAGGGGAACAGAGGATAACATCTGAACATTTGAAGAATCTGCCAGATAATGCTGCAGTGGATGTTTCTTTTTTGGTACCTACATTTCTTCTGAGCCACACTGCAAAATGACTTGACCATAACAGTCAAAATGTATTTTTTTCTTTTTGACAGAGATCAGCAGATCCAAAAGAGGTCAAAACAGCCTAATGTCTGATTGTATTTTTAAACAGAAAGCAAGGGGGGATTTTGCACTACTCTGTGAGGTGCTTTTATTATAAATACTTCAAAGAACAGTAAAAGCCTTACAAGTGTAAAAGGTCTTGGAAAAGGTGGCCTTACACCTCTAGCAGACCTTTTTTTTAAAAGTTTTGTTGCATTGCCTTTTACTGCCAGTAGCTGGGAAGTGACAACTCAAAAGTAACATTTAGGAAAGATGGACAGACTTGTATGCATTCAAGACCAATGTCTGAGACATCTGAGGGAGTCTGGCAGATTCTCCCACAATCAGTCTTGCTGCTTCCACTTTGCAATTAACTACATTTTTGTAACTACCAGACCACATTACCTTTTCAAAGTATACAAGTTTGAGAAAAATTACTCCTGTTGCAGGCCTTGAAAAGGATATGCTGTGGGAGACACTGTTCTGAAACTCTTGTTGCTCTGCTTGACTCCTCTATACAAGAGGGAGAAACTAGAGAAGCCTGTGGAGAGATAGGATAAGACAGAAGATTGTACCAGCAGTGCATAGATGTTTCCCTTACTGGGATCCTTCCATGCCCACTTCCTTTTCTGTTCTGGGAGAACACAGCAAAATGCAAATTCAGCATTTGCAGATCCTGAAATGTAGTCCCACACAAAATAGTAACTCGTATTATTAAATTAGAGCCAAGACTACCATTTAAGATGTCAGACTACTGCCAGACAATAATTTCCCTTATAAATTACCTCTGCAACAATTCTTCTCACTGCAGTCCTATGGCACTATCCTGCTGCATCAAATAGTCCATTATCTTAATATTAGGAACAGCCAGAGTTATAGATTGAGAAAAACTCACAAAGATCACTTCTTGAAATTTATTGATGAAAACTCTGCTATGGCAGATCTGAGCAGGTCTAATTATTTGTGATGACTATTAATTAGTACAATTTTTATGAAGTGTTGTTTTTTTTTTTTTTCTTTTTTTTTTTTTTTTTCTTGTATTCCTGAACTGTGCTAACTGGAGTTCAGGAAGGTGAGATATTTTACCCAATTCTCCAGCTGGTTGTAGTACAAATAAAATCAAACAGCTACATTTTAATGGTGTTCCTTACTGCCTAATGCCAGATATTCAGCTGAATTGAATGGTTATGCAACACATCTAAAGTATGAAATTATGAAGGGGTGATAATATTGCAATAAACAAGATACAGATTGTTTTAGATGCACATTCAAATGTTTGCAGGTAGGGAGAGATCCCAGTGGCCTTATTTTCCCAAAGGCTGTCTCTGGCCCTTAGAGGGGCTTAGGCCGTATGGAAGACCTGGCTCAGGCACTGCCGGAAGTTAAGGCAGGCAACTGGGGGACTCAGAGGCCAGGTTTCCAGGAGGCAGTAGGGCAGACCAAGAGGAAGAGATCTGTACAGTTAAACCATATCAGGTCAGTTCCCTCTCATGAAAGACAGCATTGCAACTCTGAAATATGAAAATAACTTGATTGGGTTGTCCTTATTCCAAATTGCAACTTCATGGAAAGAGGCAACGAACCATGCAGTACATTCCCACCTAGGCAGATACTTTCTCACTCTACAGCTGAAAATACCAAATTAAGTATACTTCAGTGATCACAATTTTGAGAGTGATTAGAAGGTGTAATGCATCTGTTTTCATAATATTTATTTTTTCCCCAAACTATCTACTATGTATTAAATGAGGAAGAGGCTCTTCCTGTAACTATTGATGGATGAACAATTGGATTTGAATAGAACTTCCATCCAGCTTAAAATTCATTAAAAATCACCCATTCCCAAATAGCAAAAAGAATGTGCCTTTCAAAAAACTACTTTGCTTGCAGCTTTTTCTCGTAAATACAATGCAAGTACTAGGTGTAAAATCTTCTATTTATAAAGCCTTGTTTATAAAAACAAATCCCATGGTAAAAGATGCCCAGCATGGCATTAAAAAATTTCACTGCTTTCCATAAGTCACAACTGTTGTAATACAGATCTGTCTCTGAGTGCCCACTGAATGCAACATGACGTTTAGAAGTGAAATGCTGCTGAAGCAACTAGGAACCCATTGAAAATACAACAGTTTATTTTAAGAACAAAACAAAATTCCATTCTATATCAAAGCAAAACAGTTACAGATGAGCAAGGCTGTCCAGGGAAGTAAATTACGTGGAAGTAAAGAATAAATGTATGATAGAGTATGCTGGCTGTGGACCAAGAAGTACATTTCATTATAATTGGTCTGTTGAAACAATCGATCTGTGAGTACAATCTCTCTACATCAAACCAAAGTAAATGTTATAAATCACTGAAGCTGTATAATTTGCATATCTATAAGAAGAATGAAACTACTCAAAACTAACACAGTTTCTGAAAGATTTTTTGGTATTTGTTTTGGTTTTTTTTTAAACTGCAATTTTTTTCAGTGGAAAAAAAGGACCTTGCAAGTCTATTCATTGAAGCAAGTCTGAGCATCTCTTGTAAGACAAGGAGCTGGGCATCTCACCGGGGCAGGCAGTAAAGTCTACATCATTACTCAGACTGAGTTCCAGCAGACTGATCTTCATTCTCTCTCTATATGGTGTATTTCATGAGGTCTAGCCTGTGGTTAGAGATCCTACCACTAAATATTTAAATAGCAGTTGTATGAGAATTACTTAATCACAAGGCAATTTAGGATGTCTCCATGTTTGTAGCTGCCTGATGTCTCAAATCTAGAACTTTCAAATGGGAAACAAACATCCAGTAGGAAGGAAAAGCAGCCACATATTTTACTTTTAAAATGGCACTTAGTAATGAAATGAGAAGTTAAGAAATGGGGATAACCCACGAGATATACATACCTGTATAGTACAACTGCTTTTGCAAAAGATTCGCTTTTCACATCAGAGGAAATGAAACTGAGCTCTGGTGCTCACCCTATGGTTAGTTATCTGGCAATTGTGAAACATGGAGCTTCCCTCCTTTCCATCTTTGTTTCTGTGATTCGGAATGGAAATGCCATTGAGTCTGATCCTTTGGGATGCAAGAGAATGAGAAAGATATGGCAAGGAAATCCAAATCCAGCCCATGTACTGTCCTAACATGCAGGTCACTGCAGTAAGCACTACCCCTGAAGAGCAAAAACAACAGAGCTCAAGTGACATCTAAAGCACTTTGTTCAAGGAAGCAAAGCTTTTGTATCATCCTAAAGGCAACAGCAGCAACCAACACAAATTCAGAATCCTGTTGTTAGTTATCGGCATGAATTCTAGTAGTTGCAAATCAGAACCTAAATGTTGGTCTCACAGTTTTTAGTTTAAAATGACACTTAAAAAAAAAAGCCTTGGTAACTTTTATTACCTGTGTATGGAAATGCTGCCACACCAGTGACAGCATTTCATATGGAGTACCTTTGTTTACATCCACCTCTAACATACATCATTAACTGCTTTAGTATCTTTCCTACCAGTCCTGGTAACCTGGCCCCTCCCAGGCTCTGGTGATGCTACGTACTGCCTCTTCTTTTCCTAGCTTAGGAGGAATTTGCTTTCCAACACACATCCTCAGCTCTTTGATCCCTCTTCAGAAGGGCAGTTGGTCTCCTTGCAGTTCATTCAAGATCATTTTAAAGCCAATTATCTTTGCCTTGCATGAAGATACATGACAATTAATGGGAATGGGTAGAGATGGGTAAGCGCTCTTTATAGCTACTGTAGCTGGAATATCTTGTATAATAAAGCAGTGTCATAAAACTACAGTAGGTAGGAGGCTTTTATACAATGTTCCTGACTTTTGTGTTGTACCGTTATGTTTTAAGCTGATTGCACTTAATGAAAGTGATATATCCTATTTTATTAGTCAGAAGGCAGCAAAGATGACCAAAAAACTGAGTTATGAGACATTCAGGATGAACTGAAGGGTACTACTGGTGTACCTGTTTCACCTGAGATTGTAAAATCTTGAAACAGGATCTGAAGTATGGATTTTTCTTGTTCCTTCTCTAGTATTTTTATATTTCTTAATATTTTTCTTGTCTTCTGTGTCTTATTTCTGAGCCATATATTTTTAAACTGTTTTTTTCATATTTGGTTAAACCAGTAAAGGTATACCTATAAACAAGAAAATACAGAATAATTTGGGCTCAAAGGTACCAAAATAAACATTAGAATTTCAAATATAATTAGTAGAATACCTTGTAAATAGGAATAGCTTTTATCACAGGATCTCAAAATGCCCTCTCACAGTATCTGCATCATGAGATGCTGAAATGGAGGAATGTATAAATTCTTATGACTCATTTAATATTCCTGACAAATATACCTCAGAATACCTAGGTTTCTGGCTTTGTTGTCCCATTCTATTTGCCATCAGTTAAAATGCAATGTTGGCCAGGTTGGCCAGAATTGTGTTAGTGAGATGAAATGACTTCTTTATTGAAATGCATTTTTATGCTTTGAACATCTCTGATTAAAATAGTAACCACAACTTAGTAAAACAGGGACTGTTGAACACTATGCATAATTCTAAGAATGACCTATGTCAAGGTAGACGTATGTTTAACAGTGCCTATTAATAATCTTGTGCTTTAAAACAAAACACACTAGTAAAACATTTAAAGAATGTTAGAACTACCCCTGAGGCTAAATTTTGAAAATTAATTCAGTCCAGAAACACTTAAAATATATCAAATATGTTAAAGTTAACAAATAAAACAGCTGAAATAATTTTCATTCCATCCTGATATAGAACGAGAAAACCACCATTGTTTAAATGTATTTGTATTCACTGCCTTAGGGGATGTAGAACTGTTTTATTAAACACATATTGTGTGTTTATTGTGTGTTTCCTTGCTATACATCTTATGCCATATTTTATCTCTGAGTGGAATTTTTCTGCAAACTTGTAAGAAAAGACAGAAAAGGAATTTAATATTATAGTGTATAAAATTCTTTCATATTGTTAGCTGTGCAATGCTTCTGAGTTTCTAGGGCTCATCATCTCTTAAAAAAAGATGAATTTTACCAGCTTCTGATTTTTTTTTTTTGGTCAACCTATGAGTAGAACTATCTGTTTCCTTGTTATTTTCTTTGTATGCATTGGGAGTTGTGAAAGGCAGTTTTTGGAGGAGTTATGGAAACATAAACCAACATGATCTTTTGTTGCCCATGGCAGGAAGGCAACTCAGCTGCTAATGAGGTCCCCATTACAGTAAGAGTGTAAACTGAAGCAGTGGAAGTCTCAGCAAAGGAATCTGAGAGGAACAGCATCTCTCACAGCATATGTTACTCAGGACATACATTTTTATTTTTATATATATATGTAATGCTATGACAAGCCTAGCAGAAGTATGTATTACCCTAACTGGCCTTGATTTTGCTGCCGTACAACTAACTGGCAAATGTCTTACGAACTCCACTGTATTGGGACTGAAATTATTGGCAACACGAGAGAAGACTCATCTGGTGTTCAGAAGTGACCTAGTCTCATAGGCTTCATCCACACTCTGAAAGGCTATATTTTAGTTTTCTGTGCTCTATGTTTTACCATTTGACATGATCCGATATCCAGATACATGGCAATTTTTTATGATCTCACCAGAACAAAGCAAAGGTGCACAAACAGACACTGGTGCTGGTGTGCAGTCTTATGAGAGATGGGGCAGAACCCCCTTGCTTTCTAACACTCCTCACTGCAGTGGGAGGCTGGGGCAGCTGGACTCTGCCTTCCCTCTCCTGGTATAAGCCACACAGCAGCTGCACCCGTTTGTCTGACAGGACCTTTGAAAAGGTTTAAAGGTAATCCCAAATGGTGAAATTAAGACATAAACGAGGTCAGATGTCACATGCACACTGAACTTTATTGCAGTTACACAGCAAAGTCCCTAGAGTGGATAGGACAGGGAGGAAAACAGAAACAGAAAAGAAAGAAGAAAGCGGAATTACAGAGATTAGCAAGATAATAGTTACCACCACGGTCGTCGGTGGGGAAGCGTTTCGGTGGGGAAGTGCTGCGGTGAGGAAGAGCTTCCCTGCACCCATAGTGTCCCAAATTTTTATACAGTTCTTGTCCACTCCCCCCCCCCCCTTTCTCCCTGTCCTCTGTCTTCTCGTGCCTCTGAGATAGGAGGAGGGGGGGGAGTATGGTCCTGCAGTTAGTCTTTGTTTGGCTAATTAATAAGTCACTCATCAACAGTAAACAGGAGGTTGAGGCAACTTGGCACCGCAGGATTAGTTTACTGCAGTAGAGGTTCAGTCCTAGGAGGTGACTTGAGACTGGCACTTTTTATCTTTTCCTGTTAAGTAGGTGGCCTTCATGAAATCTCAAGGCCTGGTTATCACTGGATATTCTGCTCCAGCAGCAGCTGTAGAATTCCTTTGTCTTCCATCTCAGCATGTCCCACACCACATTCCCCAGTACACATCACAGGGGAGTAAAAGGTTTGGTGGGTTGCTGAGACATCTCTTTAGTCCAGCAACAAGTCCTGTTTACCTCTCAGATATCTCAGGACAAACACCAGGCATCCTGAGTGTCCAAATTCACTGTCTGTTTCTTGAATTGTTCGAGACAGACACTATATATCTAGAATATCACACCATTGGATAAAGTAACTCTGTTTTAACATTTGAAATATACTTGCTCTCTTCTTTACCCTGCTATGAGCAGCCTATTGTGCCTGCCCAGTGCTGTCAGCTCTCTGCTGTTTCAATGTAATATGTTTGGATTCCCATAGCTCTAAAGATTTTTCAATCTAATAAAATCATAACCAATCAATTTTTTTAATATAAAGATTTTAAACTTAAAACTGTTTGCTAAGAAATATTTCCAAGCTAAGATGTCTGCTGGACTGTGCAATAGACTCTACGTGATTGGCCTAATTCTGCACTCTTAACAATTTTGTATCTTTATTGATGTTATGTGCAGTGCTCAGGCTATGAAAAATTGTGCATCACTCTCTCCATTTTAAAGGAAAAAAAGTCATGACTGCTAATGATTTTGCTCTATCTATTTATTAGAAATAAATGGATGTGGATGGTTGGTGATATTTCATCTTGCACTGGTCTGGTAATATCTGTAAATAGGATAATAACTTTTCTAGTACTTCCCCTATCCTTCGCTTGAGACTTGTTGCTGTCAAACCCAGGAAAGGCAAATCAGGCTGATGAGCTTGAAAGTGCCATGAAAGGTACTGAAGCAACACAAGACTCTGTCAAATCGAGTGACTCCTTCTTTCAATCACATGAGGTTCCAGGCCTGAAAAATAAGATCAGTGTGATTTCTGAGAGTTAATTGCAAACCTTCTTTTTTCTGCTGACTGTTGGCCTAGAGGACCTGCCAGGCTGGAAGGGAAGATGTCTAGTCCATCTTCCTGCTGAGGCCAGTATCAACTATAACTGTGTTATGCCTGGCAGATATTTATCTAGCCTTTTCTGAAAATCCCGAGTGATGGTAAGTCTGCAGTCTTCCAGGCTGTTTACTTCAATGTGCCACTATCTGTGTTGCTAAGGAGTTTGTTGCATAAACCAAATCTTCTTTTGATGCGATCTAAGTTCATTGCTTTACCTGTTTGCTGTAGACATGAACACAGTATTTTTCTTTATCTTTGGCCTCAGCTTTTTGTGCGCATCATTATGTCTCCTACATTTTCTCATCTTTAAACCAGCCATTTTGAGTCATTCGCAAAACGCAATTCATGTCTTTTAGGTCTCTGACTCCATTAGTTTTTCTCATTCAGATTTGGCTCATGATGTTGTTTAAAGTGTGCTGTCCCAAACTAGTTATGGTATTCTCATTGCACTCCTAAGCAGGATGTAATTTATCTGGTTATTGACTATATTAATCTTTCTAGTCATGTGAGATTGGTAGGCCACACTGCTGTTCATAATCCCAGGGTGATATTAAGCTTTGGTGTACCAACAAGCATGATAAGAGATCCTGAAAAGAACAACTCAACAGTACCTGCTACCATCTACCTTAAGATCATCTTTCTTTACCTTGCTTACAAGAGGATCATAAGAGACTGAACCTCATTAGGTTTTCTGACAAATTTTAGAAGGGGTATGGATTTGCAGTATCAAAAATATGCTACTTCCAGTAAGAGGATTTTTTGTTTCCTGACAGCCAAATGCCTCTACTAATAGTTATGGTTTACTAGGGAAATACTGTAATTTTTTGTGAGTATGTTAGTAGAAATGAAATGGTACCTGGGTGTGTGCCTCTCTCCTTAACTCTGTTTTGCCTTCACTAAAATAGATACGAGAATTTTAAGAGGCCAGCAAAAAAAATCAGACAGGAATTTTGCCAGGAAAACCATTATGTGTTGCTGCCTTTTGTCCTCCTGATTTAAATTATTATTTTTCTTGCTATTTTCCAAGATAAACCCATGCCTTTTAATTAGAAAGCAATTCAATTTTCCAATTAGTAAATAATTTCTGGAATCAAAGTTTGCAAATCCTGGAGTACAAACTTTGAAAGCTCTGTGGCTCCATGTAAATAAATTAAAAGAAATCAAAGTTTGGTTGAAAAAAAAAAAAAAGAAATATATTAAGAACCTAAGTTATTAGAATTATTTTACAGTACATTGCAGGCTTGGTCATGGATCCAAATCCTTTTCAGCAGTGGCATAGTCCATATAGATAGTACTTGCCTAAAAAAGTGGTACGTACTTTGAGGCACCACATAAAAAACTTTAGATCATAGCTGGATGATTGTTAATAGAGGATAACAGACAGATTTATACAGAAAGAAGAGAAAGTAAAAAGAAACAATAATTTGCTAGAAATAAATTGTGATCAGTAAAGTTCAAGTCTGGGGTGGGGAAAATAATGAAATATTAATAACATTTTAAAAAAGATCCTGTGTGAATCTGCCTTTTTACATAAGAGAGGAGGAATAGGGATACCTCTGAAATTACAATTTCAAGTAAAAAGTGAGGTGAAGGACTAATTATTAGAAATAGTTTCATGTCTTTTAGATGAAATGGTTTACTGTACACTCAATTAATAACAATTATCTCTAAATATAACCATTTTAATGTTAAAATGTAAACCTTTAAACCTCATTAAGCTTTGACTTTGCTCCTCAAAAGAAATATATATTGTAGGAAAGTAAATTAGAATCTACAGTAAGCCTTTGAGCATGACACCTTTGAGCTTGGATCAAAGTGAGGAATATCTGTGAGGTTAGGGGTGAATTCAAATCAAAGGCTCACAGCAAGGAAGAAAATGAATGTTAGCCTACATGGACAAAGCAATTCTTTCCAGAAAGCTTTTTGCTATTGTTAGTAGATATAATAATATTTTACAAAGGTTGATGCATTGTCAAACTGCATTTGTATATTGCTTTGAAGATAAGTTTTCATAATATTACAGCTAAAACTGGGCAAAATTTCTACAGCCCAGCAAAAAGCCCAAGTAATCTTGTTTGGGCACAATATTTGCTGAAGTTCAGCTTCCATTACCTGTCTGAATCTCCTGGAGTTTCAGGTGATCTATTCTATTTCAAATTAGGCAAGCATGATTCATGGTGAAATGACATTTCAGCCTGCCTCATCTTGTTTGATGCAATTTATTATTTTTTCCTTTGTGTTTAATAATGCCAGCACATGTTTCCTCCATCCTCTTGGAATTTCCTAGAGGTTTATTTTCACATCTTGTGTTTTGTGGGGTAGAGGAGACAGCATTTCATTTTATCACTCCAGCATGCAGAATAAATTAATTGAGAATGGGAAGCAATTGTCTTTTCCTTAACTTGGCAGAGGTAGGACCAAGAAATATTTTTCTGATGTGGCTGCTATCACTTTGCAGTGGCCTATAACTCAGCTTGGAGTTAAAATCTGCAAATCTGCAATCTGCACTGAAACTAGCCCTGTTGTGTGGGTTTACTGAGGTAATAAAGAATAATGCGGGAGAAAAAGAAGAGATGATCATAAAAATGAATAGCACATACAGAAGAAAAGGCAAGTATTTTAATTAATATTGTCCAGTTACTTTTGAGTGTTTTCTTGAAGCATTCAAAGCAGAAGCCTGAGAGTTTTCATTTTTTGCTCTCTCAAGGCTATATGGCTTGCTATAAAGATTCAGACTTGAAAATTATTACACTGATTATCTATATAAGAACATTCATGATCTGAGACCTTGCAGGCTGGAGTGTAAGCATGAACATAACCTTATAGAGGAGCTGTAATTAGGACTGTGCACAGCCTGCCATGCAACTGTCAGTCAGCTGTTTCTCTTTTCACTTCAGCTGTCACTGGGTTGAAAGGCAATAGAAAGACAGAGCTTTTTAGCGTAGAAAAAATTGAGCCTCTTTCTTTCACTTGCTAGCCTCCACAGGGGAAAAAAATATTTTTTTCCTTAGATAGACAGCAGCATACCCAAGAAATCATACTATCTTTAATGAAAACTTAAACAACTGAAATTATAGGATTAATTTTATTATACTAGCAGACAAGAATGATGTTCTAACAGTTGGAAATGAAATGTTGCTAACAATATTATAATAAACTATTTTTATCTTCATTCTGCCTGGAATTCACATGCAATTAGTTTCCAATGAGCTCTTCTTGAATAAGACATGATAAACATTTTAAAAATGAAAGGTTTTTCTTTGAGATCAAGGTATATGTTATTTAAGAACTGCAAGATATACATGTGTAAAAAAAGAAATAACTGAAAATCAACAAGTGGGAGAAAGAGTTCACAAGACTGAAATACAGCTTCATACTTTTTTTTTTTCCTCTTTAATGACTTTTTAAAAAACCTTTTAAACACGCTAGAATGGAAGCATTTTTTGAAAAATATTCAAGAATGATTGGAAAGGTACCTTAGGTTGAGGATCTGAAATGAGTTAGTGTGTGCGTGTGAATAAGAAAGAGACAAACTTTGTATGTCAGGGTAGCCTCCTGGTTGGCAGGGAATCTGAATATAGCATCAGCAGTGGAGTGCTCTCCAAATCAAAAGGGTGTGGAAAGCTGTTACTGATTGTCTTGCTCTCCCTAACCTGGATTTTAACCAATGGGTTTTCTGATGAACCATGATGCAATACACTATGGGTATTTTCTAACTTTTCTTTATCAATTATATTGATACTCTTTTCTGTGTATGTCTATGATTTAGGAAAGGTTTCCTAAAGGTATAAAAACTGTACAATATTTTGTAAGTTGAATGATATCTTGATATCCTTTTCTGGTATTTTTGCTCTTTAATTAAACCAGAAAAAATATTTAGCAAGCAAAAAACAGCTACCTAAATGTTTTTGCTCTCTTTTTTTTCTTGAAAATTATTTAATAGAACAACTGCCTTTGTCCAAAGTCTCCCAGGCATGACATAGAAACAGCAGCTTCCAATAGACAGCAGGCTCTGAAATGGCAAGCAGTGTACAGGTGCCCCGGTGCTGTCAGGGGCTTGAGAGGTCCCTGTGTGGAGCAGCCAAGGCTGCCCCGTTCTGGACACAGTCAGTTCCAGCCAGCTCCAACTGACCTCCTGAAGGGCATAGCTGAGCTCCACAGCCACCACAGAAAGCCTCTGTGAGAAAGGACAAAACACTGCCCAGCAGGGGAAGGTGTGAGGAACAGCCCTGTGAGCACCAAGGGGAGAGGGGGAGGAGAGGGGAGGGACTCCAGACACCTCAGCAGGGATCCCTTACAGCACCTGGAGAGACTGCAGTAGTGCAGGTGGATGAGACCAGTGGAGGATCATGCTGGAGCAGGTTTATCCTGAAGGACTGCAGCCCATGAAGAACCCATGCTGAAGCAAGGGAAAAGTATGCTATGGACAGATTACAACCCCCGTTCCACATCCTCCTGTGCCACTTGTGTTGAAGAAACAGAGGAGTTGGGGATGAAGGAGTGAAGTTGAACCTGGGAAGAAGGTTGGAGGGGAAGGTGTTTTATTTTTTGTTTCTCACCATCCAACTCTATTTTTAATTGGAAATACATTAAATTAATTTTCCCTAAATCAAGTTTGTCTTGCCATTGGTAATAATTGGTAAGAGATCTCTGTGTCCTTACCCCCACCCACAAGATTTTTTTAATCTTCTTTTCTCCCCCTGTCTTGTTGAGGACGGAGAATGAGAAAGTAGATGTGTAGGTGTCTCCAGAGAAGGAGACTCTCAACCCCTCTGGGCAGCCTGTCCCAGTGCTCTGTCACCCTCACAGTAGATAAGTTTTTCCTGAGGTTTAGCTTGACCCTCCTGTCCTCCAGCTTGTGCCCATTGCCCCTTGTCATTGGACACCGCAGAAAAGAGACTGGGTCCCATCCTGCTGGCATCCCCTTGTCATGGTTTGTCTCAGGATTGGTGATTAAACCAATGACAACAACGCTCTCGATCCCCTCCCCCTCCTACCCAAGTAGGGAAAGGAGAGAGAGAATAAGGAGGGAGGCTTCTGGATTGAAAACTAAACTAGACAGCTTTAATGAAATATTAGTGATAGAAGAAAATATGTACAATTATATACAAATGTGTTCAGGAATGTGCAAAACCCTATCACCTCCCCCCAGCCCTGGCAACTCCCCCAGGACTCTCCTGAGCTGTGAGCAGTCCTGAAATGTCCCAGAGCACTGCCAGAGAGAGCGGCAGAGCAGACAGGAGCTGAGGGGAGAGTTGTGAGGGTCAGGAGTGCACGGGCCTGGGGATCAATGGTGATGGATAGAGGAAGTCCTTCCCGGATGCTGGCCATGGACGGAAGAAAAGGAAGAAGAAGGAAGGAAGGAGCTTGACTTCCATGATCCCTCACTGTATACCGAGAGCGACATAGATATTATGGGATAGAACACTCTCTTTGGCCAGGTTTGTCATCTGTCTAGTCCACTCCTCCCTACGGGATTGTTGAAGATGTGACTCTTCTGCTCCTTTAGTGTCCAAAGCTGTGAATTCAACAAGCAGAGCAAAGTGTCCTTGGACTCTCTCGGCAGTATCTATAAAAGCTGACTGTTATCAGTCCACTAGCTGGGAAACTTGCTGTGCTACTTAAAAGAGAATTCACTGAAGAAAAAAGAAATCCGTAAAAAGGAAATTTGCTTCATCCTGGCTCAAACCAGGACACCCCTGTAGATATTTACAAGCGCTGATGAGTTCCCCTCTCACTCTCCTCTTCTCCAAGCTGAACAGCCCCAGCTCTCTCAGCCTTTCCCCACTGGGCAGATGCTCCAGTCCCCTCATCACCTTTGTGGCCCTCTTTCTAGTAGCTCCTCGTCCTTCACAAACTGAGGAGCCCAGAACTGGACACAGTTCTCCAGGTGTGGCCTCACCAGAGCAGAATAGAGGGGGAAATGTTAACAGAATAGAAGGAGGAGACATTTCTGGCTGCAAATCTCAAGGAACATGGGAGGTTTATGGCACAAGGCAAAGAGCACAGAGCAGGAGCTGACCCGAAGGTTTTCCTTTGAAAAGACCATTTCAGACCAGGCCTGGGGGTAGTAGTGATCAAAGCCCTGACACTGAAGGCTTGCAGGAGGAGCCCACACTCAGTGCCAAGCTCCTCATGCATACACAGAGCTTGCCAATGAGGGTAACAGACCAGACTGGGGCCCAAAGCTGCTATTTCCTTGGTACCCCACATGAAAATAGGATGACACACATACTGGTGAAAGGCAAAAATCAGTTCTAAAAAGAGCAGATACTACATCCCAGACTTGGTTTGTACAAAATTGACCCCAAACTTGCCGTCTGAACTACTCTCAAGCTGGTTTTGAAAGGCCGTGCACCGGCAACTCCATTCCTTTGTAGCACACGCTTAATGCAAGAAGTAGGAGAGACAGTCCTTACACCCAATTACCTTTGATACTTTCAGTGTGCTTTCCAAGGTATGGGTATGTGTCCATCCTTCTTCCCCTCATTCCTTTTGTGCCCACCAACCACTTTAAAACCAATTTAACTGAAATGAGCACAAAGAGAGCAAGTTCCCACAAGCTTCGTGATGGTGTTCTCTGTGAAAACAAGGTGCAAGGTCAGTAATTCACCATCATGATTGCTACTTCATTAAACGTATCCTAGGTTTTTTTGAACCTTGAAGTCTCTCTCCCTTATTCACCCTTTTATCTTCCCCTGGGAGGGTAGTGGGGGCATAACAGTGAGCATATGTCACCGGCCCACAGCTCCCCGGCCCCTGAGGTTCCTGCAAATTCTGTCCTTGGAATTCTGATCCGTCATTTTGGAGGGTGTTGTTTTGCATATCACAGTGCTGGGGGCACATGAGGTGCTGCCCTGACCTCAATCTTTGCCCTCTCAGAGGGGTGGGACAGCGCCATCCTAGGGGCTGGTTTTTGCCCTCTGCTGGTGGGGTTTCTTTTTGGAGGGGATGTGTGGTTTTTTTTGGGTGTGTTCTAGAAAGCCACCTCGTTTGTCAGGCCCAATTTGCCCTTGGTAAAACCATGCTGGCTGTCAACAACCACCTGCTTATTTTCCATGTGCCTTAGCATAGTTTCCAGGAGCATCTGCTCCATGATCTTGCCGGGCACAGAGGTGAGACTGACTGGCCTGTAGTTCCTCAGGTCTTCCTTTTTTCCCTTTTTGAAACTGGCGGTTATGTTTCCTCTTTTCCAGTCAGTGCGAATTTCACAGTCAGGTTCCAACATTTCTATTTTGCATAATAACCAAACTAAGCCTTTCGAAAGTAATCAAAACAGATTGTTTATTTATTTATTTTTACGGGCTGTTTTCAATTAGGAGCATTCTCTTTCTTTTTGGGAGTCTGCCTGGAACCTTAGCAATTTGTGTTTTGTTAAACACACCAGTGAAACTGAAACCTCTTAATTCACTTTTTTTTTTTTTTTTTTTTCACATAAGAGATTTTTTTGGCTAGTTGTAGTATAACAGAGAGAAACTTTTTATTCAGCACTTCCAAACAGCTATCTTTGGAAACTTTTGTAACCTTTTTTTTTTTTGTCATGGGGAGGTTGAAGATGAGTTTAATAAACTAAAAAAGTCAATGCCATTTCTTTTGTGAAGAGCTTTGATCAGAAGCTGTTTTAAAGAATGTCTTTGAATATGGGCAGGGAAGACTGTACATATGGTATTTGTCAAATACATCTTAAAGGAATTATAGATTTGGAATAAGAAAATAGTATATGTACAGGCTAAGCTTTTAGAATTATAGAATCTTTTTTGTTGGAAAAGACCTTTAAGATCATCAAGTCCAACTGTTAACCTAACACACTGCCAAGTCCACCACTAAACCATGTCCCTAAGCACTACATCTACACATCTTTTGAATACCCCCAGGGATGGTGACTCCAACATTTTCTTGGGCAGCCAGTTGCAGTGCCTGACAACCCTTTCAGTTTTTCCTAATATCCAATATAAACCTCCCCTGGCACAACTTGAGGCCATTTTCTCTTGTTCTATTGCTTGTTACTTGGGAAAAGAGACTGACATTTTGTCATGGCAAATCAGAAATGGGTTTGGCATTTGACTGCCATTTTGCTAGCCAATCGATTAAGGTTGTAAAGAAAATTGTATTACTGGGGCTGTTGACATTTTCTGAGCATGAAGGAAGAAGACGTTGGTGGTGGTGTCAGTTTGCACCTGACAAGACTGCACTTCACAGTTTTCATTTCTGCATCCCTTCTCATTGCTCTGGCAAGATTCACTATTTGCCATGTAGAGTAATGCCAATCTCCGCTATCCCTGTGCTAAAGTTTAATTGACTCCAAGTCTCATAATTATATTGAGAGAAGACCTGTAGTGTTTCTTTGGAACACACAAAATTCTTCACCCCGGGGAACAACATTTTGTATATGTCATATGGTAGTAACTGGAGTGATGCTGGTGTGAAGACTCAGAGATGTCTTGGTCCCGATTCACATGTTTAATGCTTGTCATACTCCCTTATGTCAGTTCTCCACATGGCTACAAGCTCATAATAGCATAAAGCAGGAGTCCAGCCTTTCAGGGATTCCCTTTGTATTTTGCTTGCAATACACTTCTAATACATAATTTTTCTTGAAATGAGGAAAATAATCTAAGACTTTATGAGGTGCCTTTTTTCCTCCCTGTGTAATAGGTTAGCAGTTATAAACCTTTTAGTTGTGGGTATATTAAATCATTAAACTTTCACTGTCCTTGTAAGTGTGTGATTATTTCATAGGATAGGAATAAAAATAAGTTTTTAAAAAGTCACTGCAAACTGACTATTTCACACCCTATATATGCCAGTTGAAGATACTGAAAATACCTCTGTAAAATTAACTCCTTTGTTTGAGAGACACAGCTACGAACCCCAAACTTTAACGTCACAAGAGGGATCAAATACATTATATTAAAGCTTCCCTACTTTTGAAAATCTGGTAGTAGATGTGAGCTGTAGGAAGAGTGCGGTACTATATAACAAAGTACAGGATGGATCTGCTTGTGTGAGCAAGTAGTTACACTCTGGAGAAATGGAGGTACTTGGTGGTGTCTGCCTATTTTATTCCTACAGATCTGGAGAAGACAGGAGCAAAGTGATGCTCTTGATTAGGAAGCATAACCACTTCTACTTCAAAAACAGAGCAATTCCAATGTTGAAAAAAATTACTCATATATCCACCATGTTATGTGTTCCAGGGTGCTTATGAACCCACTCCCTGGGTCACTGAACTCTTAACAAAAAAACAGAGGTGAAGGGGATTATTTTGAAATTTAACATAGCTACTCTATTTCAAGAGAGCTCACTGGTTTGAAGATGTATCTTGAACCCTCGAATAAACTGATTGAAGGCTGAATGATGTAGATTTTCAGTCACAGTCAAGGAGTTTACTTCCAAAGTGCAAATTTGAATAAAGAACCTCTATCCTTGCTCAGTTGTGGGACATGCTGATTGAGTCCTTGTAGTGACCGTAACACTTTAGGAGTGGGTTACTTTGGCTAAGCCTCATCTCCACATAGTAGTGCTAAAGGAATGGAGCACAAGATGTAGAAATTATAATGGCAGATTGGAACTACTAACAGATCCCTCTAACTATATTATCCTCATTTTGGGCTGTTAGCACTTTTGTAACCAATGGCTCACTGCTAATTGGAACTCAATATTTTCAAATGTATTCCACAAATTCTTGCTATACTGTATGAGATCAGAAGGGTTTTTATTGCATTGAGATCAGAAGGGTTCTTATTGCATGAACCATGATGGAGAGAAAAGAATTAAAAAAAAAGTATACTTGGGTTTTTAGGGAAAGAGAAACAAAAATAAATTGCATGAAGTGGTGGTTTACAAAACCAGTGTAGTAGAAAATTTAAGCTATTGACAAAACTGATCAGTATTTTTAGTAAAAATCTGAGTGGCAGGGGAGAGCTCTTGAGTAGGACTGCTTGCAAATATAATAGGATTCGTTACCAGTACTGTAAAATGAGATTTCAGAATCATCTTGACAACTTGAAGAAATGATCTGAGAGAAATGAAATGTAACCTGACATTGGTCAATATGCACTCTTAGCTGAATATTTTGCAGAATCAAGATAGGTATTAGCTGACAACAGTTCTGTAGAGGAAGAATTTGAGATTAAAATGAATGGCTCAATATCAAAGTTGTGGAAAAAAAAAAAAATCAAACTAAGTTCCTAAAAATGTGAAAGTCATGAGAAATAGTTCTCTGCCCTCCCAGGCACAGGGAAGTCTCTGCTGGACATTGTGGAAGTCTTAGGTAAATATATTAAAGGGTGAAGTGGACTGACTGGACAGGGTCCTGAGAACTGCAACAAATGACTGAGGATGTAATAAACCTAAAATTTTCTGAACTGATGATGAGAAAACTGAAAGAACAGGATAATTTAGCATAAGGGAGAAGGGAGAAGTGTGCCAACACTACAACCAGGCATGTGAGCATTAGGTATTGCTGTCCACTAGTGTTAAATATCAGGTGCAACCATGACAGGAGGAGACACATGAGGAGATATGGGAAGAAGCATGTTCAGAGAACTGTGGAAATAAAGCAGAGGAGAAATGGAGCAGACACATGGAATGGGATACTGTTGAGAGTATGATTGTAGCACTCTTTGAAATAGATGCTCAGTGACAGAGGAGCTACTTCTAATGGCCTGCATCTCCTGCCTGGGGCAGGGACACTCCTAAGAGATTATGGCTCATGGGTAACCCACATTAGAGCAGGGATATCCCTGATAGAGTGTGGCCCTTAAAGTACCCACACCAGAGAGCACAGACACCCCTCAGAGGACTGCAGCCCATGGGCACCCAAACCACGCTGGGGCAGGGACATCCCTGAAGGAACTGCACCCCCCGGAGGACCCTGCTGGAACACAGGAAAAGTAAGGAACATGGAGCAGGGGAAGAAAATGAGTAAGAAGCTAATGACAGCAGAAAGAAAATATTATGCAGACACCTCCCCAAAGGCAACTGGGTGCAAAGTGTGGCAACAGAGGGGGAAGTTGGGCGTAAGATAGGGGAAGGAAAAGAGTTGGACTGAAGCTGAGTCCAGGGAAGTGGGCAGAAAAGGTATTTCCCTAAGGGAAGGATTTGATTGTCTTTTTTTTTTTTTTTTTTCTCTCAATACCCGAATCAGTAACTAAGTTTGTATTAGTTGGCAATAAAATAATTGAATAAAATTGCCTGAGTTGAAAATGTTTTGACAACTACAGTGTTTGAACTAGACCTTGTGACAAACTTTCTAATGGCAAGGGTGTTTAAGTAATATAATAGCTTTCCTAGATTCTGTTGTTGCGGTCTTGGATGTTAGGTTAATACAAATGTTAAGTAGGGATCACACAATTCTCAGGATTGATTTTTTGATCTCTAGGCATGCTTAAAGACCTTGTCTCCCTCTATTTCCCTGCTATGCCTTGCGACTCTGTGAGATACAATCTTCAGGACAGCCAGCATGGCTTTACTAGGGGCAAATCCTGCCTGACCAACCTAGTGGCTTTCTACAATGGAGTGACTGCATCAGTGGAAAACGGAATACCTATGGATCTCATCTATCTAGACATCTGCAAGGCCTTTGACACGGTCCCCCACAACATCCTTCTCTCTAAGTTGGGAAGATATGGATTTGATGGGTGAATTGTTCCATGGATAAGGAATTGGCTGGGTACTCGCAACCAAAAGGGTAGTGGTCAATAGCTCGATGTCCAGATAGAAAATGGTGACAAGTGGTGTCCCTCAGGGGACCAGTGTTGTTTAATGTCTTCATTAGCAATATTGACGGTGGCATTGAGAGCACCATCAGCAACTATGCTGATGACACCAAGGTGGGTGGTGTGGTCGATATGCCAGAGGGATGGAATGCCATCCAGAGGGACCTGGACAAGCTGGGGAAGTTGGCCTGGGTTAACCTCATGAGATTCAAAAAGGCCAAGTGCAGGATCCTGCACCTGGGCTGGGGCAGCCAGAGATATGAATACAGGCTGGAGGAAGACATGCTAGAGAGCAGCCTTGTGGAAAAAGACCTAGGGGTACTAGTGGATGAAAAGCTGGACAGGAGCCACCAATGTGCAACTGCAGCCCAGAAGGCCAACCGCATCCTGGGCTGCATCGAAAGAAGTGTGGCCAGCAGATCAAGAGAGATGATTCTGCCCCTCTACTCTGCCCTGGTGAGACCTCACCTGGAGTACTGCGTCCAGCTCTGAAGCCCCAAACACAAACAGGATGTAGACCTGTTGGAGCATGTCCAGATGAGGGCAATGAAAATGATCAGAGGGCTGGAGCACCTCTCTTATGAAGACAGGCCGAGGGAGTCGGGGTTGTTCAGCCTGGAGAAGACTCCAGGGGGACCTTATAGTGACCTTCCAATACCTGAAAGGGGCCTGTAAGAAGGTTGGGAAAGACCTGTTCACAAGGGCATGTAACAATAGGACAAGGGGTAATGGTTTTAAGCCAGAAAAGGGTAGATTTAGGTTGGACATTAGGAAAAAAATCTTTAATATGAGGGTGGTGGATCACTGGAATGGGTTGCCTAGAGAGGTGGTGGGGGCCCCATCCCTGGAGACATTCAAGGTCAGGCTTGAGGGAGCTCAGAGCAACCTGTTCTAGTGTGAGATGTCCCTGCTTATTATAGGGGGGTTGGACTAGATGGCCTTTAGAGGTCCATTCCAACCCAAGACATTCTATTATCCTATGATTCCAATAATTTAAAAGTCTTAGAATTCTCTGCTTTTCAGTCTCCTGTCCTCTTTTTACGTTCCCTTAAATGTTTTGCTCCTAGGGTAATTTGGTCCCTGGTCTTGATTATACGCAGACACATTTTATTTGCCATAAGCAGACCTGTGGTAGGCCCATTCTCCTTTCCCCTGTGCCCTTCTGGCTTGTCTTCTCTCATTTTAGATGCAACCATGGAGTTCTGTATTTGCTCACCTTTATTGACAATTATATAGATTACTCCAAAGTGAGCTTTAACTAATAAAATACTGTGTGACTTGGTAATATCAATAATTTTATTGCTAGCCTGAGAATTAGGTTTGGGAGTACACTAAATGATTGGATAAACCCTTTAAATATTGTGGATTCTTAGCAGAGGGTAATTAACACCATCCAATTAGAATTCAGAATTCCACACACTTGGGACCTAATGGAGCAAATAATTATGCTAGGGGTGTGCACAAATTCATCTGCATTTACAAATGCTAAACTCACATTAAAGACTGTGACTTTTCAAAGATCACCCAAATACTGTCTTTTGAGATAGCAAACTGAATATTTGAAAGATTTCCTGCGGGTATATTTCATACTAAACTTTCATTTTTAGGAAAGATTGCATGGCTGTAATTCTTGTTTGTGTTTCAGGTTTCCCAGTGGTAACACACAGAATATTTTACATTCAGTTTCATTCTTGCAACTTTAAACATTGCAATCCAACTAACAAAATATTAATTTTTTAAATGCAAATATGTACCAACCAGAATCCATACTGAAAATAGGTGGAATTATAATTCAAGCTTTCTATCCACAACTCAAATCTTATGAGTGACTCTGGAAGAAGGAAGAAAAAAATATGGGGTCCTCTTAGTACCTGACTGTTCCTGCTTTGAGGTTGTTCATAGTTTTGGGGAACTGATCACTTTTTTTCTTTTTTTTTCTTTTTTTTTTTTTGTGAAGGGTGCAGCGAGAGTAATACTTCATAACCATTGAGCCCCAGAATATGTTCAGTGCTACGATCTCAAATAAAAACTATTTGGCTTCTGGAGTCAAAATGTCATTCTCTGCTGTATGAAGCCTCCACCACCAGCTAGATTTAGACTGGAGGTGACTGACTGTCGACACTTGATTCTGACCAGAGGTGTTTGTGCTACCACATCCAGTTCTGAAATGCAGTCACCTAACCCATTGTGTGGCATTTAACTCTTCCACCTGTACTTTTGGCTGGTGGTTACTGCCAGTTTATGTCACCTGCCACACTGCATCACTCCACAAGAAATTCAGAGCATCTAGGCAAAGAACTGAAAGCAAAGCAGAATTATAGTGCAGACCCCAGCCTCTGCAGAACAGTGTTCTGGTGCACAAAAACACACTAGCCTCAGACCAAAGAAACTTAGCTACATGTCTACCAAGGTCACAGATAAATGTTTACACTAGTTTTATGCCATTTCATGAGGTTTGGCAATAGGTTGCTACTCTAAGTGTATACAATCGTAACAAAACCCAGCTATATATCCTCTCTGCTTTGATATAGCCTCTCTTCAGACAATGTGGTGTCTGCCTAAAAGCACCCCAATATTCCTGTTTTGTCATGGGTGGATGAGTAGACTATGGGTAATGGGGTTGTAGTCTGAACTTAACAGTAACTGGCTCTGGTACAGAATATAAAACACACTGAGATGGAAAGCAGTATTTTTTTAATGCATTATAAATATATCACACTTTATATACACCTGTAATTGGAAATATTCCATTTAAATTATGTAATTCAAATTGTATTTGTGTGAGACTACATGAAGTTCCTTATTCTGATAACTGTTATTCTGATAACATCATGTTAATGATAATTTATTCTCTCACTCCTAAGGCAAACATCTGAAAATAATTAATCTTAAAATATATATTTTTATAATGCTGTCTGCCTTTTCCATTGTGAGTTACATGTCATTAATAACTGAAAAAGCAACCAACCCCACCTCAACCAGAAATAAACCAAGCTTTTGTTCCATTAACTTTTAATTGTGTTGTTTAATTCACATGCACATTCTTAGGTTTATGAGTATGTCATGATACATCTTAACTGAAGGAAGACCTCTGGACATAGTGACTGCAAACTTTCATTAAACCTTTGAGAAGGCAAAAGTGTCTGTTGCAGTTGTATATATGCAAAAAATAATCCAGGATGGAAAGCTTAACATCTCTAGAGTTCTGATAGGTTTTTTTTTTTCTATCACTGGAACATATCTATTAATCATAGAATGGTTTGGCTTGGAAGGCACCCTAAAGATCATCTAGTTCCAAACCCCTGCATGGGCAGGGGCACCTCCCACTAGACCAGGTTGCTCAAACCTGGTATTGAACACTTCCAGGGAGAGGACATCCACAACTTCTCTGGGCAACCTGTTCCATTGTCTCACCACCCTCATAGAAAAGGATTTCTTTGTAATACACAAACTAAATCTACCGTCTTCCAATTTGAAACCATTACCCCTTGTCCTACCACTAAAAGCCCTTGGAAAAAGTCCCTGCCCAGCTTTCCTGTAGCCCCTTCAGGTACTGGAAAGCTGCTATAAGATGTCCCTGGAGCCTTCTCTTCTCCAGGCTGAACAACCCCAACTGTCTCAGTCTGTCTTCATAGGAGTGCTCCAGCCTTCTTGATCATCTTTCTGGCCCTTCTCTGAACAAGTCGAAGCATAACCCAAAAGGAAAGATTTTCATAGCAAGTCATAATAAAAAAAACCCAAAAGCTCCAACTTTTTGTTTGTGTCATTTGATTTCTATGCTTGTATGACAATAGTGTCAAGGTTTGACTCAGAATCGAAAAATAAACCAGAGACAACAATGCTCTTGATCCTCTCCCCCTCCCACCCAGGTAGGGAAGGAGAGAGAGAATTAGGAGAGAGACTTTGCTGGATTGAAAACTAAATTAGACAGCTTTAATTATATGTACAATTATATACAAGTATGTTCAGGAATGTGCAAAAGCCTCTTGCCTTCCCCCACCCCAGCAACTCCCCCAGCACTCTCCTCAGCTGTGAGCAGTCCCGAAAACTCTCAGTCTGCTGTCTGAGATAACAGCAGAGCAGACAGGGCTGTGGGGAGAGTTATGAGGGTCAGGGCTGAGCCTGGGGTCGACGGTGATGGATGGATGGAGTCCTCCCCAGATGCCGGCCATGGATGGAAGAGAAGGAAAGAAGAAGCAGGAAAGAAGTTGTCTTCTGTGATCTCTGATCTTCCTCGGAGCTTACGTACATATATGGAATGGAATACCTTTGGTCAATTCTGCTGTCTGTCTAGTCCAGCTCCCCTCCGGGGGGGTCACAAATACAACTCTCCTGCCCCGGTAGCCTCTGTAGCAGCAGAGCTAAGAAGTGACCTTGGAGTCTCAGCAGAAACATAAACATTCCAGTGTTATCAGTCCACTAGCTGGAACACTTGTTGCTAGTTAGAAGAAAGGTTACTGAAGGAAAAAAAAAAAAAAAAAGTAAAAGGAAAATTAGCTTAATCCTGGCTCAACCCAGGACCAGTAGTTTCTTTAGTTTCATTTTAGGTAGGCTTGCCCATTATGATTTAAAAAAAAAATATGTGGTAGAGAAATCAGGAGATCTTACTGTTTAACTTTTAACAGCACATTTTTCTGTTTGGTGAAAAACTTTATAGAAAATGGGACATGTTAGAATAAAGATCAAATAATCTAGTATTATTACTTATTATTCTGTAGTTATATAATAAAAATCTCATTCATCTTAATGCATGTATGTAAAAAGTCAGAAGTAGGACAATTTTGTTAAAATTGTAAACCTACAGTTTTCTAGGTCTTTGTTTTTGAATCTTCAGCCTAGCTTTACTGAGCACTGAACATACATCCCTTTACACCATTATAAGTTATTTTAATTACATGAAGTGTTTAAATATTTTGGGTTTTGTTAGAGGTGAAGGCTGTAAAAGTAAATAATTCAGAATGAGTAAAATTTTACCTGAGGTATTTGATTGCCTTTGTTCTATTTCACTGCATATTAACTACTACACATATATACATATAGAAAGATTATATACATATATAAAAATATACAAATAATCTGTCTTTTTTTTTTTTTTTTAAGAATTTCCAATGTAATTACTCTTATATATTCTATCCTAAAGTGGGAAATAAACATTAAAATCCAACAAAATCATAGTTTCCTTTTTCATTTTTCTGATTACAGCACCAGGAACTTTTGGAAAATATCACTCTGAAGAAAAACTCATAGTAAAACTGTCAGAACTTACAACATGGACTCCCACATCCATCTCCTTTAAAAGATGCAAAAGGAGCACTTGGTTGCAGGGAATGGATGATGTAGGGGGAGAAAAACTATTGAAGTGTGTTCTGCACCAGGTCTCCCTGAGGGGCTGCTGATCACAACACAAAGGTCCAGTGGCCTTGCTTGTCTTCAGATTCAACCAGCCGATGAGACCAGAGCTTGTAGCTCCCAGGCTGCAGTTCACAGAATCATAGAATCATAGAATAGTTTGAGTTGGAAGGGTCCTTAAAGATCATCTAGTTCCAACCCCCCTGCATGGGCAGGGACACCTTCTACTAGATCAGATTGCTCAGGGTCCCATCCAACCTGGTCTTGAATGCTTCCAGGGATGGGTCTTCCACAACTTCCCTGGGCAATCTCTTCTAGTATCGTACCACTCTCACACTGAAGAATTTCCTTCTAATGTCTAGCCTGAATCTCCCCTCTTCCAGTTTTGATCCATTACCCCTTGTCCTCTCACTATAGGCCCTTGTAAAATGTCCCTCCCCAGCTTTTCTGTAGGCCCCTTCAGCCACTGGAAGGCCACTATGAGGTCTCCCTGGAGCCTTCTATTCTCCAGGCTGAACAACCTCAACTTTCCCAGCCTGTCCTTGTAGGAGAGGTTCTCCAGCCCTCGGATCATCTCTGTGGCCCTTCTCTGGACTTTCTCCATGGACTTCATGTCCTCCTCATATTGGGGGCTCCAGAACTGGACACAGTACTACAGGTGGGGTCTCACAAGAGTGGACTAGAGGGGCAGAATCACATTCCTTGACCTGCTGGCCACTCTTCTTTTGATGCAGCTCAGGATGTGGTTGGATTTTTGGGCTGCAAGGGCACATTTCTGGCCCATGTTGAGCTTCTCATCCACCATCACCCCCAAGTCCTTCTCCTCGAGGCTGTTTTTGATCCATTCTCCACCTAGCCGGTATTTGTGCTTGGGATTGCCCTGAGACATGTGCAGAACCTTGCACTTGGCCTTGTTGAATTTCATGCAGTTTGCACAAGCCTACTGCAGCAATACAAGGGCATTTACAACCAAAGACTAAGATGAAGACTGGGAAACAATAATTAAAGAAATACAGGCAAAGTCCATTCTCAAAATCTACTCTTATCATAATTGGGATTTTGATAATTAGTCCTTAACATTTATCAAAAATCTCATTAATTTACAATACCTTGTTTTTCTAACATAGTTTTCTCTGAAAGCCGTAGGTCTTGTATTCAGTCTGTGTGAAAAATGGTATAAATAGTTCTAATTGTAGATATATCTGAAGATACCTTTTTTGCAAAATTAATGTTAAAGCATCTCAAAAGATATATATATATATTATATTTAATTTAGAGTTTGCATTTAGTTGTTCTTTTTGAAAAAATGACACTGATGAGAACTAAATGGAGGATCTGCAGTCTGATACCTCCCTCTTTCCCTTGCCCCTTTCTAAATTAGTAATGACTACATGAAGAATAAAGTAGTTAGTGGAAAGGAAATGTGTCTCTGGCATACAATGCCCAACAGAATTCAACTGTAGATCTTACATCAGTTCTCTGGATTGAAGAAGAAACTAGTTTCTCTAACTTATCCTAATTTAAAAATTACAGTGAAAAGAAATTATGATGTGTTATCTAGCTATCAAAACTTGATAGCAAAAGTGTTCAGCAAGAAATGATGTCTGTCTCCTCATTTTTCATGGCCACATAATATATATCAAAGCTTTTTAGTCTCTTCTGTTTGATATGTAACGTAAGAGTCTGACTGAAGCTAAGAAACAAACACTGATGATGCAGTTCCATGGGAATGTGTGAAATATTTATGTGAAAAATATAAAAAAGGTAATCCTAGACAAGTAAAAAATCTAGTTTACCTAAATAACTGGTCTGGTTGAGACAGTAGATTGTAATTTTCTTATGAGACAGAAAATAAAACTAGTTACTTTCTCGTTTTCTTCCCCTGACTGTTCTTTAGTATGTTTTTGAGATTCTCCCTTGCATTAACAAACATGTGTCATACCCCTCTTTTAGCAATGGGAAATTTAACACCAAAAAGGAACAGGGTAAGACCTAAACCACTACTTGGTTTTCGCAACACTGGATGTCTCAGTACTGAAATTCTGAATACATGAGTCACCAAGAAGAATCTGAAACACTTTGGTAGATGTGTGAGGGTTTGGTGGGAGTATTTGTTTGTCTAAGCTATCAGTTGAATCCAGCTCTGCCTGAAACTAGAGAGGAGGTGCTTCAGGGAGTTATAGATATGGAGAAATGAGTAGGTTATTTTGAATAATAAATTAGTGAACAGATCAACTGAGACACACCAGTTGTCTTTGCAGATCTAAGAGGAATCTCTTAGAGAGACCTTCTAATAGGAAGGTCGACCAGTACAGGACTCAGCTGAACTGACTAAGCCACCGTATAAAGTTCTGCGCTGTCCTTTTCCACTGGTAAACTTTATTTTATTTTCTAATTGATGAGAATCAGTCATTGGCCACTCAGTTGTGTGTTTGTTCATGGTATTCTAGCTATTTTTCTGCTCCTGTTTGGTCAGCTTGAGTAGGAATAGCAGGAGCAAAGTAGCATGTCTCACTTAAGGAAGTAAAAGCTATTCAAAGATGGAATGATCTTATGAATCATGGAATGGATTGGGTTGGAAGGGACCTATAGATGTCATGAAGTCTGACCCCCCATGAAGAATCCAAACACAACAGGAAGGCACTTAAGTGCTTGAAATTATATAGGCTTTAAATACAGTGTTTCCTTTGGAGTTTATTGTTAATGTCATTGGACAACACTGGAAACAGGCTGGCTCCATCATCTTTACACCTTGATGAGATCCATCCTGAGCCTTCTCTTCTCCAGGATAAACAGTCTGAGCTTTCTCAGACTTCCCTCTTACAGGAGATGCTCCAGTTCTTTCATCATCATCATCCAGCCCTTGCCTGGACTTTCAGTATGCCCATGTCTTTCTTGCACTGGAGAACCCAGAACTGGACCCAGTACCCCAGGTGTGGCCTCAGCAGTGCTGAGAAGAACTGAAGGATCACCTCCCTCCACCTGCTGTCAACACTTCTCCTGATGCAACTCAGCATACCACTGGCCACCTTTGCCTAAAGGGCACAATGCTGACTCACATTCAACTCAATTGTCCACGAGACCCCCTGGGACCTCTAAATTTCCTTTTCATGGCAGCTAAGTTATGTGCAGGTCTTCAGGACCTGCAGCTTGGCTGCTGGTCAAAAAGTTTTGACACTCTTGCCCTGGTGCTTGGAAGCCAGAGGCTGGAAGAGCATGAGAGAAACATCTTCTGTTGCAGAACTTACATTAAGTGAAATAATTGTGCACTCAAAAAAATTCTCACCTTTGGATTTCAGTGTGGGAAAGCGTTTTCTACAGTGGGTTGTTCTTTGGTTTTGAAACACACACCTCCTGAAAAGCATCTGGATGTTTATTGGATGTAAAAGTTGTCAATATGCAGGGGCCACAGCACCACTATGTCAATGAGGATGTAGGGTTCAGTAGCAGAACTGGCTAAGTACTCCCCTGCCCTTGGTGGTGTTCATTCCTGAGAAATGTGGGGTGTAGGAGCCTTGTGGGAGGCAACGTTTGATAGTGCCAGAGCTTCAATATGCCTCTGCCCTGGGTCAGTCCCCACAGGTCCCCTTCTCAGGCTGAGGGGTCATAGTCTGTGGGATGCCTGCACAAGTTTTAGTGCCTTTGCAGGGATTTGCTCTGGACCCTGGCCTCATTCCTCTGACAGTGGGTGAATGAGCTGACCTAGCTGGTGCTAGGAGGGGAAAAACAAAGAAAGATCAACAAAGCTGTGGGAGAGGGGAAGTCAGGGACTCCCAAAGAATCTCCTAGCTGTCTGGAAAGCAGTAGCAGCAGCACAGTGGGCCAGTCAGCCCTAAGGGCTGCCCTACACCCCTACCTTCCCCCCTCAGCTATCTGAGGCAGACAGCTCCTGCTGGACAGCCTGGGATGTGGTCAGCTTGGGCTTTTGTGAAGCTTCAGTCCTCTGAGAATGCCTTGATTTCACTTTCTGAAATAATTTAATTCAGACAGTCTTGTAGCATAAGACAGAACAGATAAAATCTCTCGTTGAGAACAGCTTGTCCAACAAAAATGTCTAGAAGTTTTATATGTGGATTTTTTGTGGGTTTTTTGGTGTTTCTTTTTGTTAATTCTGTGGAGGCGCATTAACATCTTGAACAATTTAATATACACAGCTCCAAATGTATTTTTTTGAGTTTATGAGCATTATTTGTTTTTAATGGAATCCATTCAAGCCTTGATGAAACCTTCCTTTTGTTTACAATAGAGGTACTTTCATTGCGGTGCAGTTGCTGCTGAATTGCTCTGCAAGTTTCCTTTCAATAACTAACTAGGACTAATTAACATTACTGGGTAAATTACTACATAACTGTATTATTCATTGTCTTTTCTCATTGCATTACTCTTACTGAGTATATTAGTGTTACAAATTAACTCTTGTAATTACACCATAATTTGGCACACAGTAATACAACCAGGGAATCACTGGTAACTGTTAATAACAAAAACTGTTGCTACTCTACAATTGCCCTTGTAATTACCAAATAACTGTGCTGCAGCTATGTAGTTTGAAGTGATGCCAAGAAAAGAGAGAAATCTTTCCACTTCTATCTGAAAGAGATTTTGTACACATTCACAGAATCACAGATTCACAGAATCAACCTGGTTGGAAAAGACTTTGAAGATCATCGAGTCCAACCATAACCTAAATCCACCCACCATAACCTTTATCTACCTGTTAATGCTTAAATCATGTCCCTAAGCACCACATCTATATTTCTTTTAAACATTTCCAGGGATGGTGACTCCACCACCTCCCTGGGCATCCTATTCCACTGTCCAACCACTCTTTCAGTAAAGAAGTTCTTTCTAATATCTGGCTTAAACTTCCCCTGGCACAACTTCCGGCCGTTCCCTCTCATCCTGTCATTACTCACTGGAGAGAAGAGACCAACTCCCACATTCATATATCTAATAATACAAAATATATTAATTTTCAATTTTTTAATGCGACAGAGTGTGGGGTTATGGAAAAGTAATTGTGGGTTTATAGAAAATTAGTGTGCCTGAGTTAGAGAAGCCAGCAGTGTCACAGGTGCTGCTGAAGCAAACCGTGAGACCAGTAAACAAGCTGGTGTCCCACAAGCTGGTGTCCCACGGTCGTTATCTCAGGAAGTAGCAAGAATAGAATGTTGCAGCAAGAATGGAGGGGCATCGGCGGGGAAGTGAGAGAAGTGGAAAACAGTAAAAGTCCTGAGTCATCATGACATAGGGGTGCGTCAAGGGATGCGAACAGCGAGTGACAAAACATGTAGCCAGCCATATATAAGCTGAGAATGTATGTAACCAATGGGGTTTGTACTAGAGGTGTGTGCTTAGGAGTCAGAAAAGTATAAATTCAGTCACTTTTCTAAATAAAGGTCTTCTGTTGTAACTCTCATAGAGTTGTGTGAAGTCCATTTGTGAAGCGCCTCGACAACAGAGCATTTGAAGAGCTTCTTCAAATACATCAATGAGAAAGAGAGAGTAGGGAAAAAATGGGTACACTGCTAAATGAGGTTGGAGACATGGTAACAGAGAATGCAGAGATGGCAGAATTGCTGAATGCCTTCTTTGCCTCAGTCTTTACTCCTAAGATCAGCCCTCAGGAATCCCAGTGACTGGAAGTAAGGGAGAAAAAAATGGAGGGAGGAAGACTCTCCACTGGTCAGTGAGGACCGGGGTTAGAGATCACTTGGATAAACTGAAAATGCACAAATCCATGGGTCCTGATGTGGTGCATCCATGTGTGCTGAGAGAGCTGGCTGATGTTGTTGCTGAGCTGCTCTCCATCATTTTTGAAAAACCGTGGAGAATGGGAGAGGTGCCTGAGGACTGGAGGAAAGCCAACATCACCCCAGTCGTCAAAAAGGGCAAGAAGGAAGACCCAGGAACTACAGACCAGTCAGCCTCACCTCCATTGCTGGAAAGGTGATGGAGCAGCTCATTTTGGATGCCATCTCTAACCACATGAAAGAAAAGAAGGTTATCAGGAGTAGCCAACATGGATTTACTAAGGGGAAATCTTGCTTGACTGATCTGATAGCCTTCTACAAAGGCATGACGAAATAGGTAGATGAAGGGAGAGCAGTGCATGTCATATATCTTGACTCCAGTAAGGCTTTTGATACTGTCTCCCATAACATCCTTGTAGGAAAACTCGAGATAGATAATTGGAATCTGAGGTGGATTGAAAACTGGCTCAACAACAGAGTTCAGAGGGTTGTGATCAGTGGCACGGAGTAAAGTTGGAGGCCTGTGGCCAATGGTGTTCCCCAGGGATCAGTACTGGGTCCACTTTTATTCAATATCTTCATCAACAGCCTGGATGAGGGGATAGAGTGTACTCTCAGCAAGTTTGCTGATTATATGAAACTGGGAGTGGTGGCTGACATAACCAGAAGGCTCTGCTGGCATCCCACGAGATCTAGACAGGCTAGAGAGCTGGGCAAAGGTGAACCTCATCAAGTTTGATAAGGACAAGTGTAGAGTCCTGCATCTGGGGAGGAATAACACCAGATACCTGTACAGATTAGGGGGTGTCCTGCTGGAAAGAAGCTCCATGGAGAAGGACCTTGGAGCCCTGGTGGACAGTAAGTTATCCATGGAACAGCAATGTGCCCTTGTGGCCAAGAGGGCCAATGGTATCCTGGGTGCATTAAGAAGAGTGTGTCCAGCAGGCTGAGGGAAGTTATCCTCCCCCTCTATTCTGTCCTGGTGAGATCACACCTGGAATACTGTATCCAGTTCTGGCCTCCCCAGTTCAACAGAGACAGGGATCTACTAGAGAGAGTCCAACAGAGAGCTGCGAGGATGATTAAGGGACTTGAACATCTTTCCTATGAAGAAAAGCTGAGAGAACTGGGGCTATTTAGTCTTGAGAAGCAAAGGCTGAGAGGGGATCTTATTAATGTCTATAAGTATCTGAAGGGTGGGTGTCAAGAGGAAGGGGCCAGTCTCTTTCTGGTGGTGTCAAGTAATAGGACAAGGAACAATGGGTGTAACCTAGAACACAGGAAGTTCCACCTCAACGTGAGGAGAAACTTCTTTACTGTGAGGGTGACGGAGCACTGGAACAGGCTGCCTAGAGAGGTTGTGTCATCTCCTTCCCTGGAGACTTAAGAAACCCACCTGGATGCGTTCCTGTGTGGCCTGCCCTAGGTGATCCTGCCTTTGCAGGGGGGTTGGACTAGATGATCTCTAGAGGTCCCTTCCAACCCCAAACATTCTATGGTTCTATGATTCTATGAACACAAATAAGGCTCAACTTTTTCCTCACTGTAGATCCATCTGCAATATATCACTGTTCACCCAAGGACCACCTCCTTATATATCTTCTACTTCCATGCAAGAGATAATTTCTATTTTAATTGGGAATGTTGTAATACTGTAACTGTTTATGTATTCTCCAGCAGTATAACAGTTGTTCTGCTTCATTGTAGAAGTATTTTCAGATACTTGCTCTGCTTAAAATTTGGCCTGAGGTTTTTGAGGGTTTTTTGTGCCATTTCTAATCCAGATTATTTTGTTTCATCTGTAGATATTGTATAAGTACTGGTTCTGTGAATGAAGATATATGCCAAAAGTAGCCTTAGAACTGCAATGTGTATGGTTCCATGTGATGCTATGACCTAGCTAATCAGACTTGCAAACTACTGGCATTCATAGCCCTTGGTCTGGCTATACTATTTTGGGACATCTTTTAAAATATTCTCTACATGACAGTCACACTGGAGTCTGGAAATGTGCTACTTTAGCTGGAGATGAACTGAGGAATCCACGTAGCTATCTAGATGATCCCAAAGCTCCTACCACAGTCTGACTGGGTTCATAGTGGAAAAAACAGTAGGATTGGTTATGACCCCAAGGGACCTAGCTGCTAGATGGAAAATCAGGGATGTTAGCTTTGTTCCTGGTGTTGCTGATGATCCTGAGTAGAGTCTTGGTTTACCATCTTTTCTAAAGCATTTTGAAACCCGTTAGTGAATGGTGCTCACCGTTTTTTGGATTTTATTATAGAAATCCTGAGAGCTATACATCAAAGGACAAAACATCTCAGAGCTCTCCATGTCAACTTCCAACCCTTTCCCAGATGCTGGAGACATCCAGCATGAGAATAACATGGAACAACAGAATGCCAGGTTTTGTCTCTGGAGCTGAAGAAACTACACAGAGATCAAGGAAGAATCAGGTTAAGCTCCTTACAGATTAAGTCCCATGACTCTCAAATACCAGAAAGCCCATTTGTTTCACTGGGGATGAGAGTATGATGCTACAAACTGGATGCAAGGATAGTGTCTTGTTCTGCTTCCTCTGATATCTGGGTCATACTGATAATTTGAGTCGGATTCAAGAAAGTGCTTTCGTAGAAACTAATGAATGGGAAACTAAACTCCATGGACTTTCTTACTAGGAATTAGATGACATTTGTGCCTTAGAGATTAATTAGGTACAGAAAGGAATATTTATAGATTCCGCAACAGCAGTAGTGTTACTGGAAGGGGGAAAGAGTAACTGGTTATATGAATCTTGTCAGAAATTTAAAATTACATATTGATTTAACATAAAATAGAGCCAAAGAAATTTGAATTACTAACTAAATATTTGACAAATATAGCATAGGCACTAACCACTTTGCTGTAAAAGACTGACAATATTTTAATAACATTTTTTGCAAATGTAGATATTGCCTCTAGTTAGCTAGGGAACATGCTTAACTTTTAAATGTAGTAACTGTTCCTTTTAGTGGCTGCTGTTTCTATTTTTACTAATATGTTAATTTGTTAACCAGCACTGAATGTTTGAACAAAGGCAGGTCTTCCATGGAAAAAAAAATTGTGCATTCTGGTAAGATGACATGAAGACAAAGAAAGTTTGCCTGACTCATATTTACCCATTTTCAATTGTACCTAAGTAACTTGGCTGATATTTAGTATCTTCTATTTCTGCAGAAACAAATTTGCATCTTCCATATATTAACATTTTTTATTACATTTCTGCTGTGAAGTACCTGAAAACACCTATGTTTTTCCATTAAAAATGTAATCACTGGATATGAAACTGTAGCATATGATAGGAGTGTAAAGGTCACTTCATTTCAAACCAGAGAATAAGGATTTCATGCAAAATTTGCCCTGTAATTCACAGCTGAGGAAAGGTCTGCTGACTTTACTCAGGGTTCAGCACATCTTTGGACAGAATGTAAAGTTAACAATCCTCTACTGCTAGTGTGAAATCCATTGTTATTGAGCATGGAAAGTATCCAAAGATATTCCCACATAGTCCTGAGCCATAAAGTTCTCTAGTTGCAAGGGCAGCCTAGCACATCATAAGGATGGGATCTATGTGCTCAGAATAAAGTGCTAGATAAAATATGAAAAATTATCATCATCCAGTTTTCTCTGAAAATAGTGTCAGGGGCTTAAATGTACTCATAGTTAATAATGTAGTTAGTTTCTCAGCATTTTTTTCCCAGAATACTGCATGGTGTACATATTTTTTTCTTTCTCCATTTTTCTGCCAAACTCCAATTGAAACTATAGTTTTAGCATTTTAGTAAGCCAACATAATTTCTGTGGCAAGAGCTGTCACATAAAGTAAATTCACAGAGGAAACTTAACTCTTGTAGACTACATGTTACTCAGCATTTAGTAGTAAAGTGCAGGTGGCTTGGGAATTTTCTAAACCAGAAAATTCTGAACCCTGTTAGGTAAATATTATGAAAAATATGTTTATTTTATGATACAGCTCAGAACATAGCAAATAATTATTCTACTGTGATAGGATACTGAAATGAGAATGTGCTGGTCACATTTGATTGGAAGACATTGAGTGATATGGATAGAAATGGATGATCCTGATGACACAGTTATGGTTTTATATTAAGGATTAATAGCAAGCATTTCTGTACAAACTAGGATATTTATTGAAGAAATGTTAAAGAGAAAGATGAGAGTGTATTTAATGTTACAAGATAAGTCTAGGTCACCAGTGTGATGTGACATGGGAAAAAAGTCAAATGCAAAACAAGTGCAGAAAAGAAGGAGAAATGCAAAATCTTTATGGCTGAAATTGGGAAAATAGTAATTATCTTGTAAAAGGTGCTGCTACATTAATCTTGAATGCTGAGGATAATTCTGTTCATCCATGTTCAAGAGCAATGCACTCTAACTACAAACACAAACAGTAGGTATTAGGATTTGGGAAACAAGAGATCCAATTCAACATGAGGATGCTACATGAGTTTGGCAAAATGAAAGCTGAAAGGAGATGTTTATCTTTTAAAGGTACATGAGGGCAGGTAAAGATTACTGAAGTAGGAGGACTATTTAAGCTAAAGGTCAATGTTTGTGCAAAGAGAAGTGGGTGAAAACTGGCCACGATTAAAATGCACATTTGGAATTCAGTGAAAGTTTATGACTCTCAGAGGAATTATGTTTTAAAGCAGCCTTTCTGTATTGGCAGCAGGTGGCTGAATTAGACTTAGTACCTTTGTATCTGATGCATTTATGGATGGAACTGCAGTAAAGGTGACCTCTGTAACATCAGAGAACGAGACCAAGTGGCTTGGGAAATTGTTCCAGTTCTAAGTCTTCCCTGCAGAAGCAGTGTCAGCTAGCTCTTAACTTAGACCCTCCTGCCTGGCTTGACATGTGATCAGACACCAAAACGCGGTTTGCTCATTTGCTTTTTATGCTTTGACAAATACCCTGTCTAGTAGCTCAGCACATCATAGAAACTTCTGGTGCATATTTGATTATGAGGGCAACTGATGCAAAATCTGCAATGCTGTGATTGCCAAATGTGTATTAATATAATTTTGATAGATTTCCCAAGGTTAACCAGAAATTATTTTGAGGTTTGGGGCGGATGATGCTGTGACTCATATTAATGACAAATGGCAGTAATACAGTTCTTGCAAGCAATTTTCAGGCCAGGCACTGTGCATAAAACCTAGAAGATTTGACAGCAGATGATGAGTTTACTTTACAAACTCTAAGTTAAGCTTAATGGTTCAGACATAGGTTGGGGAATAATAATGGAAGTGCAGGCTTGCATTGTGGGGAGAAGACATAGATAAGACATAGATAGGACATAGATAGGACATAGGTAAGCATGAAAATCCTAACTGAGGTCAAATGAAAAAAACAAAGAAATTACACATAAGGTAGAGGCAAGAATGAACTTCCCAGGAGGAATATAAAGACATTGGCCTAGTGTATTTGTATGGAACGAAGTCAAAGCTCAGCCAGCATTGAAATAAATGGTGGATCAGGAGGACAACAAGATGGACTACTGTAAGAACAAAGGGTGTGGGCAAGTCTGAGATACCCAGTGCTTTTTTGCTTGCTTGTAAGGATTGCTGCCAGTTCTCTTGGCTGACACAGAACTTGAGGGAATGCAGCATTACACATTGTGGAGGAAGAAAGACTTGGGAATACGTAAGCCAGTATATTGGGTGTAGGTGGCCAAGTTCTGGTAGCTGGGGGGATGCAGGGACCCCTGTGGGGGACGCAGCCAGTTCCAGCTGGCTCCAACCAACCCCACACAGGGCACAGCTGAGTGCTGCACTCACCATGGTGGGAAAGCTTCTGAAAGAAAGGGCAGAAAATGCCAGGGAGAGGGAAGAGGAAACAAAAAGAGTGAGAAAGAGCAGAGGGAACACTAAGGTGAGCAAAAGAAGGGGTGCTCCATGGTGCTGGAGCAGATATTCGCTATGGTCTGTGGAAAACCTATGACACAGGAGATGAACAGTCCTGAAAGTAATGCAGGCCTTGTGGAGACCTTGCATTGGAGCAGGGGAAAAGTGCGAGAAGAAAGGAGCAGCAGAAAGAAACAGCTTTGTACTCACCAAAACATGAGGGTTTGGATTAGATGATCTCCACAGGTCCCTTCCAACCCGTATGATTATGTGAATTTGTGATAACCAGTGCTCTGCCACCCCAACCCAGCTGCTCCTGGCTTTGCTGAAGGCACTGAGTGTGACCTATGGTGGTAACAAGGGGGAAGGTGAGGACTCTGGAGTGAAGGAGTGGAGTAGAGCCTGTGAAAAGGCAGTGGAAAGGTGTTTTCCCTAAGTATATAAATATTTTCTCTAAGTGCATGTAAAAGCCATGTTTTTTTTTTTACAAGGCTGCAAAACAGGCCCTAACATATTTGTGCCTTGGGCAGTGTGGCAGGAATCAGCACTCAGAGGGGATTTCAACAGAAGCAGGATGTGCTGTGGAGCAGGTGGGGACTGGTTGTGAAGGCAGTGCTCCAGGTCACAGGGAGGAAGCTAGACACCTGTAAAGGTAAATCTGCACTGCAGAAACCTGTGCTATGTTAGAGACACACAAGCTTTTCATCTTGCATGCTTTGCTGTCAGTGTGAAAAGCAATGCATGATGATGCAATGGCAATGTCTCTGGAGTAGAGCATGATTAGCACCAGCTAGGGAGTGTCTCTATGCTCTTCCCATGCTCAGAGCTGCTAAGTGTTGCCTTCGTTCCAGGGAAAAATGCACTTGTCTTGAAACATGTGAGTATTTTTAATTCAGTGAGGCTCAGCCTACTGTAGCAAACCATATGATCATACAGATAAAGGTGAAGAATGCAGCATCCTACACATCCTACGGTACTTTTTTTAAAAAACAGAGCAACTGAGTTTTCTGCATAATATCTGTAGTTTTGGCTTTCCTGGGAAAATTATATATTTGCATTAGTTAGTTCCACTTTTTGTCACCTTGGCAAATGTCAAATGTTTTTACTGGATAATAGCTTTTTTGTGGTATTGAAAATTTGAATAGATGTTAATGGAGAAAATTTCCCATTTTTTGGTTTAATTTAAAAAGTTGTATTTTATCTCAGTGGGTAAAATGAAACTGCTTTTTTTTTCTATCCCTTTTCAGTCCCCCACTGTTCATTATTCTGCACATTGCTGTGCATTTTTTGCCTCTGTTGGAGAGACGAAGATTTAGAAAAAGAAAAGCAGGCGTCCTCCAAACAAAGAAGTCACCTGTTTTTGGAAAAAAAAAATATTAGGGGAAAGAAATTTAAAAAAGCTTCTTAAAAGTTTGAGTGAAATTATTTTGAAAAAAAACCCAAACAAAAAACCAAACCCTTAGAAACCATGTATCTTTTACTATATCTCACTTATAAATAAATGACCTACTTCTGACCAGTGCTGACCTGTCTACCTCCTACTGAACTTCAGTGTGAGTTAGGGGAATTCTGTGTTCTGTGTAGAATTGCACATAAGCAAACTGCATCACTTTTCTCTTCTTCACTGTTTTTAGAAGAAGATAAAGAGAACTTTTTTTTACAACTGAGTAAGCAAACAAAAAGGCTACGGCCATTCTGGTCTGGCAGTTGGACTGGTGTGTTGTTTTACAACCCCTGGAGAACGAAACGATGTGTAGCAATGTTTTGTTTGACACAACAGCTAAGGTAGTGGCTTACTTTGCTCTCAAGATTTTTATTGTTTCCATTGCAAAGTTTTCCTAAAAATTAGGTCTTATTTATGTTATTTTTTAAGCTATAATTTTTTTTTCTTTTGAGCTATAAGGATAGCATAACCCTTCCGAGTGTTACCTTAGAAATACTTGGGAAGTCACATCAACTATTCTCTGATTTCTTTGTCATATTTCTGAATAATCCATTGTCTCTAATAAAGGTAATTAAGTGGCAATTATTAAGCTTTCTTTTATATGCAAAGCTAGTTACTGGTGTAAGTGGGTGTTAGTTAAAAATAAACAAGCCTCCCAGCAACCTCCTCTCAGAACTAATCCTCTCTTTCTCACCTTAGTAAAATCCTTATATCTTTACAAATGCTCATCTTGCATTCTTTTAAAGTCAGTTTTGATTAGAGTTATCTTGGATGCTTATCTATTTTAACCCTTAGATTATCAGCTTTTACCTTTTCTCTAATACATGGTTTTATGTCTTTCTATTTATAGGATTTCATTCCTGATTTGGAAAAAAAAAAAGTATTACTATATGATTATTTGCTTGTGAAACGAATGCTGGGAATGTATGGAGAACTCTGGATTTATACTGGAAGATTATTATTTATGTCCTCACGACCAGCACTGTAAGGGGATCTTACTTGCACTTTGTAGTGTGGGAAAGGCCTACCAGCTCAAAGTGCAATTGCTACTAATATGTGGCCAGTAGTTTTTGAGGATAATTAGCAGAAACCCCAATAAATTATTTGTGAGAGCATGCATATGCTTATTAGCTCCTTTGGTGTCATTGTTGTAATTCTCCAGTCATCATGGAATTCTTACGTTTAGTCAGGTCATACATTTCTAAGGCAAAGCATCAGGCAACCAAAAGATTAAAAAAAAAAAAAGGAAAGAAGGCATCATCAAAAGTGAAATTCCTCCTCCCCTTCCCAAAGCCTGAGTGTCTTTTTCCTTTGAAGGTCGCATTTAAAATAGCTCACTGGGATATTATTAAAAAATGCAGCAACTTAATCAGATATTATTTAAAATACAATTTTTGTATTTGATTTAACTTTCTTGGTTACTTTTCTTCCTTTTAATGAAAAGAAAAAATAAAATTAGGAAATAGCTGATGAAGGAAATGCAGTGTTTCATAGATTGCACAAAGCTCTAGTGTAAATGAAAGCAGCAGATGATTTTCTGTAGTTAAAGGCTTAAGTAATTTCTTCTCCAGTTCATTATCTGATGTTTCAAGTAAATCAGTCTTAAAAATTGGCACAAGTTGCTGGTATGTAGGCAAGTTTTTTAGTCAGAACAATCAGCATACTATATTTTTTGTTTTATTGTCTTTGTTATAGAATGACAAAAAATCAGAGCTTACACATGATTACAGATTCCTTTTTCTGCATTCTGGGAGCTTTTTGTTTCTAATTTTCCCCTCTGTTTTTATCTCATTCTGCCTCTCCCTCCTACCCTTGATATTCTAGGTTTTAATCAAATCCTTAATGTTACTTTAATGTAATTTGTATTTAATAGATTTAGGCTTCAGTTAAATATCTCTCAGTTATCAGAACTCAGTGATTTGGAGAAATGCTGTAGTAGAGCTTTTGATACTGAAGGCTTAAAGAAAGCTCCAGGGCTCAACAATTCTGAAATGGTGCTACTCAGTGTGGAAAATGGCATCTTGCTTTTCATTAGCAGAAAAATGCCTTCCCAAGTTGAATAATTATATGGGCTTTGTCTTAGAGTAATTGTGTTTCATGTAAGATAATAATTGGAAAAGGTCAGATTATTACTCTGATTCAATTTCTCATTTGAACTAGATACTTCCGAAAGGTATTAGGAAGAAAGTTGTGTCTGGGGAGGGAAGGTAGGGACTGAGAAACAAGTTTTTCCTTTCCCAGATCTATTTTACATCCTCCTCCTTCTCATATAAATAGCACTTGGTTTCGTCCAAGGTCAGCCACTGCATTTTTTTGATAGACAAGGGGACTGCTCAAAGGTTTGTGAAGAAAGATGACGGATCACTGACATAGAAAGCCTGGGGTCCAGCTTATCACAACAATTTGTACTAGCTTTTTGAATATTTTTTTTGTCAGAAATATAGTCTCAACACTTTCTGAGGGTGTCAGATACTCTGTATTGATGCCAATGTACCTTGCAGTAAAGGTGGAGATGTGGTGGCCAGTTATTTTGCATTTGCCACCAATAGCAAACACCTGGGCATGACAGTTCACCCTGTCTGATTATGCAATATTTTTGCACTGTTCTCCTGCCACAGAGTCTCACTCAGATTCAGTGGTGTGGGAGTCTTTGGTCAGCAATAAATGTACCCAAAGGTTCCAAATTGTTTGCAGCAAAGTCCCCCAGAATCTAAAGAAGCAGCAAGAGGGAATATAAGAGCTAAATTGCATATAAAGTAGAAGATGCAGTGAAGAAAAACTCTACCTGATAATTATTACATATTCAACTTTTGGTTGGTAGTGCTGTCAAAAGACTTAGGTTGTCAGAGCATTTTCATTTTAACTCCTTATTTTCTGCTGCCTAACTTTGCCTAGTGATGTGGACTTTTTTCCACATTGGATATACACATATTTTGGGACAATTTCAGCAAAAATGGCTAAACCATTAAAGAGGAACAAAATTAAGTGGAAAAAAAATAAAAAAAAGTTTGCTAACATTTTTACAGCCCTTTTACTTACAAAACTTCAGCAGAGATGCAACATTTGGGATGTAGGTTGGTTTTATGACAAAGATGTGCATTTTTCTACTTTTAAAAAAGATCTGCCTCAGTTTGGAGAAATTACATGGCTTTGGAAAAATAATTGCTTGCCTATATATACCAAGCATAAAGGTTCTGAAAATTTCCTAGAGTTGTTTCTCCTCATTTCCAAAGTGGAGGTGTGACTGAACACAGAAATACAAAGCAAGGAAATTTATTTTTTTATATATTTTTTCTTTTTTTTTTTTTTTTTTTTTCTTTCCATTCATAAGAATGCACCATTTGGAAAAATGTGGGAATCGAGTAAAGAAACTAAGGATGAAATAAGTTTGCTGTGCTGTGAGAATGGAAGGCTGGAGGACCCTGGGATGATAGAGCGAAACTGAGTTTGAACATAAATTTGAGGGCAGCAGAAGTGGAGGATGCAGTTTAAAGCCTTTGAGGAGAAGCTAGGAGTTAGAGTAAATTTTTTAAGAAGCACTGGGATTCAGATCCCAAAATAGACTGAGAGACAGTGACAAGATTGAGGATAAAATAATGGACTTGATGGGTAGAGAGAGGAAACAAATTAATTTGCATACAGACTATTTGGGAATGGGAAGCGAGTCTACCAGGTGCTGTGTGTATGGCAATAATGGCTACTTCACAGACTGGGAAGGTGAGGGGACAAAAAGAATTTAGGGAGGACAACTAGGTGTGTGTGTCTGCAAGCCCTGCAGACAACTTTGCTGATCTTGTTGATAGGACTGTGATGAATGGTACTATTAATTGTTGACGGTGGGAGAGATTTTCCCTTTCTGCTATAAGGTAATTTCTCCCCACCCTTGCAGCACCTAACTTGGATTTTTGCAGTTCTTGTGTAGGCAAAATAGGTAAGAGAGCACTGTTACTGTTGTGTCATGCTGGGTAATGTCCTGAGCCAGCCTGATGAGTATGAAAAGTATTGTTTCCTAATTCTGTGCACTAATAAGGTCTTATATTAGTATTTCTCCAACGTGGAAATAGAGGTAACACAGCCACTGATTTAGTGAGGTGTTATTAAATTTACAAGTTTATTATCCGTGAAGCTGGTTTCCACAAGCCTATGAAAAACACTATGCCATTCTTTTCTTCCCAAGAGTTGGATTTATGATTATATTACATACATTCATGGGACTCAACAAATGAAAGCATATCTGGGAAATCAGCTATATCTGCCTGTGCGTCTGGGCTTTTGATCTCTTCTGTGAGCAAAAAGAGGAACAGATGTAATGACTGTTACCTCAACTGTAGTTAAAACCGAAAGTGTCTTCAGAACACTCTGAGTTTTTATTTTCAATATGCTGTCCGGTTTTGTGGAAAAGAAAGAAAACCTATTGAAGGAAGGAGTTCAAAAGGTTAGTCAAACTCATCAATCTATGTATGCAGTACTGTCCTTGAAGCAGTTTGCTTAAGTTATTCTCAGCAGCAGAGAGATACAACTACTTTACTGACTTGCTATTATCTCCAGTTTTGAAAGAAACAGCTTGACTTCCTGCAATTGTAATTCAAAGCCAGGTGGGAAATTCCTCCCATTGCTCTTTCATCCTGTTTGAAATTTATCCCCAAATTGCAACATTTTTACATCATTAAAAAGAAAAAATCTACTTGTGAATGTACTCTTTTACAGTCTATGTGCCCTTTAAGAATATTTATGGGGCTATTCCCCCTTAGGTGCTCATGTAACTCCTTATTAACTTTAATGGGGTTTCAGGTATGTGCTTGAACGAATGAATACAGTTGCTATGTTTGGGGGAAAGAGGACCAGTCCCTTATTCGGCTGATATTTCATTAGAATTTCAGATGCCAATTTTCAAGAGGAGGGTAGTGCTCAGGAGGCCTGAATTTCATAAGGTGCCTGAGGCAAAATAAGTACTTAATCTGGCTGGTGCTATTTCTTATTGTTGATCATGATGTTCAAAATTGAAGTTGTGCTTTTACTACCAGTTCATTGAATATGTCTCTTTTACTTTCTGATAACTGGGGAAAAAAGCTATTTCACTCTTGGCTTTTTTGTCTGCTTAAGTCATTATAAAATGTAAATTAATACATTGTAAGCCAAATCTGAATTACAAATATTCTGTCTGGAGTTTTGTGCAAATACTATGCAAATTTTCTTCATCTTTAACAGCTATGGGCATGGATGGGATTTTGTAATATGGCTTCTGTTAAAGTCTCCCATTTTCCTTAAGCTGAAAAGCTTTCACAGTTCAAATTTGGAAAAGTTGTATACATAAACTTATACATGTATATATATGTATGTGTGTATATGAATGCATACTATATATGTGTGTGTACATGGTAATGCTTTAGGATAGCTCTTCTTTTATTCCAAAATCATCCAAGATTGAACACTAAACTTATATATTTGTTAGTGTGAAGTTTTTTCAATACACTACATTAGCAGAGAATTGTAGAGCACCCAAATGTAGGTTTGCCTGGAGCCAAGCTAAACTGCTATTGTGAAGTTTCCTAATTTAGTACGTAGTTAATTAATTTCGTGCGTATATAGATAGACTCTCCTTTTGGAGAAGACACTTTAAATCTGTGGTTGACAATTCTATGATTCCTGAATTGTGACTATAATGACTATGAAAAGCTCAAGAGAGAGTCTGTCCTGCTCTCCAACAGAATGGAAAGAAGGTAGCAGAAATATAGATCTTTCTCTTCTTCTTCCCACCGTAAAATTCACTTCAGCTGTGTCAGCCAGCATGAAGCTTACTTTACTACCTAACAGCTAATCACATTCTACACCAAGAGTTTAAAGCCAAGAGGTGAATGTGTTAATCACCTTTGTTCACTTGTTTACTGTTCAGCTTGATCCTGAACAGAAAAAAAGAATAGATCAAAACTTGTAGCTCTCCATACTGATTTAGTTTCAGCACCACAGTATCTTGGAAAGGGCACCAGGAAACAGACCTGTCAGTCGTCAGCTTGTACTCAGTGAAACTTGGTGATTTGCAGTCTTCTTAAGATAGTCATGTGGCAAGTACACTTGGCAACTGTGCAATTACAAAACTTTATTTGTCTGGTTACCTCAGCACTCCGTAGCTAGAATAGCTACCTTGGAACTTCAGCTCGTAAAGATTATGGTAGTGGGTTGTTTTTTGTTTGTTTGTTAAAATCTACTTTGTATCTTGAACATATTCATTGATGTTTATATGGTGTCTTCATTGCCGACTGCTTTGGTAGTTTAAACCATCATCTAGAATGACTTATACTGCCCTCATGGCTGCTTACAGCAACCTAGCTGTTGTTGTATCTGTTGCAGTCCTGCCTAAGGTGATTGAGCATCATCAGACAGCTCACAGGTACATAAAATCCTGCTTTAGGTGCCTTTTTCTACTTGAATCTGTGCTAATCCCCTAACCTTCTTATATTACTGAAGAAAATCAGATCTAGCTCCTGTAGGTGGAAGAATTCCTCCTAGATCCCCCACCAATGAAATCACAGTCTAATTTCAAGTTACAGTCAAATTAACTTGCAATGTATTGTAGGATTTCTGCATTCTTTGACAAGGACAGCTGAGATTTTCAGGTGCTGTAAAACTGAAGAGTTATTATTCATATTAACACAGGGCAAAATACAAACATTTCAAGACTATGTAGGACATAATATGTGTGTATTTTGGTGTTGTTTTTTTGCCCTATGGATTTCACATTATTACAAAAGTGACAGAAAAAACAGATTTAGAATATCTGCCATTCTGCCTTCTGGCATGACCATATTTATATTTTTAAAGATGCTAATTTTAATGGGAAATCTAAAAAAAATGGAAAAAAGCCCCTAAAACATATATTTTCAGAACTAATACTACCTTTCAGATACTTCTGAAAATAAAGCAAAACTTGGCACTTTTATGATGCATAGATGCAGATTAATCATCAAAACTGGAATTGTTCAGACCAAAGTGGTTAAATAAGTAGAAATTTCTGTTTCAAAACTAAACAATAAGGCTATGAATTCTTCCAGTCTTTGAATGACTGCTCTTTTATTGCATAGAAAACATTGTAACAGATGACTTTGGCATTTGATTGAAGTGCTCTATTGTTTAGCTTCAACACATTCAGACATCTTTTGCAGATCAATTAGAATGTGCTGGTGTGGAAGACCTAAAAATGAATATGTCATTTTATCATTCTTTTAGAATAAAAAGAAATGCATTTGCAACAAAAGATGAAAGAAATGAGCTATGTTTGAGCATAGTGAGCATAACTTTTGTGTGTATGTGAAATTGTCTGACACTACCCCAGGAAGCAAAAATAAGTGAACTGGTATGTAGAAGTAATTTACAAAAAAAAAAGGAGGAGCAGAATAAGAAGATAATATGTGCAGAATCTAAGCCATCAGACGGAAGGGACTATGAATTTGGTTTAGCTATGAGAAATTGAAAAATACAATCCTAAAAATAAAGAGTGAAGTAAATGAACAACTTATTGACATTTCTGAAAGAAAAATGTTGCTGGAACAGAATTCCTTTATCTGAAGATGAAAGCCCTGATTCTGCTTGTGCACTTTGTTATATAATTAACTAAAAGCTTAACAGTAACTTTCATGAGGTCATGGGTCCAGTGACTGTAAGCAGTCATGGTTAAAAACGGGTATAAAAGTTGGAAGGCTTAGTAATTATTGTATGAGCAGTTGATGATGAAATATGAAGGATTTTTACTAAGTTCTCTCTGTCTATTTTTTTAGAGTACATAACTGATGGAATTATTTATGTACACCTTTATTTTTCTTAAAAGGCAAGCACCTTTAGAAATAGCTGAATGTGAAGGTTTTTTATAATTCAGTAGAAGAGATTGATGTGCTGAATTTTCAGAGGTTTCTCCAGAATTCTAAGTAGCTAATGGAATTAATGTTAGAAAAAAACCACAACATTTATTTGTCTGATAAAAGCTGCAGATTCAGCTGTACTACCAAGAAACAACAACATAATTTTTTCTTTTCAAGTCTACAAAAAAATTGTGTGCTTTGTAACACTATTGCACCCAGTTGCACTACCAAACATCACAATTACAGTCGACCATTGAGGAGGTACAGTTTTGTATCATCAGGTTGCAGGAGACAGGATTTATCTGGGACCATAATAGAAAACTTCACTTTGATTTAGGTATTTGTTCTACATTTTTCCCAAATAGAAGATGCAAATCTTTTGATAGGTTTGCAATACAGACAGGGAATGACTTGGAGCAAGAACTTGAAATGGCGTTATATATGCATGTGGAAAAAGAGAAGAAGATGAAATGGGAAAGTTGAGGCACAGTGTAATTGACAGCTTTAAATCACAATGAAGACTACGTCTGCACATTCAAATCAGTGACCTTTGGACATCAAGACAAATAAGTCTTGTTCTGCGCTACTGTAGGCTCTGGGAGGCTGATACTAAATTCTTGATTTGTCCTGATACCCTACTTGACATGGATTGTTTCCATTCCCCCTCCATCAAACTGTGATAGCACAGAGAAATTGCAAGGATAACCTTGTGGGTGGATGTGTTTGTTTCTGGTTTTGATTTTTATCACAGACTGCTTCTTTTCCTGTCACCTATCTATAAAGAAGCATACAACTTGGAAGTACTCCCAAACTCACTGCTTCCAGACAACTGTGGGCACCTTGGTTTCCATTTTAATTCACTGATTTCAGCTGGACCATGTAGTGTGTGGGATCAGATCTTAATGACAAAGCGGAACTAGTTTATTTTACTTTGTTTTATGGGAGTTTTTCAAAGTTTTTCAGTGAAATCTCTCAAAGTTTGTCTGTGTGTATGTATCTCTGTATGCTTGAATATTTCTGCATGTGCATACCTTGGTTTAGTAGCCTTTTAATACTAAATACTCTTTTAAGGAGATACATTCAAACATAAGTTGTTTGTTGTTTTTTTTTTTCACATGAACATGCAGCCCATACATGACCAAGAAGCAAAAAAGTCAATGAAACCTTTGCCTTAAAGCCCAAATTATATGGATCTCTTCCCCTACCACCAACAAGCCTCTTGAAGTACAATTTTTTCTCCACCCAAAGATAAAATCTCGGAGGCATGTCAAATCAGTATTCCTCTATATACATGCTTTATCCTGAATATATTGAAATAACTCTTATAAAAGTAAGTACAGGAGGTGATTTCAAAATATCTGTACAAGATTCATGCTTTTGCCAAGAGAGGTTGAACCAGATGATCCTTGAATTCCCTTTCAACCTGGCATTCCATGATTCTATGACAGAGGTACTAGGGCCTCAAGTTACAGACCTGAACATTTTTGAACAAAACCCAGCTTGATTATTTTTTTCTTCCTTTAACTGACCTGATCAAACACAAATTGTTTCAAAACGATGGGTAGTATGATATGATGGTGGGAGGCAAGAATATTTCCCAAGGAGAGCTAGGTCAGCCAAAGGGCTGTTTGCAGAGACCAGAGACTGCAGAGCAGCACAGGGCTGCTTCACCACCTACTCAGGTGGGAAGTGCCTTCAAGAAGTCACTAGACCAACCTACTCTCAAAGCAGGATGAGATCAGGCTGCACAGGACTGTCCCACTTGGGTCCTGAAAAACTCAAAAGATGAAGATTAGGTCAACCTATTCTTGGGGTTTCTTTTTTTTCTTTATATCCAGACTGACCCTCTCCTCCTTTGCCTTAGACCCATTGCCTCTTATTCCCTACCATACACAGCTATGAACATCCCAGCTCCATTGTCGTGAATACCTGTCTGTAGGTTCAGATAGGTCTATTAGTAGGTCTCTCTGAAGCCACCTCTTCTGCAGGCTGAGTAAGCCGTGGTCCCTCAGCCTCTCCTTAGAGGAAAAGAGCTCGAGCCTCTGACCAGATTGTGAACTTTGTACCTCAGTTTGTTAGGTAAGACTTGCTACTGTTGCATCTGCAGTCATAGAGATTTTAGTTTATCACTTAGCACTTGTTCAGAATATTAAATTCTCAATCTTACCTGTTTCTGACTGATCTCAACCTCTGCAGCCAAAAATGACAGGATAAATACATGTGAAGTTGTTGTAAGCAAATAAAGGGCAGAATTCTCTAAGTTACTGTTATACTTCCTAACTGGATCACTTCTACTGTGTTCAAAGAGTCTGCTAGTAGTATATACAAATCTTAAAAGTGTAACACAACTTTCTGATACAGATATAGTAAATAGTAACAAACAGTGAGAACTATACTAAGCATTAATGCTCACCATTCCTGATTAGACAACTGAAAAGTCCCTGCTGACCTGTTGGGCAGCTTTTAGTGGGATGGGGAGGAACAGACTTCTACTGCTCCCTCAAATAACATTGCTGCGTTGCTGTCAGTTCCCTGGTTTTCCCTTTAGGATCATATACCTCTCCTGTTCGTGTGTTTCCCCTTGAATCTTTGAGTTACTACTTATCTTCATCTCAGCAGTCTTACCTCTTCAAGTTTATTTCTTACCTTGCACTGCTCCTCTATACAGATTTTCTCACATCTTTGGCAATTTCATCAGAACTTTGTGCTGAGGTCTCAGAGCTGGGCTGTATCAGAGCTAGACCCAGGATCGTAGGCAGCTGACCCTCTGAGTTGGTGTAACACAGTGAGTCTGCCCTTCCCTCCTCCCTCCCTCCATTTTTTTTTTTTTTTTTTTTTTTTCCTGTTAGCTCTAAATGGCTCTAAAATCTGCCAAGCAAAGGTCAGTCTCAGTGCTGATTTTTAGAGAGGATAAAAACTTTTCCTCTTAGGATGAGGAATAACCAGACTGAGACATGCAGAAGTAGCTTTTAATAGTGCATGTCTTTCATTCACCTTGTTGTAACTCACCTTGTCTTTCATTCCAGTCTTGGCATAAAAGATATAAAAAGTTTAGTACTGGGTTATGGCAAGTAGAAGAAATGACAATGATTTAAGCCAGGGTTTGGATTCAGCTTTATGTCTAAATGTAGCATAAATGAGACAGTTCTTTACTAGTAATAGTATCACTTGGCTTAAAAAAAATAAATTATTATGTTGGTCATACTGAACCTGAACTGAACTTCGCATTTTACTTGTTTGTTTCCATAGCTAAGGACAAAAACTTTTACTATAGGAAGGCAGATTTCAGAAATGGATGTACCAGTAATGAGAAGACTCTAAGAGAGACAATTACTTGTTAATATTAAGAACAAATACAGAAGAAAAGCTGATTTACTCCAGAAGAGAAGAGGAAGAAGTCGAAAGAGCTGATAGGAAAAACAATTTAATGGAATACACTCTGATGAGAAAGAGAAGAGCTATTGAATGAGGGGCTACAAATGCAGTGGTAAAGGAGTATTTTGTAATCACATGGCACCTTGCTTTTTAATATGAAGGTGTAGGATTGACAGATAAGAGAAGACATAACTCTTGCTAATGTATCAACTCCCACAGCCCCCTGAATACTCTTAACTCCTAGTAGAAACAACAACTTGAACTCCTTTTGCTACCCATGCAGAACGAATCTCTGTTTGCTGTAGTTATTAGATCATCCCTGCATTTTTAGGTATGACATTACTGAATGTCCCTTTTCAATGTGTTACTAGATGGTCTTGCATGAAAATAATGCAGGCAAAGAAAGCTGTAAAAAATCTTTTGGCTCTCTAAATGACTAGTACTAAAATATTTTTTTGTTTTTCTAGAATGAATTTCTCTAGCTACCATTGTTTCTCTTGTACTTTTTCCTCCCATAAAGACATGGCATGTTCCTCTGGAAGCTGACAGATGAAGACAGCTGTTAATTAAAATATGAAGCATATTGTAAATTGGCCTGTGCATGGAATGTAATGTGCATACTGTGACAAAATAGCACATACATATCATGTCTTTGGCTGTATGATAATGCATGCAAATTCCTGAGTTAAGCTATTAAGTACAATAATGCAGAGCATTTAAAAACACTTCAATTTTTATATTTTACCCCAAAAATATAGGTTACTACCTCTAAATGAGTAAAGTATTTTTTCAGTGGTAAGATCAGGTTACAGCACTGCAATGATCTGGTGGAGGCCCAATCCCTGGAAACATTCTATGGTGTCCTGAGACCCCTTTTCCCATTGGCAGGGGTCTATGATTCTCTGGAATAATGGATTTATTCTGACTTAGTGAGGGAATGTGGTTTATTACTTCCAGTGAGGGTTGTATTTGCAAGGGAATAGTACCTTCTACATATTTTAAATTACAGGGGATATTGGCTGTTGTCAGGATAAAGCCTCACTCAATTTCTTTGTTCCTTCCCAAACATTCTCAGGGATCCAAATTAAGAAGATGCTATGGTAAAATACTTACTTTGCTTTTGTTCAAGCTACTTAATCATTGACTAAAAGTCTTTCAGCAGAATAAGCACATTTTTCTCAGGGCTTTTCTATTTTGTTTTCTGCTATTCTGGCACAGGTTTGGAGTGTATATCTCTGTTAAACAGAGGGTCTATTGTTCAAGGAGCTGGTCTCTGTAGTTTTGCCATTTTATTGCCTCAGGAGCACAATCCCACCTGATCAGAAGGTGAAGGAGAAAAGCTGTTGTGAAGGTGCATAAAACCTAGCAGGGCTGTAAAAGTGTATGTGATTAAGGCACAAAACCTTTCCAGCCGTTTCTGGCTAGCTTTCATCTCAATTGCTGCAAAAAAAAATTTTCCTCCAAAGGAAATACTGGAGTCTTCCCCTTGAACATTCTATGTTTATCTGACTGAGACTAAACTGCAACTTCAAAACCTGAGAGAAGTCAGGTCTATACATACCTCTTTCATCTTGTTGTACATGAATAGAAACTGCCTTCCCTTTTTCCTTCCCCTTTCCCTATCCAAGAAAGACTTTGATACAATAATTTGCTTTTTAACCTTAAAAGTAATAGTAGCATGTACTTCATAATAGTTGTTTTTCCTGGACAATTCTGTGGGGAGCCTAATGAGTTTTCCTTGGAGCAGAGCTGAGGTGTTACATTCTTTCACAGAAAGTTGTCATCTCACTGATGTCATGCTTTTGAACTAAATAGCTGTTGGTAAAAGCATAGTTTTGCACAAAGTTTAAATAATTTCTCCCTTTTCACAGATGATGACATTGTAATTCCACTGTCTATCTGTACTATAGGAATATGCCTATCCAATGCCTGCAAGCCAAATTCCTTGAGTATATATATGCTGCAGTGGTCTGGATCCTGCATCCTCCAGGGAAGATTGCACAGGTTGCTGCATGCCAAGACCATCAACCCTTATTGCATCATCCAGCACATGCTCTGCCTGACAACATGCATTTTCCAAGGATATGCAGCTCCTCTAGCAGCATTGCCTGGGGACTGCATGCCCAGCACAACTCCTAAAAGGACTCTGCGGAGAGCGCACTCCTTTAGGTACCACTACTTTAGTGGTACCACACTAGCAATAGGTGCCTGCTAGAAGGGATGGCCCTTGTCCCTTTCGGAGATAACTGTGTAAAACTCTCCCTTAAGGAAGATGAAGTATGAAGTGAGAACCTGCTTCACCCTCACAGTGAAAAGGAGAAATCTCTTACAGCATCTGCAAGCCTCTGCCTTAATACCTTTCACAGAAAGTCTGGTTGCCCACCTAGGATTCCTATTCTGATGTTTCTGGCTGTGCTCCAAGACTAGGGTTGATAGATGTCCTGAATCTGCATAGCAACCATCTGTTTAGAGCCTGGGAGGCCATCACCAAGCACAGAGCTAGTGTGGTGCAGACCTAAAACACACAGCAGATGCTATTTTGTCCTTCAGCAGCTGCTATGTACATTAACTGTAGTTTCTGTCAGCTTGGCTACTCTCTTGCCAACACATACCTTTCCAAGCTATCTCCAGTGCTGATCACAGCCAGGCTAAGTGAGCATGCAAAGAGAAAAAGGAATGATTTTTACTTAGTGACAAAACAATGTCTAATGAAGACCAGACTGAACAAGACTTCCCTTTCTATCCCTTCCCTGGCAGCCTTGCCTTTGTGTAGCAATGCATAAGTAAAATGATTTTTGGCTAATATAATTCACAAAATCTGTTTCCCTTTTCCAAAATGAATGACCCCAAGGGACAGAATGTAATGTAGTCAGAACAGAAGTACTCTTGGTCCACCAATGCTGTTCCTGAGAAATTTTTTTTCTATGTGGAATTGCTGGAACTCAGACAGTATGAACATTTCTGAATAAACAAATTAAATATTTGTTGTTGTTGTTGTTGTTGTATTCTGCATGGATTTACCTGAGAGATGGCCTTTGTAGGAAAAGACCGTGCATGGTGGAGAGCATGCCTGAAAGGCCCTGGAATTCAGGCTCTGGTCTCCTGCTCCAGCAGCCCCAAGTGTGCTAGAGGAGACTGGGCATAGCTATTTTGTACAGCCCTGTCTTCTCAGTAGTTCAGGTTGTCTCTTGATAGCTATGCTGAGGACCAAAGACAGCTGTTCTGAAAGAGCTGAATAATTCTGTGCAAATGAAGAAAATAATATGTTTTCCTGGACAAGGATGACATTTTTCATGTCTTGCCAGGAATAAAGCATATGGTGCTTGAAAATTGTGTCTTTGACCGGGGCAGGGGAAACTTAACTCCAAGTCACCTCCTCATGCCCACATGCCAAGAAGAGTTCTGCCTTCTTCCTTTCTCTTTGTGATCCTGAACTTGATCCTAGACCCAGGAATGGGAATACACCTTGGCCTTGGAGTCTCCCACTGCAGGGGATCACTTTCTCAATGTTAGGGGCAGGTAACATTCCCTTTGTAGCACAGATAGGCCCTCATGAAGTTGTGGGGAAAGCTTTGAGACAGTGGTGGGTGATGGCACAAATCAAGCAGAGCAAACAATGTAGCACCATATGATAGTGTTATGGGATATGGATAGTGTGGATGAACAAGAAGCTAGAGGAGAGAGGCATCATGCCTCAAAGTTGCAATCTTTCTTAAGCTGGGCTGTGTGTGCTCCAAGAGTTTTCATTGTGAATGCCAACATAATATTCTAGCCTGCATGCTTTTATTTGGATAGCTTTTGGGAGTAATCCAGATAAGCAGAGAGGCATAGCTTATTTTTCTGGTCATCCATGAAAAAAAGGAATTAAAAAAAAAAAAATCAAAACAAAGTTAGGACTGGATTAATGAGTAACACTTAACACCATACAAAGGTCCCACAGCCTCTATGTCAGCTTGTTTGTAGCTTATTGGAGGAGAAGAATCTGGCTAGATTCAGCAGAGGAAAATGTTTGCTTAATTTTACCCTTTGGAAATACCAGAATTCAGCTGCCTTTTTGACATTATAAGATTGAAAAACAAAGAGAAAATTTGCTCCTGTTTGGTGGGAGACAGATGTGAAAATGTGAATAAAATAGCTGATTGTAAAGTAAAAATAAAACTATATAAATACCTACCTACATAAAATGTTTCCATCACAGAGCCCTTATAAAGACTACTTAAATAGGGAATATGCAAATAAGAAATTACTTTCAAAAGAAAAAAGCTGTGTATTTTCAGATTTTTTTTTTTTTTTTTTAGGGGGGAAATTGGGAGGAAGATTGAAGGGAAATGCTGGACTACAACCAGAGAAGTGATGGTGTTTTGAATTTGTGCATGTTTTTCTCCCTATAACTGAAGAGGAACCTTTATAATGTTAACACTTATTATATTGTTTTTCTCCCAAGGGCTACCATCCCAGATAGGTCTTTTGCTGGTAATGGAGTTTTTGAGAAATTGCCCACACAGTAAAGCTGAACTCTTCTGCATACTGTTCAGCTGTTAAAAAAACTTGAGGTTCTTATGCAGGCAGGGAAAGTCCTTTTAGCTGATGTGTTTATCATACTTTATGTTTAGATCTTGGCAATGTCATAAATCAATGAAAAATATTTTGGGTATGTTCAAGCAGAAGGCAATTTTTACTGCTTTTTGAAAGCTTCGAAGTCTTATAGCATATGCAATTTATGCACTCAGATTCTTATATATTTCTCTTACAAGAAACTACTTAGTGTTGGATTTAGATTCTAATTTAATGTTAATTTTTTTCTTTATTTCATAATAGGGATTACCTTGATTTCTTCTTTAGAATTGCCTATTGTATGACCTAACATCAAAGGAGATTATATTAGTATTTATCTTGGGAAAAATAATTTGAAAGATGGTATCTCGGGCTTCCTAAAGTAAGGTAGGAATAACAGGGGCAATAATTTCAGAAAACAACACCTGACCCACTGAAGGATCAGATAAAGCCAGCCACCTGAATATATATATAATGAAGATACTGGGTGGGTTTTGACACAGAGGAAATTAAGATTTCATCTGGAGCTTCACACTGACATCCTTCTGCAATTGCTGAGACAAATTGCATGGTATTATCACAGAAATCTAGTAACTTGATCAATAGTGTATATTAGAGATAACAAACAACGTGTTATTTGCAGTTATCTAACTCATTTCTTCAAGGACAACTTAAGACCATGACAATTTAGACACTCAGAGTTCATTCTGTTTCCTTAGTTACACTTAGTATACAAAGCTTCCAACTGAAATAAAATACATGTCTGGCCATCAAAACATTTCGTCATATACTAATTTCATTATTGGCAGTCAGTAATTTTGTATGAAAATAAAGCATATATGCAACAACTATTTGAGAAAGGAAATTTACAGGGGAGTGGTCACTGTTTTTACAGTCATGTTTTCACTTGGATACAAAAATGTTGGATTAGCAGTACTTCGTAACAACATTGTATTTGCAATTGCAGAAACAATAATTCTGGAAATTCACATCCTTTCTGAATGTTAATATTTCTGCCATTCTTGGGATATAGTTCATGGAATATATGGTTTAAGAGTTTAAGCCAATGCTATTTCTGTAACAGCACTCTATTCTAAAATGCTGGACAATAAACCTCCACTCCTTCTAATGGTAATTTAAGAATGTCACTTTCATCATGTAAGTAGTTCCCATTAAGCAAAAGATGCCAATTGAATGCTTGCAAGATCAGACTTGGGTATCCTGACACACATTCCAGTAGCTTTTTTATCTTCTGTTTTTCCTGGCAGTGAAGGAAATGACACATATTAAATTACTATCTTCATATTTGCTTTTTCTTTCCCTCAATAACTTCTGAATCTATTGGCCAATTTGAAAGTAGATGGGAGAAATATCGGAGATAATTGCTTTCCTACCTGCTTTATGAAAATCAGCAGCTGAATAAATGAGAAATCCAAATTAACATCCTTGTTGAGGGGAAGGTGGAGAAGAGCTGAGCTGTGGTGTATTGTTTGGCCGCAGCAGTCTGGCCAGTCATGCCCACAGTTACATGCAATTGCAACATCTGTTTTATTTTGATAGGATTCATAGGGTAAGTGATCATATGCTGAGTTTATAAACAGGGAGATGGAAGGCTTAGTGGACAAAGGACATAAACCTAGGGAAATGCAAAGGGGAAAAAGCTAGCAATTAATGGAATAACTTGTTTGATTTTTATATGAGACTATTTCATTGCTTTTGTGTTGAGTAATTTAGTATTTAAAAATATTGAGAAAGGCTCAAAAGTCATTAGGATATGAGAATTGATGGCTTATTAGTAAATCACATTTTTAATCACACTTCTGAAATAATTATTAATTTTAGCATTCTGCATTACTTGGATGCTTATCTTTGAGAATGTCTAGCTTTCAGAGGACAAGATGGTACATGTTGCTGTGACCTAACCAGATTTCAGTTACACTAGCTGTCTGAAAATATTTAATGTCTATGGCTAGAATGTTACACATACAGAATTGTTATTATGATAATTTATTATTAGGTTTTAGCTGACTAACTTTCTGTAATATTGGCCAATAATACAAACTGCTGCATTCACAACCTTTTCTTCAGTGCTAAGCATCACACAGAATGCAAATGATGGACGTTTAATATAGTTGCTTGCATCAAAATGAATAATGTTGCCAGCACTTGAAGAAGCAAAATTAGTAAACATATTTCTTGATGAATTTCATATCTGGATGTTTTGTGCTCGAGGAAAATGCCTTGTAGATAGATACTTACCTATGCAGGGTTCAGTTCAGACTGGATAGCTCCTTGAAGGTTAATTGGGAGACATTTTTTCCAGATACAGCTTTCCGTTCAAGCTCCACAGTCCACCTCTTCTCTTTGGTCCAGAGAGGTATAATTAGTAGTTTTACAAAATAATTGAATGAAACTAGAGGCTTCAGCAGTCCATGGGTATTAATTTTCCTTTTTATCTGATGTTTTCTGTGTTTCTGGGCAAGAATGACTGCGTTTAAAGATACCATATAAGTCCTCGTTCCATGCTGTGCAACATTATACTGATTGAAACGGATTTTTCAAATTTTCTTGGTTCAGAATTATCTAGAATAAATATATAATCATATATATATATATGACATTTTCATTATTCTCTAAGTATTTGAAGCTGGAAATGAACTTCTGTCAATTGCATTAGTGGAAACCATATTGGTGTTGACATCGAAAGAAAATATGCTGTATTTCAAGTACTGTGTACTTCAGAATTGCATTATGGCTTCCATAATGATGGATTTTAATAGAAATGTCACCATTTTGTCAATTGAAGTGCAGTATTTGAATATGCCACAGAATGTCCTGAGACAGTCAGGGCCAGGCTTGATGGGGCTCTGAGCAATCTGGTCTAGTTCGAGATGTCCCTGCTTATTGTAGGGGGGTTGGACTAGATGACCTTTATAGGTGCCTTCCAACCCAAGACATTCCATCATTCTTTGATTCTATTGAAGCCGGATGTTGGCCGGAGAAACATCAGTGTGTGTTGACTTCTACATGTCGACTTCTATTACTGAACGATACTTTTCCTTGAAACACCACACCCACTCTACTATTTATCTACGTTTTCAATGAAGAATTTGTCCAGAGATCATTGGTATATGATGAGCTAAATTGAAATGTTTTCCAAAATGTCTTCAAATTTTTTAACACTGTGTGGCTGAAAATTGTAGAAGTGATTTCATTAGTCACTGCCAGCAACACTTTTATTCTAATACTACTACTTTTTTTCCTGAAACTAGATGACCACCATGACTTTAGACATCTATAGTGTTGGAAAGAAGAGGAAGAGAGCAATACCCTATCTGTTTCTGTTTGTAAACAAAACATGTTTACAGGGCACCAGGTATGTTAGCAAACAATGGCATAGAGCTATCAACAAGGGGGAAAAGGATTATTGGCCAGGAGTTGGCAGAACTCATTGAGAGAGCTTTAAACTAGACTTGAATGGGGTAGGGCACAAAACTCCTGAATAGCTTGATGTACAGGACACCGGGCCTGCTGGCATTGAATGGGAAGACCCTGTCCTGCAGGGGAAAAAGGGTACTAGGGCAAAAGTTAGCAGGGCTCAATTACAGAGCTTTAAACTAGATTCAGAGTGGGAGGGGATTGTAGCTGGGTTTGAACTAGTGGGGCATTGTTCTACTATTAATGAAGACCAGAAGGCCTCCCGCCTCCCAAGGGTGCCACCAGCACGCTCAGCTTGCTCCCTGAAATGCCTGTACACCAATGCACGCAGCATGGGGAATAAACAGGAGGAGTTAGAGATCTGTGTGCGGTCTAAAGGTTATGATCTGGTGGCAATTACAGAGACATGGTGGGACAGCTCACATGACTGGAATGTGGTCATGGATGGCTATGTGCTTTTTAGGAAGGACAGGTCAGTGAAGCGAGGTGGTGGAGTTGCTCTTTATGTGAAAGAGCAACTAGAATGTATTGAGTTCTGCCTAGGGGCAGATGAGGAGCAAGTGGAAAGTCTGTGGGTACGAATTAAGGGGCAGGCTGGCATGGGTGATACAGTTGTGGGGGTCTACTACAGACCTCCTGATCAGAACGAAGGAGTTGATGAGGCTTTCTACAGGCAGCTGAAAGCAGCCTCACAATTACAGGTCTTGGTCCTCATGGGAGATTTTAACTTCCCCGATATTTGCTGGAAGACTTACACAGCCAGCCATTCACAGTCTAGCAGGTTCCTCCAGTGTACTGATGATAACTTATTAATGCAAATGGTGGACAAACCAACTAGGAGAGGAGCACTGCTGGATCTCGTACTCTCCAACAAGGAGGGTCTGGTTGAAGTGGTGATGGTCAATGGCAGACTTGGCTGCAGTGATCATGAGATGGTGGAGTTCAGGATCCTGTGTGGGAGGAGTAGAATACCTAGCAAGACCACAACCCTGGACTTCCGCAGGGCCAACTTTGGCCTCTTCAAACAATCGTTAAGAGAAGCCTCATGGGAAAGGGTACTAGGTGGTAAAGGGGCTCAAGATAGTTGGTCAACATTCAAGGACCACTTCTCCCAAGCTCAGGATCAGAGCATCCCAGTGGGTAGGAAATCAAGTAAGGGAGCCAGGAGACCTACATGGTTAAACAAGGAACTGCTGGGCAAACTCAAGTGGAAAAAGAGAATCTATGGATCATGGAAGGAGGGGCTGGCCACTTGGGAGGAATATAGGAATGTTGTCAGAGGATGTAAGGAGGCAATTAGGAAAGCTAAGGCCTCCTTGGAACTTAATCTTGCAAGTGAGGTCAAAGACAATAGAAAGGGCTTCTTCAAATACATTGCAGATAAAACTAACACTAGAAGCAATATAGGCCCACTGCTGAATGAGTTGGGCGCCCTGGTGACAGAGGATATAAAGAAGGCAGAGGTACTGAATGCTTTCTTTGCCTCTGTCTTTAATCCTGCAGACTCTTCCCAGGAGACCCAGATCCCTATAGCCCCAGAAGGAGTCAGGATAAAGGAGGAGTTTGCTTTGGTAGATAAGGATTGGGTTAGGGATCAGTTAAGCAATCTGGACATCCATAAATCGATGGGTCCAGATGGAATGCATCCAAGGGTGCTGAGGGAGCTGGCGGAGGTCATTGCTAGGCCACTCTCCATCATCTTTGGTAAGTTGTGGGAGACAGGAGAGGTGCCTGAGGACTGGAGGATAGCAAATGTCATACCAGTCTACAAAAACGGCAAGAAGGAGGACCTGGGTAAGTATAGACCGGTCAGCCTTACCTCCATCCCTGGAAAGGTGATGGAGCAACTTATTCTTGGCACTGCCTCTGGGCATATCAAGGATGAGGGGGCCATTAAGAGCAGTCAACATGGTTTTACCAAGGGTAAATAATGTTTGACCAACCTTATAGCCTTCTATGAGGAAGGAACGAGGTGGATAGATGATGGTAGAGTGGTAGATGTGGTTTATCTTGATTTCAGTAAAGCATTTGACACTGTCTCCCATAGCATCCTTGTAGATAAGCTAAGGAAGTGTGGTCTTGATGATCAGGTAGTGAGATGAATCATGAACTGGTTGAAAGGAAGAAGTCAGAGAGTTGTGGTCAATGGGACAGAATCTAGTTGGAGGTCTGTGACTAGTGGAGTCCCTCAGGGGTCAGTACTGGGACCGGTACTGTTCAATATTTTCGTCAATGAGCTGGATGAGGGAACAGAGTGTACCCTCAGCAAGTTTGCTGATGACACTAAACTGGGAGGAGTGGCTGACACACCAGAAGGCTGTGCTGCCATTCAGCAAGACCTGGACAGGCTGGAGAGTTGGGCGGGAAGAAACTTGACGAAATTCAACAAGGGCAAGTGTAGAGTCTTGCATCTAGGGAAGAACAACCTCATGTGCCAGTACAGGTTGGGGGCTGACCTGCTGTAGCAGCGTAGGAGAAAGGGACCTGGGGGTCCTGGTGGACAGGAGGATGACCATGAGCCAGCAATGTGCCCTTGTGGCCAAGAAGGCCAATGGCATTCTGGGGTGCATTAGAAAGGGTGTGGTTAGTAGGTCAAGAGAGGTTCTCCTCCCCCTCTATTCTGCCTTGGTGAGGCCGCATCTGGAATATTTTGTCCACTTCTGGGCCCCACAGTTCAAGAAGGACAGGGAACTGCTTGAAAGAGTCCAGCGCAGAGCCACAAAGATGATTAAAGGAATGGAACATCTCCCTTATGAGGAAAGGCTGAGGGAGCTGGGCCTCTTTAGCTTGGAGAAGAGGAGACTGAGGGGCGACCTCATCAAAGTTTACAAATATGTTAAGGGCGAGTGTCAGGATGATGGAGCCAGGCTTTTTTCAGTGACGTCCAGTGACAGGAGAAGGGGCAATGGGTGCAAACTGGATCATAGGAGGTTCCATGTAAATATCAGAAAAAACTTCTTTACTGTGAGAGTGACAGAGCACTGGAACAGACTGCCCAGAGGTTGTGGAGTCTCCTTCACTGGAGACATTCAAAACCCACTTGGACAAGTTCCTGTGTGATGTACTCTAGGTGACCCTGCCTGGCAGGGGGGGTTGGACTAGATGATCTTTTGAGGTCCCTTCCAACCCGTAGGATTCTGTAATTCTGTGATTCTGTGACAAGCCCTCTTCAAAATATGAGCTGCTTTTGTAATTTCTGCAGACAGGCTGAAACTGTAGCTCCAAAAGGTACAAAATGCTACCTTTATTAAGAGGATATTAAATATGAAATATAATTTCTGACAATTCAGGTGTTAAACATATTTTACTTTATTATGTGTGATTTTATTAGAAAAAATGAACATATTGGAGATGAACCAGAGAAAAGTAAGGAGTGTACTACCTGCATTTCTTTCTAATATGAGCTCTAGAGAGAGTTTAATTCACTAATATGAAATAAAATCTCTCTGGGAATACTGCATTTTCATGCAGAATAAGTAGTAAAAAGTAATTTTTGAAAAGTATTTAAAAATAAGGAATTCAGTGCTGAATTGTGTTCAGTGATATTCACCATTATTTGATATTCACTTCTACAAATGAATATCATTTCATACAGATGAACTTAGTCACTGAAGTAGCAGTGGAATGAAAAAATCCCTCAAGCCTCCTTGCAGTTTCATGTGGCTGCTGACGCATAAACCATTCGCATGGATATTTTGGTCATTCTTGGCAGTCACTTAGGAAGCAGAAACAATTGGCCCATAAGTCTAAGTGTTCAAACACAGTCAAAATAGAAATGGGAGTGAGGTTGATATAGCTTGCATCCACCAGACCTAATCCTGCAATCAGGGTGCTTGTGTGAGTAATGAAACCACTAAGTCACACTGACTTCAGTGGCATACATTGGTCACTAATATTGAATTGCAGGATCAAAGTCTATAGGATGAAATAATAATTTCTATAAAACTTATTTCAGAAAATAAAAGGATTATGACTGTTCAGATAAGGTAGTCTTTGTTTCTTAGACAAGGCATTAACAGAAAGAGTTGTCAGAAATCTGCATTATCCTTTTTTGATTAACAGCTGTAAGTTAAAGGTAAACAGCAGGGATGCTGCTAATGCAGTACATTTACAATAAATAAAGAAGTTATTAAATGAAGATAGTCTATAACAGTGAAAACTACCTAATATATAGTGTTATATTGCAGTGTATCTATAATGGAAAATGCTCTTTGAACTGTGGTAGAACAATGTTAATTCTGTCCACGTTTTTACTTTCTGTGGCATGTGAAAAAACGTAAATGGACTTAAAAGCATTTTGGTAATATGCTGTTTCAAGATGGTCGGCTTTTAGGAGAAGGACAGTTGTTCAGACTGGCATTCTGAACATCCCAGTTATGCAGTGGATGAAATAGCCTCCTGAGTTTGCAAACTTCCACTTCTGCATTTAAAGAGAATGTGTTTGAAGAACAAAAAATGAGAACCTGCTGGCTATTTCTGCAATAAATATTGGAAGGATTTCCAGTTTAAACTGATAATATATAAGAGAATCACCTCTGGCTTAAGTTTTCTCATAAATATTTCAAACCTATATTCTTCCCTCAGTCATGGTAGTAGTTTCTTGAGGCATAGAGCTCATTTCTGTGTGCTACACTTAGTTAGTCATAAGTCTTTCTTTCAGAAAAAAACCCCTCCAGAAAGTGTGCAGAATTAAATAATCACCATTGCTGTAGAGCTTGGAAAAAAAGTTCCTGTAAAATGTGATAAAGGTAGACCTCAAAACCAATTTTTGTGATGCTTTGCAAGACAGGAATTTTCATCCTTTGATGAATATTAAAGGAAATGTTGAGTCTTGCTTCTGTTTCTGCTTTTAAATGAAAGCTACCAGATCTAATTCTCTTGTATGTTACACAGTTTTAAAATCTATATCTTGGTATTAAATTGAACAGATTTTATTCAGCTTAAGATGGGAGCAGAGAACATAGCATGCTATCTGGCTTTGGCTCATTTTCCATCTTACTGTCAGACTTGATGAGCATCTTTTGGTGAATATGTTACCAAAGCACTCACAACTGCTTGTGAAAAGAGAGATATTTTTGTTTAGCACTGGATGTATGTCATGCTAATAAGAAGATTAAATGCAAGAGTAAAAAATTATGGAGTGTGTTAATGTATGAAAATGAGGGAGAAAAGTTCCATCAGTTTGCAGGAAGCCTTATTCTGGGTTCTTTTGCATTTACAGTAAGATAGTGTCTTTAATTATATTAACCAACATAAGTATTCAAGGCATTTCTGCTAAAGATAGAGCACTATTAAGTGTCATTGATCAACAAGGTCTGGCACAGAACCTAGCTGATATTTGCAGTAAAAAAGGCTACAAAGTTCAATAGCAGAAAATCAGAACTCCAAAGTATCTTGTTGAAAAGTATATTAGAATACTGTGTTCTCCCCTACTGAGAATATAATGATGTGTCCTAGTCTGAGCCAGGGTGCTGATTTTTTTTTTCTTTTTTTTTTTTTTTTTTTCTTTCAGTGAACTTCTTTTAGCGGTGCCAGTGGACTGATGACAACCAAGGTCACTTCTGACTGTCTCCAGCCTCCCCCTCTTATGGGGGAGCAGATTAGACCGAAGGCAGGATCAGCAAACCAGAATATTCCCTTCTCATAATATTTTCTCTATTTGGCTTTCGGTATAGGTTAAGACATCAAGGAAGTCAAGCCTTTCGTTTTTCCTTTTTCACTTTTCTGCTTACTGTTGCTTCTATCACCCTCTCTTTGGCTCTCTCTCTTTTTTTCTCCATTTTTCTTCACAGCCGACACCCGAGGGCCCCGTCCGTGCGCCCGGACACTCCCCCCTTCAGCTGGAGTCACCAGGGAGAAGAGTTGCTGTGAGAGTGGCTGGGGGAGGAGGGAGGGGATCGGGTGTTGCACATCCCTTTACAAATATATATATTCCCCTATTACTAATAATTAAAGTAATCTGTTTCAGTTTTCAACCCAGAAAGCCTCTCTTTCTCATTTTTCTCCCTCTTTCCCTACCTTAGGGGAGGGGGGGGAGTGAATCAAGAGTGTTACTGTTATTGGTTTGACTGCCAACTCGGTGCCAAACCGTGACATGGTGAAATCAAAGGTGGTACTGCTGCTTGTTCTTAGAATCCAAATATATATAGACTTGTCTAACTTTTTATGAACAGGTATCTGGGTATTAAATTGAGATGAGACAGCAATTTTACCAATGAAGGCTATCCATTATCTCACTGAAGTACTGCCACACCACCACTAGTCTCTTCCATTGCTTCCCTTGAATGGTAAATGTATTTATCTTTTAAACGCATTCCAACACAAAACTGCAAACACCACAAGGAAACTATCTTCTTTCTGGTAACAATGTTTTTATTATTTTACTCTAACTATCATGGTATATAAGAAGAAGGCTTTATGATAAAAAGCCTCATGTCTAGAAAAATTATATCCTCTTGTATCATGTATATGATGAGAATGATAATGTTTATTGTTGCTAGTAAAAGCAAGTGATCTTTTCAGCTACATTTAATAAAATAAAATGAGTTAATTTCCAATGCATGATGCTAACATCCTACTTTCAAGAGATAAAAGATGGTTTTACTCTGTTTTTTTTTGTTTCAAAAATAATAGAGATGACCACTCTTACAATAATTTCTGATGAAGTGCCCATTTCTACCTTGCAACATATGAAGCTTCATGTGATGACTGTATGGCCCTATTTAGAATATATAAAAGCCCTCAAAATGAGGAAAAATTATTTACTGTAAGGGTGATGGAGCACTTGAACAGGCTGCCCAGAGATGTTGTGGAGTCTCCTTCTCTGGAGACTTTCAGGACCCGTCTGGATGTCTTTCTGTGTGATTTTCCATAGGTGGTCCTCCTCTGGCATGGAGATTGGACTCGATGATCTCCAGAGTTCTCTTCCAACCCCTACTATTCCATGATTCCGTGATTCTTAGTCTTGTGGGCTGGTGACAGCCACGACCACAAGAGCAACAGGTGTTGTGGGCACTGGCAGCCCAGCCATCACCTGCTGTGGTTACTGCAGACATCACCTGGAGTCCCACAGCACTACTGATGATCACCAGGCCCTGAGGGGATTTGAATGGACCCCAGTCAGGATGGGGTATTCTCTACCAGCCCTGTAACTGACCCCTGTGGGGAGGTGGCTATGGTGAGGTCCCAGAGGCATGTGAGGGATGGCACAAGGAACTGAAGGACAGGGATGAGTGGTGTGATGAGGGAGATCTGGTCATAATTTGAAAAAGTAACATCTATCTGTCACTAAAGTGTTTTAGTATCTCTCCACTGCCAGCTTGGTCTTAAACTGTGACACCTGTTTGTCTAACATGCTGATGAATGGCTTAAGGTATCAATTACAGTTCTAATGTCTGCCTCTCACCTTCTCAGAGTGTCATGTCTGGATTTTGAGAAGAAAAGAGTAAAAAGTAAGTTTAGGGTGTTTCTGTTTCGTTGTTCACTGGAAGGATTTTTTAAATAAGGGAAATGCAGAAAGTGGCTGAGGTATCGGGGCTCTGCTTTCTTTTATAGTACAAATTAACAATAATCAGAAACTCATCACATCAGTACTTTTTTCCCCCTGTTTCCTTATTGAATGCTGATTAAAAGCTATAACATTGCTGTGCAATTTTGTCAAGGTTTCTTAAGGAATTAGATGTGTATGATGACACTGTCTTTTACCACAAATATTTTTGAGTAAGAGAGCATCTCCCTTTATGAGGAAAGGCTGAGAGAGCTGGGACAGGTCTCTGGATTCTATTGAGAGACTTCACTACATTTTTGTCCCCTATTTTGTAAAATGTAGGACATTTTTAAATGAAAGAAGTCCTTATGATTAACTGTAAAACTTTATTAAAAATTTAGCAATTTTTCCACCAATTTGATTCTTGATGTGGTTGACCTAATGACTAATAAATATATGAACTGTCACTGTGGTAATGGATTTCTTGAGACCTCCTAAGCATTTAAAGTTTCTCTTTCAGCAAGAATAGTTCATAATTTGTACTAATTTAAGGCATCTGTTTCATCAGTTATTTATGTTTCTGGCTTGAATTAGCTCTGTCTTTGCCAATGCTTTGCCGTATCTAGAGCAGTGTTTTCCAGCTCAGTGTTGGTTTTCTCTTCTGTGCAAGTCCATTGTTCTGAGCATATGGACTCATTTTTCAGTCAAAACATGGAAAATTCATTGCATGCTAATTTTTGTGAGCTCTTTTAATGCAGCTCTTTTCACCATAATGTGGGATGAACGTGAACATCAAAATCTTTAATGCTTCTTCAATACCAAATTGTCCTCCACATTGCAATACTGAAGTAAGATCTTACTCAGTTCAGCACAGAACAATATTTTCAGGAGAAGGAACAAGCATGAGGTAATGGGGCTCTCTACTCCAATTGCATTACCTGTGAAGACTGACTTTAACATTTTAGTATCCTGTAAAATGTTAACTTTTAAGACATTAAAGCATTTGTCCCAAATAATTTCAATACTGATTAAAAAAACCCCCAAAATACATAATGGAATGATTGAATGACGATGTCAAGCCTTGTGCCTTTTTTGTCTTTGGCCCAAATTCTACATCACAGAGAATTGTGACATAGTGGTGTATTGTCTCAAGAGAAATCCCAGAGGAGAGGAACAAAAAAAGGACTTTTACTTGAGCAATGTGTGCATCTACAAGATGTTTGCATTTTAAATTATCTTTTTCAGATTCTGGTCCTAAATGAGCAGAGATCATAAAAATATTGCCTCTACTGTGAAGGTTTTCTTGTGACCATAGAATTAAAAAAACGTTTCCAGAGATCATAGAATCGTTAAAGTTGGAAAAGACCTTCAAATCATCGAGTCCAACCATAATCCAATGACCACAACCACTAAACTATGTACTAAAGCACCATATGTGGCTGCTTCTTGACCACCTCCAGGGTGACTTGAGGTGACTCTACCACCTCCCTGGGCAGCCCATTCCAATGCCTCACCACTCTTTCAGTAAATAATTTTTTCCTAATATCCAACCTAAACCTCCCCTGGCACAACTTAAACCCATTTCATCTTGTTCTGTTGCTAGTTCCTTGGGAGAAAAGACCAACATCGGCCTCTCTACAACCTCCTTTCAGGTAGTTGTAGAGATCAGTAAGATCTCCCCTGAGCCTTCTTTTCTTCAGACTAAGCAACCCCAGTTCCCTCAGCCTCTCCTCGTACAACATGCCCTCCAAACCCCTCACCAGCCTCGTTGCTCTTCTCTGGACATGCTCCAGGAGCTCAGTTTTATTGTGACCAAAGTGCAGGACCCAGCACTTGGTCTTGTTAAACCTCATCCCCTTGACCTCAGCCCATCAATCTAACCTGCCCAAGTCTCTCTGCAGTTCCTTCTTAGCCTCGAGCAGATCAACACACTCACTCAATTTAATGTCATTGCAAACTTGCTGAGGGTGCTCTGCATCCCCTCATCCAAATTGTTGGCAAAAATATTAAGCAGAACTGGCTCCAATACTGAGCCCTGGGGGACACTGCTTGTGAGCGGCCACCAGCTGGATTTAGCTCTGTTTATCACAACTCTTTGGGCCCAGCCATCCAGCCAGTTTTTAATCCACTGAAGAGTCCACCTGTCTATGCCATGGGCTGCAAGTTTCTCAAGGAGAATGCTGTAGGAGATGGTGTCAAAGGCCTTACTAAAGTCCAGGTAGACAACACCCACACGTTCCCCTCATCCAACAGGTGCGTCACCTGGTCATAGAAGGAGATCAAGTTGGTTCAGCAGGACCTGCCTTTCATGAATCCATGCTGGCTGGGCCTGATCTCACCATTATCCTGCACTTGCTGTGTGAGCGCGCCCAAGATGAACGGCTCCATGATCTTCCCTGGTATCAAGGTCAGGCTGACAGGCCTGTAGTTCCCCAGATCTTCCTTTCAGCCCTTTTCATAGGTGGGTGTCACGTTGGCAAGCCTCCAATCATCCAGCACCTCCCCTGTTAACCAGAACTGCTGATAGATGATGGAGAGAGGCTTGCCAAGCTCCTCTGCCAGCTTCCTCACCACTCTCAGGTGAATTCATTCTGCCCCCATAGACTTGTGAGTGTCCAGGTGGCATAACAGGTCATTAACTGCTTCCTCCTGGATTATGGGGAGCTGCTGTTGCTCTCCATCCCTATCAGGAGGTTTAATACCCTAAGGATAATGGGTCTGACTATTAAAGACTGAGGCAAATAAGGCATTCAGTACCTCAGCCTTTTCCTCATCCTTAATAGCAATGTTCCCCCCTGAATCCAATAAAGGGTGGATGTTCTTCTTGACTATCTTTTTGTTGTTAATGTATTTGTAAAAATCTTTTTTGTTATCCCTCACAGCAGTAGCCAGGTTGAGTTCTAGCTGTGCTTTTGCCTTCCTGATGTTCTCTCTGCATGACCTAGCTAGATGCCTGTACTCTTCTGGAATCGCTTGCCCCTTTTTCCAAAGGTGGTAGACTTTTCTTTTTTTCCTGAGCATCTGCAAGAGCTCCCTGTTCAGCCAGGCCGGTCATCTTCCCCAGCAACTTGTTTTATGACACATGGGACAGCCTGCCCCTGCACCTCTAAGACTTTCTTCTTTAAGAACATCCAGCCTTCCTGGGCTTCTTTGCCCTTCAGGACTGTCTTCCACCGGACACTCCCAATCAGTGTCCTGAACAGTCTGAAGTCTGCCTTCCAGAAGTCCATGGTAGCATTTTTACTGATGCCTCTCCTTACTTCACCAAGAATTGAGAGTTTTATGAGTTCATGGTCACTAAATCTAAGACAACCTCCAACCACTACATCATGCTCCAGTCCTTCCCTGTTTGTAAACAGTAGGTCTAGTGAGGCACCTCCTCTGGTAGGCTCATTTACAAGCTGTGTCAGGAAGTCATCTTCCACACACTCCAGGAACCTCTTCACTTGTTTCTTCTCTGTTTTGTTGTATTTCCAGCAGAGGTCTGGTAAATTGAAGTCCCCCATAAGAACAAGGGCTGATGACTTAGAAACTTCTGCCAACGGCTTGTAGAATGCCTCATCAGCCTCCTCATCCTGTTTGGGTGGTCTGTAACACACTCCCAACAAGATGTCTGCCTTGTCAGCCTTTCGCCTAATCTTTACCCATAAGCATTGGACCTTACCATCATATTTGTCAAGTTCTACACAATCAAAACACTCCCTAATATACACTGCCACTCCACCACCTCTCCTTCCCTGCCTATCCCCTCTGAAGAACTTATAGCCATTTGTTGCAGTACTCCAGTCATGGCAATCATCCCATCATTTTTCTGTGATGGCAACTGTGTCATAGCTGTCCTGCTGCACAATGTTTTTTTCTCAACTCATGTTGACCTTGATATTTCACATGTGATCATATTGAAAGCTAAAGTGGAAAACTGGTAAGTATTAACTGTGACACGAGTGTTCAGATCATAAAATGAAGTGCATTCAGTACTGTGGTAGTTGACGGTTTTCAAACACCATGTGCTTCCACATTCAAAAATGCGTGCCAAATTATGCCAGCTGGGAAGACATGTGTTGCCACAAACCAAATGTAAATTCAGGCTGTAAATTGATTAAGCTCCTTACTTCAGTCTAACAGAATGAAAAGAAGCCTGTTCTATTGCCAAGATTGTAACAGATTTTTCTTAACATATTGTTTGTTGACAATTTAATATGGGTATTACAAATGGTTTTGCAACCAGCATCACAGAGCTTGTTTCCATAGGACCTTCTTTGGTCTTCTTATTCTGAAAAGCTAGTATTGCAGTTCTAAAGTAGTGGTTACCATAATTTCCTTCCATAAAACCTCAATTAGACTTTGACAGGAAGCAGAGAAGGTAGGGAGGAAAGATTCTTTTTGGACCACCATCATAATCCTCTCACTGTCTTATTGAAACATAATTGCATTAACTTTCTCCACCCATTTTGAGATCCTTTCTAATCTTCCTATATAAATAAGTTTATTAAATCATAGAATCATAGTACGGTTTGGGTTGGAAGGGACCTTAAAGATCATCTAGTTCCAATCCCCCTGCATGGGTGGGGACAACTCCCACTAGACCAGATTACTCAAAGCCCTGCAATGAAACAGTGTATAAACAATAAAAAATTATATAGCAAGTGAGTAGAGCTGAGCATATAGAAGAAAAATGGACCCATTAAAAAGCTAATGACATCTTATAGATGAAGGTAGAAAGAAAATGGAGCTCAATGGTACAATGCAATTAAATGATCCAGACTGACCGCTTTGATTTCTGGTGAATTTACTGATGCTGATCATAAATTTCTGTTAAAAAGTAACCATAAATAAGCCAGTTACTTTCATCTGAATGCCTGAAAAAGCATGCATAATGAAGTGTTAGGTCAACATTATTAAAAATGGGTATTTATCTTGGAAGTAGAATTCGAAATGTTTTTGGGTATTTTGAGGATATGTACTTTACAGAAGGAAGGTGCTCAGTACTTTTTCAAAATCAGGTCCCTTTTTAAGGAGTCTCAAGGTGAGGGATGAAGCAATAGCATTTTCAGAAGCACTGGTTTTGAGTACACTAGTTATACTGAAGCAGCTTTGAAGTTTTTTGCATTTTCTTCAGCAGAACAGGTGAAATTCTGTATCATCAGTAAGCACTAACTGGAAAATTCTCTAATAGGTGCATTTCAGGTTTTGTTGTTGTTTCCTTTACCTTGCATTTACCAAAGGATCAGGTCTGCATTGTTTGTGTGTACCACAGTGACACTAATAACTGATTTTTATTTTCCTATTGTGATGTATGAATAAAAAAAAAAAGATATTTAGTTTGTCTTTAGAAGGTCAGACAAGATAGTTCATTCTCAGTCTGACATACGTTTAGTGCTTCATATCCTGTGAATCTTCAGACTTATTCCTAGAATACTGAAAAATTAATTTCCTGACCACTTGGGAAAACAATTATTTGTTAAAGTTAATAAGATTTCAGCAATTCACCAGTATTTTCATTCATATGCATTAATTAATACGACTGAAGCTCTGAAATAATAAAGTAATTTATGGTTTCTGTTAAAAAATGTACTTCTATTGCATTTTCTGCTTTTTCACAATTTCAAAGTATTGGTCTGACTTTTTCAGACTCATTGTCTAGATATTCCAGACAGCCTGACTATTGTTTAGACTACTGGATCTCAAGCAGAGTTTGAACCTGGATCTTTATGACTAGGCCAAAATTTTCTGTTACTTAGAACCAACTTTTTTCATCAATCAGGAGCTTCATTGCTCTGAAAGACTAAATCGAATCTCAGGTTTGCTGCTGTTTCCATGTACACTAACTTCAAATTGGCATTGATGCTATTCCGATAGTGATTGGCTTGTTTCCAAATGGTGTTACTGTGAATGTCCATTACAGGTAATATTCTCAAAATCCATAGGTGTCCTAAAATGACAAACGTTTCCTAAAACAGTATTTGAAGAGAGTACAGAATGTCTATCAGTGGAAGATTGAGCTGGGAATTTCTCTTGGTTTGTTTCTAGGCACAATAGCATATTTTTTTATTTTTTTTTTTTTCCCCTCAAGGCACAAAAAATTATGCTGCCAAAGGGTGCAGAAAACCTACCTTAATGTAGTAAAGTCTTACTAATTTTCTGAAGCTGAGTCCCACTTATTTCCCGGTATGAATATTCACAACTAATTTTTCATTAATTTTATATATAATCTCTGAAACAAGAGATACCTAACAGAGGACTCAGCCATAAATTTGAACTAATCCATGGTGTCATACAGCTTTCCTGCTTGTGTCTGTATTTATGATGCATTAAAGCTGAGTCACAAGAAAATAATGGATTTTATGAAGCTTCTTTCATGTACCAGAAAATGTAAAGTTTTATTGCTCTTTAGGCACAGATTATTAATGCTGTAATGAGATTAAAGAGTATTAAATGCAAATTTTTAAGGCTCCAAAGAGCTTTATTAGGATAAGCAACATTTTTATTGAGTCACTGTTTTAATGAAAATCTGGTAAAGTAAATCTAAGCGAAGGCCACCACAGATGTTCTGCTATGCTTCATCAAGGAATAAGCTGCTGAGTGCTTAGGGGTAGAGGATAAAGCTTGGATCCACCCAGTCTTTATGTACATTTACCCCAGTTGATTTATAATGTGAACTGCACATAAAACACGGGGGAGCATTCAGTAATGAAACGGAAAAAGGAAAGGATCAGAATTTTTATAATACTGTAATGAATATGCCAGATTAAGCAAATGAAAGAGATTCTAGTCTGCCAGGTGCTTTAACTGAGTATGGAGGTTTTCCAGGGTGCAAGGAGAAATAGCACTCTTTATTCTGTAGATGACACTTAATTATTGTGAATTTTAGAAATAAATCTAATTGTAAATTAGTTCTGCTCATGGTGATAGAATTATGATAGCAATACTATTTTTTTGTTCATTAAAAATACAGACTTGTACAAGTGGACATGCTGTATCAGGGATCATACATATTTTTTTACTTAGACAAGGATCTAGAGCTATCTCACACGTGGCATACTGTGGTGCCCTTGATATATAATATGCTATTTTGGAGATGTGACAGAAACTATTTAATGCCACTTTAGAAGGCTAGATATAATGTGGAATCCTGGTTCCTATGCAATTATTTAAGCATATAATATGTAAAAATATTGAATTAATTTATAAGTACAGATGCTGTATTCTTCCGACAATTATTACCTGTGTCATACATCGTTAATACATGATACTCGTAAGGACCAGGTTTTCATATACAATTTCTTTAATTACTCAATTTTGTTTTAAGAAAATGAAACAAGTCAGGCAGAGGATCATAAGATGCATTTTTTATTCTGTTGGGACCATCTCTGCTACTATTGTCCACACTCTGGCAGCTTTCGTATTATAAACATTTTGTCTCAAGTTTTATAACAAAAACTTGCTCAGGAGATATGCTTCTCCCTAAAACCTGGGAGCTGGGTCATACATAGTACCTGGACCCTCACCTTTTTGTACATAAGTGAAATGTCCTTATGTACCTTGATTATGTTGAGAAACTGATGTGAAGCTCTCTGAGACCAAATCCTGCTATACAGATTAGATTCTTGAAGTCCAACGATGAAGTACATTTGTAGTGTAAAAAGGGTCTGCTTGTGGCAGTCCACATGTAGAAAAGAAAACAATCTTCAGACCAGTTCTGCAGTCCAAGAAACTAGATGAGAAAGTTATTTACCCATTTGTTAGAGTAGTATCCCCAGATCTCCTGTATCTTTTTTCAGGTAGTGAACAGGGTCCCTGAGATGATGTTTTTAATCTGCCTGTTGATAGAATCACCTATTTTATGTCCTGCTTTTTTTGAAAACTGAATTGAAGCAAAACTATAACTCTTGAATTATGGTGAAAGTAAGAGTGTTTCTCTGTTCACAGAATCACAGAATCATAGAATGTTAGGGGCTGGAAGGAACCTTAAAAGATCATCTAGCCCAACCCCTCTGCCAGAGCAGGATCCCCTGGAGTAAGTTACACAGGAATGCTTCCAGGTGGGTTATTGAATGTCTCCAGAGAAGGAGACTCCACAAACTCTCTGGGCAGCCTGTTCCAGTGTTCTGTCACCCTCACAGTGAAAAAGGTTTTCACCATGTTTATGTGGAACCTCCTATGCTCCAGCTTGCACCCACTGCCCCTTGTCCTATCACTGGACATCACTGAGAAGAGCCTGGCTCTGTCCTCCTGACACTTGCCGTTCACATATTTGTAAACATTAATGAGGTCACCTCTCAGTCTACTCTTCTCTATCCTAAAGAGACTCAGCTCCCTCAGCCTTTCCCCATAAGGGAGATGATCCACTCCATTAATCATCTTTGTTTTTGTATTGTTTTAGATCTTTCAAAGAAGAAAACTGTCAATGTGGGCCAGTGGTGTGTGGGTGTGGTACCTTTGAAAAGATTTATGCACTTTAGTGCAAGCCGTATTAATTTTCAGTCTAACTTTTTCTCCATTTATTTCACAGGACATTTTTTGTTGGTTTCCATACACACTAATTACTACACGCTATGAACTAAGATGTAGAAGAAAGACTGATGAAATGGCCTGGGTCTATTATCTTACTCTCATCAAAATAAGTCTGGATCAGCATTAATAGGATTAAAAGCCATTTAGATTTTTGCTTCAAAGCAACTAAAGCAGCTTTTAAAAACTTGAACAGTGTCTTTGAAACAGAGTAAACCATGTAACCAATCAAATAAAAATTCCATAGTAACAGTCAGATATAATTTGGCTGATAATGACATAATGGCTCCATAGAATTTGCTAATAGATTCTATAATTTTGAAATGCAACATGTAATTACTACGAGGAAATAGATGGAGCAACTCAGCCATTCCTATTAGTTTCAGCTGTGGAAGAATCATGGTATTCCCATTATATATAAGCACAATGTACTGTATCAAAGATTGCTTGTTTTATTTAGGCTAAAAATTATGCCATTGACCTTTATAAAGATCTCCATTGACTCAGGATCAACAATTAAACCAGCAACAATTATGCTCTCGATCCCCTCCCCCTCCCACCCAGGTAGGGAAAGGACAAATAGAATTAGGAGAGAGACTTTCCAGATTGAAAACTAAACTAGACTGTTCTAATTAAATACTAATGATAAAAGAAAATAATGTACAAATATATACAACTATGTTCAGGAATGTGCAAAACCCTATTGCCTCCCCCACCCCCAGCAACTCCCCCAGCACTCTCCTGAGCTGTGAGCAGTCCTGAAATGTCCTGGAGCGCTGCCGGAGAGAGCGGCAGAGCAGACAGGAGCTGAGGGGAGAGTTGTGAGGGTCAGGAGTGCACAGGCCTAGAGATCAATGGTGATGGGTAGACAGAGTCCTCCCCGGATGCTGGCCACGCATGGAAGAGAAAGAAGAAGAAGAAAGGGACTTGACTTCTGTGATCCCTGACTTTATACTGAGAGCTACGTAGATATTATGGGATGAAATACTCTCTTTGGCTAGGTTTGCCATCTGTCTAGTCTGCTCCTTCCTACAGGAGGGTTGCAGACATGACTCTTCTGCTCCTTTAGCATCCAAAGCTGGAGATTCAAAAAGTAGAGCAAAGTGTCCTTGGCGTCTCAGCAGTAACATGCACATTCCAGCATTATCAGTCCACTCTCTGGAAAACTTGCTGCTTGAAAGAGTTCACTGAAGGAAAAAAGAAATTAAGAAAAAGAAAATTGGCTTCATCCTGGCTCAAACCAGGACAGAAGAATTCATAAAATCAGTTGGAAATCTAGAGCATGGTAAGAATGCCCAAAACTGTGTGATTGATAGCTTTAACTCTGCCTTTGCTATGTTGGCAGCATTGGCTTCTAACTCCTAAATTAGATTCCCAAGTTTAAGACTTAGAATTTTCTCTTGTTGCTATTCTAATTTATGTACATTTATTAAAAAAAAAAAAAAAAAAAGCTCTAGGATTCTAAGTGCCTTCTTTATTTATTTATTTTTAAATTCTGTATTCCTGTCCAACTACATGACCTTAAAGTATGAACTGGCCTCCCTTCTTTTTTATTTTCCTTCAGCAGCTCCCACATGGAAGAGCAATATGATACTCCCATTTAAATTACAATTGGTAATTTGACCAATAACTCCTGCTGGATAGATTAGATGCTGCTAGAGAAGGAAGAGGGTATTATTTAGACCACAGATATATTAGCATGCATCACACTAGTACAATGCAGCAATGATAACTGTGAAAAAATTGGCAAAGGATAAATTTAATCGATCTGCATAGTTGAATGTCTGGCTGCAATTCTTCAGCGCTTAGTTGCACTTCATATAAGAAGTCGTAAGTTGCCTTCTATCAAAGAGTAATGATGGTTTGTAAAGGACACCATAGAAAGGGCTATTATGGGGAAAATATGCTGGAAAACATGACTTTGTTTAAAAGCAACATTTATGTTTTAGCATGTTGTTATGATGAAGGGAAGACAAATGGACACTAAATTTAGCTAATCAGGATTGCCTTGGTCTTTCATTCCTTGCTTAAACAGCTTAATGTAGTCTAAACCTACAATTACTTTACTAGCTCGTGATATTTGCTAAATTTGCTAATATGTGTGTATATATTTCTATTTACAAAAACCTTGTTTAAAGAAAAGTGTCAAACAATTGAGAAAGTGACAGCTGCTTGGATTACTAGCCCACGTTACATAATTCTTCTAAAAGAACTGAAATTGTTAGAGTTGTCTGATGGTGATAACTGTAAAAGTAAGATATATATACGTTTAAAAGATAAACAGGAAGAAACAGGTTGCTACAGGAGTACAAAATTTATTTCTGAACTCTATCCCAAAGAGACCTAACCAGCTACACAGGCAAACAGAATGGCCTAAAAAATTGACAAAGAAATTGGTCTGGCTTGAACAAAAGTAAATTGTGACAAAGTAAGTTGAAGCAGTCTGAAGACATCTTATTTTCCAGGTGGTTTTTTCCAAGGTCAAGATAGAAAATCAGGGCAAATACTGATTCTTCACAGTTGATTAATAGCTTATTTACCCCTTAGATATCTGTGTTTCTCTTTATGCATTTGGATGGAAAGGTAATGGTTAGAACTGTGACTTCCATTTTGGTGTTACATTACTCTGTTTCCTACAATCTCTTAATATGCATGAACTGTCACATTGAATGAATCTGGATGTACTTAAGAGCTTTCAGGACTGGATCTTGCTTATGTTGATATATATTTTTTTACCTCTGTCTCCTGTCCTCCCCCCTCCCCCCCTAATTTTTACCACTGATACGTATTTTCTTTGTTATCCGTTAATGCAAAAATAAACGCAAGATGTTGTACTGTTGGATCTTTGCTTATTTAGCCTCATTGGTGAAGCAGCACAGCAAGTAAGGTAATGTTCTGAAAAGTCCTGCTGGTATCAGAAATGTTTGTCACTGCACCACAGAGATAAACACTTTAGAAAGGGTGACCATTAACAGATGAGAGTTTGCATTTACTGCTGGATCAAGCATGTGTAGAAATATGCATAAATGACTGCAGCTGTCCTTTTTTAGTTTGGTCTCGTTTTATGGCTAACAGAGATATGGCAATAAGTGTAAAACAGCCAATTGTTTTGCACTGTTGAATAAATGAAAATCCATGATAATAACTAAGCATAAAGTATTATATTTTGAATTCCTGGGGCACAGGCACTGCCCTTACTATCTTAATGCACATCATCCCCTTATCTAAGGCATGTTTTCCAAATAATTTTCTGCAATACTATCTCCCAGCCCTGTGAATCACTGGCTACTCACACTCTAAATGCTCTCACATCTCTCACTGAGTAGCTAGACATCCTCAAGACTGGCACTTTCTAGACAATGGAATGCTTGTGGCTTTGTCAGCTCTCCTTGAAATAATTTTGAGTATCTGCCAAACCTCTAAATGAAGTCAACGTAAGTTAATGATACTAAAATGCAAGACTTAAGAAAATTACTGTATTCAGAAAGAGGTAGGTGACCATAAATTACATCTGTGCATAATAACTTCATTTAACACCAGATGACTTTTTCTGTTTCTCTCAATTAAAAAGCTGACAGTGTTCTTATGTAACTGTTTTAGCCAAGATCTAGTCCTTTCACAAACGTTTCCCCCAGGCTTCTCCTCTGATATAGAAACTGAACAAGAGGAAATTTGTTAGGTTGTCAGTTTCCTTCTACTCAGATTAATATTTCCTTAGAAGGGCTTGCTGTAAATTCTAAACCTGATACTTAATCAACAGGTAATTTTGAAAACTTCCCCCAGAGAACTGCTAATGTGATGAAGATTCTTGGGGTATGTTGTGTCTCTTGGAGTTGTCACTTGGCCAGGTAACATAAAAACTTCAACCCCGTCACCAAAGGTAAACACAACACTTAACAATGGCTTTGATACTTGACATGACTAGAAACAAATTGTTTACATTATTGAATGAACTTCTGAATGTCCCTGTGGTCTTGTAGGACAGAGTTTAACCTTAATATGTAACACTTTTCTACCTACATCTTGAAAACTCATATTTTATGGTGAGATTAAGGAATAGATTTCGTATTAATTTTGATGATGAAAAACAAACACCTAAACTTGCACTGACAGTGCCACAGAACTGCTTGTTCTGCTGGAGGTTGACACCTATCCCTGGTTTCTTTGGGATGGGAACACTATTGCAAAGCTTGTTGCTGTTTATCTGCATGAAATTCAGGCTGCTGCTTAAATAGAGTTCAGTAAAATGTTTATTATTGGCTATTTTTAATCAAATGATGATTTAAAAATATCAAAGCTGTAGTTATTTATTTTTAGTTAGGTCTAGGAAAGTTGAGTGGGAGGGAAACATAATCTAAGATAAGTTGCTTTTGTGGAGAAACTTCAGTGGGCTGATAGGGTTATTTATTTACAGGATTCTGCATGACATTAGAATCAGGTGCCTTGAGCAAATCTGAAAATCGCTGCAGATGACTTCCAGTGAAGTGATGTGTGATGCTGCAACAGGGAGTATTTAGCTTGTGGTGCCCAATGGAGTAATAAGGCATTTAAAATAACTCTATTGTGTATGATTGCCACTATAGAGATATGTACAAGTTTTCAAAAAACTTCTATATACTGAATAGGAACTAATTTTTAATTTGGTTATTAAATTTCTGACCCTTTAAGTTTCTAGAGTATCCATCTGTAACGCTGTATCAGAATAGTTCTGAGGATGTAAAGTATTTAGTCTCTTTCTGCTTTTGAATGATCTATTCCTGTCTTGTGGGTACTGGCTAAAATTAATCATTAGTGTTAATGATACAAAAATTTATAACAAAAAACTGAAACAAATTGTGACAAACTTGTAATGAAATGCAAAATCTAATATTGCAACTACAAAAATGTATAATATAATCACTAAAATTCTGTTTCTACTTGTATTAGTGCACATTCAGTGTGAAATAGGCAGACTTAATATAAATTTATGGTGGTGGAAACTGGACATGAATCCAACTTAACACATGCAAAACAATGATGTTACCTAATTATCCTTCCAACGTCTTGAAACTAAATTTAATTATTTAGATTGGGATTGCCCCTAAGTATTATCTTTTTGTCATGTAATTGTAGAGTATCTGGAATGAAGAGGTGAGGGTTCATAAATAAGGGTTAGGAAAACTAAAACAGTTGTGTCAAACTCTGTAAGAGATAAAACAAAAATACATGATGGTGCTCTATGAGCATGAAATATCACTCTCACTGAAACATGCACACAAAAGAAAAATGAAGTGTGTTTTTGAATGGGAATACATTTTCCTGAGTCTGATTTTTATGCATAGTTGTTTACATATATATTCTATTATCTATTATTCTGAGTGTTCTGACTTACTTTCTAATGCATCTTAATTTATAACAACTGATCTTATCTTGTACTGAACCAGATTAAAATGTCTCTCATTATTTTTGAATGAAAACAAATGTGGAATACTAAGACATAGGTGAAAAATTTCTCTCTGGGCTTCAAAATATAAGCACATGAAAAACTTAATTATTTGATTATGAGAAATTTGAAATTCACAGTTCAGTAATGTATTTAATAATGTAATTAGTTTTGAGTATGTTGAGTACTTATCTGTTTAACAATTAGTTCCTAAGTAGCTTGGTGACTATGAACTGTACATTTCTGCAAACTGACATCTACTGACTGTCCTCAGATTAATCTTCATTCTTGAATTGCTTCCTGCTTTTAGCTGGTATTTTTAACAAGAATGAACATTAATGCTATTTGTAATGGCAATCAGTGAAACTCTGTGGGACCATAACTCTACACCATTCAGTATGGATGAAATTCACAAGGAAGAGAAGTGAGTATAGATGCAGGGTTGATTGTAAATCTGTACCTGCTCTGATAAATACAAAAAAGCTATTTTGTAACCATGGCTTTTCTCATGAAATAATTTCAAATTTATCATAGTGCTGAAATTAGAAGATGGCTGCTACTCTCTTTCATAATTGAAATCATGCACAGTGACCTTTTCTGTTTTCCTATGTGTTTATATAATGCATGAGATAAAGAAAAGACAGAGAATTTTCCCACAAGACACAACACATGAGACAGAGCATTTCTGAAAGTGTAGAATTGTCAGAGATTTGAATGCAAAAGAAACCCATGGAGATATAGGACAACAAATTCACTTGTCCTTACTTCCACTTTTACAACAACTAGTGGGATTGTAAAATTGGATTTTTGAGCCAGTGAGTCAAGTCTTGTGCTATGACAGGCAATCACATTTTGATTCATAACTGTATGAAGTTTCATCTTAAACTCTATTATTAGATTTTTTTGGTGCTACACTAAAACTTACCAGAAAGAAAATTTTTGTTCCAGAGATTTATACCACTACTAGCCAGAAACCTTAATCTAATTTTCATCCTGTACTTAACATGAAGAGTTTTCATATTTGCTTTTGTGTTCTACTGTTTGCTGTATTCATACATGTCTTAGTCCCTCTCAAACTAGAGCCAAATCAAATTACATCATCAAAAGCAGTGCTGGAATGTAGATGAGACTTGAGATGGGGCAGTCAGCCCAATAAAGACCTCTTAAAATAAATTTTGGCTTTTCATTATATATTACAGTGCCTGGAAAAGTGTCTTGCCTAATCAACTTGGCAGTCTTAGAATTAGCTATAGAATAAAGTGCTGGCATGAGTAGGGAGGAAAATATATCACCCTGAGTAAAACAGTATAGTATGTGCTTGGAGAGGAAGGAAAACTTACAATGAAGAGTCTTTGAGTGAAGAGACGGGTATCTTACACAAACATCTAGATATCTCAGACATAAAAGTAAAATGTTTCTGTTAGCAGTATTTTCTCTAAAAGATCATACAACTCATAAATACAGAGACTTGAATAGAAAGATCATGCTGGCAGAATTCAATAAGTAAGCATTAAATCTTTTCTTATCTAATCTCAATATTCATTCATCTAGTCCCAAAGCCATCAAGAATCTGGTGGTTCACCAATGCCTCTTAATTATATTTTCTGCCACTGTGCCCTCAAAATGTATTCTAAGCTACACCATGTTCGACCAAAGGCTAGACTGAAGAAAAGTAGAACTTTTTGTTTTAAGTATGTGGGAAGCAAGAATAAGCTTTTGCAAGTTTAGAGGCATATATAAATCCAGCTTGCATATTTGAAGAACCTTGAATGCCTGGGATAGGTATAAGATTGCTGTAGACAGTGCACCAAAGAGGAAGAATTATTCTAAGGACATAAATACCTGTCCTGGCAAACTACACCTGGAAATGTAGACCGCATCATTTATCTGTCACAGTAAAGCAAGAAACCTACATTCTTCCTTTAAAAATGTACTGAAAGACCTATACTGGCTACCCATAGAAACCTGTCAAATCCAAAAATAAAGAAGCTTGATAAAAATCCTGCAAAAGAGGGAAGAAAAAAGAGTTGAAATATGGTGCCTTCTCTTTTAAACAGAAGGTACTACCTGCATCAATCAGTTGTCCATATGAATTAGGAGGCTGAATACCGTGAAAGATCTAGACCAGTAGTTTTAACAAGCACATGTGAAAGTCAGTCAGTTCTATATAACTTTGCAGAGAAATATCAGTTTCTGTGGAAATTTAATATTTCTTAATTGGTAGTGTGTAGATTTTTAAGTATAGGTGACTGCTTTAGGTAGCATAACTCTTCACTGTTAACATAATGAGAGGGGTGACTAAACATTTTGTTATTGCATTTCTTTAGATTAAGGTGGAGATGGTATTTTTTTTGCCCTTCAGGGATGGTAATTCTACAATTTAAACGTCAGATAGTCAAGTAAAGGGAGAGATAATCTATAACTGCCTGTGAAGGATCTGCTTGAGAGTTTGAATTACAACCCTGATTTGGTTGTCCGCATATTCGAACTGGGGTCTTAAAACGGTTTAAGGGAAATAGGTATTAGCTCCCACTGAAAACTCAAACCCCTTTGCAAAAGCTGATTTAAATTTTTCTTTATGGTGTTACAGGAACATATTCCTATGGTTAATGCCATTTTTCCACCTTTTAAAGCTATCAGATTTCCTGTTAGATTAATCCTTAGCTCATAACTATTACAAAATTCATTAAAAAAGAGGTGAAATTAATAAAGTTTGCAACCTGATCTTTCTAAAATCATAGGATGAAATTCTGCTCCCACAGAAAGTAGGAGGAATTTTACCAGTGACTTCAATGGGATTGACAGCTGTTATTCGTACAATAGTGTTATTGACAGAATTCCCCTGCCTTTTTCTTGGTAGTGATTTAATTCATTACAACAGTGCATAAAAAATCAATACTTAGGGAAATCATAATTGTCAAGCAGTTGCCCATATTGATAATATCTGCTGAAAGACTGACAAGAATTTAATGTTTATATCTGTCAATTGCCTAGCAGATAGAACCTACTAAGTGCTTTATTTATAATTACCATCAATTACCTCAAAATAATGTTTCTGGAAAACCACACAAAACTTCATCACTGTGGAATGTTGTAGATTCTATATTTGTGTTTTGAAAACTGCTTATCTAAAGAAGAGAGATTAAAATTATTTGTCAATGAAAATGCTAAGCATAGGGTGGAAACAACAAAGAGAATAAAAACAAAAAAGAGTTTTTTCAAATACTTTAACCAAAAAAGACAGTGTAGAAACAACATTGGTCCTTTACAGGGTAAGTACAGTCACCTCACAGGGATATAGACAAAGCAGAAGTATTTAATGCGTTCTTTGCCTTCTGTCTTCAACACTGATGATGGACCAAGTGGGCCTCAATGCCCAGACCTGGGGGACCACGACTTCAATAAGGATCAACTTTTAGCTGACATTGAACTTATGCAGGATCTGCTGCTACAGTTAGATCCCTATAAGTCCATGGGGTCTGATGGGATCCATTCGAGAATCCTCAAAGAGCTGGCTGATGTCATCGCTAGGCCTCTCTATGATTTTTGGGAGGTCCTGGGAATCTGGAGAGATCCCAGTTGACTGGCTAATGTTGTTCCAATATTCAAGAAGGGCAAGAAAGAAGACCCTGGAAACTACAGGCCAGTCAGTCTAAATTCAGTGCCTGGTAAAATTATGGAAAAGATTATTCTGGAAGGTATTGATAAACACCTGGAGGACAACGCGGTCATCAGTCACAGCCAGCATGGCTTCATGAGAGGAAAGTCCTGCTTGTCAAACTTGATTTCTTTTTATGACAAGGTAAACCACCTAGTTGATCGAGTGAAGCCAGTGGATGTAATATTTCTGGACTTCAGCAAAGATTTTGATACTGTCTCTCACAATATATTGTTGGACAAAATGTCCAGCATACAGCTGGACAAACGTACCATACAATGGGTGAGCAACTGGCTCACAGGTTGAGGACAAAGCATGACAGTGAATGGGGTAACATCAGGCTGGTGACTGGTCAGTAGTGGGGTCCTGCAGAGCTCCATCCTCAGCCCAGTCCTCTTCAACATCTTCATCAATGACTTGGACACAGGACTCGAAGGAATTCTAAGCAAGTTTGCTGACGATGCAAAACTGGGAGGAGCTATCAACTCCCTTGAGGGCAGGAAGGCCTTACAGAGAGACCTTGACAAGTTAGAGAGATGGGCAGTTACCAACCACATAAAGTTTAACAAGTGCAAGTGCCAGATTCTGCACGTGGGATGGGGCAACCCTGGTGATAAGTATAGACTAGGGAATGAGTGGTGGGAGAGCAATGTGCTGTAAAAGGACCTGGGGATCCTGGTTGACGGCAAACTGAATATGAGCCAGCATTGTGCCCTGGCAGCCAGGAGGGCCAACCACATCCTGGGGTGCATCAAGCACAGCGTTGCCAGCTGGTCAAGGGAGGTGATTGTCCTGCTCTACTCTGCGCTGGTGCAGCCTCACCTTGAGTAATGTGTGCAGTTTTGGGCACCACAATATAAAATGGAAATCAAGCTATTGGAGAGTGTCCAAAGGAGAGCCACGAGGATGGTGAAGGGTCTGGAAGGGATGACTTACGAGGAGCGGCTAAGGTCACTTGAATTATTCAGCTTGGAGAAGAGGAGGCTGAGGGGTGACCTTTTTGCAGTCTATGGCTTCCTCACAAGGGGAAGAGAGGGGAAGGTAATGACCTCTTCACTTCTGTGACCAATGACAGGACTTAGGGAAATGGCAGGAGGCTGAATCAGAGGAGGTTTAGGTTAGATATCAGGAAAAGGTTTTTCACCAGAGGGTGATTGAGCACTGGAACAAGCTCCCCAGGGAAGTGGTCACAGTACCAAGCCTGCCTGAGTTCAAGAAGTGTTTGAATGATGCTTTCAGGCACATGGTGTGATTCTTGGGGTGCCCTACACAGGGACAGGAGTTGGACTTGATGATCCTGATGAGTCGCTTCCAACTCAGCGTATTCTATGATTCTAAGAGAATGTGTGGTTGCTGTCACTGATACATCCCTACGGATGCCTCATATAAGCTGTGGCACTCAGGATAAAGCTCTGTGGAAGTGAGATCACTTGGAAGAGATGGTGGTTTTTTTTTTCCCCCCAGATTAACATTAGTGGAATTTTTTGTGGTGCTACTTGCCCTCATGCAGCATCTCCTTTGTGGATATCAAATAGGCATTATAGTCTTTATAAAAACTAAATCTAGTTCACAGGGGCTCAAAAAGGGAAAACAATATGAGCTGTGCAACAATTTGCTCGATAGTAAAACAGTCTTTAAATACTTAAATTTGGACAAAGCACTAATCAGGTAGGGGAAAAAATGCTTGAATTATTTAAACTAATTTATCTAACAGAAAAAAAATAACTCCACTGCAGGACTTCCATCTGTCTGCAATGGTAAACAGCTACCACCTGCTTCCTGTAAATGGGAGTATGAGAATATTATTCAGTAAATGTCACGATTTCCATTTCAAAACCCCTTTTCATCTGTTTCTGCAGCAACAAAATAATAAATCACTTACTACCGTGGTAAGAATAATTCCCCTATCTCTGTAATAATGACTGAGGGAAAGAGCCAGAAAAATGTTAGTTTTTGCTTTTTACTTTCAGTTATATAGAATTGTACCTAAATGATGATGCGAGAGAGAGATATTCCACTGCATACCTTAGTATATAAGACATTTTTTAGCCTTAATTCTGTATTACATAAAAGAGCAAAAGTTACTATTTTTTTTTATTTGTAATGGCATCCACCAGTGACCTCTAAATCCATGCAAAGATGTAGTAAAATACTGCTGTTGGTAAAAGGAAGAAAAATATACTTTAGGAAGAAACTTTTATTTTCTAGAATTGTCTTTCCTTTGTTAAATAGTTCCTGAGGTCAAGATACTGTTCCAGCTCTGCAGTAACTGTAAAGATGCATATTCATCATTATTTATTTTGAGGGTCTGTAAGTTAACAGTCAAGCTGAATTTGATGTGGGCAGAAGAGTATTTTAGTGCATGGGTAGCCAGGGCCTGCAATTTCAAGTCAATGATCTGGTAATGATCAGCAATCAAACAAAGCAAAGTTCTGTATGATATTACATGCTCTACTGACATTTTGGTTTCTGACCAGAAAGCAGTGAGATTTCAGTATCATAAAAGAATAATTCAGAGGACTACAGTCATACTGTCACTTGTGCAGCTATTGGCATAGGTTAATGCTTCTTAATATATGCCTTAACACAACACATAATTTTCTGTATTTTTCTTTAAATATCTTTTTGCATTCTTATTAAATGCACAATTCAACCTCAGTTGACTCCAGTTTCCTTTACTCAGGTTCCAGGCTTGAGTGTAGCACTTCTCCCTCCTCCCTCTCGTCCAATTCAGAGACTATCTAGGGAGTCTTCTGGCCCATCTGTGCATGCAATCTCTGTGTCTCAAGAGCCCATTTTACTGCATTTTAGCTGCTCAGAGACACCACTTTTACTTCTGTATATGTCCATGTATATATCATTTTCAAATGATGCTAAATAGAGGCAACAGATAATTTTGTCTTCTGTGTAGAAGCCTGTGCTGTTTGGTATGTATGGATCTAAAAGTATATTTACTAAATAAAGGAAGATGAATAAGAAAAACTAGTTTATTATAGTACAAAATTAAGATTTTCTAAATCTGTGTTTTTCTCAGAAAACCCTGGGCTTTTGCAAAGGTGTTTCATTTCAGACATGTTCACTGTATTTCCCTTCTATGACAAAGACAGGAATTTCTAGAGTGTAAGCCACATGTTGGTGGATGGATTGTCTTTAGACATGACTATTCTTTTCTACTGATTGTAGTCAGAGCTGAGAACAGCTTTGCTTTTAGCTTGGGTACTTCTGCTTGATCCCTAAATTGAGATGGAATGAACCAGGGCCCTTCCCTCATAGTTCTGTGTTTATTTGCTCCTAGGAAAAGATGTATTCGGTAATAGGAGAAAAGTGAACAATTTATGCATAACACAATTACTACAGAATATGATTACAGAAACACATCAGAGAATGAAAGCATGGCTTAGGTTTGTGTATCTATCAACTGATCATTCCCAGTGTTTCAAATGTAATGATGGGAAATGATCACAAATTCAACAATTCATATTAAATCTCTGCCAAACAATCTACTGATTGTTGTCAGTTAAAATTATCTGGTTCTTGTGTTGCCCCGGAAAAAGGCAGATATTGATGAATGGGCAAGGGTACAGGGGAGGACCCCTATGGCAGTTAGGTGCCTGAGGCATACATCATACAAGAAAATAATGAGGAGAAGCTAATGTTACAGGGGCATCTAATAGCAATGTTTAATTACCTAGTGGAGTAGACAGAGCCTGACTTTTCTTAGAGATGTGCGTTGAGAGGATGAGAGGCAAGAGACATAGGCTGCAACAAGGAAAATTTACATCAGACCTAAAGAATAGTATAGCCACCATCTGAACAGTGAATTACTGGAAAAAGTTGCCCCAGCAGGCTCCTAGGATAACGTTCTTTGCAACCTGATCCAACAGACATTAACTCTGTTTTGACCAGGATGTTGTATTAGATGGCATCTTTATGTCCCGTTGTGTTGGGCCTCTGTGTGGGGGCTTCAGTAGTGGAGGGGCCACAGGGGTGGCTCCTGTGAGAAGCCGCTGGAAGCTCTTCCAGCTCCAAAATCAGGACCTGCCTCTGGATGAGGCTGAGCCCATCCACGATGGTGACAATGCCTCTATAATTAATGTATTTAAGAAGGGGAAAAGGAAACAGCAAAAAGACCTGCAGGGGAGAGAAGAGGAGGAGGTGAGGGCAATACCTGAGCAGTGACACCAAGGCCAGTGAAGAAGGAGGGGAGGAGGTGCCCTGGAGCACAGGTTCCCCTGCAGCCTGTGGTGAGATGACAGCTGTTCCCTGAAGCCCATGGAAGGGCATGGTGGATCAGCCTGTGAAGGACCATGGTGGGGCAGATGTAGATCTGCAGCCATGGACGACCCCATGCCAGGGGAGGTGCCTGTCCCAAAGCAGGGCTTGACTCTGTGGGAAGCCCAACCTGGAACAGTCTGTTTCTGAAGGACTACACCTCGCAGGAGGGGCTTATGTTGGAGGAGTTCATTATGGACTCTCACCCATGGGAGGATTCCCATGCTGGAGCAGAGGAAGGCTGTGAGGAGTTCACCCCTGAGGAGGAAAGAGTGGCAGAGACAACGTGTGTTGAACTGAGTATAAACCCCATTCCCAGTCCCCTGCACCACTGCAGGGGACGAGATAGAGAAATTGGGAGCAAAGTAGTTTGGGTTCAGGCAGAAGCAGGGGGGATGAGGAAAGGTGTTTTTGAGGTCTGGGTTTTTTTCTCTTTGTCCTACTCTGATTTGACTGGTGAAAAATAAAATTGGTGTTTTCCTAAGTTGAGTCTGTTTTGCTCATGACCATAACTGGTGAGTGAACCCGCCCTGTTCTTGTCTCGACCCATGAGCTTTTAGTTCTACTTTCTCCTCTCCACCCTACAATGGGGTAAGGAGTGAGCGAGCCACCGTGTACTTCTTTGTTGCTGGCTGGGCCTAAACCATGACACCCTTTCAACCTAATTTTCCTTATGATTCTGTCTGCTCTTTTGCCTAAATTTACAGAACAACTTTCTAGTCTTCAGTGAAGAAGGAGCTCATGGTATTCATGCCCCTGTTGTGGGGAAACCAGTGTCTTCCTGGTAGTATTCACATAGTCTATGCTGAGTTGTCCCATTAACTCTGTTGCTAGCAGCTTATGTGACTTATGGCCCAATATTATTCTGATTTTGTGGGGATGTTATAAGATAATGCTAAGGTGTGGACAGCTGGAGGTGCTCAAAACGATCTGCTTTGGTCGAATAAAAAGTTGTTGATCTCTCCCTTTTCTTGTCAAGTGTTGCAACTAACAAAGTGAGGGAAAGGGTCAGGCCTTATAGTCTGACTAACCTGAAAGGCCAGGGAACAACAAACATCATAGCCCTGGGCTGGTATTACTACATAGGCTTCGCTACATGGAAGTAAACTTAACTATGTACCTCTAACTTCACAAATGTTCTTGTTCAAAAAGATTACATGCTTATTTAAAAGACAAATGTGAAGTGAGTGTAAGTTATATAAGAAGACAGTTTCTAGGTCACATAAGTTTTTGGTTCCTGATTTATAAATGACAAATTGTTGTGGCAGGTTTTATGCTTTACCATTCTACTTGTATTTGATATGAAGTGTTCTAAATTTTCTGTAGTGCTTTGTCATAATTAAAATGAACCCTAGTGGTAACATAATTACATGATGGTAGAAAATGACTTAATCTATTTCTAAAACTGGCTTTATCAAGTATGTTTGATCATTTTAATTTCATAAGGATAAATCATGAATTTTAATAATTGAAGTACAAACCCAATTAACTAAATGATACAATGTAATTAGCGATGCAATACATGGGGTTATATTACAATCTGATTAAATATGTCTTAGAAGATTATTTTCTAAAAAAGCTAATTTATTAAAGATTTGTAATAGCATCACCCACAAATTAACTGCTTCTTCCATAGTTACATTCCAAGGTCATTTGAATTAGTCTCTTCAAAATAAGTATGAAAGAATTAAGCTTGCATTGCAAAATCTTTGTCAGTTTTTGAGAAAGATGAAAGAGGCAACATTAAAGTGAAAACTGGTGAGGTTAGAATATAATTCAACACAATAATTTTACAATGCAAAATCTGCACTTTTAAGGGAAAATGTTAGAAAGAAGAAGCAGAGCTACCCTACATGGACAATCACAAACTGTAGGTTATTGGTGACCCTAGCTTCCTTGAGAAGCACTCTTGCAGTTAAATGTCAGACTCCTAGAGTTCAAATCAATATGTTCAAACTAATATTTTTATTGTTGCCATTATTTTATAAATATTTTATAACCATTCTCCTTCTGTTTTATAGCCAAACCCTGTCTTAAATATTTTTTAAAAAGCTATAGGGAGTCTTCTCTCGCAATCCCTTTTCCCCACAACATATTGGCTTGAACTATTTCTCAATAAAAGATTTACTGAGAAAGAAGAATCCCCTGCTTCCAGCCTGTATCTTTGTTCACGTTGCAGAGTACAGAATCTTGAGGCAAGATAAGACATCTTAGCCAAACAGAAGGGCTTAGCTTGGGAGCTGTAGTGGCTCTATAGTGGTTCTTTGAACTGCTTTATGGAATGCATCCAGATTTGCTATTGCATTCACAGATGCTGGCATAAATCATCACAGTGACACTGAAATGAATGGCTCTTCATAGTGTTACAGCAGTTGATATTCAGCATTTTTATTTGTATTGCCTACTTCATCAGGAACTGTCCTGATCACAGTGCTTATGGTGGGGTGTGTTACCTAGTGCTTTTTGTTGCTGTGATGATATAGGGACTAGACCCTGCTGTGTGAAGGCAACTTAGCTAACAGGTTAGGAAGGCATCCTTTGTTTCTTTTCCAGTCTTTCTCTCAAAGTATATAATATACCACTCAGAATAAGTATCAACAAGAGAGTTTGGAGTCATAATGTCTGATGGCCTGGCAAAGACACCCTTTGAAAATGTAGAAAAAGTTGATACAGACTCCTTCAGGCAGAAGAGACAATGTAAAATGAATCCATGGGAATTCATGAATGATTTGCTAATGGTCCAGCTTCTATCAAAAGAAAATTTTGTAGGTTTGTAGTGAAAGTTTTTTCAAAGTAGAAATTAAGAAAACTAAGTGGAGGTGTGATGTAAATTATTATTACTTTCTAAATAAATCCTAACTAACCACCAGTGCTGAATACTGATTACTTATATATATCTTACAGGTAAGATAATGAGCAGCTGACCAGAATGCTTTCATAGGAGAGTTTAAGAAGAAACAATTAAAAGGTAACAAACACGTTCACCACACATACAACAGACTTCTCTGGGGGTGAACGAACATGGTGAAAATAGCTCCTTGCAGTGTTTCAATGCAGAGTATTTTTTCAGGCTTGTTCTTTTTTTAATATTCTGTGCTTTACCAGATGTCATTATACAAAAAATGACATGCCCACTGTTCACAGCAGCTGCAATACATTAGCCTAATGGATTGGAATTATAGGTTGCCTTAGGAATTGTCTATTTTGTGCCAAATCCAAATGTAAATTCTACTGTGAAATGTCCTGATACTATTAAATGGGATAAAATACAATGTCTTTGGAAAGAAAAATCCCCAAAACCTAGAGGAATGACACGGAAGAATAATAAAAGTATGGCTAAAAGTTCAAAAAATGTAGTTGGTCAAATGAAGAAATGTGACTATATAAAAATGACCTATAATTTTTTATTAAGTGTATGACATTTCTTTAAAGACTACTGACCTCATTAAGTAATATTCCTAAGATGGGAATGCAAAGAGTCAGTACTGACAAGATAATGGGAAACTATCTCCACATGTTTAAATAGTGCTACTTATCATCAGTTCAGAGCCCCCAAATTATCTTTGTGCAAACTTGAATGTTAGCAAAGTACACTGCAGTGGTTTAGAGAGGTACTGAAAGAAATGTTGGAAACTTAACTGATATTGATGAAGCAATTTTTTTTTCTCTGAAACTTTTTTGGCACCAGTTCCAAGAATTCTCATCTGCACTGCTTTGCACTGCATATTATGGGTACAGTTGAAAGTCTGGATGCAAAGCAGGAAACAAGCTCTAATGTACTTACAAACTGGGTGTGCTCTAATTTTGGGGATAAACTAGTTCCTAAATGAATTTACTTGTGTATGTGGAAGGAGAGTCATGAATCTCTGTTTAGAGAAAAGAGAGAATTTCTACCAGTGGTGTGGAGCACTATGTAATATTTGGAAAGGAGTAACTCAGAGTTTCTGAATTCACACCCCGCCTTCCAATAAGAATAATTTAAAGGATTTAGAATTCCACATATGGTCTTGTTTTCAGAAATTGTTGAACTGCACAGAAAGAAAAGAACACTGAAATTATTCAGTTCAATCTAAAGCAGTATCTTTACTCAGTGATTCTTACATAGACTCCATTAAAATACCCTGTCTTTCTTGATATACAAGAAATATTTCAAGTGAAAGATAATTCACTATGTTCCTTGGTAGGTTGCAGTTTTACTAAAAAAAAAAGTTTCCATTGTTTCCACAATGAATTTTTCTAGCTTTGCTTTCCAGATGCTGGTACACATTACAATGTTGTTCAATAGATTAGAGTCCCCCAGCATCTGCTATTGGTCAGTATTAATATAGATGATGAAATCTTGTTTCTACTGCTGCCAGTAGGAATTTTACCTTTTACTTCAGCAGGACAAGGGAAATTGAAATGCATTAACTAGGATTACAGTGATTTGAAGAATTGTTGTCAGTACCATGACTTGATCTCATCTGAGTTACGTCCTTATGAGTGCTTCACAGGTGGTCATAAGGATTTGCTTATGTGTATTTGCCTGGAGGGAAGAGCACTGCATGTTTTGGAGTGATGTTTGATGTATGTGGGAGACAGGTGTCTCTGGAGCTTCTTTTGATGAGGCAGGAAGACTTTATTTTCCTACAGTAAGGTGTTTTTTGTACTTGATATATTTTGTAGCTTTTGTTCTCAGCCTGATATTATAGTCAATCTTTCCTGAGTCTTTCAGTGTCCTGGCTGCAGAACTTAATTCATGTCCCAAATAATGTTGTTTGTCTTGTAGACACTGTGAAGGTGTTGGGTCACCTAATGAACTTCTAAGTATTCATTCTGAAAGTATTCTACTTAGAGTTTGTATGTTTCCATAATACCTCTGAATTTGTATGTAACAGTCGTATCTTTCCAGTTCATGTGACTATATGTTAAAGAAGGAATTATTTCTGAGATGAAGATCATCATTTTGTCATTAAGTTTTAGATTTACAATAAGTTTTTTTTTATTATGGGAAATGAAACTATATATTTACAAAGTTGTAAAATAATTCCTATCTGGACTTCTGTTTTAAATTACAAGTTGCTGTCACATTGTAATTTGGTTCATTCTCATTTTTCTTTACAGCAATGGAATTGCAGAAGTTTGATTACATGTTTTTTTCTTTAGTAATTTTATCAATGAGCTCCTCATCTCAAGCTTTGAACATTTCTATGCTGATTTGTCATTTGCATTTTTACCATGTTGCAATGTCCCCTCTCTCACCTTTTTTTAATTTGTGATAGAACAAATTTCACTATCTGCCTCTTCACATTAGTGTTCATCAGTGTTACATCATGCTGTGATCAGTTGACCTTCAAAAGTAAAGTCAATTACAAAACAACAAGAACTCAGGCAGAACAGGTTACTAGATATTTAGATAAGTTGATGTTTTCAAATCCCTAGGATTAAATGAACGACATGGTATGAAATGGAAAGACCTCTTTGATTAAATTGCAAAACCATTACTTGTTGCCTTTGAAATCTAGTTAGGATCTGGTGAAGTAGAAAAAGCACATAAAAATGTAAACAGATGGCTTACCTTTGAAAAAGGAGGCACCAGGGACTTACAGACTTAACCAAAATATGGGAGAATTCTGTATTTCTGTATGAAAGTAACTAAGAAAATGATTGAGACTAGACTTAACAGACTCTTTCAAGCGCAAAAACCATAACACAATGTCTTCTGTATGACAAAATGGGAGTGGAGGAAAAGTTGTAGAGATTATACAGCTCAAGCTTTGATGTGCTTAAAAGCAACTTAGGAAAGCAGGATATTTTTGAAAATACTGCCTCAAAACTAGTAGGAAAATCATGTAGAGAGGGCAAGAAGAAACAGCCCACAGTGAAACAGAAATACTGAGTTATGTGTCCTGGCTCAGGTATTTTCTCTCATCACTGTTTTCATGGATGAGAAGGGTGACTTTTATTACATATGCTGATGACAAGAGAGAATGCAAATATATTATAGAACAGGGTGTGAAATCAGTACAATTTTACCTGAAGAAGCATTCTGAAAAAACAAGATGTTTTCAAAGGAACAAATGCACAGTATTTCTAGTTAGGAAGTTACAATACAGAACAGTTAGTTAAAAAAAAAAACAACAAAAAGAGTTATGGGTTTGAGAGAACCATAACTGTGGTACTAGTCATCAGTTCTATAAACTGCTTTAAGAAGGACAAACATCTGTAAAAGAGATTAAAAGAGTATAAATAGCAAGGTGGAAGTAATTCTTCTTCTTTACTGAAACTCAGATGGAATGCTTGGTCCAGATTCAGCTGTTATGTGGGCCTGCTAAAACATAGATAAGAATAAGAGTAAAGAGAGGTCTACTGAGGATAACCTATGAAGAACTCTGCACACACTGAAATGGTTTCTCATCAGAAGAGACAAGTGAGAGCAATCTTTTTTACATTCTTTTACAACAGACATAATATGTAAACTCATTGCAAACAAGAAATAATATTCTCTTTATGTCACTAATGATAGGTTTAAACTGCAGTCAAGATGACTGAGAATAGATATTACCTTGCTAATGCCAAAGTCAGATAAGAATAGATAGTATGTGGAGGTAGTAGAGTGGTAAAAATTGGCAGTGATAAAGAGCTGGCTAGAGAAAAACCTACAGTGAGATGGATTTGATCATGCCCTGGGCACATGGACTAGATAAGACCCGTGGTTCATTGCTTGATTTCTAATTCTGTGCATTTAATTAAATTTATTTGTCAAAGTCAGGAGCCTCTTCTGCACGAGCTCCAGTTTCCCATCTTGAATAGTAGCATAAAGAATACAGAAATGTTGAGTGGTGATTTTATTTTAAAAACTCCACTAAGATAGCTTTGTTGCATACTACTGGGAACTGGAGGGTAAAAGGTGTTAAACCAAACTTAGATGAGCAACCTGTAGCAACATTGTTATCTAATTCTTCTAGTGGAAAAGATTATGCATTTTCATTTATTGCTAAAATATGATTACAGGGTGACTCTGTTAATATAGAAGGGAGTTGAATAAACAGTAGATTTCCCTTTTTAATCTGGAAAAAAGTATATTAATTCTTACAAAAATGTTATCTCTATAAAAGACAAACATTCAACTTTTATCTATATAACATCTACTTTGGAAAATAAATTACAGAAAGAAAGAAATAGGGCATAATTTTAGACACTTTTTCCTTGATGTGAATTCCTCATTCATTATTCCAGATACAAAATATTATAACTATATATGTTTGATTTAGAAAAAATGAAATTTAGGATCCATTGTTTATTCTGCTTTTGATATAATTAAAGAAACTTTTAAACTGCTCGTGAATAAAATATAACTAGTTGATTAAATGCACTTTGAATTTATGAATCTGATTAGGCAACATATGTTTTAGGTACAAATCACTTTGCACTGCTTGCCTTCATTTAGGGAATTTCAATGTGGTTCATAAACACACATTGACATTTCAATATTTCAGCACTTTGCTAGAACATTATCTAGTTAACAGCAAAAATAAACAAATGGTCCTAAAAGGCCTGCAGTTTAATGTTGAAAGTGTAAACATCACTGTTGTGGTTTGAAGTGGTTTGCTCTTTGCAACAGTAGTTTGCAATGGCATGAAGAAAGGTGCTTTTCTAGCAACACAGCAGTGTAGTGATGGCCAGGGCAGTTGATTACAGACAGAAACCTTGCCAACATCCAGAATGAATGAAAGGAATGAGTTGCCCTTGAAAGGCAATTATAAAAACAGGAGGCAAAAGCATCAGAAGAATAAGAATCAGGGCTGTTGGAAAGAAAGGCAGAGTAGCACAGTTATCCCAGTCAAATTTAATTCAATTCTGCCTCCCACTTCAGGTCCTTTTCTTTCGCCACCTCCTTTGCAGCTCTTCCATTAACTCCATTACTGCTGTCTCTGAATAGCAGTGCCTGTCCTTTGCAGACAGGAGCAAGTATGGCTGATTCGCAAAATTTGGACAGACTGGAGAGCTGGGCAAAGAGGAACCTAATGAGGTTCAACAAGAGTAAGTGTAAAGTCCTGCACCTGGGAAGGATTAACACCATGCACCAGTACAGGTTAGGATCTGACCTGCTAGAACGCATCTCTGCAGAGAAGGACCTTGGAGTCCTGGTGGACAAGTTATCCATGCGGCAGCAATGTGCCTTTGTGGCAAAGAAGGCCAATGGTATCCTGCGGTGCATTAAGAAGAGTGTGTCCAGCAGGTCGAGGGAGGTTCTCCTCCCCCTCTACTCTGCCCTGGTGAGACAACATCTGGAGTATTGTGTCCAGTTCTGGGTTCCCCAGTTCAAGACGGACAGGGATTTACTTGAGAGAGTCCAACAGAGGGCTACGAGGATGATTAAGGGACTGGAACACCTGCCTTACAAGGAAAGGCTGAGAGACCTGGGGCTGTTTAGTCTGGAGAAGAGAAGACTGAGAGGGGATCTTATTAATGTATATAAGTATCAAGAAGGAGGGGCCTATTTCTTTTCAGTCATGCCCTGTGATAGGACAAAGTGCAATGAATGTAAAAGAGAACACAGGTAGTTGCACCTCAATATGAGAAAAAACTTCTTTACTGTAAGGGTTATGGAGCACTGGAACAGGCTGCCCATAGAAGTTGTGGAGTCTCCTTCTCTGGAGACTTTCAAGACCCATCTGGATGCATTTCTGTGTGACCTGCCCTAGATTCTGTAGTGGTCCTATTCTGGCAGGGGGGTTGGACTCAATGATCTTTGGGGGTCCCTTCCAACCCCTAACATTCTGTGATTCTATGATTCTGTGCTTAATATCTTTAAAGTCAGCCTAAATCAACAGCTTCTTGTGGTGTACCAATCCCTGTAAGTCCCAATGAAAATGGGTTTTGCCAGTTTTACATAGGAAATGAGGCAGCAACAGAAATGTAAATGCTTGTGTTAACCATACATATCCTCTTGCTACCATCTTCAAGCTATTTTGTATGATTTTATAATTTTTTGTCATATCTAGCACTTCACAGAGCGAAGAGTATGTCTTCCTTGTATATTATTCAGCCTATGCATCTGCAATGTGGAACCTAACCCGAAGGGAGTCTGAGTTGGAAAATATTGTCTGTAAAATCTAAGGGATGCCAGTTAACAGCAAAAGAGATAGAATTAGTGCCTCTTATTTAGGCCTAGTGTCGCAGACCGAGATAGGTAAAGCCGCGACCCACACCCCCACCTCAGGGGATCGAGGGCTGAGGACCGCTCCCCGTCACACTCACAAACAACAAGATATATAAATAGCAAGAAAAAAATCAGGCTGTTCCAAGTGGAAACTGCATTTGAGAAGTATCAACAGCTATGAAGTCTGAAACACCAAATAACAGGAAAAAGGAGTGTAAGATGGGAAAGGATAGAAAAAAGCAAAAAGGGAACCAAAGGGGGTTTAAGATGTGAATTGTTGTACAGCAGAAAGAAATGAGAATGAAAGCGGTGACAGACATCAGATCACTAGTTCGAAACAAATGTCAAAAAGGTGGTGAAATGACTACAGTGGTCAGAGGACTAGACAGAATAGCTGTGTATGTAGAGGCCAGCACAGCAGAAACGACTGCAGGCAAGGTCAAAGTGACAAATGGGTAGTGGGACAGAGAAATTAGTGGCATTACAGAGCAATGCTCTCCTATCTACCATCCATGGTGAGAGGACCATGCTCAGTAGACCTCAGACTAGTCAAAGGAAGCAGGGACTTCAGTTGAAGGACTAATGAAGATGATATTTGACAAGCTCATGGAAATTTCTGAGTTGAGAGTAGATTGTCTTCAGAATATGTATTCCTAAACTATTCAGGTCAGACTTTAGGAGACACATGAATAAATAATAACACTTCTTTTCACACTTATGCAAATAGAGATAAATTTGTACTAGCTGAAGATAATAAAGAAATTGCTTGTTCTTTAATTCTTAATTAGAATTTAAGTATCTATCTGTTCTGAAAAGCAGAGTAACTGTGTAATTATTTTTTCCTAAGAATGCAAAGGCTGACTTCCAGTCAGCTAACTATGTCTTCCCTCTGATCTCACCCCTGCTTCTTTTAAAAGAAAAGCAAAGGTAGTAAGTTGAAAGGTAATACATAAGGACTAACAGCAGGAAATAAATAAGTAAAATAAAGTTTTTGAATAATGGAATCTAAAAACCGTGGGAATGTCAAATGTGCTTTTCAAGAAATGAATCTGAACTGGTCATTGTATTGCTTTTGAATCTGTCTTCCATTAAAAAAACACATTAATTTTGCATTAAAGTCTATCAAGGTTTATAGAAACTGTGCTCCTGTCTTCTGGGTATATATAATGTACATTAAAAGTGCATTTTGTACTAGGCAATGAAGCTTGACTTGCAGGAACATTTTCATGGCCTATTCTAGGGCTTATTTTATAGTCCCTGTAAACTCTTTGCCAAGGCAATATAAATTCTACGTAATACAACTAATAAAAATAACAAACATTTACATGGTAGGACAAGTTGGAAGATGGTTAATTTTTGTCTGGTTTACAGTTATGGCTAAGAAGTTACAAAAGATTGGAAAAATGAGCAGTGCATAAATATATGATATAATAAATATGATATGATTGAATTTTCAATACGTGATGAAGTTGGGAGGATTGTCAGCAAAATCTCTACCTTGGACTTCTGGAGGGCTGACTTTGGTCTATTCAGGACGCTGGTTTGGAGAGTACTTTGGGAAGCAGCCGTCAAAAACAAAGGGGTCCAGGAAGGCTGGATTTACTTTAAGAATGAAATTATGAAGGTGCAGGGGCAGGCTGTCCCTGTGTGCCGAAACAGGAGCTGGCGGGGAAGAAGACCAGCCTGGTTGAGCAGGGAACTATTGCAAGAACTCAGAAATGAAAAAATAGTGAATCAACTTTGGAAAAAGGGGCAAGTGAATCAGGAAGTGTTTATGGATATTGTAAGGTCATGTAGAAAGAGAATTAGAGATGCAAAAGCTCAGTTAGAACTTAATCTGGCCATTTCTGTTAAGGATAATAAAAAGTGCTTTTATAAATACATTAATAACAAAAGAAGGGCCAGGGAAAGTCTCCATTTCTTATAGGATGAGGGGGGGGGAACTTAGTCATGAAAGACAAAGAAAAGGCTGAGGTACTTACCACCTTCTTTGCCTCAGTTTTAAAAAAAAGACAGGTTATCCTCAGGGCAATTGGGCTCCTGAGCTGGTAGAGAGGGATGGGGAGCGGAACACCCCTCCTGTAATCCAGGAGGAAATAGTTAGTGACCTGCTGTGCCACTTAGATCCCAACAAGTCTATGGGACCAGACGGTATTCATCCTAGGGTGCTGGGGGAGCTGGCAGAAGAACTTGCTAAGCTGCTCTCCATCCTTTATCACTGGTCCTGGCTAACAGGGGAGGTCCCAGATGACTGGAGCTTGGCCAATGTGACACCCATCCACAAGAAGGGCTGGAAGGAGGATCTGGGGAAGTACAGGCCTGTCAGTCTGACCTTGGTGCCTGGCAAGATTATGGAGCAAATCATCCAGAGTGCCATCTAGCAGCATATACAAGAAAACCAGGAGATAAGGCCCAGCCAGCAGGGGTTTAAAATCATAGAATCATAGAATGGTAAGGTTGGAAGGGACCTTAAGGATCATCAGGTTCCAACCTCCCTGCTATAATCAGGGACACCTCCCACTAAACCAGGCTGCACAAAGCCTCATCCAATCTGGCCTTATACACCTCCAGGAAGGGGGCTTCTACAACCTCCCTGGGCAACCTATTCCAGTGCCTTACTACCCTCATGATGAAGAATTCCTTCCTGACGTCTAACCTAAATCTACCCTTTTTCAGTTTAAAACCATTATTCCTTGTCCTATCACTGCCCTCTCTGGTGGAAAGCCCCTTCCCAGCTTTCCTGTAGCCCACTTCAGGTACTGGAAGGCTGCTATAAGGTCTTCCCAGAGCCTTCTCTTCTCTAGACTGAATAGTTTAAATTCTCTCAGACTGTCTTCACAGCAGAGGTGCTCCAGCCCTTTGATCATCTTTGTGGCCCTTCTCTGGACCCTCTCCAACATATCCATGTCTTTCCTGTGCTGAGGGCTCCAGAATTGTACACAGTACTCCAGGTGTCACCTCAAAAAAAGGAAGGAAAGGAAGGTCCTGCCTGACCAATCTGATCAACTTTTATGACTGGGTGACCTGCCTAGTGGATGAGGGGAAAGCTGTAGATGTGGTCTACCTAGACTTCAGCAAAACCTTTGACACAGTCTCACACAGCATCCTGGCTGGATGACCGGGCCCAAGAGAGTGGTGGTGGATGGTGCTGTAGCAGCGTAGGAGAAAGGGACCTGGGGGTCCTGGTGGACAGGAGGATGACCATGAGCCAGCAATGTGCCCTTATGGCCAAGAAGGCCAATGGCATCCTGGGGTGCATTAGAAAGGGTGTGGTTAGTAGGTCAAGAGAGGTTCTCCTCCTCCTCTATTCTGCCTTGGTGAGGCCGTATCTGGAGTATTGTGTCCAGTTCTGGGCCCCTCAGTTCAAGAAGGACAGGGAACTGCTTGAAAGAGTCCAGCACAGAGCCACAAAGAAGATTAAGGGAATGGAACATCTCCCTTATGAGGAAAGGCTGAGGGAGCTGGGCCTCTTTAGCTTGGAGGAGAGGACACTGAGGGGTGACCCATCAAAGTTTACAAATATGTTAAGAGGGAGTGTCAGGATGATGGAGCCAGGCTTTTTTCAGTGGTGTCCAGTGATAGGACAAGGGGCAATGGGTGCAAACTGGAGCATAGGAGGTTCCATGTAAATATCAGAAAAAACTTCTTTACTGTGAGAGTGACAGAGCACTGGAACAGACTGCCCAGAGAGGTTCTGGAGTCTCCTTCACTGGAGACATTCAAAACCCACTTGGACAAGTTCCTGTGGGATGTACTCTAGGTGACCCTGCTCTGGCAGGGGGGGTTGGACTAGATGATCTTTTGAGGTCCCCTCCAACGCCTAGGATTCTGTGATTCTGTGATTCTGCACTGTATCCATTTGCCATCTGGTTACTAGTGCTGTCCCTCAGAGTTCAGTGCTATTCAATATCTTTATTGAAGACCTGGATGTGGGGATTGAGTCCACCCTTAGGAAATACACAGTTGACACCAAGTTGGGGGGGAGTGTCAATCTGCTGGAGGGTAGGAAGAAGCTGAAGAGGGACTTGGACAGGCTGGATTGATGGGCCGAGGCCAAAGGTATGAGGTTCAACAAGACCAAGTACTGGGTCCTGCACTTTGGCCACAATAACCCCAGGCAGTGCTACAGGCTGGAGGTAGAGTGGCTGGAGAGCAGCCTGGCAGAGAGGGACCTGGGAGTGCTGGTGGACAGCCGGTTGAACATGAGCCAGCAGTGTGCCCAGGTGGCCCGGAAAGCCAATGGCATCCTGGCTTGTATCAGGAATAGTGTGGCCAGCAGGAGTAGGGATGTAATTCTCCCCCTGTACACAGCACTGGTGAGGCCTCACCTCGAGTACTGTGTGCAGTTCTGGGCCTCTTACTTCAAGAAAGATATTGAGGTACTGGAGCGGGTCCAGAGAAGAGCAACGAGGCTGGTGAAAGGACTAGTAGGAAATTCTTATGAAGAGAGGCTGAGGATGCTGGGGTTGTTTAGCCTGGAGAAGAGTAGACTCAGGGGGGACCTCATCACTCTCTTCAACTACCTGAAGGGAGGTTGTAGTCAGGTTGGGGCTGGGCTTTTCTCCCAGGCAACCAGTGACAGGATGAGAGGGCACCGCCTGAAGCTGTGCTAAGGAAGGTTTAGGTTGGATATTAGGAAGTAATTCCTCATGGAGAGGGTGATCAGACATTGGAATGGACTTCCCAGGGAAGTGGTGGAGTCAACATCCCTGGAGGTGTTAAAGGAAAGATTGGATGTGGCACTTAGTGCCATGGTCTAGCTGATGCAGTGGTGTTAGGTGATAGGCTGGACTTGATGATCTCAGAGGTCTTTTCCAGCCTCAATAATTCTGTGATTCTATAATTCTGTTATCTTCAATAAAGAGAGTCCCACAATATGAATGGAAAGTGATTGTACCGTATTTGGGTTCAAAGGAAAATAAAAGTCTGGTCTGCCAGATTATAATGACCACTTTCTCCCCTTCTGCGTCTCATCCTGTCTATCCTTCTCTTCCAAATTAAAATGAGGAGTCAAATTTCTGAATACCACTCAATGATGTGTTTTAAAATAAAACCATGTTTTGCAAATATAGTGATAGCATGTAACTGCTATCTCCTTTTTACATTTTTTATGGAAAAAATCAAGTTTAGAAAAGTTAAGTGTCTTCTTGTCCTGGTTTGAGCCAGGATGAAGCTAATTTTCCTTTTATTGATCTTTTTTTCCTTCAGTAAGCTCTCTTTTAACTAGCAGCAAGTGTTCCAACTAGTGGACTGATAACACTGGAATGTTTATGTTACTGCTGAGACTCCAAGGTCATGTCTTTGCCCTGCCGCCTCCGACAGTACCGGGAGAAGGAAAATTGTATCTATGACCCCCCCGTAGGGAGGCTGGACTAGACGGATAGCAAAATTGACCAAAGTATTCTATTCCATATATCTATGTAAGCTCAGAGGAAGGTCAGAGATCACAGAAGACAACATTCTTCTTTTTTTCTTCTTCCTTTCTCTTCCGTCCATGGCTGGCATCGGGGGGAGGACTCCATCCATCCATCCATCCATCCATCCATCCATCCATCCATCCATCCATCCATCACCATTGACCCCTAGGCTCATGCATTTCTGACCCTCACAACTCTCCCCTCAGCTCCTGTCTGCTCTGCCACTCTCTCCAGCAGCACTCTGGGACATTTCAGAACTGCTCACATCTCAGGAGTGTGCCGGGGGAGTTGCTGGAAGTGGGGGGAGGCAAGAGGCTTTTGTACATTCCTGAACACACTTGTATATAATTGTACATATTTTCTTTTATCATTAGTGTTTAATTAAAGATGTCTAGTTTAGTTTTCAATCCAGAAAAGTCTCTCTCTCTCTCCTTAATTTTATCTCTCCTTCCCTACCTGGGGGATGGTGGAGGGGATCAAGAACATTGTTGTCTCTGGTTTAATTGCCAATCCTGAGTCAACCATGACAACCAACAAAAAGCTGTCACACAGACATTAGAACAGTACGTTTTATGAAGTAAAGACGTATTAAAAATATTAATGAAGAGGGTTAAAATTATACATTAGAAATGAAAGGTAAAATCCTGAAATGTTAAGTGTCTCAAAGCTTCAGAGATGATCTAGGCTTCTTTAAAATATCTAATTACTTCCCATTAAGTAGGATAGTTTTCTCAATACTTTCCTTATAATGGGCAATAACTAACTTTTCCTAATCTTATTGAAGGACACTGCAAATGAAAATCCTAAAAGCTAAGGACACACCAAGAAACATGCTTACTTCTTTTGCTTGCTTTCTGAAAGAACAAAAAGCCAGGTGACACACCAATAGTATAAATTTACTCATTTTATTTAAAGACAATATTAAGAGGAAAGTATAAAGTGTGCTAGAATTGAAAACCAACATTAATTTAATTAGAAAAAAAATGCAGTAGCACTTTATAGATTTGTACAGTCTTTGAAAGATTATTATTCTTTTTGCCAAGCAAAAACAATGACTGTAAAGCATTCAACCTTGATAGTTTAGATGAAGTTTGTTCTCACTAAAACATATTGGTATGGGGGAGCAAAGAAAGGTGAAAGCTGACTTAAGATCAAAAGTTTAGATGTAGGCAAAGAGAGGAGAGAAAGGAGGAAATTCGCAAATAAAGTGCAAAATACTTGTGTTAATGTTTATAAATATTGCAGGGATTTCATTAGTGCCTGAAGGAAATTTTAATACCTCTTGGTCAATGAAAGAAATTCTGATTCTGCTACCAAGAGACTACAGCAAGTGTTGTCTTGAGAAATGTGTAATCCATCTGTCCTGCATAGAGGAGCTTGGGTGAGCAAAGATATTTTAAAATCCTAAGCACGTGTCCTTTTCAATGGATAAAAGTTATTGATTTTCCACTGGGAAAAACTGGGTAGAGAGATATTGACACCTGCTTCCTTTAGAGCTGTTCATCCAGCTGAAATGGGCCGGGAGTGTAAGCCAGTAAATGAGCAGATTTTTGTTGCTTTAATCCTAGTCTCTATATTAGCACTGTCTCATGCGCATGATAGTATTTTATGATCTGGAATCTTGGTTGGACCTATCCACCATCTCCTGCTCACCTTGCTTGGGTACAGTTAGATATGTACTGCCAGACCTAGGAGCTCCTTTGACCCCTATCTCACCTTCCCTTGAACAGCAGCTGGACTTTGCAGCACCCTGATACCAAGCACCTTTGTTGTCTCAAGACTGTCAGCAGTCCTGAAATGCACTCAGAAATTTGTCACACCCAGCGGTTTGTACAGAAACAATGTGGGCAGCTGTTGGGAGCTGCTGTTTCTGGTAGTGACTTCACACAGGATGGTGGCCAGTTTGGTGTTTTAACTAAGGGATGAGAGCAGTTTCCTGCTCCTTCTTTTCTACAAACTCAGGGACATACTCCCTCATATTTTTTCATGTGCCGCCTTTGTGCTTTTTTGCAATTCTTGGTGTGTTGCAAGGTATGGCGGAGTTCCTCTGTTCCCTATACTAGACAGATTATTTCTACTGCCCATGCAGAAACTCAGCAAGAATTGTGACCTTGTTCAGATGTAAGGTACAGCTGGCTAAACAATTTAGCAGTGTTAGAAAACATTCTAGTGGTGAAGAGGAAGCACTGCAATTTCAAGGTATCCTCTAAAATTGGTGTGATCTACAGCTCTTAAAGAAGGTGAAGGCAAGTGTCTTAGATAAGATACCTACAAGAGAACTACAATACATGCTAGGATCTTAATAAAGTTTATCTTCCCATTGCCTTCCTCACAGCTTTATGTAAGTCCCACTGCTCTTACCCTCTTTGCAGATTCTTAGCTACCAGCTGAGTTTTTTAGACATTAAGCATTTATAGCTGCTTTTCCTGTTACTTGTTTCGTCTTTCTGGGATATGGCTCAGCAATACACACCTGCTGTAGAACAGCTTGTGGAGTCAGTGGTGCCTGTCAAAAACACTGCATGCTGGCATTTATGTCATCAGAGATGATGATAAACTTGTGTTTTAATCTATTTAAGTCCAGTTTAAACAACTTCCAAGTTATCCTGAGTGATCTGGCAGAATATCCCAGCTCACCGATGCTATTGTGATTAATACGTAAAGTTCTACTGTCTAACCTGTGAAGGTAGATTTTTTTTTTTTTGAAGTGAGGACTGTTTTCTTGCTGACTACCTTCATTCATACAATACTAATACTTAGCAGTGATGTAATACTTACTTATCAAAGGCAGATAAGTGTTAAGCCTTTTCTGCAAGGTGGGAGGAAGCTGGGATGTAGCACAGGAAAAAAAAAAAAAAACTTGTCCAAATGAATGCAGTGGATTGAGAGAAGTTAGAGTAAAATGAAGATGTAGAAAAGGGCAGCATTTCAGCCCAAGATAGACTAACTTGGTGACCTCTGAAAAATCTTCCGAATATTGTCCCCGATGCCCCAAAATTTATCTTTTTTATATTTGGCCAATTCTGAAAAGAATTGCACCTAAGTGAAGTTATTAATAATATTGGGATTTGCTGCATTTGTCCACATCCTTTTGTAGTTAGTCTATTAATCGGACACTGCTGAAATGCTTTCCATACGAGACATGAGCTTATCTGTAAATAGCAAAGCACTTAAGATATATTATTATTTCTCATGAAACATCTCTCTGATGTATCAGCCTATGCATGTCGTAAGGGAATGAAAGTAAAGATTCTGTGTAGCCCAACAGAGCTTTAGAAATCTCAGACTCTTAAAATAGAGTGTTATTGTGACAACATAACAGAAAAAAAAATGCAATGCTAGTCTGTGACTCAGAGATTGGAGGAGGTTTTTGTAAGTAGTCTTTTTGCTCCCACTGCTCTGCTTCACACATTTCTCTTTTCTCAGTAAAACAGAATATCCCTTTCAGGGAAGCACTTCTGCTCACATCAAATGCCATGACAACTCTGCATAGAACATTTTATTACTAGGAAAAAAAAATGCTGCATAGTAAAATGTAAAGTTTAATTATTGTGTCAGTTTATATTACACTTTATTTTTGTGAAATGAAGCTTTTATTTTCCTCAGTGCTCACTTAGATGTTAAATGGCTCAAGTGTCCTGACTACTGTGATGGCAAAACAGTAACTGCATCCATTTCATACTATAATTGCAGTCTCGGGTAAAGTGCTGTTACTCAGTGAATTATTCCACATAGCCAAATGTATTTATATTTCTGAAAATGAATCTACAAAACTATGTAATCTTTAGTACAAGGTAAACAAAAAAAATAAAAAATCCTCCCCAATCTTTTATGGAACCTAATTATTTTTATACATAAATAGAAATTTAATTTCTTTTATACTGCTTAGTGCAGTCAACTGTTTTGTTATTAATTATAGCACTGTTACTAATACCCAGGAATGATATTTTAATAAGGTTTAATCTTATTTTTTCACATTGTAGTGTATTTTATAGTTATGTTTTTCTGCCTTACTTTGCCTTCGTAGTCTTTATATACATACAAAAGTAAACCCTATTTCAAATAAATTAGTCATTTATGTCATGTCTGGACAAAGAAAAGTTATTATGTAGACTGGTATTGTGTGAAAGTTAAGCTAGTTAATAATAATAATAATAAAGACACTTAATCTCTGATCAAGTCTAGAACCTTTCTGAAATACTCAGTTTCTTTGTTAGTGCCCAGTTTTACCTCAAATCAACCCTGCATCAGAGTCATGTGGTCTACTAATGTCCCTTGTCTTCTGAGAAAAGGAGTTTTAAAGCCAGGACGAAGGACTGCTTATGACACAGGTGCTTTTACGCAGGGCTAATGCTCTTCAGATAATCACTGAAGAAAACTGGGATAGGATAAATAGTTCACTTCAGCTAAGCTTCTGTTATTTCCACTGTAAGTTGCTATTCTGCAACACCTGTGTTTACTGTGCCTAAATGCTTTAAAAGAAGATAAAGGCGAAGCCACAGTCAGAAGACTTAGTTCAGATGAACAGTAACTAGCAAAACATCAATGATTTTTTTTTTCTGCAATAACTGTTCAAATGCTGCAGTTTAGCTAGTGCTATATTTTGGGGCAGTAAACTGGTCTTAGGCCAGTACAAGCAAGGAGAGACATCTTGAGTCAAAGATGACAAGTTGTTTCCCAAGCTTTCTCTGTACTTAAAATAATCTGTACCTTGGTTATTTGGAGTAACTTATATCTAAAGCCTAAATAGATTTGCAGGCTGGTGCAGTGCGATAGCAAATGTAATGCCATGGCAAAGGTAGTGATGACTTTCCTGAAGCTGTTTTCTGCATTAAGGGTATGGGCAGTGAGGGGACAGTTTATTCTTTCTTAGGTCCATGTTAAAACGTAAAAATGTCCTTTGTATGGATTATGCTTGGATTTATGGATTTTCTGCTATGAATACTAAAGTTAATTTTTCAAGCACTGTCTTTTATTAATGTCTTTCCCTTTCAATATCCAGTCAAAAGGAAGATCTAGCCACAGAGAAATGTGTTGCTGCTATCTGCTAATCCCTCACCAGAAAAGGGAAGAAAAGTAATTGTCTGCTTTTGTCTCACATCCTTTGTGTAGTCATTAAGTAGCAAAAGAATCCCCGGAGAAGGTAACTGGGGTAGGGTTTAACCCACTCAAGTTTTTACCTGTTATATATTTTTTATAATGAGATCTAAGATTTGACATTCTGTGAACCAGCCTCTTCAAGTTTCCTTTCAAAGGCTTGTTTTTTATCTTGCTTTTTTTTTAGAAGCTGCCATAAAAACTGGGCTGAAAACCACCAGTTATTCTAACTGCTGCAAAAGGGAAGAACAAGGGCGCTCTTGTACTAAATGACTGTTGTAAGAAACCAAACTTGAATCCTTCTGGTTCATTGCTTAGAGAACAGGAGGAACTTCAAGGAAGTCACTGACCCCATACTCCCTGTTGCCCCTGCATCTGTGCAGGTGCTCCTGGTGGCAGATGTTGCAAGGGGACAGATGGTGGAACCTGATTAGGCTGCCATTTCCCAAACACTAACAATCTCTTATCCACATTCAGGCAGCTTATATAATTTCAATTCTGGCATTACATTGTGCTATTTACAGATACCTGAAATTCTTTGTCATAATCACCACTTAAACTGCACTATGGAATTATTTTGTCATATCTTCACTCATGTTGAATTAATAGGAAAAAAAATGAAGGTAAATGGTCTGAGGAATATGGAATTTCCCATTCAAGGAACAAGAACTTCGAGTTGCAAGTGCAGAAAAACATTTTATTAACGGGAAGGACTAGCAGCTGGTGGCTGCTCTGTGACCAACCCATGGTCTCAGGGTACTTCCTAGTGGACAGATGTTTTGTTCGTAAAATGGGCACGATCACAATTAGCAGATGTGTTGCCAGTCTAGTGGAATAGTCAGGGAATGCTTATGTAGATAGGTGATCCGTTAAGATCTTTAATGGTTTTATTCATTAATAATGTAGACTTTGCTGACCTGAACCTGTCAGAAGCACATTGACGAAAGAGTACACAGACCTGATACTACCACTGATGTTGAAGGGCTTGCTTTGTGCAGAGAACATGGACTTAATTCTTCCTTACTGCTAAATCGATGTAACGCAAAGAAGAGAAAACCTTAGGTGTAATACAGATAGCATCTAACACCAATAAAAATTGGACTTCAGAAATTCCATTTGAGAAAATTAAGAAATTGTCAATATGTCCTCTGTAGTAGTATAGTAGTATAAGAAGTAGTATTCTTATACTACTTTAAAAATATGAGTAAAAGCAAGTTTTTAATATCTTGTAACTCTCTGGATTGTAATTTTATTATTAAACATCTCTAGTTGTTTAATTTATTGGTCTTGGGCTTTCCTTCTCTATGCCCCTATTCTCCTGGTACAGATTTCTCTTTCATAACAAGAGAAATACCATAAATAAATTCAGTTGTAGGAGAATAAATGGTAAGTAACTTAAACTTCCAAGAATACATCACAGATTAGGTTTTGCATTTTAGAAATAGACACAAGTGTTACATACTTTGCTGTATAAGGATTTTTGTATTAGGAAGGACGATTCTACATTTTCCCATGTGTATATTTTGTATATTAATTTCTGAGTCATCTTTATTTTGGATGGGATTTTACTTTTGTTTCTTGAATCAAATCCACTTTAGTGACACAGCTAATGTGTCTAAAGGCCATTATAGAGTCTGTCTCTCACAGATACTGAAACAGATGTGTTATTAAAAGGGGAAATATTTCCTCTGCTTTTTGTTAGGGTTTTGGTGTTTTAGGCTTTCTGTTGCTATAACTGTTGCCACAGACTTGTGGGCAGCTGGTTTTGATTCCATTCACCATGAGATGATCTTTCTTATCCTGCCTTACCTATAACTCTAATTATCTGGATCACTTTCCTGCATAAACATACATGCATAGGGGGTTTTCTGTTCTTAAGGACATTAACTGAAGGTGTTGCAAGCAAATTGTATACACCAGTGCATGAGGGAGAACCAGTGTCTCACTGAATACACCTGTAGGTCTCCAGAAAATGCATGAATGTACATTGTGAGGAAACCCAGGTGAATTTAGGAGTATTGCCATGCCTCACCTGTTTCTTGGTTGATATGAAGTCCTATATAATAGAATCATAGAATGGTTTCATTTGGAAGGGACCTTAAAGCTCATTTAGTCCCAACCCCCCTGCCATGGACAGCGACACCCCCCACTAGACCAGACTGGTCCAAGCACCGTCCAATCTGGCCTTGAGCACTTCCAGGGAGGGGCACAGTTTCTCTGGGTAACCTGTGCCAGTGTCTTACTACCCTCACTCACCATGCTTCACAGAAAATAATTTCTTACTAATATCTAATTTAAATCTACCCTCTTTCAGGGGTCACACACCAAAGTTGCCATTTCCAGTCTTTCTAAGGTCATCAGTTTCTGAATGCTGGTGCCTGCTGCCTTGAAAGTGTGTACATTCCTGTCTTTAATTGGTTAAGCCTGTAAAGTACACTCGAAGTGTGAATGGTAACTCTGTTCCTGGTCAGCAAGGGACTCATAGAGGAACTTTCCAGATTTTCTACACCTGCTATTAATCAAGTCCAGAGACAGTTTATAAATTTTCTTGATCAAAAGATCAGATTAATCTTAAGCAGAAAAACTTAATGTGCATTTTATGTTCCTGTAGCAGCTCTCATGACGCTGTCAGTTCTTGTAAGCCACACTAAAAATGTAAAACATAATCCAGCTGTCAGTGAGCAAGTTCCAGCTGCTTGATCACAAATTATATTTTCCTTTGAAATACTTTCTCTGAAACTTAAAGCTGTTTTCATTATCCTAATACACTTGGGTGTTAGTGGGGGGAAAAATATTATTTCGTAATGTAATTGACCTGACAAAGTAGTAGCTTTTTAAATTCCACAGATATTTAAAAAATAAACAAAACCCATGATAATCCTGCTTGTACAAAGTCAATTGTGTTAGATATTTTCATTATTTATACATAGCATCCTACAGAACTCAGTAAGCTTATTCTTTATGAAACTAAAACTTTATTTCAGCCAAGTATTGCATTTTTATTCTAATATAAAGGACGAAGTAAAAAAAACCCAACAACTTGGTAGTTGAAAGCATGTAATTTGAGTTAGAATATGGGCATGACATCTTTTTATTTAGCTCTTACTTGTTGCAAGTGTGAGCACTGGAGAACATACCAAAAGGAATGTTTCGTATCTTGATGTCTCCAGTACAGACAGACTGCCTTTCAGGCTAGCAAAACTAGTCTTGGGTATTTCTTAGCAGTCACAGGATATTTGTTTCAGCTCACAGACAAATTCTAAATAAAGTATCAAACTGTCATTTTCAGGCAACCATGATTTAACTGTCTCTTTCAACCTTAAAATTCCATAAGCATATGTTAAAAAACCCCAAACAACAAACTGGAAGAGTTGCTCTTTATCTGAAATTGTCTGTAAAAGGAATGAGATTTTACTCTTACATTAATAATTTGTGGCAGTTAGGTGCATAGAAATACCTGTTTCCTCCTGCCTAAAGGAGAAATGACATTTAGAGTTCTTTCCTGTATAACACAAAGCTTGACCATTTTTAACTACAAAAGTTAAAAACTGTATGATAATTTTCATTATATATCTGTGACATTCAAAATGTCCACTGGATTTTTCATTTAGCAATCAAAAGTAATTAAATTAAATTATGCGTTATATGTATACTTGGTGACGATTGAATCACTGAAAGTAGGATTCTAAATTAGCCTGAAAAATTGTGCACTAAATATGCAGTTCAAGCTTTTTCATGAAAATTTACTTTTATGTTCATAACACAGTGCGACAATGAAAGTCATATACAGTAATGAGATGGTAACACTGGGCAACCTTGAAGAGACTGACTGTTGGAATATTTATGTGACTACAGTGTGTAGCTATTTAACATTGGATATTAACTTTTAATATGGATTCCCTTGATTGGTGAGAGTAACGCTATTTCTTATTTGTGCATTTCTTTTGAGAGCAGATCTTCAATAAGTTCTAAATGTGCATCTAAATACAGATCATGTAATGACTGAACTCTCATTTAATGAAGGTTTAATTGCATTATCCATCAAACATTTGCAGGAACTCTTATCCTGACACAGTGGCTTCTCTGCTAACACTTGTTATGGTTGGATGACCAGGCCCAGAGAGTGATGGTGAATGGAGTGGCATCCAGCTGGCATCCAGTGACCAACGGTGTCCCCCAGGGATCAGTACTGGGCCCAGTCCTATTCAATATCTTTATTGACAACCTGGGTGTGGGGATTGAGTCCACCCTCAGTAAATTCGCAGCTGACACAAAGCTGGGGGGAAGTGTTGATCTGCCAGAGGGTAGGAAGAAGCTGCAGGAGGACCTGGACAGGCTGGATCAATGGGCTGAGGCCAATGGCACGAAATTCAACAAGACCAAGTGCAGGGTCCTGCACTTTGGCCACAATAACCCCAGGCAGCGCTACAGGCTGGAGGTAGAGTGGCTGGAGAGCAGCCTGGCAGAGAGGGACCTGGGAGTACTGGTGGACAGCCGGTTGAACATGAGCCAGCAGTGTGCCCAGGTGGCCCGGAAGGCCAATGGCATCCTGGCTTGTATCAGGAATAGTGTGGCCAGCAGGAGTAGGGATGTAATTCTCCCCCTGTACACAGCACTGGTGAGGCCTCACCTCGAGTACTGTGTCCAGTTCTGGGCCTTTCACTTCAAGAAGGACGTTGAGGTGCTGGAGCAGGTCCAGAGGAGAGCAACAAGGCTGGTGAAAGGACTAGAGGGAAAGTCTTCTAGGGAGAGGTTGAGGATGTTGGGGTTGTTTAGCCTGGAGAAGAGGAAACTCAGGGGGGACCTTATCACTCTCTACAACTACCTGAAGGGAGGTTGTAGTCAGGTGGGGGCTGGGCTCTTTTTCCAGGCAACTAGTGACAGGATGAGAGGGCACAGCCTGAAGCTGCTCCAAGGGAGGTTTAGGTTGGATATTAGGAAGTACTTCCTCACAGAGAGGGTGATCAGACATTGGAATGGACTTCCCAAGGAAGTGGTGGAGGCACTGTCCCTGGATGTGTTCAAGGAAAGGCTGGATGTGGCACTTAGTGCCATAGTCTAGACGGTGTGGTGGTGTTGGTCATAGGCTGGATTTGATGATCTTAAAGGTCTTTTCCAGCCTTGGTAATTCTGTAATTCTGTAATTCTGTTATTGTTTCATTTTCCCAGTACATTGTCAGGAGGAAAATAAAATGGCCTTTCTAAAGGTTAGTTAATTACAGATAATAAATTTTGTTTTGCAGATGTAGACTCCCAGATGATTTAATTTCCCAACGAAGTGTATTGAGACAATAAATTAAAGCTTACCTTTTATTTGTAGTCCTAAATTTCCTATAAAATGAAAGGTGAAAGAATAAGGAGTCCTTTTGGATTTATCAGTGTGCTTTGTCTTACACTATAACTTGAAAGAGATCAGTACCATATTTGCCTTTTAGCTTATACTACACAGTAATTTGAATAGCATTAAACACTATTGGAAGTAAAAATATCTCAATTAGACAAGGTAGTAAAATTAAGAGAATCTGACGCCTGTTTTCAACATGGCTGCAATCTGCTTTCAGGCCTTGAGCCTGTCATTTCACCTTTCTAGAACTCTTGTTTCCTTTAACAGGTGAAGCTGAGATAATGAACATCTTGGGAAGGGCTATGAGATCTAATGATGAGCAAAGATGTTGTAGAAGTGAAGAATTTTCTTTAAGAAGTCTCCTCTTGATTCTACTTGATTAATAAACTGTTTTAGCTCTGCTTTGCTGGGATACATGGGAACAGAAGAATTAGTCTTACTGAAGCTGAAACATTACAGTAGAGATCTTGCACTTGAGAGATTTCCTTAAAGTCAAGCTAATGCTCTAATTAATTTGAATATGGGAAAGTTTATAAATATTTGTGAAGTTTCTTCCAAGCTTTTTCTTTCCTCCTTACTCTTTGAGAGGCAAACGTTATTTTCTATTTATTCTTTGAGTACACGTCTTTTTCTAGACTGAATTAGTGGCTTGCTCATTCCACAACAAAGTGTAACTTACTCCTGCTAACCTTAGACACATAACCGTTGCCCATGGAAAGGTTCTGCAACAACTGGCATTCTAGCTCATAGGAAAAGCTGAAAGTAAATCTCACTCCTGAGTTCCCAGCATGGCTGCTTATTTTTCTAACTGGCTGCACTATTAAAAAATGTTACTTGGTGAGACTTGCTGACCAAGTGAATCTGAGACTAGCATTCAGACTCATGAGCTACATCTGTGTTGGCTGCCAACTGTGTGAACAAGGACATCAACACCCTGGTAGCATCTCTAGGGTTGGAACTGAGAGCTGTTTTCTCTGGACTTACATAAAATTCTTTAAGTTTAAGGCTTATATATAATTCTGAGTATCTTAATCATAGCTGTATCATCCTAGGCTTTAGTAGTGACCTTTAGTTTCTGGTGATGGTACAAATTGTGATCAAGTTAATATTATTAAATACTAAAGAAAATTAATAGCAAATTGCAAATATTTTGTAGTTACTTTTGGCAATGCAGACAGAGCAGCACTCTTCTACTTCCTACTGTCCTCTTCAAACAGAACAGAACAGAGTTGTCGACATATGCTAGGCTATCTGTAGAGCAAAAATAGCAGTTGGAAACATTTTTATGCACACACTTTTTATTAGGTTCAGTGAAAAGCATGCTAGGTGTGTACTGTCTTTATGGAATTTCCTCTTGAATCTGACATACCTAATTTGTACGGTGTCATGGCCTCAATTTTCTGTCTCTAAACATTTTTCTTTATTGGGGATAGGCAATAAATTTAGACTTTAAGGGGAATGCATCATGGTTAATGATGAAAAATTGGATTTATCAAAAGCTTAATTAGATTTGAATGACACAATCTTTTCCCTTTAATTCTCACCTACTTTTAAACAATGTCTACCAAGTAAGTATGATGGATTCCTGTAATGTCAGGAAACAAAGTATAGATCAGTATTTTGTTACAATACTTGGTGGTCCTATTATCACGTTCATGAATACCTTAATAAGAATCGAGGTGCTAAAGTTATTAATACTTACAGGCAATTTTCTTAGCAAAGGGTGGGAATTACTGAAACTGATTTGAATGAGTTTTTGTACTAGCTCTGGGATGCTTTGTACTCTATTTTCCTTCTCTTCTTTCAAAAGGAGAAAAGCACAAAGAATCTGGGATGGAAGCCTTCTGGGAGACAAGCCTGTTTTTGTAAACAGGTGATACTTCAAAGCTGAGTGAAAGCTAGGATCTAGTGCCAGGTTAATCAAACCTACCAAAACCATGTGAACGTTCAGAAAAGGGAAGCCTAAGGAAGGTGAAGGTAATATATATAGAGGGGACAATGATGCAGACAGAGGTTGCTGCATGGCCAGCACAGACTTGTGGTTCACCTCTGTTCAGGCCTTGCTCTGAGAAGGGCATGACTGGAAAAGGCATCTGGGAAAGGGTGAGGATGGGGCTGAGGGAATTATGTACTAAACGCAGTTCTGGGAAGCAGCTTTTTGGTGTTTTATCTGTTGCTGCCTTTGCATGTAAAGCATTGGCTTGCTTTGACAGAAGTAGGTAGATGATTCAGTGATTCAGCTAGAGTTTTGTGCTACCACTATTGTTACAAGCAAAACCTGCAATTCAAACTGAATTGTGTAGTGCCTTTTGTGGTGTAAGCAAGCGAGGGTCAGGATGGAATTACAAAACAGCTCTTGTATTTGAGCCCAAATTAGGATTTCAGTGTGTGTTTCCAGAGCTGAAAATAGTACTCCCCCCCCTGCAACAGCTCAGGAAAACAAACAAAAGAGAGGGTTCATATGTGCTACTAAAAAATGTATGAGTTTTCATAAGTCTGTGGGACTAAGTTTTTACACAAGTCTATGGGACCTGATGAAATGCATCGCAGAGTCCTGAGTGAATTGGCTGATATAGTTGCCAAGCCACTCTCCATGATATTTGAAAAGTCATGGCAGTCAGGTGAAGTTCCTGGTAACTGGAAAAAGGGAAACATTACACCCATTTTTAAAAAGGGTAGAAAGGAGGACCCTGGAAACTACCGACCTGTCAGCCTCACCTCTGTGCCTAGGAAGATCATGGAACAAATCCTCCTAGAAGTTCTGACAAGACACATGGAGGACAGGGAGGTGATTTGAGGTGGACATCATGGTTTTACTAAGGGCAAGTCCTGCCTGACCAACCCACTGGCTTTTTACAAAGGAATGACTACATCAGTGAACAAGGAAAAGCAGTGGATGTTAACTATCCCGACTTCTGCAAGGCCTTTGACATGGTACCCCACAGCATCCTTCTCTCTAAGTTGGAAAGATATGGATTTGATGGGTGGTCTGTTTGGTGGATAAGGAATTGGCTGGATGGTCACATCCAGAGGGTAGTGGTCAATGGCTTGATATCCAGATGGAGATGAGTGACAAGTGGTGTCCCTCAGGGGTCCGTACTGGGACCAGTGCTGTTTAATATCTACATCAATGATACAGACAGTGGCACCCTCAGCAAGTTTGTGGCTGACACCAAGCTGACTGGTCTAGTTGAAATGCCAGAGAGATGGGATGTTATCCAGAAGGACTTGGACAAGTAAGAGCAGTGGCCAAGTGCAAGGTCCAGTATGTAGGTAGGGAAAATCCTCATTATCAATATAGGCTGGGGGATGATGTGACTCTGCTTTGGTGTGACCTCACCTGGAATACTGTGTCCAGCTGTGGAGCCTTCAACACAAGAGGGACATGGACCTGTTGGAAAGAGTTCTGAGAAGGGCCACAAAAATGACCAGAGGGCTGGAGCACCTCTCCTGTGGAGACAGGCTGAGAGAGCTGTGGTTGTTCAGCTTGGAGAAGAGAAGGCTCCACGGAGACCTAATAGTGGCCTTGTACATGAAGGGGCCTACAGGAAAGCTGGGGAGGGACTTTTTACAAGGGCACATAGCGATAGGATGAGGGGCAATTGCCTTAAATGAGAGCAGGATAAAATTAGATTGGATATTAGGAAGAAGTTCATTACTATGAGGCTGGTGAAGCACTGGAACAGGTTACCCAGAGGAATGGTGGAGGCCTCATCCCTGGAGACATTCAAGGTCAGGCTTGTCAAGGCTCTGAGCAACCTGATCTAGTCTAAAAGGTCCCTGCGCAATGCTGGGGGTTGGCTGGACTAGATGACATTTAAAGGTCCCTTCCAAACCCCACACATTCTATGATTCTAGGATTCTATGATTCAGTCTCACATAGCTATAACTCTTATTGCCATTAATGTATTAAAAAACAGATCAACTGGATGGTTTACAAACACCTTACAGTTTTGTCATTCCCTTAATTCATAAGGGGTTGCCATGTGGGTCTATTTGCCATCAGAGAGGTTGTGATCCTTCCTGTGTAACTACTATTTGAGATGATATAATGTACAGCTTAAACACTTTAAGTACTTAAGAGATATCAAGTGCTGGCAAAGGCAGGTCATTGTAATGCCTGAATAGATCAACAGATAAACTATGATTGTCTTCTTTAATCTGAAATATCTCCTTTCAAAATGATGATTTTGCTATAAAAGTGGTGATGGAAGAAACTGCAGTTCTCAGTTCAGGATCAAGGGATAGGAGAGAATCACCTGAGTGAGAGGATTTAGTCTCTGGACACAAGTACAAGCTCTCAGATGCAAATAACCGACATTGCATAATCTATCTGGTTTCAGAAACTAATTTTGTTGATATTTGACTTGAATTTGTAATGGATAAACAGCATTTAAGTACCCATAACTGGCTTTGCTCATGTTTGCAAAGACAATGAGAGGGCATATCTCAGGGGTTCAGTTCTGCAGGATCTCCTTTTTAAAGCTGCAGCTTAGCCAAAGGCAAATTTTCAGTCATCATCAGACACTGCATGGCTGTAAGAGAGGGATGTGATTGTTTCTGATACCTGCCCTGCACTTCAACTGATGCAGCCTGCAGAACAGTGCAATAATTGGGACTCTTTGGCTTCTTGCTTTCCGCTTGTTAAACTTAAGCTACAAGCTACCTCAGACTTGCTGTAAGCATAGATGTCTTCAGTAACTAGACTTCTGCAGCTCCCAAGAGAGGATATGTGAGTTGCTAATGCCACCCCTTCATTTACTCCTCTGAACCTTGTGAAATACTAGGTTGCTGGGGTGTTGATTTCCCTACTATATGCAAGCCTAAGCAGACCCCAAATACTATGTAGAAGATAGGTAGCACTGGAATCTGTTGTCATCAGGTGAAAACATTACCTTTCTGGTGCTTGCCAAACACTGTAGGTCTTGGAGCTTTGCAGTTCAGCTTTTTCCTCATGCTAGCTTGAAACCTTCCCTGGAGAAGGAATAAGATTATAATCTTGTTGTGCCAAAGGAAAACATTCTGAAGTGAAGCTGGCTAAGGCCAGGTCAAAATGGCTCCTGGGGAACTTGCAAGTTCCTGCTGTGTGACAGGTTGAGTAAGTTGGTGTATGTCTGTGATGTTGGCTTTTGTCTCAGGTGTAGGTTTCAAATAAATTGCTTCTGCAGAGCATGGAGCACAGAGGCTTTTTTGTCCTCTACTCACAGCTGTGCTTCCTGCCAGTAGTAAAGCATGGCATGGTGTTTGGATGGTGGCTTACCTTGCCTGCTGAAGATTATTCCCCTGTGATGATAAAAAAGGGAAGACTGGGAAGATTCCACAGGGTGCAGCCTGCTGCCAAGGCAGCTCTGTAGTCTAGGAGGAACTGAGCAAACTGTCAGGATGGCAAGCACTGCCTGTGCAGGCTGCCGCAGAAACTGCTACTTGCAGGGCTGGGGGTAGAGAATCCTGCTCAGAAGAGACTGCCATTCTGAATAGGGCTGTGGAGTAGGAGACAGTGAGAGTTTTTAGATGTTCTGGCTGCATTCCACCCTCCTTAGCCCAGGCCTGGCAATGTGATCTGAGACACTTCCATAGCAGGCTAAAGGTTTCTACTACAAGATCCATTTTCTGAAAATGCTCTCACACTTGCTCTGAGGGTGCCACGGTTCAGGTTCTCTTCATGGATAATAAACTGCTGAGTCAACCACTGTTTGCACTGGAGAGAAGAGAGCAAGCTGCAGGGCAGGCAGGTACATGCTGTTTCATGGGCTGCTGTATTCAGGGCTCTGAAATGGGACTTTTGAGGAAAACGGCACAAAGGAAATGGTTGATGAAACTGTTTGCTGGTGTCCCTTTTGCAAGCCTCTCTTCCAGGTTGAGCCATGTTTGGCACACTGGTCAGGCTGCCTACTTGGCATGCCAAAGATGGCTCTGACAAACGTCCCCCAGCAACACAACTGACAAATTACTCAGGGTAATTCACTCTTCTCAGCTGCCATAGTCTTTTCTCACAGAGAGAAGGAGCTGGCCGCTCCATTATTTGTTCCAAGAGTAGCTGAAAAAGGTACAGGGCGGGCAGATGTAACCTGGGAAGCCTGTGGCTGAAATTACTGTGGGAGGACTGATGGGGAAGTGTCTCATTCTGGAGGGACCTGTCTGCTGAAAGGGCCTTGTCTTTCTGTTTTTAGTGGAAAGTTAAGGGAGGGTAGAGTCTCATTTTACAGAATCCCAAGAGCTAAATGAGGAGCTGACATTCGTAATGCCATAGCATTACTGACTATGGCTCTGTCACAAGGTCTTTCTGAAATTGGGTGTCTGATTTAGAACAATATCCTAAAATTTATATGTTCTTTGTGAAAGGAAACTGAACTTTGTCTCTAAAAGACCTTAAAAAAAATTATGAACTGGCAAATTTGGAAAAAATATCTCCTGATACTGATATTTAGTTTATGAGATTTATAGGCATCTGAGGATGTAATAACCTCATTATTATTTTGACACTTACAGCAATTAGTTTTGGCCATGTTTCTCTACTACCAGCTATATTATTCTTGAATCTAAAACTTTAATATTGTCCCTGCTCAGGAGCATAACTATTTGCTAAATGAATGCTGCAAATTATTTCAAGTAATTTTCTAATGGGATATTGAGAGTGAGATCTGCCCAATAAAATGGAAGAACAAACAATTTGGTTTATCATTGAAAAGCTGACTGTTTGGGTGACAGGAATTATAGATTTTCTTGTAGGCAGGAAAAGATCTGTTATAAAAAGATGAAAAGCAATGATTATTGAACACTAGAATTTAATGAAGTTGAAATTGATATTGTCATATGGCACAAAAATTAATTACTTAAAAAAATGTATTGTTATTTCAGTATGTAACACTCAAATGCTTACTCTTGGTTAATATAAGAACTAGAATAAGCATTTATATGATTACTAGAGGTCAGGATTCAGGAGAATGCTTTTATCTGTATTTAGTGATTAAGAATGAGAATTCTTGCTGAATTATCTGATGATATTTGCCCCTTGAGACCAAATTAAATCCTTCAAGAGGGAAGTAGAATACAGATTTGAGGTTCTGCAAGGAAAATTGCTCTAGAACATCAGAAGGGAGAATCACGTTATTTGCTTTGAAAGGCAAAGAAAAACAACAACAACAAAACACAGACCTTGATTTTTGTGGGGAAGATTAACTTTCCTGATTAGAAGAGCAAAACTGTAGTACATAAACAGTGAAGGATGTTTCTGGGTAGTGTCAGGGATACTAAATACGGGTACTGTATGGATGTCATAATCACTAACAAGGTAGAACTGTTTGGTGTTGTGGTAAACAATGGCAGCCTTGACTGTTGGTGACCAAGAAATAATGGAGTTGAAGATGCTGAAGGGCATGAAGAAGCTGAGGAGAGGTGCACAGACCCTGGTCTTCAGGAAAGCAGACTGTGGGTTATTCAGGGAACTGGCAGGAGGGATCCTATGTGTGGCAGCTTGAAAGGGCAAAGGAGCTCAAGAAAACTGGCAGGTCTTAAAGGACAGCCTCCTCCAACTGCATAAACAGTCCATTTTGATACTTAGGAAACTACACAGAAGTTACATAACATCAGCTTTGCTAAACAGGGAACTTGTGACTGAACTCCAACATAAAAAAGATATATACAGAAGGTGAAAGCAGGAACAGGCCTCAAAGTACGAATTCAGAAATACTACTTGTATATGCAGGGATGGTGGTAGGAAAGCCAAAGCTCAACTAGAGCTGATGTTGCAAGGAATTTGAATGGCAACAAGAACTTCTACTGCTGTGTTATTAGTAAGACACTGAGCAAGAAATATGTTGGTGTAGGTTAATACAACCCAGGAACTCAGCTGTCTTTGCTGGCTAAGCATACTGTAGGCTGATGTTCCATTTGCTGTCTACCAGACCCCCAGGTCTTTTTCAGCAGATCTGCTTCCCAGTCAGCGAGTTCCAGCATGTAATATTGCAAGACAGTCTATCCATCTGAGGTACAGGACTTTGTATTTGACATGGTTGGACTTCAGGAAGTTCCTGTTAGCCCATTTCTCCAGCATGATTATGTCTTTGTCGATGGCAACTCTGTCCTCAGGTGTACTGACTGGTCTCACAGTTCGGCATCATCTATGAACCTGATGAGCAAGCCTTTTGTCCAGGTCATTCACAAAGATGCTAAACAGGGTATGTTTCAGGATAGATCCTTGCAGTATTCCTTTTTGATGTCCTCCAGGTAGAGTATGACCTGATGATTATTACTTTGAGCCCAAGTATCTAGCCATTTTATTTTTACTATTTAGGTGTGTTCCTACCCAGAAGATAATACCTAAGCTCTGATATTAATCACTGTGGGAGGCAGTATTGAAAGTCTTGATAGAATCCAGGTAAATGAAACCCACTGCTCTTTTCCACAAATCCATCTGTTTCATCGTAGAAGGTGATCAGGCTGACCAGCATGAGTTATCATGCTGAATGTTAGCCATTATCTTATTTTTTTGCCCAGAAATGTGCTCCTAGGGGTACTTACTCCATAACTAATTGCCTCTTAACCACTACTTTGGCCTTAACTGATTTTATCCATACTTAGCATTCCTGTTCTTTTGATCCAGCCTTAGTAATCTGACCTAGTTCTTATTTCCTGGGTTGTTTTTTTTTTTCTGTGATTGAGGTCAACAGAGAGCTGTATGTCTCTGTTTAGTGGTCAGGGTGATCCTAAACCCAGATAATAGAATTGGTCTCTATTACTCCCTTCCATCCTCTCAGGGGAAGATAAAAGCAGAATAAGGAAGAGAGACTTGGAGGTTGGAAGTTAAAACTATTACAGGTTTAATAGAACAGGGAAAGGACAGTAACACATGGAATAATAAGGAAAAATATACAAATATATACAAAACCCAATTTCACTGGTTGCTGATATAAGTGTTCCAAAGTCCCTTGTGTCAGAACTTACTCAGGAAAAAGGTCCAGGACTTTTTCTAGCACCTGATGGAGTCAGATCCCACAGAGCATGTGGCAAGCTGAATACCAAGATATCCAAGTGCATGGAGAAGGGAGCAGGAAAGGGCAGATTTCCCATCCCCTTGGTTTTATAGGGTATATCAGGAAATGGGAGGAAATACTGACCCCTCTCTATTGTGCCCCCTGAATCCCTCAGGGTCCTAAATAACACCCTCTCACTAGGTCCTCATATCAATACCGTAAAATTTGCTTGTGCCCCCTCAAACCATAACACTCTGTTTTTACCTGTGCCAGTCAACCATTGCATTCACTCCCCTTCTGATTGAAGTAATTATGAGTGTTGCTGGTGCCAGTTCTCAGATGTACTGCCAGGTTAATGTAATTCCTTCTTCCTTTCCTTGATCACCAGTAGGTCTTTTATCCTTGTCTCTGAGCATGTAGCAGTCTTTTCCCTTAAATTCACACTTTTCTCATGCCACTTCTTCCTGTCTTCTTTAGGATAATGAAAACTTCTCATCAGTCTCACCAAAGTTACCTTTCACATACTGAACTGTCGAGGTGGCGTATGGACTTCACACAACTCTATAAGAGTTATAACTGAAGACCTTTATTGTTAAAAATGGCGGCAATTTATACCCCTCTGACTCCAGATGTTCCACCCCAGTACAAACCCCGTTGGTTACATACATACACAGTTCATATATGATTGGCTACGTGTCTTGTCATTTGCTGTCCGTGCCACAATGACCCAGGCCTTCTGCTTCCCAGCCGGTGCCTCTCAATTCTTGCTACAACATTCTTTTCTCACTACTTCATGAGATAACAGCTGTGGGATACCTACTTGTAGGGCACCTGCTGTTTACTGGTCCTGTGGGGTACCAGCCTGTGAGACACCAGCTTGTTTACTGATCCCACGGTTCGCTTCAGGGTGCCTGACAATTTGGTCAGCAGCACCTGCAACACTGCTGTTTTAATTCAGGCATATTAATTTTCCATAAATCCCATATTAATTTTCCACAAATCCCATGCTAATTTTCCATAAATCCCCACACTGAACCTATTGTTTTCCTCAGCATGGTGTTACGTGATACAGCTAAAGAGATAAACTGTAGGAAACATGTCCAGTGATGCCTGTTTGAACTTTATAAAAGTGTTTTTACTCTTCAAAATTAATTTGCTTCAATAGTAAAATGTAAACCAAGGCACTGTCTATAAAAATTACACAATTTCATGTTTTTACTATTGTTCCTATATCTGGATTTGAGTATTAAGATTTCTCCTTAGTGCCATCTGCAGATACAAACTTCTTAAGCTTCTCCCTTTTGTGTTGAACTGCCTTTCTTACAGCAAGCAAATGTATGATAGAATATTAGATTATTTGCTTTCCAATTAAAATACTTTTTAAAAAAGTATTTAGGGAAAATGTGGTAATTCATGTCTGCCAGTCACATGTAATTCTGTACAGTTTAAGAAACCATTTTATGTACAGTAGAATTTGAAAAGTCAGATTCCAAGAAACACTATTTCAGTTCATTATTCACAAAAAGTTTTGCTTCTTGAATTGGAATGATTTTATGTTTCTTAAACCATACACAGGATTTTCTTCCTGTGTCCCTTTAGCCAAATCAATGCCTTCTCCACACTTCAGTTTGTTAATCAGGCAGCTTCTGAATTTCATGTTTTTTAAATGTCTGACATAGCAATTTTAACTATTTAATGTGTTTGTGTACTGTTTATTTTACCGTTACATTATGACATTTTCTGGTGATCCAGTTTGATACCATGGCAGTATATTTTTAGGCAGTAGTCTATTATAGGTGAGATTAATAAGGGCAATACACTTTTACACAAATTCATTTGTAACTGTGGCCTTTAGCCCAGACCTGATAATGCTTTAAAAGCAGCTGTGCTTGGAATTTCTATGGCTCAAACCATCTTAAAGTAAGTTTTAGAATATTAATCTATCCGGTAACTATTTGTCAGTTAATGACAAAGCCTTTGTTAACTTCACAGAAGCACAATTTATTACTTCATTTTTACTGAACTTGGTGTGACTTCTAGAAGGTTAGCACTAAAAATGTGCAGTATGCATAATATTTGTGAAAACATCTATGTGTAACCCACTATTTGCCACAGATGTATACATCTGTACAACAAATACAGGAAATGAAAGGAAATAAATATAAAGAAAACAATTTAAGAAAAAAAAATTAAAGTTACTTTAAAAATTGGTGTAATGAGTCATCTCACAGTGTAATAAATGGGAATAATTTTTGCAAAATTTCCTGGATGAGAACTCCATAATTAAATTTCAATTAAAGGAATGAGGTGTTATAACAGTCAACCTGAAATACTCCTTCTGCACTTTGCTGCATGCTGTAACCTATTTGTCAAGATGTGTTATTTGGCTTTCTAAATGTTAACGATTTTCATGACTGTCAGAGTTGTTTGCCTGTAAAAGTTATTGTTAAATACAGAAACTCCGAGGTATTGCTTTACGAAGCTGCCTTTTACTTTGAGGGAAGTTGAAGTGTTTTTTATCCATCAACATTTTCTTCCAATGCAAAGAACTTCAAAACAATGGTTGTAGTTTGATAGTTACATCTGGGCCATTACACATTTTACAGATTGAGTTGGTTGTAATTTCACATAACTGTATGCTTCCTTAGGGAAGCAAGGGTGCAGTCCGGTTGACTGCTTCTCTGTTCTGAGAAATACCTCCCAAATAGTCATAATACTGTCTTTTAATTTTTAATTTTTTTTAATTTTTTTACTCTTTAAAGGTCTCATCCATAACTGTAATGTGACTAAGAATTACCTGTCTGTTATACTTGTTAGGTAGTCTGGAAAATGAGAATCTATGTCTTAGAATCTTCTCTACTAAAATGCTTTCTTTTTTTTTTTTTCAAATTTCAAGCTTACCCCAAACCAAATTATTATTTATATTCATGTTAGAGGTTCAAATTTCTTCTCCTTTGCCTTGCTGCACAGGAAACTGTACACAGTAAGTACTGTGCAATCATTGTTATTTGATTAGAAATGTCATATCTTTTTTTTCACCTTACCAACCCCAACTTCCTTGCAATTTTCTTTCCTATTAAATTCCCTTTATTTCAGCTTTTTTTTTTTTTTTTTAAATTTCTTTTGATTTACATGTGCACAGAAAGAGAACAATGGTATTAAGAACTAATAAGACACTCTTACAGACAACTCCCTCTTGCTTCTCTTATCTTTCAAAATTGGTCAGCTATTCTGTTGCTTAAATGATATTGTAAATGTCTACTAGTGCAATCTAAATTTCATATTAAAGATCTCTGAACATCTTCTGCATAGAATTTTTGCAGGCTGCATTCTATAAACATCTTTTTATCAATTAATTCTGAATAACCACTACAGAGTTCAACCAGTACTGTTCTACAGTAGTAAGGTGACCTATACTATTCACTGATTTATTTTGGTTTGGACACTAGAATAAAAAAATTGAAGACATCTTTCATTTTCAGGCAATTTATTTATTTATTTATTTAAATATAAATTTATCAGATTTAACAATTGTCAGAATAATTTCAGGATAAAAAACCCCACCAAATAATTTTTATGTTTTTAATCTCCTGTTCCATCACTTTTTTAGGGATGGAGGTGAGGTTGACTGGCCTGTAGTTTCCTGGGTCCTCCTTCTTGTCCTTTTTGAAGACTGGAGTGACACTGGCTTTTATCCAGCCCTCAGGCACCTCTTCTGTTCTCAGTGACTTTTCAAAGATAATGGAGAGTGGTTTGGCAATAACATCTGCCAGCTCCCTCAGCATTCATGGGTGCATCCCATCAGGGCCCATGGATTTGTGGGTGTCCAGTTTGCCTAAATGATGTCTATCCTGATCCTCCTTGAACAAGGGAAAGTCTTCCTTTCTCCAGACTTTCTTTCTTGCCTGGGTCTGGGATTCTTGAAGGCCAGCCCTGCAGTAAAGACTGAAGAAAAGTAGGTATTCAGTATCTACACCTTCTCTGTATCTCCCATCATCAGGCCATTCACCTCATTCAACAGCAAGCCCACATTTTACCTAGTCTTCCTTTTGCTACTGATGTACGTGAACAAGCCCTTCTTGTTGTCCTTGATATTCCTTACCAGATTTGGTTTGAAGTGGGCCTTAACCTTCTTTGTTGCATCCCTGCATTCTCTGACAACATTCCTGTATTCCTCTAAAGTGGCCAGTCCCTTTTTCCACATTCTGTGAACTTCCTTCTTTCATTTGCCTTTTTCAAGAAGCTCCTTGCTCATCCATGCATGTCTCATGCCTCCTTTGCTTGATTTCTTATTCACAGGGATGCACCAATCTCAAGATTCAAGAAAGTGGTGCTTGAATATTAACAAGCTCTCTTGGGCTCCCCTACCTTCTAGACCCCTGAGCCATGAGTTTCCTCTAAGTAAGAATTTGAAGAGACCAAAGTTAGCTCTCCTGAAGTCCAGGGTTGCCTTGCTTCTTCTGCGCAGGATCCTGAACTGTACTATCTCATGGTCACTGCAGCCTTCACATCCTCAACCACTACTTCTTTGTTTGTTAGTAAAAGGTCCAGTAGAACACCTTTCCTCTACCACTTGTTTCAAAAAGTTATCATCCATGCTCTGCAGGAACATCCTGGACTGTGTGTACCCAGTTGTGCTGTCTTCCCAGAAAATATCAGAGTGCTTGAAGTCCTCCCCATGAGAATCAGGGCCTGTGATCATGAGTCTACTTTCAGCTGTCTATAGAGGGTCTCATCGACTTTCTCTTCCTGATCAGGTAGCCTTCAGTAAACACCCACAACAGTGTCACCCATGTCGGTCTGCACCTTCTTACCCATGAGCTCTTGACTCACTTTTCGTCTAATCCTAGGCAGAGCTTGATACATTGTAGTTGCTTTCTCACATAAAGAGCAACTCCCCTACCTCGTCTTGCCAACCTGTCTTTCCTAAAAAATATGTAGCCATCCATGACAGCATTCCAGTCATTTGAGCTATCCCACCACGTCTCTGTAACTGCAATGAGATCATGGCTCTGTGAGTTTCAAAATATTTTGTGTTAAAATGAAATTACTTAGTTTCGCTACATTGGCCTAAATTAGTTGTAAGTGCTAGTTGTATGTGCTAAACTGCATTGACAAAGAAAATAATCGATATGTATGATCTGCTTATATACGAAGAACCGATTATTTGAACTCAATAAACCTTGTGAAGTAAATAATAGCTAGGTTTCCAATTATGTTAACATTAATGTATTTGTAAGTTTCCAAACTAACTTCATGCTTAAGCTTTCAAAAATAGCACATATGTTGTAAACATTTCTGCACACTCTTAACTTTGAGAGCTTGACAAGTTCCACTAAAAATAGTGGAAGTCATGTTGAGCTTAAAATTAATTTAATTGACGTACATTTAAAATATAGTGGCTGAAATGCTCTGTCTGGCAAAGTCCTCCTCTTGGAAGCTGCCTTCACTCACAAAACTGAATTATTATGGTTTTTTGAGATGGAGTGTGGGGTGAGAAATGGGAAGTGATGCTACTATCAACTGATAGCTCGTGATCTATTTTCTGATATTCTACTCTTTCCTATTAAAAAAAACCTCAGTTCCTTAAGAATTAAAAAAAAATTATCTCCTACTCGTGATTCAGTTTCTGGAAAGTTTTTCCGATCATATATTTACCTGCAAGTAAACTTCTTTATTTTTTCATTTTTCTCACTGCATTTAAAGTGATAAAACCTCAATTCCTTCATTCATCATAAACTGAAAAATAAAAATGTAGAACAACTTAATTTTTAAACTTTGATCAGCATTGCTATCAACTTTGAATGACCTCTGATTTTTAAAGCATTAATTCATTAAAGACATGTGAAGAACTCATGTTACTGTTTGTGAAGAAAATTTTTTAGTTTACCTCCCTTATTCTGAAGTAGTTCTTAGCGTCCTTATTCAGTTTTTCAATAGCAAGTTGGCCTGTGAAATTGACATTTATTTTTGTCAAACTGTAGTCTGTGATGTAAAGAAAGAGGATTACATTTGTGTGTTTTTAAGTGCAAATGACTAGCTGAATATATATATGGATATGTTTAAATCAAAGCTTTAGGAAGTGAAAAATCTATTTTCAATACAACTTTGAATACTTAGGGGTCTTCATTCTAAAGCAGATAAGCAGCTTTCCAGTGAGTGCTTAAAAGCACAAAAAGGAGTAGGGGATATAGGTGGTGGTGAAAATTTTCTAAAATTACTCCATTTACACAAAATTCAAGCATAATTCTGACTACTGGTGGGAAGAAAATTATTGCCTTTTCCTGGCTGGTATATTTTGGGTGGGGAAGGGGAGGTTATCTGGTTTCAATAGATGCAGGCAATTAATTATCCCCATTTTATAGAGGAAAATCAAGTACAGAGAGGGGAATAACACACTTAGTCAGGAGGCTAATGGAAGGTGGGAACAGAGACTCAATCTCCTCATGTCTAGTCTAGCACTTGAAGCACTGTCTGCAGCTTGGTGGTGGCTAGATTGTACTCTATTTGTCAGAAGCAGTTATTTCAGTCAATGCCAGAAAATAATAATTTCCAAGCTTAAGGCATTTCGCTGTTTTAATTTTGAGGTATTACAATGGGAAATGCCTTCCTAGTATTTAAAAATATAGAAATTTATTTGAAAGCAATGAAAATTACTTTCTAGGTGTTGTTTTTTGATTTTTGTTTTGTTTTGTTTTTAATTAATTGTATCTTTAAAAAATGTTCCTAGAACCTGCAAATAGAAAATTGTTTTCCTTAAAAATACGCTATATTTTTTTAGCATTTTCTACTGAAACTACTGATTTATTTCAAAAGTCTGTACACTTTCAGGTCTGGGAGGAAGCCATAATTTGATAGGTATTCACAGTGTCTTAAATGGCGAATGTTATCAGAATCTTGGTAGTTCTGTGTAGGGCATGTTCTTTGTCAAGTAGTAATGGCTGTTCAATAACTCCTTCTGAAATACAGGAGTGACACTTGTTTGTTAGATTTCTTTGAGAACTTCCAACTCCATTTCTACTTATCTCTGCTGCAAATAAATGAAACAACACTTCAGAGCCTGAAGAAGCAGGGTGATTTAATCAAGGGACTGTGTTTAAAAAAATGGACAGGGTACCTCAAAGCTGCTGAGGGCTCTCAGTAGAAGCCATATCCCAGGAATGATTGTGATAGAAGCTATCATGAGAGCTATAATGGCAGAATCAGGTGCACACTACATGTGCACTAGGAAAACTAAAACGAGTTAACCAACACAGCCTCTACTTGAGGATCAGCATAACTGGGGAGGTCTGGCCAATTGATGGTGCTCCACTAGCCTAGGCCAAGTGCAAACTAAAGCAGATTCTGGAAATGAAGGAAAAATAATGTATTGACAAAAGCAAAGACTGGAAAAGAATAACACACAAATAGAGCCTCCCCACTCAATTTTAATATTAATTTATAATAGAGTAAGCATGTTCTAAGTGTGATGAATCATGGTGAAGATGTCTTAGAATCACAGAATCATAGAACAATTAAGATTGGAAGAGAACTTAAAGACAATCAGGTTCCAACCTCCCTGCTATGAGCAGGGACACCTCCCACTAAACCAGGCTGCACAAAGCCTCATTCTACCTGGCCTTAAAAACCTCCAGGAAGGGAGCTTCCACAGCCACCCGAGGCAACATATTCCAGCATCTCACTACCCTCATGGTGAAGAATTTCTTCCTGATGTCTAACCTAAATATACCCTTTTTCAGTTTAAAACCATTACCCCTTGTCCTGTCACTGCCCTCTCTGGTGAAAAGCCCACCCCAGCTTGTTGTAGGCCTCCTTCAGGTATTGAAAGGCTGCTATAAGGTCTTTCCAGAGCCTTCTTTTCTCCAGGCTAAATAGTCCGAATTCTCTCAGCCTGTCTTCATAGCAGAGGTGCTCCAGCCCTTTGAACATTTTTGTGGCCCTTCTCTGGACCATCTCCAACATATCCATGTCTTCCCTGTGCTGAGGGCTCCAGAGCTGTACACAGTACTCCAGGTGCAGCCTCACAAGAGCAGAGTTGAGGAGCAGAATCACCTTCCTTGCCCTGCTGGCCACACTTCTTTTGATGCAGCCCAGGATGTGGTTGGCCCTCTGGGCTACGAGTGCACACTGGCGGCTCACGTCGAGCTTCACATTTATTACCACCCCCAAGCCCTTTTCCTCACGACTGCTCTCTATCCATTCTCTCCCCAGCCTGTATTTGTGCCTGGGATTGCACCAACCCAGGTGCAGGACCTTCCACTTGAGGTGAGACTGACCAATCTGAAGTTCCCCAGGTCTTCCTTTTTCCCCCTCTTTAAAAATAGGGGCTATGTTACCTTTTTTCCAGTCTGCAGGAACCTTACTGCCATGACCTCTCAAATATGATGGACAAAGGCTTAGCAACTGCATCCGCCAGCTCCCTCAGGTCCCACAGACTTGTGCACCTGACATATCTTGTAAGCATAATTCATTCTTGACATTAGCATTCTTGACTTTTGTTTTTCAAGGTTGTTAGTTTAATAGACACACATTAAAGGAAACAGTACCACATAAAGAATATTTCCTATATATTTCAGGAGCTCAAGCAGGTTTTGTAATATGATAAGGCATACCAAATTTCAGAACTGCTGATATGACTGCAAATGGTTTCTGTGAAAATAGTATTGACATGAACAAAAATTTTTGATCCAACCTGATGAATACAGAGTAAATAAAAGAAAACTGCAGGCTGAAGGACTGGATACTTGAGGAATTTTTTTTGTTTTCTATGAGGGAGAACAGGTTTTAAGTGGGATGTATATTATATAATGTGGCAGTAAAACTATCTTACTATTCCTGGCTCAACTTCTCATGAACAGTGATCTACTTATTGTTAGCGTACTCTCTTATGGGTACTATTAGATTTGTAAGTGTTAGTCAGATGAGTAACGACTTACTTGTCTGGGTGACACTTAAGGCACTTTTGTCGTTAAATTTTTTATGATATATGGCATGATAAAATAGTTTAATAGATACATTGCTGGTATTTTTTATTTATTTATTTTTGTATTCTATAATGTATTATTTAACTATCTAAGACCTTGTTAGCTGAGATGGATATGAAACACAATGATACAGTGCACAAAATCCCTAATTGAGTAAAATGCAGTATTCATGCTATAGGCATAAATAGCATAGTAACCTTTTGAGTGGTAGTAGGTTCTTGAAATAAGAGGCATGAACTATATGCTTTTTTCACTTTTTATTAAATTTAAAGCCTGCACAGATGAATTAGAAAACTGCAATTCACACATATGTAACATGTATATAAAAAATAAATGTTAGAAGAAGTGGGAAAATACATTAATTCAGCTTGATAAAGAAAAGCAGGAGTTTGTTCTTAAATTTGATTTAATGGTGGATCGTTCCTCAATTTTAGCATTTCTTTCAACTTCTACAAGCCTGCCAAATTCAAACAGCTAGGACAAAACTAATCTTTGGATTATTTGTGGCTTGCTATTTTCCTTTGAAGTCATGGATGGACAAATTATAGTCCCAATATCCTATCAGCTGAGGTATTGCTCTCACAAAAATTTCCATTGGATATTTATAGTATCTCACAATGCCTTGGAGACAATTTACTGTTGAGTTTTATACAATATTTTGTTGCAAGAAACTGCTAATTCAAAATAGTCTAGTGCATTGAAATATAATATTAATTTTGTTTAAGGAAGGATTTACAAAATGTCAAATGTCATCTCAATTAAATTACATTCCTTGTCTTAAAAGAAATAAGAAACAGGTACAATTCACATTCAACATTATAGGTCAACATCAAATGGTAAAACCAGAAGCTTTGCGTGTTAGAGATTATTCTCTGTTTATAGAATCAACAAAAGCAAAAGGCCTACGTTAAATCTCTGGAACTGAATGCATTTTACCAGAACCTCATATCTTGCTTCTTAGTTTTCTTGAGAAGATAATACTCTTTTCTTTTCTTGTGCTAACAGAATAGCTATTCTGCCTGACCTATTGATACAAAAAAAGTACAAATACAAGCCAATCATTTCTAAAAGCAAGAGATAAGAAGAAAGGACTGGAGCTATGTGACCCCTTTCCAGCTCAGAGTCTGTTGCAACTGTCTTCCATGTATTTGTAAGAAAATGCCCAGTTTTCTAGTTCTGCAATTTATTCTTATATCAACTAGTTTTGTAAAACACGTTTTGTCTATTTTCCCCCCAGGTTTTACTTTATTAGCCAAATATCTATATGTAAATGAATCACGTTAAATAGCTTGCTTAGTGCTTTTGCATAGTTTTCTTTTGATATTTGTTCTCTTCCCTGTGTTCTTAGAAGAGCAAAACAGTACCCCTAAATTTTCTGGTAAGAACTTCTTGATCTGCTGTCGCGGCGAGAGCTCGGACTAATGCACCACGATCAATGTGATCAAGTAAAAGCCGTTTATTATTAAAAATGGTGGCAATTTATACCCTTCTGATTCCAGATGTTTCACCCCAGTACAAACCCCGTTGGTTACATACATACACAGTTCATATATGATTGGCTACGTGTCTTGTCACTTGCTGTCCGTGTCATGATGACCCAAGGGTTTTCGCTTCCCAGCCGGTGCCTCTCAGTTCTTGCTACAACATTCTTTTCCCACTACTTCATGAGATAACAACCGTGAGATAGGACACCTGCTGTTTGCTGGTCCCGTGGGGTACCAGGCTGTGAGACATCCGCTTGGTTACTGATCTCACGGGCTACTTCAGGGTGCTTGACAATTTAATTCAGGCATATTAATATTCCATAAATCCCCTATTAATTTTCCATAAATCCCAACAATCTGCTCTTCTTTAGTGTTGGGTGTTTAATTGTCCAGCTGGCTTTCAACTATGTAAGCACAAGAATCAGCCTTAGGATGTAGGTTATATGCTGCTGCAACAGCAAACATCCTGCAGGCAGGTGCAGAAGTTTCGCTGTCTTGCAGTGGCTTCAAGTTTGAGAGCAGCTTTTATGGTCAAGGGTTTTCAAGCTACTAGAGATCAGAGACACAGAACTGACATTGTGGCTCTACAGAATAAAAAAAAAAAAACCCCACAAAAACCCCCACAAACCCACAGATGACGAAGTTTAGTTCTAGGCAAGTTGCTTTAGGACAATAATTTGTCCATGAAAGGGTAAACTTAACCACTTCACAATTTCTAAGTCATCAGGTGCCTTTTCCTGAAAAATATTTTTGAGCTATAATTATGGACGAAAAGTGACTAAAGTGATTATCATCTTTCTTCATAAATGGGTAGGAGAAGAGAGACATTTTCATGCTTCCTTTTCTGATTGACACATAAGCCACTATTGTGTGAGGGCAAGTAATCTGTCTCACTTCCCAGGAGAATAGCCTATGCATTGGGATATGCATATGAAGTGTGTTGCCATGCTGGCTGCACCATTGCCCTGATTGGCATGGCTGCCAAATCTTGTGCAGCTAAAAAAACTTAAAGCCATTTCTCCCACATTCCAAGTGATTTTCTTTCTCAGTGGCAGGTCACTGTGCAACTGTCAGGGTTTGGCTCCAGGTTGGCAGTCAAACCAATAACAATAATGCTCTCGGTCCCACCCCCCTCCCGTAAGGTAGGGAAAGAGGGAGAAAAAATGAGAAAGAGAGGCTTTCTGGGTTGAAAAGTGAAACTGATTGATTTAATTATTAGTGATAAGGGAATGTATATATATTTGTAAAGGGATGTGCAACACCCGACCCCCTCCCTCCTCCCCCAGCAACTCTCACAGCAACTCTTCTCCCTGGTGGCTCCCAGCTGAAGGGGGGAGTGTCCGGGCGCACAGACGGGGTCCTCAGATGTTGGCTGTGAAGAAGAAAAATGAAAAAAATAGAGAGGGAGAGCCAAAGAGAGGGTGATAGAAGCGACAATAAGTAGAAAAGTGAGAGGAAAAGGAAATGAAAGGCTTGACTTCCGTGATGTCTTAACCTATACTGAAAGCCAAATAGAGAAAATATTATGAGAAGGGAATATTCTGATTTGCTGATCCTGCCTTTGGTCAAATCTGCTCCCCCGTAGGGGGGGAGGCTGCAGACACTCAGAAGTGACCTTGGTTATTATCAGTCCACTGGTGCTGCTAAAAAAAAGTTCACTGAATGAAAAAAAATCAGCAAAGAGAAAATTCATTTCACCCTGGCTCAATCCAGGACAGTAAAACAGGCCATTTCTATTTCTCTTCTTTCTAGTTAAAATGCTAGGAAACCAAAATGCTCTTTCTTTCAATTTTTAGAAAAATAAACAAAATTAAGATTGTGGTGTGAAAGTAGAATTACAGGTACACTTCAGTAAGAAAAAATTAAGAATATTGCATTTGTATCTTTTTTTAAAGGGAAGACTTTGTTTGTGAGACACTGGGTTATCCATATAACCCAAGTTAATATTGTAGATGTGAGTCTTACTCCAGATTTAAATACCTTTATGGTAGGTGGATGGTTTCAGTGCCAGGCATTAAAAAGGGATTTCTGTGCTATTAGTGACGCATGCAATCATTTCCACCATTTTTCACAGACATGTAAATGACTCCAGCCTTCCGCATTTATCTCTGTATCTATAGCATCCCTCCTTTCCTGCCTACAACAACATCCAACTGTTTGCTTTGAAAATATTAAGTTAAACGAATTAGTGGTTTTCTGCATCTGGCAATTCTAGTTTCAGATTTTCTGATGCATTTGTAAATCTTTATTGGGCCAATGTGACTGTCATAATAAGTAATTACAACATCTGTCTTCCTATTCAGGAAAGGATTTCCATGAAAGCATTAAAATTGATGGTGAAAAAGACTATTCAGGAATAAATATTATTTTCTTTGAGTCTCTTTCTTATGCCTTTGCTACATTTAATTAACTTTTGGATTTGGCAGACTTGCACAATACAGTTTGTAAAAAAAAAAGCCTGTACATTTTCGAGGAACTTAATCTTTACTGATTGTTTATTCTCTGGTGATGCCTTCCAGGAGCTGAATGGGTCCCATTCCTTTGTTCTGCCAAAATCCAATAGCAAAATTGTCTCATACTTGGAACACCTACAACATTAAATCCAAATAGAATAATAATATTAAAAGAATCGTGCTCTTACTATGTGAAAAAAAGATTACTAGTATTAGCTAAAACTAACTTTGTCTAGACCTTCAGTAATCCTATATCCTGTCATCTCTCATTCCTCTCAGTGGTCTAAAAGAAGTGGGAATTGAGCGGGCTTTAAAGTTAAACCTCACAGTAATGTCATTATGGATTGTCTACATCAATGCTTTCTCTTTAATTTGTTACTTTTTTCCCTCCAATTCTTCTTTCCCCTGTTAGTGAATGCAAATGTAAATAAGGGGTGTCCCTTCCACAGGTAGCACTTCATTTGCTACAGAAGAGCTTCTTTACATTGTTCTATGGGACTGAGAGACTCAGGTCCCATTTCAGAATATGGGAGTGAAAAAAATGAAAATGCAGATCTGTACCAGAGTACTATGAGAACCTGAAAAGACATTCATTGTAAGGGAATAAAGATCTTGTTTAAATTAATAAATGCCCATTGGTGAGTTCACTGACACAGCTGAAGTAGAGCATGTCTAAATATTTCTGTCTACACTGCTATTTATGAAAACTAAATGAGAACCTTTTTTGCATGAAATATATCTAAGAACACTGGGAACTAATATGATTTCTGGATATGGACAAAATCAATCTTTGAAAAAGAGAAAACTTTTAGTTTTCAGATGAAAAACAAACAAACAAAAGATGTTAAATGTCTTTGCAGTACTTCTAGGAAATACCATGTCCCTGGTATCTCCCTGTGCCAGGTTCAACATTACATCCACTGACTTCAACCTGCCAAGGACAAAGATGTTCACTGCAGGTAATATTTGCAAATCAAGAATCCTGACCTTAGGAAGGAGATAGAAGCATGTAGCACCAGCAGGATATTTCTGCATTACCAATTGAAATAATCCATACTTAAATGTTTTATTCGCATTCATCAAAAATCCAGCTCTTTCCCTAGCAGATAAATATTTTCAAGAGTAGAATTTTTTTAAGATGCAAACCCAACTTTTAATTGGAAAATAAAGATGGCTTGCATCCCTGTAAAAAGACTTCTGGGTTCATTACAAACTATTTCTTCTGTAATTACATGCAGGCAATAGAAATTCAGAGGATTTGAGATGGATTTTCATACTAATTTTGGTAATCATGCCATTGGTTACTCATGCCATTGATAGTCCAGTAAAGGTCTTATAACTGGCTAATTGAATAGCTTGGAGTTTTACACATGATAGCTTTGTGTATAAACCTTTTATTTGTGGTCTTATAATTACTTTGATGTGAAAACATGTAGTAATTCAAAAGGATAAAGAAATTATCATAAGTAGCAACTGAAGGTTTCGACATTTGGAAGAAATACAGCCAAGTGGTTATGCAATTATTTGCATATGTGACTGATAGATGTGGTTGAAAAAATGGAGAAAGTTAAATGCTTAAGTAATTTTGTGTTTACATGGAATGCAACCTATTTTGTCTTTGTAAATCTTATTTCCACACCTCGATTCTTCAGTTCTTTTAGTTTTTAATTTTAAGTGTAAATGAAAAAACCATAAATATGAAACAGGAAAATTATTAAAATCTCTTTTCCAGAGTGCATAGTCTTCCCCAGCTGCTAATGAATTGAGTTTCTTAAGCATAAAAAAAGAGATGTGTATTTATCTGTGAAGCTCAAAAATCAGTATTCTTGACATTTTATGTAAGTCAGTAATGATATGCATTTCATTTTGTTAATTGCCATAACCTTTAAAAAAAACACAACCCAATGTCAGCTGTGTCTCTGGCAGACTGTTTTTTAGATTTCAGGCAAGATGTTAAGATCATGTCTGAAGTCACGTTCTCCTTATGGTTGTAAAGTATTCATGAGGAAAAAGAAGAAGTTTACAACTGCTACATTTACTGTCCAGGCTATGGACTCTAACTCACTAAGAGTATTGCTGTGGTCTGACAGCAATGTTATTGCACACAGTATAGCCACTGACTCAGCAAGTCAACGTTGATTAAAAAAATCTAGTAAAGTATAGACCAAAGCCAAAGGGGGGAAAAAAAATATCTTATATATGCCAAAACAAGACAACATGAAGTTAAAAAATGCAGCTTCAACTTTACATACCTCACATAGTGACTGTATATAATCTAATGCTAAAGTGAAGTTTTTCTTTGCAATAGTTTTGATACTCTTGAGGATTAAGGCTGAAGGCTGCTAACACTTGTCTTTGGTAACTGAAAAGGCAAGAGCTCTGAAAACTGTTCCTGAAGTAGTTTGTAAACAACATGAGTCTCAGTTTTTGTGACACTCTGTGGCAAGCAACATGAAGTGTTATAAATTTAGCTTGTCTTCTCTGGGAAAGAAAGGCTAAAGTGAAGCATCCTGCAAGGTGGATGTGTGCTGTGAGGTGCCAGCTGGACCACCAGCTCTAAAACAGTGTATTTAAAAGAGTTTGTATATTTTCAATTCAAGGAGAAGAAAAAGAAGAAAAAAATCTATTTACATTTCAAGGCAAACTCCTCTAACTCTGAAGGCTAATACTTCCTCCTCATTTCTATAGGGAGTATGCTAGCTAAATCATTGGCTCTTACTGACAGGATTCAGTTTTTAAATGCCCAAGTGGAAATCTAGGGAAAATTGGATGTCTTTAGAAAACTTGTTTTGTGAGATGTTAAAACCCTAAAATACCCAGCACTCCTCCCCCCTCACTCAAATTAACCAATCAAACCAAAATAACCCCCAGGATGCCTCTGGGAAAAAGGAATACAAGTTTTTAAAAGATACGTCATTATTTTTCTTTCTGTGAAATTAAGCAGTATTAAATGAAACAGAATGGTTCCATACTCTGAAGGATGTCCTGGAAAATAATCTCTTTTCTTTTTCCTAGTCTTTACTTCTGAAGCTTTTATTGATAAGGAGCCACAAATTTAAAACCACTTTGGAGTAACAAACAACATTGCAGTTCATCTGGAAAAGGGGCAAGTGCAATTTTGGGATACCTTCAGTTAGATCATAGTTTTCAGGGTGGCAGTTAGAGTTAAATGCTCCAATTTATGTTTTAAAAATCCTTTTTTATATGCCATAACCCCTATATTGACCATATATGACTAATGCTATATTGACAATAATTTCTTACTACTGTTTTTATGATTGAGTTTATAAAACACCTTGACCAGTACTTCACTATAGTATTTTCAGTTAAAAGAGAGGTTGGTCTTGATGCAAGAATTGTTTTGCATTTGTATTGTTTTCAGTAACACTGAAATTGCCTTTTGGGAAAGATGCTGGCTGCTTTGTAAAAAACCCTGGCATGTATGAGAATGCTCCTGAGTTCCTATGTAATGTGTGCTCTAAGACCCATTAAAGATCAGAGAGAGATGCAAATAACATCTTGCTACATCACAAAAAAATGGTTAAAAAAAAAAGGTAAAAAGCAGTAGAAAACTAGCCTCCGTCTGTGCTTGGCACAGATACAGATTTTCAGACACAGACCTCGGGTGAGCTTTAAACACACTATTGGGGCCTGAGGGCACTATTAACCCTGACTGTCCCTGTCCAGGCCCCTGGGTCTGCCCTCACCCTGCCCAGTGACCAGGATCCCATCTCAGCCCCCAGAGGCATCAGCCCTGTCCCCAGCAATGGTGCGGCAGGGCATTCCAGCTCCCCACAGCCCTGCCTGGCCATAGGTCCAGCTGAGCCCCACCTGTGGGCCCATGTCCCAGCCTGGCCTCAGCCAATCCCTGCCCCAGGCAGGCACCAGATGCCAGGATCCGGTACTGCTCCAGTGCCCCCAGCTGCCCTGCTCCTGGCTGGGGGGTAGGACGGGCCCTGGCTGCCAAGCTCTACCTTGTGTGCCCCAGGGGTGTCAGACTGTGGCTCCCTGGGCCCCAGGCCACAGGTGCTGCTGACCCTCTGTCTACGTAAGTCTTGGTATAAAGTCAGGGATCACAGAAGTCAACTTCTTTCTTCTTCTTCCTTTCTTCTTCCATTAATGGCTGGTGTCTGGGGAGGACTCCATCTATTCATCACCATTGATCCCTAAGCCCGTGCATTCCTGATGCTCATTACTCTCCCCTCAGCTCCTGTCTGCCCTGCCACTCTGGCAGCGTTCCAGGACATTTTGGGACTGCTCAAAGCTCAGGAGAATGCCAGATGGGTTCCTGGGGGTGGGGGGAGGCAATAAGGGTTTTGCACATTCCTGTGCATACTTGTATGTATTTCTTTTATAATTAGTATTGAATTAAAGCTCAGTTTTCAATCCAGAAAGTCTCTCTCCTAATTATCTCTCTCCTTTCCCTACCTGGGTGGGAGGGGGAGGGGATCGAGAGCATTATTTTCGCTGGTTTAATTGTCGAACCTGGGTCACACTGTGACAACAACTATGATCAAGCAATTTTTCTAAACTGAAATCTTCAACTCTAAGGTATAAGAATGCTCTGCTAGAATTTGATGCCCCATCCAAATGATGGAAAGCAGCTTTAGTTCATCTTCCTGATCTTGAGCACCTGTTGCAGTTGAACATAGCCTTAGATCTTCTAGCAGGACTGGTTATTACTCTTGCAGCTCACAAATTTAATTTGGAAAACATGTGCTGGCTTTTAAAAACTTTTAGGACTGTGGACGACCTGCTAACTCTACCTCTAGGTTGCTATTTACATCCTTTCTGGGCACAGGACAGCTAGGTAACTGAGTATGTCTCCAGCCAAAAATCATGTCCTTAAAATACTGAAAACCAACAAAATATTTAATTATTTGTTTAAGTTTTCTCAGTGTTCTGTTGCCTTACAAATAGGTAAAGCAAATATTTTGAAATTTAATGAATACCATTTTAAAAGATGAGCTATTGTAGCATTGGTGGTATTGAGACATTTATGCTTTGTAAAGCTGCCCTGATTTATTTTTCCATTACTATGCCTTGGTAATGTACAAGTCAATTTGTCTTTCGAATGTTCCTTAATACAATCAGAACTTTCTCTCCCTCTCCAGATGCAGTGTAAGTAACCTGTACTTTAAAATGAAATGGCTGCAGTCACATGTGCTACATGACATGTCTACTGATGATTCCCACTGCACAGCTTCAATGGTCACCACTCAGTGAAAGCATGAGTCTCTCCCTATTGATACTCTGGGATGATAAAGAAGTAATTGCTATTCCTGCTTCTTTCTTTTACTCCCTGTTTCTATATGTGTTAAACAATAAGAATAAGGTACATAAGTGAGTTACAGTAGGAGTCCACTGGTTGCTACAATAGGTATAATTGTGGAAGAGATGCAGAAAAATATGTGTCCAGCCTTAGGGCTGTGACTGGCTCGATGGTGCTGCTGCTGAGCCAACATGCTGTGAAGTTCCACAATCAGTTTAATTTGGAATGAAGGATGTCAAGATTGTCCCCAGTACCTTATGGGATTAGATCTGAACTGTAGCATTGTATCTGTCCTCCTTTACTTCTCTCAATCATGTGGATTAAGGTGAGCTTAGTCATAGTCTTTCTGTGGGAATTTTATCATAATGCCATTTTCCATAGGCTTCTTGGTCTCCTCAGTCATACTGGTGAAAGCTAAATGAGGCTGCTGAATAAACAAATGGAGGTTATGGAGTGGCCTGACCCTGTAGCCTGTTTTTTGTCTTCTTACTGCCTTGCATACCTGGCTTCCTATTCCTGATTTTCTGTGGGAATCAGAACCACAAGGTCCAATCAGTCTTACGTTATGGCATTATTTCTGCTTCTGTCTTACTAAATCCATTAATGTGACACATCCAGCTGGTTGGTTGTTTTCCTCTGAAGACCTGCTGAACTGGTTAAAGTGACTTAACACAGTTTCTTCAAAGCAAAATAGCATTTGATTGCCAAGACAGTAGCTAGGAAAATGGATTAACATAAAAAACCCCCACAACCCAAAACCACAACTCCATAACTCTCTACCTACAATAGTCTTTCTGCCTATACCTACATTATTCCAGACATTAGGAAGAACTTTTTCACTGAAAGGGTTGTCAGACATTGGGACATGCTGCCCAGGGAGGTGTTTGAGGCACCCATCCCTAGATGTGTTTAAAAGTCGTCAGATTTTGGTGCTTGGGGGTATGGCTTAGTGCTGAACTTGGTAGAGTAAGGTTAATGGTTGGACTCGATGATCTTGAAGATCTTTTCCAAACTAAGTGATTCTGTGATTCTGTGGTTATTCTCTCATCTGTAGTGGAAGAACTGACTTCTGTGTCCTGGTTCCTTGCTCTCCATGGCTGCATCGTACAGTACACCAAAACTGGAGCCAACAAGCATTCCCCGGCACGAAATGCTGCTCACTTGCATTTTAGAGCAGTTCCCGGCATTATTTTAGCCCAGGTCTACTGATAATTCCACTCTGATTTTAGGGGTTGGGAGAATTTAGTGCTATGGATGAGGTCCTTTCTGTGCCCAAAACTCTTTAAGCCAGCAAATGCTCTCAGGAAGTTTTAATTTTATAGTATCGAGACAGCCTTAAGGTTACAATGTGTTTTTCTACCTCTGCCAGCTTTCTGACAGGCACCAGTTACTACTCTTTTTTCTAAGGTAGTTATTTTAGACTATTAGAAGTAAAGTCGTGCAGACTTTTGCCTTCTGAAAGTTAAAATCAATCCAAAATATTAATTCTTTTTCTTATCCTTAAAAAAATAATTCAAGTGTGACTTCAGAAGAGGGTCCCAAAATGAAGGAGCATGCTGAAATAAGCCATAAACATCTAAATCTTTTTCTCAAAAATAATTGTAATGTTTATTTCTGCCAAAACTGGTGATCAAGCTTGACCAAAATAATTACTTTTTTTTTTTTTTTTTTTTTTGGTCATTTATTTTGAACTATTCTGCATATTTGCTTAAATACTAGTGAAATGTCTTACTTAGGACCCTCTCCTCCTCCACTGTAACCCTAACCAAAAAACCTCCACATTTTTCAGCTCTATTTAGGGCTTTCTGTAAGGCCACATTCTGGTACCAGAAGAATAAAGAGTTCTAGTATGGGTATGGACAGGTTGGTAGCTATTTGTGAATTGATGGCCATTGTTGGTTTAGGTCTTCTGAATACTTTACAGAAAAAGCCCTATCTTTGTTGCTATTTGATTTTTGGTTTTCTTTTTCCCACCACACAACAGCTTGGTTTGACTCATAGAAGTATAGCAGGTTAATATCACACAGATTACCTGATAGGAATATGACATTTGTAAAAAATAGTCCCTCATTTTCAACAGAAGACATTAGAGATTACATGATTAGATTACTTCCTCTCTACTGCCAGCATCTATAGAGTCTGTCTATTGCTGACTTTTTAAAATATATAAGCATTTTGTAGATATCATTTTCAATGATTCAACAGCTGCAAAATGAAATGAGAAAGGCCCAAAACCAGGCTGGCAAGTTTTTCTATGGGCAACAACAACAGAGAAATTAAGTAACTTGTCCAAAGACAGTGAACCTGGTTTTCTTTTCCTTCTTTCGAGTGTGTGAATCAATGAAGTCCTGATAGTGTAAAACCTCCACCAGTGAACAGAGAATCAAGCCCACCCAGGCTAAAACTAATCACAACAAAGAAAGTATGCACTAAAATGTGAGGTGTAGCTGTTAGACCTACTGAACTCAGTAGACATTTTTCCAGGGAATGAGTGTTTTCTAAGAGCAAAGGAAGGTATAAATAGCAATACAAATTTTGTTTGCCTTGGCCATCATAACGATGGTTCCCATTTAAGAATATTCAGTGGGCTGAAATAGTTGCATAAATTACACATATGCTTGCATACTTTGCTCAATGGGAGCTGATGATATGGAAATAATTATAGCTGTGTTGAATGCTTCTTGTTTTGATAAATTGAACACCTTGATGAAGCAGACCTGCTAATACTGAGCGGGAACTGTTCTTTTGTTCTGACTCAGAATTCCTTTTTTAGGCATTGCCATCACGGAAGTGATCAATAGTGATTTGAGTCAAATATGCAGGACTTACTGAGTTGCACCAAGAGAAAAAATGTAGGCAATCCTATAAAAAGGAATATGAACACATGAGAAATTGTGGGGCCAAATGGCTGCAATAGAAATTGGTATTTCTTTTCTTCTTTAGGTGAGCATATAGCAATAGAAACTAATGCTTTCACCTTGGCACTGTCACACAAACAGAAGCATCAGGCACCTTTAACTTCACTGTAAGCTGTCTTTCTGCTTATTGAAGGCTGAGGGATTGTGCAGCACCTCCTCCTCATTCCTCTCTGAGTAAACACACATGGATTGCATAGTGGTCTGTATTCTTATTATTGAGAACAGTTATCATCCGTCTTTGCAAGGAATCTTCCAACATGATGAAGAGTGTTCCTTTACTATTATGTCCTCATAATGTAGTGTGATATTGGTAACACTCAGGTGAAAAGTTTTTACCTGTTATGTCAAAAGCTCAGGTTCTGTTCCTGGTTCATGCACCGCTTTGGAGAAGGATTTTATCCCTAGCAGAAAATTTTACCATTTCCTGGAGCTATCAGATGTTTGGCTAAAAATAAGCTACCTTTGGCACCTAGAAATACCTCTACTTTTGTGACCTAGAAGTGACTCAGCTGTGGGCTGTTGAAAGCTGAGATGGTACACAAGAGAAAGGATAATTCTGTTTGTGCTCTGTTTCTTATATTCCTTCCCTAAGCATCTGATATCAGTCCCTTTTGAGGCAGCACACTGGAACTCTTGTCTGACCAAATACAGCTTGTTTTTATGTAGCTGGCTTTGTGCTGACTCTGTCTCCTGTGGCTCCTTTCAAGTCTCTTGAGCATTTCTAGCTTTATGTCTTCAAAGTGGGCTGTAGCATTTTTATGTTCTTTTAAACGGTCTCTCCCATTCTGTCCCTACAGTTCTGAGAAACAAATTAGTCTTTTATTGCTGCTTGACTTGAAATCCTACTCTGATTTTTTACTGGTAAGGTTGTTGCAAAAATGGTAACTGTTTTGAAATGGCTCCATACAAAAAGAAACTTCCAAGAATGTGTCATTCCGTGGCCCAAATCCACAAAAACAGTTCTCATTTTATCATAATTGCCTGTACACACAGAAGAATATACATATTTTATAGTGCATTTTCCAAACAAAAATAAAATTGCTTTTTAAATTGTATGCATCCACTATGCTTGCATTTATTCCCACTGTTTAATTATGTCAATAGTATTAAGAAGGATTTAGAGATTAAATAGAGAATATTTTTTCTTCCTGAGTAGTTTGAGAATACACTGCATGCATTTTATGTTGTATCTGGTTTTCACATAATTAATAATAATAATAAAATTATAGTGTTAATACTCTGGACTTTTATACTGAAAATTGACATTAAATTAAATCAAAACATTTCAACCTTTGATATAATCTAAATTCTACACAGATGAGGTAGAAGACAAACTCTGTAAAAGCCTGTATTCTGAAGTACAAGAAGTACAAACATGACTGATGAAATATGTACTTCAATGCAAGTATTTAACATAGTTACTTTAGTTCTTAGGTCCAAATTTGAACATCAACTCAAGTATCCTGATTCTTTTCAGTTTCTGGGTACCCACAGATCCAAAGGAAATCAAGAATCAGCTATATGACATAAGAAACTTTGAAAACGGGTTCACTAAGCACAGAGATAAATATCAACTGTTAGTTATCTTTGTCTTTGGTCAAATAATTACTACATTTTCTTTTCAAGCAATTGAAATAAAGTGGATGGAATCATACTAGTTTACTTGTTTAGCAGCTCACTTATTTAATTAATAGAGCTTCCTCTTCAGTTTTAAATCATTAATGAAGCTGCTATTTTTAAAGCTAAAAGACAAATACACTTTACATGGGTAATAAATGAGTAAACTCATTAATCATATAAGTTGCTAACTAATATGAATTAATTATAAAATAAAGACTTGGCAGAAAGTTTCAGTTTAACAGCTTTTCACTGGAAAATTTAATTTTGTTAAAATTAAATGTTTCACAGAACATATCGACTTTGATGATACTTTCATTCCCTTTCATCTGACTGAAGCATGAAGCCAGGAACCCACTGGTGTTCAGATTTAAAGCAAGAATACTTTGATGAAATAACAAATACAGTAATTACAGAGAAATTTTAAGTGTTATAAAAATATTCTTAGCAGCATGATGGTGTGAAGTGTGTAATAATGAAATCCCCTTTTCCCATTCTGTAGGTTTCTAGAGTGTAACAAGAAGAGTTTTATTTCTTCTGATATGTCATTAATCAGAAAATCCTTTGCCTAGACATTGAAATAGTCACAGTTTTGAACTTGCATTTACACCTGAGCTTTCAAGTAAAAATCAGCCAAATAGTATCAGATCCAGTGAAGTCTAATGAGCTCTTTCTGTTCAGTTCTACTGTGATGCAGTTTTATCACAGCAGCCATTAACTGCTGTAAAATAGCAACTAGATATTTGTGTTATAATGCTATAATGCATTAATGGTTTAATCCAGTTTTAAACATAACTGTAATGATTACAATTAATACCTGAGTATGTGCCGTTAGGATACATCTTGTTCCAAACAAGCAGCTGTTAAGAGCTTGTCTTCAGTTACTTCACAGTATTTTTAAAGCATTGGTCTTGTTCTCCTGAGGGGAGTTTTCTTTGTCCAGAATTGTGTTAAGAAAATCTCTACATCTTTCTTTGTCTTACATAGGACTATTATGGCATCCAGTTACCTTGTAAATTATTGTCGAGCATACAATTTACACACTGAACAAATAAAACCCTTCTCTGATATAGGGTCTTTAGGCAGGGATTACTCTCATTTCGCTGAAAGCTCAGACCTCTGTTTCCTAAAATTTACTTTCCTTCTCCTATAGCTTTTCTGTTATATTCAGTGAGAAGATACTAACTACATGTTGTTTAACAAATAAAGCAAATTTCCAAATGTTTATTTCAATTATTTTAAGATCCTGTGTTACATCTTTTCACACCTTTTGCCGCATTGTATTGTATTGAGCAGGAAATTTCCTCACAGTCATCACTGGTGCAGTCACATGCAGAATTGACAGTTTATGAGGAATATCTTTAGTATTCTTCACTTTTCCAGCTAGTAATCATAGCAGAAATCCATAATTTTTTTTTTTCCTTTTCTGTTGGGGATTTATTAGCACTGTACAAGAATCTAGCAGTCATCTTAAGAGGTATGCATATCTGTAATGCCTGCAATGAAAAAACCTGCTCCTCAAAAATGCAAAGCTTTGGTTGTTTTCCTGAAGGTAGCTTGAACTTTGTAGGTTTTCTAGATAACATTTTTAATAGGAATTCTTTTTCAAGAATTTTGAGACCTCCATGAGCAAAATTTCACATGTAAAGTGGAATGGTATCCTTTGTTAATTTAAGCAGAGTGTGTGTATATCACCTGTTAAATATTGTAATAAATAGCAGACCCCCACTGTAATGTCCCTTGTGCTTTCCCTCCCTTTAATCCTGACAGATAAGCTCTCACTTGGCTCCTTATCCATCTTCAGGCAGAGATCCATGCACTCCAGCTGGTCATTGGTGTGGAGGGCAACACCACCTCCTCGTCTTCACTGCCTGTTCTTCCTAAAAAGCCTGTATCCTGTATCAGGTTGTTTATCTCCTGTCTATGTATTTACTCTTACTTATATATATTCCTATATTTATACTTTAGCTCTGTCCATTGTCTCTCAGGATAGAACAGAAAAATTCTTGGAGGTGACTTCATTCTGTCTGATGCCAGTCGTAATTTTGAGGATATATATGCAGTCTTTAACTAACAACAAAATGTGTAACAGAATCTCAGTACTACATTTTATAGCACATACAAAGATTGCTCCACCCATGTGAAATTATGGAGCCAATTTAACTCTAAGGTCCATCCTCAGTCATAATGTGAGGCTTGAGTTTTCCAATAACATTAAGAGAAGCTGACTTCCTTAGGTATCATTAAAGCTTTTATGCCGTTCTTCATTTGCTGTTTTTCTCAGTAGAAAGTGACACACTGAAGCAGTTTAAATCATCATACAACTAAGTATGATGACAATTCTCCTTTTAGAGAGCTCTCAGAAAATACAGGTTTGTTTTTTTTACTTGTTTTAGCAAATAAGAAATTCTGGTGAGTTTTGGGTTATCTATGAAATAGTGAGTGCAATTGGAAGGAGCCTACCAGTCAGATGTTTTACAGTTAGGTTGCAAGATGTTGTCTTCATCTAACCTGGTGTCATTTTGCTCTCTATCCCTGACATCCACTTGAATGGATTTTGTCAGTTTTGTAGCAAAAATAAAATTCATAGCTTCTAACAGCAAGATGTGGACTTATCATTTTGCTTTTCCTGAAGAAACATTGAATTTTTCCCTGTGCAAGAGGTATTATTCAAATAAAAATGATCTTATTCTGACTAAAAGTAATTCTGATAAGAAAGACCAGTCATCTTTATATGCATTTTTCCTGAAATAGATGTCTCTTCCTAAACAAACGGTAACAATAGGTTTTTGTAAAGAAGTTTTGAAGTATCAAGTGTATGTTGCTTAATACATATGGCGGTACACATTTGGTAACCTTGAAAAAAGAATATATTCTGCTTGAGCTACTGCTAATATGCTAAGATGCTTGCAGCAATTAGAAATGCAGACGTGTTTGTTGTACAAATGACAAGACTTGTCTAAGTTTGTTTTGCAGTGTTTTGATATTTTTCATTTATATATGTAATAAAAAAGAATTCTAGGCAGGAATTCTATCTTTACAGAGATGACACAGCATCTTTTTATTTGTATTATTTTATGTTATTTCCTTTGAAAAATAGTCTTCAAATAAAAGGGAAAATTAGTTTACCTGCCAGATTTGTTCTTCAGCTCCTTCAAAGAGAGAAAGAGTTGTCCTTGGACAGTGTCGATTTTTCAAAAAGAGAATAAAGTATAAATTAAAAATACTACATGAAGTAACTCAAGCCTTAAAAGAAAAAAAAAAACAACAGTGCACTGTCAGTAAGTTTTCAGATGATATTAAGCTGGGGGGAAGAGTTGATCTGCTTGAGGGTAGGGAGGCTCTGTAGGCGGATCTAGACAGGCTTGACAGATGGGCCAAGGTGAATGGCATGAGTTTTAATAAGGCTAAGTGTCAAGTCCTGCACTTGATCCAAAACAACCCCTGGCAGCCCTACAGGCTTGGGAGAGTGGCTGGAGAGCTGCCCAGCAGAGAGAGACCTGACGGTGCTGATTGACAGCCTGCTGAACATGAGCCAACAGTGTGCCCAGGTGGCCATGAAAGCCAACACCATTCTGGCCTGCATCAACAATAATGTGACCAGCAGGACCAGGGAGGTGATCCTGCTTCTATATTCAGCCTTGATGAGGCTGCACCTTGAGTACTGTGTGCAGTTTTGGGCACCGCAGTATAAGAAGGACACTGAGGTGCTGAAGTGGGTGCAGAGAAGGGCAGCTAGGCTGATCAGGAGTCTTGAGAACCAGCCCTATGAGGAGAAGCTGAGGGAGCTGGGGCTGTTCAGCCTGGAGAAGAGGAGGCTGAGGGGAGACCTCATTGCTCTCTACAACTACCTGAGAAGAGGTTGTAGTGAGGTGGGTGTTGGCCTCTTCTCCCTAGTGACTAGCAGGAAAACAAGAGGAAATGACGTTAAGTTGTGCCAGGGGAGGTTCAGGTCAGATATTAGGAAAAATTTCTTCACAGAAAGAGTGCTAAGGCATTGGAACAGGCTGCCCAGGGAGGTGGTGGAGGCAGCATCCCTGGAGGTGTTAAAAAAAGGGGTAGACGTGGTGTTTTGGGAGATGGTTTAGTGGTTAAGGGTTGTAGGGCGGACGGTTGGACTTGATGATCTTGAAAGTCTTTTCCAACCTTGATGATTCTGTAATTCTGTGCACTTGAAAGTGGGAGCCATAATTTTATAATCTACACGTCATATAATAATTTCCTATAATATCCCATAATGGCCATCTGGCACACTGAATTAATGACATGTTGACTCTGCTGAATATTTAAAGAGAGTTAGTATATGTTATGAAGACTATTATTAGTTCGTTTAGAAGTTCTTCCCACAGAAATGAAGATGCAAATCATTCTTACTTTTTTACATCCTGGTTTAGGATGAAGAAATGTAAAGGAATATAGTACAGCGTTGTTGTTAGACCAGAAAGTTTCTGACACAGTAAAAGAAAAAAAATATTGAATAAGATCTTTAATTTATCTTAACAAGACACTTGTGGTTGGTCTGCTTAATGATATAAAATATAAATCTTGTCTACACAAAACACATAATTGTTTTCTAACAAGAAGCCAAATACAGCAGAATATTGGATACTGATAATTTCTTAAAAAAAAAAAGTGTTGTGGTTTTTTTATGTAGCTACTATCAACTGTTAATAAATATTCTAGAAATAAACACTGTAAAGTGGTAACTGTTGCTTAAAATAAAATAGCACTGTTTATGTCTTTAAAAAGCAAAGCATTGTATGATAACTTAGTCTATTAAGACTGGGAGTAACCCAAAACATAGTTTGTTTTAGTTTTAAAAATCAAAGAGTATTCCTTCTCTTGGCTATCTTTCCACTCTATGGGGATAAAATAAAAAGAATACAGGTATTTCAAAGCTCTTAAATTTTTAAATCCTGGTGCATGCATGAAGATATTCAGGAGTTATTAATATTAATCAAATTAAAAAAATTATTAAGGCTTTTTTGGCATGGAATGCACAAATTAATATTACTTGTTGGGGTTTCTAGAGAAAAACAGCTGGGTTTTTTAACTAAACTGTCTGCTGGTTGTATGAATGTGGCCTTACTAATAATTTTGAACACAACACCTACAGCAATGCTACAGCTTTTAGAAGATGTAACAAAATACAAACAAACCTACAAATCATCTTACAATCACAGAACAATTGACTATGCTTCATTCATTCATTCATTCATTCATTCATTCATTCATTCATTCATTCTTATTTTCATACTTTCTGAACACCTCAGGTCTACCTACATGTAAATTCCTCAGATTGCTTTTTGTAAGTTTAGTAATTGTTGCTTTTGGTCATTTGGGGTTAAAGTAGGACTGGTGTCCAGCACAGTAACTCCTTTTTTCTCTGCTCTGGACCAGTCTCTGTCTGACAAGTATTTGTTTGGTTCCTCTGCAGAAAAAATAACATTTAAGACAGAGTATAGAGAGCACAAGGTGGGAGCTGAGGAATGTGGGAATAGAGCTAGCAGCGAAGCTAGGATGAAGAGACAGGGAGCAGGGGAGAATTTGTGAGAGGAGATGGTAAGAAACTAGGTCAATTGAGGATACTGGGGATTGAAACAGCTGTGCAGAGCCAAGAATGGGTCCTGGGTAGGTCTGGATTGTCTGTTGGACTGGATGAGCAAGAATATGATTGGAATTAGAAAAAAGGTTTGGAAAGAAGAATTGATACTGGCTGGGTGAATGGGAACAAGTTTGACAGAGCAGAGAGCAAGGCAGAGAGTTTGTGCCTGGAGGGTATGCACTGTCAGAGCTTATTTGGAAACTTGGGTCCATAAATACAAACAAATAGCCTCATGCTGAGCAGTCTTGATACTGTGGATGTTTCCCTCAACAGGAGTGTTACTGGAACCAAATTTTTAACAGACTCACAATCCCTAGCTGCTATGTCCTTTCTCTACCATCTCTCTCTTTGACTGGTACAATCCTTAAACTCCAGCACAATAGCACCTGCTTTCTTCCATGTTTTCTTCTTGTTTGGCTGGAAAATGGCAATAGTATTATGGCTGATGTAGAACTCCATATGTGCAAATGGGCCAGCTTGCTAATGCTTCTTGAAAAGACTAATTTAAGGTGTGGTGTTTTTAGCATAACTGTACTACCACCTATGTTTAGTAGAACTGTAGATACTAAACAACCAAAGAGTTGCACCTCTTCTAAATTCAGCTTAAGTTGGTCAGTACCTTCAAAGGGCATAGAAGGGGGCCTAGACAGTTTCATGTAGCCATTACAAAAGTTTTATTTCTAGAAAAAACTATACTCAGAAGCAGGAAATAGTATATAATCCTGAACTTAAACTGCATTATACAATCATAGAATGGTTTGGGTTGGAAAAGACCTCAAAGATCATCTAGTTCCAACCCCCCTGCATGGGCAGAGACACCTTCCACTATATCAGGCTGCACATAATCACAGAATCACAGACTCACAGAATCACAGAATCAACCTGGTTGGAAAAGACATTGAAGATCATCAAGTCCAACCGTAACCTAAATCCATCCACCATAAGCTTTATCTACACATTCAATGCTTAAATCATGTCCCTAAGCACCACATCTATATTTATTTTAAACACTTCCAGGGATGGTGACTCCACCAGCTCACTGGGCAGCCTATTGCACTGTCTAACCACTCTTTCAGTGAATAAATTCTTTCTAATAACTAGTCTGAACCTCCCCTGGTGCAACTTCAGGCCATTCCCTCTTGTCCTGTCATTATTCACTGGAGAGAAGAGACCAACTCCCACCTCCCTACAACCTCCTTTCAGGTAGTTGTAGAGAGCAATGAGGTCACCCCTCAGCTTCCTCTTCTTCAAACTAAAAAACCCCAGTTCCCTCAGCCTTTCCTTGTAGGACTTGTCCTCCAGGCCTTTCATCAGCCTAGTATCTCTTCTTTGGACATGCTCCAGCAACTTGACATCCTTCTTGTAGTGAGGGGCCCAGAACTGAACACAGTATTCAAGGTGTGGCCTCATCACTGCTGAGTACAGAGGCACAATCACCTCTCTACTCCTGCTGGCCACACTATTCTTGATGCAGGCCAGGATGCTGTTGGCCTTCTTGGCCACCTGGGCACACTGCTGGCTCATGTTAAGTCAGCCTTCAACCAGTATCCCCCAAGTCCTTCTCTACCATGCAGCTTTCCAACCACTCATCCCCAAGCCTGTAGCTTTGCATGAGGTCGTTGTGACTGAAGTGCAGGACCTGGCACTTGGCCTTGTTAAACCTCATACAATTGGCCTCAGCCCATCAATCCAGCCTGTCCAGGTCTCTCTGCAGAGCCTTCCTACCCTCAAGCAAATCGACACTTCCACCCAGTTCAGTGTCATCTGCCAACTTACTTAGGAAGGGCTCAATTCCCTCATCTAGGTCATTAATAAAGATATTGAACAGGACTGGACCCAAAACTGAGCCCTGGGGTACACCACTGGTTACTGGCCGCCAGCTGGATCCAACCCCATTCACTACAACTCTCTGGGCTTGGCCAGCCAGCCAGTTTTTTACCCAGCAGAGAGTGCACCTGTCTACTCCATGTGCCTCCAGCTTCTCCAGGAGAATGTTGTGGGAGACAGTAACAAAGGCTTTTACCAAAGTCTAGGTAGACAATGTCAACAGCTCTTCCTTCATCCACCAGGTGGGTCACCTGATCATAGAAGGAGATCAGGTTAGTCAAGCAGGACCTGCCTTTCCTGAACCCATGCTGGCTGGGTCAGATCCCTTGACTGTCCTGCACTTGCCACATGAGCGAACTCAAGACGAGCCTCTCCATGATTTTCCCTGGTACGGAGGTCAGGCTGACAGGCCTGTAGTTCCCAGAATCCTCCTTTGGGCCCTTCTTGTAGATAGGCATCACGTTGGCAAGCCTCCAGTCATCTGGGACCTCCCCTGTTATTCAGGACTATTGGTAGATGATGGAAGGAGGTTTGGCAATGTCCTCTGCCAGCTCCCTCAGTACCCTTGGGTGAATCCCATCTGGCCCCATAAACTTTTGAGTGTCTAGGTGCTGCAGCAGGTCTCTGAGTGCACCCTCCTGGATTATGGGGGGGTTGTTCTGCTCTGTATCCTTATATTCCAGCTCAGGAGGCCAAGTATCCTGAGGGCAGCCAGTCTGACTGTTAAAGTAAGGATGGAGGCGAAGAAGGCATTAAGTATTTCAGCCTTTTCTTCATCCCTGATTGCCATGTTCCCCTCCTCATCCAATAAGGGATGGAGATTCTCCCTGTTTCTCTTTTTGTTGTTAATGTATTGGTAAAGCCTTTTTTTATTGTCCTTTATAGCAGTGGCCAGACTGAGCTCCAGCTGGGCTTTTGCCCTTCTAATTTTCTCCCTGGATGTCTTCACAAGCTCCCTATACTCATCTTGAGTTGCCCGCCCTTCCTTCCAAAGCTGATAGACTCTCTTTTTCTCCCTGAGTCCCAGCAAAAGCTCCCTGCTCAGCCAGGCTGGTCACCTTCCCTGACATTTGGTTTTACAACACATGGGGACAGCCTGCTCCTGTGCTTTAAGACTTCCTTCTTGAAGAGCATCCAGCCTTCCTGGACCCCTTTGCCCCTCAGAACTGACTCCAAGGGACTCTCTTCACCAGTGATCTAAACAGGCCGAAGTCTGCCCTCTGGAAGTCCATAGTGGAGGTTTATGATGACCTCTCTCCTTATTTCCCTAAGAATAGAGAATTTAACCATTTCATGGTCCCTAAGCCCAAGATGGCCTCTGACTTCCAGATCTCTCACCACTCCTTCCCTGTTAGTGAAAAGCAGGTCCAGCAAGACACCTCCCCTGGTAGGCTCCCTTACCAGCTGTGTTAGGAAGTTATCTTCCATACACTCGAGGAACCTCCTAGCCTGCCTGCTTGCAGCACAGTTGTTGTTCCAGCAGATGTTCGGTAGGTTGAAGTCCCCCACCAGAACTAGGGCTGGCAATTTCGAGACTTCTACCAACTGCCTGAAAAATGTTTCATCTGCTTCCTCTTCCTGTTTGGGTGGCCTGTAACAGACTTCTAACAGGATATCTGCTTTATTTACGTCCCCCCTCATCTTCACCCATAAACACTCCACATTTTCATCTCTGTCATTGAGCTCTATACAATCAAAGCAGTCCTTAATGTATAGAGCCACCCCGCTTCCTCGCCTTCCTTGCCTATTCCTTCTAAAGTGCTTGTAGCCATCTGTTGAAGCATTCGAGTCCTGAGTCCCATCCCACCACGTTTCTGTGATAGCAACTAGGTCATAGTTATCTTGTCACATAAGGGCTTCCAGCTCCTCCTGTTTTTACCCATGCTACATAAGTTGGTGTGAATGCACTTGAGCTGGATTATCAATTTCATCCCTTACAGGGATACACCACCCTTAGGCTCATCTCTAGTGAGCCTGGTTTTATCGCCCTTCCCCCTCTCCCCCTTTCCTCTTAGTTTAAAACCCTATTAGTGAGCCCACCAACCCCTTGCAAGTATCCTTCTCTCCTTCTGAGACAGCTGAACTCTGTCTGTCCCTGGTAGCCCTGGTGCCATGTGAATGTTCCCATGACTGAAGAAGCCAAAGTTCTGCTTGTGGCACTAGCCCCTGAGCCACATGTTAAGCAATTGTGTTTTCCTATTCCTCTCAGTGATCAGTGTAGTTTTCCCTGCCACTGAAGGGATTGAGGAAGACAGTACCTGTGCTCCTGATCCTTCGACCAATCGCCTCAGTGTCTTGAGCCTTGAAGTCCTTTGTAATGGTTTTGGTATTTCTGTCCTCAACCTCATCACTTCCAGCCTGTATGACCAATAACGGATAATAATCAGAGGGTTATACCAGACTGGGGATTTTCTCGGTAAAGTCTCTAACCTGGGCCTCAGGGAGGCAGCAGACCTCCCTTTGGGATGGGTCTGGTCAGCATATGGGGCCTTCTGTTCCCCTCAAAAAGGAATCACCTACAACAATCACTCTCCTTTTTTTTCTGACACTAGTAGTCTTAATGTGTGGGACTGGGTGAGTCACCCCAGGCAACTCCCTGGGTTGACCTTCATCTACTTCCTCCTTTGCTTGGCCTTCCAGTTCCAGAGCCTCATACCTGTTGTTCAAGGGCAACTGGTAGGGTGAGGGAGGCCAGGAGGGGGTTCACCTGCCTCCCTGAGCAGTGACCTGCTTCCACTCCCCCCTGTCTCTTAGCTCTCCTCCTACTGCCTGGTGACAGGAAGGGAGGGGATCCTCAGCTTCCTGAGGAGCCTCCCTGTCTGCTGCCTTTGTTGCAGATTGTGGCTCCACAAGTCTATCTCACACTCCCTGATGCTCCTCCACCTTTCCAATTTCTCTTTCAGTTCTGCCACTCGACTGAGCAGATCATTCACCTGCTCACGCTGCACACAAGCCTCCTCCCTGCTGCCCTCTGGCACCGGTGCCAGGCTCAGGCATTCCCTGCAGCCGGACACTTGGACCACTGCATGTCTGGGAGGAAGTGCTGTTTTGGTCCTCACAGTCTTCCTAGCAACAGCTTTTGGCTGTGTGGTCACCATGATATGTATATATACACACTACTCCTAACTGCTAACTGCCCGATTGATTCTCACTGCCACACCTCAGGTCCCCAACCCCTGCCTAGTTCGCAGCTCCTCAGGGAAATGGGATCCCCGAGCTTGGAAACCTCCCTGTACCGCTCGATTGAACCCCCACCTCGGGCTTACCTCAGTCGCCGCCGCCGCTGCTGCTGCTACACCGACACAAAGTCCTGTCCCACCTGGCCTTAAACACCTCCAGGAAGGGGGTATCCACAACCTCCATGTGCACCCTGTTCGAGTGTCTCACCACGCTCACACTAAAGAATTTCTTCCTAATGTCTAACCTAAATCTCCCCTGTTCCAGTTTAAAACCATTACCCCTCATCCTATTACTACAGACCCTAGCAAAAAGTCCCTCCCCAGCTTTCCTGTTGACCCCCTTCAGATACTGGAAGGCTGCTATAAGTTTTCCTCAGAGCTTTCTCTTCTCCAGGCTGAAGAACACCGACTCTGTCAGCCTGTCTTCAAAGGAGAGGTGCTCCAGCCCTCGGATCATCTTCGTGGCCCACCTCTGGACTTGCTCCAAGAGTTCTATGTCTTTGCTGTGTTGAGGACTCAGAACTGGACACAGTACTCCAGGTGGGGTCTCACGAGTGTGGAGTAGAGGGGCAGGATCACCTCCCTTGACCTGCTGGCCACGGTTCTTTTGATGCAGCTCAGGATGCAGTTGGATTTCTGGGCTGGGAGTGCACATTGCTGACTCATGTTGGGCTTTTCATTGACCAGATGTGAGAGACGGACTCTATAATGGCCTTTAATCCAGCGACATTCACTGACCATTCCTGGCGATGCGCCCCCCCTGGCACTCGTGGGGAGAGGACAGAGGTACCAGGCTCATGCGCACAGACTACAGACTACAGCTCCCAGGAGGCACGGCGGGGCCAGAACCGGAAAAAGAGGGGAGCAAGAAGGTGCGCGCTCTGTGAATACTTTACGGATCCAGCCGCCGCGGTGAGCGTACCGCTGCGGAGGCTGCCGTGCCGTTGCGGCGCTGCTCCCTGTGGTTGTTGGCGTGTGGACGTACCGAACGGACCGTTTGCCTGGAGTCTCAAGGGAAAGGACGTGGATCCCGACCAGGGATTGGCTTCGGCCGTACCCCGGTGGTGAGAATTGCGAACATTACTAACATTCCTACAAACATTCCTACATAATATTCACACATACCAGACACTCACTTCTCTTTTCCAATATTCTTCTATTTCCCAAAGGCTCTCTCCAGGTTTTCCCTCTTTTCCCTGTCCGGGAACAGGAACAGGGGGGAAGGGGAGAGGTTATCTCGTTTTCTATGTGTGTTGTTATTGGTATATAGATGTAGCGTTGTATAGCTGTTGGTATATGGATATATAGGTGTGGATATAGATATAGAGATAGACCCTGTGTGTTATTTGATATCAGACTTGCCAAACCCTCAGTGCCTTTAATAAATCTATTGATTCCTAAGCGTTGTTTGTGAGTGTGACGGGGAGTGGTCCTCAGCCCTCGATCCCCTGAGGAGGGGGTGTGGGTCGCGGCTTTACCTATCTCGGTCCGCGACACCAACACACCCAGGTCCTTCTCTTGAAGACTGTACTCAATCCATTCTCCACCCAACCTGTATTTGGCTTGAGGTTACCCCAACCCAGGTGCAGGACCTTGCACTTGGCCTTGTTGAACTTCGTGTGGTTGGTTATAAGGTATATCTTATCATATTGTAATTTAATATTTCAGTTACAGCCTTTATTTTGTCATTTCATAACCTCTGCATACTTGATTTCTTACCCTCTACCATATTCTTTTAACATATGTTTTGGGTGTAATTTCTTTTAAATCTTTGTATTGGAAATTATTGAATGTACTCATGCCCAGTCTTCTCTCCTTGCTTTTTTTATCCCCTTCTCAGGATAAAAGCCAGAAAACTCTGGGACTGCACTATGATAAAAGCTGTATGAGCATTTAACAACTATATATTTTTTCAGACATCTACTGGACTTCATAAAAAAAAAGTTTTGCTCAAAATAGCTTAGGACATCTTTGACAGAATTGAGAGGGAATTGGTGCGTCACCATTTTAATTGATACGTTGATTTCTCTGTTTCTCAAATGTCAGAAATAGGTCCCTGCCCTCATGGCTATTTTAATTCTTTAACCAATCTTACCCCCAGTGATGAATGATACATTTTGAGACAGTGGAGTGTGAGACAGTATATGGTGAACTCATGGTGTTTAGAGATATTTAATTTCTACACTTCTGTTCAAAACCACTCCAGGAAATTCCTTCGCATAACCAGTTCCTGTTTAAGCAGACTAAACCTCAGAAATCTGGAGCAAACTGCTACTGCTAAGATGGCTGGTGGTCATAAGAATTATAGTATGCTCTACTGAGAGCAGCAGGCACCATTTCCATTAGCCTCTTAGAAAGTATTTCATAAATATATAGTGCTCTGTATTTGATGGAATCTTCACAAAACTAATGGTGGTTTTTACACAGATTGTAGTAAGATTTTATTAGCTCAGTGGTGGTGATGATCTGAAGTTTTTTCCATTGTAAATTTGTTCTACTTTCTGTTTGATACGAAAATAAATGTATGCACACACTAATGCCTGAAATGAGCAGAACACTGTGCTTTCTCTTTTTGCAACTTTCAAGCTTCCAAGAGTACATATGGTTTAATTTATAAAAGCAAGGACTTAAACTCAGAAATATTTTGGCTGTTCCAGCCTCTGTGTCCATGGCATAAAAGATCATAAATTATTTTAAGAAGGATAAATGGTGACTAAAATGCCAAGAGTTTCTACAAAACAAAATATGAATGTAAGCTTCAGATCATTAAAAATATGTAAGTCTTAGAAGGACATTGATATATAATTAATGCAGTCTTTGATAGTTGACAAAGGTTGTATGTTTACTCTTCTGAAAAAAAGAGGTGAGTATATCTTGCAGGCAATCAATTTCAAGACAATGCCTTGAATACATGGTTGCTTGAAAAAGTTTTCAGTAGTGCTGAATGCTCAAAGAATATAGTGTGTTATACTTTGTGTGCAAAAATTCACAGAGATTTCACACATAACTGCAACCTGAATCTTGCAGCTTGGTCTTCTAATTTGAGTCTATACTGCCCTGTTTTCCTGCAGTGACATAGACAGAAGATGGCACTGTTTGTTCATTGTTCTATAAATGAGAAACATTTCCTGCTCTTTCAAAGAAAAATAAATGTTAGTATACACGGAAAACAGGGAAGAAAATGGAGGTGATAATGTTTTTGGAGAAATAGACACTTTCTGCTGAGTCAGGACATATGCTTGTAAGAGCTACAGTGTTGACAAGGCTCAGACAGGAGCTATCTTTGGTCATGATAACTGCACAGAGTTGAAAGCTTCTGTGAAATGGGGGCCTGAAGTACAACATATTGAGATCAAATATTGGAGGAGGAGGAGAGGGCTAGTATTGTTTATACACTGAAAAAAAAAACCCTATAAGAAAGTAATTATGCAAAAATGCAGTTGATAATTGGCTCATTAATAGAGGATATAATCTAAGATAATTTTTTGGGGAAAAGAAGTGACTATTCCTTTACTGGAGAAGCCTTGGAATTCACAAAAAGGTTCTTGATCTTATGAGCACCCACATACTTGCTTCTTTTAAAGCCCTGTTTGTAACGGAACTTGATATATCCAGTAAGTTGTTTTTTCAAAATCAGTCTTTAACTGCAATACATCTAATGCTTGGAAAGGAATGAAAATAATTAATTATATTAATATAATTCTGAAAAGGGATAGTCAATATACTGTTACATTCTTTTAGTTAATGAAAATTACTTGTAATCTACTCCAAAAGTTTATTTTTAGTAAATAAATGTCCTTTTTAGATAAGACTACACTGTTACATTTAAATTATCAGCTGTAACTGATAAACGATATCAGAACTACTCTCCAAGACTTCTAACTAGAGCACTGCTTGGTGTGCCAGTTTTTACCTTTAAGTTCGCTTCAGTACTTCACTCACAGGTGGCTGATGGTAAAGACAACTGTCCTTGGGAAAGCAGGAATTTTAGCTCCCATTTTTAAAGTTTAATTGTTAATTTTTCTTGTTCTTATCTATTTGCTTTCTTAATATAAATTATACTGTCTGGACTGGCCCTTTTTAGTATTACTATGATTTTCTACTCAGTTAGTAGACTTACCAAATGGCTTCTCTTATGTAGTGAGAACTGTTGATCCAAAAAAGGCAAAGCAGGATTTGGCCCAGCATGTAAATAAGCTTCAGGAGGTGAAAAATACTAGTAAGCAAGATTTTTCTTCTGGAAAGGCTACAATTTGTTATTGTTTATTTTTTATTTTCCAAACAAACACAGCAAGAACTGTTCTTCAAAAGCAATGTTATAAAAACGTTAAACTAAATGGGCTTCTATGCTGTTTTGCTTAATGCTTATGGTATTAGATAAGTTATCCTGTTTTCCTTTGGGGGATTTTCAGTTTTCATTACAAAAGCAACACAGTTTGTTACAATTGTTGAAAATGCTCATAATTAACTCCTTTTTCAGACTGTGGTAAATCTGAAATACTTTACATAAGTCAAAAGGTAATTGAAGCTGAGCAATTGTGTTTGTTTGTTTTTTATCTATCTGAAAAAATCAGCTCAGATTTGGTAGAATGTATGTGGTTTTGGAATTAAGTATGAGTTTCTATATATTGTATGTCTCAAAGACCCCAAAACGACATTCTAAACCATTTTTACTTTCCTTTTTACAGTTCTGAGTAATTTCTTCTCAGTAGAATTCTTCTTAACCATCGAGTAGTGTTATTTGCAAAAGTTATTATGCAAAGAAAATAATTTATGGGAAACGAAACAAGCAAAAACTCACTTTGTAAATGCAAGCTGAGAAAGATGTTCATGATGGGAGTATTACCCATAAATGCTACAAGAGACTTTTAACCTTGCAACAAATTGCTGTTTATACATGAAAGTCTTTCTGCTTTGTGTTTAATTATAACCTTAGATATGAATTTTACTTTTCTAAACTTTGGAAGAAATTGCCTATCAAGGAGGTCAGCTTTGCTTTCATTGGCAATCTTTCAAAAAGATAGATGGTTGAATTTTAAGTAAGAAGAATTTAATATACATTATTATATTATATAGATCTTATATTTTTTAATATAAAATCAATATTGCAAAAGCAGGTGTTAGAATCAACATTTGACATACAAACATTGGTTTATTTTGAAATTATATAGTACAGCCACCATCCCAAAATGACAATGTGCTACCTGGCCTAACTTATTCCATCTTCTGCTGCAAAAAATGAAAAGTCTTCCATTTTCTTCTCTTTCCTAGTAATTAGAAAATTGAACATTGAATGTCATGACCTATTTTTATGGAGCTGATAGCTTGGTACAGAACTGAAGTAACCTGTATTGTGTACTTGTGAGACATGCTACTTGGGAAAGGAACAAATATGTGAATCAATGTACTTTATGGATTGCCTGTCTAATTTCAGAATGTTATAATATTCTCCCTGTAACAAAAAGCTATTAGTCTAAGTGAAATTGCTTGTGTCAGTTCAGCATGCAGGACACCAACACCTTTGATCTACAAAAAAATACTAGAGAATTTCCTCCATTTGCCTGCACTTCGCTATTACCACATTATGCGTAATACCTAAGGGTTTGATATAGAAACCTCTAGAAGGAAATGAATGACCTGTTTCTTCTTGAGTACAAGGCCTTTTTATCCTAACAGGATCATATAATTGTTGGATTCTTGCCACCTTTATCTTTGCAAGACACACATGCCAGTGGGTAACATTTATATTTGCATGCATGAGCTAAGACCTAGGGCTAGCCTGACTTGGCATTGTCTGGTTCCAAACACTTGAGTTACAACATACGGCAATCCGCAGGTCCTAAAGAGAATATTTCTTTTAGAGTTATATTCTTCTTTTCCCTTCTTTGCATAGAGGAAAACTTGGTTAATCTGGACTTTCACAGAATCTTTACTATAGCAGATGTCGGCTTTCTATTGGTCCCCGTAAGTTTTTAAGGTCCTGGTCCTTTCAGAGTGGGACGTTCCATTCTGAATCCTGACAAAAACAATGGTAAACTTGCCAGCAGCTCCTGCAGGGATTTGAGAGTCTCTCAGCACCAGCTTTTAGCTTCTCTCCCCTGTTACTTCATCTGGGGCTTAGAAGAACTATGGCATCTAGGGTTTTTGTTTTAGCTGTATGAAAATGCAGCATTGTGTATCCAGGCCACTTGGAATGATTTGCTTATATTTTTAAGAAGTGGAAAAATATGCCCAAATCAGATCAAACGTTGCTTTTTTTTTTTTTTTTTTTTTTTAATGAACTAACTAAAATTATAGCAATGATCTTGACAAATGCAATGTAAACTTCAAAGCCCTCCTGTATTATAATTTACCCTATGTAGTTACAATGTTTGTTTTTAATGCACATTTACACTCTGATGCACAACAAAATTAATATCCTGGTGACAAAGGAAATTATGGCCCTCAGCTTGCTTAAAGTCATCATGCCTCTAAATACTGCAGGGGTTTCTGCCAGAGGGCTTGAGAGTTACAGTGAATGGGTTACTTAACCTTAGAACTTGCACAAAATAATGTTGACTTCCAGCTGCCCAAGTAATATATTTACCAAATAAATAAATTGGAAGGAATGCACGTTTATGCCAAGGTTAGATCTGCATGCAATTCCAGGTGAAAAATGATACTCTTTAGGTTTTTTCCATACAGAAATAAATCAAAAGTCATGATGTAGCTTGATTGAGTTCTCACACATAGCTTTCACGTAGTAATTGCAGCAAACCTATTTTCTAATAATGTATCTGCTTTCTGTTTTGTAATGCTTTATTTATTAAAAAACAAAACAAACCAAAATAAACCACACAAACAAAAAAACCCCAAAACAAATCACAAAGAGATGGTGTGTTTAAAAAACCCCAACATATCCAGGCCTGTACAATAAAGTGCATAATTAAAGCATGATCAGTAATCCCAGTTCTAGAGAGAATGCAACAGGAGTGGAGAGGGAATGGGGTTCAAAATTTACATGGTTACTAAAGTGACTCAAATACTCAAATTACATTATCTTGCAATGGTTATCTCCTATATATTCAGAATTACAGGCACAGCTGTGTGATACTTTCTTCCACCTCAGACAAGTCTGGTAATGTCAAAGAGTTAAGGGGTTTGAATATGGAACTGAGTTTTCACCTGACTGACTAACCTGCTTTGTGCTTTAGTGACCCTAGTAACTCCTACAAATTTGTTTGAACTTCATTTCTAAGCAAGTTATTAGCCAGGCATACCTGATTTCAAATAATACTCCGCTGCCATCCCACCCCCCCTGCATTCTGTTACCTGTTCCTTTATCCATGCATTCTCCCAGTTTAATATTTTAAAGGAAAAAAAACCTCTGTAAATTCACATTACATTAAAAGCAGAATAAAAGAATTAGAGTACTAAAACCTTATAAATTGAACAGACCCTTTATTCTATATAAGTTTTAAAAGAATTATCTTTTTCCTGTTTACTTGCTTAAAAAATGAAAGCCTCTCTGTTAGGATTAAGAAAGCCCTACATTAAAAAAAAAAGAAAAAAAGATCTGGAGAGCTGACTCTTTGGTTTCCTGTTTCACTTTTCCATACAAAAGTAAAAGGAATAAGATGTATGATTTTGCATTCTGCATGGAACAGACAATAGGCTTATGTACCTTGCATAGAATTCAGTAAAGTAACCAAAAGCTAGACATCATTAAGGGGAGGAGTTCTATAGTACCATTACAAAAACTAGCCATGTAATTTTAAAGTTTTTATAACAAAGAATACCATCATTTACATTGCTGATCAATGACAAAAGAACATATCCTAAATTTTCTTGTAAAAAACCAAACTAGTTTGCTTTCTTGTGGCCTCCCTGTATTGGTGAAAATGTCTGAGAAATTATGCAAGGTCCATTATCTGGAACATCCACTGAGACACTGCTAGCAAAGATGAATTAGTAATGAATAATGTCAGGATGCCTAAAATTGGGAAGCAGAAATTTTGTCATGTAGTGAAGAGACTACCTGCCTCTTATGAATACACAGTCTGGATATGCTTGTGTGTCTGTGTGAAGCTAAATTCAAGGGCAGGAATTTTTCCTGGTTCTCTCTATTCCAAGGCGGAACCAGGATTTCTTTTTGTCTTTGACCTTTTTATCTGCCCTTGTCAGAATGAGTAGGGTCTTCTCAAGGTTTTGTGTTTCCTTTTTTTCCTCATGTAATTGTATCAAAGGGCTAGGATATCTTCATGCCCTGAAGTGAAAACCAAATCCCTCTAAAATTTGCTCTTTGAGAATTCCCCTACAGTTTAGGTTTTCTGTACTCTCCAGCCCAGCAGTTCAGGAACTTTTTTATATTCCGTGTAAAATAATGAATACTTCAGTTTAAATAAGCCAAGGGTGAGACTAAGTGATGATCAGCAGTAAAATCCATGACCAGGTGTCTCTGAAAATACGCAAGGCTTTGGCTGTGAATTATACTAACTGACAACAAAGGATATTCAAAATGCCAGCAGATGCAAATCTTCTCAGAGCAAAAAGAGAATACTACTAATTTCAGTACAACCGCTTTCTGTGAAAACTTCTGTTCTGCATACAGTCATGTTATAAATCATAATTAGTATCATGCAAATTTTTCCTTCACAGTAGGTAATGGACTAAATATCAGAAGTTTATTACTGTAATAGAAAACTGTTATGAACTTTGAACACAATCTGGTGTTTGAAGAAAAAGTGATAATGAACATTTATTGGGAGCCTGATTTTTTTTCCTTCTCTTTACATGCACTAGATTTAGCAGTAAATCCATAGATAGTTCTTATTTGACTGAAGGTGATGAAAGAATGAAACATGGCTGAAGTCAGAACTAATACAGGATTTGATTGAACGAATGGGGAATTTAATTTGCAGTGTGGTCCTGAGTTGGTATTTTCGTTGTTCTTATAGTAGTAGTATTATTGTAAGTTTCAACTGCTTCACGGGTGTTACAGGGGAAATGGCACCTGACTTAACAGTAAAAAGTCTGGTTGTGCAGGCTGGATTAATAATCTCTGTTCTTGGCAATACTCAGAATTTGTCTGGACCAGGATCTGAGTGAGACTCCTGCTCAAACTCAGAAGGTTGCCCTGCTTTCAGCAAAAAGTTAAACTGGGTGACCTACAGAGTATGCCTCCTTACTCAAGTTTTCTAAGATTTTTTGATCCTGCACACATTAATTGCTGACTGTAAAAAGTAGTATTGTCTGGCATATACACCCCAAAGATTTAGTCAACCTCGCTGCGGTGTGCCTACTAGGCAAATCTGGGCTTTGCCTGGAAAACTTGGTGTTAGATCATATTTCTAGATAATATCTGGTGCTGGGCAGAGGGCATATGACAACTATGGGACCAGTGGTATTTGCTGAATCTGTAGGAAGTATTGTCCCCCTTGTATTAATGGGGTCATCAGTTTGCAAAAATCTGCTCGACAGGACTAGAGCATGCTTGTAGTTTCCTCACTGTGTGTTATATGTGATTACAGCTTTAGAATTAGGCCTTGATGCAGTGGTATAGACAGCCTCATATCTCAGCTTTGTTAACTGTAATACATACGTACATTTGGCACTGCTTATGTTTAATGATGGTTCCTTCCTGCTGATGGGCAAATATCAGTTCTCCAAATGGATATTATTGAGGAATAATCCATTTCAGAATAGACTCAGTGTCTGCTCAAACTAGGACACTAAGCAATTTTGAGATATTTAATTAAAAGTAAGTACACTAACGCTTTCAATCAGGGAGATACCAGAAAATGAATCAACCTACTAAGTTCTCTTTCTTCACTTGTGTTTTATATGATGGTATGTGGAAGAATGAGGTCATACAAGTCAAGCAAATCAACATTTTTGAAAGAGTTTTTGTGGATTCTTAAAAAAGAATGTAAACTAGGAAACAAGGTTTGTATTCTCAGTGTGTGATTTTGAGCAAGTAATTTTCTCTCTTCATCTCTCTGTACAGATCAAGTTATTTGTATGTGCTTTTAATTTGTAATGTTCTTTATCTATGGATTAAAAAATTCTGTGTGTGAGATAAATCTTATAAAAATGACAATAGAGATTATATTGAAAATACATCCTTTTATGCATAGAGTAGATTAGTCAATACTGCATGGGGAATTTAACAGCAATTATATTCAGATAGATGTGGTTTCCTGATATTTTGCATCGCAGGGGAGAGGCAAATATATGCAACTAAAATCAAACCCTGTAAACAGCATCAACAGCAACAACCATGTAAACTGTGGAAAGATAATGGAATGGTTGCAAGCGCTTTAGGTTGTGTCAATCTCAAAAGCAGGAAAATAAGCATTCCTTTCAAATTATATCTCTCCTGCTGATGTTAAACACCTTGGTGTGGAGCTGTAGGACTTCATTTGCACCACAGGGAATGTCTGTTACTGCATACATGATTCTGTGAAAATGTGTTAGGATTTAAATAATAGCATGAAAATCTTTATATTTCCTGCTCTAACAAGATCAGTTTAAATATCACTAAGTTTTAGTAATTCTTTTATATCCTTGTCTTTGAAATTAGTGCAAGATCCTTGCACTAGAGGTGACATCATAGCAATGTGATCTATGGTAGTTTTGTGAGCTCTAGGACCCTGAGTCTCCTGTGCTGCTCTCCTGTGCTGCTGATTCCAGTAGCAACCTTCATCAGCGATCTTGTTAGCATTTGGGAATTGAACTACAATTAAACTGAGGGGAGTGAAGTTAAGCACACACTTTTTTGTTTGTTTGTTTGTTTCTAAGACTACTTTAAGGGGTTTTTTGGGTCTTTTTTTTTTTTTTTTCTTTTTGTTGTTGCTTTTTTTAAAGAAAAAGGCCTGTGTAATGCTAACCAGTATCTTGCTAGATGATTCCTCAGACCTGTAAATTGATAGAAACCAGATACTTACCAAAGAAGAAGAATGGTGAAGTTAATTCAGGCCTGGTAAAATCAGTCTCCTTAATGACATCCTGAATATAAATGGAACCAATGATTTAGATTGTCAGAGAAGCAGTTTTTAAAGCTGGGCCTTCGGCAATATCATAGTCAAGGCCTCTTTAAACATAATTAAGGGATCTATAATTTAAAAAAATCTCATTTCATTTTAATAGAAAAATTAAATATTTGAGTTCAGAAGCAAAGAAATTCCAACTTGAAATTGAAATCTAACTCAAAAAGGACTTTAAGAACCAACATTTACTTGCAAATTTGGGGAAGAAACCTGAAGACAAACCCAAAAATCCACTTAGCTGGTTCTTTTAGCTGAACAAAAAGCTAATGACTTCTAAGTATCAATCAAACAAGTGAAATTAATAATTGGGTCACATCCAAACCTCAGTCCTGGTAGCTTAATTTGAGTAAAAGCATTGTGTGTCCTTTTTTATCTAATAGAAAATGTGATGTATTTTAATACTTGGACTGTTGCTCTGTACAGACCCAAACCTCTAGGGTAAATAAGAAGCTTGGAAAGGAAAAAAGTAATTTATCTAACCATGTTTAAAAACTACCTTTCATTATCTTATATTATTCTGGTAGCTTGAATTTGTCTTAGCTTCTGTCTGTAGCTGAGGTCATGTTCTAACAAGCTTTGCCAATATTTGGTTTCGACTTACCAGATGACTGTAGCAGAAAATATTGCAAAGGCCAGCACTGTTAAGAACTAGTACAGCTTTTCTTCTGCCACACAAACCCATTACAGCTTTTGTCAATCCTCCTGTAGTGTTCTCTTCATGCTGTTAATTAGTCCCCCCTTCCAAACTCAAAAGGCAGTGAATTTAAAAACTAAAGCTGTGGCTTCTTTATACTTTTACCAAAAAATATGGGATTTAAACTACTGAAGGGATTTAAACTACTGAAAAAAGGTTGGTTTTTCTAAGGTACTTTACGGGCATCATCCTGACATGGCCCATTTGTAGACCACAGATTACAACTCAGTATTCTCAAATAAAGACATTTATTAAAAAATAAAAATATTTAAAAGCCCCCGAAATGTTAGTATGCCAGAGGGAATGCCTGTGGTTACTTAATGACATTTTTATACAGTCTTTGGTTAGGCATTTTGTTATCTGTAAATATCAGGCACCATACTGTTTTGTTCCTCTGAAAAACCTAAGTGCTGCAAGTGTGTAATGATTGTAATGGGATTTAGGGAAATAGGGTCAGAAGAGCTGCTAACACTTGTTGCAAATGATGAAAACATTAAGTCTAATGAAACACTTCAACTTCTTTGAATGAAATATGCATGCATTTTTGTTAATTTTTTTAAATTCCTCTCCAGTGACCTTATGATAGTGAAGCTATATCCTAGGGGGTTGGAGGTTCTGAGATGTCCATGACCTGTCACTGAAAGTTTGTTCACAACACGATTTTCACTAGTAGAAAAAAAAATATTTTTGGGACTGTTTTGGGCAGTTTGTAAGCCAAAAGGGATGCATGACTTCTCAGAAAAGTTTTTATTTCTTTCATAGCAAGTATTGTGTTCAATTTATTGTTGCAGATTTCATGTAATGTAAGCTTTCCACAAGAATGCTGAAAATTGGGTTGCACAGTTATTTGCAGTGATGTAACTATTGCTGTAAGTAAATTTGTGATATCCATCAGAAGGCAGGGTAGCTGAGTGTTCTGGTGTAAACAAACAGTACTAGATCTTGTAAACAAACTGTGAACAGGTGTTCACAGCCTTATTTAGCTTTGCATGAGCTGTATCCTCTGATGAAACTAGTATATTGTCTTCTATGTTTAAGAGCTCAGCAGTTAAAAACAGTTGAGGAGAAGGCATGTGGGCTCACTGATATGTTATATGGTGACAATGAGCTAGACTTGTATAGGTCATATTGAGAATTACAGGATTACTGATGACCTCTGTAAATTTTATTTGTGTACTGTGTATTATTCTGGTTAGTCACAGTAAAAAGAATAATTATAAGAAACATTTAGAAGGAAAATGGGGTGCTTGTGTTGTTAGAAGTTGGCTTGTAATGTAATGTAAAACATAAAATGGAATAATGGCTCTTGTCCATACCTATATCACCAGGCAAATAGTTAGAAGACAAACTTTTTTGTAAGCTGAAAAACGGAACTGGAGAGAAAGCAACAAGGACTTAAATGGTAGGGTTTTTTTACTTTCCAATTGAGGTTTATGTCTATTAGAGATGTAAGATGGGAAAGATCTTTGCAGTCAAAGTAAAAGAGGCAAAACTCCCTAATTTCTTCTAAGATTTTTTTGCTGTTGTTGTTTTTCAAAGAAAGCTGTAAGATACTTGCAAGAAAAAAAACCAAAACCCAGTAGAAACAGTGGAAGGTATCTTCTAGGCCTTTATTTTCCTGATGGAGAGCTTTCTCTTAAAGCAACATCTTCAACCCATCTCTCTCCCTAAAGGATTATGAGAATGCCTCAGGAAAGAGTCCTGTGTAGAGGTTCATGCCATAAGAACCTGCTTTATTTTAACTATCCTGCAGATTAGTTTGCATTTTTATAGTCCTTATAGTTAGCAGCTGTTAATCACTAATTCTAATCTGACTAATTTGCAGACTTTGGTGAGTAAACCGAGGAGGATTAAAAGTTTCATGACATTCTAAGAACTCCAAAGGTTGTGAAGCAAACCCTAAGAAATGCTAGAGATTATAAATCTATCTGAAGCATCTAACTAAGATGTCAATTGACAGCTTCTTTTTGAAGATGTAACATCTGCATTTTCTGTGCATGAATATTATCTACACTGTGCATTACTTTGGTCATATACAGAAGCAGTAATGTACAAGTCCAGAAAACTTCTTACCTGTTTGCTCTCAATTAAATCAGTGTGACTCCTTTGGTGTTAGAAGAGGTAATTCTAAGTATGGAAAATAAAATCAGAGTTTGCTTTATACTTGGGATTAAATATGGTTTACTCCCACTAGGAAAAGAATAATAATAACTCTTCAGAGTGTAATCATGACCTTGTTGAAGAGAACAAAGGTTGGCGTGTAGAGTTCTCTCTTCAACTGTTGCCTAGGCAATAGGTAGTGCCATTATCTTCTACTGCTGAGCTAAAATATTGCTTTACTGTGGTATTGGGCCAACTATTAGCTGGTTGAGCTTGTCTACATAGCAAATAACAGTAGCAATTAAGTGAGATTACACAGGCTTCTGGTTAGGTTGCACAAGCTTTCTCCCTAGAACCTGGGTTGTTAACATGAGCCATAGCTTCTTTACCACTACCATTAATATTTCTAGCTACCTACAGAAAGAGAATAATTGCCACTACTGTCACTTGGATGTAGTAAAATGAGATTTCAAGTGAGATTTAACTGACAAGGGAGAGAAGTAAATTTTCTGATACTAGAATTGACTCTACTTTTTGAGAGTGTTAGAGCAGTTTTACTGGTCTCTTGGACCAATACTTTTCAAAGCCACATGAAAGAACCAAAGTCTATATATTTAAATTTTAATTCAATCAAGCATCACAGAGATCACACAAATTGACTATGAAAAGCATTAGAGCAATTACAAAGATCTGTACCAACTTTCTCTGAGATTGCAATATATTAAATAAATTTAATATTCATGAAAGGACTGAATGCCTATTCAAAAGCTAGACTGCTTTTATGCAATGACTTTGATGAAAGCCTTTCATAATTTTAGGATCAGAGCCCACTTTTCCCCTAACAGGAATGCCTTACCAACAAAACTGAAGAATCATGGTCTTTCTGGTTATGTGATTGGAGGGGTTTTTTTTTTTCCTTCATTTTCGTATATCTCTAACTAGTTATGTGAAGGATGTCCAATACCCTTGTTGCTGATTAGCATGACAGTGAAGACATTCTTCTGTGCAATTAGGGTTTGGACATCACAAGCACTAATTCTAATTATTTCCATTCCTTGGCACCTGCTCAGATCAGTAGGTTATTTATGATATTTACCCTGAAGCTAACACTCCTCTTTTCCTCATCCTTGAGGGAGTCAAAATCCAAGAGTCACTATAGATTCTTCTGTTATTAAAAATTAATCTTAGTGTGGGGTGGAAAAGTACATTCTCTTAAAAAATAAGCTGTTCAAATGATTTCACATTACTTACAGCATAAAAATATGTGAATGTTCAGTTGCCACATTAGTGGACACTGGTGTAACTTATGTTCTTCTGAATCCTGTATAACATTTCTAGGTGACTCAACCTGAGATTTTCTCAGATATTATTGTGCAGGACTAAACTTACCGAAGTATTATACATGTGATTCCCCTTGTCCGTGTAGAACCAACTGATGAAAAACTAGTTTCTGCTATTTGAAGTTTCCTTTCTCCAGCCATCTGAAAAGCAGCTGACTTCTTACTCATGTTATGACTTTATCAGTCAACTAAATGGTCTGACTGAGATCCCTAAGGATGACCACTGGCAATCCTTTTCCTAATCAAATTAAGTAGAGTTTTCTGGAATTAAGACTTCTGGAAGTAACCCAAATTTATTAATCTAGTAAAGACTCTGTAAGTAAGACAGTAGAGGAGTGGGTGGAAATAACTGCAGTGATTTGGCTGCCAGCTCATTGGGGAAGTTTCTCCTTCGCTAAGAGGGCTCCCTCTGAAAATGACGCAGGTTTTACCGAGAGTGAGTTCTTAGAATTATTTATACAGAGTTATGCAAATAAGTTCAATTATTGCCAATGAAAGCTATACTCCCACATGCTGACCTCAAAGATTACCTATTGCATATATAGTCTATATGAAAAGAGACTTTGAGGTTGATGAGGTAGAAGTCAAAGAATGAAATGAACTTAATTGGGGTACAAGAAAGTCTACTATTTACTTTGTCTGATTGATAGAGGTTAAATTTTCTAAATTCACTTAGTTGCAAAAAACAGGATAATTTGAGATTTAACTATTTCTTTTTAGTTTAGGAACTTGGCCATATCACTCAACATGTCCTATATATTTACATAGCCAAGGTAGCAGTTTAACTTAGCGAAACATTTATTTTTTTCATAATAGTTATAATTGGCAGTAAATTTAAGTGGGGAAGATGTTTCATTTACCATCTTGCAAGAACTTTTAAGTGGATATTAGTTTGTATTTTATCATTGCATATGTGAACAAAATATGGTTACTTCTTCCCAATGTTCTGGTTTGGTTCATAATATTTTGCAAAGGGAAAATTTAAAGAGCCATTTCTTCATCTAGTGGACTTGGTGTAACTACACTGTTTGAAAGAGGTGTTGGGGGGGCAAGTTTTGGGGGACATTTGCTTGGTGGGTTTCAGGTTTTTTTCCTTTTATTTACATCAGCAAAATCTGTTTCTCGATACAAACTTACCAACAAATACAGCTGGTAGAAATTTGTTTCAGATCATGCCTATCTGTACCTAGGAGATAATGACTTGCTGTTGATCAAAATATTTTTGAAGGATTCTTCAAAATAACAACTTTTTGTTACTTTCTTTTACATACTAGAAAATAGTACTGTAATGTACACTGGATGAGTGAAGGGTCAGTCTCAACAATCTTTGAATTATTTTTTTCCACACATCTGCAATAATCCTCTATAGAATTAATAAAGTGTGAATATAAATATATGAGAGAGTGTGCTTGTACACATACATATATAGTTTGACAGCTGTATTTATTTACAAAATATGAAAGGAAAAAATCTTGCAAAACCAGTTAGGTTTTTCTTTTCCTCTCTTTCCCCAGAGGGTTCTACTTTCCTTGATACCTGATAAAATTATTAGAAGAATCCCCTTTTGAAGATATAGATATCCAAAAGTGGTGTTGTGTCCAGTTTACTCCTGGATATGCAATTAAACACTGCTAGAGATTTTTTCAGCATGCAGTTTCTTTATCAGGAATATTTACTGTCCAGATTTATGGCATAATGGAGATTTCTAATATTCAGAAATGTTTGTATTATTGCTCCATGCATCTAAAGGGAGTTAAGAGCTATTTTCTTGATCAGAGCGTAAAATAAAAGCTAAAAATTATCACAGGTTTTTCATACAGTATAATTGATACTGAAACAATTAAAATCCAAATACTTGAAATTTTGCTCTTTTAATGTCCTGTCACCCTCCGAAAACAGAAAAACATGTTCCCTTTGAAAGTTTTCAGACAAATGAAAGCTTTATTTAACAGAGGCAGAGGAGAAAAACATCAAGTGACAGGCAGGGAAAGTGTACTTTGTGGCTATTATGTCCTTCATTTGGTGGAAGATGAGTGACTGGTGACTGAGAAGGTATGTAGTTCTATATACTGTACTTAAAAAGCTTTTTTTTTTTTATTTCTGAGACCTTTTATTCAGAATGTGTAGCTTCTTGAGTCTTGCAGGCTCAACAGCTACATAAGGTATAAAAGACATCTTTGTCTGGGCAGAACTTTTTTCAAACAGTTCTGTTTTTCTTTTTAAAAAAACAAACAAACAAACAAAACAAAAACCTCTATAGAAAAGAAGTTAATAAACTCCTTTTTCTGCCGGTGAATATAAGAATTGCAAAAGATTCCACCTCCAGCTTTTCCTTGACATTCAAGATGACACATCCACCTCCAAATTTTCTTTGCTTTGTTTCCCTTTCGCTTCCCCAAATTCATCCACCACAGCATTCAGACTTGCCTAGCTTTCAAGCAAACAGCTACCCTTGAATTATCTTTTTTTTTTTTTTTGGTCTTATGGAAATTTGTGTATGTGTAAATCTCAAAGTACTGTACTGACAGACCCTAGTTAAACAACACCATGCCTCATAGTGGCTTTTACAAGATTAAAATACAAATTTATGTAATGTCATTTACTGCAAAGTATGGTCACACTGCTATGGATCTTAACAGCAACTCAGCTGCAGATGGTGGCACGTGCCAATTTAAAGAGGCAAACTGTAATTACCTGTCACAGATGGAGTGAGAGATGCACTTCACTGAGAAGACAGAAGCAATGATATACTTTATTGAGATAAAACACTGAGTTAACAAAATTCAATAGTAAATGCAACAGTGGTTTAACAAGATTTGATAGCAAAGTACACTTTATTTACTGCATTGAGGACAGCATTAGACAAAACTGTCAGGGAGACTCTTCCATTGAGTCATGAGTCCAGCAATGATCCCTTTGCTTTCTAAACTGCTTCTCAGAGAGGAGTCTAGGTGTGGCTGGATCCAAGACTAGTCCCAGACTTGGTCAGCGGTTTATGTCTAAAGGATTACCTGTGCACAATCAATCCTTTATATCACTTAGCTAAGATGCCAAAGTTTCAGCCCTTATTCCTTTTTCATTTACTGAGTATCTGACACAACCAGGAATCTCTCAACCTCAGGAGTAACCTTAAGAGGCTTCCCTACTCAAGCCGGAGATCCTGGCATGCAGCCTGCTGTCATTTCAGGAGAGTCCAACAGACCCCGGGTTGTCCACTATTTATAGAATTAAATAATTGACTTACAGTCATATTTGCATACCAGCAAAATGTCTGGATCACTGTTCCAGAAAACCCTTGGCTACTATGCTACTGTCCATCCCCAAAAGTCGTGCCTAAGTTGGATGCAGAAATTGCAATGCCCACTGCTGGTTATGGCTTAAGCATGAGGGGGTGGGGAGCACACTGCCACATTACTGGCTCCTGAAATTTGGCTTGGACACTGAGTTAACTCTGAATATTTCATGAGAAGTGTCAGAAAATAATGAATTAATAATAATAGCCATGAATCACCAACAATGCTGATAAGGCAGAGGTTCTCAACACCTCCTTCACCTCTGTCTTTACCAGTGCTGTTTGGCCCCAGGCTGTGGGGAAAAAAAATCCAGGTTGATGTAAACACTGACCCACTATCAGTGAAGGAACAATTGGTATGTGAATTATTACAGGAGCTTGATTGTTACAACCCAATGGGCCTAGATGCCATCCACCCAAGTGTGTTAAGAAAGCTGACTGATGTCATTGTAAGGCATAATAACTTATGCTTAATAACATAATAATAATAATAAATAATAACATAATAACTTCTCCATAATCTTTGAGAAGTGTGAGGTCTTGCACCTGGGAATACATAACCCAGGGATGCAGCACAGACTGGAATTCACCTGGTTGGAGATTAGCTCTGTGGAAAGGGACCTGGGGATCCTGGTGGACAACAAGCTCAATACTAGTGAACAGTGTGTTACAGCAGCAAAGAAAGCCAACAGGTTGCTGGGCTGCATCAACAAGGGCATCACCAGCAGAGATAAAGAAGTCATCATCTCGCTCTGCTCAGCACTTGTCACACCACACATGGAAAACTGTGTTCAGTTCTGGTCCCTGCTACACAAAAAAGATGTGGACAGTCTGGAAAGGGTCCAGAGAAGGGCCTCAAAAATGATCAAAGGACTGGGAATCCTGCTGTATGAGGAAAGGCTGAGAGAGCAGTTTGTTCAGCCTTGAGAAAGAAGACTTAGGGGACACCGTGTTGCCATGTTCCAGTAATTAAAGAGTGTCTACCAAGAAGATGGAGACTCCATTTTTACAAGGAGTCATATGGAAAAGACAAGGGGTAATGGGTGCAAGTTGCTCCTGGGGAGATTTTGATTGGACACCAGAAGAAAATTTTTCACCATGAGAACAGTTGGACTTGGGAGCTACCTCCCCAGGGGAGTGGTGGATTCCCCAACACGGACAATATTAAGACGGAGGTTAACAAGGTACTGGGCCATCTAATCTAAACCATATTCTTATATAGAAAGGTTGGACCAGATGATCCTTGAGGTCACTTCCAACCTGGCATTCTATAGTATTATGATGTGACAGGATGAGGGGCAATGGAAACAAACTGGAACACAGGAAGTTCCACCTCAACATGAGGAAAGAATTCTTTACTGTAAGGGTAATGGAGCACTGGAAAAGGCTGCCCAGAGAGGTTGTGGAGTCTCCTTCTCTAGAGACTTTCAAGACCTGTCTGCACTTGTTTCTGTGTGACCTGCCCTAGGTGATCCTGCTTTGACAGGGGGGTTGATGATCTCCAGAGATCTCTTCCATCCCCTACCATTCTATGATTCTATGATTTCTATGATTTTTATGATTCTATGACTTCTGATTCTGGTAGTTCTTCACTCTTGCCAAATAACTTAAAAAAAAAATAATCAGAAATGGATTTTGATTCACATTATTACAAATAGGTTGTATTCCTATAGCTTTAGGAGGTGAGGGAATTACATCTTCTTTTCTTTCCCCGGAGTATTTTGAGTTTGTTTGTATGATTGAAATCTTAAGTTTGCAACAAAGCAATAAATTTTTCCCGTGACAGAGATTATCTGTTCTGACATTGAAGTGATATGTGTAGGTGGTTGCAAAGTGTTTTGTTTTATTTTATTTTTTGTTTGGTTGGGATTTTTTGTTTTGTCCTTGTTTTTTTTTTTTTGTTGTTGTTGTTTTTGTTTTGTTTTGGTTTGGTTTTGGTTTTTGGTTTTTTTTTTTTTTTCAAATTGACTTTTAATCTCAAAATAGTTTTGTCTGTTCTTTCATCAAAGTCAAAGATACAGTTTAGGTTATGAAATTTGCACATTTTATATAATCTTGTGTTATGGCACTTTTAATTTTTAGTGAAGTACAAGTTGCATTATGCTTTCTCTTCCATGTGTCTTCAGAACAATCTATAAACCCTTCAAACTAAAATTTGTGCAGCAGAGGTTTTTAGAGAACTTTGATAAAATAGCATAAACTTTTTTTTGCTCAATCTGTGTTTTTGAGAAATCTAATTGCAACACTTTTTAAATTTTCAAAATATTTGTTCACTTTCATGCTAAAATTTGTGCAGCAGAGGTTTTTAGAGAACTTTGATAAAATAGCATAAATTTTTTTTTGCTCAATCTGTGTTTTTGAGAAATCTAATTGCAACACTTTTTAAATTTTCAAAATATTTGTTCACTTTCATGCACTTTGATCACATAAGTTTAAAAAAAAGGCACCCATAACCAAACCAACTCTAGGTAAGATAATTCTAACAGTCTAAGAGTTTATTCTTAAAATTATTATGAAATATTTGAATTTCCTACTGCTTTAACAAGAAAAATATGTATCTCACTTCACTATTATATAAAAAATACTGCGTTTTTTCCAAATAAAAATCTCTTGATTTTCCTTTGTTGGGACTAGGATGTGTGCTGGTATATGTTTTTGACGATTATATAAACTCTGTATCTTCTTACTAATATAATGTGAGTGCTTTACATGTTTTCTATTATGCCTTCTCAGAATAAATACTAAAACCCACTTAAAAATACTAAAAATAAATAGGATAAAGGCATATTTTATGTGTGGAGGAATGCAAAATGTTAAGTAAGGAAAACTAGAAAAGTTATTGGATTGTTAGAATATACAACCTTAATAAAAGTCAAATGAGTTAAACTTTGTGAGCTACAACTTTTTCTTTTGCCATTTGATAACCAGGGCTTTTTTTTCCTTCTTCTCTTTGTACCTTCTTTCTTTCAAGTTCTTTCATTCACTCAGGAGCAAGATGGCTGTGAGTTTCCCACTACAACTAGGAACAGAAATACCAAAGGGGACTTTTTGATGAAAGCTTCCAAAAGATCCCATTCTGTTCAGATGAAAGCTAAGTGAAAAAAGAGAGATCACAGTGAAGTGAGTAGAGAAGAGCTACGAAGTCCTGAATTAGGATAGAACTGAAACACTTTTAAAATCCAGAGCAGCATGCAGCTTTGTCATTAGGGTATTAAACATACAGGCACCTTCTGTGACTTTCTCTGTATCCACAGAGAATGCTCTATAATCATTACCATTTTATAAGTTCTCTAGGTGAGCCTAGATAGTAGGTAGGACGGTCTTGTTGAATCACCTGAGTACAAGTTTGCTAGAGGTTACCACTCTTGTAACAGGAGCGGTGAACTGGAACGTGTGCTGGTACCTCCACTGGAGTAAAAACCTATCAGCTGAAACTGTAGGTCTGGCTGTAAACTTTGGACTTCTGCCATCATCCAGAGAGGAGATGCTGAAAATAAAATTACCACGCTGTATAATACAGCTTCTGGACACTTGTAGGGACACTTCTATTTTACCCAGGGGCGAAAAGCCTATCTCTGGCAGCCTACATTTCAAGCCCATGGAACTACGTTAATTTCAATGAATCAATACATTCCTAACAAATGATTTTTTTTTCTGAAAGAAATAAAAATAGAGCTGCCAATTTTATTTATTTATGTAATTAATACCTGTGATTTCGCTGTTGTGATTCATTGTCTTGTTACTGTCTAAAGACTTATTTAAATCAACATCTTTGTATTTCTTGTTGTTCACTGAGAAATTTTTACATTTTCACATAGTTTTAAACATTTAGAAACTTCAGAGAGGAGAATATGAAGCTAAATGGTGCAGAGTCTCTGAATATGTAATGAATAGCTTCTTGATACAAAATCCCTAATGTGTGAGGGTAAAGGTACATAAAATTTTACTGAGACAAGCCTTCATTGCTCAGGGAACTATGAAATCTTATTTGCTACTGTTATGTTACAGTGAGGATGCTTCTGTACCCTGTGGTTTGCTTGGGTAGGCTCTAAAGCATGTAATCTATTAAAATATTAAAATTTATGAATTATGAATGGAAGTTCATTACAATAATATTAAAGAACTCCCTGCTCTTTTTCGACATTAAGATGCAAGCAAAGCTTAAAGCTTTTCAATGCTTCAGCGTCATTTAAAACTGAAATAAGTCCCATTTGTCAAAGAAGTCACAATGTCCGGGACTTTTGGGAAATGCAATATTTTGCCATGATTGCTAATCTTTGTTTGGCAGCTTATAGCTGTCTCTGACAGAAGTATTCCAGTAGGCCTTTCTGCATAGCAAGCAGTGTGAAGCCTTCACACTGAAGCGTCACTCAGCTCTTTGCTCTTGGGTCTGCATAAAATCAAATGGAAAGCAGATGAATTGCTATGTTTTATATATTTGTTATTTTAATCTGGACTGAAGTAATGAACTATGCCTGGCCTGTTTTAATGTGGTAAAACCAACCTTCAATTTCTAGACACAGTGAATATTGGAAAGGTGGTTTTTTTTTCTCCTTTTATTTAGGGAGGTAAAACTTACTGCAACAGTTTCAGGTATGTCCCATAGTGTTTTATTTAAAAACTGAAACTTCATACATTCACTTATTTTTGATTGCCATGAATATTTTTGAGGCTGAAGAGGGAAGAATGCTTCTTCATGGCACTTCAGATAAACCTTACATGTTATGTAAACATAGTAATGTTACTGAATTTTTTAAAAGACACCAGTGTTTCTTCTCAGCTCATATACATTGCTTCAGTTACATTTGTAATCTGTATTCTATTAAATATATGACTTTCGTGTTATCTTCATTTTATCAACAAGAAATATGAATAATGGGAAGAGTTTGTTTTCACCCTTATCTGGTTTAGAAAAATACTTCAAAAGTTTTAATGTCACTTGCATGCCCTTTCATACTTAAATTAAAGAATTGCCACCCTGCCCCCCGGAAAAAGAAAAAAAAAGGAAAAAAAAAAAGGAAAAAAAAGACCATCCAGGGAAATGTTATGTGATGTAATTAAATTTAGGAAATTAAAAATACGAGCATTTTATTTGCTTGTTTAAAGTGTTCTTTGGATTTATATCCAGTTTAACTTGTGTGTTTCATTGTTCTCCTTGTGAAGACCACTGCTGCTTGTAGAGAAGGATAGGGGTTTGCACTGTGATATAAAGTTCATTAGAAGTATGACTGTCTTGGAAATAGTTTTTTTGATGGAAATATATGCTTTTGATTATAGTAACTAAAAGAATAAAAGAAAAATATTTTGTCACTTTCTGAATTTTTAACTGTTTGAGTAGAAAATAGTGATTATTGAATGGTAGCCAAAAAGAAATAAAATGTAACATTTCTTAAAAGTAAAGTTCTACTGAAGATATCCATGGTCATTGCTCACTTTCTTTCTTGCTGCTACACCTTATGTAATACATTTCCAGTAGCTGTGGATCCTTAACAGACAAAGCAACCTTATAGCTAGTGTAACAAAGCTCCTTGAAGGCTGTATAAGAGAAGTTTTCTATTTGTTTATTTTAAAAATGAACCCATACCTATTATTGTATAGGATAGCAGGCACATTTTCTCATGCTTTTATATCCATTTCTTCATGTTTACAAGTACTACAATCTCTGTCTGAGTAGTCTGGGCAGGATTACCTGTGATAGCACAGAGGACACAGGTCATCAAGTATGAAGGATCTCAACATGTCTCATAGGCCGTTTTCGTTTACCAAACATGTGCTTGTTTTTGGATGTGCTTTTTGTGCCTTCAAGTAGCTGACAATGATTATGATCTTTTTCCTTTTAATCCTGTCCCTCCTGGTGAATGTTATTAGGGAATTCTGATTATCTACTCACAGACATGGTTCCCTTCTTCTAGGTGTAGTCTGCCTTTAGTTTTTCTGCACTGAGCATCCTGAAGTTGTATGTAGATATGTGCCGTGATGTCTGATGACCTGATTATTTCAGAGTCATTGACATTGACACTTGCTGTTTCCTTATTCCTTATTCATATCATTTCTTCTAGTGCTGTCATTCATGTGTTCCTAGTTATCCATAATTTATATAATTCTAAGAGTTTTTCTCACAGGTCTCTGCAAACAAATGCATTTTGCTGCTTAGAAAATCTAGATGTGAAAAACACTGACTTTGCTGATCTCAGTATAGCTGCTCTTATGCTAAATAATCTGGATTTCTTAATCACATGGAATGATTTGCTATGCAGCTTGTTTATAAGTTTAGAGACAGGTACACCTTGGGGTGTGTATGAGAGCAAAGATCAGTGAATTTCAATCTTTTGTCTGTGATGACTGGGGACAAAAAAAAGGATGCCTCCCAAAGCCTTTCTTGTTTACTTTATTAATGCAGCAGTTTCGCGTATGGCTATCCACGGCCTAGAAGCTGCTAATGATATTAACTTATTCTTTCTAGACTGCAGACTCTATATAAGGTTGCTGTACAAGAATTCAAAGACTGACTAGAGACAATAATTAATTTTACATGAAATTTTTAGTCATAAACAGATCACTTTATTGCTACAGATAGAAACCCACAAAATTATGATATTTTGTCAGCCAAGCTCCATGTAGGATCACTTACCTTTACACAAACAGAATAAAAACTGTTGTTGATAAAAATTTCATGTTAATTGTCAGGATTCAAAACCATTTCAGTGCTGACAAAGGAAGAATTTGGCAGAGAGCTAGAAATGGATGCCCATCAGGGGCTGAATCCCATTGGAAGATGCTCCTTGGTATGTCATGGGTAGGAGAGGCTAAGGAGTACAAGTCTATTGTGATTGTAATGTTAATGAGTGGATAACATTCATCAGCTCTGGAAGTTAAGCTAGTAGCATTTAGCATCTTCTCCACATCAAGTAGAATGATCACTGCACAGTCCTAGCAGCATTATGACTGTCTGCCCACCAAGGAATTAAGACCAAATGTTCTGTTTCAGTGGGCCAGAGGAGTTGTGGATCTGCTAGGATATTTTCATGCTTTCTAAAATTATGGGAAACACGAGACAATGTCAGAGACTGTTTGGTGACTTGCGAGGGTATGTGGAACCACAACATCCCTTGTTGTGTCTCAAACAACTCTAAGAGGGAGTCCTGTGTTAAGCAAGTGTGAGCAGTGCAGGTGGAATGGCAGGCTATCCCCCTTCCCCCAGCTCCTCTCCAGCTTGCCTCCCTTGGTAAATTTCTAGCACCTGCTCTGCACATTTGCCAAACACTGGGGCTCTCCTTGGACCCTTAGAAGAAGCAGTCCCCCAATCTTATTCCAAAATTCTCTGGAATATCAGACTGGCAGCTGTGTACTCCAGAACCTTCCAGAACAAACTGCATGGGTGCAAAGCTCAGCCACCTGTTGCCACCCTGAGGGTGGTCCCTGGGGGACAGGACGTTATATAAGGGGTGAAAGTGCATTACACCCTTGTCAACCCACAACCTGCAGACCAGGACCTGAAGCTATAGACTTGCAGAGCCAGATGACATCCCAAAAGGACCTCACTGGAATGAAAGGGTGGTGATATATCTGTCGTATCTTCTCATCTATCTTTCTATCTTTCCTTTCTTTCTTGTTTCCCCGTTCTCCTATGAGATAGACTGTTAAAAAAGCCTAGCCGTTTCCCTAGTTCGCTCCATTTGCTGGTTAGAGGAGTAGTTATTGGGAGTTAAAGTCTTCTCAATTGCCTGCCATTAGCAGCTAAGTACCAAGCATTGTAAATAATAAAGTGCTGTTCTGCGGTTCCTCTAGTCCATTTGCTGTGGCTTTTTTCACTGCACACTGCCACCAAAGATGGACGGGTGCACTTTTTGGGGTTCAAGAAGATTCAGCTTCCTCAAAACCCACCAAATGGGATGAGACAGAAAACACGCTAGAATGAACTTCAGAGATGCCAAGTGACTGCATACAAGTTAATCACCATCACTTAGGACTTTCAAATAGTAAATCAGCAGCAATGGCAAGATGTTGAAAAGTAGAAGCTACTCAAACAGAAATGTTGTCTAAGATTAAGTGACCCACAACATTAGCAGCAATTTAACTCACACTGAGTAATGCTTTATATTTTGCGTCAGAGGTGTTTATCACGTATCTGCTTGTCTGATCATCATTGGAGGTATCAAATTGGTTTTATCCATCTTCTCTATGGCATTACCACCCAGATAAATGGAGAATCAAAACTATTTGCTTTATTCTGGAAGCACACAAAAATCACATCCACAGTAAGGCTAGGAGGCTGACTTTCAGGGTCTCTGCAAACACCTATTCCTGTAGATGTGTTTGATGGACTGATATGGTTAAAAGAAAAGCCATTTTTATCTCCTTTTTAAACTTCTGTCTATCTGGGTGTCCTGGTTTGAGCCAGGATGAAGCTGATTTTCCTTTTACTGATTTTTTTTTCCTTCAGTAAGCTCTCTTTTAACTAGCAGCAAGTGTTCCAGATAATGGACTGATAACACTGGAATGTTTATGTTACTGGTGAGACACGAAGGTCAGTTTATTCTACTCAGTGAACCTGTCACTACAGATGCTACTGAGAGCAAGAGAGTCATATCTATGACCCTCCCCAGTAGGGGGGCTGAAGTAGATGGACAGCAAAATTGGCCAGAGATATTCCATTCCATATATCTACATAAGCTCAGAGGAAGGTCAGAGATCACAGAAGACAACTCCTTCCTGCTTCTTCTTCTCTTCTGTCCATGGCTGGCTTCCAGGGAAGACTCCATCCATCCATCACTGTTGACCCCAGGCTCGTGCATTCGTGACCCTCACAACTCTCCCCTCAGCTCCTGTCTGCTCTGCCGCTCTCTCCAGCAGCGCTCCGAGACTTTTCGGGACTGCTCACAGCTCAGGAGAGTGCTGGGGGAGTTGCTGGGGGTGGGGGGAGGTGATAGGGTTTTTCACATTCCTGAACATACTGGTATATAATTTATGTAATTTCTTTTATCATTAGTGTTTAATTAAAGCTCTCTAGTTTTCAATCCAGAAAAGTCTCTCTCCTTCATTCTCTCTCTGCTTCCCTACCTGGATGGGAGGGGGAGGGGATCAAGAACAGTATTGTTGCTGGTTTAATTCCTGATCTTGAGTCAAACCATGACACTGGGATAACCATTCCATAGTGGTTTGTAAATTACCTCTGACCTGTGTGGAAGAAGTGTGTATAAATGTTCTCTTTACCACTGGGTGTGTTAGTGCAACCTAACTAGCATCTTGAGTAACAAACATAATGAGAAATGAGAGTTTCATGCCAGGGGCCTCTGCCCCTTTTTTTTTTTTTTAAGTACTGAGCAAGGTCAGTTGTCATAAATTGTTTCCCAAAGATAAAGAGGATCCTCTCTAACCTATGAAGGCACTGTCAAAAGTAATGACAGCTTTAGAACCCATCCCTGCATTCTTCAGTATGTGCAAAAGAATTTATTCCACTGCTTGCAATATTCAATGTAAATATTAAATTCAAGAGAGGCAAATGCAGAGTCCTGCGCCTAGGCAGGAGGAACCCCTGACAGTGGTACAGGCTGGGGAACAACTCTGTGGAAGGCCCTGGGGCTCTGGGATGACAGCAACCTGATCAGAAGCCTGTAGTGTGCCTTGGTAGCAATGAAGGCTAAAAGCATCCTGGGCTGGATTAACACCAGCACATCTAGCAGACTGAGGGAAGTAACTATCCCTCTTTACTCTGCACTCACTGGGCTGCATTGAGAACACAGCACCCTGTTTTGAGTCACCCAATACAAGAAATACACAGACAAACCAGAGTCAGTTCAGCAGAAAGCAGTAAGCTAGTCATGCTGAACCATTCACCCTATGACAAGAGGCTAAGGGGACATTTCAGTCATTTTAACTTGCATGTTAAACTAATGGAATGTTCCAATATGGATACATTTTTATTACTCTGACAACTCTTATGTTACTTCTTCTGTGAGGTAGCTAAATTGAAGGGAAATTAGACCTGTTACGTCACTGCCTCAGCACATATTTTTACCATGTTGCAATACCAGTGGATCTGTAGAGGAAGCAGGTGGTCTTGAGTATCTGACATAGTTCTGTACTGATTTCAGGGGTTCTAATTTGTACCAGCTTTAGTGTGACCCTATGGACTGAAAGTCCTTCCGTGGTTTTGGCATGTTAGATGAGCTTCTCACAGTTTCATCTGAGAGGAGTACAGCTTGTGTGCTCAGAGACTAGACTGCAATGTGAACAGAAATGTAGGAGATGGGGATGATCAGGTGGTTCCCTTCAAAAGTACATTCTTGACCTGAACTATAATTCTAATATGGATGTACTCATAGTTATTCTTATGTTTTGGATACTCACTTCAGTAGATAATAGATAGTAGATAATCTATGATCATAACAATAGATTTATGATAATAATAAATACCTTGTCAGAAACTGGCACTTCAAATACAAATAAAGTAATATTATATGGTACTGGGAATGTTAATATACAAGAGTTTAGATGTCCAGGTAGATTACATTAGTGCTCTAATCTTAAGAGGTACAGCAATAATTTCTTAATGGAACACAATCCAATAGTTACTACAAAGCACAGGCATATTTCTTGCGTCCTTGTTCTGGATTCCCAACATAACTCACAAAATCAGAGCTTCTAGGATTTATGCTGGCAGACGCCAGCATAAACCTTGGTAAAAACCATGTGTTGCAGCAAGCCTGCTCTGAAGATAAAACCTGAGATGTAAGTTCATCAGCCTTTGCTGTAGGTAAAGATGGCCTCAGTGGATTACCTTTACTCCTTGAAGTTAAGTTCCTTTGAACAACAAAGGATTGCATTGATAACTAGCAGTTCTCTGAGCCATTGTAGTGAATATCCATCATTCCTACTGTTGGGTTCCACTTCTAACAGAGTATATATAGCTGAGAAGGTCAAATGCTATTGCAACTGCTATTCCCAGCTGTATTAAGAGAAACCCTTTCAACATATATAAAAAGTCAGGACATGAGATACAAACCTTCTGGGACCTGATGAGAAATAACAAATATTTTTGGTACCAAAAAAGAGGCAATATATTCAATGCAGTGAATGCCACATATTTCCATGCTAGGTTTCTAGGTTCTTATCAGATTAAAATATTTAAAAAGGAATTCCCTTTCCAGAACGAAGCCTCCTTTTATTTAGTAGATGTAACAATTTTCAAAGAAACCAAAATAAAAAGCCATTCTTAATCACTGTAGAGCAATTAAACCTCAGTTTTTAATGATCAAAGCAAATTTCTCTGTTGCCATTTTAATCAGAGCATAGTCATATAAAAATGTTAATTAGAATGTAGATTTCTACTCAACCTTGCTTAGAAGGAGAAATGCATCAATAAAAATAGTGGCATGGATAAATGAACAGGCTGATGGAAAAAAACACTATCATTTATTTGAATGATGAGTATTCCTGTTCTGAAAGCATCTTTACTGAAGGCAAAGCTTTTAATATATTTAAATTTACCTTCCAAACACAGAAGAAAACTATTCTCTGGAGAAAATTAAGCTGTCTGATACATATTAAGGCAGCATGTTAAGACTTCTGATGATGTCTGTCTATCCTGAGATACTTTACTTCAGGGCGGTGAAAGTATTGATTGCATGATGTGGAGCAACATAGACTTTGTATGAGCTAAAGATCAGGCCCAGTTGGCACCACACTGTGAATATGTTTCTTAAACATATTACTGGAAGTAGATAAGAGGTAAACAGTCTAGAAAACTGCACTTTGTTTTATGATGATAACAGTTCCTACACTGCGATCCTGTGGCTTTACTTTACATCTTCCTCCATTTCTTGCTTGTGCACCCCTTTGACACCTCTCATGTACCAACACAGCTGATTTTGGAATGAATCAACTTTGGGGACAGATTCCTTTGAAAACTAAGAAGGAAATATGGGGCTTTCTGATATTTTTTCCTTGGCTAGATCAGTTCTTGAACTGACACTTGCTACAGAGCTCCACAGTGCTTCTAGTGCTCTACTCCAGGGAGAGCATGCCATGAGACAGAGGTGATGGGAGGAAGGGATGGATGCTGGGGCATGGCAGTGCCTCAGACCAGTAACTCCACTGAACCCTAGCTAGTGTTGGACCTCACCTTGAGATTAGTTTGTGATTTCTTCTTCCCCTTCCCAGTATTTAAAAATGTAATTGCTTCTATTAGTGGCACACACTAAACACACAGTTCAGTGTTTAAACAAGGCTATTAAATGGTATCAGATCTGAAGCACTCACCCAGGGAAAATGACCTTTGAGGAATTTCTGCTTTAATCAGAATTATTCTGCCCTGTCTGACATGTATTCCACTGATGTGGGTCACCCAGAAGATAATTGTTCAAGGTAGCCCTGTGGTTTGTGTCGTTTAATTTTTAGCCAATTAACCTCTTTCTTAATTCATGAAACTTTTTATTTCCATTCAGCTCTTCAGAACATCTTTGTTTCTATTATCTGATAAACACCATTTATTCAAAAAGTGCTGAGAGTACAGGTGTGTGCCTGAGAAAAAGAACATGAGTTGGTACTGTTAGCTAGCTTTATCATGACTTCTATCACAAGGATGACTCTCTTGTGGCTCATCATCTAAGACCTTCTAAATAATCATAAATTATGTGCTGAAGCTGCCTTTCTATTAAAGCACTGGGGCAAACAACATAATTGATTTTAAGCTTGATGCATTTCTGAATAGAGTTACATGACCTGGTTGCCAGTCAGAGAATGAGACTGGGTCTAATTACTGGAGAAATCTTTTATTGGTTTCACAAGGGAACCTTGTAAAGCTTTCACTTACCTGATAGCAGGGAGACAGTGCTATGGGCTCTGCAGGCAAGAATCAGCTCTTCCTATGCATGGAGCAATGGCAGAGAGAAGCATTAATGTTAACATAATTAATATAATTGTTCATATAATTTATGTTTCTGAAAGTCCCACATTCTGTAATCAGAGAATTAAATGGCTCTTTCCTTAACTGTGGATGTAAAACCATATAATGTATAGAGTAGTGCATACCTACTTCGTGATTTCTGGCATGTCAGTCCTCTAGTCTATTTGAATTTGTGTTCCAGAATTGATATGTTAAAGATTAATGAGACTTACTCAAAATCATGGAATCTGTTACAAAGTAATTAAGATGTAGATGATTTGGCAGTGAAGATTTACTTGTCTCATGTCTGAGCAAACTGTGATCTTAAGTGTTCATAAAAACAGGTGAGCTGTATTATGGTAGTCTGTTCTGTGTCTGCTCTGTGGTGCATGGTACTAGACTGTGTAGTTGTGCGGGCTCAGGTCAGTGCCTATTTCCATGGTGCTTTGGGAAAAATCAGTTCTTAGAGGTATTTGGACAGAGGGAGGTGCCAGTGATGACATGGCCATGTGAATTTGCACAAACAGCCATGTCATTCAGATTAGAATTTCACAGGCATTTAGTGAGAAAAGTTATCAGATTTTATGTACCTAAATATTTTGTTTTAAACACCAGAAACTTTTGGAAATGATTCCTCATTAAATGGTTACATCATTAGATTGTGCACTCGCTTTCAATGAGTTCAGATTGTATTGAATGCTGGGTGTCTATTAGTGAGGTATTTCCTTAGGCATAGCTAACAACAGTGTCAGTGACAAATTCTGTCAGCATATAAATAGTGTAACAGGGTTTATCCAGTTTATTCAGAATAATTGTTTCAAATGTTCAGAGGACAGTGAATACAGATTGACTCCCTCTTTTGCTTTTCTGCTTGAGTTTCTCACATCAGTAGAAGGTCAAGAAATTAATTTGTGATATATGCATATAATTTAATACTAATTGATCCTATATTATTAAGGATACACGTGGATTTTCCCCACAGGTCATGTTCTTTGCTTTGAAAATTAATTTGGTCTTAATTTCATAATACACTGTTAAATGGAAAGGACTAAGTCTGCGCAGTATGACGGAGGGGGAAAAGTTGACTTTTCATTATTCTGAGGATGGCTAGAATGTATGGAACTTGGTCTAACGTGGCAAACCACTCTATCTAAAATAAATAATGCACTAAATTTATGTGTCTTAACTAGGATTGCTATTTTATCTATGTGTCATATCTGGTTCTACTTGATGATACGTACTTGGGAAAAAAAGGTAGGATAGATTTTTGCATGTTGATATTTTCTTTTGCCCTTTTTTCTACAGAAAAGGCAAAATCTTTGTAAAATTTTGGAAAAAAATTTCTGTGAAAAGCAGTATTTTGAATGCATGATTGGTTTCTTTCTTCTTCTTTTCCTTACTGTTTTTAAATGAGTAGAGTAAATTTGAGACTCAAGCTGAAATACATTCTTAGTTGGTTCTTCACATTCAAAGTTCTGAAAATAATGTTTTTTTCAAAAAATTGGTTCAGATGTGCCTTAGCATGGAGGTGCATCAACTAAATTCCAACTCTTCAAATCTACGTAACATATTTTGATAATATATGATCCACTTTTTTTTTTTAGATCATCTGTGTGATCATGTTCACTGAAATCTGTGGCACAACTTGTGTGAAGGAGAAAATACTCATGTTACCAGAGCCTATTTTGCAGTCTTTTGCATTTCTCTTGATGTTTAGCATAGTTTTACCAGAATAATAATACATTTTTGTGCCCAGTATGATTTATAAACAATATGTATTGTAAAAAAAACCCCAGTTGGTCTTAATAAAAACTAAGATTAAGGACTTCATAGTGAGGGACAAGAGTAAAACTCCAAACTTCATATAGTAGAGAATTAGATAATTTGTGTAACATTTCACAACAAAATACGCTTAAATAATTGCATTTTACCATAAGTCTTCTTACTATTTTTTATACTGTGTAAGGTGGGTTGTTGAATCATAAAATATATTAGACATTTCACATTGTGAGTCATTTGCACTGCCTTGATAAGCAACAGGATACAAGTCTTTGATGTAATTATAAAGTATAGTTACATCAAAATTATTGCTATTTCATGAATTAGTTCAGAAAGATAAAGCTATAAGTGGTGGAGACGTTATCCCTAAGAGTGGTGTAACTCAGAAGTTTTGAATGTAGCCTTATACATAAGGTGGTCCTGCTGGCTGATGGATCTTCTCTTAGTATTTTTGATGAAAATTTTAATGGGATCACATTGTACTTTTAAGCTAGAGTAAGACGAGCTATTTATTGATCCAGTAAGTGGATAACTAATTGACTGTAAAAAAATAATAACTTTCACTACGGTGGCTTGCATCACTGAATTCTGAAAACTTGTTAATTTCAAAACACAGAGTCTGTTTTCACACTAATCACCTAGCCTTGTGGTGATCTTGATCTGCCACTGGAGCATATGGCAGCAAGCTGTTAAGACTTTCTCAAGCGGATTGTGTTAAAAGACACTGTCATAGCCTCTGCTTAGCAGGGGCAGGGGGGGATGTAGGGTGAAAGGAAGAGGTGGCTTGAGAGGCTTTGCAGTGCAGAAAACAAGAAGTTCAACAACATGGGTGGATTTAAAAGGAGGTGTTCCTCTGAAGGCATACATAGTTCTGTCCTCGTATTTTTAGACCTGTAACATTATGAGAAGTTTATGATTTCTTTCATTTGAATTAGTATGTTTATAAAATAGGGACCTCAAAAACATGTAGCGTGTTGTCAGTCAATAGCTTTCCGAGGAGGAAATAATTGCTGAAGTCTCATTTCCCCCCCCCAGCCCCATCCTTCCTCCTCTCAGTAAAATAGTGCTGACTGTTCTTTGGTGGGCTAGTAAGGTCAAGGTAGTTATATGGTAGTATCATGCAATACGAGGTTTTCTAAACCATATTACTTTATAATTACATTTTTGCTGATTCAACTCTTCTACATTTATTTCTTCACACCTTTTTCTGGTTTTATAGGCTCTAAGCCACCACTGGCAATTCTATCATGCCCCTCATATGGAAGACGATGTCTCATGGAAGACAATAAAAACTGAATAAGTTGTATTCTACAGCTGTAACTCTTTTCATATTTTGCTGCACTTTTGCAACTCTGAAGCTGTGTGTATCAGTGCATTATGGGAGCAGGTACCTAGACAGCATTTCACAGCTAATACTTTTAGAAATCTGGTTAACATGACTTCTGGAATCACACTCTGTCTCATCAAGTGTAAATTCATATCATGACTCATTCAATGAACTGCCCATTTTTAAAGCTTCTTAAAAAAGATTAAATCAGAGTGTAGCAGTAACAAATATAACAGTGGTCATATTATATTAACAGTTGCACAGAAGGCAAAACAGGCTGCTATGTTAAGCCCTGAAATACATTTAAAGTCTTGCCAAAATTACACAATACATCTTTATGCAAATATTGAAGCAGTTAAGGTACAAACAACTTCCTAGTATTTACTTTCTTTGGGAGAATATATCATGATTTCTGTACAATGGATATTTAAGATGTTTAATATTCTTAATTTACATTTTTACTTATATAATGGGATATATAAAGACAGATGTCATTTATAATTTCTTTTATGAGACTTAATAATTTGGTTGAGCTTGTTGCATATTGCTTACTTACCATGAAACTAGAATGGGCTGTATTATGCACCAAAGCATCAACAAAACAAAATAATGAAATAATACCAGAATTGAGGATACAATGTCCCTTGTGAAATAAAAGTGATTTATGCAGACTGTAATCAATTTTGCTTCACCAAGTGCAGCTACAGAATTCAGGTACTTAAAAGAAGTTATGCTTCTTTGTTATAGATCTCCCCTGTGACTATGTATGTACACAGAGCAAATATGCACAACATACATGCTTTTTTTATCTGAATGAAAAATCTGCAAATCAAGTCAAGTTTAGATAAATGTCATGGCTACTGTCTCAGTCTATTGAAAGGCAAAGAAAATGTATTTACATGCACAAATAAACAATAAAGGCATGTTTTTCTGAACATGTGGGGAAGAAGAGGAGTAAAATTGTAATATCTGCAATTACAGTTTTCTCCTTTGGTTTTATTTCTGGATTAAGATTGACTGTGAATAATACCAAATTAAAAGTCAGCTGACTATTAATATTATCAGCAATGGGGAAAGTGAGTTACAAGTAAGAAAGTGTTGTCTTATTGCAGGAACAGGATGTCACAGTTTAATGCTGGGCCAGCAATTAAGTGACTGACAGATGCTCTCTAGTAAGCCCTCTCCCCTTGCAGAAAGGGAAAGGAAAGAGACTGAGGGAGAGACACTTATGGGTTGTAATCTAAACTACACAGCTTTAATGAAACAGTAGCAATGAAAAAGAAAATAATGAAATATATACAAAATGAGTATCATGCTTCCCCCCAGTAATGCTCATCTCACCATCTAGGTTGCAGGACAGACCCTGAGAAAGTCCTGGACTGGGCTCCTGGAGTCAGCATCAGACAGGAGCTGGATGCAGGAACACATGGATTTGGGAATGAATGACTCAGGATCAAAGGCAGACAAATGGACAGAGTCCTCTCAGGACACCAGCCATGGACGATGAGCACTTGACCCTTATGATACCTCAAATTTATACCCAATATGATGTGTATGGGATGGAATACTCCACTTGGTCAGTTTTCATCACCTGTCTGGTCTGCTTCTCCCCGAAGGAGGGTCATGAGTGTGACCCCTTGTGAGAGACGGTGACACCCGTTTTCTCCTTCTTGTTTCCGGAGCATAAGACGTTTAGCAGAACCAAGCAGCAGCCTTGGTTCTGTATACCATTCTCCAGCAGTAACTGTAAACATTGAACATTATCAGTTGTAGAAGCAGACACTGACTGAAAAAATATGCTGTTAATTTCAGCAGCTGCAGTTCACAGAATAACACAGAATCACAGGATACACCTGGTTGGATGTAAAGGTTCAAGGAGGAGAGAAAGGGGTTCGAGTGATTAACCCCTCCCCTTTTTGGTTTTACTTGATACCTGTTGAAACCCCCCTCACAGGTAGTACGCGCTCTCGCTCAAAAAGTGAATGAGGACACTGAGTGAAGGTTTCTGTGTTGTTGCTTTATAGACAGAACAGAGGTGTACAAATGTAAATAAAATGCAAGCCACAGGTAGTGCAAAAGATAGGGAGAAGATTATTATAATAAAGGAAAGTGATTTGGAGCACATCGCAGTTCTCCCTCAGAGGGGTTGCCATTGTGTGTGTGAGAATGGGCCACCCACTATCCCCCAGGGAGAGAACCCTATAGGAAACAGGAAAGATTTGTGGATGGGGTTCTTATGCTCCCGGCGCGTTGAATGTGGCAGCGGCGGCTCCTGGGCGAACTCCAGGGGCTGGTGATCGGCGTTGAGCAGCCGGATGGGCCAGAGGGCAGCAACACGCACCACGTGGGCGGCAGCGGCGTGGCAGCGCTCGTGGCTCAGGCAGCAGTGCTGGACGCTCGGGTGGCAGTGGAGCGCTTGGGTGGTGGCAGCGCTCGGCTAGCACTCGGGCGGCAGTGACTTGGCTGGGGCTCAGGTCCTCCCTGTTCAGCTTGGTCTGGTGGCGGCTCGGCTTGGCAGCTCGGCTTTTCCCGGCTCAGGGTCGGCTCCTTTCAGCTCTGCCCGTCTCGGGTGTTGCTCGAGCTGGTCTTCGGCTCTGATGCAGCTCCAGTCGAGTTGGGTCTCCTCATATCTTCTTTGGGAGCATGCAGGGGTCTCAGCTCTCTGCTCTTAAAAGAGTAGTATGGTTTCAGCCCTCAGTTCCCTCGGGTTCCACAAGGATCCAGCAGCAGAGTAGCGTGCCCTTAAGCTACCAGTGATCTGCGCTCTCACTCAACAGGGGCAGAAGCCCCCCCCCTACCGTTTGGGGACTTCCATCTAGGTTAGGGTGACCCAGCTCACAGTCCCAGGTGCTGCAATGCATTGGTCATTTGCATGCCAACCCTGGCCCAGCCAATCATGAGTGTCAGAACAGACCACCCACAGGGAAGCAGGCCCCCCTTCCCAAGAAGCCTGGTACCTCATGCCACAGGTACGAACTGTGCAGGAGTGGCGTCCCTTTAGTCTCCTGGTGAAATAGTTTTATGGGAGGCGTATTTTCTGTGGTAAGTGACACAACCCTTACATAGGAAAAGACCTCGAAGGTGATCAAGTCCAACCATAACCTAAATCCATCCACCATAAGCTTTATCTACACATTCAATGCTTAAATCATGTCCCTAAGCACCACATCTATATTTATTTTAAACACTTCCAGGGATGGTGACTCCACCAGCTCCCTGGGCAGCCTACTCCACTATCTAATCACTCTTGCAGTGAAGAAATTCTTTCTAATATCTAGTCTGAACCTCCCCTGGTGCAACTTCTGGCCATTCCCTCTCATCTTCTCATTATTCACTGGAGAGAAGAGACCAACTCCCACCTCTCTACAACCTCCTTTCAGAGCAATGAGGTCACCCCTCAGCCTCCTCTTCAAACTAAACAACCCCAGTTCCTTCAGCCTCTCCTCATAGGAATGTCCTCCAGGACTTTCACCAGCCTGGTATCTCTTCTTTGGACATGCTCCAGCAACTTGACATCCTTCTTGTAGTGAGGGGCCCAGAACTGAACACAGTATTCAAGGTGTGGCCTCATCACTGCTGAGTACAGAGGCACAATCACCTCTCTACTCCTGCTGGCCACACTATTCTTGATGCAGGCCAGGATGCTGTTGGCCTTCTTGGCCACCTGGGAACACTGCTGGCTCATGTTAAGTCAGCTTTCAACCAGTATCCCCCAAGTCCTTCTCTACCATGCAGCTTTCTATCGACTCATGCCCAAGCCTGTAGCTTTGCATGAGGTTGTTGTGACTGAAGTGCAGGACCTGGCACTTGGCCTTGTTAAACCTCATACAATTGGCCTCGGCCCATCAGTCCAGCCTGTCCAGGTCTCTCTGCAGAGCCTTCCTACCCTCAAGCAAATCGACACTTCCACCCAGTTCAGTGTCATCTGCCAACTTACTTAGGAAGGACTCAATTCCCTCATCTAGGTCATTAATAAAGATATTGAACAGGACTGGACCCAAAACTGAGCCCTGGGGGACACCACTGGTGACCAGCCACCATCTGGACCCAACCCCATTCACTACAACTCTCTGAGCTCGGCCAGCCAGCCAGTTTTTTACCCAGCAGAGAGTGCACCTGTCTACTCTGTGTGCCTCCAGCTTCTCCAGGAGAATGCTGTGGGAGACAATGTCAAAGGCTTTACCAAAGTCTAGATAGACAATGTCAACAACTCTTCCTTCATCCACCAGGTGGGTCACCTGATCATAGAAGGAGATCAGGTTAGGCAAGCAGGACCTGCCTTTCCTGAACCCATGCTGGCTGGGTCTGATCCCTTGACTGTCCTGCACTTGCCACATGAGCGAACTCAAGACGAGCCTCTCCATGATTTTCCCTGGTACGGAGGTCAGGCTGACAGGCCTGTAGTTCCCAGAATCCTCCTTTGGGCCCTTCTTGTAGATAGGCATCATGTTGGCAAGCCTCCAGTCGTCTGGGACCTCCCCTGTTATTCAGGACTATTGGTAGATGATGGAAAGAGGCTTGGCAATGTCCTCTGCCAGCTCCCTCAGTACCCTTGGGTGAATCCCATCTAGCCCCATAGACTTTTGAGTGTCTAGGTGCTGCAGCAGGTCTCTGAGTGCACCCTCCTGGATTATGGGGGGGTTGTTCTGCTCTGTATCCTTATATTCCGGCTCAGGAGGCCAAGTATCCTGAGGGCAGCCAGTCTGACTGTTAAGGTAAGGATGGAGGCAAAGAAGGCATTAAGTATTTCAGCCTTTTCTTCATCCCTGATTGCCACGTTCCCCTCCTCATCCAATAGGGGATGGAGATTCTCCTTGTTTCTCTTTTTGTTGTTAATGTATTGGTAAAGCCTTTTTTTATTGTCCTTTATAGCAGTGGCCAGACTGAGCTCCAGCTGGGCTTTTGCCCTTCTAATTTTCTCCCTGGATGTCTTCACAAGCTCCCTGTACTCATCTTGAGTTGCCTGCCCTTCCTTCCAAAGCTGATAGACTCTCTTTTTCTCCCTGAGTCCCAGCAAAAGCTCCCTGCTCAGCCAGGCTGGTCACCTTCCCTGACATTTGGTTTTACAACACATGGGGACAGCCTGCTCCTGTGCTTTTAAGACTTCCTTCTTGAAGAGCATCCAGCCTTCCTGGACCCCTTTGCCCCTCAGAACTGACTCCCAAGGGACTCTCTTCACCAGTGATCTAAACAGGCCGAAGTCTGCCCTCTGGAAGTCCATAGTGGAGGTTTATGATGACCCCTCTCCTTATTTCCCTAAGAATAGAGAATTTAACAATTTCATGGTCACTAAGCCCAAGATGGCCTCTGACCTCCAGATCTCCCACCACTCCTTCCCTGTTAGTGAACAGCAGGTCCAGCAAGACACCTCCCCTGGTAGGCTCACTTACCAGCTGTGTTAGGAATTTATCTTCCATACACTCGAGGAACCTCCTAGCCTGCCTGCTTGCAGCACAGTTGTTGTTCCAGCAGATGTTTGGTAGGTTGAAGTCCCCCACCAGAACTAGGGCTGGCAATTTCGAGACTTCTACCAACTGCCTGAAAAATGTTTCATCTGCTTCCTCTTCCTGGTTGGGTGGCCTGTAACAGACTCCCAACAGGATATCTGCCTTATTTACATCCCCCCTCATCTTCACCCATAAACACTCCACATTGTCATCTCTGTCATTGAGCTCTATACAATCAAAGCAGTCCTTTATGTATAGAGCCACCCCACCTCCTCGCCTTCCTTGCCTATCCCTTCTAAAGAGCTTGTAGCCATCTATTGAAGCATTCGAGTCCTGAGTCCCATCCCACCATGTTTCTGTGATGGCAACTAGGTCATAGTTATCTTGCCACATAAGGGCTTCCAGCTCCTCCTGTTTTTACCCATGCTGCATACATTGGTGTGAATGCACTTGAGCTGGATTATCAATTTCATCCCTGACAGGGGCAGTTACTTAGAAGAGACTTAACTGAAAAGTAAAAATACTAGAAAGAAAATTGGTTCTGTCCTTGTTCAAACCAGGACACAAATGTTTTAACGATGTGCATGTTGATATCCAGGTTTTATATTACTAATATCTTCTTTCTGAAGATTTTTGTGACACATCAAAGAAATGGACAGTGGACAGAAAGCTTTGGTTATGCTTTTTTAAGCAACTTAATTTTTTTTTTCTTGTAATTGAGAGGGGGAGGAAAAGGCTTTAAGACTGTAGACACAAAGCTTAAATTAAACAAGGAATAGCAACAGCAGAGACTGTTACAAGTTTAGCATGCAAGTTTGAAATACTGCTTGTTGGAAGGTTCATGTTGCAACTCATTCCTCTGCTGAAATGGAAAAAAAATGCTCTTTTCTGCTGTTGTTTTAAGGCTTGAAATTCCTGAATACCCTTTTTACATTAATGCAGTGACAATACTACATTCATTTTTTTCTTTTAGAGTGCCATTTCTCTCTGCTTTCAGGCTGTACTGTGGGAAGATATGTCAGAATAGAGCCAAATCGTTTGGATTTTTGACAAATAAGACTGAGATCTTCTGTATTTGGCTACTGTATTTAGTTCTAAAACTGCACACTATTATGGAGCACTTAGGATGTATTCTTGTGATTTGATGAGGATTCAACTGCTGCTTTGTTTGGGTTTAGTAATGCCTGCATTAGGCAAATATAAAGTTGAAGGATTTGGATTTTTTTTTTCTTCAAATGAATGTAATTTTCTCAAAAGCTATTTCTACATGATCAGTACCTGTTCAAATGGCTATGACTTAGATGCTTGTTCTGATATTGCAATAGGAACTGAAGGTTTTTCTAGGATGGCCTGAATTCTTCCAGGTCCCTTAGCCTTTGAAGAAATAACCACTAAGGGCTCAATGGGAGTCTGTTCAGAGTCAGCAAATACTTACATTTAGACTATTTGACTATTACCCCAAAGTATTTCTTCAGTGAATAAATGGGGTGTTTCTTCCTTCCCAGGGCATGCTCATTCTCTGGAACTGCATGAGATTTTACTGTGGAACATGTGTTGTCAGCAAACCCCAATTTTTGGCCTGCCATGTGGGCTTGAGTGAAGGAAGCCCCATTAACCCTTGGCCAGGCATGTCTTAAGCCTGGATTTCCTCAAGCTGCTAGTTGTCCAAATGATAACATTTGACAACTTTAATGCTTGACATAATTCATAAGAATAAGAGCACAAAAGTACAGAAAGAGTGAGGACTGGCTCTCTTTTAGGCCTTCACAGACTGGCCACTTGGAGTTCAGAGGCAGAAGTTTGTCTCTTACTCTGTCTCTCTTATGAAGATCGTATTTCTTTTGGCAGCATAGGAAACTCTTCACCCATCGTGCCTTGAGGATTTTTGTCATGAATCTTCCAGACATGACCCTAAATATTTCCAGTTTGCATCAAATGCCTAAGCTTTTCTCTGAGACTTGCAGGTTCATTGTTACCTTTTTTAAAAATAATTTTCTTTTATTTTTTCCCCTCTTTGTTGTTTTATGTACATGCAATAGTGTAACAGGACAGTACATCTCTCAATATGCCTGCCTCAGTTTCCTCTATGAGTCAACTGCTTTTTGTCTCTCAATTTTACAGGCCCAGGCCTGGAGTGGAACAGTGTACAGTTCTGGGCCCCTCACTTCAAGAAGGACGTTGAGGTGCTGGAGAGGGTCCAGAGGAGAGCAACAAGGCTGGTGAAGGGACTAGAGGGAAAGTCTTATAGGGAGAGGTTGAGGATGTTGGGGTTATTTAGCCTGGAGAAGAGGAGACTCAGGGGGGACCTCATCACTCTCTTCAGCTACCTGAAGGGAGGTTGTAGTCAGGTTGGGGCTGGGCTCTTCTCCCAGGCAACTGGTGACAGGACAAGAGGGCATAGCCTGAAGTTGCTCCAAGGGAGGTTTAGGTTGGATATTAGGAAGCACTTCCTCACGGAGAGGGTGATTAGACATTGGAATAGACTTCTCAGGGAAGTGGTGGAGGCACCGTCCCTGGATGTGTTCAAGGCAAGGCTGGATGTGGCACTTAGTGCCATGGTCTAGATGGTGTGGTGGTGTTGGCCATAGGCTGGATTTGATGATCTTAAAATTCTTTTCCAGCCTTGGTGATTCTGTGATTCTGTGATTAAATCCACTCAATATATATACTTATATATACTCCACTGAAAAGGGAGTATTTGCCCTTTGGAAGGCTCTCCACAGAGTGTTATAATAACATAACATCAAAGTGGATATTTTCCTCTTGATCTTCTGCTGAAGCTTAAACTACTTGCTTCCAGTGTTTGTAAAGCTATTTGGTCAGGTTTTGTTTTTTCTTCCCTTGTACATTTATGGAAAATTATGCTATCCCTTATCTATATTTTATTAGATAAAATGAGAGAAGTCCTTTCAGTCTCCTCTTGGAAAAAAACCCTGTGACACTTCAGCATTCGTGAGATATTTTCCTATTTAAAGTACAGAATATAGTTTTGAAACCGCTTCTTCAGCAAATAATACATAATGTAAAAAAAAAAAAATTACCCTTTCTGTGACCCAATTGATTTATTCCTTCTAAATGTCCTGAAAAAGATGTGTTTCAGAGAGGAAAGGCACTGTTTTACATCAAGAACATTCTTGCAAAGTTACTTTTTGTAAATGACTTTTGTTTTCAAAGCTTTTTGCAGTGGTTGCAAATTGGCAGAAGACAACCAGGGCTGAAATGGGGAAATATGTAATTCTGTTTTCCAAAGCACTAGGTTGGATTTTCTCTCTCTGTTCTCAACAGATGTCCATCCTGATACATTTTAAGCTGTATTTTGCTGAATTATGTGATGAAGTTTTTTCCTCTGGGAAGGGGTGCTTTGGTACACATTTGCTATATAATGGGGTTTCTGTCTGCATATGTTTTCCCTTCACTGCTTTTATTGTCCCTTTTTTTCATAATGAGGAAGTCATTGAGGTTTGGGGAGAGATTAATGAACAGTTTCTAAAACAAAAAACTGTATTTTTTTTTAATCTGTTATGATGATTGGACTTTCTGCTTTGTAATACTGCTATTGTGCAGAATGTCTCCATGCTGAAAACTGAGTTTTACTTGACAGTACTGAGGATCTTTAAACCTGTCATTTTAAATTGTATCGCCCTCTATTCAAACTACATCTGGCAGATTGTCAGAACAGACAGAGTCACATTTCGAAGTGAAAAGTCTAAAAGGCTCATTATTGTAAATCAAACCTTTACTTTGAAAGCTGAATAACTAAGCTACAGCAACCCCTTTTCCTCAGTATGTTACTCAGTATGTTTCCAGGGTAGAGGCATCCTTTTGAAAGACACTGTGAGGAGGGACCAAGGCTGGGTACAGCTAAGTCCCAGTTACACATTTTGAAGCACATAACCCATCAGACATACAGTTACACGCTGAAAAAAAATCTCGGCATTGCTGGAAACACAAAAATTGTGCTTTTGTCCAAGACAGGTTAAAATATGTATTTATTTTGCTAGCTCTCTCTTCCTGACTCCCAAGTCAAACCTTAGACAAATGAAAGAAAAGGCTTGATTGACTGGCAGTTCTGCTTATGTACTTATTTTCTCTTGGTTTCCACTGTAGATAGTGTGAAACGTAGTAAAATCTTTTATTCTGGTTATAAAAGCAGAGCAATCTTAAATTTGCAGAGCATCACTAAATATTGGATCATAATTTTCTAGACCTCAGGTCACAATGCTACTCAAACTGGCATGTAGTGATAAGATAAAAAAATAAACAACCAAAGAAAAAAGAACCCCATATCAAAACATGCATTTGGCTTTCTTTCCTTAAAGCTTAAATTGCTGGTAAATGTAATTAAAGAATCACAGAACTACCAAGGCTGGAAAAGACTTTTAAGATCATCAAGTCCAGCCTATGACCAACACCACCACATCATCTAGACGATGGCACTAAGTGCCATATCCAGCCTTGCCTTGAACACATCCAGGGGTGGTGCCTCCACCACTTCCCTGGGAAGTACATTGTAATGTCTAATGTCCTCTCCCTGAAGAAGTGCTTCTTAATATCCAGCCTAAACCTCCCCTGGCACAGCTTCAGGCCATTCCCTCTTGTCTTGTCACTAGTTGCCTGGGAGAAGAGCTCAGCTGCCACCTGACTACAACCTCCCTTCAGGTAGTTGAAGAGAGTGGCAAGGTCCCCCCTGAGTCTCCTCCAGGCTAAACAACCCCAACATCCTCAACCTCTCCCTATAAGACTGTCCCTCTAGTCACTTCACCAGCCTCATTGCTCTCCTCTGGACCTGCTCCAGCACCTCAATGTCCTTCTTGAAGTGAAGGGCCCAGAACTGGACACAGTACTCGAGGTGAGGCCTCACCAGTGCTGTGTACAGGGGGAGAATTACATCCCTACTCCTGCTGGCCACACTATTCCTGATACAAGCCAGGATGCCATTGGCCTTCCGGGCCACTTGGACACACTGCTGGCTTATGTTCAACTGGCTGTCCACCAGTACTCCCAGGTCCCTCTCTGCCGGGCTGCTCTCCAGCCACTCTTCCCCCAGCCTGTAGCGCTGCCTGGGGTTATTGTGGCCAAAGTGCAGGACCCTGCACTTGGTCTTGTTGAATTTCATGCCATTGGCCTCAGCCCATCGATCCAGCCTGTCCAGGTCCTCCTGCAGCCTCTTCCTACCCTCTGGCAGATCAACACTCCCCCCCCCAGCTTGGTGTCATCTGCGAACTTATTGAGGGTGGACTCAATCCCCACATCCAGGTCGTCAATAAAGATATTGAATAGGACTGGGCCCAGTACTGATCCCTGGGGGACACCGCTGGTCACTGGACGCCAGCTGGATGCAGCTCCATTCACTGTCATTCTCTGGGCCCGGTCAGCCAACCAGTTTTTAACCCAGGGAAGGGTGCACCTGCACAAGCCATGGATTGCTAGCTTCTCCAGGAGGATGCTGTGGGAGATTGTGTCAAAGGCCTTGCCGAAGTCGAGGTAGACCACAGCCTTTCCCCCATCCACTAGGTGGGTCACGCAGTCATAGAAGGAGATGAGATTAGTCAGGCATGACCTTCCTTTCCTAAACCCATGTTGGCTGGACCTGATCCCCTGGTTGTCTTCTGCATGCTACTGGATGGCACTCAGGGTGATCTGTTCCATAACCTTGCCAGGCACCGAGGTCAGGCTGACAGGCCTATAGTTCCCCGCATCTTCCTTCTGGCCCTTCTTGTGGATGGGCGTCACCTTGGCCAACCTCCAGTCATCTGGGACCTCCCCAGTGAGCCAGGACTGGTGATAAATGATTCAGAGCAGCTTAGCTATTTCTTCTGCCAGCTCCCTCAGCACCCTAGGATGAATCCCATCTGGACCCATGGACTTGTTGGGATCCAAGCGGCACAGGAGGTCCCTAACTCCTTCCTCATGGATTACAGGAGGGGTATTCTGCTCCCTATCCTTGTCTACCAGCTCAGGAACCCAGTTGTCCTGAGGGTAGCTAGTCTTTTTGTTAAAGACTGAGGCAAAGAAGATGTTAAGTACTTCAGCCTTCATCTCTTCTTCCCTGTTTGAGAGAAGAAAAGGGGGAAAATAAGATAATCCTTTGTGTCTTCCTCCACCTTTTGTTTCTTTGTAGGGACACTGGCTCCAAAATAATTTTAAGAAAAATGTTGAAGTGGATCCAAAGTGTTCCTGTAATACTGTTTAGCTTTCTTCTCACACCTGTTTCCTCTAGCTGATGTTTTTTTTCTTTTCTGGAGAGAACGAGCAAAATGTCAACAAGCTGTCTGAAACTTCATTTAGAGAGCTGCTCTATGAGGAAAGAACTGTGAACACTCAGTGTTGATAATCTCAACATCTGAAACTCAAAATGCATAACATAGACTAAAAATTTATCAGATTAAAGCATAAGAAAAATTCATTTGGATCTGTCTCTTCTTGTATGTGTATTACCTCCTGGAGCCCACTGTCACAGAACTGCAATGTTGCCAATAGATTTGGTTTTGGTAATGTCCTTTTTCTGTCTCTTCACCACTTGCAGAACATTTTTTTTAACTGTCTGAAACTGCAGCATCAGATTCTTCTGATCCCAACAACTGATGCTTTGCTTGTTTCTCATACCAGTTTTGGCAGTCCTGCTTACTGTGAGCCCTGTAATTAACTTTTCGTGTTCTCCAGTTCTCCCAGTGACATGAACTAACAGAGGTGCACACACTCCTTGTATTCACAGGTTTTAGCATATAAAGGAAGGAACGAAGAGAAGATCCTTCATTTTTCCCAAGCAGGAAAGAGGAGCAGAGCTCAAAAGTCAGTTGTGTGTGGAATATCTTATGAAATAGAGATAGGCTAAACTAGCAGCCATTTTTGTAAATAGCATGGAGATTTTTTTTCTTAATAACCACTTTGCTTACTCAGCTATTTCTATCAGTCTCAAGAGACTCCAAAATATGTGATCTTACCTCTTCTGCTCTCTGTTTGATCTGATAAGATCAAGATAAGACAACAAGATTGTGATATGAATTAACAAAAATTATACCTTTCCTGCAAAAAAAGATGAAAAAAAAAAGTTCTATGAGGGGAAAACAGAGTACTCTGTGGAATACCTCAGGGTATTGATATGAACAAGGATACCGATTTTCCGTATTTTTTTTTTCTCTGTCAAAACAGAGATACTTTTATATAGACAAATTTTGTTTGGTTTTTGAGTGGATGGGATTTCCCAGGTGCCAGTATTGCCTTTTTTCTACATGGACAGAAGAGTTGAGTCTTCAGTCAATAGAAAAGAATGGCTGATAAAGTCAACAGTGCTTATTTTTGAAAACTAGAAATTTCTTCTAAAACAGCATATTTGTTTTTCTTTGAAAAATGTGGTTTCTAGAAAGGCTAATGAGACTTAACACTTCTTTCAGCACAGTAATACATACTTTTATACAAGCTGACTCAGTTTAATTAAAAAAATGTGATAAGTAGTTAACAAGAAAAAAAAAAACAGATTGCCAGTGTATGTGTAATATTTGTGACTAGCTCAATATACTTCATCCCATGAATTTCTGAATAGCTCAGAATAGCTCAGAGTTCAATTATCAATCTTAACTAAGCAGAACAACTGCTTTAGTGACTTTCCACATGGCAATTTATGTTAATTTATAGATACGCATGTTGTAAGGCTAAACCTTGACACAGAAGGTGTTGTAACTCATAATGATGCATGCAATAGAGGGCTGTGTGCATTGCGGTCCCACGAAATAAGTGACAGATTGATACTTTAGAACTGGAGGGGAAATAGCTTGTTTTTATGGACAAATTACCTCATCCATGCATTCATACCATTAAATTGCCCATTATTTATAACTATAGGTTATGTTTCTATTTAACTCACTTAGGGAAGGGAAATACCATGTCTGGCATTAAGCACAGCCTTTTCTGTAACGCTAACTACTGTGACTAAATAGAGAAAGCAAATGTATGGTGGCAGGAGTTTGAGGGACCCTTCCCCTCCTTAATTTCCTTTTAGTGGATTAGACTAGCTTGTTGGGTGTATATTTCTTACACCTGTGGCAGGGATAATAGCAGTAAAAAAAGCTGCCTCCTTGACTCAAGGGGTAAGGTAGGAGAGAAGGTTGCTGGTTGCTTAGGAATCTACCGGTCCACATGATCTAATTCTCCTTGTAAGCAATCACTCTGAATGAAATACAACTATCATTATTTACAAGTGTACCACCTCAGGAAAGCAAGTGGTCTTTTTATGTTTGGGAGGACAGTGCATCAATCATCTTTTGTTTTACTTATCAGTGCTAAAATGCACTGCACAAACTGAAATCTAATAGCAGTATAAAAATATCAATTAAGAATCAGAAATCTAGATAAAAAAGGTTGACAAAGGAGATCTTTTTAGTAGAAGGGAGATCACAGTTTCTGTGTATCACTTTATTATTCAGTAAGAAAAAAGAAAAATTGATGTTTTATATTAAATCCAGAGGTAGTGCTGGATAGCATTAAATTATGTGTTTGCTTGGCTATTTCGCATTTCTTTCACCCAAGGGAACAAGATGTCTCCTTTTCTCATGTCATCTTTCCCTGTCAGAAGCATTACATCTTGTTGACTGTTGGGAAGAGAAGAGAGCTGACATCTCTTTTTACTCTGGGGAGAGGAGAGAGCAAGAAGGTGGGACTGGCTGAGGAAGTGAGGTTAATTTGCTGGAGAAGCTGTGCCCATGATATGGGCTGCTGTTCTGGGGTGGCCAATCTCTGCCTCCACTGGCATAGCTGTTCTTGACATCTGCCTCTTTCTCCTGCTGTCACTGCCTTGTTCCCTGCCATCTGGCATCATAACAGATTTGCTCCCTGCTTTCAAGGTTTCAGAGAAGTACATTTTTATAAGGCTTATTTCTTTAAAAAGACCCTGATAAACAACAGTTATCAATATGCATAGAAACTTACTTGCTGGTGTTGTGATGATGTTACTTTGATTTTGGTGTGAGGAATTTTTTTTTACATTTATTTAAGAGAAATTTTTAAACATTGCAGCTTGTGTGATGAATGAGTATTTTAATGAAAATTCTTAAATATGTGATTCACAAATGTGAAGGGTGGAATAGACTGGATTTACATGGCAAAGTTTTGGTAGCGGGGGTTTACAGGGTTGGCTTGTGTGGGAAAACATCAGGATCTGCCCTGATGTTAGAGCCCGTTCCTGCTTATCCAAGTTGAACCTATCACTGGCCAAAGCTGAGCCAACCAGTGATGCTTGTGGTGTGTCTCTGATAATGTATTAAGGAAAGGGTAAAACCCACTGTACAACAGCAGAGGGGAGAGGCGAGTGATAATATGTGAGAGAAAAAAACCCTGCAGACATGAAGGTCAGTGAAAAAGCAGGTGGAGAAGGTGCTCCAGGCACCAGAGAAGAGATTACCATTCTGCCCATGGTAAAGACCATGGTGATGCAGATTGTCTCCCTGCAGCCTATGGAGAACTATGGAGAAGCTTCTATCCACCTTCCAGCCCATGCAAGACCCTGTGCTGGAGCAGGTGGTTGTGCTCTGGAGGAAGTGATAGCCTGTGGAGAGTCTTTGCTGGAGCAGGTTCCTGGCAGGAGTTGCAGCCTGTGGAGAGAAGCCCACAAATGAGCAGGTTTTTTTGCAGGAATTGTGACCCCATGGGTGATCAATGCTAGAGAGCCAACGGCCGAAGAACTACACCCCATGGAAAGTACTCAACCTGGAGCAGTTCTTGAAGAATTGCAGCCCATGTGAAGAACTCAAGATGGATAACTTTGTGAACGACTTTATCCCGTGAGAGGCTCTCCATGTTAGAGCAGCGGAAGAGCATGAGGAGGAAATAGTGGAAGAGATGAAGTGTTATGAACTGACCACAACTCCCATTACCCATCTTCCTGCACCACTCAGCAAGGGAGAAGTTAGAAGAGTTGGAAATTAAGTTGAGCCCATGGAGAAGGGAAGGGTGGAATGAAGGTGTTTATAGATTTGTTTTGATTTCTCATTATTCTACTCTGTTTAGTTTGCAATTAATTAATTTATCCAAATTGATTCTGTTTTGCTTGTTACAGTAATTGGTAAAAAATCCACCTTATTTCAATCCCAGAGTTTTTCTCCCTCTGTCCTGCTGAGGAGGGGGAGTGAGAGAACAGTTTGGTGAGCACCTGGAGATCCAGCCAAGGCCTAATCACCATATTGAAACATGAAAGATCCCAACCCACCACAAGAAAAGCAATTCACTGTGAATTTTACCAAACTTGGGCACAGGTTGCCTTGAGTTTTTAAGGAATCTCCATCCATGGAAACAGTCAAAGCTCAGCTAGACTGTCAATGAGAGGGATGTTAAATTAGATCATCTCTGATGTATCTTCCAACCTACATGACTCTGTGGTAGACTGCCATTGTGTGCCAAATGGACTAGATAATTCTGCATGTAGCAAAACATTTCCTTCAGTTTTTGTGGATTATGTTAAAAATTAATGTTTAATAAATTACCAGAGTGAAAGTCCTGTATCTATTTTTACCCAAAAAACCTATCTAGTAGTTGTCTCAGATAAAACTGTGAAAAATATTTTAAGAAATAGCCAAAGGACTGAGAGGTGGAGCAGTAGTTCATCTGTCAATCATCCATGAAGACTAAACCTTGCAGAGATACAATTTTGTTTAAGAAGGATGCAATTTAAAGCTACCTAATTATTCAGGAAGGAAAATAAATAGTTTATTTATAAAACCTGTGTTTACTTTTCTTGCAAGTCATATTTTAGCTAACATTGTATTGCTTGCTGTTTTTTTTTCTTTTTTTTTTTTTTTTTCAGGTTATATTGAAACTTAACCTGAAACACTGCGTAGCACAGCACAGTTGCCTACAATAAGGCACACAAGATAGAAGTTCAGCAATAACAAACATGAACTTTTGTCAATATAATTAAAGCTTGCTGACTGAGTCATCTTAAAAGCAAAATTCAATTACATAGGTATTTCCATCTTTGGAAGGAATCCAGGACAGAATTCAGGAAAAAACTGTTAAAATTAATAAGTATAAAATTATATGCTAATTTGTGATTAGTAATGCTTGCCTAAGGGTCTTGGGTTTATTATTTTCTAATTAACATTAAATATTCAAAAAGGTAATAGCAGAGTATTAAAGAAGAATATATTCTTCCTATAATGTAATTATTATTACTTTTTGGAGTATTCTTATAAAAATCTATTATTAATTGATACATAGTTTTCACAGTTACTGAGAGCATTTGGATTAGGATTGCAGTAGAAACTGAAAATGTCTTGCCACTTGGTAGGTTATGGGACAGTCTTTGTCAATAAGTTAATTTTGTCAGGTTTTTTCCTCATGTTGAGTTGCCCATTTCCTTAAAGCCTTCATCAGGTGAGTAGACAGATAACCTCACTAAAGTGACCAAGCCATAGTTTATCTAAGATTAATTACTTATTGACTGACATCAATTGACTGACATTGACTGGGAAGACTTGGCTGTGGTTGAGAATATTACATATGGGTAGCATACAAATATTTAAGTAGCAATAGACCTAATCTTCTCCATGCTTGAAAAACCAGCAGCTTTAACAGCCTTAAACATACTAATTTTGAATATCTTTATTATTCATACAAATGAGTAAATCAAATTATATTATTTTATTGTATTGTCATATCTCAGCCAGCTGTTTTAGCAAAGGTGCATGGCTTTCTAAGCTTAATATAGGCTAAAAAAAAATGAATTTGTTCTCATTCTGTTACATTTATTGAAAGAACTATTTATGATTAAATAAGGTCTTAAAACATGTAAACAACTTTATTCTTTGGCTATTCTTGTGTGACTTGTCAAGTTTAGTCATATTTTAGTTCTGTCATTCTCACATCAGAATGACAATGATTGATTTAAAGCAAATGACATGTCATAAAGTGAAATTTTTCACCTGAAAACTGTATTTTAAAAAATTGTGTTTTCAGTAAAGCAATAATGTGGAGAACGTTTTTTCCCTTAACAGATATTAAAAAAAATAAAATCAGTCTTAGTGTAGGTGTTCTTTTGAATTTTTCTTATCATTCTACGAGATAAGAGTTCTTTTGAGGTCAAGGAAGTGAAATTGGATGAACTTGGATGGAATGGAAAGTTCACAAGTGATGCCTTCAGTGGCAGCACTTTGCTCTTCTAAGGGAAGAAGTCCATTTTTATTAATGAGGAGGAAAATTAATAATCACATTAACGAGTAAAGCTTAAGCTGGTAAGTAGAAAATACTCACCAGACAAGGGACTCTTGCTTTCTTAATAGAATAGCATATTAACAGCTGAGTTTGCAATGTCAGAGTGGGCATGCTCAGAGATTACCACAGCGTAACAGTTGTCATCTCTATGGCAGTCTCTGGAGCACTTCTGACCCCCAAGTAATGTTTGAGAGACAGCCAAGGAAAGCCTGAATGCACAGAGGAGAAAACTGCATAGAAAAGATTGTTGACTTGTTGGGAACGAGGACAACCTGTGGAATACTGGGGACCTGCCCCAAGGGGATGTGTTTCTTCCTACCAGCATTAAAATAATACATTAGGGATTCGTATGTCACAGCACGAGGTTGAAGTATAGCTGGTGGAAGAAAGTATTTTTCATGTTGTTGGATGGTCTAGTACAGAGACAAAAGTTAGGCTGGGTGCTTTGTGTTTGTTTTGTTTTGTTTTCAATTAAGAATAATTTGAACTAATGGCTTTTTCTTGCAGCCCTTGAGTTCTGATTGAAAATTTAGTAAAATTAAAAATTAAAACTCCTGAATAAAAAACAAAATATTTTACAGAATTTTCTTTTTTCTTATCTAATGCAAGCCTCTATCTGCCAAGAAATTATCTTTAACACTTGAAAAATCCCCAATATTGACATTTCTGAATGTTTCCAGGTATATGATGAGAAATTGTCCTAAAATCTCAGAGATTTCTATCTATGTTCTTTTTCAAATGATTGCCTGAGCAGGCCTGTGAGTAACAGTGTTCTTCAGGCAGATTAAATGATGGATTTCTTGAAATGCTTAACTGCTGCATAACAATTACCATATATGTTATTGACAGTATTTACCATATATGTTATTGACAGTATAGACCATCCTCTTCCACAGTTACCAGTTTCAAAATCAGTTAAATAATGTTTAATCTCGATTGTGGTGTGTTGGTGTTTGTTGGTTTTTTTTTGTTTGTGTTTTTTTTTTTGTTTGTGTTTTTTGTTTGGCTTTTTTATTTGTTTTTTTTTAGTTATTGCTGAAGACTGTGGAAAATACATAAATTTCAGGTTAAAATTCTAGTTTTTTAATGTTTCAGTCTTGAAGATAGCTTCATTTCCTGGAGTTGGAAAAAAAGCATTATCAGATTTATCACACTGTAAATCATCAGTACGCTCTAACAAGATAAACAATAAATTGTACTTGTGGGCTATCTAAGTATCTCTAGGTAAAACCTGGTTTTAGGCTTCATGACCTGAAAAATATGATCATGAATAGCAGATCTTGTTGATGTATAACACCATGAGATTAATAAAAATGCATTTTAAAACAGTTTGCAATTTCCTCACAAAACTCATTTTTATGACGTTTTAGATGGACGTATCTAGGAAAGGATATTTTAAATGCTTGTTTAAATTTATCTGAGCTTGAGAAAATAGATGCTTTCCTTCATATCTAATCTAAATATTTCTTCCTGAAAATGTTCTTACAGTGAATAATTAATCATAGTAATTTAACTTTTTTTTAAATACCAGAAGATTGTTCCTTCTTACCTACATCTTATTTAGTTGTGTTTTGTTTTGTTTTTCTCTAAATGAAACAAGCCACACTCCTTCAGTGTTTTCTTATAAGCTGGGTGTCTCTTGTGGCATTTAAACCATCAGGCTGAACAACATCTAAAGCTTCATTAGAACTAAATTGAGAGGAATAGTTTTCTTGTACTTCTTATACATGGTGTCCTTGGGAATATATAAAAGAATTACTTTGGCATTTTTGTAGCTTTCAGTTGTGATCCACAATCCTCCCACATCCTTTTCTGAAAAACCTCTGATCCTTTTCTGTGTTTTGGCATCATCTATTATTTCCTATTTCTACATTTTATTTTCCCTTCTGAAATACAGTCATATAGTCTCCTCTTGGATTTTCTTATTACTTCTACTTAATATTTCTCCCTGTTTGCCATGATAATTCTGAATCTGTAGCCTCTCTTTTAAAATTCTCATAGTCTTGCCTAGACTGTTACGGTCTATAATTTGTGTGAATGCATTTTAATTTTTCTCATAAAACTGTTTTCTTATTCAAGGGCAACTAAGTAGACTCTCTATTGGAAACCACCTGCAGTGCCCTGATGAAGTAACAATGTATGAGCTTGCCTGCATTGCTTTGAGACTTTTTCATTTGTTCCTTGCTTGTTTATTTAGATAGAGTTTCCTTTATTTATGAGTTATTTGTGTATGGAAGGCATAAAAATCTTTGTAAATATGTATCCTGTTAACTTGGCCTTATGCTTAGATAAAGAGGAAAACAACCAGTTTGGCATTGTTGTCCTTGACAAATCTATGCCATCATCTTACTTTCTAGCTTCTAGTAAATTATTTAATAATTTCTGTCATCATCTTTTAATTTACTGAAAACAATCTGATTAATGTTTCTTTACTGATCTCTGTCTTTTTCATTCTAGTAAAGAATAAGTTAAAATATTATATGTTCTTTAATCTCCCTTATCCTCTGATGCATATTTTAAGATAAATATTAATTTTTCTAGAGAGAAAAGGGGAATAGATTAAGTTGTATTTAGATACTTAAAAATTTTGCCAAAGAGCCACTGTATTTCTTATGAGAATCCTTAAAAAAAAGCCAAAATTTTTTTAACCATGTTCCAAACCTCAGTTAAATTAGCTTCTCTCTCAAAAGTAGTAGGATTAACAAAAAACAAAACCAAAACCAAACCAAAAGCAAAAAAACAACAGCTTCTAATGACTCTTCTATTGTTTGTTATTTTTGGTCAATATTTAAACAGCAGATCTTAATTTTCTTCTGTTATTTTTATCTAGCTTTTTAGTAAAATATTTTCCTGTTACTTTGTATCCTTTGACAGTTATAACTGGTTTTGTGTTTTGCCTTACTGAGTTTATTCAGTGTTTGTATCATCTCTTTAAACTCATGCTTAATCGTATCTTTATTCCTGATTTTCCTGTTCATGATCTTTCAGATTATTTAACACCTTTCTTGCAGGCATACTGTTCTCTTACTGCTTCTTACTTTCACTTTCCCTGTATGTTGGAGTAGCTTTCTGTTCAGTGCTGTTTTCCAGTAACCACCAATTCTTCTGCATTTTTTTTCTCTCTTAGGATTTCTGCTCAAGGAGCTCTAACTGCCACTTATCTTAATACAGAGGCACGTGGGTTTTTCTGAAGTCTGTTATTCTTAAATCATGCACAAACTTTGGAATAGTTCTTTGCATAGGAATATTGTTATTCTGAGACTATGGTATTACTACTCTGACTTTTTTTACAGTTTAGCAATTGTAAAATTATCTTTTTTTTCCTCTTCTTCTGAGAAAAACATTGCAGCAAAGAAATATTAGAATTTGAGTCTGAAAATTGAAGGCATTCCTGCAAAAAATGAGATATAAAATAACATATTGTGGACCTAATAATTATTTTCTTTTCTCTTCTGAATATTTCATTGAAATCCTAAATGCTGAGAAAGTAAAGAAAATGTTCATTGTACACCCCTTCATCACTACAGAAAAGTGTTCTTAAGGAAATACATTGCTTTTATTTAAGCTTTATGTCTGTCCCTAGGCATAGGGTAGCTACATTGAAGTTTTATCAAAAGTACATTTCAAAGAATATTTGCAATTATGCATTATAAAATGACTGAATAAATGGCTTTGGTTTATAGTGGCTCCTGCTGGGAGGCAGGAAGCTGTTGCCAGTGCTCAAAAGAAATATTCCCATTGTGTGAAGTGAAGAGTCCTTTGACAGGTGAATCATCTCGTCTGTCACTGAAGACAAAATATCTAAGAACTGTTTTCAGCTGAAAGTGTTTATATCATTGTGGAACAATACAAAAGCCACAGTAAACAGTTCTGATTGAAATGGTACTATTTCAATAAGTTATAAACCAAGGGTTTTTCTTTTTGTTCTTGGTGTCAAATCACAACTTGAGTTTCCTGATTAGCACTGCTCATTCAAAGGTTATAGCTGTTAATTTAATGACCTAAAGTAGCATTGTTTAGCAACCTCTACACTACTCCATGTTGCAGTATGTTCTTAAACAAATAAGCCAATACTACCTGCAAATGCAGTTTGTTTTCTGGCATCAGAGATTTTATTTTCAACTTTCATCACTAAAAGAATTGTAAAGAGCTATTCAAAACTAACAGAATTTTTATTCATGTTTAGCAAAATTGTATAACTTTTTCCCAAGAATATCTCTGAAAATGGGACTCAAGCTTCTGAAAGTTCTTTCAGAACTGGATAGTTTTGTCAAAAGAGAGCATTCATTAATAAAGATAGCAAACTAAAGAGGAGATATAATTCTAGTGTCTCATGTTTAGCCTGATACTTAAATATAGAAATTTAAATAAGCTTTTAATAGGGACAGAAGATGCCTTTTTTTTTTTAATGAATCAAGTTCTTCACACCTTTATAATACCAATTGGTATGGAGAGAGTAGTATTGAGGACAGACTACAGATGTGAGAAGAATCTGTTCTTGCTTCACAAGGAATTGGAAACTTGGTTACTTTTTAAGGTATGTGATTTGCCTAAAACAATCTTTAGTACATTTGAAATCCATACAATTATGTGGTGTAAGTCTACTAAACTCAATGAGAGTTTTGCCATTTTTTTTTAATAGATGAAATGATACAACCAGAGTTTGATACTAGGAAATAAACTTGCATAGTCTTAAGTCCCCTTTTCTTGACATTTTTTAATTAAACTGCTTCTTAGCCCCTGCTGTGATGCATTAATATGGTACTTTTTAATCAGTAAGTGAGCACCGAATGCACATGTTGCAGTGAGAGAATACAGCAAATCTGATGATCCTATGGATGACACAGTTGAACTGGCACTTTTGAGATGAGAAGGTTCAGTGTCATAGAAGATATGTGAAATGTAGTTTTAAGAAAATTTCCATTTTACTAACAGAATTGTTTTTTTTTTAAGTACAGTTAATCTATTTTAATGGAAACAAACAATGAAAAAAGAGCTTTGTGAAACTCTAGTTATAATCTCAGTATAAAACATGATACAAGAATATCTTTTTCTTGGATAGATAATTGAATGTTATCATAATGTTTAAAAAGTGCCTCTGAATAGTTACCATTTTCTTAGCAGCATGGGGAGATTTTTACCTAAATAGCTTTTAAAAATTACTAAATTATTTCAAGTTCCTGTAGAGATATGGGATTTTCTCTTTTCAAATACTGCATACTTTTCTAGACTTAAATTTTTAAACACAATGCTTAGCTTTTTTTTTTTTTTTAACCAAGATTATCTTTACTCCTCATTACAGCATTCATTGGAGCCTTTGAATATACTGTTTTGGACTGCTATTTTTTCCTCTAATTTCCTTGCCTAAAAAGTATTTTTAGGAAAAGTTTTAAATATCTATATAGAGCTGTAGTGTTCAGGCACAAAGTTGTGGTTTTTCTTACAGAAGGGCTGTACAGAATTGTCCCTTAGTAATGCAGGTACCAGAAAGTCTCTGTAAAAGTCTGTTTATTGTCACCAGTGTGAATAGTAGGGAAAACAGATTAAGTTTCCAGCAACTTTTGAGCCCCTAAGTGACTTCTTTTTTTTTTTTTTTTATGTGTCCCCAGAAAGGATCTGTAGGCTTTTTTTTTGAGCAAGACAAACCCCTATGCTGTCTCTGCCTTACCCTGTAGTTTTCTTTTTTAGACAGAAACATTGCCTCTTGTGTTGGATTTTCCTTTTTTTCATTCTTATTCAATATCATAATGAAAATTTAATTCCTGCAAATACATTGTTACTTATATTTATATTTACAATGTCAGGTTCCTTTTTAAACCAAAAGAAAACCCATGAGATTTTGTCACACTAAAGGAACTAATATTTAGGAATTTATTTTCCTCTGATTTTTTAAATGCTGATGATCCATGCCAACCTTAAAAGAAGTTATAACTGGAAAAAATGGAAGGAAAATGTAATTACTAGCATGACAGTTCTGTTTTTCATGAGAAGACTAAGCCAGATGACAAATATTCCAAATAACTGTTTGATTTTTACAATCATTATTTACATCATTGCTGCTTTTTGAAAAAGTAATTATTTATAAGGCAGCCTCAAGCAGTGGAATGTATTGAATGGAGTGCCACCAGCTGCCTTTTCAAATATCTGTATTGATTATGTTTTTTTGAATGATGACGGGCAAGTTTGTTTCATGCTCATGTTTCTCCCCATAAGTCATCAAAAGTACCAGTGGAATCAAGGCTTGGAGGTGATGCTTCACCTTGCTGAAGTCAATGACAAACATCAAATTACTTTAATGAGACGTAGTATAGTCTGAATCTGTACAGGTTTATTAACACAGTAAGTGTGGTATTATTCAACCAAGTTAAGCATCAATGATAAAATAAGTTTTTATTTTTTGTTTGTTTCAATGTGTTGCTAAATTCTATATACTTGGATTTCTGTAGACAATTGATCACAGCTCTCCTAAGACAAAGATGCCATTTCTAGGCCTAAAGAATATTTTGATGATGTCACAGGAGCAGATTCCACAGAATATTAATATTAAGTGAATCTATAGAACTTCTGAGTTAAATCACCTTTAGTTTTGACACCACATTTTCTTTTGTATCTGACAACTCCTGAAGTATTTCAGTCTATATAAGATTGAAAGTTAACAAGTATAGTCAGTGTAGCTGGCAAAAATAGGCCTACTATGGTTGCATGCAGTAATTCCATACTCCACTTGATTTCTAGAGTATTAATCTTGAAACTCAGACCATAATTTAGTATTATTACTTTTACTTGTTGCTATTTTTATTCCTAAGTAAGAATGCTTAATAAAGTGCCATAAGTATTCTTGATAAAATTTGTAAGCTACTTGTGTTGGTTTGCACTGAGTTGGCAGTCTCTCGATTCACCCCTCCTCCCCCCTCCTCCCCTAAGGTAGGGAAAGAGGGAGAAAAATGAGAGAGAGAGGCTTTCTGGGTTGAAAAGTGAAACTGATTTATTTAATTATTAGTGATAAGGGAATATATATATATTTGTAAAGGGATGTGCAACACCCGATCCCCTCCCTCCTCCCCCAGTGACTCTCACAGCAACTCTTCTCCCTGGTGACTCCAGCTGAAGGGGGGAGTGTCCGGGCGCACGGACGGGGCTCTCGGTTGTCGGCTGTAAAGAAAAATGGAAAAAAAAAGAGAGAGACAAAGAGAAGGCGATAGAAGCGACTGTAAGCAGAAAAGTGAGAGAAAAAGGAAAAAGGGAATCTTGACTTCCGTGATATATTAGCCTATACCGAAAGCCAAATAGAGAAAATATTATGAGAAGGGAATATTCTGATTTGCTGATCCTGCCTGCAGTCTATTCTGCTCCCCTGTAGGGGGGGAGGCTGCAGACAGTCAGAAGTGACCTTGGTTATTATCAGTCCTCTGGCGCTGCTAAAAAGTTCATTGAAAGAAAAAAAAAAAATAAAAATCAGCAAAGAGCTTGCTCAAACCAAAACACTACTCTTATTTGAAAGTATTCTGTATTACCAAATCTAGAAACTTTTTTTGTTTTTTTGTTTGTTTTTTGCAGAGAGGTTAAGTCAATAATGTCAATAAGAAGCAAAATGAAGAATGTAAAGACCACTTTTTTGTTTGAAGCGAGACTAAAGCTGAGATTCACAAAATATGGAATTTCTGTCTCAGGGGAATTCTGATATTTTTTTCCTACTGATTCAGGATGAAAATAACTACTTTTTGTCTAATTGCAGAGTTGCCCATTTTTTACTTTTTAAAATGGCTAAGCCAGGCAGCTCATTTTCATCTCCCGTTTATCATTATTATTTATGTAGTTGTGCCTGCTACTCTTGCATGATTCTGTAGGTCAAGTTAGCCAGACATTAGTGGTGACAACGTGGGCCCACAGTATACTGTGTTGTTTGAAGAGGAGTTTACTGTTAGAGATTAAGGAATATTTTTAAAATTCTAAACATAGAATGGAAGACTCTGCAAAGACCAAATCCTCAGTACATCAAACTGTGTGCAATCAGAACAGGATTGTTTTGATTTGGGTCCTCAAATAAGCAAGATGAGAAAGGGAAGGCAATAACTGGCTGATTATAAACAACATCATAAAAGTAGCCTACCTTTTGCAGAGCTGGTGCTGTTTTGTAATCACCACGACACAGGACCATTTTAAGGAAGGCTCAAGTATGGTAATGTTTAGAGGGAGTGTATTCCATGCAGCTAATTCTGAAGAGCAAAATTAGAGAACAAACAAACCCAAACCGATAAAAACTTCGTCCTTTCTGGAATTATCCTCTTTTGGTAATAATTGGCAAGAGAGGAATTAAAAGGAAAATGGTGGAATAAGTTCTGGGTTTACAGCTGGACTGGGGCAGGGGAGAAAGCACGTGTTCTATAGGTCCCAGCTTCTTCTCTTTCTTGCCTCTTGGAAGGAATAATGTTGATAGGGTCAGCATTCTTGGGATAAAAGTACTGTATGACGTTGCCTGTTGCCTTACATGTTAAGCCAGCAAATGAAACTGAAATTGTACCAATCAACGTTAAACTTATTTGAATGCCATGCCCTTTGTTTGTTTTTCAAGGTTGTGATGCTTTCTTCTTGAGCCAGTTATTAATTATGTGTTTAGTTGCAAGAATTTGGCTGTCTAGTGAAAAAAAATCCTATTGTATGGGGAGAAAAATGAGTAAAGATGATCAGATCCTTAGCTCTTGCCTGTGGACTTCCTTTATTATGAAGCAAGCAGCTCATTCTGTCTGTGTTTGGTGTTTTTTATTTTATTCCTTTGCATGCACTTATATCCACCTTAAGGTAAACAAAGGGATGAGTGTATTAAATCACTGATGTTATGAATTTCTTTGAGGTGAAATCTTCACTGCCTCAAATAAGAGACTGGTTTTTTTGTTACTTCCCCCCTCCCCCCCCCCCTCCTGTGTCTTGTTCCATCTCAGCCTTTTAATGTTAAGAAGATTTTATTTCTTTGTGCTTATCTGTTTTCTTCATGTCAACATTATTCTTTTCTTTCCTTTCTGCTGATTTTGATGTCACTGCTAGCATTCCTTGTATCACTGATCCAAAGCTTGCAGAGGTCAGAAGTGTTGAAACTCTATATACAGAAGTTCTGTGGAAGCCTCAAGGTTTTCAAAATACTTTTCCTTTTTATCCGGTTAAAGTGAGGAAAAAAATAAATGAGAAGGTGACAAACAATGTTAATTACCTTTCCTCACTCCCAGAATATCCAGTAGCTTTTTTATCAGGGCACTCACTGCTGACATCAGAGACCAACGTTCCGGCCATAAATCTATAGGCTGCTTCAAATTTCTGTTCTACCTTGTGCATAACAGGGAATTTGAACTATTGTGCCTCATCAGGTTCTGCATTTACACTTTGAATAAACAGCCTTTCAGGAACGAATATCTCCTTGTCTTCTGCTGAAGCTGTTCTATTTTGTAAAAGGTAATTATTCACTGAAAGAAAGAAGAGAAAAAAAAAAAACTAGGTCAGAAGTTGAATTTGGATGTGTTACATATATTTAAGTTCTTACTCTCAAATTTGGGATTTTTTCTTTTTGTAGGAGAAAATCTCAGGACATGTCTCACAAGTATTTGGGTACAGACTTATCGTAAGCATGGAGAACATCACCAGCAGCTGTGTGTTGTGAACTTCTCCACCATGCAATACAAATATAAGTTTACCTGTCTTCCTCCCTTACTCATTTGAACCAGGATACATGTAAACCCCAATATCCAACTTTAAGAACAATCTATTCTTTTGAAATTAGGTAATGCATTCTTTAGAAGTATTTCTATGAGAAAAAATGAGTATTTTCTAACAAAATACTGAATCAGAACAGTTAATCAGATTTGATTTCTATCACATGGGAAACTTGTTCACTTCAATGTGCTTCTAACAACATTTTAGAAAGCTCTGAGATGGCATAAATCATCATGCCAGACTTCTAAGATGGGTTAACCTCTAAGAATGTCTCTTGCAATGGGCTTGCTATTAATTATCTTTAATATTGAGTAGAATAAATCAGAAACACAACACAGGAAGGTCTTTTTCAGCCAGACTGAGCAACTGTGAGAAACTTACTGAACTATCCATATTAATGGGGCATAAAAGTTCATCTAACAATACCCCCAAGAAACCCAAAGTCTTATATAGTTTTTATACCCATATTTCTTTGCTGATTATTAAGGCACAATTCCTTCACCCCAAAACCTCATAAACCATCAACAGAGAAGTATTGCTTTGGCAGTTTTGTTGTATGGAAATATCATTCAGCAATGGTTTAGAGTATTTAGGATGTACTGTTAAGTCTGAACACATGGAAGTGCAGAAACTGTTATGGCCAAAGTTCTCCAAATTTCAGTAAAGCAAATAACTTCACCAACAGGCATTGATTAATCAGAAAACATTTTTTCAGGAATTTTTTGGATGGCTGTGGACGTAATTGCTTTGTATAAACATGAAAGAACTTGGAATAGCCAAGCAAAAACAAAGCTGAATTTATCCCAGTATGGTATTCATTCAAGGCTTGCATCATCTTCATCAAATTCTCTGCTAATTTGGAAATCTCTTCTATCAGAGGAGAAATTAATGTTAAAGTCCCTTTACATTTGAGAACATACTCTGGAGAACTTCTGAGTAAATAAAGATTCTTTGAGATAGTTTTTTAATTAACTGGAGTTCATAGGATACCTAATCAGTTATGGGTGAAACAAAAACAATTTTATCAGAATTTTTAATTGTCCCTTTGGGTCCCAGGCTGCTTTTCCACGTACCATTACTGGAGAATATGAAGTTTGAGAAAACTCAACTTGAATTTTTTGAACATGTAACTTAATTGTTGCTAAGTTAAACAACTTTGAATAGGAATCAATAAAGTCAGTAATGCTGCCAGACTAGGGAAGGAAGTCTTGCAGTAAAGCTGCTGCTGTAATCAGTTGTAGTTCTTCATAAGTGGATGGTTTAATGTATTTTGTAATCCATGAAATCCTTTTTCAGATTGCTACCTCTCTGTTCTTTGGAGAGAGATCAAAAGCATAAAGGTATGTAACTCTAAAAACATGTTGTAAAACACCAAAATATTTTGTAAATGTCTCTATTCACATCTCTTACTACTTTAATATAAAAGGAAATACTCATTCTAAAGTACTCACTATGACAAGTCCAGTATCATACATTGCACTCACGATGCTAACCTGGATATCTATATCTTCTGCAGCTGCAGCAGAAGATGGCAGTCTTCATTCAGAGTAGGATGCCTAGACTAAATATTTTTATTTCAAAGGAGCAGTAACACTGTCATCTATTAAGGAAGCCTATATGCAAACAGCAATATACTAAATCTTTTGTAAGCATGTCATTTCTGCATTAACAGCTATGTAATAAAGCAGAAACCATGTTTTGCATTATTAAACCATCAAACAAATCAGATTATGTAGTATTAATGCTTCATGGAGCAGCACACTGAGCTAAGCTGTCTTGTGTTTTTTAAAATGTTTATATTTTTTTTTAACAGAAGGATGTTTAGAGGGCAAAAAGTTTACAGTCCAGTAAAAATGGATCACTGATTGTCCTCCCATTTCAGAGATACTGAAAACTCCTGATAATGTGATGTTTTTTGTATTTGTAAAGTTTGGTTATCAAAAAATTAAATTAGGAGATCTCCTTTTTAAACAGAAGATAAGTGAACTACAACAGCTCCAGGTGTTTATTCTGTATACTACACATACATCTGCAAGTGGCAGACTTAACTGATTTTGAAAGGCTAGACCAGCAGCTTGAAGGATTATTCTCTGGATGCTTTTCCACCCTTACTTTTCTTGCAGATAATGATAGGCATGCATCAAACACAAATTATTTTTTGTATACCTTCATTCTGTCTTCTAAATTTTTTGAACAACCCTAATCATGATCCTTATTGAAATTTTTTTTCTGTCACTAATCCAGACACTGCATTTATATTAATGAGGGAAGGAATCTTTAAATGGATAAAATTTTTTACCTTCCAAGATGAGTGTTACAATTCGCTGATTTCTTGCCAATGACAAGTAAGAGCTTCCTGTATTTTCCTTTGCCATCAACATAAAATATGGTAGATTGAGACTAGAATTAATAGATACACACCCTGCAAGTTGCCCAAATACTTCTGTTTCCTGCTCTTCCAGAAAAAAATTTCTTAGTATTTTTTGTGTGAGTTGTAAAAGTTTGGTTGGTTCCTGAATACCCACTGAGGTAATTGAAGCCCACTGATTTTTTGTAAAAAAATAATCACATCTCTTTTCTTCCCTTTCCCTCTCCTTTTCCTTTTCTTTCTTACAGGATGAAGAATAATATTATTACCCTCCAGGATTTATTGCATTTATTTTCTTCAAGTAGAACTCTGAGTCTTCACTAAAATCTGTTGCAGATTCTCCAGCCGTATTTAATATAGGTTCACAGTTGAGAGGAACCAGCTGATTTTACTGAGGCAATGAGAGACTTGCTACTTCCAGAAGCCACAGGTGTGATAGAGATACCATCCAATGTGCTACAATGAAACTAGATGGAAAACTACTTTTAATCTCATAGAAGTTTGATTTTCACATATTTCTCATTTCATCTCAGGTAAAAGCCAAACACTTCCGTGAAGAGTTGGAGTGGGAAAGATTGGCATTTCAAAACAAGTAACATTGAAGTAATTTTGTTCATCTGAGAATGGCACAGTTCAAAATTTTCTTTTGCTTTTGTCATGTCATTGTCCATACTTGTTAGTACATTCCCACGAAGAATTCTATTTTTATCTAATCAAATTTTTCTTCAAAACCTCACATTTTCTTGTAATTGTCATATATAAAAGACTGATTTTATAAGGTTTTGTGCAAATTGCAGCACTAGAAATATGTCTTTGTGTTATTTATGACCAACATGCTAACTAACAGAAAGGAGTTCTGCTTTAGCATGCTCCCTTGGAGCAGCCTGAAGTTGCTCCAAGGGAGATTTAGGTTGGATATTAGGAAGCACTTCCTCACGGAAAGGGTGATTAGACATTGGAATAGACTTCCCAGGGAAGTGGTGGAGGCACCATCCCTGGATGTGTTCAAGGCAAGGCTGGATGTGGCACTTAGTGCCATAGTCTAGATGATGTGGTGATGTTGGTCATAGGCTGGACTTGATGATCTTAAAGGTCTTTTCCAGCCTTGGTGATTCTGTGATTCTGTGATATGTATTTTTTAGGTCTTCCAAGCCTTAAGACAAATCAGGTATACATTAATTTTGTGGGTGTTTTTCTGTCGGTTCTGCAAAATGGACTGCTAGATTTTATTCATTAATAGACTTTCCTGTTCTTGTTTAGTATATTTTTATTCTTTTTCCTACTTCCTCCTAGTCTTTCTTTCTCTTTCCAATAATTTTTTCTGAAAATCTTTTGTAATACTTACTTTGACAATTATTAACTTACCTATATTGTGTTGAAAGTATGAATTTTATCCTGATATACTTCTAAAACTTCACAAAATGCAGGGAATCTTTCAGAAATTACTAAGGTGTGAAGTAGGTAGCATTTGATGGTGCTATAATGGCATAATGATATAATTCGAAATATCCTGGGGGTTGAGCTTTTCATCTCTGACAGTCAGATTTTAACCACTGTGGTTGATTTTCTTAGAGAGGACTTGGGTTCTGGGTTGTTTGCTTTTTCTGTTACTCGGTTTTGTTTTGATAAAAAAGATTTCCTCTTTTAATCTATTAGGAAATGAGAGAACAAGTAACGGCAGTTTGGAAACGTTCTTAATTTATGCAGAAAATGGGTGTTTCTTTACCGACTTTCTCTGCTTTCCTTCTTTCTTTTGTTTGTTCAGGAATGTTCCATAAAAGAATCCAGTAGGATTAAAAAATACTTTTAGAGTTGGATAGGTAAAGACAATATTGCATTTTTAATGAGGAATGCTGTTTTTTTCCAATTTACAGTGTAAGCTCTTGAGGTATGGCAGAGTTTCTTCCCATCTGAACTTTTCAGAGAGGAGTTCTGGTTGAAGCTGGACCAGTTGGCATGATTGCACTCAATGGATAACAGTTTTAAAGTTCCCATCAATCAGAGAGGATTATGTGGGACCTGGGAAATGAAAGGTCAGCTTCAAATCTGGTGCAGAGAGCTGCTCTGCAAAAAAAAGTTAATGAAAACAATTTGTATTAGAACTGCACTGCAGAATTTTACTGTCAACTTGGGTTTTGAGAAAGGTCTAGGCTGGATTAGGTTTGCAGCTTCTCAGCTGGGCTGCCAATCACTTTTGGGCTGTACTCTCATAGCCAGCTGCTGAAAGTGTTGGAAGCCTTGTTGCTTCCCAGTTACTGTATGAGACTTCAGGACAGAGGCTCTTGTAGTTACTTTGGCAAGCAGGACTCCTGAGACTTTGGGAAGGTCAAAATCTGAGAAAGTTAGAAATTATAATTTCCTCACCCACCAAAACTCACTAAAACTGTTACATTTCCTACTGAGTCTTGTAATTTGGTCTCACGTCCTTTCTTAAGACTTCACACTGCAGATGATCTAAAGGAGCCATGGAACAAAAGTATTATGCAAGCAAACCTGAGCCGACTCAGGCAAAGATAGGGTGACCCTGGAAGTAAAATAGCCACATTTACATTGTGTCAGGCTAAAAAGTGCCTAGACTTAACCAACAAAGCAGCACTAGCTTGGCAATCTCAGTATGTGCTACAAACACATTGTTTCAAAACTAATTGGCTCTAGCCTGAGAAAGCTATACAGGTGAAGTGTGTTTAGTCAAGCAAGAAATATGCTCGACTGATCAGTCATGAATGCTGTAATTTTATTTTGAGACACATGTCACTTTCTCTGAGATACTGGATGAACTACACTTGCCAAGTACATAGTCAACATTTTGGCAAACGCTGAGCAACATGAAGATGGCATTGAACAGTAAAAGGAACTGTAGCATCTGACAACCTTGCTTGAGCTGAGCAGAAATCACACGTAAGATCATTTAGATGTAAAGGTTCCCTGAATGCAGGTACAATTAGCAGTGTTCATCATCAGTTCAGTAGTTCCCAACTTCTTCTGTTCTGCTGTCCTCCCTGACAAATACAGAAACTGCATGACACTCTGGAAATCCTCCAATAGTATAAGCATAGACCACATAGTGATGTTACCACAGCTGTCTTACTACAGTATAATGAAACAACTAAATAAATGCATAATCTTCCACTTACCATGGCTCATCACAGCACTCTTTTACTCATAGGCAGTTTTTATTCTAGACATAAGGCACTGCAAGAACAGATCATCTGCTTCTTAAAATCAGAATGTGTTAGCAGCATGTCTCTTAGGCTTCATAGGCTTTCTCCTATTTATACCTATAGCTACAATAATAACTACTGTGTATTTCCTGTTGTCTAATACAGGGGAATTCTATCTCTTCAATTTTACAATAAAGATTCCAGTAAATAATGGTTTAGATTTTGGAAGCTAAGAAGATTTAGTCAAACTCATTTTCTGTTAGGAAAGTGGATCTTCCCCTGATTAAATTTTATTAACTATTATATTTATTTTAAAGTACATTGGAAGTTTGGATAGCCACAGTATCAGAGAAAGAAGGTAATGGTAAGGACTTCTACTTCTCTAGTATATGTAATTAGTAATTCTGCTGATACTGGTTCGATGCCAGCAGGAGATAAAATAACACTACTTTGCTTCCATTACTGGTTCACCAGCTGTATCTGAGTATTACAGGACACCACTGTGCCATCCACTCAGAACACCATACAGACTATTTTCTGTTGCTGAATTTGACCATATAAGCACTGTTTTGTCTTTCAGCTCTCCCACACCACATCTCAGCTACTTGCTTTTGTTTTCAAGACATAATTTATTCACTTTTTTTTTTTGTCTCTGAACAGACTTACCATCTAGAGACTCTACCATCTCTGTTAATTTTCAGACAAACATTTCTGTATTATCCTCCTGCCTGTCCCTACTGTTTGAAAAGAGCTATCCAAAACTGTATATGAAACCAAAACTGTATTTGTCTTTGAGCTTAACCTGTAACTTTTCTATTTCTGTGATTCATTACGCACACATCCTTTCTAACTACATGACAAATACTGTATCATTGTTCACTTTTATTGCTTTCTGTCTTCTCTATCAGTTTGTCTCTTATTACAGATTAAAAACACTTTGGAAAACAGACTGTGTTTTTATCCTCTTTTTGTGTAATCTCTGAACTGGTGTTTTTCTCCTGGCAGAAGCTCTTATGCACTGTAGTACTATCTCTATCCTTATTCTTGTATACTGCTTGCACTTTAAAGTGGTTAGTGAGGTTGCTTCAACATCTTCATATAAAATGGTGGGAGAGAATCTAATTTTACAAATGAATTTTCTTATAAAAATACTAAGATGCCAATATGAAGCAGAGGTCAGGATTCTGTGTGTTTGGAATATTACAACTCTGTAAAATTTTATTTTCTTCTTGTGCCTTAGCAGGTTATGAGTAATTTGCAAAATGAAATATCCGTAATATTTTATTCGGAAACAATAGAATGTCTAGATGATATAAAAATTCTAATTTAGATGAATAGGAAATTGATAAAAAGAAAAAAAAAAGTAAAAGACAAATTTAACTTTAAATCAGAATGCTTCAAAATGTTTCTGTTAAAAATTTCATTCAGATCAGTTCAATCCAAAGAAACTGCTGATTTTGATGAAAGTAGATTTTTTCTGCAAGAGATCTGTATTTTTTTTTAATAAATTCTACTAAGTAGCCTTTGTTGTATTACAATTAATTAACAGAACTGAATGAAAATATATCTGATCTATCCTCTACTTTTTATATTTACTGTCGCAAAAGTTATATTACATTTCTTTCACACACCAGAATTGTTTTTCTGCCTTGTATTGTCAAGGATTGGTGATGTTTAACCATTCTTGACATTTGTGAAGCTTCCCTGAATGACTGTTGACACAAAAGCTTTACAATACACGTTAAAAAAATACTCAAGGGAACTATCAGAATACAGCAAATCCTACTTCAAGCCTACTAAAAATGTTCTGTATATTTCTAGCTTTAGACATTTCCATTATCCAGTGGGCTATTGCAATTCCTGTACAATTTAGCATCCTGTTTCTTCCTTAAGTCACTGTACAAATATTGACCTAATTTTTCTCCTTAATTTTATTATTTTCATTTTTTCACAAATGCAAACACTTACGCACTATCTACACATCTGAGTACAGACTGAAGTGTCGTGAACAAATGCCATTTTGCAGACTTCAGAACCTCTAAGCTTTTCTAAGTAGGAGCTTGACTAAATTGATAGGTGCCATCAAATTGATTTATTGCCTTGTCCAAATTTCTGTGGATGGGCCTTGAAGTTGCAAGAAAATCCTTGGCACTATGTGTTCCTTTATGGACTATGTATCTCTATAGAACAAGTGTGCTCCCTTTCATGGTAATTGACATGTAAGAGTCCATCCCTTATTTTCCTCTGAATTTGCAGAGATTTCTGTAAGAACAGAAAATTTTGTAAGAAATTGATGAAAAGCTTTAATCCTAAGCTTCAGAGAAAATGCAGGTGGCTACACCTTTCTTGTGACAGGAGAAACATCTTTAAAAACATCTTGGCATAAAGTAGGGTTTTGACAGATTTTATCTCAAGTGTATTTTCTTCGGTGTGAGGTGTGGGGCACAGCCATAATTCCCTCTAACAGAGAGTGAACAATTTTTACAGGGGCAGTTAGAAGGCCTTTCTGCAGCAAGAGAAATCCCCTGGGGGTGCAACATGTCAAATGACAGTATTCAGTCCAAGTGTTACAGGTGCTGGGAGGAGTGTAGTAAAAATATGTTAATTTATAGGATGGCTTTCAACTCTCCTCAAGGCATGAAAGTCTCATTTAACATTTGAGTACTTTCTTTTTCTCTGCTGTAGTCCTGGGAGTTAGTAGCTTTGATGAAGTCATTCTCTACCATAGAAAAGCAAGAGCAAAGCTGAGTGTGTAAAAAACACAGAGGAAAGACTGAGGACCATGCACATTACTTCAATAAAAGATGAAATTTACAGAATAAACATCAACCTCCAGACATTAAGTTGTGCCCTAAAAACTTCCTTATATAATAAAACTGTGAATTAAATGCTGATGTTACATTTGTACTGTTGGGCTGTTGAAAGACATTTGGTATTATTGATGAACTACCCACACTGCAAAATTTTGTATGTGTTGGAAGGAATTAAGAGTCTCTTGGGTGCTTACCTAGTTCTGATGAAAGGTAGTGAAGGGCCAAGTGAGCTATTATACTCATTATTTCATTTTTAATGTGTCATACAGCCCTTGTAACTTTGAAAACTCCATTACAGAGAAATGTTTCTGATAGAACAAAACTCCTTGACCATAACTTCACTGGTCCTGTGGATGGTATACCAAATGTAAATACTTACATATCAACTATGCTGGTTTACAAAAATAGGTAAGAAAGATATGAGCTGCTTTTGAACACTTTTCTGTCTATGAAGGATTTTTAAAACTCTCATGGAAAGTTAAAATTAATATTTATCTGTTGCTTTTCTAATTTACTTCACTGCTTAATTTCTTATTTTTGTTCAAGGACAATCTAAAGTGCCTATTCAAAGTACCTTCCTCAAAACAAATGACCTAGTTTTATTTTTTCTTGTGATGACATAAAAGACCCTGAACCCTTAATGTGACCAATTCAGAACATTTATGTGTCAGCATAACAGAAAAAACAATACTTCTGTTGGTTTCGTGGAGGTTCTGATAGAAAGTTGAGGGGCCTTGAGACTGGTAAATTAGTTGGCATTCAGCCTGTTCTTAACTGGATTATTGTGATAGCTATAGAAGAAAAGCTGATACTGTTTTCTTTTGTGAATCTAGTAATGACTCTACATGATAATAAAATATCCCTAATACCAAATCAATCAATTATGTAACTGTGAATCAGTTACATAACAACCTGTGGTTGTTTACAAGTATATCTGCAAAATCTCTTTTATGTGTAGATGTCTTTTTTTGAGCAGTTCTATAAGAACTGTACTTTTTGGCAGCTGTTTATTTTCAATGACATTCACTTTTTGGCAGGTATATATTTCCAGAGGAATGGATTCTGACCTCAGAGTCAACAGTCTAAGGGCAGAAGGAAAACATCAGGTTTTTGTACAGGTCTGCAGGACTGATAAGCAGCATGGCTAAAGTCTGCATTCAAGGAGAACTTAAATGGGGATGTGTGCAGCCTCGTATTTCAACTTGCTTAGACACACGTTACAACTTAGGAAGTCATAAACAGCATAGGGCAAGTGTGGGAATATCACAAGGGCAAAGGGGGAAAAAGTAATGCTCAAGTTGACCTTTACTAACTATTTCAATGTCAATGGTGAAGAGAGAGAGATGTATGATCATGGAAGGGACCTCACAGCAGGTGTTTGGGAAAAGGAGCCGTGTCGTTGACAGCAAAGACATTCATCAGTTGCATGGTAGAAAAGTGAAGTGTGTGAAAGCGTTAAATGTGCATGTGTATTCAGGGGTGAGTCTCAGAATAAACTGCAGCATTAAAAAAGACAGGATATTGTGAGAGACATACATGAAGGTAAGGTCTGGTTGTGGGCATTGCAGGGTCATTCCTTTGCAAGGAGAAACACTTTATTTTGATTAAGATGGAGAACTTAGTAAGCAGGGGCTATTAGTCCAGGCTGGGCTCTGTGTACTCTGAAACGTTACTCTAAGCAATGGCCATATCTCCATAGGTTGTAATGTGTTTGCAAAAAAACCTTATAGAACCATTTGAAGTGAATAAGCGCATTTCTGAACAACAAAATTCCCTTTTGCTTATAATTACAGAATCATAGAATCACAGAATGTCAGGGGTGGGAAGAGACCTCTGAAGATCATCAAGTCCAACCCCCCTGCCAGAGCAGGACCAAAAAACAGGGCAGATCACTCAGAAAGGCATCCAGAAAGTTCTTGAAAGTTTCCTGAGAAGGAGACTCCACAACTTCTCTGGGGAGCCTGTTCCAGTGCTCTGTTACCCTCACAGTAAAGAAGTTCTTCCTGATGTTGAGGTGGAACTTCCTGTGCTTGAGTTTGAATCCATTATTCCTTGTCCTGTCACTGGGCACAAGCGAAAAGAGGTTGTCCCCACCTTCTTGATGCCCTGCCCTCATGTATTTATAGACATTAATTAGATCCCCCCTCAGTCTTCTCTCTAGATTGAAAAGCCTCAGGTCTCTTAGCCTTTCCTCATAAGGCAGGTGTTCCAGTCCCTTAGTCATCCTTATAGCCTTCCATTGGACTCTCTCAATAGATCCCTGTCCTTCTTAAACTGGGGAGCCCAGAACTGGACACAATACTCCAAATGAGGTCTCACCAGGGCTGAGTAGAGGGGGAGGAGAACCTCCCTCGATCTGCTGGACACACTCTTCCTAATGCACCCCAGGACACCACAGGCCTTCTTGGCCATGAGAGCACATTGTTGTCCCATGGTTAACTTGTTGTCTACCAGGACTCCAAGGTCCTTCTCCATGGAGCTGCTCTCTAGCAGATCACCTCCTAACCTGTATTGGTACATTTTTTTGTTCCTTCCCAGGTACAGGACTCTGCATTTGCTCTTGTTGAACATCATTAGGTTTCTCCTTGCCCAGCTCTCCAGCCTGTCCAAATCTTGTTGAACGGCCACACAGCCTTCAGGTGAATCAGCCAATCCTCCCAGCTTCGTGTCATCAGCAAATTTGCTGAGAAGACACTGTCCTATCATCAAGGTCATTGATAAAGATGTTAAACAGGGCTGGACCCAGCACTTATCCCTGAGGTACTCCACTAGTTACAGGTCTCCAGCTGGATTGTACACCATTAATCACCACTCTTTGGGCTCTATTGTGTATCCAATTCTTAATCCATCTGTCGCAAACCGAGATGGGAAACTGCGACTCACTTCCCTACACAAAGGGAATCGAGGGCTGAGGACCACTCCCTGTCACACTCACAAACAGTGTTTAAGAATCAATAGGTTTATTAAAGGCACTACTGTCTAGGCGGGGTTATTTCTACAGAACTACAGAACAACAGCAATCGTAGGGAAGAATAATGCAATATAATACAATGACAATACAATACAATACAAACAATCCTATCCCCCTCCCAATCTCCCCCCCCAATCTCGGTCCCGGACAGATAATGAGGGAAAGAACCTGGAGAGAGCCTTTGGGGAGATTAAAGGAAGCAAATGTATAGTAGAGGTGTGTGTGAATGGGTAAATGTCTGTAAATGTTAGTAAGAAACGTCAGAGTGTAGTCAAGTTCGCAAATCTCACCACCGGGGTGCGGCCGAAGCCGATCCCTAGTCGGGACCCTCGTTCTCCAGCGATTTCAGGCGGGCAGTCCGTTCAGCGTGTTCATACACCAGTAGCCACAGAGGAAAGGTGCGCCGCGGCCTCACGGCAGCCTCCACAGCGATGTCCACACCGCAGCAGCTACACCGTAGAAGTGTTCACAGAGCGCGCCCGTTCGCTCCCCTTCCGGTTCCGGCCTCGCCGGGCCCCCTGGGAGCTGTAGTCTGTGGGCCTGTGCGCATGCGCCTGGTGCCTCTGTCCTCTTCTTGTGCCGGGGAGCACATTACCAGGAATGGTCAGTAGATGTCGATGGATTAAAGGCCATAATAGAGTCCGTCTCTCTCACCATCTCACTGTCCATTCTTTTATCCCACATATCCTCAGCTTGCTCATGAGGATGTTATGGGAGACTATGTCAAAGGCCTTGCTAAGGTCAAGTTAGACTACATCCACTGGTTTCCCTTCATCTATCCCTTTAGTGACAACATCATAGAAGGCTATCAGATTAGTCAAGCATGATTTCCCCTTGGTAAATCCATGCTGACTACTCCTGATAACCTTATTCTCTTTCATGTGCTTCGAGATGACCTCCAGAATGAGCCACTCCATTATTTTTCCAGGAATGGAGGTGAGGCTGACCAGTCTGTAATTTCCTGGATCTCCCTTCTTGCCCTTTTTGAAGACTGGAGTGACATTGGCTTTCCTCCAGTCCTCAGGCACCTCTCCTGTTTGCTAGGATCTTTAAAAAAATGATGGAGTTTGCTGATGGCACCAAGATGAGTGGAGAGGCTGACACTCCAGAAGGGAGAACCACCCTCCAGGATGACCTGGACAGACTGGAGGAGTGGGCTAGCAGGAACCTTATGAAGTTCAACAGGGAGAAGTGTAAGGTCTTGTACCAGGGAACACATAACCCAGGAGCGCAGCTTTAGACTGGGGATCCACCTGGCTGGAGAGCAGCCCTGTGGAAAGGGACCTGGGGTCTTGGTGGATGACAGGCTCAACATGAATGATCAGTGTGCTGAAGCAGCAAAGAAAGGCAACAGGGTGCTGGGCTGCATCAACAAGGGCATCACCAGCAGAGATAAAGGAGTCATCATCCCACTCTACTCAGTGCTTATCAGACCACACCTGGAGTATTGCATTCAGTTTTGGTCCCTGCTATACAAAAAGGACACAGACAGGCTGGAGAGGATGCAGAGAAGGGCCACAACAATGATCAGAGGACTGGAGAACCTGCCATATGAGGAGAGGCTGAGAAAACTGGGTTTGTTCAGCCTTGAGAAGAGAAGGTTTTGGGGACACCTTATTAAAATGTTCCAGTACTTAAAGGGTGGCTATCAAGAAGATAGAGACTCCCTATTTACAAAGAGCCACATGGAAAAGAAAACGTGTAATGGGCACAAGTTCTTCCTGGAGAGATTCTGATTGGATACAAGAGGTAAATTTTTCACCATGAGGACAGTCAAACATTGGAATAGTTTCCCAAAGGAAGTGGTAGATTCCCCCACATTGAACAGTTTTAAGTCTCAGCTGGACAGGGTGCTGAGCCATGTCATCTGAACTATGGTAGTACCTAGAAAGGTTGGACCAGATAATCCTTGAGGTCCCTTCCAACCTGAAATTCTATGATTCTATGAAAATAGAGTCCATGGTATATGCAGACAGATGTTTCATTAACCTAGAGGAGGCCTAAAAGGCAGATGATGTTAGGTAACATGACTTCATGACTTGAATGTATATTTAATTTTAACTCTTTGCAGCTAAAGGCATGAGATGATAAAGCAGAAGGAAAGTCAGAAATCATGATACTGTTTCTGCTCATATTAAGAGGGCCTCACATGTTCAGCACCGATTAAAATCTTCCTCTATAGCAAATACAGTCCTTGTAACATTAAGGTCCATGTGAGTCTTTTGGTACTGATAATCAAAGCCTTTCTTAAACAAATATCCTCCAGGAGAAGGTTCTGAGTTGGCCAGTTGGAATAAGATTAATAGTGCATGATAGTTGATGTCAAACAATATTTCTACTTTAATGCATGTCACTGCCATAAAATCTGTTAGTAACTCAATAGCTCTAAAATGTAATGTGAAGGAGAAATAATGGGGAAAATTTGTTGTAGCGGAAACATAGGTACAGCAAATATGTTTTGGAAATTTTGTTGCGATTTTTTTCTACATTTTTTATTCTCAGCTTAACTTCAACTTGTAAACGGTTTTTGGATGGACTAATAGTACAAAACACATATTAAATTGCTCTATGTTTAGCCCTGTATTCCAAGAACCTGAGTTGTAGTTTTCATCACACATACATTAGTTTTGAAGACCTTCTTGATAATTTCCGCAGGATTGTATTTTTCAAGTAATATAAAACCAAATTTTGACCTTATGTACACCTTTCAGATTAGCGCTGGAAGGACAATGAAAACGGTTCAATAATGCCATAGTAATCAAGAGCAGAATTTTATCCAGAAAGAGTAAATTGTCTGTCAGAGGTGCAGTCATACTGAGCAATTAAAATTTCAAAATCTAAGTCATGTACTGGTAATTTAAACAATGCTCTGTACTGTTGTCCTCAGTATCAGTCAAGATATGTGACTACAAATAATGAACTCTTAACATTTTTCCCCATATGTAAGCTGGTACTATGTCAAAATGTATTCTTGAGGAAGGACAGGAAATATAGCTCTCTAAGGTTTAGTATATCCTTTTTTAGTTCTCCTAAAAGCTGAATAATTGCATTTCTACACAGTAATGAGAAGTGAAGGTGCAACATTTAGACACTTGAAAAAGGTACCATTTCTTTGTTTTATAGCACACTACAGTCTTGATCCAGGCCTGAAACCTGAAACAGCTAGATATTGTCAGAGCACAAAAATAATGCATCAATATTAATTTGGTACTCAATTTTCTGGCTCAGGCTTAGAGAGGTTATATTAAACCACAAATTAAAACATCTGCCTCTATTTAATATTAAAAATGTATGGCAAATAAAGCTACACAATATTTCACAGACTTTTTTTTTTAAATTCAGACTTTTTTTAAAGGCATGTCTTTTTAATTTCGTGGTATTCACTATAGCCCTTTCTTCTTATGCCCCAGAAATTATTCTGTGAATTTGTAGCTAAGAGTTGTTGGATGAAAGTGGATCATCTGGACAATCATATGGATGCCTCTATTCTGGGACTTTGAGTCCTTTAAAGATATATGAAAACACTTTAACACTTATGCTTTCCATCTAAAATTATTAACGATAGCAGGTTTATATAGTTAAAGCTAATTAGCTATGGATTATCACCCACTATTGCAATTAAACATATTTTATTATAATGTCTTGCATTGCTTCATAGTTGCTTTGAAACAATAACTGTTTTTTATATTGTCACTGTTATTGTGTTGTTCTTGACCATTAAGCTTTGTATTGTTCTCAAAAAATTAACTTCTAAAAAGAGAAAAGCATGTGTCAAATTATTCAGTACATCATAAAGAGAATAATTTTCCTCACTCATTGTTTTATCACTCCTCTGAATTTACGTGCACAAATATACTTCCTTTAGAATTTATTATAGCATATTAGGAAATTCACTGAAAATTAAACCTTGACTCCCATTCAGCTTCTAAAATCCCAATTCAACAGATCCTTTAAGCATATATTAAATACATCCCTCTTCAAAAAACTAAATCACTAAAGCACATGCTTAAAATCACCTTTGTAAATGGACAGCTGGAACAAAGCCTAAGGATTTAAGTCAAACCAAGCTGAAGTCAATCGAACAAAAGCCATTGTTTTCAATAGGCTTTGTGTTAGGTTCCAAATACATCTGACTTATTTGGTTAAATGAGCCTCATTTCTGATGATAGGCAGCTTCTTGGAATCACGAATTTGTGAGAACTGAGTGCATTTAACTTGTCAAAAGAATCTGACTGGAATAGTATATTGTGATATCATTTCTACCAGGAGTTTAAGGGTTGTTTTTTGTTAGACAAAGTCTGTTTTTTACACTGATTCATAATCCCTAGGCCCATGAAATAGCTGTGGTTGTACAGTTAAGATTGCTAAATCTAATGTGTACAGGTTTACATTTGCAGTAAGCTTGGAAAAAAGTTTTCATTTGGGAAATAAACAAACACTGTGAAAATGTTTTCTGCAATTTCTTTACCTGAGTAAACTTCACACTGGGCAAACTTACAGAAGAGAAATTTCTAGCAAGTTTCTTACCAGGTAGAAATCACATTCCACTAAGGCAGCAGCAGAATTAGAATCATAGAACTATAGAATCATAGAATTATAGAATCACAGAATCATTAAGATTGGAAAAGACCTTCAAGATCATCAAGTCCAACCATCCACCCTATAACCCCTAACCACTAAACCATCTCCTGAAACATGTCTGCCCGTGTTTTGAACTCATCCAGAGATGGTGCCTCCACCACCTCCCTGGGCAGCCTGTTCCAATACCTCAGCACTCTTTCTGTGAAGACATTTTGCCTAATATCCAATATGAACCTCCCCTGGCATAACTTGACCCCATTTCCTCTTGTCTTATTGCTAGAGAGTATGGAGAAGAGGCTAACACCCACCTCACTAGAACCTCCTTTCAGGTAGTTGTAGAGAGTAATATCTCCCCTCAGCATCATCTTCTCCAGGCTGAACAGCCACAGCTCCCTCAGCCTCTCCTCATGAGACCTATTGTTCAGATCCCTGATCAGCCTAGTTGCCCTTCTCTGCACCGTCTCCAGCACCTTGATGTCCTTCCTATACTGCAGTGCCCCAAACTGCACATAGTACTCAAAAAGTGGCCTCACCAAGGCTGAATATAGGGCAGGATCACCTCCTTGGTCCTGCTGGTCACACTATTCCTGATGCAGGCCAGGATGATGTTAGCCTTCTTGGCTACCTGGGCACACTGCAAGCTCATGTTCAGCCAGCTGTCAATCAACACCCCCAGGTCCCTCTCTGGTGGGCAGCTCTCCAGCCACTCCTCCCCGGGCCTGTAGCACTGCTGGGGGTTGTTGTGGCCAAAGTGCAGTAGCTGACATTTGGCCTTATTGAAACTTATACAATTGGCCTCGGCCCATCTATCAACCCTATCCAGATCCCTCTGCAGAACCTCCCTTCCCTCAGTCAGATCGACACTTCCACCCAGCTTAGTGTCATCTCCAAACTTACTGAGGGAGCAGTCGATCCCCTCATCCAAATCATCAATAAAGATGCTAAACAGCAGCATCCCCAGCACTGAGCACGTGACCAACCAACAACTGCATTTAACTCCATTCAACACAACTCTTTGGACCCAGCCATCCAACAAATCTTTTATCCAGCGAAGCGTGTGCACATCCAAGCCATGAGCAGCCAGCTTCTCTAGAAGAATGTTGTGGGAAACCATGTCAAAGGCCTTGCTAAAGTCAAAGTAGACAACATCCACAGCCCTTCCCTCCAATAAGCAGGTCACCCTGTCATAGAAGGAGATGAGGTTAGTCAAACAGGACCTGCCCTTCATGAATCCATGCTGACTGAGCCTGGTCACCTAGTTGTTCTGTAGGTACCACAATGGTACTCAGGATGATCTGTTCTATCAGCTTCCCTGGTACTTAAGTCAGACTACCAGGCCTGTAACTTCCCAGATCATCTTTTTCCATCCTTTCTTCTAATATGGGGGCTACACTGGCTGATTTCCAATCTGCTGGTACCTCCCCAGTCAGCCAGGACTGCTGATAAATGATAGAAAGTGGCTTTGTGAGCACCCCCTCCAGCTCTTTCAGCACTCTTGGGTGCATCCATCCGGCCCCATAGATTTTGTGCACATCTACATGGTGTAGCAGGTCACTGACCATCTCTTCCTAGATTGTGGGGGGATCGTTCTGGTCGTGGTCCCTGTTGCCTAGTTTAGGGACTTGGATTCCCTCAACATAACTGATTGGTCCAGTTACTAAAGAATGAGGTGAAGAACCATTAAGCACCTCAGCCTTTTCCTCATCGTTCATCACCATGTTTCCTCATGCATCTAATAGGGGATGGAGGGTCTCCCTGGTATTTCTTTTGCTGTTAATATATTTATAGAAGCTTTTTTTGTTGTCCTTCACCATGGAGACCAGATTAATTTTTAGCTGGGCTTTGTACCTTCTAATTCACTCCCTGTATAGCCTCACAGCATTTTTGTAGTCATCGTGAGTGGCCTGCCCTTTCTTTCAAAGGCCATAGATTCTCTTTCTCCCTGAGCACCAGCCAAAGCTCCCTGTTCAGTCAGGCTGCTCTTCTATGCCGCCTGCTTGCCTTAGAGCACATGAGAATGGCCTGCTCCTGCACCTTGAACACTTCCTTCTTGAAGAACGTCCAGCTTTCCTGGACACCTATACCCTTCAGAACAGATTCCAAAAGGATTCTGGCAATCAGGCTACTGAACAAGTTAAAGTTTGCCCTTCAGAAGTCTAGGGTGGCAGTTTTGCTGCCCCCCCCCTCCTGGCATCTCTATGAATAGAGAACTCTAAACATTTGTGGTCTCTGTGCTGAAGATGGCCTCCAACCATCACATTTCCTACCAGCCCTTGCCTGATTGTATCACTCACCAGCTGTGTCAGGAATTTATCTTTGACACATTTCAGGAACCTCTGCTACTATTCCCTCTCTGCTGTGTTGTAGTTCCAGCAGACATCAGGGAAGTTGAAGTCCCCCACAAGAACAAGGGCAAACTACCACAAGATTTCACCTGGTTATTTATTGAACAGCTCATCCACCTCACTGCCCTGTTTGGGAGGTCTGTAGCAGACTCCCATAGCAATATCAGTCTTGTTGGCCTTGTCCCTAATCCTGATCCAAACACACTCCACCTTATCGTCATTATAGTCTAGTTCTAGACATTCATAACAATTCCTAATGTACAGGCCCACCCCATCGCCTCTGCTTCCTCGTCTGTCTTTCCTGAAGAGCTGGTAGCCATCAGCTGTGTCACTCCAGTTATGTGAGGTATCCCACCACGTTTCTGTGATAGTCACTGTGTCATAGTTTTCCTGCTACATCATGGCTTCCAGCTCCCCTTGTTTGTTGCCCAAGCTGCATGCATTGGTACGGATGCACTTCAGATGTGTTAATGATCTCAACACCTTCTTGTGGGCACAGGGCCTAATTTCTGCATGACCCTTCTCAGGTATTTCCATGGCTTCTAAACCATCAATAACCCTTGTCTTTTTTCTTCCCATTTTATCTCTATCTCCTATCTTAACTGAGGTGTCAGAGCAAGAGTCTTCTCTAGCACACCATCCTACAAACTCCAGCATGCATCCCCCGGGTGTATTTACAGGAGGCTCAGTTTTATCCACTTCCCCCTTCAAAAGTTTAAAGCTCTGTCAGTGAGCCCCACTAACTCCTGCCCCGGGATCCTTTTCCGTTTCTGGGACAGGTGCATTCCATTTGTTGCCAGGCTTGTTATCTTGTATAGTAATCCATGATCAAAGAACCCAAAGCTCTGCTGATGACACCAGTCCCGGAGCTATGAATTAACCTGTTGGCTCTTCCTGTATTTTCTTTCATCCATCGCTGCCATTGGAAGGATGGAGGAGAACACAACTTGCCCTCCTGATCCGTTAAGCAGTTTCCCCAGAGCCTTGAAATCTCTCTTGATTCCTTTTGATGTTTCCGTCACCATTTCATCACTAGCCACCTGAAAGACCAAAAGTGGGTAGTAATCCAAAGGCCTCACCAGGCTGGGAAGTTTACTCACAACATCCTCTATCTGGGCCTAGGAAAGCAGCAGACTTCCCTATGAAGCAGGTCTGGTCTGCATATTGGGCCTACTGCACCCCTCAGGAGGGAGTCACCCACAACAATGACCCGTCTACTTTTCTTTCTGGATTGTGTTATGATGGTTGGTCTAGGGCGAGTCTAGTGCCTCGGTGGCACTTCTGGCCTACGTAAGGTATCCTCACCACTATCAGCTGTTTCCTTCTGCAAAGCCCCATACCTTTTCTGCAAGGCGGTGAAGTTCTTAAGGGAACATGCCTGCCCTATTTTTGTCATCAGGCAGGGACCTCTTCCTGTTTTTTCTGCTCGTGTAAGTTAGCTCTGGAAGCCTGGGAAGCTTGCTGAGACAATAAGGAATCCTGTGCTCCACTAATGGGATTTGCATCCCAAACCATTTTTGTGGAGAGCAGGCTTTGAAAACACTCGTATAATTCCCTCTCACTCTCCCTGATACTCCTCAATCTGCTCACCTGCTTCCTGAGCTCCATCACTTCATCTTGCAGCATGCCACCTGGCAGAGCAGGTCATCAACATGCTCACACTGGACAAGCCATAGTCAGAGCTGCCCCCTGTTACCAGTGAAAGGCTGTCGCATTCCCAACAGTCTGTGACCGGGATAGCCACATCTTTCTGTGGGGCCACATAAGGGTTGTGTCCCTTACCACAGAAAGTATGCCTCCCATAAAACTATTTCACTATATAAGGGAGACTAAATGGACACTGTGCTTGCATGGTTAGTACCTATGGCACCAGGAGCCAGGCTTCTCGGGGAGGGGCTGAGCTGGGGTTGGTGTGCAAATGTGTAATGCATTAATGTATTGTGGCACCTGAGATGGGTCACCCTAAATGAGATGAAAGTCCCTAAACGGTGTGGGGGGGGGCTTCTGCCCCTAGAGAAGAGGAGCAGGAATCTGTGGCTGGATCCTTGTGGGACCCGAGGGAGCTGAAGAGCTGAAATTCTACTGCTCTTTTAAGACCAGAAAGCTGAGGTCCTTGCCTGCTCCTGAAGAGGATAGGAGACCCAAGCCAACCGGACCAGCACCGGGACCGACAAGAGCTGGGCAAAGCCGACAGGAACCGGGTGGAGCCGACCCAGCCAGAGCCGAGCGGAGCCGAACCTGATTCAGGAGGAGCCGAGCTTCCAAGCTGCCAAGCCGAACCGCTGCCTGACCAAGCCGAGCTGGGAGGAGTTGAGACGCAGCCGGGCCGCCACTGCCCGGGTGCTGCTGAGCACCACCGCCGGGTGTTGCTGCCGCCGCCACCTGAGCCTCGAGCACTGCCACGCGTCGCTGCCTGAGCCACGAGCGCTGCCACGCCACTGCCGCCCATGTGGTGCGTGTCGCTGCCCTCCAGCCTGATCACCAGCCACTGGAGTTCACCCAGGAGCCGCCGCTGCCGCTACATACAACGAGCAGGGAGTGTAAGAACCCCCTCTGCAAATCTTTCCTTTGTTATAACAATCTTCTCCCTATATTTTGCACCCCTGTGGCTTGCATTATATTTATATTTGTACATCGAATTCTATCTATAAAGCAACAACACATAGAAACCTTCACTCTGTGTCCTCATTCCCTTTTTGAGTGAGCGTGTGTACTACCCGTGGGGGGGGTTTCAACAGGTATCAAGTAAAATCAAAAAAGGAAGGGTTAACCTCTCGAACCCCTTTCTCTCCTCTTTGAACCTTTACAGGCCACCCTCTGAGTACTCACATCCATTTTGGTGGGTGCTGGGTCTTCCTCTGCCAGGTAGACACCGTTACTCCTGGACTGAGTAGCTAAAAAAGCTTTGAGGCATGAAAAGCACTAAAAAGGAGTGCCACCTGTGGCTTTTTCTGCCCTTACCCTTCTCTACCCATCAGCGATGCTTCCCAAAACCAATCTGGTGTTGGAAACAGAACGTGGGGCTGGATGGACCTTTGGTGGCATGTGTGATAGCTGTTCTCATGTTCCTAAGTCACACCAAGAATTAATGTGCTTTCTACTTTTTCTTTTAAATTATTTCCCAGTTTCTAAATACGAGCGTATAACAGCACTGTCTTCTCAGTAATTAAACTAAAATCTACCAGGAAACCTTATAATATTTTCCTTTGAGTCAAGTTAAGACTCAGATAAAACAATAAGCTCTTTGATAACTTAATAAAAAGCCAAGGGGTTCCAACAAAACTCAATTTCAGAGTAACAACAAACCATGTTTTATACTAAATCGAACTTCTCTTCTACAGGATTAGATGTTAATACAAGAAATGGCATGGATCATCTTGACCCTTTACCTCAAGAAGTAATAGTTGACCCCAAAACAGATTAGTTTATGAGTCATTTAGTTTTAATTGTTCTTAGGACGGCTTCTGAGAAGGAGAGAGTTGATTTCCCAAAGGTAGTGCTTTCTTTAGCATTGCTGCAGGTGGTATAGATCATAGGAAATGCGGTGAAAGCCTACACGAAAATGGTTCCCTAGTGGTATTGTTGCTTTCCCTGAAATCTAAACACTGCTCATATGCTGATTCTGTCAGACTTTTACCAGCGAAAATTCAAAGCACTTAGACCTACACTGGTACTGTTAATTTCAACTTTTTTTCTTTGTTCTTGAATGGAGACAGTATTTAATCTCTCTTTTGTTATTATAAAACATTAAATATTTCAGTAAAATATTTTTTTTTATATTTGTGAATGGTGTTTTTAACCTAAATGGTGTTCAGAAATTCAGAGCTTTTCCTCAGCTTGGTGTCATACCAAATATAAAACGTCAGAATTTCTAAGGGAAAGTGTTTTTTTATGATCTGTCTTAATAGTCTTTTTTTCTCAATGGATTACTTATTAAACAATCCATTATATATAAAAGTAAAATTCCATGCAGTCTTATTGTAGTTGGCAGTACTGTGAGAGATGTTTTCCTCTCAGTAGGCTTATACCCAATAATGGCATAAGCTCCTTTGATAGGCATATGTCCATGCATTAAGGCCAGAAAGGAAGTACCTTCTCCTCTAGTAGTTGCTTAACAAGCCAAATAATTAATCCAGGAATTCCTGCTTTAACTCCAGTGTTTTAGATATGGATGTCTGTAGATATTTGCCAAAGGTATTTAATGAAAATGAGATGATAAAGCAGTCAAAAATTACATAGTACATCTCTAGATACCTCTTTTCTTTGAAATTTAACAGAAGGGGTTGATGTTTGTTCTATGAATACATGGAACAGGGTAATGTAATTAAGGAAAAATGTTCTGCAACTTGTTCCATAGGGGAATTCTCTGAAAACGTAAGTACAACTGAACAAACTAGTGCTATTATATCACTTTGGTTTAAATGTATAAAACAAGCCTTTGACTTGCATCCACTCACTTCTGTATTAAGACAAATAGTCTGTGTTTGATTAAGAATCTTTTAAGGAAGTGTCTTTTGTTTTGGTGGAAAACTTGTGGGAAATAAGATTACTTCACTTTCTGAATTGTTTGTCCTTACAAATCCACCTTTTTCAAATAGAAATATATGCTTGGGAGGGGTTAAGTTATTAAAAATTTATTATCTTTTTGTGAATAATTTTCCTTTTCTTTGAAGAAGAATCTGTAGAAAGGAACAAAATGCATGTTATTTATTGGTAATTCTCCAATTACTACATGTGTTATAAAGCTGCACTCCAAAACACAGAAGCTTCACAGATCTATTTGACAAGTCACTACAGGTAGTCAGATGAAAACTGGATTAAATCAAACAAGACACTGAGGTTTTGCTTTACTTGGTTCCCCTCCCCCCCCCCCGCTACTCTTGAAAGCATCCACTTTTCTTCAAAATGTATCTGTTAACTAGTGAAATTATCTATTTTGCTTATCTTAGTTATGAACATGCCAGTTATTAAAAAATCTGCTTACATTTGAGAGGTATCTACAGACCATGCTTTCCAAGTCATGGATTTTTTCTACCCGCCTTTAGGAACCCAAATTTTAATACATGCTTCTTGTCCAGGCTGTTTCTCAATAGTTATTTAAGGAATAGAAGAAATTCCAGAGGATGTTTTTTTTAGATATTCTGAACTCAAGAGGATTGGAAAAGCAATAATTTTAGTTGATAATAGGATACCTATGTACATGGAGTCATACATATCAATAATTCAGTATATCAACAGATCTTTAAATTACTGTCAGAAGGGAGCATTTCCCTTTTACTTTAATGTCATTAGTCTGGGTAGCAATTACAGAGAAGATAAAATGGTTGTGACTTCAGTTGGAGCACTGCAAGGAGGTTGGACTAGATGACCTTTATAGGTACCTTCCAACACAATACATTTTATGATTCTATGATAACTCCACAAGCCAATGTTCGGATTATAAAAGCATGCAACAACTCAAGAGAATTTTATTACCATTTATTCAAGAAGAAATTACATTAGAAACACTATTGCTCTCTGTAACTCCAGATGCAGTTTTTCACCTTGACAGAAATTATTGTAAGGCATGATAGCATTTCTTTTGTAACATGGAAAGAAGGAAAACAGTGTCTTAAATATTTTCTTGCTAAAATTTGCTGAAACATATGTAGTCAGGACTTCACTGAGTTTTTTAAAAGTTTTATAAATTTATCTGGAAGAAAAAAGATAGACTATTTCTACCACATTTAATTTACATGATGCCTATAAAATACCAATTTTCTGTGCAGGAAAAAAACAAAACAGAAGTGTTTCAAAATCTAATTTACATAATACATGCAGATGTAGTAGTTCTGCACAGTTAAACTGGTTCAGCAAAATACTTACTTTGGAGTATCGACATCTGAAATCTAAAATTGCCAGCACTTAAAAAAAGAGCTTATGGATTTGTAGTATTCGTTATGATGTAATATTTGTAATATTTATTATCACTATTTAGATTTTTCTTTTCTGGCACTGTTCCTTTTCAAGTTAGAACTACTTTTTTCTTAATGTGTTTATGAAAGATGAATGACATTTTAAATAAATACAGGCCAATGAGCCAAAATTGAAAAAAAACAATTTCATTCCTTTGTATTACACTGTAAACCAATCTTGTCATCGGTTTATAATAGAGCTGGACCTAAAGGGAAGATTCCTCTCCTTCTACCTCTTTGTGAAATTCTGGTCTAACAGGTAAGAAAACCTGAATGAGAATCAGCAGTGAGGTTTGATAGCTGCAAAAGGAGACCTGTGACGAGTGGTGTTCCCCAAGGGTCGGTACCTGGACTGGAGCTATGTAACATTTTTGTCTGTGACATAGACAGTGGCATTGAGTGCACCCTCAGCAAGTTTGCTGACAACACCAAACTGTGTGGTGAGGTCAACACACTGGAAGGGAGCGAGGCCTAAGGAGGTGGTTGGTGGCAACCAGCATGGCTTAATCAAGGGCAAATCGTGTCTAACAAATTTGGTGGTCTTTTATGATGGGGTCACAGCATTGGTGGACAAGGGGAGAGCAACTGATGTGACCTGGCCTTGTGAAAAGTGTTTGACACTGTTTCACATGACATGCTTGTCTCTAAATTGGAAAGATATGGTTCGATGTCTGGACCATGCAGTGGATAAGGAATAGACTCGATGGTCACACTCAAACAGTAGTGGTCAATAGCTTGATGTCCAAATGGAGAACAGTGACAAGTGTAGTTCCTCAAGGGTCTGTACTGGGACCGTACTTCCTCAAGTCCCAGTACTGGGACTGGGGCTGCTTAACATCTTTGACAAAGACATGAAGAGTGGAAGTGAGTGCACCCTCAGCAAGTTTGCTGATGACACCAAGCTGTGTGGTGTGGTTCACTCACTGAAAGGGAGCGATGCTATCCAGAGGGACCTTGACAGGCTTGAGAGGTGGGCATGTGCAAACTGCATGAAGTTCAACAAGGCCAAGCAAGTACAAGGTCCTGCACCTGGGTCAGGGCAATCTCAAGTACAAATACAGGCTGGGTGGAGAATGGATCAAACACAGTCTAATGGAGAAGGACTTGGGGGTGATGGTGGATGAGAAGCTCAACATGAGCTGGCAATATGTGCTTGTAGCCCAGAAAGCCAACTGTGTCCTGGGCTGTATCAAAAGAAATAGGCCCAACATGTCGAGGGAGGTGATTCGTCCTCGTTACCCAGCTCTTGTGAGACCCCACCTGGAGTACTGTGTCCAATTTTGAAGCCCCCTACATAAGAAGGACATGGAGTTCCTGCAGTGAGTCCAGAGGAGGGCCACAAAGATGATGAGAGGGCTGTAACACCTCTCCTTTGAAGACAGGCTGAGAGATTTGGGGTTGTTCAGCCTGGAGAAAAGAAGGCACTAGGGACACTTCATAACAGACTTCCAGTATCTGAAGGGGGCCTACAGGAAAGCTGGGAAGGGGCTTTTTACAGGGGCTTCTAGTGAGAGGACAAGGGGTAATGGATCAAAACTGGAAGAGGGGAGATTTAGGTTAGACATTAGGAGGAAATTCTTTAGTGTGAGCATGGTGAGACACTGGAACAGGTTGACCAGGGAAGTTGTGGAAGACCTATCCCTGGAAGTGTTAGAAGTAAAGTTGGATGGGGCTCTAAGCAACCTGGTCTAGTGGGAGGTGTGCTTGCCCAAGCAGGGGGGTTGGAACTAGATGATCTTTAACTCAAACCATTCTATGATTCTATGATTCTGCTAGGCATCTCTTTAAGAGATGGGCTTTCACATCTTCAAAGAAAAATGAGAAAATTATCATCTGTGGGAATCTTTACTAATTGCTTTCATATTTCTCTCTGTCCTATGCATCATAAATACGTTAATAAGTACGGGAAAAAATTCAGCTTTTTCTATCTGTTAAAGAAAGAAGAAATCCTTCATACTTTTTTTTTTTTTTTTTTTCCCATTCAAAGTTCAGAAGAAACAAAGTGAAACTATAATTGGTCATCTTCTTTCCAGGACAGAGAAGATGGTTTCAATCATATGGATCATTCTGTAAGACAGTGCCATATTTTTATGTGCGTCTACACTTATGACAATGCATAGGTGCTGCTATGCATAGTTTTGCTTCTCTGGTTATAAAATGTCTTTCATTTCTTTTTTATGAAGTTACACATGAGGAAAAAAAAAACAAACAACTCAAAAACATTCAGTTCAGAAAGTTATGTATTATATATGAAAACATCATAATGAGATTTTTTTTTTAAATTATATGACGATTACTTCAATACACAGTTGAAGTCAAGTATTTTTCAAAGAAAAATTTGGAATTATTAACTTTGATGCTTTCAAATAAAAAATAATCAGTATTCCTAAAACCTCCATATTCTATTCATGTGGAAAAAAATTTTTCTGATAGAAATGTGGAAAAAAATACTAACTAGCACTTTTATACCCTTGTTTCCTTCCATGCCTCATGGCCTGTTTAACAATCACATCAGACAAAACACATGGCACAGTTTCAGTTTAGTGTTGCAGAAAGCTGCTACTGTGGATTTAACTATCAAGAACCATTTGCAGCTCTATGATCTAAGTGTTTTTTTTTTTCCTAGGTGTTATGATGACTTCATAATTTTAGATCAAACCCCAGAAATGGTGAGTTCATGCAATTGCCTATTTTATGACTGCTTCTTTGGGAATGTTAGCATAGTAGAGAATGAGAATGCAGCTTATGTAGAGTACAGATACTTTGCATATAAACCATATATTTGAATGTGAAGATAGTGTGTTTTTTTCTGATCTGATTGTACAGGATACAGATGTGCTTTTCCTCCTTTATGTGGTTAGGAGGAAAGATTCTCCTTGATGATCTGAATTTAATCAGGTTTACAAGGCATTTAACATTAAAAATGCAACTTGATTTTAACATCCTAGGAAGATTTTATGCACTGTGGTGAATTTGAAAAAGATACAGTCTTCTCAGATGCTGCTTAACCTAATATCTAGTTTATATGTTAGGTGCACATCTTGTGATTGAATTTAAAGCATCTTGCAACAAAATCTATGAATAAAATTATCTTTTTCCTAACAAGATCATGGTGGAATTGGACTATCCTTGCTAAAACTAGCTGATCATCCTGCCTATTCGTTTTGCTGATCCTTTCCACCAGCTTTATATGGGTTATTGTGTGGAGATTTAGGGACAGGTGAAACCAGCATGTCCCTCTTCAAGCTACTTCAACGTCTGCATTTCCCTCCCATACCCTAAATATAATTTAAATGTAGTTCTGTAAGTTCAACACTTCTCACAAATCACTGCATTTCCTATGGGGCCTTAAGAAAACAATGGGAAATGTTTTTTGGAATATGGATCTTTTAGTCACATGTTGTTTATGAATTTGTCCTTCCATGTTTTTTTTTGGTTCTGCAACCTTCTGCCATTCAAACATCAGCAGCAGACCAGTGAAGATCTAACATTGGAACTAAAATGTCAGTTTGAGCTTTCAGACATCTGTGAAGAACAAAGACAAAATTCAAATGGGTAAGAAAGCTGAGTTGGGCTGCTGATTCCAAAAGGCCGTATTTTAAAATAGTGCTGCTATGGGAAAAAAACACAGGCTTATCTTTAAGAATTTGGCAGTGTCAGCAGCCAGAGTATCAGGATGTCTTTCATTAAAGAGATAATTTAGATGCTTCTCAGTCATCCAGTGTTTGTCTTGTTTTCTGCTTAAGTTTTGTGATAGTTTTGGTGCAACCTCATTCTTTCTACTAAGAAAGTAATATATTTTGCAGTCTGTATGGTCAAAACATCAAAAACCTACAGCACTTTGATGGCAGATAAGTAAATATATTATCAGTGACTGCTGGAGTTCTTCAGACCGCCTTGTGCACTGAATTCATTTTGGTAACTTAATTAAAGAATGCTGAGAGAGCTTATATTTTGAATATGTAGTTCTACAAAAAGAAGGAATATTTTGCATTGTTTGTCCTTTTTTTCTGTACCGATGCTTGAATCAGCAGTATCCTCCTCCTACTTCATAGCTTACAACAGAAATAAACATTGTTATTTAAAACCTGATTATTCCATTATTAATCACATATTTTTGCCTTGAAGCATTTCTTTGAGAAAAGCATTTAGTTTAATAAGCTACTTGCAGTACTCCCTAAGATCTTTGATTCATTAAAGCAAGCAAGGAGGGATTTTGCATGGCTAGAATAATAATATTCTAAAATTGCAGCCTCGAAATTGTAGATATGTAATTCACTGAGACCTACTAGAGGTGCAATAGCATCACTGTATGCCTTTCAGTGTCTCTTTTTATTATCTTAGTGTGTCAGCACTAATTTAGAAAGATCTCAAGAATATAATTTTTACATACCTTCATGTTTCAGGAATTCCATAAGGAAAGTAAAGTTATATATCACTCCTAGTTATTATAAATCAAATGTTAGTATTCAAATAAATACAGACAGAATATATGCAAAAGTTGAAAATGAAGTTTTTTTAAAACTCATGTATTTGTTAACCATTTCTTAACAATGTGCAAACAGAAAATGTTTTCAGGCAGAGTGTATCTGAGTCAGAACTGATGAACCATTGCATTAGCAATATCATTCCTTAATTCAACATTTCACCAGGTTTTATACTTAAAACATGGGAAACCAAACCCCAAAAATTTCTATGTTCTTCTTCAGCAGCATATCCAGGACTTGGACCATTTTTTTAGATTTAATTTTGACCTTATATTTTTTGAGCAATGAGGTCTCAGATTTAAATAAACCACAGCATACACTGGCCAAAGACAGCGTGCAAATTCAACAGCTAAAATCAGTTTTATTTATGATACAGCACCATCCCAATTCCATTTCTCAACCTACACTGTTTCAGATGAAATCAAATATTGGGTCTTGGGCTATTTTATTTGCTAGAGTAATTTTCTTTATAGGTAAAGTTAACAAAGGACAGAATAATATCTTTTGAAATTGACAACACATTTTGAAGCTCCAGTCGCATATAGAGAAACAGTCATTAGCAGTCTTGTTAAATTAGTTAATTGGCAGTTTCATTAATACAAGTTATCTAAAAAATAGACTGGACACTCCCACAGTTCTGTCTTCAGTGGTGATTCAACCTCAGTATAGCTTGTTACTTAATTACATTTCATAAGAAAAATATGTAGGATGGAGCTGGCTGGTTTTGTTAGATGAGGGATTTTTTCTGCTAGAGGTAAAATAGCTCAGTATAGGGGCAAATAACCAAAGTTTGTAAGGGCTTGAGACTTCATTATAGTACATTAAATATATGTAGACCATGATGAAAAACTGCATTAGCTGGACCCCAATAACTTCATAAAAATATATGAAAGATAAATTTTCATCAGGAGAAAAGGCTGAATTAGTAAAGACTGCAAAGAGAAAGGTGTCTGTAGGATTTTATTTTACTCTTTACTGTAGATACGAGAATTTCTAACTTGAGTATTTAATGTCAGTGTCCTTAACAAAAATTACCTTTTTGGTGAGCTTAAGTCAGCATACGTGTATATATAGTTGCATGTTTTACCAGATGATGAGGTTTTTCTGTATCAATCCAATTTACACTATTGGTTGCTTAATAGGGTAATGCAAACAATATGGAGCTCATCTTTCAATAAAAGCTAAAAAATTTTACTCTGTGTGTTTTGTTAATGAGCAAATATAATAAAACAAGGCAGAGGGAAAGAATTTTCAAGTTTATTGCATGATGATTTACCACTAAGTAACCTTTCTTTCCACATGATGCCTTCCCCTCCATTCTTGAAACTGCAAGACATTTTTTCATTAAAGTTTTCATTGCTCATAAATTGTGTTATTTTGGGAAAGGTTTTCTGAAAATTATAAAATCACATTGAATAAGGTCTAAATAAAATATTTTACCTTTTTCTGTAAATGACTTGTTTTTAAAAGCTGCTTTATGTTGCAATACAACAAAGAAAAAAGAGGCAAGAATGAGGATTTATACGTGGTTTCTAAATTTTAAACTTTAATCAAATCAGGATATAAATTATAAGAAAAACCTTTTTCTCATCTTTATGGAACAGTTTTGTATATTTGAGATGCTGAATCCTATTTTCTTCTGCTTGAGAAGAATTAAGATACCATGTGTTAACAGATACTCTCTTGTGCCAAATGTCACAAGGTTACCTGCTAGTTGTTGTTTCATTATCAAAGAACCAATCTTCTCTTGAACAATGTCTTTTGTGGTGTTGTTTTTCAATAAGGCAAGCTCTGTTGCAAAGGAGGTTTACAAAACTATGGAGGCTGTTAGAGATTCTGTTCTCTACTTCGATGCCTATGGAGAGTCAATTTATACTACAGATTCTCTTTTTTTTCTATCATTTCTGGAAGCAGGGATTACCCCTAAGCTATTTTTACATGTATATAGAAAAATAAAAACAAACAAACCTGTAGCCTGCTTCTGTGTTTCAGATATATTAGTTCACCACGCTATAGATCTCCATCAGTACTATTTTCATAAAAGTACTGTAACATTGGCAAAAAAATACATGTAGTATTCTTTTCTCTCTCTCTCTCTTTTTTTTTTTACCTTCAATTATGTCATCGAGGCAGTCATATCATAGGATGATGATATCCGAGTTTGCAAACCAAATTGAATCAGATGTGTGTTCTGGCATGCTGCATAAGCATAGGCAAAACGACAATACTAAAATTACCATAATAGGAGCAAAAAGTGAATTTTAAGGAGGCTGTGGCTGCACAAAGAATGATGGCCAACACTCAGCTGAGTACAGTTCTGTGGGCCCTGGGGGGCTTCACTCATTTGGCCATTATTGGAAGAAGGCAGGGTGTTTTTTTTTAATTTTTAAAATATTGTGGACCATGTAACAGAGAACTCCGAATATGTTCTGACTTAAGAAGGACTCTGTATGCACCTAAACCTGGGCATGGGCTAAGTGTTTGAGGTGATACTGAAATCTGCTCTAACCAGTACAGGGAACAGGGGAGCACTGAAGAGACAGGGGTGATATAAAGAAGAGCTTGAAGAAGAAAGAAAAGTATGTGGGGTATCAGCCAGGGTAATTTTATGTAAGGAGAAAGATGTTGATTGACTTCCACATGTCTTGGTGTGCACTGTGAGTATTTCTTCTTTGTATGAAGGGTAGCACAGAGACAAAGTGATTATGAAAGTAGATAAATTGTTGAAATCTTTTTGTTTTTTATAACAAATCAGTGTAAACAGCATATTCTTTTACAAGGTTTTCTTTTTTTTAGTTACTTTAAAATGTTTTAATGGGTTGATACAGGAAAGATTAGTTTGCATACTGACACTTCTAGGTTATGTGTTCCTGTCTTCACATAAAGCTTGTGTTTTCATTACTGTTCTTAGCATTAGGAGACTGATGCACAATAAAAATAGTTTGTCACAGTTCTCCATCTCACAGTGAGATTTTGTTCTCCTTCATGAATTTTAAACCTGTCAAAAGCTTTAAAACATTCCAACAAAAAAGATGCTATCACCTGCTGTACTAAAAACATTATCTGTGCTAGGCAGGAACAAAACTCAGCCTTAATTTGACTCTTCCTCAGCTGTGCTCTTTTTCTTCTTTGCTGTGTATTCTATGTGTTGAGGCAGAAAACTATTATAGAACCTAAATGATAATAAATGCTGTTTTAGGGACATTTTCCTATATTGCAATGTTTTCACATTTTGTGCATTTTTTTCTGTATTATGCAAAATACAGGTATTTCATAAATATGGTTAGGAGTTTTATTGAATTTGAAATAAAACATTAAAATGCTAACTTTCCTTTAAGAGTTATAAATATTTAAAGATGGAAGTGGTGTAATATAACAAAAGGGATTGGTAGTGGGTTTAGTTTATTTTTGTGTTTTATTTTTTCAGTAATGTACTCTCACTGAAAGTAGCATATCTAAAATTCTAGGTTTATGTTCAATTTCTTACGCAAATGCACAAGTAAATTTGTACACATCTATCTATATTTACACATTATTTTTTCTGGAGTTATTTCAACATGCTGGTAATGCTTCTTAGGGCCTACAGTGCTCTATATCATCTGACAATGCTTTAAGTCTGGGCAATCGATACATTCTTGGTTTACAAAATTGACATCTAGTAACAAGAAGAAAGGCCTTGCCACAGAAATCAATAAGTACCTACTGAAAGGCATTTCCTGTGAAAAGTTTGTGCTGAGCTTATGGTATAGATGAAACCCCCCTGATAACAGGTTCATTTTAAACTTTGTTCTTAGGAAAATTTTGTGGGATGCCTCTCCTGTGAGCCTCACTCTGAGGTAGTTTTGTTAGAAGCACAGCATTTCTGATGAAATGGCTACAGCAGAGAACATCATGGGGATTCATTGTTCGTAAGCTGTCTGATGCATGAGGTTATGGAGAACTACATTTGTTGTATCATTTCAATAAAGCATAATTCATATTTGAACAAATTCTGGGTGTTTTCTATTTTTACTGAAAAGGCTTCTGTTAGTTTTCTGAGCTACAATGCTTTACAAAGCTGTCCCCTTTGCTGTGAATCACAGAAGATACTTAACCATTGTAGAGTCTACTTTCAGACATTGTAATGTTTGGCAGGGCTGGTCAGGAAAGGCTGTTGGTGGAGACACTCCTGGACTCCTGCTCTCAGAGAAGGAAGAAGGTGTCAGTCTCTGCTGAAGAGGCTGAATAGGTAGCACTGGGACAAGACGAACCTTCATCACTCAGCAGAGTTCTGTTGTGTGGGACAAGTCACCTTTCCAGCAAAAAGGCTGTTGTTGCAGAATACCACTGAATAAACAGCCTCACAAGGGAAAGGACAGAAGGCTGGGCTCTAAAAAGAAAGAGCTGTGGGATTCATAAAATTAAAAAAAACTGCAAAAAAGCTCCTGAAGTGGAAAGAGCCAGCCCAAGTCTCATGGCATCATTAGAAAATCCTTGTCTTCAGAGACTATGGTGTATATGTAGGAGGGGGATTATGACATGTATCTTGTACTCCCTGTAATGTTTTCCATGTTTCCTTCCAATATTGAATGCACAGAAGACATTTCAAATCAGCTATTTCATTACTTTGATTTGTCTTTGGAATGTATACTGTTATGTTAAAGGATGTGTAGTCTGTCATGGGGCTGTGGTTTGTTAATTGAATAAAAAATCTTGATAGGCCTTTGGAAAGTGACATGCATGTGTTCGTGGAGCAAATTTAACTTCCATCTACATAAATGGGCCACACAGCCGGTATCATACGGGGTACAAAAACTATCTCTGTTTGCTATTTCTCTTCTGTGTAGGCTCAATGGAAGACTTACTAGTTCACTCTTTAAGTCTTAACCCTATGTTGCAGCTTTTCTTATCAAAATTCAAAAAAATATTTAGCTCAGAAGTGATTCTTAATAGTGCAAGATAGCAGCTCTGCAATACAAAGACTGACTTTGCCTTTTTAAACCTTCCTACATATGGTTTCTGTAAATGGAAATAGGCTGCAGAAATTATTTATCATATCAGAATTAATTTAGTGGGATTTTTACATGAGCTTGGTAGAATATGCAAAGCTGTGAGAACTCTGGGACTCTGATAGTTTGTTGGGTTTTTTAATTTGAATATGATTTTGTTTCTCATTTCTCTATGGAACAGTGAAAGAAAAATAAAGATTCTACTCTTGAAAAGGTAGGAATGATATCAGCATGTTAGCTGAATAACAAAGACAAAATAATTGGAAATATTTGCTTTATGAAAATGCTTTATGAGATGGTTTCCAATGAAAACTTTTTTTCCCAAAATAAACAGGAATTTCTTCTGGAATAAATTTAGGACACCTTGTGTAAAAAAAGATAGATGCACATCTTATGCATACTCCTTTTAATTATATTTAGAAGTGCTTATTCTAAGTTGCACAATTGGAATATTGTTTTGTTGTTCGACATTTTCTCACAAGAATAATTTAAGTCTGAAGCTACTGTCTACAAATTATACCTATGTGAGAAAATTACAGTTTTGTTAAGAATGGTCTGCTGACCGTATCGTGTAACTGAACCTGGACTGCAGCTAGTATTTACAGGTCACTGTCCAGGAAAGAGGCCTATTTTTTACTGAAATTCAAGCAATGTATTTCATCTAAAGCCAGAACAGAGTAAGTACTTGAGAGCTGACAAAAACATACACCATTCAGTTTGTCTGCAGAGTAGAATTTATGTTTCATTTTTAAGACTGAACATTTTTTGACGGGCCCTGAAAATTATATATTTATAGTTTTGAAAAATTCAAAGAACTTACCGTAAAATAGTTAGCTTCGTGGAAACAACTTTTCCTGTTATCCTGAAGAACACTTGCTTGCTTTGTTGTCTGAATTTTTGCCATCTGGGGCAGCACTTCTGCACATTATTGCTTCCATTACAATTTTGAAGCATAAGTAAATGCCACTTTCCTCTTCTAGATTAAAGATGAGTTACGCCCTTCAGTTCTAACATGTGTTCTTCTTCATGCTTTGCAGATTTTCACTCATACATCTGATTATGCCACTGCTGGAAAGAAGGGTTGAGTTATTGTTGCCATCCATATTATATTTAAGAATTAGACTTGCACAGCTTCATTTCTTTTTGAAATTATATTTTATCTTCCTGTTATGTACAAATAAATAATGCATTATCTTTTCCCAACATATGATCACTGAAACTGATTTTTATCTTTGTAAAGAAAATACTAAACAACATGTCATGACACAGATTAGGCAACCTAGGGAGATTCAGATTGAACCCCCTTGCTTTTTAAAGTCCTTCTCAGAAAGGAGCCTAGGTGCGCCTAAGATCCAACCTGAGACACAGATCTGACCCTTCCAGGGAGAGAGATTAAAATGCTACTGTCCAAAGAAAGGTGATCTTGATCGGGTTAAGGTGAAACAACACTCAAGGTCTTTATTTGAACGTTAGCTTTAATTAAAACTATAGAAGGAATGTTGTCCCAAAACCAGGGTCCGTTACGTGGTGTGCGAGAAGCCAATCCACACACAGAGTTTAGATATTTGCTTTAATATTCAGTTTTGCACAGATGTCCTAGTTTGAGCCAGGATGAAGATAAGTTTTATTTTACTGATTTTTTTTTTCCTTCAGTAAGCTTTCTTTTAACTAGTAGCAAGTGTTCCAGCTAGTGGACTGATAACACTGGAATATTTATGTTTCTGCTGAGACTCCAAGGTCGCTTCTTAGCTCTGCTGCTACAGACGCTACCAGGGCAGGAGAGTCGTATCTATGGCCCCCCCATAGGGGAGCTGGACTAGACAGACAGCAGAGCTGACCAAAGGTATTCCATTCCATATATCTACGTAAGCTCTGAGGAAGATCAGAGATCACAGAAGACAACTTCCTTCCTGCTTTTTCTTCCTTTCTCTTCCATCCATGGCCGGTGTCTGGGGAGGACTCCATCCATCCATCACTGTCCACCCCTAGGCTCTGACCTCATAACCCTTATAACCCAGCCCCTGTCTGCTTTGCCTTCTCTCCTGCCTGCGGGCTGAGACATTTCGGGACTGCTCACAGCTAAGGAGAGTGCCAGGAGAGCTGCTGGAAGTGGGGGGAGGCAAGAGGCTTTTGCACATTCCTGAACATACTTGTATATAATTGTACCTATAATTAAAGCTGTCTAGTTTAGTTTTCAATCCAGCTAAGTCTCTCTCCTAATTCTCTCTCTCCTTCCCTACCTGGGTGGGAGGGGGAGGGGATTGAGAACATTGTTGTCTCTGGTTTAATTGCCAAACCTGAGTCAAGCCGTGACAACAGAAAAGGGAGCAGGGTGGCATTCCACAAAGCATGCTCAGTTTCCTGTAAACACAAGTGCTACTTTTATACCCAAAAAATGAGAGAAAGAACTTAATCTCTAACACTATTCTATCTCTTGCACTCACCATTGGTCAACTAATTCCTCGCTTCCATTTATAGTGCCAATGCTCAGGAATTTCACTATGCAAGCTCAAAGAGTAAGGGGCTTGTTGTTAGTAGGGCCCCTCTAGCCTATGGGTTTGAATTTTATTGTGCTAATGGTTCATTAATATACATAAATATGGTGATTTCAGTTACTCAATCTGTTTTTCCCCAGTGCTCAAGGCTGTAACCAAGATAAGCTGTGGGGAGTACTGCCTTCCATCCCTTCCATCTTCCTTGCAGGTGTCCTGCAGGCCTGTCTCAAGGCCAGGCTGGTGACTACTTGGGGAGCATTTTTCTCTAATTGGAATCTGGTTTTGTCTAATTCCCATTGTTTCACTGTTATCTGGGGCCTGTTTTTATTCTGCGTGTCCTTTATGTTCTCTTTTATGTGATTTTTTTCCAAATATGATTTTTCCCAAAATTTTACTTATTTCAATTAATAACTGACATCAGGAATAGCTCATAAAAAGCTGATACTTCTCAGGCTATGCAATCTTAAAGGTTGATTATTTTGATCACAAAAGTCACAATACATGTATGCTCAAGCTGCACAACCTAAGAAAAATTGGGTTAGGCCTTGTGTTAGTAAATGATTTAGGAAGGAAGAGAGAGAGAGAGAGAGAGAGTGAACAGGGGAAGAAAAGTTAGAGAGATAGATAATAGAGAATCACCAGTCCTGGATCTAGTTTTGGGCCAGCCAACGGGGGAGGATTGGTGTCAGTGAAGCTCCCAAAGTCCAGCATCACAGCTACCTTGTTTTATAGGATTGTTTCGCTTAGGCAATTGTTTTGCAACATTGGTAAGACTGGTTTAGACCTATTACTATCAAGCAACTGGAGTTGACCTCATCCTCCTCCGCTACTGCATGGTTATCTCCGTCATTGTCTCCATATGCAGGCCGTAGGCCATATGCAGACTATTATTTCCATAGGTGCCAGGTAATCCTTTGTCGGGATTTTTTTTGCTTCCTTGGAGGGCTTGGGTGTGGCATTTCCACACCACTCACCACGAGAGGCCCTGAGGCATGGTCCCTCACACAGCAGTACTGTTCACTTTTTTTAAAGTTTATTTTCTGCTTTCTTGACACACTATAGCAAAACATCCGATGTTTAATGCTTTGAAGAGAAGAGCTGGTTTGTTGAAATACATTACTTAACAACTAAGGACTTTTCTTGCTTGGGAAATACTCTGACCCAAAGCTTATGAAAATTATTAATTCACCCCATAGGATCCCTGATTTCATTCAGACTGATGTTACAGATATATTTAATAACCTATTAATTCACTCTTTCTGTAATCCAGGCTATTCATCACACATATCTTCTCTGCTCCTTGGTAGACTCCAAGCTAGTCCTAGACAGGGTGAGCAGCTGAACGAGAGAAAGTTCTGGTGTAAAAGAGGCCACAGCTCTGCAGCCAGGGAATGGTTTCCACCATACGCCTCTGCTTCAAAGGTCCAAACTAGCCTCCTCCCACAAACAAACCTGGTGCGTCCCTGCATGTCTCATCAGCTGGAAAATCTGTACTGTTTATGTGGATGGTGCTGGACATTTGGGAGGTCCAAGGCTAAGGGCTGAGTTTTTCTTCCTGGTATGACTGACTCTTCATTTTCTAAGTATAATGAGCATACAATACTCAGGGGTATGTGATGTGTGTAGGAGTTGTCTTTGTTTGGCCAGTGTTTTTTGCTATTCTCAGTGAAATGTTTTTTCTTTATTTTTAATATGGTACTCCTGTCTTTGGTACCTCAAAGCAAAAAGCAGAAACATGACCTATGATGATGGCTTTCTAAAAATGTAGAGCTTTTTCATCACTTTCCATGTGACAGTTTGTCATTCAGTTCAAGAATAAAGAAATACCAATGCTGTCAATTGCTTAGGCAATGGAAAAGAAGAGAGATGCTTGAAACAACAGAACAGAGATGCTCAGCAGAAATAAGTGACCTGACACAACTACTAAAATTGCCAGTGTGCTGCTTTCAAGTGCTAGCTGGCTTCATGCATCATTAAACAAGGGCTTCTTTAATGCCTTTGCAAAAAGACCCTTTCCCTTCTGCACTGTCGATATTTTAGTTAAGTTCCACTTTTACATTTAATTATAGTTATTGTGAAATAATGTTCTATTTCATTCATGTACTATTATGCTCCTCTTATATCTAGTTTTATATTAATTGTGATACCTGTTCCCATCCAGCTTTGAAATGCTTATGTCCAGAAGCATTGCTTTTGCATTTCTTCCTGCCATTGCACATTTCTTCACTCCATCTTAAAGCATTTCTTCTTGCATTCTACTCTATCAGACTTACATAACATATACCACTTGGAATGCTTCATCATCATCTATACCATGTTGATGTAAACAATAAATTATTGAAAAAAAAAATATAACTGTTTCTTTGTATGGTTCTAGACACAATATTAACCAATCAAATATTATCCATGGAAACATTCTTAAGAATATTAATGTTGGCCCTTTTACTAGTTATTGCTTACAACACATTCTTTTTGATGGAGATTTCTATCACCTTTTGGGCACTCACAAAATATATTATTTTGTAGTAGGTAATTGAAGTTTTCCTACTCAAAATATATTCACTGGGAGTGGCAAGGAAATATTTGCATGCCAAAGGTTTATTAGAAAACAATGAATATGCAAATCTAATTTATTTTCATATTGCAAACACCTGGCCTGAGGCAAGAAGAGAAGGATAGCACTTTGTTACATTCTAAAATAATTTAAATCCCCACATCCCCCAACACAAATAAGGTACCCACAAAACAGTTCTTTAGTCCTCTATTGTTCAAAGTAATTAGCATTATCTGAAACCATATTTTCCTTATTTTGCTCACAGCTTGATGTTTCCAAGCAGTTGACAGTGACAATAGGCTAAGATAACCCCATTTTCCAATCTTCATTGCTATTTATCTACTGCTATTTTGTTACTTTTTTTTTCCTCCTCTAAGACCTTTTGAACTACCTTTTATACCTGAGGTTCTTCCTTTCCTGTTTAGAGTTCTCTGTCCCTGATTACTTTTGCTTAACTCTCTTTTATATCATAAAGGTCTAAGGACAAACTGCCTGAAGGATCTAATTTGCCTATGATATTTGAAAAGTCTCCTGAAAGCCCATTAAGGGCTATTAACACCTTTTGCATAGGACTGGAAAATAGCTTGAATAGCATCCTTGAATTATTTGGTAACATGGCACTTACAAAGGGTTAAATTATTTCCATATAAATCAAAGTAGAAATTATTTCTTCTGATGATAGAAAAAACTGTAAGGCAATTTTATAACTTCAAGGAACATAAGGGCTGGTACTGTGAAATCTGTACCCTTGGGCTAGTAGACATCTTTTGCATTGTGAGCAATTATTGATTTCTTTCAGCCATCAGTGGAAGCACAGCAGTAGACAGCTGATTCACTTGTGATCTGAGGCACTGATAACTGTTAAACCAAGCTTCTGCCAGTTTCGAAGAATATTACTGAGTTCTGTGTTTAAAAGATACTCCGTTTGAAGACTAGAGGGGATGCCTGTTTGCATAACCATATCTGTGACTGTAAGGGTATCAACGCCTAGGTTCTGTTGCAGAACAGGAATAAGAGCATTTTCATGAAACTATTTTGAAGCAACAGAAAAGCTTCCCCGAAGTGCATTTTTGTTAGACAGTGATAAAGTAAAATGTTCATGAACAAAATTTTAATTTGTTATCCTGATTTTCTTTGTTAGAAACACTTTCACTAGGGGTGCAAGGTAATTTACAGCATTATTTTATAAAAAACAGAAATGCAAAATAATAGAAATTGGAAGTAATAGATTTATAAGTTGATAACTCTTATCTCACAGTGACTGCATAGCATTAGTCTGGTAAAGTCCAAAGAACCTAATTGCCACCAGTTGAGACTTTGACAAAATTATCCCCATGCCTCAATCTAGATAAAGTTTTATATAATGATGGTTCAGTCTAGCCAGAAACATTTTTTTCCCCTTGTTGCTAATAATTTGCAGAGGTTGGGAATTTTTAAGATCTTTGAATGGTTTTGTTTGCAAATAATTTATTTAAAATATTTTTACAATAGTATTAGGAAATTAGTTTTACATGCCATTCTTAAAAATTATGAAGGATAGATCTAGTTTGTAGTTGGAATTAAAATAAATATTCTGTGTGTTATCAGCAATAACACTTATGAGTGGTTTTGTTTGTGAAAAACTACTGTACAGATTGCACTTGTTCAACATCAATTTGCTTTACACAAAAATTGAAGTTACACATTTTTACACCTTTATGTGAAGGAGGAAATATACATGGTTATTTGGATCATTGTTTTTGTAGTCTCTTTAATACCTAGATCTTGAAAAGGAGGAGGACACTCCCTGTGGGCTTCTTGGAGTCCTATCAGAAATTAAATTATACAGAGAAGCTAGTTTAATTCTAATATATTGCTGCTCCTAGATCAAAGAAAAAAATGTGAAAAAACAAAACAAAACCTGAGTCACAAAAACCTGAGTTTATGTCAGCAGGGAAGCAGATTGGGATCACTTAATGTTCAGATCCTAGAGAAAACTCGTCACAGTCTGGGTTTTAAGTGGAGTACCTCCATGTACCTCCATTTTCTTCAGTGAAACAACACTGTATATTGCACTGGAAACAACACTGGAATATGCAGACATCAAAGAATGAACACCTGACTCCCACTTGAGATTTTTGAAAAGGTTATACAGGGTTGTAAGAGGATTTAAGAGAAATTAAGTTTAAGAATATTGTGTTGTGCCTGCACCTTTCACCTTAGCCACACTAGGAAATCTGGTAATAGATTGAAACTAACTTTTTCTAGGGAGGAAGTACAGTTAAAAGACTCACTATGTTTTTTAAAAGGCTTAAAGATTGGTCTAAGTTATTCTGAAAATTTTAAAAAAAGGACCCCCAGGAGATTAACAAGTCTTCATTCTTTTTAATAATTGCACTAATCGTTGTGCAGTTTTTATTCGGGATTGATCTGTACTTAAGGAAGAAAAATGGCCCAGTACCTAATTGGATACAGCTGTACACTGTTTGGGCTTATTTTTAGAATCCAAGAGAATAATGAGACATTTCAGATACTGTGGAGTTCTTAGCATGATGACATGAATTCACTAAATCCATCTCAAAAATTGTGAATTACATGGTATATTGAATTGCAAATTAAGTCTGTAACTCATCCCTCATGTAACTTCACTGATGTCAGTGAAATTGCAATACTCACAGAAGATAGCACACTTTAACCCCTTTATAATAGTACTTTCACAACATGGCTTTTTGCTTTTTTTCTTAATGGTTCTTAACCATGTTTCTGATCTTCTACATCAGGTAACGTGGTGGTTGACCTTGAAGCCTTGTTGGGGAAAGGGACAGAAATGCAAGAGGTAAATCTTTAAATTATCACTTCTATTTCTTTTTAACTTTTTTTTTTGGGCTCACCCCTTACACAATCTAAACACTTGCTCTAACCTGTGTCTTCCTACAGCAGTCCTCAGGATTGCACCATCACTTTGCTCTTCCCTTCTTTGGGCTCCTTTAGGAATTGGTCTCTTTCACACACTCTCTAGTCCTTAGTGAAATCATATCTCACCACTGTCAGCATTTTACTCTTTATTTATCTTCAGAACAGTGCAAATCAGCGGAAGCGAGGTCAAGAATGTCAGAAATCAGAAGTGTAGAATACACTGTAGGCAGGGAGGTAGCTCTGACATTTCCCCACAGATAAGATCATGGACTTTTTACAGCAATGGGTTTGGTCTGTCAATAGTTCTATCGAATCTTTCCTGTAAAAACGTTGACTAATGATACAAGCTCTCACTATGCTTGTCTTTAAACTGCAGAACCAGTTGACAGCCTTACAGTAGAGATATGTGAAACCAGGTTAAAGTAGGGTATAATAATACTAATTCAGGACCGTAACTTAAAAAAACAACAACAACAAAACACAAAAAACCCTCATTCAGTTGATTCCCAGAAGGGAAACAAAACTGAGCTATCCCTAGTAAAGACTCCTATATCTGATCAGCAGTCTGAGCTGTAAGAACTGTCAACTTGGTAGCTGAATGACAGGAAGCTGTGTTTCCTTTGATAATGTGCGATGTATGTGGCAAATGAACAGGAACAATCAGATACTGGGAAAAGACAACAGAAAAATCATTAATGGGCCAAACTAAAATCATGTATGGGCCAACACGACTTGAGGCAGCCTCCTGGCTGCAGTAATGTCTGGGAGGCATTTTTTCACAGCCTTGGAGGGCTGGGTTCTTCTGCAGTCTCCTGAGAAAATAGACTGTTTTACAGTTAGCCTGCACCTCTTACAGTATTGACTGGATGTTTTAAATCACAGCAACAAAATTGTTTCTCCTTTTGTTCTGAAAAAAATGTAAAAAATAAAAAAATTGAAATGGGACTTCTGCATTTCTTATCAAGTAGGCAAAATGATGTGAACAGCATATTTTGGTCCAGTAGGGAAATTTGCTCTTGGGCTATAATGCTTGTGTTACTGCTTAGATAAGAAGATGGAACAAACCAAACCAAACTGATCTCAAACTTCCCACAGGTGATGCCTGCTGGTTTTCCCATCAACAGAATCAGATGCCAGTACAGGGTTCAAAGAAAGGCAGGCTGCTAAAGGCTATAAATGATCAGAGAATTGTGCATCTTTACTCAGCAAGTGACTGTTCTTGTTTTACTATGCAACGTGCCTTTGAAGATCTGCCAACCCAGTGTTAAAGGGGACATTATGGACTACATTTGTATTAAGATTTTGCTTAAGTGGCAGTTCTCTAAAATGCCAAGTACGTATAGCCAAAAATCTGTTTCCACTGCTCTTTGAGTATAAACAGTATCTCTGTGATGACATTTACCTATGCTGGAGAAGAACAGAGAAATTAGTCTCCTGTGTGAACATTACTCATGAGTTTTTCTCTTTCCTCACAAGGGAAGATAAATGTCATCACAGAGATCAGCAGCCACATAACGTACGAAGGATAGCAAATGAGTTGGATGTGGGTGGATGTTGTTTAATTTCTTGAGTTATTGATGACCTCTAAGCAGGGACACTAATACCATGAGAAACATTTCTTCACCAGTAGTTCTATTTACTTGATATTTTTTGTAGTCTTCAGACTACCTGCCAATTATTATTTTATTATTGCTCACTTTAAAGGATAATTTTCTGAGTCTAAAAAAAATTCACCAAGTTTTCATAGACAATTTAAATGAATAATATCAGGATTTTCTGCATTCACTGTGTTATCAGTTCAGTTCAGTTCTATTTAAGAAAGGGCATTTAAGCACATGTGTGCTCAAGATCATTGTACATGACTGAATTATTCTCTTGGATCTGTACTTATCACAAGAACAAAACAATGTAAGAAATGGCTCAAAAGCAAAGATAAAATGAATGCATTTGAAGGCAGTATTCTAAGTTTACTGCAACAGCAAATTATCTTTTTTCAAACTGATTCGTTCTTGATTACCATAATAATTGTATTTCAAAAGTAACTTGCAAGCCATGTCCCTTTCTCTGTACTGTTTATGTAAGGAACTAATAATAAAGTTAGTATTTCCTTGTTTTTATGCTTGAATGATAGCAAACTTAATTACTTAATTTCTTTCCAGTAAATTTTTGTGAAATGCCTTTGAGGGAAGTATACCACATTTTAAATTCAAGCTGACAGACCTCTCCAATGTCCTTTGCAAAAATATTCTTAAGTATTGAGTTTGAAATTGTTTTAGCTATCAGTAACACTTAACTAATGGGGGTCCCTTCAGATCAGTTGAAGTTTATTTAGGTTAAAATTACATCAGTTGCAGTTTTCCCTATCTTAGACATAAAGAAATTGGATCTGAATGGGAAATGTTTTCTCTTAAGTCCCAAAAATTACTGATAATAAAAGAATGAGGGCATGCAGAATGAAGAATATTTGTCAAAAGTTGAAGTACTCTAAACTGAATCAAAGAAAATACATGCTATGTTGTGGAGGGAAGGAAATAGGGACTGCTTCCCAATAAAGCATCTAGCAGCCTGAGACAAAATACTGCAGATTTTAAAGAGCTCATCATATGATTGAGAAAGGCACTGCAAAAATGGCAAATGAGCTTATTTTTGAAATGTGGGAGATGCTGACTCTGTGAGTTGAAACTGAGTTTAATCATGATCAAGCAAGTTTTGCTGACATGGTAGGAATATATATTTTGTTCTCTGCTTAGTTTATAACTGTGAAAAAGGATTAAGAGCTATATCATCCTAGTAAACTCAAAGAAGGAAGGAAAAGAAGATCATCTAAGGAGAAGAATAATTATCTGTATCTGAGAGTTCTTCAAAGAAATGATAGTGAGGACACATCACAAATTATTTTAATGCAGAGGAAGGGTAGAATATGCATTAAGAAATCAATTCAAGGAAACCAAGAACTCTGTCTCAAGTTCAGATGCAAGAAGAAAATGTCAGCAAATGCAAACCAGGTCAGGTTACAAAGGATGAATATGAAGAAGTTAAGAAAAAAATGTGGAAACAAAATATGAAATCCGAAACTGAGAAGCAACTAATAAAATCATCAAGCATGTCAAGAAATATTTATGTTAGTACCAAGACGAGATCCAAGGAATTGGTCCGCTGCTGAGCACTAAGAGAAAGTTGATGCTGACACCTCTGAAATGTCTAATGTGTTTTCTATCAGTCCTTGTAGAAAAAAAAAGATCTATGCATTTTTGCACAAATGCACCATACCCTGAAAAAGAAGACCAGGTGAGAGGTTTAAGTAAATTAAATGTTTTCAGATTGGCTTGTTCTAGAAAACTGCGTTGTATGATACTTAAAGAACTAACTGAAGCACTCCAGAGCTCCGGGTAATTTGATACTGTAGGAAAAACAAGAGAGAGCAGAAAAACAGAAAAGCGAAAACATAATGCATATCTTTGAAAATGGTGTGGGCAATGTGGGGGAAATTGGACATCTTAGCTTGCCTTTCAGTTATTGGAAAAAATTCTGTCCCTCTATCCCCCTCAAAATTCTTGGAAGTGAATAATTGTAGGCACTTGCAAGGTGAAAAGGTGAATTCCAACAAATGTATAGAAGACTCTAGATAAATCCATGTTTCTTTTCTGACAGGATAAAGACCAGTCAGTTTAGGAGAGAAACAGCAGCTGTTACATAGAGTTGAACTAATAAATAATCTTTATTTTATTTTTTCTTTAATATTTGAAATCACCACTTCATAATTGAGTAAGGGAAATAGATGAAACTTATTGAAAAGCTAATAAGAAAATCTTACTTTAGAAAGCAGTTATCAATGGCTCATTCTAGGAGAGAATATTAAGTGCAGTTTCTCAGAGATCAATCCTGGAGCTGATTGTGCTCAGCATTTTCAGTAACCACTCAGATGATGGAATATGCTTATTAAGTCTCTACATGATTCAAACTCAGGAGGGATTGCAAATACATGAGAGGGCACAGAATTAAAAATAACCATGACAAGATATGGAAATGGCAGAAGAAAAGCTTAAATATAGACAAATGCAATATTATAGGGGATGATAAATTGAATTTGAATTAACTGTTTGATGATGTTCAAAAAAGGCAGATCTTCTGGGATATATGAAAAGGAATGTAGTTTGTGTATATACAAAGTAATCCTTCAATTTTGAGTCCCAGAACACTGTTTGGCTTTGAGCTCATCACTTCAAGAAAGACTCATGGACAAGTTGAAGAACATCGAGAGGGGTGTTGCTGTTTATCCAGTCCAATTCACAGCAGAAAGGCAGATCTTGGCACATTGGATTTTTTTTAGTGAGGTTTCTCTGCTGTAGGGAAATGTGAGTGGAGTGGAGTGACACACCAGGAGCCGGCAGTGCTCAGAAGAGCCACTGATGAGACCAGGGCATTGCTGGATCAATGGATGCCACACACATGCCTTTAAAAAGCTGCCTAAGGAGCTACATGATCAGGGTGAACAGTGTGGAGCATCAGAGCATGGGACAGCAGTTGCTGGGCAGGAAGGGGAAACAGGAAGGGCACTGGAGCTCTGCCAGCTTGACCAAGGAACAATGATATCCACCTGGCAGAAAGCCATGGCCTCTCTAAGCCCTGCACCCACCAGGACTGATGTAGCTTCTCAGATGGAGCTCCGGTAGGAACATGCTACCACCCAGGTGTCCAGCTACAGGCTGTGCGTTGCTCTCACAGCAGTATTGGACAGCAGCAGTGAGCAGCAGCACCTGTGGGAATGCACCCAGGTAGAGGAACTACTCTGCTTAGTGACAGCTCCAGGAGGAGGTTGAGTAGTACCAGGGAGTGCAAAAGAGAGACAAACAGAATTGTATCCTGCCTTCCTTGAGACAGGTCCAACAGGCAGGATGCATGATGAGGAGGATCCCCTATCCCCCATCCCAGGGGTGGAACACAGCGACCTAGAGATTAGGGGGCAATGGTAGCAAGTTCCTGCCCAGCACAGCAGACAAGTCTCCTCAGTAACACCCACACCTTCCCAGGTGCCCTTGCAAAACAGGTAGGAGGCTCTGCAAGTGGAACTGAACAAAACCAAGGAAGTTGATTCATCACTCATCAAGGCAAATGGCTCCGGTGCAGGCACATCTGTATTGAGGAAGGGAACCAGTGAAAAAAGGGACTTTTACTGAGCTTTCTTGAGCCAGCAACAACCCTGGGTAGCACTGGGGGAAGGACAGCTCGTCTGAGTTGCTGCTGAGGAGGCTTAGGTGGAGCCCATCCCCTACTCCCACAAGAGACAGGCCCAGGGAGCACCAGCGACCAGGAGCGCAGTGAACACGACATGGCACATGAGGCAGGGCATGGCACCACAGTTTGCACAGCAGTTTAAGCAGGGAGGGCAGTCCTTCGAGGGGTTCTGCTGCAAGATTGTCTGCATGGGTCAAGGCTGCTCATCCTATCTAACTAGGCAGAATGGTGAGTACTGAGTGAAGATTCAAGGCTCTGGCTGGGTGGTCTACACCATCTGCCCTGGTGGCTCCATCCAGATGGAGCTGCTGAACAGAGAGGTTGCTGTACCCAAGCTGTGGTAAGTGCCTGGACCTCTTGCATGAGGCAGGGATAGGTAGGAAACCTGCATGCAAAGGGTGTGCCCAGGTGAAGGACCTCCTGCAGCAAGTGGCTGAGCTGCAGAAAATGGTGAAAAGTTTATGTAACATCAAGGAGGCAGAAAGGGAGATAGATAAGTGGATCCAGGCCCAGGCTGCAGTTAACCCACAGCCTGTGTCCACACAGCCAGTATGGTACTCACCAGCACAAACAGGAGAGAATCACAGAATCACGGATTTTTTTTTTTTAATTGGAAAGGACCCCTAAAGATCATCTAGTCCAACTCCCCTGCTAAAGCAGGATACCCTAGAGCACGTTACTCAGGACTGCATCCAGGCGGGTCTCAAATATCTCCAGAGAAGGAGACTCCACAACCTCCCTGGGTAGCCTGTTCCAGTGCTCTGTCACCCTCACCATAAAGAAATTTTTCCTCATATTTAAATGGAACTTCCTATGCTCCAGCTTGTGGCCATTGCCCCTCATCCTGTCACTGGGAACTACTGAAAAGAGTCTGGCTCCATCCTCCTTACACCCACCCTTTAGATACTTATAGGCATTAATAAGGTCTCCCCTCAGCCTTCTCTTCTCTAGGCTAAAGAGTCCCAGCTCTCTCAGCCTTTCCTCATAAGGGAGATGCTCCAATCCCCCAGTCATCTTTGTTGCCCTCTGCTGGACTCTCTCTAGTAGTTCCCTGTCTCTCCTGAACTTGGGAGCCCAGAACTGTTCCAGCTGTGACCTCACCAGGGCAGAATAGAGGAGGAGAATGACCACTCTCGACCTACTGGCCACACTCTTCTTTATGCACCCCAGGATTCCATTGGACCTCTTGGTGGCAAGAGCACATTGCTGGCTCATGGATAATTTTCTATCTACCAGGACTCCCAGATCCTTCTCCTAGGAACTGCTTCACAGCAGGTTCAGCCCTAAGCTATATTGGTGCATAGGGTTCTTCCTCCCCAGGTGCAGGACCCTACACTTCCCTATGTTGAAACTCATTAGGTTCTTCTCTGCCCATCTCTCCAGTCTGTCCAGGTCATGCTAGATGGCAGCAGAGGCTTCTGGAGTGTCAGCCACCCCTCCCAGTTTGGTATCATCAGCGAGCTTGCTGAGGATACACTCTGTTCCCTTGTCCAGGTCATTGATGAATATGCTGAACAAGACCATGCAGAGTATTGACCCCTGGGGTACATCACTGGTTACAGGCCTCCAACTCGACCCTGCTTTGTTGATCGCCACCTTCTGGGTTCTGTTGCACAGCCAGCTGTCAATCCACCTCACTGTCCACTCATCTGGCCCACACTTCCTGAGTTTCCTAACGAGGATGTTATGGGAGACAGTGTCAAAAGCCTTGCTGAAGTCAAGGTAGATAACATCTGCTGCTCTGCCCTCATGCAGTCAACCAGTTATGTCATCATAGGAGGCTAGCAGATTGGTCAAATTTACCCTTTGGTAAATCCATGTTGACCACTCCCAGTAACTTTCTTTTTAGAGATGCCATTCAGAATGAGTCGCTCTATCACCTTCTCAGGGACAGAGGTGAGACTAACCAGCCTATAGTTCCCTGGGTCCTCCTTCCTCCCCCTTTTGAAGACTGGAGTGATATTGGCCTTCCTTCAGTCCTCAGGCACCTCTTCTGTTCTCCATGACGTTTCAAAGATGATGGAGAGTGCCCCAGCAGTAACATCTGCCAGCTCTCTCAGCACTTGCAGTTGCATCCCGTCAGGGCCCATGGACTTATGGATGTCCAGTTTGGTCAAGTGGTCTCTAACCTGGTCCTCCTCTACTGAGGGAAAGTCTTCCTCTCTCCAGATCTTTCCCCTTGCCTCCAGGTTCTGGGGCTCATAAAGGACAGCTTTAGCAGTGAAGACTGAAGCAAAGAAGGCATTCAGTAACTCTGCCTTCTTTGCGTCTTCTGTCACTAGGGCACCCACCTCACTCATCAGTGGACCTATGTTTTCCCTAGTCTTCCTTTTTCTAGTGATATACTGAAAAAAACTCTTCTTGTTATCTTTAACCGCAGTGGCCAAGTTGAGTTCTGCTTAAGCTTTGGCCCTTATACTTTTCCCCCTGCATAGCTTCACTACATCTTCATATTCCTCATAAGTTGCCAACCCCCTTTTCCAAAGGCCGCAAACTTCCCTTTTGTTCCTGAGGTCCAGCCAAAGCTCTCTATTTAGCCAGGCTTGTTTTCTTCCCTGTCGGCTCATCTGGGGATGGCCTTCTGTGTCTTTAAGAGTTCATCCTTGAAGTACAACCAGCCTTCCTGGGCTCCTTTGCCCTTCAGGACTGTCTCCCAAGAGACCCTGTCAGCCATGCTTCAAAACAGGCCGAAGTCTGCCCTTCAGAAATCCAAGGTGGTAGTTCTGCTGGCTCTCTCCTTTGCTTCTCCGAGAATTGAGAACTTTATTATTTCGTGACGTCAATAATGAACAGGAATGGAAGATTTCAAAGGCAAAAACTAACAGGAAGAAGAGGGTTTCCTCAAAATCTGAGACTGAGGAAAAAAAACATGCTGCATCCACTAAGTTGCTGGAGCTGAGTAAGGCAGCCCAGCTGGCTCACCATATATCAGCAAGTGGAAACAAGAAGAAGCGACAAATGATGGTAGTGGGAGACTCTCTTCTGAGAGGTACAGAGGCACCCATCTACTGACCTGACTCACTCTCTAGAGAGGTCTGCTGCTTACCAGGGGCTCATATCAAGGATGTCACTGAAAGGCTACCCAAACTTGTACATCCCACTGACTATTATCCACTCCCACTGCTTCAGGTGGGTTCCAGTGATACAGTAAGGAACAATCTGAAGACCATGAAGAAGGATTACAGAGCCCTGGGAGTGGTGGTGAAGGACTCAGAAGTGCAGATAGTCTTTTCATCAATCCTCCCAATCAAAGGGATGGGGCTAGAAAGGACAAACTGTATTGGGAAAATCAATAAATTTTACGGGAGTGATGCCACAGCCAGGGCTTTGGCTTCTTAGACCATGGAACTAACTTTAAGAAACTTGGTCTCCTAGGGGCTGATGGGGTTCATCTTTCAAAGAAAGGGGGGAGAGGGTCTTTGGTAACATGATTGCCAATCTAGTAAAGAGGATTTCAAACTAGAGTTGCCAGGGAAGGGGATCCTCAATCCTTCCCACTGCCACCACTTTGAGGCCAGTACCACTAATAAGTGCCACTTATAAATGCCCTGGGCCTGGAGAAGGATCACAGGCCACCAGGAGAACACCTGAAATGAAGGAAAATGTAACCATAGCCAGTAAGACAGCTTCAATGGGGGCCCAGCTTAAATGCCTCTATAGAAATTCACATAACGTGGGAAACAAACAAAAGGAGTTACAGATGTGTGCATGCCTGCAGGGCTATGATGTTACTGGCATTACTGAGACATGGTGAGATGGTTCCTATCATTGGTGAGTGGGAATGGATGGGTATAAGCTCTTCAGGAAGGACAGGCAGGGGAGGAGAGGAGGAGGTGTTGCCCTCTACATCAATGACCAGCTGGAGTCCTTGGAGCTCTGCCTGAGGATGGATGAAGAGCTGACTGAGACCTTATGGCTCAGGGTTAAAGGGAAGACAGGGGCAGATGATATCATAGTGAGGGGCTGCTACAGGCCACCTGACCAGGAAGCCTGAGTGGCAGATAGGAGCAGCTTTGCATTCACAGGCCCTGGTCTTCATAGGGGATTTCAACCACCCTGACATCTGCTCAAGGGATCAACAGACCAAGGTACCAGCAATCCAGGAGGCTCCTGGAATATATTGATGACAATTTCCTTTTCCAAGTGATAGAGGAGCCAACAAGAAAAGGTGCTATGCTGGACCTTGTTCTCACCAAAAGGTCAGGCTGATGGACAATGTGAAGCTTAAGGACGGCCTTGGCTGCAGTGACCATGAGATGGTGGAGTTCAAGATCCTTAGGGCAGTGAGGAGGGTGCACAGCAAGCTTGCTACCCTGGACTTCAGGAGAGCAGCCTTTGCCCTCTTCAGAGACGTGATTGGTACAGTACTGTGGGATAAAACCCAGAAAGGAAAAGGAGTCCAAGAGAGCTTGTCAATGTTCCAGGATCATCTCCAAGCCCAGAAACAATGTGTCCTGATAAAGAGGAAGGCAGACAAGAATGCCAGGAGGACCTGCATAGATGACCAAGGAGCTCCTAGGCACTCTTTGATATAAAAAGAATGTCTTCAGAGGGTGGAAAAAAGGACAGTTAGCCTGAGAGGAGTACAAAGAAGTTGTCTGAGCAGCAGAGGATCATGTTAGGAAAGATAAAGCCCAGACAGAATTAAATCTGGCCAGGGACATGAAGGGTAAAAAGAAAAGCTTCCACAGGTACATCAGTGATAGAAACAAGGCTAGGGAAAATGTGGGTCCTCTCTGGAAGGAAACAGGAGACCTGCTCATGTGGGATAGGGAGATGGTGGAGGCATGTGAGGAGGGCCACGAAGATGATCAGAGAGCTGGAGAACCTCTCCTATGAAGACAGGCTGAGAGAGTTGGAGTTGTTCAGCCTGAAGAAGAGAAGGCTCCAGGGAGACCTTAGAGCAATTTTCTAGTATCTGAAAGGGGCCTACAGGAAAGCTGTGGAGGGAGTTTTTACAAGGGCATGTAGTGATGGGATGAGGGGTAATGGTTTTAAACTGAAAGAGGGTAGATTTAGATTGAATATTAGGAAGAAATTCTTTAGTGTGAGGGTGGTGAGACACTGGAACCGGCTGCCCATGGAAGTTGTGGATGCCTCCTCCCTGGAAGTGTTCAAGGCCAGGTTGGATGGGGCTCTGAGCAACCTGATCTAGTGGGAGATGTCCTTACCCATGGCAGGGCAATTGTAACTAAGTGATCTCTAAGGTCCATTCTGACCCAATCCATTATATGATTCAGAGAAGAAAAGCAAGAATGATCCAAGTTGTGGAGGATCTGGCCAAAGAAGGTGGAGAAATCTCATAGAGAAAGGATAGAGCTGTTCTGTCACAGTCACCTTCAAATACCTAAGGAGACCATTGTAAAAGCTAGATAATTTTTTTTCTATGCCAGTGGTGGATAAGATGAGAAGTAGCGGCTTTGACAAACAACAAGAAATATTTAGACCATACTTGACTAAAATCTTTCTAATGATAGAGATAATTAAATGTTAGATCTGAAAGAAGTTTGAAGGTCAACGTGACTCTCAGACTTTAAAAACATGCCAGATAAGCATTCCAGAATTAACAAAATATTGTTACGACCTCTCTGAGGCAGAGGGATAGATAAGATAGTGCTTGTGGGCCCATTCCAAACTTATTTTTTGATTTATTTCCATAGCTTGAAATGAGGTCATTTCAGCAGCCTGTGTCAAACATGTTTAGTAAGAATAGAGGAGCAAAGGAGCACTGATCTTTCACTACTAGATAACGTTGAATTCGATGCTGTTCTATGGTTGGATTTTTGTGGAATTGCATAGATCAGGTAAAGATGAGTAAAAAAAATGATTTTATAAGCTGTTCTTTACTACTGTTATTTCCATTGCAAAATATATGTATACAATAAATGTATCACCTACTTATTAGTTTAAAAATGTGTAAGTGTAGAGCATACGTCCTCATCTAAACCTCAGATAAACCTCAATGGTAAAACTGAGGTCCCTGATCTTCCAGCCAAAATGCAGGTGATTAATCATCATCTCACACATCAGATAATTTAGTTCTGGTCTTCATTTCTCTTTTCTGACCTCTGCTTGTACTGAAATAATGAAGAAACATTTTCTGTTTAGAAAACTTTGTTAAAATTGTTCGCCTGATAGTTATTACCAAAATTACTTCTGCATAAGCATTATTTCTCTGATTTTATTAGGATTACTGATTTACAGCAGTGTGAGTAGTATAAAAATGAGGCCTTGTGGTGCTTAATATAGTTTATCTTTTGCACAGGCAAAGGAGCACTTTTCTGAACCATTTAGAAATGTTAGTCAAGATATACATCATAGCAATTCAGAGAGTGACTAAGCACATTTGTTTACCATTTGAAAGTTGGCAAATGGTTTTAATGATATTTTGCAGCTGGAGGATTAGCAATATTGACATGTTCACTTGTTTGTATTGAGGCTTGACTTTGTACATTTGCACTTCTGGTGTTAAGTGTGGAACAACATTAAGGCCCTGTAAATTTCTCTCTGTAATGTTCAGTAAGCTTAATCTGCTTGTAAATGCTGTGTTTAATTCATTTGTAAACCATATGGAAATATATAGTTATCATTCTAGTCATATGGAAAATTCGAAAAGGAATTCTAATAGTAAAGTTCAGAAGTGCAAGAGAATTGACCACATTTCATTGTTAATTGCACATCCTTAAATAACTCTGGAATCTCCTTATTTTTAATATTTACATTTTAGACATAGAAAAAAATTTATGATGTAATTTCCTTTTCCTGTTTACATTAACAGAGGTATATTGTCATTCTTCTTGACTATACAACCTGGGAATCACATTGAGAAACCAATGAACATTTTAAAATGAAGAGTCAATTAAAAAAATGAAATTTGGAATTAAAACAAATGCTTCAGGTACTTGGAATATTTTGACAATTGTATCCAACCATTAAAATCAAGGGAAGAGATGATGACAGATGTGAAATTATATATCTTCTTTCTCTACATTTAAAAAAATAATCCAGAATACTTGGCAGGGAAAACTTTATAATAATTTTATGGCAAAAGTACTGACCTGTGTTTCACCATCTGTTTGCTTAATCTTCTTCATCTACCAGCATTTTTATTCTCTTTGGCGATCAATATAATAAGAATATTAGCTATGATCAACAGAGTCTGTTCAGCAGCAATAGCACCCAATTTAGCCTTTTCCTGTAAAAAGTGAGATGTTTGACATTAACAGTGTCAATAGTGGATTGGCATGTTTCTAACCATACCTGATACAGTAATTTTTGAGTTTTTTATAATACCAGATAGTGACCACTGAGCAACTTCAAAAAACATTAGATCCAAAACTTAGCTACAGTTCTTGGAAATCTTACATATTTCAGAATATAGAAGTCTAGACAAATGCTAAAACTTAACAAGAAAAAAATACAGTCCTGTATTTCTGAAAGTACATCTGTCTCTTAATTGATTTGGAGCACAGTGGGTGGAATTTGATAGATGTAGTAGAACAAATTACAGAAGTGTCTCCAAAGCCTTTTGGACATCAGCTGAAGGAATTTCTATGCACACCAATTGACATCGCAGTTGATGAAGCTACAGGTAACACCAAATAATCATGACAAGATTCCCTGATGTCATATTGCTTCCATTGCTGCACTGTACCAAAGACCGGGGCTGGTCATGAGAGTTGCACGCTTCTGTTTGGTGCAGACATCACTTTGCAACACTGGAGCCATTGCATATAACAGTTATGACAAGGGAGGAAAGAAAAAGTCTCCAGTTTTCAAAAATCTGCAAAAAAATGTATGCTGAACTGAATGTTTTTTATGCTTGTTTGGGAATGGCTAGAGACTTACAGGAATTTTTCACAGGCAAGGAACAAAAGTATTTTTAACATTTAATCACATACCCGTTTTATCTTTAAAATGGCACTTCATATCAATTCTCAATATGGCTCTGTGAAAGAAACTTGTGTGAAAGAACCTCTGTGAGAGCCCTGTTAAAGAACCTTGGAGATAACACATTATAAAATTTCCCTCCCCCCCCCCCCATCTGGCAGTCTTGATAACTTAATTGTTTTACAGGGTACAGCTGAACAAGAAAGGGAATAAGTAATTTTCTATTGTATATTCATGCATTAATCTCAACAATAGCCACATATCCTGGTATCCTGCATTATTTGGGATATTGAAGAATCAGGATATATACTGCTTATCTTATGAATGTATTGCATATTTTATTAATATACTGTACTGTTTTCAGTATGTTAAATGTTTTTCGCTTGAACACTTACCTGCTTTTGGGGCAATTGGTAAATGCATGTGATTGCATCAACATGATGCCCCTTTCTTTTATGTAAGTCATAATATATTCTAGTAATCCTGTCCATTGCATCATGTATTACCTGCATAGGTATGAAGTGTAACTGTAAATACTGATTAAGTAATTCTAGAGTTATTAATTTGAAAAAAATTAAGGCAACACAAATAATCATGCCCTTATAAATCATTATTTTTAATAAGTTGAAGACATTTCTTTCATGATCCAATGCTTCAGTGCAAATCATAAACAAAAAAATTTATAAAATTTGCCTCTTGAAATAGCACAACTATTGCTTTATATTTTAATAAACATTTGTTTCTATATGCTTACAGTTGTGGCATGCTACTGAAACTGTTTCTGTGGGTATAATTTTCTTTTTATAATAGTTACAATAGCTATATAGAAATAGTTCTTCCATTGTACAAACACATTCTTGGGAGTTCTGTAACATTGGGTTGTGATAAACACAAGGCATTCCATAGCAAGACAAAGAAACTAGAAGATGAACACTTCCCATATCCCATAGGTTATACAAGATTAAGCTATTTTTCTAACCTGTGCAATACAGAGACTTTAACATAGCTCTTTATATTATAATAACATATTTAGTGGTTATTCTTAGGAATTTTTCTTTTCTTGTTACTCCAGAAAAGGGCATCAAAGACCAGATAATGCCTCTGGTCTGTTTGAAGTCAGCATGTGCCTGATATAAATGTTTGATTCTGAAAAATCAACATTAACTAATAAAAGGGCTGTGCTAAATTCATTGCAAACCAGCCTATGTTTACCACTTCAACAAAAGTTCTGTCCACTGCTGCTACTTTTAAATAGTATTTTTTCAGATGCTGAAGGAAACTGCATCTACTCTAGGTGCACCAAGAACATTCTAGTGGATTTCAAAAAATGTGGAAGGTGTCTTAATGAAGCAAGGACTTTTTGATTGAAAAAGACACTAGAAAGTAGCAAAGTTAATTCTGGAATTTTTTGTTTATAAAGCTTTTTTTCCTACTTTTGAGAAAATGTGCTTGAAATTATAGCATGTATTTTCAAGGGTATTTCGAACTTCAGAAACTGCAGAAGGCTGAAAAAATGTTGGATGAAAGTATGTGAGATAAACACATAGTGCACAATCAGTACTTCAAGGAGTACAGCTGTGGAGGGAGCAGTTCTTCAAAAAAGACAGTCTAAACTGATTCTGAAAACAAGTCCTGAGATGTAATAGAACAGTCTTCACTGATGTGTTCCTTATTTGATCTTAAGAATGTCAAGATCTTCTAGTGCAACTGTCACTTGAAAGGGTGGTTTTATCATTTGCCTGACTGTAAAAATCTTTCTTTCCTCTTGTTAAAATCACTGGGTTCCTGAGTCAGGATCTACTGTACTGCTTGCCTCAGCACAACCCTCTTGGGTAATTCTACAGCTTGTTGAACTTTTTCTACCATATCTAATGTGTTAGAGGAGGGGAGAAGGAAGCTTCTAAAAGAAGGAGCTTCTAAAAGGACACTGACAGGTAAAGACGATATTTGGGGAGACTGATGGAAAACATAAAACCTCAGCAAGTTTTTAAGAGCTGCTCATGTTGTTTTTAAAACTGTAGGTGTCCAGTGTAAACCTGTAGGGATAATACTAAGCATACGTAGGAGCTTTTCATATTAACTGCTTCTTGAGCCATTTTAGAAGTTTTAATATCCAATCCACTGTCACTTGATCTGCTTCTTATGCTATGAGTTGCTTTGTATTTCTTTGTTGCAAGGGTACATTGTGTATTACAGGCAATGTTAAACAGCTGATAAAAAAATGCCGTATTGAAACTCATTAGGTGGAAATCTTAACCTAAATTACATGAAAGCAGAGAGAATGAACTGCAGGTTCTGTATTTTTGTCATATACAAGTTAAATATACCCCCAAAACCCCCCTAAAACCAGAACCCAACAGTCTTTCAAAAATTGTAAATATAGGTATTTAATTCCTTGAAATATTGATGTTTTTTATAATTATGTGTGAATGAAAGAAATTAATGCTAACAAGATGATTGTGAGGAGCAAGGCATCAGCAAAATAACAGAGAAGAAATTTTTAAATATCAAAAAAGGTCAAAACCATGCCTGTTTATCTTGTTTCAGTGAATTATTAGTCTTTTACTCTAGCATGAACTAATAGTATCTCAAAAGATTGCAAACAAAAATTATCAACACCGAGAAGCAATTAAAAATAATATATAAAAAGAAGATGAATAATTTAAAGTGTAAATAAAATAATTTATCATAATGTTCAATGTATCATTATAAATTTACAGAGGGATTTTACTATATGAAAACCCCCATAGTTGTTTGCTGTCACTTGTCAAACATCGCATTTCAAACAGGAGGTAGTAATTGAAATTCTATATTTAAATCATTAAAATGCAAAAAAAAAACCAAAAAAAAAACTTATATGAGATAATGCTTCTTCAATGTTTTTAGAAATGTGCTAATTTTGTTTGCAACAAGTTGAAAGTACAATAAATGTACATGAGGTCTAATCTGTTATTTCTAGTCTTTGACACAAGTGCTGGTTTAAAATACTAGCTCAGATTTTATACTAATGCTACTATGGTACTTGGTGGCATAAATCATACATTACATGAACTCTTTTCAGTTCTTTGCAGCTTATATCTTTAAATACTTGAAGACATTTGTTTGCAAAACCATATGTTTTTCGGAGAGTTAATTTACTTCACTTTGCTTGAGTCAGAAGCATTCACTGTTCTGTAACTTCCAGGTAGGAAAAGAGAGAAATAGAGTTGTTCAAACATTTTCTGATATGATGGTTTTGTTTTAGTTTAAAAATGCATAAACATATGCTTTGCACAGCAGTTATTGTTTAAACTAGTAGGGATGTGACAGTATTAACCCTGCCACAGAAGCTTAAAAATTCTCCTTGTTTCTCACCAGCTTTCTGCTTGATTGCCCACCCCAAGTCAAGCCCTGTGTATCTATACTTAGAAACTTCAGGTAGGTGGCTTTTGAGAAGCCTCATCATACAGAAAAGTGCCAGGTTTTTTATTCCAGGGCTGATTCCATCTGAGTTCTATCGACAACATAGTATTTTTAAGCAAAACTACTTGTTTTATGTGTAGCGCCATCCTCTGTTGTGAGAAACCTAATGCCTTACATCTCTTAAATTAACAAATGAGATCTTTTTACTTGTCTTTATTGGCCAATAGTTTGATTATTATAAAATAAAAGTTTCTTGTAACCTCTAAGTGACACTGGTACCAAAAAAAGACTTTTCTTTCTTTAGGACTCCTGAGAAAGTAAAAATTTTGAAATGCCAAGTTTACACATTATTAGGGCCACATGCACAATTTTCTTTTTTTGTAATTGTAAATGTAAAGAAGGAATTTTGAGCAGTCTGTGAAAGTGAGAACTTTCCACTCCACTCGAGCAATTTCTTTAAAAAAGTTCTTTAAAAGTTCTTTAAAAAAGAGGGGAAAAAAAAAAAAAGAGTAAAAAAAGCATTAATGGGAATTAGCACAGTCTAGTTTGATTCAAAAACATTTCACAGAATCATGGAATAGCAGAATAAAAAAATGGTTGAGGTTGGAAGGGACCTCTGGAAGTCCTCTGGTCCAAGCACCTTGCTCAAGCAGGGCTACCTAGTGTCTACAGTTGCTGAAGACCATGTCCAGATGGTTTTGAATATCTCCAAGGATAGAGACTGCCTAACCTCCCTGGGCAACCTGTGTCAGTGCTTACTCAAACATTCTCACAGCAAAAAAAAAAAGCTTCCTTATTTTCAGATGGAGCATCGTATGCTTCAGTTTGTGCCCACTGCCTCTTGTCATCACTGGGCACTACCGAAAAGAGCTTGGCTCCATCCTTTTTGCACCCTCCCTTCAGTTATTTATACACATTGACGAGATTCCCTGCAAGCCCTGTCTTCTCCAGGCTGAACAGTCCCAGCTCTCTCAGCCTTTTCTCATAGGAGAGATGCTTCAATCTTTCAATCATCTTTCTGGCCCTTTGTTGAACTCTGCAGTTTACTCACACCTCTCTTGTTAGTGTGTCTTTACTGTGTGTTGTTTAAAAATTGGATTTCAGACAAAGATTAAACAAAAAAAAGCTAAGGTATTAAAATGTGGCCTTAAAGTTTTCTTTTTCAATATAGCATGGCTGCTTATCATTGAAATCTGCTTTCTGTTCGCAATAATTTTATCCTTTCTTATCATGTTGTCACACATCGACACTGGAATCAACTCCCAGCCTCTCAGGACTGAGTTTCTGAAACTAATTTCGCTTTGGCCAAGCTTTTGCTAACTTGCCTAGAAGGAAAACCACAGCAGCAAGTAAAATACACTGCAATTAAATATTTGGAAAAGCCTTGTAAAGTCCTGACTGGTTCTGTTATCTGTAAATCTATTACTGCCAAAATATCTTCAAACAGGTGGTTTAGCTGTAGCAACTGTGTAAATGCACTGGGGGGTGGGCATTTTGAAAATGTGTAGAGACGGTATTGTCACAGAACCTAAAAATGAATGACATTATTTGTTCTTTCATTTTTCCCTCTCCTTCAGCTATCTGTACCAAGTTACACTTTCTAGAATGTGCTTTCCGATGTGGTCTAGAATACTGTAAATGTTAAAAAAGAATGTTCGTTGAAGACTGGGTATCATCACTCACTTCAGGAGAGTTAGAGCTCTCACAATATGTAAGTATGAAAATCGTGAACCTGACTTGCTGGTTTTTTATAATGTGTCTTATATAAATGCAATGATGGAAAAGGATAATGTTCAACATCTGTAATATTAAAACATGATACTGGAAAAAGAATTGCAGAAACATTCACCCATTGACCAGAAAAATTCAACATGCATCTCAAAGCTTGAACTGTTTCAGCAAAGTTGGCACACTAATGAGAACAGGTAGAATGCTGGCACTAAAGCTGTAGAATCATACAATCATAGAATGGTAGGGGTTGGAAGGGACCTCTGGAGATGATCGAGTCCAGCACCCCTGCTAGAGCAGGATTGCCTAGGGCAGGTCATGGAGAAATGAATTCAGATGGGTCTTGAAAGTCTCTAGAGAAGGAAACTCCACAACCTCTCCAGGCAGCCTGTTCCAGTACTCTGTCACCCTCACAGTACAGAAGTTTTTCCTCATGTTGAGGTGGAACTTCCTGTGTTCCAGTTTGAGTCCATTGCCTCTCATCCTATCACAAGGCACCACTGAAAAGAGACTGGCCCCTCCTTCTTGACACTCACCCTTCAGATATTTGTAAACATTAATAAGTCTTCTCCAGACTAAAGAGCCCTAGGTCTCTCAGCCTTTCCTCATAAGGCAGATGTTCCAGTCCCTTAATCATCCTCATAGCCCTCTGTTGGACTCTCTCTAGTATACCTCTGTCCCTCTTGAACTGGGGAGCCCAGAACTGAACACAATACTCCAATGTAGTCTCACTAGGGCAGAGTAGAGGTGGAGGAGAACCTCCTTTGACCTGCAGGACACACTCTTAATGCACTCCAGGATACCATTGTCCTTTTTTTGGCTACAAGGGCACATTGCTGTCCCATGGATAACTTATTGTTCGCCAGGACTCCAAGGACCTTCTCCATCGAGCTGCTTTCTAGCAGGTCAACCCCTAATCTCTGCTGGTGCATGCTGTTATTCCTCAGGTACAGAACTCTACATTTACTCTTGTTGAACCTCATTAGGTTCCCCTTTGCCCAGCTCTCAGTCTGTCCAAATCTTGCTGAATGGCTGCACAGCCCTCTGGGGAATCAGCCAGTCATCCCAGTTTTGTATCATCAGCAAACTTGCTGAGGATACACTCTGTTTCCTCATCCAGGTCATTGATGAAGATGTTTAACAGGACTGGATTCAGTATTGACCCCTGGGGAACACCACGAGTTACAGGTCTCCAACTGGACTCTGCACCATTGATCACAACCCTCTGGGTTCTATTGTTTAGCTGATTCTGAATCCATCTCACTGTTCATTCTTCTACCCCACACTTCCTGAGCTTACCCACAAGTATGTTATAGGAGACAGTGTCAAAAGCTTTGCTAAAGTCAAAGTAGAGAACACCCTGCATCTACCCATTCAGTCACACCATCATAGAAGGTTATCAGATTAGTCACATATGATTTCCCCTTGGTGAACCCATTCTGTCTACTCCTGATAACCTTCTTTTCTTCCATGTGCTTCGAGATGACCCCAGAATGAGCTACTCCATCATCTTTCCAGGGATGGAGGTGAGGCTGACTGGTCTGTAGTTTCCTGGATCTTCCTTCTTGCCCTCTTTGAAGACTGGGGTGATGTTGGCTTTCCTCCAGTCCTCAGGCATCTCTCCCATTTTCCATGATCTTTTGAAAATGATGGAGAGTGATAGAGCAACAACAACATCAGCCAGCTCTCTCAGCACTCATGTGTCCATCCCATCCGGGTTAATGCGTTTGTGCATGTCCACTTTACCCAAGTGATCTCCAACCCAATCCTCACTGACCAGTGGAGAGTCTTCCATCCTCCAGGCTTTCCCTCTTAGTTCCAGGGTCTGGGATTCCTGAGGGTTGGTCTTAGCAGTAAAGACTGAAACAAAGAATGCCTTGAGTAACTCTGCCTTCTCTGCATCCTCTGTTACCAGGGTTCCCACCTCATTCAGCAGTGGGCCAACATTTCCCCTATTCTTCCTTTTACCATTGATGTATTTGAAGAAGGCCTTCTTACTCTATTTTACTTCCTTTGCCAGATTTATTTCTAAGAGAGCTTTGGCCTTCCTCGTTGCATTCTTGCATACCCTAACAACATTCCTATAATTCTCCCAAGTGACCAGTCCCTTCTTCCACGTACCATGAACTTCTTTCTTCCACATGACATTTTCAGCAGCTCCTTGCTCATCCATGCAGCTCTCCTTCCTCCTCTACTCAATTTTTTTACTCAGATAGTGCCTATCTTGAGCTTGGAGGAAGTGATGTTTGAATACTAACCATCTCTCTTCGGTCCCCCTACCTTCTAGAGTCTTAGTCCACAGAATTCCTCCAAGTAGGTCTTTGAAGAGGACAAAGTTAGCCCTCCTGAAGTCCAGGGTTGCAATCCTTTTTATTGCCCTGCTTCTTCCTATTATGATACTAAACTCTACCACGCTGTGATCACTGCTGCCAAGGCTGCCCCTAACTCTCACAACCACAACCAGGCCTTCTTTGTTCCTTAATACAAGGTCCAGCAATGCACCTCCCTTCATTGGCTCTTCCACCATCCCCATAAGAATGTTCTGATCAATGCATTGCAAAAACCTTCTGGACTGAGTATGCCTCAGTATCTGTGTGGCCTTTCCAACAAATATCAGGGTGATCTGATATCATCTGGAGATATCCATATCTGCATGGAATATTATTAAATAGGTGATCAAGCATAATTTAGGACATTTTGTCTTGTAAGAGAGTTAAAGAGCCACAAAAGAAGTAAGGGTCTTATCCTCCCCAGGCAGACTTTAAAATACAGTTGTGAGTAAATCAAGCCAGTGCATAACTATATGATAAAACATAGAAGGGAGATGTATTACATGAATTTGTGTCCAGTTCTGGGCCCCTCAGTTCAAGAAGGACAGGGAACTGCTTGAAAGAGTCCAGCGCAGAGCCACAAAGATGATTAAGGGAGTGGAACATCTCCCTTATGAGGAAAGGCTGAGGGAGCTGGGTCTCTTTAGCTTGGAAAAAAGGAGGCTGAGGGGTGACCTCATCAATGTTTACAAATATGTAAGGGGTGAGTGTCAGGGAGATGGAGTTAAGCTTTTCTCAGTGATGACCAGTGATAGGACAAGGGGTAATGGGTGCAAATTGGAGAGTAGGAGGTTCAAGGTGAATATCTGAAAAAATTTTTTTACTGTAAGAGTGACAGAGCACTGGAACAGGCTGCCCAGGGAGGTTGTGGAGTCTCCTTCACTGGAGGCATTCAAAACCTGCCTGGATGCGTTCCTATGTGATGTGCTCTAGGTGATCCTGCTCTGGCAGGGGGGGTTGGACTAGATGATCTTTCGAGGTCCCTTCCAACCCCTAGGATTCTATGATTCTATGATTCTATGATTATCACTCAATGATTTTGAGAATTTCTGTAGTTGTGAAAAGAGCAACCTGGGGTGTGAATCTTAGTGAGGAACTTTCACTACTTCTAACTTTTTTTTTTTTTTTTTTTTTTTTTTTTTTTTTTTTCCCCCAGTTTTGTTATTGGGTTGGTAAGAGAAGAAGGATATCCTCCAACTATATTAACATTGTCCTGCTCCCTGATTTCCACAAGCTCCTTCAATAGTCAGTGGACAAAAGAAGAGAGAGAGTCTTGCTAGTGGGATTATATGTCTGAAACACATCTCCAGGGCTGTTCAGTTTTGTTCGAAAGTGTGTAGGAGAAAAAAAAAAGAAAAATAAATGGTTTGGGTTTTTGTTCTGGCAGAGATTTTGTTGTACTTGAACAACATAAGGCCAAGATGCATCATACTTCAGAACATCCAGCTTGTTTCCTTTATAGTTAACATAGAATTAACACTACTTTCAGCAGCAACAGATTTTCCTGTTTCAGTATTGTAGCCCTCTTCCATCCAAAAAATCCAAGCAATTTTATTATCTATGCAATTAAGAAAAGGTTTTCTGAAAAATGGAAAGACCTGACTGTTTAAGATGAAATACACTGTCACTAAGCTTCAGAAATACTCTACTTTTTGGCCTTAGAGAATCAAGTCGAAATGTCAAGTTCGCAAATCAGTAATTTTTTCTGCCTTTATATGTGGATTGTTAAGTATCACAATGGAGTAGAAAAATGTCATTCACCACCATCTTACAATTGCTCTAATAATAGCTTGAATAGTGTAGACTTGAGATTTATGAGAATATCATGCAGACAATTTCACTAGATACACCAAACACTACAGACTATCTCTTCTATTCTGTATTTATTTTGTCATCTGCCAACGGTGCAAAATATACTACTACAAGTTATGAAGAGATTTGAAGAAAATAAGTCAACAATACGTACTATGTGAAAGTTTTAAATGAGATCACTATTCAGTTATACTTCATATTGTGTCCCTGATTTTTCAGCAGAAAGCCACATAGAAATTGACTTAAAAGCTGGAATAAAATCTGCCTTTTATATTTAAATTACAATAGCAAGTGACTATGTCTGAGAGCTTTAGAAAAGTCTTTTCAATTTAATTGTCACCTGAAGCTCTACAGAACAAAAGAAGGGAATGAAGATCAGAAAAGGGGTAGTGCAATTAAGAAAAAAGAGCAATTTACAATCTTAGGTACTAATAAGAATGATAGATTTTTATTATTTTTAAGAAGCATACAAATAATTCTAAATTTTGCATAATAAGGACCCCAAACTGTACTTTAATATTTGCAGACCTGGCCAGCTTTAACCCTTCAGGAATACTGTCATTTCTTCAGTCCCTTGTATTTCTTTCACAATTGGTAGAAGTAACAAAAAATGGGGTTTTATGCTGGTAAGTAAAGGAATTTCTTTTTAAAACCAGTTATGCCTACTAGTATTTTAATTTCTGTGTTGATATGAAGACCCTGATTGAATATCATGCATGTATTTAACAGCATTTGAATACCAATGCTGCTGAGGAGCACTTCTAATTATCTAAATTTTAATCTACTCAAGCAAATAAAATACACTGCAGCTGGATTAGGAAAGTTGGGAGCCTGAGATTCCTCCTGAGTCAAAATTGCTCTGTAAAAGTGAGAGGAATGCTGAAAGGCTAAAATCCTATGTCCATATTATAAAATAGCCAAAGGTTATAAAAATGCCAAGTACTGACAAAAGAGGGAACAGATGAAGGTAGGAAAGGAATTAAGGAGATGTACAAAGCTAAAAGATCTGCAACTTATAATGGCTAACTCTAGGAAAGTGAGAAGGTATCTGAATTGCTGCAGGAATTCCTGAAAGTGGAGCAAGGCATTTAAGAATGTCACTTTATATATATAAACCATTTCAATAGACTTCTCCACATGATTAATTCCAATCTTTGCTCTAGAAAATATAAGTCCATGTGTGTATGCTGTTTATCTCCTGTGTTCTACAGTTCCTTCTTAGTGATTACTATGTATTTGAGTATAAATGCAGCTCTCAATATGTTTAAAGGTAGAATGAAGAAATCTGAAATAAAAGGAATTTTAAAATGTCCTTTTGTCTGCAAAACTCAAGTGTTCAGCTAGTATTTACTGATGTTTTCCTATTTTCACACTAGTTTCTAATGAAGTCAAGAAGTCTTGCTTGTATCCTGACTTAAAGACAAGCATTAGTGTAACCAGCTCCATGAGAACTCGGAGAGCCATTGCTGTTTTCCCCTACTGAGGAGAAAAAGTACAAAGTGTTTCAAGGAATGGCTGTGATTTAGAGCCCACATGAAGCTTCTAGAATTTATTTTCTTTGATCCAGGAACTGGTTATTCCAGGGAAAGTTGTATTTTGGTTAGCTAGTGGATTGAAGTAATGCACTGCAGCTAACTTGTAGAGGGTAATCTTTTCTTTTTCTTCTTACACAAAAAGTTTAAAAAAATACCTAGCCTTGGTTTTAATAATAAAACTAAACCCTACATTATTTTATATTTGCCTTATTTTTATACCATATTAATAACATAAAGCAATGATCAGGTTATGTTGCTTTGGATGTCTTTATTTATAGATAGCATGGAGTATTTTTTGTCAGTAGACTGCAGTGTGGTGTTATTTTTCAGGATGTTTTTAGTTTGCATAAAAGTGATACAGATCACGATCTTGAATTTCACTTCAGATTTGTTTACATGTTGAGAAAGGAAATAGCAGATGATACAGCAAACTGTTACAAATTTCAAATTATAGTGTAAATGAAATGAAGCATCAGCAATCAAAGGATCATAGAATAGTTTGGTTTGGAGGGGACCTTTAAAGGTCATCTTCAACTAGATCAGGTTGCTCTGAGTCCCATCCAGCCTGGCCTTGAATATTTCCAGGGGTGGGGCATCTACCACCTCTCTGGGTAATCTGTTCCAGTGTTTCACCCTCAGTGTAAAAAAAATGTCTTCCTTATATCTAATCGGAATCTACCCTCTATTTGTTTAAAATCATTATACCTTGTACTGTTGCAGTAAAAAGTTTGTCTCCATGTTTTTTAGAAGTCCCCTTTAAGTATTGAAAGGCCACTATGAAGTCTCCCTGGAGCCTTCTCCAGGCTGAAGAACCCCAACTCTCTCAGCTTGTCTTCATAGCAGAGGTGGTGTAGTCCTCTGATCATTTTTGTGGCATTTCTATAGACCCGATCCAACAAGTCCATGTCTTTCCTGTAATGAGGACTCCAGAGCTGGACATAGTACTTCAGGCAGGGTCATATCAGAGCAGAGTAGAGCACCAAAATCACTTCCATTCTTCTGATGCATCCCAGGATATAGCTGACTTTCTGGGCTGCAAGTGCACATTGTTGGCTTGTGTTCAGCTTTTCATGCACCAGTACCCTCAAGTCCTCTACAGGGCTGCTCTCAATCCTTTCATTCCCCAGCTTGTATTGATATTGGGGGTTGCCACGACTCAGGTGCAGAACCTTGCACTTGGCCTTGTTGAACTTCATGAGGTTGGCATGGTCCCACTTCTCAAGCCTGTCAAGGTCCCTCTGTATGGGACCCCTTCCTTCCAGTGTGTCAACCACACCGTACAGCTTAGTGACATCAATAAACTTTCTGAGGGTGCACTCGATCCCAATGTTCATGTCACTGATGAAGATGTTAAACCCTATCAGTCTCAATAGGAACCCCCGAGGGACACCACTTGTCACTGATATCCAACTGAACATTGAGCCATTGACCACTACCCTCTAGATGCAACTATCCAACTAGTTCCTCATCCACTGAACAGTCTATCCATCAAATCCATGTCTCTCCAACTTAGAGAGAAGGATGTCGTGATGGACAATGTCAAAGGTGTTACAGAAACCTAGACAAATAATATCTGTAGCTCTTCCCTTGTCCACTGATGTAGTCATTCCATCATAGAAGGTCAGGTTGGTCAGGCAAGACTTGCCCTTGATGAAGCTCTTCTTACTGTCTTGAATCACCTCCCTGTTCTCTATGCGCCTTAGCATAGCTTGTACATCAACATTTACATCAACACATGCAAATGAAAAACGTGTGTATGTAAGAGTTACCTTTGTAAGGGAAAATTCAGGCTGTTGACAAGGTTTATAATTGCTTGGTTGTATCTGTTAATAAACGTGATATACATAAAAGATATTAATGAACATGAAGGTAAATAATTGATTTAAAGTGATATTATAGAATCATAGAATGTATTGGGTTGGAAGGGACCTGTAAAGGTCACCTAGTCCAATTCCCCTACAATAAGCAGTGACATCTCATGCTAGACCAGATTCCTCAGAGCCCCATCAAGCCTGACCTTGAATGTTTCCAGGAATGGAACCCCACCACCTCCCTGAGCAACCTGTTCCAGTGATCCACCACTCTCATACTGAAGAACTTTTTCCTAATGTCCAACCCAAATCTACCCTTCTCTAGCTTTAAACCATTACCCCTTGTCCTATCGTTACATGCCCTAGTGAACAGTTTTTCCCCAGCCTTCATATAGGCCCCTTTCAGGTATTGGAAGGTCGCTATAAGGTCTCCCCAGAGTCTTCTCTTCTTTAGGCTCAACAACCCCAACTCCTTCAGCCTGTCTTCAGAAGAGAGTTGCTCCAGCCCTCTGATCATTTTTGTGGCCCTCCTCTGGACACACATCAACAGGTCCACGTGCTTCTTGTGTTGGGCGCTCCAGAGATGGATGCAGTACTCCAGGTGAGGTCTCACCAGGTGTAAGAGTCAACCAGAAGATCGGTATTGTCTCAACATTGTCACCAGTAACTAGACCCCAAAATCTGGACTAACATCTCAACATGAGTTTGCAGTGGCTTGCTGAACTGGCTATTATCATATGCAGAAACCATGGAGAACAGACTGAGGTACAAACAGTGTCAGTACCTGGTACAGGTCTGTTCTACTGGAGCAGCAAAGCGAAGAACTGCTGTTGAGGAAGATGGATCGCGCTTGCTGTGCCAACACTGATGAAGATAATACAAAAACACACCTCCTGTTAAGAAGCTACCCACCTCCAAAGCTGGCCACACCTCAGACACTCCTCTCTGGGCATGCGTGGAAGCCTCACTCCAGACAGGTGGAGATTGGCACATTTCCACAGGACAGAGGTGGAGTGGAGGTGGGTCCAAGGTGGAGCAAGGTGTGCTACCCAGAATGAAAGATGGTTCCCTAGTAACCTAATTTTGAAGATCTTCCCCACTGAGAGATCACTACGATTGAAGAAGCAGCAGTGGAATGCCTTCTGGATTCGGGACCATAGGGATGCCTTTGGACCTGTGGTGGTAGCTATTATCCTCTTTCCCCCAGTTTTTACCTCATCTTTTCTAATTCTCTTCCTTTCTATCGCATGCCGCTTTACGGGCAAGACCAATAAAGTCATTGTGTGTTGATAATGTAACTCCCTGGGCTTGTTGCAATTTCATTTTTTGCACTTTGGGATCACAGCTGAAACGAACCATCACGCATCCAGCGAGGAGTGGACCATGACACCAGGGCAGAGTAGAGGGGCAGAATCAGCTCTCTTGATCTGCTGGTCACACTTCTTTTGATGCAGCCCAGGGTGCAGTTGGGCTTCTAGGCTACAACTGCACATTGGTGGCTCATGTCCAGCTTTTCATCCACTAGGACCCCCAGAACTTTTTCCACAGGGCTGCTCTCTCTACCATGTCTTCCCCCAGCCTGTATTCATATCTCTGGCTACCCCAGCCCAGGTGCAGGACCCTGCACTTGGCCTTGTTGAACCTCATGAGGTTCATCTGGGCCCACTTCTCCAGCTTGTCCAGGTTCCTCTGGATGTCATCCCATCCCTCTGGTGTATTGACCACACCACCCAGCTTGGTGTCATTGGCAAACTTGCTGATGGTGCTCTCAATGCCACTGTTAATATCTTAATGAAGACGTTAAACACTGGACCCTGATATGATAGCAAGAAGTCCAACGAAAGAAAATAATATCAGCTAGACTTGTGACTATTTTCAATGTTTATTGAAGTTCTCAAAAAAATTATTTCTGGGTTATGAGCAGGTCTACATGGGCCCTGATGGGATGCATCCGTGAGTTCTGAGAGAGCTGTAAGATGTTATTGTTAAGCCAATCTCCATCATCTTTGAGAGGTCATGGAGAACAGGAGAGGTGCCTGAAGACTGGAGGAGGGCTAATGTCACTCCAGTCTTCAAAAAGGGCAAGAATGAAGACGCAGGGAACTACAGGCTGGTTAGTCTCATCTCCACCCCTAGTAAGGTGTTGGAAAAAATAATTCTGGACATCATCATAAAGCGAGTGAAAGCAAACAATGTCGTTGGGAGAAGTCAGCATGGATTTACCAAAGGGAAATCATGCTTGGCTAATCTGATTGCATTCAACAACATTGTAACTGGCTGGTTAGATGAGGGGAGAGCAGTGAATGTTATCTACCTTGACTTCAGCAAGGCTTTTGACACTGTCTCCCATAACATCCTCGTTAGGAAACTCAGGAAGTGTGGGCCAGATGAGTGGACAGTGAGGTGGATTGACAGCTGGCTGTGCAACAGAACCCAGAAGGTGGTGATCAACAGAGCAGGGTCGAGTTGGAGGCCTGTAACCAGTGATGTACCCCAGGGATCAATACTCTGCGTGGTCTTGTTCAGCATATTCATCAATGACCTGGACGAGGGAACAGAGTGTATCCTCAGCAAGCTTGCTAATGATACCAAAATGGAAAGGGTGGCCCACACTCCAGGGGGCTGTGCTGCCATCCAGCGTGACCTGGACAGGCTGGAGAGATGGTCAGAGAAGAACCTAATGAGGCTCAACAAGGGCAAGTGTAGCGTCCTGTACCTGGGGAGGAAGAACCTTATGCACCAATATAGGTGCTGGACCTGCTGTGAAGCAGTTCCTAGGAGAAGGATCTGGGAGTCCTGGTAGATAGAAAATTATCCATGAGCCAGCAATGTGCTCTTGCCACCAAGAGGGCCAATGGAATCCTGGGGTGCATAAAGAAGAGTGTGGCCAGTAGGCCAAGAGAGGTCATTCTCCTCCTCTACTCTGCCCTGGTGAGGCCACAACTGGAACACTGTGTCCAGTTCTGGGCTCCCAAGTTCAGGAGAGACTGGGAACTACTAGAGAGAGTCCAGCAGAGAGCAACAAAGAAGATTGGGGGATTGGAGCATCTCCCTTATGAGGAAAGGCTGAGAGAGCTGGGACTCTTTAGCCTAGAGAAGAGAAGGCTGAAGGGAGACCTTATTAATGCCTATAAGTATCTAAAGAGTGGGTGTAAGGAGGATGGAGCCAGATTCTTTTCAGTAGTTCCCAGTGACAGGATGAGGGGCAACGGACACAAGCTGGAGCATAGGAAGTTCCATTTAAATATGAGGAAAAATTTCTTTATGGTGAGGGTGACAGAGCACTGGAACAGGCTACCCAGGGAGGTTGTGGAGTCTCCTTCTCTGGAGATATTCAAGACCCGCCTGGATGCAGTCCTGAGTAACGTGCTCATGGGTATCCTGCTTTAGCAGGGGATTTGGACTAGATTATCTCTAGACGTCCCTTCCAACTCTTACAATTCTGTGATTCTGTGAAAAGAAAATAATTAGTTGCTCATAAAAATTATATTTAAACATACAGGCATATTGAAACTGTGATGCCAGGTTAGATCAGCTTTTGATGTTAAAAGAAGACATTTTCTTCATGAGAGGAATCAGTTTGTTTGTAGAGGTACAATTACATTATAAAACACAAATTTGAGATTTCTTTTTTATTCAACTTTTTTGAAATACAAATAAGGTTTTCAAATAACTTACCTAACTTGTACAGATATAAAAGTTTTTTTTCTACATTTGTTAATACCCCACAGAAGCATTCAGCGCTTCAGTTCATATAAACATCATGACAAACTTGGAAATTTTTTGTAAAGCTTATCTGAAACTGTCTATGAATGGTTTTTTGGCAAATTTAGATATTAATCTTCACACAATAAAGTATCTATTTTCAGACTTCCATAAGTCAGTTTGGAAATCCTACAGAAAGAGGGGGTTTTATTGTTATTTAAAACTGCATTGATTTTTTTTTTCCCCAGGAATAAAACTAACCCTTTAAATCAATATTTGCTTAAACCTCCAGTAGTTTGGCTTTTTCCCCTTCTAGTCCAATGGTAACCTATTTCATTATTTCTTTGCTTTTAAAGTCTTTGGATGTGTCTTGCCCCAGTACTTCCCTTCCAAGTCCTGCCCCTGTTCAACAGTCTGTGCTAGCTGGAATTCCAGAGACTGGTGTTGCCTCACCACAGAACATGATTGTGGAATTAATATTTTAAATCACCATAAATTACCATCACATGGCCAAATGTCGTCCACATGGTTAATTCTTATTTTATATTTTCCTCCTGTTAGGGAAAAGTACAGTCAGGAGAAAACAATGGCTGAGGAAAAATGACAACATATTTTGTCTTATAGTCTAGAATAGTATGTTTAACCCTCAGAAAGAATTGCTATTACTTCTATCTGTCTACCAAATTATAAAAGGAAGTACAAGGCTGTGCAGTTTGAAAGGAAGGGGAAAACAAAGTTTTGTTTTGGTGGGGCTTGTTTTGTTTTGTTTTGTTTTAGCAAGAAGGCTGGATGGACTTTTCTTTCATAAGATCGTAAGGAGGTATGTTTAAGTCTGCCTCAAGAGTGGAAATGTTGGTGTATTTCAAGGAATATTTCTACTTGCTGTCATGAAGACTATGCTGCCTAAATGAGGGGACAGATTTTTTACTTCACCTGGCATCTGCTGCGTGCAGCAGAGCAGAACTGTTAGTTACAGCTTTCAGATTACAGGGACAGCATTATGGTGACCTTGGGGCTTGGCAGAGTTTAAAGCAGCATATAAAGTATATGAGGTAAAGCCATGTTCTAGAAAATGAATGGTGATACTTCGCCAATACACTAAGCTGTCTCCAACACAGCCACCTGTGAAAATGCCTGGAGAGCACTCTTAGTCCAGCAGCTGGCTGTCATGTCTGGTTTTACCAGGTGTTAAACCCTTGGGCCATGAGGAGTCATCATGCAGAGAGAGGGAGCAGCTTTCTAGCCCTGTGCTGTCAGAGCAGCGCCAGGTCTCTGACTTCCAGGAGACCTCAGACATACTGTCTAATGCCAGTCTGTGGCATCCAGCATTGGACTGTGTGGGATGAGAAGTTACTATCAATAGCAAACTTCCTTTTAATTTTAGAGAAAGGGAGAGAAAGCTAGTCAGAGTAGAAATAGGATTGGATCAACAGAAAAAACTACCAGTAACATACTTAATTCAGTTTTATATTTCCTGTCATTTTCTCTGATTTTTTTTCAGTGCTTTGTCTGCAGATTTTCCATCCCACTGGATTGTGATATAGTTATGTATGTGTTTCTGACTATGCATTATATCACACTGACAGTTCATAAAGTGCAAAATACCAGTAAGGCATTTTGGTAGGACATTGTAGCTTTGTTTTGACTTTGAGTGGAATGAAATATGTTCTGTTAAAAAGGGAATTTATGGAGGTAATCACCTGGAGAGATCTCTTTCAACACAGCTCTTATTTTCACACCTTGTTCATATGTGAAATAAACCTTTAGCAAAGGCATGTGTTTGACAACAAACTGGAACCTTTTCTACCTAAACTTTCTGTGTGCAAATATGTAGGATACAGAATCAGACTATAAAAACTTAAAATCTTACTAGATGTCACTGATAGGGCTATGGCATGGAACAAGTTAAATGAATACACATCTGTCTTTCTCACTATTGTGTTTACAAGTTGTATAGTACTTTGTGAATGTATTTCTGTAGCATGGGAAGTCTCCTCTGCATTTCACTTTACTTTCTTTTCCTTCTTTTTTTTTCTTGGTTATATTTATATGAAGAATACTCTATGAAGAACAGGTATCTGTGCATCTGTGTATGTCAAAGGAAAGCAGAAAGACACCTATATTGTTTTATATTTATATACTGCGTGCAGGTGCCCTGGTGCTGGTCGGGGGGGGCTGCAGGAGCCCCTGTGTGGAGTGTCTGGGACTGCACCATGCTGGCTCCAACTGACGCCCTGCAGGGCATGGCTGAACCCTGCAGCCACCATGGAGGAGCCTTGGGGAAAGCCTCTGTAAGGAAAGGCAGAAGATGCTAGATAGAGAGAGGAACGTAAGGAACACTGAGATCACAGGAGGAGGAAGAGGTGGTCAGTTTTATCATTTATATGGCTATGTATGTGTATTAATAAAAAATATTTTTTCCAATTTTTACTTATCTGGAATGCTTTCTCAAAAATTGAATATAATCACTTTCTCAGTGACAATGATAATTTCTGACAATAGAGACCTTTTTGTCCTACTGAAAAGACAATTCTTACAATTTGAAGCTGAGCAATTTTCTGTAAGGAGTTGTTACCTGGAAAAGTGTATATTTATAAGTTTTTTCCTTCAGCTTGTAACCTCAGCTAAGTACTTTCAAATGTCTTTGCCTTTGAATGCCTAAGCAGTCCGACAGACTGTGATGCAGTTTGGTTCTGGCACTAAAACACACTGCAACCTGTAGTACATGTTGAAAGCATTACTATATTTCCATTAAAATTGCTTTCATCAAGCAGACCTGTGAGTATACCGGTATCTTTATGTTTTCTTACACTAGTTTGTCTATTATACAGACAAAGAGGCCTGATTATGTCATCTGTGGATCATAACATTTAGTTTAATGCATACAGAATATCTGCCCACATTGAGATGATAATAAGATTTACAGTTTGATACATGATACTAAATATTCATGTTACATATAAGTACTGTTTGATGTATTATTGTCTTTGTAATGCGGTTTGATTGCTGCATTTTTGCTTTCCTACATCTCTTTTTAAGAAACACATTTTGTATGAGAGCCTACAGGCATCCTAAATTAATGTGAAATTTAAGTGGGTTTTTTTTCAATGTCTGATTATAATTGGCATTATGGAAATGAAACCAATTATTAAAGTTTTTAGCAATATTTTCTCATGTTCTTCTGCTCTGTTCTATATGTTTTTATCTGATTATGCTGTGGTCCATACCAATAAAGTAGTTTGGGCTTTTTTCCCTGATTTTTTTCTCTTAATTACTATAATAGAACAAAAGAAATGAGACTTTAATCTTTCTCTTAACAAATGAATAACTTACTATCCCACTGCAGTGCATACTGGACATTTCAAAACAAAAGCATGAGATACACAAAATTTTAGTTAACCAACATTATAACTGGACAAGTATTTTTCTGTGACACTCATATAATGAACCTTGGTACCATAAATTTTATCAACTACTATGATACAATTTAAGTACTTGGTTCCACCCAAATATTACAATACAACTGTCACTCTTCTGTGTATTTGTAAGTACCATATAAAATGGGTAAAGACTGTAGAAAATGATAATTATGTAACACATGTTAATGTGTTTGGAAACTGGACAAATATGATACTGCATTACTATTTAGGCAACAGATATTGAATTTTAAGGGGGTGTTTTCAGATAATCTGTAGCGTATACTAATTCTTTATGATGCAATGATAAAAAATTACTCTGAACCTGAATCAGTTTGAGAGAAACAAAGTGACTTGTTCTTTAAAATTAGTTCTGGTTGCTGTGGCATGAATTTACTTCTAGTCGTTCCTTGGGAAAATAACTGAGTAAGAATGTGCTTTGAATTGTAAGTGGTCTTAATTCATAAAATAGATAGGTCCTTTCTACAGGAATACTTCCACTTATCTTTCAGGAGTTAAATCTGATCTGATATGATTGTGTTAATATTTATGTCAAGATTAATATTTATGTCAAGATATTAGCATGGGTACTGACAACAGGTATCATGACATTATTATGAGCTCAAGCTTGTTGAGAATTTTAATCCCAGCTGGAATTATTCAGTCATTTGTTTGTATTTCCTCATGAAATATGTTAATAGTAATATTTCATGAAAAAGATTTGGCACTAGATGCATTTCATAGAAGAAATCCAACCAGTTATTTAAAGATTAAAACCATAAACATTAGACTGAAACCCTGGTGATAAAAAGTAGCTGGCAACTTTGTCAGTGAAACTCTGATTTGAGACAAAAGTTGTCCATAATCATAGCTTTTCATAGGGTGTATGTAAGTGTTCAAGATTAATTATATTTATGGAATTATACTTTTAAAATTAATTAATTTTCATCAAAATTTAGACTAAAATAGCTATATATTCTTGAAGGTGATAATGTAACCTGTAAATTAAATTCCTGTTTTGAAACTTGTCTTTAAGACACCTAAAAAGCAATAATGCGGTCTTTGCAAGAGCTACTGAAATATAACCTTTAAAAATTATTACTTTTGAATACTTGCTGTAAGAAAGGAATAATTTTAATCTCAGTCGTAAAAAAAACAAACCAACTAGTGAATTGTATGTATCAAAATCTCAGGCCAATACAATCCAATATGAATTACAGTGATGATGGAGGCACCATCCCTGGATGTGTTCAAGCAAAGGCTGGATGTGGCACTTAGTGCCATGGTCTAGACGGTGTGGTGGTGTTGGTCATAGGCTGGACTTGATGATCTTCAAGGTCTTTTCCAGCCTTGGTAGTTCTGTGATTCTGTGATTCTGTGTATTCAAATTCTTTTATTTTTCCTGTTCCTTAGTTCCACATGTGTCAATTGAGGTATCTGCAGTTAGTGGGGGACTCCCTGAAGGTTGTCTGTTTCTAGTTTCATGAGAGAGATGTGCACTAGCCACATGGAGCAACAGCACTTTGTGATACTTGGAGATGCTGCACCACAATAGCCCTTTCCAGCTGGTGACTGAATCCATGTCAATGTGAAACCGTATCATTGGATTTTGTTAGCGTGAAGCCACAGAGGAGGCTTTTGCTGTACCACTCAATATCTTCTCAGTGGAACAGGGGAGTTACCTGCTCGCGTTTGAATGAGCTCCTACTGCAGTCTGCAAGCTGTATAGCACCCAGACAGTGGCTTCTCTGTTGGGTGGTGAAGCTCGTGGCCCTGGGAGATCTCTACTTCTGGAATGACCAGGGACCTAGTCTAGTCCTTTCTGTGCAGGAGGTAGGTTAATCACCTATGACGAACACCACCACATCATCTAGACTATGGCACTAAGTGCCACATCCAGCCTTTCCTTGAAAACATCCAGGGGTGGTGCCTCCACCACTTCCCTGGGAAGTCTATTCCAATGTCTAATCACCCTCTCCGTGAGGAACTACTTCCTAATATCCAACCTAAACCTCCCTTGGAGCAGCTTCAGGCTGTGCCCTCTTGTCCTGTCACTGGTTGCCTGGAAGAAGAGCCCAGCCCCCACCTGACTAAAACCTCCCTTCAGGTAGTTGAAGAGAGTGATGAGGTCCCCCCTGAGTCTCCTCTTCTCCAGGCTAAACAACCCCAGCATCCTCAACCTCTCCCTTTAAGATTTTCCCTCTAGTCCTTCCACCAGCCTCGTTGCTCTTCTCTAGACCCATTCCAGTACCTCAACGTCCTTCTTGAAGTGAGGGGCCCAGAACTGGACACAGTACTCAAGGTGAGGCCTCACCAGTGCTGTGTACAGGGGGAGAATTACATCCCTACTCCTGCTGGCCACACTATTCCTGATACAAGCCAGGATGCCAATGACCTTCCGGGCCACCTGGGCACACTGCTGGCTCATGTTCAACCGGCTGTCAACCAGTACTCCCAGGTCCCTCTCTGCCAGGCTGCTCTCCAGCCACTCTACCTCCAGCCTGTAGCACGTAATCTCTGCCACTGTTTCCTCCTCATGCTCTTACTCTGCTCCAGCATGAAGACCCTCCCATGGGATACAGTCTGTCATAAATTCTCCAGCATGCATCCTTCCCTCAGGCTGCAGTTCTGCAAGAACTGCTTCAGCATGGATCCTTTCCATGGGGTGCAATCCTTCAGGAAGGGTCCCCCACAGAGCCATGGTTGCTGTCAGAAAACCTGCTTCTGTGTGGGCTCCTCTCCACAGCCTGCAGATCTTGCAAGGAGCCTGCTCCAGTGCAGGCTCTCTATGTTCTGCCACTTCCTTTAGGGAGCATCCACCATCTCCAGAGTGCGATCTTGAATGGGCTACTGGGTGGATAGCTGTCTCGCCATGGTCTTCCATGGACTGCTGTGGTGGTGTAGACCCCTCTGTTCACTGAGCCACATTGCAGCATCAACATTAGCCAACATTGTTCTTGCTTTAGTTACAAGTGCAGTGGGCCTGACATTGTTCTTGTTTTGACAGCAAGTACAAGAGGCTGACACAATATGGCACTTTCTGATCTTGCCTACTGGAACAGTGAGCCCAGATAATTGGGTACCCTTCTGTCCTAGTGTAAATAAAGCAATTTGTGGTGGTTAGGCTCTCCCTAACTGTACCTGAAACTCTGCTTGCAGAATGTAACTGAGACCCCTGCTGCTTGAACACAGGACCACCCTGAAAGTTGTCAAAGATTACCCAATCCAGATCGTGGCTATCATGGAAAAGTACTGACCAAAATCAACCATCTTGGACCCTATAAATATTGGTCTTAAGGGGGAGGGCCCTTGGAGCTCTCCACAATCTCAGCCGAGCTGCGACCCACATCACAGGTGTCTCACAGAGGAAGCTGCTTCATCCCATTGAAAGAGTAAGTAGCCAGTCACTTCTCTTAGGTAGGGGGAAATAAAATTATATCAGGCTGGTATAACTTGATTCTGTTGGGTAGTCCATGGGGGAAGAATGCAATTTCTTTCATGATATTAGGTACCAACATTTAACTTCTTAACAGGTTAATCTTTATATCTGTGTGTGTGTGTAACTAACTTTGTTAGATTTTAACTTTAAAATCTGCATTGATTATAACTGATCCTTGATTAAATTATTAGAAAATCCTATAATTTAATTTTTTTATTTGTTACAATAGTGCTAAGCAATCCTAATTTCCTGCTATTTCAAATCACATCAGACCCATGATTATGTGTTCAAACATGACACTGAAATCCTGACACTTAAACATTTTAGTCGTAAACCATTGAGCAAGTCTGGGACTAGGAGTGGATTCAGCCACACCTAGACTCCTCTTTGAGAAGGAGTTTAGAATGCAAAGGGGTCCACTCTGAACGTCATGACTCAACGGGATGGTCTTCCTCATTCTTTTCCCTGATCCTTGTGCAAATCACTCAAGCCTGTCCTTGACTCAGTCTCCCCTATCCCTGTATCTATAATTACCCTTGATAAATCACTCCCATCCATTTCCAACCCCCACACGCCCCTTCCGCATAGTAAGTAATAGAGTGAACATTGCCATCAAATTCTGTTACATTGCACTTTCATAAATATATATTAAAAATCACCTTTTCCTGATATCTTTGTTGGTGATTATTTAAGCCACCTTAAGACCTTTGATTCTTGTTTCCAACAAATGCAGTTCGCCAACCTGTTTCACCATGATCTTCACCATGGGCTTCAGGGAAATCTCTGTTCTGGTGCCTGGAGCACCTCTTCCCTACTTCACTGACTTTGCTGTGTGCAGAAATGTTTCTCTCACATATTATCACTACTCTCTGCCAGCTACTGTGCACAGTGTTTCTTTTCCTCTTCTTAAATGTATTATCAGAGATGCTACCAAAATCACTGACTGGAACCAGCACTGCCCATGGGGGCAGCTCATGACATCTTCTCACTCATGGGGGCAGCTCATGACATCTTCTCACTGAAGCCATTCCTACAGCCCTCTCCCTGTAACCGAAACCTTACCACACAAATCCAATGCAACAGTGCAGCCAGCCCCAGAAGGTCCCAGATGTTTGCCTTGCAGCAAACTGACTTATCCTGGGATTATGCTGTCAAGGCAGAGATTGTGCTGTGAATACATTCTATTCTTAGATTTCTGGTTGAACTGACAGGGAATAAATGATTGTACATAAGTGCTGGTTTTTGATGGAACATCTGATAACCTCATCCAAACTTTTTTCTATCTTCTTGGAATTTGAGAAAGACACTGACACTACAAAAAGACTTAAAATCAGATGAAGAAAATAAACAGGTATTTTAGGCCCATTACAAGAAATAAGTGTTTATTAAAATAATGTACTAGTATGTTTTCCACAGCTCAGTGGAAATTCCTTTAGAAACAGCTAATACCTTTGGGAAAATACATTGGTATGTTAAATATGGAAAATACTAAGTTATGACAAAGTGATCTAAAATTCCCTGCCAAAGACCTACAAAAACAAATGCTGAAAACCATTTGAAATTAATTGTATATTTTTAAAAATTCTTGTCTTGTATAAATGGAATTAGAAAGCCTAGAATGTCCTAAAAGGGCATTTCTAAAATGCCAGGAAAATAAGTGTCCTAGAATATTAAAGTTGATGCCATCTTCGCAAAGTTAAAAAACACCTACCAATGGCATGTTTTTATTAGATAAATAGCTTAAATGAGTTAACAGTTTTAATAAGGTAGGATTACCATTATTTCATTGAAAATGCAGACTAGAAGCTAAACCCCTGAGCTGAGATTTTGAACAGTCATATTTCCTGCATTTAATTATCTCATAGCACATCTCTGCTGTGAGGAACTACTGAGTCAGTTGTTTTAAGGCAGATGTCTATGTGAGCTGCCTGTCTGCAAGCCTTTTCTAGGGGATGTGTGTATTACAGAAGTAAAACTTTTCAAAAGAACCCAAAAAGAAGGAAGATGATCAAAATACTTCAGGTGTTTTGAATTTTAATTTTTGTTTTTGGGAAAAACAAAAGAGAGTTTTTTCCCTTTTCTGAACTTCCCTCCATTGTGTTTTGGGGAGTTAAGGGAGTGTATCACAGAATCACACAGTACCACAGAATGTTAGGGGTTAGCCAGAGAATGTTATTCCATCATGCCAGAGCAGGATCCCCTAGAATAGGTCACACAGGAATGTGTCCAGGCTGGTTTTGGAGGTCTCTAGAGAAGGAGACTCCACATCCTCTCTGGGAAGCCTGTTCTGTCACCCTCAGAATGAAAAAGTTTTTCCTTATGTTTCTGTGGAAACTCCTATGCTCCAGCTTGCATCCATTGCCTCCTGTCCTATCGTTGGAGATCACTGAGAAGAGCCTGGCTCTGTCTTCCTGACACTCGTCCTTTACACATTGGTAAACATTAATGAGGTTGCCCCTCAGTCTCCTCTTCTCCAGGCTGAAGAGACCCAGCTCCCTCAGCCTTTCCTCATAAGGGAGATATTCCACTTCCTTATGTTTGTGCAGAGCTTACTATTCTTTCCTGCTGCCTCTTGTGCAATAAGTACAGACAGTTCCCTTTCTTTACAGAAATGTCAGAATTGTCAGTACTGCATTTGTCATTTTCTTCCAGTGTGTCAACTTCTATAAGTAACTGCAGTTCTCTACTTTTCACAGAGGAGTGAGCCCTACTAGCAGTCATAAAAAAGTAATACAAAATTACAATTGCAAACCTTCCCAATCTCTCTTCCATTTGTAACATTATTATCTTACAGAAAGAAAAAATACATTCATTCATATTGCATGATTAGCATGTATTACAGTATTGTCTCTTAAATGTAGAACCTCCTACTTCAAGAACTGAAGGACAGAAATTTCCATTTCCATGAAAACAAAACAGTGCAAGCATGAGAGTTGTGAAAAAGAAAGCCTGGCTGATGAAAGTGGATACTTTTTTTAAATAGTGAAAATGAAGGCTCCCCAGAAGATTATGCTAAATGGACAAGACATAAGATAGGTGGACATGAACTTCTGAAACATTGTCCTTTCGCTGTATTTGAGGAATTAAATATCTAACCTTCTTATAAATGAGGCTATTGGTTAGAATATATTTCTCACACCTTTCAGAAGAATAATACGTTGTGTTTGTTCCTGGCTGTAGTGCACTCCAAAATTGGAAGCCCCTGACTAGAGAAGAAAATGGAGAAAAACAGTATGATGGTTCACGGGTCTGGCTCAAGCCAAAGCCCGGGTCAGAGTGCAGACCGGTCATGTTATATCAGGATGGCCTGAGTGGATTAGTTTCTAATGTGGGTCTGCCCCTGGCTTGGGACCAGCTTACTTCCACTGGCTGTTAGACCAATCAAAATACCTGCCATGAATGCGCACGCACAGATACACGCACTCACTAGTGAGTTTAAGCACACCAAAACATGTACTGAACCTCTTTTGGGGAAAATGATAAAATACTGGATATACATGTATGTCGGGGAAACTGTGTAATATTTTGTACTTTGTATGTGTGTACATGCAAAGTCACATTAATCGCGATTTAATAAGACGCGACCCGGCAGAGTGGAACCACGAGTTGACAGGAGGAGGAAAGAAAGACTGGTATAATAGGCTGTGGCTGTGAGCCTGACGTTTGCCCCATTTGGGTAGATGCAATGCGTACATGGAAGGGAGCTGATTACTTTACCTGGGGAAATGCAATGAAAGGTAGAAATTTTGTGTATTGGGATATCGTACAGTTCCAGAAACAGCAATGATGGGGTTTTAGCGGCAGCAGTGACAGATGCTGTGTGGCAGGCGTGGTGCATCAAGAAGCAACAATCATGATACCATGTAGTACAGTGACAGGTGGCAGTGGTGGCAGGACCAGAGTGACAGCAATCATCTTTCTTCACCCTCCGGATTCTTGAACTAGTGGCCAGGCCACTATTTGTCTGGGCTCAATGGAGAGCAGGGTATTGAAATAGTGATTTCAGCTAGCGTGATTTCAGCTTAGAGTAATTTCAACTCAAAGCAGTTTCAGCTCAGATCCTCTTCCATGCTTTCAGCTCTCAGCTCATCTTCTTTCTTCTGCTCTCGACGATGTCCCACAGGTCCTGACGAACACACAGTAAAACAAAACTCTCTCTCTGACTCGCTCAGCTCCCTTTCTTTATATATACACTCTGAAGAGAGTGAACCGTGTTCCCTGACTGGTTCCCTTTAAGTGTTCTTAAGTCTTTATTGACCAATCCCTTTTATCATTCTGCCACTATTATTACAATGTTGCGTTAGTCTGCCTTCCCACTGCATCTCTTGTCAATCAATTTGTCCTTCTTTGTCTCTGAGAGTCCGTGGCAACCATCTTGTCTCTCTGGCTATAATAATCAGTTTTAATGAGAACTTTATTTTCATGAGGGGCAGATCCCTCACAAACAGCAAGTTCATTTGTGAGTACTTTAGATTTATTTTGATTATTTTATTTTTTTCCTTTCAGAGATTTGTTCAGCCAAAAATATTTTTCCTATGAAATCGTGTTTATCAAAAAAATGTCTTCAGTATAAACAGACTTTCTTCGTTATTACCATTGGGACTGTTGTCCCAGCTTTCTCAGCAGAGCTCTCCTTTGGATGAAGTAGTGCTGCCCCACCCTTTTAATCAGAGGTCCAAACATATACTGTACAGATCACAAAGGGTCAATCAACTATTTGGGGACCACTTTTTTTCTTTATTCATTTAGAACTTTATTTCTTTCTCCAGCAGACAGTGGGTTCCCTTCCTGAGTAGTCTGTCACAAAGACTGAAATCTGATTTACTTTGTTTTGTTTTTCTGTAAAGAACAGCATGAGGTCTTGCTGTAGAAACTTCTTACCTAAGTGCATGTTTCAGTTCTTTACAACACATTCTGATGTAGTTTGCCATTATTTCCTTCTGTCTTGCTTTTTCTCTGAAATGTCCATACCTATAAAAGCGAAGGGAACAATGTAATATGAATCCTTTGCAACTTCATTAGTTCGTGTAAGATTAAAGATAATATATTTCTTTTCCAAAGGAAAAATATATTTTGCCCTCCTAACTCTGTATCCAGGAAACCTTTTGCAATTAATATATGAAAATATTATTTAGGAAGAGATGGAGGAACTGTTGCTTATGATTTTGATTGGATTTATAACTTCACTGCATACAGATTATGATTGTATTATTTTTTCCATGGCATTGCTGGCTATCAATATGCAGCCTACCGCTGTCATTGAAAAATCTAATTAGCTGTCAAAAATGAAAATGTGATCTAGGAAATTCAGTACAGAGACACAGCAGCACAGCATAAAAATAAGCAACAAAGTCCCATTTAAGCCCTCAGAAATGGGTAAATCTTGAACAGTACATATGTGTTTTTCCAGTCCTCTCTGGAGACATGCATTTTATTCCGTAAGAAAGCTGAAATTAATTTACAATATATTAAGTTCTCCAAAAGTATAAAACCTTTTAAAGACTTGTAGATCATCACCTGAATAGGTAACTACCATTATAATTTCTTCTTTGAATAAAACTGGTAACAAATTATCTCTGGGGCTGGGTATGTTGCAGTTCAATTCTTCTGTGCTCATGTGTTATAGTTAATGATTCCTATTACATGTTCCACAATTTCAAGTCATTTTGCCTAATTACAGGCCACAGAAATAAAGATTTTTCTGAACATATTTCTGTAAACTACTGAAAAATAAAAATGTGTTGTTTGCTTTCTCTATATCTCTATTCTCTACAAGGCCAAACTCTCACTGGTACTTTTGAAGGCATCTTCAATGCACCTTGACCCAAACTAACATTCCTGCTTTAGACCAGGACAGAAATTACCAAGAACAGTTTGAAAAATCCAGACATACTGCGATTTAGAGAAACAAAGCTTAGAAGTTTGTTACTAAAATAATTTTATTAAAAAACAAAAATAGAGAAAAAACCAAGTTTTAATATTTAATGCTGATCAGCATGCATTAAACTTGTCTACCTTTCACAAAACAGTAATGCTCATAATGGTGTAGTGAAGTGGTTGTTGAGGGGACTGTTCAAAAATGCTTTGTTGGCAATGCAGTGACCCTAACCACTTCACATCAGGCTTCAAATGATTTGTAGCAATCAAGAAAACAAAGCAAAACCAAACCAAACTAAAAAATTGGAAGAATCTAAGAGTTGTTTTTATTTTTTCTTTTTAAATTATTAAATTATTGAAATTATTTTAAATTTTTAAATTATTTGGGATCCTGTATCCTTTTGCCTTTCATGAAATGGCATAAGCATAAAGCATTCCAGTCATCATATCACTTAAAAACTTCCATAAAAAACCCAATATCTACATTAATGAGCATAGAAACAGTATTAACTCATTTCATTTACACACTGACATTTTCCATTAGCTGAAATATTCATTAGAAAGAAAGCTTCCTTTTTGAGCCTGGAAACCAATAAGCAACAGTTTTAGAATAACCATTCTAACTATTTAATCTTGAATATAACATTATTTTACATATGTTTTCCTACTGCATATTTGTAATGGCTCTTGATTGTCTGCTTTGTTAAAAGACAACACTTTTTTTCTGTTACTTTTTCCAATTAAAAATAACTATAATCCTTTGAATAGAATAAAATAGTGACTGGTAAAATAATTTAAATCAAGACAAAAATATTTATTTACCAAGAATACCCAAATTTCTCATATAATTAGTTCAGAACTGAACAAAACTAGGTCAGGGAATGGTTATTACCTTCTGATGAGTGCACAGCAATGCTGAAGAAAATAAATTAAGTTTTAATGGAAAAGATAATTCCAGTAGGAAATTCCAGTCTTTACATGTTTGGATTGTACTATAGTGATAAATCTTATTTTATCTCAAAAATATGCAGAACATTCAGAAAAAAAATTGAATCTGTAGTTCACAAAAATAGTTGATGCTAGAAGTTGTCAGTGAAGAGGTGGCTGACCTCCTTGCCTTGCCTTGCTTAGCAACATCCCTTAGCAACGACAGACTACTAGCACATATCATCAGATAGAAGAGAATGCTAATAATTTCTGCATCAAATAGGAGATGTACAAACCTTCAAGATTGTTTTTTCTTTTTTGTCATTTAGATCAATTCATAAGCCCCCAGAGTCTTTTTTTCAATAAATATTTCATTCACCATTTTAAAAAAATGTTCATTTTAATTGGTTGCTTCTTGTAGTTTGTTTGTTTAGTTGTTCATGTAAACATGTTATATCAAAAAATTCTTATTACATTATCCTAAGATTTTATTTTTGTTTTCTGTGGCCATGCAGCTCTCCTCTGTGGCCATCCAGCTCTCTCTGTGGCCCTCTACCGTCACTAATTCATGTATAGGGTTAAGTCATATTGATTTTATTTGAGCCCCTTGAATGTGTGAATCCAGAAATTCAGTTATATACTTCAATTTCTACCTGTTCTCGCAAAGTTAGCCAGGTTGTACCTGGTTGTACCAGACTCCTTGACTGCGTATGCAGAGCTACCTTTATAGTTTCCCAATTCTGCAATCTTGTGGAAATTGTTGATCAAAATGGAAGTCCTTCTGCTTTAAAGCCAAAGTATACTATTGCAAAATAAAACAAAAACCTTGTTTTGATGGTGTTTGAAGTAATGAGATTCACTTTCACTTATAGCGCACAAGGTAAAAAATGCATGTGAAAAAGTCTGGTGAGATCTTCCTGGATAGGCTTGGGCTGCTCCTGTGAATTTGTGCCCATGACTGAGGGTAGAGATGTGTGACTCAGCTCCAGCAAAGGGAAAAGCAGCAGGGTCCATGGCAGGCTAGGATGTACTCATCTAGAGAGGGTACCAGAAATTCAGCTAGCACTGTCATTTTGAAACAAAAGTGTTACCACTGCATATAGGAGGGTCAGTCCAAGGCCGGGCACTGTAATTGCCCTTATATAGCCTGGTAAGATTTCTCCTCTACCATATTTAGCTTTTTGGAAGAGTACTGACTCTCTTTCTCTAGTTGCCTGGAAAAATGGAATCTATCTGCCACTCTGCGAGTAAGTTACCTTAGTTTTCATTGTTTTGGTGATGAAATATATTAGAAATTCAGTCAACTTAACTCACTGCTACAGGTGATCACAAATAGTTTTTCTCTTTGATTTGAAGAAAATCCTCTATTTTCTTTGAAAATACATAACAAAGAAAAATAATTTTTATGCTTAATTCCCAAGGCTTTTTTCCTGTATAGTAATTAAAGAAAATGATCATAGAAATCATAATAATATAGTCTACAGTGTATTATAATAATTAAAAAATAACTTATTTATTTTTAAGGAGAAATTGTAGGAATTGAATTATTTAACGTGTTTCTCTAATGTATACAAAAGGTTCTTTATTAGGTTTCCAAAAATACGCTCCATTGTCAAGAACATTTGCATTATATCTGTATTCAAATATGATGAATACATTTGAATACAGGTATGACATACCAAATGATTTGTTGTACTGCAAGCAAGAGAAAAGGAATTATTAGTGCCTCATAGCTCTAATATTTTACAATGGTACAAGTAATAAGGAGCAGTATTAGCTGGAGAACCCAGTCTGTGTCTGTTACACAATCACAAGCTGCTATGTCGTATCTAACATATGCAGTGTGAGAGACGGACTCCTTGATGGCCTTTAATCCAGCGACATCTTGAAAAAGAATCATCACTGGGAATGGAACAAATTTCATGACGAGGCCCTTGAACTGCTAATACTGGAAGCACAGACCTTCCAGACTCTGGGACCTCTTCACCCAGAGGATCCAATAACAATAGAATGGGGATTCTCAGCTAGTGCCTTATCATATCACTTTTGGCAAAAGGGACCTAGTGGGAGTACACGACCCATTGGCTTCTATTCACAATCTTTTAAGGACTCAGAAAAACGATACTCCACACTGGAGAAGGGATTGCTAACAGTGTGCACAGCACTAACAGAGGTCAGTAAAATTGTTAAAAAACAAAAGGTGATACTACAGGGTCCTTTCAAAGTAGTTAATCATGTGCTGTCTGGGAAAGCCCCTCCAGAGGGTATATCCCAAAAGGGGACAATCAGGAAATGGTATAGCCAGATTGAGTGCTACTCTGGGCTTTTCAAGCTAGAGGAAGGCCCGGACAAACAGCTAAAAATCCAGGAACACATTGAATCCATGGAGGAAAAAGAGTTAACAATGAAAACTCCCAGTCCTATTAAGGAGGCCCCCGAATACAAAAGTGAAATGATTAATGCCTGGTTCACAGACGCGTCAGCCAGAAGAGAGGGTAAAACCTGGTTTTTCAAATCTGCTGCAGTCAAACCCTCCACGGCTGAACGCATAATAAATCATGATAAGGGCAGTGCACAAGTGGGGGAGCTGGATGCTGTTCTCAATGTGTTTGTATGGGAAAAGGCCGCCAAGGACGCTGTGTACATCTACACAGATTCCTTTTCGGTCTTCAAGGGCTGTGTGGAATGGATAACTTTCTGGGAACAGAACAATTGGGAGATTAACAGGGTGCCAGTGTGGCAGAAAGAAAAATGGCAACAGATCCTAAAAATTGCCAAGAAAAATCCTAACTTTCATGTGGGGTGGATTCCTGCTCACCAGACCAGTCTGAAAAATGATGCTAGCAGGTGGAACAACTATGTTGATGAACTGGCCAAAATCAATGTAGTGGAAATCAGAACAGCTGAAGAAAACCAGGAGTGGGAGAGGTTGCTTGAATGGCTTCATTGTAAAAGGGGTCACTCAGGGATCTTTGATTTGTATAAGGAGGCACAAACCAGGGGATGGCCTGTTACCCGTGAACAGTGTAAAACAATCATTTCTGAATGTGATCTGTGTAAGATCCGGTTGGGGAAGCATCCCCTGACAGCTGACACTCTGCATATTCGAGAAGGAAAGTCCTTGTGGTCCACTTGGCAGGTGGACTACATTGGTCCTTTCCGCAAATCAGGGAACAAACAGTATATCATTGTGATGGTTGAAGTGGTATCAGGTCTAACTTGTGCTGAAGCTGTTTCTAAAGCAAATGGTGAAAATACGGTCCGCTTCCTGGAAAGGGTATTTGGGGTATTACCTAAACCTACACATATTCAGTCTGATAATGGCACTCACTTCACTTCACATCTGGTACAACAGTGGGTCGCGGCTTTCCCTGTCTCGGTTCGTGACATGCAGTTTTGTTGCTCTCCAAGATGTGAAATAAAGGTACATTTGACTTTCCCTGGGCCTTAATGGGCTTACCTTGGCAGACCTTCAGCATTCAGGAGTTGAATGCTGCTGCTTAACTGAAATTGGACCTTTCTGCTTTAAGACCAAAGGTCTAATTTTCAGCTCATTAACTTACATGTGCAAATCAGACTGTCTAGTCTCACTTTGTGGACTCTCTGGCTTTCTATCACTAGTCAGAGATATTTGATGGCCTTGGCAAATGACTGCACAGACCTTGTACAATAAAGCTTCAAAACCATCATTCAGTGCTTTGGCTGGAACAAGATAGATAGAGGGTAAAAAAAAAAAAAAGAGAGAGGGGGAGAAACAAAATAAATACTTAGCTATATCTATGCCTGAAAGTTTTTGTATCTCCAGGGAACTTTGGGGATTTCAGGTGGCATCTTCTCAACATCTCAATAAACTGGATGTCCCCATGAAACCCCCACTTCCCTCCCCTCTGCACAGTCCCTGTCGTTGTGGATGTTGCACACATCTTCCCTTCATCAAGGCCTTTTGGCTCTATGAACTGCTACAAGTGTCCACAAGTTTCAGTGTTAATACTGATCCTTCTTGATACTCTTTTTGGAAGAAATGCGACTCTAAACAGTTAAGAAGAAACTGGTGAGAAAAGGAAAAGCAAAGGCTTGGTATTAGAAATCCATGTACATTTTTTTTTGTGGTCTGTGATCGCAAAGTCTTGTAAAAGTATTTAACAGTTAAGGAGCATATTCCATGTTTTATGCACAATGTAGCAGAATGAAATTGGACAAAGAACCTAAAGTGAAATGTAAGCATTTAGCACTATAGTTTGACATTGATAAGATAATTTTTTAAATGGCATTACTTATGTGTTAGTGTACTGTTCATCTTTCTTTCATAAGATTCCTTTCAAAAAGAAGAAAAATTTGGGATATTCATTTGTATGGGTCAGTATCCTTGGGGAGAGATATCTGCACTGTATATTTTACATCTCAGTATCAGATGTTCTAAGTTACTTTCTTTTTTGTATCCTATTTCTCTCCTCATTGATGATAGAGGCAAATTATATTTCTAATTTCTGTTTTTCTATATAATACTTAAACTGAGAACTATAAAGAAGCCCGAAGTAGAGAAAACTAATAAGGCTCATGAGGGTGTTGAGGGTGTTGCTCTTGTAAGATACATTTAATTTACAAACCATAGAGTCAATTCCCAGATACAGAGGCAAATCAGGTGTCATTCGATATTGCTAGTAAGGTTTAGATGCATGCTGTACTCTATTGGAGTGACTGATACTGTCTTTTTCAGCTGCTACTTGTGGAATCAGCAGACATTGTTATAGTGACTTTAATATTTTAGAACTACTCACTCCTCAAAAAACCTGAAAATTACTCCATTTTGTTTTATACAATGAGACTGGTCATTCAACATGGAGGTAATAATTTTCTCAGACAGGAAACCGTCTTGAAATTACACTTGCATTAGGTCATCTGCTGACACTTTATAACTAACAGCTCACTATTTAATTAGCCGGTTTCAATGCATTAGTGAATTAGTGATTAATAAACATATGAATTTTTGTATTATTTTGTTGATAACACACACTTAGTGCACTGTTAACCTGATAAAATGTTGCTAGGGTATTAATTCTGGAATTCTGTTCTTACACATTCCAGCCCACAATTATTACAATTGTATTGCACAAAATGGTCTTAGCTGCTAGAGCCTCTGAGCACTGAGAGCTGTGCTTGGCAGCAACAAACATGTGTGGATGAGGCAGTGAAGGATGAAACAGTGAAGGATGAGGCATGTTGTTGCCAGGAGGTCTGCCTTGGGAGAAACAGCAAGCACAGAGGAGAGATTCACTTATGTCTTTTGAACATGTACAGGATACTTTGGAAAAGCTTAAAATATAGGAGTTAAATAGACTACAGGCATGAGCGATATTAAGTTTGGCTTAATAAAAAAATCCTAGGTAAAATGAAATTTCCTTCCTAACTGAGATGCAAAGAAGCAGTATGAGCTTAATTTTAAGACAACATGTAAATTCTAAGACAACATGGCTGGTTATGGTGTTGAGCATTCACAATAAGGTATCAGTATGTCTTCATCAGGGATCTTTACCACATCTCAGGTCAATGGGACATTTATATACTTTTTCATCCCATGAACTCTAAGGGTGAAGTCTTTTCAACTTCAACATTGTTTAGGAAAGCATTTAAACATACTGATCTTTAAGAACTTCAGTTTTCTCATTATCTTCAATGGACGTTCAACTGTCTTGAAACAGACATGGATGTTCTCACAGCACTGTATTAAGTTTGCTTTAAAATCAGTAAAGTTAAAGCAGTGCACTTTAAAAGTCAACTGAAGTTAAGACGAAGACCCATATATACATTTTGCTAAGCAGCTTCCCTGGACACATTTTATACTAATAATCTCCAATTTAAATGGGAAATATCCAGTACTCTACAGATTATATTAAACCCAGTATGCCAAGGATCTAAGGTATACTCAATTTATTCCATACAGTAAAATAACTCAAACTCTGACAAACCAGTTATATCTTCAATACTTAAGAACTTTCCATACATATTCTATCTCTGCATGAAGCATCCAAAGAAACCAGGTTTGTGACCCACTGCTTTCTAAATCTCTGGAGACAGTGTTTTTATGTTCAGTGTGATAGTGATGAAAATCCAGTGAGAAGGCAGATGTCCTGGCCCACAAAACTTCTCAGGATGGTATTCTGTCAGGGAGCCATCTTGATGTGCTGTTTGTCCATTGCCCCCACTCCAAAGTTAAGTTGGGAGGAGACATACATGTTTTCTTGGATTTGCCTGCCTTGTCAAATATTCAGGTAGAGAAGACCATAAGTTGGCTTCTGATTTGTATCCTGAGTATCATAGCTCTTGCCTTAAAGCAGCTAGAAACGCCTCTTTCTGAGGACATTTTTTTAGTACTTACTTGCACATACACACATTAAAATGTGAGTCTTTCTGAGTCATCTGCTTTTGTAACCTTAGCTCTTGCTTAACACTGAATTTATTTAAAGAATTTTATATTTTCTATTGTCAGACTGGATATTTACCTCCCACTTGGTAAATAATAGCCTTACTTGTCTTCCATAAAATCCTTGATCTGATCCAGTATTTATGTTACAGGAGGGAGACCATTATCATGTCACACTATGCTACCACATCGGAGTTATTTCTATACAAGAGCTATTATCTCTGTAACTACTTGAGCAGAAAGAAATTTTTGTGTTATGTACATGTAATCTCTGAGAACTATACTTAATTCACCACAACTGACAACCCCACTTCTGCTCTTGTTGAACTTGAATGTCAGCTGAAAAAGTGAGTGGCTACTTTTATACTTCATCCTTCAACTCCACCATCCTTGCAGAAAAATGAGTTACCGGAACATTCCATAGTTGTCAAAACAAGTGCAAAGTACTGAAATACTAGTAAATATAAATGAACCATCTAGATAAATATAGCTTTAGCTGCAGAATGATGAGAAGAGGCAGAAAATAGGAGGCAGGACTAGTGAAATAGCTGTTTTCCTCATATCCCTTCAACTTGAAGAATATCACTAAAAGGTACAATTGTTCTTGTCAATCACACCTTTGTCTCAGTTTGACTAAAACCTTCCACCTACATTAGAAATCCATTAAGAGTGCTGCTTTTATGACAAGTTTGCTACTAGAGAAAGGAGTGGTTTACCCCTTAGTATAAATTCATTTTTTACACTTAATTTTTTTTTGCTATTATACATGGCAGCCTGAGGCCACTAAGCTGCCTGTGTGCTATGATTTAAGGTAACTCCAATAGGGCCAAAGAAAACAGATGGTCACTATGGATAATTTATGACATTTCTTCAATTTTCTTCAACAGACCTTTGTGAGGTCAAACTGCTCATGGTAGGAAAACATTTTGGTTATGAAGATCTTAATGAAGATCTGTAATTGTAGGAAACAAAAAGAAACCAGCTGTAGAACTTTACAGATGAGTTGAAATAATTAAGCTATTGTAAAAAAAGTTGTATCCCTGAGTACAGGATCAGACACTGTTTCAAAAGAATATTTGAACATTGAAAGTTTCTACTGAAAGGTGATTAGGAGCATCTAATCTTGGGTAATTTTAAAATAAATTGATTTTCACAGAGAATATTTCACTTTTTGAAAACCAGATTTCATGAAGATTTCAAGTCTAATACCATAGGCTACCCTGGAGGCAAGTTTGCCTTATTTGTTTTTTTTTTTTCCAATGAAAAGTTACTGGAAAGGTAATTTTTTATGGTACTTTAAAGTATGCCAACAATTTTTAAAAGGTCCTTAAAAATTTTTGAAGAATATGCCCTTTGTATGTTTCACAAGAAAAAAAGAAAAAAGAGCTGGAATTAAGAATGTGTTAGAAAGATTAGCAAGCTGTATCCTCTCAAAGGATGCTTTTCCTCGTCTTCTATAGTCCTTTTTCCCCGTATTTGTCTTTCTTGTTCTCTAGGACATTGCAAAGGCTTTGCAAAATCTTCTTTCTTCCACATCAGTACTTTAAAGATGTGAGGTGCTTGGGAGGAGCTGTTTGCAAGACCTATTTTGAACATGAGTCAGTTTTGAAATATGTTTCTGAAATGCCTGAATTAAAAAGCAGTAAGTTTTTCCAATCATGGGAGCTAACAGAGACACTGAAATAAAAGGCCCAATTCAGAAATAATATATAGATCCTGGTTATTAACTGAAATGCTTTTTAGTTTTGGACAGAAAAAAAGTCTGACGATCAAAGTCTGGAACAGTGTCTGTGTCAGGCAGGAAAAAAAAGAGCTTAGACAGCTGAGGATGAACTCATATGCCAAGTTATTAAGCAGCAACTTTTATCCCCTTCCTCCCAAAACAGATACACACACAAAGAATTTCAGAAGCAGATTATTTCAATCATCTTTCAAACATGAACTAAGTTCCTTCCCCATCAAAACCTTATAATCTCAGGCAGTTTAAAAATATAATTACAACTCTTGACTATATCAGAGTTCTTTTAAGGGCTTATATCATCTCTTCTGTACAGACACCAGCATGTTAAACCCAGTCCAAGTAATCTGTTTTATATGGTTATTTGCATGTATGCACACAAACATTAGTGTGTAAGGTATATATTTTATGACTCTCTTAAATCTGTTAGTATATAATTTTCTGCTCAGGTAATGTAGAAAATTCTCATCTCACTACGCGTCACCTCAATGTTATGCTAAGTATAATTTTTATTATTATTTATTATCATTTAGACTAAAATAAATCAAATGTTGAGCATTCTTCTAAAAAAAATGGAAAAGTAATAGAATTTTTAACAAGTTTATTCTGTTTCCTCTAAACATCAATTCATAATGATGTGAAAGCTGCAATGTTTCCTCCTTTGGCTAAGAATTTCTTTTGGTTCTAGCACCGTAAAAGTAGGATTTTAAAAATTATTTATATCTCAGCGATTCCTAGGGGCTTGCCCCCATGATTTGGATTCTTCTGCATACATAGTAGAAACCGTCTCTATTTTAAATATTTCTGTCTAAGTTACTGAAGATACACAGTATGTGGCATGAAGAAAGAATGATGGACAATACTCTTGCTAAAAATGGAAATGTTTTTTATTTCATGAAGTATGTGTATCTGTATTTTTTCATGATAAGAGTTGCGTGTTCCCCTAAATAATTAGTATGAACTCACTGAAATCTGATTTCTTTTTTTTTATAGGGATAAATATTCCTTTTACTCTCTTTATGAATGCTTTTTTTTCCTATTGACGGTGTGCATGGATCTCACCACTCTACTCTTTTAAAAGACAGATTTCATATTGTGATCTTCAGCAGTGAAACATGGATTGACATGATCATGGATAGATGTTCCTTACCTTGATTGCTTGAAGAACTCTTGATTCCTCGAAGAACTCTTGATTCCTCTTCTTGAGTTTGTTAATATGAATATAGGTAAACTGAAAAAAAAATAAAATAAATTAAAATATCATAAATTTCTCTGTGTTTACAAGATGTGGGCTTTTTTGCAACTTAGTTATCAGAAATACCAGAGGGGGACAATAAACTATAATTTGATCTTTTATGAGAAAAAGAGTATTGTTGTCCGCATCTTGCAATACTAGCGTAAGTGCTTATATTGAAAACAATGGCAAAATCAATCCTTTTCAGAAACTCTGAAATTTTCAGACTTTAGATTACTCAGTACTCACATGGCTTGGTTTATTTCACTTGCCATTCTAGGAGTTTAAAACTCAAAACTGAAGCTTCTCTCAGCTATGCAAAATGAACATTGAAATTCAGCCTTCTCAGACATTATGGTCTAATTGGAAATTCCATCTATCACTAAAACTATGTTTAATGATACTATTATAAATATAAATATTTCTTCATATATGTGGGAAAAATGCTTTGTGAATTAAAGGTCATTCAGTGAAGATTTCTTGTCTCTGTTCAGAAGGTAGTTAGAACTGTGTGGACCCATAAATTACATAGACCTTTGTGAGCTCATTGTCAAAAGCTGTAGTATTGAGAGAGACGTGAACATGCACATCAATTTTGATACTTTACTCCATTACTGAGCCTTAGGAAACTAATGAATTTTACAATAATCTACAAATGTAAATTACTATTTTAAAAAGTGAAAATTTTCATTCTTCCTAAAATTTTGCTTCTTTCCTTGTTTCTGTATTACATATTTCACAGAACTCCATGTTTACGAAAGGATCGAGAGTTGTTCATTAGCTATATGTTTTATAAGAGTTCTTAGTGTTTCAGCTGGGCAGATTTAAGCGTAAGTATTTCTTATGAGTAAAAACTGAAAAGGTGTTTGGATAAAAACGAGGTTTGTAGTAGCATATATAAAACAAAAGCAATATATGCCATAGTGAAAGAACAAACAAACTATGGCTTCTGATGCCTAAATACCAAGTACCATTTTTATTCATAATGGATTGAAACTAGTGAGGTACTTGCAGAATAAGATAACATATGGTTGTTTAAAAATGGCACACCTGGAATAGTTGATATTCGTAAGAAATAATGGTTAGGTTAAATGATGAGAAGCTCTAGAGCAGCTACTTTTGGTGTCTAATCACTACCATTGATCCACAGCAGTTATAGGATATGAACTCTCTATTTAAACAAAGGAGATAATAACTTTAGGTATTTTTTATTTCCATAATTTTTCAAACTTGTCTGATCTTATTTATTAGTCAGTCATAACAAAACAAGTAAAATGTTAATTCCTTCTCCCTTCTCTTGTGTCTGATGATGTATGGCCCCAGATCCTCACAATTTTGTGAAGTTCTTGTGCTGTGAAATACATGTATTGCTGTTTTACACAATATGTTAAAACTCATTAAAAAAGCTCAAAAAATATATTAAAAAAAAATCCACGTAGTTGAGCTGTGGTTAATATTTAACTTAATGAGAAATGAATCAGTGGTGTCAGAACATCAACAAGCTAGTTATAAATGCTGCCAATCATTAAAACATCAAATTTCTCACAAAATATAACCAAACTTCACATTGCCTAAAGAGGCTTCTAAAGTGGCATCTGGTTATTTCATTATAAATTTTAGCTCAATAATGTTCCTAAAATTAATTAATTTAATAGCTCAGGGCTTGTTACATGTTTTAACAACTAAATTTAATTATTCTCTGATGTATGAGCCTCAGCCCTGAGGCCAATTATAAAACTTCCTTTCAACCTGTCTATTCTTGTGTGATGATAAAACCTCTCTCTTCCATTCTTCCCCTAGAATTAATAAAACGTATGTTTTAGTCTGCAGTCTCAACAGGCAGATCTTAGTGACATGTCTTTACCAAAACAGTGCAAACAATTAGGTTATGTCCCATCTCCAGATTTTTAAGCATGGAGCACAGCAATGAAGCTTTTTTTAACAATATTTTTCTGGAATAACGGTTGCTATTTTTAATCCCAGTATATTTTCCTTCTGGAGCTTCCTGAGGGTGAACTTGTCTCTGGAATACCGCATGCATATCTACACACACATGTATCACTACTTCCTAGAATCCAGAAGCCTGGGAAAGCTGAGAAAGATGACTCAAGGAAAAGTGAGAAATGAAAAATTAATTATGATATAAGGCAACTCAATCAAACATGAGATATTTTCTAAAAGTAATACTAAACAAATGCAATTAAAAAAACATCAAAACACAGCTTTTAAAAGTGATGTTAAATAAATGTACTTATAAAACATAAAAATTTAAAGTTATGTTAAATGAATGCAATTATAAAACATCCAAAACCATTTTCTAATAGTAATATTTAGCAAATGCAATGAAAGAACATTCAAATACAGTTTTTAAAATAATGTTCAGGACTGTGGCCTGAAATGAGCTGTTTATAAGACCGTTGATTGAATTTCCTTTATCTTATTGTTAATTAATGTTACAAATTGTGGGACTCATACACTAAATTAGACATAGCTTTAATTATATGTACAATTATATACAAGTATGTTCAGGAATGTGCAAAAGCCTCTTGCCTCCCCCCACCCCCAGCAACTCTCCCAGCACTCTCCTGAGCTGTGAGCAGTCCCAAAAAGTCTCGGACCACTGTTTGAGATAGCAGCAGAGCAGACAGGGGCTTAGGGTAGAGTTCTGAGGTCAGTGATGCCTGAGCCTAGGGTCAAGGATGATGGATGGATGGAGTCCTCCTCGGACGCTGGCCATGGATAGAAGAGAAGGGAAGAAGAAGCAGGAAGGAAGTTGTCTTCTGTGATTTCTGACCTTCCTCGGAGCTTATGTAGATATATGGAATGGAATACCTTTGGTCAATTCTGCTGTCTGTCTAGTCCAACTCCCCTACGGGTGGGTCATAGATACAATTCTTCCACCCCAGTAGCCTCTGTAGCAACAGAGCTAAGAAGCGACCTTGGAGTCTCAGCAGAAACATAAACACTCCAGGGTTATCAGTCCACTAGTTGGAACACTTGCTGCCAGCTAAAAGAAAGCTTACTGAAGGAAAAAAAAAAAATTACTAAAAGAAAAATTAGCTTCATCCTGGCTCAACCCAGGACAGCATATTATATTTGTGAGCGTATTATAACTGAAGCTCTAAAGAAAAAACTATTGTTTTTCTGGGTTATAAAAGGTCTTAGAGCTAAATATTTCAGTAGTTTATTCAGTCCTCACATTTTAAAGAATGTTGTTCTGTTGCTGTTTAGATCCTTCCATGAAATTTCTTTCTAGAACTGCGTACTTGTCAAATCCATAGAGCCCACTGCTTGGACATGTTCCTGTGTGATGTACTCTAGGTGATCCTGCTCTGGCAGGGGGGTTGGACTAGATGATCTTTTGGGGTCCCTTCCAACCCCTAGGATTCTGTGATTCTGTGATTCTGTGTTTATTCTGAAGTGATTAAAAGTACCTGTCTGCTTCTTAACTTTGCAATTATTTTTTTCTAGGCATTTTCTCCCAGAATAGAAATGTTTAAACCTGAGTTTAAGTCTATGATCTTAAACCTTAAAACCAAATACACTGTAAATTAGAAATTAGTCTTCTATACTCATTAGGGTTTTCCTTAACTACAGTAGTTAACGAGTTGTAAAGCTTGTATACATCATGTAGTTGGTATCTAGAGCTCCCCCCCCGTAGTATTAGTAACATTTAAGAAAAGAGAAAAAATGCCATCAAACAGCACTACCACGTATTCAAAACTTGCACTTATGCTTTAAATTTCCAAGTGAGTGTTATTTATCTCATGTCTATTTTTCCTTAATTAGTAATATAAACATTAATGAATGCTTGCAGCCCAGATTTGTCATATAATGTCAGATGATCCTGCTTACCAGCAGTAATAGAGATAAGATTACTTAAGCCTTCTAGTATATTAAAAAGTTGGTGATATTAGATTTTTGTCCCTTTGCCTTGCATTTTCAATTCTAGGTATTCATCTGCCATACTGACTCTCTCCACAATGCCATGTTTTGTCACTCAATGGTCAGACTCAACTGAATTTTTAGTTGCTATTATGATTTTTTTTGACTGGTCTGTTGAGAAATTTTGACTCCTCCCTACTAGGTTTTAAATTAGTAAGCCATTAAGTTTGATATTGGTGATCAATTGGTCAATTATTTTTTTTGTGTGACTTACTATAGATTTTACAAATCTATATATCAAAATAGGCTGCTAAACTTTAGATAGTCCAGGCCTCATGAAGTTACCAGAATAAACATCTTCATCCACAAAACTCAGATTTTACTGATTTATGACTTCTGAAAGTCAGGTCACTTCCTCTGAAGGCCCATTCTTGGTCACTCATGTCTAAAATATCAAAAACCTTTTCCAAATTATCAAAAGTTAGAACTAATTGCTCATGTCAATATAACACTGACAGTAAAGACATAAATATGATTTAAAGGTGTCTTGAGGGAAAAAAAGCTACAGAAGCCTAGCCTAAGGTTAATAACTCAATCCTTCAAGTATTCCAAATGTTTAATGCTGACATGTACTGACGTACTTTTGCTTAGTGAGTTTTTTTTGCCCTCTTCTTGATATAAAATTCAGGGATGTCCTTTTGGTCCATTAGCTTTACAGTGATATGTGAGAACAAGACATAGCCATTTTTTCATAGATACAAAATATACCCTTTCCCAGGCCTCATTTTAAATTCTTATCCTCTTGAAATATGGGTGTGTCTGACTCAATACGTTAGCTGAGATCAGGTTATTGTAGCAGGACGCTCCATCTCAGTGTGCTTGCCTCACTTTCTTTTTGTGATTCAATGGTTCTCTGTTTTACAGACCCTGATCTGGAGTGGAAAGATTCCCATGGGAAAGGAAAGGGCATAGCAAGCTCTGAACTCATAACAACCTCGAAAGTACAAGTAGAAGGTGAAGTTGGTATCTGTAAAACTAGCTGCTCTCCAGTGTTGAAGAACTCGGAGCAAAACCCAGCCACAATTAGGCCCAAAACAGAGATAAAACAAGAATGAACAGATAAATAAAGAGTTATTCTCCAATGAGAGATTTTGGAGGTATGGCTAAATAGTTAAATGACAGCAGTCTATCCACTTAATTTTAAAAAATTGGTCCCATCTTTGATCAGAGATACTCCTGTACACTTTCACAGGAGGTATGCTGGGCCTTCTCCTCACCAGCAGGGATGCCTGCCTGAGAGATTGCTCCTCTGAATTTGAGGAATGACACAAGGGACACCTGGCTGTGGCCGTAAGAGGGTGAGAGATATCAGCTCCCTATGTATTTTCATTAGTCGGCTTTAAATATTAAGAAATCTTTCATTGTTAAGTTCTAGAACTTTAAGACCTTAGGATCCTTTTTACATAATTGCAATTATTGTATTACCTCCTTGTCTAGGTACTATTTTAATAATTGTTTTAGATCTAATATAATACCTTTTAATAAGTAAGATGCTAGCATTAGCATTTAAATGGTTAACCTCTGCCAACTGACTGACTATTAGTTGTGCATTTTTTTGTTAAAATACCTCTTTGCATTAGTGCTTTAACACTCTGTTCTGCTACCTTAATATTCCAACACCCATACAATCCAGCTGTGCTTTTCTTTGGTGGTTCTGTCATTAAGGCTTTATTGTTGTTTGCAAAAAATCTTGTTTTGTGCATATAAATCTCATCTGCTATCTTGCCCCATTTGGGACAGTTATTAACAAAATTTCCCAATAACTCCTCATTACTACACTTTGGTTTACATTGCAGTGCATCTCTGAGATGGAATTAAATCAGAAGATTGGTCTTTAGTCTACAAATTTAGTTTACAGCTGGTGCAAAGTAACATGCCTCTCATCCACAAAGAGTGTATGGTATGATGTTAGGTCCTTAACACCAATTCATACCTACTGGACCAAACTGCGTAGATGTAGAATGGAATACCTTTCAGTCTCCTTCAGACTGTGTACGCTTATGCAGACATAAGTGTCTGGTGAGGACTAAAGCAAGAAGTAATCAAAGCAACCAATAATAAACCAAACCAACAGCAGCGAAGTAAGCCAATGCAGCATCATCACTGACAGCTTGTTATCACCAGCATTTAGCCCCAAACCAGCTACCATCCCAAGAGAAGGAGGAAACTGTTATAATGTTTTACCTGCAGTTATCTCTGAGGCAGGCTGACAAAAATCTAAAATTCAAGTCTTTTCAGAATACAAATCTTTCTGGTTTAGGTATAATGGCCTTCTAAGAAGGCTTAAAAAAGGTGGGTGTCAGAATGAAAATTATCTCTTAACAATTACATGTTTGCATAACAGCAGTGAAATCAGTAAGTCAAAAGTATTTTAAATCACTGCGTTTCTAGATACATAAGTCATGTCTCAGCCTAATAAACTCTTTTAAGAACTTGTAAAGAAATATATTCAGTAATATTTTAGGTCTGCAGCAGTAGAACTATACATTAATTCTTGAAAGAGCATTTGGGAACCATATTGTCTGCAGCAAACCCTTAGGCCAGCTCTTGACTTAGGTTAGCCACAGACAAGGTAGATAGCCCCTATTTGAATTGTATATAAAAGGGGGAACAGGCAGAAGATGAGGGAATAGACACTTCACAAAGAGTGATATTCCTAAGGTAAGAGGTAATACATTGGTTTTATTACTTTCTTTGCTAGGTGGAAGTTAGGAAAGTTACGGAAATGGAGAATTTATTTAAGCCTTTGGCACTGAAGATGGAGAGCTCATAATCTTCTAAAATGTTCTTTGGTAGTCATAGATCAAGCATAGCAGACTTCATTTACAAAAAAAAGTATTTGCTCTTTCAAGTGGTTTCTGGGTCATTCATTTTATTTGGTCTATATCTAGCTGGAGGATAAATATTGTGTGACTCCTGGACAGAAATTATTGAAGAAAATGAAAATAACATGCTTAGTGTTTTTCTTTTAAAGGTAATTTTTCCAAATCAGAATTTCACGAAGTCTGTTACATTCTCCTTAAAAACCTGAATTGGAAGATATGTACAAAACTGGTAAGAGGTGCTGATTTGAAATCTCTTATGAGAAATCTTATGAGAAAAATCTATCAGAGCATATCAGCACTAGAAATCGTTACATAATGTAGTACACCTTCTCAGCACTCAGCAGAGTCCTTTGTACAGAATTACAATACTTTAAAGCACTTGATAAATCAGAAGAAATAAAAGTTTACTCTGGATCATTCAGTCCAGCCCCATGCTAACATTAATATAACCAGAGCATAAAACTGTAAAGACAGACAATAATAGGTGTATTTATATCATAATAGGTGTATTTAATTAAATAAAGATGGAAGTCCTTGGAAGTTCTTATTAATGTAAAAAAAATCAGTGTTTATTTGATTGCAAATTTCGATTGCAAAGCTCAATTGAACACCTTTCATTAAATCCCAACACACACCCTGACACAGTCTGTTTTTGAGAAGGCATATATATCAGTTTGAAAACTGTCATGAAATTAATTGTTGCTAATAGATACCTTTAATATTAAATGTTTTGTAAAATATGAACATTATTTTTCCTGTATAATATTTACATAGATTCTAGCTCAAAGTGTTTAAAGGCCTGTTAAGGAAATAACCAAAAAGTATAGCTAGCAGGTGAAAGTTTTTACTTGACAACAAATTTATTTTGTGTGTCCAAAGAAGGGCAATTAAGCTGGTGAAAGCTCTGAAGCACAAGTCTTATGAGGAGCTGCTAGGGGAACTGGGGTTGTTTAGTCTGGAGAAAGGAGGCTGAGGGGAGACCTTATTGCTTTCTACAACTCCCTGAAAAGGAGGTTGTAGTGAGGCGGGGGTAGGTCTCTTCTCCCAAGTAACAAGCAAAAAAATAAGGGGAAATGGTCTTAAGTTGTGCCAGAGGAGGCTTATATTGTCTATTAAGAAAAATGTCTTTACTGAAAGCATGGTCAAGCATTGGAACAGGCTGCCCAGGGAAGTGGTGTAGTCACCATCCCTGGATATGTTAAAAAAGCTTGTAGATGTGGTGCTCAGGGACATGGTTTAGTGCTGGAATTAGCAGTCCTGGGTTAACTATTGGACTTAGTGGTCTTAAACGTCTTTTTTAACCAAAACAATTGTGTGATTCTGTGATTCTATGATTATTTGTTTAAGCAATATCACCTACTCAAGATGCATAGGATAAGACCTGCCAAATAATATCACAGCAAAAGAAATATGGATATCATACAACCCAAGAAAAAAAAAATGACATACATGTTAAGCCCACAGTGAATTAATCAATTTAGCTTAACTGATGGCATTTTATGTAAATAAGGAACATACTACTTACAAAGTATAAAAAGTTTCATTACCAGACAAGATAAATAAATGAAGTATGTGTGTGTTTAAAATTTCAACAAAATGAATAGTGGTGGGTCATATGTGTGTATAGTAACTTTTCTGGTTGTGAGAGTGCAGAAAACTACTTCCATATATAAAACTGCAGTTAGATAGTCCCAAAGAAAATAAAAATGAGATACAGGCTATAATTCAATATTTGTTTTTTATAGAATAGAAGGATATTTTTGTGTATGCCTGGCTGTAAGAAAACAACCATTGTAGTCTAGCATCATTATAGCCATTGATCTCCAGTCCACACCTTTGAACTAGACTTTTCTGGTGGAGCAGTGAAGTGGAAAATGATCATGACCAGTCAGAAAGTAAAGTAGAGATTTAGGGAGCAAGAGTATTACCTAATATTTTTACATGTCTACAAGTTTTTATTAACTGCACTATCCTTTGTAACACCACCTTTTTCTTCTCTTGATTCCTGTAACTAAAGAATCCCTGTTTGCCATCGTAGTGATTGCCCATCCTTCCATTGAAGCAGATTTGTTGTGTCTGTCATCTGCTTCTATTTGCTGATGGAAAGACTTGTTTTCTCCAATCTTCTTCCACAAAAATCTGGGAAAACTTCTCCAAATGTATTTTAAGAGGATAAAGGAAGTCAAAGAACATTAATAAATGCAGTAAATCTAACTAAAAACATCACAATATTGAAAAAAATATGAACATTAACACAGTAACATTTGTCTTTGTAGTGAGATGATAAATGTAAATTTAACACCTGAATTCAGCAAATTATTTAAGCATATGAGATAAGTAAATTCAGGTCAATACTATTGCATCTGTGTTTTTGTTAAGGAAGACTGCATGAATGTTACACTGGAGAAGCTGAACCAGACAGTCCAGTGAATCCAGACATTTTTTAGGTCTAAAATTTCATAAGCGGATTTATGATTCCCTGCTAGAGTAGTCTTTGAAGAATTACTTCTAACTTGCTAGGGTTAACATGGAGAATGTGAGCAATTTTGCATTGATATTATCTAGTTTTTCTAGATTACTTTCTGTTACCTTTTTTTTACACTAGAGAGTCAGTGCATCTGGCAACTCATTTAGGTAAAGGACAATTATCAATCACCTTCCTTTTTCTCAGTTATGATGTATGAAGTCTTTCACACTTGTTAGATTTTAAAAGTATTTAAAGCTTATATTGTACTCCTGCTAATTTAAAGTCTATTACAAATAACTTTTTTGTGGAAACAGCCACCTTTGTTCATTTAGCAGCTCATGGTCACTCCAAAATTAATTACTCTGCTGCTGAATTTTTGCTTGCTTTCTTATGGAAAAAGCCACCATTAGATATTTTTCAATTACTGTGCCCTTCAACTCAATAAGGTTGTTTTGTAATGAATCTCTCATTTTAGAAGTTAATCATGTGCTTAATAGAACATCAGCCATTTCTCACTCTGTTGAAAAAGAGAGAAATCAAGAAATAAATGATAAATTCAGAGCTCAAAAGTGTTCTGTTTACAGGAATATAAAAAGATGTGAGGGTGGAGAGTTTCATAATGACCTAGCTTGTGATCCCTTACCCTCCTTCTAACATTTCTATGTCCTCCTGTCCTTCAGTTTTAAAATCCTGGACTCTTTGAAGCCAATAATACTTTTCCCAGAGCTACAGTATGTGAGCATTTCTCCTATAATGTTTACATTTCTCTGCATTATGGGAGCAAGTGACACAGAAATTCAGAGTTTCAGGTAAAAAATCCTCTGGTATTTACCACAGCAAAAGGCTGGAATAGCAAATGCTCTGTTAAAATGTATTTCATGGTGTGTGCAATGGTAGAGTCTCATATATTATCTTATCGCTCTCTCCTTTTTGTATTCTCTGGGTTTTTTTTGTGTTTTTTGTTCTTTTGGTATTATTTTATTTGTTTGTTTGTTTTGTTGTTGTTCCTTTCTTGTTTATTTTTTTTTTTTAATTTGGTTGCTTGTTTTTTTAATGGCAGACTTTTCTTCAAATTTAAAGTAATATAGATAGTAGCCCAGAAATACTCTGACAAAGAACAATGCATGAGAAAAGTATGTAAAGGTTCTGAGTATAAACAAAAAAAGTCATAATGACTGAATTTTCTCTGAAATCTTGAAGATAAATATAAGGCTATCTAGGAGAAATTTGGGTGTTTTGCTGTGGTTTTTTTTTTCCACAGGGAAGATCATGATTAGTAAACGTGGCAACAGGAGCAGAGTACTGAGAGGTGGAAGCCTTTGTTTACTTTCTTTTTCAGAAGCAATCTGCCACATGTTAGGCAAATATTTATCTTTTTTTCCATCCTAGGAAATGGGATGGAAAATAGGTGTTGTGTTTATAAAATATGATGTCTTCTTCAACTAGATAAGTAAAAATTTTGATTATTTTCTTACAATATTGGAATTCCATACTTCATTAAGGGACTTGTGGAATTGTGAGTTTTAGACTTTTACAGATTTCTACATGACTTAGACTTCTCTAACCAAGATTTTTAAGATTAGATCTTAAGGCATTATTTTCTTAAAAAAAAATAAAATTGTACAAATAGGCATTGTGCTTTGTACTTGAGTAACTTTATAATATTCTTTCCCCAGAAAACTTCCCTTGTGTCAAAGATCTCTAGTGTGGTATCTGAATTGTTTTGTAATCTGGGAAGTACAAATTGCATGTTATTAACATATATCCTTACTCTGTTTCGTTCCTGATTCAGTTATTCTTTTTAAAGTAAATGTTGAAAAAATAGTAATTAAAATTTTCAAGCATTTTCCCCATTATATTCTGCATGAAAGATGAAGAAAATAAAGGTGATGGAGACTAGAAAAAAAAGTTTTTAATAATGTGTTAAAAATAAAAATCTTTCACTTTGAATTCCCAGAGCAACTGTTTTGTAATTATACTCAGTTTGGCCAATGGACAGTCACTGGTTCTATATCCCCAGTAAAGTTAATCAGATTGTGAATTTGTTAGTTAGTTTATTTATTTATTTATTTTCTTGTTTGTTTCTAGAAATATTTTCTCATGCTAATTCATGTGATTTCCTGAACCAATTATGTTTACTCCATAATTCAAATGTTCAAAAAATAATTATTGAATTAATTGGATAGTCCTCTAATAAATGCATTGTGAAGATATATGTGTAGGAGTTCCATAGATATAATTAATAATGGTAAATATTTCAGTCAACTAACTGATTTTGTAGGATAATTTTATCTGATAACAGATAAAAGCTAGACCAAATACCAGCTTGAGACAGATTTTCGAAGAAATAGATTTGACAGATGTTACTATAGTTAGTAAAGTTAGTTATGTGATTATGATTCATTTTCAAATAAAAATGAAGATAACAAAATACAGACTTTCTGATGTCTAAATATTTAATTCCTACTTAAAGAAGAATTAATTTCATATTCTTCCCAGCTGGTCAGATTGACTCTTTCTATAAACATCAAAGAGTTTTAAGGAGAAACATTCACCTAGATAACCTTTTATATCCATCTGCTGGGAAAAGAGAAGTAAATTTATCTATAGAAGGAATATGTAAGTGCAGAGATATATAATGCAAATTTTCCTCTATATGAAGTCCATTAGAAACTAGTGTAAGCTAAGGCAAACTCCAAATACTTCATCTTTTACCTTGCCTAGAAAGATTACTTGAGTGTTCTTCAGAGAATGCTAAAAATTCAGACCATGTATTTGACATGAAATTAGTTGGCTGGTGCTCCCGAGTTTCCCAGATATGAGATTATTTACATTAATTTCCAAGCAGTCACACATCCAGCTGTCAAAAGGGCAAGGGAAGGTGCTCTACCTCAAATCTCTATCCTCAGCCAACTGCCTAGCTGAGCAGGAAACATATATCAGGTATCTGAAACCAACTGGAAGTAGGCTTTTCTGCAGCTGGTGAATGAGTTGAGCAGGGGGCTGGATATTTCCTGCTCAGAAAAAGAAGTTCCACCATCTCATAAATTCTTTTTTCTGCTGTTTCAAAATACTGTATATGCTATTTGTGCAAAAGTTGTATGTTTATCATATGATTCTATGATTCTATGGTTTAGTCACTGTAGTTAACAATTTTAAATCTGGGTCAAACCCATAATTTGCAATTAAATCCGTATTCATTGTGTTCCTTGCAACCTAACATTCAACAGAATTTGAGAAATATGTCTCTTTAACAATATATATTTAATAACATGTTCCACTAATCATAATAAAATTCATCTTAAATGTTGCATGCCTCCTTCTGAGGCTCATATTAAATTATTTCAGGTTCAGCAGTAAATAAAATTTTGAAGCATGAGCCACATATGTACTATTTGCTATATTAAATAAAGAATTATTATCTTAGCTGCTAAACATACTAAAATGATATGAATTTTCTTGTGATTTTCTACTGAAAAAACACAAGCTGGGAAGAATAAAGATGAACTTGAAAGGAAAATGAGTTACTGTAGGAAACCAAATTCAACAAATAAGTTGCTGAGTTAGAGCAATGCCAAACTCACACATATATCCTAAGATCTTCTACATTTCAATAAATAAAAATGCAATATTCTGTATTTTTTTTATTATGAACATTTTTTTTTTTAAATACTTGAGCACCCATTTTGACTGAGTAAACCATATATAAGTGCTTTTTTAATGAAATCTAGTAGCTTTTAATTTTGCTGTTTATACATTTAAAATTCAGCATATATATCACTACCTCCAGGATGAAAGCTTGTTTGTTATAGTGGAGGTCAGTATTAGCAGTGTTAAGCTGAAGAATTTAAAATAAAAAATATTATTTGAATATTCACTCTATAACAAAATACAGGTTTAATTTTAAAAAATATAAGTTTGAAACAGACACAGAAAGTGGAAGATTTCGGTAGTCCCTATTTATTTCTACATTCTACAGCCTGAAATCACATTCTAAATATTGATTGAAACATCAGGCTAAGAAAACATTTGCTACAATGAGCATAAAGTTGCTCCAATTAAATAGGTACCATATCAAATGAACTTGCTTGTTCTAAAATTAAATTAAATGGATTCTATGTGAAAATCAGACACTGGTGTTAGGTGGAACTTTCTGTCCTTTGTAAAACAGATGGTACATATTTATCTTTCCCCTGGGGACAAAATACTAGTATGAAAATCTAAGTGGCTGATCAACACGACCAGATAGATTTCAATCTCACAGTCCTTCTGCATTCAATGCAACTAACTTGCCAACTGATCTTTTTTGGAAAGAGAACCATATTTCTTCATTAAGCTATGTGTTATCTGTCCTGATTGCCACTCAGTTTGTTAATAGTCAGTTTGATAGGATGAAAAAGTCTGCTTAGATGTCAGGAATGTTAAAACAAAATAGGAAATGTACTGGTTGTTTTGGAAAGTGTGTGGTTAGGTTTAACTTACCTTGGAGTCTTACTACCTATTTATTTTAAGGCAAGTAGTTTCGTTTTCATCGATTATTTCTGGAAACTTTAAGTAGTTTTCAGACACTCTATTTCTTTCTTTTTTGTCTTTTTTCCTCCAACTGCCTCTTGATGTCCATTCCCCCTCTTCATATCAGAGAATCACAGAATCACAGAATTGTCATGTTTGGAAAGGACCTCTGAGTTGACTGAGTCCAACCATTTTTACACACCCCAAGAAAGACAAACTCACAATAAAAAACCACAATAACAAAAAAAACCCCACCACTAAAAAAAACAGCCCACAAACAAACAAACAAAACCAACAAAAAAGCACAAACAAAAAAACCCCAAAAAACCCCACCAAAAAACACCTACAAAAATCCCACAACCCCTAGACCATGCCCTGAAGTGCTACATATCACAGAATCACAGAATCACCAAGGCTGGAAAAGACCTTGAAGATCATCAAGTCCAGCCTATGACCAACACCACCACACCGTCTAGACCATGGCACTAAGTGCCACATCCAGCCTTTCCCTGAACACATCCAGGGACGGTGCCTCCACCACTTCCCTGGGAAGTCTATTCCAATATCTAATCACCCTCTCCGTGAGGAAGTGCTTCCTAATATCCAACCTAAACCTCCCTTGGAGCAGCTTCAGGCTGTGCCCTTTTGTCCTGTCACCAGTTGCCCGGGAGAAGAGCCCAGCCCCCACCTGACTACAACCTCCCTTCAGGTAGTTGAAGAGAGTGATGAGGTCCCCCCTGAGTCTCCTCTTCTCCAAGCTAAACAACCCCAACATCCTCAACCTCTCCCTGTAAGACTTTCTTTCTAGTCCTTTCACCAGCCTTGTTGCTCTCCTCTGGACCCACTCCAGCACCTCAACATCCTTCTTGAAGTGAGGGGCCCAGAACTGGACACAGTACTCAAGGTGAGGCCTCACCAGTGCTGAGTACGGGGGGAGAATTACATCCCTACTCCTGCTGGCCACACTACTCCTGATACAAGCCAGGACGCCATTGGCCTTCCGGGCCACCTGGGCACACTGCTGGCTCATGTTCAACCAGCTGTCCACCAGCACTCCCAGGTCCCTCTTTGCCAGGCTGCTCTCCAGCCACTCTTCCCCCAGCCTGTAGCGCTGCCTGGGGTTATTGTGGCCAAAGTGCAGGACCCTACACTTGGCAGATCAACACTCCCCCCAGCTTGGTGTCATCTGCGAATTTACTGAGGGTGGGCTCAATCCCCACATCCAGGTTGTCAATAAAGATATTGAATAGGCCTGGGCCCAGTACTGATCCCTGGGGGACACCGCTGGTCACCGGATACCAGCTGGATGCAGCTCCATTCACCATCACTCTCTGGGCCCGGTCATCCAACCAGTTTTTGACCCAGTGAAGGGTGCTGTCGCGGACCGAGATAGGTAAAGCCGCGACTCACACCCCCACCTCAGGGGATCGAGGGCTGAGGACCGCTCCCCGTCACACTCACAAACAACGCTTAGGAATCCGTTATAGAGTCTGTCTCTCACACTTTCCTAAACCCATGTTGGCTGGACCTGATCCCCTGGTTGTCTTTCACATGCCGCTTGATGGCACTTAGGATGATCTGTTCCACAACCTTGCCAGGCACCGAGGTCAGGCTGACAGGCCTATAGTTCCCCGGATCCTCCTTCTGGCCCTTCTTGTGGATGGACGTCACATTGGCCAACCTCCAGTCATCTGGGGCCTCCCCAGTGAGCCAGGACTGGTGATAAATGATTGAGAGCGGCTTAGCCAGTTCTTCCGCCAGCTCCCTCAGCACCCTAGGATGAATCCCATCCTTTCAGGTAGTTGTAGGGGGCAATGAGGTCTCCCCTCAGCCTCCTCTTCTTCAAACTAAACATCCCCAGTTCCCTCAACTGCTTCTTGAATGACTTGCTCTCTAGACCCTTCACCACCTTGGTAGCTCTCCTCTGGACATGCTCCAGCACCTCAATGTCCTTCTTATAATGAGGGGCCTAGAAATGAACACAGTACTTGAGGTGCAGCCTCCCCAGTGCCGAGTACAGGGGGAGGATCACTTCCTTACTGCTGCTGGCCACACTATTCCTGATGCAGGCCAGGATGCTATTGGCCTTCCTGGCCACCTGGGCACACTGCTGGCTCATGTTCATCTGGTTGCCACCCAGCACCCCCAGGTCCTTTTCTGCTGGGCAGCTTCCCAGCCACTCTTCACTCTTCCCCAAGCCTGTAGCATTCCATGGGGTTGTTGTGACTCAAATGCAGGACCCGGCACATGGCCTTATTGAATCTCTTACCATTGGCCTCAGCCCATTAATCCAGCCTGTCCAGGTCCCTCTGTAGAGCCTTCATACCCTCAAGCAGAGCAGACCTCCCACCCAATTTGGTGTCATCTGCCAACTTACTGAGGGTACACTCAATCCCTCATTCAGATCTTTGATAAAGATGTTGAACAAGACTGGTCCCAAAACTGAGCCCTTAGGGACACCACTAGTGACCAGCTGCCAATTAGATTTGACCCCATTTACCACAACTCTGAGCCTGGCCATCCAGCCAGTTTTTTACCCAGTGAAGAGTACACTTGCCTATGCCATGATTCACCAGCTTCTCCAAGAGAATGCTGTGGGAGACAGTGTCAAAGGCTTTACCAAAGTACAGGTAAACAACATACACAGCCTTCTACTCATCCAACAGGTGGGTCACATGGAAAGACATCAGGTTGTTCAAGTAAGACATCCTTTTCATAAACTCATGCTGGCTGGCCATGATCCCCTGGCTGCCCTGCACTTGCTGTGTGAGCTCACTCAAGATGAGCCTCCCCATGATCTTTTTCAGTACTAAGGTCAGTCTGACTGGCTTGTGGTTCCCTGGATCCTCCTTCCAGCTCTTCCTGTAGATGGGTGTCACAATAGCCAGCCTGCAGTCATCTGGAACCTCCTCTGTTGACCAGGATTGTTGAAAAATGATGGAGAGAGGCTTAGCAAGCTCCCCTGCCATCTCCCTCAGTACTCTTGGGTGGATTCCTTAAAGCCTCATAGACTTGTGTGTGTCTAGGTGCAGAAGCACGTCATTAACTCCTGGATGATGGGAGTGCTCCGTCCTTATTTTCCAGCTCAGCAGGCTGAACACTCTGGGGGTAGCTAGTCTGACTATAAAAGATGGAGGCAAAGAAGGCATTAGCCTTCTATTAGTATCAGCTGAAGAGGGGACATATTAAGGTTAAGATTACATTTAGACCAAAACTCCTGTACTATTCTGTATATATTACAGGACTAAACTCCTATAATACTCTCACAACTACCCTGAAATGTCCATTGACACAGAACGTAATTTTTGCTCCGTTACACATTAGAACAGCTTGAAGTAATGTAATTTTTTTCTGTGATTCCTTAACCACTGGTTACATACCAAGTCAGATTACACGGGTGGATTATTTGACCTCCTTATCCTTGATGCCATGTTGGTTAATCTAGTTGGTGCTGAAATTTGACTAAAGCACAGTTTTGCAAGAAGCTGAAAAATCACATTTATTGACATAGAGGACCAAATGTAAAATTTTAGGAATGATGCTTTCTGGTTATCAAGGTAAAGTGTAAGTACAAAAAAAGTACAACCTGATTTTATAGCATAATTCTCCCTTTGGTCATAAACATTGTTAATATAATCATTAGTAAACTGTTCAAGCTGCATTTAAATTCAACTGCAATATGTATATAAACTGTACTACCACTACTGCTCACCAAGGTGAGCAGCTCAGGTGCCAGAACAATCATCATTGTAGTGTTTTAGCATGGTGTATGGGGGGTTTCCGAAACTGGGGGATCCTCAGGGATATCTGTGAGTGTTGCTAGGAGCCCGCAGCTCCATGACAGCAGCTGACAAAACCTGGGTGGGCCATGAGCAACTGTGGCCAAGGCCCACCATATGAATAAACAAAGCTCTTAGGGAGGGTCTGCTACCAGAAGAGCCATGACCAGGACAGGCAAACAGGGTGTAGTATGTCATAAATGGTGTGGTGCAGCAGTTGGCATAGCAGTTGGTGCACAAGAAGGGCATTGAAGCTCTGTCAGCTCAACCAGGGAGCAATGGTATCCACCTGGCAGAAAGCCATGGCCGCTCTAACTCTACACCCACCAGGACTGATGCAGCTTCACAGACAGAGCTCTGTTGGGAACATGCTGCCACCCAGGTGTCCAGCTGCAGGCTGAGCCCTGCAGGGCAAAGGACTCGAGGAAGGCTGCATGCTCTACAGGAAGGAAATCTTAAAAGCCCAGGAGTAGGTTGTCCCCATGTGCCAAAAGATGTGCTGGCAGGAAAGAAGTCAAACCTGGCTGGACATAGAGCTTTGGTTAGAACTCAGGAAAAAGAAGAGGGAGATTTTGTGACCTTTGGAAGAAGAGGCAGGCAACTCAGGGTGATTATAAAGATGTTTCTAGGCTACAGAGAGAGAAAATTAGAAGGTCCAAAACCCAACTAGAACTTAATCTGGCTACTGCCATAAAAGACAATAAAAAGATTCTAGAAGTACATTAGCAACAAAACAAGAATCTATATCCATTATTTGGTGCAGAGGGAAACAGTGACAAAGGATGAGGAAAAGGCTGAGGTACTTAATGTCTTCATCACCTCTGTCTTTAGTAGTAAGACCAGATGTTCTCCAGGTATCCAGTCCCCAGAGCTGGAAGACAGTGACAGGGAACAGAACCAAGCCCCCATAATCCAAGGGGATATGGCTAGTAACCTGCTATACCACTTAGACAAACATAAGTATATGGGGCCAGATGGGATCCACCTAAGCATACTGAGGCAGCTGGAGTGCTCATTAAGCCACTTTCTACCATTTTTCAGCAGTCCTGGCTAACCAGGGAGGCCCCAGTTGACTGAAGGTTAGTAAGTGACAACCATCTACAAGAAGATACACAGCTTGGTGTCATCAGTAAACTTGCTGAGGGTGCACTCACTTTCACTGTCTATATTTTTGGCAAAGATGTGAAACAGCCCTGGTCCCAGGACCAACCCTTGAGGAATGCCTCTCATCACTGGTCTGCATTTGGATATCAAGCCATTGATTGCTAATCTTTGAGTGTGACCATCCAATCAATTCCTTATCCACCAAGTGTTCCATCGATTGAATCCATATCTTTCCAACTTAGAGGCCAGGATGTTGCAGGACAGTGTCACTTTGCACAAGTCTGGTAGAAGACATCATTTGCTGTTCCCTTGGTCACCAATGGTGTGTCCCCATCATAAAAGGCCACCAAATTCGTCAGGCATGGCTTGCCCTTAATGAAGCCATGTTGGTTGCCACCACCTCCACATTTTCCATGTGCCTTAACAGAGCCTTCAGGAGGATCTGCTCCACGATCTTGCCAGGCACAGAGGTGAGACAGACTGGCTTGTAGTTCCCTTGCTGTTCCTTTTTGCCCCTTTTGAAAGGGGGTTATGTTTCCCCTTCTCCAGTCAGTGAGAACTTCACTGGACTGCCATGACTTGTCAAATATGATGGAAAACAGCTTTGTAGCTTCATCCACTAGTTTCCACAGGAGCAGTGGATGGATCTCATCAAGTCCCATGGACTTATGTACTTTCAGGTTCTTTAGATGGTCTTGAACCTGCTCTTCTCCTACAGTGGGCTGATCTTCCTTCTCCCAGTCCCTGCCTTTTCCTCATCATGACTACAACAGCTAGCCTTTCACATCTCCATTAGCTTTGCTAACAAGTAGGATTTCTCCAAGTGGCATTAATATCACAAAGTCAAATTTAAAGTTCAGGTACTCTGTGGATTTTAGAGATTCACAAACCAAATTTGCTGGTAATTTCCATAAAGTCATAACATCACTAACTCCTATGCATATGTTAAATGATAGGCTATAAAAATGCATTCCTGTTATAAACAGTTTTCAAGAATCCTTAAGCTGCATTTTTACTTCACTCTGTAAAAATCACCACAATTACTGCATTGTTAAACATAGTGCAACTGCTCTGTACTAGAACACCAAAGGTGTCTTGACCTTGTGACATCACTGAGATTTTACTGTGCTTTTAAGCAGATTTAAAACAGCTGTATGCACGATGTCCACACTGTGTACATAGTAACTGATCTTAAGTTTCCAAAGGCAGATTTCAGATTTCTACTTTTAAAAATACACAGTTCACATAATTACAAGTCCCTACAATAGTACCTTCACTACTTGTTCTTACCTCAAGATAGTTTCCAAAACCACAAAATGGGCTCCTTGTTTTTGTCCCCTGTCCTGCCTCTACATTCCTTTAGGAGTTTCATCCACAGGAGATTAATTCTTTCACTTCTTTAGTCATCCACTGGATGCACTTTTCTACTGCTGGATGTGGGGCCCTGTCTGAATTTACTCGTTTCTGACAACTGAAAAAGTCTTTGGATCAGAAATATGCCAACTTACTCTTTTGTTTAGTAACTATCCTGAAATGTTCTGTTGACCCTTCCATAACACCTGTTCCTCCAAGCTCAAGCTTGGAGCATCCCGAAGTGTAAGAAATCAATTAAGAGATCCAGGACACCTGCATGGTTGAGCAGGGAGCTACCGAATAAGCTCAAGTGGAAGAAATAAGTTTATAGAACATGAAAAAAAGGGTAGACCACTTAGGAAGACTACAAGAATGTCATCAGAGTATGTAGGGATGCAACAAGAAAAGCTAATGTTTCCTTAGAATGAGACCTGGCAAGGGAGATCAAGGACAGCAAGAAAGATTTCTTCAAGTACATTGGAGGGAAAAGAAAGTCTAAAGGGAATGTGGCCCACTACTGAATGGAGTTGGTGCCCTAGTAACAGAGGATACAGAGAAGGCAGAGCAAGAGATCTCACTAAAATCTTAGGACTTCTGATCATGCATTAGGTTAAGTGGATGGTACTGCTTTGTTTTTCTGTTGCAATGTCTTATGGGCCACACAAATTATTGCACTGTCCATATTAGATAGTAGGCTTGAGATGCAAGAATAAAGAATTATGAAACATGAAATTGACAAAAACTCTTTAAAACAATTTTATCAGCAACATGACTTCTGTGAGGCTTATATCTACCTCATTTCTTACACTGTTGTTGCAGACAGCAATAGCCGATTTATAGGCCCAGCCAGAAAGTTCTCCGTCACAGAAGCCTCATCAGACACATGCCCAGAGACATTTGATTTCTGCAGAGATGTTCAAGGAAGGAAGATTTAAGACACAGCTGTGAGTTCTTTTTTCTCCAGGTGACTAATTTCCAGGTGTGTGATATGTTGATTTCACCTATGTGAATGGAAATTTTTATGTGGAAAATGAAGACTCAGGGAGGTAGAGCAGAAAAAATTGTGAGTGGGTCTGTTGCTCATGGACTTTGATCTTATTAATGTGATTTAAGTGAACTCAAGAGTTTCAGCTCTGAGCTACTGATCCTCTGTAACTATTTAGTCAGGGCCTAAATCCTATCTGATTGAAAATTATTTCTTCTCAGGTTTTCTAGGATTCATAAATTATAAATGTTACTTTTGTGATCTCTCTGAAATATTCTCAAGCTGATATATTGCAGGGAATTTCATGTCTGAGCTTGAGACTGGCCATTATCCAAAAAATAAGATGTATCAGTCTTCACCAGAAGTCCAGAAACTTAAGTTGTAAAAATATTTATGCCAGCATGAACAAATGCGTGCTCATCATTTTTATGCCTCTTTCATCTAATAATTTTCCTTTCACAATACAAAATAAAAAAGAGTATCTAATGGAAGTCCAAGACAATAATATTCAAAGGCATTTATAGATTACTAATTTTTAATTAATTGTGGTTGTTCCATACAACAGACTGTATTAAACTTAATGGTCCAGATCCTCAGATCATAACTTGGTTGAGTTCCATTCAAGTTAATGCATTCAGAAAGTTTTATATCAGATGGAGTTTTCCTGAGTTTCATGTAGTTCAATAGAATAGTTCTTTTTTTGGTGCTTGAATTTCTCTTCAGGGAAAGAGCTGACTGGGGCCCTATGTACTACCAAGCACTGTATTCCAAGTCAAGTGCTACAATTTTGCTGAAAACCAAAGCAGTAAAATAAGTTAATTTATTTTCTTAGAATCAAGACTTTTCCTTCATTTTAGAAACTTCATTGTACTGAGGTGGCTCTTGACTTTGCTATTTGGGTGAACAGTCACAGAACATTAAGGGTAGATGAAGGGAACTCTTGTGAGGAAAACTTGATTGCTTCTGGGCTGAAATACGGGTTCAATGTCAAGGAAAGCTTTGCAGAAGTTTGTAAGTGGGAGTGGATTACAATCTCCAGAAAAGAGATGGAGTGTGTCTCTCCAGACATTTAAAATTAAACTGAACTAAACACTTGAAATTGTGCTTTCTTTATTATCAGGAAAATTGAATAGAAGATGCAGATATATTCCACCTTACCTTCTTCATTTCTCATACTATGTTCTGTGGTTATATTGCTGTAGAAGTGCACATTATTATAGTGCTGTTGGAAATTCTGGCCCATTGAATTAGCTCCTAATACATTTACAATAAATAAAGAAATGGCAAGAGTCTCCTTTGCCTCTAATATCTTCCTAAACATAAACTGCCTGTCTCTTTCAATTTATTTTAAGGTTTTAATGCCAAAAACATCAACATGATAAGTCATAGCCAGGAAGCCTTGGTCTTTATTACTTTATTAATATTGAATTTTACTTGGCAGCTGTGTTCTTTAGTACCTTTGCTGCTTTAAAATTGACTTGTCATGCTTCATTGTTTTAAAATACAGGGCATGCTGTCTTGTTTTACAGTATAAAAAGAAAAGTGTATAGATTACTTTATCGAATACATTTCTTGACTTTGCAGGATTGGATTTTTTTGCTTTATAGCTCCTTCTTTGTTCATGTTGACCATTTCTACATTTGAGATAAGCTGATTTTAGAAAAAAAAACTTTTTATGAACTCAAGCCTTCCTGTGCTAGATATTTCAAATTAATCACAGGCTCTGTATTAGCAGAACTTTGAATTGTGTAAGAAACCAGCAATGATGAGTTGACTGCTAGATAGATCTATTACTCTGTCCTCCTTCTAGCAGGAATATATACCGGATTTTGGGGCAAACAGGAACTTGACCATTGCTAGTAATTTAAGGCTATCAGGGAAACAGTGAATCCCCCCTGCCTTACATGCAACCAGCCCATGTAATAATGTGCTATTGTGCAAGTATTGTGCTATGATTGCATATTGATTTATATAGCCAGAGCATGATGCTCTAACTTTTGAGTTCTAAGATGTCTCTGTATCTGGGGGTGGAGACACTGCTGGTCTGCCCCAGTTTGTAAGAACTGCATTACTGCATATACTTACCAGATAACTGCTCCCCACAAGAATAATAAAAAACACCGGATAACTTTTATCCTCATAAGATGTAAGTACTCTTTTTAAAGTGTTAAGTAGTTCATTTAACTAGAAAAGCTATTATAGGAATTATATAATGTAGACTCACAGGGAATATTTCTTTGATAAGAACATTGGAGAGCAAGGCTCTTACTGTTAGATTATATGCAAGAGATACAGATGCATTTTGATGAATACGTATTGTGTCTCTCCAACTTCTTAATGTTCCTGAGTATTCACTAATTGTCAATACTTCTGAGATTCTTTTGTAGTACACACTTTGTAGGAGACCCAAAGCCTGTGTGATAACATGAAGAGCATGTGTCACTCAAGTGCCAGTTTCTTGTCATTGGAACTGCTGAATGTTGTTAACCTGCTTTTGCAAAACCATATTTGGTGACATAGAAGAGAATAAAAACAGAGAAGAAGGAACTAAACCAACTTTTTAATTATTTTGACCAAAATCAACCAAAATTATTTTGAGCATTCTTTGTGAAATAGTCAAGACAGAGGCATTGGGGGTTTCTGACATAAACACATGCATCTGAAAAAGTAACCGCAAATGCTTTAATAAAGTGTGACATTAAAAACAGTACAGCAATGAATGCTGAGTATGCCTGTCTGTATTATTTTGTTCTGAACTGACCAGTATAAATTAAAAGATGACCACTGAATCCTATTCAGAAAGGACTTTTGATAACAAAAAGTCTTGTGGGATGAAAAAGCGGATATATTTCATCCACTTGTCCAGTGAGATCCATGTATCCAGTGAGATTAATGGAGTTACAATAAATGCAAGAAAAATTCTCTAAACTTCCAGTCTTCTTATGGAGATGTGGTTTGCACTTTAAACTGTTTCTCATTCTCTTAAGGTAGGAGATGAGACTTTGCTTTCTTTAGGTGAACAAACATTGCAGTAATCTGTGGAGCTAAGAACTGTCTAGCCAATACGATCCTGCTAAACAGGACAATCTGTACTGTGTTATTTCTTTACACAGGGCTTATTCATGAAATGGGACATAGGTATGAGAAAAAAAAATTGAAACCTAAAATCTGAGTGAATTTTCTTTGAAACATGTATACAACTGTTCAACTTGAATGAGCTTCGGTGCTTTATCAGTCTTGTAAAATAACAGTAAGAGCAAACAAATGCTTCAACTTCTATTGTTTGCAAAATAAGTGAAATTATTTTAAAAATAAAAAAAAATGCTACTACTATAATAAGAAATACCCATTCAAATTTTAAAATGTTGATAAAATTACAAGAACCTAGAATAATTTATGTGAATTTAAACATGAGCAGTCTCTCTAGTTCTCTGACTCTGAGACACACACTTACTCCATAAATAGGCAAAGGATTCATGCATGGCCCAGCCTTCAGACAATGTCATGCATTGTAGACCCATAAGATAATGGAATATAAGTTCCCTGAAACAGTAGTCTGCCACTAAAGGTAATCCTCAAAAATAAGGCACAATGCTGATGTATAGCAGTACCTTCGGACGGGTTGTATATAGAAAATAAATCTGAGTTGGACCAGCAACAATATATTGTAAATTGAATCACTTATTACTTAGGCAACGCTAGAATCAAAGTAGAGTTCATTTATGTCCATTCTGCTTATGCATTCTAGTCCCATTTTATTTTTGTTGTTTTCCACCTGGTACGTAGCGCAGGGTTTATGCAGAATGCACAATACTGCCCTAATGAGCACTGTTATATAGTGTTTAGCTAAACACTCTACATCCACCAAACTGATTTTCCTAATGGATTTTTCTTTGGGGTTTATCATATTCACAGATTAGTGGTTTATAAACAATAATGTCTGTGTTCTATCAGCACTATGCTAGAAGGCTTTATTTTTATCTTTTTGAAACTGATGGAGACTGATAGGCACAGAGGTCATTGTCTAAAGAACTAATACTTTTAAGTTGTTTAGCTTGAAGCATTTGGGATTTAATTTACCTGCCTCTAATATTGCATAGCATTCATGTATTTCATCACAGTTCACGTTGACTTCACATGCAGCCATGAGCACACAACAGCTCTGAAACTTAGGCCACAGATATCTAAAGTCAGACACTCAGAAAATAAGGAACATACACGATCAGAATTATTTTCACCAGCAGCCCTCAGTACATTTACTGCTTTCTGCCATGAATCAACTAGAGGACCAGTGGCAAGACCCTCCTTCACTGCCCAATCATGTTTCATCCTTAGGTATGATCTGTTCTCTATGATCAGATATTTTTCCTTGGACTCACTGGAAAAAGTCCACCAAATATATTATTTTAATCTACAAAAGGGGCTGAATTAAGTTTGCAAATATAGGCATTATTCTGGCTCTTCCCATGCATGATGAATTTAGTTTTACCTGTATAAGAACATTCCGTCAGTACAAATTTTATGTGTGCAGGCATGCATGTGTGAAATTTCCTCTGTTTTGGTTTCTGGTTTTGGTTTGTTTGTTTTTTGTTTGGGTTTTTTACTTCTCTTTTTTTTTTTTTTTTTTTTAATATTTCTGTCACCTGAGCTGAAACAGTAGCTGATAATGCAGTAGGCTGTAATTCTCTCTGGTCCTTCATGAAAAGATGAAACTGTGGGAAAATAAAATAGAAGAATGTGAGACTGGATGCAGTACCTGTTTGTGGAGTGAGCATGCACTGGGGACTGAACTTCAAATTCAAGTCTTCCTTGTTCATGATCTTTTCTCCCTCCCCTCGAGTCTTTCCCCTGGACCCACTCTCCTCACTTCACTGGTTTCTGTCTTCTCCTTAGATGTCTCATGATCCAGACACTTGTGCTTTTCCCCTCATAGTTTTGGTTTCCTCATTGCTGCCATCTTTTCACATTTCTTCTGGTTATCAAGTGCACCTTATAGCCTCATCTCATCTTTTCCCTATCTCTTGGGTGCTAGCACATGACTTCAACATTTTCTTGCAGTCACAGCATCTCACAACTTCTCCATTCCACTTTATCTATCCACAGGCCTAACTTGTCTTTCCCATGGATGAGCCAGTCAGCTTCTTTTCCCACTCCCTTGGCTCCTACCAACAATGTCACTGTGATCACAGGAGTAATGGCCTCTTCTACAGAATTAAGTGCCTTCTAAACAGTACTGTTGAGTGGTAGATTTAGAGGAATAGTTTCCTAAAAAAGAGCTAATGGAGGGTGGGGGCGCAGAACATCCAGAGGGATCTCCTCATTCTTGGGGAAGCATAAAGGCTGTGATGGATGAAGCTCACTTTTCTTACTGAAATCTGTGGTCTTAAGCAGTTCTTGGCGGTCCTAGTAACAGATTCTCAGAGATGCAAATGAAGGGAATACAAGGCTTTCAACTGTCCACGTGTGAACTTTAAGGGCTTTAGCATTGGCCCTAAGCAGTTTCTACTGAATGTGTGCAAACTGCCTTTCCCTAAGGTAAATCAGGAGCAGATTTGATCCCAAAACCTCTGAAGAAGTGTCCATGACTTGGAGAAGATCCCCTACTATATTTAAAGTCATATTGGCCTATAATCGTGGTAACCTTTTGTGAATGAGTGGAATAAACCTCACTTAAAAGAGAGTTGCAGAAACTGATTTAGTATCCTGTCACCTTCACCAATTTATCGCAGAGGAGAGAAGGACTTAAGGTCACTTAAAGAATCACTGTCAAAGATATTAGAAAAGTGATTTCAATGTGAATTTGTGAAAGTGTGACTCAACAGAATGCGATAGCAAAGTTCACTCTATTACTTACTATGTGGAAGGAACTGGGTTGGAGTGATTTACACAGGGATCAGGGAAAAAGAGCAAGGGAAGAATCAACAGTTTGTTATAATCAAACACAACAATTTGGTTAAAGATTCAAAAAAGTTTTCCTTAATAAATTACATACATGCACACACACAAAGATGTAGAAGTAAACCTATGATTAATTCTGCAGATTATAGTAAATTTTGGTACTAAATGATTGAAATTGAACTATACTCACTCTCTTCCCTTCATTAGCTTCTGTCAGTGGATGGTCTGAATCATATCATGAAATCTGGTCTAGCAGCCTGCTGTGATCCCAGAGAACTCCTAAGGGCCTCACTTTAGAACCGGTATGTGTAGAATTGCAAGATGATTGACTTTGGTCAGTACTTTTTAATTTGGTCATAATTTTTGTCAGGTGATTTTTGGCAACTTTCAGAGTGGGCTGTAGGGGTCTTGGATACATTTCCCAGGCAACAAGAGTTTCAGGTACAGTTAGGGAGTGCCTTATCATCCCAGCCCACTGCATTTGTACCAGGACAAGAAGGTACCAGATTGTCTCAACTGATTACTCCTGAAGGGAATGCCGAAGAGTGCCAGATTATCTCAACCCACTGTACTTGCAATTAAAACAAGAGCAATGTTGGCCCCACAGCACTTGTAACTAAAGCAAGAACGTTGCCTTGTGCTGGCATTGCAGAGCGGACGAGGAGGGTGGGTCTGTACCACCACAAAGCCACATTAAAAAATGGAAAAGGACATGTTTTCCTTGGCACTTTACACTTACTGAAGTTGCAAGTAATGGAAGATGACTCTAAGAATTAAAAATATTGGTCTGTTTTATTAATGAAAAATGTTTTCACTTCCATTTTATTACTGCAGCAAATTTTAATGAGATAATATGGAGTACCAAGCTAATCTAGTTCTATGTGGGTGTCTTCTGTAAAGAAAGATTATAAATACAGAAAATAGTCTAGTCCATTAATTCTTTCAAGCAGAAGATTATCTGTTCTCCTTTGTGATAAGCAAATATGGCAGTTGATCATGAGGTCTGAACTCTCCTGGAGCATACGTATTGGGAATAAAAGTACTGTGGCATTCAGAAATTGTCCCAATAATTTTAATAAAGAAAGCAAACTTTTGGAAATAACAACATACAAAATTTGATGGGAGGTTCATTCTAGGAGATAACTGACAAATACTCACTCCATGTTGTTTCTTTTTGGCCAGCAAAGATGTTTTTATTGTCAAAGTGTATTAAAAATGGATGATTCTTCCTAGCCTTCTTCAAAAAGTTCATCTGAAAAAGGGAAAAGCTTGAGAATGCACATTATTAGTAAATAGCTCTGAGTTTAATACACACAACAATCTGCTAAATAGGAAGGTGTATGTCTAGCTATCTGCATTTCAAAAAAAGACTTTGCTAATTAAAATTCCAAGTGTAAAAGTTTTCAAAGCCAGTATAACAAGTAAAAAAATTAAATCCTTTTTATATATTTAACAATAGGACCCAGAATATTATATGCTTCACTCAATCATTTGTCTTTTTCTCACATTTCAAAATGATACTATATTGCTGATAAGAGACAGTAATTTGATCTTTTAAAACCATATTTATAAGCTGTAGTAGGTCAATTGGGACAAAAAGTATTTTTCAATATACAGTAAGAAAGCACCCCAGTGTGCCTTTCAGCATGGGAGTATACTTAAGACTCTATCAAAATTGACATTTTAAGATTATTATAAGATTGCTTTGCTAAAAATGGCTCCATTCAAGTTACCAAATAAAAAGTTACAACTTTTTTTTTTTTTTTAGTCTACCATCATTCGAGGAAGTCAATTATCAGTTGGACTAAAGTACTTTTGAATTGAAGCAATTGAATTTGAGTTGTGTGACATTGCTGTCATTTCAGTGAGATCCTCCTACACTTCCCTGTGACTGATTTATTCAGACAGTAAAAGTTGAATGAGTGTAGATTTTCTGTTAACATACTAAACTATTTTCTATCTGAGCTACTCTCAGGTGATTTTACAGTGCTTTCTTGGCAACAGATAGTATTTTCAACTTTTCCATTAGAAATGTCTATTGAAATTTACTTAAAACATAAAAATAGCTATCATCACAACTTTTTCTATTTTTCCTCTCCTCTGCAAGGTTTAATAACTGAAGCATGAGCTCTTGAGAAAATAATAATAAAATAAAAAATGAGAAAATAATTTACTAAGTTTCTGTTCCATCAGATTTTATTGAAAACAATATTGTATTTATGAAATTCATTGGGGGAGTGTCTGGAAGAGAGGAAAAAAAAAAGAGTATACTGCTTGCCACTCCTCTCCAAACCAATTTCTAAGAGATAAAAAGAAGACATTACTAACACCTTAAGAAAATATTTCACAGTCATGTAGTACATTGAACATGGACTACATTAGCAATTGATTATTATTATATTATTAGCAATTTATTATTAGCAATTATAATAAAAAATTAAAATAATTAAAATAATATACTATTAGCAATTGATTGAGAAATCCACTAGGGACCCTTGAGTGATGGTGGTTAGGCTCCCTGGTTCCCTCTCATGAAAAGGCTCCCAGTTGGGCTCCCAGGTGCCTCGGTTCCCAAATATTCAAAGCCTGGAAGTGAGCTGACATTGCAGATGAAAGTCATTGACCTTTGTCATCAGCTTATACATCTCTGGGAAATCATAACTGTCAGTTACTGCTGCTTGCAGGTGCTTAATACAGTAAAAATCCCCATAAGTTTTTCCCCAAGGACTCAGCCTATACCTAAAAATTCTTGCTGTTTGCTTGAAACAAGAAGCAGTAACAAAGAATAGCTGGAAGGACAGGTTTGCAGAAAAGGTACCAATGGACTCAGGAGAGATGAACATCCAATTGGAAAACAGAAGAAAAAGGTAGGGGTTTTTTTTTGGCTATTTTAGGCCAGTTTCTGATTTCAGATTCCTTAATATAAAACCATAGTGACTCAGGTGACTTTGATGGAATTAACTCAGATTTGCAATTCTTTCCAATTATTATGAACACAGATCACAGGTGTAGTACCTCAAGATGTCACGATGTCACAGTTTGACTCAGAATCGAAAAATAAACCAGAGACAACAATGCTTTCGATCCCTTCCCCCTCCCACCCAGGTAGGGAAGGAGAGAGAGAATTAGGAGAGAGACCTCACTGGATTGAAAACTAAATGAGACAGCTTTAATTATATGTACAATTATATACAAGTATGTTCAGGAATGTGCAAAAACCTCTTGCCTCCCCCCACCCCCAGCAACTCCCCAGCACTCTCCTTAGCTGTGAGCAGTCCCAAAAAGTCTCAGCCTGCTGTCTGAGATAACAGCAGAGCAGACAGGGCTGTGGGGAGAGTTATGAGGGTCAGGGCTGAGCCTTGGGTTGGCAGTGATGGATGGAGTCCTCCCTGGATGCTGGCCATGGACAGAAGAGAAGGGAAGAAGAAGCAGAAAGGAAGATGTTGTCTGTGATCTCTGACCTTCCTTGGAGCTTATGTAGATACATGGAATGGAATACCTTTGGTCAGTTCTGCTGTCTGTCTAGTCCAGCTCCCCACAGGGGGGTCATAGATACAACTCTCCTGCCCTGGTAGCCTCTGTAGCAACAGAGCTAAGCAACAACCTTGAAGTCTCAGCAGAAACATAAACATTCCAGTGTTATCAGTCCACTAGCTGGAACACTTGTTGCTAGTTAAAAGAAAGCTTACTGAAGGAATAAAAAATAGTAAAAGGAAAATTAGCTTAATCCTGGCTCAACCCAGGACACATGATGACCATTTTTCACTCAAAATCAGGAGCTGTGTACATCAAATCAGGGTTTTGTTTTGCCTTTTTTTTAAAGTTGGAATGATTGAAATTGAATACTTTCCCTTGGCATTCATTTCCAGCCATTGTGGGCCTTGTTGAATCTAATCTCAACCTCCCTTCCTCCACTTCAGGTGGCTAACCTGTGTTTTTCCCACACATTGCAAGAAAAATAGTTTATTCTCTTCTTTATAACTAGTTTATAGACATTTGCAGACCAACCTCTCCTTCCACAATGCTTTTGATTTGTCATCATCAATCAGATGTACAGTCCTCTTCTATTTTCCAGTACTCATCTTTGGGCTCTCTACAGCTGAGCCATATCACTGGGTTAGGTTGCCGAGGGAGGTTGTGGAAGCCCCTCCCTGAAGGTGTTTAAGGCCAGGTTGGATGAGGCTTTGTGCAGCCTGGTCTAGTGTGAGCTGTCACTGCTGGTAGTGGGGTGAGTTGGAACCTGATGATCTTTAAGGTCCTTTCCAACCTTAACCATTCTATGATTCAATGATTCTTATGATCTTCCTGAAATGTGGCATCTAAACCCAGAATGTTTTGGGAAGCATCAGATACCAAGGAAGTCTGAAGAATTACTCAATATCTTAGAAACAAGACTATTTTACTGCATTTTACAAGTATTTATCTTCACTTCTGTAAGTGTGACACAGCTGACTTATGTGCAGCTTTATAACACTTATGTCCTTTTTCTTTGAAAAGGTATTTGAAAAGACATCCTCCATCCTCAGTTTGAATGTGTATTTGTTCAAGATATTTTGAATTACATTCCCCATTTTCCAGTCCATAGCTCCAATTGAAACATTTTGAATTATTATTTTGAGTTTCTGTTTTTCATGCATGGAGAAGTCCATCTTAGAGTAACCTGTATATTTAGTAAGTGTATTCTCTAATTTTTATTCAAATATTAAAATTTTAATCTTACCAGACACTGTATAGATCATAGTGATATCTTTTCCAATATATTTCTTCTGCTTAACCCTATATTTTCTAATAATTTAAAAAGTAAAAAAACCATATTTCTAAGTAGTTCCATTAAGCAATTTACAATTAATTGACCAAAGCAGTATTTGATAGAATTTTTGCTTTTTTCTTATTATGTGACTGTTTATTCATATTTTAAGTATTTGGTAAAATTTGTCCCTTACCATGTAGTTCCACTATGTTGGTTACATCAATAAGATTACTGTGTGTGAATCATAAAAATCTACAAGTTACCTAGTGACAAATATATTTACATAACTTAGATGTATTTTTTTTATTTTATAATAGCACTTTGTCTTTATGTGTTGCTTTTCATCACTGGCTCAGCCACCATATACAACAATTTAATCACGTCTCTTTGCAGATGAGAAAGCTGAAGCACCCAAGAGATTTGGTCCAGCTCATAGGTAAAACAAGGATATAAATCCTGTTTCCTGAAATGAAGTCTCAGCCAGCATCTGTGCATAATGAATATAGTAAGAATTTCTGGATGTGCTTTTCCTCAGTAATGTAGCTTCTGTTGACAAAAAAGATTTAAGATTCATTAACTTACCATTCAAAGTTTTCCCATTTTGTCATTAGTATTAAAAAAAAGCAAAACATTTCCCTAAACACTATCCTTATAATTTTTTCCTTTTTTTTTTTTTTTTTTTTTTTTTTGGATAACTATTTGTTAAGTAAGCAATTTTCAGAGTCCTTGGGAACCTTAAAATTCCTGATTAGATTTTGGTACTTCCCTGATTTTTGTAATTTGTACATATACTTTTATTTTGCACATTAACCTCTAACTATGTGCTTTGGTCATTAAACCAAGGCACACATGCTAAGTAAGACTGTTATCTTTATCATCTCTCCTTGCTTGTGCTAGAGACTTATATTTATGCTCTATTAGTGATTCTACTCATTCATTTACCTTCAATATGAATATTCTGATGAGCCATGTAACTCTAGTCATGCATTCAGTATTTTATTTCCTCATTGCTTTATGCTTTGAAAAGTTTGCATGCTACATATGTCAGTGAGGCTATTTAGACTGAAAAAAAAAGGTGAAGAAAATATTCAATACTGCAGCATGCTGCACTGGCTGGACTGTGTATGTTTTCTTGGTCTGGTATATAGCAGTTTTGCCTGAAACAAAGGTGTTTTTGTTATCCTAAATGAAAGGAAGTCAGAATGGAAAAGACACTTTTTTTCCCCTCAAGAGAGTTCTAGCACATGTTACTTTTTACCTCCTTGTGTACTTCAGCTGTTTCCTTGGAGGCCTGTCTTTATTGATGCCAAAGTAATAGTTTTGTCCTTTGGGCCTATGCATGAAAAGAGAACTCTCTACTCTTAAACCATGTTTTTTGCTAACAGCATACTGACATTTTTGTCTTTGGTTTTGCTTACATCAGCCACATTGCTCCAGGTGCTATCACAGCCTTTTTACCCTTGAAAATTAAACTAGAGGATATATATTTCATATGTAATTGGCAGCTGTAATCTGCAGCTGTAACTGAGGTGAGGAGAAGAAAGAATACAGCTTTTGTTCAAAATCAAACTAAAAAGCTGAAACAACAACAGAATGGATTATCTCAGTTTTTCAAGTAACAGATTTCTCTTGGCTTTACTTATGTGGAAGACTTGTGTAGTTACTAAGATGCAGTAGAGATATCAATGGGTCTGCTGAAGGAGAAAGGAAATATATGATATGACTCATAAAATACAAGTTGGACATGTTTAATGGAACAAATAAACTGATCTTTCTGTTGAAATTTTATGGATGGTGTTGCGGTCTGAGTTGACCCGGGCTGGAAAACTCTAGTTGAGACACGGATCGCCCTTTCTCTTCTCCTCAATTAGAGGAGGAATAGCCCCCAGCTGGCTGGTTTTAATTTCCCAGTGGGTCCATCCCTAGCTTGGGACCAGCTGGCTACACCGGGTATTTCTATAGAACACAAACCTTGCCCAGATGCACAAACACAGAGATTAAATGTTTAAAATACCACTTTACCGTAATAGTTTTGGAGCAGAGGGAGTATGTGGGGGGGGAGGGGATATGCAAATGTAGTTACAGGAGACAAACTTGGGGTGTGTAACTTGTGATAGGTAAAGAGAAAGAAAGAAACAGTATTATAGTTGGGGGTAGGGTGCCCGGCGAGTTTCCCATGTAGGGGGTGTGTGTGTGTATGTGGCAATTACTTTTGCCCAGGGAAAAGTACGCAAAGAAAGGAAAGATTTCTCGGTTAGTGGATCTTTCTTACAGGCTCAAAAGCACTGACAGGTTTCCCGGCGTCTGTGGCTTTAAGAGTGGGCTTTTGGTGAGTGCAGTTTTAGGCAAGCATGGCTCGGGCAGGTGGCTCGGGCAGGCGAGTGTGGCTTTAGCTGCAGCAGGACACGGTGATGAGCGGCCACACTGTGGAGCTCCAGCGCAGGCGGCTGCGGCACATGCTGGTGATGGCCTGTGGCGGCTGCCTCGGCTCGGGCAGGCAGTGTCTGTGGCAAACGGCTACAACTGGCTGGAGCTGATTCCAGCTCTTTTAGCTTTTTTTAGTGTGCTCTAGCTCTCTTCTCCGTTTCTTCAGCTCCTTTCACGCAGCTCCTTGGCGAACAGACTCCATGAGAAGAGGTAGGAAAGCAGGCAAGCCGCAGGGAATAGCAGGAGTCCTGGAGTACAGGAGTGCAGGGAGGGCAGGAGGTATAGTAGAAGTCCCATCCCAGCCACTGAAGGCTCTGTGTGATTTTGTCTCCTATTCCTTTTGCTTCTATCTTCTTTTCTTCTCTCTCCTTTCTTCCAGCAGCAAAGAACAGTGGACACCAATGACCGGTAATGGCTCATAATGACTGTCTTATTTACATACTTACGTAGGGTGGTCCTCATGTCCTACCTGTGGCTCCTGTAATACTGGCATGCTCCAGCCAAAGGCTGGGTCCTGGCTGTAAACGTAGCAAGGGGGGCAGGGGTCTCTGCCCTTTATTGTGTAAGTTCCAGCCACGCTCCCCCCCCCCCCCCCCCCAGGGTTGTCACCACTTCGGTTTTGTTTTGTTTTTCTTTTTTCTTTTGACTTTTACGTCTCTCTATTGCAATCAATTTGTGTGAGAGACATACCATACCTTTTGTTGAGGCCAGTCCTCCACAGATGGCATATAAACTGCATTCAGAATCAGAAAATCACAGAATCGCCAGAGCTGGAAGGGACGTCTAGAGATCATCTAGTCCAACTCTCCCACTGAATCAGGATCACTTAGAGCACTTTACACAGGACTGCATCCAGGCGGGTTTTGAATATCTCCAGAGATGGAGGCTCCACAACCTCTCTGGGCAGCCTGTTCCAGTGCCCCATCAATTTAATTTAATTTAATTAATTAATTATTAATTAAATTGAATTAATTAAATTGACTTTAAATTAAATTAAATTAATTAAATTGACTAACCTCATAGCCTTCTATGAGGAGATTACTAGGTGGATAGATGATGGTAGAGCGGTAGATGTGGTTTATCTTTATTTCAGTAAGGCATTTGACACCGTCTCCCACAGCATCCTTGTAGATAAGTTGATCAGGTATGGGTTTGGTGATCAGGTAGTGAGGTGGATCAGGAACTGGTTGATGGGAAGCAGTCAGAGAGTTGTAGTCAATGGGGCAGAATCTGGTTGGAAGTGTGTGACTAGTGGAGTCCCTCAGGGGTCGGTACTGGGACTGGTGTTGTTCAACATCTTCATCAACGATCTGGATGAGGGTATAGAATGTACCCTGAGCAAGTTTGCTGATGACACTAAGCTGGGAGGAGTGGCTGACACACCAGAAGGCTGTGCTGCCATTCAGAGAGACTTAGACAGGCTGGAGAGTTGGGCGGGGAGAAACATGATGAAATTCAACAAGGGGAAGTGTAGAGTTTTGCATTTGGGGAAGAACAACACGATGTCCCAGTATAGGTTGGGGGCTGACCTGCTGGAGAGTAGTGTAGGTGAAAGAGACCTGGGGGTCCTGGTAGACAGGAGGATGACCATGAGCCAGCAATGTGCCCTTGTGGCCAACAAGGCCAATGGCATCCTGGGGTGCATTAGAAAGGGTGTGGTTAGTAGGTCAAGAGAGGTTCTCCTCCCCCTCTATTCTGCATTGGTGAGGCCGCATCTGGAGTATTGTGTCCAGTTCTGGGCCCCTCAGTTCAAGAAGGACAGGGAACTGCTTGAAAGAGTCCAGTGCAGAGCCACAAAGATGATTAAGGGAGTGGAACATCTCCCTTATGAGGAAAGGCTGAGGGAGCTGGGTCTCTTTAGCTTGGAAAAAAGGAGGCTGAGGGGTGACCTCATCAATGTTTACAAATATGTGAGGGGTGAGTGTCAGGGAGATGGAGTTAGGCTCTTCTCAGTGATGACCAGTGATAGGACAAGGGGTAATGGGTGCAAATTGGAGCATAGGAGGTTCAAGGTGAATATCTAAAAAAATTTTTTTACTGTAAGAGTGACAGAGCACTGGAACAGGCTGCCCAGGGAGGTTGTGGAGTCTCCTTCACTAGAGGCATTCAAAACCCACCTGGATGCATTCCTATGTGATGTACTCTAGGTGACCCTGCTCTGGCAGGGGGGGTTGGACTAGATGATCTTTCGAGGTCCCTTCCAACCCCTAGGATTCTATGATTCTATGATTCTATGATTCTTTCCCCACTTGAGTCTGTTTTGCCCATAAACATGACTGGTGATTGAACCCTTCCTTTCCTTGTTTTGATTCACGAGCTTTTAGTTGGATTTTCTCCTTCCTATGACACAATTGATAAGGAGGCGTGAGTGAGCAAACACCTGGTTGTTACCAGCTGGACCTAAACAGCGACATGTATTTAACAATGTATTGAGAATGGAATTATTTTGGAAAATTTTGGTTGTTATAGTTGTGATGAAGGGATGAGTGGTGGATTGCATGCAAATTATCCATTTTCGTTTAGTGTTGTGATGTTATTTCAATTTTGGTGTGGGTTTGCTCTGCTCAAGGCACAGTTGATACTGCCTTTATAGCAATACCTGTCCCTTACAGCTGACAAGAGATGCCTCCATAGGCTGGTAGTTTCAGCCTTTTTCCCAATGACCTTATCAATACCCTCATGTCTGGCTAGGGATCCTAACTGCCTGGCTTCTCTGTCATCCATATCTATGGGATCAGCCCCATCATCCCAGAATTGGAGTAACCAAGTGAGAAGTGATTCACCTTCATGATGGTCAAAGTCCTTTCTCAGAGTACACAAGCCCCTCATAGAGAAGGACTGAAAAATTACTTCTGGTTCTGAGTCCTCCTCTTCAGATGATTCTGCCCAAGCAGAACCTACTCCCTTATTTGCTTGAGGAGGACTGATCTTATAATTCTTGTCACAAGGATTCTCTCCCTCATCCTGATCCTCTGCTAGTCAAAACTTTGTAGATTGTACATGGGGATAAGGGTTGGGAACTGACTTCCTCTTTTTTTTTCTTTGCTCCTAGACAAAGGTGGACTAGTAACAGTGTGGAGTGAGTGGGATTGGCTGTAGTAGCTGCAGCAATTGCAGGAGGGCTTACCTTCTGAATTCAAATAGCAGCAGTGCCTGTTGTGGGGGGTGTCACAGCCGCTGCATTAGCATCAATGCTTTCTGCCTGTGTGGAAATCCGGTCGTGGCTATTGCTGGGGATGCAGTGGCCACAGAAGCAGTGGCAATCCTCTCTTCACCAGAGAAGAGAGCACTCACTTCACGAGCAGCAGTTCTCACTCACCAAGCAGCAGTTCTCACTTCACGAGTGGATGTGCTGACTCTCAGAGTTGTGATGATTGTCTTATGCTTCCACACTGTCTAAACCATGAGACTGGAATATGCCAGAACTGAACTGTGGTGTATTGCAGGGCTGCCCAGCTGGTGTCTGATAAGCCTTAACCAAACCCAGCTCTGTCTGCTGCCTAAGCTTTTTTCTGCCATTGCATAATATAAAGCATATCTGCTGTCTGGGTCTGGCACAAATGGCTATAAAGTAGTGAAGGTCTTTCCAAGAATTTGGAAAAATGTGCTATATGCAAAGTTTTCGTTAAGTCCATATGACTTTTCTCTGTATTATTTTTAATACTGCCTACTGTATTGCTTTGTTGCTAACTGGTTCTGTAAATTATAATTCTCAAGTTTTCATATGCATGCTCTTAAAATTTTTAAGAATCTTTCCATCATCTGTAAAGTGAAGAAAAGGATGTTTTTATCTGCCTACCAGCAGCACTTCATTTGCTGGTGACAAATCTTTATTAAGAGGCTGAAATATCCTGTGAATAAAGTACTGAAACTGATCAGTACTGACCAGTCACAGACTTCCTCTGTGACGCTGGGCTTCATATTTATTCTTTGCTGTCTCCACAAAATTGAAACAGTGCCTCCTTTCTCCAAACTAGTGTTAAGTGAATATATATTTATATTTACATGTATTGAGAAAGCATTGCAGAAGGGACGAGAAGGAAGAAGAGGAAAGATGAAAGGAGGAGACCTATGCATGGCTCCACAGCCATGACACGTTTCCTTATATGGAGAATAGAAGTAATATTTGAACAAATCTGTTTCTTGCTCATTGCAGTGTACAGTTGTATCCTTTCTGTATAATACAAGACTCTTTTCTTCCTAATAATTGTTTAAAGATTTTCAAAATAATCACCTACATTTTTTGTGTGGCTTAAATGCTTAATCCTCACTCCTATGCAAGTTGTTAAAAAATGTTTGCAGGTGAGACAAACAGTTCTTTAGAAAGCATCAGCTATACATATCAGTAGCTTTGGTGAGATTCTATTTTCCCATGAAGAAGTTAATGATGTCTTGGTTTATTACACTTATACTATAAAAAAGTTGAGTTTGATTGTTGGAGTGGTTATTCTTCTGCAGAGAATAACCTTCCAGTGTATGTATATAGCACAGAAGCTCCACATTGAAATGATTAATGTCAAATCACTGTGTATGCTTATAGCCTGCAAATACTATGTTTGTAGACTCAGGGATATGGTGTGCCTTGTTGTGTAACACCTGTTTTCTTCAAAACATGGGCATTCTTCCAAGAGCAAATCCTGGTACCTTTAGCTGGTGAAAAGGCTGAACAAAAGGTCAAGATTTAACTCTGCAAGTGTCCTCCAGCTCTTGCAAAGGTTCATGCTTATTCCAGTGAGAAATGTAGGTGAATAAAATACATCAAGCCATAAATATTCTAACACATTTTAGCCATCCTGACAGAATGCATTTTTCACAGATTCCCTTAAGGATCTACATTTGGATCAGATTCTTTTATCTTTGTGTAAATTCTGTACAGTTCTTCATGGAATAAGAATGAGCATTCATGCAAGGGTTGTAATATCTCATTCTCTCTCTGTACTTCTGAACTGCAGAAATCTCAAGCCTACACCTCTTGGCAAATCTCCAGACCAACTCTGAGTTATGTGCTATTCCCAGTATATTCCCTCAAGCATTTGTGGTGCAGGCAATGTTGACAAGGACAACTGGGGCACTCAAGGAAGCCCAAGAACATGAATACAGATAGGAATCTTCCCCTGTGTAATGGTTATGTGCTTCCAAAACATTAAAAGTCACCACCTTTGCAATGTGATTACTTCTGGAATGCATTTTCTATCACAAAGGAACTAGAATGAAAGTTATTGTATCGCCTGCCTTATTAACTCAAGCTTCCACAAATCAGAAGAACATAGTGGCATGTAAGGGCACAGACAGAAAGATGAGGAGTGCAGAACTCTTGTTTTGGACTGTTTTTGGGGTTTTTTTAATTTTCATTGTAGTGTTTACAAATCATTGGGATGTGATAACTGAGTATTAAATCTGTAGGTGAACACACAGATTTCTACTTACAGTTAGGACACATTAAAACAAAAAGATAGTTTGCTCTAGCTGCTGTTTTCCTCTTGTGTGCTCAAGTGAATAGTTGCTGCTAGAATCAATATCAGTTACCCATCTGAAACACTTTTGTTGCTACTGTGAGCAGCTTAGGAGCGATTTTAGCAGCAAAACTGATGATCTTCTATGGACAGGGTAATTTGCAACAGACCACAAGATTCTCTTAGGGGTTTGTTATTTGAATCACCTTGATTTTGGGTACTGGATCTTTGCACAATGGTAGCAGTAATGGCTGGAAGGTAGATGTTGTCTTTGCCTACAAGGATTTTAGAGGTTGATGAGTTTTCTTGCTAGGCTGCAACAGAAAATCTCTGCTTATCCCTTCTAAAATACAACGTTTTAAATTACAAATCTTACAAAACATGTAAATTTGCACTGTGTGCAGTGCCTTCATGGATTAAAAGCACATGATACAGTCTCCTGCTCATTGACCCCTGAGAATTTCAAGTGCTGCACTGGGGTTATGGTCACTGATGGTCTCCCAGTTCAGGGGCAGAGAGTGACAGGATCAAGGAAGCACTCTACAAATCTAACATGTCCATCCCACTACTGACATGCTAAATCATTTTAGGCTTGGAAGTGTTTGGGAATTGACCCTTGCCTGTCCATTTTTTCTGAAATTCATTTATAGTGAATATAAGTCCCCTCATGCTAGTTTTGCTACTCTTTCCATCACCTCAAAAATAACCTTGGATTCTAGGGCTTTTTTTTCTTATCAAGCTAAACAGTTTGAGGTCTTGGACCTAAGTGCTATCTCACAACTATCCCTGCTGTAAAATTATTTGCATTCTCCTTGGCACATATGCCATGTGATGATAGGCAGACTCAAATTCTAGGGCCACTTTGGTTCAATTTATCTTGATGTGGGAATTGAACACACCACGAGCAAACTTGATGATACCAAACTTGGAGGTCCTATTGGCTTTCTTGAGAGACAAGAAGCCATGCAGAGGCATCTATACAGATAAGAGCACTGGGCTATGATTACTGGGATTAAATTTAACAAGTAGAAATTCTGGATTCTGCACCAAGGAGAGTACTGCTTAGAACAAGTATAAATTGAGAGAAGAGTGGCTGGAGAGCAGCCCTGCAGAAAGGGATCTGGGGGTGCTGGTCAACTGCAGGCCCTGGCAACCAAGAGGGCAAACCACATCCTAGGGTGCATTACACACAGCATGACCAGCCAGTCAAAAGAGGTGGCTATACCCCTATATTCAACACTGGTGCAGTCTCACCTGGAGTACTGTGTGCACTTCTGGGACCCACATCCCACATCTGGGATGTGAAAGTGCTTGAATACATCCAGAGGAGGGCAACAAACTGGTGAAGGGGCTGGAAGGTATTTCCCACAAGGAGAGGCTGAGGACTTTGGGCTTGTCTATTTTGGAGAAAAGGAGACTGACATGTGAACTCATGGCTCTCTACAGCTTCCTCAGGAGGAGTGGAGAGGGAAGTGCTGAGCTCTTCTCCCTGGGTTCCAATGACAGGATATGTTGGAACAGTTCAAAGTTGCACCAGCAGAGATTTAGACTCCACATTACCATGCATTTCTTTACTGAGAAGGTGGTGAAACGCTGGAACATGCTTCCTAGAGTAGCTGGTTGGTGCCCCAAGCCTATCAGTGTTTAACATGCATTTGGACAATGTCCTTAACAACATGTTTTAACTTTCAGTCAGCCTTGACATGGTGAGGCAATTGGACTAGATTATTTAACTGAAATCTATTCTATTCTATTCTATTCTATTCTATTCTATTCTATTCTATTCTATTCTATTCTATTCGCTTCCTGGACATGATGATTACAGAATCACAGAATCACAGAATGTCAGGGGTTGGAAGGGACCTCTGAAGATCATCAAGTCCAACCCCCCCTGCCAGAGCAGGACCAAAAATTAGGGCAGAACACTCAGAAAGGCATCCAGACAGTTCTTGAAAGTTTCCAGAGAAGGACACTACACAACCTCTCCGGAGAGCCTGTTCCAGTGCTCTGTTACCCTCACAGTCAAGAACTTCTTCCTCATGTTCAAGTGGAACTTCCTGTGCTCAAGTTTGAATCCATTGCCCCTTGTCCTATCACAGGGCACAAGTGAAAAGAGGTTGTCCCCACCTTCTTGATGCCCAGCCCTCATGTATTTATAGACATTAATTAGATTCCCCCTCAGTCTTCTCTCTAGACTGAAAAGCCCCAGGTCTCTTAGCCTTTCCTCGTAAGGCAGGTGTTCCATTCCCTAACCATCCTCATAGCCCTCCGTTGGACTCTCTCAATAGATCCCTGTCCCTCTTGAACTGGGGAGCCCAGAATTGGACACAATACTCCAAGTGAGGTCTCACCAGGGCCGAGTAGAGGGGGAGGAGAACCTCCCTCGATCTGCTGGACACATTCCTCTTGGTGCACCCCAAGATACCATTGGCCTTCTTGGCCACAAGAGCACATTGTTGTCCCATGGATAACTTGTTGTCTACCAGGACTTCAAGGTCCTGACCTGTATTGGTACATTTTGTTGTTCCTACCCAGGTGCAGGACTCTGCATTTGTTCTTGTTGAACCTCATTTTATTCCTCTTTGCCCAGCTCTCCAGCCTGTCCAAATCTTGTTGAATGGTCTCACAGCCTTCAGGTGAATCAGCCAATCCTCCCAGCTTTGTCTCATCAGCAAACTTGCTGAGAAGACACTCTGTCCCATCATCAAGGTCATTGATGAAGATTTTGAACAGGACTGGACCCAGCTCTGATCGTTGAGGGACTCCACTAGTTACAGGTCTCCAGCTGGACTCTGCACCATTGATCACCACACTTTGGGCTCCATTGCGTAGCCAATTCTTAATCCATCTCACTGTCCATTCTTTTATCCCACATATTCTGAGCTTGCTCACGAGGATGTTATGGGAGACTGTGTCAAAAGCCTTGCTAAGATCAAGGTAGACTACATCCACTGGTCTCCCTGCATCTATCCATTTAGTGACAACATCATAGAAGGCTATCAGATTAGTCAAGCATGATTTCCCCTTGATAAATTCATGCTGACTACTCCTGATAACCTTCTTCTCTTTCATGTGCTTCGAGATGACCTCCAGAGTGAGCTGCTCCACCATTTTTCCAGGGATGGAGGTGAGGCTGACCGGTCTGTAATTTCCTGGATCTTCCTTCTTGCTCTTTTTGAAGACTAGAGTGACACTGGCTTTCCTCCAGTCCTCAGGCACCTCTCCTGTTTGCCATGATCTTTCAAAAATGATGGAGAGTGGTAGGACGATAACATCAGCCAGCTCTCTCAACACTGTTGGGTGCATCCCATCAGGGCCCATGGACTTGTGTACATTCAATGTGCATAACTGATGTCTGACCCACTCTTCATTGACTAGTGGAGAGTCTTCCCTCCTCCAGGCTTCCTCTCCTATATCCACGGTCTGAAGTTCATCAGGGCTGGTCTTAGTAAAGACTGAAGCACAGAAGGTGTTCAGCAACTCTTCCTTCTCTGCATCCTCTGTTATCAGGGCTCCCACCTCATTCAGCAGTGGGCCCACATTTTCCCTATTCTTCCTTTTACTACTGATATATTTGAGGAAGGTCTTTTTGTTCTCTTTTACTTCCTTTGCCAGTTCTGACAGACTGCCTTCACTAAGAAGAAAAGAGATTTCTGCTATATTTATGTGAGCTGTGCCATGCCATATGGCTCCAGATCCAGAGAAAAGTCCCTCAGCCGTTCTCCAAATATTATGGATATAGCCACAAGGTTGACATAACACAGAGAAGAAAATCACAGCTCTGCAGATTCATATTTGCCAGGTTAACAGATAATAAACTGAAAGCAGGTAAAAATGAAATTATAAGGAGCCAGAGAGAACATAACAGATACAAAGAGTATATAAACATCTCCAACTAGAAAGAATCATAAATATGAAGTATAGATTCAAATAATATTAAAATGACCTGCCATGTAAACAGTGTAAAAATTAATTGCAGCAGCTGTTGGTTCCATGTGTTCACTACACAACTAAGCTCAACTAAATGAGCAGTGGTTTGTTGTCTAAGTATTAATCAATTAACTAAGGAGAGCAGGTAAGTTTAAATAACATATGAGGTAGGAAAACTCCAAAAACAGGATGAAAAATAAAAAGCGGTAAAAAATTACAAGAAAGAAATTGGGGTGTTGGGGACAACTAATACAATTATTTAACTTAGATGATCACAAAGTATTTTATTTTTCATGTCAGTAATGTCTTGCTTTAATAGTTTTTACTAAACATAGCTTCAAAATGAAAAGTCATTGTCCATAAGAAAGCTTATTTTTGTGTCGATTTTTAGTTGAAACTTTTTTTCCAATAATTTGAAGTCAAGAAATAAAAACTTCTCTTGTAGTTTCCTACAAAAATACTCATTTCCATGATATGCTATTTTCAAAGAGAAATTGTTTGGCCTAAAACTTCCTAGCCAACTCAGCTAAAGCTCCCTAACTCAAGTGGTACAGAAAGCTCAATTTCAGCCAGAGTCAAGACCAAATTAAGACTGGACAAGAGGCTTGGTCAGAATACTACAGCTTTCTAGTACTGACTAGACTTCCAGTTATTTGAAGATCACCCTTTTCTCCCATGATATCTGAATATTTCCGCTTGTAATCTTGGTCAGACTCAGATACAAGCTATTGCAATACTTCAGAAACTTCAAAATGTTCAAGTGTTGCATTTGGATTGGTTTAGTTTTGTTAGTCAGCTTCTTTATTCCTTGGATAATATGAATCTCCTATACACCAATTGGTAGTTAGTATATTCAGTCCTATAAAAACATCTGCCTCAGGGCGTTAAATCATTTTGTTGACCCATACTTTATCTTAAGACATGCTTTTTTTCCCAAGGAGCCCAAGGAGTATGCGAAGGGGCCAGTGAGGTTCTGAGCTAGAAGAGGAGGGTGTTTTTCTTTTTTTCATCAAGAGTCTTATAGGGGTTAAAATATAAATCTGGCATTAAAAAAAACCAACACACAACTCAAGTCTTCCAGACAGTGACAGAACCTAGTGAATTGACTTTGAAAACAGTTGTGGTGAAAAACTGCTCTGAATTGCACTAAGTAATCTTTCAGTAATACAGCTTTTGCCACTTAATTTAAATCACTCCTCAAGTTTTCAGAATCTCAAATAAAGTTGGCCCTTATTTCTTGCACATGCCTAAGCGTGTTAAAAACTTCAAATGGCAAGAACTGATTCTACTGAGCAAGGAAAGATCATAGACAACAAATTCCTTGGAGATCTCTCAGGTCTTGTATAGGTAGATGCAAGATATGCTTCCAGTACAACTTCCTTGCCTCTTTTAGCTTCTCAGAAGATATATTAGCATCTTAGATGACATCAGCATATTGTTTACCCAAGGTCTCATCTGCTTTTAGTAATTCGTATCAGGAGACAAAGAAACAATGTGTGGAACATATTTCCAGTGAGATACACACAAGTACTTAGATGTACAGCTTTCTTTAATAGTCATAGAAGATGTATGTTGTGTTCTCCACACAACCATTGGAATATTTTCTGATATATCAAAACAAAAAATATTTACCATAGAACTGTTTTATAGCTAAGAAGTGATTGCAAAGACTTTTATGGAGCTACAGATTATGAAAAAAACAAAACTATTTTGTTACTGTACATTTATTCATAAGGTGAGAAGAGAAATTATCAGCTCCAGCTTCTGTGATAGCACAGTGCTTATATAGTAGCCATTTATGTCTCAATAGGTAGCAGAATTAATACCAAAATCAAGCGCTCACACTGATTTTTTTTTTTTAATTTTCAGCCAGTATTGCAGTTTGCATTACAGATGCTGCAGAGATTTTCTAGTTATTTCATTTGAGCTGCTTTGGAGGGTATTCTGGTATTCTGTAATTCTAAGATATATGCAATCCATAGTTCTTTGGTACACTGCCAGTGAAATCAGATCTTTGACTCCTTTAGACAAATAGCCCTTGTCAGTTCTCTTGAATTTACACACCCTTAAATTCCTGATGGAGAGATACATTCTTCCAATTATTCATAAACCAAACTTAAATTACTGACACTAGATATGTTTTTGTTTGCTGGTTTCTTGGAACCACATGAAGTAATCACAGATATTCCAGGGACTTCTGGACATACAGTTAGAAAGCACTCTTGCAGGGAGAAAAAAAGCATGAGAGAGGCCATATAGTTGTTTCTCTGTACTAGCTCTGTCAGACTGGCTTTCAGTTATGTCTAATTTCTGTCCCCAGAATCTATGTAAAAAAAATAAATAAAATAAATAAAAAATTGGAAATGAATCTTTGGATGTTGGAGTAGTCTTCATTTGCTGAGAATCTGTTGTCTAATGAAATTCAGAAGATTTAGAGAACAATTTCTCCACATAGAATTGATGGGTTGTTAACAATACTCAACTCTTACACTTTGGCAAGGCAAGGCAGTTTGAAAATTGACTTTTTGTTTTACAATTGTGAATTGGTTAGATTATCAGCATTTCTGTATATAGTAATGGCAAACATTTTACATTAAAGCAGAAATACATAGCCACATTTTTGATGTCCATATGATAGATAATGTAACTCTTCCTTATTTTATTTTATTGTGTGGGTACCACACATTTGGGAAAGATATTGTGGCTGGACAGCAGGAAGGATTAGAGCTGGAAGGCCCTGGAGATGTAATCCATGCACATGTGGAATGGATTGTTGCCTCCTACACTCAGGACAATGTTGCCTCCTACACTCAGCACTTTGGAGATGGAATGAGGTTGCTCACGTGCCTTCAGGCAACATGTTGAGCTAGGAGAAATACTTGAAGTGAAGTGAGCCAAGCAGAGAAAAGTAGTGAGGGAGTGCATGGCATGAGCAAAGCAACTCCTTGGAGGAAAAAGGAGCAGGCAGTCAGGGCTATGAGAAGGTAGAAAGAAGGAATGTTTTCTAAGTGTACAAAAAACCTGCACTATGCTTGCTCCAACTAAGGAAACACCTGCTTCAGATGGACTAAATGTAAGACCAAAGGAGACGATATGACCTTCACTAACATTCAATATAGGGGAGATTTCTTTTCAACCTGTCTAATCCAGCAGATCTGAGTTGCTTCTGTTATCAAGATGAGTCGTTCTAGTTTCTGTTGGGGAAAAAAAAAAAAAAAAAAAGGAGTGGATTAAATAATATTGTTGGTTTGTTTCGGACCTTCCCTGGCCATCTCAAAGCTATCTTTGAACCTAATAGTTAGGAGGAGCTGACATTTTAGGTCACTGAAGTGAAACAGACTTTTTCTCAGTCAGGGTTTTTCTTTGCTTTGAGTTCTTGTTGGAAACAAATTAATTTTAAATATAAGTAAATCCTTTCCTCTTTCTTCTTAATCCAATGTTTTGTCCCTTATGGCAGAATCTTTCCTTCATTCTCTCTTGTACTGGCAACAGGAAACATATAAGCAAAAGGAGTAAATCCACCTGAAGCTGTTTACTAGTGCATCTATGGCTAGGTAGCTCATCACAATATCTTTAAAATTCAAGTAGTCATATTTATCTGCAGTTACACAAGTAGTGTTTATATTGCACAATGTTGGGATTTATGGAAAATTAATATGGGATTTATGGAAAATTAATATGCCTGAATTAAATTGTCAGGCACCCTGAAGCAAACCGTGAGATCGGTAAACAAGCTGGTGTCTCACAGGCTGGTACCCCACGGGACCAGCAAACAGCAGGTGTCCTATCTCACGGTTGTTATCTCATGAAGTAGTGAGAAAAGAATGTTGTAGCAAGAACTGAGAGGCACCGGCTGGGAAGTGAAACACCTTGGGTCATCATGACACGGACAGCAAGTGACAAGACACGTAGCCAATCATATATGAACTGTGTATGTATGTAACCAACGGGGTTTGTACTGGGGTGGAACATCTGGAGTCAGAGGGGTATAAATTGCCGCCATTTTTAACAATAAAGGTCTTCAGTTATAACTCTTATAGAGATGTGTGAAGTCCATACGCCGCCTCCGACAGCACAACATAGAAAACAGTAAAAAAAATTTCTTTTCTGTCATGCATATTTGAAACCAACAGTAGCTTGAACCCAGCACTCTGCTTCTGTTTTTGTTAGCAAGTGGAATAAAGAATTGTGTATAGCAACTGCCTAGAGCAATTTTAGGCCTTAATATTTGAGATTTATTCAGTCTTTAAGCATAAAATACTACAGAGAAATCTGAGTGAAAGTCTACACATATATGCACATCTACTTACTTGAAATAAACTACACATTCTCATGTCTCAAAATCCCTTGATAACCTTGTTTATTGCTCCACTAGGTCATTTGATATAAATAATGACTCCTGAAATTTCACCTTGCTGAGGTATCTAGTAGCTGGTAGATTTGAAGCTGTGGGCAGGAAGAATGGATCATGCATCTGGTTTCTTGTTTATCAAAAGAGTCTTTAAAGCAAAGAATTTTTACTATATTTAAAGGATCTCATGGACTGCCACTGTGCATTTGGATCAAGATAAATACATGTATTCAAAGAGTATCTTTTCTAATAAAGCAGTTGGGTTTTCACTTTAGAAAATCTGTTTCTGGGGTACATTCTTATCATCAACTTTCCACATTTTTTTCCACTCCTGTTCCCTCTGTGAGGCATTTGCACTTCAGATGTAGACTCTTCTGTGTACATTGCCCTAAATTTACACTTCTTATTTGAGGACTTTCAGAAGTGTCTCCATGTAATTTCAAAACTTCTAAATACCAAGAAAAGATGGAAAATAAAGCAGCATATACATTGTGGACCTATAAATTACTGTTCTCTAAATGTACAACCTGGTGGCCTTGGGGCAGTCTAGAAATAAAGGCTATTTTTAATCTAGCTGATTTGAGCAGAAATATGAAATATTTTCAAGCATATCAAAAAGCTTGAGCATACCATGTAGGACACATTTTTCTTTGAAAGTGGATAGTAGATTAACATAAATGCATCCCTGAGGGTTATTTAAGATACTCTAAATGTAACAATTGAGATTATGTGCACAAATGAACTTTATTTAGTTTCACATAACATACATATTTTTAAGGTTCACTATGTACAAAACTTACTTTTGGTAAGCAATTTGTCTTGTATTGCAGAAAAGGACATTGTGTAATATTTCCAAGCACAAGCAGCATTGAAGCTTAGTGTTATACATAATATTTTTTCAGTGTCAGTTGCTTGTAAAACTACCTAAGTATAAATGTTTGGATTAAATAAACATTGAAAACAAGAATTATTAAAGCTATTATAATCGATAAACATTTTTAATTAAAATTATGGTTTGTTTAAATGTTTATTGAGAAGAAATAGCAATATATTGTCATGATATCAAGTCCCCCAGAATTAACATGAGTGTGATTTGATGGATATATGTGTAGGAGGCAAAGAGACAGCAGTTGAATTTTCAGTACTGCCAATGACTTGCACAGTAATACTTGGTGATTCACTTAACTTTTTACAGCTGTTTCCCTACATTGTAGTTGCCCTAAGGATCTTTGTTTCTACTAGACCCCCTTTATGGAAAATAAATGCACTTTAAGGTTTTGTCAAAGCTCCATGAAATTACAGTTTCTAAAGATATCTTTAAACCTTAGAGAAAAGGCTGAAAGAGTTGGGGCTGTTCAGCCTGGAGAAGAGAAGGCTCTGGGGAGACCTTATAACAGCCTTCCAGTACTTGAAGGGGGCCTACAGGAAAGCTGGGGAGGAGCTTTTCATCAGAGAAGATAGTGATAGGACAAGGGTTAATGGTTTTAAACTGAAAGAGGGGACATTTAGGTTAGACATTACGAAGAAATTCTTCACTGTAAGGGTGGTGAGGTACTGGAATAGGTTGCCTAGGGAGGTAGTTGATGCCCCATCCCTGTAGGTTTTTAAGGCCAGGTTGGATGAGGTTTTGTGCAACCTGGTCTAGTGGTAGGGGTCCTTGCTCCTAGCAGGGGGGTTGGAACTAGATGATTTTTAAGGTCATTTCCAACTTTAAAAATTGCATGATTCTGTGATAAGATAATAAATATACGAAACTTATCACCCAAGCTCCATTCTGTCAAATATGACCCTCTACTATCTACATTCGTATCTTAAAGCTAGTTGTAAGATTTCTTATTGTTTTCAAATTCATGGATATTTCTGTCATCTGTTCCCCAAAGTAGCTGATTAGCTTTCAGCTTGGTAGGCTATAAAAATGGGCTTTCTGTTCTGAAAACTTTGTAAGTTGCACATGGATGTTGAAAAACTCAAACCTTCACTTTTCAGGAAAAAGTATCATATGCCTATATCTGTTTGACAGACATAGGAACACCACTGTACTTTTGAAAATTCCATTTAAGGTGAGATAGGTAGAAGGCTTCAGTGAACTTTGTATGAAGATAAATTTTCCTCTTTTTAAATGTACCCTATAATTTAGAAAATAGAATTTACCCTATAATTTAGAAAATAGAATACTCAACCATTTTACTTAGATAAGTTCATGGACAAGACCAAATTGGGAGGAGCGGTTGACACTCTTGAGGGCAGAGAGGCCCTGCAGAGGGATCTGGACAAATTAGAGAGTTGGGCAATCACCAATGGCATGAAGTTTAACAAGGAGAAATTCCAGATTTTGCACCTGTGACGCGGTAACCCTGGATATACAGACAGTCTGGGGAGTGAGAGGCTGGAGAGCAGCCCTGCGGAGAGGGACCTGGGGGTTCTGGTCGATGGCAGGTAGGACATGAGCCAGCAGTGTGCCCTGGCAGCCAGGAGGGCCAGTCGAGTCCTGGGGTGCATCAAGCATGGCATAGCCAGCCAGTCAAGGGAGGTGATTGTCCCATTTTACTCTGCACTGGTGCGGCTCCATCTTGAGTACTGTGTGCAGTTCTGGGTGCCACAGTACAGAAAGGATATAAAGCTACTGGAGAGTGTCCAGAGGAGGGCCATGAGGTTGGTGGAAAGTTTGGAGGGGATGCTGTATGCGGAGCGGCTGAAGGCACTTGGTCTGTTCAGCCTGGACAAGCGGAGACTGAGGGGAGACCTCATTGGAGCTTACTGCTTCCTCACTAGGGAAGGAGGAGGAGTAGGCGCTGACCTCTTCTCTCTGGCGACCAACAATAGGACCCAAGGGAATGGTAGGAAGATGTGCAGGTGGAGGTTTAGGTTTGACATTAGGAAGATATTCTTCACCCAGAGGGTGGTGGAGCACTGGAATAGGCTCCCCAGGGAAGCAGTAATGGCACCAAGCCTGACAATATTCAAGAAACACTTGGACAATGCCCTCAGGGACATGGTGTGAACTTTGGGGTTGTCCTGTTCTGGGGTGGGAGTTGGACTTGGTGATCCAGGCTGTCCGAGGAGGTGGTTGAGCCACCATCCCTGGAGACATCAAAAAACACAGATGTGGTGCCAGGGGACAGGGTTTAGTGATAGATGCAGCAGAGCTATGGTAGTGGTTGGACTTGATGATCTGGAAGGTCTTTTCCAACCAGAAGGATAGTGTAATACCGTGATATTGTGCTCTGGAGCAACAGTATGAGTCTTCTCTAAAACTTAAAGTTGTTAGTTAAGGGCACAATAATACAATCTATGAAACTCAATCACCCTTTTTCACCCTGCAACTTTTAAAAATGGCCGAGTTTAATAAGACTTTTGTTCATAATTTTGGAATGACTACAGCTATTTTTTAAATCCAGAGTTTTCAGATATTCCAAAGGAAAGCTCACAACTCCACAAACATGAAAGATCCTCACTGATATCACAAATTTTCAAGTTACAAAGTGACGTTCTTCTTCGACTGGAGTTTCTGGCTCTCTGTCAGAAGTTCAATGGACAAGAATAATTCCCTAAAAATCAACAACCTCAACAACCTAAGCGGATGCTTCATAAGAAGAAAAAGGAAACAAACAAGCAAAATAAATGTCAGTAAGAAATCTGCTAAAATAGAAAGTAATCTGCTGCTAAGACCATTAAAGAGTGGAAAAGATTAAATGTTCCTTTCTTTTGTAGCTGTATCTTGTTGCTCCTTGCTTCATTACTGGAATCTACTTGGACTTATTCCTCAAAGCAAACTGAAGGAATAAAGATTATTTCAAGCATGTCTGTAGATTTGGGGATTTGCAAAAGAAGCTATGGAATTATATCCACTAAAGTAGTTTTTTTATACAGTGAGAAGAGGGGTTTTTTTTAGAAACAGTTCTTCTTTGATATTTAATCTACTAAGTCTGTTGAACTACTCAGTCTGCTGAACCTCTGGTGTTGGAACTAGGAATCCACAGAAGCATTAATACACCTAACCCCAAGAATTTCCTAATCACCCCTAAGAAATTCAATACAAGTTTTGAAACAGTTAATGAACATAAGGTTGAGATGTTCATTGTGTCTTTCTGCCTCAATAAAGAGTTTGTTTCATATATTGTTTTTTCTTTGAAGTATTTGCTAGGTATCTATAGTGAATTTAACAATACCTATTATTCACACTCTAAAAGTTAAAAAAAAGAAAATTTTCTCAAATGTAAGAGAATGGTATTTTTAACAAGATATTTTTAGCCAAGTATTTTAAATGCACTGTGCTATTACTGTCTGCTGTTACAAAGGGTTAAAATGCCTGCAGTTACTGTATATATTTTTGTCTCTTTCATTAACACGCATTGAGTAAGTGTTAAAAATTTTCAGTTATAAAGGCTTCCAAAATGTTAAATTTGGGAACAATTTCTGTTCAAAACTTATTAGGAAGCTTTTCCTATAGCATACGGGTGTGTCACGGTTCAACTCAGGATCAGCAATTAAACCAGAGACAAACAATGCTCTCAATTCTCTCCCCCTCCCACCCATGTAGGGAAAGAGAGAGAGAATTAAGAGAGAGACTTTGCTGGATTGAAAACTAAATGAGACAGCTTTAATTATATGTACAATTATATACAAGTATGTTCAGGAATGTGCAAAAGCCTCTTGCCTTCCCCCACTCCCAGCAACTCCCCTGGCACTCTCCTGAGCTGTGAGCAGTCCCGAGAAGTCTCGCTGAGGTAACAGCAGAGCAGACAGGGCTGTGGGGAGAGTTATGAGGGTCAGGGCTGAGCCTGGGTTTGACAGTGATGTATGGAGTCCTCCCCAGATGACAGCCATGGACGGAAGAAAAGGGGAGAAGAAACAGGAAGGAAATTGTCTTCTGTGATCTTTGACCTTCCTCTGAGCTTTCATAGATATATGGAATGAAATACTATGGTCAGTTCTGCTGTCTGTCTAGTCCAGCTCCCCACGGGGGGGTCACAGGTACAATTCTCCTGCTCCGGTAGCCTCTGTAGCAGCAGAGATAAGAAGCAACCCTGGAGTCTCAGCAGTAACATAAACATTCCAGTGTTACCAGTCCACTAGCTGGAACACTTGCTGCTAGTTAAAAGATAGCTTACTGAAGGAAAAAAAGAAAAATCAGTACAAGGAAAAATGGCTTCATCCTGGCTCAACCCAGGACAGGGAGAAACAATATTTTTTATCCTATTAAATAACACAGACTATTGTGAATGTGACATTTGGGATATATAGTGCTTGTCTCAAATAATCCAAGAGATATGCAGTGTACTTGGCACTCAGGATGTCTGATGTTTGTCCTGAGACATCTAAGAGTTAAACAGGACTTGTTGCTGGACTAAAGAGATATCTCAGCAACCCACCAAACCATTTTACTCCCCTGAGAACTGGGGAGTTCGGTGTGGGACATGCTGAGATTGAAAACAAAGGAGCTCTACAGCTGGTGCTGGGAGCAGAATATTCAGCGGTAACCAGGCCTTGAGATTTCATGAAAACCACCTACTTAGCAGGATGTGTACAAATGCTGCAGGCACCTGAGAAAAGACAGAGGGTGCCAGTCTCAAGTCACCTCCTAGGACTGAACCTCTACTGCAATAAATTAATCCTGTGATGTTGAGTTGTCTCAACCTCCTGTTTACGGTTGCTGGCCAGATCAGTGATTTATCTTGTTAATGAGCCAGAGACTATCTGCAGGACCTAGTCCTGGCACCATACACCCCCTCCTATCTCTAACGCATGAGAAGACAGAGGACAAGGAGAAAGGGGGGGAGTGGGCAAGAACTGTATAAAAATCTGGGACACTATGGGTACGATGAAGAACTTCTGCACCGAAGCACTTCCCCACCGACAACGTCGCTGGACCATGGCAGTAACTATAAACTTGCTAATCTCCATATTTCTGCTTTCTTTTCCATTTGTGTTTTCCTCCCTGTCCTATCTGCTCTAGGGACTTTGCTGTGTAACTCCAATAAAGTTCAGTGTGCATGTGACATCTGACCTTGTTTGCGTCTTACTTTCACCATTTGGGATCACCTTTAAACCTTTTCACAGGTCCTGCCGGACAAACGGGTGCAGCTGCTGTGTGGCTTATACCAGGAGAGGGAAGGCAGAGTCCAGCTGCCCCCAGCCTCCCACTGCAGTGAGGAGTGTTAGACAGCAAGGGGGATCTGCCCCATCTCTCATAAGACTGCACACCAGCCCCAGTGTCTGTTTGTGCACCTTGGTTTTGTTCTGGCGAGATCATAAAAAATTGCCACGTATCTGAATATCGGATCATGACAGTTAATAATCACAAATAACCTTCAGCAGTGCTTATAGATCACTTTTAGAAAGACCTGAAGCTTCACTGAGTAAAGATGAGACTTAGAAATTTTGGAATTAGACCTCAACTTGTTCTCTAGGTGGTTGCTGCACTCTGAATTCCTGGCAAAACTGAAAGCTGTATTTGCTATTTTTTAAAGACTTTTCTTCTCCAGCCTCTCCTTTCTGTTCAATGAGGTAGATGTTCACTAGATATTTTGTAAGAATACCTCAAAAAAACTCCTCTACCCATTTTAATGTTGAAATTACATCTAATCTGCATATAAATTAAAACATAACAGGTAATGAACCATATAAATGGCCGACTTTTGTTTTTATCTTTTATTTCTATTTAATTATGTTATTAACCCATCAAGATAATGGAGCAGATCCTTCTGAAGGCTCTGCTAAGGCACATGGAAAATGAGGAGGTGGCTGGTGGAAACCAGCATGGATTCACTAAGGGTAAGTCATGCCTCACAAATTTGGTGGCTTTTTATGATGGGGTCACAGCATCAGTGGACAAGGGGAGAGCTACTAATGTCATCTACCTGGGCTTGTGCAAAGCATTTGACACTGTTCTGCCCAACAACCTGGTGTCTAAATTAGAAATACATGGATATAATGAATGAACCATTTGGTGGATGGGAATTGGCTGGCTGGTCACAGTCAAAGGGTAGTGGTCAACAGTTTGATGTCCAAATGGAGAACAGTGATGAGTGAAGTTCCTCAAGGTTTGGTACTAGGACCAGTGTTGTTTACCACCTGTGTCAGCGTTGCGGAAGGTGGAATTGAATGCACCCTCAGCAAATTTCCTGACAACACCAAGGTGTGTGGTGTGATCGACACACTGGAGGGAAGGGATCCCATCCAGAGGGACCCTGACAGGCTTGAGAGGTGGGCCCATGCCAGCCTCATGAAGTTCAACAAGGATAAGTGCAAAATCCTGCAGCTGGGTTAGGGCAGTCCCAAGCACACACATACAGGCTGGGCAGAGAATGGATTGAGAACAGCCCTGAGGAAAAGGGCTTGGGTATTGGTTGATGAGAAGCTCAATATGAGCTGGCAATGTGTACTTGCTGCCCAGAAAGCCAGCCATGTCCTGGACTACATCAAAAGAAACATGGCCAGACAGTTGAGGGAGGTGATTCTGCCCCTCTATTCTGTTCTTGTGAGACCCCACCTGGAGTACAGTTCTGGAGCCCTCAACACAAGAAGGACATGGAGTTGTTGGAGAGAGTCCAGAGGAGGGCCAGGAAGATGATCAGAGGGCTGGAGCATCTCTCCTATGAAGACAGGCTGAGAGAGTTTGGGCTATTCAGCCTGGAGAAGAGAATGCTCTGGGGAGATTTTATAGCAGCCTTCCAGTGCCTGAATGGGGCCTAGAGAAAAGCTGGGGAGAGATTTTTTTTACAAAAGAATGTATCAATAGGACAAGGGGTAATGGTTTTAAAGTGGAAGAGGGTAGATTTATATAAGATGTTAGGAAGAAACTCTTTACTTCTCTTCCTTTTACACACTATAAGCGCTTACAAGACTGTTGTTAGACACCCCTCAGATTGGAAATACGAGGAAGGTTTTGACTATGTGATCTGCTGCAACACACAGGTACCACAAATACACCACTCTCTTGGGACATGTCATGTTTTACTCAGGTTATGCAGTTATATCCATGGTCCTTCTGCAGCTGTTAAGATATGAACCTCAATCATCCAACATGTATCAAGAGATAAACTGACAGACAGTCTAAAATATTTGTAGGGCTAGTAAACAACAGCACAATTTGAAAGTCCTATGAGAATAGAATTCACATGTATGGATTTTTTGTTTTTTGACCTTTGGGAAGAAACTACTCATGAAGAATATGCTTATAAGTTTTTTAAAGATACGTTTCAGTGACCTGAAAGACCATTTCAAATCTCTGGTGCCCCAAAGGAAAGTCTGATATGGAAATAGCAGTCTGCATTCTTTATCCAGAGAAATTTAAAACACCAGATTATTATTAAACACACAATAATGTTAATGGAATGGAAAATTCAGAAAATATATTCAGCTATGTATGATTTCTATTTAGCACGACATGGAAATGTGCTTGTCCAAAGTGCTGTCTGCCTCACAGATGTTGCAGGACATTTGCCATGGGGCTGTTTTCTCCTTTGGGAGCTAGATACTTCTGTCACTAGGCAGAGATGATACATCTATGACACACTTGTTGTTCAGGCAGAAGAATAAATGCAATGCATCTTGTGAGATACAGAAAATTAAAGAAGACTATTATTAAAAAAAAAAAAAGATTCCCAAAGAATATAATGTAATACATAATAATGTAATATGATAAATAATAAATAATAAAATTCCTGACACCTTTTTTAATTTAACATAATATGATCTTTCTATTCTCTGTAACCTTGTGTGCAGATCTCAACTATTCCCAATCAAAGCCCAACTCTTCTCAAAGTGCACACAGACATCATATGGTTAATGTTTCGTTTCACCACAGGAAAGCTGGGATGAGCTATTTGCAGGAACAGAGCCTGTAAAATCAGTTATGGGAGTGTATCTGAATATTTACCAGGTGTGTGGTTCTGACTTGTGCAATTTGGCTCCAGATCTGTATGGGAGCACAGCCTGGACCATTAGCTGCAAACTGCAACTAGCAGAAAATGAGGCAGGCACCCAAGAGACAAGTACAGTCCCAAAGGAAAGAGGACTGATGCTTCTGTGTTAGTGTCTTGCAAGTATAGATCATCTCAGTGTCACAATGAGAGATCCTCTGAGGAGTGCCAGCGCTGAGCAAAGACATACTGCAGCACCTGCATCTTGTGCAAGTATTCCAGTCAGCAACATGGCATGGACAGGTTCACGTCAAACTATCTGAAACAAAGAAAGGTTCCTCAGAACGAAATGTAATTATTAGCATATACAATTTCTACAATTTAAAATGCAGGTTGTTTACACTCTGTTTAAACATGACTTTGAAAAGAATCTGGGGTAGTATTTCTCTCACCTTCTCCAGCCTGAGAAGCACATAAACCTTTCAGTAAAAAAAAAAAAAAAAAGAGGGTCAGGTGTGTTGCTTTTCCATAGAGCGTGTCTTTTGTTTACATCTCCAATAAAAATTACACATTTTTTGTTGTTCATAGTGCATGCTAGTAAAAGGGATGTGACTAGTAAGCATGGATGAGAACTGTGTTTTGTTTTGTCTTGATGTGGATGCTGCGCAGCAGATCAGGTGAAATTCTCTGCAAGGGGAAGGAGACTACATGCTCTCTGGGAAGAATTGTGTCTCATCACAGTGATAAAATTAGACTGAAGTTTGAATGCTCCCTTTTTTAAGTTCTATTTTGCTCTTGTTATTCTCATTTGGAATGCTTAAGTAGTCACAGGTGTACAATTTTTAGCTTGATTTTCTGGATTTCCTGCTGGTGTCTTGTAGGTTAATAGCAGTTCATGAAGCAGTGAATGAGAAACACTGGTCTAGTGGTGAACAGAATGTAAAGAAAATTGATTTACAACCTTCTCACTGTTGCTTAGATGTCATGCAGCCATAGCCCAGTCTCTCCATTTCCCTGTGCATCTATTTCCTTTAATTTTGTCCTCTCTTCTTGTTTATACAGTCAGTAAACTGCTTATGGGTCCCATTGTGATCCTATGATGCTGAACAGGATTCACCTCTGATCTCAATTAAGGTGCCTGGCCACTACTCTAATACCCACAGTAGTGTGTGTCACTTGCAAGATGAAGTGCGCAGTTCTGCAGTCTAGCCTGGTAGTAACTGGGACAATAAAGAAAAATGGCCATACTCTGTACAGCAAATGGTTTTTAGAACTAGCACATTAGATGACAAGTAATCCAGACAGGCATGACTATGGGCAGTTTGTAAGTGATGGACAGTAGTGAAGTTTCAGTAGTGCTGTAACAATTCAATGAAAGACATTACAGTGCATTACGGTATTGATCTGCATTGGAAAACTCAGCAAGATTCTTTAAAAGAATGACATTTCTATATTTTTATTCACATTGCTAACAAATAGTACTACAAAACTTCCTGAATTTATCCTGTATCTTTTTACTAGTAAGCGTAGATAGAGACTGATGATCTTTATGTATCTTCAACAGTGATTTTGCTCTAGGTATGAAGACAGATTGATGCAGAAATGTTTATCAAGGGTTGAAGAACTATCTGAGATGAAATCACAATCCTTTGAAACTCCCTGTTTTCTTCAGTGTGGTAAGGATATGATCTTGTGTTAGAAATAGAAGTGGAAAATCTCAGGTGATTCAGATAGGTGAATCATTCAGGGGTAGATCCACAGAAAATACAGAGCAAGGAGAATGACAAAAAGTTGATTACAACCATTAGGTAGAAACTCAAAGTGTTTCTTCAGCTATTGACTCCTATTTCAGCAGTTTAAAAAGTCCAGTTCACTCTATGTCTAATATCTCTTTTTTTTGGCCAATATTCTTCTTGTGGGAGGAGAAGAAGGAAATTAATGGCTTCAGGTCAAATCCTGTAGCAGAAAGCAGTGCTCTGTAAAGTGACTTACACTTTGCCTAAACCACTTAGGCTGGACAGTAGTGGTAACAAAGCCCAACAACATCAAACAAAACTTACAAGTTAAAGACAAATCGGTGTTCTTCTGACCACATGTAACAGATCAAAACTCACCTGTTTGAAAAAAAACACTTCAGAGGTAAATATATGTTCAAGGTGATTAATTCTGCCTTGTAAATTACTATGTATGTTACATGGACTTCAATGCCACATCTCTGCCACCTTAGACTTCCAGAGGGCAAACTCTGACCTGTTCAGAAGACTGATTCACAAAGTCCCTTGGGAGGCTGCCTTGAAGGATAAAGGAGTCCAGGAAGGCTGGACATACTTCAAGAAAGAAGTTTTAAAGGCACAGGAGCAGGCTGTCCCTGTGTGCCAAAAAACCAGTAAGCGGGGTAGGAGACCAGCCTGGCTAAATAAGGATCTTTGGCTGGACCTTAAGAATAAAAAGAGAGTCTATGACCTTTGGAAGAGGGGACAGGTCACCCATGAAGTCTATAAAGATGAAGTGAAACTATGCAGGGTGAAAATTAGGAGAGCCAAAGCACAGCTAGAGCTCAAACTATCTACAACTGTTAGGGATAATAAAAAATATTTCTATAAATTCATTAACAGCAAAAGGAGGATTAGGGAAAATCTCCATCCTTTATTGGATGCAAAGGGAATCTTAGTAACAAAGGATGAGGAAAAGGCTGAGGTGCTCAATACCTACTTTGTCTCAGTCTTTAGCAGTGGAACTAGCTGTTCCATGGATATACAGCCACATGAGCTGGAGACATGGAGGGGATGCAGAATGAGGTCATCACAGTTAAAGAGGAAGTGGTCAGAGACCTACTAAACCACTTAGATGCACACAAGTCTATGGAACCTGATGGGTTACATCCAAGGGTGCTGAAAGAGTTGGCAGATGAGATTGCCAGGCCACTTTCCATTATTTACCTGAAGTCCTGGTTAACTGGGAAGGTCCCAATGGACTGGAGGGTAGCAAATATAACACCCATCAATAAGAAAGGCAGAAAGGAGGATCCAGGAAACTATAAACCTGTGAGTCTGACCTCAGTACCAGGGAAGGTCATGAAGCAGATCATCTTGAGTGTTATTAGAAGACATATAGAAGATAACCACAGGATCAGGCCCAGTCAACATGGGTTTATGAAAGGCAGGTCCTGCCTGACAAACCTGATCTCCTTTTATAACCTGACTATTGGATGAGGGAAAGGCTGTGGATATTGTCTATCTGGACCTCCAAAAAGCATTTGACATAGTTCCCCATAGAACTCTCATAAAAACCCTAACTGCTCATGGCCTGATATGTTGGATCAAGCACTGGCTAGACAGCTGGGCCCAAAGAGTGGTGATCAATGGAGTCAAATCCACCTGGCAGCCAGTCACAAGTGGTGTTCCTCAGGGCTCAGTGTTGGGACCATTTCTGTTTAACATCTTTATTGATGATCTTGATAAGGACACAGAGTGTATTATCAGTCAGTTTGCAGATGACACCAAGCTAGGCAGGAGTGTTGATCTGCATGAGGATAGGGAGACTCTACAGAGAGACTTGGATAGAGTAGATCCTTGGGCTAATGTTAATGGTATGGGCTTCAACAAGGCCAAGTGCTGGGTCCTGCACTTGGGCCACAACAACCCCATGCAACGCTACAGGCTTGGGGAAGTGTGGCTGGAAAGCTGTCTGACAGAAAAGGACCTAGGGGTTCTAATTGACAAGAGGCTGAATATGAGCCAGCAGTGAGCCCAGGTGGCCAAGAAAGCCAATGGCATCCTGGCTTGTATTAGAAATAGTGTGACCAGCAGAAATAGAGAGGTGATTGTCCCCCTGTACTCAGCACTGGTGAGGCCACACCTGGAGTATTGCTTCAAGTTTTGGCCACCTCAATTCAAGAGAGATATTGAGGTGCTGGAGCAAGTACAGAGGAGGGCAACGAAGCTGGTGAAGGGCCTAGAGAATAAATCTTATGAGGAATGCTTGAAGGAGCTGGAAATGTTTAGTTTGAGAAAGAGGAGGCTGAGGGGAGACCTCATCAGTCTCTACAACTATCTGAAAGGTCATTGTAGAGAGGTTGGTGCTGGTCTCTTTTCACAGGTAATTAGCAACAGAACAAGAGGGAATGGCTTCAAGCTCCAACAGGGGAGGTTTACACTAGACATTAGGAAAAAATTTTTCACAGAAAAAGTGGTTAGATACTGGAATAGGCTGTCCAGGGAGATGGTTGAGTCACCAGCCCTGGGTGTGTTTAAAGGTAGTTTGTATGTGATGTTGGCAGATATGGTTTAGGGGAGAACTTTGTAGAGTAGGGATGATGGTTGGACTCGGTGATCCCAAGGGTCTTTTCCAACCTGAATAGTTCTGTGATTCTATGATTCTATGATCTTGAGCATTGCATTAGGAAAAAAAAAATTCATGGCTACTTGAAATTAAAATTACATTTCAACATTTTATATAATTTTTTCTTGAATTCTCAGTAAAAGCAATGAGAAATGCATTCAGTAGGCCTTATATCCCTGTGGGTATCATGTTCAAGAAGAGAGAGAACACGGTACATAAATTATTTGTCTATTATAGGGCTTGGTCTTCTAATCCTATAGAGTTAAGGTTAGTTGAGAGTATATTTTGCTTTCTAATGTTCATAACAGCATTTTTAATTACTTGTCCAGTTTGATATAAAATGAAACTCGTATTTCCTCCTCCTTTCCAGCCTCACCACACCCAAACTCAGGACATTTTCTTTAGCTGTCGAGACACGTACCTTTGGACATAGTGAGAGGGAGATTTCCGAACATCTCATTAATCAGGGGCAACACATTACTGAACTGCCTAGAAGCAAATGGGTGAAAAACATAGCAATGAAAGACACAGTACATTTACTTAGTGTCTATTTACTCCCGGAAAAACATTACTTCTGGTAGCAGATGACTTCTCACTTCATGTTTACTCATTTCTGTTGTCTGACACAAAACAAGGAAACTAATTTTTCCTATTTCTCATTGCCATTTCTTTATTTCCCTCCAGTGCAAATAGGAAGTACACGAGTGTATACAAAGAGACTTCTCTACATATCTTCTGTCTTATATTATGCCTTGCAGATAACCAAACTGTCAAGGAATTATAAGCCTTCTCTATTTATTTACTCCCCAGAGTATGTGGAAAACAAAAGACAATCTTGCCTTTAAAAGAAAACAACATTTGTATACGTTTTCTAAACTACCTAGAGCGTTCCACAGCAGTCACGTACTAGAGATTAATGCAGAATTTAAAAATCCAGAATGTCTTAAATTCTTCACATTAAGAAGTTATTATTTTAATCTGACCCTAAGGATCTTGACCTTAGTCATGATTACAAGAATTTTTAAGATAAGAGTTACAGTACAGAAACAGTAGACTAGATTATTTTATTATTTAAAGCTTGGTTTACTGAAGCTTTAACATAGTACCTGTCATGTATTTTCATTTTACAGTACAAGAGCTGCAACATAACAGAGTATCAGTAAAACCCAGGGCTTTTATGGGCAGAAATATTTTTTTAATACTGTGCTTTTAATGTGTTTTTTTTTTTCCCTCTAATATCTTTTATTCACAGAGGACAATATACAGTTATACATACTAAGTAATTGTGCAGTGCTCAAAAATGAGGCAGTAGACATTCAGCCAATTGTTACCTCTTTAATACTTTAGAACCCATTAATTGTAAACAAGCCTGTGTAGCAAAGTTAGAAGAAACACTTTACTAACCAATGTCCAGCATACAACACTGGAGAATTATTTCTGTGCATAAAGTCAACATAAAATGATGTCTCAGTTTGAGAGTAATACATTACTCTTTTTTTGCTATCATAGGAAAAACAGTACTTCCCTCCTCACCTGTTGCACTGAAGTTTGTAATGCATTCAAATAATTTTGAACATCTTCTGCTAGTTTTTTCTCCCTGTGGTATTGTACAATTTACTGTCTCTAGCTGACACTTCTTTTCTTTATTGGTAAACCATGAAAAAGATTGTAAAATCTAGTAGGACTATGACACCATCATATCTTCTTGCTGATCTTCAGTACCCTGCAAAGAAGCTGTACAAAACTTTTTTCCTGATTAAGTGAGAATATTTCTCCATTGCACCAAAGAATGTTCTGAGCTCAAACAGACAGACCATGAACACAACTGTCAGCTGCCTTTCCATAAATTTAATGACTTCTTTGTAGGGAAAGAGCTGGAGGGAACTAAGATATTTTTTTAATGTGATTTTGCAGATTTAAGCACTGCAACTCTCTGGCAGTTACAAATAAATAGATACATTCTACCTCAGCATATTAAGCTTCTATTTTGCACATGGAATGAAAAATGATGAAAAAACTCTGCATCCCTAAAGCTGATACCTTTATTACTCCAGGAAAGAAAGGGTCACACAAATGTATCTCCTGTAAGTAACATTAAACATTTTTCTATTATTTTAAGGTAAGACTCTATTTTAAGGGATGCTCACTTGGTCTTCCAATACTCTTTCCAGAGGAGCAGCCGTTTGCTAAAACAATGATTTGAGTATATCAAACCCTGTCCTTAAAGACAGACACAGTACTCACATGCACAATGTTTTTGATGGCAAATCTTATATTTTATAGAGACATTAGATTGTTCTATTAGTTTAAGCCCAAGTAACACAATAAATCAAAGTAAAGTTTGGGTTAACTAGGGCAGCAGATGAAGAGGATGAAGAAGTCATCATGTCATCAGGTCAAACAGTTTGGCGGTGATAAATAGAGTAGCAGCTAAATGTACTAGCTTGGACATGCAATCCATACTGACCTGCTGCTACCTGTGCTAAATTTGTATCTGGTATCATCCAGAAGATTTGTTGCACTTTGTCTAGGATGTTTGCTAACTATGCATTAAATTCTTCAGTTTGATGCTGACTGAAGAGTAAGTACGAACATAAGGACACATTTCTTTGTGGGAATAAGGCTGCATGGGTGTAGACCATAATTTCAACACTATTTCACAGCATAGAAGCTACCAGCTGACACATGTTAAGTCCTTGCAGCAATAAGTTCTTAAGTTTTTTTTAGCCCAGATATGCTTACTTGAGGTTAATATGATAGAAATTCCTTGAAAAGTTACAACAGACAAAGATACAATTAATATGGAGAAGACTTTTTAAGAAAAGTGCAAGGAAGCATGACGAAGCCACCTAGGCATTTGTATATTTCTATCAAAATCAGAAAAAATATTTCTGAGTTGCTTATTTGACTTTTACCACTGTAATGATATCTCTGGATCAAAATAAGACAACATGCCCCTCCCCTCCCAGCTTCTTTGAAATTGTACTAATTAGGGCTCTTTTCATTTTTTATGTGCAATAATGCAAAAGAAGTAATTTGTAATAACAAAGTCAAATTAAAGGGTTCTCTCTTTTTTTCTCCTCTCAAAAGCAATTTTGCTATGAATTATGAAGAATTTCCACCAGAACCCCTGACCCCATTTTTATTTCCTTCTGAGCCTTTATTTCATACTTGAATTTTTTCTTATATGATACTACCATATCTTCACTAGCAGATACGCAGCTTTACTCCGATTAGCTGTAACACTGTTATTAAGGTGATCATCTACTGTTCTAATTGCCATACAATTGCATTGCACTTCCTTATCAAGTTCAAGTTGCTTAGATCATGGTATTGGAACTGGTATTTGATGTATCTTACACGTGACTTAGAAATTAGTCTTGCAAAGCATCCTGAGAAGATGGGATATGAGGAGTGGGATTAGACTCCTCAGCCGAATCACTTACTTAAACTGAAGGGAGAATCTGAAAATTTTTTCCTGAAGTTTTTTTTTGTTTCCAGACCGCTTTCTGCATTTTGACTCTCCTTCTGAGGGCCTTCCCAATGTAGGTACATTTATTAATTTGGTATGTAAAAAGTGAGGAAAAAGGTTTTTGTTGTACATCTGTCCAGTATCTTGGACTAAAGTCTCACAGATGGACATCTATGTCTCTCTGCAATCTCACAAGAACAAAACCTGTTACAGAGGCTCTGATTTTAGGGAGAAACTCATCTAAGGGTTAATCCAAAAGCATATTTTTATTTATTACATAAATGAGTGTCTGTTTATGTATGTTTTATTTATTTTAATAAACAACATTTTCAGAGTTGCAGTGCTTTTAAGTCAATAAACCGAAAGAGCTTTATAATTTTAATTTGGCTTCTCAGTCATGCTTGTGATATCAAGAAACACTTTGTGGACTTCTCAGTGTTAGGTTTATGGTTGGTCTTGATGGTCTTAAGGACGTTTCACAACTTAAATGATTCTATGATTCTAAGAAATCTATTATTTAAAGTAATAAATAAAACGTTTCCATGTTGAAAAATTGTTTTACTTCACTATGAAAATTTTTCTTAAGTGAAAAATCAAAACCCCAAACCTTTTGTTAAGGAATCATACAATCATAGACTCATAGAAAGGACTGGGTTGGAAGAGACCTTAAAGATCATCTAATTTCAACCCCACTTCATGGGGTTTCAGGTTTCATAAAGCCCCATCCAGCCTGGCCTTGAACGCTTCCAGGAATGAGGCATCCACAACATCCCTGGGCAGCCTGTTCCAGTGTCTCACAATCCTCACACTAAAGAATCTCTTATTAATGTCTAATCTAAATCTACCCTCTTCCAGTTTAAAGCTGTTACCGCTTCTCCTATCACTACATGCCCTTATGAAAAGTCCCTCCCAGCTTTCCTCTAGGCCCCCTTCAGGCACTCAAAGGCCACGATAAGGTCTCTGCAGAGCTTTCTCTTCTCCAGGCTGAACAAACAACTCCAACTCTCTCAGTCTGTCTTCACAGGAGAGGTGCTCCAGCCCTCTGATAATTTTCATGGCCCACCTCCTGACTTGCAATAACAGCTCCATGTTTTACTTGTGTTGAGGGCTCCAGAACTGGACACAGTACTCCAGGTGGAGTCTCTGGGAGCAGAGTATAGGGGCAGAATCACTTCCCTTGACCTGCTGGACACACTTCTGTTGATGCAGTTCAGGACACGGTTGGCTTCCTGGGCTGCAAGTGCACATTGCCAGCTCATGTTGAGCTTCTCGTCAACCAATACCCAAGTCCATTTCCTCAGGGCTGTTCTCAATCCATTCTCTTCCTAGCCTGTATGTGTGGGCTTGGGATTGCCCAGATCCAGGTGCAGGATTTTGCACTTATCCTTGTTGAACTTCATGAGGTTGGCATGGGCCCAACTCTCAAGCCTGTCAGGGTCCCTCTGGATGGGATCCCTTCCCTCCAGTGTGTCGATCACACCACACACCTTGGTGTTGTCAGGAAACTTGCTGAGGGTGTACTCAATTCCACTGTCCATGTCTCTGACAAAGATGTTAAACAGCACCAGTCCTAGTACTGAACCTTGAGGAACTCCACTCATCACTGATCTCCATTTGGAGACATTTTGGACATGAAGGAGATTATGAAACATAAGAAAAAAAAAAAAAAAAGGGGGGGGGGGAAGGGGTGGGAGGGAAGAAAAGAATGGGAAATAATGGCTTGTTACTTTGAGGATTTTAAAAAACAGATAGTGCAGACCTCCACTTTCACCTACTGAAGTGAGAAAGGGCAAGTAGCTGTCTTACCAAGTCTAATTTTGAAAGAGATTTCACAGCACTAGAATGCTCCTAAAATGAATGTACTAGAGAGCATGAAAAGTTTATGATCAGCAGCAGCTGGGTTCCCCAAATAGACTAATTTTTCCATGACATGCTGCCTCTTTCTGAACAAAGACTTCAGAGAGATCAAGTGACTTATGCAGACATGGAGGATGAATACCATTTGATCAGTTAACAGAAGTCATTTTTTTCTGCTTCTGATTCCTTTTATTTGATCCATTAGAATAAAAAGGTTTTCTGATGTATCTGAATTCAAGTTCAATCACTGTGGCATTGCAGTGTTTGTGAAAGGGTAGTCTTTTCCATTTGCAGGCACACACAGCAGGTACATGCCCAGATAAGTAAGAAACTATCCTTTCTAAATACATGCTTGCACAGGAAAATAAAAGAAAATTGCATGCATAGAAGACAGGCCTCAGTATTCAATACAAAAATCCTCTGTACTGAAATAAACTGAGATTTCAAAAGAAAGTTTAGCATTACACAATTTGCTGTAATAAATTATGTAGCTGATTACCACATTGCAGTCATTGATTTTTCTTCATGAAGCAAAGGATCAACTTGTTGAGAGGCTCTAAAAAAATGTATGTGCTTCTAGGAGAATCCATGGGTTTCTTTATTTCTTGCTGTGTATTGTTGAAATGTCTATGCACTAGATGGTGTGTTCTTACAGTATTGGATAGATGCATCAGCCCAAGTCCTGAACTGTTGTAGCCATGTCAGCATAGTCCAGCAAAGCCTAAGCACAGTAGCCCTGGCTTAGTTCTTCATAGACATTCATAACAATCCAGTTCATTTTGCATTTTCACCAAAGCTGCTGCCATGCAGATTGCCCTGCATATCTGCACAGCACTTCCAAGTTTTTCTGGTTTCATTTGTAGAGAGATGGTAGTACACAGTGGTGCTTAAGATTGAAATTGCTCTTCACATATAGAAAATATTTTACTTAAGCTTAAAATTAATTGCATTTACAGTCTTAATGGAAAATAATTCTTATACAAGTTTGTGTCAGGCCTCTGATTCACAGAGATCAGCTGAGTATCTCTGTACATGCAGAGTCAGCAGTCTCTAGGGTGCAACATAACATTTGCCTTCTGTGTTTTTCACTCTTTTGTGTCTGAGGTGCAGCTATTGTAGCAGTCAGTGAAAAAAGGCTGGGAAGATGCTGATAGCCCGGCATGCAATTTCATTCTATACTCATCTGGGAGGAAAGCTGTACTTTCCCTTTATTAAGTCTCTTCCACACACAGAATGATGAAGGGTGATATTGACAAACAGGAACTGTTCTTGAGATTGAAAACACTATCCAGAAGGCAGAAATAGCTTCAAATATGCAGAAAAAATTGTAAGTCTCCTAGCACTAAAGGAAATATTGATCATAAATGGCTTTTATTGATCCCCTTCTGGTGCCAAGAAGCCCACAAGTTCACAGAACTGAAATAAATACGTACCTTACTGCAAGTGATTCCTACTTCATGTCGCTTAAATGATGATTTGCATTCAGGCAAACTTTGAATGCTACTAACAGCCATAGCTCTGCACAGTGCTTGTGCACTGTAGATTTTTATGCCCTCTGCCTGGGTATTCAGTGCCCTAGCAGATCTGAACTGCAGAGGAAGATGTGGGATAACCCATTGAATTTAGATAAAAATTGGCTTGAATACTCACAATTTACCTGTTTTTACGGGTCTTAAATTACTTGGACTTTGTTAAAGGAAATGAAACTAGATGAATACTAGAGAATCCCATAGCATCAAGGGAAAGAAGGATGGCAAAATTCCTTGGTCTGATCTTTGATAAAGAAAGACAGCTGCTACACCCTTAGGGTCTGTGGAAGGGGAGAGATTAAAGATCTATTTAAGAGAAAAGTAATTTTTTGTTTTAGTGTGGAATCTGGCAGCAGTTGTCAGACCCACCTTTGTCTTGCTGAAGATATGGCTTCAACTATTTACATGAGTGAAAATTCCTACCTGCAGTTAGTGTCCAAATCTCATTGATTTTCTCAGCTTAGATCACCGTGATAAAGATGTAAAGAAGGAAAAGTGCAGAATCAGAACACGATTCCACTGGGAATTAGGGTCCAGCATGTGAAGAAAGACCTGACTCTACCCTACTAGGAGTAAGAGAGTAGCTGCAATGATTCTGTGTAACTGTTATTCCCTTATGAGTTATTCACAGAATCACAGAAACCTAGGGGTTGGAAGGGACCTTGAAAGATCATCTAGTCCGACCCCCCTGCCAGGCAGGGTAACCTAGAGTACATCACACAGGAACTTGTCCAGGCAGGTTTTGAATGTCTCCAGTGAAGGAGACTCCACAACCTCTCTGGGCAGTCTGTTCCAGTGCTCCGTCACTCTCACAGTAAAGAAGTTTTTTCTGATATTTACATGGAACCTCCTATGATCCAGTTTGCACCCATTGCCCCTTGTCTTGTCACTGGACATCACTGAAAAAAGTCTGGCTCCATCATCCTGACACTCCCCCGTAAGATATTTGTAAACTTTGATGAGGTCGCCCCTCTGTCTCCTCTTCTCCAAGCTAAAGAGGCCCAGCTCCCTCAGCCTTTCCTCATAAGGGAGATGTTCCATGCCCTTAATCATCTTTGTGGCTCTGTGCTGGACTCTTTCAAGCAGTTCCCTGTCTTTCTTGAACTGTGGGGTCCAGAACTGGACACAATATTCCAGATGTGGCCTCACCAAGGCAGAATAGAGGGGGAGGAGAACCTCTCTTGACCTATTAACCCCACCTTTTCTAATGCACCCCAGAATGCCATTGGCCTTGTTGGCCACAAGGGCACATTGCTGGCTCATGGTCATCCTCCTGTCCACCAGGACCCCCAGGTCCCTTTCTCCTATACTGCTTTCCAGCAGGTCAGCTCCCAACCTGTACTGGCACGTGGGGTTGTTCTTCCCCAGATGCAAGACTCTACACTTGCCCTTGTTGAATTTCATCAAGTTTCTTCCCGCCCAACTCTCCAGCCTGTCCAGGTCTTGCTGAATGGCAGCACAGCCTTCTGGTGTGTCAGCCACTCCTCCCAGTTTAGTGTCATCAGCAAACTTGCTGAGGGTACACTCTGTTCCCTCATCCTGGTTGTTGATGAAAATATTGAACAGTACTGGTCCCAGTACCGACCCCTGAGGGACTCCACTAGTCACAGACCTCCAACTAGATTCTGTCCCATTGACCACAACTCTCTGACTTCTTCCTTTCAACCAGTTCACGATTCATCTCACTACCTGATCATCAAGACCACACTTCCTTAGCTTATCTACAAGGATGCTTTGGGAGACAGTGTCAAATGCTTTACTGAAATCAAGATAAACCACACCTACCGCTCTACCGTCATCTATCCACCTAGTTCCTTCCTCATAGAAGGCTATAAGGTTGGTCAAACATGACTTACCCTTGGTAAAACCATGTTGACTGCTCTTAATGACCCCCCCATCCTTGATATATCTAGAGATAGTGCCAAGAATGAGTTGCTCCATCACCTTTCCAGGGATGGAGGTAAGGCTGACTGATCTATAGTTAACCAGGTCCTCCTTCTTGCCCTTTTTGTAGACTGGCATGACATTTGCTATCCTCCATTGGGTACTAAGAATATTCACAGAATCACAGAATCTTAGGGGTTGGAAGGGATCTTGAAAGATCATCTAGTCCAACTCCCCTGTCAGAGCAGGATCACCTGGAGCACATTACACAGGAACGAGCCCAGGCAGGTTTTGAATGTCTCCAACGAAGGAGACTTCACAACTTCTCTGGGAAGCCTGTTCCAGTGCTTAGTGGGTCTAGGACAACTGTCTGCCACCAACTGTCTGATGCCAACCCTCAGCCGGTTGTTTCTCCACTGGGACAATGTTATGCATATTGGCATATGGTACACGACACTGCACTGCTCCTCCACACCACAGTGCTGCAGCAAGTGTCCCTGTGCTGCTCCTCCCTGCCAGCCAGTGTCATGCAGTGATGCTTTGCCACTTCTCCCTGCCTAGCAGCATCACAATGGTACACTCTGCAGAGGGGCAGCTGCCAGCTCCTTGGCTTCCTGGGCAAAACCCTCCTGTAGTTCTTCCCACTCACCTTCTGTCCTGCCTGTGTGTTAGCTGGCCTTGCTTATGCTGGCTAAATTTTAGTGTTTGTATTTCAAGATGACAAGGTTTATATGACAAAATGGCAGGCCCTTCCACCAGGCAGTGATCAGGTGTCTGGCTTCTCCTACCCCACCTCTCCTACCCTTCGACCTCTGTCTTCACTCCTTTTCCTCCTCCTCCTCACCTTAATTTAATGCAGGCAGAGCAGGAACAAGCCCTCTGGTGATCACTCTTCTAACTCCTGTGAGAGATCACTGACTGCCAGGTGCTCAGGGCTCCCCGTGGTGCTGCACAGAGCCTCTGACTATATTCAAGGGCTTTGTGGAGCTTGCTGTGTGCAAGGAAGACTGGAGACGGTGTCACACGGCAGGAAGAAGCAGCACAATGCTGGGCAGCAGGGAGGACCAGCAGTGTCTTGTGCCATCTGCTGATCCTCCTGGAGTTGTCCCAGGGGAAAGACAGTGGTGTAGAACTGTCCAGCAGAAGCTGACACAGGTAGAGTTGTTAGTGAGGAGTTGGTTCCAGCAGACAGTTGGAGGAGGACAATTGTCCTTTTTTGTAGCTCAACATTGTCATAGTGATTTCATATGTGACTACAGGAATGACTGTGAGCAAGAAGAAGCATTTTCATTCCTTGTCAACCCCCAAGAAGTTTTCCAGCCTTCCTCAATCTTTAAAAAGCCCAAAACTCTATTTGGTCTCAAAAAGCCTTTTTAGAAACAGGAAAGTGTGGTTTGGACACAGATCCTTTAGGTAAGGAAAAAGTGGGGAGTGGCACTGTGTGATGAAAGGTACTAGGATGAGGTTTTATTTCTGTTGTTAACCTGAGTAACTAATACAATGAAACTCTCAAACAGTAGCTGTGCTTATCCAGGAGTCAGAACCCTACACATACAGATGAACAAAAGGTAGTTAGGCTTTGTTCTTTTTTTTTGTTTTGTTTTGTTTTGTTTTGTTTTTTGTTTGCTTGTTTTTTGTATAAAAATAAGCAATGCCTTTGAAGATAGTAGAGCCATACAGGTTTACCCCTGCTGACAATGTGCCCTCATGTGAATAGACTCTATTTGGCATGCCATGGGTATGCAGAAATTGAAGGACACACGTGCACTTTTCTGTTCTCAGAATGGATATGCACACTTGCTGTTTCTGGCTTGTATGTCAGGGTCAGACTTGTATGTATACACAGACTCTTTCCTTCAGGAGAAAAGCAGGCAGGGAGCATGGGTCACACTAAAGTCTCAGTTTATTTTATGTTCAGAGTGTTGTCTAGTCTGGATTAATAAGAGTCCAGTATGCTGGATAGCAGGGTGGAAAAAACCTTGTTATACCTGGTATAATCTCCACCTGCACTTTCTTTGGAGCTTAGACGTTACACAAAAATTAATTTTACATAAATAAATCTACAATATAATATGATAGTGAAATGCCTCCCCCTGCCCCCCCAAAAAAAACCCCAAACCAAACCACCAAACACGAACCACTTTGTTGTTGGGTTTTGCTTCTTCGGAGGGTTTTTTTGAGGGTTTTTTTGCAGAGATTTGTTGATTAAGTGAATATGAATAGTTTACCTGGGTGAGTTCCTGAGAAAAATATCATAATAGATAGGTACATATCTTCAAGTTATAACTCTGTAGTCTTGTTTAAAAATGTCCTGGCAGCGTATGGCTCAGTGGCTACACAACGTTGTCATCCTAGAAAGTCAGTAAGGCATTTGTGCTAGAAGTGTTGTCACAGCAGGGGAAACAGCAAGGGTATGTTATTTTGGAACAACTAGCACAGCACAGCCTTCAGCAATAGAGAGAACACAGATTTGCTGTTTTAGGTTACTCAGCCAATGTGTCACTGCAGATGTTTTGTTATTCAGCAGCTTAAAAAAATGGTGAGAGGACAATTGTTCTAAGAATTTCCTTCTCTAGTTTTGTAAGCAAACCAGTTTTAGAAAAAGGAGCCTGAAATTTTGCAACAAGGCAAACAGATACCCCATCAAAAAACTAACAACAAATCAAGTCAGATGTGCTCTGCACCCTTACTGGTATTAATATGACTGCTGAGGAAACACACGTACAACAGTTATGGAACTAAATTTTGCTAATTCATTCAGCAGAGATTCTTTATTCTTTGTCAGAGAGGGGGATTTGGGACCAGTAGCACAATGAAGAGGCTTATGGCAGACAGATGTGTTGACAGAAGGACCCTGTATCAGCCATTTTGAAATTCTATTTCTGCATTTTGGAGGACAGAATCCTCAAACAGCTTCAGTGTTTATGGATAATTTACAGAGAAATTAAGCTTAGATCATCAAACCAGGGAATAGAACTAATACTGAGACTCTTCAAATAAATTATAATATAATAATTCTATAATCAGGAAAATAAAATCTTCACATCCCTTCAAATATGAACCAGGCACTAGCATTCAGTCACAGAAACTCATTTGTCAATGGGGTGCACCAAATAGTTTTAAATAGACCACTCTTTGTGAGTGAATAGTAAACTAAGAAATATGATTAAATGAAAAACGTTCATTAGCAGTGAAGGAAGAATTAGAAATACGTCCTTAAACTGATTATAATTAAATACAATGCAATATTTAGGCTCAAGAGAGCTGCTAGTATTTTTTACTTCTCTATTTATTCCAAGTAATGGAAGCTTATCTCACTGCAATGAGTTCAGAAGACATTTTGATTTTTTAGATTTCAGTTTAGCCTTCTAATCAGTGTGAATAATGATTTTTTTTTTTAGGATTCTACACATGAAAAAGAAAATTATTTATGCTGGTTTAGTCTGCTTCAGTTGCTTTATTCAGAAGCATTTTGAGGGCAATCAGAAATAAAAAGCTCCTTTTTGAAACTTTATAAGCCTCTACAGTAAGAGAGAATGAATTGTATTCTCTTACTTCTTGAGATCTACATTAACTATGTTAAATAAGTTTTAGTTGCAAGTAGAGTAAGTAGAATTTCTACAAAGCTTTTCCTGTATACATCTGTACAAAAGCAAATCACGACATGGGCTGAACAGCAGAACCTGCTGAAACTGTTTTCTTGACAGGACTTTGTGCTGCTGAAGCAGTGTGGAGGGAGCTGAGCTCAGAGGAAACTATTGTAATGGTATAGCTTAATGCTTGCATTCTGTTTAAAATTAAAATAAATAAATAAAAGAACCAGAGCATCTAATCTGAACACTTATATAAAACAACCCTAGAAATTCTTATTCTTAAGTTTATAATTTATTAAGTCAAGTAGGTTTGAGCCTCCTTAAAGGCTCATACACATGAGTAGGTATATATATAATGAATCCAGTGAAGCTCTTTGTGTATTGAATTACTAGAGGGAAAAAGTTCTGGAAGTCTTTCTCCATAAGTGTACTATACCCCACTGAGAGCTGTTCCCCATTTATAGGGAACTGCTGTTGATGCACACTGGGGACTTGGTAGTTTTATTTTGGTGTCCAGCTCTGCAATTCACAAGATTTTGTGGTTGCTGAAGACCACTTTGAGCTTTTACCAACATTATGAAAACAAATTCACATAATTTTACCTTATTACTTGAATATAGATTGTGTCTTTTCTACTTGACCAATAGAAAATTTTAAAGTAGGGGTAAAAAATTATCCAATAGTAGATGACAAGATGAAGAAGTGCTTAAGAATAACTGTTCTGTGGATGGTTTCAATGCACCTTTTAATTTTCATGTTTGTTGCCTAGAAACCATGATGTCAAGTACATTTATATTGCTTATGTAAATAAATCTACTAGGACTCATCACTGAGCAAATTCTTTGTGCTTGTCATGATAGAAGCATACTGACAATCATGAAATGGTTCACATAATGTGATGTGACATCTACATGACACAGAACAGCAGTAATGCCTGTTACAAACAGATTAGCTGAGGGTTGTTACCTTGTACTGGGCATGGCTGGGATGGAGTTAACATTTTACATAGCAGTCTCTAAGGTGCTGTTGCGGTCCGAGTTCGACCGGGGCTGGAAAACTCAAGTCGAGACACAGATCAACCCTTCTCTTCTCCTCAATTAGAGGAGGAATAGCCCCCAGCTGGCTGGTTTTAATTTCCCAGTGGGTCTGTCCCTAGCTTGGGACCAGCTGGCTACACTGGGTATGTCTATAGAACACAAAACCCTGCCCAGATGCACAAATACAGAGATTATGTGTTTTAAATATCACTTTACCGTAATAGTTTTGGAGCAGAGGGAGTATGTGGGGGGGGGGGGGGGGGGGGGAGAGGGGATATGCAAATGTAGATACAGGAGACAAACTTGGGGTGTGTAACTTGTGATACGTAAAGAGAAAGAAAGAAACAGTATTATAATAGGGGGTAGGGTGCCTGGCGAGTTTCCCATAAAGCGTAGACGAGGTGTGTGTGTGTATGTGGCAATTACTTTTGCCCAGGGAAAAGTACGCAAAGAAAGGAAAGATTTCTTGGTTAGTGGATCTTTCTTACAGGCTCAAAAGCACTGACAGGTTTCCCGGCGTCTGTGGCTTTAAGAGTGGGTTTTTGGTGAGCGCAGTTTTAGGCAAGCATGGCTTGGGCAGGTGGCTCGGGCAGGCGAGTGTGGCTTTATCTGCAGCGGGACACGGTGACGAGCAGCCACACGCTGGAGCTCCAGCGCAGGCGGCTGCGGCACGTGCTGACCACGGCCCGTGGCGGCTGCCTCGGCTCGGGCAGGCAGTGGCTGTGGCAAACGGCTACAACTGGCTGGAGCTGCACCCACTGGCCTGGGAGCACTGATAACAGAGGGTTTGGGGAGCAAGCAGTGAGCTCTTTTAGCTTTTTTTAGTGTGCTCTAGCTCTCCTCTGTTTCTTCAGCTCCTTTCACGCAGCTCCTCGGCGAGCAGGTTCCACGAGAAGAGGCAGGAGTGTAAGCAAGCAGGAAGCAGGGAATAGCAGCAGTTCGGGAGTGCAGGGGTGCAGAGAGTCCCACCCCAGCCACCGAAGGCTTTTTGTGATTCTGTGTCCTATTCCTTTTCCATCTATCTTCTTTTCTTCTCTGTCTTTTCTTCTAGTAGCAAAGAACAATGGACACCGACGACCGATAATGATCCATAAGGGTCGTCCTATTTACATGCTCATGCAGGCTGGTCTGGCCTTTTGTCTGGTCAGTCCTCATCTCCTACCTGTGGCTCCTGTAACAATATTTCCATGCTCCAGCCAAAGGCTGGGTCCTGGTTGCACACATAGCAAGGGAGGCAGGGGTCTCTGCCCTTCTAGCCGCATCCCTCCCCCCCGGGTTGTCGCCGCTTTGTTTTTTGTCTTTTTTTTTTCCTTTCCTTTGACATTTAAGTCTCTCTATTGCAATCAATTTGTGTGAGAGACATACCTTTTGTGGAGGCCAGTCCTCCACAGGTGCTGTGTTGTGGATTTGGATATCAAGCAGTGCTGACAGCACACCGATGTTTTGGTTAGTGCTGGACAGTGCTTGCATAGCATCAGGGATTTATCTTCTTCCCACTCTGCCCCCTAAACAGTGAGTAGGTGAGGATGGGCAAGAGCCTAGGAGGTGACACAACTGGGACAGCTGGCCCAACTTCACCAAAAGGATATTTTATATCATATGCTAAGCAATAAAAACTGGGGTAGAGGAAGAAAAAGAGTGAGGGAGAGTTGGGTTCAAAGGTAGTGGTTGCTCAAACCCTGACTGATATTAATCTCTTTGTGGGAGGTGGTAAGCAACTTTGTTTGCATCACTTGTTTTTTTGGCTTTTGTTGTTTTTCTCTCACTTATAAAAATGTCTGCATCTTGGCCCATGCTTTTTCTCTTCCTGTTTTCTCTCCCCATTCTGATGAGGGTGGGAGTGAAGGAGAAGCTGTGTTGGGTAGCTGCTGACTGGGGTAAACCTACCACATAAACATAACATGAAAAAAAACTGTTGGGAGTTGTGTGTGTACCAGAAAAGGGAAGGAGAAATGAAATCCTGTCTTTCTGATAGTGAGCAGCAGAAAAGGTGGTAAAAAAAACTTTCTGTCTTTTATCTGCAAGAAATTATATTTTCCTTGCACTGATGAATGCTTTGCTCTGCCTCTTGAAGGTCCCTTTTCTATTATAGATTTTTTTTCCGCAGCATATTATTATAATTCCCTTGGACTTTGGTAAGGATAAACAGATGTAGCCCTAAAATAGATTAAGTATGTATGTGTTCACCTTACTGTATCTTCCTTTTATCTAGTTAATTCATGCAATTAATATATGCTATATTTTCTTATTTTCTTTTTCATATTCCCATATACACCTTGATTAAAAAAGTAAAGCCTTAATTTGAAATCCCTAGTATAAATTATTAAGTCAAATGTTGTGCATTTCAGCACAATGTTCACAATGCTGTCATTGTCAAAGAGAAGCAATTTACAGAGCATTTAAAAGACTCAAAACAGAGAAGTAACTCAGAGTTAATTTCATGGGAGTCAGATTATTCCATGCTTACTCCCCTTGAGTTGTTTCCTAACTGTAGTATGAAAATATTACTCAGTATGGAGAAGGTATTAGAGAATCTGGCCATACAATTGTTTTATGTGAAGTTTTAATAATCTCACTTTTCTATTTCAAAATACACAAACTGAACACTGGAGTTAAAAAAGATAATTTACTGTATTTGTCACTTGATCTAACTTGGAGTTACATTATGCCCTAGGCTACTATAAGATTGAAATGTAGCTTCCTTCTTTCCTTGCCCAGCTTCACTCCAAATCCTCTCACTGCACAGCTTGTTAATGAATCACAGAATCACAGAATCACAGAATGTTAGGGGTTGTAAGAGACCTCAAGAGACTCCAACCCCCCTGACAGAGCAGGATCATCTAGAGTAGGTCACACAGGAACACTGAATTTCTTTCCTATTATCAGATGTGAAATTGGGCTTTGCCCATACCCCTCTTCCTCCTGTGATGTACTGCAGCTACTGTAGCTACACATAAACATTTTTTCCCCTTCCCTTCATTCCACCACACATCTTTCACTGTGCAATGAATAAATAACGTTTGAAAGATTAGTAGAAGACTAATTAATCATAAATGTTAGAGCTTCATTCTGAAAACACATCGTTTGCAGCTTAGTTGCTAAATCTTCTTTCTCAAAAAAAAAAAGCTATGTAATGAGATTATTCTGTTTATATGCAACGTTTTAGTTATCATATTTTCTCACACACCAAAAAGTAAAGATTTGGCTTGTCATAACCATCAATGAGAAATGCTTTTATTTTAATTAATCCTGTTGCATCTTGCATGAATCTACATATTTTTTTCTCTGGGGTATGTTATCATTAAAACTATCTGAAGTGAAATTCAATGATGGTTCTCTAAAATACATTTTAATATTTGACTGTATATTGTGCTTTCCCGAGGAACATAAATATCAAAATATATACATGTGGCAATATGCTGGCATACCAGTACTATTTATATAAATCTTTGCTTGAAGTATATTAAGACTCATGTGAGAAGAAAGGCATAAGCAACAGTATGCAGTAGCCATGGTGTCTCGTATTCTGTTAGCATATTTTTTAAGCATCAGAAACAAGACTAGTATGACATAAAGCTATATATCTACCACAGTGCAAAATACAGCATAAAACTGTGTATCTAGCGACGTATCTACCCAGTAAAGCAATAGTGCCTTTACCTCATCAGTGAATTATTGATTGGAAAATCAAATTTATGCTGGATTTCACATAATCAGACAATGTCTACTGGCTTGCTGCCTCCAAGAGCTCCTCAAATTCATCTAGACAAAAGCATTATGTTCTCCAATGGTGCTTCACAATACATCTCTTCTTTGAGTGTGATTTGAACTAATTGAAGACAATTAAGTAACATGATCACTTACAGTAATGTGATGTGAATTAGGTCCTTGACAAGGTAGAAAATGTAATTATGCTGGAAATATCAAGAAGATGAGAAAAACACAACACAAATTTATAGAAATTAAAAAAAATAATTATCCATGATGATAAAAATTTTTAATGCTAGCATGCCCAACTATGGTCAAAAGATCCCCCACCTTAACCACTAGCACCTTACAGCTATTTTATTCCAAGTTACTTGTTTCATATTCACAAATGTATCTTATTTTTATTATGGACATGTATATTTCCAGAGATCCCAATGAGGTACTTTCCTGAGCATGATAAATCACAAAGCTGTATTTACTCATTAAATTCTTCATTAACTAGATTATAATAATTTATTTCTCATAAATTAATTAAATTAATGAGATTAAAATTATGAAGAGTGTATACAAACTTGAGTTAGATATTGATGGCATTTAAAGATTATACATTAGAACAGGAAAAATTTATACAAACAATTCTAACAAAGGATGTGAAACTCAAGTAGTAACAAATTAGGCTGATAAATTAAATTACTATTATTTCACAATTAAACATTTTATTTATATTAATCTCCTCTTCTCTGGAAGCTGATTTTATTATCAGCACAGAGCATTAACTCGTAATAAAGGCCTTATCCATCTGCTGATCAGGATTTATTTTGATCAAATTATAGTACAATATATGGTACAGTCACAGATATTTCCAAACTTAGAAATTTTGACAGACTTATTGCTGAAATAAAAAGTCAAATTTTCCATGTAGGTCAGGATAACCCATAGAAAAACTTTATTTTTTTTCCAAAAAGGAGAGTCAGTGTGAAACCTTACCCCTCAAAAGACAATGACATTAGCTAAGTTCAGGTTTCCAGCCATGCTTTAAAAGTAATATGACAGAAATTACAGACAACTGCATTGTGTGTTTTCTCCTTTATTTGTCATATTATTATCTCTTACCCACCCCTGGAACTTCTAGCTCAGTTTTAATGTGAATAACATCTACTTTCCTTTCCTCTCCTCATCTACAAAGGAGGAAAAGATCCACCGCTCCTGCTTTTTTTTTTTTTTTTCTTAATTTTTTTCCCTTAGTTCTTAGTAATGACTCACCTGGATAAAACTGTTAATTTTTAAGAGTAAAACCAGTTTAGTCAAGGTACTAGGGAACTAAACCAAGCAGGATATTGAGGATAGATTAGCGGCATTTTTCTCTTCTGTCTTCTCCAGAATCTCAAGCTGTCAGAAGTAGAATTCAGTTATGAAGTGTCTTACAAAGTTGAATTTTCTCAATATGGCTTTACGTTGTCAAGGCTTTGCATGGTATATGTGTTGAAAAGACAGATATTATCTGGCTGATTAGTTGTGTTATGCAGGGCGTACTCAGTTGGCCCACTTAGCAAGTGGAACCTCTGTAAGGGAAAAAAAGTTTGGGAAACCCTGCTTTAGAAGACAAAGTTTGGGAAATTGTGCTTCTAGCTAGGCAAGCTGAAGAAATTGTTCAAAATAAATATGATGTAGTTCAGTAAAGGAAATATGCAAAATGTTATCCTTAACTTAGCTAAGATGAAGGATGGCATGACTAGGCAGCAGTTCTGCTGAAAAGCATCTTGTAGTGCCTGAGCATCATACTATTGATGTGAGCCACCGTGGGAGTCCGTGTAAGCAACCCTTTTCATTAGTGATGCCTTAGCAGCAGTACGATGTCTAGTTTTGTGTACCTTCCCATAAGGAACAATAAGGGAGACAGAATTAATAAATTACTTGTGAGAAAAAGTGAAAGCTCTGGGTTTTTAAAGTGAAGATGCATAAAGACTTAGATATTCTACATATAAGAATGAGGGAATAATCTGTTGTCTTGGTTCACTGGGAAAGAGAGAAGAACTGAGAAATGCAATACAGAGCAGAAGATACTCATATTTCTACTGTAAAGCACTAAAACAGATTGCTTACAAGGGTTATCGGCTTTAGAGGGTTATTTAAGAACAGTTACACAAGCAGCTGTTAGAAATGGATTAGGCATGGTTTGCCTTGCCTGGGAATAGATGGAGGGATTAAATCAAGTCTTGCCATTGCTACTGGCTCTGCTTTTTTGTTTTCTCTAAGAACAGAAGTCCAAGGCCAAATAATTGAATGGAGAAACTAAATTTAGGTCAGATGCTGTTTTTTCTTTTCCTGCAGCCAAATATTCTAATAACTTTCCTGTGAGTTTAAGAACCTGGATGTTTTGGAAATTAAATCTTCAAAGGTCTTTAGAAATACCTGGAGAGAAACAGGAGAAGAAACTATGAATGTAGCTGTGCTTAGGAGATGCAGAAACTGTGCAAGAAGGAAATAAGGAAAAGCTCACCCTTAGGAAGCTCAGTTATCACTTAAATGGGAATGGCATGTCTCTAAGTGCTCCTCTGCTAGCAGAGTCTTAGGCTCTTATACAGATCACCAGCTGCAGATATGAATGTAGCTTGCATGGTCAGCTGAGAATATAAAGAGACTGCTGGCTATTATGCCTGGGATGATTGGGAAAGACTGCTGTGAGTTACCTGCAGTTGTTGGATTCCATATAAGAACATTTAGCAAGGAAGGAGGAGGGGGAGAATGATGCAGAAGATACAGAGAAATTTCTTATTGAAGCTCCTGGTCAGATTTGTTTTTTTGACATTAGTGGATTTGGGATTATTTCCATTTAAATAAGAAAAACTGATCCAATCCCCCATCAAAAGCAGCTGAACCAAATAAATACTTTCCTTATTTTTTTATTCCCCTACCCCATATGGGTAAAGTTAGTACTAATCTAGAAACAGAAACAGAATAGAAAAGTTAAACTTGAGGCAATCCATTTGTTCATAGTACTCACTCAAAAATAATAAAAAAATAATAAAAATATAAATAAATAAAGAAAAAGCTGAGAGAGGTGAAAAGGGGATAAAGTGAACAGGTAGAATTCTATTCTCCCATTCTTTGTTATGTTTTTTCCTCTCCCTATAAAGTCCATTATCTTACATTGCATAAAAATAATTCAGAATGTTACAGAATCACAGAATTGTCATGGTTGGAAAGGACTTCTGAGATCACTGAGTCCAACCATCAACACAGAAAAGACCAAAGAAACACAAACAACCACAAACACTCCACCAAAAAACACCCATAAAAAACCCCACAACCTCAGCCACTAAACCACGCCCTGAAGTGCTACATTTACTCGTTTCTTGAATACCTCCGAGAAGGGTGACTCCACCATCTCCCTGGGCAGACTGTTCCAGTGCCTGACCACTCTTTCAGTGAAGAAATTCGTCCTAATATCCAATCTGAACTTCCCCTGCTGTAACTTCTGGCCATTTCCTCTGGTCATGTTGTTATTTACTTGGGAGAAGAGGCCAACACCCATCTCATTATCACCTCCTTTTAGGTAGCTGTAGAGGGCAATGAGGCTCCCCTCAGCCTCCTCTTCTTCAAACTAAACATCCCCAGTTCCCTCAACTGCTTCTTGAATGACTTGCTCTCTAGACCCTTCACCACCTTGGTAGCTCTCCTCTGGACATGCTCCAGCACCTCAATGTCCTTCTTATAATGAGGGGCCTAGAAATGAACACAGTACTTGAGGTGCAGCCTCCCCAGTGCCGAGTACAGGGGGAGGATCACTTCCTTACTGCTGCTGGCCACACTATTCCTGATGCAGGCCAGGATGCTATTGGCCTTCCTGGCCACCTGGGCACACTGCTGGCTCATGTTCATCTGGTTGCCACCCAGCACCCCCAGGTCCTTTTCTGCTGGGCAGCTTCCCAGCCACTCTTCACTCTTCCCCAAGCCTGTAGCATTCCATGGGGTTGTTGTGACTCAAATGCAGGACCCGGCACATGGCCTTATTGAATCTCTTACCATTGGCCTCAGCCCATTAATCCAGCCTGTCCAGGTCCCTCTGTAGAGCCTTCATACCCTCAAGCAGAGCAGACCTCCCACCCAATTTGGTGTCATCTGCCAACTTACTGAGGGTGCACTCAATCCCTCATTCAGATCTTTGATAAAGATGTTGAACAAGACTGGTCCCAAAACTGAGCCCTTAGGGACACCACTAGTGACCAGCTGCCAATTAGATTTGACCCCATTTACCACAACTCTGAGCCTGGCCATCCAGCCAGTTTTTTACCCAGTGAAGAGTACACTTGCCTATGCCATGATTCACCAGCTTCTCCAAGAGAATGCTGTGGGAGACAGTGTCAAAGGCTTTACCAAAGTCTAGGTAGACAATGTCCACAGCCTTTCCCCATCCAACAGGTGGGTCACATGGTCATAGAAAGAGATCAGGTTGTTCAAGTAAGACGTCCCTTTCATACACCCATGCTGCCTGGCCCTGATCCTCTGGCTGCCCTGCACTTACTGTGTGAGCTCACTCAAGATGAGCCTTTCCATGATCTTTCCCAGTGATGAGGTCAGGCTGACCAGCCTGTAGTTCTCTGGATCCTCCTTCCTGCCCTTCTTGTAGATGGTCACCACAATAGCCAGCCTGCAGTCATCTGGAACCTCCCCTGTTGACCAGGATTGTTGAAAAATGATGGAGAGAGGCTTAGCAAGCTCCCCTGCCATCTCCCTCAGTACTCTTGGGTGGATTCCTTAAAGCCCCATAGACTTGTGTGTGTCTAGATGCATAAGCACATCATTAACTCCTGGATGATGGGGGCATTGTTTTGTGCTCTGTCTTTATTTTCCAGCTCAGGAGGCTGAACACCCTGGGGGTAGCTTTTCTGACTATTAAAGATGGAATCAGAGGTGGCATTAAGTATCTCAGCCTTTTCCTTATCCTTGGTTGCAATATTCTCCCCCCACATCCAGTAAGGGATGGAGATTCTCCCTGGCTCTTTTTTTATTGTTGATGTGTATGTAAAAACTTGTTTTGTTGTCCCTTATGTCAATTGAGCTCCAGCTGGGCTTTTGCCTTCCTAGTTTTCTCTATGTATGACCTAATGAGATCGCTGTACTCCTCTTGAGTTGCCTGTCCCTTCTTCCAAAGGTGGTAAACCCTCCTTTTTTCCTACATTCCAGCAGAAGTTTTCTGTTCAACCAGGCCAGCCATCTTCCCCACCCCTTAATCTTACAAAACATGGGGACAGCCTGCTCCTGGGCCTTTAAGATTTCCTTCTTGAAGGGCGTCCAGCCTTCCTGGACCACTTTGCCCTTCAGGACTGTCTCCCAAGGGACTCTCTCAACCAATGTCCTGAACAGGCCAAAGTAAGCCCTCCAGAAGACCAAGGTGTAAGTTTTGTGAAACCCCCTTGGAAGTTGGACAAAACTTTTCCCCACAAAACTATAAATAATTACTAGATAAATTCACCAGGATGGCTGCTGGCACAAAAAGAGACATTAGAAGTGGACCCTGGTGAAGATTGCACAGAACCCCAAAGGCGGGAAACTGGGATAAAACCATTGCAAACAGAACTGAGGCGAGAACTGATTGGTCCTAATAAACCAATCAGTGACAGGATTGTGAAGAAACCCACCAATCCGGCACAAGGTTGCAGGGAGAACTTTGACATAAAAGAAGGACTGCACAAAGCCGAAGGTGAGGTGCGTCGATAGAAAGACTCTGCTTTCGCCGCTGTCGCTGCTATTCCGACCCCCAGCGCCGAGGGAGACAACACTGCACAGCCGCCGTCACCGCTGCCTGCTAGCCACCTAGAGCTGGAGCCAGACACAGCCTTTTTAAAGGCTAAGAGCTGGAATAAAGTGTCTGTGTGTTCTCTCTTAGGGAAAAGAAAAAGGAGAAGATCCGTACGCCAAGAGTTGGAGCTGGTCTCCAACTCCAACCTTCAGGAGGCGTAAGCTCGCGAACCCCTTAACGTGGCTGACCCCTCCTTAACCTTTAGGGTCTCTCGCCCCTACCCCCCCGGGTGTGTTGGGTTCCCTCCCCTTCTTTGGGTTATTCCCTTTTGGTGAGTGTGGCTGTGTCAAATTTATAATTTCAAACATTGTTCCGTATACATTTTAAGGTAAAAGTACACAGTTCAATTTTCTCCACGTGTCTCTGTGTTGTCTCTTTTGTGGGCAGTGACTATCATTTAAATACCCGTACCAGGAGGGAATACAGGAGAGGTAAGCGCGGGATCCTAGATGGCTCAGTCCCACATACAATCCCTGGGAGCTCTAATACATAAATCTGTGTGTATGCATGAGTGACTGAGACGCAGAAAAGTCTGCAAAGTGAGTGCAAAGTCCCTCAAGCTGTGGTTCTGTCCTCCCACAAGGGAAATGGCCGGTAAAGGGACGAAGCGAAAGGCATGAAAGGACAGTGCGAAAGCCGCATGTCAGACAACCCCAGCGTGACAGGAAGCGTGGTTGTGAGTGATTGCTCATAAATACATCAAAATAAACCAAGCCCCTCCTTTCACGAATTGCAGACAGCCATCCTCACGTGACACACACTCTCCTCGGGCCCCTTGGATCGTCACACCCCCTTCTTACATCACTAAGAATTGAGAACTTAACCATTTCGTGATCGCTAAGCTCAAGATGGCCTCCAAACACCACATCTCTCAGTAGTCCTTCTCTGTTTGTGAACAGGAGGTCTAGCGAGGCACCTCCCCTGTTAGGCTCACTTACCAGTTGTGTTAGGAAGTTATCTTCCACACATTTGAGGAACCTCGTAGACTGTGGTGACATTCACACTCCCTAACATATAGAGCCACGCCACCACTTCTCCTACCTTGCCTGTCCCTTTTGAAGAGCTTATATACATTCATCGTAGCATTCCAGTCATGTCAGGCATCCCACCATGTTTCTGTCATGGCAACTACATCATAACTGCTCTGCTGCACAATGTTTCACAATGTTGATAGATACTAACCTTGCTCCTTCAGTAAAGCATACAAGCTCCCCCAAAACATGTTACAGGCCACTAAATTTAGGATTGTGCTTTGAATCAACTGGAGCCTAATATTATTCAGTGATTACAGAGACAGTATGGGAATCTAAATCCTAAAATTAGCCTTTTTGAATGGCCTGTATGAGTCATTCCAATTGTCATGTGCAATGAAATCTTCATGTAACTTCTTTTCTGTTAAAAGCCTAGTGGGAGCTAAATAACTAATACCTAAGTAGGGCACCTGCTTTTTAAGTTTCCAGTGTCACAGTCCAAGGTACTCATTATAGTTCTTAATACATATGGACATATGGTGGCAGTGTGCTGCAATTGATGATCACACTGTGCTAATTCAGGCTGGAGGAAAGTTTTTTTTTGTTGTCATTGTAGAATTTGTTTCAAATTTTAACAAAAAGTACTTAGCAATTTTAAGTAGATTGCAATACAAGTCTTTATTCCCAGAATAAATTAATTGTACTACAGGGCAAACAGAACTTGAGAAGCTGAGCTTGTTACTGCTTACCAGACATCACAATGGTTGGGAATGCTACCCTGCAGCTTCTTTTCTCTAGTTTCTACATAAGAAATACGATAACAGTATTAACAGGTTTCAAAACCCAAAAGGTTGAATTTTTGTTTTCTTCTTTGGTTTGTTTTTATTATGTTTTAATTTTCAATCATTTACCTATTATTTTATTTTTTCCCTTCTCAACACTTCAGTGCAATAGGACTGATGTTTGAGGTTTTCAAAATCTTCTTTTTCTCTTCTTGTTTTTAAACTTTATGCAAAACATAATTCAAGATCTTTTTTAATTTCAGCAGAGTTCTGTGGTGTTATATCTGTTTAAGGTCTTCCCCTTAGTATCTATTTCATTCAGTGACATCAGCTACAATAAAGAAGGTGGAAATAAGAGAAGTAATCTTCAGATTTTCACAGATCTGTATGTTCCTCAGTGGAGGTTTGAAAACTTCAGAAAATTAAAATCCAAGCTGACAAGAGAATAAAAAAGCTTTTTTTTTACATGATTTCTGTTGGAAAAATATTATTTTGATTTTCTGAAAAAAAAAAGATTTTTATAAAAATTCATTTTTGCAAAACATGACATGATATTTCTAGACATTTATAAAGCTCTAAAGTCAATAACAATATATTTGCCTGCAAACACGGGAAATGTTCTCCCTCAGCTGTCGTTTTCTGTAATGCTTATTTACAGATTTTCAGAATGTGTAACTCTATTCATGGTGAAAACCTAAGCAGACCATGCTGAAAATTATCTAATGAAAAGCATAGATACAAAACAAGGTCTCTGGTCCTAGCTTTGGCTTTGCAGCCACCACTGAGAAAGAGGCATCACGCAATTGCAAAGACCCCATAGCATACCAGGAATCCATCCAAAAGTCAGATTAGCCATCTGTTTCCTCAACCACTCTCCACTTCACTGGCTGAGGTAGAGGGAGCTGCACCAGTCTTACTTGTGCTGGGCTTACTGTCAGCTGAGATATCCCAGCAGTCACAGGATGGGTCAGAACAATGTTAAATGCATCCTTTGTCCACCAACGCCCTTATGTAGTACAAAGAATGGAATTTCTAATAAAGGTTCTGTGTGACATAGCTCTGGTAGTCATTGAAGTGATTCTGTTCAAGCATTCCTGCAACAGAACTAACCAGCTCCGTTAGCAGACTTTGAACACACTCTTCCACAGCTTTGGCTTTTGACGCCTGCTTTCTAGCAAGGTTTGTTTTTTTTCCCCTGCCATTCTTGGTACTTTTGCATAGGGTTAATATTTGTGTATTTCCTTTCATTTAATTGATTTTGCTGTAGAGCAAAGTTTATCTGTTTGCATTTCTGCAGACATATACATGCACACATAAAAATAAAAACCTGTAGAAAAATTGAAAGTGCAAGAACTTTAAGGAAAAATCAATGTCTTTGTAGGGAACACATCTAAATATGCAATGAGAATAGCTTTTCAAGAAGAAATAATAGATTTATTTTTCTGTTAACCATAAACAATTGAGAGTATGTATTTTGTAGGTTCTTTGCTGATAAAGTTAGAGACCAAGATGACAAATATATATATGCGCTTAGTTCTCCAAACTGCAACAGCAAATATTATTGATGTGGGAAGATTTGGCTCACGTTTTTGCAATGCTGGAGAAATGTTGGCATTTATACTCATACTGATTTCTATTGCTAAAGATGATAATATAGAGTAAAAATTATACATTTTAATTTTTATTCTTTTTGAAATGAAGAAAACTTCAAAAATATTTTAAAAAATATTATACAAAAATCATCATGGTCACTTTTCATATAAATTAAAACCTTTACACCACAGTCTTTGTCAAACCTTGTATCTCTCTGTGTAGCTGCTGACTATTGGTGAACCTGTTCGTTATATTAAGAATTTATGTCTTGGCCAGAGTATTTCAACCTTCACTGCTAAAATTATTAGCTTTATATTAAAATATGACATTAGAAAATACACATGCAAACCAAGAACACATTCTGATCACTCTATAAGTGATTAAAATGAAACACATTCTTAAACTATTGCCCATGTAAGAGCTTAAAATATTCTTCTGAGGGAAGAAGAAAGCTAAAATACGCACGCAGGCAAGAACAAACATGCATTATTAGTACAAAAGGGGCCTGTCTTAACTTGCAAATCTTGTATAATCTCTTCAGAGCAGAGATATTTTTGGTAGGCTTGTCTATTACTAACCATAGTAGATCTTTGATAAAAGTTGTTTCTGAGTGCTTCTGTGACATAAATGTTAAAGAAATGATAACACTATAGCTTTACAGTAAAAGTTTTTATTCTAGAAGTCAATAGTAGGCAAGATGACTCATTCAAAAATAATTAAAAAAAAAAAAAGAAATAAAACTTTCCAATAAGTTGGACTGATTGATATTTTGTGCATATCAAGCTGCTTCTGGACATATACAAAAGGAACTTTGACCATAAAGCAAACTTTTTTTTTCTTTGTGTTTTAATTTAATCTTTAGTGACTATGTTAGCTTATTCAAAATTCCATGTTTTATTGAAATTGATTATCAATCACTCAAGAGACCTGAGATGGAGTCACAGTCAGCTTTTCCTGTGTTAATGTGGGAGACAGCTACATTGCTTCCTCTTCCTCTTCTTCTACCCTGTGCATAGTTGGATTCTGTTCTTGACTGCAGCTTCTTCCTTCTCACATCCTTCTTGGTGCCCACTCCTTATTCTTGGGGACATTAAGCATATATTTTTTCAAAGAAATTTAGATAGGGAAAAAAAAGATACTTAAGAGACTTAGGTGGTTGGAAGCTCCTCTGTTTGCTATAAATAAATGAATTCAGCTATAGCCTTTCTGTATTACCATGAAGAGTATATCTCTAATTGGAAAATAGAGCACAAAAAAAAAATAAGGTGTTAGGTTTAATGTGTAGATACATTATCAAAATTATTTTGTAACCAGAGATTTTTATAATCCACATGGAAGGTTAAGCTGTAATAATAATTTAGCTATAGTCATAGGATCATACAGTTATAACTGTTCAGATAGATTTGATATAAGTGTAAATTCCATCCATGGATAACTTGTTAAGTTAAAAAACAACCAACCAACCAATAAAAAGTGCTTCCTAACACAATATAGCAAGTAAGATTCAACACTGCTTTGTGCATTGATAAAAGACAGCTCTTTTGAGTTTAAAAACTAATGATGATTTACCACTCATTTTTTTTTTCTGGATTAACTGTGACTCTATAAAAAGACTGTACAGTGAGTAATGAGAGACAAGCCAACAAACAAGCCAAAATAAATCTAAAATAATACATGCTTGTATTTTATCCAAGCTGAATTAATCTGATCTGCAGCACAATTTCTTGCTGCACTTTTCACTGTAGGACTTTGTTCATGTTGACTAAATGGAGAGAGCGGGAATAATAGGAGCAAAGGGAAGCTGGAATCACTGCTGCTGGGTCTGATGTTTAGCTTGTAGAATTAAGTTGTAGGAAAATCCTACTCTGTTTCTGGAGTTCTAAAATGGAAAATGCTTGCTTGCTGTATTGAAATGATGCATGCATGGACAGACTGTAGGTACTGTAATGGCAAAGACCACAATCAGTGCAGATGGTTACATCAGAGATTTCATTACAAGATTCTAACCAATCCATCATGGCCATAGCCAACCTAAATTTTTCTAAACACACAGAACATTTCTGATAACGGCAGAATCACTTTGCTGTAACTGACAAAATATACACAAATGAAACTTTAGACAAAGAATAATTTCAGCAACAGAAAGGCATACACAATAAAGTTACAAACTGAAAAGTATGTATTTTAATGGTAAATCCTAGAATAGATTTCAATGTTTTCACCATCTTTAATGATAATTGCATGCAACAAATGGAAACAGGGCTATTACCTTAAAATTATATTGACAGTGCCAATAGAAAAAGGTTTTTGTTTGATTTTTTTTACCTCTCAAACATTTTTCCAAAATAAAGTTCATGTTTGTTTTGTGTATGCAATATATTTTACCAGATTGCCTGTCATTATGTATCATCAAACAGTTCTGTGCTACTAATCACCTACACATACCACACATTTGTATATATTCTTGCTGATTCCTTCTTATTCTGGTTTCGTAAAGATGAAGAATCAATCTAAAAATTTATGTAGTCATGTTTATTATAGTGGGATTATTTGTGTGATTTAAATTATTCACTTGTTTTAGTATTTGAAAATCTGGAACTTAAGACTGCAAGAAAAGTGTGTTCATGCTCGAAGTAAGACTGCACAGTCTTTTTTACAAAGTCCACCAAGAACAAAGCTGTACTTATGCTAGCATTATGAAGGCACTTTTCCCTTGCATCTACATGTCAACTTTCATCTTCTACACAGGTTATATGTGTTTGTGAACAAGACTTGTCCTTTATGTATTTATTCTGTAGTCAACACAGTGGGAGCCTGGTCCATACGTAAGGTTTCTACATGTTGTTCTTTGTTCTATATAGCACAAATAATGAGTGAAATTAAACTGAAGGCTAAACACTGCATATCCAAAAACTTTATGCAGGCAGAATTTTTTTAAGAAAAAGAAAGAAAATCTTTGTCTTTCAGGTGCTATCATTGATATCTGAGGAAGAAGATAAAGATCACCCTTGCTACATACTTGTTTTACAGGTATGAGTAAGCTGACCACTTTAATCTTGTTGGTATCTGTCTCTGTCACATGAATCCACTTGTGTACCTTGCACACAATGTATTGGCCATACAAATGCACAGCTTTATACCCAGGTTATTTGGCAATATTTCATTAATCTTATGGTCTGTTGAATAAGTGGCATTAGTTTTGATCACAAAAAATAATGAGCCCGGTCCTCAGATATTTTATGTAAGTCTAGTTTTCAGCAAAAGTATGTTGATATACACCAAAGAAGCTGGCCAATAGCTTATGCTAGATGTTACATTTTTGCGTCTTGTAACTACACGGTAGATGAAACGATTCAGGTTAGTACTTATACAGAAATAGACAGGACTTCATGCACTGGCTAGCACTGTCACAGTGCATGTTATGACCTCCCCTTCTGTGGTAAACTCTCTCATCCAGCTGGTAGCTGTGATTCAGTCATCCATAAAGCATTTGTATAGGGACTCGCAGTGGTCAGGTCTCCTATGCTGTGTCCCTTGCTGATCTGCTGTGCTGGTTTGGTCCTGGCACGGTTTGGGTAGCAGAGGAGGAACCCAGGGGTGGTTACTAGAAGGTCCCCCAGCTCAGGTGGCCAAGGCAGAGCCATTAGAGAGACAACAGATGTGCCTCTGCGATTAACATATGAAAGAACTGATATAAGACTTGAGAGCAGAGAGAGCAAGAGAAGAGCTGAGCTGGAGACGTGAGAGCAGTGTTAGAGTGGAGATCCCAAGGTTGGTGAGGAAGAAGGGGGAAGCAGGTGCCAAAGCAGAAGTTCCCCTACAGCCCACAGTGAGACTGCAAGCTGTCCCCCTGCACTCATGAAGGAACATGGTGAAGCATCCCCTGAAGGCTCCAGGAGGGGCAAATGTGGACCTGCAGCCCATGGACTTGGATCTGCAGCTGTGCAGGACCCTGCGCCAAGGAAGATGACAGTTTCCAAAGCAGCCTGTGACTCTGTGGGAAGCCTATGCTGGAGCAGGTTGCTCCTGAGGGACAGCACCTCATGGAAAGGACTTATGGAGGAGAGGGTCATGAAGGACTCTCTCCCATGGGAGGGACCCCATGGGGATGCCGGGGAGGATTCTGAGGAGTCCTGCTCTCTGAGGAGGAAGGAGTGGCCAGAAACAACAGACTGTGAATTGACTCTAAGCCCCATCCCCTGTCCCCCTGTGCTGCTTGGGGAAAGGAGGTAGAGAAATCAGGAACAAAGTAATTTGGGCCCAGGAAGAAGGGAGGGGTGGGGGTAACGTATGTAAGCACTGCTCTTTGTGCTGTCTGTGTCCTGTGTCCATTTGATTAGTGTTTGTTGTTGGGTTTTTTTCCCCAAGTTGAGTCTGTTTTGCCCAGACCATAATCAGTGAGAAATCCCTCCTTGTCTTTTGTCTCAACCCACAAGCTTCTAGTTGGCCTTTGTCCTCCCCATCCCACAGTGTATGTGCATGTGGGGTTTGAGGGGAGTGGTGGTGGTGAGTGAGCATCCATGTGGCTGGTTCTTTGTTTTAGGGTTAGGCCCAAACCACAACACCTGCAAAGAGAGTCTAAGGGGAATTAGCAATGATTTATATCTTTTCCTTCACATTGAATATTCCTTAGGACAAAATGTGGTCCATGAAATGAATATTGCAGAGCTCAGTTATCAACAATGTTTTGCCCCCAAAGCTGTGTTTTAATAGGTGTTTGGGTTTTGAGTTGTTTCCAGATTTCATTTCAATAAATCCAGATGATACATTTAATCTTTTATTAATGCACTGGGAAAACGTACTTCTTAAATATGGTTTTCCTCATGTCTGTTTTATGGATGACTGAAACATAAATTAACTTCCTCTTCTTTGCTGGTACATTTATATTGTTCAAGAATACACCTTCCATCCCAAGAAAGGTACCCGTAAGGCTTTGTTCTACAAAGAATGCATGCATTAAAAAAATAAAAATATGTCAGATGCCAATAATATGTTCTGCCTTAGTACATTATTCTGTTAGATATCTTTTACAGAAATAACTGAAAAGTGAAGAAAAATATGCATGTAAAGGGCTTTGTTGCTTGGATATTAAATGCAGAGAGATGAGAACTTGTTCAGAGTAACTCAATAGGATTGCACAAGCACAGCCTCAGAGGCAATAGATGGCAGTCTTAATCCATTGTGTTGAACATACTGCAGAAATATCAGTAACTCTTGCCCCTCACCCAACAAGTAACAGCTATTTTTCAGCAGTTTGTAGGTCAATGTACAAACATATTTGAAAAGTTCATTTTGAAGATCTTTTCTCTCTACAAGCCTGGTTTGATTTACATCTGCCCTGCTATCCCTGTAAATGGATATCAAGGTGAGGACTGACAGTATCAGGAAGAAGATGGTTTCCTTGCAGTTACCTCAGGAGGAAACTGCAGGATTGTAACAGGATGAATACAGAGTATTTGGCACTGTGGATATCCAGTCTGATGAGCAAAACCTGGGTCCCCACATAGGTAAGCACACTGCAGACTTTTCTGGATAGATTTCTCCTGCATTGTTTAGGCAAAGAGAAAGGTGCCATGCATCTTGTCCCCGTTCCCTCTTGCCTGGACACCACTGCCTGTTATTGAGGTCATACAGGAGGGCATATATGCCTTCCTTCCCTCAAGCCAAAGCGTTTAAGTAAACTGATCAAAATTAATTTTGCTATAGGCTATGAAAACTTTTTGTGCTTTCTAAGAATGCTAACTAAGAAATTGATCCCCAAGGCATCTATGGCCAAGCAATTATTTTCTTGTCCTTTGTATGCAGAGAAAGGCTAGGGTTTCTTCATTCCTTATGAAATTATCCTGACAAATAAAATCCTGAAGGAAATTTCTTCCTTCCCTTGCAATTTTAAAGGGGATAACTTGATTAGAAATGTTATACAGGGTTGCTAAGGGCCTTAATTAGTTAATAAATAAAATAAACCACTGGTACTATGAGCAGCTGCAAGCCTAATCTCCCACTGGTAGTTCTGTTATCCTCTGTAAGTAGAGCCGTAGAGCCATAGAGCCACTGGTACAGCTTCATTGGGCTTTCTGTGGTGTGTCCTGCAATTTAATCCCAGAGCATTTTTGTCACTAGTCAATAATACATTGAAACACAACATGCCTCACCATAAACAGACTCAGGAGTATGGTATAAGCGTACATGATTCTAACCAGAGATGTCTCACTATCCTCATCTATTGATGTACCTTAGGCTAGAGTCTGTGTTGCCAAGTGTTGGCAAAGATATTGGATGGATGGGGAAAATGCTTCTAAACCACTGACAGATAATAAAATTTTATATCCAGAATTCCAATACGCTAGGCTAATATTTACAGGAGCTTCCTCTAGAATACATCCAAGCGACTTATGGTGACAGAATTCTGACAGAATAATGCACTCTAGGTTGCTGTTTGCAAATACAGATGTTCTAGGAGAATTACCAAAGGAAAAAATGATACTTAAACAAGGTTGTTTATGGTAGTTTCCTTGCTAATCAACTGATGAAAGCTGTGCAAGGAAAGAATAAAAAGTGATTCAGTGATTATAGGATTTGATTTTGTTTTCCTGTGGCACTGAAAATCAGCTTCAATTGTTAGGCTCAATTTTGCAGTTTCCTCTGTTTTGTTATAGCAATTAGTAAATTGTTATTTGTAGACAAAGCTTTAATAAATTGTTCATAAAATTAACAGGAACAAATGTCTATCAAACTGGATAATTCCTTGACTTTCAAAATACCGAGTTTGATCTTTGCTGTTTCTAAGCTTGCAAGGGATTCTGCATAAGGTCTCCAACCAGGTTTTCAGACCTACTATAACTTAGAGAACCTATTATCTGAATTTAATGTAGTCACATGTATCACACTGTGATGACTTTTTCTTCTGAGGAAACACCCGAAATGTCATTGAGAATGCTGAGTTCAGGCAGGCAAAGTTGAATACATCAAAAATAATTTTTTACTTTCCCTTTTGACAAGCCTTATGTAATAGTACTTGATACATCAAATACCTCAGCATTTTAAATACTCTGGCACCTGAATTCTTCAAAGTAGGTGAAAGATTATTTTGTGATGAGATTTGAGAGCACACAAGACTTGAGTGCAGAGTATGAGACTATGTTCACAGAAGTGTGGAAAGAATACTTTGTCTCTCTGGCTACTGGAACAACACTAAAATGTGACATGCTTAACACATGCTGTGTGCATGACTGTACAGCAGTCTTGTAACCTGTTGCCTAAATATTTTTTCTCAATGTTTTATGAAAAATGTAATGTTGCTGATTTGTGTTTGTCTAAAACCACCTTCTTCTTCTTCTTCTTCTCCTTCTTCTTCTTCTTCTTATTACTACTACCACCACTACTTCTTCTACTACTCCTACTACTCTGGCATGTTTTATGTTTTGTATAGACAAACTACCACCAATTTGCACTCATATTTGTTGGTTTGAAGGTATCTCAGGTTTCATTAAGCTGCATGTAGGAGTAATGTATTCCATAAATATAACTGGGGAGTGAGTACCTGGTTTCAAGCCTATGACAAATCAGTGATTAACATAGAATCATAGAATCATAGAATTGTTAAGGTTGGAAGGGACCTTAAAGATCATCTAGTTTCAACTCCCATGCTAGGAGCAGGGACCCCTACCACTAGACCAGGTTGCATAAAAACTCATCCAACCTGGCCTTAAAAACCTCCAGTGATGGGGCATCAACAACCTCCCTAGGCAACCTATTCCAGTACCTCACCACCCTTATAGTGAAGAATGTCTTCCTAATATCTAACCTAAATCTCCCCTCTCTCAGTTTAAAACCATTACCCCTTGTCCTATTGCTATCTTCCCTGATGAAAAGCCCCTCCCCAGCTTTTCTGTAGGCCCCCTTCAAATACTGAAAGCTGGAAGGCTGGAATATATATATCTCTCTAGATGATGATACCCATTATGTCATGTAGAAAACTCTCTTTGTCACATTGTTGGCATTATATTAGGAATGCATTTCTATACACCACAGTTATTCAGTCAAATTTATCAAAAGTCTTCTTTCTTCCTTCTAACTTGGTAGGTATGACACAAGCTGGTAGCAATTTCTCTCCATTGAAATATGTCTTTAACTTTTAATGTACAGACTTTGATTTTCATAAAGGAAACAGCTTGTAACCATCTCTTCTGAATAGCACTGCAGAACAGATACCAGAAAACAACAGATACCAAAAGACAACAACCACCCAAACCAAAACCACCAGCATAAAGAAAAAGGAAAGAAAGGCAGCAAGAAGAACAAACCAATAGGAGACAACAGAGGAAGAATGATTTCCAGACCTCGAGGAGAATGTATGCTCACCTGTGTTGTTCCATAAAGTGCAGAATCTCCCTGCTCCCCAGGAATCATATCTCGCTCTTTTTATGCCCTTTTTGCATCTCTTTTAATTCCTAGGAGAATAAAGAGAGAACAAGATCTGGAGAGAGTATAGAATTATTTCTGGCTATATGGAAAATACTAATATCTTGCAAGAAAATTATATGATAGAATTGTAGACTCATAAGATGGTTTGGGTTAGAAGAGACATTAAAGATCATCTAGTTTCAACATGGGCCAGGACATCTCCCACTAGGTCAGGTTTATTAAAGCCCCATCCAACCTGGCCTCGAACACTTCCAGGGATGGGGCATCCACAACTTCCCTGGGCAACCTGTGCCAGTGTCTTACCACCCTCACACTAAAAAATTTCTTCCTAATGTCTAACCCAAATCTACCATCTTCCAGTTTAAAATCATTACCACTTTTACTATCACTACATATCCTTATGAAAAATCCCTTCCCGTCTTTCCTGTACAACCCCTTCAGGTATCGGAAGGCCACTATAAGGACCCCCAGAGCTTTCTCTTCTCCAGGCTGAACAACCCCAACTCTCTCAGCCTGTCTTCAGAGGAGAGGTGTTCCAGCCCTCTGATCATCTTCGTAGCCCTCCTCTGGACTTGCTCTAACAGCTCCATGTCCTTCTTATATTGGGGGCTTCAGAACTGGACACAATACTACGGGGGGTTCTCACAAGTGCAGAGTAGAGGGGCAGAATCACCTCCACTGATCTGCTGGCCACGCTTCTTTTGATGCAGCCCAGGATACATACTTGTGTCTATATTTGTGCTTTGGATTGCTCTGACCCAGGTGCAGGGCCTTCCACTTGGCCTTGTTGAACTTCATGAGGTTGGCATGGGCCCACCACTCAAGCCTGTCAGGGTTCCTCTGGATGGCATCTCTTCCCTCTGGTGTGACAACCTCACCACACACTTGCTGAGGATGCACTCAATTCCACTGTCCATGTCACCAACAAAGTGCTAAACAGCACTGGAGGCAGTACCAAGCCTTGAGGAATTCCACTCGTCACTGGTGTCTGTTTGGACACCAAGCTGTTGACCACTACGCTGAATTACTGCATAGTTCTGAAAAATGAAAAAAAACCCCAACCAAATAAAAAAAAAATGGTCTAAAATCAACACTACTTCTTGAATAATTTACCGACAATTAAGACCAAAATTAATTGACTCTCTGTGTGTGACTTGAATTGTTTTCCCAGCTCTCCCAGCTTATCTGCAGGTTGTTATTAAGGTTTGATAAGCTTCATAACCAAAATTCTTAATCAGAGACCAAAAATTAATATATAGGTGATTGACCAAATTAGGGGGAGGAGGAGGTGTTCAATAGTTAAAATACCAAAAAAATGAAACCACTGAATGTATTGCTATCATCATCATGTTAATTTCACACTACTAATCGAAATGAAAGGCAGAAAGTTCATTATTACAAACTGAAGACTTCATTGATTTCACCCACAGCTAATAAAAATGAAAGGCTAGCTGCATTGATATATATATACGTATTTTTTTTCAAGAATATTCAAAAATACACTCACTTTTTCAGGGGTAGCAAGTTGCTGTAGCTGCTGAGAATTTCCCTAAGTTTTGTGAGTTTGTTGTGGTTTGGGTCTAACCCTACAACAAAGAACCAGCCACAGGGCTGCTCATTCACCCCCTCCAATCTCCATGCACACACACTGTGGGATGGGGAGGACAAAGGCCAGCTAGAAGCTTGTGGGTTGAGACAAAAGACAAGGAGGGATTTCTCACTGATTATGGTCATGGGCAAAACAGACTCAACTTGGGGAAAAAAACCCAACAACAAACACTAATCAAATGGACACAGGACACAGACAGCACAAAGAGCAGTGCTTACATACGTTACCCCCACCCCTCCCTTCTTCCTGGGCCCAAATTACTTTGTTCCTGATTTCTCTACCTCCTTCCCCCAAGCAGCACAGGGGGACAGGGGATGGGGCTTAGCATAAGTTCACAGTCTGTTGTTTCTGGCCACTCCTCAGAGAGCAGGACTTCTCACAGTACTCCCCTGCATCCCCATGGGGTCCTTCCCATGGGAGAGAGTCCTTCATGACCCTCTCCTCCATAAGTCCTTTCCATGAGGTGCTGTCCCTCAGGAGCAACCTGCTCCAGCATAGGCTTCCCACAGAGTCACAGGCTGCTTTGGAAACTGTCATCTTCCTTGGCGCAGGGTCCTGCACAGCTGCAGATCCAAGTCCATGGGCTGCAGGTCCACATTTGCCCCTCCTGGAGCCTTCAGGGGATGCTTCACCATGTTCCTTTGTGAGTGCAGGGGGACAGCTTGCAGTCTCGCTGTGGGCTGTAGGGGAACTTCTGCTTTGGCACCTGCTTCCCCCTTCTTCCTCACCAACCTTGGGATCTCCACTCTAACACTGCTCTCACGTCTCCAGCTCAGCTCTTCTCTTGCTCTCTCTGCTCTCAAGTCTTATATCAGTTCTTTCATATGTTAATCGCAGAGGCACATCTGTTGTCTCTCTAATGGCTCTGCCTTGGCCACCTGAGCTGGGGGACCTTCTAGTAACCACCCCTGGGGTTCCTCCTCTGCTACCCAAACCATGCCGGGACCAAACCAGCACAGGGTTTTATAACTTTACTGGAATTCTCTACACCCTAATCTCACCAGAAGATACTCTGTATTATGAGCTACACCTACCCTGCAATCCAAAAAAAAAATATTATATACTGGATGATATAATGGCCTGCAGCACTTTATGAGAATGTCCTTCTAGCAAGCTCCTGTATGTCAGCTAGAAAATGGAAATAACATTTCTTTTCTGTCCTTGAGACACAGATCAAACAATATTGTCAGAAGAGTAGTTTCTCTGTCAAACATTCCTTTGATCTTGCTGGAGACTACTCTCCTGAGCTTGTGTATCCTTTGGATCAGTGAATGTAGCTCACTATGTTTTGTTAAACTCCTCTCTCTATAGGTTTTGGTGCTGCAGTCATGGTATTTATTAATAACAGGGTACTAGGAGAAGGTGGGAATTTTATGCATTGTTACAGCAGGGTTTTTTGGGGTGTTCTTTGTTGTTTGTTTGTTTTTTTTCCCTCAAGGATGAAATCTAATTATTGGATAATTTTCAGGACCTATTTCTATTGAAAGTTAGGAAAGCACCTGTTATTTCCCTTGAATGAGGAGAAAACTTGTTGTGTTATTGATAAATTAACAATTAGAACAGAGGAAATATTTTCATTATTTTCAGTAACAGGTATTATATACATATGTCTAGCATCAGCTTAAGATAGATAGGTACAGCATGTTATTCTCAAATACTAGCACACATTTATATATTGGTTTGACCATAGTCACACAATTTCTATTTACTAATGCAAACAAATGGGACAAGCAAATAATATACATCAGTGCTACTGATGTGATCCTTCAGTGAGAACAAAAGCAGTGTCATCTGTTAAGCAAAATAATATATTAAAATAGTCTGATAAACAAAAGAATAAGAATTGTTAATAAAACAATTTTAGTGATAGACTAAACTGCTTGAGCTTTAAGACCTCAGTTAATATACAGCAGAAGTTAGCTGATAAGAAATGTTTTCAGCAACTACATGATACTACTGTGTGTGTATGTTCCTTTTCCATCTATTGTAGATGTGTTGTGTTGGTAACTGACCACATATGGATGGTACATAGGTTGTGCTGTGTCCTTGGACCCTGATGATCCCAATCAGGAAACTGGGCAGAGGATGTGCACCTCCCTTCCAGGATCCTTGCTGACATCTGTGGCTATGTATGCTGGCAGGTGTGAGCTGGAGAGGAGGTCTCCAAGGAAGGAAGGACACAGGGACTACTGGCAGATTTTGTTTTGACATGGAAATAGGACGTAGCGATACAATGAGCCTGAGCCATGGGAGCCCTGTGGTCCACTGTCTAGGCTCTGAATTTGGACCAATGCCTCTGTAAGGTCTAAAGGGCATACTTTTCCTACTTGAGGATACTGAATTTTTTCCAGTAGCCTTATGTCTTCCAAACATTCTCAATACATATTAAAATTGGGAAGGGATATGACTACATTTCCCCAGTGTATTGAGCAGCTGAAATACATTTTGAGATATTTGCCACTTTCAGGATTTTAGATTCCTGAGAGAGAAATTTTAAAGTCTGGAAAACACACATAATGCAGTTACCTGAACCAGTCTCTTTGATGGCATCTGCCCAATTCTAGCTGTTTGATATTTTAATTAAATATCAAAGCAGTAAGGACAAAGAGGATTTATTTGTCTTTTGACAGTTTTTTGTCTTTAACCAGAGCTGACAGCAAAATTTAGGTTCAGATCTAATGCAGATGTATCTGTATAGTGACTCCAAGGAAGTTTATAGGTTTTTCTCTAACATGCAAGGATTTCTCTAGTGGCAAAAATTCTGACTGTGTAGCTCAGGCTCAGTAGCTCCTTTGAATATGGCTGAAAGTTTATTCCTCACTGATGGATGCTGCAAGAACACTGCATGATAATACTGTACTCTGATAGTAATGCTTTCATGTATTAGCTCTTGCAATATAGTAGTTCTCTTTTTTTGCACAGAAAAATATATTTTTGGGCATTATTTTTCTTCTCAAGGAAGGAGAATTAATCCACTATGGTCTTGATTTACTTGCTTTTTTGAAATTTTTGTTTGGAAGGAAAATGGATTAAAAGAGGAGGGTGGGATATTGTCTGCCTTGTTTCACAGACACAGAAAACTTCTCTTTTCCATGAGAAGCTCATGTACAGTCTCTTTCCATGGAAACTGTGTAACTGTACTATTGTGATCTCATAAGTAACTTCTTTTCTAAAGAAAAAAATATAATTCAACTTATCTAATTTATTTTTTTTAATCTTGTCACATTTTTTGGCCAATTATTCTGGCATTGGGCCTATGAAACTAAATCCACTATTTCAAACTGCTTTCCAAAACAAGATAACTTCACTTTTGCTCCTCATGTATTGGGGTGAAGCATTATTTCCTGCAGCATGACTCACTAATTTATTGAGTATTTAGGTATTCAATTGTTCTATTTCAAATTTGGACAAAGTCAAGGTCTCACAACCCACAAAGTGAGCATGGCACTGTCACGTCCCACAGGGTGGGTACAAGGTTATCATGTCTCACAAGATGGGCACGGCTGCCCAGAGGTGGGGGCCCAAAAAATATAGATATGAAACCCCACAAAGTGGTCGTGGCTCCCCAGAGCTGGGGGTCCAAACTAAATATAAATATCTCTTTTAACAACCTATTTGGTGAGATTAAGGTCAGGAATATTCTGCACGGTACTCTAGGAGGAAGACCATTACCCAGGAGGCTTCACAAAACACACTTACTTAAGATTGAGTAAGATTATAAAGCTTGTCAAAGGAAACATACAACAATATCACTCTCAAAGCAGCAGATTACAACTAGCAGAACTTAGCAAAATGGTCCTCTCAAAACAACAGGTTACAATAGGAAAAGCTTAGGAAATTAGGAATTATGGTACCCCTATGTGCCGAGAATAAGGTTAGAAAGAGAGAGAGAGAGAGAGAGAGACAAAGAGAGAGGCAGAGCGACAAAGAAAGAGTGAACAGGAAAGATATCACCACCCTTGGATCCAGCAATGATCACGGCATGATGTTGTGGTCCTTGGATGGTGGGCACGTGCCCTGAGCATTTTGAGTCTGCCTCTTTTATGGCACCTGGCCGTGCCTCTCCTGGTGAGGCTCAGCCTGCTTTGCACAGACTCAGTGTTGGATTTGGGATTGTTCTGGAAATGAGTCGGTGGGGCACAGGGGTCCAGGTGATCACTTGGCCCCCCCCATCCAGGTTGACCGAGCAATGATCTTTATTGTCACGCATGCGCTCTGTCCTTAAACAGGACAGTGGTCTTTCACAAGATGGCACTGTGCCTCCACGGGGCTCCTCTTGCTGGCCACTGCTCCTTATCAAGTAAGGGCAGCGTCCCATTTATCAGGGTGGCTGCCAAAGGAGGGGCTGCCCTTTCAAGGACAGTGTCCACTTGATCAGGGTAGTTACCAAACAAGGGGATCTCCTTGCAAGAACAGGGTCCAGGTGGTTATTGAATGAGGCCCCCACCTGAGCACAATGTCCAGTTTGTCAGGGCGGCTGTTTTGAGACAATTATTCTTTTTGGTACTCTACACAAGGTAACTAATGCTACTGCAAGGGCCTGCAAATCTTATTTAGTATGTTATTTGCAACACTTCTCTGGAGATATTTGTAGTCCTTTTGAAGAAAATTGCCTACTAGAATGCTTGGATTTATTTGCAGTAATACTTTCATTGAAACTGTGGATTTGCTCAGTGTTTCTATCTGTTGCTTTTGATCACCCTATATAAGCAATTACTATTGTTGAGAATGTTATTTTCTATTTCTAAGGTCAGTAAGAGGTTGCTGATAGAGACTCTGAGCAATTATTGGAGGTTGGCAAGGAAGCCTATTAGTCTTTTTTTGTCCTATACCGTCCTGGAAGGTATATCCTTCACCATCTTTGCCATCACAATTAACTGCTACTGTCAAAGTACATCTAAACTTCTCAACTTGAGCCAGCTCTAGCCATTGTCAAAATAGATAACAGTCTTTTACAGGCAGAAATCTGTGTCCTTTCTTAGCATGTGCCAGATAAGAATGAGTGGTGCTGTGGCTCTGCAAAATAGATTTGTGCCTGCTGCCTGCATGGGCAGCCCCCATGAGGTGGCTGGCAGTGGAGCAGCACAGGGTCAGCACAGGGGGTACAAGAGGGTACAGAGGGGCGTTATGAATAAGCAATGATGAGGAAGGATTTCAGAGATTGAGGCTGCCAGGAAAAGATGTTAACCAAAAAGTGGAAACCATGGGGGAAGAAAGAACAGTAGGTCTTCTGAGTGAGGAGTGACTTGGGCGGGAGGAAAAGTAAATTTTAATCTGAAGCTTCCAGTAGGCTCTCATCTCTTTCCAAAATTTTCTGTTCTCCCAGACTAGCTGCTGTCCCAGCTATAATAGCCCCTCTCCACTCCACTAGAAACCTCAGTTCAGTCTTTCTGTCCTACTCTGCTCCATCCCCACAACTGAATTCTGTCTACACAGTTCACAAACCTTGAACTGACACTGAATATGACTTTCAAGCAATTGTAAAAGCAAACCTTGTTCAGTTTTAGTATTGCCACCAGTGCACTCAACTTGTTTAAAACTAATCTTTTAAAGTAATATTTAAGTTAGATTTGCTGATTATTTAGATTATTAATGAAGTCACCATATCTATATTTGTTCATATTCATATTTGTAGAACCACAGAGCTTCATCTTCAAACAGGGATGCCCATAGTCCCTGCTGTGACATTTTGTAGGTCATTGGGAAATTTCTCATTGAGTTTGTGCAAACATAATTGGTATTCACATAGTTTTCATATCAAGTGACAAACTGGATAGCATATCTTTTAAAAGTGTATGCTTATTTTGTTTTCTATGTATCTGTTGAAATATGGAAAGTATGAATAAGCCTATCTTTGAACAGAAAGTGATGTGTTCATTCTTCAGCTTAAATTGAGGTTCATGACACTGGTTGTGCTCACTGTTATTAATAATTTTGTAACAAAGTAATTTACAAATGCAATATAAGCATTTCTCGTTTGTTTATTTGAGTCTAAATATGACAACTCATTATTTGAAACTTATAGGAAAAGATAATTTTTTTGTAATATTTTTTAACAATAATTGTCTTATCAAGTTGGTTCTCTCACTGTAAGAAAAGTTCTAATTTGATGTGTAATAGTGGGATAATACTTTGGGATCACATGAAACTAGAAGCTACAGATTCAGCCTGTTAAAAAATATTACTGAGGTTGGGATACACCCATGCACACTACTTAATGACGAATTCTTACCTATTGAAAACTCACTTTCGTTACTTAAAACTGTGGCTTACCTCTGCAGATAATTTAGCTTCTTTAGCTGTTCTCTTTATGTGGATAAGTTTTGAAATTCCTATGTTGTCCTGCCTCAAACCATCCTATTGTAATTTCAGATGCTTTCTGCCAGTTATTTTAAGCTGACAATGCACTTTAAGGAATTATTTTTCCTCCCCATAACAGTAGACAGATTTTTTTTTTTAGAATACTTTGTCATATATAAGAACTTTAAATAATTGGGAAGCTCTTGATTTAACACTGTTTAATTTCCTGATTGCAGGTAAGTGCTTCTTATTGTTAACCGTGGCTTTTTCTTTGCCTTGTCTTTAGTTTACTTTCTTTGGATATAGAGGAATACTTTGAAGGAAGTTAGGAATAACAGATTCAACCTTTATGTCCTTTGTCTGTGGGAAGAAATCTTCTCACACAACATTTGTTGGAGTTTTTCAGACTAGAATCAAGATTAATTTTTGTGTTTTCCCTTTTTGAAGAAGATAGGATCTCATACTGGGAAGACTAGATGGATTAGTTTCTTATACACATATTTCTAACTCTTTCTCCTATCAGCATCCTGTCTTTTCCTTTTTTAATTTTTTTATTTTGCTTGCTATAGATTTCCACCATTTCTCTCAGGACTTCTTAATTTTACTTCTTCCTAACACGAGAAATTTTGGTTCCTCAATGTTCCTTAACAGCAGCCTTCATGACTCTGTGTTTTGATAAAAAATTCCATATTAATGTCAAATAGTGTTCACTTTCATCAAAATGAAAGTCTTCCACAACATCAAAACCCCTATAGATATATGAAACCTTTAAAAAGACTTGCCATTTTTTCTCATGAGGGTTTATCCACAGATTTTCTTGGGAACGATAACTGAAATGCTTTGAATTGATCGAAGCTCAATTCTACTTACATTGTTAATTATTCTGTTTCATAATGTGCCTGACCCTTAAATAGCCTTAGTAAATCCTAAACTAGTACTGTAATAGTATCCTCAGGATTCCAGATTGGAAAATCAATTATGATTCTAAGCGGTTCAGAAAACACATATATTACAAGTATAAAAGTTCAACTTTTTTTTTTTTTTTTTTTTTAAAAAACCACTATGAAGGATACTTCTCATTTTTCTTGCTAGTTTTAACATATTATCAATATACTCTCACAAGAAATTTGGGCAGTGGGCTTAAACACAATAGATGGATTTATAATCAACTTGATTCTTAGCAAATCACTTAATTCTTCTATGCTTCAGCTTCTGGTCTATAAAGGACTCTTCATGATTCTGTCCTTGCAGGTACATAGTGAGAGTAAATAAATGAACACTGAGAAGTGCTCATAAACATTGTTTTGGTTTGAGCAAGCTCTTTGCTGTTTGTTTTTTTCTTTCAGTGAACTTTTTAGCAGCACCAGTGGACTGATAATAACCAAGGTCACTTCTGACTGTCTGCAGCCTCCCCCCCTACAGGGGAGCAGATTAGACTGCAGGCAGAATCAGCAAATCAGAATATTCCCTTCTCATAATATTTTCTCTATTTGGCTTTCAGTATAGGTTAAGATATCACGGAAGTAAAGGCTTTCTTTTTCCTTTTCCTCTCACTTTTCTGCTTACTGTCACTTCTATCACCCTCTCTTTGGCTCTCTCTTTTTTTTTTTTCCATTTTTCTTTACAGCCGACACCCGAGGACCCCATCTGTGCTCCCGGACACTCCCCCCTTCAGCTGGAGTCACCAGGGAGAAGAGTTGCTGTGAGAGTTGCTGGGGGAGGAGGGAGGGGATTGGGTGTTGCACATCCCTTTAAAAATATATATATTCCCTTATTACTAATAATTAAAATCAATCTGTTTCACTTTTCAACCCAGAAAGCCTCTCTTTCTCATTTTTCTCCCTCTTTCTCTACCTTGGGGGAGGAGGGGGGAAGAGGGGTGAATCGAGAGACTGCCAACTCAGTGCCAAACTGACACAGACACGGAGATGAAGAATGTACAAATGGATAGTGTGAAAGATGCAGGTGACAGAAAAACAGTGATCAAATTAGTACCTGATAAATAACAGCAGCTTCAACATACTTTCCAATCTGAAAGATAAGTATAGCAGGCAATGGTTCATATACAGTTATGATAATGTTCATTCTATGTTTTAAGGTGAGGGCATATCAGATGTTTTTATACTACAGGGAAAACAACTTTTAAATGCTAAGTGCCTATAGCATTAAAGCTTTAATAGGGTTTATCTTGATGCATAACAGCAAGGTTCTAGAAGCTTCATCACTCTCTTATATGACTCTTGTTATTAAAAAGAACACAGAATTTATGTTGGAGTATTTTTTAGATTTACTGGTTACCAGAGCAGAACAAAACACTTTCTATGGGTTGCAAATGAAAACTATTTCTCTTCTCCCTGGTTTCTAAACCATATTTCACAGCTCATGAGACACAAATGGAGAGATGTTTACGATAAAATGTTCCTGGGATTTTCTCTGTGTAAAAATAAATAAATAAAAGGGAAAAAATAACATAGAAAGAAACAAGAAGAGGGGGTTATTAAAAAAAAATCATCTTGTAAGAGAGATAAAAATTAACAATTCTGAGTTTTTCAACTGGCAAAAATCATATAGAGTGAGGTTTAACTGTAAAAAACCAATACATTACACTGAATGCAATAGAAAATAATTCTAGGAGCCCAAAATCTGTGTTTTTAAAATGCAATCCTTTTTTGTCTCCTATATTTATTGTTATATATTTACTGGTAAAATATAATTTAATTTAAAGATAAATCTGCAATAGATATGAAGCAAGTGGTAAATATAGACTAGAAAATTAGGAGAAATGTGTGAGGCTAGCAAATTCAGAGGCTTTTTGAAGCTTCATAGCTCTGCAAGAGAGGAGGTCAAATGCTTCTAGCAAGTTAAACCAAAAAAAGATGTAAGTACTGAAAAAAAGGAGAGAATAGTGTAGGAGGATAGGGAAGGAACGAGGCAGTAGAAGTGCTTGAAGAGCCTGAGCCACTTTGGGAACCAGAAAAATGGTAAAATTTCCTAGGCTATATCCCATTATCCCATGAAATCTAAATCAATAGCTGGCTTTTACCACCTTCAATGCCAAATTTATGAGCAGTGTACCAAAGCTGCCTAGCCAAAGGGCAGTTGCTACCCTTACTGTTTCACACTGTGGCCGCTATTATTAGGTTTGGGATATGTGGGTCATGGACCTGCAGCTGCTCTTAGGTTTGCTGGTGGCTGCATGCATATCTGGAGGTCTCTGAACGGCACAGTCTCACTTTCCCCAGTATTTCATAAAAAAATGCAGACAAAAAGATCTAATTCTCTAAAAATAAAAGATCCTCACAAAATCTGATAAACACAATCCTGAACAAAGTTCAGATGCTCATTTTGGTACACTTAAGTCAAAGCCATTGAGTGAAAAAAAAGACAACTTAATTGACAAGAGTTTAGATCATCTCATAGTGCCTAGAGAAGGAATTATAGCAATAAGAGTGCTGGTAAGGTTTATTTTTAATTTATGTGGCAGAGGGCTGAATCTCTGAAACAGATCATGGTGAATGTTTTACTTATTCTGTCTGAGTTCAGCTGTGTTTTGATGCAGTTAGGATTTCTTTCATGTTGTTTTCTGCAAAGAATTTGAACAGATTCAGGGGACTAGGGAGAGGGAGAACACAGTTCTTAAACACAGGATTTGGAGTCAGGAGAACTCATATTTGACTTTCTGTGCATGACTTCCCTTGGCCTTTGCTATCCTTCTGTATAAAAATTTAAAAGTGCTTTGAAATCCTGTGCTTAATTCGTACTTTTGTCATTGTGTGGGTTTAGGTTGTGGCATGGGTTTGGCAGCAGGGAGGGGCCCCAGGGATGGCTCATGTAATGAGCTTCAAATGTCTGGTGGCCAAGACTGAGCCATTAGAGAGGCAATAGATGCACCTCTGCAATTAACGTATTAAAGAACTGATATAAGACTTGAGAGCAGCTGTGCAGGACCCTGTGCCAGGGAAGATGACTGTTTCCAAAGCAGCCTGTGACTCTGTGGGAAGCCTATGCTGGAGCAGGTTGCTCCTGAGGGACAGCACCTCGTGGAAAGGACTTATGGAGGAGAGGGTCATGAAGGACTCTCTCCCATGGGAGGGACCCCATGGGGATGCAGGGGAGTATTGTGAGAAGTCCTGCTCTCTGAGGAGTGGCCAGAAACAACAGACTGTGAACTTATGCTAAGCCCCATCCCCTGTCCCCCTGTGCTGCTAGGAGGAAGAAAGTAGAGAAATCGGAAACAAAGTAATTTGGGCATGGGAAGCAGGGAGGGGTGGGGGTAATGTATGTAAGCCCTGCTCTTTTTTTTTTTTTTTTTTTTTTTTTTTTTTTGTCTTCGTCCTGTGTGCATCTGATTAATGATAAATTAAATTATTATTTTTTCCCCAAGTTGAGTCTGTTTTGCCCGGGACCATAACTGGTGAATGAACCCTCCTTGACTTGCCCCATGAGCTTCTAGTTGGCCTTTGTCCCCCCCATCCCACAGTGTGTGTGTGTATGGGGGTGAGTGACCAGCCACATGGCTGGTTCTTTGGTGTCACGTTAGGCCCAAACCACGACAGTCATCAACAACCTGTGTCTGAGTTTCTTCATATTACATACACATTCTTAAGCATGAGCAATAAATACTTGTAGAAAGTCAGGTGTCCATGGCTGCATTTTGAGAACTATTGAGAAACAAGATTTTTGGACTGATTTTTAACCCGAAGAATAGCCATACAAAAAACTACAGATGAAGTTAAATAAGGTCAGTTCTCTGATTTATCTTACTACAATTGACTGTCATCTGGGTGCATGTAAGTTAATGACAATCACAATTGTTTTATATAGGCAGTTGACTGCTACTGGCAAAAAACAGCTTTCCCCAAACTGACTGCATTAATTCAATGTAGCTTTAATTAGTGAAAACAAACAGAAAATATAGTTTGAGATTACAGGATATTTGATACTGATGGACATTGCCAATGCTCAAAAGAAGGAGGAAATAGTTAAGTATTCTCCAAGTGAAACAGAAAAAAGCAACAGAACAGTTGCCTGGAAGCTATGTAAGACTAGTCCCTTGATTATCTAAATAGGATAAAAGACAATCATTCCATACTTCTCAGTTGCTTCATTGCAATTGTCTGTATTCTAATGTCTGATTAAAGAGAAACCCAACATTTTTTCCATTCTTGTTTGTTCTTTATTTCGCTCTAAATGTGTTGCCTACAGGGCTATGCTGGTAAGCCTGCTGATCTGATTTTAATTCCTAATGGACCACACTCCATATTAAAAAAAAACTTATTTATATTACATGCTCAGTATAGTTACCAGAACAATCCAAGTTGTAATTTCAATACTGGATATCCCTACAGTTACATCTTTTACTTTGGGTCTTCCTTGAGGAAGTGTGAAGTCCCTCTGTCTGCATTTAATTCTGGTTCATTTGTGAAACTCCAGTTCCTCTTTGCAGCTGGGTTGATTTCTTAGAATTATTTGGGCTCAACATTTCTTGCAAATTAAGCCTCTACTGTGGAGTGTAATGAAAGCTGAATCTGTGGAAAAAAGTTAGTATCCTGGGAGTTATGGATCTCATCCTGGGACAGCTATTTGCACTTCTGTTCTTTTTGAGCTTGCCTAAATGAAGAAATTTTAACAGTTACATTTACGAAATGCTGCAAGTACAGCTTCCTTGGAAGTCACTCTGGTTTATCCATTAAAATGTTTTTACTTAGTTTATTGAAACACCTTCTCGCATAACATAAATCAACTGATAAATGCACTTCTGAAATAATCCTTAAAAGAGATGCAGTCTCCTGAGCAAATTCTGTTAGATGTCCCAGTTAAGTGTGTCACTTCAAATTCCTACTTTGGGATATACTTAGCATTGTCCTAATGTGCACAAGGCTTGTGGTATATTTATTACTGAGTCTTAGTAATAATACTCAAGACAAATGCAACTTCTTAATTTTATATTGTATTTTAATGTTTCTATATTCTGCAACCCTGCTTTACATCTTTCAGTAACAAGTCTTTAGCTCATGATTAAAACTCTCAACTACAGTGTTAAAAATCTTTTATCTCCCTTCACGTTCAGTGTCAAATATAGGTAACATTTTTCAAGAAAATATATATGTAGATGCAGCATATAGCAGCACCATGAAGGTTGTTAAGGCCTTGTCTTTCCATTAATAATTATTTCAAATTTAACATGATGACGAAGACCTTACTTAGCCCCTTAAGTCTTCAGTGTTCCAAAGAGGGTTAGCCATAAATCTTTTTCCTTTGGAGTGCAAATTTTTTGCCTCAATCTGATGAAAAATACTATCGCTGTCCAGTCTGACACAAGCAAAAAACCACACTGTTCTCAAGATAGCAGTTACTTGAGTAATCAAATAGTTTGAAAATGAGGATTATGTCCTAGAGCTAGATATATCAGTTAATTCCACAAAGGGCAAGTAGTTGTAAGAAATCTAACAATTATTCTGATAAAATATAGATCCTGCCTTTAATCATGTCACTATACTATATTTCCCTGCCAAAGTTACTAAAAATTAATCTTCAATACAAAAGATACTTGGACAAAGCTGTTACTTAAGTTGAAATAAAATAGATTACTAAAACATCTTCTGCAAACCAGGGAAAACTCCTTTTATCAAACAAATTTATATTAAATTATTTTCTCTGTGTTTTTGTTATTTTTTTTCTGAGATTGAGATCACAAAAATTCCGAAGTTCAGTTCTGAATGCTCCAGCACCTAAGTTTTTGGCATTCACATTCAAGCAATTGTTATGGAGAACCTTATGCATCTGGATAGCCCCAGTATCTCAAATAAACAGGACAGTTTTAGGCAAGTGAGGCTTGTGGAGGAGAGGATCAGCTGGTGCAAATATGCTGGTTTCCTCTGAGCTCTTATTGCCTACCAGAAGAGAGGAAGGCAATGCCACAAAAAAAAAGGAAGGCAAATGTCACTGCTTTTAGTAGCCTAGGGATGTAGTATATTCAAAACCAGATTTTTTTCCTAGTGCTACCTGACCACTGCTAAAATTTCAGGTGTATTTTCTATCTGTTGTTCCTGTATCTTCATACCAATAACAGTTTTTAAAAAATATTCCTGCACTGCTACATGTGGTTTGTTTTCTTATTATGCTATGCCCTTCTTAAAGTTTATACAGACAGGAAGAAATTTACATTGATTGTTTATTCACAGGCTTCACATTTAAATGGACTCTCATTTTATCATCGCTTATTTACATACCTCTTCATTTACATTTTCATACTTCAGCATTGTTATTTTTTTATTTGATCACAGCACTTAAACTGTGATTGGCTAAACTGTTATTGGTATAGTTCCATTTACAAATTACTAAAAATGTTTAACATGTGATACCTGATGACCCTGTTGCATTCCCATCACATGCTTTACTACAGTCTGAAATGGGTACATTTTACTGCTGTTGCTTGCAGCAAAAATCTGATTAATTGTAGTAGTTGGCGTTCACAGCCCTTTCTACAACGTGTATAATTTCATTATTAACATAATAGAGTATTCTTCTGGTGTAAATGGCAAGGTTTTGGTAGAGAGGGAGCTCATTCTTTCAAACCACTGATACGGTGTTTAGATCAAGAAGTGTTTATTTCATGCATTTAAGCAAGTGCAACAAAATGTTATACAGCCACCTTAGTTCTGGCAGTGCTCAGTTTTGAAGGACTTTACATTCCAAACTTTCTCTTCTTTTCTGTGGAGGTATTATGTATAAAATGTCAGACATTTTTTCATTGTTGGCATGTTTATTTGCCTGTGTTTTCCTTCTACACTTCTCTTTTTCTGAATTTTTTCAAGCAAAATTAATGCTGTGATTAAGTAATACAAGAAACTATTATTAAGGAAGGCAATTTTGCTTTAACTCATTTAAAAATAGAAGGAGTTCATGTTATGTGATCACAGAAAAGTAGCATGTGATAAGCTCAAGCACCAAACACAAATCAATACATTTTAATCAATTCTATCAGCCTCTTTTGAAAAGCTGTTAATGATGTTAATGATGTAAATACCAAGTGGCTGAAAATAAATTAGAGCTATGCTATCTCACCAAGATAATACACAGAACAAAGAGGCTCTTAAATGCAAAAGCAAAATTGAGATTGCTATGTGGGTTGTTTACAGTGTATTTCTATCTTAAAGATCTTACAGAAGTTTAAGATCAGTGAAAATATTTCTTGGCTTCCACATATTTTCACATAATGTTTTAAGTATCACACATTCACAGGTGTACAGATTTTCTGTTCATGTTGCCAAACAATCTTTCTTTATATTTTTTTTTCAGGTCAAAGAAATTATTTGTCACTTACTCTCATAAAGCAGCCATGAAAGATTGCTGTTAAATGTGAAATGCTGAGGAATATATATATGTATATTTTAGAATCTTCTTTACACATCTGTAACTCAAGTAGTTTCTGAATATCACTCTGAGAATCTGAAATGTATTCCTCTCAATTTCTAATCAACTCAAGGATTTATGAATTCATGCACCAAATTGAATATATGTGTTTATATTCTTCACACACATTCATAACTGTAGCAGAAGCTACAGTAGTATCTTACGTGTTCTTATCCTTCACAGATAGCAAACATTCTGTAGTGTCTTTGCTGTCTAAAGTGTCATTATGTATTCGTTCTAGAAAAAACCCTTACATTTGTTGTAGCAGTTGAATGCTGACTGAGTTCTATCTTACATGTTCTTAATCACTCTGATAAAGCTTTAACATTTTCTTTGTTATTGTGAAGAACTCACAAATCAAGGACACAATTATCCAAAATTATTTGACGAAGCTGAAGTATACGCCAAAACTCTCAATAGGACTATTAGAAAAGGATTTTATATAATGTGTTAATATTCCCAGAAATAATGAAGAAATAAAACTAATCTTGGAAAAAGTCTTTGTTAGAAAGTCTTTGCTGTTAAGTTAGAATTTTATATTTTTGTGAAGGTCAGAAAATAATGTGTCATATAAATAAAACTATACAACAACTGGCAGAAAAAAAAGAAAGAGGAAAATAATGGACTTCATAAGATGCTAGGAAGTACTTCAAGAAGAAGGCCCATTTATTTTTGTATGTTATATTAATTTTCTTTATAATTCTGACTATCCTATCAAACTCAGCCTACTAAATATTAGTATTCTGTTAATACAACACTCAGAAAGAAAAAAAAAACATGCAATTTCTGCATGGAATGAAAGACCAAATTACCATCACGTTCTGATCAGTTCTTTAGCTGTATTTTGTTCTTGTTGTATTTTACTTATTCTGGCAAGGATACACACATACATTTTAAACTTTCCTTAAATCTAAAAAACCAAACCAACCAAACAAAAGCATTATAAAGAAAATGTGTAACTTGCATGCTATTTTATGTACCTAAAGGAAAGAAAATAGGGAAAGTTGGGGGGATCACTTATCTTCCAGAAGCTCAGATTTATTTATTTTTAAGAAAAGCAGTCAAGTCAATTTTTCAGTTTTACACCTCCAAGAAGTTAAGCAAATATGGGCATATGTACTTAGATAAGAAGGGGTGCGAAATAATTTACACTGTTATAATTCTCTTTTCAGTACATTTTGACTTGAGCTGTAAATCCCTGTAATGCTTTTCAGAAGCATAAAAATACTGCAGAACACAACAAAATTGTCTTAAACACATTTAAACATCTGAAATGTATAATGAAATTGAAGGCAAACTTTTATTTAGCTATTTCTGAGAAATGCAAGTGAGCTGAGAAGAAAAAAATCAGATTATACTATTTTATAGTATAGTATGTTATCAGCTTATATTATTTTCAGGATATATTTCCACTTTTAATACATTATTTAGATGCTAAATAGATAATGATATGCAGAAAACCTAAAGAACATGAATTGTTGTCACAGTTTGACTCAGGATTGGCAATTGAACCAGCAACAACAATGCTCTCAATCCCCTCCCCCCTTCCCCAGGTAGGGAAAGGAGAGAGATGAAAAGGAGAGAGACTTTCTGGCTGGAAAACTAAACTAGACAGCTTTAATTAAACACTAATGACAAAAAGATGTGCAAGCATGTTCAGGAATGTGCAAACCCCTATTGCCTCCCCCCACCCCCAGCAACTCCCCCAGCACTCTCCTGAGCTGTGAGCAGTCCTGAATGTCCCGGAGCGCTGCCGGAGAGAGTGGCAGAGCAGACAGGAGCTGAGGGGAGAGTTATGAGGGTCAAGAATGCATGAGCCTGGGGATCAATAGTGATGAACGGATGGAGTCCTCCCCAGACACCGGCCATGGATGGAAGAGAAGAGAAGAGAAGAGAAGAGAAGAGAAGAGAAGAGAAGAGAAGAGAAGAGAAGAGAAGAGAAGAGAAGAGAAGAGAAGAGAAGAGAAGAGAAGAGAAGAGAAGAGAAGAGAAGAGAAGAGAAGAGAAGAGAAGAGAAGAGAAGAGAAGAGAAGAGAAGAGAAGAGAAGAGAAGAGAAGAGAAGAGAAGAGAAGAGAAGAGAAGAGAAGAGAAGAGAAGAGAAGAGAAGAGAAGAGAAGAGAAGAAGAAACAGGAAAGAAGATGTCTTCTGTGATCTCTGACCTTACACCAAGCTTATGTAGATATATGTACGGAATGTCTCTGGCCCATTTTGCTGTCCATCTAGCTACAGATATGACTTCTTCTGCCCCTGTAGCCTTTGTGGTAGCAGAGCTAAGAAGCGACCTTGGAGTCTCAGCAATAACATAAACAGTCCAGTGTTACCAGCCCACTAGCTGGAACCCTTGCTGCTAGTTAAAAGAGAGCTTTCTGAAGGAAAAAAAATCAGTAAAAGGAAAAAAAAAATCAGTAAAAGGAAAATTGGCTTCATCCTGGCTCAAACCAGGACAACCTGAAGAACGCAAACCCTCTCAAAGCCAAATCTGGAATATAGCTTGTGTGGAATCACAGATTAAAAGAATGACAGCACTGGAAACTGTAGAATAGAAAGGTGTAACGAATTTTTAGCTGCCTTTTTGTCCTACTTTGTGACTTTGCCCTAAAGAGTTATAATTTTTGCACAAAAAACACTATGCTTTGTCTATAATATTGCACAAAAAGAGCACGGAAAGGCCTATAGCTTTCTTCATTTTTTGTTTTCTTACTCTGAACAAGGGAGAATAGGCATTTCTGAACATTTCCAGTGACAGAAAAGGTGCAGAACACCTTTTGTTAAAATTTTGTATTTACTCCCTTGAATTGCGCAAATAAGCTCAGTAGCAATGGAGGAACAATGTTAAGTTCTTTACTTTTACAAGCATTAACCAATCAAATCTTACAGAAGGCATAGAGAGGTATTATCTTTTAAAAAATCAATAAAGTTAATTAATTTAAGGATGTGTATCTAATCAAAGGCCTTGACAAACCTGAAGATTCTCTATTCTCTTAGTATTCTCATGTTTTCTTTGTAGGTATGTTGGATAATATATTCAGTCTGCAAATACATCTTGGAAAATTTCTTTTCACTGAAGTCAGCAATCTGAATTAATATAAATATATCTATTTAATTTTAAAAATAGCTTTTGCTTTACTTGTAGATCACATTGGTTATAAATAATGAATAAGCTCTAAGAATAAAATTATACGTTTGAAAATATGGTTTAAGGTTGGTTATATTTTATTTCTTTCTAATGCAGAAGGCAGCATAAGGTGAGATTGTTCTTCTTAGGAAAGTGAATGACAAAGAAAGAGTTGCAATAAAATTTCCTTTTTAAAGAACAAAATTGTTCCTTGTGGCCACACTATTCAGAAGAATTGAAACAAAGTATACATACCCATGTAACAAAATATATGAAGATTTATTTTTTTTTCATTGTGGAAAAATTTGTGACCAGATGGTATTAAATTGTAGCATACATGGAGGTATATAATTTTACATAACAGAAGTTATTTTATTTCAAAGAAGTGACCTCAAAATAATCTTTTGTAACCGTTCATTAACAGCTCATTTCTGTCAAAGCTGGGATTGGTAGATTTCATAATATATTATTGGTTCTATTCTGTGACTGTTGGGGTCTGCAAAGTCTATTACATATTTTTTTCAGTAAAGCGCAAGCAGTCATGTGTTTATGAAGAGTGGTTTCAGGAAAAAAGTGGTCAAATCTTCTGCAACTGGTGTTATAAAGGTCTTTAAAATATATCTTTCTTTCTTTTTTTTTCATAGATTTTTATTATATTTGACATAAGTGAAATATCGTACCAAATATTCTAAAGGTTTCATCACTTTACCTTATATATGATGCCAAAGATCTAAATTATAAAAGAGAATTAAAACCTAAATCTTAGGCTCCTAGTTGCTGTTCATTCTTATGGAATGTACAACTACTGCCTTAATACTTCCAGGTGAAAGACAAGAAGATATATAAATTTAGTAATTGTTTTCCTTATTTTATATATAACATATTAAGCAATGTCTTTATTAATACAATTATATAAATGTAGTAATACAATTACATAAAACAGGACATTTTGCAGAAGTAGATGTGGATTCAGACTTTAATTATATTTTATTATGAAGAAAGTATTATGAAAGATATGCTACCTATAAAAATATTATTTAGTTTCAAAGAATATACTTGTTGTTTTAGTCCTTGCATAAGATTTCCCCTTTGATTGCTCCTTAATGTCATTTTTGTCTTCTATAATAATTCCAGCAGAGATTTTGACAGGTTTGGGTAAGAGTGAGCAACATTTGATGGATAAAATTGCTTGGAATATTTCAAGCTACACAGTTTGCTGTAGATAAAAAAAGCCTATCATTTTCCATCTTTAATATACACAAATATATAAAACACACACATGTGGGTGTTTATAATTAATAAATAAATATACACCTGTATGCAGGAAAGTGTAGTTTTTGGTCCATCAAATACAAGATCTGGACAGTTTTCATCTTCATGTGGTGAACAGAAGGTGAACAAAGAATGGACACCGCTGGGTGAAATTGAGATGAAAAGTGAGAGTGACTATTAAAAAAACAACTCAAAATACCTATCACCCAGTTCTAGTTATTTGTACATGTGTTTTGATGTTTTAACCACACTTGTCTATTTTATCCCTTTAATGAAGCTTTAAGACAAACACTTAGCAATTGAAATTAAGATAAATTATCTCCACTCTGAACAACTTCCTTTCAGTAACATGCACTTCTCTCTCAGCATTGCTAAGGCTCACAAAGCAGGTTATTGAAGAAAACAGAAAGTCTGAAACTTTCATGTTTGTCATGATGGAGAGTGGCAGTACAAGACCATTTACCCATGAGAGGAACACTGCCACTGATTGGATTAAAGCAGGAGAGACTAACAGAATTGTGTCCTTAAGGGTTAGATGAAAAATGAATCTTTCATCTCTGCGAGTGAACACAACCAGCAATTCAAAAGCATTATACATGTGAGGTAGTTTGCAGAGTCTGTTCTATTTGTCACTGGAATTGGCAGTAGAGCATTTGGCAAAGTCTGAGTTGTTTCAACCCTAAATCATCATCCTAAAGTCTCCTTCTGTGTTTAAACTTTAAAAAGTAGTTTGGGGGCATCTAAAAAGAAAGGGGAAATCATAACACATTTCTGCAGTTTACAGTAGTAGCATGACTTAGTATTTCTGAACACAGCTGCTACTTACAGTTGTATGGGACTTCAGTACTATGAGATTCACAGCAGCATCTGTGGAAAATCTCCCAAGATTAAGTAGATTTTCCAAGACACCTAAATGAACAAACTGCCCAAGCCTCTGTGATAGGCACCAGACCTCAGAGAGGCAACTAATTTTCTTGTATAACTTGGTAATTCATTGTTTAACTGCTGTTTGGATGAGCGTTTTTCCAGAATGTTGCTACTTGTCTGGAGAATAATTTGGAAGACTTTATTCTGTTTTTAAACACAACCTTAAAAGATAAAAAAGAAATTCACCCCTCTCCGCCTATAATCTCCGGAAATAAATATTATTCTGAGATAATACAGATTATTTAATTCTTTATTTTGATGAAGGGTAGCCAATTTTTTTTCTCCTTGTAAACTGTTTGCAAATGAAAGCTATTCTGTTTAATAGTATTCTTTTCAATTTTCAAGAATGTCCTGTTTGAATCCATACTTCAGTTGTTTTGCCAACAGTTATGCTTTTGGTTTTTATCTATCAAAAGTACATTGGCTATCACTAGTCACCTGTAGTAACAAAACAAACTGGACAGTTCTGTGAACTTCTAAGGTCTTTTTTCTATTTTCTTAACAGATTCTTTTCAATCACAGGTTAATGAATACATAATAGCCAAAAAAAGTGAATATAGAATAATTTTTTGGTGCAGTAGATGGGCTTTTGCAGATGGACTGAAGAATGGTTAATGAACTGTACCAAATGGAAATAGCTTCACAAATTGACATGTAAAATGGAATCTGTAGTTGTTGTATTCACTTAGAAAAAGGAAAGGTTGTTCTTTTTTCTGATCCCCAAGAACCACTCAGAATGTGGGTCTCCGGATTAAGTAAATCCCGCAATGGGTCACATCCTTAAAAAGGAGTTGAGAGTGTTTCTGAATAGTGAATAATGAATGATGGGTGTGAACAGATTTAATCCATTTGAGTAAAAATGAAAGATGTTGGTGATCTGGGTTATGACATTGTCAGCTCAGGACTACTACTACTAATCAAATACTGCTGAATATTGTATTAGTAATTAAATAACATTAATTCCTATGATCTTTATCCTATTTTGAGAGCTTTTTGTAGTAAATGTTCAGTTATCTGCAGAAAAATGCAATATGACCATTTTTGCTATTATTTCTAAAAATGATTATATTTCTATTATAGTTTTATTTATATGTATATGTTTATTTATATTTCTTTATAATGTTCCTGATATATTTTCGATAATGATACTAGTCTTTCTGCTGTGCAGTTTTTTAAATCCTGTTGCTCTCTGGTTCCCTAGATGCTATGAAGGTTCATGAACAATACAGTTGAAGTCATAGGACAGGTTCTCATGATTTCTTCCCAAGTCTGTCTAAACAGAGGCTATTTCCATGTAAGTATACTCTCTAAGTTATTGTAGTCTTGATTAAATGTATGTACTCGATTAACACTTTTTTTTTTCCTTATTTAATGGCAATAGTATAAGATCATTACACTCATCTGTATTCTCTTAGGTGACTTCTACCACACACAAAGTGACACTGCAAGATGGACAGTTCAAGACCACAAAGCAATTATTTTTTGGTAATACAGTAGGTAGCTGCGAATAACAAACTATTATGCTAATATGCTCGCCATCCCTAATGAGACACTTAATTAGTCTCTTGTGACCTGGCAGACATCAGTTGGATGAGGATGAGTTAGCCTTCGGTGTCCCCAGACGTGAGCAGACCATCTGTGTTCCTGAGCTGCAATCTTTCAATTCTCTTTTTCTTTAGGACTTATACCTGTTCATGATAGCATTTTTCCCTTGAGCAGCTAAATATCACTGTCTTGACAAGGGAACTATGTTATCGCCTTTTATACATCTCAGCTTTCCTGACTTTAGTTTATGTATGTCCAGGTGTCACCGGTCTCAGATCATAAGCACCTGAAACTCTTGGCAGAGGTTTACAGCATTTCGTTAAAACAAAAGATGCTGTGCTTGAGGTGGATTATGTATTTATATAGATTTAAAGTCTCAAATCCATGCTGACAGTTGTAACATGTATTTTGGCCAATAATTCAATTTAAAATATTCTGACTTCCCCAGTACTTTTTCTAGTGCAAAGACTGAAAATCTGGCAGAGGACTTGGATGTTGCCTGCCTACAACTAAATTAATTACCAGTGATCTGCTGGATGGGGCATTTACTGAACTTTGTCCTTATACTATAGTTTTAGAAAGATGGTTATTACTGCTTGCTTAGGCTGTTTTTGTACCAGCAAAACACACATTTGGGACCACTCGCTGGTACTACAGCCAAGTGGTATGGAGTGGTCTGTGTCCATGCTGCTAAATTCTGTAATCCTCCAAAAGAGTGTGACCATACCAGAACTCCTTAATGGAAAGAGCCTATGGTGCCCAGCCCATGGTACCTCCACAGCTGTGGTTGGTAGGGTGTTCGTGAGCTCAAGCCAAAACTGCTAGGAATAGACCTAACCATTTCCCAGAAGAGATTACCACCTTCCAGCACCCTTCAGTGTTCCCCAGCACTGTTGTGTACTTGATATCTAACTGACCTGCATTATAACTCCATCTGTGATAGAAAGGACTTGATTTCAGTTATTTCAATACAAATATTTTGCCTCTTATTTTTGCAGGTGTTAAAGATACAGCAGTATAAAGTGCAACATCCAGATAAATATTTCGGTTTATTTTATCTTATAATCTGACGTTGAATTATTTATTGTACTGTTTGGTAAGGGGAACAATTTTACAATAGAGGTTTGAAAACTAAATGGGAATCCTGACCAAGGTCATCCTGACTTTCCATAGCATATGTAAAAAGTTGGTAAATGTAGCTCTCACCATGAGGTCCCAGATCCAAAGCATGAATTGCTATTATTACATGATGTCTATTGTTTCCAAACATGTCCCCCCAAAATTAAAACAACGATATGCTCACTTAATATTGGAGAAGTATATTTTAATGCACTTCATACAGATAAAACCTTAAAATTACCATGCAAAAGAAATTTAAAAGGGGCTTTGGTGAGCTGGAATGTCATTTGTAATAAATAGATTGTGAGCTAACTGTATAGCAAGTCTACCTGTACCAGGAAGAGGTGTTAAGGATACGAGACTTAAATCCTTAGGCAGGCTGTTGATGGATGTGCAGTTTACTTAGTTGGTCTCTAACCTAATCCTCTTCAACAAAGGCAAAGTCTTCCTTTTGCCTGACTTCCTCTGTGGTCTAGAAGGTCTGGGACTCTTGAGGGCTGGCCTTAGCAGTAAAGACTGAGGCAAAGAAGGAATTCAATAACTCTGCCTTCTCGATATCCTCGGTCAACAGAGCACCCAAAATGGAAAATTTTGCCCCACCTACAAAAATTCTAAAAAGAAAATTAAGATTGCTTAAGGTTTGTGTTTGGTTTTGTTTGTTTGTTTTTTGTTTTGATTTGGTTGGTTGTTTTTTTTTAAGAAAAGACAGTTATTTTATAATAACTGTGCATATGAAACAATAAAATGGATTATTGCTACCTTCCTGGTACATTCTGCAATTTTTTAGCTTCCTTTGGGCATCATTATATAAATGACCCATAAAACTCTTTCAGGGAAGCAGACTGAAGTCATGGTAATGACTTAGCCCCTTTTTGATCAGTCCCTAGTTCTTCTTTTCAAATGAGAAATGAGAAGATGACAGGAGCTTTTGAATATCTTTTGGGCTCTAATTGTAGTTTAATGTGCTTTTTCAATCTTCTCAGATTTGATTAAAATATTGTTCCTGTTAGAAATAAAAGCCTTAACAGTTAAAATATTTTCTTCCTTAAGATGAGATTGTGTAACATATGTGGCTCAAGTGATTAGGAGTAACATTTGTCATGCTGCTACTCTAAATCACATGTCATTTTTCCAATAAAGGAAAGAGGATGAAGAAAAAGGAAAGCTTCCTTTAGATTATTGTTGTGCCTAGACTGTGCAGCTGCAACAGAGAAATGATCAAGAAGCAGATAATTAATGTTTTCAGCTTTTTTTTTTTTTTTTTTTTAATATTCGGTATGTATTGAATTTTTTACCTAATCACTTTACTACGTGCTAATCAGACTTTTTCATTGGAGACTCACCAGTGGTAACTGCCCATGCACAAGACAGAACAAAGCAGTCACTTAACTTTTTATTTTCCATGCAAATCTATCCCCCTGCTGCTTTTGGACTATCTAGAATCTGGCTCTATGTCAAAAAAATGTTGTGAGACCTGATTATTTGAGCATGAAAAATGAATTTCCTATATAAATTGCAGGATGTCTGCATAGAAATCCAGTGCTACATTTTCTTTTGTAGATTACTATCTTTCTTTAAAGAACAGTGAGGCAGCTAACCAGGAAACCTTTGCAACAGGCACCTAGGTATACTTTGTGTGCCAGCCCCACCCTTATATCTCCAAGTGCAGGAGATGCAATTCCTACCATGTAGCAATGTCCCCTATGACTGTTTACTGGGGCAGGGTGCTTTCCCATCAGTCCCTTTCTTCATGTACCTATTTGAAATCTCATTTGAAATCTCATTAGATCTCCAGCAGAGAGCTGGAGGAGGCTAGATTTTTCCACTTGGAAGCTCCTCCTGGTTTTGTATTTTAAAATAATAATTCTGTCATCCACAGCAGCAGAGAGAAGGGGAACCAAGCTACAGAGCACCATCTGGTCCAGTGGGTCACTGAAGACATTTTTTAAAGAACCCTGCTGTTATTTTGTGCATATGTTGGTTCAGCTCTGTCTAACATGACACGTAAGCCACTAATTAGCTGTTTTTTTCTCACTTGCTGAAATCATTATTAACTTAGTCTTGTTGCTATTGTGATGAATGTGGATAAGGACTAACATTTATTTTGAATGTAAGAGATTCTTATTCATTTACAAAGGAAATTATACTGACAAATGAATATTCCTGGGCATTCCTCTTCTGTTTACATGCAAACTTTCTAATGAAACATCCTTGATAACTTACTATGTGACAAGTCAAAAATTCTGTTCACAGCTAGCACATCCTGCTGTTATTAGACTTTAGTACCTCTAACAGCTTAGTGACTCCTACCCGTATGTACATTTACTTTTAGTATCCACCGTAATTTTGCCTCCTAGTTACACTTTATTACAGAACCAAGAAAATGACCTGTTCAATATTCTGATATTAAAATTGCTTTCCCCTCCCTCCCTGCTTCATCCTTGCCTGGCAATAGCTGCCTGTTTCCTGGACAGGCAATTTCACGACAGGAGACACAAACAGCTTTGAGAGTGTGGGTCTGCATTACCAAAGTGAACTGCTCCTGGCTACCATTTTAGCAAGCAAGCAGTCAACAAAGCTGGAGAACTACTGCAAGCTAAAAAAGCTCTGTGTCTTTCAATTTATTTTTTTTAATTTGCTTGTTTGTTTACCTTGAATCTATTTCCCTAGCAAGTCTTTCATATGCTCCTATAACCAGTTGAGCTGTCACAACAGACTGGCATTCTCTCTGAGATTGTTTCCTCTGAATTGCAGCCAGTACCCTGCTGAGATCAACCAGCAAGAAACATGGCAGTGAATCCCAGATGATTCTCTGCCCTAATCCAGCCATTTTCATCAGTCAAAACTGAAGGAAGTCTCATGGGGCACACAATTTCCTTAACTGAATAGGCCCTCATGCAGTTCTACATGAGCAACGAGTATAATACCAAGGGCTTTACTTGTTTATTAGTAAGTATTATCTTGTGGTATATTTGCTACAGTCTGTAACATGCTGCACTGATTGCAGTAGACACTTAACTGTAAGCTATGAGATCAGTTGTGCTGGACAAAGTCTCAGAAGTGGAGAGTGACTGAGAAGAAAACATTTTAAAAGAGCCAGTGTTTGAGCAACTGTAAAAGATCTGGGAAACAGGTCTGCCTCAGCGTCAGCTGAGGATACCAAAACCAGGAACCACCCTGGTAAGCTTAGGGCATGCATAAACGACTCAGTGTTTGGCTTCTTTGGTGACCCACCAGGTTTGTTCAAGTCTCTTGGAATACAAGTTCTGATTTTTTTTCCTTTCTCATGTACAAACAGGCTGGAAAGTTTATTCCTAACAGCTGTAAGCCTTTAGATACTTTTTACTGACCAGTAAAACAGATAGGTATCACTAAAGAAGAAATTGAATTTATTTATTTAACCACAAAACACTACATTTTACATGGCAGATAACAGATTATTTTTCAACTTCTTTTTTTAAAATACAATAATAAAAAAAACCAATGAAGTTACTTTAATATCTACAACAACATCACTGGTTCTAACACCTCCTAAGTGATTACTTATAGCAGCATTAGAGTATTCAGTTGTAGTTTCTAGGGACCCTTCAGTGGTTCTTAATGAATCTTAAAGCTTTGTTTATTTAGTATACAAAGTTGAAGTATTGCAGAATTGGACCAACATAATGGTTCATTTATACATCTTTTAGAGAGAGTGAGAGGAAAGAGTGCTATGCTTATGATTTTTTAAAGTGATTTAGAAATCATATTTCAATTTGTGTTGACCCCACAGACTGTTGTGCCAAAACTCTCTCAGGTCTAATTTGAAGTTTTGATGATGTAAGGATTATCACTACATCTCCTCAATACCTCTGTTTTCATTTTTCGTATTTATATCTTTCATAAAATAATTAAGAAATTCTAGCAAACTCTTCCTTTTTAACTTCATAAGTGGAGTCTTTATTCCTGCTATACTAAGCTAAACTATACTAAGCTAAGTATTGGTTTTTAGTGGCAAGCTTTTAGTAACAGGGAGGTTACAAGCATGGCTTCTCTGGGAAGCTTCTAGAACCTTTCCCCGTATCTGATAGACCCAAAGCCAGATGGCTTCAAGACAGACCCACTGCTAGCTAAGGCCAAGCCCATCAGCAACAGTGGTAATGCCTCTGTGACAGCATATTTAAGAAGGGGGGGGGGAAATGCACAATAGCAGTAGCCAGAGAGGGACTCCATGCTGGAGCAGAGGAAAAGTGTGAGGAGGAGCAACCAGCAGAGACAACGTATGGTGAACTGACTACAACCCCCCTTCCCTGTCCCCCTGCACTGTTGGAGGGAACAGGTAGAGTTTGGGAGTGATGTTGAGCCCAGGAATAAGGGAGGAGTAGGGAGGAGGTGTTTTAAAATCACAGAATCACAGAATTACAGAATTATTGAGGCTGGAAAAGACCTCTGAGATCATCAAGTCCAGCCTATGACCTAACACCACCACATCAGCTAAACCATGGCATTAAGTGGCACATCCAGTCTTTCTTTAAAGACCTCCAGGGATGGTGGCTACACCACTTCCCTGGGAAGTCCATTCCAATATCTGATCACCCTTTTCATGAGGAAGTGTTTCCTAATATCCAACCTAAACCTCCCGTGCTGCAGCTTCAGGCCGTGCCCTCTCATCCTGTCACTAGTTGCCTGGGAGAAAATTCCGACCCCCACTAACATTTTTTGTCTCTTATTACACTTCTCTAATTTGATTGGTACTAAATTAAATTGATTTTCCCAAGTTGAATCTGTTTTTCCCATGACAGTAATTGGTGAGTGATCTCTCCCTGTCCTTATCTCAACCCACGAGCTGTTCCTTATATTTTCTCTTTCCTGTCCAGCTGAGAAGAGAGAGAGCTGGAGTGGCTTGGTGGGCACGTGGTGTCCAGCCAAGGTCAACCCACCACAACTATATCCAGATATATTAAATTATTCCCCTGTTGCATAAAGACCATTTATCTTTGTTGTCATCTGGGGTTTGAGTCACAGATCTGGAGGTATAGGGAAAAACAGTAGTGTTCATGACTGTTCAGCTAAATAAAAAATGTGAATTTATGTTAATAAAATTGAAGCACAGAAAATATCAGGATGACTTTGCTTACATAGCACTGATGTGGGAACATGAAAACCAGTTTATTATTATGTAGTGTGTTCCTCTTCTCCAGTTAAGATTTTACAGTTCTTCTCATTGCATATCTACCCTGTTTTTCCTGCTGCTCAATTTCAGTGACTTTTCTAAAGAAGACATGTTTACAGTTCCCTGAGTTCCTCCTGTACTCTCAGATTATCATGGCCTTGTGCCCAATTTCATCTTCTTGAACACCATTCTCCCTAAAGACAGTGTCACTGCAGATAAGGTAGAGAAAAGAGAAAAAATCATGAAAGACATCAACCCACCTAAATGGAAAAACTTATATTCAGTGTTCCCTGTTAAATAACATCAGGCTATACTGGTTGGCAGCTGTCTTATATGTGAGACTAACAAAGGCAGAATGGTTGACAAATTTTGGAGAAGATGAAAGGAAATTAAATTCCATGAGATAAACCTGCTGGCGCCCTGTTATTGTCATGACACTATGTCACCGTCCTTCAGCACACTCCTAACTGCAGTAACAGAGATGTAAAGTTATGATAAAGGACTTGCATGAAAATAAGTCTCTGGCTAACTAGAAATACTGAAGTTGGAAGGGACCTCTACAGATTGTCTAGTCCAACTCCCTGGTAAAGCAGGATTACTTAGAGTACATTACACAGGACTGCATCCAGGCAAGCCTTGAATATCTCCAGAGAAAAAGACTCCACAACCTCTCTGGGCAGCCTGTTCCAGTGCTCTGTCACCCTCACAGTAAAGTTTTTCCTCATGTTCAGATGGAACTTCCTGTGTTCCAGCTTCTGCCCATTGCTCCTTGTCCTGTCACCAGGCACAATGGAGCCAGAAGACATACAAACTTGTACAGCTGTATTAAGAAATATGTGTTTTGTATCTGTATATGTATTCAAATAAGCAGATTGTCTTTCTGTCCTAGTGGAGATAGTAAGTCTTGAATAGGTCTCTTAGAACCATACCACTATTACATTGAAGAAATAACAATAGAAATAGATAAGAGAGGCAAAAGAAATAATAAAACTTTGAAATCTTTGGAAAAGAGCTATAAACTGACTCAGTCTCCATCTGAAATTATTATTGGATTAACAGCTTTATACTGACTTAGTCCACTTTTTTGTTATTCCTAGAACTCAACTCTATGATGTCATACTGCTTTTATAACAAAATTTGAACATACACATCACTAGGTGCCATTTGAACAATACTGAAATAACCTTATGTTTATATGATTTTCCAGATTCTTTCACATAAATGAAAATAATTCAATCTTAGAGTTCAGAGCTGTAACCATGGAAAAGGATGACTAGCTCATCTTATTCTTTTTTCCCAGAATAGGTGAGATGAGCTAAGTTATTGCCTTTCAAATAAATACAAAGGAAAGTAATACACTATACAGATCTTAATAACTTCTTTTTATAAATGACATGAAGTTCATGGAAAGCTTTGCTACTAAAAAATGGAAAAAAAAAACACTTCTAGTTGCTTTACTATTCTAGTACTAGCTATTTAAACTACAAAGTCATGAAACAGAACTGATGAATTGTTGGTGTACAGTACATTAGTTTCTCTCTTTAAGGGAAAAATAAAATTGTATTTACTATGAAGAGTATCAAGACATTCAAATGATTTTATGAATTGTGTTATCTGATTATTAAACTTCCTTAAAATGTATGTTTTTTTCCTATTTACCCATTTATTTAGTAGATTTGTTATTCAGGGATTACATAGTCCATTAAGAGCAAAGAGATTTAGGATTAAAAATTCTGGCATAGAAATGACATTATCAGCTGGGAGTTATTTTAGATATTCAATACTTGTGTCTTCTAGACCTGATCTAACCCACACAGAAGCCTATGAAATTGCTACCTCTGATTTTTAGATGTTTTAGATGGTATTTAGATGAGTTTAAAATTCAGCGATGCTCCTGTCCTAATGACTGTCACATGTGGGAATAACTTGAACATAAAGGAAACTTGGGGTTTTGCATAGACAGACCTTAGGATTTCCTATTACAAAGTTGCACAGACTGCTGAGATACAAAGAAATACATTGTAGTATTCAGTTTACGTAAGTACTGGACATTTTGGGAAAGTTAATACTCATCCATTGGCTCCCTGTTTAGAAGGGAATTTCTTTTGTAAATAAAGACTTTTGATGTAGACTATAGGAAGTACTACAGTAAAATAAGCAAACATTTATGAATTCCAATTTAAATCCATATGTGAAATTTAACAGGAAGGAAATTAATGCAAAAATATGCATTTGATTTCAACTTTCTAATGATACTCTATCACATACTATTTATAACTCATAAAGCTTTAAAGTGCTGTACAACAAAAGAATTGACACTGTTACCTTTAAAGCAGAGAAAAGAGGGAGATTAATTGTCAGTAATTCACTCTAAATTACACATGCAATTGAAAGCACAGCCATGAATAGAGCTAAGATGTTCTGAGGAGTAATCCCCTGGCCAACATGTCATTAATATAGTTTGTTATCTACCTGGAAGCATCAGCTAACAAATCTTTCCAATGACAGAGAAGTAAGTGGGAGCCCACATGGGAGTAGTCTTTATCACTTCTATCACTTCTATTACTTTTGACAATTTTATCACTTAAAGTTTGCTTTCCTGTAGGGTGAGAGTCATCAGAATCCGAAGTCCTGAGACCCTGAGAAATCTGAGCCAAACAGAGGCACTACAATACCATCTTGCACTGTTTTGTGGTTGTGATGGAGACCCTTGCAATGCCAACAATGTAGTGACAACTGCTGGCTGTTTGGGGTTTTTTAAGGCCACACGTTTAATATCTAAGAATGTCTGTTACTTATATTATGTGTCCTTCCATTTGCAAATCTCTTGCACGTTCTCCCTCAAAAAAGGGAACCAACTAAAGGCTGAACTGTTTGGAGCAAGTAGAATATAGTGTTCAAAACAAATATGGGAAAAGAGAGGGACAATTCAAATAAGACAGACTCTTCATTTTGAGTATTATGCTTTCTTCTGCATTTTAACTATTAATGATACTGCATAAGGTTTTGTAAAACCTGAAATAGCATACTTAGCTCCTCATATAGAAAACAAGTAAGATATTTGGTACAAAACACTGTTGTTGTTACTTTCTATTTTAAAGCTTTCAGACTTTCTTTTTTAAGTTATTGGGTGAAATATAATTTTAACATACACTTCTGATACTGTGAGGCAAGACCCTTTCTCCCCATTTAGGGCTGAAAACGTTTTGAATTTAGCTTCTTAATCCTGGATACAGTACATATCACAGACAGAAAATATTTTGTTTAAATTGGCTTGATGTTCAAGGAAAAAGTATTAAAAACATATTTAGATTCTTCCAGGAGCTAACTGAGATGGCTAATAATCTAATTCTACTTAACTTTTAATGTGTTATAATTTCTACAATATTAAAATAACTTTTAAGCTTATCAACTGTTACTGAATATATATCTCTTTTGGTAAAAGACAGAGATAATTAATAGAGTTTATTGAATAAAGCAAAAAGACAAAAGTAGAGAATTCTGTCTACTCTGAGTTAATATAGAAATGGCTTACACTAATAAAAAATATAATGATCTAAAAATAATCCAAATTAATGGTCTTATCTAAGAATGTGTAGCAATAAATTTCCCTGCTCAGTTTATTCCCTTTCTAATAAAATATATTAAACAAACAAATTACAGTTAAGAAAAACAAAGAAACAAACAAAAGATACTCACTTGGCTTTTCTAGCTTCCCTTAAAAGGATAAAACTGGACTTTAAATTAAACACATGAAAGAAATCTAAACTGACTAAATCACTAGAAATGTTAATTTGATAAACATTAATATAGGAACTTAAATCAGAGATTTGTCTGACTTCTTAGTTAAAACCAAATAATGTTTTGTCTCTCCAAACTGTATGTAGTAAAAAAAAAAGGCTGAGCTACCTTCTTTTTTAATGATTACCTGTCTCAGTGCTTACTAATAAAAAAAAAATAATAAAAAATTAGAATCAGTTTATGATTCATTACTTTTCACTGGGTTAGTTCATGAAACATAAAGTTAGAGAATACAGAACTAGGAGGAAAAAGGAGATAGATTAGGATATGTGTAGGTAAATCAGACTTCCATAAATACATGGAACAGTAGCACTGGGTATCAGTCTTATCTTTTCTTCAGATTTTCTTAGAGATATTGCAGCCTTTTTAAAGTGCTTTGGTCCCCTTTCCCTTAGAGGGCTACTGAAGGATTATTAGCACCTAATTGAAGCATACAGGCAATCTGTACTTGAGCAAAACCAGTAGAAGGGTATGATGGGAAAGTAATACACAGGGGAATGGATGTGTGGATGTGAAGGGACAAAAAGCATTGCAAAGAAGATGTAAGAGAGGCTATACATCATGAGCATAATTGAGAAATTAGAAGCAATGGAACAAATAGATACAAAAAATTGCTGATCATTTATGCAGGAAATCAATGTAATTAACTGTAAACCAGTAATCAAGGAAACAATCAATAGAACAACATAAAGACTAAACAATCATGTAAACAAAGACTATAGTAAACGGACAATTCAGAGTATATAAATCACAGAATGTATTAGCTAATTAACTAGTCAGGTAGTAGATACATTAGGTGAACGATCAATAGATTAATCTGTTCATCATGAGCATAATTGAGAAATTAGAAGCAATGGAACAAATAGATAAAAAAATTGCTGATCATTTATGCAAGAAATCAATGTAATTAACTGTAAACCAGTAATCAAGGAAACAATCAATAGAACAACATAAAGACTAAACAATCATGTAAACAAAGACTATGGTAAACGGACAATTCAGAGTATATAAATCACAGAATGTATTAGCTAATTAACTAGTCAGGTAGTAGATACATTAGGTGAACGATCAATAGATTAATCTGTTCCTTAAGCAATAATCTTGCTAGAGATCCATGCAGTTAAATAAACATAAAATGTTGAGTTCAAAGAAAAATATCGGCATGAGTTAGACATTTAGAAGCAGGCTAAAGGGTGAAATAAAATGCCAAGAGTGAACAAAGCCATCCAGGAAAGGAAGGCCAATGTAAAAAATGCAGGGCAGTTGTGGGCGGTATGGACAGGAAGCCAGCTTCAGCAAACATGCAGGTGAACTCTTTCCTGTTGGAGAACATTGCTGCTGCTGCTGCTGTGATCACTGATATTACCAGGTTGTGTTTAGAAATAAGAAGCCACATCCTTATTTCTAGGACATTTGTGTGTGCTTAGAGCAATTTCCAAGCTTTTGGTTCAGAGTAATAATGACTTGGGGTGCAGTGTGTTTAGTGCCACATAATATTGCCAGTAGTAAGTACACGAGATGGTCAGAGGGAACTTGCTGTGAAGTGATGAACAACTATTTGACTAATGCAATATCAATATTCCATAACATATTTTAAATGTGGAAGAGATTTCTAGAGTTTTCTTCCAACCCTATTATCTCTGAAAAGTTCAATATTCTACTTTGTATTTCAATAAAGTAAAGAGAAATTGCTAGGACTTGCTCTTTCTTGAGAAAAGAAGACGACAATTGCATCTATATTGCATTGCATGTATAAAATGTCTTCAAATGTACCAAGCACTGAAGGTACGTGCTGATTGATTTAAAATTTAAACAGTTTAAGTCATGATATTACAAATATATTTTTTCTGAAGAGAGAAAATATTCAAGGGTTTTTTTTTTATGACACTTTAATCACACTAAGCAACAAAAAGCCTGGTAAGTAGCTGAATAATCTCTGTAGGGATAGTAACAGTTTTAAAGTACAAACTAGTCAGAGTAGTTCTTGTCTGTCTTTCAGGTTTGTCAAATGAATTCTTAACATCAATTAAAGATGCACCTTTAAATAAATAAAGAACCTGATGCTTTCTTCAGAAATGCCTCAGTAGATAACCAGGACTTTCTAAGCTAAAGAATTTAGCTTATTAATTTCATTATAATAAGGTTGACTCTACCAGTAGGTCTCTTAAGAATGCTGAAGGGCAAAGTTTGCAACAGGAATTAATGAGTTAATGACAAAATCCCTAGATTCTTCTCAGTTCAGAGCCATTCTGCAATGGGACCTTGAGCCATTCTGCAACAGGACCCCTCACACCCCATCTGACTACTCAGTTTCTTTTTAAAAGGGAGCCTTTTAAGCTGTGCACAGTTAAGGGAGTTCGAATAACTTCTATACATTGCTCCTTTTTTTTTTTTTTTTTTTTTTTTTTCCTAGGCTGTACCGATCTGTCACTGAAACCTGATCTTCGGAAGTGGAACATCTGGAGGAGGTGAATGCTTTTTGGAAACAGCGTAACACATGAAGTGGATGCTCTGTTATATAATCTTTAAAATGAAAATGTAAAATTTTATGGTATTATCTAGAAAGTTCTATTATTTTAATGACTTCAAAAGATTAAATAGTAATTCAAAGCAATCACAGGAAATACAATGTTTTGGTGTTCTAGACAGATGACCATAAGATAGGTAGATAGCTCAACTTTATAGTACAATAAAGCATAGCTGTAAAAGACATACCAATAAATGTCTTATTTACTTACTGTGACTGCATTTGACCATGAGTAATCTCACCATCTGGTTTGTATGCAATAAATTAAATGTTTGGCAGTTTCTGTGTGTGTAGCTTTTGACTGAGAAAAGATAGTGCATTTCTCTGAACAAGCAAAAAAGTACATATTATTTTTTCCTTTTTGCTGCTGCATACCTATTTCAGAGGGAGGTCAAATATCACTTCCATGTTTATGAGATTAAAACACTTCTAACTTCATTCACAGAAACAGAGCTTACTAGGACAAGATACAGTTCTACAGTTGGGAAGTTTCATAACAGTAAAACCACTAATGAATAAACCCATTAATTCAAATAGAGTAAAAATTATTAAAGCTAATTTATTATTTTACCATTAGTAAAACCACTAATCATCGTATCTTTAATGAGCACGCGGCAGCGCAGAGCAAAGAGCGGCAGCGGTGTGAGCTGTTCCTTTAAATTGCTGAGGATTTGAGAGAGAGCCGGGCTTCCCGGAGACGGGGCAGAGCGAGGAGACCCGAGTCTGAGCGGGAAGCCTGCGAGGGAGAGGAAGGCTGACGTGGCAGGGGGAGTGGCTGTGAACGGCGGCAAGGTTTAAAAAGCGGCCATTTGGCAGCCTCCTCTGAGCACGCGGCAGCGCAGAGCAGAGAGCGGCAGCTGCCTCCAGAGGGCAGGCGGGGAGGGAGCAGCGGGTGCCTTCTCACAAGAAAAGCAAACTAGTAGCTGGATAGATCATGGTCACAACGCGGCCAAAAACCGTAGTGAAAAAGAATGTGGGGACTCAGACAGAGCTCCCAAGGAGGCATGCAGCAGTGCAGGTCTCTGGCTGCAGTGAATGCCTGAGCCTGGCACTGGTACCAGAGGGAACCAGTGACACCGCATGTGTGAGGTGTGAGCAAGTAAATGATCTCCTCAGGCAGGTGGTTAATCTGACAGAGGAGGTTGAAAGACTGAGAGCCATTAGAGATTGTGAGAGTGAAATAGATTGGTGGAGTCATACCCTGAGGCAGGGGCAGATCGAAGAGGTTGAGAAAGTGACGGATCCCCTCCCCTCCTGTCACCAGACAGATGGAGAGGACTTAGGAGATATGAAGGAATGGAAGGAAGTCCGACCTCGGAAAGGCAAGAAAAAATCCTCCCAACCCCTTCCACCCTCCCAATTGCCCTTGAAGAACAGATATGGGGCCTTGGAAATTCAGGGACAGGAAAATGAAGTTGGAGGGGTAGACTTATCTAGTGAAGCACCTAGGACTCGTCAGTCACCCCGAGTCCTTAGGACTTCTTCAATCAAGAAGGAAAGGAGAGTAATTGTGGTGGGTGACTCCCTTCTGAGGGGGACAGAAGGGCCCATCTGTCGACCGGACCCATCCCACAGGGAGGTCTGTTGCCTCCCTGGGGCTCGGATTAGAGATGTTAAAAGGAAACTCCCTAATCTTGTAGGTTCCTCTGATTATTATCCACTGCTGATTTTTCAGGTTGGCAGTGATGAAATTATCACAAGAAATGTAAGGGCAATGAAGAGTGACTTCAGGGCCCTAGGACGGCTAGTTAGGGGGTCTGGAGCGCCAGTAGTGTTTGCCTCCATCCCTCCTGCAAGAATGGGTGGGGAGGTATATAGGAAGAGTCTACAGATCAATGAATGGCTAAGAGATTGGTGTCAAAGACAGGGTTTTGGTTTTTTTGATCATGGGATGCTATATGAGACACCTGGCCTGGTGGTGGCAGGTGGGATGCACCTGTCCCAGAGGGGGAAGAGGCTTTTGGGGCAGGACTTAGCAGGGCTCATTGAGAGAGCTTTAAACTAGATGTGAAGGGGGAAGGGGAGAAAACTGGGTCTGTTAGGGACAAGCACAAGAGGAACGTACCAGGGCCTGAAAGCAGGTGGTCTAAGGAGGATTTAGTCCCACCAGTGGGCTCTGTTTGTTTCCTGAAATGCCTGTATGCTAATGCACGCAGCATGGGGAATAAGCAGGAAGAGTTAGAGGTCAGTGTGCGGGCTAAGGGTTATGATCTGGTAGCAATAACAGAGACGTGGTGGGACAGGTCACATGACTGGAATGTGGCCATGGATGGTTATGTGCTTTTTAGGAAAGATAGGGAAGCGAGGTGGTGGAGTTGCTCTTTATGTGAGAGAGCAACTAGAATGTATTGAGTTTTGTGCAGGGGCTGATGAGGGGCAAGTTGAAAGTCTGTGGGTAAGAATTAAGGGGCAGGCTGGTGTGGGTGATACAGTGGTGGGGGTCTACTACAGACCTCCTGATCAAGGCGAGGAAGTTGATGAGGCTTTCTACAGGCAGCTGAAAGTAGCCTCACAACTGCAGTCCGTAGCCCTCATGGGAGATTTTAACTACCCCGATATCTGCTGGAAGACTCACACAGCCAGCCTTTCACAGTCTAGGAGGTTCCTCCAGTGCATTGATGATAACTTCTTAATGCAAATGGTGGACAAGCCGACTAGAAGAGGAGCACTGCTGGATCTTGTACTAACCAACAAGGAGGGCCTTGTTGAAGCAGTGGTGGTCAGTGGCAGCCTTGGCTGCAGTGATCACGAGATGGTGGAGTTCAGGATCCTGTGTGGAAGGAACAGAATACCCAGTAGGACCAGAACCCTGGACTTCCACAGGGCAAACTTTGGCCTCCTCAACCAACTGTTAAGGGAAATCCCATGGGACAGGGTGCTAGAAGATAAAGGGGCTCAAGATAGCTGGTCAACATTCAAGGACCACTTCTTGCAAGCACAAGATCAGAGCGTCTCAATGGTTAGGAAATCTAGTAAGGGAGCTAGGAGACCAGCATGGTTAAAAAAGGAACTGCTGGGCAAACTTAAGTGGAAAAGGAAAATCTACAGATCATGGAAGGAGGGGCTGGTCACTTGGGAGGGCTGTTGTCAGAGGATGTAGGGAGGCAATTAGGAAAGCTAAGGCCTCCTTGGAACTTAACCTTGCAAGTCAGGTTAAGGATAATAGAAAGGGCTTTTTCAAATACATAGCTAACAAAACTAACACTAGAGGCAATATTGGCCCACTGAGGAATGAGGTGGGAGCCCTGGTGACAGAGGATATAAAGAAGGCAGAGGTGCTGAATGCCTTCTTTGCCTCTGTCTTTACTCCTGCAGGATTTCCCCATGAGCTCCAGATTCATATAGCCCCAGAAGTAGTCAAGATAGATGAGGAGTTTGCCATGGTAGATGAGGATTGGGTTAGGGATCAGTTGAGTAATCTGGACATCCATAAATCGATGGGTCCAGATGGAATGCATCCAAGGGTGCTGAGGGAGCTGGCGGAGGTCATTGCTAGGCCACTCTCCATCATCTTCGGTAAGTCACGGGTAACAGGAGAGGTGCCTGAGGATTGGAGGATAGCAAATGTCACACCAGTCTACAAGAAGGGCAAGAAGGAGGACCCGGGTAACTATAGACCGGTCAGCCTCACCTCCATCCCTGGAAAGGTGATGGAACAACTTGTTTTTGTCTCTATCTCTAGGCATATCAAGGACATGGGGGTCATCAAGAGCAGTCAGCATGGTTTTATCAAGGGTAAATCATGTTTGACTAACCTCATAGCCTTCTATGATGAAATTACTAGGTGGATAGATGATGGTAGAGCGGTAGATGTGGTTTATCTAGATTTCAGTAAAGCATTTGACACCGTCTCCCACAGCATCCTTGTAGATAAGTTGATCAGGTATGGGTTTGGTGATCAGGTAGTGAGGTGGATCAGGAACTGGTTGATGGGAAGGAGTCAGAGAGTTGTAGTCAATGGGGCAGAATCTGGTTGGAAGTGTGTGACTAGTGGAGTCCCTCAGGGGTCGGTACTGGGACCGGTGTTGTTCAACATCTTCATCAACGACCTGGATGAGGGTATAGAATGTACCCTCAGCAAGTTTGCTGATGACACTAAGCTGGGAGGAGTGGCTGACACACCAGAAGGCTGTGCTGCCATTCAGAGAGACTTAGACAGGCTGGAGAGTTGGGCGGGGAGAAACATGATGAAATTCAACAAGGGGAAGTGTAGAGTTTTGCATTTGGGGAAGAACAACACGATGTCCCAGTATAGGTTGGGGGCTGACCTGCTGGAGAGTAGTGTAGGTGAAAGAGACCTGGGGGTCCTGGTAGATAGGAGGATGACCATGAGCCAGCAATGTGCCCTTGTGGCCAAGAAGGCCAATGGCATCCTGGGGTGCATTAGAAAGGGTGTGGTTAGTAGGTCAAGAGAGGTTCTCCTCCCCCTCTCTTCTGCATTGGTGAGGCCACATCTGGAGTGTTGTGTCCAGTTCTGGGCCCCTCAGTTCAAGAAGGACAGGGAACTGCTTGAAAGAGTCCAGCGCAGAGCCACAAAGATGATTAAGGGAGTGAAACATCTGCCTTATGAGGAAAGGCTGAGGGAGCTGGGTCTCTTTAGCTTGGAGAAAAGGAGGCTGAGGGGTGACCTCATCAATGTTTACAAATATGTAAGGGGTGAGTGTCAGGGAGATGGAGTTAAGCTTTTCTCAGTGATGACCAGTGATAGGACAAGGGGTAATGGGTGCAAATTGGAGCATAGGAGGTTCAAGGTGAATATCCGAAAAAATTTTTTTACTGTGAGAGTGACAGAGCACTGGAACAGGCTGCCCAGGGAGGTTGTGGAGTCTCCTTCACTGGAGACATTCAAAACCCACCTGGATGCATTCCTATGTGATGGACTCTTGGTGACTCTGCTCTGGCAGGGGGGTTTGGACTAGATGATCTTTTGAGGTCCCTTCCAACCTCTATGATTCTATGATTCTATGATTCTATGATTCTATGATTCTATGATTCTATGATTCTATGATTCTATGATTCTATGATTCTATGATTCTATGATTCTATGATATCCTTTTATAAACTTAACTATGGTAGCTGGGATACTGTTAAGGGCAGGAAGTGGTGGCAAGTCTGATGACACTTTACAAAACACATTTGTGTATAGATTATTAAAAAAATAATAATTTAAGAGAAAGAAATATCAAACCCTCAATATTTAGTCAGTGAAACTACTCTTGTGGTGTCAGGGAACAGAAGGAAGTTATATAGTTGTGGTAAAAATGAACATTTTCCTCATTATACTAAAAAAAGTTTTCAACTAATTTTTTTGGTAGATAAGATGTCAGAACTGCATAAACATGTAGCTATTTGGTTCAAAAAATCACAAAACAACATTGCTTTGTAAAGACAATTTCTGCTTCAATCATTCAATCTTATCTTTCTTTCTAGAGGAAAGTTTCTGAGAAAGTTGTGGTATCTGACAGCTGTAGAGTCCTTTCATTTTGCTTTAGATCTGAGTATGAAATAAAAATTTCTTCCTCATGCTGATTGAAGATTTCATGTATTACAGGAGGATGCCAGATAACCATGCTGATTCTCTTACATCTGTCAACAGCTTTTTGGACTTAATTAACTGGGAGCTTTTGTCTAGATAACTTTCATCTTTGAAGAGAATTAACTGACAGTGTCTTGCATGTCACTGCTTTTTCTTCTCTGTGGAGCTGCAGTTGGCAATGTTATTCAATTGCTCTCTCACACTCGAGGATTTCACTGTTCCTTTTCTTTGGTGCCTTCTGTGATAGAGGACAGGGTTTAGACCAGCCAAAGGCTATTCTCCATCCCACAAATTGTCAATTAGTAATGGCTGGAGAGTGCAGTAAGAGGACGTGAATCCAGAGGCTTGTGGATTCCTCAAAATAATGATTATTGCCAGGCCTATTCAGCCAGAGTGTTTGCAGTCTGTCCAAGTGTTGGGCACATGTGAGGGAGACACAGCATAGCATCAGAGATCACTTTTTCCAGGTAGGACATATGGAATCTTTGAATTTGCTTAAACTGTAGCCATCTTGCTGAGAACTGCCAAGGGAAATGTTGAAAGTGAGAACTCCTTCAAATAATCCATGCTGTAAGTATTTTTTTTTCAGCCCTTGTACAAGGATGTATTTCCAAAGGCAACATTTGTTTCTGTTCTTGTCTATGATATTTATCACCTCTTTATCTTACCTTTTGTGACTGTTTATAGGTCTGCACTAGGGCTTTAAAAACTTGCCATTGGTTTTATAAAAATCGCTTGATCTCTAGGAAATTTTCCATGCCAGTTTGAAATGCCCTTTTTCTACAATTTTAAAAAATGCATAGCTGAAACTTAAAATATATTTATGCTGAAACAAAGCTCCAATTCACAAATAGGTTCTGTTGTGCATTCTTCCCAAGCACAATAGGATAACTAGTCAACCTTGCTGAAAATCTGTCTTTTTTGGTTTTAGCCATAGAGTTTTTAAAGCCTTTCTGTACATGTAGTTTCTTTGGGAATATTACTACCTAATTGCTTATATTTAAAATATGAACACATTTCTTTGTAATTATTTCTTTGTCTTTAATTTTAATTCCATGTTCCATGAATGATGATGAATGCCATGAGGCACATTTCAGAGAATTCAAAGCTAAAATGACATTTTCCTAAACTGTGAGTCTCAAAAGTGTTGAGAATCAAAAACCACCACATAAAGTGAGTCATCCTTGGTTTACTTCGGCAAGACCTGTCAGATACAGTGTGCAAACTACCTTCTGAAAATGTATGTGTGTCTTGCAGGGTGCTCCCTTAGGAATATAATTGGTTAATTATTTTTTAATTAATAGCATTCTACCAGAATATCTAATAGATGTTAATGCAATGTCTCTTGTTTCTTCCATTCCCACAGGTATTAACAGAATGTAAAGACCAGAGACACAATGTTTCATGTCCTCTATTTCCTCCTGTCCAAACTGTTTTCCTCTACACCTGATAAATACAATGGAAATCAATGCGGAAACTTTAGGTGAAAGGCTGCAGAAACCTTTGTATATTTGAATAGTGAGAGAGGAATGCAGGGAGCCTGATTTAATTTTTTTCATGGGCAGTGGGATAAATGCACTGCCACTAACATTTTTTCTATGGAAAAAACACTTTTCCAAACATTTGTACTTGCCAGGCAGCTCTGTTTCAAAAATGACCTAGTCTGAAGATGTTGTTCCCTTTTGGTTTTGGTCAAATGTAGGTCAGCTGAACATATTAATTTTGTACTTTTGAGAATAGTTTTGATGGTTATTTTCTAGCCAGCTAGTGTGAGGCAAGTTTGTCTTCCTTGTGAATATAACACATCCTCTCTCATGTGCACATACTCACTGTATGCAGTCAGGAACATGTACCAACACACAATACGTTACATAAATTATTATTGTTGATTAATCTCTCCATTGTAATTTTTTTGTGTGTGTTTGCTGTCTGTGTCATAGAATCATAGAAGCATAAAATCATAGTATAGTTTGAGTTGGAAGGGACCTTTAAAGGTCATCTAGTCAGACCCCCCTTCAGTGAGCAGGGATAGCTCCCACTAGATCAGGTTGCTCAGAACCCTGTCCAACCTGACCTTGAAGGTTTACAGGGATGGGGCTTCTACCACTTATCTGGGCAACCTGTTCCAGTGTTTCACTGTCCTCATTGTAAAATACTTCTTATAACTAGGTTAAATCTACTCTCAGTTTAAGGCCATTACCCCTTGTCCTATCAATATAGGCTCTGCTAGAAGTTTGTCCCCATCTTTCTTTTAAGTCTCCTTTAAATACTGAAAGGCTGCATGAGGTCTCCCTGGAAGACACTTTCCTTCCATCATGCCACATGAAATGAGCAAGTGCCTTAAAACAGGAAAAAGTCTAAATGATTGCTAAAATTAGTGTAGTAGTGTAGTGCAGTGAGAGCTTCAAAAGGTTTTAAGAAAATAATCAATTTGTTCTGCAGCACTGCATTACTATATCATTGTAGCTTTTGTTAATTTTTATTGTTTTTTCTTGCATGGAAAATTAGGAATATAAATAAAACCTTTATTAATTTGAGAGGGTGCTCCTGATCTTATAATTCCCATTTAAAGGCTCATAAAATCCAAGAAGGAGATTTTTTTAAGATACAAATGTGTATTACCCTGTGCAGTACTGATATTTCTGTTACAGGTAGGACTGTATTACTAGCATTATGTAAAGTAGTGATTCATTCCCATTAAAAATTTCATAAATGATTTGTTATCTATCACAAGAAAATTTATTGAAGCTGAAATACTAGAGCTGCTTTGGTTTCAAAATGTCATTACAATGATTGGCAGGAACGGAGACACAAAATTAGCTAATTTCCCTCTCTAACAAAAAAAAGCTGAATGGAATATCACTGTTCTATATGGAGACATTGTCATGGCAAATGTGTGAAGTAAAGAAAATATGTAGACACAACAGCAAATGAGCATAATTTTTCAGTTAATTTAGCTTGGAAATTAAAGGAAATTTTTAGCAATCAGTGGAGTGAGGATCTCAAAACAGCCTGGGGAAATTCGAGCTAGTAACCTAACAGATTTTAAGATAAAGTCATGAAACAGCTGACCTATTTTTTTTAAGACCCCTACAAATGCATTACCAAAGTCCACGTATTACAATGGTGAGAAAGCAGGCTGTAAGACTGAAATGAATCAGCAAAACTGGATAGAAATTTAAATGACTCTTATACAAGGAGCCATCTTTAATGTAAGTTTTATTTTTAAGAAAATTTTCAGGATTTACAGAGCACCTATTATTCTAAGTTAGAGATGTCACTTTCAAAATCTGTTCAGGCATGTTTATTAATCTCCATTTTGAATCTACTACATTTTCTACTAATGTATGACGCTTCTAGTTTCAAGTGTTTAAAAAAAAATCCTGGATATTGTACCATCTTAAAATAAAAATGGCATTTAATTCTAGAATGGAAAAGTAGATTTTTTAGAAAACTTGTTTCCTATAACCTGATGTGTAATAATGTTGAGATCAATTTCATCCAATTTTTTGTGCTGGCAGAGTTTTCAAAATGTGATCTCTTAATGACCTTTTACTTTGATAAAGAAAGTAAATCATAATCATAGAGACAGGCTAATCACAATGAAGCTTGTAGGTACCTTTTCCCCTCATTAGAAGGATAAAAATGAGCATATTGCATATAATTTAACAGTAACTTTTCAGGACTAATATTACAGATTGCCTCTTTGATTCAAGCTTACTTATTGGTTTTGGGTTTGGTTTTTTTTTGGTTGGTTGGTTTTTGTTTGTTTGGTTTTTTTTACTCATTGACCAGGAAAAAAAATAGAAATTAAGAAGCCAAAATGATAATTTACTTTAAATTAAAAGACAAGATGTTAAGTAACTAGTATTTTCATTATTGGAGAAGTATTTTAGATATTCAGCTTACCAGGGCAAGCAAATAAACCAAGACTGCAGAAACTGTTTCAGAGTGGCTGTTTGTGGTCAATAATATGCATCTCAGCAGTTTTTTATTGCCATGAGTATCTAAGGGGCACCCTCTCTTCCCTCTTTTTATTTTTTATAATCTGGAGCACTAACAAAATATAGTTATGAGGAATGTCTTAATATTAGAATTTAAATTTTCTGTTTATCTGTATCTCTGTAAAAATCAAGATTTTGGGGTGAAAAATAAATATTTAAAATTTTCACTCTAAATTTTAAAATTTTAAAACCATTCAGCTCAAGACTGAGAGACGTCATGCAGAAGCTGCAGCACAATTGCCTGCCCCACTTACAAGGAAACTAGAAATTTCGATGGTGTCAGGAAAAAGTCAGAAAAAAGAAGGAGAATCATGGAATCATGGAATCATAGAATGGGTAAGGTCGAAGGGACCTTAAAGATCATCAGGATCCAAACTCCCTGCTATGAGCATGGACACCTCCCACTAGACCAGGCTGCACAAGACCTCATCCCACCTGGCCTTAAACACCTATAGGCCTCCAAAAGCTCCCTAGGCAACATATTCCAGCACATTACTACCCTCATGATGAAGAATTTCTTCCTGATTTCTAAACTAAATTTCCTCTCTTTCCATTTAAAACCATTACCCCTTGTCCTATCACTGCCCTCCCTGGTGAAAAGCTCCTCTCCAGCTTTCCTGTAGGCCCGTTCAGGTACAAGGTCTCCCGGAGCCTTCTCTTCTCCAGGCTGAAAAGCACCAACTCTCTCAGCCTGTCTTTGTAGCAGAGGTGCTGCAGCCCTTTGACCACCTTCATGGCTCTTCTCTGGACCCCCTCCAACAGCTCCATCTTTCCTGTGCTGAGGGCTCCAGAGCTGTATGCAGTACTCCACGTGTGGCCTCACCAAAGCAGAGTAGAGGGCGAGAATCACCTCCCTTGCCCTGCTGGCCACACTTCTTTTGATGCAGCCCAGAAGGCCAACGGCCTCCTGGGCTGCAAGCACACACTGGCAGCTCATGTTGAGCTTCTCATCTACTACCAACCCTGAGTCCTTCTCCTCAGGACTGCTCTCTATCCATTCTCCCCCCCAGCCTGTATTTGTGTCTGGGGTTGTGTTGACCCAGGTGCAGGACCTTGCACTTGACCTTGTTGGACTTCATGAGGTTGGCATTGGCCCACCTTTCCAGCCTTTCAAGGTCCCTCTGGATGGCATCCCTTCCCTCTAGTGTGTCAACTACTCCACACAGCTTGGTATTGTCAGCAAACTTGCTGAGGATACACTCAATCCCACTGTCCATGTCTCCAACAAAGATGTTAAACAGCACTGGTCCCAATACTGACCCTTGAGGAACACCACTTGTCACTTGCCTCCACTTGGACACTGAACCATTGACCACAACTCTCTGGGTGTGGCCATCCAGCCAATTACTTATCCGCTGAGTGGTCCATCTGTCAAATCCATGTCTTGTCAGTTTGGAGACCAGGATGTCATGTGGGACAGTGTCATACATTAATAGTCAGTATTATCACTAAGAAATTAGTTCCATGAAATGGTATATAGTGTAAACCTTTTAATCACATTTAAATGCTTCTTTTATATTTCATTATCTTGATGCAGCAAACTAATGATATGCCATGTAAAAATTTTTTTGTAATCACCTTTATTCTGGTCTCTGTTATTTTTACTATCATCTGTTTCTTCTTTGTTAAAAAAAACCCCAGAAGTCCAGCTAACTTTTTTCCTGCCATTCATATCTTTGTCTCCTTTTATTATATTCATTTGATTGTTCTACAAAGTCTATTTCCAGAACATTTTTCAGTTCAGTACTGTTTAGCCATTGGGCTGTTCTAGAAAAAGATTCCACTTGTTTAAAATTAAGGGAGATACACTACAGGGTTCTCTCTGTCTGTCAAAGCCATTTTAGACAAAGGTCTCAACAAATAAAATAAAATAAAAATTAAACAGCTCGTCTATTACCTCATCTGAATGAACTCTTCTTCTGTTTGAGTTGGTAACTAATTTATTCTTTTTGTTTGTTTTAGTTTTGGGGTTTTTTTTGTTGTTTTTATTTTGTTTTGTTTTTTGTTTTTTAGGTTGGATATTAGGAAGCACTTCCCCATGGAGAGGGTGATTAGACATTGCAATGGACTTCCCAGGGAAGTGGTGGAGGCACTGTCACTGGATGTGTTCAAGGAAAGGTTGGATGTGGCACTTAGTGCCATGGTCTAGCTGATGTGGTGGTGTTAGGTCATAGGCTGGACTTGATGATCTTAAAGGTCTTTTCCAGCCTTGGTGATTCTATGATTCATAGAACCATAGAATCATAGAACTATTCAGGTTGGAAAAGACCCTTGGGGTATTCTGTGATATTGTAATTAATACTATTTTCCTTCTTTCAAAACTGATGGCAGTGACTTGAAGTCTTAATAATAATTTCAGAAAGAACAAAGATTTTAATTTCTGATGAAGTTATTTTCAAATCCTGCAGATGCTCTTTATATGTAACAAAACCTGCAGATATTATTTATGTATATTTTATAATAGACATTCCTTATGTATATCTGTGTAACTGTATATGAGGCACCATGAGCCCTTTTAAATGGACTTGAACCAACTCAGACTATTATAATTTGATCACATGTTTATGTTCAGGCAAAAGTTTGACTAAGATCAGAAAATACAGTTTGTTTTTTTCACTGAGATTGGGATGCATGGTTTCACAGAACAATCTATTTTCACTGCTTTGGAGCAATGTACTATTGCACCATAGAACTTTGGGATTTGAATTGACATCTCAAGCGTGGATCATATTTTAGATTTCCTGAAAACAACATTTTAATTCATTTTAAACCAATGTTACAGACTACTAAACCTGAATTTGTCCTTCCACTTGGAAACACTATTCTGCCCTGTTTATCCAATGATAAAGCAAGAGGCTTAGAGGGCTCTATATTTGTGTTCTTTTGTTACTCTCAGTAAGTGTCCAGTATGATGCAGTGATTCTGTTTCCATTTTCTGAATTGGTCAATTGACTTTTATTGCTATAGCACAACCTGCTTGAACAAAACCAGCAAAACTTTCCACTTCCAAGTTTTCCCTTTGTGTCTTTCTCCAGAATTACTAGCATCCGTCTTTTTACAGCCCAGGCTTTGTCAGTTAAGTGAATAATTATGAACTTTTTTTCATGCTCCACTGAAGTAACAGATTCATTGTAGGGTATGTTAGTGCACATTTGCTTGTCTTGTGGCCCCTTGCATGTGTTTGATCATGGCTTGAAATTAGTCATAGAAACGAAATCCTGCTGCATAAGGAGGATAGACAGCTTTTGATCTTGAAAATCAACTTTCTGATCTGTTTTCTTTTGTGACTTACACAGTTGTACTTATCCAGAGGAATCACAAGAAATGAATTTCAGAAAAAAACACAGCTGTAATTCAGGAGTATTGACACAACACTGCAAGGTTTCTAAAAGAAAGCTTTAATAAATCAAAGACTTATAATACAGGATTCCAATTCAGTACAGGTCTATTTTGTTAAGAGCTCTTTAATGGCAAAGATTTGTTTTGGTCCCAATCTGGTTTGTTGAGCGTAACAGCTCCTAAGTACTGAGTACAATAGAGGCCTTTGGTAAACAGTTCTTCATAGACAAATTCTCCCTGTCCCCCAAACATTATTCTTTAACAAGATACACCTTTTTGAAAGGTTGTATCCACATGTGCTTCTCTGAAGTTAAAACTGTAGTACCTTGCAAGGTACATAACTATTGGCTTTGACATAGTGGAAATTTCGTTGAATTCCTGTCATGTACTTTCCACTTTATTTCCATTTCGTGTTTAGTTTCTGTTAGGGAAATACTTTCTTTTTTATTATTTTTTTTTTAAATTTTGTTTTCTTTCTTGAAGATGTAACACAGGTTCTAAAAAGACTCACTCAAAGTGGATGTTAAAAGAACATGTCGTTACTCTTAAAATACAAAAATGTTAAACCAGTATTTGAAATCTAAATCTTTACCATCTTCATTGTTATGCTCCTAATACTTTCTTACTCTTGAGAAACTAAGACCAGCTAAAGCAACAACCTAAGTTATTTCAATAACAGTATGAACTTACTGAACACCACAAAAAGTTTAAAAGTTTGAATCGCTGATAACCTCAATTCATGACATTGCAACTGAGTAGATTGGCACAACAGATTATTTTCAAAAATAAGTATTTTCTATCCTAGGGTTTTTTTTCCTCCCTCTAATTTTCATTTTGTTGCTGGAGGCTGATGCAGTTTCATTTTTGTGTGGCTGCTCTCTCCTGCTGTTCTTAATGGTTACAGCATAGGTGAATGCTGTGCTAATCCAGTTCTTTCTGAGTTTAAATTAGGAAATGGTGCATCTTGCCTGGGCTTTAACGGTTCTTGTCTTTAGATTTCCTTTCCACTCAAGTGGGGTTCTTAGAGAAGTTGGAAGGAATCATGCTATGGATGAAGCAAGTCTTCCAGACCCTCTATTCTGATGTACTCTGAAATTATGCTGTTGATTACAAAAGCAAGTAAATAGTCCAGAGAATGGTGACCTGATTCAAGGAATGTGACACCTTTTGAACATGTTTTAGAAATATTTTTTGTTGGATTTGTTTTGTGTGGATTATAACAGGATTTCTGAACTACCTTTTACACATAAGACATGGGCACAGGAACTGTGCCCTTATAGAGGATGGTGTGTACTCGACTGTGGTGAGGAAGTGCAAACTAGATTTTCTACTTTTGTTGTACAGTTCCATGAATCAGTGATTTTCTTAATGAGATTTACAGTGTTTTGCAAGTATGTGTCCATTCTGAGTCAAAGAGATTTGTTTTATTTGTGTCATTGCAAGGCAAAGTTTAATCCTCGCTCTGAAATAAATGTGTTTATGACAGTTCCTTTACGGTAATGCTTATATTACCACTACATAACGTTCACACCACACAATGTGGGTATATGGCAAAGATATCTGTCTCTAGTTTCCTTGAAAGGTATCAGGGAATCAAACTGACCCAAGAATACCACTAAAGAGGTGGTGTTTCTGTGGGCTTGGTCTTGATGCCACTTTAACCTGTGAACTCTCCAGCTACCTGGAGTGGTTCTGACAGCTTTCTCACATGACTTTATTGAAAAGGAAATCTTACATTAGCTTCCTTTCAAAGCCTTCCAGACTCTCCATGACTCCCCTTTAGCAAAGACAGTGTCATCTGCAAGGAATGTTACCTGAGCATTTCTTGTAACAACTAAGCAATCTGAAAAGGACTGATTATGTCTTCCTTCACTCTGTACACTCATGAAATGACCATGCTCTATCAGGCATACAAAGCTTCTCCATTTTCATTCATATAGGTCCTAATGCACAGTAAAGCGAATTCCCTCTCCCACAGTAGCTGTTCACCATTCTGTCATATTCTCTACTTTTTCTCTATTTTTTATTAATATGTAAAGGTTTTGTTCTTTGACAAAAGGAGCTCTAACAGGGCTGTGTCCATTTAATTAAATACAAAGATACATCACAGCAAGATAAAACATATTTCCTATAATATATGGGTTAAGGGTATTATCCATGTTTGTTGTTGTTGTTGTTTCTATAAAAAGTCTTTAGAGTTGCACCTGTGTGAAAAAACCCAAAACCAAACCAATGTTAATTATATTAATTTTAACTGCAGATTCTTACTATTGAAAAAGTACATGACAGTCAAGTTCATGCTTTTGAAGCAATGTGTTCTCCCCTCTAAAGGCTCTGACTTAGCAATTAGATCAACTGGCTGCTAGATTTGCTTGTTTCCAAAACTAGACCTTAGTGGTAAAACAAGATTAAAAAGTCTTTATAAAATATTATCATGAATCACAAATCTATCACATGCCCTATTTGACAGCAAAATAAGCTTTTGAATGTAAAAAGAAAATTATGTAAAGTTGGAAAGCAATTATGATAACAGTTCTAATTTAGATAAGCTTCAAGTAGTCTTTAGATCAGTAAAATACCATATAATTTCAGAATTATCTCAGGTTTACTTTGGTACTCTTCTGGATTTTATTAGTTTGCAAACCATTATTTGGGAGCCACTGGTGTAACAGATTAAACTACTTTTAAAATAATAATTTACCTAAGCAGAAGGTGGGTGCTTTCCAAAGAACACTAATGTTATTACTGAAAGTGCAAGGAACTTGAAGGCACTTTGCAGGGGGTGAAGACTGATTAAAAAATTTGTAGATCTTCAAATTACATCTATGGAAAAGGCAATATATTCTTTTCAAAGCTGTAATTTAATGAGGCTAATATACTGGAATATTTGGTAGAATTCTATAGCTTATAAAATATAATTTTAATGGTATCCCTGAAGTTTTATGAAATGTATTTTGCAGTGCCACATTTCTAGTTGTTGTACCACTTCATTATTAGAACATAAGCAAAAAAGTATAGCAGTTTTTGCTCACTTATTTCTGAATGTGTTTCCAGTCATTCTACATTAATATATAAACTAGAAAAGATACTATATTCATGGAAGAAAAAAATATTAGGTTTGGGGATTTTTTTGTCTCAGAGAATGACTGAAAAAGAGCCAAATTCCCTTAGAGTATTCCGATCACTTAAAGTATATGTTATTATTGATAAAGTCGCTAGGGATTTTGCTTATATTTAGACATTTCACATATAACTATCCACTTGTTAAAAAAATAATCTAAAACCAGTCTTTTGATTTTAAAAGAATTAAGTTTTTAAAATAAGTTAGAGTTATTTAACTGTTGTAAAAAAATTCTGCATTCCAGTAATTTTCCCTATTGTCATTTAAAACATACTAAGGATTTGGAATATTATGTTGCTTCTTTAATACACAGATTAGGAAGTCCAATATATAATACCTCATTTTCGACAACCATGACATGGCAGCCACCTGACGTGATGAATACATTACATTGGACCTCTGACCAGGTAGCAGCAAATGATCAAGTTAAATTTAAGTATTTGTGATTTAAGCTTACAGATTTTACTTAATATTCTAAAGATACAAGACTTATAATAAAAAAAAGATCAGGCAGATGTGGAAAATGCCCTGAAAACAGTTTGTGTATGCATAGGTATTATTGCAACTTTCCTATGAAAAATTGTTTTCTTGTTAAGAAATATCTGCATTTTTAATATGATTTTGAGTTACTTTCCAACAAGAATATCTATTTTTTTTAAATTATCTGAAGAAAACTTACACTTCTGACACTATTTGAAAACTGAAATGCTGCAGCTGGAAACCCATCCAGTGAGAACTGTAACTGATTTCTGGGATATGTGTCTTTTGTAAAGATGTTCATGGTCTGCTTTCTAACACAGAAAGAGCCTGAAGTTCAGAGAAGCACTCTTGAGGTGTCCATGGCTCCATTTGCTGCCTGCCTGTTGACTGAAGGATAGTTTGGGTCTATTCTCCATATAGTTCTCAAAGAAGTTGGGAAAGTAGGTCTCTGCAGAGTGCAGACAGCTATCATACACAATGTTACATCAAAATGCAATCAGATTGACCTGCTATGTCACCTATGATTTGACTTTTTCATCAACAGCTACAGGCTTCATCAAATTAGCTTTATGTCTACTACAAATAAGGAAAGGTACTGCTGAATGAAATTTCATCGGACAGAATGGGAGTTCAGGTTCTCATGTGATGGTGATAGTACTTCGTAACATCAGGTTTGGAACTTTTTTCTGTTGTTTTTATCTCTGAGATTTCCTATGCCATCAGTAACTTCTTATAAACTCTTAAGTAATGTACAAAACTAATTTATTCTATCCGTGTAGTGCTTCATAACATTCATCACAGATAGTTGACCCTCAGTTCAGAAGTCTTACAGTAACCTTCAGAGCTGCTTCAATTTAGTTTGTGTTATCAATAAAGTAAGTTCAAGAAAAACAATATATTCTTGGTCACAAGGTCAGGTATTCACTGATTCCTCCCTACCAACTTATCTGGTCAGATATTTCAGGAAAAAATTGGCAGTTTCTGATATGTTGTAGCAACTTTCAGGAAACTTTCACAGAAGATGTCCTTTTTCCCCAACTTAATTTCCCACTTACTACTACGTAACACTCAAATACAATGTTCTGCAGAGTATGGCTATAGATTTTAAACTGTCATTATTCCCAGGAAATGTAATTTCATTCTCTTTTTTTTGTATCTCCCTCTGTGAGGCCATGTCTGTTTAGGCTACATCTTCTATGATGCAGCTTCTAGGCCTTGAACCAAAATTTCCTGGAATGGAAATGTCAAATGTAATACTTTCCTGCATCTCTTAGAATGGCTTTTAGTTGTAAGGGACCTACAATGATCATCTAGTCCAACTGCCAATTTAGCTTTCATTTAATCTTATATTTCTCTTTATTTAATAACGTTTGCTTTTATACATATATACGTATCTACATATGTGAAATGTATATGTATATGTTGTATAATGGTGTCCTGGTTCATTTAAGCATCTAGGCTTGTGTTCAAATTCTGTTGATTTAGTATTAATAATATGGGATAAAAATGTGAGAAGGAGCTCAAATGTTTATATTTTATGCATGGATGAATGAACTATATATGACAATTAAAGCTACAATAGCTCTGGATGAAGGAGTGGCAGATATGAAGAAACAGACAACAGTGCTCATAACTTCTGTGAGTACACTCTAGTAAGCAAACTCATATCCAGACTCTTTCAGAAATGCATGAAGGCCTGAGACATCCTCTTAACCTATGCAAGGTTGTTGTTTCCTACATAGAACATAGAGAACAGGTGGTACCTACAAGAAGACTGATTTGGGCCCTACGTGTTTTATCTGTATGTATATTAATGTTATTAAATGTATTTCATTATCTCTAAATGGGTTATGGCATACCTTATGAGGATATTTGTATTATTTTTTAAATTTCTTGCATAAAAATACATTATCGATAAACACTGGAACAATCTTTTACCCTGAGGTTCAGAAGAAAACATTGTAAACCTGCAGGTCATTGATCTTCTTAATAGAAACTGTTCTTTGAGTTGATACAAGTGTCTTAATAAATTTTAAATGCATATAGTTAAGTTAAATAAAATATTCCCAGTGTGCAGTATTCTGGCTGTAAACTGTATCTTATTCTTATAAATCAGCCCTAATATTCATGGCATTTTCATTAATGTGCTTATAATAAATACAGCAAGGGAGACATAAACACATTAATAATACATGCTAAACTTAATAGCTTTTGCCCTTGGAAATTCTTATCTAGCTCCTACAAAAGTCAATAGAAAACCTGCAGCTGAATGGATTTGAAGAGAACCTGAGCCAATGCATGAACAAGCACATTCAACATGAAAGAGTTGAACTGCTCAACTATTATTACTCTGCCTAGTCTTCACTGCCTTTTGTTTCAGTATCATGACAAATCAGCTCTTATTGCAGGTGCTTAGGAAAAACAAAAGGAATAATACAATCTGTAATTCAGATGTGATACCTAATGAAGAATAATTTTCAAAAATAAATAAATAATAATATTTTATTGCTTCTGTATGCTTCTGTATACTAATAACCAACCAAATATGTCTATAACAAATTTATTTGACAAACATATAGCAGATCTATTTGGTGTCTGTCCCATTAAAAACATTAATTAGATTTATTTAGCACAAGCTATGAATTAATATTTTACTTTCTATTCTATGAAAGCATAGAAGTTTAATTTTTGCAAGCAATTGCCGCTCCATGTGCACACACACATACACAACAAATACAGTTTAGCAGAATATACTTAATTTTCATAAGGATATTGAATTTATTTCTATAATATTCTACTATTTGTAAGAACTGGTAAGAATATTTCTTGATAGGAATGTGTACAATTAGACAAGGTGAACTAAAAGTTATGGTAGTTAAGAGCTACTTAGATGTTCAGTAAGTGCTGAGATATTTCACAAAGATTGCATGGAAATTGCTGCCATTACCGTGTCTTCATCAAGCCCACTAAGGGACATTTTAATAATATCTGTTTTTCTCTTCATAAAGAGTTATTGCGACCAGCAGCAATGTGACAAGAAGAAATTCCAAAAAGAAAATGTGTTACTTATGAAAAGAAAATGGGAGCTGGAAACCTGAATAAAAGGCAACCAATTTTTTTCCCTGGAGAAAAATAGAGGAGCAAATAAGAACTCAAGACCTAACTCTAAACTCTTCTCAACTCTAAATGAAATTTTTTTGAACCACATTTATTCTTATCTTGCCCTCTGGAACCAGACAGAAAGATACTCTTAGTCTCAGTGATAACTGCCTGAAGTAAGGAAACAGACAGTATAATACAATTCATTTCATACCTCAGTGACCTTGAATAAGGTAATAGACTATATAAATTTAATGTAAATTTATTCCAGTGTCTGACACCTCCTAACTCAAGTTTACTGGAGGAAGGAGAAATCATGTAAAATAATACCCTTTGCTATCACAAGGTAAGAAAGAGGAACATGTTGAAGGAAGCACACATCTGGATTTTTGCTGTCAAATACTGAATGATAATAGCAACAGAGCTGGAAGCTAACACAAAGAACATGGACATCACAAGAGACCAACAGAAATGTAAATAGCTTACACTGATTCTTTGCAAATTATTTCAAAGCATGCTAGAGAGCTTTTAATGCAGAAAGGTGTATATTTGTTTATTTTTATAATGTGCAATTGTTTTAGTAAACACAAGCTCTTTCCGAAATGAGCTTTGCAGAAAAATTAGGGGAAATGTATGTTAGAACATGCTAATAAGTCTAACTTGCATAATTATATAAACAAAAAAATCTTGGTAACTTTTCCTAAGAGAGGATTAGCGGCTAAAGCAAGTTAAGTGGCAAAAATAGCAGCAAAAAGATACCATTTAAAAATAAGTTAGGTATTCACTTGAAATTGATATATTTTTAAGTTATTGCAACTCTTTATCTGAATTGTTTCTTATAGGTAGTCCTATAGCAGGAGAATGAGCCTTGCAAGAAGCCAGACAAGTGGAGCCGTGACACAACCTCATCTGACTTTGGCACCCAATAACTCAACAAAATACACCACTTGTCTTGTGAGCACCTGCCATGAGAGATGGAACCCAATTCATGGGCTCAGTGGGCTCTGGATATTTTAGGGATATTTTATGGGTGTGGCCCATAGACTGAGGGAATGATATCCTTGTATATATAAAAGGATGGGGAGGGAGAAAGTGGTTATTCATAGAATCAGAGTAATAGAATGTAAGGTCAGAAGGGACCTTAAAGATCATCAGTTTCCAACCTCCCTGCTATGAGCAGAGATACCTCCCACTAGACCAGGTTGCACAAAGCCTCATCCCACCTGACCTTAAACACCTACAGAGAGGAGGCCTCCAAAACCTCCCTAGGCAACCTACTCCAGCTCCTTACTACCCTTATGGTGAAGAATTTCTTCCTGATATCTAACCTAAATCTACCCTCTTTCCATTTAAAACCATTACTCCTTGTCCTATCACTACCCTCTCTGGTGAAAAGCTCCTGTCCAGCTTTTCTGTAGGCCCCCTTCAGGTACTGGAAGGCTGCTGTAAGTTCTTCCCACAGCAAATAGGGTGGTGGTGTAAAAGATGTTTGGAGGAGACACAGGCAGGACACAGACCCAAAGTGACCAAAGGGATATTCCATGCCATATGACCTTGTGATCAGAATGAAAACTCAAGGAAATTAGGAGAAAGGTGGGACTTTTGTGGTTATGGCATTTGTCTTCCCAAATAGCAATCATACATATTGAGGCCCTGCTTTCCAGGTAGCAGAAAACATCTGCCTGTCAACAAGAAGTAGCAAATGAATGCCTTATTTTGCTTTGCTTCCATGTGCAGCTTTTCTTCACTTATCAAACTATCTTTATCTTGACAAAACAAATTTTTCTCCCTTTGCCCTTCTGGTTCTATTCTCTGTCTTGCTGGGGGGGTATCAGAGGAGTGAGCAAGTACCTGGGTGGGGCTTAGCTGCTAGCAAAGGTTGATACAGCACATCACTGCACATCCATTGTCAACTACATTTTGAAGTGTGGAGAATTGTTTGCACAAATATACCATAAATCCAGAAGATATGCTGCTTTGGTGTAGTATTTATTTCTAGGAAATTTGTGTAGTGTGGTTGGGTGGGGTTTTGGAGAGGGAGATTTTATGTGTAAAAATGTGAAGTCTCTTCCAGATGCACTACCTGCTGTGGAAAGAAAATATTCTTCCATGCCATTAACCTTATTGCTTTAATTAGCACCTTTTTTCCTCACTTTCTACAGTTGATAAATTTATGCTGAGAGTAATATTCCAATCTCTTTACAGGTGACCTAGGGTTATGACAGAAAATAAATTCAATTATCACTTTTCATATGAACTGTAGAAAGAGGTAGGTGAATTGGAGTGCTGACATGGAAGACATGCTGCTGCAGGAATTAAAAAGCTCCAGCTTAAACTAAGTCAAGTGACATATGTGAATATCAACACAGTTTCTGAAAGAGCTTTTTAACTCTAAAATTATCAGACTAGACAAACAACAGCAAACTGCATTACTAAAGCCACAAGAGAAAATGGAAGAAAGCAGGTGGAAATAGAGTGGAGTTTACAGAGAAAAATAAAACAATACATGTGACATTAATGTGAGATATTAATGTTAGATCTCTGTGGTTACTAGGGATACAATGTCTATTTACATGCTACAGGTGTTAACATTCTACTAGTTTCGATGCAACATTTTGATGCATTGTATACTGAAAATAATCCAGAGATGAAAATTTGATTATCTTGAGTGATGTTGAACTAATTGAGAGAGGACTAAAAGTATTACATTTACATTTCTGATATTATTTTTTTAATTGTTTCATTCTTTAAGCAGACATAGAAACAAAAGTCTTTGTTAGAAGAAATATAGATTATGTGAGAGCATATGTCAAAAGTGTATATACTTTCTTTAGAAAAATTATACTATCCTGCAAAAATATCCAGTTGTGTAAATAGAATTATGATCTCTGCAGCTGTATAATTTGCTTCTAGCTGAATGTGATAAATTACTATGCTTATAATCCCTCTTTACAATAGATAAATTAAAAAGGAAAAAATTTTGTCATAACATCTGAGTTTGCATAAAATGTATTGATTTTGTTTGTTTGCTTTAATTCAGAAATTAGCTTATTGATGTTAATCTAGATTTAAATTTAGTGAATAGAAAGAAACAAATACACCAAAGATAAACCTAAAGATTTAATTACCTTGATCAACTGCATCTCCCTTTCTACTGATATATCCATAACAGAGTACATAATTTTAAAACATTATACTGTGTAAATGCTATTTACTGAAAATGGAAATGTGCAGCATTAGTGGTTTTGTTCATAAAATATCAGTCAACTTGGTTGTAATGTTATTGCCTGTTACTAGAGACTGAAAAATAGGGAAAAATATGACATAAAAACGAAAAGGTGTCCCAAGTTTAATTGAGTATCCTGACATTTCTCAATCTGTGATGAAAATTTTAACATGAAAACATCAGTCTAACCCAGTGTCTGTTAGACAGCATTGAAACATATGAATAGAAGAAGTGTGTATCAATACTTCACCAGAAATGTCTTTTTCTTTAACTGCAAATATATTATTCTTTACAAATTTATCCAGACAAATAAAAACATCTAATTTCTGATAAAAGCTTCCAATTTCTATAGCCCCATGAGGACAGGAGTTTCAAAATTTAGAAATATTGCTATTTTTGTTTTGAGCTTCCTGCCTGTTAATTTCAGTAGTGTCATCTGAAATTCTACATGAGAAAAAAAAATCATTCCTTGTGCTATCCAAGATTCAGTAGACCTCTCTTAGCAGAGTGGAACTATACTCTGTTAGTATACACTTCTCTGCAAAAAATTATTATTTATTCCAATCTTTTGGTTGTTTGGTTTTTTTTTTTACTTTTTACCTACAGCTCTTCCACATTAAGATTTTCCTTCTTTTCCTATGACAACATATTTTCGTGGGCCCCACTGGGGAGGGATGCTGTTGCATGTTTGCAGGAACCTGCCACAGAAACTACTACCCAGACCCCTTCACTTGCACCCTTGCTGGTAGATGGATGCCTCCAGAGAGCACTTCTCCCTGGATTTTCTGGCATCGCTACCCTTTATTAAACCTGTTTTTTACTTTTCCCAAGACATATTTATCCAGATTATGATTATTTCTATTCTTTACAATATCTGCCATTAATTTACTAGTGCTGGTATCTAACTTAGTTTTTCATAATTCCCTTGAATTTTCCTTGACCCCTTTTGAAATAATGTTATCATTATAGGAAAATAATATGGACATTTTCCTCATTAATCCTGTTAACTCTCTCCAGAGGGTGTCTAAGTTATTTTTTGACATTATTACTATGCTATTACAACATGTTTATATTATTATAAAATTACAATGTAAAGTATACACAGCATATACAATACGTAAGTAAGATTGCTTTAATGTGTATCATCTCCAATAGGATGGTCTGTTCTAAAGTTGATAGTAAGTTTGTATCCTCTTATCTTTGTTTCACACTCAGTGCCAAATCTTGGTGGTGGATTTTTCCTCCAATTTCTTTCTTAAAATTCTAATTTTTACAAGAATAGAGATAGCCTTCTTTTTTTTAAGCTAGCAATTTATTTTTAGACAACTCTTGTGATATCTTTTCCACTTGAACCAAAAACATGCTTGTCTGACACAGGAAGGTGGAATAAGTGTGTTGCAACCTGAACTTTGTCTCTGGGAGCGAATCCTTTCAATGCAGACAATAGTCAAGAAAATCCCTTAATGTCTGTAACTTTCAGTAGGTAAGTAATGTCAGGTGGGCTTAGATATCTTTTTGAAATGTCTTATGTATTTGATTGAACAAGTACAGTTGTGGGTCGGTCCTTATTTTAAAATTAGAGCAGTATTTCCAATCTCATCAGCCTTTTATGACACAATAAATGAATGAATGTTTAAAGTACTTAAATGCTCTAGTAAAATCTTCTCACCTTTTGGCTGCAAATAACCTGACTTGGAAAATATAATTTGCTAATTAATTGAAATTATGCTTTCCTCAGGAATTTTGTACAATAAATCTTCCTTTATGCCATTGTGTGGCAAAAAGTGCAGTCTCTTGCTTATAATTTTTTACTTCATTAGAGGAAAGAATCATAAAGTATACGGTCAGACTGAGTAATTTGGAATAAATTTCTGAATGTAATTGTGCCCAGTATACTGACTGTGTTAAACCTCTGTACTGGTTTTGGTTGAAATAAAGTTAATTTTCTTCAGAGTGGCTCATATGGTGCTATGTTTTGGATTTGTGAACAAAACAGTGTAGATAATATAGGGATGTTTTGGCTATTGCAGTGGTTGCACAGATTCAAGACCTTCTCACACTTTCCTTCAGTGAGTAAGCTGGGGGTGCACAAGAATTTAGGAGCAACATAGCTGGGATTGCTGACCCCTGCTGACTGAAGGGATATTCCATAACATAAGACACCACAATCAGCAATAAAAGCTGGGGAAAGAAGAAGGAAAGGGCGGGAAGCCTGGAAGTGATGGCATTTGTCTTTCCAAGTCACTGTTACATGTGATGGAGCCCTGCTTTCCTGGAGATGGCTGAACACCTGCCTACTGATGGGAAGTAGTACATTAATTCCTTATTTTGCTTTGCATGCATGCACAGCTTTTGTTTTACCTATTAAACTGTCTTTATCTTAACCTACAAGTTTTCACACTAGCCCTTGCAATTCTCTCCCCCACCCCAACAGGAGGGAGTGAGCAAGTGGCTGTGTGGGGCTGAGCTGTCTACTGGGGTCAAACCATGACATTTGACAGGAAGACAAGGAACAGATATAAATATTTACTAGTCCTTTGACATCACAATGCACCTATAGGATGTACAAAACTCATCAGGCAATTAATTTATAGTGTTTTGCCAGTAGTTATCCTCCTGAAATAGTGAGAAAACAGGCTTTAATATTTCTTCAAGACTCATTTTACTTGTTATTCACAACGATGTTGCTTTTAGGATTCACACAGAATTGTGATAGTTTAGTGTTCCAGGAAAGCCATGAACATTCTTAAAATCTTGCTTATCAGAAAGGTAGCAAATTCTAGTGGAATCAAATGTCAGAGGTTACTCCCAAGTCTTCCTTTTTTAAAAATCTGTACTCTCTCAAAGCTAATCAAAAGCTCAGATCTATCACAGTGACACATAAACTGAAAGTAAAATTGGGAATAAAAAGGAAATTTGAATTGTAATTTAAGTTTGTTCAGATCCTATAGTTTACAATAAACCCTCTTCAGATGCTTAATATTTTGGATGCTTGAATTCATCTTTTTTAATGCTAGAGCTTTGAAGTTTAAATAAAAGATTTTCTCCTAAGGAACAGGCTTTCTTTTCCTGATGAACTATAAAGCACTGGACATTTTACAAAGTGCAGCTTCTTTATAAATAGCAATAGTGAAAGTTAAAGTCCTTTTCCTGCAGAAAAATAGTAAGTCACATCCATGAAAAAAGCAAATGTGATCCTAAGTCACATAATTCGAGGCATATTTAGCAGAGTAAGGGAATTGTTTAATTCTATTGCATTAAGCATTGATTGACCTAATTATGAACACTGTGGAGTTTTGATGGACTGTTTTCAAGAATGATTAACACTTATTGAAACAAGAAATTGCTTCAAGGATCATCAAGAGAAAGAAGAGTATACATAATAAAGAAGAGTAGGTGAGTGTTCTTTAATTAGTCCTGTGTGTTGCAGGAGAACTTGTTTATTGTATATATATGCAATGGGGCATGGTGAGAATGTGAGGCATACTCCAGGAAGGAAGAAGACCAAAGTCATGTCGGCATAAAATGAGGCGGATAGAAACTGATGATAAATAACTTCTCTTTGGATATTAGAAGGAAACCCTTAGAAAATAAAGCACCATGTTTCTACATATTTAATAATATCAGAGGTCATGGAGAGGAACAACAGGAAAATTCAGAACTATTTTCAAAGTGAAGTCCATAACACTTGTAAAAGCAATTGTATAATGCAATACCAACCACATAGATCTGGAGGTCTCCCAGTCCTGTATTTCCTTAGTTTTGTGCAGATTCTGTGTTGCCTTCTTTGCTCTTGTGGAATTCACAAAAACACAAAAAATGTTTATCTATTAAGACAATTTTTTGTAAAATATCTTTCTTTTACTAAAGTAATGTTTGCTCAAACTAGTGAAATAGTTAATTCCTCCGTAGAAGATGGCTCAAATTGAGGAAAGTGTTGAAATACAAGCATTATCTAAAGCTTGGAAATAAATCTTAACATATTCCAGTGCTACTTCTTGTCAATAAAGAGGTATACTTTGCAATTTATTCTGTCAGACAACCATAGTACAGAAATAAAACAAGTGAAAAAGAGAAGCTTATTGCAATAGAGGGGAAGTGAGAAACTGTTCTGTCTTTTTATCTATGTTTTAATTTCTTTTGTGTATCTGAGCTTTTGGTGGTATTTTTTGTTTTGTATGCTTCTAATGATTTGTATTGTTTCCTTTTCAAAAGTACATCCTTAGAGAGACTGTTTTCTTAAATTACCAGAATGTAATCTGCTATGTTTAACTGCAGGTTAATATGTTTGTTTCTTTGTTTTAGGACAAAAATAAAAACAAACAAAGCTAAAGTTCAGCTAGAATTCAATCTAGCCAGGGAGATCAAGGGGAATAGCAAAAATTTCTATAGGTATATTAATGGCAAAAGGAAGACTAGGGAAGGTGTGGGCCCCCTTAGAAAGGAAACAGGAGAACTGGCTACAAGTGATATGGAGAAGGCTAAGGTTCTCAATGACTTCTTTGCCTTGGTCTTCACTGGCAAGAACTTCAGCCACACTCCCAAAGTCACAGAAGATAATGGCAGGGGCTGGAAGAAAGAACTGCCCATTGTAAGTGAAGATCAGGTTCATGACCATCTGAAGAACCTGAAAGTGTACAAGTCCATGGGACCCGACGGGATACACCCACGGGTACTGAGGGAACTGGCGGATGAGGTTGCTAAACCACTCTCTATTATATTCCAGAAGTCATGGCAGTCTGGGGAAGTCCCCACTGACTGAAAAAGGGGAAACATAACCCCCATTTTCAAAAAAGAAAAGAAGGATGATCCAGGAAACTACAGGCCGGTCAGTCTCACCTCCATGGATCATGGAGTAGATTCTCCTGAAGGCACTGCTGGGGCAGAAGAATAACAAAGAGGAGATTGGGTGCAATCAACATGGCTTCACCAAGGGTAAATCATGCCTGACTAACCTGGTGGCCTTCTATGAAAAGGTCACAACATCAATCGACAAGGGAAGAGCAACCGATGTCATTTACCTGACCATGACTTGGTCTCCAAACTGGTAAAATATGGGTTTGATGAATGGACCACGCAGTGGATAAAGAAGTGGCTTGACGACCACACCCAAAGAGTGGCTGTCAATGGGTCCATGTCCAAATGCAGGCCAGTGACTAGTGGAGTCCCTCAAGGATCAGTACTGGGACCAATATTGTTCAACATCATCAGTGACATGGACAGTGGCATTGAATGCACCCTCAGCAAGTTTGCCGACAACACCAAGTTGTGTGGTGTGGTAGACACACTGGAGGGAAGGGATGCCATCCAGAGGGATCTTGACAGACTGGAGAACTGGGCCCATGCCAACCTCATAAAGTTCAACAAGACCAATTAGAAGAGAGGCTGAGGGCATTGGAACAACCTGCCCAGGGAGGTGGAAGAGCCACTGTCCCTGGAAGTGTTCAAAAAACGGGTGGACATGTTGTTCCGGGAGATGGTTTAGTGGTTAGGGGTTGTAGGCCAGATGGTTGGACTTCATGGTGCTGAAGGTCTTTTCCAACCTTGATGATTCTATGATTCTATGATTCTGTGAGTAACATTCTTTAAGAATACCTGATTGAAAAGTAAAAGGCTGTTTTCTGAATGTTCCCTACTGTAAATAAATTACTCCTCATTGTAGATAAATTGTTGCTTCAATAATCACAGAATCACAGAATCTCAGGGGTTGGAAGGGACCTCGAAGATCATCTAGTCCAACCCCCCTGCCAGGCAGGGTCACCTAGAGTACATCACACAGGAACTTGTCCAGGCGGGTTTTGAATGTCTCCAGTGAAGGAGACTCCACAACCTCTCTGGGCAGTCTGTTCCAGTGCTCTGTCACTCTCACAGTAAAGGAGGTCCTGCATCTGGGTTGGGGCAATCCCAAGCACTGATATAGGCTGAACAGTGACTGGCTTGGGAGCAGCCCTGATGAAAAAGACTTGGGGGTGCTGGTGGATGAGAAGCTCTACATGAGCTGTCAGTGTGCACTTGCAGCCCAGAAAGCCAACCGTATCCTGGGCTGCATTAGGAGCATGGCCAGCAGGTCAAGGGAGGTGATCCTCCCCCTCTGCTCCACTCTTGTGACACCCTATCTAGAGTACTGCATCCAGTTCTGGAGTCCCTACTACAAGAAAGATATGGATGTGCTGGAACATGTCCAGAGAAAGGCTAAGAGGATGATGAGAGGGCTGGAGCATCTCTCCTATGAAGATAGACTGAGAGAGCTGGGGTTATTCAGCCTGGAGAAAAGAAGGTTCCGAGAAGACCTTATTGTGGCCTTTCAGTATCTGAAGGGGGCCTACAAGAAAGCTGGGGAGGGACTTTTTAAGATGTCAGGTAGTGATAGGACTAGAGGGAATGGCTGCAAACTGGAAGAAGGTAGATTCAGATTGGACGTTAGGAAGAAGTTCTTCACCATGAGGATGGTGAGACACTGGAACAGGTTGCCTGAAGACGTGGTGGAAGCCACATCCCTAGAGGTACTTAAGGCCAGGCTGGATGGGGCTCTGAGCAACCTGATCTAGTGGGTGGTGTCCCTGCCCCTGGCAGGGTGGTTGCAACTAGATGATCTTAAAGATCACTTCCAACCCTGACAATTCTGTGATTCTATGAATCTAAACCATTCTGGAAACATTTTTTAGGGTCTTATTTGGTTTTACCTGTTATGGAACAATGAAAACAATGCAGATGTAAGCACTACAGATCTCTACAGGCTGCCAGGCTTGCAAGAGCTTCCATCTTCTCTGGCACTATAAGAATGGATCATTTGTGAAAAAAAGTAAAATTGAATCTAATTTGAATTTTCCTGTTACAGAAAGCAATTACTTTTCATTTTAAGCACTTTTCTCTATAGAATCAACAAATAATATCCATATATTGCCAGTGTGGGCTAAGTTCAGTACAAGAAATACTCCCATTTTCAGCCACTGTGAGAAAAGAATCTTCAAGAAGATTTAAGTATTTCACATATAAAGATTTTTAACATCTTCTCTATTAAAACTTCTATTATTCTGCTATCATTTTGATATCAACAAGGAATTAGCATAAACTAAGAAAACAGAAAAGTTGAGCACTTACAGTCTGAAGTCTTATGATTCTAAATCCAAATGATAATCAGGGAGGCAAAGGCTCTTAAATTCTATCTAAAACAAGAATGATGGCTCCTTAAACACAGAATTGCAGAATCACAGAATCTTCATGATTGAAAAGGACATCTGAAATCACTGAGTCCAACCATCAAAACAAAACAAAACAAAAACCAAACACCACAACACAAACAGAACCCAAAAAACACACACCCCACCAAAAAGCACCGACAAAAAAAACCCCCATAGCCTGAGCCACAAGAGCATGCCCGGAAGTGCCACATCTATACATTTCCTAAACACCTTCAAGGATGGTGACTCAACCACCTCCCTGGGCAGGCTGTTCCAGTGCCTAACCACTCTTTCAGTATAGAAATTCTTCCTAATATCCAACCTAAACCTCCCCTGCCACAACTTCAGGCCAGCATGAGTAGGGAAGTGATCATGCCCCTGTACTCAGCAGTGGTGAAGCCTCATCTTGAGTACTGGGTGCAGTTCTGGGCCGATGTGAGAGACATCAGCCCCCCACTATGTGAGGGTTTTACCCCTCACTAAGGGAAAATTGTCTCCCATAAAGAACTATTCACCTAGTAAAGGAGACAGGACTGCACCAGGACAAGCCTGGGCAAGTCCAGGACAAGCCTGGGCAAGCCTTAGACCAAGGCTGCTGCTAAGCCCTGGATGGGACTCTTGCAGCTGGCTGGATAGCTATCTGATTGGCTGGAACTATATGCAAATGAATGGATTCAAAAGATGCGCCAAATCAGAAGGCTCCTAGGGGCTATAAAGAGACCACTCGCGGGAGCTCTCGCTCTCTCTTTTCGCCGCTGGACCTCCCTGCTGCCTCGCTGCCGCCTCGCTGCCCTGCCGCCTCGCCGCCGCACCCGCCTACCTGCACCCGTCTGTGCCGAGGAGGAGAGGTAAAAGAGCCACGGATCTCGGCTACGGAGGCTAGGTCTCCACCCGAGAATCCAAAAAGGGGAAGCCTAAAGAACTATAAAGCTACTACTCGAGAGCCGGGCTTAAAGCAGGAGCGCTAAGCTCAGTATCTGCTAGCCCCACTGCCTCGAGAGCACCTAAAAGAACAGTGAATCTCCCCAAAGGCGCTCTCTCTCTCTCCCTCCTCCCGTCGGGGAAGACGCCCGCAGCCTGCCGTCTGCCGCGAGCCGCTTTGCTCTAGCGCAGCCCGCAGCCTTAAAGCCGCCGCTACAGCTGCCGTGAAGCCTGCAGCCTGCCGCCGCACCCAGAGCCGCTGCTGCCTTTGCTGTAAAGCCACCGACCGCCACGTGGAAGCCGCCATCTTGAAGCCGCAGACCGCCACGTGGAAGCCGCCATCTTAAAGCTACAGACCGCTTTGTGCAGCTTGCCGAGACTGTAAGATTTAATATTTCTTTTTCTGTCATTAACCACAATCTTTCCCCGGGGTAAACCCACAAACGGCCCTCACTTCCACGCACAACGTCGACCCTATTGAGAGGGAAACCGCGTCGCGCTATACCAGCCCCCTCTATCATAAGTTTTCTTTCTTCAATCTAAACTCCCACACACATACTCATACACACCCCTTGCGTCCCACCTTCTAAATTTACCTCCTACACATTTGTAACTCCATTCAAACAGTTAAAACATATAAAATATAACTCTGTGTCTGGTCTTCATTGCGTGTGGACGTGTGTGCTCTCCTATTTAGGGCTTCTGGTATATCATACATTGGCGTCATCGCCATCCCCAAAATCAGGGGCGAATCCTAAATATACAAGGGCTAACCGCTCGAGCTCATCCGAGTCCAAGTCACCGCTTGGACCGGGACACACTATAAGAAGGACATTGAGGTGGTGGAGCGTGTCAAAAAAAAACCCCATAGCCTGAGCCACAAGAGCATGCCCGGAAGTGCCACATCTATACATTTCCTAAACACCTTCAAGGATGGTGACTCAACCACCTCCCTGGGCAGGCTGTTCCAGTGCCTAACCACTCTTTCAGTATAGAAATTCTTCCTAATATCCAACCTAAACCTCCCCTGCCACAACTTCAGGCCAGCATGAGTAGGGAAGTGATCATGCCCCTGTACTCAGCAGTGGTGAAGCCTCATCTTGAGTACTGGGTGCAGTTCTGGGCCCCCCACTATAAGAAGGACATTGAGGTGGTGGAGCGTGTCCAGAGGAGAGCTACGAAGCTGGTGAAGGGTCTAGAGCACAAGCCATACGAAGAGTGGCTGAGGGAACTGGGGATGCTTAGTTTGAAGAAGAGGAGGATGAGGGGAGACCTCATCACCCTTTATGACTACCTGAATGGAGGTTGTAGTGAGGTGGGTGTTGGCCTATTGTCCCAAGTAAATAATGACAGAACAAGATTACATGGCCTGAAGTTGTGGCAGGGAACGTTCAGATTGGATATTAGGACGAATTTCTATACCGAAAGAGTTCTCAGGCACCGGAATAGCCTGCCCGGGGAGGTAGCTGAGCCATCATGAGCTGCTTCTTCTTTGCTGTGTTATATTTCCAGCAGACGTCTGGAAGGTTGAAGTCCCCCACCAGAACAAGGGCTGGTGATTGCAAGACTTCAGCCAGCCACTTACAGAATACTTCATCTGCCTTCTCATCCTGGTTGGGTGGTCTATAACAGACTCCCAGCACCATATCTACCTTATTTGCCTTCCCCTTCATCCTTACCCATAAACACTCAACTTTATCATCACTATAATCAAGCTCTATACAATCAAAACTTTCCCTAACTTATAGAGGCATGCCACCACCTCTCCTTCCTTGGCTATCCCTTTTGAAGAGCTTTTATCCATTCCTTGCAGCATTCCAGTCATGACAGTCATTCCACCATGTTTCTGTGATGGCAACTACGTCATAGTTGTCCTGCTGCACAATGGCTTCCCTAACCTGGGCCCCAGGGAGGCAGCAGACTTCCCTATGGCTGAAGAGTTTTTAAGGGAAAAGGTCTTTGTAAATATTGGCACTACTAAATTGTGGTAGATTGACCTTGGCTAGCTGCTAGATGCCCACCCAGCTGCTCTCTCACTTTCTCTCCTCAACAGGACAGGAGGGATAAAATAAGCTGAAAAAGCTCCTGGGTTAAGATAAGGACAGGGAGATGACCTATAATAGTCATAATCAGTGAAACAGACAACTTGTGGAAAATAAGTTTAACTTATTTCCAGTTAAACATAGAGTTGGTTGCTGAGAAACAAAGGCAAAAGCTAAAAACACCTTCCCCCCAAAGTTCTTCTCAGGCTGATCTTCATTCCTTTACCCTCAACTCCTGTACTTTTTCCTTCCTAAGAGGTGCAGAGGGATGGGGAATAGGGATTGTGGTCAGTCAACAACTGCTGCTCTCTGCTGTTCCTTCCTCCATACACCATCAATTGTGGTCCCTCTCCACAGGATACAGTCCTTCAGGAAAAGACTGCTCCAGCATATGTCCTTCGTGGACCACACTTCCTGCCAGATAAACCTACTCCTGTGTGGGATCCTCTCCACAGGCTGAAGCTACTGGCAGGAATCTTCTTCAGTGTCAGTTGTCCATCTCTGCTTCTGTGTCTGGAGCACCTCCTCCACCTCCTTCTTCTCCTACCATGGTGTCCACAGGACCGTTTCACACAATTTTTTTCCTCACTTCTCCACAGTGTTTTGCCCTGTCTTAAATATATTTTCCCAGAGGTGCTGCTATATTGTCTGACAGGCTGAGCTGTGTCCTGCAATGGGTCTGCTGTAGCTGGCTGGGATGGGGCAGCTCTTGGCCAGAGAAGACATCTTTGCTACCCATTGCAGCCAACTATTTAACACCTACACCCAACACATAACTTTTTTATTTTTTCTCTAAATAACCTTGAAGGTTTACTCTTAAAATATATGTTTCTTACTGATGAATTCATACCCCACTATAGATGGAGGAAAAATACTTCTGTAGTGCAGCTTCTACTCTTGAAGCATGGACAAAACTGTCTGCTATATATGGCCCAACTACTTTTGGTCAGAAAAAAATCAAATTAATTTGAACAATGTAGAAGTTTTGAAAGTAAGCCTGGGCTGTAACTTGAAGACATAATTAGATTTAAATTCTGTCAGACCGAATATGATTAGTACCTGCCTGGGCAAATTTGTCTTTTGATAAACTTTATAATAAAATAAGACAACATTTGTGGATTAATTTGCTGATGTGTCTGTAAGTTTGAAAAGAATTAAATGTTCATTTTAGAAGTAAATCTGATCGCTAAGGAAGATTTGTTTTGAACAAAGTGAAATGGAAACAAATTTAATGCATTTTATATGAGATAATTTCAATAAGCATTAATTTTGATTTTCAAAAGTTTGTGGATTCCAGTCTGAGCAGGCAGGAGGGTTGGACAATCTTCGCTTTGTTTAGTCTTGATGGCACACTGTTAGGTATTGCAGAAGTAGACCTAGCATTACTACACAGATAACAGTAAAAGCAAAGCACATTGCCACTACGAAGCTCCTAGTAAGGGTATAACGTAGCTTACAGGTTCTGTCCTGCCACTTTTTCTTTCTTGATTTCACATTGTAACCAGTTTTTCAATAGAGTAAAGAAGTATCAAGAGCTGCCTTTCATCAGGAGCTCTTCTGTAAGGCCAGCAATATAACTGAGTCACAGTGGCTGCATATTTACTTTTAACAAGTTCTTCCAAAGCAAAGTAGCTAGTGTTAAACAGGTAATTTGGGTCTTCTGGTTCCTCTCTTTAGCCCTAGCCAATGAATACAGATGTTTCCTTTATATGAACAGGAAAAACAGATTGCTGTTTTTCAAGTCAGGTACTTCTATTCAAACAATGCAAAGTGAACCTTATTCCTGGGAAATCAGTTTGTACTTAGAGGTCAACAATTCCATGGCATTACTGTAGTCTGAGCAGCTAAAATTATTCCACTGCATTCTAATATTTAATGGCATATGAAAGTAAGAAGGCCTATTATCTCCCACTGGAGAATAGCTTGCTCTCAGAAAATGGATGAATACTAATGCTGGGGGGAAAAAAAAAATAAAAAAATTGTGTTTAAGAATTCAAATACTTTTACTACCTTGCATTGTTAAAAGAGTAATACTCCTCATGTACAGGCAGTCTTTCAACCATCTCATTTCTTGACTGCAGTCTAAAGCATTTTCATGTAGTGAGTGCAACAGAATATTTCATAAATACAATATGGAAAGCAGGAGAGTTGACGTTTTAATACTTTTCCTTTGTGCTGAGACTAATTATTGAACAGCTCAGATTATTCACCTTTTCTCTATTTAAACATTAGTTTAAGAATTTCAGTATTCAAAAATTAATTACAAGGTTAATGAAATATGATTAAAATATTAGATAAGACATTCAGATGGTCTGTGCAATGAGGGTTAGGTTATACATTAGTTTAAAATATGTCTAACACTGGAATTGAAGTTTAGAAAATAAAGAAAAAAAACATTGCTTCACATGCCTTTTGTCTATAAATTAGTCTTTTTCTGGAATGAGAATATCAACCCATCCAGACCATTTAATTCTTTTTGCATCTGTACCACATCCAGATTCCATTCTGTAGATCACTCACTTAGCTCCTCTGCTCTTGTAGTGTAAAATTGACAATGTAAAGGTTACAAAAAAATGGTTTCTAAGAAAGTCCTTGCTAATATATGACCTGAACTATTAATGGAAATGATAAATTATTCAGTTTAGCTCCACACAATCATGACCTTGTAAACTGTCTTTGGCCAGTGATTATTACTTACTTTTGAGTGCACAAACATAGCTAAAGCATGTTAAGTGGATGTTTGAAATGAAGTTATGATGTATTCCCATATTTGTCTGTCTCTTTTACATATGGCCATCTTAAGTTATCAGGGTCTTGAGGGCACTAACAGACCTTAACTGCTCCAATTACACTCCCCTGGTGGCCTCACCCAGGCTCCATTTGAGCTCAGGCTTGAGCATTTTAATGCACCTCTAAGTAGTGCTTTGCCCACAAACAGCAATTACATCTGTTTAAGATTTTTGACCGTGTGGGTTTGAGTGCCTTCATATTGGGAGCTCTTCTTTATTTTTCTCTTGTTATTTTAAAAGGATATATTTAAAAGAAGAAACAGCCATATATTGTTAGATTCTGTAATTATTGTCTGAAAATGAAATTTATCATGTACAGACATAAAGCACACAAGAGTCTTTTTATTGATTTAATGGATTTTCATTAGGTTCTTTGTAGAATTTGGCATATGGCATTATACTTTATTTTCATAGAAGTAGACTGTACTTATGTGCTCATTTAACATCCTTTGTGACACAAGACTCTATTATATCTACCTGTATATTGTTTTGAAGAAAATAAGGAACAAATGCAGTTGTGTTTTGAAATACGTAGTGATAATAAACATGTGTAATTCATATTGCCAAAAATATATCACCATTTAAAAGTGTTTTGTTCTCGCTATTGATAATAGCATTAATTTTATTTCATTTTTAAGGTCTAGTTATGTAAAAGGAAACAAATTGAAAGTACATGCATTCAGAGAAGTTTTGAAGTAAATGGTAAGAGACATGAAATTCAGGATTTAGAAAAAAAAAAAGCAAACAAACAACAAACCCTTCTCATTATCACTGAAGTGTCTTGGCACTATCTTCATTCTAGTAGGTTGATATCAACAAGAGAAGAAGAAAAAACATGCATGGGAGAATAAACCAAAACTGAAATATACAATACAGTATCCTCCAAATGTTTTTAATTGGAGAACCAGGGTGAAAAAGATAAAGACAGTCTGATTTAAACAAGCTGTGACTGTTACCAACAGTCTCTCGGAGAGGCGAACATCTCCAGTGTGGGTGTGTCCACATTGGGGTACAATATCAACAAAAAGGGGGCTTTTTCTAAGCTTTCTGGAACAGGAACAAGCCCAAACAGCAGTGAGGGAAAGGCAGTTCTTCAGGGGGGTGTGGAGGAGGCATGGGCAGAGCCCACCCCCACTCCCTCAATAGCAGTTCCAGAGAGTGCGAGCAACCGGGAACGTGGCCTAGGGAGGTTTTGGAGGCCCCCTCCCTGGAGGTGTTTAAGGTCAGGTTGGATGAGACTTTGTGCAACCTGGTCTAGTGTGAGGTGTCTCTGCTCATAGCAGGGAGGTTGGAACCTTCCAACCTTACCCATTCTATGACTCTATGATTCTATGATCCTATGATTCTATGATTCTTATTTCAATCTATTAAGTTTAAAAGTGCTGAGAGAATATTCTTAAATGTGGATTCTCCAATCAAAAGAGGCAGGTTAGTTTAATAATTTTTTGCTTAAAGCCAATAACTTTGGGAAGTTTTGCTGAAGTGTTATGTTAAAAAAAAGCAAGATTATAATTTCTAGGGTGAAATGTATACAGAGAAGAGGGATTAGCAGTCTTCATTTTTTAAATTTATGGTAGACATTTTCAAGACTGATTACCCTGAGATGACATTACTTTCTAGATTAGACTTTCAGGTTTGTGTTTGAAGTGCTCAAACATGAATTGTGCCTAAAGGTGGTTGCAAATCCAAAAGGATTTTATAATTCCTTAGGAAGTCAAATACTGTAACGTAGTTCGAACCCTATGAACTCTGACCACTTTTTGTGTAACACAATTCAAACCAATTTTTAAGTATGATTTTAGATCATAAACTGTCCACAATGTGAACCATCCCACTTTTTTGGAACATAAGTATTTGAAGAAAGTCAGGGAAGGTAAAAAAAATGACAGTATGAATCAAAAATGCTAAGCAGTCTATTAAAAATATAGCCTCTGTTTTAAATATTGTGTGTGAAATAATGTTAGTAACACAGTCAGAAGCCAGAATAAAGTTAATAAATTATTATGTTTCTATGTAGTTATCATATACTATATAAAATATGTATTAGCATTCAAGATTTCCATCAACTTTTAGTTCTTTAAATGTTTTTATCAGCATTAGAATAAATTTCATTTCTAGTGTTTAAAAAAGAAAAGTATATAATTTTTAAAGTGCTTCACAAGATCCTTCTGGATTTTTTTTTAAATTAAAATGCTTACGTTTAACCCTGTAAATATGTTACTTAGTTATAAATAACACATTTAGCTGACAATCTTTGAAAATCTCTGAGAAACAAACTTGCTGTGCCAACTTTCCATTGTTTTAACAAATTGTCCTAAGCTAAACAGAGCCAGAATTGATCGCTTCTTGTACTCAATCTTGTCTAGTCTTCAATCAGTACATCAATAGTCCTTATTTCAAAGTAAGCATTGTAATCAGATTAGCTTTGTTCCTCTTCCAGCCACTGAAACTTCATGTATAGACAGATTTTTTACTGTGTTCCCATCATTACACAAGATTCTAACACTCAGAGTTGCTAAGGGCTGAGCCAAAATACTTGATAATCTGTTTCAGCAAATAAATGTAATTGGATCTTTTATTCTACTATAACTTAACAACCTTAAGTCTAATGCTAAGAGGATCTGAGAAACAAGAGATTAAAAAGACATACTGAAAAGCAGTCTGCCCATGTTTATTTATTGATGTTTTGCTTGTATGCACAAGCAGTGAGTTGCTTAGGAATTAACTATGAGCTATATAAAAGCTGCAAATATCCAGGTGCTGAGCTTGTCTTAAGTTCCCTGTTGCCATGTTAGTGTCTTGGAGATAATTTGTCATTTGCCTATATCACATAGGAGCGAAGATATCCCTTCGTAAAGTACATTGCTATGCTGTGCAAGCATGAGCATAAAACCCCCTATTTATAAACTTCCAAAAGTAGTTTCCTCATACTAATGTTTTAAAAATTATGATTGTGACTCGCTAGTTTAATTGCAAGTTTGTGATTATCCTTGCTGGTGATTACCTAGTAGGAGAGATGATCCTTATAGCTAAAAAGACACATTTATTTTGAATTAGAAGCACTTTAAAATACTGTAAAAAAAAACTTGTATGCACTGAATGTCTAAAATCCTTCATTTTAAAAATGTAAATGAGGAAATTAAAGCTGAATCATTCTACTGATATGGTACTGTTTAAGAATTTTAATAATTTAAAATCTTTTAGTGTAATGTTTTTGTTAAAATCCTTTGATAAAATACAGCACTTTAAAATGCTAAAGACTCATCTTGCAATTATTTAATGGCATTAAAAGTGTTTCATTATACCAAAATCAAAGTATGAAGTGTGATAGAAAGGAATTATCATATTGTGTAGCACTTCAGTTTGCATATGCAAACTCAACCCATGCTGGGATTATTTAAAAGTCTAGGATACTGTGAAACCATTAATCCTTCAGAAATCAAGAACAAAGGTGTAGCTCTTCTTTAGAATCACTTTCATTCTAGCTAAAAACCTTTTCCTGTACTGCAGGATTTTTTATATATACTGTGGGAACAAAGAAAGTTCTGTCTTTGATGTCTGCTGTGACATACAATACTGTTGTAAAATGACGAAGCATTCCACATTCCTATCATATGACTTGCATGCCTGTCTTTGACAGTCAGAGAAGAATTTTATTTACGATCCATGAAATATCAGTTTGCATCCGTTCTGTTATATCCAAGCATTGAAACTTGATCAAAGTCACCTAAACAAAAGATTTTTATAAAGTTAGTTTTGTCACTAGTGTAACTCTGAAGTGATAATCCATAGAAAACTCCATAAATCCTGGGGGGAAATAGAAAAGGGTTTTGTAATTTGATCTAGCAATTCACATTTTGTGTTTCTGCATGGCCTGGCAAAGACACAAACATATTATCTTCTGAAGATGTGTCCTGGTTTGAGCCTAGGCAGAATCAAATTTCATTCTAGTAATTTTACTTTTCAGTTAGGTCTCTTCAAGTAGCTGCACTTGCTGAAATTAACAGAATGTTTTTCAGTCAGTGTCTGCTTCTAAGACTGATATTGCTTGATGTTTGTAGTTAGTGCTGAAGAATGGTATGCAGAAAGGCTCTTGTGTATACTTATTCCTACAGAAACCAAGGTGACTGCTTGATTCTGCTAAACTTCTTATGCTATGGAAACAAAAGGGAGAAAAAGGGGTCACACCTGCAACCCTACTACAGGGAGCAGCAGAATGGACAGGTGACCAAAATTGACCAAATGGAGTATTCCATCCCATATGTATCATACTCAATATAAATCTGAGGCATCGTGACAGCCAAGCTCTCTTCATCCACGGTCGGTGTCCTAGGAGGGCTCTGTCTGTTCATCTGCTTTTGATCCCCATATGTGTGTTCCTGAATCCGTGTGTTCCTGCATCCAGCTCCTCCCTGCTGCTGACCCTAGGAGCCCAGTCCAGGACTTTCCCAGGGACTGCCCTGGTTCCTCAGTGGTGAAGTGAGCATTACTGGGGGGGGGGGGAGTGTGATAGCGTTTTTTGTATATATTTGTATATATTTTGTTATTTTCTTTTTCATAATTACTGTTTCATTAAAGCTGTGTCATTTAGTTTCCAAATTTTAAGGCTTTCTCCCTTATTCTCTTTCCTGTCCCTTTCTGGGAAGGGAGTGGGGTTTTTAGAAAGCATCTGTCAGTCATTTAATTGCTGGTCCAGAATTAAAGCTCAACAAGCATTGCTGCTCTTGGGAGATACAAAAGACAACTTAGTACAAAAGAATCCAACAAAACTTTTATTGTACCCTTTCTTTTCACAGTATCTTAAGAACACTGCCCAGCGCTGTCACCACTGTACTTCAATGCCTTAGAATTATCTTTCGGAATAGCAAGCAGAAGATAAATTACTAAAAACATTGAAAAGTTTTTAAGCATGTACATTCACATGCACTGACACATTCTGCTGTGGTACTGTGCAGTAGGTAAAGGTCTTCATAGGAAGAAAACAATTTAATTTGCAGTAATTTAATTTCATTTAATTACAGATTTTTGGCACGCGGTTTCCACAACATTCTCTTGTATGTTTTTAAGAACTAAACGTATAGAACTAGAGGCATATTAGTTTATTTATATGCACATAATCAGATAGCAGATCAGTAAGCAAGAGTTCCTAAATATGTATATTGTTATTATCTCTTTTACAGACTGTTATCCATTTGATGGATTAATGTGTGTGTGAGAGACAGCAAAAGAGGCAGTGAAAAGAATTAAGAAAACCGTGTTTCATGTGCATGACAATCCTAGCACATTTAATGTGCACTTCTATCACTACCTAACAAATTTAGATAAATCTTTCAGAACTCTTAAATTGACAAAATGTAGCTATGAAAGGTAAGACACCATAAGACAGAAAAGGAGACCATCACCGCTTAGTGCTGGTGAGTGAGAGAGCATGAATCTTTCATACCAGACTTTCAGTGTCAGATAATGATGAGATATCAAAGTTCTTTTTCTTAGCTTGGCATAAAGAGAGAACAAAAACTTGTCTCCAGCAGACTGGGAAACTCCAACAGATTCAAACCCAAAATTTTAGTAAGAGAAGAGGAAGATGGAGCAATGTATGAGTCCTATCCGAGGTGCAGGGAGCTCAGTGAACATGTGGAAATATTTATATTATAGCATTGCAAACAAAAAAGGGAAGTTGTGCAGATGAGATGTACCTGTATATAGAGCAGATGATGGAGTCAGATTTTGTGGCTGGAGAGCTCAGTTCCCCAATTATTCCTAGACGTAATGTAAGTATAGGCTAGGTTGTGGACATTAATCCTCTATACAGCATGAGATCTCTATAGCGCTGATATGCTTGTTTTGAGTTCCCTCCAACCTTGGAGATCTTCTTTAAAGTGTAGTAGAGTCCATCAAGTATCAATGAAGGAATATATTGTAGCGGATCTATAATGGCTTGCAGATGTCTTTCAAGACTAATTAAGCTGAATGGAGCTCAAAAATAGAGGTGCTTTTCTCCTTTCCCTTCTCCCCACTTTCTTTGATGGCATGTCTTTACCCTGTTACATGCATTCAGACAGACAATTGATGTAAAACAGTAGAAAGGTATCCTCCAGACATTGCATATTCTTGGTTATTTTCCCCCCTTTTTTCAGTCTATGCATAATGCATAATGGAAGAAGAAAAAAAAAAAAAAAGAATTTGATCTTAGATTTCCAAGAGAGAGGACTGTTGAAATTAGAAACAAGAAAGCAGTGAAAAATGTATATACTAATTATGCTGGAGGGGGCTGACTTTCATCTTCATTAGGCATTTACTGTCTGCACTTCAAGAAACTGCAATAGTATGTTCCTCTGTAAGCATATTCAGAGATGCCTCTTGACTTCTGATGGAGAATATAGCATATAAGATAATTTTAAGAGTTCAGAGAATCTCAGCATTTTCCAGAGATTCTCAGGCCCATCTAAAACTCTAGTTTCAGTTGAGCTGAGCTCCAACTCAAGGAGCTATTACTGTCCAAAGGGAAAAAAAAAAGTGTGAAGATTATAGATTTCTAGAACATATCAACAAAATAATGAGAAATAAAATATCTCTGTGTCCCCTCTTGAGGAGGGAATTAATTAGAGGTTACTTGGGAGATTAAATTAACATGGCAAAATTACCTTGGTGTTTAGAGTCTTTGAGAAGAATCTTTAAAAACAAATTAAGCTCCCTAAAATCTAAGTACCAATTATACTGAATACTGACAGTGGGATGAGAAAATCACAAGCAGGTGATGGAGATCAGTTTGTTGCTGAAGAAGTAAAATGGATTTCTAGGAAAAAAATCCACCAAGGGGTCTTCAAGACCTCCGTCATTAGAAGGCAGGTGCTTGAACCGCCATTTGTTTCACAGTGAAAAGCATGCACAATCATTTGGGAAGGACCCTCAGGAGGTCTGAAGTCCAGCCTCCTGCCCAAAGCAAGGTCAGCTTTGGGATGATACTAGGCTACTCAGAGCTTTTTTTACAACTCTTGAAAACTCCAAGTGCAGAACTTTCCTGGCACGTAAAAGGGACATCTGTCACTCACCAGCTGCCCACCACCCACTATCTGCTTCCAGCTGTCCCCCAGATACTTCTACACTGCCAACTCTCTGCCAGGTCAACTCTATCTGGATCAGCAGGTGATAACCATACTCAAAGTTAAAATAAATATTGACGGGCTATTAACTCCAAAGATAATTCTTCCTCTATTTTTTTCCCCTAATATATGACTTGTGAGTTATAACACTTTACATATTTCCATATTTTAGTAACTGAATGCAAATAATGACATATTGAGAAAGATGAAAATAAAAAAGTTTTAAAGCTGAATACAAGTTCCTCAAAATGGTCTGTGACACTTCCCACAATTTTATTGTTATTACCTGTCTTCACATAGACAATTACTTAAATAAATTTTTAATGGACTTTTTATATTAACTACATTTTATTAAGCCATTATTACTCATTAGTTGTGGATATACACTTTTTTCATTTAATTTTTTTAAATTTTTATAAAACCAGAAATATGCTAAAGCATAGATTAGTCTTTGTGTTAGTAACTTCCACGTTGTCTCAAATATATTTGTCTGCAATATATACAAACTATTAAAAATTAAAATAAATTTTTTAAAAGAGTGTTTTAGATAAAGCAATCCCATATACTAGTATAAAAGTGGTCAGCTAACATGATTTGCTGTTAATGGAGTATGGGCAACCTGGAAGTGTTTGAGAAAAATTCATCATTTTTACATCCTTTATATATCATGGATTGATTTATCACAAAATACTTGTAAACATCCAGCTGTTCAATTTACACAATATTAATATCCATTAGATAAAAAATGTGCAATGAAAAATTATTAAAATAAATTATCCATTTGAAGTTTAAGTTAAACAAAAGGTATTACTTTTTAACATAGTATTTTCACACCATTTCATTTTAAATGTCAAAGTTACTGGTACAGTGTATTGTGGATGCCAGAAAGTAAAATTGTTTATTGAAGAAGTGAGTGAAATTCTGGAAAAAAAGTTCATGGAAGACTGTTATACACAGAGTTGTGTAGTTGTGTGTATAACCTCTTGTAAAGGAAGGGTCCATGCTGAAATTGCTAGAAAGGCAGAAGAATAAGCAGAAGAATATTGCGTATTCCCTGTACTCTGATACACTTCTTGTTGCTGACACTGGCAGAGACAGGGTGCAGAGCTGGCCACACCTTCAGCCTGACCCAGGGCAGCTGTTTGTGTGTTCTAGTTCACTTTGCAAATGTTGTATTTGTATTTTCCCCAAGTCACAGCCTCATGCATAGAACAGTGTAAATTAAACATTTTTGTACCACGAGAAGAAAATAAGATCTAGCATTTAGTTTGACCTGATGTTCTCAGTGTAATGTAAATCAGAAGCAACTCTGTTAAAATCAATAACGCTACAACGAAGTAGAAGTGATAATGAGGGCATAATGACACCGAATGACTATTTCAAATTTGCTGTTTTTTGGGTTTGGACATGTGCTTTGGGGTTTTATCAGCGGGTGTTTTGGGTAGTTTTTTTTCATTTTGTTTCTATTGTGAGCCATATAAAAGAAATGAAACTTCTTACACATTCTTTCTATCTCTACCTTCTTCCTGATTTGAATAAAAAACCCTATCATTTTACCATATATAAACATTGCTTTCAGAATTATACTTGTTTTTTCTTCACATTTTTCAACTGAAATGCACAATTGATTTACTATATTTAATTTCAGAATGGTGTCTTGTAACACAAGATTACTTTTTCAAACTGCAATTTATAACACATGAAGTATCATGTTTGCACTCTGAAGCCCTGATAAACTTGCTTTCATCAGGTTGTCATAGTCTAAAAATTCTGTCCACAGTGAAATTTATTTCTAGAATACTGGATGAATGTGCTGGTGTTGGAAGGTGGGCTGTGCTACGTCTCATTAGAATAGGTTTTTCCCTAAAGAAATAAAAAAGAAGATCTAATTGGAAAGTCCCCTTTAAGCCTGATTTTACAAACTGATCTCTGACTGACTCTGATAGGTGCATTCCTTCGAGTGAAAAATTGGGTAGAGGTCGTAAATGACATGCATGGATATACCAGGATCTTCTGAAGAAAATCTTGTGGAAGAAAGAAATTTACACTTCGTGGAAGAAGAGACTTGTCACTTGGGTGAACTATAGAGACATTGTCAGGGTATGTAGGAAGGCAATACGAAAGGCCAAACCCTCTTAGAACTTAAACTGGCAAAGGAAGTAAAAGAGAACAAAAAGAGCTTATTCAAATATATCAGTAGTAAAAGGAAGAATAGGGAAAATGTGGGCCCACTGCTGAATCAGGTGGGAGCCCTGATAACAGAGGATGCAGAGAAGGAAGAGTTGCTGAACACCTTCTGTGCTTCAGTCTTTACTAGGACCAGCCCTGATGAACTTCAGACCCTGGATATAGGAGAGGAAGCCTGGAGGAAGGAAGATTCTCCATTAGTCAATGAAGAGTTGGTCGGACATCAGTTATGCACCTTCTGTGCTTCAGTCTTTACTAGGACCAGCTCTGATAACAGAGGACGCAGAGAAGGAAGAGTTGCTGAACACCTTCTGTGCTTCAGTCTTTACTAGGACCAGCCCTGATGAACTTCAGACCCTGGATATAGGAGAGGAAGCCTGGAGGAAGGAAGATTCTCCACTAGTCAATGAAGAGTTGGTCGGACATCAGTTATGCACATTGAATGTACACAAGTCCATGGGCCCTGATGGGATGCACCCAACCGTGTTGAGAGAGCTGGCTGATGTTATCGCCCTGCCACTCTCCATCATTTTTGAAAGATCCTGGCAAACAGGAGAGTTGCCTGAGGACTGGAGGAAAGCCAGTGTCACTCTAGTCTTCAAAAAGAGCAAGAAGGAAGATCCAGGAAATTACAGATTGGTCTGGAGTAGTCAGCATGAATTTACCAAGGGGAAATCATGCTTGACTAATCTGATAGCCTTCTATGATGTTGTCACTAAAGGGATAGATGAAGGAAAACCAGTGGATGTAGTCTACCTTAACCTTAGCAAGGCCTTTGACACAGTCTCCCATAACATCCTCACGAGCAAGATGAGGATATGTGGGATAAAAGAATGGACAGTGAGATGGATTAAGAATTGGCTACGCAATAGAGCCCAAAGAGTGGTGATCAATGGTGTAGAGTCCAGCTGGAGACCTGTAACTAGTGGAGTCCCTCAGGGATCAGTGATGGGTCCAGCCCTGTTCAACATCTTTATCAATCACCTTAATGATAGGACAGTGTCTTCTCAGCAAGTTTCCTGATGACACGAAGCTAGGAGAATTGGCTGATTCACCTGAAGGCTGTGTGGCCATTCAGCAAGATCTGGACAGGCCAGAGAGCTGAGCAAAGAGGAATATAATGAGGTTCAACAAGACAAAATGCAGAGTCCTGCACCTGGGAAAGAACAACAAAATGCACCAATACAGGCTAGGAGGTGATCTGCTAGAGAGCAGCTCCATGGAGAAGGACCTTGGAGTCCTGGTAGACAACAAGTTATCCATGGGACAACAATGTGCCCTCTTGGCCTAGAAGGCCAATGGTATCTTGGGGTGCACCAAGAGGAGTGTGTCCAGCAGATTGAGGGAGGTTCTCCTCCCCCTCTACTCGGTCCTGGTGAGGCCTCACTTGGAATATTGTATCTGGTTCTGGGTTCCCCAGTTCAAGAGGGACAGGGATCTACTTGAGAGAGTCCAACAGAAGGCTATGAGCATGATTAAGGGACTGGAACACCTGCCTTACAAGGAAAGGCTAAGAGACCTGGGGCTTTTCAGTCTAGAGAAGACTGAGGGGGAGTCTAATTAATGTCTATAAATACATGAGGGCTGGGCATCAAGAAGGCGGGGACAACCTCTTTTCACTTTTGCCCATTGATAGTAGGAGGGGCAATGGATTCAAACTCGAGCACAGGAAGTTCCACCTCAACATGAGGAAGAACTTCTTTACTGTAAGGGTTACAGAGCACTGGAACAGGCTCTCCAGAGAGGTTGTGGAGTCTCCTTCTCTGGAAACTTTCAAGAACTGTCTGGATGCCTTTCTGAGTGATCTGCCCTGTTTTTTGGTCCTGCTCTGGCAGGGGGGTTGGACTCGATGATCTTCAGAGGTCCCTTCCAACCCCTGACATTCTGTGGTTCTGTGACTTGTAGACCTCCAGTCTCTCTGATTATAATTCTCTGGGTGAATAATTACATTTTGTATTTATGCTATGGTATGTATTATTTAAATAGAAAATTTAGAACTTTATCTTATTTACACATATAGAGTAAATCCAATTGGCCTGCTGTTCATCTTCAACTTTCAGATATGTTCATAGTCTGAAACACTATTCACCCAGAATATTAGCCAGAAAAATATTGTATCAGCTGGTTTGGGGTTACTAGCTTGGAGGAGCCTCCTTAATTCATTTTTGGGCCCTTCCTTATCTCACTGTTATAGAGAGCAGATAATTGTACAGTATTTGACAACATCTTTATCCCCAGGTGTGAGCTCTTATAACTGAATGATATGAAAGAGGGTCTCACATTTTTCCTCTTATCCTTCAGTGTAGAAGCCATTCAGCAGTTTAGTCCCTATGATTTACTGGTTGGATAGCTAAGTAAACATATAAGAGATATGATTTGCCATCTTCAAAATGTTACATCACTGATTTTTATCTTAACAACAAAATAATTTTCCTTATAAAGTGCAAAGTTAATTTAATCTTTAGCCTCAGTATTGTAATTTTAAATGGATTACATGCCAAGAGTTTTTGACTGACTCTCCTAGTTGCTTTTACACCTATTTTCTGCTTAACTGCTAGCAGAAATGGTACTGTGTGTAAATTAATCTGGAAGCCTGAAGCTAAGGAGTTTTTTATTATAATACAGTCTTCTGAGTCATACTGCTCTCTTCTGTTAAACAGGTATCTCAAACATCAGATACCACATGACATTTTATAACTTTGACTAGAAATAAATAGCTGTGTGCAGCCACTAGGTTAAGTTCTAAACATTAAAAAGACACATTCACAGTAAAACATACACAGACTAATAAGAAATATGGAGGATGCCATAGAAAAAAAACAAAAAAACAAAAAAACAAAAAAACCCTATTGTTAAATAATCCTAAGTATGAGCTGGACAGTTATTTTGGCAAATATGTCCATGCCAAGTCACTCTGAAACACTAAGAAAGATCCATGTCTCCTGTTCTTGTGACAATTAATAAATGGCAATTGAAAACATAATTTTAAGGTCCCACTCTATGGATATTTTCCATGGAATACTGGTCATAAGCACCCTTGCCCAGCTCTTTGTGTAATCACATTGAAAGCCATTAAAACACTGAAGCACTGGTAGAGCTGCACCATGTCACTGTGCTACTAAGTTCTTCAGCTCTGAATTTGAAACATGTAAATCAATAAAAAATAAGCACATGCTGTAATGTACAATAGCCAGTTATAACCAGGACACTGAACAAGTCTGCTATGCTCAAACTAAAAGCATGAGCATATTAGATGTTACGCATGGTACCTACACTAAAATAAAATTCCTGCCTCGGAAACAGGCATTATTTGTAGACCTTGTTAAACTGCTGGCTCAAATGGGCAATGAAGTCTTTTCAATTCTCCAATAACTCTTCCAAAGTTCTTTCAGAAGTGTTCTGAGAAAACAGCACTAAGTGAAAATTAGTGGTTTAGAAGACAGTTTTTGCTGGAATAAACTTTCACCACATCAGAAATATGTCACATTCTATTTCCTCTTTTGTTCTTTCATCACAATTGATAAAAGAGGAAACAAGAAGAGAACGAGTCGCTGTGATTGTACTGCAAGATAATTCTAGGTCAAAAACCAGCTAAAGAACTGTGAACAGGATTTGGGGGTGGGGGAAAGTGTTTTACATCATTCTACTGATTGCCAGAACTATGCAGGCACAAAGTACTGAAATACCCACCTTCAATATTATTTTGATAAAGTAAGAAAAAGGCAGAAAAGCTCATAGAGTGCTTGGACAATAGCTAACCTAGGACTACATGAAACAGTTCAGGTGGATGAAAACTGCAGTGAATTCATTTTGGAAAGAACTTTCTTATGTTTCAACACTACAGCAGGTATCATTTGGGCATGGTATTAATAAAAATGGAATGGGCACTACCAGTTAGATACAGAACTGCCAGATTTCCTGTGCACTTACATTGAGCTGCTAGTTCTATTTGACCCTGCCAACCATTCGATCTGTGTGTGCCCTAATACAGCTCATAACAAAGGACATTTCATGTCATTTATTTAAACCATTGCCTACTTAAGAACATCTCATAGCATGGTATTATAGCCCATATGTACGAGAAAGGAACCCTATTCCTAGTGAGGGCAAACTAGGTAGATAAGATTTGCCTGAGATGCTCTTGATATTACCCAACCCCTGCAACTGTAGATTCCATCAATCTAACTGATGACCCATTTTAAACTAGTAGTATCAGCTAACAGAGTTCTTAAAACTTACATCATTACTTGTACCACTGTAAAGGAGGGAGGAGGATGCAATGCTCAACATAAGCTGGAAAGGTGTGCTTGCAGCCCAGAAATCCAATATCCTGGTCTGCATCAAAAGAAGTATGGCCAGCAGGTCAAAGAAGGTGATTCTCCCCCTCTACTCCACCCTCGTGAGACCCCACCTGGAGTACTGTGTCCAGTTCTGGAGCCCCCAACACAGGAAGGACATGAAGCTGTTGGATAGAGTCCAGAGGAGGGCCATGAAGATGATCAGAGGAGTGGAGCATCTATCCTTTGAGGACAGGCTGAGAGAGTTAGGGTTGTTCAGCCTGAAGAAGAGAAGGCTCCAGGGAGGCCTTACATCAACCCTACAATGGGGAGTGACTTTTTATAAGGGCATGTAGCAATAGGACAAGGGGTAATGGCTTTAAACTGGAAGAGGGGAGATTTACATTAGATATTAGGAAGAAATTACCCAGTGTGAAGGTGGTGAGACACTGGCTCAGTTTGCCCAGAGAAGTTGTGAATGCTGCCTTCCTGGAGGTGTTCAAGGATAGGTTGGATGGGGCTTGGAGCTACCTGGTCTAGTTGGAGGTGTCCCTGTCCATGGCAAGGGGCTTGGAACTAGGTGATCTTTATGACTCCTTCCAACCCAAACCATTCTATGCTTCTGTGTGTCCATGAAAAAAGGCAGATGAGTTAGGAATCATCTCTGGTTAACTCACTTGTGCTACTGCTAGGTTTCATCAGAAACAAAAGAGAAAAAATAATAATTTTATTTTGCTATTATGTATAGGGTATTTATTTTCTCTTTGAAAAACTAATATATGGGAGAATGAACCACTTCAGGTTTATGTTCTGAGGTATTGTTTTTGTGAATTTCCACCCCCAGCTTCCTCAGTTTGCAGGAGGGGGTGACTACTTTGTTAGCTTTGAGTGCTCCAGTATCTGCTTTTCCTTTTCCTTCTGTTATCAACACATCTTTTTATTTCAACACTTCCCAACTGCATCTTTCTCATTCTCTATTCTGATGTCTGCCTCTTTTTTCTTTCCTCCAACTAATTTTGAACAAATCAAGCCTATGAAATTTTCCTTACAAAGAAGCTTGAATCCATTAGAATCCATTAAAGTGAAACCTTCAGAGATCTCTCATCAGGATATAAAACCCTCCCACCTGAACAAAGAGATAAGGCTGGAGAGAGAATGCACTTTTCTAAGGTTGGGACACTATTTATTTAAGTTTAATTTTTCATGTTGATAGTTTTCAAATCACAGAATCACAGAATCTTAGGGGTTGGAAGGGACCACAAAAGATCATCTAGTCCAACCCCCCAGCCAGGCAGGGTCACCTAGAGTACATCACACAGGAACTTGTCCAGGTGGGTTTTGAATGTCTCCAGCGAAGGATACTCCACAACCTCTCTGGGCAGCCTGGTCCAGTGCTCTGTCACTCTCACAGTAAAGAAGTTTTTTTCTGATATTTACATGGAACCTCCTATGATCCAGTTTGGACCCATTGCCCCTTGTCCTGTCACTGGACGTCACTGAAAAAAGCCTGGCTCCATCATCCTGACATTCTCCCTTAACATATTTGTAAACTTTGATGAGGTCGCCCCTCTGTCTCCTCTTCTCCAAGCTAAAGAGGTCCAGCTCCCTCAGCCTTTCCTCATAAGGGAGATGTTCCATTCCCTTAATCATCTTTGTGGCTCTGCGCTGGACTCTTTCAAGCAGTTCCCTGTCCTTCTTGAACTGTGGGGCCCAGAACTGAACGCAATACTCCAGATGTGGCCTCACCAAGGCAGAATAGAGGGGGAGGAGAACCTCTCTTCACCTACTAATCACACCCTTTCTAATGCACCCCAGAATGCCACTGGCCTTCCTAGCCACAAAGGCACATTGCTGGCTCATGGTCATCCTCCTGTCCACCAGGACCCCCAGGTCCCTTTCTCCTACATTGGTCTCCAGCAGGTCAGCTCCCAACCTGTACTGGCATGTGGGTTTTTTCTTCCCCAGATGCAAGACTCTACACTTGCCCTTGTTGAATTTCATCAAGTTTCTTCCCGCCCAACTCTCCAGCCTGTCTAAGTCTCTCTGAATGGCAGCACAGCCTTCTGGTGTGTCAGCCACTCTTCCAAGTTTAGTGTCATCAGCAAACTTGCTGAGGGCACACTCTATTCCCTCATCCAGGTTGTTGATGAAAATATTGGATAGTACTGGTCCTGGCACCGACCCCTGAGGGACTCCACTAGTCACACACCTCCAACTAGATTCTGTCCCATTGACCACAACTCTCTGACTTCTTCCTTTCAACCAGTTCACGATTCATCTCACTACCTGATCATCAAGACCACACTTCCTTAGTTTATCTACGAGGATGCTGTGGGAGACAGTGTCAAATGCTTTACTGAAATCAAGATAAACCACATCTACCACTCTACCATCATCTATCCACCTAGTTCCTTCCCCATAGAAGGCTATAAGGTTGGTCAAACATGACTTCCCCTTGGTAAAACCATGTTGACTGCTCTTAATGACCCCCTCATCCTTGATATGCCTAGGGAAGGCATTAATTGAAATGAATTCATTAATTTTTTTAATTTCATATTTGTTAACCCTTTCACCTGAAGTTAGATTGGTCCTTTTTTTTTTTTTTCTTTATTCTTTTTTCTGCATGGTATCAGGGGTAATTAACAATGCTTGGATAAGAAACATTGTAGAAAACAGGTATTTTGGAACTTATGCTGTCTCTATTAATCTGTAAAAATATAGCAGACATTCATTTTATTAATAGTTCTAATATTTTTCTAGTACCAAAACCAAATTAGAAGAAATTATGTAAGTAATCTTCAGAGCTTGCTATAAAACAGTCTTTTTTCCTCCCTCTTCTTTGTCATTATTATTTTTTTTCCAAATGATCAATTAAAATCTCCATTTGTTACTTTACAAAGCCATGATTGTCATTATACTGACATATGCAGATGGTAATTACTGTTTCAATTGCTAGCTGTACATCAGTAAAAGTTAAGACTGTTCCACTGAGGTAGCACAAAGCTTTTTAATAAGTCAGCAGTTTTGCGCCTACAAAAAAAATTACAATCTAAATATAGACCAGTGTATCTTATTTTTTGCCCAGAGAAAAAGTACCTACCAGATTTGTTAAAAGTTTCTGGTACATAGCAGTTTTAATGTCCAAATAAGTCTGCTCATTAAAAAAAAATTATAGTTTATGCACAATATAGAACACATGAAAATTTAAATATAAATTTAATATAAAAATAACTGATAACATTGAGAATTCAAATTGAAATTTAGGCTCTATATTCTTGTACTGAACCACTGAATTATTGAAAATGATGAATATTTTGTTCAAAATTATCAGAAGAGGCCATTTCAGAAAGTCAGATTATATTGCCACTGGACATTGTGCAGAGCAAAAAGTATAACTGGATACAAAACAGAAAATTCATGGAAGATACATGAGTAGCTATTAAAAGTAATGATCTAAATACTATCCAATGAATAATTGATAGAAACTGAAAGGATATACTAAAGGGTTACTCTAAAATTGAGCTCTTTTCTAAACATCTGCTAGTGGCAACTGTCAGAGCAAGGCTGGAGTCCTATATGGATATTGTGGCTATGCTATGACTTGTCTGAAGGAAGTTATTCTACAGACTTCTGTTTTCTTGACTATGCGTTCTGTGAAGACTACCTAGAGGATTCCCAGAAGGACCATTTACACCTACCTAATGCCAAAGACTTCAGCACTGCCACGGGGACTCACAAGCCTGGTTTCAGTTCTCATTTCCAAGTGATACTGTGCTAGCTGCTGCCTAAACTGCCTCTGCATTAATCATTGATGTAAACAAAGACATTTCAATGGGAAATGGTGAGCTTAATCCTGCAGCTGTAACATAAACTCTGTAAGGACACCCCAAAGGCTATTCTGGTCCTCTCAGGTTTTTTTTTCTTTTACACCTTTTTTTGTAATCTTTGTTACTGCAACTGCTTAGGCCCAGCTCAACCTGAAGATCTAGACCTGATGAACAAATATGGACTGAAGACCCAGCACTGCCTTTATGATGCTGCACAACTAACAGGGTTTCCAGAAATTTTTTATGTGAAGGAATAAAATAGACATAATATGTTGTTGGCTGATGTCCTAATGTTGCCATGTTTATGTCAGAATTTGGAAGCATAAATCCATGCTCGAGAGACTGACCATTGCATAACATAACCTCGTACCTCTTGATTCTAACCAGGAATACCTTATTGGTATGGTGTGGGCAAGTCCACCAAAGGCAAAGCTGTGATTAAGGTTACCAATGCCATTCTCTGAATTAACTTCCTTTGTGGGGGCCAAATAAGAGACATGGATTAAAAATATCTCTATGTATTTTCCTGCTTGTCCTTGCTCTTACTGCTTTTCTCTTTACCTTCCCTTGAAATTTAGCATAACCTTCTCTTTTGTCGATTTTCGTATCTACATCCTGCCACAGACAGGAGTGGATGCTCTTAAAGTCACTTAAAGAATTACCAACCAAGATATCAAGAAAAGGTGATTATTAATATAGATTTATAAAAGTGCAATGTAACAGAATTTGATGGCAATGTTCTATTACTTACTATGTGGAAGGGACATGTAGGGGTTGGAATTCAGTTGGAGTGATTTACATGGGGATCAGGGGAAATGATTTGTACAGGGATAGAGGAGACTGAGTTAGGAACAGGTTAGAGTGATTTGCACAGGAACCAGGGAAAAGAATGAGGAAGACTCTCCCATTGAGTCACAGGTTTCAGAGTGGACCCCCTTGTTTTCTAAACTCCTTCTCAGAAAGGAGTCTAGGTGTGGCTGAATCCACTCCTAGGCCCAGACTTGGGCAACAGTTTACAACTAAAGTGTTCAAGTGTAGGAATTTCAGTGTAGTCCTTTAACACATAATTATGAGTCTGGCATGATTTAAAATACCAGTAATTTGAGATTGATTGACATTATATTGAATAAAAAAATTAATTTATGTGGTTTTCAAGCAACTTCATGAATAATCAACAATTTGTTATAACCAATATGAATGTTAAATTACAAATTTGACAAAGTTTCTCAACTAAAATGCATGTTGCCTGCACACATACACACACAGAGAATTACAGAGATAACCTGTGTTAAGATGTTAAATTTTGGTACCTAATTGTATGAAAAAAGTTACAGCATACTCTTGATTACCCCACAGAATCAAATAATAACTACCTAATATAATTTGACTTTTCCCCTGTTATTAAGAGAAGCAGCCAGTTACTTAATCTTCCCAATCAGATAAAACAACTTCCTTTGTGAGATTCATGCGATGCAGGGTCAAAGTATAGTGCAATCCTGGGGAGCTCCTGTGAGGGTTTTACCCCTCACTAAGGGAAAATTGTCTCCCATAAAGAACTATTCACCTAGTAAAGGAGACAGGACTGCACCAGGACAAGCCTGGGCAAGCCTTAGACCAAGGCTGCTGCTAAGCCCTGGATGGGACTCTTGCAGCTGGCTGGATAGCTATCTGATTGGCTGGAATTATATGTAAATGAACGGATTCAAAAGATGCGCCAAATCAGAAGGCTCCTAGGGGCTATAAAGAGACCGCTCGCGGGAGCTCTCTCTCTCTCTCTTTTCGTCGCTGGACCTTCCTGCCGCCTCGCTGCCCTGCCGCCTCGCTGCCCTGCCGCCTACCTGCACCCGTCTGTGCCGAGGAGGAGAGGTAAAAGAGCCACGGATCTCGGCTACGGAGGCTAGGTCTCCACCCGAGAATCCAAAAAGGGGAAGCCTAAAGAACTATAAAGCTACTACTCGAGAGCCGGGCTTAAAGCAGGAGCGGTAAGCTCAGTATCTGCTAGCCCCACTGCCTCGAGAGCACCTAAAAGAGCAGTGAATCTTCCCCAAAGGCGCTCCCTCTCTCTCTTCCTCCTCCCGTTGGGGAAGACGCCCGCAGCCTGCCGTCTGCCGCGAGCCGCTTTGCTATAGCGCAGCCCGCAGTCTTAAAGGCGCCGCTACAGCTGCCGTGAAGCCTGCAGCCTGCCGCCGCACCCAGAGCCGCTGCTGCCTTTGCTGTAAAGCCGCAGACCGCCACGTGGAAGCCGCCATCTTAAAGTTACAGACCGCCTTGTGCAGCTTGTCGAGACTGTAAGATGTAATAATATTTCTTTTTCTGTCATTAACCACAATCTTTCCCTGGGGTAAACCCACAAACGGCCCTCACTTCCACGCGCGACATCGACCCTATTGAGAGGGAAACTGCGTCGCGCTGTACCAGCCCCCTCTATCATAAGTTTTCTTCTCTCTTCAATCTAAACTCCCACACACATACACACACACCCCCCTTGCGTCCTACCTTCTAAATTTACCTCCTACATATTTGTGACTCCATTCAAACAGTTAAAACATATAAAATATAACTCTTTGTCTGGTCTTCATTGCGTGCGGACGTGTGTGCTCTCCTATTTAGGGCTTCTGGTATATCATACATTGGCGTCATTGCCATCCCCAAAATCAGGGGCGAATCCTAAATATAGAAGGGCTAACCGCTCGAGCTCATCCGAGTCCAAGTCACCGCTTGGACCGGGACAGCTACAAAGGGCTTCCCTTTTAAGAACAATATTTATAGAGTCTCAAGATGATTGGCTTTGGTCAGTATTTTTCCATGATTGCCACGATTTGGATTAGGTCATCTCTGGCAACTTTCAGAGTGGGCCTGTGATCTGAGCAGGCGGGGTCCCAGGTGTGTTTTGCAAACAACAGTGTTAGGTGCAGTTAGGGAGTTCCCAGTCACCCCAACTCACTGTGCCTGCATTAGAATCCAGTTCTTTCAACTCACTGCTCCAGCAGCCAAGGCCAGAAAGTGCTGGACCATCACATCCCACTGCATCTGCTGCAGAAATAAGAACAATGTTGGGCCCACTGCACTCGTAACTAAAGGAAGAACAATGTTGGCTGGTGTTCACGTAGCAATGTGGCTCAGTGAGAGGGGGGTCTTTACCACCACACAGCCACACATTTTTGTCTCCCCCATATCTTCTTTCATGATGCTGTGATGCAAAGGTAATTCATTGAATTTAAATGAAAAAACTATTCAAAGAAAGAAAGGTAAAATGGAAGAAGCCATTAAAAACTTCCTGACACGTTTCTCTTACATGAGGAGATTATAAAGTCTTTTCTTTCCCTACTTTTACATTGTCTATGAAATACTATGTTTTATGTTATTTACCCTCTCAACCCTACATGATATGTAGGGTAATTGAACTAAGTGTAAATTCATTACTGGCAACCGTAGCAGCTGCTGAGACACAATATAGTCTTTCATGGCCTATAATACTCTGTTAAATGAGCATTTAGCATATTATCAACATTCTTGTGTGTACAGGGCCTGTGTGGGTGTGTGGTTACTGGTAGGGGTCAACCCACCACATTATGCAATTAATTTTTTAACACTTCACTCAAAATGATGATATTACTAATTACCAAGTACCTGTATTTTCATGTCCTGTGCCATGATGAGATTGTGGGTTTTTTCATTTTTTAATATATTTTTGATTGCTCATAAACATGATTATCCAGAAAATTAAAATCTGCTCTGCATTTTTTTAGCTAATGTTTTCTGCTACTAGAGTTATGTTGTGTACATTTTTTATAAAATGCTGTCTAGTTTCACAGGAGCATTTGAAGGAAATAGAGAATGATCTTATACTGATGAAATATTCATCATTGAATATTTTTGCTTTGGTTGTGTCTGTATCTCAATTAACATTTTACACGGGTGACGATTTAAGATACACTTTTGTGCAGTAACTAATTATAAATGATTAAAGTAAATTAGAGCACAATTCATAAGGGTCAGAAACAATTGCCAACTTCTTGTGAGATACTAGTTTTTTTCAAGCTCTCTCATTAAGGTTTTTCTGCCTTCTAATGCTTGTCTCTCATAGTTGATAATAAACAGTGGTGAACCTATGAATCCAAATTCTCTGGACCTGACAATACCATTATTGAAAGGTGTCTCTGAAGGTCAAAACTGGCAATATTTGAGCTTTTGGTAAAATACGTGTCCAATCTTTCTTTGAAGTGAACTGGGAATTGTGGCTGGGAGCATATTTTACCAAGTGACAATGAAATATAAAGCCCTAGATTGCTTCAGCATCTTTGAAATTCCAGGACATAAGGGACAATTCTCTTTTAAGAAGCAATGATATTAAGTATCATTGGTCAACATATGGTCAACAGTTATTTCATGGCTTGTATAGGAACCACAAGAAGGCTTTGGGTATTTCCCTTTTCTAGACTAGATTTACAAACATTTTTCAGATACTTCTTAAACTTGGGCTTAAGAATTATGGGTGTTTCTGTAGAGGTTAGGGCCGTCGGTGGCCTTCAAGGGGAAGCACATCTAAGACATGAGCTTAAGAAAAATTCAAGAGGCTCCTTTCTTCCCACACACTCTTATATTTACTTGACCTTTTACACAAAGAACCAAGTGATGGCTAGTGTGATCATATGAAGGAAGAAGTGATCCCTATATAGAGACAAGAAGAGGAGTGATCCAGGAAATGGACTACATTACTGCCCCAAGATTTTCTATTGCATCTATGATACTCATTAAGACTTTTTCTTATAAAAAGATCTTAATTCTTTTTAAAAATAAGAGAAAAATGTTTTCCATCATCAATGATCGTAAGGAAATAAAAGTGTCTATTTCATGCTTGGAGGATTGTGTATTTTAGGAGGAAGAATAAAATAAAACTCCCATTGTTTACCAGACCTCCCTTCAGCTTCAGAGCAGGAATATGAAATGTAGTATATCTCATTAAAGTAGAAATGTCAAGCCTAAGATGAGTTCTGAAGGACAGAAAAAGATAAAGATCCTTCTTGAATACCATGGCACTGTTAGTTCATAAAGGTGGGACTAGAATTGTAAACTAAGTTGTCAACTGATACTGAGAAGGAATTATACTAAAACAGCACTTTGATATATTAAGTGGGTGCAAGAATTTGAATACCATCTTTTTGAACCTAATGGGAATTACATGTTGAGCTAAATGCCTCAAAATGTCAGTCAGTAGTGCATGTGCTTTTGAGAAATTTTTCAGGAGGTGAGTAGACAGATTCTCTGTTCTTATAATACAGAAAAAAAACCCCAAACCTTTAGATGGTCTTTAAGAAGATATAGTAAGAAAATGTGGTGAAATGATAATTGAGGAATCATCAGCTCTTCTCTCATATTAAATAATTATACAAATTATAGGATGCGATTCAGAGAATTAGGAACCCATTCTCTGTCATCGTGTTCCTGTGCAGTCAATCTTATTCACATTCACTTGTCCTCTAATTCCTTACCTCTCAACTCTGTCATCTCCACCAGGGTGCATTCCCACTGCTCTCTCACATAAAGCATAACTCCCTGTCATTCCCAAAACACCTGTACCCATCCACTCTAGTCAGGAGAGCTACCTGTGATGACAATGAGATGGTATATATGATATACAAAAAACCACACAAAATCTCTGATTAACAATTAATTATCTTTACAGAGTAAACCAAGGCAGCTGCATGAAATTTCTTGTGAAGGACCACAGTAATGATAATATTAGGAGTGTTATTAAATGTTTTTATTGTGGTTTGGGCCTAACACAACAAGAAAGAACCAGCCACGTGCATGCTCACTCAGCTATGTCCCCCTCCCCCCTTAAGCATGCACTGGGAGGGGAAAGACAAGGGCCAACTAGAAGCTTGTGGGTTGAGACAAGGAAAAGGAGGGTTTCACTCACCATTTAAAGTCCCAGGCAAAACAGACTCACCTGGGGGCAAAATAATTTAATTTAACATTAATTGAATGCACACAGGACTCAGACAAAACAAAGAACAGTGCTGAAATATGTTACCCCACCCCTCCCTTCTTCCTGGGCCCAAATTACTTTATTCCCAATTTCTCTACCTCCTTCCCCTCAGAGGCACAGGAGGACAGGGGATGTGGTTTATAGTTCACAGTCTGCTGTTTCCTGCCCCTCCTTCCTCCTCAGGGTGAAGGATTCCTCCCAGTCCTCCCCTGTTTCCCCATGGGGTCCCTTCCATGGGAAAGAGTCCTTCATGAACCTCTCCATGAGTCCTTCCTACGAGGTCAGGAGCAAGTTGCTAAAGCATGGGCTTCTGACAGTCACAGGCTGCTTCGAGAATAGTCACTTCCCCTGGTGCAGGGTCCTCCACAGCTGCAGATCCAAGTTCACCAGCTGCAAGTCCACATTCACCCCTCCTGGTGCCTTCGGGTAATGTTCCACCATGTTCCTCCATGAATGCAGGGGGGCTGCCTGCCATCTCCCCATGGACTGCAGAGTAACTTCTTCTTGGGCACCTTCTTCCCCCTTGTTCCTCACAAACCATGGGATTTTCACCCTGGCACTGCTTTAGCCCCTACAGCACAGCTCCTTCCTCTCTGCTTGTTCTTTGCTCAGGTCTTGTATCAGTTCTTTCATATTTTAATCACAGAGGCACATCTATTGTCTTTCTAACGACCCAGCCTTAGCTACCTGAGCTGGGGGAGCTTTTGGTAGCCTCTTACAGGAGCCACCCCTGGGGCCCCTGTTACCAAAGCCATACCTGAACCAAACCAGCACAGTTTTTAATATTAAAAATAAAGTCTTAGTTAAAGGACAGCAGAAACTACATATTTACAAATACAAAAATGGGACACATTCAGTGTCACATGTCCAGCTTTGGGTTTTTTTACAACATGATAACTTTAAATGATCATACTTTATGTCTACTTATATAAATGAGAGTAGAGTCAGGTGCAGCATCTGTGAAAATCTTCTGAGAAACAAGCTGAAACCAGATCTAATGGCTTGTGCAATAAGTTACAGTGCTGATAGAACACATGCACAATATACATAACAATCAATATTTCACACTTCCTCTTGGTTAAAAAAATTCTAATTTTAAAGCATTTGGTATCATAATTTTTTTTATTAATCACCTCCGTTTCATTTTTCCCTCTGACAAGGGGTGTAAATAATTTCCTCAACACTTGTTTGCTGTGATGAACAATTATATCTACTTAATAAAAAGAGAGTGTTTTCTCTTAGTTCACCTCACTATATTGCTGTCTTCCTCCCCAACCTGATTTCTGCTATGAGTCATAAATGCAAAGTACTAGTGCTTAAGTAGTACATAATCATAGAGGATTATTATTCTGGATGAATAATGCATAGCTCTGACAGTAATTTCTTGCTATTATCTGGGAGTTATTAAAAATGAATAGCTGTTAGAAGTTTTGCAGTTGCCAAATTGGATATCTATAGTTTTTCATTGTGCTTGCTTTCAACTCTAATTGTTTCTGTTGTTTTTCATTGCCATATATATGAATATACCAATATTAAACAGAAAAGAAGAATAATGAAGGATTTTATTTCAACAAAACAATAGAAATTAACAGTAGCTTTCAACATTTTAAAATCAAACAAATAGTTGAATGCCCAGTCACCCAGTTTCAATTATTAAATCCATTTTGCAAATTCTGACCAGTAAGAGCAGAAAAAATATAGTGTATCTCATTTCCTCATTATTCTCCACTTTGTTTTTCATTATTGTAAATATACTTACTGATTTAACAATGGACTTCAAAAGGGCATTTTTTATTAAATAGAGAGACCAGAAACAAGAGACTTGACTGATGTAATTAATGGAACGTTACCAGGTGTTGGGTCCGGAAGAACCTGAAATTCTCTCATAAAGGAAAATATTACTTGAGTCCTTTCTTCACCCTTTTACAAAATCCTGAGTGACTGCTGCACCAGCTCCTTTATCTTTTTACCTCAAAATATTGTTATGGATGAAAAGGAAACACAATGCATAAAGCCAAGCATTTATTGTTAGTATAAGTGAAATCGTAACAATTTAATCAGAATTATAAGCTGTCCAGATTTAATTAGAATAAAATAAAAATAAATACTGAAAAAAGTCTCAATCATAATAGAAATATATTTAAAATTGTTTGCAAACCTTTTCCCAGTGTTGTTCTGTCAGTGCACTTCTGTGTCTTCATCTCTGCAACTTCAGTCTGGTGATGACAAAGGCAGGTGGGGTCTACAGTGATATGTCAGCATCTGGAGTCTTCTCTCAACTCCTTTGCTGGGAGGTATGTGTTACTGATGGTGGTGGTTTCTTCTTTGCTCCTTCTTTCTTCCTTCTTTCTTTCTTTCACAGACTTTCAGTTCATCTGGAGTTATTTTTGTATGTTTTCTAACACTCTTTTACACCTTGCTCTTTCTCCAGTGGTCTGTAACTCCATAGTGTATTAATTTTTTTGCATGTTAGATTAGACATTTTTGTCCTCCTTGTTTCCTCTACAAACAGGTTTTCCCAGCTCCAGGTCTGCATTTTTTTAAACTGACCATAGATTAATTTTTTATAGCAGGGGAAGTGGGATAAGCATAGGCTGTCCCATTTGTTATGATGCCATGGCTGTGCTCTTCTACACATATCCTGTGTGCCCACTTCTCTAGGTCTCTACACTCTTGGTTACATGGTTACACACAACATTGCTCTACTTTTTACAATTACATAATCACTGGAACAGGAAATTGAATGTAGACATGGTTCAGAAAATATTTGTAATTCCCTTAATTCCCACTGGCTATTCTGCAGTAACACAATGCCTCTGATTTGAAACCAAACTTTTGTGTTTAAGCTATGAAACTTTTCTTGATAAAAATCTCATACAAAATGGCTTATTGCTCTAAAATGTTTTGACCACAATGAATCTCCATTTTATGGAATTTTTTTTTTGCTTAAAAATTCTACTGTGACTTTGAAGTATGATTCATAATGCTAAAACTGCATGGAGCTAGCTGTAAGGAACTTGTAACATTAGCACAGAATACTGAGAAGAACCCTATAAACATAGGAATTACTGCAGAAATTCTTTTTAGTGAATACTGAGGTCAGAAATCCATTGTTATTCACCTGTGGTAATTTATACTTGTCAATACTGAGTTGCATGCATTACAAGTTTCTGATTTTATTTTCATCATCTCTTTTACAGAATGTTCAATATAATTTTCAAGTGGGAAGTATTGTACTTTTTTATTTGTAATACAAGTATTACAATATCAGACAGCAAAGAGAAATAGTGAACCCCGGACTTCCGGAGGGCTGACTTTGGTCTGTTCGGGACGCTGGTTCAGATTGTCCCTTGGGAGCCAGCCCTTGAAAACAAAGGGGCCCAGGAAGGCTGGGCATACTGTAAGAATGAAATTATGAACTTGCAGGAGAAGGTTGTCCCTATGTGCAGAAAAATGAGCTGGCGGGGAAGAAGACCAGCTGCAAGAACTTCCACAAGAACTCAGGAAAAAGAAAAAAATAGTGTATCAGCTTTGTTTAAGGATATTGTAAGGTCATGTAGGAAGAGAATTAGAGATGCAAAAGCTCAGTTAGAACTTAATCTGGCCATTTTTGTTAAGGATAATAAAAAGTGCTTTTATAAATACACTAGTAGCAAAAGGAGGGCCAGGGAAAATCTCCATTTCTTGTTGGATGAGGGGGGGAACAGTCACAAAAGAGAAAGAAAAGGCTGAGGTACTTAACACCTTCTTTGCCTCAGTCTTTAAAAAAAAGACAGGTTATCCTTAAGGGCAACTGGGCTCCTGAGCTGGTAGACAGAGATGGAGAGCGGAACACCCCTCCTGTAATCCAGGAGGAAATAGTTAGTGACCTGCTGTGCCACTTAGATCCTAACAAGTCTATGGGACCGGATGATATTTATCCTAGGGTGGTGAGGGAGCTGGCAGAAGAAATAGCTAAGCTGCTCTCCATCCTTTATCATTGCTCCTGGCTAACCAGGGATGTCCCAGATGACTGGAGCTTGGCCAATGTGACACCCATCCACAAGAAGGGCCGGAAGGAGGATCTGGGGAACTACAGGCCTGTCAGCCTATATGTAGCAGATCATCCTGAGTGCCATCAAGTGGCATGTACAAGACAATCGAGGGATCAGGCCCATCCAACACGGGTTTAGGAAAAGAAGGTCCTGCCTGACCAATCTGATCTCTTTCTATGACTAGGTGACTCACCTAGTGGATGAGGGGAAGCCTGTGGATGTGGTCTACCTCGACTTCAGCAAAGCATTCGACATAATCTCCCACAGCATCCTCCTGGAAAAGCTGGAAGCCCGTGGCTTGGACAGGTGCAACCTTTGCAGGGTTAAAAACTGGCTGGATGACCCGGTCCAGAGAATGGTGGTGAATGGCGCTGCATCCAGTTAGCATCCAGTTACCAGTGGTGTCCCCCAGGGATCAGTACTGGGCCCAGTCCTATTCAACATCTTTATTGATAACTGGGTGAGGGGATCGAGCCTACCATTAGTAAATTCGCAGATGACACCAGGATGGGGGGGAGTGTTGATCTGCCAGAGGGTAGAAAGATGCTACAGAGGGACCTGGACAGCCTGGATTGATAGGCTGAAGCCAACAGTATGAGGTTAGCAAGACCAAGTGCTGGGTCCTACACTTTGGCCACAATAACCCCATGCAGCACTACAGGCTGGGGGTAGAGTGGCTGGAGAGCAGAACAGCAGAGAGGGACCTGGGAGTACTGGTTGTCAACCAGTTGAACATGAGCCAGCAATGTTCCCAGGTGGCCTGGAAGGCCAATGGCATCCTGGCTTGTATCAGGAATAGTGTGGCCAGCAGGAGTAGGGGTGTAATTCTCCCTGTGTACTCAGCACTGGTGAGGCCTCACCTCTAGTACTGTGTCCAGTTCTGGGCCCCTCACTTCAAGAAAGATCTTGAGGTGCTGGAGCGGGTCCAGAGGAGAGCAACAAGGCTGGTGAAAGGACTAGAGGGAAAGTCTTATGAGGAGATGGTGAGATAGTTGGGGTTGTTTAGCCTGGAGAAGAGGGGGCTCAAGGGGGACCTCATCACTCTCTTCAGCTACCTGAAGGGAGGTTGTAGTCAGGTGGGGGTTGGGCTCTTCTCCTAAGCAACTAGTGACAGGATGAGAGGGTGCGGCCTGAAGCTGCACCAGGGGAGGTTTAGGTTGCATATTAGGAAGCACTTCCTCACAGAGAGGGTGATCAGATACTGGAATGGACTTCCCAGGGAAGTGGTGGAATCACCATCCCTGGAGGTGTTTAAGGAAAGATGGGATGTTATACTTAGCGCCATGGTCTAGCCAATGTGGTCATGTTAGGTCATAGGTTGGACTTTATGATCTCAGAGGTCTTTTCCAGCCTCAATAATTCTGTGATTCTGTGATTCTGTAATAGTTTTGTTTAAATAAAACACAGGAAATTAACTGGGCAATAGCTTCCGACATAGCCTGGTTACTGATGTACTATTAGACACAACTTCATATTCTAGGAGCAATAAAAAATATTATCTTAACTACTTTTGATGTGACCATAACATTTAGAAAGACAAAAATTCTGGGCTGATTAAATGAATGTCTATTCTGTGAAAAAATCCTATGCTTTAAAACTGGTTTTGCTTTAAGCAAGGACAAGAAGTCAGACAAGAAATCAGAATGTTAATTACAACAGAATTTTGAATAAATTAATTAAGAATTCATCACAGTATTTTTTGGTTTTTGAAATATTTCTCTTGGTTTTAATGAGCTTGCAACACTTTATTTCATTGAGGAGATAACATTTCCTTTTAGATAGCATATAATACATTACATTAGAAGTTCTGTATTTTCATTAAAATTTGCTTGACTTGGTTCACCTATACAACTTTTTATTTGTTTGCCTGGATTGAAAGGACTTTTTTTTGGTCTGTGGTGCCAAACTGGAATAAGTTTTCTTATTTATGGCTTAAAGGAATATTTGCTTTGGAGTAAAGATGTGTCACCATGACATGACGACATCTATTAACAGTCAGAAATGTGGTAATTAAGAATGTGGTGAACATGGAATGATTGCAATAACCAGAATGGAATGTTGCAGGTTTTGGAGGCTTTGTTAAGAACTGACTGCCTGTGTAGTCTTTTAGGAAAAGATATTTTAGCCCTGTCACTATGGATTTTAAACACAGTTCTAGTTGGCTAACACATGCTGACTTGCAAGAGAGAGTTGTCTAGCTGCAGCAAAAATCTGCCTTAGTAGGCAGTAAAGAATAGAAGTTTCCACAGGAGTTCAGGTTTTTGGGAGCTTGTTGCAAAAGTTTTTCATGAGCAATAGTGATTCAACCAGAGACTTAGTCTCATGTTAGTGCAGTGCTATGCAGCTTGACCTGTGAAACAGGGACATGAAGGCCTAAGGCTAATGAGTATATACTTCCAGATAATCTATAGAAAGGTTAAATTCATTACAGTACTCTGGAAAATTCTAACACAACAATTTATATTATGATCAGCCATTTTTGGCCCATCTAGTGAGCTAGAATAAATAAGGAGATATTAGTTCACAGTAGGAATACTTTGATGGGTTTTGTCCTTTTTTCTTTTTTTTTAAACAGAGAGATATGTACAGATTTTTAATCTTGAGAAGGACATCCCCTATAATAACCCATTAATATCTCCACAGGCAGAAGGACTCCACACTGATTCAAACTGAGGACTTGGAGACATTGTTAGTTATAGAGTTTCTGTACACAGGGATGTCATCCTGCCTGGTAGATTTAACTGTAAAACCTTGAGGCCTAGATAAGTAGATGGAATTCTAAACTGCATTGCATGGTGCCTTCCTCCTCCTATACCTGAACAGCTTCCTATATCTCTTAAGTTTTCATGTGTGATGGTTTTGTTTATCTCATAAAGTTCATAAACTCTTCACAATTCATAATTCATGTTTCATAATTTATTGTAGAAATATATTTTCCACTACTTTGAACATTTTGAAGTGCTGTCACGTAAAGGTCACTTTTACAAATAAGTACTCTTTTACTTAAGGAAAGACTTTGAACAAAACAGGATTTTTTTTTCAGTTTGGTAATCCTCCCTCCAAAGAATTCTTAAAAGGAAAAGCAGTCCTAGTGAGAGCAAGTGAAGTATACTTGAAGTCAGTATTGATCTGCATCTAAAATATTCTCTGAATGTTTATGAAAGTTTACAAATGAAAAGTTTAAAGACTGTTGATCTCCAAGGGGATGTTTTTATGCCATCAAATAAGAAAGCTATTTATTTTATCTCGGTTTACAAGATTTGCGCCTTTCAGACCATATACCACTTAGAGATAATTTTTCATATTGCCTTCCTCCCACCAAGTTTAGAGGAACATACAAAATGATAGTAAGTGGTTTGAACTATTTTCTTTCATACTAAAAAAACGCTCAACAAATTGTTAAAATTTAAAGATAAATGTGGATTTCTGTCACTGAAGATGAAAAAAAATGATTCTTTCAAAGCTGAAGAATATAGCACTAAAGCTGAACTCTTAGTTGTGTGATAGGAAGGACCTGAGTGATGTTGTGAGAGATCAGCCCTCAGGACCCATAGTTCCTGGAATTGGTGTCAAAACCCCATGTAACCCCTAAACAAAGTCTCGTTTGCATCCCAAAAGGCCTGCTGAGATGATGAAGACAGCACTGATGGCCTGCATATGGCCTGCATCCTGCATGTACAGTGATTGAGATAAAAACAATGATCAGGGGGCAGAGGTCCACTCCAGCTGCTCAGTTGTATGATCCAAACATGCTTGCTCATCCGTACAAAACAAGATAAGGCCTATAAAACAGGGGGCTGCAATGGTGGGCTTTGGGACCCTCACTGATACCAACTCTCCCCTGTTGGCTGGCCCAACACTGGATCCAGGACTGGTGATTTTCTATTATCGCTCTAAACTTTTCTCCTCCTATTCTCTCTCTCTTCCTTCCTAACATCATTACCTAACACAAGGCCTAACCACAGTTTTTTTCTCAGGTTGTGCAGCTTAAACATACATGTATTATACTCTTGTGATTTAAATGTCAGCCTTTATGATTGCGCAGCCTAAGATAATAATTAAGTATCCGTATTCCTTCTATAGTGTTAATTAAACCTAATCCAAATACCGACCTCAAGCATCATTTCACCTTAATCTGATCAAGGGGTATCGGACGGTCAAGCATTTCCTCGGACCGTGACATTTTAATACCTCTCCCTGGAAGGGCCAGGTTTGACACAAAGGTTGGATCCAGCCACACCTGGGCTTCTCTCTGAGAAAGAGTTTAGAAAGTAAGGGGGTCCAATCTGAATTTTCCTGGGTTGCCCTACCCAGGGCACAGATGTAGTTCAGTAGCTCTCAGCTGATGAAACATTCATTAGAGATGCTGCATGGAGCACACAGAGAGGATCTGTGACTTTGTTTACCAGCTTGGGCAATGAAATAGGGAAACTGCGTCAGTGACTTAAAAACATCTGGAAACCACTGAGGGAGTTAGAATACTGTGGTATCCAGGGTGAGTGGTCATACTGATTACTGCAATAATGATTTAGAGGACAAGAAACTCCATCTCACTTTTAACCCAACACAAGTAAAATTTATCCAGAATTAAAAGAAAGGGAAAAAAATAAACAACCAACAAAACATGAAGAGAGTATAATTTAGCTGTGTCTGTTGAAAAGAACAAGCATTATATAAAAAAACCCAAAACACAGCAGTATAATTACAGTAGGAATTTTTACGTTTATTATTAGATACTTCTTAGGTGAGTAAAAAATATAATGGTAGTTGCTCTGAGTTTGCCTATCAATACAAACAAAATCAGTCAAATAATTTCACTCAAAAATAAAGTCTTTAGGACCTAAGTTTTTCTGAGGTCACAATGAGATTTTTTTTTTTTTTCACCCATTGACTCTCTTCATGGCACTCACACTCAAAGATTTGAAATTCTATTTCAAAACTCTTTCCTTTTGAAATCATATGAATCTATCTTTTTCTTCTCATAGGAAAACATCTGAACACCCATAAACTGTTGGTCTGTCTTCCTCAGGTGTTTTTTTCTGTTTGTTTGGTTTTTTGTTTTGTTTTAATTCTGCATGGACTCCCTCCTGTAGAGATGAAAATAAGAAAACCTCTCTGTCTCTGATGGTGGTTTGGAATGCCGAATTCACAACAAGGGTTAATAGGTAGTGTTGCACTAAGTGTACCCTTAATTATTGCCTATAGGCCACTATTCTTCGCAGTGAAAAATGTGAATTCACATCTCTCAGGAAATGAATTAGCTCTCCAAACAGAAATATTTATTTCAAATCTTTTGGATAAAAAGAAAGAACAACACTGTCTTTTTCTATTGAGCTAATTTTGTATTTCCTGTTACTTTCACACAAAGACATGTACAAACCTCAAAACACATTCTGTTTTACTTGAAACTAGTGATTTTATCTTTCTATTTTGTCTGAAAGTATGTACAACTTCGTTGGTTTGATCTGAGATTAAGTTATTTCATTGTTCGGATAAGGGGAAAAATGCACTTATGTATAATAGTAGTCCTAGTTCCAGAAAGCTGAATGTATCAGTGTCCTTCTAGAAGCAGATTTTCAACAAGGAGAGACAACACTTACTGATATAAAATTTTTTATCATTTCTTCAATATATTTTTTAATGGCTGCTCCTCGATGTTGTTACTTCAGTACTTTATGAGATGCTGGAAGTGACTGTTCCTCTTTGGCTCTTCATCTCTTACCTGTTTACAGCAAAGAGCATAGTGTTGCAATATACTAACAATAACAGTGCTGAAGAATATGGAAATGTATTTTTAGGTACTATAAGTTGTATATGGACAAATCTACCTTAACTGTAATTACCTGCCTGATAAATACAGGTTATGACCTCGATGCCCTATGCCTTTTTCTATCTAATGGAGAGAGAAGGTGCTCCAGACCCTTTGAGGTATCAAGTCAGTCTACATGATTAAATTCTTATTTTTGGTGCCTATTTAATAGATTAATTAGGAACTAAGATGTACTCTTGTAACCAGGTTACAATTCCCAAAACTCAGTAGCTGTGCATAAAGGTTCAGCAGTGAACTACATAGCATTCAGCTCTGCAAAGCAGGAGTCTTGGATTTTTCCTTAGTGTTGTAACTGTTGCTCTAGCGTCAAAATGCAAGGTACTGATTTCTTGGATACATTTTTATAAGCTTTCAAAATGGAAATAATATTCTGATCAAGCAGCAAAAACCATATAGAACAAGGGCAAGGCATATTTCTCATTCTTTTTTCCCCTCTGAGTTCCCTGAGTTGCTAGCAAAACACCAAGCAATATATTTCACTGTCAATCATTTGAAAAAGAAATTACTTTTCCTTGCATCTTTTCAAGACCTTTCAGTATGTATGCCCAGTTGGGTTTTTTTATTGTGTGTTCATTCGAAATACTCTGAAATGGCTTTTGGTAGAACCATAAAGGGCATAAAAGCAACATCTTGTTGAATTTTTGTTTTGCAATATGTGCTATACATATAGAACAATGGTAAAATAGCATGGACAAGTTTTGAAATGCATGGATGGTAAATAAACTTTAAAAAAAAATGCCTCTTGGGGTCTTTTGGATTTATAAGCATTGGTTTCTGGTATGTGCCAAGAAGAGTAGCTAACTGAGATGTTCTAAAAAATTTATCATCTGCCTTTGACCTGCAGCTATAGTACTACAAGGCAGAGTAGCCTTTGCTACCAATAAGGTCCGCCAGTAATACAGTGGCCAACCTACTTCACTCTATAGAATTTAAACTCTGGAAGAGTATAACAAGAGACCTGAAGATGTTAGGACACAAGTCTTACATGAAGTTTATTAAGATAAGGCAAATATTTCTAACAGTGAGTGTGCTGTCCATTTTCTAGTCACAGGAAAAACTGCTGAACTTTACCTTTTGGTTTTGTAGACATTTATTATATGTCAAAGTGTAAGAACCAATTAAAAATAATTACAGACAGAACATGGTGAAATTTAAAAAAAGAAGAAGGAAAAAAGACACACAGGAGGAATTTTTTTTCCATTACTAATTTTGGCCCTCTGGAACAAAATAATTTATTCTGAAAATGAGTCTACTTTTAGTCTTATCACTTATTAGACCACACCCATTGTAAGTAATGCAAAACAAAACAAGTTGAAAAAGTGACTCTTAGAACTCTGAACTAGATTTCCAGTAGATTTTTTCTCTTCATAAAGTAAATAATCTAATCAAATACATTTAATCAATCAAGATTAATCTTGAAGACAAAATCCATTCTAGTTTCTTAGAAACAGAAAGAGTATATACTATTTTGTAAATTGGCATAAAAAAATCTAATCCAAATTCTTGAACAAGAAAACAAAACATCTTAGAAAGCCTGAATAGGAAAGCTTAATATATAGTTTATAGAAATATATTTTGTGCTGCATTAGCACAGCCTTTTTGCATGATGGAAAGTTGGAACAATGTTGTGAAACTTTTGATATATTAGATTAACAGTTCCATTCCCATTTATCTTCATATTTTTGATAATTTTCCCCAAAATACTCTTTGTTTTGATACAGTAGTGCTAAACATTTAAAGCAGTGTTTCTACAAACATCCTTAAAAGAGCACAACTTTTGTTTTAACAGTGTCTCAGTGATTTTCTATGAGAGTGCCTTACACTGACCTTTCAATTTATATATCTAAAAGTTGTGAAAAAAATACAACTTGATTTTTCAAAAGGTAGATAATTCCAAAGAAACTTACTGTCTAAAAAATACGACTAATTTGCTGAACAAAAGGACATAGAATAGCTTAAATTTATACAATCTTAATTTCACATGAGGCCTCAGATGAAATTACATCAAAAAGGTGGATGATATGATATAGCTTAGGAACATTTAGATGGATAAGGTAGATTTATAAGCTGACTAATGTGGTTTCACCACAAGACAAGACAGAAGACATTAGTTATATTGAAAGATGAACAAAGATGGAAAGTTTTATAAGTGGAGTACCACAGACTGCTCTTCAACTGTATTCAATATATTCATTAACAAATTTGGCACACAAGCTGAAAGGAAAACTTAGGAAATGACTAAAAATTATTAAAGTAATTCAAGAAGAAGAGAGTAAAATTCATCAAGTAGAAGTCAGAGACCATAATGAAAAATTTTCGTGTACAGTGGTACATGCTTTAGCTGGAAGTGACAGGAGGAAAGAGATGCAGTTACATAAATCACAGAGTATGGGATTTATCTGCACCCTTTCTGATTAACTGATGGCAAGCAAAACTTATCATACTGATCGTTAAATGGTGCCAGTACAGATATATTGGCTCTATCTTTCCATATAAAGTTGTATAAAAGTTCCAGATCACTCAGAGCTGGTTTGGACATCTTTACATCTTTCTCTCACACAAAATAACTTTAGCTGAGAAGGAATGTGATTGCAGCTTACATATAGGATTGCAGTTCATATAGCAGATAAGAATGAAATTACATTATTGGCACAAGAGGAACTGGATCAATTTTACCGCTAAAAAGATTAGACTTAAAATTGGAAGACAAGATTTTTTTTCATAACCATATCAAGGAAAAGAAAGAGAACAGTTTAGAGAGCGATCCTGACATTTATGAACAGACATTGATCTCAGTGAATTAAAACAAAACTTCTAGTCTTCTATTTTTGTATTACATTGGATCTGGAATTTCCATGAGACACTATGATATAATTCGAATAAGCTTACCTTGAGTACTGTAGAAATATAAAAAAACTGAGATTGGAAGAGACCTCAGGATATCATATAGTCCAGTCTTTTGCTCCAAACAGGGCTAATTTCAAAGTCAGATTGGGTTGCTCAGGGTCTTGCCTGATTCAGTTCTGAAAGTTGCCACAGATGGAGATCCTATGACATTTCTAGGAGACTTTCACTCATGCTTAACCTCTCTCAGTGTGATGTTTTAATTTTTTTTTATCTTTAGTTTTCAAGCTATTTCTCTTGCTGAAATTACTTAAGAGTGCTTTTTGCACTTTTGGTGGGCACCACTGAGAAAAGTGTATTTTCACCTTCTGTATAACTCCCCTTTACATGGTGGAAGATAGCAATCAGATTTCTGCCCTTAACCTTCTTTTCTCAAAGCTAAACAAACCAACTCTTTAGATCTGTTTATACTCATACCATGTGTTCATGCCACACCCTAGTCATCTTGGTGATCTTCCGCTGGACTCATCCCAGTTTGTAAATGTCTTTCTTTTTCAGATAGCTTGATAACTGAATGGTTTTATAAGTGTATCCTCCTAAGTGCAAACAGAAAGTGAAGAAGAGCTTCTATGGTGTGCTAGCTGGTGTGCTAGATGGTGTGCTAGTTTTTGCCCTCCCTCCTTCACCCCCCCAAGAAAACAGCTGCAAAGATGTTACTTTTAAGCTATTGTCTGAATTTCATTTCTGTCATAATTTTTGAGCTTTTGACTCTATGGAAACATTTAATTTCCAGTTACTTTTAAATATTTTTATAAAGTTTTGATAAAACTGTGATAAAAAATAATGAATACTCTTACAAAGTAATAAAACATTGTAGAAATATTCCATGTAGCATCAGGTGGATTCTGAACAGAAAATTCACATTTATTTCCTTGGGAAACTAATTACTCAGAGAGAGAAAAAAAGCTTCCAAATTTAGTTTGAGGAATTACTGGTGACACCTGCAACTGTAATACAGCAGAAAGTAATACGACAATTGCAGATAGCTGCAAAATATATCTGATGTGTAACCAGAGAAAATAAGATGGTTCTTAAGATATTGCATCTAATCAGGAATAATCATAACTGGCAATATCTAAAGAAGTAATGGACCAGAAGCATAATGTGTTGTACGAGAGATTATGAACACTGGTGACAATTAGTTTTATGACATCTGCAGAAGAAGTTTTGGGTTCTGCTCTGTTTAATTAAAAAAAAAAAAAAAAAGGCTTATTTTTTACCTTATTGTTATCACACTTTAAGAGCTCTGTTCCTGCTATATACTTGTAAATGTGGTTAATGCTATTTAATGGTAACAGTCACTGTAGTGATGTGCTGACAAGATGACGGCTTGATAATGCATATTGTGGGTCTGAAAGTTTGAAATCTAAGTGGTAAAATATTCAGCAGAAAGTGCCAAACACATCTTGCAAATTACCACTGTAGGTTTATTACAGCTGTTCAAGGTAAATCAGTTTTCCAGTCTGAACATGTCAGTAGCAAATCAAAACTGATCTGGGAAACTGTTGTTTATGGGATAAAACTATTTTAATGTCACCAATTTTACCTGTCCTCTCTTTTTCACCTACTCCATTGCCTTCTACTTAATATACAAAAATATACCTGTGCATATTTTCTAATAAATTATGTCTAAAGTTTTTTAACAGTCACTAGAATAACTGCATTGGTTGAAATAAATTAGAAATACCCATTATGATTGATTATCTTATATAAAATGCTAGCAATCAATTCAGGAACAAAGGGTAATAATATTTTGACTTAAAATTGAAAGAAATGTGCTAGTTCCATTTCATTTATAATTTAAATAATTTTATTTGCTGGATTCACAGACATCTGATCTCTCTACTATTTAATTATTCCCTGATACAAAGAGAGTAGAAATGCTTCTGCAAAATATAACAATCATTAGTGACAGCACAAAGCAAATATTGGACCTTAATTGGAATTTTGTCATAGGTAAAGAAACTTGGATCTGGAGTTCTGAATCTAGGAAGAAGAATGGAAGAAGCTATAATCTTTGTATCGAAGTTAAACTCAACTGTGGTGATAGCCATATTTTGAAAATGTTGAACAAATTATTCTTTTGTGGGGTGTCTAAGAATATGAGTAAATTTAGAGGACAGATTGATGAAATACCTCATCACTATACTACAGGGTGAAATAACACAGCAGTCCCAAAACTATTTTACTGAAAAAATCACTGTCAGTGCCTTCATTATCTAAATTATAGAAGGGTAACATGCCTTTTTTTTTTTCTCTCCATGGATTAGGCCTTTAAGAAGACCGAGACATTGTTCTGACACTGTGCTGTACTTCCAGATAGAATAGACTGTCACATTGCTATTAGCTGTCTTTGCTGATGAGTTTGTTGACAAAACAGCATTAATTTAGAAATTTAAGACTTCAGTCTATGTGATTCTTCAGATAAAAGCCCAGAGTCATCTGAAATGAAAATACCTCATTGAAAATATCAGATTAGAAATTACCAGAAGACACACTAAAAAAATACACTTTAAACCAACTTGGAGTTCCTCAAAGAAACTTTGTTTTCTTAAATATGTGAATTGTAAACTAAATTAGAATGTCTTCATTTATGGAAGGCAGAAAAAGCAAGTATAACATTATCTTTTTATTTATTATCTTGAGAAATAAAAGAAATATCAGTTATAGCCATCTAGAAAGAAATTATTGCAGTGAGGCCATGAAAATTCACCACACTAAGGAAACAATTCAATTTCAATGCCATAAAGCCCACTACAAAGTAAATAATGATTCCTCATTTTTAATCCCTTTAAATTAAAAAATGCATTGGCTTAATGTAAATGCTATATATATATATATATCCCTGGAAAGTCCATTACACCTTCAGATAAATCTGAAAATCTGTACATGTACTAGTAGTCTGAGTAATTTCAACAGCCACAGGTAAGAGATAAAATAATGTTGAAAAAAATGTCCTCAAAATAAGCTAGAGCAGATAATAGCAATGGAAAACAGATGTTACAGTTGGGTTCATCTGCATCCATTTATGGTGTTGGGTCCTGTTTTAATAACAATACCCTTTTTTGTTCTTCTGCTCCAATGGATACATGATCTTTCATTTAATTTAGAAGGACCCACTGACACTCAGGTCTTTCTCAGTTAGTGCCAAAAAAGTGTCTTCTAAAGGCTTTTATAATTGTATTTTTTCACCTATTATTAATTTTGAAGGTGTAGTATATATTAGCATCTAAACTTCAGAAGAGTTCTATTCCTTTATCTACGATATAGGTATAAACAAGTATTTAATGTCCCCTTCAAAATTACTTAAGCTGTCTTTTCATTTAATCCAGGAGATAAGGTTTTCCTTAAGAAAACCTGATGACTGAAAATGAAAGCATCACATCATTAAATTAGGAACCAATATGAAAGAGCTGGTGACTGTAGTAGCAAATGTAAGACAAAATACACCCCTTAAAAGGAACCAAGATGAAAAAGGGAAGAAAATAATTCTCCAGTCACTTACAGAAAGTATTGCCAGTATGAACAAATTCTTTTCTCTCACTTTGTTTTAATAAGGAGGACAGGAATATGTGGGGAAAAAAAATCCCTGATCAAGGTACTTTTCCAGTCTTAATACAAAACCAATTCATTGTTACAATCCTTCAATTCAGTAAAGGTACATAAAATGTAATTTTCAATTTTCCAGACAATGAAGGTGATAGTTATCTGTATTGAGTGTAAGTTTCAAGGTTTTGTTAGTGGGGAAGATGCAGAGGCCCCTGTGGGGAGTGGCCAGGGCTGCCCCATGCCAGACACAGCTGGTTACAGCTGACTGACACCCCCAGCTGAGCCCTGCAGATACCATGGCGGTGCCCTGGGGAAAGCCCTAGTAAGGAAGGGCAAAACACTGCCCAGTGGTGAGAGGTGAGGGGAAAAGTGTGAGAAACAGCCCTGCAAGCATCAAGGGGAGAGGAGGGGAAGGAGGTATTCCAGCTGCCAGAGTAGACATTCCGCTGTAGCTGATGGAGAAGATCAAGATGAAATAAGTATTTCCTTGCATCCTTGCACAGTGGAGCAGATGTCCACACTGCAGACCATGGAGGACTCCATGCTGGAGCAGGAGCAGGATATGCCCTTAAGAAACTGGCCCATGGAGAGTCCACACTGGAACAGGCTTCTCCTGAAAGGCAGCAGCCCATGGTAAGGACTTATACCGGACCAGGGGAAAGGTGTACAGAGGAAGGAATGGCGGAGAGGAGCTGTTATGGATTTACCACAGCTGCCTGTTTCCCATCATCCCTGCACCACTCAGGAGGAGAGAGGAATGAAGGAATGAAATTGAGACTGGTAAGAGAGGGAATAGGAGAAGGTGATGTTTTAATTTAATTTTTTTTCTCAGCCTCCAAATGTGTTTTTTTTTGCCAATAAATTCAATAATTTTTTTCCAAAGTTGACTCTGTTTTGCCCCTGATGGTAACTGACAAATGATCTCCCTGTCTTTGTCTCAACCTACAAACCTTTTCATCTTATTGTCTCCTCTTGTCCTGTGAAGAAGGGGGAAGGAGTGAGCAGCTGCATGGGCATGAAGAAGCTGGCCAAGGTTAACCTGCCACATTATGTCTTACTGCCCTTCTTCAGCTGCAGTCAGAAATCATGGCAATATATATTTTATGTTCCTTCCTACCTAGAAATAATAAAATCTGTGTTCCAAAATAACCTTTGTATCACATACCATGGATTTGCATGACAATTTACCTGTGAGGATGCTTGCCACAGGGAATGATGCTTTCAGTTATTAACTAAAGCTATTGGAGGGTTTCCAGCCTTTTAGTATTTGCATATTTTTATCCCAATAATGTTCTGTGCAAAACATGTCAGCATTTCCTGCAGTACAAATCAGAATCTATAACATCCTTGTTTTTTAGTTGTTGTGAGAAGCTAACCTTGTGCCGTCAAGATGTCTCAACATTATTGGAACCAGCTCAGAGATACGTGGCCCATGTACACAGAGGAGAGGCTGAGGTCAAGAACTGTGACTATAAAAAGCTGTGACACTATCAATAGAGTGAAGTGCTTCCCCACCCAATGATGTCGCTGGACCGTGGTGGTAACTTGCTGTTCTCTGTATTTCTGCTTTTTCCTCCTCACTTTCCTGTCTTTTTCTTTCTGTCCTATCGGCTCTAGGGATTTTTAGCTTTTGTTGTGCAACTCCAATAAAGTTTGGTGTGTATGTGACATCTGACCTCGTTTGTGTCTTAATTTCACCATTTGGGATCACCTTTAGATCTGCTTGACAGGGTCCCTCAGGACAAAGGGGTACCTGCTGTATGACTTACACTAGGGGAGGAAAGGCTGGGCCCAGCCGCACCTGGACTCCACATGAGAGTGACGAAGCTTAGAAAGCAATGAGGTTCTGCCCGATCTTCCATAAACCATACACCAGCCCTGGTGATTGTCTTTTAGCACCTGATATTGTACTTTGTCTCTGGAGGATCCCACAAGAATCTCAACGTCTCTGGCTTACGGGATTGTGACAGTTTTGTTCAATGTTCAGAGTTGTATCTTCTCTAGTCCTTCCTTTCTAGACCAATGAGTCTTCAATTTTGGTCCTTCAGTTCAAAACAGGAGGTGAGAGATGCTAATGTCACAACCAGTAGATTAAGTAGGACAAAAAAACCCCAGTTTTCTTATGTTGTGGATGAATTTATTACTCACTGAACTCAGTCCTGAGTATTTGTAAAGCTAGTACCAGACCTGTAGCCTGCTACTAGCAAAGTTTTATTTCTGAGTTTACTCGGTTACAATAGTTAGTGGAATAGTTAATATTAAGATCCCATCTCCTCTTAAATCTATATCAAGCTGCTAGACTCTGACAAAGTTACAGCAGTTTTGGTCTTTTGCAGAAACAGAATTTTGGGTCAGAGATGTTGCCAAAATTTAACTTGACCACCAGTTCAGCCAGTAAATTTCAGTAGCCCCAAACAAATTTTCCTATGTGTATCTATCCGTGTATGCATGCAAATTACCTGCAAATCTGAATTAGCAAATCAGCAAATGTCTGTAGAGGCCCGATACATGTTTTCAGTAACTTTCTTTACTTTAATCCATCTGTTGAAACCAAGAAGTTGCCTGTTACTATAACCTATGATTTCAATTTGTCTTGGTAGAGCAAGAGTAGTTCAATAGCCTCTGGCACACTAATTTCTGCAAGCTGTTGTCAAAACATACAGCTACCTAAGCCTGTACTCAAGATTGCCTTTTATTGTTAAATAAGTAGTTTATGATGTGTTAGCCAAAGTGCCTTGTACTTTAACATAGGCTTGAAAGGCTGCATAGAGTAGCAGTCCTAATGATACCCTTTACAAATCATGATTAATCTAAATTGAGGCAGCCTCTAGAGTGAGCTCTCTTCCATTTACATTAGGCTTAGGATATAAGAATTTGTACACACAAATACATGAACTAGTTGATATGCTGTAAAATCTCACTTAATTTGGTCTCTTGATAACTTGGTAACTCATATCACACTGCTGTTTGCCATATATTATGTACTTTAAAAAGTTAATAAAAAGTCCATCAGAATGACAAATTTGGAAATAATTAGTTCAGATGTATTTTTCTGCTATCTTTGTTACTATTAGTAATAGTAATAGTAATATTTAGGACAAGGGGCAATGGGTGCAAACTGGAGCATAGGAGCATAGGAGGTTCCATGTAAATATCAGAAGAAACTTCTTTACTGTGAGAGTGACAGAGCACTGAAACAGGCTGCCCAGAGAGGTTGTGGAGTCTCCTTCGCTGGAGACATTCAAAACCTGCCTGGACATCTTCCTGTAGGATGTACTCTAGGTGACCCTGCCTGGCAGGGGGGTTGGACTAGATGATCTTCGAGGTCCCTTCCAACCCCTGAGATTCTGTGATTCTGTGATTATTGAAGCAACAATTTATCTACAATGAGGAGTCATTTATTTACAGTAGGGAACATTCAGAAAACAGCCTTTTACTTTTCAATCAGGTATTCTTAAAGGATGTTACTCACAGAATCATAGAATCATAGAATCATCAAGGTTGGAAAAGACCTTCAGCACCATGAAGTCCAACCGTCTGGCCTACAACCCCTAACCACTAAACCATCTCCCGGAACAACATGTCCACCCGTTTTTTGAACACTTCCAGGGACAGTGGCTCTTCCACCTCCCTGGGCAGCTTGTTCCAATGCCCTCAGCCTCTCTTCTAATTGGTCTTCTTGAACTTTATGAGGTTGGCATGGGCCCAGTTCTCAAGCATGTGAAGGTCCCTCTGGATGGCATCCTGTCCCTTTAGCAAATAAACTGCACCACTCAGCATGGTGTCATCGGTAGACCTGCTGAGGATGTACTCATCCCACTGTCTATGTCAATGATTAAGGTATTTGACATGGTTTGACTCAGGATCAGCAATTAAACCAGAGACAATACTGCTCTCAACCCTCTCCCCCTTTCCCCATGTAGGGAATGAGAGAGAATAAGAAGGAGACAGACTTCCTGGATTGAAAACTAAACTAGACAGCTTTCATTAAAACTAATGACAGGAAAATATGTACATAAACATAAAAATATGTTCAGGAATGTGCAAAACCCCTTTTGCCTCCCCCCACCCCCAGCAACTCCCAGGGCACTCTGAACTGTGAGCAGTCCCGAAATATCCTGGAGCACTGCCAGAGAGTAATATTAATTATTAATATCCATCACAAATTTCAAAAGGAAAAAAGTAATTAATCTTACATACTTTAGGTAAGAAATAGCAAGAACAATTTCAAAAGAAATTAAGAATTACGTATTTTTCCAGTTGATAGATTGGAAAGCTGTTGTCTTATCGGTTGCTATTTAGAGTACAGGCAATCAATTCAACTTCATATTATCACAATAAAAATAAGAATTAAATAAAATGTTTATGAGCTTCATTTCTTGATAGATTTTTCATGTTAAAGAGTTTTATTAGCTTAAGTGCCTTTAGTATTTTTGTGTAATACTGCTTGAGAACTGTTTTCTAGCCTTGGAGCTTGAAAGGGAAATAATAATAATAATAATAATAATAATAATAATAATAATAATAATAATAATCTGTTCCACTTTTAGAGCCCTTAGAGGTGATGCAAATTATTTTTTGCATGCAAAGCATATATAAGAAAATGTTGTCTTCTGTAACAATTCTAAACTATATTGCTCAAAATGCAACGCTTAACAGGGAGAGAAGGCAATACTACTTCTCTATGGTTTCATAGTATTGGTTTAAGTCTGGTCATTCAAAGTTAGTGAAAGTAAAAGCTTTCTGGAAAGAGAAGGTAAAATAGATCTTACAGCTCTGTGCTAATCAAAACGGTTTGTGGTACCTCTTCACTGCAACAGTCACAACCACAGTCGTGTTTTATTGACATTAGAATCCCCATTTCATCATGTTTATGTATGCACACAAGATGTAAAAAGGTAAGAATTCTTTAGTACAATTTACTTAAGGCAAAGGGATGTATTTGTTGCTCTATATTAAAATAATATCCATTTCAATACTTCCACAATTGTCTGGCCACTAAAATCTCTAAAACAATAATGTGAACTGTTATATTCCTTAAAATTCGATTATGATTTAAGATAAAATATATGACTTAATTTACTGATACAAAAAAGCAAAAAAGCAATCAAGGCTTTTTTTTTTTTTTTTTTTTTTTAGAGATAAGCTTTTCTATACGTTCCCCTTTAAGATACTGCACAAGTGTAACAGATGTGGTAATTCATCAGACTTCAGTTAAATAACAGGTACAGAGAAGTAAGGAGTGTCTGGTTGTTTGGTATGAGAATTGTTTAAATTATAATTAATTTTAATATGTCATGCGTAAATTTTGTGAAGAAAATGGAATAATTTTAATGTAAGGTCACATAATCAATAAATTTAGTGTTCTCACCAAATAGGAATCTGAAGTGGTCTCCTATCTTAGGCTTCAAATTGTTATTTCTATTTCCTTTTGTTTTGCTTTTGTATATACAGAGACATAGCTAACATCCTTACCCCCCAATTTTGCACAAAGATAAAATAAAAATGGAAGTACTACTTAAAAAAAAAAAATACATATATATAACCTGCATGATTGACTGTGGTCTTTGAATACAAGTACTGATAATTTTGATAAGCAGGGTTTTGAGAGTTCTGTGTTGTGTTGAGCAGTCATAATGGCTTCTTTTGTTGTATCTCAAGCACGTTTTGGCCAGAGAACTTCTGCTGGTACTGAAATATAATTTAGTCAGTAAATAGTCATCAATCAGTTAAGGTTATCTTCAGTCAATTCTAACTGCCTATATATTGTCTGAGGTTTAAAAATATTCAGCATGAAGAAATATTTTCCAAAAGTCTGATGAAAACTTTTTATGTGGAATATGACATGATGGAAAGAATTAACAGCTCAGAGGCTTCAGTTCTTGAAATGGCTTTCCTTGGATTACTTGGAAATTGTGTAGGTTTAAGAAGTTTAATAGTCTTATTTCTGAATATGTAGACTTCAGGAGGTGCTGAACTTCCTTTCGACTTCCTGAAAACTTGCCTAAAACACTTCTTGTATATCAAACTTCATAGCATTAATGCCTGCAGCAGTATTTGACAAGAATATCTGTAATACATAATTGTTTGAAAAACTTGGTCTACTTATTAAGATATATGGAGTCCAGTCTTCAATATACAATTTTTGACTGATTGATATTTCAGTTTGACAACAGCTTCAGAATATGCAATGAAAGTGAGGCTTGACAAAGTCTGTTGGGTTGAAAACTGCTAGAAAACAACAGATTGGTCAACCCAAAGCCATTTACTCTTCAAGTAAGGAGCAACAAAATATCTTTACTTTTGTGTTTTCAACTTACATCAAAGGAACTCTGAGTGTAGAAAAAAAAGCATCTTGGACAAAATACATGCAGAGTTCTTATTTTTCCTATTGTGAAGGGAAGAAAGAGTCTTTTAAAAAGTCATAGCAAAGACAAAAAGTGCCAGGAGTAGGGAAAAATGCAAAATGCAAGATGGGAGGAAACAAGGAATTGGAAAGAGATCAGAGGCACAGGAAAATCCTACTGCTGACTGCCAATTCATCCCTTTGTTATTGCTGGAACAGCTTTTTTAGCTTCACTTTACAGATTCTCTTCCAAACCTGGACGGTTTAAAGAAGAAATTAAAACTTTAAATGTCTTCAATGGCATGAGTGAAGGAACTGTCAAGGAAGTTCCTCTCAAACCAGAGGCAAGTGCTGAAATGCTGTTCTTAGTTTTGGTCTTGGACTCATGCCTTTCTGACAGAATTTTTGTCAGCTATGGAAGATGAGCTTGACTTTGACAAGAAAGGTGTCTAGATATATCCTACACCTGAACTCAGAAAATTCTATTGGTTTGGCTAAGTGTACTACCGAAGACTGATGGTGGAGAGACATAGTTTGGTCAATGTATTTTTTTATGTTTCAGATTATATTCCCTTATATAATCTCTTGAATATTTTAATGACCAGAACACCTGCAGAAGAACCACCTCACTCCTCCAATGCCTATTTAAGCTTTCTTGCATACAAACTCTTCTCTTGCAGCCTTCACTGTTTGTCTTGTTTGGGAGTTTTTCCTAAAGTTTAAATATCCTTGGCTGCTGTTATATATATCCACATAAGAAATGAAGGTGACTTTTCAGTTTTTCAGTAACTTTTTGTATATTTAGAGTCTGTTGAATCCTCTTGTCTCCTCTTCCTCTACCTCCTCACCCAGGCTTTAGCTATTAAATAAAGAAGATATTTACATATGTTTCTTTGTTTATTTGCACTGGATTTATAAAATGTTTTTACTGGATAGTATAGTAGAGATCCTACTAACAAATAAAGTAAGGATTATCACATTAAACTGATTAAGTCATTTTCCTTCAATGAAATAAAAATGCTTTGGTTTGAAATTAAAACACACATTTCTAAGTCTTTTAAATCATCAAGTATTTTAAATTGCATGTATATTATGAATAGAAAAAAATAATAATAAGCAATGTTGACACTAGGACTTCAGCTGGTTTATGGGAGTCATTAACACCATTTAAAATACATAGCTACTTAGCTACTTATTTAAAAGCTATTTTGTGTTTTGTAGCAGAAAAAAACCCCTGTGTTCTCCTAGGAGTATATGCTTATGCAATTGATAAAATAAGTCAACTACAATTTTGGGTCTAATGTAGTTAATGGGGAAACTTTCTAAAGCATGAAAAAACTCCTATTATGTATATTAAGTTTCTTTGAAGAATCACTCAGTATTTCTAGCCTATATATTGGGTGGAAGTTAATCTCTCCAGCTTCCCACTGTACATATTTGTTCAAGTAAGATTAATTGCTTTTTTCCCTTTGAAATTTGTGATGGATATCAGAATTCATTAATAACTCAGATTTTACAGCCATTACAAGCCATTCTGAAGACTTCTACAATAATCAAAACTCAATTTACGCAGCTATACTGGGTCTGGCTGGAATGGACTTAACTTTCTTCATAGCAGACCAAATGGTGAATTGTTCTGCATTTGTCAATTATACAGTGTAGACAGCACACTAATGTTCTATTTATTTATTTATTTATTTATTTATTTATTTATTTATTTATTTATTGCTGAGCAGTGCTTGCATAGTGGGAACACTTTCTCTTTTTCCTGCTCTGACCCTGCAGTGAGTAGGCTAGGGGTGAGCCACAAGTCCAGAGGAAACAGCCAGGACTGGCCAAAGCGATATTCCAAGCCCCATAATATCACACTAAGAAATAAAAATTCAAGGATACAAGAGCAAAAGAGGGATGTTTGTGGTCATAGCATTTGTCTTTCCAAGGAGCCGTAAACAAATGCTCAGGACCTGCTTTCCAGGAAGTGGCTGAATAAATGCCTACCAATGGGTAGCAGTGAATTAATTCCTTTTTTACTTTGCCTGCTTCTGCAAGCTTTTGCTTCATTCAGTAGACTGTCTTCATCTTGATCCACAAGCCTTTATGTCGTCTTTATATTTTCTTCTTAACCTACAGCAGAGGAGAGTAACAAAACATTATTTGGTGCTTAGCGCTTTGCATTGCAGTCCTTTTTGACACTCCAAATAAGACTATTAAAGAATGATTGAATCTTGCCGACCACTCCTTGGCTCTGAGGTTGGCAAATCAGTACATGGGTGGGAGCCAGGGAGCTGCACTTGCTGAGATACTTTTACCAGTGCACAGTCACGGTAGCAGTTGACACTTGTTTTTTGACAGGCAGCAACTCCACACCAGAAGGATCATCTGAGAGACTAGGCAAGGTAGACACCTGTTTTATTGTCTACTCTCATAAATGTATTCCAAATTATGGTTTCATCTACTGTAGATGATCCCTGAGGTGCCTTTCTTGTATTAAAACCTGAGGTTTTCTTTTTAGTTTTCAGTCTTCATTTCAAATCAGGTACTTCTGTTTCATTCAGGCCCAGTCAGCATGGGTTTATGAAAGGCAGGTCCTGCCTGACTACCCTAATCTCCTTCTACAACAAGGTGACCCACATGGTGGATGAGGGAGGAGCTGTGGACATTGTCTATCTGGACTGTAGTAAAACCTTTGACACTGTCTCTCATAGCATTCTCATTCAGAATCTTGTGGCACTGGGCTTGGATAAATACACTGTGTGCTGGATTAAAAAATGGTTGGATGGCTGGGCCCAAAGAGTGGTAGTTAATGGAATTAAATCTGACTGGCTTCCAGTCACAAGTGGTGTTCCCCAGGGTTCAGTACTGGGGCCTGTTCTCTTTAATACCTTTATCAACGATCTCGATGAGGAGATTGAGTGCACCCTCAGTAAGTTTGCAGATGACACCGAGCTAGGTGGGTGTGTTGATCTGCTAGAAGGTAGGGAAGCTCTAAAGTGGGACCTAGACAGGTTAGATCAGTGGGCCAAGGTTAATCGTTTGGGGTTCAAGAAGGCCAAGTGCCAGGTCCTGCACCTGGGTCATAACAACCCCATGGTAAGCTATAGACTTGGTGATGTGTGGTTGGAAAGCTGCAGGTTGGATAAGTACCTGGGGGTATTGATTGACAGTCGACTAGAGAAGAGCCAGCAGTGTGCACAGGTGGCTAAGAGGGCTGATAGCATCCTGGCTTGTACTAGGAACACTGTGACCAACAGGAATAGGGAGGTGATCATCCCCCTGTACTCGGCACTGGTGAGGCCACACCTTGAATATTGTGTTCAGTTCTGGGCTCCTCACTATAAGAAGGACATAGAAGTGCTGGAGCATGTCCAAAAAAGGGCAACAAGGCTTGTGAAGGGCCTAGAGCACAAGCCCTATGAGGAGAGGCTGAGGGAGCTGGGTTTGTTTAGTTTGGAGAAGAGGAGGCTGAGGGGAGACCTCATTGCTCTTTACAACTACCTGAAAGGAGGCTGGAGTGATGAGGGGGACAGCCTCTTTTCCCCCAGAGGGAATGGATGCAAGCTGTGCCAGGGGAGGTTTAGGTTAGGAAGCATTTTTTCTCTGAACGGGTTGTCAGGTATTGGAATAGATCACCAGGGCGGTGATGGAGTCACAATCTCTGGAGGCATTTGAACGGCATGTGGACCTGGTGCTTAGGGACACGGTTTATTGGTGAGCTTGCGGTGTTGGGTAAAAGGCTGGACTGGATGATCTTGGAGGTCTCTTCCAGCTGGGAACATTCTGTGATTCTGTGATTCAGTTAATTTTCACACAGATGAACTTTAAGTACGTTTCTTAAAGCATTCACAAATACTCCAGTATTAATATTTACATTCTTGCATGAACTTATTTGTGATATTTCTTTTTCTGAATGGAGTGATTTCTGAGTAAGTTTTGGGAATAAAAATATATCTGCGCAAATTTATTACAGCTGTATTTCCTGGGATACCTAGTGCTGTAGAATGAAGTGAGATCACAGATGCTGGTTATAACAGATATTTGATAGGTCTTGGAACAAGGGCACTGTTCTGCAAGGCTGCCATTCTGTTATAGCTAGAGGGTCTGCTGTGAGTGGTTGCCCAATGTTTCTCCCCCAGGGTGCCTGAGACACAATCGAACCTCTGCACTGGTGAAGGAGCTGGAGCCTTTATAAGGCTGGTGTGGCAGACAGTACACCATCTCTTTATGACCTCTAGCATTAGGTCAAGCTTGCTTGTCAAAAGACTTTATAAAGTGCATGTCTTTCCTCTAATGGATGTAAAATTCTATCACAATTTCACAAAAAATTAAATGGGACATCTGTTCTTGCTCCACTGAATTCTTATCAACACCTCATCATTTCCCTGTTCTTAACAGAAGGGAATAGTCTTCTTATTTCAGTCCAGACCTCCAGAGTTACTTATGGCAGTGTTATGACAGAATCACAGAATCACAGAATGTTAGGGGTTGGAAGGGGCCTCTGAAGATCAAGTCCAAACCCCGTGCCAGAGCAGGACCAAAAACTAAGGCAGATCACTCAGAAAGGCATCCAGATGGTTCTTGAAAGTTTCCAGAGAAGGAGACTCCACAACCTCTCTGGGGAGCCTATTCCAGTGCTCTGAAACCCTCATATCCCATACATTACTTCTGGTTTATTGTTTCATAATGTCAGGAACTAGCCATAGATTACAATCAGTATTAGGAGAAAATTTTTAAAACAATTTTTTGATTGTGTGTACTCCATTTATCTTTAGTATTGCCTTTGCATATGGTAAGTAAGAAAATAGAAATTGATTAAAAACAATGAAAATATAAAATGGTGCATAACTGCATTTCTGTTTTACCATAAAACTAATTACTAGTGTAGCTGTGAGACTTTTAAACAAAAATTCTGACTTTAATTTCTGAAGAGAAAAATGAGATTTTTATAAGGAGAGAACTGAATTTATGTTCCCTTTCTACAGGTTTAAAACACAGCTTGATATCTTATGTTGTATTTTGCTTAGTTTCTGTTTGCTTGTTTTAATTTTGCTACTACACCCTGTTTTAACCAATATATTGTAAAAGAAGGTATTCAGCTTTAAAATTACTGTTGCTACAGTAGACCAAAATGTTTTTCAGAAGAATTAAGATTGCTTTAACCAAACAGGAAAACTTCCACTTAACTTATCTTAAAATTGGAATGTCTATATGCATTAAATTAAATGTATATATGTATACATTTTTTATATTGATACATTAAAAGCAAAGGACACTAAGACCTGTGCAAATTAAAGTAGGGAAAATTACAGTAATACAAATTGTATATAAACAATAAAACTTTGTTTTTTAGAAATAAATTCAATGTGCCCCTGTGCCATGTATGAATTTATCAAATTACATGCCTACTTGAAAAGCTATTCAAGGTGATGAAGTTCAGTTACTGTAAGTAGAATAAAAGATAATATATTACTGCAAACTAATTATTTTTTCAATAATTTAGAATAATTATGCTTAAATTATGTATAACTGCTGGTTAATATTTATTATCTTCTGTGTAATGACTTCTCTGTCCACAGAATTGTGGGGTTCTGCAGCCTAGTTTAGGATGTCTAAAAAATACATTATATCAATGTTTTTTATTTCATAGCCATAAATGATATTATTTAAATTGGATATGATTTTATGAAATTTCTTTATATTTTGCATGGACTGAATGATTACATAAATTGTTTTCTATTAGAGACATAAAATTATACTGATAAGTATATTATCTCCCTCATAGGCTCCAATTTGCTTTCTTTTGCTTTTTAATAAACTTCATGGGATGAGTATTGTAAAACACATTATTATCTTGAAGTTCATCTAATCATTAAAAAAAATAAATAAAATGGTTGAAAAAAGATAACATCATGAAACTGACTTCTGAAAGTTTTATGTCAGTGTTCTGTGTTTGTGTACTGAGAGCCTGGTACAGAATAAGGAGATGCTGATGTCAGTAGCTGGCTTTCAGATAGGCAAAGCTGTTGACAACATGAACATAATTTTCTGAGAGACAGGCGATATTTATTGAAACCTGTCTGAGCAAGGAGCCTGACACTACAATCATTAAATATAATCACTGACATTTAGGCCATGAAAGTGTGATCTGTTTGATGGTGTTGCATAGAAATGACATGATATTACTGGCTGAGCCTTGCATTAAACAAGGAAAGAAAGTGATGTTTCAGGGGCACAGTAAACATAAAATATATAATTACAAAAATATCTATTACTCCCTTCATTAATCTAAGTTAATAATTTGTCATACTTTAAAACCTTGAGAGACTATTGAACTCACTCTCTGTCCTGGGAATTGGGTATTTAAGAACTTGCCTAAGAGGAATTTTTATCTTATAATCATTAAAAATAAATAAATAAAAAAACCCCTTTAATTATATAGTCTATTGTTTTCATTTTAATATGTCCTGTTCAGTGCTTTCTTCTTAAATCATGTTCTTTGTGAATATTCTAGTGAAAGTTTTTGTCTTTTCCTTTAATTCCAGAGAAAATCACCTACAACTCATCTGTTACATTGGTCTGAACTTAACAATAGATTTCCTAAAGCAAACATTATCTATCTTTGGGCCCTATTATTTTTCAGTATGCTTCAGAAATCTTCCAAGATAAACTTGACTAATGTCTTTTAACCATCCTCTTTCTATAAGCTTCAATATTTTTGAATAATCTAAGTTGTTTATAAAATTCTTTTTACTGGATTAATTATGCAGACATAAGCAGGGAAAAAAGTACTATTTCTGTAGTTCTATTTTGTACAATTTTATAAACATGAGCTAATACAACTTGTTTTGCATGGGTAGTTTTTCAAGTTTCTGTTGTGCTTGATTTACCATCTGTACTTGTTCACACACCAGTGCTTTCTGCCTCTAATTAGGGGCATGGATAACAAAAAAGATTGGGAAAATGGGAAGGGAGAAAGTGAATGGCAGGGTGGAATATGATGCTCAGCTTGAAATTCACAAGTAAGTGGAATTGTCATGAACAGACACTAAAAAGCTATATTTGTACTTTATCTCAGAGATGTACTTGCCCCCATTCTAAATCCCTATCCTAAAATTAGACACTAAACAGACTAAATTCCATGCTGCTTTGCAAGTTTGATGAAGTGGCTCTCTGTTGAGTAAACCATTTAAAAATTTGACCCTATGTTCTTTGCCACACGTTTTCTGAAGCTATGGTGGTTTAAGACTGTGAGCTCTACCTACTTTGATAGCATTTGTCTATTGAATCTGATAGGTTGTTCTTGCTTTTTTTAAGATACGTAAGTAGTTCTTAAGTGTAAACATATTTTTCCTCTCCATTTATCTATATACATACACATTATACACATGCATATTTATATACATATACAACAACAAACACACAGAATGGAGCTATTTGCTATAAGCAATCATTTAATTATTTGGGCAACCAAGTCTTCAAAGTGTCTCATTCAAAACTGACTAATGAATGATGAATGGTTAAAAGGCTGTATATGGTCATTAAGATAATAGTCTTCACCATGCCAGTTCTGTTCTCCTTTGTATGATAAGCAGAGCTTGTATAGGCTTGCTGTTAAGCCCCATATGGATTTGTGTAATCTCTGATCTACTGATCTTACTGCTCTTGAATACAGTATTGTATAATTCAGGTGGATCTTAGTTTAATTTATTTACTGAGGAACTTACACCTCAAGATATTGTTTTCTTTCATGTGGAGACGTGGTATCATTTAGAAAAGCACTGTTTCAGTGAAAACTCTCATTTGTTGACATGGAAATGAGCAAGCTAACTTTGGGTGAAAATAACCTGAAACTTCATCTGAAACTGCACAGTAAATTTTAACGACCAAAGGAGCTCAAGCTTAGGCAATATGTTAATGTATTAGTCATCATTTAGGGCAGGTTTTATGTTTGTTTGCTTTTTTTCTTTTATACTTAAAAACCATACTAGAACTTTTTCCTCATGTTGTATGTTTAATAGTGCATTCCTGGTATGAAATTTCTAAGAATAAATTAAAATAGAAATTAGATTCAGTAAAAATCAAAGAAATATATTTTTCTAATATGGAACTCTTTTACTCCTTTGCATATTTCGTGTCTGTCTCTTTGGTTTAAAGGAAGAAAAAAACCTCTCTCGAAGTCTGACTGAACTAAGCTACTGAAGACTATTTAGGATAAATTACATTCCCCTAATAAAGACTCCTTTCTTCCTTTGATTTCCATGGAGTAACTAATTGGTCTGTCATTCTATTTTTAATGTAACCAGCATATCCTGCTATCTAGAGTAAATAAAATCAGAGCCTTGTACCAGTGATTAAGCTATTTTTCAACAAATTCTTCACTGTATATTAAACTACCATCGATTCTGCAAAATTATTTTTACTAAACTGTGTAAGCACTGCCTGAGCAGTTAAGATGTTAGTAATCCCTAAATTATATAATAATTAACTTACTTAGAAGGCAAAAACCTACCACTTTTCTGACCTTTTAGAGATCCTCCATTACATTAACCAAATTCCTGAGGAATTGGCTTTCCTTGATCCTTTCCTGTTATTCCTACTAAATACTTCCTATGAAATAAATTTTCATTCATTTAAGTATGAAATAAACTCTGATGTTACAATGCCATTTGTTTTCAAACCTTATCAAAGGTTGCAGTACTTACTGAGGGCTATGAATATGCAAAATCTTGTATTTTCTAGTTTAAACTCAAAGAAGGTTCAGAACTATTTTTCAAAAGTACTGTGCATTTTTTAATCATGCTCTTCTAGCTGTTGGTGACATATAGCAATTTCTCTACTTTGGAAAGAAAATTATGTTGATTTTGTATCCAGCATGTAAAAATGTCATGCTTCATATTTAGCATGAATGTATAAGTAAAAAATGTTTTAAAAATATGAAGTAATTGTTTCTTTACATGTAATGATTGCTTTCTTTGGACTTTCTTTTTCCCTTTTAATTATCAGGTCCATACAGTGCTATATAACAAACTTTCTCAGTTCATTGCTTGAAGCCTCCTCTTCTTCAAACTAAACATCTCCAGTTCCCTCTGCTGCTCCTTGTATGACCTGTTCTTTAGACCCTTCACCAGCTTGGTGGCTGTTCTCTGGACATGTTCCAGCACCTCAATGTCCTTCTTACAGTGAGGGGCTCAAAACTGAACACAGTACTGGAGGTGTGGCCTCACCAGTGATGAGTACAGGGGGAGGATCACTTCCTTACTGCTGCTGGCCACACTATTCCTGATGCAGGCCAGGATGCTATTGGCCTTCCTGGCCACCTGGGCACACTGCTGGCTCATGTTCATCTGGTTGCCACCCAGAACCCCCAGGTCCTTTTCCTCTGGGCAGCTTCCCAGCCACTCTTCCCCAAGCCTGTAGCATGCCATGGGCTTGTTGTGACTGAAATGCAGGACCCAGCACTTGGCCTTATCGAATCTCATACAATTGGCCTCAGCCCATTAATCCAGCCTGTCCAGGTCCCTCTGTAGAGCCTTCCTACCCTTGAGCAGATCAACACTCCCACCCAACTTGGTGTCACCTGCAAACTTGCTGAGGGTACATTCAATCCCCTCATCCAAATAATTGATAAAGATATTGAACAGAACTGGCCCCAAAACTGAGCCCTGAGGGACACCACTGGTGACTGGCCACCAACTAGATTTGACCCCATTTACCACAACTCTCTGGGCATGGCCATCCAGAGCACACTTGTCTATGCCATGATTCGCCAGCTTTTTCAGGAGGATGCTGTGGGAGACGGTGTCAAAGGCCTTACCAAAGTTCAGGTAGACAACATCCACAGCCTTCCACTCATCCAACGGGTGGGTCACATGATCTTAGAGATCAGGTTGGTCAAGCAAGACCTCCCTTTCTTAAACCCATGCTGGCTGGCCCTGATCCCCTGGCTACCCTGCACTTGCTGTGTGAGTTCAAGCAAGATAGCTGTCTGGGAAGTGGGGAAAGGAAGGAAGAAAGAAATGGCTTAGTTCTGTTTTTCTGAGGCTACAAAGCAAGCTGATAGTAAAACTGAGATTAATATTGCCCCAATGCAGGGCTTATCAGAAAGCCTCTTTAAATTGTGTTACTGCTTAGTAACTTAATTTTAAGCATCTATTCAAAACCCTTTATAACCAAATCCAAGACCACTCACTGTTTCTTATTCACTCTGCTGATCCTTTACACTTTAAATGTCAGGGAGATGGAGTTAGGCTCTTCTCAGTGATGACCAATGACAGGACAAGGAGTAATGGGTGCAAATTGGAGCATAGGAGGTTCAAGGTAAATATCAGAAAAAACTTTTTTACTGTGAGAGTGACAGAGCACTGGAACAGGCTGCCCAGGGAGGTTGTGGAGTCTCCTTCACTGGAGACATTCAAAACCCGCCTGGATGCGTTCCTGTGTGATGTGCTCTAGGTGACCCTGCTCTGGCAGGGGGGTTGGACTAGATGATCTTTCGAGGTCCCTTCCAACCCCTATGATTCTATGATTCTATGATTCTATGATTCTAAATGAATATACTTTCACTTTAAATCGTTCCTTTTTGAGGGAATAAAAACTGAGTTGCGTGTTTTCTTATGGAGCTAAAAAAAAGGAAAACAATAATGTATCAAAACAAAATTAAGCTACTTTTATGAGGATGCTTATACAACTTTAATCATTACATAAATTATGGGAGTGAGATGTAAGTATAGATAATGTAGGACACTGGATTTTCTTTCCTACTAGAACTGACACTGATTCAGACATTGAAGTCAACGGTTTGTTTCCAGGCAATTTTTCATAGACAGGTAAGTAATTCTGATATATCTTTTCTGAGTACCTCTTTTGTCTGATGTGTGTAAGTTAAACCTTTTGGTATCATTAAAGATTTGTTTTTCAGGAACAGAGCAGGACAATCTAAAATTACTTACAATGCAAAGACAGAGATGTCATGAAAAATAATTTTAAGACAAGATCAGAAAAAAATTAATAAGATACAGAAAAATGAGAGTATGTAGACAATAATTAATGTGGTAATTCTTGCATTTTCAATTTTATGAAATTAATACCTGCATTTACATTAAAAAATCATTATAATACAAGTGGCAAAGGAGCGTAACAAAATTAACAAGAGCTGCTCACTTGTAAACAGCCTGTCTAGGCATTCATGTTGAACAATTTTGGGATTGGCAAGACAATTTAATTCTGACTTTTGACTTTCAGTAATAATTGGAAAAGAAAGTTACTTATAATACTGCTTTCAGGTTTTTATTATTCAGTGTGCCTTCTGCTCTTTTATTTCAGAAATGCAGCACAGAAATTATTGGTGTAAATTATGTATAACAATTAGAAATGGACTCTTGTGTTTGAAAACACAGGCAAAGACCATGACAATTGTTGCTTAAAAAAGACAATATTTGCCTGCCTCAGAGTCCCAAAGACACTTTCACTGAGACAGTTTAAAAACAAAGGTAAGGTGATTTATTGATGTGACAGTTGTAACAGGTTCTGAATAGCTGTTGATAAATTCACTAGCTGCATAGATTTGTGGTGAAGATAGTAAAGACAAAATAAAAACATCCAACAGAGTCAGAGGTGCAAGTCTTACCAAAAGGCATCCCCTTTTGGGGGAGAAGAGAGGATTCAGGCCTGTCGACTCATTTGGATAGCTTTTGATCTCTTCCTCCCAAGAGGATTCTTAGATTAATTTATACTAATTGACGAGATGGTGACTAGGTCATAAATAATTTTCTGACTGCCACCTTCGTAGGCTTATATTACTTATTAATTAAGAGAGGAGAAGGGAAAAAGACCAGTGTTGCTCTTGATGCAAATTTCTCATGTGTCATCGTTTCCATTGTTTCAGCTTATTGCTATGACCCCAGGCCACAGAATATTTCTCCTGTTCCAGAAGTCATGCTAATTGCCAGTCATCAAGTTTGCAGTCAAGATGCACAAGCCAGGCACCAGAGTTTTATCTTGGCCAACACCTTTGCTAACACAATGGTCTATTCCTTCTGTCCCTACTCCTTATTTGATGTAAGAATAACAGTGATTTAGCCTGCTGTCTTTTGCAAGACAGTCACTCCCTCTGTAGGGTGGGTGGGGTAGGCAGACTGGCAGAACTGCATTGCTTTTGTTAAATTTAACAGAAGAGTCTGTCTTGTTGTCCCACAACAATTGTAAGAAAATACTAAGTAATGTGGCCTGGCTACCTCAAATTCTTTCAAACCACTATATAGCAAGATGAAAATTTAACATCTGTTTTTGAAGTAGTCAGATTGGTACATTTTGTGACACATTTATCTTTTAGTATTCACTGTTTCTTCTGTATCTGTATGTCACTGTTTTGATATTCTAACACAGTGGGGTTTTCTCCCCTTGTGAAAGGGAATTCAAGGAAATGGGTTGAGATTGTAATCATAATTATGGGCAGAAATATTGAAAACTTTGACATTACATTTGACAGCTATAGAATGAAAATAACATCTTTGTCTCCTTTTTATGGGTTTCTTGTTCTTGTTTTGTTTTGTTTTGTTTTGTTTTTCCATGAAGTAAACTCAGCATTGTGATCTATATAGAATTACAGCATGAATACTATAGCATGCACTTGAAAACAGCTAGGATCATATTCCAAGGCAATAATAGTATAAAATCTCCTACCTTAGACATTTTCAAAGTTGTCTTCACAACTAGACAGCTACCATAAGGTGGAAACAGAACTTATTGGAGTCTCTTCTGTCTGTGTTAGCATACATTTTAAAAACAGGGCAGAAGCTATTGGAAGCTTTTAGAGTTTTGTCTTCTAGTTTGCTCTGAAATCTTTTGTTCAACAACAACTTTGTCATCCAGTTGTGTTGTTCATATTTAGAAAGCCTCTGTCAGAAGCCTCTTACTACCTTCTTTCAACCTGGAGTAGATATGATCAAATGGGCAGTGGGATTGTGGTTACTCTATAGCATTCAGCACAAGCACTTTTAGGTACTACAGTTTTAAGAAAACTGGTATCTGTGTGGAAGGAGGAAGATAAAGTTTCTGCAAAGGATTATGTTTGGTAATTTTTTTTTATTGCTCTGTATTATTTTCTCACATTGTCATCTTTTCTTCAGGCTCTGATCCATAAAAATTCTGGAATGTCCTGTCAGAATCAGTTTGTTGCATTTCAGATATTCATTCAGCTTGAAAACTACAAAGACTATGTGTTTATTCTAAAGATAGAAATAAATGTTTAAGGCTGGTATTGTAATCAATTGAGCAAAGACAGTTGTGTGGTGATTGTCTCAAATCATCATGTTTCAGTCTTGTTTATTGCTTTATATGCTCAATGGCAGCATCTTTACTTCCTTTAAACACAAATTGAAAATACATGTTTTAAACAACTGTATATATTTAAAACAAAGATCTTTGAGCCTTTTAAAGTTCTGATTATGCAACAAAGATCTAAGAATATAAGTAACTTCAGAAAAAAAAAAAAGAGTCAAACCTTTGAGGTTTTTTTTATGTAAGAATTTAACATTTACTTCTTGTAGCCAACAAAGCAGCCACAGTATGAGGATGACTTCCTATGGGTGCTGTTGTAGTCCTTTCAGAACTTGCTTTGGGTGAGGAGATCATTCGAGTTCTCATTCCACATCAGACCACTGTACTTCCATGGCAGTCTCTTCTTGTGCTTTTGCCTCAGCTTTAGGAAGTAACTTCTCACCAAAGCCAAAAGAAAAGTCAAGCAGCTCAGAGTCTTAAGGTTACTTGTCTGTTGTCCAGGATGACTGTTTCTTGCACCTGTACTTGAGACAAAGGCACAACCAAATCAGGTTGCCCCTGCACGGTCAAGATGGTCCCTGAAAATAGAGCTGAAGTACAGGTCAGATTCCTGCTGAGTGCCTGAGTGTCCAGGCATGCGGACCTGTGTCTTTGACTAACAGCAAAGAGAGAAAAAAGCAAACGTAACTTGCATAGATGATTAGGTAATTCAGGGTCGAGTTCAGCTTAAACCTTAAGCTAACATGACAGTGTGTTTGTGAGGGTTATGATGACCATCACTGTATTGGGGATTTCATCCTGCATGTGATAAACTGTTAGAAAGTAGTATTTTATCAGTGCTAAAAAACATATGTCTGCTGAGTTTTCTCCCACTCAGAAAAGAAAAAAACGTTACCTCATTAAAAAATAGACTTGAAAAATTCCTTGTCATCTTAAATTTGATTAACTGAATGTTATAAAGAATTCATTTTTGTGTTAAATTAATGAAATTTTTCCTGTATTAATTTTCTGGGAAAAAAATACAGTATTGATGGCTGGAATACTCGCTACTGGGTCAGTCATGAAAAGCTTTGTTATTTGGAGTACGATACATTCTTCTTTTTTCTTTAGTGCTATTCATCCTAATATCTTAGGAATCTAGAATTTACAACAAAGGTTTCATATCAGTTTACCTCACTTTTTTATATGAACCTTCTGCAAATATGGAGGTGAAAAAACAGTGTCGCAAGGTGGTATCAAAAGCCACCGGCTGTCAGGATGCTTTCGCGACTCTTTCCCTCTTCCCCTACGGAGAGGTTTGTAAATGAGACTGCACACGTGGCCACTGTGGGACCGTATCCTGGAGTGTAGATTGGAATGCCTTCCCCCCCACACTCACAAATTGTTACCGAGACCGATGTTTAACTAACAGGTTAATTGGTTTATTAAGGGTTAACACAAATGGAGGGACCGAGGTTCAGGGAAGGTAGTCTAGGTATATATCAGGAAGGAAATCGGGGTTCTATGGTATTAGTGGCATTATGGCACTCCCCACTGAAGAGATGTGGGAAGGATTAATGGAGGAGAAGGGTAGGAACTGAGCCCAGTAGAGGTGTGTGTGTGGCGAGCACAGGCCCCCACACGGAGCGGCTGCAGTGCTTGCAGGTAGCTCAGTCAATTAGCAAGTCTCGCAGATGGAGGAAAGTTCTCTGGTTCACCAGCAAAGCCTGCCTCCTTTAACTTGTGGTTAATTGCTCAGTCTTTCAGAGTCTGCTATCTATATTTCTGCCAAGTCTGTTTCAGTTTGTCCTTGGCTAAATCAGCAAAGGCACTTCACTGGCTTGAAAGGCATTCCATCTTGTGTGGGGGGAGAAGGAAAAATGGTCCGTTCCCTACACATAGCTTCTCAGATATAATTATTTTTCTCTTTAATGTTCAAACCATAACTCAAATAATTTGTATAGATTACTTTTTAATATTTCCCATTTGTATTCAGACAGTTGTCATCTGTATGATTTTAGGTGAGTTCTTGCTTTTATCTTCAACCAAAGTCGGCAGGACTCTACAGTAACCAAGTAGAGCCATTCAGTGATGTGGAATGAACCATGTAATAAAAGACTAGCTGTTGGAGGCATTATCTTCTTCCTGTTTTAAAAATAACTTTTTGCTTTTTTAATGCCAAATATGAAGACCTGATCTGTGCAAACATCTGGTTAATGGGAAAATAAAGTCTTGTAACGGCGCTCTTTTCTTGATATGAAGTCATGTTCTTTGAAAATACTGGCTGTATTGTGAGAGTTAGCTCTCTGAGTACATACTGTGAAGAGAGGGTTCCTTCTCCTCACCTTATCAGTTTTAGTCTTTGGGAAGTTAATAAAGGTATCAAATTGTATACTGACAGTTTCAGTCTGTTTTTTATGTATAACTATCTCTACAAATCCAGGCGTAGGCCCTGTGGGAAAGATTAAGTCAATGGTTTCAGTATAGGTACTTGAGAAGGTAAACTAATTTAGTTCCTATCTTCTTAGCATGTGGGCAAGGCCTGTTGTTTCTACATAACTCATTTTTTCAGTATCTCACCTTGGCATTCCTCACAATGGATTCTAGTAATCTGCTTCCTTTACAGATTTTTCTAGCATGATTCTAACTTTTGTGATTTTTAAGTAGGGCATGAACTGATATCAAAACTATGTAGGAGAAAAACTTGGAAAAAAAAAAGTTCTCTAAGAACCTTTCTAAAACAATAGCATATATTTTATCACAGTGAAACTGAAACTTCTGTCTTTATAGAATTTCAAGGTAAATTATGCTTGAAAAGCATAATTGTACATTATAGTAAATACCAGTAAATTAATGCAAGTAGCATAACTCCCATCATGTTTTTTTAGTATTTTAGAATATAAAAAATTTCTGGAAACAGAGGAGCAGTTATGTAAGGTGGGGGAGGGGGGAAATGAAGTAGTTGCTGAAAGGGTCAAGCAATGTGTCGATCTACTCTATGTTCTTTATTATGTCATTTGAAAGAAATTACTCAAATTACTTAAACAGTATGATACATAATTTTAAGCAGTATATAATCTCTTCTGTTAAAGTGAGAGTGGAGAGATATGCTGAAAAAAAAAAGAAGATAAATTATTTATTTCATATTGTACTTTGAACATTTGAAATATGACCTTGACACCGAGACATGGAATTAGGTAGTAGTAAGATTAGCAAAACATTTTGTGCTTGTGAATGTCTTCTAGATAAAAATTAGTCTTCAATCACAATTCATGTACTAATTTCTAGAAACCTAGAACATATTTTTTTCTGAATTTTGACTCATAAGCAAGTCAATCTTTTATCTTTGAGATAGTTTAGACTGCTTCCTACTTCCTTACCAAGACAAGAATAACAAAACAAAAGACAAGTACTTCTGTTTCAATAACATCTAAGCTCAAAATACTGAGGTGACAACAAATTATGTAAATACACAAGAAAAAATAACTCATGTAAAATAGACTTCCAATCAATGAATTGAAAAAAATTTCAAAATTAATTAAAGTCCAGCTTGACTTTCTTCTATGAGATTGCCAGGGAAAGTTACACAATAACTATTTCTTCTGTGGGCAAGAAGACTGACTGTTCTCAAGTCTTGCATGTTTTAATGTTATTTCTAGTAAACCAGAACTACCTTATCGAGGGTACTAAAAATATTTGACTGTTTTATTTAAGGCTGTATAAGGTTGTTCTGGCCTTATAAAAACGAAAATGCATTAGTTATTTATACTTAATTTTTGTTCTATGATTAAAAAAAAGTATTTATATGTAGGAATAGGTAGTCTTAAAACATCTCTTTGGAAGTTTCTTCCTTCTCTGCCCTTCTTCACAGATTAAAATTTAAACTTGCTGTTTTCTGTATCAGTAGAGGTTGAAGTATCTGTTCAGAAATTAAATGCTATATTTAGCTAAACCTACAGTCCACCATCTTAGAAACATTCTGGGTGGCTTTCCAAACAGAAAAACTTCATAAATAAGGGAAAGAAAAATTGTATGATTTGCAATATTTTTAGAAAATTATATCTCCACCTGGGGCTGAGAAAAGTGTCAAACAGCCTCAAAGCTTTTTGCCAGGTCAGAAATATACAGTATTTGCTTTTCTCTGTGCAGCTGAAACCATTTTCAGAATTTAAAACTTGCTTTCAAGTATGCTTCATGAGCACCTTATTGGATTATCCTCTTGCTCCTTGATTGTTCTGGAAAATCCCACAGAGCTCTTTCAAATTAAACTTTTGAATCTGTTCCATCTGCTGGCAGAATACCCGGAAATGAATGTTAAGCTTATTTGGGTCTGTATGTGTCATTCTAGGTGTTCCTACTGCAGTAGGGGGGTTGGACTCGATGATCTTCAGAGGTCCCTTCCAATCCCTATGATTCTATGATTCTGTGATTCTCCGTGACTGATTCAGCTGTTGAACTAAAATTATGGTGAGGTACAGAGGAACTCCACAAATCCTCCCTCTACATAGAAACAAATATAGTTGTCCTCAAGTTAGAGATAAACATACTGTTTCTTGAAAGATATAAGATCTGTCACTTTGATTGTCCTATATTATCCTATAATTTAAAAAATTATAGGATATATTAAATTAATATTACTCTAAGTGTTGTATAATGATTGATTGCTGATAGAGTCTGTTTTAATATATTCTATCCTTAAACACAGTACTCCTCTACCCAAAGCTTTTTGTCAGTTTTGAAAAGTATTGTATTATGTTATGGCTAAAAGCAGAATTCTGTGGCCTCTGGCAAAGCCAGAAGGGAGTGTGAGGCTGTATCCCTTCTGAAGTCAAAGAAGTGCTGTTTATTCGCTACATCCTGAGCTGGAAGCACAATGTCAGTAATGATAATTTGAAATCTTGGGAGAAAATGACTTGGGGTTTTTTTGTGTTTGAGGATATATGGTTGATTTTGTGTAAAGGAAACAACAAGAATGGTTTATTTGAGCCTATGAAAGGATGAAAGCCTAATGGGTACTCTGAGGGTAGAAACATCCAGGTGTATGCTGTGTGAGAAACTGAAAAAGATTGAGAAAAATTGTGTTTTGCTGATATGGCAGCATTTCAACTAATGCAACATGCCGTTCAGATGAGATACAACCAGATGTAGCAAATATATCTAAAGACTTGAAAGAACTGGTTTCTTTATAGTTTTCCAAGCACGTGTTGCATGTTCACAAATTTGACATCCCTAAATAATATTAAACATGACAGGAAGGTTTATGAACGTAATTTCATCAGCAACTAGATATATCCCCCTTTGAAAGTTACAGCGGGATGCAATTTTATCTATATTTTAATGTTATTGAATGCTGAAATCAGGTGAAGCACACAGAGGTCCAAGATGTTTTTCATTAAAGAAAGATTACATAAGCATATAGCAAGAAACAATTGCTTCTAATGATGGTTTAAAACATAATAATATTTAAAACATTTATCTTTTATTTTCTTTTTTTTTTTTTCCCCACTCAATCATGCTTGGTTGATTTGCCTTTTTCTAATAATGAGATAAACAAAAACAGTTGCAGAGCATGGCATGGCAGCCATCTTTGATGGCTGAGTGCAATGAAGGTATGAGATTAATTGGTTAGTGCATGTTAAAAATTGTGACTCATACAATTGAACTCCGCTATATATATGCAGTTTTCTTGCAAAAATCAGAGCACTGTTAGCAGCGCCTCCTGCTCCTTGAGTTTCTCTTCATTATGCTGAACGACCACCATCTGCTTGTCTCTGTGCAGATGACCTAGCAGAGAGTTGGCGGGGTAGAAATGTCCAACAGAGAGTTGTCCGGTAGAGAGTTGTTGTGGCAGACAGTTGGTGGTAGACAGTTTTACTAGACCACCTCCAAATGATTGCTAAGGCTCTAAAAATTGCAATTGAACAATCCAAGGTAAACTTAGTTTTAAAACATCCATTTTTAGGGGTGGCAATAAAACAAAACCTGTATTTCTCAGCCATGCCATGTGAAGCCTGCTAGAAAGCCAGTAATACTAAACAGAAGAGTGCTGAAACAAGGAATAAAAGACCCAATATGATGCTCTTTTCTTTATATTGATAGTAGTGACATCATACCACAAAACTCTAGAGAGTTTGGTCCATTTGTGATATTCATTTATTTGTTCCTTAATGTAGCAGGATGCTCCATCTCTCAATATGCCTCCCTCACACTTACAAATGAATGATTCTGTGATTACCTAAGTTTTATAGTGAGAGGAACTTATTTGTATATCAGCACATATTGAAAAAATATTGGTCCGTGGAAAGATTTGTGAATAATTTTATGACGTGTTTAATATTTTTTAACCATTGCATTGGGTTTGTGTGGCAAGGTTTTGGTAGCAGGGTGACAAAAGGGTGGCTTCTGTGAAAAGCTGCTAGAAGCGTCCCCTGTGTCCAATAGAGTCAATGTCAGCCAGGTCCCAGAAAGACCCACCGCTAGCCAAGGCTGAGGCCATTAGCGATGGTGGTAGCACCTCTGTGATAACATATTTAAGAAGAGGGAAAAAAACCTGCACAACAACGGCTGAAGTGAGAATATGTGAGAAAAAAACTCTGCAAACAGCAAGGTTAGTGAAGAAGGAGGGAGAGGAGACGCTTCAGGAGCTGGAGCAGAGATTTCCCTTCAGCCTGTAGGGAAGACCATGGTGAGGCAGGCTGTGCCTCTCCAATATGAAGAAGTTAATGGTGCAGAAGTTATCCACCTGCAGCCTCTGAAGGACCCCATGCTGAACAAGTGAATATACCCAAAGGAGGCTGTGACCCTGTGGAAAACCTGCACTGGAGCAGGCTCCTGGCAGGACCTGTGGACCCATGGAGAGAGGGGCCCATGCTGGAGCAGGTTTTCTGGCAGGAGTTCTGACCCTGTGGGGGACATATGCTGGAGCAGTCTATCCTGAAGGACTGCACCCTGTGGAAAAGACCTACACTGGAGTAGTTTGTGAAGAAGCTCTCACATTGGAAAAGTTCAGGGAGGACTGTCACCTGTGGGAGGGACCCTACATTGAGCAAGGGAAGAATGTGAGGAGTCCTCTCCCTGAGGGGAAAGGAGGAAGAAAACGACATGTGATGAACTGACCTCGACCCCCATTCCTGGTCTCCTTGTGTCACTCAGGGGGCGGAGGTAGAGAATTTAGGAGTAAAGTTCAGTGTGGGAAGAAGGGAGGGTTGTGGGGAAGGTGTTTTAATATTTATTTTTATTTCTCATTACCCTACTCTAATTTTATTGGTAATAAATTAAACTAATTTCCCCAAGACCAGTCTGTTTTGACCTTTACACTAACTGGTGAGTGATCTCTCTCTGTCTTCATCTTGACCCATGAGCCTTTTGTTATATTTTCTTTCACTCATCCTGTTGAGGAGTAGGAGTGATAGAGCAGTTTTGGTGGGAACTTGGTGTCCAGCCAGAGTCAAACAACTTTTCACAATAATTAATTCAAAAGTCATTATATCAAATATTTAAGCCTAACTGGATTTCTTTTGCAGCCTGTTTATTTAATATGATTCACCCTTGAAATACTGGAACAATACTCTTGAATAACCAGATTTAGAATAAAATTTCACCAAATTAAAACATAATTTCCAATCCCCTTAGCTGGCAATGAAGTCAATTTTTGCATATATCACTGTGCTTCAGGGCTTGTCTTTGTTTGCTATATAAACCAAATATCCTATCCATTAGTTCATTTTCATGAGAATGTATTAACTGATGGAGAGCTAACATATGATTAAGTCCCCCTTTATAAAAACATTTGATGTAATTAGAGCACTTCATTGATTGGGAATTTCTTTGCAGATCATAGGGTAGATATGTTTAAAATTTTAATTAGGTAAATCTGCACACAGTATGATTCTTTCAATCGGAACTTAGATTAGATTTTATTTCTGTCAAAATAACTCTAGGATGGCTTGAATAGGAGTCAGGGAGATGTGTAACCTTAACTAACCAAGGTGAAGTGTAAATTGTTATTTTACTTCATACTATGATCATGCACCTATTGCTTACTATCAAAGCTAGAACTGATGTTTTGTTTGCTTCATATGAAGTATTCAGTCACAGTAAAAATTGTGTTTAATAGTATAGTGTAGTTGTTAATAAAAATGTACATAAATTATTATTATCGTTATTATTATTATTATTATTTAATTATTTGGAAACTCCATTACCTTAAAAAAATTTAAAGCCAACCATATTTATAGTGAATCAATGTTTTTCATCTGGGAAAAATGAATGCACTATGTGTTTTTGTCAGTGTAAGTGTGATCAATATCTTTATTCATGTGGGTTTTATCTGTGGAAAGGTTTTTCGATCTGTGAATATAAATCCACCCTTCAGCATGCTTGTGAAATGTCAACTGACTTTGGAGAAGGAAACTTATGGGTATAAATATCACTATAATTTATCTATATTGTAGATATGTATCTTCAGCAGTAAGTAACAAGGCTGTATTCATGCCAGTATTTGGTGCATGAATATTCTCTCAGTGCAGTATTGAGGAATCGGCAGTTGATTTAGCTAGGTATGTTTACATTTTAGAAAGATATACATGAAAGACAAAGCAGTATAATTAATTCCCAAACTAGTTTTTGAACACGGAATCATCACTACCTGTTCTAGTAAAACCACAGTTGTAAATTATGAACACTAGAAAATGCAAAGGCTAAAGAAAATCCTAGATGAGCTATTAAGATCTGTCTTTGTAAGTCAGTGACTACAAATCTACCTCTTTCACATTATCTTGGTTTCATCATGTACTGGTTGTAACACTATTTACCTCATAAATAATCCCCACTAAAGTATTATCCAGCTAAAATTTTATATTCAAATAGTGTGTGGAAGACTGTTTTGCAACACGCTTTCAACACACATGTTGAAAACTTCATGGAATACTTCAATGTTCATGCAGTCCTAACAAGTTATAAATCTATGTTTTGCTCTTTAAAAATACCTAATTCCTATAAAACTATGAGAGTATTCGTTAATTTAACTTCAAATCTAGTTCCTTACTAACAGTTGAAGGTATCTGTGGAAGGAATCATTGCATTTATCTGTAAAGTAAAAGGCATGTGCAAGCTTTTGATCAGTGCTTTTGGTGTTAATTTTGTCCAAAAATGTAGCAATAATCTACAGGGTATTTAATGATAAATTAACTCTCTTATAGCTTAAGGACAGTGGTGATTCAGATAAATGTTATTCTTTTCTTCTAAGAATCATAGAATCTTTTAAGCTGGAAAAGGCCCTTAAGATCATTGAGTTCAACTATGAACTTAACACTTCGAAGTCCACCATTAAACCATGTTCTAAGCACCACATCTACATACCTTTTGAATACCTCCAAAGATGGTGACTCCACCACTTCCCTGGACAGCCTGTTCCAGTGCCTGATGACCCTTTCAGTGAAGAATTTTTTTTCTAATATCCAATATAAACCTGCCCTGACACTACTTGAGGCTATTTTCTCTTGTCCTATCACTTGTTACTTGGGACACTACCATGTCTTCTCAGGTACTTTTAGAGAGCAATAAGGTCTTCCATCAGCCTCCTTTTCTCTAGGCTGAACAACCCCAGTTCCCTTAGATGCTCCCCATACAGACCCTTCACCAGCCACACTAATCTGCTCCAGCACCCCAGTGTGCATCTTGTAGTGGGGGTCCCAAAGCTGAACACACTTTTTGAGGTGCAGCCTCACCCATGCCAAGTACAGAGGGACAATCACTGCAAAAAGCAGACCAGAAATACCATTGGCCCATTACTTGGTGATCATGGAAACCTCATAAATAGGGATATAGACAAGGCAGAGATGTTCAATGCTTTCTTCACCTATGACTTCAACACTGATGATTGGCTTGAGCACCCACAGAGCCCTCAGCTAGAGAACCATGACTGGGCAAATGATAATCTCCCAATAAGCCCTGAATTTGTGCGGGATTTGCTGCTCCAGCTGGATCCTTACAAGTCAATGGGATCTGATGAGATTCATCCAAGGATACTTAAAGAGCTAACAGAGGTCATAGCGATACCTGTCTCAATAATTTTTCAATGCTCTTGAGAATCTGGAGAGGTACCAGTTGACTGGAACCTGGCACATGTTGTCCCAATATTCGAGAAGGGCAGCAGGGATGACCCCAGTAATTACAGGCCTGTTAATCTCACCTCAGTGCCTGGTAAGATTGTGGAGAAGATTATTCCAGGAACTCTTGAAAAACACCTAAAAGACAATGCAGTCATTGGTCCCAGCCAACATGGGTTTGTTACAGTAAGGTTCTGCTTGACTAACTTGATTTCTTTCGATGACAAGGTTACCCACCTAGTTAACCAAGGGAAGCCAGCTGATGTAATCTTTCTGGATTTCAGAAAGGCCTTTGATACTGTCTCTCACAGTATCCTTCTAAACAAAATGTCCAGCATCAAGCTGGACAAGCACATAATGCATTGGGTGAGAAATTGGCTGATGGGTTGAGCTCAAAGGGTCAGAGGACACCTTTGGAGCAATCATTACACATACTGAAGCCCTGCTTCCTAGAAAGTGTCTGTACGTTGCCTGCTGATGGGAAGTAGAGAATACATCTTTTGTTTTCCTTTGCTTCTGTGTGTGGTCTTTGCTTTTTCTTTATTAAAATGCTTTTATCTTGACCCACAAGATTTTTTCTACCTTTCCTGGTTTGAACCAGGACAGAACCAATTTTTGTTTTTGTAATTTCATTTTTCACTTAAGTCTCATCTAAATAACTGCACTTGCTGAAATTAATGGCATGTTTTTCAGTCAGTGTCTGCTCCTAGCACTGGTAACACTTGATGTTTATAGTTACTGGTGGAAAATGGTATGTAGAATCAGGGTCACTGCGTGTTTCTAACTTGGCTAAACTTCCTATGCGCCAGAAATGAAAGAAAGGAATGGGTGACCTTCCTGTGGAGAGGAGCTGATCAGACAGGAAAACTGACAGAATCACAGAATCATTATGGTAGAAATTACCTCAAAGATCACAGAGTCTAACAGTCATCCCAGAAAAAAACACAAAGCGAGTATTACATCCCATATGCATCCTATTCAGCATAAATCTGAGGGATCAGGAGGGTCAAGGTCTCTTCGTCCATGGCCATGTCCTGGGAGGACTCCATCCATTCTGCCTTTGATTCCAATCCATGTGTTCCTGCATCCAGCTCCCATCTGCTGCCAACCCCAGAAGCCTAGTTCAGGACTCTCCCAGGCCCTGCCCTCCAGACCCGGTGGTGACGTGAGTGTTATTGGGGGGGAACACAATACATGTTTTTCTATGGATTTGTATATATTTCATTATTTTCTATTTCTATCATCATTGTTTCTTTAAAGCTGTGTAGTTTATTTTCCAACTTGTCTTTCTCCATTATTCTCTTTCCTTTCCCTTTCTGGGAAGGTAGAATGGTTACTGTAACTGCTGGCCTGGAGTTCAACCTTGACACCATATTATTTCCCTGTTCTGCTGAGGATGGGAGTGATATAGCAGCTTGGTGGGCACCTGGTGTCAAGCCAAGGTCAACCCACCACTCTCTTCCTAACAGCCTTTGCTTTTCCTCCTTTACCTCTTTTCCCTTTTCTCAATACCTGAGTTTGATTAAAAAGACAGAGGTGTAAAGAGCTATTTTGTGAGAGGAGAACTAGTTCATTAACTTGGGGATTACATTTTGAATGGAAGATCAGGTGGGTTAGTGAACATTGGAATGCATAGTTCAATATGGAGAATAAAACAAGTATACGCAAATAATCTATACTTCAGTATATCTATGCTAAGACATGAAAGACTAAATTTTGTTTTTTATCTAGAAGTCACTACTTGGTGATCACCATGCCATAATGCAAAGTTCATCTGAAGGAAATACTGAGTCAGACAATGAAAATTTGCTTAAACCAGCATAGAAGTATCTCAGTACAAAACTATTGATGTACACAATCTGAAATAAAACAAATAAACCCACAGAAACCTAAACATCAAAGTCACACATATAAAACCTTGCAAAAAACCTGCAATGCTCCTCTCATCTTTCTCTCCCCTCATCCCCACTCCCCAAATACCCAAACCCTGAAAAGAACCACCAGACATGAACATACTGTTAAATATTTCCTGAATTTTTCCTGACAACTGTGTAAACTAACCAAATTTCTACTGATACTTTGTCACCATCAAGTGAGTCCTGATTTCACACCTTGAGGCTGGGATTTATTTTCTAAATAGAAACTTTGACAGTAAAATCTTTCACAGATAAGCCCCAAAAGACATTTAATTAATGATTCTGATAACTGATGAGGCAACTGATGAGCTCTGAAGTTAAATGTCTTCTTCAGTATTTATGTAAGTGATTAGAAAAAAAACCCTAAGGGCAGAGGTGTTGCTAGTCTAAACAGTGATAGGCTATTTATCACAATGCTAAACACATGCAGACTGTAACAAGAAATCTTAAAAAAAAATTGTATTGTGCAGAGATAAAGCTACTACAGTTCACGTTTGAAGTTAATGAATGAAAGGATTTCCAAAATTGTAAGAAACAATTATATATTCAGCAGGACTCATGTTGGAAAAAACGTGAGAAAGAAGTTAATGCTTTAGAAATGAGATCTTTGACAAGAATTTGCTATAGTACTGCATATATTACTTAAATGCTGTCGCGAAAGTATTAGACCAACAAAGTGTGTTTCAAAATCAGTTTAATGGTGTTAGAAAAAAGACAGAATGGTCAAATCAAACAGGGATCTTACATTATAAACACTTTGGCAGACACATTTTATTTGCAGATTCAGGTCAGTTGGGAATTATTATTACACAGTGTGTATCTAAATCTAAGCTTAGAATGATGATTCAAAAATGCACGTAACACTCACCTATGAAGAGGACACTCAATCCCAGGGAAGTTATTTTGAATAGTGTCCCACCCAAAGGGACAGCTTCCAGTTACAGACCCTCTGCTCTGAGGGGAACCACTCAAAGGGGTCTCTAGAGCGGGCCTCATTTTATAACCTGGGTCAGATCTGAACTGTGTTCATCTATTGGTTGAGGGGTCTCCCAGCTAGGCTTATTGGCTGGGTGGTGTTTGGTGGGCTCAAGTATCTTGGGGGGTACATGGCTGGGGCCTCTCTGAAACATGACCAACAGTATACATGCTTCCTGCCAATCCAGCCACCACATCCTCTGTACCTTGCCATTAGACCTGCAACGTGGGAGGGGTGTGTGTGTGTGTGTGTGTGCTCCTGCCACAATTGCAAAGGCTAATGTAAAGTATATTAAGTCAAAACGTGAAAGAGAAAAAATTATTAAAAATGAAGGTTGGTCAGACTATGGGTACTCATCTTTCAGATGTATGGCCAGAATTTCCAGTACAGAACAGGTTTGGTTTTTTCTAATAATAAAAGCCAAAGTTTCTTGAGAGTCCTTAAAATACGGTAGTCACAAAATAATGGCTTTTCAGTTACAACTAATACAAATCTGTAAACATACACTGATCTTGTTGAGAATCATCCTATAAAAACACCATGTACAAACACCTGGATCTGGAAAAGACTGGATGGTTTTATAAAGCAAGCCAGGTCAAATTACTAGATGTACATAGAAAATATACTTTTACATACTTCTTTAAGGAAGAAATTATTTTCCACCTGAAAACTACAGTCATTGACACACACAAATGAACATGCATATATAAAAAGAAATCAGTCGAACTCATCACACTCTGCTTACTGCATACTCTCTGTGGTTAATGTGGAAGGGTTCCCTGGAGGCATACAAGGCACATGATTACTGTCAGTACTGCCAAGAAGCATTCAAAGGAAAAAGAAAATCTCAGTTTTAGCTTACTTATTAATCGTTACAAAATCTTAGCAAAAGCATGCTTTGTTACATGGCTTTAGCTTGCACAAGATACCTGACAAAGCTGTGAGGGTAAATACTGAAAAGTGAAAGCAAATATATTTTTCTGCTTTCACCCAGATTCACGTCATTGTATGCTATAAGATCCATCCATGTGTTGATGACAATTTCCTTTTCCAAGTGGTAGAGGAATCAACAAGTAAAAGTGCTATGCTGGACCTTGTTCTCACCAACAAGGATGGGCTAGCAGAAAAACTGAGGTTTACGGGCAGCCTCAGCTGCAGTGAAAATGAAATCTGGAATGCAGGATCCTTAGGACAACAAAAAGAGTATGAAGAAAGCTCATTATCCTGGACTTCAGGAGAGCAGTCTCTGACCTTTGTAGGGATCTGCTTGGTGGGATACCATAGGAAAAAGCCCTAGGGGGGAAAGGAGCCCAAAAAAACTGTTCAATATTCAAGGCTGACCTCCTCCAAGCCCAGGAGCAATGAGTCCCATTAAAGAGGAAGGCAGACAAGAATGCCAGGAGGAACTGCATGGATGAACATGCAGTGTCCAGCAGTTCCTGGACAGTAAAATATGCAAAAAAAAAGTCTAGAAAGGGTGGAAGCAAGGACAGGTTGCCCAGGAGGAGTACAAAGAAGTTGTCTGAGCAGCCAGGGATCAGGTTAGAAAAGCTAAAGCCCGGATAGAATTAAATCTGTCCAGGGACATCAAGGGTGACAAGAAAAGCTTCTATAGGTATGTCAGTGATAAAAGGAAAACTAGGGAAAATATGGGCCCTCTGCAGAAGGAAACAGGAGAGCTGGTCAGGCAGGAGATTGAGAAGGCTGTGGTAGTCATTGACATTTTTCCTCAGTCTGCACTGCAAAGGGCTCTGGCCACACCTCCAGAAGGTGAAGGCACGGACTGGGAAAGGATGATGCACCCACTGTAGGAGAAGAGGAGGTTCAGGACCAACTATAGAACCTGTAAGTGCACAAGTCCATGGGACCTGGCAAGATCCATATATAGCTCCTGAGGGAACTGGTGGATGAAGCTGTAAAGCTGCTTTCCATCATATTTGAAAAGCCATGGCAGTCTCGTGAAGTTCCCACTGACTGGAAAAGGGGAAATATAACCCCCATTTTCAAAAAGGGAAGGAAAGAAGAGCCAAGGAACTACACGCCAGTCAATCTCACCTCTGTGCCAGGCAAGATCGTGGAGCAGATCCTCCTGAAGGCTCTGCTAAGACACACAGAAAATGTAGAGCTAGTTGGTGGCAACCATAATGGCTTCACCAAGACCAAATCACGCCTGACAGATTTGGTGACTTATTACGGTGGGGTCACAGGATCAGTGGACAAGGGAAGAGAAACTGACGTCATCTACCTAGACTTGTGCAAAGCATTCAACACTGTCCCGCATGACATCCTGGTCTCTAAATTGCAATTATGTGGATTCAATAGAGGGACCACTTGGTGGATAAGGAATTGGCTAGCTGGCCACACTCAAACAGTAGTGGTCAATGGCTCAATGCCTAAATGGAAAGCAGTGACTAATGGAGTCCCTCAAGTGTTGGCACCAGGACTGGTGCTGTTTAACATCCTTGTTGGAGACATGTACTATGCAATTGAGTGCAACCTTGCCAAGTTTGCTGATGAAACCAAGCTGTGTATTATGATCAACACACTGGAGGGAAGGGACAGGGACCTTGACAGACTTGAGAGGTGGACCCATGCCAACCTCATGAAGTTCAACAAGGCCAAGTGCAAGGTCCTGCACGAGGGTTGGGGCAATCCCAAGCACAAATGCAGATTGGGTGGAGAATGGATGGAGAACAGCCCTAAGGAAGAGGACTTGGGGGTGTTGGTTCATGAGAAGCTCAACAGGAGCTGGAAATGTGCACTTGCAGCCCAGAAAACCAACTGTGTCCTGGGCTGCATCAAAAGAAGCACGGCCAGCAGGTAAACAGATTGATGCTGCCCTTCTACTCTGTACTCATGGGACGCCAGCTGGAGTACTGTGTCCAGTTCTGCAGCCCTCAGCACAGAAGGACATGGAGCTCCTGAAGCAAGTCCAGAGAAGGGCCACAAAGATGATCAGAGGGCTGGAGCACCTCTCCTATGAAGAAAGGCTGAGAGAGTTGGGGCTGTTCCGCCTGGAGAAGAGAAGATTCCAGGGAGGCCTTATAGGACCCTTCCAGTACCTGAAGAGGGCCTACAGGAAAGCTTGAGAGGGACTCTCTATAAGGGCATGTAGAAGTAGGATGATGGGTAATGGTTTTAAACTAGAAGAGGGGAGATCTAGGTTAGACATGAGGAAGAAATTCTTTAGTGTAAGGGTGGTGAGACACTGGAACAGGTTGTCCAAGGAGGATGACTCCTCTCTGGAAGTGTTCAAGGCCAGGCTGGACGGGGCTTTGAGCAACCTGGTCTAGTGGGAGGTGTCCCTGCCTATGATCCCTTCCAACCCAAACCCTTCTACAACTCCATGATCTGTTCTTTTCACAGTGGCTTACTGCTAGTACTGGGTTCTCTTAAAATATAGTATTGTTTTCTAACTCTCTCTATGCTTTCTGAAAAGCTAATTAAAAAAATATATATCTGAAAGTACTATTCATTCTTAAGAAACAATAAACAAGTTTGTTACTGAGCTCTTTCTAAATTGAAATAAGAAAGTGTGTTTCTGTATTTGGTTTAGGAAAGGAATCTTTCATTCTTTCAGAAGAAATTTGTAAGTGTCCTACACTCTTGCTCCATGGATGAACCATTGGATGTTTTGACTTTTATTCTGGGGAGGGATGCAGCTTGAAAACACCACTGTATTTTGAAAAATAGACATTTACAAAGCAGTAAACTAAAAGTGAACAAAAATTTTAAACTAAAAAATAGATAAATAGATATGGTTTTATAATTTATGCAATATTTTTATTGAGGGAACAAATGTCTAGGAAGTTAACTGTTGTAAAATTATTAAAATACTCATGTGTTTACTGCCTGAAGAACAGTCATTCTGAAATAGGAGAATATGAGCTATTTCAAATATTAATGATGAGCAGACAAATTCGATCAGTTTTTAACACTAAGCAATACAAGTAGAAGCCTAATCATTGTGAATATATTCAGCATCAGTGGATAGATTTATAGACTATAGTCAAGAATAAGTCAAGTCACACATTGAGAAATGTCTGAAAGAATCAAATTAAGAAAGGAGTTAAAATATCTACATTGTAACAAGCTTCATTAGAGAATTGAGCCTGGTATGGAAGTAGGGTATGATTTTATGTACACTTTTGCTACTAAGCATCTATTCAGATGTCTAGAATAAAATGGGAAAAATTCTGGTTTTCAGTGTATTTTGTATCTCTCTGCTAAATCAGAAATCCCACATAACATCAAATATGTTCAAAAAAGTAAATTTGATATTAAATGTTACACCTTCCATGCATTAAATACCTCAAAGAAACTGGTCAGAGAGAATTGGGCTCTGACATGGTGTAATGAAGGAAGGAAAAGACAATGATTTCTCTCCCACTTCCTACCATTTGAATACATCTTAGGGCCTATTAAAAATGAATCCCCAAAATATGCAGATTCCTACTTCCCATTTTGGTATGGAAGCACTAAACCATTTGTTTCTTAGAATGTTTCTAGAGCACATAGACCTGTGTTCTGTTTCATTTGTCTTTTTCTAATAATTATTCTAGGGCTTTTCTTCCTAGGTAGGGGAACTTCTGCTATGAATGTAAATTTTCAAATCTGTGCTATAATAAAGACTTTCAAGCAATTAATTACTTTAGTCTTCACTTGCATTTGCTTGAGACAGTGGAGGAGGCTGTGGGGAGATGGGAGAAGCATCAGAAGTACTGCTCTGCCTACAACCCCCCCTTTTGACTGCACATGCTAGGTAGGTTCCCAAAAGAGCTCTTTGTCCAAGCACACAAAATGAGAGCTTAGTCCTGTTTGGCCTTAGCCTCCTTTCTTGATGGAAACACCTCTTGAAATAGCCACGTTGCCATGCAGTTGGCTTATCTAGTTCACATAACCACTCTCAGAGGTACACGTGGATGTTGCCTCTTTGATTTTCTGAAAGATGAGGCAAGGGTGAGGGTCCTGTGATAGCGAGGTGTCCAGTACATGGTAGCAACACTAATACAATTATTTTATTTACTCATTTTTAAATATTATCTTTTGAAATACCCCTGGATCATCCTTTATTTTTGTTCTTTCTTGAAGTAAGACAACTGCTTGAATTTTTAGTAATAAAGAATGATGATTTAGGGTAGTTGATTTTAATAAAGCAAACAAACATGCTTCCTGTAGCAATACTATCAGAGGGATAACTCACAAAGTACTGTTTCATAAGTCCTGTCTTGTATTCCCACCTGCAATATGGTTTATATGAATTAAGGTACATCTTTACCTTTTCAGTCATTAATATGCCTAACATTCTGAAATTTATAAAATTATTTACATTCAAGTTTTGCACCTCAAGATCACTTGAAAAAGGAGAGATTATATTCTGTATTTGAAAGTTGTTGTAGGTTTGCTGCATGTATTCTTGTAAATAATATTCAACACTACAATGCTGAGCAAAATGCTTTTGAAGATTTCTGTTGCTGCACTGTTCCCTGTAAGAATATGTATTCCAGCAAACTGAATTTGTCCAGTACTCTTACATCAATAGCACTTTTACAAGCAACTGCACACAACATATATGCATTTTCAATGTCTATGTAAAGGAAATTTTTGTGCATGCATATATATATATGTATAATACTCATATTTTTCATCTATGTGAATATATGTTCCTTAAAGTTCATATGGAGCTCCATCTTATGATTTCTAGAATTCTGCAGTCTCACCTAAAAAAAACACAACAATCTATGGGGAATTATTCTATTAGTACTAGAGAATTTCCAGTTATAAATGCCTTGAAAAATATTTCATGTTAGCTGCACAAGATTCTCCACTTGCAAGGAGTGATGGGAAGTGTTAATGGGAAGAAATTGTACAGTTACCTGTTACATGTTGTTCCTATATAAAAAGTGGAATTATGCTCCGTCTAGAAGAGTTGTAGTATTTTTAAGTGTTTTTAGACCGAACAAAGTTCTCCTATATAGATCTTCTTATAAAAAGAACTGGACTTGTTATTTTATTGCATAGTTGTTCATTTTGAAGTTTATATCGTCTCCACAGAATAGGCAATAGTAGTAAAAATAACCAAATAACACTCCCTGCCATTTCTTGTTAGAAAATTGAGCTGCTGCAATTCTGAACATGAAGTGGGAATAATGTGACCATTTTGCAGATGTTTCACAACCCTAATCACACCAACTGAGTCAGTTCTTTTTCCCTACTATGAGTTGATAGTAATGGATGGCTTCATAAAACTTTCAGAGACAGGTACAAAAAGGTGATTCGGGGCAGGAAAAATATTTTCTGTCATCCTAGTAATGTCAAAAGCAAGACATGAGTAGCAGAGAAGTTGAGGATAATAGGTAACTATTTTACTGGCCCGTAGTATCTTGGTTTCTGTGGCATTTGAAGGATGCTAGAAACTACACGGTTTTAATAACCTTATGGAACTTTCTATGGCCATTAAATCAGAGAAATAACATGAGGAGGGAATGACTTCAATGCTGCTGATGGAAATTTTTCTAGGCACCTTGTTGTTTCACATGGTGAAGGAAGGTAGTATAAACTAATGACAGGCAAAAGGTCAAATGCTTCAGAATGCATTGGCACCCAATAGACCAGATGTTACTCTGAAGTTTACCCAAGCTTTTTTGGAATCTGGTTTGGTTTGGTTTGTTTTGCTTTTGAGGGAGTTTTTTATTTGAAGATGTGCCTATTACTTACCTATCAAAAGTATAGCAATTACTGCTATTTGGATATTTTCAATTCAAATTACAGCCTGAGTTCAGAAATACAAAATTTACAAATTTACCACAAATAATTTTTTATATATATATTTATTTTATTTTATTTTTTACCATGAATGTTTTTGTGGCATTTTTCTTCGGATTCTGCTCATACACTGAAGGATAATAGCAATTGTAATGCCCACAAACTGTTTGTGCTCACTGTTCTCAGAATATCTGAAAACATTGAAGTTTAAACAGAGGGTTTGTTTCCTTTACTTTTCATACTCAATCTGCACAAGTTGAATTACCTGATATACAATAGAGACAAGCTGACAGTATTGCACTGGAATCAATTTCTGTCTTCATAATAATCATCTTATATAAATACAAATATACTTATATAAATATAAACTATTATAAATATAATATAAAATATAAGTATAAACTAATATAAATACCTTATATGAATATAAAAATTGCTGTAGTGCTTCTAGGTGGAGGTGATCTTGTTATTTGCTAAACATATTCTAAAACTCTTTCTATAAGGTGGTGGTTTTTTTGCAAATACACATTATTTATAGTTGTAGAACTTACTGAAAATTGAGTATTTGGGGCCAAACCCATTAAAAATAGTTTGTAAAAAATAACCTTACTTCAACTTAAGAGATACACACAGTGAGTAAGTAGGATTACTTAAGAACAGTTTAGCAGTCTGTCATTAATGCGTTGCAACAGTTATTGTTGTGGATACCACAAAAAATAGTCACATAGCTAAGCTAAAACTATGCTTCTTTTTCATCCTTTTGGGGAACAGCCCCACCAGTAACAAATACGTAATTAGGCTAAAAGAACAAAGTGTTGCTTTCATTAAGTAACTGTATATGTTCCAGAAGGTCATGGAGATGCGGAAGCTAAATGAAGCTGATTGTGGATAAATGGGAAACTCCAGAGGAAAGAAAGAAACTTATGGTTTCAAACAATACAAGGCATGTAAAATCAACACCTAGAGCCTCTTGTCTAGTGAAAATAATGGAATATCAGGTATTAGTTTTAGAAACTCTAAAAGGATTTTAAAACTCTGATACATGCCAACCCCCAAAATGTCCAGCACATTGAAGCTAGTAAGTTATCTTTCCCATAGAAAGTTACTTCCATACTTTGTGTTTGTATGCTGAAGTGTCACTCTAGGTTATTCTATTAGTCACATTTAATTCCCTGCCTCTCCCCTCTACACATAACTTGGTTCACCCAAGTAAGCAGTAAGGACATCAGACTAGCTCAGAGCAGAACTGACCTGGCAGATGTTTCTGTAGTATCTAGAAAATGCCTGTTTGAGTGCTGTTTCTATATGACCCTCCCTAGAAAGTTTAAAAAATTATATTCTTAAGAATAGATTCAGAAAGTATAAGAAATATATTATTTGGCATTTTAAAAGGTAGTAATCTAACTAGGCCTCAAAATTCCTCTCCATTTGAAAAAAGCTCTATATATTTAGCAAGCAGTGTCAGGGACCAACCTGTTTGACTTGCAGTTAATAATTTATGGAATCACTTCAGAGAGAATATACATGTAAAATTTGGGGTCTTTTGCAATTTAAAACTGAGATGGTTAGAAATTGATTTTATATTCCTGGAATGTGTTAATTTTATCATTTCTGTGCTTTCTTTCAGTAAGTACTTTTTCATTTAGCACTGCCATTCAGTTTATTTAGATAAGGTCATCTTTAGTTTTGTTTCAAACTGAGCAGAAATCCCTATTGGCTTTGATAAGGACAGATATGCTAGATAAAACTACAGCACTGGATGAATCAGCAACTTTTCAGTACATCGATGAAATACTATAAAAATGAAAAATGTGTTCATACAGTTTTCAGGGTTCTCTTTGCTACTCCATTTCATAGTATGGTTTCATACTTGCTATTATGCAGTTAGACTTAAAAGTGCATTGAGAATTATTTGCATGCTTTGTCTTTAAAACAAGCCTAACCTGAGGGAATTCTCTGAAAATATTTACATTCAACCTATGTTATATTGTGTTGTGCATGCTAATTTTAACTGTGGATATTTGAGAAAAGTGACTTACCTATATATCAAAATTGGCAGCCTCTCACTGTCAATGTATTTCTGTCATATGGACCAACAGCTCTCCTTGGATACCCTTGCAGAGATAACAGTGTGTGCATGCAAGGGAATAATTGGGTCCTGTCTGTAAATTCTGGTATCAATTTTTGCTATGAGTGGTACAAGGTTGTTAGGGTAGGATCCCCAATTTATTTTCTAGCTCATGCATGATTAGCAGTGGTAGACTGCATGTCAAGTGTGCTGGAAGTACAGTCATTACTCGTATTGATCACTTTTTAGACAGAAATAATCTAATTTGATTTTCAGCTCTTAGTTTGACTTTCAAGTCTGTTGGCTGAGCCAGGAGGAAGAGGGAATCTTTTTGTTTGTTAGCTTAGAAAATAAACTTTAAAGGAAAGGGGACAGACCTCACACTGCTTTCTAGGCTTTTTTTTTTTCCTTTTTTTTTTTTTCCTTTCTTTCTTTTAAATGACATGGTATTAACAAGGCTGCATATTTTTAAATTAATTTGCAGATGGGTTTAACTTTGCCTATAAAATGTCTGGTCTGAATCTCATTGCATAATAAAGCCTAATAACCCTTTGGGTCCAATTCTTTCCTTGGTAATTGTGAAACACTGAGCAGACTCTTAGACCTATTTGCATTTTTGTATTAGCTGTTTAGTTTTACGAATTACAGCAGCAGTGTATTACAGCAAATCCTATGTGCTAAATACCATACACACACAAAGCAAGGGACAATGCCCTACCCAAGACTTTACAATTTACATAGATCAAGAGATTAATAGGAGCACACAGATGTGAAGGTTAGCCATCAGGCCAATAGCAAAACCAGAATGAAACTTGTCCCTGTGTCCCAATCTAACATTCTGTTGATTGAACCACAATGCCTCTGGAAGTTAATTTGAAGTACTATTTTCAACTTATGCATGCAAATTACTTTAAAACCTTGGTGAGATAAAAATACGCTTGATAAAGGAAATGGAAGACACATAATCATACCTAAGGTAAGGCTTTATTTTTTTTCTTTTTATCATATGTCATCCTTTGACAACAGAATGTTTTGAATAAAGTAGGGAGACTTTACAACCAACTCTTCATGGCACAAGAGGAGGAAAGAAGGTCTTCCTATTACCAAGCTGCCTGTTTAGTTATGAAATTTTAGACCATGAAGTTTTCTTGCTGCTTGAGTAATACAGTTTCATTGGGTCACCAGGAAAAACCCACTTCCAGATAGGAGGACCAACAAGGACATTGTGCCCTGCTGCTGTGGTCCTATACCTTGTGTGGAGTTGTACACGTTTTCTGAGGAGGAAAGACCTCATCACCAAAGACTGGGAAGTCCTATGAAGAAGTTAGACAATAGGAAATATTTAATAAATGCTGAGTCTGATTGGCCATGATCATTCAGCTATGCTCTCGGTCAGGAACATTTCAAATTAAAATTTATGCCTAACTCAATTAAGTATCAGCATAGGCAATGTTCTAATCACATACAGCACTGGACATAGGTTTTTCTAAGATACTTGAGTAGTAAACAAAACAGATTGCAAAACCTACATTTTGTTTCTGTGGAATCTGTTTTTGTTTCTCTCAACAATTAAAAGAATGCATTGTAAGCAAGCAAACATTGCATTAATTATGCAGACTGTGGCTTGCTACTGATTCACGATGTGCATTGTAAGACATCGTATTCAGATTTTCTCTGCTTCTATGAGCTGTAAAAATAATTTTAATCTATGGAGACTATATTAAGAAAATTGCAACAACTTATTTGGACCATTCTTATCAAGAACATGCTTTATTCCTAACTTTTTATTTTAACGGGAGCTTGAAGTTTAGATTTGGAATTTTAAAATCTCAGCAGTTGTCTATGCACAATATTTGCTTCTTTCTTGTGGAAGAAAACTCTGTTATTTTGCATATGTATTTTCAGTGCATGTGCTGCTTATTTTTTGCAGTTATTCTAGTTTGTTTCATCACCTTTCCCTGCAGGTAAGGATTGTATACCACCGCCTCTTGGTAAACTGTGAAGAAAACAAGAATAATGACTTTTATTTTATCTGAGCACAGAGTCAAACAAGATACATGTTGCATTCTCTTTAGCTATGCTTTTACTGAGAAATTGATTTTGAAAGACACAGTGAGGAAAAGAGAGGGTAGTGAAGGAAAACAGCAAAATTTTTAAAATGCTTTAAAATATAAACACATGCTTCAAAAAGATTCAGTGTTATATGCCAAATACTGTGTAACTGGTTTGAATAGGATATGCAAGCTATTTAATGATGGATATTTTGATCACATTTGATGCATTCCATAGAGAGGCTTTCCATTAATTTATTTATTTCTTTTTCTGAGAAAATATTTATAATTTTCACTTTGAAGATGGAAAATTAAATAGAAGAAACATCTTCAACAATTTGAGCAACAGAGCCATTGATCAAATTAAGTCAAATGGACATTTTAAAATTATTAAATATTTTGTACAGCCTTTAGAGCAAGAAGTATTTTCATAAATTATTCAACACATTTTTGACTAAGAATTATAAAATGGTTAGAGTTGGAAGAGACCTTAAAATCATCAAGTTCCAACTCTCCTGCATGAGCAGGGACACCTCCTACTAGACCAGGTTGCTCAGAGCCCCATCCAACCTGGGCTTGAATGCCCCCAGGGATGGAGCCTCCACAACTTCTCTGGGCAACCTGTTCCAGTGTCTCACCACCCTGACACTAAAGAATTTCCTTCTGATCTCTAACCTAAATGTCTCCTCCTGCAGTTTCAAACCATTACCCCTTGTCCTATCACTACGTGCTCTTGTAAAAAGCCCCTCCCCAGCCTTTCTGTAGGCCCTCTTCAGGTACTGGAAGGCAGCTATGAAGTCCCCCCAGAGCCTTCTCTTCTTCAGGATGAACAACGCCAACTCTCTCAGCCTTTCTTCATAAGAGAGGTGCTCCAGCCCTTGGATCATTTTCGTGGCCCTCCTCTGGACACGCTCCAGCAGGTCCACGTTTATCTTGTGGTGGGAGCTCCAGAGCTGGACACAGTATTCCAGGTGAGGTTTCACCAGGGCAGAGTAGAGGGACAGAATGACCTCTCTTGATCTGCTGGCCACACTACTTTTCATACAGCCCAGGATGCAGTTGGCCCTCTGGGCTGCAGTTGCACATTGGTGGCTCATGTCCAGCTTTTGGTTCACTAGTACCCCCAGGTCTTTTTCCACAGGGCTGCTCTGAAGTGTGTCCTCCCCCAGCCTGTATTCATATCTCAGGTTACCTTGGCCCAGGTGCAGAACCCTGCACTTGGCCTTGCTGAACCTCATGAAGTTCACTTGGTTCCACTTCTCCAGCTTGTCCAGGTCCTTCTGGATGGCATCCTGTCCCTCTGGCATATCAACTGCACCACCCAGCTTGGTGTCATCAGCAAACTTGTTGAGGGTGCTCTCAATGCCACTGTCAATATGATTGATGAAGACATTAAACAACACAGGTCCCAGTACGGATCCCTGAGGGACACAACTTGTCACTGTTCTCCATCTGGATACTGAGCCATTGACCACTACCCTCTGGATGTGGCCATCCAAGCCAGTTCATTATCCACTGAACAGTCAAACCCATATCTCTCCAATTTAGAGAGAAGAATGCTGTGAGGGACCATGTCAAAGGCCTTGCAGAAATCTAGATAGATGACATCCACTGCTTTTCCCTTGTTGACAGATGTAGTTACACCATTGTAGAAAGCCACTAGGTTGGTCGAGCAGGAATTGCCCCTTGTAAAGCCATGCTGGCTGTCCTGAATCACCTTCCTGTCCTCCATGTACCTTAGCATTTCTTCTAGGAGGATCTGTTCCATGATCTTCCCAGGCACAGAGGTGAAGCTGACAGGTCAGTAGTTCCCAGGGTCATCCTTTCTACTCTTTTTAAAGATGGGCGTGACATGTCCTTTCTTCCAGTCACTGAAGACTTCACCTGACTGCCATGACATTTCAGATAGCATGGACAGTGTCTTGGCAACTACATCCACCATTTCCCTCAGCACTCTGGGATGCATCTCATCATGTCCTATGGACTTGTGTAACTTCAGGTTCCTCAGGTGGTCTCAAACCATGTCCTCACTTACAGTGGGGGGAACTTTGTCTCTCTGGTCTCCATCTTGTGGGCCATTAGCTTGAGAGCTATAAGGAGAGGGGTTGCCAGTGAAGACTGAGGCAAAAAAAGCCATTGAGAACCTCAGCCTTCTCCTCATCTGTTGTTACCAACAGATGTTACCATCTGTTACTGTTGCTCATGAGGGGGGATACGCTTTCTTTAACCTTCCTTTTCTGGTTTATGTACCTATAGAAGCCCTTTTTGCTATTCTTTACATCCCTTGCCAAGTTCAGTTCTAGCTGCGCCTTTGCCTTCCTGACCTTGTCCCTACATAACCAGGCAGTGTCCCTATACTCTTCCCAGGAAACCTGTCCCCTCTTCCGCCACTTGTGTAGGTGCATCTTGTCTTTGAGTTTGACCAGCAGGTCTCGAGTCAGCCATGCTGGTCTCTTGCCTTCCATTTCTTATTTCCTACATCTGGGGATTGAGACTTCTTGTGCCCTATGGAAAGCACCCTTAAAGATCTGTCAGATCTCTTCTGCTCCCTTGTCCCTGAACGCTGTTTCCCATGGGGTCCTATCTACTAACTCCCTGAAGAGCTGGAAGTTTGCTTTCCTAAAATTCAGAGTCCTAACTAAGGTTCTCATTTGCCTCATTCCTCTTAGGACAGTGAACTGCACTAGTGCATGAGCACTGCAGCCCAGGCTGCCTTCAACTTTGATGTCCCTGATGAGTTCACTCACATATGTGACCATCAGGTCCAATAATTCATCCCCCTGGGTAGGACTGTCAATTTCTTGACTTAAGAAGTTGTTGTTGAGGCATTCCAGGAATCTGGAAAATACCTTGCTGTTTGTATTCTAGTTAGTCTCAATGGTTAGGAGCCTTCCTGTGTAAAATGTGTAAAAAGTGTAAAAATGTGTACAATGTTGTACACATTTCTCAAAATGTATTTCTGGATCAAAAATTCTAATGGAGGGAAATAATATAGAGTCCTATGGCAATCTAGGAAAAGTAGTGCAATTGAATAATATCCATAATTACAAAATGTGATCAATATCAAGTGCTGCTGCACGTCATGCTATGTAAAGGCATGTTATTTATGAGAAAGGACTGCAATTACACATTCTGCCTGATTATGTCGACTAGTTAATTGTCTACGTTTCTGTCTCCCTGTTTGTTAGAAATGGGTCTCTCTGTTGCCTTAGTCACTGGAGAGGGCCTTTACTGAATGCTCTAGCATATATTACATTAAATCTGAAAAGGGTGTGATCTCTTGTACTGTTGTTTTTATTATCTTTTTTGCACTTCTTTTTTTTCCTGTTAGCCTTTCCTAAAATGGATAGGATTTGGTTAAATGATCAGAGTTGGACATATAATGATTTGCTTGCTTTCTTAACCTGAAGGCATTAAACCATTTTTAAAAACATATAGCTGTAGATGATCATTGTACTTTTTAAATATCTTAACAATATCTAAATAATTTCTCAGCTTGAAGTCAGATGTTTTTCTGAATTTAAATGCATCTATCTCTTTTTTCTCACTATTTCAATATTAGTTTTCTCTGTTTCTCTGATAAAATATTTTTTTTCTGTCTGTTTCAAGCCCATTTCTTTTATTACTTAGTATAAGTATATATATATAATTCTATGATCCTTATTCATATAATTTTTCTTTTAAAAATTACATTAACAAAAATGTATATTTTTCATCTTTATTTTACTCTTTTATTTTCATATTTTATTTTACTCACAGAGCCAACAGCTCTGATGCAGGCACCTCTGCATCAGGGTAGAATATCTGTGAAAAAGGGGGCTTTTTCCAAGCTTTCTGGAGTCAGGAACAAGCCTGGACAGAGCTGGGGGAAGGGCAGCTTGTCAGAGGGCTGTGAAGGAGGTGTGGGTAGAGCTCACCCTCCACTCCCACAAAAGTGGCCCTGGGGAGAGCAAGCAACCCAGGAGTGTGGCAAAGAGGGCATGGCACATCATAACGGGTGTGGTGTGGCAGTTTGCTCTCTTTTGAAGGGCTCAGCTCCAAGGTAACCTGCATGGGTCGAGGGTGCTCACCTTAACTAACAAGGCAGAATGGTGAGCACTCGGCAGAGAGCAAAGGCTGCAGCTCTTGCTGTGGGTTCTACACCGTCCACCCCTGTGGTGACTGATGCCTCGACTCAGACAGAGCTGTTGAGGGGAGAGGTTGCTGTACAGACCTGAGACTGTGGGAAGTGCCTGGACCTCTTGCACAGGGCGGGGTTAAGTGGGAAACGGTCATGCATAAGGTGTGCCCAGGTAGAGGACCTCCTGCAGCAGGTGTCCAAGCTGAAGGAAACTGTGAAAAGGATGCATAACATCAGGGAGGTAGAAAAGGAGAGAGAGAGCTGGATCCAGGCCCAGGATGCAGCGAAATCACAGCCTGTGGTCACACAGCCAATAAATGCCCCACCAGCACACATAGAAAGGAGAGAGGCCAAGAAAGAAGAAGAATGGAAAATTCCAAAGATAAAAAACAGCAGGAAGAAGAAGCTTCCCACAAAATATAAAATCCCCTGAAAAATCACTTCATGTTCCTGCAGACTGCACAGGAAAAAAACAGGCTGCATCACATAAGTTGCTGGAGCCAAATAAGGCAGCCCAACCTGCTCACCGTATATTGACAAGTGCAAACAAGAGGGAGACTCTCATCTGAGGGGCATGGAGGCACCCATTTCCCAAGCAGACCCACTCTCTAGAGAAGTCTGTTGCTTGCCAGGGGCTTGCATAAGGGATGTCACTGAAAGACTACCCAAACTTTTACGTCCTACTGCCTATTATCCACTCCTGCTGTTTTATGGGGGTTCCAGTCGTACAGCAAGGAGCAATATGAAGACCATGAAGAAGGATCACAGAGCCCTGGGAGCAGCAGTGAAGGGCTCAGGAGCACAGATAGTCTTTTCATCGATCCTCCCAGTCAAAGACAATGGGCTTGAAAGGGAAAATCATACTGAGAAAATCAATAAATGGTTACAGGAGTGGTGCCACAGCCAGGGTTTTGGCTTCCTAGACCATGGGACTTGCTTTGAGAAACCTGGTCTCCTAGGGGCTGATGGGGTTCATCTTTCAGGGAAGAGGGTGAATCTCTTTGGCAATAGACTTGCCAATCTGGTAAGGAGGGCTTTAATCTAGAGTTGCTGGGGGAGGGGATCCTCAATCCATCCCACTGCCACCCCTTTGAAGCCAATCCGAGGAAGAGATGCCCTGGGCCCGAAGAACGATCACAGGCCAGCAGGAGAATACCTAAAATGAAGGATAATGGAATCGCAGGCAGTGAAGCAGCTTCAATGGGAGCTCAATTTAAATGCCTCTATGCAAATGCATGCAGCATGGGAAATAAGCAGGAGGAGCTGCAAATGTGTACAAAACTGCAGGGCTATGATGTTATTCACATCACTGAGAGGTGGTGGGATGAATCCTACGACTGGACCATGGGAATGGATGGGTATAAACTCTTTTGGAGGGACAGACAGGGGAGAAGAGGTGGAGGCATTGCCCTCTTCATCAATGACCAGTTGGAGTCCATGGAGCTCCAGATGGGGGTGAATGAGGAGCTGATAGAAAGCTTATGGGCCAGGGTTAAAGGGAAGACAGGGGCTGGTGGTATTGCAGTGGGAGTCTGCTATAGGCCACCTGACCAAGATGACCGACCGAATGAGGCCCTCTACAGGCTGATTGGTGCAGCGTCCCATTCACAGGCCACGATCCTCATGGGGGATTTCAACCATCCTGACATCTGCTGAAGGGACAACACCGCAAGGCATCAGCAATCCAAGAAGTTCCTGGAATGCATTGATGACACCTTCCTTTTCCAAGTGCTAGAGGAGCCAACTACAAAAGGTGCTATGCTGGACCTTATTCTCACCAACAAGGATTGCCTTGTGGACAACATGAATCTTAAGGGCAGCCTTGGCTGCAATGACCATGAAATGGTGGAATTCAGGATCTGCAGGGCAACAAGGAGGGTTTACAGCAAGCTCGCTTCCCTGGACTTCAGGAGAGCAGACTTTGGCCTCCTCAGGGATATGCTTGGTAGGATATCATGGCATAAAATCCCGGACTGGAGAGGAGCCCAGGAAAACTGGTCAATATTCAAAGATTACCTTCTCCAAGCCCAGGAGCAATGTATCCCAAGAAAGAGGAAGGGTGCCAGGAGACCTGCATGGATGAACAAAGAACTCCTGGATACACTTAAATGAAAAAAGACAGTCTTTCCAGAGGGTGGAAACAATGACAGGTAGCCTGGGAGAGATACAAAGAATTTGTCCGAAAAGCCAAGAATCAGGTTAGGAAAACTAAAGCCCAGCTAGAGTTAAACCTGATTAGGGACATCAAGGGTAATAAAAAGGGCTTCTACAGGTACAGGGAAAATGTAGGCCCTCTCCAGAAAGAAAGAGAAAACTTGTCATGCAGGATATGGAGAAGGCTGAGATATTGAACAACTTTTTTGCCTCAGTCTTTACCAGTAAGGGCTCTTGCTACACCATCCAAGTCACAGAAGGCAAAGGCAGAGACTAGAAAAAGGAAGATCTGCCCACTCTAAGAGAAGAGCAGTGTCCTGGTTTGAGCCAGGATGAAACCAATTTTCTTTTAAATGATTATATTTTATTCAGTAAACTCTCTTTTAAGCAGCACACGTGATGAAACTAGCTGCAAGTTTTCCAGCTAGTGGACTGATAATGCTGGAATGTTTATAGATTCCGATGATAGATACAGATGCTGAGAGACCAAGGATACTGTGCTCTACTTGTTGGATTTACTGCTTTGGACACTAAAGGAGCAGAAGAATCATATGTACAACCCTCCCATAGGGAGGACCAGACTAGACAGACAACAAAATTGGCAAACCGAAGTATTCCATCCATATATCTTACATAGAACTTAGTATAAATTCAGGGATCACAGAAGTAAACTTCCTTCCTGGTTCTTCTTCCCTTCTCTTCTGTCCATGGCTGGCGTCTGGGGAGGACTCCGCCTATCCATCACCACTGATCCCCAGGCTCATGCATTCCTGACCCTCATAACTCTCCTCTCAGCTCCTGTCTGCTCTGCCGCTCTCTCCAGCAGTGCTCCAGGACATTTCAGGACTGCTCACAGCTCAGGAGAGTGCCGGGGGAGTTGCTGTGGGTTGGGGGAGGCAATAGGGCTTTGCACATTCCTGCACATACTTGTATATATTTGTACATATTTTCTTTAATCATTAGTATTTAATTAAAGCTGTCTGGTTTGGTTTTCAACCCAGGAAGTCTCTCTCTTCATTCTGTCTCTCTTTTCCCTACCTGGGTGAGAGGGAGTGGAGATAGAGAGCACTGTTGGCATTGGTTTGGCAACCTTGAGTCAAACCATGGCAAGCAGGTTCAAGACCATCTAAAGAACCTGTAAGTGCAGAAGTTCATGGGACCTGACAAGATCCATCCATGGTGTCGTGGGCCGAGATAGGTAAAGCCGTGACCCACTCCCCCGCCAAATGGGGGATCGAGGGCTGAGGACCACTCCCTGTCGCACTCACAAACAGTGCTCAAGAATCAATAGGTTTATTAATGGTACTGAGGTTTTGGCAAGTCCGATTCTACAGAACAATATCAAATGTCAGAATATATATTAGAACAATACACAAAAAACAATAGAAATAACCCCCTCCGTCTTCTCCCCCCCCCGTTCTTATTCCGGAACAGGGATAAGAGGGAGAAAGCTTGGAGAGAGCCTTTAGGAAATATTATAGAAACCAATCGAGAGTGTATGTTATGTATGAATGTCTATAAGTGTTAATAGGAAGTGTCAGGATGTAGTTAAGTTTGCAAGTCTTACCACCAGGGTGCGACCAAAGCCGATCCCTGGCTGGGATCCTCCTCCTTCGTCAGCGACTCTGGGCAAGCAGTCCATTTGGTACGTTCACATGACCAACAACCACAGGAAAAGGTGCTCCGCGGCTCCACGGCAGCCTCTGCGGCGACACATACACGGTGACTGTGTCCATAGTAGAGTTCGCAGCACGCGCCTTTCGGCTCCCCTTCTGGTTCCGGCACGACTGTGCCTAGCCTCCTGGGAGCTGTAGTCTGTGGTCCTGTGCACATGCGCCTGGTACCTCCTGCCTCTTGTCACGAGTGCGAGGAGTGCATCACCACGAATGGTGATGTCGCTGGATTAAAGGCCATTATAGAGTCCGTCTCTCGCACATGGCTCCTAAGGAAGGTGGCTGATGGAGTTGCAATGTCACTTTCCATCATATCTGAAAAGTCATGGCAGTCTCGTGAAGTTCCCACTGACTGGAAAAGGGGAAATATAACCCCCATTTTCAAAAAGGGAAGGAAAGAAGAGCCAAGGAACTACACGCCAGTCAATCTCACCTCTGTGCCAGGCAAGATCATGGAGCAGATCCTCCTGAAGGCTCTGCTAAGACACACAGAAAATGTAGAGGTAGTTGGTGGCAACCATCATGGCTTCACCAAGACCAAATCATGGCTGACAGATTTGGTGACTTATTACGGTGGGGTCACAGGATCAGTGGACAAGGGAAGAGCAACTGACATCATCTACCTAGACTTGTGCAAAGCATTCAACACTGTCCCGCATGACATCCTGGTCTCTAAATTGGAATTATGTGGATTCGATAGAGGGACCACTTGGTGGATAAGGAATTGGCTAGCTGGCCGCACTCAAGCAGTAGTGGTCAATGGCTCAATGCCCAGATGGAGAACAGTGACTAATGGAGTCAAGTGTTGGCACCAGGACTGGTGCTGTTTAACATCCTTGTTGGAGACATGTACTATGCAATTGAGTGCACCCTTGCCAAGTTTGCTGATGAAACCAAGCTGTGTATTATGATCAACACACCGGAGGGAAGGGACAGGGATCTTGACAGACTTGAGAGGTGGACCCATGTGTCGTTGACTGATATTAATGGTTATCAGATGTCAGGGTGCTTCCGCGACTATCCCCCCCCTTCTTGGCAGGGAGCAGAGAGTTTCGTAGACGGGACCGTACCTTAGAGGGTGGAGTGGAATGCCTTCCCCCCCACGCTCACAAAGACCAATATTTCACTTACACACTAGGAGGTTTACTAACTGACCAAGGTTCAGGGAAGGTTATCTAGGTACATATCAGGGGTCTATGGAATTAGGAAGCACGCTCCCCGCGGAAGAGGTGTAGGAGGATTAATGTAAGGGAAGGGTAAGATGTAAAGCCTGAATACCAATTATGGTGTGTGAGTGTACCCGTGTTACCCCTTCCATAGTGAAGATGTAACCAACGTCCGGGGAACCAACAGCGGCAGTGACAGGACAAGCCCGCAGCAGCGGGGCGTGCCCGGCAGCAACCCCTCCGGCAGGTGCAGTACAGTAGACAACATGGCACGGCAGTCTTCCCTGGCACCGGCGAGCAGCAGCAGGCAGCGATCCAGACTCCGCTTCGAGCGGTGAGCAGGGAGGCAGCGAGTCCCCGGCTCCACTTCAGGCAGCAGGGGGAGGGGGAGACGATTCCCCCACGGGCGAGCACCGGCCCCCCCCACACACAGCCGCACTCCGACAGGTGGCTCAGTGGGTCCAGCGGGTCCACTGGCACAGCCCCCCTCTGTTTAGATAACGTTCTCCTTCAGTATGTGGCTAAGTGCCCAGTCTCTCAGAGGAAGTCTGCTATCTGCATTTCTGCCATGGCTGTTTCAGTCTGTCCTTGGTTTCAAGAGGCACTTCGCTGGCTTGAAAGGCATTCTGTTGTGTGTGGGGAGAACTAGTCCATTCCCCACATCTCACCCCGTGGCTTTTAAGGCAGCGATCATATCGTTCCTCACACCATGCCAACCTCATGAAGTTCAACAAGACCAAGTGCAAGGTCTTGCGCGAGGGTTGGGGCAATCCCAAGCAAAAATGCAGATTGGGTGGAGAATGGATGGAGAACAGCCCTAAGGAAAAGGACTTGGGGGTGTTGGTTCATGAGAAGCTCAACAGGAGCTGGAAATGTGTGCTTGCAGCCCAGAAAACCAACTGTGTCCTGGGCTGCATCAAAAGAAGCACGGCCAGCAGGTAAACGGAATGATGCTGCCCCTCTACTCTGTACTCGTGGGACCCCAGCTGGAGTACTGTGTCCAGTTTTGGAGCCCTCAACACAGAAGGACATAGAGCTCCTGGAGCAAGTCCGGAGGAGGGCCACAAAGATGATCAGAGAAGAGAAGATTCCAGGGAGACCTTATAGGACCCTTCCAAGCCCAGGGGTTTGGAACTAGATGATCTTAAAGTTCCCTTCCAACCCTAGAAATTCCATGATTCTATTATTTATTTTTTTTTTTTTCCTTTGGTCCTTCTGGGTTGGAATATATTCTTCAAGGAATATGTTGTAAAGAACAGCTTTTAATAAAATTAACATTCTAGAATATTTTACAGATTATAAATGCTGAATTGCAATTGAAAGATGGCACTTCTTCCCCAGAAATCTTCATTGGCATACTCATGGTTTTCTACTTTGGAAACCTTGAAACATCACACGCAATTATTTTCAGTATTAAAATCAGCTTCACACTAGCCTATTTTATTTAAAAGCGCTAGATTATTTTGTAGAGCATTATGAAGTATCTTGGCAACCTTGCTGTTTTGCTTTGAACTCTACCTCTGGTGCGGGAGATAATGGAGGGATAAACACTGATGCTAAAGCTGTGAAAGCTGGTAACTTGGAAATGGTAATCAGTTCTTACCCTATTTGGGTGATTCATCAGTGTGTTTCAGGTGAAACATAAGGCTGTGGTTCTCCTTTTGTTTTTCTTGCAGCTTTCAGACATAACTCTCAACAAGTAGCTGCTATTCTGCCTACTGTGGAACATATAGTTACAGATTATAACTGTGTTGCTTTTATGCTTACTCAGGTGCTAGTCATAATTTGCTCACTGGGCACTAACAGCAAATGTCCTGCCAGAGTATCAGGTTAATGAAGCTTTTATATTAATGGACATGATTAATGGGAGAAAATTTTAGGAGAGCTAGTATGATATCCTGCCTAGAATTATTTTCCTCATATAGCCCTGTAAGATCATAGTCCTATGATGCAGTGAGAGGAAAGGGGTGTTTAGATCCAGCAATGAATGCCAATAGGAAACTATAAGAGATAAAATACAGTCCCACTACCTGCTGAGAACAGCAAGAGAAAGACCAGAAAAATAAGAGATCCATGGTCCTATATTTATTCTCTACAGAGTTCTTTGAAATCTGTGTAATTTGCAATTCACAGGGGGCTTGTAAGCAATGGGAAGTTGGAGTTTTGTACATTTATATGGCAAGTAATATTTGTGCACATCTGCAGAAAGGTATGAAAAACAACTCTTTTGAAGAAAATTAGGTGCTATGTTAGAATATCTTGGACCAAAGAGGTATGTTTCAAAGATTTTACCACATGAAGTTAAATTCAAAGTCTTTGAAGGAATGGGGTACAAACTGCATAAAAATATCCTAATGCAATAATGTGGGTAAATTGCCTTATGGAAAATTATAAAGTTAAATGTTGAAATACCCTGGAATGGATTTTGACTTTTAGCTTATAAATTCTTGTGAAACCTTGCAAGATTTTTCCTTATTTTCTTGGTTTTCTCAGAAGTTTTAAGAGGCAACTTAGGTACAGTTTTTATGTGTAAAACTATTTTTTTGTTTGTTTTCCTAAACAAAAACAGTGAGGATGCTTCTTCTGCTTGTGTTGACCACTGTGATGATAACTGTTACTGAAATGCACTATTAGACCCACAGTGTTAGGAAATTTTTTTGAGGGGGTATTGCTTTGTTTTTCTAAATAAAGACGAAATTGTGACTGGACAGTTCTTCTCACTGGTGTTCTACTAGTGGAGACAATTCTCAGTCCTATAGAGTTAACTTTCTTGACAGTGGCAGAAAACAACAGACCAAAATTACCTCTGAAAACTCAGAAAGTTTATCAATAATTTTTTTGGTTTCTTCTTTAGGAGAGCAGAGTGGAGTAGTGGAGAACTGCTGGCTTTTATGAGAGTGTATGGCAATTCTACCAGTAAGAACAGACTACAGTGGTAGGTTTGAAGAGTAAGACTATCTAGATACTTTTCACCTAGCATGTGGTGTTGCATGTATTTCCATGGAATTGGGTCTCCATTTTGGTGGACAACAAGTTACCCATGGGACAGCAATGTGCCCTTGTGGCCAAGAAGGCCAATGTTATCCTGGGGTGTATTAAGAAGAGTGTGTCCAGCAGGTTGAGGATAATTATCCTCCCCCTCTACTCTGCCCTAGCAAGACTTCATCTAGAGTATTGCATCCCGTTCTGGGCGCCCCAGTACAAGAGGGATGGTGATATACTAGAGTCTAATATTGGGCTCCAAGGATGATTAAGGGACTGGAACACCAGTCTTATGAGGAAAAGCTTAGAGACCTGGAGCTGTTTAGTCTGGAGAAGACTGAGGGAGTCTTATTAATCTTTAAAAATATTTGAAGGTTGGGTGTCAAGAAGAAGGGGTCAATTTCTTTTCAGTTGTGCCCTGTGATAGGACAAGGGGCAATAGATGCAAACTAGAACACAGGAAGTTACACCTCAACATGAGGAAAAACTACTTTACTGTAAGGGTTACGGAGCACTGGAACCGGCTGCCCAGAGAAGGCATGCAGAACAACCAGGTGATCAGGCCCAGTCAGCATGGGTTAATGAAGGGCAGGTCCTGTTTGACTAATCTGATCTCCTTCTGTGACAGGGTGACAAAATTATTGGATGAGGGAACAGCTGTGGATGCTGTCTACCCTGACGTTAGCAGGGCCTTTGACAAGGTTTCCCACAGCATTCTCCTAGAGAAGCTGGCTGCTTATGGCTTGTATGTGGACACGCTTTGTTGGATAATAAACTGGTTGGGTGGCCAGGTCCAAAGAGTTGTGTTCAATGGAGTTAAATCCAGTTGGTGGCTGGTCATGAGTATCGTTCCCCAGGGCTCAGAGCTGGGGCTGCTCCTGTTTAACATCTTTATTGATGACTTGGATGAGGGGATAGAGTGCACCCTCAATAAGTTTGCAGATGACACTAAGCTAGGTGGAAGTCTCAATCTGCTTGAGGGTAGGGAGGCTCTGCAGAGGGATCTAGACAGGCTTGGCCATGGGGCCAAGGCCAATGGCATGACTTTCAATAAGGCCAAATGTCAGGTGCTGCACTTCAGCCACAACAGCCCCTGGCAGAGCTACAGGCTTGGGGAGAAGTGGCTGGAGAGCTGCCCAGAAGAGAGGGACCTGGGAATGTTGATTGACAGCCGGCTGAACATGAGCCGGCAGCTTGCCCAGGTGGCCAAGAAGGCCAACATCATCCTGGCCTGTGTCAAGAATAGTGTGACCAGCAGGACCAAGGAGGTGATCCTGCCCCTATACTTGGCCTTGGTGAGGCTGCACCTCGAGCACTGTGTGCAGTTTTGGGCACCGCAGTATAAGAAGGACATCGAGGTGCTGGAGAAGGTGCAGAGAAGGGCAACTAGGCTGATTAGGGGTCTTGAGAACCGGCCTTATGAAGAGAGGCTGAGGGAGCTGGGGCTGTTCAGCCTGAAGAGGATGCTGAGGGGAGATGTCATTGCCGTCTACAACTACCTGAGAGGAGGTTGTAGTGAGGTGCGTGTTGGCCTCTTCTCCCTGGTGACCAGCGATAGGATAAGAGGAAATGGGGTCAAGCTGCACCAGGGGATGTTCAGGCTGGATATTAAAAAAAATTATTCACAGCAAGAGTGGAGAGGCATTGGAACAGGCTGCCCAGGGAGGTGGTGGAGGTACCATCACTGGAGATGTTCAAAAAAGAGGTAGACATGGTGTTTCATAAGATGGTTCAGTGGTTAAGGGTTTTAGGGTGGATGGTTGGACTTGATGATCTTGAAGGTCTTTTCCAACTTTGACAATTCTATGATTCTATGATTCTAAGAATTTAACTGCAGAATTTGATGTGTTGGTCTATTAAACAAAACTGTTGCAGTTCTAAGTGCTCTGAAGTATCTCTTTGAAGTGGGGAAGAGAGTTTTACTGATTAAGTAAAAGGAACAAAAAAAAAAGGAAAATGAACATTTTAAAATATACTGCTTGAACAGCATACCTAATATAATAAATCATAGTCTTTTATTTCTATATAAAATTATGGGGTTTTATCTGTTCTAAGCCAGTTTGGTTTTCCAAAATAAAACCTATCTCTACAGAAATTCATTCTGTTTTGACAGAAGAGGGCACTGTTTCTTTACAATTGTGTGTGGAAAATATGCATATTTTTTTAAGGTAAGTCTCTAGAGAGTATTTTGAGCCAATGAATTTAAATATAATAACTGCCCTCTGAACATGCTACTTAATAAAAATAACAAGCAGTGGAAAAATAGACATTCTGGTTGCTTAATTGTTGTCAGCAGTGAGTCTTGCTGACCCAAGGAACAACATGTAACCTTTAATATGCTACATTGATGATTGATTTGTGTGTAATGTACAAAGATTATATCTATGAAACAGCATCTTAGGTTGAAAATTATAGAATTGTAAAAATTAAGCCTAGTACTACTGCTATATGAAGTGTATTAAGCATATTACTATCAAAAAATTAGCTTTGCAGGAATTCAATACATAAATGAGCACTGATGGGCTCACACTTCAGAAGTTGTCCATGCTTCTGTAGTGTCACCCTTTATAGAGCAGACTAACTAAACTAGCCTATCTCAGTCTATGAAGGGAATTAAATGCATCTTTTAATTTTAAAGCTCTGACAAAGTCCCAGCTGACTTCAAGTTAAGTACTTGTTTTGCTGGTCTTTTTAGGTAGGGATGTTTGCTAAGTCTGGGTCTATGATTCATCTATTTATATATCCTGAGTGGTTTTCTCTGTTTCTGCCTGAAATGATTTAAGACAGGGAAAGGTTTCTCCCTTTTCTCCTCCTTCATGCCGAAACCTTGTCCTAGAGTTTTTCCTTTTCTGTATTAATACTTTGTCCCTTTTCACTGAGCATTTCAGCATGGGATGGATGATCCTGACAGCTCTTCTTTGGGGCGTACTGAGTTATTCCAGGAAGATGAGGTTTGTTCATATAGACATAAGGGACTAAGTTTCTCCACTGCGTAGTGCAAAGTATTGAAATGTGGTCCACTCAGGGCCAATGGTGGAAGTGATGTGTTCTCTTATTTCCACACAGACTCTAAATATCTCTGTCAGCATCATTATTCTCTTGTCCAAGGTAAATCTTAATCATAGAAGAGTCCTATGAAGATAATGGCTGTACAGAGAACAAAGAGCAAGTCTAATTAAATAACTGATGAAGGAAAATCAATGCAAAGGAATTGAGGATGGGAAAAAGGTATTTAGAAGTTATTTCTTTTTTCTTGATTTCATTAGTCTGTTTCTTTTCCACCTATTTCTCATTTTTCTTATTAAATCCAGTGCTTGGGGAAAGTGATTCCTCAATCCAGACACATTTTCATGGAAAAGCTGCAGCACAGAGAGTGGTGGCACAGGAGACTGTCAGCCTGCTCCAACTGCAGGAAAAAATCCTGCCATGGACTTCAGCTTTTCCTTCCTCTGCTACTCACAGAAATACGAGGTGTAAGCTGTGGCTCACTTGAAACAGGAGACAGCCTATCAAACCTGTTCATGTGAGATACCAGAAAAGTCTCCACATTTAGTGGGACATGAATTTATGTAGCAATAATGTGAATGCATTGGAAAGCAATGAGCTGAAGTGAGAAACTCCACATCTTACTGACAGTTGCCCGAACAAGACTTTTATAAAGCCTGCAGTGGTTGTTGGGTCTCTGGCAGCAGCCTACTGAAAGAAGGGAGGAGAGAGATTGGCCTCGGCTCTTTAAATGGTCTAATGGCTTGTGTGGCAACTGCTGTTATGTTTTAAAGATTCGTAGCTGTGAAATGACTCTTTGTAGTAAGACTGCACAGCAAAACCCTTTTTTTCTTAAGCTTATGTATCTTAAAAAAAATTCTGTAAGATAAAGATTGCTCCAATTATTTTGATTCTTATTTATCTTGCAAATGTCAACAGCCTTAGTTACTGTAGTGCTCATTAATGAAGTCAGGAAAGGAGATAATGTGATCTGATACAGGGAAACATTTTAAAACATAATTAATCTTCTTTGGAATGACATTCTAAAGCACTGGGATTTGGTATGTCCCTATGCTATGGATACTTGAGAACAAGTACAGGATGAGATATGCTATTCCTGCATGTAATAATTTCTGAACATTTTGGGAAATAAAGGTAAAGTGTTCTTTTTCTTAGTCTTATGGCCTTTGGCTATAGTAATTTATTTCTTTTCAGGGAGAAAATTAGAAGGGCAAAAGCCCAGCTGGAGCTCAATCTGGCCACTGCTATAAAGGACAATAAAAAAAGGCTTTACCAATACATTAACAACAAAAAGAGAAACAAGGAGAATCTCCATCCCTTACTGGATGAGGGGTGAACATGGCAACCAAGGATGAAGAAAAGGCTGAAATATTTAATGCCTTCTTCGCCTCCATCTTTAACAGTCAGGCTGGCTGCCCTGAGGATACTCAGCCTCTTGAGCTGGAATATAAGGATGCAGAGCAGAACAACCGCCCCATAATCCAGGAGGATGCAGTTAGAGACCTGCTGCATCACCTAGACACTCAAAAGTCTATAGGGCCAGATGGGATTCACCTGAGGGTACTGAGGGAGCTGGCAGATGACGTCATCAAGCTTCTTTCCATCATCTACCAACAGTCCTGGATAACAGGGGAGGTCCCAGACAACTGGTGGCTTGCCAACATGACACCTATTTACAAGAAGGACCTAAAGGAGGATCCTGGGAACTACAAGCCTGTCAGCCTGACCTCAGTACCAGGGAAAAGTAATGGAAAGTCTCATCTTGAGTGCGCTCATGTGGCAAGTGCAGGACTGCCAGAGGATCAGGCCCAGCCAGCATGGATTCAGGAAAGGCAGGTTCTGCTTGACTAACCTGATCCCCTTCTATGATCAGGTGACCCGCCTGGTGGATGAAGGAAGAGCTGTTGACATTGTCTATCTAGACTTTGGTAAAGCCTTTGACACTGTTTCCCACAACATTCTCCTGGAGAATCTGGAAGCACATGGAGTAGATAGGTACACTCTCCACTGGGTAAAAAACTGGCTGGCTGGTCGAGCCCAGAGAGTTGGATTGAACAGAGTTGGATCCAGTCGGTGGCTGGTCACCAGTGGCATCCCCCAGGGCTCAGTTTTGGGTCCAGTCCTGTTCAATATCTTTATTTATGATCTAGATGAGGGAATTGAGTCCTTCCTAAGTAAGTTTGCAGATGACACTAAACTGGGTGGATGTGTCAATTTGCTTGAGGGTAGGAAAGCTCTACAGAGAGACCTGGACAGGATGACTCGATGGGCTGAGGCCAATTGTATGAAGTTTAACAAGGCCAAGTGCTGGGTCCTGCACTCCGATCACAGTAACCCCAAGTGCCGGGTCCTGAACTTTGGTCACAATAACCCCATGCAATGCTACAGCCTTGGAGATGAGTCGTTGGAAAGCTCCAGGGTGGAGAAGGACCTGGGGGTGCTGGTTGACAGCTGACTTAACATGAGCCAGCAGTGTGCCCAGGCGGCCAAGAAGGCCAACAGCATCCTGGCCTGCATTAAGAATAGTGTGGCCAGCAGGAGTAGAGAGGTGATTGTGCCTCTGTACTCAGTATTGGTGAGGCCACACCTTGAATACTGTGTGCAGTTCTGGGCCCCTCACTACAAGAAGGATGTCGAGTTGCTAGACCGTGTCCAGAGAAAAGCTACCAGGCTGGTGAAAGGCCTGGAGGACAAGTCCTACGAGGCGAGGCTGAGGGAACTGGGGTTGTTGAGTTTGAAGAAGAGGAGGCTGAGGGGTGACCTCATTGCTCTCTACAACTACCTGAAAGGAGGTTGTAGGGAAGGGGGAGTTGTTCTCTTCTCTCCAGTGAATAATGACAGAATGAGAGGGAATGGCCTGAAGTTGCACCAGAGGAGCTTTAGGCTAGATATTATAAAGAATTTCTTTACTGAAAGAGTGGTTGGACAGTGGAACAGGCTGCCCAGGGAGGTGCTGAAGTCACCATCCCTGGAAGTGTTTAAAAGAAATATTGATATAGTGCTTAGGGACATGATTTAAGCATTGAACAGGTAGATACTGGTTATGGTGGATGGATTTAGGTTATGGTTGGACTTGATGATCTTCGAGGTCTTTTTCAACCAGGATGATTCTGTGATTCTTTGACTGTACTTACTTTATGCTTGTTGTTTTTTTTGTAGTTTCTGTCCATATTACTTGGTTTCTTTGCATTCATACACTGCACAACTGAAATGGGATAGTACTGTTTTAGTAATCTGTATTTATTATTTTGAAATGAAGCTACAATATTTTTTTTTTCTCAATAAGCACTCCTTAAGAAAAATTCTTGGTTTCTAAGGACTGATGTTTGAGCTGATCTTAACTTTACTTCTGTATATGAGCCTAACCTGAGGAATTTTAGAATTTTTATGTTTGCAAATAAAACTGGAAAATGATCTGTCCACAGTGGCAAAAAGAGTTAAATGAGCCTAAAATTTTGAGGTTGAATATAGAGGAATTAAAAATATTACTTAACTATTTAACACATTCAACATTTGTCCTTGCCTAAGATAAATTCAGAATTTAAACACTGGTTGAATATCAAAGTATCAAGTTTCTTAACAGTAGAATAAAGAAAGTTTGAACCCTACATTTTCCAGTCATTTGTTACAAAAAAAAAGGTCATTAAATAAACATAGAAGAAACTGCTATGGAGAGACTTGAAGTAAAAATTGAGGCAAAAATACATTATTGATACAGATACCTATATGGACCTAGATAAAACATGTTGTTAATACACAGCAACCAGAAAAATATATTACTTTTGTGTTCTTTTGTGATGTTGTGCTTTTACTCTATGCCCACTTGATACAGTCCTGAAAACCTTTACCTCTAAAAACCATTACAAAAGGCAAACAAAAATACATTACCGAATATTTATGCTGGACATGCGAACACAGATAAATCTAAAGTTATTCACTCTATTGCATTACTCAAAAATCACACTTCTTTTGTAAAAATCACAATCCAGTTTGAAAATATTTAATGGAGAAACCAACAGACACCCCTCGTAAAGCAGAAAATGGAGCTTAAGCACAAACAATAAATTGTTAACCAAAGCACTACAGAAATGTTAATGCTTCTTTGCCATGGGTGAAATGTTAAAAATCTTACCATTACTCAGATAAATATTTTTATTTACTTTTTTTTTTGCCTGTGACATAAGGTTTGTTATATATCACAGTGCTGACTTCTGCTTTTAATGAGTTCATGACAAAGCTCTTGAACTGGGTGTAGTTTTAAGAGCAAATTAATAGTACATAACCTAAACTCTATGAGATGATGAACGTAGGTATTTTAATGAGCCATAGGCTGTCTTCAGAGCGCCATCTTTTACTTTCGTCCTCATACATCTTTTTGAAGGCATTATCTGGAAGGATGTTTTGCCAGTGAATGCATAATTACCTTGATTTAAAGTAGTATTTCAGGGCTATTAGTGTGTCATGATTTTCAGAGAAAGAGAGAGAATAGCTTTTCAGGGATAAAATTCGGGGATGGTTGTTGGTTTGGGTTTTTTTGTTTGTTTTGAGAGGGTTGTTTTTTGTTTGTTTGTTTGTTTAACATATAAGATTAATCTATTAGGGATTAATTATTTTATTTTTCTTGAACAATTTTTAAAGACCATATGTTTACTTTCAATTGTTTAATTTCTTGCCAATTAGGAAATTAAAAATTAATTAAATTCATTACACAGTAATGTCTTTCCCTTTGACTAAAACATTTTCTGAAGATTTTTAAACAAGTTTGAAATCTAGGACACTGTGTGCTTTTAGCTACTTTAACTTCTATTTTCTCTGTCTTTGAATTTCACTACTTTTAAAACAACATGTATCAGTTGAAGATGTTACATGATCTTTGACTCTTTACCCTAACTGAAGCCAAAAAAGTGTTGTAATGTTAATAAATTGAATTATGTTATCAAAAAATATAAAACAGAAGGTCAGACATTTTAATCTTTCTTTTAAAAAGTTTGTATGATTTCAATTAAATTAATTCAACTTTTAAAATGCAGATAAATTTATAGCTGTATTCTCTTTGCTCTCCATGATTTCAAGGAAATAATTGGTACAATGAAAAGCAGAACTTGAAGTAAATTATTTCATCTGGCCAGGATATTACTTTTTGAAATGTTAATACAATAGCTTTTTGAACGACTAAAGATTGCCTAATGTTCTTTGAATTATGGAGTTGATTTTAATGACCGGGATATTTTACAAGAGTTTTTCATACTCTTGTCAAGATTTACATAGGGCTTTTTTTCTCTCCATATTTTATGGTGATAGCCTTATCCAGATATTAAATGTGAAGCTGATATGTGCAATTTCAGTTGTGGTAGACAAAGTAATTTATGAAATTTGGCTGACAAAGATCAGTGTGAATATGCAATTTGCAAAACATTTCTTTCCTCCTTGACCTTTGTCCAAGAAGGTCAGGGATTCATCTCAACTACCAAAGGCTAAGTCTAAGACACAATATCTGACAGATACAGAATAAGAATGATGGGGAAAAAAAACACTCTTAAAGAAGGTGGTGTCTTTTACTCCTTCAAATGAGTATTATTTGATTCTTATAATTGTTTTCCAAACAACACGTAGTATAGTTATGTCATTGCTATTGTATACAATTAATTGTTAGGTGAATTCCACTGTGAAAAATAAGGAAGTCTGCAGGAAATGGTAATCCCAAATGTATATACACTAAATTAATTTGAAAAGTATGCACACAATCATAATGACTTTAGCTCCTGCATCCATTTAGCTGAATGAATTCAATGCTGAGGTGACCTACTGTGAGTTCCAAAGTGAAATCTGGATCCACAAAAGTAATTTCTGTTCTGCTACAAATTGGATCTGTGCCTTACAAAAATCATTGCAGTACTACTTTTTTTTCACTTATAAAAAATGTGTGCAAGTTATGAAGGATTAATTGGTTGAAACTTTCAAATAGATTTCAAGATGTCAACTTTTACACATACTGTGTTGAATAGTATGTAGCTGAACAAACTGGAATGTAAAGAATTGGAATTTTTGACCAGTTTTGTTGACTGCAGATACTATAATCATTTGCTTGCTTACATTATACAAGTATCTTTGACGCTATCAATATTGCATATCAAATTGTGAACAACAGGAAACATCCGTATTTTAATTGTAGCTCTTTATATCTGCATTTACATATTAGCAGTATTTCAGGGTAGCTGACAATTAAAAAGGAAAATATTACTACATTGTGCATTTTTATTAAATATTATATTGATATTTTAACACTAAATCTGTATCTGAGGGGTTCTGCAATTAGGTTTTGCTGTTGTCAACTATGATTTTATGCTGTCCTGTAAAGAGAACAGCTTTTTGGCATTTCTGGAATAAGGTGCAGTAAAAATTCTGCAAGAGTTTGTTACACTGCATTTGGTCTAGGAAAGAATGAACTGATTTTTAGCCATAAAATACTAAATATTAAAGCATTCATGCTGATAATCTGAAACACAGTATTAGTACTTGCCTCTTTTTGCTTTGGGTACTAGAATAAAATCTATTGATATTTTCTATCAGAAGAAAAAGTCTGAGATCTACAAATAAGTTTCACCTGCACATTATTTTAGTCCAGCTTTTATTGCTGAGGAAAAAATACTAACATTCTTCCTTTTCCTTTTGATTCTGGGGTGTTAAACCCTGAAGCTTGCTACCATTACCCTGATGCTTGAAGTCAAATCTCAATTTCGACTTTGCTAGAGCACACTGTATCCATCTTTTACTCACAAATTTGTGTTTCTGCTTGTGCTGTTATTAACTGGAATGTCTTTCTCATGGTGTATCATGCAGCTTTTTGCTTTTTCCTGCAGCAGGAATTTCTATGCCATAGCAAAAACATTTTTTCCTTGGAATTCTTTGTTTAGCAAATCCAAAGGAAGACCACAAGGCTGGAGCACCTCTCCCATGAAGATAGGCTGAGAAAGTTGGGATTGTTCAGCCTAGAGAAGATTCCAGGGAGACTTTATAGGAGCCTTCCAATGCCTGAAGGGGGCCTACAGGAAAGCTGGAGAGGGACTTTTTGCAAGGGCATGTAATGATAAGACAAGGGATAATAGCCTTAAACTGGAAGAAGGCAGATTTAGGTTAAAAATTAGGAAGAAATTATTTCCTGTGAGAGTGATGAGACACTGGAAAAAGTTGCCCAGAGAGGCTGTGGATGTCCCCTCCGTGGAAGTATTCAAGGCCAGGTTGGATGGGGCTCTGAGCAACCTGGTCTAGTGGGAGGTGTCCCTGTCCGTGGCAGGGATGTTGGAGCTAGGTGATCTTTAAGGTCCCTTCCAACCCAGGCCATTCTATGGTTCTATGAAATATGTCAATTTAAAATAATATATACTACCTCTTAGCAACTGAGATTCTGTTTAAGTCCTCCAATTGTAACCTCTTTGTTCAGCAAAAATAAAAAACCCCTTTGATGGTGTATTGTAGTGACTGTCTTTCTCTCTCTCATGTAGATTCTTTCTTTTCCTGAAAAAGAAAAAAAAAACAACAATAAAACAAACCGCAACAAAACAACCCTGTATTCTACTATAAATGCTTTGAAATAAAAAAAAAGGAGAATGCATTGTGTTTACGTCTAAGTTAAAGTTATTGAAGCCAATAGATACTGATCTTCTTATTTTCAATGTCTTTTGATCAAAGTATATATTTTATGAATGGAAAAATGCATAAATGAGATTTGACTTTGGCAATCAGTAAAGGACTGAATTTGAGCGGCAAGATATGCTTTTGGTGAAGCTATGTTTTGGTTTGGGTTTTTTTGCCAGGACTGATCTGTGTCTTGTGCTGGCATTTAGAACTTGTATCACCCCTTTGCTATAGACTGGATTAACTGGTGGGAGATGAGATTAATCTTAATTTGTAAATCTCTTTTTTGAAGTATTAAAGATTCCTATTCCAGAAATATATTTGACTGCTTCTTGGCCAAAATCAATGTCTATCAGTTTTCCACTGATTACCACTCAGAACTGGGTCTTGACCATAGTTGTTAATGGCATCAATGTCTGTGTTACTAATTCAGAGCAGGAGAGTCATCTAACTGAGCTCTTGAGGTTCCTTTGGTTTCTGTATTCATGTTATATTCCATGGTATTCTGCTATCCCAAAGAAACTGAAAATTCCCAGAAGATAGCCTTCAGTCGTACAAACTGAACAAATTCAAGATGGTTTCTTTCAGCTCCTAAGTGTGGTATGTGAATGAACAATTATCTTTAAATGAGTAAGATAAGAAAAATTATACTTACAGTTTGTCAGGTTTAATTCAAATTTGGCCTGTTTTTCCAGTCTAAGTGTCTTTGGTTGTACTTTCAGATATATGTTATTCTGAATACATACAAATATAGTGATTAATGGTACAGAAGCCAGTTTCCTCTCTGAAAGCACATTCACATGTTTTGTTCAGGCAAAAACCTAGGGTATTCTTTCTTCATATTTATAGTGGTCAATACCAACTTTTCAATGCAGGAGTATCAATAGTTTAATACGAATTGGAAAGGTTACTGTTACTGGTATAGAAATAGAATATCCAGGAAATAACTCATAATCAATTTTGTTGATATTCTGTACTTGGAGTCTGTATTTTCAGAAGATGAAAAACCTGCAAGTATTTGGCATTCAGGTGATCAAGATCTGTGTCATCTGATTTCCACATTTCCACATGCCCCATCTGGAATAATTAAAAAAAGATATGTCCCTCTTCAGTTTAATTTTAAGTCCATTTATTGTGAAGTGATTTATTCTAACTATAATGGTAGTTCAGATCCGCTTTTGTTCAGGATGCGGTTTTGCTAGCACTGTGTACAACAGCGCTAGAAATATAAACCTTTACAAGTAGATTGGGGGTTTTTTGCCCCCCAGATAAGACAGTAGTAATTTTAACTGCATGAAATTACGTGTGTACATTTATGTATAAACTCATATACATTTTTGTTTTATAAACAATCAGTCAAGCTTGTCAAGGCATAAACACTGATTAATGATTTACTTCCAAGTAGATGCAAATTGCTCTTAAACTGAGAAAGAAGATAAATGGGCAAGATCTTCTACTGATGTAAATCAAACAGCTTTATTGACTGCCATGACATGATGCCAACTTAAAACATGCTATATTCAGGACCATTTAAGTTTTAAAAAATACATCTGAAAACCTGTAAATTTTAAAATAGTGGTCAAAAGCTCTGTAATTATGCTTTCAAGAGAACATACTGAGCTTCTGGAACAAGACAGAATCAGTTTGGTTTTATGCTAGTATTGAAGCCTCTTTGATAAGCAGTACAGATATCCCATCCCATCCCGTCCTGGGCATCTACTTTACTTGTTGTGGATTCACTTGATTATCAGCTTCTTATAAGCTAAACAACACCTGTGGTGTTGGTCTCTGGGATTCAGGAGCCCATGAGTCAGAGGCCTCTGTACCCTGCTTTCTTTCTCTCTTCTCTACCCTCATTTGTGCTACACATGAACAGACAATGCTGTGCCAGAAAGAAAAAAGAACATTTTCTGCAACACGGAAGTGATGAATCAGTGCTGTGGGTTACACTTAACTGCTCAGTCTTAAAGTGCACATCACATTCTTGAGAAGAGGACACTCAAATGAGGAAATATGGAACCCAAAGAAAAAGGTCATTAAGTGTTTGCTTTAAAAATTTTCAAGGCACAACTGATGAGGTTTCTAGAATATATCATCCTGTTTTTAAAGAGACAGTTTGCTTAGTTGAGAACTTGTATAAATTGAGAAATTGTGTGAAATCTTTTTTCAGCAGGAAGGACAACGACAGTAGAATTTTAACAACAAATTTCTTAAGTGTTTTCTTTAAATAAATGTCAAAGGGAGAAAAAAACAACACGTTCTATTATATTTGACTATAAAGTGAGCCACCATTTTGAATACTTTCTATTATGAACAACCATTTAAATACAAGGGGGTTTAAACAGGGGTCACTGTTAATTCTGAGTATTTAAATGAGTCACAAGATATGTTTTGGCCACTTGAGTTATTAAAAGAACAGAAGCAAGAAAACATGGCTAAGTATTCCTACCCATCTCTATATTATCTTTAATTACATCTGTCCCATACTCCATAAATTTTCCTACTTCATCTCTCACTAGTTACCAAAATGAACCTAAGTGAAACCTGTGAATCCTTTTGAATAAGTAATACCTACTCGGCATTTTTTTATTTCAGTTCTACCACAAAAATAATTTACTTAATTGTTTTTTTCCTCTTAGTCTTCTTCTAACCTTTTTAAGGGCACTGGTGTGGTATAGAAATGATTTTTTTTAAATCTTACTGAGGAAAAGATGGATGAATGTGTGGGGTTTGTCTGGGGTAGAGTTAAGTTTCTTCATAGTGGTGCTTTTTTTTGGATTTCTGCTGGAAACAGTGTTGATAGGAAAGGAATGTTTTAGCTACTGCTGAGCAGTGCTTACACAGAGTCAAGACTTTTTCTGTTTCTCATGCTGCCCCACTAGAGAGTAGGTTGGGAGTGCACAAGAAGCTGGGAGGGAACACTGCTGGGAGAGCTGACCCAAACTGATCAAAGGGATATCCCATACCATATGATGTCCTGCTCAGCATATAAATCTGGGGAAAGAAGACGGAAGGGGAGGACAACAACATTTAAAGTGATGGCTTTTGTCTTCCCAAGTCACTGTTACATGTGATGGAGCCCTGCTGACCTGGAGATGGCTAAACACCTGCCTGCCTGAATTCCTTATTTTGCTTTGTTTGTGTGCGTGGCTTTTTCTTTATGTATTAAACTGTCTTTATCTCAGCCCATGGGTTTTTTTTTTGTTTTCACCCTTCTGATTCTCTCCCCCATCCAACTGGGCCAGAAAGTGGGTGAGTGGTTGTGTGAGGCTTAGCTGCCAGCTGGGGTTAAACTATGACAAATTGTGTATTTTTTTTCAATTCAAACCAATAAATTTGTTTAAAAAAATTAGAAAATTACATTATTTTTGTTGTGTTCCAATATACATTCTCTATATCCTCCTAGCTGCTATGAAACAGCTTTTTTTTATAATCCATTGATCTCTATCTAGAATGTGTCTCTATAACCATGGCACTGACCTCTCCTAGTAATTACACTGTCACAAGCTGTTATTTTCCACTCTTTTTCTGTAACTTTCTGAAGGAGGAGGCTTGTTGGAGGAGCAGCGAGTAGGTGACTTATACAGAACACACTGCAATCATAGCTGAAAGCTAAGACTGGAATTAGACAGCTCTAATAAAATCATTAACGAGGTTATGAATGAAGTTGCCTGCTAGGTAATAGAGTGCAAATTAAAAATGAAACTGAAAAACTGAAAAGTTATCTTAGTTGTTTTTTTAATGATTCACAGAATGGAGTATGAATCAATATGGTAACTCCATAATGGATCATCACCCAGTGGCTGTAGGATACTCCCATACACATCTGCCCTACTGGGTGGATGAGGCTTCCTGAGGGTGCAGGATCCGGCCCCAGTTTTGGTTCCTGAGGGTGTGACCTCCAGCAAATGCAGATTCTGCCTGTTTCCCCTAGTCTTCATGCACTGTTTGCCACTCCCATTATACCAGACCCAGTTCTTCCTCTCTGCCAGATGCTTGTCTCAATCCAGTACCTCCTTATCACACTTTCTTATTATGCCTCTGTTTCCTTCTTCCTCAATTTCATAATCTCTTTCTGCTCTTGATGACCTCAGTTCAGCTGCTTCTTGTTTCTCTTCCACACTTCAGTGTAACTACTCCCTCTCTTGTCCTAATCTTTTTGCCAAGCCAGTTGTAGCCCAATCTATGTAGTCCAATCTCTTGTTACCATGTCTGATAGCTCTACCATTCCCCTTCATTCATCCATGGCTCCTTATGCTGTCTCACTCTCTCCTGCTTTACAGTTCCTAGCCTTACCTTTTTTTTCCCCCCAGCAGGTTTTGATACTCTCCTATAAATCCTTCATCTCAGCTTACTCTCTGTGACAACCCTTTTCCTCATCCCTCACAGATGTCTGTGATACCAGCTTTTTTTGTCTTGGTATTTGAGTTGCTTCTTCTGTGCATGTCCGAGAAATACCTCACGGTTCATTTCTAGTGCTTGACTTCAAACAACTGTCATGTGTTGACCCTGACTGGTGATTGGTACCCACCTAAGCCACTCTATCCCTCTCCTCCACAGCTGGATGAGGGAGAGAAAATATAATGAAAGGCTCATGGGGTGAGATATAGACAGGGAGAAATCACTCACCAATCACTGTCACTGGAAAAACAGATGCAATTTGGGGAAAATTTATTACTTTCTAATCAAATCAGAGTATGTTAGTGAGAAATAAAAGCTAAATCTTAAAACATCTTCACCCTAACCCTTGCTTCTTCCTGGGCTCAACTTTGTTCCCAGTTTTCTCTGCCTCCTCCCTCCGACAACACAGGGGGACAGGGATCAGGGGTTGTGGTTAGTTCATTGTAATGATCTGATAGTTGGACACATGGAGGTTCTTTGCAATCCCGCCAGGGAAAAACAAAGATAATACAATATCAGGTGCACAAATAGGCTTTTATTTAGGTACAAATCATCTGGTATGAGTTATAACTATATATTTTTCATAAGCTTATAATAGATTTTATCAGTTGAGTAAAACCCGGTTCGGTCTCTTTGTTAAACACGGCTTATCTCTTGAATGTCTCAAGACAAACATCAGACACCAAAGTGTCTGAATACAGTATTTATCTCTTGGATTGTTAGAGACAAGCACCATATATCCCTGAAGTCACATTCATCACACATTTTCTCTGCTACTTCATCCTCCTCAGTGAGAGGACTCCTCACACTCTTCCTCTGCTGCAGCATGTGGTCCTTCCCACAGGAGACAGTGGGTCTTTCCCACAGGCTACAGTTCCTCAGAAACTGGTCCAACATTGGTCCCTTCCACAGAGTGCAGACCTTCAGGAACAGGCTGCTCCAGCATAGACCCTCCCCACAGGCTCACAAGTCCTGTCAGAAAACCTACTCCAGCATGGGGTCTTTTCTCCACAGGTCCTGCCAGAAGCTGCTCCAGTGCAGGCTTCCCACAGGATCACAACCCCTTTTGGGTGCATCCACTTGGTTGGGCATGAGGTTGCAGGTGGATATCTGTTCCACCATCAACCTCCATGGGTTGCAGAAGGACAGCCTGCCTCTCCATGGTCTCCACCACAAGCTGCAGGGGAATCTCTGATCCAGCACCTGGAGCATCTCCTCCTCCTCCATCTTCACTGACCCGAGTGTCTGCAAGGTTGTTTCTCTCACAGATTCTCACTCCTCTCTTCTTGCTGCTGCTGGTGTAGTGCAGTTTGTTCCCCCTTCTTAAATATGTTATCACAGAAGCACTACCACTGTTGTTGATGGTCTCAGCCTTTACCAGCAGAGGGTCTGTCTTGGAGCTGACTATATTCTGTTGGACATGAAGGAAGCTTCTAGGTGCTTTTCACTGAAGCTACCCTTTTAGCCTCCTGCTACCAAAACCTTGCCTCACATACAAAATACAACTGTCCATGAAGTGTTGTTCTTCCCAGTTTCAGCAGATGTGTAACTAGTGTAGGCACCTTGTTTGACACTTTAATGGTGAAGTACACTGCCTACCCCTACAATTGTGAAATAGATTCTTTTATTATTATTTCTTTTAGAAATAGTAAACATTTAGAGTAAAAGAATTTTGGTCCCAGATCAATTTTTATAACATAAAACTGTTTATAATTTAAGTTTGGCATTGTTATTAGCAACTGAAAAGAGGATATTCTAATAAAATCTTGGGAAATCTTATGAAGATGCATGGATACTTACCTATTTATATTATGTTCTCTTTAACCTCTTGGCTTTAGTGTGATCACAGGATGGTAACAGGGACTAACGTAGAGGCAATTTTGGGGCGATCGGTGGGAAGTTCTGAGAGCAGTGGCCAATCAGATCATAACAAATGGCATAATCTGTGTTTATAACAATCGTATAATGCTTATATAAATTCGTGCATTCTGGCTGATAATAGCCTTCAGCTGGAGTACCCAGATTTGCATTCTGAATAGCTATAGAGAATTTGGCTCATTGGCTGAGACAATGCTATACCCTTATAAAAACAAAACAAAACAAAACAAAACATTTTCTTGTAGACTGCACCAAATTACTTTATAATATAGAAGAACTTAAAAAATATGAGTATCTAAAATTTCTACATTTTGTCTACAGCCAGCGTTCCTACTAATATATTTTGGCTAAGTACAAATCTTGTTGTTGAAGATCAACTTCTGTCAGGAGAAAGACTCAGTAGAAATATAGCTGATCCTGCTTATAAGGAATTTTGAAGTGAAACTTATTATAGAAGAATAGAAGGTCTGGGAATAATTTGTGGATTGAAAACCAAAATAGCATGAATAGCTAATTGAAGTTTTCTATGCACAGTATAGAAAAGATTATACTTTTTTTTTTCTTATTTTTATTGCATTCACCTGGTGTTAGTGTTAATCTTTGAGGTTCAGCTTTATACCTCCATTTTAGCTCACTTGTAGAGAAAATAATTCTTCCAAACATATTAGATTAGCTGATGGTCTTGGTGAGTGAAGTGTGAATTTGAAGATTTTATAAATTGTTCCTTTTTTCATTTTCAGTCTTTCAGTACACTGTTTGAGATAGTTACTGGTTTTCTTCCCTTCCCTTCCCTTCCCTTCCCTTCCTTTCCCATCTCTAGAGAAGGGGACTCCAGAACCTCCCTGGGCAGCCTGTTCCAGTGCTGTCACCCTCTCCATAAAGAAGTTTTTCCTCATATTTAAATGCAACTTCCTATGTTCCAGCTTGTGCCTGTTGCCCCTCGTCTTGTCACTGGAAACTGCTGAAAAGAGTCTGGCTCTAACCTCCTTGCACCCGCCCTTTAGATACTTTTAGGAATTAATAAGGTCTCTCCTCAGCCTTCTCTTCTCCCGACTAAAGAGTTCCAGCTCTCTCAGCCTTGCCTTATATAAGGAATGCTTCGATCCCCAATCATCTTTGTTGTCCTCTGCTGGATGCACTGTAGTAGTTCCCCATCTCTCTTGAACTGGGAAAAGCAGAACTGGATGCAGTATTCTAGCTGTGGCCTCACCAGGGCAGAGCAGAGAAGGAGAATTACCTCTCTCGACCTACTGGCCACACTGGAGTATGTGTATAAAATGTATTATTTTACTCACAGTCAATATGGAACACAAGATCCAAAAAACCACAATTTAATTTTTCTGTTAATAACTTATACTTTATTTAAAATTGTAGTGTAAGTGATTAAATTCCAACCTAAAGCAATTTTGATGAGACTGATGAAAAAGGAATTACAATTATTTCCAACCACATTAGGAATATCAGTTCACTAATTTGTCTGTTATGTTTTTACCATCTACCTGTATGTGACAATATAATGTTTTGGTAAGGTGTCATGCTATAAAAATAAATGATATTATGGTAGTAATAAATTACGAGAGAATCATACAAGGTAAATAGCTGAATAAAACTGAATAATAACCTGATAAAATGTTACTAATATTTTAAAATTCATTATAAATCTTGCCACTTTAGTAAGTGGTAAAAATTAGTAGTAAATATATCATAATATGCCTCCTATTGTTGTATCTGATTATCTTCTACTTTTAATTGATCAGTTTTCTGGATGTAACAAACCTGAAGAGCTTTAAAAGCTGTGATTCCCTGGTACACCAATTTATCTATTTTATTGAGGATTTGTAAAAATATTTTTTCTAATGCAAACAAGAATATTATTTCATTTTATAAATTGCTACTAATTAATTATTAGTTTATTTATTTTTTGATAATTAAATTCTAAAAAAACCCCATAAAATATTTGAAGGATTTGAAAAATTCTAAACTTATTCAAGCATGATAAAGTGATTCCCAAGTAGTCCAAACCCCAGCTTATAAAAACACTCAAATTAGGTAAGGAAAACTCTGACAAACCTGTATATCAATCAGCACTTTTCACTTTTCTGGTATTAGTGAGTAGTTTTGTTACAGCTATCTGTCTTCCTTACATTTTAAATTCTTATTTAATCTTGTTAAAAAAAAAGAGGTGAAAAATAATCAGTTTCCATTAAAACTTTTCTTTGAATAAACTGAAAATGTTGATCAAGTATGATGGAACATTAATGTGTCAAACAATTTTAATAATTTTGGAAAATAATGGAATGTCAGGATATATGTAGGGGGAATTGCTTCTTTCCCTTTTTTAGCTTGACAAAAAATGTTTGAAATTTATTTTGGCTGTTGATTAATTTACCCATCCTCAACAGCCATGATGACTAATGAATAGAAGGCTGAGTTATCCATTGGGCTTCTAAAAGAGTAGAGAAATTTTTTTAGAGTTTTAAAAGCTATTAAATATTCAAGTGCATTGGTTGTTTATCTGTCTGAAGCTATTATCATGTGAAACTTAATGTCATCTTGCTTGCTGCTTTGCTCTTACAGTAGTAAATAGAATAAGTAAGTCTAATTTTTTAAGACTTTTTACATTACTAATAGATCATCACATGAATAGCTCTGTGGGCTTCTAGAAATTTAATGTTAGATTAATTTAAAGGAAAAAACATTTTGGGAAAATGTCAGTTAGTTAAATGGCTTAACTAAAGTTTTTCAGGAAACTGACATTTATTTTCCACTTTCTTTGACATTGTGACTTTTCATTGTGAGACAGTTAGGTAACTTTTTTGAGAGACGTCAATGAGCAAGGAAAATATGATACCAGAAAGAATAAAATTCAGAATGAACAGCTTAATGGTTAAGAGCAATCCTTTTCTGTCAAATGCTTATAGCTTAGGAGAAAAAGTAGACTGTTGTCTCTCACTTTAAAGAACATAAAATGTTTATATTGGCATTTTCAACTAATGCCTTTAAGACCAAAAGTTCCCATATTAAACTTATTTCCATTTCAATCACTGAAACATGATGTATGACTTCACTTGGATTAGACATGTAATGGGACAAAGTCAAAGGTCCAGCCTTTGATTTCATGGGGGTGACTCAAAAGAGCTATTTTATGTTTCCAGATAGAAACTATTTTCTGGATATATTAGTGCAGCTCACATATGCAAATGGGATTTACATGCTCGTATGTGTGTATATATATATTTATACAAATATGCACATGAAAATAGTAGGGTTACACACAGATAGATAATAATAATTTATGAGTAGGAGGAAGAAGATATTTTATTTGCTTTACAGAGGTATCTATGAATCTCCTAAAGCTAGTCACTAAACAGCAGACCCACCACTGGCCAAAACTGAGTCCATCAGTGACACTGGTGGCACCTCTGTGTTAACATATTTAAGAAGGTGGAAAAAACACTGTGCAGCAGCTTCAAGAAAGGAGTGAGAATATGTGAGAGACACAACTAAGCAGACAACAAGGTCAGTGGAGAAGGAGGGGGAGGAGGTGCTCCCAGTGCTGGAGCAGAGATTCCGCTGCAGCCCATGAAGATGATTATGGTGATGAAGACTGCAGACATGGAGGAACACAGTGGAGAAGATATCCACCCTGCAGCTCATGGAGAACTCCACGCCAGGGAAAGTGACTGGCCTGAATAAAGTGCTGCTCATGGCAATAAAGTACAGCAAAAACATAGGCAATATTTAAAATAATATGGTATGTTTGTTTTTTAGGCAGAGGCTGATAAGTAGTGGCTTATTCAGAGCAGGACTTGCAGACAGCACCTTTAGAATGTACCAAGAGGCTAAATAATTTCTCATTTCAGTCATATTTACTGCTCTTTGGTTTGAATTGTTGAGCATATGACGTTATCTGTTATCATGGGTAATACAAATAAAGTATTTTTGTAAGTGGATCATGATAAATATGTGTTGGATTTAATATCAGTATGACTACAGTTAAAGTGACAGTCTTGAAAGTGTCTTTTTAATAAAAATACCTCATTTCAATACTTCTTTAAATTTCAAATTTTAAATTATTACTAAAATGTCTGAAACTTAATTTCTTAAGGAAAGTAGACAGACTTTTTCATGCAGTTACTTTAAAAATATATTTAATTATCAGAAGAAATGTCAAACACTTCCTTAGCTTTCTTCTAATATGCCTTCATCTTCTGTATCTTTTTGGACAGCTTGTGTCTAGTACATACATTTGAAGTGTTAAGTACAAGAGATAGACTGACCTGCCATTCAGAACCACCTTTGTAGAAGCTTACAAAGTAAAATCAAGTTACATCCATCTAGCTACTGACATATTAGACACTCTTGCTTTGATAACCTAGCTCTTCATAATTTTGTTATTGCTATGTTTAGCAGGTTTATTTCCTTCATTTCTTCCTCCCTTTATAGAAAAAGACACAATCTTACAAACACTTCAGGTAAATGAAATTATGTCCTCCTGTGGTCAGGAAAAAGAGGGCTCTGTATGGTTGTAAGAAGGCTTTTTTTTCCCCACAGAGGTCTGCATTCCTAGTAGTGTGTATTATAATCTGCATTACTAAGGGAATAATGTAGAAGTTGAGTAGGGAATTGTAACTTTAATTCAGAGCTTTGTTAATGACATATTTGTCAATTATATGTGTCTAATTCAGAAAGTGTAAAAATGATTCAGCAACCATTCTCTGGTATGATGACATTACATAAGGATTAAATAGTAATTCAGTTAATTTTATGGTTTGTTATGTGTTAAATCAGCTTAATTATAAAGAAAACCAAAAGAAAAGATGATGACATAACAGTCATAAGTTCATGATTTTTGTTCAAGCAGAATGTTTTAGCTTTGTACCCATAAAATGTGTATCTCCTAAAAAAATGTTGACTTCTGAATTATTAATATTTTATAGTAGCCTCTTAGTATTTCAGTTTCTGTTGTTTCTAATTGGATGTCCCAGAGTGCTATTTTATAAAAGAGAAGAAAAAATAACTATTTTTTCAGTTCTAAAAGTAGGTGACCGACTGAATTAATTACTTTAAGTCATAGACAACCTATATAGCTAGAACAAGGAAACAAGGAAATCCTGGAGAAAAATTTCCAATAACCAAAAAAGGCCATTTCAGGAGAATGAGCAGTATCTGCCAGCTAGTAAATCAGCTATGTTTTTGGAGGTATCTGAATTCAGCAGTCAAAAGCTAGAAACTTACTTAACAATTATCATTTGAACTAGGGTTGGTTGGTTGGTTTTTTAACATCTGTTATTTATTTGATTGGATTTCAGCTCAGGATCAGCATCACATCATATACTTTGGTCCATAGTCCACACCAGAAAATGAGTACTAGAGTATGCATGGTCCCTTACTTGAAATTTTCTGAAAAAAAATCAGAAGACCATTCCAGGACTCAGGGGGGGAAAAAAAATAAATAAAAAAAATCCTGCCATTATTTCTGCTACATCTGTTCAGTCAGTTTTGGAGATAAGGAAAGACTTAACTCTCCAGAAACTTCAGGCTAATTATTATCCCAAATTCTTAAATCTAATTGGAAAAAGCATAAGTATACAGAAATGCAACTTTCCAATGTTACAATGAAATAATGTAATTTTAAACTGTAATTAAAGTTCATAGGTGTCATTCTCAAATAATATTAAATGTTCCACAACTCACTTCTGTAGATGAGGTTTTCTATCCAGAATAATTTGCTTATGATATGCGATACTTTTTTATTTCTGCTTTATTTACCCTGGTCTACAGCAGAAGAGAAACCAAAAGGCTAAGTGAAAATTGTGATTCTCTTCAGAAACAAAAGTAGGGCAAAGGATTGCTTATTTTATACCTCTTACAAAGTGATCTTCTGGCTTATTCAGATACATTACATCAACCAAATATGAATTAAAAAAAAAAAAAGTTTTAATGATAAATCAAACCGAAAGAGAGAAAGATCGAGGAAACAAACACTAAAAAAAATTAGGATGTTCTGTTGGAAGGATGTTTCTGGACTTTTCTGAACAGAAGATATCCTTTAATGAAACAAAAAACTGAACACCTGATTGGCAGTCTCTTGAACACACTCTGGTAGATTAACTTGTATGAAATTTCTTCACTACTGCATGAAGGATTTAGAAGTAGTGCTGCAGGAGCAATCGAGCATTTTAATTGCCCCATTCTAAACTAAGGAATTCAACCTTTGTGAGTTAACTGTTAGAAATTAAACTCTTCAAGCATAGTGAGGTATGAAGGTGTTGCTAATGCCAAAATGTCATCCTGTAATGAAGTAAAAGTTGCACTTGTAATGCACTTTTGTAGAAAGAAAGTTATAATAATCGTAGGAAAGTAAACCAAGATTCAGTGATAATTGCTTCTGTTTTTTTTTCCTTTTTTTCTTAGAAACAGGACTGTATTACCTTCTTCATCTCTAGTTTAATTAGATATGGTTCTGTTCAATTTTATGTTTTTTCAAGGTATTTTATGAAAGCAATTCCTTCATTCTAGCAAAATCGCATTATGGGCAAGCATTTTGTTGGAATAATTGAAGGCAATATTTAAAGAATTTATTTTATTGGAAAGTATTTTTATGTTTTAATTATTTAATAAATGGATCACTTAAAAAAATGGATCAATGAATTTAGTGGAACACCTCATGTCCATTTGGTAGCATTGAGATCAAGTATAATATATTTCACTGACACTTTGAAAATTATCCTTCAATTGTGTACCAAATATTTTAAATTAGATTTTTATTTTGTCCAAAAACAATTGCCAAAGGGAAAAGTACTTGAGAGTTGAAATATGTCAGTTCCACTATATATAGGCTGTAACATCTCAGAACCCTTCTACCCTATGCCTTGTGGCACATAGCATATTTAATGTCTCCAGAAACTACAAACAGGCAGCACTGAACTATGCTCTTATTAGAGCTGATGTCTGTGAACCTGTCAAATACAACATCAGTTCCTATCCAACATCACTTCCTATCATTGCCTCACAAGTGATGAGGTATTGTTTTGATTGATCTACGTAGTTGCCAACTCCATGATGTTATGCAGGGTTTTTTTTCCTTTTTTTTTTTTTTTCCTCTGAGATTGTAACTAATTCATAGCCATCAATCAACATATACATAGCAAACACTTAATCTGGAAAGTCTAGTAATTCTAGTTTTGTTGAACCTGTTGTGGTCGGAGCCAATTATGATGTAGTTGTATCCAGTATTTCTTATTCAATTTAAATGAGAATTGTTTATGTTGCAATCTTCTGTTCCACAGTCTGCATCCAACTTATATGGAATTCAGTCAAGTACTTCATTTTTGTGTCATGATTCTTACTTTTTTATTTATTTCTTGTTAAGGCTTTTATTTTTTCTTTAAATATTAGGATTCTTCAGGATTAAGTGGAAACAAAGTAACAAAAATACACTTCTAAAGATGTTCTCTGTTGAATCTCTAGAACACATTGAAAAGTTTTACAGTGACTAATGGTCCTGGTCTTTCACGAGTTGACACCACAGATATTTCCATCAACTCCAAAGGGTCCTGGGTCAAACTATTAAGTGTTTTGATACGTTAGTGGTAGGAAGTAGTGTTTTGAAAAGCCATTAGTTATATAATTAGTTAGCTAGCAGAAGAGGTATTTAAATCTATTTTAATCCTATTTATGGAAAAAAATAGTATTAGAGACCTACCAACCGTAGTAGTTGCAGTTCTCAGTGTGCAACTTTCAGCACTCAAAACAATGAAAAACGTTATTCTTGGTTATTTTTCAGTCTGCCTTGGAAGGCAGAAATCCCACTCAGTGTTGTTGTGTTATCAAATGTAAATAATTCAAGAAACAGAGCAATTCCAGAACAACTCTATATACAGGATTCACTGCAGAGTAGCCTCAAAGTGTAACTTGTGAGATAAGAAGCTCATATAGCTTGAAAAACATTCATTTGTAAAGAAGCATGGGAAGGTCTGTGCATCAAACTGGAGAACATTGTTTAACTTCACTATTCAAGACAAAAATAAATTTTGTTAAGATACAAAAAAGTGCTGCTTTTTAACTGGGCAGCAATCACAGAATCATAGAATAGTTTGGGTTACTGTTAATGATAATATTGACCAGACTGATTTGGCTTGTAAGAATCATCTAGTTTAAAGAATAGTTATGGTCTGAAAACCTACATCATAGGCAATGACAGCAATCTACTTTCATTGACAGTAGGCAAGAAACTGGAACTAAGTACTTATCCTAAGAATCCCAACTCACATAGTATATGGGGAAAATTATAGTATTTTTATATTCCTCTAAACTTCAGACTTCTACAGCCTCTTCCTGGTTTGCTGGAATTTTTGTTTGTTTGGTCGGTTGGTTGGTTTGTTGTTTCGGTGGAGGTTTTTTTTTGGGGGAGCAGGGGGTTGGATTTTTTTGGACTTACTAGGACAACTACAGTTTCTGACATCATTAAATATAGCTAAATTCTAAATTTAGATTAACAATTGTCTTATCAGTCTACATCATATTTTTTGAAAAAATTTTGGACCTGAAATGTAAAAAAATTATCAGCGATAGCTCAGGAGTTACTGAGTAGAACTGTTTTATTATATTATGGTTTCTTTATGACAAGAATGTCGCCTGCAGGAAGCACTATAGTGGATTTTGCTGGCTACTTGTCTCTCCTTTGCCAAGATATTTGTCTCAGAGGTATAGCATTCATCCAACCTGGGAGATTTCCAGTTCCGTTCTTGGGGTGCAGTTCAGCGTCTCAGCTCACTGTCATACAGATAGCATTGAATCAGAGACCAGAAATCTCCATTCTTACTCTTGGGAAGTGGGAAAGTCTTGAGGGAGGAGCACGTATTTGCATCATATTCAATGCTCTAATTATGTTATTTATTACCCATACTTGCTGTGTAAATGGAATTGCTTCTACACAGATTTTTCCAAGTAGTATGACTTGATCTCATTCTAGCTTTCTGAAATTTTAAAGAATACATCTGAGTAGTTCAGTTTACAGAAAAAAGTTTTTCAGTAGTTTCATTATTGTTTAGATTTTAATTTATTGCCCTGAATGAAATGCAGAGTTTTTGATTATTTGGTTGATTTTGTGTGGGTTTTGGTTTGTTTGGTTGTTTTCTGTTGGTTTTGTTGTTGTTTGGTTTGATTTGTTTGCTTGTGTAATAGGTAAGTTTGTTCTATTCCAACAGCAAGCTGAATGTCAGTCAGAGGCATATTGTTCAGAAATGCCCTGCTTTGAAGGTTGAAAGAGAAAGGTAATCTACATTTATTGACTAACTTAAATATTTTTCCCAATCAAATTACCTTCATTTTCCATTATGCTTTTTCCTCTGTTGGTGGTCCTTTTCAATTATAATAAAATTGCTGGGGCTTAGTACCTTTTAATATGAAGCAGAAATCTTTCTGCTCTATTACCTTTGACAAAAGCAGCCTAGAATGTGATGTATAGACTGTTTCATTTGTGTTTGCATATGCTTTAAGGCACCTCTCTATTGCAGTCTGACTGCAATTTGTTTTTACTGTCCTTGGAACAGATGTGGAGACTATATAGAAGCAAAAGGAGATAGCTTTGTGATTCAATCCATCTTTGTTGTTTCTTTTTGTTTTGCAAGAAGTGTGGAGATTTTCCTGCAGAATGTGTGTGTTTTACTTAAGAGCTGTTCCTGACTGTATAAACACCATAATTTCAAAGATGACAAGGTAAGGAATTCTGGCAGTGTTTCCCCTGTGCAGAGCTTATTCCATTCACATCTATTGCTTCCTTGAGTGAAAGCAGACTGTAAAAGCAGACTGTAAACCACAATTGATATGGAAAGTACTAGTACAGTCCTACCTCAGGCAGTCATCGTCTTAACCATCACACAGCTCCCTGAAATTACTGATGGTGCATAACATGTCCAGAAAAGAGTAGTCATGGTATTTCTTCCTGGGCTTTGTATTTTTTGCAGGTGAAAAAAAGAAAAAAAGAAAGAAAAAAAGAGTAGTATATCTGCATTTAATTCCACAGATATTTAAGCTTTTTTCTATACTATAGAGTGGAGAGGTTTGACTCAAAGCATATGGAGAAAAAGCCAGAACAGCCACAAAGCTGTCGTGTGATCTCTGTCATATTGCATTGGGTAGTGCAGGGAAAGTATGTAGAGAAACTCACTGTGTGCCTCCATAAATTTGTGGCTACCTTGAGACTAAAACAGTTTCATGAGATAATTAAACTTGAAAAATCTGGAGCAAGAGTTTATCTTGCTCTTCTACTTTTTTAACATCTACCACAATTAAGGCCTGGGAAATGCTTCTAACACCTATGGTTTTTAATTATACAAATATACTACAACAGAATGTCAATACCCAATATTAATTTACTTCAGTGCATATAAAAAACCTCCAAATGGACATTTCTTCTAAGAATACTGTAATTGCTTTATTTTAACTAGTGTTTTAAATGCTTGGTAGATATATTTCTGCTTGGTTTTATTTTTCTCATCAAACTGGCTACAAAAATGCAAAAGGGAAAGAGCATGGAAAAGAAAGAAAAGTGTAAAGGAAACTACTGACTTATTTAGTTTTCATTGACTGTAAGATGAGAGAATAATGAGTTTGGGGACAAAATTTAAGAGAGAAAAAAAAAAAAGTATTGCTGTAGTTTGACCAGTTTTTTTTTGAAAATAGACCATCTTCCACATAATTTTCTGCTTGGATACTCAGAAAACCTCAGTTCATGGCTTGGCCTTGAGGTTTCTTGTGTCACCTTGATGAAATCACATATGCTACTATACGCCATAGTGTCTTATGAAATATGTTAAGTGTCTGTCTTGCCAGATTTAATGTTAGATCTACAAAGGCTGTGTGACTTGTGCAGTATGCTGAGAAAAGTCAGAAAGAGGATGATGAAAGGTGGGTAGAGAAGACTAGAATAATGCTTCCAACAAGAAAGACTGACTCGAGGTTTGACTGGAACCCTACTGTAACTTTAGGAATGAACAATGAGCCTTTTTTTAGCTGGGTGCTAAACACAAAAAAATCAGTCCTTGCAGATAATCTTTTCAAGAAATAGAAAATTCTGGTAACAGAGGATACAGAGAAGGCAGAGTTACTCAATGCCTTCTTTGCTTCAGTCTTTAATGCTAAGACCAGCCCTTGGAAATCCCAGACACTGGAAGTAAGAGAGAAAGCCTGAAGGAAGGCATATTCTCCACTGGTCAATGAGGATTGGATTAGAGATAATTTGGGTAACTAAAAGAGTAAAAATTCATGGGTCCCGATGGGTTACACACAAGAGTGCTGAGACAGCTGGCTGATGTTGCTGCTCTACCACTCTCCATCGTTTCTGAAAGATCATGGAAAACACAAGAGATGCCTGAGGACTGAAAGAAAATCAGTGTCCCTCCAGTGCTCAAAAAGGGCAAGAAGGAAGATCCAGGAAACTACAGACCAGTCAGCCTCACCTCCATCCCTGGAAAAATGATGGAGCAGTTCATTCTGGAGGTCACCTCTAAGCACATGGAAGAAAAGAAGGTTATGAGGAGTAGCCAGCATGGATCCACCAAAGGGAAATCATGCTCGACTAATCTGATAGCCTTCTATGATTGTGTGACTGAATGGGTAGATGCAGGAAGAACAGTGGATGTTGTCTACCTTGTCTTTAGCAAGACTTTTGACACTGTCTCCCTCAACTTCCTCATAGGTAAGCTCAGGAAGTATGGGGTAGAAGAGGGGATGGTGAGATGGACTGAGAACTGGCTAAACAATAGAGCCCAGAGGGTCATGAGCAATGGTGCAGAGTCCAGTTGGAGACCTGTGATTAGCAGAGTTCCCCTGTGGTCACTTGTGGTTCTAGTCTTACTCATCTCATCTGCTGATGATACAAAACTGAGGGCAAAAAGGAAGACAAAATCTCATGACTAATACAGAATAATTAATATACAACTGACCTGACACATCCACAGAGCTAACTGAAGTCTACAGTCCTTGTCTCATGGCAGATTTTCGTCCATGTTCACCTTAATGTGAATGATAGATAAATAAAATATCTTGTTTTCCAGTCTAATGTCACATGAGTACAAGTATGACTAGCAACTCCACTGGCTAGCACATCTGTTAACTAATATTATCATCTCATATCTGAAGCATTATTGTTGTGACTTAAATGAGTGTTTGAAATTACAAATTTAATTAATGGCTAGTCCCAAATAAAGCATACATTACATACACTAATGATACTTTCTCTTTGAAATTTTGAGCAGGGAAACAAAGTGCCCCCAAAAAAAGGATCTTCAGATAATAAAACTGTTTTGAAATTGTTTAGGCAAGTGCCACTAGGAGATGCTGTTGACCACAGTAGTGACTACAACACCCTTAATCCTTATTCTTCTACAGGACACAGTCAGAAACTTAGGGCTGGGCTATTAAGTGGCTGGAGTTGGTCTTTTTTCAGGCTGAAACACCTGATTCCTATTTGATCCAGATTAAAAAATGTAGGCACCCACCTACACTCTGAACTGGTGAGAACAAGTGCTTATTTTGCAGCACTTTGAGAATTAGAGTGGAAAAACAGTAATCAGAAACTCAAGGTCTATTTTAGAATCTTATGACTGTTAAAGGTGTTGTTTCACTCCTAGAGGACTATTACTCACTGGAGTTTAGTAGAACAAAGTTTGATATAATGAGCTAATGTAATATTAATGTTGGACTTCATGTATGCTTCTACAGACACCTCCCTGTTCTGTTAATTAAAGCCCTGTCTTGTCCCAGTTTTCTGCCTGAGTCACACTGTTTATCAATTTCTTTCTTTTTACACATAAAGTCCTTTTAAAAGTGGATAGGGATAGCTTGTGAAAATTCTCTGAAAAGGTTTCACCATTTGAACTGTAACTTTGTTGGTTTACACTTCTAACTATTGCAAAAGATAGAAAAACAATCCTCATTATAGAATCCCTTTATTTGGGAGCTGTTGTGCATACTGTTTATGCTAATACACAATAAAAACAAATAAAAAAAGGTATTATGTAAATACTAAGTCAGATGGCATGAAATCTAAGTGTATAAACTAGAAAGTGGTGCCTTCTCTTGATTCTATAGTTTCACATACACTTATTTTTTTAATTTCTATATTTTTTTTGCTAGAACACTATTTCCCTCGAAATCTTGTTCTAATGATTTAATTTATATACCCATTTGATAAGTGGCAGATCTTCCTTCTCTCAAAAGAGGGAAGATAAGCAAAAAGCAGTTTGGACTGTCCTTTGTTGACACATTTCTCTTTGGAATACTTTTAAGAGACCCCCATTTGAGCCAGCTGGCAACACCAATGCTGCATAAAGAATTATGTCAGCAATACTGTTCAAGGAGAACTTAGATACCATTTGCAACTTAATGGTGTCAGAGTTTCAGCAAAAAGAGGTGAGGGAAGTCATGAAATATCTGCAGTAAATGGGAAAGTGGAACAGTTAAATGCCTCACAAAGTGAGAAAGTGTATGCTGTATTTTATTAGACTTGGAAAGGATTACTTTAGCCAAAATATCTTTGGGATACAAGTGTATTGAGAAACATTTCTGATAAAAAAAAATTAGTTTAAAAATTATTTTCAGTTTTTTAGAAAGTATCTGAAAAGTTATGAAAACTTTGGAAATGGACGCACATCAGCTGTAACTAATCAAACAATATGCACTTTATAAAAATACAAAATCCATATTTTTTTTATCACAAGCAACATTTTTCTTTGGAATATGAAAAACCCCAAATTGAACTTCTTAATATGAATTTTCCATTATTTTTAGTTGAGCAAGGATCATAGGAAATGGGATTTTTTCATACTAATAAAGGATTTTACCACTTTTTGATTTTCCACTAACAAAACCAATACTTAGTATTTGATCTGTGTTGAACTCCACATACCATTTGTAGTTAGTGGACTGAATAAAACTATTTCGTTCTGATCCAGTTCAACAAGACTGATTCTGAAGATAGTTCTGAAGATTCTGTGTTATGGCCCACATCCCTTATCAAATTCAGTCCTTGACTAGACTGCCTTCTCTAACTTGTTCTCTTTTTGAATCCTACTGTTTAATAAACCTTAGCATTAACATTAGAGTGGGAATTATTTGAAGTTGAAAATTTCCAAAATTTGGAAATTCTATTTTTCCTTTCCTCTACAGTATTACATCTAATACCTTTCTTGACAACAAAGTTTAGTTTACATACCTTCCTAATTTTAAATTAGTTAAAATTTACTGCTGCTGTCTATAGAAAGAAGGAATGCGTACCTTAACCTTTGCTTTTTTATCAAGACCTATTTGCAAATGTTCATTGTATCTTAAAAAGTATTACAGCTGAATTTAACAGAGAGCAGTTACTTGTACATCTAAAGATTTTTGTATCTTGTAATCTGGAAACTTTTTGCTTTTCTTTTCCTGTCAAGTCTACTTATGAAATACTGAATATGTTTAATTGCCAAAACAATTTGCTAATGTGATCAGGATAGAAGGATCCATAGTTGGCTTAAACACATAAAAAATCTATCTCTGGGTCTTCAGTGTAATGCAATACAAAGACTGAAACATCCTTTAAATTTTGATGGCTGACCCAAAGATGTGCTTTATAATCAATATTTTCTATTGAGTGGGAAGTTTTGAAATCCACAGAGCAGCCAGGCAGAAATTATTCTTCCATCACTGTTATCTGACAGCTGTGTTTCACACCTGGTGTGTGCATATAAATTAGCATCCAACTTGTTTTCAAAAAGATTGCCAAAGCACCATCATGTTGGCGTACCCTTTGGAGAAAATGCTATCAATGATTCAAGGACTGAATTTCTCCATAGAAATTATTAAATTCTCTTTTTATTTTTTAAAAGTTTAAGATTTTTTTTTTTCCTCAGGACTCAACTGTAGTTTCTTTAAAAAAACTCAGGATACCAGTAAATAGTGCAACTCTCTTCCCTCCCAACCCCAGACTTCTGACAGACACCTAAAACATTTAAAAGTTTTGAAGAACACAAATATCTGGGTCAATTTTTTCTGTTTCTGTCTTCCTGAAATATTGCTTTTTAGACAGAACCCATTAGATCAGTCCATTACTTTTAATATCAGCGGGAGTTAATTTCTTTTCCTTCAGATATGGCTACTTTTCTCTTGTATTTTCTCTCTAGAACTTTTAAGCCCTTTTTGTTGCAGCTGAGCATCCTCTTTCTTCTCTATTCATTCCTGGAATCTATCTTTCTTTCTTCCTTTCTTCCTTTCTTCCTTTCTTCCTTTCTTTCTTTCTTTCTTTCTTTCTTTCTTTCTTTCTTTCTTTCTTTCTTTCTTTCTTTCTTTCTTTCTTTCTTTCTTTCTTTCTTTCTTTCTTTCTTTCTTTCTTTCTTTCTTTCTTTCTTTCTTTCTTTCTTTCTTTCTTTCTTTCTTTCTTTCTTTCTCTCTCTCTCTCTCTCTCTCTCTCTTTCTCTCTCTCTCTTTCTCTCTCTCTCTTTCTCTCTCTCTTTCTCTCTCTCTTTCTCTCTCTCTTTCTCTCTCTTTCTCTCTCTCTTTTTCCTTTTCTTTTTCCTTTTCTTTCCCAGCTGTGAACCCCTTTTCTAACTTCTGAGTCTTCTTCCTTCAGAGCTGCATACTCCTTTTTCCTTCCCACTTGAATGGAATCTGTAGTGTTTCCCACATGTGCTTCTACCAGATTCTTGCGAATCTCATTATCTAAATGAAATTCAAGTTGTTTAATTTTCGTGTTTGTTTTTAAGGATTCCTTCATAATACAAGATCAAGATAAAAAAATTATATTCTTAATGTAGAGTAGTATTTAGTACTTCAATAGTTTATGGTCCATGTAATTAAACATGGGAAAAGGTTTTGTTCCATGCATATAACATATATATCTCTTCTTTCTGTTTCTGGAAAATAAACACCTGTTGTATGATCCTCACACACTCCCCTGTTATCTCATCTAAAAAGACAAGATATAGAACTCCAGCAAAGATTAAGAAAGACTATTATTTTATACTTGCTCTTGCTTCCATCCACATTTTAAAAAAAGGTTTATGGAAAGAAATCTTTAGTTAATCTATAGTTATCTATTTAACTCAATATAGTTTCCTATAGAATATTCCCTGGAGAAATAGCTCGATTCCCTGTAAGCATTTGATGAAGGGAGTGATTGGGCATTGAAGACATATATAGCAATAAGGAAAATAAACCATTGAAATGCAGCAATCTCTTTCCAAGGTATGTGCAGAAATAATGATATCTTCCTATTCTTGGCAAAGAAAGATGGGTACTATAACCAGTTCAGACTAAAATAATTTATTTTTTAAGATTATCCACTCTATTAGATGTTGGTGACTGTCCCTCTAATTGAATATATGGATTGTTTTATAGTATTTAAAAAGTGCAGCCAAATATATCAATAAGATTTTGTACTTTCCATTTCAAGTCCCCAATTCATTACGCACGTATAGAGATACTATCCTATATTCATATATGACATTTCAGAGGCTTCATATTCATAAATGTAAGTACAGGAGAAAAAATGTGCTTAATTGAGGTCTAATTTCAGATAAGACATTTACCATACCTGTAATTTATATTCGTACCACAAAAAATTGACATGTAATTCATTTTATTAATAGCAATAAATCATCAGGTGGTAGATAAGAATCTGGTAAACTGTAGGAAAAATTATTTTTCCCAGCAATCTATTATAAGTGGTGGGTTTGGATAATTAATAGGGCTTGACTTCATTGTAATATAAGTGCCCTTCAGTATTAGGTTCCATTAAAAGCAGTACTAAATAAATATTCATGGCAGTGTCTACTCATTGAGATAGGGTCACTTAGACAGTGTTCTATTAAAAGTACATTTGATTTACTTGTAGTTGTCACCCAGTAAGCATGAGAATTGATACTTTGACCAGTAGCCTTTGCCAAGATTCATGGGAAGAGGTCATGAAAAATCTATTGGTCAAAATGTCAATTAGCTTGCCTAATGGATTATACTTGTAAGTGCTGTAGCCCTGTCTTTAAGTGAATGGATGGTCTTTCTCAACAAGAGGCCACTAATATGAATATTTTACTGAATGTTCTAATTGAAGTAAATTACCAAATTATACTGTACATATACATTGATGCATTTGAGATTCCCAGAAAGTAGTCAATGGGACATACTAGTGGATTATTTATACACATTTATATTAGTTAATGTGCCATTAAAAAAAAAAAAAGTTATTATAAAAACAGATGCCAAGATGGCTATATGTTTCCCAGAAGCTGAGACTAGGGATTTGTTTACAGTGTTAACTCTGTAGCAAGGTGAAGAACCCCATGCCAGTGATAAACTAACTCAGGTACCAGATGTTTTGATAAGTGGAACTCAATGAAATAGCTTTAGTGTTTCTTACCTTACCTGGCAGCCCAAACATACCCTGAAAGTGGTGGGGAAAGGGCACCCAGAACTCAGGCTTTAAAACACAAAGGGATCTATACCAGAGTGCAAAACTTGTCAAGCTCATGTTGAAAATGTCAATTTACAGTTTTTTATGTGTCACTAATTTGCCCTGTAATTTGACACTATCTGCAGCTGTAAAAAAAGGATAGCATTATAATTTTCCTATTTATAGAAGCACATTATGCTACTGGTTTTTATGGAGGTAAAACTCTAAATTTCCCCTTAAAAAGTATCAGTGTAACTTAAACTAACTTGAGGTAAAGCAATAATGGAGCATAGTAAAAAGGGAAGGCTAGCACTCTGTCCTCCTAAACAAGATAATAACTATGAATGAGCTTATTTCTCCTTCCTTTTCTTCGTAGAGAAGGAGGCAAAGATACAGGAATGAAAACTGCTAGCCTTAGTGGTATTTAGGTACTGCAGGGTTATTCCAGACATATCTGAAACAGAAGTAAAGCATTCTTCCTGGAAATTCCCCCTTCAAAACTATAGATTGTTTGTTTTAGAAATGTAAAACTTCAATCCAAATCTTACTAGTTTGCATTGAAGAGATTTACTGACAGCTATGTTGTAGATGATAGCAAGACCATCACACAGCAGGAGGTAAGAGGGGCATGAACACATGCTAAATCAAAGGGGAAGGATGAGGCTACAGAAGCTCTGTTTAAGGGGTATTCTACTGCAGCTTAATCTGATCAATGGGAGTGGTGCAAATTCCAGCATGCTGCCCCAGCTGATAAAGTCAAGCTCAGAATAGTTAGGAACCTGATAAGTAAGACAGAATAAGTTTGTCGCTCAAGTGTTTTCATGGGTTCTAGCTTGAAGGATCAAACAAGGCAATCTGGTACAGAAGACAATTTTCTACTTGGTTAAACTTGGTAAGACCATTGAGCAACAGGACTTCCAGAAAGATAAAAAAAATTCTTGCCAAAATAGCCTGACTTTGACTTTAAATTCCTTACATCCTAAAAGCATAAGTTTTCTCTGCCAAGGTATGTGAGAAAATAGCAGCAAAATCTTTTTTTGTTGTTGCTTTTTGTTTGTTTGTTTGTTTTGTGAGGAAGTTACTTGAAGAAACCTAGCATGCTTATAAATTATTTTGAACTTCTTTTTAACTGAACATAGTATTTCCCGATTGGTAAATAAAAATTAACTGCATACTATACTTACCGTATCTTGAACAGCATTGCTGTTAGATACTTTTTCTTAAAAAGAGGAACAATGTTGCTGAAGCTTAATCAGATACATTAAAGAATGTTGTGCACGAAGGGTGGGCTGGAGAATAGCATTCAAGTCCTTGTATAAGTTGGAAGAGTACTTCCAAAGCATATTTTTTTATATTCAGGGAGATAAAAGAAGACAGAAGAATAACCAGTTCTGCAGCCATGGTGAAGAATAAAAACAGAGGTCAGTTCATTAATATGGCTGTACTCATCTTTCTGAACCACTCTTTTTAAAATACTTCTTTGAACCTTTACTTTGAGCAGTATAATATGGTTTCAAAATCAGGAGCTGTAAGAAAAAAATACTGTTCAAGTAAGTAGATATTGGTAGCTGTGTTGGGTGATTTATATCTACTAATAGTTCCATTGGCTACTGACTATTATAATAGAGGCTACAATTTATAGTAATTTCATATGTCAGAACTTGTGACTGCTTTATAAGTAATCCATCTTTCTGAGAAAAGCAATGGTCATTTAATTTATTGCAGTGTAATAAACTATCTTTCAGCCATGTTTACCAAGAACACTACTTAGATGATATTTTAAAAGCTAAAACATATGTCATAATGATTGCTTGCTTACAGTCATCTATCTTATTATCTGTTTCTGGTGTCAGATTAAATTTCTTATCTTTTCAAATGGAAGAGAATATTTTGGAAACAATTCTGCATTTACAGCTGGACAAAAGATGTTAAAAATATATTCTTTGTCTGGACTTCTGGAAAATAAAAATTATAAAAGTGTTGCAATTTCTGTCAGTCCTACACTAGCTACTTCAAAAAATGCAAAGCTTAAAATATCTGATCTACAGTCTACGCATTTTATTATTTAAATCATATTGAACTTAAGTTTTATGTACTTTAATAAAAACACTTAATTTAGATATCAGATGTCTAGACTTTTTCTTCTCTTAGCTACTTCTCCTTTAGATATTCTTAGGGAATGAACTGCATGTGGTCACACTGTGTCTCTCTCCCACTGTCTTGCTTCTTCTCCTAGTAGCCTTTTGACCAGTTTCTTTCAGATGTGTCTGAGGGCTAGCGATTTGGGAGATAACTTATTTCCTCTATGCTTTATGACAATAGGTAGTCAGGCAGAGGAAGGAAACCCTTTAGGTGTTCCCTCTGAAAGTTCTGACTAGTCAAAATCTCTTACTAGAGTCAGAACACAGAGGGGTAAATACATTTATCCATGTGCTAATAGTGAGGAAAGCTTCAACCAGAGCTTGAGTTAGAATCAAGAATCACAAATCCATACAAAGCTGACTTCCATCATGTGTGGGTGAGAGGTAAGCTTGCCATGTAAAAGGCAGGAAAATGAAGAAAAAAGTAACATCACAATTTAGTGAGCGAAGGGATAATTGCTGTGAATACAAGTGTTGAAATATATACAAAGATTTCTCGAATATTTTACCCAGAGACAAAATAGTAACAGAAAATATGTAGCTTCATTCTACAATGTTACCACTTCTAGTAGTTCAAAACAATTCAAGTGTCTGTACTATCCAATATGCTAAGAAAAATCTTGGGGTTAGAGTTGTAAACAGTCAGTGTCCAAGCTCAGAGATAAAACCACTGATCTCGTATCCTTTTTCTTCCAAGCATCCTTCACAGTTGCCCAGAAGTGTAATTGTCTGATGCTATAAATATTTGATACAGAAAGACGTCTCTTTTTGCCTGAGGAGAAAGATCTGTTTCAACTATTATATAGCATTTGATTTACTGTTTTAAATACATTTACTGAGATCAGTACTGTATTAATAATTTAATCTTTTTGGCTTTTACTGCCTCTGTAGTATTACATTTTACACAATGTCACGTAAAGTGAGATGATTTAAAGAATTTAGAGGTAGGAATAGCAAAGTTAGCAACAAATTATTTTTAATTATAAAAATATGTAAGTCACTCCTTTTCCACTGAAATAATGGTATCATGGATCTAATTTTTATTAAAAACAACCTTTCAGGTTGGGGGGAACAAAACAAAAAAACCCCAACTCTCTCCAACTCTGATGAAATATAGGTCTTACTATATAGAATGAATTAAAGAATCAAAACACATAGATGCCTTAAAATAAAAATTTATACTTGAATAAATAGCCTTTGGCCTGAAGTTTTTAGTAAACAACTTAACAAATAAGAACTGGACTTTTAAACATCTTCAGAAAGTAAAATAAGACCTATTGATATTTTTGCAATACTATAGGTAACATGTTACCCCCTTAATATAAATGAGAGAAAAATGTGCATTTATTTCTATTTTATGCCAATAATTCATGTATGCATTTTCTTTGTAAGTGGAAATATTTGGAGAGTAAAAGTAAAATCCTAGCTGAATACTTTATAATTTATAAGAACATGGAATAGATATGAAAAAAAAACAACTAATGTCAACTTTGGAACATGATTAAGAATTAAAAGTCGCCTAAGAACATAACCAAAGTGTTTATCCAATAAGTAGAAGGAAGGATGTGAATTGTTATAGATAGAAATGGAAACTGTAACTCAAAAGATTTTTCGTTATTATCAAAACAAAGAATTAATCAGGGAGGAAACTAGAAGTCTGGAGGATGAGATGCAAGGCAGGATGGCAGACGATGGTGGAATTATTGAAGTATTAAATTAATACTTGCTTAATACAGATACAAAGGTTAAGACTAATGGATCAATAGCTGGCAATAGTTTCATACTTAATTCTTGTACATGTGCAGTTAGGCTTGTTTTCTCTTCCAATCTCAGTGTAGTCAGATTTGTAAGTAAGTTAGATTTGAATCTTGTTAATTATTTCTTAAACGTCAGAGACACAGAATGGAGATAAGCCCTTTCTACCACTGCAATGCTTATTGAATTTTTATCATGTCTATTTAATGCACATAGTTCTTTGACATTCCTAGAGACTAAAATAAACATCAGTGTTACTGTTAACTTCAGCTCATATACAGAGGATTGCAGTGGCAAATATTTCCTTGCTCTCATTTATCTTTTTACATAATGCAAATAAAGTTTTCTCTACGTATAAAAATGCTGAAGTCAGAAAGCAGACTCTATACTGGTTTTCACTGCCTTTGATAAGACTACTGAAAATATAAGCCAGATAAAGTAATTCAAATAACTGAAATAGCTGCCTTTTTTTTTTTTTTAATAATCCTTCTAAGTAGCAAACCAGTTAATGAATTGTAAACTAGGTTGATATTTAAGGTTATTTGAAATATTTTAATTACAAAATCAGTTACTTAGAAGGGAAATAGCTACTGAAGTAACATTTCAGAGAATTACTACTCACATCTAATATGAAAATGAGCCCATCTCATGTCTCCTGTTAAATTTTCATTGCTTATCTTTTACATGGAGAATGGGAAGGGCAGATACAATCCTTCTATACTGTCACAAATAATAAAGCAGATCTAAGTATGCTAAGGTTTAATTTCACAGACCAGAATTTTAATCAGTCTAATACATGTGTAACTAAGGAATGGGTTCTCTGAGTATTTTTTTTTAGCTAATACTAGAAATACATCCCCATTCATCAGTCAGATCAGCCATTTAGTCTTTAAACAATTCAATCAAATTGTAATTAACCTTTTAAACTAAACATGGGACTGATAGAACTTAGTTCTCAGGTCTGGCAATACAGCACAAGACCTGAAATGATCGTATCCCTTGCAAGTAAATGCAGAGAGGGCTTCAGCCCTGAGCTTGCTGTCATGGTCTCTCTTTTCTCTGTATAGAAGCCTTCTTTATCCTAAGAAGCTGTGTGTGGATTTCAATGTGCAATTCTGTTCTCATTCTGCTGCAACAGAGGACCTTGGCAGCAGACCAACCTGAGGCTTCAGCAGTGCTCCCATGTCACTTGTCACAAGGAGGTAGAGATTCAAAGTCAGCAACAAGATGAACATTTAAATGGAGTTTCGCAATCCTTACTGATAGTACTAGGGTCATTGAAAGAGAGAAAAATGTGTTCCACAGGATGTTTTCCAGTTTTTGTAATTGAGGTTATTTGTTTGTTTGTTTGTTTATTGGGGGTTTTGGTTTTTAGTTTCATTTTTCTTTACATTCTTTAATTACATAAAGATATTCCTTCCTTTTTTTTTTTTTTTACTGAAGAAGTGATTGGTTTACACATCATTATGAAAGGCCTTTTAATATTTTCAGACACTATAATTTCTTCTACCTCTCAGCTAAAATATTTATTCAGAAACTTCTCTCATAAATAATGATCATTCTACTTCCCTAGTAATTTTAATGGCTTTTTTCTGAGACATTGAACACAGCATGTTAAAAGGGATACCAGAAGTATGGAAAGAGGACAGATACTCTGCTCTGTGATTCATCTACTCTGATGCATCTCATTTAGCAACTTCTTTGCATTCCTACACAGCAATGTGTACCTAACCAAACTAACTGTCATCCAAAAAACCACTAGCACCAAGCAAAAAAACCTCAACAAACCAGCCTTTCCTCATATGCTTAGAGAGACTTGATACTCTTTTCTAATCATTAAAGAAAGCATGTTGGTATCACCTGAAACTTTTCATTGAATATACCAAATTTATGTATCCTTGATTTTAGGTTTCAGAAGTCATTGGCCCTTTTGTTGTGTGTTTTTAATGTATGCAGCTTAGCAAAGGATCTAGCTATGGTTTACTCACTGCCAAAATAATTGATCAGCCTCTGCATTTTAAGTGAAATATATTTGGTTTTATCTAATACCCTGTTAACGTTTAACTGTCTTTGATTTACTCCTCAAACCATAAAAAGCCCCAAGCAGTTCACCAAGTAATATTTTATTTATCTTTGTTTCAGCCGTATACATAAATGAGCAAACAAAGGATGAATGGGGGGGGGGGGGAGGGGTCTGTGGGTCCATCTCACATGTGTTATGTAGCATGGATATGTAGCATCCCCAAAAGACTTGTGCTTGCGACATATCCACAAAGCATAGATACAGAGAAATTTCTGCTTGGTCCCTTGGGGTAATGATTCAAAGTTAAAACACATGTAGATGCTATCATAAGCATAGTTATATTTGCCACTGCTGGGGTCAGGCATCAGGCTGTGTCAGGTCCTGGGGGTGGCTGGGCTTCGTCCTAAGTGGGGCTGAGATGGGTTTACCAGCCGCCCATGGCCAAACACCCCTTGCCCAGCCTGTCTGAGCTCCAGCTCAAGGAGTGCCACTGGGGAAGAGGCTGACAGGTTCAGGCAGTCCCTAACAGACAAAAAGCTTCTGAGACAATCGGGCTGTGGGGGAGCTTTCAACACTTCCCTGGTAGTAGGTAGGGCCCAGGGAGTGCAGACAACCCTGCTGTACTCTCACACCCCCCTTGTCCAGGGCCTGGGAGACACAGCCTCATCAGTAGCCTGTGTTCAGCCCTGGCCCTGGTGGGACACAGGCCTATGCTAACACCAAGCATCTGTCTCTGGCTCCCTGGATCTGCCCACTGTGCACAGGAGTGGGAGGGTGAGGGCAGGATCCTGCATGGACCCAGGTCACCCTAGCTTTGGATCCTCCAATAGGAGCTCCATCCTGTTGTGGTCCTGTTGAGTACCAAGAAGAAGGAAGCAGACACAAAATTTAGAGCATAACATTCTCCATCCAGTTTGGTGGCTTAAATTTATTTGCACTGCTGCCCTGGCAATGATTGACAGGAGGAGGTTTGGAGGGCCTGACCAGGCATGGCACATGCAGCTGTGCTCAGCTACATTCACCCAAATCTTCTCTTCTTATGAGCATTTTTGAGGTCACCTAAGAATGGGTATGTCTCTTGCTGTTGTTAGATTTAGAGCAGATTCAGAGTTAAACATAAGTCTGTGTTCAGGTTCAAAATATATTGTGTGTATATCATGTGATGATAGATGCAGATTTTGTCTGGATTTCTGGATTTCTTATTTCTCCTCTGAGAAGGAAGAAGCAGAGCGATCCTGGCAGGAAAGGAGGTTGTACTTAAGAGGCTGACAGCTTTGGATGGGGAAGACAAGGACAAAGAGGAGGCTGGAGTGGAAAGAATGGTAGAAGTGATGGAGCTGAGGAGCATTTCAGGTCTGTCAGAACACAGGGTGGCCATCTGCCTGCACTGAATCAGGAATATGTTTCACTTACAGGAAAAAAAAACAATAAATGTAGTATGCACTTAGTCAAAGATGACATCAAAATGTCAACAAGCAGAAACTGAAATCAAATTGTAAAACTGATTCTTATCTTGACGTTTCACAAATCTGAAATGTTTGACTTCACAATCTAGATGTTATTTTTGAGTAACTTTTTTATGTACAATTCCAAGATACTCCTGGATAATGTTCAGAATTTCTTATCTTGAATGTGGCAAGATAAAAAATGAGGGAAGAAATATATTCTCTCAGAATATATTTCAGAATAATTTGTCTACATGCCAATCACACTCTGAGAAAGATATGAAACTCACAGCAGTATTACTGCTGCATATTTGATGCCAAAGACCCTTTGCAGCAGATGGGAGTTAACAGCCAACACATACCCATCTGGCTTAGTAATAAGTTGTTAATTGCATGATACTTAAAGGAAAGTAAAGGGTAGCTGCACATCCAGAGTGAATTAGGACAAAAGATCTGAGCCTTTTTGACTTAATGATCAAGTGGTGCAAATAGGTATAGCACCACAAAAGTTTAAGTAACCATGTCAGATTTGTTTGAGTGAATCAAGTAGTTGTGTCCTACGTATGCATGCCTAGGTGCTTGTATAACCTTGACAGTTAAAGTGGTTTAGAAATATATAGACTATATTAATATATATATAAAAATATATAGAGTATATTATAATATAGAGAGTTTATTAAAATGGCATCCAGTAAGAGCACCTCTGTGCTGCACCATCGAACTTTTTAAAAACACAGCTAAACGAATATTAGTTCAATATGTATCATGATGTAGACTGTAACATAGTGAAGATACTACTACTAGACCTAAACTAGTGTAAATTTCAGTCCAAGGATTGTGATCAGTTTCTCATATGCAGTACTGCATTGTCATGGCTGTGCTTTGCCCAGCACCAGTACAACCTCTGCATTGCATTCCAATATTTTTGCATTATTGATAGATGATACATTTTTTTCCCCAAGTAATTGTGATTAAGTGATATTGAATGCATATTGTACAAAAGAATTCCTTTGGTATTTTGCTTAGTGAGCAACATTTTCTACTTGGATTGGTCCCATCATAATTATACCAGAAGACTGATCACTTTGTGACCTCTTTAGTGTGAGGAGGTGAAGAAACAATGCTCTGAGCAAAGCGCGTGAGAGGAGTGGAACGACTACAAACGAATGCTGAATTTTTCACTACTGAGTTACAAAAACTTGTTTCAGATTACTTTGAGATGATGTGATTAGTGTAATCCTAAATCACTAGCCAAGGTTATAGGAGGTTTATAGGGTCAAGAAAATTAGTGATATTAATAGTCCTTACTCAGGTGAATAGAGTATCTGAATTATTAGGGAACTAAGCGTCACTGACTAATATTTGAAACAGTGTAAATAAAGTTAATGACTCCCAAAGGAAGTAATGCTCGTAAGGAATGAGAGTGCAGAAGCATTCAGCACCACATGAAATCTAATCTCCAAAAAGATAGCTCTGCTATATTGGAGAGTTGTCATTTCAAACACTGATTCCAGAACTTTATTGTGAGTGTGAGTAAGGAAATAAAAGGTTACATGCTTATCAGCTCTCAGGTAGTGTCTGTAAATCAAGCAAATTTTAATTAATAAGTCTGTTTATATGTTTCAGAAACATGATTTAACTCTACTTATTGATTATGATTTTTTAACAAAAATAAATGTTTTTGAAACTCGCAGTATGTTGGACTAATCTTGTTCTTGATATTTCATATATAACTCAAGATTTGTCAAGATGGCAAGAATGGTACTATACTTAAAATTTTGTATCTTATCTGTCCTCACCTTGATCATGCAATTCCTCAGCATTTTTCACTCCTAGACATTGCTGATTATTAGTTTGCTAGCTGCAGGCTTGCATTACATTTACTAATTTAAATCCACAGACTGGATGAGTCTTTTAAAGTGTCTGTCAGCTCTTGAGCGAACTTACACTATCACAAAGCAGGTATCAGACTTGTTACCTGCTCTAGTAAACATGCTGGACAGATAACTTCTCGAAACATGTATATAGATTAAGACGAACTTGTGATATTTTCATTTAAGGAAGAGCCACATATAGGTCAGTGATAAATACTATTCTGAATCTTTTCAGAAAATTATCTTGATAGAGAAATCTGTTTTCATCCTTTTTGAGGCTGACTATGGAGCAAATGTGAAAATATGGAATTAATTATCAAAATAAACAACAGGTGCTCTGGATCCTTTTCCTTGAGAAATTTATTTAGAAACAGTTAGATAAAGTGAAAAATTAAATAAAAATATTTATGGTCCAATTAGGTGCAAATGAGATGAGATAATATGGCTTACTACTTAGCGTTTTTTAAATCTTCCTTTTTAAGTAGATGAAGACTTAGTAATTTGACATTTGCTTGAAGAAGTAGTCAGATGGGAGCTGTCTTTTATATTTGCAACATATTTGAATAGTCAAAAGTAATTGGACTCCATTAAAACATGTAGTGCCTGCTGTGTGAGTTATTAGCATTCTCACAGTTCAAGTATATGCACAGATAAAATTATGATGAGCTAGCAAAAGGACCAACTCAATATTAATCCAGCCTTTAGACAAATATTGTAATAGGATTTGCACATTTAAGGGGCAAATTATTCTCCCAGTGTGTGCTCTGTATATCTAAGGTATTAATATTCATGTGCATTGAAAGAAAAATACACACATAATCACAATTATATTTAAGATTCAAATCCACATTGGAAATGAAATTATAAAAATATTAATAGTTTTTTCCATAGTTCTCAGAATGTGACATGAAGATCCAGTTTTTGTTTTGTACACTTTCAGAGGATTGAATAATGTACACAAAATTTTGTGGACTGGTTTTTTTGGTTTTATTATTGCCTTTCTCTCTCTCTGCATGGATGACTTCTGTTCCTTTAATATCAGTGCTGATTTACATTAATTACAGATCTTAATCTTCATGTAGTGGATATACCTTTGAAATATACTATTGGTACACAAAGCAGCTGAAAATAATTCTGTACTGAGTAGTCACTGAGACTGAGCTAAGTACCCTGTAGGAGACGGTGCCCTTCTCTTAAAAGTTACGTGGCTCACAAGGCAGTGAGTAGGCACAAAAATGGCTGCCCATAAACAATACAGGGACTTTGTCTATCTCCCCTCTCCTCCCTGTCACTACCTACAGTCTGGACTCCATGGTGAAGACAGAGAATCCTGTGGCGGGAATCCACTGAAACATTGTTGTGAAGTGCTGCCCAGCGACTGCTGCCAATCCCGCGGTCATTGGATTGTAGCCCTGGGAAGAGGGTGAGGTCCAATCCTGCACAAGGAAATACATTGTAACAACTTATAAAAAGGACTACAATGCCCAGGCACTGGCTGGCTCTTTTGGAGTGTGGAGGAGATGCCATCAGTCTGTGTACAGAGAGGTCTGCTGGCTCTCTGGAGAGTCTAAGGGAGATACGATCAGTCAGCCTAAAGGAGTGAGATACTGCTGTTCGTTGGGAGTGCTGGAGAAGGCCTATCAGCTTCTGTGAGCTCCTGGTGAATGCTGCCTGCCTGTGAGAAGGATGATGAGCGGCGGTCCACCTGGGTCACAGACCATCAGGAGAGTCTACAGTCACTGTTCCTCCTGCCCTCACGGTGCGGTTAAACCTTTCCACTGGTGAGACAAGGGGACGGTGAAAACCTATTAAACAACTGACCATCTCAGGATTTGGGTAAAGATAAATATTTGCTTGCCTCTAATCCTTCTTTGCTCATTTACCTGACCCTCATCCATACTCCTTCTATAGTCCCTCTAACCATTTGCTAGAAACGCCCTCCATCTCCTCCTTTCCCATTCCATTCTCTTTCTCCTTATTGTTATTTCTATTGCTTAAGTGAATGAAGGGTTGTTGGTTATTGTTAATTGAAATTACATTGGCATAGTGTTATTGTTGTTTTCCATTATTCCTTATCATTATTGTTGCTACTATCATTTCCTGGTGACCCTCTTTGAACTTCCTGCCCCAAACTGGTTTACTTATCCCATCAATAAAATGTGTATTCTTAAATTCCAACTGGGAGTCGGCTGCCTTTATTAGAGGCATTAGTGAGTATTAGACGAGTGACTCACCCAAAAAGTCAGTACCGAAGCTCATTGCTCCTCCGTGAGAGGTGAGCACCACATGTGGACATCTTGGCAGATCCCTATAAATTAAAATCTCTCTGAAAGGGAAATAAGCAAGTCGCGGATCACGACATACCCTAAAAAAATGGTAACCTTAATTGGCCAATAAGCTAGCTCTTCTCCATTGCTCTCTTTCTTTTTCTCTGTGGAACTTCATCATTTCCCCCAAAGCTGGCTGACATTTAAAGAAGGAAGGCTAGTGAGTCTGACCATCTTAATTCTGAAATAATCATCTTACAGAAAGGCACCACTCAGTGAACAGAAAAATGGGCAAACCATGCTCTGTTTTCATTTGGTGCCACAGAGGTAATTCAACCTGCAATGTCAATATAGTATGCCTGGCACCTAGTCTATCATGTAGGCTACTGAGCCAACTCAGGATTACCTGAGCACATGGACTCTATTTGTTACCCCTGCTAGCAGTTTTGCTATTGATCCCTGTAATAGCGAAGATATTTGGTATTTGTCTTGCATCTCCTAAGAGAGAGGAAAGGTTTGCATACACTTAGGATCAACAAAATGAGAAGCTTAGGTGTCTCTCTTTCACTAGATACAAAGCCCTGCATCTTGCCATTACATGTGCACCTCTAAAATATTCTCAGTAACCTTATCACTGGCACAGTTTGTGGGTCCATATGAATTTGCTATTCCCAAAAGGAGCAAACAGATTTTTATAAACCAGTATGTATTTAAATTTATAACTGATGTTTTCTGAGAGAGTTTTTTTTTGCAAATGTGCTTCTTTGTATGTTTGGAAGTCGAAAACATGGAAACTGAGCCTTTAATTTGAATTTTGTATCTCTGAGTGAAGTGTCAATATTCTTACAGATGTTGTGAAAAAGAAAATATTTTCTTTTGCTATTTTATGCAAGCCAGGCTGTCAAGCCTGGAGTTTTGCAGATTCTTCTTCCAGCCTTTCTTTTAGATAGGACCAAACGGGACCTACCCTGTTAGACAAGACTGCTGATAGTTGATGAAAGGAGGCTTGGTGAACACTTCTGCCAGCTCCCACAGTACCCTTGGGTGGATCCTATTCAACCCCATATGCTTATGTTTGTCTAAGTGGTGCAGCAGGTCACTAACCATTTCCGTTTGGATTATGGAGGCTTTGGTCTGCTCCCTGTCTCTGTCTTCCAGTTCAGGGGGCTGAGTACCCAGCAAACAACTGGTCTTACTCCTAAAGACCAAGGCAAAGAAGGCATTAAGAACTGAAGCCTTTTCCTCATCCATAATGACTGTTTCCACTGCATTCAATGAAGGTCAGAGATTGTCCTTAGTCCTCCTTTACTTGCTAATAATTTTACAGAAACATTTTTATTGTCTTTTATGGCAATAGCCATATTAATTTTGAGTTGGCCTTTGGCCCTTATTTTTTCCTTGCATACCCTCACACCAGCCTTGTAGTCTTCTTGAGTTGCCTGTCCCTTCTTCCAAAGGCCGTAAACTCTTCTTTTTTTCTTGAGTTCCAACCAAAGCTCTCTGTTCAGTCAAGCTATTCTTCACTGCTGACTTGTTTTTTAGCACACAGGGATGACTTGCTCCTGCACCTCTAAGATTTCCTTCTTAAAGTCTGTCCAGCCTTCCTTTATCCTTTGCCCTTCAGAACTACCTCTCAAGGGACGCTGTCAACCAGTCTCCTAAGCAGACCAAGGGCTGACTTCTGGCAGTCCATGGTAGCAGTCCTGCTAACCTCTCTTCTTACTGTTCCAAGAATCAAAAAACCCATCAGTTAGCGATTGCTGTGCACAAGTGTCACCTGACAGCTGCAATAGAGGGCCGCTGGAAGTCAGGATGCTTCCACGACTTCCTCTCTTATGCAGAGGGATTTTTAAAAGACTAAAAGACACCGAGGGCTGCGCGCAGCATTATCCTCGCACAGAGGAACAGCCACTTTGGGACTGTATTTTAGAGTGGAAAGAAAGATGCCGCCCTCACCACGCCCACAAAAGGTTACTGACACCAAATTAAATTTATGAATTAACTGTTTTATTAAGGGAAAAGCCAAACTAAGGGACAAGGCTTCAGGAAAGGTAGGCTGATGGATGTACCATGGAAAAGTAATATGCCCTTATTAAATGCACACTCCGAGGGAGGGGTGCAAGGATCAATGGAATAAAAGGGAGGAGGGCGAGCCCGACAAAAATCCTCTTTCAGAGGTCATGATGTGTGTGAGTATGAGGACAGGGACTGCAGTGAGGCCAGGGATTTAAGGGATAGGGTGCATAGTTTTGTTACCTTCCCATTTGGTCTCAGTGTGAGTTGCAGCTTCTTTTCCGGCGAGTAGGCCCATGGTGGCAGGGCGGCTTCCCTGGCGGCAGGCATTCCAGTAGTGCCGGTAGCCGTAGCAGCGGTGACCCCAGCAGCGTCCAGCCTCTCCAGCGGTGGCTTCCCCAGCAGCGGCGGCTTCCCGGTAGCGGGGCTTCCAGTAGTGGAAGCAGTGTCCTGGCACCAGGCAGGTCCTGGTCAGGCAGTAGCAGCAGCAGTGTCCCGGCAGCAGCAGGTACCTTCCCCATTGGTGGCATTCCGGCGGCAGCGCAGAAGCGGGCAGCTCCCCAGTGAGGGGGCAAGCAGGTCCTCCGCAGGTGGTGTCCAGAGTAGGCCACGCGGGACCAGCAAAAGTTGTTGCCTTTTATATTCCAGGGACCTCTGTCTAACTCAGTGTCACTGTTCAAGTTAGTGCCACAATGCATTCTCCTTATTAACATATTAATAAGGCCCAAAGCCAATTAGCACTCATGAGTCCAAAGCCAAGGTGGGCATTGTCAGGGGCAGTCCATAACCTTTTGTCCATTTTACTGCCTTTATCACAACCTTCGTATTCCTTTTCTTGCCTTTGGCCCTATCAGTAGAACAGGCAGGCCTGTTCTTGTCAATCCTTGAGTAATCAGCAAAAGTTGCCTCTGCTGGTTTAAAAGGCATTTTATTTAGTCTTTGGGGGGGGGGAAGAAAACAGGCCTCTCCTCACATCTCAACCCATGGCTTTTAAGGCAGCAGGTTGTAATTTAAAGTATTTTATTGTCATCAATACATGTTTCATTTGAGCTCCTGTCCAAACCCTTTTCCTCAACATTGGATCCTTCCCCTCCTTGGGTGTTGAAATAAATGTAAAAATATTAAACTTTGCATTTAATCATTTATATCAACAAACAAGGGAACAATTCCCATACAGTATATCCAGTAACATTCCTAACAATTCAATATATCATTCAAGTTTCATGACTGCTATCTTCATTTCAACAAGTGACTAATACAGAAACATTAATAAAACTAAAATCACAAAACATTCAATTTAAGATAAGTAGGTATTGAACTCCCACTGCTTCTTAACAGTTATCGAACTCCTATTATTTACCCATCCAATATAATACATTACATGCAACAACTTAAGGGCAAGTGTAGAAGGAGACATGGTATTATAGAGTACCCTGTTTGGGCTGAGTGGTGATCAGTCCCTTAGCTGGCACAGAGTAACTCATCTGGCATCCAGTAGCAGGATGATCAGGCCTGACACTGTTGCCAGGCCGTCTCTGACTCCTTAAGGTGTCACCTTATATATTAACTAATACCACTAGACACAAGTACACAGAAATAACTGATTTTTCCCAAAAGATAACACTAATTCACTCAATGTAAATTACCCAGTTTGTACTGATTTTATGTTGTCTGTCATTTAAGTCAGATGCTACCCATGTATTTGAATTAACAGACCGTTCTCCACAACAAGACAACCTTCAACAGTCACATTACCCACACATCATTCTCTGTTTGCAAGAAGCAGGTGCAGCTGTGTGCCTTCCCTAGTTGGCTCACTTACCAGCTGTGTCAGAAAGTTATCTTCCATACATTCCAGGAACCTCCTTGACTGTGTCCACTCCACTGTGTTGTATTTTCAGCAGAGATCTGGTGAGTTGAAGTCCCCACAAAACAAGGGCCAGCAATTTTGAGACTCCCAGCTGCTTATAGAATAATTAATCTGCTTCTTCATCCTGGTTGCGTTGTCTGTAAAAGACTCCCATGATATCTGCCTTATTGGCCTTCCCCCTGATTCTTACCCATAAACTCTCATCACTATCATTAAGCTCTAGGCAATCAAAACATTCCCTAACATACAGGGCCATCCTGCCGCTTCTGCAGCCTAGCCTATCCCTTCTGAAGAGTGTGTAACCATCCATTGCAGCACTCCAGTTGTGTGAATCATCCCAACATTTTTCCATGATGGCAACCATATCATAGTTCTACTGCACAATGGCTTCCAGCTCCTCCTGTTTTTGCCCATGCTGCGTGCATTGCTGTAGATTCACTTCAGTTGGGCTACTGATCCTGTCACCTTTCTCAAGGCACAAGCTCTAATTCCTACCTGATCATTCTCAGGAACTTCCATGGTTTCCAAACCATCAATGTTTAAACCCCCTTCTATCATTGCTGCTGCATGTCTCTCCATCTCCGACCTCTAATGAGATGGCAGAATGAAGGACGTTGATAGCACACTGTCTCACAAACATCCACGTGCTGACCCTAGGCTTACCTCTAGCAGGCCCCTAGTCTCTTACCTCACTACTACTAATGCAGCTCAGGATATCATTAGCCTTTGCAGCAAAGACACTTTTCTAGCTCATGTTCAACCTGTTGTGCACCAGGCCGCCCAGGTTCTTTTCTGCCAACCTTCTTTCCAGATGGGTTGCTCCCAGCATATATTCATGCATGAAGTTGTTCCTTCCAAGGTGCAAGACTTTGACCTCCCCTCATTGAACTAATCTGCATTAGAGCTCATTATTCAGTGTCCCCTGTGCTTTCTCACATGGAGAGGAGATGCTGAAATGCTGCCATTGATTTAAAATTTCTGCTTCCTCCTGAGTTCTGTTTGGAGGCAGCCACGGTATAGATCCAAAGATAGAAGGGTTTAGAACAGCATATGTTCCTGCTCACACACTTGGAAGGGTAACAGGAGGATCACCACTGAAATGGAGCTATTTTTCTCCTCTTATACTGAAGTCTGTAACCATCTGTCTTTTGAGCTTCAGTAAATTAATTTTGATACTCTCCTGGGGAGAAATTGTCTTACTTGTCATGTTGTCTTACTCTGACCCCCTGCCTGGCTTAATAATTTGCAGAAGCAGGAGTCTTTCTCTTAGGACTCACGAAAAAATCATTAAGTGGCATGATGGGACATCAACCAAAACCGCTCTCCTTTTTTTTTGTAAGGAAACACAGTTTGTGTGAATAGTTAAAATTGAAGACAGGAAAAACACAGTCATGAGTTATGCTTAGCAGCAGTCAACCTGCAAGCTTGCAGGTGCACAGGTCCCTACTCTCCCCAGCACTAACCTTCTCTTCATGCTGGTCGGGCTCTGGCATCCCTTCAATATTAGCAGATGTTCTCTGCTGAACATGTCATTTTCCTTTGCATAGGGTTCTGCCATGTCTTTGAAATGCATCTTCTTCTCCTACCTGGTCAGGGTAACAGATTTCAGTCACCATAAAGGAATCATTCTTGACAACAGGTATACCATATTTAGAGTATATACCAGAAATACATTTATCTCTTACTGGAGAGTATTTTTTTGATGATAATTGACAATATTTCTGCAAGTATGCCAAAACTAGGTATTGAAAGGTATGATGTATCTCAATATCTTAACAAAGAAGTAAGTCAGCATTATGATTGCTAGCTAATATGAAAAATCTTTGATTTCATGTAGAAGACTTGATCAAGCTGTGGAGAATTAAAATAACACTCTTGTCTTTAATTTTTTCTTATTATTTTATTTGCATTTCGGTTTCCTTCAGTTGGATTAGTATTACTTTAAAATAAAGAGGTTTACAAACTTCCTACAGGTTTGAGGTAATTAGTAGCTAGAATAAACTGACTTATTTTTTCTGTTTAAAATAAGTTTCTTCAATAGGAAAAAACTAGGCAGTCTTTGTCCTCGAGCTGGAATTAAAAAAAAAAAAAAAAAGTTTATTAATTTCTGGGGATGTGGAAAAAATTTGAATTCTAGGACACTACAACGTTTCCAATGGTGTCCGTAAAGTACATGAGAAGCAGGCATTTACAGATTCAAGCAGTGCCTACTTTACACTGGACTTGAGTTCAAATACTCAGACAATATAGAAAGCTTTCCTACTATCTTCAACATGTATTAGAATTAAAAAACACTGTGAGTACTTTTTTACCAGCAACTCAACATAGGTTTGCACAACTGGTGTAAAATGTCAATATTTTCTGGAAGAAGCAAAAGAAGTTAAGTAAGATAACACACTAACTAATTTAAAAGAAAAAAAAAATCTATCATTATATTCAAACCAAATTGTCTTCTCTTCATTTTGTCATTTCCTTTGGACTCCTTGATTGCTGAATAACTCTTCCTTTACTTCCTTCAAGATTTTACAAGAGCTCTTGCTCTTCTGAAACTTTTGCCACATTTGGAGATGCTTATTTCCATCGTATTCATGTTGTTGGAATAACATTTTTAAGAGCTGCAAATGTAAAAACTCCCTCAGTTCTGGAAAGCTGGGAGCTTCATTTGTACATCAGAACATTGTCTTCTACAACAAAAAAGGACCTATGTTGCAACTAGAACATGTAACTACCATACACCAGGTGTGAATTCAGTGGAGTAAAGACAGAGGAAAAAGTATGAAATAGTATAAGTAATTTTCTGTAACAATTAGAGGAATAAAGTATCTTTCTCATATTCTCATTTGTTTTTTGGGCTTTACCTTAGAAGAGTGAAAGGTCTCATAAAAACACAAAACATTAATATAATGAGTAGAATTTCTAGTTTATGAGGTATTTAACAGAGAAAACTTGTCATAAATAGTATAGTTTTCTTTCTTGTGCTTTATTTCTGATAAGATAGTAATTTAATTCACACAGTAAACCTAAAAGTCATGTAACTAATAGATAAGAGTAGAACAAAAACTATGAAGAAAAAATAAAATGCAATCCACATAATGGCACAATTTTCTGTTCATGGTGAGATATTTCAAGTAAGTAGTACAGACCAACTTTTATGCTTTCTATAATATTTCAAAAATGCATCACTGTGGGGACACACTAAACTGTATAAATAACCCACTATAAGCCTTATAAAATGATTAGAAAAAAAAACAGTTGTTATGCTAATTTAAGAAATCTATGTTCTAACATTGATTTAAACCCTGCTGGAGTTCAGGCTTTCTTTCTAAGTAGGATCGCAGAGAAAATCAGCCTGAATTTTCTGTATGCTCAACCAGCTTTTTATCCTTCATTATTGTCTTCCTGATGTCAAATAAAGCATTGTCTGAGTTTTGTTGTAAATGCCAGGCATCAAGATCTGATTGGTTTTTGTTGCTTTTTATTGCCTTGGTACTGCAGGGCTTTTTATCTGGATCTATTTTAACTGCTAAAATAATATTGAAGTTTGCTTATTTATTTTGAGAAGACTTTACAAAATAGGAGTGATTTGAGTGTATGTAAGTTGAACATATCTGAGTACTTCTTCAAAAAATTGCCTGACTGAAATATTAAGGAACATTGTATTCTTAGAGAGTGGTTTGCTTGTTGTTTTTTTTTTCTTTCAACACCTCCCCCTCCAGGTCTTCCGCAAAAACTGAAACTCAAAGAAGGTATGAAAAAAGTAAATATATATAAGTACTTTAGAATATTCATGTAAATATTTGCAGAGTTTCTCCAGATAAGTATTTAGTTCTACAACTTCAAAGAAATACTTTTAGAAGTACTGAGTTGTGCAGAGAGGAACCTAAAGAGCTTCAACAAGGGCAAGTGTAAGGTTCTGCACCTAGGGAGGAATAACCCCATGCACCAGCACAGACTGGGGGCTGATCTGCTAGAAAGCAGCTCTGTGGACAAAGACCTGGGAGTCCTGCTGGACAACAGGATGACCATGAGCTAGCAATGTGCCCTTGTGGCCAAGAAGGTCAATGGCATCCTGGGGTGCATCAAGAAGAGTGTGGCAAGCAGGTTGAGGGAGGTTAACCTCATCCTCTGCTCTGTTCTGCCCTGGTGAGGCCCCGTCTAGAATACTGCATCCAATTCTGGGCTCCCCTATTCATGAACAACAAGGAACTACTGGAGACAGTCCAGCACAGAGCCACTAAGATGATTAGGGGACTGGGTCTGTTCAGCCTGGAGAAGAAGAGACTGAGGGAGGGATCTCATCAGTGCTTAAAAATATCTAAAGGGTGGGTGTCAGGAGGATGGAACCAGACTCTGCAGTGGTGTCCAGTGACAGGACAATGGGCAATGGTCACAAACTGGAACACAAGAGGTTCAACCTAAACATAAGGAAAAACTTCTGTACTGTAAAGGTAACTGAGCACTGGAGCAGGCTACCCAGAGAGGTTGTGGAGGTTCTTTCTCTGGAGACATTCAAAACCCACCTGGATGCCATCCTGTGTAACCTACTATAGGTGAACCTGCTCTGCCAGGGTGGTTAGATTGAATGATCTCCAGAAGACCTTTCCAACCCCATTCTGTGTTTCTGTGTGATTCTGTGAGTTTACAGTAAAGGATTGAGATGTCTGTGTGTGTGTTTTAAAATGCATTTATATATTACTAGACAAATAAAAATAAAATTATTAAATCACGTATGTGTTAAAAATATTTTTAATAAAAGAAAACATATTAATTAAGCTCAAATCCAGCTGGTATTATCTTACAAAAAACCTCAAACCAAGGAAAATATTTGGTTTTGAGTTTTATCTTTTCATAAATGAGTATGTAGGCTTTTAATTTCAGAATAACATTTGGTTTTTGAAATTTGAATACAAAAATGAAAATTAAATGTATTAGAAAGAAGAACTAGAAAAATATTGTTTTTCGTGTCAAAATATTCCATTTTAGCAAACTGAAACTTATCTCTTTAGAAATCCCTCTCAATAAGAGAGGAAGTCGCGGAAGCATCCTGTCTGCCGGTGGCCCGCTACTGAAGCCGTTGGACCATGACAATGCCAAATCTCAATTTTCTGTTTTAAATTATGAAGATATACTTTAAATTTTATTGTGGAATAATAAAGAATCAAAATATGTTTTAAGTAATCTACAAATCTCTCATTCCAGTTCAAAGGTTTGCTTAAATTATAACTTCCCCTATGTATTTTCATGATATTTTTGAAAGAAATGTATAACCAGGTCTCAGACCTTAGGCTGAATTTAGGTGGTAATTTACAAAACCACAGTGACTTAGATGCTTTTGTTTGTTTGTACAAAGCCCGTGGTTCCAGGAAGAGTTGTCCTGCATTTCCATAAGTGTTCATTTGATCTAACTTGCTCAAAGATTTGGGGCCAAAAAAGGGGCCTTGGGCCAAGGCATTCCTTTCTCCATGGTGTCCTTAAATCATGGGGGCTGCTAGGTGTCTTAAGGTGAGAGTTGTGACATCTTTCACTGTGAAAGGCCTAAACCTGTTCTATAAGTGAGCCTGAAATGTTAAATTCTTTTTAGAACTGAAATGCTTGTAAGAAAGATCATCTGTGAGGCCCACACTGGCACTCTTCCACTTGAAGTTGCATGTGTTTTTTCAAGAGACATATCCCCTTAGGTTATATAAAAAGTTTCTGGGTAAGGTGCACACCAACAGCTTCTTAAAAGTAGGTGTGCTGCACTATATTAATAAAAAAATGTATAGTTTTTGGTTGTACCAAAGAAATGTTGGTAGAAATGCAAAAGAGAGAGTAACTAGATTGCTTTGTTGGCAGTTGGATAGTCGTGAGACAATACCAGTGTGATTTGTTACAGCTGTACCAGGAAAAAGTACATGAGTTCTGTTGGACCAAGATAGCCGAGACATTGATAAGGGAGCCACAACAGCACTGTTCAGCCTGTGGCTTTCTCTGCACTCCTAGGTTCAGTGACAGGGCAGGAGAGCAGGAGTGCTGGAGTGCTGCTCTTTCTTCAAACCAACACTGCTTCACATCTCTGTGGGCAGGACAATATGTAGATTTAAGGTGAAGGCCGCAAGCATGATGGAAACAGTGTAAACTACATTTAGTGGCGGTATCATGAGAACCCTCCTTCTCTAAATGCATGCACTTTCCTTTTTGTTGGTGCTTCAAAATGGCAACAACTGTTCAGTAGAAAGTGAGTCTGTGAGTATGTGTTAGTGTGTCGGTTTGGCACTGAGTTGGCAGTCTCTCTATTCACCCCTCCCCCCCCTCCTCCCCCAAGGTAGGGAAACAGGGAGAAAAATGAGAAAGAGAGGCTCTCTGGATTGAAAAGTGAAACAGATTGGTTTTAATTATTGGTGACAAGGGAACATATATTTGCAAAGGGATCTGCAACACCCTATCCCCTCCCTCCTCCCCTAACCACTCTCGCAGTCTCCCAGCTAAAGGGGGGAGTGGCTCCCCGTAGCGGGGGGAGGCTGCAGACAGTCAGAAGTGACCTGGTTATTATCAGTCCACTGGTGCTGCTAAAAAGTTCACTGAAAGGAAGAAAAAAAAATCAGCAAAGAGCTTGCTCAAACCAAAACTTTCCACCCCTATTCCATTCTCATAATATTTTACACAGAGTCTATAAGTTATTAAATTAAGAGTTCTCCCCCAGTATTAGATTTCCTTGAGGTACGTACTGAACTTCACCATCTTCCATCATTATACACCATGTATGTCCAGGTCACTGAGCAAAAGCAACACCCCGGACAGGTTTGCCCTTGCCTGAAGCAGAATAAACCCAAACACTTTTTCCCAAAAGATTTCTTTCATATACCACTGGGACTTTATCCCCATCCGCTGTCTGCAAAAGGTCTGACTGAGCAGGACCAGCTCTACTGATGGATCCCCTGGTATTAACTAGCCAAGTGGCCTTTGCTAAATGTTTGTCCCAATTCTTATAGGTTCCACCTCCCATTTGCTTCAGGGCAGCTTTCAACAGACCATTGTACCTTTCAATCTTCCCTGAGGCTGGAGCATGGTACAGGATATGGTATATCCACTCAACACCATGTTCTTTGGCCCAGTCAGTCACAAAATTGTTCTTGAAATGAGTCCCATCATCTGACTCAATTCTCTCTGGGGTACCATGTCGCCACAAGACCTGCTTCTCAAGGCCCAGGATGGTGTTCCGGGCTGTGGCATGAGGCACAGGATGTGTTTCCAACCATCCTGTGCTTGTTTCCACCATTGTAAGCACATAGCGCTTACCCTGGCGGGTCTGAGGCAGTGTGATGTAATCAACTTGCCAGGCCTCCCCATACATGAACTTTGAACACCTCCCCTCATACCACAAAGGTTTTAACCTTTTAGCCTGCATGATTGCAGCACACGTTTCACACTCATGAATCACCTGCGAAATAGTGTCCATGGTTATGTCCACCCCATGGTCACAAGCTCATCTGTATGTTGCATCTCTGCCCTGGTGACCTGAGGCATCATAGGCCCATCGAGCTAAAAACAGCTCACCTTTGTGTTCCCAGTCTAGGTCTATTTTAAACACTTGGGCAGCCTCATCTGCTCATTGGTTGTGTTGATGTTCCTCATTAGCTTTACTCAGAGGCACGTGTGCATCTACATGGTGCACTTTCACAGCCAATTTCCCTACCCGTGCAGCAATGTCTTTCCATAGGTCAGCCACCTAAATTGGCTTACCCTTTCGCTGCCAGTTGTTCTGCTGCCACTGCTTTAGCCACCCCTCCAAGGCATTTTCTACCATCCATGAGTCAGTGTAGAGAGAGAGTCTTGGCCACCCTTTTCATTCAGCAACATCTAAAGCCAGCTGTCTGGCTGCAGGCTGCAGACAGTCAGAAGTGACCTTGGTTATTATCAGTCCACTGGTGCTGCTAAAAAGTTCACTGAAAGGAAGAAAAAAAATCAGCAAAGAGATTGCTCAAATCAAAACAGTTAGTTATACCACATATTTAACTACCTTATCCAGAGCTTTCTGTAGGTATAGGTGGACCTTCACCTTTGATCTCTGGTCACACAAACAAAATGCATTTGGTTTCTGTGGGGTTTTTATTTCCATTTTGAATTATTTTTTTAAGTACTAATCAAGACGTGTGTCTATGAAGTTTTATAAGAGATTTTCCTGAATGTTGTTGAAATATTATCCTTTATATAGCAGGTTGGTAACTCATCCTTAACTGGATGTAGTAGCTAAAAGGAATGTTTTAAGATCTTGAAAACATATACAAAACTTACAGAGAAAATTGAGCTTGGTAGCCGTTTTAATGTTGCCACTTTGAGGGCACTCTGAAACTAAGAATGAATGAGGAAATGATAGCCTGTGACTGTTTTCAAATTTCCAGTGCATAAATATTTATATAAATCTGGTAACTGTTACACTATATAAGAAAGCAATTATTTATGTTTAATATCACACTCTGCATAGGTACCAGTGAGCATTTGCTGAAGTAAGCAAGTGATTGATTAATATAGTTGCTCAATCCTTAGCTCAACTTTAAAAAAGTAATAAATTCAGATTTAAATTCCTATTAGTACATTAGTGCTTTTAACAAATGGTTAGACACTTAATTAGAATACATTAGGCAAGCAACAACAATTATTAAGTAATTGTCAGTACAAACTCTTAAAGTGTGAAGTTGTTTATCTTGAAACCTTACTAATATGTAGCATACTTTCATGTTCTTTATAATAATTGTATTACTAAAATGATAATCTTCTCAAATACATTCAGGAAAATATGAAAGCAGTTAATTAATATGAATGCTACTAAATATTTACAGCTTTTTTGGTTAGCTGTAGAAGTAAAATTCTTTGTTACAGCATATATACAAATAATGATTGGTCATTTTGTAATGGAAAAGGTCTCTGTGGGCAATGCTTTTACTTTCTTATTTTCCTTAATTATTGTCACATCCCACAAGGTTGGCATGGCACTATTATGTCCCACAAGGTGGGCACAACTCTCCAGAGGTAAAGACCCCAATCAAATATGAAGTCCCACTAGGTGGGCATGGTGATACATCCCACAAAGTGGGCACAGGTATCATTCCCCAGAGGTGGGGATCGACCCAGAGAGATTCAGACTGGACCCCCTTGCTTTCTAAACTCCTTGTCAGAGAGCCTAGGTGCAACTGAATTCAATCCTCCTCTCTTAATTAATTCTAACAACCCATTTGGCGAGATTAAGCTTGGGAATTCTCTGTGCGGTACTCCAGGAGTAAGACCCAGGAGGCTTGTACAAAACACAAATTTACTTGAAATTGAGTAAGATTATAAAGTTTGTCAAAAACACATCACACTATACTCTCAAAAGCAATGGATTACAAGCAGCAGAACTTAGCAAAATGGTACTTTCAAAGCAGTGGATCACAACTAGCAAAATTTAATGAAATTGTGAGAATAACAGGTTACAACTAGCAAAACTTAACAAAGCAAAAGGTTACAAAAACTTAAAATTAGAAACTACATTACCTTTATGTGCCAAGATAAGACTAGAAAGAGAGAGAGAGAGGAAGAGAGAAAAGGGGGAGAGATAAAGAATAAGGGGATAGAAAAGATACCACCACCACTGGATCCAGCGATGATCTTGGTAGGAAGCTGTGGTCCTTGGATATTGGGTGCACCCTGGGTGTCCCAAGCCCACATCTTTTATGCTACCTGGCCCCATCTTTTTTTGGGGGGGGCCTGGCATATCTTGCACAGACTCAGTGTTGAATTTTAGAGTGTTCTAGAAATGGATTGGTGGGGCACAGGGGTCCAGGTGATCTCTTGGATCCCCCAGCTGAGTTGACCAAGCAGTGACCCTTATTTCCACACATGTGGCCTGTTTAGTGGCCTTACATGGGGCTTAAACAAGATGGTACTCTGTCTCCGCAGGGTACCGTTTGCCTGCCCCTGTCCCTTATCAAATGACAGTGTCCTGCCTATCAGGGTGGCCACCAAAAAGGGGCTCCCCTTGCAAGGACAGTGCATGGTTTATCACAGTGGCCACAGAATGAGGGTCTCTTCTTTAGAGAACAGGACCCAGTTTATCAGAGTGGTGACCAAACAAGGGTCTCTGCTTGTGAGAGCAGAGTCCAGGTGGCTTATCGAATGAGAACCCCACCTGAGCACAATGTCCATTTTGTCAGGGTGGCTGTTTTGAGACAATTATTCCTTTCAGGACTCTACAATTGCGTTTTTGCTTTATAAATTTTTCTGTTTGAGTCATTCAAGGAACTACATTCATAATGCATATATTTTAGATTTGCTTTTTTTCCCCCATGAATGTTGAGCATTTCTTTCAATATTGGGTATTCTCTATATGTTTCCTTGAAAGAAGGGATACATTCACATAACGAAAAAATTACGAATCATTAAAATTCAAAGCTGTAAAATGAGCAAAAGTGCAAGGCAAGAGATCTTCTGAATCACAGAAAAGTCGGTTAGAAGGAATTTGTGGAGACCATCCAGTTCATCCTCCTGCTTCAAGCAGGACTATCTTCAACACTGACAACATGGTACTCTCCTCCATTAAACATGTTTTTCCTAATTTGCAGTCTGAACCTTTCCAGCTACATCTTGTGGCTATTTCTCCTTGTTGTATTATTTGTTCCTGATGTGAAGAGTTTGTCTCCATCTTCTTTGTAATACCAGTAGCACTAGGCTGCTACTAGATTGCCCCTTAGTCCAAGCCTGGCTTTCTTAGTAGTACATCTGCTGAATCAGGTAATCCCAATGGTACCCTGAAGGTCCCCTGTTAGTTTCTCAACATTAGTTTTGAGCTTGTGGTGACCCAAAGCAGTCAAAGCAGTATTCCAGATGCAGATTCACCAGTACCTAGTAGGAGGTGACAATGCTTCCCTTAGATCTGCTGGTGTTGTAATATAGCCCAGGATTCAGTCTGTGAGAAGAGCACATAGCTGACTCGTATTCAGCCTGGCATTCACTGTAATCCCCAGGTTCCTTTTATCAAGGTTGTTACTCAACCAGTCAGTTCCCAGACACTGGGTTATCCTGTCACAGTTTTAGCCGTTTGCACTTCTCACTGCTGAGCTTCATCACATTAGTTGAATCTTCAAATTTACCAAGTTGCCCGTGAAGTAAAGATCTGCTCTTTATTCTTAGTAATTTTCAAGAATTGTGGTCTGCGGGTGCCTTGCCATCATCCAGGTCATTGATTGGGTGCTCCACTAATTGCCACCTGCTGGCTGAACATTAAGGTTTTGATTATGACCACTGAGCTCAGGGGTCCAGCCAGATTCCAGTGCAACTGACAGTCTGTACTTTACATTCCAAAGAAGAATGCTACAGGATATGTCACCCTATTAAATTCAAGGTGTGACGTATGCACTGTACATTTCTCATCTGTAGCTAATCGGTAGCCATTGTTCTCCCCATGTCCACGGAGGCAGACACAAGTATTTCTGACCACTGTTGTTTGCAAGGTTATGTAGTAACTATCACTGAACTAATTCAGGGTAAGATTCTGCAGAAATGTAGGTGTCTCTTAGGCTAGATCAGTTCAATATTCTCTTTCCCATATGGTATTTCAGTTGTGTTACCAAAACAGAAAGACTGGTGGAAGGTCAAGGTTGTGGCCCAGTATTTCATGACTAGAAGAATAAAAAATAAAACTATACCACAAATTACTGGTTTCTCAGAAGAATCAGACGGAATTATCAACTAGCCCAGTTGACTAATACTTCAAACTAAATTTTCATGTGTTTCCTTGCACATTGCAGATAGATGGGAATGAGCTCTATATATCCTTTGCACTCATGCAAGAACAGAGTACTCTTGAGTAGAAGTAATTAAAATTACTAATTACACTATGAATTATTTTGGAACACCAGAGATTTATAGTCATAATCTATCATCATAAAATGCCTGACTATTAGCCAGATCTCACTGAGCTGAGATTGCTGTCCAATCTGCTGCAGGAGTCTCATTCCCTTTGCTAAAGGAATTATTATTAAAATGAAAGATCAAAGAAAGAGAAACCACAAAAGTCGAAGTGTATTATTTAGAAGGTAACAGCTTATCCTTTGTCTTGGAATACATGTAGCTTCACAGATGACATTTTGGCTTCTAGTGACACACACATGCACATACACAAAGTAAAGAAAAGATGTGGAGGGGAAAGGTTTAATTCACTTGAGCAGGTTTAAACAAGAAGCTTTAAAAAGTTAAGTGCACTTCTGAGTGTTGTGGATTCCTACCAAGCTCATAAAAAAAGGTTATGATATTTTCTTTCTTTCTGTAAAAAAAGAATCGACTTTACTTGTACCCATATTGTTAGCAATTGTTGATTGTAAAAAAAGAGCTATGACAAAAAAAAAAAAAAAAGTTAAAACAATCTTGTCCTGGTTTGAGCCAAGATGAAGCTAGTTTTCCTTTTACTGATTTTTTTTCCTTCAGTAAGCTTGCTTTTAACTAGCAACAAGTGTCCCGGAGGTTTGCGCAGGCTGTACCAGCAGCACATGCCCATATATTCCCATATATTCTCCCTCATGGGATGCATTGATGATGCCACAAGACCAACTGTGCGTGAAGTGGCTTTCAGAGCACGACAGTATGGAGACATGATCTCTGGCTCCTGGGACAAGAGACCCACTGATGTTCTCCAGAAGTAACATTTTTTATTTACAAATTTTCTCAATCAAGTGTATAATTTTTATTGCTTTGTAGTTTTAAACATTAAAAACAATTGAAATGAAAATAGAGGGAATAAAAAAATAAGGGAGTTGAAATATTTTCATGCCTTCTGTAAGCGCAAAATTTAAAATCAAACAATTTCACTACCTTCTCCATACAGACATCTTCTTTTCTAGAGATTTTTAAATGAGTAGTCAGGCAGTCAGCTGGATATATTTCACATGCATTTAGAATATATCTTCAATTGCTTTTGAATACAAAATTGATTTTTTGATGTCCTGGTTTGAGAGAACCAGGATAAAAATTTCCTATAATCATACTAATCTGAGACCTTCTGTAATCACACTATTTCTTCCCATTGTGCTCAGCATAAAATAGCTCCTAAGTGAGCCCTCGTCTGCCCTACCTGGCTGGTGTGCTGGCTGGATTCAGATTTGTTTATTTTGTCATCTCTTCTTCTGGTGTTTCTGCATTCTGTTTTCTTGCTGGAGAAGAACTTTGTTCATCAAGACAGGTTGCTTTTTCCTGCCTCCATGAGTAGGACCAGCTTGGCTGCTTTAAGGACAGAAAGGAGGCCACTCAGAGGGACCTTGACAGGCTTGAGGAATGGGCTCAAGCCAACCACATGAATTCAGTAAGTTCAATAAAGCCAAGTGCAAGGTCTTGCATGTGGGTCAGGGAAATCCCAAACACAAATACAGACAGGGTGGAAGATGGATTGAGAACAGCCTTGAGGAGAAGGATTAGGGGGTTTTGGTTCATGTGAAGCTCAGCATGAGCTGGAAATCTATGCTTGCAGCCCAAAAAGTCAAGAGTATCCTGGGCCGCATCAAAAGAATTGTGGTCAGCAGGTCAAGAGAAGTGATTCTACACCTCTACTCTGCTCTCGTGAGACCCCACCTGGAGTATGTGTCCAGTTCTTGGGTCCCCTACACAAGGACATGGAGCTCCTGGAGTGACTCCAGACGAGGGCCACAAAGATGACGAGAGGGCTGGAGCATCTTTCCTATGAAGACAGCCTGAGAGAGTTGGGGCTGTTCAGCCTAGAGAAGAGAAGGCTTCCTGGAGACCTTATAGAGGCCTTCCAGTACCTGAAGGGGCCTACAAGAAAGCTGAGGAGTGACTTTCTCATAAGGGCATGTAGCGATAGAATGAGGGGTAATGGTTTTAAACTGGAAGAGGGTAGATTTAGGTTAGATATTAGGAAGAAATTTTTTAATGTGAGGATGGTGAAACACTGGTACAAGTTGTCCAGGGAAGGTGGGGAAGCCCTATGCCTGGAAGTGTTCAAGGCTGGGTTGTATGGGGCTTTGAGCATCCTGGTCTAGTGGGAGGTGTCCCTGATGGGTGGAACAACATGATCTTTAAGGTTCCTTCAACCCAAACCATTCTATGATTTTATTATTATTATTACTACTTCATTAAACCTATTCTACTTTTTTTCCAACATTAAAGTCTCTGTTATTCCTCTTTTTATCTTTCCCTGGGAGGGTAGTGTGTGGATAACAGATAGCATCTGTCACCCAGTTATTGGCTAAAACCATGACATTTGGAGATCTTTTTTATTTAATATTATTTGTTTTCTATTTTACAATATTATATAGCTGGTGGCTTTATGATACGTATGTAAATTCTTCAGCAGCTTTTGTTTGGTTGACCTTGTATCACTTGCATAGGGTCGCTGTAGCTCTGCTCAAAATCCTTACAACATGGATTGGAGAGTCTTGAGTTTATCTTCAAAACTGAGATAAATTCTTCTAGGTGCTGAGTGAGCAATGAGTTGTGATTAGGAAAAGGACTGCTGAAAATCTATTTTCCTTGGCCTGTATTCAAATGACAGCTCTCTTTATTGACCATATATGTTTCAAATTTCCAAGTCACATGAACCTTAAACCAGGCTCAGACATCTAAGTGCTTTGAGAGCTTTAGAAAATTTGAACTTAAAGTCCTCTGTTTTATCTACATACCATACAGGTATTAATGACAGATACACAGATTTCTGTACGCTAACTTACAACCCTCACCAGAAAGATAACTTTTATCAGTAGATCCACCAATTTTCAAATGAATGCTAAGACTTCTGTTGTGATTTAGGCCCAGCTGGCAACAAAAAAACATGCAGCTTCTCACTCACCCCTCCCTGCATTCTAGGATGGGGAGGAGACAAGGAGGGTTCACTCATCAGTTATGACCATCGTCAAAACAGACAGCTTGGGAAAAAAATTAATTATATTTATCACTGATTGGATGCAAACAGGACAAAGAGAAAACAAAAAACAGAGCTTGAATACCTCGCTCTACCTTTTCTTTCTTCCTGGGCCCAAATTACGTTGTTCCTGATTTCTCTGCCTCCTTCACCCCAGCTGCACAGGGGGATGGGGGGTGGGATTTATGATCAGTTCATCACTTGTTGTTTTCTGCTGCTCCTTCCTTCACAGCAAGAAGGATTTCTCACAATCTTACCCTACTCCAATATGAGGTCTCTCCTGTAGGAGAGTGTCCTTCATGAATCTCTCTGACATCAGTCTCTCCCACAAGGTGCAGTCCTTTAGGAACAAACTGCTCCAGTGCAGGCTTCCCTGCTTCAGGCACATTCACCTCCCCTGGGGTGGGGTCCTCCACAGCTGCAACTCCACATCTGCTCCACCGTGATACTTCATGGGCTCCTCCACCATGCTCCTCCATGGGTTGCAGGGGGACAGCCTGCCGTCTCACCATGGGCTGCAGGAGATCCTCTGCTCAGGCACGTCTTCCCACTCCTTGCTCACCGACCTTGGTACCTCTGCTCTGGCACTGATGTCACCTCCCGCCCTCCTCTGCCCTGAGGTTTTATCGCAGTCATTTCCCATTCTTGAATATGTTAATTGAAGAGGTGCATCTATTGTCTCTCATGGGCTTAGCCTTAACCAGAGGTGGGACTGGACTTTGGAAACCAGGGACCTTTCAGCAGCTTCTTGCAGAAGCCACCCCTGGGGCCCCTCCCCCACAACCAAACCACACCACACCAACCCAACACAGCTTCATAACAAACAGATGTAGAGAAGTGTATTTAACTATCTAGTACATTAAGGAAATCCTGTTTTGTACAAGGAAGAGCATAAGACTTTTCAGTGGGTATGTTCTCTGTATGCATGTGTGAAAGAGATTCATAAAAGCTATATTTTGAGACCAAGTTTCCTCTGTTACAGAGGAATGTTAAATCATTGTGTGATAGAGCTATCCAATCTAAGGGCCAGTTGATATTGCATTATTTGAACAAAATAGAACAGTTAAAGAATAAAAAAGAAGCTTAATTGCAATTGTTCATCTGATGGCAAACTATGATACAGGAAATATGAATAAATTAAAAAAGAATTTCGAAAGCTAATTTTAAAATTATTTATGTAACTATAGGTGAGTGTTGTAACTGTCTAGGTAACAAAGATTTTGTTACCGTTTTAGTCAGGAAAAATGTTAAATTCTGCAAACCAGAAATTGCAAGGATTTACTGTAATGTCTAATCAAAATTTCCTGGTTTCAAGCAGCCAATATATTTTTTAAAGTTTTGTTCCTTATTTTATTGATTTTTAACTACAACAAATCTTTTAAACTATATGACAAATTAAAGCTGCATTCTATTAATCAAGTAAAAATTGAATTGTCAACGTAGATTCATTAGAGTAAATATAAACTTCTTTGTGCAAACCATTTTTTGAGTTAATCTCTTGCTTATTGAATCATTCTTTTTTTGTTCTCACACACTAGCAAACCTATTTTGTGTTCTAATCTTAACCTGTCATGAGTAATTTAAATACAAATGTTTTATTATAATAAAAATATATATCTTTTGGTGCTAGACCTAACCGAGCTGTTAACACATATAACCTATATTCTGTTAAGAAGGATTTCCTCTGCTGTAAACAGAACTTTAAAATAACAAAGTCACATATGTCTGAGGCTCAGTGTAGGGGCAGATGATCCCTTGATGTAGTCCCTAACCAAGAGTTTTTTATTTTATGGGATATTTGGGCCTAAAACTACAAAACAAGATCTAAGGAAGAGAGCAGAAACTGAAGACCTGTTTGAATCTCTGATGAGACTATCCTTCTAGCTCTCTTGTAGTGGAAAAAAAAAAATCAGCATTATAAATCAATGTAGTATACCCTTAATTATAAGATCTTTCCCCTCCTTTTTAATCACTTAGCTTTGAATTTGTCTATCCTAGAAATATTTGTGTTCAGTTGGTACAATCATCATGATTACAGTGCAACTATATAGATCAGAAGCCACTGTAGACGCATTACCTTAGTTTTTTTCTCCTCAATATTACTTATAATTTTCTTACCCACTATTGGGGTGAGGAGGATGTTATTACTGATATCACATTTATACTTTTGAACTTAGTGTCTGAATAAAAGAAGGATAAGAAGCTGGAACATCAGCTACTTACAGCTTGAGCTGAATTGTCTAGTACAAAATATCCCACAGAATGTAATACACTTTTGAGTTTTCAGGCAAAATTGACAAACATACTGGAATGTCTGAGCATGTGAAAAGTACTATTTTTTCAATAATATAAACTTAAATCCCACTTATTTGAACACCTGTTCTGGATGTTGTTGCCAGTTTAATGAGTTTAGGGAGGCCTGTATCTCTGAACGAAGAGAAGCTCTATCATTTTGACATTTAATTTTGCTTGTTTTTTATAAATGTCTTATAAAAAACCAGAATCATTTAGCATCTGTTATGTCATCTACTAACATCTGTCTCCTTTAACCATTGTACATACACATACATACACAATACATTAAAATTCACTTGAATTCTTTTCTCTTATATCAAAAATTGGTTTAATTATTGATGCAAAGTTCTTATCATAATGACTGCTCATTGAAGATTCAACGAGTTCTCACATTTAGACTGGATTTACCAAAGGTTCTATCTTTTTCTTCCACGAATCACACAGAATCACAGAATCACACACACACAGAATCACACAGAATCACGAAGGCTGGAAAAGACCTTTAAGATCATCAAGTCCAGCCTATGACCAACACCACCACACCATCTAGACCATGGCACTAAGTGCCACATCCAGCCTTGCCTTGAACACATCCAGGGACGGTGCCTCCACCACTTCCCTGGGAAGTCTATTCCAATGTCTAACCACCTTCTTTGTGAGGAAGTGCTTCCTAATATCCAACCTAAACCTCCCTTGGAGCAACTTCAGGCTATGCCCTCTTGTCCTGTCACTGGTTGCCTGGGAGAAGAGCCCAGCCCCAACCTGACTACAACCTCTCTTCAGGTAGTTGAAGAGAGTGATAAGGTCCCCCCTGAGTCTCCTCTTCTCCAGGCTAAACAACCCCAGCTCCCTCAACCTCTCCCTATAAGACGTCCTTCTTGAAGTGAGGGGCCCAGAACTGTACACAGTACTCAAGGTGAGGCCTCACCAGTGCTGTGTACAGGGGGAGAATTACATCCCTACTCCTGCTGGCCACAGCTGTTGTTTGCTTTGCTTGCACCTACTTAACACCCTTCTTTTTCCTTCCCAATGTTCCCATGTAGCCGTTCCAGTAAATGAAAAATACAAAAGGGTGCATAGATGCATTATTAAACACACACACACACAGACACACACACACACATGTATTTGTGGGGGCAGGAGTGGCAGCCTTTTTAAGAAATTATGGCAAAGTGTTAGGATAACTGAGTCAGATGAGTACAAAAGGTATCCTAGTGCAACAAAAAAGAATATAAAGCTGCACAAGTACCTTCAGCCCAAGTACCTTCAGTATTAAATAGTTGTACGCATTCATGAACATGCTGAATTAATGAGTATGATAGCTGCATTTTGAATTGTCAAATCTGGAGTGGAAGAAGTTATTGGGAATAAGATTATAGTCCTTATGTTTAGTTGATTTAACATAAAAGTACCTTTTAACATTTTTTTATCCAGTTGTCACTGGGAGAGTGTTGGCTGGAAATCCAGCATCATCAGTGATGAAAGAATATGTAAATAAGTGCTCAGATGCACAGCAATTGAAACTACCCAGCTTCTGGTCAAAAACATTTAAAGGAAAAAAAACTGAGGGAAAGCCATTAATTTTACATTCATCCAATCCTAGTTTTACATTAGTCCAGTGTTTTGAAAATTTTTATATGTTTACTATATGTATTATATAATAAGATCACATATCAGTTTGTTGCCAAAAATTATCTGTTCCTAAAAGGAATAAAAATAAACCACAGTGTTGGAGAATATTAGTTTGTTAGTCCAAGGAAATCTATGTGAAATATTCCCAGCAACTAGATAGTCAAGTGATATTTTTGATTTTTTAAATATCTGGGAAATTTTGTTTAATTTTCTTTCTATAGATAGTTAGTATGTTTTCTTTGTTACATGTTGTGGTGGCTTAGCCTTGGCTGGACACCAGGTGCCAATCAAAGCCATTCTATCACTCCTCAGATGGATGGGGAACAGAAAATACAATGAAAGGTTCGTGGGTCAGGATAAGGACAGAGAGAGATCACTCACTCATTACTGTCACAGGCAAAACAGACTCAACTTGGGAAAATTAATTTGTTACTAATCAAATCAGAGGAGGGTAATGAGAAATAACAACAAATCTTAAAAAACCTTCCTCGACCCTCACTTCTTCCCAGGTTCAACTTTACTCATGGTTTTCTCTACCTCCTCTTTCTAAATGCAACAGGGAGATGGAGAATGGGAGTTGTCATCAGCTCATCACTTGTTGTCTCTGCTGCTCCTTCCTCCTGAGTGGGAAGACTCTTCACAGTCTTTCTCTGATCCAAGGTGAGGTCCTTCCCACAGGAGACAGTCCTCCATTAACTTCTTCAACATTAATCCTTCCATGGGCTGAAGTTCTTAATTAACTGCTCCAGCATGCGTCCTTTCCATGGGGTGCAGTCCTTCAGGAACAGACTGCTCCAGCATGCACCCCCCACAGGTTCACAAGTTCTGCCAGGAGCCTGATCCAGTGTGGGTTTCCCATGGGATCATAACCTTATTTGGGCATGTTTACTTACTTGGGCATGAAGTCCTCCACTGGCTACAGATGGATATCTGCTCCAGCATTAACCTCCATGGGCTGCAGTGGGACAGCCTGCCTCACTATGGCCTTCACCACAAGATGCAAGATAATCTCTGCTCCAGCTCCTGGAGCACCTCTTTCCTTTCTTTCTTCACTGACCTTGGTGTCTGCAGAATTGTTTCTCACACGTATTTGCACTCCTCTCTCTGCTGCTGCAGTTTCATAGCATTTTTTTCCCCTTCTTATATATGTTATCGCAGGGGGGCTACCACCATCACTGATCAGCACAACTTTGGCCAGCAGTGGGTCTGTCTTTAACTGTCTGGCATTGGTTCAGTCAGACATGGGGGAAGCTTCCAGCAGCTTCTCATAGAAACTACGCCTGGAGCCTCCATGCTGCAAAAAAAAATTGCTACAAAACCCCAATATACTTATTTAATATATTAATGTTTGATATATCATCATTCAATCAACACATGTTGTTGCTTAGGAAGGTTAATTACTTTTGTGGCAATTTTAAAAAAAGAGACACTCAGACTTTATACATTCGTATTGAAGTTGCAGGTAAATCTGTTATTTTTAATGAAATATTTGTTATACAAGTACTTTTTTTTTTCAAAAAATTATCCAAGTGTTTTGCACTGGCAGATGTTTGGCATAGTATTTGATGGGTCTATTTTTTTTAAATGCATTTGCTAAATTCTACTGTTATGTCCATATTTCAACACTAGTGACATTCAAGAACCTCTTTGATGTTTTTGACTATATAATTAAAGGTATATCTTTGAAATCCTCTCCTGCAAATTGTGGCCTATCACAAATTTTTTAATAATTTATATTTCTTTTTTGCTATGTGGGTTATGTTATTGCTTAATTCAGGCAATTAACATCTTATTTTGAAACAACTCTGTCTGTGAAAACGCCTAACAGGAAAAAAAATTGGAAATATAATTTTTGGTTGTCTTTGTGTTTCTAATGTATTTTTATCCTTTCATCTGGTGTCCCTGATCTATCCAAAATTCTTCCTTCCTGATGAGCTGATGTGCTCTCTTCAAAGCTTACCTTAAAGTTTTCTTTATCACTTCCTCTGTCAGTTTGGCACTGAGTTGGCAGTCTCTAGACTCACCCCTCCTGCCTCCTCCTCCCCCAACGTAGGGAAAGAGGGAAAAAAAATGAGAAAGAGAGGCTTTCTGGGTTGAAAAGTGAAACAGATTGATTTCAATTATTAGTGACAAGGGAATATATATATGTATTTGCAAAGGGATGTGCAACACCCGTCCCCCTCACTCCTCCCCCAGCAACTCTCACAGCAACTCTTCTCCCTGGTGACTCCCAGCTGAAGGGGGGAGTGTCCGGGCGCACGGACGGGGTCCTCGGATGTCGGCTGTAAAGAAAAATGGAAAAAAACAAAGAGAGAGAGCCAAAGAGAGGGGGATAGAAGCAACAGTAAGCAGAAAAGGGAGAGAAAAAGGAAAAGGAGAGGCTTGACTTCTGTGATGTCTTAACCTATACTGAAAGCCAAATAGAGAAAATATTATGAGAAGGGAATATTCTGATTTGCTGATCCTGCCTTTGGTCAAATCTGCTCCCCCATAGGGGGGCAGGCTGCAGACAGTCAGAAGTGACCTTAGTTATTATCAGGCCACTGGCGCTGCTAAAAAGTTCACTGAAAGGAAAAAAAAAAATAATCAGCAAAGAGCTTGCTCAAACTAAAACACTTCCCCAACTTTCTTCTTGCTTCTCTACATCAACTTATTGCCTGGTAGTTAATTTCTGCTATAAATAAGTAATGTTTCCATGTAACTGTATTACTTAGGAATATGTCTAGTTAAGAAGAAAGTATATGGTCATCTAAGTGTTTTGCTTCTAATGTCACTATGGCTCATTGGTTTTTCCCGTGGTTATCATGCCTTGCCATATAATGTGGTGGATAGCCATTACACACTCAGAAGGAAAACAACACATAGTGGTTTCTCGGGGAACATGTGCCAGTTGTTTGTCAACCCCAGGAACATTACAGATTACCCTAAATATAGCAGGAGAGTCCTACCTTGATTATGTTACCACAGACCCTGGATCACGCACAATATGCTGTTTATTTAAGCGTTCGAGTTAAATAGAAAAATTGGTGGAGTTCATTTCAGTGCACGAGGATGGACGCTTTTCTAAATTTGCCTATTCATCAAAACCAGTGTATTTACCCCAGCATATGTAATATTACCTGTGGGGTTTTTTTGCTTCTAGTAATTTACCAGGCACAGAAAATACAGCAATGTTTATTTTACTAATATGACATTAATTGCAATGTGTACTTAGTTCTTGTCAAAGTCCTGTTTTCATGGGCTGAGCCAAAGAAAAAGCAACTGACAGCATAACAGACATAACAAGCTAATTGAAGTAGTACCTCACTTCAATTCCTCCAGTGATTTGGAGTAAATTTTTCCCCTATAAAGGATTATGAGAGACGTTTAAAAAGTATACAGCAGCTCAGTGCTTTTGTTCAGGTAGGAAAGATGTCAGTGTTCTGTTATAAATCATCAAGAAAAAGTTAAGATCTTCTCATTGCTTCTGAATCAGCTTCTTGTTGGAGCCTCTCATAGCATTTCACATTAATGTGGTGGAGGCACAGAGACAGAGAATGCCTTTTCTCCTTTGACTCGCTCACCTGTCCATTTACAGAAGATATGGTCTGCATGGGTTTGCTGGTGAGTACAGGGACAGCCACTCTTTCCTAAGATCCCTGGTGCTGCTTCTGTAAAACAACAACAAAAATAGCCAGAAATGCTCTCTGTGTTATGGAAGAAGACAAGACTGCTTTTTTTTTTAGTAGGACATTTAATGTATTTGTGAGATTTTATTTCTTATGAATGGTGGTGATTCTTTTGTTCATGCAGGATGGAGGTAACCGGTGTGTACTGACCAGGCCAACATTCACACAGCTCTTAATTTGTCAACACAAATCTCGATTGGAAATAGTAAGCAGTAAAAAGTCTCTTTCTTACAAAATATAGAAATACTTGTGAAAAAATAGAAACCTCTATTTGTTTTCCAGTAAGGTGAACTCTATTCTCCTGAGAGAATGTTTTGAGAAATGTAAGTTTAACTTCTATCTAATTAATTAAATGTCTGCAGAATTTTCTAACCACTGCAATGAATTATATCTGCATTTTAAACTAGCTGCATTTATGTAAAGTAGTATTTTGGATATACCAAAAATTCAGTTGGGTCTAGCTGAGGATGACTTATGTCACCACTAATATTTTGTCTCAGCCATCAGTAACTTCAGTATATATATTTTTTTCCAGTTATGTTAGCAGTTGTTCAATGCAACCACGCATTCAGTGCTCATAAAAATAAGTAACAAGTAAACAAAATTGTGATCCTTTGTGCTCTTAATCTTATTGTGACTTCTGTTAATTTTTTCGAAGGGTTCTTTTAGTTTAACACAACATGATATTACCTATAGCAGTATTGATCCAATTAATTTGTTTCTCTGTTTTTCTGAGCTGAATTTACAATATACCTAGCATGCTTGAAATTTCTTTGGAACAGGAAAATTGCAGCAAAATGTTCAGATACAAAATCAAACAATTACTCATTTGAGAAGAATTTGCACAACAATTTTGCTGGCTAACACAGCGGAGTTAATGTAAATGAGGGAAAGAGGTGAACTGTTGCAAGAAAGTATATAATTTAAGAAAATTGAGACCAAGTTAGATTTTCAGAGAAATTACACTTTCTTATGGAAAATAAAAAAAATGATAATTCATAAGCAACTGTCTGTTTCTGTGTTTAAATGGTGACACTTTACGAAGTCCAGATAATGGAATAATTGTATGACAAAACTTTCTTTAAAAGTGGCCTTCTTGCATTAAAAATAGAGAGAGAAGATGTGGGCAGGAGAAGAGGTATATTCTAAGATTTTTAGGTTTTATTTCCTCTAAAGAGAGGTACTAATATTTATTCAAAATCATCACAGCTCTTGACATAATAACAAGCTGTGGTCTCCTCTGTAAGTTTTAAATACTGTGGTGTTTGTTTTAGTCCTCTTACAAGCTAAAAAAATGCATGTTTTGCTTGGATAGAGCCTTCTTTGATTTACAAATGTTCTTTCTTACCTTTTAATGTTTGGGATCTTGATTCTGTGCTTTTAGTTGGAAAAGAAACAGACTTCTGGAAACAATACTAAAAATAGCCTGTGATAATATCAAAATCAAATGGTAAGGCAATGCAATGTGATCTTTGCCTCACATTTTGAATGTCTTAAAAGTCAAGGTTTGCTGAGAACTCAGACCTTTATGTCTAGAAATTTTGAACCTGAATCATTCCCTGATGCCACTCTTAGTTACACTGATTCCATGCTAGACTCCTAATACTCCTAATGGAATACTAGGCCAGAGTTTGTGAAAGTTGAGTTGCTATGACAACTAGTCATTTTCAAAGAACCTTGAAGGAGAGAAACAGCAGTAAAATGCATGCAATATAGTTCTTAAATTAAAAAAATCCCTTGAAATAATGGTTAATGCAACATATTTTGATCTTTAAGGTCCCTTTCAACTCTAACCATTCTATGATTCTACGATATTTGATTCTACCTTTCTTTTATTTATCAGTAGTAGCTATATATAAGTAGGATGCTCTTTTAAGTCGCCAACTTCACTTTTTGTTTTTCCCCTTAAGCACAGAATCAGTTATAGTTTTTTTGCAAATGAGATTAAAAGATACTAAAGGAATCACACAAATAAATTTTTCAAGAGCTGAACCTTTACTCCAGGATCTTCTCTGTAAAATCAATTGTTTCTATCTTCAAAACATATAGCAGGCTGTTAGACAACAATGTCAAAAGACAAATGTTATATGCAATTTTTCACAGTGAAGGAAATAATTTCCAATGTGGAATAAATGGAGAACTGAACTCCAAAGTCACTTGCATTTGAAAACATTTGGTGTCCAACAATAAATAGGGTTAAGTGCAAATTTTAAGTATAATAATATGCTTCACATGGATCATTCTAGAAAATAATATCTTCTTAAAGTAAACTTTAAAAATAGTCATATATGCTAAATACTGAAAGGTCATGCTGAGAAGGAAGAACACTTATGTAAAAAACTGCCATGTATTTGACATGTTGTCCTGGTTTGAGCCAGGATGAAGCTAATTTTCTTTTTACTGATTTTTTCTTCCTTCAGTAAGCTCTCTTTTAACTAGCAGAAAGAGTTCCAACTAGTGGACTGATAACACTGGAATGTTTATGTTTCTGCTGAGACTCCAAGGTCGCTTCTTAGCTCTGCTGCTCCCAGGGCAGGAGAATTGTATCTGTGACCCCCCCTATAGGGGAGCTGGACTAGACAGACAGCAGAACTGACCAAAGGTATTCCATTCCATATATCTATGTAAGCTCTGAGGAAGGTCAGAGATCACAGAAGACAACTTCCTTCCTGCCTCTTCTTCCCTTTGCTTCCATCCATGGCCGGCATCCAGGGAGGACTCCATCCATCCATCACCATTGACCCCAGGTTTTGACTTCATAACCCTCATAACTCTCCCCACAGCCCTGTCTGCTCTGCGGTTATCTCAGACAGCAGCCCGAGACTTTTCGGGACTGCTCACAGCTAAGGAGAGTGCTAGGGTAGTTGTTGGGGGTGGGGGGAGGCAAGAGGCTTTTACACATTCCTGAACATACTTGTATATAATTGTACATATAATTAAAGCTGTCTAATTTAGTTTTCAATCCAGCTAAGTCTCTCTCTTAAATTCTCTCTCTCCTTCCCTACCTGGGTGGGAGGGGGAGGGGATCAAGAGCATTGTTGTCTCTGGTTTATTTGTCGATCCTGAGTGAAACCATGACACATGTTCCACACAGAAGACTGAATTTACTTTAAGCACTGAAGTTAAAGGTTATCCATTCATTTGCAATGAATGTTGAGGCACTCTGGGAAAATTAAAATTCTTAAAACTAAACTTAGCAATATTATAAACTAAACTCAACAAGGTTGTCTTTTTTTCGAGTTTGAAAAAGAACAGCTTCACTGTAACTAAATGGAATTAAACTGAGAACACTGTACACAGTTTTCCCCTATTTTGGAAAAAAATACTTTGTTTGGGTGCTGTTAGAGTGGTGGTTGAATATGTAATGTTGAGGTTTCTGATGAGAGAAAAAACTTCCAGTTATAGACATGATGTTCAAGGTAAATAACTAGGAAAGATCTCATACAGTAACCAACTACTTATTGTAAAAAAAATCAAATCTGCACCAATTTGGATTAATGAGACAGCAATAATATTATAATAAGCAGATGTTTAGAAAGCGTTTATTGTCTCTGCAACATTATAATCCTCTTGAAATTTAAAATATTATTACTCTTAAGCATATTTCTCTTAGATTTTGAATCATCTCTCACTTTTATACATGATAACTTAAACATGGAATATTTGAACATTCAAATTCATAAATCAGATTAATTTTATGCATTTTAACTGCAGTAAAGGAAGTCATTAATAATTGTCCTCTGCATGAATAAGATAGCAAATTATTATACTAGCATAACTTCAAGCTCTAGTTGTTAGACATCTGTAAATAATTTGCAAAGAAATTTCAAACCAACATAACATAAATTTGCCTGACTTATTAAAATAAATTAGTATTTCATCTCTTTAAAATAATTCTATGCTAATTGAAACTTGGTGGCAAAGTAATGTAGAAGGAGTTAGTATTTACTTGCAAGACGTAGTTTTAATACAACTTCATCTTATTTAGAATTATTTGAATTGTGTTGTTAAGGAACATAATCAGCTTTTTTGTATTAGTGTCTGATATTTACCAGAAGAACATCCCCAACATAAAATTACTTTTTCTGTGTTCCATGAAATTAAAAATCATCTTACCTGAGTTCAGTTCATTCAAAAATGCTCTCTTCTTTCTCTCCAAGGATAAAGACACTGAAGTTACCAAAATAATTTGTTCATTCTTAGACTCAGTGGGTTTTTTTCTGAAAAGTAAAATCAATTACTTGAGAAATTTTTATTTTCAATATATGTTGTGCAGCACTGGAAAGAAGTGCTGCCTTGAGAAAAGCTACATACCTTTTGCTGATGGAGCATTGAGGAAAACTCATCTTGGGCTTTTCTTCATATCTTCCACTTCAGCCATTATTTCCTTCTGTAACTCTTTGTTTTTTCTTTATGCCAGGACAAGAAAATCCACTGTTCCTCTACTTCATTGACTAAACAGAATCACATGCTTATGATCAACCCATATATCTTGAAATGCAGCATCTCTTTATCTAACACATTGCTTGCTATGGCAATATATTTTACTGCCTCTGATAGCCATTCTGGTAGCTGAAGAAGGGACATTTGTAATCCAGTAGTGAAAAGTGTCAAGATTTCTGATTGTTGTGAAAAGTGTTATGCTGAATATAAGATACATTCTATTTAATGAAATAATGGAGGAGTTAGTATAGGAAGTCTTCATTTAATGTTTATAATGAGAATTGAAAACCAAAGGACTCGAAACTTAGAAAAAGGGAGATTTTACATTGACTGAGCAACTCTGTCCTTGTGCATGTGCATTATTATCTTTACATCATGTCAAATTTTGTGGAAAACTTAGTGACTATGCTTGATTCCTCATTGTATACAAAGGGATGTAAAGGAGGAGCCAAATTAGTTAAAAACTATGAATCAGCATTTATTAATTTTCTCTTGCATGTCTTTAAAGACTAAAAGGTTTCTTATGTACGAAGTCTATAGATGAATGCCTTTCTGCGCGGCAGCGCAGAGCAGAGAGCGGCAGCGGTGTGAGCTGTTCCTTTAAACTGCTGAGGATTTGAGAGAGAGCCGGGCTTCCCGGAGACGGTGAAGCCGGGGCAGAGCCAGGAGACCCGAGTCTGAGCGGGAAGCCTGCGAGGGAGAGGAAGGCTGATGTGGCAGGGGGCGTGGCTGTGAACGGCGGCAAGGTTTAAAAAGCGGCCATTTGGCAGCCTCCTCTGAGCACGCGGCAGCGCAGAGCAGAGAGCGGCAGCTGCCTCCAGAGGGCAGGTGCGAGGGCAGGCGCGAGGGCAGGCAGGGAGGGAGCAGCAGGTGCCGCGGGTGCCTTCTCACAAGAAAAGCAAACTAGTAGCTGGATAGATCATGGTCACAACGCGGCCAAAAACCATAGTGAAAAAGAATGTGGGGACTCAGACAGAGCTCCCAAGCAGGCATGCAGCAGTGCAGGTCTCTGGCTGCAGTGAATGCCTGAGCCTGGCACTGGTACCAGAGGGAACCAGTGACACCGCATGTGTGCGGTGTGAGCAAGTAAATGATCTCCTCAGGCAGGTGGTTAATCTGACAGAGGAGGTTGCAAGACTGAGAGCCATTAGAGATTGTGAAAGTGAAATAGATAGGTGGAGTCATACCCTGAGGCAGGGGCACATCGAAGAGGTTGAGAAAGTGACAGATCCCCTCCCCTCCTGTCACCAGACAGATGGAGAGAACTTAGGAGATATGAAGGAATGGAAGGAAGTCCGACCTCTGAAAGGCAAGAAAAAATCCTCCCAACCCCTTCCACCCTCCCAATTGCCCTTGAAGAACAGATATGAGGCCTTGGAAATTCAGGGACAGGAAAATGAAGTTGGAGGGGTAGACTTATCTAGTGAAGCACCTAGGACTCGTCAGTCACCCCGAGTCCTTAGGACTTCTTCAATCAAGAAGGAAAGGAGAGTAATTGTGGTGGGTGACTCCCTTCTGAGGGGGACAGAAGGGCCCATCTGTCGACCGGACCCATCCCACAGGGAGGTCTGTTGCCTCCCTGGGGCTCGGATTAGAGATGTTAAAAGGAAACTCCCTAATCTTGTGGGTTCCTCTGATTACTATCCACTGCTGATTTTTCAGGTTGGCAGTGATGAAATTATCACAAGAAATGTAAGGGCAATGAAGAGTGACTTCAGGGCCCTAGGACGGCTAGTTAGGGGGTCTGGAGCGCAAGTAGTGTTTGCCTCCATCCCTCCTGCAAGAATGGGTGGGGAGGTATATAGGAAGAGTTTACAGGTCAATGAATGGCTAAGAGATTGGTGTCAAAGACAGGGTTTTGGTTTTTTTGATCATGGGATGCTATATGAGACACCTGGCCTGGTGGTGGCAGGTGGGATGCACCTGTCCCAGAGGGGGAAGAGGCTTTTGGGACAGGACTTAGCAGGGCTCATTGAGAGAGCTTTAAACTAGATGTGAAGGGGGAAGGGGAGAAAACTGGGTCTGTTAGGGACAAGCACAAGAGGAACGTACCAGGGCCTGAAAGCAGGTGGTCTAAGGAGGATTTAGTCCCACCAGTGGGCTCTGTTTGTTTCCTGAAATGCCTGTATGCTAATGCACGCAGCATGGGGAATAAGCAGGAAGAGTTAGAGGTCAATGTGCGGGCTAAGGGTTATGATCTGGTAGCAATAACAGAGACGTGGTGGGACAGGTCACATGACTGGAATGTGGCCATGGATGGTTATGTGCTTTTTAGGAAAGATAGGGCGGGGAAGCGAGGTGGTGGAGTTGCTCTTTATGTGAGAGAGCAACTAGAATGTATTGAGTTTTGTGCAGGGGCTGATGAGGGGCAAGTTGAAAGTCTGTGGGTAAGAATTAAGGGGCAGGCTGGTGTGGGTGATACAGTCGTGGGGGTCTACTACAGACCTCCTGATCAAGGCGAGGAAGTTGATGAGGCTTTCTACAGGCAGCTGAAAGTAGCCTCACAACTGCAGTCCCTAGTCCTCATGGGAGATTTTAACTACCCCGATATCTGCTGGAAGACTCACACAGTCAGCCTTTCACAGTCTAGGAGGTTCCTCCAGTGCATTGATGATAACTTCTTAATGCAAATGGTGGACAAGCTGACTAGAAGAGGAGCGCTGCTGGATCTGGTACTAACCAACAAAGAGGGCCTTGTTGAAGCAGTGGTGGTCAGTGGCAGCCTTGGCTGCAGTGATCACGAGATGGTGGAGTTCAGGATCCTGTGTGGAAGGAACAGAATACCCAGTAGGACCAGAACCCTGGACTTCCACAGGGCAAACTTTGGCCTCCTCAACCAACTGTTAAGGGAAATCCCATGGGACAGGGTGCTAGAAGATAAAGGGGCTCAAGATAGCTGGTCAACATTCAAGGACCACTTCTTGCAAGCACAGGATCAGAGCATCCCAATGGTTAGGAAATCTAGTAAGGGAGCTAGGAGACCAGCATGGTTAAAAAAGGAACTGCTGGGCAAACTTAAGTGGAAAAGGAAAATCTACAGATCATGGAAGGAGGGGCTGGTCACTTGGGAGGAATATAGGGCTGTTGTCAGAGGATGTAGGGAGGCAATTAGGAAAGCTAAGGCCTCCTTGGAACTTACCCTTGCAAGTCAGGTTAAGGATAATAGAAAGGGCTTTTTCAAATACATAGCTAACAAAGCTAACACTAGAGGCAATATTGGCCCACTGAGGAATGAGGTGGGAGCCCTGGTGACAGAGGATATAAAGAAGGCAGAGGTGCTGAACGCCTTCTTTGCCTCTGTCTTTACTCCTGCAGGATTTCCCCATGAGCTCCAGACTCATATAGCCCCAGAAGTAGTCAAGATAGATGAGGAGTTTGACATAGTAGATGAGGATTGGGTTAGGGATCAGTTGAGTAATCTGGACATCCATAAATCGATGGGTCCAGATGGAATGCATCCAAGGGTGCTGAGGGAGCTGGCTGAGGTCATTGCTAGGCCACTCTCCATCATCTTCGGTAAGTCATGGGTAACGGGAGAGGTGCCTGAGGACTGGAGGACAGCAAATGTCACACCAGTCTACAAGAAGGGCAAGAAGGAGGACCCGGGTAACTATAGACCGGTCAGCCTCACCTCCATCCCTGGAAAGGTGATGGAACAACTTGTTCTTGTCTCTATCTCTAGGCATATCAAGGACATGGGGGTCATCAAGAGCAGTCAGCATGGTTTTATCAAGGGTAAATCATGTTTGACTAACCTCATAGCCTTCTATGAGGAAATTACTAGGTGGATAGATGATGGTAGAGCGGTAGATGTGGTTTATCTTGATTTCAGTAAGGCATTTGACACCGTCTCCCACAGCATCCTTGTAGATAAGTTGATCAGGTATGGGTTTGGTGATCAGGTAGTGAGGTGGATCAGGAACTGGTTGATGGGAAGGAGTCAGAGAGTTGTAGTCAATGGGGCAGAATCTGGTTGGAGGTCTGTGACTAGTGGAGTCCCTCAGGGGTCAGTACTGGGACCGGTGTTGTTCAACATCTTCATCAACGACCTGGATGAGGGTATAGAATGTACCCTCAGCAAGTCTGCTGATGACACTAAGCTGGGAGGAGTGGCTGACACACCAGAAGGCTGTGCTGCCATTCAGAGAGACTTAGACAGGCTGGAGAGTTGGGCGGGGAGAAACATGATGAAATTCAACAAGGGGAAGTGTAGAGTTTTGCATTTGGGGAAGAACAACACGATGTCCCAGTATAGGTTGGGGGCTGACCTGCTGGAGAGTAGTGTAGGTGAAAGAGACCTGGGGGTCCTGGTAGACAGGAGGATGACCATGAGCCAGCAATGTGCCCTTGTGGCCAAGAAGGCCAATGGCATCCTGGGGTGCATTAGAAAGGGTGTGGTTAGTAGGTCAAGAGAGGTTCTCCTCCCCCTCTCTTCTGCATTGGTGAGGCCGCATCTGGAGTATTGTGTCCAGTTCTGGGCCCCTCAGTTCAAGAAGGACAGGGATCTGCTTGAAAGAGTCCAGCGCAGAGCCACAAAGATGATTAAGGGAGTGAAACATCTGCCTTATGAGGAAAGGCTGAGGGAGCTGGGTCTCTTTAGCTTGGAAAAAAGGAGGCTGGGGGGTGACCTCATCAATGTTTACAAATATGTAAGGGGTGAGTGTCAGGGAGATGGAGTTAGGCTCTTCTCAGTGATGACCAGTGACAGGACAAGGAGTAATGGGTGCAAATTGGAGCATAGGAGGTTCAAGGTAAATATCAGAAAAAACTTTTTTACTGTGAGAGTGACAGAGCACTGGAACAGGCTGCCCAGGGAGGTTGTGGAGTCTCCTTCACTGGAGACATTCAAAACCCGCCTGGATGCGTTCCTGTGTGATGTACTCTAGGTGACCCTGCTCTGGCAGGGGGGGTTGGACAAGATGATCTTTCGAGGTCCCTTCCAACCCCTATGATTCTATGATTCTATGATTCTATGATTCTATGTAATGATCAATTCAGATTACTTTTGTGAGTACTTAGCCACTGAGTATATCGAAAAAGTGCTGTCAGTTCAACTTTAATATTCTAGGAGCAAGATAACAATGTCTTGCATACTGTGTTACAAAATCAGTTAGAAGTATGAACATAGAAGAAAAATAATGAAATTAACGTTGAAAAGAAAGTCGACAAAATACTTTATAAAAGTCTGGGTTTTGTTCTGGGAAACATATATTTTAAATAAAATTGTAAAGGAACATACACTATGTACTATAGACTAAAATATTCCTTTTTTTTTTTTGTGAAAGCAATTCTTACAGGGCTGTGTACATATTTGCAAGGTGATGGGAAGTCATGCCCATTTTTCTTAAAGCAGAGCTCCTGTATGTGGACAAGGCCTCCATTCTTTATTTATAGGCTTCTTTCCACACTGAAAAGGTTGGTCTTTCATTTCTTAACTACAATATTAATTTCATTTTTTTCAAACCATTACAGTCTTCAACAAAGGGTCTAGGTGCAGAATCCTTTGAAAGAAAAAGTAAAAGTTTATTTTTTTTATTGAGAAATAAAATATACTGAAAGCTTTTAAAAGGTTTTAATTAGAAGTCTTCCATTTGATCATAATGATGATATAGTAATAACCATAACTATAATGAAATCAGGTTTAATTATTTTTATTTAATTGGAAGAAACTGTGTTATATGCTTCATGAGATGATATCTAAATGAAGTCAAACTGTCTAATTACAAATTACTAGCATTGCCTGTTGTTAATGGGAAATGTTAGTTAATTTTTCTGAAGATAATTTTGATAGAGATAATTTTCCTATTTATAATCTTATTTTTTCCTGTGAAAATCGCTGACCTTGTGTGATGGTAACATTAAAACAATGCAAATTCAAATATCCTTGCCACTCAGACTTAAACTTTGTTTAAAATGTAGTATGAGTTCAACAGCAGAAACTAGTACAACAGAGAGCAATATCAAATGATAGTTTACCTCAGTGGTCCCATTCAGTGACTGACAGCAACAACACCAAGAAACCATATTCTCTGGAGAGAACTTCATAATTCATTCTTCCTGGCAGCCTCAATTTTACAGAAAAAGCCATTTTAATTAAACTGACTGTGTAAAAATCCAGTATGTATATATATGCATGCTACCATACACAGAGTTTTATATGTTGCACTACGTGGAACTTCATGAGCAATCTCCCTTTAAATAGCACTCCTATTTAAACATGCTGTAATTGGATTTGTTGTCGCACCACACATGTCTGCTTTCAAACTCACTATTTGCATATTTTAAAGGCATTTGAAAGTGAATCAGCAGAATCAATTACTTGTAGTGACATAATAAGAAAAAGAAATCTAGAATTCTGGAATTTTGTGAAGGTGAGTTTGCCTTTTTATGTTTTGTATTTCCAGTTGATGATAGTAGAAAAGTAATTGGGCATGAGAGTTATTTAGTCTACTGAAGTATATCCATTTTGACACACCATTTCTTACTAATTCCTATTTGATTGCATTGCTGCATTTCTCTCAACAAACTTACCCTTTAGGTTATCCAAAAGAATGTTAACCAACTGCATTTAGAAGTGCTTCTTGACATTTACTCTGTATTTGTTAATTTTATTTTTCACATATCTATCTCCTCTTCTGTGTCAGATTTCTTACCAGTTTTAAATTGTGCTTTTTAAGGTTTTTGTACACCTTTAATTCTGTCTCAATCAACTTACGGTTTTAAGTGGTATGCAGATTAAACTCTTAGGCTTATTACTGTTTTACCAGTTAAAGTTATTTTGCATCTTCAGAATTTTTTATTCTTGCTGTTAAAATAATTTTTCTTCACATCTCTTTTGATAGTTTTTCTGCCTCTGAATAGATTAAACAGTAGGCCTAAAGAGTTTGCAGTCAGGATTTTTTGCTATTGGCTTCCTTGTGATCAGAAGACAACTTTAAATGGGAGAGGAAAGACCACTCTGTCCCTTCAGGAAAAAATACTGCTCGAGGTTTTCTAGAAATAATAAAAAAATTTATTAGTGACTTAGTGATAGTTTTTTATGCCAATAAGGTTATGGAATCTATATAATCTTTGCTAGGAATGATTCTTCAGTATTATATCCATCATGATCATTTTGTTTTGCTCTCATGAAACAACACATACCATAACGAGTTTCAGAACACTGACAAAGTACAGAGACAGGGTTGGGTACCAGTAAAGTCAGAAAACATAGGTCATTGCTAAAATAGAAATTGCCATTGCAAAATTTACTAAGATGATGTTTACAAGGTCATCTATACTACTTTCCAGTATTTTTAGTTTAAAGCCACAATGTGGAAGTGTCTAATTCCATTCCTATTCATAACCTTATCAAATAAAAATTTGAACTGGCAAATAAGCCAAGACTTAAATTACCAATGTGGGGTACCCCAACAACTCTAAAGCAGAAGAGAAAATGGCTTAGAATAATGAAAAGCATCTGAAAAATTTATTTTTTTATCTCTCAGCAGAACTTGTAGTTGGGCAATTCTGGGCTGAGACACTCATGATAGCTGAGAATACAATGACAAAAAGGAGGCTTTCCTGTGTGATTTCCTTTTTAAAGATAAATGTTTTGTTAGAACTGTGTGGTTTAATAAGATCATATATGGATCCCATTAGCTTTCAACATATAAAATGTTAAGGAATAACTCTCCAAAAGTGTGCAACATCCATATAGGTTGAAGCACCACATCTGACACTTCTAGTGTTTTGTCTGGCATATGATGTCTACATATCTTCAGTCTTCTGGAATTCAAAATATTTTCCTCTGTGTTACCTAATTTTATATTCTCTGCTAAATTGTACATTTCAGTGTTAATGGGCCGTGTTGCATCCTCCCATCCACCTAAACTCATAAATAAAAAAATGAAGGTGTGTGTGTCTTGGTTTGAGCCAGAGTGAAGCAAACTTTCTCTTTGATGATTTTTTTTTTTCTTTCAGTGAACTTTTTAGCAGCACCAGTGGACTGATAACAACCAAGGTCACTTCTAACTGTCTGCAGCCTCTCCCCACTATGGGAGAGCAGATTAGACTGAGGGCAGCATTAGCAAACCAGAATATTCCCTTCTCATAATATTTTCTCTATTTGGCTTTCAGTATAGGTTAAGACATCACAGAAGTCAAGCCTTTTGTTTCCTTTCTCTCACTTTTCTGCTTACTGTCACTTCTATCACCCTCTCTTTGGCTCTCTTTTTTTCCCATTTTTTCTTTACAGCCGACACCTGAGGATGCCGTCCTTGTGCCCGGACACTCCGTCCCTTCAGCTGGAGTCACCAGGAAGAAGAGTTGCTGTGAGAGTTGCTGGGGGAGGAGGGAGGGGGTCGGGTGTTGCACATCCCTTTACAAATATATATACATTCCCTTATCACTAATAATTAAAATCAATCTGTTTCACTTTTCAACCCAGAAATCCTCTCTTTCTCATTTTTTCTCCCTCTTTCCCTACCTTGGGGGAGGTGGGTGGGACTGAGAGCATTATTGTTATTGGTCTGACTGCCAACCCGGAGCCAAACCGTGGCAGTGTTCCAGGCACCTGCACCTTTTTTAGCAAAAATCCCTCATCCAAGCTTTATTCTAGATTGATCGGGGATGAAGCCATATTACTCACAGTGATATGGGGAATTTAAAGGAAATAATGTCTGCTGCAGCTAAAAACCTCCAGAATCAGTATATTTCATTTTTTTAAACTAATTTCTGTCTTGGAATAGCCATAGAAATGCCAATTGTAATGATGAGTTTTGTTATATAGATACTTGTAACACAGCTACTGGGCACTGAGATTTTCTATGAGCTCCGTATCATTCATCAAGTAGCTTTCAGATTATAATAACTTGCAATTTCTACCTACCAGTACTGGATTTTAACAGATGGTTCAGATATTGATCCTGCAAGGCAATAAATATTATAGACACTGGGTCCTTTCTGCTGAATCCTTTCTACTCTGATAGGGTCGTTGATCAGTACTATTCTGAATAAGAGTAATTGGAATCAGTGTTTCATTTTTAAAAATCTTCAATAAATTTCAAAAACTTTATGAGGCAATGTCCAAGTCATGAATGTATGTAATGTTTAGGTACAAAGGACAGGACTTCCATGTCTTAAGAATGCAAAGAATGCGAAGTTTTTCTGAATGGGACAGAATTAGATAATTAATATTTTTTAACAATATCTGAAGACTGTAAATTTTGAATATTGATTAAAATGAGAAGTTCAAGAGAATTAGGTAGATACCTATTATAGATAAACAGAAACTCCCCTCCTCTGCCCTTATTTCCATTTAATATCTGAAATACATACACCACAGTGCTAAAACCAAAGGAAAGTAAAAAACACTAGATTTCTAATCAAGTAATTTTTTATGCACTTTTAGCCTGAAGTTGGCAGTTCCAAAAGAGGTTTACAATGAGTATATATATGATTCATGTTGAATGCATATTTTATGGCACTAATACCATAAACAATAATTAAACTGAAAATACTTAACTAATTCTTTGATCTCAGAAAACAGAAAAATACAGTAAAAAGTTTGCAACTGTATATCTGTCTCAGTAAGGAAAGGTGATGTAAGTAATTCCTCAGCAATCTTCTTCTCCTGTAGATAAGTTATCCTATGGACAACAGAAATATTTGATTCCTTAACAGAGTGAGTTTTTGAAAATGTTGTAATCACTCTTTGCTAGTATGTTCTTATCATATGAAGAGTCAGTAACATGGCAGAGGTCAATCTTCCTCATCCTTACTTGTGTTAAGCAAGTGACAGCTGAAGGAAAAAATATATCCACAGCCTTCCTTGACAACCTCTGTCAGTAGCTCACCACTCTCACACTAAAGATCCTGGGGATTAAAGAGTAATCAGGTCATTAATCATTTGATCTTTTAGCACTAGAAATAATTAAAACGTATAGACAGAGTATTTTCAGAATTATCAATCTTTCATTCAGCTCAAATAAAAACACTGAGAAATAATACTTTTAATTGAAAAGCAGAAATAGCAATTTATTGCTAATCTCCTGCCTGATTAAAATTTTATATGTGAACTTTCATTCAATTTCTTATTCACAGAATCATAAAATCATAGAATGGTTTAGGTTGGAAAAGACCTTTAAGGTCATCAAATCCAACTGTTAACCTAACACTGCGAACTCCACCACTAAACCATGTTCCTAAGCATCATATTGACCCATCTTTTAAATACCTCTAGGGGTGGTGACTCCACTACCTCCCTGGGCAGCCTGTTCCAGTGTCTGACTACACTTTCAGTGAAAAAAAAATTCCTAATATCCAATGCAAACTTCCCCTGGGACAACTTGAAGCCATTACCTCTTGTTCTATCATTTGTTACCTGGGCAAAGAGCCACAACTTTTTACAACCTCCTTTCAGGTAGTTGTAGAGAGTAATACAGTCTCCTCTCAGCCTCTTTCTCTTAGGACTAAGAAATCCCAGTTCTCTCAGCCACTCCTCATAAGACTTGTGCTCTAAACTCTTCACCATCTTCCTTGTTTTTCTCTGGACACTCTCCAGCCTCTCAATGTCCTTGTAGTGAGGCGTCCAAAACTGAAGAGAATATTTGAGATGTGGCCTCACCGGTGCCGAGTACAGGGGAACTATCACTTCCTTTTAAACATTGACAGGCTTGGGGCACCAACCACCTCTCTAGGAAGCGTGTTGCAGTGTTTAACCACCTTCTTGGTAAATAAATGCTTCTTAATGGGGAGTCTAAATCTCCTCTGGAGCAGCTTTGAACCATTCCAACACATCCTGTCATTGCATCCCAGGGAGAAGAGCTTAGTACCTCTCTCTCCACTTCCCCTCCTGAGGAAGCTATAGAGACCCATGAATTCACACCTGAGTCTCCTTTTCTTCAAACAAGACAAGCCCAAAGTTCTCAGCCACTCCTCATGAGACATGCCTTCTAGTCCTTTCACCAGCTTTGTTGCCCTCCTCTGGGTGCATTCAAGGACCTTCACTTCCTTCTAAGATTGTGGGGCCCAGAACTGCACACAGTACTCCAGGTGAGGCTGCACCAACACTTGAATACAGGGAGATAACCACCTCTTTTGACTGGCTGGTCATACTGTGTGTGAGGAACCCCAGGGTGCTGTTTGCCCTCTTGGCTCACACACTGAGCCTGCTGTTGACCAGCACCCCCGAATTCCTTTCTGCAGGGCTGCTCTCCAGCCACTCCTGTCCCAACTTATACTTTGACCCAGCTTTATTCAGTCCTAGGTGCATATCCAGAATTTTGATTTGTTAGATTTCATGCCATTAATCATAGCCTAATGCTCCAATTTTTCAAAATCCCTCTGCACAGCCTCTTGTCTATCAAGAAAATCTACAACATCTCCAAGTTTGGTATCATCAACAAACTTGCTAATGGTGTGTTAAACTCCTGCATCCAGACTGTTCCTAAGTATATTGCACAGAACTGACCCTAGAATTGAGCCCTGGGGAACGCTGCTGGTGACTGGTCACCAGACAGAGGTAGCTCCATTAACTACAACCCTTTGAGTTTGCCTTTCAGCCACTTCTTCACCCAGCAAGGTTTATGTCACAGCATTAGTCCTCCAGCCTTGCCATGGTATTAATTTTAATAAAACACAATGTGTTTGGTTTTTTTCTTCCAAAGGAGAAACGTAACATATTATCTTTTATATATACTAGGGAAGTTAAGGTGTTTTATCAGTCCTCCTTAATTGTACACATGAATGAACTCTTTCAAAAGGCATTTTCTTAAAAGATTGTGAGTTGCAACAGTAGTTAGATGACTGTAAACATAACATGAATGCAACATTATAGAGTTTACATTTCTGTATTTTAAGCATGGAATATCTGACAGCAGCATCACTAGAAGCAATGACATTTATTCTTTGTGTTGAGCTTCTTGATTCATGTAGTAGTATTTTAATGCTTGTCGCACTAAGTAACCAAATCCCCAATTCAGTGAGTTTCTTTATTCTATAGCAAGAGTGGTCTGGATGTTTTAGCTATCAGTGCCCTGGTATCTACTGAATTTTAACATTTTTGTATGTTTTAGCCGTTTCTCATGTCTGGTAGTATTACTTCGAGATCCTTGTACCAGTGTTTGTATTTCAGTGTGATATTAAGACTTGATTACATTTTCTATTTGTCTTTCAGGTTTGTAATCCTGTTTATGTAAGGGAAGGGAGAGTGGGTGGTGGGACTTTCTTTCAGATTTTTTTTTTTTTTTTTTGCATTTCATCTGTTACACTGGAATGAGACAGATATTTCTAGGAAGCAGAGTCAATTGCACAGTATTTTTAATGTTTTCAGAATTTCTTTTTACTGAATCTGGGAAGGAATAGCAAAATCTTAAATCTTTGACAGCTGAACCTATACAGTATTTTGCGCACTTCTGAATTAAACATTCTCTCTAGGACTAGTTATTTGCTTCTACTGAGACTCATTTGGTTCTGGCTACCCATTACTGCCTAGTACTGAAAAGACTTGTTAAAGCCACAGTTAGTTCATTAGCTGAAATGAAACAGCTGAAGTGCCCTGAGGCAGACCAACCATTCAACTAAGGTGACTGTTAAACTGTATTTTATTTATTCATGTAAATATCAGCCAAGAGCCTGTATATGACAGTTGGCCTAGAGCTGCCATCCAGGATGTGAATGACTCAAGTCATGGCTTTTGAAGCCCTAGGTTTCCTAATTCAGCAGCAATCATGAAGGCAGAAGAGTCAGGGAAGGGAAGCAAGCAAGAGAGTTTGGGGCAGAAATCTAATAGGCATTGTTGTCTCAAAACCTTCTTTCTTCTTTCAGAAGATAAATTAAGCCAGTACATTAGGGTGAAAGACTTATTTAGAGAGTAGAGTCACTTTACAGGAATAAAAATGTTTTTTTAAAGAATTCATAGCCAACAATACTGATTATTTAAAGCCAGGCTAAATTAAACCAAAAAATGTATTGCTTTTCCGTTTTCTGCAGTGAGACATTCCCATTTGAAGAGAGTGACATGATACTTTACCTCTGTGCAACCCCATCTGAGAGCAAAAAAAAGCCTGGTTATTGTGGTGATCTTAAACCCTTTTGCAATGCCTTTCCATTTGTTCACCACTGTCCTGTTGTTCTCCATCTTCTTAGCCTCTATTTGTAAACTCCCACTATCTCAGCACACATGGAAACTTATACCTGTTATTTTTCAATACTGTATGGCTTGGATTCTTCTTCACAACTAAACTCTCTTTGCCACAGAGATTATAAATAAAATTAACCCTGCATGAGTGTTGATAGCAAGATCCATATTTATTTCAGTATGAGATGGAAAATATGCTTTCCACTGACTAAATGTAAGCTAGCTAAGGCCTTACTATCACAGTTTGACTCAGGACCAACAATTAAACCAGTGACAATAATGCTCTTGGTCCCCTCCTCCTCCTACCCAGGTAGGGAAAGGAGAGAGAGAATTAGGAGAGAGACTTTCCAGATTGAAAACTAAACTAGACAGCTTTAATTAAATACTAATGAGAAAAGAAAATATGTACAAATATATACAAGTATGTGCAGAAATGTGCAAAACTTGATTGCGTCCCCCCACCCTCAGCAACTCCCACAGCACTCTCCTGAGCTGTGAGCTGTCCCAAAATGTCCTGGACAGTGATCAGAGATAATGGCAGATAAGATAGGACCTGAGGGTAGAGTTATGAGGATCAGGAACGCACAGGCCTAGGGATCATTCTATCAATGACGGATAGAATCATAGAATCATAGGGACTGGAAGGTACTTCTGAAGATCAAGTCCAACCCCCCTGCTGCAACAGGAACACCTAGGGCAGATCACACAGGAATGCATCCAGACGGGTCTTGAAAGTCTCCAGAGACGGAGACTCCACAACCTCTCTGGGCAGCCTGTTCTAGTGCTCCATCCAGGGGGATAATAATATCAAGATTGTCTGTGACAAGCAGCAGGCAGACACTCCAGGGCTGGAAGGATGGGGTGATAGTAAGGGCCTTCAACCTGTTGCCCTGAAGCATGTTGTGGATACTGAAGCACAGGCAAAGTCTTACAGAGATGAGCCAGGGGGTCCTGAGGTAATAGGAGACAGCTGGGTAGCAGCCATGAAAAGCCTTCAGGGAATAAAAGAGTGTTCCTCTAAGAAGGTAAAACAACTGGCAGCCCAGCTGAAGTGCATTTACACCAATGCACGCAGCAGGGGCAACAAAGAGAAAGACCTGGAAGCTACCATGCTACAGGAAAGCTATGACATAGTGGCAATTACAGAAACTTGGTGGGATTAATCCTGTGACTGGAGTGTGGCTATTGATGGCTACAAGCTGTTCAGAAGGGATAGGAGAGGAAGAAGGGGTGGAGGTGTTGCCCTCTATGTAAAGAATTGGATAGAGTATGAAGAGTTGTTCCTAAAGTATAGCTAAGAGCAGGACAAAAGCTTATGGGTAGGAATTATAGATAGGGACAATGAAGGGAGTCTTATGGTTGGAGTCTACTACAGGCCACCCGATCAAGTGAAGCCTATTGATGTAGCCTTCTTACTCCAGCTTGAGGAGACATCGTGATCACAGGCTCTCATCCTGCTGGGGGATTTCCACCACCCCAAAATCTGTTGGGAAAATAGAACAACAAGCTGTAAGCAATGCAGGAGGCTCCTGAAGTGCCTCGATGACAACTTCTTAAGTCAAGAAATTGACAGTTCTAACTGAGGGGATGTGTTATTGGACTTGATGGTCACAAATGCAAGTGAACTCATCCAGGATGTCAAAGTCGAAGGCAGCCTGGGCTGCAGTGGTCATGCACTAGTGCAGTTCACTGTCCTAAGGGTAAGAGGCAGATTAGAAGCTTAGTCAGGACTCTAAATTTTAGGAAAGCAAACTTCCAGCTCTTCAAGGAGTTAGTAGATAGGACCCCATGGGAAACAGCCCTCAGGTGCAACGGAGCAGAACAGAGCTGACAGATCTTTAAGGATGCTTTCCATAGGGTGCAAGAGGTCTCAATCCTCAGGTGTAAGAAATTGGGCAAGGAAGGCAAGAGACCAGCATGGCCGAGTCAAGACCTGCTGATCAAACTAAAAGGCAAGACAGAACTACACAGGCAGTGGAAGTGGGGACAGGTATCCTGGCAAGAGTGTAGGGATGTTGCCTGGTTCTGTAGGGATGAGGTCAGGAAGGCCAAGGTGCAGCTGGAGCTGAACTTGGCAAGGGAAGTACAGGAAGACCAGAAGGGCTTCTACAGGCATTTAAACGAGAAAAGGAAGGTTAAAGAAAGCGTATCCCCCTGCTGAGTTCCAGTGGTGAACTAGTAACAACAAACGAGGAGAAGGCTGAGATTCTCAAAAACTTTTTTGCCTCAGTCTTCACTGGCGCTTCAACCCTCTCCTCACAACTCTCAAGTTGATGGCCCACAAGACGGAGACCAGGGAGACAAAGTCCCTTTCACTGTAAGCAGAGACAAGGCTCTTGACCATCTGGGGAACCTGAAAATACACAAAAATGAGATGCATCCCAGAGTTCTGATGTATTGGCTGATGCAGTTGCCAAGCCACTCTCCGTGATATTTGAAAAGTCATGGCAGTCAGATGAAGTCCCTACTGACTGGAAGAAATGAAACATTACACCCATTTTTAAAAAGGGTAGAAAGGAGGACCCTGGGAATTACCAACCTGTCAGCCTCACCTCTGTGCCCAGGAAGATCATGGAACAGATCCTCCTATAAGACATGCTAAGGCACATGGAGGACATGAAGGTGATTCAGGACAGCCAGCATGGCTTTACTAGAGGAAAATCCTGCCTGACCAAACTAGTGGCTTTCTACAATGGAGTGCCTGCATCAGTGGACAAGGAAAGACCTACGGATGTCATCTATTGGGAATTCTGTACAGCCTTTGACACGGTCCCTGGTCCTCCACAACATCTTTCTCTCTAAGTTGGAGTGATGTGGGTTTGATGGATGTCTGTTCAGTGGATAAAGAGTTGGCTGGATGGTCATATCCACAGAGTAGTGGTCAATGGCTCCATGTCCAGATGGAAAATGATGAAAAGTGGTGTCCCTCAGAGGTCTGTACTGGGACCAGTGTTGTTTAATGTCTTCATTTATGGTATTGACAGTGGCATTGAGAGCACCCTCAACAAGTTTGCCAATGACACCAAGCTGGGTGGTGCAGTCAACATGCCAGAGGGAGGGGATACCATCCAGAAGGACCTGGGCAAGGTGGAGAAGTGGGCCCAGGTGAACCTCATGAGGTTCAACAAGGCCAAGTGCAGGGTCCTGCACCTGGGCTGGAGCAACTAGAGGTATGAATACAGGCTGGGGGAAGACATGCTAGAGAGCAGCCCTGTGGAAAAATACCTGGGGGTACTAGTGGATCAAAAGCTGGACATGAGGCACCAGCGTGCAATTGCAGCCCAGAAGGCCAACCACATCCTGGGCTGCATCCAAAGAAGTGTGGCCAGAGAAGCGATTCTGCCCCTTAATCTGCCTTACCTCACCTGGACTACCACATCCAGCCCTGGAGCCCTCAACACAAGAAGGATGTGAACCTGTTGGAGGGTGTCCAGAGGAGGGCAACAAAAATGATCAGAGGGCTGGAGCACCTCTTAGGCTGATGGAGTTGGGGTAGTTCAGCCTGAAGAAGAGAAGACTCCGGGAGACCTTATTGTGACCTTCTAATACCTGAAAGGGGTCTATGAGAAGGTTGTGAAAGATCTGTTCACTAGGGCATGTAGCAATAGGACAAAGGGTAATGTTTTCAAGCTAGAGAAGGGTAGATTTAGGTTGGACACTAGGAAAAAGTTCTCTGATATGAGGGGGGTAGATCACTGGAATGGGTTGCCTAGAGAGGTGGTGGAAGCCCCATTCCTGGAGATTTTCAAGGTCAGGCTTGATGGGGCTCTGAGTAATCTGTTCTAGAGTGAGATCTTCCTGCTTATTGTAGGGGGTTAGACTAGATGACATTTAGAGGTCCTTTCCAATCCAATGCGTTCTATGATTCTATGTTATTAACTTTCTGGCTTTTCATCACCATAAAAATCCATTAGTCTTATAAAAAAATGTGTGTTATACACATAGGATCTGGTTCACTAATGTGTTACCCTACATTTGCTCCCCAAAAAAATCATTTCAGGTGTGACATATGATTTAAATATTAAATTAAAACAGCTTCTTCTGATTCAGTTTTAGGCTCAGGAAGTTATAAAATATGAACTATTTGTAAACTCCTCATTATCACAGAATCATATAATGGTTTGGCTTGAAAGGAACAGTAAAGATCATCTAGTTTCAACCATCCTGCCATGGGAATGGACACCTTCCACTAGACCAGGTTGCTCGAAGTCCCATCCAACCTGTACTTGAAGAGTTCCAGGGTTAGGGCATCCACAACTTCTCTGGAAAACCTGTTCCAGTGTCTCATCATCCTCATAGTGAATAACTTCTTCTTAATTTTTTTGCCTAAATCTACCCTCATCCAGTTTAAAGCCATTACCCCTCATCCTATTGCTACATGCCCTTGTAAAATGTCCTTCCTCAGCTCTCTTGTAGGCCTTCTTCAGGTATTGAAAGGCTCCTCTAAGCTGTCCTGGAGCATTCTGCAGGCTGGATAATCCCAACTCTCTCAGGCTGTCTTCATAGGAGAGGTGTTGTTATCTTTGTGTCCCTCCTCTGGAGTCATTCCAGGAGCTCCATGTCCTTGTGTTGGGGACCCAAGATCTGCACACAATACTCCAGGTGGGGTCTCGCGAGAGCAGAATAGCAGGGGAGAATAATTTCTCTTGACTTGCTGGCAACACTTCTTTTGATGCGGCCCAGGATACTCTTGACTTTTTGGGCTGCAAGAATAGATTTCCAGCTCATGCTGAGCTTCACATGAACGAAAACCTCCTAGTCCTTCTCCTCAAGGCTGTTCTCAATCCATCTTCCACCCTGTCTGTATTTATGTCCAACGCTTTGCACTAATCCAGGGAGATGACATCAGATTCTCTTCCCTTGACCACCCACACTGAGTCCGCTAAACTTCTATAATGTGTAAGTTAGTGCTCACATAACTCATTTGCAAAATGTGGATATGCTGATGATTTCTCTTACGTTTATGTGAGATATTTGTAATATTAAATAAACTAATTGAAATAAATGTCACAATATCATAAAGACTGTGTTATCAGGAGTAGATTTAAGCATTCCTGCTGGACATCTTGCAGTATAAACAATATAATATAAATACAAATAAACAAAAAGTAGGCATATGCACAAATATTTACAAAATGTGGGCTCAATTTGTTTGAATCAATTTATATCCTTGATTCCAATGGAAAGACAATAGGTGGATATACTGTACTTTTGCCATTATATGGTCTTTTATCTTTAATCAATTCATTTGTTGTTATAAGTGCAGGAAAAGAAACACTGGCTATTCAGAAAAGGGTCATCTTTGATCTTTATCATGCTGTTTTCTTAATGAGTTCAGAAAGGAGATCAACAATTTGATTATTTGTTGTTTTCTTGTTATTGCAGCAAACAAATTATTTTCCAATTTAAAAACTTTCATGACAATGTTTGTCCCTACAGACATTGCTGTCACTTTCACTGCATGGGATCACTGCCTGATCATTTTGGTCATATTTTCCATGTTCCTCTGATTTGGTAAGATTCAGTTGAGTACAGGAGATGTAAGTACATAGAAAATTTGGATCATGAGGTGATAAACTCTGTGCTCCTCAAGTATATGTTCAGTGTCTTTGAAAGGTTTGAAGTAGTAGATTTTCATACTTTATATGACTGCGTACTTAGAATATAAGCATATGATTAATTTCAATGACATTTTCACAGAGTAAAGTGTGCCTGATCATATATTTATCTTCATAACAGAGAGTATGACTGAAAGAAGACTGTCTAGAAGAACTTGCAGTATATTTAGTAAATGCATGTTTACCAAATTATCCATGAATTAATCGAATACATTTGGCTTACACTAAGGTATTTTGGAAGGAAATGGTTAATTTGAGAAACTTTCTCAATTCTTTCTAAGAGCTTTTTGTGTTTTACAGATTTACTTATTCCTTTTCTTTCAGTAAAGCTTAGTCATGCTTTGTGTGTTTCCATAATTAATGAAATTACCTGTAATTAGTATAAATACATGCAGTCACATTTATAAGATTAAATTACAAAGTACAATGCAGTAATTGTGACAGGTAATGCCATAGAGGAATATCTATTAAACTTATTAAATGTATAGTCTGCGAATATTCCGAAGCTAGTATTTAGAGCTGAATATCAAACTTGTTTAAAGATCAACAGCAGATGGGCAAATTTTACAAGAATAACTGGAGCTGGTCAAAAATACTGTGAGAAAGAATTAAAAGCTGAAATTTTCATAGAAACACATCCATTTTCCAAAGTGCAGGTGAGTTTTCATTGCTTTGCAGGGACTCCAGCAGACCTGCAATCTGAAACTAGGTGTACATTGGGACTTTATTACTAAGACTAGTTTGAAATCTGGCTATTTTGGGATTAAAGTCTGGTTTCTCACCTGGACATCTGAGAACCTGTATGGCACTCTCTCATTCTCCTGGTTTCTAGAGCAGAGATTATAGCTTACCTAAAGCCCAGGTAGGTACTTCTACTTCAGAGTAAGTGTTGAGGAGCTCATGGCCCCCTGCTGCAGATGGGGCTTCTCTTCCAGCTCTGGAGATTACCAGTCTTGTTCTCTCAGGAGTTGGAAGAAGGCATTCATTTCCCCATCACTGCAACTGCTGTCTTTTTTGATCCTGATAGTTTCAGAGCTGTATGCTATGGCCAGGTTAGCTAAAATTTCACTGCCATAACTGAAGAGGTTCATGCACCAATATATAGTGGGGGTCACCCAGCTAGAAAGAGGCTAAGCAAAAAAAGGACCCAGGGATGCTGGTGGACACCAGGTTGAAAATGACCCAGAAATGTGCCCTTGCCTCAAAGAAGGCTAATGGTATCCTGGGCAACATTTGAAGTGTTGCCAGCAGGTGGAGGGAGGTGATTTTCCCTATCCACTCAACACTGGTGAGGCCACACTTGGAGTGTGTCCAGTTCCAGGCTTCCTAGTACAAGAGAGATATGAACATACTGGCAACAGTCCAACCAAGGGCTATTGAGATGATAAAGTAACTGGAGAATCTCACTTGTGAGGAAAGGCTGACAGAGCTGGGACTGTTCAGCCTAGAGAAGAAAAGGCTTAGAGGCTCTTTTCTGCAGCATATCAATTTCCTTCTGAACATCAGGAAACATTTTTTTACTGTAAGGGTGATTGAAAACTGGCACCAATTGCCCATGGAGGTTGTGGAGTCTCCATTCTTAGAGGTCTTCAAAACACTTCTAGACATGATCCTGGGTAGCTGGCTGTAAGCAGTCTTGCATCTGCAGGGCTCTTGTACCTGGAGACTTCCAGAGGTCTCTTCCAACCTCAACCATTGTGTGATTCTCTGAAAAACCCATAACAAGAGGTGATAAACCATTAACTATACAAGCTGAATTTCCTTTACAGGAATAGTTTATATAACTGTGTTTGGACAGAATGAATTTTCACAGGTGAAATCTTACCTAAAAAAAATCAACAATAATGCGATTTGAATTTTATCGCTGCTAGGACTTTGATGATTGCACCAACACACAAACAGATTATGGCAAGGTCTGGATATAAAAAGTGGCTATGCCAGTTTTTTATGACCCTTTACAAACTTCACATAAAAAAGCTGAAGAAAGTTATCTGCAAATGGCTTATTTCCATGTAATTATATTCGCTTTTATTAACTTAACAGCACTGTAATATTAATGCAAGTTCTGTGCTTGTTAAATACATAAATTATTTTTTTTATGCTTGAAGTTATTTATAGTTTGATTTACATTTTCCACATGAGACACTAACTTTGTATTCCAAACTGTGTTATATGACAGAGCTGAAACATATTATATATATTTGACTTCTGCTTTGCTTGACAGTAATAAGCAGTGCTCATTTAGATGCAGCTTAGGCATCAGGCATATTACTCTAATAGTATTACTCTGTCAGAAAAGAAGAGTTATTTGCTCAGAACTAAAAACGTATTTAACGTTACTGTGTCCTCTTAGTCTTAAAATAAGATCTAGGTCCATTTGACAGGTACTGTTGAGCATATCATTTGCTAGGCACTACTATTTTGAACAGCATATGCATTGTAAAATATGTCTGTGATAAAAAAATTCATATTCCTTCAAGATTTTCTTAAACTCTTGCTTTTTTTTTTTTTTTTTGCAGAAGGTACTATTTCTAAGCAGGAAAAATTGAAAAGATTTTCTAACTTAATGGTGATTTGGAGAATTAATGACATTGCACTAAGTTGTTTCTTGTGGCTACAGAAATCATAGGTGAATGTCATTACATGTGGTAATCAGATTCGCTTCAACACCATTAAAATACACATGAATATAAACATAGCAAAGGAGGATAATTTTAATATGGAAGCTATTTACTGAATTACCATGATCCATTTGACCGTGACCCTGCAATTAATGAAAAACCTTTGTCTATCTACATTTGTTAATCATGCTTGTATCCTCCTTGATATATAATATAACTTCAAGAGGAATGAGGGTGGGAGGACTCTCATCCTTCTCAGAAAATTTTGCATAGATACAGGATGTAACTCTCCTAAGTGCTCAGCTGGTGAGAATGTGGTAATTCTCATGGGGCACACGTGGATCACCAGGTAGACGGTGGAAAAGGAATGTTCACTCAATTCAAACTGTTAGCTGTACTGTATCAGCTTTTGGCTTCACCACACACACCACCTCCTTATAGTTTCTTAGTCTCCTTTGTTAATTTCAGTGAACAATCTAGGCCTTTTTCTGATGCATTTGGAATTGTTACACCATATCTCTTACGCTGAATCTGCAGGATGTTCATACAGTTTAAAGAAAAATCTTACGTGTGTGAATGGAGTGGAGGGCAAATTCCTCAGTACTGAATTAATAACTGATTTTTACTCTGTTAACAAAGCATATTGCTTCATTTTAAAATGCTTGGGGAAAAAAATAAAGAAAATATTGAGACCTTGATTAAAAAAAACATACGGTCAGCTTTTGTACTCCAGAAATGTCTTTTCTTTAAAAAAAAAAAAAAGCTATGCACACATCCTTTTGTTGTAAAGCTGAAATTATCCCAAATAGCACAAGATCACACACGAAATTTTCAGCCCAAGTGAGTCCCTGAAGCCCCTTTACTTAACTTGGAAACATAGATCTATGTTTTGTAAATATATAGAAATTTATAATATTTTAATTTTCTTGTCTTAGAACAACAGTTCAGCTTTTAAAAATAATTTTAGTCCTTAAAACATTCAAATTAACATATTATTAATGTGGTAATTTCTGTATTCGTCACACTTTCTATGTGTAGTTCTGTGTGATGACAGACTGGTTCAGTGGTAGCTTGACTTTTTAACATGAAAACTTCACTTCGTTATGAAGTCAAAGAATTACTGAGATGTAGTTGGACTAAACTATAATTTTGACCTCTGAGTTGCTTGTTTAACTAAAGAATTAGCTCTGGGAATGATTATTGTACATATTTGAGCTCTTACTGAAGGTTCAAAAGTTGTATCTGACTGTAAGGTGAGCTTAAGGGGGGTATGCATTGTATAAGGTTTGAGAAATATTAGGAGATTGTTCTCAGAGATATCTTGCTAGGGAAAAAACACAATAATTAGCAAATTCCATTAATTGAGGTATTTTTTCATAATCATAATTTGAGGAATTTGGTCTTTAGATCTAACTCTGGTTGACCAGAATTAATGGGCTGAAACTTCCATAGCAGACCTCAGAAAAACAAGCAAACATAGACAACAGTGTTCTCTCTGAATAAATCATTCTAGTATGACCCTGTGAGTGAACAGAGATGACACATAATGAACACTCATGCTCAAAATCTTCAAAAATCTCTCTGTCATAACACTATAATATAGCTTAAACATTCTTCCTATATATTCAAAGTAGCTAATTAGAAGGACATAGGTAACTGAAAAAAAATATGGTGGTGTTTTTTATTTGTAATCTATTACTTTTTTTACTTTATTATTTCAAAACAACTTAATCATATATGTATCCACAGTTTTCAGCAAGGTGTAAACGCCATCCTTGGAGGTGTTTAAATTATGTGTGAATGTGGCAATTAGGAATGTGATTTAGCACTGGACTCTGTAGAGTTAGGTTAATAGTTGGACTTTATCTTAAAGGTCTTTTCCAACCAGTACAATTCTGTAATTCTGTAATTCTTAATAACAGTATTTTGCAAACTATTAAGCATATTGAGGGTTACAGAGCACTGGAACAGGCTCCCCAGAGAGGTTGTGGAGTCTTCTTCTCTGGAGACTTTCAAGAACTGTCTGGATGCCTTTCTGAGTGATCTGTCTTAGTTTTTGGTGGTGCTCTGGCAGGGGAGTTGAACTTGATGATCTTCAGACGTTCCTTCCAACCCCTAACATTTTGTGATTCCGTGATTCTGTGAAACATTACATTCTAACATATTGTAAATAATTACGTGATTCTACATGGGGATGTCTTAAATAACTTAAATAAATACTATCAACTGTAGAGGGAATAATTGCAGCTTGGAACAGCTTCCAAGAGAGGTACTAAATGCCCAAGCCTGCCGGTGTTTAGTAGGCATTTAGACAATGCCCTTAATAACATGCTTTAACTTTTGGCTATCCCTGAAGTGGTCAAGCAGTTGGACAAGTTCATTGTTGTCTATTCTGTTCTGATTCTATTCTACACTAAAGATAGTTGGTGTTTGTGGCCAATTTTCCTACATGCTATGATCGAGTCCCTATAAAATAAGTATAATTTATTTCCAAATAGTTTTCCATTAGTTACTGTTCCTAATGGAAAAAGACATATTTAATCTCTTTCTAAATTGCATAGATAACTAAGATGAAGATTCAGAAATATATCAAATAAATTAGATAAGCAAAAAAAGAGAACACCATTTGCCAGTGTGTTGTGTATTCAGTATTGGCTTAAATTACATGATATCGAACCAGTGGACTAGGAAATCTGTTCTGTAAGATGTTATTGGTGATAGATTGATTATTGCTGTATAGATTTAGGTTAGACATTAGTTCTTTAATATGAGGGTGGTGGATCACTGGAACAGGTTGCCTAGAGAGGTGGTGGGGGCCCCATCCCTGGAGACATTCAAGGTCAGGCTTGATGGAGCTCTGAGTAATCTGTTCTAGTTGGAGATCTTCCTGCTTAGTGTAAGGGGATTGGACTAGATGACCTTTGGAGGTCCCTTCCAACCCAAAACATTCTATGATTCTATTTATAATTATCTCAATTTGGGAGGAGTTTAACATCAGTTTGCAACATAGACATAAATATGAAAGTAACCCTTGACTTTCAGAACCTTATCATTAAACTTGCATGTTTTAAGTCCATTCACTACATTTCCATGGAACGTCAGATTCAAAACAAATTGCTATTAATTGCTATTGAAGTTCTCTCCACCTATTAAGCATATTTGTCTTTTTAACTGTAAAGGCAAAAATTGCTTTTCTTTTCATTGGGAAAAAAAATAAATAGTTTTGTAAGCTTCTAAAACACTACAGCAAATAGGTAGTATCATCTTTCAGTTTAGAAATACAGCTTGTTTGCCATTTTGTCTAAAATAACTACAATTTTCTTCAAATGGATAGTGACATTCTGGCCAGATACCTCAGGTGTTATTAATTCTAATTCTACCTCTCCTAACAACATCTATCTATATATATCTCTAAGAGTACATATGAATATTGTGCATTGTTTATTTATAGGTGTTTGTGCATGTGCATGAATCGCTATTACTTAGATAAGATAAACTTTCCAAATAAGAAAATACCATTGATTCTAGGAAAACAGAAGTTTTATGGGTTTTAGTCAGACAGCTCATTCTTACAAATGTGTTTAGTTTTCTTGCCTTTCAGTTCCAATGAATTTTCACTTATGTGGCCAATAATAATTTTAAAAGATTACAGTTTTGCTACTATGCATTTTTAGCTCAGAAGATGCAAACACTTGTAAAGTATTCTTTAGAGTATGTTATTACCAGAAAAGTGGCTGTACTCGTAGAATATGCTTATAGTGTAAATATTTTATTTATGTGCTCTAAGACATATCTACTTGCATTACTTATTATTTGTCAACTTGAAGGCAGATGAAATTCAGTACTAGTCAAGTACCAGGTATTCCACACTGCAAGACAATTTCAACAGCTCATACAACATATTAAACTGTAAATTAACAGTAACTGCTCAGGAAAAAGCACTCAGTGATATAATAGGCTGTTCAATAAAAACAGGATTGTTCTTAATTAAGTAGGCTGTTCGTGATCAAAGAGTGAAGTTACTATTTTCTGTTCAGAGAAGAAGGAAATATTGTTGTACTTTTACAGAAAAAAAACCCAGAAAAATCTTTTACTACAGAATGCTATCTGAATTCTCAATGATTCTTCAAAACAAACAGAATTGAAACTAATGCAGGCAATTAACATTGGGGAGTTTGTGGGGGCAGCATGGAAAAATACACTGACAAAGTTATCAATTTTTAGGGTTATTTTAAATGAATGCCGTAATAAAATGAGAAAGCAAGTGACTGGTGCTCAGATTGTAGTGAATGTAATTTGCCAACTCCTAGTAGCTCTTTCTTACTAGTAGAACAAGAAGATCCAGGTAGAAACTCAAGACATTAAAAATGGACAACAGGCAAAGAATTAATACAGCAAACATTATTAATCTGACCATTTCTTGACACATTATTGGTATGAAATTTTTATATGAATACTAATGAAGTGATCTATTATTATCCTGGATAGGATAAATATATTCAGATTCTGTACAAAATATAAGTCAAGTAAAAACATGGAACTGGATGAAACAAATTCTTACTAATGTCTGCTAAGATTTGGTTTGTTACGGAATAAGTAATTTCCTTTAGATCATGTGCAATTTCTTCAGACACAATAAAGAAAATTAGAAGCCTTTTTCATTGTTTCCAGCTTTTATGTCTAGCTTGCTTAATTCATTATTTCTATCCTTTTCCTACCCATTCTATTGACAAATCATTCAAATTAAATCCTCTATGTAAGTTTATTTTTTGTCTTTTTTCTTTCTTTTTTGGGGAATAATGCTGTTCACACTACAGTTCTTGCCTTGAAAAAATAGCACTCTTAGATCTACCTTTCCTTCCTTTATCCTTTTTTCTCCCTTTCCTCTCATCAGGGTCTTACGATTTGTCTCTTATTTTTCATTTGTTAGAAGACTGTATGTTGCAAGGTTATATGTTTGTATTGCAATCTCCAAGAGAAGTGTGAAAACTTTAACACTGGGAACTTTAGAAAATGTTAGAAAAAATTCCAATGCTGTAAAACAGGGCATTTCAAACTTGTTTTGAAGGCAACATGGTTCTTGTGGCTATTGACGCTTCTCTCTTTTTTCAGGATTTTTTCTGTCAAATAGAATAAGAAGAATTTTTTTTACCATTTATCACCACAAAACATGCTGTCACATTTTTTTGTGATATAAAACACTGGTAAAAAAATTGAAAAAGTTTGAGTATAATATAATTTATACATACAGAAGCTTAATTTAGATGTGATTGACAATTTGAGAAAATAGAGGGAAATGTTGTACTTTTACAATTTTACTTCCTTTAGCCACTGTCTAATTTTTAAAACATACTGAGGCTTTCCTTTGGAAGGGAGAGTTAAACCATTTATCTTAAGTTAAACTGATGTCAGTCTTGCTAGAAACACCACAGACAGGTAAGAGAAGGAAAGACTGAAAAGACACTAATAATTCAGAAAACTATAATGATGGAGAGATACAGGAATCCAATACAAACTTTTAATGTAACAAAATAATATAAATAATAGACATATTTGTAGATAACCATTAAGCACTTTTTTTTTTTTTTTTTTTTAGAACTTAAGATGAAAGCATTTTTTTCAAGGAATATGCAGGGAATAAACCAAAATAATAAATCTCTCTGAAATGTAGCTCTATTACATAAATTAGCCATGGGCTTTGATCCTGTTGAGACCTGCATGTCTGTAACTGTATGCGTGAGAAATTTAATATTCAGCTTAGAAAAGCATCTCACAGATATAGTTAGCAAACTACACAAATGAAATAGGATTAAATAGGATCTGTAAGGAACTGGTGAGTACTTGAAAATATTATTATTAAACCATCCAAATTTCTTTTAGTACTAAGCTGGCACAGTAAAAAAGCATGGGAAATTCACTGATACATCATGCTGTTACAGCCCTTAGGACACTAGCAGGCTTTAATGGCCCCATCCCATACATCATACCATTTATCATATAATGCTGTAGTATACACTGACTATCTTTTTCAAAATTCGTATTTTCTTTGTTAGTAAATGGAGTAAGAACCATTTCTTCAAAAGTCTCTTCAGACATTAAAACAGAAAGTGAAAGGGAAATTCCATTAATCCTGACTCAAATTAATTCCTTCTTTAACTATTTGAATATATTTACTTTGGCATTGAGCTTTGGAATAGCTCAGACTTCTCTATGCCTCTTCATGGAGACATGTTTCAATATTAGTGTCATGGTTCATTTCTGAATTAACTAAGCTACACTAGGTAAAGAACACTAATTATGGGTTCATGTCATGCATATGTGAATCAATGTCATTTCAATAATCCTCTTTATATATTGCTTTGCTAGTTGTAAGCATAAATCCTTTCAAAAAGAATTCCTCAATAGGACAAAAATATTCCCACTTGTGGATCTACCATTCATGAGAAAACCTCTTCCTGAAGGTCCAGGATTAGGCTGAACAGATATTAGTCTCCTGCCAAGGACAGGCTAGATCTTCTGCTTTTTTTTTTGGTTTTTTTTTTTTTTTTAATTCCACAAGGCTTGCAGAGATCTAAATTGATGCATAATTTTATCATCATTTTCTTCAAAGGGGATTGCTCACCATGTATAAAGTGAAACACCTAACAGTCCATACAGGAATAGGAAAGTGAATAGTAACGTTGAGCACTGCTTGTGGATGGTACTAAGCTGAATGGAGTAGAAATAAAACAATAAAAAGCTTGCGGAAAAATAGGAGGTGAAAGCAGATAATGAAAATGAAGAAAAAAATAGAAAAAAGCACAAATGGGAAGTGTGTAACTAGTTTTCAAAGTGTATTTGATCTCCACTGATTCCCGTCTTTTGAGGGATGATTTCTGAAGCATGTATTTCTAAAGCTAATACAGATTATCTTCCAATGCTTAACTTCTTTCTTTCTCACCTAATCCTCCAGTATCATCAAATACAACAAATACATAAACTAGCAGAGTTAAAATGCTAAAAAATCTAATTAAAAGATAAGTTATTACAGAACTGTCTTTTTTTTTTTTGTGAATAAATGAACTCTAAGCACTACATCTCTGACCTATCCGAAGTATAAAGATAAGTAAGAATATGCTTATCTTTATTCACAGAGAGTTACCAGATTTTTTTCAGAAATGTGGCCATGTTGCTTAACAATTTCTGTAATGAGCCTCCATTTTAAATGGTCATGTATCAAATACATACAAAACAAGGCATTCAAAACAGCAATTTTAGAAAAATTGGGAAGTTTATATAAATGGGAATTATTTGGATTTTGGGTTGATTCTGAAACCTGATCCTAATTTTTCAGTGAAATTTATATTTCGGTGCCAACTGAAACAAGCCTAGCTTAGGAGCCCCTTTAAGCTGAAACTACATGAAGCCTAGAGATGCAAAGGGAAAGTATTGCGCATGCCCAGTCTCTTCTGTATCTTCCCTTTATACCAGTTTATGGTTACTTTTAAAGAAAGGATAGGTTGTGAGATTACGACCATTCTTATATGAATCTCTTTAGTTGCCTGTGATCAAACCGAAGTAATCAAACAGGTACATGTAAAAAAAAGGTGCTAAGAAATTGAAGAGTGATCTGCTTTAATAGCCTGATAGTTCTTAAACCATTGTATTTACAGCAATGAGACCACAAATAATATATAGTCATCTATCTCTCTATTTACATGTAAAAGCCCTTACCTTTACATTACATAAAGCCTTGTTTACTTGCATGGAATTGTGGTTTTGAGGAAAATAATTGAAGGTTGAAGTAACATACTTTTAAACATTTTTTTTTTTTTACTTCTAAGCGTTACAGTAAAAACTTAATACTTTGTGTGAACCAGCTCCCCCCCCTGGAACCTCAAAACACAGAATACCCAGTGAAGTAAACAAAGCAGAACCCGTGGAAGACACACTGATACAGCTAATTAACGTACATGTGTGCAATTATGCAGCTAAGCAGGAGGGAATGATGAACTCTTTAATCCTATTAAGAGTACATAAGATAGTACTTTGTATTTCAATTGAAAAGAAAAGTTCTCTAAATGCTAACACACTCCTGAAACAGCAAATTAATGGAGTGAAAACCTGAAAGTACAGTACAGATCAGCTTCTTTTGTCTTCCTGTTTAGCAAAGTTTAAGTCTTTTTTCTTGGATTTGTGGAAGCCAATGAAAGAGTTCTTGTGTTTGGTAGATTTTTCCCCTAAAAGAAAGTTTAGAAAAATATTTTAATGTTATCTCCTTACTAAATAGCAGTTATTGCACTTATCTGTCAAACCAAATCTTTACAGTAAGAAAGACTATTTTAACTGTTCCTTATGTGTTAATAGAATGTTGTGGTGGCTTTGTGTATTAAGGATTCATGACTGATTTCCCTGTATCAGATAATTCATCACTAATCCTAACATACCTAAAGCAGAGTTCATCACTCTGGTAAAAATCAGCTGTATCTTCATATCAGTTGATATAAAAGTTCAAAACCTAATTAAAAGAAAATTTATTACAAAAATCCACAGCATTTTGCCAAGGCTAGTCAGAAATTGCAACTGGTATGTGTTGATTCACAATTAAAAAAAAAAAAGTAAATGCTAAATCCATGTATGTGTCTATTCTTCTTTCATCTTTATATGAGGAAGAATGTTTAGGCTGATTTGTAAGAGAAGCAATGTCTACCTTCCTTAAGATGTAACCTGGAATTATTAAACAATTTTTCTAAAGGACAAAATAGCATCTACACATGTATTTAAATTTGCCAAAGAAATGTTTTAATATTGTTAAAATGGTCTATTTTCTTATTGAACAATATTAGTCAGTGAGGCAGAGAGTTTTTTCCTCCTTAGAACTGCTATTTGGATTATTGATGTGTGACTGGGTCTGATTTCCCAGGTGACTGGGACAAAAATATTTATTGTAAACAGAATAAATAATTCGAGCTGACACAAAAGCAAACCCACTAACTTTAATTCCTGTTTTGATAAATATTCTTTTAGTGTTTATCAGCCCATATCACATAATTGCTTCCATGCTAAATAAATATAAATATTATTTACTTGTCATGAAAAGTACTTAAATATGTCAAAAGAAAAAATGGCTCAGATTCCAGTCAGAAAAATGCAAGCTCGAAACCTAAGTAGCTTTGGAAGCAAGAATTCTGCTGAATTTTAATAACTTATATCTGAAATGAGGAAAAGCTTAACTGTTCTTGTTACCTCAAAAACAGTGTTTTTCTTTTTAATAATTAATGGTTCTAGTGCTGCCTCATCTTCTGATCCTTACTGTTTCTTAGCCTCTCTCTCTCTCACATTGGCTTTTAGATGTGTCTAACTTCAGTTTAACCTTAATGAAATTCAAATTTTTATGTTTCCTGAAAGCAAGCAAACAAATGAACAAAAAAACCCCATCCTGTATAGCCAATTCTCATACTCCCTTATTTCACTGCTTAAAACCTTACCTTCTTCCTGTCACTCAAGATTATGCTACATAGCTCATCTTATATCTTGACAAAATCATTCAAACCATGCAAAGTTGTCCTTGTCTTAGACATTTATTTGAATATGACTATATCTATGCTTCTGTCTTCAGTTCCAGAGCAGCCATCACTTGGAGCTCTGTACCCTGATACAAAAAACTCGGTTTTATTACCTACCTGATAGTCAAGAAATCCCATGTAGATGATTCACAAGAACTCTCCTCCTACCAGAGAAGTTTTGACCTATACTTATTGTTTTAGCTGCTAGTGTAAGTCTGTCCTTACTCCTCTCAGATATTGGTGAACTGCTGAGAACACATAGAACCTCACCTCTTCTCAGTCTGTCCTCTGCACAGTCTGACTTTGAGATGTTTGTATCATTTTTGTTACTGACTTACTCTAACAGTATCCATATCAGAAACCTATGGAAGGATAACATCTTCTGTTAAAAACGCTCTCAAGCCATACTAGTGAGAAATAGAGGAACACATGGAAGTTATCTTACTAGAGAGTCTTCACAATAGGCTCACAACTCACAACGTAAGAAGAAATGTATCTCCTGCTAAAGTTGGGAGGCTATGATCAGAAACATAGGAAACATAGGAAACATAAGAAAAATCAATAGAACTTAGCAGATACATTTTTTTATTAATTATTGGACTTTTTCTTGGCTATGTTTTCTATTGTACATAAGCAGGACAAGATAAAGAGTGCAGGTCTCAAGCCACTTCCTAGGACCAAAACCACTGCAATAAACTAAGCCTGTGGTGCCAGTTGTCTCAACCTCCTCTTTGTAATGCAGAGATCTCATCGATTATCCAAAAAAAATTATCTGCAAGACTTAAACCAGCCCATACCTACCCCCCCCCCTCCTATCTCAGAGGACTGAGAAGATAGTAGTTTTACACAGGGAGAAAAGTGGGGGTGCAGTGGGCAAGAACTGTATAAAAATCTGGGACTCTATAGGTGCATTTGAAGCACTTCCCCACCAGGAACCACTTCCCCACTGACGACATCGCTGGACCGTGGGTGGTAACTATTCTCTCGCTTGCTGTCCTCTTATCTCTGTGCTTTCTCCTTTCTTTTCTGTCTCTCTTTTCCTGCCTGTCCTATCCTCTCTAGGGACCTTTGCTGTGTTGCTCTAATAAAAGTTTGTTGTGTGCGTGACATCTGACCTTGTTTGCGTCCTAATTTCACCATTTGGGATCACCTTTATAAAAAATTGCCACGTATCCGAATACTGGATTGTGACATACGTTGCATTGGGAGCCTTGAGGAATATGTTGTATTCGAGGAGTGAGGGATCTCCAATAGGTCATGCCTGCTCTTTTTAGCCTTGTACTCAGGGCTTGAGAAGCATATATGTTACTGCTATAACCTGTAGCTTAACATATCTTAAGGAAAGGTAAACTGTATGTGTTTGGAGGGGTGGAATGTAGTGATCCTCATCAAATGACCACTGTATATCAAGGAATCAGTGACCCACACAATGGTTAACCTGAGCAGGCACATGCATGTGGCATGCCCTATTGTGCTGCATGTCCAGCACAGCTTCCAGACCAGGTTGTGCTGGATATTGTCACAGCAGAGAGAAGGACTTAAGGTTGCTTAAAGAATCACCATTACAGATATTAGAAAATTTATTTTAATGTGAATTTGTGAAAGTGTGAATTAACAGAGTTCAATGGCAAGGTTCACTCTATTACTTATTGTGTGGAAGGAACATATGAAGGTTGGAATCAGGTTGGTGTGATTTATATAGAGACTGGGAGAAATGGTTTATACAGAGATTGAGGAAATTGAGTCAGGATTGGGTTGGAATAATTTACACAGGGATCAGGAAGAAAGAATGAGGGAGGCTCTCCTGTTGAGTCATGAAATTTAAAATAGACCCCCTTGCTTTCTAACTCCTTCTATTACAACAAATCACAACATTAAATTATATTATTTTCTAGCAAAATTTGATTAGCCTGTAAACAACACTTTTTTGTAATCAACACTTGCTTCAAAATTCAACAGTTTCTAAAGTAAACCACACACAGACATAGAGGTTAACTTATGATTAAGATATTTCTATCTCTGCAGATTATAGTAAATTCTTCATACCAAATAGTCCTTGAAACTTCATAAAAGTGTTATACTCACTTTTTCAATTCTTGAACTTTGCAAAATGAAATTGTAGTGAATTTCTCACTCTTTTGATCCTTGAACTTCGCAAAGTTGAGTTATAGCTAATTACTCCCTCTTCCTTCATTGGTGTCTATCAGAACACAATTTAAATTATGTCGTGAAGTACAGGGTGGCAGCCTGCTGTGATCCAAGACAGCTCTAAAGGGCCACACTTTAGGAAAGATATTTGTAGGGTTGCAAGATTGTTGATTTTGACCAGTACTTTTCCATTGTGGCTGCAATTTTTTTCAGGTGATCTTTGGCAACTTTCAGAGTGGGCTGTGGTCTGGTCAGGAAGTGTCTCGGCACCCAGGCAACTGGAGTTCCAGGTACGGTTAGGGAATACCTAATTGTCCCAACTCACTGCACTTATACCAGGACAAGCAGGCAGAAGATTCTTTCTCCTCACTGCTCCAGCAGGCAAGGTCAGAAAGTGCCAGTTTGTCCCAGCCCACTCCACCTGCTATTGAAACAAGAACAATTTTGGCCCCACTAGCCCTGTAATAAAAAAAAAAGAACAACATTGGTTGGTGTTGTCATTGTGATGTGGCCCGGGAGGGTCTGTACCACAACATGCATCCATCATGGCCTTCAGTCTCCATTGTGCTGTAAAGTCTCCTTGACCATAAGATAAAGTCAGTCAACTCACCATACCAGAAGAAGCATGCAGGCAGCCTCCACTTGTGTATGGAGTTGCAGCAAAAAGTTTTCATGCAAACATCCCTTTTTGAATAGAATTCTGGTGTTTTTTTTGAGAAATTGTATATAATACAGCTGGAATGAACAAAAAGGGGTAACATCTCTCCTCCTGCCTCACACCTTTGGAAAAATCCATCTGGGCTTCATCTGATGCTGCATGAATGCAAGGTCCTAATCATCTGAAGACAAAAGTTTTGCCATCTGTATTCCTCTTACTCTGTCTTATTAAAGCAACTCTTTTATTAAGCCATTTGTTTTCATACCTTTCTCATTGAGTTAAAGAACCCTGCACTGTCTGTCTCTCACCTCATTCCCTGTCCCCCCAGCAGTGCAGCAAATATGGTCAGGAATATATTACTGTTATGCCTACAGGTGAATCAACCTGTCCTGGAACTACAATTGCATCAGTCAGACATGCTTTCATGAGGATGAGTAATTTTAGACCTGCTAGTGACCTTACAGTGACGATAAATATAAACTTAAAGAAAACACCCTTAAACCAATTATTCTTCCTCTTCTTCCACAAGTAAAAAAAAAAAAGATGTGGTGAGGCAAGGATTTAAAGATATTATTTGGGAGTTTTATTTGAGATTAAAAAAGAGCACTCTTATCAGACTGTGTTCTGTGGGGTTTGATTTTCTTAGAATAATCTAGAGTGTCTGTCTTTTTGAAATATGACATGAATGTGAGAAAGCCAAGATGTTCTTCAGTTAGCTCTGATGTTACTTGTAAGTTTACAAGCCATGACTCTTCCACTTCATATTATTTTGAGTCTACATAGGACTGCTATGTACTATGTCTTTTTCTGTAGACTATTCTGTGCTATTTAAAAACAAATTTAAACAATGAAACAAAAATGAAGGAAAAGATCTACTCCATATTCCATATCCTATGTCTCTACAGGCCTGGTAATACCATGCTATGTCAAAGAAATGAGATTATCAATTCTGGAAGTGGTATGAAGATGTGGAAGGAAAGTAATCTAGCATGAATATGAAAGAGGGTATATATTCCACTGTCATGGTTTTATGACTATGGCCTTGGAAGAGTGCTTTAATGGAGCTGGTGTCTCAGACCAACCTACTTACACAAGGCAGAGACAGAGATGAAACTTTTTTCCCTCATATAAAATACGAAGTGTGTCATTTTTACGAGTTGCTTAGGATTTGTTTCCCTATTTTAAGAGTTCTCAGCTCTGAAGACTTTAATAAATTCAGTGTTTAAATTTCAAAAGCTAAATCTTACCATTGCTGAATTTACTAGATCACTGAGATGTGAAAGATTCAAATGCAGTATTATAGAAGGAATTATGTGAAAAAAAAGGTGAAAATTTCAATTAATTTGTTCCTTTCATGGTTGATTACCCAGAAGTAGAAAAACTTACAGCTTTACATTATGTAAAAAAAATTAAAAATAATATTTGTTTTTTACTATGAGGAAGGAAGAAATGCTCACAGGAATTATATTCTGCAAAATACTGTAGACCAGCTAAATTGCCCATGCTTTTGGTAAAATGTCCATGTGCAAATGAGCCTTTGCTATATGTTTCCCTAATATTTCTTGGGAAATCTCTTCATATGTGACTTCCGTTTTCCTTTTTTTTTTTTTTTTTCTGTGGTGTAGTAGTCTGCACAAAAGTAAGAATGCTAGTGATGGCTATAATGAAAAAGTCACGTAGGTAGATACCAGTACCAGTGTAATGATGTGAAATTCTCTGGAAAGTTGAATTGAAAAAAATTAAATATTTTCTAGGGCTTCCTTTATGAAAAAGAAAAAAAAACAACACCAACCCACAAAAAAAACCCAGAACAAAAAAAAGAACAAAAAACCCAAACCAAACCAAAACCAAACAACCAACCAAAGCAAAACAAAACAAAACAAAAAACCATAAAAAACCCCCACCCAAACCCAAAACAAACAAACAAACAACAACAAACAAACAACAAACAAAAAAAATCCAACCAAAATACGTATTTGCTATTTCAGTATTGTCTTTATTGTTCTATGGATTTCAAACCTATTTAATTACTCAGTATGTGCCCTAAATGTTTTAGACCTTTTTCTTATATTTATTTATTTTTTCTATATTATTCTTCTTCGTTGAATCATCCATTGCTATTTTATCTTGGATAAATATTTTATATCTTCTGAACTGTGTACATCCACTGATTGACTAATTGACCCATTATACTGAAATTGAATGAAATTATAGTCCAGTTCCAGAGCCAGTAACAAGTGAGTTTTTAAAAACTGAAAATGATGTAAGGAAAAGCTACACACTCTTGCTTTTTGAGTCTGAGTGTTCCAAATACTTGCTACAAAGTGAGAGTAAAATTTTTCAATGTGACTACATATTGAAGTCAACAGTGTTGATCAGAAGTAAGACTTCTGGTGAAATACAAATGAACTGATGTTTTATTTTAAGTTTCCACAAGATGCTCATAAATTAAGCAAAACCACAGCCTGTTCACAGAGAACCATAGAATCATAGAATCACATTAATGTATGGGGTTGGAAGGGATCTCTAAAGGTCATCTAAAGCAACCCCCTTACAATAAGCAGAGACATCTCACACTAGAACAGATACTCAGAGCCCCATCAAGCCTGACCTTGAATGTCTCCAGGGATAGTGCCTCCACCAATCTGTTCCAATGCCTCTAGGCAATCTGTTCCAATAATCCACCACTCTCATATTAAATAACATTCTAGTTTAATTTACTTTTGATATTTGCAAATTAAGCAAGCTGAATTAAAGTAATTTTGCCTGCTGAGATGCATAAAACGACCAGTCAGCCTCACCTCTGTGCCTGGGAAGATCATGGAACAGATTCTCCTAGAAGACATGCTAAGGCACGTGGAGGACAGGAAGGTGATTTAGGACAGCCAGCATGGCTTTACTAGAGGAAAATCCTGCCTGACCAACCTAGTGGCTTTCTACAATGGAGTGCCTGCATCAGTGGACAAGGAAAGACCTACGGATGTCACCTATCTGGATTTCTGCTAGGCCTTTGACACAGTCCCCCACAACATCTTTCTCTCTAAGTTAGAGAGGTATGTGTTTGATGGATGTCTGTTCAGTGGATAAAGAGTTGGCTGGATGGTCATATCCATGGAGTAGTGGTCAATGGCTCCATGTCCAGATGGAAAATGATGAAAAGTGGTGTCCCTCAGAGGTCTGTACTGGGACCAGTGTTGTTTAATGTCTTCATTTATGGTATTGACAGTGGCATTGAGAGCACCCTCAACAAGTTTGCCAATGACACCAAGCTGGGTGGTGCAGTCAACATGCCAGAGGGAGGGGATACCATCCAGAAGGACCTGGGCAAGGTGGAGAAGTGGGCCCAGGTGAACCTCATGAGGTTCAACAAGGCCAAGTGCAGGGTCCTGCACCTGGGCTGGAGCAACTAGAGGTATGAATACAGGCTGGGGGAAGACATGCTAGAGAGCAGCCCTGTGGAAAAATACCTGGGGGTACTAGTGGATCAAAAGCTGGACATGAGGCACCAGCGTGCAATTGCAGCCCAGAAGGCCAACCACATCCTGGGCTGCATCCAAAGAAGTGTGGCCAGCAGATTAAGAGAGGTGATTCTGCCCCTCTACTCTGCCCTGGTGAGACCTCACCTGGACTACCACATCCAGCCCTGAAGCCCCCAACAAAAGAAGGACATGGACTTGTTGGAGGGTGTCCAGAGGAGGGCAACAAAAATGATAAGAGGACTGGAGCACCTCTCTTATGAAGACAGGCTGAGAGAGTTAGGGTAGTTCAGCCTGAAGAAGGGAAGACTCCCGGGAGACCTTATTGCAAACTTCTGATACCTGAAAGGGGCCTATAAGAAGGCTGGGGAAGACCTGTTCACTAGGGCATGTAATACTAGGGCAAGGGGTAATGTTTTCAAGCTAGAGAAGGGTAGATTTAGGTTGGACATGAGGAAAAAGTTATTTAATATGAGGGGGTGGATCACTGGAATGGGTTACCTAGAGAGGTGATGGAGGCCCCATCCCTGGAGACATTCAAGGTGGGGCTCTTGAGTAATCTTGATGGGGCTCTGAGTAATCTGTTCTAGTCCTGGTTATTGTAAGGGGGTTGGACTAGATGACATTTAGAGGTCTCTTCCAATCAAATGAATTCTATGATTCTATCAAAACAGGTAACTTAAAATGATATGGGGGCAGGAGAGGAGACAGAGAGGAGAGGGAGAGGGAGAGGGAGAGGGAGAGGAGAGGAGAGGAGAGGAGAGGAGAGGAGAGGAGAGGAGAGGAGAGGAGAGGAGAGGAGAGGAGAGGAGAGGAGAGGAGAGGAGAGGAGAGGAGAGGAGAGGAGAGGAGAGGAGAGGAGAGGAGAGGAGAGGAGAGGAGAGGAGAGGAGAGGAGAGGAGAGGAGAGGAGAGGAGAGGAGAGGAGAGGGAAGAGAAGCTGTTTTGTTCTCAAGTCCTTGTGCCAGAATCTAGATCAACAATGTAGAATATGTTTTTTGTCCCTTAAATTAAATTGAAATTTTAATTCCTTAGGTTTTCAAATTTATTTTTTTAATTTTTTTAATTTTTATTTTTGGGGAAGTGTAAAAGATCTGTAAATAGTTATAGGGACAGTGTTTTAACTATTTTTTACACCTCTACATCATACACTTGTAGACCTAAGACCAATTTTGGCCATCTAATTTAAGCAATAAAGAGAGTCTGGTACTTCCCACTTTATTCCATCAGATGTATTTCAGATCCTTACCTTCAGATAATTTCAACTGCACCATAGGCAGGTTGAGGGAAGTCCACTTGCCCCTTTATAACTACAGATGTCTCTCTTGTTGGTCTATTGTCAATTACTTTTGGATAATACTGTTTGATTGTTTCCTGTTTTTCAGAGCATTTAAAACATCACTTAGCCACATGATACATAGTTCAAAATATATTAAGTTACTAAAATATATTAAGTTTACAGTTACTATTCATCCAGCAAAAAAAGTCAAGGAAAAGTGTCTTCTGAGATTACTGATATTACTGGCTAATGATAAAGTAGTTACTGTTCAACAATCAAGAGAAACTTATTTCTGTGTTTATGTCATCAAAACTTGTCTTGTCAGTGTCTCAAATGGCTTCTTTCCATGCAGACTTCTAATTTTTTCTATTCTTGATAAAATCACTGCTTTTTCCTCACTCATATCCTGTACTCTCTGGAATGTTATTGTTCTATCTTTCTTTAGTTCTCTTTTTCATCTTTATATAAATTATTTACTGTCTCCTTTCATTCTGTAAGTCCTCCCTGAATTAGCCCACTTGCTTATATGGATTTAAACTCCACTTCTAATAAATTAATCTTGAATGTATCGATCTGTCATACTCCTTGTGTCCAATCTCATTATTTTATTGGTCTTCAGTATCTTTCTCACAGTCCCAGAAAGCCACCATGGTGAAAATGGATCTAATTTTCTTTCTAAAATCTTACTGACTACCTTTGTTCTTTGTTATGGTGTTTGATTGTTGTTCTTGTCTTTAAAAAATAAAACAATCTATTGTCTTGTCTTTTCCTTTCCTCACTGCAGACAGACAGTAAGCAAAGCTTATTGCATCCTTGTAATATTTGTTTCTTTTTTTGCTCCTGCTAACAAATTGTAGATCTATGCACTTTAGTTTTGGTCCTTCACATGCTTATCTCAGTGATATTAAAGGTATTCTCATCAAGTCTACAGGCAGTTATATTAATGGCTCTCTTTTTTGCCGACTATTTTGATCGTGGGGTTTTTTTTATTTTTGTTTTCAGTTTTTTGGAGTTGTTTTGTTTGTTGCTTTTTTTTTTTTTTCTTTTTTTTTCTTTTCATTATAGCACTGTACTTAATTCCTCATGGCTCACCTCTAATATTCTTGCAAACTCTTGAACACAAACATAGCACAGAGTATGATTTCTATCTTAACCACATTTTGTTTTTTTTTCATATTTCTTCCCTTCTCTGCAAATATAAGTAACATTAGTCCTACTTGCTTCTGTAAAGAGCTGCCAAAACAAGTAATTTCCTGTTTACTAGAAAAAATTGTATTGGTCTTTGAAGCTCCAGACCCATTCCACATGATCCTGGCTCCCCTCTTCTACCCACCTTTCATGTGTCCTTGTCTTCAGCAGCTTTCCTTTAGTTTTCAAATCCTTCTGAATAACGTATCTATTGCCTCACTATGAGACAATAATGAACAGGAGTACAAGTGCATATACATGTGCTTCACCAAGGCTTGTCAGAAATATTAGATGAGTTGATCTTTACAGTGTGATCTTTTTTTTATGATGATATTATTGCCACTTTCTTCTGTTGTTCTCACTGAACAACAATTCACTTTCTAATATTTGATAATTGCTATGTAGATATTTCTTAGTGTTTTAAAAAATAAGCCTGGTATCTTATGACAATCGGGCCTGTTCTTGTCTTTATCCTGGAAACCAAAGAACAATTAAGCACAACTGATAATCTTGTTACTGGGTTTATTGTGAGAACAGAAAATGTAGAGAAAATTATATTCAACAACAGTGCATCAAGTTTAGTGGATCTCAACATACAAAGTGTCCCTTTGAGCCACAACCTCTGTCTTTTTGTTGTTGTTTTCAATCCCTTTTAAAATATAAGATTATCCTTACAAGAAATCCATGTAAGAAGAAAAAAAAAATTACTCTTGTTCACTTAGTTATGCTCTGTTAAAATAAAAATTTAAAAAGTAATCTATTGCCAAAGTCTATAAATATATGTTGGAATATTCTCCTTTGTGAGGTGCTACAGAAGGTCTTCAGTGTATTTTTTGTTTTAATTGAAGTTGCAACAACAAGATTCATGTAACAGAGACTTCCTACTCCTACAATAGCTTTAAAATGCATTCAGAAGTCTTTGTATATATTCCTTGCTGACCTCATAATGATGCTAAGAAACAGTCATTTCACATAAGCCAAGCAGAGACCATTCATTAAACCAAATCTCAAGATACATGCTATTCATAATTGCAACTGAAGAAGACTGACAACTGTAGGTAAAGCCATACAGTGAGCCCATTGTCTGCTTGTGATTGCCATCAAGCAAAATGCTCTATGGAACTTAGCTATGAAGTACCTGTTATATTGTACCAAAACAACATCCAGTATTTCTAAGCATCCAGACCTGCTAATCTAATATTTTATATAAATCAGAGAACAAGTCTAGGTATATATATTTTTTGGTTCAAATGTAAATACAATAAAAAATTGAAATGTGGATGACAGTAACCATTTAAAACCAAAAACAAAGAGCTAATACTTGTTTACCAAAATTGCGTATTTCTGTTGTCCTGGTTTGAGCCAGGACACATGACATCATCCTGTGGGGTGACATGCCAGAATAAGTCTTCGAGAAAGGTAAAAAGATCATCCGAATTCTTCTGGATGATGGTTTTGCTGCTAAAAGAAACAAGGTCAAGAGACCTACATGACAGATCCAGTTCTGGACAACAGAGAGCTTTTGAACATATTAAAAACAAGATTATGCAGGCAATGGCCCTTGGACCAGTTCAAACATTTTTCAACATCAAAAATGTGCTCTACACCGGAGCTGGGTACAACGGTCCTACTTGGAGCCTCTGGCAGAAAGCACCAGGGGAGACTTGAGGTCGACCCCTGGGATTCTGGAGCCAGAGTTACAGAGGTTCCGAGGCCAACTGCACATCAACTGAAAATTAAATACTTGCAGCATATGAAGGAGTTAGAGGCACTTCAGAAGTCATGGGCACTGAAGAGCAGCTCCTCCTGGTGCCCAATTTAGCAGTACTGAGCTTCATGTTCCAGAGTAACCTTTCTCCTATCCATCATGCCACCAATGCCACTTGGAGTAAATGGACTGCTTTAACTACCCAGCAAGCTTGAATAGGAAGCCCTAATTGTCTAGGTATCGTAGAAGCGATGAGACTGGCCAGAAGGCACACACTTTGGAATGCCACCACAAGAAGTGGTGAGACAGGCTGAAGAAGCCCCACCATATGATTACCTACCTGAGAAAGAGAAACTATTTGCTCTGTTCACTGATGGCTCCTGACGCCTTATAGGGAACTGCTGGAAGTGGAAAGTTGCCATGTGGAGTGCTACATGACTAGTTGCGCAAGCAGCTGAAGGAGAAGGTGAATCGAGTCAATTTGCAGAGGTAAAAGCCATCCAGCTGGCTTTGGACATTGCCAAGCGAGAGGTGTGGCCGAGACTCTACCTCTGCATTGACTCATGGATGGCAGCAAATGCCTTGTGGGATTGGCTAAAGCAGTGGCAGCAGAACAGCTGGCAGTGAAAAGGTAAACGTATTTGGGTTGCTGAGCTGTGGAAAGACATTGCAGCTCAGATAGAGAAACTGGTTGTAAAAGTGCATCATGTAGATGCACACGTACCTATGAGTCGAGCCACTGAGGAACATCTATACAACCAACGAGCAGATGAGGCTGCTTAAGTGTTCCAAATAGACTCAGACTGGGATCATAAGGGTGAACTCTTTTTAGCTCAATGAACCTGTGACACTTCAGGTCATCAGGACAGAGATGCAACATACAGATGGGCTCATGACTGAGGGGTGGACTTAACCATGGATGTTGCTGCGCAGGTGATCCACGACTGAATTGTGCACTGCAATTAAGCAGGCGAAACACTTGAAACCTTTATGGTATGAGGGGAGGTGGTCAAAGTACAGGTATGGGGAGGCTTGGCAAATTGACTATATCACACTGCCTCAGACCCGCCAGGGTAAGTACTATGTGCTTGCAATGGTGGAAACAAGTACAGGATGGTTGGAAACACATCCTGCACGTTATGCCGCAGCCTAGAATACTATCCTGGGCCTCGGGAAGTACATCTTGTGGAGACACGGTACTCCAGAAAGAACTGAGTCAGACATTTCAAGAACAGTCTTATGACTGACTGGGCCAAAGAACATGTTATTCAGTAGATATACACCATATCCTTACCATGCACAAGCCTCAGGGAAAATGGTCTATTGGTACAAAGTTCTATTGTACAATGGTCTATTAAAAGCTACCCTGAAGGCAATGGGTGGTGGAACTTTCAAAAAGTGGGACAAGCATTTAGCAAAGGCGACCTGGTTAATTAACACCAGGGGACCATCAATCAGGCTGGTCCTGCTCAGTCAGACCTTCTACATACGGTAGATGGGGATAAAGTCCCTGTGGTACATGAAAGGAACCTCTTGGGAAAAAGTGTTTGGGTTTTTCTTGCTTTGGGTAAAGGTAAACCTGTCTGGGGTGTTGCTTTTGCTCAGGGACCTGGACATACCTGGTGTGTGATGATGAAGGATGTACCTTAAGAAAATCTAACTCAGGGAGAGAGTCCCTAATTTACCAGTTGGTAAAATAGAACCTACTTATAATGTACATGGTCTGGAATTAGAGGTGGAATGTCCTGGTTTAAGCCATGATGAAGCCAATTTTCTTTTACTATCGTTTTTTTCTTCAGTGAACTCTCTCTTTAGCAGCACACTGGCTGAAATTAACAGCAAGTTTTCCAGCTAGGGAACTGATAATGCCCGAATGTTCATAGTTACTGCTGAGAGACCAAAGACACTTTGCTTCGCTTGTTGAATCTGTTCCTTTGGACAATAAAGGAGCAGAAGACTCGTATATACAACCCTTCTGTAGGGAGGAGCAGACTAGACAGATGGTGGAATTGGCCAAACAATTTATTCCATCCACAACTATGTAGGTCTCAGTATAAATTCAGGGATCACAGAAGTCAAATCTCTTTTTCCTTCTTCTCTTCGGTCCATAGTGTTCGGTCCATGGTGTTCGGGAAAGACTCCATATCCTTTGATCCCTAGGCCCATGCATTCTTGTGAATGTGAATTCATAGAATCACAGAATCACAGAATTACCAAGGCTGGAAAAGACCTTCAAGACCACCAAGTCCAGCCTATAACCAACACCACCACATTGTCTAGACTATGGCACTAAGTGCCACATCCAGCCTTTCCTTGAACACATCCAGGGACGGTGCCTCCACCACTTCCCTGGGAAGTCCATTCCAATGTTTAATCACCCTCTCCATGAGGAACTACTTCCTAATATCCAACCTAAATCTCCCCTGGAGCAGCCTGAGGCTATGCCCTCTTGCCTTGTTGCTAGTTGGCTGGAAAAAGAGCCCAGCCCCCACCTGACTACAACCTCCCTTCAGGTAGTTGAAGAGAGTGATATGGTCGCCCCTGAGTCTCCTCTTCTCCAGGCTAAACAACCCCAGCATCCTCAACCTCTCCCTATAAGACTTTCCCTCTAGTCCTTTCACCAGCCTTGTTGTTCTCCCCTGGACCCACTCCAGCACCTCAGCGTCCTTGAAGTGAGGGGCCCACCTTCAGCTCTCTCCACCTCTCCATCAGATCTCCACCTTCAGCTCCTGTCTGCTTTGCTGCTAACTCCAGACGTGGTCCAGGACTTTCTTGGGACTCTCCATAACTCAGGAGAAGTGTCGCAGGAGTTGCTGGGGGTGGGTGGGACAATAGGGGATTTGCATGTACTTGAATGCATTTATTTTCTTTTATCACTACTATTTCATTAAAGCTGTCTAGCTTAGTTTTCAATCCAGAAAGCCTCTCTTTTTATTTTCTCTCTCCTTTCTCTATCTGGTTGGGAGAAGGAGGGGATTGAGAGCATTGTTGTAATTGGTTTAATGGCGGGACCTGAGTTAAACCATGACATCTATTTACATCTTCAAAAGAATGCAAGTTAATAACTAGTTACTATCATACATATATTTAAGTAATGAAAGTATTTTTATGTTGCATTTTTTATAAGGCCATTTTATATACTCTTAGTTAATTTTTCCCCTAACTGAATTATAATTAATTTTGTTGTTGTCGCTGACAAGTGAAAAAAAATCTCAGTAAAATAAAATCATAGAGAATGAAAAATTTGAGTCTTCATAAAACTTGTGATAATTTCTAGAAATAGTGGTATTGTGTGATATTATAATGAAGTGATTAAAAGGACTGAAGAAGTTGAGACAGAAAGAAACTACAGTCCTCTGATAAAGTGAAAGTTGTAAAACTGTCATATAATGGATGACTGTGGGAAAACAGAGCTTGAATATTGGTTTAACTTTCTTGGAAGCAGCTGTGCAGAGGAGTCGAGAGATGAGCAGTGCTTAACTGGCCTTGGACCTGACAAGTAGGCAAATTTATGTCTGGTAGGGAGAATAGGCCCAACTCTCTGGCAAGAAGGAATACATCGCTGTCCTTGTCTGCTTACCTTCAAACCCAGGTGCCTAATGGATACATGGCTGGATTGGGCATAACTTGTGAAGCATAGCAAAGGCTCTGTGATCAGAGGTCATGCAATAAAGGCCTGAATCTAAGCCTGTATGACTTCATCTGGTGATTTCCATGCGAAGTGAGCCCTGGGCATTAACAAAGCTTGAATTTACATATGAAGCAGGCACTGGGTGTCTCCTTTACCTTTTTCTTAATTAATAAGCATTATTAGTTTGTTAAGAACCAATAAATACACTAGTTATGACCTAAGTCTCACCTCATCAAAAGGTAATAAATTAGTTCTTTAATCTTTTTTTTGTGTGAGAAGAGAACCACTCCTGGAACGGGTCAATGGGCCTGATCCTCTCTTCTTCCCCCCCAGGAAGGGACATCTCCTTGGGTACGATACTGTGACTTTCAACTTTTGGGTAGGGGTGAAAGCATCTCCAGGTGTATTGTGTATTTTATTCTTTTTTTAAATATTATCGTTAGCACTATTAACATCTATTAATAGCACTTTTGTAGTCAGTGCATTTATCATCTGCTATTTCAAACTTGCTATATATGTCACCTTGATAAATTGCCTTCTATTTATATCAAACTACTTTGTATTTGCCACTTTTACTAATCTGTTCTCATGGCACTCCTCAATTGAAGACGGTGCAACAGACAAAAGTTAAGTGGTTGTACACATAAAAACATATAATACTTTATTCATAAACCATTGATTAAGTCCTGGGATGTAAGACTGCAGTCCAGAATTGCTTGAGTCAAGGTGAAATTGGCAACTGAGTAGAGGAGCCATGAGGATAGTGACAACAACTCATACAACATGTTTAGGCTGATCATGCTCTTGCAGTGCCCTTTTGTGATGCATTTAAACTCTTTTGTAGCCAGCCATACCTAATAACTCTTACATCTTCACAAATACTACAGGTATACATTAATTATATGTCTAGGAATTGTTTCACTAAATTTCTGACTCATAGTTCCTAGCCCTATGAGAACCAAATGTATTTTTCCGTTTCTGTGATTCTTTTGTTCTTCTTATTTGTTTTTAACCTATTCCAATATGATTAATATCTTCAATTTACTCATCAGTACTGTTATGACTCTGTTTCTAGGGCAAGGAATAGAAAGTAATGGGGAATAAGATTTTTAAACCAAATGGATACATTTTTTTTGGTGCTGCTTCTGCTTTCAGTGTTCACCACAGTTTTTAAAAGCCTGAGAATAGACTTCCATTCAAATTCAGGTGGTAATAGCATGAGAAATAGGTTATACCTGAAATTAAATGCCTAAAGGTTTGACAGAGCCTGTAGCCATCTGTCCTGGGTTTAGTCAGGTTTAAGCTAATTTTCCTTTTACTGAATTTTTTTCCTTCAGTAAGCTTTCTTTTAACTAGCAGCAAGAGCTCCAGCTAGTGGACTGATAACACTGGAATGTTTGTGTTTCTGCTGAGACTCCAAGGTTCCTTCTTAGCTCTGCTGTTACAGAGGCTACCGGAACGGGAGAGTTGTATCTGTGACTCCCCCGTAGGGGAGCTGGACTAGACAGACAGCAGAATTGACCAAAGGTATTCCATTCCATATATCTACATAAGCTCCGAGGAAGGTCAGAGATCACAGAAGACAACTTCCTTCCTTCTTTTTCTTCCCTTCTCTTCTGTCCATGGCCGGCATCTGGGGAGGACTCTATCCATCCATCACCGTTGACCCCAGGCACAGCCCTAACTCTCATAACTCTTCCCACAGCCCTGTCTGCTCTGCTGTTATCTCAGACAATGGACTGAGACATTTTGGGACTGCTCACAGCTAAGGAGAGTGCTGGGAGAGTTGCTGGGGGTGGGGGGAAGGCAAGAGGCTTTTGCACATTCCTGAACATACTTGTATATAATTGTACATATAATTAAAGCTGTCTAATTTAGTTTTAAATCCAGCAAAGTCTCTTTCCTAATTCTCTCTCTTCTTCCCTACCTGAGTGGGAGTGGGAGGGGATCGAGAGCATTGTTTGTCTCTGGTTTAATTGCCGATCCTGAGTCAAACCTTTGACACCATCTCCAATTTTGGTCTGAAGTAAACCACAGGCACAACTAACCAGAAGAAAAAAAAAAATCTTGTTGATTTATAAGTAACTTAGTTTCTTACCTTAAAATAAAGCAACCTAATCTATTTCAGTTCTTATTTTCCTTCCTTAAAAAAGGGAGAAATGTTTGTGGTTTTTTTTTTATAATATAACCCTTTCTTGACCTCAAGGCTCACTAGAATAAATTGCATAATTTAGTCCACCCCTCAGACTTCAGTTAAGCATATTCTGCAAGTGACTTCACAGGACATGCTTATGTTCAGTAATAACTCCTTGCTTAAATTCCTCTACTAGCATGAAATAAGCATCCATGCAGTGTAGGCAAACATGCAATTAAGGTCTCGAGTTGTGACAGATGTGTCTGTCCTGAAAAAGACCTGAAAAAAACATAACAAAGAGCTAAGACCTGACAACAGCCTGCAAAAAATGCCCACCACAGCTCTTATCATGCTCACATAGTGGTGGTCAGTCTGTATGCATTTTGGTTATAAGATGAGGAAGTTGGGGTCTTCAGCCAATGGGGGGCTACATTATGATATCTTACCATAGATCAGATTATCCGGACAAACGTAGCCTTGCCAGAGAGCCATTTTAAGTCAGTCTTCCTTGGAGCAGCAAGTCTGCAGTCAGGGACTCTCCTCTTGGACACTGCCCAAGGAAACTCCTGGAGATTGAGAGCCGTCCCTTTATTAGGAGTGTGTGTTTGTGCATTTTAGGTCATCAGTCATAAATATTAGGCATTCTTAAGTCAGTTGTGCAATAAATAAGCCACCCTGAACTTGTGGTTTATGTTGTCAGAGTGTTAAACAATCAGCCTTGTTTCTAGTTAGATTGCTGCTAAACAAGTTTGGCTTAAAGTTTATTATGAGTTTATCATCTGATGTATTTAGTTTTAAAAGCTTCCATGACACCAGTGCAGTATAAATCCTTCAGATAGCCATCAGGTTTATTTATGTGATATAGAATAATTATTTCAGTGTGATAACAAACTCTATGTGTTAAATATATCAATTGCCAAATTATTCTATGTTACTGTTCCTCTTAGGTACACTGATTGTTCCTTAGAGAAATACGAATGAGCATGGAGAGAAACACTCATTTAAGTGAACAATTTTCCTGATTTTTACAATCTTTTCTCTCTGGATGAACAGCTCCGAAAGACTGTAGTAGCTGCAACAACCAAGCCAAATATTCAATTAGAGACAGTCTTAACTGTAGCTTCTTCAGGTTTATTAACTTTTTTTTTTGTAGCTTTACTTACTACAGGTGGAGTGGCGACCACAAGCTGTCATTATTAGATGAATGAACAAATCCACTTTATTTATTTATTTATTTATTTATTTATTTATTCATTCATTCATTCATTCATTTTCCATGTTGTTTTTTTTTCAAATTGTTTTGGTTTGAGGCAGGGTGAAGCTTTTTGCTGATTTTATTTTTTTTTTCTTTCAGTGAACTTTTTAGCAGCACCAGTGGACTGATAACAACCAAGGTCACTTCGGACTGTTTGCAGCCTCCCCCCTTACGGGGGAGCAGATTAAACTGAAGGCAGGATCAGCAAACCAGAATATTCCCTTCTCATAATATTTTCTCTGTCTGGCTTTCAGTATAGGTTAAGACATCATGGAAGTCAAGCCTTTCTTTTTCCTTTTCCACTCACTTTTCTGCTTACTGTCACTTCTATCGCCCTCTCTTTGGCTCTTTTTTTTTTTTTTCATTTTTCTTTACAGCAACATCCAAGGACCCCATCCGTGCACCTGGACACTCCCCTCTTCAGCTGGGAGCCACCAGGGAGAAGAGTTGCTGTGAGAGTCGCTGGAGGAGAGGGAGGGGATTGGGTGTTGCACATCCCTTTACAAATATATATATATTCCCTTATCACTAATAATTAAAATAAATCTGTTTCACTTTTCAACCCAGAAAGCCTCTCTTTCTCATTTTTCTCCATCTTTCCCTACCTTAGGGGAGGAGGGAGGGGGAGGCGTGAATCAAGAGTGTTATTATTATTGGTTCGACTGCTGACTCAGTGCCAAACCGACACACAAATATGAGGAAATTGAAAAGAAAAACAAACCAAAACAAAACAAACCCACAGGCAAACCCTAAGTTGTTTTATCCCTCTTTCTTTCCCAGAAGAAAGTTATTTCTACAGGAAATGCATACAGCAGAAACAATTTTTTTTTTAGAAAAGTGAAAATAAAGAGGCAAAGAAAATATTCCAGAATAATTTGAAGAAAAAACCCAAGAGAAAACACTCCTTATGGCAAGTTCAGGTTGTCTTTTGAGTTGTCCATAGTGTGGAATGTCATTAAAGTAATATCCTTCAAGAATGATCTGATAGAGATAAAGGGGCTTGAAGGTCTCATACAGAATTTTGACTACTCGTAGAAATTTACGAGGTGATCAGGCACAGACAGCATGGTTTCATGAAAGACAGGTCCTGCTTGACTAACCTGATCTCGTTCTATGACAAGGTGACCTGTTTAGTAGTTGAGGGAAAGACTGTGGTTGTTGTTAACCTGGACCTTAGTAAAGTCTTCAGCACTGTGTCCACAGCATTCTCCTAGAGAAAACTGGCTGCCTATGGTTTAGACAGGTGTACTCTTTACCATGAAAAAAAACAGGCTGAATGGTCGGGCCCAGGAAATCGTGGTGAATGGAGTTAGATCCAGCTGGCATCTGTTCAAAAGTGGTGCTCCTCAGGACTCAGTGTTTGGGCCAGTTCTTGTTCAGTATCTTTATCAATTGTCTGTATGAGGGGACTGAAGGCACCCTCAGTAAGTTTGCAGATGCCACATTGTTGTGCAGGAGTATTGATCTACATGAGGGTAGGAAGGCTCTCCAGAGGGACGTGGGAAGGCTGGATTAATGGGCTGAGGCCAATTGTATTCAACAAGGTCAAGTGCTGAGTCCTGCACTTGGGTCACAATAACCCCATGCAATGCTACAAGCTTGGGGAAGAGTGGCTGGAAAGCTGCCTGTTGGAAAAGAAGAAGCTGGGGATGCTGGTCAACAGCCAGCTGAATACAAGCCAGCAGTGTGCCCAGGAGGCCAAGAAGGCCAATGGCATTCTTGCTTGTATCAGAAACGTGGCCAGCAGGACTAGGGAAGCTAGTGTTCCGCTGTACTCAGCTCCTTTGAGGCTGTATGTCAATACTGTGTTCAGTTCTAGGCCCCTCACTACAAGAAGGATATTGAGGCACTAGAGTTATTCCAGAAAAGGGTCACAAAGATGGTGAAGGATCTGGAGAACAAGTCTTATGAGGATTGGCTGAGGGAACTGGAGTTGTTTAGGCTGGAGAAAAGGAGGATGAGGGGAGACCTTATTGCTTTCTACAACTACCTGAAAGGAGGTTGCAGTGAGGTGGGTTTTGGTTTTTCTCCCAAGTAACAAGCAAATGGCTTCAAGTTGTGTGAGGGGAGGTTTAGATTTCCAACCAAAATGATTCTATGATTCTATGAGATGTTATGACTCTCTAAGTCTTTTTTTGATTTTGTTTTTAAAGGGTAACTGATGTTGGTGAACATACTGTCTGCCTTGTCATATCTGGTTTTGTTTGGCTTTTTCTGTATATTGCATTAAAGTTTTATTTTATAACTACTTATTTTTTAAAACATTTTTTCTTAAATTAGAGTTGTATTTCCTTGATATTTCAACCTAAAGGATTATACATTAAATCCAGGGCAAACTAAAGGCTTCCACAGTGTAGAGTAGTATCAGATGATATGTTAGGATTTCAGAAACAACTGCATTTCTGTATGTATAATGAATAATCTAGACTTATGGCTGAATTGTAAGAAGGTAATCAGTTCATGAATTCAAGGTGATCCTGCATTATCTCCTTGACAGTGAAGGACAAATGGTTTTATTTGTCATTAATGGATGCAAGTGTTTTAATGTTCACTGATAAGACTAAAAGGTTAATGTAGTGGAATGTCAAAGAAAGGCACAGTGTAAACTGAGTATGAAAAATATTTCTGCAATGTGAACTGACTTCTTTCATAAAGCTGTGTATCAGAAAATAGATGTTTGTTTCTGTACCAGATTATTATGGATCCATAGTCTACATAAACTAATTGATATATTCCAGTTTAATTGACATCCAGACAAAAGAGATAGAGAGTGCCTTTCTGGAAATTTTTGGTAGTCTCATATCCAAATGACCTTCAGTCTCAGACAGAGGTTCTGCAAATATTATGTGAATCTATTATGGTTTTCAGGATTTATTCACAGAAACAAAGTGAAAAACAAAGTCAAAAGATATAAAGCTATCCATCATCCCCACATAGGCAAAGAAAAAACCCCACAGCCTAACTCTTTAACTTGTACTTTACTGCTTTGGTTTACAAATTCATTAATATGAAACTTTTTTTTAAAATAATCACATGATTTTGAAATAATCAACAGGATCCATAGTAATAATTTTCCAGTGACAGTTTTAAAAATCTTCTTGGAATTAGGAAACTACAATCTGGCAAAAAGACCCTCCCTCAAAAAAAAAATTCCTCTTCCAAAACCTCATATATGCACCTCACTTATGAAACTAACTCCCTACATATACTTGCATATTTTTCAATAATTTTGCATATGATTTTGTCCCTGGATCCTGCAAATACTTGTACTCAGCTTCATGCAAGAGGAGCAATGGAGTTAAGTTGAAATTCCTAAGTGACTGTATACCATCCAAGAAACCAGCATGAAAGCTAGGGGAGTAGATAAAATTTGTTTCTTCCTAACCGTGAAAATTGATTCATGTTTCCTGTTTGCTGTTCTAATTACAAGATTTGTGATGAAAACAAGTCATAGAATTGGAATGTACATTTTACTGATGTAGGTTGCAGTACAGAACCATAAAACTTCACCTTCTTATATCTTCTGTAGAGCTCATTCTCTCTGTTTTCCTCAGCTGGGTCTGCTTATCTCAAAGCTGTTGAGCTTTGTCAGACTGTTGTCTATACTTTTTTTTTTTTTTCCAGTCATTTCTTTTGACTAAATAAGCATCATCTACTGGCTCACTTGCTGATTACCACTTAAAAGCAGACCTAATGAAATGTTAAAAAAAAAAAAAAAGAAAAGAAAAGAAAGTTTTGAAATAACTACTTTCCTTTGTATGTGTTATCATTTTTAGGGGGTTATAGAAAGGAGCATAAGAAAATGTACATAGTAACGTAATTTCTTATCTGAAATTAGTGACAGTAATTTATCAATGCTTACCAGTCAACCACCTCCAGAGAAGTCTAGTTCCAAAAACAATGTGAGTTAGCTTACGAGGCTCATTCTAAAATTGGAAAAACTTGTTTTTGTATGCATTTTCAGTCATTCTTTCTGACATTTGCAACATTTTAAGGGCATAGTTAGACACTTTCACTGTTGAATGTCTATGCAACAGTGTATGGATTATTGTGTAGTGGCAGATTAGTTTATCATGTATTTTAAGCTGTTCTCATATATAATCTCCTTAGCATGGGGCCACATGTTTGCGTAATTGCCTCTAAGTATTAGGGATAGCTGAGTTTTTGCCTCCAAAGGATTTAGATAAAACAAATTCTCAACACAGCTCTATAGATGATAAGCATTAAAAGATAAATGCAAATACATTATCACTAAGGAGCTAAACATGGATCTGTTCAGTTAATATAAAAGAATTGTAAGAAATGGATATTGCATATGTTAAGAAAATGTTAGCTTAGAATCTTTACATATAGAAGTCAGATATCTACCACAATATTCTAACTAAATTGAGAAGGACATGGTGGATAATATATATTTATTTATTTATTTATTTATTTTTAAGCAGAATATTTACTTCAGGATCTCTTCTATATCTTTGTTTCTCTTCAAGATTCTAATTTTAAAAATATGGAAAGTAGAGGTTAAAAGCATCACAGGAAATAATCTCATCCTTTCCTAACTACAAAGAAGGTCTAGCTGTCCTCAGACCTTCCATGTTTGGGCATTTCTTTTAATGCTTCTCATCAATATTTTAATCTAATACATTAGATGTCTCAATTAGTTGTATTTGAGGAGAAGGCATAGATCACTGTATACTCACTGGCTGACTGACTCTTCCGGGGCAAGTGCATTTGGGCTCAAATTGAAGTAGTTGTGTTGAATCTAGGGGAACGGAGCTTTTCCTTGTGTGCTGCAATGAAGAACTGTAGAATAGATTACATTTATTTCCCCCAGGTAATTTTCTACTAATTTTCTTATTTATTGCACTATCCCTCCTTAGCATCTGCATATGTAAGGCCCCTTACCACAGAAAATATATGCCTCCCATAAAACTATTTCAGCATATAAGGGAGACAAAATGGGCGCTGCTCCTGCACAGTTGGTACCTGTGGCACCAGGAACCAGGCTTCCTGGGGATGGGCGCCTGCTTGCCTTCAGGTTGTCTGTTCTGTTCTGGGACTCAAGACTGGCTGGGCCAGGGCTGGCATGCAGATGGAAAATGCATTGCAGCACCTGGGACGGTGCACTGGGTCACCCTAACCTAGATGGAAGGGGGGGGAAGCTTCTGCCTCTCTTAAAGGAGAGCAGAGATCACTGGTAGCTTAAGGGCATGTCACTCTGCTGCTGGATCCCGAGGGAACTGAATCCTAGTGCTCTTTTAAGAGCAGACAGCTGAGATACCTGCCTGCTGCCAAAGTAGAAAGGAAGAAAGCCCGAGCCAACATGAACCCGGAGGAGCTGAAAACCTGCCCGAGCCGACAGGAGCCAGGCAGAGCCAAGCCAGGAGGAACCGAAGACCCGCCCAAGCCAACAGGAGCTGCACCCCAGGAGCCACACCTGAGCCTACTGGAGCTACCCGAGATTACTGGAGCCACCAGAGCCTGGGGGGGCTGGGCCCGAGCCATGCTGAGGAGCCAGCCTGAGCTGAACTGAGCCCAAGATGCACTGCTGCCCCAGCACTGCCATGCATCGCTGCCTGAGTGCTGCCACCGCCACCCAAGCGTCAAGCGCTGCCACGCGCTGCCGCCCACATGGTGAGTGTTGCTGCCCTCCAGCCCACCCAGCTGCTAAACGCCGATCACCAGCCACTGGATGCCGCCAAAGAACCACCGCTGCTGCCACATTCAATGCCCCGGGCGTGTAAAAACCCCATAGGAAAATCTTTCCTGCTTTCCTATAGCGCTCACTCCCTGGAAATAGTGGGTGACCCATTCTCACACGCACAACGGCGACCTCTCCGAGGGGAACTGCGATGTGCTCCAAATCACCTCCCTTTGTCATAATGATCTTCTTCCTATCTTTTGCACCCTATTTGTGGCTTGCATTATATTTACATTTGTACACCTCTGCTCTGTTTATAAAGTAACAACACATAGAAACCTTCACTCGGTGTCCTCATTCCCTTTTTGAGCGAGAGTGTGTACTACCCATGGAGGGGGTTTCAACAGGTACCATGCAAAGCCAAAAAGGGGAGGGGTTAACTGCTTGAACCCCTTTCTTTTTTCCTTCAACCTTTACAGCATGAAGTATGAAAAACTTTAATCTGATTGTTGTTTAGTGTATCTATATATGAGGTTCTCATCCTCAACTGATTGCTGTGGTACTGCTTGTTTTATAAAGCTTTTACGAGGTAACTAATTAAGATTTGTTCCATAGATACAGATGATTGGAAGATCGACACCTTTTTCTGTTGGGCAATATTTGTGTTGATTTCTATGTGATTGTCTATGGAGAAATGGTTTTTAGCATATCCTGTACAGCTGGGGAAGGATATTCAGGCTGAGGGATACTTTGTCTAAGAAACTGGGAACAAAAAGCTTCAATGCTTGAAAAAACAGCCTCAAAAATAAAATGAGCAGATTACAGGGAGAGAGGCAGAGAACATAGATTCATGGGTTTTTTTTCTGTATCTTAGGAAGGGAAAAAAGGTTGTAAGACCAGTTGACCGTGGCTGGATGTCAGGTGTCCAGCAAGCCATTCTGTCTCTATTCTCCTCAGCCACACAGAGGAGAAAATATAACAAAAGGCACATGAGTCCAGTTAAGGACAGGGAGAGAACACTAACCAATTACTGCCGCAGGCAAAACAGACTCAACACGGGTAAATTAGTTTAGATTATTGCAAGTCAAATCAGAGTAGGGTAGTGAGAAAAAATTACAAAATGTTAAGCATCTTTTCCTCCTCCCCCTGCCTTCTTCCCAGGCTCGACCCAATTCCTCTACCTCTGCCCCTTGAGTTGTGCAGGGGGAGGGGGAAAGGGGGTTGTGGTCAGTTCATCATACTTTGTCTCTGCCAGTCCTTCCCTTTCACAATCTTCCACTGCTCTAGCAAGGAGTCCCCTCCCATGGGAGACAGTCCCCCATGAACTTCTGCAATGTGAGTCCTTCCCATGGGCTGCATGGGGACTGCCTGCCTCACCATGGTCTTCATGGGCTGCAGGGGAATCTCTGATCCAGCAGCTCAAGTACATCTTTCCCCTCCTTCTTCACTCACCTTCGTGTCTGCAGAGTTGCTTCTCTCACTTTTCTCTCAGATGTGATTGCTGTTGCATGTGGGTTTTTTCCCCACTTTTAAAATATGTTATCCCAGAGGTGCTGCCATCATTGCTGACGGGCTTAGCCTTGGACAGTGGTGGGAGTGGGTCTGTCTTGGAGACATTTGGCATTGGTATTATTGGACAGGTGGGAAGCTTCAAGCAGTTTTTCATAGAAGCCAAACCCTGTAGCCCCCTACTACCAAAATATTGTCTAGTAGAAACTGCAACCCAAACTGTTGCCCAATACAAACCCAATACAGACTGCAACCATAAGGTCTATCTTTTTGACTTTCAATGGAAAACATCAAGCTCAAGTTAAATAGCAAGCATAAATGCTGTGTTAACTGATTTTTTTCTGATTCTGGTATTTCTAAGTATGCATAAAATCCATTGGGATTTCCTGTGGATTGATCGTTGGTATGTATGGAAACCAAGAGAATCAGGGTAAACATGTAGTGATTCATAGCAGTGTCTTAGCACAGGAGCTTTGGAAGAATATTAGTCAGAGATGGAGATAATTCACAGAGATAAGTCTAGAAAGATAGCAATAGTGTTCACATGCTACACTTGCATTTTATATTTCTGATGCTATTGGGTTATAAACGAGGAGCCCTATGGTTTATTTTTTTGGATGTGCAGTTTGCCCTTTTTATCAAATAATTCCTTTGAAAAACATAGATATTAAGTACTTATTCAAACAATGCATTTATTAAATTACTTGGCCTCATTCATCATGGTCCTTACTGTGAGTTACAGCTGACACTTCAAGTTAAGCTTTCTGCAATTTCAGATTGCCATTTTCAAGGCTATTGTAGTTGTATGTCTGTGCCCCTATAGACCACGCTTCTATTTCCTTCCTTTCCTACTGATTGACCTTCACAGAATGTAGTTCAATAGAGATTAGAATTTGCCTGAGGACTTTATTTTGCTATTACTTGACTTCTTTTATAAAATAACTCTGTATTTTTGGGGAGATTAAATCTCTTACCACTCATTTCTGTCTCAGTTAACTTCTTGTTCTAGATAGTAAGATCCCACTCACCTTGCAGGTTATTTTAGTGACATATCCAGATTCAAAAGACCCCTTGCATTATTATTTACAGGTGTGCCCTTGTTCAAGTATGGGCCAATGGTTGTAATCTAGTACAAATCTTTACTGTGCAAATGAAGTGAGTTAACAATGGTGTATCTCTTTCATGGTTCCCATTAAAGGTAATCGAATTTCTTTCTTCTTTTTTTTTTTTTTTTTTTTTTTTTTTACATTTAGCTAAATGGTAAACTGCTTCTTTCTGTCATTCTTGAGACTTCTTGAGTATCTAGGTGCTGCTCTGAGTTAAGACTGTACTTTTCCTTGGAGATTTGCACCTGTGGTGTATAAGTCCGCTAGTGTCTTCCTACATTTCACTGTGCTGCGATAGCCCTGTCGTAGTGAGAGTATTACTGTTTTATCTTGCTTATTGTGACTTGCAGAGTTGCTGGTCTTATTTGTAATTTTGTTTGTTTGCTTGTTGGTTTTTTTTTCTATTAACTATAAAATTGCTTATCTTTAGTTGAGAGAATGATACTTTGTAGTTTATGGCTATGGGTCCTTTGGATTTCTGTTTCATTGCTTAGGAGGGAGTACTTAGTGTTTTGAGCAGGATGTCTGTGAAAGCTGAATGCTCTCTTCCATTTATTGAGTACTAAGGAAATCTCGTTCCTTTTTGGTTTTGCAGCAAACACTGATGATGTTCTTTAGCACAGAATTAAGATGTTGGTTGCCAGGCTTATATATGTAGCACAATTCTCCTTTTTCACTAGGACTTTGTACTTCCTGCTTCACTTTTTTTTCTTCACTGTTGCTGTACTTAGAAGAATAGATGACTGAAGGTTTCTGACTCAGACATTCTCACCTATACAAATCAAGAATCAAGAATGTAATAGTGATGTAGGAAACACAGTCTTAGGAAGAATCTTGAAAAATGTGTTTGTGACAGATTCAGAAATTCGAAATGTATTCCCTAGTTTATCTAGAAACATATGGTTTGTTCTACTTTTTTTTTTGCTTTTCTTAAACAGCCAGCCATGATTAAAAAATTAAATAACAGCTATCCTCATAAAAAGGGCTATAATTGAAACCTATTTTCTCTGCAATGCTATTACATATATGCATGGCTGTGATGACATTAACTTTCTTCATAGCAGCTCATATGGTGTTGTGCTTTGAATCTGTAACCAAAACAATGTTAATTACACACCACTGTTCTGACTGCTGCTGAACTGTGCTTGTGGAACATTGAGACCTCTGTTTCTCACTCTGCCCCACTCCCAGGGAGCAGGCTGTGAAAGCAAGAGTTTGGGAGGAGAAGTAGCTGGGACAACTGCCTCAAACTGAGCAAAGAGATAATTGCATGCCGTACAGCACCATGCTCAGCAATACAAATTGATGGGGGGAGGCTGGTCTGGGAGGTAGCCATTGCTCAGAGACTGGCAGGGCATCAGTCTGCTTGAGGGTGATGGTGAGAGATTGTCTTTGTATCATTTGCTTTGCCCTCCCCCTCCCTGCTTTATTTGCTCATTAAACCAACCAGCTCTCTCAGTTTTGCTTATCGTACTCTCCTCTCCCACAAAAGGGGGGAAGTGAGTGAGCAGCTCTGTTGTGTTTAGCAGCTTTGTGATGTTTAGCTGCTGGTTGAGGTCAACACATCAGACTACCCAAGGCTATTATTTTTCCAGTAATCCAGTCTAACTGAATAAGTTTTGGAACAAATAGTGAGGGGGGAGGGAAAAATTCACTGGGATTTAAGAAGCATGGATTTCTTCAGAGCATTGCTGAATTCTACTGTCTTAAAAAACAGCAATGAAAGTAAAAATTGTGGAACTATTGGATTTAAAAAATATTAAGTTTTTGCTGACCAATAGCCATATATTTTTCATCATTACTTATTTTTTCTTATATGTCTAGAATAATATTTGCATCTGTCATTTTTGTGGTACAATTTCAAAGTATTTTTATACACAGTAGAAACATTAAAATGATAGAGGTACAAGAAATTAAATGAAATATTTTTGCCTTCATTAACACATGTATTTGCAATAATCAATACAATGGAAAGTATTTAACTCCTGTGTCTATGTTCAAGCACTTATAACTAACCTTTCTAAGAGCATTAACTGTGGGGATTTATGGAAAATTAACATGGGATTTATGGAAAATTAATATGCCTGAATTAAAACAGCAGTGTTGCAGGTGCTGCTGACCAAATTGTCAGGTGCCCTGAAGCAAACCGTGAGATCAATAAACAAGCTGGTGTCTCACAGGCTGTTGCCCCACAGGACCAGTAAACAGGAGGTGTCTTACAAGTAGGTATCCCACGGTGGTTATCTCATGAAGGAGTGAGAAAAGAATGTTGTAGCAAGAATTGAGAGGCACCGGCTGGGAAGTGAAAGCCCTGGGTCATCGTGACACGGACAGCAAATGACAAGACACGTAGCCAATCATATATGAACTGTATGTAACCAATGGGCTTTGTACTGGGGTGGACCATCTGGAGTCACAGGGGTATAAATTGCCACAATTTTTAATAATAAAGGTCTTCATTTATAACTCTTATAGAGTTGTGTGAAGTCCATACGCCACCTCGACAATTAACATGGACTATCCTAGCTACAAAGTCATTGCTGCTCATTCCCCTATTGCCTGGGATTTAATTTTGTAGTTCATGCAGAACTGGAAAAAGAGACTTTCAGTTCTTTTCTAGTGAGAGTTTATATATTTACAAAGGTTTCATTATGTTGCTGATCAGGCATAACTTATCACTAATCAAGATGGACCTTAATTGTGCTTGGCTCTGAGTGATTTCTGAATATAGATTATCATGTATAAAATATCCACTGAAACATTTTTAGAATGGAAGAATAGAGAAAGGTTCATCACAGCCAAAATAATTTCAGTATATGATAAAGTATCAGAGAAGGTTAAAGGAAGCTTTGTACCATGTTTGTAAGAAATTGATGACTAATGTTGATGGCAGAAGAGACTCTCTATTTTCAGCAACAACTGGTTCTAAAGAAGGTATTTCTTAATAAGAAGATAATACAGAATGTATCATTATATAAATGTATTTTAATATAGAAAATTCTACATAAAATGAAATCAGGAAAAATAGACTTTAAAGCATAAAATTGAAAAATGTTAAAGAATTTGAATGATCTAAGGTTCTCAGGATTATTGAAAGCTGAATCCCTGACAGGACACAAGATGGTGATTGAATGAGAGAATCTACAGAGTGTCTTCTAGAAATCTCATGCAGAGCAATTGAAATTAGTCAGGCAAATTAATTCAATTTTGCCCTGCCCAGTTCTGCAACTTGTGATGTGATCTAGTTCTAGAAGTATGAGGAATAAACCAGCAACAGGGATATACAGCGCAAAAGCACTGGTGTCACCAGTCAAGAGTGCAAAAATTAACATATGGCAAAAAATTAAGCAGAAAATCTGACCAAGGCTCACTGTGTGCAGTGCCTGTGTGCTAACCCAGCATTGTTACTCGATGTAAGTCTCTTAATGACAACCCACACTGTTCAATGCCAGAAGCAGTTTGTATGATGTAACTAGCCTTCTTTCCCAGATGTTATGATGAACATTAACAATTAATATTAGCAACGTTAAAACATGCATAATGATCTTATTAATGGAATTGAATATTTAGTGACGTTCAGCGGTGCCTTTTGCAGTTGCTTAGTGTTGCTCTAATAGGATTCATCAGCATCACTAAGGCAAAGACAGTAGGTTCTGCCTGTTCATTCCTACTGCTGGAGATAATGCAACAGAAGTTATATAGATGAAACAGATCTTTTTTCAGCTGTTACAGTTCCATTTTATTTTTCTTCAGTTGGTGTAAATTAAGCTGTGTAAAATCAGCCATTCAAAAAAACCAACTCAGTTACAGTGAACTTTTTTGTCCTCTGCCTTCAGTGGGAAACATCACCTGCTTCACACATGTGGGAGGCACTTTCCTTTCCCCAGATCAGATCAGTGTTTTCTGGCATATCCAACAACCTTTAATAGTTTCCTTATCGTTGCCATTATTATTCTGGTACTTTACAAATATTTCTGGTTCTTCTGCTGTTTGTTTTTGTTTTATACCAAATCTTTTTATATTCTTTATCTTTTTAATATTTAAATCCTAAGAATTAACTTTCTGTTGACCCAATTTATTGACAAAATGTTGCAGAGATTAGTGAGCAGTTAATTTTACTCAAGGTTTCAGACAGAAAAGTGCAACAGACTGAGATAACTGAAGTCTAGGCTGGTGCCTAGAGCCGATGAATTCCTTTAGAACAATGAATGCTGACATCTTTGCTGAAACTTGAAATACATACAGCAAATTGCTGCTGTTTTACTAATTGTTGATGGTGAAGATTTACATTCCCTAAGGCAGATGAGAAATCTGGCAACGATTTTGCTGCCAACTTACTGTTTGTTGAAAAAAATCAAGCAGTTGTTTCTTAGTAGAATGTGTATTACTTAGCTGCTACACATCCTGCTTAGCACCACTTAAAATCTGTGTTAAAGAAGAAGAGAACTCTAGAAATTTACTTTTGAATGTTTAGATCTCTCTTTGATCTTTCTCCCCAGGTTGACAAAAAGTGACATATCTAGGCATTGATGTGGCACTAAACATACTGCAGAACATCAATATCATTCTCAAGCATTTTTTTTCCAGAATTTTCATCTACAGAAGCAGTACCAGCAGCAAACATTTTTCTTCTACCGCAGCATGAGTTGAAATTGTCTGCCACCTATTGTGTGCATCACATTTCTTCTTAACACAGAATATTTGGGTTTTGTGATTATTTTTTTTTTTAACTTTTAACCAGTTGATTAAATTTCCTAGAGGCTTCTTGTTTTGGTTTGTTGGGTTTTTTTACTTATCCTTTCATATTGCTTTATTTGCTTAACACTGTCTGTGTATAATCTTACAGAAAACAGTTTATAATTCATATGAGTTTTGGTGTATATGTGTATATGGTAAAACATGTAAAAGAGATACATAAACATATGTACATATTTAGATGTGTGTAATATATGTGTATACATATTTCTGCATACATGCAAATATTTTGAATATGCAAGGGAAAACGAACTTTCCATGGCATAACTTGAAGTACAATATTAGAGGAGAGCACTCTATAAAATGGAGTCCTGCTTTTATTACTGTTACATTCAAAGTGAATAGGTAAGATGGAGGCAGCAAATGGACAGTATTATCTGCAATATTCAGACAACACAGCAATTCTGTAGCCACAACAGCATGTAAAAGTAAATGAAATAAGATAGATGAAATGTGAGCACGGGTGCAGCAGTTCCAATTTTCTTAATTAGTCTGTATTCATGCTTCAGTGATGCTGCAATTATGCTACCTCATCCTTGCGTAGGCCTATTGTGCAAATGCTGTCGTTATGCTCCTAGTAGCATATAAAACAGTGCATGATATGAGCCACCCACAGAGATGTCATTACAACTATGTCAATTCAACAGTATGTTTCTTAAAATTTATAATTATTTCTCTTTGCTGAGAAGTGATTTGTGAGCCTACTACTGGTCTTTTTGAAGTTAACTTGGTAATTTTTTTATGTTGAACACCTGCCACTAAAGTTTAGATAATTGTGTATACCTAGTTATAATGCTTTAAAATGAGAATCAAAGGCTATACCTACTTTTTAATAATTGTATAAGTGTCAGGTGTTTGGGTTTTTTTTTTCTTAATTTCCAATAAATTATACTAAATATTTAGAAAAACTAGAAGAACAAGGAACTATTAATTAGTGTATGTCATTGTTTGCCAAATGAAGGGATTCTTCATCACAGTATTTTTTTACTGCAGCAAGTCTTATGTGTTTCAGTGACAAAAAATCACTCTTAAACTGCTGGGGAAGCAGCACCTTTTCCCAGTAAATGTTGTCTACCTAAAGATTGCATTTAAAATAACGGAGTATTTGACTCTGAGTGAAACATTCAGCTGTGATACTGTCTCATGGAGGGGATAGAATCCACAATCTTTAGAAGAAAATTATTTTCTTCATCTTGAATTACAGAATTAGACGTGCCAGTTGATAGGCAGTGGCAGTTTTAGAAATGCTTTACTCACCCATATATGTTCTTTTGTAAGCATATTTTTTTTCTACAAAACAGAAATTAACAGAATTATCACCACAGTCTACATCTCTCAGTTATCAAGGAATATGCCGTATTTCAATTAACTTTTAAATGTCAGTGCTCTTTTTGGTGTAAACAGCCAGTGTTATTTCAGCTAAAAAAGCAGAATAACAGATTTTTGTGAGAATAGATGTAAAATATAAAGGGATGCGAATTTGTGATGAGCAATGCCAAACAACTAAGGGTTAGTTTATATTATAGAGTCGTTCATATTTCAGAAGCATCTTTCTGCAGATGTACATTCTCCAGTTTTGCATCTATCAAAAATAAGGCCTAGTAAACTTTGAAATTAACCCTTTCTTCAAATTTTACTCTTTAAAATTTAGAAACAATTTCAGTTTTAAAACATGTCTTGTTAATTAATTATTTGTGCAAGGCAGTATCTGAATATTCGGCCTCAACAGGTGCACCCCTCGCTGGGTGTCGCAGACTGAGATGGGTAAGACCGCGACCCACTCTACTCCAAAAGGGGATCGAGGGCTGAGGACTACACCCTATCACACTCGCAAACAATTACCTAGAACAGACAGGAATAATAAGTTTATTAAAGGCACTGAGGTTATGGCAAGGCTATTTCTATATTAGATATCAGATATTAGGAAATATAATAGAATTATGATTTATGGTGTATGTTGTGTATGAATATGTATAAGAGTCAGTATGAAACGTAAGAATGTATATAAGCTCGCAATTCTCACCACTGGGGTGTGGCTGAAGCCGATCCCTGGTTGGGACCCTCCTTCTCTGTCCTTGACTTCAGGCGAGCAGTTCCTTTAGTGAGTTCACATGACCAATAACCACAGACAAGACACCCCACGGCTCCACAACAGCCTCCGCGACGAGACACACACATAGCAGCTGTGTCCACAGTGAGCATTTGCAGTGAACGCCTTTGTCTCCCCTTCCGGTTCCAGCACGGCTGTGCCTAGCCTCCTGGGAACTGTAGTCTGTGGTCCTGTACACATGCGCCTGGTACCTCTCTCCTCACACTGGGTCAAAAACTGGTTGGATGACCGGGCCCAGTGAGTGATGGTGAATGGAGCTGCATCCAGCTGGCGTCCGGTGACCAGCGGTGTCCCCCAGGGATCAGTACTGTGCCCAGTCCTTTTCAATATGTTTATTGACGACCTGGATATGGAGAATGAGTCCACCCTTAGTAAATTCGCAGATGACACCAAGCTGGGGCGGGACTGTTTATTTGTCGGAGGGTAGGAAGAAGCTGCAGGGGGACCTGTACAGGCTGGATCAATGGGCCGAGGCCAACGGCATGAAATTCAACAAGATCAAGTGCAGGGTCCTGCACTTTGGCCACAATACCCCCAGGCTGCGCTACAGACTGGGGCAAGAGTGGCTGGAGAGCGGCCTGGCAGAGAGGGACCTGGGAATACTGGTTGACAGCCAGTTAAACATGAGCCAGCAGTGTGCCCAGGTGGCCTGTAAGGCCAATGGCATCCTGGATTGTATCAGGAATAGTGTGGCCAACAGGAGTAGGGATGTGATTCTCCCTGTGTATTCAGCACTGGTGAGGCCTCACCTCGAATAATGTCTGCAGTTCTGGGCCCCTCACTTCAAGAAGGATATTGAAGTGCTAGAGCGGGTCCAGAGGAGAACAACAAGGCTGGTGAAAGGACTAGAGGGAAAGTCTTATAGGGAGAGGCTGAGGGTGCTGGGGTTTTTTAGCCTGGAGAAGAGGAGACTCAGGGGGGACTTTATCACTCTCTTCAACTACCTGATGGGAGGTTGTAGTCAGGTGGGGTCTGGGCTCTTTTTCCAGCCAACTAGCAACAAGGCAAGAGGGCATAGCCTCGAGCTGCTGCAGGGGAGGTTTAGGTTGGATATTAGGAAGTACTTCCTCACGGAGAGTGTGATTAAACATTGGAATAGACTTCCCAGGGAAGTGGTGGAGACGCTGTCCGTGGATGTTTTCAAGGAAAGGCTGGATGTGGCACTTAGTGCCGTAGTCTAGACAGTGTGGTGGTGTTGGTCATAGGCTGGACTTGATGATCTTAAAGGTCTTTTCCAGCCTTGGTAGCTCTGTGATTCTGTGTGATTCTGTGATTTATTCAGGCATTCAGAAGCATTTAAGTGACCCTTGGATAGAGCAAATTTGGTCTACTTGCTTCTAATTGAGGTCCAGTTAGTTTGTAAGTGATTCTGGTTTTATTCATTCTTTCAAATTATTCCGTTCAAAACAGGTTTTGCATGGGATCATTTGTTCTCTTTCAAACCAATACATAACTGCACACAGGTGTTTTGTTTAATAGTTTTAATCTATTCAATTAAAACCCCCCAGGATTATCCATTAAAGCCTTAGAGAGATGGATCAACCCACTGCAAGAACACTGAATCATAATTAGTTCTTCCCAAGTTGTAATCTATAAAGCAGATTTATGATCTCTCAGTGTCACTGAGATTCAATATTTTATATGAAGTATTCTAACAGTACTTGAATTAAGCAGGTTTTACTCTGCTGCTGGAGTTCAAGATGCACTTAAAACAAATGCCAAAAGTTGTATAAACACATAAAGGCACATATGTATATAGTTTGTTCTGGGTGTTTGGTTTTTTTTGGTTTGTTGTTGTTGTTGTTGGTTTTGTTTGTTTGTTTGTTTTTAATTTTTTTTTTGTTTATTTGGATGAGCTCTCAACAGCTGCAAACTAGTATTAAGGATGGAGCTTCCTTGGTGCCCAGAATATTCTTTCTTCTGTTTTAAATGAGGCTGGGGCAAACTTCTGCCACATATGAAAAAGCTGCAGTAAATAAATTAGCGTATACTGAATTGTGTACATCTATTTTTTACTTGATTACTTTGTGTAGCTATTGATTATTTATCAAAATACCAAGATTACTAATTGTTAAAAAGAAAAGGAATTGCCTTGTGAAAGCGAATTAAAAGAAATCTTTGAAAGTTTCCCAAATTTGTCTACCCTGATCCAGCTTAAAATACTGATGAATCATATTACAAGGAAATCCTCCAATCTGTGTGAAACTATGTAGTAGCTACGTTGTCAGGATGAAAGAAAAAGATATGACTAGGAGAGTTCAAGAATAAATTACACTAGCAGGAAAATGGGGAAATCTAAGGTGATAGTTTTCATACAAAATAATTATTTTCAGTGGAATTATTAAAGTGTGTCCTGAAGGTCAGAGAACAGCAGTTCAGCAAATTGTTCCTTTGGTGTATCATCACCTGGGGCTTTCTTGTCTTGGCATTTTTTGTAATGGTTGGAAAAAGACAAAACTTTGATACCTTTACACTTACATGAAGAATAAAAGAATGGGGGAAAAAGAGGAAAATCTGTGACATCTGACACAGAGGAAATGTGATATTCCCTTTGAAAATGTGACATTTCCTTTTTAAAATTAACAAATATCTGAATACATTTTGGTTTTTATAAAGGTATCAACAAAGGTGAATAGGCAGACCACTGTGTACAGATACCCAGATACATTATATTCTAATTATAGATTCTTACAGGTAACTCTTTGTACCATTTGCTTTTATACAGCTAAGTAGCAGTAAGAGCGATTACTTTGCTATGTTGGAATTTTATTAATTGAAGATAAAAATATTTCCTTCTTATATCCAAAAATTTTGCAGACACCAGAAGTAAGGAGTATAATGTTTAAACTCATTTTGTAGTATTTAAGCAATCACGGATCAACTATTTTGTGTAATTACACTGCAAAAAATTACAAATAAATTAAGTAGAAAAACTCATTCAAATGTATTTAGGGTTTCCTTTCTGAAGCATTTTTTATTGATGATCCTTAAAAAGACACATGGCATCATGCACAGAAAGACTTATATGCTACCCTGTTTGTAGAATTTTGATTGTGTCTTGACCCTTAACACCCTAAAATTAGTTATAAGGCCAAGAAGAAAACAGTAATTAAAAGTAATCATATATTCTTATCTAATTTTCCTGAATATGGTTAAAAATTGCTAATTCTTAGGTCTTTACTAACATGACCTTCCCTAATATTTATCTCTACTGTATTAGAGGTCTGGATCTTCATTGTGGAGATTACCGGGGGGGGAAATAACGAAGAAAAAAAAAAAAAGGGCAGGCAAACTATTCTTCTTACTTGTGTGTGACAGGGTTTGTTTTCCACATATGTAGAGTCTGGAAGAATAAGAGTAGAGTAACATGAGATTTCAACACCTACCTGTCACACAAGCATTCTTTCTAGAGGAGAAACACCTCTCCTCTGCCATTAAAGGCAACCATGAGTAGAATGGGTGAGTGTGCATATTTGATTAAGTCTAGAAATATACCTATATATTTAACTGTATCTTAAACTATTCTGCTGGGTATTAATGGATCTATCCAGTAAGATGTCTTTACTTATTTTGCAGAATCTCTTATCTGTTCCCTCATCTTCTCTAGAGAAACCCTGTTGTCAGTTATTCTTTCAATTTGGGATCTGGATTCTTTCAGTACCATGTATGTTCACAGAGCTAAAAAGCATGATTATTTACTACTCATTTCGAAGAAAAAAAAAAAAAAAAGGTTTATTTCTCATTACCTGCATAATGAAGTATATTAAAATATATTTTCTGTTAAAACTAAAGTAGTGAAATATGTTTTTTACTTGAATGCTGCTCTTTCTTTATTTCCTGAAGAAAGAAGATAATTAATCATTTGGTACAAAATAGCTAGAGGTGAAGTCTGCCAGAAGATGTCTTTAAATAATCTGTAAATGTCTTTCTAAAGAAATTCTAGCACCTCCAGATACACCCTTGATATGTAAATTAGGTTAGAAAAATGTTTCTTTATAAACATAAAATCTATTAATTTTTATTGATATAGGTTGTGAGAAACTAAGCTTGTGGCATCAAGATGTCTAAACATTGTTGGAATGCAAGCTTGTGGTGTTAGAAATGGAAATTAACTTTGATGCAAACGCAAAGGAAGGAGACACCTCAGTACCCATTCCCCTCCCTTCAGCCCGAGTTTTGAGGACTTGTGTGAGACTCCCCCTGAAGACCACCTCAGAGACACACGGAGGAGGGGCTGTCGCGATCCGGGTTCCTTAGTGTGTTTTTGGTGGAGAGTGTTGGATGGGTGGAGGTGAGTGTTTCACGGGCCGGATTTATAAAGTGCTGTGTCTTTAGAGCAAGTACGCCCACTCAGTCTTGCACTCTGTATTCCCAAACACGCCCGCTTTCACGCTGTCCTTCCACGACTTACGCTTCCTCCGTCACCGGCCATTTCCCTCGCGGGAGAACGGAACCGCGGTTCAGGAGTCCACACTCGCTTCGCGGCTTGTGCCGCGTCTCTCACACACACCAAACACTCTGTTTAAGAATAGGAACCCAGAACCGCGCGATCAGGGACTTGAGCGGCAAGTCCCGCTTTTATACTGCCTATACACCCCGCTACTACAGCTATTTAAACGATATCGAACGAGAAAAAGGAAAACTGGAATCTCGGGAAGTTTAAACTATGTGCTTTTTACTTTATAATCACTGAGGACACAACATACAATATAACATTAAAGGGAAAGAAACCAGCAACCATAAAATACAGCAAAATTGGGGGAATTAAATCTACACCCGTGCCAATCGGGAAGGTCCAAAGGGAAGGTAAGGCAAGGGAAAGTTATCCCCACTCCCCCCTCCCACCTCCCGGGGAAATTGGAATAAGGGAAGAGCAGGCAGGGAGAGGCGGCTTTTATGGAAAGTCTCTTACGCCTCTCGTCCTAATGGAGTCGAGGACCAGCCTCGGCTCTTGTTGGCCAGCTCTTCCTTTCGATGGCTTCAGGGGCGAGCACATGAGACCCCAGCTCCACAGAGCCTTTAAAAAGGCTTTTGGCCTCAGCTCTAACCCCACAGTGCGGCGTGCAGAGAGCAGCGGCTGGCGGCTGCAGGCGGCGATCGGCTTTCTCTTCTCTTCCGTCTTCTTTGGTCCCGGACCCGCAGCAGCAGCAAACGGCTCCGGGGGCTTCCTTATATAGCAGAAGTCCCGACTTCTGATTGGAGCGCAACTTTTGAATCCGCCCTTTGATTGGTTCTTGGGCGCTCCACAGTCTTGAGGCGCTCGCCTGAGGTTGCAATATTGTATCAATTTTCCCACCGTTGGTTTCCCGTCTTCGGACCCTGGCAGTCCTCACCCAGGTCCGCGTCTTCCCGCCTATGGCCTAATAGCCTTGAGAATCATATTCAAGTTTATGTGGGGCAAACCTTAATGTCCGTGGGGGGTATGTTCCCCACAGGGGCTGAGGTAAAGAACTGTGACTATAAAAAGCTGCAACACTATCAATACAGTGAAGCACTTCCCCACCTGATGATGTCTCTGAACTGTGGTGGTAACTATCTTATCACTTGCTATTCTCTATATTTCTGCTTTCTCCTCCTCACTTTCCTGTCTTTTTCTTTCTGTCCTATCCACTCTGGACATCTTGAATTTTTGTTGTGCAACTCCAATAAAGTTGGGTGTGTATGTGACATCTGACCTCGTCTGTGTCTTAATTTCACCATTTGGGATCACCTTTAGATCTTCTCAACAGGGTTCCTCAGGACAAAGGGGTGTACCTGCTGTACGACTTACACTAGGGGAGGGAAGGCCAAGCCCAGGTGCACCTGGGCTCCACACGAGAGTGAGGGAGCGTAGAAAGCTAGGGGGTTCTGCCCCATCTTCCATACGCCGTACACCAGCCCTGGTGATTGTGTTTTAACACCCAATATTGTACTTTGTCTCTGCAAGATTCCACAAGAATCTCCATGTCTCCAGCTTATCGGATGTGACACAGGTATATAATTCTACTTAGTCATGGCATTATATATTGCTTAGAATTTCAGTGGTAAAAATTAAAAACTAATCATTAAGAGCAAATACTACATAGAGAACAATACTGTAATTTTAGTGCCATCCTAAAAATCACATCAAATCACAAAAATCACATCACATCAGTCTCAGCAGTAGCATAAACATTCCAGTGTTATCAGTCCACTAGCTGGAAAATTTGCTGCTAGTCAAAAGAGAGCTTACTGAAGGAAAAACAAAATCAGTAAAAGGAAAATCTGCTTCATCCTGGCTCAAACCCAGACATAGGTTTGTAGCTAGCCAAGACATTGAAAAAAACTCAGGAAAAATCCATTGTCTTCAGAGATTTAAATTTATTTTTTTTTTTTGATTGCTTCTCAATTCATAGTGGATCAATATTGACCTACATTTAAGTTCTCAACTCCATCACAACATGCAACAATAATCTCTTCTGATTTTACCTATATGAATATAAGTGTCTCTACCACAGGCAAGTACCTTCATTCAAGAAGTTCTGACTAGGCAGATGATCAGAAATAATACCAGTCAGCTAACTGGACATAAGTTGCTTTCCAACCTGTCAACTACACTTCACACCACCCACAGAAATCCATCCAGAGGTTGGACTAGCCCTCCTGGTTCTAGCATAATGCTGGATCAGGATATAACAGTGAGTACGAAGATTAAGAGGTGAACAGTTCCTCAAGTGGGCATAGGTGGAGTAATAGTTTATGAAGATGAAGGATCTGGCCCTAGGGCTGGAGGTCCTTGTAGGAAATCAATGCAGCTGTGGAGAATGAATAGGTGTGATGGAGATCTTCATCTGCAGGATGTCACCAAATAGCTGCAGGTCAAGAAGCTGAGATGGGAGGTATGCCTTTACCTGAACATCTGTGTTCCCTGACAACACAAAACTGGGACTGTGGTCATGCTAATAGTCTTATTATTACCAGCAAATTAGCATACTTATTTAGGAGTTAAAGTATAATTCCAGAGGTGAAAGTTTACAATGGAAATTATAAAAAGAATGGAAAGAAGAGAAAGTTATCTTTCTTGAAGGTGAATATTTTACTGAAAATAGATTCTGGAGGAAAAAAACCCACAAAAACATTCTAGATGTGTTTGACATGAAGTTAAAAAGAAAAAACTATTCAAAATGGTCAACTTAAGTTTAGTAGTTACATGCAAGCCCCCCTTTCTTCAACAAGACATCTTCTTTAAATGTGTCTTAACTGTATGAAAACAATGAAAAAATGGCTCTTCATTTTGCTGGGTAAGGGAAAAAGGACCTCAGCATTTGAAAACACTTTTTAAAGACATTTGATAGCACTGCTTTTACAATCTTTTTGAATAAAGGCCTTAGCGGAACATGTGAGACATCAATTCTTGAGATCATATCTGGAGTACAGCAGTCTGTACAGACTTTGGTTTTGAGGTGTGATTTAATATGTTTGAAACCTGCTCTTCAATTTATTAAATCAATCAAAGCTGGAATCTTTCTTTGTTTCATTATTATTAGAGCTTAATCTAGAAAAAGGGAATCCTGTTTTTGAATTAATTTTCCAGATATTTGCAAACTTCTTCCAATTTGTCTTTTGATATATTATTTCTATGTAGCTGATAAAGCTCCAGATTTATCTTCAGCAAAAAGATATTAAGAATAAACATTAAACAGTTATTTTATATATAATTCAAATATTTGCCTTAGAAACAAAAAAACCTTAGAATTCTCTTTGAATGTTTATCACCACATATCAATTCCAGCCTGAATGCTCTTTTGACTGCAAAAACTTAATTGAAAATAATTAATTGAAAAACGGTGGGAAGGAAGATATTTCATAGAGTTTAATTTGAATTCCTATAAGTTAATTAAGAACATTGATTAAATCTCAGGCTTGAGCAAAATTCACATCAGTGGGCTTGAATACATTAATATGAAAATGGATTCCTTGCAAGTCAGAGATTTGGAACTGAGCACTGTTACTGTAAGGCCTGAAGGTTTCATATTAATCAACTTTCTAAGAGGATGTATCCTTATGAAAGCAAAATAAAGTTTTTTTGTGTTTTGATAAAAGTAATAGTACTGAAGTTCTAAAGTTTAAAAAATACCAAAACTGTTCAAAAATCACATTAGAAGGATTTTGAAATCTGGGGAAGGAAAGAGAACAAGGAAGTTATTCGTACTGCCCTAATAACTCCAGGTGGTTCACAACATGTGGTAAGTTCTTTCTAAAGACTAATGGAGGAAGATTTGAGCTTAATTCTTCATATAATCAAAATATTATTTTGTTACATAGTAGTAACATGTATTGTCAGTGCAGTATTATGTAGTTATTCTCTAATTACATACATTTTACCACTGTGCTTACAATAGAAATAAATATTTTTCAGGGTTAAATTTATTGTTGTGCATTCATTAAATAACACATATTCTGTTCCATATAAATGCATTTTGAGATATTTTTATTTCTGCTTTAAACTCTCGTATCACCTTATTGTAAGAAATAGTTTATCACTTCTTTTTCCAATGCTAGAGTATATTTCTCTACCTTCCACTTACATACATGTTTTTATTATTTTTTATTATTTTCATTTTTTGCTAACATTTTTGGAAAAATCTGAAAAAAATTGTCTGAAATAGCGAGGTGACTTGATAAACCTTAACTTGATATATGACACTTATGCAACTTAACACCTTTAGTCTGTTATTGCAATTGTTTTTTCTAAATTTTCTCATGGCCTGCTTTATAAATCAACTCCACTGAAAGCAATTTGTTTTCCTGAGCAACCACCTCCTATTGGCCTATATTTTCTCACATTAACCATACATTCATCTAATGCATGTCAAAGCTGTTTCCCATGTGTTTTGCAAATAATCACCAATAGCTAAAATGTAGAATTGTAACCCTGGGTATATACTCCTTGAATGACAATAGAGATGTATCCAAGGGCAATTTTTAATTTTTTTTTTTTAAACTTTCACTATTAGTAATGTAAATACATGCTAATTCTTTAATACATAGAAATTTTCATTTGAAGTAACCTTTAAACTACAGAAAATAACTTGTAAAGCTTGATACAGTAGGTATATTACCTGTACAATATATGTAACAGGAAAAAATCTTCCAGCACTTAGTGTAAGAATGCTACTACATTAATGAAAAATTATAACATTCAAGAGAAATAAAGCACCTTGAATGTACCTGTGCTTTGATGTATTTTCCAAAATGATACCTCTTTCTTCCTCAGCGACTGTTTCTGTGCTGTACATGATAGTTTTCTAAACTGGTATCTCTACCATAAGGTATAGAAAGGTATAGAGGTATAGAAAGGTATAAAAGGTATAGAAAAATCCAAACTTTCTTCAGCTTTTATAAGAGGACATATATATATAGAATATGATACAGGAAATACAAGAAACATATGTAAGAATAATTTACAAGTATATATATATAAACACATACACAGAATTATATATGTTTCTTTAAGGGTTACTTCAAATATGTAACACAAATATATATATCAGGCAATATGAGAGCTGTGGGAACCCTGTTTCAGTTTCAGCCTGTCCTGGTTTGAGTCAGGATGAAGCCAATTTTCATTTTACTGTTTTTTTTCCCTTCAGTAAGCTCTCTTTTAATTAGCAGCAAGTGGTCCAGCTAGTGGACTGATAAAACTGGAATGTTTATGTTACTGCTGAGATGCGAAGGTCAGTTTGTTCTACTCAGTGAATCTGCTGCTACAGAGGCTACTGAGAGCAGGGGAGTCATATCTATTAACCCCTCCATAGGAGGCTGGACTAGACAAACAGCAAAGGTGACCAAAGGTATTCCATTCTATGTATCTACGTAAGCTCAGAGGAAGATCAGAGATCACAGAAGACAACTTCCTTCCTGCTTCTTCTTCCCTTCTCTTTCGTCCATGGCCGGCATCTGGGGAGGACTCCACCCATCCATCACCATTGACTCCTTGGCTCAGGTATCTCTGACCTCATAACTCTCCCCTTAGCCCCTGTCTGCTCTGCCTTATCTCCTGCTTGCAGTCTGGGACATTTTGGGACTGCTCACAGCTAAGGAGAGTGCTGGGGGAGTTGCTGGGAGTGGGGGGAGGCAAGAGGCTTTTGCACATTCCTGAACATACTTGTATATAATTGCACATATAATTAAAATTAATTCTCTCTCTCCTTCCCTACCTGGGTGCGAGGGGGAGGGGATCGAGTTCATTGTTTGTCTCTGGTTTAATTGCAGATCCTCAGTCAAACCGTGACAATTCATTGGCACCCAACATGGGGCTTGATTTTAAACCCAGGCTATAAATTCTCACTAATTGGGAATGTTTAAAATTCCATCTCTGATGGGAGGAATCCATTAGATGGCAATGGGAAACACTTCTGCTGATCGAATGACAGATTGAAAACTGAACAGACACCTTCTGGAATGTTTCTGCTGGACCTTTTTCCCAAAATACAATTGTACATGTGGTATACAGCCAGGATCATACTGCTCTGTGTTGCTGTTCTTGTTATTGTTTTATGGTTTATTGACAGAACTGTAGCCATAATCAACTGTATAATTACCAGCCTAGTGATCCTAGGGTTTTTGATACTGGTCTTTATGGGGGCACTATATGTGTATGGTTATGGTACAGATCCTCAAGTGAACAAAAAGGTCTATGTTGGTAATGGCAGTAGCAGGTTCAGTTCTACCTCTCCATTTTCTCTCAAGCTGAATCTCCCAGCTCTTGATCTGAATAGCATTGTTTCAATCTGAATAACATTGTTTCAGTAGGGATGCTTCTGCTGAATGTCTATAGTGTATTGTTGATGCGCAGGGTGAGGTGTTGTTCCACTCACTGCCAATCCCCCACAGGCAAGGTGGCTGCCACCCATGGTGCTGCTACCACCACTGGTACTGCTGCAAAAACAGCTGCTTCTGCAAAGACTAAGTCCACTCTCCTTCGACTCAGAGTTAATCCTGTGACTAGGAGCAAAGCAAAGGTGAAAGGCTCCAGCCTTTTTACCCACTCCCATCTGAGATACCCAAAGTTTCTTCAAGCAATGTTAGCAAAATTAAAAAAGCTGATGATTCTAAATCAGGTGATGGAGCAGGTAGTTCTGAAGCAGATAAAGAAGCAGGTACTTCTCAAGCAGAAAAGAAATCAGGCCAACAAGAAGATAGAAAAGCAGGTCTTCCTCAAGCAGATGACAACTATGATCTTGTCCAGCCTTTTCTCTAAAGGAACTGTGCCTCATGAGAAAGGACTTTACCCACATTGATGGTGAGGGAGTTCTTCCTTGGTTGCTCCGATGCTATGATAGTGGGGCTGAAACCTATGACGTGGACGAGAGAGAAGCCAAGCAGTTGTGATTCCTGGCCAGAGATGCTGGTATTGATAGAGCACTTGGTAGTAAGATGGGAACTAGCATCCTGTGAGGATGTCACCCATAAGGGTGACATCGAATGGTGCTGAAGCAGAACACCCACTCTTGAGAGAACCATTATGTATTTGAGAGAATTTGCTGTGCAAGAGGTGATCTATGATAACACTGGACTTACAAATCCTGATGATGTTCTGTGCCACACACAAATGTTCCGGAGGTTTGCACAGGCTGTACCAGCAGCACATGCCCATATATTCTCCCTCATGGGGTGCACTGATGACGATGCAAGACCAACTGTGCATGAAGAGGCTTTCAGAGCATGACAGTATGGAGACATGATCTTTGATTCCCATCAGTTCCACACCTCAGCCATTGAACAAATGACTGAGAGAAAGAATAAGATGCTGAACACAAGGGAAGGTAAACCTCCAGTATCTCCCTAGAGAAAATTAGTCACATGTTGCAGCCGTTAAGAGGAGATGTCCTGCTATGAGACAGCAGCAAGAGAAACAGGACCCACTTCGATGCTACCTGTGGTCTCTCTTGCATAATTATTTTAAAGAAGACTTAAGAACCTGGGATAATAAACCCACTGCTGTTCTCCACATATGCGTGCAAGAGCTTCTAAATAGAACAAAGGCAGGAGATGGTTCTTCCAGGAAGAAGGCTGCACCAGTCTCCACCCGGGATAGTGCTTCATAAAGGGACATAATCCGTCACTATTTCTGGAGTGATGGGAGGATTTCAAGAACTGACATGGGGGTTGATGTGAGCCTTATTGGTAGAGTGGCAAACGCACCCTATAGTGACTGGCCTACATGCTCCGTGCATCCTTGGCATAGACTATCTCAAAAAAGGATATTACTGTGACCCAAAAGGGTACCGGTGGGCCTTTGGTATAGCAGCTGTGGAGACTGAGGACACTGAACAGCTGTATACTTTGCCTAGCCTTTCAGATGACCCTTCTCCAGTGGGGTGGCTGAAGGTTGAAGACCAACAGGTGCCAATTGCCACTTCAAGGGTGCATAGACAACAATATCGCACCAAAAGAGACTCATTGATTCCCGTTTGTAAGCTGATCTGGCAATTGGACAGCCAAGGAGTGATCAGCAGGACTCACTCACCCTTCAACAGTCCTATCTGGCAAGCATGGAAGCCTGATGGCGAGTGGAAACTGACAGTGGGCTATCATGGCCTGAATGAGGTTACACCACCACTCAGTGTTGCTGTGCCGCACATGCTAGAACTTCAGTATGAGATGGAGTTGAAAGCAGCCAGGTGGTATGCCACTGTTGACATTGCTCATGCCTTTTTCTCTATTCCTCTTGCACCAGAGTGCAGGCCACAGTTTGCTTTAACCTGAAGGGGACTCCAGTACACCTGGAACCAAGAGCTAAAACTTTGGCCAACATAAGCCGGTTGTGTTTCGTGTTTGTATGATTGAGTTGCTCTTACCGTGTGATATTTTCCAATCCAAGCTTTGACTGAGTTGTCTTTATCTTGTCGTGAATGTTGGGTAATCAAGTGTGACTGAGTTGCCTTTCTCACATCGTTAGCTTTTGGTCTGTATCTTGTCATCAGTCAAATGGGAGATACTGAAAAAAACAGTACAAGGTAAAGGCAGTCAATCAAATATAAACTGTGAGGACACTGGGGTGGTGGGGCTCTGCACCCATAAGTCCCTCAAAATGAAAAACAACCATGCCACGAAGACAACAGGAATAAAAAAACAAAAAAACAAGGCAGAAAGGAGTGGTTCAGGGAGGAGTGCAACATTTAAATTTTTGTATTTAACATCTAATTGAGTTGCCTGTCATTCATCATGATCTTTTAATAAACACAGACTTTTTCTGTGCAAAGTTTTAATTCTTATGTTTCAAAACAACAGGTGTTGGCTGAAAAACAGCAGGCTTTTACTGGTAAAATTTTTCCTTCTTATTATCAGGCCAACAGGCAGTGCCTCATCATCTTCCAGTCGGAGGTGAGAATCGGCAGAGAAGAAGCAGCTGTACAATGTTAGCACCAACTGCTGGTTTGAGCGCAGAATCGGTGGCGGGGTAGGAGGTGGCAGTAAGGTGTTGGTGGGAAGGTGATGGTGCTAAATCATCCCTGTCCATCACAGATAGCCCTGGCTCACTCAGTGGTCTTTTCAGCTGCACCTGCTTTGTCACTTGGCATTTGTGTGGTGGCCACTGTGGCTGTGGAGGACACCCTGCTTTCTGTCATGAACCCTTGCTCTGGTGCTGCTGTTGAAAGTATGGCCCATGTTGGCACTGCAGCCACCCTCATCTCCTGGCTTGCCACAGTCCACGCTTGCTGTGGGTCCTCAATTACTGCACTCAACTTACTGCTTTCAGTATATAGTGATACCTGTCCGGCACAGTATTTGATCACATGGGATATAGCTAGGTATACTCTGACCCACACTGAACAAGATTTAATGTCTCTGTTTTAGCACTGATTTTCCCAATGTTGATCATTCTATTATTCCATCTAACATAAGATTTTGAACTGGATTTCTGGGTGAAGACAAAGAAAAGGCAAAATAAGAAAATTTTCCTTGACTTAAAATAAGTCTTCTCAACTTATCTGAGGACTGTTCTGATCTGGAAGTTCAGATCTTGATTATCTGAAGAACTTGTTTTTCAGAAGAATTTTCACTTAGCCCATCAGATCACTCTGGGGACTTCACATTCTTTAAAGCCTGTTTCTCTGCATATATGTAGTTAATATAATGAACTTATTTCATAATATATTCTTTTTCATGCTGATTATCAGTCATCTCTGATGGTGTGGTGTAGAAGTCTGAAAAAAGAATGCAAGTGCTTAAGAAATGTGGTAGATGTACAAAGACCAAGGAAGCAAAAAAAAAAAAAAAAAAAAGGTAACAAAAAGATAGAGAGATGTTAGAGCTGCTTCTAAGTCTTCTGATATAATCTTGCTTTCCTAAAGTAATTTTTGAATGATATAGGACAAAGATCAAATGTCAGGTATTAAAAGTCAAAAAACCTCATAAGTTATGGTTGAATAATTTGATTAATTACACACTGTTAGAGGGTATTTCTTTAAAGATGGCATGCTTGATTTTGAACAATATTATGTCCTCTACTTTTCCCAAAATGTAAATCATGTATTTAAGAATGAAATCACCATTTCAGTTCTTTAGTACAGTGTCATTAAATAATATTTTGTTAGCATTCTGTGTGTGTTTCTCTCTCCAAATGCATTTTAACCTTCTCAATGACTTTTTGCAAAGTAAGGCAGAAGAGCATAGGTCTGAAATATGTCAGATTTCTTCAGAAGTGTTGAAAACAGCTACTGAGATGCAGTTAAGAGAGACTTTCAGTAGTATAAGAGAGACTTTCTAATATAAAAAAAGAGCTGTATATGAACCCATACCTCTGGAACCAGTAAAAAAAACTGGAGTGTTCAGCTTCTTTGTCTCCTCACAAATCTATATCTTCAGATGCATGTAGAGAACTTTTCTAAGTTATTGAAAACATACTCACTAGACTACTGCTTGATTTCCTCCATGCAGCAAACAACGTCAAGCTCCTGTAGACCTGTAAATACATTTCTATCATTGCTCTTGGCATGCTGTGGCAGGTCTCAGGGGGTCGCTGGGCTGTCCTTGATCTAAGCAGGGTTAATAAAATTTTTCTATGTGCCAAATGCTCATTGCCCAGCCTGTCTGTGAGTACTGTCAAGGAAGGTGCTGACAGCATCAGGCAGTCCCTGAAAAAAAAATGGCCTGGGGCGGATACTGGGTGGTTGTGGTGCAGCTTTCAACTATTTGCTGGGACCAAGAGGAAGGAAGCAGATGGGGATGTGAAAGTGTATTAAAAGAAATCAAGTGACTGAGAAGGAAGAGACACCCACAATGAATTCACACTGATGCTGTTGAAGACCTCAGGTTGTTGTTGAGTTAGTGTGAGACCTCCCATCTCTCTGCTTGAGGAAGATTGGTCCTGTCTACCTTGGGACCTAGAGTGATTTTAGAAGGTTGAGCACAACATCAGAGAAAATTGATAGACATTATTATGATTCTGCATGACCATTTTAAGGATATTATTAATTAGGCTTTTCAGTAAAATTTGGACAAATAACTATATTATAACCAGACTAACAATGATTGTGCTCTGATTAGATTGATGAGATCTTATCTGGATTCTTACCTACTTGTACACAAACAAATAAATATATATATTACGTTTCCTTCTTGCCCATAACAATATATTGAGTGTAATACTTCCATTAATTGAATGTTATAGAAGCACTTCTGATCATAGAATCATAGAATGTTAGAATGCCAGGTTGAAAGGGACCTCAAGGATCATCTGGTCCTACCTTCCTAGGTATTACTATAGTTTTTATGAGATGGCTCAGCACCCTGTCAAGCTGAGACTTAAAACTGTCCAATGTGGGGGAATCTACCACTTCCCTTGGGAAACTATTCCAATGTTTGACTGTCCTCATGGTGAAAAATTTACCTCTTGTGTCCAATTGGAATCTCCCCAGGAGCAACTTGTGCCCATTACCCCTTGTCTTCTCCATGTGACTCCTTGTAAATAGGAAACCTCCATCATCTTTGTGGCCACTCTTTAAGTACTGGAATCGTCATAAGGTCTCTCCCACAAGGTCTCTCCAAAGCCTTTTCTTCTCCAGGCTGAACAAACCCAGTTTTCTCAGCCTTTCCTTATATGGCAGGCCCTCCAGTCCCCTGATCATCCTTTTGGCCCTCCTCGAGACCCTCTCCAGCCTGTCTGCATCCTTTTTGTGCAGCGGGGAACAAAACTGAATGCAATACTCCAGGTGTGGACTGACAAGCACCGAGTAGAGTGGGATGATGACTTCTTTATCTCTGCTGTTGATGCCCTTGTTGATGCAGCCCAGCTTCCTGTTGTCTGTCTTTGCCACTGCAGCACACTGATCACTCGTGTTGAGCCTGTCATCCACCAAGACCCCCAGATCCTTTTCCACAGTGCTACTCTCCAGCCAGGTGGATCCCAGTCTGAACTGTACTCCTGCTTTATGTGTTCCCAGGTGCAAGACCTTACATTTCTCCACGTTGAACTTCATCAGGTTTCTGCTAGCCCACACTTCCAGTCTGTCCAGGTGATTCTGGAGGGTGACTCTCTGTTCTGGAGTGTCAGCCTCTCCACTCATCTTAGTGTCGTCAGCAAACTTCATCAGGGTGCTCTTGATCCCAACATCCAGGTCACTTATGAAGATGTTAAATAGTGTTGGGCTCAATATCAATCCTTGGGAGACCCCATTTGTGACGGGTTGCCAGTTTGAGGAGGAACAATTTACTATCACCCTTTGGGTATGGTCTGTCAGCCAGTTCCCCACCCACTGCACAGACCACTTGTCAAGGCCGTAACAAGTCAGTTTCTCCAGGAGGAGGCTATGGGGTACCGTATGAAAAGCCTTGGAGAAGTCCAGGTAGATGATGTCCACCACTCGCCCTGCATCAATTGAGTGGGTTACTTTGTTTAGGTGATCAGCTTTTTCAAGCACAATTTGCCCCTGGTAAATCCATGTTGGCTATTTCCAATCATGTGCTCCCATTGACTTGGGACAGTCCCCAGGAGGATTTGCTCCATGACTTTCCCAGGGACTGAAGTGAGATTAATGGCTGTATAATTACCTGGGTCCTCCTTCAAACCCTTTTTATAGTTGGGGGTTACATTAACCTTCCTCCAGTCCTCAGGGATGTCTCCCAGTCTGCCCGACTTCTCAAAGATTAAGGAGAGCAGCTTTGCAATTACATTAGCCAGCTGTCTCAACACCCTAGGATGTATGGCATCCGGGCCCATCGATTTGGACGGGTCAAGCTCCTCTAATAGTTGACACAGCAAATCTTCCTTCACTGAGAGCAGGTCGGTGTCTGCATCAACCTGGACTTTTGTTCCTATGGCCTGGGACCCAACAGCACTGGTAAAGACAGAGGTAAATAAGGTGTTGAGGACCTCTGCCTTTTCAACATTATTGGTGACTAGTCCACCTCTCCTGTTTAATAGAGGGCCAATATTATTCCTCTGTTTCCACTTGTTGTTAACATATCTGAGGAACCCTTTCTTGACGTTTATTACATCTCTGGCCAATGTCCACTCAAGCTGAGCTTTTGCTTTCATAACTGCATCTCTGCATGCTCTGGCAATGCCCTTGTAATTTTCAACAGGTAATGTTCCTCTTTTTCACCACTGACACATTTCTCTTTTGGTTCAGAGCAAACCCAGAAGCTCACAGTTAAGCCAAGGGGGTCTCTTGCTCCACCTACTTCCCTTGCCTTTAGAGGAGATTAACTGGTTTTTCTTGTCTAGAAGAGTGTTCTTGAAAAAAATCCCAGCACTCACTAGCTCCTTTACCCTCCATAGAAGCTTTCCATGGGATCCATTTCAACTAAGCCTTGAGTGAGCTGAAGTTTGCTATTTTAAAACCTAAAACCTTTGTCCTGGAATTAACCTCCGTTGTGCTCAGCAGTATCCCAAACTCCACAATACTGTAGCCACTGCAGCCAAGTCTGTCACTATCCAAGATATTACAGAGCAGGTTTTCTTGGTTAGTGAGTAGTATGTGCAGCTGTGCCCTATTCCTGATTGGCACATTCAACATTTGTGTGAGGAAGCAGTCTTCTACACATTCTAGCAATTTGATGGATGTCAGGTGAACTGCAGTGTTGTTCCTCCAGCAAATGTCTGGGTAGTTAAAGTCTCACATAAGGACCAGGTTTTGTTGACCTGAAGCTTGCCTGAGCAACCCAAGTATCACTTCATTGGTCACGTCATCTTCGTTGGGGTCAGTAACAGATGCCTTCTGTAAGGCAATTACCATAGTTGACTTCTATACATTCAAGGTTTTCCTTAACATAGAGCACAACTCCTCCACCTCTTCTCCCCTGCCTGTCTTTACAAAACATCCCATAGCCATCTATCACAGTCCTCCAGTGGTGTGAATTGTCCCACCCTGTGGGATGTTACATCTATGATATCATAACTATCTGACTTGGCATGGAGCTCCAGTTCCTCCTCTTTATTTCCCAGACTGTGTGTATTTGTATACATACACTTCAGGTGGCTGATCTTTTAGTCTCATTTCAAGAGACAGCTGAGACACATTTTACACTACTCTGGTTGGCCTGGTTTATTCCCCGATTGGTTGTAGTGGTGATGGTGGTGTGATCACTGCCATTTTGGATCCCTCCCCCTGCTACTGGCATGCCACTCCTAGGCTCATCTCTAGTAAGCCCAGTTTTATCCCTGCCCCCTTTCAACTCTAGTTTAAAGACCTTTCTATGAGTGCTTCTGAACCAGGATCCTTTTCCCCCTTTGGGATAGGCGTACTCATCTTTTGCCAGCAGCCCTGGTGTCTTGTAAAGCAGCCCATGGTCATAAGAACCCAAAGCCCTGCCGATGACACCATGATCTTAGACAATAGTGTCATGTCCTTTGTATCATCCCAGTGAATTAGCAACAACTGCATGTATAGTAATGCAGACCCATATAGGTTTTTAAACAGTCTGGGAAGAACCTCTGGAAGTAATCTATTCTAACTGTGCTTGAAGAGAGTTGCTCAGCCTCTCTGGACAACATATGCTACTGTCTGACCCCTTTTCAGAGTGAAAAATATTCTATAATGTTTAATCAAGAACAGTAATTTTTACTGGAAAAGTATGGTTCTAAATTTACACTTTCCCCCCTGCATTTTTGGCTGCTTGAGGATTTGGAGAAAAGGCAAAGGGATACAAAGGGGATGAAAGAATGTAGAAGATGAAGCCTTTCTTCATATGCCATGTTCTCCCTTGGACTTTCTGCAGTCTGTCTGTAGTAAGGAGCCCAAAGATGGAGTCAGTACTCCATATGCAGTCTCACAGGTTCTAAATACAGACCAAAAGAAGAAAAAAAAAAAAATCACATTTCTCAACCTGCAGACTAAACTCGTGCTAATACCTTCCAATATGCATCTGGTTTTCTTATAAAAGCACAACACAGCCTCATGTTCAGCTATTTGTCCACCAAGACAATTTATTTTTTGCACAGATGCCTTCTATTGGGTTGGTCTCCAGCCATACTGCTTGTTTTGGTTTGAGCAAGCTCTTTGCTGATTTTTTTTTTTTTTTCTTTCAGTGAACTTTTTAGCAGCACCAGTGGACTGATAATAACCAAGGTCACTTCTGACTGTCTGCAGCCTCCTCCCTTACGGGGGAGCAGATTAGACCGAAGGCAGGATCAGCAAATCAGAATATTCCCTTCTCATAATATTTTCTCTATTTGGCTTTCAGTATAGGTTAAGACATCATGGAAGTCGAGCCTTTCTTTTTCCTTTTCCACTCACTTTTCTGCTTACTGTCGCTTCTATCACCCTCTCTTTGGCTCTTTTTTTTTTTTCATTTTTCTTTACAGCGACATCCAAGGACCCCGTCCATGTGCTCGGACACTCCCCCCTTCAGCTGGGAGTCACCAGGGAGAAGAGTTGCTGTGAGAGTTGCTGGGGGAGGAGGGAGGGGATCGGGTGTTACACATCCCTTTACAAATATATCTATATTCCCTTATCACTAATAATTAAAATAAATCTGTTTCACTTTTCAACCCAGAAAGCCTCTCTTTCTCATTTTTCTCCCTCTTTCCCTACCTTAGGGGAGGGGGGGTGAATCGAGCGTGTTATTGTTATTGGTTCGACTGCCAGCTCAGTGCCAAACTGACACACTGCTGCACAAGGTTAGTCTGTTCCAGATGCCAGACACATTTTCATGTGATGAACATTTGTGCTGCTTTGGCAGGATTTTTGCTAGTGGGGGAAGGGCCCCAGGGGTGGCTCTGGTAAGAAGCTGAGAAGCTCCCCCTGCTCCAAAACCAGCCAAGGAGCTATTAGAGAGACAATAGATGCACCTCTGCGATTAACATAAAAAAGAAACAACATAAGACCTGAGCAGAGTGGGCAGTGAGTAAGAAGAGCTGAGCTGAGAGGTAAAAGGCAGTGCTGGGATTCGGGTGGTTTATAAGGAAGGAGGGGAATAAGGTGCCCAAGCAGAAGTTTCTCTGTAACCTGTGTAGAGATGGCAGGTTGTCCCCCTGCATTCATGGAGGAATGAAGTGAAGCATTCCCTGGGGGCACCAGGAGGGTTGAACTTGGCCAGTGGACTTGGATTTTGTGGCCAGTGGACTCAGATTTGTTGTCAGTGGACTGGGATTATGCAGCTGTGGAAGACCCTGGTGCCAGGGGAGGTGACTGTTCCCGAAGCAGCCTGTGACTCTGTTGGAAGCCCGCGCTGGAGCAGCTTGCTCTGGACCTCGTGGGAAGGAATCATGAAGGAGAGGTTCGTGGAGGACTCTCTCCCATGGAAGGGAGCCTATGAGGAAGCAGGGGAGGACTGTAAGGAATCTTTCTTCCTGAGGAGGAAGGAGCGGCAAGAATTTCCAGACTGTGAATTTACTCTAAACCCCATCCCCTGTCTTCCTGTGCCGCTGGGGGGAAGGAGGTAGAGAAATTTGGAACAAAGTAATTTGGGAGCAGGAAGAAGGGGGGGTGGGGTAACATATATAAGCACTGCTCTTTGTGTTGTCTGTGTCCTGTGTACATTTGATTAGTGTGAAATTAAATTATTATTTTTTCCTCAAGTTGAGTCTGTTTTGCCCAGGACCTTAATCAGTGAAGAGCCCTCCTTGTCCTTTGTCTTGACCCATGAGTTTCTAGTTGGCCTTTGTCCTCCTCATCCCAGAGTGTGTGGGGGGGAGTTGAGTAAGCGGCCGTGTGGCTGTTTCTTTGTTGTCGTGTTAGGCCCAAACCACAACAACATTGTCTATTTTCTGCTAGCTTGAATCTCCATCCTATTTAACAGCGGTCCTGTCACTGAGCCTTGCCCTCCATCTGGATTGATTTTTTCTGTAGGCTTTAGAGGTCAGTGTGCGGGCTAAGGGTTATGATCTGGTAGCAATAACAGAGACGTGGTGGGACAGGTCACATGACTGGAATGTGGCCATGGATGGTTATGTGCTTTTTAGGAAAGATAGAGCGGGGAAGCAAGGTGGTGGAGTTGCTCTTTATGTGAGAGAGCAACTAGAATGTATTGAGTTTTGTGCAGGGGCTGATGAGGGGCAAGTTGAAAGTCTGTGGATAAGAATTAAGGGGCAGGCTGGTGTGGGTGATACAGTCGTGGGGGTCTACTACAGACCTCCTGATCAAGGCGAGGAAGTTGATGAGGCTTTCTACAGGCAGCTGAAAGTAGCCTCACAACTGCAGTCCCTAGTCCTCATGGGAGATTTTAACTACCCCGATATCTGCTGGAAGACTCACACAGCCAGCCTTTCACAGTCTAGGAGGTTCCTCCAGTGCATTGATGATAACTTCTTAATGCAAATGGTGGACAAGCTGACTAGAAGAGGAGCGCTGCTGGATCTTGTCCTAACCAACAAGGAGGGCTTTGTTGAAGCAGTGGTGGTCAGTGGCAGCCTTGGCTGCAGTGATCACGAGAAGGTGGAGTTCAGGATCCTGTGTGGAAGGAACAGAATATCCAGTAGGACCAGAACCCTGGACTTCCACAGGGCAAACTTTGGCCTCCTCAATCAACTGTTAAGGGAAATCCCATGGGACAGGGTGCTAGAAGATAAAGGGGCTCAAGATAGCTGGTCAACATTCAAGGACCACTTCCTGCAAGCACAAGATCAGAGCGTCCCAATGGTTAGGAAATCTAGTAAGGGAGCTAGGAGACCAGCATGGTTAAAAAAGGAACTGCTGGGCAAACTTAAGTGTAAAAGGAAAATCTACAGATCATGGAAGGAGGGGCTGGTCACTTGGGAGGAATATAGGACTGTTGTCAGAGGATGTAGGGAGGCAATTAGGAAAGCTAAGGCTTCCTTGGAACTTAACCTTGCAAGTCAGGTTAAGGATAATAGAAAGGGCTTTTTCAAATACATAGCTAACAAAGCTAACACTAGAGGCAATATTGGCCCACTGTTGAATGAGGGGGGAGCCCTGGTGACAGAGGATAAAAAGAAGGCAGAGGTGCTGAACGCCTTCTTTGCCTCTGTCTTTACTCCTGCAGGATTTCCCCATGAGCCCCAGACTCATATAGCCCCAGAAGTAGTCAAGATAGATGAGGAGTTTGACATAGTAGATGAGGATTGGGTTAGGGATCAGTTGAGTAATCTGGACATCCATAAATTGATGGGTCCAGATGGAATGCATCCAAGGGTGCTGAGGGAGCTGTCAGAGGTCATTGCTAGGCCACTCTCCATCATCTTCGGTAAGTCATGGGTAACAGGAGAGGTGCCTGAGGACTGGAGGATAGCAAATGTCACACCAGTCTACAAGAAGGGCAAGAGGGAGGACCCGGGTAACTATAGACTGGTCAGCCTCACCTCCATCCCTGGAAAGGTGATGGAACAACTTGTTCTTGTCTCTATCTCTAGGCATATCAAGGACATGGGGGTCATCAAGAGCAGTCAGCATGGTTTTATCAAGGGTAAATCATGTTTGACTAACCTCATAGCCTTCTATGAGGAAATTACTAGGTGGATAGATGATGGTAGAGTGGTAGATGTGGTTTATCTGGATTTCAGTAAGGCATTTGACACCGTCTCCCACAGCATCCTTGTAGATAAGTTGATCAGGTATGGGTTTGGTGATCAGGTAGTGAGGTGGATCAGGAACTGGTTGATGGGAAGGAGTCAGAGAGTTCTAGTCAATGGGGAAGAATCTGGTTGGAAGTGTGACACAAGTGGAGTCCCTCAGGGGTCGGTACTGGGACCGGTGTTGTTCAACATCTTCATCAACGACCTGGATGAGGGTATAGAATGTACCCTCAGCAAGTTTGCTGATGACACTAAGCTGGGAGGAGTGGCTGACACACCAGAAGGCTGTGCTGCCATTCAGAGAGACTTAGACAGGCTGGAGAGTTGGGCGGGGAGAAACATGATGAAATTCAACAAGGGCAAGTGTAGAGTTTTGCATTTGGGGAAGAACAACACGATGTCCCAGTATAGGTCGGGGGCTGACCTGCTGGAGAATAGTGTAGGTGAAAGAGACCTGGGGGTCCTGGTAGACAGGAGGATGACCATGAGCCAGCAATGTGCCCTTGTGGCCAAGAAGGCCAATGGCATCCTGGGGTGCATTAGAAAGGGTGTGGTTAGTAGGTCAAGAGAGGTTCTCCTCCCCCTCTCTTCTGCATTGGTGAGGCCGCATCTGGAGTATTGTGTCCAGTTCTGGGCCCCTCAGTTCAAGAAGGACAGGGAACTGCTTGAAAGAGTCCAGCGCAGAGCCACAAAGATGATTAAGGGAGTGGAACATCTCCCTTAGGAGGAAAGGCTGAGGGAGCTGGGTCTCTTTAGCTTGGAAAAAAGGAGGCTGAGGGGTGACCTCATCAATGTTTACAAATATGTAAGGGATGAGTGTCAGGGAGATGAAGTTAGGCTCTTCTCAGTGATGACCAGTGATAGGACAAGGAGTAATGGGTGCAAATTGGAGCATAGGAGGTTCAAGGTATATATCAGAAAAAATTTTTTACTGTGAGAGTGACAGAGCACTGGAACAGGCTGCCCAGGGAGGTTGTGGAGTCTCCTTCACTGGAGACATTCAAAACCGCCTGGATGCATTCCTATGTGATGTGCTCTAGGTGACCCTGCTCTGGCAGGGGGGGTTGGACTAGATGATCTTTCGAGGTCCCTTCCAACCCCTAGGATTCTATGATTCTATGATTCTAATACCACTTTATATTTTCTTCAAGAGCATTAATAAAAAAACATTAAATACTATTTACTGGAATGGTATTAATTGTTGACAAACACCATTAGTAACCACCTACATGTTGACTTTGGACCTCATCAAAACCCTTTGAACATGTGGTGCAGCCTATTTTACATGCAATTTTAGTCTACTGGTTCATACTTCACCAATTTCTCTATTAGGATGCTATGGTATACCATATCAAAAGTCTTGCTAATGTCAAAGTCAACATCTTCTGCTCTCTTCTCATCCACAGAGGCTGTCACCTCATCATAGAAGGCTGCCAGTTTGTCCTTCATAAATCCATGTTGGTTGTTCGCAGTCCCCTTCCAATAGCTCAAAAAGGCTTGTTAGGATATGCATCATAAACTTTGTATGGAATGACATGAGACTGACCCATCTATAGTTCTCCCAATCCTCTTCTTGTCCCTTGAAGATAGGTTTCATCTTTCACCATCTTTCACAGTAGGCAATGCCTAATTAGCATGATTTTCCTTATTGGTTCAAGACTGGGAGTCCTGAGCCAAACTTTTCCAGGCGTATGTTACTCTGATTCCAAAAATTAAAACCACCAACTAAGCTTTCATTTAAGTAGATCAGAGAAGTCATAATTAACAGTTGCTCTCTGTGATATATTTTTTTCTATATTCCTTTTAAAACTACAAAATAAATGTTTAAGTGAACGGTATAACATTATATGCACAAGTAAATTTGAGGGAAAATGTATAATTAAAAAATCATAAAAATTTTACACTCTATCAGATAGGTAAGCTGTCAAAATATTTTAAAATAATAGAAACAAAAACAATTACAGATATTCTATAATGTTTATTAAATAATCTTCATAATATTTTTTCTGCACCGTAGGCATCAGCAGGAGCACCTCCTGTAAGAACTGCTTCTCCTCTAACCCCCCCCAAATGTCTGCCATTTCTTTATATATTAGTTATACCTTGGCATTAATGACAGAGTATTTGTGCATGAAAGATCTCAAGTCCTATGGACAGAAGCCTGGATTCACCCATCCTCTTACTTGTTTGGTGAGGCTGTTTCAGAGTTGTTGCCAAAATACAAATTATAATTGACCTATGACCAAATGATGATCTTTGTGACTCACAGTTGTTTTGCCAGTGGAAATGTGAAATAAATTGATTAATATTATTTTTTTTAAAGAACTGATTTTTTTCCTCCTTTCATGTTAAAAATAGTGTTATTCAACTAACTTGATTCAGACTTGCTCTGATTTACATCAACCTATAGCTAGTGTGTTAGATAAAATCTGTAGCACATTAGAGAAACTCTGCTAACTATTACCTTTCATGGGAGACATCCTCCAAAAGTGTTCTCAGTGAGATTTTTCTGATTGATGCATTGTTCGATGTATTTTAGGTGATTTTATTTTATTGTAGTAGACAACACCTGGGAAAACATGGTTGAAAATCTTTCAGAGTAAATACTGAATAGCAGTTAGTAAAATTTGTGGGACAATAATTAAGTAACTATTGACTAAAACACTTGATGGATCCCTATTAACAGAGAATATATTTCAGGGTCATCGTAAATTCCTTATAATTTTTATTTTAAAGACAAATAATGAGCTGAATATTATCAGAAAAAAGGAGACTCATTACACTTAGGACCTTCTCCACAGGACTCCACAAGATGTTGCACAATTAACAATGACTTAAAAAGGATACCTTATGAAACTATAATTTTGATGCAGTTATTACAAATACTTCTTTACACATGCATATATTTAACCTCACAGTAAAGTAATAATCGAAAAACAAATATTGAGAGCTCAATTGATTTATTATTTCCCTTATTGCTCATTTAGACACAGTAGTGAACAAATAATTGTGGTGTTCATTAGCATGCTTTCTTCCTTTTATCAGAAAAAGAAGTCGATGCTTTGAAAACAATCTACCAAGAATATATTTTTTCTAGATAAACTTGTAGCATATTTTTCTTTAACAAAAGCTTTTTCTTACTACTTTTCAAATAATTGCCATCTATATCTTTGCATGTTGTTCAAGCGATAATGTATTTGTAAGGCTAACATTGTTTATGTCTCTTGACAATGAATCTGTTTTGTGTTATGATTGTTGGTTTATATAAAAAACATGCTTATTATGATAATACTTTTCTAGTACTTTCCATCTGAAGATCTCAAGTGGTTTACAAAGCAGATGAATATAATTATCCTTATTTTACATAGGGACATATTTCTGTAAGAATTATTTAGCTCTAGGAAATTGCATAAAGCACATATTTAGATTGTTTATTAGAAGGATGACAAAGGAAGAAGAGCAGAAGAATGAATAACAAATATATTGCATTGCCAGACTGAAATGGATTTCTTTTTTCATAAGACTTGGAAGCCTCCCAGGACTAATAGAAACCTGAGGAGTTGAAGTTAAAAGGTTTCTAATTTACACATTGGGACAGCAGCTCAGAAAAATTAAGAATTAAACAAACAAAACAGCTGAAAACAAATTGGGCAAATTTAACTAACTGGACTTGTTACCCAAAAACAAAGCCATTAGGAAAGTTTTCAAATTGGCCTCCATGAATATAGCCCAGAATGTATCTATTGCAAATAAGTATGATCGTACTGTGAAAATTAACCATGGTGAAAAGAAATCAATTCTCTCAACTTCTCTCCCTCTCCCAGACCAGTTTACTGAGAGAAGTGAAAGCCACTGGGAGTATTTCTCTTTGTAAAACAGAGCAATTATTATAAGTAATGGATCTTGTCATTTAACTCTCATTAAATGCTAACAAGATTCTAATCGACTTAAAACACAGGTCTATAAGAAAATTAGAATAGTCTGACAAAGTGCTGAATGTTGCTGTTAGTCAGCACTTCCAGAGCCTGTCATGACCATATCTAATTTGCTTGTAAGAACTGCTACAGGAAATGTTTTTACTGCTACTTGTCTTTTGAGATTGCTGCAACAAGCAAGGAATTTTCTTATGAGGAAATCATAGCTTAGTGTAAGTTTTGAGAGCCAGTTCTCCAGGCTTGGACTGCTTGGACAGTCTGATATGGTCTTTATTGTTGTCTAAGTAAACCATATCAATAGAATAACCCTGCAATGCATTTGTCCAGAGGAAGTCCAAATGGCACAGGTGTTGGCTTGAAGTGTTCGAATGCTGAAGAAGAAATATTTGCTTCTACAAGTAGAATCTGCTTAAAACCAGAGTAAGGTGAGGGATAAAGTCAGTGTTCCCCTGAAATTAATTTTCTCTTTTCCTCCTCTCAGCACAGTACTCCTCAGAATTAGTTGTTAAAGCTGTTCTCTAAAAAGGTCTGGCAAAAAAGCAGTGATTCACAACTGTAACATAGGATCAAAATGTGCACAATCAGCCTCCAAGTTGACAGGATGTGCCATAACTACTGAATGGAAATCACACTATATAAGTTAATTAGTTGTTACTAATCTGCAGTTACATTTATATTTTTCTTTGTTCGCTTCTCAGGCCCTAGCAACTCAACTCTTTGCGTGATAGGACTGAGATCCTGCATATTTAGAAGTGAAATTGAAACTAAATTCATGGGCCTGTTTTCTGTGAGGAATTAAATTTTCTAGTTGTACTGTTACAGAGATATTCATGTTTAAAATAATTTCAAGGAAATAATACATGTGCTTTATCTCTCTTCATAAGCTTTTGAGTGTTCAAGAGAGAGTAGAAAATTAATCCTGAACAAAGCAAGAAATGGATTTGTCTGCTGTATAACTAAGATTCTTTACTTACCAACTTGCATTTCTGTTTTTCTCTGTGCTTTGAGATGAAAAAGTGAAATCTGCTTCCACTTATACCAAATACCGGTCTAAATTTTTTTTACTCTGTTAAATTTCTCACCACAAAGAAAGTAATAATAAATTCTATGAGATAAAAGATGCTCTTCCCTTAGAGCAGAACTTTTAGCTGTAATTCTTTACACTTTTGTTTTGGAGCTGGGCTCTCACTCCATGCATTTATTGACAAAATGCATAATATGCATTTGAAAGAAAAATATAAAATCACATTTTGATAAAAGCCATAACTTTCTCATGTTGAATAAATGATGACCATTACAGAAATACTTATAAAACAAGTGACATAAATACCATCAAGTAATGTCATCTGAAATTATGCTTAGGAACTTCTTAAGAATATGACAAGAACTCTAAGGACTAAACTGTAAAGCCACATAATACTTACATGTGAGAAAAGAAGTGGTCAATAAATTTGCTAGTTTAAATCAGTGAAATATTGTACATAAGACATAATTTTATGGCATTGCATGGTTTTCTTCAATGATTTTTTTTTAGTTTATTTTTAAATTTTAAGGGCTGTTCTAAGAACCATTAATTAAAAATTAAGTTCTGAAAGCACTCAAACATTTTTCCTGTTTTGATATTAAAAAAATCATGCTCTCATAAACTGTTTAAACTCTGGGACAAAAATTTTATAGCAAAAAGATGCTAGTGTGACACTTTTCATTTTCCCTTTTTTAGCTATAGATGAATTTGTAGCAAGACGAGTACTAACTTTCTTTTCAAATGAAGATGTGGAAGATTCTTATAAGCAGAAAAGCAAAATTCTGAAAAGGGAAATGTAGTGTAGAAATATAACCATGAAAGAATACTTGCAGCTGAAACTGCTTCAGAAAACTATGTTTCACCACACTGGGAAAATTTTGGACCATCCAAAAGGCAAATATTTACTTTCCTATTTCTAATATGCTAGAGAAGAGAGATACATTATGTCAGATAAAATTTTGTAAATGCATTTATTTTTTCCCTAGCACTTAAAAATAATTATCATTATAAAAATATTCTTCCTTCTGTGCTACTCAGAGCCTTTTTTTCCCTTCTGATTCATGCAACACAATGCAATTAATGCAGTACAACACCGTATTCCAGTACTCTAGTTAAATTTTGGGGATTTTGTAGAACAAGTTCATTGAAGATTGCCTTCTGGTTTTAGTGACTTTCTCTTCTTGTTGACTATTAACCATATCAATTAAGAAAAAAAAGGAACAGTGAAAAAAGCGATTGACCAAGGCTTTAAGTTCTTTAGGAATGAGACTATCTTAAATCACATTTCATTGAAGCCAGGTTAAGATAAAATGTTAATTCATTCATCATATCCAAAGCAGTTCATACAGTTACAAAGTCAAGTTATATGGGTGAAGAAATGGAAGAAATAATGTCACCTTATAAATTAAGATTACATCAAGAAAGTCTCATACAGCCATGTTGTTCTTTCTCTCTGGATGAACATACAGGTTTCGGACATTTCTCCTGCTCTCTGCTCTTCCAGGATTACTCTAGCCAAGTCCTCTGGTGAGATGGGGAGGAGAGAATACTCCAGTATACCCTTACACTCAAAACTCACTCTGTTCTCCCCTTGTGTTGAGGACTGTCATATTAGGCCCTTCATTAAGATGACACATGAGACATTCTATACATACTCAAACTTCTTTTTGTTATATTACATGCCATCTCTTGTATTTGTAAACAATTCCTTTCCTTTGTTGTCTATCTGGCATTCTGAGGAAGGCACCTATTGCTGCCCTCACACTGTCTCAGTCTGTATATTCGAAACATCTGACAGAAATATTTAAACAGGTTTATAGTATGTGTGTCATTATGGGCTCTTAAATGAGACTAGACATGAAAATAATGAATCACTTCAGGGTGAAAGTGATTTATCTCACTGAGGTTTCTTTTAGATTGCCCTCCAAACTAATTAGAGTTCAGTAGATAATTTTCTCCAATTAAATTTCTGGATCTAAATGAACTTTGGAAATTTGGAAACTATGTTGAATACAAACAGTGGTTAATTGGTAAAAAGAGTAATTAGTTTGTAAAAATGAGTAAAAAGAGCCAGGAGAACACTACATTACTTTCATGGCAGGCCAGAACTTTATGTTGGTAAGCATATGAAACAATCATGATTCCAATCAGACATAGTATATGTTCGGTATATTGCCATGCCTCATAATAACTGTGCACGTAAGGTAGCCCCTACCATAGGGGGGCTACCTTAGAAGATAACAGATTTGCTTGATCCATTCAGGAGCTGCATCATCGGAAAGATCAGCACTCTCTGGAGCCGAATCTCTGCTCCTTTTATGAAGCTCAATTTTCCCTGCGTTACTGTTTGTCTTTTACTTCCAAAGAATACCTATGTACTACATTTGTTTCAATTTCCTAACTTCAGCCTGATCCACCGACACTGAAGACCCTGACTGACTCTGGACAGCTTTGCCTTCAGGAAAGATTCTTTTACTTTCCTTTCCAGGAAACAAGCTGTGCCATGCTATGACTTTTCCCTTCCAACCCTCACCTTTCTATGATTCTATGATTCTATGATCCCAATGCCAACTCCCTCAGCCTTCTTCAAAGTCTGCAACTATCCTAGGCTTGAACCTAGGCTCTTATGCTGGCACACAGTTAAGTACACTGTTTAACAATAACACATTGGCAGATTTTGGCTGGATGCCATTCACTATTCTCCCAAAGACTAGAAAGGTTTATAAGCCCTTTTCTGACACTTTTTTTTTTTTCTTGTCTTGCTCCTGAGTTTTCACCACAGGCAAGGGTAACACTGACCATGCTGGGCAGGACTACTCCTTTGAAGTTCTGTTATAGCACCAGTGGGAATTTCCATCAGGTCAAGAGGTTTGAATGTATCAGCTATTGCCATCTACAATACAGAGCCTGTAAAACTTAACTGTGAAATAGAAGCCTAAGTGATTTTAAAGGGCTAAATCCTTGTATATTCCCCCCTTTATACATTTTTATCTCTCAAATAGTCTCTTTGATGTCTCTAAAATTGTGTGTTGCTACAGGTAATGGCAATTAAAAATAAGATATTGAAGCCTTTAGAGTAGAGTTGCTAAAATGTTCTTGATATTTTAAAGAAAACTGCATATAAAATGTATTTCAACTTGTCATGCACTGCTTCCTGAACTACTGTAACTGTATAAAGTAGCTTATGATTTATTGAATCTCATATTGATGGAAACTATCTTTCCATGTATAGGTACACTTATATATGCCATGTCATAAATATGCATTTTGTAAAAAAAAATTATACATTTAGATTATTCAGGTTGATGACTATTGTTGCATAGTGAAACTGAATGTCATGGTAGGAGTTGTATAATGAACATATATTTTTTCTGAGTTATCATCCTAGTTGGAAAAAATAGTATGTTTTAAGGTGCATTTGAAAGATACATTTATGGAAGGGAAACATAGACTGTTTCTTCTTGGGTTTAACATTAATCTTATATAGTTTTGGAATTGTAAAAGTTTAAATTTTTATTTTGGCTGTAAAGATGAATTCTTTGTTCCAGGATCCACTCTAAGTCATATCACCTGGCAAAATGTTAGTGTTTATGTGGAGATTTTTGTGGAGAAAACACTGCAGTTTTTCTATCCACGTCCCATTTCTTCTAATCATGATCCACATGTGTTCGCTTTAAGACTGAGAAAGCCAACACGTAGGAGCAGATTGTGGTGACTGTGAAATACTCTGAAGTATTTCCATGCCAGTGGAAAGAAGCGTAGCCAGATAAGTCATCTTTCAGTGTGTGTGATGCTTCTGACTCAAGAGGTTGATGCTCAGTCTGTTTTCAAACACATCTCTCATTTTATGCTGGGGAAGAACTCTGGTTCATTCATCAGCAAAATCAATTTATATTGGATTGAAATCAAAGGAGGAAAGGCAGAAATCAAAATTTCAAATTACTGATTAGTAAAACTTAAGTATTGATATGTGGAACTAGACGTTTTCTTTCTTCCCAAGATACGAGTAGGCAATTACCAACTCTTGTACATGCAATCTGTTTGCTTTGTGTTCATCTGCAGGATCTGCAGACTCATACAATGCATTCTTAATAAAGTGTGTGTGATGATCAGTTCTATTGTACACACATACATGCATAGGTGTATACATATTTTCATTTTTGCTATTCCTTGTAACCCTTCTCAGAGAGAGAATATATTTAGTATTAGTGCCTTGGGAATCTGCCAGAAATGCATCTCTTTGGATGCAGGAGTAGGCTTTAGACTAAGATAAATTTTCTAACATGTGAATGAAATTTTAAACTGAGGATGAAAACAAGTTTTGTTGGAATGTGATGCACTGAATAGTCTCTGCAGCTTGCAATGATTGGACTACCTTTAGGCCCCTGTGTATGACACTTCTTTAGTATAAATACAAACCTTCAAACAACTTCTACTGCTTGGAGTTCAGTGTTTTATATGCATGTCTGAAACACGCCAATTGAAAAACTGGATTATGGAAATAAGGAATTTCTACAAAACCCCATTATTTCTGAATACAATCTAGAGTTAGTCCTGCTGTTAAGATCAGACTAAATCGTGGTTTATGCTATTTTCACATCCAGTTCCCTTGCCTAATTGGTTCAGAAATAATAATCTGAAACTCCATATTAAATTTACATGTACTGTCTTCAGCTGAACTAAGTTTTAGGCTTACCTAGCCAATATTGTTTTAGTTCATAGTTGTATTTTGTGTTGCTTCAGAAGAAAATTTAAAAAAAGTCTCTGTTGTTCTGGTCACCATTAAGCATAATATGCTGTAAGGTTTTCTTAAATGTATTGTTTTGATTTATCTTGTTTTGTTTAGAACATACTTAGCTGTACTCTGTTGTGTGGACAATTAAAAACAAGTATTCATTTTATAGTCAATATTAATATGGTGTACCTTCTTTGCAATTAATATTTTAATATTGCTGTAACTGAACAGAAGTATGCATGGACATTTTTTCAGCACTTAGGAGCTCTTATAATACAGGCTTCTGTCTAGACTATTTTTTTCTGTCACTTACTTGCCATGACCTTCCTTTTGAACACTTGGTGAAATAATCTTTACACTTTGAGATGTACATTAGGTAGCATTTGTAACTGCAACATTTATGCACAACAACATTTTAAATTTCTGGTTTTGGTCATATTATTCATCAGCAACCTTGAGCATACAAAAAATTATAAGGTAGCTATGGTAGATTGATGTCAGCTGCCACATGCCCAGGAACCACCCTTTACTAAAGTCAGGGCAATGCAACTGTGGATTTTTAACCTGGAATAAAATATGTGGTGGCAGACATGATTCAAAATGGTAGGACACGTAGGTAATGTAAAAACTGGTTTGCTTTTAATTATTGAAAGTGTTGAAATTAGGGAAGCACATATGAAAGCACTGTCCTATTTCTAGTTAACCAAATGCAAGTTGAGCATAGACCTCTGTGTTTTCTTGGACTGAGGTCAAGGGATAAGGTTGTGCACAACTGATTTAATGCACTTGACTTAGTAAGGTAATGGTAAGCCAAAGTATTTGTGGAATTTTTTAGACCACAGCATGCAGGTAGACTAATAAAAGATAAGAAAAAGATGATAAAGATGTAAAGAGAAGAAAAAGATTATTCAGAGACCTATGTTTTGAATGTATAAATTCTGATAGACAAATGCCACCATTATCATTTTAGAAGTTTGAATTTGGACATGAGAATTGAGGACCGGTTCCAGGAGAATTATCCTGCCCATACTTCATGTTCCTGACATCTTCAAAAGGAACTTTAACAGTGCATTTTAAAGATGCCTATGGAAGTCTGGATTGCAGAGATGCGGTCTGACCAAAATGCCATCTTCATGGACAGAAGAAAAAAAAAGATTAAATGAGATATCGTACACTATATATTTTGCAGATTCCTTTGTCTGATATTGTTTTTCCCAAGTGAAACTTTTTCTTCTCAGCCTCAAATCCCTTTCTGGTTCATTTTATCGTTCTTTATTTTGATTTTTCTTATTGGTGCATTGGCTTACATCTAATACAAACATTTGCATTTATTATCAAGGTCAACAAGCGTAGATTTAGTGGGAGAAGACAACACAAAGGAGCTAAAAAGGAAAAAAGATAAAATACCGTGTGGAAGCTAGTACTGCACATTTTTAAATGCATTGGGTTTGCATGGCAAAGTTTTGGTAGCAGGGGCCTACATGGTTGGCTTCTGTGGGAAGCTACTGGAAGCTTCCCCCATGTCCAATAAAGCCAGTGCAGGCAGCTCCAAGACAAATCTGTTGCCAGTCAAAGCTGAGCAAATCAGTAATGGTGGTACTGCCTCTGTGATAACGTGTTTAAGAAGAGGAAGAAAACTGCATACAAAAAAAGCCAGAAAGGAAGAGTGAGAATATATGAGAGAAATAACTCTCCAGACACCAAGGTCAGTGAAGAAGGAGGGAGAAGAGGTGCTCCAGGCACTGGAGCAGAGATTCCCCTGCATCTCATAGTGAAGACCATTGTGAGGCAGGCTGTCCCACTGAAACCCATGGAGGTTGATGGTGGAGCAGATATCCACCTGCAGCCCATGGAGGGCCCTACACTGCAGTAGGTGGATGGTTTCAAGGGAGACTGTGACCTCCTGGAGACCCTACACTGAAGCAGGCTCCTGGTAGGACCCATGGCCCTGTGGAGAGGAACCCACCATGGAGTAGGTTTTCTGGCAGGTTTTGTGACCTTGTGGGGGACTCAAACTGGAGCAGTATGTTCCTGAAGGGCTGCAGACTGTGGGAAGGACTCATGTTGGATAAGTTCATGGAGTGCTGTCTCCCATGAATTGGATCCCACACAGGAGCAGGGGAAGAGTATGAAGAGTCCTCTGCCTGAGGAGGAAGGAGTGGCAAAGACAACCTGTGGCAAACTGACTGCAATCCCTATTCCCCATCCCCCTGTGGTGTGGGAGGAGGTGAAGGAAATCAGGAATTCAGCTGAGCCCAGAAGAAGGGAGAGGTGGGAGGAAGGTGTTTTAAAATTTGTTTCTCATTTTCCTACTCTGACTTTTGATTGATAAATTAGTTTCTCCAAGTTGAGTCTGTTTTGCCCATGAAGGTAACTGGTGAGTGATCTCCTTCTCTCCTTATCTCAACTCAGGAGCCTTCTGTCATATTATTCTCACCCTGTCCAGCTGAGGAGAGGGAATGATAGAGGGGCTTTGGTATACACCTGGCATCCAGTCAAGGTCAGCCCACCACGGTTCTTTTTTGGCACTCAGGAGTTCAAGGTAAGGATAGTAATTGGGAGAAGCAACAATCAAAACATGGTCTGAACATTGCTAAAGAGCAAAGAGAGGAATAATCGTGGGGAATTTATGTTGTAATTGTAGTGAAAGGATGTGGGGTGCATTGTGGGTAAATTGTCCACTTTTGTCATTGTTGTGATGGTGTTATTTTTATTTTCATGTGGGGAATTTTTTTAATTGATGTAAGAGAAGTTTATGAAGATTGCAGATTGTGTGATAAATATATATTTTAATGATAATTCTAAAATATGTTATTTTAAGAGGTAAGGGGTGGAGGAACAAGTTTTGTTTCAGAGCCATCAGAATATCGCCAACATTTTCATCATAGAAAATACAGAAACCAGTAGAAGAATCACCTGAATCTGAAGACCTCACTAAATATCTTTTAATAACAATAATAATAATAATAGTAGTAATAATAACTTTAAATTTAAACATTTAAATTAAGCAGTTGGAGTTCTAACTATAAATTTTGCAATAAATTTGTTGTTAGTTCCTTACAATTTCGTCTGGTTCATTGTCCTGCAACTAAGAGAGGAATTAGAGAATTTTTCCTACAGCGAATGCTGCATTATTCCTTTAAAAATATTGCACCATTGCCATATGAAATGTGAATAGAAAATTACTTTTTCTGGAAAATTAAGCTTACATCCTAAAATATCAGCAGGAAACAACAGTTTTGTAAATAAAATGTATCTGGTTTCTAATATTTAGTTCTCACTGCAGTAATGGCATGAACCTAACTGAAGAAACATTGACTCCCTGCTGCCACTATGTATTTTTACTTTGGTTTCTCTCACAGAAGCAGCACAGAGGACTAACATTTCATTAGTGATAAGGAGAGTTGAATGTTCATGACCTACTACTGATTTGAAGAGTTTCTAATTTACTACCCTTTGTCCTAAGACTCCCGAGAAGATTCAAGGAAAATGTACCTGAAGTTAGACCAGTTCAGTTTAATTTCTAATTATATGATATTCTCCTCACATGCACATGTGCACAGTGGACCATTTGAACCTCCATATAAAAAACTATGCACACACCTACTAACTAATTAAATATAAAACTAAATAATGGATGAGGCTAGAATTGGGTTTTCCTGTTACAAGGAATACTTTACCAATGTGTCATACTGCAACAAAAGTTTCAAATAAAGTCCCTGAAGTTACTAGGAACTCAGTAAAAAATATGACCTAGTCCTTCAGCCTCTCATAATTAATTCAGACTTGGCCTTTCAAAGATTGTAGTGATCATAACATTGTCAACTTGTGATAGTTTCTATGTGAAGAGGAGGATGCAGACAAACTCTGGAATTTTGTGAAGGAATAGTGCTGTTTGTCGTGTTGTGTTGTAGTGTAGTTGTGTTTGTAGTGACAGTAGTCACTTGTGTTCCTGTAATCTGTCTTAAAAGCTGAATAAGGCTCTTGACAGATTAACATTGGCCAGCTGTGCTTCCCTGTAGAGTGAATGTGCAGAACATCACTGAAGGCCGCATTTTGCAGTTATATTCGTATCTATTCTGGTTACAGTAACTTCCACATTGCACAAAGTGTCTCTCCAGGGACACTGGCACACACTGGCCCCAGTAAGTGAAAAGATGAAAGGAAATCAGCTGTTCTTATGTTTGCCACAGAATGTAGTCCATGCAGCCTGAAGGACTGATAATTTGGTCTTCAAATTCCTTTTTTATTATTTAAAAATTACAGATGAGTAAGTTAACTCAGCTGAACATGGGCTGCAAAGACTTCCTTTAGTCAAAAGGAGCAAATCTCTCTTGTTGTACAGTAGTTGTTCATTTTCACTCTGACATTGATGAATGAGTGTCAGTTATTATCAGTCTATTTTTTACACTTCAGAGAATGATTCTGGCACTTAAGTTTCAGCCATTAAGTAATGTGCAGAGAAATTAATTAAATCTCAAATTAAATCATAGAGGGTGATGATGATACATTAGGTATGTGGCCTACCTGAAGGCTCCCCAGCACAGAACTGAGCACAGTTATTCAGCCTTTGTGTCTCAGGAGCCACCTACCCCAAGGCTATTCAATCCATGTTGCAAAACAGGAATTAAAACATTTGTGCCTGGGCAAAACCTTCTTTGAGAGCTCAAGACTAACTGCAGTATCAGTGAGTGAAAATAACATGTATAAGACTGAAATTTGGAAACTGTAGATGGTTTATCTGTTTTATTGCAAACAAGACAGGTTTCTCTAACAAAACTGTAACCTCATACGATTTGCTATTTATATGGTCTGTACCACTGACTTTTCATTTCAATAGAAATAACACTTGAAACTGCAATACAATCAGAAATCAGTTTATGAGCTAGAAAATAATCTTAAATGATCACTAGAAGGCATGTTATAGTTCACCAGGGTTTATAGTGGTTTCTAGTACTACAGGAAGCTGGATATTAATTGAAAATAGGTAGATAAAATATACCATTGCAGGCCATATCATCATTGCATATGGAAAAGTGTACAGCAGGAAAAGTGTCATAATGAATGTCTGTTTGCAAAAGTTAAGACAGACAAAAGACCCTAGTATCATAGTTCTAGAGTCAATTTAAATGAACAGTGAAACTGGTTTGAGCCCTTATTCAGTAGTTGCAGATTAAATTTGCAAATCCTTTCCTAGATGTTCTTAGCATGCTGAGTTTCCTCCCTGCATCCAGCACTTTTAAGTGGATTACTAAAGGATTAATTACATAAAACAGGATGCAGCAACTAGTAAAATGGAACTGTACTGTAACACTTAAAGATTCATTTGTATATCTGTGGTTTTCAAAAGTCTCTGTAGCTGTCTTACAGAACATACAAAAAGCAAGAAGTGTGCATTTTTCTTAATTTACAGTCATGCAACCAAAGCACTACATTGGTTCATTCAGACCAATGTACAGGTATTGATATCATCAAGCCAAGTTTGAAAGAATTTATCTGAGTCTTCATCTTTATGCTAATAAATATTTTCAGTGAGGTGTTAACAAACAGTGAAGCACAAAAGTTACTGTGTCTAGTAAATAGAAGATACAGGTAAATATCGCTTTTACCGCCTTCAAAGTGAAGGGTCACCTGGTGGTGAATTATAAAAACATTTTATGTGCTATAGAATCATATTCTTCCCTAATCCCTGATTGTTGTGTCTAGAGTATGAATTACTTTTGGTTTCTGAACCTGCATTTTGAAGGTCTTTTGTAGGCTTCCCTTGTAGATCAGGATGCAGAAAATGGGGATGGAAAAACAATTCACGATATATAATTCTCTGGCCAGGACTCTATGTCCTACATTCATTGAAAGAAGTTATATGGGATTTGCAGTGGTGTTTGATTTCACCTGTTATGAGTGACCTTTAGGTTCAGGGCTGGTGCATGATATTCATGGCTGTTGGACCCATCAGTTTTCCTTGCTCCTCTGACAGGAAAATTAAAGGTGCAATCCTTGTGGTTCATACCAGTAAATTCTTAGGTTCCTTGGAAAGGAACAAAGGACTGGTAGAGGGTAATGACTTTGTCAATCTCCTTGTGGCATTTACTTTCCTGACCTCAGTAACTGGAAAGACCTTGACATCTACTGGTAAGTGGAAAAATTAAATGCTATTGACCTGAATAAGAAGTTCATGTAGCTGTATTTTGGAAGGTATTATTGGACTATATGTTATTTTTGCATTCAAAAAGGTATGTGACTTTTAATTAATTATTAAAAGCTACTAATGTATTATTATTTTTCCCTCTGCCATTCCCTCATAGTCTTTAATCTATTCTTCAGAGTTACAAATGGATGGTAATATTCTGGAAGATATTTTTCATATATATTTATGTAGGAACATGTACATAGATTAGCCTCTTTCTTTGTAAGATAAATGTATGAATTTCTGCCAAAATATTTTATCTATATGTCTTTCCATGCAAGTTTTTAATGAGGCTCAGGAATACAATGTAGCAATCATATGGCACTGGGAAATATTATACCGAGTCTAAGAAAAACAGCCAGAGAAGATTTTTTTTAATGTGTCATTAAGTAGTAAGCTCACAGATGCATGATAATGTCTAAGTAACATAATAATTTAAAATATGTCCAGAATAAAATAAAATATATATAAATGTAAAGAAAGGTCAGTGATTTACATCTTATTCACATGAAAAGTATTTTTTAGATAAAGTAGATAACAAACTTTTTAGTCAAAGGAAACAGTGTTATGAAGTGTTTAAAAAAGAAGGGCACAATTGTGTAGATCCAACAGCTTCTAATGCTAACTGAAATGTAATGGTATCACTAACTGGTAAATAGCCTCAAAAGCACATTACATAACAAGGTAAAAAGCAGAGCATTCTGCATACAACACAATAACACTAATGCTCTATTTCCATTTGTAATCATGTTGGAATTTTCTAAGACAATAAACCATAATGAAATATTGAGTGATATTTTCTATTCCTAGAAAAAAAAAAAAGAGGAGTATACCAACATCATTGCATAAATCTAAAAAAAATCTGAACTCATAATTGCTTGCATTTTTTTCCCATTATGTAAAATGAGTAGCTCTTCTGGGTTCAGATAACCATTCAAAGATTGTTGGCAGGCCATACACTAACAAAATGCCGGTGTCATCAAAAAATGTTATGGAAAGAGATCTTATAGCTGTAAACTAGTTGAAGAGACGTACTAGGCTTTTTCCAGTCCCTGAGTTTCATGTTCCAAGCACCTGGAGAAAGAGATAATCCTGATGAGATAGAAATGGACGAGAGACATACCATTACAAGATTTTCACATTTATAGTCTGATTGTGGAGGTATCACTTAATAAATAGACACTATTTTTTAAAGGAACACAGCTGTACTGGCAGTGCACAACTTTAGTATGAGACATTAGAACTGGAGAAGGGGCAGAGAAAGTGCTTTGACCTATTTTACGACACATTCACGTTCTGTTATTTGTAGTTTAGGGTTCCTTTATAAAGAGACAATTATGTCACCAGTCAGCAAAATATTTCAAAAGGTCTGAATAATATGAACAGAGGGAGAACAATAAAAACTGAATCTTGGACTATTCCCATGTGTTTAAAGATTAGCACGTACATAAATACTTTGCTATTTGATAGAGAAGTCAGGACTTTACAAAAATGGTGAAAAAATGTTCACCAATGGAGTGGGGAGTTTCAGCCTAAAGAGTTTATATTTGAGGAGAATATCTAACACAGTTTGTCTTTTCAATAATACTGTAGTTCGACATATTAGCTTGAATTATCTGTTCACTTCTTGAGATTCTATTTCAGTCTGTTTTTAAACTTTCTGATAATTGTGCTGCAATAAAGGCTATGGCACTTTCCACTGTTACGAGAATCATGTTTGTTACTAGAAAACATATTTGCTCATTTTTTGGTGATTTTTTTAATCAATATTTCTATTGTGTATTTTTAAACATAACTATGTTACTGTTATTTTCTTTGTCTGAAGAAATTTAAGTTTTGCTAAATTTTGGTTACCTTTATTGATGATGTCTTGGATTACTCTCTTAGTTCATTTCAAGGTGAAAAATAGTTCATTTCAAGGAGACAATTTTAAAAATACTTCTAAGTGTTTGTCACTGATAATTTTTTTTTATAAATGTTTAGTCCCTGTGTCACGGTTTGACTCAGGATTGGCAATTAAACCAGAGACAACAATGCTCTCAATCCCGTCCCCCTCCCACCCAGGTAGGGAAGGAGAGAGAGAATTAGGAGATAGACTTTGCTGCATTTAAAACTAAACTAGACAGCTTTAATTATATGTACATTTATATACAAGTATGTTCAGGTATGTGCAAAAACCTCTTGCCTCCCCCCACTCCCAGCAACTCCCCAGCACACTCCTGAGCTGTGAGAAGTCCCAAAATGTCTCAGCCCACAGGCAGGAGATAAGGCAGAGCAGGCAGGGGCTAAGGGGAGAGTTATGAGGTCAGAGATACCTGAGCCTAGGGGTCGACGGTGATGGATGGATGGAGTCCTCCCCGGATGCCGGCCATGGACGGAAGAGAAGGGAAGAAGAAGCAGGAAGGAAGTTGTCTTCTGTGATCTCTGACCTTCCTCTGAGCTTATGTAGATATATGGAATGGAATACCTTTGGTCAATTCTGCTGTCTGTCTAGTCCAGCTCCCCTACGGGGGGGTCACAGATACAATTCTCCTGCCCCAGTAGCCTCTGTAGTGGCAGAGCTAAGAAGCGACCTTGGAGTCTCAGCAGAAACATAAACATTCCTGTGTTATCAGTCCACTAGCTGGAACACTTGTTGCTAGTTAAAAGAGAGCTTACTGAAGGAAAAAAAATCAGTAAAAGGAAAATTAACTTCATCCTGGCTCAAACCAGGACAATACCAAAGGGGAAAAAAGATCCTGGGTCAGGGTCTAGCAGCACTCCTAGAAAGGTCTTTGAAAGGTCTTTAAACCACACTTGAAGGAGCAGGGGTGGGAGGGATAAAACTGGGCTTACTAGAGAGAAGCCTAGAAGAAGCACACCAGTACCAGTGGAACAGTGTAGTAGTAAGGTCCTACTGTCTACCATCTCAGGGGAGATGACAGATGATAGGCTGGCAGCTATGGAATCATCTGTAAAGTGTCAGGTGGGAACTAGGGCTTCTCCCTTCAAAAAGGTGGCAGGACCAGCTGAAATGCATTTATACCCATACACACAATGTGGGGAACAAACATGATAAACTAGAGATCTGTGTGCGGTCACAGGGCCATGATCCCATTGCAATCACTGAGACATGCTCAGATGATTGGAGTCCTGTCATGTATGGCTACGTAGTCTTTAGGAAAGATAGGTCATCAAAGCAGGGTGGTGGAGTGGCTCTTTATGTAAAAGAGCACCTGGAATGTATTGAGCTCTGCCTAGGAAAGAAGGAAGAAAATGTCATCTTCTATCCTGACAATCTTTTTTTGGGAGGTAGGATGAGGAAAATTAACAATTTTCTTTTTTCTAAAAGGGAGAAATCACAAATCTGATGTAGTGGGAAGTGTCCTTGCCAATGCAGGGAAGTTGGATCTCTAGGTATTTGAGGTGCCTTCCAACCCAAATCATTCTATGATTCTATTATTTCTTTGAAGAAAAATCTCACCTGTGGATGTAGTCCTTCTCCCTTCATCATTCAAATACTTGCTATGCTTCAAAGACCATATTACTATGTGCAAACACAAGCAGGTTGATGACACTGAACAAGATATCTTAAATCAGGCATTTCCTAAGCTTGAAAAAGCTCCTCCTTCCCTAACATATTTGTAATATTTTTACATTGAAATCAAAGCAAGCCATATAAAAATGTAAAATTTGCATGTGTAGAAGTATTCCTGACACAAATTTTTATTTGGAAAATAAACACTTACTCTTAACATCTTAAAACTATAGAAGGGAACGATCTTACAAAAAATCACATTCTTTATAGTACTGGATCATCTTAAAAACTGACAGTTAGCATTAAGCGTCCATAAACTTGAAGCAGAGGAAAATTATCTCATGAAAAATAAAAAAAGAAAATATATTTTTAAATTTTAATATCAGAGGACAAAATGTTTGACATTCAAGGGGTGACTGTTTTAGAATGATTCTGAGTGCAATATTATTTGGTGAGGAATTGTTATACTGTATTTAGTTCTTGGAAAATCAGAGAGAAGAAATAAATGGTAGAAAAGGTTGAAAAATTGACCTTCTTTTCTTTACAAGTTTGAAATATACAATTTTGTTACGTCAAACAAATGTATCATTGGTGTGACCATGAGACTATAATTCTTTTTAACAGATATGAAATTAAAATTGCTATGAAAAGTACTTTTAAAAATATGCTTTTCTTCACATTGAAATTGAGAGTGAACTTACAATTTGACCTTCCATGAATTCTTGTGCTTGATAACCTCAGATACAGAGATGCTTCTAAAAAGCAGTTAAATAGAAACACAATAATGTGTCAAACAAATTAATTAAAAAACTGATGTGAAAATTAATTGAATTACCTCTATTGGTGCAAAATGGTCAAAGTCAAGGTCAGCATGTGTTTCAAGCTCCCAGACTTTCCTATTCATTCTCACTGAACAGTTATAATGTTTTTAATAACATGTTAAATCCAGTCATGCCACGAAAATCACAGAATCAAAGAATCACAGAATTAGAAAACATAATTAGAAAAATTGCTCAGGTATACAATGTTCCTATATAATCAATAGTTACTCTTCAAATTGTTGTCATGGTAAAGTCTTTTGTGTTAATTAATTTTTTTCATCTCTGCAGTTCATTGACACAAAACCTGAGGGACAGTTAACTTGAGGTTTTTGCAGCTAGCTCACTCCTCCATCCAGCCTCACAAAGCAAACCAGAGCACAGTAAGTAGGGACAAAGGGAGATTTGCTTCAGAAATGCACTGCTGATCTAAACTGATAAACTGATGTCTGTGGTCCCAGAAAGAGTTTCCTTAAGACAAGGAGACTGCAAATATTTCACTGCAGTGTGGAAACCTTTTCTGTTGATTAAAACCAAACCAAGAGGCAAAGAATTGCCTTCAAGGGGAGACAGAACTTGAGAAGTGCATTATATAAACCCTCATCTTTTTAATGCATTTCAGACCTTGTAACTTCGAGTTTCAAAAAGCTTAATTATTCCAATTAATTTTAGAAGTCTTTTGGCCATTTTTCAGGAGCTTTATATAGGTGAGATCTAAAGAAATCCACCTAAAATCTCCAGCTGTCTGGGCACCTCCATTCCCTTTACACTGGCAGCCACTATTGACGTCAGAAAGAGGCAGGCAGCTGAAGGTTTGAAAACTGAAAATGGCTGGTTGCAATACCTATTACTGGGAAAACCAACAAACTTCACCAATTCTGCGTATTTCACATTCATAATTTAACCTTACTGCATTTGGTTTTCTGTAAACTCAGGGTCATAATTTAATATACATACAGGTATATATAAACAGACACAAGGGGAAATTTTTTATAAAGCAGAACAGTCCCCCGCCCTGCATACACAAAGACCACATAGTGGGATAGAATATTCCAGTACATTTTAGAAACGTCCTACTTCTCCCTCATTTTTATCAGTTATAATAATACGGTTTATCAGAAAGTGCTGTAAATGGCAACAAAATACGGGTGTTAAAAGTTGTCTCTATTAGTGTAGCCTGCCAGAAATGAGAAAGAAAGGAAAAGATCTGATATCACATTTTATGCTCTGCTGGCTTCCTTTGGTATGCCTACAAGCAGTTGTCACAGCTGATGCCAGTACAAACTGCCCAGGCAGAGTTAAGTCCACTTAGTAGCCAGAATGTGAAAAAACAATGTATTGTGAAGGTTAGTGAGATCGACTTTCTCTTTGACAGCCCTTCACTGTTGATGTTACATTGTAAAATCTAAATTGAACTCACTGCAGGCAGTGAACTGAAATTGGCTAGTGGGAATGTACAGCTAGATATAACTCTGTCCTGATATTCTCTCACCTTCTATACACTTTATTCTATCTACAGTTCCCTTCACAGACATTGTTTCAACAATGATGAACTCATTGTCCTTTTAGCAATGATGAACTCATAGTCCTTTGTTCTGCGTATAAGTATGGTATAATGTCCAGTCTGACCAGGAAACTGAGTCTTAAAATTTACTTAGGACAAACACAGTTTGTCTCATTCATCTAAAGAGAAAGGTAACAGTGCCACTAAGAACAAGACTTCAATGTAAGGGGCAAAAACCCAAAAGACAAAGCTAAATATTTTTCCTTAGATGAGTTTTCTTCAGGGGCTTAAGGTGAGAGAGTAGGGTCACAGAGGATGTCACTGCTTTTTAATTTGAATGCACCCATATCCAGAGGCATTTCACTCAGAATTCTGAAATTATTATTTTAATCCTTCTTGGGAGCTTGTTTACTGCTGTATTCACTGTTTATTTGTCTAAACTCATTCTGTATCTTTACCCATTTTTCCTGAAAGCAAAGATGTCATCATTCATATTCCAAAACCAATTAAGAACCCAAGAGGATACTTTACCCTTTCATATACAAGTAAAGGGAAAAAATTAATGATACTCTGCATCAAGGATTTACTTTTCTTTATCTCAATATGTAAGGGAAACCAGAAAGAAGCATACAAGTGTTTAATTTTTTGTTTGAAATTGTTAAATAACAATTACCTTATGTGCTTTAGATGTTTATTATTCATTTGTAAAGCATATACTAGAAGATATCAAAACCAAATACAGAAAAAGAATTATTCCTATGGACACACACCCCTGACCTAACAGAATTATAGCTGTGCAGAAAGAAAATATGGAGCGTCTCTCCGGTTTGAGCCAGGATTAAACTAATTTTCCTTTTACTGATTTTTTTTCCTTCAGTAAGCTCTCTTTTAACTAGCAGCAAGTGTTCCAGCTACTGGACTGATAACACTGGAATGTTATGTTACTGCTGAGACTCCAAGGTTGCTTCTTAGCTCTGATGATGCTTCAGAGGCTACTGAGAGTAGGGGAGTTGCAATGTATGAGCCCCCTGTAGGGGAGCTGGACTAGACAGACAGCAGAATTGACCAAAGGTATTCCATTCTATGTATCTACGTAAGTTTGTTTTGGGACTTCTCACAGCTAAGGAGTGTGCTGGGGAGTTGCTGGGAGTGGGGGGAGGCAAGAGGCTTTTGCACATACCTGAACATACTTGTATATAATTGCACATATAATTAAAGCTGTCTAGTTTAGTTTTAAATGCAGCAAAGTCTCTCTCCTTAATTCTCTCTCCTTCCCTACCTGGGTGGGAGGGGGACGGGATTGAGAGCATTGTTGTCTCTGGTTTAATTGCCGATCCTGAGTCAAACCATGACAGGGATAGGTATATCCCCTCTTTTGCCAGCAGCCCCGGTGTCTTGTAAAGCAGCCCAAGATCAAATAATCCAAAGTCCTGCCAATGACACCAGTCATGTAGCCAGGCATTGATCTATAGACTCGTGCAGTTTATCCCCTCCTCAATCCTTGCAATAAGTGGAATGGAGTCAAACATTACTTGTGCTCCCAGTCCCCTAACCAGCCGTGCCAGAGCCCTGAAGTCTCTCTTCATTGCCCTTGGACTTCTTGTAGCAATCTCATCACTGCTTACCTGAAAAAGCACTAATCTACAAATCTCATTTATGAGCAACTGAATTTATCAAAATTATGTCTCACCTCTGGAAGCTGGTATATTATAATGAAATATTTTTTCCTGATACTAACCTTTCAAAACCTGCTGCTTGTTCAAGTTCTTCAGTGTCTCCAAGATGATGCTCACTACCAAAAATATGCTTGATCAGGATTTGGTGAATATGCTCTGATTATTAACACAGATATATTGAAGACAATAAACTTTTTTTTTTTTTTTTTAATTAATGTTGCAAAAGAGCAAGTTTAAATGAGAAATTCAGTGAACCAATTTGACACAGAAAATTGGCTAAGTAAAAATTTCTTCTTGCACCCTTAAGAGCATCAGATACACCTGAAACACATCAAACAATAAAGGTGTCTTCATAGGAAGGTATGAATAGGCATATTTTTTTCTATAGCTAGAACTTTGCTAAATGCAAGTTATTTCTGATCTGGAAACTACACAGGTCACTTCTGCATCCAGGCAAATAAATGGCACTGAGGAAATAGATGCTTAAACATTGTTCAACACTGACAGTGTTATTTATGGTCAATTCAGGGCACCAGCAGAGTGAATGGACGTAAGTGTGGTGAAATGAAGGGAAAAGGGAAGCTGTGGTGGAAAGAATGAAGGAGGAAATGGTTGGAAAATATTTTTGAAACTATATAAGGAAAATATTTTTTAAAAATACATAAGAAAATACTTAAGAAAAATTGAAGGAAAGCCTCTTTACTGTGAGGATATCAGAGCACTGGAAAGGCTGCCCTGGAGTCTTCTCTGGAGTAATTAAAAATGCGTCTGGACATGTTCCTGTGTGATGCACTGTAGGTGATCCTGAGCTAGCAGGGGGGTTGGACTCAATGATCTTCACAGACCCATTCCAACCCCAACCACTCTATGACTCTGTGATTCTGTGAAAAATAAGTTGAAGAAATGGAAAGAGGGAATCTGATATGCATGTGAGGCCAGATATTACTAATATAGTCTGTAACCTCAGCTGTTCAAAACAAGTATTTGTCAAATAGATAGGAATACAGCTGTTGTTAGCAGGCAGCTGAAAAAGCAGAGTGGTTTTAATTTTAGCCAAGCTAATCACACTTTCAGTAAAACAGACAGATCTCCATGTCTCATCTGAAAGTATTCAGCAATGTCAGTGTTTCTAACATACTCAGATATATAACAGAGAACTGAAGTATTTTAAAAGTACAGCATGGGAGGAAGAAATATAAGTTATGGAAACACCTTTGACTGTAATAGGAGCATGCATTTATCACATAAAACCTAGCATATCAAACAGGCTACAAATTGCTTATTCAATATTACCACTCCAGATGAAAAATAAATAATAATAAATAAATACTTAAATAAATAAAAGTGTGCATCCCTGCTGTACAATTTCACTTCAACTCTTTTTCTTAGTTGTTGTTTAGAGAAATGATTAAGTCTCCAGAGTAACAGGCTGGTCTGGCTTTCAGAATGCAGCATAAAATTACACAGGACTTCCATAACCTTGTTCAGATTCCTTTGTCATATATGTATCTATCTTTTTACTTTTCTTCCACATTAAGCATGTCTTTTTTTTCTTAGGTTATAATCTCTTCATGACAGATGACATGTTTGTTCAAGTTTGGGATCTGGCACAAAGGGGCTGTAATGGCTACTGCAGTACACATTATACAAATAATAATTTCAACCCTATCTTTTCTACTTACTTTTTCCTGTAGAATAGCACTTGATTGAAATCCTGCTTGCAAAAACATTGACTCAGACAAATAATGTCTTAATTTTGCCACTCACTCTTCATCTCTCACTGTCTGAGGCCATCTGAATGACATTTAAACAAAAAACACGACTACCTCATACACACAATTATAAGCAGATGTCTTTTCACTTTGACATCTTTTGTTTTCTTCTCCTTTCTTCCCCTGTCAACAGTATTCACTCCTTTGATATCTGATAATGTGAGGTAATTCATGCCCCCATCTCTTTCTGCAGACACAACTCCACTAATTTTGGATTCCTTTTTATTCCTTCTCTAAAGTCAGTACGTGCCATCTGTCATGATCCTGTCCACTTGCTCACAGACTTCCATAGAGTTTTCAAGGCTGCAGTCAATGTTATCCTATGGGGAGTCTGTTCAGGGACTGTGGTGCTTCAGTTTTTCAGCTATTTTCCTTTCTACATTTTCCTGTGATTAAATATATCACATGTACTTGTACATTTTACTTTCTGGAACCATGCTATTGGTGGTGTTTTGGGTTTTGTTTGTTTGTGTTTATGTTCGTTTGTTTACCTATTTAACTCGTGTCTCCATTTTATAATAAATTTGTTTTGACAGAGAGGCATCAAATGAATGACGTTATCCTTCTAGCCTGAAGTGGCTATACAGCTTAGTGAAGTTTGCAAATTAATTATCAGAAAATAAGGTTAAAGAAACTCAAGAAATACACTTGTAGTCATAATAAAACCTTGTTTTTTTCCTGTCCTCTTTTCTTGTCTCTGATGATGTTAATCTCATGTTACTAGTTTTCATACAATCCTGGTGTTACAAAAAGTCTTTTGAAATTATTCAGTACAGGAAAGACATGGATCTGTTGGAAGAGGTTCAGAGGAGGGCCACAAAAATCATTAGGGGCATGGAATACCTTTCCTTTGAAGACAGGTTGAGAGAGTTGTACTCTTCCTGGAGAAGAGAAGGCTGTGGGGAGACCTTATTGCGGCAGTTCAGTACTTAAAGGGGACCTGTAAGAAAGATGGGGACAGACTTTTTAGTAGGCTTGTTGTGATAGGACAAGGGGCAATGGCTTTAAACTGAAAGAGAGTAAATTCAGACTAGCTATGAGGAAGAAAATGTTTATGATGAAGGAAGTGAAACACTGGCACAGGTTGGCCAGAGTGGTGGTAGAAGATCCCTGAAAACATTCAAGATCAGATTGGATGGGGCTCTGAGTAACCCCGATATTTGCTGGAACAGAAACATAGCCAGATAGGCATGGTCCAGAAGGTTCATGCAGAGTGTTGATGACAACTTTCTGATGTATGGGTGTCCATGAGGGCTGGGCAACTTTCAAACACTACTTCCTCCAAACTCAAGACCGGCACATCCCTATGAGGCAGAAATGAAGCAGAGGATGTAGGAGACCTGTATGGGTGAGTAAGGGTCTTCTGGAAAGGAATAAATGGAGGAAGGAAGTTTACAGAATGTTGAAAACAGGTCTGGCCACTTGGGAAGAATATAGCAACGTAGTCAGAGAATGCAGGGATGCAACAAGGAAAGCTAAGGCCCACCTGGAATTAAATCTGGTGAGGGCTATCAAGGACAAAAAGAAGGGTTTCTTCCAGTACATTGAATGCCTTATTTGCTTCAGTCTTCACTGCAAAAGCCGACCTTCTTGAATCCCAGACCCTGAAGGTAAGAGATAAGGTCTGGAGAGAGGAAGACTTTCCCTCAGTAGAGTAGGACCAGGTCAGAGGCCACTTAGCCAATCTGGACATCTATAAATCCATGGGCCCTGATGGGATGCATCCACGAGTTCTGAGACAACTGGCAGATGTTATTGCTAGATCATCCCTCCATCATCTTTGAGAGGCCTTGGAGAACTGCAAAGGTGCCTGAGGACTGGAGGAGGGTTAACATCACTCCAGTCTTCAAAAAGGGCAAAAAGGATGACCCAGGGAACTACAGGCCAGATAGTCTCACCTCTGTCCACGGTAAAGTGTCGGAAAAAAGCGTTCTGGACATCATCACAAAGCAAGTGAAAGCAAAGAATGTCAGTGGGAGAAGTCAGCATGGATTCACCAAAGGGAAATCATGCTTCACCAATCTGATTGCATTCTATGATGCCATAACTGGCTGGATAGATGAAGGGAGAGCAGTGGATGTTATCTACCTAGACTTCAGCAAGGCTTTTGATGCTGTCTCCAATAACATCCTCATTAGGAAACTGAAGGAGTGTTGGCTAGGTGAGGTGGATTGAGAGCTGGCTATGTGACAGAACTCAGAGGGTTGTGATGAATGGAGCAGGATCGAGTTGGAGGCCTGTAGCCAGCAGTGTCCCCCAGGAATCAATACTTGGTCCAGTCTTGTTCAAAATGTTCATCAATGACCTGGACAAGGGGACAGAGTGTATCCTCAGCGAGTTCGCTGATGATACCAAACTGGGAGGGGTGGCCCGCACTCCAGAGGGCTGTGCTGCCATCCAGCATGACCTGGACAGGCTGGAGTGCTGGGCAGAGAATAACCTAATGACGTTCAACAAGGTCAAGTGTCCTGCGCCTGGGAGGAAGAATGTCAGGCACCAATAAAGGTTATGGGTGGACCTGTTGGAAAGCAGTTCTGAGGAGAAGGATCTTGGAGTCCTGGTAGTTAGTAAATTACCCATGAGCCAGTAATGGGCCCTTGCTGCCAAGAAGGCCAATGGAATCCTGGGGTGCATGAGGAAGAGTGTGGCCAGTAGGTCGAGAGAGGTCATTCTCCCCCTCTACTCTGCCCTGGTGAGTCCACAGCTGGAATACGGTGTCCAGTCCTGGGCTCCCCAGTTCAAGAGAGACAGGGAACTACTAGAGAGAGTCCAGCAGAGGGCAACGAAGACAACTGAGGGATTGGAGCATGTCCCTTATGAGGAAAGGCTGAGAGAGCTGGGACTCTTTAGCCTGGAGAAGAGAAGGCTGAGGGGAGACCTTATTAATGCCTATAAGTATCTAAAGGGTGGGTGCAAGGAGGATGGAGCCAGACTCTTTTCAGCAGTTCCCAGTGACAGGATGAGGGGCAACGGGCACAAGCTGGAACATAGGAAGTTCCACTTAAATATGAGAAGGAACTTCTCTAAGGTGTGGGTGACAAGGCACTGGAATAGGCTGCCCAGGGAGGCTGTGGAGTCCTCTTCTCTGGACATATTCAAAACCCGCCTGGATGCAGTCCTGTGTAATGTGGTCTAGGTGATCCTGCTGTAGCAGGGGAGTTGGACTAGATGATCTTTAGGAGTCCCTTCCAACTCTGACAATTCCATGATTCTGTTATTGAAAAACCCACTCTGTCGACTGAAGGCTCCCTTTTATTATTTTCTGCCCTCCAAAACATAGAAGTAGAAGAAATTAGTGTGTGTGGGGAGGAAGATAACACTTAGAAATTAGCAGAGTCATCTGGAGAGGCCTACAGTTCAGTTACTGGAAGGGGCTGGGGAGAAAATGAAGGTTAGATCTAATATCATTACTATTGAGGAAGATATTGGGCATGTCTTTGCATTTTTGTAGGGTGACATTTGGGCCAGTCAAAAGAGATCTAAAATTTGCATAACGCTAATCAGAAGCCAGGAGCCTGCCCTTCAGCAGAGAACAGGTAACTTGGTGCTAGTTGGATAGGCACACTGGCTGTCTGGGGGCTGGGTTGGCAATTCTGCCTCTTGGATTTATAAGGTAGAGATGCCAGGGGTCTCCCTTAGTATAAATATCTACAGACATAATTCTAGTGAAAATGCATGAGTAGTTTCATTTGGGAGGAGTGGGAGGAACTAAAATCCCTAAGATATTCCATGGAGAAGGTGTAATTGTCAGGTCCTATATCCAATAGTGAGGAAGAAAGACACTTTTTTAGTTGCTTCACATTGAGACCTCCCAAAGCAATGCTGAAGTAATAAACTGTAGACATTTTTCTATATACCCCTTTCAAAACAATACAACTGTAATACAGAATACAGCTTCCACTGAGCCAGGACTCATAATCCAGATTCAGTATGATTTTTTAATCCTGATTGTTTCTTCTCATGGGAGGGAGGAGATCTGGCTCACAGCTTTAATCTGTCAGAAAACTACATTACATTTGGCCATGTTTCATTAAACCAGAGATGGCTTAATGAAGCCTATCTGTCTCAATAAGATAGTTACTCTTCTCCCTCCTCTACTCTCTCTCTAACAGTAGGAGAATCAGCCTTGATTTTGTTTCTGTGGTCCACTCATGGCTTGAAGTACCAAAAAGACCGAGTCCTTTGGAGGCTTGCCTTCTGGGTCCCAATCAGGGATCACAATTGACATGTGTTGAGATGCTCAAGTTTTTTAAGCCTCTGATACTCTATTTGTTCAGAGGCGGGTGTCTGAGAAGTAATGCTTCATTGTCACAGTTTCATGCAAGTGTTGTAATTGTTTAGGTCTGTCGCAAGGTCCTTCTATGGGATATTTCCATAGAAGTTCAGAAGGAAATATTGAATCTGGTCTAAGCCACAGCTACTATAAGGTTTTAACAAAAGTATTTGAGTACTGTTAGATTTTCCCTGTTTTATCAGAAATGAAACAGTAGTTAAATGAAATACCTAAACTATCAAATGCAAACTGATCTCTTGATCTCTCTTATGCTAATTATTCTTCATTTTCACTAATTTTGGGAACTTTCACTCTGCTTCCTCTAAATCAACCAGCTTTCTTTCCTTTCTAAAAAAAATAAACAAATTAAATACTGATTAGGAATATAAACTCTGTTTTAAATTTGTTCAAATTTTCTCTGAAATATTAGTAACCTATATAACCTATGTAAAAATATCCATCAGCTAATTGGAACAGCAATTTAGATACACAATTAAATCTAAAATATAAGGAAACTTAAATACTCGAATTAGCATCTGTTATAAGATAAAAAGAAAATACATTCTAATAAAAAACCACTTCATATCACACTCAGTAGGTAAGACTTTTTATCAGTGCCCTGAAAGCAAAGATGTCATTGTGAAGCAAGCTGGCAGAACAGACTGGATTTGACCCAAGACAGTGGACATAGTAAGTGATCTCACCCATTCCGTTGGTATTAGTCCAATCCATTTTGAAAGTCCGAAGTCCATGAAAATATGACCTTTCCAAAACTATGCAGTTGAATGATGTGGCAGAAGGTTTTTACATGATTCTGCATGCAAATAGTAGATTAATTTTCTTCTAGGGGAAAAAAATATTTCCAAACTATTTAAAAATAATTTAACAGATTCCACACATTAGCATGTCAGCCACACAGGCAGACATGTTTATATAAATTTTCCATATCTTGAACAGACATATCGCACAGAATTAATACTGAACAATCTTTGACATATATATTCACATATATGCCCTACTAATATATTAAATTCATAGAATCCTAGGGGTTGGAAGGGACCTCGAAAGATCATCTAGTCCAACCTATGATTCTATGATTCTATGATTCTATGAAATTCATATGCTGGGTCATTTGGGGTGCTTCTAAGCATCAATGGCAATTTAACAAATGTAGCATTATTTTAAGTATCTTCCAAAATATTTTCTGCTGTATGCATTAATCTTTTTACATTTTAATATTATTAATAACATAGTGCAAAAATTTTGTATTAATATGCATTTATTTTTAAAAATTATTTTAGAAAGGGTTCTGTCACATCGCATACATACGATTCTGAAACGAAGGACCTAGGAAGACCTGTTTGATACAAGACTGGGTTCTGAATTTGTCCCTGAACAGGCAACATGTGAGTTAAGTATTTTCTTCCACTTCTTAAAGGCAACTGCTGGAAACGTCTATCCTTACTTCTATTTTTCCTGCCAGGATCTAAGAGGATATGAGTGGATTGATAATAATATTAAAGTTGGCTTCTTAACTTCAGGTGTTCTCTCTGAGCCAAAGCTGTGTCATGTGTAGCAAGCAGCACTTTGTTACAAGCTTCTATTGCCTTGAGTCTTTTCTGACTTTTCCAGACTTTAAACTCAATCTGATACTTCATTACAGGCAGATTCTCTCCTCATTCGGGCTTCTTTCCAAAATAAGTTACATTGTGTTAGACCAAAACTGGGCAAATCCTTAGATGTGTATTTTTTGCCTACTGTCTATAGAAGTTTCTTGGTCTTGGTCCAAGTTGAATACAAACAGAAAGATTTAGAGGCAAAAAGTAAATGCATGCATTTGATTACTTTGTTTGGCTTAATTTATGGGGTTTATTCTTTAATTTTAATTAAGCTTTTCCTGCCTATATGATATTTGAAGTTCGTATTAAAAAAGTGAATTTGTTTATCAAAAAGGAAAGTGTTGCTTGGAGGGTTTCTGCAGTTTGGGTTTGGAATTTTTTTCTCCCCGAAAATCTGTAACAAATTCACCCATATTCTGCTCCTTTGAGGATTTTAAAAAATATGTATACATCTGCTCTGACCACTATTTTACTCAAAAATGTTTTCTGGAGTTTAAAAAGCAGTTGGGAATATAATCAGTTCTGATTTTCTAGACTGCATAATCTGAATATCAGTTTTGTTGCATTGTTTTTTATCTTGCAAATATATCTGAATATATTCTGCATACTATTATCTCTCTGGGTGTATTTTATGTCTAATTTTAGTAATGCTACAGATTCAAATGAAAACATCTCTGAAGTCCTTATACTCAGGTTTTTGTACTCTGTGATTTTATTTTAAATTTTTTCTTACGATTTAGATTCTCAAGCTGGGAAGTTTTAATTATTTCCCTTTTGTGTGGGTGTTTACTTCTGACTGTTGCATCCTCCAGCAATCTCTGCAAATACAGGAAATGAAGGGAACGAACGGAAAATGAAGGGAAAAAACATCAACCTAGAAAGATAGAGGAAGAGCAAAATACTGTTTAGATTTGGCATCTGATCCAAAATGTATGCTGCAAAGACAGGCCAGGGGACTGCATGTGGTGGCAGGAGCAAAGAGCAGAGTACCACTGTTGCTGTAGGAAACCATACGAACAACCACAGGTGTGAGAGCAGTGTCCATGGGATGCTGAGGTAGTACCTGGTCGGTACAGGGGTAAAAAGAACTGTCATGACTGGTTGGAAATTTCCATTCATTACTGCCTTTTTGGTCACTTAGTCAGGATAAATGGAAATAGTGCTATAGATAAAGAATATATATTAATCTTATTATCTCCAATGGGAGAGAGAGGGAACTGAGAGAGTGCGAAAATAGAAACTTGCTGATCTAGATTACTTGGCATAGACTTTTTAAAGAATTTATCAACTAGTCTTTCTTATTTCTTAACTACTGTAGGTTACGCAGATTACAGTGAAAACTTCTTGAAAAGCAAATGACAGAGGGGTGAATAAATCTTACTGGAAAGAAAAAGATTAGGTAATTCCTATTAAGTATTTTTTTCATTTAAAACTATTTTCCTTTGTACTGCTTTCCTTCTTTTAAGTTCTACCTGTTAGTTACCTTGCAGCAATTGCCAATATTTTGTGGTAAGTGCTTTTATTGGCTTGAATTTCCTGTAGGAATCTCCTCTGTAACAATCCTACCCACTTGTTATTCTGCCATTAGTAGCATGTGTCCAAGAAGAGTGTACAGCTCTTTTCCATAGCCCCAGTGAGGAGCTGAATATACAATGGCATCTGGCAAAGAGACACTACAATTTGGTCCCTCTGACCTGTGGTAGACAAGAGACTGGAGTACTGCCTGTGATATTTGTTTGTCTAAGGCAGGTCCATTAGTTCCTGAAAAGCCTGACAAGTTAATAAACTGAAAGAAAAACTTGATAATAGCCAGGCGAGGCAATTTATAACATACCTTTTTCACAAGGAGCAAAATATCAGACTACTTCTCAAGCAATCCATATTCTGTCACAACTCCTTTGTCAAATTAGCTGTAATCAAAGTTCTTTTAGGTCCAGTACCTGTACTTGTGTGATATTTTTCTAAACTTTTGCATTACTGCTGAGCACACATGTTTACTGAAATCCTGTTTCTGTTAAAGGTTACTGCAGAATTCCTGTTAATTCCTGCTATCTGATCCTGTGGATCAGGTATTTTCCATCACCTAACATTAGATAAACTCAGGAGAGGCAAGGTAATTAAATGTTGATGTCTTTGGCATAGCTACTGCATGCTAGCTATGTCTCAAAATTTTTCTGTCTTTGAAGTTGCACAGGAATGATGACATGGACTATAATGTGGGAGTTGTTTCCTGCCTCCTTGCACTTTCTTAGTGTTACAATAAGGAAAAAGAACACATGGAAGGGATATATTATGCAAAACAAAAGGAAGAAGACGAGGTAGAAGGAGAAAAGACTGATGACTCTTGGGATCTGGGCAGATTTTTGGCTAACCACATCCAGTGGCTGGTGTTGTGCGTACACTGTTTCTTGTGCCATGGGGAGCCTGAAGCAGGTGCCTGGGAGCTCAAAGCAAACAAAGTCCAGGTAGCCTGACCCCATTGCCCTGAGACAATCCCAGGGACGTGTATCATGCTTTGCAAGCACAGTGCCCTCTGCATGGTGCAGCTCTGGCTGCAGCACCAGTGTGAGGCTTGGGCATGAGCCAACACAGACCAGTGGCTCCAAGAGCTGGAGGCACATCTAGGTAAGTGCATGAAGAGTGAGCATTCTGTGGTTCTGAGCACCTCATCTGCCACACCCCCTCATCACCGTTCAGAAACATCTCTTTCAAAGCACTGCAGTCCCACACCAGCACAGCGGAAACAGATATCCTGCCACAGAGAGGTCCCATCCTACCAGCGGTATACACCACAACAAATCCAGAAGTGTCACAAAGACCCCAAGAGCTGGAAAAGCTTTATTCAAAGCACACTTGCTGCCTAATCTATTAAATTCTTGCCTATTTTTTCATTTATTCTCTGCTTGTCTTGTTTAGACAGTAAAACACCTGAGTATGTTATTCTTATATTTGCTCTTTGCCTACTACATTGTAAACATGGCCAGAATGTAAAATGAATATTTATTCTTATACTTTCGATATTATCATCTTTACAAACAGGGTTTGTGTTAAATCTGAGAGGAATATAGTTTGTTCAGTATTACAAGCACACATTACTGCCTCACTGTTCGTACTGCAGTTACCTGTGAGTATCAGTCCAGTAAGCAGAATGACAGTAATACTTTAGCTTCTGTTAAGTTGCTACCATAATACAGATGTTTTAAACTACAAATAATTTATAAAATTGATCCAACCTAACTGAGAAATTTTAAATGTAAACTAACTTCAGGAGAAGCAGTCCTTAATAAATTTAGTATCTGTAGCCCAACAGTCCTTTTTTGATTATTATTTTTTCTAATGGTTAGTCGTCTATGTTTCTGAAGACCAATATAAATATTTTCTTAAACTCTTTAAGACAAGGACACATAATCTGAATTTGTGTGCTGCTAATATTTCCATCAGTGGTTGAACAGATAAAATTAATGATTGTTATTTAGCTACAATAACAGTTAAATAATAATTATTTTTTTAAATGAAGCTTTGCAGACTCTGACAAACAAAACTCTACAGTTCAGCTGATAAAGTATAAAATAATCCTACTTAGTTACTGGAGTGGCTGAACAAAATAGTTATTTTGGTAGGTCGAAATGGAATAATAACACAATACTTAATTGCTACTTGGCAAATATTAATTAATCCCATTATTGCCCTAAAATGTTTTTTCCTGAGAAAATTGCTGAGCAGTGTTTCAGAAACATTTATTTGATGGCACTGATCTTAAGCTGGATTGGTTATCACAGCAAACAACTGAGAGCTTCATAAGTTTGTGCTGTGGTACTAATAATTGGGATAGTAATAATTAAATGTTATTGGTTGCTACAGGTCCAAATTCTCATTTTTTTATGTGATAATTCACAGTGTAACATAAAGGGCTATTGAAGAAGACATGTTTATTGTCTCTATTGAGGAAATTGACTTGGCCTCTTTCCTGGGCTACAGCTGGGACATCCAGAACTGAGAGATCTGAAAGAAAAACATCCTGAACTCCTAAATTACAGGGACAAATGTCAACAATGTGATAGGAATTGAGGAGAGGGAGAATCCTGAGTAAAGAGAAATGAAGGGGTCAAGTGTAATAAATTTTGCAAGTTGATCCAAAGGTGTGTGATTTAGCATTACTAAACCACTTCCAATTGTCTCTACAAACTAAATGTTAAAGCAGGTGACTTCTCAAGTATTTCTTGCATTTTGGGAAGGTCCCTACTGTACTTATATTGTTACACTATTTATCATAAAAAGTGTAAGAGCTATTTGTTTTTGCAAAACAGAGATACAGTCTTCTGTGTCCTGTTATTGTAGCCTTGCCTAAAGCCCCAGGCAGACTTATAATGAATATTTCTTATCTGAAATGGCAGAGGCATTAAAATCAAGGATATTTTGGTTGATTACTTCTACTCTGGAAATCATGTATGTGTATCTATTTAAGAATGGATAAGAGATTCATAGATATAATTTCCAATATACAAATTCCTATCATAGTTAAAGGTAGCTGAGGAGCTAGATAACCATGCTGGGAGAAGTCAGTGTTTAGGACAGATTGAGTGGTTTCCCAAATGCTTTGGCCCTTGAGCCAGTCTGTATCTACCTTTACCGTAGGTAAAACATGAGAAATTTTGAGACCAATTTAACACAAAATTATTTTACTATATCACAGTTATAGAAACATTTGTGCTAAATAACATAGTGGAAAGCCACTGGGAATATTCATAGTATTAAGTAGGGCTAAAATTTCCTATTTCTCTCTTGATCAGTTTAAAACATGAAAAATGGTACAGAAAAAATACAAATAAAAGCCTCAAACCCATAAAATTTTGAATCTGTAACCAGAAATATCAAGACATTTCAATTTTCTGAGTAAATATTGTGCATTAAACTAAAACAAATGTTATTACACTTGGTTTGTAAGGAACACATTACAACAGCAGTTGTACAAAAATCTGTTAATCATGTTGTCTTTCTACAATTGTATCTGTTTTGAAGTTCAGTTTTGAGCATTGAGTAGATAATGGTGATTTGTGACAATGTAAGAAATTATCACTTACTGAGAAGATAGGCATTCTTAAAAATTATTTGATTTTTTGAACATTTCATTCCTCACCTGAGGATTCTGTCCATGTGGTTTATAAAGAAATAATATTCATACCACTAACTTGCTATTGCTCACTAAAATGGCTTTCTAGGCAGCAGTCCTAAGACCAGTGCCCAGGATTATGAGGTCCACACAGCTCACAGTTTGCCTCGCAGATCTCCTGATTAAGAACTACCCCCTCAGTAGTCAGTGGGATTGTAATTTGTCTTTCCAGTATGTTTCACCAGCGTAAGGGTACCTGTACTGCATGAAGCTGGCCACCACGCACCATGGATGCAGAGGGTTCCTGCAGCCTGAGATCAGCTCCTACATGTCAGGTGAAGTTTTGGTCAGATGTCCTTGAAGTCCCTGGAAAATAAATGATACAGTAACTCTGGTCTCCAACCATGTCTCCAGGGCACGCTGGAATTACACAGTAGATGCAGACAATGTGATTAAGTGTCTCCATGAAGGAATAAAAAAGGAATTAACAGATCTCTAGGCTTGGTTAGCAATCACGAAGTGGAACTCACTCTTTTTCCAACAATTTATTTCCTACCTATTATGTTTGGGAAGATTGTATAACGGGGGAGACTTAACAACACTACTGAGTTACGTCTGGAAATGTAATGGCAAGATTGCCAGCATTATCTGGCAATGAGAAAATGTTTTCAGGAATATTGAATTTTCTGTCTTCTCTGTACCAATGTGGAAACTTATTTTATGAGTAAAATAAACCTATCAGTTTATGAAACTTATGAAAATAAACCTGACCTGTGCCTATAAAGTCATGAGGATTTTTTTCAAAGCTAAAAAGTATTCTAAGTGTTGTAAAATACAACATAAAAAATCATTGTTGTGTATACAACAGTTACACCAGGAGAAAAGGAATAAAGTCTTAGTGTTTGACATAAACCTGTATGCAATGTTCATGTCCTGAAAGAACCAAAACAATGGATAACTTGTTCAAGATGTGTGTTTTCTAGAAAAAAAAAAAAGAAAAAACAAACAACAACCCATAGCTCAGGTCCCTGAAAGAACTTTGACACAGTTTGCCTTTGAAATATATTCTGTTGCTGAAGTGTTTTACACAATATGAAAGTCTGAAATACTGTAGATTTTTTTTATTCTATTAAGCATTTTTCAAAATGCCAGAATTTTCTGAAGATGGGAAGTCTTATTTCCATTATCTCTGCTTACAGAGGAATGTTAGATGAGAGACACAGTCTGTGTTATTTTTATGATAACTGAAATGACAATTTGTTACAGGGGTCTTTCAAAGAGGCGCTTAATTGGAGCTCATTTATATAGGTTGATGTATGTCATATTATCATCAACTAATCTGTCAAGGAACCTTTATATTTCTGATGTTAGTGGATTTCTTTGAAGATACAGAGGACAGATCATTAGGAGGCAAAGAGATCTGAAATTCTGTCACAAAATCTGTCTTCCAGAATGTCAAAGATTACATGTGATAAAAAGAAGAAAGCTAAGTTAAGTATAAAGATGGGTCATAAAAATCTATTAATACCAAAAATATAAATTAGTGTGTAAATAACACTCTGTTTCCTAAATTTACATGCTTCTAGGTATTAGCAGTATGGATATGGTTTTACAGGTTGCATTTCACAGTTAATTTTTTTACAGGAGCAAACTTAGCAGAGTCTGCTATTGTGGACCTGGTGTTATTCATGTATCTGCCCCGCTATGTGCATTTGTTCACTTTTTGTTCCTTTATTATACCTGTTCTCTCTTTCTCTCCTTTACAGTATGCAAGTTCCTCAGTGCAGAAACTCTCTATTTCTTTGTGTGTGTTCAGTACCTGTACTCAGACCCTTAAATGCACTTGTAACATGATAATTGAAACACAATTTTCTGATAACCTCACTGAATCACAGTGAATTCTGTGTAATATACAAAAGTAAGAGGTTTCTTGCAAATTACAATTACTGTAGTTAATAGAAGAGATGTTCTCTTTGCACCAGCACATTTTGGTCTCACTGACAATAATTTTAATCATAATACTGCTGCACAAAATTTAGGAAAAATATTTCTGAATTGTCTTCAGGTACCAGAACATGTTGCCTAGTGATTATGTCAATGAGACAGCACAGATCTGTACAGATTGTAGTTTAATTACCTGAAAATAGCTACTACTAAAGAGCTTTTTATAAACAATTACAATAAAACAAATGACATTTCAAATTCTAGACTATGCATTTTGGTCAGACAATTTCTTCAATATGAGGCATCTTTTTTGTCCCTATTACTCTGCAGAAGTGAGACAAATGCTGACTTCAGTTAGAGAACTAAAGTATTCCTTCATTGAAAGAGGAAAAGCTAAAATAGCTTAGTGGATAGATCAATTACATCTACAGTATTCAAAGCCAGAAAGGCAATCTGCAATGAAAGAATTGTAATTACCCAACAGAGTTGCTTCAGACACATACATTTGTGGGATTTTGTACCTTAAGCAACTTCTTTATTAAATACATTAATAGCATTGCACTGACCAAAATACAAAGTCTATAATTTGAAATGTCATTTGCTTTATTGTAATTGTCAAAATTGGTTAAGAACACTTCATCCCTGTGAAAATAATTTTTGTGTATTACTCCTAATGTTGCTGAGGTAAGTGCTGCCTTGGGTCATTGCCATCTGATCACAAATCAGCTCTTGTAGTCTGAGTTAAAACTCCGCAAATCTTTCAAGGAAGGAAAAAAATAAAGAGAGAGTATAACGATGCTGATTTATTTATTTTATTTTTACATGCTAGGAACATTAAATGCTCTATATTGAAATAAAAAAAAATGTAAATGTGGATTCTGAAACACATTAAGCTCAGTCAAGTGTGGAGAAATTCTACTTATGTGTGCTAGAGCTGGAGGGTATTTTGTGTGGGTCTCTGTCTGACAGCATTTTTCAGTGTAGGATTTTTCAACACATGGCTGTAAACAGGGTAGGAAGCAAAGAACTTGTGGTTGTTTGAAAGCTAAAATTTACATTTGTCTTTACTGACTAAGATAATATTTAAATCTCAGAGGAACCTCATCAGCTTGCCAGTACTTAAAGTGAGCCACATGGAGATGACAAAGGGCAATGGGTACAAGTTACACCAGGAGGGGTTTCATCTTGATGTAAGAACCTTTTACACTGAGAACAATCATTCAGGGCAACAAGGATGTAGTAGGGTCCCCACTACTAGATGTTTCCAAGGTGTGACTGAGCAGGGTGCTAGATAATCTCATCTAGACTCCCTTTCCCACAAAATTTTGGACCAGAAGATCTTTCAAAGTCTATTCCAACCTGGGCTATTCTATGATTTTTGATTTCATGACTTGGGAAGCTAACCAGAAACAATACCTTCATTTATAACTTTTTTTTTTATGGGTTCATTCTGAAAGAATACAAAAATACAGAGCAAGAGGAAACTGCTTAGGGGAAAACAAGTCAGATGGTTGGAGCACATTTGAGAAGTAGAATTTGTAAAAACAGCCTGAATGTAGTATTGTAATTTGATATTAGAAGCAACAGGAGGAACTAAACATTGCTCCCTCTTCTGTCTTTTCATTTTCTTCCACAAAGCCAAACAGACTTTCTAGTCTCTGGCAGTTTTTCAAAGCATTAGGAACAAGGCAAATTAACTGCTTGTCTGAATTGTGCAATGGAAGATGATAGAATCAGTTTCTGTCTTTTCCAGGGTTAAGGAATAAATATGTGATTACTGAGCGGTGATTTCTGACTGCAGAGCAGTGGGCTAAACCGTGGGTACAGAACTGAGGTACTGAAGTTAAAAATATGAGGAGTAGATGTCTGGAGCAATGATCAAAAACTTTGATCAGTGTTGCAGAGGCATTCAAATTCAAGACAGAAGTCTGGCCTTGTTCTCCCATTGTTTCAACTTTTTGGAATGGGATAGGGCTATGAAGCTGCTGAACTTAACCTAGGTTCTGAGCAAAGGTCTGGCACTGCAGGAAGAACAGGTGATGTGCTACATCCTGAATTGCAGCTGCAGAGCAGAAGACCTGACTTGCAGAGGGAAACAGTACTGCCCACAAATTCCCCTGTGCATTCTCTAGCTCTGGGGCCTTTCCTTTAAGTGTTTATGATCCTGCCCAGGTTATTATGCAGGTTCTGTACTAAAACCTATATAGAAACAAAGGGTCCGGCTGCCTTACCTCACTACAGTGATAGAAATAGGAGGCTTTATCCATGTGCATTGAATTTTGGGCAGCACAAAGAGGGGCTGGCTTCACTTCTTCACAAACCTTCCCACTGAATTTAGCCTTTGCCATGTTGTCTCTTCTTCAGCCAAAAAAGCCCAGATGTTTACATTTCATGTCTATCATCTGTACAGGAATTACAGAAGTCCCTGCTGCTCCCCTTGCTCTTTGTGTGTGTTTATACATATTCTAGTGCTTGTGGGTAATGGGAGTCCAGAGATATAGGGATATGTATGCTATCTTCATGCCAGTGCTTTGTTTTGTACTTTGTGTCCTGCCCTAGTTCTTTTGTATCCCTTATTTTCAGATTAAAATCAGTCTGAAATAAATTTTTTTAGATTAAGGGTGAACCACAAGAGAGGTATTTTCCAGAGATTTAATTTTACCAAACCAAAAGCTTGGCTTAGTGAGTTAACTTTAGAGTAATTACTCCTTTCTAGGGGAGATTAAAATTAATGACTTCATAATAGCTAGATTTTATAATTCACAGATGTAGCTTCCATGCTATTTAGGAAGACTTACAATAAAAAATCAAGATGATATTAATGATCAAGTAGAAAAAACTTCAGACTAATCTTTCAAGTCCTTTATGAAAACAACTTTCACTGTTGAATCTTTTCAACTTAAGATTCAATAGCAAAACTTTCACAACTTCATTGGGGCAGGCGTTCCTTTTAATGGGAATTTTTCATGCAGAAGGCCTATAGATCTGCTGGGCCCATCAGTCCTAAAATACAAGTTTTAAACCAGTGTTTTTCCAAACTTGAAACAAAAATAGATTAAACAGTGTTGCACTACTGAGACACTGAAAAAATCTACAACTACATGCATGAAATTTAGAATAGGATGCACTAATATATTTTCTTTTATGGACTATGAATCCTGTGTAAGGAAAAAAATTATTAAGTCAATTTATTTAAATGACAGGTAAAATATGAATTAGGAAAACACAGTTAAAAGTGTCAGGGTAATATATTTTATGAAAAGGCATGAGTCTGTATTTAAAAGTATAGTGCTACCTGTAGTGAGGATGCAGGTGCTCAGGGCAATGAGATGGAATCAACACCATGCTTTCCACTCTCACTTTAGTGGATAAAGAACTTTGTCATGTTTGAAGAAATCCAGAGTTCTGTAAAAGGTGTCTGTGCAATGGCTCTAGAGCTCTAAGAAAGTTCCAACGCCTGAATTCAACTTCACATAGTGTACTACAGATGATAGGTAAGGTATATTTTTAATTCATGAAAAGTGTTGAGAAGCTTCTTACACTCCTTAATGTTATAAAGCAGTCAAAAGTATTATGGATAAAATCATAGAAGAAAGCATCAAATGTTAATGGATGAAAAGTTACTTTCTATATGAGTTCTTATACCTCCTTTAATGCTGCAATGTCAAAGGCTCTTCCAGACATACATTGATCAACATGCTTAATGTAGTCAGCGCGTAGTTAGCATTTTCTGTCTCTCAGGAATGAACTCTATGTATAGGACATATTCCAGGGTAGGCATGTTTGTTTGTTTGTTTGTTTTTCTTGTGTTGAAGAAATCAGGTTGAGGAAGTCAGATTAAAGAAGTCTGTCTTGCATCTGGAACAGAAAATAATGAATTTTAGATCCTGTGCAAATTCCTTGCATCATTGGAAATGCTGAAAAAGGGCTGTCTTCTGCAGTGGCTATCTTTAGCTTAACTTTGAAACAGTGAATTCTTATTTAAATTAGTCATCTTCCTATCTTTCTATTTATATAATGTAGTTGTGCCCTCAGTATTTGCTTAGATTTCACATTTAAAATATGTCAGGTAGCATTCTCCTTTACTTTCCATTTAAAGGAAAAAAGCGCTTTGGTAGTACTACGTATGAATATGTTAGTTTTCTAACACACAGACCTGTTGGTGAAGCTAAATCTGGTGCCCAAAGTAGAATCTCTTCCAAAATAAAATCATGAAATCAGGCAGATTTGACTCTGAGCTCACAAAATCAAATGGCTAAATAGAGTTATATGTGTGTGAAGATAGGTTGTTGTATTTAAGATTTCCATGTAACCTGTGATATATTCTCCATTTTACCTTTGAAATTCATATACGTATTTAATGGTGAATATAAAAGAAGACATAATGTCTGAACATAGTCACATTTGGGGAAAACTGATGGCTTCGCTTTACCTCTGAAAATAAATATGTGTGAGCTTCTCTAATATAACTTCAGAGTGAGATGCAAGGGCATGTAAAGTTACCTATTTCCAGATGTGATGGATTAATTACAATTAAATGCACACATCAATAATGCACACTAAATAATTTTACATACACTAAAAAAATAAGTGTATATGTACATATGTATATTTACACTGTATTAATCAAAGTGATTACAACTATGTTTCTCATTCTTTATTATAGCTTTAATATGAATATTTAATTTAAGGGCTGCCAGCAATATCCTCAATGTGAGCTCCTTTGGTGGTCATTTCCTCAGTGTGAAACAGTGATTGCCCATTCATATTTCACTGCAAAATAACTCATAATAAAGATACAAACCAATTATATAAAAAAACAAGTTGCTGAAACCCTTATCCACTTTTTTCCTTTTCTTCTGAATGCTCTAGGAATTATTTACAAATAAGAACTTATCCATCAAAAATAATGTTTGGGTTCTGTGATACCATGAGCTGTTAAAGCCATCTTGCATTATAAATACTATATTACTACTGTACTTATTCTAAATCTGGTCTGTTTGGAATTGTTATTGTTTGGGAGACCCTGGCACGGTGTTGGACACCTATTGGAGAGAGAGGGTCCTTAGCACCCTGAAAGACTGGAAGGAGTTAGTATTCCCGCCCACTTCCTGTCACAATCTGTAAAAGCCAGGAGTGCTGGAAGCTGCTCTCTCCTGCCTCCTACTCCTTTCCCCCTGCTGGGTGTGCTGCTGGTTTCCTTCGGCTTCCCACGTGCTCGCTCCAGAATCCAACTACATCAGGTGCTGTGAGGAGCCGTGGACCTCTTCTGGAGCAGCCCTGCGTTCCCCATATCCCTGCCATCATCGAGATCGGTTTTGTATATTTGTATATAAATATTTAGCCATTCCACCCCACCCCAGGTTTTACCCCTTTTCCTTGTGTTATAGTAAACTTGTTTCTAGTTTCAATTTCCAAAGTTTAAGTCTCTCTTTCTTATTCCCCTTTTTATCTTCCTTTGGGAGGGTGGAGGGGGGGTAATAGAGAGCAATTCTGTCCTTTGGTTTGTTTGGGGTTCACCTTTAATATTTAAACCAGAACAGGAATCTATTTAAGGCAAGTACAGATGAATAAATTAGATAACACTGTGGGGAAAACAAGACCAAACTCTGTTTGTTCTTTGAAGGAAACTCTATAAAAATTTAAAAGAGATTAGAAAGGAAGTTATATATAAAAAGACACAAATGGTAAAGCTAAGATAAATTAACCACTACAGCAAAAAATGGTTTGCCCTTTAATCTCTCAAACCGTACAAGAAAATCCATATAAGACTAACTGATAAGCACTGTAAAAGAAACGTATACTTTGTAAAATGCAATCCAGCAGCTTGTAAGGAACTAATGGAAAAATTTGGATCAGCTACTTCGGATAACAGAAAAAAAAAGTAGTTCGTCAAAATCAGAAGAGTTAACATTTTCTTTGAAATCAATATTGCCAGCAAAGAAATTATGATACACTTTCAAATTAGAATGAAAAAGGGCAAAGACAAGTCAATTTGAATGGAGCTAGTTGGACTTTCTTTTTCCACAAAATATGATGGCAGGGAAAAAAAGTACTAATGATCTGAATAAAAGCATTGCAGGAAAAAGTAATGAAGCCTAAAATTGAAAGAAAATTGTACAACATATAATTAGTTTCCCTTGAGATTCCCTACACATAAAATTATTGAGAAATAATTTAGGAAGGTCTGTGTTTATTAAAAAAACATGTTCCTACAGTAGACATGCACACAGATTCATTTTTTGCTCTAGTGGTATCCTGTTGCTTAAATATTATAATCAATTAAAAATTTACTATGGTCAAGTTAGCCATGGAAAAAAATGGTAATTATTTAGATTTTTGTTCCACATTTATGTTCTTGCACTGTCAGAGGATCTAACTTGTTATGAGGACAGAAATATGATGAACTAGATATTTCACTGTACTGTAATGAACAGTCAGAGTTTTCAAAATTATGACAGTTTGCCTTCACACAAATGTATTTATTTTTAAGTGATCTGTTTTTTTCTTACTTTGTTGTGAGGTTTCATGGATTTTCCCAGAACATACATGTGAAAGGTTAATTTTCAGAGGAAAAATAGTGGGTCCTTAGAGTGCTCTCATAAGACTGTGAAGGTCAGTCCCTAGCTCCATAGCACATATTTCTTGTGGCTAGTTACTTAAGTGCAGCTACAATACAGTTCCCCATGAGGATGCGATTGTGGCTTATCTTGACTATCATGTTTTTTTAGCTAAGCTGTATGTAACAGCCTGGATGCTGCAGTACATTAAAACATTGTCTATGTATGTCCATCTTGCAATGACTCAAAACCTTTTCTGTAAAATGAAGTATAAAACTATAAACTCATTACCACTACTTCACTCACTGTATCATGTTCCTTTGTTTTCTTTACTTTTTTTCCATATTAAAAATGTAGCAAGAATATATACCTTCAACCAGAGAAAAATCAACACAGAAATAAGCATTAGAATTCCAGAACACAGAAAAAGCAATCTGATCTGAATTTAAAAGGAGATAGAATCTGCCTTGACTGGAGGGTCAAACTGGTGCTTATTACTTACACATAGCTTTAAAAGCAGCGACAAACTAAAATATTCCTTCAAGAGTGGCATGTTTTCTCTGTTGCAAATTGTAAACAGAATTCCATGGCAGCTCCACTCACTGGGAATTGGCCAGCCCAGCTTTGTTTTGTACCCCAGACAGTTAAAAGAACAGGAGAATGTAGCTGTTCCAGGCTTGATTTGAAGATGAGCTATTTATTTTATAGAAAAAAAAGTTTAAAAAAAAAAAAAAAAAAAAAAGTATTGAAACCTAATTTTTATGAGACTCTAATTATGTAAATGAAACCGTAGGTCTGTGGCAGAATTGTGTTGAAAATTCTAAAACTGATTATAGTAATTTTTTCGCTGGATCCCAATAAAACACACAGTGAAAACTCCTAACCTCTTACTCCATGCTTAAGAAAGAAGAGAGGTAAAGGAGAATCTGAACCAGAAGAAACTGAAATTTAAGGCAGTGTCTAGATCTCCAGTGACAAACTAAACAAGACTAGGGTAAAGTGGTTACAAAACTTTAAGTGGAAGACTTGTAGCATGGAAGTAGCTCTTTTTTGACTATTTTTGAAATCAGTTTGGATTGCCTAGAGAAGATGGAAACCACTCTGAAAAGATTAAGATATTTAATCAGGTACTTTGTAAGGCACTTATGGATTAGACCAAAGTATTTTCTGAAAGAGATTCAGTGTAAAAAATATTTGTAGGCCAGAAGAGGTACAAGACCAGGTAGGTGTTACGGAGAGGGCTAAGAGAGAAAATAAGTGAAGCAAGAGCAGAAACATGTAAGCTTCTTTCATGTTTACCATTTTTGTTCCCTATGCAATGATTTATGCCTTTTGTATATCATTCCATAATTTAATGAAATAAATAGTTTATGAGCCAAATAACAGTATATTATAAATACAAACAAAGGAACAATTTAAAAAATAAAACAAACTGAATATGACTGCCTCTATCCTGCACTGGGTATTCTGTACAAGTGTGTGCATAATATTCAATCAGGGTAGAGGCAGTCAGATTATCATTAAGATAAGGGAAAATGGCTTAAGAATAAATAAATGTCCTTTCATTTTATGCACTTCCATGCACCAACAGACAGTAAGACACACCATAGGAGATGGGAGAAAGTTTAGAGTAAAACTCATGTGAGGTGATGTATCTGACAAAATACATGTAAGACAGATGTTTCTTGAAGTTCCTTGGGGAGTCAGAAAAAGCAAGGATCAGTTATTTGATGTTTGAGAGTCCTAAGTGATCAAACTGCCAGCAATGTCTCATAGGTACAGAGCCAATGAACAGCTGATTAAGCTGAAGGGAGTAGTGGTTGCAGGGCAGCAGGCAGCCAGTAAGGATGCCAATCCCACACAGAGTAAAATGCCAAGATGTGCATTTGCAGTATGACTGCTCCTACAATCATTCAGAATGCAGGAGTCAAAACAACAAGTGGAGTGGTCAAGACTATTTACAGGGCTACTTAGGGGAGGATATCAGAGTGATATGTGCACTCTGCTACTGGCTTAGCAAAGAAGCAAACAAAAAGAGGGTGGCCTATCACAGACAGACACTGTTTGGGCAGCCAGAATATAAGACTGGGAACAGACACAAATGGATGCTTTTCAAACCCCCTTTTTCCATATTTCCATGGTTTTATGGGAGAGGAGGCAAAAGGAGAGGATACAAAATCTGGATGAAACCTGTTTTATACCAAATGGTGATTTCCTAATCCATCATAACAATCACTTCTATATTAAAAATGCTTTGTTTATTCCAGCTAAAGAGGGAAACAAGTTTAGGCACAACCTAAAGAAACATCTGCTGCAGAAATATGAGCAACCTGATGTTTCAGAGAGGAAATGACTGATCTACAGGGGGTGCTTTCTGTGGTTGTCAACCTGATGTCACTCTGGTTCTCTAAACCTGTGCTTTTAAAAAGCAGTGGGATTGTTAGGGCTTTCTCCTAGGAAGAGCCCATTCTAATACAAGGCTGCTTTTTTATCAGCTTTGTGGCTGAATGTCAGTCTGTAGAGTATGCACTTCTAAGGACACAGACTAAGATTAGGGCAGGGTATGGAAACATTAAATTCAGAGAGATAAGTGCTCTATTATGGAGCCATCAGTATAAAGAAATATATATGTTGGTGGGGACTCCTAAAAACAATGAAAATCAAAGCAAAAAAAAAGAATAATTTCAAAGAATAGAAAAAGTTGACAATAGCAGTCTCCAGATTTTCTAGGGTTTTTTTTCTTTTTAAATTAGTGCTGTGCTTGGTTTTGTTATCATTAAAATACTGAAGGCTAAATTAGAGCTTCAGTATAGCTAAGGATGTAAAATGCAAGGTAGGTTGCATTGTCTCAGTTATCAAGGCATTCTTGTATATGACTGAAGGAAGCTGCCTTGTAAGCTTTACCTCAAAAATCCATTTATGGACTACTCTTTAATTCTTGCTTTCTTGGTAGTGACCAGAATGTGATATATCTCTCTTGAAGGACAGGGTATATAGTTCAGGAGCTTTACTCTGTATTAAGAATGGATTTCTCTCTTTCCATAAATGTGTGTCAGATATGTGTTGCTCTGTAACATGCTGCTGTTGCTGTCAGTGGAAATCAAGCTGTGGTATTCCCCTTTTCCTTTTCTAATAATGTAATTTACTTTCTATACTTCAGAGAAAGACAGCAAAGCATCCAGGAGCAAGGACCAGACAGAAGGGATAAATCAATCAAATAATTCAATGAAATATTTAGTAGAGCTGGAAAAGTAAAATCCTTAGATGTTTAGGAAATTGACCTTAATAGCAGCCACCAGAGAGATAAATGCCACGTTTATATGTACATTAACGAGGCACTGTAAGCCTGTTAAGCCATAGACCACATACAACTCCAGCAATCTGGTAAAACATCTGTTCATTGAACACCGTGTTGTGTATTGTTTTGTACTGCCCAGCCCGATTGATGTGTGCTGAAAATTATGGCATATAATAAATGGGCCACAGAGATACTTTAGGAGAAGAGAATTAGGCTGTGGACGTGGTCTGCACCCAGGAGGTCTATCCTGGGAATCAGATTCTCTGTATGGCAGACAGAACCTATGCAGTGACAATAAAGGGATGAGTTTTTGTCTCAGTATTTATTTTTATTAAATATCGCTTTAAAATGAACACCAAGAAAAACATTTTGGAGGAGAATTTATTTTATATAACCCTACAAAGTGCCACAGCATGAAGAAAATTGGTTGACTCATGCACAGTCTTAATAAGAGGATACTTACCTTGCCAATGTAAATATCATGTTAAATTAACTCTCTCTCACCTTCATCTCCCAGCTCCAATCCAAAATCTGTTATGCCTCAAATCAACATTCAGCAACTGATATTCAGCTGAGAGACCAGATCCATCTGGCTAACTTTTTTCTCACAAGTTACTACTGGTTGTGGACTATTTATTTTACTTGTTGAGGCCAAAAGCAGTTTACCCTGATGCTATCAAGGGTCAGATAGGCACATAAGTGTTCCACCAGCACTTGTACTTTCCTCCAAGCCAGGGAGAGTGTGATGGAGAGGTTTTCACAGCAACACGTAGGCATGGGTATGCTGGCTCTGCCCCATCTTGCACTGTGGTATAGCAAGCATTCCTGCACTGCACTCAGCAGCTAGGAATAGGATTTCCCTGTCTATTTCTATGAAATAGACATTTCATCTATTTCATCTACTACTAGCCACCACTCTCTGTGCTATCACAGTTCTGTTTACACTGCCTTTTTTTCAACTAACAGAAATTCTTACGGGAAAAAAAAGTCTCATGATAGCTGTTTCACCATTGGCCTGTGAAATTTGTGTTAACATGAAGCGAGCGCAACTTGCTACCTGACCCTATTAACTATTTTAGGTTTTCTTTCCACTGCTCTAAATGATGATGCAGCAATTCTGAACTGAGGAAACAGGAGAAATGAAAAATACATTTTAATAGCTCTTTCATTCAAAAAAAAGTCAGCTGCAACAAGAGGCATAACCTCCTTTAATTAGTACATGTTAAATGCATTTTAATCTTTGGATTTCCATGATGATATCTGGGCATAAGGAAGATGCTGCTTATCTTTTCTGCTGAAGCTGTGCAGTTAGCAGTAAAGAATTCAAGATTACATTTGCAGTGCATAAAATAGCACCATGCAGATGTCCCTGCAGCAGCTTCTAGTAATCTAGCTGTGGAGTGCAAAAATGATGTAATTTCTTTACAGCTTTTCCCTTGACCAGTGGTTAGCCCAGTGTTCCCCTCATGCAACTGTATCATAGTCTCTGAGCTGTGCCACTGCAGTGTGTTCATTTTCTCTTCCAGACGGATACATAGGAGAATCATCTTATCAGTTTAATTTCCCTAAGCAAGTAGAAGTGTCTTACAGCCCAAACCTCTTTATTTTCAGTCCTAAATATTAGTCTCAGCTGTTAAAAAGCATAACCTTGCAAAGAATATGAATAACTATTCCTTTGTGTCTCTGTAGACCTGCATATTTTGTTCCTCTTTTCCCAGTACACACACACATACACAAAAATACACCCCCACCTCGACCCACCATCCCAGCTTATCTCCATGAAAAACACAAGTGCATTTTCTGTTGCCAGTTAAGACAACTTTCAGACCTGCAAAGGACTATGGACTTATTTTTTCGTTTCACTTACTGACAAACCTTTTGGAAAATATTTTCCTCTTTTTGTCTTATCTGTCTCTGGACTTATTTTCTATGACTTAAATGAGTCTTTATTGTGAGGATTTTGTATAGTGAAGGTTACACATCATCAATTTTTATTCAGGACTCCCAGTGTTGATGCATCCCTGCATAACAGATTTTAAAATCAGTCAGTGAGCCATCAGCAGGATTCTTTACCAGAATGGCTATAAACAGTACTAAACCAAAGTTATATCACATGAAATGAATAACCTGTGGGTGGAGAAAAATGTGGCAAAAATTGAGAATAACTAAACAAATGTTTTCCATTGTTAATGGATTAGAGTGTTTTTACAATCTAGAAATTTTTAGTAGGGGCACGAGTTGTTCCCCATCAGTATGCTGTGACTAACCACGCAGAATGCAGTACATAAGCCATAAACTTTCATTTATTTAAAAACAGAAATCTATCAATCTTTTAGTCTCAGTTCCAGTTAAACTGGGAAAATATTTTTCTGGCAGGTTCAGATAAAGTTTAGTAAAGTGACATTTCACAGCACAGGAAACATAGAAGCTCAGGAATTTGGAACAGGCAGGGGAAGCCAACTCTTGACTTGTGTTTTCCATGTAATGCAAAACTACCCCAGAAAACTTAATTGCAAATATTCAAAGCTAGATATTCTTCTGCAGCTTCGGGGTAGTTTCAGTTACTGACTAGAAAGGCTTTTGGATCAAGTCCTTCATTGTCATTACTCAGATTCAGGTGCCAACCACACGGCCTGAAACTTAATCATAACACTTTCATGTGTATTTTGAAGTATTTACGTTTTCAATTAATCATTATTTGAGTGTTAGCCCTCCTGCTGCTGAAATATATTTGATTAAAAATCAGGTCACATTTAAATCTACATTAGTAAACATACATTAAGCTTTTAATAAAAACAAACTCCACAAGTGTTGTATTCAGGCCCTACACGAGGTGAAAAAGAATCCTCAGGTTATGTATCTCTATTTAGGACAATTCCATTTCAATTTATTTAAACTAAATTATAGTTGTGTGGAATCTAGATGGATAATAATCCATGTATAATGAGTTGAATTCAAGGAAGATTCTTTCTTCTTTGCCTGCATATTCCTTCATATACATACTAAATTACATGAAATTAATTCTAATAAGGCATTGTTTCATGCCGATATAATGAAATTAATCACTTCAGGACACTAGCTAGACAGATTGTGAGTATGACCATGACAAAACTGGAAAGACAGTGAGCATTATGGTGAATATATGATTATTCTGATGTGAATATGAAAAAATTTGATCCTTTCAATCTTCTTTTTTTGTCTTCCTGAACACCTTTTCAACACAGCAAAATATTATTCTCAATCTTCTGAAAAAGAAAGAATATATCCAAGATTTTAAATGAAATATAAAGCAATTTTGATACCTTTTAACTGCTGGTTCCTATGTTATATTAATTAATATTCATTTTCTGAAGAGTACCAGTGTTCACTTTGTGTAAAGGGGTGGTAAGATGCCCAACATGCATGTGTAAGCACTGGAAAATTACATTATTTGAATTCTTAAAGATTTTTAATGTAATTCATGCTGCCGCAGCCGAAAGCCTTTAGGCAGTTCACAATCACTTTATTTATAGCTGTTAAGACATCTCCTGGAGCTGAAACACTTAAAAGCAGTTTCATAGAATAAGCATATAATTATACACCTTGCTTTATTAATTCTTAAAAAGTGGTATTGTCCAAGATTTTCTACATAGTTCTTTAAACTCAAGTTATTTTTTCTGCAGAGTATGAGATATGAGAAGGTGCTATATTTGCCACTGGAAATCTTGGATCAGAAGGAATTTGAATTTTACATAAGTAAACACCTGTTTGCATTCCAGTAGTCAGACATGCCATAGTCAGAGGGATTGTGGTTGCTGGTCACTCTCCTCTTTGTCTTCTAAGAGTGAAGTGGAAGCCAGTCAAACCAAGATACTTTTCCAGTGATAGCTAGACAATAAACATAAAAATGGATACTATGGGTAGAAAATAAATAATAAATCTAATTGTATAATTCTATCAGGGGATTGAAATATCATGTGTGTAGTGGGAAATAAAGTAAGAGAAAATAGAGCTCAGTTATCTATTAAGTTCTTTTGAGCTGAAATCTATTAGATGAGCAGTTTCAGCTTAGAAAAGAAAAAACTTACTACCGACCCATCTCTCAGCAGGTCAGAATAAACAAACAATTTATTCTTGTTATCTTAGTTATATTTTTGTTATCTTATTAAAAGATCACACATATATTTAATACTATTTTTTAAGTATCTTGAAATATAGCACAATATTCCTACTCTTAGAAACTGGAAACAAAGTGATTGTTCAGTTTCTTCCTAGTGGCATTTGAAGCTGAACTTACTGACTCTGGGCTGGGTGTTCTGCTGGTATTATTTTACGTTGTGTTAATCATCAAGCATTCTCTGAAGTAGCATCAGCATTGTAACCCTCATTCACAGTCATATTAATTCTGAAAAATTTTCTGTAAAATTAACAATATAATGTTGGGAAACTTCAAAGGTCTTGCTGGATATAAATTTATTTCATTTTATTATAAATAAGAAAAGAGGATAGTGGAGTGTAAACCAGTATAGCTGCATTACAACCTCCAAGTGGATGTTGTGCTTCTCTTTTTTTTTTTTTTTCTACTAACAAGTAAAATGCTTGTCTGCTTGGTTTGTGGCAAGCATCCTTATTGCTTTTTTAGGATTTTCTGAAGTGGCACTTGGCTTTCTCGAGACTGGGTTTTGTTTGCCTACCTTTTAGTTTAATTGCTGAACTGAAAATATAATTTACACGGTCCTTTCAATAGAATGACATATTCCTACAGTTAGTTGCACATATTCCCCTTTAAGCAATGCAAAACCAAGATTCATTCTGCAAATGAGATTATAAATTGTTTCCTTATGTTTCCTTTCCTGTATTTCAATTCGTATTTCAGGAAATTTTTGCCCATTACCTTCCGTTCTGTAAATGGGAATCACTGAGAAGGGCTGGGCTTCCTAGTTTTATTCCCCCCATCATGTATTTATACAAATTTAAAATATCCCTCTGAGCATTCTCTGCCCTGGGCTGAACAGTCCCAGCTCTCTCAACCTTTCCTTACATGAGAGATGCTCCAGTCCCTTCATCATCTCAATGGCCTTTCACTGGGCTCAGTCTGGTATGTCCCTGTCTCTCTTGTATTGAGTACCCAAGAACTGGACATGGTTATACCACTGTTCTTTTGTTTTTCCTACCAAAGGACTAAACAGATACCTGATGGTTGAACCAGAGACATCAAAAAGCTGGAGAGCGAGAGAGAAGAGGTAATAATATTTACAACAGATAATAATAAGCAGGATTTTTTTGATGATTTTACATGAACACTGCACTAAGTGTATTTATATATTCTTTCATAAACCCACAAAAACATTCACATTACATTCCTACATTTGATTAAAGCTTGGATTATGACTTTAATAGACTGAAATGAGTTAGTGCAAAAGGTGAGTTTGTATAATATGACATAAAGTATACCTAAGTAGAAGGTTTTCCCTCAGGAAAAAGTTGAAAGGACTGGATTATTTTAAAGAGAATCACACTCTGAGAATCATGGAAGAGAATATGAAGAAAGATTTTCCTCAACATATGGATGGAAGGAATAAAGGAGTTGCAAATAAAGGTGTCTGCTTTCTTCACCCAACTGACAGTTTATATTTCCCTCTTTTGCTCTTCAAAACTACTGATCAAACTGTGAAGTATTGAATTGGATCTGTCTTGTAGGATTCTGAATCTGCTGCGTTGGTTGTTCTGTATAGCAGGATACACACTGAGAATGCATAGCTACAGATACTGTAGGTCAAACAGGAAGTGATATGAAGGTTACATGTGCTTTAGTAGCCCAAAGGTTTCCTTCTCAGCAGGGAAGCCTGCTGGATTATCAGTGTCTCCAGCAGTGAAGAACACTCTTTCCTGCTGAGTATGTAACAGCCGGTCTACTGTGCTAGTGGTAGGTTCACCAAACTCTTACAATGAGAGGTTTGATTTCCATGTGTGGTATCTGGGATATGATGGGCTTCAGAGTTGGATCATCCATGCCTTGGGTTTAAGTGATCTGCCTGTGCTTTCTGCCAGCAGCATGCCAGGGGCTAAAGTCTGAAAAAAAGGTGTGTTAAACAACAGTGTTGAGATGTTACTTATGCTTTCCTTCTGCTAAAAGAGGCTTTTTATTTTATCTCAGTTTGTTGTTTGAATCACAATAAATGTGTGACAATTGGCCAGAATGTACATAGATACATCTGTTCCATTTGCTGCAGGCCTTCTATAGTATCGGTTTAATTTAATGAACAGCTTCAGACATTTGATTAAACATCTGATAAGTACTTTTATGTTTGTATGCCAAATAGCTGCATTTTTTGGGTGGGATACTCCTGACTTGTAACAGGAGGTAGAACTTTATTATAAGTATGCACTCTATGTTATGTTATCATAGCTGTAACCACTTAGTCTTAATGCTACTAAGAAAATAGTCAACTGATCAATTAACTGATGATGATAGAAAATATTCCTTTGGAAGTGTGGATGAGATGAAAAATTTATGAAACAGCTCTTCTTCAAGAAAATAGATTAGTGAACCAGTTTTATTTGTCACAGTTTCTCTTTCAAATCTGGAGCACCATAGTGTGATTGCAAGACCCTGGCTGGGCTACAGTATTTTAGATGACAGGATCAAGATGTGGCTGAGGGTTTTTCCAGTTGGAAGGTGTGATAAACTGTAGGACAAACTAAGCTGTATATTCAGTCATGCAAATATACTGTGGAATTCAGAAGATGGCAGTCTTCACTCACTGTTGAAATCACTGTATAGCTAACCCTAATGATGTGAACACTCAAAAAGTGAAGAATAAAATGAATATGCATCTTCCTCTGTATTTTCAGTTGTTAAATTTTAATTTCAAGTGCATATTGATAATGTAAAAATGACAGATTTAAAAAAAAAAAAAAAAGTTTGGGTAAGCACAGACAAACGACCAAAAGGAGGATCAACAGAGGCTGCTCAGCTATTGTGTATGCCTGGAGGCACCTAAACCTGAGAATCTGATTGCATTCTATTTCTTGTAAAAAATCTTCTCATGTGAGCAAATAAGAATGTAATACCTTTAATACCTTTTCAAGCCACTCTGGGATGCAGGAATTAGAAAGAAATGAGTCACCATTTCCTAAAGTCTTGATCCAATAGGTGAATTTGAACATGCCCGGTATGCACAGCAGAGTCTGTAACATCAGCTACCTGTTATATCCTATGATCAGTACACATCCATGGGCAAATTTAGCCTCAAGTTGCCTTTACACCAAGGGGAATTGAGCTTTTATCTTACCCATACCAGGATGCAAATTAAGAAGGTGCAAGCAGCTCTACCCCTCCTGCTTAAGGTACTCTACAATGTATAAGAATTTTTCTTCTGGGCTCCTCTCATAAGAGTAAAAATGTCTTCTTTAGAAAGTTCTAACTGTGATGAAACAAAATGTATACATTTCTTGCAACAAACTTGGCAAAATAAGAAACCACCCTATCACCTGAGGGTCTTATCCAGTAGGACATAAAGAAACATTCCTTTTCTTACTCTCCTGGCATAGAAATTTTCAACTCTTTCTTTGCAAGGCAACAAGATCTCATGTATTCTTAGGTAATGCAAAATATGTCAATAGGAAGGGAACAGAATTTGGATGTCTTGCGTTTTGGGTGATATCCATGACCATCAGGCTACTGTAGCCCCCGGTTTCCTCTTACCATCCCACCAAGCCTTTCTCAGCTGTGTATAAAAAAACTTCACTTTTTGTGAAAGGGCTGAGAGTTTGAACACTTGACAACTATATGGGTCCCTTGCAGCAGATACATTGTGTGCCTGCACTAGTGATTTAGTGCTGGAGGATTCCTTTTTGGCACAATTTTTGTGTATGTAATGGGAATCTCTCAGTACCCCTTTGAGGACATCATGGGTGAGGTTTAAACAGCTTCTGAGGCTGAAGGGATGATTGACATCATCAAGCACAGAAGAGACATGTCAGAGGATTTCACTTACAGCAGGAAAGCAAATCCTTTCTTCAGCCCTCCAAGCATGTACCATGCTTGCCTAGGGCCATCAGTGTAAGCCAGGCTTCATTGCTGATTAAGACATGATGTGGATGTCCAGTCCTGGGAGTACAGTGACCCGCATGACCTTCAACTTTGGTCCTTCCCTTTTGTGCCTCCCTGTCAGTAACATAAAACATAACAGGACATGTTCTCCAAAAAAAGTTTGGGTTTAGCTCTTTCTTTTGAGTGTTTGTCTCAGCTAACATGCTTCTTATCCACCATACAGAACATTTTATTTTCTCATTATTTACATACTTAAATGCAAGCAGATATTGTATAGCCAAGCTCTCAGTTTTGCATTTCTGTCTGGTATCCAAGCATTAAAAAACAGGTTCAAAAGGTTTTTAATTTTAAAATATTGTTGATTCTGATCCTAGTTTATATGAAGCAAATATCAATATTTTTATTTTTATTTTTATTTTGTAACTCCAGTTCTATAAAGACTTGATTAGAAACTTAGCTTAAAATACAGGAAGACTTCTTATGTGCTAAGTTAAATAGGGTATCTGAACATGTTTAGCTAAACTTTTTAGGTCTTCTTCAACCTTACAGCTTCCGATTTGTACTTTAAAAAATTAATTAGCTGAATTGCTATTAAACTCAGCTCCATTGACTTCAGCAGACACAAACTAATTTCAAACAAAAATCCCAGATGTCAGATTATACAAGCTGTGTTGTTTGTTTTTTTCTAATCAGTTAAATATTTTTGTCTATGTCTAATGTCTTAGAGCAGTATTTTGCATATTGAAAGTACTTGTGGCTATTAACAATTGCACTATTGTTCTTATGCAGATTTAGCTTTTCTTGCAAATGAAAATGCAAAGATAGTAACTTCAGGTTTGAAAAAAAAAATTAAGTTAGGACAGCTGTATGTTCTTGACTATTCTGTTAAGGCTTAATGTCAACATCAAAAACTTTGTATCTAATGCTCTGTTCAAAGAGAGTGTCTCACATATAAAAATTTGGTAGAAACACTATTGACTTCTTTTTTTAAAATCCATCTTGTACATGAAGAATCTAGTAAAATAAAATTATAAAGGAACTCTGTTATTTGTCATGCAAATATTATTTTTGAAATTTTTTTGAAGTCATTTAGCAGAGAAACACAAGTGGTAGTAGGTAACATTTAAAACCAGAAAATTAATGTCATAAAGGAAAACAAAAATATCCCAAGGAAAATACATGTTCATGTATATTTTTAACTTTCATTTATGTGTTTTATTTTAAGCAGAATGCTTTCTATTAAAAAAAAATCCAAACAGTTTAACAGTCATTTTAGCTACTACTCAGATTAAATATTTATCCCTTCACATGAGTGAACTAATGTTTTTGGACAAGTAGCTATCAGCCCCAGAAATTAGGTTATTCCATAAAAATGTTTCACTTGAGTATTTAAAAGCTAGCCTTCTAATTTCTTATTTTGCATTGATTTTTTATAAAGTAAACGGATTGTCTAAACAAAAAGTCAGTTTGAACAGAATAATTGAGAAGCTCCATTTAGACAATTTGAGAACTTGAAAAGTCTTCAACTCTTGTTAATAAACAACTGAAACCTTTTAACATGAATTTTTCCATGGGCAAAATACAATTCTAAAAAAAGTTGTTGAACAAAGCTCACTCAGTTGAAATTGTCATTCTCATGCAACTGCAGAATGTGTAGATAGACATCATATAAGTGCTTAAGTACAAAATTTTTATTTTGGTATAATGACTTTTCAAATGTAGACTTATGAAGAGCTTTTTGAACATCAGATTGGTTGTTTCTACGGTGAGGGGGGGAGGTTGTGATTTGCCTTTTATGGTTCAACTATACTTTTATGGTTCAACTTGGCACATTTAACTCATCATGTATCTAGTTCCAAAGATCAAATGTTTAAGTCTCATTCCTCTTAGGATGACCACTTTAGATGGAAAATATGCTGTGAAATACCAGGAATTGGCACCTTCAGACAATTTTTTTTTCTGACTTATACCAGTGACTTTCATGATAGATGAACAGGTAGCTTTATCACCCTGCAGAGCTGAATTACCTAAAGATAAAATGTTTTCCAACTTGTCCCTTTGCTCACCTCTAAAACCAAACTAATTTTTGAAGTTGGGTAAGTTCTATTTTATATTAATCCTTCAGTTTTTCCCTCTTATAATTGGGAAGAGTAAATCTTGTTTGACTGCTATCTGAAGCATCATGTTATATAGCTTGACTCAAGCACACTGAGAAAATTCAGAGCATCCCTAATTCAAGACAAGAGTTCAACTATTGGTTAAAGGTGAAAAAATTATTCATCATTGTGGCTGCCTATAGTAAAACATCGAACATTCTGAAGACTATTCCTGCCACTAGCCACAAAAGGGTGCTGTTTTAGGGTAAGAAAGATGTACAACGAATTGTTGAGTCACCTTTGAAGGTTTTTATAAAAAGACGAAGAGTTGGATAATCACACAAAATCTTGTGGGGAAGGTATCTGTCAGGACCCTCCAAAAAGCTAACATTCTTTGTGTAGTGATGCTTTAGAGTGGGCATTATCTCACTTGCTTTAATATTCTCATCTTTTTTTAAAAAGCTAGTTTATGCATAAATGGCTACTTCAAGGCAAAAAGGTCCATGGTTGCTCATCTCACTCACAAAAATCTATAATCAGAATACCTTGAAACAGGTAGCACCATGTCCTAACTGACATTTACTTCCATTAAAATTTCTTTAGTGTTTAAAAATGTAAAACCACAGAACACGGTATTTTTTCTCCCCAACTGAATTTTTGGAATTAAACTTAAATTTAAAACCTGCAATGAATAATTGAGGGAAGTATTTTCAATTGAAAAAAATCTAACATTATTTAAAAATATTTTTTTTCCATTACCAACATATTCTGAATTGAATAACTCTGCTGTGTGACACATTTCTTGTTATAAATAGTTTTTCTCATTTGAATCAGCTATGAATATGGAATATCACATTTTCAGAATTTGTTGTCTACAGTTACAGTACAGTACTTCTAAAAGTTCATCTTATGTGGTTGTGTTATGATTGAATTCATTTCTCTACATGAGTTCACAGAGATTTACAGGAACTGCATTTGTTTTACTTGGTTTTTGTTATTGTTGAAAGCAAACTGTACGCAGATAAATGAATTAGAACTTCCACTAAATATTTATTTCATTGAGTGTTAGATTCCACTAAAAATGCCCCATTAAACTAGATTTGTCTGATTAGGTAGTCTGGTAGCATGTTGGTAAACAGTACATAAATACAGTGAATAAGTCTGAGATTAGAGAGACTGATTACCAGTTCATTGTTCAGTTCTTATGCTAGTGAATATCTATTGATGTTATTGATTTGTTTGGAAGTGGTATGTGTGTAGTAGGTGTTCAAGAAATGTAAATTCCAAGAGATGCTACTCTCTTTGAATTACTAACTTATCCTTTGAAATCTCTCAGCACTCTCCCCAAAATATTCGTGTTTAATTTCAGACAATACAAAAGTACAGAAATCTAGTTTTACAAAATGCCGGTTCTTTTTTCTGGGTGAAACTCAACTGAAAGACTAATCTGCCAAGGATTCTGACACTTTCCATGTCACTTGAGCCCACTGAGTAAGTTAAGATGGAATTTGTTCAGAGGAACCGTCCTCAATTTCACATAGTGAAAAGAGTTGTCATGCTTTAACTCCAGCTGGCAACTGAACACCACACAGCTGCTCACTCACTCCTCCCATCAGTGGGATGGAGGAGAGACTCAGAAGACTAAAAGTGAGGAAACTCATGGGTTGAAATTATGGCAGTTTAATAGGTAAGCAAAAACTACTCACTCAAGCAAAGCAAAATGAGGAATTAATTCGCTACTTCGCATGGGCAGGCAGGTGTTCAGCCATCTCCAGGACAGCAGGCCTCCATCACGAGTAATGTTGACAAGAAAATAAATACCCTCACTCCCATTATCCCCCCTTCCTTCTTCTCCCCCCAGCTTTATATCCTGAGCATGAACATATTCCATACGGTATGGAATACCCCTTTGGTCAGTTGGGCTCAGCTGTGCCAGCTGTGTCCCCTCCCGATTTCTTGCGCACCCCAGCCTACTCACTGGTGGGGTCGGGTGAGAAGCAGAAAAGGCCTTAAGATTGTGTGAGCACTGCTCAGCAATAATAAAGCCATCTGTTTATTAGCAATACTGTTTTCAGCACAAATCCAAAACATAGGCCCAGACTAGCTACTGAGAAGAAAATTAACTCTATCCCAGCCAAAACCAGCATAATCTCCACCCCATATTCCATGCCATTTACATCATGCTCAGGTCCCACACTATCCAATACAACCGCATTAACCACTTCTCCCCTTCCCATCCTATTATAGAATATACATGTATCATTACCAAATGTTCCATAAAATCTCTGTTGATTTCATTTAGTCCATGACTTTGGGTTCCATCTGTTCTGGTGGTCACTCAGGACATGAGAGATGGTATACTTCATGGAGTTATTTGGCACCCAAGCCAGCTCAGGTCCAGTCACTGCTGCACTTGAACTGCTTCTTCAGGCGGTTGCTGCTATAGTAATTTCTATAACATGCAACTTAAATCATGGGTTACAGCAGTATAAAGGTATTTCCATTACAATCTCCATTCTTGGTCCCTGTGTGCCAGGTTATAGTGTTTAACATTGCAATTAATTCCTCCCCTTGGTCAAAGACTGGCCAAGAACAAGAGGTTCCTGCTATAGAAATTTCCATAAAATATAATTAGAATCTCAGGTTGCAATAATTCAAAGGTATTTCCATTACAATCTCTGTCCCTAGTCCCTTTGGTGCAGACCATCAGCTTTATTAGTGCAGTGAACTCCTCCCCTTGCCCCTGCTCTGGCTTGGACTTATCCATAGACTGCAGTGCCTTAAGGCTGTACATGCTCCAAGTGGAGCCTTGTCTTTGTGCCACAGTGTCTCCAGGGGTATGCCTGCTGCAGCATATATTCATCCACAGCCACAGTCATTTTGAGGTGCACTGCTTCCAATGTGGCCTTATCCATGGGCCACAATGCCTTCAGAGATGTACCTGCTCCAGCATGACCTTACCCACAGCCAGAGTCACTATAACTAACCTGCTACAATATGGCCTTACCCATGGCTACAGTCCCTACAGGAGTGTAACTACTCTGTCGTAGGCTTACCCATGGTCACAGACTTTGAAGTACTCCAGCATGACCTCATGCACAGCCTCTGATGCTTCAAGGTGTACCTGCTACAGTATGGACTTATCCACATATATATAATTATCATTTTAAAAATCATTATTATGCATAAAATATACAGGTATATAATATTAGTATATTAATATATTATTATTATTGTAATTATTATATGGTATATTTCTTATATTATATGCTTCCTATACTGTGGACAACAGTGACGAATGACATTCCTCAAGGGTCGGTACCAGGACTGGTGCTGTTTACCATCTTTGTCAGCGACATGGACAGTGAAATTGAGTGCACCCACAACAAGTTTGCCTATGATACCAAGCTGTGTGGTGAGGTCAACATGTTGGAGGGAAGGCAGGCCATCCAGAGAGAACTCAAAGCAGGAGAAGGGCAAAGACTGTTTTTATTCAGCAAAAAAATTGTCAAGGTTTAAGTAACATTCGACAAAAATTCTAGTAATCATCTCAACCAATACGTATACAGAAAAAAGGTCAGTAGACTAACATAAAATGTTGTATTTGTGACAAAAAAGTAAAGTACTCATTACAACTGTGATACTTATGAATCAGTATTTATAGATCTTAGCTTGTTCAAATGTAAGCAGCTTTGAAATTACCTACCTCTACATAATATCTTATTTGATTTCTTTTAATTTCAGAATTTATATAACTTTTTCCCCTGAAGTTATTTAGAACATGGTTTAGACAATTAAGCACAATTGTATGGTAACTACAAAAAGTCCACAGATCTCCCATTCATTTCTTCCTACTGTATTTTCTCTTGGTATCTTTTAAAAGCACTGGTGCTAAAACCACATCAATGTGTCTGTCTTTCAAAACAAATGGGATCTCCAAGGCAATGAGATTTCTGTCTTCAGGTAGCTGACCCACCTTTTGTCCATACACTGAACCAGCTAAATTTAGACTCAATTTGATGGCATGCCAGAAGGAAACTTGCCTTACCTACCACAGCTAGAAATGTTTTAGTATAGTAGATAAGAAAGAATTTTTCCAATTAATCTCTCATGTCAATTTTTTAATTGCTCCTCCCTTCTGGTGAATTAGGGTGAAACTAAAAGTTGTTGCTTAAAGTTGTTATTATAGAAGCTTTTTTCAACTTGACAAATGTAGTGAGGGCAAAGAGAAACAGTGGTCAGTTGGCCAGGCTTCTTTCTTGCAGAGAGGTAAAGAGCTTAATGGAGATGTCCCTCCCCCACAATGTGATAGACATGCACCTAAATCTGTACACTGACATCTCTTCATATCCTTAGCACCTATTCAAACCACCTGGCTGTTGTCACTTAGTTGTGGGAAAGGGCGTTTCCACTCTGTAGAAATAATTAAATCCTATTTGAAAACAGGGCATAAAGATACATTTCCCTACCACTTTGAAGTTCTCTAACCTCTTGGCCTATGATGTGATTCTCTTTCTGTCCTAGTAGGCATTTTATCCGTTATGCAATATAGTAGAAAACAAGCCCTACTACTAGGTTACTCTTCCCTTTGAGTCAGTAATTTTAGCATCTCAGTTTCCTTGAGAATTATGTTTTTCAGCTAAGAATCCCACAAAAATAATATGCATTGCAAAAATTTTCACCCAAAAAAACCTACACCAAAATACTCTCAATGTAATGGCAAAAGTATTTCTTTTTAGTCATACTAAATTAGAGAAATTCCACTCATCTTAAGAAGTTCTATTCTCCAGATTCACACTCCAGAAACTCAGTAAAAGTTTGCTAGCAATTTACCTTTGCTGATTTGATTTTCTGGCTATAACATCTTTGTATACCTAAATGAATTCTGTTAGTTTGCTTGTCTGCTTCTTGGTGTTAAACACCATTAACTGTATGACAGTAAGAACTGACAAGTATGTATATTATCGGTTCTCCAGTTAGATTAGTACAATGGCATACAAGTACTATGAAAGTGAGGCATACTTGGAAATAGAGTTCCCTTTCCAAATCAAAGTCCAAGCTATCTAGGATGTGACACCATGGAATCATGGTATTATTTAATCCTATGTAACACAATTTAGTGCTATGTAATGCTTGGAAAAATTACTGAGACACCACCCCACACCCCATGTTTATCAAAGGAGGAACATTTTGTCTTGATTACTTCTAGACACGTAACTAAACAAAATCCAAAAATACAAAAACTAATTAATTCAGTAGCTGCTCCACTTAAAATAAATTAGACTTATATGAAGACAACAGAAATGCTTGAGTCAACATTGTTACATGATGCTGACATATGAAAACCTGCTAAAATTATGACAAGAAAAGATGAAGTTATGCGCATATGTACTTGCACATGTTTGTATATGTTTCATAAATATAAAACAACCATTGGTATATAAGTTAAAAGTTGAAAATAACTTAAGGCAAACATGCAAAAGAGGTTATGTGGCAGTTCAGTTCACTCACACGTTCTAATTCTGGCTCTTCCATGACTTGATCTTTATTAATGTGATCACCCACTACTTCTAAAGAATTGCAAGGCATGACAGAGCTATTAAAGAATAGTCAGTTACTCAAATATGGCCTATCTTCTACTTATCCTCCTTTTATCCAATATTTCTGCAATGCTGAGCTGTGTAAAGGAAAACAAAATTAACATTTTACTATTCAAAATATTTTTTTATCTTTTCCCTTTCAACTAATTTGTGTTTTGAAACAGAAAATCCAGCTATACCATCAACATTTTTCCAGCACATTTCGCTGTAGTTTAGGCCGTGTAAATTTATTCCTCTTATCAAGATATGTACACCAATACCCATTCATATTGTATTCATTTAACGTACTTCCAAAATATCTATCTGCTCACAGAAAATCTTCCGTTGTGTTTATTCACAGAATCACAGAGTCACAGAATCCTAGGGGTTGGAAGGGACCTTGAAAGATCATCTAGTCCAACCCCCCCTGCCAGGCAGGGTCACCTAGAGCACATCACACAGGAACTTGTCCAGGCGGGTTTTGAATGTCTCCAGCGAAGGAGACTCCACAACCTCTCTGGGCAGCCTGTTCCAGTGCTCTGTCACTCTCACAGTAAAGAAGTTTTTTTTCTGATATTTACATGGAACCTCCTATGATCCAGTTTGCACCCATTGCCCCTTGTCCTATCACTGGATGTCACTGAAAAAAGCCTGGCTTCATCATCCTGACACTCCCCCTTAACATATTTGTAAACTTTAATGAGGTTGCCCCTCAGTCTCCTCTTCTCCAAGCTAAAGAGGCCCAGCTCCCTCAGCCTTTCCTCATAAGGGAGATGTTCCACTACCTCAATCATCTTTGTGGCGCTGCGCTGGACTCTTTCCAGTAGTTCCCTGTCCTTCTTGAACTGAGAGGCCCAGAACTGGACACAATATTCCAGATGTGGCCTCACCAATGCAGAAGAGAGGGGGAGGAGAACCTCTCTTGACCTACTAACCACACTCTTTCTAATGCATCCCAGAATGCCATTGGTCTTCTTGGCCACAAGGGCACATTGCTGGCTCATGGTCATCCTCCTGTCCACCAGGACCCCCAGGTCCCTTTCTCCTACACTGCTCTCCAGCAGGTCAGCTCCCAACCTGTACTGGCACATGGGGTTGTTCTCCCCCAGATGCAAGGCTCTACACTTGCCCTTGTTGAATTTCATCATGTTTCTCCCCGCCCAACTCTCCAGCCTGTCTAAGTCTCTCTGAATGGCAGCACAGCCTTCTGGTGTGTCAGCCACTCCTCCCAGTTTAGTGTCATCAGCAAACTTGCTGAGGGTACACTCTGTCCCTCATCCAGCTCGTTGATGAAAATATTGAACAGTACCGGTCCCAGTACCGACCCCTGAGGGACTCCACTAGCCACAGACCTCGAACTAGAATCTGTCCCATTGACCACAACTCTCTGACTTCTTCCTTTCAACCAGTTCCTGATCCACCTCACTACCTGATCACCAAACCCATACCCGATCAACTTATCTACAAGGATGCTGTGGGAGACGGTGTCAAATGCTTTACTGAAATAAAGATAAACCACATCTACTGCTCTACCATCATCTATCCACCTAGTTCCTTCCTCATAGAAGGCTATAAGGTTGGTCAAACATGACTTCCCCTTGGTAAAACCATGTTGACTGCTCTTATTGACCCCCTCATCCTTGATATGCCTATAGATAATGCCAAAAATAAGTTGTTCCATCACCTTTCCAGGGATGGAGGTAAGGCTGACCGGTCTGTAGTTACCGAGTTACTCCTTCTTGCCCTTTTTGTAGACTGGCATGATATTTGCTATCCTCCAGTCCTCAGGCACCTCCCCTGTGGCCCACAACTTACCAAAGATGATGGAGAGTGGCCTAGCAATGACCTCCACCAGCTAAAGTGCTAAAAGATATCATCACATTCCAAAGTCTGCAATTAAATGATACATTATATCTCTTGCAAAAACAGCCTTTGAAATTCTTCTAGTGTTATGTTCTAGATAAGATATATAAATATCTTATTTGATAATACAAAAATATTAATCTGCATAAATATTTTTTTCAGTTTATTCATTCCCAGTCTATGCTGTCTTTATTTCACAACTGTCTCTCATACATCAGCTACTTAGAGGATTTTACAAGCTTAGGAGCTACTTCTTAAATCACAAACAGGAGAAGAAAAAACATGCAGATATATAAGCTGGTTGAATTTCACGGCTTTTTTAGGTTGCATTTTTAGTGCAGCTCTCTTTTGCTACTTAAATAATCAAAAGAACTCCTGATGATGTGCAAAAATAGAACTAATATTGCTATGCACACTCTCCAAGTTTTTGAAGTTTTCCAAACATTATTAAGGCAAGCTTACATGATTCTGTTCACTGGAACATAGGAAGAAATGTGAAGAAGATACAGTAGACAGACAAGGCAAGTAATAAGCCAAATCTGAGTTGTCTTCACCAGAAATGTACATTGTCTTGCCAAATCCTGATTTACAAAATAAAAAAATTAAATAAATAAAATACACTGTCAACATTAAGAACTGGCATTTTAAAAGATAATTTGAAATAATATGTCAACTTTCAATGAAAAGATGTAACACTCCAAAATCATTCTATGATTGTATGATTCTAGCACTAACTGGTATCAATCATGCATTTCCTGAAAAAAGTCATAGAACATCCATACTTCCAAGGACAATAATGTAAAAAAGCTGCTAACCTGTTATCTGCATACATCTATCAGTATTTGCATTAATGTGCAATGGTATATTTGATAAAGAAGTTCTATGCCTCTTTTCTTCTTGCTGAAATAGATGTTTCATTTTCTTGGGTATCTTTGTTTTTGTTTTGTGGTGTGTTTGTTTGTTGTTTTTTGGTTGGTTGGGTTTTTTTTTTGTTTTGTTGGGGTTTTTTTAATGGTATTTGTCTCATCTGCCTAGTATTTGGTAGAAATGTGATGTAAGATTTAAGCTGGTTTGGTCAGGAATGTTTGGAAGCATGACTTCTACTAAAGAGGTGTAGCCGGACGCCCCACCTCAGTGTGCCTGCCTCAGTTTCCCTTTGTGATTCAATTGCTCTCTGTCTCTCAGTTTTACAGCCCCTAGCCTGGAGCGGAAAGATTCCCATGGGAAAGAAAAGGGCCTAGCAAGCTCTGAACTGGTAACAACCTTGAATGTACAAACAGAAGGTCAAGTTTATGTCTATAACATCAGCTGCTCTAGGGTGTTGAAGAACACAGAGCTCAGGCTAGCCACAGCTAGGCCCAAATCAGAGACAAAACAAGAATGAACAGATAAACAAAAGAGTTTGCTTGGTGAGAAAGGGGCCTTATTGAGTTTTTCCATTCTTTTCCTTTTGTGCCCCAATAAGAGATTTTGGAGTTATGGCTAAGTAGTTTAATGACAGAAGCCAATAACTTTATTTTATAAAAGCCTGGTCTCATCTTTGATTGGAGAGACTCCCATACACTTTCCCTAGGAGAGGTGCTGGACCTTCTCCTCTCTGGTGGGGACTCCTGCTCAAGTGATTACTCCTCAGAGGTTGAGAAAGGAGACAAGGGACACCTGGCTGTAGCCATAAAAGGGTGAGAGATACCGACTCCCTAAATGACTTCATTAGCTTGCTTTAAATACTAAGTTAAGTTCACTGTTCAGTTCTACAACTTTAAGATCTTAGGATCCTTTTAGATAATTGCTATTATTGTATTATCACCTTGCCTCGGTATTATTTTAATAATTGTTTTAGATCTAGTATAACACCTACTAATAAGTGGCTAGCGTTCAAATGGTTAACCTCTGCCAACTATTAATTGCGCATTTTATTGTTAAGATACCTCTTTGCATCATTGCTTTAACATCCTGTTCTGCTACCCAAATATTCCAACACTCATACAATCCGACCTGCGCCTTGTTAATTCAATTGTTAAGACCCCAGTGCTGTTTGCAATGAATCTTGTTTTGTGTGTATACATCTCATCTGCTTCCTTGCCCCGTTCGGGACATGAGGTCAGTTTAAGAATAATTTATGGTTTACTTCTAAACTGCAATTCAGTTGCAAAATAAGTTTTCTACCACAATGATCAATGCAGAATGTTTCGTTTTAACATTGTTACCAAATAACATTCTTCATAGCATGAGATGGACACTTTCAAGACCCATCTGGACACGTTTCTCTGTGACCTGCCCTAGGTGATCCTGCTCTGGCAGGGAGGTTGGACTCAATAATCTCCAGAGTTCCTTTCCAACCCCTACTATTCTATGATTCTATGAGATATAGTTAGGGACACCATCTTACTTGTGAAAATAAAATGGTCACTATTTCAGCTTTAAGAGACAAGAAGGTTTATCTTGTCTCATCAATAGTCTTGCTATCTCTGAAATTGTTAAGATAAGGAGGCTGAACTAATAAAGATCCTATTTAACGTCATGGCAATACTGTCTGCATTGCACATGAGCCAATGGTTGCTATTTATAAAAAAGTACATACGATTTTCAGTGACACACCATGCTATTAAAACAATAACCTATAATATCAACATCCAAACAGCCTTTATATCATACTTATTTGTATATGTCATAATAGCAATAACAAAACTTTATGCAAGAACTATGTAAAAACAGCCCACTTTGAGTAATTTCTTGCTGAACCTTCTATCTAGAAAGTTACCAGGAATTTGAACATTAATGACATAATAGTGAGTTGGTTCTGCAAGCTTGTTTATCTCCATTTGCTAATCTACACACTAGAGGAGGAAGTAGTAGGGTAACACAGAAGGAAGATCTCCTGCACAAAGCAGAGACAGGTGAAAGAAAAGCAAAAATGTGAAAGTAAAGCCCACTCTACATATGTCCAAAAAGGTTGAGAAATAGCTATTCTTCTACCCACAATTATCTGCAGAATTATCTGCCCCTATATAATTTGAGGTTCACAATTCCATATGAGGTAGCAGGTTTTCCCACTCAAATGCAGGCATCAAAAGAAAAAATAATCTAGTGTTTTCTGGGCCCACCTGAGGAGCTGCAGTCTTTGAAGTGAATAATATCTGAGGTTTTTCTTTATCACCTCGTTCAAATAATACTAAAAATTTATCACAGAAATAGTCCCACAAATTAATACGACAAATCAATACCATTTTTCATGGTGATGTCAATCCACAATCAGCATTCTGCAAATCTGTTCTCTGTAATGCTTTTAAGTGCATTTTAATTTCACCAGTCAATAGCAGAAGCAGCAGTTGTAAATGATACCACTGCTGAGTGCAGAGGCTGAAACTTTAAGTTAATGACACTATTGAGGGCATACGAGTCCAAAAGAGTGGGGAAAGATTTTTAAATGGGCTCACAGTATGTTCTGTGATAGCATTCGGGCATCTGCCCCAGTGACAGCTCTCAGTAAAGAGATCTGCAGTAGTAGCAGTGGGAATTGTTATTCCCTTCTTTTATCTATTCTGTTAAAGTCATTCACATTTCTGCGTCTGGTCAAGGCTCTCTGTCTATCCTCCCATCAATCCATCCATCCATTTTTTCATCCATCAAACTTTGGTTATCTATCCCAAAGTTTCTAAGCTTTTCTTAGTAAAATGAACAGCAAATTCCCCTGTGGAGTTTATGGAGTATCTGAATTTTTTTGAGTGCTTTTCATTTTTGGGAGGACAAAGTAGTGAGGACAAACATTTGAATTCATGGCAAAATATAGATAAAATGCAATCCTTAAACTGAAGAAAATCCCCTGCTTCCGTTATAAAGTCGGAAAGTATAAATACTGCTCAATTTCTTAGGAAAAAAAAAATATTTTCATGATCCACCTCCAGAACAGGACTTTTATATCCAAGAATAAGCACTGAGGGGAAAAAAGATCACAATGTCTCTGCATAAAGTCCACTGTGAATGTTAGTAGCAATGCTATTGTTTCTCACTTCTTCTCACTCAAAATGCAGATGCCTCCATTTCTTGCAGCTACATTTGCATAGGAGAAAGTCTCACCCTGTCCTTCATGTTTTCCTTTTTTCATGCACACTAAGTCTACCAAGATTCAACAGATTCTTTTTAAGGCCTGCTTTAGAAGGGAACCATATGATCAACTACAATACTGGCTACAATACACCTGGGACAGGGTGCTAGAAGATAAAGGGGCTCAAGATAGCTGGTCAACATTCAAGGACCACTTCTTGCAAGCACAGGATCAGAGCATCCCAATGGTTAGGAAATCTAGTAAGGGAACTAGGAGACCAGCATGGTTAAAAAAGGAACTGCTGGGCAAACTTAAGTGGAAAAGGAAAATCTACAGATCATGGAAGGAGGGGCTGGTCACTTGGGAGGAATATAGGGCTGTTGTCAGAGGATGTAGGGAGGCAATTAGGAAAGCTAAGGCCTCCTTGGAACTTAACCTTGCAAGTCAGGTTAAGGATAATAGAAAGGGCTTTTTCAAATACATAGCTAACAAAACTAACAGTAGAGGCAATATTGGCCCACTGTTGAATGAGGTGGGAGCCCTGGTGACAGAGGATATAAAGAAGGCAGAGGTGCTGAACGCCTTCTTTGCCTCTGTCTTTACTCCTGCAGGATTTCCCCATGAGCTCCAGACTCATATAGCCCCAGAAGTAGTCAAGATAGATGAGGAGTTTGACATAGTAGATGAGGATTGGGTTAGGGATCAGTTGAGTAATCTGGACATCCATAAATCGATGGCTCCAGATGGAATGCATCCAAGGGTGCTGAGGGAGCTGGCGGAGGTCATTGCTAGGCCACTCTCCATCATCTTTGGTAAGTCATGGGTAACAGGAGAGGTGCCTGAGGACTGGAGGACAGCAAATGTCACACCAGTCTACAAGAAGGGCAAGAAGGAGGACCCGGGTAACTATAGACCGGTCAGCCTCACCTCCATCCCTGGAAAGGTGATGGAACAACTTGTTCTTGTCTCTATCTCTAGGCATATCAAGGACATGGGGGTCATCAAGAGCAGTCAGCATGGTTTTATCAAGGGTAAATCATGTTTGACTAACCTCATAGCCTTCTATGAGGAAATTACTAGGTGGATAGATGATGGTAGAGCGGTAGATGTGGTTTATCTTGATTTCAGTAAGGCATTTGACACCGTCTCCCACAGCATCCTTGTAGATAAGTTGATCAGGTATGGGTTTGGTGATCAGGTAGTGAGGTGGATCAGGAACTGGTTGATGGGAAGGAGTCAGAGAGTTGTAGTCAATGGGGCAGAATCTGGCTGGAAGTGTGTGACTAGTGGAGTCCCTCAGGGGTCGGTACTAGGACCGATGTTGTTCAACATCTTCATCAACGACCTGGATGAGGGTATAGAATGTACCCTCAGCAAGTTTGCTGATGATACTAAGCTGGGAGGAGTGGCTGACACACCAGAAGGCTGTGCTGCCATTCAGAGAGACTTAGACAGGCTGGAGAGTTGGGCGGGGAGAAACATGATGAAATTCAACAAGGGCAAGTGTAGAGTTTTGCATTTGGGGAAGAACAACACGATGTCCCAGTATAGGTTGGGGGCTGACCTGCTGGAGAGCAGTGTAGGTGAAAGAGACCTGGGGGTCCTGGTAGACAGGAGGATGACCATGAGCCAGCAATGTGCCCTTGTGGCTAGGAAGGCCAATGGCATCCTGGGGTGCATTAGAAAGGGTGTGATTAGTCGGTCAAGAGAGGTTCTCCTCCCCCTCTATTCTGCATTGGTGAGGCTGCATCTGGAGTATTGTGTCCAGTTCTGGGCCCCTCAGTTCAAGAAGGACAGGGAACTGCTTGAAAGAGTCCAGCGCAGAGCCACCAAGATGATTAAGGTAGTGGAACATCTCCCTTATGAGGAAAGGCTGAGGGAGCTGGGTCTCTTTAGCTTGGAAAAAAGGAGGCTGAGGGGTGACCTCATCAATGTTTACAAATATGTAAGGGGGAGTGTCAGGATGATGAAGCCAGGCTTTTTTCAGTGACATCCAGTGATAGGACAAGGGGCAATGGGTGCAAACTGGATCATAGGAGGTTCCATGTAAATATCAGAAAAAAAACTTCTTTACTGTGAGAGTGACAGAGCACTGGAACAGACTGCCCAGGGAGGTTGTGGAGTCTCCTTCACTGGAGACATTCAAAACCCACCTGGATGCGTTCCTATGTGATGTGCTCTAGGTGACCCTGCTCTGGCAGGGGGGGTTGGACTAGATGATCTTTTGAGGTCCCTTCCAACCCCTAGGATTCTATGATTCTATGATTCTATGATTCTAACCTCAAAAGCAATGAAAATCTGGTAACAGATATTACTCAGGTATAAAAGTATTGTATATTTTTAGGGTGAATGGGGAACTACAGTGCACAGATTCTTCACTCTTGTATAAACAAATCCAAGATTTTTGATATCATATAGTAATTTCATCAAGAAATCTTTGGGAAACCTCCTTTCTGATTTTTCTATTGATCCTGTTGCTGTAATACCTTCCAGAATATCATACATTTCAAAATATTTCAAGGTCGTTGTAATAGTCATAAGACAAGTTTCTCATCTGCTAAAACATCTTTAGCTATAATCCATTAGATGGCCTAACTTATTAATGGTTGCATTATCTAGGCAGAGAAAATATCATGTCTTTTTTGCTGCTACCTACATAACTTTTCTGCTGGAAAGTAAGCACTGGTTTTTTACAATGATATTCACAAAACAAAAGCTTATGCCTGCCCATCAAACCCCTCTGCTGGTGGCATGGAGTGTGGAGACATCTTCAGCTTTTCAGTGTGGGCACTGCAAACAGCACAGAGAGAGCGTCATGGCCTTCAGCACAGCCTCTAACAGCTAGATCCAGCTTGTCTGCATAGGCTTCAACCATGTTTCAGACCACAGCATGACCACACACTGAGCTGCTGGCCCATCATTATCACAATGGAACAGTGATTGGGCCTCCTGCAGGGCTACCTATCAGTCTCAAAGCTAGACACAGTCATTCTCCTGTTGCAGTTTTTCCAGCTGCAATCTACGTAGTAAACACCACCATGTGTGGCTGTGGAACCTCTGTCCCAGCACTCTCACTCTGCTGGGGCACTGAAGCACCAAAGGTTAGTGTGCACTTGCACAATGATTTTGCTCCTGCTTTGCAACTAGAAGGAGGAGGAGAATCTTAGTCTCATTTCTTCATCGCATCTCATGTATAATGATCTATGTGATACCAACTTATATGTCTGATAAACTATTTGTGGTTGAGAATCTCACTCTGCAAACTGTTGTTGAGCAGGGATGCTTATTTCTGTGTTGCATAGTGAGATAGAGAGAATTCCATTGCAGAAAAGTGCATCTTGGTCTCCAGAAGCACCTCAGTTCCACATCAACTACTTTATTTTACCATTTTCTTTTGTCACTAGCATTTCTCACTGGTTGTCTCACCTTATCCATTCCAAATTTATGTTAATTAATGCTATTTCTTAGCTTTTATTTTGACACTCGAGGTCCTACATGCTACAGTGTTGTAAAGTTTGCAGTGTATATCTGCATTCAGGTGAGGCTGCGGTTGCCTTCAAAAATCCTATATGACTTCTTTCTGGGTGGTATTTTTTAATTTTACTTTCCTTCAGCTTGGTATATATAATAATCATTTAGGGTCAGATTACAGTTACCTGCTCATATACAGATTATGTTTGTATTTAGACTTTTATTTTAGAAAAGTCTTGTAGAGTATTCCAGAAGGTAAAATATAGTATGCAACTGTGCAGCCACAATTTACAGTTTTAGTTTACTAAAGATAGAAAGAAGCTTATCAGCTTAAAATCAATACTGAGTTGAATTTAAGCTTTTGTAACTTGGGACTTCAAGAGCATATTGAAGAAGTGCTATAAAAATGTGAGCGCTTGTTTTAATAATGTATCAGATAGCTATTTCTTTATGTTCTTTCAAGTATGGATGTCTAATCTGGACCAACAACTGCATTTTTAATATGCATTTTAAACAACACTTCTAAAACATGTTTTGTACACAACCCCAGCTAAGAAAAAGAATACATATCCTTAATTTTACTGACTGGTTCAAACATTTCTGTATGCCTGTGTTTTTTTAGAACCACATCCAAAATTTAGAGATAGTAAGTTCAGATTACAAAACTGACCTGAATTTGAGGCATATTTACAGCAAATTATTTACCTTCACTCTGTTGAACTTCAGGCTGAATGCCAATAGTGCTGTATCCATGGTCAAATACATCTATATAATACCTCAACAATGTGAAGGGACTGTATACTTTGACAATACCCCACGAAGGGCATATAGTGCAAATGTGCCAGCACCCCTGATCCTACATGCTGAAATATACTTGTAGCAGAGTAATATGTCACACACCTTGAAGAGAAGATATGTGGAGGGCAGACTACCCAGAGAGGTGACGCAGAAAGCTCAGAGGTTCATAGAATCATAGAATCATAGGATGTGTAGGATTGGAAAGGACCTGGAAAGGTCTTCTAGTCCAGTCCCACCTGCAGTGCGCAGGGACGTTTTTGACTCGATCAGGTTGCTCAGAGCCTTATCAAGACTGGCCTTGAATGTTTCCAGGGATAGGGCCTCTACCACCGCTCTGGGCAACCTGTCCCTGTGTTTCATCATCCTCATAGTAAAGAACTTCTTCCTAATATTCAATCTAAATCTACCCTGCTCTACTTTAGGCCACTGTCCCTCATCCTATCACCACATGCCCTTGCAAACAGTCCCTCCTCAGCTTTCCTGTAGGCCCCTTCACGTACTAGTAGGGCGCTATAAAGTCTCCCCAGAGACCATCTCTTCTCCAGGCTGAACAACACCAAATCTCTCAGCCTGTCTTTGTAGGAGAGGTGCTCCAGTCCTCTGATCCTTTTTGTAGCCCTTCTTTGGACTCCTCCTAACATGTCCATGTCACTCTTGTTTTGAGGGCTCCAGAACTGGACACAGTACTCCAGGTGGAGTCTCACGAGAGCAGAGTAGAGGTGGAGAATCACTTCCCTCAACCTGCTGGCCACACTTCTTTTGATGTAGCCCAGCATGCAACCAGCCCTCTAGGCTGCAAGTGCACATTGCTGACTCATGTTCCACTTCTCCCACTCAGGGTAGATTTAGGTTAGTCATACAACTGATTGTGAGTGCAACATGCTATAGTGAGCTTTCACAGCATTGTTTCCTTCCACAGATGAAAATTTGGGTGTACAAACACAGCTATAGTGCTGCTCTCATGCATGTTTCAGCAATAGCAACCATGTTCATGTTTCATCTGTTCCCTGGGTGTGTGCAATGTGAAAGCTATTCCAGCCAATATTTTAGCAGGAATCACAGAAACAGAATCATAGAATCATAGGGGTTGGAAGGGACCTCTGAAGATCATCAAGTCCAAACCCCCTGCTGCAGCAGGAACACCTAGAGCTGATCACACAGGAACGTGTCCAGATGGGTCTTGAAATATCCAGAGGAGACCCCACAACCTCTCTGGGCAGCCTGTTCCAGTACTCTGTCACCCTCACAGTAAAGAAGATTTTCCTCATGTTGAGGTGAAACTTCCTGTGTTGTAGCTTGGTGCTGTTTCCCCTCGTCCTATTACAGGGCACCACGGAAAAGAAATGGGCCCATTCTTGACAACCACCCTTCAGATATTTACAGACATTAATAAGGTCCCCTCTCAGCCTTCTGTTCTCCAGATTAAACATCCCCAGGGCTCTTAGTCTTCACTCATATGACAGATGTTCCAGTCCCTTAATCATCCTTGTAGCCCTCCGTTGGACTCTTCCCAGCATATCCCTGTCCCTCTTGAACTGGTGAGCCCAGAATTGGACACAATACTCCAGATGTGGTCTTACTAGGGCAGAGTAGAGGGAGAGTAGAACCTCACTCATGTTAGAAACTCTTACAGTCAGAGTAGTTGTAAATAAAATTGTAAGTCATTTCCTTCACTGACTTAGTTGTGAACTTCCCATGGATTTCTATGGAGTCAGGAAATTATTCCAAAAGGCAAGGTGTTTTAGAAGGATGATGGAATGACAGAATCACAGAATTGTCAGAGTTGGAAGGGACCTCTAGAGATCATCTAGTCCAAATCCCCCACTAAATAAAGACTGCCTAGATCATATTACTCAGGACCGCATTGAGGCAGGTCTTGAATATCTCCAGAGAAGCGGACTCCACAGCCTCCCTAGGCAGCCTGGGTCCTTAGTTATGTTTTATTGTCCTCTTATGCAATAGATTTTGCAGAAGCACAAAACTGTATTTCAGTTTTAACATCAATATTTAGAATTTATAGTAAGAAGACTGGCTGAATGAAGACTGCTCTTTGAAAGTTTTCTTTAATACTTATTAATTGTTCAAAAGTGTAATTTCTAGTCTGTCTAGAAAGATTGTACGGCAGTGGTTTATATGAATGTAATGAAAATGAATTTAAATGAAAGTAATGCAAGAAATCTCATTAATACCTTATGCTGTTGAGCACAGACAATAATTTCTTATCTGCTTTTGAAAATCCTAGCTTTTTGATCTAATAGCTTGAATCATATGTGTAACAGCACATACTTTCTAATGATTTAGGTGATAAACTCTCTGGTGAAGAGGCAATCTTCTCATCCCGCATGTGCAGGACCTAGCACGAGGTGCTAGGCTTTAATTTCTGCTAAGTTCTATTTAGAGCAAATAACTATTAAAATAATGTGTAATGCACTTCTGTGAATTTGGATAGGAGAGAATAGCACTTGTACAATAGAAAAGAGCAATATGCTAAAAATATTGTGTGTATTATCAAAGCCAAAAAATCTGACTTTTTTACATGTACCATATGCCCTACAGAGGTGTTAATGATTTCATTTTATGTGGGTAAGTCGTATGGCATTTAAAGGGTCACCATGATGCCAGAGAGAGAAATATATCACTTTGCAGCTACTCACAGCCCTCTTGGGTAATGCCCAATATAGCCAATCTCCCACACCTGTGAGTACAGCCAGTATAGGGGACATGCAATGGGAGGTGCATTCAGGCTCTGTGCCAGTGAGGTGGGGTGGCACAGCTCGTTGTCATACTGTCTGAGAGAAGCGATATGTTATTGCAGAGGTGCTAGCACCATTGCTGATGGGTTCAGCCTTGGCCAGTGGCAGGTCCATCTTGGCACTGGCTCCATTGGTCATAGACGGAAATTCGAGGAGCTCCTCTCATAAGCCACCTCTAGCCTTCTTGCTGCAAAAACCTTGCCACATAAATCCAATACACATTACAAAGAACAAAGATGACTTATGCATATACAGCAGCTGGCCAGTCTTGACCAGTGACTATACCAACAAGACAACAACATAAGAAATGGCAGCAATAGTAAATGTTGTAGATGATCATGAGATAGTGGAGCTCAGGATCCAAAGAGGATGGAGCAGGAATAGAAGGGGTAGCAAATCATGGGACTGAGGCTGATCATTGTGGTGCTTGATCCCTTCAATTTGGAGCAATAATAAACCTGCTGCTTTTAAGATATCTGTGTCTTATGTCCACAACCAAGAGGGATCGAATGTTTTTCTCTGTGGTGGAGGAGTTTTCAGAGAGCACTTCCTAGCATCATCAGAGGGCCACTTGGAATGTACAGCCGCACAGCAGGACCTCACATCTTGCCTTCTAAAGGAAGACCTTCATTCATTTTTGATAGTTTCTGGTTCTAATGTAAGTATAAATGTATAAGGAGAACCTATTTTCTCTGTTATGTCTAATCACAACTAAAATTTCTAGCACCACAGAAGTATTAGAGTTATGGTAGAGATATTTAATGAATATTTGTTACTTAATTCCTCATCTTGTCAATGGCAGAAAAGAGCACAAAAATCCCCCCAAAATCTGAGGATAACATTGCAGCTACATTTATCAAGATTGTTATACATTCATAGGTGTATATATAAATCTCTAACCTAATAAAATTTCTTTATATTACTATGCATTTGTATTTATAATACAATATATTCTTATATTGCTAGTTCTATTTTCTGATTTTGACACATTCTGGTAAATATAAAAGGACTGTTATCCTAGAGCATCACTAGAACTAATGCAGACAGCCCTAGAAATAGAACAAAAGATTTGCCTGTCTGTGCTAAATACAAGAATGCAGTAACTTATTACAGTCTGAGTATGAATCTTAGCCTTGTGATTTTTAAATTGAGTATACAAAACTCTCTACAGTTTAGTGGTTAATTTGAAAATGACACAGCTGGAAGTTTTGGCTGCTTCAGCCAAACAGCTCTGTATCAGCATTTCTGTGCTCTTCAGCCCAGATGAGATCCCCAAGACATTGATCAGACAAGGGTTATAAGGAACCTCATGAAATTTACAGGAAGTTGCATAGGGAAATGCCAGCAATTGATGGCTGAAAACCATCTGAAGTTTCTTTTCTTCTTGATACTTGGAAATTAAAGCAATATTAAAAGCAAGTAATGTGTAGGGGCTTGCATTACATAAAAATGTCAGCTGCAGTTTCTAAGTAAAAATATGAAATTTTGAATCAAGACAGTAAATTATTTATGAAACCAAAACTGCCTGGATTGACTTTTTAATAATGTATAAACTTACCTGCATGCCAAGAAGAGGAAATTAAGCATTCTGCTGTGAAGAAAGCCTATATTCAGTACATCTTAAATGTAACCTTTTATGTTACAATATGCATTTTAGTTAGTAACTTCCAAACATATTTTACATGTATACTCCATATAAAATATGTGGAAATTAGAGGTACTTTGTCAGGTTGAAGTTTTGTTGTTTTTTTTTTTCTTTTTTCTCCAGTAATTAACAGCTCAAAAATTCATAAGAATTAAAAACTCTACATTAGAATGTAGTTGTCAGATCATATTAATCAAGTTCACTAAAGTATTAATCAAGTTCATAAATGTAAAACTGTACCTTCATAATGCCATTTTTAAGCTTTATTTTTAGGTCATCATATGGTAATATAGAAAAAGAATATAATCTCTTCAATTATCTGTGTATTTACTTATAGATTACTTTAGTCTTGTCAAGGATGAATTGTAGAAAACAACTCTGAATCTCAAAATCCCAAATACCCTGAGGTAATTGCATCCATCAAATCTTAAACAGGTTAATGCAGTGGAATTTATAGACAGGAGGCGTACACTTTCAGTTTTCATCCCTTATTCTTGAGCATTATTTGAGTTTGCACAGTCTGTTGCAAAATCCTAATACGGTATAAGAGCCTTCTTCCCTTTATTTGCCCTAGGAGACCACAAGTGTTCTAAGACTGTGTTTGCCATAGTTAAGCCTCTTTGTTACTGGTTGAAAAGACTTCATTTCAGGGACTTTAGGGCTGTATCAGGCAATTAGATTAGATTAAGGATAGATCAGGTACCTGATTTCAGCTGAAGCTGGTTGACTAGTTTACTTCTATGGTTATTATGCCACAATATACAGTCACCCCATTTTAAAATAAGTGCTCATGCTAGCTGGGATAATTTCTAATCTGAATTTGCCTTTTTCAGTATTAACTACATCCAGCAAACTTTCAGATAATTAAAATTAAGCAAGAGATCTGTCTTCTTCCTGTTCACAATTTCCTGACATAAAAGAAAACATGGTTCTTTGTGGTCTAGTTATTTTCTTTGCTTTATTATTTGTTTAAGTGTTGTAATATAAGTAGCCTAGCTTGAGGAAATCTATACTGGTTCTAGATCTAAGCTTCTCCACTATAATTGTTTTTGGTTTTATTTTTATTTGCTGTATTGCAAAGGAACTTGTTAAAAAGAAATGTTTGTGCCATCAGCATAGTATTAAGACCTGAAAAATCTGCAAGTATCCCAAAAGTCAAGCATAAATCTCATGGATTTTGCGATATTCAAGAGAATTTATGATTTATAAACAAGACTGAGTTCCTCTACTTTGTATCTCTTTTCAGAGTACTCATTCTGATGCTGCACAATCTCCCAAAATGCTGCAATGTCAAACAATTTATTTAGAATAAGAAATGGATCAGATTAAGGTTCCTCGGAAGAGATTTCTGACAGGATCACCTTGGTCCTATGGTGTTTTAATGGTGTGTCAGAAAGGACATATGTTAATCTCCATTTAGTCTCTGTGTGACAAAATGCCTGTTCTTATCAGAGAAACCCAAAGCACCCAGTTTTAAGACATCATATGTAAGTATGGTAATTCTGGAAGACATCCTATACATTTGTACACAAGGAAATAAGAAACAGAAAACTGAAGTTCTTGATGTGTTTTGTAATACATTGTGATTTTAATCATGGTAATTATATAAAATAAACTACTATTTTTATTATTGCATGCCATTACAAATTTAGATAACCTCTGCAGCAATTCTGATCGAACAACCAAAAAAATGTTTGTACAAAAATTAGTATTTAACTTACCTATTTCTACAAATTATGATAGTAGTGTCTTTGAACCTATCATCTAGCTGGCTATATCGTTAACTTATAGTTTATCTACTGTTGTCAGAGACTGCTCAGTGACCTGCAAGGGTAATGTGGAACATCTTTTGTTGTGTACCAAACAACCCAGGACGGAGTCCTGTGTAAGGCAAACGTGAACAGCACAGATGGGATGGCAGGCTAATCTCCTCCCCCAGCTCCTCCCCAGCTTGCCTCCCCTTGTAAATTTCCAACCTCTGCTCTGCACGTGTGCAGACCACCAGGACTTGCCTTGGAAGAAGGCCCCTCCCCAGCCCCATTCCAGAACCCTCTGGAATGTCTGACTGCAGAGCTGCGGACTCCAGAACCTTCAAGAACTGTGCAAGTGCAGAAGCTCAACTGTATGTTGCCTTCCCAAGGGTGTTCTCTTAGGGACAGGACATTATAAAAGGGGTAAAAGCATGCTGTGGGCTTGTCAACCCACTGTGCGCTTGTTGACCCACCACATGTGGACCAGGACCTGAGGCTGGAGGCTGGCAGAGCCAGGCAACATACTGAAATTACCTCACTGGAATGAAGTGTGATGATATATCTGTTCTATCTCCTCATCTATCTTTCCATCTGTCCTTTATTTCTTCTTCTCCTTTTCTTCTACTAGTTGAAGTGTTACAAACTCCTGGTTTGCCCTAGTTTGATTCATTCACCTCACAGGCGTAGTAATTGTGAATCAGTATCTTCACGATTGCCCGCTATTAGCATCTAAGTAGTGAACTCTTAATAAAGCATTTGTTGTGGTTTCTCAAGGCCATCTGCCATGGCTTCTTTTTTCACTGGGCACTGCTGCCAAGATGGCACTCGTGCACTTTTTGGGGTATAAAAAAAGATTCACCTCCCCCTAAACCCACGGAGTGGGACGAGACAACTGTTTAAATCCCTTGTTATTTTCACTTGCTCAGAAAATATTTTAAAACATTATTATAAAATGTGTGCTGCCTTTTCATGAATAAAAGAATATCTGAAATGTTGCTAGACAATTTATAATGCTTAATCTCTTAGATGAATTATGAGTGACCTTCACACATGGTCTATTTTTCTGCACTTCATCTTAAAATCCAAATGTCAAATTTTAGAGTAGCTTCTGAGTTTCTTCAGTCAGAGAATATTAAGAAGCTGAATTGATTTATTTGTAAACTACATAAATACTGTTCACCAGAATGAAGAGTTATTTTGTCAACCATATGTAGATTTAGATTTATGTTTTTCTAAGTTATTTTTAGTCTCTAATACTTTTCTAAATTAACTTTCTGTCAACAGCTCAAAGACAAGGTTGCATTTCAAAGGTGCTGAAAAGGAGTAAACAGTAGAGTATATGCAGGTTCTTGAGTTCTGTAAGTACAATTAATACTGTCTTCAGTCTGCAATATGCTACTTATTGGTGCTAAGGAAAATGATACCTTTAACTACATATGGCTAAATTATAACTTTGTGGCCACGACTCTGTAGTGATTTAGATCAGCTTCAGCTCTATCCATATTGTTAGGTATTTAGATTGATGAGAAACATAGAAAGTTTCCAAAACCCAGCGCAACTCAACTGATGACTAAATCCATACCTCCTATTAAAAAGACTTGCAAGCTATCCTTCTGCTTTTTTTAACTTAATACAGTCTGCTTAAAACTCTTCATGGGTATTTGAATACACGGTACCAAAGCCTTTTTTTTTTTTTTTTTTGTAAATTAAGCAAGGCAGCTGGCTCTGAGCACACAGATAATCACTGCATGAATAATTCATCTGGGGGAGAAAAGTAGCTAATCTTAACATTCGATTCAGACAAAGAAGACCATTATTGAAAAATATGTATTTAGTCAACTTGACACGGCATGTTTTCCTTCTAACTTTTCATTTTAATCTCTTCTCATCTTTTATTTCATTCCCACCCACATTTTCATCCCTCCTTGCTAGGGGGCTGTGTTTGCCTCGCTCCATGTCTGCATTTCAGTGTTTGTCGTCTCTACCTGTCTGCCCCCAGCAGTATCTTGAGTGTCACTGACATAGTATTAACTAAGGTAAAGAAACTATAGAGACCACAGAGCACTTTCGAGACAGTCAGTCTCTATTCAGTAACATAATTATAGAATTCGCATTTAAATAAAAATAGTCTAAAGTCACAGTACATTTCTAAAGAGTCTTCACTTAATGATGGTTTATGCATGATGACCTGCAGTCAGCCTTTGCTCTGAAACAGCTCTAATCCTGCAGGATTTGTTAGCTCAGGCATGTTGGTAAGTGAGTGCATTTATCTTTCAAGGACCAGCAGACCAATGAATGCTGTCTTTTCCCAGCTGCACACAGAACTGAAGATGTGTATGGCTCTCAGCTACCTCCAGACAACTTGTCTCTGGAGGCTCTAGGGCTCTCACCTGAGTGGATATATTTAGGGCAGTGATATGAAGTCAGCTTTGCACTGTGTCCATCCAGCTGGATGCCGTTCTGTAGTGTGTCTTAGCAGAGACTCTTGGAAGGGAGCACTAGGGAGCACGAGTCATGATTACTGACATGACTTTGCAGGAGCAAGGCTGCATCCAGAAAGAGAGGTACCAAGCTACTGCTAAATGGCAAATGCCAGCTCTCTAATTACTTTGAGACTTACTAGTCTGTACTGTGCTCCGCAGCATGCCCTACAGTGTCTGTAATATCCAAATTCACTCTTTCATCATTTGGGATCCCACTGTGTTTAATACCAGATAGGTCTATAGCATTAATTTTGGACTGCACAATTGGAGTTGTTAATCTCAGACTCTTGGGTTTTTGGATTATGGACTTGGTCTACTGATACCTTCACAGAACATGATGTTTCCTCAACAATTAAAAATCCAGGTCAACTAGAAACACATTGTTACAACTATGTTCCTAATATGAATGACCACATTTACAGACTGTTAAGATGACTATTTAGTGTAATGAGTGACTTTTAAGTCAGTGTTTTGCTCTTTCTTACACAGGCATTCCATGAGGCACTGCCATGGTGGCTGCAGGGTTCAGCCATGCCCTGCAGGGGGGCAGCTGAAGCTGCCTGGAACTGGCTGTGTCCAGCAAAGGGCAGCTTGAATCACTCCAGACATGGGTCGTACAGCCCCCAACTGCACCTGGGCACAGAGAAATGATAAATAAAGTAGAAATAAATAATCATAATTATATATATAAATTTATATATAAAGCTGTAAAAAAAAAAAAAATCAGTCATTTGAGGAGAAAGACAGTTTTGAAGTCAGTTATCGGGACAACAGTTTCACCACTTAAGGAAGATACATCTAAGAAGTGTTACACAGAATTGGATGAGAATCGGACCAGGATGAATGAGACTCTCTCCCAAGTGTTTTAAGTTTGACAGTGAACAGTCATGACAGGCTGATGTTATGTTACCAATCATCTGTCCACCCATATAATTTTCTAATTCAGTTGCTTTTTGTGTGATACTGAAAAGAATTAACATTTTTTCCAACTCTATCTACTTTCAGGAAGTGTACCATCAGAAGTATATTGTGTATATGAAGTGATATCAGGAGGTCATGTAGCCAAGTTTCCTGCATGTCAGCAAGGCCACAGGTATCTGACCTAACGTGGAGGACCTCCAGTGGTGGAGGGCTGCCTGACAAGTTCCAAAACTGCAGTCTCCAGCTGCAAGAACTATCCCTTCTCTCATGGTGACACAGTGCCACCCATGAAGCTGCACGAGGTTTCCATTATCAGCTCATTGCCTTTGCCACAAGCTAACATATTATATTAAAGGTTTATTCTGAGAGTAAACTATTTTTCTGCTTAAAAATCATACTTGTAAGAGTCCCTACAGGTACAGTATCTTGTCAGTTACTCTGATATTTTTCTAGGAGTTAAAGGACTGTGTCTTATATTTCATTAATAAACACACACTGAGGATAAACAAGGTGTAAGCGACCTAGCAATTCAACTTAATGGAGTGATATTGTACTGTCGTGGTAGCCTTTGCATTAAATTAATGACAATGTAGGAAATAAAAAAAACCACAACTGAACAGACATCTAGTGACCTTCATCAAGCACTGACTAAATTATAGTGTTCACAAAATATTAACAAGTTAGAGATTTTAAATTGTGAAATTCAGAGCAGGATTACTGTCCTGGTTTGAGCATAATTCAAGCACAATATTCTCCACTTTATTTGTCTATTTGCTGTTTCTCATTGCTGTGTGCTTTGTCCACTCTTTCTTGTCAGTCTGATAAACTGAATCTTGATTTTCTCCCTGCACTCTCACTTGAATCAGTTCCAAATGAATAAATCCCTAATGAGGCACCAACAATCAGTAGATTGATGTTCCTGCAACAGCCTACACAGAATAATGTTCCTAGTAAAGGAAACACAGAAAAGTCTAACACAGCTGTTTATCAAAAGGAATATAGCTTACATTGTCTCATTTGAAAGCTGATTGTGCTTGACATGAATACAAGCTAGCCAGAATTATAATGAAATATTTTAAAATAAATAAAATTTCAATGGTCTTGTTATGGGACACTGAGATTATATAACTGTTACAACACTTGCCAGAACAAAAAAAACCAGTGAATTTCCTTTTGCTATTGGGAAAGTCCTGCTCAAAAATGGACATATAGGAATAATGCCATTAGAATGCTTTATCAGGAAAATATAACATAGCAGTTTGACTAAAGTCTCCATTGCCTTCCCCAGCATGATTTTTTTTCTCCCCGTGATGGATGGTTCATGGATGTCAAACATGAATTCAAACATTTTCTTGTTGCATACTAAAGGTGAAATAAGATCAAAATTAGCTCATAATAATAGAGTAACTTGCGGGCCATGTAGATAGTTATTAAAGACGGTAATATTGAATTTCTAAGGTTAAAACTGCTGCAAGTGAAAATGGTGACATTACTATGCTAGGATGAAACTTCATAAGGTCGCAATCATTGTAGTATATACATGTACTGTTTAAGAATCAACTAAGTTCTTTTACCATGGATTATAATGCTTCTCAATAAAGTGAGACCAAGATGATTGTTGATCTTTGCTTGACTGAGTTAATGAAAGTAAATCTGAAAATGATTTGCTGAAATTATCCCCTGAAGGTACACTACCGTATTGCTTGCTCATTGGTATCTTATATTGCTTCAGTGCTCTAGAAGTTTTAATGGCTAATGATACAGCAAAGTTGTGGCTAAATTTATATTTATGTGAAGACCATCACTGATATATATTATTATAATCATTTGGCATATGTATGAGATATAAGTACATTGGATAAAAAATATGTGCCTGTTTTATTACAACTATTGGAACATAAATTGTGCACAAACTAGCTCACATCTTGGTTAATGGTACTGTTATTGTACAATATAACACTATGAATAGAAGATGATAAGGGTCAACAGAAGTCTATGGCATTTCAGTGCCACTTACCGCAGCAATATTTGGCAGGATTACTTTAATAGTATTTCACATGCTCTGTGCTTTTGCATATTACAATGGCTGACACATTCTATGCTCTTAATAAGCTAGAGTTAAAGGCATAGGAATTTGATATCCGTTAATGTTTAGCAACAGTAATTAAAAATCTAAAATTTTAAGACTAGCATGCAGACTACCTCTTAATATAGCTTTTTGGAAAAAAGTTTGAGAAGCTTTTATGGAAATGCAAATGTCGTCTGGAAAACAAACAAAAAAACCCCACAAACCAAAACAAAAGAGATAAAAAATTTAGATGTTTTTGGTACAAGTGATCTTTAATTTTTCACCTGTTTTCCTGAAAAGATCTATAATGTGTTTAACAAGAAATAATTGTGTACATTTGAGGAGCTGGTTAGAAGAAAGAGATTGAATATAGGGTGTGAACATGTAGTTGTGGGAAAATAATAACCTCAAAAATTGCCAGGAAGATTTTAGTGATCATGAGGTATAGGTTAAATGGCATAAAAGAAAATGAATGAGCAACAAAAGGTTTTGGAAAAAAAAAAAAGATTTTTCTAATGTTGATGCAAATTGAATCTCCTAGGGTTCCTCAGCAGTAGGAATTGATACTTGAAAATAAAAATAAATGTATCACAGCCAGGGTGAGGAGGGAAACTAATGTCTTGAATCCCTTTTAATGCCAATCCAATAAAACAATCATTGTGAACTGCAGTAACAAAACTGATGAGGTTGACAGTTCTTTATCAAAGCCAACAAATCTGATATAATTTTCTACAGTAAACGTTTTTCAGTACACTGCTCATAAGATCATAATGTCCACTATAGTAAAACAGTGAAGGCAGTATTATTGTGTAAGAGTTTAAGAGGAAGGATTTCCTTCTTTTTATGTACCATTCAAGAGTTTTTAAAGTATAATTTTCCTTGGTCTTGTTTACTATTTTCAGATGTCTTCAGAGGAAAAAGCAATTATAATAATAGATGGTGTAATTACATGTTCAGTGACTACATAATAAGTTTGCAGCTTAGAAAAATTTAACCTATATACAGTTTGTACTGTATAAAGGCTATTACATTTACTTCCTCTTCTGCTAGATAATATTTTTCATAATTTGGTGATCCAAATGTCCAAAATGCTCAGATATTAATTTATCCTAAGCTATATTGGTTATTGATATTTGTATTAATATAAAAAGATTTTAAAATATTTTGTTTTATAATGTTGGTTAAATAGTCTTTTTAAGGTTGCACCCATAATTCTAATTTTACAGTAATCTTTGTATTCATTATATCTAACCACTAAGACTGTTGTAAAATAAAAAAAAAAAAAGTAATTGGCCTATTCTGCTCCAGAAGGCTATACATCAGGGTCAACATAAATGAAAAAAAACAAAACAAACAAACAAAAAAGCACAGGTAAATCACATTATTAAAAATAAAACCCAAGGAAATATTCCAAAACCAGTTGTCATCTTTGATAAATGTGTGTATCTTTATATCTTAATTTTATATATGCCTGGGTGTTCCACTGAATATTTTTTATGTGTGAAATTCAATATTCTTGATATTCAAAAATGTAAAATATTTTTAAATTAATAATCCAAATATAAAGTGTTTGCCTAATACTAGTATAAAAATGGCTATCAGATGTAACAGTTTTTATTGTAAAACTATCTATGTAGATCTGTACATAAAGCCAAAGTAATGTCTATGTCCTTAAAATCCACAATGATAGCAACAAGAATCATGTTTTGTTTTATTAAAAAATCATACAGATGCAGTTCTCCAGTGTCTAAATTATATTAAAAATAAATTAGCTGTACCAGCAAGAGTCTTTATCTAAGAACAAACATTTCAGGAATATTCTAAAAGCTAGATGGAAACCTTAAGATCAAAGCATTCCCTCAAAAAATTTCCTCTTCCATTTTACAATGTAACTTACAAAATATGGGTGTTGGTATGGGTTGAGTTCACTAGCCTATTGTAAGAATTATATTATACTCTATTAATATTATACATCTTTATGTTACTTTGTGATTTTCTCCTGTGAGTTTGCAGAATCTCACATCAAAGTTCAATTCTCTTTTTAGCATCTTTCCTTTGGAAAACTTTGCTCATAGTCAATCCCGAGTAAGCAATCTTTGAGTGATAGCTGCAAATTGCACTAATAGCCCTCAGCTAAAGCAACAGACAACAGTTTAAATTATAAATAGTCAAGAATAATTCATATTATGCATTTTTCACCTTCCTTAATTCACATTTAATGCCGTAAGTAGCTTCAGTTCCTCATTTGTGAATGGATGGTGCAGTCTGAACATAAGAAAAACACTTCCTAGGATAATGAAGCTCCTTCTTTGGTTACAAAACACTCCACCTTTTCATTCTTTTACTTTTTAACTAAAATAAAAAAGCTGTGATTGCAGGTTAGATCTAGATTATTGAGATAGTATGAGTTAAGATGTTTTATTTGCTGCTAGAACAGCGAATTTAGGATATTTCTCTAAAATTGTCTAGGTTAAGGTAGACTGTCTGGTCCTGAAGCACCTTGACAAGTTTTACTAATCCATTACTTGTCTCTAACAGAAAAAGAAAACCTTATTTAATTTTTTGTTACTATTCTTTTAGAGCCAGAGAATGAGAGATATTGAATAACCAGCACTCTTATTTAAAGGCACTGGGAGTAAAATACCTTGGTTGTACCTTTTACGACTGGGTTACTTATCTTACTGTATTGAAATTGCCTAAACTGCTTGGCATTTAAAAGTAATATGGCTCTAATTGCTTTTGTGAGGTTTTATTTTCCTTCAAGATGTGTTTTAAATATCCTGTATGTTCCAATGTTTAATTTGCACTATAATGTAGGATCAACAAAGTCGGCAATGGAGGTTTCTGAGTAATTTTGTCATTGAAAACTGCCTTTGACTTACACCATTAATCCAACAGGACAGTAGGGAAAAAGGATTAATACAAACAATGAGATTACAATCTAAGACATAAAATTAGGAGTGAAGACCTATTTGCAAGTCCCCTTCTCCCAGAATGATATTGGGGTTTATATTTATTGCAGTCCTTCTGCCAAACTATGAAGGCCTTAATGATTAGTGATTATATGATTGGTACACGTGCAAACAGCAGTAGACTTAGAAGATGACTATGGTGTTAAAGGCAGATATTCTTGGAAATCTGGAAGTCTCTGTTGTCCTTTATTTGGCTTACTGGATGGGTTTTACCTCCTAATTGCATCTCATCAGGATGTGACTTGCAGTGACTGAGAGAAAATGAAGGTGCACTTCATGGCACTCTCATAAAGATCTCTCTGTTCAAATAAAAGGGATTGCAGGTATTGGTATTAATCTTCACGTATGAAGTACCGACGAAGTCAGCCCCACCTCTGTGCTCTTAAGCTGATGGATCTCCCCCTGGAAGATGTCCCCAAAAATATGGAAGACAGGGAGGTGATTAGAGACAGCCAATATGGCTTCACCAAAGGCAAATTGTGCCTGAATAACATAGGTGCTTTCTATGATGGAGTAACTGCATCAATGAACAAGGAAAGAGCTTGAATTTACCTTGAATTCTGTCAAACCTTTGATACAGTCACACACAAATTTCTTGCTGCTAATCAGAGAGATACGGGTTTGACAGATGAAACGTTAGATGGTTAAAGAATTGGGTAGATGGCCCTATCACAGAATCATAGAGTCATAAAACGGTTTGGATTGGAAGAGATCTTGAAGATCATCAGGTTACAACATCCTTGCTTTGATAAAGTCACCTCCCACTAGATCAGGTTGCTCAGACCCCCATCTAACCTGGCCTTGAACACTTCCAGAGATGGGGCTTCCACAACTTCCCTGGGCAACCTGTGCTAGTGTTTCACCACTCTCACACTAAAGAATTTCTTCCTAATGTCTAATCTAAATCTCCCCTCTTCCAGTTTTTATCCATTTTGTCTTGTCCTCTCACTACAAGCCCTTGTAAAAAATCCCTCCCCAGTTTTCCTGTGGGCCCTGTTCAAGTACAGGAAGGCCGCTATGAGGTCTCCCCAGAGCCTTCTCTTCTCCAGGCTGAACAAACCCAACTCTCTCAGCCTTTCTTCATAGGAAAGGTGCTCCAGCCCTCTCATCATCTTCGTGGCCCTCCTCTGGACTCACTCCAGGAGCTTAATGTCCTTCTTATGGTGGGGGCTCCAGAACTGGACACAGTACTCCAGGTGGGGTCTCACAAGAGCAGAGTAGACAGGGAGAATCACCTCCCTTGCCTTTCTGGCCATGCTTCTTTTGATGCAGCCCAGGACATGATTGGTTTTCTGGGCTGCAAGCACACATTGCTGGCTCATGTTTAGCTTCTCATCCACCATCACCCCCAAGTCCCCCTCCAGACTGTTTTCGATCCATTTTCCACCCAGCCTGTATTTGTGCTTGGGATTGCCCTGACCCAGGTGCAGGACCTTGAATGTGGCCTGGTTGAACTTCATGCAGTTAGCACAACCCCACTTCTCAAGCCTGTCAAGGTCCCTCTTAATGGCCTCCCTTCTCTCTATTGTGTCAACCTCACCACATAGTTTGGTGTCGTCAGCAAACTTGCTGAGGATGCACTCATTACCACTGTCCATGTCACCATCATAGATGTTAAATAACACCAGTCCTGGTACCAACCCTTGAGGAACACCACTCATCACAGGTCTCCATCGCGACATTGAGCCACTCTTTGAGTGTGACCATCCAGCCACTTCCTTACTCAATGAGTAGTCCATCCATCAAACCTGTATCATTCCAGTTTTGAGTGATAGTCAATGGCTCAATGTTTAAATGGAGAACAGCAACAAGTTGTGTCCCTCAAGGGTTCTTGTTGGGATCAGTGCACCCTCATTAAGTTTGCAGATGCCACCAAGCTGAGTTGTGTGGTACATTTGCTAGAGGGAAGGGATACCATCCACAGGGACCTTGACAGGCTTGAGAAGTGTAAACTTAATGAAGTTCAACAAGACCAGGTGCAAGGTCAAGGTCCTGTACCTGAGTATTAATAGAGTTTGGGAGATGAATGGATTGAAAGCAGCCTTGCAGAGAAGTACTTTTGGATACTGGTAGACAAAAATTGGACATAAGACAGCAATGTCTACTTGCAGCCCAGAAAGCAAATCATATGCTAGGTTGCACAAGAAGAAGTATGTCCAGAAGGTCGAGAGAGACCACTCTCACCCTCTACTCCTCTGTTGTGAGACCCTAACTGGAGTCTAGCTCTGGAGTCCTCAGCACAAAGAAGACATGGACCTGTTGGAGCAGATCCAGAGGAGGGTCACAAAAATTATCAGAGGGCTGGAACACCATTCCTAGGAAGAAAGGCTGAAAGAGATGGGGTTGTTCGGTCTGGAGAAGTGAAAGCTCTGGGGAGACCTTAGTTCAGCCTTTCAGTATTAAAAAGGGCTTATAAGAAAGATGAAGAGAGACTTTATAGCAAAGCTTGTAGTTAGAGGGCAAGGGAAAACAGTTTTAAACTGAAATAAGAGAAGTTTTGATTGGACATTAGGAAGAAAATTTTTATGGTGAGGGTGGTGAGACACTGGAACAGGTTTTCCAGAGAAGTTCTGGATGTCTCATGATTTAGGCCCAGCTGACAACAAAGAACCACACATCCCCTCGCTCACTGCTTCCCCCTCCCATGGGATGGAAAGCAGAAAATCCAACTACAGGCTCGTGGCTGGAAATAAGGACAAGGAGGGTTCACTCACCAATTATGGTCATGGGCAAAATAGACTTGACTTAGGGAAAACAAATTACAGCAGGGCAAAGAGAAAAAAAAAAAAAACAAATCTTAAATACCCCACCCCTCCCTTCTTCATGGGCCCAAAATACTTTGCTCCCAATTTCTCTACCTCCTCCCTCCCAGTGACACAGGGGGAAAGGAATGGTGTTCACAGTCAGTTGTCACACTTCATTTTCTGGTGCTCCTTCCTCCTCATGGGAGAGGATTCCTCACAGTTCTTCCTGCTCCAACTTGGACTCCCTCCTATAGGAGAGAGTACTTCACAAATTTCTCTGACATGAGTCCCTCGTGTGAGGTGCAGTCCCTCAGGAACAGACTGCTCCAGCTCTATCTTCCCACAGAGTCATTGCCTTGTTTGGGCATAGCCACCTCCCCTGGCACAGGGTCCTCCATGGCTGCACGTCCATATCTGCTCCACCATGGTCCTCCATGGGCTGCAGAGGATAGCTGTCATTTCACCATGGGCTGCAGGAAAACCTCTGCTCAGGCACATCCTCCTCTTCATTCGCCACTGACCTCAATTTTCTCTGCTCTACTATTGCTCTTACCTCCCCTTCTTCCTAACCCTGCAGGTCTTAACACAGTTTCATTTTCCCCTTCTTGAATATGGTCATCACAGAGACTTAGACAACTTCACTGATGGGCTCAGCCTTGGCCAGAGGTGGGGCTGGATTTTGGAGCCAGGGGAGCTTCCAGCAGCTTCTCATAGGAGCCCCCTGTGTGGCCCCTCCCCTGCTAACAGACCCCTGCCACAACAGTTCAGCACAATCATCTCCCTGGAAGTGTTCAAGGTCAGGTTGAATGGAGCTTTGAGCAACCTGGTCTAGTGAAAGATGTCCCTGCCCAAGACATGGGGTTTGAACTAAATTATCTTTGAGGATCACTTCTGACCCAAACCATTCTATGATTCTATTTTTCTGAGAGTACACTGTTAGGAAGTAGAGTTTTCTTGTTTTGCTCTTTACAGAAGAATGAAATGGAATAATTTGTAAAACTCAATTTCCAGCTTCTGCTCATTGTAAAGCACTGTGCCCTATCCCAGTCTGGTTCCTCTAACACTGCTATTCCTTTGACTAAAAGAGTATTTATTACCTGAGCATCTCAATTGTTCTTTGGAAAGAAGAACAAGTCATTCACTTGGCTGGCAAGGCCTCCTGATGGCTATTGTGAGCAGTGAAGCTGAGGAGGCCAAATTCAGGAAGAAAGTGGAGACCAACTCTTGCTGCACAGGTCACTTTCTCAACACACCTCACAAAAAGTCACCTCATGAGAGTTTTTCTCAAGTATTCTGGGCAGAATCAATTTTTGTATCTATAATTCATTGCAAATTAGTGTATTTGACTCATTTGCTAAGAGTAGGAGGTTTCACAGTGAATCAGTGCTGAAGAATCCCACAGACACCATCCTAAGCTCTCACAGGAAGGACTGTAATTCTGGCAGTTGGGTCCCTTGCTCCTCAGTCCTGAGGTCCTTTTCACTTTCTTTTCATACATTTTCCTTTCATTTCATACATCTTTTCCTGCTCCCTGTCCCCTAACTCCAAGGGAAAGTCAAAGCTGTCCAAAGCCCACCAGTATCATCTATGGCCATTTGTCCGCCAGGCACTACCTGGTGCTGGCAGCCCCTTCCCCACTGGCACACACAGAGGTGGAGTTCAGACAGGCTGAGCAATGGGCACTTGGTTGTGGGCACCTGGTAAATTCAATTTAGCCCCACCCAAGCTAAGGGCAGCCCAGCCACCCCTGGGACCTGCCACAGGCTGATGCCTGACCCCAGCAGTGGCAATTATAATCATATTTACTGGGCCACAGCTATCAAAACTGGTATGACTTAACCTAATTAGACAGTTGTATCTTTGATCTATGAAATTACTGAAGTAAAAATATTTGCAATTATCAACAGTATGTGTTTAGCTTGTTATTAATTATTTTAATTAGTCCATACATTTGGAAATATATAAAGCTTTTGATTAATGGCAAGTATTTAATATCTGTTTTTACATTTCTGGTGTGAGGAAGCTGTAAGAGCAATTTACATACCCATACAGACTTGCAGCCTCACAGCCTCATTAAGTTTTTTTACTCAGGAATTACAGGTTGACCCCTTTTGTTTTCTTTCAAAGCATATTTGAAAATGATGATAAGAAGAGGGGAAAGGTACACAAATGAAACATCCAAATGGTGAAAGATGGATTTATTATTAATTACATCTCCTGGGACATGCAGATGCTATGCAAATAAGGGTATTTAAAGTATTTTTTATACAACAGTTGCAAGTGTAATTATATTTCAGTAATGAACCAGAATTCTTACTCCAAGAGTTTTACCTAGGGTCAAACAAATTTTCGATCTAGGTTTTATTCCTAAATAATAGAATGTATGCATAGATCTCTCAGTAGATTCTGATGCTAGAGATTTTGAATCTTCATTTCAGCTAAACTTTTTTCAATAGAATTTTGCAGAGTATCTGGTTCAAATTTCGGAATACTATCTTCCAAGGGTTAATTGGATGAAAAAAGGTGTTTTAGGGGACTAATAAAAGACAAATACTATAATAACTTACATGTTAGAACAGCACGTTTCCAGCTATATTGTGCAGTTACTGTGTGCCTTTATACTTTTAGTCACATTTCTACTTCAATTAATTAATGCTATTACTTTTCTACCTGCCTTGTTAATACCACAGATGCATACAAGAAAAGTGAAGGGGAAAAAAAAAAAGTTTTCTCTTACACCTTTTTGTTTGAATGCAGTATTTACAAACATTCAGAACAGATAGTAACAGTTCTATTATCAGTGTGGAAAACAATTAATTAAAAGGGAAATCCTAGCAGAGCTCTTCAAACATGTTGCTTTTCAACTGTGTTACATCACTGGAAATATTAGAGTAACATGCTTAGTCATCTTCTATTAAATCTAAGTAGTATTAAGATTAATAGAATTAAGAGTGGCTATCTCACTCCCAGGTCTTCTGCCTTTTTTTTTTTTTTTTTTCTTTTTAAACTGTGAAAATAAGGCAAGGTTGAAGCAGTTACATATTCTTTTGAAAAGTTGAACAATTACTTCTGTATTTTTATTTTTTTTTTCAATGAACAAGTTTTCTCAGATGCTCACAGTTCAGCCCTGGTTAGGTGGCTTTATTGTGTAAACCACAAACCCTTGCAGTGGTGAGCTTGTGATTTGTCTTAATATTTTCATGCACTTTTTCAACTTTTCAAAAATGCATTTACATTACAGAAAATTTCTGAATTTCTTACAGCATATGTATCTCTGCGCTCACCTGTTGCATCTTAATTACTTGAGATTTGCCTCTTGAGAGAAGGAAGTGCTTTCACAGTGACAGGTGACATGAGGTGTTGTTCAGGTGATTTCTAAGACACAGTGGCACACCCACAATCTTCCACCAGAGATACACAGAGGAACTGAGCAGGTTTGGGAGCAGCTGTGGTGTCTGCAAACATGATACATCGGAAATGGTTCGCTGGAGGATGTTCAGTACTCTTCTGCATGGTGAAAGATGTCAAACAAGCCTGACTTGAGGATGCTTTACACTAAGAAATAGAAAATCTGGCCTCATCAGACTGAAGACTGAGCTGTGTATCTAAAATTCTGTTCACCATTGCTGCATCATGACATGGTGATATATTCAAAGTTTTTCATGCTGCTAAGTAGCTTAACCTCACTGAGTTGGTGAGCAGCTCTGCTACAACTCATGTTAATTATATATCCATATGTCGAGCCAATTTTAAAATGGTTATTATATTTTATTTGTCAATATGTCATGCGTTTGTCTTCAAAATGTTGTGCAAACTCCTTAAAAAAGCAAGGACTATAACCTTTTCACAGTTCAATTAAAATAAAATATTGTATGAGTAATAAATTTGATAGTATTTCTTGCTGCTGTAAGGAAATGAGTTTCTGATACTTCTTACATCCATCACTATGAAGGTTTGTGAACAGCTTTATCACAGGAGAGTTAAGATTATGGTCTGAATGTGCCTTTGCAGATAATCTGGGAACCTACATTTATCATTCTAAGTCATTTAGAAAGATGAAGTCCATAGCAAAACCTATGCAGGTCTTACTTTTAGATATTTAGTTTTTATTTATTTATTTACCCCAACCTTCCTATGACATTTGGGAGATATGAAAAAGGAACAACATCTATTTCTTAAAATAGTCAACGAAGCACATAGTTTATTCAGCAGATGGAAAATGTTGCTTGACATCTTTGCATGTAAATGTTGTAACTTTATATGAGGAAACTATGAATTTAGAGAAGTATATATAGTTTATTTTCAAAACAACTCTATAACATAAGGAAGTACCAGTAATCTTTATTTTACACATGGAACTAAGGCAGAGTGCTCAATAGAATAATGGTTGCTTATGTACTTTACACCAAGAAGTTACTGGATAAAAGCTGTTTTCTTGTCCAGGTTTGTGATCATTCAAGAGAACATAGCCACAGGGTTACAGATCTGTGCACTTTTTGCGCTCTTCATGGCCCAATGTGTAGGAAATTATTTATTTATGATGTTTCACTAATCTTGCAATTAGAACATCTTCCATGGAACTGGAGAAACAAGCTGAACCCAGGTCCACTAGTTGGAACAGCCAACAAATACATTTTGATTTCCAAAACTTTTTTTTTCTTCAAGATATCGTTTGAAGAAAAAAAAAAAACAAAAAACAAACAAACAAAAAAAACCCTAAAAAAACCCTACCAACTTTAATGTTAACATTTTCATGAAATCAAATTTGCTGATTAGAAAACATGTTTTGGTGAAATTATTTTGTCTACATTTAGATCAGCAGGCACATACAACATATACAAAAAATAATGTTTGCCCCACCAAAGTCCCTTACAATTGACTTCACTAGGTGCTATGTTTCATGCAAACATTGGCAATGTCATAGGACTTTATATCTTGATTTGGATTTTTATATAATGATCACTTGAATTATTTGGTCTGGTTTAGGAAGATATACAATAGCTCTTTCTCCAAGTTAAATATAACATATTCTCAGGATCATTCAAATTCAGGTGAAATACTGGAAGCTTGATGTTACCTTTAAAAATTTTGTCCCATCTGAATGCATTCATTTACAGTCTCATTTTTGTTGCCCTCTAACTCTTGAATTATCTCAGTGAGTACTCTCCTGCATTTTAAACTTCACCATATCTGCAATATTTCCTTTCATTCATATAAAAAATATTAGTGACACTTCCTGCTACAAGTCATACTTCCTCTGATTTAAATTAATTTTGACAATTATTTCTCTTTTGTTTGGCCTGAAACACTTAAGTTGTGCACATTTTCATGTGAATATAGGTCCTGCCAGGCAACACTTCCATTTTTCAGGCAGCATCTAGCTTGCTACTTTACTGTTGGGAATATTCAACCCTTTCTTATAAGTCAGAAGACTTATAACACAAAGGCACTTTACTTGATGGATAAAATGGTACTATTTTTCTCAGAATTCAAACCAACTTTTATTCTGTATACTGATGTATTATAACAAACAAATTGCAATTCCTGTAGATGTAGGTAGTGTTTGCAGTTTTGGGATAGGTTTTCTTTTTTTCCTCTAAATTTCATTAAATAGAAACAGCATTTCTGCTCTGTTGTTTTTTTTAACATTTATAACAGCCACACTCAGAACACTTTATGTGGGTGACGTAGGAGGAGAAAGAAGTACAACTTGACAACTTGTGTCAGTAAAACTAAGAAGAAGACTGGTTTGCAAATTAAATGTCTGTATGCTTTCTTTCTGGTATAAAGAACTGAAAATAAACCTCCATCTGTTTATCTGAATGATTATTATAAGAAAATAAGAAGAAAGCAGAGAGCTAAGATATTTAAAACAATTTTCTTGGTTTTATAGAAAGTACAATTTTTTATAAACATTTATGACTCTGAACCCTTAAGATGGACCTTCTCTTTCCTACAATACAGTCCCGTTCAGGGGAGGAGCACAAATATCAGTGGGCTGTGAAATTTTTAATGTTGTTTTTTTCATGCAATTCACCTAAAGTCTTATTGTAGAAAGGCAATTCAAAATGTGTTTAAGCCCGACTGAATTCAATGAAGTTTATACACGGTCTTTGTCCCAACCCAGACCATCCCATGCGGTGGGTATGGGTAGGGTTAGCCTTTTCAAAGAGACCTGTCCCACTTGGTGGACATGTGGCAAGGTTAACCTTTTTAATTCTCTGTGTGGTACTCAGGACAGTTACCCAGGTACCCAGAAGGTTTAAACAAAACACAACTTTGCTTAAAATTGGGTAAGTTTATACAACTTGTCAAAAACATACAATAGTATTACTCCCAAAGCAGCAGGTTACAACTAGCAAAACTTAGCAAAATTAGAAATTATGTTACCCTTATGTGTCGAGAATAAGGTTGGAAACAGAGAGAGAGAGAGAGAGAGAGATGAAGAAAAAGGAGATAGAAAAGGTGTCACCACCCTTGGATCCAGCAACTATCTCAGCATGATGTTATGGTCTTTGGATGGCAACCAAGCGTTTTGAGTCTGCTACTTTAATCTGCTACTCAGTGCTGAGTTTTAGCACAAGCTATGTGTTGATTTGTTCTTAGAAGGCTAAGGATGCTTCATAATTAAGGAAGTGGGAGGGAGAAAGAGCTAATGTCCACTACAGATGCAAAACCCTCCTCTCATTTTGTTGATGCATCCTCTGGCTATGAGGCCTTGTTAATGCAACCTTGGCCCATGGAGGTTTCACTCCATTGAGGCAATCAAGCTAATAAATTGTCTGGTCCTGTTGCTGTAGTCGCCAGGCCATAAAACTTCCACACCTGTGGTATGTCTTGGCTAGATAAGCAAGTTGCTCATCCTTCCACCCCTACTTCTTTTCCAGTAAAAGATATGCTCACTAAGTTGTCTGACACTCCTGAGAGCACACTAATTGTCTTGAAGGAAAAAAAGAAAACTCTATTCCATCATCCTGTTTGTCAAGGTGTCTCTTTTGAGTCACTTAATCCTTTCACAACTCCACAGCCTTTAAGAGAAGAACATGTTTAAGCACTTAACTGGCTCAGAGCTTCAGACCAAGTAGGATTGCATGGGCTGTGCCCCTGCTTTTCTCCTCTGAGGGTGCCAAGACAGGAGACAGCACATAGTTTGTCAATAATAGTAAATGCCATTTTTCCACTGTTATCAAGACTGATTCCTGTCAGCATTAATCACCTGCATACTGAATGTCACCTTATTCAATTTGTTGCTGGGAACTGGGCAAGTTCCCCCTTCCAGTCCAAGTACCCACTACTCCTGTGGTTCAGTGCTTCAGGATGCTGTAGAAGGCATTTCAGGCTCTTCATCCAGAGAAATTTGATTTTGTCTGGTTTTAGAATAATCTTGAACTGGTCACTTAATAGGAAGCTTGAACTATAAGTGAAATAAGTCCACAAATTTTTCTTCCCACTAGCTAACAGCTAAACTGTTAAATGCCAGGAAAGCACAGCACCACCATCATTAATCATTTTAAGCTGTATTTTGAAAAGAAGTAGACAAAATTGCATGTTTGGAAAGTAGATTTGGTCACTTGGTAACCCAAGGCTTAATCAACCATGCCACAGCAATGACCATTTAAAGTTTACTAACTAGCATGTTAACTTTTTAGGCCTGGAGTGGAGGTTGGATGTGAGAAAGAGGAGGGAAAGAGATCTGTACACTTCAGGTACATGATTCTTACACTCATGTGGTTCCCTGAGTAGCACAATAAATTAAACAAACCAACAAACAAACAAACAAACAAAAATACTGCACATATGGCCTTTCCTGCAAAAATATAGTCCTTTTTTTGTGTCATATGGTTGTCAGACTATAGCACATAGTTGTCTAGGCATACGGCATCATGGAAAGGCTGTTATTAGCCCCTGAGTATGTTCTCAGGTATTGGGGCTTTTCTCCTCACTGGGTAAGTTGTTCTGTTTTAGACAGAAACATATACTACTTTCACTGAAGTTTGATGGTCCTATATCTTTGCTGACAGTAACCTTGCTTGAAAATGTTTTAGAAGTAAGATCAGTTGTGCAAAATGAACAGAATAGGCACCAGTTGCTACTCCTGTAAGCAAACTGAACTTTCATGCCCCATTAAAAAACAGTAGTATTTGCACTCATATGGGAAGTGCTCCTCTGTAATGCCTCTGCTTGTCTCTGGAAGCCTCATGCCAGAAGGCTGAGAAAAGACTGGAAGTTAAGTCATAGTCAGCAATTGCCCACAGCAAATCACAGAATCGCGGAATCACAGAATTGTTAGAGTTGGAAGGGACCTCTTGAGATCATCTAGTCCAATTCTCCCACTGAAATAGGATAACCTAGAGCACATTACTCAGGACTGCATCCACGTGGCTTTTAAATATCTCCAAAGATGAAGACTCCACCACCTCTCTGGGCAGCCTGTTCCAGTGCCTTGTCACTCTCATGGTAAAGATTTTTTTTCTTATGATTAAATGGAACTTCTGATGTTCCAGTTTGTACCCATTGCCCCTTGTTCTGTCGCTGGGAACTACTGAGAAGAGCCTGTCCCCATCTTCCTTGCATCCACCCTTTAGATACTTGTATATATTGATAAGGTCTCCCTTCAGTCTTCTCATCTCCAGGCTATAGAGTCCCAGCTCTCTCAGCCTTTCCTCATATGAGAGATGCTCCAATCCCCCAGCCGTCTTCGTCAGATGATTTGACTTTTCCAAATGACTGTGGCAGAGCACTTATGCCCTGCCTCCTCCAGTGTAGGGGGCTGTTATATTATCTATAAAGATCTCTGGAGCTGGCAGAAGCAGCTGAATTTTAACCCCTGATGGGTGTTAAACCCCAGTTTTGTTGTCACCTTTGTTGGGTTAGACTTGGTTGCACTGCAACCGACTTCTGGTCTAAACCCCTTCTGGGCTGCGGAACTATCAGCAGACACAGTGGCACCTGTTTTTTTAAGGCAATTTGGGGGTTGCTGGGGTGTGACCCTCTGTCAATGAACAGGGTCCCTAGCCAGTGGGGTGTCTTGGCCTAGGCAGATGAATGGATGAATGACCACAAGTCAGATCTGTCCTAATCCATAAAAACAGAGTTTCCACCAGGAAGTCCTTGGTTAGATTTTCCCTTGGAGCAGTGGATCTGTAAGGAAGCCTACCTTTTAGGTCAGGATGCCACCTAAGGAGACTTCTCAAGATTGGGTGACCTCATATTTGGTGAGTGATAATTCCTCTAGATATATCTTTGAGTAAGCCTTGCCCCTATTGGACAAGTGATTCCAGGTACCTGAGCAGGAGGCTTTCCTTTTGTCTGAGTGAATGAGCACATGTGGGATTATTATTATCCATGTTAAGACTAGTAAAAAAACCTTAGGAATTCTTAAGTAGTTGTCTCGGGCCGCGACACTCCATTACAATGACATGCAAAGGCACCTGCAACCTTTGAACTTTTTGTTTTCATCCCAGTCTGAGCTTTCAAAAGATTACAGCAGGGTTTCTGCTGGCAAAAGGAACAGTGGATTGAGCCTTTGCCTCTCAACACTTAGAATATGATACCAACTTTTGTCCTGGTTTGAGCTAGGATGAAACCAATTTTGTTTTTACTGTATTTTTTTCTTCAGTGAGCTCTCTTTTAACTAGCAGCAAGTTTTCCAGCTAGTGGACTGATAACACTGGAATGTTTATGTTACTGCCAAGACATCAAGGGCACTTTGCAGCCTCAGATGCTACAGGAGCAGAAGAGTTGTATGTGCAACCCTCTCATTAGAAGGAGTGGACTAGACAGACAGCAAAATTGACCAAAGTATTCCATTCCATATATCTATGTAAGCTCAGTGTAAAGTCAGAGATCACGCAAGTCAACTTCCTTCCTGCTTCTTTTTCTTCCCGTCTCTTCCATTCATGGCTGGCATCTGGGGAGGACTCCATCTATCCATCACCATTGATCCCTAGGCTCGTGCATTCCTGACCCTCATAGATCTACCCTCAGCTCCTGTCTGCTCTGCTGTTCTCTCCGGCAGTAGTCTGGGACATTTCGGGACTGCTCACAGCTAAGGAGAGTGCTATGGGTGTTGCTGGGAGTGTGGGGAGTCGATAGGGGTTTTCCACATTCCTGCACATACTTGTATATAATTGCACATATTTTCTTATCATTAGTATTTAATTAAAGCCATTTAGTTTAGTTTTCAATCTGGAAAGTCTCTCTCCTTTATTCTCTCTGTCGTTTCCCTACCTAGGTGGGATGGGGAGGGGATCAAGAGCATTGCTGTCACTGGTTTAATTGACAATCCTGAGTCAAACCGTGACAACTTTTCAGTACTTCTCTAGTTCTTCTGTGTAAGATTTGCTTGACATCAGTGTCAGATGAGTAGTTGTGGAAGACAGTAATTTATCTTCTTGCTATTATAGCAATCCATGTGCAACCATCATTATCAACACCTAGGGCAGCAGTAATTACAGTGACTCCAGTTGCAAGCCAGAAGTTTTCAAGAAACTTTTCTCCAGAATTCTTGCATTAATGATAGTTCTAATATCACTATTACCTTTATGGTCACAGTAGTGCACTATTTCTGTCACACACACCCCCAAACAAACAAAGAAACAATAACAACAACCAAACAAAAACATCCCCCCACAGACACAGAAAAAAACCCCACCAAACAACAAAGAAACAAACCAAAACAGAAAAAAAAAAAAACCCACACTAAAAAAAACAACCAAAAACCAAACCCAAAACTAGCAAAGTGGTCATCCTGACTCTTCAAGCTTTCTTGAAGGCAATATAATATTAGTCAGTAAAACAGTTTTCTTTCTTCAACAAATTAATTATCACCAGTGAACAAATAGATTAAAAATAGTATAGAGGATGTTCATAACACTGATGTCAGTCAGTTTTCAAGATTCATGCATCATTTAAAAAGTTGGTTGCACTCCCATGTAATTTACTCTTTTTTGAATTTTTAATAGAAAACATTGATTTACAGGTAGTTTTTGTAATTATTTTCAGATATAAAGAGTATACAGAGGCAAATTTACCTTCCTACTAACATAAGATAACATAGCATACAATACCTCTTTCCCATAGCAAAATCCAGGTTTTATAGGAACACCATCAAAAACAATAGGCACAGAGCATTTTAAAAAGCATTGCAGAATTAGAAGAAGAAATCAGTCTATGTGATATGTAAGGAACAATAGAGAATTGAGTTACAATCTATTACTAAGGGAATTATAAAATAAAAAATTCTTCATTTGGATGTTGAAGGCTGGGAAGACAAAGAATTTCTGCAGTTAAAAAAATTTAGTGGCTTTATTTTAGATTACAGACAGAAGACCAATTGGAATTAATTTCCTATTTCAAGTTGTTATATAGCTGCCAGCATCTTCATAACAGTTGAGCACAGGAACAGCTTAAAAACTAAAATTAGCTAAATTGCCTCAAGAATAATATGATGCTTAAATAGCAGGATAATAACAGTAGCAGAAATAATTAATGGTTTAAAGACGTAGCAGAGAATAAAGCTTTTTTTCCAGACAGATTCTTGAAAGAAACTGTGAAGTCACTGCCTCCAAACTATCCATACTTTTAAACAGATTATTTCATGTTTTGTTATCTAAAGTTATATGATGTTAGTACAATTATATGCAGTGGTGTTGACTGTAGTGCTGACAGATCAGCCAAATACCTTTCTTGTCATTACACAATTATTGTAAGGCTTCTAGTAAAATTCAAAGAATGTTAATTTTTTAGATGTTTACATTCCTAAACAGAATGAAAACAAAATAAAAAATACTTGCAATATTCTCTGCTGAAATTGTAATACAGCCAAAAGGAACCTCAGAAAAATCTTTTGCTTGCCTCAAAAAATCAGGAAACTAACTGATAGATTGAAACGTTATCTATTGCTGCACCTGAAAAGGTTTTTGCTTCTATGCAAGTAATCCTCAAGAAATTGGCCTGCTGTTGCCCCATATTCTGGGAAATGGAATAACTTTTTTTCCCTTTATCCCATCTGCCTTCTACAACACTGGCATTTCACAAACAACTCAGAAAAAGGTTAATTTGCTTATGTCTTTCTGATGGTTTGTTTTCATGTACTCATTTTGTGTGCCATGATAGACTATTTTTGTAAGCAGAAATACACTTCAGTCTCATCCCTTTTTTCAGGTTTTCTTGTATGATTGTGACCTGAAACCCTCTAAATTTTTGTATAGTACTACAAAACTTTGGGATCTCCTGTAGCTAAATTGTAATTGGAAGCACAGAAAACAGTGGGACATCCAAAGTGCCAGCAGTAATGGTGTTTTGAATAGGTTTCTTTCTTTAAGCAATATGGAGAAACTCCTCAGTTGAATAAATTTAAAGGGCCTACATTTTCACTTCCATGTGCTAAAATTCAGGTATTTAGTTTCATGTTTAAAAGCCTCTGAATGATCCCTAAACATAGTTTCAATACACATAAATGTACCCACACATTTAGGGTCTAGGACAACTGGGCACTGCCAACTGTACACTGCCAACTGGCTGCTGGACACTTCTACACTGCCATCTCTGTGCTGGGACAAATTGATGCCTTTTGACAGATGGCACCTGTTCAGCACTGTGAAGAGTTCAGGGAGCAGGATATTCTGCTCATTGTGCTTACTGATTTTTGCAAGGACATTGTGTATATGTATGTAGGGGAGTTCAAGTGTATGAATGTAAAAAAAAAAAATATCAATAATGAAATAACAGTAACTCAAAGAAAAGTATTGCAAACAACTCATTTCAGGTTGCAGTCCTGAACACCTATTTAGAAAACATGGTTTGATATTTAAGCGTCTTTGTTTAATGGGACTTTTATAAAATGCTTTTGGATGTTTTATAAGTGCATTTTTTAAACATAACTTTAAAAAATATGTTTTGATTTATTTTAGTTGCATTTGTTTAACATTACATTTAGAAAATATCTTATGTTGTCATTAATTTTTTGTGTTACAAATTGTGTGACTCATACCCTGGTGTGGCCTCACCAGTGCTGAATAGATGAGAGGATAACCTTCCTTCACCTACTGGCAATATTCTCCTTAAGGAGTATCTCATAACCTTATTTGCAGCAAGGGAAAACTGCTGACTTAATGTTCAACCTGGTGTCTACCAGAACACCCCAGGGCTTTTTATGCCAATCTTTTCTCCAGATGGTTGTTCCCCAGCAAGTAGTGGTGCATGAGGTTGTTCTTTCCCTGGTACAGGATTTTGCACTACTCCTTGCTGAACTCCATGAGGTTCCTGTCAGTCTATTTCTCCTGCCTGTCAAGGTCCCTTTGGGTGGCAGCATGACCCTCTGGTGTATCAGCCACTTCTCCCAGTTTTGTGTCTCCATCAAATTGCTTATCATCAACCCTGTCCCATCATCATCCAGATTGTTAATGAATATGTCAAACAGGATCAGACCCAGTATTGATGATTTTGTTACTGGCCTCCAACTAGACTTCATGGCACTGATCACCACTGTCTGCTCATCCAGCCCATACTTCACTAGCTTCTTCATGAAGATCTTAAGGGATACAATACCAATGTCTTACTGCAATCAATGTAAGTAATATCTCTTATCTACCAAACCAACTATTTCATCATCAAATGATATCAAGTTGGTCAAACATGAATTCCCTTTGTGAATCTGTGCTAACCATTCCAAATAACTTTGTCCTTCATATGCCTGTAAACAGTTCCCAGGATTAGCTGCTCTATCAACTTCTCAAGGATTGAGGTGAGGCTGACTGGCCTGTAGTTTAGTGAGCTCTCCTTTCCACACTTTTTTGAAGACAGGGATAACATTTGCATTCTACCGTTTCTTAGGCACCTCTCCAAGTCACCATGACTGTTCAAAGATTATCAAGAATGATGTCATAATGACATCAGTCAGTTCCCTCAGCACTTATGGGTGCATTCCATAAGGCCCCTTCAACTTATGTACATCCAGTGTGCTTAAGTATTCCCTGACCTGATCATCTTCTAAAAATGGTACATCTTCCTTTCTCCAGATATTCTCCCTGGTCTGTGAAGCCTGGGATTCCTGAAGGTTGATCTTGCTAGACTCATTGATGTGAAGAAGGTATTCAACACTTGAGTCTTTTCTGTGCCCTGTGTCAGCAGGTTCCCAGTTGCATTCAGCAGTGGGACCACATTTTTCCTAGTCACCTTTGTGCCACCTATGTACTTATAGAAGTCTTTCCTTTGACTTATCTTGCCAGATTTAATCTCAGGGAGGCTTCAGCTTTCCTAACTGCATCTCTGCATGTTTGGACAGTATATCTGTATTTCTCCCAGGTTACCAGTCCCTATTTCCAGCTGCAGTATGCTTTTTTTTGGTCTGAGTTTCATGAGGATCTCCTTGTTAATCCATGGAGGTGTCCTGGCATTTTTGCCTGACTTCCTGCTTGTTGGAATGGCTTGTTGGCTTTACTGAGTTTGAAAGAAGTGATTCTTGAATATTAAGCAGCTTTCTTGGGCTCCTCTTCCCTCCAGGGCCTTATTTGATGGTATTCTTCCAAGCAGATCCTGGAAGAGGTCAAAGTTGTCTCTCCTGAAGTCCAGGGAGGTGATCTTGATTTTTGCCTTGCTCCTTACTCTCAGGATCTTGAATTCCTCCATCTCATGGCTGCTACAGCCAAGGCTGCCTTCGACCTTCACAGCCTCAAAAAGCCCTTTCTTTTTTGTAAGTGTGAGGTCCAGCAGAGCACCTTCCCTTGTTAGCTCCTCTGTCACTTGTGTTAGGAAGTTGTCATCAATACTCTCCCTAAACCTCATGGATTACTCGTGCCCTTCTGTGTTGCCCCTCCAGTAGATGTCAGGGTGATTCAAGTCACCTATGAGCTGAAAAGCCTAGAGATGTGTGGTTTTTTCCAGTTGTCTTCCAGACTTCATCTGCTTCTTCCTTGTTGTTTTGGTTTGAACAAGCTCTTTGCTGTGTTTTTTTTCTTAACTTTTTAGCAGTGCCAGTGGACTGATAATAACCAAGGTCACTTCTGACTGTCTGCAGCCTCCCCCGCTACAGGGGAGCAGATTAGACTGAAGGCAGGATCAGCAAACCAGAATATTCCCTTCTCATAATATTTTCTCTATTTGGCTTTCAGTATAGGCTAATATATCACAGAAGTCAAGCCTCTCATTTTCTTTTTTTCTCACTTTTCTGCTTACTGTCGCTTCTATCGCCCTCTCTTCGGATCTCTCTCTTTGTTTTTTTCCATTTTTCTTTACAGCCGACACCTGAGGATGCCGTTCATGGGCCGGGACACTCCCCCCTTCAGTCTGTAGAAAACAACCACCACCGTGTCACCCGCATTGATCTGTCCTCTAATTCTGACCTGTTAACTCTCAGATGTCTCATCATCCATCCCAAGGCAGAGCTATATGCAGTCCCACTGCTGCTTCCTGACCTGTCCTTCCTAAACAACCTGTAGCCATCCATAGCAACACTTCAGTTGTGTGAACTATGCCATTGTGTGTCTGTAAACTTAATGGAATCATAGCTCTGTGGCTGCACACAGACCTTTAATTTCTCCTGTGTGTTGTATGTGTTTCATCCATGAGCACACGGGCACTTCAGGGGTATACCCAGTTGTCTTGAATTCGTGCAAAATATATTAAAGCTTTCCCCATAACATTTGTTTATGGTCATGGTTCTGCTATATTAACAATGTGCTTCATCGTAATTTTCAAGTGTAACAAGTCTATCACAATTATTATGTTATTTAACAAGGGGCATATGTTGTTTCTCTGTTAAAAGGCATGGAAGGAGGGTCACACCTACTGATTGATTACTGGTCTTAAGTGTCATACTTGTTTTGTTCTGTGTTGTTTTGCTTTTTCCTCACCTAATTTTTATTTCCCTTTACTGTCAGTAGCAATATCTCTTGATGTAAACTAGATGAGACTAAGAGGCATGCTCCTTCTCCACATTGTCAGAGTTTGTGTTCTGATAAAGTGAAAAAGGAAATGACATATAAGGGCAGTCTTCTGTCTACCAAGAGAGAACTAGACATAGATTTCCTCTAGTGCTCAGGAGACTAGCGAAGTAATCCTTCTTCCCCATTACATTGCCAAGGTCAGCTTATGTTCCTGATTGTGTGTTGCAAAAGTTATGAAGGTGTGCAGCCTTTTCATCTCTCCCATCCAAACTGGGTTTCATTCAGCCATTTTTTCACTGAAAGCATTGTCAGGTATTGGAATAGATTGCCCAGGTGGAGTTACCATCCCTGACGGCATTTGAACAGCATGTGGACCTGGTGCTTAGGGACATAGTTTAGTGGTGAGCTTGCGGTGTTAGGTCTCAGGCTGTACTGGATGATCTTGGAGGTCTCTTCTGGCCAGGGACATTCTGTGATTCTGTGATTCTGAGTCAGCAACCCTTGAGCAGTGCTAGAATGGTAAGTGTGGCTGTGTGAATGCTGAGTCAAGCAACATAGTAGTTTGCTAGGGGATAACTCTGGAATTTTTGCACTGCAATCCATTGCTTAGTGTAAACAAGCAAAGCATAGATTCCAGAACACGTGCATTAATTCTATTATTGCCCCTGAACATCTGTCTGCAGATTTGCATGCATCTCATTCACAAAAAGTTAGAAGGGGAGAAAAGTCTCAGCACAATAATACTATGCATGTACATTTAATTAAATATCTTGAATGTCTGAGAAAACAATAAACTATCCTAGGTTTTTATAGCATTATTTTTAACTTGAAAAAGTAATACTCAGGTTTAATGAGATTAAAACAAAACAAAACACAAACAACAAATCCAAACAATAAAAAAAAAAATCTTCCTTTGTAAACTGAAGAAATTGAAAGTATATTCTTACAAGACAAAGCTGTAATTAACTCCACCGTCTCCTCACAAATACATTCTGATAACTCCAATAAGCAATTTCTCTGAAGGCACCACATTCAAGGTTTAACAGCCTGAGGTAAATAACTGAACAATCTGTTAATTCATCTAATTTGATTCAGATTCAATTGGGATTTCCTGGGGGTAGGGAAAGTATACTACAGGTTGTTTCAATTCACTCTTCCTCCTCTCTGATGCCTCTTGATAGAATAGCAGAAAAATGCCCTCCAAAAATAATTTGGATGGAAGTAAAGTCTAGATAGGTTTGTTGAATATCAAACTGTGTAAAATATTCAGTCTGCAATAACTGAATTTCTCAAAAAATATTAAAAGTTATCTTGACCACTGTTAGTGCTGAAGGGATAAAACTGAGTGAATGCACTGGCAAACTAGTTAATAAAATCAATTGCAAACCATATTATCAAAAATTTGAAGTTCAAGGTAATGTAAAGTGTGACAGTTCACTTTACTTTCTCTGTGACATTTAAGGTTTTGTATCTGCTATGGTTATATCTTGGATAATAAATAGAATTTACTGTGTTTAAAAACTTGCACTTTTTTTCCTAACTCTACTGCTTTGTTCAGATCAAGTGAAGGTTTTGAGAATCTCAGAGTTATGAATGTGAAGGGTAAGCTTCTTCCAAAATAAGTTTATTTGCATTTTTATGGTGCCGTTTCTACCTTAAGATAAATCTGAAAGACACAAGTTATAATTATCAGTCTGCAAAGAGTGTGAGTCCTTTGAAGAGTAGATTAATTGCTTCTGATTCAATTAGAATAAATCATAATAAAAACAGTATAAAAGCCAAGAGCATGAAGTTTAAAAACCCATCCTCAGGTTCATATATATTTTTTCCCAAAACCCTCACACTAGAGTAAAATCAGTTAATCAAACCCAGAAAAACAAGAAAATATGTCACAAATTCCTATTAATTGACTGTCACTGAGGGAGAAAAAAAAGAATAAAGAATTAAAATATTAATTTGACTCTTGTATCTGCACTTTTTTTTTTTTTTTGCCTCTGACCTGCTCATTAGGTTAGGAAGAAACGATGAAATCTTAATTGGCCCATGAGGTTAGCAGAGGAACAGCCAACAATTTATTGTTTGTGCATAACTGGAAGAAGAGGAATACATTAGGTTTAGGAGGACAGGAAACATTGCTAGGGTTAATTGACTTATCTGGAATAGGTACATAATTTAAGGAAAATTATCGACGCGGCTGGCATGGTCTTGCTTTTTTTTGATGACAATATATTAATGTCATGGAAAAGCAGTTATCTTTAGCCCTTCACTGTACACCACTTAACTCTTAAACTCAATAATTTATTTTAAGCAATCTATCAGAAATATGTAGAGGTCTCATTGATATTAAGTTTCAATATATTTTGGGTATAGATGTGACCCAAGAGAGATGATATTGTATGTTGTCACACATTTGCACAACTAAGACAAAGCATGTGGCAGGAATTCCCTTTTCAGGAAACTAGAAGGAATCCATACCAGCAGAGCTCTTTAATGTATCTCTGCTGCAAGGAACCCATCAGTCAGGGCTCACAAATCAACCCTGAGACACAAATCTATAGGAAACCAAGGTTCATTAGTTCTGGTGCTCTTGAAACTGCTTGGCTTGCAAGAGAACTCTAATAGAGCCTGTTTGTATCTTCAGTCTTTTAATGAATTTTCTTTAAAGGTATGTATATATTCATAAATACACAATATAAATAAATTAGCTATTGACAGACAATATTCAATATGATGTTATTTTTAGAACTGCTATAATTTTAACTATTTACCATCATGATCTGGTTTGTTTCCTTTTAACTTCAAAAACTTCACACTACTTGAATCTGCTTATCACAGTGCTGGCTGGCTTTTCTCATAACAAAAGGCTAGTCATGGAAATCTTCCCATAGCTTTTTCAATTTCTATGCTCATTAAAGTGTTTGAATTGAGTCTCCTCACATGCAGAAGGCTGAGTGCATCCTAAAGTCTTTGAAAGATCAAGGTCCTCGTATTCCTAAATAAACATTGATAATGTGATGTTGAGACAGAACAACATTCTCTATTTCAAATGCTACCAATCTGAGAGTTTCACATGCAGCACTTTTTTTAAACATAACACTTGTGGCATTAAAAAAAATAAAAATGAAAGAAAGACATTGACATGGGATTGGATAAGAAACTAGGTTCCTTGCTGTTTGTCTAACACCAAGGTTTTCCCATGACAGTTTTATCTTCTCGCAGACTGGCTGTATAAGTGCACTTTGTAATGTCTACATTAGTAAAGTGATGAAACAGATCCCTGGATTAATCAATTTGTTGTCCTTGCCATTTGATCCATCTCAATTACTGATGAAAAAGTTTCGTTTTGTGTTTCAGAGAACAAATTAGTGCATGAAGCACTGAAGAAATATTGCCACAGAAAAAAAACATCTCAACTGGTTCCTCCTCCCCCCTTTAAAAGGTGACCAAGAAGACAGTGGAGTAAGTCCCTGAAAAATGAGCTGAAATGAAACAGATGTTTGATAGCAGTGCTGAGGCTGCTGAAGTTGCACTATAACAAGGTGCCATTGATCTTGATTCTTCCAGTCTGAGCCTGGAAGTAGCAAGATCGAGGCCATTTTCTAAACTTATCTGAACTACCTCAGCTTTGTAATGTTGTGCACAGTATACTCAAAATACTCAGGGACTGCTACACTCGTGCATTAAAGGCTCTACTTATGCATACTTGGAATAATCTATAAAAGTACATCTATGCATTCAGGATTGCTTGTGAAGAAAAGTGATTAATTTGGGTGCAGAAGGTATATAAAACTGGAACCATCATTCTATATGTTATACACTTTTATATTTGAGAAATTATTTAAACATCATTTTCAGATAATAAAAACATGTATAACTTCGTACCTAGGCATTAAGGTCCTAGTTTGGGGTATTTCTGTGTTCTTATGTTGGACTGTAACACTATTGGCATTTGGTGTGCCACATTGTTCTCAGTTACCAGGCATCTCCATCTATTTTTAGTAGCTAAGAGGAAAAATACCCAAATTTTGTATTCACAGCTTCTCTATGCAGTGAAAAAAAGCAATCTCTATTTTACTAGTAAAATAAAAGATAAAGAATCCAAAAAACAATAATGCAAAGGACACAAAAATATAAATTTGCAATTTGATTGGTACGTACCTTTTGTGTCCCCAGCTTAAGATATATTGGGTTTAAAATGAAAGGCAGGACTTATTTGGGCCTAATAACTTTAAATTAATAATCTCCTTAATGCAATTCTAAAATGACACACTAAGTCATTGAATTTCAAATTGAAACATTGCTTTGCTGTTCCTGACTAGGACAGGATTAGTACATTTCGGGTGTGCTCCTATCTAAAATAAGTAATTGGACCCTGATCAATATCTTCAGCATATTAAATTCAAGTATAAAGAAGCAGGTGAGCCTACTTTCACGCATGCTGTGGAAACAATTGTGTTCCACAGGGGTGAATTAATAAGGGTAACCTTCTGGACTGCCCTTTTGGTCTTTAACAGGCACATGGCCAGACCCACAGTGGGAAAGGAGCAAGCTGCACATTCAAATATCCCTAAGGATATCCAAGCCAGAGGAGGAAGAAAGCTCCTGTAGGAACATCACATGCCTTCCAATGAAGAACTCAGGACGCTGATGACTTGTTGTAGACTTTTCCCATCTTACTTTTCAAAAAAAGAAAACTGAAACTGTTGAGATTAACACCCAAAGAACATTGGAAGAGTAAGCATAACACCAGAGAAAAGGGGTAGATGATAAGCAATTTTTGCCTATGGGCATGTTCCCTTCAGACAATTACAAGACTTTGAGTAACAGGACCAGAACTTTATGCAGTGTTCAAGTAGTGAACCAAGGCTTCATGTAGCAGCAAAATGACACCATCTGTCTTGTTCTCAATGTCCTTCCTGATGATACCCAATATTTTGTTGGCTCTTTTGTTTACTACTGAATCCTGAGCAGATTATTGCAGAAAATTGACAGAACACTTTCCTTGCTCCTTCTGCCTTAGAGAGTTGTAAATTGGCCAAGCAATGCGAGTGGAGAGGCTTGTGTATATAGCCAGAATGTGAATATGAAATGAAGAAATAGAAATTGTCTATTCCAAAATGTCTGACTGCTGAAGAACCTATAAGATACATCAGCAGAAGAATCAGTTTGCACATTCTAATTTAACAGCCATATAGAAATCAGTGTTTCATTAATTGTCTGTGTATTTTCAATCTTAAAAAATGTGTTAGATAATGACTTTCAAAAAGTATCTCACCAAAGGGAATTGTCTAGGGTTTTGCATCCTTCTGTATTTGCTCTGGTTTTCTTTCCCTTCTCTCCCTTCCCAGAAAAACAGAAGTGATTTTTATCTGTCATAAGTTTTGCTCTGATCATTTTGGTCCCTATGTTTAGCTAATAAAATCAAGGTGTTAATTGGTTATTCAGATTCATGTATAATTTACCTAGAAATGCTTATGCATTTTTCTAATTGCATGTGTGTGATCTCAATGAAAACCACAGTGAGTGAGACTTCTCAGCTTCAATTCCTACCTAGGTATTCTTTCTGAATATGAGCATAACTAGGAGCCATTAAATGTATGCCATTTCCAATTTATTTTGAGTATCTGAACATCTATTTGAATGGACAGGTTTTATATTCCTTGCTTTTTTTGTGTATTTTTTAAATCTCAAATTCTTGCAAGACCCTTCATGTTACAGTATATGCACATTCATGTATTACAAAGACATACTTCATAAAATGGAGATAAGGTTTACAAACCAACATATTATTTTCTTTTGCTAACATCACCTAATGATCACTAATCATATCAAGATTTACTGAGACTTTTAAAATCTCTCAGCAGGAACAAACAGCTGTAATTTGGGAAAATGTCCTATTAGGAAATAGATTTCTTTCTTTCATAATGAGATATTTCTTCCTCATTCTTTTCCCTTACAAAAAAGAAACAGCTTGTCTTAGAAAAATTTATGCCCTAAACACAGAAGTGTTGAGAATCAAAGATTTTCCAGTTAGATGCACCTAATCAGTTTCAGCAGGATAAGCAAGATATGGACCACTTGGAAGAGAGAACGTTTTGGAAGCTAATTGCTGCTGACTTTATCTTGTAAATGTTCATCCAGAAAATTTCTTACAAGGATTAAAGAGTTTTAAAAGCTGAACATCATTGATTGGCTTTTTAAGTGGTCATTTAAACCCCTGAGAAATTTCCTTGCATTCTGTTAGGGTGAAAAAAAAGGAATAGTGTGCAGAGGTAAGAAAGTAAAAACAAGGCAAGGAGACGTGCATAATAATGTGAAACAAAAATACAATAACAAATATCCTTCAAGTATTAAAATGGAGTAGGATTTCCCTATTTGCCTAACAAATTTGTTCCCCTCCTTTCAGTTTAGTTGAGATTCCTTTTTTCCTTGTTGCTATAATTTACTTAATTATAATTTACTTAACATATTGCAAAACTTAACATATGTACAAATTAAAGCCATAAATACCTTTATGTCTGTGCTGGTTTTGTCTGGGACAGAGTTTATTTTCTTCATAGAAGCTAGCATGGGGCTATGGTTTGGATTTGTGATGAAAACTGTTGATAATGCAGAGTTGTTTTTGTTTTTTCTGAGTGGTGCTCCAAGAGAGTCAAGGCCTTTTCTGCTTCTCACTCCACCAGAGAGTAGGCTGGGGTGCTCAAGAAGCTGGGAGGGAACATAGCTGTGACAGCTGACTCCAGCTGATCAAAAGGATATTCCATACCATATGACATCATGCTCAGCATATAAAGCTGAGGGAAGAAGGAGTAAGGAGCGGATGTTCAGAATGATGGTATCTGTTTGCCACGTAACTGTTACACATGATAGAGCCTGGGGGCTGTCCCGGAGATGGCTGAACAACGGCCTGCCCATGGGAAGTAATGAATGAATTCCTTGTTTTTTGAGGCCGCACCTCAAGTACTGTGCAGTTGTGGGCACCGCAGTATAGGAAGGACATTGAGGTGCTGGAGAGGGTGAAGAGAAGGGCACCTAGGCTGATTAGGAGTGCGGAGAACAGGTCTTATGAGGAGAGGCTGAGGAAGCTGGGGCTGTTCAGCTTGGAGAATAGGAGGCTAAGGGGAGAGACCTCATGGCTCTCTGCAACTACCTGAGAGGAGGTTGTAGTGAGGCGGGTGTTGGTCTCTTCTTCCTATTGACTAGCAATAGCACAAGAGGAAATGGGGTCAAATTACACCAGGGGAGGTTCAGACTGGATATTAGAAAAAATTTTGTTACTGAAAGATTAGTGTGGCATCGGAACAGGCTGCCCAGGGAGGTGGTGGAGGCACTGTCCCTGGAAGTGTTCAAAAAAGGGGTAAACATGGTGATTCATAAGATGGTTTAGTGATTAGAGTTTGTAGGGTAGACAGTTGAGCTTGATGATCTTGAAGGTCTTTTCCAACCTTGATGATTCTATGATTCTATGATTAGACTAGAAAAGCATAAATCAGATGATATGAATGTTATGATATTAGGGTAGCAAAACAGGGTATTAGGATAACTAAAGAAGACAGTACCTTAACAATAAAATACACAAATAACCAAATAGTCAATAACTATTACACAAAGGCTAATTGAGTGCTAGCAGCTTAGTTATTAATAGGTCTAACACTAGATCTGAAACAATGATTAAAATAATACCTACAGGCAATGTGATCATACAATACTGTAGCCTTTTATTTTATGTTTAAAAGGATCCTAAAGTCTTAAAGTTCCAAAGCATAAAAGTCAAAACTTTATTTAATATTTAAAATTAGCTAATGAAGATATGAATAAAAATTCATGTATACGGATTTGATACTTCTTAGCCTTTATTTTTCTATGTTCAGTTGTCCCTTTCAACCTCTTGAGGAGTAACCACTTGAGTAGGTGTCTCTGCTGGAGGGGAGAAGATCCAGCACACATTATAAGGAAAGTTTACAGGATTCTCTCCAATCAAAGAGGGGACTAGGCTTTTATAGAATAACTCTCTCAGCCTGTCTTCATAGCAGAGGTGCTCCAGCCCTTGGATCATCTTTGTGGCCCTTCTCTGGACCCTGTTCAACAGGTCTGTATCTTTCCTGTGCTGAGGGTTCCAGAGCTGTATGCAGTACTCCATGTGGGGCCTCACCAGAGCAGAGTAGAGGGCGAGAATCACCTTGTCCTGCTGGCCACATTTCTTTTGATGCAGCCCAAGATGCAGTTGGCCCTCTGTGAAGGACCAGCCCTCAGGACCTATACTTGCTGGAAACTCCATCATAACCCCTAAACAAAGTCTAATTTGCATCCCAAAAGTCCTGCCTGAGAGTATGGAGAAAATGCTGATGGTCTGCATATGGCCTGTGGCCTGCATTTACCGCGATTGAGATAAAGATGGAGGGGCGGAAGGGGCAGAGGGGGCAGAGGTCCATTCCAGCTGCTCAGGCTTATGACTCAAACACACTTGCTCATCCTTGTGAAACAAGGAAACTAGGCCTATAAAACAGGGGGCTGCAATGCTGGGCTTTTGGGACCCTCACTGACACCAACTCTCCCCCGTTGACTGGCCCAACGCTGGATCCAGGGCTGGTGATTTTCTGTTATCTATCTCTCTCAGCTTTTCTTCTCCTACTCTCTCTCTCTCTTCCTTCCTAACATCATTAAGTAATGCAAGGCCTAACACAGCTTAAACATATATGTATTGTACTCTTGTGATCTAATTGTCAGCCTTTATGACCGTGCAGCCTAATATAATAACTGAAGCATCCATATTCCTTCTACAGTTTTAATTAAACCTAATATTCAAATACAGACCTTGAGTGTCGTTTCACCTCAATCTGACCAAGGGGTATAGGACAGTCGAGCATTTCCTTGGACTGAGACATTTTAATCACTCTCTGTCCTGGTTTGAGCCAGGGTGAAGTGAACTTTCTCTTTGCTGATTTTTTTTTCTTTCAGTGAACTTTTTTTTAGCAGCGCCAGTGGAATGATAATAACCAAGGTCACTTCTGACTGTCTGCAGCCTCCCCTTCTATGGGGGAGCAGATTAGAGCAAAGGCAGGATCAGCAAATCAGAATATTCCCTTCACATAATATTTTATCTGTTTGGCTTTCAGTATAGGTTGAGACATCACGAAAGTCAATCCTTTTGTTTCCTTTTTCTCTCACTTTTCTGCTTACTGTCGCTTCTATCACTCTCTCTTTGGCTCTCTCTTTTTTTTCATTTTTTTCTTCACAGCCGACATCCAAGGACCCCGTCCGTGTGCCCGGACACTCCGCCCCCTCAGCTGGGAGTCAACAGGAGGAAGAGTTGCTGTGAGAGTCGCTGGGGAAAGAGGGAGGGGATCGGCTGTTGCATATCCCTCTACAAAGTTATATATTCCCTTATCACTAATAATTAAAATAAATCTGTTTCACTTTTCAACCCAGAAAGCCTCTCTTTCCTATTTTTTCTCCCTCTTTCCCTACCTTAGGGGAGGGGGATGGGACTGAGAGCATTAATGTTATTGGTTTGACTACCAACCCAGAGCCAAACCGTGACACTCTTCCTGGAAGGACCAAGTCTGAGACAAAGACTGGATTCAGCTGCACCTGGTCTCCTCTCTGAGAAGTAGTTTAGAAAGCAAGGGGGTCCAATCTGAATCTCCCTGCATTGCCCTAACTGGGTCATCACACCCTCTGAGCTGCGATTGCACACAGGCAGCTCATGTCGAGCTTCTCATCAACTAACACTCTCAAGTCGTTTTCCTTGGGACTGCTCTCTACCGTGCCAGCCTGTATTTGTACCTGGAGTTGTGCCGACCGAGGTGCAGGACCTTGTACCTGGCCTTGCTGAACTTTATGAGGTCTACATCTCAAGCCTGATTGTAAGCAAACTTGCTGAGGATACACTCAATCCCACTGTCCATGTCTCCAACAAAGATGTTAAACAGCACTGCTCCCAATACTGACCCCTGAGGGACACCACTCATCACCTGCCTCCATTTGGACGTTGAGCCATTGACCACAACTCTCTGGGTGTGGCTATCCAGCCAATTACTTATCCACCAAGTGGTCCATGGGTCAAATCCATGTCAGTTTGGAGACCAGGATGTCGTGTGGGACAGTGTCAAATACCTTGCACAAATCCAGGTAGATGACGTCAGTTGCTCTGCTATTATCCACCATCTCTGTAGCCTTGTCATAGAAGGCCACCAAATTGTTCAGGCATGATTTGCCCTTAGTGAAGCCACGTTGGCTGTCACCAATTACCTCCTTATTTTCCACGTGCCTAAGCAGATTTCCCAGGAGGATCTGTTCCACAATCTTGCCAGGAACAGAGGTGAGACTGGCTGGCCTGTAGTTCCCTGGGTCTTCCTTTTTCCCCTTTTTAAAAATAGGGGCTATGTTACCTTTTTCCAATCAGTGGGAACATCACCAAACTGCCATGACCTCCAAAATATGATGGACAGAAGCTTAGCAACTGCATCCACCAGGTCCCTCAGGGCCCATGGATAGACCCCATCAGGTCCCATAGACCTGATGAGAGACAAAGAGCAATTGAATCACAAAGAAAAACTGAGGTAGGCCCACTGAGGCTGTGTCCTGTTACAGCATTGCTCATGTTAGTGGCTTTTGCTTTAACTATTAAACTGCCTTTATCTCAACCCATGAGTTCTCATTGTTACTTTTAATTCTCTCCCCCATCTGAACAGAGGGAGGAGTGTGTGACTTGCCCTGTAGTGCTTATTTGCTGGCTGGGGTTAAACCATAACATGTACATTATGCATGGATTTTGGAAGTGACATTGCAAAGACTTTGGGTCCATCAGCAGTTGGGCTTTGAGTTCCTGTTTCCATTGCAGTGTAATTGAGACCAGATTTTGACATTGGACTTCTGATGGAACAAGTTAAAAAAAGTAATTTGGTATTTCTGACTGAGTGTAAATAGCAGTTTTCATTCATTGAAAAGTATCTCTTTTCAATATCATGTGTTCAGGTTTGAGCGTAGATGATATGACTTTGCAGAGAAGATCACGAGTCTGTGTTCACAGGAGTTGCCTCTGACTATTGCTAAAGAAGTGAGCAGCATGAAAACTAATGACAATATAGGACATCATGGCCCATGTGTCCTTTTATGTGGCAGTGAGGCCAGAACCTTTTTTCACTCTCCAGAGGAGGAAAAGCAATGAGTAGATTCTGCTCTTCCAAGTACCAGCAATGATATTTTTCTCCATTTAGGATGACATGGTAGTAACAGGGGTTCTCTGTTCCCCTCGAACCATATACTACTGTCCTTGTTTTGCTGGAACAGAATACTAATATAATTTTTCTGTTTATAGAAACTATAGTTTTAAGAGACTGAATAATCCAGTTCTGTGAGAACAAAAGAGATAAGATTCTCTGGTATGAAGGTTCCCATAGTGACCAAGTTCAAAGGCAGTTTTGAACCATGCAGGTGCAGTGGGCCAGAAGGGACAAAGCCCAGCAGCTGACCCAAGCTGGCAACCAAGGTATTCACATACCATACTGTAAATCAGGAAGTCTGAGATGTTTGGGGCTTCTGCCATGGCTGCATTCCCAAGACTGTCCCATCTGTCTCGTTTGTTGTCCTGCATCTGAGGCCTGCTCCTCCACTTGTTGTGGCAGTTGAATTCTCACTAGAGTGGTCATGCTCACAGCTTTGGCCCTTCAGCATTCACTGCTAGAAGCGCACAGCTCACAGCTACTATCTGGAGCTGAGTATAACTTTACATCTTGTATTAGTATTTGGGTTAATATTAGTTTGTTATTATTATTCTGTTAAATATGTTTTCATTTCAACCTACTGGTCTCCTTTTCTTCCTGATTCCCCATTCCAGGTGGAGGTTGAAATAGAACAACTGTCCAAACCCTGACAGCCACCCAGAAAGATGAAAATGTTCATTGCATTTTTTGTTACTGAATTTTTATGTCACATAACCAAGTGTAACACAACATGGAAACTCAGAAATATGATCCTATAAAGTAAACAGATAAAAGAAATGTTACAGAAGATCAGAAAACAGATTTCTCCATTTAATTTTTAACTAATATTTATCAGATTTTATCACAGGTAATGGAGTTGTTCTTTTGCTTTGTAAAAAAGGACACATTACGGTAGTTTCTCTGACATTCCTCACAGAGTGATTTGCTAATTTTATTAATTTTTTTTAAGAGTAACAAGAAAGATCTTGAAAGAGAAGATAATTTGCAACTATCCTGATATTAAACCAAATCACAGGAAGGGGTAACATTGAGTAAACATGAGCATATGATTCTGGAAACAAATGTCTTGGGCTTGACCTTCTTAAAAATAAGATTCTGAGTCCCAATATTAAGTCTTATCTTTGATTTCTAGACAGTTTTAAACCATTACAACGTTGTTTGGTTTTTTTTAATAGCATCTTGTACATCATAAGGTATATGAGCTTTTTCTGCTTTACCCACTTTTTCTCCATACATTCAGAATGTTGTAAGAGATTAGGAATACAGTTTTCCCTTAGAGGAAGATGAGATTCTACATACCTTATTTTTCCAATATAAGTTTTTAAATTCCTTTTCACTTTATTTTGGTCTCAAATAAAATATGCTAAGTAACTTGTTACGCACACATGGAAACCCTAATTTTTCCAAAATTATCCCAAAAGCCCTCAAAAAAAGAGATAGCATTTCATACCCTCACATCTTCTGAAACAGAAACTATTTTCAAAGAGATATTGAAAGATTTTATTACATCAACCACTTCATATTTAAGTTCTCTAAACAGTTTAGAATGTCATGCTCAGTTGCATTATCATAATTCTATTTTTTATTACAGCAGCTTTGAATGCTCTTCACTTCTACTAAACAAGTCCTATTTTTATCGACCTAATGTATCATATAAAGGAACAGAGACTGCTGAAAAGAGGGGGGAACAGATACACAATCAACTCAGCAGGGAGATAGAAAGATTATATTTTCTAGAGAGAAACAGAGACTGTGCGAAGTTTTCAGTAACTGAGCTGTTAGTTTGAAACTAAGCCTGAAAGAAAAGATCTGTTTGTGAGTACATGGAGGGTGGGGATAGATTTCTTTATAATGTCTTTAATATCATAGAACCATAGAATGATTTGAGTTGGAAGGGACCTTAAACATCATCTAGTGCCAACCCCCCTTCATGGACCGGGACACCTTCCACTAGATCAGGTTGCTCAGAGCTTCATCCAACCTGACCTTGAACACTTCTAGGGGTGGGGCTTCCACAGATTCCCTGGGCTACCTGTGCCAGTGTCTCAGCACCCTCACACTAAAGAATTTCCTCCTAATGTCTAACCTAAATCTCCCCTCTTCCAGTTTTTATCCCTTACCCCTTGTCCTCTCACTATAGACCCTTGTAAAAAATCCATCCCCAGCTTTCCTGTCCGCCCATTCAGGCACTGGAAAGCTGCTACGAAGTCTCCCCAGAGCCTTCTCTTCTCCAGGCTGAACAGGTGCTCCAGCCCTCAGATCATCTTCGTGGAGCTTTTCTGGACTTTCTGCATTAACTCCATGTCCTTCTTATGGTGGGGGCTCCAGAACTGGACTCAGTACTCCAGGAGGCATCTCACAAGAGCTGAGTAAAGGGGGAGAATCACCTCCCTTGAACCACTGGCTACACTTATTTTGATGCAGCCCAGGATATGGTCAGATTTTTGGGCTGCATGCACACATTGCTGGCTCATGCTGAACTTCTCATCCACCATCACTCCCAAGTCCTTGTCCTCCGGACAGTTTTTGATCCATTCTCCACCCAGCCTGTATTTTTGCTTGGGGTTGCCCTGACCCAGGTGCAGGATGTTGCACTTGACCTTGTTGAACATCAAGCAGTTTGCATGAGACCACTTCTCAAGCCTGTCAAGGTCCCTCTTGATGGTCTCCCTTCCCTCCAGTATGTTGTCCATATCACACAGCTTGGTGTCACCAGCAAACTTACCAAGGGTGCACTCAATGCCACTGTCCATATCACCATCAAAGTTGTTAAATAGCACTGGTCCCATTACTGACCCTTGGGGAACACCACTCATCACAGGTCTCCATCTGGACTTCAAGCTGTTGATCACCACTCTTTGAGTGTGACCATCCAGCCAGTTCCTTACTCAATGAGTGGTCCATCCATTGGAACAGTACTGTTACAGTTTTGATACCAGGACATCACACAGGACAGTGTCAAAGGCTTTGCACAGGTCCAGGTAGATTATGTCGGTTGCTCTTCCTTGTCCACCGGTGCCATCACTGCATTGTAGAAGGCCATCAAATTAGTCAGGCAGGATTTGCCCTTGGTGAAGCCATGTTGGCTGCCACCAATTACCCCTTTGTTTTCCATGTGCCTTAGCAGAGCCTTCAGGAGGATCTGCTCCATGATCTTGCCAGGCACAGAGGTGAGACTGACTTGCCTATAGTTTCCTGGGTCTTCTTTTTTTCCCTTTTTGAAAATGGGAGTTATGTTTCCCCCTTTCCAGTCAATGGGAATTTCTCCAGACTGCCAAGACTTTTCAAATATGATGAACAGAGGCTTTGCAACTTTGTCAGCCAGTTCCTTCAGAAGCCATGGATGAATCCTATCAGGTTCCATGGACTTGTGTACCTTCAGGTCCTTCAGATGGTGACAGACCTGCTCTTCTCCTACAGTGGGGAGATTGTCCTTTTCCCAGTCCCTGTCTTTGGCTTCTGTAACATGAGAGGTGTGATCAGACTTCTTGCTGGTGAAGACTGAGGCAAATTAATAATTGAGTACCTCAGCCTTTTCTATGTACTTCATGGCCAGGTTTCCAGTTTCATTCTGAAGCTGGCCCACATTTTCCCTTGTCTTCCTCTTATGGTTGACATACCTGTAGAAACCTTTCTTGTTATTCTTAATATCCCTGGCCAGGTCCATTTCTATCTGTGTTTTGGCCTTCCTTACCCAATCCCTTGTCTTGTAAAAAAAACAAAACAAAACAAAACAGAAAAAGTTGTTTCAAATGTTTGGTTCAAAGTGTATTATCCAATAAAACTAACTTTATAGTTCAAAGACATTTTGGTACCTAGTTAGACTCTTCTCAAATCTCTGGCTAATGTAGGCTATACCAAATGGACCTGGAAGAGTTGCAGGGAACATAATATTGGAAAATTAACATGTTTCAACATCATCGTGAGGAACTAATACAGCTTAGACAAGTCTCTCTGGCTCTATAGTAGTATTACCAAACACAATTCTTCTTTTCGTTACCTGGAATTACATGACTGAAACACTTAGGTCCACACAGCTACCTTCTGGCTGCAGAGCATACTGCTTTGTAGCTGCTGCAAGAGGTGAGGGGACACATAACTGCAGCTTCAGCAAGACGTCCCACAGCTGTGGGTCATCAGAGTCACCCTGGAGCTCACATCGTTGTGGAGAATGTCATGGTTTGGTATTACTTGTGGAACTTCAGGTCAAAATGTACATGTGACACAAAGCAAATAAATCTTAGAAATTCAGGAGATGTAGTAAAGATGTTATGATGTAGTTGCTATCACAGAAACATGGTGGGATGACTGTAATGACTGGAATGCTGCAGTGAATGGATATAAGCTTTTCATAAGGTGCAGAGGTGTGGCTCTGTATGTTAGGGAGTGTTTTGATTGTATAGAGCTTGACTACAGTGATGAAAAAGTTGAGTGTCTATGGGTAAGGATGAAGGGGAAGGTGAATAAAGGTGATACTGTGCTGGGAGTCTGTTACAGACCACCCAAACAGGATGAGGAGGCAGACAAAGTATTCTACAAGTGGCTGGCTGAAGTCTTGTAATCGCCAGCCCTTGTTCTAGTTGGAGACTTCAACCTACCAGACATCTGCTGGAAATCTAACACAGCAGAGACCAGGCAGGCTAGGAGGTTCCTCAAGTGTGTGGAAGATAACTTCCTGACAGAACTGGTAAGCAAGCATACCAGGGGAGGTGCCTTGCTGGACTTCCTGTTCACAAACAGAGAAGGTCTAGTGGGAGATGTGGTGGTCAGAAGCTGTCTTCGGCTTAGCGATTATGAAATTGTGAAGTTTTCAATTCTTATTGATGTAAGGAGGGCAGTTAGCAAAACCTCCACCTTGGACTTCCGGAGAGTGGACTTGTCCTGTTCAGGACACTGGTTGAGAGAGTCCCTTGGGAGACAGTCCTTAAGGGCAAAGGAGTCCAGGAAGGCTTGATACTCTTCAAGAAGGAAATCTTAAAGGCCCAGGAGCAGGCCGTCTCCATGTGTCACAAGATTAAAGGGCAGGGAAGATGGCCAGCCTGGCTGAACAGGGAGTTTTTGACATGACTTTAGGAATAAAAGAAGAGTTTACCACCTTTGGAAGAAGGGACAGGCAACTCAAGAGGAGTACAGAGATCTTGTTAGGTCATACAGAGAGAAAATTAGGAAGACAAAAGCCCGGCTGGAGATCAACTTGACCACTGACATAAGGGACAACAAAAACAGTTTTTATAAGTTCATCAGCAATAAAAAAAAGAGCCAGGGAGAATCTTCATCCCTTACTGGATGCCAGGGGTAACATTGCAACCAAGGATGAGGAAAAGGCTGAGATACTTAATGCCTTCTTTGGCTCTGTCTTTAACAGTTAGACCAGCTCCCCCCAGGGTGTTCAGCCTCCTGAGCTGGAAGATAAGGACAGAGAACAGAATAACCCCCCTATAATCCAGAAGGAAGTAGTTAACGATCTGCTTCTGCACCTAGGCATGCATAAGTCTATGGGGATGGATGCGATTCACCCAAGAGTACTGAGGGAACTGACAGGGGAGCTCACTAAACCTGTCTCCATCATTTATCAACAATCCTGGTCAACAGGGGAGGTCCCAGATAACTGGAGGGTGGCTAATGTGACGCCCACCTGCAAGGAAGATCCAGGGAGCTACCGGCCTGTCAGCCTAACCTTGGTATCAGGAAAGACCATGGAGAGCCTCATCTTGAGTGACCTCATATGGGAAGTGCAGGGCAGTCAGGGGATCGGGGCCAGACAGCATGGATTTATGAAAGGGAAGTCTTGCTTGACCAACCTCATCTCTTCCTATGACCACGTGACCTGCCTTTTGGATGAGGGGAAGGCTGTGGATGTTGTCTACATGGAAAGTGATAAGGCCTTTGACACTGTCTCCCCTGGCATTCTCCTGGAGAAGCTGGTGAGTCTTGGCATAGACAAGTGTGCTCTTCACTGGGTAAAAAACTGGCTGGATGGCTGGGCCCAGAGAGTTGTGGTAAATGGGGTCAAATCTAGTTGGCAGCCAGTCACCAGTGGAGTCCCTCAGGGCTCAGTTTTGGGCCCGGTCTTGTTCAACATCTTTATCAATGATCTGGGTGAGAGTATTTAGTGCACCCTCAGTAGGTTTACAGACAACACCAAACTGGGTGGAAGTGTCAATCTGCTAGAGGGTAGGACAGCTCTACAGAGGAACCTGGACAGGCTGGATTGATGGGCCAAGGCCATTTGCTTGAGGTTCAGTAAGGCCAAGTGCCAGGTCCTTCATTTTGGTCACAATAACCCCAGGCAATGCTACAGGCTTGGGGAGGAGCGGCTGGAGAGCTGCCCAGCAGAGAGGGACTGGGGGTGCTGGTGGGCAGCTGGCTCAACATGAGCCTGCAGTGTGCCCAGGTGGCCAAGAAGGCCAACAGCATCCTGGCCTGCATCAGGAATAGCGTGGCTAGCAGGAGTAGGGAAGTGATCATGCCCCTCTGCTTGGCACTGGTGAGGTCATACCTCAAGTAGAACATTGAGGTGCTGGAGCATGTCCAGAGAAGAACCACCAAGCTGGTGAAGGGTCTAGAGAACAAGTCATACAAAGAGCAGCAGAGGGAACTTGTGTTGTTTAGTTTGGAGAAGAGGAGGCTGAAGGGAGACCTCATTGCCCTCTCCAACTACCTGAAAAGAGGTTGCAGGGAGGTGAGTGTTGCCTCTTTTCCTAAGTGAATAATGACCAGAAGAAATGGTCTGAAGTTGCAGCAGGGGAGGTTTAGATTGGATATTAGCAAGAATTTCTTTACTGAAAGAATGGTCAGGCACTGGAACAGCCTGCCCAGGGAGGTGGTGGAGTCACCATCCTTGAACGTATTCAAGAAACGTGTAGATGAGGAACTTCAGGGCATGCTCTAATGGCCGAGATTGTTACTGATATGCAAGGTCAGATGTAACTAGGGGAGAAAGGGTACCAGGCTCAGGAAGGAAGATGAAGCAACAGTTGGATACTCATCAGTGTGTATGTATGCATATTTATGTATGTTTAAACCAGCCTTGGAAGGTCTGCATGCAGAGAGATTTTACTGTTGTTTTCTTGTTTAAATAAAGCTTTCTTTTCAAGTTATTATTTAATGTACCCAAATTGCTCGTCTAGTAACTAGAAAAGGTGGACCGATGAAGAAGATTTTATTTCACAAAGTTCTCAGCAATGTCTCATTTTTATTTTTTTTGTCCAGTTTCCAGTACAAGTGGAAATCTATTATCTAGAGCATATTTTACTTACTTCTTGGATATAACTTCTGCTCAGTCCTTTACTGTATCTAGAGATATCAAAAAAATCCTGGTGGAAAATTTTTCCAATGTTTCTTAGTAATTTCTTTTGCTCTCCTCTAACATATATCTGAAAGAACTACCCATTTTGTACAATAACTAACTAATACAAAATTTTGGGTGTGGTGTAGGAGAGAAAAATTCTATCAACTTCATGCAACAATTTAAGAAGAAAGTATACTTGTACCTAATGTTAGAAACCTCCGCTTTTTTTTTTTATGTTGTTAAAGGAAATTATAAAATGAAACATTACAATTTATAAATGTAAAGTTTATTTTTAAATTAATTACAATTTCTAAATAAATGTTTTCACATTTTTTCTATAATATTTTTATATGTGAAATATTAAATTGTTTAGGTTTCAGCTGTTTGAGTTAAATTATATAATTTGAAAAAAGCTGTCTATCTTATTAAACAACAATACCAAATTCTTATTAAAAAGCATGAGGATATTTAAAATTATGAGGACAAGAAGCTTATTCATGTAATGTTAACTCTTACTGGAGAGTACTGCTTGAGTATCAAGAAGCTCAGATTATATCAGTTGACAGCTGGAACCGACAGCAACTAATAATTTCATTAATTAATCCAACCTGAAAATTAGTACTTTCTAATTTGATATTAAAGAAAGTGGTATCCATGTCAACTAGAAATAATTTTGATTTAAGTAAGCAAACTTTTTTAAAATTTTAATTTCTTTCTAACTTACTTTAGCAATAAATTCTCCTGAAAGACATTAACTAATAATTACTATGTATTTTCTTATCCTGTCATCACATTATTAAATGAAAATACATCTCACTGTCTGGCTTGAGGAATTTCTTCAATGTCTTTATTCTCTGATGTGGGCTATGTTCTTTTACTTTATTCACATTGATTATTATCTGCTACTGAAAATCTTAATTTCAAAAGGAACACCTTATTGAATAATTACTAAGCAGCATAAGCAGGATATTACAATGTTACTGACAATAAAAATTGCTAAAATGTTATATTAGCATTTCTGCCAAACTCCAGTTTTGTTTAAAATGTTTTCAGCATGAATTTCTGTAACAGTATGCAAAGTATTTCTTAGAATCATAGAAGCATTTAGGTTGGAAAAGACCCTCATGATCATCGAGTCCAACTATAAACTTAATATTGCCCAGTCCACCACTAGACCATGTCCTTAAGTGACACAGGTACAAATACCTCTAAGGATGATGAGACCACAAGGAGCGAGGAGAGAGGCAGCGACAACTCTAAGTGCTGTGCCTTAACAACAAAGTACACCAGATTGAGATGGACAGGGGGGTTCCTGGAGCCAGGAAAGGCAGTGGGATTGCGGAGAGGTCCGTCAGGAGTCAGCAGCTCTTGCTCTCATGAGAGAGGTGGATGTGGCTGGGGGTGTTGCTGGGGCAACTATGGGACTTTTAAATGTGGCCATCACAGAGTAGCAGCGCAAGCCGGGCACGGGGATGAGCATGAAGGGAGGAACCAGCAAAACCGGACGTGACGCTTGGTTGGCAAAGAGTGATGCAGCAGCTTTCTCTCTGAAGTGGGAACAGAGCATGCAGGAGAGCTCAGCCATGGTCTCCACCCGGTGGAAGGCAGTGTCCTCTATGCTTGCCAGACTGGACATGACAACCCAGACAGAACTCCCACAGAAACATGCAGCTGTCCAGGAGTGCTGCAAGGAGTGCCAGAGCCTTGCTCTGGCAACAAGTGGCAGTTATTAAAACTTCTGCATCTGCTGTGAGCAGGTGGACAATTTGCTCAGCCTGGTGGTGGAGCTGCATGAGGAGGTCGACAGGTTGAAGAGCATTAAGGAGGCTGAACAGGAGATAGACTGGTGGAGTCAAGCTCTGCCCTCCTTAAAACAGAAATGGGAACACCCACTAGAGAGCACTAAGGGTCAAGGGGCCTCTGAATCCTGAAGAAGTCTAAAAGAAAACTGTGAGTGGAGGCAAGTTCATGGTAAGGGCAGCTGTCTCCCTGGGACCCAATTTAAGGACATCACTAGAAAACTTCCAAGCTTAGTGAGGTCCACAGATTATTACCCACTACTGAGAGGGAGCAGCAACTAGTAGTCCACGAACAAGCAAGAGAGACTGCAGGGCATTGGGAAAAAGGTAAAAAGATAATCCAGATTCTTTTGAGAGCTGGTTTTGCTGTCAAAAGGAGCAAGGTCAAAGGACCTTCACGAGAGATCCAGTTCCTGGGAATTAGATGGCAAGATGGACGTCGCCAAATTCCAATGGACGTGATTAACAAAATAGCAGCTATGGCACCACCGACCAACAAAAAGGACACTCAAACCTTTTTAGGAATGGTCGCTTTTTGGAGGATGCATATTCTTGAGTATAGTCACATTGTGCAACCTCTTTAGAAGGTGACCTGGAAGAAGAATAACTTTGAGTGGGGTGGTGACCAACAGGATGCTTTTGAGAAGATTAAAAATGAGATTATGCATGCAGTAGCCCTTGGACCAATTCGAACAGGTCCACGCATCAAAAATATGCTCTACACTGGAGCGGGGCACAATGGTCCTACATGGAGGCTCTGGAAGAAAGCACTAAGGGAAACTCGTGGTCATCCCCTGGGATTTTGGAGCAGGAGCTACAGAGGTTCTGAGGCCAATTACACCGTAACTGAAAAGGAGATACTGGCAGCATATGAAGGAGTTAGAGCTGCTTCGGAAGTGATGGGTACTGAGGCGCAGCTCCTCCTGGCGCCCCAATTACCGGTACTGCACTGGATGTTCATGAGTAATGCTCCTCCTATGCATCATGCCACCGATACTACCTGGAATAATTGGATTGCTTTAATCACCCAGAGGGCTAGGATAGGGAACCCAAATCGCCCTGGGATCATAGAAGCTATTACAGCATGTCCAGAAGGCACACATTTTGGAATGCCACCTCAAGAACTGGTGAAACGAGCCGAAGAAGCCCTCCATATAATCAACTGCCCGAGGCTGAAAAACAATATGCTGTGTTCACTGATGGCTCCTGCTGCCTTGTAGGAAACCGTCGGAGGTGGAAAGCTGCCATATGGAATCCTACACGGCTTGTTGCAGAAGCAGATGAAGGAGAATCAAGTCAGTTTGCAGAAGTAAAAGCCATCCAGCTGGCTTTAGATGTTGCTGAACGAGAAGGGTGGCCAAGACTCTATCTCTACACTGACTCAGGGATGGTAGCAAATGCCTTGTGGGGGGTGGCTAAAAGACTGGCAGCAGAACAACTGGCAGCGAAAGGGTAAGCCAATTTGGGTGGCTGACCTATGGAAAGACATCGCTGCTCGGGTAGGGAAATTGGCTGTGAAAGTGTGCCATGTAGATGCACACGTGCCTCTGAGTCGAGCTAATGAAGGACATCAACACAACCAACGAGCAGATGAGGCTGCCCAAGTGTTTAAAATAGACTTAGACTGGGAACACAAAGGTGAGCTGTTTTTAGCTCGATGGGCCCATGACGCCTCAGGTCATATAGCATAGGCCACTTGGCTAGTTAATACCGGGGGATCCATCAGTAGAGCTGGTCCTGCTCAGTCAGACCTTTTGCAGACAGTGGATGGGGATAAAGTCCCAGTAGTATGTGAAAGAAATCTGTTGGGAAAAAGTGTTTGGGTTTATCCTGCTTCAGGCAAGGGCAAACCTGTCCTTTTGCTCAGGGACCTGGACATACATGGTGTGTAATGATGGAAGATGGTGAAGTTCAGTATGTACCTCAAGGAAATCTAACACTGGGGGAAAACTCTTAATTTAATAACTTATAGACTCTGTGTAAAATATTATGAGAATGGAATAGGGGTGGAATGTTCTGGTTTGAGCAAGCTCTTTGCTGATTTTTTTTTTCCTTTCAGTGCACTTTTTAGCAGTGCCAGTGGACTGATAATAACCAAGGTCACTTCTGACTGTCTGCAGCCTCCCCCCCTAAGGGGGAGCAGATTAGACTGAAGACAGGATCAGCAAATCAGAATATTCCCTTCTCATAATATTTTCTCTATTTGGCTTTCAGTATAGGTTAAGACATCACGGAAGTCAAGCCTTTCTTTTTCCTTTTCCACTCACTTTTCTGCTTACTGTCACTTCTATCGCCCTCTCTTTGGCTCTCTCTTTTTTTCCCCATTTTTCTTTACAGCCGACACCTGAGGACCCCATCCATGCATTCAGACACTCCCCCCTTCAGCTGGGAGACCGTGAGAGTGGTTAGGGGAGGAGGGAGGGGATCCCATGTTGCACATTCCTTTGCAAATACATATATATGTTCCCCTGTCACTAATAATTAAAATCAATCTGTTTCACTTTTCAACCCAGAAAGCCTCTCTTTCTTATTTTTTTTCCCTTTTTCCTTACCTTGGGGGAGAGGGGGGGGAGGGGTGAATCAAGAGACTGCCAACTCGGTGCCAAACTGACACAACTGTTTAATATCTTCATTAATGATATTGACAGTGGCATTGAGAGCACCCTCAGCAAGTTTGCTGATGATACCAAGCTGGGTGGTGTGGTCGATATGCCAGAGGGAGGGGATGCCATCCCCAGGGACCTGGACAAGCTCGAGAATTGGGCCCAAGGGAACCTCATGAGGTTCAGCAAGGCCAAGTGCACAGTCCTGCACCTGGGCCAGGGCAACCAGAGATGTCAATACAAGCTGGGGGAAGACATGCTAGAGAGCAGCCCTGTGGAAAAAGACCTGTGGGTACTAGTGGATCCAAAGCTGGACATGAGCCACCAATGTGCAACTGCAGCCCAGAGGGCCAGCCACATCCTGGGCTGTATGAAAAGAAGTGTGGCCAGCAGATCAAGAGAGGTGATTCTGCCCTTCTAGTCTGCCCTGGTGAGACCTCACCTGGAGTACTACATCCATCTCTGGAGCCCCCACCACAAGAAAGATGTCGACCTGCTGGAGCATGTCAAGAGGAGGGCCATGAAGATGATGAGAGGGCTGGAGCACCTCTCTTATGAAGAAAGGCTGAGGGAGTTGGGGTTGTTCAGCCTGAAGAAGAGAAAGCTCTGGGGGGACCTTATAGCAGCCTTCCAGTACCTGAAGGGGGCCTACAGAAAGGCTGGGGAGGGGCTTTTTATAAGAGCACATAGTGATAGGACAAAGGGTAATGGTTTGAAACTGCAGGAGGAGAGATTTAGGTTAGAGATCAAAAGGAAATTATTTAGTGTGAATGTAGTGAGACACTGGAACAGGTTGCCTAGAGAAGTTGTGGAGGCTCCATCCCTGGGGGCGTTCAAGCTCAGGTTGGATGGGGCTCTGAGCAACCTGATCTACTGGGAGGTGTCCCTGCCAATTCCAGGGAGTCGGGACTCAATGACCTTTAAGCTCCCTTCCAACTCTAACCATTCTATGATTCTATGATTCTAAGAGACAGGGAACTACTAGAGACATTCCAGTGGAGGGCAGCATAGATGATTGGGGGATAGGAGCATCTCCCTTATGAGGAAAAGCTGAGAGACCTGGGACTCTTTAACACAGAGAAGGGAAGGCTAAGGGGAGACCTTATTAATGCCTATAAGTATCTAAAGGGTGGGTGCAAGGAGGATGGAGTCAGACCCTTTTCAGCAGTTCCCAGTGACAGGATGAGGGGCAACGGGCACAAGCTGTAACATAGGAAGTTCCATTTAAATATGAGGAAAAACTTCTTTATGGTTAGGGTGACAGAGCACTGGAACAGGCTGCCCTGAGAGGTTGTGGAGTCCCCTTCTCTAGAGATACTCAAGACCCGCCTGGATGCAGGCCAGAGTAATGTGCTCTAGGGGATCCTGCTGTAGCAGGGGAGTTGGACTAGATGATCTCTAGAGGTCTCTTCCAACTCTGACAATTCCATGATTCTGTGAGTTTACCATACAAAACGAAACATGAGGTGCAGAAAAGTGTTGAATATTTAAATGCCATAGAAAGGTTTTGAACCTGATTATAAGTATTTCACTTCCTGAAATTCCATACTCTTTTATGTGAAGAGTCCTAATTTTTTGTCCTAGTCTGAGCCGGGGTGCTGATTTTTTTTTTTTCTTTCAGTGAACTTCTTTAGCAGCGCCAGTGGACTGATAAAAACCAAGGTCACTTCTGAGTGTCTGCAGCCTCCCCTTCTACGGGGGAGCAGATTAGAGCAAAGGCAGGATCAGCAAATCAGAATATTCCCTTCTCATAATATTTTCTCTATTTCGCTTTCGGTATAGCTTAAGACACCATAGAAGTCAAGCCTTTCATTTCCTTTTTCTCTCTTTTTTTCTGCTTACTGTCGCTTCTATTGCCCTCTCTTCAGCTCTCTCTTTTTTTTTTTTTCATTTTTTTTCTTTACAGCCGACATACGAGGACCCTGTCCCTACACCTGGACACTCCCCCCTTCAGCTGGAGTCACCAGGGAGAAGAGTTGCTGTGAGAGTCGCTGGGGGAGGAGGGAGGGGATCGGGTGTTGCACATCCCTTTACAAATATGTATGTATTCCCCTATCACTAATAATTAAAGTAATCTGTTTCACTTTTCAACCCAGAAAGACTCTCTTTCTCATTTTTCTCCCTCTTTCCCTACCTTAGGGGAGGGGGGGGGTGAATTGAGAGTGTTATTGTTATTGGTTTGACTGCCAACTTGGTGCCAAACGGTGACAGTTTTATATTGTATTTTCTATTTTTTCTATAAACTGACTCATCGTAGAAGGTAGCTTATTGGCGTTTTTGTTCATTTGTTTATTTGTTTCTTTGCTTCCAGGAATACAAACCTAGGATTGCTTTCAGTAATGGGATTACACTTTCAGAAAACCTTACAATAATATCCTGTGTGATATTTTTGTGATTTTTTCATATTTTCAGAAATAGTTGTTTGGTACATGAGGACGGAAGACCTCTTTCTTACATAAAACTAGTATACTTTTTTCTTCTCATCTAATCAGTTTCATGTTTCCACTGAAGCACCAGTGACATGTATACAAGTAGCTAAATAATGGGCTGATCAATTCATGGCTGATTATTGGGAAATTATTACAGGAAAATTTTAAAAAAATTGTTATTGTATTTAATATGAAAATTTTGTGTTAATTTCCAAATAAAATGGACTTTAATTAACTTTATGGCAATCCAAGTGTTCTGCTTAAACTCCTATAAGTTGGGGTATCTTTGCAGATAGTAATACTTATGTATTTCCCACAAACTTTGATTTTGCTTGTGCCATTACATTAACTACTGTATCTTTAATTAATTATTTACACTAGCGCTTGAAATTACCAAACCTGTTAAGAATGTACCTGAAGCTAAAAACACATTATTTCTAACAAGACACTTTTGGTAGCTAACAAATGACAATGATGTAGAAAATCTTTGATATATTCTCTAAGAGTGCTAATACACTGCCCCACTGTTCTCATTTTCAGGATCTTCACCCAAAGATCACGTGAGTGTTTCCTTGAGATATCTTGCATTGGATTACTGTAAGTGATTTTCATTTTAACATAATATCCTCAGTGAGAGAAAAACATTGGGTTTTTGGTGGTTTGTTTTTTTTTTTTTTTGTTTTAATTTGCATCTGTCCTGGTTTGAGCAAGGATGAAGGCAATTTTCCTTTTATTGATTTTTTTTTTCTTCGGTGAACTCTCTTTTAAGTAGCACAGCAAGTTTTCCAGCTAGTGAACTGGTAACGCCTGAATGTTTATAGTTTCTGCCAAGACACCAAGGACACTTTGCTCTGCTTGTTGAATTTCCTGCTTTGGACACTAAAGGACCAGAAGACTCATATCTACAACCCTCCCATAGGGAGGAGTGGACTAGACAGATGGTAAAACTGACCAACCAAAGTATCGCATCAATATATTTGTTTGACTTGGTATAAAGTCAGGGATCACAGAAGTCAAGCCCCTTCCTCTTCTTGTTTCTTTCCCTTTTCTTCTATTCCTGGCCAGCATCCAGGGAGGACTCCGTCTATCCATCTTCTTTGATCCCTATGCCCGTGTGTTCCTGACCTTCATAACTCTACCCTCAGCTCCTATTTGATCTACCACTCTCCCTGGAAGCGGTCTGGGATATTTTGGAACTGCTCGCAGCTAAGGAGAGTGAAGTGGGAGTTGCTGGAGTTTGGGGGGAGTTAATAGTGTTTTGCACATCCTTGCAGATACTTGTATATATTTGTACATATTTTTCTTATAATTATTATTTAATTAAAGATGTTTTGTTTAGTTTTCGATCTGAGAAGTCTATCTCCTCCTTATTCTCTCTCTCCTTCCCTACTTGGGTGGGAGGAAGAGGGGGTCAAGAGCATTGTTGTCATTGATTTAATTGCTGAGCCTGAGTCAACTGTGACAGTATCTCAGCGCTGCCAACCAATAAGTTTTCTTCAAAAGTGGAGTGCTGCAACAATAGGTCTATTCAAAGACAGATAACAGAATGTTCTTTTTCTCCATTCAAGAAAACAAGGTAAAGTGAACTACAGCTCCAGTAAAACCATTTTGATCTGAAGTTAGACAGTCCTACTCTCCCACGTGAAGACAGTTTCAAGTTGCCAAGTAAAAATTTATTTGATTATTAAAGAAGAATCAAATTACAGATGTACTTTAGTTTGGTGTATGAAATTTATATGGATGTTATTTGAAAAACTTCCTCCTTTCTACCTCCAAAAGGCAAAGGAGTGGAAGAGCTTTCAACTAAAAAAAAGTTGTCTTGTAACAATGATTATGCACAACTGAGAATAATTGTTCAAGTTTGTAATTTCTATAGAGAAAGCTTTCAGAAAGTGAAAATACTCACTATAAGGTCAACTTCATGTGAAACAAAAAATCTATGAATTCATTAATGTTTCCTGTAGATTAAAATACATAAAGAGCATGACTTGGTATGATTAATAATCTCTGAGACTGAAATATTGTGACAGTAGTCAAAGCCAACATTTGTTCATCCTGAAAAGACAATAATAAAACTATTTTTAGTGTCAGAGAAAAAAACGTAATAGCTTTGAAGTGAAGCTTACATATGCTTCTTGTTTTTCTAAGCTGTGAAGGAGATTTCAGGAAATTAAAGTGGACACAAAAAAAAGGCTAGAATCTGATAAGAAGGTACAATAAGATTATCCAAAGCTTTGTTTTGGTTTGAAAAGGAAATTAGTATTAAAATATTAAATTAAAAAAATAATATTAAAAGTTCTGCAATATTCTGAATGCTGGAAGAAAAAAGGAAGTAACATTTTTGAATAAATAAATGTCTTATTTCATAAAGATAAATACAATATGGTAATATATTGATGAAAGATTATAAAGTGAAGGTTGTTAAAATAAAGAAGAATAAATAAAATACTCCAGGTGGGGTCTCACAAGGGTGGAGTAGAGGAGGAGGATGACCTCCCTTGATCTGCTGGCCATGTTTCTTTTGATGCAGCCCAGGATGCAGTTGACTTTCTTTTTTTTCTGGCACAAGTCCAGGTAGATTACATCAGTTGCTCTCCCCTTGTCCACTGACACTGTGACCCCATTGTCAAAAGCCACCAAACTTGTCAGGCATGATCTGCCCTTAATGAAGCCATTCTGGTTACCACCAGCCATCTCCACATTTTCCATGTGCCTTAGCAGAGCCTTAAGGAGGATCTCTTCCATGATCTTGCCAGGCACAGAGGTGAGACTGAATGGCCTGTAGTTCCCTGGGTCTTTCTTTTTTCCCTTTTTGAAAATGGGGGTTATGTTTCCCCTTTTCCAGTCAGTGGGAACTTCACCACCCAACTATGACTTTTTAAATATGATGGAAAGTGGCTTTGCAACTTTATCCATCAGTTCCCTCAGGAGCTGAGGATCATAGAATCATCAAGATTGGAAAAGACCTTCAAGATCATCAAGTCCAACCGTCTGCCCTACAACCCCTAACCATTAAACCATCTCCCAAAACATCACATCTACCTGTTTTTTTAAAACCTCCAGGGACAGTGCCTCTACCACCTCCTCGAGCAGCCTGTTCTGATATGAAGTTAAGTGCAAAAACTGACATTACTCTTTATTTCTTTATCTAGACCAAAATTTGATAGCATTTTGAATAATTTAAATCTTTTCAAATGTACTAGAAAACAAAAATTTAATTTTTTTTTTTTCATTTGAAAAGCAAAGACACAGCTTGGATCCATTAAAAAATAAAGAGAAAGTTTCTAATTCAATTTACTGGATCCAGGCTCTTCAGACACCTTCTGAGCTCTGTGCCCCTTCCATCAATACTAGCAATAAAATGCTTTCATAGTCCCTGAGTATTGACCTGAACTGCTAGCTTTGCACATTGCACATCGATCTTTGTGTTCTTAAAGGGATATTCTTGTAATCAGATAACTCTTACATGTCTTGCTATCTGCCCAGAAGTCTTTCAGATTAGTAATTCTCTGTTAACGTTTTGACTTTTTCTTCAGAAGTGAGGTTTTATGATGAATATGTAAAATAACATAGCAGTACAAAATATAATTAATTTCAGAAGACATATCTGAAAATACTATGTTCAGAGAAAAACTGCAGTATGAAATGGATTTCATATGAGAGAAATATGAGTTTCTGAAGCTCTTCAGCTTTGAAAGTAAAGATTTAGATGGATATAATCAAGTTCTACAAAATTAGGAAGAACTAAGATAATCCAATGTTCACTCTTCTAATAGAAGAAAAGAAAAAAGAAATAAAATATAACAAAATGAAAAAACAAAAACAAAAACAAACAAACAGAAAAAAAAAAGCATTAAAAGAAGCTAATAGGAGTTTCTTTCTCACAGAACAGGTAACAGCAACTTTGAGGAACTTGCCAAAACATATCATAGATGCAACCTGAAGAATCAGATACTTGATCTGCTTTCAGGCTTTTCTAAGTATCTGCTCATGGCAGCAACTGGAGGCAGACCACTGGGCTAGATAGTCTCATTTCATATCAGTGTCTGTTATTGGGTTTACTTTGAGGAAACAAGACTAAGAAAACATAGTTAATCTGAAGATACAACGAACTATGTTTATGCCTAACTGTATTCCAGTTTAGAAGAGTATTTATCAAATGTTTAATATGAACATCACTTGCAAATTATCATAGGTAATTTACTTAGGTGTCAGGAGAGCAAACCTTTGGCACTGGCACCCAACCTAACTGCTCTGAAACTTGTTTTCAACTGCACCTGTCTGATAAAATCTGGTTTAAAAGGCGTTGGAGATGGGTCCATTTATTGCACTTGCCTTTTAAATCTTGCATGCCCATGCTTGTGTCTATTCCCTTTTATTTTCTTCATTCATTGCAACAGTATACTGACATCAGTTTAATGACTCATATTTTTAAGAAGTTATCTCCTGTCTTCTATCCACATTTATCTTTGGTTCTTATGAAAGTACCCTTTTTTCAAGATTCCTCATGCTCATTTTCAAAACATGAACTGTGCTGTTATAGTATTAACACATGAAAAAAACAAGGAATAGTGTATCCAGAAGTAGGCAACCAATATAGTGAAAGGTCTTGAGGGCAAAGCTTAGGAGGAGTGGCTGAGGTGATTTAGTTTATTCAGCTTGGAGAAAAAAAAAGCTAAAGGATGACATCTTCACAGCTTACAACTTCCTCAAGATGGTAAGCAGAGGAGGAGGTGCTGATCTTCTCTCTCTAGTAATCAGTGACAGGACACCAGGAAATGGAATAATGCTGCACTGGGAGAAGTTCAGATTGGACATTAGGAAAAGATTCTTCCTTGAGAGGGTTGTCAGTCATTGGCACAGACTCCCCAGGGAAGTGGTCATAGCACCAAGCCTGTCAGAGTTCACGGATCATCTGAACAATGCTCTTAGTAATATGGTTTAGTTCTAGGTAGTCCTGAGAGGAGCAGGGATTTGGACTCTGTGATCCTTATGGGTCCCTTCCAACTCAAGATATTCCATGATTCTATGATTCTATTATAACTGTGCTAAGACACTCAGAAAAGAGAAATGCATGAATTCATTGAAATTCTTGCCATTATTCTTTGTTAGTATTTAAATTTTTAAAATATAACTTAAATAAAAGTATCAGGTTTTAGCTGCACAGTAGAAACCACCTGTCCAAATAGACTTAAAGGTATTACTAGTGACAGTTAGCATGTTTCTGAGCTGACAAAATTCTGCAGGATAAAACATATCTTGACTGTTCTGCAGATGTTTGCTGTCAGAAAGCATATGGCAGTTATGGAGTTCATTTCTGTTGGGGTGGATTTTTGTTCTGCTTAGGGTTGGTTTTGGTTGGTTGGTTGGTTTTCTGGTGTGTTGTGGTTTTTTTTTTGTTTGGGGTTTTTTTGGTGTTTTGGGTTTTTTTGATGTTTTGGTGGTGGTGGTGGTCTTTTGTAACTGGAAGCAACTGATCTGTATATCCCTTTAGGCTGACCTTCTCCCACTTCATTGCCTCCTTCCCAGTTACTGATTCCAGGGTCCATTCCTACAAGAACTTTTTTTCTGATATTAATATTTTCCTTTCACAATCCTCATGGCAGTTTAGCATCTTTTAGTCTGTCTGTTGCTATCCATCCTAACTTTCGCTATAAATGTCATGTCCAGCAATTGATACTAATATCCAAAAGGTATGGATATGGAAGAGGAAAGCTAGTAAAAAGCACCTGCCCACCTTCCAATAAAATCACTAGTCTCTGCTTGAAAACATAGAGGCTAAAAATTCCCAATGAAATAGATATAAGAGTTTTAATAGGAACAAACCAGCAGATGTTCCTCTGATCTGATTCTAGGAAATGGTTGTTTGGGTTTTTTGTTTGTTTTGTTGGGGTTTTATTTGGGTTTGGTTTTGGTTTTTTTTTTTTAATTGTTCTTTCAAAAAAATCAATCTAGGGCAAACACTGAGTGGGAAATGAAATTGGAGACCAGAAAAATTTAGCTAAAGAGTGAAGATGTGAGTAACTCTAAGATCTGGAAAACAGACTCATAATAGAAAATTATGAATGGCCTTTACTATTAGAAAATTATGGCTTCTCCCTACATCAAGAACTGTGTTTAGCTATGACAGTAATTTTATGTTACAGTTTATATTCATTCCAAATAAATGAAGCCCATTAGGTTAAGATGGTTGAGTCATCATAGAATCATAGAATGTCTTGGGTTGGAAGGGACCTAAAAAGGTAATCTAGTCCAACCCCCCTACAATAAGCACGGACATCTCACACTAGAACAGTTTGCTCACAGCCCCATCAAGCCTGACCTTGAATGTCTCCAGGGATGGAGCCTCCACCACCTCTCTAGACAACATGTTCCAGTGATGCACCACCCTCATATTAAATAACTTCTTCCTAGTGTCCAACCTAAATCCACCATTACACCTTGTTCTATTGTTACATGCCCTAGTGAACAGGTCTTCCCCAGCCTTCTCATAGTCCTCTTTCAGATATCGGAAGGTTGATATAAGGTCTCCCCGGAGTCTTCTCTTCTTCAGGCTGAACAACCCCAACTCCCTCAGCCTTTCTTCATAAGAGAGGTGCTCCAGCCCTCTCATCATCTTCATGGCCCTCCTCTTGACATGCTCCAGCAGGTCGACATCTTTCTTGTGGTGGGGGCTCCAGAGATGGATGTAGTACTCCAGGTGAGGTCTCACCAGGGCAGACTAGAGGGGCAGAATCACCTCTCTTGATCTGCTGGCCACACTTCTTTTCATACAGCCCAGGATGTGGCTGGCCCTCTGGGCTGCAGTTGCACATTGGTGGCTCATGTCCAGCTTTGGATCCACTAGTACCCACAGGTCTTTTTTCACAGGGCTGCTCTCTAGCATGTCTTCCCCCAGCTTGTATTGACATCTCTGGTTGCCCTGGCCCAGGTGCAGGACTGTGCACTTGGCCTTGCTGAACCTCATGAGGTTCCCTTGGGCCCAATTCTCGAGCTTGTCCAGGTCCCTGGGGATGGCATCCCCTCCCTCTGGCATATCAACCACACCACCCAGCTTGGTGTCGTCAGCAAACTTGCTGAGGGTGCTCTCAATGCCACTGTCAATATCATTGATGAAGATATTAATCAACACAGGTCCCAGTACGGATCCCTGAGGGACAACACTTATCACCATTTTCCATCTGGACACTGAGCTATTGATCACTACCCTCTGGTTGTGACCATCCAGCCAGTTCCTTATCCACTGAACAGTCCACCCATCACACTCATATCTCTCCAATTTAGAGAGAAGGATGCTGTGAGGGACCATGTCAAAGGCCTTGCAGAAATCCAGATAGATGACATCCACTGCTTTTCCCTCGTCGACTGATGTAGTTACACCTTTGTAGAAAGCCACTAGGTTGGTCAAGCAGGATTTGCTCCTGGTAAAGCCATGCTGGCTGTCCTGAATCACCTTCCTGTCATCCATGTGCCTTAGCATTTCTTCTAGGAGGATCTGTTCCATGATCTTCCCAGTCACAGAAGTGAGGCTGACAGGTGGGTAGTTCCCAGGGTCATCCTTTCTACCCTTTTTAAAGATGGGACTGGAAGATGAACTGGGGAGCCCAAAACTGGATGCAGTATTCCAGCTGTGGCATCACCAGGGCAGAGTAGAGAGGGAGAATGACCTCTCTCCATCTACTGGTCACACTCCTATGCACCTGAGGGTTTCATTGGCCCTCTTGGCCACAAGGGCACATTGCTGGCTCATGGCTAATTTACTATCCACCAGGACTCCCAGATCCTTCTCCTTGGACCTGATTTCCAGCAGGTTCACCCCTAACCTATATTGGTGCATGGGGTTCTTCATCCCCAGGTGCAGGACCCTACACTTTCCCTTGTTGAACCTCATTAAGTTCTTCTCTGCCCAGCTCTCCAGCCTGTCCAGGTCACGCTGGATGGCAGCACAGCCCTCTGGAGTTTCACCACCTTTCCCAGTTTGGTATCATCAGTGACCTTGCTAAGGATACACTCTGTCCCCTCATCTAGGTAATTGATGAATACGTTGAACAAGACCAGACCAAATAGTGACCCCCTGGGGACACCACTGGTTACAGGCCTTCAACTTCACCCTACTCCATTGATCACCCTAATCCATTGTCACACAGCCAGCTCTCAATCCACATCACTGTCCACTCATCTAGCCCACACTTCCTGAGTTGCTTAATGAGGATATTATGGGAGACAGTGTCAAAAGCCTTGCTGAAGTCAAGGTAGACAACATCTGCTGCTCTTGCCTCATCCAGCCAACAAGTTATGGCATTACAGAAGGCCGGCAGATTGGTCAAGCATGATTGACCCTTGGTAAATCCATGTTGACCACTGCATTACAGAAGGCCAGCAGATTGGTCAAGCATGATTGACCCTTGGTAAATCCATGTTGACCACTCCCAATAACTTTCTGTTCTTCAACATGTTTAGAGACGACAGCCAGAACGAGTTGCTCCATCACCTTCCCAGGGACAGAGGTGAGACCAACCGGTCTGTAGTTCCCTGGGTCCTCCTTCTTGTCATTTTTGAAGACTGGGGTGACATTTCCTGTCCTCCAGTCCTCAGGCACCTGTCCTGTTCTCCATGACCTTTCGAAGATGCTGGAGAGTGGCTCAGCAATAACATGTGCCAGCTCTTTCAGCACTCGTGGCTGCATCCCATCAGGGCCCATGGACTTGTAGATGTCCTGTTTGGCCAAGTGGCCTCTAACCTGGTCCTCCTCTACTGGAGGAAAGTCCTCCTCTCTCCAGACCTTTCCCCTTGCCTCCAGGGTCTTGAATTCATGGGGGACAGCTTTATTAGTGAAGACTGAAGCAAAGAAGGCATTCGGTAACTCTGCCTTCTCTGTGTCTTCCACCACCAGGGCACCCACCTCATTCATCAGGGGGCCTACATTTTCCCTAGTCTTCCTTTTTCTATTGGTATACTGAAAAAACCTCTTGTTATTTTTAACTTCAATGGCCAAGTTGAGTTCTGCTTGGGCCTTGGCCCTAGTACTTTTCCCCCTGCATAGCTTCACTAAATCTTGGTATTCCTCATATGTTGCCAACTCCCTGGTTTATGGCATGATATTTTGGTCCTTGGATGATGGGCACATGCAGAGTATTTTAAGTCTGCCTCTTTTATAGCACCTGACCCCGCCTCCCCTGGTGAGGTTCAGCCTACTTTGTACAGACTCAGTGTTGGATTCAGGAATGTTCTGGAAATGAGTCGGTGGGGCATGGGGGTACAGGTTATCACTTGCCTCTCCCCCCACCCATCCAGATTGACTGAGCAGTTACGTTTATTTTCATGGATGTGCTCTGTTCTTAAACAGGAAAGTAGTCTTTCACCAGATGGCACTGCTCCTCCACAGAGTTCTCTTGCGGGCCACTGTTCCTTATCAAATAAGGACAGCGTCCCATTTATCGGGGTGGTTACCGAATGAGGGACTCTCTTTGTGAGAACAGGGTCCAGGTGGCTTATCAAATGGGGACCCCACCCAAGCACAATGTCCAGTTTGTCAGGGCAGCTATTTTGAGACAATTATTCATTTTGGGACTCTACAAGAGGTCTGAACCCTAAAAGGCTCAGAAACTGGATAATTTTTCTGAAAAACTACAGAATAATCAGTATTTATTGTAAGACACAACAGTCCCATCCTACTCAATAACACACTCCATCTCCAGCAGTATGGTAAATCTCAGTAAATCATTTTTGTCTCTTGGAATAACTCCATAGTCACTGATATAAAGACTAGACAGCTGTAGGCACACTCAGTATCTATTACTGACACTGTTTTACATGGGAGAAAATGCCTAGGGTTTCACATACATCTGAATTCACTGGGATTCACAGGCAGAGAACAACTCTTTCAAATGTGATTTAGGGCAATCACAGGAGGAAGAGTCACTATAGCTTCTGGTACACATCCAAAAGACTGTTGTGTGTTTTATCTACAGAATGTTTCATATGAAGATTGTTTTAAAATATGCAAATAGCTCTTGAAGGAGCAGGAACTTTTTTACTGTTTTTCCTTGTTAAGGCTAATGCTGTACAAATTTTATAAACTCTATTTTTAAGAATTCCAGATAAAGCATATCCATGATACTTAAAACACAGATATGAAGGATATTTTACTTAGTTAAACATCTTTGTAATAATTAAGCTATGTCTTATAAAACCTTTAGTAGCTGTGAAAAAGAAGGTATCATTCACCTTCCTGTGTGGAACCATAAAACTTTACCAGACTAAAGCAGCCATTCCCTTAAGGATAGTTAGCAAAGATTTCTGTTAATAAATTGAGAAACTGGAAATGTCAAATAGAGAAAATAAGTTTATGAGGAGTAGCTCCTTATAAGTGCATGTATTGCATGATTGACTGACCAAATGTTTTGTCAAGATTTCCCTCCTTGTGAATATCCAAAGTGGAAGATTCTTCAAGAAAAATAACAGTTGTGGGAACCTGGACTGGGGGCTTTCATCAATTGCTCAGGTAAATAAAAGGAGGTCTGCCAGGACTGCCTGACTGGATGCTGGAGCTCCAAAGAACCAATCAGGCCATCAGCCTACTGATACCACAGGAAAATATTTGGTGGCATTTCAGATTTCAAATTTTTATGTGGCCTGATTCAGTGTCATTCTGCCAAACAGCAGGCCAAAGTGATCTGACATAACTTTTGTAAAATCAATAGACAGTGGATGTATATTCCATATAAACTGAAAAAGAACCAGTCTAGGTTTCAAGATGAAACCTGTTTTGTTTTGTTTTGTTTTGTTTTTTGGGTTTTTTTTGACTGAACAGCAAGATTTATTATTCTTTCTTGGACATGTGCAAAATAAACTCTTTTGAGAAACCATACTCACTGTTTTTGGCACAAACACTATGTGTATCAACACACAGGGAGCTTTATAGATGCACAAAATGTAGCTGTGCTGCTCAGAATATAAGGAAACATTTAAAAAGTAAGGTCATATTGCCTATGGGTGACAATATAGGAATAGGGAAGGATTACATAGGATCAGTTGTTTCTGGTCAGATGCCTGAATCTAGGAAACATGTGTTGCTACAAAAATAATTTAACTCAAAGAAATAAAGGAAAACTATTTTGAGCATCAAAACACAAAGTAACAGCAGTAAAAAAGAAATTCAAAAGTTCTGGCAGAATGGTATTTGTCTGGAAGAAATGAAATACAATGTTCACACACAGTGATTCCCCAAAATTCAGAGTAACAAATTATTAAGTTGATTCTCATTTCCAGATGCTAAGGAAACAAGTATTTTCAGCTGGAATAAAAAAATGTCAAGCAAAGACTTTTCCTCTACATATTTGCTTTACTTGCTAGCAGAAAAGGAGAAAGGGTCCCTCTTCTGCAAGGCAGTTTAAATCAAGGAAGTAGATTGCTGTTCCATTTTCTCCATATGAAAAATAGCCTAAGCAATTCCAAGCCAGTCAGTCAGTCATAGAGGCACATTTTAAAGGCTTATGTTCTGAGTTCTGTAGCTTAGGGAGTACAGCTATGTGATCTTTGTCATTTGTACCTCAGTGTGGGCCTGAAGCTGTTCTATACACAATGGAAGTGTCTGCTCTAGCTCACCTATTTGCTTTAATTGTATCCATGCTTCACCTGAGCAGCATGCCCTGCTGACCCCTTGTTCCCACTATTGCACAGTTTTATTTCTGACTTGCAAGCTTAATCATGGAATCATAGAATCATCCTGGTTAGAAAGGACCTTGAAGATCATCAAGTCCAACCATAACCTAAATCCACCTACTATAACCTAATCTACCTGTTCAGTGCTTAAATAATGTCCCTAAGTGCTCTATCTATATTTCTTTTAAATACTTCCAGGGATGGTGACTCTACCACCTCCCTGGGCATCCCATTCCAGTGTCTAACCACTTTCTCAGTAAAGAAATTCTTTCTAATATCCAGTCTATACCTCCCCTGGTGCAACTGCAGGCCATTTCCTCTTGTCCTGTCATTATTCAGTTGAGAGAAGAGGCCAACTGCCACTTCCCTACAACCTCCTTTCAGGTAGTTCTTGAGAGGAATGAGGTCACCCCTCAGCCTCCTCTTCTTCAAACTAAACAACCCCATTCCCCTCAGCCTCTCCTCGTAGGACTTATCCTCCAGGCCTTTCACCAACCTGGTAGCTCTTCTCTGGACATGCGCCAGCAACTTGACATCCTTCTTGTAGTGGGGGGCCCAGAACTCAACATAGTATTCAAGGTGTGACCTCACCAATGCTGAGTACAGAGGCACAATCACCTCTCTACTCCTGCTGGCCACACTATTCTTGATGCGGACCTGGATGCTGTTGGCCTTCTTGGCCACCTGGGCACACTGCTGGCTCATGTTAAGTTGGCTGTCAGCCAGCACCCCCAGGTTCTTCTCCACCCTGGAGCTTTCCAACCACTCATCCCCAAGCCTGTAATGCTTCACCCAGAATGGCTGACCTCACGCAAAGTCTGCCTTAGGATTGAAGTAATGAGGGTGATTCCACTGCCTTGAATTACGAGCAAGAGGCACTCTATCCCTCCCATCAGGTGCTTCCATAGTTTGTACATACTCAAGCAAGTAACTCTCCCCTCTCTGCAATACCTGGACTATGAGTTTTCTTCTGGGTTTGCCAATTCTAAATGGGTATGTGTTGTGAGTTTAACACACTCACATGAGCTCACAGCAATGAGCGCTGAAGAGGTGGGATTCAGGTTAAAGCCCGAGCCACCACTTTGACACTGGGCATGTCATTTATATACTCCTTTGAACTAAACTCATTTTTCACATGAAATAGAGTTTTCTCTATTCATGGTACATTTTAATTAAGATATATGTGGAACAGCACCATAAGCAGAATAAGTTACCTTACCGCTGGAAAATATCTAGGAAATGCCACCAGAGAGATAGCAGGTGATGAACTTCAATGTATTCTTTTATTGCTTTCTCTGGTTCATCACGAGAGACAGTTGGCAATTTTTTTATGTGAGAAACTGAATAATGAAATTTTTTACTTCCTTCCTGGCTTTGCTTTTATCCTTACCATGAAAGGTAATACTTGCTGTCAAAGATAGAGTGATCTTGATGTCTTTTAGACACCAGAGTCCTCTAAATCTCTTGAATGGTTTATGACTATCAGACACAATTGCTCTCTCTACTGAAAACAACTCACCCTAGTTAAGAGAAGGTCCTTCCCTTTCTGTAGTAAGACTCTGAATTACTATGGGTGTGGAGGTGTGTTCTGTTTTGGAGCTGTGGAAGAACAAGTATAATCAGCTGATTTTTAAAATTTTACTGGATATGCAGCAAACTATATCTAATTTTAAAAGGCAGTAGACTTACAGACATACATACTTTAAAATTTGTAGTTTTTAAACTAAAAATCTGTAGTTTTATAAGCACTTTCTGTCTCACCTAAATAAAATGAATGAAAAAATATTATAAAAATTAATGTCTCTGAAAACTGCAAGTACAACTCATGCATTTGTCACCAGGTTTTAAAGCACATATTTTTGAAAGGTGTTTAAAATGTTTTTCTTGCTCTTACAATTTTCTTTCTTCATTCCTCAAAGTAGGACATGGAAAGCAGAGTACATCAGATCTATTTGTACAATTAGAGACTTAGACAAAGCCTCCTCTATGTGTGGTTGTTTCAAATCCCTTTTGAACGTTTTGTGCAGCTGTACAGTTAAGTCTATGGCAGGACAATTTCTTATACAATCATTGATTTATTAATTGACTTAGAAATGCTAAGAGATGTTTTATATATAACCCTTATCAGAACTGAAAAAGGTATGCAAGAGTTCTTTGATTGAAACACTAGGCTGACCCTTTTTGGACTTAACCCTTTTGTTATTTATCTAGCCACAAGGGACACTGTCTTAAAAGATAGTCTCCAACCTCCTCATTCCATCCTCAGGCACTCCTGGATGGCAACTTAAAAAATTATTAATCACTGCCTAGTTAAGTTTTTATTTTTTTATTAAGGGGCCTGATATATCCCCCTTGGGGCAGCCTTGGAAGCCATTTCTCATTTATGATCACAGACAATGACTTTCTTCCCCAAAAGGAGTCATAAATTCAAATGCATTGAATGTGAGACATTCAGATAGCATAATAGTAAGTGCCATGCAACTATCTTAAGTAAGACACTACTCCTATTGTAGTTATTAAATATTGCTTGAAAATTTGATAGCATCTGCAACATGATTTTCAGTCACCACTGAAGTCTTCAGTGTTGGAAGATGTGGTATTGCAACGTATAAGTACAAAAAATATATTCAAAGCTGATATAAAGGATCTGACATATTCACAAATATCTTCTTCAGTCTAAATCTTCAGCTTTCAGTGAGAAAATTTCAGCTGCAATTTCCACACCATATTATTATTTATATTTTGTAGTATTTTGCTATATATTTTAATTTCCCTCTGCAAAAAACCAAACCAAAACAAAACAACAAAAGCTACACAACAGGAATCTCTACTTAAGTGTACCTAAATCTGAGGTGCAAGAAAGGGGTTGTCTTTTAATATATTTGAATTGATGAGGTCTTTGGTGATTTTCTTTCTACTGTATGTAGAAACTATGTGAAGAATTCTTCAGGAGAAGATGATATTAATATAATGCTTATTGGGATATTTGTGTTATTTCTGAAGTTTTACTCATGGCAGAAAATGGAACCTGAACCCCACTTATTTTCATACAATAAAACATATTAGGTTCCATAGACCTTTTTTTTTTTTGGGGGGGGGGTTGGGGTTGGAGTTTAGGATGTAGAAGGAGAGTGGAGAGGGAGGAAATACTGTATATATGAGCTCAAGAAGTCTATAATTTATGTGGGGAAAAAACCAACAGTTTCTTCCAAACTGTATTTATGGAAAAATATTTGAGAATGCAAAGTCTTGGAACTAGTTATAGAATCACTTTATAAAAAAATTTCACATGGGTCCTTTAGGAACACCTCTAAGAAGGGTTTCCATTATTTAGAACTTTATTTTTTACATGTGTTTCAACATAAATCTTCTCAAATGCACGGTGTTAATTTCTTTCTTATAAGCTAGGCACCAGCTAGTTCCTGTATGGCTTAAAGAGGAAAAGATGTGACAGTCTTGGTACTTCTCTAGTCCTCTTCCTTAGATAATTTTAAGTTCAAAACCTTTTTATGGTCTAGTACCTGGATAGAGGACCCATCTTGCCAGTGAAGATAAAGTATTCCATGTTCTTCAAATGATGAATACCTAATTATAAAACATTTTCATTAAAATATATTGGATAATTAATATTAATATTGAACTGCTCCTAAGTAGATCCATGGATTCTGAAAAACTAGCAAAACACCTGTAATAAATTTAACTAATAAAGAAATTTGAATTAAAGAGAAACCTTTTCTGAGGCATTCTCTGACAATGAAAACAAGACGAAATAATTTAATAAGATATTTCTCAATTTATTCAATTCACTTGAAAGGCCAAGGCTTTTAAAAATTATTTGCTTTTTAAATGATTCAGTCCGAGAAATTTTAATCTGGCAGAAGTCATCTTCAGTTTAATTTTATATCATCTGTCCAGAAACTTAATTAATGGAATATTAGTTGCATTTGCAAGTCTTACCTATCTCTCTAGGTTAACAATCTATCTTTCATTCCTGCATGCTAATGAGAAAAATAAATGCAGGTAATAATAAATTTTGGATATTATCCAAGAGGAAATAAAATATTTCCAAGCCCCAATACAACTTCGTTAGTGTATGCTCATAGGTTTCTTAAAAAAAAAAATAAAAATGCAATGAGCAAACTCCCACCCTCAACTAGAAGGCATCAAGCAAAGCCCCTTCTCATCCTAGGAAGAAGGAATGCTTTTACCTTTGTAATGTACAGCAAAAGATGTGATATAAATGCAAATTCTGTTACAATTCACAATTAAGATTTTCTTTTTCCCCTTTGAGTGGCTCAGAATCAACAGGACAGTTTTTCTCAGCCTTTCCAATTTTTCAGCCTTGGCGTTCTACCACAGGACAGGACACTTGCTGCACCTGAGCAGCTACAGCACAGTTCAAGAGTCTGTTTATTTGGTGACAGTGTCAGCTACAGTGTTTATTGCCAGGTTTGTGATCTTGATAAAACTGAACAAAAAGATAACACTTGTTGGAGCCGTGGGTGCCAGAGAGAAATCAAATAAAAGATAATAAGTGATGCACACTGCTGAAAAATATTATTACAATTTGAAGATTTGCTGTTGTTCCTGCTGCTGCAATCAAATCTCAACCTAACTGTAGTAAAAGCTACAAAGGGCAACTATTTGGGAATTCAACTTCAGCACTTGGTAGATGGATACGTGTAAGTCAATTAGCATCACCTATGTGCAAGACACTACTAAAATGTTTCTGTACATGGACATTGTATTGCACTGGAAGTGTATCTATATGAACATGGTATTTCCTCAGTGTCCTGATTTAAGCCAGGATGAAGCCAATTTTTCTTTTACTGATTTTATTTTCCTTTAGAGAGCTCTCATTTAACTAGCAGCAAGTTTTCCAGCTAGTTGACTGATAACACTGGAATGTTTATGTTGCTGCCAGGACTTCAAGGTCACTTCACACTACTTGTTGAATCTGCAGCCTCAGATGCTAAGGGAGCAGGAGAGTGTTCTGCATGGAGGAGTGGACTAGATGGACAGCAAAACTGACCAAAGTATTCCATTCCATATATCTACGTAAGCTCAGTGTAAGGTCAGGGATCACTGTAGTCAACATCCTTCCTTTTTCTTCCATTCATGGCTGGCATCTAGGGAGGACTCCATCCATCTATCCATTAGCGTTGATCCCTAGGCCTGTGCATTCCTGACCTTCATAACTCTCCCCTCAGCTCCTGTCTGCTCTGCCGCTCTCTCCAGCAGTGCTCCAGGACATTTCAGGACTGCTCACAGCTCAGGAGAGTGGCATGGGAGTTGCTGGGGGTGGAGGGAGGCAATAGGGTTTTGCACATTCCCGAACACATTTGTACATAACTGTATATATTTTCTTTTATCATTAGTATTTAATTAAAGCTGTCTGGTTTAGTTTTCAATCCAGAGAGTCTCTCTCCTTCTTAATCTCTCTCTCCTTTCCCTACCTGGGTAGGAGGGGGAGGGGATCGAGAGCATTATTTTTGCTGGTTTAATTGCCAATCCTGAGTCAAACTGTGACACTCAGCAAGACTGAATCAACAAAGTGATGCAGTGTAACAGTAAAAAATGCATGTATGTCATGTATACACACTACTAACATCACAGAATCACAGAATCACAGAATGTTAGGGGTTGGAAGGGACCACTGAAGATCAGCGAGTGCAACCCCGCTGCCAGAGCAGGACCAAAAACCAGGGCAGATCACTCAGAAAGGCATCCAGACAGTTCTTTAAAGTTTCCAGAGAAGGAGGCTCCACAGCCTCTTGGGGAGCCTGTTCCAGTGCTCTGTAACCCTCACAGTTAAGTTCTTCCTCATGTTGAGGTGGAACTTCCTGTGCTCGAGTTTGAATCCATTGGCCCTCGTCCTATCACTGGGCACAAGTGAAAAGAGGTTATTCCCACCTTCTTGACGCCCAGCCCTCATGTATTTATAGACATTAATTAGATCTCCCCTCAGTCTTCTCCTCTCTAGACTGAAAGCCCCATGTCTCTTAGTCTTTCCTTGTAAGGCAGGTGTTCCAGTTCCTTAATCTTCCTCATAGCCCTCCTCATAGCCCTCTGTTGGACTCTCTCAAGATCTGTAACAACAGAATCCACCTAATCATTCCATAAGACTGAATATTATTTACTTGCTAGATTTTCAGTTTGCTCAGCTTTTTGACAGCTAGTAGAAATATCTGTAGGGATTTGTGAATATTCTTCCTAAAACTTCTCCTTTGTCATTACGGTTGAAATTTATTGATAAACTAGTTGATTTTTCCTGAGCTGTGTTTTCCTGAGCTTTTAGGCTTGTTTGGGATAGTTCTTTATGACCCTGTTAATTTGTTCTCCATTCAGTATCAGTGGCTTTTTTTATTTCCCTTTTGAAGTAACCCAACTCACTATATGATGGTTGCTAGAAGCAGAGTATTTGTCTTGATACTAGGCAGGTCTTAGAAAGAGTAATAAGCAGAGTTATAGAATACACAGAAAACTTCAGTCCAGACTTGTCAGTCTTAACTCACTCTTAAAATCCTAAATGTGTTTAGTTCTGTCATGAAAAATATTGTTTTGTTATAAAATAAATTGTTATTGTCTTGACAGATTTTTTAAGGCAAGTTTCAATAATATTGTCAGAGGTTTTGCTGTGTCAGTGAGCTTCATGATTTCAGGATTGTTTGTTGAAGGACATTTTACTTTTATGATGAGTTGCCTTTCTGCTCATCTCTATTGAATTGGAGATATCCAATTTTATACTAAAAACTCCTTGCCAGTTAACTGCATTTTCTCCAGCCAATTCCAGCCAATTCAGGTTTGCACAACTCCCATTTGAAGTTGCTTTGTGTGTTTTTTTGAAAGCTACAGCAGCCAGGTAAGGATGGGCTCTTTCCAAAACCTGGAAGTATGTGCACTAACACAAGGCTGTTTCTTTTAAGATATGCATTTCCAAATGCACTTAGTTGCATCAGTTGTTTGCTGCTCTGGAAATCTACAGTAAAGCAAAAGTTGAATTTGATGCCTTGCCACCACAGCATTGCAGGGACAGGACAGGAAATCACGGATATCATTGCTGAACATAGATGATTACTAGCTGCTGGCCCTGAGTGAACTTATTTAGTGGGTCCTTTCTGGCACCCTAAATGTCTGAGGAAGGAAGGAATAAGGCTGGCTTCTGTTTCAACCAGTGCACTGAGGACTTGAAGACAAACTTGTGAAGGTACTTAATTTCTGCTGCATGGTTCTGAGCCTGCAATGACAAATTCAGCAGGAGTCTTGCCACTCATTTGGCAGGAATCTCCATCTACTTTCAGTGTGCACTCACGCACAGAGGTCAGACACACTCTTGTCCCCAGCAGGTGTTGTGGTTTGGCATGTCACTACTTTCTTCCTTTACATTAGCAGTGAAACAGCAGTGCAACGAGGGCTACATCTTTGCAGAGATCTTAGTATCACCAGTAGACAAAACCTATTTCCCTACTGTAAAATGTGTCACAGTGGTCTATATCTTTGTTGCTCTGAGGCACCTTGTACAAGATTATTCTGTTAAGGTGATCCCAAATCTTATTCAAGTCAAGAAGAAATTTTATCTCCTGGGGAGTTCAATTATGCTTAGCAGGACTTTTTTTTTTTATTCCGAGTTCCCAAAGAAATATTCTACAGTTCCTTTATACCTAGGAACAATTTTATTTTACATGTATGTATATATAAAAAGAACTTTAGAATCTAAATTTCATAAGGTATATGGATGTGTCAGTAAATTGAATTTCATATCTACTTCTTTCTTCAAATAAATCAATAATAACCATAAGAATCCAGATATCTCCAACCTTACACAAAATCCAAAAGTATTCTCTAGGTTTGAATTAAATTTGAAATTTCTTAAGTGCTTTATTCTTTGCACTTTGTATTGTGTATTTAATGCTACCATTTTGGAAAAAATGGAAATATTTATACATTAAACAATTTCATTGAACCTGCACTCATATGGCTTAGCTTTGGTTAATATAGCTTGATAGTCTCTTACTATTGCTACTATCACAAAATTCAAGGGGAGCATTTTGTTTCATTAGTGGAAAGATTTTTCCACTATTGACATTGTTTCTGGAACATGTCTTAGATCTAAACTTCATTCAAGGTAAAGCATTCAGTGAAATAGTATTTGCAGGCAAGAAAAAATGTCTGCAATGGAACAGACATTATAAAATAATTGTAGAAAAAAGAATAATTAACTTATCCATCACTGATGATCTCAAAACTGGCGTAATCTTTTAGGTATGAGATATACTAAGCATTATTCCTTACCTCTCAATTGAAGTTAATCTTTGACTATCTCTTTCCTTTTATGTGAAAGGTGGCAATGACTTGTTGTTAACAAAAGTAAAAGTATTTTAAATTTTAAGATACTCCCAAATATTATTTCATATAATCTCTTCAGCACAGACTATACTTAGTTTATATTAAAGCGGATACATTGTATTGGGGTTTGTGGGCAAAGTAATAGTCAGCTAACCAAATGTGATATAGTCCTCGTTCTTAGATGTCCTCTTATAATCAGACATCACCTAAATGCTGAATGAGAAATATGAAATTCAACATTTCATAAACAAGTTGCTGTGTGATATGAGCAATGCCAGCTTTATCTGTCATCTCTCAGAAGCTGAAGAGGTGAAACTTGTATTGCAGCCCCATCTCTGATGAGCAAAATCAACATTAGCTGTGGGAAGAGATTTGCTGGCTGGACCTTATCACTCTCTTCAACTGTCTGAAGGGAGGTTCTAGTCAGGTAGGGGCTGGGCTCTTTTTCCAGGCAACCAGTGACAGGACAAGAGGGCACAGCCTGAAGCTGCTCCAAGGGAGGTTTAGGTTGGATATTAGGAAGTACTTCCTCACGAGAGGGTGATTAAACATTGGAATAGACTTCCCAGGGAAGTGGTGGAGGCACCGTCCCTGGATGTGTTCAAGGCAAGGCTGGATGTGGCACTTAGTGCCATAGTCTAGACGGTGTGGTGGTGTTGGTCATAGGCTGGACTTGATGATCTTAAAGGTCTTTTCCAGCCCTGGTAGTTCTGTGATTCTGTGATTCTGTGACTCAAGAGATGTACCTGGCATGCAGGATGGAACAACGGAGATGCACTGCTCTGCTTGAAACGTCCTGGGCAATGGTCATAGTCAGTCAGCCAGTCAGCCAAAAGCCACCTCCTTGGAGCCCAGGTGTTATGGTTTGACTCAAGATCAGCAATTAAACCAGCAAAAATAATGCTCTCGATCCCCTCCCACCCAGGTAAGGAAGGAGAGAGAGAATGAAGAGAGAAACAATTTCTGGATTGAAAACTAAACTAGGCAGTTTAACTAAATACTAATGATAGAAGAAAATATGTAAAAATATATACAATTGTGTTCAGGAATGTGCAAAACCCTATCAACTCCCCCCATGCCCAACAAATCCCACAGCACTCTCCTGAGCTGTGAGAAGTTCCAAAATGTCCTGGAGCACTGCTGGAGAGAGTGGCAGAGCAGACAGGAGCTGAGGGGAGAGTTATGAAGGTCAGGAATGCACAGGCCTAGGGATCAATGATGATGGATAGATGGAGTTCTCCCTGGATGCCGGCTATGGACAGAAGAGAAGGGAAGAAGAAGCAGGAAGACTTCAGTGATCCCTGACCTTACACTGAGCTTACGTAGATATATGGAATGGAATACTTTGGTCAGTTTTGCTGTCCATCTACTCCACTCCTCCATGCAGAAGGGTTGCAGATACGACTCTCCTGCTCCCTTAGCATCTGAGGCTGCAGATTCAACAAGTAGTGTGAAGTGACCTTGAAGTCCTGGCAGCAACATAAACATTCCAGTGTTATCAGTCAACTAGCTGGAAAACTTGCTGCTAGTTAAATGAGAGCTCTCTAAAGGAAAAAGAAATCAGTAAAAGAAAAATTACCTTCATCCTGGCTTAAACCAGGACACAAAGAAAAAGCTGCAATGGGGAAGAGGAATCCCATTTAATATCCTCCTGTCTTTCTGTACCAGAGGAATTCTGATAGTAACTTTTATATTTTTTGCTACAAGCTCCATGATAAGGTATATGGGGTATGTCACTGCTCTCAGTGATTCAATGCATTTTGAAATGCCTCATCATTTGCTAAATAATCAGTAAGTCAGATAACTTGGTTGGAAGTTAAAATATGTGTGATAATGTTCAAGCCTGAAGTATATACTAGTTCTTATTTTCTTTTATTCTTATAGTAGGTTTTCTTCCCTCAAATAGTGATAAGGAATGATAAAACCCAATCATTAAGTTGGGAGCACTATTTTAAGAAAAGATAAGAGTAGCTTGTTTCTAAATATTTTTTCCTTTTACCAGTAAATTGAATTTTGACAGTGAAAAAGTGACATTTTATGAAATTGAGGTTTAGCTGGATCTGATATGCTCACTGAAGGAGATGGAAGTAATGCATTTAATGCATTAACTGTTAGTTCATTTTCATTTAGGATTTATCAACAAATTGTTATTTAATTGTGAATAAGAGGTGGGGTACTAGATTTTTGGGGGAATTAACATGTACTAAGTTTGCATTCTAAAGTTATGTTGAAAATACATTTAAAGTTTTGAATGTAAAGAAAAACAAAATATGTATGGATTAAAGCATATATACAGTATAATACAATACTGTAAAACACACTATAGTATAATACAATATAATATGATATATATGATATATGATATATTAGATGATATGAGATTATATGAGATTATATAGTGGAATATAACATAATATGGCATGATAGAATGTAATATAATGTGTAATGTATAATGTGTAATGGATAATGGATAATGGATAACGTACTGTAATATTATATAACATGATATAGTATAATATGACATAATATAAAAAAATTACATGTTACATTCATGCTTAAAAGCTGCATAAGCAGCTTTTATTGCATAGTTCACCAGTCTTTTAAAATTAATGCAAATACCAGAACCTCATAATGTAGCCTTTAGTGTTAAACAGTTTTATGTGATACTTAAAATTTATTATTTCATCTGTGGCTCAAATATGTTGTATAGTCACAGTCCAAACAATTCAACTGGACAAAAAAAAAAAAGGTGGATTAAACTAGTCCTAGTTAAATCTCAAAAGCTTTGGCAATTAATTTTAAACTTAAAAAAAAAAAATTCTGAATAACTTCCAGGATCCAGCTTGACTATTCAAACCTCCGAGTCTGAAAATCTTGGCAGAAAATATTGTGCAAATTGCTTGTGATGTTTTGGTGTCTTGTGGCCAGTCTTAGCTGGATGATGTCAGAACCAAGACAGAAAACATTTACAACATAAATAAAAATATAGTGAAAAAAATAATCTTGTGTTTTTCAGTTTACTGAGGCAGAATAATTTCCAAGTCAGTTCATGTAGAGGGAGGAAGGAAAAAGGTACCCTTGTTTTACCAGATTCATCTATATAACTCACATGAAGATAAATTTGGGTTTTAATGTTTGTTAGCAAATGCCTACTTATACCTATGGAAAAGGCAACAAGAGAGCAGTGGTATTGTTTTATTTATCTTTTATAATCTCTTATAATATCAATGCATCAGAATGTTCAACAGTGGAACAGCAATAATGAATTTTGCAATAGCCAAAATCTCAGCAAGTCTATTCACATATTTGTCATGTCTTGATTTTATTTAATGCAGTTTATAGACTATATAATACATATGCTGCAAAGCTAGGACATCTGTTGCAAATTTACAAAGGCATGGTAGTTTGCCAAACTATCCAACAGAGACAGGAGCACACCTGCTCAAACAAGTTGGAAGCATTACAAATGTACAAACTTGACCCAGGCTTTATGAAAGAGCAATGCTGATTCCATAATGCTAAAAGAAATAAATGAAATGTCAGCTATGTACTCTGCAATTTATTGATTGATGAACACATCTGCAGATTTAATATTCATAACCAATGCCAAGTAAATTGTGTGTCTTTATAGCAACCCTTTTCCAAAAATGGAAAGTCCCTCATGTTTTGGTTTTCAAACAAAAATTCCAGTACTACATGGCACATCCCAATGAGTTTGTAGAACAGTATGTTATTGTATGAGAGAAAAATAGTGATAAAAGCTTAATGAACTAGAAAATATCAGCTGAAGCCAACAGGATTCAGTGTTGGCTGAATTCCCACTGGATCAGTCTCTGTGTGAAGCCACAGTGGAGAACAGAATCTCATGTCTGATCTTATCTCCCATAATGGGTCCTCTATTATCTGTTCTAATGAAAGAGATGTCTATACAGTGTTTTGCAAGCAGATGTGAATTTGCCCTGCCAGTTTGCTAACCTGCCTGGAAGCTGTTTATGTCAGACAATGAACCTTAGCTAATGCACATTGTTTCTCATCTCTGCTTATTAGCTCAGATTTTATGTTATTTGCTGTATCTGCTTTCTTTCTGATTTGAAAGTGGCTGACTTCCAACTGGCTTCAAGTGTGGGCAGTTGCTATCGTCATATTCAACTGCATCTGAGCTTGAAATGCAGTGTAGATGTACCTTCTTTCAGAAACAGAGGTAGATAGTGTTACCATGAAAAATAAAGTTTGATGCCTTCTTAGCAGACCATTCAACCAGGAAAATGCACAAGAAATTTTATTTGTGTGATGAGTACAACACCACAGGTACTTCCAAAGAAGAAAAGCTTTACATGGATAGATTGTCCAGAAGGAAAAATCAGAACTTCTAGCAACATTCTTTTATATTTGGAAGTGAGAAGATGTGTAACAATGCATTACAAAACAAAGTGTTCTTTCTTGAGTAGCACAAAAACTATTGTTTCACTGAGTGCTAGCAGGCTGGGTCTCTCGATCTTCTGCAGAAACCTGAAGGCTTGAAGATGCGGGTGGTATTAAAGGAAAATTCCTGATTCTCATGCAGAGCCCTAAATGAAAAATCATAGATTTTCTTTACCAAATTAATTTATCTGACAAATGGAGAGCGTTTATCTAAGAAGTCACAACTCGGTATGGATTTGAGGGATCACAAGAGTCAAGCTTTCTTTGTCATGGCCCGCATCCTGAGAGGACACCATCCATTTGTCTGCCTTTGATCACAATTCGTGGATTCCTGAATCTGTGCATTCTTGCATCCCACTCCTGTCTTCTGCTGACTGCAGGAGTCAGTTCCACGACTTCTCCAGGGCATGCCCTGCAGCCTCAGTGATGACATGAGAGCTACTGGGGGGAGAAGCATGATAGTGACTTTGTATATATATGTGTATATTTCATTATTTTCTATTTCATTATTATTGTTTCATTAAAACTGTCTAGTTAACTTCCGACCCATAAGCGTCTCTCACTTATTTCTTTCCTTTCTCTATAGGGGATGGGAGAGGGATTAATAGACAGCATTTGTCATTTATTTAATTGCCAGCCCAGCATTGAAACATGACAACTTGGAAAATGTTCCTATTGATGAGCTAGGTGATGAGGATATGGCAATCTGGTGTACCAATCTGCTAAGGCAGCTCAAATCTCTGCGGAGGAATCCACAAGATGAGGCATCGGTGCAGCTTAGCGAGCACAACGTTGCCAAGAGTCAGAACGATGTTTCTATTTAGGATGAAATAAATAATAATAATTTTCAGTAAAAATAATAAGTAAGTTAATGGCACTTCTAAAGCTTTGCAAAGTAGCAAAATAAATATAGCTCATCATAGAATCATAGAATCATTAAGGTTGGACAGGACCTTAAAGATCATCAAGTTCCAACCCCCCTGCCATGAGCAGGGAACCCTACCACTACATCAGGTTGCACAAAACCTCATCCAACCTAGCCTTAAAAACCTCCAGGGATGGAGCATCAACAACCTGCCTGGGCAACCCATTCCAGTACCTCACCACCCTTATAGTGAAGAATTTCTTCCTAATATCTAACCTAAATCTCCCCTCTCTCAGTTTAAAACCATTACCCCTTGTGCTATCACTACCTTCTCTGATGAAAAGCCCCTCCCCAGCTTTCCTGTAGGCCCCTTTGAAGTACTGAAAGGCTGCTATAAGGTCTCCCTAGAGCCTTCTCTTCTTCAGGCTGAACAACCCCAACTCCCTCAGCCTGTCTTCATAAGAGAGGTGCTCCAGTCCTCTGATCATTTTTGTTGCCCTCCTCTGGACACTCTCCAACAGGTCCATATCTTTCTTGTGCTGAGGGCACCAGAACTGTACGCAGTATGCCAGGTGTGGTCTCACCAGAGCAGAGTAGAGGGGCAGAATCACCCTGCTGGCCACAGTTCTTTTGATGCAGCCCAGGATGCGGTTGGCTCTCTGGGCTGCGAGTGCACACTGGAGGCTCATGTCAAGCTTCTTATCTACTACCACCCTGTGTCGGTTTGGCATCGAGTTGGCAGTCTCTTGACTCTCCCCCCCCCCCCCTCCTCCCCCAAGGTAGGGAAAGAGGGAGAAAAATGAGAAAGAGAGGCTTTCTGGGTTGAAAAGTGAAACAGATTTATCTTAATTATTAGTCACAAGGGAATATATATATGTATTTGCAAAGGGATGTGCAACACCCGATCCCCTCCCTCCTCCCCCAGCCACTCTCACAGCAACTCTTCTCCCTGGTGACTCCAGCTGAAGGGGGGAGTGTCCAGGAGCACAGATGGGGTCCTCGGATGTCGGCTGTAAAGACAAATGGAAAAAAACAGAGAGATCCAAAGAGAGGGCAATAGAAGCGACTGTAAGCAGAAAAGTGAGAGAAAAAGTAAAAAGAAAGACTTGACTTCCGTGATGTATTAGCCTATACTGAAAGCCAAATAGAGAAAATATTATGAGAAGGGAATATTCTGATTTGCTGATCCTGCCTTCAGTCTATTCTGCTCCCCCGTAGAGGGGGGAGGCTGCAGACAGTCAGAAGTGACCTTGGTTATTATCAGTCCACTGGTGCTGCTAAAATGTTCACTGAAAGAAAAAAAAAAAAATCAGCAAAGAGCTTGCTCAAACCAAAACACACCCCCAAGTCCTTCTCCTCAGGACTGCTCTCTAGCCATTCTCCTCCCAGCCTGTATTTGTGCCAAGGGTTGTGCCAACCCAGGTGCAGGACCTTGCACTTGGCCTTGTTGAACTTCATAAGGTTGGCATTGACCCACCTCTCCAGCCTCTCAAGGTCCCTCTGGATGGCGTCCCTTTCCTCTAGGGTGTCAACCACACCACACAGCTTAGTATCATCAGTAAACTTTCTGAGGATACACTCAATCCCACTGTCCATGTCTCTAACAAAGATGTTAAACAGCACTGCTCCCAGTACTGACCCCTGAGGGACACCATTCATCACCTGCCTCCATTTGGACATTGAGCCATTGACCACAACTCTCTGGGTGTGGCTATCCAGCCAATTACTTATCCACCACGTGGTTCATGGGTCAAATACATGCCTTGTCAGTTTGGAGACCAGGATGTCATGTGAGACAGTGTCAAACGCCTTGCACAAATCCAGGTAGATGATGTCAGTTGCTCTGCTATTATCCACCATCTCTGTAGTCTTGTTGTAGAAGGCCATCAGGTTGGTCAGGCACAACTTGCCCTTAGTGAAGCCATCATTCCTACCGCTTGCCATTTTTTCAGTGTTGGTATGTATGTGAGAATTTGAAGTTAAAGTAAACTCTTCTGTTCCCAGATGATTGCATCCTGCCTCCTTGTGTATAGACCTAATGGCCAGTCATGTCACTCTAAGTTCACAGACACACACACACACACATGCAAAAAACCCCAGCCTTCCAGTTGACAAGGTGCAACTGGCCCGCATCACACATAAAATATCTTTTTATTTTCCTTTTTTACTACAAAAACATGCTAGTCTCATTCTGGAACAGAATGAGCAGACGGAATGATGCAGTAAAGAAAAGCAGCAGTAAACTCAGACAAAATGATTCAAGAAAGTGATGGAAAGTTAAAAAGTTACATAACTCAGTACCCAGGAGAACACTGGGGTTCATGGAAGCTTGGAAAATAAAATATGGTCAGCTTAAAGGGGGGTAAAAAATATTCACAATTAAGGGATTTCAGAAGCCTTGTAAGAATTCATACAGTAATAACAAGAAAGAAGGAACTGGAGCTTTTAGTTTGTTTCATTTTCTTTTGAGGAGAAGATCATATTAACAAGCAGAAAATATTGGAAGAAGAAATCTTTATTCTTTCTGTGTCATGAGAGAGCAGACTGGAATCCTCAAGGTGTACAAATTTCTACTGAAGAGGATAAAAATGCAGATAATTTTTCTTGTGATCCACCAAGTATTTTATTGTAAAATGTCTTCTAATATACTAGAGTCTAGCCATACAGAATTTTTTGTGCTTCTACATTCCTTCTAGGAATGAGTGAATGTTGGTTTTTTTGTAATTTCTGAAAGTGAGTTCTGTATTATATCAGAAAATCACATAATCAGCCTGGTTGGAAAAGACCTTGAAGATCATCAAATCCAACCATAACCTAAATCCTCCCACCGTAACCTTTATCTACCTGTTCAATGCTCAAATCATGTCCCTAAGCACCACATCAATATTTCTTTTAAATACTTCCAGGGATGGTGACTCTACCACCTCCCTGGGCAGCCTCTTCCAGTGTCCAACCACTCTTTCAGTGAAGAAATTCTTTCTAGTATCTAGCCTAAACCTCCCCTGGTGCAACTGCAGGCCATTTCCTCTTGTCCTGTCATTATTCACTGGAAAAAAGAGACCAACTCCCACCTCCCTACAACTTCCTTTCAGGTAGTTCTCGAGAGGAATGAAGTCACCCCTCAGCCTCCTCTTCTTCAAACTAAACAACCCCAGTTCCCTCAGCCTCTCCTCATAGGACTTATCCTCCAGGCCTTTCACCAACCTGGTAGCTCTTCTCTGGACATGCGCCAGCAACTTGACATCCTTCTTGTAGTGGGGGGCCCAGAACTCAACATAGTATTCAAGGTGTGACCTCACCAATGCTGAGTACAGAGGCACAATCACCTCTCTACTCCTACTGGCCACACTATTCTTGATGCAGGGCAGGATGTTGTTGGCCTTCTTGGCTGCCTGGACACACTGCTGGCTCACGTTAAGTCGGCTGTCAACCAGCACCCCCAAGTCTTTCTCCACCATGCAGCTTTCCAACCACTCGCCCCCAAGCTTGTAGCTTTGCATGGGTTTATTGTGACTGAAGTGCAGGACCTGGCACTTGGCCTTGTTAAACCTCATACAATTGTCCTCAGCCCCTTGATCCAGCCTGTCCAGGTCTCTCTGCGTAGCCTTCCTACCCTCAAGCAAATCAACACTTCCACCCAGTTTAGTGTCATCTGCAAACTTACTTAGGAAGGACTCAATTCCCTCATCTAGATCATTAATAAGGATATTGAACATATGTCTGTGTTAGGTTTATTTTGCCTTCTTCAGTCTAATCAGGGTGTTATGACTGTAATATGAAAAAACTGAAAAATGTTGTCTTTACTGAACTAATGTTACTGCTTCCTTATCATTGAGATTTCCTTATTTAAGCAGCTACTCTTTTGTGACTCTGTTAGTGTATTACAACTATTCTTTTGCTTTCTATTTTTCTCTTGCAGTTCTACCAATTTTATTTCTAAGTTTTTCAGGAAGTGTTCAAAAAAACCCATTGAAAACAAGATTTCAGTAACCTCCTTTAATACGGAGTTTAGTTTTGAAACATGGATATCACTTTTCTCTCCTCTAAAATCTTTATGCCTTTTTTTCTGGCTTTTTGAATTTTGTCCTCCTTTTTTCAGACTTTAGAAGGAAACAAGTATTTTTAAAGAAATTGAGTTTTTTCCCGAAAGAAAAAAAATAAACAAATGTCTGACGTAGAGTTCTATTAATAAATTTTGTCTTTTTTGCAAGTTGCAATCTGATTTTTTCTCATTTTCTGATTCATCACAGTTCTCACTGCAATCAGTTGTAAATACTGTTGCTGCACTTATGTGATGCCGCTACTTATCTGGGTTTTGATTTTTTGTGCTGATGACTGCATAGAACCTTAGATCTGTTCAGTGCATTCATCTTATTTCTGGCTCTTAGTTTCACTTAATGACTATATGACAGACTTTTAGTTATACTTTCATGGTCTTAGTATATCTGATATATGGCACAAGCTCAAAACAGATTACTCATTTCTCATTGCTAGGTGTTTAAATTACACAGCTAAGCTTCTATATTTTAAGAAATCCCATCTTTTGAGATTTAAAATGTGCTCTGACAGTGCAATATTAAATTAAGTAATCGAGTAATTCAAACAAGCCTACTACTTGTGAGACAGCAACATTTTTGTGTATTGGTATATATTGATATATTGATATATTGGTATATAGATATGTAGATAGTATTTTTGTGTGTTGTTTGAATATATCACATTTGATATCGGACTTGCCAAACCCTCAGTGCCTTTAATAAATCTATTGATTCCTAAGCGTTGTTTGTGAGTGTGACAGGGAGTGGTCCTCAGCCCTCGATCCCCTGAAGAGGGGGTGTGGGTCTAGGCTTTACCCATCTCGGTCTGCGACAATTGGCTAGACAACTATAGTTGTTATACGCACCATATTTCACATAAACCTTTTCCTTTACACTTTGGCACTCTTAAGTAGCCAAAAATAGCTGAATCGAGAGGAGAAAATAAGCTTTCAATTGAGAACTGAACATAAATTTTAATTTATTGTAGGGTTTACTCCATTGAGAGGGAGGAGAAGTCGAGGACTCATCTCCTCTCTGCTGATGTGTGATGACTATGGTATTGCATTTCTTGGCAGCACCAAGGCTCCCTCTGGGCTGCAGACACACCCCAGGCATTACTTAGGAAAACAGGAGCACTAAAGCATCTCCCCATGTCACAGTTTGACTCAGGATTGGCAATTAAACCTATGACAACAATGCTCTCAATCCCGTCCCCATGTAGGGGAGGAGAGAAAGAATAAGGAGAGACAATTTCTGGATTGAAAAATAAACTCGACAGCTTTAATTAAATACTAATGATAAGAAAATATGTACAATTATAGACAAGTATGTGCAGGAATCCTATTGCCTCCCCCCCCCCATCCTTCTAGTCCACTCCTCCCTATGGGAGGGTTGCAGATATGAGTCTTCTGCTTTAGAAGTGTCAAAAGTAGCAAATCCAACAAGTAAAGCAAAGCGTCCATGGTGTCTCGGCAGTATCTATAAATATTCATAGAATCATAGAATGGTAAAGGCTGGAAGGGACCTTAAAGATCATCAGCTTCCAACCTCCCTGCTATAAGCATGGACACCTCCCACTAGACCAGGTTGCACAAAGCCTCATCCAACCTGGCCTTAAACACCTTCATGGAGGAAGCATCGACAACCTCCCTGGGCAACATATTCCAGTGCCTTACATGGTGAAGAATTTCTTCCTAATGTCTAACCTAAATCTCCCCTCTTTCAGTTTAAAACCATTACCCCTGGTCCCAGTTCTGAACCCTGAGGAACACCACTTATCACTTCCCTCCATTTGGACACTGAACCATTGACCACAACTCTCTGGGTGTGGCCATCCAGCCAATTACTTATCCACAAAGTGGTCCATCTGTCAAATCCATGTCTTGTCAGTTTGGAGATCAGGATGTCGTGTGGGACAATGTCAAATACCTTGCACAAATCCAGGTAGATGACATCAGTTACTCTGCTGTTATCTCTGTAGCCTTGTAATAGAAGGCCACCACATTGTTCAGGCATGACTTGCCCTTAGTGAAGCCACATTGGCTGTCACCAATCACCTCCTTATTTTCCATGTGCCTTAGCAGATTTCCCAGGAGGATCTGTTCCACAATCTTGCCAGGCACAGAGATGAGACTGACTGTCCTGTAGTTCCCCAGGCCTTCTTTTTTCCCTTTTTTCAAAATAAGGGTACCTCACCAGAACCCTATGACCTATGATGGACAGAGGCTTAGCAACTGCTCCCTCAGGACCTGTGGATGGACCCCATCGGGTCCCATAGACTTGTAAACCTTCAGGCTCTTTAGAAGGTCACAAACCTGTTCTTCTCCTACAGGGGGGTTGCTTCGTTCTCCCAATCCCTGCTTTCACCTGCTGCGGCCCTTGCAATGAGGCTGGAGATCTTGCCAGAGAAGACTGATACAAAGAAGTCATTGAGGCCCTTAGCCTTCTCAATATCTTATGTAGCTAGGCTTCCTGTTTCCTTCAGGAGAGGGCCTAACAGTGTTATTAGTCCACTAGCTGGAAAACTTGCTGTGCTTCTTTCAGCAAGTGTGCTGTTTAAAGAGAGTTCGCTGAAGAGAAAAAAAAAAAAAATCAGTAAAAATAGAATTGGCTTCATCCTGGATCAAACCAGGAAACCCCAATTGAGACATTGGTTCAAGTCACCTCAGCATGCAAAGCCCTTGCGGGGAGACGGAAAGAGAAGCTTCTACATCACATTATGTGATAGATCCAAGTCTGGAGTGTGGTAGTGTAGATGCCCCTGTTCACTGACTCATGTTGCAACATCAGCATCAGCCAACATGGTTCTTGTTTCTATAACAGGCATTGTCAGCTGAGACCATCCAGCACTTTTTGGCCTTGCTTGCTGGAGCACTGAGTTCAAACAATTTGGTATGTTCTAGTCCTAGTGCAAATACAGCAATTTGGGGTGAATAGTCCCTCACTAACTGTACCTGGAACTCTATTGTTTGCAGAATACACCTGAGACCCCTCCTGCTTGGAACACGGGTCCACTGTGAAAGCTGCCAAAGATTACCTAATCCAAATTGTGGCTATCATGGAAAATTATTGACCAAAGTCAGTCATCTTGGATCCTATAAATATTAGTTTTAAGAAGCTCTTTGGAACTCTCCGGGATTGCACCAAGCTGCAGCCCACATCACGTGTCTCACGAAGGAATCTGGTTCATCCAATGGAAAGAGTAAGTAGCCAGCCACTTCTCTTAGGTATGGGGAAAAATCAAATTATATCAGGCTGGTAGAATTTGAGTCCATTGGGCAATTTGAGGGAGAATAATGCAAATTCTTCTGCAAAATTAGATACCAAAGTTTAACATCTTAACAGGTTAATCTCTATATCTGTGTGTGGGTGTGCATGTGATTTAGTTTAGCAACTTTGTTAGATTTTTACTTTAACCTCTGTATTGATTATAACTGATTTTTTTATTTTTTATTAAATTATTAGAAAATCATATAATTTAATTTTGTTATTCGCTATAATAGTGGTATCTAATCTTCAATTACTGATATTTCAAATCACACCGGACCGATAATTATGTGTTAAAGCCCTACATTGAAATACCTATACTTAAACTCCTTAGTGTAAAATTTTGACAAAGGCTGGGACTAGGAGTGGATTCAGCTGCCCCCAGACTACTTTCTGAGAAGGAGTTTAGAAAACAATGGTGTCTACTCTGGACCTCATTACTCAATGGGAGGGCCTTCCTCATTTGTTTCCCTTGATCCCTGTGTAAATCACTCCCATACATTTCCAACCCCTACACACCCTTTCCACATAGTAAATAATACAGTGAACTTTGCCATTTAATTCTGTTCAGTCGCACTTCCATAAATCTATATTAAAAATCACCTTTCTTTATATCTTTGTCAGTGATTCTTTAAGTGACCTTTAAACCTTCTATTCCCTTCTTCAACGGGAGTAGCAAAGGCATTCAATACTCTGGTTTAAAGAAAGGCTCCTAGTAAGACTGAAAATATCTTACCCAGTAAAAAGACATCATAAAATTGAGAGTAAATGTAACACAATAATGAACCGAAGACAGAGAGGTAACATGAAAGTAGCTTGAATTAGCATAACCTGTTTCCTGGATTTTTACAGTGCCCTGAATACAGTGATAAAGCATGAGCTGCAGCTCTTATTTTGTACATATTTTGTTGACACTGTTGAATTTGTAGACATTTTTGAGATAGCTCCTGATGCAATGACTGGGAACCATCCTATTTCTCAACCCTTAACTCCACATTGATGGTTCTGGCAGACTAAAATTATCTTCATTACTGTTGTAAATGTGTTCTGTTCTTCACAGCAGAGTTAGTACTAGACTGAAATATGAACTGGAGACAGACAAGTACAATCAAGATTCACCATAACGTCAAGCTAATCAAGTTTATAGTCTTCTTGTGGTAAGAGAGCTTGTAAATGGAAAATAACTTTGCTGTGATCTAGAGAAATTCTTCATCAAGGTAGAGTTGTTCCCTGTTATCCAGTGGTGTGTTCATATACTAATAGGAACAGAAGAGAAAAAAAACCCTGCAGCTAAACAAATGAATCCTGTGCTTACCTCCGCTGCAGACAGGCAATGCCTACTGAATTTTATCAAAAAACATGCTTTCCAGCAGTGCTGCTTTCTGAGTGTATTTCTGAAGAACAGAGTAGCCTTTTCTCTGCAGTGTCCATGGAAGACATGGAACATATTTTGTATCACTTAGGTCTGCTGAGCATCTTCAGATTTCTCATTAATGCTCATCTTACATGGAAGTGGGTACTAACCCTGTGAAATACAGAGTGACAATGGCATAATATAATTGTTTGACATACTTTTATTTCAGTTTAAAGTTGTTTCAAAATTTAGTTTATTTAGCAAAATGCACTAATAAGCCTGATTTTCAGCAGTCTCTTCATTTAATATCAAAATGGTCTAAACATACTATATTATGAAGTGTATGATGTATTTTCCTTTCTAGAGACATCTGCTGAGTTTATTTTGTTTAACTTTTAGTTTGAGAAAGAGTAATTGTTTGGCACCTCACCGTACAATGTCAAATACCTTCTATTATTATTTCAGTTTTTTCTTGATGTTGAAAGCTAGTGATTTCTGAGATGTATTTGTCCAGTCTCTTCTTCAACAAGTGTGATGGATTTGATGTTGGCTGGCTGCCAGATGCCTATGCAGCCACTCTCTCACTACCCCTCCTCAACAGGAGAAGGGAAGAAAATAAGACAAAGAAGTTTGTGGATCAAGATAAAGACAGGGATGTCACCTACCTATTACCATCAGACAAAACAGACTCAATTTGGGGAAGATTAATTTACTTATTTCCAATTAAAAATAGAATAGAATGGTGAGAAACAAATAAAAATCTGAAACCACCTGCCGCCTCCCACCCACCCCTCTACCTTTTTTCCAGGTTCAACTTCACTCCTCCATACCTGACTTCTCCGCCTCCTCACTCTGCCCTGAGTGGTGCAGAGTGATGAGTAATGAGGATTTGGGTTTGTGGTCAGTTCATGTCATTTGTTCTCTACCACACCTTTTTCTTCACAGTTTTCCTCTTCTCCTGCTAGGGAGGGAGGGGTCTTTGCATGGGCTGCAGTCCTTCAACATAAACCTGCTCCATTGTGGGCCCTTCCCAGGGGTTGCAGTTCCTCAAAACTCCTCCAGCATGGGCTCGTCTCCAAGGGTTGTATCTTTCTTCAAGGAAGAACCGCATGCTCTATTGATGCAGCTGCAGCTTCATGATGCTGCAGCTTTGGCTCTCTCAAGGGCTGCAGGAATATACCTTGTCCAGTGTGGTGTCTCCAGGGACTGCAGGGGAATCTCTGCTCAAGTGCCTGGAACACCTCCCCCTCCTTTGACCTGGGTGCTTGCAGGACTGTTTCTCACACTTTTTCCCTCACTTCTGGGCAGCATTTTGCCCCTTCTTAATCACGCATTCTCAGAGGTGCCAACATTTAATAAACATGAATACATAAAGTTTACTTAACTTCAACATTACATTAATGGCTAATACAGAGGTGATTTATAAGCTCTACTGTTTGCAATTTAAAGGGTAAAAAAATTCTTTCAAAACGTATTGTTGTGGTTTCACTCCAGGTGGTAACTAAGCACCACTCAGCTGCTTGCTCACTCCCCATGGTGGGATGGGGGAGAGAATCAAAAGAGAAAAAGTGAGAAAACTTGTGGGTTGAATAGGTGAAGCAAAAGCCAGTAACACAAGCAATGCAAAACAAAAAAAAAATCATTACTACTTCCCATGGGCAGGGAGGTGTTCAACCATCTCCAGGACAGCCCCCAGATTCCATTATGCATAACTGTTACTTGGAAAGACAAGTGCCATTGTTCTGAACATCCCCACTACCTTCTTCTTCCCCCAGTTTTATATGCTGAGCATGATGTCATATGATATGGAATAATCCTTTGGTCAGTTGCGGTTAGCTGTCCCAGCTGTGTCCCCTCCCAGGATCTTGTACACCCCCAGCCTACTCTCTGGTGCGGTGATGTGAGAAACAAAAAAGGTCTTGACTCCATGTGAGCACTGCTCAGCAGTAGCCAAAACATCTTTGTATTATTTTCATCACAAATCCAAAACATGGCCCATAGTAGCTACTATGACGAAAACTAAATCTGTCCCAACCAAAACCAGCACACTCATGTTGGAAACAATTCAAGTCATCTGAACATGGGAGCATTACTAGTAATTTGGTTATAGATCACTAGCCTTTTTTTTTTTTTTAATGTTCTGTATCTATACTTATTTCTGTAATAATTTCAGTAAAGCTACATGCTCAGATGGCTTCACATGATGATCATTTTTTGACTTAACATTGAGAATTTCAAAAACTAGAATTAAAAAACTAGATAATGAGTGTTACCACTGCTGTATATAAGAACAGATATAGTGTTTCTGATGTCTGAACAATATTTTTGACAGTCATGGATATTAGGTACACATAAGCTTCCCTCCAGGACTAATACTTTTATACCATCACTTCAAGAATATTCCAACATCCCATAAATTAAAAGTCATTAAAGACCTTTAACTAAGATGCCAATGTACCAGTTCAATCTAATGCATTACTTCTGGTTTTCAAAAGGCATCACAACTTATCTTCTTGCTCACATTCACAAACTTCCATGTTTGCCCATCTCGTTACTCAGAATGTTTTTTACCTTCCAGAATGAGAACACCTCCAGCATCTGCCTCTGGAGGAATCATATACTCCCAAAGAAAACAAACAAACAAACAAACCAAACTTGATGTAAGATTTCTCTTTATGTTTTATTTCACTATTTTGTTTGAAGATGATTGGTATTTTAAAATCAATTTTAAGACCAGTACTTAAAGGGTGGCTACAAAGAAGATGAAGACTCCCTATTTACAAGGAGTCACATGGAAAAGACAGGGGGTAATGGGTACAAGTTGCTCCTGGGGAGATTCTGATTGGACACAAGAGGTAAATTTTTCACCATGAGGACAGTCAAATGTTGCAATAGTCTCCCAAGGGAAGTGATAGATTCCTCCACATTGGACTTTTTTAAGTCTCAGCTTGAGAGGGTGCTGGGCATTGTCATGTAAACTATACATGACAGACTATACCTAGAAAGGTTGGACCAAAATCACCAGAAGCTTGGTACACTTACCTTGACTTTTGGCCTAATTATGGAAGAATTTGCTACCATTCAGTAAATGTTAACCAAGTATCATTCACATTTTTTCTGGTATGTGTGTTAATCTAAATGTTTTATTGTACAATCATTCTAGTGTTGTTATTTAAGTAGCCTCAACACATTTTTTCAAACTTTATTTTTTGTAATGTCTCCCTTCTGTGCTGTGCAGCTGTTTGTAGCTTTGGGGGTTTGTTTGCTTGTTTGTTTTTTCAGAATAACTTGTTCCTGAAAATTTCAGCAGCCTTTCGAAGAACCAATTCAAGACTATTCTAGTTCAGAGTATTTTTTTGCCTCTTTATGGATCCTTCTCTGTTTTTCTGTGTTCTAATGTATTTCCACTTTCTCCCCGTGACTTTGAGTTGCCACATATACATTGTGAATTTGAATTTCCAGAACTTACCAAGCAAGATTCTGACAAAGTAATTTTGCCTTCAGAAATCTACCTTCCACATGATCCTGACAATAAAGGATTTTTTAATTTTTCTTTTTAGTTATAGCTTCTATTCTTTACCACACTGGAAGTAGATAATGCCCTGAACTACTCCATATACTGATCCCTGAAGTATGGCAGAATGAGGCACCACTAGAGACTCTTTTCTCAAGGAGTGAAGTGTTCATTTGACTCCAACACATTTTCACTGAGAGAGCTGTCTAGCACTCTGTCCAGCAGTTGTTAAAAAAATGAATATTCTATTTGTCCACAATGGAAAAGGATTATTTTGTCAGATGAAACACCAAAAACTCCCAAGCATTCAGAGAGATTTGTACATATTGCTTATGAACATTTCTGCAATCTTGAAAAATGCCATTCTCCAGATATTGTTTTATGTCTTTTTGCCTATCTGCCATATTAAGCTTGATAGATTCCTTTAAAAGAGAGTGTATTTTCTTACTGAATTAGATTCATCCACATGCTTAACTTAAATGATGGACACAGATGGCAAAATATGTACCAACTTTCAGACATAATAACTTGATAGCTAGCAGATGCCTCACATGTGAAACTATTAGGGATGTGTCTCACCAGGGACATGTCTGTACATTTGTAAATTTGTGTGCCAAGTCACTTCAACTTTATGTTGATTTTGGACATTCTGGAGGGGCTTTACCCCATTAGAGAAAAGAAAAAAGGGAACACACCTGGCAGAACAGATACCCTATGCTTCATGCTATTTTAAAGAGAAATAGTATCCATTTCCTTCAGACAATCACACTGACATTTCACAAGCTAACAAGCCCCTCAAGGATGTCTAAATAAAAAATATGCATGGAGAATTTCACTTATATTAAATGCAGTATATCACGTAATATATATATTATGTCAGACTCAGGCATAGAGAAACTTCTTAACTGCTTCTCTGCAGTGCAGCACCAAATATTAGAACTGAAATAAAAGAACACAGTAATGCATTTTTTCAATTGTCTACAAGAGAACACTTACTTGTCAAAATTTCATTAAACCTCTATGCTCATTTATGTTTCGTTTGAGGAGGAGAAGAAGAATTAGTTATGACTTCAGAGAGATGGGTTAAGTAATATATAAACTCAGTTTTTATTTTAAACTTTGAAATGTTACTGAAATTCCATATCTCTGTCCTTTTAAGTGTTTTAATTTATACATTACAATTCTTCTGCATAAACAACTGCATCCAAAATATTTTAATCTCATTTGTATCTAAAGCTTATCCCATCAGACCCTGGAGACTGTTCTGGTTTTGCTGTGCATTAAGGAAAAGTCTTGTTGTGGTGATGCACTTGCAAATTTACCTGATGCAAGGAAGTCTTTCTCAATATAACTAGCTTTCACGTGTGAGTCCTCCAGCATCCTTGAAATACAGAAGCTACCGTAAGAAGTGTTTCCTTTGAAGATTCAGCTAAAAAAGATTGCAGTCTGGCCATCTCCCTTTGGCAAGTGGTCTTGGGAAGTTGTAATAGAGATGCTGGTTGAAAGGGTTTTCTAGAGGCCATTTAGTCCAAACTCCTGTCCAAAGAAAGATTATTGCGAACACTAGATTGGGTCAGCCACAGTTTTGTCTAGGTGAGTGTGGAAAACACCAAGGGTGGAGATTCCTCAGTTTGTTGATGTAACCTGTTCCACTGCAGCACCACCCTTCTAGCAAAGCTTTGCCTAATCCCATAGAAGATAAAATGAGATATTAGTTCAAAGAATGATTTCTAATCTGTGTCTTTATTTCAGAAAATTAGTAGTTTGGACTGATGATATTATTTAAATCAAATAAATGGTTCTGAAGACTTTATGCCTACTGTGCTAAAGAAAGCAAGACAGTTATTGCATAGACACATAAACAGGAGCACAGATTACAACTTTTTCCATAGTTATATGTTAGAGTCATGATTTTAAGGTATTAATTGTTTTAAAGGATTTTCATAGTTATTAAAATTAGTTAAAACAATACTGAGCTCAGATGTAGTTGTGGTTCTTAGGAGTCAAGCAATCTAAGTGATATGAAATCCTTTTCAGCTAATGGGATCAAAGTTTTAACAAATATTAACTCAATCATTTTTGTAAACTAAGGTATTTTTAAGAAATATTTTTACTGTTTTCATCCACTTTCCTCTTTCTAACCAAACAGAGTCCTATGAATGTAACTACTTTTCATAATGGCTTGAACAAACCTACTTTCAAATACAGATTCCTTGTTTATTCATTATTACTTAATTTATTTTGTATTTGATGTGTCAGAATCATGTGCTGTTGTTTATGCTTAGCAATTTGTTGAGACATTTGAAATGAGAGTAAGTATTTATGAACAGAAAATATCTCCATTTGCATATCAATGTGGTTATTTGTACAGAATAGAGCTCTTTCCATGTGCTTGGGACTAAAACTGTATCCATCAGTTTCTTGAGTATACTTGCCAACTAATGTGGCATAGAAATTACTCAGCAAGTAGAGAAAACTGCATTACCCTTTAATTAACAACTGTTCCAGAAGCAGAATAAAGGTGCATTAGACTTCACCTCCCCTCAGTTTCTTTTGCACCATCATTTTCATGTTTGAGATTGAGCAGTTAAAAGAGTACCAGAAACATCCTGCTAAGATCATATCAGCCTTTTGCAGTTTCCTCATCTCCACTTCTTAGCCACCTAAGATGTCTCTTCTTGAGGATTGCTGTTAGGGGTGACAGCTTGGGCTGTCTGGCAGTGGAAACTCTGGGATCAGGGCTGTGCTGCAGAGAAGCAAGAATAAAAACTGTCTGTGAATGGGCTGTTATTTTAAGTTCTGTGGATCTGAACCAGAATTAACAGCTTCTAGCGCAGCTTGCATGTACAGAAATAGAATGAATATTCACAGACATTAAATAGTTTATTTGGTTATACCTTGCAAGTACTGCACTGAAGGACTAAAATACTGAGGTGCAGCTGGTCCGCACTTGGGAGTTGTTTTGTTCTCCCATGGTGTTGGATAGTGATGGATATGGCTTCTCACTAGACATGGAAAGGCTGGCTCATTTGTGAGCTGCAGGCTTCCTAAAGAAGAAGTCCTAATGAGATTATCTTTGCCTCATTCTAGTCTGTTTCTAGAATGAGACAAGGATAATCTTGCCAAAATCTTACCTCTGATTTTTGTGATGTTATCATTTTTAATGTCATATATGGAAACACGGGTGTGGTGGGTTGCCCCTGTCTGGAAGCCAGGTACCCACCAAAGCTGCTCTGTCACTCCCCTCTTCAGCTGGACAGGGGAAAGAATATATAACAAAAGGATTGTTAGTCAACATAAGGTCAGGGAAAGACCACGCACCAATTACTGTCACTAGCAAAACAGATGTAACTCAAGGAAATTAATTTATTACCAACCATATCAGAGCAGGGTAATGATAAAGCTAAATCTTAAAACACCTTTTCCCCACCCCTCCCTCCTTCCTGGGCCCAACTTTACTTCCAGTTTTCTCTACCTCCTTCCCCTCCAGTGGCACACAGGGATGGGGAGTGGGGGGTTGTGGTCAATTCATCACACATTGTCTCAGCTACTCCTTCCTCCTCGGGGGAAGGACTCCTCACTCTCTTCCCCTGCTCTAATGTGGGGTCCCTCCCAGAGGAGACAGTCCTCCATTAACTTATCCAAAGTGAGCCTTTTCCATGGGCTACAGTTCTTCACTAACTGCTTCAGCATGGGTCCTTTTCATGGGCTGCAGTTCTTCAGGAACAGACTGCTTCATCATGGGTCTGCCATGGGGTCAACAAGTCCTGCCAGCAAACTCACTCCAGCGTGGGCTACTCTCTCCAAGGGGTCATAGGTCCTGCCAGAAACCTTCTTCAGTGTAGGCTTCCCATGGGGTCACAGCCTCCCTTGGGCATCCACCTACTCTAATGCAGAGTCCTCCACAGGCTGCAGGTGGATATCTACTCCGCAATTAACCTCCATGGGCAGCAGAGGGACAGCTTGTCTCACCATAGACTTCACCATAGGCTGCAGAGGAATCTCTGATCCAATGCCTGGAGCATCTCCTCCCCCTTCTTCACTGACCTTGTTGTCTACAGAGGAGTTTCACTCATATGTTTTCATTTGTCTCTTCTGGCTGCTGTTGGAGTTGTGCAGGGTTTTTTTCCCCTTCTTAAAGAAGTTATCACAGAAGCACTACCACCGTCACTGATGGGCTCAGCCTTGATTAGTGGAGGATATGTTTTGCAGCCAGCTGGCATTGGCTTTGTCAGACATGGGGGAAGCTTCTGACAGCTTCTCACAGAAGCCACTCCTGTAGCCCCCCTGCTACCAAAACCTTGCTACACAAAGGCAGAGCAGCTACGAGGAAAGAAAATTATACACAATATCTGTGTCTTGGTAAATATATACCGTCTTGGTAGATAACAAGAAATATGTTTTGGCAAGGAACCTGCCCCACTGTATTCAAAGAACTCAGGTTCACACACTATTATTTCCTCATATAATTATTTACAGTGAATGTGTACTCAAAAACCCTTTTTATGTATATGTATATGTTCTCATATACCAGATAATGTAATTAAGATATAGAAAGGAGATAGTAATAAGCTTTGAGTGTTCATATTTCTTTACACATTCTGTAGAATTTCAAATTATGTGGCCATCAAATGTTACAAATTCATATCAGTGGGAATATAAACTGAGCTGAAATAACACTTGCACTCTAGCCTAAAAAATAATTTTCATATTTAATAGGTTAAAAAAAGAGACATTACTTTAAAAATATGATGTGAATAAAAGTCCACTAAGAGTGACTGTAAGTGCTTTTCAATTTAGTCTACAAATTGTCATGGTAAAGTTCATAAGAGATATTCTATTTCTAGTAACCTTTACTCTTAATAAACCCATCTAGAAATAAGGAAGCCTGCATACAGTTAATATGGATACTTAGGATCTTGAAAAACTTTCTTCATAATTACTGTGCTTCGGAATCATTCAGCACATGGCCTTCAACAGTATGAATTTTATCATTGCTTTGAATGATGTAATATATTTTGTATTAAAAATAATTTAGCTCTATGTTACTACTGTAATAAAAGGAACAGTACATCTGTGATCATGTGCATATACACACACATGCACACTATCATATGTGTGTAGCATATACACTACTTATCAACTCTGTTTTCATTTGAAAATTCAACATTCCATTAACTATAAGGCAAAAAGTCCTTCTTCAAATACTGGAAGACCACTGTAAGGTCTCTCTGAAACCTTTCTTCTCTTCCCTAGGTTGAATCCCAACTTTCTCAGCCTGTCTTCATAGGAAAAGTGCTCCAATCTTCTGATCATCTTTGTGGACCTTCTCTGGACTTGCTCCAAGAGCTCCATATCCTCCCTGTGTGGGGGGCTCCACAATTGGACGCAATACTCCAGGTGGGGTCTCACAAGAGTAGAGTAGAGCTGGTGAATCATCTCCCTAGACTTGCTGGCCATGCTTCTCTTGATGCAGCCCAAGATAGAGTTGGCTTTCTGGGCTGCAAGCACACATTGCCAGCTCATGTTGAGCCCCTCATCAACCAACACACCCAAGTCCTCCTCCTAAGGGCTGTTCTCAATACATTCTCCACTCAACCTCTATCTGTATTTGGGATTACCCTGACCCAGGTGCTGGACCATGCACTTGGATTACTAAATTCATGAGGTTGGCACAGGCCCACCCCTCAAGCCAGCCAAGGTTCCTCTGGATGGCCTCCCTTCCCTCCAGCATGTTGACCTTATCACATAGCTTGGTGTCTCGAGAAGACTTGCTGAGGGGGCAATCAGTTCCACTGTCCATGTCACTGACAAATATGTGAAACAGCACCTGTCCTAGTACCAATCTTTGAGAAATGCTACTCGTCACTAGCTTCCATTTGGACATCAAGTCGTTGACCACTACTCTTTCAGTGTGACCATCCAGCCAATTCCTTGTCCCCCAAGTGGTCCATCCATTGAATCTATAGCTTTCCAATGTAGAGACCAGGATGTTGTGGGGCATAGTGTTGAAAATTAACATGACATGTTGATGACAGAGCAAAGAGAACAAAAAGACTGGACAGGTTTTAGTCAATTATATACAGCAATACATGTAAAGCCTGTAAGGCAAAGATAACAATCTAACAGCAGGATATATCAGAATCACAGAATCATAGAATCATCGGAGATGGAAAGGACTTCTACAGATCATCTAGTCTAACTCTCCCAGTAAAGCAAGATTACCTAGAGCACATTACTCAGGACTGCATCCAGGCAGGTTTTGAAAATCTCCAGAGAAGGGGATGCCACAGCCTCCCTGGGCAGCCTGTTCCGGTGCTTTGTCAACCTCAGAACAGAACAGAACAGAACAGAACTACCAAGGCTGGAAAAGACCCGCAAGATCATCAAGTCCAGCCTATGACCAACACCACCACACCGTCTAGACTATGGCACTAAGTGCCACATCCAGCCTTTCCTTGAACACATCCAGGGACGGTGCATCCACCACTTCCCTGGGAAGTCTATTCCAATGTTTAATCACCCTCTCCATGAGGAAGTGCTTCTTAATATCCAACCTAAACCTCCCTTGGAGAAACTTCAGGCTGTGCCCTCTTGTCCTGTCACTGGTTGCCTGGAAAAAGAGCCCAGCCCCCACCTGACTACAACTTCTCTTCAGGTAGTTGAACAGAGTGATGAAGTCCCCCCTGAGTCTCCTCTTCTCCAGGCTAAACAACCCCAGCATCCTCAACCTCTCCCTATAAGACTTTCCCTCTAGTCCTTTCACCAGCCTTGTTGCTCTCCTCTGGACCCACTCCAGCACCTCAACGTCCTTCTTGAAGTGAGGGGCCCAGAACTGTACACAGTACTCAAGGTGAGGCCTCACCAGTGCTGTGTACAGGGGGAGAACTGCATCCCTACTCCTGCTGGCCACACTATTCCTGATACAAGCCAGGATGCCATTGGCCTTTCGGGCCACCTGAGCACACTGCTGGCTCATGTTCAAAGACTAAGGAAGTTTTTTCTCATATTTAAATGGAACTTCCTATGTTCCAGCTTGTGCCCATTGCCGCTTGTCCTGTCACTGGGAACTACTGAAAAAAATCTGGCTCCATCCTTCTTGCACCCACCCTTTAGGTACTTGTAGGCATTAGTAAGGTCTCGCTTCAGCCTTATCTTAATATTTAAATCAAAATTCTTAGGTAAGATAGCAGAGGTTGTTGTTCTCCAGGCATAGTTTTCTGGAAATTTTTATGAGTTCTGTACAGGTATAACCTAATTTGCACAGGAAGAATCTGAACTGGAAAAAAAAAAAAAAATCTATCAGAAAAACCAGGAAAACTTTACATTTAACATGATCTATATACTGAAGATTTATATTTGTGCTTTTGGCTGCTATGCTGGAGGTGCATTGTAATATTTGTAGCAACGCTTACATTTGTGTTCATCCTGTACCTAAGAGAGTAAATAGCCTCTCTTGTCCATGAAGTCCCCCTTTTCAATGTGATTCTTTGTAGCATCCTTGAAATGTATCCAGCATCTGATTATGTACACAGTAACTACAGTATTATCTTGAAGACTGCTCTTAACTCCTTTCCCAGCTCACTTTTCCACTGAAGCTTAATCCAGTTCTGTGAGACTAATCAATACTGGGAAGATTTATCGTATTAATGTAGATTATAACTGAGAACAACTTAAATCCCTTTGTTATAATTCAGAATACACCTATCAGCTAGGATAAAGAGAGGTAAAAGTCTTCTCACTTTAACAAAAGAGAAACAGATACTTTTTGAAAGATACCATATTTAACACAGATATCCACTCCAGTATCATGAGAAAGTTTAGCAAATTTCTTTACTATGGTATATTGATTTTTACCACTGACAAATTAGTCTTAAAATACTAAGAAGCAAATGAAAAGAAAGTTCTTCAACTAATCTATTTTCTTAGACTAAGCAAATAGCCTGTTACTAGTTCCTTGGCATTTTTTCCTTCAATTAAATTATCTTAATTCTCATTTTATATTTATTATGGGCAATTCACATTTTATATTTAACATGGACACAATCTGGAACAAAGAAAAAGCAATAAACTTGACAGATCTTCCTGTATTTCAGGTTGAAGTTAGATGCAAAACTGCTTAGAGAGAGAGAGAACTGATGCTGCTATCTTTAGTCTGCATTCTAAATTGGAAAACAGCAAAAGTGAAGGGGTAGCTATGAATCATAGACATGAAATAATGTGTGAGAAAGGAAAAATAATCACCATGTTTGGTAAGGGGACTTGCAGTTGTGGTTTTATGTTGGGAATTTTTTGTTGTTTTTGTTCCTGTTGGGATCTTTTCTCCCTACAAAAAGAGAACTCTGCAAAGTCTAGGCTGTGATCCCTGCCTCCTGAAATCACAGATCATCACTTCATGTAATAACTTGTTTAAGTGGTTCACCTGAAAAATCCAGTTTAAAACAGTTATTATTTGTCCCAATCTTGTGCTTCTCTCACTTCCACTTCTACGAAAACCTTATTGAAGTTACAATGCCCCAGTGCCTCAAGGCAAATATGTATGTCAGGAATATCAACACCCTGCATTTGCTGACAACATCAGTCATGAAATGAAAGCCCAAAGAGTTGGCCCTTAGCTCTTTTCAGAAATGGTAGATTAATCATGCCCTTTGTCAGGGCAGGACAGGACAAAAGTGATCATTTTCCATAGGAGGGAAAGAAAAGAATTGCAGAAATGCTAAAGTAGATAGCAAAATTGGTAACTTCATCTGCTAGGGGATAAGGACAATGACTGATCTAAGGAAGACCTAAGTGGATAGTGGTACGGCCTGAAGTCTGAACTTGACTGTGGTACGGCCCTGAAGCTGATCTGGAGTGTTCAAATGACTTTTTAACTTTAAGACTTCTTACCACAAGTTTATCTTCCTCACTCCATATGAGAACATATGTGTTTTCAAACAGCTGATAAAAGGAAGATCACTCAGTGTTCTGAGTATGTTACCACATCAATTAGCAAAATTTTGTCAGAAATATTGATCAAAATACAAAATATCAGTAAGCAGTTTTTCCCAAGTAGTAAGGTTTTCCCAGGTCAATAAAACTTAAATTCTCTCTTGTTCATTCAAAAGATTTGTAGAAGTGCCTAATCAAGTTGAAGACAGTAATCCACCTGGCAGTCCACAAGTACACAGCACCATTAAATGGTGAAGCATACCATGCCTGTACTTGCTGAGGCGCCAAGTGCAGGAGAAAGGAAGGAGTGGTTTATTTTATGTGACTCTCTCTAAAGTGGCTGTGAGAGAGAAAGAAGACTCCAACTGCGAAGCTGTTGGAGAAATTCTCCCATGGATTTCAACCGTGAATGTATCAATATCCAATGTTTGCCCATTTATTTTTGTGCCTTTTGTCTTTTATGAGGTATAACTGATTTACCTCTTTAGTATTAATCCCCCAGTCTGATGTATGAGTTGTCTTCTACATCTTCATGTTACTGGGCTTAACATGCAAAACTGCTCATCTAAGTCTACACCTCAAAGGTTTCTAATGCATATGCAACCATTTTGAATCTGGCATGGACTCCCAGAGGAACTTTCTGAAACATCATTGGGACTGGATAGCCACAGTGGTAGTGCCTTGGGAAGTCAAGGTGTGTCTTTACTCTTCTTGCTAGTGAGCTCTGCTCTTACATTATAGAGGCACAACAGCCAGTGCTCTAAAGGTAGTGTCTCCATCTCTCCTCCTATTCCTAGCAGACCTTTTCTGTTACTTACAAAAACTAGAAAATCTATTAAAGTGTTCACTATTTCTACTGTGTAGTACAAGTTTTAAAGCAGATGGACTGTAATAGATCTTTTAAGACAGGCCCAAAATTTTGTATGTGAGTATTCAATGCAATCAAATCCATCTTTTCAGACTGAAATATTAGATATGGCAGAATACAAGCATTGTTGCCAATCAAAGACCTGGTGACTGTGTCAATACTGGAACCCAAATGAGTGTGATAGAGCTTTGCAGGAAATAAAAAGAAAAAAAAAAAAAAAAAAGCAGAAGAAAGATTAGGACATTTCAACAGTTCCCAAATCCTTTTTTTACTTCTGTGGGACAATCACTCTGGTGGCTGCCAGGTTCTGGATACTTGTCAAAAAATCTTACATGTTAATGGATACTCTGGAGGTTAGATCCCGAGCTGGCATAAACTAGCAGCTCTCTAATGATGTAAGCCACTTTTGCTAACAAACATCTGAGATGATACATGTGTCCTCATGAACAGGGTTTATAGTTTTAAGAATTAAATCATAAATTATGCTTGAAATAAGCTTAAGAACTGTTTCACTTAGCCTCCTAACTAGACATTTCTTTATATCTAGTGAAACATTGCTTTGCATACCAGTAGTGAGAAAATTGATGAGATGGTAGCTAACTTGATATTCATGCAAATAAAAAAAAAAAAAAAAAAAAAAAAAAAAAGGGGGTGTGTGGGAAAAACATAAAAGGGCATTTACTAGACTGTCAGTAAAAAACCCCAAAAACTCATACATACCTTCAGATTCCATAGCATGAAAACTTGGTTTGGAAAGCATTAACTACCTTCAACATTAGTATAGATCTAATCTTATTGCCTTATAGTACCATTTACAGAGTTAAATCTTTAAGTCAGTTTAGGAATTCTTGAGATGTATACCTGAAATTTAATTATTTTCATCTACTTCAGTTGTGCAAATTTAGTCAGCAGTAGAAATCAAAGCACTATGTCAACATTGACATACAATGCAAATGGAAAAAGCATATTTTAAGTAAAAATAGTACACTGTTAATATGTTGCTAATAATAACTGTTTATATGTGCTAAGAAAAATTATTCCAATTCAGTTTTTACATCTCATCATGATGAGCAGTCTACAGAAATTGAAAATTGCTGTTTCCCCTGCAACATTCACTACTAGATAAGAGCAAAACAGAGAAAGGAAAAAAAAAAAAAAAAAAGGAAAGAAAATCCAAATTGTTTCTTCTTTCAGAAGGAGGAACTGGGGCATATAAACTGTCTACTAAAGTGACTTGAAGTGCGAAAGACTAGAAAAAATGAACCTCTGTCTCCTGAGGGAGACTTAACTAATATGCGAAATGTTGTAATATTTTATAAACTGACTCATTAAAATTGTACCAGCCTTAAGGATAAATTTCAATAGTAAAATGTGGTATCCTTCAGTAAAGCAAGAAAAACCCCTGCTGCTATTCTGTGGAAAAGAAGAAATTTCGAGTAAACCAGACTGTTCTAATGAACCATAAGAGACATCCTAGTCTTAATGCATGCATTTGTCAGGAGACGATTACCAGGCTCTGTCAGTGTCTAGATAAAAGTACTAAATTTTTAACTAACAAGATTTTAGCTCTTGTAAAAGTATTCGGAACTGAATTGTGATGGATTAAATATTTATTGGCTAATTTTATTTCTCTCTCTTGATATAATAGTGCCTGAGGTTTATCTTTTTTATTAATTTATATGTGATGATCTTTATGAATGACCTGAGTTTTTTCACTGTGTTTGTACTCTCTTATAGAAAGAAAAGGGAGAAAATCACTTACGCTATAACCTACGAGTTAGCCAGTTCTTTCCTGGCATTCTTAGAAATGGAGTCTGAAAGTAATCTCTTTACAATCTACTGAGAATTAGTTTCAGAAAACATATTCCTATCAAGACTACCATTTGCCTAGAGAGATACCATTGTAATATTTTAATTCTTCCATTAATAATCAAAGGAAAGAAAAATTAATTTTCTCTTGTCTTGGTGGTTATGATCCTCCCTCATACGTATATATATTAGGCCAAGGATTCTTTAAGAGCTGTTGCAGAGTTTACTGTTTGTTTAATTTGCTTATGGGTCAGCCTAAAGTGTACAAGAGATTCAGAATATGGCATACAGGAACTGTGAAAGTTTCATTTTGTCGCGGACCGAGATAGGTAAAGCCGCGACCCACACCCCCTCCTCAGGAGATCGAGGGCTGAGGACCGCTCCCCGTCACACTCACAAACAACGCTGAGGAATCAGTAGGTTTATTAAAGGCACTGAGCTTCACGGCAGCCTCCACAGCGATACACTCACGGCGGTGGCTGTATCCGTAGTGTTCGCAGTACGCGCCTTTCGGCTCCCCTTCCGGTTCCGGCCCCGCCGTGCCTCCTGGGAGCTGTAGTCTGTGGCCCTGTGCGCATGCACCTGGTACCTCTGTCCTCTCCTCACGGGTGCCGGGGAGTACATTACCAGGACTGGTCAGTGAATGTCGCTGGATTAAAGGCCATTATGGAGTCTATCTCTCACACATTTAAATGCACACTTTAAACTATATTGTGTTTTTTTTTCTTATTATTTTAGCTAGAGATACCTTTTCTAGAATGAAAGTTTTAAAGTGGTCACCATGGTTACAGTGCCACTGTCACTACTATGGCTGATGCTTAGGGAGTTGCATTGAAAATAGGTATGAAAGGGAGACAGACTGTGTCACACTGGAACCTGAAAGGAAAGGAGTTAATGGATTCCCACTCTCACTTCATATATTACATTGCAATTGTTCTGTGTACTGGTGTGAATGTAAAAAAAAGAAAAAAAAAAAGTAAAATATACTGTTGAGTTACAGTTATAAAGCACAGAATGAACCCTAAGGGAATGTCTACATTACACAATCCAGCATCATGTCAAAACTCTAGACTGCTTCTGAATATGTTGGAATAGCAACAAAACACACTACCAGTGCTGGTGGCAGAGTATCTGTAGCAGCATGGCATATCACATGCTTCTTAATAAGTACTAATAGACTCTATTTGACAGCAGAATCTGTGCTGGCATGGTTTTCTTGCTTCCAGGACTAGTTTATCTTCTGTGGAGCTAGCTCCACATTGTTCTGTGGAAGACAATTCATAGCAAACCTTCCCACCAGTCTCAGAAGACAGTTGCTATAACTGCAACTGATGGAACACCATAGTTTTGAATCTTTTACTTTTTCATATTTTACATTGCCTACAAGACCCTGAATTAATTATAAAATTAAAATAGTATATACCAAATTGTACTTCAGAAGATATTATTTCTATATTCTTGCCACAAGTTAATGCAGGTGATTGTTGTGTATTGAGTTTTTCTTACAATACCCACCTCAGTGAAAAAAATCCATTTACATTATATTTTTGAATAATCTTGTTTTCATAATCATACCCTAACAGTGTCTATGAAAGGGCAGGTGAGAAAAGGCATGTCAATTTAAATAATCTTGGGTAGTTTAGGTGCAAGCTATTTGTTGGGCAGCTTAGCCTTCTCAAGACTGAGGTATGTGTGGTTATATGCTTAACAAAGACTCCATCTTAGAAACCTTAATGTTGAAAACAGAAGCCATGTTTGATAACATGAAATGCTGTGTAACAATACTAGCTTTGGACCATTACCTCCGTAGTGGCTTCCTTGCTCATTACTGTCCCTTCATTTTGCTCATTTTTCACTTTTTCTGTCACACACTGCCAACATCATCTGAGATAAGTTTTGAAGAAAATAAAACAGCTTCAAAATGGGCATTTTTTGGTTCCTTTTTTTCTTTTTAAGCTATCATTTTACTCTAATCAGATTCATAGCCCTACTACAGAAATAGTTGTGCTGGCACAGTAGTGATGTGCAGTGCACTGATCGCAATGAATGTTTGAGAAGAAGGAGAGGGCTTTAAATCTTGCTTCTGAACAGTTTGTGTGATAAAATCACAGCCTAAGGGAAATCTGCAGTTTGAAATCTCTGGATTTAGGTACCTGAATCAATTTTGGGGCCTTTGTTTTCTGTAGCCAACATGAGGATAATACTTCCCATACAATTGCAGAGATGTCTAGGAGGTTCCTCCAGTGCATTGATGATAACTTCTTAATGCAAATGGTGGACAAGCCAACTAGAAGAGGAGCGTTGCTGGATCTTGTACTAACCAACAAGGAGGGCCTTGTTGAAGCAGTGGTGGTCAGTGGCAGCCTTGGCTGCAGTGATCACGAGATGGTGGAGTTCAGGATCCTGTGTGGAAGGCACAGAATACCCAGTAGGACCAGAACCCTGGACTTCCACAGGGCAAACTTTGGCCTCCTCAATCAAATGTTAAGGGAAATCCCATGGGACAGGGTGCTAGAAGGTAAAGGGGCTCAAGATAGCTGGTCAACATTCAAGGACCACTTCTTGCAAGCACAGGATCAGAGCATCCCAATGGTTAGGAAATCTAGTAAGGGAGCTAGGAGACCAGCATGGTTAAAAAAGGAACTGCTGGGCAAACTTAAGTGGAAAAGGAAAATCTACAGATCAGGGAAGGAGGGGCTGGTCACTTGGGAGGAATATAGGGCTGTTGTCAGAGGATGTAGGGAGGCAATTAGGAAAGCTAAGGCCTCCTTGGAACTTAGCCTTGCAAGTCAGGTTAAGGATAATAGAAAGGGCTTTTTCAAATACATAGCTAACAAAGCTAACACTAGAGGCAATATTGGCCCACTGTTGAATGAGGTGGGAGCCCTGGTGACAGAGGATATAAAGAAGGCAGAGGTGCTGAATGCCTTCTTTGCCTCTGTCTTTACTCCTACAGGATTTCCCCATGAGCCCCAGACTCATATAGCCCCAGAAGTAGTCAAGATAGATGAGGAGTTTGACATAGTAGATGAGGATTGGGTTAGGGATCAGTTGAGTAATCTGGACATCCATAAATCGATGGGTCCAGATGGAATGCATCCAAGGGTGCTGAGGGAGCTGGCGGAGGTCATTGCTAGGCCACTCTCCATCATCTTCGGTAAGTCATGGGTAACGGGAGAGGTGCCTGAGGACTGGAGGACAGCAAATGTCACACCAGTCTACAAGAAGGGCAAGAAGGAGGACCCGGGTAACTATAGACCGGTCAGCCTCACCTCCATCCCTGGAAAGGTGATGGAACAACTTGTTCTTGTCTCTATCTCTAGGCATATCAAGGACATGGGGGTCATCAAGAGCAGTCAGCATGGTTTTATCAAGGGTAAATCATGTTTGACTAACCTCATAGCCTTCTATGAGGAAATTACTAGATGGATAGATGATGGTAGAGCGGTAGATGTGGTTTATCTTGATTTCAGTAAGGCATTTGACACCGTCTCCCACAGCATCCTTGTAGATAAGTTGATCAGGTATGGGTTTGGTGATCAGGTAGTGAGGTGGATCAGGAACTGGTTGATGGGAAGGAGTCAGAGAGTTGTAGTCAATGGGGCAGAATCTGGTTGGAGGTCTGTGACTAGTGGAGTCCCTCAGGGGTCGGTACTGGGACCGATGTTGTTTAACATCTTCATCAACGACCTGGATGAGGGTATAGAATGTACCCTCAGCAAGTTTGCTGATGACACTAAGCTGGGAGGAGTGGCTGACACACCAGAAGGCTGTGCTGCCATTCAGAGAGACTTAGACAGGCTGGAGAGTTGGGCGGGGAGAAACATGATGAAATTCAACAAGGGGAAGTGTAGAGTTTTGCATTTGGGGAAGAACAACACGATGTCCCAGTATAGGTTGGGGGCTGACCTGCTGGAGAGTAGTGTAGGTGAAAGAGACCTGGGGGTCCTGGTAGACAGGAGGATGACCATGAGCCAGCAATGTGCCCTTGTGGCCAAGAAGGCCAATGGCATCCTGGGGTGCATTAGAAAGGGTGTAGTTAGTAGGTCAAGAGAGGTTCTCCTCCCCCTCTATTCTGCCTTGGTGAGGCCGCATCTGGAGTATTGTGTCCAGTTCTGGGCCCCTCAGTTCAAGAAGGACAGGGATCTGCTTGAAAGAGTCCAGCGCAGAGCCACAAAGATGATTAAGGGAGTGGAACATCTCCCTTATGAGGAAAGGCTGAGGGAGCTGGGTCTCTTTAGCTTGGAGAAAAGGAGGCTGAGGGGTGACCTCATCAATGTTTACAAATATGTAAGGGGTGAGTGTCAGGGAGATGGAGTTAGGCTCTTCTCAGTGATGACCAGTGATAGGACAAGGGGTAATGGGTGCAAATTGGAGCATAGGAGGTTCAAGGTGAATATCAGAAAAAACTTCTTTACTGTAAGAGTGACAGAGCACTGGAACAGGCTGCCCAGAGAGGTTGTGGAGTCTCCTTCACTGGAGACATTCAAAACCCGTCTGGACAAGTTCCTGTGTGATGTGCTCTAGGTGACCCTGCTCTGGCAGGGGGGGTTGGACTAGATGATCTTTCGAGGTCCCTTCCAACCCCTAGGATTCTATGATTCTATGATTCTATGATTCTATGTCCTGTATTATACAGAACTGTGATGCATCCAGCTTCAGTGATCACGTGGACCACATCATAGCTACCTGTGGTAGGCTGGCTAGGGAAAAAAAAAGAGCCAACATGAAAAAATAGTAAAACAAGTAGAAGTGATCATTCAGTCATTACTGACTTTCACTCTACTCTGAAGACCATTGAGACCGATAAGAATGTTAGTTTTTATTATGGGATGCCCAGGGTGGAAGATGTTTGCTTTTTTCAAAGACATATTCATGTGAGTTTGTCCCCTTGTTCATGCTGAAAAATAAGGGGATGAACTCACATGAATGTATCTCTGAAAAAAAGTAAAAAAAAAGATGGAATTTTGAATATGAAATATGAAAGCTGACACCAGATAAACTCATTGAAAAGAAGAAAGTCAAGTATCTCTTGGCTGCAACTTAGACTTTCTAAAGAGATCTGAATAGGGAAAAAACAAAACGCTTCACTTATCATTTTTCTTTATGATTTTTTTATTATTATTTCCATGAGTTTGAAGGTCCCTCCTTCCTCTTGGAAACCTCCATCCTACAGATATAGGGAAAAAGTCAAAAGAATTTAGACAATGTTGAATGCTGGTGTTTTCAATTTGCTTAACATTCAGGTCAATTTTTCCTCAGTGTCAATCAAAAACAAAGAGATGTAGAAGCTGATGGAAGTGGAAAAATACTTTCTGGCCTTAGGTATTTGTTTACTAATCATATGACGTTGCTCAGTGAAGTGATTCACTTTTAATGGGTTGTTTAGCTGTGCAGACCAAAGGAAAATTACAAAGAACAGTTTGGGTTGCAAATACCTCACTGGCTCCATGTGAAATACTCATATACAGGTCCTCAGATGATATAAATTACAATAATTACACTGAAATTAAAGGAAAAAATTTCAATTACATAATCAGATTATTAATCATGCATTTATTACAATTTATCATAATTTTATTACTTATAATAAATTTTGGGGAATTAATAAATAGTACTATTACGGGTATCAGTACATGGTATTTACTGTGAAGTTACAAGATTTTATTTAAGCACTTAAAGGAAAATTAAATAATTTCATTCTGAAACATTGTGAAAAACCCAACTTCTTCCTTTTAAGCAGTAGGATAAATATAGAGAATGCTGTATTTGTGCCTTATTTATGAATATTCTGTTGAATGAGGTTTCCTGGCATTGAAAACACTTTTGTACTCAAGTATTTGGTTTCATTGTCTCAACTCAAATGTATTTTTAGTTTTCAGAAATATTTTTGCCCAATTCATCCCCATCATGGAAAAGGTTGACTTATTCAAACAGAATTTTCAATCCTTTTTTGAAGAAGAGTTGAAATTTTCAGTGAATATCAGTATTTCCCACTAAAGCTTTTTTCAGTAAAAAAAATCAACCATGTGGTGTTAAATAATTTCAGTTAAATTTTACCATGACTTGATCACTATAAAATATATAATCTGATAAATGAAGGACAATTTCTTATTTAATAAAAAACATAGAAATATTAATTTTAGCTTTAAGGAGGTACCTTTCTCTTCCTCTTTTTCAGTCACAGAATACCTCCTTTCATCAGCCTTAGTTCTCTTTCATTTCCGTTGATTTTGGATTAAATCAATGTCATCTGGAGAACATAGAGCTTTACATGTCTTGCATTTTCTAAGGTTTAAGAGCTTCCTTATTTCAAAAGGTTTGCCTTACAGTAATACAATATTATCAGAAGTCAGCAATTCTGACAAAAATCTCTCCCTTGTCTTCCCATGAAAAAAACCCAAACGACCCCAGAATGTGGAGTTTCTTCTTTTTTTTTCTATTTTTCTTTTTTCCCCCTAAGTAATTATATTTCACATATATATTTTGTTGATAGCTGCATGTAATTATCTAACAGTGTGTGAAAGCTATTGCATAGCTACTCTGTTATTTAGGACAATAATTTGCATATGGTTGTTACTGGTTCTTTTGGAGTTTTGGTACATCTGAATGGAGAGGATGGTCTAAAACTCATTAAACTTACTTGGACAAGCGAATTATATAGATATAGGTGTGTTTATTACTACCAAGAAATGTAATGGAGTATATATTGAAATTCAGAGAATGCTGCTTTACTGTAATTAGATCAATTATACTAAAAATAGAAGCTGAAAGATCAAGGGGAGGGTGTGTCAAAATAGAAACTTCCATAAGAATCTCCAAATATTGAAGATGATTCTCTTACAAGCAAGTTCCTTTCTCTATAACTGTGTAAAAGCAAAAAGCTGGTATTTGCATTTTGAGAGTAAAAAAAACTGAAAAGAAAGCAATCTGATTACATTTGAAATTCACAGGTGCAACATGCTACATATGGTACAATTCCATAAGCTAAATCTAGTGTACACTAACCTCTAAAATCCAAACACGTTTATTAATTCTACACTGTCTAAATATCAGATAAATGCTTGTATTTCTGTAGCTTCTCAGAATAAAGACTGCATTTTCTACCAATACAAATAAAAACCACACTTTGACTATATATAATGTAATTTAATTAAAAAAATCAGATATTGTGAGTTCAGGGTTTCTTTAATGGCTGTTAATAGTGGCTTAGTACACTGAATTTGAGTTATGGTCATTAATAACATCTAATTGTTACCACAATGTTATTTTAATTGATCTTTAGCACTATTTTCTAGAGCACTAGATTATTTTTTTAATTAGACTGCACAAAAATATGATGTACCTTTCTTATAAAACTGAAAATTTTTGCATTGATACCTGATTTTCTGCTGTGTGGAGACCTAGTTCAAAAAAGTGTCAATTCTGTTCTTTTGAATGTAATACACCAGTGAAGAAAAAAATGGGACAAACAAGGTGGAAAATAATTATTATTGTAGAAATTCCATCTGAAAACTAGATTCAATAATATTGGTACATAACAGCTTTAGAAGCACAGTCTTTTGGTTCACAGAAGAGTCTTTGAGTTATTTATTGAACATTATTAATGGTATTGTTTTGTGAAAACAAAATGGTCTTTTAAGTAAAATACTTTCCTGCAAAGAGCATTCACAAATTGTTTTGTTACCACAGATAACAAATTTTATACAATGTTCTATGATAAAATTAAAAAAGATTAAATTCTGCCCTATATTTCCAAGCTAATACAGGCAACTATTTCAAAAGAACTGTAAAAAAACCATAAACTTAAAAAAAAGATTAATGACCGAATTTATATAAACAATTGAAATATTATAGAAAAAAGCATCAGGACACTAAATTTTTTTTTTTTTAAGGGATAAAAAGTATTTTAAAAGTGACATTCAGAGATATCATCTAGATATTATCTAAAAATATTGGTATTTATTTAAAAATACACTAATTGCACATTCTTGTACTTGCAGTGGGGTAGCACATTTTATGACACTGTATTATGTACTAAATACTACTAAAAATACAAGGAACTGCTTGAGAAAGTGTCGTGCAACAACATCCTGGAGGGAAGAGGAGCCCATGAAAACCGGCTTATATTTATCATTGTGTCTGGTTTGCTGATCCTGCCTTCAGTCTAATCTGTTCCCCCTAGCGGGGGGGAGGCTGCAGAAACTCAGAAGTGACCTTGGTTATTATCAATTATTATTGGCACTGCTAAAAAGTTCACTGAAAGGAAGAAAAAAAAATCAGCAAAGAGCTTGCTCAAACCAAAACAATCATAGAATGGTTAGAGTTGGAAGGGACCTTAAAGATCATTTAGTTCCAACTCCCTTTCATGAGCAGAGACACCTCCCACTAGACCAGGTTGCTCAGAACCCCATCCAATCTGAGCTTGAACACCCCCAGGCATGGAGCCTCCACAACTTCTCTGGGCAACCTGTTCCAGTGTCTCACTACCCTAACACTAAAGAGGGTCATAAAGATGATCATATGGTGCAGCTTCTTGAGCCCGTCTCACCACTTCTTGTGGTGGCATTCCAAAGTGTGTGCCTTCTGGCCAGTTTGGGATTGCTTCTATGATACCTGGACAATTAGGCCTTCCTACTTGAGCTTGCTGGGTAATTCAAGCAGTCCACTTACTCCAAGTTACATCGGTGGCATGATGAATAGGACAAAGGTTACTTTGGAACATGAAGCTCAGTACTGATAATGTGGACACCAGAAGGAGCTGTGCTTCAGTGCCGATCACTTCTGACGTGGCTATAACTCCTTCATATGCTGCAAGTATCTCCTTCTCAGTTGATGTGTAGTTGGCCTCGGAACCTGCGTAGCTCTGGCTCCAGAATCCCAAGGGTTGACCTTGAGTCTCCCCTGGTGCTTTCTGCCAGAGGCTCCAGGTAGGACAGCTGCGGTGTAGAGCACATTTTTGATGTCTGGCCCTGTTTGAACTGGTCCAAGGGACATTGCCTGCACAATCTCCTTTTTAATCTGCTCAAAAGCTCTCTTTTGGTCAGGATGCTCTTTAAAGTCACTTTTCCTTTGAGTCACCTCATAGAGAGGTTTCACAATTTCACTGTAACCTGGAATATGCATTCTCCAGAAACCAACAGTCCCTAAAAAGGCTTGAGTGTCCTTTTTAGTAGATTGTGGGGCCATAGTTGTTATTTTGTTGATCACGTCCATTAGAATCTGGCGACGTCCATCTTGCCATGTGATTCCCAGGAACTGGCTCTCTCATGTAGGTCCCTTGACTTTGCTTCTTTTTACAGCAAAACCAGCATCCAGAAGAATTTGGATGATCTTTTTACCTTTCTGTGAGAGACGGACTCTATAATAGCCTTTAATCCAGCGACATTCACTGACCATTCCTGGTAATGCACTCCCCGGCACTCGTGAGGAGAGGACAGAGGTACCAGGCGCATGCGCACAGACCCACAGACTACAGCTCCCAGGAGGCACGGCGGGGCCGGAACCGGAAGGAGAGCAATGAGGCGCGCGCTCTGTGAACTCAATATGGATCCAGCCGCCGCGGTGAGCGTACCGCTGCGGAGGCTGCCGTGAAGTTACGGCGCCTTTTCCTGTGGTTGTTGGCGTGTGGAAGTGCCAAACGGACCGTTTGCCCAGAGTCTCAAGGGAAAGGACGTGGATCCCGATCAGGGATTGGCTTCGGCCGTACCCCGGTGGTGAGAATTGCAAACTACATTCCGAGGCTTCTTACTAACATTCCTACATAATATTCACACATACCAGACACTCACTTCTCTTTCCCAATATTCTTCTGTTTCCCAAAGGCTCTCTCCAGGTTTTTCCTCTTATCCCTGTCCGGGAACGGGAACAGGGGGAAGGGGAGAGGTTATCTCTTGTTTTCTATGTGTGTTGTTAGTGGTATATAGATGTAGCGTTGTATAGCTGTTGGTATATGGATATATAGGTGTGGATATAGATATAGAGATAGACCCTGTGTGTTAGTTGATATCAGACTTGCCAAACCCTCAGTGCCTTTAATAAATCTATTGATTCCTAAGCGTTGTTTGTGAGTGTGACGGGGAGCGGTCCTCAGCCCTCGATCCCCTGAGGTGGGGGTGTGAGTCGCGGCTTTACCTATCTCAGTCCGTGACACTTTCTCAAAGACTTCTTCTTGCCTGTTGTAGGGGTTGTGCCCCTTACCACAGAAAATATGCCTCCCATAAAAATATTTCAACCATATAAGGGAGACTAAAGGGACGCCGCTCCTGCATGGTTGGTAACTGTGGCACCAGGAACCAGGCTTCTTGGGGAGGGGGGCCTGCTTGCCTGTGGGCTGTCTGTTCTGAGACTCAAGATTGGCTGGGCCAGGGTTGGCATGCAGATGGCCAATGCATTGCAGCACCTGAGACTGTGAGCTGGGTCACCCCAACCTAGATGGAAGTCCCTGGATGGGGGGGGGGGCGCTTCTGCCCCTGTTGAGAGAGAGCAGAGATCACTGGTAGCCTAAGGGCACGCCACTCTGCTACTGGATCCTCGCAGAACCTGAGGGAGCTGAGGGCTGAAATTCTACTGCTCTTTTAAGAGCAGAGAGCTGAGACCCCTGCCTGCTCCCAAAGAAGATAGGAAGAGACCAAGCTGAGCTGACAGGAGCTGGGCGAAGCCGACAGGACTGGAGCTGAGAGGAGCCGAGCCCAAGCCGGAAAAAGCCGAGCTGCTGAGCCACCGCCGGACCAAGCCAAGCTGACGGGACCCAGGTGGAGCTGACAGGACAGGAGCCAAGAGGAGCTGAGCCCGAGCTGGGGAAAGCCAAGCTGCTAAGCCGAGCCGCCGCCGGGCCGAGCCAAGCTCCAGCCAAGTCGCTGCTGCCCGAGCGTTGCCATGTGCCGCAGCCTGAGCACTGCCATGCCACTGCTGCCCACGTGGTGCGTGTTGCTGCCCTCCAGCCCATCCAGCTGCTAAATGTCGATCACCAGCTGCTGGATTTCATCCGGGAGCTGCCGCGACATTCAACGAGCTGGGAGTGTAAGAACCCCCTCTACAAATCGTTTTCTTTCCCTGGGGGATAGTGGGTGGCCCTTTCTCACACGCACAACGGCGACCCCTCCGAGGGGGAACTGCGACGCACTCCAAATCACTTTCCTTTATTATGATAATCTTCTCCCTATCTTTTGCACTACCTGCAGCTTGCATTATATTTACATTTGTACACCTCTGTTCTGTCTATAAAGCAACAACACATAGAAACCTTCACTCGGTGTCCTCATTCCCTTTTTGAGTGAGAGTGTGTACTACCCGTGAGAGGGGGGGGTTTAAGGATCACCTCTTCCAGGCCCAAGAGAAATGCATCCCAACTAAGAGAAAGTCGGGTAAGGCCGGCATGAATGAGCAAGCAGCTCCTAGAAAAACTCAAACTTAAGGAGGAAGCATGCAGAGGGTAGAAGAAAGAGCAGGTACCCTGAGAGGACTACAGGGAAGTTGTCCGAGCAGTTAGGGATCAGGTTAGGAAAGCCAAATCCCAGATAGAATTAAATCTCACCAGGAATCTAAAGAATAAGAAAAGTTTTTATCGGTATGTTGGGGAAAAAAGGATAACTAAGGAAAATGAAGGCCCTGTCCTGAAGGAAGCAGGAGACCTAGCTATGCAGGGTATTGAGAAGGTTGAGGTTCTCAATGACTTTTTTGCATCAGTCTTCACTGGCAAGTCCTCCAGCCTTGTTGCAAAGGTCAAAGCAGGTGAAAGCAGGGACTGGGAGAATGAAGCACCCTCAGCTGTAGGAGAAGAAAACGTTCATGACTATCTAAAGAACCTGAGGTTGCACTAGTCTATGGGACATGATGAGATCCATCCACTGGTCCTGAGGGAGCTGGTGGATGCAGTTGCTAAGCCTCTGTCCATCATATTTGAGGGGTCATGGCAGTCTGCTGAGGTTTCTGCTGATTGGAAAAAAGGTAACATAGCCCCTACTTTCAAAAAGGGGAAAAAGGAAAACTCAGGGAGCTACAGGCCAGTCAGTGTCCTCTTTGTGCCCAGCAAGATCATGGAGCAGATTCTTCTGGAAAATTGGCTAAGGCACATGGAAAATATGGAGGTGATTGGTGACAGCCAACATGGCTTCACTAAGGGCAAATCATGCCTAACCAATTTGTGGTCCACATTTCACAGCTACAACAGACCTTATACATTACAGGTCCCTTCATTCCTGTCCACTGAGATGGGAAACAAGGATAAACACTACAGAAATGAGCTAGCTAGTTTCCAACCACCACAGGTGGCTGGGTTATGTACTGAGTTCTTGCTAGCCATCAACAATATTTGTGTAGTTAGAGCCTGAGGTTATTTATCCTCTGATTCTTTCATGTGAATGGCAGACAGAACAAAATTATAAAAGCCCTTCTGAGCACCAACAATCATTTGTGTTCACAGGCTTTCTGGAGGTGGCAAATGTGCAGTTGTATAGTAAACTCTGATAAATACCTAATACTACAATGAAACTTGAAAGTCTTTTTATGAACATGTATCAATGTAAATCTAGACGTGTGAATGTACATTTAGACATCTTTTAGTAGAAGTGAAAAAACCAAACCTTTAGGAGCACTCAACACTAGTCTCAAAGTTGAAATATAATTGACAAAGCATGGAGGGTCTCACAGTCTCCAGTTGTGTGTAAGATTTACTTCTTGATTGATATGAACAAAGCAATGCTTTTTTTCCAATCTTGTTTTGAAAAGAATGAACAAATTGTCTGAAAATAATAATAATAATAATAATAAATCTTAGACATCTGAAAAGGAAAATATTAACTGAAATGCTTTATGCTTTGTGTAGTTGCAATCACCTGAAAACAAGAGTTTGTAATGGAAAGTGTCAAAAACTTAACTGCCTTTAAAGCATTATTATTTATCTGCTTACTCTATTATTTTGGTAGAGCACATAGCCCTTTTTAGAAGCGGCATTCATTTGGAACACTGAAAAAGTAAGAATGAACACTTATATAAAGTGAATAAACTTGCATTATTAATCTCCTTTATTGTATATTTCTTATGGATGTGTACAAAGATGTTTTACAATCCCAAGATGATAAATATGCAGGAGATATAAAGCTGAATTTGACCAACTCCACGGTCTCAGTTTTTCAGACGCTTACCATCTAGTTTCAGACAGGACCAAGAAAACCCCACTGTCCATCAAACATTTGTACAGTAGGAAAAGAAGGTAGGTGAAGAGATGGAAGTAGGAATTCTCAGAAGAATTCTAAGCAAGTTTGCTGATGATAAAAAACTGGGAGGACCTGTTGACTCCCTCGAGGGCAGGCAGGTGCTGCAGGGAGACCTTGACAAGTTAGAGAGATGGACAGTCACCAGCCACATGAAGATTAACAAGGGCAAGTGCCAGATTCTGCACCTGGGATGGGGCAATCCTGGTGCTGAGTACAGACTAGGGAACGAGTGCCTGGAGAGCAGCATGGCAGAGAGGGACCTGGGTGTCCTGGTTGATGGCAAACTGAACAGGAGCCAGCAGTGTGCCCTGGAAGCCAAGAGGGCCAACCATGTCCTGGGGTGTATCAAGCACAGTGTTGCCAGCTGATCGAGAGAGGTGATTGTCCCACTCTACTCTGCACTAGTGCGGCCTCACCTTCTGTACTGTGTGCAGTTTTGGTCCCCACAATATAAAAAAAGACATCAAGCTATTAGAGAGTGTCTGAAGGAGAGCCATGAGAATACAGAAGGATCTGGAAGGGATGAGTTGTGAGGAGCAGCTGAGGTCACTTGAATTGTTCAGCTTGGAGAACAGGAGGCTGAGGGGTGACGTCATTGCAGTCTATGGCTTCCTCGCGAGGGGAAGAGAGGGGAAGGTAATGACCTCTTCGCTCCTGTGACCGATGATGGGACTTGGGGAAATGGCAGGAAGCTGAATCAGGGGAGGTTTAGGTTAGATAGCAGGAAAAGTTTTTCACCCAGAAGGTGGTTAAGCACTGGAACAAGCTCCTCAGGGAAGTGGTGTGCCAATCCGAGGAGCCTGAGGAAAGTGTGCATCACTTGAAGATGGCTGTGTGCGTTTTGTGAAAGGAGGGGCTTGGTTTAGTGTGATTTTTCATGAGCACTCACACACGACCATACTACCTGTCACACTGGGGTTGTCTGACATGTGGCTTTCACACTGTCCTTTCACGCCTTTCGCTTCATCCCTTTACCAGCTGTTTCCCTCACAGGAGGACAGAACCGCAGCTTGGGGGACTCTGCACTCACTTTGCAGACTTTTCTGCGTCTCAGTCACTCATGCATACACACTGATTTATGTATTAGGGCTCCCAGGGATCGTATGTGGGGGCTGAGCGGTGTAGGATCCCGCGCTTACCTCTCCTGTATTCCCTCCTGCTAAGGGTATTTAAATGGCAGCCACCACCAGAGAAAAGGCAATACAAAGACATCTTAGAGGGGTTTTAAACTAAGTGTCTTTACTTTATAATTAATAGTAATACAATATGCGATAATATTTTGGAAGTAGGATTCCAGCAAGAATGAAAAATCTGCTATCCACAGAGAAAAGGTGGAAAACAAAAAAAATGTTAAAGGGTTGTATTACATGCCTTTTGGCTTACAGCTAAAGAAGAATCATTTACATGGAAGTAAGTCTACTACCAAGGAGGAGAGGGGACACTCAGAGCTATTGCCTAAGAATGGACATTCTTGACAAGTTGCCTTGGCATCTGAAAATGTGAGTAGCAAAAAATTCGGAGTGAGAGCTTGCCAAACTCTCCTAAGTGAGAGACAAATCCAGCTACTCAGTACCCCAATAAGGTAAAGGGAAATTACTGGAGAGGTAGTCTTATTGAAATGTTCTTTAATACAAAAAGTCTCACTGAAATGAGATGTTCTGCATTGCACATCCTATTTATTATTTTTTATTACGTAGGACTTGATAATATCACAGTCTATATTTGTAATTTAATTATCTAATTTCTACTTTCTTAGAAGATGGCCTAACTTTATTTTGTTGAGTTGCTGTCAGCTGTATGAGACTTCCTTTTCTTTTTTATTTTTTTTTTAATTAACCAGGTCAATTACACACATTATTGATGAGATATCATATTACTTAATAGTAAAAATTTCAAATGGATACTAATAAATCCATTTTTCCATAGCTAAACATATTTTTTTGTAATCATGAATATGCACAGCTCTTACTTTCTGCTGACGATTTCTATACTAATGGGTCCCATATATTAACAACTGATTTACTCCTAAGTATGAAAATACAGCACTTAAAGCACTATGCAAAATACTTAGAAAGTAATTTGTTGAAAGCCAAGAGTCATCTATTCAAGAGTTTTAGATGCTTTTTTTTTTTTTAATCATATGTGTGTATATAGACACTTACGTAAACACATATACATACTTGGTTGCTGAGGTGAACAGCTGCAGTGATGCACCATTGGCAGCAAAGCACTGTATCATGGTGCACAGGGAGTTTCCTGAACTGGGGAATCCTCAGGAGTAGCCGAAAGAGCTACCAGGAGCCCACAGCTCCATGACAGCAGCTGACAAAACCTGAGCAGGGCTAGGAGCAACCATGGGCAAGCCTCATCAAATGTATGAAAAAAGCCTTTAGATTTTGCCAGCAACCAAGGTGCGAAAACAGGGTGTGGTGTGTCAGAAATGTCATGAGGTGGCAGTTGGTGGTGTGGAAGGATGCACCACAGGAAGGGGGTACAGGAAGGATGATGATACTCTGACAGCTTGGCCAGGGAGGAGTGGCATCCAACCAGTAGAAAGCCATGACTTGTCTAAACTCTGCACCCACCAGACTGACTCAGCTTCCCAAATGGAGCTCTGATATGAACCCAGGTGTCTGGCTGCAGACTGTGCTCTGCTCTTGTGCCAATGCCAGGTGGCAGCATTGAGCACACCTGTGGGAATGCACACAGGTAGAGGAACTCCTCTGCTTAGTGACAGAGCTCTGGGAGGTGTTTAGGCTGAAGACTATCAGGGGTTGTGAGAGAGAGATAGATGAATAGTATCATGTCCTGCCTTCCCTGAGACAGGCCCAACAGACAAGATGCATGATAAGGAAGATCCCCTATCCTCCACAGTGACTCAAGGCATAAGAGAAAATGGCAACAATTTCCTGTCTAGTGCAGCAGGAGCATGTGCCCTGGGACTACGTCACCTTCCCAGGTGCCCCGGCATAACAGGGCCTGCAAGCAAAACCAAACATTAAGGAGTAGGAGGGTTCATCTAGCCCAGAGGTACTGCTGAGGAGAATTTGGCCTATGACTTGTGTCAAAACTGCCTCTGTAAATAAAAAAAGATGGGTCGTTGTCATAGGAGACCATGTTACTGAAGGGAACAGAAGGGCCAATATGTAGACCAGACCCATTTCTTAAGGAAGTCTGCTGCTTCCTTGGGGCCTGGGTTAAAGATGTGAAAAGAAAGCCTCCTATCCTAGTACACCCCTCAGATTATTATCCATAATTGGTTTTTCAGGTAGGCCGTGATGAAGTTGCTACAAGAAATCCAAGGACAATGAAGAGAGACTTCAGGGTTTTGGGAAAACTGGTTAAGGGATCAAGAGCACAAGTAGTGTTCTTTATCCTTCCAGTTGCAGGGAATGATGAGGGAAAGAATGGGAAGAGCCAGCAGATCAATACCTGGTTCTGAGCTTGGTGTCACCAGCAGGATTTTGGGTTTTTTGATTATGGGTCAGTTTACATGACACCAGTTGTCTGCCTGCAATAGAGAGGGTACACCTGTCTCAAAATGGGGGCAAGGATCTGTGCCCCAGGAGATAGCAGGGCTCATTGGAAGAGGTTTGAAAGAAGGGGGATAAAACCAGGATTACTAGAGTTAAGTCTGGGGGTGGCACACCAATGTTTGTGCTCTGGTGTGTTAGTGAGGTTCTTCAGTCTGCCATCTCAGTGGAGTTAGGGGATGGAGGTTCATGTGGCAGTAAAGACACAAGGTTTATCGATGGGTTAGGAACCACAGGAGCTCCTGAGAATTATCAGGTAGGAATTAGAGCTTCTCTGAACCTGTTGCTTGTGAACAGAGAAGGATTTGTGGGTGCTGGGATGGTTGGAAGCCATCTTAGACATAGCAATCATGAAATGATAGAGTTTTTGATTCTTGGAGAAGCAAGGAGGAGGGACTGCAAAACGGCTGCCTTAGACTTCTGAAGGTCAGACTTTGGCCTGTTTAGGAGACTGGTCGACAGAGTCCCTTGGGAGGCAGTCCTGAAGGGCAAAGAAATCCAGGAAAGTTGGACATTCTTAAGAAGGAAATCTTAAAGGTGCAGGAGCAGACTGTCCCCACGTGTTGAAAGACAAGCAGGTGGGGAAGAACACCTAGGCTGAACAGAGAGCTTTGGTTGGAACTCAGGACAAAAAGAAGAGTTTATGGTCTTTGGAAGAAGGTGCAGACAAGTCAGGAAAACTACAAGGATGTCATGAGGCTATGCAGGGAAAAAATAAGAAGGGCCAAAGCCCAACTAGAACTTTACATGGCTACTTCCATAAAAGACAATAAAAAAATGTTTCTATAAATACATTACCAACATGAAGGAGGGCTAAGGAGAATCTCCATCCTTTACTGGATATGAGGGGAAAAAGTGAAAAGGTTCTTAATGCCTTTTTTTCCTCAGTCTTTAGTAGTAAAACCAGTTATTCTCTGCATACCCAGTCCCTTGAGCTGGAAGACAGGGATGGGGAGCAATTTGAAGCCCCTATAATCTAAGAGATGATTAGCAACCTGCTACATCACTTTGACACACACAGGTCTGTGGGCCCAGATCAGATTCACCTAAGGGTATTGAGGGAGCTGGCAGAAGTGCTCACCAAGACACTTTCCATCATTTATCAGCAGTCCTAGCTAACCAGGGAGGTCCCAGTAGACTGGAGATTGGCAAATGAGACCCCCATCTACCAGAAAGGCCAAAAGGAGGATCCAGGGTACTACAGGCCTGTCAGCCTGACCTCTGTGCTGGGGAAGCTTATGGAGCGGATTGTCTTGAGTGCTATCAAGTGGCATATGAAGGACAATCAGTTGATCAGGCCCAGTCAGCATAGGTTCATGAAAGGCATGTCCTGCTTGACTAACCTGATCTTCTCTGATTAAGTGACCTTCCCAGTAGATGAGGGAAAGGTTGTTTACCTGGACTTTAGTAAAGCCTTTGACACTGTTTCCCACATAATTCTCCTGAAGAAACTGCTGGCTAGGACAGGTGTGTGTTTTGCTGCATAAAAATCTGTCTGAATGGTGTTGTGGTGACTGGAATTAAATCCAGACCAGTCATGAGGGGTGTTCCCCAGGGCTCATTGTTGGGGACAGTTCTCTTTAATATTTTTATCAGTGATCTGGATAAGGGGATTGAGTACACCCTCAGTAAGTTTGCAGATGACACCAAGTTGGGAGGGTGTGTTGATCTGCTTCAGGGTAGGAAGGCTCTACAGAGGGATCTGGACAGGCTAGATCAATAGGCCAAGGCCAACTGTATGAGATTCAGCAAGGCTAATTGTCAGGGGAGGTTTAGGTTGAGTATTAGGAAAAATTTCTTCACTAAAAGGGTTATCAGGCACTAGAAAAGGCTGTCTATGGAAGTGGCTGAGTCGCTATCCCTGGAGGTATTTAAAAGGCATATGTGTGTGGTTTTTAGGGCTATGGTTTAGGCGTTGACTCAGCAGTGGTAGGTTAACAGTTGAACTTGATGATTTTAAGGTATTTTCAAACCAATACAATTCTATTTTTTAAAGGTAAGCAGCATAGAATTTTTATTACAAATGTGAAGAGGAAATTCACTTATAATGCTCAAGTAGAATTATAAGTAACCTTTGTAAGTTGTACAGTAACCTCAGGAAATTAAGTATTGCACATTTTTTCTGCACTGAAAAGCTAAACTTTAGAGAAAAAGAGAGGATATATAAAGTGCAGGAATTACAACACTTTCCTTTCTTATTCAGAGGTTTTATTACAGTTATTAGGAACAAAAAAATAAAAGAGAAAAAATTAAACAAAAGAAGGTGATTGAAATAGAACGCAGGTGAATGCATTACTGTGCTGTTACTAGATGGCACAAAGTAGCTTGCACTTCTAGCTGTTTTGTAACATCCTAGGTTTGTCAAATTACTACAAAATAATTTTTAATTTAACTGACAAATATGCAAGTGGATATACTAACAAAGACTCTGTAATTTTTTGCTGCAGCACTAGGCTATGCTCATGAATCCTGGATAGCATGAACTCACCAAACACAGCAGTGAATTATTCTGTTTTTTTCACTTCATACCAGTAGCACAGTTCTGCTGTGTTCCTGGCTGTTTCATTGGTTTGGAGTTTTCCTTTGAAAGATGTGCCAATGTAATGGAAACAAATTAGCTACAGTGCCTCTGTTTTGGTTTACTGTCAAAGCCATATGCTAGGTGCTGCAAAACTGCATTGTCTTGTGTCTTGCCTGAATGGTGCCACTCTCTACACAGTCCATGATGAACATAGGCTGTGAAGGCATGAGAGATACCCCAGAACATTGAATAGATACGCGAGTCCACAAGTTACTAGAACTACCCAACTCTGACAGATCAATTTAATATTAGCGAGAAAAAGAAAAAGCCGTAGGCAAAACACTGTTAGCCTCACACTTTAGCACATTTTGGGATGGGAGAACATACAGTGACAGGATAGCAACTGCTGATTGGGCTTAGATATAGAAAAAGCCGTGAGACCTCAGAACTTTTAGCTTGTACATGTGGGACAATGGTGCCATGCAGTCTGCACCAGCACGGCAGACCTCAGCATGCCAGATTGGTCAGGAGAGGAGCAACTCAAAGAGCCTACTGACCTTAAACTTAAAGGACATCTGGTCTAAGAGCTGGGGTAGCTTGCTTGGCACATTTTCCTTGAGAAGCCCAATGGACATAGCTCCTGAGTGTTACTTTTACTGCTTGTGTTTCTGAGAAGCATAGAATAGACGTTTTATGTCTTATTGACTATTGTATTAATAAATATTTTTTTTTATCCTTATGATTCTGCTTCAAATTTTATGTTGTGTTATATTGAAATTTTCACCATTTGGAAATTAATATATTTGTGCAGGTCTAAACATCTTACACACCCACCCTGGGCCTAGAGGAAGATTACAGGCCAAAAGGAAAGCATCTAACAGAGACAGGCTGGTTGATGATGTAAGACTTAGTGGGAGACTACGCTGCAGTTACCATAACATGGTTGAATTCAGGATCCTTAGGGCAGCAAGGAGGGAGTGAAGCAAGCTCACTACCCTTGATTTCAAAAGAGCAGAGTTTGGTCTCTTCAAGGATCTGCTTGGTAGGGTACTGAGGGACAAAGCCCTGGAGGGGAGGGGAGCCCAGGAAAGCTGGTCCATATTCAAGGATCACCTCTTCCATGCCTAGAAGCTATGACTCCCAACAAAGAGGAAAGCAGGCAGGAGTGCCAGGAGGCCTGTGTGGATGAGCAAGGCGCTCCTTGACACAGTTAAACGTAAAAACATGGTATAAAGAGAGTGGAAGCAGGGATAGGTATCCTGCGAGGAGTACAGACAAGTTGTCAGGGAAGCAAGAGATCAGGTAAGGAAGGCCAAAGCACGGATAGAGTTGGACCATGCCAGGGATGTTAAGAAGAACAATAAAAGTTTCTAGAGGTATGTCAGCGATAAGAGGAAGATGAGGGAAAATGTGGACCCACTTCAGAAGGAAACTGGAGACTATGTCATACAGGACATAGAGAAGGCTGAGGTACTCAATGACTACTTTGCCTCAGTCTTCACCAACAAAGACTCTGGTCACACCATCCAAGTTAGAGAAGGCAAAGGCACGGACTGTGAAAAGGAAGATCTCCCCACTGTAGGAGAAGAGCAGGCTTGTGACCATCTGAAGGACCTGAAGGTGCACAAGTCCATGAGTCCATGGGACCTGATGGGATTCATCCACATCTCCTGAAGGAACAGGCCAATGAAGTTGCAAAGCCTCTGTCCATCATATTTAAAAACTCTTGGCAGTCTGGAGAAATTCCCAGTGACTGGAAAAGGTGAAACATAACTCCCATTTTCAAGAAGAAAAAAAAAAAATACCCAGGGAACTATAGACCAATCAGTCTCACCTCCGTGCCTGGCAAGAACATGGAGCAGATCCTCCTGAAAGCTCTGCTAAGGCATGTGGAAAACAAAGGGGTGACTGGTGGCAGCCAACACAGCTTCACTAAAGGCAAATTCTGCCTGACCAATTTGGTGGCCTTCTACAATGGGATCATGGCACGGGTGGACAAAGGAAGAGCAACTGAGGTAATCTACCTGGACCTGTGCAAAGATTTTTACACTGTCTTGCATGACATCCTGGTATCAAAACTGGAACAATACAGATTTGATGGATGGACCACTCAGTGGGTAAGGAACTGGTCATACTCAAATAATTGTGATTAGCGGCTTGACATCCATATGGAGACCTGAAGTGAGTGGTGTTCCTCAAGGGTTGGTACTGGGACTGGTGCTTTTTAACATCTTTGTTGGTGACATGGACAGTGGCATTGAGTGCACCCTCAGCAAGTTTGCTGATGACACCAAACTGTGTGGTAAGGTAGACACACGGGAAGGGAAGGAGGCCATCCAGAGGGACCTTGACAGGGTTGAGAACTGGCCCCGTGCAAACTGTATGAAATTCAACCAGGCCAACTTCAAGGCTCTGCAGCTGGGTCAGGGCAATCCCAAGCACAAATACAGGCTGGGTGGAGAATGGATCTAAAACAGTCTGGAGTAGAAGGACTTAGGGGTGATGGTGGATGAGATGGATGCCATCATGGGCTGGCAATGTGCACTTGCAGTCCAGAAAGCCAACCATGTCCTGAGTTTTATCAAAAGATGCGTAGCCAGTGGGTCAAGGGAGGTGATTCTCTCTCTCTTCTCTGCTCTTATGAGACCCTACCTGAAGTACTGTGTTCAGTTCTGAAGCCCCCAACATAAGAAGGACATGGAGCTCATGGAAGAAGTCCACAGAAGGTCCACGAAGATGATCAGAAGGCTAGAGCACCTCTCCTATGAAGACAGGCTGAGAGAGTTGGGTTTGTTCAGTCTGGAGAAGAGAAGTCTCTGAGAAGACCCCATAGTGGCCTTCCGGTACTGGAACAGGGCCTACAGGACAGCTGGGGAAGAACTGTTTACAAGGGCCTGTAGTGAGAAGACAAGGGGGAATGGATTAAAAGTGGAAGAGGGGACATTTAGGTTAGACATTAGGATGGAATTATTTAGTGTGAGAGTGGTGAGACACAGGAAGAGGTTGCTCAGGGAGGTTGTGGAAGCGCCATCCCTGGAAGTGTTCAAGGCAGGTTGGAATGGGCTTGTAATGCCAGGAAATACATATTTAGGAGCATAAACCATGCAGAGGCATCATCTTCACAGGCAATTGATGATCTTGGTGCCTACTGCTAGTAGATATGATTGTCTGTCTAGAGAAAGGACTGGAAAACATTCTGTTTGGTGGCTTCTCCTCTCTAACATGTCTGTGAAGCAGTCCTTGCCTCTTCTCAGTGTGTCAGTTGGATGAAACTGCAGTCCTGAATGTCCCTCCTGGTTTTTTCAACTACCATCCCCTTTTCTCTCTCTTGCAGGAGACATTTAGTGCTTGTCTCTGTCTGCATGACCATAATCCTGCTTAATTATCATCACACTGGATGGAGCCCGAGTTCCTTAAACAAATTCATGGTCCCTGAAATTGTTTTTTTCTCCCTAACCATGACTGAACACAACCAAGGGTTCCTGTTTCCTGACTTCAGAAACTCCTTAGATTCCAAAAAGTTTATGTTCAGCTGAGAGACAGGGAACCAGTACCTCAGTGAGAAGGCAGGCCAGTGAATATGTGCATGAAAAACTTCATAGTTCCCAACAAGTTGTCTTGTACCAGTCATCTTCCAGAAGCTACCTGTGCACCTTTAAAATAAATAAATAAATACAAATTTTGTTGTTCCATTGTTTAGGTTTGGTGTTATGTTGCTTTTTTTTATTATAGACACTGTTTTCCATATAGACCCAAACAATTAAAGGAGTTTAGCAGGCTTTGGACTACCTCATCTGTGCAGGACTCCAAGAACAACATGGCAACAGAATTGATTCTGTCTGCAAGCTCTTATAAAAAGGTCAAGACAAGATTTCTTATTTCCATAAATTGATTGATGCTTTTAGTTCTAGTTTCCAACTACCTGACTCCTGTCTTACTGATTTAGATTATTCTGGACTTTTATTACCCATGTGGCTTCATGTATTTGTGCCTCAAACAAAAAGTACATAGCACTCTGTGAGGTCAGTATACATTACTGTCAAATAAATAATTGGCAGTGACAGTGACAGTCCAGAAAAAACAAAATTATCCAAAACAGAATCACAGAATGACAGAACTACCAAGGCTGGAAAAGACCTTTAAGATCATCAAGTCCAGCCTATGACCAACACCACCACACCGTCTAGACTATGGCACTAAGTGCCACATCCAGCCTTGCCTTGAACACATCCAGGGACCGTGCCTCCACCACTTCCCTGGGAAGTCCATTCCAACGTCTAACCACCCTCTCCATGAGGAAGTACTTCCTAATATCCAACCTAAACCTCCCTTGGAGCAGCTTCAGGCTGTGCCCTCTTGTCCTGTCACTGGTTGCCTGGAAAAAGAGCCCAGCCCCCACCTGACTACAACCTCCCTTCAGGTAGTTGAAGAGAGTGATGAAGTCCCCCCTGAGTCTCCTCTTCTCCAGGCGAAACAACACCAGCATCCTCAACCTCTCCCTATAAGACTTTCCCTCTAGTCCTTTCACCAGCTTTGTTGCTCTCCTCTGGACCCGCTCCAGCACCTCAACATCCTTCTTGAAGTGAGGGGCCCAGAACTGCACACAGTACTCGAGGTGAGGCCTCACCAGTGCTGTGTACAGGGGAAGAATGACATCCCTATTCCTGCTGGCCACACTATTCCTGATACAAGCCAGGATGCCATTGGCCTTCTGGGCCACCTGGGCACACTGCTGGCTCATGTTCAACCGGCTGTCCACCAGCACTCCCAGGTCTCTCTCTGCCAGGCTGCTCTCCAGCCACTCTTCCCCCAGCCTGTAGCGCTGCCTGGGGTTATTGTGGCCAAAGTGCAGGACCCTGCACTTGATCTTGTTGAATTTCATGCCGTTGGCCTCGGCCCATCAATCCAGCCTGTCCAGGTCCTCCTGCAGCCTCTTCCTACCCTCTGGCAGATCAACACTCCCCCCGCAGCTGGGTGTCATCTGCGAATTTACATCCTTTGTTGTTACAGGAAAATGTTAACATGTATCTTTTATAGCATGAGATACTGGAATCCAAGAATACAAAGAAAAATATTTATACTTTTCTTGAAGTCTTTCAAATAGACAAAGAATTTAACATGGAAAAATATGTATTTTAATATATATAAATACTTGACAGATACAGACAGTCCCTGTTTAAAAAATTGGTCATGCATTTCTGTGTGTGATGATCTTGTTCTAAAAGTGCTTCTCCTTTCAGTTAATATTCCTGTTTACCATGGCCTCTTTGTTATGCCAAAGGCAAATCACCATGAATATCAGACAACATTTTTATATTCTACCACAGCAAGATTAGAAAGATTGTGGTATGTTGCATCTTTTAGCTTGATATAAAAAAGGAATGATGTTTATAGTGTTTCAGCATTTGCAATAAGTTTTTTTTTTTTGTAATTATGAAATACCTTTGGTATGCCTCAGCATAAAATGAACCTTAATAACCATTTATAGTAATTCTGTACCTATCATCCCTTAAACATGAACTGCCTGGGAATTGCTTCAGTTTGCACATCAAATTCATTTATACTCTCTGCAGTAGAGATGGGAAATTTTGCATTCAAGTAACATTCTTGATTACTTGAGTTATATGGCTTAATTTCTCCTAGTGTAATGATTGCTTGATTTCAGATTCCTTGTTGATGAACTTTGATGTAAGTAACTCCTCACTGGAGCATTTATTCTATAGAACCATTAAAGACAATTGGCCCTTCTTTTGAGTTTCAAAAGATGTTCAATTTTCATTATTTTTCAGAAGATTTCTATATATGAAATATATATATAATTATACATATGCATATGCATGTAAATGTATGTGCAAGTATATATATAATATGTACATACATGTATTATATATACTATACGTAACATATATACACATATATACAATATAAACTGTATGGTTAGGCATTAATTACTCATATATTAAGGTCTAATGCTTTTCTTTTTTCAACCTTATCTCCTGTATCACAAATACACCCAGAATATTTTATGGGAAACAGTGTCAGTAATTTTACACATCTACACAACTTTTAAATACCCCCAGAGATGGTGACTCAGCCACTTCCCTAGACAGCCTGTTCTGGTGCCTGACAATCTGTTAGAGGAAAAATTTTTTCCTAATATCCAATCTAAGCCTCCCATGGCACAACCGGAGGCCATTTCCTTTTGTTTTATCACTTTTTACCTTCCTCTTTGCAACCTCCTTTCAGGTAGTTGTAGACAGCATTAAGGTCTCCCCTCAGCCTTCTCCTTTCCAGACTAAACAATGCCAGTTCCCTCAGCCACTCCTCATAAGACTTGTCCTCTGGGCCCTCCACTGGCTTTGTTGCTTTTCTCTGGATGCAGCAGTATATATTTGTCTATACTTTATATACACACAAGTAAATACAATTTCATATAAGCCTGTATACACTACTGATATAATTGGCCATTTGGTCTTTTGAGGGCTAGAAGAGAACACCATTATTATTATTATTTGATCTTTAATCACTCTATTAATACAACTCTATTTGATATTATGTATATAAAAATTATTAAATTTATGTGAGTTTTAGCGTTTTGAAATGGGTGTGTTCAAAAGTAATACGAGAAATGAAAAAATATGCTCTATCCTTAGCTAATTCATTCAATTTGTTAATTTCTGTCCCTCTTAAATAACTATATATTGTTCCTAAACTCCCAAAGTAAAATATAGTGCCCCTTTTGGGCATTGAATTGAAAATAGGACCAAATTGCTGGGAAAGTGGGAAAGACATAGTTAAACATGTTTAAAAATTGCAGATAAACATGCCTGGTGTTAACTAGGCAAATTAACAGACTTCCTTTAGGAAGTATTGGGGAAAGAACTGGACTTTTTTTGAGGTGGAGTTTAAGAGTGTTTCTGAAGAGTAAACCACATGGCGTGAGGACATGAGAAAGAGCTCATTGAATCATGAAATACCTGAGGGTTTTTTTTCTTATGAAAGACTAGACCATCTAAGATTCATTAAAGAAGCAGTTAAAAAGCTGTTCAAGGCAGAAGGAGATTGTGGGTTTCAGAAGAAATGCAAATCTTGTCCTATTTACAGATGTGCATTTGGGTTAATTATTAGAAACTTCATCAAACTTTTTCTCACATCAAATGCAAATCTACCTAGTTTAGAGGAAACGTAACCCTGGCTTGTTTTGAGGAAGAACTGCTGTGGAAAGCATGACAAAGTCATGGAGAACTATTGAAAGACAGACCAATACCTACTATGAATATTTATGAAACAAACCATCAAGAAGCATTTGCTAAGCAATTATTGATTTATTCACTCAGAATTTAGGATAAAGTACTTAATAAATGGAAAAGAGAATGCTTTTATTTCTGCTAATCTCCTTCAGTGGAAGACAGTGAGCTTTGCAGTTGACTTTCCATGGTAGCAAAATCAGTCCCTCAAAGTGTCTGTGATGTCTAACCTTGCAAAGATGCAAATTTATTCATGAGCATTTGTAAAAGCCCTCGGTTACTAAGTGCATTAATTGGAGTGCTGAGTTCCCTTTGACTGACAGGTCATACCTAGAAAAAAAATGAGCACTTTATTAAATTTTAGAATATTTAATTCATTACTCTTATCTGCAAGTGTTTCAAAATAAAGAACAAAGTGCACTATACTATTAAAACAGGCAAAAAAGCAACCATGTTAAGTTTAATGAGTTTAAAAGGCATTTTGTGAGGATGCAGGTAATAATTTGTAATACCAAATCTAGAAAAAATCAACTTAATGGATTTAATGACTTTTGAATTAATTGCAAAGGAAAACAAAAACAAACAAACAAACAAAAAACATATGTAAGATCTTTCATAGCTAATTTTGGTTTTAAAACGTTTTATTTTCAGATTCTGTATTGAAGGTGTTACTACTTATAGAGTTGTTTTGTTTTGTTTTTTCCATGGAAGATTTCACAATTTTGCAGCTCTAATACCCCAGGGACAGAGGACTTTTACATTTGAGTGTGTGCCATCATCTTGCTTAGGCTTTAGGGCTAATGCAGCTCAGAGTTCTTAATGGAACAGGAACAAAATGAGCATTGGAATCCCTGCTGAGCAAGTCAGCAAAAGTTAAAGGTATCAGAAATCTTAAGTAGCTATGAAAAGTGATTGCAAGTTAAAAGCCTGCTGTTTTTTCTGAAAGCACTGCAATAATGTATAAATTAAGCTGTATAAGAAAGGGATAACTCTTAAGAAGCAGTTTGGATTCTCTGTAAATGGAGATGAGTTGCTAAGCCATATTGGCTAATTTTATATGGGGGAGAAAGAGACCAAAGTTGTCAATTATTTTATAGTGTTAACACATTAAAAGATGCTTTTAGCTATAATTCCCTATCTGATTGGAAATGCACATACCACCATTAAATAGTACACTCAAGAGTAAAATCAGTGACATACAAACCTACTATCTATGCTTTCCTACAAGAAGGACAGAGGATTGCACTAGCAGGCATCTGAGTGTTAAACTGATCAGTTCCATTCATTGCTTTGGAAGACCTGAGGAAATCCCGATATAAACTGAATAAGTGATTTGGCTTTACCAGTAGCTTATACAGATAGTCTGGAGAATAGGGATTTTCCAGCCCTCTTCAATTAACTGACGAATAAAACAGTTATCTAAAAATCTCCACAAATTCTTTAATCTAGTAGCATTTTTTATTTATATAGAACTATTGTTTTCAGTCACAGGTTATACTGATATTGGCTCTCTATGTCACAATGTTACTGTAGTCTATGAAGATTTCACCTAAGATGTTTCAAGACTCTGTGTATATAGGTAAACTGGAATAGAAACAATTTTCCAGCAAAGATATTGATTTAACTGTTTTGCTTTGACTTTGCTGTAGTTCATTGCTATTATCCTGCTCTGCTATGATGTTGACACGAGACTTGTTCTGTACAGCATGCAAGCAATTGCGTAAGTGCAGGTAGCTTCACTTGCTTATAGTCCTCCTGATTTCTGTTAAAAAAAAAAAAAAAAAGAAAAGAGAAATTTTGACTTCTATTTTAATCTAATCATCATATGCATATTTATTATAGCAACTGCATGTGGTTTAAGTTAATGTACTGCATTTAAATTTATACTTGAATTTTGCAGTTAACCTCGTGTACTAAGATATTACAGTATGTTGCTAATTAGGCCAAAGTGTAACAGTTCCTAATGCCATGTTTTACAAGTCACTACGGTTTACCTGTCTTTGCACACACAGTTGTGAAAACAATACCATCCTGCCAAATCAGATGTGGGATTTACATGGAGCAAGCAAAACTAGTTATATGGAAATATACAGAAATGTACTTGGTAAGTATTTACTTGGTTGTATTTTAAATAGAGGACAGATTTTGTATGGGTATATGGCAGGATATGTTTCCATGGCTGTCTCTTAAGTTTTTGAAGAGAAGTAACTATTGTCCTTAGTCACATGCGTGATGGAAATAAGGCTGCAGAAAAACTGTGGATAAAATCATAATACATTTAACTCAGTGGCAGAGCTCTCAATTACTTCTATATTATCATAATCTGTAAGTTTGACAATAAAAATGAGAAAGGTAGGGCTGTATTTTCAAGCTTCCTTTGAATTAAAAATTTAAAGTGCCACAAATACTCCTTTTCAATAAGTTAAAAACTTTTATAAGTACACCAAAAGTGAGTCTCATGTGAATAAATGTTTTAAAGAAACTGCTCTCATTTTGCTGTCCAAACCTTATGATAACTTTCTTTTATGCAGAAATACTGTCTTTTGCTTAGTTATCCTGTTCAATTAGGTAGAAATTACTGCAAGATTCTACACAAGCAGGTCACAGATATGACTTATGTAGGAGAGAACTACGTTGGTCTGAAGCATCCTGGTGTTGTTTTCCTATAACCCCCCCCACACACACACACAAAAAGACCCACACAAAACCAACCAAACAAAAAAAAAACAAACCCCAAAACTCACACCCAAAAGAAACAAAAAACCCCAAAACAAAACAAAACAAAACACCACAAAAAAAACCCCCAAAAAAACCAAAACAAAAAAATCCCCACCAAAACTACTTAATTATGTTCAGAGGAAAACTGAAACAAAATAAATGGTTAAACATAAAATAGGGACCTGATACCCAGGTGGAGAGAATAATTTATGTGATATTTAGGTTTTTTTAAAACTGACATTTCACTCATAATCCCTAACTGCATAGCTCATCTGCAGATAAACAAATATTGCTAAATCTAGATAAGTATTTGGGAAGCTCATCTCTCCCTGATAAAAAAGCACCAAAGCCAAGGATGGAACAAAATCAGGAAAAATATTGAAAATGTAATTAAAATGACAGTTTAAAAATTAGAAATATGAAATAATTGCATTAACATTGGAAAGAGTAATTAAAAAAAAAGAAAAAGTCAAGTGTTGTTTTAATAGTTTCATTGCAAAATGCACATATATTTGTTCATTTTTGTTTCATTCTCATTAGGGCCTTTCTTTAAAAAATATAATTTATCATCATTTTATTTTCTTCTTGTCATATTTTTTTTCTTCCTTTTTTCCTGCTTAAGTCTTTTACAGAATTGCTACAATAGCTATTTTGGGAATCTGTATGCATAAAGCAACCTCTGCAGTTAAGGCAGCTACATGGAAACCTTTTCCAAAGCCTGATGTGAAGATTTAGACTACTCAGGTGGATTTTTAATCAGATGTTCAAATTGAAAATCAATTATAGCAATTAGAATTTGGAAGGTCCTATCCTACAACCCCACTTTCTTTTTGTATCCTTAATTCCAACAGAAAATAAATTTAATAAGAGGAAATACATCAGATGCTCTCAACATAATGCATATTCAGTGCTCTTAAAATAAAGCAATAGTTAGTTTAACTAATTACTTAAACTAGGAAGAAGTATAAGAATTATTAAGGATACTATATAATTGATTCTGGAAAGGTTAATTTGACCTTAGTCTTCTTTGGACATCCATAACTGTTGTGTTTATTACCTATTCTTATTAAGTTTTAATTGAAATAAAAAAAATAAAGTTATCAAAGGAATCACTAATGTTCATTTGGTGATGTTTTTTGCTCTGATTTTTCTTCCTATACAACAAAATTGGTATGATGTATGTTCCTATACAACAAAATTGCTATGATGGCAGTGCAACACCTCATTGTTTTTCTTTAATCAAGCTGATTAAGTTAAAATACAATTTTGTTCAGGAATAACTTTTCACATTTCATTGAAAATTTAGTGATATTGATGAAAACAAATAGAATGTGATCCTCCCTAACAAATCTGAAGAAAAGTACCAATATTTTCACAACCACCTGTGGTCTTTAAAGGCTTCTTTGACAGTCTGTCTTGTACACTTTCTTTAATGGGTTACTGTGGCTGAGAATGCTTGAGAGGTAAACAGTCTATCATTAGTATCATAAAGATGGTGAATATACTGAGAAATAAAACTGTAAAAATTAGGTTAGCAAAGGAAATTTAAAAAAAAAAAGAAGAAAAATTCCCAAATTCTTAACTTTTTGTTGTTTTAAAATCTATTACTCACTCTTATCCACATTTAATGGCAGAAATATCACAATTGTGATTAAAAAGAGCAAACAAAACTGAAATTCAGATGCTTGGACAACCATTTCTGGTGAACTTCATGCAGACACATATGTGTGCGTGTGCTAGGTAAGGGTAAATCGACACCCTGAGCCACGTCACTAATGAAAACATGGAGCACTAATGCTTAGTGTAATAACAATTTCTTGTTAATCAGCCCTTGCTACACCTTCTTCCCATTCTCCACTGAAAATGCCAACATTTTCACCTGATTACTCGAGTTCTACCATTTTTCCAAGAATACTTGCATAAGTGTATGGTTAATGCATCATGGCTTCAGAAACACATGTTACAGAGTGATTTAATTGATTTTCAAACAAGGACTGATTCCTATGCAGACATTTGGTCCATCTCTGTGCTTATCTAAATTTTAATGATTTCCATCTGGTAGAACCACAGAATGGACTGTAAAAATTTTAAAGAAGGTTCTTTGAGAACTAATGGATGATTCACCTCTGTCCAACAAGAAAGGGAGAAAATTATTACAGCAAATGAAATTAATGTGAATTGAAAAGGGCTTTTGTCAGACATTAAATTGAGCAAATACAAATAAAAAATAAAAAAAATTTTTACAGTCTTATTTTATTTTGCACTACAATTTTTTAGCTCTGCGTTTAAACATGCAACACATAAGATATTTGAAAGAGTAGGTTATGAAGATCTAAAAGGAACGAATGTCATTGCGATAGTTTGTTAAAAAGTTTGGAAGTCTTTAAATGTGTGTTTAGGTGAGATAAGTCAGAGGAAAAGAAATCAGAGTTAGCCCAAACCTAAATGTAATCATTCAGTCAAAAAATCTTTTTTTAGGTAGTTGATTATAACAATACAGGTAGATAAGACTCATAGAATCAGTAGCTAAAATGCGTTTGCTGGTGTTTTGAGTGATAATTCTGAAAAATATCAGAATCCAAGTGGACACTAAATATTCTGTCAAATTTTTACTTGTCAGGAATGTGTTTTAATAGGGAACATGGGCCCTTTGACAGCTGAGGAGAGTTTTTGGCTCTAATTGCCATCTGGCAAAATTATATAAATTTTTCAACATAGAAATATGTATTTAGATCCTTTCCTCTTGAGCAGAGTACATCTGAAAACAGAATTGAATGCATATTAATTCAAAGATACAAGTGGTTGTAAAGTTTTCCTCTGAGACAACTTGGTGGTCTTGCTTCTAATTGCAAGGCACATGCAGAAATATGCAGAAATTTTGGACTGAGGCTAGTTTATTTGGTGGCAGTTGTGTGTTTTCTGTGAACCTTCATAAAATACAAGGTGGACTATCATTCTCTCAAGGCAATAAGAATTGCTGTTCTTTGTGTGTTAAGATAATAGTTCCCTTGAGTTCTGGGATAACTATGACCTAATTACCCTCTACTCATTGTTTCTTTGTCTTCTCTCAACTAGCCATCTGTGTTAGTAAAACTTGATTGCTTTATATCTTCCCATACAACAGGAAAGCTTAGTTTGGATAACATGTTACTGGACCTTCTGTTATTTATGTGCCTCTCACAAACAAGATTAATTTAGATGGAGTTTCTCATACATCTGTTTTCACTAAAATACCTTTTAAAGCCTGAGCTGCCAACTGTTAAAATGAAAAATTAAGATTGTCCCTAGCTTCTGCTTATAGCTTGGCTGCTCTTATGCTGCCCATGGCAGTAGATATGATGAGGAAATAATTGCTTAATTTATTTGCTTATATATGCAGCTTCAGGGTGATGGTGTGCATCTGGCCATGGTATTTTTCTTGTTTCATTTCTGCAAAGAGCACAACACAGTCTTACTATGTATGACAGAGGATAACTATGATCACTAAGAAGCGTTCGTCATCTTCAGCTGCATCAAGTATAAAGTGATAGCAGAGTTTGGTACAGCTCAAAAGGACTGCCTTCATTATCCTGAATTTGAACCAACACTTGTCCCAAGATGCCTGATAGCATAAAGAAGATTCTCTGTGTTCTAAAACTGCTACAAGGTGACTGGGTCTCTGAAAAATGCTTAGCCCTTTCATGGAAAGGCTGCTTCTACATGTTACTCTTCTCAGAGACATAAACTGCTCTTCTCTAGTACTGCTTCTGCACTGAGATCTAGAACATGCCAAATAGGAGGAAAAAAAAAAAAAAAAAAAGGTAAAAACAAGTTAGGAAGTGAAGAAAGGCTTGTTAAAGGACATTAGATTACAGTTGTTTAGGAAATTTAAGAAAAGGTAACAGGCAAAGGTAAATACCTAGATGGTCTGAATGACACAGAAATAGAGGTTTGTAAGGATCTGGCAGTTGAAAACAAAGAGAAGATGCTGCACTTGAACACTTATGTAATAAAAACGACCTGAAGCATCTGAGATATCCTAGGGATCCCAGGGACAGCTGATGGTAAATGGGTGATCTGGGGTACATGGCATATGTTGGACACACAAAACACTTTGAGAGCAAAGAAGCAATAGAAAGCAACCGAAAGTCATAAGGGGTTTCTCATCAAAAACAATGATTCCTCAGTTAAGTTGCTAAGATACATGTACTCTGAAAAAGTATGGACATGAAAGGAGAGTCTGTAAAAATAATTTAAAATTTTGTTTTTAGAGTTCTAAATTGATTAGCTAAACTTCAAACTTATCTAAGTAGCTAGCTATTAATATGACAGGAACTAATCTATTTGTAAAAAGAAAATGAAATTAGTAAAACATCAAGTGTGCTAACTACTGTGTGAGAGACAGCAGCATGATTCAACACAGAATGGAAAAGGCCCTGATACAGCAATTCCTCTTTAAATAACTGATGCTTTCAAGGTAGGAAAGGAGATAAGGTTTTGTGATTTGCACAAGAAAAGTTTATATTTGAGAATTTTAAAAAGGGAAATGAAAAATACAAATATCCCAATAACTATAGCCTTTCCCCTCCTCAAGACACACCACCACTTTTTTGAGTATTCAGCAAAAAAATTGTGATTTCTGAAATAAATATCTTGCATGAAAGCTAAAACTTGATTCCAAACAATCATTCTCTTTTTCTGTCTTGATATATATGGCTGAGAATGTATTTCTTAGCTAACTAGCAAGTAAGATGTGAAACTAATTAGCTTCCAGCCAAAGTGAATCATTAAGAAACCTTGGTGACAATTAGTAACAATTGGTTTTAATTAATAGTTTTCAAGCTGTATTTCTTATTAATTAAACTTCATTAACAGAATATTAATATATAGCTAAAACAGTGTTGTTACAACTACAGAAGGGGGCTTGTATTCTTACTCATATTACAGTAACTCATCTGATATGCAGTTAGCTACTTCCAGTTTATATTGGCATATATGTGAAGTATTCAATATGGCTGTTAAAAGGAGGCTAGGTACAAAATAGCATTGTATGAATAGTATACATCAATTCCACACGCAAAGATAAAAGTTCTACTTTCCATTTAGTAATGCCTACCACAAACCAAAGATGTTACTTTTACTCTGATTTTACTTCACCTGTTGCAGAATATGAGGGTAGTCAAAGGAAAAGGGGGAGCAGGGAGGGGGAAAGAGAGAGAGATTCTATAACTTTTTTTCTGGAGAACTATTGTATTTCTTTATTCAGCAATATCTAGATTCAGAAAAAGATCTGACCGTTTGTAAGAGACACACATAGACCCCGGAGACAGAAATCCCTATTTCTGGTCTCTCTACTCTGTGACTTGGATTCATAACAGGTAACAGTTCTCAGGTGGGAGAAGGGGAAGCACGACTTCAATTTTTCCACCCTCTAGAGGAAAAAACAAATAAAGTGACAGTTCACCAACGGAGCTGATACATGATCTCTGGAAATATTAGCTTGGTCCTACAAATCAGAGGAAGGAGGCACAAACAGGATGAAGAATGAAGGAGGCACAAACAGGGTGAAGAATGAAAGTGACCTTGCTGGCTTGCCTTCTAGCCAGCTATTAATATTATTGCAGGGGCGTGGCACTTCACATTGCAGATGTGAAGTGAATTTTAAATCTAGCCTTGATTTAGGCACCTAACCCCTACTTCAGTTGCCAGATTTTTTTATTGGAACTATTTCTGGATCTGTGTAGCTGGTTGGGCTACACGTATTGCCACTAATAGATCCTAACAGAGTTTACTGTGCACCTATCACCCTGGATAATTTTATTACAGGTTGCAAATAAACAAAATTAACATATGACATTTTTCATCTATTGACAAGATTTTAATTACACTAAGTAATGTTAACGTCCATCGAATAAGTACAGATTTCCTGAATAAGTTTAAAGAACAGTCTCTTGGAAACGCTAAAGCCTTTGTAAGACTCTCAAGAGCACTCTTTCAAATCTTAGGATAGCATCTGTTTTTAAAAAGGATGCCAGGAGAGTCACATCGTTAACGGATATACTGGAAGTCATGTATTTATGTGGAAAAGGAAGTCAATGAAGACATAGCTAGAATTCAAAGGTTACTGCTTTTATTCTCTTTATTCAAAGGATATTATCTTATTCTGTCCCTTTGTTGTTGAGGGGGGGAGGAGGAACTGTGAAGTACGGTTATTTAGAAATCTTTTATTAAAAAACTAGTGCTGTATAAGGTAAATGTGCTTTAAAATAACAAACACAAAACTAAGCAGATTAGTCTGTTTCTTGCTCTCCCTGCAACTCAGAAGAAAAAAAATTAAAAGGCAAAATTCTATTAGAGTTCTATCTTGTTAATTTACCCTATTTGAACATTAATTCCATAGTACACAATAGTATTGCTATCACTTACTTTCTGCTGTCTTTCTACTGAAGAAAACAGTAGTACTTCTTCCTTCCAGAGCTGGTTGTCTACAGGGGTCTTGGATTTTCTTGGGAGAAGGGTTAGAAAAACTGTGTCTACTGCTGAAGCTCTACTTGTCTTTGCCAATTTCATCACAACTGTGGGATTGCTGTTAATTTGTTATCTCTTCTTCATTCCGTAATTTATTATGCTCTTAACAAAACACAGTGTAGTCTGTCTAAGTAAAAGTTAGGCCAGAAATTATTTAAAAATTTGTAATTATAAGGCTTCAGTCCTCAAAGATACCTAAATAACACCTGAAGTTAGATGTAGGCATTTAAAATTTTTTAAGAGCTGAGCTATATTGCTATAGAAATTTATGGAAATATGGAAATATCTTCCAATTTACTCCTGAAATATCTTGTATCCTAACTAGCAACACCTTTGGCTGCCTAAAGATACTTAAATTCCTACCTGTTTTGACTCAGCTCAATTTTCAAAAATTAAGGTAATGGTCCACCTCTCTTCTATTAGCCTATTAAGATGTAGCTTCATATTGCATGAGGCATTATAAGATGCCAATAACTCCAGTTATTTATGCAATATGTCTGTTGATATGAAATGATGGAGTTTGGGGTGGGAGTTCAGCTCCAGTAGGTCAGATAAGCACCAAAGGAACCTGCTATGGATAATCTTTTACTGGAATTATGAATCCAGCACTAAATCATGAGGTAAGGATCATACTGAACATAAATTTTTTTGTTGTTTTAACTTTGAAAAATTTCTACTTCTTCCTGAAGTTTATATTGGATCAATTATAATAATTCTGAATTTGGCACGTACAGTGTTAGACACTTGTGCAGTAAAAAGAGACATTATTAATAATATGAAAATATGAGAAATGCAAACTGATACTAAAGCTGCAAAATGGTACTGGTCCAGTACTGAAATGTGGATGTGGATGTGTGTGCTATATTTGTTTTTCAATATTACTGTGAGGAATACAAATTATTTGCTACAAACAATGAGATAGAGAAATCACAATTATCTTGTTTTTTCTCAGCACCTTCAGGCACTGTTGGCCCTGACTGTCCTATTCTCAATTCCCTCAGGGAATCCCCAAAATGCCCAGGGCCCACGATGAACCCCTAGGGCTGCTAGCCCCTGTCCCAGCGATGTTGCAGCAGGGCTGGTTCCAGCTCCCCACAGACCAGACCTGCCCTGCCTGGCCATAAGCCCTGCTGAGGCAGGCCCACTTGCAGGTTCATGTTCTGACCTGGCCTTGGCCTGTCCCCTGGGAGGTCCCTGATGCTGAGGCTGCGGCTCCCCTGGTGCTCCAGCTGCTCTGCTCCTGGCTAGAAGCTGGGATGGGCCCTGTCTGCCCGAGCACAGAGGAAACCACTGGCCCTTGCAGCACCTTGACAATGGTGCTTTTCTTGCTACAACTCATAAATGGATGGCAGGGAGGTAGTAGATTGGCCTCTTTCTTGGAGCACTGGGAAACATTCGTGTGGCTAAGAAGCTGCCATATATGTCATCAATGCATTCCAGGACCTTCCTGGATTTCTGGTGCCTGGCTTTGTAGCCTTTCCAACAAATGTCAGGATTGTTGTCAAGGTTTTACTCAGAATTGAAAAATAAACCAGAGACAAACAATGCTCTCGATCCCCTCCCCCTCCCACCCAGGTACAGAAGGAGAGAGAGAATTTAGGAGAGAGACTTAGCTGGATTGAAAACTAAATTAGACAGCTTTAATTATATGTACAATTATATACAAGTATGTTCAGGAATGTGTAAAAGCCTCTTGCCTCCCCCCACCCCCAACAAATCTCCCGGCACTCTCCTTAGCTGTGAGCAGTCCTGAAAACTCTTGGACCACTGTCTGAGATAATAGCAGAGCAGACAGGGCTGTGGGGAGAGTTATAAGGGTTAGGGCTGAGCCTGGGGTTCAATGGTGATGGATGGAGTCCTCCCCAAATGCTGGCCATGGACAGAAGAGAAGGGAAGAAAAAGAAGGAAGGAAGTTGTCTTCTGTGATCTCTGACCTTCCTCAGAGCTTAAGTAGATATATGGAATGGAATACCTTTGATCAGTTCTGCTGTCTGTCTAGTCCAGCTCTCCTATGGGGGGGTCATAGATACATACTCCTGCCCTCGTAGCCTCTGTAGCAGCAGAGCTAAGCAGCAACCTTGGAGTCTCAGCAGAAACATAAACATTCCAGTGTTATCAGTCCACTGGCTGGAACACTTGCTGCTAGTTAAAAGAAAGCTTGCTGAAAGAAAAAAATAATCAGTAAACGGAAATTAGCTTAATCCTGGCTCAACCCAGGACAGCGGTTGAAATCCCCCATGAGGACCTGAGGACCAGGGCCTGTGCATGCAAAGCTGCTCCTATCTGTGTATAAAGGCCTCATTCACTCAGTCTTCCTGGTCAGGTAGTCTGTAGCAGACCCCCACTTGCCCCTGTCTTCCCTTTAACCCTGACCTATAAACTCTTGGTCAGCTCTTCTTCTATATCTGGACAGAGATTCATGGACTCCAGCTGGTCACTGATGTAAAGGATGATACCCACACCTCTTCTCCCATGCCTGTCCATCCTAAAGAGTTTGTACTTATCCATTCCCATACTCCAGTCATAGGACTCATTCCAACATGATTCAGTGACACCAATAACACCATAGCCCTGCAGACTTGCACAAATCTCTAGCTCCTTGTGTTTATTTCCCATGCTACATGCATTTGTACGGAGGTATTTAAGTTGGGTCCCTATTGAAGGTGTTTTACTGGCTGAGATTATATTTTCCTTAATTTCAGGTGTTCTCCAGCTGGTCTGTGATCCTTCTGCAGGCCCAGGGCATCTATTAGTGGCACTGGCCTCAAAGTGGTGGCAGTGGGATGGATTGAGGATCCCCTCCCCCAGAAACTCTAGTTAAAAGCCCTCTTTACTAGATTGGCAATCATATTGCCAAGGATGCTCTCCCCTTTCTTTCAAAGATGAACCCCATCAGCCCCTAGGAGACCAGGTTTCTCAAAGTTAGTCCCATGGTCTAAGAAGCCAAAGCCCTGGCTGTGACATCACTCCCATAACCATTTATTGATTTTCCCAATACAGTTTGCCCTTTCCAGCCTCATCCCTTTGATCGGGAGGATTTATGAAAAGACTATCTGCACTCCTGAGCCACATGGCCACTCCCAGGGCTCTGTAATCCTTCTTCATGGTCTTCATATTGCTCCTTGCTGTATCACTGGTACACACGTGAAACAGCAGAAGTGGATAATAGTCAGTGGGACGTACAAGTTTTGGCAGGCTTTCAATGAAATCCTTGATATGAGTCCCTGGTAAGCAGCAAACCTCTCTAGAGAGAGGATCACGTCAACAAATGGGTGTATCTGTACCTCTCAGATGAGAGTATCCCACTACTGTCACCCATTGCTTCTTCTTGTTTCTGTTTGTTACTATTAGATGAGCCAACTGGGCTGCTTTTCTCAGCTCCAGCAACTTACCTGATGCAGCAAGATTTTTTCCTCAGTCTGAAGAACAAGAAAGAGGTTCTGCAGGGGCACCTCAGGTTTTGAGGGAAGCCTCTTCCTGTAGTTTTTTGCTTTTGTAATCTTCCATTCCTGTTCATTATTGACTTCCCTCCTTCCTGTGTGTGCTGGTGTGGGAGTTATTGGCTGTGTGACCATAGGCTGTGGGTTAACCACAGCCTGGGCCTGGATCCAGTTATCTATCTCCTTTTCTGTCTCACTGATGTTATGCAGCCTTTTCACAGTTTCCTGCAGCTTGGCCATTGCAGGAGGTCTTCTACCTGGGCACACCTCTTCAATGCATGTTTCCCACCTATGCCTGCCCCATGCAATAGGTCTAGGCACTTTCCACTGCCTGAAGTCAGTATAGCAACCTCTCCCTTCAACAGCTCCATCAGGGTGGAGGCATCAGTCACCACCAGGGTGGATGGTGCAGACCCCGCATCCAGAGTTGCGGAGCCTTGGCTCTTCACCAAGTGCTCACCATTCTGTCTTGTTAGTTAGGATGAGAAGCCTAGACCCATGCAGATGGTCCTGGAGCAGATCCCCTCCAAGAAGCACCCTCCCTGTGTGCCCTTCTGCATGAACTGCCACACCATACACTGGCTGATGTGCCACATCCCAGTCACTGATTCTCCCTGGAGCTGCCTTTTATGGGAGTGGGTGATGGACTCTCTCCATGCCTTCTCAGCAGCCCTCCAATTAGCTGCCCTTCCCCTGGCACTGTCTGGGCTTGTCACCAGCTCAAGGAAGCTTAGTAAAAGCCCCTTTTTCACAGATTCCCTTCCTCGACACAGATGTGCCTGCACCAGAGCTGTTCACATCTGCCGAGTGACCGTTGGTGACTTATTTAATCTCTTCTTAGTTAATCTCTTCCTATGTTCTTACAGTATGTAGAATAATTGTTAATCCTGATAGGAACTCCTAATCTACTGTATTTGTCATAATAGATACTAATTTCATACTTTCTTCATATTTCTTTGCACTTGCTGAGGGGGAAAACTTTTTAAAAGTTGCTTCAGTTAGAAGGAAAAAATATTATTAGGGGACAGAGTTTAAACCCCAGCCCCATAATAGTAATTCTGGAATAGCATTAATAAGATTTCAAATTGATACCAGGCTTGCATTAAAGTCTGCCCATTTCATTCCAAGAAGAAAGACTGGTTACAAGTCTGATAAGGTACATTTTCCTTAGCTTATTTAACAAGCTCTAAACCTAGCTAAAAGGACTACATGCAACTCAGAAGAAAGCAAACAAATGTCCTTAAACCATACTCTTCTCAAATCTCTTTAGAACAGCACCACTAACCTGGATGCATTCAGTGCACCTGAGTTCACAAAATGGTAATTACCAAACAAGAACTTCCTGTGCTGTCACAATAGCACACCGCTTTTCTTCTCGAATTGTATTAATGAAAAATATATGCTCTCAGTTTTTTCCTACTCCATTAATTACAGGCTTCACACCCAGAGTGGTAGTAGTCTTGACATGGAATTGGGAATGAGTCAAAGTAATTTTTTTAAGTGTAAGAAAATCTATGTTGGTTTAGTTGATTCTGCTCAAATTTTTGCAAAGCTTCACCTGCAAAGAGACAACCAAGTTTTAAATTAATTTATGTATGATAGTAATTGTTTTGAACACAGAGAAATATGCAGGCACCAAAAAAGAAAAACTTACTAGATGACAGCACAATATCTAGACCAATGAAAAGCTGAAGGTATTAAAAGAATTGATCACATAGCTTAATTTCTGTCATGATCACTCGTAAGAAAGAGAACTACTTATGTGACAAAATGGAGGAACTGTATTGGATAAAAATTCATTGTTTTTTTGATGGTTGCTCTTGCAGATTGTTGGTTGATTATTACCAGATTAAAAAATTGAATTGACCTTGGTCTTCAGTAATGTGTTTAAGAATAGCCTTTATACAATATGGCAAATTCAACTTAAGAAGATAAAATGTTTTACAAAAATATAGCCAAAGGTGCCCCAAAGCTATTGCTGCAAATTCAATTGCAGAGGCAATACTATTGTTTAGTTGTGTCAATAATTTACACTCCAATTTACTGATGTTGGTATGAAATGACATCTTGTGTCTTTGACAGTACTGTAATGGAGTTCTATTGTATTATGTAGCAAGCTATATTTTCTCTATCCGTTTCTCACTAATAATGCTAACAGTCATCTATGTATCCCAAACTAAATTTAAAAAAATGCTAACTAAAAAACAGTGTGTGTATTTCAGGAGGCCCTGAAAAATGCTTATATTAATTTTTCTTGAGAGCACACTCAAAGGTAGACTCCCTCCTATATAGTCTGTATCAACATGCTTTCACTTCTGAGACATGTATTTGCTTCTTATGGTGTTTATCAGGATATTAATATCGGTAGTTCTAAAGCAGTGTCACCACTTCCTTATCAGCTAGCTGATGTAAAGACCTCTTGCAGCTCATGTCCTATACTACAGGAGCATGGGTTTGACTGGAAACTTGGGAAATTTAAAGCACTTATTTGGGAAAGGAACTTAATGTCTAGGTTGAGTACAGTATGTATAGTACCTGGTGTTCTCACTGTATTGTCTTCTCACACCTGAAGGTGAAATCTTCCTCTTCACTTTCTAGGTATAACTCTACTTAAATAACTGTGAGAATAGGTTCATGCACATAACTAGGGAGAGATTTGGAGCCTTAACTCATTTTTACTTCTGTTTTATATTCTCTTTTAAGCTGTCACCACTGTTACTCTGAAACATTTCAAGTTATATGGTACATGTATTTTCACAGCATTGAGAGGCTTAATTTTAGGAATAAATGCATTTGGGAAAATTAACCTCAAATCTTTCACAGCCTATCAGTATTTAGTTAAGAGAAATATTATGCCATGCACTTTATTGCTACTTTTATATTTTCCTAGTGTCAAACAAAATACATGGGACAGTAGTTTCAGGAAAAATGTGGCATCCTGTGTTCTACAAATTGTATTGTAAACCTTGTGTCAAAAGGGAGCATGGGATCAGAGTCTTGTGTACTCAGAATGACTGTAAATTTGCTAATGCCATGGAACAGAAAGGGAGAAAGAAACTACCTGGAGCAGATGCTGCCAAAACTACGCTCTGCTGCAGGGAAGGCTTAGAAGGAAAGACCTGAAACCAGAACCCCTTGCAGGGGGCTGTGGTAAGGCCTGAGGATGAATGAGAAGTGAGTAGAGAAGGAGATTGGGACTGCAACTGGCAGCTTCCCCCAACTCAAAATGAAAATTAAAACCAACCAACCAATAAAAAAAACCCAAAACAAAACAAAAACCACCACCAACAAAAAATTGGAAAGCAAAAGGAAATAGAAAATTAGAATATATGGAGGATTAAAATTAGCTAAAGAAAGTCAAAAGGAAAGGAGAGCCAGTTATGACATTAAATGTGTGTGGAAGGATATTCTGGTTTCTCTGGAATAGAATCATAGATCAACCATGGAGAGCAGGCTATTAGAAGCTTTGAGTCAGCTGGGAGCTTGAATCAGGGCAGCTGACCCAAGCTGACTGACAGGTGGATTCCATACTATAAACATCACACTCATTATGAAGTTGAAAGCTTTCTAAGCATGGAAATCTTCTCTTCCTAAGGCTCGTTTCTTCTGTGCTCCTCCTGCTTCTGAGGACTGGGCCGAGTATAAACCTGTATATTTTATGTTGGCATTAGTATTAGTTTTGATATTCTATTAAATTCATTTTCATGTCAACCCACATGTCTCCTCTCCTTTTCCTGATTCCCGTTGGTTAGGAAGGGTCATAGGGTGATAGAGCAACTGTTATAGTTTAGCCCTGGATATGGACTTAAACGTAGTTGGAGGAGGACTGGGTTTGCTGTCCCAATACACTGAGGAAGCACTGAAGGTTGTGTAAAGACTTGAAGTAGGGAGGCTGAAGCCCAGGAGTGTGGAGGATGGATGCCAGGGAAGGGAGGCTTAAGGGTAAAATGGGTGTGAAAATTAATTTATTTCTTCTGAGAGGTAAATGGTGCTGGAACACAAAGGGGTGAGAGACAAGGGAGAAAGAGTGTATGAACAGCAGGAGAGGCAGCTGTGAGGGCTCAGTCTTCCCTCTCCTTCTCTTCTGTTCCATAAGCCAGCCAGCAGTTCCTAGGGAAGGCAGCCCTGTGCCAGATGGGAGCAGTTGGTTCCAAGCCACCATAAGGGGATATATGGGGAGAGGTCTTAGCTGGGGCTGCTGCTATGGTGGCTGCTGCCAGCTCTAGTTTTTATTTTGGGTGCAGCCATGCCTCATCCCTTGAATGCATGAAGTATTGTTCTTTGAGCCAAATAAAACCAGAAGAAATTGTTCAAATTATGATGTTGATACAAAATGTCATTGCTTGCTAGCCTTCCAGTGCCATTTCTTCAGTTCCTCTTCATTGTCTTCCTTTCTCCTCTCTTCCAAGAGTTAGGTGATTGGATTGTTTGTTAAGCATTAAACAACAATGTTGTTTCTTTGCAATGATTATTATTTACTTTAAAATTATCGTAGAATTGTAGAATCATAGAATGGTTAAGGTTGGAAGGGACCTTAAAATCATCAGGTTCCAACCTCCCTCCTATGAGCAGGAACACCTCACAGTAGACCCGACTGCACAAAATCTCATCCAACCTGGCCTTGAACACTTCCAGGGAGGGGACATCCAAAACCTTCCTGGGCAACCTATTCCAGCATCTCACTACCCTCATGGTGAATAATTTCATCCTGATCTCTAACCTAAATGTCTCCTCTTTCAGTTTAAAACCATTACCCCTTGTCCTATCACTACCCTCTCTGGTGAAAAGCCCCTCCCCAGCTTTCCTGTAGGCCGCCTTCAGGTACTGGAAGGCCTCTATAAGGTCTCTCCAGAGCCTTCTCTTCTTCAGGCTGAATAGCCCCAACTCTCTCAGCCTGTCTTCACAGCAGAGGTGCTCCAGCCCTTTGATCGTCTTCGTGGCCCTTCTCTGGACCCTCTCCAACAGCTTCGTCTTTCCTGTGATGAGGGCTCCAGAGCCGTACATGCTAATCTTATACAGCTGGGAGAAAGAATCGGGAAGCTGGAATGCAGAGAAGTAAATTTTGGGGCCTCAGGAAAGAAGAATGGGTGAAATCCATTGTGTGAGACTGGGGCCGAAATGTGCAGAGTCAATTGCTATTTATTGCATTACAACAGAAATATTACAGGATATTTTTTTCCCTAAGACATCTGTGCCATTACTCTGCAGACAATAATATTTTTAAGAGGCTTAAAAAGTATAAACAGTTGTAATTTCTAGTTTACATGGATAGTTATTCTTTAAAAGATGTGGCAGTCTCCTTTGGCTGTGTTCTTGACTTTGTTTCTGTTACTCAAATGGGTAGAAATTGGCAATATATTGGCTATCACTTGATTTTGCTTAGGAAACTTTGTCTTGATTTCCATTAAAAAAATTTAACCCCCAGTTTGAAAGTAGTTGCTGCCTCTTCACAATTGTTTCTGAGACATGCAGCTCTGAAAAAAACCCATCCTTTAATAAGTAATGATTTGGATTCCACAGAAATCATAAATCACTAAAGAACTCAAGTAAGGGCTCACAATGACACTGCAGCTTGACCACAGTACAATTCTAAAATTAATGGTCAAATAATTCAGTTTCAGTAAGGATAAGAGAATATTTAAGAATTAAAATATTAATTTCCCACAGTTTCATGTAAGATAGAAAACATTTTCATACATATTGTAAAGAATGACTAGCGAATTTGGCCATGAATCATGATTTCAGATATGTTAGTACTTTGATTAACTCAGGGCATGACTTACAGCTAGATTCAGTAGGTTGTGGATAGGAAAATGAAAAATCAGTGAGCTATAATTAGCTTCTTTTAAAGAGATGTAGGAAATCTGCAGAAGTTCTAAGACTGTCAGAGTCTTTTCAGGGTCCTCAACATCTCTGCAGTTCACCTATTTAGCTACCCAATAAAATTAGGGAGAAATCTAAACTAACACATGAGGAAACATGTCTGGAACCCATATTTTACAGAAAACTTATAATGGGACATGAAGTAAGGACCTATTATTCATATAATTGAAGCATAATATATTAACCAGACATTCCTTATTTCTAGCTTATTCAGTAAATACAGCGGTAATAGCTGCATTTTAATTAAAAGTAACTGAAAATTAGTAAAAAATTGCATTTATTCTTTTCTCTGGTGTATAAATACACGGAGCTGATCTACCTAAGATAGCCAATTCACAACTAGAACTACTTGTCTCTTGATTATGCAAAACATAAAGTGAAATCCTAGCTGTATGAAAGCTGGTAGGACTCGTAACTAACTTGCAAAGCTGTGAAATATTAGAGTTTACTTATTATAGTTCAGCTACAATGTTGATGCTTCAGCTTTTCAGTATATGTATCCTCTAAATGTTTGGAAAACAGTAAACTAATATGTGAATAGTGTAAAATGATTTTAAGTCAGATGTTTTAACTCTACAAGGCTAGACTCCTGATTTTGAATGGTAGGAGCTGTTAGCATTACACAGTGAATTTCCTAGCACATACATGGTCAAAAAGCCTGTTTTCAAATTGGTGTCCACAGTTTTTGTAGAACCCTTCACACTTTCTGCACTCCTGAACACATGCACAGACATAGTTGGGTTTTGGAAGTCTCTGCTTTAATTTAAGGGTTTTCTTTTTCTATTCTAGAGTTGGTATGTCTGGCTTTCTCAGGCAATTTTCAGATGCTTGCATCTTTTGTGTTACCAAGAGATTGAAACATACAGGAGGTAAATTGAGAGTCCTTCCTGAACAGTGTTCTCAACAGGCAGCTCCTTTCAAGCTTCTCAGACTCCCCTGTGTCCTTTTCAGGTTTTATTCTTCCCCTCTTTTGAAGGGACAAACACCCTAGAAACTTTTAACAGTCCAGCATTATTTGTTATTTATTCCAATCTAAAGTATTTAATTTTAATTAAGGGTGATTAAGGCAAGGGAGACTGAGAAGAGCCACAGATGAACAGTAATGCTGATGGGATAGACACTTTAAGTACAAACACTATTTAAAATAATTTTGTGTGTTTTAACATTAAAAATAAAAAAACAAAATTATTACTTACAACATGACTGAAGAGATTTACCCTATGGTGTTATATGTTACTTCATGGCAAAACAACACACCAACAAAAAATTTAATTAAATTCAAATGTACAAAGGGAGGGCACAATATAATTTTTTGTAAATAGCTAATGAATTACACACTGTCTTGACATATTTTGGTCCTAATAAATCTGTTTGCATCTTCCACTCTGAATTTATAGATAAAATATCGAAGCTGGTCTTTCTCCGGAAGCATGTCAAGTGTAACTGTATGTTTTATTTAAATTTATTTCCTATTTGTACTAACATCCTAATTATGGGATATACTGCATTAATTCTACTGGTAGCAAAAGTGTCTTGAAAACTAACTGGAAAAAACCCCAAACTGTAATACAATTTTATTTCCATCGCTTCAAATTTAAAAGTGGAATAGCTATCCAATATTCTGAACCACAGTCAAATTGCTTTTGTCATTTCAGCATATCCAGAGGCAAATTCCTTTGTGGTCTAATTCAATTTTTACTCAGATCATACCTCAAGAAAACTCCTAAATAGCACAGCTGAAAAAATACGCATTTTTAATTCAATATTCTCCAGTGTTTGAATAGTATCAATGTTAGACTATGGTGTTTCTGTTGTTATCTATTTATCAATATACCAGGTGTACATGCATGACTCCTTGGAAAGGCTTTAATAAACTACTCAGGTTGCTTTGCATCTCATAAATTTGCATCAAAACACATAGTATTGTATGTGTTTTAATTTACAATATCAAATATTTGAGTAAGCATCTAAAGTTTCTTAAAAGTACATGTGTGCACGTGTGTGTATGTATGAAAAAATATATACACATATATCTGTATCTTTCTATCTATATGTATAGTACGGTTGCTATCTCTTCTTTAATCATTTCCTCCCTAAGCGATAACTTGAAGGATGAAAAAAAAACAAACACAAAAACAAACAAACACCACATACTAAAATACATACTTTAGACAAGATTAAGGCTAAAAAGTGTATGTTTTCATATAATACTTTAAAGCACTATGAAACCTGGGATTCCATCTCTCTCATGAATGAAAAGCAGGAGGGCAGCTCCTCAGCTGTACAACTGAGATTAAAGAAACACACCCCTCCAACTCCCAAAAATACCAGTAATCTAGCATCAAAGATTATAGATACATAGCAGCTCTATCCAATCATGGATATAGATGGCAAGTGCACAAAATGTGAGTTTAAATAGTAGACCACACCTTTAACCTGTATAATTATTCTGAAAGAACTGAAAATATAGACATATAGTACAACAGAAAGATCTCGAAGGCTGGCTATGTTGGTTGTTGACCCGGGGAAGGACAGGATTATGACTTTCTGCATAACCTTGAGCAACTTGTTTTTGTCTCTTCAATCTCTATGAGCAGAAATGTTTCACATTTACTAAACCCAGAAATATCAGGTGAACCTGTAGTGGCAGGATGCCTTCTTACTGTCCTGTTCTTGTTTGAGTGTACTGTATGACTAACCAGAGATTCCTGATCTAAGCATCTGAGAGAGGAGGGAAAAAACAAAACAACAAAAGAAGTAAAACAAAAGCATAACATGTTGCAGAAGGTAAAATCGTAGAATAATTTAGGTTAAAAAAGATTTCTAGAGGTCATCAGTTTAATCCACACACCACCCAAACGGCCATTTTGAATTTAGTTCACATTTCCACATTAGATCAGGTTACTTAGGGCCCTGTACAGTTGAGTTTTGAGTAACTCCATGGATGGAGTTCATGCTGTTTCTGGGCACCTGTTAAAGCGGTTGATGATCCTCACTATGAAGAACTTTTTCCTTCTGTTTAATCACAATTTCCCTTGCTGCAACGTGGGTCCAGCATCACTTGTCCTATCACTGTTGTGCTGGTTTGGTTTGGTGGGATTTTTGGTAGTGGGAGAAGGGGCCCAGAAGTGGCTCCAATAAGAAGCTGAGAAGCTCCCCCTGCTCCAAAACCAGCCAAGGAGCCATTAAAAGGACAATAGATGCACCTCTGTGATTAACGTACAAAAGAACTGATAGAAGATCTGAGCAGAGTGAGCACTTAGTAGGTAGAAAAAAAAAAAGAAGAGCTGAGCTGGAGAGGTGAAAGGCAGTGAAGATCCCAGTGGTTGTTGAAGAAGAAGGGGAAGAAGGTGCCCAAGCAGAAGTTTCCCTGCAACCCATGGTGAGATGGCAGGCTGTCCCCCTGCATTCATGGAGGAATGCAGTGCAGCATTCCCTGGGGGTGCCAGGAGGGGTGAACTTGGCCAGACGACTTGGATTTTGTGGCCAGTGGGGTTGGATTTGCTGCCAGTCGACTCAGATTATGCAGCTGTGGAAGACACCAGTGCCAGGGGAGGTGACTGTCCCCAAAGCAGCCCATGACTCTGTAGGAAGCCTGCACTGGAGCAGCTTGATCTGGACCTCGTGGGAAGGACTTATGAAGGAGAGGTTCATGGCGGACTCTCTCCCATGGAAGGGACCCCATGGGGAAGCAGGAGAGGACTGTAAGGAATCCTTCTTCCTGAGGAGGAAGGAGCGGCAGGAGCCACTAAACTGTCAATTGACTCTAAACCCCATCCCCTGTCCCCCTGTGCCTCTGGGGGGAAGGAGGTAGAGGAATAGGGAACAAAGTAATTTGGGCCCGGGAAGAAGGGAGGGGTGGGGGTAACGTATGTAAGCACTCCTCTTTGTGTTGTCTGTGTCCTGTGTGCATTTGATTAGTGTGAAATTAAATTACTACTTTTTCCCCAAGTTGAGTCTGTTTTGCCCAGGACCTGAATTGGTGAAGAACCCACCTTGCCCTTTGTCTCGACCCATAACCTTCTAGTTGGCCTTTTCCTCCTCATCCCAGAGTGTGTGTGAGGGGGGGAGTTGAGTGAGCAGCCATGTGGCTGTTTCTTTGTTGTTGTGTTAGACCTAAACCACAACAACTGTGAATATTCAAAATTGTCTGGCTCCATCTGACTACAGCCCCACACCAGGTAATTGAGAACAGCTATCTATCATGACCTGGGTAGGGCATCCCAGGGAGATTCAGATTGGACCCCCTTCCTTTCTAAATCCTTCTCAGAGAGGAGCCTAGGTGCGACTGGATCCAACCTTAGTCTCAGATCTGGTCCTTCCAGGGAGAAAGATTAAAATGTTATGGTCCAAGGAAATGCTCAACCATCTGATAACCCTTGATTGGATTAAGGTGAAATGACACACCAGGTCTGTACTTGAATAGTAAGTTTAATTAAAACTATAGAGGGAATATTGATACTTCCATTATTATCTCAGGCTCCATGATCATGAAGGCTTATTTTGATCACAAGGATTATTTTGATCACAAAAGACACAATACATATATGTTCAAGCTGCACAACCTAAGAAAAATCGTCATTAGGTCTTGTGTTATTAAATTATTTTAGGAAGGGAGAGAGAGAATAGAAGATAAGTTATATAAATAGATAACAGAGAATCACCAGTCCTGAATCCAGTGTTGGGTCAGAAAATGGGGGAAGGTTGGTGTCACTTAGGCTCCCAAAGCCCTACATCACAGGTCCTCATTTTATAGGCCTGCTTCGCTTAGGTAATTGTTTTGCAAATATGAGTAAGAGTGGTTGAGTTGTATAATGATTGAATGACTGGAGTGGCCCTCTGTCACGGTTTGGCTCTGGGTTGGCAGTCAAACCAATAACAATAATGCTCTCAGTCCCACCCCCTTCTCCCAAGGTAGGGAAAGAGGGAGAAAAAATGAGAAAGAGAGGCTTTCTGGGTTGAAAACTGAAACAGATTGATTTTAATTATTAGTGATAAGGGAATATATATGTTTGTAAAAGGATGTGCAACACCTGATCCCCTCCCTCCTCCCCCAGTGACTGTCACAGCAACACTTCTCCCTGGTGACTCCCAGCTGAAGGGGGGAGTGTCCGGGCGCATGGACGGGGCCCTCGAGTGTCGGCTGTAAAGAAAAATGAATAAGAGAGAGAGCCAAGGAGAAGGAGATAGAAGCAACAGTAAGCAGAAAAAAAGAGAGAAAAAGGAAACGAAAGGCTTGACTTCCGTAATGTCTTAACCTATACTGAAAGCCAAATAGAGAAAATATTATGAGAAAGGAATATTCTGATTTGCTGATCCTGCCTTCTCTCTGATCTGCTCCCCCATAGGGGGGAGGCTGCAGACAGTCAGAAGTGACCTTGGTTGTTATCAGTCCACTGGTGCTGCTAAAAAAAGTTCACTGAAAGAAAAAAAATCAGCAAAGAGAAAGTTTGCTTCACCCTGGCTCAAACCAAGACAACCTCAACCCTCTCCACTCCTGCATCGTTATATCTATCCTTGTTGTTATCTCTATCATTGTGTTCATATGTAGGCTGTTATTTCCATAGGCCTCAGGCAGTCCTTTTGTTTTATTCCAGGGCTTACAATGGTGTTTTGACACTGCTGGCCACAATAGGTCCTGAGGGCTAGTTCCTCACGTTATCTGATCCCCTTCTGCAGGCTGAACAAGCCCACCTCTATCAGGCTTTCCTTTGATGTCATGTGATCCAGCCCTATAATTATTTTAGTGACTTTTCACTAGACAGTACTCTAGTTGCCATTCTTTAAGTGTTGTGTAGAGGAGAATAATCTCTTCTCATTCTGTCAGTTCTCTTTCTGCTTATGCATCCCAGCATCCTGTTTGCCTACATCACTGCAAGGGCATACTGCTAGCTTACATGTTATTAATTGTCTCAAGATCTACAGGCTTTTTCTGCAAAACAGTTCCCCAGACTGCAAGTGTCCATCCTGAATTCTCATGGTATGAGTTTATTCTGCCAGGTGATGGACTTTGTGTTTGCCTTTGTTGCATTTCACAAGGGTCCTGAGGAGCCCAGCTCCAAGCTGTCAAAGTTTCTCTGAATGGTAGATCCACTCTCCAGCGCATTCCACTTCCTCAAGTTTAGTGTCAGTTTTTGCGGGTTCATTCTGTCTCATTGCCTGTCATTAATGGAGGTACTAAATAATATTTGCACCAGTGTGGTGGACAGAATAAGTGGAGAAAGAATTGCAATGATAAAGGTATGTAGCAATATGTGTTAAATACATTGCAGATTAAGGTTTTTATTATAAGAACTACTTTAAATATCTGAAATCCTTTTGGAGTTTCATGCATGTCACTGCACTGCAAGTTTTCTTGAGGGTTTGCTTTCCGTTATCAGATGGATGCATCTTTCTGCCAATGTTCTGATCTATTTTTGGAGTACGGAATATTTTTTTTTCTAGTGAGAAACATACAATTATATAAGACATTTATCCATAAGCTTTTAAACATATGCTGTTATCCATGTAGGGAGTGCATGCCCTCTTGCTGTAACCCTGCAGAAACATTACAGAGAGGTGAGGAAAAGCAATCACATCTACCTTTGAGATAGTCTACAGTATTCTTTTAGCCCAAAGATGTAGATTATGGATAGTGGATCTCCTTCCCTGTTGATTTCAAAGGTTTCTGCATCCTCAGATGAGCTATAGGCTCCTAGCTCCCTTCTGCAACTCTCTTTTACCTGCGAAATCCTTCGTTCTCTCTGAAATGTTATTTTCTTTTAGCAGGATAAAATGATTCTGAGAGACAGGAGAAATCTCCCTCTCTCTTCTGTAGATTTCACTTATTCTCATTAGTCTGTTTGTAGAAAAACTACTATGCAGACTGAGAAAATACAAATAGAACTGACATGAATTGCCACAATGTTCATCTCTGAGTGAGGAATGGAGAGGGGTGGAACACATTGTTACAGGAAGCAATCTGTGAGTAACTTCCAAGTATTCACCAGAGTACTGTGTCTGTGACTGCACACCTAGCGGGTAATGCCACTGTTGACTAGCAAAAAGTTTGGCAGTAGTAGCAGATATTTGTGTAGTAGTAGATTTTAGTATGGATGTAGATAAGATTTTGTTCATTTAATTTTTGTCTTTTTTTTGCTGATTTAGTGTGAAATCAATGGAGAACCACTGATGATGACAGTAGGCAGGAGAATAGGCTTGTACTTCTGTACCTGAAATGCTTAATTTTTAAATACTTGCAGGTAGGAAGAGCAGCATAGAGACCACTAAATACCTATAGAATTTTTCACATAACCCATTATTGTTCCTCTTTTTCATCTCCTACAGTACTTTTCTTCTGAAAATGCTGTGCTAAGTGTTCAGTAATGTATAAAGGACATTTGGCATCTCCTTTTTTTCCCTTTTTCTCTTTTGTTATTCAAAAGTTGCTTATAGGAACTAAAGAGAAAACAAGACACTTTTTTGACATTTCTCAGGAAAGGAAAGAGAGGGTTGTTGGCAGAAAAAGATGTGTCAACATATACAAAGTGGATTTTTGGTGGGAAATCAATTATCCATTTTTTCATAATGGAGAGTAAATGTTATTCCTTTAAGTGCACATTTTTAATGGTAAACACATTTTCAGAAATGAAATATTTGACACTTTAATTTTTTTTTGTTGTTGTTGAGAGCTACTTCTGTAGATATAATGGAAACAATATTAAGAGTTTTACCATAGTCACTGATGCTGACATTGTGTAACGTAGTTATCACAGAGGCAATTAAATTATGTTTATTATATTATAATTGAATGGGTTTTGTCAATAAGCAGGTGACAGGTGCTCTCTGTCATCCCCCCACTACCTTCCCAGGGGAAGATAAAAGTGAAATAATGGAGAGAGATGTTAAGGCTGGAAAAAAACCCCACAACACCAACTAGAATAAGTTTAATGAAGTAGTAATAAAGATCATGAAGGTGAATGCAAATATACATGAATACATAAACCGAATATATATGAATATGGAACCCATGCTACTTGGCTGGTAATTACTTCCTGACCAGAGAAGTCCTAAACTGGACTTGGCAACAGATGGTGGTGCCTGAGTCCAGGGTCCCAGACACAGTCCACAAAAACACTGTGGAGCAGCCAAGCAGATCCTACTCAGGGATGCAGGGGAAGGCAACCTGCTTCAGTGAATGATGCTCTTCTACAGTGAGGAAACAGTATTCAGGAGCACCAAAAGTTATAGCAAAAGGAGCAATGGCAAACAGACCCCAATCCACCTAGCACAACAGCCAGAGACATAAGAAGAGGGCTGTCTTAGAAGCCATTTAATACTGAGCACTATGGGAAGGAATACTGTGATTGGTCCATTTGGGTAACCTGGCCCATCCTCTCCTCCCCATAGGCAGAGCTGCTCCCCTACATTGTAACTGACACATCAATAGGCTGGTAGCTGCTGATGGTGTCCCAAAAGGTCTCAGGTCACTATAGTAATATGAAATTTTTATCCTGGTCCCCTCAAACGAAGACAATATTTTAGAACTCCTATGTTATTTATACAGAATCTTATCTACAGATATGTGCTGTGAAACTGTGTCTTGTAATTGCCGGCTGTGTATTTATGAAAAGCACAAATTAGCCCTTAGCAATTTTTTTCCTGTTACCTAACTCTAGTGTTAGGCAGTAGGTTTTATTTAAGGAAGAAAGATAGAAATCTAATGTACAATGTAATGTACAACTGAACATGAGAAACATCATGCTCTGTTTTTATGTTAATACTGCAACAGTAATTCATAGTGACAAATCCTTTCTTATATCTGAAAGCCCTAGTGACTTCATTATAAGCAGTCATGTGAGTAAATGACCATGAACATGAAAGAGTGTTACATAAGGTACATTTCTGTGATTATGTTGCTCAGTTTGAAAAAAGACAATCAGTATTCATTAACAACTAGTTCCTTGCCAGAAATACAAAAGGAATATTGAGATCCATCAGTATCCAAAAGGGATAATAACTTAATACATGTGTCATAACAGTTGTAGGAAGTCTCTGATAATTTTCACAAGGCAATATGCCTCCTATGGATAAGGCACAGAGTGAGTCTAAAACTGACATAATGTCTGTAGGAATACAGACATGGTTCTTACACTTCAATGCCTAACAAGAAATGGAATATGGTTAACATCATGGCACAAAGTAGAGAGAGACTAATTTGCCTTACAACTGGTCTGCAACATGGGATCAGTTTCATATTGTGTTTTGATTACATTGTAATTCACAAATAAAGATGAAAAATATATCTAGATTTGCGTACAAGGTAAAATTTTGTTCAAGTGAGGGTAATCAATCAGTAATTTTACAGGTGAGAGATGCCTGCAGAAACATATTGAAAAAATTTTGAATAAAATATATATTCCAGTAATGAGAAAAACAGTTCTTCTGTACATGCAATGTCAAATACAAAAATGTTGTATTTAAAACATAATATAGAAAAGAACTAAAACAAAATAAATTTTCTTCTGTTTGGAAGGTCTTTTATCAAAGTCACAGACTTCAAAGGCCATTAATAAAGTGACAGCAATATACTTTGACAGATTGAATAGGGACTGTTGTCAGAAACAATACAAGGAAACTATGCACTTTGATTTCTTCTTTCTCTACTGAGATTCAAAAAGGCTTATTTCATCTAGCAAACTTCTATATTTGTACTCGGTTTATCTGTCATGATGCCCATGACTATGTTATACAATATTTTTCATTTCTCCCTTGATCCAGTCTTTAGAATTATACTTCTTTATCACAGCACCTGGAGACAGAGAGAGGAGGATATATCCTTATTCTTTTGAATTTAGTTATAAATACATGCTCTGAAACAATAGTAAGGCCTGGAACAGTGAAATTGTAATGATCTAAGTTTTAAAATCTAACAAGACAATCTACACTACCTAGGGGATTTCTTTACTGTTCAGTAAAATTCTGGAGGGTGTTGAACATCCTTAACATTTGCTGAAGTAAACAGTATATATTCTTCAGAGAATTATCATTGCAGCAGTGAATAATAATGCTGTAATAATGTACTAAATAATATTTGCAAAGCACTTTTGAATTCCAGATGAAAATAATTATGAGAAGGTAAATGTTATAACAAACATAATGTGTAAAATATTTTCTTAAAAATAAAAATTATAGCTGGATTTGTCCCCATTTCATTCCTCAAAATATTATCCAAATATAGTGAAAAGGAAAAATATGACATTTTTTATAACATCTTATATTATTTTCTTCTTAATTTTTGTTAGACGTTTATAGAATTAGATTATATTTTCTGTGGACTGCTAGGAAAAAATTAAAAAAATTGTAATTGAAAAGAAAAACTTCTAGATAAGTTGTATGTGTCTAAGATTTTGTCCCTAGTTTTAGAGAGAATTTTTCTTCAGATACTGCAGTGCAAGATAAAAGCCATCACATCTTAATCAGAGACAACTCTGTCTGGAATGTGATTTTTAGAAGAATTATAATTAGGAGATACTCGAAACACACTTGTACAGGTTGTACATATGTCATGAAGGAAAAGTGTAAAATAGTTTAATAAAAAGGAGGAAAACCAGCAATATATACACCTGCTTGTTTCCCACCTCATACCCTTACTGTTCAAACCCTCTTTGTGTTTAAAATAACGAACACTTGCTTGGCCTGTTTTGTTAGCTTTTATTGTTTCTCTAAAGGTCATTCAAGAATAAAACTCTCCTTCTCCAAGCAAATTTCCAACCTATTGTTAACACACTCAAATCTTAAATTTTAATGTCACCAAAAGGCAAATTTGGGAAACATTCTCTAAAGAGTCTCTTGAGTAGATATGTTGCCTGAAGAATGAGATATTTCTATTATGATCTAGAAAAGATAGAACTGTGTACATGTTTGTATGCAGTTTCCTTTTCCCTTTGGGTTAGAAACATAAGTCTTTACCAGTTTTTGTAGCAGTTCCAGATCACAGTAAATGGATCAACTGATATGCAAAATTACTTTAAGTTCCTTATGTTACTAGTACCTCTATTTCTCAAATTGATAAATTAAGCAAAAAGATAACATCATTTTGGTAATTATTAAGCCTGCTCTTTTTATGAAGACACACAAATATTTTTCTCCAGGTTCACTTGTAAAACAGCTTGAAAAAAATTAACTTCAATATAAGTTAGGTAAAAAAACAGTTTAAAATGTTGTCTTAAAAATAGTATTTTCAAAGAAAAAATATTTTTTATACTTTCATCCTAGTTGATAATATATTATCCTTTTGGAGAACTGAAGATATGTAGCATTGTTTCAATGCTAAGTCCTTTTTTACTTTGTTGCAATAAAAGATCAACCACATTATTTTACCCATCAACAATATTGTGGCTCTTTATTTTAAGTAGCAAATACTCCACCTCCACCCCCAATAAATAGAAAGGACATGGTTGTAAGTGTGATCCTACGCAAGTTATTCTGCAGGTGCATTGCGGTTTTATATGTAAATATAATGTACAAATACAATTACTATTTGAAATTGAGTTCGTATGTGTGTTTATTGTACCACTATAATATCTCAGATGGGAGGAATGGTAAGTTAATCAGGTAATAGAATCAATTACTCTGTAAGTCCTAAAAAAAATCCCCCAAACACTTCTTAGAAATTTGTTTCAAATAGTTAAAATTATTTAAAAACCACATAAGTAAGAACACTAATTAGGTACTCATGAAAGAAAAAACTGTGGCATGTTGGGATAATAAAAAGATTGGTAAAGAGTGATTAAATTATCTTTAATCTTGTGTTTCAAATGAATCATCTTTAATAAATCTTGTATTTATGATTTTTAAAAAATACTTCAAAGTAGTTATAACTCCAATTAGAAATATCCACCTGGGCTACTATTTTGACTCACTTCCTCTACAAAATGCAAACAAAACCCAGACAAAACAGAAAATAGTAATTTACCAGTGTTACTATAGAATTTATGCCATGAAATACCAACTCATGGTAAAGGCTTTGTTGTCCAAGGACATTTGAAATATTGCAAGCCTTTACATGACATTAATCAATACATTCTAGGAACTCCTGAGAATACAAACAAAATTACTGTCTCACATGCTCCCAGCACTGGTAAGAATGCACTTTTAGCAATGACTTAAAGATTTTATATTTTGTAGGAAGTCAAGAAATTATGAAGGAGAAGGTTTCAAGTCAGCAACGAACATATCAGCATCATTATAAACCCTGTTCATCCGGTTACTGTAACTTAATTTTTTCACTATAACTATACAATATGTCAAAATTATTTTCCTGCCTTGTCTGAATCGAAATACCTTACAGAGAGGACAGATGCTCCAATTTTTGTGGTGGCTGACTTCAAAATTAATAGAATTCACAATGAACTTACTTATTTTGGGCAGTTCAACCAAGTCTATATATGGACTGAAGTTGTAGAAGAATTTCCTGTTAGAGAAGAAACACTGTTGAATGTTACCTGAGGGTATATTAGTATATTCAAGAGTATATGACATCTATTGAGTTAGAATTCATAAGAATTCTTATTATTCATAAGAATAATGCATGTCCACTAAATTTTCATTGAAGTAATGCTGATTTACTATGATCAATTATCTTTAGCATTCTAGTTTCCTTGATCTTTTGTTCAAGATAATTAAACAGAAAAATTACCTCATGACAATGTATTTTTTTTTCTTTCAGTAGAAAACCAAAATTATGCTGACAATTTTGGGAAAGCATTTTCAGAACTCCCAGTGGTAATCCTTATTTGTGTAGATTTTCTTCGAAGATTTTTTTTTTAAGACAAAATCTCTAGCTGACCTCTGTGACAAGAGATGCATTGCCTACATGGAGGTGTGGTTTATTTTTTACATAAATAGTAATGTATTTTCTAAAAATCAGCCATACTAGCTGAAGGAAAACCCAGTCAGATTATTTTGCCTTCCATGTGTTTTTCCATAGATTTTTTTTCTCCTAAAAGATTCAGATTTAAAAGAGTATTAGTAGAGTTGCATGATTAATTTAATTTCATTCACTGCCCTTTTGTGTTGAGGAAAAACAGAAACAGGCAAGCCAAACTTACACCTAATGAAAAATAACCAAGTAACTCTGGAGATTTAAATTTAAATAGTTTTAAAGTTAATTTAAATTGGTAAAATTGTATTTCAGTAAAAATAAAAACAAAATGAGAAAAAAAGATGACGTATGAAAATAGGGTGATGTAGCGAAAGAAAATGTAGAAAGGTGGTGCTTCAGTTCCTACACTTCCCTCAAGCCATGATGAAGGTGAAAGTTAAGTACTGTAACAAGAGTACTGCAGAAACCAAATGGAAAACACTTTTAATGTTTAAAGACTTGCTGTTTTGTCAGTTTTTACTCCTGCAGTGTAAAATGAATTTAATGTCAAGGTTTCAGATAATGTTGAACTAACTAGGAACTGAGCAACAAAGCAATTTAGAAAAATGGCTTGGAAACCAGTTTTTAAAGTATATGTTAAGGTGATTTTTTGAAGTAAGAAGAGACACTTCTAGAAACTTTAAAAACTTAAATTTAAAATCTGTCAGGTTTATCACTTTGTTTCATGAAAAGGCAGCTTTTTTCTTTTCAAATTTTCAAGTAATCAGTTCAAGTAATCATGACTATTGTTGCTTTTAAAAGAGAGAGAGAACAGAGTTTAGCTTAAAGGGTAAGAGATGTGCAGAGATGTGATATAGAGAATGTGAAAAAGTTTCATATAAGCAGAAACTCTTAGGAAACAGTGGTAGAGCTTGCTTCAGCAGGTGAAATTAATATCTGAAAAAAATACATTATACTGTTCGTATGAGCAGACCTGTACCTGAAGCAGTATTAATACACCTATTTGTCGAAACACACATTTATAAGTTACCAAGAGATGAAGGAAAGTTCTTCCATGGGTTTGGTTGTTGAATTTTGCTGCATATAAACAACAAACATCCACATGTCACAATTGTTGTGTTATTGTCCATCTCAGTTTATATTTTACTTAGCCTGACTTTCTTTCCAATAATGAAAAGAAAATGCAACACACAGCTACCTTGTACGTTTCATGCACTACAAAAGTATCTGTAGTTTGTTTAAGAAGCACCTATGCTTTATATAGGACTGTATATGTCATTGCAAGAAACAGCTATAGGGTAAACCAAGCATCAAATAGACCCTAATCTTCTGCCTTTACACTGATTTGCTACTCAATGCAAGATTGTATAGATTTCACAGGTTTGGGGTTTTTAAACTGAAATACTTCTGGAAGCAGATGTGACCCAATGCAGAGCTGCAGAGAAACTGAATCAACAAAGATAGGTTTGTTTGAAAATCTGTTGAATTCTAAGTAAAAACATGCATTGTGATAGCAGTAAAATGATGTTTTGCAGGGAAATAGAAAAATAAGGGAGCTAATTTTTTCTTTGTTGTTTATTTTATAAATGAACTGAATATATAACTGAATTTACTGTCAGAACATTTTGAGGCTCTTGGTCTTCTTAATTTTTAGACAAACATTCTGTCTTTCTGTGAAATCTCTTACTGTACACAAAACCAAGCTTAATCTCCTGTTTCAATAATAAACCACTAGTAGTCTTTCCCTAAGAGACTCCTTAATCCCCTGCCTCCAGAGAAACTTTTGCAAAAGAAGGTCAGGTTTGCAAGGACAAGTATTCAGAAACGAGGCAACACCAAGTCAGTTGCATTATTATGGAGAACAGAGATACATAGTCTCTCACACAAAGTCTCTTACTCTTTTTCAGACTATGAGGTAGACAGTCCTTATCAATTTTACTTTTTTTACCTTGTCATGTAATATAGCTGCTTACATATTTTTCCTGGATTTGGAAGGCCCACACATAATGATCTGTTATTTCTAAATTTGTCTTTTCTCAGATTTTTTTTGTTTATTCTCAGGACTTAATTAATTACCTTTAAAATATGTATTTCCACAACAGGAAAAGTAGTATTGATTTTCCTGAACAAATGTGAATCAGAGATTAAGGCCAGAAAATATCAGTTTATTAAAATAACCATTTGAAAATAATATGGCTGGGCATTTCAAATAGCTCAGTATTTTATAGCACATGTTCAGAATACAATAGTATTGCGTTAGTGATGTATTCAGAAAATCTGAAAATCAAACTCCATTCTATATCAACCTAGGAACCAGAAGAGAGGAAAAAGATTATGATTCTTCATTTTATCTTGTGAAGGTTCATCATCTTTAAAGGCTCTCACGTGAACCAGTTATGTATGCAGTCAGTTAGAATTCAACCACTGTTCAAACAGATCTTCCCTTTTCATTGTTCTCTGATCAATGCTTTCACAGTCCTTTTCACTTCCTTTCCTCTTGCTCTGTTTTTTCATCTTCCTTTCTTCCTGTTTAAATTTATGTCCTTCTGCCTAACAATGAAACCTTTTCTCCACACCATCTAGCTTTTTCCTTATCCCTCCGCATTTAAATGGAGAATCTTTCTTTTCTGTGCTATCTGATGGAGAGAATATTGAGAATCCAGAACAGATAGTTTCCTTGCTAAATTTTTCAATATATAGCACCATGAATGTCCATGGTTTGTAAGACTAGCTTGGAAATGTCTTTAAATTTATTTTGGAGTTTTCAGGATATTTGGAATATGTTTATGGCAGGGAGGAAAAAAAAGGTAGAAAGGATAAATATTTGGCATTACTCTGAAGACCTACAGGTAACTGCTGTTATTTCTGTTAATCTACATTAAAAGTCTACTTTACCCAATATCTTCCTGCCTCAGAGGGCTCTGGCATTTTTTTAGAAATTGCATATCTCACCCTTTAGAGGTGTTTCAAGAAAAATGTGGAAGCGTGTACCAAGACAAATGCTATGAAATTTAACATATTGCTAAATGGAAGAATGGGAGAGAGTGCAGTGCAGGAACATCTTCCAGTTTGTTCCATGTAAACAAGCAAGCAAGCAAAACATTTTGAGAATTGCTTTATTTTATATGGACTGGAAATGCCGTGTTAGGAATTCTTGAACTTTGCCACAGCAACTATCAAGATAAATGTCAAGGTTTATGTGCAATAACATTAGAAAATTGACAAGCTTTTTCTTAATAGAATATTCAGTACAAATGAATTTGCAGAACTCCTATATTAAGAAATAACACCTAGTTAAATAAAATTCATGCCACTTACACTTTTTTCCAAATCTCATTTAATCAGAATATATCAGCAATGTCAAATTAATAAAGTTAAAAACTGTCTGCTAAAAGGAATAAGGACCAGATTCAGTCTGTCTTTTTCACAATGCATAATTTATAATTTCTTGGGTTTAGTGTTCTGATTTTGCTGGGACTAGATACCACTTTAGTACTACATTTAACAAAGAGTTGAAAGGATCTTGCTGTAGCTAAGTTATTTCATTGTTACCCAGGCCTTGCAAAACATTAAGAAAAATTGGCATCCAGTCTAGCTGATGACGAAAAAGTAGCTTATTTAATTAATTCTGAATTTATGAAATTCTGTGTTCTCTAACTGATGTTGTATCATTAGGTTAGCGTCTGCTCCAGGATTCATGGTATTTTGAAGGGGAATGATTAAGAATGTTATTAGTAAATCTACAAAGTACAGGACACACAGCATTTAAACATTACCCTATCATCTGTGTAACAAATGTTCAGCATCATTATGTTTCCACAATAGCAATTTGCTATTGCTCTGTGGGGTAAGCAATCAATACAGGCAAGCAATGATATTAAAATATCAATGGAAAGAGAGTACAGCTTAGTCTGTTCCAGTCTGTGCAAAATCAATAAGCATGTCTCTTTATATGGCAGACAATTAGTCTCAGTTGCAGATGAGAGTGACAAGGTATGGGCTATAATTAACACAGGAAAGCCTTGCAAAATATTAATCCCTCGGTTTGTAAAATGTCATTCAACTTTTTACTGAGTATTAAACATAAATATTGTTTATATCAGTCCCTAAAGCACAAAGACCTGCCTAGAAACTTAATTCTTTCACAGAAAAATAATATCCTCAAAAAATTACGTCAGAATTTTCAGCAGAGTACACAAAATGTGCATAACATCTGTCTGGATCTGTGTAAAGAAAATATTTTTAAAACATATAATAAATAGATTTCAAATCACCTCCCTTGACCTCCTGGCCAGGCTTTCGATGCAGTCCAGGACACAGTTGGTTTTCTGGGCTGCAGGCACACATTGCCAGCTCATATTGAGCTTCTCATTCACCATCACTCCAAAATCCTTCTCCTCTGGACTGTTTTTGATCCATTCTCCACCCAACCTATATTTGTGCTTGGGATTGCCCCAACCCAGGTGCAGAACCTTGCACTTGGCCTTGTTGAAATTCATGCAGTTTGCACAAGCCCAGTTCTCAAGTCTGTCAAGGTCCCTCTGGATGGCCTCCTTTCCCTCCAGCATGTCTACCTCACCACACAGTTGGGTGTCGTTGGCAAACACTGAATTTATTCGTGGTTTGCTTTTTAGACTACTTAAGATTCAACACTTTTCTCAAGTTCATGTATAAAGGTGTCATGCAGACCGTATATATAGACAAGTAATGGTGAATTGAGTGCAATTTTTAATCTCACCATTGTGTTCAGCTTTCTTGATTATTGTTCAAGATCTTTAAAAACCTCTAAAAGGTGATTGGTATAGAAACACAAAATGCTTTCCTGAAACAAAACATTATTGTTAATTACTCTACCATCTATGTGTGGGGAAAAAAATGAAAGGAAGCATATCCAAGTCCTTGCTTATGAAATTTTACCCTAAGACACATTCAAATTGCATTTGCATTTTTAAACTTTAAAACCCATATTTAATGCTCAGATGTAATTTAATTTTAAACAGGAAGAATGTTAATAGGCAACAACCTCAGAAGAGTTTGTGTTTTTTTATAAAACATTGTTTTTTAAAAGAAATGTACAAACAAATTACTGTCTATATGATATAAATCTATTGCTTTTGATTCTCTAGAATAGTTCAGTCTTCTTGACTCCTGATAAGTATTAAACCTTTTCAATGCAGTAACATTTATGGTAGTACAGTTTCAGCTGGCTCTATTTGAAGTCTTTGTGACGATCTTTTTAAACATACCATTTTATTTGCTTTTTTAAACTAGGTTTTATCTTATCTTTCTAACATTGTTATCAACACTAAAGAAGTTCTCAGTAACTTTATCTGTTTCTCTTAGTCTTTTAACTTTTTTGCTTCTGACTTTCCTATTTCTTATACCTCACCCTTTGCTCTTTTTTTTTCTGATTTTTTTTTTTTTTAATGCTATTCAGAAAAAACCTAACTGACTGGGATGACATTCACTGAACATTGGTTCTCCTTTGAGTTTTTAACCACAGTAATACTTAGCCTATGTTTCTTGAGTAACATGAACTCATGAACTGGAGTCTTCTGCCTTGGTGGTGTCTCAGTTTGCATACTGATCCACCAGTGTGCATTCAGAGAGATAAAAGCATGAACTCCTCACAGGCTTGGTTCCTTACAGCTACAGGCAGAGCATAGATTCTTTCCAACCCACTTGAAAAATTAAATACAGAGGAAGGCCACCTCTAATAGAACAGAACTAGTTGATGCATAAATTGCAACTCTTCCAGAAACAATTTAAGAGAGTGTCCTTTATTGACATTTAGCCCATGACCATAAAACATCAAGAGTTACAAATTATTTAAAACATATTCATATGTGTAATCTTTTGAGGTCTGGTAATATTCTTGCTATTCATTTCTTCTAATAAGTATCTAAAAATTTGTCTAATTGATCAAGAACAGCTAGAGTCTAAGAGCCACAGATGTGGCTATTCTGTACCACAAGGAAAAGGGGTTTTATTCTATTTTTTCCAAAGAAAAAGGGAGGAAGATAACCCATTTGGGAATTAATTATCACACTCCAAATCCTTTTGATGATCTGTGCCTCTGTAAGATACAGTAATATTGAAAAGCCACTGAGGTGAAGGGCTCCAGAGTGGAGGATCACGCTGGGAAACCCTTCATAAAGCAGTCAAACCACAACTAAACCAGGAAGGTAAAAGCTCAGGGAGTGAGAGGGTGCCCCAGGCTTCCACCCCCCCTCAGAGCAGGAAGTGGGATCTCCTGACAAACAGCACCTCTGACTCACCATAGGTGGAGATAAGGATGACAGTGGACAAACCCCCTCAAGTACAAGAGCAGCTCTCAGGGAGCATGGCGACCAGAGTGGGCAAACAGGATGCAGCATGTCCAAAGGGCAGGGCACAGCAGTTTGTGCAGCAGTTCATGCAGGTAAGACACCCAGGCAGAGCACGGTCCCCCCTCTCTGGCTCAAGAAAAGAACTCGACTAGAACTCTTGCTGAGGAGACCAGCTCCAGTGTAGCTCAACAGGTGAGTCTTGTTGGTGGTCATCACCCTCTTGGAAGGAGCTCAGCCGTGGTCTCCACCTGGCAGAAGATCATGATCTTAACAGTCACCAGAATGAATGTTGGAATCCAGTTGGAGCTCCCACAGAAACATACAGCCATTCAGGTCACAGGCTGCAGGGAGTGCCAGAGCCTTTCACTGGTGACAAGTGGTAGATATGAGAACTGCTGTATACAGGTGGACAACCTACTCAGCCTGCTGGTAGAGCTGTGAGAGGAAGTTGAAAGGGTCAGGAGCATCAGGGAGGCTGAACAAGAGATAAACTGGTGGAGCCAGGCTCTTCCCTCCTTGAAACACAAATGGGAGCACCCAAAAGAAACTACCCATGACCAAGGGGTCCCTGTATCCTTCCCCTGTCAGGCAGAAGCCTAAGTGGAAAAAGTGAATGGAGGCAAGCTCATGGTCAGGGCAGAAGGTGAACTCCCTCCTTGCCCACCTCAGCCTCCCAGGTGCCTCTGAACAACAAGTATGAGGCTCTGGTTGAGGAAGGCCAGTCAAATGAGTTTGATGAGGGAATCTGGGGCACTGGTTATCTTTTCCCTCTCTCCTTCCAGTTGCATTCAGTGACATTGGAAAGAACAGACAGACCTAGTCCATTAATGCACGGCTCTATGGCTGATGTCGCTGCCACAATTTTGGGTTTTTTGACAATGGGATGGCCTACACAACACTAGGCTTGCTGGCACCAAATGGGAGGCTCTGCACTGGTGGAGTTCACAGTCCTAAGTGATACGAGTCAGATGAGGAGCATAGTCAGGACCCTGAATTTTAGGAAAGCAAGTTTCCAGTTCTTCAAGGAGTTAGTCAATGGGATCCCCTGTCCTCAGGAACAGGATGCCATCCAGGGGGACCTGAACAAGCTGGAGAAGTGGGCCCATATGAACCTCATGAGGTTCAACAAGGCCAAGTGCAGGGTCCTGCAGCTGGGTAGGGGCAATCATCATAATCAATACAGGCTGGAGGATGATGTGATAGAGAGCAGCCCTGCTGAAAAGGACTTTGGGGTGGACAAAAAGCTGGACATGAGCCAACAATGTGCACTTGCAGCCCAGAGAGCCAATCACACTCTGGGCTGCATCAAAAGAAGGGTAGCCAGTAAATGAAGAGAGATGATTCTGTCACTCTATTCTTCCCTGGTGAAACCTCATCTGGAGTACTGTTTCCAGCTCTGGACCCCTCAACACAAGAAGGACATCGACTTGTTGGACCGGGTGCAGAGGAGGGCCATGAAGATGATCAAAGGGCTGGAGCACCTCTCCTATGAAGACAGGCTGAGAGAGTTGGGATTGTTCAGCATGGAGAAGAGAAGGCTCTGGGGCAACCTTATAGTGGCTTTCCAGTACACGAAGAAGGCCTACAAGAAAGCTGGGGAGGGACTTTTTGCTAGGTCTTTTAGCGAGACCACAGGGGGCAGTGGCCTTAAACTAGAGCAGGGTAGATTTAGATTAGATATTAGGAGGAAATTCTTTCTTTACTATGAAAGTGGTCAAACACTGAAACAGGTTGCCCGGAAAGGTGGTGGAGGCCCCATCCCTGGAGACATTCAAGGTCAGGCTTGATGGGTCTCTGAGCAATTTGATCTAGTTAAAGAGGTCCCTGGTCACTGCAGTGGGATTAGATTAGGTGACCTTTAACAGTCCCTTCCAACCCAAACCATTCTATGATTCTATGACATAACAGCCTCTTGGGTCTGCTTACAGCTAGAAAAAAAAAAACAAACCACCGTATAACTTCAAGATCAGGAGTTGCAAGAGGTCACTTAATTATAGAACTATGGCATGGCTTATTTTTAAAATCCTATGTTGTTACTTTTATGTATAATCACAGACTCACAGAATGGTAGAGGTTGGAAGGGACCTCTCGAGATCACCTAGTCCAGCCCCCTTGCTGGAGCAGGAAATAATAATACCCAACTTGGTCTGAAGAGCTTATCATATTAATGGCATGAATCCATCTCTACAGCAGCATCTGAAGTTTTCACCATCCAATATTTTCATTCTCAAATTCCTTTTGGAATATGTCAGTAGTACCATAGAATCATAGAATGTGTTGAGCCTTAAAAATAATCTAGTTTGAACCCTCCTGCATAGCAGGGACACCTCCCACTAGATCAGGTTGCTCAAAGCCCCACCCAGTCTCTCCTTGAACACTTCCAGGGAGGTGACATGCACAATTCCTCTGAGCAACCTGTTCCAGTGTTTAACCACCCTTACAATAAAGAATTTCTTCCTAATGTGTAATCTAAATCTACCCTCTTCCAGTTTAAAGCCATTCTCCCTCATCCTATCACTACTTGCTCGTGTAAAAAGTCACTCCCCAGCCTTTTTGTAGGCCCCCTTTCAGGTACTGGAAGGCTGCTCTAAGGTGTCTCTGGAGCTTTCTCTACTCCAGGCTGAACAAATCCAACTCTATCCGCCTGTATTCACAGGTGAGATGCTCCAGCCCTCTGATCATCTTTGTGGCCCTTATTTACCTGATTTTGCAGTCAGTAAGGATTAGTCAGGCGTAATGGATTCCAGGCACCTGTCTTAAAATGCTTTCAGACATGGAGTAGTCTGCAATTCCTGAATGAGCTTCTTGTCAATCCAATAAATCTGTCTGCTTCATGAATTCCGTGCTTCTTAGTTAAAATAATTACAGAATCTATTTTGTGCTGTTGAAGTAGCTCCTAGCTGTTTCAACCTGCAACAAAATTAGCCCCAATTCTTTTTCTTTATTTCATTATTAGCTACTTTATAATTTAAAATAGTACCAACTGTGCATGTCACTTGAAAATGAAATGTACATTGACCAATTAAGTTTGCACTGCTGGGTAAAATCAAGCTGAACTGTAAGGTGTGTGTTAACTGCTATCTCCAGATTTCAGACCGCTACTAATTGATTCTTATGACCTAATTATTTTATTGATGACACTAATTTAAAATGAGTGACCAAGCATCCCACTGTGACTGGAAAAGTTGCACAAAGTAATCAAGTGTGCAGCTACTCAAGTAATTTTTGCTATCCAAAAGACAAGTCCAGCAGCTACCATGTGCTTTTTAACAACATCAGTCTTGATCTGCAGAGAGACTGTTCACAAAAATTTTAAATGTGTCTCCATGGAGTATTTTTAACCTGTGTTTTGTTGCAAATAAAACTATATGTTCATAACAATAGTTGGTTAAATCTGGAAATATATCATTATATTAATTCAGATATCTGTTTCATGTCACTTTTATGAAAAATAATCTGAAATTGTAATGTGGAATTTTTCTAAGAAGTGTGTTTTAATTTTGCTTTTTAAAATAACCTCAGGAAGATGGTGGTTTTTTGTTTTTTGATTTGTTCAATATGGTGCAATATTGTATTTACAACTTGAGTGAAATCCCAAACAAAAGTTGTTCTCTCTTTTTTTGAATCAAAAAAGTTCTGAATTGAATAGTCTCTCAAATAATCTAATAGATACACAAAGTTGATATTAAAATATGTCTACTTATAAGAATATGTTTAGTCCAATTAGAATCAGTTGTTTGATTACATATTTAAATATAGGAATGGAGTTTCTAAATAATGAACACATTTTTAAAGACAAATAGATTCTGAAAATGTGTAAGTCACTGTCCCTAACATTTTAGTCTCTCAGGTGCTGCAGAATTTATATTAGAAATTAGTCAGTTAAGAGAAGCCCTTAGGTGACTGAGTTCAGTTTTTCTCCCAAAATAATGATCTTAATAATGCAACATATATTTTCTGGCTTTGTCACGCTTGACACAGTTGAGCTTTGTTACAGTGTACCTGTGCTAAAAGGAAGTAGGGAACTACAGGAAGAGTCTGAAGAAAAGTAGCCTGGAATAGGTGATTCACAGTGTCATTGGCAAAGATCTAAGTAGTTATAAGAAATCTCTGAAGGATTTCAAGGGAAAGACACACAGGGTGAGAAAAACTGGCAGAAGCAGAATGTTAGTGTGGTTTGGGGCTGCGGAGCGATAGCAATGAACTGGAGAGGTTAAACTGGAGAGCTTTGGAGAGTTTATTGAAGAGAGGAAATAAATAATTAAAATTTTTCTAAAAATTATTTTAGGATCAGCTATGGGACAGCTATGTATTTAAAGTGGGATAACTGAAGGACAGAAATCTTTAGTTACTGGAAGAGAAATGTGAAACTATTTAATGATGTTTCCAGAACAAATTCAGATAGGTTCAGACTCAAAGAGCAGAATATTTTTGGAAATGTAAAACATCCACTGAAAAAGAAAACTCTTTCCCATGATTCATTATTTTATGTTTTTAATGCCTATTTTTGCCATTTTCCTGTGTTTTACACCCAGTTTCTATTAGACCAAGCTGGTGCTTTCTGTTTGTTCTGAAATGTCTCTATAGTGTCCCCGAAGCCAAATTATCTGCCTTCTGGGGACATTTTGAGTAAAGGACGTGTTAACATGTCTCAGTTGTGGTCTTTCCAGCACTCTGCAGTGCACTTTGTAAAAAACTGGTTGGATGACCCAGCTCATCCTAACACTCCCTGATGAGCTTCATTAGCCAGTTGATACATATGCTCTGAGAAAACATAGCAAAGAGCACCCATAGCTCTGAGGCATACCAAATGACAAAATCTCACCTTCTCACCTGTCAACACTGGCATCTGGGACCAGTGTATACTTCCATAAATAAGAGCACGATGTCTCATAACTCACTGGCATTACAACAGTCCTGTAGCTTCCAGAAACATACTCACCAGAAGTCCTTGTTCTCTTTTCTACTAAGCAGAGACTACAGTTGCTGAATCATGTAGATATATTAAAGCCTAAGACAATATCTGATGATTACAGAAGACCTTATTGACCAGTATCACATCTTTGCACAAGTCTGAAAAATGTGTGAGAAGTCTTTCGCCCATCTATCTCCTGAAAAGGAAAAAGAAGCCATTTGGTCTGCAACGTTTCCCAGAATAGCCTTTTCATATTTAGCTGTGATCTTCAAAGGAGGGACAAGATTGTGCCACTCCTCTGGACATATATAACCCTGATTATTAACTGGTGGAAACAAATACTCCCTGACAATTAGATTGTGTACTTTCCCTTAACATCATTACTTATGTAATTGTTTGCTCCCGTTTTTTTTCTTATGTGCTTTCAGAGTTTGTATTTCAAGCAGACACTCATAAGCATATCCAAGAACAACCCATTTCCTTTCAGCCATGAGATGCTCTTCCCTCTCAGCCTCATTCTAAACTGCTTCCAGACAGCAAATACATAATTTTAGACTCAATTTTATCTCCAATAGCTTTCCAATCTGCTTGCTTTTTTTAAAATTCTCTTGCCCCTTGCTTATCACTGCTCTGCTGATTTCTGTACTAAATTTATTCTATCCTACAGATTAAATGATTCAGGTATTTTCCATGCTATTTCTTTGCCATTAAAAGAAAATACACAGATGCTTAAAAAAGATCAAAATCATTTAAAAAATCAGAAAAGTAAAATCATAAATGCTGACGCATTTTACTTTCCATCCATCCAACCATTCTTTTCACCTTTAACTCCCCAGTGATTTCAGGAAACAGCTAAAACAGTTCCCCATCTGCTTCTTAAATGCCTTCAGTTCATTTCTCACACTCTCTTTTCTACTTTCCTATTGTTTAACCAATGTTTTCTCCTCTCTCCTTTTAACCGAGCACTGAAGGTTAGACTGAAATGCACCTGGTATTTCATTTTGCTAATAGTCCAAACCACATGCTGTCAAGTGTCAGTGTTACACTCAAATAACTCAAATATGTCCTTCCAAAATAGAACTCTGTATACAGTTGCTAATTCCCTTTTTATATACTTGATAAGTCACAATGAGAAATCAATCAAATGTAATCATTGCACCATTAAATAATAAGTTACAACATCTCTGAAGTTTGAGGAAAGAAAGAGACTGAGGTTGAAATCACAAACTGTATCTATAATTTATGACTTACTTAAATTCTGCATTGATACCTTATCTGACAATACCTTTTTTCCTCTTAAATTGTTGCAGTGGGAATGAAACAAAAGGGGTATGATTAACTGAATCTCAGGAGGCAGTAACCAAACAGATAGGAAATGGGAACAGTTGTATTGGAGATTTCTAATGTTCTCAATTCTTTCTCTTTTCATTATCTTTGCAAGATGTAATTTATTCCAAAGCTGTAGAGCGTTTTGAGAAAAGTTAATTCAAGGAGCCTAATTACTGATTTGTGTCTCTCTAAGTTCTGAGAGTTATGACATAAGTTGTCATGCTTACTTGTATGATTTGGAATACTTGGTTTTGATAGCAAAGTCTTTGTGCCTTACAGAAAGAAAGAGGAGTCCATATCATACAACAGTGCTAGAACTTCTCACATGACCATTGTTCTTTATTTGCAGGGGAAATAAAATCAAATTTTATCATCCTAGGTCTTATGTTTCTGTAATAAAGTTTCAGGGGGTTGAATGAGATAATTAACCAAAAGTCTTTCATGATTGGAGTGGTTAAAGAATAGCAAGCAAGAATGTCTGAGCTGCAAATTGTGTCATAGAAGAGTATTACATTATACCAGCTGCTGGCTGAAATGGGAAGGAGGAGAGAATGCCTATAAAAATCTGAAAAAGCGCCAATGTTCCATAGCTGTTAAGAAATTAAAACAATTAGATTAATAAAAACATTATAAAGATTTTTCCCTTTACATGTCCATGGAGCTCCATCCATCTGATGCTTCCTTTTTAATTTACTCTAAAACATAACAGAAGGATTGTGTATTTAACTCAGACTTTGTACATTGCAGAACATGTGAGAATTTACTGTATTATTCAACCACATAAAGGGAGCACAAGAAGATAAGATATTTCAATTTCATTCCATAAACAAGAGCCCACAAGACAAATGCCTTCTTTAGAAAGGAGTTAAGAGATCTTACCAGCTTTTGATGCACCTAGCATAAATGCTTGAAGAAGTTTACCAAAAGCATCTCAATCTTAAGTCAACACTGCTTCAATTGGGAATGGGAATTTGGGTAATGGTTTTAAACTGGAAGAGGGGAGATTTAGATTAGACATTAGGAAGAAATTATTTACTGTTAGGGTGGTGAGGCACTGGAACAGGTTGCCCAGGGAGGTTATGGATGTCCCCACTGGAGGTGTTCAAGGTCAGGTTGGACAGGGCTTTGAGCAGCCTTGTCTAGTGGAAAGTGTCCCTGCCCTTGCAGGGGGGTTGGAAGTGTATGATCTTCTAGGTCCCTTCCAACCCAAACCATTCTGATTCCATGAATAAAAGAAAGAAAACAAAATAGTTTTTATGAAAGACAGCTCTCCCCAAAACATTTCCTTTTATTTCTTGGCTTTTATTACTTCTTAAAAAATCATTTTATTACTTCACTGGTAGGATGTGGCCAGTATTTGACATCCAACATTACTGTTTGTTTTTTTGCTTTGTTTGTTTTCTCTCTCTGGTCTTCCAAGTTATTTAATCTTTTTTTTCTTATTTTTGTCCTCCAAAAAAATTATTCTCCTGAATTCTCCTGTTTTTTTAAACTGTTTCAATACCTGTAAAATCTGCCTCAGACCTTTTCCTGCTATATTAAAGGATGAAAATTAAAATAACTTATTGACTCGCTGCCTGTAAAATTATTTCCATTTGATCACAAATTGTGGTACAGTCCTGCAGCGAGTACAGCTTCAGTGCAACCTTTGTGTTTCATGCTCTGAATTTATGATTTTAAATTAATTAAAGAAACCTCTTCAGTTAGAAATTGTTTATTAACCTACAGAAAGATTCATTTGCAGAACATAATATGCTGCTGATACCTTGAAAAATTTGATCACTTGAAAAATTTGGTACTTGGTCACTCCACCTGATGTTTGAAAAATATAGATTAAAAATAGTTGCTAGCTTAATGGATTTAAAAACTGATTTGTGGGGTTTGATATTTTTTCCATATACCCATTAAAGTTGTTTGGTTATTGCATTAGCAGGTTTTGGGAATCAATAAGTTTAGGAGTTGTCTGTATTTAGGAACAGACAAAAATAATGAGTTAATCCCATCAATTTTAGCAACACCAGACTAAAGGAGACATCAGCTTGAACAATGTGTGATATTTAAATAAAGGCAAACTTTGTTTGCATACAAAGGATTTAATTTTTAACTCATGTTTTTCCACATTTCCATTATAAAGCCATAAAAAAAAAAATTACTCACTTACTACATATAGGAACATTGAGCTGCTCCTTCCTAATTTCTGTGTGTAACTTTAAAGACTACAGAGTATCTCCTTACAATATGCACCATGTTGAAAGACGAGGTGACCAGAACCTCACAAATCAGCTTTTAGAAACTGAATAAGTGGGAATTCTACCATGGAATCAGTAATAGGTAATCAGGTAATAGGTTTTCCAAAGTTGCGCCTGATTTTGTCCAATGGTACTTTTTGCTGTCTTACTTACGTGACTACTGAGGACAAGAAAATCCAGTCCACAAGTCTTGGGCTTTGCAAACAATTACTTGAATAGCTGTTTTAATTTGGAGTAAGATAATTTTCTCTTGCACCCAAATTTCAATTCCTGATTCATTCTGCATGAAGGAAATCTATCCATTGCATAAATTGAACATAACACATAATAAGGCAATAAATGTGTTCAACTGTATATGTTCAGCTGAAAATATTTTAATGTTAAAGCACTGATTTGTATCTGACTGCAATATGGTTTTTTGTTGTTTCAATGTACTGTATCTAAAATAACCTTAACAACCATTTTCCTCTTAATTCTTCAGTAAGATGATGCTAGCTGTACTTTTCAATTTAATGATGCTGATCTTTATCTGAATCATTAATCAAAACTGCTGTTGATGCAAGGATTATTCTTCTTGTAGCTTTAGAAAACAGACAAGAAGCATTTTCTCTGCTTGTACAGTTTCAGCCAAACAGGCCAATACAAATGAGACTATGACTGTAAACATAGAAGCAAGTAAATCTTAAAGTTTGATTGGGACCGAAAACCTGGAATAATGTGGTTCTCAGACTCACCCTGTTGATAAAATCAACTAACAGACTTACATGTCTATTGAAATGGTTTAAATTGCTATTCAGAGTAGTTATGACTGTACCTAACTAAAAATTGTAATAACAATAGAATCATAGAATCATTTAGGCTGGAAAAGACCCTTAAAATCATTGAGTCCAACCATTAACCTAGCACTGCCAAGGCTACCATTAAACCATGTTCCTAAGCATCACATCTACACATCTCCTAAATACCTCCAGTGATAGTGAATTCACCACTTCCCTGGGGACCCTGTTCCAATGTATGACAACCCGTCTGGGGAAGAAATCTTTCCTAATATCTAATCTAAACCTCCCCTGGCACAACTTGAGGTCATTTCCTCTTGTTCCTTCATTTGTTGCTTGGGAGAAGAGATAAACACCCACCTTGCTAAGACTTCCTCTCAGGTGGTTGCAGAGAGCAATAATGTCACCCCTGAGCCTCCTTTTCTCCAGACAAAGTAATGTTAGTTCCCCCAGATGATCCACATAAGATTTGTTCTCTAGACCCTTCACCAACTTTTTTACCCCTTAGACATGCTCCAGCACCTCAATGTCCTTCTTGTAGTGAGGGTCCCAAAAAATGAACACGATGGTCAAGGTGCAGCCTTACCAGTGCCGAGTACAGGGGGAAAATCACTTCCCTAGTCCTTCTGGCAACACTATTTCTAATACAAGCCAGGATGCCATTGGCCTTCTTGGCCACTTAGGCACACTGCTCACTCATTTCAGGCAGCTGTCAACCAACACCCCCAGGTCCTTTTCCTCCAGACAGCTTTCCAGCTACTCTTCCCCAAGTAGCTTGGGGAACTGTTTTGAAACTCATACAGTTGGCTTTGTCCCATCGATCCAGCCTGTTCAGATTCCTTTATAGAACCATTTTTATCATCAAGCAGATCAACACTCCTGCCCAACCTGGTTTGGTGTCATCTGCAAACTTAATGAGGGTGCATTCAATCCTCTCATCCAGATCATTGATTAAGATATTAAAGAGAATTTGCTCCAGTACTGACCCCTGGGGAACACCACTTGTGACCAGCCGCCAACTGGATTTAACTCCATTCACCATAACTCTTTGGGCCCAGCCATCCAGACAGTTTTTTAGGCAGCTGATTGTCCAAGCCATGAGCAGCCAGTTTCTCCAGGAGAATGCTGTGGGAAATGGTGTCAAAAGCTTTACTAATGTCCAGGTAAACAACATCCACATCCTCTTCCTCATCCACTAAGCAGGTCAACTTGTCATAGAAGGAGATTAGGTTAGTCAAGGACAACCTGCCTTTCTTTAACCCATGCTGACCAGGCCTGATCCCCTCGTTGAACTGCATGTGCCACACGATGGCAGTCAACATGATCTGTTCCACAACCTTACCTAGCACCAAGGTCAGACTTACAGGCCTGGATCTTCCTTCTGGCTGTTCTTGTAAATGGCTGTCATATTTGCAATCTTCAGTCAACTTGGACATCCCTAATTAGCAAAACTGCTGTCAGATGATGGAAAGTGGCTTGGTGAGCACTTCTGCCAACTCCCTCAATACTCTTGATTGTACCCCATCTGGCCCCATAGACCTGTGTATATCTAAGTGGTGCAGCAGGTCACTAACCATCTCCTCTTGGATTATGGAGGCTTTTATCTGCTCCCTATCTCTTTCTTTCAGCTCTGGGTACTAGGTACCCATAGAACAACTGGTCCTACTACTCAAGGATGAGGCAAAAGAGGCATTAAGCACCTCTGTCTTTTCCTCATCTTGAACACTATGTTTCCCCCTGCACCCATTAAAGGACAGAGCTTCTCTTTAGCCGTCCTTTTGTTGCTAATACAGTTATAGAAATATTTTTATTATATTTTATGGCAGCAGACAGTTTAATTTCTAGTTGGGCTTTGGCCCTTCTTATTTTCTCCCTGCATGGCCCGCCAATATCTGTGTTGTCCTCCTGAGTTGCCCATCTCTTCTTTCAGCACATGGGGACAGCCTACTCCTGTGCCTTTAAGACTTCTTACTTAAAGAATGTCCAGCCTTCCTGGACTCCTTTACCATTCGGGACTGCCTCCCAAGGAACTCTGTCAACCAGTCTCCTAAACAGGCCAGTTCTGCTGTCCCTTCTCCTTGCTTCTCCAAGAATCAAAAACTCTTATCATTTCATGATCACCATGGCCAAGACAACCTCTAACAGTCACATCACCTACAAGTCCTTTTCTGTTCACAAGCAACAGGTCCAGCAGGACTCCCTCCCTAGTGACTCACTCACCAGCTGTGTCAGGATGTTATCTTCCACACATTCCAGGAACCTCCAAGACTGTTCCCTCTCTCCTGTACTGTATTTCCAGCAGAGACCTGGTAAGTTGAAGTCCCCACAAAAAACAAGGGCTAGTGATTGTGAGACTAATCCCAGTTACCCACAGAGTACTTCAGATGCTTCTTCTTCCTGGTTGGGTGGTATATATGTGAGAGACGGACTCTATAATGGCCTTTAATCTGGCAACAACTACTGACCATTCATAGTGATGCTCTCCTCACACCCGTGAGAAGAGGAGAGAGGTACCAGGAGCATGCGCACAGGACCACAGACTACAGTTCCCAGGAGGCTAGGCACAGCCATGCTGGAACTGGAAGGGGAGACAAAAGGTGCACACTGCGAACTTTCACTACGGACACAGCCGCTGTGTGTGTGTGTCGCTACAGAGGCTGCCTTGGAGTCGTGGAGCGCCTTTCCTGTGGTTATTGGCCGTGTAATCTCACCAAACGGACTGCTTGCCTGGAATCACTGAAGAAGGAGGAGGGTCCCTGCCAGGAATCAGCTTTGGCCACACCCTGGTGGTGAGACTTGCAAACTTAACCACATCCTTACGCTTCATATTATCTCTTATAGACATTCATACACAACATACGCCTTAGAACACTTTTCTATACCTTTTTCTAAAGGCTCTCTCCAGGCTTTTTCCCTCTTATCCCTATCCAGGAATTAGGAGCAGGGGAGGAGAGGGGGAAGACGGGAGGGAGATAGTCCTATTGTTCTTATATGTTGTTCTGATATGTATTGATATCATTCAGTTGAATTAGTCTTGCCATAACATCAGTGCCTTGAATAAACCTATGGATTCTTGAGCATTGTTTGTGAGTGTGACAGGGTGTGGTCCTCAGCCCTCGATCCCCTTTTAGAGGGGGAGTGGGTCGCGGTTTTACCTATCTTGTCCCACGACACTATAACAGACTGTTACCATGATAACTGCCTTATTTGTCTTCCTCCTGATTCTTACCCATAAACACTCAATCCTATCACCACCATCATTAAGCTCTAGGCAATCAAAACACTCCCTAACATACAGGGCCACCCCACCTCCTCTCCTTTTTTTCTTTATGGAAGCAGTATTGATGCAGGTGATAGACTTAATTCATTTTGGTGACGTCTCCAAGCTGGATGAACCCTCATTCCCCTTATTGTTCAGTGCCACTTGCAGAGCCTCATACCTGTTAGGGTCTAGGACAACTCTCCACTGCCAAGTCTCCACTGGACAGCTCTTCACTGCCAACTCACTGCATGTCTCTGCTGGGACATCTCCATGGCAGGACATCTCTATGCTGGGACAACTCTCTGTGGATCAGCAGATGACACAGGGCTATGTTGGTGTCCCGGCATAGAAATGTCCCGGCACATAGTTGGAACCAGAGAGTTGTCCCTTCCCATACTTGTTATGCTGGGGCACCTGGGAAGATGGGGTAGTCACAGGGCAGATGGACCTGCTGCACCAGGCAAGAATTTGTTGCCATTGCCCCCAATCCCTTAAGTCATTGTGTTCAGCCAAGTGGAGACAGGATAGAAAATCATCTGTATATTTGTCCTGTCTGTCTGTTGTGTCTGTCTCAGGGAAGGCAGAGTATGCTTCCAGTAGTCTATTGATAGTTACAACCAGTATTCATTGACTGGATTTTTATGGAAACCTCTAGACTAGGTAAGGAGAGGTCTCTGTTGTTCTAGTCACTGTAGGTTTTTGAACAGTATGAATGTGGTACTAATGGCATTTACATTATCTAAAGATTTCAGTCTGAATTTCAATTTGAAGACAATCCTGATCTATTGAGACATGAACATCTTTCTGATGAGTGGAGCTACACAGATTAAAATAAAAGAAACTGATGAATACAAAAGGTTTCAAAAGGGTCCATACTTTTATTAAATGATGGTAATATATAAGGCTAATATCAAATGAAAAGGAGGAGAGATTTCTGTGGCAGCAGTGAACAGCAGGTTCAGAACTATGAAGGTACATGAAGAACCCTCCTTTGAAGACTTTTGATGTGAAAACTGTTTTTTAACTTAATAAATAAATAAATAGTAAAAACCCAAACCAAAACAAGCAAATCAAACCAAAACAAAAAACCCTAAACCAAACTCAAAACCTTCTGTGTCAGTGACTGTAAGAAGTGAAGTTTTAATTGTATTTTTAGTGTAACATTTCAAAGACCAGATCATAGAGTCATCAACAAAGATACTCATGGTTTCTAAGAAAGCATTTTCATAAGGAGATAGATAGTAGAAGAGAGTACATTTGAGACAGAAACATGTCAACAGCAGAAAAGGTCTAAAAGAGCTTCAACCTATGTTCCAGTTGAACACAATAGTTCAGTTTAACCTGAATATATTAAAGAATGAGACTATTTGAAACAAAAGGTGATTGCTACATGAGAAGAGGCATACCACAAGAAAAGATGATGAAGTCACAAGTGCTCATGGAAAAGAAAGGGAATGACAGGTAATAATTATCCACAAACCAACAAGGAGTTTGCTGGAAAGTTTGTATGGAAGACTATAACGTGTTTAGATTCTTAGTAATACATAAGGCTACTTTGTCCTCAGGAGCCAAAGCTTTCATTTTGGCTTTCCACACAAATTTTGTTTTAACAGAGAAACCTTAGAGAACACAACATTAGAAGAACCTTCAGATGTTCTTATTTGTCTCTGACTGGTTCCAATCTTCACAAGCATGCAAGAAGGTCATCGGTAATCTTAAAAAGATGGGGACACAAAATTTTCTACATTGAGAAGCCTTTTGAGATTCAACAATTTATTTTCTTTATGTTTTTACCATTTTATTTTATTTACTCCCTATCTGTTTTAAAATTCCTTCAACAGACAGATCTATTCAGTCAGTCCAGCAATATGTGGGAGTTTCTATTTTTGTTTTATTGAATTGACATTTTTTCCATATTGTTGCCATGGTTTCCTTAACATTTCTTACTCTTTCGCAATCTTTGCTGATAATGTTCATGGCTAATTCCTGGATTCTGCTCTAGTCAATGATATTCAAACAAGGTCACAACACACTGTCTTGTATACACTTCATTCCTTCAAATGTCTCATTTCCAATGTTCTTGAGTCTTATGCAGAGTGTTATACTTTCTGCAACTGTGTTGAATAGTTACATATATAAAGTATGCAACCTTGGCATACATCTCTCTTGATGTTACATTGTTTAGTGTCTTCACAATCTGTTTGCATTCCTGCTTTCTCCCCCAGTATACATTTTTTTGTTCAGCTGCATGTTTCATAAATCACTGTTATAGATTAAAAAATATGTATTAATCCAATATACTGGGGTTTATCAACAGCCTTTTCAAAATCAATAAAGCATTAATTAACTTTTCTTTGAGCTTCTAATACATACATATAGAATCACAGAATCATAGAATTGTTAAGGTTGGAAGGTTGACCTTAAAGATCATCTAGTTCCAACCCCAATACCATGAGCAGGGACTTCTACCACTAGACCAGGTTGCACAAAACCTCATCCAACCTGGCCTTAAAAACCTCCAGGGATGGGGTATGAACAACTTCCCTGGGCAATCTATTCCAGTACCTCACCACCCTTATAGTGAAGAATTTCTTCCTAATTTCTAACCTAAATCTCCCCTCTCTCAGTTTAAAACCATTACGTCTTGTCCTATAGCTATCTTCTCTGATGAAAAGCCCCTCCCCAGCTTTCCTGGTAGGCCCTTGTTATGGTTTGGGAGACCCTGGCATGGTGTTGGACACCTACCGGAGAGAGAGGGTCCTTAGCACCCTGAAAGACTGGAAGGGGTCAGTATTCCTGCCCACTTCCTGTCACAATCTGTAAAAGCCAGGAGTGCTGGAAGCTGCTCTCTCCTTCCTCCTACTCCTTTTCCCTTGCTGAGTGTGCTGCTGGTTTCCTTCGGCTTCCCACGTGCTCGCTCCAGAATCCAACTACATCGGGTGCTGTGAGGAGCCATGGACCTCTCCTGGAGTGGCCCTGCGTTCCCCATATCCCCGCGATCATCAAGATTGGTTTTGTATATTTGTATATAAATATTTACCCCTCCCCCCCTCACCCCATGTTTTACCCTTTTTTCCTTGTGGTATAGCAAACTTGTTTCTAGTTTCAACTTCCAAAGTTTAAGTCTCTCTTTCTTATTCCCCTTCCTATCTTTCCTTGGGAGGGTGGAGGGGGGGGGGGGGGTAATAGAGAGCAATTCTGTCCTCTGGTTTGTTTGGAGTTCACCTTTATTATTTAAACCAGAACAGCCCCCTTCAAGTACTGGAAGGCTGCTACAAGGTCTCTCCAGAGCCTTCTCTTCTCCAGACTAAACAGCCCCAACTCTCTCAGCCTGTCTTCGTAGCAGAGCTGCTCTAGCCCTTTGATCATCTTTGTGGTCCTTCTCTGGACTATAACAGGTCTATAGCTATAACAGGTCTATAGCTTTCTTGTGCTGAGGGCTCCAGAGCTGTCGTACACAGTATTCCAGGTGCAGACTCACCAGAGCAGAGTAGAGGGGCAGAATCACCTCCCTGTCCCTGCTGGTCATACTTCTTTTAGTGCAACCCAGGATGCGGTTGGCTCTCTGGGTGGCAAGCACACAGTGGCAGCTCATGTCGAGCTTCTCATCTACTATGATCCCTACATCCTTCTCCTCAGAACTGCTCTCTAGCCATTCTCCCCTCAGACTGTATTGGAGCCTGGGGTTGCAGGACCTTGCACTTTGCCTTGTTGAACCTCATGAGGTTGGCATTGGCCCACCTCTCAAGCCTATCAAGGTCCCTCTGGATGGTGTCCCTTCCTCCTAGAGTGTCAACAACACCACACAGCTTGGTTTCATCAGCAAACTTCCTGAGGATACACTCAATCCTGCTGTCCATATCTCCAACAAAGATTTTAAACAACAATGGTCCCAATACTGACCCCTGAGGAACTTGTCACTTGCCTCCACTTGGACATGGAGCCATTGACCACAACCTGCTGGGTGTGGCCATCCAGCCAGTTTCTTATCCACCATCATTTTGTTTCTTATGCTTAATTCTATTTAGAATTCAAACACACATTATAATTTTTCTCTTGGTGTTTTGATAAATGCATATGCAGAGGAGGTTTAACAATACTTTTTTAGTAAATTTTATAGTTTCATGTTGCTTATAGTCTTATGTGAAGGAATAAAGGCAAATTATATGAATGAGTTTGTATATATTTTTTGTAAAAGTTTAAGGGAATTTGTAGTTTGCTTTGAGAAAGCAAAACTTTTCAAGTTTTTAATACCATCCTGCCAACATATTCTTTTTTGCTTGGTACTTTCTAGAATTTGCCTAGATGCCAATTTTTAAGTATGAGAGCTTCATATCTGTAGCTGTATATTCCGATTCATAAGAATCACAGAAATAATTCAGATACTGGTAACCATATAATAGCCCTTTATTTCAGAAGTTGCATAGGCAGAGATTACACATTTACTTCATTAAAGGTTGGGTTATAATTATATATTTCAATACTTTTGTTTTACCTGTCCCTTGTGCCTAGGCTGCTGTTGGATAGTATAAAGTACTGATAACAGATGACAGTGTGGACCTTAAGACTACAGGCAGCTTTAGGGTCAAAGTCTCTTTTTGACATCGATCTTGCCAAATAACCTGTACTGCTTTTCTGGACAAAATGAGCTTAAGGAGTGTGATGGCATTTAATTTTAAATCAATGTGTGCTAGATTAGCTACTTTAAAGTAAATTATTTGGTGCCAGAGACAGTATGCAGGCAAAAAAGATTAATGCAGCCATTGTTTTACACAGTCATTGTGAAACAATGTCTTGGGTCATGCTTGCAACTTCCTAGAATTATTTATTACATGTGCTGCAGTTTAATTCGAGGACAGGCTATAAGGCTATCTGAAGAAACAGGTATCTTTGGAATGAGCAGTCTTCTGGGACCCAAAACTCATAGAGAGTTTCTATGTTTCACTCTTCCACTGGGAATACAATGTGCTTTTGCTCTGTCCTTTTGTCTGTTAGGCTTGAGACACAAAGAATGAACTTTATTGTTGTTTTGGTTAAGGTTTTGTTGTTTGGGGTTTTTTTGCCTAGGTGCATCATTAAAGAGAAAACACCAAAATAAGGATATGAGTATTGTGCAACCTACACTGTTTTTGAAACTGTACCTGAACTGTTCCAGACTAGTAAGCTCAAACCTCAGAAGCAAGGAATCTGGATGTGACACTAACCAGAAAGTTTCACCAGGTTTTGTGGCCTGCAATGCAAATGTACCCACAGACTCTACTTTCCTCCACTATGAATGTCTCATGTTAAAGCTGGATGAGGAAATAATATTGTCAGATACTTGTCTTAAAAAAAGAACCTAAAATTTGCCATCTGTCTGCTTGGTTCTTGTTGGATCTTGCTAGTTCCATGATGCAGAACCCTGAAATTTCTACAGAAGGTCAGCCTGTTTTTCTAACAATATTGAGTTCATTTAAAACCAGAAAAAACAAGCTATTGGCTTAATTTTAGATGTTTTTTTCTAATACATTTTTTATTTTTCTCAATGTAAAATGCCATAAAATATAAGTATTTGCTTCATATGATTGTACTGTGAAAGAAACAGGAGAAAAATTTAGAGGCTCCTAAGGTCACAAAGGTTGATTTTACCTTCTATGTGTATGAAGAAAAAAAATAGGTTTAGTAGGTTATTTTGAATTTTTAAATTATTTTTCTCTGTGTGTACCTTTCAAGGTTGCTTTAAAGCATATATTAGCAAGACATGGCACTGCTAGATCACTGAAAGCACAAACTTTAGCTAGTTAGACTATTTGCAGAGAACAGATATGGTATATGTTGTTTAAATATGTGTTCCAGGATTCTATCAAAGCAACGCTAATCCTGAATTGTTAAATAATTGCTAAGAGATACAGTCTTTTTAAATATTGGATTTTGTTATGGGCTATAAATGGTTTAATAGTTTTCATCCATGTGCTTTCACTTGGGAACAAAAAACTCAGTATTATATTTTCACTTCAGGGTAACAGGAAAAAATATTTATATCATCATGTGAAAAATTACTTTTGTATACTTCACTCTCTTACTTCATGGTAACAGCCATGTGGCATGCTCATGTATCAGTTGATCATGATGCAGACAAATGTCTAGGAGATGATTGCAATTAACAACGTAAAGACTTCCTCAAACAGGACCAGAGATAGAGAAAAGGCTTACCTATCACAGGAATTGCTCTGAGATAGGGCCCAAAAGATGAAAACAGGTATCATCAGGCTGCTGCCACAGCTGCTATTGCTCCTACTAGAAAAAAAATTGCTGCAGGTACTGGGAAATGAGTAGGGAAAGAAAAGGAAGCAGCAGTTGTAAGTGTAACAAGCCCTGGTGACAGGGGATAAAAAGAAGGCAGAGGTGCTGAACGCCTTCTTTGCCTCTGTCTACTCCTGCAGGCTTTCCCCATGAGCCCCAGATTCATATAGCCCCAGAAGAAGTCAAGATAATGGAGGAGTTTGCCATGGTAGATGAGGGTTGGGTTAAGGATCAGTTGAGTAATCTGGACATCCATAAATCGATGGGTCCAGATGGAATGCATCCAAGGGTGCTGAGGGAGCTGGCGGAGGTCATTGCTAGGCCACTCTCCATCATCTTTGGTAAGTCATGGGTAACGGGAGAGGTGCCTGAGGACTGGAGGATAGCAAATGTCTCACCAGTCTACAAGAAGGGTAAGAAGGAGGACCCGGGTAACTATAGACCAGTCAGCCTCACCTCCATCCCTGGAAAGGTGATGGAACAACTTGTTCTTGTCTCTATCTCTAGGCATATCAAGGACATGGGGGTCATCAAGAGCAGTCAGCATGGTTTTATCAAGGGTAAGTCATGTTTGACTAACCTTATAGCTTTCTATGATGAAATTACTAGGTGGATAGATGATGGTAGAGCAGTAGATGTGGTTTATCTAGATTTCAGTAAAGCATTTGACACCGTCTCCCACAGCATCCTTGTAGATAAGTTGATCAAGTATGGGTTTGGTGATCAGGTAGTGAGATGGATCAAGAACTGGTTGAAAGGAAGGAGTCAGAGAGTTGTAGTCAATGGGGCAGAATCTAGTTGGAGGTCTGTGACTAGTGGAGTCCCTCAGGGGTTGGTACTGGGACCGGTGTTGTTCAACATCTTCATCAACGACCTGGATGAGGGTACAGAATGTACCCTCAGCAAGTTTGCTGATGACACTAAGCTGGGAGGAGTGGCTGACACACCAGAAGGCTGTGCTGCCATTCAGAGAGACTTAGACAGGCTGGAGAGTTGGGCGGAGAGAAACCTGATGAAGTTCAACAAGGGCAAGTGTAGAGTTTTGCATTTGGGGAAGAGAAACACCATGTACCAGTACAGGTTGGGGGCTGACCTGCTGGAGAGCAGTGTAGGAGAAAGGGACCTGGGGGTCCTGGTGGACAGGAGGATGACCATGAGCCAGCAATGTGCCCTTGTGGCTAGGAAGGCCAATGGCATCCTGGGGTGCATTAGAAAGGGTGTGGTTAGTAGGTCAAGAGAGGTTCTCCTCCCCCTCTCTTCTGCATTGGTGAGGCCGCATCTGGAGTATTGTGTCCAGTTCTGGGCCCCTCAGTTCAAGAAGGACAGGGAACTGCTTGAAAGAGTCCAGCACAGAGCCACAAAGATGATTAAGGGAGTGGAACATCTCCCTTATGAGGAAAGGCTGAGGGAGCTGGGTCTCTTTAGCTTGGAAAAAAGGAGGCTGAGGGGTGACCTCATCAATGTTTACAAATATGTAAGGGGTGAGTGTCAGGATGATGGAGTTAAGCTTTTCTCAGTGATGACCAGTGATAGGACAAGGGGTAATGGGTGAAAATTGGAACACAGGAGGTTCAAGGTGAATATCAGAAAAAACTTTTTTACTGTGAGAGTGACAGAGCACTGGACCAGGCTTCCCAGAGAGGTTGTGGAGTCTCCTTCACTGGAGACATTCAAAACCTGCCTGGACAAGTTCCTGTGTGATGTGCTCTAGGTGACTCTGCTCTGGCAGGGGGGGTTGGACTAGATGATCTTTCGAGGTCCCTTCCAACCCCTAGGATTCTATGATTCTATAACAGAATCAGCCACAGACCCAAACCCCAGTTCTTCTGTTTTCCTAATTTAAACAGTCTATATGCTGAAATATAACACATTATCTGACTCTTAATTAGTGGTTCTGTTCTATGTCTCTCTATCAACTGGAGGATTCAGGTTATGCCACTTTTGTTTAGCCCAGATGCCACTGAAGTTTGCAAACAGACCATATCTGTCACCGCCGGTAAGCAGCAAGCTTCTGCTTGAGAGTTCAAAAGTTCAGTTTTGGACATTCACCCACCCGCCCACACAGACATATATATCTAATTATCTGTGGTCTGTTGGTGTTCACAGCGTAAGCTGTTTTTTCACCTATGACAGTAGGTAAAAGATCATTTTGATCAGGAGCAAACAAAAAATATTCAGTTGGCCAAAATGTTCTGCTATATGTCTGCCTGAAAAAAATAGAAGAAAAAAGAACAACTCACAAGCTTAAATACTCTGCAATGCACCTTGCCATTCTACAATAATATACTATGTTGGTGATGATTCAACATTGCAATTGTGAAGTATTTTCAAAACCTTGCTTACTTTGATGGGAAGCCTTTTTTTTCTTTATCTTGTGAAAGGAGATTGAGTCACAAGTATACATAGCTGTCTTCTATGTGGTTAAAATTTAACTTACAGGAATTAGTTTTGGAGGTAACGACAGACAAAAAAAAAAAAAAAAAAACAAAAAACAAAACAGAGGAGAAGAAGAGCTGGAGTAATTTGATGAAGTCTATTTCAGAATGTCAACTGAGCCCCCTGCAGCCTCCATCCCACACATCTTTCTCTTAGACATCTGTCTAGACTGCATTTCTCATAGTTGCTGACAAGCTCACTGAGTTCCTATTAACTCTTCAGTTCCACAGACATCTGTTGCTTTATCATCAACTTTGCCAAGCATTTACAAGAATAAAAATTCTGTAGTTCAAAAAATCCAGGGACGTTGCATTCAAATCTCTCTCTCTCTTTTTCTCTCTCAGCTTTAGTCCTTTATAAGCCTTTAATACTGAAGTGCAGATTTTCAAGTGGAGTCATTATCACTATGGAAGATTCTTTAGAAATCTTTGTTTTTTCTGGTGTATTTATTGAAGCAGAAAAAATAAGATAGTTAAAAGAATAAGTAACAAATCAAGCAAGAAGAATTTTGTGAAACTGTGTGATTTTGTTATATAATTGAAGGCACATCTTAGTGTTTGCTTTCATAACATAATAAACAGTGCCTTTCAGAATTCCATGATGACAGCTTTATCACGTCTTGTCAGCATGTTAGCCTTGCTCTTAATAATGAAAGGATCATGTGTTTTGTTCTGTATCACTCAAGTTTTACAGAGCTAGTATATTTTCCATCATTGTGACATGATGACATGCCAAGCGAAAAGACTAATGCAATTTAAGAAATCTACGTTGTTAACTTCCGTTCTCATCCCTTTGTTTTCCACAAGGATCATGACATACTGCTGAAGCTACAGCAATGTTCCAGGATAAGACATGAATTTTCAAAAATATATTTTAATTTACCAGAAACATGGATTTCTCAAAGATTTTCTCTTATACATTAGTACTTTTCTGCTAATCTCAAGACATTCAACAACGCTATTTAAATGGAGCCTGCATGATGCTGTGTTTCGGATTTCTGACCAAAACAATATCGATAGCACATTGTTTAGCTATTGCTGAGCACTGCTTACACAGAATCAAGGTCTTTTTCCCCCTCTACCCCTCCCAGGGAGTAGGCTGCAGGTGGGCAAGATGCTGGGAAGGGACACAGCACAGTTAGCTGACCCCAGCTGACCAAAGGGATATTCCATACAACCTTGTGCTCAGCAATGAAAGCTCAGGGAAATGAGAAAAGGTGGACACTGGGGGCTATGGTATTTATCTTTCCAAGTAACCGTTGCACTTACTGAGACCCTGCTTTCCTGGAAGTGGTTGGACATTTGCCTGCTGATGGGATATAGTGAATGAATGATTTATTTTGCTTTGTTTATGCATGCAGTTTTTCTTTATTTATTCAGTTTTCTTTATCTTAACCTGTGAGTTGTTATGACTTTTGCCCTTCTTATGCTCTCCCCCACCCCACTGCAGGAGAAGTGAGTGAGTGGCTGGGTGGGGGCTTAGCTGCCAACCAAGGTCAACCCACCATACAAAGGAAGTAGCACAAACATGGTAAAAGATGGTTATGATTCTCAGTTTTTAATGAGAAGACTTTCAAGAGAGTTTTATACTGGATATGAATCTGTAGAGCTTGATCCTGTTTCAAATAACTTTCATCCAATGAGATCAAGCCTTGAGCCGTTCAAGCTTTTTGATTCAAAAATGCTCCATGCAGTAAATTTTGAGTTAGCACAATCCATCTTAGTGACATACTGTAATACACACATCTCATAGAGAGACACTTGTTATCCTAGTCATAGGAAAAACTGAAAGGTGTCTGTATTTTTTTCTTTCCTTATCCCAAATTCTGTCAGGATTTAATTCTAATACTCTTCACTGTGCCTTTTCCAGCTTTATCAAGGACATCCCAAGTTAGACTGGTTAGTAGGTGGTGACAGAGCAGTCTGTGATAGCAGAGTCTTAATTCTGATCCACTTGTGCCTTCGGATAGGTGATGGAGGGATGAAACACTATCCCATTAGCATGATCTCACACATTTTGCATTAGTTTTCACAGATTGCAAAAGAAGAACCTAGATTTAGACATCTTGAATCCTCTGACATGTAAAAACAGTAAATTATGCTGATAGCAACAGATTCTTGAAATTAGTAGCTATGTCTTGGAATGTCTAAGTTCTGACTGCAAATGGATTCAGTACTTTTGCCTCTAATTTTATGTTCATTCACATTATTACTATAGTAATTATAATGATATAAACAAGATGGAGACAATGTGGGATTCATGCTATACTGTAGTAAATCTTGATGGGTTAAACTATTCTATGTCCAAGTACAAGAGGGTGGTTTTATAGAATTTATAATGTAAACTTCTCTATCGTTTTATTTTCCATAGTAAAAGATCTCAAAGATCAACAGGATCTAGTGAAAGATTAAGGAATTGACTACACATTAGGTGATGATTTTATTCAGTCATAAGTTTTTCATTATCATGTCCAACATGTACAGCAGTTTACAAGTTGCAAATATATCCAATGCCTTAGGTAATTAAAACTGAAAATTTACATGAGATTTAGATGAGTGTGCTTAGTGTGTATAATTATTTTGGTGAATGTTACAGTTACATAGGAAAAATCGGTGTGAGTATTCAGCAATGACTACATATTGGCCTAATAAAGAAAAGCAGTATCTTCTGGTTTTGATACTTTCAGTCATCCACTAACTCCACCATTGTCTTTTATTGTAGTAATTAATAATCCAAATTATAATCAAAGGGGTTTCAGATACTAGTGTTTAAATATTATTTAACTTTATTTTTTCTTTGTACAATATAAAAAACAGTATTATCCTTTAGCATGTAGGACTATTAATTTCTATAGCATCTCTAGATAGAATTTCAGGCTTACACCAGATTTCATTATTTCAAAAAACATTTGGAAGTGTGAAAAATGTGAAGAAAAAAAATTAAAAGTACAAATTTTATTTACTTCATATGTTTACTGGTGTTCATCTGCTTTGACCACTAAATTGTCTTTACATTCCAATCAGTACCACAGATCCTTTTTTCATGATAGTTCTTTCATCTGATTACTTTACAGGATTAACTCTGTGTTAAAACTCAGGTAAAATTTTTTGAGCTTCTTAAAAACATTTTTTAAATGTTGCCTTCATTTATCTGATTCAAGTTTCAGCCTGAGCAGTCTGTCTTGCCAACTTAACAGTTGAGAATACTCTGCACTTGCAATTTGGCACTTCAGAACAAATTAAAATAACAAAATCAGTTTTTAAACTAAAAGTCTTAGGATGTCTGTTCTCCATCACATGGACAGACTCAGCTGCCTTCTGCCACACACATATACGTGCATGAACATGCACAATCCTATGGTTAAAAATAATGTTTAGAAAAAAGCAGAAATGTCTGGCACAGAAGACTGTCTCCATTATGTGTATTACTCTTTTGTTTGAATGGCTGCTTTTCTGTGATTCACACAAAGCAAAAAGGGCCTTGGCTGAAATAAGAATTCTACCAAGACTAAAGTAGCTGGAGAATAGTATTTTGAAGCTGTATTTTTCCCTTTCATGGAGGGATAAAAAATGCCAAATAAATTATTTAAATAATAATTATTTTAAAAACACAAACCAAAACAAAGCCAAACCAAAAAGAAACAAAAAATCAAGCTTTGGAGTATCAGTATGATCCATCCATCTCTTGTTTCCCTCATTGAGGATATCTTACATTTTCTGGCACAGATTCTTGCCATTGTCTTCAGCCTTGCATAATTCTTGTTCTTGGCCTCATTTATCTTCTTTATCGTGTTTCCACTTGGCTACACACAATTGCATAAAATTCCATCCTTCTTCCCCAGTTAAACAGAGCATTTTAAGATGCACAATTCTGGAGGTGGAGCAGAGTATAAATATTCTTAGAACAAGCTGTAACACCTAGAGGGTTTTTACTCACAATATTTGTCACTCTCTATTCTAGATTTTGTTAAATGGGTGACAAGATCAGCATATACAGTAATATTGTCTGGCTCTCTTCCTGCAACTTTTATGAATCATGTCTTAGAAGAAGTAATTTTTTTTGTGAGCTCTCTCCCAATCCCATTCAAATATAGGCACTTCCCCATGATTAAGGTTACTGTGACTGCCATTTTTACGGACACATTCATGAATTTGGTCTTTTTTTGGTCAGAGTTTGCCTTTCCTCCTTCACTAGGCAATGCTAAACCGGAAAAGAACTTATATAACTTACTTTTAGATTTGTATTTTACTTGTAAATAGTCCTATAAGAACTGCTAATGGAAGAAATGGAGTCTGACAAATAACCTTTCTAGAGGGTCATTCACCAAAACATTTAATTTGTTTTAAATCCTGAGATAAGGGAGCAAATATCTTCTCTAGAATACACTGTTTGTGTGAAAATATTTTTCTATTAACTCAATTTCCATTTTTAAAATCTATTAATATTTATAAAATGTTAAAAGTAATTTGCTTCCTTATAGATATAAATACACATATGAGACTTTGTAGTGCTCAAATACTACTGTGTTCATACAGTATGCATGTTCTATAAAGAATGGGCTGAAGTACAAGTTAGTGTTTTCTGCATTGTATCACTAAGGTTTCAGAGGCATTAGTGTCTTTCTACTTTTAAGTACTAGAATAACAAAAAAATAATTAAGAAAGGGTTCTATGGTGATTATGGGAAAAGGAAATTTAAGTGCCCATTTTAGAACCATTTCTATAATGAGGAAAACAAAAATGAAGCTAACTTACTGGTAGGACCACTATATTTCCCTTCCTGTGCGACACTTCAATTCACTTTTCATCACACATTAAGTGGAAATAGATCATGTGTGTATGGCTAGGGAGAGCAGACTCAAGTGTAGGGTGCACCTACACTTTCTTATATATATGTGAATTTCTAGATCTCAAATTGTTCCCAAGAAAGACATTATAGAATCTGTCAGCAAAAATATACATAAACATTTCATCAGCTTCTGAAGACAGCATATGGCGCTCTGGCAGGTAAGTAATTTGCCATCATTGTTTCCGTGACACATTAATAATATTTTTTTTCCTTTTCCCCATAGTAATATTCTAAGCTACTAGAACAGGTTCATAATTACTATGATTCTAATAACAGTTCAGAAATGTACAGCAAGTATGTGACAAATAATCAGCAAATTTGATCTTTCCTCATCCACTTAGCTTTCCCTTTAAGAGCCCTTCAAGAGCCCTTTATTGTGCAACACTATTTTGACTTCTGGGCATGTGTGTAATTTTTTGATAGTGAAAAGGGTGTGTAGTCTCAAAATTATTTTTACATTAGAGATTCAATAGAAAAAAATAATTTGCCAGAGTTGTGATTTGCCCAGTGGGAAGGTGAACCTGTTCTTTCCTGACAAACCACAGGCATATTGCAAGATGGTGTGATGTGGCACATGGTCTGCATTACTTGTTGGCAGTCTTCATGAACTGGAATTGTACTGCAGTACCTAGATATAATCTGCTGTCTTTATGTGCTGCTTTCCAGTAAAGGTGATGAGTTTAGGGCATAGATTATCTCATTTTTCAGATGAAACTGATTCAAATCTAGCCTCTTGGGACCGCAGCTCCTTTCTACAAGGAAGCAGTTTTTCTGTCTAACTGCTGATTATGCTGCTGCCTCTCCTAGCCCTTTTTTTCCAAGGGGGCCAGTTATACCAAGGTAAATAAAAGATTTATGGGTTTTAGCCAGGAGAGCAGAAGACAATCATTCCCGATTATGGACCCCCTATCTAATCTTGAACTATTTTCTCTCATTCCTGATCCGTTTAGGAGGGTGTCTCCATGGGTCCTTTTCTGCTGTCCTCTTGCTTGGTTGTCAGACCAGTCCCGTGGTTACCAGCAGCTCTCACAGTGTGCTATTCTACCAATGGCCAGAACTTTGGGATCTGCAGTGTTACAGATTCCCTCTTTTCTTGAGATTTCAGACCATGAATATGCAGATAAGGTGGACTTCTCTTTGTTGCCCTTGTTTTCTGTCATCTTAATGGGCTTTGTAAAAATGAGAGATGGTGCTAGACTTAATCACTGTCAAGACATGCTATAACTAACCTGAGTTTAAAAAAAATAAAACAAAACACTTGTAAAAAATACATTTCTATAATTTAATAGAATTTTTACAGGTATTATAATTACCTGTACTTTCTTTTAAAGTTTTTAAGGAGTGCATAATTTTCATAATGACACATTTGAAGCTTCCCTTCTTAATCATTAAACAGATACAGACCTTTCTAACTTTCATCCCCTTTGCTAGACTATTAATAAATCATCTTCATAATAGAGCTGTTCAATTATTGAGTTTTCGATGTATACAAATATTCTGATAAAAGTCCAAATTACAACCTTTAATAAAACCAGTCTTATTTAACAATATTAATCTATGAGTAAAGTGATTATAGCAGCTTTGTTTACCATGTTTGGTTGGTTTTGTTTGTTTTTTTTCTAAATAAATATTCAACAGTTATTTCAGTTCTTCGGATCTGCCTCAGACAGCTTCTCCATGTGACTCATTCTGTTTTAGAGGGCAACACTTGGACAACATGACAGGTCTTTTTTGAATCAAACATTCCCAAAGAGTTTCAATTTTTATAACATTGACAGTGAAGTTGTTTTTCTAATTTATGCATCTCTTTAAAATTGCACTTCAGATCAAAGATTAAACAGTGATGTGGCAGTCAGATGAATAGGGATGCCTTTGATTTTATGAAGGGCATATAAACCAGTCAATGAAATATTAGTTTTTTTAATAAACAAACTTTTAAGACTTTTTTCCTAAGTGCAATTATATCAATACCACATTTCCCCCGTTTTCCAATTTAGTTACATTTGCTTTGACAGTTTTTACACCTTTCTCTCTGCTTGCTGCAAATAATGAGCAAATTAGTTCACTGGCATGAATGCTAATGTAATGTTTATTTTACCTGTGTATTGCTACAAATTTTCAGGAATAAACTATCATTCATACACAACATCATTAACAGTAGAAATCTCATTATTTTGGTTCATTACATAAAATAAATATGTTATGACTGTGTGTAATCAAAGCAGCTGGATTTACAAAATACAAATATTTAAAATTAGTTGCATTTTATAAGCTACTGATCAGGAATTTGTGTGCACAATTTGTCAGATGAGAAGGTAATGCCTCATATGTGAACAGGAGACCCAAGTTAGTTTGGTTGGTTTGTTTGTTTGTTTGTTTTTTAATGAAATTCACTCATGAAGTAAGTGGTTATTTATAGAAAGCATAGAAACAAAATTAAAATACAATAACTTGTTATGAATTACTTGCCAACATATTACTTATATGTTTCAGTAGCAAACAGCTGTTCATTATTCACAGAAAATCTGTGGTAGGTCTAAAGAGCAGCCTGTTATGCTGTGCCATGCATTTAACAAAAAAACTAAAATCACCATATTTTCCAAACCTGTTATACTTACATTTTTCTTAAAGCTCAGACTTCAAGAATAACATTATTAAATAAAACTTCCATTTATTTGAAGAAAAAAAATCACGGTTTTGTTGCAAGAATAAAGCTTGGGACATGACATAAACCCAAGAACAATATCAAATAAAACAAAGCAAGTTAAATAATTTTAAAATCTCATTTTTTAAGCCTGGAAATAAATGTATGTTTTCTTGAGAAATGGTCAATGATTTGGGCATTCATTTTAAATACAATCTTTAATCAGAAACCTAGTCCACCTCACTATTTAACATCTATTAGTGTGAGTAAAAGTTATTTGATATGTTTCTTATTATGACAACTGTTTTTAAGAAAAATATAATTTCATTTTGAAGCCTTCAATCAGAGCATAGCAAAGGTCATTTTTTGCTTTAAGTAGTGCAGTGTGTGTGTGTGTGTGTATGTATGTTTATTTTAAGGAGATTCCCTTGAAGAACTCTTCATATTGGTGTAAAAAGCCTCTGCTTATGGGTGCTGAGCCTAAGTTTTGAGGACTATTGTAATCAAATGACTGGGGCACTTTCCTATTTTGATTTAAAACACAGAAGTTGACACAGTAGTGACTGGTAAAATAATCACTTTATACGTTTTAAACATTCTAGTTTACCTAATCTTTTTATTACAAGTAGATAGACAGGGAGACAACAATGAGGAAGAGAATAGTGTTTATTCAGAGTTATCTGTGATGCTGAACATCTGCAGAAAGCAGAGGAAGAAGCAGAGCTATTTAAATATATCTAGAAAAATAAGGTTGGCTAAGAAAATGTAACTATTATCCAAAGATATTTTCCAGGACAGCTGCTGTGCTGATAAAAACCAGGAAAAGATGTTTGCTTCAGGTATCTGGCACCACGTATGAATATTTGAGTCTGGCAATTGGTAATAAGCTTTTTCTTAGTCTGTTGGATGAATAGCTTAATTAGTTTTGTGTAATTAATGCTTGCTGGTTAGTAGTTAGTCAATTGTTTAATTAATTAGTTTGCAACAGCAACTCTGAGCTTAGAATCCTTCACATCTTTAGTTGCAAGAAAGGTGGTGTAGAGTGAAAGCAGGAGGTGGCAGAGATTTCTTTTGCAGCTGTAAGGAGCAATCCTGGCCTTTGCACAGGCCAATGACCTGATCCTGCTTCTCTCTGTGAGCACTACTGTTACTCAGCTGTGGGCAACACTACTGAAAACTGTGAAAGATAAGAAGACTGGAAAAGTTTATGTCCACAGCTGCTTGCGCATCTTGGAGGCCATTTTTCCACTTCAGAACATGGGGGATTACAAGTTCCATTAAGAAAAACTGAATTAAGCTTTTCATCCTGTCTGGGTGGAATTCTGGTCTTCGAAGTCAGTTCTGCAAAAAAACCAATGAAACTAGTTATTGCTCTTTAATTCTCAACCCTCACTTGCAGTGGACCAAGCTCTACAATAAGTTATTCTAATTTATTCTAGCTATTTTCCTTCCCTGAAGGCTGACAACAGCTGATACAGTAAACTCCAGTGGAACCATATGCTGTCAAACGTTGAAGTTTTGCCAGTTGAAATTCTTCATGAAATTGGCTTCTTTTAGCCAGAGTCTGTTTCAGGAAAGGGAGATTGGTGAGGGAAGTTCGGTTTTGATACTTTGACCTTGAAACTTCCTGAAGGTAAATGTCTGAAAAATGAGAGTTCAGGCTTCTCTCCATCTGAAGTTGTAAAAAACCTTTTGGTCTTCTGAATAAGTGTAAGCTAAAAAGCAGTAAATACTGTCAGTTTCCTCCTCATTGATTGTTTATTTTAACTCTTTCCCCAGCATGAATATGACAGAAAAACTGCAAGGTTTGGACACTATTAATTTTTGTCTCATTTAACAAGTCCATTAATTTATATCAAATTATTCCTCGGTTTATTTTATAAAAAAGTAAGCTTTTTCTTGTGCCAGTAGTTTGGCTCATAACATGCACAGAAGTCCTTGATTTTTACTGCTATATATATAAAGATATGAATATATAAATATGTATTTTTAATATTATTTCTGTACTTTATGAAATATATTATAAGCAAAGTTTCAAATAATTACTGAACAAAGCCTTTGATATTATTTTTGCAGACAGACCGCTGAAAGAAACATTCAGAGAGCAGACTTAGGTTCTGGTTAGAGTTTTTGTCATCATGAAGGTCCCTAGAGGCTCCTACACAAATCTGTCTAAAGTGTTTGTTGATGGTATGTTGAAGAGGATCCTGAGGTGAATGGGGTGTTAGAGCTTTCATGGTTGAAAATGGACAGAACTAAGTTTGGGTTTTTGTTTCATTAGTTGTGTTGAGGTTTTGGGGGGAGGGTTGGGGTGTTTGTTTTAAAACAGGTCCTTACTGGCTTATTTAAAGCATCTCTTCTACAGCAGGTCTTGATTTTGAGTAAATAATAGTGGAATCTGTATAACTGTATTTGCATTTTAATAAAGATAGAATTTTCTGCCTACAGAGGCTGCACTAAGAGTTTGTAGAGCTGCTGCCCTATGACCCATTGTTAATGTTGCATACAGACTGTACACACACTAGAGGATTTGAAGTACACTACTGTTTTGATCCTGCTGCTAATTGTTTTGGCCCAAACATTGTTTTAAAAAACAGAGGTCTATGTCTAGCCATATCATAATGGAAAGCTAGTCAAGCCAGATGTTTCTGTTGACAGTGCAACACCAGCTCTTCTGCCCTTACAGCAGCATACCATCTCAGAGTGTCATGATTGATGATGAAGTCCCATGGAGCAGTGGAAAAGCTTGAACAGCTTTTGAGGAGATGAAAACAGCTTTTCAAGGAAACAGGCATCTGAAAGTAAATGTGCAATATGCATTTGTAATCTCCACTCTCTTTCATGGCTGAAAAATGCAGACAATTTAGAGCTGTTCCAGTAAGCAATATGGGCTCTTACATCCACACTCTCTGTGTTCATGCAGTAGAATCTTTCAGAAGAACCAATGTAGCAATAATCAAACATTCAGCATTAAAGCAGCACTCCTACAGGATCGGTTATATTGGACTGACATCTGATGCACACATGAAAGTGGAATGCCTAAAATTATTTCAGGAGGTAGTAATAATTAGTTGGATTTCCAGGAGACAGGCCATTGAATGCTTAAAAAATTTGCTCAAGGAAATCATTAGCTATCTGATGTTAGCTCCACGTGGGAAACTGCTATTATGGTCCATGTGTTTGTGGCAGAGCTGCCAGAGCTGGTGGTTGTAGTCATGCTGTCAACATCACTAAGCCAAAACAGCAGAACAAAAGGCAACAGAGGAAACCAGTCACAACAAACAAAAGAATCTGCATCTGTGATGCCTGTGGAAAAATTAGGCTAATTTCTGACCCAAGCCATAACAGTACACTCATTTCTTCAGTCTATAGAGACTACAAATTTAGGAGAAATCAACTAATGATCTTGGTTTTTACATCAACTTAATCTAGTGTTTTCCATTTCACACGAGTTCCAAACACTTTCAAGTATTGTTATCCATTTCTATCTCTACAAATGCAATAGTGCGTACGTTATGTCTAAAGGGGAAAGCATCCAGTGATTTCTTTTTTTTTTACACAATTTTAGGGTATGATTTTATCTTAAAAGAAAGTTTTTGGGGTCAGTGAAATGGATTGTACACCAGGAAATATTTCCCACTTTGGAGTGCTAATGATAATCTGTATCACTCTACGGTATCTATATGGCTTTTAGAGCATTTAAGGGTCAACCTTTAAAGAGAGACAGATTTTCAACCTCAAGTATAATAGAATGGAACTCTATTATAATAAAAAGGTTTGTAAGTTACCCTCAAAGGGTCCATAAATTACCTCTTGAAAGATATAGACTGTAAAATCCAAAATATCAAAATTACGTTTGCAAAGGAAATCTTTCTTAAGAACACTGAAGAGCTAAGAGTCATTCATCAGTAAATTCTAAGCTCTCACTCAGACCTCTGCACTATTTATCACATTTTGTTGAGCTAATGTGCTTATTGATGTAGTCTTTGACATACATGTTTCCTGTCAAGTATTAGTACTGTTTTACCCTTTTTTTTCGGTAGGAGAGCAAGGTTACAGCTCTTTACCTGTTTTCAGAAAAGGCATAATAAAGAACTGAGAAGAGTATAGATTATTGTCTACCAACATTTATTTATTAGAAAAATTCATTTTTATGAGCTTGATATTTCACTAATTATTATAGTTTATTATTTTTTTCCTAATTATTTATTTCTTATCTTCCTATTCCATTTACTAGTGTGTACTTCATCATTGTTTGCATAACTACTTTAGATAATACTGTTTTGCAAAACCTTTCTTTGGAATGCACACACAGAACCTGTATCTTAATCCCATTACTTTCAATTGTTTAGTCAGTGGCTGCTACATCAGTAGGTGATAAGAATACTCTTTCTTGTTTATTATACTTTCTTGTGTTATTATACTAGACACATCTAGGCTGCCAAATGCATAACCTCTATAAACAAATAATATCACAGCTGCATGACAGAAATGATATTTATTATTCTTAGAAGAAGGTATCATACCTGTTTTCTTTAAGTTTCTTTCAGTGTTTTCTATAAGTTCATTAACATTGAAGTAAAACAAGTCTTTAATGGAAAATTATGAAGAATTACTGCTTTAATATAAAATAATTTCATTTCTTTAAAGGCCCAACCAATGTTTCCTTGTGGATTGTCTTGGAATTAAGAAGTATTCATAGAAATACCAGTTGTACTGGAATACACAGTTCAGTTTGCAGAATTGGAAGGAAGATGTCTGCCTCAAAGTGTCTGGATGTCTAACTAAATGCCTGCATTAATTCAAGATAGGCATCTGTATATATTGTTAAAACCAAATGTATCTCAAAAACATGGCAAAGAGTAAAAGAGGTATTTTGTTGGTAAGTAGAAGAAAAAATTTATCTAGGCAAGAAATACAAAACCCCCCCCATATAATACAGTATTACTTCAATAATTTCTTCATTTATGATATGTATATGTTTCAGTTTTCCTTTCCTGTGCCCACTAAAAAGGCATATGAAGTGGTTAGTTGATACTAATGTTCCTCTTCCACTACTTTTGTTGCTGCATTGGCTAGTAACGAACAAATCAAACAGGCCTTAATAACACAATTTAAAATCATGTGAATTTTTATGTTATTTAGAGTCGATTGCAAACCATGTTTTTGGAAGCAAAGCAGTAACAATAATAATGAATATAACAGTAAAATAATTGTTAGTTTAACCTGTTTAATTAATGTTTAATTCAGGCCAACCAAATATAGTCACAGTTTGTTTAAAACATTGCATTTGTTTTCTCAGCACTTCATGTAAACTATCACGGCAATATAATCTTACCTACCATAGTTACTGCACATACAGTAATATTTTAACAATTATTTCTTATTACTTACAAGAAATTAGTTTTCACTTTCTATTGGAATCTCAGTCTATGCAAAGAACTTGTTTTGGAGTTTAAGGTGTATTCTGAGTTCTATGTCCTATTCCCAGACACAGTCAGGGAAGGATGCATGCTGAAAAGGATAACCCTTCTGGCTCATTATGGGCTCTCATAAGATTTTTTGCAGATGTAACTCTTTTTTACTTCTACCCTTTGATTCCAGCCTTTCATAGAATTTTTCCCCCTTGCTCTTGGCATTCTCTTCATTATCAATGTTCGGTTCTGGTTTATATCTTTTCTTGAAATATTTAATTTAATGTAGAAGAATGACCTTGAAAATGCAAATTTTAAATTTTAGATTTGCTCCCAAAGTATTCCTCAAAATCACTTTGAGAGTGAGAGACTGTCAGAAGACTTTCAGACTCTACATAAAGGTGAAAAGGAACATTGATAGAGTCCCTACTACCTGGCAAGTTTAATTTGCATATTTATCACTTGGTTTCAATACCATTTTCTAAACTGTTCCATTTTTTTTTTATCAGAAGCCTTCCTAAGAGGATTTCTTTATAATCTCTTAGGAACGACAGCAACAATGATATGTAGCTCAATGTGCATAAGAAGGTTCAGTGAGCACATTTAAGGGAAAAAATTGTGTATCAGTTTCTCCCTTGAGTCACTTAACAACTCCTTTCAAGAAGAGTTCTATGTCTTATAATCACTTGCATTTTAAAAGTTTAATTTATGATAGCATAATTTATTAATGTTATGGAGAGAAAGTTGGATGTCCTAGTCAAGTGGTCCCTTGATTGCATTAGATAGTTCAATGTGGAGAAAGGTAAGTGGAAATTCCTAAGAGTCTTGCTCAGCCCAACAAGTTATAACCTAGGTTACTGAAATTCATTTAACAGTCTCAGGTGCCACTGAAAGTCACAACGTGGATGGGAATCTAGAGCAGGAAAAGTCTCTTACCTGTTCACTGTGTTCAGTAGCTATAAATGGCAGACACTTCCTTTAATGTAGTGATATGGTGACTGGGAATTGAGGACTTCATTTAGACTACAAAAAACCCACTTATGATAATACTAGGTTTAGACTTTTATAAACATGTCCATAGACAGATACCCAACTTTCAGGTAGCGTAAGTTAAAAGTAGTCAAATTTTTTTAAAAATTGTTACTTTATAGTATTTTTTCCATTGGTAAATAACAATGAAAAATATTTCAAAGAATTTTATTTGTATTATACACACAAGTAAGAGCTGCAAATTTGTACCAGGCAACTAAATAGAATGTTGGCATACACAAATTAATTTTTCTGCGGAGAGAATATTTAAACATGTAACCAGAGCAGTAGCTCAGAAAATATAAAGGATGTAATGGAATGCAAACAGACCTCAAATTTTGAAGCTTTGGGTACAATCCTCAATTAGATACATTTTACATTGACATTGAACCATGTAGTCCTCAATTTACTATGAAGTGTTATTTTATGCCTTTGCTGGTGTACTAGAGGGACTGTGAATCCTCATACTGAAACAATCAGAAAGATCTATCATTTGAGCTGCAGCAGTACAGGTATACATTGTTTCTTTCCTTTTGGGGTGAAAGAAAAAAAAAAACAAAACAAGCAGGGGCAAGATTCTCCATTACTGATTTTTATTTTTTCTTCCCCATCGTTAAAGTTCCAACATCCTAAGCCAAAATCAGGATACAAAATGGAATTATAACTCTCCAGAGCCTTGGCATCATGTTTCAAGTGAAGCCTGAATCCACACTGCCAGTGAGCAGAGCTCAGAAAGGCAGCACTGTTGGCTCCTTAGGTTGGAGAGCACAGCTGTAGCAGGATATGCTGAGGAGCGGGCTACCCTGAGCTGGCACCTCAGAAGTTTCACATAGAAACATAGAATGGTTTGAGTTGAAAGGGACCTTAAAGATCATCTATTTCCAATCCCTTTGTGTTGGCAGCAAGGCCTCCCACTAGATCAGGTTGCTCAGAGCCCCATCCACCCTATTTTAAATATCAGGCACATTCCTGTCAATTTTTGTACCAGGGTTGTAAAGCTCCTTTTTAGCCATTTGCATCTTGGTTTTCACCATTTGGTCAGCAAAATCTAGAGACTGGCACAGAAAAAGCCATTTCTGAATGCCAAGGTTCTTGTCCTTGTTCTGTATGCGAGTACCAGAGTGCCTTAGGCAAGTCACTTGATCTTTTCTGCCTCTATTTCCCCAGCCACGAGAGAGACTTTCTTATTCAGCTCACACTAAAGGAATTCAGTAACGTGGCCCAGACCAACAGACATTACTGAAGGCACTCAGTTACACAGGTAAGTCTAGCAAATCAAAGCAGGGACCAAATCTCTCTGCTTCTGCCTTCCAGCTCACGATGCCTGCTGACCAGACTGAGGGTGGGCAGACTCATCACTCTATCAGAAAAACACCCCTGGCTCCAAGCTGATGCTGTTGTTCAGGCTTTAGGGAGCCTCAACAGCCAGCTGGGAGCAAAGAAGCCTACCCATAATCATCAATCTCCTGGGCTTACATCTCTTTTTGCCCTAGGCAATGTGCATTATACCACACTGCACACCTATTCTGGTGTATATCTATATATATTTTGCATCAGAACTGCCCATGACAGGAAAGCAGCCTTGCCACATCCTCCAGCAACATCAGCCATATCACAATAACACTAAAACGAAGGAGCTATTATGGTTTCGACTTCTCTTCCCTCCAAACCAATTTACACCATATACATGCTTGGTAGCACCTCTGGCCTCAGGAGGCCTCCAGCACATGTAAAACTTAATCCTGCCTCTTATTAGAAGAGAAGTCTTTACAAAACCTGGTGAATGCTGCTTTGCTTGGTCACAAACTTGCCTACATCATCATGGGAAAGAGTTCTTAAATTAAGGGAGATGGAATAGCTAGCAGAAAGCAGAGCACAAATAATAAATATTTTCTACTACATATAACTTTTTTTCTTTTTTTTTTTTTTTTCCCTGCTCTGTTGACTATTGTGTGATATAACATGATGTCTGTGGGGTGGTAAGAACTGCTGGTGACAGGGTCTAAAATCACATACAAATATTCATGTTCATGTGTCAAGATGGGAAGATAATAGTCAGTTTAATCTATTTGAAAAATCATTATCATCATAAAATGGTTTGAGTTGGAAGGGACCTTAAAGATCACCTAGTTCCAACCCCCTGCATGGGCAGGGACACCTCCCATTAGATCAGGTTGCTCAGGGCCCCATCCAACCTGTTGGTTTTAAATCTTTTGAAGATGAATCTGGCTTTATAAATATTTTTACATTAAAGTTTTAAAATTAAATATTTTTCCTGCTTCCTCCCTCTCCTCTCTGCTTCCTCTCTGTTATCTTCTGCTCCTTTCCTTCAGTTCAAGAAAAGCACTTGCAAGAAAGTTGAAGTGATGGTGCTTGTCTTGCGTTTCTACCAGGGAGTAATTTAAGAATAGCACAATTATGCCACTCAGATGTGCACAACCTCATGAGAGCACCACCATGAATCCTTCTTAAGGCAGTACAAAGGAAGTATAACTGTCATTTTAGAAAACAGTATGCAAAGGCAAACTGGTGGCCATAATTTCATTAAGGCTAATATCAAAGTCTTTATAAATTAACTTGCAACATGGCGCACAACAGAACAATAGAATCAAATTAGTACTTATATATTATGCTGCAATTTTGTGTGGTCCATTTACATTTCAATGGAAAACTGGAAACAGGTATTCTAAAGGATGCAATTAGATGAATAGCAAATGCATATACTTTTTGCCTGTGTTTTTCCTTTTGACAGAAAATACTTTTCCAGCTTGAAAAAAACAATACAAATTCAACTGCACAAAGTTACTCTGGCAAAGGCATCTAGCACATATTTCAGAGCTTGGTGATGAACAGTCAAGGTTAAAAGGTAACTTTTGATTATGAGATAAATAAGCAACTGTTCAGACAAGAGTGGGATAAGCAGGGTTTTTTTCTTTTAGGTTTTTTTTAACCTATTCATTAAGAATTACTTGTAAGTACCTTGGACGCGTAAAGTGCAACAGTCAAGCACATTGTCCATCCAAAACAAAAATAATCAAGAATCCATGTAGAAAAACTGGCATGAAATATGAAGCATTTGTTTTCAACATGAATAAAGATGAGAGTTTGTATCACTTTTTAAGTCCCTTCTCAATCTTCACGTCTAGAAACTAAACTATTTTGCAATAGTAGTTTGCTGATGCCATTCCCATTTCACAGGTGGGAAAAGAGAAGCAGATCATTGTTTTTACAAGTAACACAGAAGCATGTCTTACAATTCGAAGACAAGTACTGATTAAAATTAAAAATGCTTAAAAGTAAAAACTCTTAAATCTGTGCAAGAACCACATAAGCAAATTCTCATACTTAAAACTTCTGCTTTCTTTCAGAAATATCAATTAGCAACACTGCTGGTGCAACTACTGTATAGTAAGAAAGCATGATTACTATTCCAGTTCAAATCCATTTTCAGAAAACGATTTCAAGACTCTTTAATGACTGACTCTGTATGTTGAACTTGTCAACAGCAGTAGCATATGCAGTCTTCATCCATTACATGCATCAAAAGCAGCTCTAGACCGAAATTTTTATCAGGGTCATCAGTATAACTATCAATTATAGCCCTTGATACTGTGTAGCCCAGCTATCTGTTATTTTCCAAACTGTATTGACAGATTTGGTGTCATGTCACTCAATCAGGCAGAACATATGCTTATTTGAAATAGCTCTTGCTCAGTGATTCTCAGCAAGTCACCTCCTAGAATAGCAATTTTCTGTAGCACTCTTGAGAATTTCCTTGGGAGAATGGCATATCCACTTCCAAAAATCAGAGAACCCTTTCTTGATTCAAAGTTGTCAATGTAACTTATTTAAGAGAGGGACACTTATGTCCATTTATTTATTCCATCTAACCTCATTGAAAACAGGATTTTGGCAGACCAGAGAAAAATGAAAATTCAGGCTGTTTTATACTGCATTACATACCAGGTGTAGTATAAGATTCCTGTGTATAGTTTCCTCAGAGTTTCATGTTAATCAGTCTTCTTCCATCAGGCTTTCTTTGCAGTCTCATTTTTTTGCCAGCTGAAGCAAAACCTTACACATTAAATGTGGTTAGCAGACTGCCCTTTGCTTAAGAAAAGTCCTAGGTCAATGAACACCTTATTGTATGCTGCAGGAAACCCTAGAGGACACCCTCTTAATTTATGTTGGGTGATTTTACATGTACTGCTATTTTAAAAAATACTACTGTCACTTCCATATATTAGATGTTTTACAGCAGCGTGGTAGGTGGACCTGCCCTTCATGGCCTTTAGACAGATGAAAAGCTTGGTAACTGGCTGTTCATATGACACATGTAATTATGAGAATCTGTTCTCTACTGTATTTTTAGTACAGAATTTAGTCGTGTGTATGTGTGTATATATTTAGATGTTTATGTAAATGTATTTTTTTCCCAATAAAATTATAGTTTATATATATCAGCTGATCTATACATTGCTTTGCTATGCCATCTATTTATAACACTTCAAATGAAAATATCTTTATAACTTATATTTTTTGAGTAAAACAATATTGGAAGCCATGACCCTGGAACTTAGTATCATTATTTGACTCTATCCTTAATAACATATTTAAAAGACTGCAGTATTTTTCTTATATCTTAAATTAATCCCAAATACATGCTAAAATTTCCAGCTGCTGCAGAAAACCTCTATTATATGAGCCTATGAAACAAAAAAACAAAGAAGTAAAATACTTTTTATTTTCTGGCAGAAACAATTGTCTTTTAAGAGTCATAGAGGAGTTTAGTTTGGAAGGAATTTCTGGAGATCATCTCTTATCTTCTGCAGAAGACTGGGCAGGCTTCAATTATTTCATTCTGCTCTGGGTTTTTATACGGGTTGAAGCCTCTAGCATGTGTCACAGATGGAGTGATGCATTTCCCTCATAACAGAGAAGTAGCAATACATTTACTGATATAAAACAGCGATTTGACAAAGTTTGATATTAAATGCAAAAGTGGTTTAACAAGATTCAATGGCAAGATATACTTGACTATTTACTGCATAGACTTTAAGGTCAGAAAAAACTGTTAGGGAGATCCTTCCATTGAGTTGAGTGATGAGGGTCAGAGAGGACTCCTTCGCTTTGTAAACTCCTTCCCAGGGAGGAGTCTCAGTGTGGCAGGATCCAATCCTGGTCACAGACTTTGTCAATCATTTGTATCTGAAGGATTATATGTGCACAATCAATATAAGATATAACTTTAGCAAAGCTTACAAAGTTTAGCAACCAATAAGTCAGTCATCAAGGATCTGTTGCAGCAAGGAATCTCACAATATTGAGGAGTAAGAGATCTCTGCAGCAGGCATAACCTTGAGAGGCATCCCTACTCAAAGGGAGATCCTGTTGTGCAGTCCACTGCTGTGCAGGTTAGCTCAAAGGGCTTTTGGGCTGCTCGATATTTTTGGGTATAAGATGACTGAGTCATAGAGTTACATACCAACCACAGTTGCTGGTTTCTTCCAAATTTGGCTTGAGTCATTAACCAGAACTGCTGTTAGGTGAGCACATTGGTCAAATTAACCTTTGGCTACTGTGTTATCTGTCTCCTCCAAATCCACTTTGAGCCAGATGCAGCCATCACAACCAGATGCATCCATTAGGATCACCACTGGTGGTTATCACTTGACCACAGTTATGGAAGATAAAGGTAAGATTAGAAACAGGGAGCACATCTTCCCAGAATGCCAGAGACAGTCAATGAAAACAGTGCAGGGCAGCTCCTGTGGCATGTCACCACCCTCCTGGTGCCAAAACTAGCAGTCATGTGCAGTCTTAACAGTGACAAATGGTGTCCCTCAGGGGTCTGTACTGGGACCTGTGTTGTTTAATATCTTCATCAATGACATTGACAGTGGCATTGAGAGCACCCTCAGCAGGTACGCTGATGACACCAAGCTGGGTGGTGCAGTTGATATGCCAGAGGGACAGGATGCCATCCAGAAGGACCTGGACAAGCTGGAGAATTGGGCCCAAGGGAACCTCATGAGGTTCAACAAGGCCAAGTGCAGGGTTCTGCACCTGGGCCAGGGAAACCAGAAACATCAATACAGGCTGGGGGAAAACATGCTAGAGAGCAGCCCTGTGGAAAAAGACCTGGGAGTACTAGTGGATCCAAAGCTGGACATGAGCCACCAATGTGCAATTGCAGCCCAGAGGACCAACTGCATCCTGGGCTGTATCAAAAGAAGTGCGGCCAGCAGATCAAAAGAGGTGATTCTGCCCCTCTACTCTGCCCTGGTGAGACCTCACCTGGAATACTGTGTCCAGCTCTGGAGCTCCCATCACAAGAAAGATGTGGACCTGCTGGAGCATGTCCAGAGGAGGGCAACAAAAATGATCCAAGGGCTGGAGCACCTCTCTTATGAAGAAAGGTTGAGGGAGTTGGGGTTGTTCAGCCTGAAGAAGAGAAGGCTCTGGGGGGACCTTTTTACAAGAGCACATAGTGGTAGGACAAGGGGCAATGTTTTGAAACTGCAGGAGGAGAGATTTAGGTTAGAGATCAGAAGGAAATTCTTCAGTGTGAAGGTAGTGAGACACTGGAACAGGTTGCCCAGAGAAGTTGTGGAGGCTCCATCCCTAGGGGCATTCAAGCCCAGGTTGGATGGGGCTCTGAGCAACCTGGTCTAGTGGGAGGTGTCCCTGCTCATGCAGGGAAGTTGGAACTTGACCTTTAAGCTCCCTTCCAACTCTAACCATTCTATGATTCTATGATTCTATCATTAAATGACCTCTCTGAGTTTCTTTGCCCACCATCTAGTTCCTTTGCCCATCTGGTTAGAAGGTTTCTTGATGATTGTCACTCCCTTCATATTAGTTAAGTAGGAAGCCAAACATGAGCCTCCTCCACCTCCTCTATGCACCAAGAGATCAGGTACTTAGAAGGCAACTCTCATATTTTCTTCTGGTTCCTGTTTGTGGCTTATTCATCTTGTGAATTCTGGATCAACTACATTCTTCTTCCACCCACATATTTTATACTAAAAGCCCAACAAACTTGCTCTGAGTATCGATTTGGACTGGGAGATCACTGGTGGTCCATTGTATCCTGAATTATTCTGACTCCATACATTTAAAAAAAAAATAAATTCTTATTTTTATGCCATGAACAGAAGACAGAAGGATCTGTAGCAAAAAATGTTCCAGTGATGTTGCAATTCTCATTGGAAGAAACACTTACATTTTAGAGTAACAAATATTTCAGTGCAGAATTTTTTAACTCAACCAGGCTTAATCATGACACAGATTCCTTTTAAAAGTAAAATAACATTTTTGTTATTATGAGATTTCAGGATACTCCTGTCATTAATTCTGCTTTGGTAGTAACTGCAAGTTTTGTTGTGGGTTTCTTTAATGTACATATTGATTTATCAGGGGACCCAATTTGGGTAAGTCCAGTGTTTTTCATTCTTTTCAGATGTCAAGCAGCAGATAAAACCTTATTACTCACTATTATCGATATTTTCCAATGAGTATTTGTATATGATTTAACTGAAGCCCAGATTTTCATGTCTGAAAAACGTGTGGCTTGGGACATGAAAAGGAAAACCTTACCTTCAAAGCAGCCATAGACACAGAATATATGATCAGCTTTTTAGATCCAAATCTTTTGTGTTCCATTCTGCTTTTATGAAATAATATAGCAAACAACATTAAGAATATTATTTTTCTTCTAGGCATAGAGGTCTTCCTTCCCTAGTCAGAGAGAGAGAGAGAGAGAGAGAGAAAGAGAGATTGAGAGATTGAGAGAGAGAGAGAGAGAGATGATTCATTTAGAATGGGAAAGAATTTTTCAGATAACTTATTTTGTCTCCTTTTGGACAGACTTTTCCACTAGATGGATGTGAATAACTTCCGTGACATTTTTGTTGCTGGGCAACAGCCTGAGAGATATAAAAAGACGAGGCAATAAATGCGAAGCTATACCAGAAACCAAACAAAAATTTGCATATTCCTTGTATAGTTCTAAAAAAAATACAGTGTAATTATGTAAATCTTCCTCATTCTGTTAGTTAAAATGTTTATCAACCAATTGGAGAGAATGTGAGGAAGACAAAACAGTGCGTATGGCATTTTTGTAAAGCATGATTATTTCTGTCGGAGTGCAGGGATTCCCTTCAATCAGCTCTGTTTCTGCTCTGCCTGGAGCTGGAAATTATCCTTCAGCTGTTTTCTCCTTGTGGTAGAGATGTATGCTTGTGCCTGCCAGAGGGGAAAGTCCTTCAGACTTGGCATCACATCATACAAGGCCCAACATAAATGAAAATCTGCATTCCTCAGAAAACTCTTGTAATACAAGCCATAAGTTGCACTGGAACTAATGCTTTATTTTGCTTCATTGCCTCTGTAGAGATGATGCATTCTAGCCTTGCTCACATTGCTTGACCTGCACCAGGTAAATTTACAGTAAATGAAGACACTACTTCTATTCAAGTCTTAGCATATGGTGCTTATTATGAGAGTAGGTCAACAGTATTGAAAAAAAAATGCTACCCTGGTCAAGCAGAAAAGCTGGATCCATTTCCCTGTGATTTAGACTGTGTTATATAGTGTCTACCAACCCTACATTTGAAATTTCAAAAACCAGATGAGCAGCTGAACACAGGTCTGCAAGATAATCATAGAATGCTTTGGGCTGGAAGGGACTTATAACATCATTTAGTCCAAACCCCCTGCATTAAGCAGGAACATCTTCAACTAGATGAGTTTGCTCAGAGCCCCCTCCAATCTGACCCTGAATGTTTCCAGGGATGAGACTTCTCTGGACAACCTGTTCCAGTGCTTCAACACCCTCACTCTAAAAAAATTTCTTCATTATAGCTAGTCTAAATCTACCCAATTTTAGTTTAAAACCATTACCCCTTGTCATATTGCTACAGTTCCTACTAAAATGTCTGCCCCTATCTTTCTTATAAGCCTGCTTTAAGTACTGAAAGGCTACGATAAGGTCTCCCTGGAGTCTTCTCAAGGCTGAATAATACCAACTCGCTCAGCCTGTCTTCATAGGAGAGATGTTCTATCCCTCTGATAATTTTTGTGACCCTCCTCTGGACTTGTCCTTAGGTCCATGTCTCTCTTGTGCTGGGGAATCCAGAGCTGGATGCATTCCTCCAGGTGGGATCTCACCAGAGTGGAGTAGGTGGGCAGAATCACCTCCCTTGACATGCTGGCCACTCATGAAAGCAAGCCTTCTTGCAGCCATTGAGTAACAGAACTATTCCTTCCACTGGAAGCACCAGTGAACGTAACATCGATCTGCCACACTGGACAAGGAATTGTAGAGTCTCCATGAGCTGCTTTAGGAATGCTATTAACTTTCAATGAATGTTTGTTTATATTTCTTTGGCTAATTAATAAAGAGATATTTCTCTTCTCAATATTATTTCCTCTCAAACAGTATTTGAAAATCTGCATCATAGAATCATAGAATCATAGAATCCTAGGGGTTGGAAGGGACCTCGAAAGATCATCTAGTCCAACCCCCCCTGCCAGAGCAGGGTCACCTAGAGCACATCACATAGGAACGCACCCAGGCGGGTTTTGAATGTCTCCAGCGAAGGAGACTCCACAACCTCCCTGGACAGCCTGTTCCAGTGCTCTGTCACTCTCACAGTAAAAAAATTTTTTCGGATATTCACCTTGAACCTCCTGTGCTCCAATTTGCACCCATTACCCTTTGTCCTATCACTGGTCATCACTGAGAAAAGCTTAACTCCATCTCCCTGACACTCACCCCTTACATATTTGTAAACATTGATGAGGTCACCCCTCAGCCTCCTTTTTTCCAAGCTAAAGAGACCCAGCTCCCTCAGCCTTTCCTCATAAGGGAGATGTTCCACTCCCTTAATCATCTTTGTGGCTCTGCACTGGACTCTTTCAAGCAGTTCCCTGTCCTTCTTGAACTGAGGGGCCCAGAACTGGACACAATACTCCAGATGCGGCCTCACCAATGCAGAATAGAGGGGGAGGAGAACCTCTCTTGACCTACTAACCACACCCTTTCTAATGCACCCCAGGATGCCATTGGCCTTCTTGGCCACAAGGGCACATTGCTGGCTCATGGTCATCCTCCTGTCTACCAGGACCCCCAGGTCTCTTTCACCTACACTACTCTCCAGCAGGTCAGCCCCCAACCTATACTGGGACATCGTGTTGTTCTTCCCCAAATGCAAAACTCTACACTTCCCCTTGTTGAATTTCATCATGTTTCTCCCTGCATCAATGTCATCTTCAGGAGATCTTACGCAGTTTTGCCATAATAGAGTTCCCTTACTAAAAAGTCTTTTACTGAATAGAATTACAAAATTACTGTTATTAAAACAGAAGATTTCATAAGGCACATCTCTTCCTAGAATTAGAAAAGTTTATTGATTCCTGTTTTTTCTTCCATTTTGGATGTTGCTTTGTTGAATTGTTTACATGTAGTCCATACAATTTAATTTCCACTGGCAGAAAACAAATTGAGTTTTCACTAACAGAACACATTTGCGCTAATGTTAAACTTCCTGTTTTCAGATTAAGTATATTGGATAAGATGTGATATATTTAGTACATATTTCTGAATCACCCTCATCTTTCTCTTTCTACTATCCTTTAAGATAATGTTAAAAAAAAATGCACACTTGCATTTTAACTTTCCTCCTTCTTCACAGGATGTCACTTAGTGACAGAACTGTTTTGTGAGGTTTTAAAAACAGCATCAAATCACAATAAATGCTTTTTTTTTCCACCTTCTTTACAGTCTGCTGCTGTTTCAGCCATACCAGTAAACACTCATTGTTTTGGTTTGAAAAGATGCTTAAGATCATTGAGTCTGACCATCAACCTAGCACTGCCAAGTCCAGTGCTAAACCATGTCCCTGTGCACCACATCTACATGTTCTTTAAATATCTCCAGGGATGGTGACTCCACCACTTCCCTGGGCAGTCTGTTCCAGTGCCTGAAAAAAACTTTTAGTTGTTTGGTTTGGTTTTTTCCTAATATCTAATCTAAACCTACCCTGGCACAACTTAAGACCATTTCCTCTTGTCCTATCACTTGTTACTTGGGAGAAGAGACCCACCTCACTACAATCTCCTTTCAGGTAGTTGCAGAGAGCAATAAGGTCTTCCCTGAGCTTCCTTTTCTCCAAAAAACAACTCCAGTTCCCGCAGCCACTCCTAGTAAGCTTATTCTCAAGACCCTTCACCAGCTTTGTTGCCTTTCTCTCAGCACTTTTCAGCACCTCAATATCCTTCTTGTAATGAGAGACCCAAAACTGAATACCGTATTTGAGGTGTGGCCTCACCAGTGCCAGTTACAAGGGGATTTAGATATTCATATTGAATATAATATCCATAATTTAGAATGCTTGGGTTTTGCACAATGGTGTTAATATAGACATAGAGAAAGTATCTCTACAGGGTAAAATGCTGAAGAGACAAAAGTAGCACAGCAATTGGCAACTGCACATCCTAAAAGAAGTGAAGAGATTGTTTGCCACAATACAATCTTCAGAGAAGGTTATTGAAAAAAGGAGAAACTTTCAATCTGTTATACTGAAGTGTTTCTTAGGTATGCATGCTTCGAAGAGAAAATCACCAGGAAGCCTAATTTGAAACAGGCACTGAGGCTGTTTCTGTGACTGAAAGGAGTGCACAAAAATGAAAGAGTGAATAGAACTGTGAGATTTGACTTGGAAATCTGAGTTTGCTTCTTGGGTCAGACCTAATGTGCTTGCATTGCTATACTAAGAATTGAGGAAGCAATTCAGACTGCAGTTTCATTGCATCCATTGTTATTTGGATGGGGAAGCTGCAAAATATCCCTTAATAGCAGGGTCCCAGCATTATACGTTGTGTCTACTGGTTCATGCAGGTCTTCTCTGGTATAACTTGTCATACTTCTTTTAAGCATGTACCAGACTGCTAGTGGCTGGTTCTACAGTATTGCCATGTGTTCTCTGACATTCCCTAGTTCAGTTATAAAAAATTCCTGTCCATCAAGAAACAGCAGCCAACATCTTGATGGCTCAGTTGGAGGAGATCAAACTTGGAAAACTGTCTGGTAAAGATCTGGAAAAGGAAATAGTGAGATGCTAACTTGCTCTTTGGTTTGTGGTCCCAGATCCATTTTAAACTGTCAGCAATACAGCCAAAGTAGGCAGGGTGTTACAACACATGGTTGGAGCATGTTATCAAAACAATTGAATAATGTATTTACATGATTCCATGACTTCAGTGGCAGCATGATTATACTTGAGGAAATAAAATACACAGATGGGTTAATAGATGTTGGCACGTGTCTATGGATAGAGGATTTGACATCAAGCTGTATTGCATTAAAAAGGTATCTTGGTATCTGACAGGGAGCATGTAATGTAATGTGGAAACATGTCAGCCTGACCTCAGTGCCCTGAAAAATTATGGAGCAGTTCAGCTTGAGAGCACTCACATGGCAAGTTCAGATCAGTCAGGGGATCAGGCCCAGCCAGCATGGGTTCAGGAAAGGCAGATCCTGCTTGACCAACCTGATCTCCTTCTATGACCAGGTAAACCACTGAGTAGACAAGGGGAAGTCTGTAGACATTGTTTACCCAGATTTTAGTAAAGCCTTTGACACCATCTCCCACAGCATTCTCCTAGAGAAACTGATGGACCAGAGCATAGACAGGTGTACTCTTTGCTACGTTAAAAATGGGCTGGATGGCTAGACCCAGAGAGTTGCAGTCAATGGAGTTAAATCCAGTTGGGGGCTGGTCATGAGTGTGGCCCAGGGCTCAGTTTTGGGGCCAGTCTTTTTCAACAATCTAGAGGAGGAGATGGAGTGCTTCCTCAGCAAGTTTGCAGACACGTAAGTTGGGTGGGAGTGTTGATAGGCTTGAGGGCACGAAGGCTCTACAGAGGGATCTGGACAAGTTGAATTGATGGGCTGAGGTGAATTGCATGAGGTTGAACAACGACAAGTGCTGGGTCCTGCATTTTGGTCACAACAACCTGAGGCAACACTACAGGTTTGGTGAAGAGTGGCTAGAAAGCTGCCTGGTGGAAAAGAAGAACCTGGGGGTGTTGGTTGCAGCCAGCTGAATATGAGCCAGCAATGTGCCCAGATGGTCAATAAGGTCAACAGCATTCTGGCCTGTAACAGGAATAGCCTGGCCAGCAGCAGAAGGGAAGTGATCGTGCCCCTGTACTCAACACTAGTGAGGTCACACCTTGAGTACTGTGTTCAGTTCTGCACCTGTTATTACAGGAAAAACATTGAGTTGCTGAAGTGAGTTCAGGGAAAGGCAACAAAGGTGGTGAAGGGACTGAAGAACAAGTCCTGTAAGAAGAGTCTGAGGGAATTGGGTTAATTTACTTTGGAGAAGAGGAGGCTGAGGGGAGACCTAATAGTTCTCTACATTTACCTGAAAGGAGGTTGTAGGGAGGTGGGTTTTGGCCTTTTCTCTCAAGTAAATAATGATAAAACTAAAGGAAATATCCTGAAGTCACACCAGGGAGACTTAGACTAGGTATTAGGAAGAATTTCTTTACTGAAAGAGTAGTCAGGCACTGGAGTGGGCTGCCCAAGGAGGTGGTGGGGTCACCACCCCTGGAAATATTTAAAAACCATGTAGATGAGGCACTTCAGCACATGCTCTAGTGGGTTTTTTTGTGTGTTTTGTTAGTTGTTTGTTTGTAATGGGTTTTTTGGGGGAGGTGTGTGGTGTGGGAGGGGAGTTGACTGGTGGACATGGTGATCTTAGAGTCTTTTCTAACCATGATAATTCTGTGATTCTGTGAACATTATACACAGTATTGCTGCTAGCAGAATCTGAAAAATAAAGAATCAGACTTTTACAACAGTAAAGTTCCAGACCACTTTAGAAAGTGTCTCATGTAGGTTTGAAAAGGCAGACTTAGAGAAAGAGGCTTGGGAACTCTGGTCTTCAGGGAACAAGGGATCACTCTCTTACATTTTATTATTCCTAAATCAACCAAAGATTTTTGATAGCTGCTGCCATGAGGGTGCATTCATCCAAACACTCAACACATCTGGATATAGATCTAGTTATGAATCAAAGACTGCTATTCAACCCAGTTACTTTAACATGTGTCACCTTTTCAACCATGATACTGCTGAGCATTTCCACGTTCCCAGCTTACTATCAGGATACTTAACCAGAATGACAGACTGTGGATTAGCTTCTGAGATAAATATACTGTTTAACTACTAGAACATCTCACAAGATACTAAGTGGGATTTTTCTGAGATAAAATGGCATGCAGCAAAGATTATATATTGTTTGACAGAAATTTTCAAAATCTTGCAGTAAAATAGCTGTCAGATTCTGTTTTTAACTGCAGGGTTAATCTCTTGCTCTAGAGACTTCGAATTTTACATCACTTTATCTCATCTTACGTCAATTTAGTATGAGCTAGACTCCAGTTATTTTAGAAGCAAATTCTCTTAGCTTGCAAGGATTTTTCAGTGTTTGTGTGTTAGTCCACTTGTAGGGTTGTGCTTAATATGCACCATAATAAACTTCAGTTTATTTATCTTTCAGTCATGCTGGGAATGTATAAATAGGCAAAGGAAGCATAATTCACTGGAAACCATATTCTGCTTAATGTCAACAACTGCTTGTTAGGCTCTTTTATGTACTTATTTGAATCATATATTGCAAGGTACAACAGATTTTTTCTGTGAGATAAGTGAAACTGTGTAATTACTCTTCCTACGTGAGTGCAACAGTACTATTGGAGAAGAAAAAGGATAATAACAGGAACTGGCTTATGAGCTGGAAGTGCCAGGTACTGTTTTTTCTGCAGATGTTTTCAAAAACTATAAGAATAGAATTCTTTTCCTTCAATGCTAGCTATCCAAACTAGACATCTAGTCTAAACTACACCCATCTTCTCCTGTAGCCAGTGGGAAAAGAAAATGTCTCCACTTGGAGTTTAATCCTGACTCCTATGTCAAAGAGAGGTGAACTAAATAACTTTGCAGAAGATGTCCCTACTTCACCTTGTCTAAATAGAGTATAAATGGGTAATCTGGCCTCAATATCTCAATGTGAGATGACTGAGTGAGACGACTTCTACTGGTAATGTTAAAGACATAGATAGATAGATAGATAGATAGATAGATAGATAGATAGATAGATAGATAGATAGATAGATAAAACTGAAGAATAAAACCAACATGTATTTTAAACCCCACTGTTTTCCACCTGAGGAAATAAATATAAGAGAAAGAGTTTGAAGTCACAGATTCATTGACTTGTGTGAGATCAGCAAGTCTGTTCCCCTGTCAGAGGGTATGATAACTTAGATGGTAACCTTCTTGCCAGAGTCTTTTGTAGTTTATTCTTGAAGTTTTCCAAGAGTGAAGACCACTTCATTTACTTCTGTAGTAAAAAATTTTACATGGACATCCTGTCAAGTCTTTGGAGATCTGCACCATGTCCAATCTCAGTATTCTTCTCTTACAACTAAAAGATCCAAAGTGGGACATACTTAATTGATGACTAGTCATTCTTTTTTCTCACTTCTGCAATACATCTGGTTGAAGCATAGCCAAAGTAGTGTGGTTAAGTGTAGGACACATTTGTTCATTCACAACATGTTCAATTGTTCCTCTCCACAGCTTTGGACCATTTTGGTAAACTATTGGTCACTTACTAGAGTAGATAATTCTCTTCTAGGACACTGAGGTATTCTTGATTGATCCTAAGCTGATGATTCAATGATGCACTGATCTCTGCACTGGATAGCTACTGCATATAAAGTTCTTAATTACTGCATTAATTGACCTGAGTGGCAGCATCTTTCCCTTTGTGAAACATCATGCATTTTTCGAGTCATGTATCATCACTTTTTCAACATCATTTGAGTCCCAAACTTGCTCTCATATATATGAGCAATCTCTTTCAAAGTGATGTAGTTCATAAATTGAATACATGTATTTTGTCACTCTGGTTGTTAATAAAATCATTGAAAAAAAGAAAAGTCTGTTTCTTCTTGATAACCTTCTGTTGTTAATAGCAAACCACTCACAGTCATTTAGTTTTCCAATGAGTTTACAGTACATTATTTTTGGCTAGATCATGTTTCCTCTTTTGCACATAAGAACATCATGTGTCAAAAGCCTTACTAGCATGGAAAAATGACATTTGCTCCTTCTTCTCTTGCCACAAGACTTATTGCCATGTCAGAGAAGGAAATTAAATTGGTCTGACAGACTTTTTTTTTTTGACAAATCAATGTTAGCTGTTTCATCCTTCTGAAAAGATATTTTTTTCCACTTGGTTGTTCAGCTTCCAGCTTCTTAACTGATGATGTCATGAAATCTCAGTTGCTTTCTAATTACCACAGGGCTTCTGGGACAGAAAAGATTGCTTATGGTTAAAAGTAAAATAAGATTGGTTTTTTGCCTAGGCTTTTCAGCACTTAGAAAAAAAAAAAAATGGAAGCAAATTCTCAGCTCATACCTGTTAGTGTTTTGCTTGACTGCTGTCTGCAAAGCACATACAATTGAACTTTAAAACAAGGTATATGGATTTTTTTACTATTTTAATTTTTTACACCTAACATCTAACATTATCTATAAACACAAAATATTTAATATGTGATTTAATATGTCTGACATGAACAATATCGGTTAAAATATTTACTCTCATAAATTTGAGTTCTAGGGCAAAATGATACATTTTCCATAGGTGTTATAATTTCCATTAATTTCCATGTGCGGAAACAACAATCGCTTCTTAAAAAACAAAGCATAACTCTAAAATGTAATTTTAAATTATCACTCATTCCAAGATGACAATGAATGGCTATCTATTTTTGAGATGCTTTTTTGAAAATGCTGTTGAAAAAGCCACCTATTTCATTGATAATTGTTGTTTATTTGAAAAATAAGGAAGATTGGTCTTTATCTGTAAAATGAAAGTTATAAGTGTGGGTTTTTTTCTGTTCATGTTGCACTGAATATCTGCATATTACTGCAGCTTTTTGTTTACGGCTAGCAACTATGCCTTAACACAGTTGTTTTCTCACTCTATCCCAGTGGGATGGGGGAGAAAATTATAAAAGTGAGAAAACTTGTGGATTAAGATAAAGACAGTTTAGTAAGTAAAGCAAAAGCCATGCATGCACACAAAGCAAAACACAGAAATTATTCACTACTTCCCATGGGCAGGCAGGTGTTCAGCCCTTTCCAGGACAGCAGGGCTCCATCACACGTAAAGGTTCCTTGGGAAGACACTGAACGCACACCACAACCACCACCTCTGCTGCTCCCTCTCCCCTGCCTCCCCCGCCCCCCCCCCCCCCCCAGCTTCTTTCTCTTTACCCTAGCTTTATATTGCTAAGCCTGAAATTATATGGTATGGAATACCCCTTTGGTCAGTTGGGGTCCACTGTCCCAGCTCTGTCCCCTCCCACCCTCCCAACCCCAACTTGTTGGGGTGATTTGATAATCAGAAAAGGCCTTGATTCTGTGAGCACTGTGCAGTACTAACAAAAATATCCCTGTATTATACGCACTGTTTCCAGCACAAATCCAAAACCATAGACCCATACCAGCTACTATGAATAAAATTAACTCTATCCTGGCCAAAGTCAGCACAGAAAGTCACTGTGCTACACACTATTTAATGATACAGTTTACAATGGGTAATTGAGTATTTGATGGGAAAAAAAAAATCCATAATGTTCAATAATCAGAAGGGGAAACAATGCACTGAGAGCAAAGCATCTGAAATTAATTTTATTTGTAGTTTGCAACAAGTTATGCTGAAATATAGAAGAGACCAAGAACCTACTACAAAATGAAAGTATGTGCTAAGGAGTTTTTCTTTTGTTGATTATTTGTGCTTGTAAACATGAACAAAGTTTACCTGTGTATTCCAGGAACGTAAGAAAATGGCCCTTAAACAGATGCCTTGTTCATTTGTGGGTAAGTTTAGATAAAGGAGTCAGGTGGAATCTGTTTTTCAGTGTGAACCAGTTGATCAAGAGGGAGTCAGAAAATCTCAGATGTATTCTTATTTTGCCTATTAGATGTCTAACATTTGGCAAGTTACTTGTTTTCTGGGTGTGTTGCTTTCTTCATGCTGCCTGCAAACATAAGAGAATATAACAACAGTCCAAAGATCCATCTGGCATTGTGTTCTCCTACTGACAGGGGTCAAAAGCAGATGCCTAGGGAAGAGTATAAAAACAGGGAAAGCATATGGTGACACTTCCCCAAACACTCCTTTAACTGTCAATAATTTATGGCTCAAATGCTACTTTTACTTATCTTTGCCCAAGGATATTACAATGCATGGTTCTTGCATTGTAGTCACTTCCAGTAAAATGAACAACCTTAGTTTTTGTACTTGTATATCCTTCTTGTCCTTACCGTTCTGTGAACAACATATAATTTCATTAATCAGTTCCATAACTACTTTCTAACCCTACTTATTTGCATACTTTAATCTCATTTATTAGCAGTGCCCAAGAGGGATTTTGGGTTTACAGATTCATCTTCTCTATCCTAAATATTACATCAATATTAGTCACCATTATTAAAGTTTTTTACCTTATGATAAGACATTGGCTGCCCTGCATTTTTTTACAATAATTTTCTTTTTACCTTGTCAATTTTGAGACCCTTGACATAGCAAAGTGCTTCAGAAGAGCTGAGATAAATGTTTCCAGCTGATGATCTTCCAAGAAGAAAGACGGTGAGAGCATGGAAAACCTCCAATAGTTTCACAAAAAATTATGATACGGAATTCTGTTCTTCAAAACACATTTGTTGGTGTCATGGGCCCATCAAGCTAAAAAGAGTCCATCCTTATGTTCCCAGTCTAAGTCTATTTGGAACACTTGAGCAGCCTCATCTGCTCATTCGTTGTGTCGATGTTCCTCAGTGGCTCAACTCAGAGGTACGTGTGCATCTACATGACGCACTTTTACAACCAGTTTCTCTATCCGAGCTGTAAGGTCTTTCCAAAGCTCAGCAACACAAATAGGTTTACTTTTCACTGCCAGTTGTTCTGCTGCCACTGCTTTAGCCAACCCCACATGGCATTTGCTGCCATCCATGAGTCAGTGTAGAGATAGAGTCTCGGCCACCCCTCTCGCTAGCAATGTCCAAAGCCAGCTGGATGACTTCCACACAGTCCAGTAAACTCAGGTGTCCCTCTCCTCCTTCTGGCCAGAGCATTTGAGGTTGAAGCACCATCCTGGTTGGAGACTGGTACAACCTTCTTCCTGGAAGAACCATCTCCTGCCTTTGTTCTATTTAGTAGCTCTTGCACATGTACCTGGAGAATATCAGTGGGTCTCTTGTCCCAGATTCTTATGTCCTCTTTAAAATAATTACGTAAGAGAGACCACAGGTGGCATCGAAGTGGGTCCTGTCTCTCTGGCTGCTGTCTCGTAGCAAGACATCTCCTCTTAATGGCTGCAACACGTGACCAATTGTCTTTAGGGAGACACTGGGGTTTACCTTCTGTTTGGCATCTTATTCTTTCTGCCAGTCATTTGTTCGATGGCTGAGGTGTGGAACGGATGGGAATCAAAGATCATGTCTCCATACTGTCGAGCCCCACGTTAGGCGCCAATAAATTGTTGTCACAGTTTGACTTAGGATCGAAGAATAAGCCTGAGACAGCAATGCTCTCGATCCCCTCCCCCTCCCACCCAGGTAGGGAAGGAGAGAGAGAATTAGGAGAGAGACTTAGCTGGATTAAAAACTAAATTAGACAGCTTTAATTATATGTACAATTATATACAAGTATGTTCAGGGATGTGCAAAAGCCTCTTGCCTCCCCCCACCCTCAGCAGCTCCCCCGGCACTCTCCTTACCTGTGAGCAGTCCCGAAAACTCTCAGCCCGCAGGCAGGAGATAAGGCAGAGCAGACAGGGGCTTAGGATAGAGTTATGAGGTGCCTGAGCCTAGGGCTCAACGGTAATGGATGGATGGAGTCCTCCTTGTATGCCGGCCACGGACGGAAGAGAAGGGAAGAAGAACCAGGAAGGAAGCTGTCCTCTGTGATCTCTGACCTTCCTCGGAGCTTATATAGATATATGGAATGGAATACCTTTGGTCAGTTCTGCTGTCTGTCTAGTCCAGCTCCACTACAGGGGAGTCATAGACATGATTCTCCTGCCCCAGTAGCCTCTGTAGCGGCAGAGCTAAGAAGCGACCTTGGAGTCTCAGCAGAAACATAAACATTCCAGTGTTATCAGTCCACCAGCTGGAACACTTGCTGCTAGTTAAAAGAGAGCTTACTGAAGGAAAAAAAATCAGTAAAAGGAAAATTAGCTTCATCCTGGCTCAAACCAGGACAGTTGGCTTTGTTATTGATAATTTCTGTTACCACACAGGCATATGAGAAAATATGTTTTTATTAAAATGTGCCATATGACTTCACAGTTTTTGAAACAGCAGCAAATTGCAGCATGTATTTTTAATTGCTGTATATTTGATGTGCCAAAAACAAGGATTTGGTATTGATTGAGGATTATCAAGTTTGGTGGGAGAATCAGTTAATTTAGAATATATATAACATTTTCAAAAGTCAGTTTAAAGATCACAATGGATGGAAGGTGAGAACAGAATATAATTACAGTATAAATGCTCAAATTTTATTTCCATCTAAGCCATTAATAAAGCCTTTAGAATTCATTTATTGTTGATTACATTATCTTCTTTTTATAAGCCATTTTGATGGCGGCTTTAGGCCTTTCAGACATGGATACGTGACATCTGAGTGTCAGATAAATGCCAATGAAATCACCCTTTGATCTTTCCTATTAAAACTATCTGATGGTGTTTTGTAGGCCTAATATTCAATCAATCAATAAATAAAGACCCAATAGCTATAGAGAACGTTGTAAACACAAAGCATCCAAGTACTATAAATCAGGACCTTTGAGAGGAAAAAAAAAAAAAAAAAGACTTTATAATAATTAACTAAAATGCATTTTTTGTGTTTGTCACATGCATTGGGGCAATATTTTCAAAAGTATTTTCTCTCTAATCTTATGGACTGGTAAAGTCAGTAAGTGGTTTATTATGTAATCAAATTACTGGAATAACTAGGTACAAATTAAGAGTGATAGAAAATGCAGAAAGCAAATGTTAACCAACCAGAAAAAACTAATTAATTAATTAATTTTTTGTACACACCCTCTTTCTTCTAAAGAAAAGACTTTCAGAATGGACAACTGGTATTGGTAAATAAACAGATTTTAAAATTAATGGGTTATTTTTTATAGTCTTTTAAGTTTATGAACTTCTTGGGCAGAGCTGGAAAATTATTTAAGATCGTGTTTTTTTTCTGAGAAAATGAGTGCTGATGCTGATCTTCTCTTTGTCTTCTTTTTAGAATGATGTTCGTCCTTCCACTATTAATGTTCCAAATTAAACTTAAGTTTCTGAGCTTCTGTCCAGCTCAAAGCAAATAGCAGGTAGTGACTCATAGGAAAATGTGACATGAGGCCATCAGGGCCCAGGGGCTCAGAAGGCAAATCCTCATAGCATAGAGTAAATATGCGTGATAGGCAGCCTTGGGAATGTGTGACTTGCCGTTAAATAAGTCATCTCAAGTAGTTTGAATATTAGTAGCAAATAGAAATGTGCACCTTTCTGAAAGGTGAATTTTCATTTGGATTTGTACCTAATCCTTTGATATATACAGAAGATGGAAGCAGTGAGAAAGTATCTAGAAGGTGAAAGCATGGACAAGTAACCTGGGAGGAATACAGAGACAGTGTCTGAGCATGCAGACAGGGGGTTAGGAAAGACAAAGCCCAGCTGGATTTGAATCTGACAAGGGATGTCAAAGACAACAGGAATGGCTTATAAAAGTACCAAGGTGGCAAAAGGAAGATGAGGGAAAATGTGGGTCCACTGCTGAATGAGGCAGGGGACCTGGTTACACAGAACATGGTAAAGGCTGAGGTACTGAATGCCTTTTCAGTCTTTACTAGCAAGACCAGCCTCAAGAAATCTCCAGCCTCAGAGACCAGGGGGAAAGTCTAGAGCAAGGAACAGGTATCCTTAGTTGGAGAGGATCAGGTCAGTGTATACTGCATGTGCATAAGTCCAAGGGGCCAGACCCATCACTGCTGAGGGAGCTGGTTGATGTCACTGCGAGACCAGCCTTGATAATATTTCAATGATCATGACAACTGGGAGAGGTGCCTGAAGACCAAGGAAAGAAAACACCACTCATAAAATTAAAAAGAGAAGAGAGGAGGCCTTGGGAAACTACAGGCCATTCAGCCTTACCTCGATCCCTGGGAAGGTAATGGAGCAACTAATCTTGGGAACTGTTTCCAGGCATGTGAAAGACAAGAAGTCCATCAGAAGTAGCTGGCACGATTCTACAAGAGGATGACATACTTGACCACGAAAGGGACATCTGTCTGCCACCAGCTGCCCTCTGCCAGCTCACTACTGGAGAAGTTCTAACCATGGACTATCCGCTGGGAAAACAGTTTGTGAATTCATAGATAGTGCTCATTCAGCACCATGAATAGAAGCTCATTCAGAAGCTTTGAACAGAAGAAGATAAATGCAACTCAATTGAACATGAGATATTTTCTAAAAGAGATGTTAAACAAATACAATTAAAAAGTGATGTTAAACAAATGCTCTTATAAAACATTCAAAAAAATTTAAAAGTTATGTTAAACAAATGCAGTTAAAAAACATAAAAACACAGTTTTCAAAAGTGTTGCTCAGGGCTGCTACCTGAAACAAGTTGTTTGTAACACATTTAATTGACTTGCCTTTAACTTGTTGTGAATTTTTTGTTTCTCTCATTTGATAGTGTTGCCTTTATCTCATTGTCAGATAATGGAAAGCCGTTGCAGAGCAAGGTGGACGTCTCAGGTGGCCAAGCACAATGAAGACACAGCTAGTATGTGTTATGAATTGTGTTACTCATACACTTGAACTCCCCTACATATATACAGTTTTGTTGCAAAAATCAGAGCACCATGAGCAAAGCCACCTGCTCCCCAAGCTTCTGTTTATGGTGCTGAACACATCATCTGCCAATCTACATGCAGTTGTCCTGGCAGAGAGTCAGCTGTGTAGAAGTGTCCGGCAGGCAGTTTTCTGGCATAGAGTTGGCATAGAGGTGTGTTGATTGAGGTGGACATTTAGTGGCCGACAGTTGCCCTAGACCATACTTCACCAACCTGATAATGTTGTGAAATGGCTGGCTTAGTAGATGAAGGGAGAACTGTGGATATTATCTACCTTGACTTCAGTAAGACTTCCACGTTGTCTCCTTTGAGATCCTCACAGAGCAGCTGGTAAAGTATGAACTAGATGAACAGACAGCAAGGTCGATTGAAAACTGGCTTAAAGGCCAGGCCCAGAGGGTGGTGATCTGTGACATGAAGTCTAGCTGGAGGCCAGCATCCAAAGATATAACCCAGGGATCAATACTGGCTCTGATCCTCTTTAACATAGTCATTAACAATGTGGATGACGGGACAGGGTTGATGATCAGTAACTTTGCTGGTGACAAAAAACTGGGAGAAGTGGCTGACCAAAGGGTCATGCTGCCACCCAGGGGGACCTTGACAGGCTGGAGAAATGGACTGAGAGGTACGTCGTGGAATTCAGCAAGGGGAAGTGCAAAATCCTGCACCTGAGAAGGAACAACCTCATACATCAATATATACTGAGGGCCACCCTTTGGAAGAAAAGCTCTGCATAAAAGGCCCTGGGGGTCTTGGTGGACACCAGATTGAACATGAGCCAGCAATGTGCCCTTGTGAGGAAGAAGGCTAATGAAATCCTGAGCTCCATTAAGAGGAGTATTGCCAGCAGGTCAAGGAAGGTTATTCTCCCATATATTCAGCACCATTGAGGCCACACTTGGGAGTTCTGATTTCAGTTCTGCACTCCTCGTTACAAGAGAGACATGGACATAATAGAATGAGTCAAGTGAGAAGCCAGTGAGATGACTAGAGGAATGGAGCATCTCTCCTATGAAGAAAGACTGAGAAAGCTGAGAGACCTCAGAGGAAGATCTTGTCAAATACGTTCAAATATCTGAATAAATAAATGTTTTAGATGAAACCATGGTCTTTTCACTGGTGTCTGGTGACAGGACAAGAGATAAAGGGCACAAACTGAAACAAGGGAGATTCCACCTTTTTTTTTTTTTTTTTTTTTTTTTTTTTTTTAATGTGAAGATGACTGAGCACTCCAGCAGATTGCTCAGAGAGGTTGTAGAATATCCTTGGATATATTCAAAAGCCATCTGGACATGATTCTTGGAAACCTCCTCTAGGTGACCCTTCTAAAGCTGGAAGGTTGGACCAGATGACCTCCAGAGTTTGCTTCCAACTTCAACCATTCAATGATTCAATTTATGCCCCCTCCCTGGAGGTGTTCAAGGCAGATTGGATGAGGTCTTAAGCAACCTGATCTAGTAGGAGGTGTCCCTGCCCATGCAGGGGGGTTGGAACTAGATGATCTTTAAGGTCCCTTCCATCCCTAACCATTCTATGATTCTATGATTCTATGATTCTATGATTTTGTGGTTGACAGAGATAATCACAGAGCAAGAGAAAGCTGCAAAGAGTTCCTCACTTGAGTATTATTGATTACACAAGACAAAAGAGACTGACATTTCCTTTCCTCATAAGAAAGACAAATGGGACACTGAAGAAGTTACTGAGTATGGCATGTATCTGCCTTCCATGTAGATGTAGATTAAGGTCTGGAGGGAGTTACCTGATGGATTCTTTTGTCTCTCAGGCGTAACACTAACTTTACCAAACAATCTCCAAAATCCTTGCCAGAGAGGATACAGCCCAATTGCTTCTGAGAGCAGTCAGAGCAGATTTTTTTAAAGTGTATATCTACATACACTACTGTTATTATTATTAAATCATGTTTACTACAAAAGTGCCAAAGCACCTGTCAAGACTGAATTCTCATCATGCTAAGTAATATAAATTCAGACCTTTAGACACTCCCTGGTGTGAGAAATTTATAATTTACACATTATAGTTGTAAAATTTATACTTACAAACAGTGGTACAGGTTTTCCCCTTTCTTTTAATAAAGAATAATGCAGTTTTCAAATGTCAGCAGAGAAAAATACAATATTTATCTCTCTATGCCAGAGAAATAAAAAAAAAATTATATAGCATGATATTATATGAACACTGCTGTGATCTCTGAATTAATATTGAATTTGTGTTATCCTGGTGGAATATATACAGCACTTCATTTGTGAATTTAGGACTACCTAATTTTTCCCCATACTAAGTAAGACAAACTATCTTTTATTAATGGGCTAAATATTATTTCCCAAATTCTTGACTTTTAAGGTTAAAGTAATCTCATTTGCACAGACAGAAGTCTTATTTGGTAAAAGCAAGCTGAAATTGTATTGAGGTCTTTTGTGGAAAAAAATTTAAAGGTTGTATCTTCAAACTTTGAGAAAAGAACTGTTTATCTTGTAATTTGATATTGACTGCATGCATCTCAGAGATCTATTTATTTGCCAAACAACAAATTATAGGGCCTAAAAGAAGTGAGAATATGATTTTATTATTTTGATTTTTCTTTTTTTTTTCATTTAGATGTCACTTTACCCATCCCAACTGTGGATAAAGAAATATTCCCACTGTGAAGCCAGATGGGAACGAAACTTGACGGAATCACAGAATCGTCAGAGTTGGAAGGGACCACTAGAGATCATTTAGTCCAACTCCCCCACTAAAGCAGGATTGCCTAGAGCACATTACTCAGGACTGCATCCAGGTGGGTCTTGAATATCTCCAGAGAAGGGGACTCCACTACCTCCCTGAGCCTATTCCAGTGCTCTGTCACCCTCACCGTAAATAAGTTTTACTCATATTTAAATGGAACTTTCTGTATTCCATCTTGTGCCTGTTTCTCCTCATCCTGTCACTTGGAACTACTGAAAGGAGTCTGGCTCCATCCTCCTTACACCCGCCCTTTAGATACTTACAGGCATTAATAAGGTCTCCCCTCAGCCTTCTCTTCTCCAGGCTAAAGAGTCCCAGCTCTCTCAGCCTTTCCTCATAAGGGACATGCTCCAATCCCCCAATCACCTTTATTGCTCTCCACTGGACTCTCTCTAGTAGTTCCCTGTCTCTCCTGAATTGGGGAGCCCAGAACTGGATGCAGTATTCCAGCTGTGGCCTCACTAGGGCAGAGTAGAGGGGGAGAATGACCTCTCTCGCCCTACTGGCCACACTCTTCCTTATGCACCCCAGAATACCATTGGCCTTCCTGGCCACAAGGGCACACTGCTGGCTCATGGATAATTTTCTATGCACCAGGACTCCCAGATCCTTCTCCTCAGAACTGCTTCCCAGCAGGTCCACCCCTAACCTGTATTGGTGCAGGGAGTTCTTTCTCTCCAGGTGCAGGACCCTACACCTGCCTTTGTTGAACCTCATTAGGTTCCTTTCTGACCAGATCTCCAGCCTGTCCAGGTCATGCTGGATGGCAGCACAGCCCTCTAGAGTGTCAGATTCTAATAATATTGTAAGATTCAATATTCTTAGAGCTAAATCCACACAAGACTCAACCTCTGCTTGACTATCAGCCTATATGAATCTATTTTTACTGTACTGATATTTTACAGGCTCCCAAAGTTATCCTTTTATCCTTGTCTCTGAAATCCTTACTGTTCCCTCATCTGAACTCCACCAGAACTGAGGAAGGATCAGGCTGCTATGCACAGCTAGAAGTTTATCCCACCTTTATCCAGATAATTGCAGGGATTATACCTCAATTTTTTGTAGGAGTGTCATGTAACCCTCATTCCAAAGTTAGTTCCAGGTATAGTACTGCAGAAGAAATACATTATGCCTGGAATAATAAAAAACAAGGGAAGGTCGTTTTAACATCTGGACAGATGACTAGGGTACAGGTTCCCTCCTAAGACAGAAAAGATCTGATTACAGCCCTTACTCCACTGACTGCTTAATAAAAAACAGTGCAAACAACAGAGCAACATGATAAAGCTTCCAGTATAATTCCTTAATTGAATGCTTCTACAACATAGGCACAACTGCCTGTCCTGCAGATTATGAACAGCTCAGATTTTCATGATTATATAATGTCAAGCTCCAACCTGGAAGTCTCTTCCTGAAGAATTCTATACACCAGTTGGAATAATTCACTGTGGAATTACTGGAAAATGTGCAGTGGAGGCAACAAAAGAGAATTATTCAGCTCAGTAAAGGCTATCAAGTGATCCATGTTCTCTGGGATAATTTCTTTAGTGTTCTTTCTATCTAATACATTCTCTAAAATACCTTACCTAGCACCAATGCTTTGCATTTTCATTGTGCTTTTTTTTTGCATTCACAGAATGATTCAAAATATTTTCGAAGAGTTTTCAGTTCTCTTGAGCCAGTATTTATACATTGCAATGTTTATGCAAATCAGGAAGAAAGCAATCTTTTAGATAAATTACTTTACTCTCTTCTATTCCTTCTGTTATCTGAAGTGCTGCAGATATATTGCAGGGGTTTTTTACATATGGATATTTGTAGAAGTTGAGCTGAATGCCTGCCGGCTGTAAGAAACAGCATTATAACCCAACTGGAAAAGTGAAATCAACTATTTGACTCCTGGTGTATAAAGTTAAGCACATGCATAAGAGTTTGTAGGACTGAGGCAAAATGTAAAAAAAAAAAAAATTGTTGAAGTGCAAATTATGAACATTGACTTCCTGTGAAGAATTTTTAAAGAAAAGATAATTTAAGTGTGTCGGTTTGGCACCGAGTTGGCAGTCTCTCGATTCACCCCTCCCCCCTCCTCCCCCAAGGTAGGGAAAGAGGGAGAAAAATGAGAAAGAGAGGCTCTCTGGGTTGAAAAGTGAAACAGATTGATTTTAATTATTGGTGACAAGGGAACATATCAAAGGGATGTGCAACACCCGATCCTCTGCCTCCTTCCCTAACCACTCTCACAGTCTCCCAGCTGAAAGGGGGAGTGTCCGGGTGCATGGACTGGGTCCTCAGGTGTCGGCTGTAAGGAAAATGAAAAAAAAACAGAGGGAGAGATCCGAAGAGAGGGCGATAGAAGCAACAGTAAGCAGAAAAGTGAGAGAAAAAGGAAAACGAGAGGCTTGACTTCCATGATATATTAGACTATACTGAAAGCCAAATAGAGAAAATATTATGAGAAGGGAATATTCTGGTTTGCTGATCCTGCCTTCAGTCTAATCTGCTCCCCTGTAGCGGGGGGAGGCTGCAGACAGTCAGAAGTGACCTTGGTTATTATCAGTCCACTGGCGCTGCTAAAAAGTTCACTGAAAGGAAGAAAAAAAAAAATCAGCAAAGAGCTTGCTCAAACCAAAACATTAAGTTTTGTATCTTTCCTTAGCATTGTTAAAAAAACCAAACAAACAGTGCTGTGTTTCTCAGCTAAGTTCGTTGTATTGTTTATTAGTCAGGACAAGAGGTGAGGTCTGCCACTTAAATGGAACACTCAGTATTATAAGTAATACTTATATGCAATACTTAGTTGGTTTTAATTATTGTCTCAGTATAATCACCAAATAAGAATGTATTTCATGTCTTAAAGTCTAGCATTCATAGGGAGAACCATTACTTTTCATTACAATTATGGGAAAACCATTACAACTTTTTTTTTTTTTTAAAATGGTTGGACTCTGTGATCTCAGAGGTCCTTTCCAACCATGACTATCCTGTGACTCTGGGATTTATAACATTCCAGACTTAAAGGAAACAAAACTGACAATCAGGTATTCCTAAATTCTAGGATAGGCACTATGAGTTGTATTATGCTATTAAAAAGTGGTATTCACAAAGGCCACTTCAATAGATCATTCCACCCCACTCTCCTGCTTGCAGGATTGTGTTCTTGCTCAACTTTATGCTTTGTGACTTTTCTCTTCCAACACCTATTCCAATCATAGTCAATCACAGTCATCTGCATTATCTCTTTCCTTTGTCTTTCATAGCATACTTCTGCGATACAAAAGAGTCACTGTTGCCCTAAATTGTTGGTTATTCAAAGTAGCAATGCATCAGACATCCTGCGTCTCTCATATAAATCACATCTGATTTTTCTATACTAAACATATTATGAGAAAGAAAAGGTATACCTGGATTTTGCTAGATATACAGAGATGATGTAGATGAGGAAGTGTATTGGGTTTGCATATGAAGGTTTTGGAGCAGGGTGGGGGGCTACAGAGGTGTCTCCTGGTAGAGAATTCAGGGGTGAAGTTGAACCCAGGAAGAAGGGAGGGGTGGGGGTAAAGCATTTTAAGATTTGTGTTATTTTCTTATTACCCTATTCTGATCTGATTGGTAATAAATTAAATTAATTTTTGTTGAGTCTGTTTTGCCAGTGACAGTAACTCTTGAGATCTCTCCCCATCTTTATCTCAACCCACGAGCCTTTCATTACATTTTTTCTCCCCCGTACAGCTGAGGAGGGAAGTTATGGAGTGGCTTTGGTGGGCACCTGGTGTCCAGCCAGGGACAAGCCACCACAGGAAGATTCCTGCAAATACACACAAACAAAAACCACAAAAGATACTTACTAGTATATGCGTTTACAAGGACAGTGACTGTATCTCTGTCAATGTTTCAATAACTAGTCTCTTAAGGAGGCCTTTTCTCCTCCTATTTCCACACAGCTGAATCTCTCTCTTCTTTGTTAGATACAAAATATTGGCCAGATTAAAATGTAAGCAGAATCATATCAATTTTATTTAGACTTCACATATGAGGAAAGATTTTAATTTACAATTCCCATTGCAGCAATATTTATTACACAATGTATGGGTGAATAGTTATAGTGATGTTTAAGCTATTTGTTGGCTACTTTTTTAAGAAGTGGTCCAGAACCAAGGTAAGATAGGTATTTCAGAAAGCTGCATGTAAGGATTCACAGCTTTAAGGAAGGAAAATAAACTGAAGCTTTCTGAAATTTCCCATATTTATTCTAGTAATGTTCTTCATATTCACACATACGCTCCTCCCTTCTCGTATATTTCTTTAGCAATAGCTTGTAATAATCGATAGAAGCAGCTAAGGTCAATCGATACTGTTTAATAGCCTGTGGAGAACTGGCCTCCACGGAAGTTATGTCTCCCGCCTAAAGTGACTGTAATAGAGAGACATAACAAAACTGGTGGCAATACTGCGAGGTATAGGCCGCAGCTGGAACTTCATCGGGGCTGCACGTAGACACTGGAAAAGAAGACAAAACAAAGAGGAACAGGAGAACAAACAAAAGGAGCTGAGCTGAAAAACAGTGCAGGACTGAGACACAACAGGGTGTGACTCTGACACCAGACCCAATGCTTAAAGAGGAAAAATGGCTCGTCACACTCCTTGGCTCTCCAGTGTGTGTTCCTGAGATCGTTGAGCTCCTCGCCTCTCCAGTGTTCCTGAGATTGAGGAGAAAGAAGGAAAAGGCCAAAAGGAGTCAAAGCAAGCAGCCTGCTGCAGCGTCGCCGTCCCCTGCTGATCCTGCCATCAGCGTGCTGCACCCTTGCTGTCCCTGCCTACGTGGTACCTGCCACTGCTGCCTCAACTCCCACCCCCCCAGGCTCCAGGAGGGTGTGAGAAACCTCATTGTTAACGTGTTCTTCCCCCAGGTGTGTAATTAGCCCCTCACTTGCATTCACTTTTGTCGACCTGCAAAGGAAGCCTCGGGCTTGTAGTCACTCTATTATTATTTTCTTGACACACATATTCCCTGGTGCATCTACAATATTTCTCTTCCACCCTCCTCTGTCCTTGTTAATATTTTAGTAAAAAGTGTGTGTGTGTGTGCTTGCATGTGCATATCCGGGCAGGAGCTTATCAATTGGTTAAATACCCAGTGGAAGCAAGCCGGTCCCAAGCCAGGGACGGACCCACCAATATAATTAAAAAGGTTATCCTGAATATTAAAATTGGTGTCAGAAAATCCTGAAAAATAAACAGGGCTGAGATAAGCCGGCTTCAACCCAAACCTGGCTCGGACTGTGGCATAGCCTTAGTTCATTAGATTTTCTTTTAAAAGACACTGTTAATCTTTCTAAATTCAGTCTACAAACTTTAGTGATAATAATACTAAGTGGTTAGACACCACAGCAGCTTTGCTTTTGTTAATCATCATCCTCTGAGTAACTATTTAATGTTATCTCTAATATTGCTTTGGACATGCAGAAGTGAAGTCCAGTGACTTATCCAAGGCCAATGAGGTGATAAGTTTCTCATATGAAATTCACTGTTAAATAACCTCATTCAAATTTATATTTCTAGATATGTCTTGCTAGCTCACATTACTTAGCAGATGAATTTATTTACAATAAAATGCAATCACTTAAATTACAATGTCATTCTTTAGCTATTCTGATTCACGTTGCTAGGTATCACAGAGATGTAGGCACACCTTATCTTCATCATTATTGTGCAAAACTATAAATTAATATATCTACTTTCTATTATTTCCTACACTGATAATGGCTTCTGAGTACAGCAGCACAGTGTGAGAATCTGCAACTGAGTTGCACAATTTAAATGTCCTGCTAGCAAGAGAAGCTTGTCATAACTGTAGAGACAGCTTATATTTACAAGTCTTCCACTTGTGAAATCTTATTTTGGAGAAAAATAATTACTCAGAAACACATCCATATTAAGCAGTAAGTTAAAGAACCTAAAGTGGAAATAGTTTGGGGTTCTGGTTTTGACAGGAAGTTAAGAAGGCTGAGGAACAGTGAAACAAGTGGAACTGATATGGAAGCAAGCTATGCAAGTGTCAAAGAGGCTCAGTGACTGCACCTGACACACTGCAAGAGGATCTACCCCAGAAGTATTGCTAAAGCTTGCAGTTTTAATGCCTGTTCCATCATATTTTATATCTGCTCAAAGACAACCAGGAGTTATGTTATTACATCAGGATCCCCATCTTCTGCCTTCATGAAACTGAAGAAGGAAAAAATGGAAAATACGGAACTTATACCAAAAACACCTATAAAGACATGAGTAACAGAAACAAAATCTCAAAGATATAAAGCATTGCACATAATAATATTTAAATTTGGTCATATTGGTACTACCATGTTTTGTTTCACCCCCAGAATTCAAGTTGCAAGAAGAGCTCTGGAACTGACTCTGTAATCAGGAAGGCAAAAATACAGGTGAATTTATAATAAAGTTGGTCTTACAATACAGAAGTGAGTTGTGTAGCCCTTTGCTGCCTGCCTTGAACAGCAAACAAAGATGAAAGTATATTGACTGTGCATTCAAAAAGAACAATATGATTTAGATGCATATATATGTATTTGATTCATGTCTTCTGTTTGGTTATAAGGAATTTTGTGCATGCTGGTTTTTCTCCAATAAAACAGAACATACCAAGTAGCAGACTTAATGGGAACAGGCCACAGAGACTTTTTAATCTAAACGCACATTACAGGTCGATAGAAACTTTCATTTTAGTACCCTTATTTGATGACAATATTGTTAGCAAGGGTAGGTAAGGATTAATTTAATAATCTGACATTTTCCTCCCTGCAGTTCTGTGGAAGGGTAAGTACCCTTTAAAATATATTACAGGTCTGTTTCTATACTTCAGTGTTAATTATAGATCTTCGAGTTTAGTATTATACATTTGAGTACTAAAAAATTTGGAATCACTTCTATCTTATTCTGCTTTCACTGTGTTTTGGTTTGAGCAAGCTCTTGTTGATTTTTCTTTTTTTTCTTTCAGTGAACTTTTTAGCAGCACCAGTGGACTGATAATAACCAAGGTCACTTCTGACTGTCTGCAGCCTCTCCCCCTATGGGGGAGCAGATATGACCAAAGGCAGGATCAGCAAATCAGAATATTCCCTTCTTATAGTATTTTCTCTATTTGGCTTTCAGTATAGGTTAAGACATCACGGAAGTCAAGCCTTTCTTTTTCCTTTTCCACTCACTTTTCTGCTTACTGTCACTTCTATCACCCTCTCTTTGGCTCTCTTTTTTTTTTCATTTGTCTTTACAGCCGACACCCGAGGGCCCCGTCCGTGCGCCCGGACACTCCCCCCTTCAGCTGGAGTCACCAGGGAGAAGAGTTGCTGTGAGAGTCGCTGGGGGAGGAGGGAGGGGATCAGGTGTTGCACATCCCTTTGCAAATATATATATATATTTCCTTATCACTAATAATTAAAATCAATCTGTTTCACTTTTCAATCCAGAAAGCCTCTCTTTCTCATTTTTCTCCCTCTTTTCCTACCTTAGAGGAAGCGGAGGGTGAATCGAGAGTGTTATTTTTATTGGTTCGACTGCCAACTCGGTGCCAAACCAACACACTCTGTTTTGCATTTGGGAATTTTTCAGTGCAGTTTTGTATGCAGTAAACCTGTGCACTTCTAATGAGGTGCTACTTTTGGCCTTTCAGTAAAATGTGTAATCACATAAATTAAAGTATTACAAAAGTTTTACTAGAGCATGATCTTGTGGTATTTGTGACCCAGGAAGAAGTTTTCAGTAAAACCGTTATTCTACATTAATGCTTATTTGGCAAACATACATTACTTACTTCCTATATTCTGATGAGCCCTTCGGGCACATTATGTTTTGTCACTGACTATATTCAATGCAATTCAATGTCTTAATATTGTATTGCTAAAAACAAGAGATTAAAAATATAAAAACCACACACAGCTAGTACTAATTCATAACAGGCTCTATGTGAATCTCTTTTAGATCAAGGATCATTGACCTGATAAACTGCAATAGAGTTGATTGTACTTGCTTTCCATGTCGATGTCACAAAGGTGCATTAATTAATAAAATCTACTAAAGCTGCATTTCTCTGTTGCAGGATAGGTGGTTATTGTGGGCCTGGCAAAATATGACCATTCATATTATTATTAGGGTTAAAATCACCTAACCCAGGAGGTCATTCCTTGAATGACACAGCTGAAGGTGTCCTGCTCACAAGGGAACAGGTCCTGTGACTAAGAAGGTAGTCCTACTGAAGTTGGTACAAGCTGTAGAGCAGGATGTCTTGTTTTGAATTAACAGGATGAAAATATGCCAACACTGAGACAATTAATTAATGCAGACGTTGTTGTGGTTGGTGTTCATACCACTTGTTAAAATTTGATAGTGACTTCTCTCATTTCTGTTCTTCAGATTTGGGGGTTATGTAATCCCTGAGATTCTAGCCTTCTCTTCATCAGCCTTTCACTTAAGGATCCAGGTTCTTCTGTATGACAGACTGTGATCTGCAGGCACAGGAAACAAAAATTGTCTTGCTGCCCTTGGCCTCTTCCACAACAGAGAGGCAGGAGCAGTAGCAGTGGTTTGTGGAGAAAGCAGTAACAGCCAACAGCTCTGTAGCATGAGAGGACTTTCCTGGACTCTCTTTCTGTAATAATACTCCTGTCTGTAGAAATTTTTATGTCTCCAAAGTTGAACTTGAAGCTAGGACCATAGCCAACCTGATATCTATGATTAGTCCCACTATTTATTGCAAGTGAATGACCTTGCTGTTAGTACTGTATATTTCATCTCTTGGTGTGAGTTAAAGCTTTGTTTGAACTTACCAAAGCGAGTGAAGTGATTTTCAGAGAGACTTGAATACCCTGAATACAGAAGGATGATTATATAAGGCCAAATTCTAAATAACAGTCCTTAAAGAAGGTAATGTAATGCTTTTCCATGGAAACAAACAAGACTTAGTATAAAACAAAACAAAATTATAAAGCAAACCTAAAGTTTAAAATGTAGTTGTTCAAATATAATTCTGAATTCTTAATTTAGTTTTCATGAATTAATTATTCGAGCAATAGTAAAGTTCATACCAAGCACTTAAAGCAGTTGTATTTGGGAGTCTGTGTTGAAAATTTAGCTTATTACACACACACATAAAAATGATACATACAAAGTTCCAGTAAGTAACATCTTTGAGTAAATATAACAATGGCATATTTAATTACAATTTTTCTTATAAAATATAACGTGGAAGTTTAATCTCCAAATCTGATCATAGTCTCCATAAAGTATGTCTGAGATGCAAAAAAGGACAGACATTTTGGTCATATGCAGATAGGGGAGATTCATTATAATATATAATAATGAAGGAACTTAGACAAAGCAGTGAGATATTTCCCATGATACTTCACAGACAGCAACAATAATTCAGCTAAAGCAGATAAAGCATGTAGGACTTCAGAAAGCGAGATATTAGGACAAGGAGTGAGTGTACCATTAAAGAAACAATTACAATAGATGCAGTGTCAGTATGTATAGCCTTATAAATATTCATTTTATGGAATAAAGTAAAGCTACATTTTATTAAGTGTGAGAAGACCGTAAGTAGCAGTAGCAAAGTCTTGCCTTACATGAATATTTAAAAAATAATTTAAAAAAAGGAAACTCTTGCTTGGACTGCTCATTGAAAAAGGAATGCAGTACAAGTGATTGGTATGTAAAAACTATACTCCTAATTAAAAGAACTAATTAGAGTATTAATTATTTTAAACGACTCAAGTGTTGTGAGTGACATTTGAAATTAAGTGAGAAAGACAAATAGAAGATAGTAATGGGGTCAAAAACTAATGGAGAATAACTGCTGAAAAGGGGCAATGTTCATTAATTATATGGTTTTGAGCCTGTGAAACTCAGGTGCTTTTCTGACAGTGCCATGATATTCAGGCTCCTGTGCTGACTGCGCAGAAAACAGGCGGTCTGTTTACAGCAATGTACCCCAGAACGCACAAACAGCTTCACTTCCCCTGTCTGCTTATCTTAGATATAATAGGTCCAGATCTCTGTTTTAGGCTCTCAGATGCCCTCCAGGCCTTACATGTGCTATACTCGATATGGGCCCTGTGAAGCAGGATATGCTGTTGCCCTTTTCTACCTCCAAGGCAGCGGGACTCTGAGGCTTATGGGACCTATTGGTGTAAATGCACTTAGCTTCACACTCAGTGTAAGCATTTAGAGGAACTTGGCTTCATGCAAATAATATTGTTTCACTAGGGATGCTTCTGCTGAATGTTTAGAATGTATTGTGGATGCATAGAGTGAGACGTTGTTCCACTCGCTGCCACAACCCCACAGGCAAGGTTGCTGCCACCACTGCTGCTGCTGCAAAGACCAAGGGCACTTCCACTCGATCCTAATGGGCAAAAGTTAATCCTGTGACTAAAGGTAAAGCAAAGACGAAAGCTGCCAGTCCTTATCCCTGTCTGAAATCTCCAAAGTTTTCACAAGACCAGGAAGAGGATGATAAGACCTGTCCTTCTCAAGCAGATGGAGGATCAGGCCCTTCTCAAGCAGATGAGGATCTTGTACAACCTTTGTCTCTAAAGGAACTGTGTCTCATGAGAAAGGATTTTACCTGCAATGAAGGTGAAACACTTCTTGGTTGGTTGCTCCAATGCTTTGATAGTGGGGCTGATACCTATGACATGGAGGAAAGAAAGGCAGGCAGTTGGGATCCCTGGCCAGAGATACCAGTATCGATAGAGCAATTGATAGGAAGCCAGGAACTACCATCCTATGGAGTCAACTTCTTTCAGCTGTAAGGGAGAGATATCCTCATAAGGGTGAAATCAACTGGCACCAAAACAGAACACCCACTCTTGAAAGAGCCATCACGTATTTGAAAGAACTAGTGTGAGAGGTGATCTATGATAACCACAGGATGATAAATCCTGATGACGTCATGTGTGATGTGCCCATATTCCAGAAGTTTGCTCTGACTGTACCAGCAGCACATGCCCATATATTTTCCTTCATGGGATGTTGAGATGAATTCAAGAGACCAACTGTGCGTGACTTGACTTACAAAGCATAAAAGTATGGAGACATGATCTCTGATCCCCATCAGTTCCACACCTCAGCCACTGAAAAAGTGACTGACAGAAGGAGTAAGATGCTGGACAGATGGGAAGGTAAACCCCAGCCTTTCCCTAGAGACAATGGGGCCTCTATTGCAGCCATTAAGAAGACACGCCCTGCTACGTGACAGCACTGAGAAAGACAGGACCTGCTTCAATACTACCTGTGGGGTCTCTTGCATGATCATTATAAAGAGGAAATGAGAACCTGGGACAATAAGCCCACTGCTTTTCTCCAGATATGCATACATCAGCTGCTAGATAGAAAAAATACAGGAGATGGTCCTTCCAGGAAGAAGGCTGCTCCAGCAACCTGTCCTCCAACCAGGATGGTGCATCAAGCTCAAATGCCCAAAACTAGAGGTGACCTGACTCCAGCCAGGAGGAGGAGAGGGACAACCACATTTACTGGACTGTGTGAATACAGTGGCCTAGCACATTAGACCCACAGAAGTATAAAGCCTTGGTGGACACTGGGGCACAGTGCACCTTAATGCCATCAAATCATAAAGGGACAGAATCTGTCACTATTTCTGGAGTGATGGGAGGATCTCAAGAACTGACGGTTGTGGAGGCCAACGTGAGCCTCACTGGTAAAAAGTGGCAAATGCACCCTGTAGTGACTGGAACAGGTGTTCTGTGCATCCTTGGTATAGACTATCTCAAGAAAGGATATTTCTGTGACCCAAAAGGGTACCAGTGGGCCTTTGGTATAGCAGCCGTAGAGACTGAGGACACTGAACAGCTGCATACTTTGCCTGGCCTTTCAAATGAGCCTTCTCTAGTGGGGTTGCTGAAGGTTGAAGACCAACAGGAGCCAATTGCCACTTCAACAGTGCACAGACTACAATATCGCACCAACAGAGACTCTGTGATTCCCATCCATAAGCTGATCCGGCAATTGGAGAGCCAGGGAGTGATCAGCAGGACTCACTCACCCTTCAACAGTCCTATCTGGCCAGCGTGAAAGCCTGATGGCAAGTGGAGGCTGACAGTGGACTATCGTGGCCTGAATTAGGTTACACCACCACTCAGTGCTGCTGTGCCAGACATGCTAGAACTTCAGTACGAGCTGGAGTCGAAAGCAGCCAGGTGGTATGCCACTACTGACATCGCTCATGCCTTTTTCTCTATTCCTCTTGCACCAGAGGGCAGGCCACAGTTTGCTTTCACCTGGAGGGGAGTCCTGTACACCTGGAATCGACTGCCCCAGGGGTGGAAAAACAGCTCAACCATTTGCCATGGTGTGAAGGACCAGATATTTCCTCACACGAATATAACATGCCCTTTAGGTCAGCAGTCATAACTGGATTAAAGATGGCTGCTCTGCGTGGCACTCTAAACCCTCTCCTGCCTGCCTCCTCTGGCAGAAAACAACAACTCAGACGCCCTGAGGGGGTGGCTGCTGCTGGAGAGGAGCAGTGGCAGGAAAATGGCAACGATGTTGCAAACTGCAAGTCTGCAGTGGCGGGAAAAAGTCCCCGTCTGATTGGCTGAGAAGCCTAGAAATACGAAACCGGCCAATTGGGAGCAAAGGAGACCTAAAAAGAGACGGCGTGCGTGCTGCTTTTGGGCGCACTTTTGCACAGACAATGGAGCTGCTGTTGATTGCTTTTCAGTGCGCGCTTTAGCTGAAGCTGCCGCCGCCGCCACTGCTGCCGCCTCCGCTGCTGCTGTTGCTTGCTTTTGGGGGGTGACCTGCACCTTGGGGGTGCCTGCCTGAGGTCCTCGGCTCCCAGCTCGCTTCCTGCAGCGTGGCTCCCGGCTCATCCGTGCTCGACCCAGCTCGTCCCGCCTTGCCTGTGGCTTTTTTCTGCCAGCTTGCCTGCCATCCTGCCAGCTTGTCTGAGGTCCTGCCAGCTTGCCTGAGGTCCCTGCCTGCATCTTGAGCACGTGCAGTGAGACTTCTTCCTGCCACCCATGGTTCTAAGATCAGGTTGTAGGGGAAGTCACTCGCAGCTACTATATAAGTACCTACAGCATCTCAGGAACAAAGTAAGGAATTGTATTTTGGGCATAATTCTCTCCCTAAGGTGTCCCTGTCTCACTTACCTGCACACAAACCGTGACCCTACACAGGACAAGCGTCGGGCATATCCTTCCTTCCTCCTCCCCTCATAGATAATTTATCTGGGTGTGTAAATAAGGTGTACCTATATATGTAAATATTAAGGCATATATAAGTTATTGGTATTTGGTGTTTAAAAGATATTTCACAGCTCCTATGTGTTCTAATTACATTTTTGAACCTCCTGCCTCAAATTGTTTTATTTTTCCCCTCAATAAACCGTGTATTCGTAAATTCTAATTGGGGATTGGCTGCTGTTGTTGGAAACACTAGTGAGCACTGAACAAGTGTCTCACCCGAAAAGTCAGTGCCGAAGCTCACTGCTCCTCTGTGAGAGGCGAGTGCCGCATGCAGACCTCTTGGCAGATCCTGATAAGCTAAAATCACTCCAAAAAGGAGATATAATAAGTCATGGATCGTGACACATGGACTGATCCACGCTGCAGTGGAGAAGGGTGGAGCTCCAGCACACTTGCAGTACATCGATGACATCATTGTGTGGGGTGACAATGCAAAAAGAAATCTTTGAGAAAGGTAAAAAGATCATCCAAATTCTTCTGGAAGCTGGTTTTGCTATAAAAAGAAGCAAGGTCAAGTTCAAGATGGCAAGTTGGATGTCACCAGATCCCAATGGAGGTGATTAACAAAATATCAGCTATAGCCCCAGCAATTAACAAAAAGGACACTCAAACCTTTTTAGGGACTGTTTGTTTCTGGAGAATGTATATTCCTAATTACAGTCAAACTGTGAAACCTCTCTGAGGTGACCCAAAAGAATTACTTTAAATGGGGTCCTGAACAAATCAGAAAGCTTTTGAACATACTAAAAAGGAGATTGTAGATGCAATGGCCCTTGGACCAGACATAAAATATGTGCTCTACACTGCAGCTGGGTACAATGGTCCTAAGTAGGAGCCTTTGGCAGAAAGCACCAGAGGAGACTGGAGGTTGACCCCTGGGATACTGGAGTCAAAGTTAGAGAGGTTCTGAGGCCAACTATATGACCACTGAAAAGGAGATACTTGCAGCATATGAAGGAGTTAGAGCTGCTTTGGAAGTGATCAGCACTGAAGCAGAGCTTCTCCTGGTGACCTGATCGCCAGTGCTGAGAGGGATGTTCAAGAGTAATGTTTCTCCTATGCATCATGACACCAGTGATACAGGGAGTAAAAGGACTGCTTTAATTACCCAGCGGGCTAAAATAGGAAGCCCTAATCATCCAGGAATTGTAGAAGCAATTACAGACTTGTTAGAAGGCACACACTTTAGAATCCCACCAGAAAAAGTGATGAAACAGGCTGAAGAAACTCCACCATATGATCACCTACCAGAGACTGAGAAACGATATGCTCTGTTCACTGATGGCTCTTGCCATCTTGTAGGAACCTCCGAAAGTGGAACGCTGCCATGCAGAATCCTACATGACTAGTTGCACAAGCAGCTGAAGGATAAGGTGAATCGAGTAAATTTGCAGAGTTAAAAACCATCCAGCTGGCTTTGGACATTGCTGAGCGAGAAGGGAGGCTGAGTAGGGAGGAGCGGACTAGACAGATGGCAAAATTGGCCAAACAAAATATTCCATCCATATATATGTAACTCTCGGTATAATATTCAGAGGTCAGAGAAGTCAAGCCCTTCTTCTTCTTCCTTCTCATCTGTTCATTGCTGGCATCCAGGCAGGACTCCATCTATCCATCTCCTTTGACCCCTAGGCCCATGCATTCCTGACCCTCATATCTGTGCCTTCAGCTCCTGTTTGCTCTGCCGCTATCTCTGGAAACTGGGATTTTTCTGAAGTGCTCACAGCTCAGGAATGCCATGGGAGTTGCTGGGGGAGGAGGGAGGTGATAGGGTTTTTGCACATTCCTGAACCTATTTGTATATATTTGTACATATTTTCTTTTATCATTAGTATTTGATTAAAGCTGTCTTCTTTAGTTTTCAATCTGAAAAGTCTTTCTCTCTTTATTCTCTCTCTCCTTTCCCTACCCGGGTGGGAGGGGGAGCTGAGAGAGGGCTTTGTAATTTATTTAATTGCTGATCCTGAGTTAAACCATGACAGTTGTCCATAGAAATTAAAAAAAAAAAAAAAACACAAACATTTTAAAAAGAGAAGATAAAAGTAATAATAAAAGAGGATTTATTTTTGGATTTCAACCTTTTTATTGCACAATAAATATCATTAAATTCTGTAAAATAAATAACAAGAAAGAGTAGCTAAAAGGGCAAGAAAAGATGCTGGTAAACAAAGGAAGGTCTTCATAACATAGTTCAGTGTCCACTCAAGGCAGTAGAAGAATTGCAGCTAGTAGAATTAAATTTTTCATGTTTATAAATCTGTATCTTAGGGGTCATTCATATGTCCTTAATTGTTGTACTTATTTCTCTTACAAATAATTTGTTCAGATACCAATCTATTCCTTTCTGTTAAGTTAAAGTACATGACAGCTTATAAACTCAGAAAGCTTGTGGCATTACTTATTAAGATTTACTACTTCTCATTATTTTTGGAACCATAGTCCGAGATAATGGAATGTTTTTCTTCAAAGATGAGTTTTCATTATATGGACCTGTTGGATCTTAATTTGTCCTTAACTTCTCTTTAATTTTGTTTAATTAACTTGATTTATTCTTTCAGCATTTAAGCAACCTTGTTGAGTCTTTCATAACTACAGAAATGAAAGGAACTTTTTCTTCTTTTTTTTTTTTTTTTTTTTTCTGTATTAAAATTTGGCTGCCGTGAATATCCCACTGCTTTGGAAAGACTTCACTTCCTGCCATGAAAGAAAACTCTTCAGGCTTGAAAGACTAACAGTCAAAATTATTGTACCCTGATCTGTCAAAGCAATATCTCAATAGCGTAAAAACTTCCATCTGCATCAGAAATCCATTAGTCAGTGAACTTTAATGGAAGAATGAGCATAATGGGTGAATAAGCTTCTGTACTGTTTCAGCTGTTTTCTTTATTTCCTATTATATACATGATGGTTAAAAATGTTGATGAAGCATGAATGTGCACTTTAAAGAGTACTCTAAAATTTTGAACCGAATCAACACACAATACCAAATGTTTTGTTTTGTTATGAATGGTAACTGCAATTAGCTGTAACTAAAACACATTTAAAGAAAAATAAGAAGGATTCCTCTTCTCCCCATTTCCCCCCCAGCACGATGATGACTCATGTTTCCCTGGAAGAGACAGAAGGGAACACTTGCTTCTAGGAATTGCATAAACTCTTCCAAGCTGGATTCTTGAGTGCTATGATGAGCAATCCTGATCAGTTATGGGAGTGGGAAGATTTTTCCCTTTAATGAAGAATGAAACAAGCTGATTTGTCCTAAAACCTTCCTGTGTCCTTGTTGCCTTCTAAGGGATTTTAGCACTCTTAGAATGCCTCCTTCCTGTCTTGAACTGCAGAGGATGAAGGAAACATGAAAACAAATCCGCAGAAATATCATGGAAGCACAAAAGCATTGTACTTAACATGTGGAACCTTACAATTAAGGTTCAACAAAGCCAAGTGCAAGGTCCTGCATCTGGGTCAGCGCAAGCCCCATTGTCAATAGAGGCTACAGGAAGAAGTGATTGAGAGCAGCCCTGCGGAGGAGGACTTGGGAGTACTGGTGTATGAAAAGCTGGACACGAGCTGGCAATATGTGCTCACAGCCCAGAACATCAAAAGAAACGTGACCAGCAGGTCAAGGAAGGTAATTCTGCCCCTCTACTCCACTCTGGTGAAACCCCACTTGGAGTACAGCCTCCATCTCTGGAGTTCTCAGCACAAGAAAGACATGGACCTGTTGCAGCAGGGCCCACAAAAGGGCCACAGAAATTATCAGAGAACTCAAACACATGTCCTGTGAAGAAAGGTTGAATGCTAAGAGAGTTGGGATTATTCAGCCTGGAGAAGAGAAGGCTCCAGGGAGACCTTATTGCAGCCTTTCAGTACATAAAGCAGGCTTATAAGAAAGATGGGATCGACTTTTTAGTAGGGCTGTAGTGGCAGGACAAGGGGTAATAGTTTTAAATTCAAAGAGGGCAGGTTTAGACTAGACATCAAGTAGAATTTTTTTTTTAAATGAGGGTGGTGAAACTTTGGAATAGGTTACCCTAAGAAGTTGTGGATGCCTCATCCCTGTAAGTGTTCAAGGTCAAGTTGCATGGGGTTTTGAACAACCTGATCTAGTTGAAGATTTCTCTGCTCATTGCAGGGAAGACTGGGCTAGATGACTTTTAAATGTTTCTTCCAGCCAAAATATTCTATGATTCTATGATTCCATGATTCCATGATTCTATGACTGTGCATCAGGCATTGTTCATTGCTTAACTGAACGTTTTTAGAAATAGTAAAAGTATGAAACATCAAATGATGGGTGCACTGGAGGCAGAGGAAGGAGCAAGTAAGCTTCCTCTTGCTCTTCCACTTTAGACTTCAATTCTAGAGACTACCACAGAAAAGAATAAAGAAAACTGTAGGATTTTACTTCTGCCCACAATTTTTTTTTTCTTTAAAAAAAACAAACAAACAAACAACAGTTGTCTCAATAAGTCTACAATAGTCACATTATTGCAAAATATTTAAAATAATTTTTAATTTAATTTTAATTTTAATTGTTTCCTTTTTTTGCATTAATATAAATATCAAATTATATTCAAATTGTTAAAAGTATATGACATCCAACGTTGCTCCTGAGTATATCTATCACTACTGTACTGAAAAAACCCATTAGAACAGAGATGTTAAATTCCATTAAGATGGGAAAGGATAAATAGTAGATGAGGTTTTTACTCCTCAGTTCCTTTTTTCTATGGGTTGTTAGGATGTTTACAGGTGCAATGACAAATTCTAAGGCCTACAATTTTAAAAAAATGCCATGTGAATACACCAGGTTTCAAGAGACATTGCATAAAACCTTACCCACCAGAAAAGCTGTAGCGAGACTCCTCCTATTACCTTAAAAGCAGCCAAGATTTTGCCCCTCGATATCTGTCAGAGACACAGTGACAGAGATTCCACATACTGGTGAAATCTTGTTGAATCAACGCTGTACCAATATCTGTGGAGAACATCTGCACAGATGTTCAATATCTGCACAGAACATATTTGGCAATTAATGGTAACATAGCAGGTCTGAAACTCTAGCCACAAATGAATTAGAGATTAAATCTTAAAGATGAAGACATCTTGGTGAGAGTTTGTTATAGACCCCCAAACCAGGATGTAGAGGTTGATGAAATATTCTATAAGCAGCTGGGAGAGGTCTTGTGATCGCTAGCCCTTGTTCTCCTGGGGGACTTCAACTTCCCAGATGTCTGCTGGAAATACAACACAGCAGAGAGGGAACAGTCCCGGAGGTTCCTGGAGTGTGTGGAAGACAAAATCATGACACAGCTGGTGAGGGAGCCAACTAGGGAAAGTGCCCTGCTGGACCTGCTGCTTGTTAACAGAGAAGGTCTTTTAGAGATGTAAATGTTGGAGGTTATCTTGGGCAGAGTAAAGAAAAAATGACAGAGTTCTCAATTCTTGGAGAAGCAAGGGGGAGAGCCAGCAGAACTGCCACCTTGGCCTTCTGAAGGGCAAGACTTTGGCCTGTTTCAGAGCACGGTTGAGAGTGTCCCTTGGGAGACAGTCCTGAAGGGCAAAGGAGCCCAGGAAGGCTGGTCATACTTCAAGGAGGAACTCTTGAAAGCACAGGAGCAGGCCATCCCCAGGTCATGAAAGATGACCCAACAAGGAAGGAGACCAGCATGACTAAAGAGAGAGCTTTAGCTGGACCTCAAGAACGAAAGGAAACTTTAAGGCCTTTAGAAAAGGGGGTTGGTAACTTATGAGGAATACCAAGATTTAGTGAAGCTATGCAGGGGGAAAAGCAGAAGGGCCAAAGCTCAAGCAGAATTTAACTTTGCCACTGTAGTTAAAGACATCAAGAAGAGTTTTTTTCAGTGTATCACTAGAAAAAGGAAGACTAGGGAAAATGTAGGCCCACTGACGAATGAGGTGGATGCCCTAGTGGTGGAAGACACAGAGAAGGCAGAGTTACTGAATGCCTTCTTTGCTTCTGTCTCCACTGCTAAAGCTGTCCCCCATGAGTCCCAGACCCTGGAGGCAAGGGGAAAGGTCTGGAGAGAGGAAGATTTTCCCTCAGTAGAAGAAGACAAGGTTAGAGACCACTTGGCCAACCTGGATGTTGGTAAGTCCATGGGCCGTGATGGGATGCACCCACGAGTGATGAGAGAACTGGTAGATGTCACTGCTGGGCCACTCTTCATCATCTTTGAAAGGTCATGGAGAACAGGAGAGGTGCCTGAGGACTGGAGGAAGGCCAATGTCACCCCAGTCTTCAAAAATGGCAAGAAGGAGGACCCAGGGAACTACAGGCCGGTTAGTCTCACCTCTGTCCCTGGGAAGGTGGTGGAGCAACTCATTCTGGATGTCGTCTCTAAACATGTTGAAGAACAGAAAGTTATTGGGAGTGGTCAACATGGATTTACCAAGGGTAAATCAAGCTGGACCAATCTTCTAGCCTTCTGTGATGATATAACTTGTTGGCTGGATGAGGGGAGAGCAGCAGATGTCATCTACCTTGACTTCAGCAAGGCTTTTGACACTGTCTCCCATAACATCCTCATTAGGAAACTGAGGGAATGTGGGCTAGATGAGTGGACAGCGACGTGGATTGAGAGCTGGCTGTGTGACAGAACTCAGAGGGTTTTGATCAATGAAGTAGGGTGAAGTTGGAGGCCTTTAGGCAGCGTTATCCCCCAGGGGTCAATACTCAGTCTGGTCTTGTTCAACATATTCATCAATGACCTGCATGAGGGGACAGAGTATATCCTCAGCAAGTTCACTGATGACACCAAACTGGGAGAGGTGGCCCACAATCCAGAGGCCTATGCTGCCATCCAGCATGACCTGGACAGGCTGGAGAATTGGTCAGAAAGGAACCTAATGAGGTTCAACAAAGGCAGGTGTAGGGTCCTGCACCTGGAGAGAAAGAACTCCCTGCACCAATACAGGTTAGGGGTGGACCTGCTGGGAAGCAGTGCTGAGGAGAAGGATCTGGAAGTCCTGGTACATAGAAAATTATCCATGAGCCAGCAGTGTGCCCTTGTGGCCATGAAGGCCAATGGTATTCTGGGGTGCATAAGGAAGAGTGTGGCCAGTAGGGTGAGAGAGGTCATTCTCCCCCTCTACTCTGCCCTAGTGAGGCCACAGCTGGAACACTGTGTCCAGTTCTGGGCTCCCCAATTCAGGAGAGACAGGGAACTACTAGAGAGAGTCCAGCAGAGGGCAACAAAGATGACTGGGGGATTGGAGCATGTCCCTTATGAGGAAAGGCTGAGAGAGCTGGGACTCTTTAGTCTGGAGAAGAGAAGGCTGAGGGGAGAACTTATTAATGCCTACAAGTATCTAAAGGGTGGATGCAAGGAGAATGGAGCCAGACTTTTTTCACTAGTTCCCAGTGACAGGACGAGGGACAAAGAGCACAAGCTTGAACACATGACGTTCCATTTAAATACGAGAAAAAACTTATTTACGGTGAGGGTGACAGAGCAGTGGAACAGGCTGCCCAGGGAGGTAGTGGAGTCCCCTTCTCTGGAGACATTCAAGATCATTAGCAGGGGAGTTGGACTAGATGATCTCTGGAAGTCCCTTCTAACTCTAATGATTCAGTGATTCCACAAAGTTTCATTCCTCATCTGTCTTGTAAGAATTTTTTTGTTGTTGTTTTTTTTTTTTTTGGCCTATATTGTCATTATTATTTCATTTATGCAATATCTGTGTGTCCCATGGGATATGTGTTCCACAAGTTTTCACTAATTTAATTGGTAATTCAACACAAATAATACAGGGCTGAATTCCTTGTTAGTATTTTTAAGTAAATGCAAGGAAGAAAAAAAATAGAGATAAAAGAGGAAAGTGACATCAATAGTTCACCACAGTAAATCTTTACACATGTATTATGCTTATTTCTGGTTCTAAGGAAAATAAAAACTTAGTTTTATTCAACTTGGTAGGTGTATTATGTCCTGTAGGCCTAGAGCCTCTTCCTGTTAGAATTTCTGCCTTATTTGAAAAAATAGTTTTAGAAGCTTTAATTGTATTTGCATGTAATTTAGTAGATTATTTTATATATATCACGAATTTAGATATGCCATAAGTAGTTATTTTTAAGATAAATGAAAGTGATGTCTTTTGGTGGCTGCAGTATTGATTCATGTCAGAAAAATCTAATGTAAAACTTGTCTGGATTTCAAAAGTAAATATAATTTTGGATTATATTAACCAATAATAAACTGGTGAATTGTATTTGACCTATGGCAAATAAATAGTGGTTGGTACAAACTTCTGTATTTATATCCACTAAACTTTGATAATTTTTGCTAATTTTACCCTACATTTTTCTCTCCTGCACACTGTTCTGACATTTAATCCTTGTGATTTGTAAAATGTGACAGGTCACTGATGTCACTTATCTTTTTCCTTCTTTCCTGATGGGATGATTTAACCTTTAATATGAGGATGATTCAAGTTTTTCAAATTGTTAATGGATTTTTCTTATGGATAACAAAAAAAATTGTTATAGTTTTCCTTTTTTAAATGACCTTGCTCTGCTAAAATAAGCTGGCTTTTTCTTTTTCGTTTTTTCTTTTTTTTTAACAGAGTGTTCATTTTATACATCTGTTGGAAAAGTAACATGGCAAGATGTAGGCAATCCAGGAGACTCCTGGACAACTTCTTAAGACAAGAAATTGACAGCATTATCGAAGGCAATGTGTTATTGGACCTCATGGTCACAAATGCAAATGAACTCATCAGGGATGTCAAAGTTGAAGGCAGCCTGGGCTGCAATGCTCATGCACTAGTGCAGTTCACTGTCCTAAGGGGTATCAGGCAGATGAAAAGCTTAGTCAGGACTCTGAAAGCAAAATTCCAGCTCTTCAAGGAGTTAGTAGTTAGGACCCCATGGGAAATGGCCCTCAGGGACAAGAGAGCAGAACAGAGATGGCAGATCTTTAAGGATGCTTTCCATAGAGCTCAAGAGATCTCAATCCCCAGGTGTAGGAAATTGCGCAAGGAAGGCAAGAGACGAGCATGGCTGAGTCAAGACCTGCTGGTCAAACTAAAAGGCAAGATGGAACTACACAGGCAGTGGAAATGGGGACCAGGTATGCTGGGAAGAGTGTAGGGATGTTGCCCAGTTATGTAGGGATGAGTTCAGGAAGGCCAAGGCACAGCTGGAGCTGAACTTGGCAAGGACTGTAAAGAAAAACAAGAAAGGCTTCTACAGGCATAGAAATGAGAAAAGGAAGGTTAAAGAAAGTGTATGCTCCCGATGAGCAGTAGTGGTGAACTAGTAACAACAGATGAGGAGAAGGCTGAGATTCTCAACAACTTTTTTTGCCTCAGTCTTCACTGGCAACCTCTTTCCTCATGGCTCTCAAGTTGATAGCCCACAGGATGGAGACCAGGGAAACAAATTCCCTTCCACTGTAAGCAGAGACAATGTTTGTGACCATCTGGGGAACCTGAACATACACACGTCCATGGGACCTGATGAGATGCATCCCAGAGTCCTGAAGGAATTGGCTAATGTAGTTGCCAAGCCACTCTCCCTAATATTTGAAAAGCCATGGCAGTCAGTTGAAGTCCCTGCTGACTGGAAGAAATGAAACATTACACCCAATTTTTAAAAGGATAGAAAGGAGGACCCAGGAAACTACTGACCTGTCAACCTCATCTCTGTGCCTGGGAAGATCATGGAACGGATCCTACCAGAAGACATGATAAAGCACATGGAGGACAGGGAGGTGATTCAGGACAGCCAGCATGGTTTTACTATGGGCAAATCCTGCCTGACCAACCTAGTGGCTTTATACAATGGTGTGACTGCATCAGTGGACAAGGGAAGACATATGGATATCATCTATCTGGACTTCTGCAAGGTCTTTGACACAGTCCCCCACAACATCCTTCTCCCTAAGTTGGAGAGATATGGGTTTGATGGGTGGACTGTTCAGTGGATAAGGAATTGGCTAGATGGCCACAGCCAGAAGTTAGTGGTCAATGGCTTGATGTCCATATGGAAAATGGTGACAAGTGGTGTCCCTCAGGGGTTGGTACTGGGACCAGTGTTGTTTAATATCTTCATTAATGATACTGACAGTGGCATTGAGAGCACCCTCAGCAAGTTTGCCAATGACACCAAGCTGGGTGCTTCAATTGATATGCCAGAGGGAGGGGATGCCATCCCCAGGGACCTGGGCAAGCTGGAGAAGTGGGCCCAGGTGAACCTCATGAGGTTCAACAAGGCCAAGTGCAGGGTCCTGCACCTGGGCTGGACCAACCAGATGTATGTATACAGGCTGAGGGAAGAAATGCTAGAGAGCAGCCCTGTGGAAAGAGACCTAAGGATACTAGTGGATCAAAAGCTGGACATGAGGCAACAGTGTGCAATTGAAGCCCAGAAGGCCAACCACATCCTGGGCTGCATCCAAAGAAGTGTGGCCAGCAGATCGAGAGAGGTGATTCTGCCCCTTTGCTCTGCCCTGGTGAGACGTCACCTGGGCTACTGTGTGCAGCTCTGGAGCTCCCAACACACAAATGATGCAGACCTGTTGGAGTGTGTCAGAGTAGGGCAACTAAAATGGTCAGAGAGCTGGAGCACCTCTCTTGTGAAGACAGGCTGAAGGAGTTGGGGTTGTTCAGCCTGAAGAAGAGAAGACTCCGGGGGGACCTTATAGCAACCTCCCAATACCTGATAGGGGCCTATAAGAAGGCTAGGGAAGATCTGTTCACTAGGGCATGTAATGATAGGACAAGGGGTAATAGTTTTAAACTAGAAAAGGGTAGATTTAGATTGGACATTAGGAAGAAGTTATTTAATATGAGGGAGGTGGATTACTGGAATGGGTTGCCTAGAGAGGTGGTGGAGATACCATTCCTGAAGACATGTGGGTTGATGAGGCTCTGAGAAATCTGTTCTAGTTGGAAATGTCCCTGCTTATTGTAGGCATGTTGCACTAGATTACATTTAGGTGTCCCTTCCAACCCAAGACTTTCTATGATTCTGTGGTTTCCCTGTATAGTTCAGCATGTCAAATGGGATGTAAGTTTTGACTTTGCCTCAAGTGTTGTTATGGTTTCAGAATTAAAAAAAAATGGTAACTAATTTTAGAACTAAAAAAACCACAAAACTTTTAAACATGTTCTGTAATTATTTTTGTTTAACACCTCATTCCATGAGTTGTCCTGAAAATATCTGCTTGTCTAGGAAATTGGGGAAAACATCTTTATTGTGTATTTGGTTTAGTTGTCTTGCTTATAAGCAGCAGTGAATTTTTAAAAATTCCATTCTCATTTCTGTTTCTCTAAAGGTTGACGGTCAAAATATTTCAAACATCATTGTGTATTTATAAATCTCCGTAACTATCATGTCTTGCATATAAACAAGATTACAAATAAAGGTATCCTTCAAAGTCTGATTTTTTTATTGATTGACATTTATAACATTTTATTCTTACTAAATTTAGTAGTAGAACAGCTACAGCTTAACTCTGTTTCAGTCTATGGAAAACAGCATAGGCCAAACAGCTTGCCCAGGAAAGTTGTGGATGTCCTCTCCCTGGAAGCATTCAAGGCCAGGCTGGATGGGGCTTTGACCAACCTTGTCTACTGGGATGCGTCCCTGCCCATGCAGAAGGGTTGTGACTAGATGCTCTTTTAAGTTTCTTCCAACCAGAACCATTCTGTGATTCTGTGAATCATGCCAAATTAAGTTACTAAGTATGTTCTGTACAGAAAATTAGACTTTCTTCCCTGTGTAATGGAAGTGTCAGATTCAGAGTTGTTGTGGATAATGTGTATTTTTTATTCTGGTTGTGGCAAACAATTATAATATAAAATTTGATCACTAGCTTTTCATGTTTTTTTTTTTGTTTTATTGTTTGTTTTTTTGTGATTTCTATCAATTACATTGTTAATACAGTAATTCCAGTTATTTAAAAAATATAATTATTATGTATTTAACACAAATTACCCATATGCATAGAGTACCTTCTAAAAACATACATGACAAGAGGTAAACCATGGACCTTTTGAACAGCCAGAATTAGTCGGGCTATATAGAAATATTCCATGGAATGATAGTCAACTGGGTTTTATGCCACTTGTGAAGCTAAGGCAAAATATAGCAAGCTGCACGCTACCACTGCACCAAGATAATTCTGACATAAATTGTATGGTTAAATATTCAAATGCTGGAAAAGTGTTAAAATTACAGTTATATATGCAGGTAATTTTATCCAGGAGCTGTCACGAGAAGGACTGACATTTCATAGACAGTAGGGTGCAGAGACCAAGTACTGATCCATAAAATCAGAGCAAATGAATTGAAATTGATGGACCCCAAAAGGTTCAGTGTTTCTGCCTTAACTCTTTCCAATGACTTTTGGCTTAGAAAGTGAATTGACTTTAATACCTACTATAAGTATGACTGGATTTAAATTTTAATCATTCTATCCATTTCATAGTTTCATGCTGTCAAATTCTGTTAGACAGTAGAGGTGATGATAAATCTAAACCATTTCTTCCTTGCTTTCAGAGCTACCCTCAAAGTCAGTGGTTACTTACAAGAAGGGACAACATTTAGATGCATGTGAATATTTAAATAACTGAAAACTTCCCATGGGACACACTTGAAATGAAATCTCTAACATTCAAAGTAGTGAATCCCCTTCCCTTACCTGAGTATTAAATTATTACATCAGTAACAGATATATATGCAGCAGATATCAGTGTGTAAACATACATAATAAGTATGTACATAGACGTGTGTGTTAGAGGTTCTACCAAACCATACATGTGAAAACAAATGTGCTTTGACTCAAACTAGAGTTTGGTCAGGACAGTGTGTAAAGGTTCATTCAATCAAATTTTTTCAATCTATTTAGCATTTAATAATACTTCACTTAGAGATACTTTTCTAAGTGAAACATTTAATTCGGGAAATGCCAAAACAAAATGTTCTTTATTTTTTCCACGTGAAAAAACTTCATGAAATGTTTTATTGGATCTAAATACATCCTTCTTAACCTGAGTCTGCAAGTTTCATGGAAAACAGACTTTCCAAAATGAATATAAAGTTTTACTCTAAACCTCTATGGTTATGACATCAAAGGCTGGCAATACAATACAGCACAGCCTCTTGTTTGTTGAATCGAATTTCTCTTCACATGTACATCAAGGGAAACAAAATTATATCAGTGAGCCATAAATAGCATGATGGATGGTCCTCTTAGAGTAACCAGGTAAAAAAAATCACATGCTGAACAAATACTTTTTTACCCTTTTTTCATTTGAAGCAACTAAATGAGATAGTGCAAAAACAATTTTTGATAATTTTGTCTCATCTGTCTTCTGAGACTCAGAAGAAAAATCCAGATGTAGTGTCTCTGTATGCATAAATTACCTGAAATAAGTGAGATGTCAGAGATTCGATGAGTATCTAATGGTTAACACGGGACAAATTTTTCTCCAGTTCAATCATACAAATGAATAAACTGTATGTGCCACATATTTTACTACTGTTGTTTCCTCTTAACATACAGCCTTTTTCATATATTGAGAGAGTTCATTAAAGTTTTTCAGTATTAGTCTAAATTTTAGATGATAGAACCTGATATATACTATGTGTGTCATTTATAAATATTGGATTTGCCACTATTCTGTGCTACCATTTTGTGCCTCTTTTCTCTGCTTTTCATACAATCTGCCTTAAAACTGAAAATAATATTTAGTCCCTCCCCTGTTCAAATAAAGTTGAAAATTTAATGGTTTCTTATGAATTTAAAGTAAAAAAATGTAACACTAAATTTTTTACTTTTACAAAATTTATAATATTTACCATGTTATTAACTCATTAACTCAATCAAAGTGGAAATGACATTATTTCAATTGTTATTCTTAAAATAGTTATTTGTATTACAATTCAATGCAAGATCACAGGTGAAATACTGAACGTATAGTAAATTTGATAGTGACAAAAAATGTTTTCTTGGCAGCTATGTAAGAACTTCAAGCACATTCTTCCCATCCTCAGCTGAAAATAAAAAGTAAATCTTCAGAGGATCATTGACTCATAGAATAGCCCAGGTTGGAAAGGGACCTTGAAAGATCATTTCACAGGATCACAGGATCACCAAGGCTGGAAAAGACCATCAAGCCAGCCTATGATCTACCACCACCACATCAGCTAGACCATGGTACTAAGTGCCACATCCAGCCTTTCCTTGAACACATCCAGGGACGGTGCCTCCACCACTTCCCTGGGAAGTCTATTCCAATGTCTAATCATCCTCTCCGTGAGGAAGTGCTTCCTAATATCCAACTTAAACCTCCCCTGGCACAGCTTCAGGCCATGCCCTCTTGTCTTGTCACTAGTTGCCTTGGAGAAGAGCCCAACTCCCACCTGACTACAACCTCCCTTCAGGTAGTTGAAGAGAGTGATAAGGTCCCCCTGAGTCTCCTCTTCTCCAGGCTAAAAAACCCCAGCTCCCTCAGCCTATCCCTATAAGACTTTCCCTCTAGTCCCTTCACCAGCCTCATTGCTCTCCTCTGGATCTGCTCCAGCACCTCAATATCCTTTTTGAAGTGAGGGGCCCAGAACTGTACACAGTACTTCAGGTGAGGCCTCACCAGTGCTGAGTACAGGGGGAGAATCACACCCATACCCCTGCTGGCCACACTATTCCTGATACAAGCCAGGATGCCATTGGCTTTCTGGGCCACCTGGGCACACTGCTGGCTCATGTTCAACCAGCTGTCCACCGGTACTCCCAGGTCCCTCTCTGCTGGGCCGCTCTCCAGCCACTCTTCCCCCAGCCTGTAGCTCTGCCTGAGGTTATTGTGGCCAAAGTGCAGGACCCTGCATTTGGTCTTGTTGAATTTCATGCCATTGGCCTTAGCCCATCGACCCAGCCTGTCCAGGTCCCCCTGCAGCTTCTTCCTACCCTCTGGCAGATCAACACTCCCCCCCAACTTGGTGTCATCTGTGAACTTACTAAGGATGGATTCAATCCCCACATTCAGGTCATCAATAACAATGTTGAATAGGACTGGGCCCAGTACTGTCCTGGGGAACACTGCTGATCACCGGACGCCAACTGGATGCAGAACCATTCACCATCACTCTCTGGGCTCGGTCATCCAACCAGTTTTTAACCCAGTGAAGGGTGCACATGTCCAAGCCGTGGACTGCTAGCTCTTCCAGGAGGATGCTGTGGGAGACTGTGTCAAAGGCCTTGCTGAAGTCGAGGTAGACCCCATCCACAGCCTTCCCCTCATCCACTAGGTGGGTCACTCAGTCATAGAAAGAGATGAGTCCAGTCTTTTGTGGGAATGGGAGCCTAGATGAGAAAGCCCAGCACCCTGCCAGTCATGTCTTGAAAACCTAGTAATGGGTACTCTAGAACATTCCTGGGGAGGTTGTTTCAGTGAATGACTGATGTCACTGTAAAGAATTTCCTTCTTATATTAAGATGAAACCTTTCCCAATGCAGCATGTACATATTGCCCCTTGTCTTCTCCATGTGGTCCTTGTGAAGAGAGCACCTCTGTTACCTTTGTAACCACCCTTTAACTATTCTGATGAGGTCCCCTCTGAGTCTTCTTTTCTCCAAGGAAAAAGTCCTAACTCTTTCAATCTTTCCTCACAGAGTAAAGTTCCCCACCATTAGATCATCTTCATGGTCTTCCTTTGGATCCTCTCCAGTGTCCAGGTCATTACTCTTAGTTAAACTAACCCTTCTAAATCTCCAAAGCTTCTGAAATGAAGAATATGGAAGAAAAATATATCTGTCTGAAAAAAAAATCAATGTCTATTTTATTTCAATTAAATGTAAAATGGGGTAACTTATATAGAATGATCTATATAATAATCTATATATAATGATCTGGGAAAAAGATTTCCTAGTAAAATTGGAAAATTAGCAAACTAAATCCCTTAATAAAATGTTTCTTTCCCCAAATTCACCATTTTCTGGTTAAAAACAAGTTTTTTATTAATTCCTTATTAGATCTATCATTAAAAAATGACTAAAACAGAACTGCAAATTCATATAAATGACTGGGGAAAAAAGTATTACTATTCCCTTTTACATTAAAATGAATACATGCACTTAAGGATCAATTCATAGTGCAGTGACCCATGACAAGCCTAAGAGAAGCAAAATTTCATCCTTTATGTTAGACTATGGCCTTAAATGTAAAAACATGCCATCTTGAAACTGTATAATTATTACTACAAATGACAAGATAATTACAATTATGCTCTCCTCACTACAGCCATCCTTTCATTTCTCCTCTGAAAGGAAAAAAAGCTAGTAGACTCTTTGAGAATGTCATTCACTTTTATGGACTGTTATTTCCTCTGTCAATCTATTTGTCAAACAGCTCAGAGTCTCTTTTGCTGAGAACCCAAAAGCGGTTTGAATGACACTATGAAGTACAGCAATACCAGTTTAGCTGTTAGAGTCTATGCTGTGCTGAAAAACCCATGACTGGAGATGACTCTGAGAAAACAAAATGTATTATATTTCAAATAAACTCAGCTTTGATTTCACAGGTAATTTCTTTCTTCTGCTTTCAGATACAGAAAATGTAATTACACAATGATAGTTAATTGTTACACGTTGTCTTGCTTTCATTTGAGTTGTTTTAACAGAGCACTGTGGATTATTTTAGGTTAAATTACCACAATGTTGTGAAAAATATAGCCAGTATTACATCATGTCTAGAGAACACATTACAGGGCACCATGAGAAGTGACAAGAACAAACACATTTTCCTGTAACTTCCATGATGGCTGTGTGAGGGTTTTACCCCTCAACAAAGGAAAATTGTCTCCCATAAAGAACTATTCAACTGGTAAAGGAGACAGGACTGCACCAGGACAAGCCTGGGCAAGTCCAGGACAAGCCCGCCTCGTGCAGCTTGTCGAGACTGTAAGATTTAATAATATTTCTTTTTCTGTCATTAACCACAATCTTTCCCTGGGCTAAACCCACAAACGGCCCTCACTTCCACGCGCGACATCGACCCTATTGAGAGGGAAACCGCGTCGTGCTATACCAGCCCCCTCTATCATAAGTCTTCTTCTTTTCTCAATCTAAACTACTACACACATACTCTCACACACCCCTTGCATCCTACCTTCTAAATTTACCTCCTACACATTTGTGACTCCACTCAAACAGTTAAAGCATATAAAATATAACTCTGTGTCTGGTCTTCATTGCGTGCAGACGTGCGTGCTCTCTTATTTAGGGCTTCTGGTATATCATACATTGGCGTCATCGCCATCCCCAAAATCAGGGGCGAATCCTAAATATAGAAGGGCTAACCGTTCGAGCCCATCCGAGTCCGAGTCACCGCTTGGACCGGGACAAGCTGACTTCAGTTGTTCTTTCTCTATTGTATATTATGTCTGCATGTTTTATAGACAAGATAAGCACACTTAGCACCAAGGAGAGCGTTTAATGACATTGCTGTACTGTGCAGAAACTGCTCAGAGATCTAACTGAAAAGACCAAAAGTATTAAATTGCCATCATGAAGGAAAGGGACCCCAGATGCTTCATGTGCCTGGGTGATGATGGAGTCTATAATCTAGTTTTAAATTGCAGCAGTTCTTTCTTAAGATTAGGAGAAAATATGTGTCTTCTGGAGTGCTTCAGAACCAAAGAAATCCCAAAAGGATATCCTGTGGAAGAAACTGGTACTTTATAAATTAGTTTTGGGAAGAACTTGCATGAAGAACACACTCAGAACTGGAAGAGGTTGCACTGAAGCAAACGGAGTCAGAAAGTCCAGTTGCTCAAAGGATGGAGAGAGATATGGACAAAAATATTTGGTGGGATTTTCTGAAATTCAGAGAAGACTAGGATTATTTTGAGTTAACCTCTATAGAAAATGAAAATATTCTACATTAACTGCCTGAAACATTAGGCATGAAATCTTACCGTTTTACTCCAGTCTTCCATGAAGCAACCAAATTTTAAGAACAGTCTGGAGCAAAAAGTCATAAACTAGGAATTTACTCTTCAATGCTTTTTTCAAACTAGAAATAAATAGAGATAATTTCTGGAGAGAAGTGATTTTCTCTCTAAAAATATAAAAATATTCTGTGACAGAATAATGATGAAAATATAATCCAAGTTTCTAATTAAAGGATTTTTGTTGGGGTTTTTTGTTGCTTTTTCTTTGTTTGTTTGTTTTGTTTTGAGATTGCATTAAAAAAGCCTTTGGGAACTTGAACTGGCAAGCGGAAGTGGAGAGAATGGAAGGAAGAGACTGAGTCCAAAATGTTAATATTTCAAAGTAATTCCCTTTGAACTGTGGACACTTCCTCTCTTTCTTCTTTGTCCCTTGACATGCATCTATGTGTAGGGAGGCAAGGGAGTGGGGAAACAGAAAGAAGAAAAGGCAGAGGGAGGAGGGACAGAACAGCACTTTAGAAATGCTTAAAAGGGATTGGGAATAAAAAAAGGTTTCCAAACTTAGGGGAAAAATTAGCAGTGTCTAAAATCTGATAAATACTTTTCTTCACTGGTTTTATAAAGAGAAATACTTCCTTTAGATTTTTAAATTTAATAAATCCCTATATATACGCTTTCATGGACTCTTACTCCTTTAACATCATGTAGTGATCTTAAAATGAAAGTTCTGAATATTTTAACTACCACATTCCATATTTTGAGGTCAAACTGTATGTATTATTTCATGTATATAAATCAGGGAATCATAAAATCATAAAATCACAGAAGCATTAAGGTTGGAAGGCACCTCAAAGATCATGAGGTTCCAATCACCCTGCTATGAGCAGGGACACCTCCTACTAGACTAGGTTGCACATCCACCTTACTACCCTCATGGTGAATTTCTTCTAAATGTCTAACCTAAACCTCCCCTCTTTCTGTTTAAAACCATTACCCCTTGTCCTATCACTACCCTCTCTGGTGAATAGTCTCTCCTCAGCTTTCCTGTAGGCCCTCTTCAGGCATTGGAAGGCCTCTATAAGGTCTCCCCGAAGTCTTCTCTTCTCCAGGCTGAACAGTCCCAACTCTCTCAAACTTTATTCTTAGCAGAGGTGCTCCAGCCCTTTGATCACCTTTGTGGCCCTTCTCTGGACCCTCTCCAACAGGCCTACTATATCTTTACTCTGCTGAGGGCTCCAGAGCTGTACACAGTAATCCAGGAGGAGTCTCACCAGAGAATAATAGTAAAGGGGCAGAATCACCCACCTTGCCCTGCTGGCCATACTTCTTTTGATGAAGCCTAGGATGCAAATGGCTCTCTGGGCAGTAAGCACACACTGGCAGCTCATGTTGAGCTTATTATCTACTACCACCCCCAAGGCCTTTTCCTCAGGACTGCTCTCTAGCCATTCTCCTCCCAGCCTGTATTTGTGCCTGGAGTTGTGCCAACCCACGTGCAGGACCTTGCACTTCGCCTTGTTGAACTTAATCAGCCCACTTTTCCCGCCTGTCAAGGTCCCTCTGGATGTCATCCCTTCCCTCTACGGTGTCAACCTCAGCACACATCTTGGTATCATCAGTGAACTGGCTGAGGATATACTCAATCCCTCTGTCCATGTCTTCAACAAAGATGTTAAACAGCACTGGTCCCAATACTGACCCCTGAGGAATGCCACTCATCACTTGCCTCCACTTGGACACTGAACCATTGACCACAAGTCTCTGGGTGCAGCCCCCAGCGAATTACTTAACCACCAAGTGGTCCATTTGTTAAATCCATATCTTGTCATTTGGAGACCAGGATGTCATGTGGGACAGTGTCAAATGCCTTCCACAAATCCATGTAGGTGACGTCAGTTGCTCTGCCACTATCCACCATCTCAGTAGCCTTGTTGTAGAAGGCAACCATAATTGGTCAGGCATAATTTACCTTTAGTAAAGCCATGCTGGCTGTCACCAATCACCTCCTTATTTTCCAGGTGCCTTAGCAGATTTTCCAGAAGGATCTGTTCCATGATCTTGCCAGATACAGAGGTGAGACTGAATGGCCTGTAGTTCCCCAGGTCTTCCTTTTTCCCTTGCTAAAAGTAGGGGCTATGTTACCTTTTTTCCAATTGGTGGGAACCGCACCAGATGGCCACAATCTCTCAAATGTGATGGACAGAGGCTTAGCAACTGCATCTGCCAGCTTCCTCAAGGCTCATAGTTGGACCCCATCAGGTCCCATAGGCTTGTGCACCTTCATGTTCTTTAAATGGTCATGAACTTGTTCTTCTCCTACATTGGGGGCACATTGTTCTCACAGTACCTGCTTTCACCTGCTGTGGCCTTTGTGATGAAGCTGGAGTACTTGCCAGAGAAGACTGGTGCAAAGAAGTCATTGAGAACCTCAGCCTTCCTGCATAGCTAGGTCTCATTTTTCCTTGAGGAAAAGGCCTACATTCACCTTAGTTGCCCTTTTATTCCCAACATGCCTATAGAAGCTTTTCTTATTGCTCTTTACATCCCTGGCAAGACTGAATTCTATCTGGGATTTGGCTCTCCTTACCTGATTCCCTAGCTGCTTGGACATCCTCTCTGTAATTCTCTCAGAGTACCTGCCCTAGCTTCCACCCTCTGTATGCTTCCTCCTGAAGTCTGAGCTCTTCTAGGAGCTGCTTGCTCATCCATGCTGGCCTCCTGGAATTTTTACCCAACTTTCTCTTAGTTGGGATGCATCGCTCTTGGGCCTGGAGAAGGTGATCCTTAAATATCAGCCAGGCATCATGGGACTCTCTTCCCTCCAGGATGTTATCCCATGACACTTTCTCAAGCAGATCCCTGAAGAGGCTGAAATCTGCCCTCCTGAAGTCAAGGGCAGTAAGCTTACTGTGAGCCCTCCTTGCTGCCCTCAGGATCTTGAAGTCCACCATGTCATGCTCACTACAACCAAGGCTGCCCTTGAGCTGAGCATCCCTCATCAGCCCTTCCTTGTTGGTGAGAACAAAATCCAGCATAGCACCTCTCCTTGTTGGTTCCTCAATTACTTGGAAAAGGAAGTTGTCATCTACACAGTCCAGGAACCTCATGGATTGTTTGTGCTTTTCAGAGTTGTCTCTCCAACAGATATCAGGGTGTTTGGAGTCACCCATGAGTACCATGGCTTGTGAACGTGAAGCTGCTCCTATCTGTCTGTAGAGTGTCTCCTCTGTATTGTCCTCCTGGTCAGGTGGCCTGTAGCAGACCCCCACTGTAATGTCACCTGTGCCTGCCTTCCCTTTGGTCTTAACCCATAAGCTCTCTGTTGGCTTCTCATCCATCCTTAAGGAGAGGTCCATGCACTTCATCTGGTCTTTGAGATAGAGGGAAACACTCTCACCTCGTCTCCCCTTCCTGTCCTTTCTAAAGAGTTTATAAGCCTCCATTCTGCCACTTCAATGTAGGAGCTATCCAACCAGGTCTCCATGATGCCAATAAGATCAGAGCCCTGCAGGCATGTACACATTTCTAACTCCTCCTGTTTATTCCCCATGCTGTGTGTATTTGCACAGAGGCATTTAAGCTGGGCCTCCCATTAAGTTAATTGATTAGCTAGAGGAGTTGCGATTTCATGATGGTGCACTCCAGGTACTCCCCTGCTGACCTGCACCCCTTCTATAGGCTCTGGGCATCTATTATTGATGCTGGTATCACACGGAAATTGATTGGTGTGGGATGAATAGAGGTTCCCTCCCCCCAGCCACATCAGTTTAAAGCCCTCTTCACCAGTCTGGATAGCCTATGGCTGAAGATGTTATTCGCATTTTCTGACATGTGGATCCCATCAGCCCCCAGTAGATCAGGTTTGTCAAAGCTGGACCCATGATCCAGATAGCCAAAACCCTGGCTGTAGCACCAGCCCCATAGCCAGCTGTTGATTTGCTGGATTGGATTGGCCCTGCCTATCCCCTTCCCTTTGACTGGTAGGATTGAGCTCCAGAGTTCTTAACTGCTGCTCCCAGTGCCCAGTAATCCTTTTTAATATTCTTAACACTGTTGGTGGCTGCATCAGTAGTAAACACATAAAAGACCAAGAGTGGGTAATAGTCATTTGGGTGCACGAGGCTAAGGAGCCTCTCAGGGACATCCCTGAAGTGAGCACCTGGTAGACAGCATACCTCTCTAGAGAGCTGGTCTGCTCTGCAAATGGGTGCCTCTGTGCCTCTGAGAAGAGAATCACCTACTACTATCACCTGTCACTTTTTCTTGGTCACACTGGTTGTTATAATTGGAACAGTTGAGCCACCTTATTCTGCTCCAACACTGGTGTAGGCTGGTTATTTTCCTCTTCTATTGTTTGCAGAGGAAACTGGTTCTTCAAGGTCACCTTGGGCCTTAAGTGAGGTCCCTTCCCCTTGCTTGTTCCTTTAGTTCCTTTCCCTCCTAACTTACACTCCCCATCTTCAGTGGCTCCCCTCCTTTCTGTGTGTGCTGGTGGGGAAGTGTTTGGCCAACTGGGCACAGGCCGTGTGTCCTTGGTAGAGAGCACACAAATCACACTATTCAACTCATTCTCTGGCTCCCTCATACTCTGCAGTCTCCTCACTGTGTCCTGCAGCTCAGCTATCTGCTGCAGGAGGTCATTCACCTGCTCACAGCTTATGAAAGTAGGCTTCCCCCTTACCTCAGGCACAAAGGATTGGTCCAGGCAGCTTCCACAGCCTGGTGTCTGCACAGCAGCAGGAGCTCCATTTGGGTGGACACACTGGCCACTACCAAGGTGGACAGTGCAGATGCCACAGACTGAGCTGCAGCCCTAGCCTTCCTCCTAACAACCACCATTCTGCCTCCTGCACACTCTAAGCATGCCCTATCTGCGTGAACTGCTGCACAAACTGCCCATGCCACGCCCTTTCTCAAGTGCCATGCCCTGTTTGCCAGTCCTGTTAGCCACGTTCCTGGTCGCTGGTGCTTCCCGGGGCTGCTTTTGTGGGAGTTGGGGTGTCACAGAAGCATCCTGACTTCCAGCAGCCAGCTACTGAAGCCATAGGACCATGACATGGGGTGAGCCTCTTCAGTAGCCCTCTGTATGAGCTGATTTTCCCCTGGCGCTGTCGAGGCTTGTTGCAGCTCCAGAAAACTCTTAAAAAAAACCCTTTTTTGCTGATTTTCTACCCCGATGTGGATGTGCCTGAACCGAAGATGTTCACCTCTGCAAGTGACCCTTGGCTACCCCTCATTCAAAACTGCTGACCTCAGTGCTGGCTGAATTCTTTATCTGTGTTAGTCTTTTGCTCTCTGTGAGGCCTCCTGCTTTCAATGACTTTCATTGTGTTCTATTAATCATTAATATGAATACATAATTTACGTTTGTGTTCATCAAATATGTTAAGCCAGCTGTCCAACTGTTACTCAATGTCCTTTACCTCACTCCTTTTTCCACCTGTACAGTGGTAATACAGTGGACCATGAGGGATTTCTGAAGCTCAAAAATGTTATTGGAATTTCAACTGAATTCCTCAAAATGATACTATGGTCATACCTGGTAGTGTCTTATTTTGAAGGGTGCCAGTCAGTTTGAACTAAATTTATTCTTGGTCTTTTCTACATTTGGAGGTTCAGATAGCATTTTTCCCTTTCTTCTTTTCTTCTTTATGTCCATTAGGTCCAGTGGAATCAGATGACCTCTGAAAACAGCTTTTGCTGTGTGAAAAAAACAATACATGAGTTGGAGCCATTGTTCAAATCTCCTCCAACAACTTTAACCTTATGGTTCATGAAATTGTTCCATTTTAAATCTACCTACTAAGAAATAAAAGCAAGTTTGAAAATCCCTAAATTAAGAATTTATCTCAAATCAGTATATAATGCCTTGGTTTCCTAAAGACAACCCCTCAGACTTCCAGAATTCAGGCAATGGTTTCTTTTTTTAGACATTGCATAACTCACGTGCAGGCTTCTATTTTCTTTCGCTTTCTCACAGGAGTAGTCCTGTTAATAAAATAAATGTAGCATCTGGTTAGGTTCTATGGTCACTATAGGATCTGTTTTTTTAATTACACACTAAAATTAATAGGACTTTATTCAATTAGAGAAGGCAAGATGCCACTACAGAACACACTTAACCAAACCAGGCTAATTGCTTCATTCTAGCAGTTTCTTCATGGTTTTCAGGTGAATAAGAGAGTCATAAACCAGCTTCTGTTTTCATGAAAAGGATGCAAGGTGCCTAACTTGATCTTTGCAAATACATCCTTATAATCATAGGGAAATTTTATACAGTATTTTATTGATGGCACACCTGTTCATTTTGAAAATATTCTGTGAATTGCAACAATATGAACTGACATAATACCATGCTGATCATTTAATTTTGTGAAGTAATACAACTCTGCCTAGTTGTATGTGATCTGTTAATTTCACATTTCTTGTTATATGGGAGATAGAAGAGATTAGTGAATGAAAATTTATGATGCTCTTGCTCCTCCTGTATTGTCTTTATCGATTTTAACACCATCATAAAGTAAGTCAATGACAGTAACACCACCTTTGGACTAAAAAAATCACAGCTTGTGAATTTAGAGAATTATATCAATCACTTTTTTTGCATGACCCTGTTATTTAGAAAGCACTAAAAGTTGAGGGATTCCAAGGTTCTTGGTCTGTTTTTGTTTTCTGGTTTTGGTTGGCATTTTTTTCTGAACAAGAAGAAATTAACAGCAACACAAAGCACTTCTGAAAATGCAAGAGATACAACCCTCTTACCTCGACGCTTCTCTCTGCCTCAGCCTCTTACACATACACAGCTGCTTCCTCTACATTTTTACAAGAATGGTAGAAAATAAGCCTGGCCAATACAGATAGAATATTTATGAGGAAAAAGATACAACTGCTAACAATATTTATTTGCATGCACTGGGAAAATTACATGCTTTTAGTGAGCTACTTGAAGTAATGACTGCCCACAGTTCAAAATTATTTTTACTAGATGAAACAACTACTTCAGCATACAATAGTTTTATCAGAATGGTTTTTAAAAAAGATGGATCAAATTTGCTGTGAGTTAGGGTAGGGAGAGGAGGTACTGGTATATCTAGACATTATAGTTTCAATGTTAATATCACTACATTGGCATAAAGAGTTGACTGCACATTGAAAGGAGAAAATGAAATAGCAGAAGCCCAGGAACCAGTGAGACATGTGGGATGGGTGAAATGAATGCACCAAGTAGCAGAGCCCAGGCCTTATTGGCTACAAGGACTACTCCCTAAAAGGTGTCTTGAAAGGATTTCTGTTTCCCCTGTGAAGATAAAGGGGGAAGTATTATTATTTGTTAAACTTTTTGTGTCTTCTTTTTCTCCCATACTTTCTTTAGTGGTGTTCAATTAAATATAAAAATTCAAATTAAAATAAATATAAAAACCTAATCTAGAGCTAAGCTTGACAGCTTGGAAAAAATTTAGGCAAGCAACCTATGAGTCTAAGGTTGCTTATGAAGTCCAGATTTCAACTAAGACAGATGAACCTGGATTTCCTTATCTCAGGAAAAGGGATGGCCTAGAGCACTGAATCTGGCACTGTCCCTAATGGATCCAGAATTGGACTCAGTAACTAAACTTTTCTAATCTGAGTTGGCCTAAAACAAAATTAACAATAAACTGGTGTTTGGACAGGAAATTCTAAATGTTAGCCTATGGAATAATGCACCAAATGTATCACAGTTTTATATCTTAACATTACAACTAAGCAAATTTGACGAGTTTTTTTGTTTGTTTGTTTGTTTGGGGTTTTTTTAATGATTTAAAATATTCTGCCAAAGTATTTCCTTGGGGTTGAAAGTCTCCTGACCTCTGTACTGCCAAGTTTGTTTGGAGGTTTTTTTGACAAAAAATACATGTCCCTCTACTACCCCTGTAGATTTGTTTTCTGTTTGACAGATAATTCTTGCTATTTAATTTTGTTGGGCCCCAGAAAGCCACCTAGACACATGGTTATGAACTAGCTGTCAGCAGACTTTGGGTTATTAGACCTTTTGACCTCTGAGTTCAGCATTGAAGTTCTACTGCAATTCGAATTTCTTCTCATCTTGCAGTGCTAGTATTCACATTTTTCCTGCAATACTTCACTTTCAGAACGCCTTAACCCTGTAAGACAAATTTCATAACTAAAATTTATGGTCAAAATGAGAAGGCTAGGCCCTTGGTCACATCTATGTCATATTCACATCAATGTTACAAGATCTGAAGATAATCATAATAATGAAGAACACCTGATGAATACATAGACCTTCTCTATAATGCAGTGATAATTATGCTTAGGGAAGACGGAGACAAAACTATCCAGTAGTACATTCTCCAGGCACACTACTTGCAGGTGGTCTGCCCCCCTTTCCTAAAGGAGCAGAGTTCTTTAAAAGCTGAATTGGGTGTTTTGTCTGATGTAGAGCAGCGTACCTGTGACACATCAGGACAAGTCCCTGGTATCACATGGGAGAACCCATAACCATGCCACAGCACTTTCTGCAAGTGAAGATATATTCCCTCTCGATTCTAGTTCCATACTTAGTGAGTAAGTCTGATTTCAGATCAAGGGGTCAGCATAGCTAAAAAAGTCTATATTGGACCTATATAGATCTACATAGGATCTTCTACTGCTTCCCCTCAAAGGTCAGATGCATTCTGTCTTTCATATGAATGTGGTATGCATTTATGCTAGCTTAAACAAACAACCTGATAATATGAAAATGTTAATTTTAAATCTTTTCACTTTGACTATTTTAGATACAAAATAAGATATTTTTATATGTTTTTTCTGCTATAAACCATGTTCCAACATGATTTCTCTTGGTGCTCAGCTTACATCCCATTTTTTCTTTCCCTTCCTTCTTGAAAAAAGGAAAAATTGTTGAAAACTTGTTTTCCACAGAAATTGATAAAGTTGGACTCTGGACAGACCCTGAGTGTTTTTTCAATAATATCTTGGTGTTATTTATAGCTTCCACATACTACATAGAACATTTCTGAAGTGTACAGGCACATAAACAACATCCATATCCTTCTGCCATTTGAAGGAATGTATATGGAGAGAACAGTTATTCTCTAATCTTAGTCTGGACCTTACAGTATCAGATATTGCACAAACACATAGTTTGGCATGAATTTCAGGAAAGAAGTAAAGTTATCTTCATGATGCTAATTTGTCTGGCTGTAAGGGGTTTAATGAGATTGGTACAGAAGAAGAAAAAAGGAACTGAATCTGTGAGGAAAAAATACTCAAGAGAACAAGGTTGAGGAGCAGAACTGCATGCCACCCACGAGCCTGGCATGAATTCAAAATTCCTAAACTTTAAAGATGCTGGAGGCAATTGGATCACCCACAAAATATCAGTGAAAGCTGTCAGGCACACAAAAAAAGCATAGGGATATAGAAGGAACATGCTGAGAGCATGCTGGGACAGTCTGTTTCCTCCAGATAAAACTAAGGAAGTGGAAGTAGGGTATCTATTTCCATTCAAGGAAATACTGAAATGCAGAAGTCTAGGTAAGGAGAATCAGATTTAAGGATTATTATTACTATTTGCTCCCTCTGTTGTTTACACTGGATAAAATAATATAGATGCAATCATTTTTATGTAGCTTCTGTTTGTCAGTACAAAATTATACCATTAAAGGTTCCTGCAGAGAATTCCTCATAAATTGAAGATGCAGCTTAGCAGGTCACATTGACTTTACATGAAACAGAGGTTCAGCCTCGAAGTACCATACAATTGGATGAATTGCATTATCCCAGTCTGAGTAAGATGGAAGAACTCTGAAATTTCAACCAAAAAAAGTCCAAATTGAAATTATAATGGATGTCAACTGAATAGACATTAGCTGAAACCTATCAGCTCAGTCCTGATTTCTTATTACTGTTTTTTGTATACTGAAAGATTTAGATGAGTTTTCAATGGGAAATAAGTCTATCCCACCTCATTACTCCCTCTCAGGTCCCAGCAAAAGACATTACAGTTCTCCACCACTCTGCCCAAGTGTTTGAACATGTAATAAAGCAGCACTTCAGAAATCTCTTGGCCATAATGTACTGAGTAGAAAATCCCTAGTTGTCTATGTTTGTTGTTTTGTTTTCTTCTTCTAATAATGTGAAACAAATAGTAATTTCAAAAGGTTGCACATCTAGCCATATTTTTGGCAATGCTGAGGAGTTTCACTTGTGCAGCACTCTGCACAAGCCCAGACACCAAGAGCTGCTTGGGCTGAAAAGCCCTCAGGAAGCCTTTAAGTCCACCCCCCTCTCCAAAGAGGGGCCAGCTCTAGCATCAGACCCAGAAGTTTAGAACTCAAAGAGATGGGCTTGCACAACTTCTCTGGGCAGCAAGCTCAAATGCTTTACGGCCCTCAGGGTTGACATTTTTTTCCTTATGCTTTTTTTTTTTTTTTTGTCCTCCCACCAGCTATCGCTATAAAAAATATCTCTGGGTCTCCTTGGTACCTTCTTTGTAGGTACAGGTAAGCAGGCACCTGTCCAACTTCCCAAAGTTCTCTCTTCTCCAGGCTTAATGAATATCCAGTTCCAAACATCTTCATAGCCCTCCACTGACCTTGTCCCAGTTTATTGTCTCTCTATTCTGGGCAGTCTGGATGTGGAGCATGCAATGTGCTGAGTAAGCAGGAGTAATCCCTTCTCTGTATTTACTGGCTGTTCAGCTCAGGACAGAGCTGTCTCATGCTCAATTTGCTGTTGGCCCAGACGCCCATGGCCTTTTCAGCAGAGCTGCTTTGCAACTGCTTGGTCCTCAGCCTGTGTTGCTAAAAAATTATTACTATTCCTCTCCAGGTAAATAATTTTTTATTTGTCCCTGTTGAATTTCATGAAGTTCACTCCTCTAGCCTGTCTAGGTGTAAGGGACATTACATTTTGGAAATATTTATCATTATGAACCACACCTGCATATGAAATTCCAATGCATATTTGAAGTACTTTTGCAAAAACAGTTTGCCAAGAATTTGAAGTTTATTGAGACTCTTTCAGAGCTTGGTGTTTTTCCTGAAATGAAGTGTGTCAAACAGTACTGAATCCTAAATACAATTGTATCACCATTACTGTGTCTTTTAGACTTTATTAGTGATGTTTTAATAGATTTGCTTATGCTTCTGCTGTTAGGCACTTAGTCACAATTCAAGTGTGAACATATGGCCAGAAGAGGTTTACTCAGCAAAGAGATAATGACACTTTGTGCTCTCAGAATTTGATTGAATACTTGTTATCTCCAGTTGCCCTGTTTTGCCTTTAAAAAGAAAACATCCAAATAAAAATTAGTTTAGCCTTTAAATGGCTGTGATTATTACTTTCTTTTCTGTCCATTGTTCAGGTCTGATTCCTGAAAAAAAGGCAATTGAGTACGATACTTACAGATTACAAATGTATTTTCTGTTTCTTAAACTGAACTAAACTTTTCTCTCATTAAGACATCCAAACGCTGTAAACACAGACAATGTTTAAGCTTGTATTCTTATTTATTATTAAAGTTATATTATAGTTATGAGAGTGGGTATAAAGTCTGAAGGATCTAAATTGGTAATACCAATGGTCCAAAGCTGCAAAAAGCACATTTTTGATTCTTCTCAGCATGCATCTATATTATTATCTCTCTTAGTGTCTCACTCTCTTCCTCTCTCCCTCTTTTACGTGGGCACACACACACAGAGAGACACAGAATTTTCTCTAGAAAGGCTGGCCCTTACATGACAAATATGAGCCACACTGTTTGGGAGCCAATCCAGCAAACATTTGCTTAACATTTGCACAACTAATTCCACTGATTTTACTAGGACTGCTTGTGGCAATAAAACATGTATGGGAGTTTTTAAAGTTGTCTATTACTGAAGCACTTTGATCCTTCAGTAAAGAAAAGGAAATAGAAGCATGCAAGAATGTGCTCCATACCCTCTGTTGCCACTTGGAGGGGACTGACATCTTTACAGGATTGTTCTTTAAAAAATATTTTCTGGGGAAAATGTATGTGTTAGGAGGGAGGAGAGGAAAGATTTATTTGGCATCTGTGATCATAGCACATGAAAAGATGTCAAAAATAAAACATTGGCCCTACTCTGCTCCTTTTATAGATCAGTACTGACTTCCTAAAATTATTCCCACCCCATAATAACATTAAATGAGACTCAGTGAGGCTTGGGTTTCTACATCTAACTTCATTACAATTTTATTCCTTATGGAATCCCAAAAATTCTGCTTGGTAAAACACTGTAACAGCAGATCTAACCTGTGTATAATGTACTTCTAGCCTTGAAAGCTTGTTCCCCCCCCCCACCCTGAACTTTATGTTCATTCAGAACCTTTTAAAAAGAAATGCTTGGGAAACTGTTGAAGAAATTTATATCTTAACATCTTCCTATTCTTTTGTTTTCAATTGGTCTATCACTGTTAAAGAAAAAGTGAACATTTTGACCTTAAAATCTTGATTGACATTTTTAGGAGTTATCTTAATGTCCAGCTACTGATTGGACATTTTATGCAATTTTCTAAATTTACCCTCTAGATAGAATAAGGAGGTAGAAAACAAATTATAGTTTGTAGCCCTGTGGAGTCATTTACCCTATTTAAATATAATTCTATGAAGGCATCTTGAACACAAATAAAACTACTAGATAGCAGTAATGTGAATGAGACTCAAAACAATAAATTAAATCATTTTGCTATTTCTTGGTAAACTTGTTTAACTAGAAGTTTTAAAATAATTTCACTAGGATTTTGTACTGCAGTCATCCACAGCTCTCAAACCAATTCTGCTAGTTAAATATTAATTTGATAACTTAATATATTTTTCATTACAACGCAGTAAAGCACATTCACCTTGTCATTTCTGAAAGGTTTTCCTTAAAAAAACCAAAAAAACACCCCCAAAAAAGGAAAATTCACCTGGATATAACTTTTTTGTTAATATATTCTTATATTCACTTTCAGTAAGTATACTGGTGACTGGTTTTTAGAACGGAATATTTATTTATAAATATTACAGAATGTGCATGGGAAGTGAATCGTAGATTAATGTATTCTGATTTAATACAGGCAAATGATTCTATAAGGTAAAATTTTCAGTCTGGGAACTGAAATTTGTCCAATCAAAACTAGACAATTTATTTTGATTGTCAAAAGCAGGTATCTGATAACGGACAGTGAACCACCTACAGTCCAATAACTTTCTGTAAATTAGTTCAGAAAAAATTTACTGCAGAAAATACACTTTATAGGGCTTTGAAATTCTCTCAGATGAAAAAAGAAAATATTTGTATTTTTTAGGAAACACCAGATAATTTTATAAAAAAATTATCTGTTGCAATAACATTTCTGTCAGTCCTAGCAGTTATGAATTCTTTGACTAAACAATGTGTTCTGAATTTAGTTATCCATTTTTCTTCCACTGACTTCTGCCATATATTTTTATATTATTGGTGTGCTTAGAGTGTATTTCTATTCTGAGCAGATACCAATATATGTCTTTCCAGTTACAGAATGTAACAAGCATCTGACTGAAAGCAAACCTTCTATTTTGTTTAAGACACTAACTTTCACTCCGGGTTGAATAATACGCTTCAGCGCAGATCTTGGATTCCTCTGTACCACTCTCATGCATGTCTGTAGAATGGGAAACGTAGCAGCACTTCCCTGCAAGAAACACTGGTAACTAAATTTTATCCTTAATCTCCTTCGAGGAAGAAATATTTTATTTCAGTGTTCTGTTAAAAACCTATTGGTTTGCAAATGTTCCAGAATGCCTGCTCTCTTTGTGAATAGGCATGTCAGCATTTCAAAATATATCAAATAAGTAGTGATTTCATAGTCATTACTACTTTTGTTCTAGGCTTGCTAGCTTCAGAAATAACTTTTTGTTATTGTCAATTTTTATAAACATGACTTTAGAAGCTACAGTAGACATAAAATTATAGTAAAGAATTCTAAAGAGATTTTAAATACTAATCTTTACATCAACTTTTTTTTCTTCCTGAGAAAAACTTTCATAATTCATCATTAAACCTAGTGGATGTGGTGGTGCACACCCTTGAGTCACTGGGCTGTGTTGCAATGTCAACACCACTCAACATCGTTCTTGCTTTAGTTACAAGGGTGGTGGGTCCATAATTGGTTTTGGTTCAACAGCAAGTGCAGTAGGCTGAGACAATCTGACACTTTCTGACCTTGTCTACTGGAGCAGTGAGTTGGAACAATTGTCCTAGTGCAAATGCAGTGATTTGGGGTCATTAGGCACTCCCTAACTGCACCTAGAACTCCTGTTGCCTGGGAAACATTCCCAAGATCCCTCCTGCTCAGATCTCAAACACATTCTAAAAATTGTCAAAGATCACCTGACTAGAACTGTGTTCATCATGGGAAAATACTGACTAAAGTCAAACATCTTGTGACTCTGAAACTATCGCTCCTGGAATGAGGCCCTTCGGAGCTCCCTGGGGTTGCAGCAGACTGCTAGTCTGTGTTTCATGAAGGAAATTGGTCTGTTCAATTGGAGTGAGTAGTCAACTACTTCTCATTTTGTGGCAAATAGATCAAATCATAGTAATTCACTGTAATTCCATGTCATAGATCAATAAGAGGGATATTTCACCACAATTTTATTTATGCATTTTAATGATCTTTAAGTCCCAAAATTTAACTTCTGAACATAGGTTAACCTCTATATCATTGTGTGTGTGTAAATGAACAAGTTACTTAAGGAACTTTATTAAATCTTTAATTGAACCTCTGTATTTAATTGTAACAAACCATTGATTATTGACTGATTAAGTATTGCTAGAAAATCATATAATCTGATCTTGTGATTTCTTGTAATAATGTTAGTGAATCTCAAATTGCTGCTACTGCAAAGTCACATCAGACCCATAATTTTGTGTTAAAGCAATACAGTGATATCCCTACACCTTAACACTTCAGTCATAAACCATTGACCAAGTCTGGGACTAGGACTGGATTCAGCTGCACCTGGACTCCTCTCTGAAAGGGAGTTTAGAAAGGAAGGTGGTCCACTCTGAACCTCATGACTCACCAGGAGGGTCGTCTTCATTCCTGATCTCTGTGCAAATCACACCAGCCCATTCCTGACTCAATCTCCCCTATGCTTGTATAACTAATTTCCTTTGATCCCCATGTAACTCACTCCAATCCAACTCCAACCCTTACACAATAAAGTGAATCTTGCCATCGAATTATGTTATGTCGCATGGTCATAAATCTATATTAAAATCACCTTTTCCAAATATTTTTGTTGGTGATTCTTTAACCAGCCTTAAGACCTTCCATTCCCGTGCATGACAGCAGGTCAACTTTTTCTGTAAGTACAGAAAATTTAAAGTAAATATAAAATCATTATGGTACCAAATAACATTTTTTACCCAATTACATTACAAATAAAAGCTAAATATTAACTTATCTTTCTCCATATATATAAAATGCATCTATGTACACAAATTAATGTCTGTGTATCATACATATATGCACACATATATATAAAACTATTTGTATATGTTAATCTTATAACTCTGAAATACTATGTTTCCTCTCCTAATTGGGTTTATAATATGTGAAAAATAGACATCTACATTTGCAGAAAGTGCTATTAATAAGCTATGCAAATTATAATAGAGCTGTTTCTGCTGCAATTTATAAAATTCTGCAATAGAAAAACATCTAGACACCATGGGAGCACCTGAATTTCCATTTATCTTGTATTTTCTAATTGGAATAATTCTGAAACTACGGCTTTCTGGATAGTAGCTGGCCACTAAGATAGCCTTCTCTCCCAGGAAATAGCAGTACTACTAATTAACATATTTTCAAAAACAAGACTGTTGACAGTGAAACTGCAGGAGCAGAAAAAGCTTGCTAGGTACCTGCACATGGAAGAATTCTTTATTTATTGGGAGAAAATATATTGCAAAGGTTTCAGCAGTGATAGTTTTCCTTGCTGAGAAATTAATTCTTCAGTGACTGGAAAACATTAGTTTCAATATTTTTAATGAACTAAGGAGTCATGTAAAACATCTTACACTTTAGCAACATAATTTTTTAATCAAATATCATAGTTTTAATTGGTTAATATTTGAGCTACACTTTGCAAATCAAAACCTGATCACTAGTATTATCACACAAATGATAGTAAACTCAGCTAAACAGATTGGCTGACATATTTATTGTAGTTTCCTCATTGTCTTCTCAATCACAATACCTTCTGTTGTATTTTCAGCTTATCCTCTGCCCAAGGAAATGTCCATTAAAAGTTCCATGTACAAATGCATATTTCTATATTAGACCATTGGAATTTTTGTACATGTATGCATGGTACATGGGATTCTTGTTATATCCTATCATCATAGAGACCTAAAGAGCATATCGACTTTCTAAAATAGGCTGAGATATTTTCAAGGTTTGAAAATTCATGGACATTAATATGAATAAGATGTAGGTTCATTTCCTTTGTTAAAGCTACAGCTTGAAATAGCAACCTGTTCATGCATACTATGTGCCCTTCAAGTACTTGATTTCTCTCTTCAGGAACCTTCGTGCAGGATAGTATGTCAGAAATTCCATCCATTTTGTAAGGATCTCAAGTTCATAGGCATTTATACAGATGTTATAAAATTATACACTGGAAAAAGAAGGATCTCAGCAGGTGCAAAACTTAGCTGTCCATTGACCGAAAAAATCCTATGGGGTGATGTTCAGCCAGTGAAAATACAGATTTTTAGCAAAATCTGGCTAACATTAGAATGTGATAATAGTTCATTTAAAACAAAAGTCTGGGGTTTTTTGTAGGTTTGTTTTTTTTTGTTATTTGTTTGGTTGGTTCGTTTTTTGGAAGGGGTTGTTTCTTTTCTCTTGGGATTGAGAAGGTGGAAGGTTCAGCAAAGAGGATAGGTGAACAGGACACAATGCAATGATATGCCCCTCCACTTTGCTCTTTCCAACTCTTGGATAATCAGCCAGTTTCTCACAAGTTATGCTGGTAAGTAATCCACCCCAATTAACATAATTCTATGATAATCACCAAAAAGCTTTTAAATAGTTTATTTTTACTACTCTAGAAACACAATTTAATAGATTAATTCCTCTTACTTCTATAGATCGGTGGGCTGAGGTCAATTGTATGAGCTTCAACAAAGCCAAGTGCTGGCTCCTGCACTTGGGCCACAACAACTCCATGCAATGCTACAGGCTTGGGGAAGAGTGCCTGGAAAGCTGTCCAGAAGAAAGGGACCTGGAGGTTCTGATTGATAGGCAGCAGAATTTGAGCTAGCAGTGTGCCCAGGTGCCCAAGAAGGCCAATATCATCCTGGCCTGTATTAGAAATAGTGTGGCAAACAGGACCAGGGAAGTGATTGCTCCTCTGTACTCGGCATTGGTGAGGCCACACCTCAAATACTGCATCCAGTTTTGTGCACCTCAATACAAGAAAGACATCAAGGTGCATGTCCAGAGAAGGGCGATCAAGCTAGTAAAGGGCCTTGAGGACAAGTCTTATGAGGAATGGCAAGGGAACTGGGGCTATTTAGTCAGAAGAAAAGGAGGCTGAGGGGACACCTCATCACTCTCTACACCTACCTGAAAGGATGTTGTAAAGACATAGGCGCTGGTCTCTTCTCACAAGTAACTGGTGATAAAACAAGAGTGAACAGCCTCAAGTTGCACCAGGGGAGGTTTAGACTAGACATTAGGAAGAACATTTTCACTGAAAGGGTTGTCAGACATGGGAAGACACTGCCCAGGGAGGTGGTTGAGTCACCATCCCTGGATGTATTTAAAAGTTGTCTAGATGTGGTGCTTGGAAATATGGCTTAGTGCTGGACTTGGCAGAGTAGTGTTAATAGTTGGACTCGATAATCTTAAAGGTCTTTTCCAACCTAAGTGATTCTATGATTCTAAAATGGTGTATATATGAAGGAAACTACAAGTTTAAATTTACCCCAGTTTCTCGCATTATGTAGTGATACAAGGGGTAATGGTTTTAAAATGGAAGAAAGTAGACTAAGTTAGACATCAGGAAAAAATTCTTCACTGCAAGGGTGATGAGACACTGGAACGAACGTGTTGCCCAGGGAGGTTGTGGATGCCTTCTTCCTGGAAGTGTTCAAGGGCAGGTTTGCTTTGAGCAACCTGGTCTAGTAGGAGGTGTCCCTCCCCTGACCATGCAGAGTGGTTGGAACTAGATGATCTATAAGGTCTGTTCCAACCCTAGCCATTCTATGATTCTATGATATTGAAACATCTACTGAACTGTCAGGGAGTAACTGTGTTATGGTAGATTAGACATTGAACAAGGAATCATTTAGACCTGATACTAATTTCTAAAATGCTATAATTTTATTTACTTTCTTCATAATGAATGTTCTACTTCTCTAAGATACTGAGCACCCTTCATCTCCACTGAAGTAAACAAAATGCAGATGTGGCCCTCAACGTTAATTCATCCCATTGTGTTTGCTGTAGGCACTATGCATACTTTTTTCAGCACTAACTAGACTAGAATAATAATTATCATCATCCTATTATCCCTGTGCTATAAGTTAAGAAAATCTTGCTTTGCAGTGAAGAAGCTCTGTAATTTTCAGCCTTTAAAAAGGAAAATGAATTGGAAGAGACCAAAATGCAGAACTCTTGTCAAACATGTCTGAATTAATAGAACTTGTGAACTATAGCTGCTAATCCAATGAACCAGATGGTATCCATTGTCAAGCCAGGTGCAGGAAATGGGGTTGTTAGCCCTCCTGCAAATCATTAAATTAGCATGAAAAATCTGTAAATGAACTTCCCACCAAACAAACAAACTACCAAAATCTGCCTCAGGTGTTGAGCTGAGTTATGAATGATTGGTCCTTTGCAAGTGACAGCTGCCTTTAAATCTATTATTTATTTTATGAATAAACCTTCCAAAATTTCATTTTCGACTGTTAATACATCATTGGAAGCTGTCTGATCCAACACCTTTCTTTTTATTGATCCATGATAATTGGGTGTCAGTGTCACAGTTTTACTCAGGATCAGGAATTAAACCAGTGACAAAAATGCTCTTGATCCCCTCCCCCTCTGCCCCAGGTAGGAAAAAGAGAGAGAGTATAAGGAGAGAGGTTTTCTGAATTTAAAACTAAACTAGACAGCTTTAATTAAATGCTAATTATAAAAGAAAATATATACAAATATATACAAATGTGTTCAGGAATGTGTAAAACCCTATCACCTCCCCCCACTCCCAGCAACCACCCCAGCACTCTCCTGAGCTGTGAGCAGTCCTGAAATGTCCCGGAGCGCTGCCGGAGAGAGCGGCAGAGCAGACAGGAGCTGAGGGGAGAGTTATGAGGGTCAGGAATGCACAGGCCTAGGGATCAACAGTGATGGATAGATGGAGTCCTCCCTGGACACTGGCCATGAATGGATGAGAAGGAAAAAGAAGAAGAAAGGCTTGACTTCCATGATCCCTGAATTTATACTGAGTGCCAAGTATATTATGGGATGGAATACTGTCATTGTCCAGTTTTGCCATCTGTCTAGTCCACTCCTCCCTACAGGAGGGTTGTAGATAAGACTATTTTGCTCCTCTAGTGTCTGCAGCAGCATACTCAACAAGCAGAGCAAAGTGTCCTTGGTCTCTCAGTAGTAACATAAACATTCAGGCGTTATCAGTCCACTAGCTGGCAAACTTGCTGTCACTTTCAGAAAGTGTTCTGCTTAAAAGAGAGTTCACTGAAGAAAAAAAATCAGTAAATAGAAAACTGACTTCATCCTGGCTCAAACCAGGACAGTCAGAAAGCATGAAGCATGTCACTGAGCTAACACCAGTTATCACTGCATGTGTTTCACTAAGCCTTATTTATCCCAAGAGACAACTAAGTTACTATTTCACTTAGGAGGAAGTTATTCCCAAAATTATGCTTGTATAAAATATAGAGTAATACTAATTAATCAGTTTTTGACTGATGCTTTGATAATGTTTTTAAGGAAATCTGATTTGCTGTTTTCCTAAAGGATACACAATATCCAGCAAGTCCCATAGAAAACTGTGGAGATTGGTGGGCTGCTAGAGATGGTATGAGGTTGTTTAGCAATGGTATCTGGGGATATGCAGGGTAGTGGGGAGGAAGGAACTAATGAATTAGATTAAAGCACTTTCACATATTATGTTGTATCCCAATTCTAACAGGAGGAAGTAGAAGATTTTTTAAAGAAAATGTCCAAGAACACCCATAAATAGCTTTCTTCTTGAGGGACTGTCTTCTGAAATACTTTCTGTAAAGTTTTTTGTAGTAAAAAATGTAACAGGAATCTTAAAATACTTTATACACATATTACCTATATATATATATATAAAATACATGTGTATATACAGACATATATTTACATTAGTTACATTAAAATATTATTTTCACTTATCTATACTTAACTACAAGAAGGCATAGAAACAGACTCATGTTGCACTCTGGACTGGAATTAAAATACATTTAAGTGATTAATAATCAACCTCATTCTCTTTCTGTAAACGCTTCTACAAGAAAGAAGGCAAACAAGTGAAAGGAGAAATGCACTGAGTGCGGTTTCTCAATAATTAAATTATCTTACAAAAAATGAACAACCACTAGGTTGGACTAAAACTGAGTACTTCCAAGAAACTTTCTCTCTCCAGTTAAAATTACTTGGAAGCATTAAAAAGGCATCATGATTAGGACAGACATGTACAAACCTGGATGGTTCTACAGATTAAGTTATCCAAAGAGAAGAATATCAGGAAAACTCAGGGTAAGAAGACAGAGTACAAACGTCAGAATGTGTGTTGTGTGATAATGAACAGAGGGGTGGAAATGCTGGAAAAGCCAAACAATCTATGACAACTATGACAATTTGTTTAACTCACAAAGATTCCATATCCAGAGTCCTGTTGTTCTGTTTTTCAAGTCTCTGCTTGTCATACATCCCAGAACACAATTGACTTCGACCAAATATGCCTGAGTCAATCATTTTTTATTTATAAATTTAATGCCATTTAAATAATTGATTAAGGATATAACCCTTAAATGCCCGGACACTCACCGCTTCAGCTGGGAGTCACCAGGGAGTTGCTGTGAGAGTCGCTGGGGGAGGAGGGAGGGGATCGGGTGTTGCACATCCCTTTACAAATATATACATTCCCTTATCACTAATAATTAAAATCAATCTGTTTCACTTTTCAACCCAGAAAGCCTCTCTTTCTTATTTTTCTCCCTCTTTCCCTACTTTCAAGGAGGGGGGGGTTAATCAAGAGTGTTATTGTTATTGGTTTGACTGCCAACTTGGTGCCAAACCGTGATAATAATTAATTGGCAAGCCAGGCAGAAGCTGAAAGGACAACAGGTCTACTGAAGGTATGGATGGGTTGAAAACAGAACAGATGATTTTTGCACCTGACATGCAGTCATACATGTCCTATGCAGCTGGGATACTACTGTTTAGTGTATCTGTTCTTGTTATTGTTCTGTGGTTTATTGATAAGACTATAGCCATAATCAACTGTGTAATAACCTATTTAGTGATAACAGGGGTCATGATATTGATCTGTATAGGGATACTGGATGTGTGCAGTGTGAATGTGCATGTGGATAAGAAGGTCTATGTAGGTAATGGCAGACTCAGTTTTTCCTTTCCACTCCCACTCAGGCTGAATATTCCAGCTCTTGATCTAAATAGCATAGTTTCACTGGGGATGCTTCTGTTCAATGCTTATAGTGTCCTGTGGATGCATAGAGTGAGATGTTGTTCCACTCACTGCCAGTTCCCCCCAGGCAATGCTGCTGCCACTGCTGTTACTGGTGCCACTGTTGCTGCTACCACCACTGCTGCTGCTGCCACCAATGGTGCTGCTACAAAAGCAGCTGCTTCTGCAAAGATTAAGTCCACTCCCATTCGATTTGAATGAGTAAAAGTTAATCCTGTGACCAGGGTCAAAGGAAGGGTGACTGATCCTTATACCCGCTCCCTTCTGAAGTATCCAGAGTTCCTCCAAGCAGCATCAGAAGATGTAATTGAGGAAGCAGACAATTCTACTACAGGTGATGGAGCAGGCCCTTCTAAAGCAGATGATGGAACAGGCCCTTCTCAAGTAAATAAACAGGCAGGCCCCTCTCAAGAAGGTGGAGGAACAGGCCCTACTCAAGCAGATAAGGATGACAACCTGCTACAGCCTTTCTCCCTAAAGGAATTGCGTCTCATGAGAAAGGACTTTACCTGCAATGAAAATGAGGGGCTTCTTACCTGGCTGCTCCGATGTTTTGATGGTGGAGCCCACACCTACACCCTGGATGAAAGAGAAGACAGACAGTTGGGATCCCTGGCTAAAGATGCTGATATTGATAGAGCAATTGGTGATAAGACAGGAAATATCAACCTGTGGAGCTGACTTCTTTCAGCCATACAGGTACCCCCATAAGGGCAACATTGACCCATGCCGAAGCAGAGCACCCACTCTTGAAAGAGCCATCATATATTTGAGAGAATTAGCAGTGCAATAAGTGATCTATGATGACCAAGGGTTTCTAAATCCTGGTGATGTCGTGTGTGACACACCCACATTCCGGAGGTTTGCGCAGGCTGTACCAGCAACACATGCCCATACCTTCTCCTTCATGGGATGTTTTGATGAATTCAATAGACCAACGGTGCGTGAATTGGCTTTCAAAGCACGACAGTATGGAGATATGTTTTCTGATTATCATCAACTCCACACCTCAGCCAGTGAAAAGGTGACTGAGAGAAGGAATCTGGATAGATGGGAAGGTAAATCCCAGCCTTTCCCTATACCCCAGTATCTCCCTAAGGACAATGGGGGTCATGTTGCAGCCATCAAGAGGAGATGCCCTGCTACGAGACAGCAATGAGAGAGATGGGACCCACTTCTATGTCACCTGTGGCTCCTCTTGCATGATTATTACAAAGAGGATATGAGAACCTGGGATAATAAACCCACTGATATTCTCCAGCTACATGTACAAGAGCTGCTAGGTAGAAAAGGTGCAGTAGATGGTTCTTCCTGGAAAATGACAGCTCCAATTTCCAGCAACCAGTCCTTCAACCAAGATGGTGCATCGACCTCTACTGGTCAGTATTAGAGATGCCCTGCCTCCAGCCAGGGGGAGGAGAGGGACACCCGAATTTATTGGACTGTGTGGATTTGGTGGCCTGGCACATTGGAACCACAAAGGTAAAAAGCCTTGGTTGACACTGGTGCACAGTACACCTTAATGCCATTGAATCACAAGGGGACAGAGTCCGTTACTATTTCTGGAGTAACAGGAGGATCTCAAGAACTGACCATTGTCAAAGCTGATATAAGCCTCACTGGCAATGAGTGGCAGAAGTGCCTTATTGTGACTGGCTCAGATGCTCCTTGCATCCTTGGAATAAACTATCTCAAAAAAGGATATTTCCAGGACCCAAAAGGGTACCGGTGGGCCTTTGGTATAGCAGCTGTAGAGACTGAGAACATTGAACAACTACATACCTTGTCTGGCCTTTCAGATGACCCTTTCCTAGTGGGGTTGATGAAGGTTGAAGACCAACAGGTGCCATTTGCCACTTCAACAGTGCACAGACTACAATATCGCACCAACAGAGTCTCTGTGATTCCCATCCATAAGCTGATTTGACAACTGGAGATCCAGGGAGTGATCAGCAGGACTCACTCACCCTTCAACAGTCCTATCTGGCCAGTGCGAAAGCCTGATGCTGAGTGGAGGCTGACAGTGAACTATCGTGGCCTGAATGAGGTTACACCACCAGTCAGTGCTGCTGTGCCAGACATGCTAGAACTTCAGTACGAGCTGGAGTCGAAAGCAGCAAAGTGGTGTGCCACTATTGACATCGCTCATGCCTTTTTCTCTATTCCTCTTGCACCAGAGTGCAGGCCACAGTTTGCTTTCACCTAGACAGGAGTCCAATACATCTGGAATCGACTGCCCCAGGGGTGGAAACACAGCTCAACTATTTGCCATGGACTGATCCATGCTGCACTGGAGAAGGGTAGAGCTCCAGAACACCTGCAGTACATTGATGACTTCACTGTGTGGGGCGACACGCCAGAGGAACTCTTTGAGAAAGGTAAAAAGATAATCCAGATTCTTTTGAGAGCTGGTTTTGATGTCAAAAGGAGCAAGGTCAAAGGACCTTCACGAGAGATCCAGTTCCTGGGAATTAGATGGCAAGATGGACGTCGCCAAACTCCAATAGTGGTGATTAACAAAATAGCAGCTATGGCACCACCGGCCAACAAAAAGGACACTCAAAACTTTTTAGGAACGGTTGGTTTTTGGAGGATGTATATTCCTGAGTATAGACACATTGTGCAACCTCTCTACAAGGTGACCTGGAAGAAGAATGACTTTGAGTGGGGTCCTGACCAACAGGATGCTTTTGAGAAGATTAAAGACAAGATTGTGCATGCGGTGGCCCTTGGACCAATTCAAACAGGTCCAGACATCAAAAATATACTCTACACTGGAGCCGGGCACAATGGTCCTACACAATGGAGGCTCTGGAAGAAAGCACCAAGGGAAACTCGTGGTCATCCCCTGGGATTTTGGAGTAGGAGCTACAGAGGTTCCAAGGCCAATTACACCATAACTGAAAAGGAGATACTGGCAGCATATGAAGGAGTTAGAGCTGCTTTGGAAGTGATGGGTACTGAGGCGCAGCTCCTCCTGGCGCCCCAATTACTGGTACTGCACTGGATGTTCATGAGTAATGCTCCTCCTATGCATCATGCCACCGATACTACCTGGAGCAAATGGATTTCTTTAATCACCCAGAGGGCTAGGATAGGGAACCCAAATCATCCTGGGATTGTAGAAGCTATTACAGACTGGCCAGAAGGCACACATTTTGGAATGTCACCTCAAGAAGTGGTGAAACAAGCCGAAGAAGCCCCACCACATAATCAACTGCCTGAGGCTGAAAAACAATATGTTCTGTTCAATTATGGCTCCTGCCACCTTGAAGGAAACTGTTGGAGGTGGAAAGCTGCCGTATGGAATCCTACACAGCTTGTTGCAGAAGCAGATTTAGGAGAAGGAGAATCAAGTAGTTTGCAGAAGTAAAAGCCATCCAGCTGGCTTTAGATGTTGCTGAACGAGAACGGTGGCCAAGACTCTATCTCTACACTGACTCAGGGATGGTAGCAAATGCCTTGTGGGGGTGGCTAAAGCAGAGGCAGCAGAACAATTGGCAGTGAAAGGGTAAGCCAATTTGGGTGGCTGGAAAGACATTTCTGCTCAGGTAGGGAAATTGGCTGTGAAAGTGCACCATGTAGATGCACATGTGCCTCTGAGTTGAGCTAATGAGGAACATCAACACAACCAATGAGCAGATGAGGCTGCCCAAGTGTTTAAAATAGACCTAGACTGGGAACACAAAGGTGAGCTGTTTTTACCTCGATGGGCCCATGATGCCTTAGGTCATCAGGGCAGAGATGCAACATACAGATGGGCTCATGACCATGGGGTGGACATAACCATGGACACTATTTCGCAGGTGATTCATGAGTGTGAAATGTGCGCTGCAATCATGCAGGCTAAAAGGTTAAAACCTTTGTGGTATGATGGGAGGTGGTCTAAGCACAGGTATGGGGAGGCCTGGCAAATTGACTATATCACACTGCCTCAGACCCACCAGGATAAGTGCTATTTGCTTACAATGGTGGAAACAAGTACAGGATGGTTGGAAACATATCTTGTGCCTCATGCCACAGCCTGGAACACCATCCTGGGCCTTGAGAAGCAGGTCTTGTGGCGACACGGTACCCCAGAGAGAATTGAGTCAGACAATGGGACTCATTTCAAGAACAATCTTGTGACTGACTGGGCCAAAGAACATGGTATTGAGTGGATATACCATATCCCGTATCATGGTCTTGCCTTGGGGAACATTGAAAGGTCCACTCGTCTGTTGAAAGCTACCCTGAAGGCAATGGGAGGTGGAACCTCTAAGAATGGGGACAAACATTTAGCAAAGGCCATTTGGCTAGTTAATACCAGGGGATCCATCAGTAGAGCTGGTCCTGCTCAGTCAGACCTTTTGCAAACAGTGGATGGGGATAAAGTCTCAGTGGTATGTGAAAGAAATCTGTTGGGAAAAAGTGTTTGGGTTTATCCTGCTTCAGGCAAGGGCAAACCTGTCCGAGGTGTTGCTTTTGCTCAGGGACTTGGACATACATGGTGTGTAATGATGGAAGATGGTGAAGTTCAGTACGTACCTCAAGGAAATCTAACACTGGGGGAAAACTCTTAATTTAATAACTTACAGACTCTGTGTAAAATATTATGAGAATGGAATAGGGGTGGAATGTTTTGGTTTGAGCAAGCTCTTTGCTGATTTTTTTTTTTTTCTTTCAGTGAACTTTTTAGCAGTGCCACTGGACTTATAATAACCAAGGTCACTTCTGACTGTCTGCAGCCTCCCCCTGCTACGGGGGAGCAGATTAGACTGAAGGCAGGATCAGCAAATCAGAATATTCCCTTCTCATAATATTTTCTCTATTTGGCTTTCAGTATAGGTAAAGACATCACAGAAGTCAAGCCTTTTGTTTCCTTTCTCTCATTTTTCTGCTTACTGTCGCTTCTATCGCCCCCTCTTTGGCGGTCTCTCTTTCATTTTTTTCTTTACAGCCGACATCCGAGGGCCCCGTCCGTGCGCCCGGACACTCCCCCCTTCAGCTGGAGTCACCAGGGAGAAGAGTTGCTGTGAGAGTCGCTGGGGGAGGAGGGAGGGGATCGGGTGCTGCACATCCCTTTACAAATATATATATACACACCTTTATCACTAATAATTAAAATAAATCTGTTTTGAATGCCTCTCTTTCTCATTTTTCTCCCTCTTTCCCTACCTTGGGGCGGGGGGGGGGTGTGTGAATCGAGAGTGTTATTGGTTTGACTGTCAACTTGGTGCCAAACCGTGACAATTTCCCATAGGTGTATTTGTACAGAAATCATAATACAGTAACAAGTATATATAAAAAGAAAAAAAAAAACTAACAGTGTAATTTTCAAGGATTTGTTTTACTAGGTAGTTCAGTATACATCTATTAACTACAGTGTAAACTGAATACAGCAAATATAACCAAATTTTACTATGAAGACCATCATCAAAGGAATAGTAGCACGGAATTCAATCAGTTAACCTTCTGCTTAGGAGCACATTTAGTTATCATTTAAAGTATGATCACACAGTTACACATTTACTTTCCTGTTATAACAGTATTAAATGTACATATAATTTTATGTTGTAATAGTGCTGAAAAGCGAGACAAACTAATAAAATCACAAAATTACATTTCTGATGTAACAATGTTTGTTGTACCTCCAAATATTTAATATTTGGTGGTAATTTCAATAAAGACTCTGAAAGCTTCTTGGGGTTTACAGAGAATAAATGTTGCTTTTAATTTCTTGATGAGTTACTATTTAAAATATCTACACGTTGGAGGAAATTCAGTAAGAATTAGCTCCTGAAATTTGTGTATGCGGGAAAAAATGCCACATTTAATACTTTTATATAATAAACAGTCATGGAATGGTTAAGGGCAATATTATTCAAAATATTGATAGTGAAGAGGGTATTTCTATACTACACCTAACAATGGCTTAATGCAAAAGTACCCGAGCAATAATGAGGCCAGGGACTCCCATTGCCTCATTGCTAATGTTACACTAGAAAACTTTTTTCTAGACAAAAGAGAAGATATTCTATATATGAAATTATTATAAAGTCTATTCAGTATTTCAGCAGCCCAAGAGTCCAAATTATCCAATGCAAAAAACCATCAATGAAAATATTATTAAAACTATTGTACAATGTCTTCCTATTGCCTACCATTTTCTAGGGTACTCATGGTGGTTGTGTTCACCCTGGGTCTTAAGGTCAACAACTTCAGCCTTAAAACTTCTTTCAGTGGACACTGGGGTGATGAATGTCACAGAGAACCACCAGCATCTCAAGCCATTCACTGGATGAGCGTGATGTTCCTAGTGTGGGTGCCTTACTTGCTTTCCTCTCCTCATCTGCTGCCTTCTGCCTGCTCCAAGGGAAGGGGTGAAAGCTGCCCTGCAATCCCTCTAGTATCTCTGGGGTTTTCCTGTCCAGCAGGAACTGTCTGGTGCTGTCAGCCCCTACCCCAGCAGCACTCATAGAGCTGGAGCTCAGACAGGCTGCAAAATGGGCACTTGGCCATGAGCACCTGGTAAACTCAGCTCAGCCCCATGCAGTCCAGCTACTCCCTGGGATCTGCCACAGCACAGGCCAGCCTGCCCTAAGCAATGGCAAAATCGTATTTACTGAACTATACAGATAAACTGTTTTGTGTATTTTGCATTCTTCTTTTTTCACAGAGTTAGGGCCTAAAACAGGAGGCAACGGCATCAGCCTTGTTGAGAGCCCAGTCCTAAAATCATTTTCATGGCAGATGCAAGACATGTATTTAACTCTTCCACAGGCATAGGAAAGCTTATATGTTTAATCCTATAGAACATTTAGGTTTGGGTAGGAAGATAAAATGCTCAATCCTCTACTTAGAAAATTCTATACAAGCATAGTAGTTTGCAGTGTTTCTACAGAGCTATCAAGGCAAAACCATCTATCTACAGGTTTTCAGGTACCCAGGAAGTGAAAGATTTCACATTACATCTTGCATGTAAGAAGTTCCTCCTTAGTCCCTGGTAGGTGCTCACCTAAGGTTTAAGTCCAAAAATATATTAAATATATATTACAAGAATTTTTATCAGTTTCAGGACAGAAAGGAAACTAGATTCCTCTTAAATTCTCCCAAGAGAAAGCTAACACTGGGCAGTTCCTTCTTATGTCAAACTCATAACTTGAGCTGATTACTCAATGCAATAATTTAGAGACTAAATAATTGGAACCAACTGATTTATTGATTAAGTTTTGAATGTGCCCATTATTTGACTATTGTACTGTTCATCTTTAATTACCTAATAAAACTGTAGCATATTAGCATAGAAATATGTCTCATTAAGACAATATTTGCTTGCTTATGCTTTTCTTTTATAAAACCCATAATTGCCTCATAGAGCTGATTTATTTTCTTAGGTTGAAATATGTACCACGAACTTTCAGACCACAAGTGACTGTAGATAAGCAGCTTGTGAGCAGTTGACCCTCCTCCCATCTAATGTCAGAAACAGAAACTGAGGAGAGTATTCTCTTTTAACTGTTTTTGCCCTAATGTTGAATCCAAAGCAGAGTTGCATTTACCCAAAGGGTAAATTGAAAAAAGTGAAATTAAAATGTAAAACCATGATCTGCTTTAAAGAATTTAACCACAGTTTATTTAAAGGGGCAGGAACACATGAGGATACTCAGGACAAATTTAGATGAACAAATTTAAAAAGATTAAGTGAAACTGAGAAATCAATGAGATATAGTTGTCTTGTTTGAATCCAACATGCTCCCACTTGGAGATACTAACTGCAGAAGTGAGAACGCAAAGGTAGAACACAGCACCGGATAGAGGGGGTTGGCTATTGTGCCCGTCACTGATCCCGGTCGGGAATTCGCTTTGTGTGTGTGTGTGTGAGAGGGCCAATTAGATTTCCCGGGGTAAGAAACTGCAGAACGTAAAATGAGAAAAACCGGAGAATCGCGCATTCAGAATCGTTTGTGGGTTGAGGCGCCTGCATTGAGCCCTGGAGAGCTGCGGCGAACAGCGGCGACAAGCGGCTGCGGTTGGTACTGCAATGGCGGCCGGGGCACGTGGCCGGGGCACGTGGCCGGGGCACGTGGCCGGGGCACGTGGCCGGGGCGGCGAGCTGAGTACACTGTCTCGAGAGCCGTGTCCAGGTTTGAGGGTGCTGAGATTTGCAGGCATTGAGATTTACATGCGCTGTGGTTTGCAGGTGCTATGGTGTGCTGCCGTGCTCCGGGGTTGCAGTGTGCAGAGGTTGAGTCAAGGAGCTAGCAGGAGCAGGGCGGGACTTCTTTGTCTTCGGCGGCATGTTATCAGCTCTTTTTAGCAATTACGACCTGGGACCTGAGGCTCTGCACTAACTACTGCCTTTGTCCCTGTTGGGTCGTTTGAGCAATAGCTCAGTTGTGATTTATTTTCCCATCGAGAGATTCTGGGCAGTGACCGAGCCGCTGATTGTCAGATCTCAAGGAAAAGCCACACTTTGGGTTTTTTCTGCCCGCTCCTGTGCTGTGTAGCTCTCATCTTCTTGTGCGCTTCTCTGGCATTCAGCAAACACACCTCCCAAGACAAACAGCAAACAACACCACAAACAGCCAGCACGCCATGAACTGCTAGCAGCAGGCTGCAGCCCTATATTTATACTTCTCTCCTGAGTCTCTGATTGGTGGGTTTTCCAATCCCTTTTTAGCATATGTGCTGACCAATCAGATAAGGGCATCCTGATCCTTCATCAATAAAACTGTTTTCCCACTCAAGTCCTGTCAATCACTAAGTAGCTATGTCCTTAAGGAGTGTCATTGACAGTCTTAGTTCAGTTTATTATGTCTCTCTATTAAATCAACTGAGTTAATGAGAGATGTTAGTTATTTATTTATTATCAGTGTGTCGCCAACAACAGTTTAAGAGCAAGAGCCAAAGCTAGAGATGAAATCACACTTCCAGCCCTTTAAGGATCTGATCCCTATGTGGGAGAGTATGGTGCCCCGTAATGGACGACACAGATCTCCAGCATTAAAATAGAAGCCTGAGAGGAAGAGAAAAATGACTTTGAATTGTAGATAATACTCTGATTGTGCAGAAGAAGCATTAGTTCATTCATAGTTTCTGCATTAATTCACTCTTTCTTTTCCTATACCTGAAATAAAAACTTACCTTCTTTCACTGGGTCTGGCTAGATACCTTCTTCATAGCAGCCTGCATGGTGTTGTCCTTCGGATTTAAAGCTGAAAAAGTAATGATAACTCACTAATGTCTTGATTGTTTCTGAACAATGCTTGCACAGCTTTCCTGCACCCTGCCAGTTACAACAAATCTTTAATAGCATAATTGCCCTGTAATTTTTTTTCTCAGTTAAGGACAATGAACCTAATCCACTATCAATCTAAATTACTGCCTCTCTGAGCAAGTCAGGAGTTTTGCAATGTGTCAAACCAGTTGGCATCTCAGCCCGGGAATAAAATATTTTAAGAATTCTTTCCATTTATTTAATAGCTGTTCATAATTTTCTCAGAAAGTCACATTTCCAAGAAAACAGCATTATCCAAAATTAAATTGTCACTAAATTCTCTTCTACAGTGTACTGTAGCAGAGAGTACACTTTATTTTGGGAGTATTAATCAGAGATACAAGACTATATAGGAACACTGTAGGGGACACATTAGTAAAATAGGTTGAACATAATATTTTACTGGATATATTAATTGTTAAGATACAATCTGGATGTAGGAGTAGAAGTCTGAAATCATGACCTAAAAAAGATATTTGGTAGAAGGATTCTCGAGAAGAAAATCACATATTTAAAAAAAAAAAAAAAAAAAAAGTGCCATTTATGATCCTTAAATCATCTGCTTGTGACCAGCAGGTCAAAGGAGGTGATTATCCCCCTCTACTCTGCTCTCATGACACTTCACCTGGAGTACTGTATGCAGTTCTGGAGCCCCCAACACTAGAATAATGAGGAGTTGATGGAGCCAGTCCAGAGGAGGGCCATGTGCTGATCAGAGGACTGGAGTGCTTCTCCTATAACGACAGGCCGAGAGAGATAAAGTTGTTCAGCTTGGAGAAGAGAAGACCTTATAGCGGCCTTCCAGTACCTGAAGGGGGCCTACAGAAAAGCTGGGGAGGGACTTCCTACAAGGGCGTGTAGCAATAGGACAAGGGATAATGGTTTTAAACTGGAAGAGGGTTGATTTAGGTTAGACATTTAGAAGAAATTCTTTAGTGAGGATGGTGAGACACTGGAACAGGTTGCCCAGGGAAGTTGTGGATGCCCCCTCCCTGGAAGTGTTCAAGCAGAGACTGGATGGGGGTTGAGCAACCTGGTCTAGTGGGAGGTGTCCCTTCCCATGGCAAGGGTCTTGGAGCTCGATGATTTTTAAAGTCCTTTCCAACTCAAACCATTCTATGATTCTATGATTGTCAGATGTTCCCCTTAAAAGTACAAGTCAAAACATAAAATAATGATTACGATGTTTACAGGAGAGTTAGCAATAGACAATAGTTACACATGCAAAGAAAGTAAGAAAACTATTTTGCTGACACTCATGTTGATAATTTAAAAGATATTCCCATAGCAGATATGATTTATTTAAAAGTTAAATAAAAATAACTAGTTTTCATTGACTATTAATGAAAATAAATCTCTTCTCATAAAGTATCAGTGAATGAACCATGGTCTCTTTCCTTCTACTTAAACTGTACAAATCATAAAGCAAAACAATGCATGAAAAAACAAAAATACATAAATGAAGGGAATGCAACTGAGCAGCAAAGTTATCCTCTCTGTAGCTGAAGGAGTACCACTTTGCTGTTCTGCTGGAATACTGTTTTTTTAAAATTTTACAGTGCCTTTCTGCTGAGTTGCTCATATGTGAGCTGCTGGGATATGTATGGAAACAGCACTGCTTCACTGACTTAGTGAGTTTACCCTTTCTGTACGCAACAGACTCACATCTGAAAATAATTACTTGTTTCCTTCATATTGGTTGAAATCAGTGACCTTGGCAGTGGATGGAAGTCACAGTTGGTTGATCTAGTCTTTTCTGCTGGCTGGACACAGGAGACAGTTTCATATCACAAAATGCTCATCTGTTCCCAATGCTGTGAACTGTCAGAGTAAAACACCAGCTAAAGGTGTTGCTACTAAATGAACATACAGATTTGTAGCAGCTTCAGATTTCTCTATGAGCCACTCTCAAAAACAAAACCCACCAAATTAGAAGTCAGTTTAGGTACTGCAGATACATTTGACTAATTCTAATTCTTTTATTAAAAAAAAACCCCACAACAAAACACGAAAACAACAACAACAAAAACAAAAACCAAAACAAAAAACCCCAAGCAACTAAGAACCTCCAGAGATACTTCTGCCTAAGGGAATGCTTACTTATTTAAATTATCCCCATAAAACCTGTACATATTAGAAAAAACACAGATTTTTTTTGAAAGATTCAATATATATTTTAAGTTTAAATGTATTCCTTTTTCTTGTAGAATGGCAATTCATTAATTTGCAGTTTTCTTAAAAAACACCCTATTAAATTTTTAAACTATTAATTTTTAAAGAGAATGAGTCACAATGAATCGCTGACTCTTTTTCCTACTTTTGGATGGTCCGTGTGCTGATTTTGAGTTCTCTGAATAAACTTCTCTTTTAGTTTTAATGCACCAGGACAGGGGAAACTTTCTTCTTTTTCATCTGTAAATTGATTATGAATAGCTCATTGACTGTATTTGTCATCTGATGTTTAAAATTCACATTTAATTATTTTTAGTCACAGAATTTATTATTACATTAACTGTCATTCATCTTGAAAGTCACAATAGTTAGTTCTAGGCCTTCAAGATTTGCAAGCATATGTAAAATCTCACCTCCCACTGAAATCAATTGATAACATGGGGTTACCACATACCTGGCAGTGGAGAGTGAAGAGGAACTGTTTGTGTAGAGGTCCCATGTCCTAGAGAAGGAGAGAGAAGGGAGTGAGATGATCTTGTGTGGACATCCCGAATGTCAAACTAAGATTATATTTATAGGTACCTAAATAAAGGTCTGCTGTATACGAGACCCAAATCTTTCATGCTTTCAAAAGCTAACCCACCTCTGTTTCCTGGCCATTAACACATAACTTTTAACTTCTTGTACCCAGAGTCTCACAATGCTCTTTAAACTAAATTCCTAGCCCATGACCACAGTTCATCTCATGATCTTACACTATTTTCAATACACTTTTCACCTTCACACCCCAAATCCCTAACTTGAAACCTGTTAGATCTTTCTGAATCCCATCTGGCTGTTGTCACTTTCTGCAAGCATTGTACAAGTTGCTTCACCGGTTTAAGACCTTTCCTTGAATCTCTCTGAAGACAAACACTCCCACTGCTTTTAGGTGAAGTTCAGAAGCCCATATCTAGGTGGTGCTCACAAAAATCTGTTCACAATGGTTTTATGCATTTGAATGAGATTGAGTAATTGCTCCAGTTGATGCATATTTTCTCCACCTCCAATTTTTTTTTCCGCATTATTTCTCTACCATTACACAACCATAAAATTTAGAGATCTAAATTACAGTTACATTCAATATTTTCTTTCATACAAAATAATAATGAATTTCACATCTACGGTTATATTTCTGAAGTTGAAATTAGATCTTTGCCAGACGCTCTCCTTGTAAAAGAAACTCTTAGAATCAGCCTCACAAATTTTATTTCTCCAGTGGACCAAGCAATGTTTATCCCATGGAAAGTTAGAGCCGTGGGCAACTTGCTATGCTGCTGGCTAGGCCCTTAGGGTTCTTAACTAGATGGAAAATGGAAGGCTACTGGACAAGACATGAGAAATTGTTGTACCTCCAGGTAACAGTGTGAGAAGCTGGCAGAAGTTACAGACAGTGCTGAGAAGGATGGCGGTTAAACAGGAACATGTGTGCCAGTCTGTGCCAGAACTCACAGACACTTAGAGGGCAGTCTTCGGGATGTTTAGAAGACTAAAACCTTGCACGACCAACAGTGCCTGAATATAATTTATACCATATTAGGCTGATACTTGAGTACAGGTGTTGTAAAATTAGAGTCACTGGGGAAAACATAATTGGGCATGTTTTTTGTCTGGGAGGAGGCTGAGTTGGAGAAAACGAAGTACAAGACTGTTGTCTCTGCTACATGAAGAAAATACAAATGTGGGTACATACATCAGTTTGTCTGTGAAGAGTATATACTATCTCTATTCACATTTTCTGTAATTTCTGTGCCAGGACTCTAATAACCAGGATTTGGTAGCCTGCATTCCACTGCATTCTATACCCCATGTGAAATACAATACTTTTGGTGTGAATCACTCGTCTGCAGGCATTACCTCTTGCCATATAAATATGCAATTAAGCAACCCTTAACTTGTATCTTATGAGCCTCTTAATGCTAAAAATGAATTGGACAAATTCAGTATATCTTCAAGTGAACATGTATAGGCAAATACTTTATAAATACCCTGTACCACTAATGTTTATTAAGAAAGTCTAGAAAGCTTTCTAAGAATAGGGTTTTAATTCTGATGTCCTGGCCAAATTTTAGCTCCAGTAATTATGCTCTGCCTGCTTCATTTTCTCTTGCATTTTTAATTAGATTCAGCATTCTTCTGCTTTATCCTAAGCCATTTTACAGTGCAGCTGTGCTCTATTAACCACTGAAGCATACTACACCACAAAGGTACTGCAGAACTGGCTGAAGTAATTTCTTTCTCTATAGCTTGCAATGTAAAACAGATTTGAGGAATCCCAGGAAGAATAGCTCCTTATAAACATATGGACTCTTAGCATGAAATCAATGTAGCAAGCAAAGGTTGGCTAGCCTCTCTGTTCCTGATCCAGCGAAGCACTTCAACATGTGGGCTTCTTTAGGCTTCATCTCCCACGTGTAACTGTTTTGCTAGATTTGTGTTCAAAAAGACTAAATTCTGTCTGATGTGTGGTCAGAAATGCTGGTATATGGTCTTTGACCTTAAACTCTCATTTCCAAGATTTCCAAGATTTTTCCTCTCTCAGTTCAAGCCATGCTGCTTACTGCAGTAACCATGGAGCTTTTCAGGGGAAAAGTAAAATAGGTAATAAAGCAGATTCCTGTATGTTTTCAAGGGGAAAATGATATTATTAACTTTCACCTCACAATTTCTTTTAAGAGGAAATCAAAATACAACTCATCGCTGACACAGAAAAATACCATGATAATCTTCAGTTTTAATAAACATGTCTTTGCTATACAGAATGCTCTAAGAGCTATATAGCTGATATGTTCCTCTTTTTCATAGCTAATTTTATTAAATTATGTGCTCAGGCTAATTAGTGGAATTTCTACATTACCTTATACTTTCTTCCATAAGTGTTGGTAAAAATACCATGGATAATGATATCTTACCACAAAAATTCCAATAAATATCACTTCTAGTGTAGTGCTTGGACTTCAGTATTCCTTTTATGGTATATATTAGGTTAGAAAGACAGACCCAGATCCCTACTATTGTGTTTCCTTTATCTTCATCATATAGAAAGGGTTGCTAACTGACAGCTTTTAAGAATTATGAAAACAAGACTCTTATTTAGGGAACTGATAAGGCAAAAAAGCATACAGACAACAGGAAATTTTCTCAAAGAGCAGGATTTTTAAAGAATGTGAAGATACTCTTCTCCAAAGGGATTTGAAAGAAACAGTATGGCTACAAAGGAGAAAAAAGCTGTGTGTTCCTCTACAAACATGTATTTACCTCCCATCTTCTCTACAGGAATCCTTTCAGATAAATGTACAGATTGATAACATGAAAACATTTAACAGGTTTGAATGGTTTTCTTCATTGTTTTCTAGGCAACTGCTTCATTTAGTGGCTCCAATACTGATTCTGAAAAAGAACATTATAATCAACCTACTTCTGCATTGATATGATGGGGCATAAAACCCACAAAATAGCAAACATAGTGTTAATGGGGGCCAAATGGTTTGATTAGTCCTTGAGGCTGAATATAGATATGGACAAACAATCCAACTAGGAGTCAGAACATGCTGTTTCCTGTAAAAGATAATGAGAGTACTCCTGAGAGAGGTACTAGCTCCTGAGAAAAGGTGAGAGAAAAGAAACTACCTCTGAATCACTGTTTAATAATAAGTATATGGCTACATTAAAAAAAAAAAAAAAAAAGGTTTATTTTGACATTTTTCTTTTCTACTAAAAAATTTTGTGACAAGTTTCTGGTCTCTTAATTTAATGGAAAGGGAATAAAATTGACTCCAAATATGGGGATCACATAAGAAAAATAGCCTATTAGAAAGCACTAGACAATGTTAATATAAACTACCTACTTGTACTGTCTGTAATTTTCTTATGCACTTGCATACAACATTGAAAGATGAGCTTATGCAGCTGTCTGTAAGAGAAAGTGTACCTATTGAGTAACCACATTTTATTTACACTATTTTTTTCTTAATCATCTTGCTGCAGTTACTTTGTATTGTTCTAAGAGCTTATATGTGTGAGTAGAACCAGAGAAAGTTACTTCTTAATCAAAGGAATATGTTTATTCCAGCAATGAAAAAATTGCTGCAAACTCTGAAGTTCCTTATAAAATCTCATTTATTTTTTTTTAAAGAGGTGTAGTAAGTATTTGTATAAAAATGTCAATTCAGACTTTTAACTGTATTTCAACAGCATAAAGTGCTCCTAGTGTTATATTAAAACAGCCCTATGAAGATTTCCTATTTCCTTGTTAGTAATATTCTAGCCAATAGTGTGGCAATATTATTTGGGGTTTTTTATAGATAGATAGATAGCAGCCCAGAAGAAAAAAAAAAAAAAAAAAAAAAAAGATGGTGAAAACAAAGGTAAAAATCATAAGTTATTAATTTGATTTGCCTTATTTGAAGGCTTGTGTCCAGGTTCTCAAACTGAATGTCTGTCCTTGAAGGCAACAATTAGGCTCATAATTCTTTTACCATTACCAAGTTCTGAGTGGAAAAAAACAACCAACTAACCAAAAAAACCCAAAACCTGTTCTGTAACTTGGAAGTAACAAACCACTAAACAGAAATGAAAATCACAGAGGCCCTGAGGAGGGCTTTTTTGGTGTTTTTTTTGGGTTTTAATTCACCACAGAAAAAATTAAAGTGGCTCAAAATGAAAACATCGTCCAAGCAATTACTTCCTACCTAGAACTATTTTAAATTCTTTAAAGAAGTTGAAGGTCCATCCCATTTTAATTATATCCTGATGAACTGGAAAACATGTTTTATGCGCAGGTTGCATCTTCTCCAGTTTACCTCCATTTTGTGTAATGCAGCTGGTCATTTCAGTGTAGTGCAGCACTTGTCACTCCTGGTTCAGAGCAAAGATTTATCTGACAAACCTGATGGCAGACAAGCAGCATTTACACTGTGACAACTGATGTGCCATCAGGCTGAGGTTCACAGTGAGAAGGAACTGTGCTTTGAGTTTAATCCTTGCTGTAAAATATCTTTAACTAAAATATATTATTTGGATCACGCAAAGTGTAAATAGTTATGTTTTATATAGACAAGAAAGCTATGGGTAGTTTCAAATCTTTTTTGTTGACTGGAAAATCTCTGCATTCTATCCTGTTAATTATCATTCAAATGCACCTAATTGTATTTTTGAAATATGTTAAATATTTCCAATGCAGAAGAACAATATAGTAATGCATTGCAGCACACACAGCATTGCAGAAGACAAAAGCCTGTGGGAGGGTTTCCTCTTTTCTCTCTGGTCAGGTAGTTGCCAAGAAAATAGTAGTTTAATATTACACAAAATAATAATAACATTTATACTCCATTTATTGACAGGATCCTATGGTAATTTTTAATTGTAAGGCCTAGGATTTTGGATGGTAAATTCTCAAGGAGCTCAAAAACTGTGAAATTTAATACATGAAAATATGTAGGACAGATCACAGCTATGTGTAAGTAAAGCAAAATATACTATAATAGGGTACTAAAAATGCACACTTAATGTTTCTATTTCATTAAATAATTGAAAAACCCTTAGTTTTTCCTTTGTTAAATCCTAAATGTATGCATCGAAGTACATATAAGAAAAATCAGTAAGTATCTTGTACTAAGAATACATCTATTAGCTCTTTTCCTTACACTTAACATGTGTTTTGTCTCTGCGGCTTATTGCGCTAATCAGGTATTTCTGTTGTATTCTGTCTTCCCTGCCTTTTCTTGCTGCTAGTCTCATTTGCATACCTAATTTCGCCTATGTATTTGTCTAGTTTTACATTTTTATATTTGCATTTTACTTCAACTTCAGGATAGTGAGTACTGCTGCTGACTTACTAATTGAGTTGGGGGCATTTCTGTGTTTTTTTTTTAGTATAATGAAGGTAGGAAACATCAGAAATTTAGATCAGAAAGCAAAAAAACCTCTTCATTGTTCCTTGAAAAAGTCAAACATACTTTAAACCTGACTCAAAATTCTTCTTGTAGTCAGAACCTGATAAATGAAATGGAAGAGACTTGGACAAAGAGAAGGAGAAGGAGCATTCACAACTACTTAATCCAAAGGCAGAGTTACTCTAATTTAATGGCTGTAGTAGTTTCTAGAGAAGTGTTTCAGCTGCAGAGAGAGAATGACCATAATATTGACATTAGCACTAAATTCTGCTTGGCTTGTGAAACCACGTGGTCTCCCTTGAGATTACCTGCAGTGATCTTGCAATTTTGGATCTCCAGTTATTCACATAAAAGTACTGGAATATTTTGCAACTCTTCCAGCAGAAAAAAACATGCCAGAATTTATTTCCTTTGTACTGAAACAAGCCTATGAGGGAGTAGCTGAAAAACAGCAATATCCTGGGTATTATGATGGTGTTGTGGTAGAGGAAGAAGATACGTGTGTAGACCTGGAGACTGAGAAGATACCCTGGCCCAGTAATCCTGACATAACCACAATGAGGCTTTCAAAGGCAGGTATTGTATCCTGCAGAATTTCTTCTGTATTCTCTCTCAATGCAGCATGCAGGAGACAAGGGCAGAGGAAATTATCTCCTTCACAGATATATAAGTTCATTTCAGAAGTATTCTCTTTAGAAAAGACATTCAGTTACATAAACATTCATTGCTCAAATTCAACCTAAACTTTTAATTGTCATTTTTAAAGATTTAGAAAGTGTTAAGAGAGATACTAGGAGGAAATAAACAAACAAACAAAACAAAAAACCACCACCAACAAAAAAATTAAAATAAAACAAAACAAAAACAACAAAAAAAACAACAGTACCAAGACCGAGAGCATTAATTAGATTGTACGCTTTTCTGATTCAGTGTCCTGACTATAAATCTATTGAGTTGCTCATAGGAGCAGCTTAAATGGAGGGAAACCTCCTCAGTCCTTTTGAAAAGTACACTTAGGTGTACAGAAATCCCTACTGAGTTTTGAAAACTCTGGGCTGTAAAAGAAAGACTGAGATGGTGGGCAGAAGTACCCATTTTACAGCATGTAGACTCGTCTCATCTAGAAAAGCAGGAATTAATCTTTTTGGGAATTGTCATATTTCAGCTGTTTCCCACTTAACAACCAGGCTTTTTAGACCATCCCATTCTTCTTATGTAATACTGCGTCAGTGTTTCTAAGTTGCTAAATGCCAAACTGTAATTTGATTTTCCCTGGAGGAGCTGGTATTCTACATTTGAGGCACTGCAGAACATGTTTCCTAATTGCCTGTAGGATTGGCTTTAGCATTTGGTCTTTGATTATTCCTAGTTATGAAAAACCACACAAACGATAAGCCTATAATCAATTAAAGAAATAGTAAAAAATCAGACAGCAAGAGGTAGAAGGTTGAAGATTTTTAAAAGCAATGTATTTATGCATATTTTATACCACTTCACCGACAGAATCAGTTCACCCCCTCACAAAAATTCTTGATGCCTTTGCACTTTAATCAGACTTACAATAATACAGTACAGCTGTAGACCTTACCTTGTAAAATATTACTTAAGGCATATGACAGGTATATAGCAAAAGAGTCACCATCTACAAATGTACATTTAATAATCACATATTCTATTACAAATTAAATTCTATCTGAGGGAGCATGAAGTCCAGAAATTTAGTTGGTTAATGGAAAGAGCCCTCTACTTTCTGACACTGTTTGCAATCTGACATATCATCTACCAGCTACAGTCCCCAATTATAAACATTGTTAAAATGGATCCTACACATTAGTTCCTTGGAAAGTGTAATGTAATTCAAATTTTTACTCAACACCGTCTAGACTAAAAGGAGAATCCATTTTTCAAAGTGACAATGAATTATTTAAAATATTTACAATTGTCCAGCAAGAATAGACTACAATCTTTTTAAGGTATTTTCTTACTGATTTGTAATTGATTGCTAGGATATTTTATACCCAGCCATCTACGAATATTCTGATATTTTGCTTTATAGATCTTACTGACTTTTGATTAAATATGTATTTTTAAAAAGTAAATAAAATAGTTTTAATATCAGTGTTTTGTACATCTCTTTATTGCTGATGCACGCGGCAGCGCAGAGCAGAGAGCGGCAGCGGTGTGAGCTGTTCCTTTAAACTGCTGAGGATTTGAGAGAGAGCCGGGCTTCCCGGAGACGGTGAAGACGGGGCAGAGCCAGGAGACCCGAGTCTGAGCGGGAAGCCTGCGAGGGAGAGGAAGGCTGACGTGGCAGGGGGAGTGGCTGTGAACGGCGGCAAGGTTTAAAAAGCGGCCATTTGGCAGCCTCCTCTGAGCACGCGGCAGCGCAGAGCAGAGAGCGGCAGCTGCCTCCAGAGGGCAGGCGGGGAGGGAGCAGCGGGTGCCTTCTCACAAGAAAAGCAAACTAGTAGCTGGATAGATCATGGTCACAACGCGGCCAAAAACCATAGTGAAAAAGAATGTGGGGACTCAGACAGAGCTCCCAAGCAGGCATGCAGCAGTGCAGGTCTCTGGCTGCAGTGAATGCCTGAGCCTGGCACTGGTACCAGAGGGAACCAGTGACACCGCATGTGTGCGGTGTGAGCAAGTAAATGATCTCCTCAGGCAGGTGGTTAATCTGACAGAGGAGGTTGAAAGACTGAGAGCCATTAGAGATTGTGAAAGTGAAATAGATTGGTGGAGTCATACCCTGACGCAGGGGCAGATCGAGGAGGTTGAGAAAGTGACGGATCCCCTCCCCTCCTGTCACCAGACAGATGGAGAGGACTTAGGAGATATGAAGGAATGGAAGGAAGTCCGACCTCGGAAAGGCAAGAAAAAATCCTCCCAACCCCTTCCACCCTCCCAATTGCCCTTGAAGAACAGATATGAAGCCTTGGAAATTCAGGGACAGGAAAATGAAGTTGGAGGGGTAGACTTATCTAGTGAAGCACCTAGGACTCGTCAGTCACCCCGAGTCCTTAGGACTTCTTCAATCAAGAAGGAAAGGAGAGTAATTGTGGTGGGTGACTCCCTTCTGAGGGGGACAGAAGGGCCCATCTGTCGACCGGACCCATCCCACAGGGAGGTCTGTTGCCTCCCTGGGGCTCGGATTAGAGATGTTAAAAGGAAACTCCCTAATCTTGTGGGTTCCTCTGATTACTATCCACTGCTGATTTTTCAGGTTGGCAGTGATGAAATTATCACAAGAAATGTAAGGGCAATGAAGAGTGACTTCAGGGCCCTAGGACGGCTAGTTAGGGGGTCTGGAGCGCAAGTAGTGTTTGCCTCCATCCCTCCTGCAAGAATGGATGGGGAGGTATATAGGAAGAGTTTGCAAGTCAATGAATGGCTAAGAGATTGGTGTCAAAGACAGGGTTTTGGTTTTTTTTGATCATGGGATGCTATATGAGACACCTGGCCTGGTGGTGGCAGGTGGGATGCACCTGTCCCAGAGGGGGAAGAGGCTTTTGGGGCAGGACTTAGCAGGGCTCATTGAGAGAGCTTTAAACTAGATGTGAAGGGGGAAGGGGAGAAAACTGGGTCTGTTAGGGACAAGCACAAGAGGAACGTACCAGGGCCTGAAAGCAGGTGGTCTAAGGAGGATTTAGTCCCACCAGTGGGCTCTGTTTGTTTCCTGAAATGCCTGTATGCTAATGCACGCAGCATGGGGAATAAGCAGGAAGAGTTAGAGGTCAGTGTGTGGGCTAAGGGTTATGATCTGGTAGCAATAACAGAGACGTGGTGGGACAGGTCACATGACTGGAATGTGGCCATGGATGGTTATGTGCTTTTTAGGAAAGATAGAGCGGGGAAGCGAGGTGGTGGAGTTGCTCTTTATGTGAGAGAGCAACTAGAATGTATTGAGTTTTGTGCAGGGGCTGATGAGGGGCAAGTTGAAAGTCTGTGGGTAAGAATTAAGGGGCAGGCTGGTGTGGGTGATACAGTTGTGGGGGTCTACTACAGACCTCCTGATCAAGGCGAGGAAGTTGATGAGGCTTTCTACAGGCAGCTGAAAGTAGCCTCACAACTGCAGTCCCTAGTCCTCATGGGAGATTTTAACTACCCCAATATCTGCTGGAAGACTCACACAGCCAGCCTTTCACAGTCTAGGAGGTTCCTCCAGTGCATTGATGATAACTTCTTAATGCAAATGGTGGACAAGCCGACTAGAAGAGGAGCGCTGCTGGATCTTGTACTCACCAACAAGGAGGGCCTTGTTGAAGCAGTGGTGGTCAGTGGCAGCCTTGGCTGCAGTGATCACGAGATGGTGGAGTTCAGGATCCTGTGTGGAAGGAACAGAATACCCAGTAGGACCAGAACCCTGGACTTCCACAGGGCAAACTTTGGCCTCCTCAATCAACTGTTAAGGGAAATCCCATGGGACAGGGTGCTAGAAGGTAAAGGGGCTCAAGACAGCTGGTCAACATTCAAGGACCACTTCTTGCAAGCACAGGATCAGAGCATCCCAATGGTTAGGAAATCTAGTAAGGGAGCTAGGAGACCAGCATGGTTAAAAAAGGAACTGCTGGGCAAACTTAAGTGGAAAAGGAAAATCTACAGATCATGGAAGGAGGGGCTGGTCACTTGGGAGGAATATAGGGCTGTTGTCAGAGGATGTAGGGAGGCAATTAGGAAAGCTAAGGCTTCCTTGGAACTTAACCTTGCAAGTCAGGTTAAGGATAATAGGGCTTTTTCAAATACATAGCTAACAAAGCTAACACTAGAGGCAATATTGGCCCACTGTTGAATGAGGTGGGAGCCCTGGTGACAGAGGATATAAAGAAGGCAGAGGTGCTGAACGCCTTCTTTGCCTCTGTCTTTACTCCTGCAGGATTTCCCCATGAGCTCCAGACTCATATAGCCGCAGAAGTAGTCAAGATAGATGAGGAGTTTGACATAGTAGATGAGGATTGGGTTAGGGATCAGTTGAGTAATCTGGACATCCATAAATCGATGGGTCCAGATGGAATGCATCCAAGGGTGCTGAGGGAGCTGGCGGAGGTCATTGCTAGGCCACTCTCCATCATCTTCGGTAAGTCATGGGTAACAGGAGAGGTGCCTGAGGACTGGAGGACAGCAAATGTCACACCAGTCTACAAGAAGGGCAAGAAGGAGGACCCGGGTAACTATAGACCGGTCAGCCTCACCTCCATCCCTGGAAAGGTGATGGAACAACTTGTTCTTGTCTCTATCTCTAGGCATATCAAGGACATGGGGGTCATCAAGAGCAGTCAGCATGGTTTTATCAAGGGTAAATCATGTTTGACTAACCTCATAGCCTTCTATGAGGAAATTACTAGGTGGATAGATGATGGTAGAGCGGTAGATGTGGTTTATCTGGATTTCAGTAAGGCATTTGACACCGTCTCCCACAGCATCCTTGTAGATAAGTTGATCAGGTATGGGTTTGGTGATCAGGTAGTGAGGTGGATCAGGAACTGGTTGATGGGAAGGAGTCAGAGAGTTGTAGTCAATGGGGCAGAATCTGGTTGGAGGTCTGTGACTAGTGGAGTCCCTCAGGGGTCGGTACTGGGACTGGTGTTGTTCAACATCTTCATCAACGACCTGGATGAGGGTATAGAATGTACCCTCAGCAAGTTTGCTGATGACACTAAGCTGGGAGGAGTGGCTGACACACCAGAAGGCTGTGCTGCCATTCAGAGAGACTTAGACAGGCTGGAGAGTTGGGCGGGGAGAAACATGATGAAATTCAACAAGGGGAAGTGTAGAGTTTTGCATTTGGGGAAGAACAACACGATGTCCCAGTATAGGTTGGGGGCTGACCTGCTGGAGAGTAGTGTAGGTGAAAGAGACCTGGGGGTCCTGGTAGACAGGAGGATGACCATGAGCCAGCAATGTGCCCTTGTGGCCAAGAAGGCCAATGGCATCCTGGGGTGCATTAGAAAGGGTGTGGTTAGTAGGTCAAGAGAGGTTCTCCTCCCCCTCTATTCTGCATTGGTGAGGCCGCATCTGGAGTATTGTGTCCAGTTCTGGGCCCCTCAGTTCAAGAAGGACAGGGATCTGCTTGAAAGAGTCCAGCGCAGAACCACAAAGATGATTAAGGGAGTGGAACATCTCCCTTATGAGGAAAGGCTGAGGGAGCTGGGTCTCTTTAGCTTGGAAAAAAGGAGGCTGAGGGGTGACCTCATCAATGTTTACAAATATGTAAGGGGTGAGTGTCAGGGAGATGGAGTTAGGCTCTTCTCAGTGATGACCAGTGATAGGACAAGGGGTAATGGGTGTAAATTGGAGCATAGGAGGTTCAAGGCGAATATCAGAAAAAACTTCTTTACTGTGAGAGTGACAGAGCACTGGAACAGGCTGCCCAGGGAGGTTGTGGAGTCTCCTTCACTGGAGACATTCAAAACCCGCCTGGATGCGTTCCTGTGTGATGTGCTCTAGGTGACCCTGCTCTGGCAGGGGGGGTTGGACTAGATGATCTTTCGAGGTCCCTTCCAACCCCTAGGATTCTAGGATTCTATGATTCTATGATTCTATGAGACTACACACGAATTTCCGTTTTATGTTATGAAAGTCAACAAAAGATAAATGTGTATTCATTCAGGCAATGCAAGAGGATTCAAAATACCAAATCGCTCTCATTCTGCTGCTGGCTTTTCTGCATTGCAAGGATTAGCTCCTCCACTTACGTTGTTTATTTTCTCACATAGTGCAGACTAGAAAACAGTCTTGCATGCATTTCAAAATTTCTTATGAATAGTTACCAGAGGAAAAGAAATATCCTTCATTATTGATGACAAAATGACTCCTTTCCAACTAGGTTAGTTACAAATTACCAATGAAAATAGTATTGAATAGGTAAAAATGTTTTACAAGAGATCATAGCCACTTTATTCTGATTTTTGCTTTCAAAGTATAATGCATGGCTTTTAAAAGATTGGTTTGCCAAATGATTTAGGTAGACTTTGGAAAAGTTCAAATATATTATATGCAAAACAATTTTAAAATTATTCTCATTAGGCTTCTCTAAAATGAATCAGTTTAATTAAATTTCCAGCAAGTTTAATTTTCTTTTAATAGACAAGATTATAAGAAGTATCAGGAATATAAATTTGAAGAGAAATGTACAACAAACAAACACCAAAACCACTTTCCAAATTATTTCAGTCTTCTCTGACCTCAGTATTGCTAGTCCTGCTGATGAGAAAAATAAGTGAAACTTCATTTTGACAAAGAGACAGATAAATTGTTTCTATACTAAAAACTAATACCTACAATTGGTTACATTGTCACTATAAACCATTGCCATATAGACCATTCCTCATATCCAGTGGCATTCTTCAAGTGTTTATTTTGCAATCAAAGACATTTAAAGTGCTGTATCAGCTATGAGTAATAATGTCTCTCTGACTCTACAAAGTAATCTCTCTGATGTCTGATTCTAGAAAATCAGAAAAAAATAAGGGAGAAACAGGTCAAATGCAGGAATTCATAAAGGATCTTTTATTACACAAACATATTTAGCTAGGCATCTGCACACTCAATCACAGACACAGTAGAAACTGTATCCTTTGCTTTAATCCCACATTAAGCCTATTGTAATAATCTGAGAGCTAAGATTATTAGCCCCCAAACCTACATATTGTTTTATCATCACTGAGAAGGCTGGAGAAGTTTGCATATTCAATAGCAAGGTGATATTGTTAAGAGAGAGGTAGTGGAGTAATGACACAAAGAGGTTGAGGGGGAATGGAGTAGAAAAGAAGTCGGATCATCCACGTTGGATGTTTATGCACATGACTTGGCTATTCCTTATACTAAGGAATTTTACCATTTCCTCATTGGTAAAATATCTAAGCACAGAAGTGAGGTAGGTACAAAGTGAAGATTTTGACTATAGATTATAGAATCCCACGTAACTTTTACATTTCTGTACTTTACAGACAGTCAGTGTCAAGACCCATTTGAACTGGGATGGGGCCTACCTAGTATCAAGGATATGAACACTACAAAAGTAGAACAGAGTTACTATACTGCTGCAATGTAATTGGAATAAATCTCAGGTATCAAAAGGAACAAAAAAATTTCATTCATGTAACTAATACTAATTGTATTGGACTTGTTATACCAACCTCCCTCAGTTATGCCTATACAATGCTATTGTGACTAATGTTTGTTGGAGTCAGCAGGGTCACTCAAAAACATACAGTTAACAATATCATAAAACAAGTTCATAAAGATAATAGTCTATTTTTAATTCATGAACCAAGAAAGATATATTTACTGAATATAAAAAAAGACTGACATTTGTTCAATGACTTCCTTAGAACATTAACGTCCCCAAGACTGTACAGTTCAACCTTGACTGAAGAAAATGTATGCTTTAGTTCTTGATACCTTAAAAGCTATCACAAGAAGAGCAAGCTAGAAGGCTTTTATAAAGCCTTATTTATTCATTGAGAATACACTGTTTGTTATCTTAATGGCATCTATGAAAAACTGTGCATCACTATCTATCCCTATTAAATCTACCTTCATATTTCTACCCTCTCCTCTAAACTCCATTTGGTGAAGTTGATGAGGCTGAATAAAGACTGTAATAACAGGATTTAATGGGTATAGTATCTGTGGGTAGACAAGGTCATAAGTGTTAAGTAAGTAGCAGCTAAGGTAAAAGAAAGAAGCACGGTCTTAAACAGATCAAAACCTTGCAAAGAGCTATTGTTAGTTAACATCCAATTCACTTGCTCAGTGAATGAAATTCTTTATTCATAAAAAAAAAAGTAAAACTACATTGTTATTTCTATAAGCTTGTTCCTTTCCTTGAATTTTCCATCAAATGTCTTGCTTAGACAGCTAAATGTTTATAAAGGCAAAGATTAACAAAAACAATTGTGTAACTAATTGCCTTTGGTTATCGTTAGAAGTTATGATTTTAAATCCTTTTGCGAAGCTGGGATTCTGCAGATATTGTGAGTAATCCTTTATATAATATGTAATTTAAGGGGCTTGTATTTTCAATTTTCTTCTATTTCCTGACCAGATAGTTTAAACCTGAGCTAACTGAACTTTCTGAAGTGTAGCACAGTGCAGTGTCAAAGTTAATATTTCACATATAGTATTAAATGTAAGCAATATTGCCAACTTGACACAAGCCATTCAGTTAATTTTATTTTATATATGAGTATTTTCCTTTTTAGAGGATTGAGTAATCATAATTTTTCCGAAGAAAGAAATTTCATCTGAATAGTCATGCTCTTATTTGTTATCCTCTCATATTGTAATATAAATAGTACTTAGCATAGGAGTCCGAGGATGAAGATCATCTATTTTGTCAGGTTATTTTATCAATAGTGCTACTAAAACAATAATAATAAATTTCTCTCTTACAAATATCCCAGTTTTCATATATAACCATTCTTCCTCTCCTGCTCTTCCTTCTCGTCCTCCTCTCACCTAGCTCACAAGCATTAAAACTCCTCTCTTCCTCTGAATGCTTGTACCATTGCTATTCTTGAGCCAGACTGCTCTTTATCCTCCCATCTACAGTTGCTTCCTCCGTTTCTATGTCCAACACACATAGTTTTTACTTTGCAGTATTAGCTGTATACATAGAATTCAGTGGATCACCATTAAATGTATTGGACTATTAACCCACATTAGCCAAAGCAGCATACAAAGTTACTAACACAAGGGCTAAAATGAACTAACATTCATTAGAATATGATCAGAAGCAAGAATTATAGCCTAATAATAGATGGGTTTCAGGGAGAAGGTATGAAGTGAAAGGAAAATAATTATATTTGATGCGAGCAGCACTAATAAGGGATCAAACTAAACATTTGAATCATAACCTCCTAATACAACATTCACTTCATTTTGAGTATGTACTTTGCAAACATGTAATATCCTACTTGGCATTGCTTTTGGTTGATTAATTCTCTCTAGGTGTAAGTCAGGCACTTTCATTTACATGCTTCAATACACATACTCATCAGTCAAGTAATTACATGCTTTTTTCCCCTAATCTTTTCAACTACCAAGAGCTGGATTGAATATATGGATAATACAATAGAGAGGTAAAACATCCTCCCAATCTGTTTATTACAGTAACTAGAGATAATACAGTAGCAGTGCATAACAGTAATGTACCAGATACTTTGCTGGTCCAGTGATTTCATGAGCAAGGTCAGTCCCTGGGTAATGATCTGGTCCTATGTTTAATTAGTGACTTGCTCAGCCATGGCAAAGAAGTAACTTGCTATACAAAACAAATAAAAAGAGAAACAGTATTTCCAAATTATTAAGGAACAAGTGGAACTATTATGGATCTTCGCACTTTCCCCATGGGTTTGAATTCTCTCGTAAGACAGCCAAACAATGTTGCATCTTGATAACAGCTGGGTGAAATCAATAGAAAAATTGTCATATCAGTTAATGAGAGTTCTTGGATATAGTTGGGTTGTTTGTTGTGGTGTTTTGGGTTTGTTTGTTTGAATTTTTTATTATTTTGTAGATTTATTTTTGTTTTTTACTAGATGAGTGTTTTCTGTTCTTTCTCTACCAAGATACTTCAGTATCCTCATGATCAATGCATGAAAAAGAAAATATTTCATAGTCTTGCATGCAAACTCAGAAGAGATTTTTTTCCCTTTGTGTCTTTGTTCTCCAAAGTCTCTGGATGCAACAGTGGAAGCCTGCTAGATGCCAGCCAACTGCAAGTGTTTAATGCACAATGCAATAAGCTTCCTAAGGTTGTTATGTCTGACACTTTTGAACAATCTGTATGCTAAGGTTAAACTAACTCCATTTGCAGTGATGATCGCTATTTCATTAGAAATAGGAAAACTTCATAATAAACTTTGTCAAGACACAACACTCCAGATACTTCTGTGGTACAGAATGAAAAATAATTTGAACTAAACATTGTGTGTCTTGATCTCATATGCAATAGTATCTCTAGCTTTACGTATCTACTGTCAATTTGGTCCAAGATTCACATTAAATCAGTCAATGTTCACTAAAAGAAATAGAAGAATATCAATAAAAGAAAATCAGTCTGCAAAAAAATCTAAACAATTCCTTTTAAATCATGTAGGTACTTAGAGAAATTTTAAGCCATAAGTTCCAAAACAGTTCAGAAATTACTTGGGAAAGGCAGTCACTGTACAGAGAAATTTTACAGTTTTAAATTTAGATTCTGGAGATCTGACTACTGTCTCCTTTAAGTTAATTAAATTTTTAAATCCATTAAAATTCATTAAATTCAAGTTCATAAAGTTCATTAAATTCAACACTACACAAAAGTAGTTCACTGTTTCCATAATACTAAGGCTTTTTTTACTAAAATAAATAAATTGAGCATCAGTAAATTAAACTATTAAAAGGGTCCAATATGCTGAGCTGACTCTCCTCATAAGGAAGTCTGTGGTCTTCCTGGAGCCTGGGTTAAGGATATCACTAGGAAACTTCCCAGCTTGGTACAGTCCTCAGATTATCATTCGTTACTGATCTTCCGTGCAGGTGTCGGAAGAAGCTGAGACTCATATTCCAAGAGCAATCAAAAGGGACTTCAGGGCCTCAGGACTATTGGTGAAGGAATTGGGGGTCCAGGTTATTTTTTTCCTCTCTCCTTCCAGTTTAATGCAGTGACATTGGATGGAACAGATGGATCCAGTCTATTAATACATGGCTCCATGACTGGTGTCACTGCCTCAGTTTTGGGTTTTTTTAATACTGGGATGGCCTAAACAGCACTAGGCTTTCTGGCATCAAATGGAAGAAACCTTTCTCAAAGGGGAAGAGGGTCTTTGCCCACGAGATCGCAGGGCTGATCAACAGAGCTTTAAACTAGATGTGAAGGGGGAAGGGAATAATAATATAAAAAATAAAATGGACCCCACCAGAAATAAGGCTGGGGGAAACATGCAGGGGTTTCTAGGATTGTGCGTTAGCGACGACCCTCAGTCTGCCATTTCAGCGGAGGCAGGGAAAGGAGTTACTAGGGGCAGCAATCATGCAAGGGATATTAACCATTTAGAAAACACAAAAACACCCAAGAAGGACCAGGTAGGAATTGAGGGCCCCACCCACAAGAAGGTGCTGGGGTCATTAGCCCATCTGAAGTGCATCTATACCAATACACACAGTATGGACAACAAAAGGAGCTAGAAGCCTTGAAGCACAGGGAGAATTATTACATAGTGGCAATCACAGAAATCTTGAGATAGTTCACACAACATCCTGGCTTGTATCAGAAATATTGTGGCCAGCAGGACTATGCAAGTTACTGTTCCCCTGTAATTGACTCTGGTGACACTGTACCTCGATTACTGCATTCAGTTTTGGGCTCCTCACTACAGAATGACGTTGGGCTACTAGAGCCTGCCCAAAGAAGGGCAATGAAGCTGATAAAGGGTTTGGAGCATATGTCTTATTAGAAATGGCTGAGGGAGCTGGGGTTGTTTAGCCTTAGAGAAAAGGAGGCTGAGGGGAGACTTTGTTGCTCTCTGCAGCTACCTGAAAGGAGGTTATAAAGAGGTGGGGATCGGTCTGTTCAGTGAAGTTACCAGTGATAGGACAAGAGGGAGTGGCCTCAAGTTGTGCCAGGAGAGGTTTAGATTGGCTGTTAGAAAGAATTTCTTCACCAAAGGGGTTAAAAGGCTTTGGAACATGTCGCCCAGGGCAGTGGTGGAGTCACCATCCCTGGAGGTATTTAATAGTCATATAGACATAGTACTTAGGGCTATGGTTTAGTTAAGGACTTGTCAGTGTTAGGCTAGTGGTTGGACTCAACGATCTTGAACGTCTTTTCCAACAAAGGTAATTCTGTACTTCTGTGATTCTGTGAAAAGTGGTCACTTTCAAAATAAAGAGTAGTAGTTCTCTTCTCAAGAATATTAACATATATTTTTTTCTATCTCTGTCAATATTATTACTGTCAATGTATTTTACAGTTAATCAGATTATTTCTTTCAGAAGCATGAGCATTTATATTCCAAGTAGCGCAGGATTTTTTTCAGGGAAGAAGTGTATTGAAGCAGTTGAAGCAGTAAAAAAACCACTCAAAAATCAGCAAAGAGCTTGCTCAAACCAAAACAGTAGGATCCATTGTTTTGAGTCTTTACCCATAAGATCAGTCTTATAAAGCATTTTAAGTTACACCTAGGGTTATGCTGAATTTAGTTATACTTCTCATTGTGAAGAAAGAAATTTTAAGGGTTCAATTTCTATTATATGGTACTATATTCTATAATTGTGCTCATAAAAATATAAGTAATAGTCTAAAAAAGACAAAGGTCTGATATAAAATACACCAAGGTCAAAAGAAGAAACTGTGCTAGGTTTCAAAGAAATCTTAAATTAGTAGCCTGCTTTACAGAGTGATGAAACAGCCATTAACTCATCAGAAATCTTAAGTTATTAATAAAACTGATATGCTACTTGTCAGCAAAAGAAGGTTATAAATGCACTTTTTAAACACTAGCTAGTTTTTATTCTTAATAATATGTAAAAAGTTAGCCATGGGAAATCATGAGTTATATAATTAGACCTTTCCAGGTGCTTGTTTTAATCTTACTTGTATATACTGAGATTAAACGTAGCTCTAAAGATGCAGGAGAGTTATTCCAGGCTGATGGAGAGGTTAGGTTATCATGTAATCATATAATATGAAAATATATGAAATATGAATTTCAATGAGGGACAACTAAAATGTATAACAAGAGCCGTTCAAGATGAGAATTCCAAAAGTTTTCTTTTTTAGAAACGAAGTTTAGCTCTCCCATGTGAAAATACATAGAATAAAATGCTTTAAAACAATATTGTCTATTGCAAACATTACTCTAAAAAATAATTGTCAGTGATAAATTATATTATGGATGGAGGAGATTCAGTAACCCTTATCCATAAAAAACGTTTGTTTAAAATAGTTTTGTTTATTTATGGACCATATTTTAAAACCATTTTTCAATCAGTCCTCCTTTTAGTTATTCAAATTCATACCTGATAGTAATCCCAAGGAGGCTAGTGTCATTCTAAAGATGCTTCTGATTAAATATCTACATAAACATCTTGCAAACTTAGAGCCCAACAGCGACATATAAAGAATTACCTGAGAGGTTTTCAGAGATGTGATTTGGAGAAATCATAAAGGTCTGACAAAGTCCCACATGACCAAGCATCTCCCAAAAGCAGTGAAATAACTCAGATACAGTGAATTTCTTTGCAGTTACATTTGTTGAAGATATGGCCGTTAGCATTTACACAGTTCATTTATAAAAGATCAGAATTTAGCCCAGTTTTAAAGGTGAGACAACAGAAACAGTCCTGATGTCAGTACAACATTTCTGTATTTTTACAGCAACTGCTGTGGCTTTGTTAGTCTTTCTGCCTCAGCCAGAGCCCACAGGTATTGTTCAGAGTTTATTTACACCATCCTATAAGCAATTGCTGTGGAATTGACTGCTCAAAAGTCTCATCTGCTCACAGGTAATTCCAGGCATATCTCTCAAGGGGGGACTGTAATGAGAGTGAAAATGAAATAGTCCAGTGATGATACAGAAGAAGAAGACAGAGTCAGTGGTGAGAACACAAGCAGAGACATGAGTGGTCATCCTGAATTCAAAATGAAGTAAACTTTTAGTTTCAGAAAGACTGAGCTTCATACTGGTAATTGTCTTTAGAACTGGCTCAAGCAGAAAAAATTTAATTTAAAATTAATTGAGAGTATAAATTTAGGTTTCCTCGTATAAATAAGAGCCAGAATTCATGCAGACATTAGTTATTAGTGATGATTTTTCTTTTAATTTGGGCCACTCAAACAATCTTCACACCAGAGTCTTCACACCAGTTTATTAATGATTGCACTTTAACTGATCATTTTAGAGAAATTTCAATATTAGAATGACAATAAAAATATAAGACTGAAAGAATGTTGAGAAACTCCCTTATCTGAGAAGCCATATTAAAAATATGGAGGTCTGTATATTTGGCACCACATATTTCTATGAAGTTCAGTGCCCTACTGAAAGAGAAATAAATTATGATGATTCTTCCAATGCCATCCCATTCTATTTACTTAAGGCTAGTGCTGCTTTAAATAAATAAATTGTCCAATGGAAAATTCACCAGTGTCCCAAAGGGACAGTGCAAGATAGATACAATACTAAAAGGTACATCTTGATTCAATCTGTCAGAAAACTGTTTAAATGAAGCTACTCTGAGCTCCAGGCTGTCAGAGCTGGATTGCTTCTGCCTACCTGAGCAAATCTCACTCGGGTATCTCTACAGTAAATGTAGTCTTGAGTATAACCACATTTAAACGTAAGTGGCTACACTTTTGAACAATCCAAATGATTTACAGTCACTGTTAGTGAAAGTAATGCATGTCACAGTTTAAACAGTTTAGCCTGCAGCCTCTCAGAATTCTCTCCCAGCAAAACTAGGACAATGGGGTGTTGAAGGCTGATGATAAAACCCAGTTTTAATTAATCACAATTGCAGGCATGTGCCCTGCATGGTCCTTTACTGAAATCAGAGTATTAGTGTAAGGTTCTTTATCTTAGAAGTAAAGGGTTTTCTGTACTTTAAATAATTGTATTTATCTTGTATTTATCGCTAAGATACTATCTCTAATAACACCTTAGCATCCTTCAACATCACAAAGTACAAAACTTTAGCAAAAATGTTAAGGTAGTAACCAAATATAAGTGTGAGTGCAGTGTCCATAACACCACATTAAGACTAACTGGTGTTTTCAAAACAGTAGATTATTATAAATGCCTATATCAAAGTCATTCTTTAGAAGTTCAGCATATTCAGAGCCAGTTATCTTCTATACAAAATGTCAATTTTTAAAAAGAAAAACCTCAATGCTAATCATCCCCAAAATGACTTTTGGTGTTATGTAAATATTAACCCTTTCTGTAATACAAGTTAGAAATATATTTACAACAAAGTTTTCCTCACATAAATATTTCAAAAAGGAAAAAAAGAGCATGTCTCTTAACTGAAAATGTATTTGTTTTCTAATAATTTCTATTCTTAACTTGTTTTTAAAACCAGAAAACTTTAACCTATCAAACTTCTTTCTTCCCTCCTCCCTCCTTCCTCCAGGAAGGTAACCTTACACTGACTGATTTATGCCAAAACAGTGAATTATATTTGTATTCCAAATGTCAGATTTACATGTTCTGGGTACTTACTTATAGATACTTTTATCTCTCCATGCTAAATGGGATTTTTCTCATACTTCAAAGCTTGGATAGTTTTCTTGGAAAAAAACAAGGAAATAGAAATTTTCATATTATTGTAGATATATTTGGGAAAGCTTGATGTTAAATTTCATGGTAATGTATGGCCAAGCATGACCTTATTTTAAAATGTAAATCTTGGTTGTACATACTTTTGTACATGCAAGTGAAGTCTAGTGCGCACTGGTTGTTTCTGGTTTTCCTTTTGGTTTTTTGGGTTTTGGTGTTTTTTTTTATTTTTTGGTGCCTTCTAAGGCTGACTGTGATAGTAACTGACCTTTTAATAACATACTAAGTTTATTTAAGCCTTAAATATATGCTGGAATCTTAAAAGTATTAAACTGTTTGCTTTCAGGCATGAACTAGCAGCTAACAAACTGTCTTTTGATGCAACGCAGCCACCTGATCAGTTTTGGTCAGCCAAAACCTGGAGACATTCATAATACCAGAGATATATGTCCCAAAGATATGTCCCAAAACCACTTTATAATCTAATAAAATTAGAAATTAAGTAAAACATTCTCCTTAGTGGTACCTGCAGCTTTTAGCAAAGAACCAGCACAGGATACTAAAGAAGCCAATAGTAGAGGATAAGCAGGTTTAGAAAGTAAGGTGATTCTATAGAAGCTTTATGGCAACTGGATGCTCCAGTTAATTAACTAAAATGTGCACTTCAACAGAGAATGAACTATGTTTTCAAAAATTGAGAAGAGTTCTTTATAAATAAAAAGCTCCAAAAGCATTCAAAATGTAAGAAAACCAATTCAGCTTCTTCACTGCAGCTGTGACTACTAGGAAGGATATGTAAGACTGACTCCAGTTCCAATATTATTAAATACTGAAACTCACTCTGGTGGCATACTTAAAGATGGCATTGTATTTCTCTGGATTTGTATCAGTAGGATGAATTTGTGAGAACTCATTAGTATTAATATACCATGTGGTCATACAGCTGGAAAAAATGATCTTCCTTGCTTTCTCATGCCATAAGCCTCAGTGGATGTCCCTGAGTCATAGTAAATTTATGAAGAATACAAGAGTTTGGCTGCCTACCAGAGATACTGGAATATTTAATTATGTGAAGTGCTCAGTTAGCCATGTGGCCATTACAACAAAAAAGCATTGAAAGACAGCTCTCAAAGAATTTTTCGTGTTTTGAATACACTTTCTCAGCCCAGTCTCTTCCCCCTTAAGATTGTTTCGAGCTTCTCCAGAGGCTAGTTAATTTGAATGAAGTAGAATCACTTTTAATCAAACATTTTTAAAGAGAATATTACTCTAACTCTTACTGAGAAATATTATGCTCAGTATAATATTTTCCTGAATTCCTCAGGACTTGCATTTACTTTTTTAAGCCAAGTGCTATTTTGGAGACCCTAATACAAACTCTATGGGGTTCAGCAACCAAAACAGAATGTGCAGTGCCTGAGCTGGCCCAGGGTTTTGAGGTATCCACATGACACACACCTATGGCAGACCTGGGCTTTTCTCTACCACCAGCTGGACACCAGGCACTGTGCATTATGGAATCTCAAATGACAGTCAGCAGTCACATTACAGCAATTCAATCCTTATTGCTTGGTTAAAAATCAAGCTTTCAACTAGAAACAAGGTTGTTTAAAATTGTGTTCCACAGAGGCATTTGTACCTTCTCTTCATCCTGTTATCACATAATCTAGAGTATTACCTCATTTTATCATACAAATTTTGTTTTAATGCAAACACTTCCTCAAAATATATTTACCAAACTTTTCAGTGGGATTTCACAATGTACCTGTGCCACTGTGACTATTTATTTACCATTTGTTAACAGAGTCTTACAGGACATAGGCAACAGAGAAATTCTAAATCTTACAGAAAGCACAGTCAAATGAAGTACACATAACATTTTTTTTATGCACAGCATCTTGTAAAGACCAGAGACAAGAATTTAATGCAAGTCAAATTCACATTTTAACAGTCTGACAGCATATATTATGATATATAGGAAATTTTCAACAGCAATACAGTTTAAAGAATTTTTATAAAAAAACCTATCCTAGCATTTACTAATTTTCCCTGATATTTTGCTCACCCTTCCAGTGTCCCTCTGCGTCCTACACTTTACAACATTGATGTACTTTCTTACCCTAACCTCCTTCCTTTCCCTGCTCCTAGGGAAGGGGTGAAAGCTGCCCCACAATCCCTCTCTACCCAAACAGACAATTCATCAGCGACTACCTGGATATGTCAGCCCCCGCCCTGGTGGTACTCACAGAGCTGGAGCTCAGACAGGCTGGGCAATGGGCACTTGGCCATGGGCACCCGGTAAACCAAGCTCAGCCACGCTCAGAACATTGGCAGCTGAGCCACCACCAGTGCCCACATGTGCAGGGCAGCCCACAGATTTTGGCCTTCTGCTAGTAATGGCAAAAAATGGGTTCAACACCATCGTAGCTAGTAAATTAATTGGCATTAATACTATTTTGGTTTCTGTTAACAATCTTCATGAAAAAAAAAAAAGCAATAACAAACAAAACCCCTACATTTTGTCCTACAAATATAAATAACAACTGTATATTTTTGCATAATGTAATGATTCTTGCATAATAGCTAAGGTGGTTAATTCCCTGATGTCTTCTAAGAATCTGTTAGAATATGTTAAAACTGTGTTTGTAATACTAGCCATTTGAGTTACATTTTAAATAATTTATTATGTGTATAGGCCGTTAGTAGAGACTGGTAGAACACTGGATTAGAATCTATCATGAAGTGTGGGCTACCAATGGTAAGTTTAAATCAAAACTGATAAAACTATCAGTCCCTTTGAAATTCTTCTCTGAAATTCTTCTACTTTACTACTTGAATTTTAATCATAGTGAAATACACAAAGTGCGCTATGTTTTCCAGATTTGTTAAGAGTGCAGTAAGCCTGGTTTTGATCATTACAGACAAAGCAGATGCCTGTATGAGACTAACAAGGGAGTTGGTGAGTATTTGCCTAAGTGCCAGTTAAATACCATTGAAGTTATATGTTATACTCTGATGACCTAGCTAAAGAAACGTTAATTATAACCAGCTTCTTTCTGACATTGTCACATGAGGCTAAAAGCTACAGACCTCCCATGGAAAATAAATGAATATGCTATTTCAGTCACACGTGTGTCTGAAGTGTCAACTATTAACATTCATTCTGGAATTCACAAGATAGTATGAACATTTCCAAATAGGAAAGTATGTATTTCACACATGCCAACAGAAAAAGAGAGAGCTGAGCTGCAATAACAAATGTAGACTGAGGACGTAGACACAAGTCCATGGGATCTGATGAGATGCATCCCAGAGTCCTGAAGGAATTGGCTGATGTAGTTGCCAAGCCACTCTCCCTAATATTTGAAAAGCCATGGCAGTCAGGGGAAGTCGTAGTGACTGGAAGAAATGAAACATTACACCCGTTTTTAAAAAGGCTAGAAAGGAGGACCCTGGGAACTACCAACCTGTCAGCCTCAGCTCTGTGCCTGGGAAAATCATGGAACAGATCCTCCTAGAAGACATACTAAGGCACAGAGAGGACAGGGAGGTGATTCAGGACAGCCAGCATGGCTTTACCAGGAGCAAATCCTGCCTGACCAACCAAGTGGCTTTCTACAATGGAGTGACAGCATCAGTGGACAAGGGAAGACCTATGGATGTCATCTGTCTGGACTTCTGCAAGGCCTTTGACAAGGTCCCCCACAACATCCTTCTCCCTAAGTTGGAGAGATATGGGTTTGATGGGTAGACTGTTCAGTGGATAAGAATTGTCTGGATGGTCACAGCGAGAGGTTAGTGGTCAATGGCTCGACGTCCAGATGGAAAATGGTGAAAAGTTGTGGGGTTTTTTTGTTTTGGTTTTGGTTTTGTTTTGTTTTTTATTGTCAAATAAATGTCTTGTACTTTTGGACTTCACAAAATGAGAGGTATAGAGAGATAAACTGAGCTGTTCAAGGCAGGAATGATTAGCCAGTTGGTTCATTGTTAGGAAGTTCTAATATGATAGTAATGGCAATTCTACCATTAAGAGATAGTGTTGTGCTGTTCTGAACATCCAGAGACAATCAGTCAAAGAAAAAAAGAAAATAATAATTGACAGGTATTTGCTGAAAAGGAATATGAATTATCAGATGAAAAGTTCTTAATTTGATAAAGGCAATATGGTCTTAAAAGGGATTAAGGCCAATATATCAACCAATGAAATATGCAGGCTTATTGTTCTAATGGCCAGGATTGTACTGGAATTTTCACTGGAATTCTAGATGCCTGAGTCTTTTTAAGTCCCTCTTCCACCAAACTGTCCTTCTTTTTCTTTAAAAGAAAATCTACAAATAATGTTAATTTTTGGCAGTATATTCAGCATTCCATACATTAAAAATTATTATACAGCAGTCAATCAAACCTGTTTTGTCTTTTCATGAAAGCATGAAACTGAATACCATCACTGGGTAATAGGGAATAGAGCACAAGTCAGCTATAACAAAGATTAAGAAATGTTTTCCACTAAGTACATCTACAGACTAATTCTATAGGGTTGTTTTAGGTTATTTTTTGGTTTTCAGCTCCAAGATTGTTATCCAGTGCTAAATAAATTTTCTAAATGTTTTTATGAAAAAAAAAATATTAAAGATGTTTTATATAAAAAAAAATATTTTCAGAGGAAAGGAATATTTTGGAAGACTACCATTCATCATATTACAATAGGATTTTAACATTTAAACTAACCTATGAGAGAAATTGTTAGAAACCTACTTTTCCATATGTCTTATTTCTTATCTAGGTTTAAAAAATAAATAAAATTAAAATCCCATAGTATATGAAGAAATATAGTTGCTGTATTTTAAGTAAGTAGAATTAAAACCTCAGTACATCATAATAAGTATTAATACTGCTGTATTCTTCAAACATGGGGAAGTTTCAACACTTTTTTTTTTTTTTTAATGAGAAATTCACAGCAGTTAGCAACTGTTAGTAAGGGTACAAGATAAAATACTAACATGTATTTATACACCATAATATATTGCTTCTTCTAAGAACAGACATCTTACATTCATGTTTTATTTTGTGATTTCACTGAAGAAAATGTCATACAATTTTCAGTGGTTCTTGGCCAATACTTGAACAGCTCAACATTAGGAAAATATTAAGTATTTAGCTGTCTTTACTATGTGCACATAAAACTCCCATGGACTCTGATGGTATTTATTACAGGATTAATGAAAATAGATTCCTTAACATGAATCTTTGCCAAGTGAGATTAGTAGTTTTTCAATTGTACAAAACATGTATTTAGGCACAATGAAAGGAAAAAAACCCACTGAATTAATTATACATATTTACTTAGAATATGTATCTTCTATTAATTTTAGTTAATATTAAAATTATACTTTTATTCCTCTCATGTTCCTTAGGAAAAAAAGTCATACTTATAAAATAGTCACTAGTGATTATCTTTGATATTAATGGAGAATAGATCATGTTAATGTTAAATAATGTGGAACTGCAAGTGGGTTCTACCTTGATTATGAGCTTTCCACAAAGCTAAAACATCTGGTTTAAAAATTAAAATGTGCAAAAAACTAATTCAGAAATGTGCCTGTTTATTGATGCTCTTCCCAATGTAGGATAATAGCATATAATTTATCTGCAGCTTTTTTCCATCTTTGGCACGCAGAAAAGAGTAAAAAAAATTTCTGCCTTTTAACCTTGAACATGAGGAACAGGAAAACATCTCAGGGATTAACACACCCTCGCATCATTTGTCTGTAACCCTGGCTTTTCACCGGCAGCCGTTCCTTCTGGGAATGTAAAACTACAATGTATCTATAACCAGCAACCTAAAAGTCTTCTGATATTGCATGCAAAAATATAGTTAACAATTGTTCTTAGTACTGTCTTGTGTTGTTGGATGTGGTTAAAGTCTAAAGTTTAACATATAAGCCCCCCAAATTTGTTAGACTTTTGACTGTAAGAAAACTTCAATATTTGTACTCCATAATTGAAAACCTAAAGATTAAAAAGCAAAGCTCCTCAGAATGATTAAACAGAAGCATTCTTTGCTTTCATATTAAACATAAAAGTGGTTTTTTTTGATGGCCAAAATAATAAAGAAGGTGACAAATGCTTTAAAGGATGCCTTTTTTAATATCTGATGTTCATATTGAAGATGCTGAAAAAACCCCAGACTTTTTCTTACTGAAGGAAATGAATGTTTATCACTACTTTTGGTGGCATCAGATTTCCCACCAATTACAATTTTTGGCTGCCTAAAAAGCATCAGGCTCAGAAATAGCAGTAGAATTTAACGTCCCTCTTAAAGACCCATTCTACATTGTATTTTTACTAAGTTACTCAACATTGATTTGTTAAGCTCTGCCAGTTCAACTGAATAATTTTCTTTTAAAAAACAGAATAAATTAGTATTTTTGATCAAATGGGAAAAATCTGAGGGAGTAAATGGAATTAGCCATCTAATATAAACTATAGTAGCCATCTAATATAAACTATAGTAGCCATCTCAAATAAACTATAGTAATACCTAAAAAGCTTGGACCGGAAGATCTTTGAGGTCCCTTCCAACCTGGCATTCTATGATCCTGTGATAATTAACTCTCGATATGCTGTGTCAAAAGGTAATTCTCCCCCTTTACTCAGCTCCCATGAGACATCACCTGGAGTACTGTGTACAGCTCTGGAACCCCCAACACAGGAAGGATGTGGAGCTGTTGGAAAAAGTTCAGAGGAGGGCCATGAAGATGATCAGATGGCTGGAGCACCTCTTCTATGGAGACAGGCTGAGAGAGATGTGGTTGTTCAGCCTGGAGAAGAGAAGACTCCAGAGACACCTTATAGCAGCCTTCCAGTATCTGAAAGGGGCCTACAGGAAAGCTAGAGAGGGACTTTCTACAAAGGCATGTAGCAATAGGAGAAGAGGTAATGGATCAAAACTAGAAGAGGGTATATTTAGGTGAGACTTTAGGAAGGAATGCTTTAGTGTGAGGGTGGTGAAGCACTGGAACAGGTTGCCCAGGCAATCTGTGGAATCCCCATCCCTGGAAGTGTTGAAGTCCAGGTTGGATGGGGCTCTGAGCAACCTGATCTGTGGGAGGTGTCCCTGCCCAAGCAGGGAGGTTGAAAATAGATGATGTTTAAGGTTCCTTCCAACTCAAACCATTTTATGATTCTATTTGTCTGTGATTTACATATGGGTAGGGTCAGCCACTTTACTAGTTTGAAAATGATAGCTAAACTGAAAACAACAATCAGAGTGCATGTTCATTAGCCGGTAAGCAATTTAACTTTACTGTCATCCAAATAATTTTAAGTCGTTCAAAATATTATCTACTGAAAGCTAAAAGCATTTGCTCCTCTATATTGAATGAAAACATGTAAAAGAGAATTATTGGCCAACAAAATTTCCTAGGATTTGGAAAAAAATGATATTTTAAGTAGAAAGTAGTAAGACTGATAATAATGTAAATTATATTTAGAAAAAATAAGGACTAAAATCTGAATAAAATGAAATAATAATCAGGAAAGATAAAATCAGACCTTCAGTTCTGCACAGCAGAGAGAACATGAAGTGCGTGTAGCTACAACTGTACATGTTCACAATAAGCCGGTCATTTCCTACTAAAAGGAAAGTACTTCTTTATCTCAGTGGAGCTAAGTGTCCAGAAATACCACACTGCAGAAAGATTTGAAGGAAAAAAACCCTGTTAGATGTCTTTAGATCTCATTTGGTCTACACTGCAATCTCATTTTAAGCAATTCTCAGCAACAATAATATATTAAGGTAGGGGTTTTTTACACAAGTCAATTCTATTGCATTTTTATCATTACTGGGCTTATATTACTATTATCACAACTTAAACTCACACCCTGTTATTAACCAAGATCTGTTCTACAGCATAATTAAAACATTCTGTTTGAACAAAAATATGTTTCTTCTGACTTTTCTGAGTGAAGGGTCATATAAAGTGACATAAAATAGCAGAAACCTGTGATATTCAAATGCTAAGATAGGCTCAAAGCTATGATTCTAATGTATGCTTCTCCTAACATTGCCTTATATGAGAAGTTCAGGTTATAGGTAAGCAAGTCTCATAAAAATAAATTGTGTATGGTGACAACTGACGACCTCTGTCCAGCACTTCAGCATTACTCTAGGGGAAAAAAAAATGTGTCAGTTAAAACACTGAAAATGAGCACATACGTGAAAAATATAGAGTTCTACCAGTTCATATGGACAAGATTGAAGAAAAAGGGTAGGTCTCTCCCATAACTCAGAAGCAATTTAGTTCAACCAGATGTGTCCTATTTATACAAGTGTACTCTATATCCTACATTAACAGAATTAGGTTATGAAAAAATAGTGAATTTCAAAAGGAATTTTATTTTAAAAAATATACCTGATTCTTCCCACTGAATTGTACATGAGCAGAACTGGGCCTCTGATTTGTTTATCCACAAAAGCTTGAGAGCCTGAGATCCTTTGAAGTGCTGAGTGATCTCCATTTTCTTTAACTCAAAATGAGACTGTAGAGAGAGCCTGTTGTGTGCCCAGTCCTGGCAGGTTCGGGTCTTTGACAAAATACTCAGAATAGTTAGGTGTCTCAAAGTATCTTGTGTAATTTCAAACAGTCTGTCAGACTGAGTTCACGCATTTTATTGATTTAAGAAGATTGTTTTCTTAAATAAGTGATAAAATATGAAAGAGATTTAATCTTAGCGTTTTGTAAAGCTGCTTTTTTTAAAGCATGAAGGTACAATCAACTATTAAAACTGCTGTTAGGAAAATGGGTAAAGTAGATCTAGGGTGAAGGGCTGGGTCTCTTCCTATAAAGAAATTGTTTTGTCCAACGTCAACATTGCTATTTGGTATCAACAATGGAAATAAAGGTCTGTATTAACATGGAATTTTATAGAACTATTTTGATGAACCACATATTACTTATAAATTCTACCTAAAAGATAAGAGCACTGTCTACAAACTCTCAAGATATTTTTCTCCTCCATATTGTGCACTCCGTCACTTTAAAATCAGGAAAAAAAAAGATAAAAATAAAAAAGAATGGGTTGGAGTGGAAGGATTCTTATCATTTAACTGCTGTGTAATTGATTTGTTAAGATGAGATTCCAGACCATTAGTCTAAAGTTCACCAAAATGTACAGTGCTTAAGTTCAAATAAGGAAACAACTTATTTTTGCAAGTTAAATGTGTCAGAATAGTTCCTACCATAACTGAGAAATGCATAAGAAAGCAATGAAAGCATAAGGAAACTGCAGTAGCTACAACAGAAAGCGGAGACTGAAATAACTACCACCAGACTGTAAGAAGAAAGGGGACGTCAGGCTGGATACAGGTTGCTAAAAGAGATCAGATGGCCCAGGAGACCAAGGTGTTGGTACAGAGATTTTCATCTCTGTTTCTGATTTCAGGGTCTCACCCATCTTTGCATAATTTTTTTATCTGTTGATATTTTGACAGTATGCTGCAGAATGAGAAAACAGGAAGGCACCTGGGCAGTGCTTCCCATTCCCCAGCCACATGCAGCCCCATGAGACACTTCTGGCGAGTGGGCGGTGGAATGTGGCAGTTAGAGCCAGCATAGGGAAGGCTTTCAGATGCTCATTGCCCACAGTGCATGCAACAATCTCAGGCAGCTCCATCTCCCTCAGACATCATCTGACAGCACAGGAGACTGAGAGCATAGAGAAACCACAGGATTGGAAGCAAAAAGGTGCATCCAGAAAGCTTCCACACCCACCTCCCAGTGCTTCTGGCTCAGCCTCTCACTGCCAGGGGGTGTCATGTGCAGGGAAGGGACATGAGGGAGACTTTCAGCTGCTAAGCAGCTGTCACTTGACTTCTATCACTTATTATCTTTTGGTGTTCTGCTTTGCTATTTTGGAGGTTTCTGGTAAGTCTTTTCATTACTTTAATAACTTCCCTGGACTCTGAGATAGGTTTCACAAAAAAGCTACCTAAGAAATGTCACAAATAAAATTATTAAAAAAAAAACTACCAAAAACCAAACCAAAACAAAAAAACACTGAAGGACTGTAATAAAGAGCTTGTAGATAAGTTGATCAAGTATGGGTTTGGTGATCAGGTAGTGAGATGGATCAAGAACTGGTTGAAAGGAAGGAGTCAGAGAGTTGTAGTCAATGGGGCAGAATCTGGTTGGAAGTGTGTGACTAGTGGAGTCCCTCAGGGGTCGGTACTGGGACCGATGTTGTTCAACATCTTCATCAACGACCTGGATGAGGGTATAGAATGTACCCTCAGCAAGTTTGCTGATGACACTAAGCTGGGAGGAGTGGCTGACACACCAGAAGGCTGTGCTGCCATTCAGAGAGACTTAGACAGGCTGGAGAGTTGGGCGGAGAGAAACATGATGAAATTCAACAAGGGCAAGTGTAGAGTTTTGCATTTGGGGAAGAGAAACACCATGTACCAGTACAGGTTGGGGGCTGACCTGCTGGAGAGCAGTGTAGGTGAAAGGGACCTTGGGGTCCTGGTAGACAGGAGGATGACCATGAGCCAGCAATGTGCCCTTGTGGCTAGGAAGGCCAATGGCATCCTGGGGTGCATTAGAAAGGGTGTGGTTAGTAGGTCAAGAGAGGTTCTCCTCCCCCTCTATTCTGCATTGGTGAGGCCGCATCTGGAGTATTGTGTCCAGTTCTGGGCCCCTCAGTTCAAGAAGGACAGGGAACTGCTTGAAAGAGTCCAGCGCAGAGCCACAAAGATGATTAAGGGAGTGGAACATCTCCCTTAGGAGGAAAGGCTGAGGGAGCTGGGTCTCTTTAGCTTGGAAAAAAGGAGGCTGAGGGGTGACCTCATCAATGTTTACAAATATGTAAGGGGTGAGTGTCAGGAAGATGGAGTTAAGCTTTTCTCAGTGGTGACCAGTGATAGGACAAGGGGTAATGGGCGCAAATTGGAGCATAGGAGGTTCAAGGTGAATATCAGAAAAAACTTTTTTACTGTGAGAGTGACAGAGCACTGGAACAGGCTGCCCAGAGAGGTTGTGGAGTCTCCTTCGCTGGAGACATTCAAAACCCACCTGGACATGTTCCTGTGTGATGTGCTCTAGGTGACCCTGCTCTCGCAGGGGGGGTTGGACTAGATGATCTTTCGAGGTCCCTTCCAACCCCTAGGATTCTATGATTCTATGATTCTATGAAAGAGCTACAAAGCACTGATTAGAAAAAATATATATATATGATGGGTATCATGAAGAATAAAATATTCCAACATATTTTAATATCATAGAATCATAGAATCATTAATGTTGGAAAAGACCAAGGTCATCGCGTCCAACTATAATCCAAGTACCACAACCACTAAAATACATCCTAAAGCAGCACATGTAAACATTTCTTGAACACCTCCAGGGTAGCTGGAGATGACTCCACCACCGCCCTGGGCAGCACATTCCAATGCCTCACCACTCTTTCAGTAAAGAAATTTTTCCTAATACCCAACCTAAATCTCCCCTAAATTTCCTCTCATCCTATTGCTAGTTACTTGGGAGAAGAAACCAACACCGGCTGCTCTACAACCTCCCTTCAGGTAGTTGTAGAGAGCAATACGATCTCCCCTGAACCTTCTCCAGACTAAGCAATTCCAGTTCCCTCAGCTGCTCCTCATATGACATGCCCTCCAAACCCCTCACCAGCTTTGTTGCTCTTCTCTGGGCATGCTCCAAGACCTCAATGTCTTTCTTATACTGTTGCACCCAAAATGAAATACAAACATAATCCACTATGAAATCATAGGATCATAGAATGGTTTGGCTTGGAAGGCAGCTTAAAGATCATCTAGTTCCAAAATGCCTGCATGGGAAGGCACACCTTCCAATAGACCAGGTTGCTCAAACCCCCATCCAGTCTCTGCTTGAACACTTTCAGGGAGGGGGCATCCACAACTTCCCTAGGCAACCTGTTCCAGTGTCTCACCACCCTCACAGCAAAGAATTTCTTCTAAATGTCTAACCTAAATCTACCCTCTTCCAGTTTAAAACCATTAGTCCTTGTCCTATTGCTACCTGTCCTTGTAGAAAGCCCCTCCCCAGCTTTCCTGTAGGCCTCCTTCAGGTACTGGAAGACTGCTATAAGGTCCCTTGGGAGACCTCTCTTCTCCAGGCTAAACAACCCCAACTCTCTCAGCCTGTCTTCATAGTTGAAGTGCTCCAGCCCTCTGACCATCTTCATGGCCCTCCTCTGGACTTTTTTCCATCAGCTCCATATTCTTCTTGTGTTCGGGGGCTCCAGAACTGGACATATGCAGTGGGTTTTGAGGGAAGTGAATCTTTTTTATGCCCCAAAAAGTGCATGAGTGCCATCTCTGGTAGCAGCATGCAGTGGAAAAAGAAGCCACAGCAAATGGCCTAGAGGAACCACATAACAAACTCTTTGTTCAGAGCTCACTACTTAGATGCTAATGACAGGCAATTGAGAAGTTGTTGACTCACAATGACTACTCCTGTGAGGTGAATGGGTCAAACTAGGGAAAACTAGGAGTTTGTAACACTTTAACTAGTAGAAGAAAACATAAAGACGGAAAGATAGATAAGAAGATGGAAAAGATGTATCACCACCCTTCATTCCAGCAAGGTCTTTTTTGGTGTGTTGTCCTGCTCTGCATGCCTCCAGCCTCAGGTCCTCCTCCACAGGTGGTGGGTCGACAAGCACATGACTTGCTTTCACCCCTTTTTTAACATTCTAACCTCAAAGACCACCCTTGGGACAGCAACATAAAGTTGAGCTTCTGCACTCATGCAGTTCATGGTTCTGGACAGTACTGGGGTTCACAGCTGTGCAGACAGACATTCCAGAGAGTTCTGGAATGAGGCTGGGGGGTGTGGCGGGCTTTTCCATCATGCTTGCATAACACAGGACTCTGTCCTGAGTTGTTTGGGACACAACAAACGTTGTTGTGGTTCCACATACCCTGGCAGGTCACCGAACAGTCTCTGACAATGGGGCCTCATGAGAGTGGAGCAGAGGGGGAGAATCACCTCCCTTGAACTTCTGGCCATGCTTCTTTTGATGCAGCCCAGAATTCAGTTGGCCTTCTGGGCTGCAAGAACACATTGCTAGCTCATGGTGAAGTTTTCAGCAACCAACATCCTCAAGTCGTTTTCCACAAGGCTGTTCTCAGTCCCTTCCCTGTCCTACCAGCCTGTGTTTGTGCTTGGGATTGCCCCGGCTCAGGTGCAGGACCTTGCACTTGGCCTTACTGAACTTCATGAAGCTGGCACAGACCCACCTTTCAAGCCTGTCAAGGTCCCTCTAAGTGGCCTCCCTTCCCTCCAGTGTGTAGACCACACAACACAGCTTCGTGTCATCAGCAAACTTGCTGAGAGTGCACTCAATTCCATACCTCCGACATAAATGTAAAACAGCACGGCTTCCAGTACCAACCCCTGAGGAATGCTACTTGTCCCTGGTCTCCATTTGGACATTGAGCCATTGACCACTACTATTTGAGTGCAACCATCTAGCCATTTCCTTATCCACCTGGTGGTCCATCCATCAATTTCATATCTTTCCAATTTAGACACCAGGATTTCATGAGAGAAAATGCTCAGTACTGTGTTTTTCTTGATGTCATTGTCAGACAGGTCTCTTTCCAAGAAAGATAAATCTGTGTTCTAAACTGTGAAATGACCTCTATCTTTGGTGGAGCACTTACTATCTGAAGACAAGTAGACATAAGAAAGTATCCTTATCTTCTAGTTGTAACACTATTGTTCTAGCTACTAGACTTGAACAGCTTAATTCTAATTGGGTTGGTTTGGGTTTTTTTTTTATAAATTGGATTTATTCCTCCTTTCTTACCAGTAAATTGTCACCATGTCACCATGTAAGGAGTTGCCCCTCCAAATTCTCAGGTACTTTAATCAGCTTTTAGGATACTTAGCTTTTCACAGAACTAAAAACCATATGTACAAATCCTTTAATGGAAGAAATAAATAAATAAATAAAGCACTAATGAAATTGATGGGTATAAATGTCACTACAACCTGTATAATATGAATATTGCTTGGTGTCTACATGCTAATCTCCCTGTTAACTTTTTCAAATAGCTACAAAAATGAGGTGATTCATCTTTGTTTCATCTCTTGTTGTTCTGCTGCTACAATATACATGGGCTAATGAAAAGTAGGCAGTGGCTTCCATACTATTTTAATACATTGCTTTGGTAAAATGTACAGGAATTATAAACAGCAGCAAAATCGTAAGAAATGCACTACTACCCTATACACTGGTCTTTCTGGCCTTGTACTTTGTGTCCAGCAGTCACAGTACTACCACCATATATGAGACGGCTACTTAGGAGAAATACGTCAGCCTGGCTATGTTAGCTGGTCCATGTCCGCACATGCTCTAGAACCCACAAGAAGCACAGGGGGAGGAGGACCTATTCCTCATTTTCTCTGGGTCTTTGTGAAGGCCCCACTGAGCACAAGAGCAGCAGAAGCAGCAGTTCCTGCAGAGGGCCTTTTCCTACATCACCTCAGAAGAGGAATCAAACGTATGCTCTAGAGTCTTCCTCCATCAAGACTACAGCAATGGCCATTATTTTTATGGCCACCTCCACAATCATGAGCACCCGGATGGAACAACCTTTAGCAGTATCTGAACACACAAGTTGCAGCTGCAACTTACATGACTTGGATGAACATGATCCACGTTTCAGAGAGACAACACCTGACACCACCAGACTTTCTCTGACATACTTACACAAAATGACTTTGGGAGAAGAGGCAAGGTCACACCCAAAACCTTGAAATGGTTTTAAGGAGAAGTGCAATATATATGGAGTTGATCATTTATAAACAGCTTAATTAATGTTTTTATTTTCTAGTAGTTCAAATAATCAAAACCAGGAAATCTTTAATAATAATAGCTAAAATGATTTGTATTTTTAAAAGCACTTCCTAGTATTCAAACTTATTTCCTAGTATTATGTTCACCCTTCCAAAGGCTCTCTGCATTCTATACTTGACAGTATCAGTCTTAACCAACAATTGGGCAGGCGGGACATAATATTTATGCTGGAGTTTCCTACTTCTCAGTCTTGGGCCATGTTTTTGTGTATTTTCTTACCCAGCCTTTTCTCTTGCCTCTGCTTACTGACAAGAGAGGCAGGGTACCCCTGCAGCCACCCGTATTCTTTATCCTACAGGGACTGCCTGATAAACCCAGCTCAGGGCAGTCGCAGCCCAGCCAACCTCTCAGAATTGTCTGGGGAGTATCAGCAAAAGTATGGACAGTGGGTTATAAATTAGTCTCTTACTATTTTTTAATGAAATCTCTAAAATGTTGTGGAATTTGGCAAATAATTGTTTGACATTTACCTTATCTATGACCTTAATGATACTATAAACCTTAGACATATCCCCCCTTAGCCTTCATTCCAAATGAAGACTTTTCAGTCTCACTTTGTAAAGCAGTTACTTCATCCCTTCCATCACACTATATCACTCTTACACTTTCCTGTACCTTCTCTCTACTTCTACCGTGTCCTCTGGAAAGCACTGAGATGAGAACTGCAAGCAGTTCTCAAGACATGAATTTTCAGTGCATAAAAGCACACAGCTGAATTTAGGGTAAACACTGAGAACTGGTTTTGGTTTGGTTTTAGTTTTCTTTTGGTCTTTTTCCAGGATAAGAGCAAACAAACAATCCTGCAGCTAATCCAGTTTGGAAAAAAAAAACCAAACAAACAACAAATAATAGCACAAACTGGAGAAAAAAAAAAAGGCTCTGTATTACTGACTGCTAAGTTCCATTTCAAAAGTAGCTCCAAAGCAAGCATTCAGCTGATATGGTGATAAATTTATCTCTAGGTGTGTTGATTCCCAGCACAGTGAAATGACCCCATTAAGACTCTAGTGGCATATGGAGAACTTGAGAATATTGGCAACTGTAACCATACTCACATGCTTACCAAAGCAAACTGATGGAGCATCTGGGCTCCTGAACAAGTGGTTAAACTGCTTCCCAGTTCAACTGACATTTTCACAAATACCTGAACAATTGTCTCATTATGCGCAAAAGCAGATACTCTTAGGAAAACATGAGATTAATCACCACCCAAATACATTTCTAAGTCACAGAAGTGGTTCACCAGCTAAATTACACTCACAAGGAAGAAAAGAATATTGGTCACACAAAATACCCAAACCATCAGAGAAATGCAATTCTCAGCCAGTGCTGAAAAAAGTCTCTGTACGTGCTGTTGTGCTGCAATTTCTGCATAATCCATTTCTTTTGACGCTTCACAGATAAGAAGGGTATGCAAATGATAAGGCTCCTGTCTGGTTTAGGGGATGATTCATTAAACTGTGGGACTTCATAGTTCCAGCTTGTATCTCTTCCTCATCAAACTCTCTGCTTGCTTTCACTCTCGTGTCCTCTGATTTTTTTTTAATGATGTTTTTGCAGAGGTTTTTTTGGAACCTAAAGGGTATAATTCCATAAAGGCTTTTAAAAATTTATGTCATGAACCACAGAATCACAGAATTGTTACAGTTGGAAAAGATCTCTAAGATCACTGAGTCCAACCATCCACCCAGAGGAAAAAAACAACAAACAAACAAAAAAACCCCCAAAAAATAAATACAACACCCCCCCAAAATCCCCACAAAAAAAAACAACCAAACAAAAAAGAAAAAAAAAACCCAAAAAACCAAACCATACAAAACAAAACAAAAAAAAACACCAAAAATCAAACCCAAACAACAAACCAAAACAAAAAAAATCCCAAACCAAAAATAAAACCACACAAACCCTTAACCACACACTCCACAAAACCAACAACACACAACACAAAAAAACCCCCACCATGCCCACTAGAGCATGCCCTGAACCGGTAAATCTTGCTGCAGTTTCACATATATTAAGCTCACTAGTTGGCTAACACAATTTTCTAGATCCACCCCTTTATCCCTCAAATACTGTAAGTCTTCTTTTTCCTCACCAACATCTTCAATCATAATTCTGTCTGTACAAGTTGACATTGACAAGAACAGAATTCATGGCAGTCAAGCTCATTTTCACAAACCGTTAATTATCTTCTTTCTATACATTCTCCTTCTATATAGCTTTATAAATATCTCATTGTCTTCTGTGTGAGTCTGAATTTAAATGCTCTCTTCAGTAATGCCTGTTTCAATAAGCTAATAAGTTTTCAATAAGACCTCTGATGCATAGTACAATAAGACAACACAGAAAAATTTCAAATAACTCTAGGGATTAGATGTTCTTGTTTTCCTGGGTGCAAAAAGTAACCATAAAACACCTGTTGCAAGATACCATTATGAATAACTACAATATTCCTTGTACTGATTTTTTTTTTTTACTAGATTCTTTCTTAGGTTGGCCTTTCAGCATCTTTGTATCAACATCAGCAGACTTGAATAGTCTAAAGTCTGTCTGTCATGGAACAGCTGATAATTGACAGCAAAGCTGGATATTTGTATCTTTCTAAAATTTCAATAATCCATTTTGCCATTAGATTACATTTTGCCTTTGGCAACATTCAGTGAGAAATGTGTTTGGAGTATCTTATTGAAAAATTGTCTTTTATGCTTACTGTGTTATGTAGCCAAGAATACTGCACTGGTTTAGAATAACCATTAAGATGTGACTGGACATTCTGCAAACCATGGAAAATAAATCTACCTAAATAAATGCAAACCTACAGGAGAAAATATTACTGAAGGGTTTTCTCTAACATACTCTCTTGCATACTATTTTTCCTAACTGTTGTCTATACTCATCAGAACAAGAAGCAGGGGCAGGCAAATAGGACAGGTTTAAATTATGACAGAGTTTACGCAGAAACTGAATGATAAAAGGATCCTTGTTTTCTTAGCTCTTATCAAGCAAGCTATTTTGAGATGGAATCACACCAATTCTTCAGAAAAGGAAGGACATAATCAAATATTTTGTTCTACATTGAAATTCCTGTAACTGAACACCATTTCTGCAAAGAAAACTAGCAAATTATGTTCTGTTTAATTGCACATTTTTTTCCGCAGCTTGCGAACATTTGAGGAAAGAATAGAGGTAAAATTCAGCCATATTTCCAATTCTTTGTGAGGACTGATATCACATTATTAAAGACTTTTCTTAAGAGCCAAATACCATGCAGAGAACTTAAATTCTAATGCCATACTAAAAGAGCTAAGGAGCAGACAGCCAGAAAGCTGGGTTGGAAGGAAATATTTGGAAACTTATCAAAGTATGTAACAAATTTCATTCTTTCTCCACAATGATTAGTTCTTAAATTTGCCTCCATCCTTGAAAAAGAACATTCTTTTTAAAAAAAAGTTCCCAACCTGTAGCCTCACAAAACATTATTTGACATAACAATGGGAAATTATCTTTGATGGAGCACTTATTTTTGTAACACTCGACTTGATTATTCATATGATCAGTCCTAATTTTGTTAGGCCATGAATGAACACCAAAAAGAAATCTACAAAACAGAACAAAAACTTCCCTAAAAGTGTTAGATTCTAAATCATAAGGTAAGGCATATCAGATGGATTCACCATCCTAGTGTAGGATGCGACAAGACAGTAAAACAGTAATCTTCCATCACCTCCATGGATATGACCTTTTGTTTTCCCTCCTGGTCTGCTAGCACACTGGCTACTGATGCAGATCATTATGTGAGAATTGACACAGAACCCCAGTGAGAGCTTGTCAAGAAGCTTCTGCAATGTGACCTGTCTATTTGTCAGCCTTTCCTCCTTCTCTCCTCAAGTGTTCATTTTTCATAGTATTGAGGACAGATATAAAGAGAGACAACGCATGGAATATGTCATATTATTGTAACTAACACTGGGCATCATGTCGTGCCCGAGGGATGTATATTCTTCTATTTTAAGATTAAACCATGCACCCAGGTTTTTGAGCAGCTGTGAGTTTGCTTTTTTAATCAAAATCATCAATCCTATTTAAAAAAACCACCAACTTAATACATGAAATGGGATGGTGTACAGAACTTCCTGAATTCTAGAATTATTTCAGATATGGGACAAATGAGGAGTATTAACTGATATAGAATACAAAATGGTTGTGCACTCTTTCCCATAGTACATGAAATATTATGATAGGAAATGAACTTACTGAATAAAAGCTTCAGAACAAACATTGGAAAATATTTTTCATGCATTATACGCCTAAACTATCAAATTCATTGTTCCAGATTTTTGCAAATAACAGAGATTTATCTGCAGTCAAAAAGCACTAGACTAAACTCATTTAAGAAAAGATACATCAACGTGTCATTTTTACACAAGTAGATCACTAAAGAAAAAAAAATAAGGACAGTGTCTGAGAGCTGGGCTTTCATTATTAGTTTAGAATATCATCACCAGCTTTCTACATACTAAGAGCTAGGAAGATAGCTATGCAGCATTCAAGAGTTTAAAGTGATTAAGTTGGTGTCACAGATACGTTTACTGTGAATACTGTTACTAGTATATAAAATGATATATTGCAGCCACACAAATACATTTCTACTTATTATGGTTTGGGAATTTTTTTGTTCGTTAAGGGGATTACTAATAATAATTTTCATTCCTTTAATTTCTTGCTTTCTTCATTGTCTTCCAGTTACATAGATCATGGCTTTTCAAATTGTGCCTGCTACTATGTTAAGAAGATGAAAGAATCTTGTTCTTTTGGAATAATATTAGAAGATGTAAATATTCTAATTTGTTAGAAGAAAGGGAGAAAACATTCTGAATCTTTTTTGAAGTGCAATATGAAGTTACATTATAGAGAAAGCTATGATGAAAACTACCAAGAATGGCGTAACTCCCCCATAGGAGCATCAATCAGAATCTCAGATCTTCCATGGAGGCTGTCAGAAAGTCATAGCAGCTTTCATTTCAGTTTAATGATAATGAAATCTGATGTGCTACTCTGAAATTCCTAGGCGATTCATTTTTGTTTGTCCATAGCTCCATTTCTGAACAGCAAAAGAAGACTGCACAAATGTTAATCTACTTACTTTATTTTCTTCTTTTATTTTGTCATTATAGACCCTGCTAAACCAAAACCGAATACAATGATTATTAGTTGGCTATTGAATAATAATTAAAATACACTGGGGTTTTTATCTCACCCTCTCACCACTCTTCCAGCTACACAATAGTTTTAGGTTAAAATCTCCCTAATACCTCTATTGAAGGTATGACAACAGCCAATCTCAGAGAATCAATCCTGGCATTTAGGAAGAGTTTGCATCAAAGGTACCCAGCAAAGAGAAGATATATAAACTCCAGATTCTAAAGTACTTGATAAGGGCACTGTAACATCACCCCCTATATATTACTTGTTAATTATATTATTTACAAAAATCCTATTTTAATTTGCAAGGAGAGACTATCTCACAGTTTATCCTGATGATAATTCAGGCTTTGAATTTAACTTTAGCCACAGATAGAAAGGTAGAAAAAGCAAAATAGTGAAACATTCATTCTCAACACTACATAAGAATAAAGTTAGCTATCTGCACATGCCATCTGATTTCAGTCCAGTCCTTCTGTGACATTCCAGGTATATAGTGAATAATCCAAGGTATTTGGACACTTGGGTTGTCTGGTGTTTGTCCTGAGACATCTGAGAGGTAAACAGGACTTGTTGCTGGACTAAAGAGATGTCTCAGCAACCCACCAAACCTTTTACTCCCCTGTGATGTGTACTGGGGAATGTGGTGTGGGACATGCTGAGATTGAAGACAAAGGAACTCTACAGCTGGTGCTGGAGCAGAATATCCAGTGATAACCAGGCCTTGAGATTTCATGAAAACCACCGACTTAACAGGGTAAGATAAAAAATGCCAGTTTCAAGTCACCTCCTAGGACTGAACCTCTATTGCAGTAAACTAATCCTGTGGTGCTGAGTTGTCTCAACCTCCTGTTTACTGTTGATCAGTGGCTTATTTTAATAATTAGCCAAACAAAGACTATCTGCAGGACCTAGTCCTGGCACCATACCCCCCCCTCCCCCCCATCTCTGAGGCACGAGAAGACAGAGGACAGAGAGAAAGTGGGGGGAGTGGGCAAGAACTGTATAAAAATTTGGGACACTGTGGGTGCACGGAAGCTCTTCCTCACCGCAGCACTTCCCCACCAAAGCACTTCCCCACCAATGACATCTCTGGACCGTGGTGGTAACTATTATCCTGCTAATCTCCGTAATTCTGCTTTCTTCTTTCTTTTCTGTCTCTGTTTTCCTCCCTGTCCTATCCACTCTAGGGACTTTGCTGTGTAACTCCAATAAAGTTCAGTGTGCATGTGACATCTGACCTCATTTGTGTCTCAATTTCACCATTTGGGATCACCTTTAAACCTTTTCACAGGTCCTGCCAGACAAACGGGTGCAGCTGCTTGTGTGGCTTATACCAGGAGAGGGAAGGCAGAGTCCAGCTGCCCCCAGCCTCCCACTTCAGTGAAGAGTGTTAGAAAGCAAGGGGGTTTTGCCCCATTTCTCGTGAGACCGCACACCAGCACCAGTGTCTGTTTGTGCACCTTGGTTTTGTCCTGACGCGATCATAAAAAATTGCCACGTATCTGCATATCGGATCATGACACCTTCAACACCCATTCACACTATTCTTTGCAAAAAAGCCTGTCAAGCCAGTGATTGAAATAAAAAAAGTGCCTATTTAGAATCATAGAATCACAGAACTATTCAGGTTGGAAAAGACCCTTGGGATCACCAAGTCCAACCATAATCCCTACTCTACAAAGTTCTCCCCTAAACCATATCCACCAACACCACATCCAAATGACCCTTAAACACACCCAGGGATGGTGACTCAACCGCCTCCCTGGACAGCCTATTCCAGTGTCTAACCACTCTTTCTGTGAAAAAAACTTTTCCTAATGTCTAGCCTAAACCTCCCGTGTTGGAGCTTGAAGCCATTCCCTTTTGTTCTGTTGCTAATTATCTGTGAAAAGTGACCAGCACCAACCTCTCTACAATGAACTTTCAGATAGTTGTAGAGACTGATGAGGTCTCCCCTCAGCCTCCTCTTTCCCAAACTAAACATTTCCAGCTCCTTCAAGCATTCTTCATAAGATTTATTCTCTAGGCCCTTCACCAGCTTCGTTGCTGTGTCAGTTTGGTACCGAGTTGGCAGTCTCTCGATTCACCCCTCCCCCCCTCCTCCCCCAAGGTAGGGAAAGAGGGAGAAAAATGAGAAAGAGAGGCTCTCTGGGTTGAAAAGTGAAACAGATTGATTTTAATTATTGGTGACAAGGGAATATATATTTGCAAAGGGTTGTGCAACACCCGATCCCTTCCCTCCTCCCCTAACCACTCCCACAGTCTCCCAGCTGAGGGGGGGAGTGTCCAGGCGCATGGACGGGGTCCTCGGGTGTCGGCTGTAAAGAAAATGGAAAAAAACAAGGAGAGAGATCCGAACAGAGGGCGATAGAAGTGACAGTAAGCAGAAAAGTGAGAGAAAAAGGAAAACGAGAGGCTTGACTTCCGTGATATATTAGCCTATACTGAAAGCCAAATAGAGAAAATATTATGAGAAGGGAATAGTCTGGTTTGCTGATCCTGCCTTCAGTCTAATCTGCTCCCCCGTAGCGGGGGGAGGCTGCAGACAGTCAGAAGTGACCTTGGTTATTATCAGTCCACTGGTGCTGCTAAAAAGTTCACTGAAGGGAAGAAAAAACAAAATCAGCAAAGAGCTTGCTCAAACCAAAACAGTTGCCCTCCTCTGTACTTGCTCCAGCACCAAATTGTCTCTCTTGAATTGAGGTGCCCAAAACTGGAAGCAATACTCCAGGTATGGCCTCACCAGTGCTGAGTACAGGGGGACAATCACCTCTCTACTTCTGCTGGTCACACTATTTCTAATACAAGCCAGGATGCCATTGGCTTTCTTGGCCACCTGGGCACACTGCTGGCTCATATTCAGCCACTTGTCAATTAGAACCCCTAGGTCCTTTTCTGTCAGACAGCTTTCCAGCCACACTTCCCCAAGCCTGTAGCGTTGCATGGGGTTGTTGTGGCCCAAGTGCAGGACCCAGCACTTGGCCTTGTTGAAGCCCATACCATTAACATTAGCCCAAGGATCTAATCTATCCAAGTCACTCTGTAGATCCTCCCTATCCTCATGCAGATCAACACTCCCGCCTAGCTTGGTGTCATCTGCAAACTTACTGATAATACACTCTATGTCCTTATCGAGATCATCAATAAAGATGTTAAACAGAAACAGTCCCAACACTGAGCCCTGAGGAACACCACTTGTGACTGGCTGCCAGCTGGATTTGACTCCACTGACCACTACTCTTTCGGCCCAACTGTCCAGCCAGTGCTTGATCCAACATATCGTATACTCATCCAGGCCATGAGCAGTTAGGGTTTTTTATGAGAGTTCTATGGGGAACCGTGTCAAATGCTTTTTGGAGGTCCAGATAGGCAATATCCACAGCCTTTCCCTCATCCAATAGTCAGGTTATAAAAGGAGATCAGGTTCATCAGGCAGGACCTGCCTTTCATAAACCCATGCTAACTGAGCCTGATCCCGTGGTTATCCTCTATATGTCTTCTAATAACACTCAAGATGATCTGCTCCATGACATTCTCTGGTACCGAGGTCAGACTTACAGGTCTATAGTTTCCTGGATCCTCCTTTCTGCCTTTCTTATAGATGGGTGTTACATTTGCTACCCTCCAGTCCATTGGAACCTCCCCAGTTAGCCAGGACTTCAGGTAAATAATGGAAAGTGGCCTGGCAATCACATCTGCCAACTCTTTCAGCACCCTTGGATGTAACCCATCTGGTCCCATAGACTTCTGTGCATCTAAGTGGTGTAGTAGGTCTCTGACCACTTCCAGTTTAACTGTGATGACCTCATTCTGCATCCTCTCCCTGTCTCCTAGCTCATGTGTATGTATATCCATGGAACAGCTAGTTCCACTGCCAAAGACTGAGGCAAAGTAGGTGTTGAGCACCTCAGCCTTTTCCTCATCCTTTGTTACTAAGATTCCCTTTGCATCCAATAAAGGATGGAGATTTTCCCTAATCCTCCTTTTGCTGTTAATGAATTTATAGAAATATTTTTTTATTATCCCTAACAGCTGTAGCTAGTTTGAGCTCTAGCTGTGCTTTGGCTCTCCTAATTTTCACCCTGCATAGTTTCACTTCATCTTTAGAGACTTCATGGGTGACCTGTCCCCTCTTCCAAAGGTCATAGAATCTCTTTTTGTTCTTAAGGTCCAGCCAAAGATCCTTATTTAGCCAGGCTGGTCTCCTACCCCGCTTACTGGTTTTCGGCACACGGGGACAGCCTGCTCCTGTGCCTTTAAAACTTCTTTCTTGAAGTATGTCCAGCCTTCCTGGACCCCTTTATCCTTCAAGGTAGCCTCCCAAGGGACTTTGTCAATCAGTCTTCTGAACAGGTCAAAGTTTGCCCTCCAGAAGTCTAAGGTGGCAGTTTTACTAACCCCTCTCCTTGTTTCTCCAGGGATCAAAAACTCAGTCATCTCATGATCACTGTGCCCTAGATGGCCTCCAATTTTAATTCCCCCACAAGATCTTCCCTGTTCACAAGAAGCAGGTCCAGGAGGGCACTCTCCCTGGTCAGCTCACTTATCATCTGTGTGAGGAAGTTATCTTCCACACATTCCAGGAACCTCTTGGAATGTTCCCTCTCTGCTGTGTTGTATTCCCAGCAGATGTCTGGGAGGTTAAAGTCCCCCACAAGAACAACAGCAAGTGACTGGGAGATTTCTCCCAACTGCTTATAGAAAGCAGACTCCCACAGCGATATCAGTTTTCTTGGCCCTTAGCCTAATCCAAACACTCTCAACCTCATCATGACTATACTTGATTTCCAAGCTCTCATAACATTCTCTAACATACAGGGCCACTCCACCCCCTCTCCTTCCCTTTCTATCCCTCCTGAAGAGCTTGTAGCCGTCAATTGTGGCACTCCAGTCATGTGATGCATCCCACAACGTTTCTGTGATAGCCACTATATCATAGTTTTCCTGGTGTATCATGGCTTCAAGCTCTCCCTGTTTGTTGCTCATACTGCACGCATTGGTATAGATGCACTTCAGATGCATGGTGATGGTTCCAAGACCCTTGTCAGGTGCTTCCATGATTTCTAAACATCTGTCCTTTCTCTCAAATGAAACAACAGAGTAAGAATCCTCCCTAGTCCACCATCCTTCAAGCCCTGGCATGTTTCTCTTGGGCTTGTCCCTAACAGGCCCAGTTATCTCCCCTCCCCCTTTCTTATCTAGTTTAAAGCCCTGTCAATGAGCCCTACTAACTCCTGCCCCAAAAGCCTTTTGCTCCTCTGGGACAGGTTCATCGCACCTGCCACCAGCAGGCCAGGTGTCTTGTATAGCAGCCCATGATCGAAAAACCCAAAGCCCTGCCTTTGGCATCAGTCACGTAGCCATGCATTGATCTGCAGACTCCTCCTGTTTATCTCTTCATCCTTTCTTGCAACAGGTATGGAGGCAAATGCTACTTGTACTCCAGACCCCCTAACCAGCCATCCCAGGGCCCTGAAGTCTCTCTTCATTGCCCTTGGACTCCTTGTAACAATTTCATCACTGCCAACCTGAAAAACCAGCAGTGGATAGTAGTCAGAGGGCTACACCAGATCAGAGTTTCCTCTTAACTTCTCTAATCTGAGCCCCAGGGAGGCAGCAGACTTCCCTGTGGGATGGGTCGGGTTGACAAATGGGCCCTTCTGTTCCCTTCAGAAGAGAGTCACTCACCACAATTACTCTACTTTTCTTGTTAGTTTGTTTGTAAGACTAAGGGCTGTAAGGAATTACTAAAAAACAGTATTTTGTAATGCAATCACACCTCAGGTGTTAGTAGCTCTGTCACAAATGAAAGAATCCTTCCTATTTATTGTATTCCTTTTTCTTCATATTTAAGTGCTGTTGCTTTGCATTACTGTAACTTACAGTGATGGTTTATAAAACACTTCGCCTTTCTGCATTCTTTGCTTGACTCACTACAAAGAACAAGAATATGAATTTTTCTGTGGGTCTAAAGCTGTCATGGTTAAACACTGGGCCAGAAATTAAACAACTGACAGATGCTTTCTATTAACTCCTCTCCCTTCCCCTATAGTGAAAGGATAGGGGATAAGGGACAGACACTTGCAGGTTGGAAACTAAACTACACAGATTTAATGAAACAGTAGTGATAAAAAAAAAGAAAATAATGACATATATACAAATATATACAAAACCAATCTCAAGCTTCCCCCCAGTAATGTTCACATCACCACCGAGGCTGCAGGGCAATCTGTGGGAACATCCTGGACTCAACTCCTAGAGTCAGCAGCAAACAGGAGCTGGATGCAGGAACGCATGGATTAAGGAATGCACAGATTTGGATCAAAGGCAGATAAATGGATGAATCTTCCCAGGACACTAGCCATGGACAATGTGGGCTTCACCCTCATGATCCCTCAGATTTATACCGAGTTTGACACATACGGGATGGAACACTTCATTTGGTCAATTTTGTTCACCTGTCTGCTCTGCTCCTCCCCACAGGAGGGTCTCAGGTGTGAACAGTTACCTCCTTTTTGTTTCCAGAGAACAAGATGTTCAGCAGATCCAAGTAATGGCCCTGGTTCTGCATACCATTCTCCAGAAGTAGCTGGAGTGTTATGACACTGACTGAAAAACATACTGTTAATTTCAGCAAGTGCAGTTACTTAGAACAGACTTAACTGAAAAGTACAATTACTAGAAATAAAATTGATTCTATCCTGGCTCAAATCAGGACAGAAACTATGCACAAAAGTCACATCCAAAGACATAAGCAAGTGCCAGTATTCTGCTGGTGTACTCCATACTGCTTGATGTAGAAAGCTTGATGGAATTGGCTTTGCTATACTATTACTTTTGTTATGGGCATATATTCCACTTCAATATTTGAATATATGCTTTTTTGTTTGTAGCTCTTTTGACAAACTTGCCACAGAATGAGCCATTTTCAACATGTACTAAGTAGACTACTTTCTTTTTTCAATAATCATTTATGTATTTTATTTCCTAAGACAGATTCCTGAAACAATAAAGGCAAGCATGATTTACTTTCAACACAGCATACACGGATATTTTATATCTAACATATACCATATTCTAGGTACTACCAAGCCATTTATCAATAACCTAATACTTCAGTGTTATTTACTCTGGATTGCCTTGGTTCAATAATATTCTGTTCAGTTATTATGAAAAGCTGATTTGAAAATAAGCAGATAAGTGTTAAAGGTACAGTGACATACGCATTCTTCATAAAACATCTGCAGAAAATTTAGAGCAACTGCATTGTTTTTTATATTTTCTGTTCTAGATTTGTGAAGATATTGACTCAAAACTCAACTGTAAGAGAAAAATAGTAGTTGCATATCTACAGAAATGCATGAATTTACTATGCGTCTGTGATTGATCAGAGAGTAGCATTTTTTAAAAACATGTTATGTCTTTCTAGACTATTTAGAGGAAATGGAAGAAGATAATCCAGTAAAGGATGAGATGACAAAAGTTTGATCTTTTGGGCTGCAACTTTTGGGTCTGAATATGATGAAGATAACAATGAAAAACAGAAATGTAGGAACTGTGCCAGTAGCCTGGGGGAGGGACCGACGAGAACCTGACCTGTTGTCTCCCAGAAAATCTGGGGAATAAAGCCTTTTTAATTCCATAATTATCTAGAAACTGACTGTAGTTAGTGGTAGAAAAAGTGCCTAAGAACACTCAAGAAGAACTTTCAATGCTTTGATTAAGTTCACTGCTACCTCCTCAGTTAAGAAGGGAGATAACTAATACCTAAGGAAATTAATTAAATGCCACTATGATGCACTAGAAAAACGGAATAACTGTAATTTTGACTTGTTCCTAATGTATTTTGTACAATGTACCATGCTGTTCTATGTGCTTTGTTGATCTGTGATGTAGAAAAGCCCATGTTATCAATAAATTAGAATTTGAATAATGAATCTAGGTACAGCTACAGTCTGTGTTCCCTAATTATTGGACAGAAGCAAAAGCTTTTGCTATGGGAAAAATATTTCATTAATAACTATGATTCCATTTCAAAAAGAAATGGACGCAGCTGTGCAGATGAAGCAGAAGTGAAATGAAAGCTATTCTGGAGGGTATTCCTGGATTCACATTCTGGATGTTCCTTCTCATTTGCGCAAATGGAGAATGATTATGTGACAATTTGGCACATGCTTCAACCTCTTCTCTTCCAGCTTGAGTGTTTTGGCCATTGCAGCAGATTAAGAGAGCCAAGATATCATCCATTCTCCACCATTACTCGTAATATTGCTCCCTTTAAATGGAATATTTATGTCTGCTTCCCTTTATTGTCATTTTGAATAATAGACACCAGTGCACCTTTATACCTATACACACTGAAAGAGTGTCAGAGAGCACTTTTTTCTTTTTCTTTTTTTTTCTTTAATTTATTTTTTTTTTAAATGAAGGGAAATAAAATATTTGAGCGAGAATGCCTACACTATTTTTCATATCTTCTTCTGAGAGAAACAAAACCAAAATAAAATAAGTATTTTCATATACTGTGTCACAGGCAAATTTTATTTGATCATAAGATAGCAGGCTATAGCATTATGATTGACATAGACTGTTAATGATGCTCTAATAGTTTTCAATTCTAATTGTAATTTTTAGTTGGTGGTGATCTTTAATAAAGTTTTTAAAACAATATAATTTAGCAAAATCAGGAAGCAAAATTAAAACCTCAGATGTCTGTTAGGTGTCAAAGAACAAAAATTAAATATTTTCCAAGATATTGTAATTCTTATTGATAAATTTAATCATAATCTGTACTAACAACAGATTTATAGAAGTCATTTACCAGTAACCTAGACATATATTTGACACAATGTACTTAGTCATTACTTGAGAAGTTAATTGCAGAATCACAGAATCACAGAATGTTAGGGGTTGGAAGGGACCTCTGGAGATCATCTAGCCCAACCCTCCTGCCAGAGAATGATCCCCTAGGACAGATTACACAGGAACACACTCAGGTGGGTTTTGGATGTCTCCAGGGATGGAAACTCCACAACCTCCCTGGTAAGCTTGTTCCAGTGCTCTGTAAACTTCAGAGTAAAGAAATACTTTCTTATATTTAGGTTAAATCTCCTGTTTACCAGTTTGTGACCATTGCCTCTTGTTCTGTCACCAGACATCACTGAGAAGAGTTTGGCCACATCTTCCTGACACCCTCCCTTTAGATATTTGTAAACATTAATGAGATCACCCCTCAGCCTCCTTTTCTCTAAGCTAAATAGTCCCAGCTCTCTCAGCCCTTCCTCATACAGTAGATACTCCAGTCTCTTAATCATCTTAGCAGCCCTGTTCTGGACTCTCTCCAGGAGTTCCTTGTCCTTCTTGAACTGAAAAGCCTAGAACTTCATATGGTTCTCTGGTTGAGGCTTCACCAGGGCAGAGTAAAGGGCGAGTATAACCTTCCTCAACTGGCTGGTCACACCCTTCTTAATGCACCCCAGGATGGTATTGGTCCTCTTGTCTGTGAGGGCACATTGTTGGCTCATATTCAGCCTGTTGTAAACCATGACTCCCAGGTCTTTTTTCCCCAGAGCTGCTTTCTAGTAGGTCAGCCCCTAACCTAGGGCATGGGGTTGTTCTTCCTCAGATGGAGTACTCTACACTTGCCCCTATTAAGTTCTCCCCACCCATCTCTCCAGCTTGTCCAGGTCGTGCAGGATGGCAACACAGCCTTCTGACGTGTTGGCCAAGCCACCTAGTTTAGTATCATGAGTAAATATGATTAGGGTACATTCTGTCCCTCCATCTAGGTTATCAGTGAATATATTGTACAGGACTGGACCCAGTATTGACCCCTGGGGGACACCACTAGTCACAGGCCTCCAGCTAGACTCAGCCCCATTGACCACAACTCTCTGAGCTCTGTCAATTAACTCAGCACTCAACTTCAGTTATTTTTTACAATTAGTTGAATGATTTTTTTGATGGTAAACATTCTATAGCCTCAGTTTTAGACTTCAATCTGCATTTTTATAAAATTTATGTCAAAATAAGTTTACCACTGACCACAAGAAAAAGTTAAAAGTGCATGCATTAGAGAAACTCCAGTTTCAATTTATGATCATGGACAGTAGTATGTTGCTGAATCTAGGATCCTGGAGGTCATTGTTGTATGACCTGGAAAAAACTAAACCAGAATTAGCATGACTTTTAATAAATAATTTCCAGGGGATGTCTTTTAGATTGTTTTCCATTTTTTTTCCTCTATGATTTACATCAGAAATTTTTCCATGGTTTATATCCTGATAGAACTATGTTATCTATATTTACCTTCTCTAATATTTCAAAAATACACATTTATTCTTTCTTTCCTTGTACTTTACATTTATATTGAAACAAGAGTTGAAGCACATGCATTGAATAGCAGAAATGAATGCAAGTTGAAAAAAAAGAGGTCAATTAAGTTATCCTACACAACTGCCTAAAAATTGCTACTATATTGAAGTATTTTTCTGTATAAATAACAAATACGTGCTGTTTGGCTGAAAACCGAGTGCTACCTCTGGTTGTGAATGAATGAAAGATAGAATACATCTAGAACTGTCGCCAGTATTTCTTTGTCCTTACACACTAAAAAACTCTGAGATAGATTTGTGACTTAAAGATTAAGCATCTAGCAGCTTTCCAAATATTTCCTTTCTCATACCAGTCAAATCAGATACCTTTTTTATTTACCTATGATATGCACCTCCATACTAAAGCATTTACTGTGTGTCATTACTACCTGTTGCAAACTCCTGTACCACTGAAAAAGCATAGTAGAGTGACAAGAAACCAAAAAGTATGCTGTTTACTCATGAGAAGAGAGGAACAATATTTTCAGAATGAAGATCCTGTCAAATCGCATGCTTGTTCAGTGCAGCCTTTGAAGGATCTGGCCCATTAAATTTTAAAAATGTTGCTCAGTATAGATTTGATAACTGAATTACCCAGGTTTAGAAATTGCCTGTCATTTCAAAACACTTCTTCTGAAGAAAAATACTCTGCAAAACAGCTTTGTTGGTAACATACAGGGAGACAGCAGTGTTTCACTTATATTTGGAGCATCTTTGCATACATAATGGTTTTATAAAACAATGGTTTTATAAAACATAATGGTTTTATTGACATGTGGAAGCAAACTTCACAACCTCAGGAAGGTTATAAAGTAGGTATGTTTATTACAGCGCCGGGTGCAAGGGGGATAGTTCCTCCTATCTTGCACACCCTGTGTTAGTAAAGCTCTATTTTTATCTAGCAGGTACATGAATATTCATAAGGTCATGATACATATTCATTAAATTCTTAGAAAATGCATTGCTTATGCTAATTACTTCCCCGCCTAGTTCCGCATGTGCAGTGCTGTCTGGTAGTGGTCTTGTGGGGTCTTCAGGATGAAGACTGAAAGTCTTCCTGGCAGTGAACTCTTAACTTTGAAGCACTTTGACTCAGTTAGTGATGAATAGTAACCACAAGTCTGGCTGCATCTAGTTCTGCTTAGCCAAGGAGCACAGCACGGATAAGAGACTGCTACTCCCCTTATCTAAGGAATGTAGCACATCTCAGCCTTCTGTTGTCTATTCAAAGAGTCTTAACATTTTTTTTTCCCAATTCATTATAAAAAAATAAAGCTAAAAGAAATCCACAATAGAATGGCAATGGCAAGGGGCAGTAGTAGCACCTTGTGACTTAGGCTGGACTTGATCTTAAAGGTCTTTTCCAGCCTTGGTAATTCTGTGATTCTGACTTTATAAGTTCAGAGTGAACATCAGAAAAGCTTTATTACCAGCAGAGTCACAGTGGAACTGGTTATACAAAGGGGATGAGGATCCTCCATCCCTGAAATCTTTCAAGGCTCACTAGCAAAGCTACAGCTGACCTGATCGAGTATTAGGAATAGTCTTGATTTGAACAGGACATTTTGATAGATGACCTCCACAGGTAGTATTCAACCAACATTCATATGACTCTACTTTTACTAACATTATGATAATTTTAAGAATATCCTTCATAATGATATACTGCTTAGCATTTTTAGTTTCCTTTTATAGTTGATGAGGAAAAAAATGGCTCCTCAACATAAGACCTATCTGATTTCTTTTAGTTATTTACTTTAAGAAGGGATGAACTGTGAACTAAACTATACTGACTTTAAATACAACTTAGACTGAGAACTTGAGATGTAGATGTTCAATTTTAGTCAAATTAGCCGTACTTTTTCTGATTATAAAGATGCACTGTTAATTTAGTTAGGAGCTGATGGTGTGTTTATGACACGCAGTGATTGTTTCATGTAAACTTCATAAGCAGTACAGAAGGAAATGGTGCTTTAACAGCATAGAAACCGTTTCTAATGTATTTCTAATGAAGTACTATGAAGTTAGTAGAATTCAGCTGATAAAGGGGACAGATTCTGAACCAATATAACTTGACTTTTCCCTTCAAAATTTACTTGTAGTATTATTATAACTACTACTATTATTATTACTATTATAATTATTGTTATTATTACTACTAATATTATCAAAGGACTGCTGGGTTCCTTATGCTAATGTGTCTAGACCATAACTTAGTCATCTGGAAATGTTATCATGTTACATTGAAATGCATTATTATATTTTTCAATTTTATATTGTCTTCCAGTGAACTTGTTCCTCTCAATGCACTTTACAGATCAGGTTGTGCTGGATTATGTAATCAGTAGTAACTTTATGTACTGCAGTACCTTCTGAATGTTGCTGATCTTTAGATTTTACTTGGAATTATATACATCTGGAATGCACTGCTTCTGTTCCTCTGTCTTCACCTTTTCTTGTCCTCCTTTATATTAAAAAATAGCCAAATAATTACAGAAATGAAATTCATTTATTTATGAAAGATAACATCTCTATTGCCTTCTCATCCAGATTTTAGGCAGACCGAGTTTATGAGACATGCATTGCAGTCCTGTTTTTCTCCTATGTATCGAAGTGGTGACCATGATAAATCTGTGTACTTCCTTTCTTTTTTAGCAGTGGCTTATCTTTGACATATCTTTCAAATTACATCACTTGACTTTAGAATCTCCCATGTTGCCATCCATTTGGAAGCCTCATTTATTTCTAAGCCCTTTTTTGACAGGTTTCTTACTTTTAAAAAAATTAGCTGTATGCAAGATTTATCCAACTGACATTCATTCTTGCACTCACTGCAAGGCTTCTGTGGTTGCACTGTATAGCTGTAATATTTTTACTTCCTTTATATCTCCATCAGCCATTCCTCCTCCAGTCTAGACTAACAAGCACTTTTGTCTTTGTAGTACTCACTTTAATATAATTAAGTTCAAGTTCTTGTTTTAACTGATTAGGTCAGAGACTCAGAGTATCTCATAAATAGTAGATAAATTCCTTGGATAATACACCAGTTTGGATTGAAATATATTTACTTTCTTTCTCCATCACTCTTCATTTTGCACCAGAGGTTTATTAACTGAAGAATGAGAAAATAAAAACCAGTAATGCATGCAAAGAGAGCTTGGATTGAGTCCTAAAAAAATCTCTCAGAATATGAATACATTTTATACCTGTAGTAAGTGTTCACAAGATGTCTTTCACAACTACTAGAATGCAGGATTTTTAGATTTCTTTTTTATTTATTTGTAATGTCTTTGTCATAATTCAGTTTAACCATTCTTTGAAAGCTGCATTCCTTAACTATACAGTTTCTGATTATCCATGATTTTGGTACAACTGATTAGGATAAAGAGAATGTTTTGAGGTGGAAAAAGAATCCCATGAACCCATAAATAGTCACTCAGCAAACAGTGCTACTTGCTGAAAACTTATTTATGCTTAAAAAATCCTGAGATTCTTTTTTTGTTTATTTTATTCTGCTTCAGCTTTGTGCCCCTTAGCAGCTCTTGACTCCTGGTGGTATCACAAACTAAAGAACTGAAAGCATAACAGAAGCCCAATTTGTTTTTACAAATTGAACCATCTAAAATTAATGTAACAATTCTCACAAGGAATCTGATCTGCTATTCCACTACAAAGCTGAACTTATATAAATAAATACTGATATATACCTTTGAGTCACATTACTTCTCTGAACAATTTTTAAATGTATGGACATTGCTGTCAAGATCATGGCCCAGATATAAGTTATTCAAAAGGCTTCTCAGGAACGTTAAGTTTTAGGTACCTCTTTAAACAGTTTTCATTAATTCTTCTGAAATCTTAAAATTTAACAGTCTCTATTTTAAAGAAATCTGTTAATTCACTACAGTTTCTAATTAGTAGGAAAATTAGGAAAAACCCCCATCTAATTCTACAATGTAGGAAAAATTGCCATTTTTGTTTTCCTCCTACTTTATGCAGAACCTCTACTACTAATGTTACTCAGATTACCCAGAGCTACCCAAAAGAGGGGGCAAAAAAAAAACACATTCAAATCTTCTTCAACTGGAAGAATTTCCTATTTATTTGCTGGAAAACTGATTTTCTCCTACAAATTGCCTTTCAACAACTACTTAGGCTCACTAGTATTTCTTCTATGTCCTGCTATTACATATTTTTAGTTCTGTTCCCTGTGTTCACTGTTCAGGATTTCTGGCAAGGTGTCACAAGCTCACAGCCAAATGAATCAGAGTTGCATAAATATGAAAAGCAAATACTTTGTGCAACCACGGATACATGCCTTTCATACACTGAAATATTTTCACATCTCTTGTAATTTCGAAATCTTACTCTGCTTATCTTCTGAGGAATGCAGAAACTGACAGCTGATTTGGGAATCCTCACTTGTGCTGTAGTTAAAAGGGCTTTCAAGGAGGCCATTAGTGGCTAAAGTGCCAAAATCTATTTCACTGCACAACTAAAACACTTCAAAGATGAAAGAGATTTATCAGGAAATAACTGATCTAATACAGAACTAAAGATTGTCAATACAATTATGAGAATCCAGCCTCACTTTCTTCAGTCTACAGAATGTTGATTTCCATCTTGCTATTCTGCAATGAGACAGTTTATTTGTCTAAAAAACTGTGCTAGATTTAAGCAATCTTGTAGGAAAATTTTGTCTTGATCTGAGGATATCTGGTGGTTATTTTCTCCATTCCTCATTATTTTAAAGTAGTTTGTTTTGGTTTTGTTTTGTTTTTTTTTTTTCCTTTCTTTTTTCTTTCTTTTTTTTTTTTCTTCTTTTTTTTTCCCTTCCTTTATTTAAATGTATCTCTCTTGAACTTCAGCATAATTACTCAATGTTTTTTTCTGGAAGATATTTTGGTACTCAGGCCAAATCACTTCTCAGTCTTTTTTGGTTATTCTAAGCTAATTGAAAACTCTCTGCTTTTTTCCAGATTTTAAATAATTTATGCAGTTCTTGGCATCTACCATGATTCCTACCCCCTTCTCAAATTTACAGACACCATACCCACACATTTTATTCCTATCTCAGCCATATGAAGCAAACTGATTGGTCACGTCTAGTTAATTCCTCTTTTTTGTTGAATAAACAAGTCACATACTTTAAGAACTTATATTCAGATAAATATTTATGTTTTCACTGTATTCAGAAATCTTTTTCAGAAATACTGATTTCTATGATGTGCTCTTGTTTTATAGGGATAGTCCTCATATCTCATTCATAGGTATCCAACTTTTAATTTTATCTAGAATCCTACATCAAAGTCTTTTGCATTTGACAAAGTTTTTCTGTTGAAAATTGTTTTGTGAGATCTGTCAGTTATTAATACTGGCTTCAGTAAACATGGGCTCTACTGACATTTTTTTCTTTACACATAAGAGCATGAATATTCATCAACCAGGAAATGAGATTCTTTCACAAAACCTAGTTTCCAAATAAGCAAATATATTCCATTTGTTTACTTCTTTACTAATTGATTCCTAAAATGCAAGTAATCACTAGGCCAGCTCTCCACTTTGACAGATATGTACTCATCAGTACAAAGTATTTGAAGTTCCTGATTTTCAAAAACAGCTCCTATATTTATGAGCCATACTTTTATAAAGGTTTTCAGGTTCCTAATAATGAAATAAAGAATTTACTTGGTTTTCCAAAGTTCTTCACATCTTTGGTTCCTCTCATTTTAATACTTTACAAAACTAGATTTAGATGAAATAAATGTATTTAAATATTCTTATCTATTTACATAGTTTGAAAGAAGTTAATGATCTCCAGTTAGCTCTGAGTCCAACATTTTGATTTCTACTTTTCTACTAACTTCATTTGTTCATATGTTATCAGAAAGACCCTATAGAGGGAAAGCATGTCTTCCTAACATTCAGTTTTGATGTGGTTTTGTATGACAGTATGGAAAATAAAAAAAAAATATCTTGGAAAACCAATTACTATTTTACACAGTATATTTTGTAAAATAAAGGGTATTTTGACTTATGAATGTATTTTCAGCACTTTTAAATCTACTGAAAAAATGCAGAAAGAAACAGAGCTCCTTTTCAGAAAGTTGGCTATGTCGAAGTGTGAACTACTGTAAACCTTTGTGATGCATCTGTGCATCACCAGCTAAAATACATGAAAGTACTATTTATTTTTTCGATGTTTTAAGTGCTCCTGTTAAACTTTGTGTTTACAATTACTTGAAAAATTCAGAAGCTTTCCCACTTGTGTATCAAAAATGATCTATCTTACAACTTGCATGGTGTGCTTCTTATGTTTTAAGGAGAGCATGAAAAAAAGCCCAAGTTTTGAAGAGGCTGCTAGTTAAATATTTCTAGTAATATTTATACTTCAGTTTCCCAGTGCTGCCAAGGCTAATTGAAAATCAGGGGCTACAGGGTGAGGTCAGAGCCCTGCAGGTGCCTGGGTTGCCTCAACTCCTATCTCCCACTTTGGGGCAGGCCCCAACCCTCCTGTTGCCTGTCAGCATATGTCTAGTGATGTATTGTTCATGTCATCTGTATTTACCAAATTAAACCTAAAAGCAGGTACAAAATGTTTTGTAATACAATCAAATGTATGTTAGTGTACAGAATAGTACTTATTCATCAATTATATTAAAAATACCTCAAAATTGCATAGAATATTATATTTTTCAATCATAAACTATTTTGAAATAAACTAAGGAACACAAACACAATACTCTTTATAGTTACTTAATATTCCTTCTTTGCAATTCTCAGTGTGTAATACGAGATTCCTTCTGTAGGAAAAGTTATACCTCTAAATGCCTGTGGGTTGCAGCTAAACTCAACTAAACACAATGTAGTTTAATGCACACAGCATGTGCATCAAATTACTAAGTAGGCTTTATCTTTGGTCATTTGAACTGAGCCCATTACTGTGAAGAGCAGTGATTTGGTGACATAACGAGCCCAATCAAAAGCACACTAAAAGCATTAAAAACAAATTATGCATATTCTGCAGTTACAGCAACCAAGAACTGTGTAGACACTACAGCTGCAATACACTGTGGTTACAGTGGACAGACTGGTGAATAGTTCTATTTGTTGTCACTCTTAGGAAAATGAGTATGATCAAAGCTTTTGGTCAACCATCTGTAACTACAGCCTTTTGAAAATACGTAATGTTAAATATGCCGTGTGTAAATGGACCTATTATATGAGCTTTTATTAAAAACATTATTTCTGGAACTGACTCCATGTCCCCTAAATTGTGTTTTAACTGACTCTCTTTGTTAGTTTAAAGAGATGCTTTTTTATTTCCTACAAATAGTTCTATTTTTCTCTTTTAATCTGTAATTTCTGTGCTCTTTATTGGTTTTCATATGCACTCATAGCTCTACTACCTTTTTCTGCTAGGTACTTCCATACACATCACTTCTGATTTCAGGCTTAAAATATTTTTAAATACCAGATCAGGATCTATACTGGTCCTACTGGCTATCTTCTTTTATAGCTAGCAAATAAAGGTTTACATTATTTATCTCTTAAGTAATCAGTCTTATACTCTGAATCCTGGAATTTACATTCAAAAAGGGAGTGATTTTTTTGGAGACCTGGAAAAAGATGAAGGAAGTCCTGAGTGATCTAGTTCATGCTAGGCACTGAACTATTTCTGCAATATCCCAGATTTAGGGAAGCACAAAGATACTGAAATTATTCCGCATCTCCATTGCTCATGCTATCTCTTTGAGAAATGCAGTTAAATATCTCACTTAAGAGCATAGATTTTTCCTGAACAGAACAGAAAGAGCTATGAATAAAAAATGTTTGTGATAGAGGTGGAATGAAAGCCTAAAGCATGAAAGAAACGCTTGATCTATACATTTCATAACACAAAAACAAGGGCTGAAATTCTACCCCACTGAAATCAATGACAAAATTCTCCTTTTACTTTAATAGCCAGGTTTTTACCTGAAAGACTTGCAAGGGTGGAATAATTATGTGTTTAGGTTCTTTTTTTGAGGGTACTGTAAAAATACAGCCAGTAATTTCCCAGCAACATTTTTCAGCTCTTGCTGCAGGGCTAGCATTTGACTGAATCCAAGAAGACATGAGTTTGTTTAGTTTGACATTGAATGGGAGGTGTTGAGCATCATGCCTTTTAAAGACAGCAAATAACCAGACCCATATGCATCCTGGAAAACTTCACCCACTTATTCATATGTTAATCACAAACTTTTTGATGCAAAGACTTTGTGGTTATGACTAATTTCTGACAGCTCTGTTCTGACAGATTTTCTCTATTCTCACTTCAGGTTCAGGCTTTTCTAGGGTCCCTGCCTTCAGCTCTGAAATGGAGGAAGCTATTTAGTATCTCAACAGCCATCTTCTGTTCCAGGACCCAGAAAGATGCAGGAGCTCTTCTGGAAATCTTTGACCTTCATTAGCTCCTGCAGCTCCATGGTGGGTGTTACATTATGCTCCACCACAGCTGCACAAAGAAAATGGCAGCTTCCAGGACATTGACCCCAGAGAATCATAATTGAGTGAAGGCACAAAGCTGGCTAGATGTTTCAGATCAATCATACAGCTGAAACAACAAGCATAAAATACAGAACATGGATGATGAGATGCTTGGAACAGGACATCTGTGGAAAAAACATGCTTGGTCAGAAATTTATGTCAGTTATGCAACCATGTTAGAACATCAAGCCATTTTGTCTCATCTCTTACTGTTTTCTATTCATGTTGCCCCAAAATGAGGTTTGTCTACCCAGTGTGCAAGCCAGTAACACACAGAGCCAATGTATTAGCAATTTACTAGCAGTTCTGTACAGAAAGGGAAGGTATTCCCACATAGCTAGCACACACAACGTTGGAACACTCATATATTTATACATTGTAAATTAATGTATTTAGCATATTCATTGTTCAATAGTTTTTTACTGGTGCTTATAATCTGTCACATCCCACAAAGTGGGCACGGCTCCCCAGAGGTGTGGGCCCAAATTAAATATCATGTCCCACAAGGGGGGTAGAGTGGTACATCCCACAAAGTGGGTATGAGTGGAGTTCCTCAGAGGTGGGGGTCGATCCAGGGAGATTTCGATCCAATCCTCCTCTCTTAATCAATCTCTTTTACCAACCCATTTTATGAGATTAACCTCTGGAATTCTATTCACAGTACTCTAAAAGTAAGGCCATTACCCAGGAGGCTTATATAAAACATTACTTTACTTAAAATTGAGGGAGATTATAAAGCTTTTCAAAACACAGACAACAATATCACTCTCAAACCAACAGATTACAGATTACAACTAGAATTTAGCTAAATTTTACTCTCAAAACAACAGGTTACAACTGGAAAGACTTAGCAGAATTAGAAATTATGTTACCCTTATGTGCCAAGAATAAGGTTAGTAAAAGAGAGAGAAAGGGAGAGAGATGAAGAGAGATAGAGAGAGAGAGAGAAAGGAAGAAGGGATAGGAAAGATACCACCACCCTTAGATCCAGAAACGATCTCGGGACATTGCAGTTCTTGGGTGGTGAGCACATGCTCCGAGCATTTCAAGTCAGATTCTTTTATGACACCTGACCCTACCTCTCCCAGTGAGGTTTTGCATACTTCGCGCAGACTCAGTGTTGGATTCAGGAATGTTCTGGAAATAAGTCAGTAGAGTACGGGGGTCCAGGTGATCACTTGGCCCTCCCCCATCCCAGTTGACATTGAAATGACCTTTATTTTCATGCATGCTCTATGTCCTTAAACAGGAAACTGGTCTTTCACAAGATGGCACTGTGCCTCCACTGTGCTTCTCTTACTGGCCACTGTTCCTTATCAAACAAGGACAGTATCCCATTTATCAGAGTGGTTACTGAACGAGGGGCTCTCTTTGTGAGGACATGGTCCAGGTGGCTTATTGAATGAGGACCCCACCCAAGAACAATGTTCAGTTTGTCAGGGCAGCTACTTTGAGACAATTATTCACTTTGGGGCTCTACACAATCCATTATCCTCATCTTCTTTTAAAGTTACAGTGTCTTTTAATTTTGCTCTACAAACTCGTTGAGGGTCTTCAAGTGGAGGAGGGCACCTTAACTTTTGGATGTGTGTTTTTCATATTATAGGTAGTCAAGTTCACCTACAGGGCACATTTTCTTCTGATTCATGTGGTACATCCAAGCTTCTTGGGAAAACAGCCCACTAAAGTTTCTAGTTCCTGGTTTTAGGTCTGTGTGTTCCTTCTGTCCTATTGTCTTGTCAAAAGGTGACTAACATCAGCAACTTATTTTTGTTTCTTAAGTTAGTTAAAATTACATCCATAAAGATTTTGACATAATTCATAGTACACAAATAGCAAAATAAAGCCAGGGTAGTTATCAGCACACTGTCATTTGATACCCTATTTACTTAAAATCCACTACATAAATTGAAATATTATAAGAATAGTAATGTAACCGTCCTGGAATTTTATCCCTGAAAGAGAGACCAGGTAGATACTGGTAAAAACAGCATCTTCCCCCAGTGAAGATCATGGGCACATACTGAGCAGGATGTATGGGAAATGGCATTCACTGTGAACATTTCTGCTTTTCAGTTCTGAAGAACTTCCTTCAAATCTGCAACGTACACAGAGACTCCTCATCATTGGTCATTATTGCTCATCTTCATACCTAATGTTTTGTACTTAAAGTTTTGTCTTCTTAATAAATTTCTTTGAATGACATAATAGTCTCATATCTTCCTTTTTAAATACTTATTTTTATTTATCTGCTTCACTGAACTACCATCTACTTACTAACAATTAGAAGTTATATCTTTTTTGTTCATTTAATGAACAGAAATGACAAATGAAATTTTGCTGTTTTATTCATTGCATCTTGAGAAGTGGAAATTAAGACTTTAACATAAAAGAACAACTTGGCAATGGAATAAACAATCCATACTTTCACCATTTGTGCTGTGATTATTCAAATTAATTCACTTGGTCTTCTAATTGGATTAATTCAAGGTAATTATTTTTCTTTTATGGAGAACAAAAGACATTTTTTGTGTGGTTATTTACTAATGCAACACACCATAAATTCACACATACTAAAAGGGAAAATGGCATTGAACTAGCATCGTGTACTGCTTTATTAGTAAAATCCATCTGGATTAGACACATTTGAACATTCTGTTGTTAATACTTGTATATCATCATTTCTGCATGAAGTAATTGAGAAGTTTAAATAAGAGTACCAAGTTATTGAAATGCACAATACAAAAACCAAAGCTAACTGAAGAAGACATCTGAAACCTATAGTAAACTCTCCTTTCTTGTGAAGTCAATAAGCTGTTCCAATTACAGTATTTCCCAGTGCATTGATATATGTTGTTATTGTCTGTTGTAGGTTTTCTTCTTATTAACCAAAACTGCAGAAAAACAAGAGTAGGGCTGTGCTTCTAAGCTTGTTGCCACACCCTGAGGCCCAAAGCTAATGCTGAATAGAGCAATGCTCCCAATTTAACTTTCAGAAGCAATGTGAGACCTTTTTTGTTTGTGGAAACTGATTTGTGGGGGGAGGGGGGTGTGGAGGGGTGTGTGCCTGCAGTGTAGATCTACACAGGATACCTTTTAGAGAAGGTCAAAAGCTGACATTTTTGGTATTGTACTTTTAGATCCTGAGACCTTAATTGTACAATCACATAAAACCTGGTAAACATCTCACTGAGGAAGTAACTCAACAAACAGAAGCATTGAGTCAAATCCATTTCACTGGCAGAATATGTTACTAAACAATTGTCTTTACCTGTAGATGAAAAATGAGAGTGAGAAGGACATGTCTGAATGAAGAATAGATGTGTCCCACACTCTCCTGCTCATCCAAGTCTCTTCTGTCTTTTCCTGTGGAAAGCAGGGGAATACAATGATGGGAAACAATTCCATACTTAGCTGGCAGTTCTCCCAGGCTTAGTGGAGCAAGCCTTGTGTGAGAGACAAGCCCCCACGGAGTATAAGGGTTCTCATAGCAATCATTATAAGATAAAGACATTAAGAAAGTGGAGACTGAGGTGGACCTAAATGGAAACTGACAACTGTAAAGTGGCGGGAAAGGAGAATAAGGATTCTAAACATTGTTTCAAGTGAAAAAAGTGCCAAACACCTGATTGGCCATTTTTAGCCAATCAGACACAGGATTCAGAAATGGAACTATCAGGCGCTCCAGTGCTCATTGGCTTTTTCTATTGTTACAGTGTGCCCCGCGTCTACCTCCAAGCAAAATAACAAAAGTAAAACAATATCCCGTCCCGATTGCTGCCAAAAATGGCATTAGAGAGGTAATATCTGATTTGAAGAAAAGGGGTATTGTTGTGCCCTGTCATTCACCGTTTAATTCCCCGATCTGGCCTGTAAGGAAACCAAATGGTAGATGGAGACTGATGGTGGATTACAGGAAGCTAAATGCCAATACAGAAAGACTTACAGCTGCTGTACCTAACCTTGCTGATCTGGTGCTAGAAATCCAGGAAGCAGCACATCCAGTGCTGGCCTCCCTGGATATAAAGGATATGTTTTTCCAGGTCCCTATTGATCCTGATGACCAAAATCGTTTTGCCTTCACTTGGGATGGGGTACAGTACACCTTCACAAGGTTGCCCCAGGGATATAAACACTCAACCACACTGGCCCATCACGCACTGGCATGTGAACTGGAAAACATTCCAGAAATCAAAAATAATTCCACAGTAAAGGTCTGTCAGTATATAGATGATGTGCTGATAGGGGGCCAGAGTAAGAGAGAGGTAAAGGCTGTTTATGATGCCATAATTAAGCATTTAACAGACATGCAGATAAAAATCCCTGAGGGAAAAAGGCAACCTCCGTCCCAAGAGGCAAAATTCCTAGGAATAAGGTGGAAGGGGGGAACCTGGAATATTCCTTCTGATACTTTGTTGCAATTGAAGTAGATAAAGGTACCAGCCAACAAAAAAGAGCTACAACAGGTCTATATTGGGAGTCTGTGTTTTTCCCCTCCTCCACTGTCTTTTAGCCTTCCTATTCTTGGCAGAAAGAGGGTCATTCAGTTTTCCGAATTAACAACTAGGGTCCTGTCCTTACTCTTGACCCCCCTCCGGATCTCCCTCTGGACTCAGACCTTCCTCTGGACCTAGACAGCAACCTGGGCCTTGTAGACTGCCTTTGTCTCGACCCAAACAAGTCACGCCAGCAGTCAACTAATTCCTTTAGCTGTCTATAGGAATAAGTCCCCATCAGAAGTACGGACGGGACCCCTAAACGCTTGGCCTCCTCCTTGAGCCTAGCGTATGGTCCTTTATCACCCCAAGATGAAGTCTGTTGCTCCCCGGGGCGCTGGTTCCCTGGAAAACTCCTTGGTTTATCATTCTGCTTACCTCTATCCACCACTGTCCAGTCACCCCGTGAGTTCCCCTGCTGTTTAGGAGAAGGGGGTTTCTGAGGAGAAGGAGGCTTCTGAGGTGGCTTAGCAGCCACCTCAGGATATGAGGGTCGAGTAACCATGACTTGTTTGCAGAAGATTTGCCAGTACCGCCAGATTCACCATATAACTTCCCACATTCTACCAGTTCTTTAGCCAATGCAGCCCATGTAAGGCGTAGGTTGCCACTTTGGATCTCCTTCCGGTATTGAATGGTTTCCATTTTAAGTGCTGGAGAGAGTCCCTTAAACAAAACAGGCAACCTATCTGGATGCACCCTAAGAGACAAAGGACTACTCTGCTCTGGTACTAACTTACGGTCATAGATCATCTGAAGTACTGCAGCTCTGTGGACATTTTCCACAATATCAGAGTTGTCCCCTCACAGGGCCTTCGGTTCTCCTCTGCTAATGGGATCCGTGCCACCAACACAATAACCTGCCCGCTGAGTTAGAGACCACAGGTAATCTCTGTTTCCAGTCACTAAGACTATGTCAGGTTCCCAGTACCCACCAGCTTCGTGTTCAGTTAACAGTACATCATCTCCCCCTGTGAGGGACACTCTCATAATATATTCAGCTTCTGCTGTATTGCTTTCTAAGCTTTACTAATTCCACTGCAGTGTATGGCTTTTCCTTTACCTCCGTATCTTTCTGTGCAGCACCTGCCTTTTGAGAATAAGTAGTTGTCCTAACTGGGCACACGTATGTATGTTCCACTCCCTCCTGCTCGACATCCACTTCCACACTGCGTTGGGGAGATCTGATACAACGTGTCAAATCCTGCAGCTCTGAACACAGCTCATCTATCTTAGCAGTTACGTCCTCTGACCCTCCACTAGCTTGGGGGGACGGACCGGCAGCAGCCGGCTGCTGTTCCACGAGTTTGTTAAGAGCAGCGACCTTGTCTTTTAGGGACCAGTCTTTCATTTTAAATACTCGGCTAATTACTCGATAGGGATCTAACTGAGCAGCTGCCCCCTGCACGTCAGACACGATTCCGGTGTCCTGTGTTGGATCTGACTGAACACTCTCGGGCACGTCCTCCTTCCTAGAAGGGGGGACAACCTTTTGTTTTAACTGCTCTCGCAGATGGATAACCTCTTGTTGCAATGTCTCATTCTCTTGTTGTAATTTTGTTTGCTCTCTTCGTGACACCCTATCACCTTGGTGCATCCCTTCTATCTCCTGTTTCATGCCTAAATTCTCCCATTGGGTCTGTTGAAAGGTCTGTTGCATTTCCTCGTATGTCTTGTGCAACTCACTGTATTTCTTATCTAGCTTTACAGCCTCCTGATGCAGTGCATCGTATTCCTGCTGTAACTTCTTATAGTCCTGTTGCAGCTGCTTGCATTTTTCGTGCCGCTTCTCCTTCTGTGCCCCTGTGGAGCTACCCTCAAGTCTCTGCAACAACCCTTCAAAGTCCTGCTGCAGCCTACTATGCTTCTCCTGTAACTCCTCAAACTCCCGCTGTGATGCCTTCCCTGTAAGCTCTTACCTTAACTCAGCAACCTCTCGCTGTAGCTCTGTCTCCCTGGCCTCTTGCTGTAATGCTTTATCTGTAAGCCCTTTAATGTTTTCCCATAATATTTCATATTCAAGGCTCGATACATCCAACCTTTCCAGACCCTCGGTGCCTTCTGCACAACCAGCATCCTCCACACCTGTAGGGATACTGTCGGTGCTCATATTGCTTCCTTTGTTTTGTTATCAGATAGCTTTCAAGAGCGTGGTTTGGGGGATCCCACTTCTGACACCAGATATGTCACGGACCGGTATCAATGGTTATCGGATGTCAGGATGCTGCCGTGACTATCCCCCCCCCCCCCCCCTTCTCGGCAGGGAGCAGGGAGGTTCGTGGATGGGACCGTACCTTAGAGGGTGGAGTGGAACGCCCCCCCTCCCCCACGCTCACAAAGACCAATGTGTCACTCACACACTCGGAAGTTTATTGAAGGACCAAGGCTCGGGGAAGGTTATCTAGGTATATATCAGGGGTCTATGGAGTTAGTAAGTGCACTCCCCACGGAAGAGGTGTGGGAGGATTAATGTAAGGGAAGGGTAGGACGTGAAGCCTGAGTACCAAGTATGGTGTGTAGGTGTACCCGTGTTACCCCTTCTGTAGTGAAGATGTAACCAATGTCCGGGGAGCCAGCAGCGGCGGTGATGGGATGAGCGGGGCGTGCCCAGCAGCGAGTTCTCTGACAGGCGCAGCCCTGTAGACACCACAGCATGACAGTCTTCCCTGGCACTGGCAAGCAGCAGCAGGCAGCGATCCAGACTCCGCTTCGAGCGGCGAGCAGGGAGGCAGCGAGTCCCCGGCTCCGCTTCAAGCGGCAGGGGAGGGGGAGACGATTCCCCCGCGGGCGAGCACCGGCCCCCCCGCGTGCAGCCGCACTCCGACAGGTGGCTCAGTGGGTCCAGCGGCTCCACCGGCACAGCCCGCCTCCCTTCAGATAACGTGCTCCTTTAGTATGTGGCTAAGTGCCCAGTCTCTCAGGGGGAGCCTGGTATCTGTCTTTCTGCCATGGCTGTTTCAGTCTGTCCTTGGTTACAAGAGGCACTTCGCTGGCTTGAAAGGCATTCCATTATGTGGGAGGAGAACTTGTCCGTTCCCCACATCTATAAAGAAGCACCAGCGACCTGGACAGCCGCCACCATTTTGTCCCTTCTCTGGAGATGTGCTGCCACCCAGGATCACCTTGCCAACTACCGCCACAACATTGGAGGAGAAAGCAAGGGCTCGAGCTGGTGTGGAGAATTTTCCTGCAGAGCATGGCCATGTGAGCAATCCAGTCTTTGGTATAAAGGCTTAATAGTGCTATTAAGGTTTTAGCCTAACTATTGTTACTTTGAAAGCTGACTGAAGGACAATTACAGCATGGGAACAAGAAAATCAACAGAAGAAAAGTAACTCTCAGATGCAGAAGAAGAAACAAGATATCAGAAGATGGTGAGATCATGCAATGTAAGGACTTTCTTGCCTAGAGCTAGTAACCAATAATGTATTAGAAATAGGTGTTTGGACAGTAGCAATATACCAATCAGAACAGAGTATTGTTCGCATGGACAAAGACATTTAACCAATAATAATGAAGCTCAAAGCGCATGTTATTAACCAAAAGGTGTATAACAACATTTTTGTTACAATAAATGACTTTCGCCTGATCACATTGATCGTTGCGTGTTAGTCCGAGCTCTCGCCGCAAGCTGGGGAACAGCCTTTTTAAAGGCTACGAGCTGAACAAAGTACCTGTGTGCTCACCCTCTGAAGCTCACCTAAAGAAGACGTTGGCCAACCAGAGTCGGGGCTGGCCCCCGACTCCGGCCTTCGGGGAGGCGTAAGGACTATTCCCCCTAAAACCTTGCCTTTCCCCCATAATCTGCCGCATCTTCCCTATTCCCTAATCTCCTGGGGGGGGGTTGGGATCCCTGTTACTGCTTTCCCCCTTGCTTCGGGACTTCCCCTCCTTTATTAAGTTACTTGCTGGTTGCTAGTTCCTTTTGTGTGTTATATTTGCTATCTGTACTCCTTCAATCGTTAAAGTAAAAGCACATAAATTAAATTGTCCCTTCTATTAGTGCTTATTTCTATGGCGGTATCATCAAATATCTGGGGGGGGGGGGGCTATTGGGGGGATAAAATGCAGAATCCTGCCACTTGGGTATCTGCACACAGTCCAGGGGCTACCCAAACCCACAAAATCAGAGTGAGTGAGTGGTGACTGATATGTGGTAAATACCAGGAAGCGGGAGCGGAGTCCTGAACTGCGGTTCCATCCTCCCACGAGGGAAACGGCCAGTGACAGATGAAGTGAAAGGCAAGTTTTTAAAACTACTTGCAGATCAAAAAATACAATTGGAGATGACTATTTATCTTTAAGGTTACCTCCAGGCTACCTATATAAAAGAACATTTTTCAGCTACTTGAGTCCAAATTAGTCAGCCAAAAGGCAGTTAAAGCGGTTCCCCAAATTAGCCAGCTGCCTTTCAGTTGCAAAGAAATATCCTAAGGCCAAATAAATTATTTCCCCTTTATGTCCCAAAAGGAGAACTTTGGATGGTAGGAACTCAACCTGAATGATTCAGCTCCCTTTTACCTTGATCTGGGCAGCTAGATAGCCTAAAGCTTGCAAGATGTTCTTATGTGAGGCTCTCAAGATGCTCTGTTCCTCCTCATCTATGATTCTGCACAGCACTTCACACATTTATCCCAACTCTCACAGTTCCCTTCTGCAAGGAGTATTACTTGATTGTTTTCTAATATGAGGAACAGAAAGTGCCTGGTCATTTATCACAAAGACCTGGTGGGATACCTCCTATGATTGGAGCATCAGAATGGAGGGTTATGAACTCTTTAGGAAGGACACGAAGGGGAGACGAGGTGAGAGTGTTTCCCTCTATCTCAGAGACCAGATGAAGTGCATGGACCTCTCCTTAAGGATGGATGAGAAGCCAACAGAGAGCTTATGGGTTAAGACCAAAGGGAAGGCAGGCACAGGTGACATTACAGTGGGGGTCTGCTACAGGCCGCCTGACCAGGAGGACAATACAGAGGAGACACTCTACAGACAGATAGGAGCAGCTTCACGTTCACAAGCCATGGTACTCATGGGTGACTCCAAACACCCTGATATCTGTTGGAGAGACAACTCTGAAAAGCACAAACAATCCATGAGGTTCCTGGACTGTGTAGATGACAACTTCCTTTTCCAAGTAATTGAGGAACCAACAAGGAGAGGTGCTATGCTGGATTTTGTTCTCACCAACAAGGAAGGGCTGGTGAGGGATGCTCAGCTCAAGGGCAGCCTTGGTGGTAGTGAGCATGAAATGGTGGAGTTCAAGACCCTGAGGGCAGCAAGGAGGGCTCACAGTAAGCTTACTGCCCTTGACTTCAGGAGGGCAGATTTCAGCCTCTTCAGGGATCTGCTTGAGAAAGTGTCATGGGATAACATCCTGGAGGGAAGAGGGTCCCATGATGCCTGGCTGATATATAAGGACCACCTTCTCCAGGCCCAAGAGCGATGCATTCCTACTAAGAGAAAGTTGGGTAAAAATTCCGGGAGGCCAGCATGGATGAGTAAGCAGCTCCTAGAAGAGCTCAGACTTCAGAAGGAAGCATACAGAGGGTGGAAGCTAAGGCAGGTACTCTGAGAGAATTACAGAGAGGATGTCCAAGCAGCTAGGGAATCAGGTAAGGAGAGCCAAATCCCAGATAGAATTCAGTCTTGCCAGGGATGTAAAGAGCAATAAGAAAAGCTTCTATAGGCATGTTGGGAATAAAAGGACAACTAAGGAGAATGTAGGCCTTTTCCTCAAGGAAAAATGAGACCTAGCTATGCAGGATATTGAGAAGGCTGAGGTTCTCAATGACTTCTTTTCACCAGTCTTCTCTGGCAAGTAGTCCAGCTTCATCACAAAGGCCACAGCAGGTGAAAGCAGGGACTGGGAGAATGAAGCACCCCCCACTGTAGGAGACGAAGTTGTTCATGACCATATAAAGAACCTGAAAATGCACAGGTCTTTGGGACCTGATGATGTCCATCCACAGGTCCAGAGGGAGCTGGCAGATGCAGTTGTTAAGCCTCTGTCCATCACATTTGAGACGTCATGGTGGTGTGGTGAGTTTCCTGCCAGTTGGAAAAAAGGTAACATAGCCCCCACTTTTAGAAAGGGAAAAAGAAAGACCTGGGGAACTACAGGCCATTCAGTCTCACCTCTGTATCTGGCAAGATCATGGAAAAGATCCTCCTGGAAAATCTGCTAAGGCACCTGGAAAATAAGGAGGTGATTGGTGATGGCCAATATGGCTTCACTAAGGGCAAATCATGCCTGACCAATTATGGTTGCCTTCTACAACAAGGCTACTGAGATGGTGAATGGTGGCAGAGCAACTGATGTCACCTACCTGGATTTGTGAAAGGCATTTGACACTGTCCCACATGACATCCTGGTCTCCAAATTACAAGACATGGATTTAACAGCTGGACCACTTGGTGGATAAGTAATTCGCTGGGGGCTGCACCCAGAGAGTTGTGGTCAATGGTTCAGTGTCTGACTGAAAACAAGTGACAAGTGGACTTCCTCAGGGGTTAGTACTGGGACCAGTGCTGTTTAACATCTTTGTTGGAGACATGGACAGAGGGATTGAGTATATCCTCAGAAAGTTTGCTGCCAATACCAAGCTGTGTGGTGGGGTTGACACCCTAGAGCTCATGAATTTCAACAAGGCCAAGTGCAAGGTTCTGCACCTGGGTCAGTGAAATCCCAAGCACAAATACAGGCTGGGGGGAGAATGGATCAAAAGCAGTCCTGAGGAGAAGGACTTGAGGGTGGTAGTAGAAGAGAAGCTCAACATGAGCTGCCAGTGTGTGCTTGCAATCCAGAGGGCCAACCACATCCTGAGCTGCACCACCCTGCAGGATGAGGGTGGTGATTCTGCCCCTCTACTCTGCTCGGATAAAATCATTCCTGGATTGCTGTGTACAGCTCTGGAGCCCTCAGCACAGGAAAGATGTGGAGCTGTTGGAGAGGGTCCAGAGAAGGGCCACAAAGATGATCAAAGGGCTGGAGTGCCCCTGCCATGAAGACAGGCTGAGAGAGTTGGGGCTATTCAGCCTGGAGAAGAGAAGGCTCTGGAGAGACCTTGTAGCAGAATTCCAGTACCTGAAGGGGACCTATAGGAAAGCTGGGGAGGGACTATTCACCAGAGACGGTAGTGATAGGACAAGGGGTAATGGTTTTAAACTGAAATAAGGTAGATTTAGGTTAGAAATCAGGAAGAAATTCTTCACCATGAGGCTATTAAGATGCTGGAATAGGTTGCCTAGGGACATTGTCAATGTCCCCTTCCTGGAGGTGTTTAAGGCCAGGTTGGATGAGGCTTTGTGCAACCTGGTCTGATGGGATGTGTCCCTGCTCATAGCAGGGAGGTTTGAACCTCATGATCTTTAAGGTCCCTTCCAACCTTAACCATTCTGATTCCAACCTATGTAGAGACAACAAGGAATAACACCTACTGAGCTCTTCCCCAGACTTTGGAATTCATGTTTGTAAACACATTTCTTTCCCAATTGCTCTTTTCACTCCTGACTTTGCATCAAGATTTAACAGTCCCACAATTTGTTTGTAGGAACATTGCACAATTAAATGGCAATCTTGTGTGTTTGCCAGATGAAAATTTTAATCAAGGGATAGTTCTCCAGAAAGACCAAAGCAATGGAGAGGGTTAAAGATCAGCAGAACCTTGCAGCTTCATGATTTTTGAGGCTGCAGCCACAGCTTTTTCTCCAGACTCCCCAGATTCATCATGTTTACCTGAAAAGAGAGCAGGTCTTGGGAACTTTCCCTGCTACAGCACCATCCATGACATGAATGTCCCACTCCTCTCACGAGGAAGACATGATTAACATCTTGGCACCTCTCAACTACTTTCAAACACTTTGCCAAATTCAGATCAAATTCAAGATCCAATTATAAAAAATGTATTCTGGCAATGCACAGTAAAAACCTTCAAATACATATTGATCCAGAACTTCATTAGGTAAGATAATGCATACTTTCATATCTTTTGAGAAAGCCATCTGTCCCTTATTCCTTCTGCCAACAAAGTCTGCCTGTCAGAATAGCAAGGATGAGATCTCTGGGAATCCCAACCAGTGAAGGTCAAGTGCAGATACTGATTCACTGGACATTGGGAGGCACAAAACACTGTTCTACAGTAATGATGGCTGTTTTCCCTCTTCATGCTTGCTAGCCTGACCTCTCCACAGCTGGGCATCCTCCCAGTGAAGTTAAAATAAACTGAGTCCCCAGCCTTTCTTTTCAACCTTTCTCCTCTTTCCATATGACCATCTACATGCTCTGCTTAAAACAGATCTCTGTAATTTTTGTAGAAGAAAATGCTTCCAGATACCTTCCTCACTTCTCCTCACATAATTATTGAAAATATGCCTAAACCATACTAACTCTTCAAACCATCAATGGGAGACAATTCAAACACCCTCACTACTGCTTGAAGAAAGCTTTTTTTAAAAAAGAACCCTCATTCTTTCCTTTAGATCACTTCAGGTTTTTCTACTCCTTCCTCACTTACAGTCTGAACTCAGATGATTTGACACTTGCCAGTCAGTAGGAAAAGAAGAATAAGTGTGGAAATTCAGAAGTCTTCTGTACATATATAAGGAGATTGACACATAAGATAGTTCGTCCAGTGGTTACTGGATGTACAATCTAATGCAGGTCCTACAGCTATGCTATATATTACAGGGCTGTTGGAGCATAATGTTCGGTATGGAGTTTGTCCAAGTTGTATTGAAATTTTTGGGAGAACAGAAAGAAAACAAGAACTTGCTAGAAAGAAACAGAACTGAAAAACAGAAAGTATAAGTAAAATGTATCTAGCTTTTCAAAAGTCTGCTGAGAGTAGAAGACAAATATTAGTGACTTTAATAATGGATGTATAAAAGTTGTCTGTTGGGGAAACTGCGTAGTTCAAAAAACCCTTTGTTTTAGTGTGCCTAAGCACATCTCAGAAATCCCAGATATTTCTCCAGATACTTTAATGTTTGGAGCCTGCCAACACTCGCTGCTTGTTAGCTTTGATATGCTTCTTCATGTGCCTTTGACACAGTCTCCCACAGCATCCCCCCGGAGAAGCTAGCAATGCATGGCTTCGACAGGTGCACCCTTCACTGGGTCAAAAACTGGTTGGATGACCGGGCCCAGAGAGTGATGGTGAATGGAGCTGCATCCAGCTGGCGTCCGGTGACCAGCGGTGTCCCCCAAGGATCAGTACTGGGCCCAGTCCTTTTCAATATCTTTATTGACGACCTGGATGTGGGGATTGAGTCCACCCTCAGAAAATTCACAGATGACACCAAGCTGGGGGGAAGTGTTGATCTGCCGGAGGGTAGGAAGAAGCTGCAACAGGACCTGGACAGGCTGGATCAATGGGCTGAGGCCAACGGCATGAAATTCAACAAGACCAAGTGCAGGGTCCTGCACTTTGGCCACAATAACCCCAGGCAGAGCTACAGGCTGGAATTGCTGGAGAGCGGTCTGGCAGAGAGGGACCTGGGAGTGCTGGTGGACAGCCAGTTGAACATGAGCCAGCAGTGTGCCCAGGTGGCCCGGAAGGCCAATGGCATCCTGGCTTGTATCAGGAACAGTGTGGCCAGCAGGAGTAGGGATGTAATTCTCCCCCTGTACACAGCACTGGTGAGGCCTCACCTCGAGTACTGTGTCCAGTTCTGGGCCCCTCACTTCAAGAAGGACGCTGAGGTGCTGGAGCGGGTCCAGAGGAGAGCAACAAGGCTGGTGAAAGGATTAGAGGGAAAGTCTTATAGGGAGAGGCTGAGGATGTTGGGGATGTTTAGCCTGGAGAAGAGGAGACTCAGGGGGGACCTCATCACTCTCTTCAACTACCTGAAGGGAGGTTGTAGTCAGGTGGGGGCTGGTCTCTTTTTTCAGGCAACCAGTGACAGGACAAGAGAGCACAGCCTGAAGTTGCTCCAAGGGAGGTTTAGGTTGGATATTAGGAAGTACTTCCTCATGGAAGTACCACATGACCAACATGGTGGTGTTGGTCATAGGCTGGACTTGATGATCTTAAAGGTCTTTTCCAGCCTTGGTGATTCTGTGATTCTGTGTGATTCATAACCACATAGCATAGTCTTTATAGTCAGGAACAAGCAGGATCACTATTGCTGCGATATCATATCCAGAAATCAGTTTTTAGAGCAGAACCAGCAGTGACAAAGGACATTGGCTGCCTGAAGAAGATCAGGATTTAATTCTTTCATAAGTCATTGGCCTCTGGAATATGAATTGGTCTGCTTATTCTCCTGTTTTGTTTTTTTTATTTTATTTTATTTTTTATTTTTGTTTCATTTTGGTTTGGCTTTTTTGATTGTTTGGTTTTTTTTGCTTTTCATTTGTTTGTTTGTTTTGTTTGGGGTTTTTTTGGTTGGTTGGTTGGGTTTTTTTGTTTTGTTTTATTGTGATCAAATGGTGCAATAGGAATGGCAACTTCCTGAAGGTTGAAATGGGAGTAAGATAATATTTTTCTCTACTAGATAAAGTATTTGGGATTACAGTGAATGTTAGATGAGCCTTACTTCCAATTAATATCTGCACCATTTAAGTGGAGATAAATTAAGTGGAGTAAAAAATGGCGTTGCACTTCATAAAAAAAAAAGGACTTCTTATTATGAGATTGGTGAAATTACAAATTGCCAGAAAAGAACTCATGTAAAAAACACAGATCTTTTATCTTATCTCCATTACTGTGGCCAAATTTGGCTTTTTGTATAATCCTGAATTCCAAACAGCAAAACATTACCATGACATGGCATGATCTTGAAGGCTTTATAAAGATTAAAAAAACCAAAAAGGTACTGTCCCTTTTTTTTTTTGCAACTAAAGGTAATAGAACATGACTTTAAGTAGCATTTATGAGAAAAAACATTATTAGGTACCGCAGTGTCAAATTAATGGAAGCAAGAAGTGCTGCGACTGTATACAATCTTCGTTATATTAAAAAAGGGTTTTGGTATAAATTATTTTTTATTTAATAATGATTTTAAAACTGCATAACCAGTGCATCTATGTTCCTGCCACAAAATAAATAAATAAATACCCCCCCCAAAACAAAAAAATCATAATTGCTATAATTTCTCTGAGTAACATGCTAAGAATATTACATATTTTAATAAGCATATTATTAAGCATATGTTAATTTACATATGATTGTTGGACTTGAGTCCTGCTACTTCAATCTTGCAGCCATTTTCTCTGTGAGGAACTGTTCTTTAGGAGATGGCTGGACCCTGAATTTGTAAAAGGAGTCTGTATACTAGATTTGAGAAACCTGATACTAGAATGTTATATTTTTAAGAGTACATTTTCTGTTTTTTCCTGTATGCATATGAAGTAGTATTTGTAGAAAGCCAAATGCTGGAAGTCAAGCTGCTTTCCAGTTTTGTGGTACATTGCTGCTCTCCAGATTTTCTGCCCACAGTGTTTCCCACTAAAAAGTTCCATCTCTAGTGGAAAATTTAGAAGGTGAATGACTATTCCAATTTTGCTGCCTGCTCTATCGAGTACATTAAATGCATTAAGTGACTATTTAACAGATGTACCACAATTAAGAAGCTCCAGTAGACCCTCCATATATAACTGCACTTTACACAAACATATGTTATACTGCTTATCATAAACCCATAAGTCAATTGACTGTATATGTGTCTGCAAGATTTCCACACTAGAACACATAATATGCCATTTTATCCTAAATGAAATTACTACAAGATCTGGACACTGTTCAGTTTTTTAGAATGCTAATAATTACAGGGGTTTTTCAGTTCAAGTTGTTTTACAATTAGGGAGTTCAGTATAAGTGTAGTTGCTTTCTTTTACTATTAAAAAACAGTTACCTTCAAATAAATATTTACTAAACACTTTACTTACTGAACTCAAATGAACAGAAGAGACATACTTGCTGAGTGCCAGTAAATACTTTCACATTTCTTATTTAACTTTCCTTATGAAATCTAGAACTATCAACATAAATGATAACTATTATGTGTTGCTTATCTTGACTGACTTTTAATTAAACACTGGTACCTATCATTATAGTATGAAGGACTATAATTTTTTTATTATAGACCAGTCTCCAGTGATGAAGGTACAGCTGTCTCCCATTCTTCTGAACAACAGATGTCAGAATCCCACCTTACTGTCAGTGTAAGAGATGACCTAAGTATCCATAGGACATCTTCTATACAAAAGAGATGGAAATTGTAAAGTTCTAGTCAGTGAATGCTAGTATCATGACTGAAATAATAGAATCATAGAGTCATAGAATCATAGGGGTTGGAAGGGACCTCTGAGGATCGTCGAGTCCAATACCCCTACTGCAGCATGAACACTTAGGGCAGATCACACAGGAACACATCCAGATGGGTCTTGAAAGTATCCAGGGAAGGAGACTCCACAACCTCTCTGGGCAGCCTGTTCCAGTGCTCCATCACCCTCATAGTAAAGAAGTTTTTCCTCATGTTGAGATGGAACTTCCTGTGTTGTAACTTGGTACCGTTTCCCCTCATCCTATCACAGGGCACCACTGAAAAGAGACTGGCCCATTCTTGACACCCACCCTTCAGATATTTATAGACATTAATAAGGTCCCCTCTTAGTCTTCTCTTCTCAAGACTAAACAACCCCAGGTGTCTTAGCCTTTCCTCATATGACAGATGTTCCAGTCCCTTAATCATCCTTGTAGCCCTCTGTTGAACTCTTTCCTGCATATCCCTGTTCCTCTTGAACTGGGGAGCCCAGAACTGGACACAATACTCCAGATGTCATCGTACAAGGGCAGAGTCTTAGGAGTAAAGACCCAGGCAAAGAAGACATTAAGTAACTTCACCGTCTCTGTATCCTCCGTCACCAGGGCACCCGCTTCATTCAGCAGTGGGCCCACATTTCCTTTGGTCTTCCTTTTACCTCCAATGTACTTGAAGAAGCCTTCCTTGCCAGTTTTAATTCTAAGGAGGCCTTAGCTTGCTTTGTTGCTACACCCTCTGACCACATTCTTGTATTCATCCCAAATGTTCAACCACTTCTTCCATGATCTGTAAAATTCTTTCTTCCACTTAAGTTGTTCAGTAGTTCCCTGCTCAACCGTGCAGGTCTCCTGGCCCTCTTGCTTGATTTCTTACTCTTCGGGACACTTAGATCTTGAGCTTGGATGAGGTGGTGCTTTAATATTAACCAACTCTCTTAGGCACCCTTTCCTTCTAGTACCCTATCCCATTGGATTTCTCCAAGCAGTTCTTTGAAAAGGCCAAAGTTAGCTCTTCTGAAATCCAGGGTATGGACCCTGCTAGGTGCTCAGTACCTGCTGCACATGATTCTGAACTCTACCATCTAATGGTCACTACAACCAAGGCTGCCCCCAACCTTAATGTCTTCTACCAATCCCTCTTTGTTTGTCAATATTAGGTCTAGTAGTACACCTCTCCTTGTTGGTTCATCCACCACCTGAGTAAAAAAAGTTATCATCAATACACTGGAGGAACCTCCTGAACTGTATTTGCCTGGCTGTGTGGTCTTCTTAGCAGATATCAGGGTTATTGAAGTCCCCTGTGAGAACCAAGGCCTGTGATTGTGAGGCGACTCTCAGCTGTTTGTAGAAGGTCTCATCAACATCCCCATCCTGATCTGGTGGCCTGTAATAAACACCCACAACCGCGTCCCTTGTATTATCCTGATCCTTAATCTTTGCCCATAGGCTCTCAGCCTTCATCTGCCCCCAGGGAGAACTCAATACATTCCAGTTGCTCTCTCACATAAAGAGCTATTCCACCACCTTGCCTTGCTCACCTATCTTTCCTAAAAAAGACGTACCCGTCCATGACAACATTCCAGTCATGTGAGCTATCCCACCATGTCTCAGTGATTGCAATGAAATCATAGCCGTGCGACCGCACACAAATTTCTAGTTCTTCCTCTTGATTCCCCTTGCTGCGTGTGTTAGTGTATAAGCATTTCAGAGAGGGAAAAATACTAGCATGCTGCCCCACAAGTGCTGAGCCTCAACGCCCAGGTACCTCTCTAGCAAGCCCAGTTGTATCCCCTCCCCCCTTCAAAAGTGCTTTAAAGTTCTCTGGATGAGCCCTGGTAACTCTTGTCCTCTTGTTGCCCCCAGACTCATTTCCAGTGGGCCTGGTTTTATCCCCTACCCCCTTCAAACCTAGTTTAAAGCCCTCTCAATGAGCCCCACTAACTCCTGGCCGAGAATCCTTTTCCTCCTTTTTGATAGTTCTACACCATTTTTTGCTAGTAGACCCAGTGCTGTGTAAACATTTCCATGATTGAAAAAACCTAAAGTTCATCTGATGGCACCAGCCTCTAAGCCATTCATTAATCAGTTGTGTTTTCCTAATCCTTTCAGTTTTCCTTCCACTGAAGGAACTGAGGGAAAGACCACCTGTGCTTCTGATCCTGCAAGCATTCATCCCAGTTCTCTGAAATCACTTTTCATCGCCCCAGGACTTCCCTTCGCAGCCTCATCAGTGCCCACCTTCATGACCACTAGTGGCTAGTAATCAGAGGGCTGCACCAGGCCTGGGAGTTTCTTGGTAACATTTCTAACCCTGGGCCCCAGGGAGGCAGCAGAACTCCTCGTGGGATAGGTCCAGCTGGTATAGGGGGCCCTCAGTTCCCTTCAAAAGATAATCTCCCACAACAATTACTTTCCTGTTATTCTTAATAATTCTAATGCATGGGGCTGCCTCAGCAACTCCCTGGACGGACCTTTGTCAGTAACTCAGTTAGCTGGTTTTCCAATTCCATATACCTGTTCTGTAAGGGCATCTGTGAAGGTGAGGGAGGCCAGGAGGGGGTACACCTGCTGCTCTGAGCAGGGACCCATTTCCAGTTCCCCTCTTCTCTCAGGTCCCCTACCTCTGACAAGAGGGCAGAGGATCCTCTACTTCTTGTGGAGTCTCAACCTTGAGGCTTTGTCTCAAGGATGGTAGGGTGTTACTCCAACCAATCTACCTGTCTTTCACATTCCCAGATACTCCTTAATTGTTCCACATCCTCTTCCAGCTAAATCCTCTTTTCAGCCTCTTTGAGTAAATCATTCACCTGGTCACAGAAAACGCAGGTGTTCTCTCTGCCGTCCTCCGATATGAGTGACAGGCTGAGGCAATCTCTGCATCCAGAGACCTGGACAGCTGCATCTTTGAGAAGGACCTCTGTCTGGGTTGCACTGTTCTCCTGGTGATGATTTTCATCTGAGTGGATACCATGGCTAGCTCCTCTTCTGGGGGATGATGACCACTAGCTGAGTTCTTACCTTGAGCCTAGGGGGGCCTGCACTCCGCTCCGCCTACCATGCCTGTGCAAACAGCCACGCTACACCCTTCTACAGACCCACACCCTGTTTGCCTACTGCTGGTCACCTGCGGTCCCTAGGGGCTGCTCTTGTACGTGAGGGGGTTAGGCCACCATCCCTTTGTCCCTGCCGATGGTAAGTCAGAGCTGCCTCTCGTCAGAAGCTCCCTGTCCCGAGGGGGGGTGTGTGTGTGTGTGTCTGAGACTCTCTCTCTCTCTCTTTCTAGGCTTCTCTTTCTCCGTTTTGTCAAGGGTTTCTTTGCAGTTGAGCTGCTGCAGAAGGGGTCCACCAGCATGATCCTCCACTCTAGTGTCCTTTGCCTCAGTGGCTTCACTGAAATGGCCTACTTCTTTACAAGCTAAATCTCAAAATACATACTTTCTGTTGGTAATTATGATCTCATCTAAGCAGTACTAGAACCAATAAAATGAGCCTTGGAAATGTGAAAATATTCAGATGAGGAAAAAATATGGAGCAAAACATCCCTGGTATAAATATTCAATTGAAGTTAATGTCCAAATTGTTACCAGTGGAGACCTGAGACTCTAATCATCCAGGTACTACAGCTTAACCAGTGCTCAGTAGGATTCTGCCTTTCATACCTCCAAGTATATGGCTCTATTCAGATTGTATCATCATATGCATGGAGTTGTGAAAAGACTGACACATAATTAAAGTGATTATTTTAGTCTTTGGACAGTGCCCTAGAAAGCCAAGAAAATAACATAGGCCAGTGCCATTTTTTCCCTTTCAAAACAAAGCCATTGTTAGTGTAAAAAAGCAAAGTTTGCAAGCATTATAGCAGTGGAGAGAAGTAATTGTCAAAGGGTGAATTCTATCTGCTGGGAAACATTATTCCATGGCAAATATTTCCTAGGTGATCTACAGTGTTTTTGTTTCAAAGCAGAACAAAATTAAAATATCAAGGGACTTATTCTATTTCCAAAGCAGGCTTCTTGAAGCAGACTAGGGGAGGGGGAGGTAAAATTTGAATCTCTAACAAAATTTCAGGGAGATATTAAAGTATTGGAAGCAAGGCCTTAGTAGCAATACCAAAATACACTCTCATCTCCAGTATGAGATTTGAGAACAGGAAGAAGAAGGGTGAGAATGCAATTGTGGTCTTAAATATTCAGATCTCATAGAAGCACTTAGCTCTTAGTCACTTCACATCATTAAACATCTGTTATTCATTATTTGGGCTCATGATTTAGAAACCAAACAGTTAGTGGGTGATTCATCTTAAGTCTCTTGGACCTGCCTGACTAAATCCTAAAATCACTTCTGCTGAAATTATACATGTTTATTCTGAGACTATCCCTTTTGTGACTCACTAATATACAGAGTTTTCTGTTCTTCAGAAAGTCTGAGTGATGTATAAAGAGCCACTTTTGCAGAAGGTTGACAACTCAGTTTCTTTAAGGTTTTAAATTTAAAGGGTGAAAGATGTCTTGCTCTCCACAAACCAGATTTTGAATAGTTCAAAATGCATATTGTTCAGGACTGCCAATGCCACGAATGCACCAGCAAGCTCTGATTGCTCTCACCAACCTGTAATCATCTTCCCCTGTGTTCATCCTTCGTAACTTCTCCCCACCTCTTCCTGACCCTTGGGCTTTCCTGGTCAATGCCTTTGTGTTTACCTGCAGGAAAGTGGTACCCAAAGCTTGGGGGCAAGAATCTACTCTGGGGCTTGGGTGTGAAGTCAGAGGGGCTGGGGACTATCACCAACACTGCCACCCAGGAATCATAATCCCAACACAGCCACGCTAAGTACAACATCCCCAAATCATGGTTGTACCTGTACTATTACGCTGCCTCTGTGCTGAGCTCCCTGCACTATACCTCTGCCCCAGTCATGCAGCACCCTTCAGCAACACTCCCAGCTGCATGATGTAACTGTTCCAGCACCTTTAAGAAGAGGAAGGAAACATCTTCACCCGTAAGAACATAATATCGACTGGCTTTCAGGAAAGGAAGTGCCCTTTGGGTGAATCAGCAACTTGTCCTGCCCTAAATTAGCAGCCCTTGAGGGAGCATCCAGCACCTGGGTTCATTTACCTCTTCACCATCCCCACAGAGTATTTACATTTTTAATCAAAAATAAGAATCAGGAGGAGAGAGTTTGAAGAAGAATATTACACAGAAAGACAGTCATAGGGTTGTTAAAAGATCTAGAAACTGCTGGTACACACAGGATCCTTATGTGAACATTTGTATAAAACAACCCTTAATAATTCAGAAGTAATACCTTTCAGTAAGGTGGTTGCGTATACATATAGAATATGAGATCGCATGGTTTATTTTCTACCTGTAGAGTTTTACTCTATAGTGTCTCACTCTCCACGAGAGAGAAAGAAAACAAGATTATTTCATTATATGCATAAAAAAAAAAATCTTTATTTTGCATGTGTTCTTTCACCTAATTGTTGACTTCTGCATGAATGATAGTTTTCAAGCCCAATGGAAAAAGGGTCACCAATTCTTCCTTTTTTTGTACCTTGTCTAGAGAGCTATGCATTGATAGTTGGTTATTGCCTTTTTTTAAAAAGGAAACATCACAGAAAGGAAAAACATGAGAGCTCAAAATGATTGTGTGATGTGCTAATTAAATATAACACCTCCACTGCACTCTAAACTGAGAGTTGGAGTCTTTAAAGCTACACAATGAAGCAATGGATTATGACTTCAAGTTTATACTAAAAAACTAAACTGTCCTGAATTAAGGTACAGTTAAGTTATCATCAAGTTAACTTTATGTACTAAAAACTCAGAGATGTATTTTCTGATTTATTCAGTAAACCAAATGAATTTGCCTGAATAAAAACAGGAAGAAAACACAAGGAACCTAAGATATCTCACTGCTCTCTTTCACAGAACTTGTACTCAGTCCAATGTACTTAAGGTACACTGCCCTGTCAGATCAACAACAGGGACTGTCATGGAGCAAGAGACTGTCTCTCCTGTTTCTTCACCCTCCTTTATGGCAGCAGTAGCTTTTATGTAGCCATGCAGTGAAGTAAGACAAGCTGAAGATGCCTGAAAACTAGCCCTCAGAATCAACCCACCAATCAGCCAACCTGCATGGCCACAAGGAAGCGGGTGCTGCGACTAGGGAAGCAGCAGCAACAAGGAACTGCAGGTGGCAGGTGAGAACTCTCCTTTTAGTTGATGTTTACTGTTGCCTCAGTTCCACACTCCCACAGTAACAACAGGAAATATCAGAGACTGTGCTGTTGTGTTGAAGAAAGATTTAAATTATACATAAATGGCAGGAAGCATCTCTAGTGATTTGGACCAAGAGGAGGACAAGATGCTCAAGTCATGTAAATCTACATTTTTATTTTCAAACAAGTTAAGTGCTGTGTAGTAGAAGTAAAATTTCATACTAGAGTTTAAGTTTTCACTGCTCACATCCACCTAACCCAGCCTAACCCAGACAAGGAGTAAATTTCAGAACTGGTCATTACTGAAATGAAATAAATCACTGGCTATCAATTTTTACCTAGTTAAGAGATGGCTGCAGAACTTATCTTAATCTCAGTGTATCTAATTTTATTTGCTTTGTCTGTTAAAGCTGAAAGTATTTGGAACAAGGATGTTTTGTAACCTGGATATGCAGAAAGCTGCACATACTTTGGCATTTAAAATATTTTAAAATCAGCAACTCTGAAGTGAAAAATAAAAATATATTAGAATATATTAAGATAGGGTCTGTCTTCTGCATGCAAGCTCAGTATAAGAAACCTCTTCTGAATATTGAATACGTGCCAACAACACATAACATCAGTGGTTTGGAACTTGGGAATACTGAGAAAGTTAAATAGGTAATCAAATGCTGTTATTTTCTACATTAGTCCTTTAACTCAAGAATACGTTTTCCTCAAAAGAATTGATCAAAATAGAAAATTACCAAATCAGAGATAATAGCCTACTGAGAGTACAATATGAATTAATAATGTCTTTGTATCAGACAGTCATTAAGATGGTCTGATTTTATACCAACCCTTCTTAAGACTGCTTTAAATAAGTAGACAAAAGAAGTAAAGATACAAGATAAAATAAAAATATTAATTAAAAAAAAAATACAGGGAAACATTTATGAACTTTCCTAAATTTAAGTCAACAGTAATTATGAGTATATGACATCAATTATGCATTCAACATCAACAGGAAAGTCAATCTGAAACTGTAATATGTAAAAGTGCATGTAGAAATAGTCTGAAAGGGCCTCTCTCTGTGGGAATAAACTTTATCCATCGTACGTCATTTGGTTAAGAGCCAAAAATCATAGGTTGGAAGAATAAATCAATTTCACTGCCTAAGAACTGGTGTTACTTAGTCAGCTTTCACTAATCAGGTGAAAGAGAAAATGCATCAGAATACAACAGTTGTAGTCAGTAATCATGAATATAAATTCAAACTCAGCTAAATGTTTAGTGGTTAAGCTAAGGTCCAGTGGTGGAGTAGAAGAACCTTCTGAAGTAGATGGACTGGTAGATAAAAAACTCTTTTGTTTCATTTACACTTATCATTAAGGAAGAAGAGGACTATCTTGAATCAAAGTTCATAAAATCTATCGAAGTGAATACTTCAGAAGCTCAAAAAGCTGCACCACAGAGAATTATGGAAGACGAGATATGCAACAATGAGAAAAAGAAACTCTCATTACACTTACTATGGTGCAATGAACACTGGATATCCTCAAAGGCTGATCTTAGGAGGCTAAGACCCACCATCTCCCCATGCTGTAGAAAATCCCTAAATAATTAGATAGGGCTTGCTAGCCTTTGTACTCAATTTTCATGATGAAAATGGAATTTTAATTAATTCTTAAAAAGGAGAAATCAGTTAAATGTTATGCAGAAATCATAGAAGTACAGAATCTTACAATGCTTTGGGTTGGAAGGGACCTTACAGATCATCTAGTTCCAACACCCCTGCATGGGCAGACACCTTCCAATAGACCAGGTTACTCAAACCCCCATGCAACCTGGCCTTGAATATTTCCAGGGAGGGGTATCCACAACTTCCCTGGGCAACCTGTTCCAGTGTCTCACCACCCTCACAAAGAAGAATTTCCTCCTAATGTCTAACCTAAATCTACCCTCTTCCAGTTTGAAACCATTATCCCTTGTCCTATTGCTACATGCCCCTTGTAAAAAGTCCCTCCCCACCTTTCTTGTAGGTCCCCTTCAGATACTGGCAGGCAACTATGAGGTCTCCCCGGAGCCTTCTCTTCTTCAGGCTGAACAACTCCAACTCTCTCAGCCTGCCTTCATAGGATAAGTACTCCAGCCCTCTGATCATCTTCATGGCCTTCCTCTGGACTTTATCCAGGAGCTCCATATCCTTCATGTGTTGGGAACCTCAGAACTGGACACAGTACTCCAGGTGGTGTCTCATGAGAGCAAAGTAGAGGGAGAGAATCACCACCCTGTTGATGCAGCCCAGGATACAGTTGGCTTTCTGGGCTGCAAGGACGCGTTACTGGCTCATGCTGAGTTCTTGTCAACCATCACCCCCAAGTCCTTCTCCTCAGGGCTGTTTTTGATCCATTCTCCACCCAGCCAGTATTTGTGCTTGGGATTGCCCAGGTCCAGGACCTCTCACTTGGGTTAACTGAACTTTGTGAGGCTGGCATGGGCCCGACTCTCAAGCCTGTCCAGGTCCCTCTGGATGGCCTCCCTTCCCTCCAGCATGTTGACCACACCACACAGCTTCGTGTCACCAGTATGCTTGCTGAGGGTGCATTTGATCCCACTGTCCATGTCTCTAGCGAAAATGTAAAACAACACCAGACTTATATACGTACTTACGAATTTGCCATGAACAGTGGCCATAAAAAGAGTTATACAGAGGAAAAACTTGTTATTATTCACTCTGATTCATACAGAACAACTTCTATTTTTATCTATAATAGTGTTTTCAGGATAGCTTTTTCACCTTTCATCTTGAAGGCCGATTGCCTTTCTGGGCAGGATACTTAATCAACACTTAACACCGAACATCATGTATATATATTAGTAAGAATTGGAAATAGGATAAATTTATAAAGACAGATGCATAAATGTTGCAAGAAAATCATGGCAGGCCCAAGACAAAATACAGGATGCAAAGGCTCTAATACGTTGTAACTCAAAGAGACTGAGCTCTGTCTACCAGCCAGTTTTATTAGCTCTCCTGACAACAGCAACAAGGGCTACCAAAGCCATAATATTTATAGAGCAACATCTCCTTGGAATGGATACAAGCATAACCCTGACAAACACACAGAAGCTATATGAAGATTCATAGTCATTAGGGGAATAAAGAGAGATGTGTGTGCAGTGAATAAAATCAAAACAAGTTTAGAAACACCATGTACCAGTACGGGTTGGGGGCTGACCTGCTGCAGAGCAGTGTAGGAGAAAGAGACCTGGGGGTCCTGGTAGACAGGAGGATGACCATGAGCCAGCAATGTGCCCTTGTGGCTAGGAAGGCCAATGGCATCCTGGGGTGCATTAGAAAGGGTGTGGTTAGTCGGTCAAGAGAGGTTCTCCTCCCCCTCTATTCTGCCTTGGTGAGGCCGCATCTGGAGTATTGTGTCCAGTTCTGGGCCCCTCAGTTCAAGAAGGACAGGGAACTGCTTGAAAGAGTCCAGCGCAGAGCCACAAAGATGATTAAGGGAGTGGAACATCTCCCTTATGAGGAAAGGCTGAAGGAGCTGGGTCTCTTTAGCTTGGAGAAGAGGAGAGTGAGGGGTGACCTCATCAATGTTTACAAATATGTAAGGGGTGAGTGTCAGGAAGATGGAGTTAAGCTTTTGTCAGTGGTGACCAGTGATAGGACAAGGGGCAATGGGTGCAAATTGGAGCATAGGAGGTTCAAGGTAAATATCAGAAAAAACTTTTTTACCAAACCCTCAGTGCCTTTAATAAATCTATTGATTCCTAAGTGTTGTTTGTGAGTGTGACGGGGAATGGTCCTCAGCTCTCGATCCCCTGAGGTGGGGGTGTGAGTCGCGGCTTTACCTATCTCGGTCCGCGACACTGTGAGAGTGACAGAGCACTGGAACAGGCTGCCCAGAGAGGTTGTGGAGTCTCCTTCACTGGAGACATTCAAAACCCGCCTGGACAAGTTCCTGTGTGATGTGCTCTAGTTGACCCTGCTCTGGCAGGGGGGGTTGGACTAGATGATCTTTCGAGGTCCCTTCCAACCCCTAGGATTCTATGATTCTATGATTCTATGATTTATGGAAAGCAAAGCGTGACATTAACGGAGGGTCAAAATCTGACAAATTTATTAGAATAAAATACGGATTAAAAATAATGATGAAAACACAAGCTGAATGTGAATATTTAGAACATATAGACATATAGAAAGGTAAAAGATTTGAAAAATACAATGTCATAACTGTAGCATGTCTGCATGGTGTGAATTGGAGAGAAAATTTACCTTTCTTTTTGATATCGTGGGGCAAAAAGCTAGAGCAAGAATAACATGTAAAAGACAGATATCAGAGGAAATACTGAAGTTTGAAACTTCTCTAGGTATTATGATTCTTTTAAAGACATTCTTGGAAACCAAAGGTGTGCCCCTGAAACAGCAGCCCAGTACATGCTTTACCCTCTGCATCACCTAACTGAAGTGCAGGCAGCAATGCTGAAAGAAAACAGGCTTCAAGAAATGCCATGGAAGGCAAGGAGTAGAAAAAGATAAGACCTGTATGATGCAGTTTCTATATCTCATTGCTGACTAAGTGGTATTTCTCTAGTGAATGCAATATGTACTTTCTGAGGCTGTACAAAAGCTGTACATTATCTTTCCCACCACATTTTCATAGTTGTCCTTAATTAAGACATTTATTTCCATTATATACTTGCCCTTCCATATCTGTCACTTACCACAGATCACAGAAGTTAGGTAATATGTCTTGGCCCTTCTGTTCACCTGATAGCTTTTTAAACAAGAAGACATATGAGGTCAAGAGTGATACTGCATAAAGCTGTACCATTTTTGCAATCTTGAACATGATAGGTTATGCTGGCAAGCAGACAAAAGCTGGCTTATTCAGTGACTACAAGGAGCCTACTTAAGACCTAACATTGTTTAGCAGCTTTTTTTTTCTCACAAGGAAACTAAAAATCAGGGAAGAAAAAATACTTTATTTAGGAGAAGATTCTCATATCTTCAACATATGTCTAATCAAAAATCATCTTTGTTTTCAGGTATCTGAGTTATTAACTTTGAGTATTTTCAAAGTTGCAAAAATGATTTTCTAACACTTTCTGGGATCACATTATCTTTGAACAGTCATCCCTTACACACTTTACTTTTTGATGTTCCTTACAAAATAAAGTATTGAAGCTTCAGCAAGAAAACTTTTACTATACATAATTCTTATTACCTGAGAAAACAATATCAGTTTGATGATTGTAAAAACATTTACTAGAACTATTAGTCCCTGTGCCCCCTTCAAATTTCTACTGCACCGTTAATTTATTTAAATGATATTTGTTGCATAGTGCAATGGAAAAGTACATAGCTTTTTAAGTGCTGAAAACCATTATAAATCCTGCTCTTTCAAACCACAGAGACCCCAATGTGTAAGATAGAAAATAATATATATGATACGTCTTTTTGCTGAAGTTCAAACACTCTGGCAGTTAAGGACTGTTCATAAATTAAGACTACACCTGCAAAACCTTCTTCATGTGTAAGCTGTGCCCCCAACTAATTTTTTTCCAGAAAAAAAGCTTAATTCCACAAAGATGAGTAACTTAAAGGAAGTTAAGGACTGTTCCAGTCTCTTTCTCAGTCTGCTTCACAATTTGCAATTATTCTGCAATTCCCCTCTCACTTTCTGAAAGGAAGAAAGGGCATTCTTACTGAAAAAAATGGGTTGTGTGATCTATCTTCTCCAAAACTTTTGTCTTCCATTCAGATCATAGAAATGCTATTATGTGACCACATTTCTTTACTGCTGCAAGAAATAGATGCTCTAGTGGACTGTAGAACTATTGACTAGGAAAATCTAAAATATTACATTTTATTTTCCTGAGAAAGAAAGAGAGTCAGGCAACTCTAGGGGCAAAGTAAATAATAACTACTGTTATTACTGTGAAACAGTAACAGTTTCCTCTAAACCAACAATTGTTTGAGAAAATATAATATCTATAAGGAAAAAACTGCACTGATTAGACAAAGTTAAATATTGTGGCTCACTCCTGAATGTTGCAGAGCACAGGCAATTAATTGAGTTAATTCAGGAAGAATACTGAATTTATGAACTTTTTTAAGCCCAGAAATTCTACCTAAATTAAAGTTCAAAAAATATGTGAAACTGATTTTTCATCTCAGTAAAGACAGGAATTAATGCAGCTTGCTAATGAAACATTATAAAGCTCTGACTCATGCTAACAGAACATTCAGTTTTATCCTTTAATGGCTGCCCAAGAGACAAATTATTAAAGTTCAAAGTTCATTAAGCTTGCAAAAACCTCCAGGTTAATTTTGGCTATGTACCTGCTCCTCCCACTCCTAAACAGTATCTAGTATAAGACAAAAGCCAGGGGAGAAGAAATATATTATCTGGTCTCTCAAGCATAACCTTAACTTACAGCAAAACATCTCTGCAAAGTCAAACAACTTTATAGATATCTTTTGTTACCCAGAACAGCAGTGTTGCCCAACTCACAGCTCCCCAAACAGGGTAAGAACAATTAAATCATAGAATCATAGAAGGGTTTGTGTTGAAATGGAGTTTAAAGATCATCTAGGTCCACCCCCCCTGCTGCCGGCAGGAACACCTTCCACTAGACCAGGTTCCTCAAAGCTCCATTCAATACAGAAAGGGGCAATTGTATGCTGCCAAACGTACACCGCCAATTGGCTGCTTGACACTTCTAAACCACCAGCTCTTCACTAGGACAACTCTACACAGATCAGCAGATGCTGCTCATTCAGGACCATGAAGCAGTCTACGGCTTAATCTCACACCTTCATTGCTCCTGGCCATCAGAGGTGTCTGAACCTCTGCACCACATCACAGCTCTGCAACTGTGTTCAGTTATCTCAGGATTAGGTAGAGGCAACTCTATCAAACTTGAAAAATGAAGAATTACAATGAGATAAAGACAACGCAATCAAAAGTGGGATTAAAAAAAAAAATTAAAAATGCAATAAAAAATCAAAGCACAGGTTTTAAAAGTTAACCAAATGCACTTATATATCATAAAACCTAAATTGAAGTCAAACAAATGCAATTAAAAATATCAAAAAACATTTTCTAAAGGTAACATTAAGCAAATATAATTAAAACACATCAAAACATTTTTTAGAAGTAACGTTCAGGACTGCGACCTGAAATGAGCTGTTTGTAATATGTTTGATTAAATTGCCTTCATCTCATTGTTAATTTTTTGTGTTACAAATTATGTGACTCATACACTTGAACTCCCTTATAAACTAATACTTTCCTTGCAAAAATCAGAGCATTGTGGTTGGAGCCACCTGCTCCCTGAGGTTCTGTTTATGGTTCTGAATGAGCACCATCTGCTGATCAGCATGCTGCTGTCCCAGAGGAGAGTTGGCAGTGTAGAAGAGTTCAGTGGACAGTTGTCTAGCAGTTAGTTGGTGGGGATGGACAGTTGTCCTAGACTCATCCAACATGGCCTTGAACACCTCCAGAGAAGGTGCATACGCAACTTTTATTAGCAACCTGTCCCGGTGTCTCACCACTCTACAGTAAAGATATTCAGTCTAAATCTACCCTCTTTCAGCTTGAAATCACTCCCCCTCATCCCATCACTACATGCCCTTGTAAAAAGTCCCTCCCCACCTTTCTTGTAGGTCCCCTTCAGATACTGGCAGGCAACTATGAGGTCTCCCTGGAGCCTTCTCTTCTTCAGGCTGAACAACCCCAATTCTCTCAGCCTGTCTTCATAGGAGAGGTGCTCCAGCCCTCTGATCATCTTCGTGACCCTCTTCTGGACTTGGTTCAGCAGCTCCATGTTCTTCTTGTCTTGGAGGCCCCAGAGGTGGACACAGTACTCCAGATTAGGTCTTAGCAGAGCAAAGAAGAAGGGAAGAATCACCTCCCTTGACCTGCTGACCATACTTCTTTTGGTGCAGCCCAGGATATGGTTGGCTTTCTGAGCTGCGAGCACACATTGCCAGCTCATGTTGAGCTTTTTATTAACCAAAACCCCCAAGTTCTTCTCAGCAGGGCTGCTGTCAATCCATTCTCCACCCAGCCAGTATTTGTGCTTAGGTTTACCCTGACTCATGTCCTAGATGGACTGAAATGTCATCATCATGGAAGGTACAAGGTGTTTCTCAGATTTTGTTTTCACATGTGTATAACTGTATTTCTAGAAAGTCTTCCCCTAGGATGTCTACTCTTTTCTATTTTCCAGAAAGCTGCTAAAAAATATTTGTGATTAGATCATTGCTTTTGGTAAAAGAATACAAATTCAGCATTAAAAATATCTTGACTCTCTCAATATTTTGCTAGCTGAACATTGATCTTATGCAGCATGATGGAGTGATTAACTGGCTTATCATCCCATATTATTTCATGGAAATACTTGATTTATTAATAATAATGTTTATTATCAGCACAATATCAAATACTGTGTTCAACAAATCTATTCAAAATGGAAAGGCAAATTCTTGGATTTTGAGCAGTCACTTACTCCATTTATAAATGTATATGAGTACGATCAAGTGAGGGCTTGAGGAATTACATGGTTCTTTCTCTTATACACATGGAAATTATACTATGAATGCAAGATAAGCAAGGTGTTCCCTCTTTCCCAAATTTGCCTTTTATAGATTACTGAAAGAATGCCCAAGCAAGCCTATGCAGCTTATTATCATTATTATAAGAGAACTATCTTACGGTTGTAATGGTAGAAGCAGGAAAGGGGCTACTGGTCTGTTTACTATAGCTAGAAAGCTGGAATCAGCTTCATAGGTGGTTTACATACAGAGTACCTGTGATTTTTAGCTGAAACAGAAGCTGTTTCTCAGCCATGGTCACAACAAAGCGAAATATTTCACAGTGACCTCAGGTCTGATGATTGCCCTCTGTGAGGATTAAACCTATTACTGCTTCTAGAATACTGAATCACTGAACAGGTTAAAGCTATGTAGGTTGTCCTGGAAACAGAGTAAGTGGAAATCCTCTATCAAGGTCAACATTAATCACAAGAGAAACATATTGTTTGACTCTACCAGCAACAACCAAAATGGTTGTTGCCGCTTTCCTCACTGGAGCAGTAGGCAACCATCCTTGTTATTAATAATACCAGTCATAGCAATTACCATATAAGACACCAAATTTGGGACCCAGAACTCTGACCCAGCTCTTGTATTGACAAAAGAATTGGCTGAGAACTATAGTCACTGGAATTAGAGATCCTGAATCCACAAAGCACAAGATCTTTGAACCCTTTAGTCTTTTGGTTTCCAAGTCATTATCTATCACAATGTGATTAAGCACTCAGGTTCATTTGTTTTTTTAAAAAATGGTGTCATAAAGACTTTGCTATAGCTTGAATCTGAAAAGAATGGCACCCAACATAAGAAGGACATGCCACATTCTCCTGGAGAAGTTGGTGGATCATGGCATAGACAAGTGTACTCTTCACTGGATAAAAAACTGTCTGGATGGCTGGGTCCAGAGAGTTGTGGTAAATGGGGTCAAATCTAATTGGTGGCCTGTCACCAGTGATGTCCCTCAGTGCTCAGTTTTGGGGCCAGTCTTGCTCAATATCTTTATCAGTGATCTGGATGAGGGGATTGAGTGGACCCTCAGTAAATTTGCAGATGACACCAAATTAGGTGGGAGTGTCAATCTTCTAGAGGGTAGGAAGGCTCTGTAGAGGGACCTGGACAGGCTGGATTGATAGGCCAAGTCCAATTGCATGAGGTTCAATAAGGTCAAGTGCTGGGTCCTGCATGTCAGTCACAACAACCCCAGCCAACGCTACAGGCTTGGGGAGGAGTGGCTGGAGAGCTGTCCAGCAGAAAAGGACCTGGGGGTGCTGGCTGACAGCCTGTTTAACATGAGCCAGCACTGTGCCCTTGTGACCAAGAGGGCCAAAAGCATCCTGGCCTGCATCAGTAATAACGTGGCTAGCAGGAGTAGCGAGGCGATTGTGCCCCTGTACTCAGCACTGGTGAGGCTGCACCTTGAACACTGTTTTCTGTTTTGGTCCCCTCATTAAAGGCAAGACATTGAGGTGCTGGAGTGTGTCTAGAGGAGAGCAATGAAGCTGGTGAAGGGTCTAGACAACAAGTCATTACGAGCAGCTGAGTAAACTGGGGTTGTTTGGTCTGAAGAAAATGAGGCTGAAGGGAGACTGAATCACCCTCTAAAACTACCTGAAAAGAGGTTGTCGTGAGGTGGATGTTGGCCATTTCTGCCAAGTGGATATAACAATAAGACCAGAGGAAATGGCCTGAAGTTGCGGCAGGGCAGGTTCAGGTTGGATATTAGAAAGAATTTCTATACTGAAAGAACAGTCAGGCACTGGAACAGGCTGCCCAGGTTTCAAGGTTTGACTGAGGATCAGCGATTAAACCAGAGACAACAAGCTCTCAATCTCCTCCCCCTCCCACCCAGGCAGGAAAGAAGAGAGACAATTAGGAGAGAGACTTAGCTGGATTGAAAACTAAATTAGACAGCTTTAATTATATGTACAATTATATACAAGTATGTTCAGGAATGTGCAAAAGCCTCTTGCCTCCCCCCACCCCCAGCAACTCCCCCAGCACTCTCCTTAGCTGTGAGCAGTCCTGAAAAGTCTCAGAGTGCTGTCTGAGATAACAGCAGAGCAGACACGGCTGTGGGGAGAGTTATGAGGGTCAGGGCAGAGCCTGGGGGTCAACGGCGATGGATAGATGGAGTCCTCCCTGGACGTCGGCCATGGACGGAAGAGAAGGGAAGAAGAAGCAGGAAGGAAGTTGTCTTCTGTGATCTCTGATCTTCCTCTGAGCTTACGTAGATATATGGAATGGAATACCTGTGGTCAGTTGTAAGGGTTCAAAGGGGAGAGAAAGGGGTTTGAGCAGTCAACCCCTCCCCCCTTTTGGTTTTACTTGATACCTGCTGAAACCCCCCCCACGGGTAGTACACACTCTCGCTCAGAAAGGGAATGAGGGACACTGAATGTAGATTTCTATGTTTTGATGCTTTATAAACAGAATTAAATATACAAATATAATACAAGCCACAGGGGGTGTGAAAGATAAGATTAAAGGCAAAATTGGAAGTGGGGCTTCTTACACTCCCGGCTGTTGTGTATGGCGGCAGCGGCGGCTCCTGGGCGAGCTCCAGCGGCTGGCGATCGGCGTTGAGCAGCCAGATGGGCTGGAAGGCAGCGGCGCGTACCACGTGGGCGGCAGCGGCGAGGCAGCGCTCGTGGCTCCAGCAGCGGCGCGCGGCAGCGCTCAGCTAGCGGCGGCGCGTGCTAGCGCTCGGCGGTGGCGGCTCGGCTGCGGCTCCTTTCGGTCCGGCTTGGTCCGGCGGCGGCTCGGCACCTCGGCTTTTCCCGGCTCCAGTCCTCGCGGCGTCGGCTCCTCGCGGCTCCTGTGGGCTCCTCGCGGCTCCGGTGTAGGGGTTCCGCTCTGGTGCAGCTCCAGTCGGCTTCCGGTCTTCTCTGGGAGCAGGCAGGGGTCTATGCTCTGTGCTCTCTAGAGGAGCAGTGTGGTTTCAGCCCTCAGCTCCCTAGGGTCCTGTGAGGATCCACCAGCAGAGTGGCATGCCCTTAGGCTACCAGTGATCTGCCTCTCCTTCAACAGGGGCAGAAGCGCTCCCCCCCAACTGTTTGGGGGCTTCCATCTAGGTTAGGGTGATCCATCTCACAGTTTCAGGTGCCGCAAGGCATTGGTCATTTGCATGCCAGTCCTGGCCCAGCCAATCCCGAGTCTTGGAACAGACTGCCACCAGGGGAGCAGGTCACCCTCCCCGAGAAGCCTGGTTCCTGGTTCCACAGGTGCCAACTGTACAGGAGCAACGTCCCTTTAGTCTCCCTTATATAGTGAAATAGTTTTATGGGAGGCATATTTTCTGTGGTAAGGGGCACAACCCTTACATCAGTTCTGCTGTCTGTCTAGTCCAGCTCCCCTATGGGGTGGTCACAAATGCAATTCTCCTGCCCCGGTAGCCTCTGTAGCAGCAGAACTAAGAAGTGACCTTGAAGCCTCATCAGTAACAAACATTCCAGTGTTATCAGTCCAGTAGCTGGAACACCTGTTGCTAGTCAAAAGAAAGCTTACTGAAGGAAAAAAGAATCAGTAAAAGGAAAATTAGCCTAATCCTTGCTCAACCTAGGACACCAGGGAGGTGGTTGAGTCACCATCCTTGGAGGTATCCAAGAAACGTGTAGATGTGACTCTTCAGGGCATGCTCTAGTGGCTGAGGTTGTGGGATTTTTTTGTGGGTGGCTGTGTTTTTTGTTAGGGTTTTTTTTTTGCTGTTGATGATTGCACTTGGTGATCTCTGAGGTCCTTTCCAACCATGACGTTCCTGTGATTCTGTGATTCTGTGACCTCAGACTTCAAAGCGTTGATATTCAGAGTTAGTGCTGGAAGACATGAGACTGAGCCTAAAGTCAGCACCATTCTGAAATTAATTTAATTAAGACTTAGGAGGAAGTGTAAAATAAAAATGGGTAGAGTTGGGTAAGATGGTTGGATGGTTGGACTTGATGATCTTGAAGGTCTTTTCCAACCTAAGTGATTCTGTTATTCTGTGAAGAGTAATATAGCGTAACAGTGATTTTTAAACACTGAAGTGTAGTAATAATGACATTTTAGTTAAACATAATCATCTGAGCGCTCTGCATTTGTTTGGTTTCTTACAACATATTTTTTTGAAAGCTCTTGGTGTTCTCCTGTTTTCAGGCTGAAGTCAGAACAGATGGATCCCATCCTGCACTAGGAACACTGTTTAGTATAAAACAGGCTATTCTCACTAGTGAAGCGTAAAGGTTTTATTCCTTTAATCTTTCTGTGTAAAACTTAACTCAAACAATACTTCCCATCTTTAACAATATGAAACCCACCTGAAACCCACACCCTATACTAGCATGAGTTTCTGGTGACATGATTTCATCATTAACACATAGCTCATTAATATTATAATTCCATTTCAGTCTTTGCCTTGATTTGGCATAATATTCTTTTATTCTACATATTCTTGTGATGATACAGTAGTTTTAAGCTCAGCACAATATTTTTTTTTTTCTTTTAACTACTCTTTAATTACAGTACATAAACCAATCCAAATTTCCAATTCCCAATGTGGGACCACATATCTGAAGACTAAGGTGAATTAGATGAGTTATCTGATTGCCACTTAGCCCTCTTTCTAAATTAAAACCACTATTGCTTATGGCTGAGCTTTAGATGATTACACAGACTGCTACCAGGCTTAGCTCTAAACATTACAAGGTGATGAATGCCCTCAGCTCCCACCTTCCACCTATTTTGCTGCAAAATGAAGAAATAGAAATTCTGTTTAAGAACAAAAACAAAAAGCTTGAAGAAAATTGTTTACATTTGTGAAGGAATGGAAGCAGAAGGAGGAGCAAGTCCCATACCAGACCAATTGGTGTCACAAAGAAGAGCACTCTCACAGTGTACTGAAAACCTGGGTTCAAGACGCTTAAGTACTTCAAGAGGAGCTCTTCTCACTCAGACTCTCAGTCAGAATTAATATATTAAATACCTCAAATAGCCCAGCAGAGGGGAGAGAAATGAAAGGCAGTTGGGTGGATACAGAGGCCTGATGAAAAGGCACTCATTATTTTTTGATCAATTCCTTTGCAAAGCCTCCTTCAATTAGACTTTTGTGCAGAAGTACAAGTAACATCATCCAGTTGCTGGCGTCCTGCTGCCAGATGGCATAAGAGGCATGGTGTGTGCTATCAGGCCTGAAGAGCTGGCTTTTCTACATGGACTATTATGGCTCTGTTAGACTATTAACTTTATGATGGTGTAACTGCTTTTAATATTTTGCATGTCTCCTGTGTGAATCATGGCAGGACACAAAATGTTTGACCCAAAAATGTCAGACTACAGCTACTGGAACCATGGTATTACAGGCATTTCCAGGAGAGCCTGGCTCCTGCACCCCCCTGTGCAGCCCATGGAGGTGACCACAGGAGGTGCATGCAGGCTTTATGGCAGAGGGGTGGGGTTACACAGCTCCCTCTCATATTAACTCTTATTATCTGTGAGATGTAAAGCATTAGGGAGTGAGTGCAGAAGACCAAGACTTGACCTGTAGCTACACGAGCAACATAACAACATGAGAAATTGCAAGGCATTAGAGAGAGCAAAGAAGAGTGGAGCAGCTGACCAGCCTTGACCAGTGACTGCACTAGCAAGACAAGAAATGGCAGAAATGGGTAACATTAAATATAGCAAATTGCGGTGGTAGCTTCAGAGTTGCTGACCCAAGTAATTGGCAGAGCAACTAAGCCACTCATACTGAATAAGGGTGAAAAAATAAAATAAACAGGAGATGAGATGTTAATCTGGGAAGAAAAGGGGATGTTAAAGGGCAAGAACTTAGGAAAAGAAAAGAGGAAAAGGGAAATTAAGGGGTAGAAAACCATGTGATTTGAACTGTCCAGGGACTGTCAAGCAGCCTGAAGCCTAATTAGCACAGTGAAACAGGAAAACCCCTTGTGACTGTAGATGCATGTGCACCCCTTGGGGATGGAGGGAGAGTGAGTGCTGTCCCTAGCATTAGCAAGGGCACATCTGGTGAGGAGGGACTGGACTCCCTAATCACCTTTCCTATGAATAATGATAGTTAACAGTGCAGAGGAGGACATTTTCACTTCCACAGAATTTTCTAAATTAAAAAGCAATTTACTCTCTTTTCCATTGCCTGTGTATCATTTTTTGTTTGGACAAATGATAAGGGTAGTCCATGTTAACACATATTTACGACTTGCTTATTTACAGTTTTATCTACAGGAAAAAAAAAAGAAAAAAAAGAAAAAAGAGAGAATATATAAAGAGAGGTATAATGATAGGACAAGAAAAAAACTCTGCTGTTTTAGAAAGACTCAGAGACATCAATAAAGTGTATTATATATAAGAAAGAAACTTATATTAATTTTATCTACTAAAATCTTAAAGACATGTTAAATGGAAGTCTGAGTACTTTAGGTGTATCTTAGGATATCCAAAAATCAGTTAATTAACTTTCCTTACAAACAGGATATATGTTCATGATGCCTTAGGACAATAGTTCTAGCTCTGAAGACTACTGTCCTTCAATGCAATACAGCCAGCCCAGAACAGTAGCAGATTAAAACCTATTTGTGAAGGGCAATGTATAAATTTTAAACATATTTGCCAAAGGAAGTGAAGGACTCAATAATTCACAATGTAAATTTATGTTGTTGGCTGATGTGTACATAGCACTCAGTTTAAAAAATGCATGATAAACAGTGACTCAAGAAAAATACTCTACCTGGAAAGGAAGACCAAAAAAAAAAAAAAAGGAACAAAATATAAAAGTGGTGGTAGAGCCTTTGTGAAGGAACCAGGGAAATGTCTGGCTGAAGAAACAGGTAAGGATCAAGGGAAGAGCTGGAAAACAAAGTCAGGCTGCCTGGTAAGACAAGGTTAAAACCACTGGCATCACTGAGTAAATCAAATGACAAAAGTTAAATTAAATGGCAGAGTGAGTTAATGAAATGGCAGCAATGAACTAAAAACAGGCCAAAACTCAAAAGGCAGCAATGGAGAAGTTAATCAAATGGCAACAGTGAGGTGAAAAGTGACAGAGTTAATTAACGGCAGCACAACTCTGATAGTAAAATGGCAGAAAAAGATTAAAATCTGGCAATGCTTATCAGCAGCAGATGACATGTGGACTGTGTGGAGCATCCTCTGGTAACAGAGAATGCAGTGAAGGTAGAGTTACTGAATAGCTTCTTTGTGTCAGTCTTTACTCCTAAGACCAGCCTTCATGAATCCCAGACCTTGGAGGTAATAGAGAAAGCCTGGAGGAAGGAAGACTCTCCACTTGTCAATGCGGATTAGGTTAGAGATCAGTTGAGCATCAGTTGAGCAAGCTGAACGTACACAGATCCGTGGCCTCTGATGGGATGCACTGATGAGTGTTGAGAGCTGGCTGATGTTGTTGCCCCACCACTCTCCATCGTTTTTGAAAGACTGTGTAAAACAGGAGAGGTTCCTGAGGACTGGAAGAAGCCAATGTCACTCCAGACTTCAAAAAGGGCAAGAATGATGATCCAGGAAAATACAGCTTGGTTAGTCTCATCTTCATCCATGAAAAGATGATGGAGCAGCTTATTCTGGAGGTCATCTCTATGCACATGGCAGAGAAGAAGGTTATCAAGAGTAGCTAGCATGGATTTACCACGGGGAAATCATGCTTGATTAACCTTATAGCCTTCTACGATGTTGTGACTGAATGGGTAGATGCAGGGAGAGCAGTGGACGTAGTCTACCTTGTCCTCAGCAAGGCTTTTGACACTGTCTCCCATAACATCCTTGTGAGCAAGCTCAGGAAGTGTGGGGTAGAAGAATGGACAGTGAGATGGCTTAAGAATTGGCTAAACAATAGAGCCCAGAGGGTAGTGATCAGTGGTTCAGGGTCCAGCTGGAGACCTGTAATGAGTGGAGTCCCCCAGGGATCAGTGCTGGGTCCAGTCCTGTTCAACATCTTCATCAACAACCAGGATAAGGGGATAGAATGTATCCTCAGCAAGTTTGCTCGTGATAAAAAACTGGGAGCATTGGCTGATACACCTGAAGGCTGAGTGGCCATTCAGAAAGATTTGGATAGACTGGAGAGCTGGGCAAAGAGGAACCTAAGGACGTTCAACAAGAACAAGTGTAGAGTCCTGCACCTGGGAAGGAACAACAACATGCACCGATACAGGTTAGGAGCCAACCTGCTAGAAAGCAGCTCCCTGGAGAAGGACCTTGGAGTCCTGGTGGACAACAAGTTATCCATGGGACAACAATGTGCCCTTGTGGCCGAGACCAATGGTATCCTGAGGTGCACTAAGAAGAGTGTATCCAGCAGGCTGAGGGAGGCTCTCCTCCCCCTCTACTCTGCCCTTGTAAGACCACATCTGGAGTATTGTGTCCAGTTCTGGGCTCCCCAGTTCAAGAGGGACAGGGATATACTGGAAAGAGTCCAATGGAGGGCTGTGAGGGTGATTAAGGGACTGGAATACCTGTCTTATGAGGAAAGGCTGAGAAACCTGGGGCTGTTTGGTCTAGAGAAGAGAAGACTAAGCAGGAATCTTATGGATTTATATAAATATCTGAAGGGTGAATGTCAAGAAAGAGAGGCCAATCTCTTTTCAGTCATGCCCTGTGATAGGATGAGGGGCAACGAATGCAAGCTAGGGCACAGGATGTTCAATTTAAATATGAGGAAAAACTTCTTTATGGTAAGGTTTATGGAGCATTGAACAGGCTGCCCAGAGAGGCTGTGGAGTCTTCTTCTCTGGAGTCTTTCAAGACCTGGATGCATTTCTGTGTGACCTGACCTAGGTGATCCTCTTCTGGCAGGGATGTTGGACTCGGTGATCTCCAGAGGTCCCTTCCAACCCCTAACATTCTGTGATCCTGTGATTCTGTGAATCCAGAAGGTGGCTTTCGTACAAATGTTGCAATACCCTATTGTAGGAGGCTAGGAAGGGTTTCTGGAGACCAACACAGTTCAGAGGAGCCAGAGATGGCTGCAGCTCTGCACTTGCTGGGGCTGTGCACAGACTCCCACCCAGGAGGTATGGTGCAAACACAGCTCTGCTGTGGGGGCTTATTCCCCCAGGGAACATGAGAAGGGAGACATTGAACCCCCTCAGCTGGGTACTGTTTTAGAAGAGACTAATGCTGCAAGCAAGGCCTGTCTCAGCCTGTCTCATGAAGTTAGGCTGTTTGTATTTATACAGCACTGTATTGCTAACAGAAAACAGACTGAGACTTCATGGAGTATACAGCATCTAAAGTTGTATTTGCTTCCAGGAGATTAGTCTGATGAATACCACACACTAACTGCACAAACCACTTTAATAATATGCAAATAAAGACAGGTTTAGTTAACTGTCTATTTATTTATTCATTCATTCTGTGGCCTACATAGGACTAAACAGCACCTCAGAGTGGTCCCTTCCATATTTTGGCTGTAGCTCACTGTGTTCATAAAATACTCAGACAACTCTTTAGGGGAAGGAAAATAGCACCAAATACCACTTCTGATTTGGAAATAAGCTCTTTGAAGTACAATCGCATATTCATTATTTTTTCCCCTATTTTTAAATCTGGTTACTAATGTATAGCCTTTCCCTCTAGCCTGTGAGAACTTAATTTCTGTAAGAGCCACTGGTGAAAAATTTTGAAAGACCTTGAAAGACGAAGTACACTGAAGCTACTGTGCCATTCCTATCAGCATGCATTTGACTACAGTAAAAACCATTAAGAGACTTGCCAGCAGTGACTTACTCTACAAAAAGCACATTTGTTGTTCCCAGCCTGTTGAATTATTTATATTTCCATTCATTGTTTTTTATGGTTTCCACCAACTAGCTTGAAAACATGACAGTTTAAAAGCAAAGCCAACAGAACTACGGTACACTAACAGTGGGTTGCAGTCAAGCAAAATATTATTGCTCATCTCGTTCTCCAACCTTTGTAATAAAAAGTGAGACAAAACACAGCATTATTTATTTGTTTTAAGAAAACTCAGAGTAGTGTCTAAGCAAAATGTAATAACTGTCATCCTCTGTGACTAAATATGGGCTTCCTACACACCAAGAATTGTGGACAGCCAAAGATACAGAAGTGAATGTGGGAAAAAGAGATCTGGATTTTCTGCCTAGTGAGGCAGAAAATGCCTGTGACTTCAAAAGTAAAGCCATAAATTGTTAGACATTAGGATGTAGAAACAGCACCTGTTTTTTCTTTTTAGCTTGAGAAATTTAATTTGTATTTTTTGGTTCAAAAAAAAGATGTCAGAGATATTCTTAAGCATTTGATCACACACAAGCTAAGAAGTGGTATTTTGATTAAGTAAAATATCTGTAAAAAACCCTGTATAATTAAAGTATCTATTACTTTCTTGAAAAGGTGACTGCTTCAATACTAATTACTGTTCATTGAAGAAGGAAAATCCTTAGGCATTCCCAACTACTGTGTTCAAACTATTATACTAATAAAAAAAAGACCTACAGTTAAAAAATGCAATTACATCACTTCTAGTTTTGTGCCAAAGAAAATGAGCTTGACACTAATTTGTCTACGTTCAGCGGCTTGAAGTAAGAGAGGAGGACTTGTTCACCTGGGTGCAGATTCTCCAGTGAAGCAAACTGCCAAAGCTACCCAAACATATGAGAACAATTTGAACAGCTGAGGATGTGTTCCTTAGAGGTAAATACTGGAAAATACTAAGGTTTTGCAGACACAGCTTTCCCATGACATTTCATCATATTTGCATTAAGGCAACACTTCAAAGCTTAGCAATGCTTCTTTTCAAAATAACTGCTGTATGCAATAACAATGTGTAAATGAAAAAACATTTACTGCTTGGCTGAGACTGGAGATCCATCACTTCTAGTGGAAATCTTGAATGAAAGTAAGATATTTTGAATAAACTTTAACCTTGCATATAATCCAGAGCCCTTCTTCTGTTTTCTGCAGTGTTCACTATTGTTTTCTGTAAATTTAGATAGAATCATAAATTGCATCTGAATCTCTGTGTATTCTTTACCTAGAGTGCCTACCAGTGGGATGATTTTGTGTAATGTATGGATGCAAGGGCAAAAGTGGAAGTACATTCCTGGTGAATTTTGAGGGCTTAAAGGAAACAGTAAGTGGGAAGGGAGATGGAAAGACATAAAGCTTAGCCAAGACTACTATATAAATAAACCAACTTTAATGGGATGAAAAGGTTTGGAAATGATCATAGGAGCTACTGTACATTCAAACTTGAGAGCAGCAGATGGTAAAGCAGTGGCAGAGAGTTAAACTTAGTCTGATAATGGTAACCTCATCCAGCAGGAAAATCACAAGATAAAAATCCACAGTACAAGGCTAAAGAAGACAAAGTGGATGGGTGTTTTATGTTTACTGCATTTTCTCAGTCTCAAATTGACTATTTTTAGTGTACCAATAATGTTGCACCTTCTCTACACACATATAGTATAAAACTTGTTGTATATGCTGATGTTTAGGAGTATAATGCAAAGTGTTCAAAAGCTCCACAAAAAGGCCATTTTAGTTCTGCTTCCTTTATATTATTCCTGGTAATAAAAATATTATTGAATCTGCAATCTTATATGCAATACCAAGAAAGTGATTTTTTTTTTTAATTATATTTATATCCAGGGTTCTTTTATGTCCCACAGCCTTTTATAATAGACTAATAAGTGCATGCTTTGCTCAAGCTCAAAGCCTGATTTGCTTTAGCAGAAAATAATGAAATGTGCCAGTTTATGATCCTGAAAGTCAAAATTATGTTTTATGCAGGAACCCTCTTTGTCTTGAAGTCTAACAGACTGACTACACTGAGGAGAAGATAAAGTCAGTAACATATATGAACCAAAATATTAAGGCTCTCTGAACTGTTAATGAGTGCGTGTAACTTGTAGTATTCATTGTTATTGCAGTAGACTTTTTTCAGACATAAGTTTCATTAGTCTTGATTGTTTCCCCTTGGGGGTGGCAGTGGGGGTGCATGCGTTATGTTCTGTCCTAGTCTTCCCTTCGACACACCACACTGAAAATACACTATTTTGTTGTTTCTCATTCAAACTGATGAGGCGAACAATACAATTAAATCAGTTTTCATTATGATGATGTCACTTAAACTCCAATCTTGAACTTTCATGCTTGCCATACCCTTGCAAGCCTGAGATTGTAATACACAGATTTTCATCTTGTCATTAACTACAAATACTTGGTTCCATTTATACTAACATGAGCTGGATATAACCCTTAAATTATTATTTCCACTTTCTTTTCAGTGAAATTGAGATGACACCCACTTATTTTACATGCTTACTTGGAGAATGGAATAATAACTACTTATTAGCACATTTGAAATGCCGAGATTTTTCAATATTTTTCTTGTATATTATTTTTCATATACAAGAGGAGTAGATCAAAAGTGTAATAAGAACACAAAATAAACCACCTTTTTTCCTCATTTTGCCTCTTCTAAAATTTTTGTGAAAAGAAAAAAATAAAAAAAGAAAAACCAATGTAACACTTAGTATATTGAAAGAAAATGTTTAGAGTCAGTTCATAAAAAATACGGAATTTCTTCATAATTACATAATCTACATAAACTGAATACTTAGTTCATTTGGACTATAGAAGAATCATAGAATCATAGAATGGTTAGGGTTGGAAGGGGCCTTAAAGATCATCTAGATCCAACCCTCGTGTGCAGGCAGGGACACCTATCACTAGATCAGGTTGCTTAGAGCCCCATCCAACCTGGCCTTGAATACTGTCAGGGATGGGGCTTCCGCAACCTCCCTGGGCAACCTGTTCCAGTTGTTCCATAGTAAAGAATTTCCTCCTAATATCTAATCTAAATCTCCTCTCTTCAAGTTTTAAACCATTGCCCCTTGTCCTCTTGCTACACGCCCATGCAAAAAAGTCCTGCCTCAGCTATCTTGTAGGCCCCCCTCAGGTGTTGGAAAGCTGCTACAAGGTCAGCTCAGAGCCTCCTCTTCTCCAGGCTGAACAACCCCAACTTCCTCAGCCTATCTTCATAGGGGAAGTGCTCCAGCCCTCTGATCATTGTTGTTGCCCTCCTCTGGACTCGCTCAAGGACGCCAATGTTCTTCTTATGTTGGGGGCTCCAGAAATGGACAATATATTCCAGGGAGGTCTCAGAAGAGCAGAGTAGAGAGGGAGAATCATGTTCCTTTACCAGCTGGCCATGCTTCTTTTGATGCAGCCCAGGACACAGTTGGCTTTCCGGGCTGAGAGCGTACATTGCCGGCTCATGTTGAATTTCTCATCCACCATCACCCCCAAGCCCTTCCCCACAGGGCTGCCCTCAATCCTTTCTCCTCCCAACCTGTATTTGTGCTTGGGATTGCCTCGACCCAGGTGCAGATCCTTGCACTTGGCCTTCTTGAACTTTGTGCAGTTAGCACGAGCACACTTCTTGAGCCTGTCAAGGTCCCTCTGGATGCCATTCCTTCCCTCCAGCGTGTTGACTTCACCACACAGTTTGGTGTCATCAGCAAACTTACTGAGGTTGCACTGTATACCACTTTCCATGTCGGTGACAAAGATGTTAAACAGTACTGGTCTGAGTATGGGCCCTTCAGGAACACCACTTGTCACATGTCTCCATTTGGACACCAAGCCATTGATCACAACTCTGGTGTGACCATCCAGACAGTTCCTTATCTAACGAGTGGTCCATCCATCAAAACCTTAACATTTCAGTTTTGAGACCAGAATATTGTGTGAGGCAGTGTTGAGTGCTTTGCACAGGTCCAGGTAGATGACGTCTGTTGCTCTGCCTTTGTTCACTGATGCTGTGACCCCATCATAAAAGGCCACCAAATTAGTCAGGCAGGACTTGCCCTTAGTGAAACCTTGTCGGCAAAGTACATACAGGACTGGACTTAATGGTATTTTTCCATTAATATATGTGATTATGGGTTCTAACAAACATGGTTTCATTAGAGGAAGGTCCTGCTTGACGAACTTGATTTCTTTCTATGACAAGGTTACCCACCTAGTTGACCAAGGGAAGCCAGTTGATGTCATCTTTCTGGATTTCAGAAAAGACTGATACTGTCTCTCACAGTATCCTAAATAAAATGTCCAGCATCCAGCTGGACAAGCACATAATACATTGGGTGAGTAATTGGCTGATGGGTCGAGCTCATAGTAAATGGGGCTACATCAGGCTGGTGACCGGTCGCTAGCGGGGTTCCACAGGGATCCATCTTAGGGCCAGTACTCTTTAATATCTTTAGAAATGACTTACATGCAGGATTGAAGGGCTACTTATTAAGTTCATGGATGACACTAAATTGGGAGGAGTGGTTGAAACTCTCAAGGGCAGAGAGGCCCTTCAGAGGAATCTGGACAAATTAGAGAGCTGGGCAATTGCCAATCGTATGAAGTTTAACAAGGAGAAGTGCTGGATTTTGCACCTGGGACATGGTAACCCTGGACATACAGACAGTCTGGGGAGCGAGAGGCTGGAGAGCAGCCCTGCGGAGAGGGACCTGGGGGTTCTGGTTGATGTCAGGTTGAACATGAGCCAGCAGTGTGCCCTGGCAGCCAGGAGGGCCAACTGAGTCCTGGGGTGTATCAAGCATGGCATAGCCAGCCAGTAGAGGGAGGTGATTGTCCCACTTTGCTCTGCACTGGTGCAGCCCCCTCTTGAGTACTGTGTGCAGTTTTGGGTGCCACAGTACAAAAAGGTTATAAAGCTGCTGGAGGGTGTCCAGAGGAGGGCTATGAGGTTGGTGAAGGGCTTGGAGGGGATGCCGTATAAGAACCAGCTGAAGGCACTTGGTCTGTTTAGCCTGGGGAAGAGGAGACTGAGGGGAGACCTCATTGCAGCTTACTGCTTCCTCACTAGGGAAGGCAGAGGAGCAGGCATTGACCTCTTCTCTCTGGTGACCAATGATAGGACCCGAGGGAATGGTAGGAAGATGTGCAGGTGGAGGTTTAGGTTGGACATTAGGAAGGGATACTTCCCCCAGAGGGTGGTGGAGCACTGGAAAAAGCTCCCCAGAGAAGCAGTAATGGCCCCAAACCTGACAATATTCAAGAAACATTTGGACAATACCCTCAGGGACATGGTGTGAACCTTGGGGTTGTCCTGTTCTGGGGCAGGAGTTGGACTTGGGGATCCAGACTGTCCAAGGAGGTGGTTGAGCCACGATCCCTGGATACATGACAGGTGTGGTGCCAGGGGACAGGGTTTGGTGGTGGACGTGGCAGAGCTAGTGTAGTGGTTGGACTTGGTGATCTTGAAAGTCTTTTCCAAGCAGAATGATGATACTATGATACTATGATACTATGATACTGTTACTTCTCTCTTTCCTCCTTCAGAACAAATCTAAAACCTCTCAAGTACAAATCATCAAAAAGCAAACACAGAGAGAATATTTCTGGGGAAGATAGATGGCTGAAAGTTTCTAGCATGACTTTTCACAAAGAAATGTGGGATTTCTAGGATGTGTGAATTCTATTTGGTTAAAGAAAAATTATGTGGGGGCAGTAGGTACAGGGTACCCTACATCACACATGTACACACATCATGTACACTTAACACTAGTTGTACACTTAACGTTATTTACAGAGTCTGACTTTTTCAGTTCAATGAATATTTAATTATATATAATATATGAGCTGAATTATGAGAGAGAAAAACACACAGACATGCATAATAAGAAAATACCAAAGCATGCAAAGAGCTATTGTATACACCTACACACTTTTTATATCATGCTAGAGAAGACTGCAGCTAACAGAAGCAACCCCACAGCCTCAGCCACTTGTGCAACACTTTCTGAGCCCCTTTTCTAGACCTCCTGGGAAAAATTTCTGGAATTTTTGGGGGACACTGGGATTCCTGAAGATCTCCAACATCTCTGCCTCTGCTGGGAGAGGATAGCTATAGAAGGCGGTGGCTGCTGAGGTGCTCCAGCCACAGATGAGACAGCTGAGGACTGTTTGTGTGCTCAGCAATGTTGGTGACACCCTGCAGGCCATGGTCCTCAGCACCCCTTGGAGTAGCAGCTGCCCCCACTACCCCAGCTACCAAGCATGCCAGAGACACTGGCACAGCTGAGCTCCTGAGGGAGTGTGCACCTCTCCAGATTTAGATCTACAGGAATTGCATGAGTATAGAACTGGAGTGAATCCAGCAAAGAGCTACTAAGATGATTGAGAGGTTGGAGCATCTGATAAATGAGAGGAGGCTAGGGAACTTGGGACTATTCACCCTGGGGCAGAACTGTCCTCAAGAGAAATTTTATCAGAGTGAGAGTGGTTGAACATTAGAACAGGTTGTGCAGAGACATTGTGGAATCTCCAAGGATAGACACAGCCTTTGGCAACATGCTCAGGCTAACTCTGCCCTGAGCACAGGATTGAACCAAGTGATTTCCAGAGGTACCTTCTTGTGTCAGCTACTCTGTGGTTGTAAGACCCTCAGAGTTTCCTTTGCTCTTGTACCCATGAAACTCCTGTTACCATCAGTCATAGTAATTATTTGTGTTTCTCTTCAGTCACAGAAGTTTAAAATTATGAAATTAATTACGAAAGAATGAGAAAGCTAAGTGAGAGCCAGCCACAGTGGTGCTTTCATTAAATTATATTAATCTTCTTTATGGCATGAGGTATGGGGTAAGGGTTTTTGCACAGATGATGCAGAGAACAATAACCTTTGCAGAAATATGGAGCAAGGGAAATGGACAGCATAGACATAATATCTCATCAAAAGTACATTGCCAAAATAGATGTACAGAAACAAATATGCCGCTTCCTTTTCATATGGTCCAAAAAAGGCTTACAAATGCCAGTATGATCTCAGACAGCTCAAGCTACCTGGGGAAGATTTGAGGAATGAAGCTCTATCCACCACTTGTGGCATAACTAAATTGCTGTAAATACCAATAGCTACTCATTTGTGACTGACAGGTTAGAAAGAAAGTGCAGCAACCTAAATTAATTCAAGGAAGGAAGAACCCTTGCTGTACCAGATATTCTGCCATAGTTAACACCAAGGTACTCTTCACACAGTGAGCTCTGGTGTACAGATTTCTTGGCAAGAAGTAAACTGTGTGATCAGTTAGAGACACAAAAGCAGAACAGATCATAGCTCAGCTTGTGTCTTTGGGGGAATCTGGTTACCTAAGATGTCAAACAGGCGAAGAGTTCACACCAGTGAAGGCAAGAAGGTATGTGTAACAAAAAAAAAAAAAAAAGACATCCTTATTATCATTTATAGCCATTAATTCAAATATCACACCATTTCAATATAGCCTAATAAATCAATTTCTATATTACATACATAACTCCGTTACCTCATTTTGAAAACTCTATCCAACTCATTAGCCTTCCTCTCAGCTGCCTTCTTGATAGTTTATGGGTTTGTTGAAGAAAATACTCCTCCTCTCCCCTCATTTCTCCTTATTCTTCATTTTAGCTTTCCCTCCTCAATTTAATGACCTTCTGCCATTTAATCCATTTAATTTTATTTTCGCTTTCACTGTCTGTCATTAACCCAGCTACACATATTTCTTTATGACTTTCTAGATCATCTCCCTTACTATTATTCATTCTTCTGCTTTTTTACCACTTTTGTGTCTTCTCTTATTTCTCCAGCACTTTCTAGTTTACATCCAGATTTTATTATTTTGTTTTTCACAAAAAAAAAGAAGTAATTTTAATGCTGAGTTGGCTGTTTTCACTAAAACTCTCCTTTTAGCCTATTATAATGTATTTAATTTCTTCTACTCAAAATCTGATTTTTCTCCTTGGTAGTATCCTACTTACCTGACCAATAAGCAGTTAAATATCACAATATATAACTTGAGTGTTTCAGAGAAACGAACTATTGAGTATGTTGATCACTTCAGTACTGGAATGCTGCATCTTTCACAAGCTACTCCAGTGAAAATGTGCACAATCTGGACTTTAAAATCTACTTTAATAATATAGAAGAGGTTTGTATTAGTAGTTCACATTACCAGTAAAGCAAAATCATGAGAGATTTCTTTCAAGAAAAAAAACATATGTAAATGCAGATCTTGTTAAGTGTTTGCCTTAATATCAATTATAAATCCAGATTTTAGGCAACATATTCTACTTGCTTAAAATTAGATCAAGAAACTTGCACAGTTTACATGACTTTTAATATACACAATTAAGCTCTGCTTGAGCTCAAGTGGAAAGCTTAATATAGTTTTGTACTTTTCAAAGAATGTTGCTTTTGATACAGAGTTTAGAAAATCAAAGATTCATATTATCAAAATGACCACTTAAAATTAGCAATAAAATGTTTCTCAATCAGATAAAATGAATAGTTATAAGTTGGTTATATAACTTCTTACAGTTTTCCTTAAGTAAATAATTTTGCAAATCAAAGTGAGAATAGATTTTCAAAAGTAGGACTAACAAAAGGTAAAATATGTGTATTAATATTTATAATTACTTATGGAAATCAACAAGACCATTTGAGAGATGACACAAAATCTGAACTAAGTTCAAACAAAATTGGCAAACTTTGTCCCTGGAAGGTAAAAAACTGAAATCACCTATTTTGATTGTGCCATGAACATAGCCAGGATCAAATGTATGGAAGAGACCTTACTCTTTATTCTGAAGATTTACTAAAAGACTCACTAGAATGTCATTAGTGTGTTTAGTAGGTGACTATTTACTATAGTTAAGTCTTCAGTGATGACTTAATGCTTCTCTATTAGGGACAATAACTATAATTAATAGTCCTTATTCTATTAAACAACCTATTTTTATATTTATTATATAATAGAGTTGTGCTGTTATCTGGCTTACTCTGGCAAGTATTAAGAGCAGCACCTGAAACTTGAGTGGCAAAATATAGTCTACACTCACTGAAAATATATTGAAAGCTTTAGGAAGAATTTCACTTTCAGAATAGGATTTATCTGTCTCAGATACTTGTAATGTCACAAAAAAAAACACCCAACCACATCTTAATTAATGTCATGCTACTTTGCTCACTCTATTCCTGAATATTTTTGTTCATTCCTGTGTGTGCTAATTTACTCAAGCTCTTCACAGCAGATTGTGAATGATTAAGAAAGCAGCACTCAGACAATCATACAACAGTCTAAGTACTTTTCTGGTAATATTTTGCAAATACATCATCAACTTTACCATTTACCCTTATCTTTTCCACACTACGTTTGCAGTTCATTACTTTTACTATTGGTATCACACTATGACAGTTATTCAGGCTTTGACATTTTTGCTATACAGAATTAGATAACCATCATGCTGTTGCAGAGTTTTCTCTATTTGCTTTCTGAAATTCTTGTATCACGGTTGCATTAACAATGTAATTAGGTAACATGTCACCATGTTGGCTCTTATGCATTATTCATCATTTGTCAAGCTCTGATCCATCATCATGCCCTAGTGGGAACTTTCAAACCACCTCATTTGATCAGCTTAATCAATTTGATGCTGTAAATTAATGTTCCTCTGTTAATGAAAAGCATGCAATTGAAAGGTATATCAAGTTTTGCTCCAAATTGTCTGTTATTATAAATTTGCATATGGACTGATATATGTATGCATGCATACATGTATAAATATTTGCATATCCAAAGCAGGAATCAAATAAGACTTTTGAAAATCTAGTAGTACTGATTTGGGAGGAAAAAGAGAAAAATCTGGGTATGTCCTACTTTCACTCCAATCTTCCTTTGTCTAACATGCCAGGATCCCTTTCTGAAGTGTTACTATGGCATTACCACCCTATCCTGGCACATTTTTTACCATAACTTGTATGCAGTGCTCATGTACCACCATAGGGTACAGAGATATAATTGACACAACTGGTGGAGGCAAGATGAAGATTCAGTGCTTCTAGTATACAAGAAACAGCACATTGACATTGCTGTATTGCTAGTCTTCACTATATTAAAAAAAAAAAAAGGTTAAAAAACTCAATTGCTTAAAGTATTTCTGTAACAATCTGGTATCAGCAGTATGCAATTCCCAGTTTTATGAGTTCCCTCTATATAATCTGAAACCATAAAGTTGTCTTTAAGAGAAGAATCTGAGAAATCCTTCCTGAATTTTTTTTTCTTTCTACTCTTTGGCACTTTAGCTCTTTTTCTTCTTGTTGGTTAGTACTTTGTACAGAGTTTCATCTTTGTTTCCAGTATTAAGCGTGACAAATTTATAACTTACAAAATTATGTAGGGTGGAGTAAAAACAGGCATTTGATAGGTGACAGCATATTAGGGTCTCTAGAATCCAGATTTGCACATGGCTGAGGATTTAAACTTGCTAAACATTTGTTCTGAACAGTGTTTGTTCTGATTTGCTCAAAGTCAGGATAAAAGGAATGGTTTAATAAGTGACATAAACAAGAAGGGATCTGTGAGATTGCAGAAGAACATAAACAGCAATAGAAATAAACTTTTGTTTTCCTGTGCAAATGCTATATAGTGTTACTTGGGTAAAGGCAGAGTAAATAGGTACTTTTCTGTATTTAGCATTGTAAAAAACAGGACTCTTCATTAATATGACAATATTTAAAAATAGCTATGTCCTTGAAATAACACCTACAGCATTTTTCTGACAAGTTGAGCAGAATGTTCCCAGAAAACAAGAATAAAACCTACTTCCATTACATCCCCTACAGCATCCTTGTGTGGGTCTGTGTGACTGAATACAATAGCTATCTTATGTAAAAATGCTTCTAAACACACATCTGATGGGCAATATCCAACAAAGAAGATGACTAGCAAATGTCTCAAGAGAACTGGAAGTATATAATTCTAAACTCTGTGAACAATACAACGTCCTTACCATTTCAAGAGTACAAATGAAGACTAAAATTAACTACCTTGTGTGAGCCAGATGTATACAAGTAAAAGTAATTAAATCCCTTTTCCAAAGAACATAAAAGGCAGAGAAAATTCCTTCTTTGTGCTCTTGCAGAGAACTCAAAATGCTGCTGTAATCCTCTGGATGTTTGTGTGCATAATTTGAGAAGAGGAGGGCTTGCAGCCAGCTTTTATGCTACTTTTGGAAAATAACCATCACTGTTAACAGAAGTCAGACTTCTGGTGATTTCAAGAACTAGGTGATCCTTGGCTAGAATTCTTTATGATTGATTGTTGTCCATTTTGATCTAAAGTTCCTATCACAAGTTCTCTTAAGACCTGAGCTGTGCAAAGAGAAGAAAGAAAATAGAGAGGAAACTTAATAGCTCAGCAAAGTCCTCTTGAACCATATTTGAAATGGAACTAAGGATATGTTCTATAAATGTACTGTAAATAAACACTCAAATGAGCAGTTACCATTCAGTGAAGAAAAGTAGCAATTGTGACTGAGCAATTGTGACTCAAGAGTTCTGCTTGCCCTTGCACTCCCTTTTATACCTATGCACTAATTGTTGAATAAATTACTGCTGTTCATTAATAACTCTTCTGGATATTGGTATAACAGTGAAGGTATTACACCAAGCTGTACGTTTCTCTTTTTATGACATTAAGGTACATGAGGAGAAAATGGCAAGCACTTAACAATCTCTTAACAGAAGCAAGATAAGGTCATGTTACTTCCTCTCCTTTTAAAATGTGCAGCGGAAGAGTTTGAATCACAGTTATCTAGATTACTTTAATTCTAAAGTTTTCCAGCTTCAAAGTGCTTGATCTCCCTACTTAGTCTATAAAACATTTGTATATATACACATAAAGTTGTGCATATATAGGCATAAGAATTCACATCAGAATGTTTAATAAGATATTCAAACATATTAATCAGCCTGAAATAATTAGAGATTTCATATTTTGATCACTGTGAGGTCCTAATGACTTTTTTAAAAGAGTTATAACCAACAGAGTTTATCGTACAGTACACTGATTTTATAAAATTAGGGTAAGATGATGAATAAATCTATATATTTAATACCATATTCACCTCAAAGCTTGAGAAATCAGAGAACATAGAATATTCAGGTGATCAGAGGAAAAAGCCAGGATGATACTAGTGTAACTAGATACTCAAAATGAGCATTATGGATTTACTTCATCTGTACTAGCATCAATATGTTCACCATGTTGCTGTTAAAATGAGATTTTATACTCCTTGGAGAAAAATCACAAACTTGACATTTCTGTTTAAAGCATCTAGCAATCTTCTGTCCACTATGAGTTAGTGAATAAAATGTCATTATTTAAGCATCTTTATTCCACCGTGCAGACACTTGTTAATTCATGACAAGTTGAATCAAATTACTTTCAAAATTTGACATAACTACCTCAAAAAAATGCTTCACACAGATTTCTAGTACCTGAATACAATTTAATCTAAATGTTCTTAAAGGTTTTCAGAAAGCCTCAGGATATTTGAGTGCCATTGACTCCTGGTTAATATGAACACTGGTAACTAACATCACTGTATTTTCAGAATACCTGGCATAATTGCTGGAAAGCCAAGGAATTAAATGGCTTATTCAAGAGTTCAAGGTGCCTACACAGTTCTAAGTTGAACTTAATGCATTATCAGCTTGTTTCTTTCTACCTTTACATAATTTTCTTACTGTTTTAGCCTTCTCAGACTCTTACTGAGACCTTATGTTTGATATACTCTGGAACATGCAAAAATATATTGTCTTTTAAAGTTTCATCCTTTGCATCAGAACTTTATTCTGTACAATTTCTCCTCCATCGTACAAACTCCATCTGTTTTTCCTAATCAGAATAACTGTCCTAGAGTTAATGTTTAGTTTATATTATGAAATCTTTGAACTAGAAATAAACTCAGTCTTTTAAGTGCTATGGTGACTTGCAGCAGTAGTAGTACAATACCCACTGACAGTCTAGGATGTAAGAGATGGAAAGAATGTAGGGAGAAGCAGTAAGATGCCCTGCAGTCACTGAGAGTTCATTTCTGCCAGTCTAGCTATCACTGCACAGAACTAATCCTTTTGCAATGGAAAAATAAAGAGGTATTTTCCCTACAGCCATAGACACACAATTGCTATCTTAATGGCATGCTACAAACATCAGTATCTGAGGAACATGTTTAGCAAAGTAACGAGGTTTAATAATTGGAAATAATGTTTCATGTATTCAGTTTCATGATACAATATTTTAAAACACTCCTGAATTTTCAAAACCACACATTTCTACCGCAGTCAAATGGGAGATCTTCAAAATTATATCTGAATCAGAGCTTCAAATTCAGGAAGTATCTATTGCAATTTAAATGGAAAAAACAATAGAAAACAAACAAGCATACATACAAAAACCAAATCAACAAAAACAACAACAACAAAAAACCTCACTATTTTCTGTTTCTTACCTACCTGAACATACAGTAAAGCATAAGGAGTAAATACTAGTTAACCACTTTGTACTTTTTAGCATTATTTATCTGAGACATTTGAAGTATTATCATTAATCATTCAATAGCAAAACAGAAGTGCATAACGATTAAAAACAAGTATGCAAATTAAACCATGCATATAGCACCTGGCATTTTTTATACCTTTTTTAGTTTTTAAGGAGCAGTCAATGTGACAATTACGGGATAAGAGAGGTTTTTAGAAAGACGTCATATTTAATATTAGCCTAAAAGAGTTCTTCATTTTTCCAATTAGACAAATAATAAGTCTTTCCTGCAAATCCTTCATAATTGTTTTGGTACATATTTGCAGAAAATTAAAACATCAATCTCTGGTAATACTTTTGACAAATAAAATATATAACATTCATTTTATGTAAGTATGTGAATAGTTTAATAATATACAGCACTGGTATCTGCTTATTAGCTGTTATTTTTCTCTGTTGTTTGCATTACAGAATTTTAGTTATACACATGTAATGATTGTGAACACACAGTAAAAGAAGGTGTGAAGAATCAATGCGACTCAGGGCTCCAATATAAAAACAAAGCAAAACAAAACAAAAAGCAAACCCCAAAAAAACCCAAACAGACAAACAAAAACCCCCCACAAAACCCCCCAAAAATGCAACATAACCAAAACCACATCCCTCCATTAAGTACCTTTTAACAGAGAAATTCATACTACAGCTTCTTTTGAAGAACAAGAATTTAGATAGTATGCAAGATGAAATGAGCCTAAAACATTTATTTCCCAATAGTCAGGAAAGCCTGCATAAGAGAGCACCTCCCCAGTAGCTCCATATCCCCTTTATGCTGGGAAGCGCAGCACTGGACCCAGCGGTCCTGATGTGTCTCACCAGTTCTCAGCAGAGGGGGGAAGTCACCTTTCTATATCTGCTGGCAACACCACTCCCAATGCAGCCCAGAATACTCTCCTAATGCAGCTCAGAATACTCTTTATTTCATATAATGTTGACTGTTATCTAGAAAATACAGTCATCAGCAATTAAATAATTTTATGCATTTATAAATACAGGTTAGCACATGGAAAAAAATACAGGAAACTTAAGACATCTTATGCAAAAAAAAATTATGCCCTTTTCTGTCCAGGCCTTATATTGAAGGAATATTGATTGCTGCAATGATTTTGACACAGCATCTCAGTGAATTAAGATATTTTTGAAAGAGAGAACAAACAAATTTTTTATGAATGTGAAAAAACCCTTAAGAATTTGAAATATTGTAAAAGGTTTAAGAAACTGATCTAAAAGTTCCATCAATATAGTGGTCTGCCACACCCATTTGCAAGGAAGTTATTAGCATATCACAGTTATAGTCTGTGTGCATTACAAAAAAAACAACAAATCCTGTTTCCCTGAACATCAGTTGCTGACTTGCCTTCATTGACCACCCTCAGTACAATCCTTCAAACTCCTGTGCCTTGTCTTCCCAAAACTATATATGTTTTGTCCATAGACTATAGAAATTAAGAGTACGTTCTATGTCATAAAGCAGACAACTGGGGAGAACTCTGAGCTAGTGCCAAAGTACTAAAGGCAAAAAGTGCATCAGAGTCATATCAAAGTGGAGCTAATTGTCTCTGTTGGGACATGCAGCTGATCAGCATGACTGTAAGGTTGTGCAGCTGCAGTTACAGTATAGCTTTTGCGATTTAAGCTACTGTACCTGTCCAGAAGAGTACTTGCTTAGACCTCTGTGAGAGAACCATAGACCATCACGCTGAGCTGCAAAAAAATGCCTTGGTGTTCCTTAATGGTTCAGAAATATGTTGAGGAAATCAGAAGGAAGATGCTTTACTGCCACAATGGATTATTACAATTTAATTTTGAACTTACAAGGAGTTTTTCATAACATATACTTGCAGTTACAATCAGCTCTGATTATATCTTTATTAACAAAACATCTGAGCTTCTATTTCTGATTCAGCCTGCCCTAAGCATGTAAGCGTTAGAAATAATATTTTCCATATTTTTAAAATGAAAATTTATTTCAATTCCATTTATTCATATGTTCAAGCTTAAAAATACTAGACTGAAATTTCACTAAAACAACTTGGTTGAAATTTGGAAAAAAATTGCTCTACTGATTTCAGCTTTATAAATCTGTGCTAAGGGTTCGATTTTATGAAGCCAAATAAATAGTTGGGCAGTTGTAGTTGGAATCTAAGCAGATCCTCTGTGCCCTCCAGACCTTTGAGATTAATGTTTTGGAAAATAATTCACTGCCACAAAATATATGCAAAAATATGCCAGGCATATATCCTCATGCACAAAATGAAACACTAAATACTTTTAAGCTCTGGGTTAGTAGTCCTGTCCTTGAAACAGACACAAGCATGACAGACTTGAGTACCATAATTTTTATATGTTGAAATCTCTTTGATTCTGTTTTGTTTGTTTTTTTTTTATTGCAAGTATATACCTGGGCCAGCTGTCCTCCCTTTTTGTGCTAATTACTGTCCTGCTGCTTTGTTGCAATTTTTAAATAACCCATAAGTCTGAATTGAATCTCTTTTCTATATGTTCTTTCCTATCAGCTAACAGAAGAAGAACAGTAATAATACAAGGAGTTAGACTTATTTGTAAGTAAAATAAATAGTTTGAGTTACTTTTCCATTTTTATCTAAACCATGTGACTTGGAGCATCTATTATGGCAACAACAAAAACCCATAAGGTTGATTTGTTTTCATGGACAGCTTATTTAAAATGTAATATTCACTAGGTATGCTATTTATAGTGACAGTTGTGATTTGTGACTTAGTGAAGGTAAATCCAAAAGATGAGGCGGACACTGGGTGATTGATAGTAAATTATGTCAATATATTACCACAAAAAGAAATGCTATCCAGCTTCAAGAGATTTTGATTTTTCATTCTTAGCAGCTTAGAACTCCAACACTTTTTCTCTCCCATGTGTTTTAGATACATTTACAAGTGATATTTCAAAAAAAAGTGCAAGTAAGTGGCTAATTGACAGTATGGGATTTTCTGAATTTATTTTCCCAAGTAATTTTAAAATAACAGCTCTGTGGACAAGATGGTAGTCATATTTTTAGACCAATTGGTCTAACAATTTGAAATGTTTTAGATACATATGAGTCCACTAAACTTGAACTCAAAAGGAAGTGTATTTACATCAGAAAGTCCTTGGAAAGGTTTTGAAGGTCCTTCTGTGTTAAGTGTGAACTACTTCTCCTACATTTATCACATTCACTGCTATTACTCATTAGCCTTTTAAGTGCAATCACATCAATCTGAGAAACTTCAGCTTTACAGTCAAACAGCTTTTTCTATTTCTATCATGCTTTCTGGTAGTGTAGCCAATGTTTGTAATGCGAAACTATGACATGAGTCTTATTGTTTCTCATAATCTACCACATACATCACCATCCTAATCCCAGCTATGTGTTATTTACAAATGGAGATAACTCATCCAAATTAAACCAGCTGTTAGGAGCTCAGTAATTCTTTTTTATTCATTTCATTTTTTTCATTTACTTTAAATGAGTTGTACTTTTAAAAGATCTTAGATCGACTTCCCTTATTTATTATTTATTTCCTAATGGATGCAGAAATGGAGGCTCAGTGTTTTGGCACGTGAAGAGAAGATAAGGCTATTTGAATGTAAATTTAACGGAACAGGTAAAAGCCATAAGACCTTGCATATTACTGCTTAATTACCTGGTTGATTAATGGCTCATTATTTGCCTAAATGTTTATTTTCCATATCTCTTCTTAACTGCATAAGTGCTAAACTTCCACTTCTTTGCTCATTTACTGACTTTCCATTGGAATCTGTACACTTGTAACTCCTTATTGAATACTTTTGTTGTCTTCATTATTCTATTAATGTCAACAGAAATCCTTAATTTTACTGTTTTGCTATTCCTTTTGTTTCTCTCCAAACACTGCTTCCACTCTTCTGGTTGTTTTTTTCTGAATTGCTATTTTCATTCAATACATTTTAATTCACTTATGATTCCTTCTACACAGCAGAACTCAGCTTGGCCACTGCAGTTAAAGACAACAAGAGGAGGTTTTTTCAGTGTATCAATAGCAAAAGGAAGACTAGGGAAAATGTAGGCCCACTGACGAATGAGGTGGGTGCCCTAGTGGCGGAAGACACAGAGAAGGCAGAGTTACTGAATGCCTTCTTTGCTTCAGTCTCCACTGCTAAAGCTGTCCCCCATGAGTCCCAGACCCTGGAGGCAAGGGGAAAGGTCTGGAGAGAGGAAGACTTTCCCTCAGTAGAAGAAGACAAGGTTAGAGACCACTTGGCCAACCTGGATGTCGATAAGTCCATAGGCCATGATGGGATGCACCCACGAGTGCTGAGAGAACTGGCAGATGTCACTGCTGGGCCAGTCTTCATCATCTTTGAAAGGTCATGGAGAACAGGAGAGGTGCCTGAGGACCGGAGGAAGGCCAATGTCACCCCAGTCTTCAAAAATGGCAAGAAGGAGGACCCAGGGAACTACAGGCCAGTTAGTCTCACCTCTGTCCCTGGGAAGGTGGTGGAGCAACTCATTCTGGATGTCGTCTCTAAACACGTTGAAGAACAGAAAGTTATTGGGAGTGGTCAACATGGATTTACCAAGGGTAAATTATGCTGGACCAATCTTCTAGCCTTCTATGATGATATAACTTGTTGGCTGGATGAGGGGAGAGCAGCAGATGTCATCTACCTTGACTTCAGCAAGGCTTTTGACACTGTCTCCCATAACATCCTCATTAGGAAACTGAGGGAATATGGGCTAGATGAGTGGACAGCGACGTGGATTGAGAGCTGGCTGTGTAACAATGGATCAGGGTGATCAATGGAGTAGGGTGAAGTTGAAGGCCTGTAACCAGTGGTGTCTCCCAGGGGTCAATACTTGGTCCAGTCTTGTTCCACATATTCATCAACAACCTGGACGAGGGGACAGAGTGTATCTTCAGCAAGGTCACTGACAATACCAAACTGGGAGGAGTGGCTGACACTCCAGAGGGCTGTGCTGCCATCCAGTGTGTCCTGGACATGCTGGAGATGTGGGCAGAGAGGAACCTAATGAGGTTCAACAAAGGCAAGTGTAGGGCCCTGCACCTGGGGAGGAAGAACCCCCTGCACCAATATAGGTTAAGGGTGGACCTGCTGGGAAGCAGTTCTGAGGAGAATTATCTGGGAGTCCTGGTAGATAGAAAATTATCCATGAGCCAGCAATGTGCCCTTTCAGCCAAGAGAGTCAGTGGAATCCTGGGGTGCATAAGGAAGAGTGTGGCCAGTGGGTCAAGAGAGGTCATTCTCCCCCTCTACTCTGCCCTGGTGAGGCCACAGCTGGAATACTACATCCAGTTCTGGGCTCCCCAGTTCAAGAGAGACAGAGAACTACTAGAGAGAGTCCAGTGGAGGGCAACAATGATGACTGGGGGATTGGAGCATCTCATGAGGAAAGGCTGAGAGAGCTGGGACTGTTTAGCCTGGAGAAGAGAAGGCTGAGGGGAGACCTTATTAATGCCTATAAGTAGCTAAAGGGTGGGTGCAGGGAGGATGGAGCCAGACTCTTTTCAGTAGTTCCCAGTGACAGGACGAGGGGCAGTGGGCACAAGCTGGAAGACAGAAACTTCCATTTAAATATGAGGAAAAACTTCTTTAGGGTGAGGGTGACAGAGCACTGGAACAGGCTGCCCAGGGAGGCTGTGGAGTCTCCTTCTCTGGAGATAATCAAGACTGTCTGGATGCAGTCCTGAGTAACATGCTACAGGCAATCTGCTTTAGCAGTGGAGTTGGACTAGATGATCTCTAGAGGTCCCTTCCAACTCTGACAATTCTGTGATTAGACTGATTTAAAAACAGCTTCAAGAGTCCTTAGCTAGCTAATGTAAAAATCAAGTAAACTAACGTGAATTGCATAATTTTTAACAAAATCAGGGTAAAGGATCTTTAGGGCTCAAGCTAAAGTCATGGTTAACATGACAAGCTGGGAGATTCTAGACATGAGATTAGTTGCAGCCTACTCCAGAGGTTAATGTACAGACAAGTAGAGCCAAATATTGGTTTTAACAGGTGTAGGAAACCTGCTGTATTTTTCACTTCCCTGACAAATCCTGACAATTTCAAATAGACAACAAAGTAAAATGTAATTCTTCTATCATGTTCTAGAAGGTGAGCAAACAGTGTCTATAAGTAGCTTATGCATGCAAAATAGTCTATAGGTTGTGAGAAAACCAGACATGAAACAGTTAAATTGGCAATCCCAGGAGCAAAACATGCTGTTTCAACAAGCATTGAATCCCATAGAGATTAAGACTCACAGTTCAATACGCTGGCTACTACTTCTCTTGTTCTAGATGTTACGCATATGAATAACTTAATCACCTATTTCGTTGTACAGGCAGGTAGGAAAACATAACTCAATCTAAAATAAAGTCTGTATCCATCTTGTTCTATGTATCTTTTTTCAACTAAAATCCTTTCTGATAAATCACTGCATCTGAAATCATTGCCATTTGAGGATTGAAACAGTGGTAGCAAGTTACATAGGTGGAATATAACCACCCCAGAATTGTTTGTTTACAAAATCCCATTAACCATCATTCCATCCCCCAGATCTTATTACATAAATAGATGTCTGACAGCCAACCTATCTGTTTTATGAAATCACTGTAGTCCCATAATTCCATGCTAAATCTCATCAATAAAAATACTTCTTTACCAACTTAAAGACAGCAAACACTCTAAATTTTCCTTCTGTGGGATGTGTGTGCCAGTTGCAGACATGTTTAAAAAAAAATGAAAATGTGCGATTGTCCACACCTATCTGTCCTACTAGCCACAAGGGAAATCATTTCATCTTCAGAATATATTCATTTTGTTCCAGTCGGCCTACCTAATCTACTTGTATGAATTGACAGAGACAGACCTTGCTGAGAATTGCAATATACTACTAGGAAGTTTAATCAGAGAGAGCAGGCATTTTATCAGTCTAACAAAAGTACTGAATTCAAAATTACAAACAATTATAGTCTGTAGCAAATTTAACATTGTGCAGACCTAATATAATTATATTTGAAAAACCTATGCACTTTTTACCCCTTACAATAACAAAATGAAGAAGCATTTGTACGTTGTGGATGCTCATGCCATAGAAAGGTAGTAGTCCAAAAGCAAAGTTTTTGTCCCTGTATCTGTTTTGCAAATAATTATGTGGATGCTAGTCCTTGTGGTTGCAGGTACAGTCTTTCATTGCATGCCCTACAATGACATGGAGTCAAAATTTCTACCATGTTGTACTACACTAGATACACCTGTTGTACCCAGCATGGTGTGAGCATCCACGGTTCTCAAGACACCCTCCTGTGAATTTTCTGGTTTTCAGACTCTAAAGGACAGCCTGCCTGTCACATCCTCTCTCTTTAACTTCACAACTCCCAGCCCCATCTTCTTCTGCATGTTGTACTTTTTTGGAAGCAACACATCACAAGCAGGACATACAGCCCACCCACGCACTGTCACATCCCAGCTGTCACATCCATAGGGTACCTGATGGGAACTGCTCCCCCATTGCAGCAAAAATCTCTGTGACATAATCTTTCGGTGCTGCCAACAGCACACACAGGACCACCATCTGTGGGTGGTCATTTTGAACCTATCATACCTGTGTGATCCCTGAGCAGCCTCAAATTAGCTGCCTGTTTCCTCCTGCCATGTGCAAAGCAGAGACTGAGAGGCCCAGCCTGATGAGATGATGGGTTATCTGTGCAGCATTTCTGGGGCATCATCTGGGCTTTGCATGGTGTTGCCAGGCTCTGGCAATGCATGGGAAAACCGGGACAAAATGCCAATCCAGGAGAATATGTACATGAGGACATTAAGAAAATCCCCAAAGAAAATCCCCACAATCACTGGGTGAACCAGAAGACCCATCCAATGGGCCTGTGAATCAGTAACAATTTTGAGGAAAGCTTCACATGATGGGAAAGGTGGAAGAGAGGCTGCAAAGCTACATCTGAGGCCACAGCAGGCTGCAGGTGGGTGTCAGACATCTTTCCTTTTCCTCAGGTTGATGCTGTTCCATGAAAAGTTTCAAAAATCTCCAGCAACTGAGTGAGGATGGAGAAAACCAATGTGTGCCCTTTGCTGCCTCCAAAACTAAGCCCTGCCCCAGACCTGCAGCCATTTTTATACCTCGTGCTGGACATGCCACACCCCCCCACTCTAATGTGGCCACAGCAGAACTGATGTCTGCTGTAACATGGCCACAGCATCACAAGTTTTCTGTGCCATGAGGCTGACAGAGGGCCCACCCCACAGGTCCAAAAGGAAGCAGAGCTGTGACTTATGATGCTTGCTCAAATATGCTGGGATGGACAAACCTCATAACCCAGGCCCATGGGGAGACATCGATGTGCAGTACCAGTGCTCCCTCCTGTGTGTGACACCTCTTAGCTGGGGGCTGCCATCACCTTGCTCTCTCTCACCACCTCCCTTTGCGTCCCTCTTTGTTGATGTTCTTCTGGGCTGCAAGGACACAAGAGATGCCCAAGGGTCATGCAGAGTCATAAGGGGCATATTCCATCTGTATTTTATCTTCTTGTGAACCACCGTATCTGGAACTGGATGCCATGCCAGGGTGGCTATAGAAGACAACAGCCCAAGCCAATACAGAGGCCTGAATAGGCTGTATTCTAGCTATTTAACCTGTCTTTCAAGGCTTACATTCTTATACTTTTATTGGCAGACTTTCGTAATCGTTCTGGTGGTTATGTAACAACTTTCTAAATAAATTTAATAGTCTGAACATAAAGTATTTGAACAGTTTCTTTTTTTCCTACTATGATTTTTTTTCTCCAACTATTACTAACAGAATGTGAGAGTAACCCTAAAAACTTGTTTTGTTTTGTTTAATTTGTGTATCAATGTTTAACGTTGTAAGAAACATGTTCTGTAATGAAAACATACTGAAAATACGTTTCTTCTTACAAAGGTGAACTTAAATTTCTGCCTAATTCTTGCATATCTCAGCTTTTCTTCAACCATCTTGACTTTTTCATAACAGAGATTTTTGGAACTGAATTTCATACTAACTATGTGACTTTGCTGCTAAACTGAAGAAATAGTCATCTGCTGCTCCCAACTATAAATGCTGCACAGCAGAACCTGGATTAAGATCTGTACCTACTGTCAGCTGCTATCGCCATTATAACCAGTAAAGTTCAGAATAGTAAAAGAGCTAGCCCTTGATAAATATGCACTCAGTGAAAGTATGAAGCCAATGCATTAAAAGAGTGTGTCTGTCCTAGCATTAGGCATGTGCTTCTTCTGCTTCTTTTTCAGGTTTTTCCAGTTTGCCTTGGATAAAAATGGATGATGTGAGGTGAATAATAGAAAATGAGAAAGTGGTAAGGCACATAATAAAGCTCATCAGAATCTAATAAAATAGAGAGATGTCATATGAAGATTGCACTAGGTTAGAATTTAAATTAAAAAAAAAATACATAGGAGGAAGTGAACTGTAATCTTAATTTGTAATTCTAAGACAGCAAACTTTTTTTCAGTTTATGAAAAGATATAGCTGAAACACTTCAGAAACTTGGGAGACTTTTGAAAATAAAATTGCACATCATAAAAGGTAGCTGTTTTGTCAGTAGGTACCAAAATGTTTACATTCTATAACAAAACAGAAGCCCAGGAATATTCTAGGACTTTTCAAAGTAAAAATGTTCATAGAAGGACTACAAAAATCGCATGTGTTGCTGACACAGAGCAGCACGTCATCAAGATTCTAGGACACATCGACCTGCAAATTCTCAGTATAACCAGATCTGAAATACAGACAGTGATTAAATCCTGGCAACTCACAGAGGTCAGTCTGGATAGAGAGATTAACCACTGTCATCTCCTGGCTGGTATCAAAGAGGCAAATCCAAAACCAGCACACTCCTAAGTCAAAAACAAGAAGTGTCAGGAGGGGCTAAATAATGATGCCCCGCTTGTCCTCCATGTATTGCAGCAACCCTGGGCAGACTGCCTGAGTGCTTGGCAGACTGCTTACACATTTTGGGGTGCTGGTAGATATGAAACTGTGAGACTGAAATAAATTGTGCTTTAAATTAATCTTTCCTTTTGTATTGCATTGAGTTACTGCAACGTTATCTTTTATGGGTCAATTGGGCAGTTATTTTGGTTTAATGACATTCTAAAAGATACGTATCTCAATAAGATGTAGCTGCACATATCTATATACATGGGTATGTCTGTGATATGTTTGCTGTTATAAGCAATTCAGCATTTAAAACTTTTGAGTTATTAATGGTTGGACTTGAAGATCTTAAAGGTCTTCTCCAACCAAAATTATTTTATTATTCTATGATTCTATCCATCTGTTGAACTAAAGGGCCTATCTCCACCACTAAAGCACAAAAGAAAGCCAGCATTTCTAGGACTGGGTTGCTCCCATCCTAACAGGCAATCCTAAAATAGTCTAGATGAGTTGTAACTGCTCCAGCATAGAATTAAATCCCTCATGATGTCTTTCAGTACCACACTGTAGACAGCTAAATTTAGATGTCTAAAACTAGCAAAGCAATTATCTATTCAGAGCCATTCTAGATGTCCTAGAGTAACCAAGATATCTGCTTAGAACTGGCATGTGACAGACAATGTATGGCAGATCTGTGAAATAACACCTTGGGATTGCAGGATACCTTAGGGTATCTAAAATGCTGCTAGATATCTAAATTTAAGCAATTAAATTATTCTGTAAAGAGAACATTCAGCTACCAACAGATAAATAATTTGTGTCATTTGTGAGTTTGTGGGTTGTTTGAGACATCCAGGCAAAGCAGACCAAGACAACATAACATTTATGTCCAAACTGTATTGCTGTTGCGTGGAACTCTCACAATTGCTGAAGTGACACTGCAAAGTCTATTTTCAGATACCTGAGTCATGCTCTGTGCATCTAGATGTGTACTGTGTACAGAGTCAGTGCAATTGTGAGTATCATGACTGGAATTAAAAAAAAAATAAAATTGCAGTTTAAGATGCCCTTGCATATCCTGGTATCTAGCTGATCCAAAAGGGTAAGAATTTTTTCTGTGTCTTATTTCTTATCTTCCAGTTTCATGTATATTTATAGTACAGCTAAAGTGATCAGAGGCATTTACGTAAAGCACCTGAATGCTCCCCAGTGCTTAGACACCTTAATTTATTTGCCTGCAACCTCAGGTACTCTGCCTGAGCCGGATAAGGACAACACTGATCCAAGAGAAATGGCAGACACCACGCTCTCCTATCTTTTCAGAGGATGTGGTGGCTGTGTCACAGTGGGCAACAGGTCAGTGATGGCCATGTCACAGCTGGCACAGGGTCCATGAGGTGGCAGCTGCCCCTTGAGTGAGAAGTGCTCCTGCAGAGATGGGAGCAGCTGCTGGTACTATGGCATTTTGTCCATCTCAGTGCATTCGAGCAGCCATCAACAGTCACAGACGTGTTTCCTAGGGGAGCTGTGTGGGCTGGGTCCCACATCAGCTCCTGCTTGGTTTGTAGCCTGGTCCCAGCCATGTGGGTTGGCACTCTCAGGCAAGTAAGCACTGTGCCAGAGCACAAAGGGTTGTAAGTATGAAGGTGCCATACTGCTGTCAGGAGGTCCAGCACAAGATAGCAATTACTCCATCTCAGCACTTCCTGCTGCACCACATGGGTTGCAGCAGCAGGAATGGCTATTCAGGGGTGTGACTGGCATCTTCCCAGTCCTACAGCCATGTTCTTCTACCCAGGAAGCAGCAGAGGCTGCCTTGGCCAGACTACCTTTTAGTATCTTCCAGTGCTATACTATCCTAGCTAATCAGCAAGACTGAATACACAAGAGCACAGACAGAGGTACAAAGAGCACACAAAACAGTTCCTGCAATGCTGTGGATCCAGACTCACCCTTCCATTGATCCACCATTTCCATACCTTCGTTCTACAAATGAGATAAATTATTTAAAAAAAATATATCAGTATGGTGACTAAATCAGAATCACTGTCTCTGTAATACTGTTTCATTTGTGCACCTTAACAGATCCGTATGTTGCAGGTGCAGTACATCTCTTTACCTGTGGGTTAGCCATGGCTTGCAGAATTTACTCTTCTTTCCCTATCACTCCTCTCCCATACAACTCCAAAGCTAAAACCAGCATTTTCTGTGTGTATGTTGATGTGGTAAGGGTTGCACACTGGCAAATTTTTGTGATTCTGAGCCTACCATGTCCTTGCCATTACACAGTGTTTGGCACTGCTCTCCAAGAGCTGCTGGTGGCAATCTTGGGAAAAAAAAACCAAACATTCAGGCAGCTTCAACCTTGAGTTTGCCATGAAGAGAGTTAGGCATAGCTGTTTCTGTCATGAACAGACTGCCAGCCCCTCAGGTGCTTTGGAGAACTTAGAAAGCCAAAGCTCAGGTCCTGCTGTGACCTCATCTCATTTGTTGGCAAGCCCTAGTGGAGGCTTTTGAGTATTTTGAGGTCCTTCTCATAGAAGTGAATCTCCAGATGAGTCATGAGCAGGCACATGTTGGATGTCACAAAGCAACCAGGTACAGAAGAAGGATAAAGAGCAGTAAGGCAATACATAGTCATGTCAAGGCTAGGGTAGACAACCTAGGCTTTCTGTACAAGGAAAATTATAAGGAAAACTCTGTGTCAAATCATACATGAAGATATGAGGCTAATGTATTTCACAAAGCATGGCCTCCTATGGACTGGAACAGGGTGGTAAAAAAGAATCATAGCAAGTAATGTTTTTACACTTATTCTTGATATTTTTCTATTTACATGTAGGAAATTTTTAGAAAAGCAGCTTCTGCCAAGTTTAGGACACCAGATGTCAAATCAGAAAATTGCCTGGTTGCTCTGTGGAATTTGTAGGAAGAGAAAGGGAAGGACATTGCATCAAGTGAATGAGGACAGAATTACAGAGAAAATAATTTGTGGAAACTTTATTGAATTATGTTATATATACAGAGTGTGGAAATTGGATTTCCCTAAGCCTGCTGTACTTTAATTTGTAATTTTAATATTCTTTCGGTATATTTCTTGAAAAATATTGCTGCAAAATATTAATCAAAGTAGATTTCTGGTAGAAAATACTTATTAAAGAAAGCACCTTTTGGTGGATTTGCAGAACAAATATATTCTGCACAAGATTTCTCCAAAATGAAAAAGATATTTCAGAAAAAAACATATCCAATATCTATTCTAAGCAAGTATTTGTTTTTATCATTTTTATCAATGTTTTACATTGTCTTTTGACATACTAGTAATACACATAACCTGACAAGATACACGGCTACTTATATTATAAGCAAGTAAAAAAAAATATATATACTGTCCAAAATAATGCATAAATTAACAATTCTGGTCACATGTACAATAATTAAAGGGAAATGCTGATGCTGCCTTCAATAGCAACACGGTGGACAGGTGACTTTCAGGAAATCTTTGTGGACAGGAGAAGAAGATATTCAACAGGCCAGATGTGTATTTTCCTGTCTCCCTTCCAGTGAAGAAAACAGAAATGCTGGAATGCTTAGGATCTGGAGATTTTTACTTTCTGCTGCTAGAGACAGGTCATACTAAAAGAGCAATAAGTCATCTTCAAATTTGTTCTGCTTTCCAGAAAGTTGTTTTTTGAAATGGATTTTCTTACAGGATCACTAACATCAGATGAACCCATTTATTCTGAAGCTGAATATTTTTTCCTAAATTTAGAAATTTTACATTTTTCATGGCATTAAAAATATAGCACATCTATTTTTACATTCTGTTGTGTGCAGTGGCATAACTGAAAGTAGGAGAAACATGTGCCTACTTATTTACCATACATCTTACCTACAGGATCTCAGAACATGGCTAACAAATTTGCTAAGTGGTCTTGACTTCAGAAGATAGTAAAACACTCACCTTCCCAATGCTACGGAGAACCCATATGACAACTGAGAAAAAAAATAAATTAAAAAAATAGAAGTATGATACAGGAATTGAAAATCTGAATCAGCAAGCCTGCTAGAATGTTGATTATGCTGCAGCTTCTGTGCCACTGTAAAGGACTACACGGGACATTGCTTCTAGTACACTTCTAAGTAGAACCGCATATATACTTAAAAAAACCTCTTTAGTCTGCAAAGATAACACTTTATTTGAAAGAAAATAGCTTTGTCTTAGTGGAAAAATGGGGATTAATTAAAAGGAATAAAAATGGCTCAATAACATTCTTATGTAAAGAAAATATTATGGACACCATGGGCATGCAACTGACTTTTTAATAGTTACAGCCAGTAAAATATGCAACTTGCAATCTTTTAGTTGTTAAAAAGTGTTATTTAAAAATCTGATACTGTAGTATAAACATAATGATCAAGAAGTACATACCTGAGATAATAACTATGGAGGGATTTAATTACTTCATACATATGAAACACTCAATCTTGCAAATTGTGGCTGAAAATATAAACAGCTTTAGAGAACCACTTCATACCTACTAAAAGTTTTGCTGTGGTTCAACACCATCCTTATGAAGGGACCACACCAAAGTAGTAACAGCAGTTTTTTAGAGTGACTTATGCAGCTCTAGGACAAGTCAGAACTAAATCAATCTTATTGCCTTATTCTCACATTAATACTAATGAGTAAACACAGAAATGAAAGAATATTTCTCATGTGGAATAGGATAAAGGGGGATGGAAATATCTTCTAGGTAATAAGGAAAGTACCAGGGTTGGTGGGGGAATCAAGACCACTTACCTCAAAGATATTTCAAAAAAGGGAAAAAAATCTGAATGAATGTGTGTTTAGCAAGGCTGAAGCATGAGAAAGAGCTCTCTCACTTAGCTAAATTTAGTAAAATATGGTTATTAGATGGAAAAGTGTATAAAGTAGCACACTGTGACTCTAAATGTGGATTGCTTCTCTCTCATCAATCTCAAAATGGAACTACTGCACCAAAATGCTTTTCTGTCTTTGGAAGACAGGTTGATCTCAGACCATGGAAAAATTATAGAAAAGACATTAGTATTTTTATCCTTATCTTCACTGAAATTAATTAATATAGTCTTCACTAAATATTTAAATTATTACTGGTGAATTATTTTACTATTACTATGCATTTGATTAATTGTTTTACTTATTCATCTTTACATGTATGAATCAATCTTTTTTGAATACACACTTCAGACAAACTAAGTGGATGTGATAAGTCACTGTGAACACCACTGGTGTCACGGTTTGGCACCGAGTTGGAACACACTCGATTCACCCCCCTGCCCCACCTCCTCCCCTAAGGTAGGGAAAGAGGGAGAAAAATGAGAAATAGAGGCTTTCTGGGTTGAAAAGTGAAACAGATTTATTTTAATTATTAGTGATAAGGGAATATATATATTTATAAAGGGATGTGCAACACTCAATCCCCTCCCTCCTCCCCCAGCGACTCTCACAGCAACTCTTCTCCCTGGTGACTCCCAGCTGAAGGGGGCAGCATCTGGGTGCACGGACGGGGTCCTTGGATGTCAGCTCTAAAGAAAAATGGGAAAAAAAAAGAGAGAGCCAAAGAGAGGGCGATAGAAGCAACAGTAAGCAGAAAAGTGAGTGGAAAAGGAAGAAGAAAGGCTTGACTTCCGTGATGTCTTAACCTATACTGAAAGCCAAATAGAGAAAATATTATGAGAAGGGAATATTCTGATTTGCTGATCCTGCCTTCAGTCTAATCTGCTCCCCCATAGAGGAGGAGGCTGCAGACAGTCAGAAGTGACCTTGGTTATTATCAGTCCACTGACACTGCTAAGAAGTTCACTGAAAGAAAAAAAAAAAAATCAGCAAAGACCTTCACCCTGGCTCAAACCAAAACAACTGTTTTTGGGAGGAATTCTTTTCTAACGGGTTGTAAAAGATAAGTTTTGAAATTTGTTTTTTTACTGTTATTTTTTATCATCCAGCTTTCTGTCTCTCCCCACTTTCCACTTTTGAATTCCTTTGGGCTGATAAAGGAAAATTTATTTGGTAACAGTCTTCAGATTGATGATAGGGTTTGTTTTGTACAAGATGACTCATTTCACCATAATGCTTTTAATTAACAAAAATCATTTTTTGAGGGCTGAGGGGAAGCAAATGTGAATCTGCCTTAGAGTTCATGTGCATTTTATTTAATTAGGATTATTTTGGCAGGAAAGAGAAATGCAATTGGATTGTTAGTGGGCTGTATACACTTTGGTCTATACAGAATAATGATAAATCTTACACACAAAGTACAAAGTCACTTTAAACTACTTCACATTATTTTCCTTTTTAATGGGCACTTTGACTTTTATGGAACACTCGATATTTTCTTCCTTTATGGTGTCCCATTCATATTATGCCTCAGTTTATCTGAAATCCAACCTTCAGTCTGTGAACACGTATATAAAATCACTGAGTACTTTTATATGCACAATTAACATTTTTTTAATTAACAAAACTGGATTTCTACTAAAAGAGTAAGTTGTAGGAGGTTATATCAACCCAATTATTCACACTAAAACACAACAGATTTGATGCATTAATTCACTGTTGAGATGCACATTTTCAAATACTTTGGAAAAAAAACCCTTAATAACAGCTGAATGTGCTAAGGCTAGAGCTCTATTAGCAGGACTATGGGGTTTAAGAGGATGCATAGATCCATGAGTACTGGCAGAGCAGGCAGATGTCGATGCAAGGCTACTCACTATTATCTCTGAATTATCATGGCAATTAGAAGAGGTACTTGAGGACTGAGTAAAGTAAAAGTTCATCCTAAATTGAAACAGGGCAGGCAGGAGAGCCCAGCAGACTAACTACAGACCAGTCAGCCTTACTTCAATTCCTAGGAAGTGAATAGAACACTGTACCTCTGAAAACACACGACAGAACAGTAATCAGTACTAGTCAGCAAGGATTCACAAAAGGAAAGTCATGCTTTACTAACTTGATAAACATCAATGATTTTTTAGTGACATGGACTATGGAATTGAGTGCACCCTCAGCAAGTTTGCTGAGGGCACCAAGCTGTGTGGTGAGGTTGACACTCTGGAGGGAATGAAGGCCATCCAGAATGACCTTGACAATCTTAAGAAGTGGGCTTGTGGAAACTGCATTAAGTTCAACACAGCCAAGTGCAAGGTCCTGGACCTCTGTCAGGGCAATCCCAAACATAAACACGGGGTGGGTGGAGATTGGATCAAAACCAGCCCTAAGGAGAAGGACTTGGAGGTGATGGTTGACGAGAAGCTAACATGAACTGTCAATGTGCCCTTGCAGCCCAGAAAGCCAACTGTATCCTGGGCTGTGTCAAAAGAAACATGGCCAGCTGGTCAAGGCATGTGATTCTCCCCCTCTGCTCTGCTCTCTCATGAGACCCCACCTGGAGTACTATTCCAATTCTGGAGCCCCCAACTTAAAGGAGGACATGGAGCTCCTGGAGAAAGTCCAAAGAAGGGACATGAAAATGATCCGAGGAATGGAGCACCCCTCCTATGAAGACAGGCTGAAGGAGTTGGGGTTGTTCAGCCTGGAGAAGAGAAGGCTCCAGAGGGAGTGTCACGGTCCACTGCTCGGTGGACGCATGATGGTTCGTTTCAGCTGTGATCCCGAAGTGCAAAAAATGAAATGGCAACAAGCCCAGGGAGTTACATTATCAACACACAATGACTTTATTGGTCTTGCCCGTAAAGCGGCATGCGATAGAAAGGAAGAGAAATAGGAAAGATGAGGTAAAAAAGGGGGGGAAAGAGGATAATAGATACCACCATGGGTGCAAAGGCGTCCCTATGGTCCCAAATCCAGAAGGCATTCCTCTGCTTCTTCTTCGATCGTAGTGATCTCTTGGTGGGGAAGATCTCCAAAATTAGGTTACTAGGGAACCATCTTTTATTCTGGGTAGCACATCTTGCTCCACCTTGGACCCACCTCCACTCCACCTCTGTCCTGTGGAAATGTGCCAATCTCCACCTGTCTGGAGCAAGGCTTCCATGTATGCCCAGAGAGGAGTGTCTGAGGCATGGCCAGCTATGGAGGCAGGTAGCTTCTTAACAGGAGGTGTGTTTTTGTATTATCTTCATCGGTGTTGGCACAGCAAGCATGATCCATCTTCCTCAACAGCAGTTCTTCGATTTGCTATTCCAGTAGAATAGACCTGTACCAGGTACTGACACTGTTCGTACCTCAGTCTGTTCTCCATGGTTTCTGCATCTGATAATAGCCAGTTCAGCAAGCCACTGCAAACTCATGTCGAGATGTTAGTCCAGATTTTGGGGTCTAGTTACTGATGACAATGTTGAGACAATACCGATCTTCTGGTCGACTCTTACAGAGACCTTATGTCAGCCTTCCAGTACCTGAAGGGGCCTACAGGAAAGATGGGGAGGGACATTTTACTAGGGTATGTACTGAAAGGATAAGGTGTAATGGCTTGGAACTGGCTGAGAGACCTGGAGCAGTTTAGTGTAGAGAAGAGAAGATTGAGAAGGGATCTTAATAATGTTTACAAATATCTGAAGGGTGCGTGTCAAGAAGGAGGGGCCAGTCTCTTTTCAGTTGTGCCCTGTGACAGGACAAGGGGCAGTGGACGCAAACTGGAACACAGGAAGTTCCACCTCAACATGAGGAAAAACTTCTTTACTGTAAGGGTTACAGAGCACTGGAACAGGCTTCCCAGAAAGGTTGTGGAGTCTCTTTCTCTGGAGACTTTCAAGACCCATCTGGATGCAATTCTGTGTGACCTGCCCTAGGTGGTCCTTCTCTGGCAGGGGGGTTGTACTTGATAGTGTGGCATTCAGAATGTATAGTGCTTGTCTTGAACAATCCAAGAGATAAGTGATGGACTCTGGTACTCAGGATATCTGTTGTCTGTCCTGTGGCATCTGAGAGTTAAACAACAGCTGTTGATGAACTAAAGAGATGTCTCAGCAACCCACCCACCCCTCCTGCAGCAAGTAACTAGAGAGTTTAGCGTGGGACGTGCTGAGCTTGGAGAAAAAGATCTACAGCTGGCTCTGGGAGCAGGATATCCAGTGATAACCAGACCTTGATATCTCATGAAAGCCACCAACTTAGCAGGACAAGATAAAGAGTGCCACTTCCTAGGACCAAAACCACTGCAATAAACTAAACCTGTGGTGCCAGTTGTCTCGACCTCCTCTTTGTAATGCAGAGATCTCCAAACAAAGACTATCTGCAGAACTTAACCTAGCCCATACCTACCACCCCCCTTCCTATCTCAGAGGACTGAGAAGATAGGAGTTTTTCCCTGACGCAGGGAGAAAAGTGGGGGGTGCAGTGGGCAAGAACTGTATAAAAATCTGGGACTCTGTGGGTGCATTTGAAGCACTTCCCCACCAGGAACCACTTCCCCACCGACGACATCACTGGACCGTAGGTGGTAACTATTCTCTCGCTTGCTGTCCTCTTATCTCTCTGCTTTCTCCTTTCTTTTCTGTCTCTGTTTTCCTGCCTGTCCTATCCTCTCTAGGGACCTTTGCTGTGTTGCTCTAATAAAATTTTGTTGTGTGCGTGACATCTGACCTCGTTTGCGTCTTAATTTCACCGTTTGGGATCACCTTTATAAAAAATTGCCACGTATCCGAATACCGGATCGTGACAGATAGTCTCCAGAGGTCCCTTCCAACCCCTAACATTCTATGGCTCTACGATGATTCTATGATTCTATGTAAGAGGGGAAATTTAGATTAGACATTAGGAGGAAACTGTTCACTATGAGGATAAGACACTGGAATAGGTTGCCCACAGAAGCTGTGGATGTCCCCTTCCTGGAATTGTTTAAGGCCAGGTTGGATGGGGCTTTGAGCAACCCGGTCTATTGTAAGGTGTCCCTGCCTATGCAGGGGGATTGGAACTAGGTGATCTTTGAGGTCCCTTCCAACCTAACCATTCTATGATTCCATGATGAAGGATTATATGACTGGCCTAGAAGATGAGGGGAGAACAGTGGATATTTTCTACCTTGACTTAAGTAATGTTTTCATAGAATGGTTTGGCTTGGAAGGGGCCTTTACAAATTACATAATTCCAACCTCCTTTCCACAGACAGGGAGATCTTTCACTATATCAAGTTGCTCAAAGTCCTGTCTAATCTAGCCTTGAACACCTCCAGGGATGAGGCACCCACAACTTCTCTAGGCAACTTGTTCCAAAGTCTCACCACCCTCATAGGAAAAAAAAAATTCTTAATGTCCAATGTAAACCAGTTCTTTTCCAGTTTAAAACTATTGCCCATCATCATGCAACAACAAGCCCTGCTAAAAATCTGTCCTCATATTTCTTATAAGCCCCATTTAAGTACTGAAAGGTTTGAAGGGTTGCAATAAGGCTTCCCCAAAGCCTTCTCTTCTGCAGGCTGAACAACCTCAACTTTGGCCTCTTGTCTTCGTAAGAGAGGTGCTCTAGCGCTCTCATCAACTTTGTGACCCTCCTCTGGACTCGCTCCAGCAGCTCCATGTCCTTCTTATGTTGGAGGCTCCAGAGCTGGACACAATACTCCAGATGGGGTCTCACGAGAGAGGAGTAGAGGGGGAGAATCACCTCCCTTAACCTGCTTGCCATTTTCTTTTGATGCAACCCAGGACATAGTTGGCTTTCTGGGCTGCAAGTGCACATTACTGGTTCATATCCAGTAATTTTGTTCATCAATACCCCTGGCTTCTTCTTTCCTGGGCTGTTCTTCATCCATCCATCCATCCATCCATCCATCTCCACTTTGTACTCACACTGGGGATTTCCCCTAACCCATGAGCAGGATTTGCATTTGGTCTTATTGAACTTCATGAGGATCTCCTGTGCCCACTCTTCAAGCCTGTTAAGGTCCCTCTGGATGGCATCCTTTCTCTCTAGCAAATCAACAACACCACTCAGCTTGGTGTTATCCACAAAGTTGCTGAGAGTGTACTCTATCCTGTTATTTATATAATTAATGAATATGTTAAATAACATTTTTCCCAGCATGGACTCTTGAGGGACACCACTGGTTTACATTTGGAAATTTGGTTTACATTTGGAAATAAGCCTTTAGCTGTAACTTTTTGGATGGGACAACCCAGCCAATTCCTTATCCATACGTCTATCTCTGTCTAATTTAGTGGCAAGAATATTGTAGGAGAAAGTGTCAAAACTGTGTCCTATAAAAGCTTCATAGAGAAGCTGCTGAAATACCAGCTCGATGGCAGGTGGCAAGGTGGATTGAAAACTGCCTTAAAGGCTGGGTCCAATGGGTGGTGATTAGTGGCAGTAACAGTGTATTCCAGTTGGCAATACTGGGTCCAATCTTATTCAACTTTTTCATTAATGATCTGGATGATGGGGCAGATCATGCCCTCAGCAACTTTGCTGATAGTAAAAAACTCGGAGGCATCTTTGATACAGCTGAGGGCCATGCTGCCATCCAGAAGGACCTCCACAGGGTGGAGAAATGAACTGAAAGGAACCTCATGATGCTCACCAGGCATATGGCTTGCAACCAGTTGAAGGGCCGGTCATTATTTCAGACCCTTTGGTTTTTTTACAGGCTTGAGAACATTGAATGTCCTGGTTTAACTTGCTCTAGAAGAAATTCAGTTGGCACACAGAAAAATTACTACAACATGAAACACAATAATGTTCATTAAGTGAAAGTACACAAGAAATTTACTTTAAGATTGTTTGACTGCTGTTAACATTTTAAAAAATATAAATCTATAGGCACAGACAGTGAGCTCCTCACAAAGTATACAACATCAAAAAAGCAAGGGAAAGGACTGTTGATTTTGTATTTTCTTCCATAGGTAGGATTTGCCTTTATTATTTTTGGAGACCAAATATGAAAGAACAAATAATTTCTCATCTAATCAGTTATTCTTTATCCCTGTGCACTATTACTTCACGATAAGAACAAAATCAAAACAAAGCAACTTATTTGTGTCTTGTGATTCTTTACAGAATTCAGCTCAGGTTTTTTTTCCCCCCTGTTAAGTACATTGCTGTAGTGAAAAGAACAGAACTTCCTAGGACTGATACAGATATAATGGTAATTTTTTATTCTATGCTGTAGCTCTTATATTGGAAAAAAAAAAATCAGGTTGAGATGTATTAAAACAAATTTATTGTTTTGTTTTGTTTTTAACCCAAGGCTGTTACTACTATAAAGATTTTTTTCTTTTATGTGAAATTAAATCACACTCATATCACACAGGTCTACCAACTCTCCTTTATAATGTAGGTGAAGTGTACATATACCAAAGAGACTTTAGTGGCTAAACACAGTATTTGCAAATTTTGAGTCTCCAGTCACAAAATGCATTAGAAAAGGCTGCTCTAGCACACCTACACATTGTATCTGGATTCAGCCTTAATGTAGACAAGACCTCAGTCAGTTCTTCACTATCTTTGTTAAAAGCACTGGAGAACCAGAAAGTGTCTATGAAACTAAGTTTATTTTTAAAGTTTGATTCCCTTTCTGTGCTTTTTAACTTATTTTATTAATGAAAATCATGATATTTATTTACTTGTAGTGTCACTGAAGTTAGTCAAAAGATGAGTTTCAACTCTAAAATATGTGGTTAAAAAAAAAGTAACTTACAAAGTATTTTGTTATTCTTTAATGCCTTAGAGCTATGAGGGAAATGAAAAAAAAATGAAAAAAAAAATTTCAAAATGTCATTTTTTTTTCCTTGCTAACACCTCTTGGAATGTGTTTCTATTTCAAGGGCACATGGGCAATATGGACAACTGATTAAAAAAACCCCAACACTCTGCTACATCCAGGAAAAAATAATGGCAGGAGATGACATTGTATCATTTAATAGCAAAATTAGTTCTGCATTTTAAGGTAACAAAGATTCCTTCTGAGGAAGCTGAGCATAACATAATTGTATTAGTCCATGAGAATACGCTCTTTGTCTAACAGAGTTTGTATTACACCGCCACAAATGAATTATTCTTTTAAGAGATTCAAAGTCACAGCTTTTCCCACTTCTCCCTCAGAAGCATTTTTTTTCATACTTGCCAGAGGAGTAGCTGCCACTCAGATCTCACATTGGAATATCCAAGAGAACACAGCCACACTGTAAAGCCTGACATGAGAGTCAGAATAAGTCTTGAGTGACTTCTTGATTTCTAATTAAACCAGGCAGATCTCTGAATCCTACAAAATTCAAAATAATAAGTCAGAACATACTCTCTTGACAGCTAGCATGCCCAAAACTGAAAAGATTGAAACTTAAGAAGCCTTTCAGGAAATATGATTGAAGTTTTATGTTTGGAATAAATCCCTATAAGCAGGGAAGTTCACTGATTTTGCTACATACTCTGTAGCAGTCCTGGTTTGCCTTTGATACTTAAACAATTCAGCTGCCATACACATTATTATGTAAAAAGCATATTAGTATGTTGATGACATTTATTAACAGATCAGCTATTATCTTTTTCACTCAGAAGGTGGTTGAGCACTGGAACAAGCTCCCCAGGGAAGTTATCACAGCACCAAGCCTTCCTGAGTTCAAGATGTGTTTGGAGGATGCTCTCAGGCACATGGTGTGATTCTTGGGGTGCCCTTCACAGGGACAGGAGTTGGATTCAGTGATCCTGATGGGTCCCTTCCAACTCAGCATATTCGATGATTCTGTGGTTCTATGTTTGCACAGAACTGAATTTTATTGACTTGCAAAAGAGCTGCCCAGGAACATTGATTCTTCAGATCAAACATTGTGCAAGAATTGTATCCTACTCTAAAATGTGTCAATTAAAATACAATGAACAATTCCTTTACATATAATTTCAACTGCAGTATGTCATTACACAATACTTGAAAAATAGTTTTACTTATTTGGCTGATTTTTTAATCGCTAACCTCAAGTCTTTATAATTAGACAAGTTGGGAAAACAATTGATGAAGAAACAGAAAGATTCAGATTCTGAATACTAACACTACAGCTTTTACAGTAATTCTGGTAAAAGAATACTTGAGTACCAGAAGTAAAACTTGATATTTGAGTTACATGTGGAAAATATCTAATCTGTTTTCCTTTCCTCTTCAGCAACCTGCTTTTAGATATAGCATTTATGAAGATGCCATATTACATCGACAGATATAAAAAACCATGATCTTACCTCTTTCTCAGATCTTAATATTTTTTGTTCTAAAAAATAAAAAATCAATGGTATAACAGAACCTGATGATGATGATGATGATGAGACAGTCCATCGTTCTTAAGTTCAGAGTTCCTCACTGTCACGATTTGACTCAGGATCGGCAATTGAACCAGAGACAACAATGCTCTCAATTCCCTCCCACTCCCACCCAAGTAGGGAAGGAGAGAGAGAATTAAGACTTTGCTGGATTGAAAACTAAACTAGACATCTCTAATTATATGTACAATTATGTAAAAGTATGTTCAGGAATGTGCAAAAGCCTCTTGCCTCCCCCCACCCCCAGCAACTCCCCCAGCACTCTCCTGAGCTGTGAGCAGTCCCAAAATGTCTCAGCCCACAGGCAGGAGAGAAGGCAGAGCAGACAGGGGCTGGGTTATGAGGGTTATGAGGTCAGAGCCTAGGGGTCAAAGGTGATGGATGGATGGAGTCCTCCCTGGATGCCAGCCATGGACAGAAGAGAAAGGAAAGAAGAAACAGGAAGGAAGTTGTCTTCTGTGATCTCTGACCTTCCTCGGAGCTCATGTAGATATATGGAATGGAATACCTTTGGTCAATTCTGCTGACTAGTCCTGCTCCCTTATACGGGAGGTCACAGATACAACTCTCCTGCCCTGGTAGCCTCTGTAGCAGCAGAGCTAAGAAGCATCCTTGGAGTCTCAGCAGAAACATAAACATTCCAGTGTTATCAGTCCACTAGCTGGAACACCTCTTGCTAGTTAAAAGAAAGCTTACTGAAGGAAAAAAAAAATCAGTAAAAGGAAAATTAGCTTCCTCCTGGCTCAACCCAGGACACTCACTTTTTCCACTACTGACAGATCAGCCTTTTAACAGGGTTTCTTCCCAAAGTGAAAATGGAATTTCAATACTTCTGTAAGATTTTTCCACAAAAAGGATCTTTCAGATTTTATACTTAAGACAGATGTTTACGAGTGAATTTTTCAGAACATTTAAATAAACATGAGTGCCCAAGATTGCTATTTCTGTAAATGCTTCACCAAAACACACAAAATCTTGATGTATACCCTGCCCACACAGTAGGAAATTTATAGTAACGTTTTTGTTTTTAGGCTGTGTTGGGTTTTTTTGTTTGTTGTTTTTTTTGTTGGTTTGGTTTTTTTTGTTTTGGTTTTTTTTTTAAACTAAAACAGACTCTGAGGACTCAGGCCACAAGACCTGAATTCTGATGTAACTGTATGGTTGTTTACTCTGTGCATTAGGCAAATGAAGCTGTGTGGCTGCTGCTGTGTACAATTTTATTTAACTGAAATTAAAGGAAGAGATTAGAGCTTGTTTCCACAATCAGACTGATTTGTAATTAAGTATAAAACTGTTAAATATATACAGTATTTATGATATTCTGTAGGAGAAAATAATAAAAATCCTTATAACAAAAGGCATCTATAGGATCTTTGAGTAGGTTTGATAGGAGAGGATAAGGATACATAAGAATTAACCAGTGATTAATATTGTCAGCCATGAAAAAATAAATAAATCAATAGCATATTAAGAACTGCATGAATAATAAAACACAAAAAAATAAATTATCTTTCTCCTTGTCCCACTGAAGTGTCTTGCAAATGATATTTTAATAGGTTCTTTTCATGTAGTACTTGGTTACTTCCATAGCTGTAGTGCAGAATCAGCTTCAAATACATGTTTCTTATTAAGACCCTGCTGCTATCCAGAAATGTGTGAGACATATTGTAAGATATTGTAAGATTGTGAACACTACTTCACTTCCTTTATTCTAAATATATAACCATGACGTCACTTACAATATGATCCAAAATGAAAAACATTACTAACTATCAAGATAGATCACAGCTCCGTATCAGTCCAAGTTAAATAAAGAAGCAGTTCATTAGTATAGCAACTTCTGAAATACATTAAATGTAAACCTGTTACAGTTTTACTGCTGGGAACATGACTCTCTGAAGTTTTCTAAAATTTTTCTCCACATACTTTTCCTTTTCTCCAGTCTTTATGTTTCTGTTTTGGCTTTTTTTCTGGATTTTTTTTTGTTTATTTTTATTTTTTTTAATTCTTCTTTTATTCTTTCCTTTGAAGATGGTTGTGTCAACACTGTATGCATTTAAAACTGGGAAGATTACAACTGCCAATTGTTTCCTTGATTCAAAATAATATGGAAAAGGACCTAATTAAAAAAAAAATGATATTAAAACCAGAGAACAATTAAAAAGAAAATCAGTGCAGGGTGAAGAGCAGTATGAACTGCCATCCCCAAAGGTCAACATATCACAAGGATTCCTGTCAATGAAGGATCTGTTCCCAAACAATACTCAGCAGTTTCCTTATTAGTTTCTTAAAGAAGACTGTAAAAATTTTGTCTGCTTGAGGAATGTATATATTAACCTAGGTATTCTTAAGCTTTCTCTAAAGATATTGATATAATCCTAGCATAAGCAATTTCTGCATCTCTCTAGCAACTGTAATTCATTAGCTCTCTTGCATACAAAGCAAGAAGTGTGCTATACATGGAACATTTTTGTGTCTGGAGCTTAGGCAACAGAAGTACACAATTCCTACAGGCAATAAACTTGGCCACTAGAGTTGCTGAATGCACTTATTGATGATGCAAAGTGTGAAGAAAAGAGTGAAAGAATGGGGGGGAAGAAAAGTAATTCATTATCACTAACTCTTAGTTAAGAGGTTATACAGTGTGTGTCAAACTTAATGGGAGTTAAGACAGGTCATCTTCAGTTGTTCTTTGACTTCCTCAAAGTCACATATGATGTGACATAATATAGGCAATGAGCATGGGGACAGAAGTGCTATTCTCAAGTCAAAAGTGCATGAAGTTCACAAAGACTTCCCCCCACCTTTAACTTCATTTGAGTCATACACAGTTCTGTAATTACAATACTGCCACTTTATAATCTGGACAAGGCTTACATCTCAGCACTTCTTTTGTAATACTCTGTGTATGTATCTTCTCTTGGCAAACAATATAGAAACAATATCAATTACAAAGGCAGTGAACCACTTATGTTAAGACAGTAGCTAAAATCTTCTAGCAAAAGATATTTGTATGAATGATGGCTACAAACTATATGGTTTAGGGGTTTTTTTGTTTGCTTGGTTGGTTTCGTTCTCCTATTTCTCTGCTTTTTTTTTTTTCAGTGTTACAATGTATAAAAGGTGGGAAAAAAGCCACAAGAACAAAAACAATACCTAATTAATTGAAGGGTTTTCCCCCCATATTTATCTCTTCATTAGCCTTGGGACATGCCACTCAGCATTCAAGTGGACAAAAACATGTCCTATATTCCTCTACTTTGCATTTTGTAACCTAATTTAGCTACATATAGACACATGCTTTGTAGTTTTCTGCCCCTTTGTTATTCAAGGAGGAACAAGAGGAAAGTACATTTTTATTACTTCATTACTATACTACACACTATTTGTATCTAATAAATCTATCATATACAGGGTGTAATCCCAAAATAAAGATCTAAAATGACAAAGTATAAATGCCCATTGAATTATAGTTTATATCTATTCATTTTTCAGTTATAATATCCATTATGGAACCGTAGAACATATTTATTCCTGTTACTCCCGTGCAAAAATATAATTTCTGATAAATTATTTACAAAGGAAGACAGCTAAGCAGAAGATCAAAAACATAATTAAAACCTCAGGCATGCAACAATCCAAACAAAAACGTATTGGTTGCAGCCCTCTAAAGTTTGCCTTTCGAAACAGCAGAGTCTGTGGGTTCGGCTTTTGATTATTCAAAATAAACTTCCTGAGTTTTTTATCTAGAGAAGAGAATTTGTATTTCAAAAAAGGGGAAAGAAGTCCCTTCACAGTCATCCTGTCAGGGAGCATGGCAGGATGGGGCTGAGTCCAGGAGGGAAGTTGGGGTGACCCAGTCACAGGCAGGGCCCTGCCCTCATTCTCCAGCATGAATATGGTGGACAGAACCAGGGGCAGCCTGATGGTCTGTCAGCAGCCATGGATGCCTTGCGGGGGTAGGCAGGGGGCAGGGGTCATGCCAGGAGATGGAGCTGGGACTGGAGACAAGGCACTGGCATGGGTCTGCATCCCACTGGGACCAAGTCTAGACATAGGCTGATGATAAGACTGAAGTTAACATGGGGTTCCTGGGCCCTGGCAGAGGGGCCCAGGGGCAGTGAGGGCAGGGAAGGTCTGCCTCTGCCCCCCTGGGCCCTGCCATACATATCACTATTAGTCAGAGAAAGTAATCTCTAACAAATAAGAGAAGAACCTGGGTGGTAGGTCTAGAACAAGGACAGTTTGGGGATGGAGGCTGGACGGCAGCTCACAGGTTGTGAATACACCCAGTGTTTTTGCCAAAGAAGTAAGAAGATGGAATGTTTAAAAATTTGCACCAAAGCAAGTTACTATTTCTGAGAACACAAAAATTTCAGAAAATCCTCTAGTAAGCAGATTAAACAAAGCAGAGTCCTTTACTTAGTTAGCCATTTGTAGTATATAAAAGGAAAATTTACCTGCATAATTATGATAAATCTTGCAAATTCAGGGAGTTAATCAAACAGGTTTTTAAATGCAAACAGTAAATGCCTCACAAACCAATTAATTGAAAGGGCAAAATGCTGCAGAGGCAATAAGGAGTGAAGAAAAAAATGTGAGAAACAGCTCTGTGAGCACCAAGGTTAGAGAAGGTGCCCCAGGAGAGATTTCCCTGCAGCCCTTGGAGATACCATGCAAGAGCAGGTATCCACACTGCAACTCGTGGAGGACCCTATACAGAGCAGGTGGATACACTGTGAAGGGAACTGCAGCCCCTGGAGACATCACACTTGAGCAGGTATTGTCTGAAGGACCATAGCCCATGGGAAGGACCCATGCTGGATTAAGGGAAAAGTGTGAGGAGAAAGAAGCAGTAGAGAGAAGATGCCATGAGTTGACCACAACCCCCATTCCTCATCTTCCCTGAGCTGTTTAGTGCAGGGGATGTAGAAGGATTGGGAGCAAAATGAACCTGAGCCTGAAAAGAAGGGGGGGTGGGGGAAAAGTGTTTTTAATTTTCTTTTGTTTTCTTACCATCTTACTCTATTTTTAATCAGCAATATATTAAATTACCTTTCCCCAGGTCAAATCAGTTTTGCCAGTGACAGTAACTGGTAGGTGATCTTACTGCCTTTATCTTGATCCATGGGCTTTTCTATCTTATTTCCTCCCCTGATATTTCCTGTTGAGAAGGGGGAGCGAGAGAACAATTGGATGGGCACCTGGGAGCTGGCCAAAGTCAACTCACCAAAATGTTACATGTGAATCTGGAGGAGCTAATCACTACCTATGAAAATATCCTCAGACCACTCCAGGTATAATTCAAACATGAGCTACTTTTACCAGTAATTTCTGTTTTTCATTGCAGTAATGCCACCCATTTCAAGGACAGGATACTTTTACATTGAAATCTTCCTCAAGTTGGGAACAGTTTTCATTGAAATACCACGTACAATTTAGAACCTAGAAACAAGGTGTACATGCTATGCTTTGAGATGAGTAAGCATCCTCCAAACACCCTTACTTTGAAAGAAACCTAAGGATTTTTGTCCGTGGGTATTTCATCTTGAACTTACACAACATGCTTTAGCAAGAGAGTTAACACTATTCTTCAGTTTATGGGTGGGCAATGTAGGAAAATTTTTGTCCAGGTAGGTATCAATATTGTTGATAAAATACTGCATCTAATTTCAAATTTTTGTTGAGTGTGGTGGAAAGAGACAGACACTTCTATAAAAGGCTGTAGATAATGCTTTACAGTAAGCACTTTAAAAACCCCAAACTATTTAAACTGTCAAAAAGGAAGCTGATTGTTAATTAAAATAGGTGCGAGTATTTCTCCAGGTGAAAAAGTTCGAGTATCTAGTGGACACTTCCCTCTAGTGGACAAGTGGAAAAAGCCCATGGCACCCAAGGCAGTTCAATATAGCAAAAAATAAAGATGGAAAAAACGGCCAAACTTTAATACTATTTAATAAATCCAGGTTTCTGTATATGTTGCATGAGTGAAAGTATCTTGAAAATATATTTCAAAATGTCTAAAAAACAAAAGTTCGAAGTTCTGTAAACTTGTCACTATCTAAAAGGCACATACATAATGAATGACAGAAAGGTACAAGAGGTTTTACCTGCACCCAGTAGGCATGACCTACACGGTTTACTTCTGCATTAATAAATACTAAAATCTTCCTAAATTCAGAATTATAAATACTTTCCACTGGGCCAACTAACTAAGCCCATGGGCAAGAGCTCTCATTTTTTTTCTTCCCATTGCTAATGGAATATTGTATGTGTAAAACACCAGAACATAAGAAAATGCTTTCTTACATTTCTGTATTCTGTTTCCCTTATAGGTGCAGATAGAGACAGAGGAACAGTCCCTTTACTGCTTTCCTCTCATTTTTTTCCCTGCCATATAAGTTGTCAGCTGATATACTGCCCCAATGAAAGCTCAAACTTATGGCAAAGGATAGACCTTTTCCTTTCACTATAAGAAGCACCTCTGTTATGAATCTGCTTCTTACTAGTTTTCACATGTATCCCATACTAAAAAGCTAAAGACATAATTAAAATAAACAATAAGAAACATTGCAAAATACATTGTCATCAAAATGTATGTCTTCAGCAAGACATGACAGAAGTAATCCTTGTCCCATCTCCAAACTCTGGCGGGGCTTCCTCAGATCTTCCTGAGGTCATAATAAAGCTCTGGCTCTATATTTAATACTTTCAGTACTGATCTGATTCTTGATTTTTGGACCAGTAATGCTGTTAAAGATCATGGGCATGCCCTATTACTGGCAATAAGAAGCAGTTAAATGAAATGTACATAAATACTAACAGAAGTTATTTGCCTGCAGGAGAGCTAGCTGCTACTGGGCTTGATTTCTGCTAGCTCAGTGGTTTTAGGAGTTGCAGCAGACTCTAAATAGACCCTCTGACCCATTGACTGTTTTTGTGGTTGTTTGCTTGCTGTGCCTTTTCTCAGAAATCTCTCTCCTCTTTGTACTGTCCCACCCCCTCTATGATTTGACTTCTTCCTATGTAATCTGGAAGTTATTTTTCCCCTGTTGAGTTCAGTTCCACTGGGTGAGAACAACTTCTATTCATAGGATTCTCCATTATCAAATCAGCATTATTTTTAAAAGGTACAAAATAACAAAGTCCATAGTGTATGACATAATTTGTCAACTGATTCTTCTTTCGTAACAGTCAAATAGTTAGAAGGCTTTTTAGTAACACCCTATTTCTGGGAAAAAATATCTTTTCAATGCAGGTGGTAATTTCATTTGTAATGAGTGATAGAAAATGCCAAGTAAAGTTTCCTTGGAACATTTATTCCTACAGAGAAAGCCGTTTTAAGAATACCTGTGGTTACCCCATATATACAATACTCTGTGTTCCCTCCCTTTGCCTCTCCCTATCTATTAAATCTACTTTTTATTGCAATATTGCAGTTACTAGTGGTACTTATGTTCATCACAGAAGAAAATATTTGTCAGGATGAAGAGGCAGAGGTGGGTGTATAATGAAACCTGAAAAGATTAACATACATTTAACCAACCTGCAAATAATGTAGTTTGGAAATTTCCCACTTGTGGTTTTTTGGGTTGTTTTGTTTTTTTCCTGAAATGCTTCAAAGTAATCAGTAGCAATACCTGTAATAATATGCATTAAAAGCACCAACAATGTCAGAAAGGAAATTACAGCAAGTCTGTTTGGAAGCTTTACAGCTACACATTTTATGAACATTTTTAATAAAGGATTAAAGTACACTTAGTTTCTTTCAACTCAAAAAAACCTTTTCTAAAACCTCTCATGTTGTGTTCTATAATCTTTAGTCAGCACTGCCTAGAGCTTTGCTGACTGAAACCATGTGCTTTGTTTAGAAACAAATCAATTAATCAAAATTAAACAAGTACCACATAATACAAAAGCCACTTTCTATCAATCACAAATGGTACTGATTGTAAGCTGTATGTATTGCTGGAATTCACCTGAAATGAAAACAATATGTCGAAATGAAAGGGCAGCACACTTTGTGTGCCTGTGCACAGATATGCAGGTGTGTGTGCATAAATGGAGAATTCTCTGAATATTAAAGATAATACTTTTATGATCTCATATTTTTAAATAAGAAATGTTATTGCTCACATTGAAGGTGGGGACTACAATTTCCAGACCTCGAGGTATCCATTAAAGAAAACTATATCTGTATAATAATTTTTGTCATGATTAAACATTTTTAAACTTTTCTGAAAAACTGAAATATAGAAGTTTTAAATTACTTATAAATTGCAAGGCTGCAATTTTGTGTGCTCGTATCTTTTATTCTTCTCTTGCTCTGACAGAGTATTATCTCTTGATAATATTTTAACAGATAGATTTCCAAGCCATATCTTAGCAAAAAGTCAAAATCCACATAGTAATTCATACGCGTTATATTTTAAAATTCTGGAGCCTCTTAAAGTTCATATATAGCATATTAAGCAATATAGAACTAGCAGTGAAGAAAGCACAGATCTGAAAATAAGTTTGAGAGATCTCCAACACTTGTTTTATTTATTTCCTCGCAATTTTATTTATAGTGTTTAATTGCTAAGCTTTTAAGTCTAAGAACTGATATTTATACAATTAAAAGGATAAAATATTAACCTTGTAACTCATATGTGAACCACAGGGAAAGACAGGATGTGTGGTGGCTCCTACAGGTACAGAAGAACCTTTGCTACCCAGCGCATTTTCCCTGTGGTCCAAAATAAAGTTGCTGTTGGGTTAGCAAATGTAGGCAGGAACTACTATGGTGGTTTGGCTGGTTTTATTTCCTGTAGTGTATTGCTCCCTGTTTTGGATCATTTGGTCATTTACTCCATTTCTTACATCTGCAGAGAATTCAGCCATTGCTGATGTTTTGGACCTTTCCTACTTAAATACCTTTTAAGGTTTTTTAAATGAGTTTCAATCTTCTTTACTATGGTCTTAAGCTATTATATGATCACATCATTGATTCTGTGGTATTTAGGGAGAACTGTAGTTTCATTGGATCTTTATGTATTTTATTTTCTGTTTATATTTTACTTTTATACCATCACCACCCACAAGTACAGGGAACTGATTTTAACCCATTGCCCCACTAAAGGAGTTTCTGTGGTCACAAATTACCATGAATTAATGACTTGAGAGAAAAAGAACAGCAGAGAAAGAACATCTGTGACTTACTGCAAATACAAGTAATGTTAATGTTTATTACATTCCAAAGCACTGTATCAGGTGGATCCAGTCTGCCACGGGAGATAAACTACAGAAATGGTTATGTTTTAAAGCCTAATTCCTTACGTTTATCCATGGACTTATTACGTTATGTTCTGTATAAGCTCGGGAAATCTGGATTATTTGTGAGGCATACTCAACTTTCAGGGGAAGTAAACTTTCTAGAAAAATATCTTCTAAATGAGCTTCATGGAGCTTACTTGTTCTCTTTAAGATACTTGGAAATATTTACATACGTGAGATATATTTAGAAGTATAAACTTTAACTAACTTTACTCCCCCATCTAGTACCTTATCTGTGTACCTATTCAGTTTTCTTGTATTGAGTACTTTATAATCCTTCGCATAGTTTTGTCATGATAAAAATTATGATTCTGTACTATAATTTCGTTTTCTCATAATTTTATTTTCTCTTGCATCTACTTGAATTCCCCAGCAAAATGAATAATGGTGTTATAATCCATCTGCTTTCTTGCCCCTTTGCACTTTGTTTGCATTTGAATGTCACTACTGGAAAAATAAATAAGCATTACCTTTAGAAGCAAAAATTTTCAGCACTACTCAAGAAATTACAGATTCTATCCTGATATATACTTGTCAAGAAAGATTATGTTGCTTTGCTTTTCAATCTCACCTCATTCTGAGAGTTCACACAGCAGTTATTACAAGAACAGGTGAATACAATAAACTTAATCGAATGCACTGACTTATCAATTTCCTTATGCAACAGTTCTAGGTGTTAAGAGAGGGCAAGAAAAACTTTCTGTAATTCTACTTTCTTGATTGATCCTGTTATTTTCCTTCTAGCTTGTTTATCTTAAAAGGATTTAAATAAATTTTTCACTCCAACTCATTTTCCTGGGCTTCTATTTTTCACCCAAATCCAGCAGTTAATTATCCAGCTGTAAAGATGGGAAAAAAGACAGTGAAAGACACCAAACACTTATTTTTTAGGGATCAAGATATTCTAGTGAGGCTTCTCAATGTAATCTCTATATTCTTCTAAAGTACTGAGAAGTGATAATGGAAACAAGGACCCTTTATACTTTTACAGTAGTAAGAGGCTAGCTATGTTCTGTAACACAGTGTAGATGACATAGAAATATGGAAGCCAAATACAAAAAATTGTGAGTATAAGAGAAAACAAATAATTTGTTTGGTATATGGAAGAAAACCAAAAAGTCTAGTGGAAGAACAAGTGTATGAAGTGGTGACTGAATATGCAGGCTGTAAATAAATTCTGAGGTCATAGCAGTGATTGCAGTAAATATAAAATTGACTTGGATATATTGCAAAGCCTACTCTAAATATCAGTACTAATCTGGCTGTGGCAGGAAGAAGCCCAGCACAGGCTGCAAAACCCAGCCAAGATGCAGGTTACATGAATCTGTGCTCTGCTTTTCAGACCAGAATAGCAAGCGAGATATTAGAGCTCTAATTTGGTAACTCTGTGCAGTTGCTTTTGTGTGCACTACAGACATATTCAGAGATTTTTTTCTTAACTGAGGGTGATGGTGGGTAGAGAGGCTGTCAAGGCTGTGGGAGGCAAGTCTAGAGACATGGTCATGCATGAGAGAGAACAATCAGCGTGGCAGAGCAGAAGCTGCTCTGTTTCTCCAAGCAGGATATGAAAGAAGATAAAACCCTACGATCTGACAAAAACTTTTTGCTCAGAGTAGTCTGTAATCAAAATGGTTTTGTTTCTGCATGTCTCCTTAAATCTTTTTCTCCATCTACATGTTACTTTTTCATCAGCCTTTTATGACTGGCTATAAAGTATTCGTTTCATGATAATTAGTGCAGGTTTGTAGTTTTCTTCCTCTTTATTCAATAAAGACATTTGTATGGTTTATTCACATGCCTGGTGCTGTCTATGTAGGAATTGGGACCTCACTGAGAAAAATGAGGTTGTTTACTCTTTGCAGCACTACTGTTCAGTCTTTCTACAGATTTGCTTAGGGCTCAGTGCAGTGGTTGCATATATTGTTTTCCTTCTGCAGAGTGGTTTGTTTTGTTTTTTTTCCTACCTTCTTTTAATTAAATATTTTCAATTTTCAACAGAAAAGATGATCTGGGAGAATATAAATACATAAAGATAGCTAACTCAAAGCATTGTACATTAAAATATATACTCAGGATGTAAAACATCTGAGTCCTGAAACGGCCTCTGAGGATTTAAACTTGATATTAAATGTTCATTTGAATGATAACTATTGTAGATTTGGAAATGAAAACAAGAACTATACCTGCCCCAGTAAGATAATAAAATGAAATAAATAAATAAAGGTAGCAAAGGCAAAGCTAAGCACCTTGGCATTAAAGATACCAATGGGATTGGAAAGAATGACTTCTGTTCTTCTGTGCTCCCTGTGGAAGACAAAAACAGCAAAGGTTGTATTTAGTAGTTATTAATAATAATCTTAGTTACCCAACCTAGAACGTCTCCATCAGTAGGACTCTCAGATGGTACTAAGGTGTTGAGACATTTTGTTTCCCTATTTTTTCCAATTCATTAACAATTGTTCTTAGGTAACTTCTCAACAGTCATCCACCTGTGTTATTATCCATTAGTTCTTAGCATCGTAGAATCATAGAATGACTAGGGTTGGAAGGGACCTCAGAGATCATCTAGATCCAACCCCTCTGCCATGGGCAGTGACACCTCCCAATAGATGAGGTTGCTCAGAGCCCCATCCAACCTGCCCTTGAACATCTCCAGGGATGGTGTTTACACAGCTTCTTTGGGAAACCTGTTCCAGTTTCTCACCACTATCATAGTGAAGAATTTCTTCCTAATGCCTAATGTAAATATTCCCTCTTCAAGTTTTAATCCATTGCACCTTGTCTTCTCACTGCATGCTCTTGCAAAAAGTCCCTCCCCAGCTTCCCTGTAGGCCCGCTTAAGGTACTGGAAGGTTGCTACGAGGTCTCCCTGGAGCCTTCTCTTCTGCAGGCTGAACAACCCCAACTCTCTCAGCCTGTCTTCATAGGAGAGGTGCTCCAGCCCTCTGATCATCTTTGTGGCCCTTCTCTGGACTTGCTCCAGGAGCTCCACATACTCCAGGTATGGTCTCTCAAGAGTGGAGTAGAGGGGGAGAATCACCTCCCTTGACCAGCTGGCCATGCCTCTTTTGATGCAGCCCAAGACACAGTTGGCTTTCTGGGCTGCAAGCCCATCTCTTCAGTTCCATCTGTTCAGGCTTTTATTCTTCAGAGAATTATCCTGTAAAACAAGCTAAAAGAGACCTACTGAGGCCATTGATTTAGTATATTTTTGAACACTTTTCCAAAGATTTAACTGTCATTGATAAAACCACTTTTCTTTACTTTTTTTTTTAATACTCAGAGATCTTTTACATTTTGAGGCATGTCCAGAGAACAGTTTGTCAAGACTTCAGCTCTAGGTTATTTCTCTCTTGTCTCTGCTCTATAGACGACACAATTTTGATGATCAGTGTGGTATACTGATATTTCCTAGGGTTATTGAGTACATTCCTTTAAATTAATGTTACACTGTTTGGTCACAAACTCTAGCACTTTGGGCATATTTGCAAAAGGAGCAGTCCCCTCCTCACACTAAGCTCCTGGCACCTGGCACTGTGGGAATGCTTACAGCATATTAAAGTGTTAATGAATATGGAACACTTTGAGACTCGAGGGTACCTCTCCTCTCAAAGCCTTCTAGGGCTGTTTTCATTTCTGAAAGGCAGGCACAGGCACAGACACAGACAGCCACTAACAGATGTACCAAGGCAGGACAACTCTCTTTTTACAGGCACTGCATGCACACAAAGAGCACTTGCATAAACAGGAACAATACAAATGGCCTGATCCTCTTCTTACTTGCAGGCTAATCAGGCTTGATGCCTGCTAGCAGATGTCACACTGACATCTATCTCCATGACAAACACTGGCACCTTTTACACAGACACCATGCACTTCTGGGTCCCCAGAAGAATAAACAACCACATCCAGTGTAAAGGAAAGCAGCTCACACAAATGCTCATTCCCAATACATCCCCTTCCCAAACAGACAGAAAAAATATTCTGCACCAACCAGCCATGCAGAGCACCCTCAGGACAGGTGCCACCTGGACCGACACACCCTGTACTCTAAGGGGCAAGAACCCACTTAGGCCAATGAAGCCAATGGGCTAAGGCCTGTGGTCTTGCTGGTATTCACACCCTTGGTACACCAAGGCAGCGATTCTTCCCCAGCAATGACACCTGGCATATAAAAGGACTGTTTAACATTGATGAACAAAAGCACAGGGCTGCTCCATAACATGCAGACACCCTTATCTTCATTCTCCACCAAATGTCACAGCCACCAGGACAAAACCTCACCACTCAGGAAGAAAAAAAATAAAGATTTTATTTGCTAAATAAAATGGGTATGGCAGGAAGTTAGCAATTTCTATTCTGCTCTCCCTAACCACTCCCTTCCCCCTTCCCCATTGAAGGATTCTACTTCCCATTAATGCAGGGGAATAAGACACTTGTGCAAGGTGTCATCTTGTCTGGCAGCCTGGCATTTACACTTAGTGGTTCTATCCGTGGATGTGTTCTCTCATAAGGGGCTATTGTTTTCACTTTTTATTTCTTCTGAAGACACCATCTCCCAAAATGTTATTGTATCTATGCTGGGATGTTATGATCTGGATGGATTAACAGCTAGATGAGTTGGGATTGATGGTTGCATTCAGAGCAGTCGTTAATGAGTAATACTCTACCCAAAGAAGACTAATAGATGCAGTACCGCAAGGGTCTGCCCTTGAACTTGTCCTGCCTAGTATCTTCAGGTAATGGAGCCCACACTCACCAAACTTAGCAAATGACAGACTGAGAGGACCATTTGATATGACTGATGGCAGAGCTCCAAGGACCCAGGGGGATCTGGACAGCTGTAGTGAAGGGCTGACAGGGACCTCCTGAAATTCAATAGCACATGCATATTTCTATAACTGGAAGGGGGAACACCTGGCAGTCCTATAGTCTGGGAACTGACTGGATAGGAAGCCATTTTTCAGAAAATGTCCTGGATATCTGGGTCAGCAGCAAGCTGAGCATGAGCCATCAGCCTGCCCTGACAACAAGAATGGCCAGAAGTATCCTGGGCTGTTTTTAACATAGGCACTGTCATGGTTTGGGCCTAACAGTAAAACAAAGGACCAGCCATGTGGCCACTCACTCAGCTCCCCTCTGCCCCCCTCCCCGCCCCCCCCCCCCCGACACACTGGGATGGCGAGGACAAAGGCCAGCTAGAAGCTCATGGACCAAAACAAAGGGCAAGGATCGTTCTTCACCAATTAAGGTCCTGGGCAAAACGGACTCAACTTGGGGAAAAATAATAATTGAATTTACCACTAATCAAATGCACAGAGGACACAGACAACACAAAGAGCAGTGCTTAAATACATTACCCCCACCCCTCCCTTCTTCCCAGGCCCAAATTACTTTGTTCCCAATTTCTCTACCTCCTTACTCCCAGTGGCACAGGGGGACAGGAGATGAGGTTTAGTCAGTTCATTCTTGTGTTTCCTGATGCTCCTTCCTCCTCAGGAAGAAGGATTCCTTACAGTCCTCCCCTGCTTCCCCCCAGGGTCCCTCCCATGGGAGACAATCCTCCACAAACCTCTCCTTCATGAGTCTTTCCCATGAAGTCAGGAGCAAGCTGCTCCAGTGTGAGCTTCCCACAGAGTCAAGTGTTGTTTCAGGAACAGTCACCTCCCCTGGTGCAGGGTCTTCCACAGTTGCATAATCCAAGCCCACTGGCAGCAAATCCAAGTTCACTCCTCCTGGTGCCTTCAGGGAATGTTCTACCACGTTCCTCCATGAATGCAGGGGGACAGCCTGCCATCTCGCCATAGGTTGCAGGGAAACTTCTGCTTGGGCACCTTAGGTGAAAGACACCTGGGGGTCCTGGTAGACAGGAGGATGACCATGAGCCAGCAATGTGCCCTTGTGGCCAAGAAGGCCAATGGCATCCTGGGGTGCATTAGAAAGGGTGTGGTTAGTAGGTCAAGAGAGGTTCTCCTCCCCCTCTATTCTGCATTGGTGAGGCCGCATCTGGAGTATTGTGTCCAGTTCTGGGCCCCTCAGTTCAAGAAGGACAGGGAACTGCTTGAAAGAGTCCAGCGCAGAGCCACAAAGATGATTAAGGGAGTGGAACATCTCCCTTATGAGGAAAGGCTGAGGGAGCTGGGTCTCTTTAGCTTGGAAAAAAGGAGGCTGAGGGGTGACCTCATCAATGTTTACAAATATGTAAGGGGTGAGTGTCAGGGAGATGGAGTTAGGCTCTTCTCAGTGATGACCAGTGATAGGACAAGGGGTAATGGGTGTAAATTGGAGCATAGGAGGTTCAAGGTGAATATCAGAAAACACTTTTTTACTGTGAGAGTGAGAGAGCACTGGAACAGGCTGCCCAGAGAGGTTGTGGAGTCTCCTTCACTGGAGACATTCAAAACCCGCCTGGATGCGTTCCTATGTGATGTAATGTAGGTGACCCTGCTCTGGCAGGGGGGGTTGGACTAGATGATCTTTCGAGGTCCCTTCCAACCCCTAGGATTCTATGATTCTATGATTCTATGATTCTTCCCCTTCCTCCTCACCAGCCACTGGCACCGCTCTGCCTCTCCAGCTCAGCTCTTCTTTTTCTCCTTGCTCTGCTCAGATCTTATGTGAGTTCTTTCATATGTTAAATGCAGAGGCACATCCATTATGTCTGTCTAATGGCTCCTTGGCTAGCTGGTTTTGGAGCTGGGGGAGCTCAAATTCTTACAGGAACCACTCATGGGGTCCCTCCCCCACTACCAAAACCCCACCAAACCAAACCAGCACAGGCACAGATGAAGAGAAGGGATTATTCTTCTTTAATTGGCACTGGTTCAACTACATCTAGATACTGTGTCCAGTTTTGGATCTCCAGCAAAAGAATGACATTGATGACATGGAACAAGGTTCATGGAGGACCACCAAGCTGTTTGGGAGCTGAAATACTTGCCCTGTGAAGAGGGACTGAGGGACTGGTGTTTCTTCAGTTCCCTAACTGTACCTTTGAGGAGGTCATTGAGAAGATGGAGCCAGTGGTGCAGAGAGGTAGAGACAACAGGCATAAGCTGAGATGAACCTGAGGGGTTCAGGCTGGATATAAGGAGAAACATTTTCGGCATGAGGGAATGCCCAGAGAATCTGTACAGGCCCTATATTTGGAGGCTTTCAAGACCCAAATGGATAAAGCCCTAGTCTGATCCTATACTTGACCTTGCTTAGAGCAGGGTATATGACTAGAGGCTTCCAGAGATCTCTTCCTGGGTTAATTATTCTTTTTTCTATGGCATTTTTTTCCCCAAAGGTATTGTTTTTATTAAAAAACCCACAAAACCAAAAACAAAAAACAGGAAAAAATTCTAAACTGAAGGTCTTTGTTTTGCAATTATATTAATTCAAGAATGCAAATAGTTTATTTTTTCCTTTAAAGTTAGTGGGATGGCATGTTTTTATAAATATAATATGATTTTTTCCTATATGCAAACTAGGGAGTTTTGTGTTAATAACAAACTTATGTAAAATGATGCAAAATTTAAAAAAAAATGCCACCATAGTACAGCATATCCATCAGTAACTGTAGTAAGAATGTTTGCATAATGCATAAATCACACAAATACTTCTCATAATTAAATTAGCCTGTCGTCTCCAACTTAGTATGCTATGGGCAGAACTGATGAAATGCAGACAGACATGCTGTGAGGAGACACACAAAAAAATGAAGTTTCATATGCAATAAGTGGATTTCAGCACTTTTGTCAGCATACAGCTGAAGTTGAAATTAAGTGGTATAAATTAGGTATCTGTTTTGCCACCACAGTCAACTGCATCCTAGTTGCAGTGATGGACAACATTCACTCACAGGGGAGAGAAGTTGGCCTACTCTTCATTATGAATTATGAACAGGAATGGTTTAAGGGCTCAGAAACCAGTTTCACTGGAGGCTAATGTGTGCTCACACTATCATCTGTTACAGTGCTACCCTGTTATGGACCAGCCTCTCTCAAGAGTGCTGGACCTTCACTAAGTCAGAAAAAAACATACCACTTTCCAGCAGCTTTCAGACTAGAAAAGCAGGATTCTACATTATAAAACTCATTTATTTCAATTGACTCCTGATTCATATTGCTGTTTTTTAATTTTATTTCATACTTTCTTCCATGTTGCATACATGTACATAAAATGCCATTGTAAGAGGCCAGCCTTCAAAGACAGTCTCAGTCAAATAATTCTTAAGTCTCGTATCTTTTCTGTCTTCTACTCTGAGGCTAAACTCTCCATCTGCGAATAGGCTGCTTCCTAGCTCCTCAAAGTGTTGTCCGTACAACAAGAGGAACACCACTTTTGCAGAGTTCACCAAAAAAAAAGTGTATGGTCACAAATAAACTAGTTCTCCTCAAAGTGGAAAGAAGTACAATTAAAAATAAATTAAGATTATTTTTCTTTTGTTATTCACAAGGTTTGGTGTTGATACCTTAAACAATAGGCTGATACCCTAAACAATAGGCTGATACCCTAAGCAATAGGCAACATTCCATCATCCCCTTTATGGTCATGCTGATTTGCATTTACTTGAGCATTTTCAAGGCCTTTTGTATGTGTAAATAGGTAACAAGCTCAGGGAACTAGGGGCCTTCCAGTTAAGAACTAGCTGAGACTAACAAGACAGGAAGAAGATAACTATACGGATCCCCCAATACTGTGCATGCCTCAGGGAAGGATTCAACCAAAGGACACCTCAGAGTTACCCCCGTAGACCACCAAAGACCCCCACCAAAGACCTCAAGCAGCTTAAAAAGTATGTATAAAGAGAATGCAAATATTATAATTAGTTGCAGGAAATCTGATGCACATGTACTGGGACATATATAATAGGACAATAAAAGCCCTGAGGTGCCACTTGCAGTATGCACGTTAGGTGGAGTGTTCCCTCATGCATTCATCACTGTAATAAAGAATGACTGCCCGCTAAAACATAAAGGCAAGTGTTAGAGTGTTCTTTCTGTTACTGGATTTTACAGTATCAGTGCTTATTTTATTTTTAATCATCGATTTGATCCGGACTGTTCCTAAATCTTACATCTTTTACATTCCAAGGCAATCTAGCAAATGCTTATTATCTTTGTTTATTCTATTACTGAATTAGTAGTGATAGTGTTGTCCCAAAAGCGGGGTCTGTTACCCGGTGTGCAATAAGACAATCCACACACAGAGTCGAGATATTTGCTTTAATATCCAGTTCTGCATAGGAAGCAGGGTGGTATTCCATAAAGCAAGCTCAGTTTCTCAAAACACAACTGCTACCTTTATACCCAAAAATGTGAGAAAGAACTTTATCTCTAACATTATTCCACCACTTGCACACATGATCGGTCAATTAATTCCTTGCTTATATTTAAAGTGGTGATGCTCAGGAATTTCACTACGCATGCTCACAGAGTAAGGGGTTTGTTGTTAGTAGCAGTCCCTCTAGCCTGCAGGCATGAATTTTAGTATGCTAACGGCTCATTAATATATTAATATGGTGATTTCAATTACTCAAGGTGTTTTTCCCCAGAGCTCAAGGCTGTATCCAAGATAAGCTGTGGGGAGTTCTTCTTTCCATCCCTTTCATCTGTCTAGCAGGTGTCCTCCAGGCCTGTCTCAAGGCCAGACTGTTCACTACTTGGAGAGTGTTTTTCTCTAATTGGAATCTGGTTTTGTCTTATTCTTACTGTTTCACTGTTATCTAGACCTTGTTTTTATTCTGCATGTCCCTTCTGTTCTCTTTCATGTGATTTTTTCCCAAATGTGATTTTCCCCCCAAATTTTACCTTTTTCAATTAATAACTGACAACAATAGCATATGAATTTCTCCTTATTTGCAGCTCTTGGTATCTAAACATACTTTCAATGACTATTCACTTCTTAGGTTCTCAATCTCAGTTGAAATCTCTATGGAAAACAGTGCCTTTTCAAACCTCTCTCAAATTTGCCCTACCTATTGTTAGACGCTCAGTTTAATTCTATAATTACTTAATTTCATTTGCAGACCATTCCATGTAAGCTACTAGGCAAGATGAAAATCAAAGTAGTATTATGTTAGAAAAAATGAACAATAGTAAAAAATGAGGGATAATTTTATCAAAAAGGGCATTAAGTGTTTCTCTTTTACAGATGAGTTTTCTCTTCAGTTCATTCATAGAGTTGCATTTCCAAACTTTGCAAATTCAGACAGGTCTGAACAGAGGAGAAACATAAACATTTATTAATACATGCATACTAAACAACTCTTAAAAGAAACTAGGATGTATTATTTCATTTTTGCATGAACCACATTTCATTGCCTATTTATTTTCAGAAGCATGCTCTTCATGCATCTTAAACAATCTTTTATTTGATTTCTCCTTATAATGTTTTATACGTAGTTCCTACAAACACACACAAGATGTTTTTTGGACAGTAGTTTATTTCTTCTTCTCATCGAATGGATGAGAGTGAGTTTATGGATGACTTTAATATTCATAAGCTCTTACTTGAGAATAAATGTTTTAATGTATCCAAAGATAATCCATTTTTAGATATCAGATAAATGTTGATACCATCTCTTTGGTGAACATCAGTTTTTAAATACAAATTAGACAATTGTTTTCTGCATCAGAGAAAACAGACCCTTTTCCAGTCTTCTTTTTAAAATGACACTATTATCTGGCATCATATCACTAGGTGGAAAGAGAAAATGAATTTGTTTAAATTTAGTTTGATGTGATTTCTTTTATGATTTTATGATTTTATTTTAAGAGACATTAAACCATATGTACAACAGATCTGCTAAAATGTTTAGCTAAAAATTCAAAGTCTTGTTTTTATTTTAAAATCTTATAATGTAAACTCTTCCACAATCTCGAGGAGAGAATTTCTATAAAGGCTTTTAAAATTATCAAAGTGGTAAACACAGGAAGTCACTGCACCCTCTAAATACTCTGCATGCAGAGAAAGACAGCTGCAGCCACTACCTTCTATAGCCTCAGTTCTTCCTGTAAAGATAATGAAATTCCCATTAAGACTTTTCTTTCCTGCTAAACGGATGTTTCTTTGCAATATTTTGTATTCTGGGTTCGTGTAACACAGGGAGGATATCACGCTAAAGCTACCAGAATCATTAACAGCAATCTTGTTCCCATGACTTAAAAACTTCTAATAGCAACAACTACTTGAACTTAAGAACATCATACTATGAGAGGCTTCCAAAATATATAGCTGCAATACTTCTGCTAGACTGTATGACAAATAGGTGATCAGCCATTCTATTTTTCATCAGTTTTGGAAGTAGAAAAGTTTTCAATTATGTTCTACACTTTCATAAATAATTATGTGGTTTTAATTTCTACAGTACTGCCGATAAAAGGGACTCAGAATGGCTGTGTTTCGGGTGATAATTGCTGGACTGACAGGTTGGCCCCAGGACAGGACGCATTGTTAACCATATAGGTAACAGCAGGAACTGGGATGCTCCAAGTCAGATAAGCAAGTCCTTGAGTAAATCTTTAAATCAAACCCCTAAGCCAAAACACCCCTTATCGATTTTATCCCCCAGACAATGTAACTTCATCTTAACCTAGTGTGCATAGATATTCTCTGTGTTGTTACTGTGGTGCTAGTTTCTTGGTGTGACCCTGCTAGCAGCCGATCCTGTGCAGGATTGTAATAAACTTGATATCTCACCTCTGTGTGTGGATTGGACTTTGCACAACGGGTAAAGAACCCAATTTTGGGACAACACTGGGGTGATCATTGCTGCAACACCTAAAGTAACAGTTTCATTTCTTTTCAAAGTTTTAAGAAATTCCATTATTTTCCTGCAATGCTTCTGCACTTATAACTGCAAATTTAAATGCAAGGAAAGCCATCCAACTTCTCTAGTAATAGTTTAATATCATTGTATGAAATTTCAGTAGAATTAAGAAATATTTTTTAAGCATTCTTAACATCCCAATTAAGAAAATAAAAAAGTACAAAACACCCCATTGCCCTTAGACAGAGCTCTGAACTGCTTGTCAGAAAGTAGCGCTGACTGTAAGTCAACTGCTTGACACTGAACTAGGCTCTCCTAAATGTCATTTACAGGGACGTTGCCCTCGGGCTTATACATTTAGTCAAATAATCTCACTGAGAGGTCTGCTACAGCATTCTTGTAGAACTGCCAGTAGCTGTTAACACCGAAATCTTCAAGTATTTCCTTCAAAATGAAGAAACAATGCCCAAGCATCAGTAAATGAGTCACATTATCACTGCATCTTCACTCCAGTGATGCTGTTAGGCACTATCTAAGAAAACATTGTAGAACCGTTGGAGAGCCATTGGAGAAACACACTTTTGAGAACAAATTTATTTCAGACTTGAATCAGTACAGCACCACTTCACTGAATGAAACCAATTAAAATTTTGATTTAGAGACAAACACCAGAGTCCTTGAAGATTAAATACAAGGTGTGTGCATTGTGCATGTGTGTAAGCACTCCAACTTGGGGTCTCCAGCTGAGTCAATTGTGAGTTTTTTTCAGGGCTTCTCAGGGACTGACAGCTCCTCCAGAAAGCAGCAGTGGTTTTTTAAAATCTAACTGCATACATTTTGCCCCAAAACAAACAATGGCTTATGGGACGAAGCAGGAATAAACTCCAGTTCTTGATTTACTGCACCTTGCTTATTCCACCATAGTTCACTATTCCTTCATGGAAACATAATATAGGCCCGTAACTCTGGCAACAAGCTGTATTTAATTTTGTTGATCTTCTGTACCTTTAATTATAAATCAGCATGAACAGCTTAATTTTTAATATGTTTTGTGGGGATCTTTTCTGTCTTTTCTGACATAGTCCAGAATGTGGTATTACTCAGACAACTGTGTGTCCAAGAAATAACAAAATATAATGCATATATATTATTTTCACAACAGATCACTTTTCTGACTAGGATTCTCAATAGCAAGAAGGGACCAGATAAGACAAATATCTGTCAAGGAATAAAGATTCTCCCAGAGCACAGAGAAGACTAAGAACTTTACTGAAGACCTGATGTGCAAAATATTTTTTTTTTTCCATTCACTCCACAGATCCCACAGACCCACTCTCAGATAGTTGGAAAAGAAGTTTGATTCTTCTGATATGCATTTTATAAAAAAGGAGGCATACCTGGGTGTGCTATTACACCATGTCTATGATTCAGTACTATTACACAGTACATGTTTGCACAGTGTATTCATGTCTAGCCTGAGAAATGATAGTGTATTTAACTATCAGATTGGAAATCAGCCAACGTAACCCCTATATGTAAGAAGGGACGGAAGGATGATCCGGGAAATTACAGGCCTGTTAGTCTGACTTCAGTACCAGTGAAGCTGATGGAGCAGATCATCCTGAGTATCATTATGCGGTGCATGCAGAACAACCAGGTGATCAGGCCCAGTCAGCGTGGATTCATAAAGGGCAGGTCCTGTTTGACTAATCTCATCTGCTTCTATGACAGGGTGACCTGCTTATTGGACGAGGGAAGGGCTGTGGATGTTGTCTATCTTGAATTTAGCAAGGCATCTGACAAGGTTTCTCACAGCATTCTCCTAGAGAAGCTGGCTGCTTGTGGCTTGGATGTGCACATGCTTCGCTGGATAAAGAACTGGTTGGATGGCTGAGTCCACAGAGTTGTGTTCAATGGAGTTAAATCCAGTTGGTGGCCAGTCCCAAGTGGTGTTCCCCAGGGCTCAGTGCTGGCGCCACTCCTGTTTAACATCTTTATTGATAATTTGGATGAGGGGATAGAGTGCACCCTCAGTAAGTTTGCAGATTACACTAAGTTGGGTGGGAATGTTGATCTGCTTGAGGGTAGGTGGGCTCTGCAGAGGGATCTGGACAGGCTTGACCAATGGGCCAAGGACAATTGTATGAGTTTCAATAAGGCCAAATGTCAGGTACTGCTCTTCAGCCACAAGTCCCAGCAGCGCTACAGGCCTGGGGAGGAGTGGCTGAAGAGCTGCCTAGCAGAGAGGGACCTGGGGGTGCTGATTGACAGCTGGCAGAGCATGAGCCAGCAGTGTGCCCAGGTGGCCAAGAAGGCCAACACCATCCTGACCTGAGTCAGAAATAGTGTGACCAGCAGGACCAAGGAGTTGATCCTGCCCCTATACTCAGCCTTGGTGAGGCCACACCTCGAGTACTGTGTGCAGTGTCAGGCACTGCAGTATAGGAAGGACATTGAGGTGCTGGAGAGGGTGCAGAGAAGGGCAGTTAGGCTGAGTAGGGGTCTGGAGAACAGGCCTTATGAGGAGAGGCTGAGGGAACTGGGGCTGTTCAGCCTGGAGAAGAGGAGGCTGAGGGAAGACCACATTGCCCTCTACAATTACCAGAAAGGAGGTTGTGGAGAGGTAGGTTTTGGTCTCTTCTCCCTAGTGACTAGCGATAGGACAAGAGGAAATGGGGTCAAGTTGCACCAGGGGAGGTTCAGATTGGATATTAGGAAAAATTTCTTCACTGAAAGAGTGCTGAGACATTGGAACAGGTTGCCCAGGGAGGTGGTGGATACATGGTGTTTCAGGAGATGGCTTAGTGGTTAGGGGTTGTAGGGCAGACGATTGGACTTGATGATCTCGAAGGTCTTTTCCAACCTTGATGATTCTAGGATCATATAAACTAAACAGGTAAACTAATGTAGGGTTTAGGTTTTTTTGGTTCAACATGGGATCACTACTAGAAAAGGGCAAGTTCTAGTATCGGATGCTGTTGCTTTGAGCAATACAGACAAAAATAAGCACACATTTTTCTAAACACATAGTAAGCAAGCAGACAGCTTTTTCATATTAATAGAATATACAAATTGCAAAATTTTAATTTAATTTAAATTGTTATAATACAGTTAATTGATTTCAAATCTAAGTAATTCTTTTAGGTTAACTTGGGGTTTAGATTTGAAAATATTATTTTGTCATGCCTCTATTTAGTTTTATAATTACATTTTCCTGGCATTACTTCGCTTCTTTGAAAGTCTCAGTACATTTGCACATAAGGAAGTAAGAAAATTAACCTTGCAAAATGAAAAAGGAATAGCAATGACTCATATCTTCTAAATGCACAAAATGAGAAGTAGAATTTCCTTTCCAGTCTTAGAGCTTTTCTCCATTCCAATTACAAGGTAAAACTTATAATGAATAAAATGTGATATATGGTGTGCTTTTATTTCTTTTACAACATTCATTTAATACTTAAAGTGTTATATAAATCACAATAATGGGTGGAACCTTCAGCGTGTTCCAGTTTTGTTTTCTCATGCCTTTATGACTAGTACAGAATGCATAACTGATACATAAAATTTAGAAATTGAATAATAATAATAAAAAGGTTAACTTTTAAGAAAGACATTATCCTCTTTTATGATGAGTTTTGTGTTACTTGGTAATTTTAGTTTTGTTTTAGATTCCTGTTACATCTTGCTAGAATTTTTGAACCTCCTTATGCTCAAAATATGGAAAATGCACATTATTTTTTCACACAATTATGAACACAAATGTACGCTCATATACTGTTAGACTACAGCTTTTATGAAAATATTACTTTATATTACACAAGCAGAAATGAAATAACTGGCTATGAAATTACATGTACTTAGTTATCTAAATTGCCTATTCTGAATACACTTAAAAATTTATGGATGCTATTTTCTGCATTTAGAATATTATGTCCAATATGTCACCTTGCAAAACTCTGTACTCTCATCTCCCTTCTTTGTACTCTGTACCATTTTCTCCTTCCCAGCTTCTTAAAGTAGAATGTCTATTGATTTTGAATTAATTACCAAACTACCAGAAGGCTCGATGGATTATCTGAAATGTAAACACTATGACCTGAAATTTTTAATCATGTTACTCACATTACAGCCTAGCTTCTGATAACCTTTCTCACATTGAATAACATGTTACCTCACACATGATCCTAATTACTTCAATATGACCAGTTCCAAAATGCTCCTGAGCACACAAGAATGAGATCAGTATTTTGTTGCTTCAAAAAAACTCTCCATGTTTATATATGAGAATATAAGTGGTTCCTCAGTCATATTAAACAGATAAAGGCACATAAGAGACAAGGAACATTCCATACGTATGTAACATAGCACTGCATTTAATATTTTACAGCTGCATTCATTCTCAGGGGTTGACAATCTATTACTCCTTCCTGAAACAGTTCATTTTTTTTCTGCCTCTCCTATATCAATGGGGGGACAAAGAGGAAATAGAGAGGAAATTAATTAGAAATCTTTTTTCTGATTAATAAAGAGAGAAGGGGATTCAGGGAGAGATGGACAAACAACCTCGATAGAGTGACAAGCTCCTATCTTGCCCATTGATTTTTTTTTCCCAACACCATCTGTATTCTTCAAAAGAACCTTTCTGAGAACCGATGTTGTAGATAACTTCAGAAGAGCTCTGTCCTTTGAAGAGTTGAGAGATACCATTCCTGATAACCAGTTTATCCCAATTTCCAGATTATATCACTTCTGTTAGATTTTTCAGGTTTGGCCTGAAATTACTTTTTAAAGGAAATCAGTGCAGACAAGAAAAAATGTATACATGGTGGCAAATATGAAAACAAACTAACGGTGTAATATTTGTCCACTTTTCAAAAGAAGAAGATAGTAATTAAACTAAAATCTTGTTTCATCACTTCCATTTGACAACTTCTGACACTCAAGGGACAAAGGCAACATTTGATACAATTTAGTTGCAACTTCTGCAACTTGATTAATTTGACCTTAAATATAACATTTAGATGAATGAGATTTACACGTGAGAAATAAGACAAGATACCAATAAGATTATTTAAAGTACACACAGCATAGAACTATTTAGAAATTATTTCTCCATAATTTTGTCTGCCACATTATCAGCATCTAAAGACTATTAGCTGACTCTAATAACTTCCCCCTATATAAGCACTGGGAGGCAGAAAGTATTATGCCTGCCTGATCAGTGTCTTGTTCTTGAAGTCTTGAAGACTTCTTCAGACTCATGCAGTTACTTAATTTCCTTCTCTTCTGTAACAGGATAATAGGTATGTGTCAGTTATTTTTCCATGCATCAGTGGGCTTGAATACAGATATACCATGCCTGGCACAGGGACTGAAATGTGGACATCAAATTTTCCTCAGTTCAAAATACTACCGTCCAGTAAGAAGAGATAGGAAAAAACCCACATAATAATGTCAGTCAAATACTTTTACAAGGATCACAGGATTTCTTTTCCTCCCACCTCAGACACATTCTTTCCACTATCAAGGTTGCTAGGGCACAGGCCTTTAAATTGCTAATCTGAGTAATGGTGTTCATTCAGGACCAATCCGAAAATGGAACAGCACAGTAGACCCTGTTATTTAGCTATTACTGTTTCTGCAACCCTGTTTTTGAGATTCCACGTTTCCCTTAAAAAGATTGTCAGCAAATTTTTATCACTATACATTAAAATCAAACACCCATTAATTAAGACAGCACAGGTTGCTTGCAGAAGAAATACTTTTTGTATTTGTAACAACAAAACCTTACTCTTGGAGCTGCCAGTCTGTCTCGGTGAGGGATATTTCAGCTGTACAGCAGTGCTTTCCGTTTCAGTGGGCTTTGGTTGCAAAGGATTTAGAAACATTTCATCTCTTCAAGAAATGCATAATTCTTCTGAAAGAAATTATTCTCAAGATAAATAGCGCTTCCAAGTGCTTGAAATATCTTTTCATTTTTAACTATGTCAAGTGTTTCAACAACAAAATTTAAGAGACATATTGGAAAATCTGATTTTCATTCTCTGTTACTTTCCTTTCATGTACTCACAAGTTTATTTTATATACTTGGTCACAGAACCACTGCCTGAAAGTGATGTTATGGTTATAATTGTTTGTGGTGGAGATTTACATTTATGCACTCAATTTTGAAACTACTTCTCATCCCTTCAAATGACCTTCTAAATTTTATCTGAAGTTAAGGACATTTGTTTAAATAGATAAGCCCCTTTTTGTAGATGGTAGGAAGGGGTCACAAATTTTTCAGTCACCATGAATAGATTTTTTTATTCCAACAAAGATCTGAGATACTGCCCTGTAAGTTTGTTAGTCAAATGGCTTCTTTTTAGGATTGACTAAGCTCACTGACCTGTACAGAGACTCTTACAGAGCAGTTCACATGAAATCTGAATAGCCTAGTTTAATCCAGAAGCTTCCATCTGAAAGTTATAGAAGTTTTATCTGAATAAAAATGGAAAGTTTACGAATTTTTAACATTTTTCAGCTTACCAGATAGGAATGCCAAAGTCTGTGCATTCAAAACATGCATGCAATGAAGATGCTCTCCAGAACCATTTTTACATAAGGTTGTCATGCCAGTTGATTGCCCTTATCTTACAGGATTGCATGCAGGAGCAGATTCAGAAGGGAAAACCTAAAAGAAGATTAATTCAGATGATTTTTTTTTTAAGCTATAAATTCAATACTGACAATGAACACATGGTGATAGTAATTCCTGCACCATGAAATATCACTTCTAAACTGTTAAACTATTTGGGGATTTTAAAAATGGTAATAAATTCAGGAATGCAAACCACTGAACAGCTGCAATAGAAGATACTAAAGTGGAGGAAAGAAGTAGTTGTTTTATTTTTACAAGAAACATAGAACTATGGGAAATGGTCTGGACCCATAGCTACAAGTTCAGAAAACACCAACCACAGTAGTTTAGACTTATTATTCTAATAATCCAAGCACTTTTTGATGAGCCTTCAGCCTATATGAACAAACAAGAGAAAGAGAGCCCAAAGTAAGCCAAACCTGTGAACCTGCAAGACACTGGATTTTACTCCACTTTTGGTGTTGTTGTTTTCCTAATCTACTTACATATACTATGCAAAATGCAAGAATTTATGTTTGTTAATTCTTAATAAAACTGTTTAAAATCTGAGCTGCTAAGAAAAACTCTATTTTAGACACAGAGAAGGGAAACTTGAAACAATCAGCTCAGTGCATCACAACTCAGTTCTATACACTTTGCAACATCAAGTACTAATACAGAAACTAGATGATACTTTAGCTCTTGAGGTCAGGAGCTTGAATTTCCACAACCCTTATAGACATTGTCTGTGAGATGTTCCAGGCGGGCCTGCTGTATGAAATAAATTTCCCCATCATTTTTTAATTGGCTAATGACTTCTCTGTTTAACCATCTCTGATGTAAAACATGTCAAGAGATAACAATGCTTAAAGGACATTAAACTGGCAGAATGGACTACTGAAGAGTTTCATGCTGATGACTTTATTCACTGCATGCCACCCACTGCATGCAGGTTCAGAAGACCCAGAGTCATTCTAATTAGAGGAGCATCACGATTATATAGATTTTAGATAAAATACTAAGTAAAGTATGTATATATACTTTTTTTTTTTTTTTTTTTTTTTCCCCCCAAACAGTGGCTGAGTAGGTTGCTGTATCCTAAAATGCTTCTTATAGCATCCAAGCACTGGGGACATGGAGACTCACACAGGCAGCTGGAATTGATCAATGCCTTCTCATTCCACAATAATATTTCCTTAGAAGGTTTATTATACTGAATCATTATACTAGCTTACAGTTCAATTCAACAAACCTTACATAAAGCACAGAGATTAATCTGCTATGATAGGAATCTCTCCCACATTAATAAGACTGTGCAAGTATTCTTAAACCTGGGTGAAACTGCTACATTTTATGTTTTGTTTTAAGCTTCACGAACAAGGACAAATTCAATTTAGATTTAGATATCTTGACATGCCAACCATGAGACATCCATGAAGAACTTAACCTGTCCGAGTGCATCCATGGTCTGCTCCCTCTGCCTACTTGAAAAGGAGCTGCTGCAGTTGGTAAAACTCTGACAAGATAAGCTGGAGGCTTTTTAGTAAAACTACCCCGAAGCACTGAACTCCTCAATGCAGAAAATGTCAAAAAAATTAAGTCCTGTGCTTGTGGTTTAACACAGAATTGGCTTCTCTCTTTGGAGTCAGTGCAAAACAAGACCAAAACAAAACCCCCAGAGTTTGTCTGAGTGTGATGTGTTCCCTTGCTGGTGCAAGTACAAAGCATGTCAAACTCTCTTAATTTGCATAGCAATTAGTAGCCAAGGACAAGCTGTAAGATGGACAAATCTGGTACAAAAACAAATTTCATGCTGAGGGTTCTCAGGTGTTTTCAGCAGAAATGCCAAAGGAGAAACATGATTTGAAAGAAATCTGAGCCTGATTAACCACTATTTTCCTGCAACTTTACTCTGGGGAAAAAAAAAAAAAAAAAAAGAAGATAATTGTGACTGTAGTGGCTGCTGCAATGTGAGCAGGACAAACATTTTTACAATGCACTTTCCCTTATAATTTGAAGAGAAACTTGCCAAAACCACACATTTGCCCTTTCATGATACCTCCTAGGCTTGGCACACTTCTCACATTGAGCAGAGCACACCAGGCAGGATGATTTTCTAGTGCCCAAGGGCAAGGAAATGTAGTGATCCAGACTGAAACAGTCGCACACTGAGGAGTTAGCGATTCACAGCACAGCTAACGTGAGCAGGTCCAAGCCTGTGCTGTGCTGTGCTGCGTGGACAGGACAGCATGGCCTTCAGGCTGTGTTGTGGTGTGTGTATGCCTCAAGATAAACTTCACCAGGTAATTGTAATAACCAAGACTGCAGGCAGCTCCCACGTGGTACCAGCAGGTAAATTACCCACATGTCCTTGCCTCCATCGAGAACTCCTGCAACAAATTTCCATGGAAACATTCTTTTGTTGGATCCTAGAAATGATGAATAGAGATGTTTTCCTTGTAAGAAAATCCCATAAGAGCTCACAGGAGTGAATCAAGGAGACTCACCAAGGGATTGGGTCTTGCACTGAGTGCTGCACCTTAACCTGAAGCTCCTTCAGTGCTGCACAGCTCAGGGCTCCCAGCAGCTGAAGCGATGTGGGATTATCTACATTATTTTTTGTTAGGTCTCATAAACAACATTTAAAATTTTCTTTCACAGACTGACTGCTCTTTTTACTGGTATCATAACAAACCAAGTCACCCAAACTGGGTGTTTAAATTCTGCTTTCATTCCTCTCCTCTGATCTTGAGGAGGGGTTGATCAGACTAAAAAGGCTTTTTTCCCTTCTCTGCTATGCAGAGAAATGGATGTTAAGAGAGAGATGGCTAGCAAAAAAACTTGTATTTGAAAGAGATGTGAATTTCCACATGCTAGCAAAACTGCTATTTAAAATGCATGAATGGTGTGATGTCCTGAGACTTTGCAAAAAGCAAGATTGTTCGTCACATGTAACCATGATGCCAAGCCACGCTTTTAACTAGAGAAGTGTTATTGCTAATTAGAACAGACAAAAGAAGTAATTTAATGCAAATTACTGCTCTATCATTCAGTGGGAGATTTTTTATCTGAAAATCTGTGATAGGACATTACATAAACATGTGTGAATACTAAAATGGCAAAATGCAAAATTTGTACCTAGAGAGTCATCAGAGCATTCTGTTGGGCCGTGTTGTAAGGATAGGTTTTCTGTTTAAGTGCTTAGGTACTCAAAATGAGGGGGACAAATACAGTGAAGGAATCCAAACAAAAATCCTACAATTAATGGATCATTTCCTACAGATACCCTATTGTCCTGTCCACTGCAAATGACACCCTTAGCTACAGAGCCAAAATAATCATGTTTAAATCAGTCTCTCACAGGCCTGATCAAATGTTGTGTGTCAAATTAAAAAAAAAAACGCTGATATTTCCTTAGAATTCTACATATTTCATTCAGCCAAGTAAATATGACAGCAGACAACATTATATTATAAAAAAAATATCTTTGTTTCCACTTTATAGTTATAATTCTTTCCCAGCTTGAAGCCTGCTTCTGTAGTGAAGCATCAGTTCACACTCAAGTTAAGAGAAGCTTTGGTATTCACCATATAAAAAGGTAAATGTTTGGACTAAAGCATAGAAAATTGCCAGTGGCTTGCAGTATTTGATACTGTGTTTGTTGTTACAATACATTTACACTGGTTGAAAGACTCCTTCAAATAAATATAAGCTCTGTTATTTGAAACACACCTCACCTTTATTCAATGAAAATGACTTCTTTAAGCCTGTTTTGTACATTCTTTATCACATATACCTACGAAAACCAAAATAAAACGATTTATTTGTAGAAAGAATTGTGGGTATTGAAGTTTAAATTCTGTATCAGGGTAACTGCATCACTCATTGTCATTAGATTAAAGGGTATTCTAGACATTGTAGGTGGCAGGAATGCAGACCAAAAAATGGCTATCAATGGTCTCTCCAATAAATGTGAAACAGATACCAACAATTTCATTAAAATTATTTGCCATGAGTTTTATTATTATTACCCTGAGAGAAAACATACCAAAGGAGGTTATTAAACATAAACACTTATCTAAAGAAATTTCAGTTTCTGCTTTTGAAAGTATAAGAAAAACTTCAGTAACAAGCATTTTCTCTATTCTCAGGAACACACTGTGAAAGAAAAAAAGCCAGTTTTCCAGTGCTGAGACTGAAAGGTACTGATATAGTGAAAGAAACCAGTTAGAGATAGGAAAATATCTTTCCTGATTTCAGAAAGAAAAATCCACAGGAGTTAGGCTTTAGTGAGTTAATGAGAATTAGGAAGGTAAAGAAGCAACAAAATAGCTAGAAATTGGATTGAAATACATACAATTAAAAATTAACAGAGTGCTTTTATTACATACTTAAAATATATTTCTAAAAGAGTTAAAAATACACAGAACTCTAAGACATAATACGCTATGAGCACTGTATATGAACGGAGGATGAATAAGCTAACAATATTTTTAACTATGTTTAATTAAAATCTGCAAAAAGCTATTGATGCCATTCAAAAGATTCTTTTTGACATTACTTACAATTGACTAAGGTCCTTAAGGTGCTGAGACAGTAATTCCAAACAGAGAACAAAAGGTAACTTGGAATTACGCTTAGCAGATCCTTGACTACTCTCCTTGTCTGAAGAGCATATAAGTGCTTTGTTTTTACACCAGAGTACAACCTTATGTTAGTTCAAGCCATGGTCAAATTAATTAAAATAAAAGCAACTTCACAGAAACTACCCAGTTCCAACTATCCAACTACACTATCCAACTACTAAAAATCTGTATTTCACCTAGTCATTTTGAATTATCAGTATGACAATATGGAATGGTTGGATTTCTTGCTAAAATAAGATAAGACCATTTTTCAACTTAATTTAAATCAGCCTTCTGGGCTGCAATTGCACATTGGTGGCTCATGTCCAGCTTTGGATCCACTAGTACCCCTAGGTCTTTTTCCACAGGGCTGCTCTCTAGCATGTCTTCCCCCAGCCTGTACTGATATCTCTGGTTGCCCTGGCCCAGGTGCAGGACCCTGCACTTGGCCTTGTTGAACCTCATGAGGTTCAGCTGAGCCCACTTCTCCAGCTTGTTCAGGTGCCTCTGCATGGCATCTTGTCCCTCTGGCATATCAACTGCACCACCCAGCTTGATGAGTTGAGGGGAGAATACTGTTGTGTGCTTTAAGCTTCATGTGTGTAGGGAGCAGAAACATGTTGAATACTTCCCTAACTTGTTTAGTCAAAAGACTGAGTAAAGACTTTATGGAATTGGGATTTTCCTTTGCACATTTACCAGAGAATCAGCGGTCTGCAGAAGGCAGTATCCTCATTTTTAAAAGCAGAGAGGCAAGATATAGTGATATAAACTTAGTCACAAGTTTATTCATTCAATATTATTTACGTCATTCAAGGACATCACTAAGATGAGCGCTAGTCCTTCCATTTCCCCAAGCCACATCATCATACCACTCTGCTTTTCAACGACAATTTAAGATAAAACTTACAGAACATAGAGACAAGTGCACTGGTGGGTAAAATTCCTTAGAATCTGTGTTTTTTGGGTTTTTTTGTTGTTGTTTTTTTAAAAATTATTATTATTCATTAAAAATAGTATAATTATTGAACAACAATTATTTATGAAGTATCTTATTTCTCTTTTCAGGACATGAAGGACAAAAATGTGAAAAGGGGCATAATTATTTGGAAATATTGAGTGCCTAGCAACACAACTGTTCTTAGAGCATCACTAAGAAAGATGGAGTTTAAAAAAACAGCTGTGCTGGGCAAGTCTAGTAAGCTACTTACCCAGAAGGGAAAAAACAAAATCCAAGAAAGCACTTTTCTTCCTCCTCTCTCTCCATCTTCCTGCCTTTTGCAATACATCAGCATGTAAGAGAAATCTGCTACAAATGAAAATTGCAAAAAAGGAAGGGAAGAGGAAGAGAAGGGGAAGGCCCAAAAAAACCCCAACCCACAACAGAAAAACCCAAAACCCCAAAACAACTAACCAACCAAAAGAAAAATCCCACCACAAAGAACTGGGAGGGGAAATATAGGTGGAAGCTATTAATGCACTGAATTAAGAGGTCTAAACTGGCAATCTCAATGTATGTCACACAAGGGTTTTCAGTTTTGCTGCCAACAGGAGATTTTAAGTTGATGGGAAGTGCTCATCAGGAAGTTTCTTCTCATCAGTAAGTTGCCAAATTAACTCAGGGAGAAGAAGAAGCTACTCAGAAGTTAGTGTGAGGTACAGTATGAGAGAGAACAGCTTGGGGCTAACAAACCTGCCAAAATAGGAAAGTCAGGTTGCACAACCGAAAAAGCTCATGGATCTGTAGTTGAAAGCAAACCCAAAGGAAATCATAGTGCTAAAGCCCATCGAAAAAAGGTGACACAAAGGACAAACAAATTTTTGCTTTTGCTTATGCCATTATAGCCAAGAAGAAGATGGGAAAGTGCCCATCCCCACTCAGGTTTCTTCTCGAGCAAAAACTCTCCTAGAATGAGGGAGTTAATATCACTCCTCTTCTCATGGAACAATGGACCACATCCTTAAGTACACAAACTCCATTATGCCTAGTATCCTCTACAGACTGAAGAACTGGATTGAAATGGCAAAATATTTTTGAATGTAGGAACTTTCCTTTGTGACACTATTACACTCATGGTCTTATAAACCCTCTTGATCTTTATCCTTTCCCCTAGTTGTGTTGTTTCTGTCTTTCTCTTCTCCTTGAAGTTCCCGTTGTTCCGTGTTTCTACTGAGTCTCCTCCTACAGTAGGATGTATGCAATCTCTTTCTGCACCTATGCACACCGTTACATTTTCAACTTGCTAATTTTAGCCTGGCTGAATTATGAAATTTTGTTTTGTTTCTACAAACATTGTGAAGAAAACAGGCAGCCAGGTAGGGGAAGGAGAGCACATTGAGCATGTGGTTGAATAACAAGCTCAAGCACTATTAGAGTACAGATAATCACGAAGAAAAGGGACAGTACAAGTAGCTCAGTCCCAGGAAAGATTTTATTCAGAGATCACACACTTTGGAGCATAGAAGACGATAAAACTTCATTCACCCTTGTGATGCGAATTACTTCTTTCACCTTATTTCTTCCTGGAAAGTAAGGAGAGACTAAAATACAATCTTACATATTGAGAAAGCTATGATGGTCTTATCTTACTCCATACATATTCTAGAGAGCTGAATTTTGTATTGTTTGCCTACATTTACCTCATATAGCATTAAAAACCCCCTGAAAACCATGAAATTACCAATCTGAAATTGCAATAAGAATCATTCAAGCTTTTACCTTATCTGTTCTTACTGTAATAGTTTTCAGGAGTCTAAAACTGTATTGTACTATTCTTTGCTTTGAAATCACTGTTACTGAAATTAAGTATCAGAATTCTAATATCTCATACAATCTGTGACAGGTGCTTTATTACTTCAACCTTTTCAATATTCTGTATGTTGATGGTCCTGCCTTTCCCTTCCACACAGTTTACTGCCTTACTAAACTGTGGGAAAGCAGGTACTGATCAGCAAGCAAAACCACAAAACATTGAAGCTGAAAGAGAAAAGGTCAAAATTTTCAAAATCCACAGTATTATTTTATATATTTCAGGAATTTTAATAACCTGAAAAAGAAAAGGAAAGAAACCATTAGTTTCAGAATGGACATCTGAATAGCTACAGGAGGACTCTTGGAAAAATAATATATTAAGCTTAATAAAGGTTTAGCCAATGAAAGCAAGAGAAATGGTATTCATCTGCACAATGGCAAAGCACAAAAAAAAATATTAATTCTTCTTTAAATCTCTTTCACTTTACTAATTGAAAGGCTAAAAACTATCTAAAGGGTCTGCATCTTCTGACAACTTTCTCATAAAATGGGTATAACTTCAAAGTTGAGCCCCACATCATGGCAAACTGCATTTTTGTAACACGCATGAATTGAATTTGCATTTTTTTTACACATTTTTCAGCTACTCAGATAGGCAAACATAGAGATGTTCAGGAAACATTCAGCATAACAATGAACTGAAATTTCTCTCCATTATCCAAAACTTTTGCTGCAGCTACAGTCCAGCTACAGTTAATAATAGTAACACTGATCAACCACAAACACTGAAATAAATATCAAGAAAGTCAGAATTCATTCTTGCTTAATCCCCAACTTGGGGTGACAGTTTTCAGGACAGAACAGATGCTACTGATCTATGTAGCAGCATGAACTATACTACAGGTACAGCCTTCTCTCATTAATCTCTTTAATGGGGAAAAAAAAATCATATTCATTAAATAACTGAGTCACTCTGGATAATTTAAGGTGGTTATAAGTTTTCTTTCCTAACTGCTAACTTACCATCTTTAAAAGTAGTGAACTATAGATATTACTTTTGGAATTTTGGCAGATTTTTTCTAATGAACTGTAGACCAGCCTGCCCAAGAGCATGAGTGACAGAGTTTTGCTGTGGCAACTGTAGAGCTCTTCCAGATTGTTTTTTTAGGAAATGTATGAACATTTATAAATAAAAAAAATAAAAAATAAGAAAAGCAAGTGATACTTTGTTTCACGAATTATACTTACCAAACACAAAGCAAGTAATGCTTGAACAAAAGTGACATTTATGTAGCCTAAGTGTTTATGGAATTCTTGACGAATTCCTTGTGTAATTACCTGTCAAATTTGTATTTTGACACACAGGAAAGGTGAGAACAGCTGTTCACTTTATGGACCATTGTTATTTTTGCCTTTATGCAGACATATCTATTTTCAACATTTTTATATATGTTTAGATACACACATACACATACACATACATAGAAATGCATGTATTTATGCACTTACAGATATACACTCACAACTGGCTAAGAGAGTGAGCCTTCCCTTTGCTTCATAGTCTGTCAGTAAATACTGGAGCTGACACTCCTGGTGAATAGCTGTAACAAAATAAAGTACTGGAAATTTTCAAGTTTCAGTAGAGATACTTCAGAAAAAAGTAGGGTAAACTTTTGGTTTTGTTTTTTAAAATATCTAGATACTTAAAAAAACACATTTGTTGTCTTAGAGAGTTCTATATCCTCTTGCAGACTATTCAGGAACAGAAAACTGGATTCAGCCATTTTACTCACACCAAAAATCCATCTCTCCATGTAACATTAATCACATGTGGGAACATTTTATTGTTCACTGCGGGGAAGGATATCAGTAGTGGCCTACAGCAAACTTGTAATATCACACTGAAACAAGAAAATAAAACTTAATTTCAGAAAGTTAAATCTACCTACGATTTATTCATTGAAAAAAAGTACTGTCTTTTCTCATCAGTTTGCTCTCACCACTTAACGCTGCATGAAATACTTTGAATTTTTATATCCTATTTGCATCTGTCCAGCAGAGAGCCACTCTACTCTTGCAGCTGAGAAACAAATCCAGATGTAATGCTCTTAGGGACAAAGGAACCTCTGGCTGTTAGCTGCCTCCCCCTTTCCCATGTCATGTATAGAGGACACCCGTGAGAAGAAAAAATGGGGACAGACCATGATCTGCCCTGTTAAAATCTTTTAACAGCATAAAGGAAAACAGTTATACTAAAATGACGTTATTGTATCTGTAACATAAAAAATAGATAAAACAGATAAACATAATAAACATAACAGATCTGAGTAAAAGATCATCAAATAAAGTACATGAATTTAGAGAAGTTTATCTGATCAATGTTATTTGCTATAATTATCATATTTTAAAATAGCAGTAAGTTTCCCTTCATTGCTTACAAAGCCTTACATGGAAATGTGTTGGCAGATCCATACTGACAAGTTTAATCAAAGCTGTAAGGAAATATTACATCAATATTTGGATGTCAGGAGTGTCTGCAATTAAATAGCCTATTTTTGGATGGAGCCTACTTGCATGTTTCAGGGGGAAACATAGTGACCAGGGACAAGGTGAAGGCTGAATTACCTAATGCCTTCTTTGCCTCAGTCTTCAGTAGTAGGTCCAGTTGCTCGCTGGGTACCCAAGTCTCCTGAGCTGGAAGACAAGGACAGGGAGCAGCTTGAAGCCCCTATAATCCAAGAGGAAATAGTTAGTGACCTCTGCACCTCTCTGACATACAGAAGTCTATGGGGCCAGACTGGATACACCCAAGGGTATTGAGGGAGCTGGCAGAAGTGCTCACCAAGCCACTTTCCATCACTTACCAACAGTCCTGGGTAACTGGGGAGGTCCCAGAAGACTGGAAATTGGCAAATGTGACCCTGTGTACAAGAAGAGCCACAAGGAGGATCCAGGGAACTACAGGCCTGTCAGCCTGACCTCGGTTCTGGGGAAGGTTATGGAGCAGATCATCTTAAGTGTCACTATGCAGCACATGCGGGACAACCAGGTGATCAGGCCCAGTCAGCATGGGTTCATGAAAGGGAGGTCCAGCTTGACTAACCTGATCTCCCCTCTATGACAAGGTGACCCATTTACTGGATAAGGGAAAGGCTGTGGATATTGTTTACCTGGATTTTAGTGAAGACTTCAACTCAATTTCTCACAGCATTCTCCTGGAGAAACTGGCTACATATTGCCTAGACCGGTGTACTCTTCACTGGGTAAAACACTGGCTGGATGACCAGGCCCAAAGTGTTGTGAATGGAGTTAAATCCAGCTGCTGGCTGGACACAAGTGTTTTCCAGGGCTCAGTATTGTGGCCAATTCTGTTTAATATCTTCATCAATGATCTGGATGGGGGATCGAGTGGACCCTCAGTAAGTTTACAGATGACACCAAGTTGGGTGAGAGTGTTGATCTGCTTGAGGGCTGGAAGGCTCTACAGAGGGACTTGAACAGGCTGAATTGATGGGCTGAAGCCGACTGTATGAAGTTCAACAAAGCCAAGTGCTGGGTCCTCCACTTAGGTCAGCGCAACCACATACAATGCTACAGACTTGGAGAAGGGTGGCTGGAAAGCTGCCTGGCAGAAAAGGATCTGGGGATGTTGATCATCAGCTGGCTGAATATGAGCCACCAATGTGCCCAGGTGGTCAAGAAGGCCAACAGCGTCCTGGCTTGTATCAGAAATAGCGGGGCCAGCAGGACTAGGGAAGTGATTGTCCCCCTGTACTTGGCACTGGTGAGGCCACACCTCAAACACTCTTCAGCTTTAGGCCCCCCACTACAAGAAGGACTTTGAGATGCTCTAGTTAGTCCAGAGAAGGGCAATGGAGGTGGTGAAAGGTGTGGAGCACAAGTCTTACAAGGAGCATCTGAGGGAACTGGGGTTGTTTAGCATGGAGAAAAGGAGGCTGAGGGGAGACCCTATTGCTCTCTACAACTACCCAAAAGGAGGTTGTAGTGAGGTGGGGGTTGGTCTCTTTTCCCTAGTAACAAGTAACAGGACAGGGGAAATGGCCTCAAGTTGCGGCAGGGAAGGTTTTGATTGGATACTAGAAGAAACTTCTTCACTCAAAGAATAATTAAATACTGGAATAAGCTGCTCAGGGAGGTGGTTGATATTTAAAAGATGTATACATATGGTTTTTAGGAGCCTGGCTTAAGGATTGGACTTGGTAGAGTTAGGTTAATGGTTGGTAGTATTAGGTTATGGTTGGATTCAATGATCTTAACAGTCTTTTCCAACCAGAATGATTCGGTGTGGCTCAGCATGATTTTCTGGTAATTCCAGCTCCCAATCAAATAAAAGTTTTGTTTTAAATTTCTAGGCCTTTCCTACCAAGTTCTAAAGGAAGGTCTTGGTTTTCTTAGTCAAAATATTGAGTTGATAGGCAGTCAGTTAAAGTCCTATGGTTGCCCACAATAATATTAGAACAGTATTTGCAGTACCTTCCTGACAATAAGCAAGTAGTGTAAACAAAACCAAACACCTCTCCGAACTCAAACAAACAAAAAGAAAATATGAGGGCAATAGATAATAAAATGTAGTGGGCCCAAAGGAGCTCTGAAAGAGATGTGATCTAAAAGGTAGCGATAAATACAGGGTACATCTGTGTTCAAGTTTAAACTCTCCTTATCAGCAGGGTTTCTAATATGTATAGCTAGACATGCTTTAAACTAGTATTGCTGTTATACAGAAATTTCTTATTTCACTTCTGTTTCTAAGGGTCATTCAGCAAAATTTTCTAAAAGGAAAACTGAAAATATTTATTCATAAATAGATAGATTCCAAAACAGCTTTAATTGCATTTAACTACCCACTTATGTGTATTCACCCATAACAAGTATATTGTGTCTATATACTGTAATTACAGTACAAGATAAAGATCTCATATATACAACTGATCACTCAGTAAATGATAGGCTATGTTGATAATTACAGACATTGCTGAAATCACAAAATTAAAATATTTTTCTACATTTCCTAATAATCTTCCCTGTAGGCAGTTCTTCTGTGATACATTAATTCCATAGAAGCCTTAAGAAATTGTCATAATGCAGAAATATATTTGTTTGCATAGTTCCTGTCACCAGCAGCAAACTATAATTTATCACACTGTGGGATACACAGGCTGTCATTAATTCAACTTGCATCCATAAGTGCTTATTTATTCCATGCTGTAGTCATATGGCATAGATTTGGTCTGAATAGGATCAGTAGCATTTGGAGGATTTACTGATGATACTGAAAGAAAGTTGTTTCAACTTTTTGTCTATAAATCACTTCTGCACAGGTTTCAAAACGGTTGCTCAGTTATCAGTGGTGAAGGGTATAGAAATATTTTTTAATTTTTTAATCCATCTCTGCCTGTACTTAAAAAGCAGGAGGTTTTAGTGGGAGATTTTTCTTGCTTCAACAAGCTTCAGATTACAAAGACCACTGTGAAGATAAAACAGAGCAGTGATATAGAAAGATGGAACTGATTTGAGATACAAACTGGACTAGCAACAAATACCACTCTGAAGAGAGCTGATGTTGTTAAATGTGATCTGGTTTTGCCTGAGGTTTTTGAACCTGTCAATCCATATGAAACTGCACTGACTGCTGAGTTCCTATGTTATCTAAGTATATTAAAGTATCTGAAAACTTTACAATGCTTTTCTAGATCCATAAACAGTATGTTTTATGAATACAGTAATGTGTACAGACTACATTCCTTACTCTTGCTGTCCAAATTAATGGCTAAAGTGACTGCAGGGTTGTGCTGCCACTCAGTGAGACCTAGACAGGCTGGAGAGTTGGGCGGGAAGAAACTTAATGAAATACAAGGGCAAGTGTAGAGTCTTGCGACTGAGAAAGAACAAACCCATGTACCAGTATAGGCTGGGGACTGACTTGAGGAGAGTGTAGGGGAAAGGGACCTGGAGGTCCTGCTGGACAGAAGGATGACCATGTGTAGAGTTCTGAAAAGAATAATTGTCTCAAAACAGCCACACTGACAAACTGGACATTGTGCTGGGGTGGAGGCCTCATTCAATAACCACCTGGACCCTGTTCTTGCAAGGAGAGCCCCTTGTTTGGTAACCACCCTGATAAAGTGGACACTGTCCTTGAAAGGGGAGCCCCTCCTTTGGCAGTCACCCTGATAAATGGGACACTGTCCTTACTTGATAAGGAACAGTGGCTGGCAAGAGGAGCCCCATGGAGGCACAGTGCCATCTTGTGAAAGACCACTGTCCTGTTTAAGGACAGAGAGCATGCCTGACAATAAAGGTCATTGCTCGGTCAACCCAGATGGGGGGGGCCAAGTGATCACCTGGATCCCTGTGCCCCACCGACTCATTTCTAGAACAATCCCAAATCCAACACTGAGTCTGCACAAAGCAGGCTGAGCCTCAGCAGGAGAGGCACGGCCAGGTGCCATAAAAGAGGCAGACTCAAAATGCTCGGCTCACGCACCCACCATCCGAGGGCCACAATGTCATACTGAGATCATTGCTGGATCCAAGGGTGGTGATATCTTTCCTATCCCCTCTTTATCTCTGTCTCTCTGCCTCTCTCTTCATGTCTCTCTCTCTCTCTGTTTCTAACCTTATTCTTGGCACATAGCAGTAACATCATTTCTAACTTTGTTAATTTTTTCCAGTTGTAACCTGTTGTTTTGAGAGGACCATTTTGCTAAGTTCTGCTAGTTGTAATCTGTTGCTTTGAGAGTGATATTGCTGTATGTTTCCTTTGAAAACTTTATAATTTTACTCAATCTTAAGTAAAGGTGTGTTTTGTGAAAGCCTCCTGGGTAATGGTCTTACTCCTAGGGTACTGCGCAGAGTGTTCCCGAGCTTAATCTCGCTGAATGGGTTGTTAAAAGAGATATTTATATTTAGTTTGGACCCCCAGCTCTGGGGAGCTGCGACCACTTTGTGGGCTGTGATATTGTTTTGGTTCGAGCAAGCTCTTTGCTGATTTATTTTCTTTCTTTCAGTGAACTTTTTAGCAGTGCCAGTGGACTTATAATAACCAAGGTCACTTCTGACTGTCTGCAGCCTCCCCCCCTACAGGAGAGCAGATTAGACTGAAAGCAGGATCAGCAAATCAGAATATTCCCTTCTCATAATATTTTCTCTATTTGGCTTTCAGTATAGGCTAATACATCACGGAAGTCAAGACTCCCTTTTTCCTTTTTCTCTCACTTTTCTGCTTACTGTCACTTCTATCGCCCTCTCTTTGGCTCTCTCTCTTTTTTTTTCCCATTTTTCTTTACAGCCGACAACCAAGGACCCCTTCTGTGCTCCCGGACACTCCCCCCTTCAGCTGAGAGACTGTGAGAGTCGCTGGGGGAGGAGGGAGGGGATCAGGTGTTGCACATCCCTGTGCAAATACATATATATATTCCCTTGTCACTAATAATTAAAATCAATCTGTTTCAGTTTTCAACCCAGAAAGCCTCTCTTTCTCATTTTTCTCCCTCTTTCCCTACCTTGGGGAGGAGGGGGGGTGAGGGGTGAATCAAGAGACTGCCAACTCGGTGCCAAACCGACACAGATATTTATATTTTGGTTGGGCCCCCATCTTTGGGGAGCCATACCCACTTTGTGGGACGCGATAATGCCATACCCATCTTGTGGGATGTGAAAGTGCCATGCCCACCTGGTGGGTCGTGACACCATAAGTCAGTAATGTGCCCTCATGGCCAAGAAGGCCAATGGCATCCTGGGGTGTATTAGAAAGGGTGTGGTTAGTAGGTTGAGAGAGGTACTCCTCTCTGTCTACTATGCTGTGGTGAGGCCACATCTGGAGTATTGTGTCCAGTTTAAGAAGGACAAGGAACTGCTTGAAAGAGTTCAGTGCAGAGCCACAAAGATGATTAAGGGAGTGGACCATCTCCCTTATGAAGAAAGGTTGAGGGAGCTGGGTCTCTTTAGCTTGGAGGAGACTGAGGGGTGACTTCATCAATGTTTATAAATACATAAAGGGTGACTGTCAGGAGGATGGAGCCAGGTTCTTCTCAGTAATGTCCAGTGATAGGACAAGAGGCAACGGATGTAAACTGGAGCATAGGAGGTTCCACATAAACGTGAGGAAAAACTTCTTTACTGTGAGGGTGACAGAACACTGGAACAGGCTGCCCAGAGAGGTTCCGGAGGCTCCTTCTCTGGAGACATTCAAAATCTGCCTAGACGCATTCCTGTGTGATATACTCTAGGTGATCCTGCTCTGGCAGGGGGGTTGGACTGGATGAACTTTTGAGGTCCCTTCCAACCCCTAAGATTCTGTGATTCTGTGATATTATAGCTAGTACTAAAGGTTCATTATTTATTGTGAACTGAGCTGTCTGAGCTCCAAAAAGTGATCCATTGTTTGAGGAATTACATCACAATCTTCTCAACCTTATTAAAATTTTCTCAGAAATATAAACTCTGGATATTTCACAAGTGACTAGCTTATATGTGTGCACAAAGATCATGGAATTTTGAGGCAAAGAAAAAATTAGTAGTTTAGCACATGTGTTTTTTAGGGAACCTAAGTGTTAGTTTACAGCCCCACTAACTTCCTCCCAACTACTGTTGGTGTGAATGATCGAAAACAAGTAGTAGGAAGTCTCCTTCCATATTTATAACCTATTTATATGAGATATCCATATTTGGATAAAGACACATTCACACACGTCCTCCAAAATCATTGCACGTCTTCATATTGCTGCAAGGCTCTGAATAAATATGGTAAAACAAAAAATCTAGTGGTTCAGAAGTAATTTGTCAAAGAAAAAAGAGTAACTCTGGGTAAAATGTTAATGCCTCTCTTCCCTCCTAAGTTGGATATATTATTCATTTGTCATTTATCAGCTAACTGTACATACTTTATGCTTTTTTTTTTTTTAAGATTAATCATTATTTTATGCAACTGGAAGTATTTACACTGTATTTGTATTTTTTTTTCCATGTTGACAGTTTAAACACTCTATTATATGAAATACAGTGTTTACTATTGCCTTGTCTGAGAGAAGGTTGTAAAAACATGTCTCATTAATTTTTGTGAGGTCATCTAATTGATCTAAGAGAGTAGCAGAGATTTCAGCTCGCAGCTGGAAAGCGAGCAACTTCTTGTGGGAGCATGGAGCTCAGGCAATTGCAGGCAGCTCCCATGCCTCAACAGCAATCTAGATGCAGTGCATACCAGCTGAGGGTGCATGTTGGTCCCAGTTCCCTGCTTTTTTTGCATCAAAACAGTAAGTGCAATGCAGAAGGAAAATAAAAAGCACATAAATCTCAGTGCATGACTGTCACCAAGTTTAATTAACTGGAATTGATTGTATATGAACAGATCAATAGTACCTTGTGTCACCACTAGAAAGACTATACAAACACAGAATGGAGATATGAAAATTTACTTCAAAATACAAACAGAATTATCCCACACTGACATTTTAAAACTTGTATTATAGAAGTCTTCTATGTTTCTTATCTGTTGGCACTGGTGACAAATTGTGTCGATGAACTATTACTGAAATAAAATTCTCCATATGTGAACTACATATTATTCTAAGTGAAATGGACTATATCAAAATGACATTAATACTCTGTATTTCATCTTCTAGTTTCAGTCACTGGAGAACATAACACTGCATATAAAACACATATGAAAAGACAAACTTTCTGTTAAACAAAACTCTTGAATAATCATTTTTGTCTTGTGATCTTTGCTGTTTAGACTTTGAGTCTCCAGTTGAAAGGATCAGACACAATGCAATCTCTCTTGGTAGTGTGTTAAAGAAAAGGGATTCACAGGTTGATTAGAAAGATGTTTTTCATTTGATCTCATTAGTCTTGGGCAGTGACACTTGCATGCATGAAACGATGATGCATTATTTTTTCCACTTATATTGAGGAAAGTGTCAATGAAATAAAGGGCAAACAAATGAATTGAAATTAGAGTGCAAAATGAAGTATTTTAAGGCTTTCTTTTTATGATAAAATCATCAAGTTATGTGATTTTATGTGATTTAATAAAAACATAGTAGCAAAAATTTTTAATTTGTGAAAAGCTACCATCAGAACTTGCATTCTGTGCAAAAACTAAACACTGTTTCTCTGTATACATTTTTAAAGAATATTTAACTTCTTAATTTTCTTGTGAGGAAAAGTATTTAAATAAAGACAGGTAGCTTTAGAGAAATTTCCAAAGACAGTATTTATTTGCTTGAGAGAGTCCAATGGAGGGCTATGAGGATGATTAAGGGACTGGAACACCTGCCTTTTGAGGAAAGGCTAGGAGACCTGAGGCTTTTCAGTCTAGAGAGGAGAAGACTGAGAGGGGATCTAAGTAATGTCTACAAATACATGAGGGCTGGGCATCAAGATGGCAGGGACAACTTCTTTTCACTTGTGCCCTGTGACAGGACAAGGGGCAATGGATTCAAACTCGAGCAAGGAAGTTCCCCCTCAACATGAGGAAGAACTTCTTTACTGTGAGGGTTACCGAGCACTGGAACAGGCTCCCCAGAGAGGTTGTGGAGTCTCCTTCTCTGGAAACTCTCAAGACCTATCTGGATGCCTTTCTGAGTGATCTGCCCTAGTTTTGGTCCTGCTCTGGCAGGGGGGTTGGTATCTATGATCTTTAGAGGTCCCTTCCAAACCCTAACATTCTGTGATTCTGTGATTATTTCTTAAAATCACCATGAAACAGGAGGAACAAACAACAATAATATGTTCTTCCATGTAGCAATGTCGCTCGTAGCGAAGCTGTACCAAATGTCAAAAAGGATGACAGACAACCCTAGTGGTCCTCTTCAAACATTTGTTGTTTAAATAGATGTGGTATCCACTTTCTGAAAAAGAAAACTCTATTTCTAATCTTATTTGGAACGTTCTACACAACAATATTGAATACTTAGAATAAATTTTGGCTATGGCATAGCTAGAAGTAGAAGATAAGCAAGAACCTGAAAGCAAACTCTTTACACATTAAAGGTCCAAGCCCGTTTTCAGTGCATAATGCCAATGTTTCTTATAGCTTCAGTGAGAGGCCAGTCAAATAATATATTTCAAAAGTGAACACAGTCCAGAATTTTTCCTTATCTCCATCACCTTGCACAGCATTATTGGATTCCCCTGTACTCCCTAGCTAATGTAACATTAGTAAATTTTTCCTGTCAACAGAATTGTTATTGTGATTAAAACAAAGCAAAAATTCCAGCTCTGTCTAAAGTGATCAGTATAAGTGGTTGACATTTTCAGAGTCTATGCACTTGATAGTTGATTGCATTTTTATGAGCATCTTATATGCTTAATGTTACACTAGAAAAATACAAGAGGCTCTCAAAATATCTTTACTTCTTCTCCAAGTGACATTCATATAGCACTATAAGAAATCTCATAAAAAAAGGCTTGGAAGTATAATCAAAGCTCCTCACATAAGTAGGACAAGTGCCACAAGTACAATTTTAAGGCATCAAAGGAACTAGTCAATCTTTTACTCTTACACACATGCTTACATATCTCACTGAATCAAAGTCATAGTTCCCCTCTTTCTTTTCAGTTAAATTCTGAATAAACAACCCACCAGCTATTCATGTACCTTACACTTTCTATTGTTTTTAGATCAGTGAGGACCAGAAAAACTTATAAACATGAAAATGTGATTAGGGAAGTTTCATGTCATAGCAATTTCTTCCTGTACAATTTGGACATGTCAACTGAGAAAGGCAGAGATTAAGATGATTGAGGGCAGTTCTGAGGAGAAAGACTTGGGGCTATTCATGGAGGAAAAGCTAAACATGGTGTGGCAACATGTGCCTGCAGCCCAGAAAGCCAACATTATCCTGGACTGCATCAAAAGAAGCATGGCCAGCAGGTCAAGGGAGGTGATTCTCTTTCTCTACTCTGTTCTGTGTTCATGACACCTCACCTGGAGTACTGTGTCCACTTCTGGAGCCCCCAACTCCAAGGACATGGAGTTGTTGGACTAAGTCCAGAGGAGGGCCCCGAAGAAGATCAGAGGGCTGGAGCACCTCTCCTCTGAAGACAGGCTGAGATAGTTGGAGTTGTGCAGCCTGGAGAAATGAAGGCTCCAGGGAGACCTCATAGTGGCCTTCCAGGACCTGAAAGGGACTTACAAGAAAGCTGGGGAGGGACATTTTCATAAGGGCATGTAGTGATAGGATTAGGGGGACTGGTTTCAAGCTGAAAGAGGGTAGAGCTAGATTGGATAGTGGGAAGAAATTCTTCACTGTGATGGTGGTGAGACATTGGAAATTGTTGCCCAGGGAAGTTGTGGCTGCCCCCTCCCTGGAAATGTTCAAGACCAGGTTGGATGAGGCTTTGAGCAGCCTGGTCTAGTGGGAGATGTCCCTGCCCATGGCAGGGCAGTTACAACTAGATGATCTTTAAGGTTTCTTCCAACCCAAACCATTTTATGATACTCTCTGCTGGCTAGTCACTGCTGAAATACTCGAAATTCTCCAGTTTCAATGCATATGGAGAGTAGGATAGGCTGGATTGCTACCAAAAAGATGCACATCTCTGGTTTTATCCATGCAGTTCTCAGCACTACTCAAAGCCAAAATGAACAGCACTAGAGAAGAGTACATGCAGACAGAAGCATTGCTTTTCCTGCAGGCCACTGTGTATAGTAGCAAGCTTTCTTTTGGAAGCAGGACACAACATTCAGTTCAGTGAAGCAGCTCAATCTGTTTGTTCTCACAGGCAGTAGTTTATAATCTTTATTTCTTACTTAAATGTTGTGTAATAATTCAATTTGTTTATTATTTCTTTAGGAAAAAGCCAACACATTAACACTATAAAAGTGTAAAGGGGAGTAAACAAGAAGCACAACCAAATACCACAACAACCTAGGCTTTTCACAGAAAAATCCTTTGTCTCCTCATAATCAGGTAGACAAAGTTAGTGCCCTCTGCTGACACAGAAATATCTGGTAAGATGAGAAAAAAGGATTTTCCCATCAGAATCTCAGGCTTTGAGTGATAGGTAAGCTGAGGTGTTTGTCCTCCCATAACCAGTGAAAATCACAGAAGAATGATTTTGACTCACCTCTTTGCTCCAGACTTGCACCACTGTAGGTATACACAGAGAGTCTTCAATGCTTTTTGTTCTTCTCAGCCTTATTTTGATCGGAAAGACATATGGCTTGAATGTTCCAGCTCTAAGCTGGAGTTCTTGATTCTGTTGCTAAAGAGTAGAAAACTCCACAAATAGCTTTAAAAATCATTAACACTCAGTCTAGGCCAAGGTACGTAATTTCTTTGACTTTCTTCTCCAGTAACCCTTTTTTACTAGCAAATCCTGAAAAGATCTACCTATAAATGTTGGATAGTTTAGGTTGTATTGATACAGAAATAACAGAAACATGCTTGTCCAGAATTGAAATAAAAAATGTGCAGCTATGCATAGTCAGTTTACACAAGTGTACAGTGTTTCAAAAGTCATTCAACTCCAATACTCATGAAAATTAAGCATAGAGGTGATAAGAGAAAAAAGTAAACTGCCTGAAATAAGTGTTTTCAGAGGTGATGGCTACATTGAATCGACTGGCAAGATAGCACAAGAACATTAAGCTGTGATGTATACCTAACGCTTGCTCTTTAAACTTCTCCTGGTGACATACCAAGTTCCTGTGCATCCTTGTGCTAATTTCACCTTAGGGGCAGTAATGTACTCCAGCAATGCCCAGGACCACAGTTAGAGAATTCATGTCTATCCAGTTGAGAGCAAGGCTTTGAGGGAAGTCCTGGAGCAGCCTGAAAAATTCAGCACGTATGTATCACAAAGACTGCAAAGGTTCAGCTTACCTCACACTCCTGAGGATACTAGTCTGTACAGAAATTAATCAGCATTTTTCATGTAGTTAATTATATGTAATAGACAACAGCTGCATCTTACTCAGTACATACAATTAAATATTTACAATATCCAAAGGTTAGTTAGTGTTTCAAGCTACTCTCCGCTTATGCCTTCCTCTTTCTTCCCCCCATGATCCTTTTTTCAACAGTGTAGCAAATTGAAATTCAGAATAACCATAATTGGGTTAGTATTATTCAATCAATTTTTAATACGCCCACATCAATTATAAACCTTCAGGAGTTCACTGTTGCTGCCCAGCCAATAACAAAGTTCTTGCATCTACTACTGCTTCTGTAATGGAACTGAAATTATTTCTAACACCCTCCTACCAAAATCCTCACACCACCCTTTAATTATATTCCAATCTTCCTGTATTTTCACCCCTCCACAATAGTCCCGTGCACAATGATTTGCATTCATCCTTGCACCCTGTGTTCTGCCTCTACTGTTCCATTATGTTTTGAATATAGGCTTGTAAAGACCTTATTTTTCTTAACTTTAAGCATGAGGTTTTCCTCTTAAAAAGTACCTGTTGACTTCTGAATATTTAAGTTCATGAAATCTAGTCATTTGCAGACTTGAGCCTGATAAAACAGCTCCACCAGTTTTAGAGATAACAAAAAACTTTCAGTGAAGGGTAACTCCTTGACAAACTACTTAAAAAAAAATCTGTTTTCAGAATGTACAAGAACCAAAATAAACTTCTAATCTTTTTGGGAGAAAATAAAGAAAAAAACACAAATCAAACTAAAACAAACATACCAACATAAAAATCAAGCCAATAGATGAATTATAAATCACCTCCTTTCATCCAGAAGGGAATATTACTGACCAATATAAATGTTTACAGTTTGTACATGTTCACAGGATGGAAGTTTTTTTTTCTCCTTCCTGCCTTAATTTTTTATCTGAAAAATCTCTTATTTTGGGAAAAAAAGTTTTAAAGACTGCTTTTAAAATGAATCACAATTGTGTGATTCTTTAATCGCTTGCAAACACTTAACATATAAGAGGATAGATGACAGCAGCTGTAGGTTAAATTTATCAGTGCAGATGGTTCTGCTGCATAAATCTGCAGCTGAGATAGAGGGAATATAGGCTAATATTTTTATTCCTTGACACAAATAGTTCAGCTTGCTTTTATTTTCAAATAAAAATATATTTGAAATTATTTCTCTAAAGTAAAGTAATTAGAACTGGGAAATGTGCTAACAGGTTCTAAGGCAGCAGTGCATAAGTGCTGGAAGCTTTTCTTTGTTTCAGTATTAAATAAAAAAATGTAAACAAACCAGGTTTTTAGGGAAGCATGGAGGCAGAACACATGTATATGTGAACAAGGATGTGTATTACTCTGGATGAAGGCCTGAAAAAGTCACTGAGAATTTTTCCACTGATGTTTAGACCTCTAGTTTTGGTAATATACAAATCTTTTACAGAATTTAAAATAAATTAATACAAAATGCAGTGGCATAATTACTCATTGCCAGGAACAATAACATTCATCTTGTGTTTACCAGAGTCTTTACAAACCTCCAAAAATTAATTGAATAGACTTAACTTGGCATTACTGCCTTAAATTAAAGTCACTGTGTAACACAGATTACATTTAACGTCTACTTCTTAAGCTATTTATATACCCCTACACCTGCCAGCTGTCTAGGAAACACAATTTTCTGTGAGAACTGAGGAAATTATTACCCTTTTGCTGTGATGAATCCAACAATTTTCAATATATTTTTTCCCTAAGACCACATCCTTTATGTTTACCTTAGTGACAACTTTGGCATTTTTCTTCTCAGCCCTTTTTCTATTTACTGAAATCTGAACTATTGGATTACTAACAGAAAATGCTGCATAAAGGCAACAACCATGGTCAAAACCAAGTATTTGACATTCAAATCAAGGAGGCAAGGCAAGCCACAATTAATTAATTCCCTACATTACAGGGTCAAAATGTCAGCTCGGCCTTTCGGTCCCCTTGGCATTGGTTGGGATTGCAGGAGTGAAACCACCTTTAGGCTGCATGCTCTGTGGCAATCCTAACTCTACTTAAGGGCCAATTATAGGTTTCAGAGGACTAGTTGCCTCTGGTTTGAGTTTTTGGGATTGTTTTGGGGTTGCTTTTGTTGTTTTTTTTTGTCTTAAACAAAACCAAACAAACAAAAGCCAACAAAAAAGCCCCCCTAAAATCACCCTAAACCCCACAAGAAAACAACAAAACAAAACACAAAAAAACCCTCAAACAAAAATGGCAAAACCCTTTTCTCCTGTCCTGGTTTGAGCCAGGATGAAGCTAATTTTCCTTTTACTGATTTTTTTTTTCCTTCAGCAAGCTCTCTTTTAACTAGCAGAAAGTGTTCCAGCTAGTGAACTGATAACACTGGAATGTTTGTATTTCTGCTGAGACTCCAAGGTCGCTTCTTAGCTCTGCCACTACAGAGGCTACCGGGGCAGGAGAGTTGTATTTATGGCCCTCCCATAGGGAGCTGGACTAGACAGACAGAAACATTGACCAAAGGTATTCCATTCCATATATCTACGTAAGCTCCGAGGAAGATCAGAGATAACAGAAGACAACTTCCTTCCTGCTTCTTCTTCCCTTCTCTTCCGTCCACGGCCAGCGTCTGGGGATGACTCCATCCATCACTGTCGACCCCAGGCTCTGCCCTGACCCTCATAACTCTCCCCACAGCCCTGTCTGCTCTGCTGTTATCTCAGACAGCAGACTGAGACTTTTTGGGACTGCTCACAGCTAAGGAGAGTGCTGAGAGAGTTGCTGGGGGTGGGGGGAGGCAAGAGGCTTCTGCACGTTCCTGAAAATAGTTGTATATAATTGTACATATATTTAAAGCTGTCTAATTTAGTTCTCAATCCAGCAAAGTCTCTCTCCTAATTCTCTCTCTCCTTCCCTACCTGGGTGGGAGGAGGAGGGGATCAAGAGTATTGTTGTCTCTGGTTTAATTGCTGATCCTGAGTCAAACCGTGACACCTCCAAGTACATTTCTTCTATTACCTACATTCTCACTTACTTTGTCGCTTTCAGTTTCAGAACTATTGTGAAATATATTCCTAAGTTTTGATTCCACAATGTAGTTTATTTCCTTCAAAAAAATCACAGCACAAATTCCTACCAGAAAATAAATTACACACAACTCTTAAAACTCCTCATCCTTGAAGCTTCATCCTTGTCGATCCCATAGTCCTTTCAACCCTGAAAAGATCAAAACCTATTTTGACTCCTTCATAGTCTCCAAGGGCCTTATTTTGTGCCATTCTTCTGAGTAAAATCTTTCTACCCAGAAAAAAAAAACAACTAGTAATGAGCATAGGTAGACAGATGTCAGCTTGATATTAGTTCCCACCATCTTTCAGCACTGCGTTGGTGGGATGTTACCCTCCTCCACTCTCCTGCCATAGTGTTCCTGCTCAGATACTGACAGTATACTCCTGACTACATTCCTCCTGAGAGTAAACAAAATCTTTCTACAATCCCTAACTCCTTCAAAGCATTCACTGTAGTGGTTTTCCTGGATGATGTCCCAACATATTTGGCTGTACTGCATTATGCTTCATGGAGCAGAGCAGGCTGTAAAAGCAGTCACAATCCAGGCTTCAAGTATGCCAAACCTGCAAACAAGATTTTTCAGTGAGTCATACACCAAAACCCAAACTTTAACAGACAAGTACAGACATATTCAGAGTAGATATACATTTGGTAGAATATCCAAAATCCAAGAAAATAAATTATATTTAGCATTTTTAGGATATTCTCTAAATGTGGCTTTTTTTAATCTTGTAAACTTCTTTGAAGAGATTTGGAAGTGATGAACATCTCGCTACCTCAGATGAGTAGAAGGTTAGTGAAGAAGCTTCACACTAATGCTTACAGTCATTTAATTAATTTACAAAATAATCCAGTGGGAACCCACTTAAGACCTTCAAAAGAACATCAGTTTGCTTATCTCTTCTCACAAACAGGCACAGCTTCTGAGATGTCACCCTTAAAAGGAATTTCATATTTCAAGCATACATATATTGCTTAAGAATCTGTCACAGTAAGTCAGTTGGCCACTGATTATTTATACACATAAGAATGTTTACCAACTAAGATTTTTCATACAGTCTAGAAATAAAGGTATATAGATTTTTTTCAGTAGCATTCTACTTCATAATGACCACAAATATTTAAAAGAAAGGGAGAGTCCTGACAATGTACATGTTGGGTAATTAATACCTAGTGATAGTTAACTTCAAACAGGATTAATCAAGTAATTTTTTTTTTCTCGTTATTATTAATAAATGACATATTTGATCCATTGGAGGATGTTACTATAAATCATGTGGAACATCTCTTCCTTTTTTGAAATAAATTAATCTATGCAGGTTGGAGACAAGCATAAGCAATTCTGCTTGTATTTCGCTGTTTTAGAATGGGTTTATTTGCAGCAAAAGACATATTAATGTTACATAAAATGTTTTTGTATATATGGAGGAGTGGTTGCAAGCAAAAAAAAAAAAAATCGTGTATTCTCCACAGTCTTTATAAGAAAATCAAACACTTTAGTAGACAAACATGCTAGTGGAAACAATTTTGTGTAAGAGTTCATTTTTCAGTCCTTGTGATTTTAGTGTGGTAAATTAGCATAAATTAAAGACAGTTACATTTGTTTATGTAGATTATAAGAAAATAGTAATTATTCCTAATAATGTATTAGGAAGTGTCCTCTCACTAGCATTTACAGGAACACTTCCATAGAAAAGTTTATATTTAAAGGACTGCAGATAACAACGTTTTAACTTGTAAAACAGGTGCAGGTGGAGACTTCATTCTGCTACTGGATGCAGCCTTCTTCCCTGTCCCCCAGGATCCTGAGCTAGAGTTATTGATACAAGCCTGTGTTTTCTGCTCCTCCAGAAAATAACTCTCTCCCCTTTTTCTTTCTTACCTGAATAAAACTTCTCCCTGAAGAGCTCAAATTGGAAAATGTAAATGGTTTAGGAGGATGTTGTCCATTTCCACAAGTAATGTGGCTGCCGGACACGTCCGGGGTCGGGCACTAGGCCGGATCACGGACAAGCGGTCAGGAAGGCCGCGTCACAGACTGACGCTTATTGCGGGAACTTGCTTTGAGTGAAGGAACCGAGGCCTGCGCGTCAGTCTGGGGATACAAAAGAGAGGCTAAGGGTTAACTGCCCAAACAACCCAGCAGGTCCCACCCCTACCGTGACTCAGTTAGTCAATTTAACACTGAAATTAAGTTTAACAAATTGCAGTGGTTTATTTAGAGAGAACCGAATAAAGAGGGTGAGGATTCAGGGAAAAAAGCAAAGTAAACATATAATTCAAAGAACACCTTAAGGTAAGCAGAATATATATATATATATATAAGCTAAGGAACACTTTATCCAATATCAATGTACTTATACTCTATGCTTAACTATTCTGCGGAGGGAGAGAGTAAGCGAGGGAAGGACAGGAGTGAGCCTGTTGTGCTTATTGCAGTATGTGTGTGTTGTAGGTAGGGGAAAGGTGGAGAGATTTCAAGGCCTCACACTACTCCGGAGGTGAAGTAACTGAAGGAAGGGATGAGTCGATGAGCAGCTCCCAGCAAGCAGCCAGAGTTAATTCTGGGCAATCGGGGCTCGAGACAGGTGGGCAGCTCCTGATGGGTGGCTGGAGACAGAGATAGCAGGTAAGGGATTCCTCGGGGTAACAGGTGTCCAGCGATCGATGGCAGCCACAGGCAGGCGGCTAACCGGATCAGCACAGGAGGATAGGTATCCACAAATAACCACAGCTTAGGAACAGCAGCAATCAACAGCACAGCACACGAGGCAGCACAACAGCAACAGGTAAGTATCCCACAGCAGACTGGACAGCACATCAGCAGCAGGGATGAGTGACTTCAAAGAGACAGCAATAAGCTGGTGCTGCAGTCTCTCTTTTACTCCAGTCTGGACCAATCAGGTCCTTAGCTGCTTCCCCTTTTATGCTCTTAGGGCCACTGAACTTCAGTGTGGAACAAATCAGTCTCGTCTCTGGGTGGTTTCAGGCAGGGCAAAGACTGCCAGTCATTGACTGCAACAAAGTATATAGTTTCCGGCCTTCAGGTCCCTCACTCAGCCTGCTTGTTTGTCCTTGATCTCTGTCCTTGGTGTAGTGATTGGCTGGCTGAGAAGGCCACTTCAGCTGTGTGGCTGCTGTTCCTAAGGGCATAATTATAGTATGTGGGGCCCATTCCCCACAGGTAGGAAAAAAGAACATGCTTTAAAGTCATGGTAAAGGAAAAGAGTATGGGTCTTGCTTTACACAGAAACCCAAAAAGGTTTAGTTCATTTGATTAATTCATTCAGTTACCTTCACTTCAATCACTCCCTCCACCTGAACCAGACACGACAAATCCAACCTCAAACAAATAATAATATAGTCTATTTGGAAGAGGGTAGGTTTAGGTTAGACATTAGGAAGAAATTATTTAGTGTAATGCTGGTGAGTCACTGTAACAGGTTGCACAGGGAAGTTGTGGATGTCCCTTCTTTGAAGGTGTTCAAGGGCAGGATGGATTGGGCTTTGAGCAACCTGGTCTAGTGGGAGGTGTCCCTGCCCACGCAGGGGGGTTTGAACTAGATGATCTTTAAGGTCCCTTCCAACCCAAGCCATTCTATGATTCTATAGTTCTGTGATAGCCACTCTTCTTCTCAGCTGGCCCAGAAGAATTCTTCTGTACATACCACTAGCATGTATTTTATTGTAACAGCATCTAGATCAGCAAACAGGCCCATTTAAGTGGCTTGTGACTATGGTATAAATGAAGCGGTATATGTTTCCTTAATACTTCAATAACTCTTCCCGGTATACTGCAGATATATTAGCCAAGCTATAGTTTCAAATCTATGTATTTGTTATGGTTTAATGATAGAGTCTTCTTTAATGCACTTTAGAGTTATTAGTGTCGCTTTCTCCTCCACATATTATATTACAGTGTAATAATTCCTATAGAGGCATGTTATTAAGCTATGGAAACCACACCATTTATGCTACAGTGACAAAAACTGCAGGGGAATTTTAAAGCATAAATTGGGTCTGAAACACTGAGTTTCAAGTGACACCCTCTGAAATAATTGTCTATGGCCTTACTATATTTACCATACAGGTTATTACAGGTGTAACTAAAATGGTAATCAAAATATAATTAACTTTTGCCCTTGACATCCTCTCACAATACAGACTATAGAGGACTTGATTAAGAAATATGTTACAGAACAATGCATACAAAAAGAGAAAAAAATTGTTGTGGTCAGAAAAAGACTGTTGTGCTGGGTCTGCAACACATGGGAAAGAATTTTTGAAATGGCCTGAAATGAGAGTTATAACCAATTAACAAACCAGCTACTGCACAAGAGCAATGAAAAAACAAACCTAGTGCCCCTCCGCTTCATAGAGAATTATAACTATAGGATACTGCCACCTTTAAACATGGATTTTCTAAGTGTTTAGTCATTTCTCTCTTTCCCCGCCACACCTTCATTAGGATCCTGACTATGGAATAATTATAAAATATACAAAATCTTCACAAACATTTCCTTCAGAAACAGCTCCAAATCATTGCCCACAAATTGCCACACCTTTTTCCTACAGCAGGTTACTCCACACTTTAAAAAAGCCATCCTTAAAATAATTTATTTTTTTTTTTAATTTACCATCTTTTTTCTTCCTTTTCTCATAGTGAATTCATTGCTTAGTGTCACCCATATCCTGAAGAAGTGCTTTCTATGAATTAGTCCAGAAAAAGATAGATAGGCACGCAGGAGTACACTGTTAAGTGGTATTTGTGTGATAAATTAAAATAATGTTAAAGCTATGGCTTGAATTAAGATGAAGTTATTCTTGATGCAAAATAAAAACACCATCACCACCGAAGTGCAGTCAGCCAGCACACCAGAACAGGGAGGAGAGCAACATTGAATTGCCTGAATGATCTATTGGGCACCTGCTGCTGTTCTGCAACCCAGACAATGCTGAGGATTTGGTTCTGTCATTTGCCTTGAAGTCAACATTGGGTTCCACTCATAAAAGTTAATTTGCATCCAACTGGATTTTAGAAAAATATTTTTTTAAAATACAAAACACTTCTTTCTCACCTCTGTCTTCTTGCACCTGCTCTGAGTACTTCTGCTGCCTGAGCAGCTGAGCTTCTGGCAGCATCTCTGCACACTACTATTCCCTTCTCTTTTCTCTGATGGCTTTGATTGAAAACTGGTAGGACAGAAAGGACTGGAGTCAGCTGTGAGCAGAGGTATGTGGCAAGGGACAACAGAGACTCCAGCAAAGACCTTAAGAAAGGTAGAGCTGTTTCCATTTCCAATCAAGGTAAATAAACTCCTCCAAAATATGCTCCCATATGCCCTTTAAAGAACAGGGCACTTGACACGATATTGTGGATCCTACAGTTTTATTACACTTACTAAAGATATGCCAAGTTAATCAGTATTTTAGCTGTCAATGAAAATTTGTTGGATGCCTGACTGCAGGTCACTTTGGCAAAAGTTTGACTCTCAGAACAATTCCGCAAGGGGAACACAGACTTGAAGCTAGGAGACTAGAAACACGAGATGGTCCCATCTCAAAGACAGTCTAGGAAAAATGCTTCACAGTAATCCACAAAAGTGACCACTTATTTGTTCGCTTCTGCTGTGAAAACTGCAATTTCACAAGTGAGCAGGAGAAAAGGCTCAAGTAGTATTAAAAAACGCAAATAACAAGTATTTTTGAAAGTATTCTCTGAGGAATTAAAAACAAAAAGCAAAAATACAGACAAGTCCTGCAAAAAGATTTCAAAAGTTAATTGAAGTTGTAGATTATAGATGCATATACTTGTATTCTCCATAGTAAGAAAAGATAGTATCTCTAAAACTTTCAGAGGCTTTGAAACTGGACTTCATGTTTTAAGCACTCACTGAAAACACAGATAAATCTTTAGCTAACTATCCCTATGGACTTCTTCCATGTTTAAATGATAGATATCAGCTTCCATTAATGCAGTAAATAGAAATAATCAACCACTAAGTTACTAAAGGTAATAAAATAAAATTACTCCAGCAAAGTGTAAGTAAGGAAATGAAGTTCAGGGTAACCTATTATATTGTGAATATAGAGAGAAATCTACTGAGAAAATTCAAGCTCTCTAAGAAAAAAAAAAAGTTTTCTTAACACAAATCCTAGATTAATTTCTGAAAATAAGCTGCTTTTAATATACTTCCAATTAGTCTGAGATGTTCAGTGGATCCTGAAAATGTCAACTTATCCAAGTGAAATCCTTTAAAGAAATTCATTCAACTAATCTATTATCAAGCAGATTTCTGAGATCAAGAGTGGAACTTCTAGCAGCAAAAAAGCTGGTCAACCACAAACGGCTAAGTTATAAGGGGGCAGGGCAGGTGAGATGTCCAAGTTTTACCTAAAAACTTTAAATTTAGATCTCCCAATACAAGGATGTGTCTGAGAAAATGTCTACATTGCTGAGGCCATCAGTTTTTATCTAATAAACAACTAATTTTACACAGAGTTAAATCTAAACACGTAATTCGAGCTCACTGCCTATACTTATACAGCCATCACACTCTGAAAAAAGGTACACAGGGGCACCTTCAGTTACCATTGCTCTCCACCAGTCAGGCTTATGGGGAAGACATTGCCTTTAATTGTGCTGTTAGTTCAAAGGGAATACTCAGTGTGTTGCATACTATAATATAATGTGGTCATTAGAGAAAAAGAATAAAGCTATCACCACAGAACAATTTTGTTTGCACAAACCTGCTGACCTCCAATAAATAATTTCCTGGAAAAAAAAGAATTTTTCCTCTGGGAAATTGAATGGAAAACTTCTAACATATATGCTATAGAGAGAGTTATAATATAGAAACATTCTCATTTTAGAAAGAAACACTACATTTACTTTATATGCCAACACAAGAAAAGATGTCATGACATATTTGGACCATGGCACATTGTAATTTCCTCAGCCTGAAGATAATAATGAGCTAAAATATAGCCTCTCTGAATCTGTGGTAGTTGAGATCCATTCCCAAAAGGGATTAAGAAATTGCTATATAAAAAAGGAATGAAGGATGACTGTTGTCATGAATGTTCTTCAGGAATGCTATTAAGACAATGGTTTTATATATTTCACCTACATATACAGTAAATATCCACTTTATAATTTGCTTCTCCTTATGTCAGTGATGTTACAGTCCCTGGCACTCTAACATGTCTAAAATTATGATTTCTCAAGCACAGGAAGAAACTTAAAAGCTTGATACCTTATATGTTGGCAGTAACTGCATTTATTTATGTCTATCCAGACATTTCAATAGTCTACTGTATAATGTTTTGTTAGGATAAAAGCTCTGAGAGATGAGTTGTTAGTGAAATGTCCACCATTACAGAAATAACAATACTTTTTCTAGAACCAAATTAATTTACATATATTGATCAATTAAAATGAATATTAGAAAGTATTGTATTGTTACGACAGAGACAATAAGGCACATTCTTCTTAACAGAGTCCAAATCTTTCTTAACAAGCCATCCTTGCTAACCTCATTCTGCAATTATACACTCACACTTAAACAGATGGTCTATTGAACTCAGCTGTTTCCTGCAGTGATCTTTAGGAGCATAAACAGAAAATGCACTGGGCTAGAAGTGATGTTTGCGAATACTTTATATACAAGAATAGCGAGCATGAGCTTATTCTGATGCAAATAAAAACATAAATGCAGAAATATTAAATTTGTTTGTATTGGAATAGAAATAAAACACAAGTATTATAGATCCAGGATCTGAGCAGCTGGAAAAAACAAACAAACAACAAATAAAAAACAAACTAAACATGGGAAATCCATTATTTCCTAAAAATAAAATAGTAATAATAAAATATCTCCAGATGCAGTTTCCCTGCAGTTTAATACCCTGTAAACATGAAAAGCCTATATTAGGAAAGTAATTAGGGCAACTGTTATTACTTCAGAGCTTTTTGACCTAACTTTTGGTCAGCATAACAGACCTTTTTATAGTTCTTTAACAACAACCATCTGTATTTACATGTCTGAGGTTTAACTGGGTAATCTGTACCTGATTAGCTCAGTTACATGTAGGAAGCTGAGTCTATACCTCAGAATGCCCATACATCTTCCACAAATAATGAATTCCCAAGGAACCACAATGAAGTAGGATGCAAAATTACTGAAGAGCCACCAAGTCATCAATATAGTTGCTCATAGCACAGTAAAATAAGAAGTCCTTACCAGTAAAAAAAAATATTAAAACCCTAACTCCATTATAGTTTATGAACTACCACAGTATGTAGGTATGTTCACTGTCATGTAACATAAAAACATTTCCAGTATGAGTCTGATGATCCTTGAACAATGTAAGACAGAACCACTTAGCACATCAATGGATAAATACATTTAGTCCAGTGAAGTGTTTGATAATTTTTTATTATTCAGACAAATATGTATCAAAATTCACATCATAGACATCATCTGGTTTGGAAAGGGATGGCAAAGCAAGGTACTGAAAACCCAGGTTATTCTTAAGCACTTTAAGCAGGTTGAGGTAGGTCTTTTAGTGCATACAGAGTATTGCCTACCACCCCAAAGAGTTTATGAAAAAGTAAAAATAAAATTATATCCCTCTCTGTCAAAAGTCTCCTTATTTTCCTCTGGTATCAGTTAATGTCACATTTAAGCTCTCATGAATTCAGCAACGCCACTGACATGTTATGTTTTACTAGATTTTAAAAAACTGTTCAAACATGTATTTTCATTTTGAGTGAGTTTCTGATTGCACACTCTCCCATAAAAAATAATTTTGAAATAAAAATAAAATCTATCATGAAAAAAAATTAATAAGAGAATTGAACACCTGATTAGGCAGTGGTATTTTTTTCCCCTTGAATAGTGTTTAGCCATGAAAAGGGGATTAAACACAGAACCAGTCAATGTTTCTGGGTTACACTAGAGCAAAACAGCAAGAAAAGTATTTTATTCTGAGGAAAAGAGTATATCAAATGGTTAGAGACAGCACAACCAATCAATTTTGTCATGCTCATTTTGGAAATTAGTATGGCTGAACCACTGAGATTTGATCTATGGACCAGGCCTGCTATTTTCCAATTTTGTTAAAAATTAGCTGAAAATATATTCAGCAGGAACACTTTTTACCATAGCCCACAGAGCAGTTTTTAGGAAGAATTAAAGAACCTTCTGAACAAATATATTTCTTACACATTTTGAAGTCTACATTTACAGAAGCTTACACTCATCTGATTTTACTTTAAATCTCTCCTTGTTCTTTCACTGTAAAAGATGTCTTTTCTTGTTGGGTACTGTTTAATTTTTTCAGCATCACCTTTAGAGTAAATTAGGTTCAACTCAGATGCCTCCAGTTTCAGAAAGAGGAAGGAGTGGGGGAAGGTGTAAGCAGTAAGCATCCCTTTGATTTTAGCTCTCAGCCTTGACAGAGCAGCAGTGTAAGCTGGATGGGAATGTAGATGTTGACAAACATAGGAAGGGAATAAGTATTTACTGAACAATCATTTATTGAGGTTCTCTAAAATATTATCATGCAGTTAAAAGGGATCAAGATAATTAAGATAAATCTTGTGGTTAAATAAGGCTAGTTGTTGCTTTTTTGTTGTTGTTGTTTCCAAACAACACCCAATAAACTGAACCTTCACTAAATATATCTGTTTGATCACTTTCTTATTAGCTGGACTGCACTAAAAAAATTTGTAAAGACCTTACTATAATTCTCAGTTTTAGGTACATTCATGTGTCATTTTCATGCTTTAGCTTAACAAGATTCAGTAAAAACAATTTCAAAATGTGGCAAGCAGATCCACTAATACTGTATAATTCACTTGTGTTGTATTATGACATAGTTACAAGGCCATGTAGCAACAGGACAAGGGGTAATGTTTTAAAGCTTGAAGAGGGGAGATTCAGATTAGATATTGGGAAGAAATTCTTCAATATAAGGGTGGTGAGACACTGGAACAGGTTGCCCAGGGAAGTTGTGGCTGCCCCATCATTGGAAGCGTTCAAGGGCAGGTTGGCTGGGGCTTCGAGCAACCTGATCTAGTGGGAGGTGTCTTTGCCCATGGCAGTGGGGTTGGATTTAGATTATCTTTATGGTCCCTTCCAACCCCAGCCATCTGAACTGATATAGTCATCCCATCAGCTTGGTTTCCTGTTCTTGTAAAGAGTCTTCTAGACACTTGTAAAGTAACAACTTTGCAAATAAATCAGACACTTTAAATGCAGGTAATAAAAGAGTTTCATATTTATTGACATTGAAATATAGACCAAAAGATTAGCACAACTTTTCAAAGCAATCTGTTGGATTCCTCCACATCTAAACTAAATCTAATTAGCATAAGTTTATGCAGTGGATGTATGATCTTTCTTTCAATTGTGGGAAGGATGAATAGGCTATCTTGACACACAAAGAAAGCAAACATTCTGTTCAGTAGCATTGAGGGAAGTCCATGCTTTCTTAATTGATACTCAAAAGACACTGTAGACAACTTTGGTGATGCCAGAAATACATAAATACATGTATTTGTTTATCCTGCCCCATGTCTCAAAAATCTCTTCCATATATACCATTGAAACATCCTGCTGCAAAGGTTATACCAGCCTTAAAAAATTATAAGCATTATAGGGTTAAAAAGATGTAAGAAGATACAACATTAGAAAGGTAATTTGAGCAGCTAGGCTGCTGACATTTCTTTCATTCCCAAATGAATATCCAGGGCTGATGAAGGCTTAGGGCATCAAAAACAATGTGCATGAAAAAATCTTTCTTCTTTCCTGGTTTGACATCCAATGTAAAAGTCTTGTTAGTCACAGGCTGAATAATTTTAGGTTTCTACGCTCATGAGGAAGTATAGGTCACAAAGTTTAATGACTTGGCACCTGAAGTTTGACAGATTGGTATCAAAATACCAGCTGCTACAAGATTTGCTGAGCTTTTTCTCAACATTGCTTTCTGTGGTATAGTTTCTTTTGCATCTTTAACATTTGAGCCCAACATAAAAACCTGCAAAATTTACATCATCAGCTGAGCTTTCCTGATAAAATCAGAGGGTCAGTAGTTTTGACTTTGTGGGTGAATACAGAGGCATAAAACCTACTATATTATTTCAAGCATGGTACTAGATTGACATCCTAACAGGCCAAATACACTGAATGAATATAAGCTAGCATCATGTTTCATACTTCATTTCTTCTGGCTTGCTTATATATCCCACCTATGCACTGTTTTTTGAAGATTATAAGGAACCACCATGAGATATTTTCCTGGTAATACCAAAGCTGTAGACTGAGCAGTATAATCCACCAAAATCCGATTGCTTACACTGTGAAAACTCCCAGCTTCTATCATCTTTTTTCACCTTGTCCAGATTAATGAGTTTAATTCTTGTGTGTCATTTGTGAGAGAAGGTTGAGGTTTTTTTTCTTCTTTCTATGCTCAGAAAATCCCAATCTGATACAGAGTCATTGGAATGTGTGAAAGGACAGCTTTTCTTTTGGACAAGGTTGTGCTATGAAATGACTTGCAGGAAAGGTCAGCAGTTAGTTTAGGTAAAGTTCTGTCCTCAGCAATTCTGTCATACTGTCACAATACCAAAACTAAACCTCAAGTTTTTTTACTTTTTTGGAAAAAGCATCCATTTTCTCTTAAAATATTATAGGTCTTCTTTTTATTACAGAGGAGACATTTTTACCAAACCAAAGCATATTTTCTTAATTTTTCATGGGCAGAGCCTGATTAAATAATAAAATAATTGATCAGAAAGTGCTCAGCAGTAATCCTTGTCCAAGTGAGCCACCACAGACATCCTCAGAATCAGAACATCTCATTCCTCTCTTTGTGTGGGGCTGGACCACATGTTCCATAATACACAAAACTGCAGTTTCTACAATGTGTCTTTTTCTGATCTGTTTCTCACTAAAAATCAAACACTGGAATTCCCCTTAGGACTGAAGTTTAAAATCAGGAGTAGTATATAAATATTTTAAATTACCTCCACTGGACAGTCGATTGTGAAAGCACCAGTCCCCCATAGTAATGTTAACTGAACACCTTGATATGAAGGAGATTATATTTCTGTTTAAGCTATCTAAACTAATTTAAGCTGTCTAGCTTTATTACCTAATGTCCCACCACTGGTTTGTGATATCTAACATTTAGCACTCTACATTGTAAAGCTGATGTCAAAAAAAGGCTTTATGCAGCCTGGTCTAGTGTGAGGTGTCCCTGCTCATAGCAGGGAGGTTGGAACCTTATTATCTTTAAGGTCCCTTCCAACCTTAACCATTCTATGATTCTGTTATTCTAAAACACAAGCTGACCTTGAAAATCTGGCTTTCAAAAAATGCATAAATTTCCACATGCTTCACACAGCAGCATCTAATCTTCAGACCTGGCATACCAGGTTATTCCTCCCAGCAGATCTTAATGAAGAATGTTCTGCCATAAGATGGCTTTGAATTGTTCCCTCTGTGCTACATGATCATAGTACCATCACAGAATGCCAAGTGGGAAGGCAGGAAGAGACAAGTCTCCACCCAGAACATCTTTCTGCCAGAACATCTCTCCACTGGGACATTTCTCCACTGGGACATCTCTACACCAGGACACCAGCACAGCCTTCTGTAATCTGCCGATCCATGGAGAGATGTCCCGACATAAAGATGTCCAGGTGCAGAGATGTTCTGGTGCGGAGATGTTCCAGAGGAGAGATGTCCTGGTGGAGAGTTAGGGGTGGAGAGTTGTCCAGTGGAGAGTTGGTGGTGGAGAATTGTCCTCAGGGATCGTCTGGTCCAACCTCTCTAGGTAGGAACATGGTTTAGATGAGATGGCCCAGCACCCTAACATGATGATGTTAATGAACAAAATAACTCCTCTGCTGATTACACTGGAAATGGTTGGCAGACTCTTCAAAACTCCTCACCTACTTCAATTCCCACAACTGAAAAAAGAGTCTGAAGTCACCTCAGTATCTTGTGAAATCTAAGAAACATCATAACTCATATGAGGAAGCAAGGACTTTAAAAAAATGGGAAGCAATCCCTAGGAAAAGAAAAATTAGTATGTCTTTTGAGGGCTCCCTTTGAGCATAATTCAGGACTTCACATGAGGGCAAATGTAAATGTATGCATGCAGGTGTGTGAGAGTTCTCTTTTGTAATGTTAGTGGTGAATTTTCACTCAGAGATCCAACCTCATTTTGACAAGTCCCTAATCCAAAAACATTTATCCTTTCATTTCCATCCCATTATGCAACAAGAAGCTGCTGTAACTTCATGTCACACTTCCCACAAGCAGTTCCCATTCCATAATATTTAAATTATGCTGTAAATTAATTAGAAAACTACTGCCCATTAAACTCACCCTAGAAGACTGAATTTATGACACCATCAGCTGTCATTTCATGAATACTTTTTCACTTTGTCATGATTAAAGACCCTATATTTTGAAACATCAACAAGCTGGGGTCAGTGAAAAATGGATACATTTACCATTTATGTAAAAAAAACACTGAAAACAAGAACACTGAAACAAGAGTTTATCTGTCACCAGAGAAAGGGTATTAAGTAATTCCTTTCGACTTAATAATCCACCGATAAATTTATTAACCCAGTTTACATTAGGAACTAATCCACAGAGCCAGAGAGGATTACATTTTGAATGTACATAAAATGGCAAATATCCATGCTACACCCCAGCGCCTACTGATTTGTACAAGTGGGCTGTTGTGCTACGGGTTAGCTTGGCTAGGCTGACTGCATTAATTTGCAATCACCATTTCCCCTCCAGCTCCGGCTTTTTGCTGTGATATATCATCTCTGGAGATAATTTGAGAGATCCACTAACAGAGCTGTGTTTCATACAGGTGAACTAACAAGGAATTGTGGGATTTGCTTCCACCAACAATGGCTACTTTATAATTCAATCCAAAATTAAGTATAGACTGCACCCTAAATGAAAAAAAAAAAAAAAAAAAGCAGTTTTACAAACCTCTGAAGTTTGATTTCAGAAATAAGGCAAAAATACCATTATTTTCCAAATGTAAACACAGTAGAATAAAGCAAGTGGTAGTAGGATTGTCCTGTGTTGAGCCAGGATTAAGCTAATTTTCCTTTTACTGATTTTTTTTCCTTCAGCAAGCTCTCTTTTAACTAGCAGAAAGTGTTCCAGCTAGTGGACTGATAATACTGGAATGTTTATGTTTCTGCTGAGACGTTAAGGTCAGTTTGTTCTACTCAGTGAATCTGCTGCTACAGATGCTACTGAGAGCAGGAGAGTTGTATCTGTGAACCTCCCTGAAGGGGAGGTGGACTAGACAGACAGCAGAATTGACCAAAGGTATTCCATTCCATATATCTATGTAAGCTGAAAGATTAGAGATCACAGAAGACAACTTCCTTCCTTCTTTTCTTCCCTTCTCTTCTGTCCATGGCCAGCACCCAGGGAGGACTCCATCCACCACATCCGACCCCAGGCTCTGCCCTGACCCTCATAACTCTCCCCACAGCCCTGTCTGCTCTGCTGTTATCTCAGACAGTGGACTGAGACTTTTCGGGACTACTCACAGCTCAGGAGAGTGCCAGGGGAGCTGCTGGGGGTGGGAGGAGGCAAAAGGCTTTTGCACATTCCTGAATATACTTGTATATAATTGTGCATATAATTAAAGCTGTCTAATTTAGTTTTCAATCCAGCAAAGTCTCTCTCCTAATTCTCTCTCTCCTTCCCTATCTGGGTGGGAGGGGGAAGGGATAGAGAGCATTGTTGTCTCTGGTTTAATTGCCAATCCTGGGTCAAACCTTGACAACAATTTATTGGAGTCCAACGTGGGGCTTGATTTTAAGCCCAGGCTATAGATTCTGACTAATTTGGAATGTTAAAAATTCCATCTCTGATGGGAGGAATCCCTCAGATGGCAATGGGCAACACTTCTGCTGAATCGAATGACAGATTGAAAACTGAACAGGCACTTCCTGGAATGTTTCTGCTGGACCTTTTTCCCAATATGCAATCTTACATGTGGTATGCAGCCAGGATCATACTGCTCTGTGTAGCTGCTCTTGTTATTGTTTTATGGTTTATTGACAGAACTGTAGTCATGATCAACCGCAAAATTACCTGCCTAGTGATCCTAGGGTTTTTGATACTGGTCTTTATGGGGGCACTGTATGTGTATGGTTATGGTACAGATCCTCAAGTGAATGAAAAGGTCTATGTTGGTAAAGGTAGTAGCAGGTTCAGTTCTACCTCTCCATTTTCTCTCAAGATGAATCTCCCAGCTCTTGATCTGAATAGCATTGTTTCAGTAGGGATGCTCCTGCTGAATGTTTATAGTGTATTGTCGATGTGCAGGGTGAGGTGTTAATCCACTCACTGCCAATCCCCCACAGGCAATGCTGCTACCACCAGTGATGCTGCTACCACCACTGCTGCTGCTACAAAAACAGCTGCTGCTGCCAACACTTGTACTGCTACAAAACCAGCTGCTTCTGCAAAGATTAAGGCCAATCCCCTTCGATACAAACTAAGAGTTAATCCTGTGATCAGGACCAAAGCAAAGGTGAAAGGCTACAGCCTTTTTACCTGCGCCCGTCTGAGATATTCAGAGTTTCTTCAAACTGTGTTAGAGAGCGAAATTGAGAAAGCAGATGATTCTAAATCAGGTGATGGAGCAGACTCTTCTCAAGTAGATAAGAAATCAGGCCAACAAGCAGACAGAAAAGCAGGCCCTTCTCAAGCAGATTATGTCAATGATCTTGTCCAGCCTTTCTCTCTAAAGGAACTGCGCCTCTTGAGAAAGGACTTTACCCACATTGATGGTGAGGGACTTCTTCCTTGGTTGCTCCAATGCTATGATAGTGGGTCTGAAACCTACAACGTGGACGAGAGAGAAGCCAAGCAGTTGTGATTCCTGGCCAGAGATGCTGGTATTGATAGAGCACTTGGTAGTAAGACAGGAACTACCACCCCGTGGGGCCAACTTCTTTCAGCTGTGAGGGAGAGATACCCCCATAAGGGTGACATCGAATGGTGCCGAAGCAGAACACCCACTCTTGAGAGAGCCATTACATATTTGAGAGAATTGGCTGTGTGAGAGGTGATCTATGATAACACTGGACTTACAAATCCTGATGATGTTTTGTGCCACACACAAATGTTCCGGAGGTTTGCACAGGTTGTACCAGCAGCACATGCCCATATTTTCTCCCTCATGGGGTACACTGATGATGATGCAAGACCAACGGTATTTCCGTGACCCGAAAGGGTACTGGTGGGCCTTTGGTACAGCAGCTGTAGAGACTGACAGAGACACTGAACAGCTGCATACTTTGCCTGGCATTTCAGATGACCCTTCTCTAGTGGGGCTGCTGAAGGTTGAAGACCAAGAGGTGCCAATTGCCACTTCAATGGTTCATAGACAACAATATTGCACCAACAGAGACTCTGTGATTCCCATTTGTAAGCTGATCCGGCAATTGGAGAGCCAGGGAGTGATCAGCAGGACTCACTCACCCTTCAAAAGTCCTATTTGGCCAGTGTGGAAGTCTGATGGCAAGTGGAAGCTGACAGTGGACTATCGTGGCCTGAATGAGGTTACACCACCAGTCAGTGCTGCTGTGCCGGACATGCTAGAACTTCAGTACGAGCTGGAGTTGAAAGCAGCCACGTGGTATGCCACTACTGACATTGCTCATGCCTTTTTCTCCATTCCTCTAGCACCAGAATGTAGGCCACAGTTTGCTTTCACCTGGAGGGGAGTCCAGAACACCTGGAATCGACTGCCCCAGAGGTGGAAACACAGCTCAACCATTTGCCATGGACTGATTCACACTGCACTGGAGAAGGGTGGAGCTCCAGAACACCTGCAGTACATCGATGACATCATTGTGTGGGGTGACACACTAGAAGAAGTCTTTGAGAAAGGTAAAAAGTGAGCTAGTGGCTGGCTGGAGCTGAGTTGGTGGCTGTGGTTAAACCACAACAGAAGGAATTAATATAACGAGTCTTGTAGGTTGCAGCATTTTGATATTTTCTTCTTGTGTCATCTGCAGTTGATGTCTCACAAAGAAGGTGTGTTTTTTTAGACTAGGGGAAATACAGGAGGAAGATCTAAATATATCTCTGCATCTTGATTGACTCTTTAGTACCAAAGAGACAAGATCTGCAATACAGTACTTAAGAGATCTTGGATCCTTTGCTTTATTGTTTTTACTCACTTATATGGATCAGGGTTCCCTTGTACCAGGCATTGTAAAAGGAAAGAACCTAAATAGTCTGGGATACCTAATAAATGTAATTCTTGTAACTTTTCAAGTCATCCTAATGTCCTGTAAGGTCTATGGTAATAAAATATTGTTCTTTTGAAGAAAGAAGATACTAGATATCCTTTTAAATGTTTAGTAAGTATTACATGAATTTAAATTTCATGGTAAAATATTTTAATTTTTCAGTATAAATAGACCACAATCTGGAACATTTCAGACATAAAACAAAGTACTGAAACTAAACAAAAGTTTAAATGAGATGAGAAGAAGGAGACGTATTCTTTGTTCATGTCTCAAAAGATCTTTTTTAATATTACATTTGCTTAAAGAAACAACAAAGCAAAATATATGTTGTTTGTTAAGCCAGATTTTACACGCAGGTCTGCTAGCATGGTTCAGTTTTCACCTGTAATCATCTGCCTTGTCATCTTTAGTCAGCTGTGCCACAGTGAATAGAGATTGATGATTGTGTGAAAAAGCATCAATTAGGACTAAACTGAAATGACAATTTTTTTAAGAACTTTTGCTGTCTGTTTCTTCCTTACACAACCTCCATCATAATCTTTTTAAAGCCCAGTTACCGTCTTGCCTCAATATGAAGATAAACCCCTATAGATGGATGTCATGTTGTTTTTTGCTTTTCTTTCTCCCAGAGCACTTACGACCACATTCAATCTTAACAACCATTACCAGATAAACACTTGTGCCTGATAAAGTACCAGGTCACCAAGTCAACAGTTTTTATTACAGATGCAACAATGTCAGTGATTTCCTTTCCTGTTAGAAGAGCATGGCTGCTGCAACTGCCATGCGAGGAGAACAGCTTTGGCAGCCAATTGGTGCTATTAGTGCTGATTGCTTTTGTCCTCTATGGAAGGGGACTCTTGTGCTGTTTTAAAAGAGGGGGAACCATGAAAGTATTATATTACCTTTATCAGGTCAGGAATCAATTAAGAGTTGAAAATATTGTTATTTATTTGTATGTTTTCCTTTATAGGCATAAGTTTACTTTCAGGTTTATGTATATATTTCTGTGATATTAACTGAGAATGAAAAAGCATAGTGAAATTCATGCAGATTCTTCTGAATAGTTTTATTTAAACTTCCTTCCAATTACTACTTACATAAATAATTCAAATATTATGTGATGTATATATTTTTAATACACTGAAAAAAGTAACTGTTATTATCCCAGATAATGGTTAAAATTAAATATGCTGCAATAATATTCTGTGTTATAGCTGCTCTTAAACTTTATTCTGGTGAGATAAGAACATAAAGCAATTAAAAAATTCCTTGGTCTTGGATGTTGCTCTTAGCTTTGAGTCAGTGGTCTGACTTTAGGCAAGTAGCTGTTGTGTCAAAGGGGTGCTGCACTGTTTTAGTACAGGCACGCAGCTCTCAAAATCTGAGCATAGTTTTAGCTTTTGTCAGTAAAATTGGCCAGGTAATTAATACTTAGTCTCTGACCTTCTCATTTGTGAGTATTCTTGTGTCTTGTCCATAGCTGAGTAGCGTGATGTCTACTTTATATTTAAACTATTTTGAAAGCTGCAAATTGTGACCAGAAATGAATCTTCTACCTCATGTGTGGAAAAACCCAATATGACACCTCTATGCTTAGTACACCTCATGTAAGTCAGTATACCTTCCCTGCAGGGGGTATTGTTAAAAAAATGTGTTTTCCATTCAGATCAATTTATAATGTTTTCAACACTCACTTAAGAAGTAACTCACTTTCAGTTTCTTTTTATCCATGTTTCTCATGTTTCAAGGGAGGAGAGGAATCCAGGGGATGATTCTAGTCTTTGCTGTTTATGTAATTTATTTCTTGTAAAGTATGTTCAAAGTCTTCAGAGCGAGTGCTGAAATATAGACTCTCCTCCCAGCAATGTAGAGTCCGTTTCTCTTCTTTCTTTTTTTTAGTGGCCTCTTGGCCTTTGATTTTCATCTTTTACAAAATTTAGCATATTCCTCAAGAAAACTGGAGAAGGCCCTCATCCCAGAAGAGCCTCATGATGGAAAACCATGGGAGACTCCTGATAATGGAGCGTTGGGGGCTGAAAACCAGGGGAAGAAGCAAAGGAGTGGAGCCTGGTTTTCCCAACATTGGCACAAGTGTTAAGTTTACCAGGTTAGCCCACTTCCTTCTTCATGACTCAACTTATGCTGTTGCCTATCTTCTGTCAAGAGCTTTAAATGAAAAAAAAGAGTTTGTCACTAATGATTTTTTCTAAATTAACTTAGTTGAACTTTGTATCAGCCGAACCCTTAACTAGTGTTGGCTGGTGATGCATTGCTTGCATCAAAATGTTGGTCGGATGAAGGTAATCTGCAAAATAGAGGAGATAATATCCTAATCTCACAAAGTCAACGGCAAATGCATCAAAAGATATGACACATTCACATAGCATCATAGGAAGGGTATATTAATATTTAAGACCAGGGGGACTTTTTGGAATAATTGCTATTGTACTTACTTGTGTTTTATTTTTACTTAGGGGGTTCAGCACCTGGATTCGACCACAGAATCACAGAATTACCTAAATTGGAAAAGACCTTAAAGATCATCGAATCCAACCATCAGTACTTTGTCTATAAGACTCTTAAATACCTCCAGGGATGGTGATGCCACCACTGCCCTGGGCAGCCTGTTCCAATGCCTTTTAACCCTTTCAGTGAATAAATTCTTCCTAACATCTCATCTAAACTTCTCCTGGCACAACTTGAGGCCGTTCCCTCTTGTCCTGTCACTTGTAACTTCATTGAACAGACCAATCCCCACTTCTTTACAATCTCCTTTCAGGTAGTTGGAGAGAGTGATAAGGTCTCCCTTCAGCATCTTTTTCTCTAGGCTAAACAACCCCAGTTCCCTCAGCCACTCCTCCTAAGACATATGCTCCAAACTCTTTATCAGTTTAGTTGCACTTCTTTGGACATGCTCTAGTAGCTCAACGTCCTTTCTGTAATGAGGGGCTCAAAACTGAAAACTACTCTAGATGCAGTCTCACCAGTACAGGGGTAAGATCACCTCTCTGGTCCTGCTGACCACACTCTTTCTTATAAAAGTCAGGATGCTGTTGGCCTTTTTGTCCACCTGGGTACGCTGCTGGCTCATGTTCATCCGGCTGTCAGTTAATGCACCCAGGTCCCCTCTCGGCTGGGCAGCTCTTCAGCCACTCTTCCCCAAGCCTGTAGTGCTGGTGGGGGTTGTTGTGGCTGAACTGCAGTACCCAACATTTGGCCTTATTGAAACTCATGCAGTTGGCCTTGGCCCATTGATCAAGTGTGTCTAGATACTTCTGTAGAACCTCCCTACCCTCAGGCAGATCAACACTTCCACCCAGCTTAATGTCATCTGCAAACTTACTAAAGATGCACTCTATCCCCTCATCTAGATCATTGATTAAAATATTAAACAAGGGCAAACCTAGTAGTGAGCCCTGGGGAACACCACTCGTGACCGGCCACCAACTGGATTTAACTCCATTCAACACAACTCTTTGGGCCTGGCCATCCAACCAGTTTTTAACACAGTGAAGTGTATGCCCACCAAGCCATGAGCAGCCAGCTTCTCTAGGAGAATGCTATGGGAAACGGTGTCAAAGGCCTTACTAAAGTCAAGATACAAAACATTCACAGCCTTTACCTCTTCCAGTAAGCAGGTCACCCTGGAAAAAAAGGACATCCGTCAAACAGGACCTGCCTTTCATAAACCCATGTTGACTGGACCTGATCACCTGGTAATCCTGCATGTGCTGTGTAATAGTACTCAGGATGATCTGCTCCATCAGCTTCTCCAGCACCAAAGTCAAACTAACAGGCCTGTAATTTCCCGAATCATCCTTCCTCCCTTTTTATATATGGGTGTCACTCTGGCTAACTTCCAACCTGTTGGTACCTCCACAGTCAGCCAGGACTGCTGATAAATTCTGGAAAGTGTCTTGGTGAGCACAGCTGCCAGCTCTCTCAGCACCCTTCAGTGTATCTCATTCAGCCCCATAGACTTGTGTATATCAGATGATAGACTTGTGCAGCAGATCACTGACCATCTCCTCCTGGATTGTGGGGGGGTCATTCTGCTCCCGGTCCCTCTCTCTTAGCTTGAGGGGCTGTACTCCCTCAGTACAAGTGATCGTATTACTAAAGACTGAGGCAAAAAGACATTAAGCATTTCAGCCTTTTCTTCATCCTTTTTTATCATGTTTCCTCTTGCATCTAATAGGGGATGGAGGCTTTCCTTCATCTTTCTTTTGCTATTAATGTATTTGTAGAGACGTTTCTTGTTATCTTTTACCTCAGAAGTCAGATGAACTCTTAGCTAGGCTTTGGACCTTATAATTTTCTCCCTGCATAGGCTCAAAACATCTTTGTCATTGTTGTGAGTGGCCAAACTTTTCTTCCAAAGGCCATAAACTCTCAATTTTTCCATCAGTTGCAGCCAAAGCTGCCTATTTAGCCAGGCCAGTCTTCTATGCTGCTGGTTTGCCTTACAGCACATGGAGACAGCCTGATCCTGCACCTGTAAGAGTTCTTCTTAAAAAGTATCCAGACTTCCTGGACTCCTACACCCTTGCAAACTACTTCCCAAGGGTTTCTATCAAGAAGCCTCCTAAAAAAGTAAAATCTGCCCTTCAGAAACCTAAGGTGGCATTTCTGCTCCCCCCCCACCCCCTTTCTAAAGTCTCTAAGAATAGTGAACTCTAATTTTGTGGTTGCTGTTCCCTAGACAACCTCCAACCATTACATCATCTACCAGTCCTTCTCTATTCGCAAAGAGCAGGTTCAGCTGGGTGCCTTCCCTGATCGGTTCACTCACCACCTGTACCAGGAAAGGATTTTCCATGCATTTCAGAAACCTCCTAGCCTGTCTGCTCTCTGCTGTGTTATATTTCCAGCAGATGTCTAGGAGGTTGAAGTCCCTTACAAGAGCAAGGGCTGGTGATTTTGAAACTTCTGCCAACCACTTGTAAAATGTTTTGTCAGCTTCCTCATCCTGGTTGGGTTGTCTGTACCAGACTCCCAATAGGATATGTTTCTTATTTGCCATCCCCCTCACCCTTAACCCATAAACATTCCACCTTATCATCACTATCATTGAGCTCTATATAATCAGAACCCTCCCTAAGCTACAGAGCCACCCCACGGTCTCTCCTTCCTTGCCTATTCCTTCTGAAGAGTTTATAGCCATTGATTGCAGCATTCCAGTAATGAGATCCATCCCACCACATTTCTGTGATGGCAACTAAGTCATAGCTATCCTGCTGCACAACAGCTTTCAGCTCCTCTTGTTTGTTTCCCATGCTACGTGAATTGGTGTAGATGTACTTGAGCTGGGCCATAAATTTCACCCCTGACCTTGGCATGGCACCACTAGGCTCATCAATAGTGTAAAGTAAATCTGTGGCACCACACTTAAACTTGAAATGCAGAAAGAAAATGAGATTGTGTGCCTCTGGCTTAAGAAAACTGAACTAAAGGGTTTTTGTACAGTTAAAATTTGTGATGTCATCACAAGTTCCACAAGATTTTCTGTTTTTCTAAAAACAGCAGCTCCTAAAGCCCTTGTTCCATCAGCTATGTATATATATATATAAAATTAAGAAAACAGACATTGCTACATAAAAAAAAAAACATTTACATAAAAGACTCCAGTTATAGCTCCTAGAATATTGTAGTTGCATAGTAAATATCAGGGACAGACACTTGAGAAGCATTCTTTAATAAAAGAATTTTGATTAGTCTAATCAGTCTCCTACAATGACCATGCAAATGTTAATTCTGGTGGTGTTTCTTTAATTTGAAGCCATAGGTTTCCTTATTAAGGAACACAAAAAAGTGGTGTTAATAACACTGTTGTGGTTACAGCATGCAATCTACAAAACAAAAATCAGCTGAAAATAAAAAACCAAAACACTTCCAGAATAAAAACATTCTGTCAGACGTGTGGCCAAAAATAAAATATGTTTTCCATTGCTAGCAGGTGCTTGAACAAAGCTGTACTGATTTCATTTTTCTATTCTAGAAGAAATGAATCTTTTTATAGGCTAATTTTTTACAGCTGTTTTGAGGGGAAAAAAGCATTTTTTGTGTGCCACCATTCCAATTTAAGATGCTTTTAATAGAAGTTTGTGTCAACAAAATTATATTTCTATCATATTTCTACTTGAATTACTGCGGATTCAGCAAGTTCGAAGTTACAGCTTAATAATATTGAAACTATTTATATAGCCATAGATGTGCAATCAGAGTTCATAGCATAAGGACTTAAGGACTGTTAAGACACATTCTTGCACCAGCAAAGAGCTGGTTTCCTTGTTTCATAGGACTCCTTTCAAAAGCAGAGATTTCCAGCCTCGGCGTTTTTCTTCCACATTTGAGAATATGGGGCTGGCGTTTTTCTCAGACATACTGTCATTGAAAGTAAGGCAATTTAACAATTCTCTCTGCATTAAAATCAAATAAATAAATAAATGAATGAATGAATAAATAGAAGAAGAGTATAGGAACAGTAAGTTATATTCCCATGGGATATGCCTGAATCAATGAAGAACACCAGCTAAACTTCCCAGCATCATCGGTTTGGAAGCAATCATGTTCTGAAGCAAGGGTGTATTTGCACATATGCTTGATTTATTAAGTAGGGGAAGGATAGTTGTAAACACAGATTTGCAGGATTGGGGTTTGTATGAAAAATGTTCATAATTTAGTTATGATAGATGGCATTAAACTTTCAAGAAAATTAAGTAATATTGATGTATAGAAATTATTCATAGGAGAGATTAAACAAATGAGATATATCACAAATCACAGATTCATTCTGGTTGGAAAAAACCTTAAAGATCATTGAGCCCAACCATAACCTAACTCTACCAGCCGTTAACCTAACTCTACCAAGTCCAATGCTTAAGCCATTCTCCTAAGCACCACATCTATATGTCTCTTAAACACCTCCAGGGATGGAGACTCAGCCACTTCCCTGGACAGCCTTTTCCAGTGTTTAATTAACTTTTCAGTGAAGAAACTTTTCCTAGTATCTAATCTAAACCTCGCCTGGAACAAATGGAGGCCAGTTCTTCTTGTTCTGTCAGTTATTACTTGGAAGAAGAGACCAACCCTCACCTCGCTACCATCTCCTTTCAGGTAGTTGTAGAGAGCAATAAGGTCTCCCCTCAGCCTCCATTTATTCATCCTAAACAACCCCAATCCCTCAGATGCTCCTCATAAGACTGGTACTCCAGACCCTTCGCCAGCTTTGTTGGCTGTCATGGTCCGACAACAGTAGCAGGCCGCCTGAAATCAGCATGTTTCCACAACTTCTCTTATTGAGATGATTGATTTAAAAGGGACTGAGGGTTGCGCGCTGCAGTCAGCTTGCACTGAGGAACGGCCGCTGCTGGACCGCATCTTAGAGTGGAAACTAAGATACTGCCCTCACCACACTCACAATCTATTACTAACACCAATATTTAAATTTGAGAATTAACCAGTTTATTAGGGAGGAAAGCCAAACTAAGGGACAAGGGTTCAGGAAAGGTAAGCTGAGGGATGTATCAGGGAAATAATTTAAAAATAATATGCCCTTATTAAATAACAATGTACACTCCCGAGGAGGGGTGCAAGGATCAAGGGAGTAAAAGGGAAGAGGATGAGCCTGACAAAAAATCCTCTTTTAGAGGTCACAATGTGCATGACTGTAAGTTGGAGGGACAGCCAGTAAGGGGAGGAGTAGGGTACACAGCCTTACTCTATTCCTGAGATGGTCCAGCGTGAGAGAATTTATATGGGCAGTTCCTCCTTTGGCACGGCTACCAGCCTCATGTGCCAAGGTGGAGAGCTGTGCCGCACCTTAGTTGATTTGCAGTGGTAGTTTGGTCCCTTGCAGCAATGATCCCCTCATTGTCCTCACATAGCTTGTCCGGCGTTCGTGAGCAGCACGTCTCCCAGTGAGCTCCAAGGCTAAGTTTTGGCCAGCCTTTGCTTCAGTTAAGCAGCAAAATCCCTGACAGCAACCAGCCACAGCAAGTGAACCTCCAGCAGACAGGTAGCCAGCTGATGTCAAGCAGCGTCTCTCTGGTGACTGCAAATCTTCTATTTGCAAAACTTCCATCTGGCTTGCAGCAAGCATTTCCCAGCAGGGGGTTTGCAGCAGGGGGTTCACAGCAGGCGACTTCCAGCTAGGCAGCTTCCAGTTAGGCAGCTTCCAGCAGGCGTTTCACAGCAGGCGGTTCGCAACAAGCAGCTCCTAGCAAGCGACTAAGAACCAGTAAGAGCCACTACCTTTTGCAGTCCAAGGTCCACTGTCTATGTCGGTGCTGCATTGCATTCTCTCGTTTGCATATAGGCCTTAGCCAACTGGAGTTCTGTATCCAAGGTTCCAGAGCCAGGGTGGGGACTGCCAGGTGCAGTTGGCTACATTGTATCCATTTTCCCGCCTTTGGATCTGTCAGTCAAACAGGCAGGTTTGCTGCTGTATTTGTTCTTGAACAGTCAGCAAGAAGGCAGGGAGCAGCAGCCATTTTGCCCATAGCACCTGCTGGCTCAAAAGGCATTTTATCTAGTCTTATGTGGGGGGAGACAGGCTGTTCCCCATGTTGGCCTTCTCTGGACTCGCTCCAGCACCTTCATGTCTTTCTTGTAGTGGGGGACTCAAAACTAAACACAATACTCAAGATGCAGCCTCACTAGTGCACAATCACTTCCCTAGTCCTACTGGCCCCGCTATTTCTGATACAAGCCAGGACGCTGTTGGCCTTCTTGGCCACCTTGGCACACACTGCTGGCTCATATTAGGTAACCTATCAATCAACACCCACAGGTCCTTTTCCTCTGGGAAGCTTTCCAGCCACTCTTCCCCAAGTCTGTAGCACTGCATGGGGTTCTTGTGACCCAAGTGGAGGACCCAGCACTTGGCTTTGTTGAACTTCATACAGTTGGCTTCAGCCCATCAATTCAGCCTGTTCAAGTCCCTCTGTAGAGCCTTCCAGCCCTCAAGCAGATCAACACTCCCACCCAACTTGGTGTCATCTGTAAACTTACTGAGGGTCCACTCGATCCCCCATCCAGATCATTGATGAAGATATTAAACAGAATTGGCCACAATACTGAGCCCTGGAAAACACTTGTGTCCAGCCAGCAGCTGGATTTAACTCCATTCACAACACTTTGGGCCTGGTCATCCAGCCAGTGTTTTACCCAGTGAAGAGTACACCGGTCTAGGCAATATGTAGCCAGTTTCTCCAGGAGAATGCTGTGAGAAATTGAGTTGAAGTCTTCACTAAAATCCAGGTAAACAATATCCACAGCCTTTCCCTCATCCAGTAAATGGGTCACCTTGTCATAGAGGGGAGATCAGGTTAGTCAAGCTGGACCTCCCTTTCATGAACCCATGCTGACTGGGCCTAATCACCTGGTTGTCCCGCATGTGCTGCATAGTGACACTTAAGATGATCTGCTCCATAACCTTCCCCAGAACCGAGGTCAGGCTGACAGGCCTGTAGTTCCCTGGATCCTCCTTGTGGCTCTTCTTGTACACAGGGTCACATTTGCCAATTTCCAGTCTTCTGGGACCTCCCCAGTTACCCAGGACTGTTGGTAAGTGATGGAAAGTGGCTTGGTGAGCACTTCTGCCAGCTCCCTCAATACCCTTGGGTGTATCCAGTCTGGCCCCATAGACTTCTGTATGTCAGAGAGGTGCAGAGGTCACTAACTATTTCCTCTTGGATTATAGGGGCTTCAAGCTGCTCCCTGTCCTTGTCTTCCAGCTCAGGAGACTTGGGTACCCAGCGAGCAACTGGACCTACTACTGAAGACTGAAGCAAAGAAGGTATTATATACCTCAGACCTCTCCTCATCCCTGGTCACTGTGTTTCCCCCTGCATCCAATAAAGGATAGAGGTTCTTCTTAGTCCTCCTTTGTTATTAATGTGTTTATAGAAGTGCTTCATGTCATTGACTGCTGCAACCAGGCTGATTTCAAGTTGGGCCTTGGCCCTCCTGATTTTCTCCCTGCATTAGCCTCACAACATCCTTGTAGTCATCCTGAGTGAACTGCCCGTTTTTCCAAAGGCCGTATACTCTCCTTTTTTCCCTGAGTAGCAGCCAGATCTCTTTATTCAGCCAGGCTAGTCTTCCCCACCAGCTCATCTTTTGGCATAGGGGGATGGCCTGTTCCTGTTCCTTTAAAACTTCCTTCTTGAATAATGTCCAGCCTTCCTGGACTCCTTTGCCCTTCAGGACTGCCTCTAAAAGGACTCTGTCAAACAGTCTCAGAAACAAGTCAAATTTTGCCTGCGACAAGTCCAAGGTGGCAGTTCTGCTGCCCCTTCCCCTTTCTTCTCCAAGAATAAATAACTTTATAATTTCATGGTCACTACACCCAAGATGGCCTCTGACCATCAAATCCTTCACAAGCTAATCTCTGTTGACAAGCAGAAGGTCCAGCAGGGCACCTTCCCTAGTAGGCTCTCTCACCAGCTGTGTCAGAAAGTTATCCTCTATACACTCTAGGAAACTCTGGGACTGTTCCCTCTCTGCTGTATTATGTTTCCAGCAGACATCCGGCAAGTGACTGCAGGTGCATTTACACTGCATTTAGATTTGCCGCCAGTGGTGCTTGCTCTACCCTTGCCGCCCCAGCAGCCTGCCTACAAGCTGTCAGCACCAGGCACAGGCTAGCTGCTCTCCCCCAAAAGAGCCCTTGCTGGCCTTTTTTGCTGCAATTCCCTTCCCCAATGTGGGCTCACCTACACTTGAGCTTGTCTCCTTCGCAAGTTATCACAGATACTATTACAGTTTTCAACAAAACAAAGTAATGTTAATGTATATGAATTATTTATATAAGAGATTAAGCAAATGAGACATATGATAAATTCAGTTTCATTTCATATTTGTCTTCTGGTTTTAATAGAAAAATACAATATTTTTCAGACATGTGGCATTTAACAAGTAATATTTTAAAAGTTTCATGTGTTATGTTTGGACTTAAAGTTACATCCATGCCTTGTACATAGTGCCTTACCATAGCTGAAATTCAGATATCCTATAGGCTATGACTCACACACAGGAGACACTTAAGTTACAGTCTCAATTAAGTGTGAGCCTCTCCCATGATGTAGTGCCCCAGTCAACCAAAGAGAACCAAGTATGCCAAGCTAAGATGATTTACTAGTCCAGTCAGTACACAAGACAGGGGGACATGAGGTATGTCTATGGCTTGGGTTAAAGCTGAGCTGACCAAAATGAAGTATGTGGTTTTGATTTATTTTTTTTTTATTTTGAGCATTTTGTGATCCTAGTTCTTTATAAGATTTTTTACTTTTTCTTCCATATGTGGTTTTCTTTGTGCATTTATAAAGGTATGTCTTTTGATACCTTGAAATTATTACTTTTCAAGTTTTGGGCAAATTATGAAGTTTTTTTGGTAAAATATGAAGTTTTGCATTTTGGGGGATTTTGTGGTTATTTTTTTAGTTAGCTTTTTTTTTTTCAGTAAGGTATAAGACAGCTAGAATAAAATTTTGACGCTACTTCAAGTCAGACTGACTTTTACTGAAAATATGCAAGCACTTATTTTTACTTACAAAGGCAGCTCCAGAGACAAGCATTTATATTTTCAATGAAAACCTGCTTAGCATTAACATTTTACAGAACACTCTGTGTAGTTTCATATATCATTAATGTTTTGCCTCTTCCCAGAAATACAAAGACCAGTGACTGAGTCTTATCCTGTCTCTGCTACTCACTCCTGCATTTTTATTTTTCAGGACAATTAGAGAAAGTCATTATTTCTATATTCTTACAGACTATGTTCTGACACCTGTTTCATGCCTTCTGGTTCTTAGAAATCACAAATAAGATATTAGATGGCAAAATCTGACAGTGAGTACATGACACTCTCATATCCAAGAAAAAGAGTAAGAGATCTCTAAGCTAAATATAGAAGTAGTTCTGGTATAGAAATGCAGCCACCTGTCATTATCAATGGGTAGCTTATCTTGGTTGCAAATTACCAGGGAGACAGGGAGGTGGTTCCATGGAGACCCTTGAATGAGGCAGGATTTATTAATGAAACTGAAGAACCACTCAGGCATAATTACGTTTCTTCCAAGGGCTACTCAGTAATACAACGTTTCTTCAAGCAACACCACAAGCTGATAAACCCTGAGCTCATTTCCAGCTTTTCCCCAGACTAACATAATCTAAACCCTTTATAAACTTACTTTACATAGTGTAAATTTTTAATTATAATATTAGAACAAAAAACATTATCTTGTTAATGGTAATATGAGAACAAAAAATCCTCTGACTGTAAATGGGCATTTTTTGTCATCTCTAGCTCAATAGCAGGCCTGCCAAGGTGGGATTCTTTGCATAAAAACCTAAGCCTAAACTAGTAACTGTGGATGTCTTTTTAGTATCAATGAGGAGGAGTAGAAACCTCTCCTAGATGTAGCAGACTAGCATATTGTCAACACCCACTCATCTGTGCAAATTAGCTGGCTCCAGCTATGATTGCATAGGCAACTTGCACTAACAGGTATCATAGCAAATGGTACTGTAATATTGAGATTTTTAAGACCGTATGGAAAAAACAGGGGCAAATCTGTTCAAGTTGTTGCTTTGGCTCTGTCTGAAACGATGTGCAAATAACATGAAATTGCTTGAGTGTGTATAATAACAGGGATGCCTGCAGATATCCTGAGAACTATGTTGTGGTATCAAACCCTAGAGAGCTTGAACTAGTTCAGATAGCATTAGGGCTTGTACACTGACAGCACTTTTCCATACATCATGTGTGTGCTAACCATGTTCATAGCAGATTCTCTATGGGGAAGCCATCATTGAGGAACATAGAGCCCTATATTCTCAGGTCTGGAGGCTTCAGGAGCAAAGCAAGTAATACCTATACTGTACAGTGAGAAGGTCTGTCCAGTAGGATTTTTCATCTCAGTCACCATTGAGCAAGTCTCAAAATGAAAAAGTCTAAAGTAAAATAGATTTTGTAGCCATACATTTTGTGTAATCGGTGGTGGGTTTTTTTCCGCCTATGTGGCTTATGCTGCATGCAAGTAAGCAAAAAAGTTTCATCCTTACAAAAGTATTAAATATGCTGAACTCAGCCATTCCTTTGCAGAAGAAATGCTAAGAAAACCAAGAAATATTATGCAAAAAGCCGTGAATGACAGGAACAATATTGAAATATATTGGATTACTGTTTTCTTGCAAGAGAGGTTAAAGAGAGGAATGAACACAAATAATTTTTCATTGATTCTTCTCATATAGAAGTGGATTCTTACTGAAATAACATTTAACAATCTCAGATTTAAGACAAACATTGTAAGGGTCTGACTGGAATAAATACTACCCACCAGAACTGAATTCCACACTGGAGCAGTTGCCAGTAGAGCAAGCAGTCTAAGTGTTTACAAAAAACATCTAGAAGTTACTGATGTTGAAATGTCACCATGGATGATCTAAAGAACAAAGAAATAGGGAGCTGATTATGTTTTTATTTATATGGGTGTAAATTTGGGCTAGCTTGTTGAAGTTAGCTGATGTTACACCAGAATGAGTATTTAATTTATATGATAGTCAGTCAGGTCCTTTACTCCTTTTAATGTTGCTGCACTTTCAGGCTTATACTGAAGTAAATCAAGGGACCTTTGTGGACTCAGAATCAGATCTGCTGCATTAAATAGCTGCTGGGAACTTGTTTATGTAAATTAATTTGAAATATTACGCAGAAAAAACCATAAAGGGTATGTTAATTGTGACTCATGCATGAAGATTAGCTGAATAACTCCCATTAACAATAATAAGAGTTGCAGAATTAATTTACTCCTAGGTCTTGATAAAAAAATCACCTAAGGACATTTTCTGCACCTTCAGATTCAGATCCTGTTTATATTAGCAAACAGAAATCTCCTTGTGCAATCATTGCTGGAAGAGTTTGTCCTGCATAGCAGTTTTTATAAATTATTATTAAATTATAGCTATATTGGAAGGTTTTGGTTTGTTGCTTAATTATTTTCAAATCTCCATTTTATTTTAATTGCAATAACTGAAAATATTTTATGGGAGTTATGTAGGTTAAGTAGTAAAAATATTTACATACATTTGTTAAATAAATATTTCTGTATTATTAAACACTTTTAGCTGAAGATTGAAAGAACAGAGTGTCCTGGGTTGAGCCAGGATTAAGCTAATTTTCCTTTTACTGATTTTTTTTTTCCTTCAGTAAGCTCTCTTAACTAGCAGCAAGTGCTCCAGCTAGTGGACTGATAACACTGGAATGTTTATGTTTCTGCTGAGACACGAAGGTCAGTTTGTTCTACTTAGTGAATCTGCCACTGCAGATGCTACTGAGAGCAGGAGAGTTGTATCTATGACCCCCCGTAGGGGAGCTGGGCTAGACAGACAGCAAAACTGACCAAAGGTGTTCCATTCTATATATCTATATAAGCTCCGAGGAAGGTCAGAGATCACAGAAGACAACTTCCTTCCTGCTTCTTCTTCTCTTCTCTTCCGTCCATGGCTGGCGCCCAGGGAGGACTCCATAGCGTCCATGGTTAAGTCCACCCCTCGGTCACGAGCCCATCTGTATGTTGCATCTCTGCCCTGATGACCTGAAGTGTCACAGGCCCATTGAGCTAAAAAGAGTTCACCCTTATGTTCCCAGTCTGAGTCTATTTGGAACACTTGAGCAGCCTCATCTGCTCATTGGTTGTGTCGATGTTCCTCAGTGGCTCGACTCAGAGGTACGTGTGCATCTACATGACGCACTTTTACAACCAGTTTCTCTGTCTGAGCTGCAAGGTCTTTCCACAGCTCAGCAACCCAAATACGTTTACCCTTTCGCTGCCGGCTGTTCTGCTGCCACTGCTTTAGCCAACCCCACAAGGCATTTGATGCCATCCACGAGTCAGTGTAGAGATAGAGTCTTGGCCACCCCTTTCGCTCAGCAATGTCCAACGCCAGCTGGATGGCTTTTACCTCTGCAAATTGACTCGATTCACCTTCTCCTTCAGCTGTTTGTGCAACTAGTCGTGTAGGACTCCACACAACAGCTTTCCACTTCCGGCGGTTCCCTACAAGACGACAGGAGCCATCAGTGAACAGAGCAAATTGTTTCTCAGCCTCTGGTAGATGATCATACAGTGGAGCTTCTTGAGACCGTCTCACCACTTCTTGTGGTGGCATTCCAAAGTGCGTGCCTTCTGGCCAGTTTGTAATCACTTCTATGATACCTGGATGATTAGGCCTTCCTATTCAAGCTCGCTGGGTAATCAAAGCAGTCCATTTACTCCAAGTGGCATCAGTGGCATGATGGATAGGAGAAAGGTTATTCCAGAACATGAAGCTCAATACTGGTAATCTGGGCACCAGAAGGAGCTGCACTTCAGTGCCGATCACTTCCAAAGCAGATCTAACTCCTTCATATGCTGCAAGTATCTCCTTCTCAGTTGATGTGTAGTTGGCCTTGGAACCTCTGTAGCTCTGGCTCCAGAATCCCAAGGGTCAACCTAGAGTCTCCCCTGGTGTTTTCTGCCAGAGGCCCAGGTAGGACCGTTGCACCCAGCTGTGGTATAGAGCACATTCTTGATGTCTGGCCCTGTTCAAACTGGTCCAAGGGCCATTGCCTGAACAATCTCCTTTTTAATCTACTCAAAAGCTCTCTTTTGGTCAGGACCCCATTTAAAGTCACTCTTCTTTCAGGTCACCTCATAGAGAGGTTTCACAATTTCACTGTAAATTGGAATATGCATTCTCCAGAAACCAACAGTCCCTAAAAAGGTTTGAGTGTCCTTTTTAGTGGATGGTGAGGCCATAGCTGTTATTTTGTTAATGATGTCCATTAGGATCTGGTGATGCCCATCTTGCCATCTGATTCCTAGGAACTGGATCTCTTGCAAAGGTCCCTTGACCTTGCTTCTTTTTACAGCAAAACCAGCTTCCAGAAGAATTTGGAGGATTTTTTACCTTTCTCAAAGACTTCTTCTAGTGTGTCACCCCACACAATGATGTCATCGATGTACTGCAGGTGTTCTGGAGCTCCACCCTTCTCCAGTGCAGCATGAATCAGTCCATGGCAAATGGTTGAGCTGTGTTTCCACCCCTGGGGCAGTCGATTCCAGGTGTTCTGGACTCCCCTCCAGGTGAAAGCAAACTGTGGCCTGCATTCTGGTGCTAGAGGAATGGAGAAAAAGGCATGAGCAATGTCAGTAGTGGCATACCACGTGGCTGCTTTCAACTCCAGCTCGTACTGAAGTTCTAGCATGTCCGGCACAGCAGCACTGACTGGTGGTGTAACCTCATTCAGGCCACGATAGTCCACTGTCAGCTTCCACTTGCCATCAGGCTTCCACACTGGCCAAATAGGACTTTTGAAGGGTGAGTGAGTCCTGCTGATCACTCTCTGGCTCTCCAATTGCCAGATCAGCTTACAAATGGGAATCACAGAGTCTCTGTTGGTGCAATATTGTTGTCTATGAACCATTGAAGTGGCAATTGGCACCTCCTGGTCTTCAACCTTCAGCAGCCCCACTAGAGAAGGGTCATCTGAAATGCCAGGCAAAGTATGCAGCTGTTCAGTGTCTCTGTCAGTCTCTACAGCTGCTGTACCAAAGGCCCACCAGTACCCTTTCGGGTCACGGAAATATCCTTTCTTGAGATAGTCTATGCCAAGGATGCAGGGAGCACCTGGGCCAGTCACTATAGGGTGCATTTGCCACTCTTTACCAGTGAGGCTCACGTCAGCCTCCACAACAGTCAGTTCTTGAGATCCTCCCATCACTCCAGAAACAGTGATGGATTCTGTTCCTTTATGATTCGATGGCATTAGGATGCACTGTGCCCCAGTGTCCACCAAGGCTTTGTACCTTTGTGGTTCTAATGTGCCAGGCCACTGAATCCACACAGTCCAGTAAACTCGGTTGTCCCTTTCCTTCTCCTGGGCGGAGGCAGGGCACCTCTAACATTGAGCATTTGAGGTTGAAGCACCATCCCGGGTGGAGGCTGGTGCAGCCTTCTTCCTGGAAGAACCATCTCCTGCCTTTGTTCTATTTAGTAGCTCTTGCACACGTATCTGGAAAATATCAGTGGGTCTCTTGTCCCAGGTTCTCATGTCCTTTTTAAAATACTTACACAAGAGAGACCACAGGTGGCACCGAAGTGGGTCCTGTTTCTCTTTCTGCTGTCTCGTAGCAGGACGTCTCCTCTTAATGGCTGCAACACATGACCAGTTGTCTCTAGGGAGATGCTGGGGTTTACCTTCCCATCTGTTCGGCATCTTATTCTTTCTGTCAGTCATTTGGTCAATGGCTGAGGTGTGGAACGGATGGGAATCAGAGATCATGTCTCCATACTGTCGTGCTCTGAAAGCCACTTCACGAACAGTTGGTCTTGCATCATCATCAGTGTACCCCATGAGGGAGAAAATATGGGCATGTGCTGCTGGTACAACCTGTGCAAACCTCCGGAACATTTGTGTGTGGCACAAAACATCATCAGGATTTGTAAGTCCAGTGTTATCATAGATCACCTCTCACACAGCCAATTCTCTCAAATATGTAATGGCTCTCTCAAGAGTGGGTGTTCTGCTTCGGCACCATTCGATGTCACCCTTATGGGGGTATCTCTCCCTCACAGCTGAAAGAAGTTGGCCCCACGGGGTGGTAGTTCCTGTCTTACTACCAAGTGCTCTATCAGTACCAGCATCTCTGGCCAGGAATCACAACTGCTTGGCTTCTCTCTCGTCCACGTTGTAGGTTTCAGACCCACTATCATAGCATTGGAGCAACCAAGGAAGAAGTCCCTCACCATCAATGTGGGTAAAGTCCTTTCTCAAGAGGCGCAGTTCCTTTAGAGAGAAAGGCTGGACAAGATCATTGACGTAATCTGCTTGAGAAGGGCCTGCTTTTCTGTCTGCTTGTTGGCCTGATTTCTTATCTACTTGAGAAGAGTCTGCTCCATCACCTGATTTAGAATCATCTGCTCTCTCAATTTCGCTCTCTAACACAGTTTGAAGAAACTCTGAATATCTCAGACGGGCGCAGGTAAAAAGGCTGTAGCCTTTCACCTTTGCTTTGGTCCTGATCACAGGATTAACTCTTAGTTTGTATCGAAGGGGATTGGCCTTAATCTTTGCAGAAGCAGCTGGTTTTGTAGCAGTACAAGTGTTGGCAGCAGCAGCTGTTTTTGTAGCAGCAGCAGTGGTGGTAGCAGCATCACAGGTGGTAGCAGCATTGCCTGTGGGGGATTGGCAGTGAGTGGATTAACACCTCACCCTGCACATCGACAATACACTATAAACATTCAGCAGGAGCATCCCTACTGAAACAATGCTATTCAGATCAAGAGCTGGGAGATTCATCTTGAGAGAAAATGGAGAGGTAGAACTGAACCTGCTACTGCCGTTACCAACATAGACCTTTTCATTCACTTGAGGATCTGTACCATAACCATACACATACAGTGCCCCCATAAAGACCAGTATCAAAAACCCTAGGATCACTAGGCAGGTAATTTTGCGGTTGATCATGGCTACAGTTCTGTCAATAAACCATAAAACAATAACAAGAGCAGCTACACAGAGCAGTATGATCCTGGCTGCATACCACATGTAAGATTGCATATTGGGAAAAAGGTCCAGCAGAAACATTCCAGGAAGTGCCTGTTCAGTTTTCAATCTGTCATTCGATTCAGCAGAAGTGTTGCCCATTGCCATCTGAGGGATTCCTCCCGTCAGAGATGGAATTTTTAACATTCCCAATTAGTCAGAATCTATAGCCTGGGCTTAAAATCAAGCCCCACGTTGGACTCCAATAAATTGTTGTCAAGGTTTGACCCAGGATTGGCAATTAAACCAGAGACAACAATGCTCTCTATCCCCTCCCCCTCCCACCCAGATAGGGAAGGAGAGAGAGAATTAGGAGAGAGATTTTGCTGGATTGAAAACTAAATTAGACAGCTTTAATTATATGCACAATTATATACAAGTATATTCAGGAATGTGCAAAAGCCTGTTGCCTCCCCCCACCCCCAGCAACTCCATCGGCACTCTCCTGAGCTGTGAGCAGTCCTGAAATGTCTCAGCCCACAGGCAGGAGATAAGGCAGAGCAGACAGGGGCTGGGTTATGAGGGCTATGAGGGTAGAGCCTAGGGGTCGACAGCGATGGATGGATGGAGTCCTCCCCGGATGCTGGCCATGGATGGAAGAGAAGGGAAGAAGAAACAGGAAGGAAGTTGTCTTCTGTGATCTCTGACCTTCTTCTGAGCTTACTCAGATATATGGAATGGAATACCTTTGGTCAATTCTGCTGTCTGTCTAGTCCAGCTCCCCACGGGGGAGCCACAGATACAACTCTCCTGCTCCAGGAGCTTCTGTAGCAGCAGAGCTAAGAAGTGACCTTGCAGTCTCAGCAGAAACAAACATTCCAGTGTTATCAGTCCACTAGCTGGAACACTTGTTGCTCCTAGTTAAAAGAGATCTTACTGAAGGAAAAAAAAGAAAAAAATCAGTAAAAGGAAAATTAGATTCATCCTGGCTCAATCCAGGACACCCTAGTCTAAAAAAACACACCTGCTTTGTCAGACATCAACTGCAGATGACAAAAGAAAATATCAAGATGCTGCAACCTACAAGACTCATTATATTAATTCCTTCTGTTGTGGTTTAACCACAGCCACCAACTCAGCTCCAGCCAGCCACTAGCTCACTTTTTCCCTTTCTCAAAGACTTCTTCTGGTGTGTCACCCTACACAATTATGTCATTAATGTACTGCAGGTGTTCTGGAGCTCCACCCTTCTCCAGTGCAGCATGAATCAGTCCATGGCAAATGGTTGAGCTGTGTTTCCACCCCTGGAGCAGTCGATTCCAGGTGTACTGGACTCCCCTCCAGGTGAAAGCAAACTGTGGCCTGCACTCTGATGCAAGAGGAATAGAGAAAAAGGCATGAGCGATGTCAATAGTGGCACACCACTTTGCTGCTTTCGACTCCAGCTCGTACTGAAGTTCTAGCATGTCTGGCACAGCAGCACTGACTGGTGGTGTAACCTCATTCAGTCCACAAGGGACATTGATGTGCTGGAGTGTGTCCAAAGAAGGGCAACAAAACTGGTGAAGCCATCCCTGAAGGTATTTAAAGGATGTGTAGATGTGGTAATTAGGGAGATGGTTTAGTGTTGGACTTTGCAGTGCTAGGTTAATGATTAGACTTGATGATCTTAGCAGTCTTTTCCAACCAAAATGATTCTGTGATTCTGTGATTCTATGATTAACATTATTGCAACAATTATGGTCTAAGGATTTGTCTTTTCAAATCCCAGAAAGTCTATTATGAAAACAAAAATTAAGGAACAGTGCAACTTCAGGGCAAGGATTTAAATGAAGGTAGATGTGCAAATAGGATTGGCACTCTTTAGGTTTAACAACCAGGAATTTTTATTTGCTACAAGTACATTCAGTTTAGATAATAAAGGAAGACAAAAATCCAGACTTTCATGAAATATTTATTAAGTGTTCCCTAAGTATAAACGGGATGGTCTGAACACACGGTGCAGCCTTGCAGCAGGGTCCAAGTTTCTGGTGTCTTAACTCCATGATGAGGCCAGACCTCAGGGCAGAGAGACCTACCAAGTTCTGTTTCTCCCAACAGTGGCTCGGGTCCATAGCCTATGGCATAAAAGAAGACTTATAATAGCACCACAGGTTTTAAAATGTGCCAACTAAAAATTTCTTCATGGAGTCTAAGCCTTTAGTTTAGTTTTTCAGCATAAAACCGAAGATCAATATTTGAGTGACACACTGGCCACCTTTAGCCCTGCAGAGTTGCATTTTTCTGATCAGATAACAGTCTGAACAGCATTAACCACAGTGAGACATCATGGGTATGAGTAAAAGTGCTAGAACCTCTCCCAGGAGAAATTTAACATCAAGTAAGGTCTTACCATTCTTAAGGAAAACCAAGCACATTTCTCTAAAACAATATTTAACCAATTACAATATTCCATATAAAAAAACCCCCAAAACCAGCAACCCACCATGTTGTTCTAGTGTAGTCTTTCTGTCTGATTTGTTGTAGCCTGTCTTTCAGACTCTCTCACACAATCCAAGATGTATAAACTATTCTGGATGTCAGTAATTACTAATTGCTTCCTGGGAAGTTTTGATGTAAGTTCAATGAAAGGTATAATTTAGCAAGCAGCAGATAAAACAAAGATCTTTTGTGAAAGAAGAGGCTGGCAGTCCACCCACACCAAAGGATGACTTTGTAATTTAGAAAACAGATTTTATAAGTGGCAGATACAGCAATTAATGGAAAAATCTTTTTGTGAGTGAAATAACTCATCAAATATGCAGAGAAGGTACATTTGCATGAAAATGATGTGTAGATTTCCACTGAAAAGCAATCTATTTTTTCAAGCCTTTATTCCACTCTTCATATTGCTAGGGTTTGTGGTAGGAGAGCTGTGGAAAACAGAGCACTTAGTAAAGGAATGAATTCCAGAGACTATGGATGAATTTGAAGCCTCAGTCTAAAAAATTATTGCATAATAAGTCAATCATTCTGCACCTCAGCTATCCAAAGCATGTGTTTTTTTAATCAAGCTTTCTTTTTTTTCTGATTGCTATGCTTTATTGTTTTATTTTCACAAGACATCAGCAGCCAAATGTTGACTGAAATAGTATGCTGTAAAACTATTTGAAAAGTGGTGACAGGTTGCAATTTCTGATACTCTTTGTTGAGGAACAAGAAGCCTGTCACCAGATTTAATATGCAGCCCATGATCTCAGGTTACTATTTGCTTACATGGCATTGAAAGTGCACACAGAGCTATAAAATGTTGACAAAAAAACATGTTTATTCCCTGAAGAACTTAGGACCTTGGTTAACCATTTGAAAAGTGTACTTGCCCCCTCAAGTACAACAAGAGATGAAGGAGATGGCGAGTGTTCCCTGTGACAACTCAGAGCTGTGAGTATCTCCTCCCAGTTGCTCCCTCCAAGAACTTTGAAGTCTCCAGGGAAGACGAATAAATTTTATTTTCCTGAAGAAGTTAACAGGACATCATATCTGTATTTATCTTGCTAGTGAGCTACAGAGGTTGCAGCACTGTTCTAGAGGGGGACTGACTGCTCATCAGTGCCCTAACTTACAAGAGTGCATCAGGTATTTTCAGGTGGTCTGACCTATATGCATAAGTGGACCATTCAGGTCATACAGTACCTCAGCTTTGAGAAACATATGGATCAGGACATAGAGTTTGCAAAAGGCCTTGTACCTTTGCAATTATGATGAAGAAATGGTGAGAAATGGTGTGTTAACAGATACAAGAGCTCTATACTTACTTCAGCATCTTTGCTGAAGGGATTGTTCTCAGGAATGGCCATTTGGGTGATACTCTAGCTTTTGATATGGTAGACTTGAACCCATCATATTATTATTTTTAAACTGTGTGTGAATGGAATTGCAAAGAAGATGAAAGATATTAGCATGTATTTTTTTTTACCCAAAAAAGAATTAAATTACATACCAGTTTCATCTAGACAGTCAAAAAATATCTTGGCCTTTTACTTACTGGATTGCAGGCCCTTATGTCAATGCAAATCCTCAAAAAAGCTGTTAAAGGAAAAGGAAGCATCCAGCTATATGCTATTCATGTATGTTCCTCAGTTAACATGAATAGCAAAGTCCTAGTTTTGGGATGTATAAAAATACCCCTTCATAAAAACAAATGGAAACAAAAATTTAAAAAGAGTTAACAATGACCATTTTAGATTTTTTCTCCAATTCAAAGCTTAACAAAGTATCACATGACATTTGTTCAAAGTACTTTACACCTCTCCAAGAGAATGACTCATGCATGTCCAAACTCAACAATTAATTTATAAATCAAAATATAATCTTTAAAACAAACAAACAAACAAACACAAATAAAATTTTAATATTTCTGTGTAGGTAAAGTCAAATTCTCTAGTAAAATTACATTGTACTTTTTTCTTAGCACCTTCAGATGTATTCTGGTAATATTTTTTTGTCACTGCCATTCCTAGTATCTAAAACCCTTTAGGATAGTTTTCCAAATACTTAAAGAATCTTTTAGGGGCATACTAAAAACAATTTGTTCCTGCTAAATCTTTTACTTTTGCTAATTCCTGTATCAGCATAAAACTTATCAGCAATCTCCCTTACACTACAGCAACCCAAAAATGAGGAGCTATAACAAAATAGTGCAGATTGTACTCCTATCTCCCCTCTTACCTTCAATGATTCATACAGTTCTTTTTGTTTGAATAACTGTCAGTTTGCCCTGCAGTATCTACTGCTAAAGACAATTCATTTGGAACTGTACAAAAGATATGTTCACCTTAGCTGTCCAATATTTATACACAGTATATGCTTTTTCCCTAGAAAAACATTTAATAATTTCCCCTCAAGAAGCTATGATTGTTTTCCACATCACTTTGTTTCAATGCAATTTTTCATCCCATTGACTAGTTAAACAAAAGATTTTCTAATACGTGATGTTTCAAAATGTCCCTAATGGAAAGGCTTCTGTAAGGCATAATAGCTCAGCATTTCTTGCAAGATTAACAATACATCCTTTTTTCTTCAGGAGCAGATTTTCTACTTATGTTTAAAAACACACTCATAGCTTCTGACAGGTCTCTCCTGAACAGGTCAACACCCCACAAAGCCACTTCTTTGTATAAACAAAGCCAGGAATCAGAAACTCTGATTGAGACAAATCCAGAGTGACTTTCTTGGACACAATATTTATTCCCATTTGATTTTCACCTTCAGTGTATCACTGCTGGAAGAGCAGATATGCCTCTAGCAGGACTACTACTATCTTCCAGCAAAGACACATGACAACATAGCCATGTAAAGGCTGACTAAAGTGGGTAGCTAAGAACCTGGTGATGGATGGCTTTTTTAATTACATGTTCTATTTCAAACAGAAGCAACTAACTCTACCCTTCCCACAGTTGTTCTGGAAACAGAAATAAGAAATTTTACCCAGGAATACAATTTAGGATATTCTCAAGACATGGTACGAATACTGGAATTTTAGCAAAATATAAAGCACATGTAGATTTTACAGTTTAAGCAGGACAACTGGGGCTTTTGAGTTCTCGTGTATGCAGGCAAACATCAGCTGGAAAAGCAAAGGCAGCATTTGTTTGGTTGCTTTTTGTTGAAAAATCTGCAAGCAGAACTAATGCAACAGGTGTTTTAATTGGTAAATAGGAATTATAAACATCTGCAACACTTTAAGCTATTACTATTTTGACTACATCTAAAATGAAGAGCTGAAAGACACCCCACTAAGCATTAGGACTGAAATTCCAACAATCTCCAGCTTAGATTGCCTCCAGTAAAAAAGAGACATCATTTTTATTTCAGTGATGTTGAGGTCACCTGACTGGTGTGTAATCAGTAGACAACCTTTCCAGAGTACTGACCAAGAGCTGCCATAACAGACAGTGGGCCAAGGGTCCATGATGCCACTTCTGACAAGCCTCATGTGATGAGGCCCAGTTGAGTCTCTTCCAGAGGACAGCTCGTACTTAAGCAAGTGCTTTTACCATCATTTACAAAGTGGTCAATGTATATCTACACAATCAAATATGCATTACAAAAAAAGAAAAAAAAAATAATTTAAAATAATCAGCTCACTGTCACATTTCTTCATTCATCAAACTGTGCATGGACATTTTCCTATCATTCCTATCATCATTATGTTGCACAGAGTCTGTGCTCCTGTTGGAGGATAACCTTTTTGTAAGGGATCTCCAACCTATATGCCTCCATAACGATGTTTCTAACTCTCAGTTTGTGTAAGCTTTCCTCTTTATTCAGGAGTAGAGAGAACCCTCCATTTAACCTCTGTTTGAATCCCTATAGGTGTGCCTTCTTCATGGCTTGGATGGATGGGTCTTTGCTGGAGAAAAGACTGACCAAATGGCCAGGCCCAAAGAGCTGTGGGGAATGGAGTTAAAGCCAGTTGGCAACTCATCACAAGTGGTGTTCCCCAGGGCTCAGTGTTGGGGCCAGTTCTCTTGAATATCTTTATCCATGATTTGGATGAGAGGATTGAGTGCACCCTCAGTAAGTTTGCAGATGATACCAAGTTGGGTGGGAGTGTTGATCTCTTTGAGGGTAGGAAGGATCTGCAGAGGAACCTGGACAGGCTGGACTGATGGGCCAAGGCCAACTGTATGAGGTTCAACAAGGCTAAGTGTTGGATTCTGCCTTTGGGTCACAACAACCCCATGCAACGTTACAGGCTTGGGAAAGACTGGCTGGAAAGCTGCCTGGTGGAAAAACAGGACCTGGGGATGTTGGTTGCAGCCAGCTGCATATGAGCCACCAATGTGCCCAGGTGGTCAAGGAGGCCAACAGCATCCTGGTTTGTATCAGAAAGAGTGTGGCCAGCAGGACTAGAGAAGTGATTGTCCCCCTATACTCGACCCTGGTGAGGCCACACCTTGAATACTGTATTCAGTTTTGAGTCCCTCAGTAGAAGAAGGACGTTGATGTGCTGGAGTGTGTCCAAAGAAGGCAAATGCTGGTAAAGGGTCTAGAGATCAAGTCCCATAAGAAGAGGCTGAGAGAACTGGAAATGTTGTCAAACGGAAGAAGAAGCTACCCAGGAAAGTTGTTGAATCACCATCCCTGGAGGTATTTAGAAGACATGTAGATAGGGTGTTTAGGGACATGGTTTATCAGTGGAGTGGCAGTGTTTGGTTTGTGGTTGGACTTGATGTTCTTAAAGGTCTTTCCAGCCTAAATGATTCTATGATCCTATGAATACCTCTGAATGAAATGCTATGGGTTTCTACTCTATTGAGAACAGGTTCCTGCTACTGACCTGTTTATTCAGATACTAGTGGTTTTCTCTCCATGGTACTTCCTGAGCCCAATTTCAAAGCAACTGTGACAGAGAGGGATACATCTCAAAATTTAAAATGTTGCTATATTTCTGAGTATGTCTGAAAACTGGCATCTGTATAGAGCAAAAAGCATTTATGAGAGGATAAGAGAGCCTGCAACAAATTCAGTTGCCCCTGAGTCATCATGGGACCTGCCAGCTGCCTAGCAGCTCCCACCACTAGCAGCCCCCATAAAAGCCTCTGAGCCCACACACACATCCCCATTTCCCCCATCCCTGGAGCTAAAAGGAAGGAAAGGAAACCAAGACCACAGTTTGGGATGGAAATACAAGGAAGTGAAGGACTGGTGGTATGCCAAGAGATTTTTCACCATTTCTAAATACTTATAGTACTTGAAGATTTATTTCTAAGAATAAGATGCAAGCAAAAATGTCCCTTCCAACCTTGTATGCTATGATTCAGAATTTGGGGACATAAAAATACTTTTATCAGAACCTGTTGTTAGTCTTCACTGTAAGATAGCAAGTATCTTGGACTTCAATAAGATTCTATGTCTGAAAGTGTCTTCAGAAGGAAGGGCTTACAAGGTGAAAGCTTACAGGTGCCATTTTCTCATATATTTATAGCGCTTTGTACACAAACACAATATAGACATAAATGCCCATGTCCCAACTTTAAATTGGTGATTTTAAAATAGAACTTTCTTTAATGGCTCCTCTTATTTCTTTCATTTAGAAGTGTAACATCTATTAACAAATAATATGCTTTTTATGGTTTTCATAACTGTGGCAGAGCACTCGTACCCTTCCCCCCCTCCCTCCGTCAGAGCTGGGGGCTGTTATATGGTAAGCTCTCTGGAGCTGGTAGAAGAACCCCTGATAGGCCCACCTTCGTTGTGTTAGACTTGGCAGCGCTGAGGCTGTTTTCTGTTCTCATTCCCTTCTGAGTCGAGGAACTGTCAGCAGACACAGTGGCATTTGGTTTTCACAGGCAATTTTGTGGGGTTGCTGGGGTGGGACCCTCTGTCAACAAGCAGTGTCCCAAGCCAATAAGGTGTCTTGGCCCAGGTAGATGAATGAATGAATGACCACAGGTCTGATCTGACTTGGTCTGTAAAAACAGAGTTCCTACCAGGAAGTCCTTGGTTATGTTTTCCCTTGGAGCAGTAGGTCTGTGGGGAAGCCTACCCTTTAGGTCAGAATGCCACCAAAGGAGACTTCTCGAGATTGAGTGACCTTGTCTTTGGTGAATGGTAATTCTTCTAGATATATCTTTGAGTGAGCCTTGCCCATATGGGGCAAGTGATTCCAGGTACCTGAGGGGGAGGCTTTCCCTTTGTCTGAGTGAATGTGCACATGTGGGATTATTATTACCCATGTTAAAACTAATAAAAAAAATTTAGGATTTCTTAAGTGGTTGTGCTGTAGTGTACTAATCCTATAGTACTTGTGCTGTAGTGTATTCTGAATACAGACCTGAATCTGTGATATGATTTTTGATCTATCAGAGTGCTAAATAGTGTTGATTGGAATAAATATTCCTTCCTAGTAACCAGCTGTGTGTTTGTGGTTGCCTCCGTTACAATAATCTTGGGCTTTTTCTCAGGAGGCACTAATATGCTTGGTGGTAATAATCTTTGACAAGTTTGACTTCTGGTAATGTACGCAAGTAAGAACATAGATGATGCATCCGCTGAGGTACCTCACTGACGTAACACACTAGTGTTCACTTAGCAGATTGCCTATCCATAACAGTGCATGCTTCCAAGTTATTTTGAAAGTGGAAGGCTATATCCAGCCAAGCACTGTTAGCTATAATTTAGTAAAATTTTCACATCTATTAAGGATACTGTGAAAGGCTGTAAGAAAAATGCATATTTTTATGCTCACAAATAAAAAAGAAATTGCATCTTCTGCAATCATCAGCTCATGTATAAAGTACTTTGAAATTGAATCACATTATCACTTCAGACAATACAAGAAAGATCATAAAATAATAGCTGTGTCATGAATTTATTTTTTTCTAAAGACTTTCTAAAGTAAATACTAAGGTTTGATAGCATATTACATTAAAAGGACTAAATCAGAAGTGGGGAATGTGTGTGAAAATATTCGTCCAGATATATTGCATGTATTAATGGCTTCAGTGAAATTTCTAGGAGAGATGCGTAATACTGCTCCTCTGGTCTTGCAAAAAAATGAGATTTTATCTGTTCTAAATAGGTGAATTTCCAGAATCTGATTAAATAAATTAATTTGGATAATTGATTAAGTTAATTTTCATTATTTTGAAGTGTTTATTTTGATGTAACCTCTCTTTCCATTATTTTTATCTCCTATATAAATTCACCATTTAATAAATGCTTGGATATTGAGACATATTTTGAAATAGGAGTAACCAAATCTTGTGATGTATCTGAAATTACTTATTTCTGAAGTAGACGAGATGGAAAACACTTACATAATTGTCCAATAGGAGTTTGTCTGCAGCCTTTATCTTTGCTGCAGTTCCTAGTATATGTAAACTTTAACAAAGATACATTTTAGATGTTTAAAACTACACTTCTGGAGTATATTTCAGCCAGTTAATATGTGGATATGATTCACACATTCTCACACGCTGATCTAAAATCTAGAAACTTATCATGGAACTCTAATATTATACCTTCATTTCTATCTCTATGAAAAACATGTTAGCTACTAGTATATAACGTCTTAATTTTTTCAGTTTAATCATCTTGACTCCCATTCAAGAACAATATATTCAACTGTAAATATACAAACTGAGATTTTTAAAATGTGCAATTCAGCGGTATAAATCCAACATGAATTAAATATAAGCCCAGAAGGGTTTTGTTGGTCTTTTGTTTTTTTGTTTGTTTTTTTCCTTTCAGTTGTGTTTGAGAAAGCTTTTAATTTAGGCCAGCAAATAGAAAATACATAGAAAGAAAATATCCCTTCTCTCATATTCCCTCTTTCTATATGAACAGCATTATCTGTACATTCTACAAAAATTGTTACAAGTGTAGAGGGATGTGTGGGAGACCCCTTCTTAAGTTGTTACACCTGATTAAGTTATCAAACAACGAAATAAAACTGAAAACCTGTAGCATCATCCCAATCCTCTCTAGCACTGAAAGTCATATGTGGTCAACTGCTGGTAAGTCTAAAATAACAGCAGCAGCAGTGTTTAGTCTATTAATATCCAAATAAAACATTGACATGTGTTTTTCTTTTCCCAACCCCAAATGAAGCCAAATCAAATTTAACTTTGATATGCTAGAAGGACTATGAATTGATGACTGGAAAACATTTCAAGACTTCAGTTTGTGATAAAAGAGGCTTTACTGAACAGCAGATTAATATTTAAGAAAGTGATTCAAAACCTGGTAAGAGAAAACAATGGAACTAAGTAATTTCAAGAAGACTGTAAAGAAGTCAAAGTAAAAAACAAAACAAAACACAAACAAAAAAACAAACAAAAAAGAAACAAAAGTCCCACAGAAAATCAGAAGACCAAAGTATTACACTAAATACTGATGAAATCCCTGGACAGACAAAACTTGGACACAAACAATTTGGAAGGAGGGGGTTCCAGCAGCCCCCAGAGGTGTCAGGCAGACATGATATAAACAAATGTGTATGGTAAAGACAGAGACCTGTTTGCCCAGTTTCATACCTATATTTAAGACATGAAGTAAAGCTAAATTCAAGCATTTTATGTTGTGTAATAGTCAATGAAGGCAGATTTAGGAAAACATGATCTTTGTCTAGAGATTTGTAAAACATTTTTTTAATGACTACAGAGAGAATTAAAATCACTTAATTTAGCATAATGTGTAGTCACAAGCTGTCTCCAGAAGTTTGGTGGATGGGAGCCTAATCCAGGTTGAATCATGTCCAGACCAGAAATAGGAATGATAAAACAGTGACTCAAGAACATTTGGAAATGCTGAACAGATTTTAGAAGCAGAGAAGTGATTGCAAAACCTTCAACTTACCTAAATATCAGACCCTGACCAGGCAGGTGTCCTGGTTTCAGTTGGGATGGTTTGAGCTGGGATAAAACTATTTCTTCTTAGTAGCTAGAATAGCATTGTATTTTGTTCTAGTATGTGAGTCGGAATGAGAAGAACTCTGATACTATATTGATGTCAGGGAGATAGAAGAACATGATGAGGTGCAGAACTGCCTGGAAATTAAAACATTACCATGGTAAAGACAGGAAAGACTGCACACAATATTACACAAACATGGCACATATTCCTCCAAGCCATCACTACTAGACTGTGGCATCCCAAACTGAGACCTGACTGACTGGGTCTGAGAGCTCTGCCTAGGAAGGCCTAACAGTGCCCTAATGCTTGCTATGCCTGTAGAGGTGGAAGCTGAAAAATGAAATCAGCAGCAATATTTCTGCTGTTGTGCCATTGGGAAGGAACTAATAATAAGCTTCAAATATGCTGAAAGCTATTTGGTTTTTTATTTGCTTCCTGGTTTGAGCCAGGATGAAGCCAATTTTCTTTTTAATGTTTTTTTTTTTCTTCAGTGAACTCTCTTTTAAGCGTCCCACTTGCTGAAACTAGCAACAAGTTTTCCAACTGGTGGACTGATAATGCTCAAATGTTTATAGATTTTGCTGAGAGACCAAGGATACTTTGCTCTACTTGTTGGATCTGCTACTTTGGACATTTCTAAAGCAGAAAACTCATATTCTCAACCCTCCCATAGGAAGGAGTGGACTAGACAGAAGGCAAAACTGATCAACCAAAGTATTAAATCCATATATTTACGTAGGACTCAGTATAAAGCCAGGGATCTCGGAATTCAATACCCTTCTTCTTCCTTTTCCTTCTCTTCTGTCCATGGCCAGTGTTAAGGGAGGACTCTGTCTATCCATGACTGTTGATCCCTAGGCTCATGTGTTCCTGAGCCTCATAACTCTACCCTCAGCTCCTGTCTTATCTACCACTATGTCTGGCAGCAATCCAGGACATTTCAGAACTGCCCACAGCTAAGGAGAGTGCCGTGGGAGTTGCTGGGGGTGGGGGGAGATGATAGGGGTGTCTAGAAATTGTTTTTTTGACAGGAGTTGTTCTGAGAAAAATTTACAGGTCATAATGGCCAATTATCTTTATGGAAAAATGTTGGCTTGTAAGCTTCTGCCACTAGGCACCCCAACCTCAGGCCACTGAGCAATGAGTAGTATTTACTGCACTATGTCACCTGTGTTTTTTACTGTGAAAAATGAGACTTCAAAATGTAATAGTTCAATACTTACCAATTTCCATTCCTAAGAGTATCCCTGGGAAAGAAGAGAAGTTCATTAATTAAAACAGTTTCATAACAAAACCAAAACGCCAATTTTTTTTTTTTTTAATAAACCATACACTTATTTCAGTAAAAAGTATTTTTAAAACATTAAAAAGAAATTACATAATATTTTATTATTTAAAAAAATTAAAGCACTGTAGTTTGTTTTTTTCCAGGAGATGAAACCTGAAAAACTAATGTTCAACTTTGAATTGGATAACATACTTTATTTAAAATAATTCCATTTTTAATGTTGTATCCACCAGTTAACTAAAATATTCTCTCACTTCTACATGGATCCCTGGAGTGTAATTCTAACTATATATCTGTGGCTACCAAAACACAAATCAAGACAATTTTTATTCTGGTAAATTCTTTTGCAGCTTGGCCAATTCTTTGGTTCTTTTTCTTGCAAACCAGAAGTTTGTAGGCTTAGGCCTATGGTAAAGGATTCACCTAAATCCTAAAAGACCATTTTCTACTGTGATTTTGTAATTTACAATTTTTATCTCAACTATAAAACTTCCAGAGAGAAGGTGTGTAAACAAAAAAATATATACCGTTCTTATATTTCCAGTGACACCTTTCAATGTGTCCCTTTTTTTGCTGAAGAGAAATTTCTGACACACGTCGGATTTTTATACTATAATTTTTTTAAATATGTGTAGGATATGCTTTTCACCAGCAAAGTAGAAAAACTAAATGACTATGTATTAAAACACATAAAACACTCCTTCCTAAAGGTAAATTAAGAATGCTTGCAGGAACGACATCTCACTTTCTTTTGCTTATGCTTGCAAAAATAATTAAGTAATTTTATTCCTGTGCAACAGAAGATAAATATTTACACCAAGCTCCAAAGTATCAGAGTATCATCTCCAGTATTTCATCGAGATGAATGCAACTGCATTCAACTAAAGCTTTAGTTGAATGGACTAACCATCATCTCCACCATGACTGGGCCCCACCTTTCCAAGCTGCTGCAATGCAAAGACACCAAAGCTCAAATACACAGGCTGGCACCTTGCTGAATGCTTTCCCAGACTTGGCAAGGACACAGGACATAGCCAGGCTCAAAAAATGCTGTGTGTATGCTGGGTAACAGATTTTAACTAAATGCTTAAAACATGCCTTTAAAATGCCTTTAAAATGTTAGCAGGTCACGGTCAGCCTTAATACTTCACAGGTTTAACCACCTCTTCTTCAGTCTCTACACGGACTAATGCTTCTGTTACTGAATACGTGTTAATATTAATTGACAATCTTTTTGCAAGCAGAAGGGTCACAGACCTTTTCTATTGACTAGAACTCTCCTTTTTAATAAACTACAATACTAAGTTAACTTATGCAAATTTAACATTATTAAATTCCTAATCAAGTGTACCTATGTATGTACACTTTCCTCCATTTTTTCCACTCCAGTTTTGATGACTATATCTTTCTTTCATAATGCACAATTCTATTTCTGAAGGACATTAAGTGACGAATTAGTGTTGACAATAAATTATCACAAATGACATTATAATTATCTTGCTCTGATGCTTTTAATGGCACTTTTAAATTCTGATCATATTGCCCTATTTCACATTTTTGAAGCTAAAATTTACATTCTACTACATCCAAAAAGTCTTTCACACAGAGCTATCTAACAAACAGTAATTGATTATGTAGTATTACAGTCCTTGCCACCTGTAATCGTATGTGGATATAAAAAATTAATCCTGGAATCATAGAATGACTTAGGCTGGAAAAGACCTTTAAGATCATCTAGTCCAACCATTAACCTTATTCTACCAAGCCCAGCACTAAGCCATATTCCCAAGCGCCACATCTAGACAACTTTTAAACACATCCAGGGATGGTGACTCAACCACCTCCCTGGGAAGTATGTTTCAATGTCTGACAACCCTTTCAGTGAAAATGTTCTTCCTAATGTCTAGTCTAAGCCTCCTCTTGCACAGCTTGAGGCCATTTCCTCTTGTTCTATCACCAGTTACTTGTGAGAAGAGACCAGTGCCTACGTCTTTACAATGTTCTTTCAGGAAGTTGTAGAGGGTGATGAGGTCTCCCCTCAGCCTCCTTTCCTTCAGACTAAATAGCCCCAGTTCCCTCAGCTGCTCCTCATAAGACTTGTTCTCAAGGTCCTCTACCAGCTTGGTCATCCTTCTCTGGACATGCTCCAGCACCTCAAAGTCTTTCCTGTATTGAGGCGCCCAAAACCGGACACAGTATTTGATGTGTGGCCTCACCAATGCCGAGTACAGAGGGATGATCAACTCGCTGGTCCAGCTTGCCACACTAAGTGCCAGGATGCCATTGGCCTTCTTGGCCACCAGGGCACACTGATGGCTCATATTCAGCTGCCTATCAATCAGAACCCCCAGGTCCCATTCTGCTGGACAGCTTTCCAGCCAATCTTCCCCAACCCTGTATTATTGCATGGGGTTGTTGTGGTCCAAGTGCAGGACCCAACACTTGGCCTTAAAAATAAAAACTCTATTGCTATTCATTGGAACATACTGACTCAGATTGGAGTTCATTGCATTGAAAAATGTAAAATCAAGTTTATTATTTAAATGCATCCCACTTTCCGAGTAAAGACAAGAGTTCCTGTTTGCTAAGTTGAACCTCTAACATAACTATGAGACAGAATGGAAATACTTTGTATATGCCACCAAGCTGTCATTTAAGCTGACAGTCAGCAACAATAACCAGTAAACTACAGTCTTCAGGTTGTATTGAAAATACATACAGGTATGTACATCAGCAGAGGATATGCCTTTTATGCCTTTTTGCACTTAAAAAAAAGTATTGATATTATATTTATACATTTTTTATTTCTAAGAAATAAATCTGATTAGATGTAGAGACAAACAAAACAAAACAAAAAAAACAAAACCAAAAAACCCCAAACAAACAAAAAACCAAACCAAACCAAACAAACCAACAAAACAGCCCAAACAAACAAACAGCAAGAAAAACAAACAAACAAAAAACAAACAAGCAAACAAAAACAAACAAACAAACAAAACAAACAAAAAAGAAGAAAACTGTTTGGTGTTCAGCATAAAACTGAATGCAGCCCTAAATCAAATTAGTGCTCCTGTAAGATCAATCTGTAGAAGTTTTGGGGAAAAAAATACACTAAAACGAAACAACTTTTATTTTAGCACCTCTTGCAGATATTCACAGTTTCTTTTGAAAACTGCCAATTAGAACAGTTGCAGTTTTAACATACACTCAGTGGGGAAAGCAAAGCTCACTGGCAACAGAAAAAATAGCTTAGGCCTCCGTAGAAACCCCAGGAGTTAAAAATAGAGCTACACTTTCCTATATTAAAAACCTGACATTTTTAGCCAACTCTTAAAAACCAAATCCCATTAGTGTTTCTTAGAAATGGCAACTTATAAGACATCCATGCCATTACATGCCATGTAATTTTACTATACAGTATAGCTGACTAATGCCTTAACCAGCAGCAGTTCAACTATGTCTGTAGCTAATGGAACTGACAAAGACTGTGCAAGTATCAGACAGTGTTTCTTATAGTATCTCACAATCAATGTTTTGATGTAAAATTATGTCAGAAATTTCAAAACCAGACAACCTAGATCCAGTTTTAGAAAACCTGTAGTATGTTCAAAGTAGCAAATCCTAACACAGCCTTAGCCCTTGTGTTCTTTTGCCATCTGCCAATCTTCCTCCACAATTTGATAAAGATTTTTTTCTCCCTTCTCTTTTATCAAAAGATGATAAGAATTACTTAGAAAACCTTGAAAATCGTCTTTGCTTCTCTCCCACAAATTTATGGGTTCGACAGCTGTTACTTTGTTTCCCATGAAATTGACTGCATATTATAAAGCAAGAAAAAGGGTTTCTAGTCAAACAGTGTGTACAGTCAGCTCAGAAAGCCTTACTACTATATGATCAGTAGGCTAACAGAGAACTACTGTAGGATCAATGGAGGTATTTTGACAAAACATATTTTTCTCTTCCTGTGTTTCTTTACCCTGTGCTCTCCACATGAGCTTCTTTACTCTGTTATCATAAATCTTAACTGTAAAGAGAAAAATCTCTGAGCATGGTTTTTGCCAGCTCACCCACATTATCCTTCCCATTTTTATTTCCAGAATAATACCATTCCCTTTTTATTATTTGTCTACTGCAGTGCAGCTTCCATTTAAAATCAGGCATACAAAAAGCATGAAGTAGGCATGTGGACAATAAATGTACATAGCAATCTAGTAGTAAATTTGGTCATTAATATTGTCAATTTTTTTATTATGGACACAGATACAAAGAACTAGTTAATGACATTCCAAAATGGTAGTTTACTAATAGGTAAAACAGAAGATATAACTCGTAAAAAGGCAAGCACAGGACATTTGCAGCATAACCTGTTTCATTGCATGCATGACACATGGTATTACAAGTACTTGTTTTTATATGTTTTGCATCCCTAATTTCAATAGGTCTCTTCCATACACCCAAGCTGATTTTGAATATTCACTGTTAATAAAAAAATACAAGACAGAAAAATAAAATAGTTTCCCCTGTGTTATCCCTACAAAGTTAAAAGGGGTTAACAGTTTCTTTTGAAGAGTTTAAGGTAAGAATATTGTATAGATGGTACAACTTTTAGAAGGGTTTTCAGCCATGAAATGAGATCTTTCCAGAGGAAATTATTATTAACTGCCTAGAAGTAGTTCTGTCAAGGCCAGGACAATTTCTGCTTCTCGTTTCAAAGGAAATGCTGAGGACCTTCCAGAGCTACATAGAGAAAACCCCTGTATTTTTAAGAAAAAGATTACTAAGTGCAGTGGAGGGCACAAAGAGGAGCAGATTAAATGTTTTTCTTTGGGCTGGTGAATAATTCAATTTCTCAGGCTTGGCCAAGAACAGCTCAGTGTGTCAGTGGCTTCATATGGCACAAAGTAAACCAAAACCACATCAAACCACTCCCAGTTACAGAAACCATTGAAACTATGGGGAAACATATGCTACGATCCAGCCTCAGTCTCCATGCTGGCAGCAAACACTGGCTGGCAAAACATGGCAACCACCTGAGCCTCAGATACAATTTAATCTCTAACAGCATCACTGATGAGGTAAGTCCAAAAGAATATTATCTAAAATAGCATGCATACTGTAAATCAACACGAAGAATTAGGAAATACGGCTGTCACGGTTTGGCACTGAGTTGGAACACTCTCGATTCACCCCCCTCTCTCTCCTCCCCTAAGGTAGGGAAAGAGGGAGAAAAATGAGAAAGAGAGGCTTTCTGGGTTGAAAACTGAAACAGATTGATTTTAGTTATTAGTGATAAGGAAATACATATATATATATTTTTGTAAAGGGCTGTGCAACACCCGATCCCCTCCCTCCTCCCCCAGCAACTCTCACAGCAACTCTTCCTCCTGGTGACACCCAGCTGAAGGGGGGAGTGTCCGGGCACACAGACGGATGTCGGCTTTAAAGAAAAAAATGAAAAAAAGAAGAGAGAGCCAAAGAGAGGGCGATAGAAGCAACAGTAAGCAGAAAAGTGAGTGGAAAAGGAAACAAAAGGCTTGACTTCCATGTTGTCTTAACCTATTCTGAAAGCCAAATAGAGAAAATATTATGGGAAGGGAATATTCTGATTTGCTGATCCTGCCTTCGGTCTAATCTGCTCCCCTGTAGGGGGGGAGGCTGCAGACAGGCAGAAGTGACCTTGGTTATTATCAGTCCACTGGCACTGCTAAAATGTTCACTGAAAGAAAAAAAAAATTAGCAAAGAGCTTTAAGCTGGCTCAAACCAAAATGCCAGAAGAAGTTTTTGAGAAAGGTAAAAAGATAATCCAGATTCTTTTGAGAGCTGGTTTTGCTTTCAGTAGTAGCAAGGTCAAAGGATCTTCATGAGAAATCCAGTTTCTGGGAATTAGATGGCAAGATGGACGTCGCCAAATTCCAATGGATGTGATTAACAGAAGTGCAGCTATAGCCCCACTGACCACCAAAAAGGACACTCAAAACTTTTTAGGAACAGTCGGTTTTTGGAGGATGCATATTCCTGAGTATAGACACATTGTGCAACCTCTTTACAAGGTGACCCGGAAGAAGAATGACTTTGAGTGGGGTGCCGACCAACAGGATGCTTTTGAGAAGATTAAAGATGAGATTGTGCATGCGGTGGCCCTTGGACCAATTCAAACAGGTCCAGAGATCAAAAATATACTCTACAGTGGAGCCAGGCACAATGGCCCTACACGCAGCCTCTGGCAGAAAGCACCAAGGGAACTCATGCTCATCCCCTGGGATTTTGGAGTAGGAGCTACAGAGGTTCCGAGGCCAATTACACCATAACTGAAAAGGAAACACTGGCAGCATATGAAGGAGTTAGAGCTGCTTCGGAAGTGATCGGTACTGAGGCGCAGCTCCTCCTGGCGCCCCGATTACCGGTACTGCACTGGATGTTCATGAGGAATGCTCCTCCTATGCATCATGCCACTGATGCTACCTGGAGTAAATGGATTGCTCTAATCACCCAGCAGGCTAGGATAGGGAACCCAAATCGTCCTGGGATTGTGGAAGCTATTACAGACTGGCCAGAAGGCACACATTTTGGAATGCCACCTCAAGAAGTGGTGAAACGAGCCAAAGAAGCCCCACCATATAATCAACTTCCTGAGGCTGAAAAACAATATGCTCTGTTCACTGATGGCTCCTGCTGCCTTGTAGGGGGGTCAATCAAGAGTGTTCCAACTCAGTGCTACCATGAAGACATCTACATGTTCCTATGTAATATTGATTATAATAGATCAGCTCCTGTCACAGATACAATGAAAACAAAAATGAGCAATGGAGATTAGAAGAACAAAGCACTCATGCCTTATTATGATACAGTGATATTACAAAATTGCAATAATTCAAACATTAAATAGCCCAAGATGCCAGCATCTAATTGGTTCACAAAAAGGGGGAAAAAAAAAAACAACGCATTTTTTCTCAAGCTTACTTACCTGACTGACTAAGACTAAGTAAGGCACCAGAAGCAAATCCAGGTGAGGGAGCCTCTCCTAAGTTATTCTCAAGAGCTCCATGTTTCAACCTCTAGATTGCTTTCACTTCCCAGCTGCCCTGCACCTTTCAGTACGGTACACACTTAGCCGCAGCACTGCACTGAATGTAATGCATTGTGATGCTTTCATAGAAATAATAGTATTTTGGTCAAAAGTTAGAACAAAGGGATAGTAACCATACTGTACAAAGAACACAAACAGGTAATTATAATTCTCATAGTTTTTTATACATGTGTTTTGGTTTGAACCAGGGTGAAGCTCTTTGCCAACCCAGAGCCAAACCGTGACAACATGATCTTTTTCAGAAAAGAAATCCATACAAGTAGTAGCCACCTCAATAGTAAGACTGTCTTGCCATATTACTTTAGCGCAGGAAAAGATATAGCACATGCACGTATCTAAGCAGATAAAACATCATGGACTTTCTTTGTTGTTTATTTTGATTCATGCTAATTAAACATCTTCAACAGGATGCAATGAAAACTACTTAGCTCCAAGCTATAACCATTGCTTTTCAGAAGTAAGGCAGTAATAAATTCTATCAATGTTTTCACCGAAATTTGCTGTTAAAATATGCAGATAAAAGTTTGCAAGGAAGCAAGAGCAAGAGGGAATAGAAGAGGCAAACACAAGCAGGAACATAAATATGCAGTTTTTAATATGCTGTCCAGATTCTATTTTCTTTTTAAAGTGACCTCACCCTTGAGTGAGCACAAAGAATACAAGCTACTTGGCAGATGTAACAATATCTCTAACAAAACTAATAATAGCCAGATCTCGCTGCCTGTGTTTGACTGACAGTTCACTTACCTGCCTTCTCTTTTTTTTTTTTCTTTTCTCCAGTAACCACAAAATGTGTTAAATGTTTTGCACTGCGTGCTTTCCTTGGGTGTAAGTGCACACAGGCAAGAAACAATTTATCTGATTATATTACACGGAACAGGCTAAATGCTAGGCTTTTGTGAGTGGCCTGAAACCTAATTTGTGCAACCTGTGAACCGTGCAGTGGTACATGGTGCAGGCAGTTCTGCTCAACTTCTGACTTGCTTCCATCTCAATCCCCTGGCTATGGTTACATATTCTTATGTGCCTCATCTCAAGGTTAGGTATTTTCAAAGTACATTAGGCTGATAACAGCTGCTGATGAGTTAATGTGCTAACTTAATGACTTCAGCTAAAAGGATGGGCAAGACTCTTGTTTCAGGTCATATCATACATTTATACTTTTCACTTTGATTTTTTATTTCATTTGAGTAAGTATTGAACAAAAAAGAAATAATAATTAAAAAAACTCAAACTAAACCAACAAACCCAAAAACCAAACCAAAACAACCAAAGCAACAACAAAAAAAACCCCAAACAAACAAAAAAACAAAACCAAACCAACCAAACAAAAAAACCCCAACAACCCACAAACCAAAAGAAGCCAAAACAAAACAAAAATACTGAGGCAAAAATTCATCATATCTTGTGTTTTACCACAGTCATTAAAACTTTTACAAAGCTTTACATAATATGCATATTCTCTAGGTTTGAGCATTGGCAGCAGAAGTCATCTAGCATATGATACAGATATGTGTTTGTGTGCCCACAGATGTGTGTACATTTAGTGAGAGAGATATTCCACTGGAAAATGTTTTGCCTTTTCTAAATTTTAAGTCTGTAGTTTCTGTGAGAAATACAGAGTAACTATCTGTATAAAATAAAATTATCTACTAAGGTTTAATTTCTAGGCCTCCTAAAATTGTTATTAGATCATAATAGCAAACAACTGCTCAGTATTTTTTACAGAATATTCATGATTCTGCCACATAATTAGATATATGTCTGTGTACACATTTGTGTGATCTTCTACTACCCAAGCAAGTAGTTTATAACACACAACAGGAGGAGAATTTATTTTTACTTTTGTATAAGTGTGTTAGATAGTGTTGTGGGTTAACCCCAGCCAGTAACTAAACACTGAGCAGCAGCTTCCAAGTATTGGAAGGACGCTATGAAGTCTCCCCAGAGCCTTCTCTTCTCCAGGCAGAACAACCTCAACTGTCTCAGCCTTTCTTCATAGGGGAGGTGCGTCAGCCCTCTGGTCATCTCTGTGGCCCTCCTCTGGACCTGCTCCAGAAGCTCCATGTCTGTCTTGTGTTGGGGCTCCAGAAGTGGACGGAGTACTCCAGGACTTCAGGTGGGGTCTCACAAGAACAGAGTAGAGGGAGAAAATCACCTCCCTAGACCCGCTGGCCACACTTGATGTAGCCCAGGATACTGCTGGCTTTCTTGGTTGCGAGCTCATGTTCCAGGCTTACGCTGAGTTCTCATCAACAAACACCCCCAAATCCTTTTCCTCAGGACTGTTCTCAATACAGTCTCTGTCCAACATGTGCTTGGGGTTGCCCTGACCCAGATGCAGGACCATGCATTTGGCCTTGTTGAAATTCATAAGGCTGGCATCGGCCCACCTCTCCAGCCTGTCAAGGTCCCTCTGCACGGCAAGGCATACCTTCCCTCCAGCGTGTTGACCACACCACACAATTTAGTGTCATCAACAAACTTGCTGAGATGCACTCAATTCCACTGTCCATGTCACTGAAAAATATGTTAAACAGCACCAGTCCCAATACTGACCTCTGAGGAATGCCACTCGTCACTGGTTTCCATTTGGACATTGAGCCATTGACCACTGCTCTTTGAGTGTGACCAGCAAGCCTATTCCTTACCTACTGAGTAGTCCATTCGTCAAGTCTATGTTGCTCCAATTTAGATACCAGGATGTCATGAGGGACTGTGTCAAATGTTTTGCACAAATCTCAGTAGATGACATCAGTTGCTCCTCCCTTATCCACCAAAGCTGTAGCCCCGTCATAGAAGGCCACCATATTTGTCAGGTATGATTTGCCCTTAGTGAATCCACATCTGCTGTCACAAATCACCTCTTTATTTCACTTGTGACTTAGCATAGTTTCCAGGAGGACCTGCTCCATAATCTTGCTGGGGACAGAGGTGAGACTGACTGCCCTGTAGTTCCCTGAGTCTTCCTTTTTTTCCCCTTTTTAAAAATGGGGGCTGTATTTTCCTTTTCCAGACACTGGGTACTTCACCAGACTGACAAGACTTTTCGAACATGATAAATCTACTGATCCTGACTTTGAATGCTTTCATATACACTAAATACCGTTCAAATATACCAAACTGTTCTACAAACTCGTGAAAACTCATTGCAGTCAGGGCAAATTTTCATGCTCATTACAGTCAATTTTTGTTTAATTCTTTTCTCAAACTTTGTTCATAATCAAAGTAAGATAAAAGCCAAACAACAAGATAAGTTTGTTGCAAATTCCCTGAATAGAGCTATCTTTCTTTTAAAAAATAATGGAAATTTGTTAAACACAGCCTACGGCAGGTCCCACAATACCATGGATACTTTTGAAAAGCAAATAATAAGCTGACTCATTATCTATATCAAGAGAGGTATTGGTTGGTTGGGGTTTTTTGATGTTTGGGTTTGTTGTTTTTTTTTATTATTGGTGATTTTATTTGGATTTGTTTAAATAAAACCCAAAACTTTTGGCTGTGTGTCAGTACTGTTTCTTTTCCTTTTCTCCCTGATGATTGAAAAATCCTTAAGGTCATGCCATATTGACAAAATTAAATACAATCTACATACATAGATATCGATAGTGAGTTACAGACTTGACAAAAAATGTCAGAACAGCTATTAGTTTCTGCTTTCTAAGGTTCTCCTAAGAAACTTTGAAAGTTACAGATCAGCAGCATTCATAGTAAGCCCTATAGCTAATAATTAGTAGCTGTAAGGAGCATAACTTTGAGGTAATTTTGATGCCTGAGTCACATAAATACTGTGCAATTCTTAAAGTCTAAAGGAAATTTGATTTTCTGCTTCATAGGAAACACTGATACTTCCTATTAGTTTCCATCAGTTATTTGAATAAATGGGTACACATACAGGTTAATACATACATAGCTATGAATTTATATACTATAAATCTATAATTCTGAATAAAAATACAATTTTAGAAACACTTGATTCAAAAAGGGTGATGCATTAAGGTTGCAATTTTTAATCACAATTTTTCACAGTACAAAATGTTTGAATTTGGATTTTTGTTTTCTTTTGTTTGTTTGCTTGCTTTATGTTCTTTTCCAATTATATTGACTCCTGGGAGGCCTCAATCTATTTTAAATAAAGTACACTTGACACCCTGAAGAGACTACGTTTAGTCAAAATATTCCTTTTAATAGTTAACATCAAAATATGCCTTACAACAGTCACCTTTAACACCTCGAATATCTCTTTGAGAGATCCATTCCAGATCCTCACTGACAGAATTTCCAGTTTAAATTTATCCCAAACAGCTATTTTCCTTAGCATATTTTGTTATTTTTTCCTTCCTCATATAAAGAGAACGTTTAGATATATTTGTCTTGTTTTAGCTATGATAAATAAGGCATGCTTTCAGCCTTGCCTTGTGAAATAACATCTTCAGCTTCTTAGTCATCCTTTCTTTGCCCTTATTCCTGCTTAAAGTCATCATTCTTGTGCATGGTTCTTTGAAAAACCACATGCAGTATCTCAAATAAACTCTCATGAGGGTTTCCCTCCAACAGAATCCTAATGCAACCCATCATCATATTTTGTATTTCCCTAGGGAAAATTTTACTTCTGCACACACTGTGATTTCTGTCATAGGTTTACTATAGAAAATTCCCATTCAGCTCTAGTAGTCTATGGGACATATAACTCCTCTAGGGTACTACCTAGCAAACAGATTTTTTTCTGCAGGTTTTCTTAAAATATAAACATCCATTTTGCTGCTTGTTAGGATCAACCACACTCTGCCATTGGAGAGATTGGGTATTCTACAAATGTCTAAACTCTGTGTCATGACCAATCTATACATCACTACTTGTGGAGGGAAAAATTGATTTAGCTATGTGCAAGATCAAACTGTCATGGAGCTCATCTCGTCCAGGAGCCATACCAGGTAGTACCTTGCTCTGAATAGCCCACTAAAATTCTTTCCTCTTGCTGGAATCATTTTCTACTAAAAAAAAGATTCCAATTCCACCCACCCCAAACAACATATAAACAATAGGACCTGGAAGCTGAAGGCTGACATTATGGTAAATTTAGGGCACCCTCTGAAATTCCAAGTAGTAAAGTCCAGAGCATCCATCTGTTCTCTTTCAACCATTGGTTGAAGGAACAGATCAAGAGAGGAATCAGAGAAAAGGCAAACTGTGTAAGTCTGTATAACATAGGGCAGCGTCAGACTCTCTATAGCAAACTGTTCTTGCTCCCAGCACTATTTTATAGTTAATGTGCAGAAAAGGTGGCTAAAAGTCAGTGAAGATCAATCTCAATTCTGACCCCTTTATTCCCAAAAACAGATAGTAGAAATAGATTACAGCAATGAAAGAGTGAAACGTCTACTGGGTGGGTCAGGCACAATTTATGCTCCTCTATTTTGTTTCTTTCTTTATTTTATTTTTAATTATAGAATCACAGAATCACCAAGGCTGGAAAAGACCTTTAAGATCATCAAGTCCAGCCTATGACCAACACCACCACACCATCTAGACTATGGCACTAAGTGCCACATCCAGCTTTGCCTTGAACACATCCAGGGACGGTGCCTCCACCACTTCCCTGGGAAGCCCATACTAATGTCTAATGACTAAAAGCAGATAGAGTATGAATTTACTTCAAGAGAAATAAGCAGAAGTTGTTGAACAACAAATCGCAGCTGAAAAAGGATTGTCTCTCTACTGGCAATTCTCAGTAAGTCTTCTGAAGTAAAGGCAGGGCATATGAACACTCTAGTCATGAACTGTGCAATTTTTTGTCCATTTAAACAGTGACTGTGATAAAATGAGCATTTGCCTAGTCTGGAAGGAAGAATTTTCATTTGTTGACCATGTCAAATTTTTTCAGAGCAAAAAAGTGGCAGGTCAGAGTGTGAAATCTGAAACATAAAGAAGTTTCCATTTCAGAATGAAGATCATCTAATTTTTTTATATTTCTGAAAACACATACTTTTTAATACTCCTGATATGTAATAGGCTAATGAAAACTAATCCTTTATTATATATACATTATGCTTTCTGTTAAGAATGTAACAATTCTGGATATCCAGTTTTGAAAATTCAGTATTTTTTTTTATATTTACATGCTCATGCTTGCTTTTCAGATAGTCTGAGTGAAAAGGGCTTTGTATGCTATATATTTCTTCTTCAGAAGACAAACTACAGGTGTAAGCCCCATCTTCTATTCTGCCTGTAGTAGAATACCAAAGTTTTTCAAATAATTACAGAATCATAGACAGGTATGGTTTGAAAGGAACACTAAAGATAATCTAGTTCCAATACCCCTGACATAGGCAGGGACACCTCCCACCAGAACAGGTTGCTCAAAGCCCCATCCAACCTGGCCTTGAACAATGACAGGGAGAGGTCATCCACAGCTTCCCCAGGCAACCTAATCCAGGGTCTCACCACACTTGCAGTAAAGAATTTCTTCCTAATATCTGATCCAAACCTACACTCTTCCAGTTTAAAGCCATTCCCCCTCATTCTATCACTACTCCTTTTTTTAAAAGTCCATCCTCAGCTTTCCTGTAGCCCCTCTTCAGGTACTGGAAGGCTGCTATAAAGTCTCCCCGGAGCCCTCTCTTATCCAGAGTGAACAACCCCAACTCTCTCAGACTGTCTTCATAGGAGAGTTCTCTGATCATCTTCGTGGCCCTCCTCTGGACTCACTCCAGGAGCTCCGTGTCCTTCTAATGCTGAGGGCCTCACAACTGGACAGAGTACTCAAGAGGAGTCACATGAGAGTGGAGTAGAGAAGGAGAATCACCTCCCTCGACCTGCTGGCCGTGCTTCTTTTGATGCAGTCCAGGACACAGTAGGCTTTTTGGGCTGCAAGTGCACATTGCCAGCCCATGTTGAGTTTCTCATGAACCAACACTCACAAGTCCTTCTTCACAGGATCACACAGAATCACAGAACTACCAAGGCTAGAAAAGACCTTTAAGATCATCAAGTCCAGCCTATGACCACCACCACCACACCGTCTAGACTATGGCACTAAGTGCCACATCCAGCCTTTCCTTAAACACATCCAGGGATGGTGCCTCTACCACTTCCCTGGGAAGTCTATTCCAATGTCTAATCACCCTCTCCGTGAGGAAGTACTTCCTAATATCCAACCTAAACCTTCCCTGGAGCAGCTTCAGGCTGTGCCCTCTTGTCACTGGTTGCCTGGAAAAAGAGCCCAGCCCCCACCTGACTACAACCTCCCTTCAGGTAGTTGAAGAGAGTGATAAGGTCCCCCCTGAGTCTCCTCTTCTCCAGGCTAAACAACCCCAGCATCCTCAACCTCTCCCTATAAGACTTTCCCTCTAGTCCTTCCACCAGCCTTGTTGCTCTCCTCTGGACCCACTCCAGAACCTCAACGTCCTTCTTGAAGTGAGGGGCCCAGAACTGGACACAGTACTCAAGGTGAGGCCTCACCAGTGCTGTGTACAGGGGGAGAATTACATCCCTACTCCTGCTGGCCACACTATTCCTGATACAAGCCAGGATGCCATTGGCCTTCTGGGCCACCTGGGCACACTGCTGGCTCATGTTCAACCGGTTGTCAACCAGCACTCCCAGGTCCCTCTCTGCCAGGCTGCTCTCCAGCCACTCTTCCCCCAGCCTTTAGCATTGCCTGGGGTTATTGTGGCCAAAGTGCAGGACCCTGCACTTGGTCTTGTTCAGTTTCATGCCGTTGGCCTCAGCTCATTGATCCAGCCTGTCCAGGTCCTGTTGCAGCTTCTTCCTACCCTCCGGCAGATCAACACTCCCCCCCAGCTTGGTGTCATCTGCAAATTTACTGAGGGTGGACTCAATCCCCACATCCAGGTCGTCAATAAAGATATTGAATAGGACTGGGTCCAGTACTGATCCCTGGGGGACACCGCTGGTCACCGGATGCCAGCTGGATGCAGCTCCATTCACCATCACTCTCTGGGCCCGGTCATCCAACCAGTTTTTGACCCAGCAAAGGGTGCACCTGTCAAAGCCATGGATTGTAAACTTGTCCCCCACATGTCCAACAAGTGGATTTCATAAATGGCAAAACTTCAAGGCAAATCTTTATCTCTTATACAGTTTGCAACACTGGATGTGAATTTTTCAAGTAATCCTAATTTTTTTTTTCAGAACTAGCTTCATATAATTGCCAGAAGGGCAGAGGTAGGGTTCTTCAATAGATCAGATTTTTGAACAGTCACACAGAAGTAGAAAATCACGGCTAATGTCTCCTCTGCTGCAGGACAGTTTATGTCACTTCTTTCAGGATACCATTTCAAGCAGTTATCACAGAAACAAGAGAAAAAGTGAGGGGATGGCTAGACATCTCAATTGCTCACCATCACTGATTCACCTAGTAAAGATAATGAAAATATTCACACCAAGAGGGATATCTTCCTATAGGAGAGCACTTCTTGTCCTGACCAGCAGACAAGTGTGCCTAGAATATCTTCAGATTGTGTAAGTGATTTATAAAAGATGAATTACTCCACTATAATAAAAGACAGACCTCCAAGTCCTCTTAAGTGAGAGGACATTCAGTTCAATCTATTCTTTGTCTGATCAGAAGGACTATCTGTCCTGGGTTTAGCCAGGATTAAGCTAATTTTCCTTTTACTGATTTTTTTTCTTCAGTAAGCTTTCTTTTAACTAGGAGCAAGTGTTCCAGCTAGTGGACTGATAACACTGGAATGTTTATATTTCTGCTGAGACAGGAAGGTCAGTTTGTTCTACTCAGTGAATCTGCCACTGCAGATGCTACTGAGGGCAGGAGAATTGTATCTATGACCCCCCCCCCTGTAGGGGAGCTGGACTAGACAGACAGCAGAATTGACCAAAGGTATTCCATTCCATATATCTACGTAAGCTCCAAGGAAGGTCAGAGATCACAGAAGACAACTTCCTTCCTGCTTTTTCTTCCTTTCTCTTCTATCCATGGCCAGCGTCCGGGGAGGACTCCATTCATCCATCACCATCGACCCCTAGGCTCTGACCTCATAACCCTCATAACCCAGCTCCTGTCTGCTCTGCCCTCTCTCCTGCCTGTGGGCTGGGAGATTTTGGGACTGCTCACAGCTAAGGAGAGTGCCGGGGGAGTTGCTGGGGGTGGGGGGAGGCAAGAGGCTTTTGCACATTCCTGAACATACTTTTACATAATTGTACATATAATTAAAGCTGTCTAGTTTTCAATCCACCTAAGTCTCTCTCCTTAATTCTCTCTCTCCTTCCCTACCTGGGTGGGAGGGGGAGGGGATTGAGAGCTTGATGTCTCTGTTTAATTGCTGATCCTGAGTCAAACCTTGACACTATCACACAAGAGTTTACACCAAAAATAAACATTTTGGTTTGTATCACCCTGCCCTAATCCCAAAAGCAACCTGAGTTTCCTTGTCACTTTTCCCCTACTTGAGATTGTGAAATATTTCAAATTCAGTCAAACCAAATCTCTGCTTAAGCTTTCTGCAGTCCAGTTACCAAACTGACAATTTATACAGCCCTTCTTTTCACCTTTCCTTCACCCTCTTTTCATTCCATTATTCAGTCTTATCCATAACCTCCATCAAGACATAGACTAAATACATTAACAGAAAACAAAGGGAAGAAGATGAAGAAAATAATTGGAAGCTTACTGGAAAAAGAAAAGCTGTGAACAAAGAGAAAAGCAGAGGGAAAGTGGGAAGAGTGGAGAGGAAATGTGGTATTAAGAGCAGTGCTGGAGGAGCAAGTTAGTGAGATAGGGTTGTGGGAAGCTGAATGAGTGACAGAAATGCAGACAACAGCAGAATAGGTCACTAGATGGTAGCAAGTGGGAGAAAAACTTAGTTCAAAGACAGCTAACTAACCCAGGCATAGTTAACACCAAAAAAAGCAAGATTAAAAAAAAACCACCTAAGTTTTTAAATACTAAGCATATGGAATTTTAAATACAGAAGTTCATATATACAGTTATAAGAGAAAAGCAGATGGGATCAGGGGAAATTAACAATGACCTAAGCAGTTGGAGACCATATCAGTGAAGGTTTTTAACACCATACATCCACAAAGTTTTACACTGTCAGGCATACAACCTGAAGACTTTCAGAACTGAAAGCTTTGCATAGCAAGTGCCATATTCATTCACCCACTGCTGCTCTAGAATGGAAGTGTAGGTGCTGTTATCTGGGACAGATGGCATTGCAGCGACCTCACAGAGGTGATGATTTTCTGATTATATTTCTTTTTCTCTTAGAAAACTAATATATTGACTACCCCACAGAAAAGGAGCAAGAAATTGATCTTTGCAGCAGCAGGTGGCTTAACTGGCAGATATCAGTGGTGCCTCCTTTGATGATTTTGAAGAATCCTGCTGACAGGATCCCAAAGCTGGTTCCCTTGACAACCACAGATGATGCATGACTGTATTATGTTTGATTCCCCAAACTTCATTTCAGCTCCTCCCTGAGACTTAGTTCTTGTTTGTTTGTCAAGTCAGTCTCTCTAAAAAGCATGTTCCAGTGAAAGACTTATAAAATTAATCCTCCGCCTATTTCTGAGCAAGATATGTCTTTTCACTCATAGAGATTTTCACTTGCAATAAAAAAAATCAGATTGGGCTCCTTTCCAGATTTTACTGCCAGGGCAAGTAATGCTCTTCCCAGGAAGGCTAAAAGAGAATTTGTCACAAGAGTGCAAGTTACCCACCACAGCCCGTCAGGTGGAAGTGACCAACTGGGGAAGGAACAACAGATTAATATTGATCTTCTGTAAAGTGGAAAATGGAATTTAGACAATGTGTCTTTCAATCTAGGTTAAAGAACCAAGCATAAATCTGCTCAGGGTGTGCTTTAGGCTATGGAATATGGGATCTAATTAGCAATTAAGATACCACTGTGATAAAAAGAGAATGCAAACATTAACGAATATCAGACAGCCATCCAGGATACAAATAACAATATGATCCTAGAGGAGCACTATTTCATTGAGGCAAATCAGTTTTAATGCAATATTACTGCACTTACAAACGTGCAAGATAGAGCCATATTAAATTGGGGCATAAAGTATACTTCTCCATTCATAACACACGTGCAAATGCTACAAGGCAAATGTAGAGGATGGGGAATATTGTTAAGTGACTCATCCTGACTTCACGGAGAATGAAAGTATTATACACAAATTTAAGTACTTACACCCAGAGATGGCATTTTAGAGGATGCAGAAAGAAGGATATAGCTTTAGAGAAGCTGAGTTCTGTAGATGTATTGCCTTTTTGAGGTTTTCTTATTGTTGTTGCTTTGTCCTCCCTGCCCACTACAAACACTGGAATTAGCTTATTCTAGGCTTGACACACCCCACAATGCTGATGGCTTTCTTTACCATGAGGGCACATTGTTGGCTAGGGTTTCTGATTATTCTTCCCCAGGTATAGGACTTCATGAACTTCATGGCAGACCGCTGTGCTCATTTCTTCAGTCTCTAGGCACCTCTGCAGGGCTGCACAACCATCTGGTAGGTCTCTCAAGCATTCCTCTGTGTGTGGGGTCATCAGTGAGCTTGCTGAGGGTGCTCTCTGTCCTATCATCTAGCTCATTAATGAAGATATTAAGCAATATTAGACCCAGTATTGACCACTGGTGAACACCACTAGAGACTGGCCTGCAGCTGAGCTTTGTGCAAATGATCACAACCTTTTCAGCCAAGCAGTTCAGCCAGCTCTCAGTCCCACTTCACTGCCCATTTACCTAGTGCATACTCCACCAGTTTACCAACTATGATACCATAAGAGACAGTGCTAAAGTGAAGTCAAGATAACCGATGTCCATGGATTTCCCTCATTCACCAAGCCAGTCATCTCGCCCTAGAAGGTTATTGTGTTATTTGGGCACAATTTTCCCCATGCAAATAGTCCATGCTGACTACTCTCAATCACCTTCTTGTCCTTCATGTGTCTGGAAATGGTATACAGAATCAGTTGCTCCATCACCTTCCCAAGGATCAAAGTGAGACTGACTGGCCTGTAGTACCTAAGATCCTCTTCCTCACCTGTTTGGAAGACAGAAGTGGCAATTTCTTCCTTCCAGTCCTCAGGAACCTTCCCTGATCGTTATGACTACTGAAAGACAATCCAGAGTGGCCTCATTGTGACACTGGACAGCTTCCTCAGCACTTGGTGGATGCATCCTGCCAGGCCCCAAAAACTTATGTACATCAGCCTGCTTATACATTCCCTAACCTGATTGTCCTGCATCAAGAGCAAGTTTTCCATGCTCCAGACTTTCCCACAGGTCTTCAGGAGTCAGGATTCTTGAGGCTTAATCTTAACAAAAAAGATCAACATGAAGATGTCATTGAGTACACTTTTCCAAGTGCTCTGTTACCAGCTCCCCTGCCCCATTCAGCAGTGTGTCAATATTTTCATTAGCCTTCCTTTTGTTGCTAATATACTTGTATGAAAGTCTTTCTTGTTGACCTTCATGTCTCTTGCCAGATTGAACTTCAGGTGGACTTCAGCTTTCCTAACCCTGTCTATCCAAACTAATACAGTGTGTCTATACTTCTGTATAACCTGACACCAATGCCATCTCTTGTACCCGTTTTTTTTACATTTAATTTTGTCAGGAGCTCTTTGTTCATTCTTTCAGGCCTCCTCACATCTTTGCCTGACTTTCTGCACACGAGGGTAGACCATTCTTCAGATTGGAGGATGTAGCCTTGGAAAACCAACCAGCTCTCCTATTCCCTGCTTCTTCTTTCCAGAACCATAACCCCCAGTATCCTTCCAAGCACATACTGAAGAGGCCCAAATCTCCTAAAGACAAGGTTGCACGATCCTACTTTTGCCTTGTTTCCTCCTTTCAGGATCCTGACCTCTACCACCATGTATTCACTGAAGCCAAGTCTGCTGCCCCAAACCGTCACATCCCTAAACAATTCTTTCTTGTTTGTAATAATCAGGTCCAGCAGAGCACTGCCCTTCATTGACTTTTCCATCACCTATGTCAGGAAGTTGGCATCCATGCAATCAGAAGCCTCCTGGGTTGCTTCTGCCCAGCTATGTTGTCCCTCCAGCAGATAAGCAGGTCATTCACGACCCTCATTCGGAACTGGGTTCTCATACCTTCATTGCATTCTAAACGCCCAGATGGTGGTTCCATAAAGGGATAGCAGTACTTTGTTCCATGAGACCCCACTGTCAGCAAGGCCAGAATTTTAAGAAAGCACATTGCTCCAAATTCCCTAGTGTTATATTCAGAGGCAATCCATCTAAGTTCAGGATTTTCCCTGATGTAGTAATTTATAATCCTGTTGTTTAGATACTTCATTAGTCAGTTATTTTATCCTCATCTGTGAGTTTAATAAGAACTGAAGGTCTTTTCTTCCATTAATTTTCCTATTTCCTTTTAAACCAGTTTATACTTTGGCATCTGCAACATCCTTTGGCACAGAATTCCACAACTTAATTAAGCATGGTTTGAAGTAGCACTTCCTTTGGTCCTTCTAAAAACTGTCATAATTTAATTTCATTTTATACTTTCCACTTCTTGCTTTACAATAAATCATTAATAATAATTCTCCATAATCTCTCTCATTATTTTAAATATATTTATTTAAATATGCCCCTTCAGATCTTTATCCAAGCTAAATGCTACTACTTCTATGTATCTTTATTCACTCTTTATATTTTCTCTTCTAGCTCTTCTATACCTCTGGTAATCTTTGTACCCACTTCTTACTTTTTCCAAATTGCTATATTGCATTTGAGATGAGAGTACTGACACAATGTAACATCCAAGATTTACCAGCATCACAAAGATGTATATGCTGAATTACAGCAGTGCATTTTTGTTTTCCCTTTCATGCATTTAAGAAAATTCCTACATTATTTTTTACAACCTCTGAACACTGAGTTGGTGTTTTAATAGCACTATGAACTCTTGCCCTGAGAGGTGAATGTTAATACAGTTTTTCAATGATGTAGTAACTAGGGTTGCCTTTCCTTTATGTGCCCTGAGTTTCACTGCCCTGAATTTCATCTGCCATTTTTTAATAAGTCACTGCTGCTTACTGGGGACTCGTATCAAGGATGTCACTGAAAGACTGCCAAACCTTGTGCATCTCACTGACTCTTATCTGCTCCTAACTTTTCCACATGGGCACCAGTGATACCGCCAGAAGCATGATGAAAACCATCAAGAAAGATTACAGAGCCCTGGAAGCTGGAATGAAGGACTCAGGAGCACAGATATTATTTTCATCAATCCTCTCAGTCAAATGAATGGGGCTGGAAAGGGCAAATCATATTGCAAAAATCAATAAATAGTTACAAGAGTGGTACCACAGCCAGGGCTTTGGCTACTTAGACTATGGGACTACCTTTGAGAAACTTGGTCACCTGGGGGCTGATGGGGTTCATTTCCCAGAGAAAGGAGACAGCAACTTTGGCCACAGGCTTGCCAATTTAGTAGAGGGCTTTAAACTAGAGTTGCCAAGGGAGTGGATACTCAATCCAACCCACAGCCACCACTTTGAGTCCAGTGCCAGTAACAGATGTCCTGGGCCTGGAGAAGGATCACAAGCCAAAAAGAGAACACCTGAAATAAAGGAGAATGTAACTGTAGCTGTTTTGGTTTGAGCAAGCTCTTTGCTGATTTTTTTTTTTTTCTTTCAGTGAACTTCTTAGCAGCGCCAGTGGACTGATAATAACCAAGGTCACTTCTGACTGTCTGCAGCCTCCCCCTGCTACAGGGGAGCAGATTAGACTGAAGGCAGGATCAGCAAATCAGAATATTTCCTTCTCATAATATTTTCTCTATTTGGCTTTCAGTATAGGTTAAGACATCTTGGAAGTCAAGCCTTTCGTTTCCTTTTCCACTCACTTCTCTGCTTACTGTCGCTTCTATCGCCCTCTCTTTGTCTCTCTCTCTTTTTTTATTTCCATTTTTCTTTACAGACGACATCCGAGGACCCCGTCCATGCGCCCGGACACTCCCCCCTTCAGCTGGGAGCCACCAGGGAGAAGAGTTGCTGTGAGAGTTGCTACGGGAGGAGGGAGGGGGTTGGGTGTTGCACATCCCTCTGCAAATATATATATATTCCCTTGTTACTAATAATTAAAATCAATCTGTTTCACTTTTCAACCCAGTAAGCCTCTCCTTCTCATTTTTATCCCTCTTTCCCTACCTTGGGGGAGGAGGGGGGGGCAGGGGTGAATCAAGAGACTGCCAACTCGGTGCCAAACTGACACAGTAGCCAAAAAGACAGCTTCAATGGAGGCCCAAATTAAATGCTTTTATGCAAATGCACATAGAATGGGAAAAAACAAGAGGAGTTAGAAGTGTGAGCATGCCTATGATGGCAGCAAGCTCACTACCATGGACTTCAGAAGAGCAGAATTTGACCTCTTTAAGGATCTGATTGGTAGGGTACCATAGGATGAACCCCTGGAGGGAAGAGAAGCCCAAGAAAGCTGATCAATATTCAAGGATCACCTCCTCTAAGCACAGGAGCAATGCATCCTAAAAAAGAGGAAGGCAAGCAGAAAGACAGGAGGCCTTCAGAGATTAACAAGGAGCTTCTGGACACACTTAGATGTAAAAAGAAAGGCTAAAGAGGGGAGAAGCAAGGACAGGTAGCTTGGGAGAGATACAAAGAGATTGTCTGAGCAGCCACGGATCAGGTTAGGAAAGCTAAAACACAGATAGAATCAAATCTTTCCAGGGACATCAAGAAAAATAGGAAAAGTTTCTATAGGTACATCAGTGATAAAAGGAAGATTAGGGAAAATGTGTGCCCACAATATAAAAAGGACATCTAGCTATTGGAAAGTGCCCAAAGGAGACCTACGAGGATGCTGAAGGGTCTAGATGGGCTGTCTTATGAGGAGCAGCTAAGGTCACTTGAATTATTCAGCTTGGAGAAGAGGAGGCTGAGGGTTGACTTCGTTGCAGTCTATGGCTTCGTCAAGAGGGGAAGACATGAGGTAGGTACCAATCTCTTCACTCCTGTGACCAATGACAGGACTCGGGGAAATGGCAGGAAGCTGAATCAGGGGAGGTTTAGGTTAGATGTCAGGAAAAGGTTGAGCACTGGAACAAGCTCCCCAGGGAAGTGGGCACAGCACCCAGCCTGCCTGAGTTCGAGAAGCATTTGGATTATGCTCTTAGGGACATGGTGTGATTCTAGGGGTGCCCTACACAGGGACAGGAGTTGGACTCGATGATCCTGGTGGGTCCCTTTCAACTCAGCATATTCTATGATTCTGTGATTCTCTTCAGAAGGAAACAGGAGACCTGGTCATGTGGGATAAGGCGGTGGGTGAGGTACCAAATTACTTTTTTACCTCAGCCTTCATCAGTAAGGGCTCTGACCACACCACCCAAGTTGCAGAAGACAAAGGCAGGGACTGGGAAAGGAAGATCTGCCCACTGCAGATTAAGAGCAGACTCGAGACCAGCCTGGAGAAGAGAAGGCTCTGGGGAGACTAAAACTGGAAGAGGGGAGATTTAGGTGAGACATCAGGAAAAAATGCTTCAGTGTGGGGGTGGTGAGACACTGGAACAGGGAAGTTGTGGATGCCCTCTCCCTGGAAGTGTTCAAGGACAGGTTGCATGGGACCTTGGACAACCTATTCTAGTGGGAGGTGTCCCTGCCCATGTCAGGGGGGTTGGAACTAGATAATATTTGAGGTCTCTTCCAACCCAAACCATTGTATGATTCTATGATTCTGTGATTGAGATATGAAGGTAGTGAAATAATTTTGCAGCTCCTCAAATTTGGTTTTTGTTTTGACTGTAACATATATTTTTGTATCCTCTAAGTTTTGTAATCTAATTGTTCATCACTTTTCCAAATAATTTTTAATAAATTGAAGAGGATTTTTAGCTTCTCTTATCTGTTGAATAAGAGTAATTTTGAACTGTATGTTCACCTGTCCGCATGTATTGTCTTTCACCTTTTATAATTACTATATTTTATCACTGGCTGCACCTCTGTGTTTAGACAAAGCCCCTCCTTTCTGTATTGTCTTCATTTTTCAAAAAAAGTTAGGTCTCTACTTTTAACATGACAACTTTCTTCCCTATATAACTTTTTTTTGAGGAACTACACTAGGGACTCTTATCGTCTCCTTAACAGCTTAAACTTTGTTTCTAAAACCTCTCTCCTGCCTCATCTCATCTCACTACTGATACAGAGGGTCATGGCAAGTACCTCATACTTGAGAGAAAGTCACTATGTGGTCCTCAGTAACACCTGAGTGAGTACATAGAAAATCAATCTGATCACTGCCACAATGTGATTATCAGTTAAACTCTTACTCTGCCTTAGGGTATCCTCAGCACAGAAAATTTTTGCCTGGTACAAACATTAATTGTACATTCTTCTTTAGTTTGATTGTGTCTACCTCACGTACTCTTTCACTGTTGCTAATAGTTTAGAAGTAAAAGTGTACTATGACAGAGTCCTATATGTTGAAAACATACCTGCTTTATTTTCTGAGCTCCAGTAAGGGAACCATAATGGCACAAGCATCAGTATTTTTTGAAGAACACTTTTATGTACTAGATGGAAAACGATGATATAGTTGCCATCACAGAAACGTGGTGGGATAACTCACACAGTTGGAACACTATGATTGATGGCTACCAACTTTTCAAAAGAAATAGGCAAGGAAGGAGAGGCGGTGGGATAGCCCTCTATATTAGGGAGAGATAAAACTGTCTAGAAATTAATGATGGTGATGACAATGTTGAGAGCTTATGGGTCAGAATCAAGGGAAAGGCTAATAAGACAGACATCATTGTGGGAGTCTGCTACAGACCACCCTACCAGGATGAAGAGGTGGATAAAGAACTTTTATAGACAGTTGGGTAAGATCTCACAATCTCTACGTCTCGTTCTCATGAGGGACTTCACCTTCCCAGATATCTGCTGGAGATACAATACAGCAGAGGGGGAACAGTCCCAAAGGTTCCTAGAGTGTGTAGGAGATAACTACTTGTCACAGATGGTGAGGGAGCCAACAAGGGGAAGGGCACTCCTGGACCTGCTGTTTGTTAATAGAGAAGGTCATGTGGGGGATGTAATGGTTGGAGGCCAACTTGGGCAAAGTGACCATGAAATGATAGTTTTCGATCTTTAGTGAAGCAAGGAGGGGAGTCTGCAAGACTGTCACCAGGGACTTCAGGAGAGCAGACTTTGGTCTCTTTCGGACCATGGTTTAGAGGGTCTCTTGGGAGGCAGTTCTGGAGGGCATAGGAGCCCAGGAAGGCTGGGCATACTTTAAGAAGGTAATCTTAGAGGCGCAGGTGCTGACCATCCCCAGGTCACAGAGGACGAGCAGACAAGGAAGGAGACCGGCCTGGCTGAACAGGGAGCTTTGGCTGGAACTCAGAAACAAAAAGAAAGTTTATGGTCTCTGGAAGAAGAGGACAGGCAACTTATGAGGATTACAAAGATGCAGTGAAGCTGTGCAGAGAGAAAATTAGAAGGGCCAAGGCCCAACTGGAACTAAACCTGTCCACTGTGGTGAAAAATAACAAAAAATGTTTCTATAAATATATCAACAACAAGAGGAGGGCTAGGGAGAATCTCCATCCTCCTTTGGATGCAAAGTGAAACACAGTGACCAAGGATCAAGAAAAGGCTGAGGTACTTAATACTTTCTTTGCCTCAGTCTTCAACAGTAGGACTAGTTGTTCCCTGGGCACACTGTCCCTTAAGATAGAAGACAGAGATGGGGAACAGATTAGGCCCTATGTAATCCATGAGGAAATGGTTATGTATGGACCTGCTTCACAAACTAGACACTCATAAGTCGATGGGGCCAGATGGTTTACACCCTAGAGTGCTGAGGGAGTTGGCAGATGTGGTTGCCAAACCACTCTCCATCATCTTTCAAAAGTCCTGGCTAACTGGGGATATCCCGTTGGACTGGAGAGAAGCGAATGTGACAACCATCTTCAAGAAAGGCTGGAAAGAGGATCCCAGTAACTATAGACCTGTGAGTCTCACTTTGGTGCCAGGGAAGGTCATGGAATGGATAATCTCAAGAGCCGTCATAGAACATTTAAAGTTCAACCAGATAATCAGGCCCAGTCAGCATGGGTTTGTGGAAGGCAGATCCTGCTTGACAAACCTGTCCTCGTTCCATGACAAGGTGACCGGCTTAGTGGATGAGGGAAAGGCTGTTGATGTAGTCTACCTGGACTTCAGTAAAATCTTTGACACTGTTCCCCATAACATCCTCATGGAAAAGATGGCTGCCCATGGTTTTGATGGGCATATACTCTGCTGGGTTAAACACTGGCTGGATGGCCAGGCCCAAAGAGTTGTGGTTAATGGAGTTAAATCCAGTTGGTGGCCAGTCACGAGTGGTGTCCCCCAGGGCTCAGTGCTGTGGCCATTGCTGTTTAACATCTTTATTAATGATCTTGATGAGGGGATCGAATGCACCATCAGTAAATTTGCAGATGACACCAAGTTGGGAGGGAGTGTCGATCTGCTGGATGGTAGGAAGGCTTTACAGAGGGACCTGGACAGACTGGATCAATAAGGCCAAATGTTGGGTCCTGCGTTTCGGTCACAACCACCCCAGGCAACCCTACAGGCTTGGAGAAGAGTGGCTGGAAAGCTGCCTGGCAGAAAAGGACCTTGGTGTATTGATTGAAAGTCGGCTGAATATGAGCCAGTAATGTGCCCAGGTGGCCAAGAAGGCCAATGGCTTTCTGGCTTGTATCCGAAATGGTGTGCCTAGCAGGACTAAGGAAGTAATCCTGCCTCTGCACTTGGCACTGGTGAGGCCCCACCTCGAGTATTGCATTCAGTTTTGTGCACCTCAATACAGAAAGGACATTGAGGTGATGGAGCAGGTCCAAAGAAGGGGAACAAAGCTAGTGAGGGATTTGGAAAACATCCCCTATGAGGAATGATTGAGGGAGCTGGGGCTGTTTAGTCTGGGGAAGAGGAGGCTGAGGGGAAACCTTATCACTCTTTATAAATACCTGAAAGGAGGTTGTAGTGAGAGTGGGGTTGATCTCTTGTCACTGGTGACTGATGACAGGACAAGAGGAAATGGGCTCAAGTTGCATCAGGGGAGATTTAGTTTGGATATCAGAAAAAACTTCTTTACAGAAAGGGTTGTTAGGCACTGGAACAGGCTCCCCAGGGAGGTGGTTGAGTCACCATCCCTGAATGAGTTTAAAAGTCGTCTGGATGTGGAGCTTGGGGACATGGTTTAGCAGTGGGTCATCAGAAATAGGGTAATAGGGTTAGGATAAGGTTGGACTCGATTATCTTAAAGGTCTTTTCCAACCTGAACAATTCTATTATTCTATGCCATAAGCAACCAGGCCCTTGTCATGCTCCATGCAGAGAAGTATGAGCCTTCCTTCTCCCCTCCACAAACATGCATACTTTTTTCAACTTCTATATGGACTTCCTTCTACATTTAAATTTGGAGAGGGACAGAGGAAGAACAGACTGAAAACAATAGCTTGTTGATTACTTGGTTATTCTTCTTTTAAACCACCAAATTTCCCCTTTCCTCTGCCTGTCTCTCTCCCTTCAAAGGTTAGTACACTTGGCCTACCCAAGTCCCTCCTCCCCAGCTCTCCTAAACATTGGCTTACTCAGTTTTATAGCTTCACTAGTGTTAGGGTTGAATAGTTCATAAGCTTTCTAGCCAGCAGTCTTCACAGCCACTCTGATAAGCCTCTAGTGGCTGCAGCTAAGAGGAAGTACCAATCTTTTGTTCATGCACTTGTGGACAGGGATTTAAAATTAAATGTACGGTCTAGAACACACTTGGCAATGATTTTTCCTTAATACAGAACAGTAGGTGTGATTGGGCACAAATCCATGCATTTTATGACAAAGTGAGAAAACATCCGACCGCATGCTGAAGTACCATATGCCATTTATTTCACTTGGATACTGATAAAACTTTAAAAATTAGCAAAATAAAACTTCATCTTATTAACCAGTATCTCAATGTCATCCCAAATACCAGCTATATCATAAATCAACACAACAGCATCAAATTCCTAGCAGAGCTGCCACAAAGATAGAAAATAAGTATCGCTGCTGTTGCATGTTGTCGCTGCTGCTGCCCCGCTCCACTAGGGAAGAAGTCAAAGCACACCAAAAAAAGCTCATTAATTCCTACTCCCAATTCCTTTCAATATAAATTACCATATTTCATGCATTGTATAACCTTTGTCCTATAGTGCCTTACATAGTTAACACCAAGAGCATATCGATATGGAGAAGTCATATCCCTATGGTAGAAGTAATAAAATGAATGTCAATTAGTCTAACAGAAGATTTGTACTTTTCAATTCCTAGTAGCTTTGTCAATTTGTATTTTCATTCTCCTCTGTCATTTTTGCTCCCTTACTGACTTTTGAAATCAACATTTTTTCCCCCTTTGTCTTGAACTTGTTTGAGACTAAATAAGTTTACACACTTGATCTCTACTGTGCATAGTATTTAGGGTTCCTAATCTTTGACATTTCAAGAGTTTTCCAAGTTACAGTCAAGCAAAGAACTCTTCAGATACCTGCTTTGACACCATTTCTGTTTCTCAGTGACAGCACACAGTCTGCCAGGCTTAAAACCCACAGTACACATATTTCAATCAAGAGGAAGGGTATTTTAAAATGTACATTCATGTATACAGCAAAAATTGAAAGCAAGACAGTTAAAGAGAAGTCTGTGGAACAGACTCCATGTTGCTTGTTGCTTTTTCATTTCATCACATCACAAATAGAAAGTAGTTTGAAGTAAATTGCATTTATAGAGCTGAGGACATATTATAAAATTAAAAAATTGACAAAGAGCATTACAGAATCCATCAAAAGACAGTTGCTGATAAAGAGCAGCAGTGTTAAGTAGAATTCTGTAGATCTTGATTTTAGTGTTTTATATATCTTCACTAGTTTTAAATAGATTCTGTGTATATTTGCTTCTGACAAATGGATATGGATTTGAAATTAATCTCTATTTTCTTCTCTATTCCACAGCGGGGATCTCTAACATCAAATTGATTTCCAATATGGAAAATAATACCATGATAAAACCAAACCAACAATTCAAAATACAATTGGTAACTTATTCTTTGCACTTCCCTTGTACTCAGCCTTAATTTAGATTAAGAGAGAAGTTGTCCACTAAGAAAAATCAGTTAATTTGGTAAAGGTAAGGAGGAAAACAAAACAAACAATTTCAGCTATGCTTGTGCCAGATAGAGACATTATTAATGAATAATCAATAGTGGTAAAAAAAAGATAAATAAAACCCCCCTAATATTTGCATAGCTGCTGTCTCAGACAAGTTCAATAATCCATTTCCTTCTTATCTGCATGCTAGCCAACCCATATCTAAAGAACGTGAAAGTGTGCAAGTCCATGGGACAAGGTTACCCACCTAGTTGACCAAGGGAAGCCAGTTGATGTCATCTTTCTGGATTTCAGAAAAGCCTGTAGTTCACAGTATCCTTCTAAACAAAATGTCCAGCATCCAGCTGGACAAGCACATAATACATTAGGTGAGTAATTGGCTGATGGGATGAGCTCAAAGAGTCATAGTAAATGGGGCCACATCAGGCTGGCAACCGGTCACTTGCAGGGTCCCACAGGGATCCATCTTAGGGCCAGTACTCTTTAATATCTTCATAAATGACTTAGATGCAGGCCTATTTATTAAGTTCACAGACGACACTAAATTGGGAGGAGCAGTTGAAACTCTCGAGGGCAGAGAGGTCCTGCAGCAGGATCTGAACAGATTAGTGAGCTGGGCAATCGCCAATCGCATGAATTTTAACAAGGAGAAGTGCTGATTTTGCACCTGGGACACAGTAACCCTGGTAAAAGTCTGGTGAGCGAGAGGCTGGAAAGCATCCCTGTGGAGAGGGACCTGGGGGTTCTGGTTGACGGCAGGTTGAACATGAGCCAGCAGTGTGCCCTGGCAGCCAGGAGGGCCAACCGAGTCCTGGGGTGCATCAAGCATGGCATAGCCAGCCAGTCAAGGGAGGTGATTGTCCCATTTTACTCTGCACTGGTGCGGCTCCATCTTGAGTACTGTGTGCAGTTCTGGGCACCACAGTACAAAAAGGATATAAAGCTGCTGGAGGGTGTCCAGAGGAGGGCCATGAGGTTGGTGAAGGGTTTGGAGGGGATGCAGTATGAGGAGCAGCTGAAAGCACTTGGTCTGTTCAGCCTGGAGAAGAGGAGACTGAGGGGAGACCTCATTGCAGCTTATTGCTTCCTCACTAGGGAGGGTAGAGGAGCAGGCACTGACCTCTTCTCTCTGGTGACCAATGATAGGACCCGAGGGAATGGTAGGAAGATGTGCAGGGGGGAGGCGTAGGTTGGACATTAGGAAGGGATTCTTCCCCCAGAGGGTGGTGGAGCACTGGAATAAGCTCCCCAGGGAAGCAGTAATGGCCCCAAGCCTGACAATATTCAAAAAACATTTGGACAATGCCCTCAGGGACATGGTATGAACCTTGGGCTTGTCCTGTTCTGGGGCAGGAGTTGGACTTGGGGATCAGGGCTGTCCAAGGAGGTGTTTGAGCCACCATCCCTGGATACATCTAAAAAGACAGATGTGGTGCCAGGGGACAGGGTTTGGTGGTGGACGTGACAGAGCTAGCGTAGTGGTTGGACTTGATGATCTTGAAGGTCTTTTCCAAGCAGAATGATGATACTATGATACTATGACTTTGTGAGATCTATCTGTGGATTGTGAGGGAACTGCCAGATGAAGTTGCAAAGCCACTATCCACGATATTTGAAAAGTCATGGCAGTCTGGTGAAGTTCCCACTGACTGGAAAAGGGGAATCATAACCCCCATTTTCGAAAAGGAAAAGAGGGACGGCCCAAGGAACTACAGACCAGTCAGTCTTACATCTGTGCCTGGCAAGATCATGGAGCAGATCCTCCTTAAGGCTCTGCTAAGGCACACAGAGAATGAGGAGGTGGTTGGTGGCAACCAGCATGGCTTCACCAAGGGCAAATCATGCCTGACAAATTTGGTGGCCTACTTTGATGGGGCTACAGCATTGGTGGACAACTGAAGAGCAAATGATATAATCTACCTGGACTGATACAAAGCATTGGACAATGCCCCACATGACATCTTAGTCCCTAAATTGGAAAGATATGGATTCAATGGATGGACCACTCAGTTGATAAGGAACTGGCAGGCTAGTCACACTCAAAGAGTAGTGGTAAACAGCTCAATATCCAAGTGGAGGCAAGTGATGAGTGGCATTTCTCAAACATCAGTACTCAGACCAGTGCTGTTTAACCTCTTTGTCAGTGACATGGACAGTGCCATTGAGTTTGCTGATGACACCAAGTTGTGTGGTGTGGTTGACATGCTGGAGAGAAGGGAGGCCATCCAGAGGGACCTTGACAGGCTTAAGAGATGGGCTTGTACAAACTGCATGAAGTTCAACAAGGTCAAGGTCCTGCACCCATGTCAAGGTCAAGACCCAGGTCCTGCACCTGGGTCTGGACAATCCCAAACATAAATACAGATTGGGTGGAGAATGGATCAATAGCAGCCAGGAGAAGAAGGACTTGGGGGTGATGGTAGATGAGATGCTCAACATGAGCCAGCAATGTGCACTTGCAGCCCAGAAAGCAAATTGTGTCCTGGGCTGCATCAAAAGCAGTGTGGCCAGCAGGACAAGCGAGTTTATTCTCCCCTCTACTCCACTCTCATGAGACCCCACCTGGAGTCCTGTGTCCACTCCTGGAGCCCTCAACACAAGAACGACATGAAGCTCCTGGAGAGAGTCCAGACGAGGGTCACAAAGATGATCAGAGGGTTGGAGCACCTCTCCTATGAAGACAGGCTGAGACAGGTTGTTCAGCCTGGAGAAGAGAAGGCTCTGGGGAGACCTCATAGCAGCCTTCCAGTACCTGAAGGGGGCCTACAGGAAAGATGGGGAGGGACTTTTTGCAAGGGCTTGTAGCAAGAGGACAAGGAGTAATGGATTAAAACTGGAAGAGGGGAGATTTAGGTGAGACATCAGGAAAAAATTCCTCAGTGTGAGGGTGGTGAGACACTGGAACAGGTTGCCCAGGGAAGTTATGGATGCTCCCTCCCTGGCAGTTTTGAAGGACAGGATAGATGGGTTCTGCGCAACCTGTTCTATTGGAAGTTGTCCCTACCAATGCAGGGGGATTGGATCTAGATGATCTTTAAGGTCTCTTCTAATTCAAACCAGTCTGTGATTCTATGAAATAAGGAAGGGTAAATTATTTAATTCCTTGCCTGAAAAAGTGCTTATTTTTAGATTACTTAGATTATTTTTAGAACATGTGTAGTTTTAGTTCATGCATATGCATTAATGCAAATAATATTTGCTTTCTTCCTATAAAATATACATTAAATCTTTGATTAGATAAGGTAATTATTTCAGGTAGCTTTCAATTAAACAAATGATTACAGAATTAGTTATTTGTGGTTAAAGGTCAAGTTCTGAAGACAGACAAAAAGAAGACCACAATCTGAAATTTAATTGAGAGCTTTCCGACTGAGAACTGATTAAATAGATTCAGTATACAAAATACATGCACGTTCTCCTTGTTTCAATGGTTACAGCTTTCTCCAGTTAAAAATTTAGTTTGGCTTGAATGCATCTTAAATAATAAATAGGGAACATCTTCCTAACAAGAGCTCTTTGTTCTTTTGTCTCTTTTCTAAGTAAATGACTCCCATTTTGAGTTCTCTTTGCTCATAGGATCTAGTTATCTAGACATCTAGACACATCTACAACTAGGATGTCTGTGGTTCAATAATGCATACTGCAGAAGTTCAATTACAAATAGTCCAAATACATTTCCCATTTTAGTGCACATTATTTTAATGTCTTCCCTAAAAATAATGAAATGGCAACACATTTATTTAAACTCTTAAGAATGTTTAAAATTATAGACACCTATTTTTGAAAGTGCTGAAGAACTGGATTACAGTACCTAAATAATGTAAAAGTATGGTCAGTACATGAAAAAAATGAAAAACCATAAAGTTCAGTGTTTATTTCCATGATCTTTGCTTTACAAAAAAGCAATTACAGCCAAAAATTGCCTCATAAAACAGCCAGATGTCCACACTACAGTTGCACTGTTTATAATGAGCCCCTCCAAGTTCTTCCTGGCTCTGTCACATCGTGTTTTCAGATGTTTTACCTGGGAAGGATTCTAGAAGTAGTCATGGGATAAATAGAACAGTGCCAATAGCACAAAGCTGCACTGAGAAACAGGTATGCTTAACTGAACTAAAAATTTTGTACATAAAATACACATTGGGAATAGATCTCTAAATATATTTGAAAAATTGAAACACAAAATAGCTAACTACAAACTCCTTCCTTGATGATCACATTAAAAATGAAACATTGAGAGGAAAATTTAGAGCAGTAGAAATCTTTTCTTTTTCTCTTACACTTCAGGATCCAGAAGGTTCCAAGGACACCTATTCCTGAAAAATATTTGTGAGCAGCTAAAAGATACTATAGGAATGAGAGTTGAAAATTATGAACTTCATTCTCTAGCAAGTTAACAGGCCTTATAAGTAAAAAGTACCTTGACACTATGCTTGTTGTGTAGCAAGGCTTTTGACAATCTTGTGATATTCTGAGGAACACATTGGCTAAAATGTAGATTGAACAGTTTTTAAATGCATTTATATATTGAAGAAAACTCATCACCAGAATAGGCAGCAGAGGTTGTCACGTTTTAACTCAGGATCAGCAATTAAATGAGCAATAATAATGCTCTCGATCCCCTCCCACCCAGGTAGGGAAAGGAGAGAAAGAATAAACAGAGAGACTTTATGGATTAAAAACTGAACTAGAAAGCTTTAATTAAACACTAAGAAAATATGTACAATTATAGACAAATGTGTTCAGGAATGTGCAAAACCCTATTGCCTCCCCCCATCCCCAGTAACTCCCCCTGCACTCTCCTGAGCTGTGAGCAGTCCTGAAATGTCCCGGAGCGCTGCCGGAGAGAGCGGCAGAGCAGACAGGAGCTGAGGGGAGAGTTGTGAGGGTCAGGAATGCACGGGCCTGGGGATCAATGGTGATTGGTAGGTGGAGTCCTCCCCAGATGCTAGCCATGAATGGAAGAGAAGGGAAGAAAAAGGTCTTGACTTCCATGATCCCTGAATTTATACTGAGTGCCAAGTATATTATGGGATGCAATACTCTCTTCGGCCACTTTTGCCATCTGTCTAGTCTGCTTCTTCCTGTGGCAGGGTTGTAGATAAGACTCACCTTCTCCTTTAGTGTCCGAAACAGCAGATTCAACAAGTAGAGCAAAGTGTTCTTGGTCTCCCAGCAGTATCTAAAAACATTCAGGTCTTGTAAGTCCACTGGCTGGTAAACTTGCTGTTATTTCAGCAAGTCTGCCGCTTAAAAGAGAGTTCACTGAAGAAAAAAAAAACAGTAAAAGGAAAACTGGCTAAATCCTGGCTCAAACCAGGATAAAGGTTCACAGTAAAAATAAAACAAACTAAAAATTAAGTTGAATTAAATCAGCTAAGTCTGTCCTGCATTTACTACTTCTTAATACTTTCATTAATGAGCTAGATAATGAAGGATTTTCTTTGAATTTGAAAGCTATACAAATACAGGAAGTCCGAGAAAGGTGCACAAAGTGCTTTCAGTGCTGCCAGGAAGGATGTGATTTTAAAAATGCTCTTGACTAATTGAAGCAATACCCTGAATTATGTAGAATGTAATTCCATAATGGGAAGAGAAAACTGTTACTAGGTAAGAGTAATCAGCTGTGCAAATACAAGCACTTAGCCATCAAATAGCAGGTCTATAGAAAAAGATGTGTGGGTTATAAAGGAGATTTATTTGAAGACTGGGGAGACATGATAACTGTACCCAATATGTGCTAAAAGCCTCCAGAATTAAAAGACAACATATGTTCTCCACATTCAGCCAAGATGGGACAAGAAGTATTCAACTTAAACTGCATTAAGCAGCTTTATTTTTAGATGGTAGTTGAAAAAAATCTAAGATTAAAAATCAACTTAGGGATTCTTGAATCTCTCACTACTGGTAATTTTTATTAAAATATATATATATATATAAAAGAGAAGGTTTGTGTGGATTTGACCCTGCCTTGGAGGAGTCAGTTAAAGCCAATGAATTCTTGAGGTGACTCTCAGCCTAATCTTCTATGATTATCAACTAACCTCTCTGTCCTCAGCCCTGTACATTTCAGTTGGAGATAACTCAATCTTTCCTTTCATTGCCAGTTCAATCACAATCTTTTTCTTGGCTATGAACTTGCAATGTATTGAAATAGAGTTTAAAAAGCCCTGTTTGTATTATTTGTCCTTCTGGTGTTGTCGCGGACCGATATCAAAGGCTATCGGATGTCAGGACGCATATTTAATGACCACTGACACTAATAGTATACAATGACATGATTTCAGTCTCATGACAGCAAAGTGTCAAGAACTTCAACGGTATTGAGTACAGGATCAGCAAAGAGATGTCATTCTTTATTCCATCATTTTTATTTTTGTAAAGTATAAGAGGAATCTCTCCTGCCTTGCTTGATGTATGTCATCAACTGCAAAATCAGAGCTAACTGCAGTTTTCATACCCTACAAACCAGCATGTCAGGAACTGAGCTGCAGTCATCAGTTAAATTAGCTCCTAGCATGCTGGGCTGCTGTTCTCTCATATTATTAATTTTTCATAAACAGAAGTTATATTTCAAAGAAAACAAGCTATGATAGCTTAGAATAACTGCTTCTTGTTTTCTTCTTCTGTCTTAATATTTTGCATTAGTAGCTTGCATGCTTCACTGCTTGGAACACTGTAAAGCCAAATACATAATTAGATTTAGGTAGGAGACCTCTATATGCCACTCAGCTAGGTCTCTGTAAAGGGAAATTGAGATAGTATGACATTATTCTTTGTTACTTGCCAATCTTACCAACTGTTGCCATAAGTACCCACTAATAAAATATTTTTAATGCTTAATTACGTGCATGCCAATCAAAACCATTGTTACAGATAAATAGCTTTGCTCTTCAGGCTAAGAGTTTCTATATCTTGCATTAAGTATAAACCTAACCAGTCCTCCCAAAATGTCAATCCTCAGCAGAGATAAATTTGCTAAGCAAAATTAACCCACAATGTGCATTTAGTTTACAGATATAAGATTAAAATTCAAAATATCCTGAAAATATTTCTATACAATTCATTAGAAAACAGCTTTTTAGAAAAAGACATAACAGTCCCTGTAGACAGCAAGCTGAAGAGTAACTGGCAGTGTCCCTTTGTAGTGAAAAAGACCAAGCACATCCTGGTCTTTATTAGCAAAAGTGAGGCCAGCAGGTGAAGTCCAGGGAAGTGATTTTCCCCTTCTGTTTGTGCTGTATTTCATTTAAGACTATCCAGTATGCTAAAGACATTGACATACTGGAGCATGTTCAGCAGATGACAACCAAGACAAGTAGTCACAAGTGGATCTCACGATATAAAAAAGAGGCACAAAAAATATTTTTTTCAGCTTGAAGAGGCTCAGGGAATTGGTTATTGCTCCCTAAAACTCCCTACAACTCCCTACAACTGTAGGACATTGTGAAGAAGGATACAGACTCTTCTCAGATGTATGCAGTGGAAAGAAAGGAGGAAAAAGACACGAACTGGAACACATGAAAATATGACTCAATCAAAAGGAAAATCTTTTTCAGCAAGAGGATGGGCAAAAAATGGCAGAAGTTGCATAGAGACACTGTGAAAACACCATCCTTAGAAATACTTAAAAGTCTACCAGACAAGACGGATTAACTTGATTAAAATGGGTCTGCTTTGAGCAAAAGTCTCTAATCCAAAGCTCTGCTCAAAGCAGGCCATTTTAATTTCTTATGTACTCCCTGAAGTCTTGTGAAAGACTTTTGCAAGTGTGTTAAGCAAGAATGCCTATTTTTTACCATTTATCTTCGTAAGGAAAAGTTTCTCCTTTAGCTGTGTCTGTTGAGACGTGTTTACCAAACATGATTATCCTGGTTTGAGCCACGATGAAGCTAATTTTCCTTTTACTGATTTTTTTTTTCCTTCAGTAAGCTTTCTTTTAACTAGCAGCAAGTGTTCCAGCTAGTGGACTGATAACACTGGAATGTTTATGTTTCTGCTGAGATGCGAAGGTCAGTTTGTTCTACTCAGTGAATCTGCCACTGCAGATGCTACTGAGAGCAGGAGAGTTGTATCTGTGACCCCCCTGTAGGGGAGCTGGACTAGACAGACAGCAGAACTGACCAAAGGTATTCCATTCCATATATCTACGTAAGCTCTGAGGAAGGTCAGAGATCACAGAAGACAACTTCCTTCCTGCTTCTTCTTCCCTTCTCTTCCGTCCATGGCTGGCATCCAGGCAGGACTCCATCCATCCTTCCATCACCGTCGACCCCTTGGCTCTGACTTCATAACCCTCAGAACCCAGCTCCTGTCTGCTCTGCTTTATCTCCTGCCTGCGGGCTGAGAGTTTTCGGGACTGCTCACAGCTCAGGAGAGTGCCGGGAGAGTTGCTGGGGTGGGGGGAGGCAAGAAGCTTTTGCACATTCCTGAACATACTTGTATATAATTGTACATATAATTAAAGCTGTCTAATTTAGTTTTCAATCCAGCTAAGTCTCTCTCCTAATTCTTTCTCTCCTTCCCTACCTGTGTGGGAGGGGATTGAGAGCATTGTTGTTCATGGTTTAATTGGTGATCCTAAGTCAAACTGTGACAATGATAAAGCACTGTCTTTCAAAATAGCTTGTATCCTAGGTTTTTCCTTTGCTGTATACTTAACTCGTGAGCAGCCTGTTTCTCCTTTATGTTTCTCCATAAGATTAAATACCTTAGATTAGGGTGAAAATATCTATTGTAAGAACTATGTACTGTCAACTATCTTAAGAATAAAGGGAGAGTGTGGCAGCCTTCATATAAGTTCTGTTAATGATAATTCTATTACTGATAAACTGTGAGAGACGGAGTCTATAATGGCCTTTAATCCAGCGACATTCACTGACCAGTCCTGGCGATGCGCCCCCCTGGCACTCGTGGGGAGAGGACAGAGGTACCAGGCGCATGCGCACAGACTACAGACTACAGCTCCCAGGAGGCACGGCGGGGCCGGAACTGAAAAAAAGAAAGGGAGGAGCAAGAAGACGCGCGCTCTGTGAACACACACGGATCCAGCCGCCGCGGTGAGCGTACCGCTGCGGAGGCTGCCGTGCCGTTACGGCGCTGCTCCCTGTGGTTGTTGGCGTGTGGACGTACCGAGCGGACCGTTTGCCTGGAGTCTCAAGGGAAAGGACGTGGATCCCGACCAGGGATTGGCTTCGGCCGTACCCCGGTGGTGAGAATTGCGAACATCTTACTAACATTCCTACAAACATTCCTACATAATATTCACATATACCAGACACTCACTTCTCCTTTCCAATATTCTTCTATTTTCCAAAGGCTCTCTCCAGGCTTTCCCTCTTATCCCTGTCCGGGAACGGGAACAGGGGGGAAGGGGAGAGGTTCTCTCTTATCTTCTGTGTGTGTTGTTATTGGCATATAGATGTAGTGTTGTATAGCTGTTGGTATATGGATATATAGGTGTGGATATAGATATAGAGGTAGACCTTGTGTGTGTTAGGTGATACTTTAATAAATCTATTGATTCCTAAGCGTTATTTGTGAGTGTGACAGGGAGTGGTCTTCAGCCCTCGGTTTCCCCGAGGTGGGGGTGTGGGTCGCGGCTTTACCTATCTCGGTCCGTGACATAAACAATGAAAGGTGGGAAAACTAACGTGGAAGAGTGGAGTTTTTTCAACACATCATCAAGCCTGGAACCGTATTCATCAGTCTCTTCTGAAAATGAGTAATTACAAATAAATAGTACAGCATCTAAAAGATTAAATCTAATCACTAAGAAAAGTGGTTTAAGAGCTCTGACCTTTCAAAAATAGTCTTATAGCACATTGGAAAATATTATATATAAATAAAACTTACACTTCTTCTCCAGAGAAGTACTTGCACAATACAATACAAATAGATTGTATTTTAAAAGAAAATTGAATTAGCTATATATGTAATCTTGAGATGAAAATTCTCTAAATATACCACTGTACAACAAAGGTGCTGATGACATTATGCTCTCCAAATTAGCAAATGTTCATACAATATTCAATTTTAGTTTGCTATGCACACATTAAAACAAAAAATTGTCAGTGTTACAGTATTAAATGGCCTTTTTCACAGCTCTGAAAATAGCAATGTAAGGATTCTTATTCTTTATGAATATCACTTACTGCATTGTGATTCTTGCCTAGCACACCTGATTTTAACTGTCTTTAAATCTAAGATCTGCAGACGAGAAAGTGTGCAGCAATTAAGTAATTATGCATATTAAAAAAAAAAAAAAAGCAGAAACCACCATCCGCCATCAAAATTCTGGAGATGATGCAGTTTGCAATGAAGTTAACCTAGCTAGACATGCATGCAGATCTCAGACACCCTTACCTGCAATTCACTGGTAACAGATTTTACTTCAAGGCTCAACTGAAGTTTGTAGCACTTCCTAAATTAGATTTTCCAAGAAGCTTAGGGGATTTAATTGCCCATCTACCACTAAAACAAGAATAGAGCTGTGCTTAAAGAACAAAACCATAAAACATATTTAGAAACTTAGTGATGCAGAAAGGTACTTTTAAGAAGGATTTGAGAGATACTTTAGGCCCTCCTGGAAGCTGCACACAGAGCTATGATTTATAAGAATGCAGATGCACTAAGAGACTGCAACTCCATAACCTAAAAATTCAGATCCTCAAAACCTTGTTCAGCTGCCACATAACCCTGGAAACATCTGAAATCTCATATTGCAAACATAATAAACCAGTAAAAGTGCAATAGTACTTAAATTATCATTTTCTTGAAAAATGCAGCATGTTCCATTTAGTCACTTCATCTAAATGTGGAGTTCATACCTTGCTGTTGCCCAATGGAAGATAAATGCTGACTACTACACAGTATTCTGAAAAGTGTCCCACAGCATCTGTTGTTCCTCCAAGCTACATGATTCAGAGAAAGCTGAGGGAAAACAAGCCATCTCTTAAAAACTACATAATAATAAAATAGAGACAGCTTGTCTGAAATATTTCTTAACTGTGGTAGTCTTCCTTCAGCAGAACAACCTCTTAATATTGAAAGGATTCACACTGCTGGCAATGGTCAATAGAAGAAAGGGACAAAAATGTGGTTAGGTAAAAACAACGAAAGTCCTCCTTTTGTTCTCAGCTGTTTTGAATTAACATCTTATTTCAAATACAGTCCTAAGTGACATACTTGAAAGCAAAGAAAGAAATGAAAACTGGTTTGTATTATGCCCAAGATAGCTCAGTAAAGCATAATTGTTCTCACAGAACATCTGTTCAAGTACAGGGTTACACAGATAGGTGGAATTTAATGGAAAATTATATGTAAAATTACATGGAAATCTCATGATAGAAAAAGACCATCCTCCACAAAACTACTCTGCAACAGTGTCACAGTTCAGCACTGGGCTGGCAATTAAACAAATGACAGATGCTGTCTATTAACACCTCTCCCTTCCTCTACAGGGAAAGGAGAGAGAATACGGTAGAGAGACTTAGAAGTTGGAAATTAAACTACACAGCTTTAATGAAACAATAATGATGAAAAGAAAAATAATGAAATATGCATAAAAATACAAATATATACAAAATTGGTATCACATCCTCCCCCCATTAATGCTCACATCACCACCAAGGCTACAGGACAGGTCCTGGAAAAGTCCTGGGCTCAACTCCTGGAGTCAGCGACAGGCAGGAGCAGGATGCAGAAATGCACTAATTAAGGAATGCACATATCGGGATCAAGTGGATGGAGTCCTTGCAGGACACTGGCCATGGATGAAGACAGCTTAACTCTCATGTTCCCTCAAATTAATACTGAATATTATGCATATGGGATGGAACACTTTGGTCAATTTTGATCACCTGTGTGGTCCACACCTCCTCACAGGAGGGTCACAAGTGTGACCCCTTTACTCCCTTTTGTTTCTGGAGCATAAATTGTTTTTCACAACCAAGCACTGACTGTGGTTCTGCATACCATTCTCCAGTGATAACTATAAACATTGAGCATTATCAGTGCTAGAAGCAGACACAGACTGAAAAACATGCTGTTAATTTCATCAAGTGCAGCTACTTGAAGAGACTTAACTGAAAAGTAGAATTATTAGAAAGAAAATTGGTTCAATCCTGGCTCAAACCAGGATACAGAGGAACCTCAGGAACAGAGGAAATAAATTATACAGTACTTAACATCTACTTGTTCTAAGTCTGACTGGTTTGTTGTTGCTCAGTTCAAATTTTTGGATGGCTATTTCTTAGATTTGTACTTGTTTCAAAACAAATGGCGTCTCTTTCATCCCTAGGGAAGAATAAAAAAAAATTGCTAAGTATTTTCTTTGTAATCCTCAAAATGATAACTCAAATAATTTTATGCTCACCTAACAAAGTAGACACTATGCACAAAATACAGCATAGTTTTCCCTATATAACTCAACTACCTGAAATACCTGTGGACTTCAATATCTTTTTGAAATAGTCTTGCTCTCAGAGGATTTTCAATACTACATGATCACTTAAACTTCCTTCAAAATTAAAGGAAATAGTAATATTGTATAAGGGTGGTTGACTGTATGTGCAACTATTTTATGAAATCTCTTTAGGCACAGTGAGGAGAAAAACGGTAAGGAAGGTTGTAATAATAAGTTGTCTGTGTCTTCCTCATGTTACCCTGCAAATCTAGAAAAGGCAGCATGGACTCTTTTCGTTTATATTTGGTCCAGTCAGATTTAGAGCGGAGATTTGCCAATGCTTGGGAAAAGCAAAAATGTAGGCAAATGATACTTCAGAAGCTTACTGGAAGTGCTCTGTATTTCCATGTCAAAAAGCAAGTCCAATCATTATTTTAGTTTTCTGTATTCACAGGCCAGAGAAGACCAAAACACTTCAGGGAAAATTCAACCCCAGGTCAAAGTTGGAGAGTTGTTTCTTGTCACTCAAAGTGACCATGCCAGTTGATTCATAAACAGCCCAGAGAAAGTCTGAAGGGATCTCTCTCTCACACACTGTCTCCAGCCACCAATGAGGACACAAGATTATCTGAAAAAAAAATCAGAGTGCAAAGAGTTTCCTAGCTCAGCGCAGAAATTAAAAATCTTTATCAGTAACCTGTTTCAAATAAGTACTTAACGCATGCTCATCTACACAATCTTGATCCAATCACTAAATCCCTCTAAGCTCAGCCCTCAGTGTATGAACATAATCATAGAATGGTTTGGGTTGGAAGGGACCTTAAAGATCATCTAATTCCAAACCTTCTGCATGTGCAGGGACACCTTCCAATAGACCAGATTGCTCAAAGCCCCATCCAACCTGGCCTTGAACACTTCCACAGAGGGGGCATCCACAACTTCCCTGTGCAACCTGTTCCAGTGTCTCATCACCCTCACACTAAAGATTTCCTCCTATTGTCTCACCTAAATCTACCCTCTTCCAGTTTAAACCTATTCCCCCCTCCTTCTATCACTACTTGCTCTTGTAAAAAGTCCCTCTTCGGCTTTCTTGTAGGCCCCCTTCAGGTACTGAAAGGCTGCTATAAGGTCTCCCTGAAGCCTTCTCTTCTCCAGGCTGAACAACCTCAGTTCTCTCAACCTGTCTTCATGGCGGGGGTGCTCCAGCCCTCTGATCATCTCTGTGGCCCTCTAGGCGCTCATTTTGCCACAGCCCATCTTTCTGGAATGTTAAACCCTGCAGTTTGCTGAATGGGAGGAGCAGCAGCTCCTCATTATTTTTAACTCTGTTTAACTCCACAGATTAACTCCCAGGAGAACTGTGTATCTGCACAATAAGTATGTATGCAGTACTTCTTAACATTAGTTCCTAGATATGAGATGGCAGACAGATCTAGACATAATAAGAAACGCTGAATTCTTTCATTTCCCTAGCAATGCACTTATGTAAGGTCCATCGGTGAAGACTTCAAATCTCCTGTATCATGAAACTATCTTATCCAGCAGAGGTGTGGAATGCTACATTTTGAACAAGGTCCATAACACTTACAACAGTGTTGTGAGTAATAAAAGAGCCTAGGAAACTTTCCAGGTCTTTCTGGACCCTTTAGAGTGTAAAGTAACTACTCCTTTTGTTATTGCTGCTAAATGTTTCAGCAAGTTTCCACTTTCCCGAGCTTTTTAAATGAGATTGTGGCAAGCTTCTTTCCCGCCACATCCAACATCAAGATGAACAGTCAAGGTTCCGTATCTGGAGAACACGCTTGTATCATTCATAAAGTCCATGACAAGGAGTTCCTATCAGCCAAAACTAATAAAAAGTACATAGACACTTCAGCACTTACTTTCTGTTTGGCAAATCTCTTGAACACATTTAAATGTTTGGCTGAACACTACTGACTTCTAACATGGGAAGAGTACAGGAGAAGCATGGACATAATTAACCTGCCAAAGCTCCACTGACAGTCTAATGCTGAGATTATTAATTCTGAAATGCTGCTTTGTCAAGAAACCTCAATTGAGTCACCATTAGTAGGGTTGCTGGGAAAAACAAATCTCTCCTTTAATGATTACGGTTTTCTCTGTTAACTTCTGTCTTCAGCACATAGCCCAAGAGAAGAAATTCCCCCAGTACACTGCCAGATGTACACCTGGAAAGATAAAACAAAAAAAAAAAAAAGAAAAAAGAAAAAAGACATGTCTTCTACTTCTGTTCCTCATTATCTTGAAGTATCCTCAGCAGCAGCCCACAGGACAAGAGGAAAAAAACTACCAGATGGATAAAAATGTTAAAAAAATACACAAACTAGATTTGGACCCTCTCTGCACCTCAGCTAGTGTGATGTCTGGAGTAATTTTAATTAATTTGTTACCCTCCTTGCCTGGGGACAGAGGTAGTGGGAGTGAGAACACCACACTAACACTAGCTTCTTGGAAACAAACAAGTCTTAAATTTAGTATTTAGGTGCATCCTCATGTCTGTGAGAACAAATTAAGATCTGATTTATCCTGAACATTGAGGTTCCTTTGGTATTGTCAAAGTCCATAGGAAATCTAGAAAACTGCCATCCATACAGGATGCAGATGAATCCAAGAGCTTACTAAGATTCAAAAAAAAAGGACTGATAATTATATGAATAACAGATAAATTTTGGAAGAGTTTTTAAACCCAATGTTTCACACATTAAGCTATTAACTGGCTATTATTAGCAGTACAATATTGAATTAATTAATAGTAAAAAACTATCCAGATGAAGAAATAAGAATTTAGTAGTAAACAAATCTGGGATAATCTGTATTGTGCAGGATCCCTATGATTAGAGATCAATTTGAAGCATAAAGCACTGGGTTTAACCACTTTTCCAAAATGGGTTGTACTTAATTACTCCAGTGATGTGTCTTATTTAGATTAATACGAAACTTTTTTTGAATCCTACTAAGTTCTTGGATTAATTTCCATACTACTTATACATATTTCTTTTTATTAATTTCCTACCTTTCAATTCCAAAATTTGTCCCTTTTGTTTTAAAAAATGTTGTGATCTGAAATTCAACATCTTTCCATTACATTTCACTTCAAATACAACGCATTTCAAACAATATGCATATCTGGACCACATCTGATGCCCAGAAGAAAACAGTTTCCAAACCCAGAGAAATGGAAAAATGTATCCAGTTTTTTGATATATGGTGATGTCAGTTATTAATTGAAATAAGTAATATTTTGGGGAAAAATTCAGTTTGGGGAAAGAATCACATAAGGAACATGCACAATAAAAATTGGGCCTATATAACAGTGAAACAGTAAGAATTAAACAAAAAGAGATTCCAATTATAGAAAACCCCATCCCAAGTAGTCACCAGCCTGACCTTGAGGCAGGCCTGCAGGACACCTACAAGACAGATGAGAGATGGAAAGGAGCACACCCTGCAGCTTATCTTAACTGCCTTGAGCACTGTGGGGAAAAACACTGAGTAATTAAAATCACTGTATTAAGATATTTATGAGGTATTAGCATACTGAAATTCACACCCACTAGTTAAAGATTTTTCAGTCATCCTATACACTGAAGAATTGGAGAAGCTGCAAGAGCTCAGGAAATAGCTAGCTGCAGTGGCTGGGAGACAGCTGATGCTGAAGTGTGAGACATGGCTGGGCTGAGGCCTCCATCACTCAAGCCAGAAAGGCACAAACACTGCTTCAGGGCCAGTAAATATGAACTCTGAGGGGAACAGTAACAGCACGTGGTAAAGACCTCTAAGATCACCAAGTCCAGCTGTCAACCCAGAAAAAACCCCACCATGCTAACTAAACCATGTCCTGAAGTGCCATATCTATAAGTTTTTTGAATACTTCCAGGGATGGTGACTCAACCAGCTCATTGGGCACTCCATTCCAGTGCCTGACTACTCTTTTGATAAAGAAATTCTTCCTAATATCTAGTCTAAACCTCCCTTGGTGCAACTTGAGGCCATTTCCTCTAGTCCTATCCTTATTTACTTGAGAGAAGAGGCCAACACCCACCTCACCACAACCTCCTTTCAGGTAGTTGTAGAGGTCAATAAGGTCTCTCCTCAACCAATTTATTCTAGCAGTTGCTTGACCAGATCAGAAAGGAGGACTTGAAGCCGAAAGTCTGAGGAAAAATGCATGACATGTCGTCTTCAACTTCTCACTTTCTTTTTCTTCTCTTTTTACTTTGTTAATCCATTTGAGTCAACATTTGCAAGTGAGAAGAACTTACAGAGTGATCAAAGCAGCTCGTTTCACTTGTCCAGATTCTTAGGCTTGAAGAGCTGTTAAAGACCAATGAACTGAGAACCTTGTTGCCACCCAAGCTGGTTAAAAGACTATGTCTATATTAATCATATTTTAAATACTCGTCTGTTTCCTAAAATAGGTAAGCATTTTTAATTTTACTTAATTTGGAAGTTTTACAGGCCCTTCATTATTCTTACTGTCTTTTTTTTATTTTCTACAGTTCTGACCAGCATTTTTGAGAGAGTCATCAGTCCTTGCAGAGTATGTAACACAAGACAAAACTGGTATTGGACACAAGGTAAGCAGCTGTTTGCAGTGACAAATAATCTTTCCCCATTGGGCTTTTGAAAAAAAACAACCAAAAAGCATAATTTTTGAGTCAGTAGTTTTGATTAAACAACCTGCAAACTCTTTCTTTTCTGTTTATTCGAATTAACAAATACCACCCCAAAAGAAGGCAAATATAAATATTTTCAATATTGAAAAACTAAACAAACAAACAAAAACAACAACAAAGAAATAAACAAAACAAAAACACTGTCTCTGAACAGCTAATAGTAATATTCCTAAAAAAAGAAAGAATTAACGTGAATGGTTTATAATACTTCTTCAAAAAAAAGCACAGTAGAAGAAGCTGGAAAGTTTATACCTGGATGTGTATTAGTTTCAGAATATTTAACAAAAGCTATCAGCAAAACAGCCATCACCCCTCTATTTGATATAAATGGAATTTTCCATAACACCTATTTTCTACAGTTTACTAAAGCAGCTGCTCAAAAGTACAAAAAGTCATCCTATATTACTGAGAAACAATAACGAACCTGGCAGTAAATCAGTAAAAAGTGTAATAAAACCTTTTGTTGATAAAGGGTCATAATAACTTGTCTTATTATATCTCATTTTGTATACTGATTCCTAGAGGAAAGCCAAAGTCAGTCTGGTTTCTTTAATCAATAGTTAAAAAAATTTGTATAATAAAGCAATTTCAAAGCGTTGTGTGCTGAATGACACCTGCCAACATGGATCTTATTGCCTACAGTTTTGGTGTACCAAAATTTGAACATTCATCTGGGAGCAGTCTAGAGAAATCAAGGTCTGTACATACACAAGCAAGATGACAAAGAAACAAGATTTCCATTTTAGCTCAGGAAGACTATAGATTAGGTGTTGTCCCATGCTTTTCCACAGTTCCAGTGGAAGAGACGAAGAAGATTTTCTAGTGTAGCTAAAGCGTTACAGAGTCTGGCTTTATTCAGACAAGACACAGACCTGAGGAAGAAGCTGACTTGAAAAGTTTATCAGCTGATGCATCTTTTCCAGCTGTTATTCTTGATCCTGTATCACTAAGTTTGAGCAGCATCCCTCTTACAGTCTGACACTGATTTTTATGTTGCTTCCTTTAAGACATGCAGGACACCTAGGAAATTAATATTAGTGCTTTCTTAAAAGTTTAACCCCAGCACACTGTTAGTAGCTTTCCAATTTTATATTTGTTGGTTTTTTGCTTCAGGATTTTTTTCTCTAGTTATTCTACACCAGTTGTACATATCTCAATTTCTTCAATCAATACTTCAAATTAAACAATAAATTCCTTTTATTTCTTTAGCTTCACATCTACATGCATACACTTTTAAATAAAATATATTGTACAGTAATAAAGAAACAAACAAAAAAAAAACAAACCCAAAGCCTGGAAAGTGTTGAGACAAAACTATGACACTGTTCAAAAATATGTAAGTCTTTGATGCATTTAAAACACAGATTGTCACATTTATCAAAAGGCTGTAGAAACTAGAGTTTTAAACCTAAACTCATGTTGGGAAAATATAGCCATATATATCGGATAAAAGGCTTTTAGGAAAAAGTTGATACAAAGCACTAGTTTGAGAAAAAAAATGTTTTGAAAATTACTGCTTTGTATCATTAAGATTTCAGAAAATGTCTCTACTAATATTAAGCCAAAGCAAGGACAGGAATACAAGTAGGAATAAGGTATCACTGAGAACTGGATTTTTTTTAATAGATCCCCTAATTTTATACTAGATATTATAATATACAGTTAAGAATGCAAACATTAGAAAATGGTAGATAATGGTAAAGAATTAGGAAGTAGCAGAAAATTGGCAAGGTGAAGGGTGGAGGCTTTGGCATTGGGAACAGTAACTGGAAGTGCAGTGCACAACGTAGCTGCAAGGTGCAGAGCCCCCATTTAGATCAGAGCTGTGACTCTCCTGAAGGATCTGCTGCAGCAAATATGATACTAATCCACATTTTTCTGTAGCTGCTTAAGGAGCATTGACAGCATACCTTTTGGGGAGGAAAACATGACTTCCTAGAGCACAATTCCAGTTAAGAATGGCTTACCTAAATCTTCATTCATTTATGCTTGTGGTTAAACGCAAACAACATTAGCAGCTTCCTCAAAACTTGCTGTTCCCAAGTGAGATGCTGAGATAACAGAAAGCAGAAGGAGTAACTTCCTCTTTATTTCTCATGCTCTATCACAGACATCAAAGCTGAGATGATTGCTTGTCTGCAGCCTTAGACATTTCCTCTCTTCTGGAAATGGAATTATCGCTGCTTCAAAGGATTCCAGCTTCTGCTGTTACTATGTGGTTAGAGCCAAGGTTCAATCTTACTACCCAGAAATGCGGCCTGGTGATCCATCTGTTTGACAACCCCAGGATTGCTTTCTAAACCATCACAGGCAGAAAACTGTGCAAGGTTCAACCCTTTACCCTCCACCAAACCAGCAGTCATCCTTACCCAATTTCAAACCCCCTGTATCACCATCATGGTCTCATCTTGATGTTCAAATACCCCAACTAAATTAACCCTAACTAGAGTTTTCCATCCACAACCTCTTTCCTCCTCTTCTCTTACAAAACTGTTCCAAGAAAAGAAGAGAAACTTCAGTTAAAAGAGAGAAAATATGCTATAGACTTTGAAGATTTAGGAGATTCACTGGAGATAGTTGAATTTGCTATAAGAGGAGAGAAGAATAATGACAAATCCCATGTATTAAGAAACATATGGGAGCATCAGATTATTTTTTTCTTCTTCCGTGTTCTTTACACACAAATGAAAAAACAAAACCAAAACCAACAAAAACAAACAAACAAAAAACCAGAACCAAAACAAAAAAAGCAACAAAAAAAAAAAACAAATTAACAAAAAAAATCCACCCCCCAAAAAAAACAGGAAAAAAAGAATTGTACCTATGAAAAATATATACTTTTAATTACATGCTAGATGTTTGGATTCTGCATTATAAGTAAATCAACATACACTTTCTTCATTCTACAGAGCCTTTGCAGGATCAGTTTCTTAGAGATCGCAGAAAATTATAAAACTGCTGTGAACTTTTTGCTTTACTCAAGGCTGTTGGGACAGAAAACAGATGAAGAAGGTTATTAAAACAGTGAGAAAATTGTCAATACCACTCTTTCTGGAAAGCTTGAGCGGAGTGTGGAGAGGGCCTAGGCGTGGCCTGAGATGGTCAGGGAGAGATGAAATTGTTCTAATCTGCAAGGATTTAAAAACAGGATTTGTCAAGAGAGGATAATTAAAATTTTAAAAGGTTGTAGCATGTACATTATGCATATTCCTTACTTAAGCATGTTATTATTTAATAGACAACAAAGTCTAACAGATGAGACATCCCTTTAGATGCAAATTCTTTCATAAATCTTAGGAAACGTGTTAGTTGGTACTAATTCTTAAATATAGAAGTAATTACAAAAATATTATGCTCAGTAAGCAATGAGAGAATCATATATTAGAATTGTGATTTGTAATCAGAGAGATGTACAGTCAACAACTTGTATATTTTAAAGGACTTACTTTTAGCCTTAACTTAGATTTCCCATCAAAATCACAAGAAATACTGGAGACAATAAAGGACCCTCCATTCTGAGATAATTACATAATTCCTTGTTTCTCAAAAAATGATTTGGTAAAAAGTAAAAAGTTAATTAATTTCACCTAAAATTTTATCAATTTGTAAAAAAGGGCAATGGCAAGACAGTGAAAGCACATGTTTTATGCAACTAATTTTTGTCTTTTTTTTCATGTCTTAGGAATATTGGATGTCCATGTCTGCTGTTCACACTTTTCCATTGAACACCAATAAAGGTTTAAACACATCTACTGAACATCAGTTTAAGTTTATATTGAATAATTTGCTTCCAGCAATTTAGAAGGTAAATTTGCAGGTAACTCTGCTTTGTCTTTCCCATTTTAAGGTTAAAAAATGAACAAACAAACAAACAAAAGACAAGCCCTCTGAACATAAAGGAATGCATTTATGTATACGAGTGGAAATCAGCATTTATAATGAAAATCTGGTACAGCTCCTATTAATCTATTTATTATAAAATTTGGATAGCTGTTATCATAACTCAGTCAATTCCTTTACCTCTCCATTCAAAAGTATTGTTATGCTTCAAGGAGAGGATTAAGCAAAAACCAAAAAGAGAACAGGATAGCTGAAAACCACTGCTATCTTGAAAATAAAGATATTGCCAACATTTCAACCTGCTCAAAAGTAAACTCCAAGTCTGTCTCAAAAGTTTCAGCTCTAAGTCAAGACTTGAGTAACTGGGTATTCCTGACCTACAGGAAAGTAACTTAACATCTTCCATTCACACACAACCCTATTCTACCTGTCATAAAACCATCTGGGTTTTTTTTCCAAACTGTGTAAAACCCCTAGAATTAATACTGTGCCACCTCTTGTTGCACTGCCTAGGTATTTCCAAATGAAGTGCCATAAAGACTCTAAGTGGCACTGAAGATACCTTGGGAGAAAGAATTACTTTGGGCAATTAATTAAATTTACTCCAAGCATATTTTCCCAACTATTACTACTGAAGCACTTCAAAGTGCAGCTTAAAAATCAAAATTTTAAAAACCCTTCTTCACAGAGGTTCCTGGTAGATAGGAATTGTTGTAGTCCTTTTCTAGAATAAATATTTTTATTTTGATGTAACCTGAGTAACCTCCTACATACAGGATAAAAGCAGGCACATAAACTTTCATCGGTCTCTCATCTAATATAACAGAAAGAAAATAGCCTTCTTCCTCAGCTGAAAAAGTATCAGTGCCATTTTTTTCCCTTAATTAACAAATATATAACTCATATCTGGTACTCCCTTTATACATAATGATTACACAAGATTTCTGTTCTCAGTTATGTATGTTGCATGTAACATCTTTAATTTCCTACTGACCAATGTAGTTACTAATGTACATATTATTATTATAAATGTATTTTTAACATAGTAGTTTACACCATAGCCATACATTTTTGCATGAGGTGTTAAATTGATTCAACTGACATTTGCATAATCTGACACACTTAAAGCTAGGTCTAGGACACCTGTCAACTAACTGAAAATTTACAAGAATGCAACAGTTTCAGACAGATTGATAATAATTTCTGGATCCAAGATTACATTTTTAGAACAATCCCAGATCAGATGGCAGCATTGAATTACATGGTTGAAATGTTAACCAAGTGCCAAGCCAAGGGGGTCTATATGTATTAGAAATATTTTTGGAAGTTTGCTGACAAATGGCTTATATAATCCAATTACTGGTATAGAAGCCATGCCACATTTAACTTATTCAACATGATGATAAAATGGAATAAAAAATAGCATATATAATCTAATCAGAGGTATAAAAGCTGTGCCACATTTAACTTTAAAATGGTGATAAAACAGAACAACAATAAAGACGTATTAGTAGTAGTTATCACTTTCACTTGATGAAATACCGTACCTACAAATCCTTAAAAAAATGCTTCTAGTGGTCTTCTACTCTCCTTGATTTATGTCAAGTGAGGTCCCTTTTCTTCTTACTCCCTTTTACTTTACACCAAGTTTTGGACTACACTAGTGTTTCTTCTCCAGGAAATTCCTTAGTACAGTTTGAAAACTCAGGTTTCCTTCACCTAATTAACAAGCAAAACATGAGGTAGTGGACAGCTTCTTAAAGCATTCTTTAGCTTACTGATCAGATATCTTAAATATGGGATGTTTAAACAACCAGAGAATCCAACAGTAATAATTCAGACAAATTAGTTTGGGTCTGAGATTGCCTATCTATTAAATTGTGGGATTGAAATTATGGGGCTAATGGTCCTGGTCCAGAAGACAGCTGACAATAAAAATCAACCCATCTAACTCTCAAATGAGGTCCTGGGAGAAGCTTAACGTTAGTCCATTAAAGAGAAAAGAAAAAGCAATAAACCCTAACACAAGGATTATCTTGTGTTTTTGTTTTGGCTTCGTTTTAAATAAAAATGCTGTCTCCAAAGCCAATATTAAGCTTCAGTTTCATTAATTTGTTCCATCGATATGTGCATATTTCAGTGAAGCCACTGCGGCGACGGACACCAGAGCGAGGGATTGTGCCAGTGGACCCTTCTGCAGCCACTAAACTGCAAGGAAAACCTCGGCAAGGCTGAGGAAGAGAAGGCGAGAGAGAGAGAGAGAGAGAAGCGGAGAGAGAGGGGGAGGGAGTCAGTCCCAGCCCCTGTCCCTGGGCGGAGAGTGAGAGCTTCTTGGGAGCGGCAGATCTGACTCACCGTGGGTGGAGACAAAGGGACAGCGGCCTGCCCCTCCCTCAGGTAGAGAAGCAGCCCTTAGGGAGCGCTGGTGACCAGGAGCGCGGCAAACAGGAGAAGGCAAACCGGGTGTGGTGCAGTAGAAGGGCGTGGCGCAGCAGTTCGCACAGGCAGGGCGCAGAGCGGGGCACAGGCCCCCTCTTTAGTTCAGGGTAAGAACTCGGCTAGTGATCATACACCCCCTGAAGAGGACCTAGCCATGGTATCCACTTGGGCAAACACTGTTGCAAGGAGGACAGTGGCAACCCAGAGGCCCCTCTCAAGAATGCAGCTGTCCAGGTCTCTGGCTGCACAGAATGCCTCAGCCTGGCAGTCGTATCGGAGGACAGCAGAGAGACCACCTGCGTACGCTGTGACCAGGTGAATTATTTACTCAGCCTAGTGGCTGAGCTGAAAGACGAGGTAGATTATGGAGTATCTGGGATTGTGAAAGAGAAATGGATTGGTGGAGTAATACCCTACCATCCTTGAGACAAAGCCCCAGTGGAGAGGTTTCACGAGAAGTAAAGGATCCTCTGCCTTCCTGTCACCTGGCAGAGGTAGGGGAACTAAGAGAAGAGGGAGACTGGAAGCAGGTCCCTGCTTGAGGCAACAGGCGAACCCACTCCAGGCTTCCCTCACCTCCACGTGTACCCCTACAGAACAGGTATATGGCCCTGGATCAGGAAAATCAAGTAACTGAGGTCACTGACAAAGGTCCATCCAGGGAGTTGCAGTGGCAGTCTGCCCCATGCATCAGGACTGCCTCTGTTAAGAACAAGAGAAGGTAATTGTTGAGGGAGATTCTCTTTTGAGGGGAACTGAGGGTGCTATATGCCAGCCAGATCCAACCCTCAGGGATGTCTGCTGCCTCCCTGGGGCCCGGGTTAGCGATGTTACTGAGAAACTCCCAGGCCTGGTGCAGCCCTCTGATTACTACCCACTAGTGGTCATGCAGGTGGGTACTGAGGAGGCTGCGAAGACAAGTCCCAGGGTGATGAAAAGGGATTTCAGAGGACTAGGCCAAATGCTTGTGGGATTGGCAGCACAGGTGATCTTTTCCTCAATTCCTTCAATGGCAGGAAAAGCTGAAAGGACCAGGAAAACACAACTGATTAATGACTGGCTTATAGGCTGGTGCTGTCGGATGAACTTTGGGTTTTTTGATCATGGAGATGTTTACAGGGCACCAGGTATGTTAGCAAACAATGGCATAGAGCTATCAACAAGGGGGAAAAGGATTATTGGCCAGGAGTTGGCAGGACTCATTGAGAGAGCTTTAAACTAGACTTGAAGGGGGTAGGGGACAAAACTCCTGAATAGCTTGATGTACAGGACACCGGGCCTGCTGGCATTGAATGGGAAGACCCTGTCCTGCAGGGGAAAAAGGGTACTAGGGCAAAAGTTAGCAGGGCTCAATTACAGAGCTTTAAACTAGATTCAAAGTGGGAGGGGATTGTAGCTGGGTTTGAACTAGTGGGGTATTGTTCTACTCTTAATGAAGACCAGAAGGTCTCCCACCTCTCAAGGGTGCCACCAGCACGCTCAGCTCACTCCCTGAAATGCCTGTACACCAATGCACGCAGCATGGGGAATAAACAGGAGGAGTTAGGTTTGCGTGCGGTCTAAAGGTTATGATCTGGTGGCAATTACAGAGACATGGTGGGACAGCTCACATGACTGGAATGTAGTCATGGATGGCTATGTGCTTTTTAGGAAAGACAGGTCAGTGAAGCGAGGTGGTGGAGTTGCTCTTTGTGTGAGAGAGCAACTAGAATGTATTGAGTTCTGTCCAGGAGCAGATGAGGAGCAAGTGGAAAGTCTGTGGGTACGAATTAAGGGGCAGGCTGGCATGGGTGATACAGTTGTGGGGGTCTATTACAGACCTCCTGATCAGGATGAAGGAGTTGATGAGGCTTTCTACAGGCAGCTGAAAGCAGCCTCACAATTACAGGTCTTGGTCCTCATGGGGGATTTTAACTACCCCAATATTTGCTGGAAGGCCTACACAGCCAGCCATTCACAGCCTAGGAGGTTCCTCCACTGCATTGATGATAACTTCTTAATGCAAATGGTGGACAAACCAACTAGGAGAGGAGCACTGCTGGACCTCTCCAACAAGGAGGGTCTGGTTGAAGCGGTGGTGGTCACTGGCAGCCTTGGCTTCCGTGATCACGAGATGGTGGAGTTCAGGATCCTGTGTGGGAGGAATAGAATACCTAGCAAGACCACAACCCTGGACTTCCGCAGGGCCAGCTTTGGCCTCTTCAAACAATTGTTAAGAGAAGTCTCAGGGGAAAGGGTACTAGGTGGTAAAGGGGCTCAAGATAGTTGGTCAACATTCAAGGACCACTTCTCCTAAGCTCAGTGTGAGAGACGGACTCTATAATGGCCTTTAATCCAGCGACGTCTACTGACCATTCGTGGTGATGTGCTCCTCGCACTCGTGAGAAGAGGAGAGAGGTAGCAGGCACATGCACACAGGACCACAGACTACAGCTCCCAGGAGGCACAGCCGTGCTGGAACCGGAAGGGGAGCCAAAAAGCACGCGCTGTGAACTCCCACTAGTCACTTCAGATATAGTCACCGCCATGTGTGTATCACTGCATAGGCTGCCGTGGAACCGTGGGGCCGTGAAGCGCCTTTTCCTGTGGTTATTGGCGTGTGTGCGTACCAAACGGACTGCTTGTCTGAAGCTGCTGGAGAAGGAGAAGGAGAAGGATCCCGACCAGGGATCGGCTCCGGCTGCACCCCGGTGGTGAGACTTGCGAACTTAACTACATCCTGACACTTCCTATAGACTTCCTACACTTATAGACATTCATACATACCATACACTCGCTTTCTATAATATTTCCTAAAGGCTCTCTCCAAGCTTTTCCCCTCTTGTCCCTGTCTGGGAATAAGAACAGGGGGGGAGGGGGATAACTCTATTGTCTTTTTGTGTATTGTTCACATATATGTATTCTGATGTTTGATATTGTTCTGTAAAAACAGACTTGCCAAAACCTCAGTGCCTTTCATAAACCTGTTGATTTTTGAGCATTGTTTGTGAGTGTGACAGGGAGTGGTCCTCAGCCCTCGATCCCCTTTGGAGGGGGAGTGGGTCGCGGCTTTACCCATCTCGGTCAGTGACATTTTGGCGTAGTTGGCAGGAGTTGAGGGTCTGTTGTAGCCCCTGAACACGTTCGTATTAATAGTGAGAATGGAGGACATAACAAGTGAAGTGCTTATTGATGTCGATACCCCTGCGGAGGAGGCGTCTGGTGTCGAGTTAGGCAACTCTGCGAGGGGGGCGATGAGTTCAATGGACTCCAGTTTTCCTAGCAGTCCGATATATGCCGCGCTACCAGCAGACCTTTCTCGCCCATCATACGCTGAGGTTCTGGCACGACCACCCGGGACATACCCCTCCCCTCTATACACTGGGACTCCCGTAGCCAGAGGTGATACTCGTGATTTTGAACTGCAGGTGATAGAAGAGCTAAAGGCCCTAAGGCAGGAGGTAGAAGAGTTAAAGTCCTTAAGACAGGAGGTAGAAGAGTTAAAGTCCTTGAGGCAGGAGGTAGAAGAGCTAAAGCCCTTGAGGCAGGTTGCTGAGAGGCTGGAGAATAACGTAAAGCAGGGCTGTATGAGGCTTAAAGACATAGAAAAGAAGTATGAGAAACTACAGCAGGAAGTGCAGACGAAAAAGAAAGACACAGGGGCAAGACAAAAGAAGGAGCAGAGCAGAGGAGACAATAAGCAATGGGAGATTATATGGTTACAGGGGGAGAAATAGGAGTGTGAAAGAAAATACAGGGAGTTAAAGAAAGACCATGCGACATGCAGACAATGTATGAAAAGAAGTTACATGATATACAAACGGAGCATACAAAGATATTAGATGATATGGAGAGGGATGCTAGGCTAAAAAACAGAGACATCTCAAGACTGCAGCACGAGATTGTAATTTTGCAAGGAGACAATGAACAGCTTAAACCGGAGTTGTATCCTACACCCCCTGATCCTCCTCAGGAAATGGTGGATGCCGGTGACTTGGCGCAGACCCTACAAAGGACTGATATATCTACCAATGAAAAGATAGCAATGATTGATGCTTTATATGTGGCTCAGCAGGAGCAGGTCTCCACAGATCCATCCTCCCAAACTGAAGAGCTCACTGGAGGTGAGAAAAGTACATACTAAAACATATGACCTTGGGGCTCGGTATGAAGAGGCAGAGGAAGAACAGGTAGAAAAGAAAACACTCCGGCCTGTTAGAGTAACCACTTATACCCAGAAAGCAGATGTTACACAAAGAGATACAGAAGTAAAAGAAAAGCCCTATACGTCCATTGATACGGGAAAACTCAGAGAGGAATATAGCAGATTAGAATCAGAAACAGAAGCTGAATATGTCATGAGAGTGTCACTCACAGGTGGAGATGATATTATGTTAACTGAACAAGAGGCTGATGGCTTTTGGGGACCTGGAATTGTGTTACAAACCGGGAATCCAAACCACCCATGGTCCCTCACTCAGCATGCAGCCTGGGGTGTGGGTGATACTGAACCAGTTGGTAGAGGGGAACCAAGTACCCTAAAAGGGAATCCCAATAATATTATGGAGAATGTTCATAAGGCTGCCGTACTCCAAATGATCTATGATCATGAAATGGAAGAAGAGCATGCAAGTCCTATGGCCCTCAGGGTAAAAGCAAGAAGAATGAATGTATTGGTTAAGGGACTCTCTGGGGTACTCAAAACAAAAGCCATGCAATATCAAGAGGAGGTTGCTTTTTGGCGTTTACAGATCACATGGGGTGACTTAGCCCAGTCCTTGATAACTTGTGCTAAGAACTGTGAGGAATATAAGGGCCCTACTAGGCCCCCTGCCTCCGCACCTAAAAAGGCTACTTGGCTGTCTTATGCTGAAGTTGCTGCTAAGCCACCCCGAAACCCCTTTTCTCCTAGGCAGGATAGATCACGGGGTGACTGGAATGTGGTAAACAGAGGTAGCAGAACACAGCAGAGGTCACCCAGGAGACAGCACTTTGATACACAACATTCCTCAACGCAAGATAACAGGAAGCCTGATGTTAGGCTTAAAGAGGAAGGCAGGCAAGTGGGAGTGCCAGCTTCCCTCTTAGCTAGGACTCATCCTTAGGAGGACCTAAAGGAACTGGTTGATGCTTTCCGTAGGTTGCAGGGACGACTATGAGGCAGATCACAAACTGGGGCCCAAGGCTGGTCACAGTCCAGAGCCCGGGATAGAGCACAGGAAAGGACCGGTAGTTCGGGAAACTAGAACTCCCTCCTCCTGCTACAAGTAGTAAGTCAAAAAGGCGACGGAGGAGGGGTAAAACACAGAGTATTAGTACAGAGAGTCAACATGACTCCCAAACAAATCAGGAAGCCCCATAATCCAGGAATATCCTAGCCCCCTAAAAGACTGGCAAAATGTGTTGAGACTCACGTATAACAAGGATGAAGATCTGGTACTCACTTGTGCTGTTGGTCCGAAACATTATCCTGTTACTTTTGTTGTAGACACAGGGGCCCAAATATCTACACTGAAAGCCAAGGAGGCAAGGCACTGTGGCATTACCACATCGTCGAAGCCAATGTGTGTAAGTGGAGCATTTGGTAACTCTACTTTACAGAAAACAGCAAAAGTCACCATGCATCTTCCCGGAGATCTTCCAGCAGATCTTCCCATCTCGGTCCGCGACACTCAGGATCAGAGTATCCCAGTGGGTAGGAAATCAAGGGAGCCAGGAGACCTGCATGGTTAAACAAGGAACTGCTGGGCAAACTCAAGTGGAAAAAGAGAATCTATGGATCGTGGAAGGAGGGGCCGGCCACTTGGGAGGAATATAGGACTGTTGTCAGAGGATGTAGGGAGGCAATTAGGAAAGCTAAGGCCTCCTTGGAACTTAATCTTGCAAGTGAGGTCAAAGACAATAGAAAGAGCTTCTTCAAATACATTGCAGATAAAACTAACACTAGAGGCAATATAGGCCCACTGCTGAATGAGTTGGGCGCCCTGGTGACAGAGGATATAAAGAAGGCAGAGGTACTGAATGCCTTCTTTGCCTCTGTCTTTAATCCTGCAGACTCTCCCCAGGAGCCCCAAATCCCTAAAGCCCCAGAAGGAGTCAGGATAAAGGAGTTTGCTTTGGTAGATGAGGATTGGGTTAGGGATCAGTTAAGCAATCTGGACATTCATAAATCAATGAGTCCAGATGGAATGCATCCAAGGGTGCTGAGGGAGCTGGCGGAGGTCATTACTAGGCCACTCCCCATCATCTTTGGTAAGTCGTGGGCAACAGGAGAGGTGCCTGAGGACTGGAGGATAGCAAATGTCATGCCAGTCTACAAAAACGGCAAGAAGGAGGGCCCGGGTAACTATAGACCGGTCAGCCTCACCTCCATTCCTGGAAAGGTGATGGAACAACTTATTCTTGGCACTGTCTCTAGGCATAAGAGCAGTGAACATGGTTTTACCAAGGGGGAGTCATGTTTGACCAACCTTATAGCCTTCCATGAGGAAGTAACTAGGTGGATAGATGATGGCAGAGCAGTAGATGTGGTTTATCTTGATTTCAGTAAAACATTTGACACTGTCTCCCAAAGCATCCTTGTAGATAAGCTAAGGAAGTGTGGTCTTGATGATCAGGTAGTGAGATGGATTGTGAACTGGTTGAAAAGAAGAAGTCAGAGAGTTGTGGTCAATGGGACACAATCTTGTTGGGGGTCTGTGACTAGTGGAGTCCCTCACGGGTCGGTACTGGGACCAGTACTGTTCAATATTTTTATCAACGACCTGGATGAGGGAACAGAGTGTGCCCTCAGCAAGTTTGCTGATGACACTAAGCTGGGAGGAGTGGCTGACACACCAGAAGGCTGTGCTTCCATTCAGCGAGACCTGGACAGGCTGGAGAGTTGGGCAGGGAGACACTTGATGAAATTCAACAAGGGCAAGTGTAGAGTCTTGCATCTGGGGAAGAACAACCCCATATGCCAGTACAGGCTGGGGGCTGACCTGCTGGAGAGCAGTGTAGGAGAAAGGAACCTGAGGGTCCTGGTGGACAGGAGGATGACCATGAGCCAGCAATGTGCCCTTGTGGCCAAGAAGGCCAATGGCATCCTGGGGTGCATTAGAAAGGATGTGGTTAGTAGGTCAAAAGAGGTTCTCCTCCCCCTCTATTCTGCATTGGTGAGGCCACATCTGGAATATTGTGTTCAGTTCTGGGCCCCACAGTTCAAGAAGGACAGGGAACTGCTTGAAAGAGTCCAGCGCAGAGCTACAAAGATGATTAAGGGAGTGGAACATCTCCCTTATGAGGAAAGGCTGAGGGAGCTGGGTCTCTTTAGCATGGAGAAGAGGAGACTGAGGGGTGAGGGGCGACCTCATCAAAGTTTACAAATATGTTAAGGGAGAGTGTCAGGATGATGGAGCCAGGATTTTTTCAGTGACATCCAGTGATAGGACAAGGGGCAATGGGTGCAAACTGGATCATAGGAGGTTCAAGGTAAATATCAGAAAAAACTTCTTTACTGTGAGAGTGACAGAGCACTGGAACAGGCTGCCCAGAGAGGTTGTGGAGTCTCCTTCACTGGAGACATTCAAAACTTGCCTGGACAAGTTCCTGTGTGATGTACTCTAGGTGACCCTGCCTGGCAGGGGGGTTGGACTAGATGATCTTTCGAGGTCCCTTCCAACCCCTAGGATTCTGCGATTCTGTGATATGCTTGGCCTGGCTTCATCCTGATTTCTCTAGGTATCTTCGCAAGCAATTCATACTTTCTTCTTCATATTGATTAAAAAGAGATAATCTCTGGTTTTAAGCACCCAATGGCAATCCAGTTTCCAACTGTATGGCTGATGCTACTGGCTGCGCTCCAGCCCCTCTGTTTCAGGAGTGCATAAGGGTAACAGGGCAGTGCTCCAGGCCTCAGAACACCACCTGCATGTTGACTAAAGCATGGATCTGACAAAAAGAGCAACCACACTCTCAAGCACACAGTCAAGCAACTGAATAAGAAAACATGAGTGATTGATGTGAAAATTTTAGGAAAGCTGGAGTGAAAACACTCCCACTGTGGTATACTCCCCTCCCCTGCTTACCTTCTACATACCTTAATTCCATGTTATTGCAAAAGATATTTTACTGAAAAAGCCTATTTCCCAACTTTGTCACTTTGTAGCAAAATTCTCCAATGAAACGAAACACTTTCTATACTTCTTTTTCAAACAGCATGCATTAAAAACACAGCATTCCTACTCCTGTTTGTTTTTTCTTTCAAAACAATGCTCAGCTGTGGAAATACCTCCGGCAGGCAACATGGGAATTTTTCTTGCTAATTATGTAGCTGCAAAAAAGCATTTTTAGCCATCTTGATATGTTGATTCTTTGGTAGCATCACTTCCTGGGGTAGTTTGAGAGGAAAAAGCAAAGTTTCCAGACTGACAATGACACATTTTTCTCCTTACTCTTTTCCTATATGCTAGGAGAATAGAAATTTCTATTTGCAAATGTAAGGGGTACAGGTGCCCCTGTGTTGTCAGGGGCTGCAGAGGCCCCTGTGTGGGGCAGCTGGGGCTGCCCTGTGCCAGACACAGCTGATTCCAGCTGGCTCCAACTGACTCCCTTCAGTGCACAGATGAGTCTCACAGACACCATGGTAGAGCCTCAGGGAAAGCCTCTGTAAGGAAGGGCAAAACGTTGCCCAGCAGTGAGGGGAAAAGTGTGAGAAACAGTCTCTTAAGCACCCAGGAGAGAGGGGAAGAAGGTCTCCAGACCTCAAGTAGAGATTCCCTACAGCCCCTGGAGAGACCATGGTAGATCAGGTGGATGTGCCTTGAAGGAACTGCAGCCTATGGAGCGCCCACAATGGAGCAGGTTTACCCTGAAGGACTGCAGCCCATGGGAGGGACCAATGCTGGAGTAGGAGAGGGACATGCAGAGGAAGAAGCAGCAAAGAGGAGCTGTTATGGACAACATACAGTGGCTCTTGGGCGAACTCCAGTGGCCGGTGATTGGCGTTGAGCAGCTGGATGGGCTGGAGGGCAGCAACACGCACCACATGGGCGGCAGTGGTGTGGCAGCGCTCGTGGCTCAGGCAGCAGCGTGCGGCAGTGCTCGACGCTCAGGTGGCGGTGGCAGCGCTTGGGTGGTGGCGGCTTGGCTCGGTCTCGGCTCCTCCCAGCTCCAGCTTGGCTCCGGTGACAGCTCAGCAGCTCGGCTTTTCCCAGCTTGGGCTTGGCTCCTCTCACCTCTGCCCAGCTTCTGTCGGCTCCGGTAGAGCTCCAGTCAGTTCAGGTGTTGCTTGGGCAGGTCTTCGGCTCCGGCGCAGCTCCAGTCAGCTTGGGTCTCCTCCTCTCTTCTTTGGCAGCAGGCAGGATCTCAGCTCTCTGCTCTTAAAAGAACAGTAGGATTTCAGCCCTCAGCTCCCTCTGGGTTCCACGAGGATCCAGCAGCAGAGTGGTGTGCACCTTAGGCTACCAGGGATCTCCACTCTCACTCAACAGGGGCAGAAGCCCCCCTTACCATCCGGGGACTTCCATCTAGGTTAGGGTGACCCAGTGCACTGTCCCAGGTGCCGCAATGCATTGGCCATCTGCATGCCTGCCCTAGCCCAGCCAATCTTGAGTCTCAGAACAGACTGCCCACAGGGAAGCAGGCCCCACTCCCCACGAAGCCTGGTTCCTGATGCCACAGGTACCAACCGTCCAGGAGCAGCATCCATTTAGTCTCCCTTACATGGTGAAAGTTTTATGGGAGGCATATTTTCTGTGGTAAGGGGCATAACCCTTACACCTTTTCACTGTTAATACAGAGGAATAAATAAGTTACAAACAGGCTATTTCTCTCAGCATCAGCATCACCCCACAGAGGTCACTGGCAGCCTCATGAGGAAAAATGCATCCAGAAAAGACCAGGAAAGAGATTCCTCTCAATAAATGAAAAGCTCCACTTTGAATATCAAACACACCTTTTTAAGCTGCAAGTATTCTTCAGCGTAGTGAACACAACATATTCATCATTTAATATTTGCAAGTAGATGGGTGTCTTCATCTTTAAGCTTTCTAAATTTAGTCTCTGGGCATATCAGAAATTTAAGAGTCAAGATATCTCTCAGATGTCAGTAAGCCAAAAGATTCTGTGCTCAGTGTTGGTTTTAATTCCTGTTGTAGGTCAGTACACACTTCTCAAAATTAATTTCTCCAGTTTTTATAAAAACTAAGGAAAAGGTAAAAAATAATCCCTCCTCCCTTCACTAACCATAAACACTTCTTGTTCCCACTAATGATATTTCAACTTATTTCAATGCAAAAGTAAACAACTATGCAAAAAGCAAGTCAAAGCATGAAGAGAAGATTGCTATGAGAAGAGACTACCATATAATATAGTTTTATGTTCAAAGATTTACAGTGTTTATTAAAAGAAGAAAGGAAAGCAGTACACTAACCTAAATAATTATCTCTTCTGTTAATAGTACCAGTAACTCACATGCTGTTAATGACTAAGTTTCATATAAGTTATCAGGCTGAATTACTTTTATTGCTCTCAGGCATCTCCCATTAAAATATTTCCTTTCTGTGCTTTCATATGTTATAACAAGGAGCAATAATATTGGTCATTACTTGGCTGGAAGGCAATTTCTGCTTTTCCAGTCCCAAATCTAAAGTTAAATTACAGTTGGAATCTATCCTTGCTGTTACTTACATGCACACAGTGACATAGAAAATGTGTACAGAAAGCAACCTGCACGGCAAACCACAAGACACAGGGTGTTAAACAGCAGTTGACAAGACTGCAGAGGGAACTGGTTGTTGGCTAGAAAATAAGCTTTTTGATCTGCACCACACATTTTCACCCTGTCTGTTACATATCACTGAAATGCTTTAAGAGTTTTTTCAGGACAGTCATTCTTGTCATTCTCTTCCTCAGCCATAGCTGGAGTCCAAAAACAAGAACATCTTTGCTACAGCTGCCTGTAACACCACCTCAAAAAGGCAGGATGTAAGCAGTAGGAACGCACAGTGTGACTTCACATATTTATATGTAAACACATTGCAACTTGCTTAAACGCTTCAGTACAAAAACAAATACAACCAGTAGACATGACATCTTGCCAGAAGATTTAGGAGGCTACAGGATAGCTCCTTCCAAAAAAAAAAAAAGAAAAAAAAAAAAGTTATTTTATATCCTCTACACTCCTCTCTCTGCACATATAGAAAAAAAAAGTTATTTTAGTAATGAAGATTTCAACAAAATTTCAGCACATATGAAGTCAAAGCCACTACTCTTTAGCCATGACTTTTTCTTATAATTTTTGAAACTTTATATACATCACCAGGAGTCATTTCATCAGCAGTTCTGTTTTTCTGGGATTATATTAATATACTCTTGAAACTTGAAACATTTCTAGTGTGATTTTACAGCAAGTTAGAAGGAAAAAAAGATTTCTAACTCATGCAAACTGAAAATATGTCATATTTCTCACCATGTTTTTTTTTTATTTTATTCTGGCAGGCTCACTATATTCAGACACTGATGGAGACTTGTGAATTTATGTAATAATGGTTAAAAGTTCCTGCAAAGTGATAAATTTATCTACTGCTCTTTATCTGATTCAGCATTAATTAGCAATATTTCATTTCATTCCTCCCGCATGGTCATGAAAATAATAGATCATCATTCAATTCCTGAACAATGATTAGGTGTACTTCATAAGACCGTGTCTTTCTTGAATTCTTTCTTTCAGAAATGCCTATGTAAATAGATGACAAAAATGAAGAGGTGTATAATAAATAGTTCCTTGCAAAGAGGATGTTTGAAAATAATGTTTGTGAGTGGAAGAAAAAACTACACAGCTTTTTACTATGTAATCATTAAGCATTCAGATAGATCTGTTGGTATGAAACCTGTGAAAATTATTCTTGGACTCTTTATTGGTATAACCTAGGCAGGTATGATCACTGTGATGATAATCTCTCTTCTGAAGATATTGAATCAACTCCACGTGTTTCTCAGTTAAAAAGGAGTTCAACGAGGATGTCTGTTTCATTAAATCAATTCATGTATATTCTTGACTTTTTCTAAGCTAGAATAAAAGAATATGATCCTTCTTAAATGCAGAAGCAAATAAAATAATTTTCAGGTGATGACAATTACTCAGTGTTAGATTCTGTACACTGTAGCAGTATTTTCATAACATACATATTCAATTTTCTGGATCCTGTATCTCGAGGATTACTTTCAAGGCACATAAGCATAAGTAATTTATTTATTCAAAAGGAATGATGGATTTGGAGAGAGGAGAATTTGGAAGGCACTTGCATTATCTCTTCTTGGATTTTCTTGCATAAGAAACAAGGAAACACAGAAAGAGCAGAGCTTCAGTTGGAGAAAAAACAAAAACCCATAAACTACTTCCATTCCAAAATGTTTCTTAATTATTCTCACTTCTTGCAAACACAGAAATAGGAAGGGATTCTTTTGAGTTAAAATTGTTCCTTAGGAGCACATTTCCTTTAATTTGTTTTCTTTTGTTGTTTATTGGTAGAAAACATTAGTTTCTTGATGCTTCCAGAGAATGGTTAAGAAATATTCTGAAGAATCTCTTTCATCCTGATATAGTAAGCATCAAGTCACCCTCTGTTTCTTAAGCCTTTAGTAAGAAGCACTGAAGACACCTTGATACTAGCAGTCTTAATTTATCTGGTAACTTGAATGTCTCTCCTAGAAGAAAAAAATGGTAATACAAGATACACAAAAAGATTGCTTTTTAAAGTATTTCTCCATTTGTCAAAAAGGAGCACTGTGATACAGATACTGTATATTAAAAGTTACATACAGCATTTAGTTAAGGTTATAAAAATAAGCAGAATTATGTTCACAGCTACTATTTATCAGATTATGTCTAGAATGTAAAAAAAAAAAAAAAAAAGCAAACCAAATATGCAAGACCCTTCAGCCCCTTCTCCCTGCATGACCCATGTTCTTTTACACTTTAAATGAAATCTCAGCTGGTCATTTTTCAGCGTGGAACATGAGGTTCTGGCAATAGCTAACCACCAGTCTATGTATGTACAGGGCAATGACAGAAAACAGAAACTTTTTTGCATCATGCTCTCAAAAGTACAATTAAAAATAATTTTAATTTCATAGAATTGCTACTGTGGGCACACTGAAAGCAGGGCATACTCTCTCAACATATACACATGACTATATTTACAGGTATAGCTAAGATTACAACTGCACTTCCTCTCTAATAAGTCATCTTCTGATGTCTTATCATAATAATAATAAAAAAATTAACACATTTTTAGATTTGAAACTTCTGAACAAATACCTTCATATGCACTATACTGAAGAAGAAGGGTTTGAAAAATCAGGTGCATTTTCCATTCTCCTCCTTAACCCTCCCTAACCACAGCAGCAGATGGCAATGGATCAGGTCCAGGAGGAAGTAGAACCACACTGTCAGCAAATCTAGCACAGGGTATCTAACCAGTTTTCCTGGCCAGGAACAATCTCAACTGCACCCTGCCACAATTAAGCTGCTTCTGCTTTCCAAGGAAGGTGGAGTGTTTCTCTATCACTACAGTTGACCGAGTAAGTCAGTTTACCCAAGCAGAGAACAAGAACCTGAGAGAAAAGATAATTTGCTGTTAGTCTAGGTTTTTCACTTAATAAAACTCAACAAGTTACAGCATGTGTTTGCTAACCCAGTGCCTTTCACTGAAGACACGGAGTTCTCATCTTTAATAAGCCAGTTAAGGTTGGCAATAACTGGGTTTCATCCAACACCAACTCTTTTTCTATTTAGGGTGTTGTTGCATGAGACTACAAGTCCCCTTTCCATTAGAACTTAAAAATTGAATCCACAGAAGGTAATACTTAAGCTACCAGCAATTCTCAGGTTACTTTCTGCCCGTGACAACTCTTTGTTTAAAGCAATTTAACTTATTCTCCTGAGCAGACAAAATTATTTGCCTCACTAATCTTTTCTTCACTTACCAAGCTGTTAGCATCTATAGGAACATTGTGCACCCTAGTAGGATGAAGAAGAAAAAAAATATATTAAAAAATATGTTTGTGTTTCCCAAGAAGATCCAGCTGCTGTACAGAGAGTTCCCAGCACTCTCTGCTTAAGCGAGAATTTACTAAATGGCATGTAATCTATTGCCTTTTTATGCTGCACTGCAGTTGATTAGTAATACTTGTGTACGTGATAGATATCAGACTTGTCTCTGAAGAATTCTAATGACTAAAGAAATTTGACTACTTTCTTCTTTTTTGCAGTTGCGCATCTAAACTTTACTAATTCCTGACACAATTCACAATTTACTTCTTTAGTTACAATGCAGTTCTGTGATAAATACAAATATACACATAACTTCAAACATATATATTTCTAAGTAAGAATAATCCAACAAGAGAAATAACATCCATTTTACTGACAGAATCAGAAGATTTGCCATAAAATTGAGGTTTTAACAGGAGGATCAATCCTGATACAGGTTTTTGAAATAAAATATTGCTTGGTGCTGCTTCTTGGGAAATAATAAATTCACTGAGGTGCTACATTAATCAGGCCACCCACGACAGCTTTAATATATATCTCCTTAAATGAAACTCATTACTTTTACAGCCACACTATACCATTCCTCTGTCCACTTTTAAAGTCAGTCTTAAACCTCTAAAGAAGAAGCAGGTGTCAAAGGCACACTTCTCATTGAATATTCATTGTGCTGCCTGCAATATTTTGAAACTAGCATCCACTCTAAGAGAAGGAAGTGAGAGATTGCAGAATATTGCCCTCCTCAGAGAACTTAAGTTTAAGCAATAACGATCTGAATAGCAGGAGGTTTAATCCAGTTCTGACTTTTCAAAGTAATTTCACCAAAAGGAAAAAAATGGCTCATTAACTTGTCTTTTTATTTTAGCAGGAGGCTAAAAGAAGAGTGTATAATAAATTAACATATTTAAAGTTAAACTATTAATTAATATAAAAAATATAGGGAGATGTATATCTGAAATCTGTAATCATTCATTCATTCATTCATTCATTCATTCATTCATTCATTCATATATTTTTTGTCATGGTTTAAGCCCAGCAGGCAAAAAAGGATCATGAGTCCAGTTGCTCACTCCTCCCCCCACTGTGATGGGGAGGAGAAAATCCAACTAAAAACTCATAGGTTGAGAAAGGGACAGAGAGGGTTCACTTACTAATTAGTCATGAGCAAAACAGACTCAACTTGGGGAAAAAATAAACTTAATTTATCTCCTATAAAATCAGAGCAGGACAAAGACAAAACAAAGCCAGATCGTAAATTCCTTACCCTGCCCCTTCCTTCTTCATGGGCCCAAATTACTTTGCTCCCTATTTCTCTACCTCCTCTCCCCAGCAGTGAAGTGGGACAGGGAGTGGTGGTTGGAGTCAGTTCATGCCATGTTGTCTCTGCCACTTCTTCCTCTGCAGGAGGGAGGACTCCTCACATTCTTCCCCTGCTTCAACATGGAGTCCTTCCTGCTAGGAGTCCCTCATGAACCATTCTGACATTAATCCCTCCCAAGAGGTGCTGTCCATCTGGAACAGGCTGCTCCAGTGTGGGCTGCCCACAGGGTCACATCCTTCTTTGGGTGCAGTCACCTCCCCTGGCATGGGGTCCTCCACAACTGCAGATCCACATCTGCTCCACTGTGCTCCTTCATGGGCTGCAGGGGACAGCCTGCTGTCTCACCACTGGCTGCAGGGGAACCTCTGCTCTGACACCTCCTCCCCCTCCTCCCTCACTGACCTTGGTATTGCTCTCACCTCCCCCTCTCCTATGCCCTGCAGGTCTTACATAATTTTGATTTTTCCCTTCTTGAATATGTTAATCACAGAGGTGCATCCACCATTGCTGATGGGCTTGACCTTAGCCAGAGGTGGGGCTGGACTTTGGAACCAGGGGAACTTCCAGCAGCTTCTCACAGGCACCAGTCTCATGACCCCTCCCCAGCTACCAAAGAACACCGCCACATTGACTGAACAGATTCTTAGATACACTTTTCTAAGTACTATTTTTTCTTCGTGACTGACATTTTAAAAACAGGATAGCTGTACTTCACAACCCCAAGTCAATAAGCAATGAAGTATTTTGTGAACTGATATAATGTTGGTTCAGGAATTATTCCTCTGATACAGGTACTTCAACTTATTTAGCTTATTTGGACCTCTTGACAACAGAAATTGGCATCACCCATTACTCAACATTGATGTTTTTTATATTATTTTTCAGCTAGTGCTTAGAGATCCTAAATGTCCAACTCTTAAATGTTAAGAAGTTATCATCAGCATTGTTTTTTTAAGAACACTCCTCATAGGATAAGCAATTAATTAATTTCCTTCTTCACTGACACACTGAATTTATAATCAAACCCTCACAGGAATTCACTCAACCTAACACATGTATTACTCCTATGGATATTCAGGTATTGCTATCGCTGACCTTAAGGAAACCAGTGTTCCAGATGCAGCAACAGTCCCTAACTACATCCTCCAAATGAAACTTGACTTTCCAGGTGAGCAAAGGGCTTTCTTGTAACAGAAGCCAATCTAACTGGCACATCTTGGAAATGAAGAGAAAAAAAATGTTCCCTGACACCAAGACAAGACTGTGTGGAACGATCTGCTCCAAAAAGATACTAACATTTCCCAAAATAGAAAGAACACTGAAAGAAGAGAACCACTACTCTAGGAACTGGGATATGTATTTAAATATTTTGTTTAATCTGCTTCAACAAACAGTTCCAAGTTGCAGGGCACCTGGATCTTTCTGTGTGATTGGCTGGTTTTCCTAGAGGTGTTCACCAAGAACAAGCCAGACAAGGCATTTCTAGCTTAAAGGCTCTATTTTTACTGTTCACACAACCTTCTTCAAAGGGGCCATCTGATTTATGAGTGAAACCTCCTAGCATAAAATATCAAAATTAAAATATTAAGACTCTAATTTCACCATTAAGTAACAGTGACAGAGTATAGAAATAAAAAGTGTTTAAAAAATTGATTCAAAGATTGCTGCATTATTTAATACAACAATTTAATCCTATATGTATTATTTTACTATGGAAAATGTTCAAGATAATGTCTTCAAATAATTAAGAAAATTGTTCAGTTCTTCAAAAATGGCTGCAGCAAGTTGAAGATGAAGAAGGGCAGGGAGAAAAAAATATGAGGGTGAGAACAAAACCAACCTATTTTATTGAAGGTACCCTAGGAATGGGAGACTGCAACAGGAGTAATACCAAGGAAGGACAAGGCACTTTAGAGGAGGAGGAATGAGTTATAAGCCACATTTTCACAATTTTAGCCTAATTCCTCACAGTAATTATTAAGATCAAATTCCTAACACTTCTTTGTTGTTTGAGGAGCAAGAGGACTGTCAGGGTGATCACTGGCAATTAAATAATTCCTGACATAGAAATTCCTAGCCATCATGCGTAGCATATACACAAAGAGCCAACCCAGTGAAAAAGTCTGGATATCTAACTACTGTGAATAAACAGATATTTATGAATGTGGAAAGAATAACACAGTCAGGTTGACACATTTGTAGGAGACTGGTAGATAGCTATTTTTTCTAGCTTATTTATACACAGCTGTGCTGAATATAGTATTCATTTTAATTTTCTTCTAACATTGTCATACTCAGGGGAAATAGATATTTCTCTAAAGAAAAAAACTAGCTGATCCTTAGGACAGTAGTCTTAAATGTCTGAATACAGAAAATGAAAAGAAAACATCTTTTTAGGGTGAATACTTGGTATCGTATACTCTATATGCTTCTACTTCAAGGTCACCTAAGGAAAATCATGAGTCCATTTGCTTCTCCTACCAAAGAGCTGGGCTTCCTGTCAGATATTCTTTAGAAAGGAAAACTTTTCTGTGAAGCTATGTGGATGAGTTATGTATACCCAGACTGTGAAAGACATAAAAGCAATGTGTTCCAATCACCACTGCCAGATCCATCATTAATTCAAAAATTCATTATATTGCAAGGAAGCTTCCATAGAATGAGATGAGTATCACAATTAGTTGTCCCTTACCTTACTGTGTTTTCTGTAGGGAAGAGGCCTGTGCTGAGGAGCAGGTATTAAGTCCTAGCCCCACACCCATTGAATCTTCAAGACTTCACCACATCTCTGCAGAACAAACCAGGGGAAAACTTAAAGGCTTAAAGAGAAAGTGGTAAGCCATACTTCTGATATAAGGCAGGAAATTTCTGTTATAAAAAGAAAAAAAAATCCAATATTTGTGTTTCTGCTACAATGTTTCAAGGAAATTTGATAGTCTTTGTTGACGTTGAACTTTTATGAGGATCAATAACACAGTATCGAAGATTATGTGTAGCTGAAGAGCAAAGAGAAGAAAGAGGCAAATAATACTAGAAGCTCAATTTTCACAAGGTTCTCAGCAGCCAAATAAAACACAAATACTCTGATCAAAGCCTGAAATGGTTGTACTTTGGAATAAAACTTTCATTTTAAATTAAAGAGTTCTCATGCTTTGTGAGGCATTTTAACAAAGAATTTAGATTTCTTTTCAACAAACTCCTGAAAAGCACATACAAAGCCAAAGAAGGCAATTTTCTGAGCATAAATTTTTAATGCTTTTTCTTCATCACCTTACTATGCAGGATAACCTGGAGACATGAAGTCAAAACTTGCTGTATCTCTCACACAGCTGAACTTAAACCTCAGCCTAAGAGACTCCTGAAAGAACAGCTAGTATAGTGTTTCCCTACACAAGTCCTTACTCATTACTAGGATTCCATGGAGATTTAACTCAGAAGTTGTCTCCTCCTTCCAGGAAGCTCATCCACTGGCCTAAGTCCATTGAGAATTTTCCTCTTCCATATATTGAACCTGCTGATATCAGTGCTTAGAGAAAACAAGTACATTTCAGCTGGTAATACTGAAGTTCTGAGACTCCCAGTTCCTTTGAGATTGAATGTGAGCCTGAGCTGCTGTTCATTTATACCAGTCTGTATGACTCTGCATTTAAATTCCCTGAATATTGTAGCACACAATCCCTAGCTTTTTGGCTTGTTAATCTGCTCCTCTGAGAGAAACAAAATGGCAGATAGAGGGCAATAGATACCTGCATTTTTTCCTCTATCAGAGGCTAGAGCAAAGGCTGAGAGAATAATAAACAAGGATGACAGAGGACTTGAAGGCAACAGATTCCAACATGATGGACATTGGTGCATGCTTGAGTGACTCTGGGAACTGATTTCAAAGCATTGCCGCATGGAGAAAACTGTCCTTTATTTAATATATTGCGAACAATTGCATTAAACTGCAGACAAACCTCAGGTATGAGCTTCCCTTCACATTCTGTCAGTTTTTTCTGTTTTCTCCTCAGATTCTAGATCTTTCCTTGCTTCAGTATAGCTAAAATTAAAGATGTCTTAATAAAGATTTTGAAAATGTAGGAGATTTTTAGGCATCAGTTTAATGTATTGTTCAGCTGGTAATTTGTTTTAGCAGCTACATGGCCATAATATTCTGAAGACACTTCTCAAATTTGTAGGAAATGAGGATGGAAAGAGTAGATGAAAATTGGACTTCAGGCTACATTTAATATTTCCAAGTCCTGAGATCAGTATATGTTATCTTTGGTTCTCTCTGTTAAGTGTAACACTCTCAAGAGAGACTGCTGCAATTTATAGAAGATCCCTGAGTATATAGGGAGTATTTTGGCATTCTGTAATACATCTTCAATTAATTCATATGAACTGAAATCTACCAGTAAAGGTTAGTCTAAGAAAAATGAAGATTTGCTGGAAGTTTTGGACATTTCCAGAAATGATACCATTGCTGACATTATACATAAGAAAAATATGTTCATATTTATGTTGGCATATATTTAGACAAAATTGATAAATACTGAAATGAAATAGTTAAAACAATTTATCATATTCTCATTTCAGAACAATTTGCTGCTTTCAGTCTAAATTTATTTAATTCCTATATTTTTCAGTTAGGTGCCTCTGTTTCATTTGCAATGCATTGTAGAAAGACAAACCTACTGAAGCCATACTATACCAAGAAAATACAGATTATGAGGAAAAGCACGATGCAGTATAAATAATTTTATTGTCCAAGAAAGTTTAAATATGTCAGGATTTTTAAAAAGAATTAATTTCTTAAAGTATTAAAACTAAAGTACATAAAACTAAAGTACATAAAAATATCATCAGTAGGATCAGTTTTTTACATTTAAAGTATGTCAGTGTACTATTATACAACATGTGACCAAGAAAATATATGCTCCTAGAGCTTTGACTAGTAGTGGTATCAGCAGCAAAGCATCTTCTCCCATATTCTATACTCTTCAAATAACAGTTTCATTAGCTTCAAGAAAAAAAAAAAAATCATCTGCCCATAAGCCAACCCAAAAGTAGTTCAAAAAGACCAAATTCTGCCTTTGGTCAGATCTGTTGGACTTTATGATTTCAGGAATTTACCAATTTCATTGTTCACATCCCACAATCATAAAAAAATTGTGCTGTATTTCAGAATATATACAACCATTCATCAAAAACCATCAATATTATACCACAGTGTGACATTCTGATGTATAGTGCATGTCTCAAACAATCCAAGAGATAAGCAGTGTACTTTGGACACTCAGGATGTCTGGTGTTTGTCCTGAGACATCTGAGAGGTAAACAAGACTTGTTGCTGGACTAAAGAGATGTCTCAGCAACCCACCAAACCTTTTACTCCCCTGTGATGTGTACTGGGGAATGTGGTGTGGGACATGCTGAGATTGAAGACAAAGGAACTCTACAGCTGGTGCTGGAGCAGAATATCCAGTGATAACCAGGCCTTGAGATTTCATGAAAACCACCGACTTAACAGGGAAAGATAAAAAGTGCCAGTCTCAAGTCACCTCCTAGGACCGAACCTCTATTGCAGTAAACTAATCCTGTGGTGTCCTGTGGTTGTCTCAAACTCCTGTTTACTGTTGATCAGTGGCTTATCTTATTAATTAGCCAAACAAAGACTATCTGCAGGACCTAATCCTGGCACTATACCCCCCCTCCCCTCTCCTATCTCTGAGGCACGAGAAGAAAGAGGACAGGGAGAAAGGGGGGGGAGTGGGCAAGAACTGTATAAAAATTTGGGACACTATGGGTGCACTGAGGCTCTTCCTCACCGCAGCACTTCCCCACCGAAGTGTTTCCCCACCAAAGACATCGCTGGACTGTGGTGGTAACTATTATCTTGTAATTCTGCTTTTTAACTAATCTCTGTAATTCTGCTTTTTTCTTTCTTTCTTTCCTGTTTCTGTTTTCCTCCCTGTCCTATCCGCTCTAGGGACTTTGCTGTGTAACTCCAATAAAGTTCAGTGTGCACGTGACATCTGACCTCGTTTGCGTCTTAATTTCACCATTTGGGATTACCTTTAAACCTTTTCACAGGTCCTGCCAGACAAACGGGTGCAGCTGCTGTGTGGCTTATACCAGGAGAGGGAAGGCAGAGTCCAGCTGCCCCAGCCTCCCACTGCAGTGAGGAGTGTTAGAAAGCAAGGGGGTTCTGCCCCATCTCTTGTAAGACCGCACACCCGCCCCAGTGTCTGTTTGTGCACATTTGTTTTGTCCGGGCGAGATCATAAAAAATTGCCACGTATTTGAATATCGGATTGTGACACACAGTGATGGCATCATGTACTTCTATAGACATGTTGGCCTACACAAAAGGCAACATTAATTGTACATATGTATGAGGACAGGATTTTCTACTTACAAAGTTGTATAATAAACTGAACATGGTACATTGTCAAAACACCTTCCTCAATTTTTATAGGAAATCAATGTAATGAATTAGTGAATAAACTGCCCTTTTTGCATAGTTTTAGTTTAGTCATTCACAGTATTTAGTCTCATCTTTCCTTTGTTTTCCATCTTTCAGCAACTAAACTTCTTTTTTGAGAAGCTCTGGCATACTGGAAACAGTTCTCCATAGGACTGGAATTTTAGAAACAATTAAGCTTTATGTACATTTTTTAAATGAAGACTGCTTCCTCTGAAAAGTCTAGTGGACAAATAAGTTTGATCTACATGGCCTAAATCCTTTCAAGACATCCACATGAGGGCCAACAATCCATTTTCATAAAAATACCATCCCTTATTTCTCTGATTTGCCCCCTTCCTTGTATATGAAGAAAAAAAAAAGGTGGATAACCAAGCAAAGGGGGAAACTTTGTAGTGCACAGTGCTAGTCTGTAACCACATATTAAGTCTTGCTTACATCATATCATTCAGCATGAAGAAATCCTGGGCAGGTTTCACTTCACTGAGTTTCAGATTTTTAATAGTACAGACATCTCCATTGCAGCTAGTCACCTAAGATCACTTTAGAAAAAGGAAAAATATAACCTCTGGGAACAATTTATGTAACTCCAAATAAATGGCTGAAGCAGGTCAGATGAATCATGCTCTTATTTTCTTCACTGACTATAGAGATAGCCTGTGATAACTTCTATGGTATAGTCTTTTCACTGATGACATACAACAACAAGGTGGGAGGAAATCAAACTTCTGACCATTCTGAACAAAGGCCATGGAAATTTGTGGGATAATGGTCCACTATTACACAGCCAAAAGGAAGCAATAATATTGCATCAGAGCACAATCAAGTGGTTGGAATTTTGTCAGCTTATTATTTTCAAAGAATAATATTTATGTTTGGTTTTAGATATAATTACCATGAATTATGGAAAGCAAGAACAAGTTGTACGTTTCCCCCCAGCTAACTACCCCATTCACACATCAGAACACAGCTAAGTGTGCTACAGGAAAAGAAGTCTTTACTTCAGTAGTTTTTAAGTTGACACAGAAATTTTTACCCTAAAAATCTCAGTCTCTCCACTCCTTAGAAACTGTAGAATTTAAGTCCATTTCTATCTGAAATGCAGCAATTGAAAAAAAATACTGTAACAACATTTAGAAATTATAAGGATCTACTAAACTTGAATTTTTAAGCATAACCTTTAAAACTGCACCAGTTTCAACTCCCTAACAACTTTTAAATACTTATGTTTTAAAACAAAAATTTACTGAAATATACTAATTATGCTAAATTAATAATAAAAATATTGTAAAAACCAACTTGAACCTTATGAATAGTGAATTATATTCTAAACAGAGATTAAAAAATTGTCAAGGAAAGATGTGGTGCAAATATGAGAAAGTTAAGACAAACAGTTTTCTACTTACTCCCCGATTTGTTTACACATTATTTTTAACCAAGAAATATAGTTAAATATCTCTTTTCTTCAATGAAGATATGGAGATCTAATCCCAGTCAGTGGGAAGTCAATAAAGCAACACATCTGAAAATTTATTTCTGACTTATGTTATCATGCTCCAAGTGGAATATCTCCACTATGAAATTATTTATTGCATAGAGGAAATAGAATTTTGTACCAAAGGAATCAAAGTAGAGTAAAACAAAAATTGTCAATTAATCCATTCCCATACTATTTCTATAATTGCTTTTCACAGTGAATATCGGAGTCCTACTTACCTATGAGTATTGACTTACAAAATATTTTGTAGAGCATGTAACTGCAACAACTCACTTTAGCTAGCAGTGCAAGAGTATCAGGGCACATACATTTTATTAAATAATTTACAGCTGCTTAGGACAAAAAATAATTAGCCAATTTTTTTCCCTTTTTTGTTTTATACAATTTTCTATGCAATTAGCTTGTAATATTTTAAAAAATCAGTTTTCCTCTTTGTACGTATTTGCTTCACTGGAGACACAAAGAATTAGAGAAAGCATTTCCCCATAAATATAGCTACACAAATATAACGTATGCCTTTCTCCAGTCTTCATAGAGACTTTACGTAAGATATATCTGACTTCTGTTTCTTTGCTTGTACTCCACAGTCCTTCCTAGGATGCATAAACATGAACACATCCAAAAATGTCTATCTGGAGCAGGAAAAAACAGCAGTTCTTGAATTTATCAATAAAGACAGACTTAAGCAAAAGCTTAGGGAATTTTTCTAATAAGATTATACAGGAAGATTTAACCAGCTCAAATGACATTAAGAAAACAACCAGGGAGCAGTGAACATTAGTGTTATACAACTGAATTTTCTGTATGGCTATTATGTTCGGGTACTACAAATAGTTATTTGAGGACTTAATTCTGAAAAGTTTTATTCATGTACATCTTTCTATTGACTTGAATAAGCCTACTCGTGTGAGCTAAACATAATATAAGGGTTCTGTTTTACATTCAGTACACTTGATTTCATGCTCTAATAATATTGCTGATTTATTTCTTCCATTAAATAATCATCTTGACTTTCTGTAATAATGAAATTGTAAGTTGTTTTCCAGAACAGAGGAAACTGAAGCTATGTTGCAGAAAGGAGTAGGAAAAAAACCTTGTAATTATACTTGTATATCAAGACTTGATTAATTTACTACAGACACTGTCTTCTAAAATGAAGAATGAAGATATTCAACAGCTGTACTTGCAGAGATAAATAAATTTATCAGACATCAAGTCTTCCTGCTAGCTTTATTTAAAAGACATTAATAAGTCTGTTTAATTTCATCTCCAGTCACATGCTTATCATTTGATGATGCTTTGTTTTTGGTGTTCTACTGAGGTATTAAAAAAACATTCTCTCTAGCAGTCTTACAGACTGCTGAGTATGCACACTCATTTTCATACTTATATACCCTAATAATTTAGTAACACTAATTAATTTAATGATGCACTACATAACAGCACTTCAGATTTGAGAATGGAAAGAAATTACATAGCCATTCAACAACACTTAGTTTCCGTTTAAAGACAGTGCAACTTTGAATTCTGATGCTAGCTTAAGAGAGCAGCATGCATCTGAAATACTTCCTTGCAAGAGATTAAGTAGAAATTAAGTCTCCTTGTTCTTTTTCCCTCCTTCAGTTTCTGATTAGTGTATGTTTATAAAGTTTCATATATTCTGTTCTTTTAATCTGGGCAAATTTTCTGATGCTTCCACAATGAACTGTGATTTATGATTTCAAGTCTGTAACCACACTGGTTATGTTCTTGAACTGACTTCTCTCATACCTATCCAAAGTTAAACCCCTGACCAAAAAAAGAGCCCTCTTCTCACAGTGTTCCACTCAGAAGTAAAAAACCCAGTCTTATTTTCTCATAATGATAAGATCTGAAACATCCTAAATGAAGCTAGAAAAAGGTATCCTATGATTCCTTAAATTAAAATTGAAGAAAAATACAGGAAGACCTTGGAAATGATGTAATTTTTAAACTTCAGTTGCACTTGAATGCTCACATCAAAGATTGATACACAAAGAGAAGAAAAAAGGACATGAAAACTGTTTGTTCTTCTGTATTTATAACTTCCTTGTATTTCTCACACTTAACCCTGATACCAAATTCTATCCAATATCTCTAGTTAGCTTTATTCCCTAGCATGAAATAAAAGACAGTAGTAAACCAACAAGGAAGAATGAAGTAAAACCAGAGGAATTTTTATACTTATTTAAGAACAATCATTCTGGAGATGGCAGACTGTATTTCTCTGATCCTTATGTTTTCTAGATTGTTTTAAGGACACAATATGTATGTGTATGCATGCTGCAGTATGCCAGATGAAGCAGACAGTAGACAAGACATATGTGCACTAATCGAGATATATTGCATATAACATTGGGGTTTTAACTATACAGGACAAGAGGCACAAGTACAGCAAAAGTGTAGGGAAATTGGGAGATCGGAACAGAAGTGCAATTTGAATGCAATGGTAGGTTAGCAGTGAATTATACTACTTATAATTAAATCAAACAACAAAGGTTAACTATTAAAATGCCAGCAACTTACTTATTATCAAATTCTATGCTAGGCCTAGAATATCAATTATCACTCTTAAAGGATTCTACAGAGGAGAGAAGGTCCAGCAACCTTTGGGGAAAGTGTGCGGAAGTCCTCCTAATCAAAAATGGGACTAGGCTTTTATAGAATAAAGTGGATTGACTGCTGTCATTTAACCATTAGCCATACCTCCAACATCTCTCATTGGAGAATAAAAGGAAAACAGTAGAAAAAATCATGAAGGCCCTGTTCCCACCAAGCAAACTCTTTTGTTTGTCTATTCATTCTTACTTTATCTCTGTTTTGGGACAAGTTGTGGCTGGGCTGAGCTCCATCTTCTTCAACATCGGAGAGCAGCTGGTGTTATGAACATCTACCTGGCCTCTCTTTGTCCCTTTCGGTGTCTGGAAAATACAAATACATACATTTATATTTATATATTTGTTATTATTTTATTGTTATAAAAATCACTATGATTTCTATAATTTGCTTAAAAGCTTTAATATCTCCTGCTGATATGACTCACTTTGTAAAAAAGTATGCACAACTGTTATTTTCTGCTGTGAGCAAGATGACTTAATCTAGATGACAAGTAAAGTTAATTTCAGTATAAAGTTGAAAAAAGAAGACTTTCAAGATTAGAAGATAATATAACAGTATCACAGAATCATAGAATAACTAAAGTTGTAAAAGACCTCTAGGTTCATCAAGTCCAACTGTCAACCCAACAGCACCATGCTAAGCACACCATGTGCTGAAGTGCTACATCCACACCTTTTTTTAACACTTCCAGGGATGGTGACTCTAATCCACCACTTCCCTGGAGAACATAGCAAAAAAATGCGAGGAAAGATATTAAAATACAGAAGTGCAAGAGCTGTGTATGTAATTAAATACATACATAAATACAAAGAAAGAACTGGAAGAAGCCCCGACTATGTATCTATTTTTAAGTATTTACATATTCTTAACACCAATTGAAAACCAATCTGATCCTATAATTATAGGATACCAGAGAGTGTAGCCTGTAAAACTGTAAAAGTAAGAGAGTTGAAAATAAAGACCAGGTGTTACACAAATGTTAAATGTGGAGTGATAATTACAGAAAATTATTTTTCCTTTTTTTTTTTTTTTTAGTCTTGCATGACAACTAGAATGAACCACAGAAACAGGACTTACTTTATTTTATTTTATTTTATTTTATTTTATTTTATTTTATTTTATTTTATTTTACTTTATTTTATTTTATTTTTTTAAATCTTAATCACAAAACGTAACACATTATTTTGGTATGCTTGGACTCACAGTTTTGGAAGACAGGCACACTATCACTCACCAAAATTTACACATGGAGTCTAGTGAGCAAGTTTCCCACTGTTGTTACCCTCTAATATAGCTTTGCTTGCTACCCTTGAAGCAATCACTCAGCTGAGGCAGCACATAACTTTCACTGTTTCACTATTGCTTTCACTGACTTATTTTTATTACTTAGTTTTCATAATTCTCTTTTTAAGCTCTTATTAGTAGCTTCTTGGTTAAGATTACACATAAAACTGATGGCAGAGCTTAAAAAAAGTTTGTATGTCCTGAATCGCTTTGAAGATCTCAATCTTGTGTTCATACAGCTTGATTCTGGTATATGTAAGTATGAGTAAGTTAGACTAATTTTATTACCTTTTACCAGGTTTATGTTTGTCCTTAATGGGGTTTGCATTCTTCATCAATAAACACTGTTTTAATCACATGAATTACTGCCCAGTTATTACTCTCACCTTACAAAGATTAATATTGAAGTCAGTTTAGATACTGTAACTGAGAATAACATATCACCAAAGCTGGAAGTAAATTATACCACATCTAAAAATGCAGTTAGCTTTCCTATTAAAAAATAGCCATATCCCAGGTGATTCCACAAAATTCTCGCAAAGAACAGATCAGTGAGTCACTGTTAAGCAGGTATTCTTTATTGCTGTGCCTGGTGCGTGGGAGATCCCTCCTCCAAAGCGCGCACACTAGGCTGGCTTTGTTCCCACAATATATACAAATCAGATGTTCATATTCATTAGAATTCCGTGAATCCTTTTTACATATTAATGGCTTTCTAAGAAATCATTAGCATACTGGCCTGCCTGCACGTGCATGTGCACTCTTGGCTTTCGGTGGTCTTTGTGGTCATTTACCACTGTGTCCTTTCTGTGAACTCAACCAAAGGGCCCAGTCCTTGCTGGTCTTGCTCTCTGGGGCATCTTGTTCCTGTGATTAACTGCTGTTCTTTCTTGCTAGGGCACCCTGTTCCTATGATTAAGTCCGTTATCTTTAGAGCTACATTCTTGTGGTTAACTACACAGAGCTTCAGAGCTTACCTCAGCTCTGCTATTTTCTAGGTTGTGTCTCATGAACTATGCATGTTACAGCAACCCTGTTTCACAGGATACATTTATGTGTACGATTGCTTTGTATATGTACACATACATACAGGAAGAAAATAAAAAATCTTAGCATGCATTAAGTTCTATGGCTAGTTTTTATGAAGACAGTAAACATAGACAAACTAGGCTTCAAAGTATTCCTTCATCAAAGTTTACTTAGTTTAAGTTGAATAAGTATCAAATACATACATACACTCAAAAGTAAAAGAACAACAAAAACAAATAGGTGCATTCTGATACTTAATAACAGACACTTTAAATAACTGCTTTTTCTCATGCTTGGTCAAGGATATGGACTCAGCTGAGAGCTCAGGCTGCACAAATAGGGTATTGCTCATATTAGAGATGTACTGAATACCAAAATCCCTCTGTTTCATTCCAAGACAAGCACAGGGTTTTCAAGCAAGACTTTTATAGAATCTAGAAAGTAGCATTCATAAAACACACAAAGGTGTAACAGCAAGGAAGTAGCTAGTTCTACTTTTCATACAACACATAGTATTTATTCCTGTTCAGACAAAAATATATCTCCTTCTAAAGTTAGACCTGAACTTGAACATACAGAGAATAAGTTAAAGGCTAAAATTAATTTGTCTTGTAACTAAGCAAAAGTCACTAACAAATTAATTTAATAGAGTTTTCCCATTTAACCAGACACATTTGGAGTTATCACTGACATTTACAAAACATTACAAAACTTACCAGTCAGAATTCTAATTCTAAATTGAGAAGGAAACTGCATACCCTATACATTAGGGCTATCCTAATCCTAATTCTAGCAGCATCAGTATTAAATCAATTATGTATTTTTCTTAACCAGACAAATCAAGGTATTACATTTTCAAATTGTAGTTACAGTAGTATCTTAACGGCAGAGAAATTATGACCTGCTAAATGGTATGAGGAAATAACAAGAAAAATGTCTTAAGGCCATGCATCTTAGTAATTGTCATAAAACAATGAGGGTTTGTTAAGAGTGAAATTACTGTCCATTTGAAGGCTAATGACCAAATCAAACACTTAATGGTAACTAGCAGGACATTTAAGTAAGTGCTACCCCTCCCTCCTTTCTCCATTTTCAAGAAAGCATTAAAAAAGGAAAAAGTAATTAAGAATGTCTTCGAAAAACTTCCTCCCTTTCACATACTACTCATTCTCTGAATTACTCTGTATTTTTATGCAAGGCAGAACTGGTAAGCATTCCTTTTTTTAGAGGCAACATTTTAACAATATTGAATTTCTTCTCTTTCATGGAATTTCAGGCAATCAATTGCTCAGCCAGCTTTAAAAGCTAGACATAATAAAATCCTCTAGTGGATTACAAGTAAGAAAAAACAAGATCTCAGTTCCCTACAACAGCTAAGAAAATACAGTATAGTATTCAAAAACAAAATAAATCAGCCTTTGTTGCTAAGACTAGATAAACTCTATGTTCCTTGACACACATAACACCTTTTGGTCACTTGGGCTATGCATGTTAGAAAACTAACATTTCATAAACTTTATCTGTAGTAATAATACATGACATGACCATAGTCTTTGAACCATGGTCTGAGATAAATATTTTTCGCTCAAGTCTTTTGTTGGGAAAAATATTTTCGTTTTGTATTTGAAGAATGAATCGGAATGTCCCAAAGGTACACACATTCTGTAGGAGAAAGGAAGTTTCTTTTTCTTTCCCGTATGTATATCCTGTTTTCATCTCCACTGACTTCAAAAGAAAAGAATGAGATAGTGCCTGAGATGTTACATGAAAGGAACAAACAAGTTAGTGTTTTTTTCCCATTTTAGAAGCTTCATTAAATAGGGACTAATTACAGCTGCATTGAAGAGTTATATCTTCTAGAACATAAAAGTTGTCTTGAGATTCTGAGTATTAAAAATTTAAAGTGCTTTTAATGATATACTGTAAAATAGTAAAATTAAAAAACAGAGGCTGAGTAGGTGGTTCCTCACCACAGGAAAGTTCAGAGCAGCTGTAATGTAATGAAAAGCATTTAACTCCTACTAGATTAGTTTTCTTGAGTAATGATTATTTTTCTCTCATTATTACTTGAAGAAAACCCACTGTATCAATAATCCTTTTAAGACAAAAAAGAAAATTGAAATTTATAATTAAAAACTTTCAAAGCAGTATCAGAAGAATATTTTTGCATATAGCACCCCTTATTTCAAAGCAATTTGTCATTTTTACATCAGTGAATTTCAAATATTTTATGGAAATTTACTGTCTTCAAAAATAAGTAGATAGCCCTAAGTTATTTTCTGAACAAGCATTTATCAAGATTTAATATTCAGTTATATTTACAGGTATGTATTCACAAATTTGCCAATGTATGCATATATTTGCAGATGTGTGTTTAAGAAATGCAGAAGATGCTCAGAGTATCTGAGATTAAAAGCCAATATATAGCACTGAAAGAGAAAAACAGCACAGAGAAACCAAAAAGACAGGCTTTTGCCCCTTTCTACTATAAGTGAATAAAATAAACCTTGCACACACTTTCCAGTCCCTACTGTAGTTCATGCTCTTTAAAGTTATCATATGTTCCCCATATCAAAAGAAAACCACAATCAAATTTCACATATTTTTCAGTTTAAGCCCCGTTTTAGGATCCTTACACACAGAATTGTATATATATCACCTTCTGAATTCATTGAGCTTTCTCTCTATACTTATTTTGAGTCAAATGTTTAGGAGTCAGGCAAGGTTATTCCCAGCAAATCATATGGCTACTGAACATGAACAAAACCCCCAAAATAGTTTCTGTGAAAACTATTATAGCTATGTGAAAGACAGAAAGAAAAAAAGCACACATTAAATGGAAATTCCCATCTTTTAGGGGAATGGTGGATCTATAACCCTCAAGAGGAACATTTCTCTATTTTTCTTGCAGAAAGGCACAGTATAATGGTAAGAAATTAATCTAGTGATTGATCTAGAAATAGAATACAGATAATAAGACTGTTTAAAATCAGAATTTATTCAGGTAACTAACTGATATAAGAGAAATTGTCCACTTCCAATGTCCTTGCTGATATTGAACTTTTTCTTCATTTTATTTTAATATTTACTTTAGATATTTGTAAAAAAAAAAAAGTGTGTGTGCAGTTTTTCTATTTGAACATGGTATACTGAAACCAACCACATCTTAAAAACTATTTTCAGCAGCTATTGATACAGTTATGTACTTAATATTGCTTTGATACGGTTATGTACTTAATATTGCTATTTTAACTCACTGAATTTCAGAATAAGAAAGCTATTTTTTTGTATGTGTTTGAGAAAAGACACCATTGTAAACCTTTTAATAAAAGTCTTTGATATACTTTTTCTATCATTCACATTGACCTTAAAGTTCATCCTTCAGAAAGGCTATGGAAAGGTAACGAACAGTGCATGAGACAAACTTTCCCGTTTGTTTTCTTTTTTCTTTGTTCAAAATTCGAAATGTAGTACTGCTTTTAACATGAGTACTTTTTGAAGACTGCTTAGCACTCATGTGCCATAAAAATAAGTTTATTGGCTCAGCCATTATGCTATGGTTTAATTGAAGAAACTGGTTTATTCCTATGAATAATATAGCTCAATGAATTTTTCATCTCACTTGAAATCTATGCCTAAGGAGTCTGACAATCCCTTTGGAAACTCCATTTTTAAACAGCTAACATTGGTAGCAGAGTTCACTACTCAGCTGAATTCCCACTGGTAAGTATAGAAGTCCCCTTTCATTCACATCTCTGTTTCTGACCAGGATCTTCGCTGGACAGAATTCTTCATAGTTCTCTATAACAAGTAGCCACTCCTACATTAGCTCTCTAATGTGCATACTTAAGTGTCACTCTGGACAAAATTAATACATTGAGAAATGAACAAAGGAAAAAGGCATTTTTACATCTATTTTTGTGTTTAGAATCCAAATTGGTACAAGTTGTATTGTTCTTGTTCTCATACAGAATCACAGAATCACAGAATCACAGAATAGTCATGGTTGGAAAGGACTCTGAGATCACCAAGTCCAACCATCATCACAAAAATACCCAACAACAAACAAACAAAAAACCCACAACAAAACAGAAACCCAAAACAAAAACCCAAACCAAACAAACACCACCCAAAAAAGCCCACACACACAACAAAAACCCAAACAAACAAAAGCACCACACACACTCCACCAAATAACACCCACAAAACCCCCTACAAACTCGGCCAATAGAGCATGCCCTGAAGTTCCACATGTACACGTTTCTTGAATACAACCAAGGAGGGCGACTCAACCACTTAGTTGGGCAGGCTGTTCCAGTGCCTGATCGCTCTTTCAGTAAATAAATTTTTCCTAATGTCTAATCTAAACCTCCCCTGCCACAACTTCAGACCATTTCATTTGGTTCTATAGTTGTTCACTTGGGAGAAGAGGCCAACACCCATCTCCCTACCACCTCCTTTCAGATAGTTGTAGAGGCCAATGAGGTCTCCCCTCAGCCTCCTCTTCTCCAAACTAAACATCCCTAGTTCTCTCTGCTCCTCATATGACTTGTTCTCTAGACCTACATCAGCTTGGTGGCTCTCCTCTGGACAAGCTCCAGCACCTCCAGCACCACTACCTTCCTGTATCAAGGGGCCCAGAACTGAACAAGGTACTCGAGTTGCGGCCTCACCAGTGCCTAGTACAGGGTCACGATCACCTCCCTGCTCCTGCTAGCCATGCTATTCCTGATGCAGGCCAGGATGCCGTTGGCCTTCTTGGCCATCTGGGCACACTGCTGGTTCATGTTAAGCTGGCTGTCAACCAGCACCCCTAGGTCCTTTTCTGCTGGGCAGCTTCCCAGCCACTCTTCCCCAAGCCTGTAGCATTGCCTGGGGTTGTTGTGACTGAAATGCAGGACCCAGCACTTGGCCTTATTGAATCTCATACAACTGGCCTTGGCCCATCAATCCAGCCTGTCCAGGTCCCTCTGCGGAGCCTTCCTACCCTCAAGCAGATCAACACTCCCACCCAATTTGGTGTCATCTGCAAACTTACTGAGGGTGCACTCAATCCCCTCATCCAGATCATTGATAAAAATATTGAACAAGACTGGCCCCAAAACTGAGCCCTGAGGGACACCACTGTTGACTGGCCACCAACTACATTTAACCCCATTTACCACAGCTCTCTGGGCACGGCCATCCAGACAGTTTTTTACTCAGTGAAGAGCACACTTGTCTATGTCATGATTCACTAGCTTTTCCAGGAGAATGCCATGGGAGATGGTGTCAAAGGCCTTACCAAAGTCCACATAGACAATGTCCACAGCCTTCCCCTCATCCAAAAGGTGGGTCACTGGTCACAGAAAGATATCAGGTTCGTCAAGCAAGACCTCCCTTTAATAAACCAATGTTGGCTGGCCTTTATCCCCTGACTGCCCTGCACTCGCTGTGAGAGCTCACTCAAATGAGCCTCTCCATTACATACATTCTTAATTATTTTTTCCTTTCCCTTTTTAATGCTTTCTTAAAGAGGTGGAGGGGCATCACTTACTTAAATGTCCTGCTGATTGCCATTAAGGGTTTGATTTGGCCATTAACCTTCAAATGGACACCACCCAACAGTAATTTCACTGTTAACAAACCCTCATTGTTTCATGACGATTACTAAGATTACAGAGTTCTGGCTTGTATCAGAAATAGCGCGGCCAGCAGGACTAGGGAAGTGATTGTCCCTCTGTACTGGGCACTGGTGAGGCAGCACTTTGAATTCTGTGCTCAGTTTTAGGCCCCTCACTGCAAGAAAGACATGATGGTTCTGGACCATGTCCAGAGAAGGGCAATAAATCTGAGAACAAGCTTTATGAGGAGTGCCTGAGGCAACTGAGGTTATTTAGCCTGGAGAAAAGGAGGCTGAGGGGAGACCTTACTGCTCTCTACAACTGCCTAAAGGAGCTGGTAACAACATGGGTGTTGGTCTCTTCTCCTAAGTGACAAGTGATAGAATGAGAGAAAACAGACTCACTGTGCTCCAGGTAAGGTTTAGATTGGATATTAGGAAAAAAAAAATCACTGAAAGGGTTATCAAGCATTGGAACAAGCTGCTTGGGAGCAGTGTCTGAGTCACCATCCCTGGAGGTATTTAAAAGATGTGTGGATGTGGCACTTAGGGACACGGTTTAGGGGTGGACTTGGCAGTGTTAGGCTACCTGTTGGACTTGATGATCTTAAGGGTCCTTTCCAACCTGACACAGGGAGGACATAGACCTTCTGGAGCCAATTCAGAGGAGTGCCATAAAGATGATCAGAAGGCTGGAGCACCTCTCCTATGAAGACAGGCTGAGAGAGATGTAGTTGTTCGGCTTGGAGGGGAGAAGGCTTTGGGGAGACATTAGAGCAATCATCCAGTACCTGAAGGGGGCCTACAAGAAGCTAGGAAGGGACTTCTTATAAGCGCATGTAGTGACAGGGCAAGGGGTAATGGCTTTAAACTTGAAGAATTTAAGAAAATATTTGATACTGTGAGGGTGGTGGGACACTGGAACAGGTTACCCAGAAAAGCTGTGGAAGCCCTATCCCTGGCAGTGTTCAAGGCCAGGTTGGATGGGACTTGGAGCAACCTGGTCTATTGGAAGGTGTCCCTGCACATGCAGAGGGGTTGGAATTAGATGATCTTTAAGGTCCCTTCCAACCCAAACTGCTCTATGATTCTATGATTTTATGCCACTGTCTTTTGAGAATTCAACACAATTGAAGCTAACAGCAAAAGCCCACAAAATTCTGCTATATATTCTCCGTATCTTTGCCTGCAGCAGTAACAAGGAATGTCACGTCCTTAAGACCTTACCACATACTCTTTTTTCCAGAATGGATGAAAGAGTTAAGCAACACAATAACAACAAGATTTCAATAAACAGGCATGTCTCACTCTTGCTAAAACACTTTGATTTCTAGTATTGTTTTGTTTCCTTTGCAATTCAGTACCCTGTGAAGGAACCAGAACTGATACAGACCATGCTCTTTGCAGACTAGTACAGAATTGAGCCCTTGGGACACTTTCACAGTGTCATTTCTAGCCAAGGTGCCAGTAAGGAGTGCAAGAAGAGACAGTGTGGAGTGAACACAGCTTGCTTGCCAGCTCACCCATTGCATAGTAGCTACAGATAGGGTATTACAAGATTTCCCCTCTTGCTTGTGTTAACTTTTGACAGGGAAAGAATTATTGGTGCTGCTATTACAACTTTATAAACCTTCCAATTGCTGTTATTATTTCTGGTGAAGAAAATGACAAAACTTCAGATATTCTAGGTAGACAGGGGAAACATACCTTAAAGGTCAAGAGCAGTCACATTTCTATCACTGCACAAGTATTACTTTTCCTTTTCAACTATCAAATTGAGAGGAAAAAAACATTAGCTTTGATTTACCTGTTCTACACACTTTTCTTAAAAAAAAAAAAAAAAAAAAGTAGTTACTTTGACATTTTCAGTGGGTTTTTTTTTTTATTTTTTTTTTCATTTAGACACTTCAGTTTGGAGAAAATATAACAATGGAAAAATGAATAAGGTTGTACTTTGACATCAAATGTGGAGGCAGTAAATTGGGGTTTCTGGTGTTCACCTAGCTTTAGAAGCTCAGATTCATTCATCTCCACTTTTGGAGGAAATATGATTTTCATGCTCCTGGAAGATCCCCAAACCATTAGGCTACAAGGGAATTCCAGCATCAGCCTGGTGTAAGCCATTAGTGTGTTCAGCCTACGTATTGAATACAACAGTAGCTGCAGCAGAGACTTCTACCCACACCTTCTCATCTCCTAGTAACATATATAATGCTATGGGAAATAAAACTCACCTCATCTAGCAAAACAGTTTTTTAGTATAGTAGTTTCCGAAATAAAATAATACAAGTTCATTATTACTGACTAATGGCAGACACCAGTAGAAATTCTCTACATGTCATTTTAATCCACTTTGAAAAAAAGTTCATTGACTGGTCAGCTTCCCTAAGTAACTTCCTAATGCAAAGCAATATATAGTTATTGCGGTATGTGATGTAGTCCAGCTGTATGCTGTCATGCTCACATTTTCTCAGGCACAGTAAATACTTAACTATTTTACATCAAGTAAAGCCATCTCTATAGAGAAACAGAGATTTGCATCCACTGTAGCTCCCAAAATCAAACCTTTTAAGTAGGGAAAAGAACAAAATATGGATCCTCCATGCCCAGTGATAAGCAGCAATAACAGACAACCTGGGAAAACACTGCAGTATTGTCTGACAACAGTGCAAAACCCAAACAGCTTGTTCAGTATAAAAACTGTAAATTCTCAGTCGAAACTTACATTTTTCAGCAGAGAAATTACTAGTCAAAATAAAATTTATTAATTCCTATCCACATTTCTTCAGTCTAACTTTGACAGCAAGAGTCCTCAGAGATTTTTAGTTAGAAAACAAATTAAATATAAAAGGCATTAAGCATTGTCTTAGTATTCCTTTAAACTAGTGGACACTGCAATGATTATTAACCAATATAAAACAAGTTTGTTACCATATCCAGCAGTATACATTTAAGCAAATTACAGTTTCATGAAAAAGTCTCAATTCCTCACCCTGAGAGTTAGAGCCTGATGAAATTGAAGATGCACTTAAAAATCCAGTGAAATATAAACTGGAAAACCCTCAAAAAATGTTCTGCTTAAGATTCAGTTTTCTAATTTCACGTAATGTGTTGGCCAAGATAAAAAAAAAAAAATCTTATAAAGCATTTATCTTCAGGCAGACAACATTCATGTTACTGACTATAGCATTGTAGCAGCACATTAAAACATACGCTATGCTAATTGGAGACTACTCTTCTGTTTTAAGTCTGATTTTGACCAAGATAATCATGTCTTTATATAATTAATATAAAACTGGAATTTAAAAAGAAAAAAGCCAACCAGAAATCCTCATTACTTACTTTGCCAAAACCTCAAATTATATCTGAAATTTACACATCATTTAGCAAACTGGAAAAAAACAAAACAAAACCAACAAAACAGTAATTCCCATGCATAGAGTTATCTCATTAAGCACTCCTATTTATTAATTTATTTTCTGGTCCCACCCGTTGTACTGGTCTGGTGACAAGAAACATATAACCAAATACAGTTAAAGGAAAAATGTGGAACAGCAATTATTAAAGCTTATCAGGAACATTCGACAGTTTGAGACTCATCTCAGCTTCTCCTTACCCCATCCCCTTTGCCTAGCAACATTTCCTCCTCTGGGCTGCCCTCAAAATAAGAAAAGAGTAATAGATGACTGCTATGAATTTTTCTCCTATTACAATGTCAGGAAAAGCTCCTTCTGAAATACTCAGCATGTCATAATATACACAATAGGGAGTTACTCAAGCATGCCACCAATTTTCAGTATTTATCAAAATAAACAAAGCAACATGCAGAAATGCTGGAATTTCTTTCATTTCAGGTGATCCTGGAATGCAAAGGCAGTGTAGTGCTCAACTCTGTTATATTTCTCATTGCACAGAAAAGCCAGTCATACACTCATGTGCAATATGACTCTCCATGTTCCTTAGAAGCTTTCCTCTAAGCTCATAATTCAGAAGTGCTTTTCTTCATGCAGCTGTACTTTCAATACAAATGTCAGCTTTCTGCTCCTAGTCAGCTCTGCAAAAGATCCCTCATCGGATTTTATATTTTTTATATATATATACACACACATATAGATAAATATAGATATTAATGTGTGTGTGTGTATATATATATAATGTATATACATGAAATTTTTTCAAACAGGACTTTTGCTGCCTTTGGTGACCTGGAAGCACACTCAAATATATGCTGCTTGCAGGTGGTGTTTAAAATTCAGGCATATTTCTAAGACTAAATCAGCATGGTATGTTTGATAGTTATTTATCTACCCTTTCTGTCTTCTTATTATTTCCTGGACTCTCTCCAACAGCTCCATGTCTTTCCTGTGATGAGGGATCCAGAGCTGTATGAAGTATTCCTGGTGAGGTCTCAGAAGAGCAGAGTAGAAGGGCAGAATCACCTCCCTTCCCTGCTGGCCACGCTTCTTTTGATGGAGCCCAGAAAGTGGCTGGCCCTCTGGGCTGAGAGCACACACTGGTGGCTCATGTCAAGCTTCTTATCTACTGCCACCCCCAAGTCCTTTTCCTTGGGACTGCTCTCTAGCCATTCTCCCACCAGCCTGTATTTGTGCCTGGGGTTGTGTCAACCCAGGTGCAGGATCTTGCACTTGGCCTTGTTGAACTTCATGAGGCTGACATTGGTCCACCTCTCCAGCCTGTCAAGGTCCCTCTGGAGGGCATCCCTTCCCCCTAGGATGTCAACCCCACCACACAGCTTGACAGCAAACTGGCTGAGGAGACACTCAATCCCACTGTCCGTGTCTCCAACAAAAATGTTGAACAGCGCTAGTCCCAATACTGAACCCTGAGGAATGCCACTTGTCACTTGTCTCCACTTGGACACTGAACCATTGACCACCACTCTTTGGTGTGGCTATCCAGCCAATTACTTATCCACCAAGTGGTCCAGCTGTCAAATCCATGCCTTGTCAGTTTGGGGACCAGAATGTCATGTGAGACAGTGTCATATGCCTTGCACAAATCCAGGTAGATGACATCAGTTGCTCTGCCACTATCCACCATCTCTGTAGCCTTGTCATAGAAGGCCACCAGATTGGTCAGGCATGATTTGCCCTTAGTGAAGCCATGTTGGCTGTCACCAATCACGTCCTTATTTTCCAGGTGCCTTAGCAGATTCTCCAGGAGGATCTGCTCTATGACCTTGCCGAGCACAGAGGTGAGACTGACAGGCCTATGGTTCCCTGATTCTTCTTTTTTCCCTTTCTAAAAATAGGGGCTATGTTACCTTTTTTCCAGTCATCAGGAACCTCACCAGAGCACCATGATCTCTCAAAAATGATGGACAGAGGCTTAACAACTGCATCCACCAGCTCCCTCAGGACCCGTGGATGGACCCCATCAGGTCCCATAGACTTGTTCACTTTCAGGTTCTTTAGATGGTCACATAGCTATTCTTCTGCTAGAGTGGGGGGTGCTTTGTTCTCCCAGTCGCTGTGGCCTTTGCAATGAGGCTGGAGGACTTACCAGAGAAGTCTGATGCAAATAAGTCATTGAGAACCTCAGCCTTCTCAATATCCTACGTAGCTAGGTCTCCCATTTCCTTCAGGAGAAGGCCTACATTATCCTTGGTTATCCTTTTATCCCCAACATACCTATAGACACTTTTCCTATTGCTCTTTACATCCCTGGTGAGATTTAATTCTATCTGGGATTTGGCTCTCTACCTGACCCCTAGCTGCTGGAACATCCTCTCTTTTGTCCTCCCAGGGCTTCCTGCCCTAGCTTCCACCATCTCTATGGTTCCTTCTTAAGTCTGAGCTTTTCTAGGAGCTGCTTCCTCATCCACGCCGGCCTCCTAGAGTTTTTACCTGACTTTCTCTTGGATGGGATGCACTGCTCTTGGGCCTGGAGAAGGTGATGCTTAAGTATCAGCCAGCTTTCATGGGCCCTTCTTCTCTCCAGGATGTTATCCCATGACACTCTCTTGAGCAGATCACTGAAGAGGCTGAAATCTGGCCTCCTGAGGTCAAGGATAGTAAGCTTACTGTGAGCCCTCCTTGCTGCCCTCAGGATCTTGAACTCCACCATTTCATGGTCACTACAACCAAGGCTGCCCTTGAGCTGAACATCCCTCACCAGCCCTGCCTTGTTGGTGAGAACAAGGTCCATCATAGCATCTCTCCTTCTTGGTTCCTTGATTATTTGGAAAAGGAAGTTGTCATCTACACACTCTAGGAACCTCCTGGATGGTTTGTGCTTTTCTGAATTGTCCCTCAAACAGATATCATGGTCATTGAAGTCACCCATGAGTACCATGACTTGTGAATGTGAAGCTGCTCTATCTGTTTGTAGAGTGCCTCATCTATACTGTCCTCCTGGTCAGGCAGCCTTTAGCAGACCTCCACTGTAATGTCACCTGTGCCTGCCTTCTCTTCAGTCTTAACCCATGAGTTCTCTGTTGGCTCCTCATCCATCCCCAGGGAGAGTTCCATGCACTCCATCTGGTCTTTGACATAGAGGGAAAGAACCCCACCACGTCTCCCCTCCATTCTGATGCTCCAGTCATAGGAGCCACCCCACCAGGTCTCTGTGATGCCAATAAGTCATAGCCCTGCAGGCACGCACTCATCTCTAACTCCTCCTGTTTATTCCCCATGCTGTGTGCATTTGCATAGAGGCATTTAAGCTGGGCCTCCAGTGAAGTTGACTGACAGCTGGAGGGGCTGATATTTCATTATGCCGCACTCCAGGTGCTCCCCTGCTGACCTGTACCCCTCCTCTAGGCTCTGGGCATTACTCGTGCCAGCATCACATTGACACTGATCAGCGTGGGATGGTTCCTTGCGCCCAGCCACATCAGTTTAAAGCCCTCTTCACCAATTTGGATAGTCTATGGCCGAGGATGCTCTTCCCCTTTTTTGACAGGTGGATCCCACCCACCCCCATGATCCCATGATCCAGATGGCCAAACCCCTGGCTGTAGCACCAGTCACAAAGCCAGTTGTTGATTTGCTGGATCCAATTGGCCCTATCTATCCCTTTCCCTTTGACCTGCAGGATCCTTTTAAATATTCTTAACGCTGCTGGTGGCTACATCAGTAGTACCCACATGAAACACCAGGAGCGGGTAATAGTCAGTTGGGTGTACAAGGCCAGGGAGCCTCTCAGTAACACCCTGATGAGAGCACCTGGTAGACAGCAACCTTTCTAGAGAGCTGGTCTGCTCTGCAAATGGGTGCCTCTGTGCCTCTGTGAAGAGAATCACCTACTACAATAATTTGTCACTTTTTTTTTGGTCACACTGGTTGTTATAATTGGAACAGATTGAGCCATCTTATTCTGCTCTGGCACCAGTGCAGGCTGTATCTCCTATTCAGATATGGTCTCTGAAAGCTAAAATAAGCATGATAACACAGTTGCAGAAAGATAATTTAATTAAAGCATTGTTTAAAGAAATGTCCCCACTAATAATTGGATTTGTACCATCATTTGGGAGTCATTGACTCAAATCCAGCTCTGAAGTCAATTTCAATCCCTACAAGCTTTCAATTTGTGATCCAGACAATGCTCCTTTCATTCCGGCATCTAGTGGACAGGTGTCCACATCATAAAAGCTACTATAATAAATGAAACCAATTATTGATACACTCAGAAGTGTTTATGTCCATTGATGATGCACAGTAGGAAGTTTTCCCAAGTGACACTTGTGCTGTACTCAGCTGATTAATTTTAATAGTCACTCCTCCTAACACAAACTGGAAAAAGCAGAGAGAGAGAGAGCGAGAAAAAGACAACTTCAAATTCAAGAGCCTATGAATGTAGGAATTTTCATAAATACTTGAACTTAAAAAAATAATCCTTAGTCATCTTGACTATTTGAAAACCTATTACATTTTCTTATAGCTTGAGGTTATTTGGACTAGGGAAAGTACTCTAGTCAGAAAAAAAGAAGAGGAAGAACATTAAAGAGCTTGTGCCAAGTGGAGAGGGGCAGGCTGATGTTCCCATCCTTCATCCTTCCCCTGCAACACCATTCACTCTGCAGCACTGTGGGGATTTATGAAAAATTAGCATGGGATTTGTGGAAAATTAATATGGGATTTGTGGAAAATTAATATGCCTGAATTAAAACAGCAGTGTTGCAGGTGCTGCTGACCAAATTGTCAGGCACCCTGAAGCAAACCGTGGGATCAATAAACAAGCTGGTGTCTCAGAGGCTGGTACTCCACAGGCTGTTGCCCCACGGGACCAGTAAACAGCAGGTGTCCTACAAGTAGGTATCCCACAGTTGTTATCACATGAAGTAGTGAGAAAAGAATGTTGTAGCAAGAACTGAGAGGCACTGGCTGGGAAGCAAAAAGCCATACTAAACATTTGCAGTCAGTACCTGATAAAAGGCAAATGCAGACAGGTAAAGATGATACTGATTTGATAAACTTCAAATAATTAAAAAAAAAGGCAGATGAGGAAATTAGTCTACTGCAAGACAAACCTTTGAACACATGCCTTCATTCAAATTGAAAATAATGTACTGTTCAAGATAGTGGCTGTTGACTTCCTTAGTCTGCCATAAAATGGCTATTGCTTCACAGAGGGAGCACATCACCATTCTGAGGAGATTATCTAGAGATAATCGTTGATTATCCAGAGAGTTTATCATTCAAAGATTAATTTATAAAATTGTAAGTGAGTTACTAGAGTGAAGACATTTCAAAGAATTTCCCAGATCATGCAAGGAATAACTAAAAAAAAAATAATAAATCCCAACACCCCAAAAAAGCAAGCTGAATGTTTAATCCATTTCTTGTTAATGATTCATCAATTAGAGTAATATTTGAATGAAATTCTATTTTTTTTTCCTGTCCATCTAAACATTTTCATTGTAAAAATAATGGGAAGATAGAAAAATACTTTGTTATGGACTTATTTAACTGGCTAGTCCTGAAAACTTACCTTATTCAGTTACTAATTGGTCACAAGTATTATCTTTATTATCAGTGTAAAATGTTACCTCAGTGAATTTCTTGCCCTGTATTTTTACAACCTCAGTAGCAAAAGGAATAAAACCTTTGAGTTCCAGTAACATGGGACCCTGAAGGAACTGTGTGTGATGGGAATTCCCTGCCAAAAGCAAATCAGGAACTCTTTCAGACATCTTAGATGTTTTCCTACCAGAAGGGAACTGAGCAGGAACAAGACACCAACAACTTTTCATAGCAGAGGACTGCATCACAGAATTGTTAATATGGTAATGGTCAGGACATTTGGGCCAGAGGCAGAGGTCTGGCAGGAGTAAAAGCAAGTGGGTGAATCTGGCAAATTCCATTAGAGAACTCAAAGAGCTTCTGTAAGAGCTTGACTCTTCAATTCACACACTGTTTTTTTGGTGTTTTTTTTGCTGTTCTGTCAATCACTTTTCCTTGCTTAATTTCTTGATGTGCAGAAAATTTGTTTTTTTGTTATTGTTACCCTCTCTTCCTCTACAGAGATATCACCTTTAAAATCCTCATTATTTTACCCATTGAAGTTTGTCTCAATTGTTCACTTTTTCATTATTCACAAAGGATGCAGATATTACTTCCTTTGGTTCTATGCCATTTTAGTCCTCCTTTTGTGCAACACAGGAAAACTTGAGTGAAATAAACGTCATCATTTTCAATACCTGTACTGGACTTTCTCACCTCTCAGTCTTAAATCCCTCAGTTCACCTCTTCTCCTCTTTCCTTTTTTTTTTTTCCTTTTTTTTTTTTTTTTAAAACCAATTGCATTTTGCTTCATTAGTTATAGCTGTCCAGAATTCTTTACCAACTACATTCTATATTCATCATCTTTACACATGTAAGAGTTGGATAACAAATAACTTCTTAGGTTTAGAGACAAGAATTTGTTTTGAATTTTAAAGAGCTATTAATTTTCTACATTCAAAAAAACCACGTTTTTTCAGAAAGGGTATTGCTTTTTCCCCATAAATCTTAGGAGTTGCAATTAGCAAAACCACAAAATTTCATATTGAAGTCTGATTTGTTTCATCACTCAGTCTCATTATTCTTATTTTATGATGGATAGTTTTGACTTCTAAACTGTATTTAATTCCTTCACATTAATGGCACACACTTGTCTCTTAACCCTCTTTGCAAAGATCAATTATTGATCCACATTAATGTAACTGATGTATCTCTCCCCCATCTATTAGCCATGTGTTTTCAAGCAAGTAATTTAACTTAATTCTTTGCTCTTATTAAAGTTCCTCTGTCATTCATTTCTTACAAGCGCTACACTTGTTTTATTCCCTATTTTTTGACCTTCATTTTATAAAAACAAAAATACTGTGCTCATTTTATGTTAGCCATTGCTATTAACTGTAGTAAAAGAAACTTAATCACCATAGGTTTTTCATTATTTGTTTTGAAAAATTCAAATTATTGCTCAAGAAACATATTAAGCATCTCCAAAGTAGCAAACCAGTATGATGGCACTGGTCAGATCCAAACACAGTATAAACTTGTATTTTTACACTAAGGTTCTACAGGTCTACATTTCATGTGTGATGTCTGGTTAGCAAAGTAGCCACCACGTTACCCTCTTGGAAAACAAGATGGGTCTTTTCTAATAGAATCAACTACTCTACTCCAAGGCCTGTGTATTTTATACAAACATCCAGGTACCTTCTAAATCGTGCTAATAATGAACAAACCTTTAACTTGGCCAAGATAACCTGAAGACACAAACAGAAATTTTCTCTCCTCTTGAAAGGAATTACGTCCCTCATTGATGGATGCTTTTATATATGGCCATTTGGCCATGACCAAAGCAAAGACCAACAGTAGGAGATACTGACTCAGTTTGTGCTCCCTACTCCTCCACTTACCACTCAGAAGGTTGATCAGATGCCATAAAAACAGATTCCCAGCACAGTATCGCAGTTCAATAAATGTCACCTGTATTTTTTCAGCTGAGATTGTCTGAGCAATATCCATGATCCTGTAACTGTTGCAAGGGAGTAAACTTTTTCTCAGAGCAAGCAAGACCAAAAGCACTTTGTGAGCAGCACCAGGACTTTCAGGATGTAGTCCATGACACAGAACTCACTTATCTGGCAGGAACCAACAGTAGTGAGATATATATATCAGTTATATACTATTCCTAGTTAAATTCTGTCACCAAAAGATGCCTCTCTACCACCATATGGGCTATGAGAGGTTACTTAAGCTAAGCACTGTTGTATTGTGACCCACTAGCCCACTGAACTTTTTGAGCTGTCTTTTGTGTATCTTTGTTGTTGTTCTAACATTTTAGACCATGCTAGACATCACTTATAGTTGACATTTTCTTCTCTTGTACTAACTCTATCTTAAGCATTACTTAGAATATAAAACACCTTCATATAATTTCTGTATCTGAAAAATCAGATTATAATCCCAAGAAAGACAGTCATGAAACAAGGAAATGAAAAATTTACCATGCCTCTTAATAATCTGTTTCTTGCTCTCACAGACAGCAGTTTTCACCCTCTGTCCAGTTTTGACTTTACTGACTTAAAGTTTCAGCTGTTGAATCTTGTTAAGTCTTTGCTTGGCAGATTAGAGAGACCACCATTATCAAGTAATATCATCATCCTCTATGCAATGAATTCCTCCTTTGCAAGCAGTAAGTAATTCAATATAGTTTTTTAAATGTAGATTAGCAACTCTGTGAGAAAGACAGGCAAGAATACACTCAGTACACTCAAGTTGTGTCATTCTTTTTCACAAGAATACTGAACTAATAGCTATATTATTATTTAGATTATTAGTCCATATATGGCAATCTATTAATATCCCACAGATAAGCAGCATGTAAAAACACCAGGTGGCAAAAATCTGTATTTTTTCCAATTAAAATACAAAAACAAGCACAAAAGCTGTAAGAATACTAAAGTATGGAGCACCACTTTCAATGGCTCACTCATTAGCCAAATTATTCTCAGGTAATTTTTTATCTCTGTAGGAATCCTCATTTTATACTTTCCAGTGAGCAAAGCTCTATTTTTGCATTACTGTTTTCCTGAATTAAGTCTACATGACTTTTCTACTCTGAAAGACTCCTTTTAGCAACCAGTATTGGATGGTAATCAGACCTCATTTATACAATAAGGCAAGTTAAAATTTACTAGTACTTTTTGCTCTGTGACAAAATTTGGGTTTTATTCTAAATCATGCTTCAGTTTAACAAAACAAATAAGCAGTACATGCACATACTGCACTAGACATTCAAAATTAAAATCAAGTTACCAGTTGTAATGATCCCATGTTTTGAATGTATTTACTTAGTTTTCTTTCAGAAACACAGAATATTAGAAGTTGCCATATCCGGTGGGCTTCAGAACCCAAGAGGATTCCTCTTACCACAGCTGGGTTGATGAGAGGATGCAGTGGTTCCAAGTCTGCAGATGGGGGCAGCAGCAAGGCTGCCTATCTGTTCCCAGACAGAGAGCTACACACTATAAACATATAGATGGGCACATGTATTTATTTACACATAGGGTCAGTCACACAGATCAGCATAGACAAAATAGTACCTTTACCAGTATTCATATAAGACACAAGGTTCTCATAAGTAGGAATAGTATAGATGGCCTGATCCTTCTCCCTGGCTGATTAGAACCAAGTCCACCTCTGGAACAGACAGGCACACACGGATGTTGCCTGCCTCTCTATTAGCTTGTGGACAGTTGGACTGGTCAGTAACTGGCTCCCAGAGCCTGGATATCCTCCAGCAGCTGACACCTTCAGTCCTTGAGGTTTCTACTCACTGCACTTGCTGATACTCAGATCTCTTACTGTACTTGAGGACTAGTCTGATGTGCAGTTTGCTGGCATTCACCAACAAAAACAACAGATTTCACCGATTGCATGGAGGATGGTTAGAAACAGAATTTAAGTAGCATCTAGGACTGACTGTGGTAGTCAAACGCACCATATAAACCAGCAACATGTATGCACTTAACTGGCCTCTTTTACCTCACACATATAGCCATTTGTCCAAAACTTGTTCAAGGTGGACCTATTGGTCCACCTTGATCCCTCCCCACCTTCAACCCCATAGCAAAGTTTCACACCTCATCAGAATCCCCTTAAAACATTACATGTTTTACAGAATTCTCAAATTCTCTTCCTTTTGTAAGTTCTATGCCCCTGAGAGGCAATAACCTGTTGCTTTTCATAGCCTTTCAGGAATTTTCCTCCTTGACCCATCTCTGTGCATTTCACATCAACTGCAGTGGTCTAAATCATTTGCCTTTGATAGTTTTATTGAGAAGAAAATTCAGTGTGTTACTTTCAGTTTTCACTGATTATTTTAGGGTATCCCAGCCTGTCATTGTTCCTCTGATCCTTATTGGGTCTTTGAGCTTCTTGTGATCAGCCTTTAACCAGGTTACCTAATAAAATATGTCCTGATACTAATACAGAATTGCATCATGCAATTACATGAAACCACGTGACCACAATGACTGCATTTCAGTGGTATCATATAAAGTTATTACAAGCTCTGCAGCAAGTCAGTTTTTCTGTTCAAAAAATACCCATTTGACCATTGTAAACAAACTTGTTACATTATTGAAAAAAATATAATTGTTTATTATTTGATTTGGGAGGGAAAACCCCCAAAATTTTAAGGACTGAATTACAAGAAGTACAATTCCACATACCCACAAATAGGCCTGATCAAAGGAGCAAGCTTCATCTAAAGTGGAACAGTGGCATTTACCAGGAGAAATCTGTCATTCATGCTGTATCCAACAGCCCAAGAGAGGTGAGGCTGCTGCTGCTCAGTGTCCTTAGGTCCAGCCATTAGTGAGGCTGAAGATACATTCCCAGCAGGCATGCAGACAGAAGCACAGACACACAGACATACTCAGCTGGCCACATAAATCAGAGATACACAGAGCACTTATACAAACACACAGTACCAGAGCCCTCAGTCTGCTCCTGCATGTAGAAGGTGAATTCCTCTAGCAGCTGGGCTCAGACAAACAGTGCCCAGTGGATGCCCCCCAAGAGCCCAGGCTCCTCAGTTTCTAGGACCTGGACATAAGATACTGGGAAGCTACAACCCAATTTCAGTTTCTGGGGCAGACGATCACACAGACACAGCTAGTCAGGACTGTCCAGGTTCCAATAGCCAGCCTTTGCTGTACTCTGTCATTTCTAGAGACACACAGGTTCTCTCACTCCCAGAGTCAGCCCTAGAGATGTGCTCGCCATCTTGCTCTGAGGTTATTTCTCCTACAAGCCAGATCATCTGGCTCGATTTTCACTCGTGCTCACACACACACTCACAGACTGGCACTCACCTCAGTTGCTAGGCCTTCTGCCCTGTGGGGTATGACTACAGTTGCTGCACACAGATCCCCCTGCATACACAGAAGAGCATATCCCCACCCAGGGAAGAGTTGGAAAGTAATCTAACAAGTAGGACAGGCTGTGGTGAGCATGTACAGAGCAAGGCCAGACAAGAGTACTGACCAAACTATGTGTGGTGCCCCCTTTTAATCCTTTTTCCCTCCCTGTTTTCCAACCTCTGTTCCTCCCCAAATCACCTAGACTCCTCTCTTTTCCTACCATTGATTTCTGCCCTAAACACCCTAGAAATTATGTGTGATCCCAAGCTGCTTTTCACCTACATCCCACAATGTGTCCCAACCCAGGCAGCAACTCCTTGTCCTGTAAAAGGTGATTTGTAGAGCTGCTCCCGATGACTTGTGATGGATTTCATGCTTGTTCACTGGAGCTGATGACTCCGCTGGGACAGCAATTGGAAGGGTTGGGACACGGTGATGGTTCCTTGGGAGTCCTCGATTCAGGTTTGCATCTATCATTGGGCATTCCTGTGCTCTTCTGGCCTTGTGCAGATGAGCCCTCGATGAGTTAATAGCCACTGTGAGGGCCTGGGAGTAGCCCAGCAGGGTATTATTTGGGGTTACCTTCCTGCTACTGTCTTTCTGAGCTCCTCTGTGGGTGTGCACAGTAGCAAGGCAAAAATAAAATGAGTCAACATAAAAGGTACAGAACAGCTTCAGACAACCAGGCAATGAGGCAGGTGAGAAGAGAAATGAGAACATGGGGAGATTAGCAGAAAGAAGTTTTAAACAAAATCAGAACTGCATACAAAAACATTGGTACAAAGATCATTTGGAAGAACAGAAAGTCCTCTAAGTTACCCCAAGGAGTATTTAGAAAGACAAGGAATACCACAATACTAACCATGCATACACAAGATAAGCCCACATTTCCAGCTGAGATCTTGAAGATATTAACAGGAACAGATAAACACCAAAGGTTTTGTTTCCCTGCTGCTCCTGTGCTGTCACGTGTCTGCTGCTCAGAGCTGTCTCTGCAGCGACCAGCATGGAGCCGACAGGAAACAAACCTGATATACTGTTGCTTGGACAATCTATCACCAAGATGATTTCTTATAGTGGCACTACTGAATTTCACAACTGCTGTACCTGGCCATGTGCAACTGTGAGCCTCCTAAATAGTATCATCATAATGTTAGGTTATTGCTGTGATGATAACATTATGGCAGCTCTGCTTTCCTCAGCACTATGTGTATGAGGTCCTTAATTAGGTATGTAGAGAAAAATCTTCATCAACTGGCTACTTAACCTTAAAAAACTTTGATTTTTCCCATGATCCATCACAAAGTGCACTAGAGCAAGAATGCTCACTGATTCAACCGATAACCAAGTACAATAACATTAATTCGAACATGGATTAAGATCCCACCACAGAAGCAGACATTGTAAAGACTGATCAAGCAAATTATTTGCCACACATCTGTCTGTTCTGAGACTACCCTGAACACTCTGATTATTACCCATTACTGATCTTTCAGGTGGGTAGTGAGGAAATCCCTACAAAAAGTCTGAGGGGAATCAAGAATGACTTTAGGACACTGGGGAGACTACTCTGGGACTCAGGAGGCCAAGTAATATTCTCTTACATCCTGCCAGGCGCAGGAAATGATGAAGGAAGAAACTGGAGAATCTTACAAATTAATACCTAGCTCCAGAACTGGTGCCACCAACAGAACTTTGGGTCCTTTGACCATGGCTCAGTATATAGGGCATCGAGCCTGCTGGCAAAAGATGGAGTGCACCTATCTCAGCATGGGGAAAGGATCTTCTCACAGGAGTTAGCAGCCCTCGTTGAGAGGGCTTTAAACTAGAATTGAAGGGGGAGAGGAAAAACCCAGGGCTGCTAGGGATAAGCCTTGGGGTGATATACTGGTGTTGGAGACGAGATCTGTAGCTCGGCTCAAGTGCATATATGCCAGTGCCTGTAGCATGGGCAATAAACAGGAGGAATTAGAAGCTATTGTGCAGCAGGGAAACTATGATATAATTGCCATTACAGAAACATGGTGGGATGATTTGCATGGTTGGAGCGCTGCAATGGATGTCTACAGGCTCTTTAGAAGGGATAGGCAAGGAAGGAGAGGTGGTGGGGTAGCGTTATACATTAGGAGTGCTTTGACTGCCTAGAACACAATGTTGGACACAAGGTGGAATGTTTATGGGTAAGGATAAAGGGGAAAGCCAATGAGTCTGATATGTTGATGGGAGTCTGCTACAGACCACCCAACCAGGATGAAGACATTGACGAGACATTCTTTCAACAACTAGGAGATGTCTCGTGTTCACTAGTCCTTGTTCTTGTGGGGGACTTCAATTTACCAGATGTCTGTTGGAATTACAACACAGCAGAGAGGGGACAGTCCAGGGAGTTTCTGGAGTGTGTGGATGACAACTTCCTTTTGTAGCTGGTAAGCGAGCCTACCAGGGGTAGTGCTCCGCTAGACCTGCTGTTTATGAACAGGGAAGGCCTGGTGGAAGATGTAGTGGTTGGACATTGTCTCAGGCACAGGAACCATGATACGATAGAATTTTCAATACGTGGTGAAGGTAGGAGGGTTATCAACAAAACCTCTACCTTGGACTTCCAGAGGGCTGACTTTGGCCTCTTCAGGACGCTGGTTGGGAGAGTCCCTTGGGAAGCAGCCCTCAAGAACAAAGGAGCCCAGGAAGGCTGGGCATACTTTAAGAATGAAATTATGAAGGCACAGGAGCAGGCTGTCCCTGTGTGCCAAAAAATGAGCTGGTGGGGAAGGAGACTGGCCTGGTTGAGCAGGAAGCTTTCGCAAGAACCCAGTAAGAAAAATAAGAGTGTATCAACTTTGGAAAAAGGTGCAGGTGAATCAGGATGCATTTAAAGATACTGTAAGGTCATGTAGAAAGAGAATTAGAGATGCAAAAGCTCAGTTAGAACTTAATCTGGCCATTTATTTTAAGAATAATAAAAAGTGCTTTTATAAATAAATTAGTAACAGAAAGAAGGCCAGGGAAAAATCTCCATTCCTTATTGGATGAGGGCGGGAATAGTCACCAAAGAAAAGGCTGTGGTACTTAACACCTTCTTTGCCTCAGTCTTTAACTAAAAGACTGGTTATCCCAAGGGCAACTGGGCTCCTGAGCTGGTAGACAGTGTTGGGGAGTGTAACACCCCAGGGATGTGCAGCTGTGCCACTTAGATATTAACAAGTCTGTGGGACCAGATGGAATTAATCCTAAGGTGCTGAGGGAGCTGGCAGAAGAACTGGCTAAGCTGCTCTCCATCATTTATCACTGGTCCTGGATAACCAGGGAGGTCCAAACGACTGGAGGTTGGCTAATGCAATGCCCATCTACAAGAAGGGCCATCAAGTGGCATGTAGAAGACAACCAGGGGATCAGGCCCAGCTAACATGGGTTTAGGAAAGGAAGGTCCTGCCTGACCAATCTCATCTCCTTCTATGACTGGCTGACCTGCTTAGTGGAGGAGGGGAAGCCTGTGAATGTAGTCTACCTTGACTTCAGCAAGGCCTTTTACACAGTCTCCCACAGCATTCTCCTGGAAAAGCTGGTAGCCCATGGTTTGGACAGCCCTTCGCTGGGCTAAAAACTGGTTGGATGACCTGGCCCAGAGAGTGGTGGTGAATGGTGCTGCATCCAGCTGGCATCCAGTTACCAGTGGTGTCCTCCAGGGATCAGTACTGGGCCCAGTCCTATTCAATATCTTTATTGATGACGTGGATGAGGGGATCGAGTCTACCCTTAGTAAATTGGCAGATGACACCAAGTTGAGGGGGAGTGTCAATCTGCCGGAGGGTAGGAAGAAGCTGCAGGAGGACCTGGACAGGCTGGGTCCATAGGCTAAGGCCAATGGCATGAAATTGAACAAGACCAAGTGCAGGGTCCTGCACTTTGGCCACAATAACCCCAGGCAATGCTAAAGGCTGGGGGAAGAGTGGCTGGAGAGCAGCCTGGCAGAGAGGAACCTGGGAGTGCTGGTTGACAACCAGTTGAACATGAGCCAGCAGTGTGCCCAGGTGGCCCGGAAGGCCAATGGCATCCTGGCTTGTATCAGGAATAGTGTGGCCAGCAGGACTAGGGATGTGATTCTCCCCCTGTATTCGGCACCGGTGAGGTCTCACCTGGAATACTGTGTCCAGTTCTGGGCCCCTCACTTCAAGAAATATATTGAGGTGCTGGAGCAGGTCCAGAGGAGAGCAATGAGGCTGGTGAAGGGACTGGAGGGAAAGTCTTATGAGGAGAGACTGAGGGAGCTGGGGTTGTTTAACCTGGAGAAGAGAAGACTCAGGGGGGGGGCTCACCACTCTCTATAACTACCTGAAGGGAGGTTGTAGTCAGGTGGGGGTTGGGCAAGTTGGGGGTTCTTCCAGGCAACTAGTGACAGGATGAGAGGGCATGGCCTGAAGCTGCACCATGGGAGGTTTAGGTTGGATATTAGGAAGCACTTCCTCGTGGAAAGGGTGATCACACATTGGAATGTACTGTCCAGGGAAGTGGTGGATTCACCATCCCTGGAGATGTTTAAGAAAAGACTGGATGTGGCACTTAGTACCATGGTCTAGCCAATGTGGTGGTGTTAGGTCATAGATTGGATTTGAATCTCAGAGGTCTTTTCCAGGCTCAATAATTCTGTGATTCTGTGACAAAGTTTATAGGAAAACGAAACCAAATATGTTTTCCAACATTTTCACATCACAAATCTTGCTTCACATGATGACTAGAGATGTCAGTTAAACGTCATTTAAAAACCTCATCATTTATTCTAAAAGGAAGTATACTTTCTGATGAGTTCATTAATTGGTGGCAGCAAGAAACTTTTCATGTAATCATGGAGGCATTGTTAAAAGTAATAAATTGCACCTTCCCTGCAGCAACATCAAATCAATTTCTTTAAAAGAAATTGTTAGAATAGTGGTGCTTTAAGAAAAACTCTTTCAAAAGGTATGAATGTTGTGATGTTATGGTGTCACGATCCGATAGTTGGATATGTGGCCATTTTTTTATGATCTTGTCAGGACAAAACAAAAATAGTACAGTATTGTGTGCACAAATAGACATGGGGGCTGGAGTGTGGTCTTACGTGAGATTGAGCAGAATCCCCTTGCTTTCTCACACTCCTTATGGAAGTGGGAGGCTGGTGTGGCTGGATTCTGCCTTCCCTCTTGTGATATAAGCCGCACAGCAGCTGCATCCTTTTTGTCCAGCAGGACCAGTGAAAAATTTTAAAGGTAATCCCAAATGGTGAAATTAAGACGCAAACGAGGTCAGATGTCACGTTTACACCAAACTTTATTGGAGTTACACAGCAAAAATTCAAAATCCCTAGGGCAGACAGGACAGGGAGGAAAAGAGACAGAAAGGAAAGAAGCAAGCAGAAATATGGAAAATAGCAAGTGATAGGATAGTTATCACCACAGTCCAGTGATGTCATTGGTGGGGAAGTGCCCTGCTGCATTGATAGTGTCATAGCTTTTTACACATTTCTTGCCCTTTCTTCCCCTTTCTCCCTGGACAGAGGAGGAAACTCCACAGCTTCCTCTGTGTCTTTTTCTCCAAGGTAGTTTTCAGGAGGCCTTGACTCCCTTCTCACAAATCTTTCCTTGGACTCATAGGAGGGAGGGGGTAGGTACCGGGCTGTGTCTTGCAGATGGTCTTTGGCTAATTAACAAGGTAATCCATTGATCTGGCCAGCAACATGTCCTTGACTAATTTCCACGTGAAACAGGATGTTGAGACAACTTGGCACCACAGGATTAGTTTATCACATATGGCCATTACATTTTAATACATTAAATGATGTAGAGATATTTGATGCCATTGAGTTAGACCTATTTTATTAATAACTAATGTCTGTATTATTGGATAATGGGGATAGAAATGCTTGCATACACTTCCCAGGGAAAACATCAAGATTCAGTAGGAAAACCAGTGAAGTGGCTAGTAAATACTCAAAGTTTGATTATTGTTCCACCATACCTGGAATGAAAAGTATTCCTCAGGGTAATCGTAGGCAATAGTGTCCACAAAGCTTTCTTTCTTTCAAGGTGGATGACAGACTAGGTCCTCTTAGATTGAGATTTTCCTGTCCTCAGCATGAGGCAAAGCCAGGAGTTGGTGTGTGAATGGCAGAACATTAGTCATGGCCATTCTGCTTTACCTCCAAGCCTGTATATCTTATATCATAGAATCATAGAATGACAGGTTGGAAGGGACCTGAAAGATCATCTGGTTCAACCTTTTTAGTTAATACTATAGTTTATATGAGATGGCTCAGCACCCTGTCAAGCTGAGACTTAAAACCGTCCAATGTGGGGGAATCTCCCTTGGGAGACTATTCCAATGTTTGGCTGTCCTCATGGTGAAAAAATTACCTCGTTTCCAATCAGAATCTCCCCAGAAGCAACTTGTGCCCATTACCCTTGTCTTTATATATGTGTTATATATTCCCAAGACATATATAATATATTTGAATCTGAGGTATGTAACACAAATAAGTCTATTTTTACTAGAAATGTTATTTGGTGAGGAGGAGAAAGAGGAAAGAATTTAGAACTAATTGTAAAATTTCTTCTTGAGGGAAAAAAAGTCCCAAATAAACTGTAATCATAATCTCTGGAAGAAAATAGTCATTCTGTTCGTCCAAGCAAAGTTTGCTTCAAATTTAATGATTTTTTATATGATTTTCACAGATGTAGAAAAGGATTCTAAGACTAATTACTTTTATGAGATATTTCATCCTGCTTATTGATATTTTGCTATAATTATTAAATGACTTCTCTCTCATCAATATAAATCTAGATAACTTCCTCACAGTCATCTGGAAAAGATATATCAAAACTGAGCCTCATTTCAGTATAAATTGACACTGCTTTATATGAGGTATTTTTGTTCCCAAGTCACGAAGGATTTCTCCAATTGCCTTGGACGGGACACAAATTTTAACTTCTTTTTCTTCCCATTTTTAAAAAGTAAGAAAAGTCCTTTGAAAATGTGGCCAGGTCACAATGTAGAGTTAGCCCTTGTTCTTCCATGCACTTGGGAGGTCAAATGTAATTAGCTCTGTGTTGCTGGCTATTTCTCCCTGTTATTAATTCCTGCAACTTAGAATTCATAGAGTCATAGAATGATTTGGGTTGGAAGGGACCTTAAAGATCATCTAGTTCCAAACCCCCAGCATGGGAAGGGACACCTTCCACTAGAACAGGTTGCTCAAAGCCCCATCCAACCTGGCCTTGAACACCTCCAGGGAGGGGGCATCCACAACCTCCCTGGGCCACCTGTTCCAGTGTCTCACTGCCCTAACAGTAAAGAATTTCTTCCTAATGTCTAACTTAAATCTAACCTCATGCAGTTTAAAACCATTACCTCTCATCATATCACTACAGACCCCGGTAAAAAGTCCCTCCCCTGCTTTCCCGTAGGCCCCCGTCAGGTACCGGAAGGCCGCTATAAGGTCTTCAGAGAGTCTCCTCTTCTCCAGGCCGAACAGCCCCAACTGTCTCAGCCTGTCTTCATAGGACAGGTGCTCCAGCCCTTGGATTATCTTCGTGACCCTCCTCTGGACTTGCTCTAAGAGCTTTATGTCCTTCCTGTGTTGAGGGCTCCAGAACAGGACACACTACTCCAGGTGGGGTTTCATGAGTGTGGAGCAGAGGGGCAGAATCACCTCCCTTGACCTTCGGCCATACTTCTTCTGATGAAGCCCAGGATGAGGCTGGATTTCTGGGCTATGAGTATACATTGCTGACTCATGTTCAGCTTATTGTTGACCCCCAGGTCCTTCTCCTCAAGGCTGTTCTCAAACCATTCTCTGCCCAACATGTATTTGTGCTTAGGGTTGCCCCAACACAGGTGCAGGACCTTGCCCTTGGCCTTGTTGAATTTCCTGAGGTGGGCATGGGCCCACCTTTCAAGTCTGTCAAGGTTCCTCTGGATGGCATCCCTTCCCCCCAGAGTGTCAACCACACCACACAGCTTGGTGTCATCAGCAAACTTGCAGAGGGTGGACTAATCCCATTGTCCGTATCACTGACAAAGATGTTAAACAGCACCGGTCCTAGTAGCAACCCCTGAGGAGCACCACTCATCGCAGGAACATTGAGCCATTGGTCACTACTCTCTGAGTGTGACCACCCAGCCAGTTCCTTAACCATGTAGTCGTCCATGCATCAAATCCATATCCTTCCAGTTTTGAGACCAGGATGTAATGCGGGACAGTGTCAAACACTTTTCACAAGTCCAGGTCCAGGTAGATGACATCAGTTGCTCTTCCCTTGTCCACTGATGCTGTGACCCCATCATAAAAGGCCACCAAATGTGTTAGGCATGATTTGTCCTTGGTGAAGCCATGTTGGTTGCCACCAACCACCTCCATGTTTTCCATGTGTGTTAGCAAAGCCTTCAGGAGGATCTGCTCCATTATCTTACCAGGCACAGAGGTGAGACTGACTGGCCTGTAGTTCCCTGAGTATTCTTTCCTTCCCTTTTTGAAAATGAGATATGTGTCCACATTTCCAGTCAGTGGAAACTTCGCCAGACTGCCATGACTTTTCAAATATGATGGAGAGCAGCATTGCAACTTCATCTGTCAGCTCCCTTAGGAGCCATGGATGGATCTTGTCAGGTCCCATGGACTTGCACACTTTCAGGTTCTTTAGATGGTCTCGAACCTGCTCTTCTACAGTGGGTGGATCTTCCTTTTCCCAGTGTCTGCCTCTGCATTCAGTGACCTGGACAGTGTGGCCAGAGCACTTACTGGTGAAGACTGAGGCAAAAAAGTTGTTCAGTACCTCAGCCTTCTCCATATCCTGTGTAACAAGGTCTCCTGTTTCCTTCTGCAGAGGGCCCACATTTTCCCTGTTCTGCTTCTTATCACTGATGTTCCTGTAGAAACCCTTCTTATCACCTTTGATGTCCTTGGCCAGGTTTAACTCTGTCTGGGCTTTAGCTTTCCTAACCTGATCCTTGGCTTCTCGGACAACTTCTGTCTATTTCTCTCAGGCTACCTGTCCCTGCTTCCATTCTGAAGACTTTCTTTTTTTGTCTAAGAGTGTCCAGGAGCTCTTTGGTTATCCATTCAGGTCTCCTGGCATTTTTGCCTGCCTCCCTCTTTCTTGGGATGCATTGCTCCTGGGCTTGGAGGAGGTAATCTTTGAATATTGACCAGCTTTCTTGGGCTCCTCTCCTGTCCAGGATTTTATGCCATGATATCCTACCAAGCATATCCCTGAGGAGGCCAAAGTCTGCTCCCCTGAAGTCCAGGGTAGTGAGTTTGCTGTGGATGCTCCTTGTTGCCCTACAGATTCTGAATTCCACAATTTCATGGTCACTGCAGCCAAGGCTGCCCTTAAGCTTAACGTTGTCCACCAGGCCATCCTTTTTGGCAAGAACAAGGTCCAGCATAGCGCCTTTTCTTATTGGTTTCTCTCTACCATTTGGAGGAAGAAGGTGTCATCAATGCATGCCAGGAACTTCCTGGATTGATGGTGCCTTGCTGTGTTGTCCCTCCAGCAGATGTCAGGGTGGTTGAAATCCCCCATGAGGATCATGGCCTGTGAAAGGGAAGCTGCACCAATCAGTCTGTAGTGGGCCTCACCCACTTGGTCATCCTGGTCAGGTGGCCTATGGCAGACTCCCACTGCAATATCACCAGCCTCTGTCTTCCCTTTAACCCTGACCCATAAGCTCTCTGTCAGCTCCTTATCCATCCCCAGGTGGAGCTCCATGGACTCCAGCTGGTCGTTGATGTAGAGGGCAATGCCTCCTCTTTTTCTCCCCTTCCTGTCCCTCCGAAAGAGCTTATATCCATCCATTCCCACACTCCAGTCATAGGACCTGTCCCACCACATCTTAGTGATGCCAATAACATCATAGCCCTGCAGGCTTGCACACATTTGCAGCTCCTCCTGCTTATTTCCCATGCTGCATGTATTTGCATAGAGGCATTTAAGTTGAGCCCCCATTGAAGATGCCTCACTGCCTGGGATTCCATTATCCTTCATTTCAAGTATTCTCCTGCTGGCCTGTGATCCCTCTTCAGGCCCAGGGCATCTCTTACTCAAATTGGCTTCAAAGGGGTGGCAGTGGGATGGACTGAGGATCCCCTCTCCCAGCAACTCTAGTTTAAAGCCCTCCTTACCAAGCCTATTGCCAAAGATACTCACCCCCTTCCCTGAAAGATGAACCCCATCAACCCTTAGAAGACCAGGTTTCTCAAAGCAAGTCCCATGGTCTAGGAAGCCAGGCCCTGGCTGTGGCACCACTCCCGTAACCATTTATAGATTTTCTGAATGCAATTTGCCCTTTCAAGGCCATTCTCTTTGACCGGGAGGATCGATGAAAAGACTATGTGTGTTCCCAAGTCTTTCACTGCCACCCCCAGAGCTCTGTAATCCTTCTTCATTCTTAATGTTAATTATGAATAAATAAAATCTGCTACTGAAGATTAAACATGCCTATCTTCTAAAGAATAAGCCAGAGGTCATAACAACTGACAATAGTTATACAAACATGATTGCTTCTAATTTAGCTTTAAGTGCTAAAGCATCACTTAGCACATAAACTAAAGCAGAATTTACTCATAAATTAGCCAGTAGGAGGTTTATATTTTGGTGTTGCAGAACTAGAAAGAGGAAAATCCTGTGGTGGCATCATCCAGAAAACTATTATTTTGGTAGGGAATCACTGATACAGAAGATGAAGAATTTGCCTCTTACATTTAATCATGATATGTATTATAATAAATACACATTAATGAGAAAGACAGAAAAGGAGACAGCAGGCTATCTAAAACCAAAGGTATATGCCTAGAAAACAACTTACCAAGTTTAAATTGATAATGATAGACTGCAAAAAAAAAAAAAAAATAAAAAAAAAATAAGAGGTTATCATAATATGTGTCCACCTTACTATGAAAAGGTTATAATACCTTAAAAGGCTGTTCTCTGTCTATTACTATGATCAATAAAAATACATTTCCCACACTGACTATTAGGTTAGATTAGAGTTAGATGAAATTCAACGAATTACAGTTACTTTGTGGAAACTGATACAGCTGGGCAGAGTTTGTTCTGTCCCAGAAAAATTCAGATTGGCTTAAGAATAAATTAATAGGCAAATTTAATCCTTTACTAGAGGCATACATACATTTCCTCAGAGGAAAACTTCGTGATGCTCTTTTTCAGAATAACCTTGGCTTGATAAAAAAACTTGACTAACAAATGGTGTGGGATATTGTCTGGAGCAAAATTTCCTCAAAACATTATTTAGACATGTCCTTTTCTCAGACAATTTACACAAGATACACTGTGATACATCTTATCAAAACAAGCATTAATCTACCTCTCTTCCACACTGAGCTGTCTCAGAACTACCTTATATATTTTCCTGTTATCTGAGAAGCTCAACATGATCAAAGTCCTATAAAATAGCTTAAATATGTCTGATCACGAAACCCCTATACAGTCCTCTTCACAACTTTAACATACTATATTTCTTTATTATAGTACTAACCAATTAGCAAAATCTTTGTTTTCTGAGGTATATCATACTACTCCCACAGCTATCCCATGGCCATTTTTACCTAATTGACAAATTATTATTATAAGATTTCTCTAAGATTATATTGTCCTCAGATATTGTATTCCTTTCTACTTGCTCAACTCTAAATGCTTAACATGGATTGCTAAACCTCAAAATCCTAGCCCTAAAAGGTCAAGGCATAGCATCTGCCAGATCAGTTTTGGGGTTGAGTCTTTTTGTCTGAAAATTGTACCTTGATTTCATCACTTGTCCTAACTGGTGGACATGGCCAGAAGCATACAACAAAACTTCTCTAGCATCTCAGTATTGTCAATGATCAACACATATTCCAGCTCAAAATATTAATCTTGCCAAACTGAGCCATCAAAGCTCTAATAGAAAAAGGGGAAAGAAAAAAAAAAAGTAAAACAAAAAGTAAGTAATGTTGGGACCACATAACGAACAGATTTTCCTGTATTGCCTCACCACTAATTTTTTATGCTTCTTAGAATGAAGAGTTTTCATTCTGATAGTTAGAAAGCAAACTGTAGTGAAAAAAATCAAAATTTATTACTTCTTTAAAATATGAAACAATGGGGTTCAGGCCTTTGAGGGGGGTTTCAGCTCATCTCACTTAAATGCTGAAATTTCAATCAGCTGTAGTTCTGGATCTTTAAAACAAAGAAAGCTCCTCATAACTCTCTAGGTGGTCTTGGATACGCAGAAATTTCCAACTTCATACACATCAGTTAAATCCCACTGCAGCACAGCTGTCTATCTGCATTGATCAACCTGGAGACCTGGGTTCTAGAGCTGATAACCAGGCTAAGCAAAAAATTAATTCTTTCACTATTGAGAAGCTTCTTTGTTAACACAGAGTACAACAGCTACCATCACAGAGACACACACATTTGTTGGGGGGAGAAGCAAATACATTCAGTGCCCCAGCTTTGGTTTTTCAATGGTTGCGCTGGTGTTGTGAACAAAGCACACTAGTGCTATATACACTAGTCATCCAGCCCCAATGATCTCCTATAACAAACCAGGCTTCCTTTCACAACTGTGCTCCAATGTTTCTCTTAAAGCAAACACTAAGCCATAAAAACACAGTATTAGACCAAGACTTATGGGATAATACAGCCAGGACATGAACAACTAGACCAGGACTGTGAGCTGGACAGTGAAATGCTCCTTTCTGAAGTGTAAAATAGCCATCAAAATAGCTGCTTGAAATTCCCTTCTCCACATATTCAGAAGGTTTAATATTACCATAATGCCTTGTCAGCAATGCTGAGTAATAAACTGCTAGCATCCCAAAAGAGTCCAGTGGCAAGTGAAGCATCAGAAGACCCACCAACCACTAGCTTGGCTTGTCCCATTTCCCTGCTGCAGGGCCATAATGACTCTCAGTCTCTTCTTTCAACCCACCAACATTCCCTTGTAATTCCTCATCCCCTCCTTTCCTTGTGGCCAGGAAAGGTCCCTCTCTGCCATTCATCCCTGTTCTGACAGATTCCTCTATTTCTTCTCTCCTGATGGGCCCAGAGGATTTGCTTTGATTCTCCACTGGAAATGGCTTCCTCTTCTAGTGATTATATGGGCAACATGACTACCCTTTTCAGCATTATAATTCAAATAACTGCAAGTGCAGTTATTTTTTGTCACTCTATGTGCCCATCTTGAATTTAATTCTACTGCAAAGACATGATTTCAAGTGAGATTGAAGTTTTACTGCAGTAAAAAAAAAAATAAAAAATTTTAAAAATGGGGTTTTTTTGCTTCCCATCCTCCTTTCATATAAATACTTAAGAAATTCAGCTGTTGGACCAAGTCAGTTGGAGGCAGACACAAAACAATCACCAAGCTCTCCACAGGCTTTTCCCCTTACATTGTAAAACTGTTGTTAAAAAAATACAGTCACCTCTCCCCCACTTTTCCACTCTCTTTTTTTAAAATGTATTATTCTCTTCCATATTTTTGTCTCTTTACTTTCATTTACTACTTTTTACCTGAATACTGTGAAGCATTTCTGTCTGAATGCACACTAAAGAACAGACAAAGTGTGGGAGTGTAGGCTTCTACTCTGTATAATTCATATAATACCCAACCTCACAAATCTTATTAATTTCCACGGGTGCTGAGAGCTCTTGGTGGATGTCTCCAATGAGAATATGAAAATCTAAATTGTTTTTACACCATAGCTTTAAATAGAATTTCTCATGAAAAACAGATTATTAGATTTCAGTGAATTATGTGCAGAGAATAATATGATGTTACATTAGTATTCATAAAACAAAGATGCCATCTTTGATATCTCTATGTCTGTTTTGTGTTGGCTGTAATTAGAATTCAAGATCTGAATATCCCTAATGTGAGAATTGCTCAGTTTTATCCTTTCACATGCCAGCTTCATAGGAACTACTGCTCTCTCCCTGTCAGAAAAGGCCCAAGAAGTAAAAGAAGGAGCAACCAAAATAAATAAATTAAGCAAAAACCAGTAAGCTGAGGCCTGGACAAAAATCTACAGAAATTTATTTTAAAATATTTCGACTATAGCCTAATACTTTATACAAGAGTAGAATACAGCATCATGCCATCCTGGTCCAAGTTTTCACCCACAGAAGCTGGAAATCATGGCAGCCTTAGCCATAATTTGAGGTGGCTGGGTGAAAGGTGAGGTGAAGGAGGGAAGCGAACTTGAGCAGAAAACAAGTGTATTGCTTTGGCTTCTACAACAACAAGAATTTTTTTTACAGTAAAGCACTATAACACACCTACCAGTGCTCACTGTCAGTGTACCGCCTCCCATATGCCAACATCCGTGAGTTATCTGTTGCCAAACCCTGGCTAAGCATCAATGACAGATCCCTAAATTATCATACTATTTACACACAGTAGTGGGTTTGCTATCACTGGTCCATCTGCACAAATCATAACATAGGCCAGCTGCAGCAGACTTTAAAAAAAGTGTCCAATTATGCTAAACTCCATTTTGAAGTCCATTTTGGAACAGATTTAGTTTTCCTGAAACTCTCTGCACAAAATAAAGTGTTTTTTTTAAACAAGTTGATATGGGATATGAAAACCCTTTAAAGACATTTACAAAGTTATCAGCATATAATAACAAAACTATCTCCATCTATTTTAAAACAAAACCTCTATGTAAGCTAACATCTAACACCATATTGCTACAGAAAAGGGGAGAAGTGGAAGAGTCTTCTCAACCACATGAATACAAAAGTAAAGTTCAATAAAAATTACCAGCTTTTCCACCTTTTTTTAACTGGTTGCCAGAAAACTCATCCCATCTCAGCAGAGACCTTGGCATGGATCTTGTATAAAATCATAGCATTCAGTTTCTCACGCCTAGCTCAAAAACCTTTTCTTCATTTTCCAATATTCAGCAGGTAATTGATTTGACCTATTTTACATTTTAAGTTCTAGAGTGAAACTGGTGAACTCTATGTGTTAGTGTTTTCACATATGAAAACTAAAGTCAACTCTCCATCCTTTTGTGAATTATCCATGAACATACCTGAGCTTTATAAATTGGTTTGATGCTCTGATCTATATGATGAAAAGTCCAAGTAGCTAAATCTGTATAAAGAGAAAATGATACAGCAGAAATTGTATGGAACAGCATACATACACCACTCAAAACAAAGGTGGTGGTCATGGTTTAACTCAGGATCAGCAATTAAGTGGATGACAATAATGCTCTCGATCCCCCTTCCCTCTCACCCAGGTAGGGAAAGGAGAGAGGTAATAAGCAGAGAGACTTTCCAGATTAAAAACTGAACCAGACAGCTTTAATTAAATACTAATGATAAAAGAAAATATGTATAAATATATACAAGTATGTGTAGGAAGGTGCAAACCCCCTATCAACTCCCCCCACCCCCAGCAACTTCCACGGCACTCTCCTTAGCTGTGAGCTATTCCGAAAAGTCCTGGACTACTGCTGGAGAAAGCAGCAGAGTAGACAGGAGTGGAGAGTAGAGTTACGAGTGTGTCACGATCCGATATTCAGATACGTGGCAATTTTTTATGATCTTACCAGAACAAAACAAAGGTGCACAAACAGACACTGTTGTGCGGTCTTACGAGAGATGGGGCAGAACTCCCTTGCTTTCTAACACTCCTCACTGCAGTGGGAGGCTGGGGGCGGCTGGACTCTGCCTTCCCTCTCCTGGTATAAGCCACACAGCAGCTGCACCCATTTGTCCGGCAGGACCTGTGAAAAGGTTTAAAGGTGATCCCAAATGGTGAAATTAAGACGCAAACGAGGTCAGATGTCATGTGCACACTGAACTTTATTGGAGTTACACAGCAAAGTCCCTAGAGTGGATAGAAAGGGAGGAAAAAACAGGAAAGAAAGAAGAAAGCAGAATTACAGAGATTAGCAAGATAGTAGTTACCACCATGGTCCAGTGACATCGGTGGGGAAGCGCTTCAGTGGGGAAGTGCTGCAATGAGGAAGAGCTTCAGTGCACCCATAGTGTCCCAAATTTTTATACAGTTCTTGCCCAATGCCCCCTCCCCCACCCCCTCTTTTTCTCCCAGTACAGGGGAGGAAATTCCTCTGTCCTCTCCGTGCTCCTCTGAGACCGGAGGGAGAGATAGGCGGGATACAGTGCCGGGCTATACCTTACAGATGGTCTTTGTCAAGCTAATTAACAAGATAAGCCATTGATTGGGCCAGCAACAGGGTCCTTGAATGGGATGAGACAACTTGGTACCTCAGGATGGTTTATCAGGTGGAGGTCAGACTTTTCTGGCCAAGTCAGTGATTTCCATGAAGTCTCAAGGCCTAGTTATCACTGGATATCCTGCTCTCAGCACCAGCTGTAGAGCTCCTTTGTCCCACATCAAAAACCCCCAGTTTGCAGGCGTGAAGAGGGGAGTAAAACAGCTTGGTGGGATCCTGAGTCATAGTCTAGCAACAAATCCTGTTTAACTCTAGATGTCTTAAGATAAACACCAGGCATCCTGAGTGTCCAAATACACTGTTTATTTCTTGGGTTGTTCGAGACAGACACTACATATCTGGAATGTCACAGAGGTTCAGGAACACACAGGCCTAGGGATCAAAGGAAATAGATAGACAGAGTCCTCCCTGGACATCGGCCATGGATGGAGGACAAGGCTTGAATTCTGTGATGCCTGAATTTATTCCAAGACCTACATAGATATATGGATGGAATACTTTGGTTCACTGATTTTGCCATCTGTCTAGTCAGATCCTCCCTATGGGAGGGTTGCAGGTATGACCCTTCTGCTCCTTTAACGTCCAAAGTATCAAATCCGACAAGTAGAGCAAAGTGTCCTTGGTCTCTTGGCAGTAACTCTAAACATTGGAGTGTTATCAGTCCACTAGATGGAAAACTCGCTGCTACTTTCAGCAACTGTGCTGCTTAAAAGAGATTTCATTGAGTTCACTGAAAAAAAAAAAAAGAAAAGAAAAAGAAAAAAAAAAGAAAAAAAAAAGAAAAAGAAAAAAAAAAAGAAAAAGAAAAAGAAAAAGAAAAAGAAAAAGAAAAAGAAAAAGAAAAAGAAAAAGAAAAAGAAAAAGAAAAAGAAAAAGAAAAAGAAAAAAGAAAAATTTGCCTTGTCCTGGCTCAAACCAGGACAGTAGTGCTGGAGGAGCCCTTTCATATCACTAACAGACAAAACAAGAATTGTTCTTCATGCATGTGACTTTCTAATGGGGGTGGCACACAGCACCAGTGCCAAGTAGGGAAGGGATTTATTGAGTTTGAGGCATTCTTCTGAGCCAGCCAAGAAACTGCTCATGAGAAAAGACTTACCACATCCCAAAGCTAGAAAAAATGAGAGCTTGTACAGTGCTTCAGCTAATTTTCTACTTTTCCTTGCAGAACTGAAATGAACATTTTTTAAAGTTAAGCTCCTATATCACTTCACTTTTGAAAGTTAAACCAGAAACTTGGTCTCACCACAGAATACCCTGATGACTGCAAGATGCGTTAATCATTCAGAGACAGCTTAGTTTGCTTCTATATGCACCTTAACTGGACTGAAGACCTTATATACAACATACATATGAGTACACATTCATGAATGTAAGTGTCTGTCTCTGTGGTACACTATCACAATTTGGGTATCACAAACTACTGAGGTTCATCATGAAGTTGTGCAAGAGGAATAATAGAAACAGATTTACTGCAAAGGTGGTGCAGGAGGGAAAGCAAGCAAAAGGAAAGAGAATACCTAAAATAATGCATGGCTTGTTAAAAACAAAGGCACAGCAGGACAAGTACTCAGAAAGCCTTGATATAGTTCTCCTTTTTAGTAATTCTTTGTACCCCACAACTTCATGTCACTTTTTAATATTACTATATTTGGATAACACATTTTTTCATCTTCCTTCCTTACCACCCTATCGTGATAATATGACTACCTGCTCTAAGTACATAGAATGTCCCCTTCTCTCTCTTCCTCACACAACTTGCCTTCCCTTTAAGGCATATGCTAAGAGAAGAGATCTCCCATTGGATAATACTCACTGAATCAAAGGCCAATGATGGTGTCTTTGCATAGTATTTCAATGAGCCCCTAAATCCTTTTGTAGAACCAGATAATTCCCTTGTCTTTTGCCTTTTTCATATGCTGTCGGCTAAACATTTCATCCATTCAATAATGCAGCTTTAAAAATGCATTACTTCAAAAGGGTCTTGAAAACATCTCATCTGACCCCAGCTTTCCTATGCTTCTCCCTACAACGTTCCAACAGGAAGTTAGAATCATAGCATCATAGAATCATAGAATCATCAAGGTTGGAAAAGACCTTCAAGATCATAAAGTCTAACCGTCTGCCCTACAACCCCTAACCACTAAGCCATCTCCTGAAACACCACGTCTCCACCACCTCCCTGGGCAGCCTGTTCCAATGCCTCACCACTCTTTCTGTGAAGAAATTTTTCCCAATATGCAATCTGAACCTCCCCTGGTGCAACTTGACCCCATTTCCTCTTGTCCTATCGCTAGTCACTAGGGAGAAGAGGTCAACACCTGCCTCACTACTACCTCCTTTCAGGTAATTGCAGAGAGAAATGAAGTCCTTCCTCAGCCTCCTCTTCTCCAGGCTGAAAAGTTGTCTAGGAGTTTCTTGAAAAGATGTATAGGTATATACATATATATATATGTATGTATATACACATGTATATATAGGTAGCATCTTTAGAAGAACTTATCTTTTTATATTAAACTGAACAAAATCCCCCAGTTTTATAAAATAGCACATCATCAGTTCAGCTTACCTTGTTCCACTGTTGGAGTTAACACAAAGCAGTATCATTGTTCAAGAAACTGATACATCCTATACTATCAGATTGTTGTCAAGGTTTGACTCAGAATCGAAAAATAAATCAGAGACAACAATGCTCTTGATCCCCTCCCCCTCCCACCCAGGTAGGGAAGGAGAGAGAGAATTAGGAGAGAGACTTAGCTGGATAAAAAACTAAATTAGACAGCTTTAATTATATATACAATTATATACAAGTATGTTCAGGAATGTTCAAAAACCTCTTGCCTCCCCCCACCCCCAGCAACTTCCTGGCACTCTCCTTAGCTGTGAGCAGTCCCAAAATGTCTCAGCCCCCAGGCAGGAGATAAGGCAGAGCAGGCAGGAGCTAAGGGTAGAGTTATGAGGGTTAGGGCTGAGCCTGGGGTCGACAGTGATGGATGGAGTCCTCCCCGGACACCAGCCATGGACAGAAGAGAAAGGAAGAAGAAGCAGGAAGGAAGCTGTCTCCTGTGATCTCTGACCTTCCTCAGAGCTTACGTAGATATATGGAATGGAATACCTTTGGTCAATTCTGCTGTCTGTCTAGTCCAGCTCCCCTATGAGGGGGTCACAGATACAACTCTCCTGCCCCGGTAGCCTCTGTAGCAGCAGAGCTAAAAAGCGACCTTGGAATCTCAGCAGAAACATAAACATTCCAGTGTTATCAGTCCACTATCTGGAACACTTGCTGCTAGTTAAAAGAGAGCTTACTGATAGAAAAAAGAATCAGTAAAAGGAAAATTAGCTTAAACCTGGCTCAATCCAGGACAAAGGGGATGATCAGTTCTGTAGTCCTGATGGACATGCTGTTTCTACTACAAACCAGGATGCTGCTGGCCTTCTTGGCCACCTAGGCACACAGATGGCTCATATTCAGCTGGATGTCAATCAACACCTCCAAGTCCTTTTCTGCTGGCCATCTTTTCAGTCGCTCTTCCCCAAGCCTGTAGCATTGCATGGGGGTTTTGTGACCCAAGTGCAGGACCCAGCACTTGGCCTTGTTGAACTTCATACACTTGGCCTCTGCCTATCAATCCAGTTTGTCCAGATCCCTCTGTAGACCCATTCTACCCTCAGAGAGATCAACTCTCCCATCCAACTTAGTAAATTTACTGAGGGTGCATTCAATACCCTCATCCAGATAAGTGATAAAAATATTATACAGAACTGGCCCCAATACTGAGCCCTGGGGAAAACCCTTTGTGACCAGCTGCCAGCTGGTTTAACTCCATTTACCACAACTGTGGCCTTGGATATTCATCCAGTTTTTCACCCAGCAAAGAATATACTGGTCTAAGCCATATATAGCCAGTTTTTCCAGAATAATGCTGTGGGAAATGGTGTCAAAGGCTTTACTAAGTCCAAGTATATTACATTCACATCCTTTCCCTCATCCACTAAGTGGGTTACCTTGTTATAGAAAGAGATCAGGTCAGTCAAGCTGGACTGTCTTTCATGAACCTCTGCTGACTGGACCTCATCAATGAACAAAATACCAAGTTTGAGCATGCAGGGACCATCTCTGCATGTACCAAGAGCTTTGATGGAGCAATTTTAATTGATGTAACTTATCCTTAAACATTCAAGCATTCATTTAACATATAACAGATCCCACTTCCCTAGATCTCTATTGTAAAATCAAAGTTTACTGGCCAGTGAAAACATGCTTCTACTCTTATGTCATTGGGGTAGCTCTTGGGGAGATACTTTTCCCATCTGTCTCCTCTCCTACAGGTCAGTAAATCCTAAAAAACAGCAAGCCAGGTACTTTAAACCTTGATAGAACATCACTGTAACTAGGGAAACAGTAATGTGGAAGTCTTTAATATTTATTGCCAGCATGTAGTTATGACTTATGCTTGCCCTTTTCCTCAACTATATCCTCTGCTTTAGTAACTAGAGGGATATCATTACTGCTTTGCACTATCTAGTACTTTTACACTGCTGGATATATTTATTAAATAGGGACTAAACCAGCTTCAGTGTCTCCTACTCCCAATTTCCTTTGTTCAGCAACAAACCGGACTATATCGAGGTTTAATTATGTATTTCTACTTTAAACCACTCCACCACCATAAAACTAGGATGCCACAATAGTAGCACATCTTTTTGCTAATGAGCATGATGCAAAGACAGAGACAAAGTCTGCATATTCAGGCTTTACATATTTGACATAAGCTGACTTCACGTTGCTAAAGTGCACCTCCGTACTGTCCAGTGTACATTTTACAAAAAACAGTAAGTAAAAAATGTGAAATAATGAAAAATGCCAATCTTTAAAAAATAGTAAAGAAATACAATCCTACAGCCTCGAGCAATGTACTTCCAAGTGCTTGCAATTTGGCCAGTAGCATTTAGTGTTTTTTTGTTTTAAGTGCATCTAAAATGGAAAAGACTGTATACTAGCCTGTACTGCATACCATAATTCTTTTTTTCCATAAGAATAAATTATAATAGCTTAGCTACAATCAAACACATAGTAGTTAGGGTTCTTTCAAACAGTATTTTCCTGTACTTGGTACTGCATACTTATAGTGTTTATATTAAATAATTTTAATGCTGAACTTGGCCCATACAGGATGCTATTAACCATGGGAATAAATATTTGGAAGCTGAGGTTTTAAAAATTACATTGATGTTATTCCTCTTTTTCATAATATTTTTTCATTGTAATATAAAAGGCAGTTTATCTTGTAGTAAAAATAATAAAATATAGTTGTAGAAAATAAAAAGACTTTTAGAAATGCCTAAACTAATTATATTTAAAGATCATTGTGAACTAGATTTATGAATCTATTTTTGCATTGTATTTTATTTATTTTTTTTTATCCGCATGCCTATATATATATAATTTGTCTTTGGTAAAATTCAGCAACATCAGTAAGTGCTGAAATGACAAAGCACTGGATGTGGATGACAACTTCCTTTTCCAGGTAACTGAGGAACCAACAAGGAGAGGTGCTATGTTGGACCTTGTTCTCACCAACAAGGCAGGGCTGGTGGGCGATGCTCAGCTCAAGGGCAGCCTTGGTTGTAGTGAGCAGGAAATGGTGGGGTTAAAGATCAACAAGGAGGGCTCACAGTAAGCTTATTGCCCTTGACTTCAGGAGGCCAGATTTCAGCCTCTTCAGTGATCTGCTCAAGAGAGTGTCATAGGATAACATCCTGGAGAGAAGAGGGGCCATGAAAGCTGGCTGATATTTAAGCATCTCCAGGCCCAAGAGCGGTGCATCCCAACCAAGAGAAAGTCAGGTAAAAACTCCAGGAGGCCGGCATGGATGAGCAAGCAGCTCCTAGAAAAGCTCAGACTTAAGAAGGAAGCATACAGATGGTGGAAGCTAGGGCAGGAAGCCCTGGGAGGACAAAAGAGAGGATGTCCCAGCAGCTAGGGGTCAGGTAGAGAGCCAAATCCCAGATAGAATTAAATCTCACCAGGGATGTAAAGAGCAATAGGAAAAGTGTCTATAGGTATGTTGGGGATAAAAGGACAAGCAAGGATAATGTAGACCCTCTCCTGAAGGAAATGGGAGACCTAGCTACGTAGGATATTGAGAAGGCTGAGGTTCTCAATGACTTACTTGCATCAGACTTCTCTGGCAAGTCCTCCAGCCTCATTGCAAAGGCCACAGCGACTGGGAGAACAAAGCACCCCCCACTCTAGCAGAAGAATAGCTATGTGACCATCTAAAGAACCTGAAAGTGAACAAGTCTATGGGACCTGATGGGGTCCATCCACGGGTCCTGAGGGAGCTGGTGGATGCAGTTGTTAAGCCTCCGTCCATCATTTTTGAGAGATCATGGATATCTGGTGAGGTTCCTGATGACTGGAAAAAAGGTAACATAGCCCCTATTTTTAGAAAGGGAAAAAAGAAGAGCTCGGCAAGGTCATAGAGCAGATCCTCCTGGAGAAACTGCTAAGGCACCTGGAAAATAAGGAGGTGATTGGTGACAACCAACATGGCTTCACTAAGGGCTTGTTGTATAGCTGTTGGTATATAGATATATAGATGTGGATATAGATATATAGATAGTCTTTCTGTGTTATTTGATATCGGACTTGTCAAACCCTCAGTGCCTTTAATAAATCTATTGATTCCTAAGCGTTGTTTGTGGGTGTGACAGGGAGTGGTCCTCAGCCCTCGATCCCCTGAGGTGGGGGTGTGGGTCGCGGCTTTACCTATCTCGGTCCGCGACAGCAAATCATGCCTGACCAATCTGGTGGCCTTCTATGACAAGGCTACAGAGATGGTGGATAGTGGCAGAGCAACTGATGTCATCTACCTGGATTTGTGCAAGGCATATGACACTGTCTCACATGACATTCTGGTCCCCAAACTGACAAGACATGGATTTGACAGCTGGACCACTTGGTGGATAAGTAATTGGCTGGATAGCCACACCAAAGAGTGGTGGTCAATGGTTCAGTGTCCAAGTGGAGACAAGTGACGAGTGGCATTCCTCAGGGTTCAGTATTGGGACTAGTGCTGTTCAACATTTTTGTTGGAGACACGGACAGTGGGATTGAGTGTCTCCTCAGCCAGTTTGCTGTCAAGCTGTGTGGTGGGGTTGACATCCTAGGGGGAAGGGATGCCCTCCAGACGGACCTTGACAGGCTGGAGAGGTGGACCAATGTCAGCCTCATGAAGTTCAACAAGGCCAAGTGCAAGATCCTGCACCTGGGTTGACACAACCCCAGGCACAAATACAGGCTGGTGGGAGAATGGCTAGAGAGCAGTCCCAAGGAAAAGGACTTGGGGGTGGCAGTAGATAAGAAGCTTGACATGAGCCACCAGTGTGTGCTCTCAGCCCAGAGGGCCAACCACTTCCTGGGCTGCATCAAAAGAAGCATGGCCAGCAGGGAAGGGAGGTGGTTCTGCCCTTCTACTCTGCTCTTCTGAGACCCCACCAGGAATACTGCATACAGCTCTGGATCCCTCATCACAGGAAAGACATGGAGCTGTTGGAGAGGGTCCAGAGAAGGGCCACAAAGATGATCAAAGGGCTGGACCACTCTGCTACAAAGACAGGCTGAGGGAGTTGGGGCTGTTCAGCCTTGTGAAGAGAAGGCTTTGGGGAGACCTTATAGCAGCCTTCCAGCACCAGAAGAGGGCCTACCGGAAAGCTAGGGAGTGGCTTTTCACCAGAGAGGGTAGTGATAGGACAAGGCATAATGGTTTTAAACATTAAGAGGGGAGATTTAGGTTTGACATTAGGAAGAAATTCTTCACTATGAGGGTCGTAATGTGCTGGAATATGTTGTCCAGTGAAGCTGTGGATGCCCCCTCCCTGGAGGTGTTTAAGACCAGGTTGAGTAAGACTTTGTACAACCTGGTCTGGTGGGAGGTGTCTGCTCATAGCAGGGAAGTTGGATCCTGATGATCTTTAAGGTCCCTTCCAACCTTAACCATTCTATGATTCTATGATTCTATGAGTCCATGTTGCTGGTAAAAAAAAAATAAATAAAAAAAAAAAATCAAGAAAATTAGATTTTAGTTGGAAAAATTATGTTAATATGCATATACAACTTGTTTGCCTTTAGAGAAACTGATGCAAACTGACATTAAGTAACCAAATATTTAAAACACAGCAAGCTAAGCTGTTCACAGATTTAACAAACAGGAGCAGTCTGGCTGAAAATCACTGTAAAAAGAAGTGAGCTGATAGAGTCTGAATGACTGGTATTGGCCCTGAATTACCTTTAACTCACATTCTATTGTCAGTACAGGAGTTTATCCTGCAGACTAAGGAATATTGGAATATCCAAAATTTGACAGCAGGCAACTTCTTTGTACTGAGCAAAAGATAAATAAAGTCTCCAAGACAGTTAAGAGCACTTTCAGGCAGACAACTTAAAGTTCAGTCAATCATTTTCCAGTGCTTTATTTATCTCCGCAAACACTTAAAAGACTTTCACATCTACCTAGCTGATATCCCAGCACACTTCCCTGCTATATTTTATTTAAAAAGATCTTTCTTATACATATGAGCAATTTGGCATGCAGGCTGAGCCATTTTTGAAGGCTGAACTACTCATTTTAATATCACTACTCCCATTAAAGTTCTTGGAATAGGTCTGAGTGACTGTGTTTTATCCTTTTTCTATACCTTATTTTTAGCTAAAGGGAAAAGGTACATACACTGTTGCAAACTGAACCTGGGGTAAAAAAAAAAAAAAAAAAAAAAAAAAAAAAAAAGCAAGATGCATATAGAGAAGTGTTCATATTGCAATAAAACTTTATTGTTTACACACAATGCATGTACCTCCCTCACAGCCTTTCACTCTCAGCTGGCTGCTCCTTTCTCTCTTCAAGAGAAGAAGCAGCCACGAGCCTTCCCCCATCCATCTTTGTGTGGTACACTATGCTTACATGAAGCATAGTAGGACTACTGGTGTATGCAATACTGCTTGGATGACCAGGCCCAGAGAGTGATAGTGAATGGAGTGGCATCCAGCTGGTGTCTGGTGACCAGCGGTGTCCCCCAGGGATCAGTACTGGGCCCAGTCCTATTCAATATCTTTATTGATGACCCGGATGTGGGGATTGAGTCCACCCTCAGTAAATTCGCAGATGACACCAAGCTAGGGGGGAGTGTTGATCTGCCAGAGGGTAGGAAGAAGCTGCAGGAGGACCTGGACAGGCTGGGTCGATAGGCTAAGGCCAATGGCATGAAATTCAACAAGACCAAGTGCAGGACCCTGCACTTTGGCCACAATAACCCCAGGCAGTGCTACAGGCTGGGGGAAGAGTGGCTGGAGAGCGGCCCAGCAGAGAGGGACCTGGGAGTACTGGTTGACAAATGGTTGAACATGAGCCAGCAGTGTGCCCAGGTGGCCCAGAAGGCCAATGGCATCCTGGCTTGTATCAGGAATAGAGTGGCCAGCAGGAGTAGGGATGTAATTCTCCCCCTGTACACAGCACTGGTGAGGCCTCACCTTGAGTACTGTGTACAGTTCTGGGCCCCTCACTTCAAGAAGGATGTTGAGGTGCTGGAGCAGGTCCAGAGGAGAGCAATGGAGCTGGTGAAAGGACTAGAGGGAAAGTCTTCTAGGGAGAGGTTGAGGATGCTGGGGATGTTTAGCCTGGAGAAGAGGAGACTCAGGGGGGACCTTATCACTCCCTTCAACTACCTGAAGGGAGGTTGTAGTCAGGTGGGGGCTGGGCTCTTTTTCCAGGCAACCAGTGACAGGACAAGAGGGCACAGCCTGAAGCTGCTCCAGGGAAGGTTTAGGTTGGATATTAGGAAGTACTTCCTCACGGAGAGGGTGATTACACATTGGAATAGACTTCCCAGGGAAGTGGTGGAGGCACCATCCCTGGATGTGTTCAAGGCAAGGCTGGATGTGGCACTTAGTGCCATAGTCTAGACGGTGTGGTGGTGTTGGTCATAGGCTGGACTTGATGATCTTAAAGGTCTTTTCCAGCCTTGGTAGTTCTGTGATTCTGTGATTCTGTGAAGTACCTATGAAACTATGCAACATCATATTTTTCATCCAGTTGATTATTATACTCATTACAGCACCTGTATATTCAATCATAACATCAGCTCAAGAACAGATGGAGTCCCTGTGGCAGCATCTCATGTCTCCTTTTACGCACATTTTCGAAGTGATAATTTTCTTCTCTAAAAAAGACTTTAGGTTTCTTTGCATACACATGTAAAGTTGTTACATAGTGCCCTGGAACCCATGAAAGCTGAAAAATAAATGTCAAAACTTCACAAGTTGATCCATTGCAGATCACTGCCTTACAGCAAAGTCCTTATTTTCCTTGTAACGTTCACCAGAATGTTTTTGTCTTCCTTGCCTTTGGTTTTCTAACCAAGAGTTTACAGAACAGCCCCTCTGCTCTGTGGACCACACTGCATCTTCAGAACTACACTCCAGTAAGGCATGATTTGTTTCTTATTGCCCTGTTCATTTATTCCTAACATGTTTCAGTTACTGTATTATGTATATTTTTAAATGCATTTCTGTATTCTCTTTGGCTGCCACAAAACCCCCAGAATTTTTGACAGATAAAACTAGATGTCAACAATCATGGATCTTCAAACTCAAGACTGTATCACACTGGAAGATTTTAATCTTCCAGTAATTATAAGTATTATAAGTAATAGTTTTGAGTCAGCAGAAATTATGTACAGACAACACTAAATTGGAAAGAGTACTAGTTTTGAACTACCAGTTAAATATTTGACATTCATAATGGATATACTATGACAATCACTGCTGCTTTGTAATTAGTCAAAACCTGAAGCAGGATTGGTAAGGTTTGCTTCAGACAGCTGACTTGTAGGTTGTTTTTTATATCCTTAATTCAACAAAATTTTGGTTGATAACTCAATTTTTTTACATTGCTATTGAAGAAAACAGTTTAAGAAATGCATTCTGCTAACTGCTAAGCCAGTAAAATATATAGTAATACATGATTAAGGCATATGGCATAACTGTAATGGGAGATGGAATGCCCACAAACATTTGGGAAGCTTCTGGAATCTGAATGAACTACCCCTTAAGAAAGTGTCTATATGCATACTCTTCAAGGATAGACCTCAGAAATGAAAAAAAAAAAACCTGCGATTTATTTAAATACTAACCAGTATTTCAAAACGTATTTGCTTTTTCTACTTATTAGTGCTATTTATGGATGAAATGCAAGGCTATGCAAGACTTCTAATTCCTTAATCTGACTGTTAGTCTTAAACAAAGAAGTTATTAAAAATGCCATGCAGTACAGCCACGGATGTGTTTCCTTACTTAAAACAAAACACAAAACCACCATCAACAACAAACACAAAGAAAAGCCCCACATACACAAAATCGTTGCTTCTGAAACACAAAAAAATCAAGAATTATGCAGTAAATTCTGAAGTTTGAACTTTCTGCTAGAAAAAGGTATACATGTTACATACACCCACACACCTCCAAATCCAGCTTCTGTGATCTCAATATTTATTGTCCTCAATATTTATTGGGAAGTGGTGGAGGCACCATCCCTGGATGTGTTCAAGGAAAGGCTGGATGTGGCACTTAGTGCCATAGTCTAGACGGTGTGGTGGTGTTGGTCATAGGCTGGACTTGATGATCTTAAAGGTCTTTTCTAGCCTTGGTAGTTCTGTGATACTGTGTGATTCTGTGAAGAAGGACTTGTGAGTGTTAGTTCATGAGAAACTCAACATGGGCTGGCAATGTGCACTTGCAGCCCAAAAAGCCTACTGTGTCCTGGACTGCATCAAAAGAAGCACGGCCAGCAGGTTGAGGGAGGTGATTCTCCTTCTCTACTCCGCTCTCATGTGACTCCCCTTGAGTACTCTGTCCAGTTGTGAGGCCCTCAACATTAGAAGGACACGGAGCTCCTGGATTGAGTCCAGAGGAGGGCCACGAAGATGATCAGAGAACTCTCCTATGAAGACAGTCTGAGAGAGTTGGGGTTGTTCAGTCTGGATAAGAGAGGGCTCCGGGGAGACTTTATAGCAGCCTTCCAGTACCTGAAGAGGGGCTACAGGAAAGCTGAGGATGGACTTTTAAAAAGAGGAGTAGTGATAGAATGAGGGGGAATGGCTTTAAACTGGAAGAGTGTAGGTTTGGATCAGATATTAGGAAGAAATTCTTCACTGCGAGTGTGGTGAGACCCTGGATTAGGTTGCCCAGGGAAGCTGTGGATGACCTCTCCCTGTCATTGTTCAAGGCCAGGTTGGATGGGGCTTTGAGCAACCTGTTCTGGTGGGAGGTGTCCCTGCCTATGTCAGGGGTATTGGAACTAGATTATCTTTAGTGTTCCTTTCAAACCATACCTGTCTATGATTTTGTAATAATTTGAAAAATTTTGGCACTCTACTACAGGCAGAACAGAAGATGGGGCTTACACCTGTAGTTTGTCTTCTGAAGAAGAAATATATAGCATACAAAGCCCTTTTCACTCAAACTAACTGAAAAGCAAGCATGAGCATGTAAATATAAAAAAAATACTGAATTTTCAAAACTGGATATCCAGAATTGTTACATTCTTAATAGAAAGCATAATGTATATATAATAAAGGATTAGTTTTTGTTAGCCTATTACATATCAGGAGTATTAAAAAGTATGTGTTTTCAGAAATATAAAAAAAATTAGATGATCTTCATTCTGAAATGGAAACTTCTTTATGTTTCAGATTTCACACTCTGACCTGCTCTGAAAAAATTTGACATGGTCAACAAATGAAAATTCTTCCTTCCAGACTAGGCAAATGCTCATTTTATCACAGTCACTGTTTAAATGGACAAAAAATTGCACAGTTCATGACTAGAGTGTTCATATGCCCTGCCTTTACTTCAGAAGACTTACTGAGAATTGCCAGTAGAGACACAATCCTTTTTCAGCTGCGATTTGTCGTTCAACAACTTCTGCTTATTTCTCTTGAAGTAAATTCATACTCTATCTGCTTTTAGTCACTACAGATTTTGGCATTGTTTACCTCCCATCTCTTTACCCACAATGCTGCTGATAAATATGTAGATAAATGAAACGCATAATTTAGTATGTCCATGAAAAATGGTTTGCTTACATTTTAGAGCCTCACAAGCTCTGAGGTAAAATGCCCAGAATGGGGATTTTTCTTTCCAACATTACCTAGTTCATAAGCTTATCCTTCTTCCTCACTTCAGGATTAAAAAGAGTAGAGCCTGTTGCCTTGGCCTGACATTTAAGTACAGAACCACATTCATGTTTTAATCTACAGTAGTGGAACAGATAATTGGAAAAGAGTGATGCACATCACACCAACATTTTTTAACATTTTCCTTTATGTTACAAATCAATAAAAAAAAATTAAAAGACAAGATAAACAACCTGAGAATAATGAAATTCAAAGCATTCAACTTATTCTATTGCATTAGAAAATTTACCCTCCATTAAAACTTTACTAGTGTTCAAAAACTACATTTCTACCAGCTGTTATTTATAATCGTGAAACAAAGTCTGTCCTAAAGCAGCAAAATTCCCAGTGCTTCAGGAGAATCAAGTCTGAATAATATAGAAGGACTTAGATCTCCAGTTGAGAGGCAGTGCGAAGAGGCAGCATATATAATACACAAAATACTACTGATTTTTTATGTCACTTTTTCTTTGCATTCTTGTAGTCTGGTTCAAGTCCAAGAAGTAATGCGAGCAGTATCTTACATACACAACAAGCATAAAAGTGTTAAGGCTGAAAAATAGGCTTCCTCACTATATAGTGTGCTTACATAAAACTTTTCTCTGAGATATTAACAACATCGCTAGATTTTTAACCTTTAATTGCAGTGCAATTATCTTCCTTTTTGTTCATTGTATTTATTGTTTCCTCTGTGGCAATGATCCAAACCATGCAAATACCAGGTGGAATGGCATTTTGGTGCAGGAGAAATGAAAGACATTTTATTTAAATGATTGCCCTATGCTTTTGATAAAACATGTGAGGTGTTTTAAAAATGAAGAAGCAGTATATGGCACTGAACGAGGGGAAAATTGTTTATTCATGCTGAGTTTAATATGTTACTATTATGGAGGATATGATAGGTTTTTATATAATCACTTAACACATATTGCTCTCTCCCTTTCCTATCCTTTCCCATTTAGATTTCCTACTAGGTAGTAAAGTAAACCTTTACGGAGGATAGAAATAATCGTTCCTTTTATCTCGAGGTAGTTGACACCTGAAATGGAGAATTCTCTAAGTATCACATATTGCTCTTTTTTCTATTCTCACTAGGACTTAATATACTCATTTTATGCTGATTTTACATTTATATTCTTAAATATTCATCTCAGATACATAATTTAGGAAGAAAGTGGAGTTAAGTAAAGGAAAAAAAAATAGAAAACACCTCACCTCATACATTTTCTTCCCCAAAAAAAGGAACAGTCACTCACTTCAGAGTACAGAAGTCTATAAAACTCTTGCTGTTATCACCCCATAAAATAAAGTGACACTTGAAGTAACATCTAAGGGCATTTGCGTGGCAACAGTAAAGAAGAATGAAGTGCTTTGCTCCTGAGAAGTGTTCCAAGATCTCCATTAAGAAAGTTCCCCATAGGATCCACTTCAAAATAGAATTCCTACATCCTCCATAACTGGAGCTGTTAAACTTTCTTAATGCAAGATCTCACACCTTAAGAAAGTGTAGCACATGTCTTTTCCATGTGCTTCAGGACAGGAAAAAAAAAAGTAAAAAAAAAGTTTGGTCAGCGTTGACAGAACCAACAGTGAATATTTCTTTGTATGAGCAAGAAAAATGGAAGACTGGTCAGAAGAGACATCTGATCAGAGTAGTGGACAAGCTAGAAAGAAACGAAAAGTGTGAGAAAAAGGTGGATTTGGTACTGTCTTAGATATTTAAAGTATTGCAAAGGGACACAATCAAAAATCAAAATAAAAATATAGGAGCTAAAGGGAAGTTCAAAGACCTGTCTCACAGGGTGCTAAGAAAATCTTAGCCGAGGGAAGTCCATACACACAATGGCTGTGTAGCTGCAGCGTTAGAAACTGACAGTACAAACCAGGAGCTAAAGCCACAGGAATAACCTCAGTAATTCATGAAGTGGAAAAAGACAAGATCAAATCTTCCAGGCATGGCAGACATTAAAAAAGGAGGAGATCTAGAAAATGAAACCTTTAAATGGCAGAGGATATGTTGAGATTATCAGGAAAGAAGGGGGATTGCATCTGTTTATCTGCAGAGGGTAAGTATCATAATAAATCTAAAGATTTTGTATCCTGGCCATTTGCCACTGGCACAGTAAGGAAAAGACACTGTGAATAGACTATTGGATTTTCTTTCAGACTTCACAGGATGATAGTGGTACATTCACAGCACAGTGTATATATATATATATATAACACCAATATCTAAATGCCTTTTCAATCTGCCATATGTGTAAAGAGTAATTTTTTGTAATAGAAACAACAGGAGTATCTTATATAAATCACCACATACGATAAACTGAGATACACCTAATTTGTTTTCTTTTCTATTGCATGGGAATCTTTCTCTTTGTAAATATTATTTTGAATTTACAAGGGGAATTAATATATTTTCCAGACTTAAGGACAAAAAAGAAAACAAGAAATGCAGAAAAATCCACTTACATTAAAGATAACAATATATTATTTTGATAAAGAAATTTTATGCATTAATTACAATCATAATTAGAATATTGTATTTGGATTACTTTAACCAGACTTTATATAATAATCAGAATAACCAGAACAAAGCTGAGTAAATAAATAAATTTTAAAAGTTCCATCAGAAAGAAACAACCAAATCTGGTTATTCAGAAAAATAAAAATAGTCTATAAAATTTAGGCAGAACATATAAACACATAAATTATATTAATGTTATTTGAACATTTAATCCAATATATATATATATAATTTTTAAAAACTATACCAAAGATGGCATTTTAGAGCAAAATTTTTCCTATGGGTATCAAGACTATTTTACTAGTCTTGATTAAAAGAAAGATTTTCAAATACTTAAAAATTCACCAAGTTATTTTTTAATGTTTGCTTATGTCTAAAATGAGAAATTAGCAAATAGAGTATTGCTGTTATCTTTTAATGCATTTCTTTTAATTTCAAATATCCCATCCTGCTGCCTTCTATCTGGAGCTCAGACAGACTGAGCATTGTGTGCTTGGCCACAGGCACCTAGTGATCCCAGCTCAGCCCCACTCAGGCCAAGGACAGCCCAGCCACCCCCTGGGTCCTGGCATAGCCTGATGCCTGACTCCAGCAGTGGCAAGAATCTAGTGCAGCATAATAGTCAGAAGCTTTGAAGACTAATATAAGAATCATCTGCCAAGTGAGAACATGGCATGTTAACATGACAACTACTAAGATGAGACAAAAGGATGAGACAAATATCTTTAAGGTACTTCAGCACCAATCCTAACCTGAGCTACCCTAGAATGTAGTTTAAGTTTTGCAGGCAGTGAACCTGTATGAAGACTGTTACTTTTCCATTAAAGCCCTTTTATATTAAGAAAACCCCAACCCTTATAACTGTTCTATATATTTGTTTGAAAACCATAATGCAGAATAACACGGTGATCAGACCCAGTCAGCATGGGTTCATGAAGGGCAGGTCCTGTTTGACTAACCTGATCTCCTTCTAAACAGGGTGACACGCTTATTTGATGAGGGAAGGGCTGTGGATGTTGTCTACCTTGACTTTAGCAAGGCCTTTGACAAGGTTTCCCACAACATTCTCCTAGAGAAGCTGGCTGCTCGTGGCTTGGATGTGCACATGCTTCGCTGGATAAAAAACTGGTTGGATGGCTGGGTCCAAAGAGTTGTGTTCAATGGAGTTAAATCCAATTGGTGGCTGGTCACGAGGGCTGTTCCCCAGGGCTCAGTGCTGGGGCCTCTCCTGTTTAACATCTTTATTGATTATTTGGATGAGGGATAGAGTGCACCCTAAGCAAGTTTGCAGATGACACTAAGTTGGGTGGAAGTGTCGATCTGCTTGAGGGCAGAGAGGCTTTGAAGAGGGATCTAGACTGGCTTGACTGATGGGCCAAGGCCAATTGCATGAGTTTCAATAAGGCCAAATGTCGGGTCCTGCACTTCAGCCACAATAACAGCACTAGAAGTTTGAGGAGGAGTGGCTGGAACCTGCCCAGCAGAGAGGGACCTGGGGGTGTTAATTTACAACCAGCTGAACATGAGCCAGCAGTGTGCCCAGGTGGCCAAGACCAACAGCCTACTGGCCTGAGTCAGAAATAGGGACCAGGGAGGTGATCCTGCCCCTCTACTCAGCCTTGGTGTGGCCGCACCTCAAGCACTATATGCAGTTTGGGGCACCAAAGTATAGGAAGGACATTGAGGTGCTGGAGAGGGTGCAGAGAAGGGCAACTAGGCTGATTAGGGGTTTTGAGAACTGGCTTTACGAGGAGAGGTTGAGGGAGATGGGGCTGTTCAGCTTGGAGAAGAGGCATCTTTGGCATGATGACCAGTTGTACTAGATTATGTTATATGTCAAAGAATTACAAGAGCGTCAAAATTCTCTCACCCAACCTGAATGTAATCATGATCTAGCATTTTAGGCAAGAATACAGCTTAATCCTAGAGTCTGGATTAAATCAGACTTCATTTGTCTGACAGAAAGAACCTTATGAAATGTCACCTGACCTTTTTGTTACCAGAGCTTTGTATTTTAGATGTTAGGACCTTTTTGTTGTTGTTTTCTATACATGTATACATACATACATACATTTATACATGTGTAAAACAATCCAAAGCTTTTGGCCAGTTAGACAAGCATAGTCTAGAGGTTTCTCACCAGGCATTTCTTGAATTTTCAGCACTCATATTTTCAGTCTGATTAGAATACTTACTACAATGTTTGGAGTATCTTTTCTGTGATAAAAGAATACTAGATAAAAGAGCACTGGACAAAAGTAGATGGAAAATTAATTCAGAAAATAATATTCCTCTTCAGAAACAGCTGTTCCCAGACTTTCCCTTGCCTCCCACCATCCAGTGTTAGATTTTTTATTAGTTTTTTTTCAGATAAGAGTTTTATTAGCACTTCTTTAACTTCAGTCAAAAACCTTCCAAGTGCCTGTAAGCAATGTGTAGGCTATGCTGTGCTGGGTGGTTAATGACGACAGTAGAGGCAGGTGCTGGTCTCAGCTGCTGCATTCCCCAGATCTCCTTCATGTTTAGGAGGAAGAGGTACTCCAGTTTGATCTCTGTATCACTGAGGAAAAAAAAAAAAGTTTTCTCACAGAATTTCTAAGATTTCATGCAGTTCTTAAGATATTTAAATGCTATTGGTCATCATATCTCAATAAGTAAAATAAGTCTGCCTATTCACAAAAGGAAAAAGCACATCATTTGGAAGTAAGCAAACTGACAGAAGTGGTACCCCATTTTATAGATCTGCTTTTGTCTAAGTCAAGAAATAATTAGTTTCATTTAATAGGATTAATTTAACATTATCAGTCAGATCACCTCATCATTCTGAAGACCACTTTGCACAGTGGTCTGTTCTGTTCCCTCCCCCACCCCCCTTCTCCTCCCCAGATACACTGGGATGGGGAGGACAAAGTCCAACTAGAAGCTCATGGGTTGAGACAAGGAGAAAGAATTTAGATAGATCTCAGTAGCCATGGTATGCAGTTACTGTCTTTCACTGTTTTCATATAAAATGAGGTTTTCTAAAATGGTGACTGGGAAAAAAATCAGAGTTCTCAAGTCTTTATTTGAAACTGGTTAGTTTGTGCTATGTGGGGACAAGATATTTATAACTGAAACATTCGACCCAAATAAGTAAACTTTCATTTCAATATTCACAAAACAAGTAAAAATCAATTTATGAAGACATCATTCCTCTCCCTTTGTTTCTCTGCATGTGAAATCTATTTTGCACAGACAGGATATTCACTGCACATTCCTTTTCTTTTTCCTCCAAGTGGAGAAAATTGAATTGTTTTCAAGCTAAAGAGGTAAAAAACCTCTTTTGCTGTCAGCATGCTTCAAATAATTTTAATTGTTTTTGCTATTTCTTAGCCATATTGATCAAAACATTTAGGCTTCAGCTCTGTAAATTGTTGAATAATCTTGAAGTCCATCTAATTTGAGTTATTAACCTGAGTATAAATATATTAATCCATATTTGCATAAAATAGGTCTACAAGCCCTATTTCTTTTTAGTACAACTAATTATTACTGTAAATAGAATTTATGATATCCTGATTTCAAATATCCATTTTTATGGCAATAACTGCTTTTATAACACAAAACACATTACTTACAAGCCTAGTGAATCTGAATGTGAAAGCATTCAGTTCTTCTGAAAACATAGTCATTATAGCTAACAGATACTGACACTGGGAAAACTTCCAAATGACAAAAATACTTCTTTGACATTGTAAGCCTATCAAAGCAACAAAGTATCTCCATCCTTTTTTAGATAATCCTTTCTTCTTGTGATTTTTGTCAAAGAAATTTCTGTAGAAGCATTGTACCAATTTTAATGAAAAAACTAATGAATGCAGTATCGATTCTTTCTCTCTATTGCGAATCAAAACATGGAACTATAGAGCAGAAAGAATAATCTTAGCATTAATATTTCACTCACCCTCATTAGTTCCTTTATGCTCAATTTTATATCATAATACTCATGAGGCAATGGTGGAATAAGAAGCATTTAAGAGACAGCTACCATTATCTCTTCTTTGCAATTATTGTATTTTGATTCTGAAAGCAACATTAGGGTGTGTTATATTAAAAACATGGATTTCATTTACCTGTTACTGTCTGCCTTCTAGTATACTTCCTCTGTCAGAGAAAGTATTAGTAGTCAAATATTAAATTAATATGTTACCTCTGAAGTTCATACATATCAGTTATTAAACTAGGAGATAAAAGCAACTATGAGAAAAAAAAACACAGTTGAAATAATATATTGTTACAGAATTCTTGCCTCTGTTTGTGAAGTGTGTAAATAGATACTGTTCTTATTTGCGAAGTTCTGTATCCAAGTCTCTGAAGTAATTTTTTACCTAAGCTAGTCACACCATCACAATAATCAGTATGGCTCAATCACTAATACTTTAAATCTAATTGTGTTGTAAGCACCAGAACCTAGGAACATCCACCAATCTCAATCTATTTGCATAGAGCAGTTACACAGAAGTTCATGTAACAGTAATAAAAACCTTCCAAATATCATAAGCACAGAACCCTAGAGATTGACTCTTTCAGATACATCTACATTACTGTGTTTCTTCAGGCAAGGAGTTGATTAAAGCTGCTTTTTTTTTTAATCCCCTGATAATTTTATTTTTTTTTCAGTTTTGAAATAGGCTTTCAAGAGATCCATCTAGTTGGACACTGAAGATTGCATTCAGAAGACTTCCAATTAACATGTTTGAAAACTCAGAACTGAAATACATATGCTGAAAGTTCATTTTGTATGAGAAGTTTAACATATGGATATTTCCACACAAGATGAAAGGACCTCAGCTTCCTATGGTGGCAACTGAATAATTGCATAAAGTCACCAAACCTCCAGTCATCTTCAAAGGGATCCTAAACTCACAATAAATCCTCAGTAGATTCCTTCAGAGGATAAAGAACTTGGAATTTGTTGAACAGGTTAACAGAATCTTAAGACATAAACATATTCACACACAAAAAAATCACTGATATTTCTGTATCAGGCATAACGTGGCATTTCAGTACTTGCTTGCACAATACTTGAGGGCAATTTTCATCTTGCTATCTTGTGCTACAAGTGTATAATGAAAAGTTACTTCCTCTGCCACACCATTTATAGTCTATTGTGCTTTCTCAGAGATTAGAAAGAGCTGAGACAAGAGAACTTCTACCTGTTTTATGTAGGACAGAAAATAAATGAAGAGACTACTGTAGCTGAAAAACAGGAAGCATTAAAAAATATAAAAATCCTTTTTAATTTGTGTTATATTTTCCAAAGGGAGTTAGAAAAAATAACAATTCTGCAACGGTAGCATTGTTCCAAAAGGGGAAAGCAAATATCAACTCTTGGATCAAGGTGGTTGTTCTAAATTTGTCCTTCAAAAGAAATAAAACACAAATGGATGTTCCTCTCTAACTAGAAAAAATATAGAAGTATAAAAACATTTTTTATTTAACCTCATTTGTTTGCTAGAAGTACTATGCAGGCATTGGTTTTGTGGTTTTCTTTCCTTTTTTTAATAAAAGTTTGTTTTCTTTAAGTATTAAAACTTCAGTGTCTTAGAATTCCGCATATGTTACTATCATTCATATCTACTTATGGTATATAGAATAAGCAATGCATCATTACAAGTGCATTGCTGGATGATGCATTAATGCCTGCCATAACTGTGACAGAAATACATTAAGAATATTTCTACTTAAATTTAAGAAGAGGAAATCTGAGACAAGTTTTAGGTACTATTCATACTTTACAAATCAAAAGTATTTGTTTGAAGCCCAACCTGTGTATGCGTAAAGCACTGGTTTCAAGGAAAGCTAAAACACTTTTCCCACTAGGAATTAATTTTAGAAACTTTAGGAAATCTACTGAGACTTAAATTTTAAAATTAAATCCCAAGTTTGTGAAGACTCATATAATTGCTTAACTATGCATATGTAAGTTTTCTACAATTCCTGCTTGTAATGATAAACACAGGTACATTTCTAGACCATTTCATTGATTCAGGTATTTAACCTTAGGGAACTTAGCCAAACCTGATATGAGAGATTTATCAGGGCTGGATATTTATTAGGGCTGGAGCACGTCTGCTATGAAGATAGGCTGAGAGGGTTGGACCTATTCAGCCTGGAGATGAGAAGGCTTTGGGGAGACCTCGTAGTAGCCTTCCAGTACCAGAAGGGGGCCTACAGGAAAGCTAGGGAGAGGCTTTTCACCAGAAAAGGTTAGTGATAGGACAAGGGCAATGGTTTTAAACTGAAAGAGGGTAGATTTAGGTTAGACATCAGGAAGAAATTATTCACCATAAGGGTAGTAAGGTACTGGAATATGTTGCCCAGGGAGGTTGTCAACACCCCCTCCCTGGAAGTGTTTGAGGCCAGGTTGGATGAGGCTTTGTGCAACCTGGTCTGGTGGGAGGTGTCCCTGCCCATGGCAGGGAGGCTGGAACCTGATGATCTTTAAGGTTCCTTCCAACCTTAACCATTCTATGATTCTATGATCAATGATATATGCAAGACGGAAGTTAGGGTTTTATTATACTTGATATTATTTTACTGTATCATATGGAATTTCCCATACTGAAATTAAAACATTTGTATTAAATTTGCTGAATTTTAAATTAGGCAGACTCTTTGTATTGGTTATTATACTAAAAAAATCAACATTCTGACAGGTTATTTGTTAAAAGATAACATCTCTCTTCATACAATTTAACCCTCTTGGACCTCCTGTCTTGTCTGTCTCCTCCATTACCTAGAGGTGTCTACTCTATACAGTTGTAAAGTTGGTTTGCTATCAGAATCTTCACTTGACTTTCTTTCTCAATCAGACCATTTAACAAGCAGTGAAAAATCAATTTACTTCTGACCAAAATAATAAAAAAAAACCAACAAAAAAACCAACAAACACTAGGAAAAAGCCATGCTGTAGCTGCAATCCTGAAGACTCACTCACCTCATACATACTGCCTATAAGCTTAACGACACAGTCTCTCCTAAACTGTCATTCATGGTAACATACAGAACAGGGGTTACATGCTAAGCATTTTCATCATTAAGAAATTAAACACCTGATATATCCATTAAATCACAAGTATATAATTTATGCTAGAATTTATGTCTTGAACATTTCAAATGTCAGCATGTCCAAATTAAGCATTTAAGAATAATCAGTCACATAAACCAGTTAAACTAGACCACATAAAGTGATTACTAACTAAATTCAAAACGAAAGACAGACAAAGATGGGGAGCAATAACACATTCAACCTGTTTCTGCAATTATTGGCATGTACAAATAATTAAAAAAAAAAAAAAGGTGCTCATGCATACATGACAAAGACAGTACTTTCAAGATTTAGGAGGAGTTCTCAAGTCCATAAACAGAAACAGGTATCCTTTCCTTAAAGGGAAACCATGTTAAAGAATCTAAATGACATACAAAGTGCATAACGAAATTCAGGTACCTATAATGTGATTCTTATTTATGAGTTTCTTGAGAAGATAAATTTCTTACCTTCAGTGATTCCTTTTTACTGCTTGGCTATCTAAAACACAACCTCCATCCTGATGCTGTAATTTGCCAAGACTTCTAATCTACTGCAAATGTGAAACTAGAAACAGTAGTCTTAAGTCTCTGTCTAAGATTTAGATGCATAAATTGACCTTTTGAGAATGGAGAAAAGGTTCGTTTATTTTAGAAGGCAGCCAAATAGCACAGTGTTTTCACCTCTCACCTTTCTATGAAATAGTCTGAAGAAGGGAAAAGCTAGTTCATATGCTTTCATTTCACAGTGATCTCTCATTTTGACCTTTCAGCAGATTTGTCACAGCAATAAGATGCAGGGAAGGCTAAGCTAAGGACATAATCCATACAGTTGTGTTTGACATGAAGCAAGAACAAACTACTAACAAACTTAGACAGCAAGCACAATAAAGGAAATCTTAGTTTCATAGACCAGCAATGGATTTTGTATCCTGCTTGGCAGGATTATGTTCTATATTTGGCCAAAGGCAGCTGTGGCAGGTGGAATTACAGAGGTAGCAACCAGAGGCCTATTCATCATGGTGCTTCTTTCTTAATTTTGTTAACTGCTTCTCTCTTCTACAGGACGTCAGCTTCAGTATGAGAAGTTAAATTCTCACTTTTCAATTTCAATCAAGACTGTAATTTAGGGCTTAGATTTTCAGACACAAATACAAGTTATGGAATCACAATATCATAAAATAATTTTGGTTGGAAAAGACGTTTAAATCTTCAAATCCAACTGTTAACCTACCACTGCCAAGTCCACCACTAACCCATGTTCCTAAGCACCACATCTACATGTACTTTAAATACCTCCAGGGATGGTGACTCAACCAGTTCCCCGGGCAGCCTGTTCTGTGAAGATATTTTTCCTAGTATCAAATTTAAACCTCCCCTGGAAAAACTTGAGGCTATCTCCTCATTTATCACATATGACTTGGGTGAAGAGACTGACTCCCACCTCCGTACAACATCCATTCGGGCAGTTGTTGAGAGCAATAAGGTCTCCCCTCAGCATCCCTTTCTCCAGGCAAAACAGCCTTCTTGGCCAACTGATCTCATATTCAGCTGGTTGTCGATCAATACCCTTAGGTCCTTTTCCACTGGGCAGCTTTCCATCTACTCTTCCCCAGGCCTGTAGCATTGCATGGAGTTGTTTTGACCCAAGTGAACGACCTGGCACTTGACCTTGTTGAACCTCAACAAAGTTGATCAATTTGCCTTGGCCCATCAATCCAGCCTGTGCAGGTCTCTCTGTAGAGCCTTTCTACCCTCAAGGAGATCAACACTCCTCAAACTTACTGAGGGTGTATTCCATCCACTCATCCAGATGACTGATAAAGATATTAAACAGAACTGTCCCCAATATCGAGCCCTGGGGAACATCACTTGTGATCAAGAGCCAACTAGATTTAACTCTATTCACCATAAATCTTTGGGCCTGGCTATCCAGCCAGTTTCTTACCCAGCAAAGTGTATACCCATCCAAGCCATAAGCAGCCAGTTTCTCTAGGAGAATGCTATGGGAAATACTGTTCAAGGTTTTACTAAAGTGTAGGTAGATAACATAGAATCATAGAATCATAGAATATATTGGGTTGGAAGGGATGCCTAAAAGTCACCTAGCCAAACCCCCCTACAATTAGCAGGGATATCTCCAACTAGAACAGAATGCTCAGAGCCCCATCAAGCCTGACCTTGAATGTCTCTAGGGAAAGGGCCTCCACCACCACCTTTCTAGGCAACCTGTTCCAGTGATCCAGTGATTCTTAGACTATGGCAAACCTGATCTACCCCTACCCTCAGTGGCTCTTCATTCTCAGTCCCTACCTTTGCCTTCTGTGGCTTGGGTGCTGTAGATTGAGCACTTGCCAGTGAAGAGTGAGGCAAAAAAGTCATTTGCTACCTGAGCTTCTCTGTATCCTGGGTAACCAGGTCTCCTGTTTTCTTCTGGAGAGGCCCCACATTTTTCCTAGTCTTGTTTTTATCACTGTCGTATCTGTAGAATCTCTTCATATTATCCTTGATGTCCCTGGCAAGATTTAAATCTATCTGGGCTTTAGCTTTCCTAACCTGATCCCTGGCTGCCCAGACAAATTCTCTGTACCCTCCCAGGCTGCCTGTCCTTGCTTCCACCCTCTGTAGCCTTTCTTTTTATATCTAATTGTGTCCAGGAGCTTATTGTTCATCTGTGCAGGCCTCCTGTCTCTTTTGCCTCTTTTCCTCTTTGTTGGAATGCATTGCTTCTGGGCTTGGAGGAAATTATTGAGTATTGACCAGCTTTCTTGGGCCCCTCTCCCCTTCCAGGGCTTTGTCCCATGGTACCCTACCAATCAGATCCCTAAAGGGGCCAAGTCTGCTCTCCTGAAGTCACAGGTAGGAAGCTTGCTGTGCAATCTCCTTGTTGCCCTAAGGATCTTGAATTCCACCATCTCATGGTCACTGCAGCTAAGGTCACTCTTAAGCTTCATGTTGTCCACCAGCCCCTCCTTGTTGGTGAGAACAAGGTCCAGCATAGCACCTTTTTTCATTGGTTCCTCTACCACTTGGAGAAGCAAAGTCCCCTTTTTACAGTTTCCTTCTCCTATGCTGTAGCAAAACACTCCATCTCTCAATATGCCTGCCTCAATTTCCCTCTATGATTCAGCTCCTTTTTGTCTTTCCATTTTGCACACCCAGGCCTGAAGTGGAAAGGTTCCCATGAAAAGGGAAAGGCCTAGCAAACTCTAAGCAGGTGACAACCTTGAAAGGTACAAACAGAGAACAAGTTCATAACACCAGCTGATCTCTGGTGTTGAAGAACACAAAGCCCAGATGCCCACAACTAGGCCTGAAATGGAGATAAAGTAAGAACTAACAGATAAACAAAAGAGCTTGCTTGGTGAGAACAAGGCCTTCATGTTTTCTTCTACTGTTTTCTTTTTATTCTCTTTTTATTCTTTTGTCCTCCAATGAGGGATGTTGGAGGTGTGGTTAAATAACAGCAGTCAATCCACTTTATTCTATAAAAGCCTAGTCCCATCTTTGATCGGGGCAACTTCCCATACACTTTCCAAGAAGTTTGCTGGACCTTCTCTCCCCAAGCAGGGATGCCTGCTGGAGAGACTAATTTTCAAGAACGACGATCCACCCAAGGACACCCAGCTGTGGCCTGGCAAGGGTGAGAAATATTAACTCTTTCACTATCTTTATTAATAAACTTAACATTAAGCAATCTTCATCATTAAGTTTAAGATTGTAGAATCCTTTAAGATTGACAAGTAATGTTCTAGCTCTAGTATAGAATTTGATAATAAGTCAGTTGCTGGCATTTTAGTGGTTAACATTTGTTGTTTGATCTAGCTATAAATAGTAAAATTCACTGTTAAGATAACCTTTGCATTCAAACTTCAGCTTCTGTTCTGATCTCCCAATTTCCCTGTGCTTTTACTGTACCTGTGCCTTCTACTTGAAGGAGTTAAGACCCTGTTATATGCAATAAATCTTGATCTGTGCATATACGTCTCATCTACCGTCCATCCCATCCTTGACAGATGCAGATGTGCCTGTGTTGAAACCGTTCACCTGAGTGAGTGAAGTTTAGTGGTGTTTATGCCTCGTTTAAATATCTTGCCATTAGTGCTGGTTCCACCCATGTCTCGTCAGTAGCCCTGTGATGAGTTGCCCCCCACCCAAGCCCAGTCTGAGCTTTTTCCCCAGCTCAGGAAAAAACCTTTTTCCATGTGATTTCCTTCTCCAATGCAGACATGTTTTCACTACAACTGTTGACCTCGGCAAGGTGTCTGCATCTTATTTCAATGTATCTGCTACAAATTAAACACTTAAGTCCTAAGCTTTTGTATAGTGAGTTATCCTTGGAGATATTCAAAGCTGAACTAAGTCCTCAGCAATCTGCTGTAGCTGACACTGCTTGGAAGAGGAGGGTTAGGCTAAACAATCTCCAGACATCCCTTCCAACATCAACCACTCTCTGAATTTACTTACCTCCTTTTTATTCAGAGCAAGCAAAAAGTTTCAGTGACCTTAAAACTACTGTGCAATCACCCAGCCCTGCCTTCTTTGACTGCAACATAAACTCAAAGATGAGCTGAACCAGTGACCACTGCCTTACTTGACTGACTCTAAATCTGACTTGTGGATAGCATTGCATCCGAGCTTACGTCCCACTTATGTGGCATCACTCACCTTGTGTGTGAAGGTCAGAGCACAGAATGCACATGTATTATTCTTTGTATTTCTAATTTACTTAAACATATTTTAAAGAAAAGCCTTTACATTTTTGCTGAGCCTGCAGAAGGGACACAGTGTATAGCAAATCAGAAAGCAATGCTCTTTTCCCAGTGAAGGGGAGGAAAGGCCTGATACTGGTATGAAGAAACACTGGAAATGTGTAGTACCTTTAACTGAGTGGCAATGTAGGAACAGTTCTCTGTTCTTCCTTTTTTCTCATGCTTGAGGAAGATGTAACTGCTTTCAATACCTTATCACTTTCTTTGTGCTTCCAGCACCAAATGCAGTATTTTACATATTTGTTGGTTTCTTTGTTGCTCCCTATAAATGCTTCTGCACAGCTCAAGTTTCCACTGTTTAAGTGACCAGTAATCTTGTAGTTTATGTTTTGTGTTTGTACTCTTGGAGCCTCTGATATAATCTTGCACTTGTGCTCTCTAAGTTTTTGTTATCACCCAGTGGTTGTGCTCTCAGCAGGCCTTGGACTTAGATGAAATACTGAATTTTGCCAGTTATTTCTCCTCCTCTTACTTATTACGGTGGGCCCATTTGTCAAAGCATCTGAGGAATGGCAGCTCATATCTTCTTCGACGAAGAACATAGAGAAGAGAGAGAACTTCACTTTTCTACAAAATCTGCCCTTCTTATTTATGCTGTTGCTCTTAAAATCAAAATAGCAGTGACAAGTACTACCTCACCAGTGACTGGGAACCTACCTGCTGCTTATCTATTACCAGCATTAAATACTGCCTCACTGTGGTCTCAGACAGACCCAGTGATTCTGGCAGATCCCAGGGCCAAGGTAATGAGAACCATAGTTCTAAAACCATAGGTTTTAGAATATAAAAACTCTGAGTACTTCACAGTTCAGATCTTACTTCTAATCCAACCTTCAAATGTGACATAAAAGTCATACAGATGGACAATGCATCTCCATCTCTGAATCACATTTAATAGAATTATGTAAGTCATATACCAAATGTGACATGTATTTTAACCACAATTGAGAGATACTCTCACCAGATTGACACCCACATCACTAGCATGCCTAGTTTATAAATCCTGGTAGCACAGGACTATGTAAATAAACACTGATACCCAGCTCTCCTGGCCATGAGGATTTCTGAACACACTAAATCAGAAGATTGTAGACACCCCTGCACCACAGACCACCTCAGGATAAGAAATGGACTGTGCTAATAACTTGCTGTGACTTTTGCACCCTTTAGTTCTAACCAAGCCCAAATTTATGCATGCCACCATGGAAAGACAGGTCTGTAATATGTCTTTAATGTCATGTAACAAGCCTTGTGTATTAAGAATTCAACAGAGATAACCTTTCTTCTTACAGTCTTAGGAGAAAAATGCAGTAATGATACTCAGATTAAAATATCTGCAGCACATAATTATAAAAGACATGTCTAGTAATTCTCTTTGTAATTAAAGCAACTACAGCATAACATACAGCTGGCTAGTTTCTCAATATGATTTGTTAGCTTATATTCCTTATTTGTATGTCTTTATGTAAAAAAAAGTTTATGTTCTCTTTGACTGCTCTGCTCACAGTAAATTATGATGCTTTACAGAGACTCTCAGGAAAAATAACAGTCCTTGCTTAATTTTAATATGCATGTGAAAGATGCATAAATAACTATTGCAAAAACAATCTTGTCACAATGAGCACATTGTAGAGCAAAACTCATATGAGGTAATATCTCATCCTATGCATTTAGGAAGTTAGCAATGTGCTCTATACAACATGGAACAGATCGTGTCCTAGAAGTGAAATTGCATTATTAATGGGAGAAGTCTACAGACACTGGAAGTCTTTGGAGTTCACCCTGAAAATAATTTTCTGATCATTTCTCAGGAAGGAGATCCTACTAAACCTGAAATTAAAAATACATTCTGGTTGACTGCAGTGTTAAAAGGATCAAATATTAATAAATAAATATATCACTCAATTTTTTAGCTGCAGAAATTTTATCTCTTTTTCTTAGCTTTACAAAAAAACATTCTAATTTGAAAACAGAAGGACAAATAACTGCAATGTATTGTGTACCTTTTGTTGCTCAGAAAGAGTACTACATACTCAATTTCTCATTTTTATGAGATACAAGAACACATAAACACTGTTGAAACAAATACCTTCCTGTACTAAATACTGTATGAAACAAATCTAAACTTAGCTCCCCAAAGAAGTTTTCAGGTGCAATAGTTTGGATAGAGTTGGGCATCAAAAGCAGTTGAGAGACAGATTAATATAGGCTAAAGTAGCCGAATAAATTAGCCAGAATAAATTAGTAAAACAGCAGTGTAAAACTAGTTACAGTAAAGAGAATATGAACATTAAAGAAATAAAGTCTTAATTTTCTTGTAACTTGACTAGGCTTATACTTAGTCATAAATACTCAAAGTCTTACTTGGACTGTTTATCACTAAACTGAATGGATTTAGATCTCATTACTGATCTTTAATATAGATATGGTAAATCCTTGTGATATCTGTTTTAAGAATTATTTAATCCATAAAAACGCCACACAAAATAGTTAAGTTTACTAAAATTACTATGCAGTAGGTAAGTCTTTAACTGCCTCTCCAAACATACTGTGACAGGCTACAACGCAGTTGATATATTCTCCTGTTAGCACACAACACTGATATTTAGTACCGGAATACACACAGAAATAGTTAAGTATTTAAAATAAAAGAAATACATTGATATACTGAGTTAGAAAAACACCTGTTTCAGCTCATCTTCTTGATATATTATTTTATGTTTGTTACTAAATACTCTTTCTACTAAGATTCCGGATGCTCACCACTCATTGTATTTTTGCACAGAGCTTGAATACTGATAAGACGCTTTTTAAATGACATGTAATATTATAAGCTTTAAAAAAGTTATGTGTTCATATATTAGTGTAATCATTATGTAACAGTGCTTTAGCAATGAGCTAGTGATTGACAGAAAGTAATATAAAAATATGATAATAATAAAGGATAAATTGCTTCTTAATGTGGTTTACAACATAGCAGGAACTTGCTTTGACCAGTGCTGTTTAACATCTTTCTTGATGACATGGACAGTGGAATTGAGTACACTCTCAGCAAGTTTGCTGATGACACCAAGATGTGTGGTGTGGTCAACATGCCGGAGGGAAGGGAGGCCACCCATGGGGACCTTGACAGGCTTGGCAGGTCTGCCCACGCCAACCTCATTAAATTCAATAACGCTAAGTACAAAGCCCTGCATATATGTCGGGGCAATCCCAAGCAGAAATGCAGGCTGTGTGGAGAATGTATTCAGAACAGCATTGAGGAAAAGGACTTGGGTGTGCTGTTTGATGAAAAACTCAATATGAGTCAGAAATGTCCACTTGCAGCCCAGAAAGCCAGCTGTTTACTGGGCTGCACCAAAAGAAGAGTGGTCAGCAGGTTGAGGACAGTGATTCTCCTCCTCTACTGCTATGTTGTGAGACTTGAACAGCAGTACTGTGTCCAGCTCTGGATCCTTCAACATAAGAAGGACGTGGAGCTCTTTAGCAAGTCCAGAGGATGGCCTCAAAAAGTCTGGAGCATCTCTCCTCTGAAGACTGGCTGTGAGAATTGGGGTTGTGAGCCTGGAGAAGAGAAGGCTCCGAGGCGACCTTATAGCAGCCTCCCAGTACCTGAAGAGGGTCTACAGGAAAACTGGGGAGGGACTTTTTACAAGGGCGTGTAGTGACAGGACAAGGGAGAATGTTTTTAAAATGAAAGAGGGCATGATTAGATTAGATTAGATTAGATTAGATTAGATTAGATTAGATTAGATTAGATTAGATTAGATTAGATTAGATTAGATTAGATTAGGACCAGGGGTAATAGTTTTAAATTGGAAGAGGGCAGATTTAGGTTAGACACTAAAAAAAATTATTTAGTGGGAGGGTGGTGAGACACTGGAACAGGTTGCCCAGGGAAGTTGTGGATGCCCCCTCCCTGGAGGTGTTTAAGGCCAGACTAGATGGGGCTTTGAGCTACCTGGTCTAGTAAGAAGTGTTCTTGCCCATGTAGGGGGGTTGGAACCAGATCATCTTTAATGTCCCTTTGAACATAAACCATTCTACAATCAGCACTTCTCAGTGAGAGGCTACTTTTGGCTTCTCCATTACCAATTTTTGCCTCATAAATAATCTCCTGGGGACACTCTTAGAATTATCCAGACAAAGTGCTAAGGAGTGAGACAGTTATTAAAATGAATGAGTTCCCCTGAGAACTGGTGTATCAAGAACTGGATGCTGTTCAGTGTTCTCTGTTATCATGAAATCACTCAACCAAGATTAAAGTAAAAGCTCAAGGTTTTGTTTACAGTATCCAAAATAGAAAACTGACACATGTTTATCTAAGGTGTAGCTGAAAAGCAAACAACCTAAGCATACAAGATTCACTCTACAATCACATTAATTCTCTAAACCTGGACTTACTTGGCTTGCTGTAGAAGATTGCCTTGACACCCCATTTGTGATAAACTGTTCTGCAAGAATACCCTATATCTCAGGTCTCACTCATCATCAATAGTATTTACTTTGTGGCTACACTATCTTTTACAGTTTATTTCCTTTTACTATTCTGTGTAGACTTTGGAGTGATTTAACTTTTCCCTTGCTCAAAATAAAAACAAAACAAAACAAAACTCAAAAAACCAAACTCATTGAGCAAAGAGTGTAATCTTTCTTTAACATACACATAAACTAACTCCTCTATGATGCAAATGTTTATCAGATAAGGTGTCATATCGTGTACCCAGCGTACTCAATCAACAGCTGCCTACAGCAATATGGTCATGCATCTCTCAACAGTCACTATCTCCAGTGGGCTTTGTATTTCCCATTAGTCTGTATATTGGCAAACACACATAGTAAAAATTTTTCAAAGGGCAAAAGATATCTAGTTCAGGTTCTTGAGATGAAGTATTAAACACTTCAAAGTGACAGTGGTTTGGAGATAATTATGCGCATCCACTATTGAGAGTTACTTCAACAGATATTCTGAAGTCAATCACTTTATAATACTGAAGGTTTCAAAAGGAAAGTAATTCAAGTAACTAAGATGGAAACATTTCTTCTAAAAAGTTCAATAAGATTCAGGGTTTGCCCACTGCAACTCAAGAAATTCCATAAAATAACATTTTGACATTTTCCCTGGTTTATCTTTTGCACTCTATTCTGACTTGCACAAATGACAGCATTCCTCCTGGATATGTGAAGATTCTTTTTCTTTTCAGATGTGACATGTATTAACAAATATAATCTGTAGTCATTCAGAAGTAGTTACAATCATATACATATAAATTCATACACATTATCATGCAGAAGGGGAAAACAGTCACAAAGTGGTGAAAATTCCTAGTTGCTCTGGTTATATTTAGTTTCTGTTAATCTGCTGAACAGATTTCATTACATCTAGAATGCTAGACAGGCGAAAAGAAGCCACTGTTTACATAAGTGGCCATGTCTGTCTTAACCATCAAGATCATTGGAGACAGAGAACAGCAACTAGGCGTAACTACCACTATTAATGTTACCCACTCAAATGGAGAGAGAAAAAAACTTTTGGAATTTATCTACTAATACTACACCTCGTAAACATAATTGTCTGGTATGACATTCTAGTGTCAATCAGTGATTGACAAAAAATTCACCTAACTCCTCCACACATCTCTAAATGTAACAAATATGCCCACAAAACATCCAAATCTACAGTATTTGATAGCAGATATTGATATTCCAGCAAATTCATGAGAGAGGATGATATTAAATGTATGGTAGCAAGAATCATAAAAGCATTGCATGATTGAAAAAAGCAGGAGAGGCACAGCTCATTAGAAGAACCAAAGAAGTAGAAATCTGGCTGAACAGACAATACTATACATTCTCTGTAGACAGGACATCAATCTTTCTAAACATGTTGTGTCTTACATATAATGTTCCATTATTCAAAGCAATCTTTACATTGTTTTGTGTTATCATCATCATAGAATCATCATCATAGAATTGTTTGAGTTGGAAGGAACATTAAATATCATCTAGTTCCAACCCCCGTACATGGGACACCTCTGTAAAGGTTCAAGGAGAAAAGAAACGGGTTCAAGTGGTTAATCCCTCCCCTTTTTGGTTTACTTGATACCTGCTGAAACCCATCCCCCCAAGGGTAGTATACAGTCTCACTCAAAAAGGGAATGAGGACACTGAGTGAAGGTTTCTGTGTGTTGTTCCTTTACAGACAGAACAGGGGTGTACAAATGTCAATATAATTGTCCTAGGTTGAGGAAGGATTAGCCTAATTTTCCTTTTACTGATTCTTTTTTCCTTCAATAAGCTTTCTTTCAACTAGCTGCAAGTATCTCCTTCTCAGTTGACATGTAGTTGGCTAAAGCAGTGGCAGCAGAACAGCTGGCAGCAAAAAGGTAAACGTATTTGGGTTGCTGAGCTGTGGAAAGACATTGCAGCTCAGATAGAGAAACTGGTTGTAAAAGTGCATCATGTAGATGCACACGTACCTATGAGTCGAGCCACTGAGGAACATCAACACAACCAATGAGCAGATGAGGCTGCTCAAGTGTTCCAAATAGACTTAGACTGGGAACATAAGGGTGAACTCTTTCTAGCTCGATGGCCCCATGACACTTCAGGTCATCAGGGCAGAGATGCAACATACAGATGGGCTTGTGACCAAGGGGTGGACATAACCATGGACGCTATTGCGCAGGTGATCCACGACTGTGAAACGTGCGCTGCAATTAAGCAGGCAAAACGGTTGGAACCTTTGTGGTATGAGGGGAGATGGTCAAAGTACCGGTATGGGGAGGCTTGGCAAATTGACTATATCACACTGCCTCAGACCCGCCAGGGTAAGTGCTATGTGCTTACAATGATGGAAACAAGTACAGGATGGTTGGAAACACATCCTGTGCCTCATGCCACAGCCCGGAACACTATCCTGGGCCTTGAGTAGCAAATCTTGTGGAGACATGGTACTCCAGAAGGAATTTTCAGACAATGGGACTCATTTCAAGAACAGTCTTGTGACTGACTGGGCCAAAGAACATGGTATCGAGTGGATATACCACATCCCGTACTATGCACAAGCCTCAGGGAAAATTGAAAGGTACAATGGTCTGTTAAAAGCTTCCCTGAAGGCAATGGGTGGTGGAACTTTCAAAAATTGGGACAAAAATTTGGCAAAGGCTACCTGGTTAGTTAATACCAGGGGATCCATCAATCGGGCTGGTCCTGCTCAGTCAGACCTTCTACACACTGCAGGTGGGGATAAAGTCCCTGCAGTATGTGAAAGAAACCTGTTGGGTAAAAGTGTTTGGGTTTATCCTGCTTCAAGCAAAGGTAAACCTGTCCGGGGTGTTGTTTTTGCTCAGGGACCTGGACATACCTGGTGTGTGATGATGGAGGATGGTGAAGTACAGTATGTACCTCTAGGTAATCTGACTGAGGGGAATAATCCTTAATTTGACAGTTGGTAAAATATAGAGCCTATATGTAATATATGGTATGGAATAAGGGATGGAATGTCCTAGGATGAGCCAGGTTTAAGCTAATTTTCCTTTTACTGATTCTTTTTTCCTTCAGTAAGCTTTCTTTTAACTAGCAGCAAGTGTTCCAGCTAGTGGACTGATAACACTGGAATGTTTATGTTTCTACTGAGACTCCAAGGTTGCTTCTTAGCTCTACCACTACAGAGGCCACCAGGGCAGGAGAATTGTATTTGTGACCCCTCCGTGGGGAGCTGGACTAGATAGACAGCAGAACTGTCCAAAAGTGTTCCATTCCATATATCTACTTAAGCTCCAAGGAAGGTCAGAGATCACAGAAGACAACTTCCTTCCTGTTTCTTCTTCCCTTCTCTTCCGTCCATGGCCGGCGTCCGGGGAGAACTCCATCCATCACTGTCGACCCCAGGCTCAGCCTTGACCCTCATAACTCTCCCCACAGCCCTGTCTGCTCCGCTGTTATCTTAGACAGTGGACTGAGAGTTTTCGGGACTGTTCACAGGTCAGGAGAGTGCTGGGGGAGTTGCTGGGGGTGGGGGGAGGCAAGAGGCTTTTGCACATTCCTGAACATACTTGTATATAATTGTACATATAATTAAAGCTGTCTAGTTTAGTTTTCAATCCAGCAAAGTCTCTCTCCTAATTCTCTCTCTCCTTCCCTACCTGGGTGGGAGGGTGAGGGGATCGAGAGCATTGTTTGTCTCTGGTTTATTTTCTGATTCTGAGTCAAACCTTGACAACAATGCAAGCCACAGGTAGTGCAAAAGATAGGGAGAAGATTATTATAATAAAGGAAAGTGATTTGGAGCGCATCGCAGTTTCCCCTCGGAGGGGTCGCCGTTGTACGTATGAGAATGGGCCACCCACTACCCTCCAGGGAGTGAATGCTATAGGAAAACAGGAAAGATTTGCGGATGGGGTTCTTACGCTCCTGGCGCATTGAATGTGGTGGCAGCGGCAGCTCTTGGGCGAACTCCAGCAGCTGGTGATCAGCGTTGAGCAGCCGGATGGGCTGGAGGGCAGCAACACGCACCATGTGGGCGGCAGCGGCGTGGCAGCGCTCGTGGCTCAGGTGGCGGCACATGGCAGTGCTTGGGCTGTGGTGGCTCGGCTTAGGCGGCGGCTCAGCTCGACAGGAGCTTGGCTCTGCCCGGGTCCTGTTGGTTCCGCCCAGCTCTGGTGCAGCTCTGGTCATTGCTCGGGCAGGTCTTCGGCTCCAGTGCAGCTCCAGTCGGCTTGAGTTTCCTCCTCTCTTCTTTGGCAGCAGGCAGGATCTCAGCTCTCTGCTCTTAAAAGAGCAGTAGGATTTCAGCCCTCAGCTCCCTCGGGTTCCAAGAGGATCCAGCAGCAGAGTGGCGTGCCCTTAGGCTACCACTAATCTCCACTCTCACTCAACAGAGGCAGAAGCCCCCCCTACCATCTAGGGACTTCCATCTAGGTTAGGGTAACCCAGTGCACCGTCCCAGGTGCCACAATGCATTGGCCATCTGCATGCCGGCCCTGGCCCAGCCAATCTTGAGTCTGAGAACAGACTGCCCACAGGGAAGCAGGCCCCACTCCCCACGAAGCCTGGTTCCTGGTGCCACAGGTACCAACCGTGCAGGAGCGGCGTCCATTTAGTCTCCCTTATATAGTGAAATAGTTTTATGGGAGGCACATATCTTCTGTGGTAAGGGGCACAACCCTTACAACCTCCCACTAGATCAGATTGCTCAGGGCCCCATCCAATCTGGCCTTGAACACTTCCAGGGAGGCAGCTTCCACAACTCCCCTGGGCAACTTGTGCCAGTGTCTCACCACCCACATACTAAAGAATTTCCTCCTAAAGTCTAGCCTAAATCTCCCCTCTTCCAGTTTTGATCCATTACCCCTTGTCTTCTCACTACAAGACCTGGTAAAATGTCCCTCCCCAGCTTTCCTGTAGGTCCCCTTCAGGCACTGGAAGGCCACTATAAGGTCTCCATGGAGCCTTCTCTTCTCCAGGCAGAACAACCCCAACTCCCTCAGCCTGTCCTCGTAGGAGAGGTGCTCTAGCCCATTCCGTTGTGTGGGGGGAGAACTAGTCCATTCCCCACACCATCTTTGTGGCCCTTTTCTGGATTTTGCCCAGGATCTCCATGTCCTTCTTATGTTGGAGGCTCCAGAACTGGTCGCAGTACTCCAGGGGGGTCTCATGGGAGATGAGTAAAGGGGAAGAATCACCTCCTTTGACCCACTGGCTGCACTTTTTTTCATGCAGCCCAGGACATGGTTGGCTTTTTGGGCTGCAAGAGTACATTGCTGGCTCATGTTGAGCTTCTCATCCACCATGACTCCCAAGTCCTTCTCCTCCGGACAGTTTTCAATCCCTTCTCCACCCAGCCTGTGTTTGTGCTTGGGATTGCCCTGACCCAAGGGCAGGACCTTTCACTTGGCCTTGTTGAACTTCATGTAGTTTGCACGAGCCCACTTCCCACGCCTGTCAAGGTCCCTCTAGATAGCATCCCTTCTCTCCAACATGTCAAACTCACCACACACTTTAGTGTCATCAGCACACTTGCTGAGGGTGCTCTAAATGACACTGTCCATTTTGGTGACAAAGGTGTTATATACCACTGGTCCAAGTACCGACCTTTGGTGAACAACAAATCTGAGGGGGAATTCATACTCACTGAAAAATGTTGTTGTTATCGCAGATTTTTAGTGCTAATGTAATCTTGTATTGCAACATCAGTGTATTACCTCAAAGAAAAAGATGTATAGGTATGAGAAACTACTTCAAGTCAACTAAGTACTATAAACAACCTGTTGTTTTCTGCTAAAACGAAGTATTCTTTCACCTATACCAAAATAACACTACAATAGTGGTACAAGAAGCAATAAATAACCAATTTTTTCCCCCAAACACAAAACATTTTCAATTTAGCTAATCGTGCAGGATTGTTTGTGTGCTACTTAGTGGCACTTGTCATCTCTTCATTACCATTGCTAACAAGGTTGGATTTAACTTTCAACATTATTTGGGTACTTTGGGGACATATTTACTACATTTTAAAACACTCATTAATAATTTCAGTTCACATTTTTTTACTTACTGACAGACATGGAGATTATATTGATATAGATTCAATTAATCCTAAATTCATAGGAGAAAGAAGCTTTTCATGAAAGGTATATGAGGATTCACCAAGAGAACAGACTGTTCATTATACACATACAGCAAAAACTGGGAATGTTATCAAATAGTTTTTCACATAACAGTGTCAATATTCCACACTAAGGGAATATGATTCTGCACTTTTTTTTATATATACTAGAGCTAACAATTAGAATTTAACAGATGAGTTTTAGTCAAGTATTGTGAAAATGTGTGTGAATTACATTCTACCATAGGACTTTTAGAAAGTTGTGTTCTACAAAATAGTTTTAATAGTGAATTTTAATACATTTATGAAGGCTTTACTGATCTTATTGATGTACTAGGTAGAAACTAAACATCAGAAAAAGGCTATTCTTTTTAAAACAGTTTTTGTAGTACATGGTACTTGCAGAAACCAGAGCAGATTATGCCTAGGATACCTACCTGACATTCTTCCTGCATGAGACTCATCCTGCTTAGGATGCAAAAAGAAGTCAGAACTTAAACTAAACGGCCACCTTCAAGAAAGTCATCCCATTCTGAAGTTGTGGTATTTATGTGCTTATGTCTATAGCACTCTAAGTGAATTAAGCTACCTAAAGAAGAACAGAACAGCATTATCATCAAACCTTATGATACTCACTAAGTCTTTTGATGAGCATAGATGAATTTAATTGCTCTTCAGAGTCTGGACAATAAATTGTAAAACTTGCACACAAAATTAACAAGATCACCTCTAGAAACTGGTGGGTCCTTATTGCTATCCCTGAAAATAAAATGGTCTTCATCTATCACCTGGGGATTCATCACTCTTGAGTAATGCATTTACCATCTGTGCTCATCCCAAATTATTTCTGATAGTGTCTGAACTTCATAAATATTCTTGGATAAACAACTCTCATGCTTCCCCAGATAAGTGAACAGATAATTATTCACAGCCCCATTTTTCTAAGCTAGAAGTAGTAAAAGTAGTCAGCTACACGAAAAGCATGTTTCAGATCAGGAAACAGTGCTTGAGTTCATATAAAAGGTCTCCAGCTTGCTGTATGGAACTAATTGGGATACCACATGCTTCAGAACCATCTAGGATGGAATAATAATAATCAGACACTCTGCAGTTCTTAGCCATTTCTGAGGTGAATAATTCTTGTCTGGCATTCTCCCTTATGATCTACATTCCCAATCACGTGAATAGTTGAACATTCAACATTTCTAGGGAGAAAGCAATAGACAGTGCAGAGAACGCAAGAGTTCAACAATAAACTTATTAAAAACTTTAGTTTTAGTATAAAACCACAGAAAGGCTAGAGGAAAAACAAATGTTGCCATGATTTCCATGGTTTCCTTAGCCTTCAAAGAAGCATTCTGGAACTTTCATAACATCTGTCAGAAGGTCAGAGCCTGCTCTGACTGTTCTCAGATTCAGATAATGGTGTCTCACCTGAGAAACTTCATCACTTCAATCTGTTGGTAGCCATTTATGTACTCCTCTTAATACTAGGATTTTCAGTCATAAGAACTGTTTTCAGTTTCAAAAGAACTTCTAATGAAATTGCCGGCAGATAACATAACTGTCCTGCTGGTAACCCTCACTGCCTTCCAAATTGAGATTACTCAACTGTGATAAGCTTTGATGACCTTCTCAAGGCTTCATCCATAAACTCCAAGTCTGTCACTAAGTGTTGAACCAGAAGAGCAAAACACAGGCCTTGGACTGCAGTTTAGACCAAAATACTACCAAAAATGTTATTCTGTTGTTATTCTGTTTTTCAGTGTTTCTGAAAAAGAGATATTAAAGTGAAATTTTAATTATATATTTTTTAAATATTGCAAGTTCCTTCAGTTTCAAACAACATGGCTTGTATGCACTGTTTTCTGCCAAATGCAAGGTCCACTGTTTCAACACAGACAAAAAAAAAAAAAAAGAAAAAAAAAAAAAAAGATTGTCTTGGATCTTTTCAGATAATTAGGGCAGTTGGCCAAGCATTTACACATCACAAAAGAGAACCCTGGAGAAAGAAAAGACGTAACTGCTAACTGAAGCTTAAAACAGCAAAGGAATGTATTATCACTGTTGAATTTGTCTCTTACAGAGTACAACTACTATTCATGGCTCCATTCAGATGGAAGGGATAATACCCATTTAGAATAAAGGAAGTTATTTTGCACAAATAAGCCTATAGAAAAATAAACAACATTACGTTTCACTGTTAATATGTAATGGCATTGCCATATCACCTGTTGACCAATCTAATTTAGAATCAATGTTCAATATAAACAGTAAACACATCAAAGCCTAGTGGTTTTATATTTTGAAGACATAAATGTTCTTATTCTGTTAGTTATATCTATAAACTGAGGACAGAATTAATTTTATGCCAGCAAATAACTGTTTTTAACAGGTTGTACAAGGCATAGACCACATAATTGCTCTACACTTGAAATATGCTCTTATTCAAATAGGGGGAATGACGTAAGCTGAAGCTGCAGTACATGGGATGGGTGAGGGGGGGAAATCACACCTTATCTGTGCATTGACTTGTTCTTTACAGGTGGTTGGTTGGGAAATTAGCAGCTATTATTTTCTGCAGTAACAAATTCTAATATTTGAAGAAAGTAAGAACAGTTGGATTGCCAGTTCATTGCCAGTTGCCACAGAACAATGAAGCTTTAATCTTTATGATGAGCAGTTCTCTCTTTACACAGCCACTATACTAGCCTTCTTTTCCCATCATCCCATTTTAAAGACAACTATTTTCTCACACTTCTATATACAGCTTGAATTTTTTTTATTAATAGTATATATGAATTGCTCTAAGACATTTTAGCCTTACTTAAATTATGTGTCTTTTAAGCACAATTCACTCATTTTTATTTTGCAGAAATAAATTATAATGATCCATATTTATAACCATAATTTCTGTTCATTTAATGAGAAAGGCCTCATATTCTGACTCAAGGATCTTCTCCCAGTAAAATGTACTGGTAGATAGGTGGACACATCTGTCTGTGGCTATAGGAAAGTAATATTTTATTATTCCCAATAATACCTTCTGTTGTATGCTGCCTTACTGTAAAAAGAACAAACAATGCACAAAAGAGAAACACCTGTTTCTCAGTGAGATCCCAAACTCTGAATCTCAGCCAAATGCCTTCTAACTTTCTGAAATCTTTGCAGTCTAATTTTCTAAAAATCCTTGCAATAGTACAAAAGGACCATAAACATGACTAATCTCTTCTCATATTCAACTGAGCAAACATTTTCCATTATAGCTGCAGCTTCATTTGGAGTATTGGTATTTTATTATCAGGCTTTTCATACACAGCATGACACAGACTATGGGGATGAGTTCTTTGGCAGTTTTTCAGGTAACAACAGTGTAAAAATTAAAAAAAAAAAAAAATTCTTTAAAAATTAACAAAGTACAGCATAAGAACCTTCTTAATTAAAAAATATAAGATGGTACAGTTTTTACTTTGTCACTTGGCTTATATAAAGCTTCCCTCAGCTTGTCCATGCTTGATTTCCCAGGAATAGTGTTAACTAAACCAGCAGGATCCCTTCAGCCCTTGCCTTAGTCCTGTTACCTTTCCTTTTGATGCGGACCCCAGCCTGCTTACATTTGCAGCCTACATCCTCTGATTCCTTACCTTATATAGCAGAATTATTGATCTAGAGAGCACTCCGGTCTTTACCTAAACAGTTCCTATCTTAACATTCAGGAACAAATGCTTGGTAAAACTATATAGAAGGAGAGAAATAGGTTCCTCAATGACGTGGCTTAGGCCACCTGGACAGAGCCACATTTTAAAGGCACTGAAAAGACACAAGAAGAGAACTCGAGGATGGTAAAAGTCAAAACTTGAATTAATTAATAATTAAAAACTGGATAGGAAAAAATAACCCACTATTTTTTGTTCCTTCGCTTCTTCTTGATCAACTTTTGCTTCATAATTGTTTCATGTGTAAAGAAATCACAAAACCAGTAGAGGGTGCTGAAGAATATCCAGCATTATTTTAGGCTTTGTAAGAGCAATAAAATGTAACCCCATTTTTATATTGCAAAGAGCAGCTTCTCTTTAACCTGTACATCAATGCTTACAAATTCAACTCACTGTAAAAAAAAACAAGCAACTCACATTACACAGCCTATTTTCAGGTCTGTCTTTTTGCTCAACTCTCAGTTTTCACTTACTCTTGTAAAAAACCTTTCAATTATTCACACCAATCTACAAATGCAAGGACCACCTTCTGGAGCACTGTAAGCATGTGAAACAAGCTGGAAAGAAGCACAAAGTGAAAGCCTTTTACATTTCTGCAAGGTCAGACTACATGATGAGTCATCCTCCATACACACTTCTCAATAAAGGCACTGTTCAGTCTCCCTCTGGGGTATTCAGGAGGAAGAAAGGATCACAGATTTGTGTACTTTTTCAACTGCACCTTTGTTTTTTTTACATCCAGATCAATCCATATAATTTAGAAGAATATCAGAACACAAAATAATTACTTGCTTAAACAAGTTCAAAGAGAAGTAAAAGGATACATCATATTTTGAAACCACTAAAATTAGGTATTTTTCAATACAGTAAAATCTTAAATATTGGGGGTTTTGTCAGAAATCACAATTATTTTCAATGTAAGAGTTAGTCAGAAATAATTATCATAATCTCATTAGCTAGAACCATCAAAAATGCTGGAGTGTGTTGACTGTGCATAGAAAAATGTTCATTTTAAATGATAAAATTAGTCTTTTTTGACCACAGAAAAACTTTATTCTCTGTGATTACCTTGGTGTAGTCTTATAAACTAATAGAGGAATAAAATCGTCTGGAATTATCCTCAGCTAGCAAAAATACAGGAAAAAATTTGAGGCAAATTTGCTCTTGTATGCACAACAGGAACTGACTTACTAGGAGGAGTTTTAAGGTATGCAACGTATAATTTTGACGCAAATGTAAAGGGTTGTTCTGATTGAGTATCCTGGAATATAGGCTGAGCTCAAAGTAGTTTTTTTCAATCAATTAGATCTTTGATACACGCCTTTAAAAATTAAGAATTTGTTTGATGCCTTGCTGAAATGGCCATTTGCCATGGTTCAGAAATACGAGCAACTAATGGCATCTAGGAAAACTTGTTTGTATCTCTACAAAAATATCAGGTTTCACTGCTCAGTGACATTTTCCACTCTAAATTTTTGTTCTGAGTGGCATGCAATATTCAGAAGTTAATTTAATTCCTGTCTCTGTAAAAGGAAAATTAGCTGAATCCTGGCTCAACCCAGGACAATTCCCATTTCAAAGGACTCTTTTCAGACCCAGTTATGGAATTATCTTTGATTTGGCAGCTCAGTAAGTGCTGAACTTTGAGAGAAAAAGGTATCTGAAAAAGATTAAGGTATATAACTGTTGAGGTCTGAGTTTGACCCAGGCTGGAAAACTCGAGTCGAGTCACAGATCGCCCCTTCTCCTCAATTAAGAGGCGGAATAGCCCCCAATTGGCCAGTTTTAATTTCCCAGTGGGTCCGTCCCTAGCTTGGGACCGGCTGGCTACACCAGGTATTTCTATAGAACACAAACCCTGCCCGGGTGCGCACGCATCAGCAGAAACACAGAGACTATGTGCTTAAAATACCACTTTACTGTAACAGCTTTGGAGCAGAGCGAGTGTGGGGGAGGAAGCTGGATATGCAAATGTAGTTACAGGAGACAAACTTGGGGTGTGTAATGCTTGTGATAGGTAAAGAGAAAGAAAGAAACACTATTATAGTTGGGGGTCAGGTGTCCGGCGAGTTGCCTGTATAGTGCAGATGAGGTGCGTGTGTGTATGTGGGTGATTACTTTTGCCTGGGAAGAATGCAAAGAAACAAAGATTTCTTGGTCAGTGCGTCTGTCTTACAGTATCTTGCTCAGAAGCACTGAGAGGTTTGGCGGCGTGTGTGTCTGTAAGAGTGGGGCTTTTGGCGAGCGGCGCTTTCTGCAAGCGGCTATACCCTGGAGCTCCAGCGCAGGTGGCTACGGCACGTGCTGGCAGCTGCAGGTGGCAGCTATCTTGGAAACACAGCTTGGGCAGCAGCAGCTGCAATGTCGGCTGGAGCTGGAGCTGCGTCGTCATCACACAGCTGTGGCAAACGGCTACAACCGGCTGGAGCTGTGCCGACGGTCCTGAGAGCACTGGATGACGGAGGGTTTGGAGAGTGAGCAGTGATTCTGGCTCTTTTAGCTTTTTTGGTGTGCTCTAGCTCTCTTCTCCGTTTCTTCAGCTCCTTTCACACAGCTTCTCGGTGAGCAGGCTCCACGAGAAGAGGCAGGACTGCAAGCAAGCACGAAGCAGGGAATAGCAGCAGTTCCTGAGTGCAGGAGTGCAGAGAGGCAGGAGTAAAATCATACAGGAGTTATAGCAGGAGTCCCACCCAGTCACTGAAGGCTCTGTGTTATCTCCTATTCCTTTTTCTTATTTTCTTCTTTCTCCTTTCTGTCAGCAGCAGAGAACAATGGACGCCAACGACCGATAACGACCCATAATGGCCATCCTATTTACATGTTTATGCAGGTCGGTCTGGCCTTTTGTCTTCCCACTCCTCAGCTCCTACCTGCGGCTCCTGTGACAAGACTGCCATGCTCCAGCCAAAGGCTGGGTCCTGGCTGCAAACATAGCAAGGTGGGCAGGGGTCTCTGCCTTTCATTGTTTAAGTCCCAGCCACACCCCCCGCAGGGTTGTCGCTGCTTCGGTTTTGTTTGTTGTTTTTTTTCTTTTTTCGACTTCTAGATCTCTCCATTGTAATCGATTTGTGTAAGAGCCATACCTTTTTTGGAGGACAGTCCTCCACAATAACAAACTACTTTTCCTATTAAAAAAAAATAAATTACCCTCAGTAAAATTCAAGCATTGGCACTACACTTCAAGATCTATGTTGATCCTAATGAATGGAATGAAATCTATCACTTTGTTAAAGTGCGCTTAGCACATAATACTCAGTTCAATTTTTACCTCATTTTTTAAAAAATTAAATTATAAGACCTGGTGAGTTTGACAGTCAGCAAAATCTAGGTGTTGGTTGTGGGGTTTTTTTATTTGTGAAATTTTGGTAAGTCACATGCTACATGGACAAATCAGTATACTGAGTCTACTACTTCATTCCATGGCCACTGACAGTATCAATAAAGCTGTAGCCTTACAATTTTTTTAATTTTATTTTGTCCGTTTGTATATATCACTGTTGTCAATTTCTGTACCTCTTCAAGCAGAAGTTGTGAGTGACAAAACCAGCAAATGTGTAGTACTGGTTGGTCTTATGACTTTTCATCAACATTTTTAGCTTCTCTCATTTGAAAATAATTTCATATTTTGGGATGTAGATATGAAATCACAGTACTTAACAGAAAAATAAATTTCAGGAGACACTTATTAGTTATATACCTTGCAGAGAGTAGAATATGTTTGGCAAAGAGTAGTTGTATTAGTGGAGCTTACAAATTTTTCTGTTCTGATCTTAACAAGAAAAATAGAGGACACCATATAAAAAGTTTTTTCTTAGAAAATCGAGGGAGAAGAAATGAGTGGAGGCACACTATCTTCTAATATTTCACATTCTTTTTTCACTAACTGCTAAGTAATATAATGTGTTTTTTTCCATCAAACAGACATTTCACAGTTTTTCCTGAAAGATAGCATGGTCAGAAGGAAAACTGAACGAGGACAGTAAACTTCTTGGTGGTCTGACATGATAATCACAATAAACTCTTGCCACTTTAAAACCATTTGCACCTGATTTAATGGATGCTTTCAATTAATATATGTCACAGTTTAACACAGGGCCAGCAATTAAACAAAAGACTACAATGCTTTCTATCCCCTGCTGCTCCCACCCAGACAGGGAAAGGAGAGGGAGAGTAAGGAGAGTCTTCCAGATTGAAAACTAAGCTAAACAGCTTTAGTGAAATAGTAGTGATAAAAGAAAATGTGTACAAATATATACAAATATGTGTAGGAACGTACAAAACCCCTATTGCCTTCCCCCAGCAACTCCCACGGCACTCTCCTGAGTTACAGACAGTCCCAAAAAGGTCCCAGACCACTTACAGAGCTGGTGATAAGGAAGCCAGGAGTTGAGGGTAGAGATACAGGGGCCAGGAACGCACAGGCCTAGGTATCAAAGGAGATGGATAGACAGAGTCCTCCCTAGATAGAGGCTATGAATGAAAGAGAGCTTAACTTCCGTGATCTCTCAATTTATGCCAAGTATGGCACATATGGGATGTAATACTCCATCTGGCCAATTATAGTCACCTGTCTAGTTTGCTCCTCCCTATGGGAGGGTTGTAGATATGACCCTTCTGCTCCTTTAATGTCTGAAGCAATAGATCTGTAAAGTGGAGCAAAGTGGCCTTGGTCTCTCAGCAGTAACTACAAACATTTGAGCATTATCAGTCCACTAGATGGAAAACTTGCAGTTAATTTAGCAAGTGTGCTGCTGAGAAGAGAGTTCACTGAAGAAAAAAAAAAAAATTAGTAGGAAGAACATTGGCTTCATCTTGGCTCAAACCAGGACAACATATTACCATTTGATTCAGGATTCACTGTTTTCCCTTTATCTTTTGAGCAGCTAAATTCAAAGGATTGACATTTCCCTCAAGTATTCTGTATGCATTACAAAAACAAAAACAAAAGGCAAAGTTGCTTACCAAAAATGTTTTCAATATGTGCAACAACTTCACAGAAAATGTTATTCTCTAGCAGATACAAGGTATAATCTAAGGTTTCTGAGATATGGTAAATTATGCAAAGAAAGAACAAGAAATTATGGCTCCCAAGTTGCTAATCAAAAGTAAAATGTTTAGAGTGCATATATTTAACCATGCAGCTGTCTTCAAAGCATCTGCCTTAGGTACAGCAATCTCATCACTTTGAATGTGCAAAATCCAGAAAAGGGAACATTAAAAATAGATCACTATACCATTCTATAAATACTAAGGTTTTAAAATGTATTTTGGGAACAAATCCATGTATTTTTTGAGTATTTATTTACAGCAGGGTAAAATCCCCACATAGTCATAGTGGCAGAAGTTTGAATTTACCACTCAGTATAAAAAAATACTGGTAGAATCAAGACTTTCATATTATAATTAATTTAATAATCTGGATATTTATGGAAAGTGTGAAGAAGGATGCACCTGTCTAAACTCTGCGTACTTACATGTAAATCTCCATGTCTGAGGTAGGTACTTCGCATCTTGCCAGAGGCATTGCATGCAACTAAGAGAAGTGGGAATTGTGAGTGTGCAAGACACTCAACCTACCCTCAACTCTCAAAGTGGACATTGTTTGCTCATTAATATAAAGGGAAAATAAAGACAGCTCAAACGTAAATGTTGCAAGATAAATTTTATTAATCTCACTTCATGTTTCCACAACGGTGTTATCACCCACATTTCAGTACTGTAAAGACTGAAAATCTTAGAGGACGAGTCTAAGTTTCTCACTATTTAGGATATGTTTAGCCTTATTGTCCTGGTTTGAGCCAGGATGAAGCCAATTTTCCTTTTACTGATTTTTTTTTTTTTTCTTCAGTGAGCTCTCCTTTAACTAGAAACAAGTTTTCCTGCTAGCGGACTGGTAACACCGGAATGTTTATGTTACTGCTGAGACTTCAAGGACACTTTGTTTTACTTGTTGAATCTGTGGCCCCAGATGCTAAAGTGATCAGAAGAGTTGTATCTGATGCCCTCCTGTAGGGAGGAGTGGGCTAGATGGACAGCAAAATTGACCAAAGTATTCCAGTCCATATATCTACATAAGCTCAGTATAAGGTTAGGGATCATGGAAATCAAGCCTCTTCCTGCTTCTTCTTTCCTTCTCTTCCATCCATGGCCAGTATCCAGGGAAGACTCCAGCCATCCATCACCATCGACTGCTAGGCTCATGCATTCCTGACCCTCAGAACCCTACCCTCAGCTCCTGACTGCTCTGCCATTATCTCCAGCAGCAGTCCAGGACTTTTTAGGACTGCTCACAGCTAAGGAGAGTGCTGTGGAGGTTGCTGGGGGTGGGGGGAGGCAAGAGGCTTTTGCACGTTCCGGAACACATTTGTATATAATTGTACATATTTTCTTCTATCATTAGTACAAGCTGTCTCGTTTAGTTTTCAATCCACAAAGTTTTTCTCCTTCATTATCTCTCTCCTTCCCTACCTGGGTAGGAGGGGCAGGGGATCAAGAACATTATTGTTGCTGGTTCAATTGGTGATCCTTAATCAAACTGTGACAGTTATTCTGTTCATTTCTGTAGTGTTACCATAAGCACAATCTGCAGTTTTTTACAGTAAGCAGGAATGTTTTTTCCCCCATCATAATTCTTTCCATGAGACCTATTGCATTCTATTGAAGTCTATTAAAAAGAGGAATTCAAGATCGTGAGTCACTGTGACTCGAATAACACAGAAATCTTTAGGAACATCTGTGGTGTGTAGGTGTGTCAGATATACAAAAAGATACACATAATGTGACAAACACGAAGGAAAAAAAAATCAGTAAAAGGAAAATTGGCTTCATCCTGGCTCAAACCAGGACAAAACCACTAATATCTTTTGGAAAGGCAGTGTAGCATGATCCAAATAATCTGGAGTTCTGGTATGTTGGAGACAATTTTTTTGATGCAGCTGCTAGAGAAGATGCTCTTCTGGATCTGCTAGTCATAAATAAGCAAACAGTCACCAGTGATGTGATAGTCAATGGCAAGCTGGCCTGTAAGGCCCATGAGATGGAAGAGTTTAAAGGTATAAAAGGAAGACAAGGAGCAAAATAAAGACCCTGGTCTTGAAGATGACAGATTTAGGATTGTTCAGTGAAGTGATTCAGAGGGATGCCATGGTTAGTTACCCTGAAGGGCAAATGGGTTAGCAACAGCTGTTTGACCTCCAACAACAGCCTTTTCAAACACAAGAATAATCACTTCTGGTGTGCAAGAAAAAGAGCAGATATGGCTTGGCTAAATGAGGAACTCCTAACCAAGCTCAAATGTAAAAAAAATTAAAAATGTCTCCAGATGATGGAAACAGGAACAAACTGCTTGGGAAGAACAGAAGCATCACCTAAGCATGGCACAACAGAATCAGCAAAGTAAAACTAAAGCTCAAGTTAAAACTAGTGAGATACATGAAGGAGAATAAGAGCTTCAAACAAATTAGCACAAAAATTCAGACTGTGGTGTTCTGCTGCTGAATGAAGCAGGTAACCTAACTGACAGAGAACATGGAAAAGGCTGAGATACTCAAAGCCTCAGTCATTCCTAGTAGGGTTTTTTCTCAGGTCTCTGAGGTCACTGGTGGTGGCAAAACGTAGGGAAGAGCAGTAGTATCCATTGTAGAAAAGTTCAGGACTACTTAAGTGAACTGGTCATACACAAGTCCTGAGATCCAGAGAGGATATATCTGAAGTTGCTGACTTTGAGGCCATTCTACCATCTCTGTCAGATTGTGGTGACTGTGGGAGGTTCCTGATGACTAGAAATAGCCAAATGTTACACTGTAAGGTAAGAAGGAGGGTCAAGAAAGCTACAGGCCAGTTCAGCTCACCTGAGTCCTGGAAAGACTATAGAGCAGATCATCATGGAAGCCTTTGCCATAAACACGAGGAAAGAGAGGATGACTGAACAAAGCCACCATTTCTAAGCACAAGTAGAATTTTGGGATTCTTTCTCAACACAGCCCTAGACTTGTGATGCACTTGAGCTTAGCCACTTTTCAGTTGCTCAGTTTATTTTTCTGTAAAATAAGCTTCACATGACCCAGCACCCACTGGTGTCTTGAACTAACCTGATTAGCACAGATAATATCATTCAGCAACTCAAGAAAGTATCTCAAAACTCTCTCCAATGTCATTATCTGAAGGTATATGTCCTTCAGACATCTTTTATCTATCACATTAAATAATGACCTTTGTAGAGGAAAGAGTTCTGTAATTCATGAACTTTGGTTTGTTTAGCTCATTCCTTGCTGAAATGTCATATTTAAATTAGTATGCACACCATAAAAGCAGCCTCAAATCATGAAAAAATTCATATTCAAAATAATTTCAAAGTTAATAGGAGCTTATATCCTTGGCTCATTATTTGCTACTCCAGTAGTATATACATTGGCATTATAAAGAAAGACCATTTCAAAGTAACAGGGGCCATTTCACAACCATCTAATATTTTTATCCTAGGTAGTAATTCAAAGTCTCACTGGACTTTGAAGCACTACAGTCATCCACAAGCTTTTCTCGTAGGCACTTGAGAAAGCTCATGCTCTGGGTAGTCCTCAGAAAATTTTGGTTCATTTCTGCTTTCACCATGATTAGGTTTAAGGTGCATTTTGACTTTTTGGACAAGTCTTATATTTAGGCTCCTATGAGATGCATTTCTTCACCAACTCCTCCCCCTAAAAAGAAAAGACTCTCTGCTTTTCCAAAACCAGCTCTTCATAGTCGGGTGGTTTGAATCTTGACTGGTCCCACCTAGAAAGAAAAAGTACTGTAATCTCAATTAAATACTGATTTCTCTCTTCCCAGGAGCACTCTCCAAGACCCACTATTGCTTCTTCCTTCATGGTGAAAAAATTGTTAATGATACCAATTAAGTGACACAAATGTCATTTTGACATTTTTTCTCCATTCCAAGTCAGCAAGATTAAAACTGGAAAACAATGACATAGCAACTTTAAAAGAGTTTAGGGAAATAATTATTTGCAAAATGGAAATACACTATAAAATTTAAGTGCAGTGAATCAGAAGGTGCTCTGAGTTGACACAGGGCATTCATGACTGCTGTGCTGTATTTTTCTGGTGGGAGTCTGCCTGGGCAGTTCTGTGAAATGGACATGTCATTTTACCCGTTCCCTTCTGTCCATGCAATTGCTAGACATAACCAGTTAAATTAGGAAGAGTGACAGCTATCAATTAAATTTGATTTACCTTCAATTATTTTAATTTTCATACGCAATTAGTTTTATAATTCTTTAATATGCTTGAAAATTGCATTTCTCTATTCAGCCTTCCTTAAATAAAAGCTGAATCTTTTTTCTATGAAGCTACACTCCCTCGTTACTAGTAGGAGAGAAGCAGTCTAGCTTTTATGGCAAACCTCTGGCAGTAAACATTCTTGTTTAGTGACACAATTGAGAACTTGCACATTCATTTTATAACATAGGTAGACAACTATGCTAAATGTCTTGTTTTCCAGTATGGCCTGCCTTGTGTGTGAAGTATTAGTCTTTGCAAACATACTGCATTTCTTAGCAGTCTCCTCCCAAGTTTGAATACCAGTAGAAAATTCTCTTTAGTCTAGCATCAACTGAAATTGGTTGAGGAAAGATGAGTCAATCATTAAGAGCCAACTGCAAAATAAGTTTGGAGTTATTATGTACTGGAATTTAAAAATGTAGTGCTTATTGGGTGAAAAATTACTAATTATAGGAAAATACAATTATAATTAAATACATATAAACGCATAGTAAAATGACAATGTGAGGTTGAAATTTGATTTAAGCTAATGCTCTGTATTCTTAATACTGTAATCATACTCTCAGGTCAGGGGTCCTTCCATGACTTCTAACTGTAGATTTACCTCCAGCATTGTTTTCTGAGGGATATGCAGGAAATATTAATGACAGTCTGCAGTGAATATCCTATATATAGTTTGTAATCAGCATGTGCTGGAAATATGGACACTTTCTACCCATTCTGCCTTCAGACAGACTGAAACAAAAAGCAAGAAATATATCTTTCTTGCCAGTTAAATAAACACATGAAGAACAGTTGTTTTCTTTGCTTTCAATATACTTGTTTGTGTAGGAGTTCAAAAATCCAAGGGCATTAAATACTGAAAATCATGGGGGATAGAGACAACCACAACAAATATTAGTAAAGTGTAATGCTCTTATAACAAGAGTGAAACTTAAGATACTAAGAAAAGGAGTAAGTTGTAGCAACTACAATGGGAGCACAAAGAATTAGTAGGCTACCATGAACATTTCTCCATCTAACCAAGGAAAGTTCATCTACAGAAAGAATTAGTTTTCTTAAAGCAAAAGGATTCTTTAGATTTAAAATAACTTCAAAATTCTTATTCAGCATGTTGAATTATTAGATCTCATTTAATTCTAAGCAAGTCTCACAAATCTACTTGCAACTTGGGAGAAGAGCATATTCCCTCTGTTGAACCATCATGAACATCCTTCTGCTGTCCATAAAGCAAAACACAAATCATGTTAATCACTAGTTCACAGCTTCCATAAACACCTATCACTCACTGTTCTTTCTGGTACAGGATCATCAGACAACCACATTCACTTCAGTTTTAATGTAAACCAGACAACAGAGTTGCTTGATTTTTGTAAGGTATTTGCAGTTACTACACCCCCCCGCTGTACTGCTCCATACCTTCCTGAAAGAAGAGGTAAATGAGGATCAGATTTAGGTATATGATTGAATATGTTGATACAGTGACAGGAAACCACCAGAAGAAGGACCATCAGATACACTCAGCAGCTACACACACTCACACACACCTATACCCTCAACACATCATTTATTTATTGCCAGAAAGATGTTTTCTACTTTCTGCTTTCCACTTCTCAGTGCTAAATAAAAAACTCACCATTTATGCCTTGTAGTTAAACTTCAGCTAATGACTCAGTTTACTGTTTATCAGGGAACAGTTCACTTTCTGCCAAGAAAACAGGCAGACTAAACACATGGATCACCATTGGTTCTGAGCACATGATTGCTACTTCTTAGGCATATGCCCTGGTACTGGGGCCAGTTCCTTCTTGTTACACACAGAAAGGATTAACCAGGTAATTGCTTTATAGAGCAACCACAGAAAGTCACCTTCCACAAGTTGAAGGCAGAATCAAGAGGAGCAAGAATTTAGGAAATGAATGGAAATTAAAGTAAAAATCTTATTTTTTTTTTTGTGGATATAATCTTACTTTAGCATTCTCCCATATGACATTGTATACTGAAATATTAACTTACAGCTTTTTTTTTCAGATGAAGACCAAAACAGAGTCACTGACGTTGGAAAGGATCCCTGGACGTCATGTGCTCCAACTGCCCTGCTCAAGCAGGGCTACCTAAAGCCAGTTGTCCAGGGTCATGTCCAGATGACTTTTGCAAATCTTCAAAGATGAAGACTCCACTCTGGACAACCTGTCCCAGTGTTCAGTCATTCTCACAGTAAAAAAGCCTCTCCTTATGCTCAGACAGAGCCTCCTGTGTTTAAATTCGTACCCATTTGTTTTGGTTTGAGCAAGCGCTTTGCTGATCTTTTTTTCTTCCTTTCAGTGAACTTTTTAGCAGCACCAGTGGACTGATAATAACCAAGGTCACTTCTGACTGTCTGCAGCCTCCCCCCGCTACGGGGGAGCAGATTAGACTGAAGGCAGGATCAGAAAATCAGAATATTCCCTTCTCATAATATTTTCTCTATTTCGCTTTCAGTATAGGCTAATACATCACGGAAGTCAAGCCTCTCATTTTCCTTTTTTCTTTCACTTTTCTGCTTACTGTTGCTTCTATCGCCCTCTCTTCGGATCTCTCTCTTTGTTTTGTTCCATTTTCTTTACAGCCAACATCTGAGGACCCCGTCTGTGCACCCGGACACTCCCCCCTTCAGCTGGGAGACTGTGAGAGTGGTCAGGGGAGGAGGGAGGGGATTGGGTGTTGCACATCCCTTTGCAAATATATATTCCCTTGTCACCAATAATTAAAAGAAATCTGTTTTACTTTTCAACCGAGAGAGCCTCTCTGTATCATTTTTCTCCCTCTTTCCCTACCTTGGGGGAGGAGGGGGGGAGGGGTGAATCGAGAGACTGCCAACTCGGTGCCAAACCGACACACCATTGCTTCTTGTCCTTTCACTGGGCCCCACTAAAAAGTTGACAGCTCCATCCTCTTTGCACTCCCTTCAGGTATTTATATACATTAATAGTATCCCCCTGAGACTTACTAAGGCTGAGCAGTCCCAGCTCTCTCAGCCTTTCCCCCTATGAGAGATGCTCCAGTCCCTTAATCTTCTTAATGGCCCTTTTCTAGACTCTTTCCAGTACATCCATCTCTCTTTTAGTGAGGAGCCCAGAAATGAACATAGTACCTCAGGTAGAAACTGCTTTAAGTTTAAAAAAAAAATCTTTATGTTCTTTAATGTTAGACAGTTGGATGTTTCTGCCTAGTGAGGGTTCTCCTACACCTCACATTGCAACACTTACTTCCAAGTTCACTGAAAAACTAGAATTTGGAGACTTAAAGATCTTACACAAAAAAATAATTTAACTGTAGCATACAGTCAATGGGAGCACTGCCACTGACTTAGGTGGGAATTGGATACTACTAACTTGGCAAATAAGACCAGTAGAAAGAAAAGAGGAAAAGCAATCTGATCTATCAGAACTCTATCATCAGCAGATAGTTACAAGAAATATCATAGGTAAAACTCAGGAGGCCCATACAGGTCTTTCCTAGGTCAGAGCTCACCAGCAGGAACTTCCCAACAACACCATCACCTATGAGCAGTCCTCTCTACAGCTGTTGGCCAGCTAGGAGCTTTCTACTTTAGTGCACACAGGCCACAATCCTGATCCTGTGCTCATATATTCAATCAAATATACTCAGTTGATTTAAGTATAGCCAGGTAGCAATAGTTTTGGTAACCATAATGCTTACTTACGTAATCTCATTGAATTAGGCTAAGTTTTAACACATTTTACCACTGAGGATGCAACAGAAGTGCACCAGAGCATATCTGATTACCTGAAGTCAAACAGTGAGGCTAAAGAGGCAAGCCACAGCTGGACTAAAGCTGCTGCTGTCAGAATTTGTTTACTCTGTCTGATCATACACTCAGTGTGTCTCTCACAGAGTTCAGTTCACAATACAAATAAACACAAGTCTACCAGTAAATTATATATGTCTGTCATACCATCATCTTCGTGCTACTCTTTTTGTCTCTTCAGTTAAGTTTGGAATTTTTGCATTATTCTATAATTAATTCCTTAAAACATTAGATAGGCCATTTATTTGCTAAATAGTTTCAATGACAATAAGGGATCACAGTCGACTAGAGTTACCCAAAAACTCAGCCACATCCACAAAGGAAAACAAAGCTATAAAGACCCTTTACTACCTCCCTCCATTTGCTGTCTATGTCAGTATATGAAACTATGGAAACACTAAGAACTAAGACAAATTAAATACGACTCCCAGTCCTGCTTGCACCACTAAAGTGTAAGCAATCCTTTTTTCAGAAAGGATTAGTCTGTTTGTGTAACTTGATGCACTGGAGTATATCAAAAACTTCACTCTTCTTGTCATTTATTCCCATCACAGTCATAATGGTGATGAAAATATCAAATTCACTTCAACATTTTCTGCTTGAATATTCCCAAAAGAGCTGATGTTTGAGCAGTCTTAAACTTTTTTTTTTTTTTTTAACAGCTATTTTTCAGGGGAAAGAGTGCAATTAATTTGAAGCATCTGTACCCTTCCCCCCGGCTTAACAGCCACTCAGGTGTGCAGCAACTTTCAATCAGTAACAGAAGGAAATTAAGCAGATGTCTATCACCCATTTGATGGTCACTGATGTTTTGTCACTCTCTCACTCATAAAAATTGTGTATCTTTCTATATTGGTTTTATAAGCAGGGATTTTGAAGACCTTGTATTAGCCACTGTTCTTCCTTTAGTCCAACTGTCATACAAACATACTTTCCTTTGCATTTAATTAATACCTTATCTACTATTCAGCAATCCCAGAAAGTAACAGATGTCTGTGTTAAAGGAGCTGCATAACTAACTGCCCCACAGTGTTGTAGTTTCAGGAAACCCACATCCATAGTAAACACTTTTTTCATGCTCCATGTTCACCATTTCCCATGCCTGTAGTCCTAGAAAAGCAGAAGCAAAACAACTCATACAGATGATTTAGCTGCTTTTGTAGGACTGGCCATGATACAGGTGCTACATTCTTCTTTTTAACCCGCAAACTAAGTACAGAGCTTCTTGTAACACTATGAACACATACCTAAATTCCTGGATTTGTATCTCTATCATGGTGCAAAACACAGGACCAGATCACAAGCGTAATACCTTAAACCCAGTGACAGCTCTGTTGCATCAAAGCTCAGTAAGAAAATTAAAGAAAAAAACACTTCTACTAACATTTGTGAGTGACAGAAAATTACTTGTTTGTTGGTAATGAACAGAAGAAATTTGTTTCTTTTCATAGCAAAGCTATTTGAAATACAAATACAAACAGCAAATGAATGGAAACATTAAAGTATGAGGTCCATCTTTCAGAAAACCCTATCTTTGAAGTTCTAAATGAAGACGTAATTCAATGAGTTTTGAGTGAGATGCTGTAATTAAAAAAAACAAACAAACAAACAAACAAACAAACAAAAGGATGGGAGTGTTTAGATACACATTTAGGAATAGTAAGAAAAATAACGTGATTTAATGTCACAGGCAGGGCATAATGAAATATCACGTTTTTAAGAATCAAAACAGACATAACAGCAAAGATGTAGCTCTGCAGGTAGAAAACTGACTTCTCACAATGAACCCCAGTTTAACAGAGAACAAGTCTAACAAGAATGGATGACAGGAAATTATGATTAGGCAATTTAAAATGAGGAATTAACAACTCTGGGTATTTGATGGGGCAAGTCATCATGAAGTGGTGATACTGCTCTTATGTATATTTTCAAATTAAGTCTGATACACTTGTATGAGATGCTTACAGGACATTCCTCAGAAGTTTCACAACTAAAATATAATTGTTCCATGTCCTTACCCCAGCAATCCTTTATAGTTTAAATGTGAAAAGTAATACAATTACCTTTATCCACACTGAATAACAAATAAATGATCTTAGGCTATGTGATCAAATTCTGAACTATTAAGCAAATACAACATTTGGTATTTGTGAAGCACTTAACACCCTGGCTATTTTAAACCTAGGAAAATAACCTATGACACTGAGCTAGACATTAATAGTACATTGTACCAGAGGAAAATACAAAAAAAAGTACATTGTTTTTCATCACCTAGAATTACATGTGCCAGGAAATCCTTACATTTTATATACCTCTCCAGTTAAAATGGATTTTAGCCTTGGTTGTACTTGCTTATTCCAAAGACTCAGTAATCATACATTTTGATTGCTATAATTTACATATACTTAAGCACTAGCTAACTCTCCAAGAGCAAAATTGCAGCAACTCATCTTGAAGAAACTTTTTTACTAAATCAGAAATGTACTTGCATACAGAGTTAACACCATAAACAACACATAAAAGTATTCACTCCTCATCCACATTATACTGCACAACATTAAATGTACTTTTTTCCCCCAAATAAAATATAAACATACTGTAAAAAAACCTCAGAAATTACCAAGTTTATATTGTAGTCTCTTCCACTCATGAAAGCCATCTTTTTTTAAAAAAAAATTATTTATTTTACTATTTTTTTATAATTCCAGTTTTGCCATTCAGCAAACCAGCCTAATGCCACAAAATCTCTAGCTGCTCCATCAGTGTTGTTTTATGGGTAGGACAGATGATAAAGTAACTTCCCAGAAAGCTGTATTAAGTTATTGGGCAGCAGTTTTGCCAATTTGACATTTTAAAAAGGGGAAAAACTGAATGAGAATGAAATCAGTAAATATTGATACCTAAATTATGTTGTACGCTGCAGGAAAATTGGGAATCTGTGATGACACAGAGTGAAGGAAGATTATCTGAAGGGCCTTCCTGCCTGTGAAGGTTGAACACTGGGAACTGTTCAATATTTTAATTCTTGGTTAATGTCTTCACTAACCTGATCATACATATTTCTCAACTGCACTTGAATTTGTTTGAATTTTAGTGAGGCTTGTGTGCACCATGCTGTTGGCTTTTCAGCATAAACAGCACAAAAAAACCACCTTCTTGTATAAAATGATGGAAGAGTTCCTTGTAAAAAGCATACTATCAACACTATTGATAATTGGCATTGTCAGAAAAATTAAATAGAGTAAAATACAGAGACTGCTGTGGCAATCTTAAAATAATTTATCATCCAGATCTTAGTGGAAGAATCGTCATCATTTTAACAAAGATAATTTGTTACTCAAAGACTGTAAGTGAAATGAGAAACTGTGGAGAGAAGATTCAATGCACAAGTACTTTCAAAATTTACAAAAAAACCGGAACAATTTTCCTGTTTTATTAATTTCGCTTTTTTGCTGAATGTAGGGAGAATTCTTTAGAATAAATAAAATCAGTTACCTCATCTTCATGAGTCTACTAACAATTTTATATGTTAAACTAGCACAAAAATGTTTGCAACTTATGTATTTGTGAAACTGTTAATTACCATCTTGAAATGCTTAATTAAGCATAAATCTATTTAAACTGCTCTGTTTCCTAAAATAAGACATACATCTAGGCCAACATTTCCAAGAGCAACACTATCTAAGCAACCAAACATTTCCTAATTTTTTGCCTGTTTGTTCAATTTTATCCACACTTACAAATTTTAACACTCAAAATGCAAATAAGCAAAGAAGAAAAGTGTCAGAGCTGAAAATGTGTTCTGAAAGATACAAGACAAACATTGAATGTTTGCATAAAGGAATTATATATGCAAGTAACATTAAACAGCTATACCTGGAGGATATAGACTGTTAATTCGGAAATTACTTTACATGTCTTCTGCATTCTGAAGGCTATTAGAATTCACATAAAACAGTAGTTTTGCTAGGCTTGAAAACTTCACATTAATGTTCCTTCATTTTTTATGTATTCTGTAAACAACAGCAGATAAAACAATATTGAATAATCATTACACAACTACACTATGTATAGACGATGTATAGACTGTGTGTTTGGTGAGCTTGGATCTGTAGGTCAGCCTCTGCAAAAATCTGCACTCCTACCATCCGAAGTACATTCTCCTCTGCTCTTCATCAGCTGAGTTGATACATCCTTCTCTGTTTTTTCCCCATTTCTGGACCTTCCTTTTTGACTTCCTCAGACCACCATGTCTTCTAACAAACACGCAGGTTTCTTTCCAGTTTTTCTATATCTGTACCTAAACCTGGTGTGTCTTCTGTCATTACCCGGCCAATCAGAGCTTTATATAATGTCACCGTAAAATACACGTATAGTCACTTCCATAGCATAGCAAGGGGTCAGCCACTCCCTAAGCAATGGGGAAACTGGGAGCTAAGGGGGATCCCCAGGCTGCCAGTGCATGGGTATTGCCAGCTAGGCCCATCTCACATGCCAAGGAGGAAGCATGGCAGGTTGAGTGGAGAGGGACCAGTCTCTAGTCTAGATCACCCTGGTAGTCCATGATGAGGCAGGTTTGACATCAAACTGGGAATTAAGGATCAGACCAGGGTTCTGTGACCAGACGAGTCCAGTAACTATCAGGCAGGTCACCAGCAACAAGGCAGGTCCAAATTCAATCTGGGAAAAAGAGTTCAGAGGTCAGGACCAAAATGATCCACAGCCAGGCAATAGGCACAACTGTGATTGGGCTGCAGACAAACCCACCTCCAGTGACAGCGGGGTGATGCCCCAGGCTGAGCTGAACTGAGGTTCCTGGCCCCATAGCAGCACTGGTGGAGGTCCCAGGCGAGGAAGCTAAAGCCAGGCCCTCAGCACCCTCAGAGTCCTAACAGTTACCTGGACACTGTTTGCCTTTCAAGGTCCTACTCCCCAAAACATCCCAAAACCATCAGGGTCATAGTTATTACATTATTGTAATCCTCAGGACAAATAATTCTATTTAACCTTGATACATATCCAGATCCAATTAAGTGTAAACATTTTCTTATCTTATACAGAGAATCTATATACCTGAGCAACATGATTTTCACACACTTTTGTGCTCACAGAGCATCCTGCTTTCTATGGTAACCGCGTGACTAGAGATCATGGATTTGAAAGGTTCTTTGGGCACCGTTCTGGTTCTCTTCAAGGATCTTAGCTGATGCCTGCTACTCCATAAGGGCTCTCTTGCTCAAAAAGTCAAAATAATGTTCAGAAGTTGGCTTGCTGGTTATCTGTCACTTGAGGGATATTAACTGATTTTTACTTGAAGTTTTTTCTTGAATATATCTGTGTGACCTATGAACATTAAGAAAACAACATATGTATTTTGGAACTGAAATACAAGCACTCCAAAATCTCATCTTAACCTGAATTTTACTCCTGTAAAACATAAATCACTTTAAATCAAGTAATAAGTTTATACAAAATACAGATGAAAAATGAAAAACACTCTTTCCTATTTTCTCCAGGAAGTAACAGTTCTCTTACGTTTTTCAGCCTAACACAGCTTTCAGAGCACTGCAGGGTTTTAGAAGCAATTAGTATTTCCAGATTTTTCATCCAGAAAAAAATTAGTCCTTAATTAACTGAAAATATTAAACTACACATCCAGTCTATGATTATTCGGCAATGGCAAATTAATAAGGAATCAGCTCAATGGCATTAATTGGCATTGACAATTCTCTGCTTCAATAAAAACATAAAACTTAATTAAAAAAAAATGCTTGGTTATGTTTTCAAAAGAGTCATTCCTATTCTCCTTAGATCTATATGTGTAATCACACCATACTCTAATTACAGTGGTAGAATGCTAGACCTGCAAAATAGATTAGAAGAATATTAAAAGATACACTAGATAATATTTTTATTTAATACTGGAAACATTAACTATTTCTTTAAGATAACGCCTCTCCATTCCATGGAACACACCTCTGTTTTTCACAATAGTTCATGTAATTAGATTGGAAAGCTGTGCCCTTTGTTCCTTTGTTCAAACTTCCATTTCAACTAATACAGGGTCACAATGCCTACTAAGTGTATGGAAAACTCTCTCAAACATCTGAAATTATGCAGTGATCTCCATGATACTCAGCTAATCAACACTGTCTTTTAATTTCTGTGTAATTTTCATTAACTGAAGAGGTCAGTCTTTCCACTAGAGGACTGACGAGCAGTATCTTCAAGAATAGATAGTGGTTACTACAGCTCATCACATTCACCACAAGATGCAAGATCTGTTGTGACACAGAATGTGCTAACACAAGAGCAAAGATGAAGACATGCAATATAATGATTTAGAGTAAACCTTAGTGTTGCTTGCCACTTGGAGTAACAAAAGAACATTTTGAGAAAAGGCACATGTTCTGAAATCCCTGTTTATGTTAGGTACTGTCTTACGTCCAGAGCGGTCAAATGAGATTCTGAAGTATTCAATTAAGCAGTATTCAAGACAGACTCTGGCCGATGGCACTCTGGGGTTTGACTGACAGAAAGGCTAGCTGTACCAAATTTAATGTTATGGCACCAGCTTATGACAGGACCTTTCCTTCCTCAGAAGTTCCAATACAGTGCAAAATTGTATCTTTGTATTCACCCCAAGGACAGGGCAAAGGAGAACAACAAACTGTAGCTCAGCACCACAGCTGCCACAATGCTACAGCCATGTCCTCACTGTACGTTACCATAGTCCAGGAAACAGGTACAGATTTTATTGCCTATGGGCTCCAGCTACTGAACCAAGAACAGCAAGGCATCCTTCTATTTCTTCTACTTACAGAAGAAAGGCATTTGGTAAAATAGTTTGTGATTTCATTTCTCCATTCTAGCAAGGCATTCAGATATACTCTGTGCACCATAACTACCCTTCAATTACTAGATAGCTTCACTGTGGTATAAGTATGCATGATTTATTTTGAAAGTTATATAGCAATCTAGTGATGGGCTCCTTTTATTTAAAAGCATCTTAAAGAGCTGTTTTTCAAGTAGGTTATGTCAGTTGTCTTCTCCAACAACAATTTATTCTACTCTTTCAGCCCCAGCAAGAAAAAAGGTCTTTATTTGAGGCTGCCATGATTTTGAACTTTTTGCTAATCATGTATTTCTGGGGTTTAGATGTAACACCAGTGACAGCATCTCAGCCTGCTATAACTTAAGATCAAGAGTCTTCTGGTGACAAAGAAATTGAAAATACACCACATTGCTGTTCTCCCACTCAGCATCATATGAAACTGTAGTAAGCCACTCTACATCATCATCCAGATCACCAATTAACAGAACACAAAACAGAACCAAAGAAAGACAGAACCAAAGAAAGACCATTACAGAGCTTACATTGATAGAAATGCATGCTTGAAACAAATTTTCCATGTATTCTTTTTCTCATCTTGCCAAAGTTTTAAACAGATCATGAAACCCATGCTGAACTCTGCATATATGGCATATATGTACTAGGGTTTTGAGTTTTTTTCAAAGCTTTCACATGGCCTGAAACATGGCTTTCTTTAACAAATCCTACTGTCTGTTGTTTTTCTCACTGCTTTCTAGGACCATAGCTCAATTTTCTGATTGTTTCTTCTGGTAATTTACTGGAAATTTTAGAGAAGAATTTATAACACCTTAGTTCTTCCTTTCTTGTCTACATTAAAAAAGGCAAAATATTTTCCCTCCTTCAGTCGTTTGGTATTTTACTTGACCTTTGTAAATTCGTGAACACAACTGATAACAGCTTTGATATTTCACAAGTTCGTTAAATGTCTGAGGATGATGTTCAACAGGCTCAGCTAACTCGAAAACTTCTAGTTTACCTAAGCATTCTCTAAATCCATTTACCTTAGTTAAGGATGTTACAAGCTTATTGCCAGGATTTGTTCTGTTAGAAACCAGTAGTAACCCTGCTGGTGAAGACCAGAGCAGAATACAATTAAACACATCAACCTTCCCCCAGTAACCATGAACACAAGTCGCATCCTGCAGTCACTTCCGCAGAACTTAATCCTTGCTCGTTAGTCTTCTTACAACTAATACGCTTATAAAGTAAATTGGTTCTTTTATTGAGTTGGTTCCTAATTTCATTCTGTGCTTTGATCTTCCCAGGGTTGATCTTGAAATTACATAAATCAGCAATGAAGAAAGGGATGATTTACTGTCCCTCCTTCACCTTTCCCTGTTGATAACCCTCCTTCATTTGCAAATAGTGAGTAAAGTTTTAGAAATTAGTTCCCCAACTCTTTTGGCTTAGACAGATCCATTCTCCTGTTGACAACTGTTTTTATACCTTTACATTGATGAAACATATAGACAGTTGATAATCATTTATTTCTAGAGAGCAATGACACTGTGCAGTAAGGAAGTGTCAAATCCCTCATGAGTTAACATATCTCATGTAATATGCAACACTGCACTTGGCCAGACCGAACACTGACAAATTTAAATTACTTTTTTTGTTGGAAAGAGAGGATTATTATCTGTTGCCAGTATAACTTCTGAAACACATTATTTTATAGCATGCTGTTGCTTCAGGCACAACAGTTGTGTCTAACACATTTTCACAATTCCCTGAACCCATTATTTATTATAAATCTCTGCCTTAGCACTGAGTGAAATAGGCGTAGTCTAGTAGCCAAGCCAGATATCAACAATAACCCTTTTTACAACAACCTTCCCCATTAGCCTGTCTTGTCAATGGAGATGTGCTCATCATAAAATTCCCAACAAAGTCTACTTGGGAATTAAACATGGAGCTCCACAGCTAGTTATTACCACAATTATCTGCACAACCTGTTACTCACCCACACACTAACTGTACTCACCAGAAGTCTTTGGTCCATCTAGAGACACCTGATAGTAATATCTGTTCCCTTCGTTATATTCTTGACCAACAGAAGCCACTTATGCTTCCTTAACATAGATTTTAATTTCAAATTTCCACATTTGACTCTGTTCAGCCTCCATCTATACAAATCCTGGTTGGTATAAGCATGAGCTGTAATCCACAGTACAGCACAGGCGAGGATGCAGGAACTGAAGCCCTTCTCTTCTGCACAGGTTGAGACGTGGAACCTTGTCACAACAGGGGCTGGAGGAGACAGAGGAGCAGCTTGTTATGAACTAGTTCTCAGAAGGGCTCAAATTAATACAGTGCTAATGGGGTACTATCTCCAGGATACATTCACAATAATATTCATGACAAATATGGGTAGATTAAATGCATTTCTAATACAACTATTAATTTACAGATGTACAGTTTTGCAGACTAAACACTGATTCTTAGGCTACACTTGCCTGGAAGCATAGACAAGGATAGACCATCTCTTGAGCATTATTTGTCAGTAAGACTTTTAAATGACAGCCCTCCACAGTATATCTATATCACAGATTCCATTGTCAGAGCTTTAAATTTCAGAGTAACTGGAAGTAGTTATTAAAATTATTAATAGTCTGAAACAATGGGATTGTTAATTCAACTGCTCTGTTGGAGGTCACACTTACAATTTCTGTATATATTAAGACAATCATCTACTTCAACCTTCCAGTTTCATTAAGGCTTGATGATTAATAACGTTTTTTACAGGAATGAGCAACCATTTAAAATGTACATTGCTGGCATATTACTGTTTCTCACTTACAGAACTTTGGTCTTCTGATTTAGGAACAAAACACCATTAATTAAGCAAGCACTCACACTGCATTGTCAGCAAAAATATCAGTCTCAACAATCCATTTTTTTCACACACAAAATCTTCAATAAACTCTTGTAAAACATGTATAGATATAAATACATATGTCTGTGCATTCATGTGTAGGTAGATGCCTGCATTTAGTTATGAAATAGAAAAGAAAAAACTTAAATTCTATCAGATATTGTTCAAATCCTTCCATCCATTTAGTACCTGTATAACTGATTTGCTCTAGTATTAATTCTGCCCTTAACTGACCTATGTACCTAGCATTTTAACTTACTCATCTTCCTGATAAGTCCCTGTATGACTTTTAGATGTAATTCTTGATTCACTGAATAAAGGTTTTACTCCTAGTTTCACAGAATTTTTGCAGAGCTGATTTAAAAGCTCTCCTAAAATCTAAAAATTATCTTTTAAAATAAAAATTACTACTTAAAAAAATATGTAGTGCACCTTATACAGTTTTTTAGAAATGTTTTCTAAATACATAGTCATTATAGCTATCAAGGGGTCTGGCAAAAAGGTCATTGACAGGGTGCTTCCTATAACAATGATGAGTTAAACCATCTTCTTCCTTCATCTCCTCACTCTCAAAAGATCTAAAAAATCCAGAGGTCTGAAAAGTATCCTCCAAAATGTATCTAGAAAGCAATACATAAAAAATATTGAACTATATACAGTACCTCATTTATTTGTTCTATACAGTGACAATTGTAGAAAAGACTTGTGATAATGCTATTACATTACTAATATGCTAGATCCAGCCACAGGAGGAGCATATACTTTCCCAGGTAAACTGTATGTTTCACCCTGCTAGCAGACAGCTATCCTCCCAGCTAAAACTAGTCCTAGCCTTCCTGAGTCATCTCAGTGCTATTCACATGCCATTACCCAAGCCTAGACCACAGTATCTGAAAGATGCTGGCACATAGCAATGCTGATCTGCCTATTATGAGGTTGAAGCTCAGTTTATTCAAGTGGAAACCATTTCCCTTTGATTTTGCTTTACGAAAAGTAAGAAAATTTGCTATCAGTCTCTCCAAAAAAGAATGCCAATACTTTGGCTTTGTTTTCCTCATTTTCAAATTTCTGTTCAAGTTGCTAAAAATAATAGCAATGAGTGACTTACCATAACAAGGTGTAACAACTCATAAAAATCTGTTTCTCTTCACTATCATTATGTATTCAGTTACTCCTTGAAGTTCAATAGACATGGTAAGAGCTTTGTATTTATTATTGTTAATTATAGTTAGAGAATACTATATTTGGGTTTAAGATAATGACAGATTTGATTAGAATGTGCTAAATCAAATTTATGGCTGTTACTGCTGATGGGTTCCTATGCTTGCCATGAGCCTTGCATGCCTCACTGAAAATTAAGAGTCTAGTGCTCATTAGTGGCTGGTTTTTTGCTTTTCCTGCTTGTTGTAGTACATATGATCTTACTCTTCTGTGCCTGTGAACATTTTGGTAACAGCAATGATGATATGCCTGGACTGGCAGATGGCCAGGGCATTGCTGCTGTTTCTGTGCTGCCGTGCTGGACAGGCTGGAACTCCACTGTGAACTCGAGTCAAAGGGACTGTGACCTGTGGTTGAGTCCAAGCAGGAGCAGGACACCCCAAACTGTCTATGGCCATGGTTATGTCTGTGCCGCAGCAGGTATGCTTCTGAAGGGATTGTGGCCCAGTGATAAGTTCATACTGCAGCAAGTACACCTCAAAACATCAGTAACTATGTATGAGGTCATGCTGGAGCACCTCAAAGCATGATGCCATAGATAAGCCCACAACAGAGCAGATAAACCTCTGGAGGGGCCATGTCTGAGCAGGTTCACTCCTGAAGTGGCTCTGACCACACAGAAAAGGGCAGATCTTTGAAGGCATGGTGGCCCATGGATTACACTGTGCTGGAAGAGGTGCTCCTCAAAGTGACCGTGGCTGTGGATAAGTCTATGCTGCAGCAGGTATACCCCTGGACAGACTGTGGAGCAAAGACATGGTTCCACTTGGAACAGGGACAGCCCTAAGCGACTGCAGTCTGTGGAAAAGTCCAAGCTGGAGCAGGGACAATGAGAGGAGTTCATCACAATGTTAAACTGTAACCTGGCCAAAAGGGACCAAAGACAGAGATTGTAATGGACATACCTTTAAACTGTTGAAACCTGGAATTTGAGTTGCATGTTTTGGGAATTACTATATAGCAGGAACCACCCAAACCAATGGAGGACAAGCCTTCCAAGACGCAGTGCAAGTGCAGCAGTGACCCAACCTGACCTGTCTTTGTTGCCCAGTAACTGCATGGAACACATCACCTCTCTTGTCCTGAGTTACCACCATAACGGTCACAGTTTGACTCATGATCAGCAATTAAACCAGAGACAGCAATGCTCTCGATCCCCTCTCCCCTCCCCCAGGTAGGGAAGGAGAAATAAAATCATGGAGAGAGAGACTTTTCTGGATTGAAAACTAAACTAGATAGCTTTAATTAAACCCTAATGATAAAAGAAAGTATGTACAATTATATACAAATGTGTTCAGGAATGTGCAAAACCCTCTTGCCTCCCCCCACCCCAGCAACCTCCACAGCACTCTCCTTAGCTGTGAGCAGTCCTAAAAAGTCCTGGACTGCTGCTGGAGATAATGGCGGAGCAGACAGGAGCTGAGGGTAGAGTTATGAGGGTCAGGAATGCATGAGCCTAGGGATCAATGGCGATGTATAGATGGAGTCCTCCCTGGATGCCAGCCATGGACGGAAGAGAAGGGAAGAAGAAGCAGGAAGGAAGTTGTCTTCTGTGATCTCTGATCTTCCTCTGAGCTTATGAACATATATGGAATACTTCTGGTCATTTTTCCTGTCTGTCTAGTCCAGCCTCCCTACAGGGCGGGGGGTCAAAGATACAACTCTCCTTCTCCCAGTAGTGTCTGAGGTGTCAGGGCAAAGACACGACCTTGGAATCTCAGTAGTAACATAAACATTCCAGTGTTATCAGTCCACTAGCTAGAACACTTGCTGCTAGTTAAAAGAGAGCTTACTGAAGGAAAAAAAATCAGTAAAAGGAAAATTGGCTTCATCCTGGCTCAAACCAAGACAAGTTGCATGTTATGGGAATTACTATATAGCAGGAACCACCCAAATCAATGGAGGACAAGCCTTATAAGAAGCAGTGCAAGTGCACTTGCCAAGGTGAGGAATCAGGAAAAAAAGAGACACCCCATGGGTTAATATAAAAACATATCTACTGAAATAACAAAACTAATACAAACACCAACATAAGATGGGTTTTTACAAGAGTATGTAGTGATAGGATCAGGGGTAATGGTTTTAAATTGGAAGAGGGTAGATTTAGATTAGACACTAAAGTGTCTAAGTCTTTAGTGCGAGGGTGGTGCAACACTGGAACAGGTTTCCCAGGGAGGCTGTGGATGCCTGTTTAAGGCCAGGTTGGATGGGGCTTTGAGCAGCCTGGTCTAGCAGAAGGTGTCCTTGATCATGAATGGGGTTTGGAACTAGATGATTTTTCAGGTTCCTTACAACCCAAACCATTCTATGATTCTATGATACTGTGTACAACCTAATCCTCAGCCTAGTTCTCAGGAGCAGTAGAAGGAACAGGAGGCCAAAACAAAAGAGCCCTAGGAAGACAAACTCTTTACCCATGGCAAACTTTCTCCTTTCATAATGAACATCACATGAGTGGTGTGGGATACACCTGCTAGTCAGCTTGGGTCAGCTGCCCTGACTTGATCTCCCAGCTGACTCATGGCTACTAATGGCGTGCCCTCCATGGCTGGCCTGTGATTCTCTCCCAGTAAAACCTTTTACCCTTCTGATTCTTTCTCCCATCCCATTGCAGGGGCAGTGAGTGAGCAGCTGTGGGATCCTTAGTTGCTGGCTCAGGTTAAACCATGACATTGGAATAATACTGCTTGCAGTTTGAGCTACCTTATTTGCAAGAAAATCTGCAGCCTTAGCCTGTAATCCAGTTCCTGTGTATGGGAACTCTCACTTCTGTATTATGGAAGTGAGGCTAGGAGCCCTCTGTATACAGTAACTACTCACACACATGAAAAATAAGGCTCTCCTAAAATAGCCCAACAATAAAAAATTATACACATCTCCTGCTTAATCAATACATTAACATGAAAGAGTGCTGATTCTATAAACAAACTATTTGCAATTTCATGAATTGAGAAGTGCCTTTGATTACATGTTCTAAGGTATTTTTCGTCCATTTTTACAAGAGTGAAATTACATGCCAGGTTTTTGCAGATAAAAAGAGGTGAAGTGTAACATTATGAAAAATAAGATTTATCATGTGCTTGAAAACAGTTTTTAAACAACAGCTACTGTCCAAACTTCTAGTATTCTAATATATTGCCCATAAAAATCACCTCACTGTACAAAGGAATGTAACTATGAATGTTCTCAGACACTATGCAGTGTAAATTTAATATTTTATATCTTAGGAATTTTACAATTTGATCATAAATAGAATTTGAAGCATACAGATTATTTTGAAATTCGAGATTGCTTTGTGGTTTCTTTAAATATTTTCACCCAAGTACTCAATTTAAAATAGATTAAGCTGTAAAATTACACAGACGAATACTGCAGTTTTGAATAACAGCAAATAAAAGTTGACTATGCTCTATAAAACAGCAATTCAAACTCCTTGCTGCTGGATATATTCTTTATTTATCTTATTCAATAATTTTATGATAAATCACCCCCTTCTCTACTTGCTTGGCAGAAGGCATTACTTTGCTCTGGCAGCTATCCTTCTCATGCTTTTGAGTCATAACACCACCTGATTATTTCAACAACAAACTATATACCAGATCATATAGGTAAAATCTCTTCCAGAGCAAACCAATGGGAAAAGATGTCTTACAGGGATGATATTTAGTTAACATTCATCTGTAGTAATAAGCCACCTTGAGAGTAAGCTAGCCCCTCAAAAGAGAAAAACAGCGCCTCAATCCTAACAGGATTTGAATGAAAGAGTAGCTTTATATAGTGATTTATTACTGAAAGTTTTAGCAACTACAAATGCTGCAGTGCTGGAAATATATCCTAAGGTGTAGATATAATACACAGTTTAAATACAACAGCTTATTTAATCCACTATGGAATAATGAACGGATAATACAAATTTAAAAATAGTATGTCTTATAATATCAGTTTATGATTAAAATATGCGTGTGTACTGCTTTATATCTACAAAGTAGTGCAAGTGTGATTATCTATATAGTAGGTAAACACAGGGTTATTTACTGTTGTACTCAAAAAGGAATGGTTGGAACTAATTTTCTGTCAAATCCATTTTTTTTTCATCAATATACGAACGTATTTAAAGTACAATGGAATCCAAGAAATCCAGATCTGTCTATAAGAGAGGGGCAACCAAAAGATTCCAGCTGAAATCAGCACCTAAGCTTTACCTCGCTACAGGATGAGGTCCGTAAGAAAGACCTATGATGAGAACTACTTCCTATTGATATCAACAATCAAAGCTGTATGCCAGACACATGCCACTGGTAGAATTTTAGGCTGAAGGTAGGGGAGAAGGTCTTTTCCTTTCTGCAGTTCCCATATCCATGGAATTACATTTATTTCTTAGTTATAACTGCACTATACTTTATTAGCCACCTTCTTCCTTTACATTATTGGATGTAAGCCATAAGGAGTTAGTGCAGATTTTACAGTTGGAAAACCCTAGCATTCACAAAGTAAAAAGCTCTTATAGGTAAACGAAACCATCATGAGAGATGCACATCTTTGTCAGCCACCTTTTCACACTACAGCTGTATTTATCCAGGCTGGTACTCCAGACTACTTCTACAGTCAAGGAACAGAGACAATCTTTTTTAAAAGACTGTTCATCTTAAAAAATAAGGAATGTCCAGACTCATTGTGTTGTGTTGACTGCCTAGATGAATCAGGACACCTAGGCCAAAAGAAGCACTTCAATCCCTTTAATGCCACACCACACTGAATCCATACAAGAGCAGCATACAAACCTATATTAAAACCATTTGTGAAACTAATTTCTGCATTCCCAATGGCTTTGACTAACATTTTATAAGTAAATTGAGCTAAAGGAATCTCTAAAAAGAACCAGTCAAAACATACTAAAACATTGTGGAATAATTTACAAAATTTTAATGATGTGATATATCATTTGTGAACATAACAACTTTTTTCATTAGCTTTTTGGGGTGTATTCCAACATTAATTCATGCTCTAAACCTCACTGCACTGTAGAAGATTGAGCCCTACATCTATGAAGTATATTTGGCAACACTAAAAGACTTTCTGCATTTAGTTTATATTTTAAATATACAGTTTACATGGTATAAGGTGAATGAATTAATTGAATGGAAGTTATCCTTGGTTGACATTCTAGATACCTTTCAGTTTATATGCTAAAGCTGTCCTAATTTTTCAGCAATAAAACTGTTCTGCCTTAAATCCTGCTATCAGAACTATATAGCATTGAGTGGCTTTAGAACATACCAGTTTTTAATTGTGAGTAGCCATGTTCTTGCTTACATTCTCTGATTTCAAATTAGAAAAGAGTAATAGAAATATTTTCATCAGAAGACAGATTTCACTGAGTATTTCACTGAAATTAAGGTAGCTGACAGCTGCAAATGTGATACAAAAATAAGGAACCTGGAGTGTCTAACTTTTGCAACAGCACAATCTCCACAGCCCATTTCTCTGAACCTTTTGCCTGACAAAGTACATGCTTTCTACAACTCACAGAAACTTTTAACAAAGTGGATTTCAACTCAAAAGCGTAAGTAGATTTTACCTTTCAGTTTCTGACAGACCTAACGGAAACCTTTCAAATTGGAAGACTACATCCTGACATGATACAATAATAGAAGATTGCATTTTTAAACCAATGCAATTAATTTGAGAATGTCTAGACTGAGCTCTTGAATCTGGCAAACTTCACTCATGCTACAATATGTAAACATATATGTATTTAGTATAGTTCCATTTTATTTCTCCAGGAGCCCTTTTTCCAAGCGTAAAATAAGAATGTTATTTCTTCCTCTATTTGCCTGTCTCATGGGCTAACATTGTGCATTATTTGTAACAAAATAAATGGATACTTCAATCTCTAATCTTTTAATATTAACTATAGTTCAAATAATACACCCTCAAAATCCTATGACCTTCTAATCTTTTGAAAGCTAGTACTAAGACAGCTTCCTGATGCTTTAAAGCACTTTTCCTAAATTCTCCTGTGCTGAAAAGTCTAACCATATTGGAAGAACATTCATAGTACAGGGATTCCAAAAACGTATCTGCTGCATCTGATCCAAATTAAATCAAATTCAACCTCATTATAGCTTTAAAGTCTGAATGTGATGATAGCTGTTATCATTATTTAAATTACAGTCAAGACAACAGCATGAAAATCTTGATCCTGATGAAACCAATAGGAAAGCTCACATAATCAATGGAGAAAGCTGACACACAAGGTTGTCTGCATTAAGATACTTCTTATTCAAGGCAGAGCAAGAGATCAGAGCTACACTGAACAGCTTTTCTTTTAGATGTAACAGTCCCTCAGACCTGCCATGTTAGAATAATTTGATAAAGAAAATGGTTAAATTAATTTTTATCCTTTGCTCTTGCTTTCCAGGTCCTGAGAGTTTTGACAAATTTTAACCACCTACTCTAGAACAAATAAGGACCGTACCACTAATTTAGTGTGTAATGGAAACGGAACTATCCATTTACAAATCTTGAAAGAAATACTGTGGTAAAGCCATTTAGCTAAAGCAACAGGGTTTTCTTTAGTTTGGGGGTTTGTTGTGGTTTTTTTGTTTGTTGGTTGTTTTTTTTTTTCTGTGTTTTTTTTGCTTGTTTGTTTTGGTTTCATTTTTGTTTGTTTCTTTTTTGTTTGTTTGCTTACTTTTAGTTTAGTTTTCATTGTGGTTGTTGTTTTTCTTTTATAGATACATACTTTTGGAGCAAGAGCCTTCTCAGTTAAACTGCAGTTGCCTACTCTAAATTTACTGAGTTTGATGAGAGCAAACACAAAGTCTATGTTACCGCTGGCACCATCAATCAAAGTGCTAGGCAGTAAAAGTTTGCATCTTAAGCTTCTTGATTGAGAATTCTTGATGTGCTTGCTTACTGAGATGTGCAATGCATGCTGATGCACTTGTGGAAGAGGAAAAGTAGTGTGATAAGCCAATGATTTATTTTCTCTGAGATCAACAAAATATAGAAAACTGTGACAAATGACATCCCTAGTGGGACTGTGAAACATTTTATTAAAAAGTCAAAGGCCTGATTACCTTATCTCCTGTAATTTATCACTCTTTTCAAGACTTATAATCTTTGCAAGACAATCTCAGAGGTTTAAAAAATTTCTGTACATTAGCCCTGTAAACCTGAAATAGTACTTGTACCACATGTAAGGTTATTCTAAAATCAGGAGTAGTGAGTGCAAGTGAAAAACAACCATGTTGAAAAGATTTTATCCTTAGAGGAAAACAGGTATCAGAAGTACCATTTACTTGTATAACATCTTTACGCACAACTATTGGGAGCAATATGAATATATTCGGGGTTTTTTAATATATGTCTACCATATCGCCCAGTAAATATGCTTAATAGTGTGGAAACTGAAAAAGCACCAATGTGATCTGGTAGATATAAGAACAATAGGAGTGCAAGAACTGAAGATATTTCTTAAAGAGAAAAATCTAACAATTGTTTAATTATTATTAGAGATAAGGACTTACTGGTTGTCCTGGATAGAAATTTTTTTCCCCTGCAGTATAAAGCCACACAGATGTAAAAGGAGTACCACAAAACATACAATATCTCAAGCCCAAAAATCTGGGTGGTTTTATTGTCCCTGCCAGAATGCCGACTGTACTACAGACTTGAAAACATCAGCTTTATTTCCCTGTCATGCAGATGTGTGTTTTCATAGGTAAAAGACAGTTGTTTGGGGGTTTTGACTGAACTTCTCTGAAAGTCATGTTGTCCAATAATCTTCAAAAAAATATATTTTTGTAACTTAAAAATAAATAATAATAATTTTCCTTTTTCAAACTGTAATATGCAGAGGCATAAAAATTAGCCATCTATATCTTAAATTATAAAATCATTGAGTGCTCTCTCCTACAAAAAACTTGGAATTATTACTGAATACTACCACAATAATTTCCTTTCATCGATGGAACAAAACCGGCAGACAATAAAATGCATTTTACTCTCAAAACAGTGCGGTATTTGAGCACAGAGATTGACTAATTTATTGACGGGGATATGGAATTATTCAAATCAAAGGTACCACACTTTTTAAAGGTATTATCCTAAAAATAAATCCAAGAAACAATAATGTGTAATTTCTCAAAAGGCACTGTAGAATTAATTAACATGGAAAACCATTGGCAGGTTCTTCCCTTATTAGTTTAGAAGCTGCTTTGTAGAAATTAGCTATCTGTAAAGTAATAATATTTTTTTGAAAAGTAACTGAACCTTCTCCTGAGAGCATCATATTACTACATGCTAAGTTAAACATATATTTTTAATTTTTAAGATATCAGAGACCACGTTCTTATATTTCTGGTGATCAAGCAACGAAAATTATTCTGTTTAACTTCAAATGATGTTTCAACCACATTGTTTTCCATAGTGCTGTTACCTTCCATCTTCAGAGAATCATAGAATCATTAAGGTTGGAAAAGGCATTCAAGATCATCAAGTACAACTGTCAGCCCTACAGCCCCTTGACCACTAAACCATCTCTCAAAGCTCCACATCTACCTGTTTTTTAAACACCTCCAGGGATGGTGCCTCCACCACCTCCCTGGGCAGCCTGTTCCAATGCCTCACCACTCTTTCTGTGAAGAAATTTTTCCTAATATCCAATCTGAATCTCCCCTGGCACAGCTTAACCCCATTTCCTTTTGTCTTATTGCTGGTCACCAGGGAGAAGAGGCCAACACACACCTCACTACAACCTCCTTTCAGGTAGTTGTAGAGGGCGATGAGGTGTCCCCTCAGCCTCCTCTCCTCCAGGCTGAACAGCCCCACCTCCCTCAGCCTCTCCTCATAAGGCCGGTTCTCAAGACCTCTAACCAGCCAAGTTGCCCTTCTCTGCACCCTCTCCAGCACCTCAATGTCCTTCCTATACTGCAGTGCCCAACACTGCACACGGTACTCGAGGTGTGGCCTCACCAAGGCCGGGTAGAGGGGCTGGATCACCTCTCTGGTCCTGCTGGTCACAGTATTCCTGATGCAGGCCAGGATGGTGTTGGCCTTCTTGGCCACCTGGGCACACTGCTGGCTCACATTCAGCTGGCTGTAACTCAACACCCCCAGGTCCCTCTCTGCTGGGCAGCTCTCCAGCCACTCCTCCCCAAGCCTGTAGCGCTGCTGGGGGTTGTGGCCAAAGTGCAGAGCCCGACATTTGGCCTTGTTGAACCTCATACAACTGACATTTGGCCTTGGCCCATTAATCAAGCCAGTCTAGATCCCTCTGCAGAGCCTCCCTGCCCTCAAGCAGATCAACACTCCCACCCAGCTTGGTGTCGTCTGAAAACTTACTAAGGGTGCATTCTATCTTGCTATATTATTGAACTTTATCAACCTGTTCCCATTCCTCACCTGTGCACAGCTATAGAATTTTAAGTGAGCTGATTAGATTACAGGTGTGCATCACTGAAACAGGAGATGCTCAGAAGCCCTGAAGCACAACAAAACATGGCTTTGCCCATTGTTTGAGAACTAGATATAGAGTTTATACAAACTAGAAATGGACTCCCACTGGAAAGCTCTGAAAAGCCTAATTGGAGACAGTTCAATAGGTGTAGAAAAAAAATTACATCTATTCTTTTCAGAAATAAATAGAACATTAAACAGTAGTTCTGATAGTTAATCTCAAATGCACTTACTGCCATGAATAGATTCATTTTTTTTAAAAAGTTTTTTTAAAAAGTCCTGTCCTCTTTACCATCAACTCATATTCTTTGGTGTTAACCTCACATTTCTTAAAGCATTTCAGTTTAGTTCTGCTTAAGTTCTGTTGACACAAAAACACAGAGTCAAACATCCTAATTTTCTACTCAGTGTAAACCAAGTTAACTTGAAAATTGTTAAATAGGCACAGCTTATTAATACAAGTGAGAAACAAGCACGCTCTACATTAACACTGGTTGCCTGTAAAGTGTTAACATGCACATGGAATAATCCCCTGGTATTACACAGCTAGTATGCTTTTAATCATATTTTTTAATTGTGTTGCATTCCTATTTTTCTAAAAAATCTTTATGGGGAAAACATGAACTTTATTTTTCTAGCTTGCTCTGAAGTTTCTGGTTCAGACATTAAGAAAAAGCCAGAAACACATTATTATTTAAAGAACATTAATCCCAGACTATAACATCAGAAGACAGTAATAACCATACTTAAATATCTAAAACCAAGCATTTAGAAGCTAATAGGAGTGCAAAACACAAGAAGATAAGTAGATTGTTCTCTGCTCTGCTCTCCGAAAGTCTAAAATGCAGGATAATGTGGTCCCAAGATTCTTCTTAACTCCTACTAAAATCTATGGAAATCAGACACCTACTTAGTTTTTAGCACAGCTGCTAAAGTACAGAACACAGTGCACACAGAAGCTGGACAAAACACACATAAACTGCACTCATTTTTTTTGTGGGAGAGTTCTGCCTCCCTACAGTAATATAAGAAATGACCTGTTAAAAGCTCATAGTGAAGACTAAGGTCAATACAATATTCATCATAGTTTAAAAACACACATTCAGTCATAGAAAATAATTATACTACAATTCACTGGTTTTCATATATGAAAAATAGTATTTACAAGTTTTGTCATTGAAAACCCAGAAGTGACAGAGCACTAATTACAGGCCTTGGTAATGCCCATGGGAAGTAAATTCAGATTTTCCCAAAGAAAAAAGGATAAGCATATATTCATCTTGGTAACGCTATAAAAAAATGCTGTGGAAGGATTTCTACAATTTGTCAGAAAAAAACTGAAAGAGTATTTTCTAAAATTTAAATTAGAAGAGTTAAACAACCACTCAGTTAACTGTTTTATATCTCCAAGTATTATTTTATTTTAATTGACAGTAAAGCAGAACTTAATGTAAATATATTTATTTTGAGCTCTAAGCCATGTATTATATATGAAATGAAAATACAATATAAAACATTTTATTCTGCTAAATACAAAAAAAAAAAATAATTAAGATATCTTTTGGTTATGTGGATAACTTTTACCATGACCATTAGTGTTGTTTTCTAAAACAATGTAGTTTTACCACATACATTTTTATTTGTATTACTGTCAATAGTATACAGTACTGTAGTTTTCTCTCATGGAATGTATTCACTTCTATATTTATATCTTTATAACAATAAGGAGTGAAAGGTTTTTCTTGTTACTTACTCGCTAAAAAAGAAAATTTGAGGTTCAACACCAGATAGATTCAATGAAACAAGCAGACTTCTTAATAAGCTGTTATAACAACAGGTATATCGTATCAACTTCAACTAGCAATTCCCAGTAACTTAAGAGGAATTCTAGCTGTCTTATATAGAGTCATAAGAGCCAAAGGTCAGGAATTTTTAAATGTAACCCAGGTAGTGGGCTAGTCTCTTAAATGAAAAAAAGCAAATGCATGGTTCTAACACAGGACTCTTCCATTGAAGCCCCCGCATTGTTTCACACATCTATTTAACATCACTTTGTCTCAACAAGTTTTATTTGTTTTCTGTTATATAAATACATTTTTTTCACCAACAGTTTATTCTAAAATATTTTTCTTGAAACCTCATCTAAGTTCATATATTTAAAAATGAGATGCAAGAAAGCTCAGAAGCAACAAAAAGTTTCCCAAAACACTCTCCATTTTAAAAGGATATCAATTTCTGTTAGTTTATCTAATTTTAGTTTCATATGCATAAATGTAAGCCCATGACTTGCTTAAAAAAGAATCTTGTGAAGATGGAGTAAAGTACATTATACCTGCTTATATGAAGTACACCAGACAGGAGCTACAGGAACACGGGCACAATGTGTTCAGCATTAGAACAACTTACTGTAGGAACATATGGAAAACAGTCACTTGTGCATGATGTCATTTAGTTCAGCTCATTTTCAGCAGAGCTCTTGCAACTTACAGTACAGTATGTTTGCATGTGTAAATAAGTGTATTAACATTTTAGCTGAGATCAGGAACACACTTTTGAATCCAACATCTCTTATCACCTTTCACATTGCCTTTATTTGTATTGCAGAACAGTCTCAGATAATAAAATATTATCCCTTTCAAATTAAAGTAAACTGACGTGGTATTTCAGAAGCATCTAAATCTTCAGCTACAGTTGACAGGACTAGAGTAGAGTCAGTCTGATATAAATCTCTTGTAACACACATAAATACAAAAACATGCAAATTCCAGGTCTTTAACCACAAAGTGTCTTCTTACAAGTTCAGTTCTGTTGTACTACACTACTTGCTAATCTAGACATGGCCTTCACACTTCAGCAGCAACCCTGATGTTCTCAGTGGAGCTGCTGGCAAAGTCAGAACCCTGATGATAACAGACTGGGCAGACATTGAGGCAACAACTGTGTACGGGCTGTCCAGCCCTGGTAAATCAAAGAGAATCTCTCTTCCTCCCCAACCTACGAGCTTGAGCCTTGGCTGTGGAGAAAGTGTCCCAACAAGTCTAGCAACTCAAAGAGAACAAGTTATCTTCTCCCCTGCAGGCTGGTGTCTCAGCTATTATGTGTGCCATATGGAGTCAGGTCAAAGACAAAGGGAAACATGGGTGCCTGACCCATTATCTGCATGACCACTGAGAGGGCATTAGGAAGATGGGTGATGCTCCTACATGGGCTTCTAGTTCGGAGGTAGGTGAATTGTGAAGAAAAGAAGTGCCCCAAAATCATACATCCAGAAAGGTAACTCCCCCAGATGCAGCAAAAGGTCTGAGGACTCTTCCATTTCTGATTCTGATGAAAGTACTTCTGGTTTGCAATTAGAGGAATTAGGTAATTAATTCTCTGACCAGCAATACAGGGGTTCTGCCTCCAGCCTAGCAGACAAAAAGGAACAACTAGGTTTACTGGACAGGATGGAATAGATTTCCTGACACATGAGACCCCTGGGAGTATAATGCTTTGGTGGACACTACTGGACAGTGTAACCTAATACCATTAGGGTGCAAGAAGGCAGAACCCATCTGGATTTCTGGAGTGACAGGGCATCCCAACTGGTGTCTTGGTTGGAGACTGAGATAAGCCTAACAGGCAGCAAGCAGCAGAAGCACCCTATTTTGGACCTGCCCAGATGTTCTTGGACATCCTTGGCATAGAGTACCCCAGAAAAGGATACTTCAAGCACCCAAAAGGGTATCAGTGGGCCTTTGGAGTAGCCACCATGAACACATAGAAGATTAAATGGCTGTTTACCTTGCCTGGCCTCTCAGATGATCATTATATTGTAGGGGTGCTGTGTGCTGAAGAATAGCAGGTGCCAACCGCTACCCTGATTGTATACTGGCACCAAAACTGTGCTATCCAAGACTCCCTGGTTCCCATCCATGATGGATGATGTCACAACTGATGCAGTCGATGTTTTTACCTCTATTCCTTTAGCAGCAGACTGCAGGCCACAGTTTATTTCCATATGGAGTGGTGTCCAATATGTGGAATTGGTAGCTCCATGGGTGGAAGCACAGGCCTGCCATTTGCTCTCCCTTTGCACAGCTCACTCATCCAACTAGCGACACAGGGGTAAAACTATCTGAGCCCCTATATTGTAGCAGGACATTGCTGCCTGAGTAGAGAACCTTGTTATAAAGGTTTGTCACATAGGCTCTAGTGCCTGAGAACCACACCACCACTGAACATCAGAAAAAGTAACAGGTAGACTAGGTTGCTAGAATTGAACTGGCTCATGTGGGCCTGGACTGGGAATGTAAGAGTGAGCTACTCATAGCTTTGTGGGCCCAAGAAAACATTAGGATATCTAAGAAGATATACAACATACAGATGATTTCATGATCAAGGGCTGACCTTGACTACAAAGGATATCTATGAATGCAAAACACGTTGCCATAATCAAGCAAGCCAATGAGTGCTCAGAAGAAGCAGCAACAAGTAATAATGGGGGGGCTCTCTTCTCAGGGGTACTGAGGGACCCATTTGAAAACAGGACCCACTTGCTAGAGAGGTCTGCAGTTTACCGGGGTCTTGTATCAGAGATGTAACAAACAGGATACACAAACTTGTACGGCCCACCAACTATTATCCTCTCCTACTCTTTCAGATGGGCAGCAGTGATACAGATAGGAGTAACCTGAAGACTATCAGGAAAGACCATAGAGCTCTGGGAGTGGTGGTGAAGGGCTTGGGAGCACAGGTAGTGTTCTCATCAATCCTTCCGGTCAAAGGGAAAGGGCTGGAATGCGCTGACTGAATTGGAAAAGTTAATAAATGGTTACAGGAGTCATGCCAGAGTGAGGGCTTCATCTACATAGACCACAGAACTCACTTTGAAAAACCTGGTCTCTTGAGAGCTGATGGGGTTCATTTGTCAGAGAAAGGGGAGAGAGTCTTTGGCCAGAGGCTGGCCAATTTAGTTAGGAGGGCTTTAAACTAGTGATGCTAGGAGAGGAGACCTTCAACTCATCCCATACCCAGTACATTGAGGACAGAGCCAGTAACATATGGCCTGGGCATGCAGGAGGATTTGCAGGCCAACAGGAAAGTATCTGATCTGCAAATTTTTATCCCTGCCAGCATGATTTTTTCAAAGGGGGACCATCTTAAATGCTTCTATATGAATGCACGGAGCATGGAGAATAAGCAGGAGGAATTGCAGATGCATGCATGCCTACAGGGCTATGATGTTATTGGTATCACTGAGACGTGTTGGGATGACTCCTACAACTGGAGTGTGAGGATGGTTGGGTATAAGCTCTTTAGGAAGGACAGGAAGGGCAGAAGAAGAGGGGTTGTCTCCTGCTACATCAATGACCAGCTGGAGTCTGTTGAGCTCCACCTGGGGATGGAGGAGGAGTTGACTGAAACCTATGGGTCAGGGTTAAAGGGAAGACAGGAACAAGAGATGTCACAGCGGGGATCTGCTACAGGCCACCAGATCAGGATGGCTGAGCAGATGAGGCATTCTACAGGCACATAGGAGCAGCCTCATGCTCACAGGCCCTGGTCTTCATGGGGGATTTCAAACACCCCGATATCCGCTGGAGGGACAACACAGCAAAGCACACGCAACCCAGGAAGTTCCTGGAGTGTATTGATGACAACTTCCTCCTCCAAATGGTAGAGGAACCAACAAGAAAAGGTGCTTTGCTGGACCTTATTCTCACCAACAGAGACAGGTTGGTTGATGATGTAAGACTTCATGGGAGACTAGGCTGTAGTGATCATGACATGGTCGAATTCAGGATCCCAAGGGCAGTGAGGAAGTAGCGAGGTAAGCTCACTACCCTCAACTATAAGAGAGCAGATTTTGGTCTCTTCAAGGATGTTCTTGGTAGTGTACCATGGGACCAAGCCCTGGAGGAAGGAAAGCCCAGGAAAACTGGTCCATATTCAAGGATCACTTCCTCCATGCCCAGGAGCTATGTGTCCCAGTGAAGATAAAGGCAGACAGGAGAGTCAGGAGGCCTGTAAGGATGAGCAAGGAGCTTCTGGACACAGTTAAATGTAAAAACAAGGTATACAGAAAGTGGAAGCAGGGCCAGGTATCCTGGAGGGAGAACAGACAAGTTGTCAGAGAAGCAAGGGATGGGGTAAGGAAAGCCAAAACGCAGATAGAATTGGACCTGGCCAGGGATGTTAAGAATAACAAGAAAGGTTTCTACAGGCATGTCAGCAAGAAGAGGAAGATGAAAGAAACTGTGGACCCCCTTCAGAAAGAAACTGGAAACCTGGCCACGCAGAACACAAAGAAGGCTGAGGTACTCTCAATGATTACTTTGCCTCAGTCTCCACCGCAAAATGGTCTGGTCACACCATCCAACTTAGAGAAGGCAAAGGCATTTAAATAATCTTTATTTCATTTCACTTCCCATCGAAAGTCTCTGGGACATATATTTCCTTCTCACTTTCTCATCTTCCTTTCTACCCTCTTATGTCCTTTCCAAATTATTTCTATCCTGCATGTATGCTTGAAAACACAAGGTGTTTGCCAGGAAACATGCCCTAACTTCAAAACTTAACCGAAGTTATAATGGCTATTCCTTTAAGCCCCCATTAACCAATCCAGTAATTAACCATCTACTTCCATGAGGGCAGGTGTCACTCACCATAAATCAGAGAATGTGTTTTCTTCTTGTTAAAGTAAACATTTACTTTTCTCCTTATGAAAGAAAAAACTTGGCTTTTTTCCATTTAGATAGTGCAATACACTGCAGTACACATAAGGACACTGAAATGTACCATATTTTCATCCTCATAGCTGAATATCCTCCAGCAATTTTTGTTTGGCTACACTAATATTTAAATATCTGTTTTTTGAATAAGTATAGAATCATAGAATCATCCTGGTTGGAAAGGACCTTGAAGATCATCAAGTCCAACCATAACCTAAATCCACCTACCATAACCTAATCTACCCATTCAGTGCTTAAATCATGTCCCTAAGCACTATATCTATAATTCTTTTAAATACTTCCAGGGATGGTGACTCCACCACCTTCCTGGGCAGCCTGTTCCAGTGTCCAACCACTCTTTTGGCAAAGAAATTCTTTCTAATATCTAGTCTAAACCTCCTCTGGTGCAACTTCAGGCCATTTCCTCTCATCCTGTTATTATTCACTGGAGAGAAGAGACCAACTCCCACCTCCCTACAACTTCCTTTCAGGTAGTTTTAGAGAGCAATGAGGTCTCCCCTCAGCCCCCTCTTCTTCAAACTAAACAATCCCAGTTCCCTCAGCCTCTTCACAGGACTTATTCTCCAGACCTTTGACCAGCCTGGTAGCTCTTCTCTGGACACGCTCCAGCAACTCGACATCCTTCTTGTAGTGAGGGGCCCAGAACTGAACACAGTATTCAAGTGTGGCCTCACCAATGCTGAGTACAGGGGCATGATCACCTCTCTACTCCTGCTGGCCACACTATTCTTGATGCAGGCCAGGATGCCATTGGCCTTCTTGGCCACCTGGGCACACCGCTGGCTCATATTAAGTCGGCTGTCAACCAGCACCCCCAGGTCCTTCTCCACTGTGGAGCTTTCCAAGCACTCATCCCCAAACCTGTAGCTTTGCATGGGGTTATTGTGACTGAAATGCAGGACCTGGCACTTGGCCTTGTTAAATCTCATACAATTTGCCTCATCCCATCGATCCAGTCTGTTCAGGTCTCTCTGCAGAGCCCTCCTACCTTCAAGCAAATCGACACTTCCTCCCAGCTTAGTGTCATCTGCGAACTTATTTAGGAAGTACTCAATCCCCTCATCTAGATCATTAATAAAGATATTGAACAGTAATGGACCCAAAACTGAGCCCTGGGGGATGCCACTGGTGACTGGCCACCAACTGGATCCAACCCCATTCACTACAACACTCTGGGCTTGGCCAGCCACCCAGTTTTTTACGCAGTAGAGTTTTTTTACGCATAGTACCTGTCTATGCCACGTGCCTCCAGCTTCTCCAGGAGAATGCTGTGGGAGATGGTGTCAAAGGCCTTACCAAAGTCCAGACACACAACATCCACAGCTCTTCCCTCATCCACCAGATGGGTCACCTGATCGTAGAAGGAGATCAGGTTAGTCAAGCAGGACCTGCCTTTCCTGAATCTGATCAATCACTCCTGAGAAGAACATACCCCTTAAGAAAAGGCATGTCAACAGACTAGGAAGATAATGCACACAAAAATCCTTATTTTCTTTCCATTTCAGGATTTGGAGCTTCATAGGTCTATGAAAGGGATTGGATGGCATGGCAGCTGCAACAGTAAGTAACATTATTTGATGACCTTGAAAATACCTTCCTACCCTATAATCCCATCCCAAAATAATAGGCAGATCTCAGAGTACAAGTGGTAATATGCAAACACCAGCAGAGATACTAAGTATCTAGTATTGTCTCAAAATACAGATGATGGGATTTTTTGTCATTGAATAAAAGATAAAAATAAGCAAAACCTTGAGCAAATAAGAATCCCCAATTTTTACATTAACAACTAAAACCAAATTAAGTAATGTGCACAAATTACATTCTGAAAAATCCTCTAGTGCCAGGGGTGGACACACTCATGCCCTGCAACGAAGTCACTTGACTTGCTTTCCCTGTTATACCATGGAGTTTACACAAAGTTACACCAAACTGCCATTTATAGCACCTGAAACAACTCCCATTCATACACACATTTCATAGCAATGCTAATAAATCCACATTTGAGAACTGCCTTAAATTATCAACATTTTGTTTTTACAGAATTAAATAATTATCACAAACTGGTTACTAAATCTGAGTTACTGTTTTCTCTGTAGAGACTAGAAACAGTGGGGCAGACAGAGATTTAAATCAGATTGCAAAATTTCCTATAATCCTTACTCATGTAGCAAAGGTTACTCAACAAGCTCTGTTTATTATAAAGTATCTCCTCATTCTCAGTTTCATGTTTATTTTGGCAGAGGATCAGAAAACATCAAATCCAGGTAGTTCAACTCTACTTTCCAGAATTTAACCTTTTCACCATGGTCTTCATCGGCCCTCTTCATTATAAAAATCACATCAATTTTCCGCTTGTGATTTTGTAGGAAATAATGCAGTATGAAGCAGAGAACATTTCAGTCTAATAATTCACTCCTAAATTACCAAGTTTTACTAAACAAAGATGCATTTACAGTAATGTTCCATTTATTTACTATAACGAAGAAAGCTAAAAATTAAACAGATCATTAAAAGAGGCATTCCTGGGGCAAGATCTTAACAGAAGATCTTGTCGTTCTTGTGAAGAAACAACTAATCTTCAACTATCAACATATGTTTAACTTCAACTCAAGTAATTAGAATACAATGAACAAAACTGCTTGCATACTTTAATCATACCTGTATATGTAATTATATATTTAATTATATAAATAATTAAACCAGGATCTTATTAAAATTCAGCTATTTCCAGGTTTAACTCTTTTTCTTTTTTTTTTAACTATGGTTCTACTTATATTTATTAATTCAGAAATTCTGGTTTCCCCATAGACTAGTTGTTCTACCCTAACACCAATCTTCAAAGACCTGAGTGGCAGTACATACTGCTCCACAATCCACTCCGCTCCATCAGAGCAAAGCATAAGGCACTATTTGTAACAAGCCCAGCTCTTTCCACCTGCTGAAAATGTTTAGAGGAATTACCTGCGTCAGCCAGTTTAGTTAGACCTCAAAGGCTGTTGCACAACAAAAAGCCTCTGCAATTTTGCTGCCTGTTTAGCAGCTGAATACATTTAAGTCACTTCAAAGAAAGACTGGACAGATACTATTCTGCAAATAAAGTGCACCTGTTAAAAGTGCCTGTACAGAGTAACTTTGCTCTTATTCACACAAGGACTTGTGGATTTCCTAACAATCTGACAATACCATTGCCTGGAGCAGTCACCACTGATGTCTCAACAACAGTACTCCAATTGCAGCTACCACCAGTCAACTGTCATGATAACAGCAACAGGTGGAGCAAAGAAAAATAGCAGAAGACTACTGTAGGCTGTAAGAGTTTCTTAAAAGTGCAAACATTACCAGAGTCACTAAAAATACTCTCAATTAAGGAAAATATATTTTCCCTGTATTATGAAGGACTACTCTACTTAGGTTTTTGTATGAATGCCTCTTAATGTTCAACTTAAAAGATGTTTATTTTATGGGGCTATGGTAAATATTTTAGTATTTATACATCATAAAAGACCACTAGTAGACATCTAATATGCATTTTCAGCAAATTAAAGCAACTACAGAACTAACTTGTTTTAAAATCTAATAGACATTTTTAAAAAGCATTAATCACTGTTAACAGCTATTCAACTACAAGAGCAATACATAACACTTCCATAATCTCTGGGTTAAGAACTGTCCTGGTTTGAACCAGGATGGAGCTAATTTTCCTTTTACTGATTTTTTTTCCCTTCAATAAGCTCCCTTTTAACTAGCAACAAGTGTTCCAGCTAGTGGACTGATAACACTGGAATGTTTCTGTTTCTGCTCAGACGCAAAGGTCAGTTTGTTCTACTCCGTGAATCTGCTGCTACAGATGCTACTGAGAGCATCTGTGACCCCTCCGTAGGGGAGCTGGACTAGACAGACAGCAGAATTGGCCAAACGTATTCCGTTCCATATATATTTATGGTTTCCATAAACGAAATGCTAATCTTTAGAATAAGGCACTAAAGTTAAATGTAAGTGTGCATTCAACTTTACAGTATTCTCATTTTAGATCTTGAATTAATAAATTTAATTTTAAAGGAAAATTATTGACAGAGATACTTTCAGTACTGTCTTGCAAACGAAAGCTTTAAGATAAATTTTATGAAACTGCAAAGAAGCAGAAGCTGACAGTAAAACATCTCACTGTAGAGTATTCAAACATTTCAAGCAAGAAAGTTTCTGTATTTCCCAGAGGTAAATGTGGAAGGCTGACTTTCAGAAAGGCTAATAGCACTCAGTGGCATGCCTTTCTCCTTATATATAAAACATAAGGATGACCAGTTGTGAGGGAGAGAAGACAGACAAATTTTAAGGACACAGACCATTCAGGACTCCACTCTTCCATCACTGTGATGAAATCTGCTTTTAAATCTGTCTCAAAGGAAAACTGACAAGATGCACATGTGCCAATGTATGCTACAAATCCTGGCAATGACACTGAGTATTAAGGGAAGCTGCAGACAAATTAATCTCTTTTGATAACTGTAGGTTTTTGAAATGATAGAGTTTGTACTTTCCTGCACTAATCACCTTAAGGTCTCAAGATACATCCTTAAGTTCATGTTCTCTCAAGAGTTATTCTTCTAAGAGTTTATCTCCTTCTACATCCCTCCTGAAATCTCTAAGGAAATGGGGTTTTATGGATTTCAAATTAAAGTATCAAATTTTATCACAAATTACAGCCCACAGTACTTGATTATATAACTGTAGAAGAGGCACAAGAGATTTCACCAAGTTAGCTCCCAACTTCACTGTTTTCACTTAGTCTTCTGCTTTGCTAAACAAGGAAATGAAGATAAATTAAGAGAACCCAAAAATGTAGAAGCTAGCACTTAATTCATACTCTGGCTGCTTTAATCACTATTACAACACATAACACAGTCTAATTTACAGCAAAAGTACAAATAGTTAGATGAGTTATTAGCCATATACTTTCCACGAAACAGCCTTACTTATACTTCAGTTTGGTAAATCAAAACACCTATAGCTTATATTTGCTAAATGGAACTAGCAGCTATAATACAAGTAGCAATAATTACTCCCAAAACAGCATGTTGAGGTTTTTTCCCCTAAAATTTGCCTGAATCCCAGACTTAGTCAAAATGCTTCTCTAAGGCAAGGGTGGTCCTGATCCAACATTTGAAAGTGACTCAGCATCTTCATATCACCAACAGGCCATGCACCATATATTTCAGAGAACTGAGGGATGACAGTATCTTTGAACCATTTCCCAGGCAGAAGACTGTTTACCCAAGGGTCCTTCCACACTACCGTAGGACATGGTTGGACCTGATAATGACAAGGTTTGTATAAAAGAGTTTATAGCCAAGGGTGGCAATATAATCCGCCCACTAGTGAAAAAACAGCAAACAAACCCTTCTTTTCTACATATACTTGGCTTTATCTTATCAAAGGAAAAGGAGAAATACTAAACAGAATATAATGCAAACAAGTTCTGAAATTATTTGGGTTATTTTTTCTCCTCAACTGGCTATAAATTCAAGACCATAGGCTACCTCAAATTGCTTTAATTCTCATGAGTATTTCCTTCTTTAAAATGGAGAAAAGGGACACTCAAGTTCAAAACTCAGCTACTCATTAAGCAGAAGTGCTTATGCAAGTTTCCTTTCAAAAAAACCTGGAGTAGGACTTTGAACTCAGAGCATCGTTCTCCCACATCTTCTATAAAAAGATAAGCCAAAATAAAATGAATGCTGCAATTCTCATGTCTGTATCTTTCTAATTTGGTTTCATAATTCTTCCCACATCTACCTTTGCTGCTGCCACTTTCTTATGTGCACATTTTCCTTACTTTTGAAAGTGGTCACTCTGCCATTGCTGTCGACATCAGAGAAACCAAAAGCACTGCCAAATAAATCAAAATTTAACACTGTGACTCTCATTACACAATATTTTAAAGTTTTTCTATTAAAAGAGCTAGTTAAATGCAGTCCTAAAAGTCTGCAACATCTTGTTAAGTATTTTGAAAAGACAAAAATGCTTTTGTAGTTATAGCACACAGTAACAAATTGGAATAGCTCCATTCTTTAGAGGGATGTATTGTTTGTTTTTTTAATGTGATGTGACTTGAGGTGGTTCCATTTTCTTAGGTGGCAGAATACTTCACAATCTCCAGAAACTGCTGAGCAGACACTTTTTAAAAAAGCAGAACCACTACAAATTTTTAATAAGCATCTATTTCTGAAAATGTAGACCATGGTCATCATTGCTGGCACTGCTGTCAACATGCTTTGACAGTTTCCTGAATATTTTAAAACCCATTTCTTCACTTCACCATTTGTAAAATTAGTCTGATTGAATTTAGCTTCCTCATATGGTGGTGTGAAAATGAATTAGTGTTTGACAAGCATAGTTATTTATTTTGTTTTGCTTCTTAACATCCTGGTGTAGAGAAGAATCTATCAAAAATCAGTATTTGCTGGCCATTACAAGTTATTTACCATAGAAAAACTGTATTATTGGCAAGTACAGATGTCACTGTGAGGCACAGGTGATACGAAAAATATAGTGGTGGTCATTACAGCTGTCATATCACACAAAATACCTTCCTATCAATTCATTAAATGACACAGAATTGCTCTGAAATATTATGGTCTTACCAAACAAATTTAGACAGTAAAATCTCAATTCTGCAATAAGTTTTATGGAGAGAAATCATTGTGGTCACATAGGACTTACTGCAAGACAGCAATGGAGATGAGTATCCTTAAATACAAATTCCTCATTTCAAATTTCCCACAAGAAATGTAAGCATTTCTGACAACATTGCTGTGTATATTCTTTTTTGTAGTTAGTAATTTTACAGCAATCCATCATTGTGTCTTACCACAATGCAGAAACCCAGCTACAGAAACGAAAGCCTTTTATTTCAGCTCTCAACTCAACTGATCCCCCAGTCCAGGAGCTATTCAGGTTTTGTACACAGGACCTTCAGGAAGTTGTAGTTTTCAAGGGGAACATACTTTTAATGTATTATTACTGTTTTATACAGTGCCAAGATGATGCAGAGCCAGGTTTTTGAGACGTGGTTTTGCCCCCAGTCATACAACTTTCATTTAGTAGTGGAGTCAAATGCACTGCCAGTTAAAACAAAAGTTTAGCCTTCAAAATTAAGCAGAAGCTTTTTTTGTTGCTTAAGCCTCCCAAAAGGGCGATGAAGGGGAGAAAACTGGGTCTGTTAGGGACAAGAACAAGAGGAACGTGCCAGGCCCTGAAAGCAGGTGGTCTAAGGAGGATTGAGTCCCACCAGTGGGCTCTGTTTGTTTCCTGAAATGCCTGTATGCTAATGCACGCAGCATGGGGAATAAGCAGGAAGAGTTAGAGGTCAGTGTGCGGGCTAAGGGTTATGATCTGGTAGCAATAACAGAGACGTGGTGGGACAGGTCACATGACTGGAATGTGGCCATGGATGGTTATGTGCTTTTTAGGAAAGATAGAGCGGGGAAGCGAGGTGGTGGAGTTGCTCTTTATGTGAGAGAGCAACTAGAATGTATTGAGTTTTGTGCAGGGGCTGATGAGGGGCAAGTTGAAAGTCTGTGGGTAAGAATTAAGGGGCAGGCTGGTGTGGGTGATACAGTCGTGGGGGTCTACTACAGACCTCCTGATCAAGGCGAGGAAGTTGATGAGGCTTTCTACAGGCAGCTGAAAGTAGCCTCACAACTGCAGTCCCTAGTCCTCATGGGAGATTTTAACTACCCCGATATCTGCTGGAAGACTCACACAGCCAGCCTTTCACAGTCTAGGAGGTTCCTCCAGTGCATTGATGATAACTTCTTGATGCAAATGGTGGACAAGCCGACTAGAAGAGGAGCGCTGCTGGATCTTGTACTAACCAACAAGGAGGGCCTTGTTGAAGCAGTGGTGGTCAGTGGCAGCCTTGGCTGCAGTGATCACGAGATGGTGGAGTTCAGGATCCTGTGTGGAAGGAACAGAATACCCAGTAGGACCAGAACCCTGGACTTCCACAGGGCAAACTTTGGCCTCCTCAATCAACTGTTAAGGGAAATCCCATGGGACAGGGTGCTAGAAGGTAAAGGGGCTCAAGATAGCTGGTCAACATTCAAGGACCACTTCTTGCAAGCACAGGATCAGAGCATCCCAATGGTTAGGAAATCTAGTAAGGGAGCTAGGAGACCAGCATGGTTAAAAAAGGAACTGCTGGGCAAACTTAAGTGGAAAAGGAAAATCTACAGATCATGGAAGGAGGGGCTGGTCACTTGGGAGGAATATAGGACTGTTGTCAGAGGATGTAGGGAGGCAATTAGGAAAGCTAAGGCTTCCTTGGAACTTAACCTCGCAAGTCAGGTTAAGGATAATAGAAAGGGCTTTTTCAAATACATAGCTAACAAAGCTAACACTAGAGGCAATATTGGCCCACTGTTGAATGAGGGGGGAGCCCTGGTGACAGAGGATATAAAGAAGGCTGAGGTGCTGAATGCCTTCTTTGCCTCTGTCTTTACTCCTGCAGGATTTCCCCATGAGCCCCAGATTCATATAGCCCCAGAAGTAGTCAAGATAGATGAGGAGTTTGACATAGTAGATGAGGATTGGGTTAGGGATCAGTTGAGTAATCTGGACATCCATAAATCGATGGGTCCAGATGGAATGCATCCAAGGGTGCTGAGGGAGCTGGCGGAGGTCATTGCTAGGCCACTCTCCATCATCTTCGGTAAGTCATGGGTAACAGGAGAGGTGCCTGAGGACTGGAGGACAGCAAATGTCACACCAGTCTACAAGAAGGGCAAGAAGGAGGACCCGGGTAACTATAGACCGGTCAGCCTCACCTCCATCCCTGGAAAGGTGATGGAACAACTTGTTCTTGTCTCTATCTCTAGGCATATCAAGGACATGGGGGTCATCAAGAGCAGTCAGCATGGTTTTATCAAGGGTAAATCATGTTTGACTAACCTCATAGCCTTCTATGAGGAGATTACTAGGTGGATAGATGATGGTAGAGCGGTAGATGTGGTTTATCTTGATTTCAGTAAGGCATTTGACACCGTCTCCCACAGCATCCTTGTAGATAAGTTGATCAGGTATGGGTTTGGTGATCAGGTAGTGAGGTGGATCAGGAACTGGTTGATGGGAAGGAGTCAGAGAGTTGTAGTCAATGGGGCAGAATCTGGTTGGAGGTCTGTGACTAGTGGAGTCCCTCAGGGGTCGGTACTGGGACCGATGTTGTTCAACATCTTCATCAACGACCTGGATGAGGGTATAGAATGTACCCTCAGCAAGTTTGCTGATGACACTAAGCTGGGAGGAGTGGCTGACACACCAGAAGGCTGTGCTGCCATTCAGAGAGACTTAGACAGGCTGGAGAGTTGGGCGGGGAGAAACATGATGAAATTCAACAGGGGGAAGTGTAGAGTTGTGCATTTGGGGAAGAACAACACGATATCCCAGTATAGGTTGGGGGCTGACCTGCTGGAGATGAAAGAGACCTGGGGGTCCTGGTAGACAGGAGGATGACCATGAGCCAGCAATGTGCCCTTGTGGCCAAGAAGGCCAATGGCATCCTGGGGTGCATTAGAAAGGGTGTGGTTAGTAGGTCAAGAGAGGTTCTCCTCCCCCTCTATTCTGCATTGGTGAGGCCGCATCTGGAGTATTGTGTCCAGTTCTGGGCCCCTCAGTTCAAGAAGGACAGGCAACTGCTTGAAAGAGTCCAGCGCAGAGCCACAAAGATGATTAAGGGAGTGGAACATCTCCCTTATGAGGAAAGGCTGAGGGAGCTGGGTCTCTTTAGCTTGGAAAAAAGGAGGCTGAGGGGTGACCTCATCAATGTTTACAAATATGTAAGGGGTGAGTGTCAGGGAGATGGAGTTAGGCTCTTCTCAGTGATGACCAGTGATAGGACAAGGGGTAATGGGAGTAAATTGGAGCATAGGAGGTTCAAGGTGAATATCAGAAAAACTTTTTTACTGTGAGAGTGACAGAGCACTGGAACAGGCTGCCCAGGGAGGTTGTGGAGTCTCCTTCACTGGAGACATTCAAAACCCGCCTGGATGCGTTCCTGTGTGATGTGCTCTAGGTGACCCTGCTCTGGCAGGGGGGGTTGGACTAGATGATCTTTCGAGGTCCCTTCCAACCCCTATGATTCTATGATTCTATGATTCAAAAGGGTGATCTCAGGCATAACATGATACCCTCATTTTCTGTTTGTGTTTTGTTTAAAAAGCATCATACCACTGTTCTTGAGTCAGACACCTGCATTCAAAATACATGAATGGACACAGCATTTCTGGTTCCCACTGCAGACACTGCAGTGGGTCAATCTGGGATGGGGTGCAAACACCCCAGATATCTCTGTAGTAGGATCATTCTTCTCTGGAAGACCTAAGTACTTGTTGCTTGTGGTGCCAGGTCATCAAAGGAGGAAGACAAGGTCGTATCTTGAAGTCTGAGATACAACTGCTTCAGCAACTCCCAAAGGTCAATCATTTTCACTGCAGCACCATAAACCCTTTCCTTGGAAAGGTAGAAAAATAATTATTTACCGAGGCAAACATATTGTCTGCTTCAGTAGAAGTGCACCACTGCCTGTTTTGGGTTTTTTTTGTTTGTTTATGTTTAAGATTATAATTAAAGATATTTAAACTGATTAATTTATCTTTTTGTTTTTTCTTTGTCTGTGATTGAAAATAGGAACTGCACATGCAATGCAAGGAAAGCTGCTTTTCCAGTCTCATTTCTAACCTATGACCTTTTCCCAATTACTGTTTCAATTAAATATGATGTACCTAAGTTGGGCATTCAAATAAATGTAATGTAATGAAATGCTGGGTTACTCATTATGTTAACCTCATTAGCATGAGATTAATGTAGTGATAAATAGTTTGAACTGTCTTTAACTGATGACAAACTGAAAATAGAACAGTAAAGAACTCCCATCACTAATTTAAACGATAAACCCATTTCAGATTTCTAATTAATTTAATGAAATATGAAAGCTGTATCTAACCTTCAGTTAACTAAAACTGCATTTCCCTAACCTCATTTAAAATACAATTCTAGATTTTCTTAGTATCAAGCAAATGATGTTACATTTACATGTTATCTACAGTAATAAATCTCCTTGTTTTCTCATATACTACACATAATGAATCAGTTCTCTGAAATGATGTAACGTGATGAAGGAGTATGTATTATCCACCACTTCACCTGTAGACAGAAGAGATATCTGGAATTCTGATCTACAAGGACTAGAAAGGGGAAACGACTCCTGCAATCAAGAGAGAAGAAAAGTTCATTATGGAATCCACATATGTTCTTCTAAATCCAATGACAAATAGCCCAACATATCGGACGGAGCCAGAGACGACCATTACTAGATGGAGAGCATAAATGCAAAAATTTCCTTAAGGTGAATCCTCAAAGTAGATAGCTTCTAATACGGAATACATTGACAGAGAAATCTTCAATGGTTTAGTCCCATTGCATTCTTCTTGCACAATACAAGTAGCTTTGTTTTTCACTGTTCGTACCTTAATTATGTCTAACCTCCATCTGCTCTCTTCCAGTTTTGATCCATTACCTCTTGTCCTTTCACTACAAGCCCTTGTAAAAAGTCCCTCCACAGCTTTCCTGTAGGCCCCCTTCAGGTATTGGAAGGCTGCTATGAGGTCTGCCTGAAGCTTTCTCTTCTCCAGGCTGAACAGCCCCAACTACCTCAGCCTGTCTTCATAGGAGGGGTTCTCCAGCCCTCAGATCATCTTCGTGACCCTCCTCTGCATTTTGCCTAGGAGCTTCATGTCCTTCTTATGTTGGGGGCTCCAACATAAGAACTGGACACAGTACTCCAGGGGGGTGTCATGATCCAATATTCAGATACGTGGCAATTTTTTATCATCTTGCCAGAACAAAGCAAATGTGCACAAACAGACACTGGCGCTGGTGTGCGGTCTTACGAGGTAAGGGTCAGAACCCCCTTGCTTTCTAACACTCCTCACTGCAGTGGGAGGCTGGGGTGGCTGGACTCTGCCTTCCCTCTCCTGGTATAAGCCACACAGCAGCTGCACCCGTTTGTCTGGCAGGACCTGTGAAATGGTTTAAAGGTGATCCCAAATGGTGAAATTGAGACACAAACGAGGTCAGATGTCACATGCACACTGAACTTTATTGGAGTTACACAGCAAAGTCCCTAGAGCAGATAGGACAGGGAGCATCACAAATGAAACTGCAATATTAACTATATAAAGGTGTTCTCTTTTCTCCTCAAATGTATGTGGATGAGTTTGATGCTAAGAAAACTTCCCTGCTTGTACAAGGTTTTCCTTCACATTTTGAGCTGGCCTCAAGATGCTACTTGCAGCACTCCAAGTGGCAGGGTTAGATGTCTTAATTATCACTTCCATTAAATCACATCAAGTTCTGCTGAGAGATCTAGATCCTTGCCAGTAATGCAATCAGCAGCTTCATTCCTACAAGTTCCCAAAATAAAAAGCAGAGCTGGACTGACCTATATAGTGAATGAAGGGGCATTTATTTAATTTTGAAATCATGTTAGCCCTTTCATTTAAAGGCCAGATCTGAGACTGACAGCTGAGTCAGGGGTAAGAAGGCACAAAAGGTTATGGATTCTGCCAATACATGCATGAAACAGAAAAGCCAGAAAGCCATAAACCTTCACAGACTATAAATACTTCTTTAAAGATTTCTGTAGTGTGATCCCAGGGAAAAAAAAAAAAAAAAAAAGCAAGCCAACTATAATTGAATGCATCTATTAAACACCATGAGGTAGATTGGGAACTGGTTTAAGGACAAAGCTCAGAGGGTTGTGGTAAGTGAGGCATAGTCTAGTTGGACATCTGTGTCCAGTGGGGTTCCCCAGGGGTTGGTACTGGGTCTGGCCCTATTCGACATATTCATTAATGACCTGGTGTCATGGTTTAATACTGGGCCGGCAATTAAACGAAAGACAAATTGCTCTCTGTCAACCCTCCTCCCTCCCCTTATAGGGAAAAGAGGGAATAAAGGAGAGAGACTCTTACGGATCAGAAACTAAGCTACACAGCTTTAATGAGACGGTAACAAGGAAAAGGGAAAGTAATGAAATATATACAAATATACACTCCCCCTCCACCCCCCAATAATGCTCATGTCATCACCAAGACTGCAGGGCCTGCAAAAGTCCTGGACTCAACTCCTGAAGTCAGTGGCAGATGGGAGCTGGGATGCAGGAACACTGGGGTGCAGGAACACAGGTTGGGATCAAAGGCAGATGAATGGATGGAATCCTCCCAGGACACTGCTCGGGAGGGCAGACTTCAGCCTCTTTAGGGATCTGCTTGAGAGAGTGTCATGGGACATCATCCTGGAGGGTAGAGTGGCCCATGAAAGCTGGCTGATATTTAAGGATCACCTTCTCCAGGCCCAAGAGTGATGCATCCCAACTAAGAGAAAGTCAGGTAAAAATTCCAGGAGACTGGTATGGATGAGCAAGCAGTTCCCAGAAAAACTCAAAGTACAGAGGGTGGAAGCTAGGACAGGTACCCTGGGAGGATTACAGAGAGGTTGTCTGAGCAGCTAGGGATCAGGTTAGGAAAGCCAAATCCCAGACAGAATTAAAACTTGCTAGGGATGCAAAGAACAATAAGAAAAGCTTCTATATTTATGTTGGGGGAAAAAGGACAACCAAGGAAAACGTAGACCCTCTCCTGAACGAAATGGGGGACCTAGTTATGCAGGATATTGAGAAGGCTGAGGTTTTCAATGACTTCTTTGCATCAGTCTTCACTGTCAAGAAGTCCCACCTAATCATGAAGGTGACAGCAGGTGAAAGCAGGGACTGAAAGAATTAAGTACCCCCCACTGCAGGAGAAGAATAGGTTCATGACCATCTAAAGAACCTGAAGGTGTACAAGTTTATGGGACATGATGAGATCAATCCATAGATCCTGAGGCAGCTGGCAGATGCAGTTGCTAAGCCTCTGTCCATCATATTTAAGAGGTCATGGCAGTCTGGTGAGATTCCCTCTGACTGAAAAAAAGGTAATATAACCCCTATTTTTAAAAAGGGGAAAAAGGAAAAACGAGGGAACTACAAGCCAGTTAGTCTCACCCCTGTGCCCATCAAGATCATGGAGCAGATCCTCCTCAAACTATGCTAAGGCACATGGAAAACAAGGAGGTGACTGGTGACAGCCAACATAGCTTCACTAAGGGCAAATCATGCCTGACCAGTTTGGAGGCCTTCTACAATGGGGCTACAGGCAGGTGGTGGATAGCAGAAGAGAAACTGACATCATCTACCTGGATTTGTGCAAGGCATTTGACACTGTCCCACACGACATCCTGGTCTCCAAACTGACAAGACATGGATTTGGCAGATGGACCACTCAGTAGATAAGTAATTGGCTGGATGGCTGCACCCAGAGAGTTGTGGTCAATGTTTCAGTATCCAAGTGGAAGCAAGGGATGAGTGGTGTTCTCCAGGGGTCAGTATTGGGACGGATGCTGTTTAACATCTTTGCTAGTGACATGGACAGTGGGATTGAGTGTATCCTCAGCCAGTTTGCTGACGATACCAAGCTGTGTGGTGGGGTTGACACCCTAGTGGGAAGGGATGCCATCCAGAGGGACCTTGAGAGGTTGGAGAGGTGGGCCAATGCCAACCCCACAAAGGTCAACAAGGCCAAGTGCAAGGTCATTCACCTGGGTCAGCACAATCCCAGGCACAAATACAGGCTGTGGGGAGAATGGCTAGAGAGCAGCCCTGAGGAGAAGGACTTGGGGCTGGTAGTAGAAGAGAAGTTCAACATGAGCCACAAGTGTGCGCTCCTAGCCCAGAAGTCCAACTGCACCCTGGGCTGCATCAAGAGAGGCATAGCCAGAAGGTTGGGAGAGGTGATTCTGCCCCTCTACTCTGCTCTGGTGAGACTGCAACTGGAATACTGCATACAACGCTAGAGCCCTCAGCACAGGAAAGGCATGGACCTGTTGGCAAGGGTTGAGAGGAAGACTGCAAAGATGATCCGAGGGCTGGAGCACCTCTGCTATGAATACAGGGTGAGAGAGTTGGGGCTACTCAGACTGGAGAAGAGAAGGCTCTGGGGAGATCTCATAGAAGCCTTCCAGTGTCTGGAGGGGGCCTACAAGAAAGCTGGGAAGGGACTTTTTAGTAGGGCATGTAGTGAGAGGACAAGGGGTAATGGATTAAAACTTGAAGAGGGGAGATTTAGATTAGATGTTAGGAGGATATTCTTCACTATGAGGCTAGTGAGACACTGGAAAAGTTTGACTAAGGAAGTTGTGGAAGCCCCATCCCTGGAAGTATTCAAGGACAGGTTGGATGGGGCTCTGAGCAACCTGATCTAGTGGGAGGTTTCCCTGCCAATGCAAGGGGATTGGAATTATATGATCTTTAAAGTCCCTTCCAACCCTAGCAATTCTATGATTCTATGGTCATAGATAAAGGATAAGGAACTACTGAAAAGAGTCCAGAGCAGGACCACAAAGATTATTAGGGGAATGGAGCTTCTGCCCTTTGAGGAAAGCCTGAGACAGCTGGATCTGTTTAGCCTGGAGAAGAATAGACTGAGGTGGGATCTCATAAATGGTTATAAATATCTAAGGGGGGGCTGTCAGGAGGATGGGTCCAGTCTCTTTTCCACAGTGTCCAATGACAGGACAAGGAGCAATGAGCACAAGCTGAAGCATGGGAGGTTTAAGTTAAACATAAGGAAAAACTTTACTGTGAGAGTAACAGCATACTGGAACAGGCTGCCCAGAGATGTTGTGGAGTCTCTTTCTCTGGAGACATTGAAAACCAGTCTGGACATGTTCCTGTGTGATATATTGTAGATGATCCTACTCTAGCATGGGGTTTGGACTAGATGATCTTGAGTTCTTCCAACCCTGATGACACTATGACTCTATGACTATAAATTGCAAATTGTGAAATAACATACAGCCACAGGTGTATCTCTTTAACTAAAATGATATAAATCCTTCTTTTTAGAATTTAGTTTGTTAATCCCAGAGTTGAAATGTCAAACTGATTCATAAAAGACGACAGTCTTAAATTCACTACAGAGACTATATCATTTAATATCAATTTGCACGGAATGGGAACATTGGAAAATAATTCAACACCTAAAAATGTAAATCTAATTGGTCTCAGCTAATTGGATCCATTGCAAAGGAGTCTTCAGACTCCAGTTGGATATGGTGTCTGAACCAAAAGGTTTTAATTGATTAGTCATGATTAAGTCTGACTTAACAATTCTGAGTCTAGCCTAAGACCATCATGTTTTTCTGTTCAGTAAACTTCAGAAAAACATAGGGCTTTTCTCAGGACCATAGAAAACAAAACAAAACCAAACCAAAACCACAAAAAAACTCCAACCAAAATTATTCAACAGATTCTTCACCTACGGTGCTGGTTACAGAGCAAGTTACAGTTTCAGGAAGCTGGCTAAACTAGCATAAAGTTACCCTGTCTTTTTTAGGAAAAAAAAAAAAAAGGATCCCTGTGAGAGTTAGTGCAAAAAATTGAACACCTGTTTTTCCCAATGATACTAAGCGCTGAAGACAAACTGTGTTGGCACTTGGAGCCTGGATAATAATTCTGCTAGCCTTGCATTTGCTACATGTGTCTCACTCATTAAAATAAAGTCTTCACAGCTTCAGATGCCAGGAAAAGTAAACATTTTCATGGTTGGACACATTTCTTCTTCTAGAAGAGGAAATGTATTTTAAAAAGCAGCTGCCAAAGCAACACCTTATTCCATTTTCTTTATGTCTGGATGTTTTGATGAAGCCTGTACATCAAATCTAAACCACTGAGTAGATGATGAACTTATTATTTTATATTGGAAGTGATTTTAAGCCTCTATAAACATACCTTTTGAAACAGCAAAATACATTAGTAATGGTAATTAAAAGGGCTAAATGCTATTTACATCTGACATGTTCCCCATCAATTAGAATGTTGCCAGTAATCACCAAGTGTATTCTAAATACAAGTGTTACAACTCTATAGATGTATGGCATTTGTAAAAGCTTTAACTGTTATAATCCTTCTAAAATATTATTATGATAGCTCATGACTGCATAACACACTGTAAGAGATATTCTCCTGGTTGTAGGTAGTATATTACCTGCAGGAACTGGGTGACAGTAAAAGGGAAAACAATACATAGCTAACTCAATACAACCATAAGGGAGATATTTTTCCTTTCATTCACTAATAATGAGTGAGAACAAATTAGAGGACAATTTCATCATTGATGTCCTAGAATTGCTTTAAGTGGAGACTGAGAAACTACAAGACAAAGTCTTAAACTTCCTCCCATTTATTAACATTCTGTTTTTCTGTATTTCTTCTGAGGACTTGAGTAGTTCTTATGTTTGTGTTTTGTAATTAAGTGATCTTGATGAGACTGCATGACCATGGAATGTTTATATTTGAGAAAGTACGAACTGGAAAACTTCTTCAAATACTCTTATCACAATACCGGAGTTCCATAGACATCAGGGTTTGAAGGTTTTTCCCCCTATTTTTTCAGGGTTCCCATGTAAAGCCTAAACAGTATTGTTCTCTGAGTCCTTGGTTCCAATAATCCGAATTTTAATTAGCCAGGCCAAATAATTCTAATTTGTTGAATCATTGAGAACAAGTTTAAAACAGTCTTTTGCATCCATGGGACAAACCACATCGAATAGCCAAAGCAATGAGCATCTTGACCTTGTAGTCAGAGAAGCAAGTTTCCATTTGTTGGTCAATGCTTTGACTTATTTTAATTTAAGGTTTTCTTCCTCCAAAAAACTGTTATTGAAAACACACATACCCTGTGTAGCTATATTATTATTATCGCAGCTGCAAATGTTAGAAGAATGTAGATATAAAACACAGATATAGGACTTAGAGAAAAACATACAGCATGAAGGCCACTCTCCTACCAAACACAACTTGAACTGCTGCACAAAATTTTACTCATTTGTAAAGTCACCCACTAACATGAAATGGGTTTTGGGAGTGGGCCTAAGGAATCACTTAAACACACAGTTAATATAGGTAACAGTATGATCCAATGCAAAAATTCCTAATGCTATCTGCCAATGGTAACTAAAAGAAGATAATATTTGTCATTCCTTAAATTATTAACTACACTTTAAGTAATAAACACTATAATAAATACATTCAGTAATGTTTACCTGACTTGCTTTCAGCACTTCCACAATTCTCATTACAGCATCCTTACAAGACTATTGGTCAACTCAACCAACTGAGGAACCTCAAAGTCATGCAAAAATGTCTGTAAAAGCCCATGCATTCTTTTATTAGAGATCACATTCTTTAAAAATTAATAAAAACCTCTCTGCAATTTATCTAATTGTATAATTAAAGCACAAAACTCCATTAAATTAACACTAATAAGGACTTCTCATTTGGAAAATTCACTTTATTGTTCTTTGATTTTGTTTGCTCTTATAAACTTTATAAACTGACCTAAATTTTATAGGAGTCTTGCTATACATAGAATTTAAGTAGTTCAGATGCACAATAAAAAAAACAAAGTATATACTCGTATTTCTTAGCTTTACTCCTTTCCTACAGTGCTTCTGAACAACTGAAGTATGTAGATTCAGAACAAGAGCAACCTTTACAATGTCATCATTCCTGTAGAACCCTTTCTCAGAAGCGGGTGACAGACTACTCTTCTGGGCATCTGAAAACCTTAAGAAGACCACTACAGAAACAGTCTGTATGCAATACAGAATATCTGTATGCAATTTTAAAGTGCTTGGTTCTATTTAGCACTTCACTAAAATAAAAAAAAACAACAACAAAAAAAAAAAACCAAAAAAACAAAACCAGAAGAGACAGTAGTGCTTTATTGACAAGTACATAGAAACAAAACTTTTCATATTAATATTTTATTCCTGAGTAGAGATAAAATAATTCTGGCAAACAACTAAAAGAAACCTAATTTAATTACATCTGAATTATATTGAAGTAAAATATGAAAACTTCAATTGATTCATTTAGGCTAGGCATCAGAAAGATTTTAAGGTACTGTTAAAGAACTAGTTAGTTTGAACAAGCATGCGTGACTTCAGAGATACAATCATTGTGCAAAGTGCATACTTTTTGTTAATGGTATTGTTAAAATCCCCTAAGTAGTTGAAGACCAGTAATTTCCCCTTGGGAGATTTTAGTAAAAAGCAATGCAATCATCAAAACTTCAGTACTTGTAACTATACACAGCCACAGCCCAAGAACTTCAGGCATTGGAAGAACCCAAGGTAATCGCATTAACTCTTCCCTTTCCCAATGCTGGTTACTTCAAACACTGTAAAAGCCCTCCATTTGTTTTCAGACTGTAATGGAACCACACCTCACTATAGGTGCAGCTTAACTTTTGTGGCTATGCCTCTCTGTTAAGAGGAAACAAGCATTTTCCAGATCTGATCTCCCATATGGTGAACTGATGGTAGAGGGTTCAAAAGCCAGCAAAGCTGCCATTTCAGTGCAGTCACCGAGGTGGAGGGATCGTGGCTGATCGCACAGTGGGACTCTTTGCTGTGGCGGCAAAACTGCAGCAACCGCAACAAGCGCAGAGAGAGGGGGAGGATGCCTACTTGGCCTGAGCAGGAAGTGGCAGCTCCTGACCAATAGGGGACAGCTCTGCCTCAGTGTGGGTGGAGAACAGGCTGACAGCGGCCAAAGCCCTGTCACGTACAAGTACAGCCCTTAGGGAGTGCGAGTGACCCAGGAGTGTGGCAAACAGGGCAGGCAAGCAGGGTGTGGCACGTCAAAAGGGTGTGGTGCAGCAGCTTGTGCGGCAGTTCATGTGAGCAGGGTGTGCGGAGGGAGCGCAGACCCTCTCTTGGCTCCAGAGGTATCTTAACTAGTGGTTGCTGCCCTCCCAGAAGAGTGTTAGCTATGGCTTCCACTCGGGCAAAGGTCATTGCCAGGAGGAATGTGGCGACCCCAAAGGAGGTCCCATGTAGCCATACTGCTGTCCAGGTATCCAGCTGCAGGGAGTGGCTATCCTGCTGTCCATACTGGGGATGGCAGAGAGACTAGGTGTGTGAAGTGCAGGCAGATAAAGAAATTATTTACTCAGCATGGCTGCAGAGCTGAAGGAGGAGGTGGAAAGGCCAAAGAGTATCAGGGAGTGTGAGAGGGAGATAGACCATTGATGTAATGACTTAGCCTCCCTGAAACAAGGCCCTGAAATAGTCAGGTGGGGCTCACGACATGGAGCACTCCCTGTCCTTTCTCTACCTGGCCAAGTGTGAAAACTTATAGGATAGGGAGCAATGGTGACAAGTTCCTGGACAGTGCAAGCTGCATGGTAGGTGGGTCCCTCAAGTAACTGTTCCACCTCCTCAGGTGACCTTACAAAATAGATATGATGCTCTGCAAGGAGAACTGAATAGCGATAAAGATGATGGCTCAAAAAAACTTGGAGGTGCCACCAAGGCAGAGTCAGACCATGCCTTGCATCAAAACCACCTCGGTTAAGAAAAAAAAACAGCTCCTTGACATAGATGACTCACTTCTAAAGGGAGCGGAAGGCCCTATATACAGGCCAGACCCACTTCTTAGGGAAGTCAGCTGCCTCCCCAAGGCCAGAATTAAGGCTGTATGGAGAAAACTGCCTACCTTAGTTCAGCCCTCTGATTACTACCCATTACTGATATTTCAGTTAGGCAGTGATGAGGTAGCTACCAGAAGTCCAAGGGCAATGAAGAGAGACTTCAGGGCCCTGGGACAGCTGGTTAAAGGATCAGGAGCACTAGTAGTGTTCTTGTCTATCCCACCAGTTGCAGGGATTGATGAGGGGATAAAGAGGAAGAACCAGCAGATTAACGCCTGGCTCCGAGACTGGTGTAACCAGCAGGATTTTGGTTTCTTTGATCATGGGTTGATCTACAGGACACCAGGAATGCTGGCAAAAGCTGCGGAAAGCCTAACCCAAAGGGGAAGAAGTATCCTGGGACAAGAGGTAGCAGGGCTGTGGGGAATGGACTAGTTCTCCCCACACACAACGGAATGCCTTTCAATCCAGCGAAGTGCCTCTTGCAGCCAAGGACAGACTGAAACAGCCTTGGCGGAAAGACAGATAGCAGGCTCCCCCTGAGAGACTGGGCACTTAGCCACATACTAAAGGAGCACGTTATCTAACGGGAGGCGGGCTGTGCCGGTGGACCCGCTGGACCCACTGAGCCACCTGTCGGAGTGCGGCTGCACGCGGGGGGGCCGGTGCTCGCCCGCGGGGGAATCGTCTCCCCCTCCCCTGCCGCCCGAAGCGGAGCCGGGCACTCGCTGCCTCCCTGCTCGCCGCTCGAAGCGGAGTCTGGATCGCTGCCTGCTGCTGCTCGCCGGTGCCAGGGGAGCCTGCCTGCCGTGATGTCTGCTGTGCTGGGTCTGCCTGCCTGCCGTGGTGTGCCTGTCTGCCATGTCCGCCTGTACCGGCGGGAGGGGTCGCCCCGCCGCCGCGGGCTTGCCCCGCCGCCACTGCTGGTCGCCCAGACGCTGGTTATATCGTCGCTATGGAAAGAGGGTAACTCGCGTACACATAAACACACACACGCATCCACATATACAAATACATATATGGGCTCGAATCCTGCCCTTCCCTCCCATTAATCCTTCCCACCTTTCTTCCGCGGGCAGTGCACTTACTAATACCATAGACCACTGATATATACCTACATTACCATCCCTTGGTCCCTCAATCTGTGTTAACCCTTAATAAACCTCTTAGTGTGTAAGTGAAACACTGGTCTTTGTAAGCGTGGTGGGGGAGCATTCCACTCTACCCTCTAGGGTACGGTCCCACAGTGACCGCGTGGGCGGTCCCTTTTACAAACCTCTCCGCTCCCCCCGGAGGAGGGGAGGAATAAAAGTCGCAGAAGCATCCTGACATCCGTTAGCCTTTAATATCGGTCCGCGACAAGGGCTCATTGAAAGAGCTTTAATACAGATTTGAAAGGGGATAGGGATGAAACCAGGCTTACTAGAGAGGAGTCTAGGAGCAGCATGCCAGTGCTTGTGGGTAAAAGTGCTAGCAAGGTCTAGCAGTCTGTTGTCTCAGTGGAGGTAAGGGATGGTGATCCATGTGGTAGTGAAGACATGAGGGTTAGTGATAGACTGGTAACTAAGAAAGTGTCTGAGCATGGTCAGGTGGGAATTAGGGCTAGTCCCCCCAGAAAGGTGGCAGGACGATTGTTCCAGCTTAAGTGCATCTACACCAATGCACACATCATGGGCAGCAAACAGGAGGAGCTGGAGGCCATTGTACAGCAAGAAAACTATGATAGAGTTGCCATCACAGAAACATGGAGGGAAGACTCGCACAACTGGAGTGCTGCAATTGATGGCTACCAACTTTTCAGAAGAGATAGGCAAGGAAGGAGGGGTGGTGGGGTGGCCCTCTATGTTAGGAATAGCTTTGAATGCCTAGAACTTAATGATGTGAGTAACAGTGTTGAATGTTAATGGATAAGAATGAAGGGAAAGGCCAATAAGGCAGACATCATGGTGGGAGTTTGTTATAGACCCCCTGATCAGGATGTACAGGTTGATGAAATATTCTGTAAGCAGCTGGGAGAGGTCTTGCAATCACTAGCCCTTGTTCTCCTGGGGGACTTCAACTTCCCAGATGTCTGCTGGAAATACAACACAGCAGAGAGGGAACAGGCCTGGAGGTTCCTGAAGTGTGTGGAAGACAACTTCCTGACACAGGTGGTGAGGGAGGCAACTAGGGAAAGTGCCGTGGTGGACCTACTGGTTGTTAACAGAGGAGGTCTTATGGGGGATGTGAAGGCTGGAGGCCATCTTGGGCAAAGTGATCATGCAGTGATAGGGTTTTCAATTCTTGGAGAAGCAAGTTGGGGAACCAGCAGAACTGCCACCTTGGACTTCCCAGGGAGGTGGTGGAGTCACCATCCCTGGAAGCGTTTAAAAGAAATAGAGATGTGGTACTTACAGACATGATTTAGGCATTGAACTGGTAGATAAAGGTTATGGTGGGTGGATTTAGGTTATGGTTGGACTTGATGATCTTTGAGGTCTTTTCCAACCAGGATGATTCTGTGATTCTGTGACTTCTGGAAGGCATATTTTGGCCTGTTTTGGAGCATGGTTGAGAGTGTCCCTTTGGGAGATAGTCCTGAAGGGCAAAGGAGCCCAGGAAGGCTGGTTGTAATTCAAAGACCAACTCTTAACAGGAGAAGGCCATCCCCAGGTCCCGAAAGATAAGCCGACAGGGAAGAAGACCATCCTGGCTAATAGAGAGCTTTGGCTGGACCTCAGGAACAAAAGGAAAGTTTATGGTCTTTGGAAAAGGGGGTTGGCAACTTATGAGGAATACCAAGATGCAGTGCAGCTATGCAGGCGGAAAATTAGAAGAGCCAAAGCTCAAGCAGAACTCAACTTTGCCACTGTGGTTAAATACAACAGAAGAGGTTTTTTCAGTATATCAATAGGAAAAGGAAGATGAGGGAAAATGAAGGCCCTCTGATTAATAAGGTGGGCACCCTAGTGGTGGAAGACACAGAGAAGTCAGAGTTACTGAATGCCTTCTATGTTTCAGTCTTCACTGCTAAAGCTGTCCCTCTTGAATCCCAGACACTAGTGGTAAGGGGAAAGGTCTGGAGACAGAAGACTTTCCCTCAGTAGAGGAGGACCAGGTTAGAAACCACCTGGTCAAACTGGACATTGATAAATCCAAGGGCCCTGATGGGATGCACCTCTGAGAGCTGAGAGAGCTGGAAGATGTTATTGCTGCGCCACTCTACATCATCTTTGAAAGGTCATGGAGAACAGGAGAGGTGCCTGAGGAAGGCAGGAGGAGGGCCAATGTCCCCCCTGTCTTCAAAAAGGGCAAGAAGGAGGACCCAGGGAACTACAGGACAGTTAGTCTCACCTCTGTCCCTGGGAAGGTGATGGAGCAACTCCTTCTGGATGTCATATCTAAACATGTTGAAGAACAGGAAGTTATTGGGAGTGGTCATCATGGATTTACCAAGACTAAATCATGCTTGACCAATCTGCTGGCCTTCTATGATGACATAACTGGTAGACTGGATGAGGGGAGAGCAGCAGACATCATCTACCTTGACTTCAGCAACGCTTTTGACACTGTCTCCTATAACATCCTCATTAGGAAACTGAAGGAGTGTGGGCTAGACGAGTGGACAGTGAGATGGATTGAGAGCTGGCTGTGTGACAGAACTCAAAGGGTTGTGATTAATGGAGCAGAGTCAAGTTGGAGACCTGTAACCAGCAGTGTTCCCCAGGGGTCAATACTTGGTCCAGCCTTGTTCAACATATTCATCAATGACCTGGACAAGGGGGCAGAGTGTATCCTCAGCAAGTTTGCTGATGATACCAAACTGGGAGGGTTGGCTGACACTCCAGAGGGCTGTGCTCCCATCCAGTGTGACCTGGACAGGCTGGAGAGCTGGGCAGAGAGAAACCTAATGAGGTTCAACTAGGGCAGGTGTAAGGTCCTGCACCTGGGGAGGAAGAACCCCATCCACCAATATAGTTTAGGGGTGGACCTGCTGGAAAGCAGCCCTGAGGACAAGGATCTGGGGGTCCTGGTAGATAGAACATTATCCATGAGCCATCAACATGCCCTTGTCACCAAGAATGCCAGTGGAATCCTGAGTTGCATAAGGAAGTGTGTGGCCAGTAGGTTGAGAGAGGTCATCCTTCCCTTCCACCCTGCCCTGGTGAGGTCACATCTGGAATACTGTGTCCAGTTCTGGGCTCCCCAGTTCAAGAGAGACTGGGAACTACTAGAGAGAGTCCAGCGGAGGGCAACAAAGATGTCTGGGGTATTGGAGCATCTCTCTTATGCAGAAAGGCTGAGAGAGCTGGGACTCTTTAGCCTGGAGAAGAGAAGGCTGAGGGGAGACCTTATTAATGCCTGCAAGTATCTAAAGGGTGGGTGCAGGGAGGATGGAGCCAGACTCTTTTCAGCAGTTCCCAGTGAAAGGACGAGGGGCAATGGGCACAAGCTGGAACATAGGAAGTTCCATTTGAATATGAGGAAAAGCTTCTTTATGGTGAGGGTGACAGAGCACCGGAACAGGCTGCCCAGGGAGGTTGTGGAGTCTCCTTCTCTGGAGATATTCAAGACCTGCCTGGATGCAGTCCTGAGTAATGTGCTCTAGGCAATCCTGCCTTAGCAGTGGAGTTGGACTAGATGATCTCTAGAGGTCCCTTCCAACTGACAATTCTGTGATTCCGTGATTCTGCGACGTTGACCTTGGAGAAGCTAAGCTTTTACATTCCTGTTACCTAACCTGAGCATAAGGGTAAAGAGTTTCCATAGTCCTGTTAATAAAAACATATATACACTTGAAATTATTACATTTAGCCAAATATTTTGGTAGACTTGGGGAATTAAAAGTGCCAGTAAACCTATATGAATTTGTCTCAGTGAAAGGGAGAAAATCCTGCTGAAAATTTTCTCTGCTTCTTGAAACAGATTTTGTACTCTAATACTGTACTAAGTCACAATATAACTTTTTGGGAAGAACGAATGCTTGAAATTAATTACTGATGGTGAAAACACATTAATTTTTATTTGGCTAGCTTGATTCCGTAGTTTATTAAGGGAACCACATAGGGATTTTATTACTTTTGCATAAATATTTGCATGAGTTTTGTTGCTATGTTTATAGCCTGTCTGTTGTTTGCTCCCTTTCCAAACTGTGTATTCCCTGTATCATAGCTACATTATCATTTAATCTTAATTGCATTGTTTTTAAAGTGCTTACTGATGAATATTCTCACAAATCACCATACCTTAGATTGCTAAGAACTGCCTACTAAAATTTTTGAATAAGTAAAACTAATATTTTTTAAAATCTTGCTCATCAGACCAATACTGAAATATCAAGCATTTTTGGGCAACAATTCCAAAAGTGTTTAAAACAATTATTATAATGAAAAAAAACCCAAACCAGTTAATAAACTGAAAGCAAAAAATATCTTGCATCCTCTAAATACTGCTATTATCTCTAGTTTGAGAGTTAGTGATAATTGTATCTTTCCCTCTTCATTCACAGTGAGCAGACTGATGAGCTGAAAACACTGCATTGGCCTTGTTTTAGAATTACCTGCCCTGTGTCCCAAATGTATCCATACATTTCCACTTTCACACATTTCATAACCAAACAGTAGGCTTAGTTAAAAGCCCACCAGGCTCTGCAATCTTGTTTCTAGGTAACCCTTCAAAAAAAGTGCTGGATTGTGGAGTGTGAAAGCAATTTCAATGAAAATAATGCAATACAGCCGTATGAGTCAGGAGAAAATGCATAGTTTGCAAAGATTTGAGGGCCGTGTAGAAGTTTGCTTATGTAACTCTGAATGCTAACAAAGCAGTACATTGAGACACACGTTTATTCTATTTCCTCACATTTGCCAGAATTATTTGTAATTAAAGGATTTTACTAAAATGTCACTTATAACCCCCAAGTAAGCCTCAATCCTCAGACTTCATGCCAAATAGCCAGTTTGTATTTGGACTAGCTGGGTTTAAAGCCTAATCATTACATTCCTTTACAACACAACTACTTAATGATAGTTCAATTGCTTTGTATACACTCTTACATTTGCCATGCTGGTTTAGCCTTATTAAACAATCATTAAAAAGAGATTAATTCTGGAGTATTCTTATGAGGCCTAGAGAATTTAAATAAACACATATTAGTAAGCACAGGAAAAAATATTTTCAGATTTTTCTTAAGCAAACGCAGTAGCAGATTTAGCAATGTTCTGTCTTCCTCCATTTACCTGTAACATTATATGGGACTTGATCTCACCATCATAAAAATATATCAAGTTCACTGTTTTTTTAATATGATTACTGGTATGGCTGACCCAAATCCCACTCCTATTTACAAAATGTATTTGATTAATTTTATTTCTTTTTCTCTCATAGTTTTTCTTAATAGCCTTATACTGCACAAAGTCTTACTCATTTTGAAATGGCCACTGTCACTGCTGTAAACAGACCGTGTGCTGCAAGCAAAGGAGGCAAGAGGACAGGCAAGCAGGAGACTCAGGGCCCAGTTAATCACAAACACCACTGGGAGAGCCATTGGGAGTCCAGGTTTTTAGTATGACACTTCAATCCCTCTGCCCAGAAACTAATCAGGGGCCACCCTTCCAGCTGTGCACTTGACAATAAAGGGAAGTTTTCCAGACAGTAGAATTTAAAAAAAAAAAATCAAAAGCTTATAGTTGTGAAAAAGGAATGTAATTCCTAAGTTTTTCCTCATTTTAGATCTAGCCTAACCACACAGCTGTAAGAGTTCTTTTGGGAGGCTTAGCTGTAGAAAACCTGATTATGCATATTTCAAATAAAACAATGTATTTTACCTAAACACTACTGCTTCTGAGTACATGCCACAATAGAAATGAACACACTGAATGACTGGTATCTGAGGATAGCGAAAGATAAGCAGGGTTTTTTTTCCAGCTCCTTATAGTCACATGGTTCTGCTGAAAGTGACCACAGATGCGTCATTTTCTTTCCCATATCTGGACATAGGTCAGTAAACAGTGTATAATACTTGAGTCTGGACACCTAATTCTTGTTGATTTCAATGTAGGACAACAATCTAAGCCCTTTTAAAAAGGGAATTTTTTTTTTTTTTTAAATATATGTATTAATGCAGTCTAATACTTCTAAAACCTAGCTACCTATCCTCTCAAAGTTGGAACCTATTTAACATTTAACGTATTTAACCTATTTAACATTTCCTTTTAAGAAGTTATTACTCTCCCCTTTTTAGGATGTAGAATATTTTAGTAGTTCTGAAAGATAAACTCATCATAGAGCCACTTGTTAAAGTCTCTTTGTTCAAACATAGCTGATGTCAAGCACACTATTAACACAGTAACACAGAGACATATGTGTTGTAGCACAAAAGTATACCCAAACCCCTAGTAAGCCAGGTTACTCAACCTGATTAAAATTTTAACTCAACTGTGGTTTTCTGTCTTTTGGCATTGTTTTTTCTTTTGATGAAACAGTTTGATGTTCTCCCAGCACTGAAGTTAACTGAGAGCTTCATAACACAGCATAAATAATTTACCTTTTATTCTCTTGCTTAATTTCTTTAAAGTGACATCTAATTCACTGAGTAATGCTCAGGCTGTTGCATTTAATCCTCCTAATTTTTGAATGTATTCTAATATCCTTTATTCCTACTCATTAAAATCTTTGTCAGAAAATCAAAGATGGTTGTTCAGTAACATAGTGGTCTTCTGAGATGGAGTGACTACATCAGTGGTCAAGAGAAAGGTTATGGATGTTGTCTACCTGGACCTCTGCAAGGCCTTTGATACAGTCTCCCACAGTATTCTTACCTCTAAATTGGAAAAATACTGGTTAGATGGGTAGGCTGTTAGATGTATAATGAATTGGCACAATGACTTACTGCAAAATGGCCCAATGTCCAAGTGGAAACCAGTAATGAGTGGTGTTCCTGAAGGATCTGTACTGGGACACATACTATTTAATATCATCAATAACATAATGGCATTGAGTGCACTCTCAGTAAGTTTGCAGATGACACTGAGCTGAGTGGTGCAGTTGATTTGCTATAGGAAAGGGATGCCATCCAGAGGGACCTTGACAGGCTTGAGCAGTGGGTCCATGAGAACCTCAAGTGGTGCAACAAGGCCAAGTGCAAGACCCTATACATGGGTCAGGGCAGCCCCTGGTGTCAATACTGGCTAGGGAATTAAGAGACTGAGGGCAGCCTTGCAGAGAAGAACTTGGGGCTACTGATGGATGAAAAGCTGAACATGAGCTGGCAACATGAGATCACAGCCCAGAAGGCCAACAGTATCCTTGGCTGCATAAAAATAAGAGTGACCAGGAGGTCAAGGGAAGTGCCCCTCTACTTCCCTCTGGTAAGACCCCACCTGGAGTATTGTGTCCACCTCTGGAGTCCTCAGTTCAAGAAAGATGTGAACCTGTTGGAGTGAGTTCAGAGGAGAGCCATGAAGATGATCAGAGGGATGCAACAACTCTCCTATAAAGACAGACTGCAAAAGTTGGGGTTGTTCAGCCTGGAGAAGAGGAAGCTCCAGGGAGACCTTATTGCAGCCTTTCAATACTTGGTAAGCTTATAAGAAAGATGAGGACAAACTTTTTAGAAGGGACTCTAGTGAGAGGGGAAGGAGTAAAGGTTTTAAACTAAAAGAAGGTAGATTCAGACTAGATATTAGGGTACAGTAAAAGGGGATAGATTTAGATCAGACATAAGGAAGAATTATTTTATGATTAAGATTGTGAAACACTGGAACAGGTTACCCAGATAGGTGGTAGATGCCCCATCCCTGGAAACATTCAAGCTCAGGCTGAAGTGCTCTGGGCAACCTGATCTAGTTAAAGAAGTTCCTTCTCACTGCAGAGGGGTTAGACTAGATGACCTTTAAAGATGAAAAAAATTGAGTGTGTTTTATACTATATATAATATCATTATTAATAATAATAACAATAATAATAAACTACAATAATAATAATAATATTATAATAGTAAAAACTATACTTCTCCCTATTGCACCCATTAATAATCTTCTTGGAAATAGATTGTAATTTTGTTAAAATGGCCAGATAAAAATGAATTATAAAACCTAAGACCCTAATGTTCTTTTTTTAAAAAAAAGTAATTAACCCAAAACTTTCTGAAAGATTAGACAATTAGAGTATTATGAAGAATTTAAAATATCCTACTCTGTTTTCAATTCTGAGGATGAAACTCTTGTCCTACTGAGATGATGAAGAGAACTTCGGCTACAAAGAGGACATGATTTATTCCAGATAATACAGCAAATCTGGGAGGGTACTTCAGTGGGTTAAATTAAGCTGCAGTTAAATATCTAACTAATATAAGTAACACCATTAACATTACTGAAAAGTCTCCTAATAAAGGTTTTAAAAAATTCCTCCCTGGGATCCTTGTTACTATTTTGACTATGATCCTTTAAAAATCTTTCCCTTGTCTCTCAGGAAGCAATGAAACAAATAAAAATATGTTTTAAATAAACATCTTTCCAATTTGTGAGAAGTAAAAATACATGGCTTGACTGAGCCTTCTTTCCTTAGCTCCTGGCTACAGAGGAGGCTTGAAACATTTTGTGACCGAAAGTACTATGCATGATGCAATTCCTTCTGCATTCTCACCCCAGGCATGGTGGTCTGCAAAGCCAAGACCATTTTCCTCAACTCCTTCAGAGCCCTAGCACACAGCACACATGGATCAGGTGGTCTATTTTCTCAATATAAAAAGCTCCATTATGGGTCTTAGTTAACCAAACACTAATCCCTGCTAGCAGTTCAGAAGGAAAGGAAAAGAAAGATAATGCAGCTTTTATTTGCATAAATACAGTAAGAATTGACTTGGCAGGCTAACACATCTGGGTATTAAAGCTATCTTCTTATTATTCATTGTTATACAACCCCTAGGTACTACCAAAATATGTATCTCTAACAGTAAGTTACCATCTGTCAGTAGCTGAATCCATCTGTGGGTTTCTGTACAATCTATCTTGATTTTCCACAGCCTCATCCTGCTACTTAAACCCATTAAACTGTCATCTGTGGGTTTATATAATTTTTACTTAACGGCCCAAAGAAACTTCGCAGTTCTTGTTTTTAAAATGCATCCAAAACTATTCTACTGCATCCTGAAAACTCAATTTTATTTCTTTTTTTTTGTCCTGTTATCTTGGCCATGAAGGATAGCAAATTTAATAACTTTTAAGCAGCAGGATATCAGAAATACCAGCATTAGAAATGTTTAAAGTAGACATTTGATACACAACTCTTCACTTTCCTTCAAACGTCCTCAAGCTTTTGTTGTCCACTGTAGCAAACAGTGCTATTCTAGTCATATTTTTAAGGAATTTTCTTTGATGTGTAAATAAATGAAAAAGTTCAGATAAGAAAATTCAATATATTTTGTGTACTTCACGTCAGCAAATCAAATAGATGAAGTGAGGTTATTTGGCATTGAAGGCAGAAAATGCCAGAAAGCATATTTGGAATTAAATTTCGTAATTGCAGGAAAATGTGTGTTAATGCACTAATAACAACAGGATACTACAGATGAAAAGGGAGAAATTAATTTAAAATATCTCTGCTAGTTATAACCAAATACACCACACCATAGTAATTAATGTTTTTTATAGGTTGTTGTGGAGACATCCACAAAACAGACAGGGCAACTACTCAAAATGAAGATTTATTCCAATCAGAATTACTCCAACCAAAGTAAACCACAATTTCACATGTTAGGTAGCAATATAATACTACATAACTTTACTTCAAAATGCCTAAGTTTTATGACTGGTCCTTTTAGAAAGATGACCCAAAATGTGTACACACTCACTCACAAAAGGTTTCCCTTCACAAGTACCTTCCACTCAAAGGTACCTAGAAAAATGGAAATACTCACCCAAAAACCAGCAAGGGCTCACTCAAGGGTATATCCAGAAGAATAATCGTTCACCAAAAGTGAGGTGAGAGCACTCAATCCTGGGAAGTTTCCCTGGGTGGTGTTCCATTCCCAAGGGCAGGGCTTTCAACCGCAGACCTGCTCTTCTGAGCAGAACAACAACAAGGGGTCTCCAGTGGGGAGCTTATTTTATAGCCTGGTTGGATCTTAACTGTGGTCATCTACTGGTTGCAATCCCAAGGCTCCTCCAGACCAACACTCACACTCTGGCTGGGGACCCTATCTGTTGACCAGTACTCCCACTTCCTTTTTACTGCCACTGAAGGGGGTGGTGCATGCTGGTCTGCACCCAACCAGGGTTCATATGGGCAGTAGCCCATGATGTGTGCACCACCAGTGGCATGAATTTCAGGCACCAGAGAGTTGACAGTCACCAGGTTAAGAGCCGTAGCCCCTGAGGGGGCAATGCTCCTGCTACATAGGTATGAAAAAAGTAGACATAGTTTAAATAAAGCTTTTCAGACTTGAGGTACTATAAAAACAGAGGCAATTTGGTTTAAATAACATTGTTTATAGTTATATCTACTTGCAATAATTAATTAACAGTACAATTGCCCTTTAAGCATCCTAAATTAGCTCAAAAATAAAAAAGTTCCACCGAAATATAAAAATTACTTACTCATCCAGAAATGGGAATCTTGTTCTGGTGTTTCTTCAATCCACCCTCTTAATAGTGTCAAAATCATGCACCCTTTTTTTGTTTGTTTTGTTTTTAAGCAGATAATTAGGAGCAGCACAAATACACAGAAGGCTAGAACACCCACATCTCCTACAGCTGTGTGCAACCACATCCCCAGAAAGGGTATGCATGCTTGTAACCCACACCACCCACAGCACAGAGGTGCCTGTAACAGCAAAGATTAGTTGCAAAGGAATGTTTTGAATCTGTAAGGTTTATTAAAACTTTAGAAGTCTTTAGTATTCTGTTTCATCTGTTGTGTTAGTCATATTGATCCCAAATGCGTATTTCACTGATTGCTGGGTAATTATGCACCATTAATAAATCATAATTAATTAAATCCCTTTGATCCTTACTGTGCCAGCTCAGCAAATGTCGAAGTGATTCCTAGAATTCAGAATGAATGCAAGTAAATTTTACTTTCTCCTTGGGTTCATTTGTTTGCAATTCTAGCTTGAACTGGTAACTGCCACATGAGACCTGTTACCCAAATTTATTGTGCTGGTCTTTCTATAGCTGTATACAATTTCTAAAGATAAATAAAAAGCTTACCTTTCTGGTTAAATATGAAAAATTTGGAAGATAACAAAGTAGAGAATAATTTTAAGTAAATTAAAGAAAAGAAAGGTCCAATAATTTTTTTTTTTTTTTTTTTTTTTTTTTGCAACTGCTCTAAGACAGTATTTACCTAAATTTTCCAGCAAGATGACACACAGACAAGTGGGTAGATAACTAGCTATATTCTGAGTAGCAGGGGAAAAGTATCACATATCAGCTAGTGTAAGTTAGAAATCCTGAGTACACTAAAAGAAAACAGATAAACATGTTTCCACAAGTGTCTCACACAGTACTTATGTATAGCTACAGTGATGCACTATACTACTACTGCATAGATGTAGGTTTCTCAGACTCCACTGTCTTAAGTCTTGCTGTGATTCAACAGTTGTTCTTCAGAAAACTACTCGGGATTTCCTCCTCACTGCTGACATGAGGAACTGATGAAATAATTTGTATAAGGTGAAATTGAGATGGATACATTCGATTTATATTTCTAGAAAGTTTCATATCAGCTCATTGCTCATGTTGTGATTCTGCACAGTTTCTGTAAAAAATGTGTATCTATGGCATTTAGGAGCAGAAAAGTGAAACAGAAACATCAATTTCCCAGCAAATATAAAGTCTCTGTGAATTCCATCAGGCATAGAAGCAACTTGTTAAAGGACTTAAAACTCAACATCTGTCTCACAAAGTGGCATGGAAAACACGGAAGATAAAACATTCTAAATCCTGCTCAAGACAAATGTTTGTTCATAGAATTACTGATCTGAATTTCCTGTATTTAATCTTAAATGGCAGTTAATAAAAAAATTTATGGAAGGAAAAATTGAAAACCAGAAAAAGAAAGCTAGAGTCTTTAACAGCAAAATTTGTTAGAGGCTATGCTAATATAAACCTCAAATTGATCCCCAAAAAAAAGTACATTAAAAGTTGTCCATAAAAATCAGCAAAAATATTACAAAGTTTGTAAATCATCAACTGGTTTTAATGACTTACTTTCTTTTCATCATTTAGGCTGAAGTTTCTTCAGTAATATATGATTTTCTGGCTTTCCTAACTGTCCTGAGTGTTTACTGTACCTAATGGTTCTTAAAGTGTTAACTCAGTTGTTCCACAGCTTCCACTTTAAAGGATAAAAGCATGACTGCCAGAGGCTTACTAGTTTTTTTTCCTATACGATCATCTGAAGTATTCAAAGTCATCATGCATGTTTAAATTGAGAATAGAAAACAGCAATGATCCAGAGTGTGGTATGCTGTACCAGCTTCCAGATACTTCAATACTTACAGTTGTACATCTGTCTAATGCTCTTGGCCTCACTTCATTCAGAGGAGACTCAGGGGGGACCTCACCACTCTTTATAACTACCTGAAGGGAGATTGTAGTCTGGTGGGGGTCGGGCTATTCTCGCTTGCAACTAGTGACAGGACGAGAGGGCATGGCCTGAAGATGCACCAGGGGAGGTTTAGGTTGGATATTAGGAAGTACTTCCTCACAGAAAGGTGATCAGATATTGGAATGGACTGCCCAGGGACGTGGTGGAGTCACCATCCCTGGAGGTGTTTAAGGAAAGATGGGATGTGGCACTTAGTGCCATGGTCTAGCCAATGTGGTGGTGTTAGGTCATAGGTTGGACTTGATGATCTCAGAGGTCTTTTCCAGCCTTAATAATTCTGTGATTCTGTGAACATTTGTCTCAAAGATTTGTGCATGAAACAACACCAATTTAATTTACAGATAAAGCAATTCATAATGATAAAAGGAAAGTTTAAAGGTGACTTTAAGAGGTTTTAAACACTTCAAAAGCAGACAGATAGGATCTGTTTGGAATACCTGTGACAAAAGTATAGAAGGCACGCTCAGGAACATTACAGACATAAGCAGAGAAGTTATGCATTAGTCCTAACAGCTCAAGGTGATAGGGAGATTCCCCATACATTCATTGAGGAAGACAGAGTAGAACTGTATCAGTTTGTAGTCCCTCTATAAGGAAAAAGGAATTACTAAACTAGATGCATCATTCACAAAAGAGCTCTGAGGGAACTCACACAGACGTTGGAGGACTGCAGACTAAAATGTGTAAGTTATAGCTATGTCAAGGGACTACTAGGCTTTCCAGGGTAACTCTTGTCTGCTAAAAGGAGTTTACAGGAGATTCCAGGAACTACTGATTGATGAGTCTGATTTCCATCTCTGGGGAGGTGGAGGGTCTACAGCGAGACAGTCACTGAGACTGGAAAGGTACAGTCTGGCTTTCTGAAGGGAAATCCTGGCTCAGCACTCTGTCAGAGGTTTTGAAGGGGGTCAATAACCATTTGGACATCCAGCAGACATGATGTATCTGGATTTTCAATAAGCCTTTAACAAGGCTTCACAACACAAATTGCTGCAGCAACTGAGCTGCCCTGTGATCAGGTATCCTTCCATAAACTAAAAAGCTGATTAAGAGAGAGGAAGCAAAGGAAGAGCTTACTGCTCACTTTTCAGTGCCGAGAAGAATCAGTCCTGGGTCCCCCCAGGCACCAGTGTTGTGATTGACTCATTGTGTTCACCATCCCTGACAGAAAAGGAAGTGCACTGTCAGATCTACAAGTCTACTGAAAATATTAAGCTTTTCCAGGTAGACAGGTGCCATTACAACAGTGAGGATTTCACTAATGTGCATGTGTGAGCATTAGATGGTAGATGAACTTCAGCATAGACAGATGCAAGGTTGTAAACAAAAGGAAAAAATTATCAGAAGCATGCCCATGTAAAACTGAAACAGCAGGCAACCACCAGCATTTCTCTGAAATCTTTCAATCAAGGCGTAGTGGCAGACAAAAAAGCCAACAACACATCGAGCATAACTAGAAAGGATTCAGGGAAAACAAAACAGAAGCCCATATCACAGGCAGTTCTGATGTCCATGTGAAAATGCAGCTTGAACAGCTGCCTCATGAGGAAAAGCTAGAAAGGTCTCAAACCTTTTGTTTTGAAGAGGAAAATGCTGAGGGGGATATGATCATGTTCCAAAAACCATGAAGGTGGTATAGCATAAAGGCAAAATTGTTGCAACCAAATCCTGCAAGACTGGAAGCAGGGGTCACTTTAATAGCAGATTTAAGAAGTATTACGCAGCAGGTTGTGAACTGCTGGGACTTGCTTCTCTCAAGTGGTGAAGGCAAGCTCTAACGGCAGGTTCTGGAGGTGTTAGGACAGATTCAAGGACCAGGAATTCATTAATGGATATTAAATAGGACTAAGCAGGGAAGTAGGCTCTGATGCCCTTAACATCATCCTGGATGCTAAGGGAACTGAGGGAATTGAAGGCAGACAGTGAGCAGGATCTCAGAATAAATAACTTCTCCTTTTGCCACTAAGCAAGGGAAAATAAGCTAGACAGACCACAGTTCTGACTCAGTTGGCCATAGCTTAGATTCTCATCTGTATGGAGCAGGAGTCAAATCACTACCATGAAAAGAGCTCCTCTCCCTTTTTACCTTATATACAGCTGCACCTATTCAGCTTAGAAGTGAAATGGCATGCTGCAATTCCAGCCTCTGGCATATGATCCTTATCTGATAATGCAATTACTTTGTATGATAGGAAAATAAAGCTCAATTCTTAATGCATGTTCATGCTTACATTGCTCCCAAGTTTTAACAATAAGTTTGTAGATTAACAAAATTCTTTTGAAATCCACTGTATTTTTACAGACCTTGCCTCGCTTTACAAGTTTTTCTAGCAATGCTGACTCTGCTATGGCTAGATAGGGAAAACTTACTTAAACAACCAGACCTGGCATCGAACATTATATTACTATTTAAAAACCAAAAAAGTGTTTCAGTGATTTAAATTCCTAGATATAAGACCAAGTAGCTTGATTGCTGAAAATGCCTACTCAGCAGTTAGGGACTGAAAGATTTATAGGACTCTCATCTCTGGAGACTGAGTGGGGAGGGAAAAAAATTTTTAAAAATATAGAACTTCATAACAAAACCAGACCAATCCATGGAAGATCGGTTTGTTCAAACAGTTCAAGAGAATGCATCAATCTAACAACAACATTTTAACACATGGCTCCTTTTAGCTGATGTCCTGGTTGATATATCCAATTTGCCGGCAGAAAGCAGGCACTTTTAAAAATCCTTTATTTTGTTCTCTTTCTCATACTATACCACAGAACTTTACTGAACATTTATCTGCTTGATGCTCTCAGGCTTTTTCTGTTTGCTTTAAAACCTGGTAATCTCTTCCTGAACCTAAGCTGCTATAAGACCTCAATCAACTTCATGTGGTTCCTCAACTAAATGACATGCCTAACAACATTTCTAGCCTTTGAAAGGAAACAACAGGAGCTAAAAGTAGACTTGTAAGGAGACTGTATGCAAAGGAGGAAAAAAAAAATATGCGGCAGTTGGTAATAGCAGGAGTCACCGTTACCATTCTTGACCATTTGCAGTGTGCTTAAATACCTTTCAATGACGTGTTTTCCAATGCCCTCTTTGTATTTTAAATGACCATAGCCATCATATTCTAAGTAACAAAGATAACAGTAAACATTCCTTAGAACCAAATAACTTATTTAATTTAATATTTTATGTACTATTCTAAATAGCAACAACAAGATGCCAGTAAGTCATTTCAACATGCTCAACTCTCCCAGTCTGAGGAAGAACTTCTGTACAGTTGCAGAAAAATATCATCCACAATAGTCTTCAGCAAGTAAAAGTCAGGAGAATATAAGCTAGCAATAGATGCCCAATACTCTTGTGAAATATTTTCTGACTCAATACTAGGGACAGGAAGAGTGACAACAGAGAAGAGGTATCAACAGTGAATATCTATCAATATGGTATCTTTGCAGTACAAAAGTGTGGTTCAAACAGGGCTTTGGGAACAAAATGGGAAGTTCTGGGACTACTGCCACAAGGTGTAGAATTTAGCCAAAATTCTGGTCAAGGCCTTTTAGAAAGCAGAATGCTAGCACATCTCTGGCCCCGTACCTCAAGTACGTTTATTTCCAGTGCTGTTTTTTCTTGGCTTCTCAATTTTTGATTCAGAGAAGGTGTAAGAGTAATGTTTAATAGCAGTCACCTACAATGCCTTGTAAACCACAACTAATAAGGAAATTTAGTTATAATTATTTCTAGGGATAACACTACTGTCCTGGTTTGAGCCAGGATGAAGCCAATTTTCTTTTTACTTTTTTTTTTTTTTCAGTTCAGTGACCTCTCTTTTAAGCAGCACACTTGTTGAAATTAGCAGCATGTTTTCCAGCTAGTGGACTGATGCCCAAATGTTTATAGTTACTGCTGAGAGATGAAGGCCACTTTGCTCTGCTTGTTGAATCTGCTGCTTCGGACACTAAAGGAACAGGGGTCTTGTATCTTCAACTCTCCCATAAGGAGGAGCTGACTAGACAGGTGGCAAAATTAGCCAAACAAATTATTCCATCCCATATATACGTAACTCTCAAGACAAATTCAGGCATCACAGAAGTCAGCTCTCTCCTTCTTCTTCTCCTTTTTCCTTCTCTTCCATCCATGGCTGGCATCCAGGGAGGACTTCACCTATCGATCACTGTTGATCCCTAGACCTGTACATTCCTGACCATCATATCTCTGCTCTCAGCTCCTGTCTGCTCTGCTTCTATCTCTGGAAGTGGTCAGGGACTTTTCAGAACTGCTCACAGCTAAGGAGGGTGCCATGGGAGTTGCTGGGGGTGAGGGGAAGCAACAGGGGTTTTGCACATTCCTACATGTATTTGTACTTATTTTCTTTTATCACTACTATTTAATTCAATCCGCCTAGTTTAGTTCTCAATACAGAAGCCTCTCTCCTTAACCTCTCACTCCTTTCCCTATCTGGGTGGGAGGGGGAGGGGATAGAGAGCATTGTTGTCTTTTTTTTAATGGCTAATGCTGAGTTAAACTGTGACAATTACTATCAGCTGCAAATAGTTTTTTAAACACACCACACCAGTAAACAGTTTTGCTAGATGTGTCACAGACCTTACAAAGTTATCTGCAAAAATTGTTTCCACCCAAATGCTGATAATTTTTTAGGAAATAGGCTGAGCCAGATTTAGAGCTACATTATATTAAGAACTGTTAAAGAAAAGCAAAATATACTGCTAAAATACATTCATTACTTTCTACCATATGATTTAGAAACATATGATTTAGAAATAAAGGAGTACCAAGGTAAATTTAGCAACCTGAAGTATAGTCTTATAAACATATTCACAGATAGGAGAAACTATATATATATATATATATATTTTTTAATATTTTAAGTACTAATATGAAAAGTCCATTACATTCTACAACTAAACTCTTTCTGGCTTCCATTAAGATAAGACATCCCATTAAAGCATTTAAATAAATATGATTATAATAAAATTCAAATAGTAGATTAAAAAATTACCAAGAGATTAAGTTTGTTCTGAAGCCTGGCCAGTCACTTGGGTGCCTTAGAACTGCAGACTTCAGAATCCAGGGTTATGAGAAAATCAAATTTAGCAATTCTTAAAAAGATTTTTCTCTGCATACTTTTTCTTCCTTCTGATTTATCTTACAGCTGACATACTTTTCTGTTAACACGATCACACACAATGTCACAGAATCACAGAATCACCAAGTCCTCCTGTTCTGAACAGTATTTCAGTAAGTAGCACTGGTTTCCAGAAATTCTCAGAAATAACCTAATTAAATTTTTTTCCTAAAATTTCTGACATCTGTCAAACTCAGGTGCTGCATATTTATTGAGAAAAAGATATACATAAAATGACATCACAAGCATCATTAGAAAACTTAGCTCATTTGAAAGTAGAGGATTGAAATTTGCAATGACTACAACATCTACTGTGAGTAGTTTGTTTAAAAAAGCAATTCTCAATGGGATGAAAGGCTTGATAACATTACATTTTTATGTGAAATGTTTCTACTGTCTTCAGAAGAATATTTTATTGTTGTTGAAATAGCAAACGTGCCACTCAAGGTGTGGTTATAATACAAGGAACAAGTGAACTTTTCTTTTCTTGTCTTAAGTGTGCTTGTCCTCATCTCCCATGAAGCATCCTGACAACTCGTATTACTGCAAAAAAAGGCATGGAGCTATGCAATGGAAACTCATAAGGGAATCCAACTGGGGCAGAAAATTTATCACACTTTGAACTGTAGCTCTATATGACAAAACTTTAAAATTTCAGGATGTGAGTTTTCTTAAACTTTCCTGTGTTTATAATTTTCATCCATAATTAAAGACCATCAAAAGGAACTGAATTTCAGTTCCAGAGTGAAAGCTTTGGCATTGAAATTACACTGATATCTTAAGACACCTTTTTCAAAGAAATATTACTATTTTATACCTATCACCTTCTGTCCTGGCACAAAGACAACTTGCACACAGAAGATAAAAATAATGCTTTCAAAAACATTTCATGAAGGAAAGAAATTATGACCTAGTAACATACTAATAAGCAAAAGCTTACCAATATGCTATTTATGTAATGAAAAACTCTTCTGGCCTGGAGCAGTTAAAGACTATCAAACTGTGTGTCCATCCTTTAGAATGCAGACAAGTAAAAAAAATTGTAAATACATGAGCAGGACAAAACCAAAGATTTTCATAAAAAGAAAGGAGTACAGGCTTACAACATAGTCTCAGTTAACTCTTACCATTTTAAGCAAAAATAAAAAATCTAAATCACTCCAGGAAGTTATTTCAACAGCATTAGAAATGCATCCATTTACAAAAGAAGGCATTACAGAAGGTATTCCCAAAGTTCTTAACATCAATAATTGACTACAGAAACTTCTTAGTCTTCACTGGTCTGAATCTAGCATGAAAGTAAGAATTAAGGTTATTACCATCCGACTGCTGTTCAGTCACATTTTGGAAAAAGATTTAGTGAAGTCTGATCAACATAAACAACAAGCAACTAATTACAATTATACTCCATGAACACACTCTATATTCAAAAGTTACTGTTGATCTCCTTTTTAGTCACAATGCAGTTTAAGCAGAAATCTACCATTACGAATAGATGATTTATCAGTAACTATTCAAACTTGTCTCTAAGTTTCCATGTTCTAATTTTACTTACCTATCTGCCATTCTTTCCACTGCAAAGATTTTCATTCTACTCCATAATATTTTACCAGAAAGAAATCTGTTTGCCTTGCCAGGTTTTAACAATTACACTTGCAAAACCTATCTGATATGTTACGTGTAGTCAACAGTTAGAGCGGGATGTATGCGTAACCTTACAGCAGTAAACAAATACAAAGACTCCATCATTCAGATCACCACACTGGTAATGGAAGAATATTTTCTTCTGGAGCAGCATCAGGTAAAAGCTTTATCTTTCATTATTTCCAAATAACATAGCAGCAAGCTGAAAAAACTCTCTTGATGCATTTGACTGCTGTTAATGAATGAGAATCTAAAGGCAACTACCATTTTGTGGTGAAGTTGTTCATAATCCCAAACTCCTAGCATATACTGGTGTAATCAAAATGTAGGTAATCATTTAACATTGTGGGGTGAAGAGTTTTTCACTGTAATTCTTCTATAATGGAGTTCCACAAGTTACACCTCTCTGAAAATTAGCAGGTACACCAGGGTCAGAACTCAGGCTCATTTCCTGCAGTCTTGTCTAAGAACAAGGTTAAAATACGAGTAAATTTTGCAAGGCAGTTCTTTCTCCAGACATTCTGAATATGCAAATACTTCTGTATATATAAAAGAAGTGCCAGCATTAGATGCTACACATTCTTCAAAAGAGATTTAAAAAAAAATAATTAATTGAAAATTAAGCACCATCATGTAGCATGATACTAACCCTAACATTAAGTTGCTTATTTTGCTTTTTTTTTTCCCTGTCAAGTTGGTTGTGTACTAATTTCTGTATAGAAGCAGCATTAAATGAGCTTCTGATCACTGCTTTGTTTTACCCCAAGTAATTATAATTAACCCAAAGTATACATAACCTAAAGAACAGTAATTAAGTACAAAGAAACCAATTTGGTAACAGCATAGATTGTTAAAACAAAAAGACAAATGTAATTTCAAATTCTGCCTGAAAATGCACTTCATAATAAAGTCTATCATGCTGTAAGTTTTTTGTTTTGATGAGTTTTTTGATAGCACAGTAGTGCTGACAAAATCTGAAAAATAAAGACTGTCACTATGGGAACTAATTTTCAGCAATCAGATTTTTATATAAAAAGAAGTCAGAGCCTGACCTGTGACATTCTGTTTTGAGTTTTTTGATGGCAGATGTATAACAAAAGTGCAAAGATGTCCCTTAACATGAGTTAATCCATTCTTTAATTCAGTTATATTAGTTGTAATTAAGGCAACAGAACAATCTTTAATGGAAAAAGATTTAACTGTATTTCAAATACAATGAAATGAAATAAAGCAACTTTATGAAGGTTGGATTCTGTTACCAATTTTGTTAGAAAACTTCACTGAATAGATGACTAACCATAACTTGCAGAGGGATACATAGCCTCATGTACTGCATATAGAATAAGCTCTAACGTATTTCTATCAGAGTACTTAGAAAGCTTAATGAACGTTTTCAAATCAGTTTAGTTAAAAAAGTCTCAGGTGAAAATGGAGCATAATTCCAGTTTCAGCTTAAGAAAATGTATGCAACATGTAGCATTACAGCTAGTGTTAGTATTTACAACCCTGTACATGTTTTTTATTTGTATATTTATTTACTTGTTGCTGGTGCACTGTGCACTGAAAGAATGCATTACTCAAAATATTATCCAGCATTTGAGAACAAAGACCGAATCAGCACTGTCATGCAGAGAAGGACAGCAGAAAGCAGACAATATTGTATGTATATTTAAATTAAAAAACTAAAACTTTCTGCTGTCTGAAAATTTCAAATATCTATAGGTACATGAACAAAAAATTACACAATATATCATACTCTTCCAATTTTAATTCTTTTTATTTAACAAGTAGAAGCAATTCCTCAACATGCAAATGCTGTATTCTCTCTGGTGACCAATGATAGGACCCGAGGGAGTGGTAGGAAGATGTGTAGGGGGAGGTTTAGGTTGGACATTAGGAGGGGATTTTTCACCCAGAGGGTGGTGGAGCACTGGAATAGGCTCCTCAGGGAAGCAGTAATGGCACCAAGCCTGACAATATTCAATAAACATTTGGACAATGCCCTCAGGGGCATGGTATGAACCTTGGGGTTGTCCTGTTCTGGGCCAGGAGTTGGACTTGGGGATCCGGGCTGTCCGGGGAGGTGTTTGAGTCACCATCTCTGGATACATCTAAAAAGACAGATGTGCCAGGGGACAGGGTTTGGTGGTGGATGTGGCAGAGCTAGGGTAGTGGTTGGACTTGATGATCTTGAAGGTCTTTTCCAACCAGAATGATGGTACTATGATACTATGATACTAAGTTATTCGGGTTTTTTTACTAGCTAAACTACAAGTTTACCACCCATCTTGCAGTTTGAGCATAATCTGAGATTACATGTCATAGTCTGTCAGCTGCACTTTACAGTAGATATGCAGATCCATAGCAATCACATCTAGCAGACCTCACTGCTTTAGGAAGTGAAAGATGTCTGGATTCTCAAAAATAAATCTGCTTAGGAAGAAACTTAAGTATCTTATTCTCAATGAAACTTACCCTGCACTTGTTTTCAAGTGCAAGAACTTGCATTTGCATGTTCATATTTTTTTCCTCCAATACACAAAGCCTCATCAGAAATAGAAGTTATTTTTAGGATTATATATTGAAGTAGTATCTTTTGCAGCCAAAAATGAACTACTACTTTCCTAGATTTTTTAATCTGCATAAACTGAGATGAGCAATTCCAGTAAGGATTTTTAGCAATTCTCTTGTCGTATTTTTCCTGCTCTGAACCTTGAGTGTGTTCTGCTGTAGCACCCTCCACCTACATTAATGCACTCTGCACCCATACGAATGACTTTTTAAGACAACAGCAGTTGCACAATACTGCTCTAATCACTAAATTAAATGCGATACTTTTACTACTAACTTTTTCCTAGGTTTTAAATATGCAACCCATAATTACAAGGTGAAGCCTGTAACCCCTCTTGTAACTGACTGTCATAACATCTGCTGCTTGTTTTATGTCTCTTCATCCAGCCAGAAGTGGCTGCTGCCACTACTACAAAACAAGCAAGTTCAAACCAACCATGTATTTTCTTTGTATCTTACTTTCCAACTATAACATCCTGTCTTGTTTAAATGGAAGCTAACAGGGAAAAAATGCTTTGTATTTGTTACTTGCTTTGACTGAACATATTTGTTATGCCATGTTTTCACTGTGCACTAACTTTTGATCAGACAACTTCCTGGTGTCCACAGATCCAAGATCACAGAACATTTAAAATTGGAAGATGTCTCTGGAGATTATCTAGTCCAATACCCTGCCCCAAGAAGAGACACACAAGGCAGGACACCCAGGTCAGCAGACAGATTGTGATCATCTCCAAGGATGAAAATTATCCCTTAGGGCAGCCTGTTCAGATGTTCAATTGCCATTGTAGTAATAAAGGGGTTTCTTATTTAATTTCCTCTGTTACATTTCAGGCCTCTTGCCTCTTCTCCTGTCATGCTGCATAGAACCACTGACAAAAGTCTGTGTTATCTTATTCTGAACTCCACTGTGTATTCACATACATTGACAAATCTTTCACATCCAGTGTCACACAACTGCAAGGTACTAGAACTGACCTTGAAGCACCAACCGTCATACCCTAAGGCAGGGTGAGGGGAAAAACGCTTGCAGAACCCATTGGTAGACTTAGTGAGTAAGTAGATGGAGCACATTTTCAAAGTTCCATGCAGAGGTGTCCCGACCACAGCTCTAAAGACATTCATGCAAATTGCTTAAAGCTGACAAGCTGGGCACTCCATATCAATAACAGCCATGAAGCTATGCATACTGTTTGGTCAATCAAGAACACACACAAATTTGATGGAAAAATATCAAACTCATTTAATAGTATCTAAAATAACTGAGTTTAAGAATAGAAGATAAATCAATAGGTATTCAAATCAGTACATCACAACTTTTCACAGAGAATGAGTTTTGTATGATGTATACTGGCAATAGAAATCCTAAACAGAAAGACAGCTTTATGCTGAGCACCTGTCTGAAAGCAAATTTCTCAATTCTGATACTGGCATTTGCTGGGAACATCCACTCAGCAGGTGTAAGATGTCCACTGTTGGCAAAAGAAGCAAATAACCATTCCTACTGTATTTTTTTAAAGAAATCAAATTAGAAAAGACAGGAAGACATTTACTAAAAGCATATAAGGACATTTAGGAACTCAAAATCTCACCAGTGGTTTTGGAATAAAATTACACATTTAGAAAATACTTAGTTCCTATTTATTATAAACAAAACCCCAAACATGCAAATGAACAAATCTAGCTGCTAGTTAATCACCACTTTATTAAAAGGTGAGCTAGAATGCACTCACAGTGCATTCTTTGCATTTTATTTCCTAGCCTTCATTTCAATAGTTTCTCCATAAGTCTTGCAGACTGACCTTTCAGTGGCACATTAAAGTATTAATAGTTTAATCAGTAAATATAGCTTTTGTGTAGTAACACCATTCCTCATTCCACTACTATTACTTTACAAGATATTACTTCTATATGTCAACATTTATAAATTGTCTGCTTTCTGTAGGAAACATTTATATTTTTCTTTATATTTTTCTTTATATTTTTCTATATAAATGTTTAAAATCACAGTTCTATGTTGGTTTTTTCTTGTATTTTCTCCCATTTTCTTCCATTTCTTAATAACTTTTGTCTTTTTGTTTCTTCTGGAGCACCTGATGCTTCAACACAATGTAGAAGTCCCAAATATCTTTCAGAAATAAAGAATAAAATTAATTTCAACTTCTACTACCCACATGCATGTTCAAAATCCTGATCTGTGTTGCACAAAGTACTGTAGTTTACTTTGACAACATCAAATAAGAATGTAACTGATGGGCAGTAAACAATTCAGTAGACACAAATCTGTCTGTGGAAAGGCTAAGTCATGCCAGGAAGACAAGAATCATTGGAGTTTCTGATACTGACCAAAAACATAGCAAAGGTTCTTTACCATTCTCTTGAGAGAACAGGATGCAGGATTGCTTTCTCCTTATAAAAGAATAAGTCATCGACATTTGTTCTCAGAAAGCAGTTAAGTGCAACTAACTGAGAAAAAAGAGGTTAATTAAGATCTTTGAGACAGGACTGCCACAGTGAAATTGTTTATAACCATAGGTGTTTTCCACTCTCATTCAGTGTTAGGAAATCTTATAAATGAAGCCAAGCAATACATGCAATGAGAGGTAAGATATTTAGTGGTTTGATACATGTTTCACCTTCTAACTATTTTTTTTTCAAGAAACATCAGGATTATTTATAGCAAATAAACCTTGTTTGGCTGGTGAATGCATACTAAGTCAGTCCCAAGAGCCTGCGATAGCTCACGAAGATGGTTACTGATGGCAAAAGTGTCTTTGCATCAATGCCAAAGGAATTACAGATCACCTGGAAAACCACCTTCTGTATATTCAAAGAACCCTTCCCATAAAACTGCCGTTATCAGAACCTTGATGATTGTCATGGGGGCACTTGATGTCTGACACCTGCATTGATGAGTCTCAGAGTCTTTATATTCAAAAACCATTTTGAGGATACTAAATTAAACTGTTCTGTGAGAATCTTCTTCAGGTACAAAAAATATATATATTTATTTTTAACTCTTTCTTGGGTTTGCTTTGTGTCACAAGAATAAAGATATGATGGGCAATTTTCAAGTTGTGAGATTCACTGAGATTGGGGAAAAAGTAGTGGCAAATGGGCTTCATCTGAACTATTCATCTCCTTCCTGATTAGATAAAAGGACCAGAGTTTTCCTGAATCTGGGTGCCTTAACTTTCAACAACTGCCTCTTAAAGGGCTATAACAGAACACTTCTGACATGTGTTATGAGGAATAATTGCAGTTAATAAAACAACCTACTACCAGTTTCTTTAATTATTATATTACAGTTTTCCACTACTGCACCTGAAACAGGTTGTGAAGGTATGGGCAAAATGTGGCTAAAGCATCTGTACTATTGTGTTTTCTTTACTCCAAATGCATAACCATTCCCTCTTGACTTTCCTACCAAAACTCCCAGAGTAACACAGCACAGAAGGGATGTATAGGAAACCTTTCAGACCAAGCTGGGTAGGCAGAGTGAGGGATAGAAAAGAACATCCTTTTGCTCAGTTGGAATCAGCTGTCCTGGCTGTGTCCGCTTTCAACTTCTTGTGCGCCCCCATCCTACTTCACTGGTGAGGGGGTTTGAGAGGCAGAAAAGGCCTTCACTCTGTATAACTATTACTCAGCAATAGCTAAACATCACTGTGTTACCATCACTGTTTTCACCACAAACCTAAGAGATGATACCATACAAGCGACTATAGAGAAAATTAACAGCATCACAACCAAAACCAGTACATTTTCCACCCCTTTTTCAAAATCATTTACATGATGCTCAAGTCAAACACTATCTCAATACATCCTCATTGACTATCACCACCCATTCCCATTCTCTATTATAATACTCAATGCCATTCCCTTAGTCTATGGAACAGCTCTGTAAAATGTCCATTAAATGTCCCTAGATGTTCACAGATTTTTGTGCTAAGTAAATCTTCAGAGTACAAACTTCTTTTAAAATGTTTAGTCATGATAATACTGACTAAATTCAACCATGGACATGGCAGTGACCATAGCAAACAAGCACCCAAACTAATGCAGAACTGAACTGGCACAAACAGATATAAATTTCACCACCAACAAAAATTAATAAAAAATCTATTCTCAAATATATTTGAGTAAGAAATAGCTTTATGGAATCCATGATCTGCCAGAGGATATTTCATAAAAAGAAATTAATCGTCAACTACATTATTAGTGATTTCCTAAATTATTTTTTTTTTTACCACAGCAGATCCTGAGACTATGAAATATGAATTACAGAGATAACTCACTTACAGGAATCTCTTCAACAAAATAAAGATAATAGCTACCTACTTAGTGGAAAATTAGCATGATTTCCCATATACTTTTGATAGCAATACTATAAAGAATGCTCTTTTCTACAGATTCTTAATTCAATCTAGGCCATGTCTCTAGTCTAAATGCAATGCTTACTCTGAGAATGATGAAGTTCAGTGACTGTCAGTTAACGGTGATAAACAGTATTATTGAGAGTTTGGGGGGATTAATATGTAATTGCTGGTGAAGGCTCCTTCTGCAGTCTGTGCTCCATGAACAGAGGGCCTGTTACAAGTGGTCAGAAATCTTTCCCCAGCCATGCACTTCTGCCCAAAATAGAGGATGAGGGCAATATAGTATATTTATCTCATTATGACATGGCACTTCAAAATTCTGTCATAGCTCTTGCTTCAAGCCCAAGGCCCACAGTTGTAGGATGCTTAATAGAACACAAAGTCTGAAAACAGATTAATGTCTTACATAAAGCTACTACACATGTTGTGAAGTGACAAGCTATTAGTTTCAGAAGCACTTACTTTTCTTGTTGTTATAAAGACTTCTAAGAAGAGAAAGAACTGTTCAGATTTAGAATGCACTCAACTTGACTTGTTCACATTTTTCACAAATAATTACCTCAACTCCAAGAGTAAATATTTTAGTGAAGGTCTGCTGTTCAAGAAACCTTTGAATGTGTAGAAAAAACCCTTTTACTAGGCACCACATAGCACAGAACAGAACATATAATCCATGACTCCAAATTTGAAATTGTTTTGTCATGAGGTAAATCACATGCTAGTGTGATTCCTGGATCTACCATCTCAGAAAAATGTGTGATTCTTGAACATTGAACTTCAGGTCTTTCAGTTCAATAGGTTGAATACAACTTGTTTGTAATACCCACATTTTACTTCTTAATTTCAAAATGCTTCATATGTAGAGAACCAAAATACCTTTTGTACAACACTACTCAAAAGATGTTTAATACATATTTCAATACTGTTTTTGAAAGCTTTTTTGATAGCTTCCTAGTAAAGCCAAATAAATCCAAAGGAAAACATTAGGACATGAGGAGTGTTTTTAGAAATTCCAATCCTGTCACTCATCTTGCACTCTTAAATCTCACTCTTTTATATTTTAATCCTATTTTTTAAGAGCTACATTCATATACTATTTCCTGCTTTAACAAATAACTAGATACCAGTGTTCAGTGTTGTCTTAGGGTGTGGGCTCTTTGCAGAATGTCAGGAAGCATTTATTGCATTCCAGGAGTTTTGTACTAATAACTGGTGATCCTGCCATAGTCCCATAGTCTAAATTTAAATGCAGATACTACCTATAAAAAAAAAATATCCTACAAAAAAACCAACTGATACTTAGGGTATCAGTTTATTACTTCAGTTTATCAGAGTTTATTAGCCCCCACAACCCACATCTCCAAGTTAATTTTGCAGATTCTGCTAAACATTCAAGATACAGATGGGAGTTATTTTTATTTTTTATTAATTCTATTAGAACTGTATTGTTAGGAAAGTATCAAACTTAGTTTCATCATGTTGTATCACATTGAAAGAAAGAATGACTAGAGCTTGGTCTTGCAGCATTTATACCCCTAAGAACAGAAGCTTCCAGTATTATTACTTCTAAGTTGGGCACACATTCATTTTTGTCTTTTCTTTAGAAGCTGTTTCATAAGATCTTTTCAGTAATTTATGCACTTTGTTTCCCTTCCCACTAAGCCCTCCATGTTTTTTGCATCTTTCTCATAATATTTTCCAAGCAAGTGCACAATATCTTGAAAACAGTCTTAATCATACCCTGAAAGATGACATTAGTATCTTTTCAGAGGCTCAGAATCAAAGTTGTGCAACTGAAGGACATACTCCAAGGAGAACAGTAAATATAAATAAATGCCAGAAGCATACAATGACAGAAATACTTCCTCAACTGTAGAAGGCCTGTTTGTAAGACCCAACAAAAAATAACTTCCTATCAGCAACTACTCCCATTAATTTCTCCCAGAAAAAATAAAAAAAAGCTAATACCTTACAGCTGAGGATGCAACAGGTTATGCTAGATTGATTCACTTTCCAGGGACAAGGAATACAAGACCTAATCACTCAGTCTGAAAAACATCTTGCAAAAGAATTAATGTCCGTTTTCTCACAGGATTTGGATAATCACACAACCTGCAAGCCTGGGTTAAGTTCTAAGCATTTTCTTTTGTTATAGAATATACTTTATTTTAGAAATACCCCTTTTTATTATAGAATAGTACTAAAGTAACAGAAAACTTTATTTTACTTACTCGAACTCATGTAGTTAAAAAGGAAGGACAAGAAATTGTGTCTGAAATTCCTATCACCCTTAGTCAACTCAGTTTTTTCCTTATGTCTCAATTCCTGTTTTGTAAAATACATCAATAATTAAAAAAATTAAAATGGAGAGCAGTCCTTAGGTACCTCCAAGAAAAACAGAAGCATTAAGAAAATTTCCCAGACACAACAAAATCTCAGAAGTACTTTTTCTCATTCATCTTTCTTCTCCTGTGAACAATGATATTTCTTGTGTTTACAATATTATGGGCCGGTGAGGTGATGAGGAAAGAAAGTCAGGAGATATGGGTCATATGGCAGCTCTATCACCCTCTTGATTTCCTGGAGTTATCACACTGATTTTATTAGCCTGCTGGATGACTTTGGGACACCTTGCCTTTATTTCTACTTATTTAATGAAGTCTGTGATATGGTCTCCTATTTTTAAAGACGTATTTATTTACCGCTTTAGAGTGCTGTGTCTGATGTTACTGTGAATGAAATGCGTAAAGATACAAAACTGTTATTGAATTCAACTTTGCACAAAGTGCGTGATGCCTTAAGGTAAAAAAAAAAAAAAAAGGAAAAAAAAGTGTTGACTGAAGGTGAACATAAAGATGAAATAATGAAGATTTAAAAAAAAAAGAATCAGAGTAAGGGTTTTTGCATTCTGCCTCCAGTCTCTCCAGTCCACACCTGCAGTATTTCTCTTGTCTCTTTTCATCAGATTACACCTCTCCCTTCAGATAATTTTCCAGAATATCTTCTTTTTTCTTCCCATATTATGTTTGTCAAAGAGTATTCTGTTGGTGTTCTAGAATTCATATGCAAATAAATTTTAAAACATAACCTTCCATTGATAAAGATCAACATAAGAAAATGTTATTTTTTTTTAACACAAACCATTATAGGTTTCTTAAAATTGTCTCTATTTATGAGTAGTCCCTCTGCTGTCTTCTGCACAGAAACATACATTCTGCTGTATCACAAGAAAACCTGGATGTTTTAATCTGAAACTCACTTCATACAAAATTAAAAGAATGTATGAAAAGGATACTTAAGAAACTATTTAAAAATATGAAAGGATACAAAAATGCATGCACTGCTGGATTTGATGTTGGAAGGCCACTTAGATCCAAATAAATACATCTGCATACATTATCTGCATTAGCAGCAAGATTTAGTTGTGATCCTGGTATAGAAATGGAAGCTTCCCCACCTCTTGCCCTACCTCTTGCCCTACCTCTCGCCCTACCTCCCTCCTGAAAATCATTGTTGATTCAGTGTTGAAACTTTGTCAAGTTCAAAATACAGTTCAAAATCCTTCAATAGCTTTCTGGGAGCTGGAAGAAGTATGCTCAGAAAAGTACCATTATATAGTTAACCATAAGCATTGTTCAGTTCAGTTCATTGTTCAGTGAGACCTTAACAATACACCATCATAGCTCTATCTTAGTATATGATTCTGGTACGCTCTGAGAAAATACACAAAACGCAAATAACTGTTATGAGGAGGTTTCATTTATCTTTAAATGGGGTTTTTTGTCTTCCAGTAGCTGCAGAAGAATTAAGTAAACTTAGTACAGAGACAGCAATATTATGCATTGCTATGTCAGCTAGCACGAGAAACTATCGCAACATTTTAACTTTGCTTATTAGTGTTTTCAGATGGTTAAATGCATCCATTAAAGTAAGGATGGGATTTTAATAAAATTGGGGCATGTTGCACCTTTTGGCATGCAAGGTAGGCAATGGAAAGAAACTAAGCAGCAAAGGTGAACTCTTTACAACTTTAAAATCTTATTACATGCTTTTGGCAGAAGTCCAAAAGTGATGGTTAACCAAGTTAATAAAGTCAAGTGAGTGCAAAGTCAAAGTCAAACAAAAAATGAGATAATTGGTAGCTTTTGTCAAACATCTGTGTTAGAAAGCCACAAAGCATGAAAACAGTTAATTGCAGTGTGATGTGGGGAAGTCAGGCTAGCAGACCAGAACTTAGTTACCTTACCAAGATCAAGAAAATGTCCTGTTCCTCTGAGTCCACAGTTATAACTGAACCAAAAGCCTTTCTCAGAGAAAAAAGAAGTGTGTTATAATACAAATTGCTATGCACCTGCTTTGTCCATTCAATTTAGTAGGAAGATCTTGGATTTTCTGTTACAAAGTGTTGTGGTTGTGTCCTGGTGACTCACCTGGTCATTCTCCTGTGGTGATGCTCTATCAGTTCTCCATTTTTTATCAACTCCAAGGTGACAGATTTACCAGAACTTTGATATTGTTCACTATAGCTCACCTGAACACAGTAGCCACAGTGAAAAGAAGTTTTATATTATTGTATACAATACTGCATCTAAGGTTCTGAAATTCTCATGTGTTCATGCACAATTCAAACTATCTATTTTCAAAATGTATGACTCAGGCAGTACTTACAAACAGGAGATTACAACATAAAATATTTCTAAAGACGGTGTTTTACAGTGTTTGTGAATTCATATTTGGTTCCAATTTCAAAGGAGACTAATTGCTGTGAGGAATATTGACAGGCAGATAGTTCATTTGCTTTTATTGGTGAGTAATTAGTAAGACCATCAATCTGTTTATTTTTTAAAGATCCATTTAAATTACTTTGGGAAGAGTTGTATGTTATTTCAATTTACAGTCAAAATAATTAATAATGAACACCTATTGAAAATGTTCACTTATGCATGCAGTATTTATGTGCATGAATAAAGACCTCCGCACCTGACAGACAGAACATATCAGAGAATACAAATATATCTACCTATTATTCTCAATTAGAAAAACAAACCCTGCTTGAAAATTCATTGGAGTTAACTGACAGCTACTGCTGATGCCTTATGGAATTTAATGAAAACAAATTGAATGAAGTTGTGATGTTACTGAAACACCTAGGAAATATTCGCTATTAGCTCTTTTGTCTTACTGATTTCTAAAATGAAAGTATAACTGTCTTCTTGCCTACTATTATTATCATCAAACAAATGATAGTTTAAATTGTGCTAGAAGCTTTTCTTGCTCTAAAATATCAAAAGTATATCACATATTTTTCCTTTTTGGTTCTATAAGCAGTAACTAATTACAATGATGAGTACTAATTACATACTATGGCTTTTTGGATGATACTGACCTTACAGGTTTTGGTTCCTCCTCCATCTAATGTCTACATGTTAAAAAAATAAAAATAATATAAACCTGGAAATAAGAGGTGAAAACTTCCTCTTCAAAGTTCTCCTCCTTTCACGGTGCCTCAAAATCATACACCTCATATTACCCCTTTCAGAGACCACTCTGCATTTTGCGAGTACTATCCGTTATTTCTTTGTGACAGACCATGGATAGAAATACAGAACACTATCACACTATACATGAGCTCAGCTCATCTTGTACAGAATGACTTACCCTTTAAAAAAATTTGGCCAATATACTAAGCAGCTTAGTAGCTTCAGCAGTTGAAATGTCACTACTCTGTACTTACACAGATGCATCAGCCATTTCATCTCTAAATTCACATTCAATACCTCAGGTCCCAGTGATTTTGCACCTTGTTCCTCAATGATACACACATGGAGTTTTGCTATGTCAAAAAGCTAAGCAAACAAACACAGAATCACTGATCTCTATCTCTTTTAAACAAAACAAAAAAGCAGTGCTCTCCCCAGTAAATGAAACAGAAAATTTACCTTAAGCAAAGAAGCAATATATTGTTTACCCCTGGTTACACAAAAAATGTTCATAGAGTCTAAGTAGTGCAATGCATGACAAATTATTAAGCACAATTGCAACAGAAATAACAGCAAAAACAACCTTTATAATTGATGTAATTGATTGCATTATATTTAAATAGTCAAAGACAAAAATAATAATCTAGTACAGCAATTATGCAATCATACTGACATATTCAAATTTTTATATCTGCTAATAATCCATAACAGATTCTTCCTCTAAGTATTTGAAGTCTATGTTGACACTTTGATGCAGTAAGACAGAACTTGTAATCAGAGCACAAAGCACCACTGTATTTAAAGCACTTCCATGGATACCATTACTAATGCATCTCCATACTTAAAGACTTGAATGTATCTGTCCTCAGAAGAAACTTCCAAAAAGAAAAATTATCATTCCAGTCTTTGACACATAAAGCACAGCAACAAAGGCTTCAGTTATCAGGAAGCATTTAGGACTCTGTTACCACCAAAATAGAGCCGGTAGCCTGTAGACTTAAGGATCTTCACAGAATGGCTAAGATTAGGAGGCAACTCTGGAGAGTGCCCGGTCTAATCTCTGACTCAGAGACCTGGCACACAAGGCAGGGTGCCCAGGACAACAGCCAGTTTAACTGTGAGCATCCCCAAGGATCATAATAGCCCTCTTAGCCACAGGGGTGCATTGGTTGCTTATGACAACTTGGAGCCCACCACCACCACCATCACTCCATGACCCTCCCATACCTTCCTTTCCAAACTGCTTTCTAGCCTTTTCACCCCTTTCATGTACTTGGGCACCAGGTTATTCCTGCTCAAGCACAGGACTTCTTGTTTCCTGTTGTTGAACTTCATAACATTCTCCTATGCCCATTTATTCAGTTCATCAAGCTTCCTCTGAAAAGCTGCACAACCATCTGGTTAGTTCGTCGTCCCAGGTTGGGGTTATCTACAAAGCTTGCTGAGAGTGCACTATGTACCATCATCCAGCTCCGTAAGGAGGTTATTAAGCAATATTAGGCACAGCATCAATCCCTGGAGGACGTTGCTAGTGACAACATGACCACTGATCACAACCCTTTGAACCTAGCAGTTCAGCCAGCTTTAATCCCACTTCACTGCCCATTTACTGAAGTCCATGCTTCATCGGTTTGTCAATTATGATGTGAGAGGAGACAGTGCTGAAACCAGTGTCCTGGTTTGAGCCAGGATGAAGCTGATTTTCCTTTTACTGATTTTTTTTTCCTTCAGTAAGCTTTCTTTTAACTAGCAGCAAGTGTTCCAGCTAGTGGACTGATAACACTGGAATGTTTATGTTTCTGCTGAGACTCCAAGATCGCTTCTTAGCTCTACTGTTACAGAGGCTACCAGGGCAGGAGAATTGTAATCCCCCCTGTAGGGGAGCTGGACTAGACAGACAGCAGAATTGACCAAAGGTATTCCATTCCATATATCTACATAAGCTCTGAGGAAGGTCGGAGATCACAGAAGACAACTTCCTTCCTGCTTTTTCTTCCCTTCTCTTCCATCCATGGCCAGCGTCCAGGGAGGACACCATCCATCCATCACCATCAACCCCTAGGGCTCTTACCTCATAACCCTCATAACTCTGCCCTCAGCCCCTGTCTGCTCTGCCTTATCTCCTGCCTGTGGTCTGGGAGATTTTGGGACTGCTCACACCTAAGGAGAGTGCCAGGAGAGTTGCTGGGAGTGCGGGGAGGCAAGAGGCTTTTGCACATTCCTGAACATACTTGTATATAATTGTACATATAATTAAAGCTGTCTAGTTTTCAATCCACCAAAGTCTCCTTAATTCTCTCTCTCCTTCCCTACCTGGGTGGGAGGGGGAGGGGATTGAGAGCATTGTTGACTCTGGTTTAATTGCTGATCCTGAGTCAAACCATGACAACCAGCAACATTCACAGCTCTCCCCTCATCCATTAACTCAGCTACCTCGTCACATAAACCCATCAAGTTAATCAGGCAATATCTCCAATGTTACTGGTCTTCAGGTTCTTGAACTCCACTATCTCATGGTCACTACAGCAATACTGCTTCCAGTCTCCACATCCCCAACCATTTATTCCTTGTTTGTAAATACCAGCTCTAGCAGTACATTTTTGCCCATTGGCTCCTACATCACCAGTGTCATTTCACTCCAGAAATCTCCTTCATAACTTGTGTCCTACATTGCTACCTCCTTGTAGAGTCCCAAAATGAATAATTGTCTCAAAACAGCTGCCCTGACAAACTGGACACTGTGCTCAGGTGGGGTCCTCACTTGACAAGCTATCTGGACCCTGATCTTGCCAGGAGAGCCCCTAGTTTGGTAAACACCCTAACAAACTGGACACTGTCCTTGCAAGGGGAGCCCCTCCTTCTGTAGCCATGCTGATAAGTTGGCCACTCTCCTTCTTTGATAAGGAACAGTGGCCAAAAAGAGGACCCCCACAGAGGCAAGAGAGTCACCTTGCAAAAGACAACTTTTCTGTTTAAGGGCAGAGCACATGCTCCATCAGCCTGGCTGGAGGGGGGCCAAGTGATCACCTGGACCCCAAGTCCCCCTCCGAATCAGTTCCAGAACATTCCTGAATCCAACACTGAGTCTGCACAAAGTAGGCCAAGCCTCACCCAGGAGAGGCAGGGCCAGGTGCGATAAAAGAGGCAGACTCGAAATGCTCCGACTCTGGGGAGCTCCAACTGTACCAATCTGATGGGACATGGCACCCTTTCAACAGATATCAGGGTTGTTCAAATCATAGCTTTGCCAACAGAAAACCCAGCCCTTTCAGAGTTAGTAGTTAAAGTGCCTCTCCATGTTGTATCTTAGTAATTGTGTAGGTCATTAAATATTACAAAAAGCCCACACCGTAACTCTGGTCATTACTTAATGCAATTAAGACAAATCTGTATGAGTCTTAGATTTTTTGCATTCAATGTACAACACTATATAAAAAGCCATAAATGGCAAAAAATGCTGAAAAATTATTTTCATTGCAGTAGCTAAAGAGAATTGATTGGTCATTAAAAAAACTATATTCAACCTACTGCCTAGCAAAAAATACAGTACACTGAATGAGTCAAGATGTCTATATGGTTCATGAATAGAAACTTAGAATACTCTTCCTATTAGAAGAATAGTGATATGGAAACACAAAGTTCAAGAATTTACAAAATCAATGCTTGTATATTTATATCCTCAGATAAGCACTGTATGTCAATCTAATTTCTATGCAACTATATTTCAAAGCAATTTGTACCAAAATCCATTTTAAAAACACTTATCATTTTGCTAATAGTTTCTCCATACTTTGGCTCAAGAGGGCACATATTTATGTTACATGTTATGTACACACGCTTTTATATACACATGCAGAAATCTTTCAGTTCAGCAGTTCAGTTGTATTATGTATATAAATGATATACAAAGCTAATATATATAAAACACATATTAGTATGTATACATATTTGACAATGTGATTACCTGTTAAAATGTAATTACGCTTTATCAGAAAACCATGCATTTACAAATTGAAGAGAAATATAATTTTAAAAGTTACTATGAATTTCCTCAGTTAAACATTATCTACTGCTTCCCTTCTCTACCCTTCAAAAAAATCCCAATGCAAAACTGTCAAAAGCTATTAGACAAAGGTATTTGTAAAATGATGTTTTATGGAATATACTTGAAGGCAAAGGTTAACATAAAGTAGAATTTTTTTTATTTTTATTTTTTTTCTTTTTCTTTTTTTTTGTTATGGAAGCATAATTTATTACACATGCTCCTGAGCTAATAGGTTACATATGAAGTTTCAGTTAGAAATAATTTTTACAAATAACTTCAGGCCCCTTAAGAAGCCAATCTTTAACCAGAAAAAATTAACACTTAATCAGAGACTCTGCTATCACCACAGCCACAGCAAGTCCAAGAACTGTGTACTTTCCTTCCAGATTACAGAAGGTTTCTGTTAATACACAGAGTAAGATTTATCTATAACATGGTGCCAAAATTACAAGTTTTTCTCTAGGCAGTAGATAATTTAAGCCATTATCTGATTATTATTGCACAATCATTTTTAATTTGATTGTTTTAGTGAATACATTAATTTATGTTGATTTTGTAATGTTTTTACCCATGTAATGTCATCTATAGGGCTTGCACAGCACCACTCCCAGCCTTGCCCAGAAAATTTATTGCTATATATCATTGATACAAATATTCCAATTTAAAGTGTGTAGAATTTTGGACACAATACAAATTTTCTAGCCCTGCATTCAATTTCCTTGAAGAGAAAAATCAAAATACAATGTGGGTTTTTTCCAGAATATATTGATTCGAGCTCCCAAAGCACAGGTAAACCAAGAAAACACTCATTCATCTGCAGGTAGGTAATGAAAAAGAAAACAAAGTTTTGTCTTTCCTAGGACACAGAAACATCTGTATGCTAGCCTGGCTGAAATACCTGCAGTGTCAGGAGAGCAAGATTTCTGAGGTGTAGCAGAGTACACTGAGTGAAAACAGAAGTCATCACTCTTTCTAGGCTTCCTCATGTTAGGAAGGAGAAAGAAGGTGAAGCCTAGCTGCGAGGACATAAGTGCATCATTGTCACCCTCTGCTTCAAGGGGAGTGCATAACATACATGCCTTGCTCTTTACAGCTCTTTTTGGTAATATTCTGTTGCTGCCAATAGCTAATAGAAAAGCCTCCATTAGATTCCCTCATGGATCCTGGAATTGCCTAAAGCATACAGCAGCAGCCCTAAAAGATAAATAAATCCTTACAGGAAGCTGATTGGAACCAGTAATAAGCAATGAGGAACAAGCTCCTTCTCTCCATTCTGACTAGGAATACAGATGGAGGAAAGTTTCACAGTGACTGACAATGCCTCCAAGAAGGGCCTGAGGAAGAAGATACTTTTCCCTAAAGAAGATAAACTTCAAAGGAGGTACCATCTTTCCCATTTGTAACTACATGTTCACTGCCCAATTAACAAAGAAAAAGGAAAGAATCACTTTGAATCACTGCTGTAGACAAAAAGTCAATTTTTTGCAAATGGCAAGAAGCAACTGTCCCAAATGGGGTGAGATAGCAGATGGTATGTCTATGCACAAAACAAGATTTATTGCAAACAACACCAGAACTTAACTATTGAACTAAAAAGGAACAAGAACAACTGGATTGTGTGTGGGAGTTGGGATATTAGAACAGAACGTTAAAGCAATAATGCAAAAAGGTATCTTAACAATAAAGTGCACAACCAATAGTCAGTCTGTCAATAAGTGTTAACCATTTAAATGCTAGCAACTTAGTTATTAACAAGTCTTATACTAGAGCTAGTAAAATAATCAAAATAATCCTAGCCAGGTGATAACAAAATAAGTGCACTTATCTGTAAGTTTTAAGCTTAACAATGAAAGATTGCTTAATGTTAAGTTAACTAATAAAGACAAAACCAGTTAATATCTTTCACCCTCTTACAGCCACAGCCATGTTTCCCTTTGTCCCAGTCCTCAGCTCCAGTGAAATAATCCCTCTGGCAGGCATCCTTGCTGGAGAGGAGAAGGTCCAGCACACCTCCTGGAAAGTGTATGGGAGTCTCCCTGATCAAAGATGGGATCAGGCTTTTATAGAATCAAGTGGATTGACTGCTGTCATTTAACTACTTAGCTGTACCTTGAAAATCTCTCAATGAAGAATAAAAACAGTGAAAAAAACAGTGGAAAAAGCCAAGAAGGCCCTTTTCTCACCAAGCAAACTCTTTTGTTCGTTTGTTCTTGTTTTGCCTCTTTTTCGGGTGTAGTTGTGGGTAGGCTGGGCTCTGTGTTCTTCAGCACCGGAGAGCATCTGGTGTTATGAACACCAACTAGGCCCTCTGTTTGTACTTTCAAGGTTGTTACCAGCTCAGAGCTTGCTAGGCCCTTTCCTTTCCCATGGGAATCATTTCACCCCAGGCCCAGGGCTGTAAAATTTGAGAGACAGAGCAACTGAATCAGAAAGGGAAACGGAGGCAGGCACATTAAGATGGAGTGTCCTGCTATAGCAACCCAAGTGGTAGCTTGCCACATACTGGACTAGTGTGATTAACAGAGATTAAAATGCTAAAATATAAAGTATGCATAACATCTCTCTAAGGACAAAGATACGGTTGTCTAAAGTAAGGCAAAAATATCGTAGAATAACATTCATTAAGAGACTTAGTATTCACTTCATTTAGATCAACAAGTTTAGTAATTCCAATTTGATTTACTTCATTCTAACCCTTTACACCGTACACAATCTCTTTTTCTTCAGAAATAGTGGGCTTTAGATTCTTACATGCAAACTTATAATTATTGGATGAACACCACTAAATTATATCTTTAAATTGCTCTACATTAATTTTTAAAAGCTTTAGACAAACATACATATCTTTAATAATGGAATTAACATCTGATTTTATGAAGCCTCACTGTCAACTTTTTTTCTAAAGGGTATGTTTTGGTTTAGGTACAGCCAACAACAAAAACTAGGCAGCTGCCTGCTCACTTCTACCCCTGCGGTGGGACAGGTTATAGAAGGGGACTAAGAAGAAGGCTACTGATATCCTGGGCTGCCCTAGGAGTGTTGCCAGCTGGTCGATGGAGGTGGTCTTTCCCCTCTACTCAGCACTGGTGGTAAGGCCACTTCCAGAGTGCTGGGTCCAGTTCTGGGTTTATAAGTACAGGACAGATATGGACATACTGGAGAGTGTTCAGTGAAGGGCCATTAAGAAGGTTAACGGACTGGACCATCTTTGCCATGGGAAAGGCTGAAAGAATTGGAACTGTTCAGCCTGGAGAAGTAAAGGCTCAGGGTGATTCTCAATGGAGATAAGTACCTGTTGGGAGCATCATAAAGATGACAGTCAGGCTCTTCTCAGTGGTGCTTAAGAACAGGAAAAGAGTCAATGGGCATACTGAAGCACAGGAGGTTCCATCTGAACATAAGAAAACTCTTTTTTACTGTGAGGGTGACTGAGCACTGGCACAGATTGTTGTGCACAGACTGAGCACAACAGAGAGATTGTGGATTCCCCCACCTTGAAGATGTTAAAAAGTAATCTGGACATGGTCCTGGGCATTGTGGCTCTAGATGGCCCTGCTTGAGCAGACCAAATTATTTCCAGAGGTCTTTTTCAGCCTGAACCTTTGTGTCATTCTGTGAACTGTAAATCACAAGACTCAGCTATGTTCCTGCTTTGCAGGTTGTGTCTCAATTAATAACATTCCTAGGTAAGTTTATTGTCACACAGATATGAATACTTCTGATATTCAAATGTAAACGCTTCCAGGTAGAAGCTAGTGAGATGTCCAAAATAACAACATCCAGGACACTGTAGAAACAGGTATTTTTCATGAAGCCTTGAAATAGGTATACCAAATGTTAGGCTTTCTTTCCATCTGTTAGAATCTATTGAGAGTTTGGAAAGCTGTACCACAGTACAAGAATGCCGCAGGAATCTAATGAGAATATTAAGGAACATCAAGGCTGCATACACAAATGAGAAATGGTCATCACCATGGAAGAGTTAGAAAGAAGTACAGTTCACTGCCAACAGTAGCACACAGTACTGTTTTCCCATGTCTGGCATTAAAAGACTTGCAGTTAACAGCACATAGACACCACAAACAGTACCCTCATACAGAAAGGAGACCACTGTCTACAAGACTTCTTCCCAGGAATGTAAGATACCAGGAAAACCACCTAAAATGTGACTAAACCATTGCAAGTTGTCCTTTTTTTGTAGAATATATGTGAGATTGTTGTCTGGGTTTCAGGATCTATTATGAAGCTACCAACTTTCAGATGTATCTTCTGTAGACTTATATCTTGATCTGCCTGATGACAATGTTTCATTGAACAAAGGTAACAAGCAAAGGTAAATAGTAACACGCTAAAACTAGGAACTAGGAAAACATCAAGGCAAGAAAGAAGATCTCAGCACACACTTCTACAACTCCTCACAACAGCAAAGCTAAGATACTAAATGTAGCAGAGGAAGACTAGCATGTCAAAAGCAAAACATATAAAACTTCATACATGTTACTTTAGCACAAAGGTACAAAACAGCTTCTGTGAGAGAGTGAGCCGTGTTCAATTTTTAATTTTTTTATTCATATTAGGTACTTCATCATCCAGATGAAATAGGTTCTCCTGCTTTTTTTTTTTTTTAATGCAACTGATAAAAAGCATAGTATATGTTACTTTTATAGGCTTCTCACACATGAAGCGTAAGAGAAGTATGAGTTTTCTTCTTTCTTCATTCTGAGCTAGTAAACAATTACCCAAGCCAAATTGCACATTTTATCTGAGCAACAGGAACAACAGTTTCTGTACACGCTTGAACAGAGTTCTACCTTGCATATACCTTGCTTCAATTACTATGATAAAATCTTTACAGTTGTTACAATCCCACCCAAATACTATTTGGGATGCCACTGTGAGTTTCACTGGGTTGCAAATCTTCATGGAAACCTTATGCCCAATTACACACTGGTGAATGCTTTTGTTTGCACTTACATTGATTCTCCATGATGTTAAATAGAGAGCCAAAATAAAATTTTCTTCATGCAATAATGACTTTTCTAAGTAACTAAAAATATAAGAGTACATTTTATTTGCTAGATAACTGCATTGCACAGATCACTGGTCAAATGTGTTGTTGGTTTTGGTTTCAAATGAACATTTTCTTAAAGCATCCATTTTTCCATGGAACATTTCTGATTTTGTCCTTATGTTTTCGCTGTCTTCTCCCCCCATTTTCCAGAAATAGGCAGAAGGACAATTCTTGTGTTACTCAAAGATTTGCACACTGACTACAGTGATAAAAGTATCCCCAGTAATTATACTGCTAGGTTTCATTAACTCATATAGTTGAAATAAGATATTTAGAATCATAGAATAATTTTGGTTGGAAAAGACCAAATCTACACCACACCTACATGTCTTCTGAATATCTTCAGGGATGGTGATTAAACCACTTCCCTGTGCAGCCTTTTCCAGTGCCAAACCCTTTCAGTGAGGAAATTTTCCATAATATCCAATCTAAAGCTCCCCTGATGCAACTTGAGCCCATTTCCTCTTGTCCTATCACTTTTACTTGGGAGAAGAGATCAACACCCAACTCACTTCAACATGCTCTCAGGTAGCTGTGGAGAGTGATAAGGTCTCCCCTCAGCCTCCTTTCAGCCTCCTTTCCTCCATACTAAACAACCCCAGTTTCCTCAGCCACTCCTTGTAAGACCTGTGCTCTCGACTCTTCACCAGCTTTGTTGCCCTTCTTTGGACACACTCCAGTACCTCAATGTCCTTGAGGGGCCCAACACTGAACACATTATTTGAGGAACAGCCTCACCAATGCCAAGTACAAAGGGAATACATATAGTCATATAACAGGAATTAATCAACAGTTTGTCTATCACTTGAGATGCATCTCAGAAACCAACACTTTACAGTGATGATCCTATGTAGCTAACAGGAAAAATTGAAAGTTCTTTTTCATTAACAAAGCCTAATCATAAAAGTACTAACAGAAAACAGAAGTTTGCTACAATCCTTCCAGAATTTTTTCTCCGGAGGACATTGAAATAATGTTTAATATCAAGTAATTGGCAAAATTAATATTGTCAGCCTCTGAGTTCTTAAAACTGGTCTTTCATATATTGTAGGGGTATGAGAAACCAAGCATAATGAACATTAAGTTTTACTTCAGATTTGAGTCCCTTTTTTCATTCAGCACTATTCACTGGAAGCTTGGTTATTGCTTTTAATATGTATTGATCCAGTAATTTTAACAAGAAAGATAGTAGAAATAAATACAAATAAGTAATGTGACTGAATAGGCTAAGACTGTGTCAGATATGTCAAAATATGTGTGCTACTCTGTCAAAATACATTTGTTTGCCTGTCATGTGAAAATCATACCATGAATGTAATAAAGAAGGAAAGTGGGAGAAACACTTAACATTCTTTCCTCAGCAACTCACAACAGCCTTTGGAGTAGCTACAAACATTGCATGCTCCCTCATCCAACAGATGTCATGCAAGCATATCACTTGGGTGCCCCAGCAGCATGTGGCACATAAGGGTACACTGCATTTCACAGGGGTGCTTCTGTGAGTGCTCAGTCATGCTTGCTTGCACATTCTTACAAACAAAACAATCTTAGGTTTTAGCTGTGCTGCAAGCGTGTTAAATGCAGCAACACTGGCATCAACTCCTGAGGGGCTGCAGCAGGCAGCTATCATAGCCAGTGATGCAATCAAACATAGCAAAATATGTTTTTCTTCATCCCTTTAAACTTTTCTTTAAGGCTATATCAACACTTTATCTGCTTTATACTATCCTGAAGTACTTTGAGAATGCTAGCTTGTGAAACTCGTGTAAAGTGGCTCATCATTTTCAGAGCATTGCAAATTTGATGTACACAGTCCATTTTTTCCCCCATCATCCTTAACACTGTTTGATTTGTTGTGGTCTCCTGTATTTTCTTGCACATCTGCTTCATTAATTTCTCCTAAAATCACAAGAGCATAATACAAGAATACTCCACTATTTTCTTGCTTATCTTCAGTGAACTGAGATGCATCCAGGGCTTGTAAGAGGGGACAAGGGGGTGAAATTGTTTGTGTAACAACATGTATGTGAAAGCACAATGTGTATCTGGGCTGCTTACAGAAAGTTCAAGAAGTACAGACTTCCAAATAGTTTATCAATTAATAGTTTAGCAATGAAATTAAGGTCACTATATCAGTAAGGTGAATCTCACAGAACAGATGCATTTAAAGTCTAGCTCTCCCAAATGGTAAAGCCAGTTTATCTGAAAAAAAAAAAAAAAAAAAAAGCAAACAATCTATTACCTTACCAGGAGGCTGCATTTTAAAAGCATTTAGAGAGAGCTAAGTCAATAAAATTAATGGTTCCTAAGGTTATCCAGGAAATCTCCTCCTTATGAATACTGAACAAAAAGGCAATTTTTTTTTTAGATTCTGAAACCTCAGACCTCCCTGTTCTTCAGGAATTAGTCATAAAAAAATTTTTTTACGATTTTCAAAAATATTATGAGCAACAAATAAAAGTTGTAACTTAAAATAGCTAAGGGTGTAATGTATGCAACTGATTAAAAATTTAAGTAACCCAGAAACTATTCACCAGTAAAAGAAACTCTAGCAAAAAATAATATTTGAAACACTTTGATATTTGACAATTCACTCCTAAACATGCTGTAAATGCTCTGCATCATTTATAAGTCTCTCTGTCCTATATTCGTATAAAAAACTCTCACCTTTAACTATGGAGTGAGAACTAATGTTCTTTGAGAATAGAAAAAAAAAATCACTCCTACAGCTCTCTATCAGTCAGTGATGACTACATCGATCTTACTGGTGAGAAACATTTATCTTTTTATTTCAAATATTTAAAGATAGGACTATATCTCCCAGAACTCCAGCTTACCTGAACAGTGTCTATAAAGCAGGTTTACACTTTCAGAAAATGTTCAAGAAGCTGTGATACTGATTCAAAGGAGCCCTTCTTTTGCTTTAAGCAAAGCTGACTGTTTTCCCCCAAGAGCCAGTACAACAATCTGAGAAAACTGGAAGATAGTATGCATGGGGCTTGCCTCCTTCAACCTCCAGCATCCCTCCAACATTACAGAGAAAGAAAGGAAAATTGCAAGACATAGTTCTCTTGGTATGAGCCTGCCAAGGATGGTAAGAGAACTTTTACCTACTTTTAGGTAGGTAGTCTGAATGCTATCTCTACCTCAATGCAAGAGGGACTTGAATTGCTCCATTTTGTAGCATTACAGGCATTTCTAGACTTACAGAGGTAGTAATTTCTACACAGAAAGGAAGTGGAAAATTTATAGTCAGTATTTTCAGCATTACATTGCATATATATGACACGTGATGATGTCAGGTATTTTACCAAATCACAACATCCAAACATTTCCCAAATACACACAAATATAAAAGAATAAGTCTTAAAAGAAAAAGGGGCAACCATTTTTACATTAAAAATATACACATTTCTATAGAAAAAATCTCTAAGTATCCCAGTGTTTGTGCCAGTGCAATACTTAAATGTTTTTACTGCATGTCTTAAACACCATAACACAATAGGTCTGAATTTTACTCAATATCTTGGTTTATTTACAATACTAGCTCAGGGTTAACTCACATCGTACTATTCTATTTCAAACACAAAGACACCATTTCTGTTTTTCTGCAAGCTTCTGACTCCAGTGACATCCTACAGGTGTAAGAGTAAAAAGTAATCTTTACAAAGGACTGAACAAATATTACTGCCCATAGATCTTGTTTGATCACTTCTACTATTTGTGAAGAATTCATCTCACCTAACCTGCCTATCTTTAAAAATCCTATCAAAGAACAGAATTAATCACCTTCAATCAGAGGTTTCTTTCACTCTCCACTGATCATGCAGAGCATACATGATCAACTAATCTGGAAACATACATTTGAAAATACATCAGGTAACTGAAAAGTATTATGCTCTTTTCTCCTTCCAGGAAGGCAGCTCTGAAATATATACTTTAAACACATAACCTATGGAGGACAGTGACAGTTTTACTGCAGCATAAATATAAAAGTTTTGCTGCCCATATTTTTTCATGTGTTTATCCTTCTTAATTTTTAGTCAATCTTTCAAAATACATGCACAAGTGCACAGGAATATACCTATGTTTTATATATATATAATATATTCTGTCATTCTTCAACTGCTATAGCAAATACAAAGGAAGTGAAAATAGTTTATCTCAAATTAATAAAAATTCTAATTCTCCCTCTAGACAATTCCCACCCCACACTTCCCTCAAAAAAAACTAATTTATTGTCACAGAACTGATTATGCCTTTGAAAATTCTTAAACACATAGAGTTTGTTTCACTCAGATGCATGAGATTACTTACCTATACATATGTCCTCAAAATATACTGACCTTGACCATAGTAGCCAATATTTGAAATGCATTATTTTACCGAGGAAAGGTTGTTTATCCACTCAAAGAATACCACTGTTGCTCAAAGATAAAAGATTAAGAATGCATTAAAAGACAATTTTGCTATGAATATGTTGGTAGGTTTCTGTCTCTTTAGAGAATTAACACTGGAACAGGTTGTCCAGGGAAGTTGTGAAAGCCCCATCCCTGAAAGTGTTCAAGGGTTGGATGGGGCTCTGAGCAACCTGATCTAATGGGGTGTGTCCCTGTCCATGCAGAGGGGTTGGAATTAGGTGATCTCTAAGGTCTCTTCCAACCCAATCCATTCTATGATTTTTTTCTATAATTCTTTGAATTACTCAGGATCTAGAAGTAGTTAAGTAGAATAAGAATGAAGCAATAGGTTGGTCTAATATGGAAAAAAATGTAAAGGATACGACATTGTCTTAGAAAATCGCTGCTCAGTTGCAATCATGTATGTTGTTACTAATCCTAATTGCCAAGCAGAAATTCCTGCCCATTTTGCCTGACCATTTCTGGCATCTAGTCAAAGCATAGAACACTGCTGTATACTGCCAGGGACCCCACCTTCCCTGGGATGTCCCAGCCTGGAATAATATAAGGTTCAAATGTAAGGTTCTGCTAACAATAAGATGGAATGTGCTGGAAAACAGGCCTTCTCAGGCCTTTCAAGTACGAGAAATTAGCAGCATGTTTGAAATACTCTCCTCAGCTGCCCCTTGCCCACAACTGAGTACTCACATGCATAACTCACTAGACAATGTTTCTGATCTAACAGATGATCTGCCCATGGCTTTCAGAAAGGTTGTGTGCTATGTGTTTTTCCTGTCCCTAATCACTGCAGATGCTGAGGATGGGCTCTGGAATCCCACCATGCAAAAGGTTAACTTCATTCCCAAGGCTCACTGAACTTAAAAGGAGCCTCTGACACACAATTCCAGCAGCATACACCACTCTCAGGTCCTGGACATATTTAAAGCAGAACCTGAAGTTCCTTGCACATGGGTAGGTCTGGTATGCTGCCCTAAAAGGCCACCCGCAACCTGAGGTGTAAACACTTTTGTGGGGGATTCTTTTCTCATTTCAAAATGTACACCATTTGCCTATACTTCCAGTCAGCATTACATTTGCATACGTCCTAGTCAGATGAAAGACAGACCTGCAGTGACAAAAAAATGGAAAAAGGACAACTGGACGACATCAACTCACCACCACCAACTGGCTGCTGCCAACTCAATGCTGGTCTCTTCCGTACCACCAACTCACCTCCAAGACAACTGCATGATGACCAGCAGGTGGCGATCATTCAACACCATGAACAGAACCTCGAGGAACAGTCGGGGCTGCTCAAAGTGCTCTGATATTTGCAAGAAAACTGTATATACATAGGGGAGTGTATGAGTCACACAATTTGTAACACAAAAAATTAACAATGAGATAAAGAAAACTCAGTCTAACAAGAGGAAAAAAAAATTAATTATGAGATAAATGCAACTCAATCAAACGTATTATGAAGGGCTCATTTCAGGTCACAGTCCTGAACATCACTTATTAAAACTGTGGTTTTTGGTTTAGTTGCATTCATTTAACATTACTTTTAGAAAATATTTCATGTTTTATTGAGTTGCCTTTAATTTTTCATGTTACAAATGGTATGATTCATACACTTGAACTCCCCAGTTTCCTTGCAAAAATCAGAGCACTGTGAGCAGAGGCGTTGCTGGCTCCCCGAAGTTCTCTTCACGGTGCTGAAGGCAGGTCTGTTCACGGTGCTGAATGAGTACCACCTGCTGGTCGGTGCGCAGTTAGTTGTCTTGGCAGTGGGTAGTTCACATAGAAGTGTCTGGCAGCCAATTGGCAGCATTCAGTTGGTGGTGGCCAAATGGCAGCAGCCAGTTATCTTAGACCTGAAAAAACAAAGTCTTGCTGTATCCTTCTGAGTCTTATTAGTGATCCAGGTGATGCCAATCTGCCTGAATTTCCTCATTAGAAGAGCCACATAGCTCAAAAAGAGCCTGCTTATGGATCAGCAGTCAGCACAAAAGCTGAAGGGGATAAAACTGAAAATCAAAACTGACAGCTCATAATCACATCACTCTGAGCACATCTTAAAATAAACATGGCAACAGCAGCCACTGGCAAGCCAGATGACATAAGAACTGTATTATTTTTTAAGAAAATATCCTACTTCGCATTTTGATTTTTTTTTCAGACTTCCAATCTAACGTCATTCTACAACAGTGAGGAGTATGCATTTCAATTATTCATTACTCAGACCACTTCTGTTGTTCAACAGCATGTCCCCTGACAGACAGCTTCCCCAGCTCTCTTACATAACAACCACAGATGTTATAATCTAATCAATACCTTAAAATGGAACAATGACAGTAATCTAAAACAACTGGAATATTTCAGTTTTCTTCCATGTATATCAAAGGACTGGATAATTTAGTCCATTTGATTTTCTCTTCCCCCCATGCTACCCCTAGGGATTTTTAGAAGCATAAAACTCAGGGCATTTAGTGATTTCTTTTAAAAATTCTTTCCTACAGTTTCACTCTTAGCATGCTGTTTCAATTCTCTGACAATTGAGCAACCTCTCTGCTGTCTTTGATTCCCAGGTGCCTTCCCAGACACAGGCTCTCCGTCTGTCAAAGATCCACAGGAACATCAAGACCCAACCACCTTTGGTGCTCAGGCACTTAACTGTCCAAAGTAATTTCTTACAAACATTTTGGAGGTATGCATCAAAGAAAGCAAATAAGCTCAGAAGTCTGCAACAAATCCCAAAACAATTCCAGGTCAGAAGATTTGCAAAAACACAAATGCATTTCCTTGCCTCAGTTCACATACCACTTCTGATCATCCTTTGAGTGCTAGTGCTTTAAGCCCTTGACCCTGTGCACAGTTCACTCCACAAAGCACTGGATCTCTCTCCTGTAAGGGAACTTAGATAATCTCTGTAGCCACAATAACAAAGAGAAGTAATGGGTACCTGAAGGATAGATTAGTGCACAACACCACTGTCAATATCAAATGGGAATTTTCACAAGATGTCTTATCATTCATCAGTACACAGCAGCAGCTTTCCAGTGATTATGCAATCTGTTCTGACCACTAGCAAAACCTGGTCTATCAGTAACATCCAGTATAACTGCTACCTACAGTAATCAAACTAAGCTAAAAGTAGAATGCATATACATCTAACTGCATCTTCATTTTCCTGTTAAAACACACCTGTGAAAACTTTCCAGTTGAGCTGTCAAAGCTGATCAGAAATTCTCCAGACGAGAGATCACAGCTTCCTGTCAGGTGATACACTGTTTTCTTACCTTGATTTTCAAGTTCAGACCTGAAATTTTAACCTGTGCAGGAACAAGGAAGGGAAATAGCTATCTTTTTATCCGAAGCATATTTCACTTGAATAAGACAGTTAACATTAGAATAACGCCTAAAGTTAGCTCCATGCCAGGTACAAGATTTTGTTCTGGCACCACCTGTGAGCTTAGTTCAGTATGAAAACGGAAGACAGATGTGACAGAAAGCAAAATGCACACTCAAAATTGAGTTTGTAGTCTAGCACTAATACACAGAATCCCTAACATAATGCAAAATTCATATACTTCACATAAATACTTCTCCCAAATTGTCACAATAATATTACAAATAGAAAGGTATATGCAATGCTTTCTTCAATTGGCATTTATAGCACTCTACCATTTAAAGTATCTGTAGTTGAAGTGCATGGTTGGAACATGAGGGTTCTTTGGATGGGTAAGAGAGGTCACACACATAGCACAAAAAGGCAGCTTCCCATCTTCGATGTTCAAAGACTTCTCCCTGCTTCACATCTACTTCATTGTCTCCTCAGACATGAGCCGAAACATGACGGATGTCTTCACACCCACCTTCTCAAAGAACTTGCCATCCTGAAGCATGCAGTTGATGCTACCTTCACCCTCCTTCCTCTCACAGGTGTCAATAGTGAAAGTGGCAACAGGGTCCAGCATGTCCAGGGTGCGGCACACCCCTGCTTGCATCTCCATGATAAGCAGGTCCATGAAGCTCCGCAGCTCCTGCCACCACTGATGCAGTCCCCACAGCCTGCTCACCAGTGGTGCCATGAACCATTACCGCAGCTCCTCCTCCTTCTCATCCCCGTCCTCCCTGGACACCACCATCACAGCCTGCTGCCACCACTACAGCCCTAGTACATGCATCATCCCCACTGCCACCAGCGCAGCCCACCAACACCCTGGTCTGCTGCTACCCATGGTGGCATGGAGGCTAGTGCCCTCTGGCCAACCATGGTGGCCAGAGCAAGGGCAGGGTGGTGCTCTGGGGGTACAGGTAAAAAATTTGGTATGCAAGTTCTCTTTTCCTCCATCTACCAGGTGGAGGAAAGGAGGTAGACAGAAAAAGACGTATGATGCACATTAACTTCTGGCTACATGGCTGGTGCCATTAAGAGGGTTTTGGTTTTTATGACAATGGGACATTCTTCAATGACTATAACCTGTTAGGAAGGGATGGAATACACCTGTCTGAAAAAGGTAAGGGAATCCTTGGTAGCAGGCTGGTGTCCCGAATGGGGTAAGATAGCAGATGAGATGTATATGCACAAAAGATGATTTATTGCAAACCGCACTGGGATATTAGCTGTTTTAAACTAAAAAGGCACAAGCACAACCAGATTGTGGGGAAACTGGGAATTTAGAACAGAACATTAAGGCTTTAATGCAAAAGGTAATTCTTTACAATGAAATGTACAACTAATAGTCAAGTCAATCGATTAAGATTAACCATTTAAATGCTAGCAACTTACTTATTAACAAGTCTTATACTAGATCTAGAACATTGATTACTTATTTGAAAAGATCCTAAAATCTTAAAGATTTAAAACTTGACAATGAAAGATTGCTTAATGTTAAGTTAACTAATAAAGACAAAAAGGAGTTAATATCTCTCACCCTCTTATGGCCACAGCCAGGTGTCCCTTTGTCCCATTCCTCAACTCCAGTGAAATAATCTCTCTGTCACGTGTCCCTGCTGAAGAGAAAGTCCAGCACAGCTCCTGGGAAGTGTATGGGAGTCTCCCTGATCAAAGATGGGACCAGGCTTTTATAGAATAAAGTGGATTGACTGCTGTCATTTCACTACTTAGCTGTACCTTGAAAATCTCTCAATGAAGAATAAAAGGAAAACAGTGGAAAAAGCCAAGAAGGCCCTTTTCTCACCAAATAAACTCTTTTGTTTGTCTGTTCATTTTTGTTTTATCTCGTTTTTGGGTCTAGTTGTGGGTAGGCTGGGCTCTGTGTTCTTCAGCACTGGAGAGCAGCTGATGTTATGAACATCAACTTGGCCCTCTGTTAGTACTTTCCAGGTTGTTACTAGCTCAGAGCTTGCTAGGCCCTTTCCTTTCCCATGGGAATCTTTTCACTCCAGGCCTAGGCCTGTAAAATTGAGAGACAAAAAGCAATTGAATCATAGAGGGAAACTGAGGCAGGTATTCTGAGAGATGCAGCATCCTGCTACAGCTGGCCAGCTTAGCGAAATGAGCTTTAAACTGAAGGATTCGGGGAGTCGGGTCCAAAATGGAAATTCTCACGTCAACACATCCACGTGGGGAATAAACCAGGTTGACCAAACTTGCAACCAGTGCTACTTAGCTGCATCCAAAGATAAGAAGCAGAAGGCTAACCACCTTGTTGTTGTGTACAACTATGGTATATCCTCCCACTCCCCTCCAGGGAAACCTGCATGCTTGACTACCACTTTGAAAGGCCTATATACCAACTCACACAGTATAGAGAACAAACAGGAAGACCTTGAGATCTATGTGCAGTCGCAGGTCCACGATTTTGTTGCAGTTTCTGAGACATGGTAGGATAGCTTGAATTACTTGAATGCTATCGTGGGTAGTTATGTACTTTCCATGAAAGTTAGGCCAGCAAGGCAGGGTGTTGGAGTGGCTGTTTATGTCATAGTGCACCTGGAACGTATCAAGCTCTGCCTAGGAGAGAATGAAGAACCCGTTGAGAGCTTATGGGTAAAAATAATGGGGGATGCTTACATGGGAGACATTGTTGTGAGTGTTTACAACAGGCCACCTCATTAGTACGAGGAGGTCGATGAGGCTTTCTACAGCAGCTGAAAGTAGCCTCATGATCACAGACCAATGTCACTCCAGTCTTCAAAAAGGGCAAAAAGGAGGACCAAGGGAGCTACAGGCTGGTTAGTCTCACCTCTGTCCCTAAAAAGATGATGGAATAAATTACTCTGGACATCATCTCAAAACATGTGGAAGAAAAGAAAGTTACTCGGAGTAGCAAACATTGATTCACCAAGGGTAAATCATGCTTGACCAATCTCAAAGAGTGGTGATCAATGACTCGATGTCCAGATGAAGACCAGTGATGAGTGGTGTTACCGAAAGGTCGGTACTGTTTAACATCTTTGTTGGCAACAGGGACAGCGGCATTGAGTACACCCTCAGCAAGTTTGCCAATGACACCAAAGTGTGTGGTGAGGTCGACATGGTGGAGGGAAGGGATGCCATGCAGAGGGATCTTGACAAGCTTTAGAATTGGGCTCATGCAAACTGTATGAAGTTCAACAAGGTCAAGTGCAAGGTTCTGCACCTGGGTTGGGGCAATCCCAAGCAAAAATACAGGCTGGGTGGAGAATGGATGGAAAAAAGGCCAGAGGAGAAGGACTTAGGTAGGATAGTGGACAAGAAGCACAACGTGAGCTGACAACATGCACTTGCAGCCCAGAAAGCCAACCATGTCCTGGGCTGCATCAAAAGAAATGTGGCCAACAGGTAAAGGGAGGTGATTCTCCCCTTCTGCCGTGTTCTCATGAAACCCCATCTAGAGTACTGTGTCCAATTCTGGAGCCCCCAGCATAAGAAGTACATGGAGCTCTTTTTAAAGAGTTCAGAGGAGGACCATGAAGATGGTCTGAGGGCTGGAACACCTCTCCTATGAAGACAGTCTGAGAGATGTGGGTTTGTTCAGCCTGGAGAAGTGAAGGCTCCAGGGAGACTTTATAGCGGCCTCCTAAGTACCTGAAGGGGGCCTACAGGAAAGCTGGGGAGGGGCTTTTTACAAGGGGATGTAGTGATGAGAGGACAAGTGTTAATGGATTAAAACTTGAAGAGGGGAGATTTAGGCTAGACATTAGGAAGGAATTCTTTAGTGTGAGAGTGATGAGATACTGGAACAGGCTGCCCAGGGAATTTGTGGATGCCCCCTCCCTGGAAGTGTTCAGGGCTAGGTTGGGTGGGGTTCTGAGAAAACTGATCTAGTGGGAGGTGTCACTGCCAATGCAGTGGGATTGGCATTAGATGATCTTAAGTTCTCTTCTCAACCCAAACTATTATATGATTTTATGATAACCTTCTGTGAAGTCATAACTGACTGGTTAGATGAAGGGAGAGCAGTGAATGTTATCTACCTTGACTTCAGCAAGGCTTTTGTCACTGTCTCCCATAACCTGCTCATTAAGAAACCCAGGAAGTGTGAGTTAGATGAGTGGACAATGAGGTGGAGGGAGAGCTGGTTGGCAGAACTCAGAGATGAAGTGAACAATGAAGCAGGGTCAAGTAAGAGGCTTGTAGCCAGTGGTGTTCCCTAGGGGTCAGTACTTGGTCTGGTCTTGTTCAATATATTCCTCAATGATCTAGATGAGGGGACAGAGGATATCCTCAGCAAGTTCACTGATGATACAAAACTAGAAGGAGTAGCCAACACACCAGAAGGCTGTGGTGCCATACAGCATGACCTGGACAGGCTGGAGAGCTGGGCAAAGAGGAACCTAATGAGGTTCAACAAGGGCAAATATAAGGTGCTGCACCTGGGGAGGAACAACCCCATATATCAGGATAGGTTAGTGGTTGACCTGCTGGAAAGCAGCCCTGAGGAGAAGGATCTTGGAGTCCTGGTAGACAATAAGTTATCCATGAGCCAGTATTGTGCCCTTGTGGCCAAAATGGACAATGGTAACGTGGAATGCATTAGGAAGAGTGTGGCTAGTACATTGAAGGAGATTATCCTCCCCCTCTCCTCTGCTGTAGTGAGGCCACATCTGAAATACTGTAACCATTTCTGGGCTCCTCAGTTCAACAGTGACAGGGAACTTCTGGAGAGAGTTCAGCTGAGGGCAACAAACATGACCACAGAACTGGAGCATCTCTCTCACTACAAAAGGTCGAGAGAAGTGGCACTGTTTTGCCTGGAGAAGAGAAGACTGAGAGGAGACCTTATCAATGTCTAAAAATATCTAAAGGATGGGTGTAAGCAGAATGGAGCCAGACTCTTTTCAGAAGTGCCTGGTGACAGGACAAGGGGCAATGGGCACAAGCTGGAACACAGAAAATTCCACCTAAACATGAGGAAAACCTTCGTTACTGTGAGGGTGACAAAGCACTGGAACAAGCTGCCCATGCAGGTTGTGGTATCCGCTTCTCTGGAGATATTAAAAACCCATGTGGATGCAGTCCTGTGTAATGTGCTCTAGGTGATGCTGTTTTAGCAGGGAGTTGGACTAGATGGTCTCAAGTGGTCCCTTTCAACTCCAATGATTCTGTGATTCTATGATAATTTAATTTATGCTGCCCAATCTGCATTTATCCTACTTAGAAGAACAGTTTGGTGGCTTGGCACTTAAAAGAATTGCCAGGAGTCAACAGCCCTAGTACAGAGGCAGTGTACTGCTGCTTCTGCTCTAGTTGAAACACAGAAATTTTTATTTGCTAGGTTTCCTGTATATAATTAAGGCTTTAAAATGTGTACCCAACACAAAAGCAATGCCATTCTCCATAATCTTTGAAATTAAATAATGACCCTCTACTCTGCACAACGTCTGAAGAACATTCAGGTTCTCAGGTGGGTAATATGGAAATGCAAGCCAAACATGTTTCCTTCTCCTGTATTTGATTATAGAACTGAGCTAAAGTGTAAAATATTCTTCTGGTTTGAATAAAGATGAAGCCAATTTTCTTTTTACTGATTTTCTTTTTCTTCAATGAGGTCTTTTTTAATGAGCAGCAAGTTTTCCGGCTAGTGGACTGATAGTGCTGGAATGTTTGTTATTGCCAAGACTTCAGGGACACTTTGCTCTGTAGCTTCAGTTGTATCTGCAACCTTCCTGTAGGGAGGAGTGGACTAGAAGAACAGCTAATTTGGCCAGAGATATTCCATACATATATATACATGTAAGACTTGGTGTAAGGTCAGGGATCGCGGAAGTGAAGCCCCTTCCTGCTGCTTCTTCCCTTCTCTTCCGTCCATAGCTGGTGTCCGGGGAGGATTCCATCTATCCACCACCACTGATTCCTAGGCTTGTGCATTCCTGACCCTCATAACTCTCCCCTCAGCTCCTGTCTGCTCTGTTGCTCTCTCTGGCAGCACTCCGGGACATTTTGGGACTGCTCACAGCTCAGGAGATGCCGGGGGAGTTGCTGGGGGGGGCAGGGAGGCAATAGGGTTTTGCACATTCCTGAACATACTGGTATATATTTGTACATATTTTCTTTTATTATTAGTATTTAATTAAAGCTGTCTAGTTTAGTTTTCAATCCAGAAAGTCTCTCTCCTTATTCTCTGTCTCCTTCCCTACCTGGGAAGGGGGAGGGGATCAAGAGCATTATTGTCACTGGTTTAATTGCCGATCCTGAGTCAAACCATGACAAATATTGTCAACTTCCAATAACTAGGTTGAATCAAGAATGCTGCATCTTTCTGAAGGTACAGTGCAACTTCCATGCTGCCATTGATGGCAGTGGCTTAGCTCCAACAGACAGAATTTACAAATCAAGATACAGATTTCTACTGATTTTACACCTGGTAACTTCAATGATGTTACTGTCTATACAGTCTTCATTGTCAAGTTCTTCACCAGCAGCATATATAATTACTTACTTCCTGATACGTTTAACATGTATTCTGTCACCTCTCTGCATGCCTGAACCTTTCTTTAGAATCCTTTTGACAGTTACTGTGAAGATGTTATATAGCAAGGAGTCAGGGAGGTGGGGTATATGTATTTTATTTTATTTATTTTAAACCACCTTTGTCATAATTATGCATTGTTGCTCATTTTTGTCAATGGCATATGAAGTGTCTTAATTCCTTCTGAAGTATAATAGTTACTGAAAAGTTATTTTTATTTCTATGAGTTTAACCTCCAGCCCAAGTATTGTGCTGTTATGAATTATGCAACTAACCACAGCAGTGTGCCTAAGATCCTAACAGGCTACTGGGAGGCAGTCTGTTTATTGCCAAAATAAGCTTATTTCTCTTTTACTCAGACTGCAGAAGGGCAGTAAAAAATATGGAAAAAATCTCAAATGTAATTTTTATTTTGTTAGGATATATTTTTGCTGGATATTGGGGGGGGGATGGGGACACACATTACTTTTTCCAGAAACACGGGTGTTAAATTGAACCATTGACACCAAAATGGCACTGCTTTTCATTCTGTGCCTCTAACCAAAGTGCTTTGACTGCATAAGTAGATTCTCTGAATTACATTATGAATCGTAGCATTAGTCTCAGGAGCTCAATGCAAAGTCCAATAGGTTTTTGTTACATAATAAAAGTCATCTTCAGCTGTATGCATATAATTGGTAATGCCAGTCAACAGTAAGCAATATATTTTGAAAATGTATTTAGGTAGCATGAATAAGTTCAGCTTGAATGTCAATAACTGCAGACATCCCTTATTGCTTTTTCATCCCAGAAACCTGGGATAAGTTGTTTATGGTTTTGGTTGAGAGCACTAGTCTTGACAACACTGCATGTTTTTCCCCTAAAACACACAAGATGAAAGTCCCAAATAAATTATTTTACTGTGACAGCTCCTGGATTTTTTTTCTCTTCACAAACATAATGCTTATAAGCCATCAAATTGTACCCTTGATCTAGCTGAGCGCTAAATTAATTCCCAGAAATTAAGAGGCAGATTCACCTGGTATCAAAAAGGTCTACAAAAGCAGCTAGTCTTACATAAAAATGTGCTGCCTAGAAGCTCCAGCAACCTCATAAATAAAGGAATATCTCTGGGAATGGTCATAAGGTCTCATTTTCACAGACAGTAGTGACTGAAGGGTGTCTGCCTATGAGCAAAATCTACACACAACCCATTTCAACAGCACTCAAGCTGATCCTTGTAATTTATACTTTCTGTCCTTCACAGGTAAAAAGCTACCAGCAACTGCTTTGACTTAAGTCACACAGATACCATTGAAATGTAAAGATCCTCTAAGGACTCTAATTCAGCATTCAGTATAACTCTGACCTTGAAAGTAACAGTAAAAAATTTCTGTTAATTTCTACAGGAATTACATATGCATGCCATGGAGAGCATGAACTTCTAAATGCTTTTATCCTATGATTTAGAACCCCTGTAAACTGAGTGTCATGATATTTTAGGGCCTAATTTTTTGCACCTCACCCAGCCAAAATGCACATGAGGAAGAAAGGTTTGGACTCTTAAAGCCAACTGAATTAAAGCCCATAAAAGAAACCAATTGCTTACCAGAGTGTTTAAAAGCAGATATGTTTCCACAGGGAGAATAAGGAGCCTCCTTACAATAATTCACTGCCAATGGGAGCTAAAATTCCTTTTGAAGATATTCACTCTTTGCTTGAAGTATTTCTAACAGATAATAAGTGAGGGAGCCATGAAACTTAATGCTTTCTTTCCTTTTCATATGTCAACCTCTATCCCTTCCCTGCTTTTCTCGCTGTACTTTTTATTCTTTCAGAGAGAGCTATGAACACACACACACACAAACATACACAATTTCCCCTCAAAGTATTACACAGTTCTTTTCTTTGGTTTTCATCTTTGTTATAATCCATTCCTCTTCCCACAAAGTTCCTTGTCAACAGGGGTTTTTTTCTCCCTAATATAGTTCTATTTTACAACCAAAAGTTTGAGGAAACCAGAGAAGCATCACAATTGTCTTAAGTTTTCATTATATTAATATGTGCTAGACCAAAATCTCATATTGCAGCACACAGTTGTGACGACATTTGAAAGACTGCAGTTTTTCCTTGCAAAGCAAAAGAGTTCAAAACACTTCTCTTTTGTCAATGAAACAAAAAACACTAAAATTTCTGAGAAACTATGCATTTTATTGCAAATGTTAACCTGTCATTTCAGAAGACGAAAGTTTTACTGTCAAGTAAAGTTTTACTCTCAGTCATTTTTATGTCAAATATTAGTATTTTGTCTGCTGTTTCTATTTTATTCTTTGCAAACATGCACGAGTTAGAAAAGGCCTAATACCTTTTCTCTTAAAAATAGTATATTTTCACCATCTTTTAACTTCTTTGGGCTCCAACATTACCTTTGAAAGTTGTAGAAATATCTTCATCCTTCACAACACAGGCTGAATGATTCCTTTCCATAGAATTGTATTTCCAACATCAATTATTGTTACACTTACAGCACAATAAGATCCTTTCATTACATGCCATGGATTTATGAAATGGATTAATTTTAAAGCTTATTCATAACTGCACCTATAACTAATGGAAGTCATGATGCTGGAATCACAAAATTAAGCTTTTTGTTAGAGGTCCAACAGAAATGTCCAAGATTAAGGAAACAATGTTTCTAGACCTCCTCCTCCCTATGTCGGCAAAATGATTGCAGAAGCATAGAAGGCATATGGAATATTCAAGTTATTATCTACAAAATAGATCAAGCAAACATTAATAAAGCAAGACATCACTATCATGCAAAATTAACCAAGATTGTTCTTATGGATTCATATCACTATGATGCAAAATTAACCAAGATTGTTCTTATGGATTCATATCAACTAATGCTTCTCTCAGTCCTTCCTAGTATTGCCAATTCAGCCCTAAGTCCTTGCATGCTTGGTCAACTTTGGGCAATTGCAGGCAGGTACAACACCAAGCTACGTGTATGCTGACTGGCTGGTAAAGATACATGCCCTCATCAGACAGATGACTTTTACTCCTAGACAGGACCCAAAATTGTAATCGACCTTCACCAGTCAAATCCACAGTTTTGGTTTCCCTCCAACATTTTCTTAATTTTGTGCCCTTGAGTCCTCCATTAAATTTGGTTGAAACTGAATTGTGCTTTCCAGAACAGTTGATGAGCAGAACACAGTCTGTGTGGAGAAGCCAACATGTTGAAAGGAAGGTTATGCATCTAGGGGGAGCTTGACAGGCTCAAGAGGTAGGCACATGCAAACTTCATTAAATTCAACAAGGCCAAGTGCAAGGCCCTGCACATGAGTCAGGGCAATCCCCAGTATCAATACAGGCTAGGAGATGGATGGATTTAGAGCAGCTCTGAGAACGAAGACTTGGGGATACTGGTGGATGAACAGCTGGACATGAGTCAGCAATGTGCACTCACAGCCCAGAAAGTCAATCATATCCTGAGCTGCATTGAAAGAAGTGTGACCAGCAGGTCAAGGGAGGTGACTCTGCTCCTCTATTCAGCTCTCATGAGACTCCGTACCTGCAGTACTGTATCCAATTCTGGGGCCCCCAAGAAGGATGTGGACCTGTCGGAGCGAGTCCACAGGAGAGCTGGAAAGATTATCAGGAGGCTGGAGCACCTCTCCTATGAACACAGGCTGCAAGAATTGGAGTTGTTCAGACTGGAGAAGAGGAGGCTCCAGGGAGATCTTATAGCAGCCTATAGGAAAGCTGGGGAAGGACTTTCTACTAGGCATGTAGTGATATGATGAAGGGGAATGTTTTTAAGCTAGAAGAGGGTAGATTTAGATTGGACATAAGTAAGAAAATATTTACTGTGAGGGTTGTGAGATACTGGAACAGGCTACCCAGGGAAGTTGTGGATGACCACTTCCTGGAAGCATTCAAGGCCAGGTTGGATGGGGCTCTGATCAACCTGATGTAGTCTCAGGTGTCTCTGCTAATGCAGAGGGGTTGAAACTAGATAATCTTTAAGGTCCCTTCCAACTCAAACCACCCTGTGACTCTATTATTAGATGTGTATATATATACACACACACAGATATAGCTGTCTCCTCTCTCAGCATATGGAATCAGGACACTGACTGAAAGGAATTCATTAAAACTAGGTTTGGACAAATAAACTTGCTAATGTCTCTGGATAATGTTAATCATAAGTCTTATTCTCAAAAATCACACATCCACTGAGCTGTCAGTGTTTTTAGGTGTCTCTATGCAATATTTCACATAATCATTAAAACAGAGAACACAGTGACTACCCATTTACATACACAAAATAATTGTAAATACTAATGGTTTTGTTTTCTGAGAAACAACTTGACAATTTGTTGATAACTAAATCAAACTTCAAAAACCATGGAGGAGATAGCTGAGACAGTACTAGAGTAGAGATGACAATTTTTGTTCCTGGAAACTGCCTCTACAAACAATTTTTGAGTATCATCCATGTGAGACAAGATAGCATTTGCACATAAGCATAGCTTCTCATGAGCATGGCTAAGAAAGGCAAATGACTGCAGTGCTGCCTCACTTAACCAGCTCTGTGAGGTGCTGTTTATAACCTCCACTTTTTCTTCAGATTACCATTCCAAAGAGGTGCTCAAAGACATATTTTATTTGCCTTTTACTTTCAACGTCACATGAGTAATGAAAGAAGTAATGAGAACAAATTATTTTCTGTCAATTATATGATGCTTTCCAACCACATTCCTTATTATTTTCCAAACTGTAGCAATTCCTGACTGAATTCAGCTCATAACATCTCTGGATAGACTCAAACTGATTCAGGGAGAAAGAGGGAAGCATTCTAGATGGTGTGCCATGTTCTATCCAATCAATGCCCAAGGGGTTGGCACTACCTGTCCATTTCTGTAGAAAAAGGCTTAGGCAACCTCACAGCATTAATTAGTTTAGCATTTATCCTCAGCAGTTGATTAATAACAGTAAAAAAATGTATAATCTAGGAACACAGAATCACAGAATGTTTGTGGTTGGAAGGGACCTCTGGAGATCATCAAGTCCAACCCCCCTGCCAGAGAAGTACCACCACAGAATCTAGGGCAGGTCACTCAGAAACACATCCAGACAGGTCTTGAAAGTCTCCAGAGAAGGAGACTCCACAACCTTTCTGGGCAGCCTGTTCCAGTGCTCTGCAAACCTTACAGTAAAGAAGTTCTTCCTCATGTTGAGGTGGAACTTCCTGTGCTCTAGCTTGCATCCATTGCCCCTAGTCCTATCACAGGGTACCACTGAAAAAAGATTAGCCCCTCCTTCTTGACACCCACCCTTCAGTTATTTATATGCATTAGTAAGATCCTCTCTCAGTCTTCTCCAGATGAAATAGCTCCAGGTCTCTCAGCCTTTCCTCATAAGACAGCCCCTTAATCATCCTCATAGCCCACTGTTGGACTCTCTCAAGTAAATCCCTGTCCCTCTTGAACTGGGGAGCCCAAAACTGGACACAATTCCACATGTGGTCTCACTAGGGCAGAGTAGAGGGGGAGGATAACATCCCTCGACCTGCTGGACATGCTCTTCTTAATGCACCTCAGGATATCATTGGCCTTCTTGGCCACAAGGGCACATTGTTCTCCGATGGATAACTTGTTGTCTACCAGGACAACAAGGACGTCCTTCTCCACAGAGCTGCTTTCTAGCAGGTTGGCTCCTAACCTGTATCGGTGCATGTTGTTGTTCCTTCCCAGGTGCAGGACTCTACACTTATTCTTGTTGAACCTCATTAGGTTCCTCTTTGCCCAGCTCTCCAGTCTTTCCCAGTCTTGATGAATGACTGCACAGCCTTCTGGTGAATCAGCTAATCTTCCCAGTTTTGTATCATCAGCGAACTTGCTAAGGATACACTTTGTCCCCTCATCCAGGTCAGTGATGAAGATGGACTGGACCCAGCACTGATCCCTGGGGAACTCTACTAGTTAAAGGTCTCCAGCTGGACTCTGCATCACTGATCATAACCCTCTGGGCTCTATTGTTCAGCCAGTTTTTGATCCATCTCACTGTCCACTCTTCTAACTCACACTTCCTGAGCTTACCCACAAGGATGTTATGGAAGACAGCATCAAAAGCCTTGCTAAAGTCAAGGAAGGCAACATTCACTGTTCTCCCTGCATCTATCCATTCTGTCACACCATCATAAAAGGCTATTAGATTAGTCAGACATGATTTCCCCTTAGTGAATCTATGCTGACTACTCCTGATAATCTTCTCTTTCATGTGCTTAGAGATGACCTCCAGAGTGAGCTGCTTCATCATTTTTCCAGGGATGGAGGTGAGGCTGACTGGTCTGTAGTTTCATGGATCTTAATACCTCTCTTTTTACCTAAAAAAAGCTCTGTGCAAAATACTAACGCATCTCCAGATTAATCTGCTGGTTGGAGGGGAAAAAATAGCATAACTTAAAAGTACACTATAGTTGCACACTAGTTGTAAGGGTTGTGCCCCTTACCACAGAAAATATGCCTCCCATAAAACTATTTCACCATATAAGGGAGACTAAATGGACACCGCTCCTGCATGGTTGCTACCTGTGGCACCAAGAACCAGACTTCTCGGGGAGGGGGGCCTGTGGGCCCCCTGTGGGCAGTCTGTTCTTCTGGGACTCAAGATTGGCTGGGCCAGGGCTGGCATGCAGATGGCCAATGCATTGCGGCACCTGGGATGGTGCACTGGGTTTCCCTAACCTAGCTGGAAGTTCCCGGATGGTAAGGGGGACTTCTGTCCCTGTTGAGTGAGAGTGGAGATCACTGGTAGCCTAAGAGCATGGCACTCTGCTGCTGGATCCTTGTGGAACCCGAGGGAGTTGAGGGCTGAAATCCTACTGCTCTTTTAAGAGCAGAGAGCTGAGATCCTGCCTGCTGCCAAAGAAGAGAGGAGGAGACCCAAGCCGACCAGAGCTGCACTGGAGCCGAAGACCCACCGAGCAACACCCAAACTGACTGGAGCTGCACCGGAGCTGACAGGAGCCAGTCAGAGCCGAGCCAACCGGAGCCGAACCTGAGCCAGGAGGAGCCAAGCCCAACCCGCACCGCTGCCTGAGCTGAGCAGCCACCACCCGAGTGCTGCCACCACCACCCGAGCGTCGAGCACTGCCACGCGCCGCCTCCCGAGCCTCCCTAGCCACGAGCGCTGCCACGCCGCTGCCGCCCACGTGGTGCGTGTTGCTGCCCTCTGGCCCATCCGGCTGCTCAACGCCGATCACCAGCCACTGGAGTTCACCCAGGAGCAGCCGCTGCCACATTCAACGTGCTGGGAGTGTAAGAACCCCATCCGCAAATCTTTCCTGTTTTCCTATAGGGTTCTGTCCCTGAGGGGTAGTGGGTGGCCCTTTCTCACATGCACAACGGCAACCCCTCCGAGGGGGAACTGCGACACGCTCCAAATCACTTTCCTTTATCATAATAATCTTCTCCCTATCTTTTGCACTACCTGTGGCTTGCATTATATTGACATTTGTACACCTCTGTTCTGTCTATAAAGCAACAACACATAGAAACCTTCACTCAGTGTCCTCATTCCCTTTTTGAGTGAGAGTGTGTACTACCCGTGGGGGGGGTTTCAACAGGTATCAAGTAAAACCAAAGAGGGGAGGAGTTAACCGCTTGAACCCCTTTCTCTTGTCCTTGAACCTTTACACTGGCCCAGGCAGCTATTTCTTCTAATCTCTTTGACATCTTCTAGTCATGCTTAATTGTCCTGATTTTGGCTGGGACAGAGCTAATTTTCTTCAGAGTAGCTAGAAGGGCATTTTGTTTTGGATTAAGTGTGAGATTTGGTATGAGAAGAATGTTGATAATAAACTGCTGGTTTTAGTTGTTCCTGAGCAATCAAGGACTTTTCAATTTCCTAGGCTTTGCTAGTCTGTGGATGCACAAGAAGCTGGGATGAAGCATAGCCAGGACAGCTGTACCCAACTGACCCATACCGTGTGACGTCATGCTCAGCATATAAAGCTGGAGGAAGAAGAAGGAAGGAGAGATGTTTGGAGTGATGGCATTCACCTTCCCAAGTAGCCATTATGTGTGATGGAGCCCTGCTGTCCTGGAAATGGCTGAACACCTGCCTGCCCATGGGAAATAGCAAATGAATTCCTTGCGTTGCTTTGCTTGCACGTGCGGCTTTTGTTTTACCTGTTAAACTGTCTTGATCTTAGCCTTTGAGTTTTCTTTTACTTTTTCAATCCTTTCCCCCATCCCACCAGGGGAGAGTGCTCAACCTTCTGTGTGGGTCTTGGTTGCCAGCTGGGGTTAAACCACAACATTTGACAAAGTTCTCTCCTGTTAAAGAGCTTATTTAGTATTGCTGGTCATTCCCATTCCAATATGTTGTTATAAATAAATCCTAAATGCAGGCTAAGAAAGCAAAAGCTTTCTTATTAATATCTGTGCTACCAAGAATGAGCTTTAAAGTGATTACTGAATTAAGACATATGACCACCACTGTTACACAGTATACCTATAGGAGCAAACACAATGCAAGATTTAGGAAAAGAGTAAGATACAAGGCTCCAGGATTCCATTATGAACTTAATTAAATATATGTGAAAACATACATCATAAAACAGAAAGAAAAAAAACCCAAAACAAAAACATAGGGAAAACATGAAAAAGGGAATAGGAAAATGGTTTGAGTAGTAAACACTGGGGTACTTCATTGCCCTATTTTAATCATACTTAGTAGCACACATACGATTCTATTTCTAACAATCTTAAAAAGAATATTCCCTTTAAAGGAGCTACAATTCAACTCTCTGCTTTATTTTTATAATAGTATAATTTCCTCTTTGTCTCATATGCCCCATTTATTTGTTTGAAAGTGATCTAACAAGTCAACAAGGAGTAACACTAACAAGTCAAAAAGGAGCACATAAATTGGAAGGAGGACAAAGTTAAATTAAGGTATTTGTGAAGAAAAAATAAAAGTACATTTTCATTATCCTTTCTCCTTGAAGGAGTAATACAATTTGATTCTTTTTTGCCCAATACATACTCTCCAAGGACACACAGACATTGACGAACATGTCAGAAATTATGTTTCTTGAAATCCTTCAAGGCCAATGGTAACTAGTAACTGGGAAATTGTATGTTTCAAAAGCCTGATGATCAGAAAAAAAAAAAAAAAGAAAAAAAAAAAGGTGATATGTTGTTCAGATCACATAGAGAAGCCAGCAAGATCCAAACTGGAAGCAAATTGGAGAGATGCTCCAATCCCCCAATAACCTTTGTTGCCCTCACTGGACTCTCTCGAGTAGTTCCCTGTCTCTCTTGAACTGAGGACCCCAGAACTGCATGCAGTATTCCAGCTGTGGCCTCACCAGGGAAGAGTAGAGGGGGTCAATGACCTCCCTGGCCACACTCTTCCCTATGCACACCAGAATACCACTGGCCTACTTGGCCACAAGGGCACATTGCTGGCTCATGCATAATTTACCATCTACCACAACTCCCAGATTCTTCTCCTTGGAGCTGCTTTCCAGCAGGTTAACCCCTAACTTACAATGGTGTTCTTTCTCCTCAGGTGCAGGACCCTACACATGCCTTTTTTGAACCTCATTATGTTCCTCTTTGCCAAACTCTCCAGCCTTATCCAGGTCATGCTGTGTGGCACCACAGCCCTCTGGTGTGTTGGCCACCCCTCTCAGTTTTCTATCATCAGTGAACTTGTTGAGGACACACTCTGTCCCCTCATCTAGATCACTGATGAATATGTTGAACAAGACTGGAACAAGTACTGATCCCTGGGCAACACCACTGGCTACAAGCCTCCTACTTGACCCTGCTTCATTGATCACAACCCTCTGAGCTCTGTCACTCAACCAGCTCTCTATCCACCTCATTGTCCACTCACCTAACCCACACTTCCTGGGTTTCTTAATGAGGATGTTACAGGAGACAGTGTCAAAAGCCTTGCTGAAGTCAAGGTGGGTAACATCCACTGCTCTCCCCTCATCCAATCAGCCAGTTATGACTCCTCAGGAGGCTAACAGATTGGTCAAGCATGGTTTACCCTTAGTGAATCCATGCTGACCACTCCCAGTAACTTTCTTTCTTCCTTCCACGTGTTTTGAGATGGTGTCCAGAGTAATTTGTTCCATCATCTTTCCAGGGACAGAGGTGAGACTAACCAGCCTGTAGCTCTCTTGGTCCTCCTTTTTGCCCTTTTTGAAGACTGGAGTGACATTGGCCTTCCTCCAGTCCTCAGGCACCTCTACGGTTCTCCAAGACCTTTCAAAGATGATGCACAATGGCCCACCAATAACATCTGCCAGCTGTTTCAGCACTCGTGGGTGCATCTCACCAGGGCCCATGACCTTGTGGATGTCCAGTTTGGCCAAGTGGTCTCTAACCTGGTCCTCCTCTACTGAGGGAAAGTCTTCCTCTCTCCAGACCTTATATCTTACCTCCAGGGTCTGAGATTGGATAGGGACAGCTTTAGCAGTGAATACATTGAAGGCCAAAGAAGGCATTCAGTAACTCCGACTTCTCTGTGTCTTCCACCACTAGGGCACCCGCCTCATTCATCAGCCTATGTTTCCCCTAGTCGTCTTTTTTCTATTAATGTCCTGAAAGAAACTCTTCTTGTTTTCTCTGACACCAGATGTAATTCCAGGTGGGCCCTCTCCAGCTTTCCCATAGGTCCCCTTCAAATACTGAAAGGCTGTTATGAGGTCTCCCTAGAGCCTTCTTTTCTCCAGGCTGCATAACACCAGCTCTCTCAGACTGTCTTCACAGGAGAGGTGCTCCAGCCCTCTGATCATCTTTGTGGCCCTCCTCTGGACACACTCCAATAGGTCCATTTCCATCCTGTGTTGGGGGTCCCAGAGCTGGACATAGTACTCCAGGTGGGTTCTCACAAGACTAAAGGGAGATAATCACTTTCCTCAACCTGCTGGCCAGAATTCTTTTGATGCCTAGGACACAGTTGGCTTTCTGGCCTATGACTGCACATACTGGCTCGTGTCCAGCTTTTCATCCTCCAGTATCTCAAAGTCCTTGTCCTCAAGGCTGCTCTCAATCCATCCATTTCCCAGCCTGTAGTGATACTGGGGATTGCCCTGACCAAGATGCAGGACCTTGTGCTTGAATTTGTTGAACCTCTTAAGGTTCACACAGGCCCACTTCTCAAGCCTGTTAAGTTCCCTCTGGTTAGCATCCTCTTCTTTTGGACTATCAGCCACACCACTCAACTTGATGTCATTGTGGAATTGATGAAGGTGCATTCAGCTCCACTGTCCATGTCCTCGATAAAAATCATGAGTATATAGGTGAGCCTCCCAGGGACTGAGGGAGAGATATGTTCAAATATAAATGAATGAATTTCTGGAGAGGGGAGAGCAGTGGACTAAGAGGGAGAATGGCAGAATATGCTATTAAAAATATAAAAAAATAAAAGAATAAAAAGAACATGAGACCAGCATGGTTGATTCAAAAATTAAGAAATTAAGCTGCTGGTAGTAATGGCTGAATTCCTAGGGTTGCTCACTGTGCTAATGCATCATTCCTGGTATGTGTAGGCTTGTCTCCAGGTTTTGATCATCCCTAGCATTTGCTCAATGGAAAGAGGAAAAAGATTCAAATCAGAGACATCTGCTACAATCATTGAGACCCTTGTTTACAAAATGCAACAAGAGAAAAAGGTTGCAGTAGCTCAGCTGTTCTCTTTCTGTCATAATAGGGAAATAGTATTTGATTTATTGGGACACAAAGAAAATAAGAGCAGTGGGAGATATAAAAATGCAAAGCTCCATTGACACCAGAGGTTTAGAAGTTTTGTTTACTTTTTCCCACAGAACAGGTTACTAGTCATTTTGGTCATACTACCTATCTGTACAACTTCATGTTCTTTGGGTGCAGGATATAGATGATAGACCTACACATCTAGTGTGTAAGTCTTTTGCAACCTAAGTGATTCTATGATATCAGGGAATATAATTTTGTCTAGCATTAGAGAGATTCATACCATTTCATGTGGCAGTAAGTATACATAGTATTATTTTTTTGTGAATTTGTTCATGTTATCTGGATTATTTTGTGACAATTTTGAAAGACAGAAGGAAAGAAGATTGGGAAAAGAAACGCATAAGCAGAATCCTGACAAACTCCAGACCACAGGAGAAGAAAGCATGGAACAGAGGTACTGAATAAAATAAATTTAAAATGTTTTTTGGTTTTTTAGATTACATGTAGCTACCTGCTTTAATAGATTTAATCTAGAGATGTTCTTAAGTATGATTCATCTGCTAAAATAGTTTGGCACCATTTGAAATTTGTGCTTATAGACATGATTACCTGGAGAGCTGTAATTAATATTTTACTATCTGAACTAATTTTAGTGCCTGCTTGCCAGACTTTAAATTTAGTCAGGATTATGAGTCTCTCACTTTCACCCTAGTTCAGTAAGAGACTTAATCAGGATAAGTTTCATTGGCTTCCGTAGGATTTACTGCTTAAATTAGGCAGATGCTTAAGACTCTAATTCAGCAAGACTTTAATAATTAGAGCCTGCCTGTCAAAATAGTATCCCTAATGGGAACTTTTAAATATATATTTGATTTTAAATCCATTATTTTAGTACTGTCCTGAATAAAAAGGAACATAAGTACATGCTTAAACTCACATGCCATGTGATTGCTGCATGGATTCATATTCTTTGAAATATTAAATTAACAAGCTAGCAGTTAGATTTAAGAAGTCTTTTATCCTTTTTCCTGATAGTCTTATCAGGGAATGTGTTTTATATATATATACACATATACACAGAAGCTTCCATTAAAGAGGAAAAAAATCCTACATTTTTTATTAGTAATATTAGAGATATTTGATTAGCATTTTGGCATAGAAGAAGAACCATTTATTTTGTTATGAAGGTGTTCATAAAAAAGGTGAAAATGAAAACTTGGAAAGTTTCATTTCATTTCATAAAATGTTACTACCATGATGAACTTACTTGAAAAGAGATGAAAGTCAGCTCAAAGTTATAAAAACTTTGAAGAACTGTAGCACTACACAAATACCTATTTTTAATGGAAGGGGTGTATAGTGGAAGAAAAATGCAATTCACTCATTTTTAATCATGGCCTTGATGATAAAATTTTAAGATGCTTGCTCACTTGAAATACTTTCATTTTAGAGTAACTATGTGGGGACAAGGACTCATCAGCAGGCTTCTGGGAATCCATGTTTCTTCCTGCTTTGTTTTGCTACTATGAATGCTCAGGTCCTACTGGATATTAGATCAAAACATATCACTGATGTCATTGCATGTAAGCTTAAGTTTCCAATAGACTTATATATTATATTCTGTTGATTATCTGTTCTCCTGGTTTGAGCCAGGGTAAAGCAAATTTTCTCTTTGCTGATTTTTTTTCTTTCGGTGAACTTTTTTTAGCAGCACCAGTGAACTGATAATAACCAAGGTCACTTCTGACTGTCTGCAGTCTCCCCCCGCTACGGGGGAGCAGATTAGACCGAAGGCAGGATCAGCAAACCAGAATATTCCCTTCTCATAATATTTTCTCTATTTGGCTTTCAGTATAGGTTAAGACATCATGGAAGTCAAGCCTTTCATTTCCCTTTTCTCTCTCTTTTTCTGCTTACTGTCACTTCTATCACCCTCTCTTTGGCTCTCTCTTTTTTTTTGATCTTTTTCTTTACAGTGACATCTGAGGACCCCATCCGTGCACCCGGACACTTCCCCCTTCAGCTGGGAGTCACGAGGGAGAAGAGTTGCTGTGAGAGTCACTGGGGGGGAGGGAGAGGATCAGGTGTTGCACATCCCTTTATAAATATACATATTCCCTTATCACTAATAATTAAAATCAATCTGTTTCACTTTTCAACCCAGAAAGCCTCTCTTTCTCATTTTTTCTCCCTCTTTCCCTACCTTGGGCAAGGAGGGGTGGATCAAGAGCATTATTGTTATTGGTTTGACTGCCAACCCGGAGCCAAACCGTGACATCTGTTTATTAAATAATGTAGAAACATCCCAGCATAGGAATGGGTACAGGGGTACTCTTAGTCATATTTTAGGTGCCTTTCTGAATAAATGGCTTGAGCAGTTTCCCAGGTGGGGATAATCTCACAAACTGGACATCAGGCCAGAAGGACTTGCTTCAATAAACATAAGCTAGCAGTCACTGGAAATAATAATGATATAATTATTTGGAATCCAATAACATGAGTGTTCATTGACATTTTTCAGAGATACTGCCACATTTGGGTACAAGGAATACAAACTAGCTAGTTTCAAAGTAAGTAAGATACAAGGCTGGGGGGGTCTATGTAGCACACTTGTTAGGGAGTAGCTCTTTGTTCTGCAAAATCTCCTTTTATACCTGCTTTGTTAAGACTGTTGAGTAGCATATGATCTGCAGGAGCAAAGATTTGTTTTCTTTTTCATTTGCATTTTACAAAAAGAATGACTGAAGATGCAATTTAAAAATGAGAATTTTTGAAGTTACTTAAGCAGAAATTTACAAAAATTAGATTTTTAAGATGGATATTATCAGAAGAGCAACAACAAAAGTTTATCTCTCTCTGTGCCATGTTTGATGAAGTGTATTTGCTGTACTGATACAGGTCCACTATATATATTTATCAGGATATAGCATGACAGTAATAGTACTTGTTACGTTGCACTGTAGAATTAGCATAATTTCTAATAAAATTCCTGCTGGGATGCTCAATACCTCAGTATTGGGATTTGTATCAACAAATTCCTTAAGGACAGAAAGCATATTAATTCCTTTTTGTGTAAAACCATGTGCAATTTAAAATTTTAAAAGTAGCAAGTTCACAGACTCTTTAATTGATTTGCAATGAATAATGTATGGATGAAGACATAGCAATAAAATGCACAATTTCACCTTGTCAAAACTGGACCAAGCTCTTAATAAGTGGAGATTTTTTTTTGAGGCATATGTAGAAAGTATCTTATACAGTAGGGCGCTGTAATATAGCTCTTAATAAGTGGAGCTTATTGCTAGACTCCATGCATTGCAAGAGCACAAACATACAGCCATAGTAAAAATTATTAATTTTTCACTGTGGCATGAAAATCTTTATCCTTTAAAGACTTAGACTCTAAACTGGGAATTCAGGAAGCAACGAGTTTGAAACTACCAGTATAAGAACAAGAAGGAAGACAAACACTCTTCTAAGTTAAGAAACACCTCAGTTTTTGTTGAAAAAGAAAGCTGAACCCTGCCAGGAAAAGTCCAAATTTATTTTTGCTTGTTCATGCCAGTGAATACTGACAGATGCTGTATTCTATGATTCTATGATATAATTCTTAGTCAGTTTGTAATTTATGTCTCAGCCTGTAGACAGTTGCCAATTTAGAGTTCTAAATATAAAGTCAGCAAAGAAAGAAGCCATTGATACATTTTCAGGTATGTGCAGATCCTTTTATATTTTGACCATTAACTAATAAATTGCTTGAGTAACAAACAGATTTGCAACTCACCTCTGTCAAAACCAAAGAAGATAGTAGCAGGACCAAAGCTATGATCTCTGCAGAAACAGTGTTGCAACATTAATTTCATCTACAACTGAGATGCTCCTGGAAATGTCTGCATTATTCTGGGAAGTTCAGCACTGAGATGTCATTGGCACAGTGATTCAGAAGGTGACTACTGTTCACTTTGCCATTAGGTTATTGCAATTTTCTCTTATTTTCTTGTTCACCCATTCAATTTTCTGGCAAATGTTACAATAGCTGAATTAACACTAAATTTCTGGATTTTCAAGAGCAGGGCTACAAAACCAGCTGCTTTTCTGAACCAATTTATCAGAATATTTTTGAGGTTTGATTATGTTGTCTCTGGTTGTCTTTTAAAATTAGATGGAGGTTTCTTTCAATTTTAACATTTTGCATTGCCTTCTTATAATTTTATTAGTAATGATATATCTTCAATTAACAGAAAAGAAAGTGAAACAAACTGCTTCAGACTTTTATTTTGTGTCCTGTCTTAGGAAGAGCTTAAGTTTCATCATTTTTCAGATATCTTTTTAGTCTTTAGAGGTACAAAAAGCAGCAGATTTTTTTCCAATTGTGTAGTTAGGAAAAAGAATTCTGGAAAATGTAACTAGCAAGAAGGCATGTGAAGGTATGAACATATCAGAAATGTCCCTTACAGCAAAGATGAATAGTATCCTGAGGTATGTTAGGCAAAGCATTGCCAGCAGCTGGAAGGAGGTGATCCTTCCCCTCTCCTCAGCACCAGGGAGGCCACATCTGGAGTGGAGTGCTGTAACCAGTTCTGGGCTTCCCACTGCAGAAGAGACATGCCACACTGGAGAGAGTCCAATGAAGGGCCACAACAGCCATTAAGGGACTAGAGGCATCTCTCTCAAGAGGAAAGGCTGAGAGATCTAGGACTGCTCAGCCTGGAGAAGAGAAGGCTCTGGAGCATCTTATAAATGTATATAAATAACTAAGGAAGGCTGCAAAGAGAATGAACCAGGCTCATTTCAGTGGTGCTCAGTGACAGGACAAGAGGCAATGGGCAGAAACTGAAACATAGGAGGCTCTGTCTGAAGACAGAGAAATACTTTCTTCCCTGAGAGGGTGGCTGCGTACTGACATAGGTTGCCCAGATTGTGGAGTGTCCCTCCTTGAAGATATTCAAAAGCTATCTGGACATAGTCCCAGGCATGGTGGCTCTGAGTGGCCCTGCTTGAGCAAGGAGGTTGGATCAGATGATGTCTAGGGGTACCTTTTAACTTCAACTGTTCTGTGATTCTGTAAATGTCACTCACTGAGGAGACCAGCTCCAGTGTTGGTAAGTCTGCACTGGGGAAGTGGATTGTGGCAAAAAGGGCTGGCGAAGGGCTCTTTTTGGGGCTTCTTGAAGCCAGAAAAGTGGCTAGACTGTGCTAGGAGACAGGCAGCTTGTGGGCAGGCTGCTGAGGTGGTATGAGTGGGGCGAGCACCACAGGCGGCACCACCGCTACCCTGTTAAAGACTGCCCCAGGAAGTGCCAGCAACCAGGAGCTCGGTGAACAGAGTGGGCAAAGAGGGCATGGCACATCAGACAGGGTGTGGCACAGCAGTTTGCATGGCAGTTCATGCAGGTAGGGTGCTGATGCCCAGCCAGGGAGCAATGGTGTCTATCCAACAGAAAGCCATCGTGTCCCAAAGCTCTGCACTCACCAGGACTGATGAAGCTTTCCAGACAGAGCTCCAGTGGGAACATGCTGCCACCCAGGTGTCAGGCTGCAGGGAGCTCCCTGCTCTCTAAACAGCACCTGGTGAAAGCAGTGAGCACGTGTGGGAGGTGTGTCCAAGTAGAGGAGCTACTCTGCTTCGTGACTGAGCTCCAGGAAGAGATAAGTTGGTAAGGACCATCAGGGAGTGCAAGAGTGAGATAGACCGTTGGTGCCATGACTTAGCCTCCCTGAAACAGGCCCAACAGTCATGACATGGAGCGCTCCCTGTCCTCTCTCTGCCTGGCTGAAAGTGATGACTTACAGGACATGGAGCAATGGCAACGAATTTCTTAATGGCACAAGAGGCATGGTAGGTATGTCCCTCAAGTAACTTTTCCATCTGCCCAGGCGACCTTGCAAAATAGATATAATGCTCTGCATCAAAACAACCTTGGTCAAGAAGAAAAGACAGGTCCTTGTCATAGGTGGCTCACTTCTAAAGGGAGCAGAAGGCCCTACATACAGGCCAGACCCACTTCTTAGGGAAGTCAGCTGCCTCCCCAGGGCCAGAATTAAGGATATATGGAGAAAAGTCCCTACCTTAGTTCAGCCCTCTGACTACTACCTGTTACCGATATTTCAGCTAGGCAGTGATGAGGTAGCTACCAGAAGTCCAAGGGCAATGAAGAGAGACTTCAGGGCCCTGGGACAGCTGGTTAAAGGATCAGGAGCACAAGTGGTGTTCTTGTCTATCCCACCAGTTGCAGGGATTGATGAGGGGATAAAGAGGAAGAACCAGCAGATTAACACCTGGTTCCGAGACTGGTGTAACCAGCAGGACTTTGGTTTCTTTGATCATGGGTTGATCTACAGGACACCAGGCATGTTGGCAACAGGTGGGGAAAGCCTAACCTGAAGGGGAAGAAGTATCCTGGGACAAGAGGTAGCAGGGCTCATTGGAAGAGCTTTAATACAGATTTGAAAGGGGTTAGGGATGAAACCAGGCTTACTAGAGAGAAGCCTGGGAGCAGCATGCCAGTGCTTGTGGGTAAAAGTGCTAGCAACGTCTAGCAGCCTGTTGTCTCAGTGGAGGTGCAGGACGGTGATTGATATGGCAGCAAACATGAGGGTTAGTGATAGATTGGTAACTAGGAAAGTGTCTGAGCATGGTCAGGTGGGAATTAGGGCTAGTTCCCCCAGAAAGGTGGCAGGACCATTAGCCGAGTTGAAGTGCATCTCAGCAACGCACACATCATGGGCAGCAAACAGGAGGAGCTGGAGGCCGTTGTACAGCAAGAAAACTATGATAGAGTTGCCATCACAGAAACATGGAGGGAAGACTCGCATAACTGGAGTGCTGCAATTGATGGCTACCAACTTTTCAGAAGAGATAGGCAAGGAAGGAGGGGTGGTGGGGTGGCCCTCTATGTTAGGAATAGCTTTGAATGCCTAGAACTTAATGATGTGAGTAACAGTGTTGAATGTTAATGGATAAGAATGAAGGGAAAGGCCAATAAGGCACACATCATGGTGGGAGTTTGTTATAGACCCCCTGATCAGGATGTACAGGTTGATGAAATATTCTGTAAGCAGCTGGGAGAGGTCTTGCAATCACTAGCCCTTGTTCTCCTGGGAGACTTCAGCTTCCCAGATGTCTGCTGGAAATACAACACAGCAGAGAGGGAACAGTCCTGGGGGTTCCTGGAGTGTGTGGAAGACAACTTCCTGACACAGTTGGTGAGGGAGGCAACTAGGGAAAGTGCCGTGGTGGACCTACTGGTTGTTAACAGAGGAGGTCTTATGGGGGATGTGAAGGCTGGAGGCCACCTTGGGCAAAGTGATCATGCAGTGATCGGGTTTTCAATTCTTGGAGAAGCAAGTTGGGGAGCCAGCAGAACTGCAACCTTGGACTTCGGGAGGGCATAATTTGGCCTGTTTTGGAGCATGGTTGAGAGTGTCCCTTTGGGAGACAACTCTGAAGGGCAAAGGAGCCCAGGAAGGCTGGTCATACTTCAAGGAGGAAATCTCCTAGGCACAGGAGAAGGCCATCTCCAGTTCCTGAAAAATGAGCTGATGTGGAAGAAGACCACCCTGGCTGAATAGAGAGCTTTGGCTGGACCTCAGGAATAAAAGGAAAGTTTATGGTCTTTGGAAAAGGGGGTTGGCAACTTATAAGGAATACCAAGATGCAGTGCAGCTATGCAGAGGGAAAATTAGAAGGGCCAAAGCTCAAGTAGAACTCAACTTGGCCACTGTGGTTAAAGACAACAAGAAGAGGTTTTTTTCAGTATATCAGTAGAAAAAGGAAAACTAGTAGAAAAGGAAAACTACATCAGTAGAAAAAGGAAGGGTAGGGAAAATGTAGGCACACTGATGAATGAGGTGGGCACCCAAGTGGTGGAAGACACAGAGAAGGTGGAGTTACTGAATGCCTTCTTTGGCCTTCAATGTATTCACTGCTAAAGCTGTCCCTCATGAATCCCAGACCCTGGAGGCAAAGGGAAAGGTCTGGAGAGAGGAAGACTTTCCCTCAGTAGAGGGGGACCAGGTTAGAGACCACTTGGCCAAACCAGACAGCCGTCCATGGGCCCTGGTGGGGTGCACCCACGAGTGCTGAAACAGCTGGCAAATGTTATTGGTGGGCCATTGTCCATCATCTTTGAAAGGTCTTGGAGAACCGTAGAGGTGCCTGAGGACTGGAGGAAGGCCAATGTCACTCCAGTCTTCAAAAAGGGCAAAAAGGAGGACCAAGAGAGCTGCAGGCTGGTTAGTCTCACCTCTGTCCCTGGAAAGATGATGGAACAAATTACTCTGGACACCATCTCAAAACACGTGGAAGGAAGAAAGAAAGTTACTGGGAGTGGTCAGCATGGATTCACTAAGGGTAAACCATGCTTGACCAATCTGTTAGCCTCCTGAGGAGTCATAACTGGCTGATTGGATGAGGGGAGAGCAGTGGATGTTACCCACCTTGACTTCAGCAAGGCTTTTGACACTGTCTCCTGTAACATCCTCATTAAGAAACCCAGGAAGTGTGGGTTAGGTGAGTGGACAATGAGGTGGATAGAGAGCTGGTTGAGTGACAGAGCTCAGAGGGTTGTGATCAATGAAGCAGGGTCAAGTAGGAGGCTTGTAGCCAGTGGTGTTGCCCAGGGATCAGTACTTGTTCCAGTCTTGTTCAACATATTCATCAGTGATCTAGATGAGGGGACAGAGTGTGTCCTCAACAAGTTCACTGATGATAGAAAACTGAGAGGGGTGGCCAACACACCAGAGGGCTGTGGTGCCACACAGCATGACCTGGATAAAGCTGGAGAGTTTGGCAAAGAGGAACATAATGAGGTTCAACATTGGCACAAGTAAGGTGCTGCACCTCGGGAGGAAGAAGCCTGGGCCCCTCACTACAAGAAGGATGTCAAGTCGCTGGAGCATGTCCAGAGAAGAGCTATCAAGCTGGTGAAAGGTCTGGAGAACAAGTCTGATGAGGAGAAGCTGAGGGAACTGTGATTGTTTAGCTTGAAGAAAAGGAGGCTGAGGGAAGACTGCATTGCTCTCTAAAACTACCTGAAAGGAGGTTGTAGGGAAGTGGGCGTTGGCCTCTTCTCTCAAGTGAATAATGACAGGACAAGAGGAAATGGCCTGAATTTGCACCAGGGGGGTTTTAAAATCATAGAATGGTTAGAATTGGAAGGGACCTTAAAGATCATTGAGTTCCAACTCCCCTGAATGACCAAGGACACCTCCCACTAGACCAGGTTGCTCAGAGCCCCATCCAACCTGGCCTTGAACACTTCCAGGGATGGAGCCTCCACAACTTCTCTGGGCAACCTGTTCCAGTGTCTCACTACCCTCACACTAAAGAATTTCCTTCTGATCTCTAACCTAAATCTCTCCTCCTGCAGTTTCAAACCATTACCCCTTGTCCTATCACTATGTGGTCTTGTAAAAGCCCCTCCCCAGCCTTTCTGTAGGCCCCCTTCAGGTACTGGAAGGCTGCTATAAGGTCCCCCCAGAGCCTTCTCTTCTTCAGGCAGAACAACCCCAACTCCCTCAGTCTTTCTTCATAAGAGAGGTGCTCCAGCCCTCTGATCATTTTCATGGCCCTCCTCTGGACATGCTTCAGTAGGTCCATGTCTTTTTTGTGTTGGGAGCTCCAGAGCTGGACACAGTATTCCAGGTGAGGTCTCACCAGGGCAGAGTAGAGGGACAGAATCACCCCTCGTGATCTGCTGGCCACACTTCTTTTGATACAGCCCAGGATGCGGCTGACCTTCTGGGCTGCAACTGCACATTGGTGGCTCATGTCCAGCTTTGGATCCACTAGTACCCCCAGGTCTTTTGCCACAGGGCTGCTCTCTAGCATGTCTTCCCCCAGCCTGTATTGACATCCCTGGTTGCCCTGGCCCAGGTGCAGAACCCTGCACTTGGCCTTGCTGAACCTCATGGGGTTCACTTCAGCCCACTTCTCCAGCTTGTCCAGGTCCCTCTGGATGGCATCCTGTCCCTCTCGCATATCAACTGCACCACCCAGCTTGGTGTCATCAGCAAACTTGCTGAGGGTGCTCTCAATGCCACTGTCAATATCATTGATGAAGATATTAAACAACACAGGTCCCAATACGGACCCCTGAGGGACACCACTTGTCACTGTTCTCCATCTGGACACTGAACCATTGACCACCACCCTCTGGTTGCGACCATCCAGCCATTTCCTTATCCACTGAACAATCCACCCATCAAACCCAAATCTCTTCAATTTAGAGGGAAGGATGCTGTGAGGGACCATACCAAAGGCCTTGCAGAAATCCAGATAGATGACATCCACTGCTTTTCCCTTGTCGACTGATGTAGTCACACCATTGTAGAAAGCCACTAGGTTGGTCAGGCAGGACTTGCCCCTAGTAAAGCCATGCTGGCTGTCCTGAATCACCTTCCTGTCATCCATGTGCCTTAGCATTTCTTCTAGAAGGATCTGTTCCATGATCTTCCCAGGCACAGAGGTGAGGCTGACTAAAATTAAAAAATAAAATTAGCCAATGTTGGCACAGCTTCCACTACACAGCAAAAGAAAACTTCTGTTTTTTAAAGTAAATTTTGGTATAGGGAAAACAATCCTGGGATAATACTACATGCCATTCTCTTGAAACCAAAGTAAATAGCTCTTTTTTTCCCCGAATATGCATTCAACTCAAACCTAAAAAGATATTAGAGCAATAAAGTTATTTTACTGAATTTATGTGCAGCAAAAAAGGAAATAAAAGAAAATTTGTAAACAATTTATGTTTGGAAGTAAGAAGTTTGTTTCATGATGACACATCATGTTTTTCTCTAACTGAACTTTCTAAGATTCTTCCATTGATCTTCCTAAGGGCTAAATTCCACATGGAGAAACACATGAGATTTTGAGACTGAGAAGTGCAACGTTAGCACTTCCTTGTCAGTTGGCATCTTGTTCTGCAGTGTCAGAGACTGATGTAGAGCCCCCCTGTCATCTCAAACGAGTTAACCTTTGTCATCATCTTCTCCCCAATCAATTGCACTTGTTCCTTCAACTGAAGAAACTGAATTCTTAAACAGAAGTTTGGACATCTGATTGCATTTTGATTGGACGGTAGAATTTTGTCAATCTTTAATCTCTGTGACAACTCCTGCAGCAACAGTGGAACCACTGTAGTGTAACATAAACGTCCCAAGCTCTTTAAAAACTTTATTTAACTCTAGAGCAACAGGTCTTTGAGTTTGTAGTTCTATTAGAGCATTCTGACCTTTTGTCAAGAACTTAGGTTTTTTGTTTGTCACTTCAGCAGTGCTTTTGTGCAGGATACTCAAGAGTCTTGTAATAGTAGCAGGCTCACTTACGGTTTGATAGTGTAAAAGCACAGGAAATCCTTTAGTGATTGGAACCTCAATATTGAAGATGAGAACCCGAGCTCTGAAACGAGTGCAAACTTTAAAGGGTTCCTTGAGATCACAAAATACACAGCCAACATTGATTTTTATTATATCCATGCCGGTCAGAGTGAGACTAATGTGATCTCCTGCTACAGCCCAATCAATGTGATTCCTTTTGCAGTGCAAGTTTCATTGGGAGGCATTGCCAGAAGTCGTTCTCCAACTTGAATATAGCCTGCTTCTATTTTACCAGTTACACAAAATCCTGATCCCTGGTCTTTAAAAACGTCAGCAACACACAACCTAAACAGTTTATCCACTGATTTCTGTGGTGGCTTGAAAGAATCAATTTGCTCCAACAAACACTTTCCTTTAGACCACTGTGTGAGGTCACTTGACTGACCCCTTGTGACCAGATTTTCACCACCAAGGCCAGTGCACGCAACTAAGAGGGGACATCTGTCTGAGGCAGCAGTTGCTAAGAAAAAAACAAGTACCACTAAAATATTCTGATTCATACACTCTGTTGTCTACCATGCTGCTATCATCTGCCTACTTGCATAGCTGAATGACCAAAGTAAAACATACAAACCCAAATACATTCTATCTGCCTGACACTTTTTTGAAGTTGAAGCCACCAAGCTGTTACAACCACAAGCATAGTAAGAATTGGAAGTCACACAATAGGGTAATGAATTAATAGGTCCATGAATAGTCCAAAGTCCCAAGGAAGGGCCTTTGTACACGGACAGAGGAAGAAAGAAGAAGCCGAATGCTTCTTGTGCTTGTCTTTTTTACAATTCAAGTTCGACAGAGAAAAACTTAAATAATGGAATAAATATCTAGTTACATAAATTTAGCTTAACCCATCTCCAAGGCTATTCTAAAAAAACCCAGAAAAATACAAGATGCAGGCAATATAATGTATTTGAACTCTGCAGAATTCCAACTCAGGCAAGGCTTTTTTCCTCATTCTTTCCAGACTTTTTCAGAATAAAATGTGACCAAAAATTATTAAACCCATAATTTTTGCCCCCAACACATATTTTCCATTGATTTATTATGTCACCTTTACCTCCTCCCCCCTCCTCCACTTTCTCGTCTTTGACTCTGACTTTTTGGGACTGTTTCCACACCACCTCAGCCTGCTCAGGGCTTTTAGATGCTCCAGCATTACAAGCTGCAGTATCCTAACAACAAAGCTTGTTGTTTAACAAAATGCTTGCTTGTTACAGTCTCTTTAGCAGTAACTCCTTTTCTTAGAAAGAAAAGAGAAAGCTGTAACAACACCTAAACATACTTAAGTCTGAGAAAGAGCAAAGTTGTAAGCACCAGCCATTTGCAAAATGTTCACACCTCACCTGCATTTGCTTAATTCCTTTGAAGTTACTGTGCTGCCCTCAAATAGACCTAGTAGGAAAAAAACCCAAACAACCCACACCAAAAAAAAAAAACAAACCACAAAACAAAACCCCCACAATCCTGGAAGAGGTTAATTCTGCAGTTACAGATAGTTAAGGATGTTCCCAAAAAGATGTTCTGGGACATACTGTGTCTAAGTTAGTGTTTCCTTTGTTGTCTATTATGTTATTTTAGTATTTTTAAAGAAATTGTGGTGTGGTCTGGTATAAGGAAGAATGGCCTCTATTTCAGTGGAATATGTCTCAGCAGACAGTATAATCTGTCAAGACAGCACAGGTTTCTGAAGTTAAGCATCAAAATTCAGTTTCTCATAATTTTAAAAATAATTCAGAATTATTTGGGGTAAAGATAGCAATAACACAATTATTGATAATAGATGTGTTTTATCTAGCTTGTCACTCAAATGTCATACAGAGAACACATCCTATGCCCGGGATTTGGCTCAGATTTGGGTAACAAGTAGAGTACTAAATGTGTGAGCAGTAATATTTGTATTGCAAGAAGCAAATATTCAGATACATTAAAACACAAGCATACTAACACTTCATGAAGCAATGGAAAAAATATTTATCTGCCACAAGACCCAACAAAGCCCACTTTTAATCTAAGGTTTAAATCTTGCAACCAGTTTATCTTTGTTCTTACATTTATTGCAAGTAGTCTCACTGAAATCAGTAAGATAAATGGGTCCATAAATCTTTAGCACAAAATAGACAAGGAGAGGAAAAGCAACATTACTCTCTCCTGGCAATTGATTTGCTCTAATCCAAGCAACCAGCACCAAAAATGGAAATTGAACCCTCTGACCCCTAATTCAGTGTCTTCCTGTCAGTCTTCTGCTCTCCGCTTAAGACAAATTACAAACTACAAGGAGCTTATCTCCCAAGGATCTCCTGCAAAATACAAGAAAATCAATCTGCAAAGAGAACAATCAGTGTACTTGTTGCATTATACTTTTCTCAGCTGAGAAAAATGCTTAACCTGAATTGCCTGAATGATCAACATCTTATTGCTTTAACATGTTGGTAATGGGCACACACCCAATTACCATCTCCAAAACCTTTTTCTATGTTTCCTTCTAAACTTTTAACCCAAGTCTGAAAATATATAAACTTTTTATTTCTCTGTGAATTTTCTCTCTGACTCTTGAGCCCCTGGCAGCCCTGACTGTGCCTGCTTTCCCATGGATCTCTCCTCACCCAATGTCAGCATCCCAGGGCCATCAGCCCCTGCCCCAGCAGTACCTTAAGTGGGCCTGTCCCCTTTTGCACCCACAGACCAGGTTAATCATTACTCCCTGGCTTGATTTTGGCCCTGCATCAACCCTACAGGCTCACTGGGGCTGGGCGTGCCCTAGCAGCCCACCTGCCCACCCTGCTCCCTAGCTGGGGATGCTGGGAAAGACCCTAGCTGCCAAACCCTCCCAGACTCCATCTGAGTCCACAGCACTTGGGCGCCAGGGAGCTGCCAGCCCTCATGGCACCTTGACACTTTGGCTATCCTTCAATAGCATCAGAGAAATTGAACACTAACTTTTGATTGCTTTGTTTTTTGGTGGGTTTTTTTTACTACTTGGTGGAGTTAGCAGTAAACTCAGCAGTGAGCAATAGAGTGGCTTCAATTACTTGCATGCCTCTATATTACTACTCTCCTCTCTATCTGCTGCCCATATCCAGCAGATAGAGAGTGGTATCTTCAGAAATCCTGGACTGATGGTGGAATTAAACATCCAGAAAATAATTAAACAGTCTCCTTGGTCACATATGCAGCATGTATAGATCCCCACCCTTCAGCATAAGAAAAAAATATCGATCCTTCAGATAGTCATAGAATGTTTCAGCTTAAGGAGTTTATGTTTCCTTGATGAAGAATATGAGTCAGTGTACATGGCAGCAATATTATAGATGTGTATTATATCACCAAATTATGCAATTATACAAAAATTATTTCCCTTTGCTCACAGAAGCAAAAATCTTATTTTGCAGAGTAAATGTCTTTGATTTTTAAAATCATACTACTTTCTATTGAACATATACCTTTCTTTTCAGAGAGAACGACAGAACAAAACACTGCAGCTGGGCATGTAATGAATACCAAGAAGGACAGAACCATTACTCCAGTGCAACAATTAACACTTCCATCCCATTAGGGAACGGCCCTATTACAAAACTTGCCTATAATGAAAAGGTTTGCATAGGTTACCTCAAATATACATCACCACTTTCATTCTTCCCTACTTACCACACAGCTGTTGGAATTTCATTGCAAGTGCCTTGTCAATTAAACTTGCAGTGCACTATGTGCAAGAGTGCACTTGCAGTGCACTGCATTCTCCAAACTTTCTGGTTTGTGTTGTTTTGTTTTTTAAAGATACCTGTAGTTCATTAATCCATTTGTAAGCAATTCTTTAAAAATCATTATGCTTATTTTTTATTACTTCGGAAAGTTTCATAGCAATACACAGCACTTTCCTACCTTTTCTGCTTAAGATGATTTAGGTGACCAGATAAAAGTAAATTATTACTTTTTTCCCCACTTTGTGATAAAAATAAGTGCTAAAGTAAAATTTTTTTGTCATGTCATGGACTAAGACAACAAAACTCTTTTTAAAATTTGAAAATAGTAAGATATAATTTCTCCCTCATTAGTGTAGTCCTAAAAGATGGCATTTGATTAGCAGAAAAAGCTTTTCTTTCAATTCAAAACTTTATTGTTCACCTTATTATCAAAGTGCCTGAATGAATTCTAGAAATTCTTTGCCTGACCTGATCACCCTGCTGTCAGATGTGATTCATTCCACTTTTTCAGCAACACCATTGACAATTGTGCTCATATTGGTACTGACTGTTGATGTGTTTCATTGCTTTGCTTAATCTGACCGAAAGACAGTTTCATCTTTTTGCTACATAAAGAATTTTTACAGAAATATAAGCTCACTTTAGAGTTGTTTGGTTTTTTTTAATAAATATTCAATAAAAATAAATCAGCAATGAAGTTTACTTATACCCCCAAAACATAAGCATTTTCCACATAGGAATGAGCTCATAAATATAGGATCTGGTAGAGCTCAAATGAGGAAGCTGGTTATTTTTGCCAAGAATGCAGTGTGACACATTTTTTCCTTTTTTTTTTGTTTTGTTTGTTTGTTTGTTTGTTTGTGGGTTTTTTTCTTTTTTTTTTGGTGTTACTTGTAACTAGTTTAACAATGTCCTGGGTAAATAAATTGTCCTTATCAAGGTAACTTATTATACTAATAAATAATTTCTCCTGTATTTTGAATAACATGTCTGAAATACATTAGAGAATGATATACAGTGGCAAAGCTGAATTTTAAAAAGTTTACTGTTTTTGAAGATGTCATACATTATTTTTGTATTATCAGTAATTTACAGTAGTTGTATTTACTGCCCATCTATAAATTAAGGTGGGTGCTAACACAGTTACAAGACTTTAGGAAGGCTCGAAGTTTTGAAAAACAAACTAGCTTCTTCTGATAACTTTTGCTGGCATATACTAAATACTTTTTAAATATTGCACTTGTGTTGTTTGGAAAAAAAATACTATCTTTCAACACTAACATGTAGGGGGCTAACCATAATGGGCCTCAAGCTCAGCTGGAGACTCAGAACGCTACAATGGTAGTTTTAATATGGAGAGTTGGGCGGGGAGAAACATGATGAAATTCAACAAGGGGAAGTGTAGAGTTTTGCATTTGGGGAAGAACAACACGATGTCCCAGTATAGGTTGGGGGCTGACCTGCTGGAGAGTAGTGTAGGTGAAAGAGACCTGGGGGTCCTGGTAGACAGGAGGATGACCATGAGCCAGCAATGTGCCCTTGTGGCCAAGAAGGCCAATGGCATCCTGGGGTGCATTAGAAAGGGTGTGGTTAGTAGGTCAAGAGAGGTTCTCCTCCCCCTCTATTCTGCATTGGTGAGGCCGCATCTGGAGTATTGTGTCCAGTTCTGGGCCCCTCAGTTCAAGAAGGACAGGGAACTGCTTGAAAGAGTCCAGCGCAGAGCCACAAAGATGATTAAGGGAGTGGAACATCTCCCTTATGAGGAAAGGCTGAGGGAGCTGGGTCTCTTTAGCTTGGAAAAAAGGAGGCTGAGGGGTGACCTCATCAACGTTTACAAATATGTAAGGGGTGAGTGTCAGGGAGATGGAGTTAGGCTCTTCTCAGTGATGACCAGTGATAGGACAAGGGGTAATGGGTGCAAATTGGAGCATAGGAGGTTCAAGGTGAATATCAGAAAAAATTTTTTTACTGTGAGAGTGACAGAGCACTGGAACAGGCTGCCCAGGGAGGTTGTGGAGTCTCCTTCGCTGGAGACATTCAAAACCCACCTGGACAAGTTCCTATGTGATGTGCTCTAGGTGACCCTGCTCTGGCAGGGGGGGTTGGACTAGATGATCTTTCGAGGTCCCTTCCAACCCCTAGGATTCTATGATTCTATGATTCTATGATATATTTTTACAGAAAAGAGAATAAAAAATTACAGGGCTGCTTGAGCATTATTCAGTACTTCCATAATGGGGGGAAAATAATCGATATGTTTCTTTTTGGCAATAAGAATCCTAATGAATCACACATCTTGACAGAAAGACGCTTAGCAAAAAAAAAAAAAAAGTAACTACAACACTTCATTAAAGTAAAAGTATCTTTACTATTAATATACAAATGGTGAAGAGTGACAAATAATTGATATACTTTAAGCCATACTTTCAATGTCTTTCATAAATACAAAACCAGCATCTGAGATATTACTTCTTTTTACAGTATATAGAGAGATATATATACACAGCATTTCATAGGGACATAAGATTTTGAAACAATAAACAAACTAACTCCAGTGGTAGCTAACTTATTAATATATAATTCAGGTGGTATACATCGCAAGTGGGCTGTTGATAACATGTAGAATAACAAAAACAATATATGGTATGTTTTAGCTTATACTGTACATAGCATAAAAATACATACCGAGTGCTTGATGTAGCAGGAAAGCTGTTTTGTTTTGCTTTTTTAAACCTTGCCTATGTAGTTCAAAATTCTTAGTGAGAACTCTACACCATGAGCAACAAAATTATCTTCCTGTAGGGTCTGACTGCTTTCTATGTTTACCGCTTACCTACAGAGACTTTGAGGGTTTCTCTTCCCTTCCCCCAGCCCTGAATTTTAGGCTTAAAAATGCAGCCTACTTATGCAGTAAAGTTGAAGGATACAGCCGAGCTAATGTTCCCCATGTTCTGGTTTTCATAGCCCAAAGTACCCTACCTTTTGGCAATGCCCTCCATCAGCCTCTCTTGTTTCATCAGTAGCTCCCCATTTCCCTTTTCACTGCTAACAAGACCCTCCTAATATCTGAGCCCTCTCTCAGTTCACTCTTTGGCACCTGTTCTCTCTGGTAGTGGCTTTCCTGAATTCTGTCAGCACTGCATCTGGTCATTTTGCCAGCTCCCAATCTCACCTGTGACTTTAAAGCTGCCAATACAAATTTGGCAATAAAGATTTATTTCATTTCTCTGGGCTAAAAATTTCCAATATTCAAGTTTGAAAGTCAAACATCATGAGGGTCACAATGCCTGTTAAGAGGATAAATAGACTGGTAAACTGTGATTTTTCAGAATCTGAGTCAAGACAAATTAGTATAAGAAAGGGTTCTTTTTGGTTCAGGTTCAAATAAAATTACAGAACACATTTATATGCGCAGCGTAAATATTGAAGATCACTTACAACTTAGTGTTTTCCTTCCACTGCTACAGAACTGCTGTCAATTGGATTGGTTATCCAGGAAATATGAAAAAATCTGAAAAAGGAGGTGGATGCTTTTTAAAAAAATATTTATTTAACCACGGTAGCTTTGCATCCATCAGCACAAATATCTGAAGCTAAGCAAAGCGATTTAAGAAGAAACAGTACTTCTTAGAATGTTTTTATCTTTGCCTAAAAAGTATCGCAATCACAACAAATTATTTAGAGGGATGTTGTATTTCTTTTACTTCTGGGCATGTAGTAATGTATGGAATAAAGCTGTGATCAGATACTTTTATTTTCCTGATCAGTGAAAACTCCTGATTGGAAAACTTCCTCTGGACAGAATGTTTGCAGGAGCCTGGCAGGACATTTAAGTTTCACTTACACCTAGAAGTCCAATTCACAAAAGCAACTCAATCAGCCAAGGACGTGCAGTGCCTTGCTGAGATGGATGGATAAAATTCAGTCTGCACTGAAATCAGTTTGTGTCTTGAAATGATACCTAGATTCCACTGTGGCCCTTCTTGCAGTGCTCTCAGTACCCCTCCATAGATCAATTTGTAATAGGGGTCTTGAACTTTTTCAGTAAATATTTTTTTTGGAGGCCCTTTAATCAGGAGTGAATGTCACCCAACAGATACAACAATTACTCTACAAAGATATTACTTCCTATGACAGCTTACACAGAGATTGTGAGGCCACAAATGACTGTAAAACAAATATTCACTGCAGTTTTACTCCAGAGGTAACATGGTGGGAGGATGCTCCACATTATCTTTCAGATTTGAGAAAATACTTTAATGTTTTAGGTCTAAGTACCTGAATAGAAGTAAGGAGACTTTCTATATGACTCTTCAACTTGATGAATTGGTCAAAACATCCCTACACACCCACATGTGCTCCATCTACTTCAATCTTTTCAGCAGTAATACACCCACTACGACCTCACTAGAATTGTGATCTCAATAGATTTTTGCAAATTTTTGTTTAAAATATTTACGTGACTTGAGAATATAATGTCCAGTTTACTTTAGATGAGTATTTGAGCATAATTGAGTGGAAAAGTATGTAATGGTAAAGCTTTCAAATACTTTAAACAGGCTTTGTAGACAAATCATGGAAGATTTTTCTTTAATAAAGCAGAGTGGCATGCTATCAAAAGGCACAAATACATTTCCATTATCCAGTCTAGGAAACAGAAAAATGGCATGATTATTATACTACAGTTTGATGATTGGCACTTAAATAAATAATCAAAGTAATTACCATCATTTAAAAAAAGCCACTTTTTTTGTATGTATATCAATGCAGAGGCTGAAGACAGCAGGTGGAATTTTCTATACCAGGGACTGTTGTCACTCTGCCATTGTAGATGACTGTCACTGTGTACCTATGTTGTGTATATCCATGAAGAGATAGAAAGTAGGCCCAATCCTGCAAGCTCTCCTATGAAAGTACATCCATCCTTCTGCTCACATCGACCCCACTGATGTCAGTGGGGTGCCATATGAAGGTGGGTTCAGTCACACAAAATTTCTTGCAAAACTGAGGCCTAAATAAATTAATCTTTGTCACATTAGTCATTAGCATCACCAGAATAGTAAATATTTCTGCAACCACAAAAAAATCTTAAAACTCAAAGAAATCAAATAAACAAACAAAACCAGAAAAAAACTCTCCAGAGTACATTTGCATACTAAATAATAAAACATTAATTAAAACTTGTTTTACCAATGTAGTAAATAAAAATGTAGGTCTACTAAAGAAATAATAACAAGAAGTTCTCAGAAATTTTACTTAATTTTACTCCTTATTTTTTGTTGTAGAGAGATTGTCACTGCCATGTTCCATATCATTAATAATTTCAGTGGCTCCCTCCCACCCTCATCCCTGGCGTATGTTAGTGTAACAATTCAGATAACTTTTACAAATAGTTATATTTTGTCAACTCTTCTGACATTTCATACTAACACTTAAAATTACTTTTAGACAGTAAAAGTGACATTTATACAGATACCTGTTTTTTTTTTATTTTTAGTCTAGAATAGGAAAAGAAAATAAAGAAATGATGTTATTCCAGTTCTACACATATCTTACAAATTACTACGCGCTGTCCCTCATTTGGAAATATTTGCAAATATCAGTGTTTTAAAACATTATTTCATAGTTATAGTTCGGCTTCCTCCTGCACAACATAGATTAAAAACACAAGAGATAACCTATTAATCCACAGACCAAAAGGTATGCTTGGAACAGAACATCAGTAATTTAGAACTGTTTAATTCTCAGCTCTCACATAGCCCAATGGGCAAGAGACTTAACAGCAGGAAGAAAATAAATACTCCTGGAAATAGCTTTTGATTTGTAACCCAATATAGCGGGAAATGCTTTTCCTTTCAGTATTGAAATAATTTTGCAGTATGTTTAACTTGTAAAGAGTAGCACAGATGTGTTAATAATAAATGTGCTGACAAGAACTCTTAAATTCTCTAATCCCTTTACATTGCGATTCTAGGGCATATCAAGAAAAAAACCCCAAACAAACAACTCCCCCCCAAAAAAAACCCACCAATATATAACTGTTAGGCCATGAAAGGTTTTTTTGTGTAAGTCTTGATAAGAAGTACTAAAATTTGAAATGCATCTACAGTTGAGCCTAGAGACTGTTAGCTCCGCCCACATTGTATAGGAACCTTGTTGTGCAAATTATTATGCTGGCTTCAGAAAAAGCACCATTTGCCCAGTGAAACTTGACTTATGTGACTATGCATGGCACCACCTAACTTTGTGACAGCAGGTAGAAGAGAAAAGGATGTTTCCTACCTTTATCCTCATTGAGGTAAAAATACTGCATGAGATGATGTGGGCTGCAGATGTTCAAGCCACACCAAACACATTATTCTCAACTGCTGAAATTTTCCAGGTTCCTTCCTTGCATTTTGATAGAAGGAGAAAGCCCAGCTGCAAATACATACTTTGTAGAAAGAATATATAATCATACATATAAATGTTACAACTGGTTTTCTTAATTATAGGTTAGGGGACAGTCCTTCTCACTGTGTACTAACTCAGAAAGAACAGGACAGAAATTAAATAGACAAGCAGATATTTAGTAGTACTGTCTGCTCAGTATGTGGAAGCAAGAGTGAGAGGTCATAAAGCAATGTCTTTGTCTTTCCTTCCCCCAGAAGTAGTGCCTTAGCATTTAAAGAAACTTCTTTGCAGCAGTTAAAATTCTCTTTTAATACTGTCATCCCACATCACTATCTCCTCTTACTCATTCTTTTCACTTTGGGACTGGTTTTGTGGGAACTTGGCCTCTTATCCTAGCCACCCCAATGCTATGCTTCTGTCCTCAACTACTTGGTTCACTGTAGGTATTTCCCAAAGTGTGGAAAAAGTTCTAAAAAAAACCCCATAAAATGACTTGGTTTTCAAAAATAAGAAAGATCTGTGAATGAAATATCTTCTCCTTAACTCTTTCTAATGCACTAAAGTTTGGATTAGCAAGAAAGTTAACCTGCCACTTTCCTCAAATTTAAGGACACTCTTTTACATTTCACTTTCAGCTTTACTGCACAAAAGTCAACCACTTTGCCACAACAGCAAAATAACAGCTAAGGGTTGATGAAATTCTGTGGGAAATAGAGAAGTGTAAATACTTCAAATATCAGCAAAATTCAGATACTGCATGGTGAGGACATAATTTGCTGAGTAAAGCTACACTTAAACCTCTGGCATGAATTAGATGTGAAAAATTCACAAGGTACTATACAATTTACTCCTGACAAGTAGAATATTTCAATCTAGTTTTCTAGTTTCACTCTAGTTTCTTTATGTCTTCCAAAGCAAGACTTTGAAGAGTGTGGTAGGTTTAAATACACTATGCTGGAATGGAACCAAAATATATTGCTCCAATCAGAGGGACCATTAAATCAATGATAACACATGAATGAATTTTGCATCTAATGAATAAGTGAGATTTCAGAGTGGTGCATGTTATCTAAAATAATTAAAAGGATTTTATTAAGGAATGCTTGACAGGAAAAAGGTATTTGGTCTAATATAAGATGCTATGAATTAATAATCTAGAATTATTCCCAACTGTTTAGCTGAAGTCCTTTTTTCCATCTGCTCTTATGTTGTTTTTTTTCGTTAAGACAAATGGTAGGAAATAATAAAGGAAGAAGTGCTACTTTAGTAAGGCCAACTTTTAATATTTCATGTACTGATTTTGGGGGAAGATGTATCTACTACAGTTTTATCCCTTGACTAAATGACTAGAACTAAAAGAATGAATATATGTAGAACTAAAAGAATTAATACTTTATATGTATAAATATGTTGGGACAAAAAACTAAGCTTGTATTTATTGTAAGGTTTCTCTTAAAGCCAAGATTATGATGAAAAAAAGAGTTTTCTTTTCACAGATTTGTTGCATTTTAGTTCACATATAGCTTCCAAAATTTTAATACAGAAAACCTGAAGCACTGAAAATCCCAGTGCCTTTGAGAGTCGCACTCATGTAGTTAAGGTGAGACCAATTTTATTTAAAATCTCTACATCATAGTAACTTTTAATTTTGCTGAAGAAGCAATGTGAAACTCCAGGTGGAGCTGGCTCTATGATGAAGTTACAAGCACAGCCAGCACTAAGGTCTTAACCATTATACTGAGAATGGTTTTCTTTTTCTTTTTTTAAAGTTAACCTAAACTTTTGTTTTATTATAAATGGGAACAAATACAGTATTATATGGCATTTTATGTATGTAGCTTGTGCTGTAAGATCTAGAGTGGCCTGATGTGTTGCTTGTGGTTAGGGGTGCTTTGTAACTACTGTTCTAAAAAAAATACTTTGTCATGTAATAAATTACAGTTCTCATTCTGTAGTTTTTTTCAAATTTAAACCATGGGGCTTGGTGTCAGCAAAACTACATACTAAAACCATTGACAAAAAAATAGAAAGTAGACAGAACTGTAGACAGAAACTGTTTCATCATATGTACACATGTACTAACTATTCCAAGCTTAAGTTTCCCAAGAAATTAAGGTCAGCTGTAAAGTTTTGGTCACGGGGTTGCTTCAATCCAAATGCATGATCCAGATAGCTGTAATTTATCCCATTATGCTTTGCTATCATCTTCTTTTGACTGGATGATGTCATTAGCACCTTTGATTTCAATGGTTTCTGGATTTAAAGCTTCTTTCCCATTGTCTTCCTTTAGTGGCAGCTTCCTGTCAAAAGAAAAAGGGAATCATGGTAACAAAAATAACACACAATCTGGGATTTAAATCTACAATGTCTGTATTGCTCACAGTGTTTCTAAAAAAAATATAGAACATAATGTCTATTTATTTTATTATGAGCACTGAAGTTCTTTGCTTTTAAACAAATTCATATCAACTCTTCCCATTTCTATAATGCCAGAAAAAGCTAAATGATATATGATAAGAACATTACTGCAGCCCAAAATGCAGTTTATTCAGTAAGAGAAAAGAAACAATATAATGCCAAATAACTTAACCCAAAGCAGTACAGGGGTATGTATTCCCTAGGATACTGTGAAACAGTTACCATCAAGCCTTTTGCTGAATCTATATTATACTGGTTTTTAATGTCTGTTTCTAAATGTAAATTCAATGGTATGCAAAAGAAGACATCTATCATTGGAGGTTATGCCAAGACACAGGTAAAGGAAGCAAATTCTTGCAGCACAGGGAGGTTAGAAACTTCTACAATTTATTTTTGTTAGATCACACAATCTAGCTGTGTTAATAACTTGTAGCTCTTTTAAGACTAACTTAGTTAAAGCTCTGAAGAGTTTTATAATCCTTCATTAAAATGGCAAAAAGATCCCCACCCTTACTCTACAGGAAAGACAAAACACTGATTTAATTCCAAAAGGTCTTGGAAATGATTGATTCCTAATTGCCAGTAGTTAACTGTCAAAAAATATAGCTGTCAAAATAATGTATGGTTTACTCAAATGTTCCTGCAATAATGTGTCCTGGGCATAATAGCTGTTAATCATTATTTCAGTTTGGGTTTGCTTTCTGTTGTTTAACTAGGTAATAGAATGCATATGCCTTTTTTACTCATAATAAATATTAAATGTTTCAGTAAACTTCCACTGTGAATGCTTTGATGTCCCAAAGAGCAATATGCTGTTCAAAATCTGCCTGAGAATCCCTTAGGAATGCCTTGTAATAACAGTGTCTAATAACAACAAAAGGTGGGGGGGGGAAAAAAAAAAAAAAAAAGAGTAACCAAAATTCCAGTCATATGAAATTTAGGATGTCTGAAATGAACTAAGATAGATGCTGTTCATCAGTTGTCTGGCTTTGAGCACAGAGGGAGCTCCCAAAGGAAACAGATTTCAGCTCACAACATGAAGCATGAAAGAATGAAAACAGCAGAATCCTCACAAAACTAATTCTAACAGAGGAAAAGGCAGAGAAAGCATGGCTCATGAGATGCATTGTAGGTAAACAGACACCTGTGTTAAAGGCCTAGTAATGCAAAGTAATTAAATGAGTATTTAAAAAAGACCTAATTTAATCTAGTTTTATATAAAGGTAGAGTAATTTCTCAAAAGATGGTACTAAAAGGGAGGAAATATTTAGTCAAAGTAAAATCTGAGCAATTGGCATAATACATTGTGTGGAAATTTAAATAAATTTAGTTTGGATAAGCCATTAAGAGCATGTTACAAATACCTGCAAATTATTTGAAATAGGAAGATTTTTTAGCGCCCTGCTGAAGGATATTACTGAAATCTATGTTAATGCAAACAGTGAGATAAAATTGGCTTTCCTTCCAATGCAAGCAAGGGGGGGGGGGAGGGGAATACTAAGAAATATTTTTTTTTATGTTTTCCCCAGCAAAAAGTTCATCTACCATTCTTTGACTTTGTTGTCTTTGAAAACTTGTAGGATTTTTTTTTTAAATTATATGATGTTATCAGTTCAGTTATCATTAGGCATTATGGTTTTTTACTATGAATTTGCATTTTGTTATTTTGGAATTTTCCTCTTAATTTGTTTAAAATATTAATTAATATTTAGTCTCTATTAACAGATTCAATACTTTTTATATTTAATTAACTAAATCAAATTTAAAAATTCCAATTACATCAATTTTCCTACACCTTATTAATCTTTATCTACATCTGTTTAAAATAATTCTATATTTTTCAGCTGGGCAGACTAGTCCTTTCAAATATTAAAGCATTTTATAATAAAAGCTTTTTAAAGAAAAAGAGGTTCTTTTGCTTTAATCAGATGCTGTTATCAATCATTAATAATATTGACTCCCTCAAGAGCTGCATGTGGCCTAACTGCAACAGTCTGCTGATATTACCCTTACAAAACTTTAACTAAAATATTTGACAGGTAAAAGGCTCCTAGCCATTTTGATGCTGGAATTCACCCAGCTGCATTAATACTAAGAAAAATTCAACCAATACAAGAAACATAATAATGTCAGACTAGGAATGTAATTATAATACTACATTGCATGTGGCATTTTAGTATTACAGAAATGCGCTATGAAATGCACAGCTTAAATTTATTTACTGCCAGTATTATTAAGAATTATTGATTTGCAGGTAAAAGTGCTACCTGCATGTCTGTCACAAATGGAACCCAAACCTAGCTTTAACAAGAATCATCTGAGTTTAGGTAAAACATAGACTGCTGAATAATATGCTGAGAGATACAATGAAAACACTCTACTATTGTAAGAGGAAGTAATATCTTTGTTAATTATTTCCCACAAAGGCTTAAACTGCATTTAAATTTCTGGGTATAAATTAGTATTATTCAAAATATTTCATCTAATTTAAAGTGAAGGCTTATCTTGTATACCGTTAAGACAGCCACAATTAGGCAGAATTAATCCTACCTTGTAGGAACATTGCCTGCCAGGAATGTCCTTGAAACTTTTCCTTCCTGCAAGCTAAGCTCCTCCCTCCAAGATCCCTGCTGGCCATCCATGCCCTGCCCAGCGTGTGACTTTCTGGCTCTTAGCACCTATTGTTGACACAATGTTTTGTGTTATTCCTACTGAGAGATTTACTTCTACCTTATTGTGTCCTCCTTTGCTTTAGTGAAGTGTCACTCATACTTTATTACTTTATATTGCTTTACAATTTCATTGAGACCCATGTCTAAGCAGGTCTTTCCATGTTCCTCTAGCACCCAACTTCCTGATTGCACGATGCTCTATTCAACTTTGGTTTCCTAAGTGGCATTGTCCCGAATCCCTAGCTGACCTCTGCCCAGCTGTATTGCAGACTGCTTCCTTTTGCTATTGGTTATGGGAGAAGTAATTACCAAGAAGGAAACTGTCATCAACTGTATATTAGGAATTCTTATGAATGTCTAGAACTAGACTATACTGATGACAAGGTAGAGTGCATTTGGATCAGGATTAGGGGCAAGGCCAACAAGGCTGATATTGCTGTGGGAATCTGCTATAGACCTCCCAACCAGGGCAGTGAGGTGGATGAACTGTTCTATAAACACCTGGGTGAAATCTCACGGTCGTCTGCCCTTGTTCTTGTGGGGGACTTCAACTTCCCTGATGTCTGCTGGAACTACAACACAGCAGAGAGGGAACAGTCCTGGAGGTTCCTGGAATATATTGAAGATAACTTCCTGACACAGATGGTGAGTGAACCAACTAGGCAAGGTGCCCTGCTAGACCTGCTCTTTGTGAACAGGGAAGGACTGGTAGGAGATGTGATGGTTGGTGGCCATCTTGGGCACAGCAACCACTGTTAAAGTTCTCTATTCTTAGAGATGCCAGGAGGGGATTCAGCAAAACTGCCATCCTAGCCTTCTGAAGGGCAAACTTTACCTTGTTCAACACCCTGATTGCCAGAATCCCTTGGGAATCTGTTCTGAAGGGTATAGGAGTCCAGGAAGGCTGGATGTTCTTCAAGGAGGAAGTCTTGAAGGCGCAGGAGCAGGCCATCCCCACGTGCTCTAAGGCGAGCAGGCATCATAGAAGACCAGCCTGGCTGAACAGGGAGCTTTGGCTGGGGCTCAGGGAGAAACAGAGAATCTATGGCCTTTGGAGGAAGGGGCAGGCCACAAAAATGCTGTGAGGCTAAGCAGGGAGGGAATTAGAAGTTCAAAAGCCCAGCTAGAAATTAATCTGGCCTCCATGGTAAAGGATAACAAGAAAAGCTTTTAAAAATACATTAACAGCAAAAGAAAGACAGGGGAGACCCTCCATCCCCTATTAGATGCAGGAGGAAACATAGTGATGCACAACGAGGAAAAAGCTAAATTACTTTTTTGCCTCAGTGTTTAGTAGCAGGACCTGTTATGTTGAGGGAATCAGACTCTGCAAGCTAGGGGACAGGGACCAGGAGCAGAGCGATGCCCCCACAATCCAGGACGTCAGTGACCTGCTGCACCACGTAGATGTGCACAGATCTATGGGGCTGGATGGGATGCACCCAAGAGTGCTGAAAGAACTGGTGGGGGTGCTCACTAAGCCACTTTCTATCATTTATTAGCAGTCCTGGCTGACTGAAGAGGTACCAGCAGATTGAAAATCAGCCAATGTTACCCCCATATACAAGAAGGGACAGAAGGATGATCTGGGAAATTACAGCCCTGATAGTCTGACTTCAATACCAGGGAAGCTGATAGAACAGATCATCCTGAGTACCATTATGCAGTGCATGCAGAACAACCAGGTGATCAGGCACAGTCAGCATGGGTTCATGAAGGGCAGGTCCTGTTTGACTAACCTGATTTCCTTCTACAACAGGGTGACACGCTTATTCGATGAGGGAAGGGCTGTGGATGTTGTCTACCTTGACTTTAGCAAGGCCTTTGACAAGGTTTCCCACAACATTCTCCTAGAGAAGCTGGCTCCCGTGGCTTGGATGTGTACACACTTCGCTGGATAAGAAACTGGTTGGACAGCTGGGTCCAAAGAGTTGTGTTAAATGGAGTTAAATCCAGTTGGTGGCCGGTCCCAAGTGGTGTTCCCCAGGGCTCAGTGCTGGGGCTGCTCCTGTTCAACATCTTTATTGACGACTTGGATAAGGGGATAGAGTGCACCCTCAGTAAGTTTTCAGATGACACTAAGTTGGGTGGGAGTGTCGATCTGCTTGAGGGCAGGGAGGCCCTGCAGAGGGATCTAAACTGGCTTGATTGATGGGCCAAGGCCAAATGTCAATTGTATGAGGTTCAACAAGGCCAAATGTCAGGTCCTGCACTTTGGCCACAACCCCCAGCAGCGATACAGGCTTGGGGAGGAGTAGCTGGAGAGCTGCCCAGCAGAGAGGAACCTGGTGGTGTTGAGTTACAACCAGCTGAACATGAGCCAGCAGTGTGCCCAGGTGGCCAAGAAGGCCAACACCATCCTGGCCCGCATCAGGAATAGTGTAACCAGCAGGACCAGGGAGGTGATCCTGCCCCTCTACTCGGCCTAGGTGAGGCCACACCTCGAGTACCGTGTGCAGTGTTGGGCACTGCAGTATAGGAAGGACATTGAGGTGCAGGAGAGGATTCAGAGAAGGGCAACTTGGCTGGTTAGAGGTCTTGAGAACTGGCCTTATGAGGAGAGGCTGAGGGAGGTGGGGATGTTCAGCCTGGAGGAGAGGAGGCTGAGGGGACACCTCATCGCCCTCTACAACTACCTGAAAGGAGGTTGTAGTGAGGTGTGTGTTGGCCTCTTCTCCCTGGTGACCAGCAATAGGACAAGAGGAAAGGGGGTCAAGCTGTGCCAGGGGAGGTTCACATTAGATATTAGAAAAAAATTTCTTCACAGAAAGAGTGGTGAGGCATTGGAACAGGCTGTCCAGGGAGGTGGTGGAGGCACCATCCCTGGAGATGTTCAAAAAAGGGGTAGACATGGAGTTTCATAAGATGCTTTAGTGGTCAAGTGGTTGTAGAGTTGATGGTTGGATTTGATGACCTTGAAGGTCTTTTCTAAACTTCATGATTCTATGATTCTATGATTCTATGATCATTCTTAATATTTCTTAGCAGTCGTGTTCTCCCAAGGACATAATCATCAAACTCCTTATCAGTCATTCCTATGATTTAGTTATTTTTTCATGCCACCAGTAACTCATTCTTTCCCCTTCCTCTAAATATTAAAGCATTTTTTATTTTAACTTTCTAATATTTCACTCCTGTCAGCTGTTCTAATGACTGGGACAAGCAGGAAGAAGTTGACTTAATCTTTCCTGATATCACATCCCTTGCTAGATACACCTCTTTTATGTTTGCAATATCTGGTGCTACTAATAGTCCTGAAGAACAAAAAATATAACATATTCAAAGCCCTCTGGACTTGTACAATTTTTACAACTATAGTCCCCTGACTCCTTAGATAGTTCTGAGTTCTCTGCAGAGTCCCTTATAAATTCTAATATGAAGATAAAACATATCACTAGTCATTAAAAAAAAGATCTATAATTATTTAATTAATACAAGTGTGAAGTCTTCAGGTACAGGTTCTTCAAACAATCCACAGTCACTTCACACATTCCCCCCCTACATTTTTATTACAAATGCTAATGACAGCAAATAACACAGGCTTCTTTCTTATTAAGAGTTCTGGATTTTCCACTTCTAGATAATGGCAAGGAAGGCAATTTTGTTGTATTTTCAGAAATAAAAAAAAGTTTGAAAATAATATGCTCTCCTTTTGAAAAAACAGCTGTGATTCCATCAAATAATTAACAGGTGGGTTTCTGTATTTACTACAGAAGTGCTCTCATTCGCCTGAGAGCTTTAAGATCTCACGAGGTAGGAGAATTTCACAACACATGAAAAGCTTTGGGCTGAAACCAAAGAAACTTGAAGCTTTCTTTGATAACTGTTAATCAACTTCTGAAGCTCAGAAATGAGCTTCATGTCTTTTAACACCACTAGGTGGGCTCTCAATAGGACTGGTACTGTCATCACTTTTGTTGAAATATTAGTTTATCTTCAAATAAATTTTCAGAAGAAAAAAAGCGCCTATCAGCAGCTTCTGATAGTAAGCTTAGCAAAATACCAGCTTGCTTGTGCTCTATCAGAAATGTTACTTTATCCTCCACATGTTTTGACAAGTGCTGCTCAGGTACAAACACCAGCCACCCAACCCAGTTTAATCTGTTCCAGGGGCTGCAGCAGCCAAATGGAGGAGAGGACTTCACCATCAGTGCCCAGGATCCCTGATCCCAAGGCTGGTCCCCATGACTCAGGAGGCAGATAGAACTTGCAGGCTGGGTAAGAACTGCTGTGGTTTCTGTGCTAAGCACAACTTGCAGGGATGGGAAAGAGCCATGAGGGAACAGAGCAAAGTGGCTCCCCTTCAGCATTATTAGTCCAATACCACGTGGACTTAAATACTGAGCTAAGCTCTCAGTTCTGTGAATGAAAGCAGGAAGGGATCACCCTGTGAGGAGCTGGGTTTCTGGAGCATGGGATTGTTGTGCTCTACATACAGGCTGTGTGTGTGGATGTCTGTGTGTGACTCAATCTAAGACCATTTGTAAGAGTCAGGAGATTATTCCCACAGAGTGGTTGGCAACTGCTGGGTAGGTGGTGAAGAGGGCTGGGGGGCGCAGAGTTGACCATGGGTGCTGGGGCTGAGGGAGAAGGCAGCAGGGCTGTGACTTGCCTCTGCTGGCCATGGTTCTACATGGGTTTCTGAGGTTAGCCGGAAGTGGCAGAGGAGCATCCGAGGCAACCTCTGGTGCAGCCCGAGAGCCAGAGAGTGCAGGCAGAGCCTTGTCTTCACCCTCCAAAAAAAACCTAACCCACACTCATACACTGCATTGCCACAGCACACCACTCTGGTGATGACATGTATCTCTCTCAGGAGCATGGGAAGCCCAGTCCATACTCCCAGCCAGGAGGAGCTTGTGTGAAACTCTGGGGAATGTCAGGCTACTTACTCCGGTTCTGTGAGAGGAGTTGTCTCATTTGGCTCGTTTACTGGACTCCCATCTTCATGACTGGTAATTCTTTCATCCTCTGTTCTCATTTCCACTATTGGCTCTTTTGATCCATCTTTCCTAAAAATTATTAGAAGAGTCTTAGTCTCATATCATCATATTAACCACATACATTGTACGTAACTCATTACCGAGATGCCTTCACTCAAAAGTTGGGCAAAGAAAAAGCAGAACTAATTAGCAGTGACTAACACCACTGAGACTCATTTAACAGTGTGTTCCCAATTCCTTGAAGTCTTCAAAGCACTCTGTATCCATGGTTACTGACCTAACTCTGCAAACATCATGGATTAACATAAGAGCATTTTGTTTATGACTAAATAATAAGATGATAGCCTCTTCATGGGACTAGAAGTAAACTTTTCTAAGCTAATATAATAAATGTAGGACTTGATGCCTAGCTATGATTGAATTTCTCGGGCAGTGTAAAGAGTCTTTATGTTAGTTTATACACTGAAGAAGTGTATTTTAGTCCCCTGAGATTGTGACAATCTCAGCTGCCAAAACAGGGTAAAGAACTCTTGGGTGATAAGAATCTATCCCCTTCTGATCACACGGGTAGAAGAAACTCTTTGTTCCTATGTCATATTTCCCCCACCTTAGGAACAATGCTAGTCTCTCACATGTAAATAAATTATAACTTTTTTGCTAATTGGACAATGAATTGTAAGGAAGATGAAGGAGTGAGTATTGTCATTCTGCTTATGTTGATGATCACAGAATGATAGAACAGTTTGCATTGGAAGTGATCTTTATAGGTCATCTAGTCTAACCCCTCTGCAGTAAGCAGGGACATCTTCAACTAGATGGGGCATCTATCACCTCTCTGGGCAACCTGTTCCAGTGTCTCACCATGCTCATTGTGAAATATTTCTTCCTATGTCCAATCTAAATCTACCCTCTTTCAGTTTAAAACAGTTACCCCTTCTCGTATTGCTACAAGGTCTACTAAAAAGTCTTATCTACATCTTTCTTAAGGCTGCATGAAAGCCTTCCTGGTGCCTTCTCTTCTCCAGGTTAAACAACCCTAACTCTTTCAGCCTTTCCTCATAGGAGAGGTTTTCCAGTACTCTGATCATTTTTGTGGCCCTCCTCTGGATCTGCTCCAACAGGTCCATGTCTTTCCTGAACTGAGAACTCCAGAGCTGGACACAGATTTGCAGGGGGCATAACATCAGAGCAGAGTAGAGGGGAAGAATCACCTCCTTCAATCTGCTGGCTACACTTCTTTTGATGCAGCTCAGGACACAGCTGGCTTTCTGGGCTGCAAGTGCACATTGCTGGCTCATGTCCAGCTTTTCATCCACCAGTACCCCCAAGTCCTTCTCTGCAAAGCTGCTCTCAGTAATACGGCCACGATGTGGAAAAAGCTGCTCACTGCTACAGAAGCATTAACAATATTAGGAGTAATTAACTTGCATATAATTTTCCTTTCAAAATGCAGATTAAATTATAACCAAGATATTCCAAAATAAAATCTCTTTCCATGTAAATATTTCATCCCTATTTGTGTCATCAGATCGGGAACTGTATCCTGAATCTTCATCAGCTACAGTCTGGAAAACACAAGTTAACTGAGTTACAGATGAACAATCACTTTTACATTTAACAGGCTATTTTCCAAACCTGTGATGTTCTAGAGAGCAGTAAGACTGCCATGTGCCAGAGCAAAGACCTAGTTAAACCCTTGTCTAATTTCTCATCTTTCATATTGTTTCTCAAAAGATAAACACTAAACAGGCTTTCACAACTATAATAATCCATCTATTCAGGAAGCAACTGGAAAACTCTACTATCCTCTAGTAAGTACCCTCAAGGAAAATCTTTGTAGGTTAATAAAAGTGTAGCACAGATAACTGTGTAGCCAAGAAGTTTACTAGGGAAGAATTAATGGGTAGGAGTCTAAAAGATTCTGAAAGTTTTTTTTAAAAAACAAACTTGCATGTGCTTATTCACTTCTGCAAGTTAAATTCTACTTTAAGATACAAAAATTGATACAATGCTCATTTCTGTAGATTATGCACATAGCTGTCATGGCTGTCTCATTTCTGTGAAAAGATTATGATGTGTCATAGTAGGACTGGTGGAAGGAATAGTAAGTTCTGCTTGATTTCTCTGTACATATACAAGCTTACAGAGACACATACATACATTACTGCATGACCGAAAGTTTCAAAAATATGTTATTTGCAAACAGCATTCACATAGAATTGAGGAATCGATCTGCACAGGGAGTACAAATTGCATAACAATTAAAAATTCTGCAGAAGGAAAAGTTATTTGAAGGACGCACATTATATCACTTTGTTTCAGGTGGCTGTGTGTATGTTACATGCATTGTAACATCTCAGTTCTTCACAAATGGGACACAATTAATTCCTATATATATCCTACAATCAAAATGAAAGAAAGAACCGTACCATAAACCCACTCAAAAATCCAGAATGCAAACTGACATGTTTAAAACAGGGAAATGTCAGTGTCTTTTACGGAATGGTAATTGGCATGAAATAAATGCAAATTTTCACTCTTCAAGCCTGTCTTGAAATGTAAGCCTGACAGTTTATTTATGCAAAGAACAGTCCCAAATATTTTAAAATCTGACAGACTGAAGATCACCCCAACAAGGAAAGAAATGTAATTAAATAAAATATTTGTTCTTGCAAAAAAAGTTTCATGGAGGAATTCTTATTAATTGACCAGCTTTATGCTTTTCAGGAACAGCATGGAATGGTATTAGGTATAAGATATTGATAGCAAGGTATAACTGCTGTCAAGAGACATTTGCAACTTTAGCTCCCTATGATCTTTACATTCAGTAGGGTTGGTACACCAATTCATACTTGGATGGGAAATCAAAGCATAAACTGAAGTCCTCTGCTCAGTTGGAAAGGACAGTTGAGTCAGAGCCAGAAGCTTTACCTCTTGATTCTATTGACCTGAACTAACTGGCTTCACAGAAGAGAAAAAATGCTTTTATTCCTTCTCTTACTGTAAGCTGTGGAGAACTAGGAAAAATCTAATACAGCACACACGCACAAAGCATAACCAGGTGTGCCTGGTTATGGCTGGCTTTTTCTATGGACCTATTTGCAAAATGGTTGAGAACACAACCAAGAAATGTAATTACCTGAGGACACTGACTCTGAATCCCAATAGCCAGAACTAAAACAAAAAAAAGACACACCTTCACTATCTGACAATGAAGAAGCCTCCTACAGCTATGAATAATGAGGGCTGCAAAATCTGATCTGGTCTGCAGGCATCTGGGAAAGGATGGGATCTGGGAAGCTGCAGGAAAATTAACTGCAAGGCCTGACTACTGGGAGAACTAGAGCACAGAGGAATTGGACCAGTAAATTTTATTTGAAACACACAAAGACAACATTCTCACAAATGTTACTGTGTATGCATAATAAGTCTATCAGATGAACATAATGAGAGAATTAAACATCTTTTTAGTAAAAAAATGGATCTGCCTAAAATGGGGGACCAAAAGTAATCCTCTCTCTGGTGTACCTTTTGAAAACTCTCTAAAAGTTGGGTCTTGAAAAGCACTATTGTTTTATGTAATCAGTACTTGAACTGTTTTGCCAGAGATGTCACTATCATAGATTCATTTAAGGAAACATATTTGCACATAAATAGCCAGTTCATTTGCATTTGTCTGCTGACGTATGCACTACACAAGGGTATGTGTGAGAATCAAGATTGCTTATTCCTCACTTATGTTTACCAATCATTGACCGTTGCTCTGAAGAACTAACACGCACACTAGCATCTCAACCACAACTCAGCATTCCTTTTTTTAAAAATCAACAATATTTTTTAGTCCTAAAGACTATGGGCAAGAAGCAAGATTTTCCATCAAGTGCTATATCTGAGAAGAAAAACTCTTTCATGCGTTTTTTAGTAATACTCTGTCCTTCACTCCCATATTTACTAGCACTGTCATAACTAAATGCTGAGTATTTGTGTTTTAGCAGATCAAAGACAGATTTTCAGAAATGGAGTTACAATGATCTGTTACCTGTTCCTCATGGACCCGCAATGTGCCTTTAACTGCTACCAAATTATGACTGAATTTCTTTGTGTGAAGCTGGACAAAGAGACCATCTTGAAGTGAGGTATGGTAAATGCCTTTATTTGTGTCCATTATTCTTTTAAGGCAATGTTTGACCACAAACAGTTCTATGTATTTCAGAGGAACACTTTTCCAAGTAATAGCAGCATTTCATTAATTACCTTTGCCACACCACAAATTGGCCATGAAGTTAATATAAATTGGACAGCCACCTTCTTATTTTAGTGAGCTTTCCAAAATACATGATTAATACTCACAAGTAAGCAGCCTTTCCTTCTTCCAGTTCTTTACTTTTTCCACTTGAACCACTCTTTTTCCCACAGATCCTCCTCGTGATGCACATTAGCAATCCACATTGTCGTAAAAAGAAGCAGCTAACATCAGTCACAACCAGGATTAACAAAAGAGCTGCCACTCCCAGGCCAATGACAGCACCCAGTCCAAGACCATTAAAAAGAGTGTCTTGAAGGAAAGAAAATTAAAATTTATTTTAAAAATTGATCCTAAATAATAGCATTTTCTAAAACTTTACAGTTATAGGTCAGGAAGCTAAAGGATGTTTAGACATGAACCATTCATAAATTGGTGGAAATAAACAGTACTGATGATTAAGCATGTATACAACCTGATTTAAAGAAAACATTAAAACATATTTTCAATACACTTTTTCCAATTGAAAAAATTCCAGTATGGTCACAGAGCATAAATGACATTATTTAATAATAAAGAACATCACATCTTAACATTCCAAAACTGCAAGTATCAGTACGCAGCCTCAGAAAAACATTTTAAATGTTCAGAATAGTACTAGTTGGCATAAACTGTCATTTTCCAAATTTAAAATAAAATTAATTAGCAGTGGTGCTGAACAGAATTATCAAAAGTTTTAAGAGAGTGCCAAAACAGTATTTATCCTTGTAAAGGTAATTTTTAAAATTTAAGTAGAATGGAAGTAAAGGCAATTTTTAAAATTTAAGTAGAATGGAAAAGTCTTCAAAGAAGAGAATTAAGCTATTTAATCTGAAAACAGTTTCACACATTTATACTTAAATTAATATGAGGAAAACAATGCATACTATTAAATTATTATGGGATTAGGACCTCATTCTGTATAGTGTTTTACCTTGAAATTACATTCAGAAACTTCAAAATAAACATATTACACACTGATCTTGCTTTCTGTATTTTCATTGTGGAAGTTGATGCTTAGCTAATTTTACTACATTACAAATATCAGAAAAAATATTTTAAAGTTTTGACTCAGTTGACATTTCCAAAACAGGCTGTAACACTACAGACTATTGTAACAGACACTAAAAGATGGAATCATAGAGTCATAGAATGGCTTGGGTTGGAAGAGACCTTAAACAGCATCTAGTTCCAACCCAAACTCACAGCCCCATCAAGCCTGGCATTGAACACTTCCATGGAGGGAACAGCCACAACTTCTCTGGGTAGCCTCTTTCAGTGTCTCATCACTCTCACTGAAATTAATTTCTTCCTAATAGCTAACCTAACTCTGCCCTCTTTCAGCTTAAAACCATTCTTCCTTGTCCTGTCACTATACGCCCTTATAAGAAGTCTCTCACCAGCTTTTCTGTAGGCCCCTTCAGGAGGCCCTACAACTCTCTCAGCCTGTCTTCATAGGAGAGGTGCTCCAGCACTCTGATCATCTTCTTGGCCATCCTCTGGACCTGCTCCAACAGTATCATGTCCTCCTTATATTGGTAGCCCCAGAGCTGCACACAGTGCTCCAGGTGGGGTCTCACAAGAGCAAAGCAGAGGGGAAAAATGGCCTCCCTTGGCCATAATCTATTGTAATATAATTGTTTTAATTGGGCTACTATAATATTCCTTTTGTTTCTCTTCCACCTTCCTGATACATTTGTACTGTTATCAGATTAAGAATATCAATTAAGTTTTCATAGTTCTGCTTAACTAATTTTTAAGAAAATATCTATTTACCCTTTCAAATACAATTTGAAAATTATTTTATTGAGGACTTCTAAATCTGTATGTACTAACATAAATAGATGCTTAGTTAGTCTATGGGATAGAACCCTTAAATGGAAAGGTAAAAACTTTTTTCAAAAGAAGAAAACATTTTACTTCTGCAATGGATTGAATGTCTATTGTATGGCTTATTTTATTATGGAACTGTTCTTCATATAAACAGGCATTACTTTAAAGCTATTTTTCCTTCTTCAGAAAGACTAAAAAACTACATAAATAACGAAAATAATGACACAGTGATGAAGTGATGTATCATTTCTGGATTGCCCTGTTAGCAATGTTGGAATTTGACATTTTAACTGAATTAATCTTCTTTCTTCTTCTTTTTTTTTTTTTTTTTTTTTTTTTAACATCAACATTCCTAGTTAAGTATTATGATTTCTGATACATAATTCAAAACTTACTTTATCCATACAACTACCCATCTATTTGATGACTTCCTTTGTAAACTTCAGTCATCTGTGTTTGTCAGTTTGAATTTCCAGGAAGATACAAATACATACTTAATTCCAGTTTATTGAAAAGCTCATATGTTTCAACAGATATACTATTAATAGATTATATGGAGTTCAGTTCTAGAGACATTATACAATTAAGTTTTCCTCTTTCTGTCTCCTTAACCACTAAATATAGCAGAAAAAAAATAGGAATTTTTAATCCATATGTTGAAAGGTCTTTCTTAAATGCAGTGTTACGAATGCTCTACCATGAGGAGATTTTTCACTGACATTTCCAGTGTCACTGAAACATTGTGATGTGGCAAGCTTCCCCCCCTGAATGATCCAGTGACAGAAAAGCCTGTACAATATTTTCACTAGTGAGTGAAAGAACTGTTTATAGAAACAATATTGCTCCTTTGAACAATGATATTCATGTTCAATTGCCATAGTTGTGGGGAATACTTTTTAATTTTTTATCTTCTTGCTATCTGTGGGACATCTGAGACCCAAGTATTTGACTGTTCCATATTTTTCTATCTCTTCATGATTGATAATTTTCTTTTCATTATGCATTCCCCATCCTTACTACTGCCCTACTTGTCCTAAGTCCTTTTTTTCCTACTTGGCAACCCATTTCTTCATATAGGTTTGTTTGACATTTGAAAGTCTGATTTCTGATTATTGCCAATACTTTTCCAACATTTATCTTCTTTATTTTACACATGCCGAAAAGCAACAGGAATGCAGCTATTTCCTGCAGCAGGGCAAGGGGCACGGCTGTCCTCAGCACTCTCACCTCTCTAAGGCTCTTTATGTACATTTTTCTCTGAAGAAAATTGGAATGTCTTATGTTTTAGAAGTATGTGTGTTATGGTTTATTTTTAAGATTAATGAAAAAAATGTAAAATTAATTTTTAAAAAGTTAATCTTTGGCTGAAGTCTGTCCTTTCTTAAATTACTGGGACCTTGTACTGGTCAATCTTCTCCCACAGTCAGTTGTAAAACTAATGCCAGTTACTATTAAGGCAGACTTAGGCCTGTCCTGGCTGTTTTTAAAAATCTATGGTATCAAAGCAATGTGAAATTTTGTCTTAATACCTTATGAAAATATCGGAAATACTGATTCTGTGACTGAAGGAAATGCTAATGTCATACTACCTACAGCCTTTCAACTAACTTTGAAAAACACCTTTGTTATCAAAAAGCTTAGCCTTCAATTCAATTTGGATTAGTTTTACTGTAGCAATTGTTAAACAATACGAAAAATAAGTTGTAAGCAACAATGATTTTAAATGTTGGGGTTTTCTTACATTGTTCCAATACATACCAAATGGACTCCAACTACTAGTTCCACTTTGTGCTCTACAACAACAAAGCATTTATATACCTTTGTTTGCTTTTTTCAGTTGAAAACACACATTTAAATAATAAAAATCCAATGTTAATGTGACAGAATCACTTCTTAACAGTTTTGTGAAAAAAGCTTTATTGACTTAGTAATCTAATCATAGTGGAGCTTTTAAAACACTGCTTAAAATAAAAGAAGTTTAAGTTCCACAGTTCTGAATGAGTTTTAATTATAATTTGTCAAAATATACATAATTTAAAATAATATGCTTTTTTGCTATATAAAACATGATAGTAAGAATGGCATGATGCTGGAACACTATATGAATTAGAAGAGGAACCATTTCTTAGCTTTGTACAAGAGCTTCCTGTTACTAAACACTCCTGTTCCTTACGGAGACAAAATTCATGACAGGCAAAAAGGAGGAAACAACCAGTGATCCCTCCCCACTACTGAAACAAGCTCCAATAATTTGGCTGTCACAGCTAGAGCTGCTTGAGTGGCTTTTAGCAATTGAAAACAATAAAACTTTTGAGCTAGGTGAGTGTCCAACAGCTACATGTCTACCTTCAAATGAAATAACTAAATAAATACTGTTGCAGAATCAACAACAACAAAAAATTATGATTCTGTGCAACGTATGATTTACTGGAGGAACGTGTGATGTAAAAGAGGCTATGAGAGTAAGTAATATTCTTTTCTATCCTGTTCCTTAATACAAAAAGATGCTAACAAGGCTATAATCAACATTAATTTTAATGCTTTTTCTTCCTCAGTGATTTTTCCTATAAGTTTCTGCTAAGTCAGATACTGCTGAAGGGCAGTGTACAAGCACATGAGGATATGTCCTCTGTACTGCACGACTAATATGTCCTGACAGGTATCCTTGACATACAGCTTTGAAAAATAAAGAGACAGTATTATTGATCCTTATTTAACTAACTAAAGATAAGGTTTCTTCTAACTTTCTTCCTATGAATGACTCATTTTTATTGTCTACTAATTCTACTGAAATCTGAGCTCAACGGCAGTGGAATTTTAATGATTTCACTGGCAACAAGAGGAGGCATAAAGAAGAATCTATATACCATAGACAAGAATGCACAGGAGAGAAGTGCATTCATAACTAAAGAAGTCTGTGGTGCCATTAGGATTATCAATTATAGAAGTGTGATCTACTGAAATGAGTATGTCTAAAATGGTAACTATCAGAAATGTTATGCTTTTTTTATTATCTGAGTGAGGGAGCTTTTCTTTATTATGGTAAAGACCCTCTTGCCAACAAGTTTTCTGAAATTCTTTTCCCCCTCCACATTTTACAGGAAAATTTATTTTATTATTACTATTTCTGGGTACTGAATAAGTAGGACTTTATTTCTCATTTACTCTAAAGGCCTTTTACAGCATTCTTCATATGAAGTTGTGTTAAACAAGACATAAATGAAATAGCTAAATAAAACAAATTTTGTAATGTAAATAGCAGCTTGAGTGTTTCTGTCAATGATGCCTTGCCCACTAAGGGATAAGAAGGGAAAGAAAGCTGTCTTAACTAGAAAAAGTGTGCTGGGTTGTGAAAATACTCTTTGGAGTTTATTATTAATCAAAGTTATAAAAATTACTCTGGCATCATCAAACTATCCCTAAGCGGCCTTCAGAAGCATTCCTACTGTGCCTGAAGAGTTATCAGGTATCTACAGCCTTTTCTTTCATGCATTTACTCAGTCACTTTAGTAAAGTGTATTTTTGTACCATTGCCTACTTCTATGCAAAGTCCGAGAGAAAAGTGAGCAGAGACATGCCGGCCCTGCTGTGCATTGAGGGGGCAGAGGTTGTGCAATGATGGCAGTTTGTTTGTGGCATCAACTGCACCTAGGTTTTAGAAGGCCTTGGGGAAATGAGCAAGTTTCTGTTGTAGTTTCCTCCACTTAAACTGACAGCTGATTTACTGAACCTGTGCAGATTAAATAAGATTGACATGGGTACTGAAAATATACACTTACGTGTGGTTTCAGTAGTGCTATTACATCAAAGGACAAATTAGTATAATGGTGTTACTTAGGAGAATTCAAAATCACACTGTGCACAGACCACACAGACCTGAAAGATTTTTGCATCTTTATACTGGATGACAGCTGTAACCAGAATACTGTAGTCAGGAGACCTGAAAAAAAAGTTGAACTATGCTGGGATTGTATTTGAATTTATATAATATTGTTTCAAGCAGGCAGATTAAATCAGTATGGATCAGGTGCTCAGTCCACTTACTCACTTACTTATACTTGCTTTGTTAGTGGAGTAGCATGGCAGCCACCTGGTATGAACTAAACTACAAACTGAGGAATTCTAATTTTAATGACTCTTTTTTTTTTGGTGGTTTCATTTAGTTTTCTGGGTTTTTTTTTGTTTGTTTCTTGTTGTTGTTTTGTTGGTTTTTTTTGTTTTCTTGTTTGTTTTAATAGTCACTATTGGATAAAACACTAAGGTTTACTGTTGAAACACAAATATTAATACAACATTAAAAAATCTCTTCAGTTACAAAATACACAATGTAGATAATATAAGAAAAACAGCATTCATCAGTAATAAAGAAAATACAGATAGAAATGCTTTAAGTCAGTTTTATTACAAAAATGAAGACAGAAGCTGCATAAACTAAAATGAACTGTGAACAACAGATGAAAGACACAAAGTTACATACATTCTTGACACTGTGTTTGTAAAGATGCTGAGGGACATTACATTTGCCATATGCACACATTTTTGAGGGAGAAAGCAGAGATGACAGCAAGTACTGCATGCATGAAAGAAATCAGTGATGCAAAAGAGTAGTGAAACATGAATAAAAAAAAGTTAATGTTTCAAAAATTAAAATTAACTACTTTAAATGCAGATTTTTTTTCTTGACTTTCATACTGGTTTTGGAAAAAGAAACTTACAGAAACTGCAGTGCTTGCAGTATTTTTCACAGAAGTATTTTTTAATACATTGTATTTATTTTCAAATGTATTTCTGCTGGAAATACACACAGTAAGATTTTCTTTGCTTGTATTACAGCTCACTTAACTTGCATTATTTTCATTTTCTTGTATTACAGCTCACTTAACATTTATTATAATTAGAATTATACTAAAATAAATTGCCCCTACAAAAATGTTAAACTTGTAAAATAAATATACAGAACTATTAATATCATATAATGTAATGGGACTGTAGTGGCAAGAATTACTAGTACAGTTTCTCAGGACCTCAGAACATATACAAATGAACAAAAATAGATGTTCCTACCTCAGTTGCTTGATCTAGTTTTTGTAAAACACCTAAACTTAACATAGTTCTCAAGCATACAATTACTGTTTCTAAACAGGCAAAGTTGGTAGATTCTCTACACTTGATATTTTACACCACTGGCTTTATTAGGATTTGAAATTGTCAGGGTTTTCCCTTTGAGTTTCCATCACTTATACATTAAGACTTTTAACTGTGTATCAAATAAAAACTAACGATTCCTTTTATGTCTGGAGAAATGGGATGGATGAAGTACAATATGAAAAGCTGAAATGAGCTCTAGATTTAGTAAAGATTTCAGTAATGTCATTAGAGACCTCAGAAGCTACATTTGTCTTGATATTGCTCAAGCTACTTCCTAAAAGTAAGAGGTTTTTCCTCATTTTCTTCAAAAAGTCCTGAAAAAATGAGCAATTAGAAATTATCAACATACCAGACAATGGGTAGAAGAATGGAAACTATTAGCACAATCACAAATTGTATATGAGTCTCCATTACTTCTTTTTAAAAAACAAAATTGATTTGCTAGGCTTAAATAGTTAACTTTACATTTGCATACACATGTGAGTGGAGCCATTAAATTTAGTGAATGAGGTTTGCATGCTGGAAAGATAATGCATGGTAAGGCCCAGGAATCGAACTGATAATTGGTCATACATTTAGTTATGTAAATAAACCACTATATCTGTTAATCTTTTGCATACCTATTTTTCATATGCACATCATATTTTTACATCAGTGCTTGGCCTTACACTTCCATCACAAAATTAAATGGAATATTATTTTGTTTTACACCTCATAAAACCACACAGACAGATACAGTTTATTTCCAAGGTATGCAGTACATGTGCTTTTCTGGGCAATATTTTTCAGCAATTTATACTCTAATAACCCAGCAGTAATAAATGAAGAATCACATTTGACATTGTATTAGGTAAATACCTTGATTCATGAATAATTTTATATAATTTAATGAATAAATATTAAGAACTTGTAAAAACTCTGGAAACAAGAAAGACAATAAGTAAAATCTGATAAGGAAATAAATCAGCCTTAGACTCAAAAGGTTGTAAATCAAGACATTTAAAAAAATACTCTTCCTTAGAGCTATACTGCTAAATCTTAGAACAATCATAACCCTTTTTAAGTTTTTGTGCCACCAATTTGGATTTAAGGCATAAGTTCAGCATAGAGTATTTTAGGAATTCAGTCTTACAGACAGTTGAATAGTAGCATTTCAAAATATGTGACAATGCTGAAAAAATGGTAACGTTTTACAATGTCAATCATAAGACCTAAAATCCCTTTTACAATCACTACATTTATAGGACTGAATTTCCTTATCTAACATTTAAGTATGAATGACAGCAGAATATTAAATTCAATTTGTGAAGACATATCATTTTAATACACTTTAAACTACAATTTTAAAGCTGTTCAGTCTATATCTACCAATTAGAATTTAATTTGCAAATGTGTCTTTTCCCTTTTTCCTCATTCTCATCTGTAGGAAGACAAGATCTTAATATCTTCTGTATCTTCCCACAGAGTGTACAAAATATTGTAAAATAATCTTGCTCTCATTGTTTTTAAAGATAGAATTATGAAACACTCTTAAAGAGAAATAAAAACAAAACTGTATTAGTTATTAATCTCAGGAGATACATGACAACCCAAGGACATTACTCTCTTCCTCTTTTTCTTTCTCATTACAGAGGTTTTGGGACACTGCCCAGAATTGCCTGGCTCTGCTGTCACAGAATCCCAATAATATTGGCTTAACTTATCCTCTTTGGACTTTAATAGGAAGGAAAGGACCATTTTTAAAGTACCTGATAATCTCAAAATGCATAACACAGAAAAATGTAAATTGGAGCAGACATAAAATTTCTTTCATTTAACAGGGGAAACTTATATAGTTTCCCACTGAAGATACTACCAGTTGAAAAAAAAATAAAATTACCTGAATTTGTCTCTTTATCCCATTGGAATTGTGACAATAAAGATAAAAGCCAACTTGTCATTTATATTGTAAATTTAGCTTCTAAAATTTCTCAAGGCTTTTCATTAGCTCTTTCACAATATGTTTGGAGACTTCACAGTTGATCACTCTCTGTGCCCTAATTCCTACTTTGTCTTCTTACATAGTTATTGGCAATGTTAGAATGACTTGCCAAGATAATAAATTTATCACTGGTGAGGAGTACTTCAAATGTCTAAACAGGATAGAAAAATTATTTAGAAACTTCATTTTTTTATACACACCTGTAGTAGTCTTCTGTCTTGCTTTAATAAAAAAGTAAGAACAGAGACAAGTATTTGACAGGTAAAATATGTAGGAAATTTTTAATAGAACAGCTTTAAGGTTTCAAATGTTAAGAAATAAGGAAAATGTTGCAAAATAAGGAAATATCAGAATTGGACTTTCTGTGTAACCTTAATGAGACCCTATATTATCTTTCATTCCATAAGACCTTCTAAGTTTTACTCAAGAGCTTTTAATCCAGTGGCAGGTACTAATTATTTATGATTGTATCTGCATTTTTGTTTTCTTTTTTTATTCAGAAAAGCACTCCATTTCTCTTGCATCCATGAGAGAAAATTCTGTTTCCTTATATGCATCTATTCCCTGTCTTACTATGGGATTAGAATGCAGAAGGGACATGACTGCAGACAACAACCTGTCAAAAGAATTTACTGCTCCTTATGTCCATCAAGAAGGCCTGGTGTCTGTGCATCACTGTGCTCCTGAAAACTGAGAAAAAGGTCCTGGGAGCAGATCATGTTTTCCTTCTGCTGAAGTACACACAGAGCAGATCAAACTATTAGCTGTTGACCAGTTGTGAACTGAGATTTTCAGAAGCTTGTAATGAGGCCAGACTTGGGCAGAGTTGCTTTTTTTCCCCTTGGGAATACAAGCAGCATCTACTTACTACATATTTGGCAAATGTCAATTTTCTGATCATAAGTAGAGATGTACTGGAAGTTTTTTTGTTTTATCACCACAGGAAAAAAAGGGACAATTAAAAAAAAAAGCAAAACGAGGTGATTCTTCTCCTAAAAAAAAATCTAGCATAAGCAATACCACTTGTCAGAGTTATACTCAATTGAAAATGTATTCTCACCTCGGAAGTTTTTTAACTGTTATGTGTAGCTAGCAATTTGAAATCCTCTGTATCACAGTCTAAAAATTCATTAAAAAGGACAGCATAATGTTATGATCCTTATCTTTCATTAATTATTGTCTGTAAGTTAAATAAGCATTTAAACATTAAACAAATAAATAGGCTTTGTTATAACAGTAACAAAAAACTAAATAGCAAAGTCAATGCATATATTCATATTGGTTGTTTCACCCAAATGACTTGACTGTGAACCCAAAATTTCAACTCTTAAAAAATTTGAATAGAAATTCTATTTCTTCACCATACTAAGCCAGACACACATCAATGTAATCAATTTAAAATTAATGTCATGGCCATAGGTTAAAATGATAAAACAAAGGGCTGTGGATGAAACAGTGGCTCCACTGAACACTGTGAGAGATTTTCTACAGATGACGATGAACCCAACATTTTTAGAAAGGTATTTGCTTGAATTCCAGCTATTGCAGCATACTAAAGAAGTAATTTTCTAAAAATAATATTTCTGTCAATAAATTAAGTCTTCTGATTTACAAACATGCGTTCTGAACACATCTTACTTGTGACACAGGCCAGTTTTCTAAAATAATTATTTGTTTTAGGTGAGAAAATGTTTTATTAATGAAGTTTGAAAGCAAAGACTTCCAAGATTATATTGCATTTGGCAAAACTCACCCTAATCACTATTTCTAAGAAAGAAGATTATCCCTTACATGGATGAAGATACAGAAAAAAATAAATTTGACCAAGTAGTTTCAAAGTTCTAAGATAATGGAAATAAACCCTAAAAGAAATCAATATAAGGAGAAAAAAACCGACATATTCTCTTAGTTTATCACCTTTCTTATGTTTATTAACAATTTGAAGGGAAGTATCTTAAATATTTAATTCTGTCTTAGTTCTAAAGTGCATTGCTTTCTTGGGTTATTCTGTATGCAACAGAGGAATGAACCATAAACTTAGTCAGCTACATAAATCCTAAAATCAAATATATGTAGTAAAATGTCTATGTGGACTCCTACTAAATGAACTTTTTTTCTGAGGTTTTGTATACATTGTTCTAGTTGCTGAGTTTGTAAGCCATTCTTTTACTATGTAAAATTGAGAAAACTTTTTGTCCCATTCTTTACTAAAGGTCAAAATGTAGCCCCTGGAGCCCCAGCATCAAGTCCAACAAATGCCATGAAATGGAATGTGGCAGCGCTACAATTATACAAAGTGAGTTTGGTGGGCAGAGACTTATTTTATGTGCTGAGGCATGGCTACAGAAATGTTTATACAATTAAATACTACGAACTAAAGCAATTCAAAGATTTAAATTAGGGAAGAAATTTTTGTCAAAATCCACTAGACAGTACAAAACATGTCTATGTTAAACATAAAATTTTAAGCACATCATGGTAGGAACTAGTAAAAGCACAACTACTAGAAAACTATTAATATAGAATCAAAATGCTCTCATGAGAGACCAATTTATGGTGTACATGGAAAGCCATGTGAGTCACAATAGTAAGGTCTATGCATAGATTTCTTATAACCAACCTATAGTTAAGAGGGCAGGATCAAATCCCATTTATCAAATTTGGTAAGCCACATTCTCCATTGATCATCTGTTCAATTTGTCACACAACTTACAAGGATTCCATAAAGCCAGATAAAGAATTTTGTATGCATAGACTGAAATAATTACTCTATTTAGGATATTAACTAGGAATGGAAACTTTAGAAGAGCTATAGAAAAGTACAATTGTTTCTATGTCTGTGTTTATTTTCCTGTAAATATAGAATTAAGAGGGAAAGGAAGAAAACATATTGCTTGCCTTATCAACAGCATCAAAACATGCACCAGAAACTTATGACTACAATGAAAGAGAAACCAGCAGCATTCAGCTGCAGGGACTGGCCTCCATTTTCACGTCTAGTAGCTTCACAGCATCTATCTGTGTGGATAAGAATTGTTACAGAAAATCAAGAGTGTGAAAAAGAAGGGAATTTGAGAAAAAAAGTTAGAAAGTTGATAAAATATGACACATCAAAAACAAAAAAGTGACAGTGGGAAAGAAAAAAGAGAAAAAAATAATTAATTCAATATTTACATTGTGCCAAAGGCAATCACTTCAGATGTTTCTCTAGTAACAATGAAGTGGTAACCATTGAAGTGCTCTGGACAAATCTGGATAATAAAGTATTCAAACCATAGAAAAGGTACTCCTTAATAGCAGCAGCCTTTAGTTATCCACAGCAGGCGAAGTGGTAAACTCTTTGGTCTAGCTTTAAAGCAATTTATTCAAGCACTTAACCTAAAGCATACAACCAACTGTCTTGTTTCCACTTGACATCCAAAGCTATTCAGTCATGTCCAACCTAAATACAATATTTAATATGTCCTTCATGGAGAAGGTACTTGGAACTCAGGAAAGAATAATGCAGCATCCATCAGACATAGTGAATATTTGAAGCAACAACAAACACCAGCCCATAGGCTGAAAGAAAAAAAATTCAAATAAGTAATTAATTACATAAAAAGAAGGTTCTGATCATGCATGAGGATAAAGAAGAGAGAAACTTGTTTAGCTGTTTCTTCTTTCTAATAACTTTCTCTTGTTTCTGACATATCATAGGGGTCCAAAAAGGACCACTGTCAAAACTGGCATCAATAATATGGACCACTTGAAATACGAATGACCATACAATTAGCACAGGCACCTGGGTAATTAGATATTTACTTTCATACTCGGGTGGGAACAAAACAAAGTTGGTTTTCAAAACACATGCAACTTCTTAGGCATACAAGTCACACAGTACGTCTTGGATGCAATCCAGTGCAAAGTATGAAGTTTGCATATATATTTTCTACTAAGCTCACTTTTTGGCAGATAATATAGTCAAGTTTATGCAATATAGTGCATGTTTAGACATCGTAATATCTTTGATTGGATTATTTTTTTCAGCTACAGTGACACACTAATTGTTTGGATAGTGACTATATCAGTGTTAGGCTGCTGTTTCAAAAGAGACTACAAAAGAAACTGCAGAAAATCTTGCGTAGCATGAACAATAACTTTGGTTATATTTTAACTGACTTACTTTAAAAGTGAATTTTAAGAAATTGTAATGGAAATAGGTGAAAACTGTGAAGATCCCAATTTTTTATTTAAATTGTATTGTATCAGTCCATTAAAACGATTTAAGCCTTAAAATAATTTATGTAACGTTAAAATCAGTCCACAGGATTACTTTTGACATCTTAGCACAAATAAATTTGGGCATGCCTCTTAGTCTAGAGAGCTCGCATTCTGAGGAGAAAAGCAAGTGTTGCACAAATAAGTACCTGTTTCTACAAATATATGATGAAGACATGCAGAATTTAAGCACTACCCAAAATAAAAGGATTTTTAGGTTTGAGGATTTGAATCTCTTAGGGTTTCTTGCAAAACACCTCAAATTCAGTTTAAATCATTGAGCTGCTTTTTTTGTGAATATTTTCATATTTTCATGAGTATGTTTTGTGAATATAAGGGAAACTTGCCCTCCAGATGTGGATGAATTAAGTTTAACCAATGCATTATCCCTTTCTAACACGTATGTCCCTGTTCTTACACCAATATAAATCTGAGTGTAGGTACCTATCAAGTAGAAAAGACAGCTATATGAATAGAACAAGATTTACTATGGACTTTACCCCATCCTCACACATATTTCTACTGTGGTGTTTTCAATGACATGCATTTTTAAAGAAGTTATGACTGTTAAAGCTGTTCAAAATTCACAACCATATTTTTATTAAAACTTAAATAATTTGGTCCTTATATTCATAGCAAAAAAAAATTCTTTGACACATCAAACTTCCACAGCTTTTAAATATTTTTAGATAACATATCGAGCCATTTAATATTTCAATTGGCACTTAAGCTATTTTTAATTACAAAGCAACATAATGCTAGCAATTTCTTATAACAAATATTCTAGGTTAATAAGAGTACCATACTTGTGAAGTGTGGCCTAGCACTTCAACATTCATCCTCTGTAATTATTTACATTTTTTCTCATTGCATTCATAAAGATAAGCAAAAAAAAATAAAGAATTTAAATCCTTTTGAAGCAGAAGTTCTGTAAATATGGAGTAGTTCTTTGACTATTATTGGGTTTTCCTAGCATTCTACTGCTTTTCTGGTATTCACTGGTGGTTAATTCCCCTGATAGCTGTACTCTAAGAGTTACATTTTATAAAACACAATTTTTAATTTATTTTTTTTTTTCCCTAAGAACTTCTCTAATGGTATGTATAGTGTAAGCCTTTTTGTCTCTCTGATTCATATCAAACTATTTCTACCAATTTTAGTGGGCAATTTCTATGCCTTTTCATTTAAAACCTGTTAGTCTTTGCAGGGAATGGAGCAAAACCAGATGGTTTTAGCCTACAGCAAAAAAATACCTTATCACTTTCATCAGTGCTCATCTCTAGGATTTTATGAGTGATGGCTCTTACTCAGCAAATTCTAGTACTGGTTTGCAGAACAAAAGCAAATAGGTTTTGTGGGGCTGACATCTTTCTGAAGTTTGGGATATTGATTTCTCTGAATAGCATGATTCCTGCGTATGACTATTCTCAAACCATGAGATCTCAAAGTTACATTTAATCTCTTCTCTCTACTCTCTTCAGAACTTCATAAAATAAATAAATAAATTCTCCCAATACAGTAATACCTGCCAAAGAATTTGCTTTACACTTTGGGCTCAGAATTATGATCTGAACAAAAGTCAAACAAAAGTCTCCATTTTCAGATTCTGATTTTGAAATAACAATATCCTTCAGCGTATGACACAATGATGCAGGTAACTTCACAGGGGTAATTCTACAGCTCTTCCATGCCTTGGGAATTTGATCAGAGCTGCAAGGAGATTAACATCTTAGGACTTTTTTGACTACTGCATTTTGTTCTTCATTTTAGATTTATCTACTCAAAGCTGCAGAGATAGACTAAGTAACCTTGTAAGGCACAAAGTTGTACAAAGGAGATAGCCATACTGGCCTTAAAATTTTTGATCCTTGGAATGGAAACTTTGCCTCTGGAAATATCTTAAAACTTCTGTCCTTTTCTCTTCCTTTACTAGTTTAAATTTATTGCTATCCAAACTGGTGCAAAGATCAAGGGTCAGAAAGTTACTATTCTTTTCCAAATTATTCCAATTGTTAAAAGCATGCAAATTTCTAATCCAGTATTTTCCTTACTGAGCTTCAAAGAATTTTATTTCTATCCTCAGATACCTAATTTTAAAAAGTTTACAGGAATGCATTATTTTTGAAGCCTCTGCTCTCTGGCAAAGCTGGTTAAATTGTCAACTGCATTCAAATGTTATCAGAAGACACAAATGGATGGATGTTTGTACAGTTGTATGTACACACATCCATGGACAGGCAGTGTGGTCACAAGCCATAGCTTGAAAATCAGGTCACAATGTCACTTCTGAATCATCAGTACATAATATAATTCCACAGCCTTTTTCTGGAGATTTAAATAGACAATTTAAAAGTCACAATAATGACTTCTAGAGCTGGCCCAAGTAGCTACCGGAAGCCTTTCTAGCTTTTTCTATGGAAAGAGACTACAAAAGAAGATGATAATTACAAATCCCTACAATTCTTCTAATTTAGCTTTTAATGATGCACATAAATTTCCCTAGAACTAAGAGTAAGTACCATAAGCCAACTACTAACACCACCCTATAGCTAACTGTAGCCCTGTTTTGAAATAATGCATTGTATCTGGAAAGGGCTTTTCTTCAGCTGAGTTACATATGATAACTAATACCCAATTTTGGTTACCAGTAGTTCTACAAAACACTTAAGGGGGAATATCTACAGTCTTTTCCTTGTTCATTACCCACAGAATTGTTGACTAAAGTTTAAAAGACATACAGTCAGTTTATATCTGTAAAAGCACATGGCTTACTGATTATGTACTGAGACAAAAAACCCCACAAACATAACCAAAACTCAGCGTGGTCTGAAGAATGCTGTTCTTGCTGCAAAAGGAGAAGTGAGGATGGAAAAAAATCTGGCTTGTTTTTATGGGAAGAAGAACTGCGAAAAGAAACCTAGAAAATAAATGTCACAGAGATACCATTGCATTTGGAAATATAGGGACACAGAGACAAGGGGAACTTCTGGAGCAAGGAACACATCAGGGAATACTTAAGAAAACTGGAGATATATAAATCCATAGGCTCTGACGCAATGTGTCCACGAGCGCTAAAGGAACTGACATTGCAAGGACATTCTCAATAATCTTTGAATGATGTTGCAGACTTGGAGAAGTCCCAGAGGATGGAGAGAAGTAAATGTCAATTCTGTCTTTAGAAGGGACAGGAAGGAGGGCTTATAGATCTACAGGCCAGTCAGCCTCACCTCCATCTCTGGGAAGAGGATGGAGCAACTAATCCTGGAAACTGTTTCCGGTACATGAAGAACTACTACATTGGAAGTAGTCAGCATTGATTCACAAGGCAAGGTCATGCTTAACCAAGGTAACCTGGTCACCTTCTATGATGAAATGACTGGCTTAGTAGATGAGGGAAGAGCTGTGCATATTGTCTACGTTTACTTCAGTAAGACTTTTGACACTGTGTCCCATATAATCCTCATAGAGAAGATGTTGAAATATGGTCTGGATAAGCAGACAGTGAGTGGAATTGAAAACTGGATGAATGACCAGGCCCAGAGGGTGCTGATCAATGGTATGAAGTCTAGTTGGAGGCCAGTGACTAGCCGTGTACCTCAGGAGTCAATATTGGGTCCAATCCTGTTGTACACTATCAATGATTTGAATGATGGAGCGTACATACCCTCAGCAATTTTGCTGATGACACAAATCTCAGAGGAATGTCTGATACACCAGAGGGTCACGCTGCCACCCAGAGGGACCTTGACAGGCTGGAAAAAATGGGCTGACAGGAAACTCATGATGTTCAACAAGAGGAAGTGCAAAGTCCTCCCCCTGGTAAGTAACAACCCTAGTCACCAGGGTGGGGCCATGGCTGTGGGCCACCCAGTGGGAAAGCAGCTTTGCAGAAAAGGCCCCCAGGAGTCCTGGTGGACACCAAGTTGAACATTAGCCAGCAATGTACTCAAAGCAAGGAAGGCTAATGGCTACGATGGCAGAGGCCTTGGTTGCAAGTATGCTTTTATGTGACACTTGGACCTTGAGGCTCGGTTGTAATCAGGTAAAATCTTACTTCAAACAGATGTGAAAACATTTGAAATCTAAGGAAAATGCTTCAGAGGACAGAAGAACTATTCAGATTGGAAGTTTATTAATAGTTAAGGTAAGTCAATAGTTGTTACGTACTTTTGTGGTAAGGTATATACAATAATAATGTAGAAGGCTGCTTTTTGGTTTCTCTTAGCTGATGCATGGTCAGGGTCAAGGCAAACCTCTGGAGAAAGGGGAGGTAGTATCTCCATTCACAGCTAGGGAGACTGCCCCATGGAGTCTCCCTAGCCCATGGGTCAGGGTTGACGGGAGGTGAGAGACAAGGAGAGCATCTGCAGCAAGACAGTCTGCTCTCTGGCCACAAGACATGAAAGGAACAAAAACCTACTCCCGCTACACAGTTGGTGTCATGTAGAATTTATTTCTACCCAAAACTGTCAATTTATTGCCCGATTGAGAGCTATAAATCTAGAGATATTTTTGAATAAATAAAATACTTCTCTATTCTGAAATACATGCTCATATGTCTATGTAAAAAGTGAAATATAAAGATGGAATTGTTGACTGCAAAAAATAACTAATAACTCAAGAAAATTAGGAAGTAAAATTATATAGATATAGATATACGGTAATCCATATATGTATACACGTATACACATAAATTAATATATCTATATATACATTTATTCAAGGCAAGGTGTTTTAAGAAGTTTTAAGAAGTGTTTTCTCCAGCCTAAACATCCCCAATTCCTATAGCTGCTCCTCAGAAGACTTGTGCTCTAGACCCTTCACCAACTTTGTTGCTCTTTGGACAGAGTGCAGGACCTCAATGTCTTTTTTGTAGTTTGGAGCTCAAAACTGAACACAATATTCAAGATGTGGCCTCACCACTCCTGAGTACAGGGGGAGAATCACTTCTCTAGTCCTGCTGGCCACACTGTTTCTGGTACAAACCAGGATGCTGTTAGCCTTCTTGGCAGCTTGGACACACTGCTGGCTCATATTTAGCCAGATGTTTACTAATAGCCCCAGATCCTTTTCCATTTTAATTACGTTTAGAGCAAAACAGAAACAGTGCAGCTGAAGTGCCACAAATCTGGGCATACACAGATGAAAACTTTCAGGAGTCTTAGAAACTTTTCTAAAAATTACATGAATAATCAGGAAGGCAATCTCAGTCATCAGAAGCTGCTAAGTGAGCACAGAAGAGGTGATGCAGATTTCATTTAAAAGTCTACCTAATTCACTCTTGTTGCCTGTGTCCTTCCTTGGACTTAGCTGTAGATGTCTAGCTGCAAATACCTAGGCCTCAAATCAGACAAATAATGCATCATCCAAATTTATTAACTGATGTCATAAATAATTGTTCTGTTCAGTTAAGCATTTTATGCACACTATCTGCCAAGCTTTAAAAGAGTTCATTCATACTTTTGCAATAGTTAATTTATATTATGGTGCAATAATAATATTATCACAGTATCACAGTATCATTCTGGTTGGAAAAGACCTTCAAGATCACCAAGTCCAACCACCACCCTAACTCTGACGCACCCACCACTGAACCTTGTACCCTGGCACCACATCTCTCTTTCAGATGTATCCAGGGATGGTGGCTCAACCACCTCCTCGGACAGCTTGGATCACCAAGTCCAACTCCTGCCCCAGAACAGGACAACCCCAGGTTCACACCATGTCCCTGAGGGCGTTTTCCAAGTGTTTCTTGAATATTGTCAGGCTCGGTGCCATTACTGCTTCCCTGGGGAGCCTATTCCAGTGCTCCACCACCCTATGGGTGAAGAATGTCTCCCTAATGTCCAACCTAAACCTCCCGCTGCACATCTTCCTACCATTCCCTCGGGTCCTATCATTGATCACCAGAGTGAAAAGGTCAGCACTTACTCCTCCTTCTTCCCTAGTGAGGAAGCAGTAAGCTGCAATGAGGTTTCCCCTCAGTCTCCTCTTCTCCAGGCTGAACAGTCCAAGTGCCTTTAGCCACTCCTCATATGGCATCCCCTCTAAACCCTTCACCAACCTCGTGGTCCTCTTCTGGACACTCTCCAGGAGCTTTATATCTTTTTTGTACTGTGGCGCCCAGAACTGCACACAGTACTCAAGTTGGGGCTGCACCAGTGCAGAGTAAAGTGGGACAATCACATCCCACGACTGGCTATCTATGCCATGCTTGATGCACCCCAGGACTTGGCTGGCCCTCCTGGCTGCCAGGGCACACTGCTGGCTCATGTTCAACTTGCAGTCAACCAGAACCCTCAGGTCCCTCTCGCTCCCCAGACTTTATGTATATCCAGGGTTACTTCCCCTTGTTAAACTTCATGCAATTAGCAATTGCCCAGCTCTCTAATTTGTCCACATCTCTCTGCAGGGCCTCTCTGCCCTCAAGAGTGTCAACCGCTCCTCCCAATTTAGTGTCGTCCATGAACTTAACAAGTAGGCCTTCAATCCTGCATCTAAGTCATTTATGAAGATATTAAAGAGTACTGGCCCTAAGATGGATCCTTGTGGAAACCCGCTAGTGACCGGTCACCAGCCTTATGTGACCCCATTTGCTATGACCCTTTGAGCTTGACCCATCAGCCCATTTCTCACCCAATGTATTATGGGCTTGCCCAGCTGGATGCTGGACATTTTGTTTAGAAGGATACTGTGAGAGACAGTATCAAAGGGCTTTCTGAAATCTAGAAAGATTACATCAACTAGCTTCCCTTGGTCAACTAGGTGGGTAACCTTGTCATAGAAGGAAATTTTGTCAAGCAGGGCTTTCCCCTAACGAACCCATGTTGGCTGGGACCAATGACTGTGTTGTCTTAGGTATTTTTCAGTAGCTCCCAGAATAATCTTCTCCATAATCTTACCTGGCACTGAAGTGAGACTAACAGGCCTGTAATTACCGGGGTTATCCCTGCTGCCCTTCTTGAAGATTGGGACAACATTTGCCAGCTTCCGGTCAACTGGTACCTCCCCAGATTCCCAAGAGCATTGAAAAATCATTGAGAGAGGTATCGCTATGACCTCCGCTAGCTCTCTAAGTATCCTTGGATGAATCTCATCAGGTCCCACTGACGTGTAAGGATCCAGCTGGAGCAGCAAATCCCGCAAAAGTTCAGGGCTGACTGGGAGACTGTCATTTGCCCAGTTATGGTTCTCTAGCCCAGGGCTTTGGGGGTGCTCAAGCCCATCATCAGTGTTGAAGACAGAGGTGAAGAAAGCATTAAACGTCTCTGCCTTGTCTATATCTCTGTTTATCAGGTGTCCATGATCATCAAGGAATGGGCCAATGTTATTTCTGCCCTGCTTTTTGCTGTTAACATATTTTAAAATGCCCTTTTTATTATCCTTCACAGTGCAGGCCAGCTTCAACTCTAGTTGAGCTTTAGCTGCATGGATTTCTGCCCTACAGTGGCAAACAGCCAATTTCAAAACAGGACAACCATACTGACTCATGATTATGAACATTAATGTTCCACTGATTCTAAAAGTCTCTTGACAAACTTTTAAAAATTGCCTACAGAGTGTTCTTATGATGGGTATTTCAAACTCTTCTTAGGCTTTGCAAAAATAGTTGTCAAGAAAACTAATAAGTTCCACAATCATAATTGCAATAATGATTGTTTTAAAGAACCCATGATGTTAAATTGTAACAGATTTCTTTCAACTCCTTAGAGGTTATGGGAGAGCACTGAAAAGAAAAAAAACCTAAATACTTGTAAAACTGTGTTCAGACAAAAGTGTTCCATCTATGTTCTGAAACTAAATTTAAAAAGCTGCTTTTTACTTTAATGTGTAGAGACCACCTCCATTAAAATTTGTGGAGGCATACCATGTTTCTCTCAGTTACAGCAGATCTGGCAATAATATGAAATACTTTAAATAATTATAACAGGTTAAGGTTAGATTGCATTGCAAAACAAGTTAGATTTGTCTTTCAAAGATCAGTGCTAGTCAGATGCTCTGGTATGGCAAGGTTTACATTTTAATATATTGGTCATTATATTTAATTGGCAATATTTAAATTTGATTATAATTGTCCTGGTTTGAGCCAGGATGAAGCTAATTTTCCTTTTACTGATTTCTTCTTCCTTCAGTAAGCCTTCTTTTAACCAGCAACAAGTGTTCCAGCTAGTGGACTGATAATACTGGAATGTTTATGTTTCTGCTGAGAAGCAAAGGTCAGTTAGCTCTACCCAGTGAATCTGCCGCTACAGATGCTACTGAGAGCAGGGGAGTCATATCTATGACCCCCCCGTAGGAGAGCTGGACTAGACAGACAGCAGAACTGACCAAAGGTATTCCATTCCATATATCTACGTAAGCTCCAAGCAAGGTCAGAGATCACAGAAGACAACTTCCTTCCTGCTTCTTATTCCCTTCTCTTCCATCCACGGCCAGTGTCTGGGGAGGACTCCATCCATCCATCACCATCGACCCCTAGGCTCTGACCTCATAACCCTTATAACCCAGCCCCTGTCTGCTCTGCCTAATCTCCTGCCTGTGGGCTGAGACTTTTTGGGACTGCTCACAGCTCAGGAGAGTGCCGGGGGAGTTGCTGGGGTGGGGGTAGGCAAGAAGCTTTTGCACATTCCTGAACATACTTGTACATAATTGTACATATAATTAAAGCTGTCTAGTTTAGTTTTCAATCCAGCAAAGTCTCTCTCCTAATTGTCTCTCTCCTTCCCTATCTGAGTGGGAGGGGGAGGGGATCAAGAGCATTGCTGTCTCTGGTTTATTTGCCAATCCTGAGTCAAACCATTACAATAATATTCTAATAGTTTACTATACGGCATACAGAAAATACTATGTTAGAGGATTTTGCACCTGATTTTAAAATAGTAATGAAGACACTGATCTAATTTGGAATTTAATATTAAATATATCAGCTCATAATTTAGAGGTCAATTTTGAAACAATAATATTTGCTTTATAAAAATTAAAATTATCCACAATATATCAGAAATTACCATCATATTTGAAGTTTATTAGAATAAAATAAATATGCATTGTTGCGCCAAAATATAACTTTTACTTTGAGAAGCATGAAAATCTGATAATTTAGTTACTGAAACATACTCACACTTACATAAGATGTAGTTTTCCTTAAAAAATTTCCAAACCTTCCTATTTATATGCTTAAAAATACAAACACTTCTATAGATTTCAAAACTTGTAAATAGGCCTAATAGAAGGCTGTATGCTCACCACGTTAGGGTGAATCAGTAAAGATGGTAACAAGACAAGACTATCTGAAATTTTAACTTCATCAGACACTAAAATAAATACCTTTATTACATGTGTATCTTGAAGCACATGTAGAAATAGGACTGAAATAAAGAATTCTAACCTCTAAGTTGCTTGTAACAGACAAATAGGTGGTGCAAAGCAACTTAAAAATGTATACCAGGTTTACTTAAATACTGTATTTCTTGTTAACTGTCATCATGTAGGTCGAAGATTCAGTATTTGTTCTGTACTTAAAAATTACTTTATTACTAAGACAAAAGTAGGAACCTGGGTATCATTTAAGTGCTTTGAATCAAGTTTTTGCCAACAACAGAGTATGGAATCTCAGGTTTTGTCAGTTAAAGAAGACTTCAGTTACCTTATGTTCAACTACACACACTAGTGTACTATGAGCAGCAAACAATTCATAGAAAGAAAACAATCAAAAATTACCTTACCTGTAATAATGTTGGGCTTTGGTGGCATGATGAATTCATACAATGTTGGTTCAGAATAACCCAGCCTGTTTGCAGCTGTAATTTGTACTTCATAACCCATGGTCCACTGAAGATGCTCTAAGATGATATGGTCTCTACTACCTTGCACTTTTTTCTCTAGCCAGTGGTCTTCCTTATCTTTCTGTAAAGATGCAAATAGTTTAAATTCTCAAAAACTCTTGTATTATTTTTCTAAACTATGTGTCTATATAATGCATAAAAAATACCAGGTTTTGTTTACAGAGTTTAGGAACATTCAAATAACCTAAAGGAAACTTGCCATTAAACCCAAACTTGAATTGTTCATTAATGCAAGTTGTGCTTATATCATCCATTAATTATATAATGAAAATGAACACTAACTGTAGCAATATGTGGTACTAGGGTAACATTTTGCAAACTAGGTTGTATGTGACAATATACACCATTGAGAAAGTATGCAGTCCTTTGTCTATACTGGTGAAAGGATACACGTAAATCATCAGGTTGGTGTTTACAGAAAAAAAGGGTTCTCATAATTCAGAAAATGATCTAATACAAAGGGAATAAATGAAGACTTCTGTTGCAATCTTAATGCTGGCATTTCATAAATTTGGAGTGCTTACCTTTGAAATTGCTACTTTTAGTGCATAATATGTTTAAATATTCTTTACACAAATGAGAATGACAAAGTAATTAATACATAAAAGGATAAAACTATATACTGTCAAACACAAAAGCCATGTTGTTCAAAGAAATATCAATAACAGTCAGTAAGAATCCATGCAGTCCTGTTTTTACTAAACACTGAGGTACAATAAAGTGAAAAAAACTGTCCGAGAGCCAAATCCTGGACGTACAACCTATACAGCAACAAAGATTCAGTCAGTGGATATAAACTTTCTGAGAAAAATACCCCTTCAAATACAGGGAACTATAACTGCTGCAGACTACTGTGTTTCTCAGCAGCTTATATTTAGGCTCTTTGCTGAAGCATCTTGCTCTTGACTGATGTGTCAAAGAAAATAGCATCTAAATTAGACAGTTCAGGGCCAAATCATGCTTCTTATGCCTTTTTTTCTTTTTTTGGGTCCCCATTCTTCAGAAAATAGAGTGATAGACTTAACTCTCTTATGTGCACTGCTGCAATCACTTATTCACTATCAGTGCTGAATGTGATGGCTTTTCCATACTGACTGCACCTTTTCTTAAACTCTTTTCTGCTTCTTCGCATTGGTGTTGGTATCGACACATAGTAGTCTTGGGAATGATTAAAATACAGTAAAACATATTTTCAGGAACATCTGTAGCTAGGTGAATGTGCCTACTTGGTGCAGCAGTAGACCAATGAAAAACATCAGAATGGCAGTCATATTACAAATAATAATTAAAAGAATTACACTGGAGTAAAAATAGTTCCTCCTGATGGAAAACGCAGCATTGTAAACAGATATGTAACTGTATTTTGAAAACAAACTGTAGAATTATATGCGATGGCTCTAGTCTATGACTATAGAGTATTGTTTTGCACCCCTCTAGGGAAACCTGTGTACTTGACTCCCTCACTGAAATGCCTGTACACCAATGCACTCAGCATGGGAAATAAACAGGATGAATTTGAGATCTGTGTATTGTCACAGGGCCATGATCTCATTGCAATTAGAGAGACATGGTGAGATAACTCACATGACTGGAATGCCGTCATGGATGGCTATATAGCTTTTAGGAAAGACAGGCCATCAAGTTGAGGTGTTGGAGTTGCTCTTTATGGGAGGGAGCAACTGGAATGTCTTAAGCTCTGCCTAGGGAAAGATGAAAAATGAGCCAAGAGCTTCTGGGTAAGAATTAAGGGGCCAGCTAACAGGGGAGACATTGTAGTTGATGTTTACTACAGGCCACCTGATCAGGATGAGGAAGCTGATGGGGCATTCAACAAACAGCTGAAAGTAGCCTCATGATCACAAGCCCTTGTTCTCAAAAGGGACTTCAAGCACCCTGATACTTGCTGGAAAGGTTACACAGCTGGGCACACACAGTCCAGGAGGTTCCTGCAGAGCATTGATGATAATTTTTTGACACAGGTGGTTGAGGAGCCAGTGAGGAGTGGGGTGCTGCTGGTCCTTGTACTAACAAACAAAGAAGGACTGGTGGAAGATGTGAAGGTTGGGGCCAGCCCTAGCTATAGAGATCATGGGGTAGCAGAGATCAGGATCATTTGTGGAGGACACAGAGCAACACGTAGGATTGTAACTCTGGATTTCAGGAGAGCTAACTTTGGCCTCTTCAAGGAACTACCTGGAAAAATCCCATGGGTCAAGGCTCTAGAAGGTTGGGGCTCTAGATCTAAAAGAGCTGGTTAATATTCAAGCATCAATTCCTTGAAGCTTGAGATTGGTGCATCCCTATGAGTAAGAAATCAAGCAAAAGGGGCAACAGACCTCCATGGATGAGCAAGGAGCTTCTGGAAAAACTCAAAGGCATGAAGGAAGGTCACAGAATGTGGAAAAAGGGATTTCGGAGGAATACAGGAACATTCCTGGTAAAGTGATGCAACAGCTTTTTCTGGATATCATCTCTAAGCATGTGGAGGAAAAGAAGGTTATCAGAAGTCATCAGCATGGATTCACCAAGGGGAAAACATGCTTGACCAATCTAATAGCCTAATATGATGACACAAGTAGCTGGGAAGATGAGGGAAGAGCAGCGGATGTAATCTACCTTGACTTCAGCAAGGCTTTTGACACTATCTCCCATAGCATTCTCATAGGGAAACTTAGGAAGTGTGGGTTACATGAGTGGACAATGAGGTGGATTGAGAACTGGCTGGATGGCAGAGTTCAGAGAGTTGTGATCTGTGGTGTGGAGTCCAGTTGGAGGCCTGTAAACAGTGGTGTCCACTAGGGTTAATTACTGGGTCCTACCCTATTTGACATATTCACCAATGACTTGAATGAAATGACAGAGTGTACCCTCAGGAAGATTGCTGATGATATCAAACTGGGAGAAGTGGCTGATACACCAGAAGGCTGTGCTGCCATTCAGTGAGATCTGGATAGGTTAGAGTGTTGGGCAGACAGGAACCTGATGAAGTTCAAGAGGGGCAAGTGTACGGTCACTGCACCTGGGGAAGAATAAACCAATGTGCTAGTACAGGTTGATCTGCTGGAAAGCGGCTCTTGGGAGAAGGACCCGAGAGTCCTGGTGGACTACAAGTTAACCATGAGCCAACAATGTGCTCTTGTGGCCAAGAAGGCCAATGCCATCCTGGGGTGCATTAAGAAGAGTGTGTCCAGCAGGTCAAGGGAGGTTATCCTCCCCCTCTACTTTGCCCTGGTGAGGTCATCTGGAGTTCTGGGTCCCCCAGTTCAAGAAAGACAAAGAACTACTGGACAGAGTCTGGCAAAGGGCTACAAAGATGATCAGGGGACTGGAGCATCTCTCTTATGAGGAAAGACTGGGTCTGTTCAGCCTAAAGAAGAGCAGACTGAGAGGGGATCTTAATGCTTATAAATATCTACAGGGCAGGTGTCAGGAGGATGAGGCCAGACTCTTTTCAGTGGTGCCCAGTAACAGGATAAGCAGCAATGGGCACAAACTGAAACACAGTTACATCTAAACATCAAGAAGAACTTCTTTACTGTGAGGGTGACAGAGCACTGGGAAAGGCTGCCCAGAGAGGTTGCGGAGTCTCCTTCTGTGGAAACATTAAAAACCTGACTGAATACAATCCTATGCCACCTGCTCTAGGTGAACCTGATTTAGCAGAGGGGTTGGACTAGGTGATCTCCAGAAGTCCCTTCCAACCTCTAAAATTCTGTGATTCTGTGAGATGAATAGAATGAGCTTAAGATTTGGAAGGACAACTTTACAGATCTGTAAGAGGCTGTCCTTCTGCAGACATAAGAATAAGTGAAAAGTTCCACAATTTGGTCAGGTGAAGAATAATGTAAGAGCTGAAATGTAACACCAGAGAGGTGACACCCTAAGTTTAGTTGAAAGTGATGCCAACTGGATAGATTGAGATAAATGAAAAAAAGTTCAAGCCCTGAGTTCAAAGGCAACAACATGTTTCACAAAGAGTGATGAACAGCAAGTTAGGAGGAAGAATAAAGGAGGTATCAGAAAACCAAGTTGTCTTCTTCTACATATGAACAGATGAAGTCTTCAAGAATACAGTCTGCTTTTGGCAACTTAAAGAGAAAAAAAAATAAAAGAACGGCAATGTTCTTCATTATAGTTGTTATTGAACATGTATTTTCAAGTACTTTTTAGTAAGTAAAGCACAGCAATGTGCCTAGATTTATTTTTTTTATTAGTATGGAAATAGAAATAGAGGGAGGAAAACACAAAACAAGAGTCTGTCAGTTAAATTTTCCTACAAGTCTCCGTGTTTATGCTAAAAGCTTTTAAATGGTAGCTTAAGGAGTAGAAAACAGAACTACAAAAGAACACTTCATCTCTTATTAGGTTGTTCTATTATTAATACTGCTGAAAATTTATAGAACATTCTACGTATGCACAGTGTTCTACACTAAATGAAAGAAACTTCTAAACCATAAGCTACAGTCTAATTTGAGGGGTGGATTAATATAAATGTCTTCAATAATCATTCACTATTAGCAGTTGTATCATTAATATCCAACAACAACTGAACATTTTCAGAAACTGCAGTCAGATCTGCAACCTCAGAGATTAAACTGTTCCTTTATTTGCATTTTGTTTTGTTCATATAATGCGGAAATACTCCTTTACAGAAGGTCCCTGATGCTGTGAGAATTACAGTGTCTTCTTCCCAGTGTAAGTCCTTGGTTGGAACAAACCTGCCACAATGCCACAGACTAATGAGACACACACAAAATAATCAAATTCTTGATTGCATCTATATTGGCTTTAAATATAAGCATCAGTGAAATGTATTTCAGAAGTGTCTAAGAGCTAGACTTGTAAGACAGAAGTGAGTAACCTAAGCACCTAAATAGCCTGACAATAAAAGAGTAAACAAAGCAGTGTGAAACCCCAATCTACTGTGACTTAGCTACTTCTCAAAACTAAGGGCATAACTGACAACAGTGGAAGTAAAGCCAACCCACTTTTTAGGTACCTAACTATTTGCTAGTCTAGAAAATAACATCTCTATCTTTAATGGTCATTTTACATTTACACACTTTTGAATTAAATTCAGTGCTTTTGCCAGCTCTGTAGTTACTTGTTCAACCCCATCATTTCTCAACATAGTATATCAGGAAGGGAAGGATATTTTAGCTACTTTAATAATAATTTTTAAAACCCACAACTTTTTTTTCTTACTGACATAAATCACGCATTGCAGAAAAGCCTGTTTTCTACACTTGTCAGACTTGATGAGAGCACCCCAAATCCGACTCTAGCTGAGAGAAGGCAAACTCTGCAGGAAGGCTGCTGAAGAACAGATACATACACTAAAACTCATTAAATTCCTAACAATTTGTCAGTTATTTGGCTTTTTTAAGCTGAGCCTTGGAATCTGGGAAGACAGAAAACATGAAAGATAATCAGGTAATTAACCTCATTTAATATTAATAAGTAGCACTGGAATATAGCTTTCTGTTTCTAGGATGTTAGCTATCAAAACAGATGCAGTTATAACAGGTTAATAATTTGCTGTTGAAAAATCCCCTAACTATGTAACTTTAATATCTACTTACTTACTTCACTTTTGAGAGCTGAACATGAATGTTACCATATAACAAAACTGAGAATATAGTTTTCTAGTTATAATGAACTTTCAGTTATACTTTGAAGAAGAGCAGGGTGTTTCTTCTTTTTTAACTTAATGGTTTGGCATTAGCAACCTATTCACAAAAGAAAACATACTATACAATATCTTCTTTTTTTTTGTACCATGCAAACCATTTTGTTGCATTTCAAATCATATCAACAGTCTTATCTACATTACAAGCACATATTACTAAGAAAAATCCACCTATTTTGTTTAACTGAAATACTTACACTTCTGTATTTGACAATATATTCCAAAATGGGGGCACCTCCATCATCTTGTTTAGTTATGCTAAGTTTAAAACTCTTGCCGTTTCCTGGTTGCCCATGAATTGAAGGGGGGCTTGGCTCCCCTAAACAAGGGAAAAAGCAGTAGATAATAATAATAATTTAGTAATAAGTCTTAAATTATAGCTGGGAACTTGTCCGCAATATTATTAATCAAAATCTTTAAAATCAACATGATCCTTTCAAGCCCTGCAGAACATCCTTAGTAAGTTTGCTAAATATTATGTTTAAAGTATGCTGAAGTACAGTAGTAGATCAATTATCTCACACAAGGAAAGAAAATTATATGAAGTATGAAAGAACTATTTGTTTCTTTGAGACCTTCTGACTTTTTGATGTTTTTAAATGTAATTTGTGTCGGAAATTATTTAGCCATCAATTCAGCAAGGCCAGCAAACTGCTACTCACATTGAAGTTTAAGAGTAACACTATTTTATAGGATAACATCCTTAACATTAAGCATGAGCTTTAGTCCCATATGTGAGATCTAAATTGTAATACAGATATTAGGTTAATTAAATGTTCAATGCATGTGCCAAGTCAAAATTAGATACTGTTAGAATAGTCTACATTAAGAATAAAACTAAAGAATAATATTTCCAAAAGAAAAACCTGATTTTCTCTGAAATGAAAGGCTAAAAATAAAATATTAAATCTGCAATGGAAGGGTTAATTGCCAGCTTATGGCATTCTGTTAATCAAAATTCAAAGACTAATTATAATTTCTATATGCAATGCCTATTTTAAAGTCTTACATCAGATCATAAATGAATGTGTGTTGTCATACTGAAGTGTCTTATCTTCAAAATATCTGTAAATTTGCATTCACCCAGAGAGATACAGCTCCTTTAGAAATATTTGTAGTATTTCTGTTTAGGTCTTATCAAAGTAAAGAATTTGCCTAGCTTTCTATCAAATAGCATATATATATTATATAGTGCACATATATATATAATTTATATCAGTTTCTATCACTTTTCCACCAGGTATAATATTCCAGACAAATAACAGCAAATTATTTTATCTGTCAGTCAATATATATAGAATTTACATATGCTTTAATCAAAAAGAAATTTGAAAGCTGATTTGAAAGTTACTGATTTTGGACAAAAGAAATGTATCAGTAGGAATATAGTATAATAACTTAGAAATATTTTGTGTTCTTTCTAGTTTTGTAACCTTTGCTGTTCATTCCATTAGGGCCAGAAGTCTTAACTATACTGAGTAACACCCTACTCAGAAAACAGTTCAATTGCAGCAGATTTATGAGACTCTAGTCTAGTAATAGTTGCCAATATGTTTAAGTATATACTATACAGTGACACCTTGTAGCTCCTTTATTTTACTTCTCCCTTTCTGTTTAATTTATTTATGGTTTCTATTTAAAAATAATTTGAGAAAAATATCTTTCATTAGTCCTTAATACTTAAATCTGAATTTCTTGCCTATAAAGGTTACTGCAAATATAGAATTGGCTTCATAGCATTTCTGATTCGCAAGTAATCTTAGTTTATTCTCATAATTTCTCCATAGCTTAAGATTTCTGTTTGAGGCCTTACAATTGCAAAACCTGTGGCAGTATAGTTTGCTTAAGAAAGGTCTCCAGAAAGAAACAATTAATTTCTTACAGATATCTATAATACCCTGAGTGTAAATGAGAAAAAGTCCTTAATCTAGTATCTTTCATGCTTGTATTTCTGAATATAAAATGAAGATATGTCCAAGTCTCAAAATAAAGGGATATATTTTCCAGTTTAAGTTCATTCATACTGTTTGGTGGGGAGGACTAAGAGGAACAAATAATGATATCTGAGAAACAGTGTAAACACTGATGTTGAACATTGGGAATGAGTGCATAAATACAAAAAATATTATCCACAGTGATTCATACCTTACTTCGTTAGCTATTATTAAATAATAATTTACGTTTTAATTTAATAGCACAAGTATTACTCACGGACAGGTAAGGTCTGAAAGATCTCAATTTTGCTATACTCTCCTTGCCCTTTTCCATTTACAGCAGCTACTTTGAGTTCATATGTCGTATTTGGTTCCAAATTGCTGAGAACAACCATTGCTAAAGGAAAAAAAAAAAAAAGGAATAAAATTTGATGAAGCAATAAAAGCAAAAAAGTCAGGCCATTTCATAATTTGTTTGCTTCACTTCCAACTTAAAAGGTCCATTTTTTATAGTTCAGTGGTTCCCCACTTAGCTTTCGTGTCAGGTGCTAACAGTTAATTTTTTATTTTCATCTGCAAAAAGTCATTGTTGTGACTGAGCAAGTTATGCTTCTGAAGGAATTTAATGTCAGTGTTACAGAAGCCATAGGCAGCAATTAAGGACCTTGATGGGGATTGATATTTTACGTTCATAGTGTGAGCACAGGAGACATGAATTTGGCAAAATTTATGGAAATTTCCTTTCTCCTAGCTGGCAATGGGCATGTGATGCATGTTCAAGCAACCTTCATACAGTTCATAACTTGCCATTTTTCCTACATGGAGAACAATATCAACTATCTTTGGTCTATACTGCTAGATGCAGCTATGTGCACATTAGTGGTATTATGCTTTGCCAGTTCAACACCATTTTCAAGACATAAAATGACAGATGCCTGTGATAATCAAAGGAGGAGTTTTGAGTTATCTACTAAGGTCCTGAAAGTGAATTAGGCACATTTGTACATATTTAAGGGGACGTATATCATAGAATGGTTAAGGTTGGAAGGGACCTTAAAGAGCATCAGGATCCAACCTCCCTGGTATGAGCTGGGACACCTCATACTAGACCAGGTTCCACAAGGCCTCATCCAACACGGCCTTGAACACCTCCAGGGATAGGGCATCCACAACCTCCCTGGGCCATCTGTTCCAGTGCCTTACTAACCTCATGGTGAAGAATTTCTTTCTAATATATAACCTAAATCTACCCTCTTTCAGTTTAAAGCCATTACTGTTTCTCCTGTCACTACACTCTCACCCCATCTTTCATGTAGGCTCCCTTTAGGCATTGGAAGGCTGCTGTAAGGTCCCCCTGGAGCCTTCTCCTCTCCAGGCTGAATAGTCCCAACTTTCTCAGCCTGTCTTTATAGCAGAGGTGCTCCAGCCCTTTGATCATCTTCGTGGCCCTCCTCTGGACCCTTTCCAGTAGGTCCATGTCTTTCCTGTCCTGAGGGCTCCAGAAATGCGTATGCATATGGAAATGCATATTAAGGTATAAAAAACAAACAAACAAACAAACAAACAAACAAACGTGATTTGGGAAGCAAACAGGTTTGAACTTTGGATACGCTTTCAGAAATCAAGACTATATCCTTGGCAGCAATCTTTCACACAGCTAGAACCCATTTCTATGATTCAAAATGCTGATGCCATCAGAAGCAGAAAACAGGACAAGCAAGCCAAAAAGAATATTGCACAGCACTAAGAATATTGTTGCTGTAATATACAGCAAAAAATCTTGGACAGAATCCTGGAAAAGGATGTTGGATTCCAGAATCCTTTATGGGAATGCAGTATTATTATATTACCTTAGTACTGTGTATTAATAGTATCGATGTTGAATATTCATTTGGAAACTTCAGTCCCCACAGAGTTCTTGGGCAAATACCTCACTTTTACATGTAAGTTCCCTTTTACTGTCTCTACAGTGATTTCCTGCCTGCTGTTTGCCAGCTCTGTGATGAGCTCTCCAGATGTCAGACTCATACTGGGGAATGGAGATAAATTGGATAGACTTTACTTGATGCACATCAGTATTTGTCTCGCCCAGAAAAGCAGGGGGTCTATTATCTTACAAGAGGATACAGAATTGTAATGCCTTGAGAAAGAGGATGTAGTCTCTTTCTCAGTCTCTATGGAGCCTAGCTTTTTTTTTTTCTTCATTTTAGAAGAGTATTTTGATCATTTCTTTAGGCTTGCTTTTCAAATTATATATTCAAATTATATATGAAAGTTTTTCTATCTGTACTCTGTAATTATTTTAAGTCCATATTTTTCTAGAATTTCTATTTATTTAGAAATAGAAACAGGTCCCATTACATGTGGAAAGTAAAGGGATTTAATGAATTTTGGAAAAAGAGTAACTTTACATTTCACACTCTATTACGAGTACTTTGTGTGAATTCACCATTGAAACATAACTGCTTTCTTGTAAACAAAACAGTAGAATTGTGTGCCTTCCAGTAAATCTTAGCTTTATCATTTTAATGAGATTTGAAAATATCGAGCTATAAAATATAACCATGTCATAAAAAAAATAAAGTACCGTCATGAGAATAGGAAAGGAATTGGAAGAAGAGAAGGATTATGAAGTATAACATCCTGTTAGGGTAAGATGAAATTTAAACCTAAATCAGTAGTAGCAGTGTTTAACTTGACTTGCAGCCATGATTACTTTCCAAGGCTGAATAATTTCACTGAAAAGGAACCTTAGGGCATAATAAAAATTAGTGTTACTTAAGTGTTTTTTAAAATTTAAACAACATAACAGCATGACTATTAGTCTATACGAAATGTGAACATATTAACTACATAAAACCCAAAGATCTGATTTTATAAACACTTGAGCTACTTCAGGAGCCTATCTAAATGAATAAAATTACTTATATCTGCAGTATTTAAAGAATCAGTGTCTACTTTACAATACCCTGCATAGTACTATGTGTCCAGATACAACTACTTTTACAAATACATTTATGAAATTAACTCAACTAAATTATAGCATAATATATCCTCAAAAACTGGAACCATTTGGTATCAGTGATGGTATGGTAGGAATATGTTTTATATATAGGAAAATAAATTATTACTATGTCCTCCTGGAAAACAAAAGAACCATTATTGATCAGAATACTTTAAATACTCCAGTTGTAAAAGAATATTTAGAATAATCAAGTAAGATTAAGGCACTGTCCCACAATATGTAAAAAAAGTGCAGGGTTTAAAAGCAATGTAAGAGTAATGAAACTTTCACTGCTTGCTAAATATTCTACATTTTCGAAATAGGTTGAGAATGGCAGAAAATAGTTAATAAACTAGCTAATTTTTTAAGGTATGTATCTGTCATTCAGGTATAAAATCAGCTTATTAATCTTTTAATATACAAATTAAATTCTTCTTACAGGAGTCCATAGCCCTGACCACAATGAATATTTTGATTACAGTTTTCAATAATCACTGAAGTAATTAGCTGTAAAATTCGAATAATATTCTGAAAGAAATTCAGTATATGAATGTGAAAAAATTGTCCCACTGCATACTGTATGTGTGAATTATGCCAGTGGTACATTCATTGGCATCTATCAAGTCCCAAATATACTGAAAGTGAAATTCCTTTATTTCTTTCTGGATATAGTTTTTAATTTTTCAGTCTTTTCCTACATGTCCTATCTATCTGTTTTTGGTTTTGTATTGTCTTTCTAATCACAGTATCTGCACACTTTATCTGAAGAATTAAATTTTTCTAGACCAATTGATTTTGCTGGGATTATTTGCATAGTGATGGTTCCATTCAAAAGTTTACTTCGAAGGACTACTCCAAAGAGGAAAAACCAGAAGATTCTTTTGTGAACTCTACAGCTATTGGTGGGCTCAGTTAACAGGATTAACATCAGCTCTGACCTTACTGTTTTCCACTTATAAGAAGATAGACAGGGAGGCAGCAAGTCACATAGTACCCTTGGAGGAGATAATGATAGAATAATTTAGCAGTTATTTTGGTTTTGTTTAATATATGTATAGAGAGTTTAAAACAAAATTATAAGTACTTTTTTTTTTTTTTTTTTTAAATTAAACCTTACTGAATAGCAAAATTTAATTTAACCTATCCTGTGGCAAGAAACCTGAAGTTTAGGCAACATTAAAAATGAAGTCCATATTTTTCATTATACAGATTCTTATAATTTCCAAGCAAATCTAAAACATTAAAAGATGAACACAGTACAGAAAAAAAACACACAAAACCTATATATTAGCTAGATAGACAAAAATGCAGAACTCTGTATTATTTTTAATACAGAGTGTAAGCCTTTAGCTAGAAAAGCGTTATTTATTTTTGCAGAATTTTAACTCCTGTCAAGACGAACCATAGGAAAACAGCATCTCTCACAAGACTTGCTCTGAAATAAATAATACCATAAATCCCAGTCAGTAAAAGGAAAAATTCTCGGCTGCTTTTCTGGATGGGGTAGGTTGTTTATACTACCTTATCACAGTAGAATGAGAGGGGAAATGTCTGGCATATTAAAGTGTCTTTTCATCAAAGGAAACCTACCTCAGAAATCTTCTAAGGGCTGTGATATATTACATAAAACACCACTAAGGCAAGAAAGGTTAGGGGAACTAATAGTACAGTTATGGTACATTAATCCCAAAGTAGAGCTTATAAGAGGTTAATTAACAGAAATATCACATCATTACACTGCTATCATCACAGAGCTATCTGTTGCATACAACAATGTTCTTCTAGTTCCAAATTCAATCCCTTGAGGATGTCTGATCTCCCTAAAGTAGGATATAAATTTATTTTGAAACAAAGTAGCTGAGACATATGATTGCTGAAATATGTTCACTCATCTATATTTGAGATAGTGGCAGCAGTGCAAAATTTCTGTCAAAGAAGTATTACAAATTTTAGGATACTTTTTTCCCCTCTTTATTTCCCTCTACTCTGAATACATTGCTACACAGAATACATGCAGATTGTATACAGTGCAGGTTAGTAAATGGAGTATTTTGATTTAGCAGTATTTTGCTGCATGTTTGACTCATTATTTCACAAGTCTTAAGGGAAAACCAAGTCCCCTGGAAATACCTGAATCTCTTTGAGGGGAAAAATTAATAGGATGTTTATGAAGCTGGCAAGGTTTCTCTTTATGATGATGACTTATGTTCTTTTAAGAACAGGAGAAAAAGACATAGAAAGAGGGCAGTGAGGATTTTATGGTAGTAGGATACGTCAGAAGAATGGGGAGGAACCAATGGTAGTAGTGCATTAAGGTTCTGTACAGATGTCTCAGATATTTGCAGATATCACACAATCTGAGGAAATTCTTTTGAAACCTCTGTCTGCTTGGGGTAAGCAATACTGTTTTGTTTCATCTGTGTGTAGGTGGAAGAGTATAAAAACTCTTTTTCTAGCTGAGCCTCACAGAGTTAGCTCCTAGAAGTGCTGAAATAATGAAATTAGATATTGCCATACGGAAGAAATACAGGAAAAAAAGAAAAAAGAAAAAAAAAAGATTTTGCTACACAATAGACAAAATGCTTATTCATATGCAGAAACAGCCACACTGTCTCAGTTCTGTCTGCTTTGCCCAAATAACAATTAATTTCATAAATACCAATTCAAGCATCTGGCTATAAATATCAGAATTCAACAAACATAAATGAACTTTAATAATGAAAATATTTCAAGTTTCACATTCTATGGAAAAAAAAATGATACCAATATGAACCCTTAAGTTATTTCCTAAAATGTATAGACAGAATCAATTTTTTTCTGATTTTTAAAATCAGAAATAATGGCTCTGCCAGGAATTTCCATCATTCTTTTCACTGTAATGTATAATTATTGCAGTATTTTGGAATAAAAGCTGTAGTGGCTTAATTAACTTGTGAACATAAGCAATTAACTCTGAATATATACAGAGTGGTAGATCAGGTATAATCACTATAATACAATGTTCACTAACATGAATAATTTCCTTACGAAATATTTTTCAGTAGTTGATATTATAAATCTACTTGGCAAAAACGGCTTTAATATTTTGTGTACAGCCCCCAAACCAAAATCTCCCTGTTAAGCACCTTTTTTTCCATGTATTTAATTTTTATTTTTATGGGGTACAATTCTGAGATGTCAGTGTGCACACAGAACCAGAAGTAGCTTCCCCATCCTAGAGGCATTCAGGGGATTATCTTTGATACCTATTTTTACTGAAATAAACTAAGAGGAAAAAAACTGAGTAACTTATGGGGCAATTCTAGTTACGAAATATACAGTGATAAAAGTTAATGAAAATAAAGTAAGCAAGACTGCAATCAAAAGCCCCTAGAAAAGAGCAAATTTGTGGATTGGCAACGTATTTTATAACATATTGAATCAGCATGAATCAAGAAGATGGGTTTTGTCATTTAACACGCTTAGGATGTAACAATGAATAGGTTTTCTTTAAGAGTGCATTGTCTAGCTATGAAGTTATTTATTTTTTTATTTATAAAGCACCCTTAATCCAACCTGTATTTGATGTAAATCACAGCATAGGACACAGTTTAGGAAAGAAAAAAAAAAATTCCTAGGAGGAACATTCTTGGAACAAAAGTGATTTACTGCGATGAATCATTGCATCAGTAAACTGTTCAGTGACTGATACTGTACACTGTATCAGCTACTGTTCCCATAGCCTTATTCAGAACAGAAAAGTATTTTCATGAACTGCATATTAAATAATTCATTGACACAAACTAGTGTTAAGAAAAAATAAAAAAAAATTAATTGTTTGTATTAATTAATTTTTATGCTATAGCCTTACAAAAGATACTTGAAGATATTTGTACTCCCATTGATAAAAGAACCCATAATGTAATTATATGTTCTTCACATTTTTGTGTCATATCACTTTGACAATAAAAAAGAATATTTTATAAAAAAAATTCGTGAGTTGTATTGATCAGCATCTTATCCTTTCAACAAATACTGTGGCTTTGGTAGATTTTGGTTCTTATCACCATTCAAATGGAATTTATCTTTCAAGTACACATTCTAATCTAAAATTGAACAAAAACATGCAAATTTTATCCTATAACTGTGTAAAATGCTTAAAATGCTTTGCATGGTTACTTTCAGAGTACGCCAAAACCCTTTTCAAAATAATCAAAAGAATTTTCAAAAACTTGAAGTAGTTCCTTCAGTTATCTGTAGATCACTTGTTTGCAAATTGAAGTTTTGTTAGCTGTTATTTTCTTTATTTCACTGAAGTTGCAGATAACTTGGACAATAGTATGTCATGCCCTAACTCAAAGGAATGGAATTTGTATGGACAATTCTCCTGGCTTATGGTGTTCCAGTACAGTTTAAATCCCAAGACAGTTTTCTCCTTGCTTTCTATCTCTTGCAATTTCAGCTTCCTGTATAGTAAATCTGTTATTTATTTACTTAGTCTGCCTACCATAACCAAGCACTGTTCTTCCTGTTCTTCTATTTGGTCCATTTTCAAGGAAAAGGTTTGAAGATATTTCCACATCCTTAGTCTGATGTGTGTGAAAGCTGGCATAGATCACAAAAAGAGATTCTTATTGCACTACTTTTAATGCTAAAGGTTTTACGAACTTTTAGCAAAAGTGAACTTTACATAATTAAAATTACCAATATTTTCAGGAGAACACTTGAGGTATCACTATTAATTCCAACTTGCTATTCTTCTTTTCCATATAGAAAACTTCTAAGAGTATAAAATGAGAATTTTTAAATATACAATGAGAATATATGAGAATATGTAATGGATATACTGACTATCCTTAAGTAATACTTTTTTAAAATCCTAACTTTCCTGATTTATTCAAATCATCGGCACTAAAACTGATGTAAGTCAATTTTACAAATATTTTTTTCTTTAATTCATTTAGCAGAATCCTAGAATGGTTTGGCTTGGAAGGGACCTTAAAGATCATCTAGGTCCAACCCCCCTGCATGGGCAGTGACACTTCCCACTAAATCAGGTTGCTCAGAGCTCCATATAACCTGGGCTTGAACACTTCCAGGGATGGGGCTTCCACAACTTCCCTGGGCAACCTGTTCCAGTGTCTCACCACCCTCATAATAATTTCTTCCTAATGTCTAACCTAAATCTCCCCTCTACCAGTTTTAATCCATTAACCCTTGTTGTCTCACTACAAGCCCTTGTAAAAAGTCTCTCCCTAGCTTTCCTGTAGGCCCCTTCAGGTACTGGAAGGCTGCTATGAGGTCTCCCCTGGGCCTTCTCATCTCCAGGCTGAACAACCCCAACTCTCTCAGCTTGTCTTCATAGGAGAGGTGCTCCAGCCCTCTGATCATCTTCATTATCCTAAGTTTAGAAAGAACTTAAGTCATAGAATCATAGAATCATCAAGAATCATAGAATCTTGAAAAGATTTTCAAGATCATCAAGTCCAACCATCCACCCTACAACCCCTAACCACTAAACCATCTTATGAAACACCATGTTTACCCCTTTTTTGAACATCTCCAGGGATGATGCCTCCACCACCTCCCTGGGCAGCCTGTTCCAATGCCTCATCACTCTTTCCATGAAGAATTTTTTTTCTAATATTCAGCCTGAACCTCCTCTGCTGCAGCTTGACCCCCTTTCCTCTTGTCTTATCGCTGGTCACCAGGGAGAAGAGGCCAACACACACCTCACTACAACCTCCTCTCAGGTACTCGTAGAGTGCGATGAGGTCTCCCCTCAGCCTCCTCTTCTCCAGGCTGAAGTCCATCAAAGTAATGGAACAGAATCTTGTGGATACTGGTGAACTTTGGCTCAGTCCTTATAAGAACTGATCATACCCTTGTAGGTTAAAATACACAAGCCCAACTCCCAGTTCTCTGATTCCACTGAAGGAATAATATCTGCAGCAACAGTGACTGCAGGGTCACATCTGGATAACCCTATTAATTGATGTTCACCTATGCAGGCACCAAGTCGATGCCCAATAGGAACCTTAGTTAGATCAAAGAGAACTGTAGGTCTGTGGGGCAAGAGTGAAAAGGTTTTTCTGATCAGGCTGAAAGGCTTGTGTAGGAAGAGACGCACACAGTAAGTCAACGCATCCAGACAAGGCTGCAGAGCTCATTGCCACCAGCATGGCAGACTGCCTACTTGGGCTGTATTTGGAGCTAGCAGGATAAGGGAAGTTCATTGTCCCACTCTAGTTAGTGCTGGTAGGGCCAAACCTCTGAATGTGTATCTAGGAACAAAAAGAAACCAGGCAGGGTCCAGCACAGAGCTATCAAGAGGAGCCTAGGACACATCAACACTCAAATGTCTAGGCTTATTTAGTCTGATGAAGAGAATGCCAAGGGGTGACTGAATAGTCACCTACCATCCCTTTGCAGTGGAGATAGGATGGTGTGAGACTCTACTCAGCAGTGGCAAATAGCATAACAAGGGCAACAGTCACAAGTTGCAGCTTGGCATGTTCAGACAGGGTATTAGAAACATGCACTGGGAGAGAAATGAAGCATTGAAACAGATTACAAGAAAACAAGTGGCTGAGGAATCTCCATCCCTGGGGGTTGAGACTGAGTTAGACTAAGCCATGTCTGACCTGATCTAGAACTGACACCAGGAGGTTGAACTAGATCAACTTCAGATGTTCCTTCCAACCAATCTTTCTATGATTCTCCAAATTAAAGGGGAACATTACCTCGGTTCTTAGACTCTCACTTTCTCCTCTCCTATAAAACTACTGTGCACTTCTGAATGCAAGGATTCCTTAATGCAAGGATTTTAAAGTCTGCTTGAACAGGGCTACACTTAACTCTTTTTATGAAACAATACAACAATACAGTAAAATCAACAGGGATTTGGACTGCCAACAGATATTCCCCCAATCGTGCAAAAAGAAGAAATAATTCAAAATGCTAATTTTGAACTAGTGTTCTCAGTTTAGCAGCATGAAGGTTCATTTTTAAATATTTATGTGACTATAATTGCTGAAATTGTAACTGCCAAAAATAAAATCTGATTAAGTTAAACTTTCTCCTAAATCAAATTTATTTTCTGTAGACATCAGTTTTCAAAATCTCTTATAACAAAAATTTCTAGGCCACCAAATACACCTGAACATCCATTGGCACTATGAACACATAAAGACATTAGAATTAACTCTTCTAAGTAAATAATATTTTTTTGTGTGAATATACAATACTGCAATATGTAGTAAAGGAACAACTGTGTTAATCTCATTGCAGAAGGGCAACTAAAACCCTTATTAAGATCATTTATGCTGTTTCATTTATCCAGTTGTCCTTCTCTTTTTGAACATCCACCAAGGCTAAAAACAGTGCTCACTGGGAGACAACCCAGAAAATAAAACAGGGTCTTCTAAAGGTGAAAAGGGATTCAATTTCTTATTAGACTACAAAGAACATGCTGGTTGTTAGATTCTAGCTAATGTCACTATGTATTCCCTATCTTATATCCAGGTCTAGAATCCATACTAGATTACTGAAGGAGAGAGTGTATTTTGAGAGGGGGAGGCTAGGGGTTAGCTGTGAGTGCATACCTTCTTTTTTTCTGTGCCTGTTATAGTTGCATCACTTTCTCTTATTCTCAATTCTATAAATCAAACAGCATCCTATCTCAGTCTGCCTCATGTATGCCAGGATCTAAAATCTCTTACATGCCCTTGTAGCACAGAAAGAATTACTTTTATTTCAGTTTTTCTGGCCCACTTTTCTGCTGTTCCTACCATAGAGATCCTGTTGTGAGCTAATATCCTACGTGAAATTCACAACATAAAGCTGGAGTTGAAAAGGGACTGCTACATTCAAAATTGCATCTGTGAGTTCTTTGTTACTGACAGATCTTGAGAAAAAGGTGAGGTAGGCTTCACTTGAATTTATAGCAGCCAAACCTTGTATCTTCTAAGCACACAGTCCACAGTAGTTTCCATGGTGCACTTGGAATATGTTGGGTCAAATTTGCATACACTGACTTAACAGTGTAGCAAGTCCACATGGTTATGAAGAACATATTAATGTTTGAGAGAGGTAGGTATGGGAGAGCTTGGCATACATCTGTGCAATACACTGACAGTTAATGGTTCTGTGGGTCCTTCCATTTGAGTCAAGGCTGACTCCACACTTGTGCATCACCATAGTCACCGGCAAATGGGGCTTACCAATCTGAGGGAAGATCTGTGCCCATGTGCACAGCTTTAGTTGGAGCAGGTCTCTGTTTGACTGACTTCTCAGAGTGAGCTCAGATCTTTTTTTCAAAAGCCTGATGAGGCAAGTTTATTTCAGTTGATTCAACTGCCATTTGAAGCTGGTAAGACTAGGTAAGCTCCTTGTGACTGCTTTCAGTAGAGCAGAGTATAACTCAGATATAAACTAACAACTTAGCCTAAACTAATAACTGATTACTGGTCCAAATACATTCTCTTTTTATCACAAAAAAGTGCAAAAAATCCTCCTAGAAAATGCCTTCGAAGCCTAAGAAAATAATGGCAGCAGATTGCTTTCAACAGCTGCAGCTTCTTCCTATTGTCAACCAAGTTCTGCAGAGCTACAGTGATCTTTTTGTTTCTTTGAGACTTTGCAACAGATTTCAGATATTCCATGTAATTCAATAGTGTTTTTTTTTTACATATCATCCATAGTCTTCTTATGGTGTTGCAAAATTGGACCATCTTAGAGATACAAATAAGAGGTGACCTTTCTTAACCAGATGGACCCATAATACCTAAGAAAATTAATTACTCTACTCATTATTACAACTGCATCAGTAATTTTGCAAAGCTCCAAGACAGAGGTAAAAAATTCAGGAATGCTTAATGCTAAGCCAAAGGAATATCTGCAGAACACAAAGGAACAAACATTTTTAATACTTTGATGAGAGACATAGACATTTTTTGATAGGCACATTAATATGTTGGCAAGCCTTGCATCTCAGCTCAGACCGCTATTTAAAATTCCAACACTTTTCAATTTTATTATGTCTGCATACCAATAGTAATAAAAAGAAAAACATTTGTAAAATCTACATGCCTTTTCTCAGTTTTACCTATATAGAGAGAACTATGTACTATGACATAACACTGAATTAATTATTAAAAATAAATGAATGATTTTTTCTAAACTACTCTCCCTGTTTAATGTTGGGCAGGCAATTAAACAAATAGTAGATGTTCTCTATTAACCCCTCTCCCTTCCTAGAAATGGGAAGAGAATAAGGGAGACAGACTTATGGGTTGGAAACTAAACTACACAGCTTTAATGAAACAGTAATTATGAAAACGATGAAAAGGAAAATAATGAAATATGTACAAATATATACAAAACCACTACTGAGGTCCCAATAATGCTTAGGTCACCACAGAGGCTGCAGGACAGGCCCTAGAAAAGTCCCAGACTGGCTCCTGGAGCCAGCAGCATATGAAAGTTGGATACAGGAACACAGGGATTCAGGAACACATGCATTGTGGTCCAAAGCAGACAAACAGAGAGAGTCCTCTTAGGACACTGGCCATGGACGAAGCGGGCTTGACCCTCGTTATCTTTCAAGTTTATGCCAAGTATGACATGTATGGGATCGAATACTTTGTTTGGTCAGTTTTGGTCACCTGTCTGATCCGTTCCACCCCCACAGGAGGGTCACAGATGTGATCCCTTTCCTCCCTTTTGTTTCTGGAGCATAAGATGTTTTTCAGAACCAAGAAGTGACCATGTATACCATTCTCCAGCAGTAACCATAAACACCCAAGTGTTACCAGTCCTAGAAGCAAACACTAACTGAAAAACATGCCATTAATTTCAACAAGTGCATCTACATAGAAGACACTGAAAAGTAAAATTACTAGAAAGAAAATTGGTTCTATCCTGGCTCAAACGAGGATGACGACTTACTTTACTTCCTCAGTTCTATGTTCCCAACAAGCCACTTAGTCTGAATGCCAAAAAAATTATCTCCTATGCGCTTCCCTTGAATGGCATATTATCACTGGCCAGACTTCTTAAACTCTCATCAATACTAATTGTCCCATCACCAAGTTATCTTGCTGCAGTCTTGGAGCTACCCAGGAAAAAGGTTATGACATAGGAGTTCTGCTTTTTATTCTTTTAATTAATACAACTTCCAACTCTGGAACGTGCAAAGTGTGAGAGAAAGAGACTCTACTTTCTCTTTTACTGAATGCAGGAGCTGGCAAAAACCTAACTACCACCATTTGGGTACAAATAAACCAGCTCCCGGTGACTGCTATCGTCAAAGAGACCATCCTCACAGTGACAAGCAAATGGATGAAAACATGATCCCAAATGTGTCTTTTACGACAGTCACTACTATGAAAAAGCAAAGACCTCAAGACTGACATGAGTCATTACTTCAGCAATGGTTCTTTAAACTGAAAGAGTGTGGTAAGGCACTGGAACAGGTTGCCCAGGAAGGTTGTTGATGCTGCCTCCCTAGAGGTGTTTAAGACAGGGTTAGATGAGGCCTTGTGCAGCCTGGTCTAGTATGAGGTGTCCCTGCTTATAGCACGGAGGTGGGATCCTGATGATCTTTAAGGTCCTTTCCAACCTTAAACCTTCTATGATTCTATAACTCTAATGCTTTTTACATTAAAAAAAAAAAAAATAATTCATAACTTTTTCTTCCTCATCCCCATCCTATTCCTGAATACTAGACGTTATTTCTTGCCAAGGGAGAAAGAAAAGAGTAGAGAAAAAAGATATAAAAAGGAGTTTCATTTAGTGATATAATGAAACGTATTATAGATTACTACAATATTTAGTACATACTTCTTGCAATCAAAGTAATCTACCTTTGTTCTTACAGATTTTCAAGTCTGTGTCTTTAAACAAAAACTTTAGGTTTTGCAATGAGCTTGGACTGTTTGACTAAATGCAATTGGAAATTCAGAATTACAAGATATAGAAAAGAAGAGCAATCTCAGATATTGGCAGTGGTTATATCTGCATAACACTCAGCTGCTTTTAGTTATGAACTAATGTGAAGTGAATTTTCTGCATTTTCTTCACTTCTCATCATGTTATCCACCTTTGAATGTAAAAAGCACATTTCATCCTTCTGGTGTTTTCTATCTGCATAAAAACCTGAAATATTTAAACCTAGTTTTCCCTTTACAATCTCATTTTCTAGTTACCCTAATCTGTCCATGTAATTTAGTTTAAGACATTGATTTATAGTCCAGCCTTTCCATCCACATGAGAAAGATTTTTGAATCAAGCTAAATATCCAGTTTCTTTTAAAAAAAAAAAACCCATGAGTTTAGGCTTAGCTATAGTATCAGAAAAATATTAACTGATATCAGGAATAATCTGTTAATGCTTTTTACAATATCACCTATTGACAACAGACGGTTTCTTAATTAAACCACTAACTTAAGTCAATTTGATAATGTGACAATCAATGTGACATTTTAAGATTCTCCATATTGCAGGTATAATGTGACAACAATTTTTTGGGGTTTGGTTTTACAGGTTTTTTCATCCATGTTTTCACTGGTCTTAAACTGCTTGCCTAACAGTCTGCAAAATATGGAATCAGATTCTGAAGTTGAATTCACAAACCAGAAGTGCTTTCTGAATGACTTATGGCATCACTTAACATGTACAAAAATCTCAGAGACTTCAGGTGTTTTCTACATACATGATATTCCAGAAATGCAGAAATGCTTCTCAGGAATAGCAAGTGTAATTTTAGAACTTAATGGGTTGACAACTCATGTCATAGAGATCCAAATCTGACAGCTAAGTCAAGGAATTTAATATCTCAAATAGTTACTAAAAATGTATTTTTCCACTGGAACAGGCTAATGAATGCATTTTTCCATGTGCTTTAGCAGCTTGCACTAGACATAAATGAATTCTGCCTTGAAGATTTTCAACTATTAATATAATTTTGAATGCTGACTTAGCCTACCAAAATACTTGCAGTTTATTTCTGTTTGATCTACAAGTTATACAGACATAATTAAGAAAATTATATGGGCTTCATATATCTCAGTCTTCTCAGTTTAATGGTGGAGTATTGTTACACTGGGAAAATGTTTTAAAAATCAGCAGTGTACCTACTTTCATGCTTTGGTACAAAAGAAGTAGGAAGTACAAAACCTACAACTTAAGATGTAGTGAAAGAGAATTCTAACTGATCTAGGTATTAGATTTCTCTCCATTATTGTAACAAGATACATTAATTGCTATTTGTACCGTAAGAAAGAATATCTTTTTTCATCATAATGGTGTGTCTGAAATTTTGGTGGAAAATCATGCACTATAACTTCAAAAGTCTTCCAAAAGAATGTCTGTTTATGTGCTGCCTATCAAAAAGCCTTGATTAAAGATAGAAAATGAAGTTCAGTAGTTTTACCCAAAAGCCTGAACTGCACAGAGCCAAAAAAAAAATCACCATTTCATTGTTTGGAATGTCATATTGTGAGAGATGGACTCCATGATGGCCTTTAAGCCATCATGAGAAAAACCCTTCTCTACTATAATGTACCTAAAAAAACCAAAGTTAAATGCATATAAAAAACAGTACAGATAGGACCTTTATTTAAAAAAAATCTCTCATTTCACAAACGGATCACTAAATACGGAATTTACATTCACAGAGAGGTTCAAAACTCTGAACAAAATGCTAGCAAAACTTTGAATCTGGCCCTCTCTCAGTCTGAGGGGCTTGGAGTTGATGATCACAATTTATTTCTAAATTATTCCATGATTTAATGAAGTACATTAAATTTGATGCACTTAGATGAAACAAAAAATAACTGAACATGTTAAAATTTGAATGTGACACTACAAATAATTACTTATTTCAGATTTTAGCTCCAACTTGTCAAGAACCAGAGAAAAAAACAAGATTTTGAAAGCAAATACTAGTAGAAGTGCCTGAAGTTTTAGAACTCCTTAATAGCTAAAACCAAAATATTAAATGGATTAGTATTCAGTTTGCATAAGATTAGGATGCTGTACAAACTTTCTTAGTATTTTTTCTGAAGAAAAATTATTTTGATTATTTCTAGATTATGCTTATTTTTCAGATTGTACCTAAAATGACTAGTAGTTCATCTGTCAACAGAATTTCCTTGTACAAAGAATAAGGATTTCAAAAGTTCTTACATTGTAATATTTTTTCATCCTTTCATTTTTCATTATAATGGAAATTGGTAAAAACATTTTTCATTTAAAGAAATATTCATCTGTTTTTTTAATATATCCTGACTATGCTACCAAAAGACTTTGAAAATTATTGTCTCCTTCAATAAAACTATAAGCATATGTTGATAAAGGATCTCTGGTGTGCTTTGATATTACTCCATGAAATGTATTTATGAGTAATACATTCCTTATTGAATCATATTATATTTGGTGCATTATTTCAAAACGCTTCTGCTTTCTGCCATCTAAAGAAGAATCTCAAATTTAAAAAAACAAAACATTCTTGACTACTAAAATTCAAAAGTCCCTAATATATTCAAAAAAGCAGCTTCTATAACATGCTCGGTTTTGTTTGGTTTTTTTTCCTTCTACCCTGTGTTTTTGGAAATGTATGTATAACTTTAGCTTACATAATTTTTCATTGTAGAACATATTTTAAGTTAATATTCTAGAAATTTTTTTCAGAAAACTAAGCAACACAAGACATTTTTGGTTTTTAAGGTCCAAATTTAAGAAGAATGTAAGGTTATCATGTTGAGTAGCTATCTAAACATAGTGCATTAAAAGTTATGTCAAAATAGGCATTCTTAAGTAAGTTGTTTTTAGGGCATTGCTACAGATTAACATCTTCAGATTCACCAGCCTCTAACATGACTACACTTAATTTTATATTAATATAACAGTAGACAAATGCTTTCAGGAAAAAAATCTATTAGGTAAAAATGCAAATGTATTCAAATTAGGTTCAATATTTTCTTCTACCATTACTTTATGAAGTTCAAACTTTTAAAGAAAAACCTGAATGATTGAAAAGTGCTTTTTCCTTCTAAACTACTATTTTCTCTTCCTTTATATTTTAAAGTTACATTACTAATCTGTTTTGCACAGTGTAATTGTAAAGCTACTGCATCTTTACCATGTGTAAGCCACGATATGCATTTCTCCAATGCATTTTGATGCTACAATTTCTTATCAATATGAGAAATTCTAAACAGGCTAGGCATTACTACTTTAGCAGCTTCCTTGAAAACTAAGAAAACCTAGAATATTTTTCAAATGTTGTTAAAGTGAAGAAATGAGTAGGCTTTCCTTTACTTGTTCTTAATGAAGTCTTCCCTATTTATTTTTCACATAAAATAGTAATAATTGAATTTTGAAATACAAGAAAAATTACAAATATTAAATATGCTACTTCTGATATGAATACCATATCATAAGGCTCTTTTTTTAATGAGAAGACAGAAAGAGATCATTGTGAATACCTCTTAATAGAAGAGTGCATTTTTTTCCTTTCATGACAGAAACAGATAGGGGAGTAATAATACTTCAGTTCAGAGGACACGAGAGAGAATAGGAAGAGAGAAAGAGAAGCTATTTGCTACATAAATCTCAAAATATATTTCTCTCTTCTATAAAATGATAGTGCCAAGCATCCATATACCCCATGAGTGAATTTCCACTCTAATCTCAATATAGGACTGGGTCTTTACATGTTGGTCACCAGCAAATTGAGTGGTACTAGAAATGCAGACACTGGTTTTCCTTGCTGTTTAGTTCTTAAATATATATTTAGTGCTTTGAAAAGAAAGATCCACTGATATGTTTCTCTACTGATCTTTCTCTCTGTAAACGTGAAGAATTCTGGCAGAAAAAATGCTAGAGTTTTAGTGGCCACACATGTCTTATGCTGAGTTAGACTGCAAAATAGTTTTTTGTATTCCTGTTGAAGACATTAAAAAGTTTTCAGAGATAATTTCTTTTTTCAAGTTTCAAGCACACCTCCACAGTGATTTACATTTTTGTATAAGCTAAGTCTCTTTTATTACAAATGTATTATTTGTTGCCTGTGAACCAGAATTACTATTATAATGTTATTAATGCTATTGGTAGCTTCTCTATTATAGTTATATACCAGTGGTGTTTTCTGAGGGACCAAAGGGACCTAAAGTACTGAATCTCACAGTCTCATGTTTCTTTCTTGGAAATCTCAATACTGCTTGACAGGGAAAAATAATGCAGGTGTCTTATGAAGTCTGCTGATTACTCAGAAACTGTACTGCAAATATCCTTTTTTTAAAAAAATGAAATCGTTTGTGGCAAGACAATTTTTCACAGCATAGGTATTTTCCACCTTCTCCCTGGTTTCTTTGTGTCTACAGAGGAAAGCAAGTTAAATGCTCTTCACCGGTTGATATTCCTTTCTTGATTGGATGGGCAATCTCCCACACTCAGGGATGTACCAGCTGTCTGGCTGAAAGGATGCAAACTCTCCTTGAAGAATGAACCTTGACAAAATTATCCCCCCTTCTGTTATTTCAGGATTAGTGGGATTCTTTGCACTACTGACAGGGCCATAAATGTCTGGGCCCTGAGGGCACTCCCAGCCCTGACTGTCCCTGCCCACCCACCTTCCCTTGGCACGCTGGCCCACAGGGAGCCCCACTGCACCGTGACTGTAAAGTGAGGCTGTACAGAGCTAGTCTGAAACAAAACAATTTTCATACTCAGAGGAGAACCGAGCAAGTGCAGAAAAATCTGGCTACCATTTGCGCACTGATTTCTTGGTGACCTATGATAGTATTGATTATAACTTTTAAATCCCTAAGTAGCCTGAAGTTGTTGTATCAGAATGATTGCTTCACTTGCTGTGTTCTCCTTCAATAGCTGCAATCAGCACAGACTTTCAAATGAAATCCTCTTCATTATAAAAGACAAAGAGGAGGGAATAGGGAAACAGATATTCTTGGCTACAGCTCCAAGACCGGGATTTTCTCCTTAATTTGATCTGAAAACAGCTCAAACTAGTATAGTTCAAGAAAAAAGTCACCTTTTGAGGGATTCTTTTAAGAAATCAGCAGTGCTCTTCCTTGATGAAGAGAATTACAAGCTGTTTTAATATATTTGCACAGAATCAATTTCATACTGCTTAATTTTTTGGATTAAACTTATTTGTATTTACTGGATGATTGATTACATAAGAATGCCTAACAACTGTGTTAAGCAGTTATTGTATTTTTCATATAAATAACACCAGACAATTATAACTCTACTTTTAGCAGGTTTTATACATTGATATTGGGTTATAATAATGAGAACATTAATGACTTGTTGACAGCAATTCCTTTTTGGAACATCTAGTATGTTTTATTTATAAACTAGCTTCTGTAGGCACAATTACAGGATGTTTGTTTCATTTAAAAATACAGTTCTAATTCATTTTATGAGTTCATGGCTGCTCTCTGTGCCTATATGAAGACAACTACATTAATACTTCTGGTCATAGTAGAGGGGGACCACAAGGCTCATTTTAGCCTTGACAGTCTGTGTATCAGAAGGCTATCATTCTTCAGGCACAACTTTCTCCTTTATGTAGGTTTTTCTGCCTCTTTCCATAAAAAGATCATCTGTAATTACCTATAGTGTGGTGAGAAAGGGCTGCAGTGCTGTTTTATCACTCCTGAGTTAAATCAGTCAGATAAAAAGGCATCCTATAAAATTTCATCATAGTTTATCACTGGGTGCTGGGAAAAAATCATGACTCATGCATTATGTATGCATCATTACTTCAGTTGTTTAAACAGTTAACTGTCACTGTGTAAACAGCATTTATATCTGAATCTTAGCCATAAACCTGTCCCAAAAATTTGAACAGATGAAAAAATTATTTTATTTCCATTAAAGAATAGTGACCAAGTATGGAAATTATTATGAACCATCTAGAAATACAGCATAATGACTGTGTAGCCTAAGCATCCTCCTCACTCAGCTGAGATGATATAAGTACAATGAGAAACTGTCTCAAAAAACTGTAATTTTTTTTATTATTCAAAAGACTTAAAAGTATCCTAAATATCCCAAAAAGTACAAAGAAAAAAAGAAAACCTTGACACTAAGAAAAAGTTATTTAAAAATTTATTTAGGAACCAAAAACAGGGATTTAGAAGAGGATATCTCAATGTAAACCTACTGTGCAATAGGCTAAAAGATATATGGAGAGAAGTTTAAGGAGACATTTTAGAAAACTTGCTGAAATCCTCTGAATGCTCAGAAAACAAGCAAAAGCTGAATTATTCAGAAAGATTCCAGTTACATTCCGCAGTATTTTAATTAAAAAACAAGGGCATTAATACTGTTTTTTGGTAGCACCAAGAGGATTTACCAAAATGTCTCCTGCTTAGCAAATATTTGAAATTCTGAAGTAGTTTTTGATTTCTAAAGTAGTTCAGGGATAAATTCAGAGAAATATAGGATTCCAATCTCAAGGATTGGATGCAGAGATACACAAATAAAGATTTCAGAGAACAGTATGAACTAATTATGGATCTAGCATTAATTTTTAATATTATATACTGCCATCTCAGTAAAGTTTACCTTCCCAATATTTATTTATTTACTAAGTATATCTATTTGCAGACCAAGATGACTTTTCAGGTTTTTTTCATATTTACTCACTTATGTCATCACTTGAAGTAGTCTTTGGTAATATATGGTACTAAGAAGTACCTTTAAGATGTTCACAACCCGTGTAACCTGTTATGCTTGGTTTGGTTTTTTTATTTCAAAAAAGGCTGTCAGAGTTACATTTGTGGGACAATGAAACAGAGAGAAAAACACGTGCTTTAAAGAAAATACACCTCCTGAAAACAAGCCAGAAAGGAGAAAAAACTGAAAAAAGTAAAGCAAATCATACACAAGGAAGATGTGGGGAAATAACATGACAGCATATAGGAAATAATACAGCCTTTTCCTCAAAGAAGCAGTATATTAAACATTAGTACGGATGGCAGCAGAGTTCCTAAATAATCACAATCTACTTCACGGTGGTGTTGTCTTTGTAAAGACTGCACATATTTGTACCTGCCATGCTACTCTGTTTTTAGAATAAACTACCAAACAAGTCAAACACATCTGGTACTAAAACAATTCAAAGATCAATACATGTTAAACAGAAATCTTAGAAATTAGCTGTATATAACAGCTTAAAAAATATGCATCGGTGAAAGAATATTTCAAAATCAAAGCGTGAACTTTTGAAGAAAGCAGCTCCAGTCAACCCTAATATAAAGAAGGGTCGGTCAAGTTATACATCTTTCCTCATGTAATTAATTAAACTTTTTACAAACTTCTGGCTTTACCTTTAAATTAAGCATCTGTGTGATTACACTCTTTAGGCACTGGGTTTGTTCTCGTTTGAGTATATTGCACCCTACTACACAGACTGGTCACTTCAGGTTTTATTTTTTATTATTTGGTATATTGTAGTTTTCATCAGAGAAATTAATTGCCAATTCATGGAAGGAAGTAGCTATGTGAAAAAAAGTCTCAAGCTTGGTATATAACATGAAGTATAACATGAAAAGAAGGGAAGAGGTATATGAATGTCCCCTAATGTATATGCCCTGCAACTAAAGGAAGCACATTGTCTTCTTTAGATCTTCTAGTACTAAAAGAAATAAAAGCTATACTGGACTAAAATGAATGCTACCATGATTTACAGTACTACATTTATACACACAGTTACTGTGTTTGGCCAAGAAAAAGGAAAGATAAAAAGTCATATTCTTATTTGAATATGTTAATTACATGCTCATTATATGTTCCCCTGAAATCATTCTGTAATTTGGAAAATGCTAGGCTTAGTGCAGAATTTTTGTGTCTAGATTATGGGATGTGAAAGGGAAAGAGGTAAAACACATTAGATCATTTCCTACACTTTTTTTCCCACCACTGTGCTGATAGCTGCAAAACCATTCACCTCCTGCTGTATATAGCAGAAGACTGCTGGGGCTGCTAAAACTTGCACTAGCTATTAAAAATACAAAAGGGTAAATATGGATGCAAGGGATTACTGATTTGCTGAATATATTTTGCTAACATTATTCTGTATAACCGCCCCACCTTGTTGTGTACTTAAAGAACTCTTCTTTGTTTGGAGAGGCTTATGCTGTATTCTGCCTTTAGAGAAGTACAAATAAGGCATTTAATGTTTGTTGGACAAATCTTTATAGATATGCTTTTCAAATAGACATCACAAATATTAAAAGGTATCTAGAAATTTTCCTAAGTAGTTCAAAAACAGTAATTAATGCCCAGGATTAAATATCATATAATAGCTTACATAAAAATTTTAATTTAATTGCATATATAATGCACATTCTCAAACTAACTCCACTGTGATTTCTACTCTGAAATTTATAGCTTAAAAAATATTCTTCATATCTACTTGACTGGACAGTGAAAAATGCAAAAAATTGTAAATTAGTTCAATAATTTTTTTTAAAACTAAAAAGTAATGGCAACCTTTACAAGATTACAAGAAGATTTCTAACTGCTATAAAGAGGTGCGCATTAGTATTAAATGAAGATACAGCTACTAGAGTAAGACAACTGGACTGGAGAAACAAAGAATCAGTTAACATATACTCACATTCTTTTCCCTTAACATCCATTTCAGTTAAAACACTTCCATTTTTATTTTTATTTTTTGATACTTACTTTGAACTCCATGGGAGCGAACTATTTTCCAGGTTTCTGAGGCTGCCTCTTTTACATCCACTTGGTAATGATGAATGGGCACACCTCCATGTGAATCTGGCTTATTGAATGAAACTTTGGCAGTGGTTTGTGACAACTCTAAAACTCGTACTCCATAAGGATTTGATGGCACATCTAAAAAAGTACAAATATCAATTTAGTAATCAGCAGTAACTAGACAGACGTAACACTGGATAATCCACCCCAAAAAGTCTCCATAGCATCTTGAAGGGAGAAAAAATAAATATTCAATATGCTGTAATAATGTTTGCATTAGATAAATAACTTAAGCTTTCTAAGAGCTTACAGAGCTGTAAGAAAACCAAACTTATTTTCTCTATGCTAAATTATGTAAAAACATTTTCCATTTCTGCCTTTCTTCTATAATATGATGGTTTTTAACCGCTAATTTCATCATAGGCAAATGTAGGAGTTTAGATTGTGTACTGTATAACTATGCAAAAGAAAACAACAAACTTTAAATGAAATTTAACAAGAGGAACAGTTATGGCTAAATAAATAATTCAGAATCCTTCTAAATGAAATGATGAAAAAAACCCTATAGAAATAATTTGGCTGGGGTTTTTTTGGTTTTTTTTTATTTTGTTGTTTTTTTTTGTTTTGTTTTGTTCTGTTTTTGTTTGTTTTGAAAGACTGGATTCCAAACTCCTAGAAAGGAAAAATAATAGGAGGTTTCTAATTTCTTTTCAGTTTAAGAAATGCATACAGTCTGGGGAGCAAGAGGCTGGAGAGCAGCCCTGCGGACAGGGACCTGGGGGTTCTGGTTGACTGCAAGTTGAACATGAGCCAGCAGTGTGCCCTGGCAGCCAGGAGGGCCAACCGAGTCCTGGGGTGCATCAAGCATGGCATAGCTAGCCAGTCGTGGGATGTGATTGTCCCACTTTACTCTGCACTGGTGCAGCCCCATCTTGAGTACTGTGTGCCGTTCTGGGCGCCACAGTACAAAAAAGATATAAAGCTCCTGGAGAGTGTCCAGAAGAGGACCACGAGGTTGGTGAAGGGTTTAGAGGGGATGCCATATGAGGAGTGGCTAAAGGCACTTGGACTGTTCAGCCTGGAGAAGAGGAGACTGAGGGGAAACCTCATTGCAGCTTATTGCTTCCTCACTAGGGAAGAAGGAGGAGTAGGTGCTGACCTCTTCTATCTGGTGACCAATGATAGGACCCGAGGGAATGGTAGGAAGATGTGCAGCGGGAGGTTTAGGTTGGACATTAGGGAGACATTCTTCACCCATAGGGTGGTGGAGCACTGGAATAGGCTCCCCAGGGAAGCAGTAATGGCACCGAGCCTGACAATATTCAAGAAACACTTGGACAACGCCCTCAGGGACATGGTGTGAACCTTGGGGTTGTCCTGTTCTGGGGCAGGAGTTGGACTTGGTGATCCAAGCTGTCCGAGGAGGTGGTTGAGCCACCATCCCTGCATACATCTAAAAGACCGATGTGGTGCCAGGGTACAAGGGTCAGTGGTGGGTGCAGCAGAGTTAGGGTGGTGGTTGGACTTGATGATCTTGAAGGTCTTTTCCAACCAGACTGATGATACCATGATGCTATGATGATACTATGATACTATGAAATAATTTGAAATAATTTGCAGAATAGGTTGAAAGAAACATTTTCTCTGAAATCAAAAGCAGGTGCATATCTTTCAAAGCAGAAAAGAACTATGAAAATAAAGCAGGTGTCTGAGGGTGTTGAGAAGCTAGATATGAAACAAAAGCAAAAAATTACCCTTGGGATCAGTACATCTTTAAAACTAGTAACACAGCACTTTCACAAAGTATGACTAAACTAGCACAAAGAAGACAAAAGTCTAACTTTTTTACTTGTCCTATATTTTAAAGTGTTATAATTCAAAAGAGGAAAAAAATAAATTGAAAATATTAGGAAGAATTTTAATTCAATGGACAGAATGCCATGGATTTGAAACACCATTAACATTTTCTGTTCTGATACATCTGACAATTATTTGAATATCTGCTTATAGTTTTGACATTGCTTTCATCAACATGGTATGGAAGATATTTTTATAAGTACATGCAAGAATTTGAGGCAAAGCTATTTAGTGCATATTGAACTATTTACATAAAATATAGTCTTTATTCAAGGACACTAAGACAGTTGGGAATAAAAAGATAATCAATCTGAGCTTTGCCTAGTATTATTAGTACTTGAATGAAAATGAGCCAAAAGTGTCTGTAAAAATTCTCAGGAAAAGGGCATCTGCCAGAGCTTCTCTAAAGGAGCTGATTTGTATAACCTTTTAATAAGCAGGCACTTATATTTTCCCAGGAAAATTCCATGACAGTTGTCAGAATTGAGTGTCTTAAAGCTGGTATCACATCTCTGTGAATTCTTAAAGTTAACATTTCTGAATATAGTCCTCCTTAATCCTCCAGTGCTTGGTGGTCATTGGGTTAAAACCAGCATAGATTTATATACATGGACTAACAATGGTAATACATTTTACTCAAAGACAAAATTATATGATTTCATCATGTTAAAATTAGAACAGAATGCAAAACTCAGCTTGAGGGAATCTAGCACTCAAATCCTTTCTTACTCCAAGAAATATTTCATGAGGATATGGAAAGTTGCAGGGAATTTTCACCTTTTTTGGTGAAGCTGTATTACTCTGCAGAAAGGAATGCAAGATTCATGGTCAAACACAACATGACTAAATGTAATAAGTATGCTATGCATCCAGGAGAACACAGACCTGGGTTTTGAATAATTTTCTAAATTTTTCAAAAAGTTGGGTTTGGGGTTTTTTTTATAAAAAAAGAAAACCTTATTAAAAACCATACAGGTTTTTGAAGTGAGCACACCGAAGAAAAATTATTTAAATTAGTTTCTTGCTAAGTAAATATCGATTTCAAAATCAGAGAAGGATGAGTATTAGAACCAGCTTGTGACCTGTCTCCTCCAGATTCGCATTACAGCTGCGAGCAATACATTTTATTTCCCCCCAGATAGTTACAGTACCTTAAGCACCATTCTGTGTACAGATTCTTTCTCTCCCCAGCTTAAAGCAACCCAGGATAGCCAAAGTAAAGCACCATGGCACTGTATGAATTATGTGGATACCAATCACTTGGGAAGATGAATATAGCTCTACAGTACTGAAAATTAATATGCTTTGGATTTAATTGCTAGCAAAAAGCTGCTGTGGATAACTAAAATATTGTATTCCTTTTCTGTTATTAAGAGTACAAAATGAAACAAAAAATTTTGTTTAAGGTTGAATGAATATTTAATTTCACTCAGGCTATTTATATGTTAGTTTTTTTATCCTGTTTTTATAAGGCAATTCACTGTTACTTCAGTTTGGATCAAAACAATTACTCAGTTAATGACGTGAAACAAAAACATGTTATTTATATATCCTCTATGTTCTTGACTTTCAAAATGTTAAGACCTCTTTTCCTTGTGTGTTTATGTTTGAGTATGATTAACTATAATAAACATGGCATAGGGAAGAGGACATCCTTCAGGAAGAACCTTATGTTCTTTACTGCAGACTCAAGTATAATTTCTGCCAAATGAAGATACGATTCCATTTGGCAACAAGCATAAAATGAAGCTCCTGTGAAAACTCAGTAAAATATTTTGCATAAGTAGCACAATGCAATATGTTTAAACTCATAGAAGAGTAAAATACATCCACAGCTCTCTTTTAAATGCACATTCCACAAACCAAGCAACCCACACATGTAGGTAACTTCCATGCAGTTTTGAGAGTTGAACTGCATCAGTTCTAAAGAAAAGAGTGAATCACTTGAAGACAACACAACAGGAGACACATTCCTAGTCAAAATTAAGAAACAAACACTAGCAATTTCATTAAGATAGAATAAAATACCTACTATCTCTTTCTGATTAGGCAAACCAATAACTTTTTCCCCAAATAATATAATTAGAGGCATAATGAATGGAATCTAATTCTGTAGTTCTCTAATGAGTATGCATTTGATCATACAAGGTAAACAGCACTATGGTCCTGATCTAGCTAAACATTCCAGCATTTGAGCTGTCCCCTGTCAGCTGAAATATTTGGAGCATTGGCGTGGTTTTTCTTGTGTTAGAATTGCAAGGATTTTGGCTCAATGTTTAGAAGGTGTGAAGAATAATTTGTGAAGTGTATTCTGAAGTCTTCATCTGGCAGGATAGAACTGTGGATGCTTCTTGTTCTTTTTCCTTTGAAAACCAGCTGATCAAATAAATCTTAGAGGAGTTTAGCTATGGGCATTGATTACTCTTTCATATACTGTTACAGATATAAGTTGCAGGTCTATATAATAGACAAAGTATGGGATTTCTTTTCTATGATGTAAAGAACACTTAGTGATAGCACAGATTCTGATACACGTTCTTAGATGTTCCACTGCTATCTTTGTTGTTGCTATACTGCTGTCAAAACTTGGGATAATTTACCAAAAGTTAAACTTTTAAATTAAAATAGTCATTAAAAAAAGAAGTGTCAGACATTTAGTCAACTTCATCTTCTTTCCACAGTGTCTACTCCTCTTTTCAGCATGTGATTGTATTAAAGTTTGATGTTAAAGAATTACTTAAAAAAATATTATCCCAAAATTAATACTCTAAAATTGCACTTGATGCATTTTGTACTCAGCGCCGAAAGCTGGTTAACACAAACGAACTTTGTGATACATTGGCCTAAATTAAGCAGTGTTGGTTTGATTCTAGAAACATTATTGCAGATGATAAAGAAGCATGCACAGAATTTTAAGTACAGATTTATATCCACTGATACATAAATCCTCTTTCAAGTCTCCTACTACTATTACCCAAATTGTTCAATAACTGACCACCATTTATCAGTGAGGCTTTTCTTTCCAAGCTATTTTTTTGATAGTTTTATGGAAAAAAAATATTTTTTCTTCTGAGAGTTTAGCAGTCTTAGTGTAAATGGAGAAAAGAAAGTGATGGTGTGAGAGTAGGTAATGGGGTCAGAGATTTATCTTCCATTATCTCTTGTGTCCTATCTTCTCAATGTGTTCCCGGTGCAGTTCAGCAGCTTTTCCTGTCTTTGTATTTGTGGCATATATACTGACTGAAAGTAACTTACGTCTAAACACGGTATGTGAGGTAGTGCCAGGACCATAGCAGGGAAAGAAATGGGGCTACAAAGTGGACCTTTGAAGTCAAAGATCTATGTGAAATAGTTCATGCTTGTACATCCATAGAATGGAGATAAATTTCAGAATTAAATCTACAGGTTAGGCTCAGTTTTGCCTTGATGTCCTTGCTTGGAGAAAACTGCAATAGATTTCTTTTACCAAATCACTGGAAGTTCTGGAAAAATAACAAATTAATTAGGAAACAGGACCACAGCTAGCAAATAAATACAAAAATATTAAATGAAAATAAGATATGTGCTTACAAAGCAGAACACTGTTGTCATGTTGACAGTTTCATTTACGCTTATTGAAAATATATTGCTGCTTGGTTTTTTAGTAAAAATTGTTTAGCTGATGATGCTCAAGATGAGGATAGCTAGTTTAAGGGCAGAGAACTAGATTTTAGATCTGCCTGTATTTTTGTGGAGGTAAATGGGATTTTGGCAGCAGTAACAATTTCTTGGAACAGAACAGAATTATTATCTTATTTATTTTATTATTCTCCAGGGAAAATTAAGTCCCACTTCCTTGATTTTATTTTCCTGTGTGAAGACAAATATTTGGAGAAAACAACAAAAAAAACCCCTATCTATTAACCAGCACCAAAGGGTCAGCACCAAAAACCCAGATTAGTATACTGTTACATTTGAGGTTTTAGTCCTTGCCAGTTATTGATCAACCTTATAATATTCTGAGCATGACTTGATTCTGTAAAGCAGGTTACAAGATCTAATTTCTGTGAATCTCAGTTATTGTCTTTCCCATGTCTTCATCTGCTTTTGCTGTCATTATTCCCCATCTGCAGTGATTTTCTGTGTATACAGGATGCTCAAAATATACTAAATTAAATAAAGTGGCATGAGAATTCTCAGCATCTAATGACATCACAGAATGTATTTTAATTTTACTTTTTCATTTCCTGTAATACTGCTGTAGGGAGGAAAAAGATACAGTAACTTTCATTTATCTAAGTATTCTTACATGTCACCACTTCTAAATGCTGTAAAATAACCGTAACGTTCTGTAGTATACTGTGCAAAACACATAATAGGGATGATTTGGCAAGACAAGTTTGAAGTTCATCATCAGAGTTGTATGATACAGCTTATTTGTAAACTATGTTCACTGCCTGCTGGTATGGTTTCTGCCAGCAATTCATACTGTTAACACTTGGTCACTGTAAGTCTCTGTGCTGATGTGCAGTTCTTAGCATGCTGTGGTGAGATCAGAATCTCAACTTTCATAAAAAATGCAAGTATCCTTCTAGGTGCAAAGACTGATAGTAAGAAAGAGGCAAAAAGGCTCAGACTACTTCCCTGAACTGTAATCCCTTTGCCATTCCACAATAGAAGAAAGAAGGGGAAAGCGAAATCTAGGATGAGTAAGGACATGAGAGCCTTGGAAGTGAATAATGGTTTATTTTTTAGTGGCTCTGGATTCAGTCCAGCTGTACACTACTATGTATAAAATACAGGTTAATTTTTAAAGAAAAAAAAATTACTCAAAAAATCCAGTTTAGCTTTCCCTGACACAACCTTAGCATGTATCATTTTAAGATTAATTATCTATTACAACATAGTCCTAGACTACTGATGGCCATATGATTTTCTATTTATCTACAGAAAAACATTTAAAATAATGAAACTGAGATCTCGACAAAAAGGAAAAATGCTTTGCTAGTTAATACCATCTCCCTGAATGCTGATATTTCACACAAATTATGACTAAGTTAGATCAAGAAACGAAAAAGACTGTGCTTATTTTCAAATTCTACATGTCACTCACAGAGCAATTTAAATTCTTAAGCAATAGAAAAGGAGCATGTCGACCATGTGGTAATTTTAAGAGCTGATTACCACAAGTCAGGTGGGTGAGCACATCTGATTAAGCTTTCAAAAAACACGGAAGTTTCTCAGCATTTACCAGTAATGGCCACCACCTTAAATGTGAAACCTCCAATAGGCTGCAGTTCTTCAACCATTTTGAAAGGTTTAAATGCAAATGTCTGGAATTCAGGCTGATTCAGAAATTCTGTATAATTTGAGTGAACAGGCAGTTTTCCTGTCATACAAAAGCGTATGATTGCAATTTAATCTAAATGCTGAAATATATATTTTTCTATAATGAATAACCGATTTTGTAAGGAGGACAACAGAAATAAAGATAAGGGGATTGTGACAGCATTACCACTTTTTAACTAGCAGTAAATTAATAAATAAATAAAAGTTTGATTTTGCTAAAAAACAGCAAAGCAGAAAAATGGATTAAAATATGAAGTGACAAGTCATATCTGCAGAACTTGAAGAGAAACTACTCAGCAAAATTATCATTATTTGTAAAATTTACCCTAGAAGCACACTTTGCTTACAGAGCCGTAGGGAAAGTATGCTATGCTCCAGAATTAGCTGTTACGATCCATGTATTGAAATACATTAAAAATATTATAGGTTTTAATGTGGAAAATATAAATAATTAGGGCTTCCTAATCTACTGAAGTAAAGCAACAGAAGTAGGAAATCTAAGAAAGCTGCATTTGACATGTTATACCTGTACTATGATGGTTTTATCCTCCATGTCTGTAGTTGTTTTTCATTTCCAGCTGATGCTGTTTAAGTGCAAAACTTGTAACAGTGACCTACATTTGCTATTTGCTGTGTTTTCTCCCACAAAAAGTCCATTTAGATGCAAATGGTAAAAACGTTAATCTTTCAGGATTCTGAATATTATGTGTTACACTATTGTAAGTAATGCCTAGCATAATGGAGCCCTGACACCACCAAACCCAGTGTTTCCAGTGCCACATAAATATTAAACTACAAATGGCTTATGTTAAGGATACTTACTCATTATTAATATTACCACAACATTTGAGCTTGTTCTTTTTTCTGCATTTCATACCATTATATAGAATGTTCATATATAGCTCATGCTTTACATAAAAACATCCCATAATACTTCCTTAATTATAAATTCACCAAATGCACTGTGATTTACCTTCTATCTCAAATAAACATATATTAATATTTAAGTGTTCATCAAGTTTTCTCAAGAATCAACTGAAAAATGTTAAGCAAACTGTTGCAAAAGTAGAGAATAATAAGCTGCCTGAAAACCTGGTGTCAGTCACTTCTCTGATCTGGTTGTATTATAAAGCTAAAACAGGATTACAGCTTGTATGGACTTACTTGCTCTCACTTGCATTTCAAGGGGCTTTCCTGTGAGAATTTGATGAAATACAATGCATAATCAAACTATCATGTTCCTTTTCAATTAAAAATGAAAATTACTTTGTGTTAAAATTAATAAATTATTTACAAAAGAAGGAGAGAAATACGTAGCTTAAAACTATCACCATGCCATATTGTCCTGGTTTTGGCTGGGACAGAGCAAATTTCCTTCTTAGTAGCTAGAATAGTGTTGTGTTTTGGTTTTAGTATGGGATTTGGTATAAGAACAGTGTGAGTGTTGATAATATACTGATGGTTTTAGATGTTGGTGAGAAATCAAGAACTTTTCAGCTTCCCATGTTTTGCTAGTGTGTGGATACACAAGAAGCTGGGAGGGAGCGCAGTCAGAACAGCTGACCCCAACTGACCAAAGAGATGTTCCATACCGTATGACATCACATTCAGCATTTAAAGCTGGAGGAAGAATAAGAAGGAAGTGGAGGGGACACAAGCATTAGGAGTGATGGCTTTTGTCTTCCCAAGTAACTGTTAGATGTGATGGAGCCCTGCTGTCCTGGGGATGGCTGAACACCTGCATACCCATGCAAAGTAGTGAATGAATTCCTTGTTTTGCTTTGCTTGTGTGCGCACCTTTTGCTTTGGTTATTAAGCTGTCTTTATCTCAACGCACAATTTTTCTCACTTTTAGCCTTCCATTTCTCCTTCCATCCTGTTAGGAGAGAATGAGTGAACAGCTGCATGGTGCTTAGTTACTGGCTGGGGTTAAACCATGACAAGTTTCATAGACTCAGAATTGTTTTGGTTCCAACTATTAACCTGCCAACTCCATCGCTAAAATAGATCCTAAGCACCATGTCTACATGTCTTTTAAATACGTCCAGGCATGGTGACTCCACCACTTGCTTGGGCAGCCTGTTGCAGTGCCTGATAACCCTTTCAGTGAAGAATTTTTTCCTAATATCCAACCTAAAACTCTCTTGGCACAACTTGAGGCCATTTCCTCATCCTATCACTTGTTACTTAGGAGAAGAGACTGACCCCCACATTGCTACAATTTCTTTTCAGGTAGTTGGAGAGAGTGATGATAAGCTCTCCCTGAGCCTCCTTTGCTCATGCATTGTGATGGGATACTGTCCCAAAGAGTATCTGCTGAGATGCTCTCATATATATATACTTCTTAATGAAAGAAGAGTACACAGCAATAACCACAACCTGTGCTCCTCTGTTTTCATTGGCACAATTGTTCTATATTCTCATCTTTTTCTGTTCCAAGAGGTAAGACACTCCAGGGATGCAAGCAGGGATGTCCCCTTTCCTATAACTTACATTTATAGCTTTAAGAAAGACTTTTATTAGCAATTCTTTGGTTTTTGAGAGAAACTGAGAAATTATCCTAGCAGCTTTCACATGATCCTTGTCCTACCTCCCCTTTCCAGTGAAGCCTCACATGTAAGAAATCTTAAGAGATGATACTCCAGAGACAAGTGTAGTGCCTAGAGCAGCAGGACAGGTAGAACCAGTGCTGCTGTCAAATCAACGGATGCACGTGTTGCCCCAAAGAGAAAGCATGCTAAAATCAGAGGGTTATGTTCATTACTTTTTTTTCTTTCTTAATAAACAACTGATTTCTATAACACCTGAGACATCAAAAGAAAACAATTATCCTATTGAGCAAAATTATAAAAATTAAACCACTAGGCTGGGTAAGAGAGCCTCCCTGTCACCGGATGTGTGCTTTCCGGATAAACAAACAACAAAATAAAACAAAACAAAATATTTAACTAAAAGTTATAGCAGAAACATTCAAGATAATAAAATATATGCAAGTCTTATTTAATTAAAAAAAAAATAAATTACACAAGATCTCATTTCTACCTCTCTTCAATATGTGTCTGCAAGTCTGGCAGTATGGTATGACCTGAAAGTTACTTGATGTAAAAGGTGCATAACAATGCTCACAAGGGGTGTATAGCTTTCAGTATAGCTGCAACTTTGGTACTGTAAACTGTATTATAATTTCATAGGCATAATTAAAGCTGGAACAATTTGCATCATCTAAGTATGTAGATCCAAATATCCTCCAATGAGGAAGACCTCAAAGCTTGTTGAACATGCATTAGTCCATTTCACAAGAAAATATAACAGAAATAAATGTTAAGAAACTCTAATTTATTCTGAGTTAATAGTTATTTCTGCCAAAGAACAAACATAGAGTCATAATTTTATATATGCCTAAGCAACAATAGATGGACCTAAAAATATTCAGAAATTCTGTAAGAATTGGTTGTAGAACACCTCAGAGCTTAAATTAATCAAATCTAGCACTCTGTGTCAAATTCTGCTTTTAAATAACTAGAAGTGCCAATGAAAGTAAAAATTCTTCGCTGAAGTATTTCAGTCTCTTGTCATCCTTGGTTTAACAAGAAAATACCAGTGAGAAAAAGTAAGATTTCTTAATTCTTTCTTATTTTTACTGCTTGCAAATTGTATGTCTCTCCACTGAAATAACGAAATACAGAGTTAGACATGTAGGATGTAATAAGGGCAAAATAAAAAAAGTTTCAATTAACTGCAAATATTCCACTGGAATTAAAATAAACAGATAAGAGTTTGTCTGAGCTTAGTTTGGATTAAAATAGAAAAAATATTTAAAGAAAAGGAAATAGCATTTTAACTTACCAGCTTGACCAAGTGTATACTCCTGATATCTTGTTCCTATTCTGTTTGTGGCTGTACAATTATACCGTCCAAAATCACTGTCAGATGTGGGAGCAATCTTTAAATTGAATATAGTTTGTAAATATTAGTTTCTAATCAAAGTTCTTTCACAAATCAGAAATGCAAATAGGTTCTCCTTAAACAGTATGCAGGTGCGTTCTTACTTCAGCTTATCTAGTGTATTCTTCAAATACAGATCAAATACACCTTTTTCATGTCAGACTCACCCTTCTCAAATTCAAATGAGTAAATCAAATAATGGAAAAAGTTGACGTTATTTACTTTTAAAATTTCACTTTTAAACAAGAAAAAAGTCACTTTTTTTTACACTCTTTGCACAAACTGATACTTGGACTGAAATAATGAAAGGTCTGAAAATGGCTGATTCCTATAGATGATGCAAGAATCATATTTTACTTTTTATTGTTTGCAAGATTCACAATGCACCAGACATACAGAGGGGTAAAAAAAAGACTTAAGGATGTGGCTCAACTGTAAATTCAGGTGAATAAGGGCTCAAGACAGAACAGACAATAGATACCACAAGGAGCTAATGCCTTATTGGAATTCTGCTCACCTGACCAACTGTTCAGGTGACAGTAGAATGGAAAAGTACTTAGAGAACCACAGACTTTAAAGCATTAGGCTTTAATTAAAATTTAAAAAAATCCCTAAAGATGACCTTCAAATAGGAGTAAGACTGTGTCTCTTTAAATGTGTAACCTCTACTACCAGAAATGAGGTTATTTGTTTGGACTTTAGGAAAAAAACCTTTTTTTTTTTTAATGCACTGTGTACCTCTTGCTTGGGATCTGAAGTAGGTCCCCCACTCTGATTAGCTCTATAGCTCTTCAAGCTTTTTTCCCATGGCAACTGAGAAGCTCATGCTCAGACATAAAAACTGAGAAAACTGTCTTCTTCCATACTTATGGAGGAAGACAGCATATCATCCCTGTAACAGGTGAGATCAGCACTGGAGACTCTGGTGACACATTTCTGTGAAATGATTAAGAACCATGATTTGCTATTCAATATTGCTGAGTTGTTCACTGTTTAGTCAATTTAATAAAGTATATGGATAATTAAGGTTCACTCTCTGCCTTCTACCTTTCTTCGGTTTTGTTCTTACATTTACCTTTTAGATAACAGAAGGCAGCTTATTTCTTATTTTTCCAATGCCTACATGAAGAAACAGTTGTTACCAAAGCTAACTGAAGTTTATTATCACTTTACCTTTTGCTTTGCTCTTGCCTGAAGCTACACAAATATTTTGTATATACCAAGCATCTACCAGGTAGTCACTGTAATTTTTAGTAATAACCTGATGGGTTAGTTTTATATTAATGTATGTCTTTATTTACTTGCAAGAAATGCAAGTTACATTTTTGTTCACTGCAGATAGAAAACCAAGCAGAAGCAATGCAAATGAGTTTTATTTTCTAACTGCTCACAGGAAATGTAGAGATAAATAAATTAATAAATACTATTTTTTTTTAAAGAGCTTTACTTATTAAATTATAAGTATTATATTTAAATGCACTCTATAGCACTCGCAATGGTGCCTAGCTAGGGAAGAAATTCATTAATGTCATCATGTTGGTTTCCATTCTAAGCCTTACCTCTAGAATGAGCTTTCTTCCTGTACTGTAGGTCTTCAGATGTGTTGTATTTTTTACTGGTAAAACTAATTTTCCTCTTCTCCACTGAACTGAGGCAAGTGGATTTGCTAGCACTTCACAACTTATATTGATGGGATTGCCTTCCCAAGAGTAATACATGGTTTGATTTGACACAAATGTTGGAGCATCTGGAAAAAGGAAGTATTGCACAAATATATTAACTCTTTTAGTAAAACAAGCTGTATACGCCTGTCCAAGCATTCACGTTTACATGGAAAGTTCAATTGATTGCTGTATCAATTTATTATGAAAATAGCAGTATTCAGCTTTCAGTTTCTTGAGCCTCTATTTTGGTAGCTTTTTCTTCTACTGAAACTATTTGAGCTGGAATTCTCAGGAAGAGAGTATCTGTTAATTATATTAGCATTAAGCAACATCAGACCCTTGAAAGACATTCTCTCAGAAATTGCAAAGAATGTTTCTTCCTGAGGATGAGAAAATTCTTCAGCCAGACCCTTGTATGACAAAGGGAGGTGATCTATGAGATATATATATATATATATATATATATATGTAACCTGTGCATTTTCTGATTTTATAGTGTCTTCTTTTGCTATGGAGAAATTACACTCATTCTCTTAAATTTCATAGATGTGTAAGAGTTTCAAAAATGTCTCACTGGAATGATCTTATACTCTACGAATTCTTTCTAAAGAGAGATGTTTAGTTGTGTGAATAAACCTAGAAGAAAAATAATAGTAATATCCAAAAAGTTGCAATTTATTCTACCTACCTGAGAAAAAAAAATGTATTGCTACACTATTTAGAATAATCTTTATACCAGTTCCTTATGAAATTATCAAGCTACAGACAAGCAAAAAAATATCTTCCTTAAAAAGCTGCCTTTAAGAGGCTATATTAAACATATAACCAAACACTGATTCTGACAGAAGAAATCACTGGTTTGCAAACCATGATTTTCAGCTCACAATGCCAGTAGTGACAAGAATTATCTGTTATACTCACTGTTGCTCTGGATAGCAGAAACAGTTTAATGGTGTCAGAGAGGGAGTAGCTTTTTCCCCCCTCTTCTACTTATGTCTTGGGTAAATAATATTTTTGTCTATCAAATATTTATTTGAATTTTTAAAATATTCAATCCCCCTCATTATATTAAGATTATAAAGAGAATATTATTTATATTACTGAAAGTAAAGTCTCTAGAACTTTAATTTCAACAGAGAATTATCAGTTACAGCTGGTGTCACAGAATCTCTCTTGATATTTAAAATATATATGTACATATATTTCTTTTGATAAATAGCTCCTAAATGTTTCTACATGTGTCTCTGGAAATTCTATGTTAGTCTTCTCACAAATAGTTTAACTTTAGGCTAGAAAATGGCTACCAGGTTTATCAGAGATCAGAATTGACCACATCTAACTAAGTAGTAAAATTTAGCTTCAGGAATGGTTTAAAAACACTTTCTTGTTTCTGAAGTGCACATTTGCAACTTCTTTCTGCATTTGTCCTTGTAAAAAAGCCTAACTTTTTGGCAACATTATGCTGCTGCTGCTGTATGCATGCATACAAGCTTTGACTGAAAAGAAGTGGTGAGTTTTGGACTGCCATCTACACATGACTATAGATGCTAACAGTTCTAATATCATACAACACAAATAGGACTAACAATCCATCAATGAAGAGATATCCCAAAAATCAGCTACTCCTAAATGTGAAGCATTTCTAAAAAGAAAGAGTTTTACATTTTTCTTTTCAAAAAGCCTGGGTAAAAAGGTCCTGCAGCCATTTCCACAGCAGTTGAAAGCTCTAATATAGGAAAAAATGCGTGCTAATGGCTTGATTCAGACAAATTATGTCAGATGCTTTTTTATTTCCTAGTCAGGAACAGATTAAGATATCTGGATGATCTTTCACACAAAGAAAATAATTCTGGAAACAATTTTTTACAATACAAAGAAAAATATTTTACATTTCTTATAAAATAATGAGTTGGAAAGGAATAACTTCATTATAAAGAGGGGTTTTTTGTTTATGCTCTTCATCACTAACTAGTATGTTGTGCTTAAATAATTACAGAATTAGTATTTCTTAAACAGAAATACACAATGTATTTAATATAAAACAGCATGAAAAATTAAACCTTAAAGACCAGGGTTGAAAACATAAGGCTTACTATTTTATACGTCTATACAATCTGATACCTCCAGTTTTCTAGAATAATTAAGAAAAAAATTAAGTTAATAAACAGAATATTTATCAAGAAATTATATCAACCAAAAATTAAGTATAACCTAGAAGAAATTACATGGTGGACCTTCTCATATGTTAACATATATTAATGATACTTAAATGCAATATATGCACTATATAAAAAGAAAAAATCTTCCATGCAGATCAATGAGAAAGTTAGAACCATTAAAAAAATAATATGCTCTGTGTAGCTCCTCTGTAACTCAGCATTAATTTATGCCTGAGAAAAAAAATCAATTCAGGGTGTAAATGAACTGTTATTTTTAAGCTGTTGTACATAAATAATTACGAATTAAGACAACATACTGGCCTTCTAAAGAGCTAAATTCAGAACGAGAGGCTTGAATACAGATAGATTTTTAAAAAGCAACCCTGATGATATTAATTATATCTGAACCTTACGGTACTCTATCGAAATAAAAACAAACCAAGCCAAGCCAAACCAAACCAAAAAACCAAACCTGCAGAAAAGTGAAAAAGCTACTGTTCAGATTAGTTAGCATGGGCACGCAACAAATCATAGAATCATAGAATGGTTTGGATTGGAAGGGACCTTTAAAGATCTAGTTCCAATCCCCTTGCCATGGGTAGGGGCATATTCCACTAGACCTGATTTCTCAAAGCCCCATCCAGCCTGGCCTTGAACACTTCCGGGTTGGGGGCATCCACAGCTTATCTGAGCAATCTGTTCCACTCAACACTCACCTCAAAAACTTTCTTCCTTGTATCTAATCTGAAATGTCCCTCTTCCAGATTAAAGCTGTTTTCCCTTGTCCTATCACTACAGGCCCTGCTAAAAAGCCTCTCTCCATGTTTCTTATAAGCTCCCTTTACATATTGAAAGGCTCCAATAAAGTCTCCCTGGAGCCTTCACTCCTCCAGCCTGAACAACCTCTCAGCCTTTCTTCATAGGAGGGGTGTTCTGTCCCTCTGATTATTTTTATGGCCCTTCTTCGGATGCACTCCAACAGGTCCATGTCTTCCTTGTGCTGGGGACCCCAGAGCAGGACACAGCACTCCAGGTGAGGTCTCACAAAAGGTGAGAAGAGGAGCAGAATCACCTCCTTCAACCTGCTGGCCATGCTTATTTTCATGCAGCCCAGGATACATTTAAGTCATAAGCACTTTTATAAGCTTGAACAGTAAAATATGGAGTATTATTTTTGAGAGATGAGGCAATCCATATGAAAAAAATGACACGAAGGGACAAAGACTATATCACAAAGGTACAAAATTAAACATAAATATTCTAGAATTCTATTAGCAATTATAATTTTAGAATGCCATTTTAGAGTAGATAATGCTATGGTGATTGCATCAGCTAAACTCAAGCTGTTCATTTTCCCAAACAAGAAAGAAACTTGCAGGTCAGCACTCCAATTAGGGAAACAGGTTCTGGATGACCTGCATAAGGACATTATGTAAGAGAAGCAAACTCTGACCCGGGAATTATCTCTAGCATTTAGATGTCCTTGTTAGGTGTAATGTCCAAGAACTGTGATTCAAGAACAGACTAATACATCACCTGTCTCATCCAGAAGGTAATTCAATTAACGACTTCAAAGATCCAGCTCTGCTGTCTGTTCAGCATTATATGCAAAATTGGATATGGCAAATTACCTGATTCACTACGTGTCCAGTCAACTATAATAGTAAACTAGCGTACAAAAACAGATTTGCACTTCTCAATTTAATAACATAGGTTTTCAAACTTTTGGCTATTTTTACCTCTTTTTTTTTTTTTTTTTTTCCTCTTGATCATACAATGAAAATATATGACTGATTGCCAGGTCTAAGATGCTGGGACATTTCATGTAATGTATTATGGGAAGTCTTTCTCTTAGATGGTTAATACTGGCATGAGTTTCCTGTCATCAAGGACTTGAATAAACTACATCCTTTAGCAAATTTAGTATTTCCCTTACCACTCAACCTGTAAAAGTACCTTATTTTTTTACTCTGCTGAAATCTGATTAACAGTCATCTATCTTTCTGTTGCATTTTCTCCCTCATACCTATTTAATGATAGCTAATATTTTGGAATAAATAGCTTTTCCTTGCAGATAAAGTAGAAGAACCTTCCCAGACAAGTACAGTAACTGTCACATATTACATATTCCTTGGAACAGGAAACAACATTAGGAAACCTTAACAAATGAGGCCAGGTGATTAGGTTTTAATACACAATTATCCTTAAAAGGAAGACAGGTACTACAGAACTTCAGGGTTACTAACTTTCACTATTTTATTGGTACTATCACAATCATCACGTGGTTGCAAGGAAAAATGTGCAAAATCTGCACGTGAAGTTTCCAATTCGAAAAGCAAATTAAGCTCAGCATATACTAGGCTTTAAGTTGCCATTGTTATTTGCTAAAACCTGAGGGTTTTTTTCAGAAGCCAGCTCAAAATTTTGAAAGTTTGGTATCAGCATTTTTTCAGAGCTACATGTTTTTTCACAGCAATTGATAGGAAACATCACTCTCAGTAATGTTTCCTTTCCCCCACCCCATTCTATAGGTTTCTCTCTAAATATATTACAATAAAACATTGATATTCAATAGTATGATGGACCATCTACTAATTATACTGTTTATGCAAGAGTAAGATCTCCCTCTTACTGGCAAGCAGTACTAGTGCCTTATAACCCTGACTATGATATTATTTTTTAATATCCAAACACCACAGTAATTTCTCCATTTCCATAAACACAGACAAAAATTAGTTATAATGAAGATAAGGTATTTTGCTGCCAGATGCAAAGTACATTGTTTATAATGGCACCTTCAACCTTAACAAATGCTGGTCAATGAATGCATGCATGGTTCTGGTGCTTTGTGCTGCCAGACTCACAGAAATTCAGTGTATCTATTTTTCTTTGCATTCCACTTGTCCTTAAGGGATTATATTTGGTTGATCATTTTAAAAAAACAACCGACTAAACAAATAAAAAAAAACAAGAACCAAAAATAAACCCAAAAACAAACAAACAAAACCAAACCACGAAACAAAACAAACACAAAATGCAAGACATTTTAGTTTCATATAGGTATCTGTTGTAAATTGATAAACTGTTTAAAATTATTTAAACCGATCTAGGTTGGCCAATGTGACGCCCGTCCACAGGAAGGGCCGGAAGGAGGATCTGGGGAACTATAGGCCTGTCAGCCTGACCTCGGTGCCTGGCAAGGTTATGGAACAGATCATCCTGAGTGCCATCGAGCAGCATGTGGAAGACAACCAGGTGATCAGGTCCAGCCAACATGGATTTAGGAAAGAAAGGTCCTGCCTCACTAATCTCATCTCCTTCTATGACTGGGTGACCCGCCTAGTGGATGAGGGGAAGGCTGTGGATGTGGTCTACCTCGACTTCAGCAAGGCCTTTGACACAGTCTCCCACAGCATCCTCCTGGAGAAGCTAGCAATCCATGGCTTTGACAGGTGCACCCTTTGCTGGGTCAAAAACTGGTTGGATGACCGGGCCCAGAGAGTGATGGTGAATGGAGCTGCATCCAGCTGGCGTCCGGTGACCAGCGGTGTCCCCCAGGGATCAGTACTGGGCCCAGTCCTATTCAATATCTTTACTGATGACCTGGATGTGGGGACTGAGTCTACCCTCAGTAAATTCACAGATGACACCAAGCTGGGGGGGAGTGTTGATCTGCCAGAGGGTAGGAAGAAGCTGCAGGAGGACCTGGACAGGCTGGATCGATGGGCTGAGGCTAACAGCATGAAATTCAACATGACCAAGTGCACTTTGGCCACAATAACCCCAGGCAGCACTACAGGCTGGGGAAAGAGTGGCTGGAGAGCAGCCTGGCAGAGAGGGACCTGGGAGTGCTGGTTGACAGCCGGTTGAACATGAGCCAGCAGTGTGCCCAGGTGGCCCAGAAGGCCAATGGCATCCTGGCTTGTATCAGGAATAGTGTGGCCAGCAGGAATAGGGATGTAATTCTCCCCCTGTACACAGCACTGGTGAGGCCTCACCTCGAGTACTGTGTCCAGTTCTGGGCCCCTCACTTCAAGAAGGACGTTGAGGTGCTGGAGTGGGTCCAGAGGAGAGCAACGAGGCTGGTGAAAGGGCTAGAGGGAAAGTCTTATAGGGAGAGGTTGAGGATGTTGGGGTTGTTTAGCCTGGAGAAGAGGAGACTCAGGGGGGACCTTATCACTCTCTTCAACTACCTGAAGGGAGGTTGTAGACAGGTGGGGGCTCGGCTCTTTTTTCAGGAAACCAGTGACAGGACAAGAGGGCACAGCCTGAAGCTGCTCCAGGGGAGGTTTAGGTTGGACATCAGGAAGTACTTCCTCATGGAGAGGATGATTAAACATTGGAACGGACTTCCCAGGGAAGTGGTGGAGGCACCATCCCTGGATGTGTTCAAGGAAAGGCTGGATGTGGCACTTAATGCCATGGTCTAGGTATTGTGGTGGTGTTGGTCATAGGCTGGACTTGATGATCTTAAAGGTCTTTTCCAGCCTTGGAAATTCTGTGATTCTGTGATTCTGTAAAATAGGACCAGAACTTTGAAATAAATCATAGCTAGGTAAAATAAGTTACGTATGTTAACAGTGATGTTTAAAAGAAACTGCCCATATATACCTATCAGTCATTTTTTATGTCAGTAAATCACCAAGAACACTGGCCATTCAGATTAGAACAGGAAGACTCCCCTACAGATCTCTCACACTGGCAGTAATTTAATTTAGTAATTAAGTGGTCAGGTGTTGCCAATTGCTGATACATTATTTTTGGGTGGCACCAATTTGTATCAGAATTTCAGTTGTTATATGTATTCCAGAAAAGATTTACTGGAATAATTTACAATGGCCAGACTCCTGACATCATATATTAGATTAGATAATTCTCTTATAGCCGAAAGTGAAAAACTGCAATGCCTTTCTCAAACCAGAATACTAACGTCCATCTCGTTTCCTATCCTACTTGTTACATTTCCATAACAAAATCCAGCTTCATATCTTTACTGTCTATATTTTCCTATATGTCAGCCCCACCTCCACAACATGCTTACCATTGATATTTTCCTCTGCTCCCTAATTCCCTTTCCTTCTCACCTGCCTCCCTCCCTCTATCTCTGTCTCCTATATAACCAAATCATAATTGCTTTTCTCGTATGGAGCAATGACCCTCAGACTTGGTATCTCTTCACTTAATGTTGATGCACAGTGCTGTCCAGAAAACAACAAAATAAATCTCTAAGATACCTTAAGGAACAGGCTAAAAATCCAAACACATTGCTGAAACTACCTTGTATATCCAACTCCATTTCCAACATGTAGTCCCCCTAAATCTGTAACTTATAACCCTCAGACCTCCATACAGTGTGATGAAACTCAGCTGGTATTTCCCTTTTTACATTAGCCCTATGCTGCTCCCAGACTGTAAGTTAGGGTGCTTTCTGGGTAGTAATATAGAAAAACAGAGACTTTTCCAAAGAAAATGGCTTAGTACATTTTCCTCAGTAACAGGAGTATTCTCCAAGGGAATTTGCACTTGGTAATAGAGAAATCAGAGACCAGCATCTTACACAATATATGCACCTAGGAGTACACAATCAAGTGCTGTGAATACTTTTGACTGTGTTAATGACAGTTTGAATATAACAAAGGGAAAATTTAAGTGCACGTACAGCCACTTTTAAGGATCATAGATCATTATTGGCTTTTTAAAATCCTTTCTGACTTAGTAATGCCATCAGTGCATCCCAGCTAAGAATAATACTATGAAGAAAGATGAGCCAGCATATCAAACATGCCAAAATTATGATTATGCATTCTATACAGTTAATCATCGCAGTGAATGATTTGTAGAGCAAAAGAAATAATGTGTTGTCTCATTAAAATTTTTCTTCTTTTAGTAATCTGCATCATGATTTTTAAGATTCTTTTATAACTCTAGCCCATATTTTTCAGAATAATTCTTTCTCAGCTAAAAAGACAAAAAATACAATATAGAAATGTAAACATCTTCATAGAAAACCTGTGACTTTCAAAGGGATCTGACAGTATTATATGTAAAAATCATGTTGTAATTCATTGGTATGTGTACATTTAACTTTCTCAGGCCCTTCTGAAAAACTCATTTCAGATTATCTCCTGCTTTATCTATTTTTTACCTATTTCTATAATGGTTTTTATTTTTAAAAGGAATATTTATGTCTATGATAAATATATAGACAATCACTACAAACACATATTAATACCCATTACCTATATATGCCATCACACAGGAATTGTTCAATCATTTACTTCTATAATAATTATTATTATCCAATATGCTTCATATGTATAATCAAATTTTTCAGTTAATGAAATCCATTTGTAAATAACAGTTATAATAGTATCGTTCTTTTTCATATTATTTGGATTTATTTTTCATTGTTAATATAAAGAAAACTAAACATTAACTACACACAAAGATGACTTTGTAGGAAGGAATCTTTATAAATGCTATGGGTTCCCTACAATTCAAGTCTGTCTACCCTTTACTTCCAATTAAAGTCAGGGTTAACTGTGCCCAATTGGTATCAAATGTGAAAATCTCTTTCTGTGCTGGAGAAATGCTCTTATCATCAAGAGCAACCCCAACAGAGAACAATGATAAAATACAGAAACTCTGAGCAATCCTTCTGTCAGTTTAAGTCTCTGATAGGGGTCAGTAAGTAAAAGGATGAGACAGTGACACCGGAGTGCTCTGTGTCTCCATTAGGCCTGTTTAACTGCACCAACATTTAAGTGTGTGATGGAAACATGTTCCTCTCCTGACCACACACAGTGTCAAATGTATTAAAACATAATAATAAAAGTACAGCAGTTTTCTTTATAACTTACACAATGGCATAGGTGCATTGATTTCTTCAATCTAGGAACTCTGGAACAATATAAAAACTAAGTCTTGCTCATGTATTTATATTTTTATTTTTAAAAATATACTGAGGTTTATACTAGACTATTATTAAAAATAAGAAAATTCTGCTAAAATGGCTCACTAGTTATGCAAAGAGCCAACCACACCTGAAAAAATCCTTCTCAAAACTGGCTTTGAAGAGAAAAAAACAAAATAATTGAAGTGAAGATTAAAATATTTTGTGGGCTTTTATACAACTTAGTCAATGATTATTTGGCAAAAAAGTGTAAAAAAACCCCTGATAGCAAAATTGGAGTTACAATTAACATGCTGAAAAATATCACTTGGAAAATAACACAAGGAGAGTAAAATGTTTTATTCAATACCGACTTAGAGACTCTCACAATTCCCCGTTTTCCCCTTTTTGCTAAAAGAAAACAAATTGGTTATTTAGCTTTTGAACCTGTACCTTTTTTGGCAAGTCTCCAATCTGCAACTTACAAAGTGAAATAAGTGGAATGAAGAATAACTGTGACACCTGCTTCATTAAACAATGTATTTTTGCTTGAGAAAAGTACTGTTAATACTTATGACAATACAGCACTGTGGTGGAATGGTGGTAATGAGGTACTGATCGGTTCTTTGAAGAGATGGTTTAATCACAGAAATTTATGACAGAGACTAATCTGATGGCAGATGAGGCTGGAAAGATGACACTTCTTCCTGGGAACACTATTTTAAAGAACAGAAAAAATCTTCACTGTTAGATAAGTGTGTTTTTTTTTTTTTTTCCTGGACAAGACAAATAAGCTATATTGTAGTTTATATACCAGTGCAAAGTTATTTCAAAGGCAAGTAAATAACTCCTCTGACTCATTCATCAGAATATGAATGGAGATAGAGCTATGTTGTATCACTCCAAAAATATTTGATTTGCAATATAAAAATACCTGACACACAAGGGATATAGAGAAAGATTTACTGCTATTATTCAAACTCCTGCACAGGAAAAAAAAAAAAAGTGGCTTAAACCTCATTATCAGTGACAATATTTTAAAATGAAAACCCTAGTTTTAAAAATGTCACAGTTTTATGTTGGACCAAATAAAAATCCTGTGCTATACATTAAAAATAATCATTACAATGTGTGATATAGCTGATGATAGAATAATATTTCTATGTTCTTTCTAAACTGCGTTCTCAGAAGGTTTCTGAACTGTAGAAAGTTTTATGGTGTATCAAAAAGTGTGTCTACCAAAGCATAAATTTAGACTTAAAACAGCATACTATTCCATTTTTTTCATACACTACTTTGATTGTTCCCACAAATATTCAAAATTAAGTCTGCTATATCATAACAAGAATACTTCTAAATTCTTAGCATATGTTCTAAAACTTTTACCCTGAAAAGTGTCTTAGACTATAATAATGTATTGTATCAAAACAGAGATTTTGTTATGCCCTTTAATAGGAATTCTGTGCTGCTAATAAATCCTTACATTTCAATTGTCCACGTGTCCTAAAATGTGGTTCATCTTTTTTCTCTCTTCTGAATATGAAATATATTAATAGTTAATTTTAAAGCATAAGGGCTACAGGAACTTCACTGAACTTGCATTTTTATCTAGTAAAGTTTTTTTCCTTTATGTATACATAAATAATTATCAGTGCAACAGTGCACATATATAGTAAATTAATCTGTTCCCAAAAATTAATAATATTTTGCAAAGTTTCTAATCCCTTCATACATCTATTTATTGAACAGTAGGTATGCTAAAGATATTAATAAATACTGCATTTATTTCCTAGGTTTTCTGGCTTGGCAAATCTCTCCATTCCTAACATCCAGTTACAACTTCGACCATTTCTCATTTTCCTTTCAGATTTGTTTCTTCTGGCATAATGCATTCCTTTCTTGACAAAAAGATAGAATTTGCAACAGTATACTGAAGTCACTTTCAGAATCTCAGGAAATCACTTAATGGTCTGCAACCATTACTTATCTTTCTGTGCCACAGTTCCTATTCCAGTTTCTGTATTCCCACTGGAAAGACTTTTTCTGTTCAGAGTCTCAAACACAAACAGGCTCACTCAAGCTATATTGCAAATGTAGAACAAATGTATCTAGAAAATCTCCAGCAAAATAGAACAATGCTGAAATATAAAAGAATTGGTTTTTTGCTTGTTTTCATTTTTTTAAGATCATTGTTTCATCAATATGAAGAACATTTTCAAGAGACAATTTTCAAAGGAATTTTTGTATATTCCATACTTCCATGCTATGATTGGCTTATAAAGTATGAGACTCTTCTCTAAGCAAAAACAACCTCCTTTCCTCCTGTATAAAATCCAAGACAGTCTCTAAAAGACATTGTCACAAACATATGAACTCCAGGAGGAGTTATAACAGGGTCTAGAGATTTGTTGGGGATTAGTAAATCAGAGAACTAGGAAAAAAGCAGAAGATTCTGTTGAATGTTAGAAGGTTAAGCTCAAGACTGAGCTGTTGCTCAAATCAGTCCTTACCTTATGATACTGAATACTTTTCACCCACAGCAGTCTCCAGTAGCCCAAAGATTTGAAGTTATTAGGCTAGGCTTAAGTTAGTAAGGTAATGCCACTGGGATATCACTTCAGATGAAATCCTGTCCTGCTTAAATCACTGACAAGAGTCTTTTTATCTTCAGAAAATACGAGATTCCTCCAAAGTAATCAGTATCTCTAACTACAGAAGCATGTTTTCTTAAATTATGCAAATTTGAACATGATTTACCACGAAAAACTGACCTTCCAGTAAGAATGTACTTTTTTTTTTTCTTTTAAAACAAGTTTAAAAGAGAAAACAAAATATTAGAACTTACATTCAATATCAAGGTACATGCTCTTTTGGTGCCCACCAATTCTACTTGCAGCTTCACAGTCATATCTCCCTGAATCTGACAACTTCACATCTTTAATATGCAGTGACGATTTTCCATGCTGCCCTTTGACTTCTATACGGCCATCTGGGCTCTGTTTACATTGATTCAGGAAAAAGAAAGGTTTTATATATACATATATATGTATAAATATGTATATTTATGTACGTTTTATATATGAAACACCATCATTAAGTATGACTGAAAGCATCTCTTCACCCATGGTGAAGCTATTACCGACAGCTAAGCAACTTCTAAAATTTTTAACTAAATTAAAAAAATATAGAAAAAGATGTTTCTAGTCACTATAAGCAAGGGAGTAAGTACATGCTTAAAGGAACATTGTCAAGGTAAACCACAAATTGCATCCACGTATGACTGGGATAGTGAACTGCATACTCAAAACCTGTTTATGATCTCACTAATTTTGTTATGATGCTGCAGTTAATAAAAATGCACACATGTAAAATCATAGCATCTTAAATTACTGTTAGCATTATCTCTCATCCTTAAAAATGTGACTGTGAAACTGAATAGAAAGACTTAATCAAACAACAATCAGAACAAAAATTCAGCCATAGATTTATTTCCATTATTCATATTTTCTTGTCAGAAGCTCACATTTCCTAAAAAACATGATCAATAAATGTACCTGGAATTTCTAGATTTCATTTCCATAATTTTGGATGGAAAATGGAAAGGGAGAAAAATGAATGGGGCTTCTGATTTTCTAGAACACTTCATAAAAATGCTTATCCACCTCTGCCCCTCCCCCAAAACTTCCTAAGTTTCAAGAGTATAAAAGTATTAGGGAAAACTAATCCTTTGCTCGACACTGCAACCTTCATGGAGTAGTACACTTGAGAAAAAAGAAGATATTTTTAATCTGATTCTTCTCCTCGCTTTTTTTGCAGCTTTGGGAAACTTGCTTTACTTCGTTTCACTTATGTTTGAGGGGAAAAAAAAGCTGATAAAAAATACTGATATTTACCTATTTTCATTATTGACGAAGGTGGAAAAAGGAGGGAAAAACAGTAACTATTTAGTTGTATCACATTTAAACTTCAAACATACTTTAATGTCCAATCCTCTAAATATACACTCAAGTTTAAAGCTTTTTACACTAAATACTCACCAAGTGGCAGCTGTTATTTAAGAAATTGAGCTTTTAGCTCTGTACAATTGGTTCTTCACTGAATACTTGAAAAATGCACACAATTTAGATCTTGAAATATCTGACATAAAGCAGTCATATACAGCATTCCATATATCATAATTTCTATAGGAAGAAAAGTATTCTGATTCTACATCAGAATCCAAGAACACTTAATTTTGTTTCCTGTAAAAACCTCACAGCATACATACATAAATTAAAGTTACGGAATTCTAATGCAGGAATTAACCTAAAACCCTCTGGATTGGTAAAAAATAGCAACTAAGACCATCTAGTTATCTCTTATCTCATTTCTAAGGCTGAAAATACTATTTTCATACCTTCAAGGAAGGAAAGAGAAAAGTTATGAAGTTACTAGTAAACAGTCTACAGTACTGAATGTTTTTCGTAGGCAATTCTTGGGATAATTAAAATGCAATTTTTTTTTAAAAGAAAAGTCACACAGTTTTCTGATTTCTGATACATAAAGTACTTGTTTTATGTGTGTGTATATATGTATATATGTAAGTACTTTGTAGTACATAATCAAGAACAGTATTTTTTACCTATGGGTTATTTGTTTCTTTTTTAAAACACCAAGTATGTAATACAATGGTAAGTCTACATTGTTCCTAAAATATACATGTACTTCAGCAATTTTATTTCTGATTTTACTTTGATTACAAATATTTCCCTAAGAAGTCACATTTAAAACTGCGAGAAGACATATGCTGGAACAACCTGTGACTGTGAATCATAGGTACAGTACTAAATACTATATTAGTGATTCATTAAAAGCTGCCCTCCTACAGCAAAAAGGTAGCTCTATACAACAAAGAGTAGTAGTAGAGAACAGGAATTTTGAGAATAATATTCTCTTTGCCCTTCCTTATTGCATATTACAAGCCTACAACAAAGACCCAAATTATTTCTTAGTACCTTTGCCTTGCAAAGTGTTTTTCTATGAAATTATATTGACCTAACACTGCAATGACACATTCACTGAAGTTCTTTCACCATGATTTTCCGAATTAGGCCACAGATTATTCAGCTAGCTCAATTTTTTTGCTTCCAGTAATAAGTATTAGAAGGATATATGAAAAAAAAAAACAACACAAAAAACCCACCAAAACCCAGTATATTCCAAATGTTAATGTTTCACTCTCTGAAAAACAATTATGTACTACTTGTACCTTGTGTGCAGTACGGTCAACAGGATTCCTGTAATAAGAGTTATATTATTTCTAATTCTCACTAAAGTCACCAGAGGTTTTTTTACAGATGTAAAAAAATTGCAATGTTATTTCATATTTGATAATGAAGGAAAATTTTAACAGTTTAATACTAATCTCAAATACTATAATTCCTGTATAATTCACTATACATTACACTACAATTTATTTCATACATTTCAAAGCACAGATATGAGTGTTAATTGATATTCTAAACCAAAAAAAGGTAATGAAAATAAGGATGAAGACTTTGATATTAAATAGCTTTTACAGAAACTATCCAATTGTGGTTTTATTTTATCTAATTGTTTTCTAATACTTCTGGAAAAAATGTGGTCTGTAACCAAAGTAATTTTCCTATGCTCTCAATTATGGATGATGTAATATATCTTAGTTTTATAGTTAGAGCCAAAACCAACCTAATAAATACTCTGAATGACAGATTTTTGCACAACCACATCATCTATTCTCATCATTAAATGTATTGTTAAAAGCATTTTGAGAGTGATCTGTTAGTTTAAGCAAAGTCCACAAAAGCACATAAAATGCATAACAATTGTAAGTAAATTATTATAAAAATATGTACTTTTAAAAGTTACTTTCCATTTTTTTCTAAAGTATCCAAAAATTATTACAATAGTGTATTTGAAATTACTTTTAAAATAAGCAATGTTTGCTGCTGCATTGCTCAGAATGCTTGTTATACTATAGATTCTCCATGAACAGTTTAAGAAGCCCTATTCCCTGGTCATATTATGCAGATGGATTAGTGTACAATTCCATTAATTTTTTGGCAAACATGGTGCAATACCTGATTAAAAATATACAGTTTAGTTGGCATGCCTGAACACAGAAATACATCAAAGAAAAAATCCAGTGCAAGTACAGACCAAGAAAATGCCACAGACAGACAGACAGACAGATAAATAAATAAATATTTTTTTTTAAAAAAGAATTTTTTAAGCAGTTGCCTATGTCTAGAGAGGATTCCTAGAATATGCTCAAGATTTACATGCAAATGAAAAATGCTAAATAGTATGATGAATTTTCACACAGCACAAGGACTTCAATGATACTAGTGTCACTGTACAATATTGTTCCATTGTATAAGTCAGTTAACAGAGATCTGCATTAATACATCGAGGATATATTATGATGACACAAAAAGTACAAGAACCATGCAGTCATGCTGAAGCACAGCTAGGAATGAATATTAGGAACACAGCAGAGACACTGAAGTTGACTATGGCAAAGAGCAATGAAGAAGCTGGGGCAAAAATTGAATTTGCAGTGTTAGCGTGAAGCAAAAACTGAAACTATGTTCTTGTAAAGGGCATTATCAAAACTAGAATATACTGACAAAGCAGAAGTCTGCATTCATACAGATCCATAATGTCAGTCATCTCATTTGAAGAGTGTTTCTTATTGAACAGCAAATACACAATGTCAAACAGGGGCAGCACTAACCCTGGGGTCTGAACCCACTAGAACCTTATAATCCTTAGTAAAATCTTTGTAAGGATTATTTCCCTCCTGCACTATGCATGGAAAGCACACGTCAGCACCATGTCTGGCACCATAACACAATAAAAACAGAAAGAGGAACAGACAGCACACATGAAGGGAACACAAAGTACACTGAACATGTAAAATACCTAATACAATGTTTTCTGCTGGATAAACAAGTACGTGTGCTTTTATTTCTTAGTGTTAATAAAGTGTATAAAAATAGGCAAAATAAATTATCTAGACAGCCAGAACAGCCTCTGTGGTTCAACATTAATTATTTCTGCTCATTCACTTAATTACTCCATATCACCTATCACTGTGGAGCATTCTTAATCAGTGATGTCTGAAAAAACATATATGGTCAACACAGTTCCATACAAATAAACATATTGCTTTAGAAAGATGAATGTGCAAGTATGTTAATAGGTGCTTACACTCCAAGTCATAAGAAGAATAATTTCAATAAACAGACCATTGTGTATCCTGAAAACGGTAGATAGACAAAGTTCAGAAGTTACCTTTTTACAGCATTTTGGAAATAACAATAAAACTTTAAGAAATAAAAATATTTTTCATCATTAATGTTAATTGGAGAATTTCACAGAATTCATAAATACAAGTGTTTGGGGGGGGGAGCTTTGGTGGGTTCACCCCCCCACACAAACTCATCTCCAGCATAAAGCTAAAACACAAGTGACAAATCTTCAGCAGAGACTTTGATAGTGTTTTACTCAGGTGCATCTGACTTTGTCACTTTATCCGCATAAAAGCGCCTTGCCTAAATTAAGAATTTAACACTTTACAGAAAAAAACACCTTTTATTTTGAATACTCTGTCATTGTTAAAGAACAGAAAATTCTTCTATACAGGTTCCCACGTAAAATTATCCATAATGACAACACTTAAGTATAAAAAGCTGTTTTCTGAAAAAAAAAATTAAAACAAACCAGAAAAGAAAAAAAAACAAACAACAAAACACAAAACCACCAAACAAGAAAACCCCACCAAAAACAAACAAACAAACAAAAACCAAACCAAAACTAAAAGGTGAAAACTGCATTTGCAATCTTCTTACTCAGTATATGCAGCTTAAAACAAATTAATCCTACACTATTAGTAAAATGCTATATATGCTACATTCCTACCCAACTTCTTCTCTCATGCTCTTCCCCAACTTCTCACATGATTTGTAGTTCCACACATGAATAATCCCAGAGTCTTGACCAGCTGATGCTGACCAGACTGGCCAATGCACAGCTCCAAAACCATGTTCCAGAGCTTCTGAGGCAGTACCAGAATGATGATAACTGTGTATTTCAAGGTTTCCACATGCAGAGGAGATAGGCAGTTTTCAGGGTATGATTGCTAGAGACAATAGGCATGTGATGAGGTAACTATAGCCCCAAAGAGACAAGAACAGCTTCTAGGACATAATAAAGTATTCAGGTACCATGGAGTGTTCAATCTTCACAATTACATTGACATTGTAGTAAAAAAAGTCTAATTTCTCAGAGGGGGAGAATTAGCTGATTATGATGCTCAGAAATTGTCACTCTTTTTCAATTGTAGAAAGCTGTTCTTGGGAAGAGCTGGATGGTGTGACTAGTGGCTGAGCATGATTTATGAACCATTTCTCCAACTCCCACTAAGGAACTATATCACCAAATGAGCTTAAGTTGTATGGCTGCCAAAATGTGCGTTTTGAGTTGGCAGAAAGCAAGAGTGGAAGGTGGGAACAGATGCAGAAACTGGTGGCTTGTTTGTAGCTGGATTTTGGTAATGTTACTTGGATGGCTAGAGAAGCTGTGACTTTGTGTTGCTTATGTTCCTTCCCACAGAGTTTACTGTTTAGCTGGCAAAGTACTCATTCATTCTTTGAAGTCCAAGTGCAAAATTGCACGCAAAAAATTCCTACATTTAAAATCTGGACAAGTTGAAAGACCTTTAGTTGTTTTTTTCTAATGTTTAAAGCTTATTTGTGATCAAAGTGTCACTACTATCCATAGTTACATCACTGTAGATCACTTTTTCCTGTTACATATTTACCAAATATGTCTTCTGACACCTCGTGTAATTTAGTGCTATTTTGGATTTGCATTGCATGTGTTAACAACAGAAAAGATGAAGAAACAGTGGCTTAGAATTGAGAGTGTTTTTTCTTTTGGAAAACCTGGTGCAACATACTCAAGAATACTAACTGTGAAAACATATAACTTGAGTAAAAACTGCAGGACTTTTCATGTTCCTTCAAAGGAGCTGCTGTAGATGTACACAGTAGAAGATCCTCAGATTGATGAGGAAGGTTGGGAAGGATGGGAAAAAAAACAAAAAAACTTGTTTTAACATTATGCCTAGCTCTTCCTTCTTCTCATCTAACTGTCAAAAATTGCCAACTCATTACGTTTTCTTGGTCATGTTCTAAGTACAAATCACTGAATTTTCATGAAGAAAACAAATACTAATTAACAGAATCATCTGTGGAATTTCATTAATAACAATTTTTTTTAGGCAGCTTTTCTGATTTCGGCTTGTCTTGTTATCCACATAGAGGAAAACTTCTGATCACATACTTCAGGCTGACTTCTCTTACATGTGAGATTTAAGCATGTCATAATTGCTTATGAAATTGTTCCTTGAAGCAGCATGAAAGATATTAAGCTCTGCAACCTGACATGCTGATACTGAATGGTCATAAAATTTAGAAGTCTATTAAATGTAAGTGACCAGCAATTCCTAGTCTGAAAATCTACCTTTGATGATGAGAAAGGGCTGTTAGTCACAACAGCCATCATCGTGTAGAAGCTGATGGAAGCTCCCTTCTGGATTATGGATGGTATATTCACAATTTTTCCCATTCTCTTCAGGTAAATGTATTCTATCCATGCACCTGTTGGAGACAGCAGAAAATTCCAGAGTATTGCTACGTGCATATGTCTTAACATCCAGTGAATCAGAATAATGCTACAGCAGTGCCTTGGACTTCAGTGAATTTTTTATAGGAGACCTTGGGATTCTTTAGAACTGCAGCTTGTTAAATACATGTCAGCATGCTGCAAATTCCTGAATTTGTTAGGAATCTGTTTTTCCACGAGAAAGACACTACTGAAGAACCTATCGTTTGTAGATCTAAAGTGTAACACCAGGGAAGTCACAAAAAACTAATCTTGAAGAAAAAAAAAAATAGTTGTTTTGATTTTCTGTTCATCTGCAGACATAGCAGTCACTTTTAAAGAATTCAGATTGGAAATAGTAGTGGGTTCTATGCAGGATGCTAGCAGCACGTATAATCTCAGGAAAGCTTTATAGAACTTTTAGAAATTATAAACAGATACTTGATTGATTCATGTTGGTATTTCTTTCAAACTTAAGTTCTGTAATGAGATTATACGGGATATCTAATACACCAAAACCACTTATTAAGACATGAAACATAAACTTGAACTTCTTTCTGTGATCTGTTTTTACTCAGAAAAGAGTGTGAAAGGAAAATAATAAAGAGAGAAAATATGATCAGCCATTCAAGATTACTTCCACTCAAGATGAAAATCACAAGAAAGTAATGGTTGATGATTATTAATGGCAAAAAATATTAGCATCATATTTAAAAAGCTTGTAGAGGAAATCAAGCATTAATGTTGGCCACAAAAAATGACAATAGTAACCATAAATGAACGTTTATAAAAGTAACACTAAAACTTTGCATTACAAATTCTGATTCACCCATTAATACTGTATTTAATGATTCTCTTCCTAAGAATTCTGCTGATCTAAATCTATTCCAACATTGTTACTATAGCATTAACATAGATGACTCAGATGGATACAGAACAGCAAAATTCTCAGGAGTAAGAAAGACCACTAAGTCTAGCATTCTTTACTATATTATATATAGACCTCACATAAAGCAACCAATAAAAATAATTATTTCACCATAAAATAATGTTTTACTTTAGACAATCAAATCTTACTGTAACTTGATTATTTGGATAAATCAGAAGTAAACCCAGGTAGTTATACCCCAGCTTTGTAAATCTTTAAAAAGGTTGCAAATTGGAGTCACAAGGTCTGCCTGAAACATATGAGTGAGGGAAGACCCTAGCATAAGCCTATGACTCCAAACATGTATCAGTATGGAATCTAGGACTGCTTAGACTTAAAATACTAACTGTGATTGCTAGAATTTATTCTTCAGTGATTACTCATTCTCTGTGCATCTGAACAAGAGTAATTGCTATTAATTATTTGCAGCATCAGTAGAAACAAGTTTGGTTATTCTGACTAGGAACTTCAATCTGGTCCTGTTTCTGTTTGGGTCCATTCAAATCTGAAGTAAATATTACTTCAGCTGCAGAAATAAATAGTACAGTAGAACTTGGGACTTGCCAGGGGACCCAACAACCTGTAGCCGGAAATGTATGTATGTATGCATGTATGTATTTATTTATTTTTAAGAAAATCAGCACTGCCAATCTCAGGAATATAACAATGAAAACTAGCAAGTTTTTGTATAAAAATTTTAACTGTAATGTTAATTCCCCCCTGTATTATTCATGTAACTTGGATTAAAGTGTACATATCATTGAAATTGGACTAGGAATAATTGTTTGCTTTATTTTGTTTAAATTTATAAAACCTTAGGTGGACCAATAACAAATTATTGGATAAACAGAGGTTGTATGTGTCTCTTGCTCCCAAAACTCTACTGTAAAAATATAAAATAACCTTTAAAATGACAACTACTCCAAGAATCTTGAACTGAGTTTAATGCATTTGAATAAACATTAATTTCATTTTCATAGAATTCAGGTGCAAACCATGATGCAGCTTCAGTTGCAGGAATAACTGATGTGGTGGAGTTATGCAGTTATTTAATACAGAGCAGTATAACATGTGATTTCTTTGGGGAAAAACAAAAAGGAAAGATCACAGTTTGAGTTTTTCCTGCTGGTTTGCTCAGTAGTTGCATGCAGCTTGGGATCCTTTTCAGTTTTACGTATATCTTATCAAAATCACTATGGCTAGACAGCAGATAGGAATTCGGTCTAAGAAATTGGGAGGAGGTGGAGCCCTACAGGAAGCAACAAGGCTTCCTTTGGGGAAGGAAAACCGATAGAAAAACCAGAATTGCATAACTTGCAATGAGGAGCAGGGGAATTGTCTGAAGGAGGACACAGATCTACATCTAACAGATAACAAGTGCTGATAATTATGTAGGGCTTTTTGAAGCTGAAGAAATAACAGGAAGTTATTGCAGTAGCAAAGAAAATGGAGAAAATGAGCTACCCTGGATATATCTGAAAGAACACATTTATTTTCAAGTTATTTTACTTGTTATCCAATAGAGTCTATTTACATTTCTAAACTTATTTGTATATATAGATAACGCACTGAACATATCTGTCAAATTGGATGGAAACTATTACAGAAAAATGTGCTGCTGCTAGAGTCTGAAACAAATTGAAAAGCAGAGATTTGCAACATGGCAGCCCAAAACCCCATATGTCATTCTGCTAGGGAAAATATTAATGAGAAACAAAACCCTAGAACCTATCTACAGCTTATTTTCATGTGGCTTACAGAATTTTCTACTCAACTGCACAAGTTAGGAAACTCAAGGAGTATACATTATTAAATTAAATTATTAGAAGTTATGCATAATACATTGCCAAAAAAACACATCTGTAACAACCATGTGGATAAATTAATCACAGTAAAAAGAAAAAAAAAAAGAGTCACAGCTCTAGGATTCTCATGTATGCCAGCAAATTGTGAGAGGAGACAGAGCCTGGAGGAAAGTAGTTTCTGAGTGAGAAGGAGAGGAAAAAAAGGAGTGAGGGAAAAACACCTGTGAGAAACAGTCCTGCAGACACAAGGTTGGAGAACGAAGAGGGGAGGAGGTGCTCCAGGCACACAAGCATGATTCCCCTGCAGCCTGCGGAGAAGACTGTGGTGAAGCAGGTTGTCCCCCTGCAGCCCACGGAAGTCCACGGTGCACTTCATACTGCAGCCTACAGAAGACCCCACGCCACAGCAGATGGACATGCCCTGAAGAAAGCAGCAGCCCACGGTGAGCCCGCTCTGAAGTAGGCTCCTGGCAGGACCTGTGGCCCATTGGACACCCACAGTAAAGCAGCCTGTTCCTGCATGACTGTATCCTGTGGACAGACACATGCTGGAGCAGTTCTTGAAGAACTGCAGCCTATGGGAAGGACCAACGTTGGAGGAGAGGAGACTGTGGACAGCAAATGGCTTCTTGGTGGGCTGCTGGTAGGCGTATGAGCTTTCTTTCTCTTTTGTACAGCTACTACCTTCCAACGTTTTATCCAAGAAACAAAGTTAGTGATATAATTGCCAAGAAATACATTTGCTAAGGGTGTCTATGTTATTTAATATTTTGGCATTTGCTACGAGGTGATTGGTGCATGTGTAATATTTTATTACAATGCAATTTAATTTTAAAAAATATTACTATAAAGGTAATATAGAAAACAGGACTAATACATTAAAATAAATCTGTTTTCATCCAGAATTTCTAACATAATTAGGGCATATTTGCTAAATATGATGACCTGTGAGTTCAGGAATTCTTAAAGAATATCGATGTTTCTTAAAGTTATTAGAGGTCTTGATTTCTACTGTTTACACTATTCTTCTTTTTGTGATATAGTGATACTTCCAATAGAGATTATTGCAGTTTTGGTATTATTGAAACACCTTTTAATCTGTGATAAGGAAGCACTGATAACTGTGATCTAAATAACACTGCATGTTTCATACTGTAAATACTAGGTTTGTCTAATCAGTATACATGTTAATTCTTCTTTTTTTTTTTTTTCCCCATACATTTAAAGTTCTAAAGGAAGCCACTAGTTTCTGATGAGATTCTAAGCTTATTTTCACATTTTCTAAATTGAAACACAAAATACATTTTGATCAACAGATCGTAACTCCAAATGAGGCTTCTGAAATGTGCTGGTAATGCATTTATTCAGTTTGGAACTCTAAATATTAAAAAATATATATATATATATTCTTAATGCAAATTTATATACAAATATCCAGTTTCACAGGCTATTTTAGGAATAGGATCCAGTTTCGAATGGTATTTTAAGAAGAGGAGCATTTATAGAGTACTATGTTAATTCAATCAATTTTTACCAAGTAATATAAGCCTGAGGGCTTTAACATAACGTATCAGTTACTTATAAGATACATTAAAGCATCTTAGATGATCAGCTTGCAGTAAGGTCAAGAATACCACATGCCATTAATTCATTGACTTTTGGCATAAATGCCATAACTTGATTTGTACAAGCAGAAATTTATAGAACAAGCAAAACCATCTTATAGTTGATACCATTATTTATGATATTGCAACATTTGAAAATTTTAATAACACAGGTTGAGTCCATATATAGAAAGGAGTTATGTGGACCAGACCTAGGGTTCAGTTATGCAGTCCTAAGAAATATTTTTTGCTGAATTTCAGAAGCTGCCAGTAAGGGATGATGCAAACAGTCTTCACTTTTCCCACTGCAAAGAAATAAGAGTCTTGCATTATGCTTCAGGTTAAGTTGCACAGCCTCCTAACTATGACAGGTGATAGACATACACTGGTCTATCAGCATTGCCATGTTAAACTGCCATAACTTGGCTGTGTTTGAATTTCAGAACTGGTATAATAGGAAGATAGTGTATGAGTAGATGCACACAGAAAGGTGGTAGAGTGAAAATGTGATGGGAAACTGTTTTTTCTAACAGCATGGTAAGGCCATTAATAGATTATTAAGAACTAATTATCACAAAGAATGTAGATAATTTGTTTAACAAACCAAACAACAACCGATTGAAAAATAGAATACAGAATACTTGCTTTCATCCTGATTTTGCCATATGTCTGAATACTTTTCTCCTAATATACAAGAGTATTCAAACTGCCTATCACATCAGGAAAATTGCTGACAGGTTTTAATAGCATAAAATAAATTTTGCCAGCATTCCACTGCTGATTTTGTTTATTTCCTATGAGTTTCCATTGTACATAGAAAATGTAATACTTCCAAAGTCTCTGGAGAACGTCCTGAAGTACATTGCTGAACACTACCAAATTACTCCAGTCTATAAGCTGAGGCTATATCACTTAATGTATCATCAGATGCAGTATCTCTGTTTCAGCAGACAAGTAACAGCTATTTGAAAGTTATTAAACCATTAGCAGATAATACAATTGATACTTAGGCAGAAGCTCATTAAATGATCTTCTGTGTAGTGGAAGGAATGGATGAATACTCAAGTCCGAGCTTCACTTGTATCGTAGGAAATGTTGGTCCATAAAAAGTTCCCTAATAATTTCAGTCTTCATTAGTGTAACAGATGGAATATCATCACTGACGACTACATGGGAAAAGCTAATATTGGAAGGGAAAAAAATGCCATTTCCAAGCCTGTATGGCTTTATTTCGGCCAGTAAATGCAGCACCACAACCCACAGAAAGTATATAAAAATATCTGCTTGATGCATAGGTAGTACAAAAGCAAATGGATTAAATGGGAGAAAGTTTTAATGTTTGAAATATACATTGGGTAGAAATAGGCATATCCATTTACAGAATGGATAAATCTTTGTAGTAAATTTAAGTTTAGGTCTCATGTTGAACAATTGCTTACATTAGTGATGTTCCTAAATAAATATCCTTCTTTCTCTAGGTTGCTTAAGCTTTTAATACAGAAGAGGTATTAAATTTTACATTTTCTTGGCTTTCTGTCATCTTTAAAGAATCAACAATTCTGAACCTCCTTACTTAATTCTGTTCCAGTAGAAAGTGATCTTGAAGTTTTACTGAAAGGAAAAAATTTCAGAAATAAGAGAATTCTGAGTGTGACAACAATACAACCATCTGCACAACATGAGTACATATATGGATGTGTGTATTTAAAGCCAGTTGGGTTTGCTCTGAGTAACAAAGCATTTAATTTCTCTCCTGAAAGAGGAACAAATCTGAAGGGCTCTCTGCACATGTAGCTGAGATTTAGTATTGAGTTGTCAATATAATCACCAACCAAGCCTCCATTTGGGAAGAGGTTATGGTATATCAAAATAATTTCTGGCTTCAATATTGGCTTCATTCACATTTCACTGCAGGTACTGTTATCTAAAGGAGTATGTGGATCTCAGATGAGACATTGGGCTACTTAAGGAATTTGAAATATCCACATGAGCTTGCAGCTTTCCTACTGTAATGCTTCCTCAGCTTACCCAAGAAAGCTGCTTTTTTTTCTAGCTGCTTACAATATTACATCTCCAAAACAAATCTTCCTACTAAAACACTATCACTTCCTAAAACTGCGCACTCTAGTTTCAGCTTTTTCTAGTTAACTGAAGAGTTTGTCCCAACTCCATATTAGTGTAGCTGAACATTCTATAGAGAAGACGAAGGACCCCAAAACATATGCAGATTTCTATAGATCAGATGACTGGTGAGAGTACACTATTTGGTGCTCATATGTGCTCCATGTTTTGCATATGTCAAGAGGGTATAAATCTGAATATTCACAACATCACTGATTACCTAACATTTAAGGCCAACCTCCTGCTATCTATTTACTCTCAAGTTCATTTATTTACTTTCTTCTTCCAGTCAAAATATTCATACACTTATACGTCATATCCTTAACATCTGAAGCCCACTGTGATTCATTTTGGGGTTAAAACAAAATAAAAAAATCTTTTGTCTGATTCCATTGTTTGCAGAGTGTCTCAATAGCAAATTCAATTGCAGCTGGCTACATAACATTTTCTGGCCTGAAGGCTTGTGCTTATATTACAACAGCAAAAATGTTCTATGATATTGTAAGTAGAAGCTGTTGAAACAACACATAGGTAAAACAAGTTATAAATATGTACATAAGATCCCAGAAGACAGGAAGAAGTCTAATGTCATCCATCATCTACAAGAAGGGCTTAAATGAGGATGTAGGAAAGTATAGGCCCATCAGTCTTACTTTATTCCCTGGAGCAGTTACAGAATTAATCCTCCAGGGGCTATCACAAGTTGTCTGAATTTCACTAATGATGCCAAACTGAGTGAGGAAGTTGACACTTTAGAAGGAAGATCCACCCTGCAGAAAGAACTGGATAGGCTGGAAGAGTGGGCTTATAAGAACCTTATGAAGTTCAACAAGGACAAGTGTAAGGCCTTGCACCTGAGAAAACATAATCCAGGAGTGCAGTACAGGCTGGGATCTGCCTGGTTGGGGAGCACCTCTGTGGAAAGGACCTGGGGGTCTTGGTGAACAACAAGCTCAACATGAGTGAACAGTGTGCTGCAGTGGCAAAGAAAGCCAACAGGATGCTGGGTTGCATCAACAAGGGCATCACCAGCAGAGATAAAGAAGTCATCCTCCCACTTTACTCAGCACTTGTCAGGCCACACCTGGATCACTGTGTTCAGTTCTGGTCCCCGCTATACAAAAAAGATGCTGACAGGCTGGAGAGGGTCCAGAGGAAGGGCTATGATGATGATCAAAGGTCTGGGAAGCCTTCTGCATGAGGAAAGACTGAGAGAGCTATTTTTGTTCAGCCTGGAGAAAAGAAGGCTCAGGAGAGACCTCATCACCATGTGTTAGTACTTTGAAGGTCATCTACCAAGCAGATGGAGACTGCCTTTTTACAAGGAGTCATGTGGAAAAGATGAGGGGTAAAGGGTGCAAGTCACTCCTGGGGAGATTCCAATCAGACACAAGAGGAAATTCTTTCACAGTGAGAACAACCAGCCATTGGATAATCATAGAATCATAGAATGCCTACGGTTGGAAGGGACCTTAAAGATCATCTAGTTCCAACCCCCCTGCATGGGCAGGGAAACCTCCCACTAGACCAGGTTGCTTAAGGCCTCATCCAATCTGGCCTTGAACACATTCAGGGAGGGGGCATCCACAACCTCCCTGGGCAACCTGTTCCAGCATCTCACCACCCTCACAGGAAAGAACTTCTTCCTAATGTCTAGCCTGAACCTCCCCTCTTTAAGTTTAAAACCATTGCCCCTTGTCCTCTCACTACACACCCGTGTAAAAAGCCCTACCCCAGCTTTCTTGTAGGCCCCCTTCAGATACTGGAAAGCTGCTAAAAGGTCACCCTGGAGCCTCCTCTTCTCTAGGCTAAACAACGCCAACTTCCTCAGCCTGTCTTCATAGTGGAGGTGCTCCAGTCCTCTGATCATCTTTGTGGCTCTCCTCTGGACACGCTTGGGGAGTTCTGTGTTCTTCTTATGCTGGGGACTCCAGAATTGGACACAGTACTCCAGGTGGGGTCTCACCAGAGCAGAGTAGAGGGGGAGAATCACCTCTCTTGACTGGCTGGCTATGCTTCTTTTGATGCAGCCCAGGATATGGTTGGCTCTTTGGCAAGTGCACATTGACAGCTCATGTTAAACTTCTGGTCAACCATTACCCCCAAGTCCTTCTCCTCTGGACCATACCCAGTCCTTACTTCTCCCAACCTGTATTCGTGCATGGAATTGCCTTGACCCAGGTGCAGAACCTTGCACTTGGCCTTGTTGAACTTCATTCAGTTTGCATGAGCCCATTTCTCAAGCCTGTCAAGGTCTCTGGATGACATCCCTTCCTTCCAGCGTGTTGACTTCACCACACAGTTTGGTGTCACCAGCAAACTTGCTGAGGGTGCACTCGATTCCACTGTCCATGTCACCAACAAAGATGTTAAATAACACTGGTCCAAGTACCAACCCTTGAGGAACATCACTCGTCACAAGCCTCCATTTGGACACTGAGTCATTGATCATATAACTCTTTGGGTGTGACCAGAAAGCCAGTTCCTTATCCAACGAGTGGTCCATCCATCAAATCCATATTGCTCCAATTTCGAGACTAGAATGTCATGCGGAACAGTGTCAAAAGCTTTGGACAGGTCCACGTAGATGACATCTCTTGCTCTGCCATTGTCCACCAAGGCTGTGACCCTATTGTAAAAGGCCACCAAATTAGTCAGGCAGGACTTGCCCTTAGTGAATGAAGCCATGTTGCCTGTCACCAATCACCCCTTTGATGTTCTCGTGTCTTAGCAGGGTCTTCAGGAGGATCTGTTCCAAGATCTTGACAGGCACAGAGGTAAGACTGACTGGCCTGTAGTTCTCTGGGTCTTCTTTTTTTCCGTTCTTGAAAATAGGGGTTATGTTTCCCCATTTCCAGTCAGCAGGAACTTCACCAGACTGCCATGACTTTTCAAATATGACAGACAGTGGCTTTGCAACTTCATCCATCAGTTCTTCCAGGAGGCGTGGGTGAATCCCATCAAGTCCCATGGACTTGTTCACCTTGAGGTTCTTTAGGTGGTCTTGAACACCCTCTTTGTTTACAGTGGGAGGATCCTTCTTTTCCCAGTCCCCGTCTTTGGTGTCCATAACGTGGGGGGGCGTGACCAGAGTCCTTGCTGGTGAAGACTGAGGCAAAGTAGTCATTGAGTACCTCAGCCTTCTCTACATCTTGGATGACCAGCTCTCTTGTTTCCTTCTGAAGTGGGCCCACATTTTCCCTAGTTTTCCTCTTATCATCAACATACCCATAGAAACTTTTCTTATTGCCCTTAACTTCCCTCCCCAGATCCAATTCTCTCTGTGCTTTTGCTTTCCTAACCTGATCTCTTGTTTCTCTAACTACCTCTCTGTACTTCTCTCAGGGTACCTGGCCTTGCTTCCACCCTCTGTAAATTTTGTTTTTATGCCTAAGTGTGTCCAGGAGTTCCTTGCTCATCCACGCAGGCCTCCTGGCACTCCTGCCCACCACCTTCTTTGTAGGGACACACTGGTCCTAGGCATGCAGGAAGTGTTCCTTGAATTTGGACCAGCTTTCTTGGGCTCCTTTCCCACCCAGGGGTTTGTCCCATTCTACCCTAGCAAGCAGATCCTTGAAGAGATCAAAGTCTGCCTTTTTAAAATCAAGTGTGCTCAGCTTACTTTACACTTTTCTCGTTGCCCTAAGGATCCTGAATTCTACAGCGTCATGGTCACTGCAGCCTAGTCTCCCAGTGAGTTCCACATCACTCACCAGCCCATCTCTGTTGGTGAGAACAAGGTCCAGCAAAGCTCCTTTTCTGGTTGGTTCCTCTACCATTTGGAGGAGGAAATTGTCATAAATGCACTCAAGGCACTTCCTGGAATGCTGGTGCTTTGCTGTGTTGTCCCTCCAGCAGATGTCAGGGTGATTAAAGTCCCCCATGAGGACCATGGCTTGCGAGTGCAAAGCAGCTCCTATCGGTCTAAAGAGGGCTTCATCCACTTGGTCATCCTGGTTGGGTGGCCTGTAGCAGATCCCCACTATGATATCTCCTGCCCCTGTCTTCCCTTTAATCCTGACCCAGAGGGTTTCTGTCAGCTCCTCATCCATCCCCAGGCAGAGCTCCATGGACTCCAGCTGGTCACTGATGTAGAAGGCAACACTCCCTCCTCTTCTGCCCTTCCTGTCCTTCCTAAACAGTTTATACCCAGCCATCCCCACTCTCAAATCATAGGAGCCATCCCACCATGTCTCAGTGATCACAATAACATCATAGCCCTGCAGGCATGCCAACATGTGCAGCTCCTCTTGTTTATTCCCCATGCTTCTTGCGTTTGCATAGAGGCATTTGAGATGTGCCCCCTTCGAAGCAGTCTCACATGTTTCCCTCTTGGCCCATGATTCTTTTCCAGGCCCAGGGCATCTGTTAGTAGCTCTGTCCTCACCATGGTGGGCATAGAATGAGCTGAGGATCCCCTCCCCGGCATCCCTAGTTTAAAGCCCTCCTAACTAAATTGGCCAGCCTCTGGCCAAAGGCTCTTTCCCATTTCCCTTACAGGTAGACCCCATCGGCCCCCATCAAACCAGGTTTAGCAAAAGGAGTCTTATGGTTTAGGTAGCCAAAGCCCTGACTATGACACCACTCCTTCAACCATTCGTTCACTTTTCCAATTCTGTCAGCCCTTTCCTGCCTTATCCTTTGACTGGAAGGAGTGATGAGAACACCACCTGTGCTCCTGAGTCCTTCACTGCTGCTCCTAGTGCTCTGTAATCCTTCCGTATAGTTTTCAGGTTACATTTAACAGTATAATTGGTACCCACATGAAATAGTAAGAGAGGGTAGTAATCAGTTGAGTGTACAAGTTTGGGTAATCTTTTTAGTAATATCCCTAATTCGAGCCCCTGGTAAGCTGCAGACCTCTCTATTAAACGGGTCAGGTCTGAAAATGGGTCCCTTAGTTCCCCTGAGAACAGAGGGAATAATCTCCCCAAGGAAGTGTTGGATTCCCCAACATTGGACATCTTTAAGATTCGGCTGGACTGGGTGCTGGGCCATCTTGTCTACACTGTGCTTTTGCCAAGAAAGGTTGGACCAGATGATCCTTGAGGTCCCTAATGATCCAGTATTGTATGATTTGATTCTTTTGATTTTCTTCAATAAGGCAAGGAGACTTGCCCCCTTACATTTTTCCAACTTTTCAAACAACAGTTCCTGAGACTCATTTATAAAGACCAGGATTAGTGTATCACAGAAAAAGAAAGAAATCTCCTTGAATCAATTAAATTAAAATACCCTAGCTACATCTGTGTTTCCTCCTTTTGGGTGATTCATTTCAGAAAAGACCCTAACCTTGATGAACAAGAACATAACAGAGCTCTCATTACTAACTCAAAAGAAAGGCAACACAGTTAGCTGACACTGGAACACTGCTTCTTTTGGTGCAGTGACAATAGCATATGCAGAGACACAAAAAACTTTCACTTTTTTTATTAACATTTTTATTAGCTGAAGTAGAGTTAACAGGATTGAGAGAAAAGCAGGTTTACCTTTCAAAGAAAAAGACAAAACAAACCTCAAATTCTTTAAGTTTGCCTATTGCCTGATTCATGAAAAATGTGGGATTACTCTACAAGCTCCAAATAGTTAAGATTTGCATAATTTTTTTTGCAATATAAAGTTAATTCAAACTTCGAAAATAATTTAATTATTGGTCTGAGCTCTGCAATATTTAGAAACAAGAACGCAGGAAATGTCACAGGGACACCCAGATTATTATTGCAATAGTAAGTAGATGGAAGAAAGCTAAAGCAAGAGGCATTATCAAAACTGAGTATCAGGAGTATCAGATACTGGACTGTGACCTCTCTACACTGACATATTTCATTCATTTTACATGTTTAGATAAAAAATTCTCCAAGGTAAAGAGCGTCTCTTTGGACACATGCTAAATACAGTGGAGCTACTGCCACATATCAAGCCCCATCTGTTATTGTAATTTGTATTCCAAAACAGGGCTTGAATGGTAATTACAAACATTGGACAGCTTTCATACTTCTGCTAGAAATGAAACTCTGCAGTCACACATAGTCACAGCAATCTTTGGCAATTTTATCTCAGAGGCTCAGGATATGCTCTTCTTCAGAGATTTAAGTAGATATGTATGTGTATGTCAAAAATGCATTTTATAAGTCATTACAGCAAATCAAATCCAATCACTGTTCTTCCTTCTTTTCTACAAAAACGGACTCATCTCCTGCCTCCTCTTTTCACTGGGGAAAGGGCCAGACCTGCTCGATTCACAGAGGTCAGTAGGAACAGATCATTTAGAATCACAGCCAAAGGAGGCATGGCCAGGTTGGCATGTTAGTGAAAGGACATGCAATGCCAGGGAGATGGGGCCTAGAAGCACAGAGGCAGAGTACATGCACAAAACAGAGAGTTTTGGCTTAACTCTGCAACAGCAGATGAAGTTCTGTTCTTGGACTAAACCTCCATTTCCGTTTTCAAATCTTTAAGGATGAGCCAAACAATTTCTGTTATGCATAATCCTTCGTTTACTCAGGCTTACCAGCTCTCATGTATTTGTGGGTTAGAAAGCCATTACTGAGGTAATCTAATGTGTCTTCCTGAAAAACTTTTCATTTAAACTTTCAAGAGAGGTTGGAAGAAGGGGGTAGACCCTTTCGTTTCACATTTTCAATGAAAGAGGGACCACATACTGTGTGGTAGATTGTTCCAAAGGCTAGCTGATAAAAGGAGAGAGGAAAAGGCTTCTTTGCTTCTTGTTTGAACTCACTTGGCTTCAACTTTAAAATTGCACACTTCTGATATACTGAAAATCCTTTACAAAAGCTGTATTTTCCTAAGAGATAATTATAGACCTCTTACTCATTAACACTTCCTCTTTAAGCCCAGCAGGGTTATTTATTTGATCTATGCCTTTGGTGCATATTTTCCATTCTTTTGGACACAATAATTTCAAAACTCAGAAAAGCCTATATCCTGGTTATAAGATCTATCTATCAATTCAAAGAAAATATTTTTAATTCATGCAGTAAAAGAATTATCTCACATTCAGCCTTCTTCCTCATCCACATGAGGTATGCTTGCATTTTAGCAAAACAAGAATAACCCAATTGAGGAGCTACAGATTAAAAGGAATAAAAGTATATACAATAAATCAGACCAACACTTTCTGTGTTTCTTAATTATCATCATCTTAATATAATAGAGCAGTTCTTCCACCTTCTACAGAAAAAAATCCTCCCCTAAATATATTCTAAGCTCAAATGATTTAAAACTGGAAAAATTTCAAAAGATTAATTAACTGAATGTAGATAAATTTTTTTAATGTTTATGCAAGCATGTCTCGTAAGTGGACTGCACTTGAAAAGGTATCACATATAAGTAATAATTTCAATTTAAGACTATGTTGCAATGCCTCTCCCCATTTTCTTCAATTCATCTTTTCCTTTTTCTGTGTGCAGAACATTGCTGCATTATTCAACAATTATTTAATAATTTAATTGCTGCCAGGTTTTTTCCCTATTCACCTGGTTTGGTAGGAAAGTACAAGCCAAGGCTTTGGCACTCTAGAGCTGGAGGACCACAGGGCAAATGCAGCAGCATATTTTATAGATCAAGATACAGTGTTTCAGGACATTTATTCAATATCCAGCAAAAACTCTCCCGTGAGCAATAGACATAGAGTACTTTCACTGGCAAGAACAAACGGTAACCACTTAACTGCCTATATTCTCATTCTTTTTACCTACCACACATGTTATATCAATACACCAGAAGAAACTGAACCTAGCTTTTCGTTTGCTTGTCGGTGTTATTCAGTTGCACCACAGTTGAGAAAAAGCTACAGTAACACATCTAGACAGTTTAATAATCTGCAGTTTGAATTAAGAATGAAATACTGTCCCATATAAGCACAGGATAAATTTCAGGTTTCATCTGCACCAACACTTTTTTAGCATGTTTCTGCTATTTTTTTAAATATTCAGTCTCTGATACAATAAAGTTATTTTAGGAACATCCCAAAACCAAATTAAATTCTACATTTGTTACCCTGGAACCAAGTATAATCTTTGTGGGCCAGAAAGATGACCTTTGACTTGAAATATTTAAGGAGGAAAGAAATTTTAGTTTTATAATGCAAAACTACTAAAAAAAAAAATATATATAAATATGGTTATGTTGCTCCAAAATGGAAATCACAGAGCAAGAAAATTATAGACAGAGCCTTACATAAGCTGCCTCAATTCCAAGAAAGGTCAAGTCGGACACTATACCAGACCATACATCCTCCTTAAGAACACAGAGATTTGAAGCACAGAATTCCTTATTATACAGCAATTCCCTATAAACTGAGTGACCTAATATGTGCCTAATTCCCTCAGTGGCATGATTTTTGTATAGGTTTGTCAACTGTTTTTTTAAGCAACAGCTATGAATATGCAAACATCTGCAAGAAGACTGTCTATTTGATTATCTGGAGTAAAAATTCTGAACTAGCCAGCCAGAAAGGTGATATCTCAAGCTTTAGCCACAACAAAGAAATTCTGTAGTTTATGTAAGGAAATTATTAAAAAAAAAAAAAAAAAAGTAGAAATAGCTTGTTATCTGCATGGTTAGGAATAAGATTACTCTGATCCCTTTTGTTTTCACCTTTCTATCTAATTAGAGCTCTTGTTCCCACAGTTACTGACTTTCTTGATTGCTGCACGGTAATTTTTGTCTATTCAATTTACTTTTGTACTAAAACATGAAAATGGTAAAACAAAATGGGAAAATAGTTATATACTACTTGCTCTGTGTGAATAAAAATATCACAAAAGTAAAAAATAGGAAAAAAAAACAAGTGAAGTGGGAAATAAAGAACTCCAAAGTATTCATAATTTTTTATTACATATTTCTATAACATCTACTGCATTTTGAGAAATGTTGGACAGAGTCCAAATATAGTCAAGAAGGGCTATGGGCAAGACATTATGATTAAGGCAAAATTGAAACCCTTAGTAGGGATTATGTGTGAAAATTGAGGCCTACTGAGATGAATTACCTTTCAGCACTTTAATTGCTTTTCTCTTTGTTGTTTTCTTTTTTTTTTTTTAATTTAAAATTTATAATATCTGCTGCTCCCTTATTACCTTAGGAAGTAGCAATTCCTTCCAATTCCAGAGGAATATAGAATTAATCTATCTCTAAATTAGTTTTCTGCATACAAAAAAATTAGCCAGACAATACAGATTCAGATATTTTAGACATTAAAGGCTGACTTACCTTGTCACCTTCAGAGAAAGTTATTCCATCAATGGCTCTTTTCCAAGTAATCTCTGGGATGGGTTCTCCTTCTGCTTCACAGATGAGGGTGGCTTTCCCATTCTCAAATGTTGTTTCATTTTTAAGTTGTATTATTTGAGGCTGTACTGTAAAAAATACAAGTACATTACTCTTCCTTCACAAAGAATACCATGTCAAAATCTTTTAAATGGTTTTGTTCAGGCATATTCATGTTTTTTACTTAGGGTTAACTAAATGTTTAATGTTACCATGTATAAGAGCAACCAACTATTCTGACATCAATTTGTGCAACAACCGTTTATGTATGTCTGATGATCTGGACTCCTGGCTCAGTGTGGCTGATGCCCCCAGGGCTGCCTGCTCCCTTGCTGGGTTAGTGTGAGATAGGTTCTGATTGATGAGGCCTCTGCCCTGGTGGCTGTGTTCATATGCTTTGCTCCTGATCCACTGTCCCTCAGGGACCTGTGAGCCCTCGCTACTCTCTGGCACTTTGAGAATAAAGCAAAGATTCAGTGATTGTATAATGATCCTGCATCTGAGCAGGAATAACTTCATGGTTGGAAAGCAGCTCTGCAGAGTGAGCCCAGGGGGTTCTGGTGAACATGAATTGGCCATGAGCCAGCAATTCACCCTTAAGTAGAGAAGACTCCAAGGATCTTAGCCATATGTATAAATACCTAATAGATGCGAGTACAGAATCTTCTCAGCGGTGAAAAAGACAGGAAAAACAGAAAGAGGAAAAACCTCTCTTACTGAGAGAGTGACTAACCAGCAGAACAAGCTGCCCAGAAGACTGTAGAGTCTCCATCCTTGACGACATTAAAAACCCACCTAGACATGGTCCTGAGACACCTTCCCAGGTCAACCCTGCTCTGAGCAGAGGGTTGAAATAGATGGTCTCCAGAAGTGCCTTCCTGCCTCAGGAATTCTTTTATTCTATGATAAGATGTGTTTGTATTAACATAAAAATTATTTGGGAAAAAATAAATAATTATTAATATTCCTGAACTTTGATCCTTAGCAATATCTACCTGTTTTACACATATTACTGAATTTAACAAAATGCCCTGTTAACAAACATCTTGTACTGGTATTATCACTATTAAGAACAGAAGAGTCCTCTGAGAGAAAGCTATTCATCCTTACTTACCAAGTAAATTGGTGGTAAGATACATTTAAAAGATTCCAGATATTGTTTGCATTCTTCAAATCCTTCCATGTTTTAGCCACAAGTAGACAGCAGCTACAGTTCTCAATCTATACTTTACCTTGTCAGGTTATTTACATATGCAATTAAATTTCTCATTACATGTAAACGCTTTCATTTAGAGGACTTATCTGTACAATATCATACAAGAATTCTGTTGTAGAACTAGGCATATAATATTACTCTCTTCCATAGCACTAAAGTATCTTCATAAAAATGTTTTGAGATTCACTCATATATAATGATTATTAAGTTACTCTGAACCTATCCACCTCACACATCAAATAAGATACTCATCCCACTGGAAAATCTAGCATGTAATACTGTAATAAGAATATAATTCAATATATTCACACTCAAAAGCAGTGAATTAAGTTTACATGAGTGAATGAAATTTTGGCAGCTCTTAACATTAGCTTTGTCAACATTAAGAACATTTATTGAAAATATCATCATTTGGGGTGGGAAGGGACTCCAGGAGGTCATCATCACCGACCTTCTCCTCACAGCAGGGTCAGCAGACCCTGTTCAGACCAGATTGCTCAGGGATTTGTTCAGCACCATCTTGAAAAATGCCAAGAACAGAGTCTCCATAGCCCTTCTCAACAGCCTGTTGCAATGCCTGGATGTCTTCATTGTGAAGAATGTTCTCCTTATGTCTAGTCTCCTTTTTTTTTTTATGACCACTGTTTCATTGATGACCACTGTCTCAAAGATGCTGCATTCAGCATCACCAAGAAAGAAAGTACAACCAGGTTCAAATCTGCTACGTCCATTTCCACCATGCCATTCTTGGTCTCACTTCTCATTCCGTACCTCCAAACTCCTCCTGTTGCTTGTCTACTGTTTGTTCACCCTTGATTATGACAAATAATCTACTGTGTGTTAATTGCATAGAGATGAAAATACAAGTAATATTTTACCTAACAAAAGTAATACTGCACTAATATCCTACGTTATTAAGATACAATCTGTGTTGAGTGACATCGTTTGCAGAAAGAAAATATCCTGAGTGATCAGGGGCTCTTGAAACGTCTACTGGATCCTGCTTTACTGGATGCAGTAGAAGGTAGTAAGCAAAGCATTACAGAAGGATATAAGTTTGGCTGAGAAAAGCTTGAAACTCTCCTCAGTGGTATAACAAGGGATGTCAGCTGAAAGAACTACAAAAAAAAAAAAAAAAAAAAAAAAAAAGACTTTAAGATAAAAGATCACTCTGTTAAACTTCAAAATAACTTCAATTATTACTTAATGCCTAAGAAATATTTTACATTGGGACTCAGGTACTCAATTTCTATACCCATGTCTCCTGGCTACAATATAATCCGTTCTATATGTCTACGGCAGATATGCTACTCATTAAAAAAAGCATCTTACATAGCATTTTATGTCAGAAATTTGAAAAATTTGAAATTATACTATTTCCATCAGAACAAAATGATTTCCCCATCTGGACAACATGACAAATAATATGATCTGGTCAAGGTAAGGCATGTTCTAAAAAACTATAACTAATACTCTAATTTTTAAGCTTAGACTTATATTCTAAATTTCTTTAAGGCCTTCTTCAAATGCATCACTCCAGGACCAAAACTTTTACCTTAACATTTTGGACATGAGCAGCTGACTTTTAAAGGAATATGCCCTGATCAATCATCAAATATCTCTACCTGACAGTAATTACTAGGAAGAAGAAGAGAGTGCTTCATTTTCGCAGGTCACAACTCATAGCCTGCTATTGCCTAGAAGGTTTTACGCTGTTTGATTACTTTTAAGTGACTTTTTGGACACACAAAACTTTTGTGTACATGTAAATAATATTTGGAATGTCAAGAATAGTATTGACAGAAATACTCAAACAATTGTTTCCCCCTGCCCCTAATTCTTTAAGTAATGTTTCTTAATTGACAAGGCCATCCTCAAACTGAATTCATATTTGTTTGCCATATTCTAGCAAAAATGAAACAAATAAAAATACAGGTTCTTGGAATGTAAATCCAAGAAGCCTCCATGTCTTTGCTGGTTTCTTCAGTCAAAAATATTTAAATATTTGTATGATAACGTACTTAAAAATTTGTGAACTGAATGACCTGACTGAAATGAAAGAAGTCTTGAATACAGAAAGAAATTATGCTTAAGTTTCATTAAAATTATTTTCTTTGGAAAGTAAGGAGCTGCTTATTATAAGACATGTATTTTTAAAATATTAACAGTGATGCTGCCAAAGAAAAAAACAGCTTTTGCTGGTTGAAAAGTTTGCATTCTGAACACAGAAGATTGGTGTTAAGCTCCCTAGCACATCCTCAAGAAACAAGTTTCTTTCAGATTCGTTCCTTGGTCTCTTCTGAATTTGTCTCAGACAAGGGCTAAGCTCATTGCTGTGTACCTACAGCCTCCCCAAAAAAGAAGAAAATGGATAGCAATCTGAGATTCTAGATTTGTTATTGGTTGCTTACAACCAATGAACACTACTACTATCGCTGCAGAAATAATGATGAAGAAATACATGTTTAGGTCTGAGAAAACAAGACAATGTAGAAGAGCTTTAAGGATCAAATTTTCTTGACTGCTCTTAGATCAACTACTTATTATTATGTTCTTCTAGAAATTTTTGTTGGGGTGCCCATAGCTGTACAAATGTGGTATTTCATAATTCAAAATATTAATTCACATGTATCTAAACACACATGCACATATATATATGGCTACTTACATCACAAAACATATAAAAGAAAACAATTAAACTGCATAGTATAGATGAAAGAGATAAAAATGTTAGCTACCAAGCAGAGACAAATACTTAAAACTTTTTTTTTAAAAATGCAAGGAAGAATACCTATGGTTTCAAGCTGTTCAGAAGGTTTAAACATAAATGAATTTGTACCAAAAACCTTAGTACAAGTCCTAAGCATTAATAAGGATGAGATCTTTTAGGTAGTAATGGAAATAATACAGAGAGAACTATAGCAGGTAAAAGCATGACAGAGAGATTACCAAATCACAATGAAGTAAGAAATCCTGAGGGAAAATGAACTTCCTTTACTACTCTTCTATGTCTTATTATGTAGAACAGGTAAAAAACACTGATAAAGGTGAAGAACTGGGGAGAGCAGGGTGTGTGCCTATAGGTTTATATACATGTGTAAGTGTTGCAGAAAAGCTGTCAGAATTTGATATGAGAATAGCTTTTATAACACTGATACTGGAAACAATAAAAAGGTTTAATAAAAGAATCTAGGTCATGCATGGAAACCAAACATGCAGCTGTTAGATGGCACTAAGAGGGCATGTCTGTTTGAAAATGCAGAGTACCAGAAATTTTAATTTTTATTGCATTATTTTTAAATTACTGTTATTTACAAATTTCAACCCTACCAGAGCTCTGCTATAGTAAAAACAATAGTCATTACCCAAGGCTTTTGCACTGCATGTTAAAATTAAAGATAGTAGGTATGTGAAATGAACCAGCTAGCAGAGTGGGAAAGAATAATGTAATTTAGTAAGCAATTTTATTACAAACTGGCTGTTTGTATACTATTTACCTATAATAATCAACCATATGACATGCCATTTCCAGATTGCATTTTTTTATATATACATTTAAGGGGGAGAAAAGTAAAATAGCTTGTTGACTATATATATGACTATGAATTTAACTCCAGAGAAAGCTATAGAAGAAAAAGTAAAGCTCTTTGTAGAAGAAAATACAACTTTGCTCCACATTTTCAGAGTTTAAGTAGAGGTAAACTGTGTAAAGGCAGTATTAGACTAAAATTACACTGAGCTTTAGAGATTACAAATAAGGTAAGAGGCTTAATTTATTATACTATTCCCTAAGGTCAAACTCATAGTACACAGATTATTATAATCCAATTTAAAGATACTCACTAGTAATGCATACAGGAAAAAAACCTTTAAATATGCATACTCAATGATGCACTCGAAATTAGCTTTAACCACTCAGGAAGGAGACCTGGGAGACTCCACAGAGTTCTGTGAAAACACCGTTTTGGTACTCAGGGAGAGACAGAGAGGCAAACAGAGTGTGAGAGAAGGCACTCATATCAAAGTAGAAGTAGCGCTCTGCTGCTGACCAGGCAGCTTCTCCCCATGACATGGATCCTGCATGCCATTCTTGCCTTGCCATTTCACGAGCAGGGGATTAGAAGCAGAAAGGTTCAGGAATGTGTGGTTCAGCAATTCATAGTGGTTTGCAAAGTAGGAAAAACTAAATAGACTGGAAACTCTCAGTTTAGAAAATAAATGAACTAGTGAAATAGAAAACTACATTTTATTTAAAGAACATATGGAATTGTTCTTCGCTTATCTTTAAATGAGAATTATGAGCCAAAGAAAATAACACGCTCCAATCTTAAACACAATAAATACTTTTTATGCAAGAAAGAAATTATTTAAGGAATTGAGGAGTTTAGGGTGTCTCAGAAACAAAAAGGATGGGTAGGTTCAAGAAGGATTAAACAAACTCATTATGTCAATTAAATAATTTGGTTTTAGCTTTCTGGGAAGTCCCCAGAAAAGTCATTATGGAAAGTTGGAAGACTGCATAGAGGAAACACTCACTCTTAGTCTGTTGTCTTCCTTTCCCTGTTCCGTGCATTAAAACATTACCTTGTCCAGGCCAAAACTAAGTTCATTTCAGCCATAGTTAAAATTACTCGAGTAACACAAAATTATACCTGTTTGCATCTTCCCTAAATTCATCTAAAACTTAGCAAATCTTTTCTATTCCTTCAAATGTATACTTTATTTTTTTTTCCAGTTATGGAAAGAGAATAAAACATTTTAGTTTTTTTCACCAAAAGCTTCACCAAATGCTGTACATCTTGAGGGTGGGATGACATTTAAAATTGTGTTTCATCTTCTTTCCTTTGAAAAGCACTTAAGCATAAATTTCAAGCGCCTCAGAACAACAAAGTAGATCAATGGTTAGGCAACGCACCTGGAATATGGAAGACTGGAGACAGCACAGCATGGAAGGCAATGAAGAGTTTCCCAAGTAGGAAAGACAGTGGAAGGCACACAGACACACAGTCCATGGCGGACACCATGGCTTCAGCCTCAGGCTCCCAGATCCCACATGACCACATTATCCAACCCAACAGGTTGGCCTTTCCAGTGCAAGTTACCAGATTAGCCACTCCTGTTAGAATTTTCTCAGTTTGTATATATTACTATTCATTTTAAATGGGATATAAAATATGATTTCCTACGATCTTAAGTACACGCTTCAGCTGTGCAAATATTAATGGCCTTTTTCTCTACTACAAGCTATAGTTAATGTAAAAACCCTCAACATAATACTTTTTTGTAGGTTTTTCATAAGTGAGCTACAGCCTTGATCCTGCACAATGATTCTGAGGGACGTTTTCTACTTTCTCACAGATGGCTACTTTCACTAGCTTAGAGCTACACAAAGCTTTAGAGAAATTATCAGTTCTATATAAAAGAGAGAATCATGAGCACAGATTGAGTGGTAGAGCATAGAAAGAGAAATAAGAGTTTTCATGTTATTACTTTTATCCTTTGAAACTCAGATCAGACAATATTTTTGTGATTACATCTGCAATCATGTACTTTGAAAATTGAAATCAAGAAAGAAAAACAAATCTTAAAAATCAGGAACTTCTCCACGTTCTGTTTTCTTATTAAAAAAAGTGCTTCTTAGAAGTTGAAATAATCAGATTTATCCCATTTCAGAAACTTCCCCTCTTTCTCCTCTTGGTTTTCTTGTAAGCAGTCAATTTTCAAAGTAAAACCAGAGTGAATTAACAGTTTAACACTCTTTTGTACTGTATCTAAATAATAGAAAAGCAAATGCTAAAGACAGCCTTCTCAAAATTAAATTTAGCTATAAAGGTTAAAGTAGCCAACAGGAAGGAAAAGGCAGTAAAATTATACAGAGTGCACGTTGCATCAGTAGCCACATTGCAGGAATACTGTTCCCCTGAAAACTGTGAAATATAACCTCAGTTCCCTACTGTTTACATTTTAAAGGAAGAATGGAACACACTCTGCAGTACTTACCAAAAACTTGAAGGAATGTCTGTCTTTTATCACTTCCTGCTTTGTTTTTAGCATTACAGATATAAGGACCTGCATCGATAATTTTTATATCTCTTATTGTTAGTTCTGTATTTCTTCCTCTTAGCATGTATTTTTCATTTTCTTCAATGAGTTTAGCATTCCTAAAAAATTAAAAATTATGTATGATCAGTCAGCAGGCTCCAAAGTCTGAAACATTGTGTTATGGAAAAATTAGTATGTTTAAAATGATCTTTGAGAGAAGAGAGCGCTATTATGCTATCCTCAAAAATTAATTAACTCCTATGGCATAAATTGGGTGTATATATTGAAAGGAGTTAATTCTAGCACAACAAAATTGTTCTTCAGGATCACAGTGGTTTTTCAAAGGAATGTGCACATTCTAGACACAAACAAAGCATTCTGGACTGCATGTTGATGTTCAAGACCCCAGCTTAGTGTTGGGTTCTGATATACATACATATTAAAAATACTAGAATATCTTTATTCTTAGATGTTCAGTATTGACTTTATGTTAGAAAAATGCTTGTGAATTTAACATATCACTTACACTGAAGGAAGGATAGAAGGAAATTATTTAGACAAATACATACTTGTATGTGAGAAACATTTAAAAGCATATTTTCAAAGTGTAACCGTTGCAGTTCACATTTGTAACAATGTACCAACTTATAAAAATATTTTAAATTACTTACACGTAGAGTCTATTGGCACACAAAGAACCCTTCCAAATTACTTCCTCTCAGTTCTTGTTGGCTAGACACAACTTAGTAAACAGGCATGTTGCCAGATGTTATAATGAGTTCTGACCAGATGGCACAGAAATAATAAAACCTGTGAACAGTTCTGAGGGCTGATCAAAGCTGACCAGTCCATTTGAGGACCTTGGCATACACTTACCAAAACAGCTTTTTTTTTTCAAGAGTGCAATCCTAACTTTTTAAATTTCTTCTCATTATGCCTTGTTTGCTGTAGGCTTCTTTTGTTCTCATTTCCACAGTTGATGATTTCACAGAAATAAGAAAGAATGTACACAGAAATTGCCTGGTTTTCATAAGCACTGATAATCCTGCTGACAATGTCAATGTCTTGAAAACAAATTATTTTTAAAAAGAAACCAATATGCATAACTGAAATATTCTATTCTATATGCCTAGTTTAGGACATCTAGTTTTATTCCAAGATTTGAGCAACAAAAATTTCCACTTTCCTTCTGCTCACATAATGCTGATATCTACATAAATTTGGTATTTTCTAAAATAATATTTTCCCTAAAAGTGAAAATACTGCTTCTTACTTGAGAACATTAATCCTCGTTAATAGGATTTCCTTGGAATCCAAATAGCTTGCATTTTAGTAACATTTTTGTAAATAACCCTAGTTCACTTATCTGACCCCTTTAAGACATTGTTGTGATTTCCTTCATGAGCTTTCTAAAGTAAATAATATAAATTGTTTTGCAAAACAGAAAAGGTCTAATTTTCCACAAATGTGGTTCCACAAAAAAACCCTAGTGATTTCTGCTAGGAGACAAATCTATATTCAAAGTCAGAATGCCTGTTATCACAAACATCACCAATATCTACAACAGTTTCTAAGCAGAAATGAGATTATGAGCATTTAACTGGACTCTCTAGGAAATAAGAAAGATTCAGACTGATGGTGATATTGGAAAACATGAATAACACATTAAAAGTGGATTATCTATTTTGTCAGATACTTCTAAGTCCTGTCAGTAAAGATAAGGGGATTGATCCAGCTGAACTTTACTAGTGTAAATGATCTCTATAGATGCAAACTACCATTATGTCTCAATAGTCATAGGACTATTCACATGAGTAAAGATTTCCAGTTCATGACCTGTACAACTGGATTTCTGTCTTTCAGTCCTGGCTAATTTAATTCTATTAGAGTAGTGCATCTCTGAAGGTTATGCTTTACACTAATGTGATATCAGTTTCAATAGAGATATCAGTTAAGTGGTGAAAGAATTAGATTCTCTTGGTCAATTAAATATCAACAAATTATATATACATATTAAATAAAGCAGCAACTAAACCTTGCTGACCTTAAGTGGACTGGTTAGAGTTTGAAGGGACCCTAAAGATCATCGAGTTCCAACTCTCCTGCATGAGCAGGGACACCTCCCACTAGACCAGGTTGCTCAGAGCCCCATCCAACCTGGGCTTGAACACCCCCAGGAATGGAGCCTCCATAACTTCTCTGGGCAACATGTTCCAGTGTCTCACTACCTTCACACTACCCTTGGAATTTCCTTCTGATCTCTAACCTAAATCTCCCCTCCTGCAGTTTCAAACCATTACCCCTTGTCCTATCACTATGTGCTCTTGTAAAAAGCCTCTCCCCAGCCTTTCTGTAGGCCTCCTTCAGGAGGTCCCCCTGGAGTCTTCTCTTCTTCAGGCTGAACAACCTCAACTCCCTCAGCCTTTCTTCATAAGAGAGGTGCTCCAGCCCTTGGATAATTTTCATGGCCCTCATCTGGACACGCTCCAGCAAGTCCATGTCTTTCCTGTGATGGGTGCTCCAGAGCTGGACACAGTATTCCAGGTGAGGTCTCATCAGGGCAGAGTAGAGGGGCAGAATCACTTCTCTTGATCTGCTGGCCACACTTCTTTTGATACAGCCCAGGATGCAGTTGGCCTTCTGGGCTGCAACTGCACATTAGTGCTTTATGTCCTGCTTTTCATCCACTAGTACCCCAGGTCTCTTTCCACAGGGCTGCTCTCTAGCATGTCTTCCCCTAGCCTGTCTTCATACGTCCGGTTGTCCCAGCCAGGAAAGTTAGGATTAGAATCCATTTTTAGAGATGAGGAAAATGCTATCTTTGTTATCAGTATTGCTGATCTGTATTGGATATTTATTATGGCATAATTGCATATGTTTTTACCCAATACATTCATGTCCAAAGCTGTAGTGAGATTTTTGCTTGTTTTGTTTTTGAGATATGAACTTATTGCTTCAGCTTTATTTGTTTTCCTCTAAATATGAAGAAACCATGTGAAAATTACCATATGGTAATTTAGTTACTTTTTACATTTATCTCACTTGCTCTTAATCTGAGTGTAATTGAATTTGTGTGAGTCCATTCACTTATTAATGCTGAATCTAGCTTTAGAAGTTAGAACAGATACAGACAGCAAATGCTCTTAAAATTCAGAAGAGAAATTAAGCCTAACAGACTATGATAGAAAATTGTGACACGTTGTGCTCTACAGTGCAGACCTCAACTGAACTTACCTATACCAACTGATTTCAGGTGGAGGTGATCCAGCAGCTCTGCAGAAAAAAGTTACTGCCTCTCCTCGATCTGCAGTGGCATTAAAGGATTTCTGTAGCAGGGTAATTGCAGGGGGAACTGAAAACACAAAAAAACACATTAACTCGTATTAGTGGAAAAATAAATTATTTCATGTGTTTCTGCAGAAACCAAAAGCAGAAGATAGGATCCTTTGTTAATTTTGGAATTTATGGTTACACTTAGGGATAGAGTTAAAGTATGAATCACTGCTATTAGTATTACTTTACTTTTCTTAAACACAAAAATTTTTATATTATCAGGACATTTATAACATTTTTTCTTTGTCCTAGGATAACTTTTAAAAGTCTTTTTCTAGCAGTTCTTCAATTTTCTTACAGAGTATTTTAAAGTGACTGAGGTTATACCTAACATTTGTAAACCACCAGAGTTAAGTTAGGCACTAATTTAACTACCTAAAATGAAAACGTATCTTCAGTCTTCTTTCTCTTTCATCCAATTATAAAGCTGACATACAATTATGTACTGATGTCAGACAGTGCTTCTAAAACAGGTGTCAGTATGTAGTAGTCTTGATTATGCATATTTAGTTCTTTTTACTGAACTCCTGCATATTTCCTGGCCAGGATTATCACCAGCTTTAAAAGGTGAAATTTGATAGAACCCAATGGATACAATCTATTTTTGGAAATTGTTTTCCAAAATTTGTAACTGTGTTCTCAGAGAGACACTCAGGCTAATAGTAAATATCTCTGTACATACAGTAATTCTAAGGCAGCTGTCCTAAATCTGTTTCCATTAACTGTCAAGCAAATAAACAAATAAAAACAATCCCATCAAATTGGAAGGAAGAGGATATGTCGAAAACAAGGAATGTCAGGGAAAGCAAGAGAAAAGACAAAAGAATATCAGAGCTTCATAAAATATGCCTCTACTAGCAAGAACATCCTGTGATCAGAGTGACTCAGAGTGATAACTTTTAACTTTAACTTACACTAGAGAAAAGGAGAAAACGGCAATCCCAATGAATTTGCTTTTGGCTTCCAAATGCAATTCCACAGTTTTTTCTCACCAACTGTTGAGAATCAACTTCTGCTGCTTTGCAGCAAATATTCTAGCTTTAGTATTCTGCTTAAGAAACCTTCCCAGCTCCTGAACCTTAAATATATCAAATTATTTTTAAAAAATGTACCATTATTATCAATTATCAGTAAGTAAATGTTGTAATGCACTTTGCACACTTTTTACGCTGTGCTGAAATTGAAGTGTTTCACAGATCACTTCTCTCCTATCTGAAATTGCATGGGCCATTACTCAGCATCCAAAATCTTCCTGGTGTGCAACACCTTCCATGAAAAAATATCACTCAGAAAAAAATCCTTATATACATTTCAGCCATTTTGCACTGCATTCTAACATCTAGAGCTGAAAACATACTCAGTAACATGAGGAGATTAAACAATTCTTGTCAGCAGCAGCAGGTTCTTCACTGCTTGTAAGAACTACAGGACTATAACTTGGTTCAGCACACTACTTAAGTGCTTCAGTTTTCCAAGACATATTGCAATAACAATAAAAGGAAATGTAAATTTTCTTTTTGAAAGTAAAATTTTATTTTTCTCCTCATTCAATCTGGGAAGAGACCTGTTTATCTTTGATTCTCCTCTTGTATGTACATAGGATTGAACCAAAATGTGAAACTTGAGGAAAAACCAAATGAAGCTATACTGGCAAGTATCTCACATTTCAAACTTAAAGCAGCATTATAATTAAATGAAAATAATTCTTTTTTATCTATGTCAGTGAGCTCAGGAAGTCTATACAATTTATGAAACTTCCCAGACAGCAAAGAAAACTTTAAGAAATAAATCTAACAAGCCAAAGAGAAAGAGAATAACAAAAAATAAGTGTTTATTTTCAGGAGGACTTGATTCTTTAGTTCTGTTTTATACTAACCTTTTTTTTTTTTTTAATAATAAAAACCCACCATTTACACCTCACTGTAAAAATGAGTAGAGAAGAAATGGTAGAAAAAGTTCTATGCTGGAAGTAGAAAAAAATATCTAAGCATTAGGTTTTAAAGAGATAATCTAGCTCAAATGTATTGCATATTATCCATTATAACCCCCAAAGATTTCAATACATTAGAAACTACATTTCTTCCAAGATTTAATTTTAGTTATTATTGAGGAAATTTTAATTCTGTTCATATGTAATCTTTAAAGCATGATATAAAAAACTAACCAATATAATAAACAGCCAGTTAAAACTGATTTTCTCTAACATATATTTACTTACTATAAGCTGCTTTCCCACCTTTTTATGTTGTCTGTTTCACAAATCACTTATTTTTCTTTCTGAAATTGGTTGGGATACAGATTTGGTATGGAAATACCATGTTCACAGAGCAATGAACCTCTAAATTCATGGGCCAAAGTCTAGGCAAACAGATTTTAACAATTCCCTCACAAATTTACTCAGTTTTCATCTGTTCCTTAAGTTAGTAGAGAGAGGATTTGTGTAGCATTTCCAGGCCTTCACCATCAAACTATTCAGCATGGTCTTGCAACACTAAACAGAACACTTTCAAAATAGTTTCTTTTAGAGCTTTTAGATTTTAAAACTATGTGCATTTGATTTGAGTCATAACTGTTGCTATGTCCAGCTAGTTTGGATAGTGGTATAGAAGAGAACATCCTCTACTACAATCTGACAGAAATGCTATCCATTTAATCTCTTTCTGTTATTTACATGTCTCCAAGATATGAATTAGACAATGTTATGTCAGCCAGTTTAGCATCCAGATGGAGTGGGAGATAGAAGAAATATTTTCAACATACACACCATTGTCTTTGTTAATCCCTTCTCTTCAAAATGAGGTACATCTCTACAACGTTATCTTTATGTATAGTTATAAGTGCCCAGTATTTACCCCCAAAACAAGACTATTTTAAATTTATATCATAGTTACAAACAAAAAAATTTCCTTCTTAATTTAAGATAATTTATAAGAAATTAATTCTACTTACTATGCCACTAAAACAATAATAATAATGATAATTGAAAAAAAAAGCTTAAAGTTACATCATTTTAGTTTCTTAGGAAGTAATTGTTAATAAGGAAAATAATAACAGTCCATGCAGGTATTTAAGTTCAAAAGTTCAATTGATTTCCACTTAGCCAATATCACCTGCACAAGCTGCTTCATCAATGGTGAAAATTTCTGCTATTTAGGTAATATACCTAATATACGGGTAGGGCCACATAAGTTCAGGAAAATAATAGTTTGAGTGGTGACCAATTGTTCTTGCTTCCACATAGCACGAGAAAAAATTCTATAGGCAAGTAATATCCACATTGGCAGAGATCCAGTTATGACCAAAATGGCCCAAGACAGAATTTACCTCTTGTTCTTAAATATGAGAATCATAGATTTCATCCTAAGTTATATTTTTATCTCTTCTTGAGAAGATTTTATCCTTTATCATTTACCTCTGAGAGACTGGTCTCCATCAGATTGCTGTAAGGCTGGGGTGCTCTCTCAGCCTATCACAGTGTTCTTTCATTCTCTCTGTCCTCCCTTTTTAGTTGGACAGAGATGCAAAGACACTGTACCAAAGAAAGTACTTGCTCACAGAAAAGGTGATCTTAGTTAAAATCTTTCCATGAATCAGAGGATGCATGAGTCACATGTACCATGGATAATACTCTGACTACAAGGCAGTGAGTAAAAGGATAGCTAGTAGTCTCTTTTTTAATGAAATCTTTATCAGTATTCTTGCAAAAGGTATCTGAGAACACAGCTTACACTTTTGAGTGAAGTATGCATACGCACTGGAAAAAATCATATTGCTGAAATACAAACTATAAAAACTCTTGCTATATAATAAACAAGACATTTAGAAAGCAACATACTCACATACTGTTTGCAGTAAAGTAAGATAACACATCAAGAATTCTACTACTCTCCAAATAAGTCAGAAACGTTTCAGCAATATCAGTCCCTATATTCCTTCTGAAAATGTATTTCCACTGTGAACCCAAAATACATGTGTGAGAGCAAGGACTAGTATTATGGATTTAATTATTAACCTCATCATTTTCTGTATTTGCTTCTCCTTACAGACTCTTAAGAAAACTTAAAATTTTAACAAATGTAAAAATATAGGTCATATGATGTACCAGCTCTCCTGGAATATTCCTAATTAGTATCATAGAATCACAGAATACCAGGTCTTTAGGGACCTCAAGGATCATCTGGTCCAAACTTTCTTGGCAAAAGCACAGTCTAGACAAGATCGCCCAGCACCCTGTCCAGCCGAATCTTAAAGATGCCCAGTGTTGGGGAATCCAACACTTCCTTGGGGAGATTATCCAGTGGCTGGTTGTTCTCACTGTGAAAGAATTTCCTCTTGTGTCTGATTGGAATCTCCCCAGGAGTGACTTGCACCCTTTACCCCTCATCTTTTCCACATGACTCCTTGTAAAAAGGCAGTCTCCATCTTCTTGGTAGATGACCTTCAAAGTACTAACACATGGTGATGAGGTCTCTCCTGAGCCTTCTTTACTCCAGGCTGAACAAAAATAGCTCTCTCAGTTTTTCCTCATGCAGAAGGCTTCCCAGACCTTTGATCATCATCATAGCCCTTCCTCTGGACCCTCTCCAGCCTGTCAGCATCTTTTTTGTATAGCGGGGACCAGAACTGAACACAGCGATCCAGGTGTGGCCTGACAAGTGCTGAGTAGAGTGGGAGGATGACTTCTTTATCTCTGCTGGTGATGCCCTTGTTGATGCAACCCAGCATCCTGTTGGCTTTCTTTGCCACTGCAGCACACTGTTCACTCATGTTGAGCTTGTTGTTCACCAAGACCCCCAGGTCCCTTTCCACAGGGGTGCTCCCCAACCAGGCAGATCCCAGCCTGTACTGCACTCCTGGATTATGTTTTCTCAGGTGCAAGGCCTTACACTTGTCCTTGTTGAACTTCATAAGGTTCTTATAAGCCCACTCTTCCAGCCTATCCAGTTCTTTCTGCAGGGTGGATCTTCCTTCTAAAGTGTCAACTTCCCCACTCAGTTTGGTATCATTAGCAAAGTTCATCACGGGATGCTTTGTCTTATCATCCAGATCACTTATGAAGATATTAAACAGCATTGGGCCAAATATTAATCTCTGAGGACCCCACCTGTGGCAGGTGGCCAGTTTGAAAATGTGCTATTTACCGCCAACTTTTCTATGTTGTTTAGCTGCACTTTATCCAGCTTTGGACACCTGGTATGGTTCTTACTATATGTCTGCATGGATCTTAGATCTTTCTATAGATCCTGTAGGCACTGTAGCAGTGTAAGTAAATAAACAGTAAAGTTTTCAATTTGAACAGTTTCTATGCACATGTAGTGTCATGATAACTTTATTTTTATACTAAACTTGAATTATAATCCAAAGTAAGCATTATTGCTTGCGATTAGGAGAAAGAGACATGGTGGGAACACAGCCTTGTAACTTTTACTGGCCTTTATTTGCGCCTTTATTTTCTTTTTTTCTTGTCCTTTTTTTTCTGAATCCAATTCATTCATAGGTTTTCCATTTCACAAAAGATGACTATAATTTTTTTTTCTTTCTGATTTTTAATACTACAGTAAAAGTTATTTTGGGCCAAGTTTAATACATTTAGCTTTATGTAGGAAAATGTATTTAGTTCTATAAATGACACAGAAAAAAAACTCTTAATTAATACAACTCTACATGAGCAACCACATCAAAAAATCTCTCAGCCAGCATCTCTTCTCCTCCCAACACTACAGACTGAAGTCTAGATGTGAGTGTCAGCTTTCCTTTTTAGAGTCATAATAAATATATTAAGAACCAAATTTGTGGATATAATCCACCAAAAAGAGATGTGAAGTCACACGATAGTTTGCAGTCTGACATTTTCAGTTAAATACAGGCTCACTCCCAGCTAAATGGCATAAAAATATCAAATAGAATTGAAATGTGCTCTGAGTGTAGGTTTATATGCATGTACATAAAGAACAGCAGAGGAAAATCTCATTAAGTATTTAAAATGCTATCAGATGCCCTGTTGGAACTGTACATAACCAGAAGCCAAAGTAACATAGCACCACAATATACAGAGAGAAACGCAGTGTGTAGGGCATGTACTGTTATATTCTGCCATACTATGCAGGATAATCACCTGTTTGCTTGCCACTGTCTGTATACAATCTATATAAATGTAAAGAATTCTGCTTGAAAGATTGCTGCTTGGCTATATGGACTGAATAATACCTTTGCCAGAAGCTGCTTTTTCTCCTGAAGTTTAATGAGTTCAACTTACATAACAACTTCTGAAAACTGAGGTTTGATGAGAAGGACCAGTCAAGGACAAAGCATTCAAAACTTAGAACCTAATATGCATGATAGAAATAGTTTCATTGAAAACCTAACATTAAAGAGCATGTTGACAGAAAATGCTCTTTAGGAACTGCGTCCTTTCCAGACAGTATATGAAGGGATATTTATTTTTCAACAGGTCAACTTTGAATTTAAGCAAAAGGTTGAGATAAATGCTCCATCTTGTCTCGATCTATTCATATTCCTTCTTCAATGTTTATTACAAACTGATAAAATGTGTAATGCCACTTTTCAGATAACTTTTTATATTTTACATTTTACTCCTTAATAATAATAATAAAATTTAAATGCTAGCTTAGTAAAATTTATCTGTGACTTTTGGGACTATTAATAAAATACTCTTAATACAGTGAAGGTGAGTAAGTGAAAAATCAAGTGTGGTTTTTTAACAGCAACAAAATACTTAAAAATACAGGGTGAACTGAAATACTATGTGTTATAACCTGAAACTCAAGTCTTGCAGTGATTGTCAGTTTTCTGTGAATTATTAAAAATAATGATCCAGCTTTTACATATTTATATCCATGGATATTATTAAATGCAATGAGTTTTAGTTGCACCTTATAGTAAATAAATAAAAAAAAAAAATAAGCAATTATATTTGTAGGAAAAAATATAGAGAACAGACATGAAAACGACATTAACCAGGCTATATAAGGATTTTGTAGAAGCTGATGTATTTTAAAATAGGCTATGATAATCAAATAAAGCAAGAAGTCAATTCAACAACTTTTACTCCTTACCATTCACAATAACAATTATGTCCCGAAAGTCAATTTCTCCTCTGGCTTCCACTCTTCCTTCACATCTGTATACTCCTTCATCACTCTTATTGATCTTAAGAATCTGGAGATTATTGTTGGCTAATACTGCAAATCGATCTAGAAAGGCAAGTATGAGATTAAGTGCTGTTAGCAAACCAAGGCAACACAAGGACTGCTACCTTAAATTAGTATTTATGTACTTTCTCTGTACAATCAGAATGCTCATTGAGAAAACATTTCTCAAAAGTAAAATATCAGGAGAGGAATTTGGTTTTTTCCCCACTCCAAAGTACACTGCCATTTGCTAAAATTCTATCTGGATTTTCCATCCATAACTTCCTACTTTGAGAAGTCATCAAATGAAAGCTAAATTTGTAAATTATTGTCAAATGAGTGGAATATTAATGAACTCCTACAATTAAAAAAAGATTAAAGAGATGGAAAAAAGATAAATTGAGGAATTTATAAGAAAATGCTTCTTTCCTCTCTATCTGGACTGTCTTTGTGCCCATTTTACAGCACTGCATTAAATAATTTCTCAGCTTGCTTGCTCTCCTTCCCTCCTCCTGTTTCTTTGCTCATTCACTATTACTCACTGATGTATCTCAACACAGTCTAACACTTCATAGAAATAGGTACAGAGACATAATGCAACAAACCACTCCACCTTCTGCATAGTCCAGCACAAACTGAAATTCAGTACTTTCTGAGTAGCTTAAGTTAATTAAAAAAAAAAACAGATTCTGAACAAGTGTGCATACACTTCCCTGCATATGCATCAGCAAAATTACAATCTGCAAGAGTAAACAGAATCTGACTTGAATTTTTCAGTCCTTTTTGTCTGAACTCGTGTATTTAGTTTATGTGGCAAGATACTAGCAGCGGGGAGCTGCAGGCAGCCTATGTGAAGAGGGGCAGGGGCTGCCCCATGCCGGACTTAGCTGGTTCCAGCTGGCTCAAACTCACACCCCGCAGGGCGTGGCTGAGCTCTGCAGCCACCATGGCAGTTCCTGAGCGAAAGCCTGTAAGGAAGGCTGTGAGGGGTGAGGGTAAAAGTGTGAGAAAAGGCCCTGTAAGCACTGAGGGGAGAGGAGGAAGAGAGGATGAGGATCTCCAGTTGCCAGAGGAGGGAGGAGGATGCCAGGCTGGAGGACGTTTATCCTGAGCAACTGCAGCCCATGGGAAGGGCCCACACTGAAGCTGTTACGGACTGACCACAACACCCATTCCCCAACCCCCTGCAGTGCTTGGGGCGGGGGAAAGGGGGGGGAGCATTAAGGAGTAGGCAATTAAAGAGTAAAGTCAAGCCTGGGAAAAAGGAGGGAGGAGGTGTTGCTTTAATTTTGTCTTTGTTTTTCACCATCCAAATCTATTTAACTGGCAATAAGTTAAACTAATTTTCCCCAGTTCAAATCTATTTTTCCTGTGCTGGTAATTGATGAGTGATCTCCCTGTCTTTACCTCGACCCAAGTGCTTTTTTTCATCTCACTTTCTCCCCCTGTCCTGTTGAAGAGGTGAAGTGAGAGAGCAGCTGGATGAGCACCTGGAAACTGGCCAAGGTCAACCCACCGTATCTAGTCAATATTAATGGACTCTTGAGGAGAATTACTTCCTGCAGTTCAGTGTATGTGGTTTTTGGAGAACATGCATAATTGTTATTAATCTGACTTTCTCGTTCTATTTTAACTAGTGTCATCCTTTCAGGATGATGAGATTTAGTACCTTTAGTACCTTTCAGTTTTAACTAGCAACCAAGTGCCATTTTTATACTTTGCTTTCCTTTTTGATTCTGCTAGATTTTTAAAGCATGCTAGATTTCTCACAGCACTGATATTCCAAAACAGTGATAAACAACATTCGGTAGAAAAGCTTTTATATCAATTATACAGCTAATAGTCTGTTCATAGAACATAGGTGCATACATATTTACAAATGAAACAGCTTTTTTTGCCATGTGGGTTCTGTTTCATTACCAAGAACTCTATAAGAAAATAAAGAGAGAAATGTAAAAAGAAAATTTAATTATGCTTCACCCAATAGAGGTTTAGAGGACATCAATGGCTTCAACACATTTAATCTATGTCTGGTTTATTGAAGTCATGCTTGAACATTAATGCCATTTCATATACCACCACATGCAAATTACATCATCTCTTCCTTTCCTGATGGTACACAATTCCAACAGACGTGTGCTTCAAAATGTTTTGAAAAGGTGAGATCTAGCCCCTCTTTAAGCATTGGAAACCTTTTTTTGTGTGTTAGTTAACATAAATGTTTAATGTGTGAGATAAGCAAGAGGACTGGAGATCACCTTTACTTTTTTAAAATGCTGAAAAATGAGGGTTCATTTGGTAACAGGACACAAAAACTCTAAGTATTGACTAGATATCTTTTCAGCTTTCATTGAAGAATAATAAAATGGATACCACAGCAGATATTCTCATGAGTAAACTAAGCACAACAGAATAAATACATTTTGGGTCCTTTTCTGTTACTAGTACTGTCTACATGAAGAAAAAATTAATATACATTGTATTATAAGGAAACTTAAATTGAATGGCAATTGATTGTGTGACTTTATTTACAAATCGTTGCTCTGCATGTTTTATCTTTTGGTAGGCTTGTGAAAGAATAGCTTATGTTGCTGTAAAAATGCCACTAAGTCTGTAATGATATTATTCTAATTCAGCAGGAATCAATTTTGCATAGACCAGCTGGGTCAAAGAATGCACTGAAATCCTGACTGGCAGATGTTAGATCTTGATGGCTCAGTAGGTTCAGAGCTGTAAAATAAACTAGAAATACAGCATGATGCATAGAGATGGTGTGCTGAAGTTCACAGCCCCATAGATATCTTAATAAAAATTGTGTCCTATACTAAACAGTTTATAGTTGGTGGATATGACTGGGCACTACACTCGTCCAGCTTATCACTCTATTTTCTGGACTCAACTCATTAAACTTCAAATGTCTAATTTAGAAGAACAGTCACACCACCTTACCGTTCAGTAAAATCAGATGTTCAGTGGTATGGATGGCAAGAGGGATTGCCTATGTCTTTTTAGTGTTTCACAATCAAAGCTTGTGGAAGTTTTGGCTTATGGTGTGCAAATTTTAGTGTTCTAGTATATGTACCAGGCTATGACCCACAATGTCTAACAAAAAGGTTAAGCACAGACACTAATTCTAACACTAGGACACTACTAAAGACCTGTTAAAGGAAAAATCAAAGCTTCCAGCAAAAGTTGGAGACAAAGACTCCTAATTAAATATGTCACTCATATAACCAAAGCAGTCATTCTCTACAGGAGTGACTGATTTTCAAATGAGTAATTTCTTCTTCTAGACCAAATGTAAACACAGCATGTTGGCCATCTAAAGTTAACACTTACCTTTGCACATCAGTTTACACAAGTGTATTTAACAGGTCTACATTGGCTCTGCAGAACAATGGCATCACTTTTTCCACTACTGTAATTAGACCTGCACAAACTACTGACTTGACATGGGAAGCAGAAATGGCTTGCCACAGCCTACCCAATATGATCTAGTCTGGCTCATCTGAAGTCTGTCTTATTCAGTCTTTCAGAATAAGAGAGAATGCTTTTAATGGATCACACCAACCATAAGATAACATACAGTTCCCTAGAATTGTAACTAGAGGAATTTTCAAAAAGTAAATTATGATGGTTTTCCAGAACATTTAATTATATATAAATTGTAGTCTTGAAAAGCATCATCTTACATACTAAAAATAACTATGCAGGGAAAGAAAAAAACCCCTCACAGAATGACATAATTGAGAAAGCAAAACAATAAAATATATCAAGGCATACAGGAAACCAAAAGGATGCACCACTCTGCAATATTTTCTATCCAGTCATATATAAGATAAAATTTTCTACATACATTATAGTGACATACCACACCTATGCTATGCTAGTTTGATAGTGGAATTCCAACATACTTTAATTATTTGAGCCATGAAAGAATAAAATTTGCATCTGTATAAAGATAGTGGGTAATTTATATGTAACCTAATTGTATTAACAACCGCAACTAATCTTTTAAGGCTAACTCCAGCCATAAATTAATGTGGAAATATATGTACATAAGATTTCTATATTTGCTTTAAACACTGCAGAATCGGTTGTGTTTAATATCCTCTGAAGCACCAGAATTGTGCAAAAAACAGAACAAGTAACTTAAAACTCCAAATAAGATCTGATTAATGAAAACAATCGTAATCACTTTTATAGTTAGTAAAATGTCCCTAACTCCTGTATGATGGAATGAGTAATGATAATTCAGCTCTTGATTACAATAGAGAAATCCTCAGAATATTCCCAGAAAATTGTGCTTTATATATTGCCCTATTTAACCTTAAACAAACAATTTAAGACCAGAAAGACTTTTGGAGGTCATTGTTCGCCTAGTTTCTGGGGGTTTTTGATTGTTTGTTTGTTCAATTAATGAAGAATAATGGACAGCCACTCCCAGTTTCTTACTCATATATTTGTTTTCATAACTCAAAAGACACTGTAACTCTTAGGATCATCTAGCAATGGAGAAGATAAGGTATTGGGAACAAAAGAAACTAATTTAGAATGGTGAGAAGCTATTTAATCTATAGCTATTTCAGCTATAGGCCTACTACATAGCAAAAATCTCTACATTTTCACTTCTGGTTTTGTGCACAGGCCTTCTGGGAGAAGAAATCAGTCATCTGTTCGAATGGAACATACAAATATAGATACTAGTAACTGTCAAGAATTGGCAAAAACTGAAATAGTCCAAAGTCCATGCTGAAAAAAATCTTTCTAGTTGTAATATATACAACTTGAAATAGAAGTTGCTTTCTTATGCCCACTCCAAATAAACTGCATAATAGAATTTAGCACAGTATGCATTTAATTTAAAAACTCAAAAACTTTAAAATATATTATTTTTTTTAAAGACAGTGAATGTTCCTTTGCTAATCCTACAGCAGCCAGGTTTATTGGAAAAAACAAATAAAATGGCAATAATAAAAATTTTTGTGAGAGATCTTTAAGGCACTTTTATTTTTTCAAACTTTAATCTTCATACTTGAAAAATACTTTTTGCTAAATTGCCAAATCTTCTGTTTTCAAAGTTTTTCAAAATCTTCTACATCTCATCTACATTGACTGTTCTCTAAAGAACGTGAATTTTAACTGAATACACTACAACCTTGAGTTTTAGTACATGCAGAGATAAAGACTAATGAGAAGATGGATAAGTTCGTTCATCATCAATGTCAGTGCCATTTCCAGAAAATGGGGAAAGTTTTGGTTTCCATACAGGCAAAGAAGACTCTTGAGACAGCATTGAAAAAAATAGTTTGGTTTTGGGGGGGGGTAAATCACATTGATTTTGTTTGCCTGATTAATTGTCTCTCTGCTGGCTAAGAACTTACATATAGGGAAGGTGGGCTTCATCTTCACCTAACTTTTATCAGTCTAGCTGTTACAGAATTTAGCCTAACCAGGTAAATTATATCCCCAGTTGTTTGTGACTCAAAGGGTAACTTACAGTCATACAAGTGAATTCTCACAATAGTGCAAAAAGCATATCCACCTTCATATCTCTGAGCTAATGTGCAAGTATATCAAAGTCAATGCAGCGTTTGGTCAGCGTCATAGCTTTGTGTGCCCAGCAAAGTTTATGCGTGTATGTTTTAAAAATGTGTTCAATTCCCACATACATGGCAACCTAGGAAGAATTCCTGCAAAGGAACTCCAAGCAATCTTTTGGGCATTTGGACCCTCATGTTACATCTAGACAAAACTTCCAAATGGAAAAAAACCCAAACAAACTTTAAGGAAACCATTGCATATTCTCTATAGACCACAAAAGCTGGTAAAATTCTACTTAAGCTGATGAGCTAAATAAAATCCATCCTCCACTATTACAATAATATTTTAATATTAATTGGAATGTATAACTTAAAGAGTTACCAAAATACTAACTGTCAGCAGTAGTTGTGACTTCCTCGTTCCGATACAACCAGCTGACAACAGGAGCAGGTGAACTAGTAACACGGCAAACAACTTCTGCGTCTTCTCCCTGCCTGAACTCTTGGGGAGATACAATGTCTCGAAAAGTCAGCTTTTCTGAAAAGGAAGAAAACAGGATACAATAAGCACCTTCCAGTTCACTTAGCATTAAAATGATACGTGACACTAAATCAGATAAAGAACACTATTAAACTTTCTCATTGTGATAATACAGAATTATTTTAATAAGTCAGTTTTTTCAGATAAGACTCAAATGGTCCTGGACACATGACTTCCACTCTGTCTGCAGAAATGATTTTGTGACATTTTTGCATTATGGAGATTGTTGTTCTATTTATATAAAGTAATCTTGTCTATTAATGCATTTTCATGGTTTGCAATGTTCCAGACTCCAGTTTTGAAACTCTAGTGTTTTAGAGGTCTATATATTCAGGTTAATAAACTATTTACCCTCTTGTGTGTTTTATTATTCATGATCTTAGTACTGAATTAAAACCTCTTGGTTTTATTCAAACAAAATTTCCATCAAAACCACCAAAATTATTTGGAAAAATCTTATTAAAAAGGTGGAAATTTAGCCTCACTGATTGTGAAAACCATCAGCTGAGTAAAACAATAAATCTTATAGGCCAATGGGAAACTATGAAAAAGACTTATTACCAAGTCACAAGAATTTGTAGCTTTTTTTTTTTTTTTTTTTTTTTTTTTTTTGTAGGAAACAACAAGGGGGTTTTAGGCCTGAAAAGTCTTTTAATTATTCCAACCCCAAATAACCAAACTTGATATTTAATTTTATTAGAGGAATTAATAAGTTCAGTATTATTAGAATGTAGTGTATAAAGTCTAAGATGGCATCAATCCATGATCTCATACAAGATCCAATGCAGAAACCAACTGCCTGACAAAAAATTCTGCATGATTTTGTTCCACAAAGAAGAAACAAACTGTCCTATGTACTCTAGGATCAAAGTCTGCCACTCACGTTTCAGAGGACAGTTTGGAGAACATAAATCAGAGATGCAACGCCACCTCCACCTTTTTGTATTGATAAAAGTGCAGGCTCAGGAAATCCACACAGTTCCCAGAGCAGAGGGAGCACACTTCTGTTATATACATCTCTTGTATACTTTTACAAATTCTTTGTACGAAAAGTTTCAAGCATTTGACCATATGTAAGTCAAAAAGAAAACTCTCACAAACATCAGTGAGTAATGAACAAGACTCTAGGAAGACAGTGTATCCTGTTTTTCCTTACAACACATCACAAATATCAAGGAAATATGTTTCTTGTGTAGGTCTTTGGGTTCCTCTAACCTCAGAATTATTAAATTACCACATGCAAACATTTCAAAAATTTTTCAACCTTGCTCAGCCATCTGCTAAGGGAGTGACTGACAGTCTTAAGCATACAAATTAATTCCACAAAACTTGAAATCGTTTGAACTGCCAACTTTCAAGCCATCACATAATCACTTATAACTGCTATAACCATTCTAATTGTTGTTTTAATAGATTTTTTTAAAGTATGTCTTCTTATCTTTTAGAAGCAGTGCTTTGTGATTCTACTCTGTATTTTCTGTCTCATTGCAATTCCTTAGTGCTCAGTCCATCCACAAAAAAAATATTTTATTAATATTAAAAACAATCCTCCAATTAAATTAGAGAATAACTCATCTGAAAGCCTGCTGGCTTATGTCCCACCCTTTCACCAGAAAAACCTTGCCTTATACCTTCACAGTGTACTTGTTTAATGTATTGCTTTTAGTCATTTTTTACTGATTTAAGAATACAGTACAATGAAAAGTTATTTAACTGAACTGAAAAAAACCCAGACCTCTCAGAGAATCTCTTACCATAGTAGAATGTATTCACTCTTGAAATATACTCCTCAATTAGTTGTTTGCAACTGAAATGCATTTTGATTGCTTATCAAATTAAGCTTCAATGCTTTATGGCAAAATTCCATTATAAGAACAAGAATAGGAAAAGGCTGACATAAAAATAAGTACTTCAGTCTAAACTCAATTTTTTAAAATTACATATATCGCACTTCCTGCACTTTTATTTATGCATATACTTGTAATAGTTTGTAGATGTATTTGTAATAAGAATTATAGTATCATAATATCATAGTATCATCATTCCCTAGTGAGGAAGCAGTAAGCTGCAATGAGGTCTCCCCACAGTCTCCCCTTCTCCAGGCTGAACAGACCAAGTGCCTTTAGCCGCTCCTCATATGGCATGCCCTGCAAGCCCTTCACCAACCTTGTGGTCCTCCTCTGGACACTCTCCAGCAGCTTCATATCCTTTCTGTACTGTGGCACCCAGAACTGCACACAGTACTCAAGATGGGGCTGCACCAGTGCAGAGTAAAGTGGGACAATCACCTCCCTTGACCGGCTAGCTATGCCATGCTTGATGCACCCCAGGACTCAGTTGGCCCTCCTGGCTGCCAGGGCACACTGCTGGCTCATGTCCTACCTGCCGTCAACTAGAACCCCCAGGTCCCTCTCCGCAGGGCTGCTCTCCAGCCTCTCACTCCCCAGACTGTCTGTATATCCAGGGTTACTGTGTCCCAGGGGCAAAATCCAGCACTTCTCCTCGTTAAACTTCATGCAATTGGCAATTGCCCAGCTCTCTAATTTGTTCACATCCTGCTGCAGGACCTCTCTGCCCTCGAGAGTGTCAACAACTCCTGCCAATTTAGTGTCATCCATGAACTGAATAAGTAGGCCTTCAAGTCCTGCATTTAAGTAATTTATGAAGATATTAAAGAGTACTGGCCCTAAGATGGATCCTTGTGGAAACCCGCTAGTGACTGGTCGCCAGCCTGATGTGGCCCCATTTACTATGACTCTTTGAGCTCAACTCATCAGCCAATTACTAACTCAATGTAACATGTGCTTGTCCAGCTGGATGCTGGACATTTTGTTTAGAAGGATACTTTGAGAGACAGTATCAAAGGCTTTTCTGAAATCCAGAAAGATTACATCAACTAGCTTCCCTTGGTCAACTAGGTGGGTAACCTTGTCATAGAAGGAAATCAAGTTCGTCAAGCAGGACCTTTGTCTAACAAACCCATGTTGGCTGGGACCAATGACTGTGTTGTCTTGTAGGTGTTTTTCAATAGCGCTCAGAATAATCTTCTCCATAATCTTACCAGGGACTGAGGTGAGACTAACAGGCCTGTAATTACCAGGGTCATCCCTGCTGCCCTTCTTGAAGAGTGGGACATAATTTTCCAGCTTCCAGTCAACTGGTACCTCCCCAGATTCCCAAGAGCATTGAAAAATCATTGAGAGAGGTATCGCTATGACCTCCGCTAGCTTTCTAAGTATCTTTGGATGAATCTCATCAGGTCCCACTGACGTGTAAGGATCCAGCTGGAGCAGCAAATCCCGCACAAGTTCAGGGCTGACTGGGAGACTGTCATTTGCCCAGTTATGGTTCTCTAGCCCAGGGCTTTGGGGGTGCTCAAGCCCATCATCAGTGTTGAAGACAGAGGTGAAGAAAGCATTAAACGTCTCTGCCTTGTCTATATCTCTGTTTATCAGGTGTCCATGACCATCAAGGAATGGGCCAATGTTATTTCTGCCCTGCTTTTTGCTATTAATATATTTTAAAAAGCTCTTTTTATTATCCTTCACAGTGCAGGCCAGCTTCAACTCTACTTGAGCTTTAGCTGCATGGATTTCTGCCCTACAGTGTCAAACAGCATCTCTATAGTTCTCCCATGTTGTCTGTCCTTCCTTCCAACGTAACTTTTTTTCTCATATTTCTTCATTTCCCTGAGGGACATACAGCGCACATATCATAACATGGTGTTCTAAGATACAAAGGAAAAGTGATCTACAATAGTACAAAGTAGCCACCCATTTAATTTAAGTCTTCATCATGACATCTATTAACTAAACTGCAGGAGATGCATTTATTTGGCAGATAAAGTTCAGAGCTTGGGAAGATATTTTAATAGGCTTTAGTTTCTCAATAGCTTTTAAAGCATAGTCTTTCATTTGTTAATGGATAATATTTTACTTACGATAAATTTCCAAAACAACAGTAGCTTCCTGAGTTTGTCCTTTAGCATCTGTTGCTTGACACCGATATATACCAGCATCTTCTATGTCTGCATTATAAATGGTTAGACGTGCTCGAATACCTTCCTTCTGAACAACCACTCTTTGACTAGAAACAATCTTCTCTCCTTGTGGGTTGTACCAATCTATGCTGTCAGCCTCACCAATGGCTACAGACAAAAAAAAACCCAAAAAATTCAACATTAGAAGTTCAGATAGATATCATGCAACCCATATGCATACCCAATGCACAATGTTTATGCAGTGTCAGAGAACTGCTAAATCATGAGAGTTGTGAGACAGTCTGTAGAAAGACAAGCAAGGTAAAACTGCAAGCAGATGTATGATTGTTGAGACAGTATAACTAGTAGCTCAAGGATTTAAAAGGGAAAAAATAAAGCCAATTTGAGTATCCAAAAATATGCTAATGTAAATGAATATTGTAAATCAATTAAGCAAAATCTAAAAAAAATACACACAAGTAAAATACGTACCTGTGCATGTGAAGAACTTGGATTCACCCACACTGAGCTCAACTTTGCTAAGTGAAATTGTAACCTGAAGTAGAGCTGAAAAATATAAAGGAGGTTATGAATACAATTTGGCTTTTATCAGCTTAAATTTTATCTTTTCAGGTTTTTTATTTTCTCATCCTAACTATAGAACCTATACAATAAATATCAACAATTTCAGCTAAGCATTGTATCTTTTTAACTGGAGTATATATAGATGTGGAGAAAACAGTCAAAATAAAAGATCTTACATGAAGGATAACAGCCTGACATCCTAAGAAAGAGGATAAATACAAGAAAAAAAGGAAAGTGATAGAAATATACACAAACATAAAACAAAAAACCTCAGAATTTGGTGACTGGGAACACACAGCACAGACTGACCAAGGGTAAATTATGCCTGACCAACCTTACTGCCTATTAGTTTCATGGGTGGCAATTACTGTGAATTTGGCAAGATTTTTGACACTGCTTCCCACAATATTCTAGTATTCAAGTGTACAGGGTGGTTTCAGTTTCCAGGGATGGCTGCATGGCTGAGTTCTGTGAGAGGGAGTTCAGGGGTTGCCCTGTGACAGACACAGGCAGTTCCAGCTAGCTCTAAAACAGACCCATTGCAGAACATAGCTGAGCCAGTTGGAGGAGTTTGTGGCACGTCTTGGAACACCAAGACAGAGGAACGAGAAGGCCAGAGCAATAGGAAGTGTTCCATGGTACTGTTGGTAACACCCCTGAAGGGACTGTGGCCTGATGGAACAAAAGAAATTAGTTAGGCAGAAGCAGCAGTGGAAAAAAAGAGAAAGAAGGAATGGCAGACAGAAATCACTATGTCCTCATCCCAGCCTCCTGCATCACTCATCGCCTCATGGAAGGGAGGTCAAAGTAATTTAAGTGTAAAATTGATGGTGAAAACAAGGGGAGTGGAAACTAGGAATGGGGAAGGAGAGGTAATCGGACCCTGGAAAAGGAGAAGAAAGGTGTTTTTTCCAAGTGTTTAAGTAGTTATCTTCGTTTCCCAATACTAGAATCTTTAATTAAGCATTCATGTTAATGTTTGATAAATAAAGTTTCCCAACTAGAGTCTGCTTTGCATACAACAGTTATTTGCCAGTGATTTTCCTGTCTTTATCTTGACCCATGAGTTTTCTGACTCCCAGTCTTCCTGTTTTCATCCCTGTCTTGCTGTGGGTGAGGAGAGTGACCAAGTGGCTGCATGGAGGCTTGGCCCAACCCACCACATCAAGTTAGGATGTGACAGTCTGGAGGAGTGGACAGTTAGGCTGGTAAAATACTAGTTGCATATTCAGGCTTAGAGGGAAGTGACTAACAGGTCATACTCTCTCTACCTGAAGACCAGTAACAAGTGGAGTATTTTAGGGTTCTGTCCTATTTAACACTTTTACCAATAACCTGAAGGAGGTCACTGTCCTAGAGAGACTGGAAGAATGCACCACCAGGAACACCATAACACTCAATAAGAAGTAGATTGTCCGAAAACATTATGCAATCTCAGTTCTTTCAATTTTCAGTAGTTCACTATGTAAAGCCTTGAACAATCTTGTCTATCTTTATAACTGACTCTGCTTTGAGCAGGAAGTTGGACTAGAGACCTTCTTAAGTCCTTTCCACCATGAACTATCTTATGGTCCATGACCCTACTAATAACCTAACCAACACAGACAGTATTATTTGTGAAGGGCTTATTTATGCCAAACAATCTACTCTTCAATAATCACAATTTCAGCATTATCATAATCCTAAGTAGCTTTAGCTCTTTAACAGCTATTACCTTACATAATTTGACATTAAATGTTTATGAACCAATAACAAGGATAAAGAGAGTCATGTTAATTTCAAGCTCTCATCAAGACAGAAAATGTCAAGCAGACAAAAAAAGGACCCATTGAAAACTACAACAAAAACTATAGTGTATACTAAATGTCCCAAGCTCACTAGATTGTTTTTGCATAGTTGATATGAAAGTCCAACAGGTAAACATCTCTAGAGGTAGGGAGTATTACACTCAAAACTAACTTTTTGTTGTGACAAATTTTACCCTTGAATATGTTAGGACTTTAAAACCTCCTAAAACTCACAATTATTCAGTTCTCTTGATAGAAAAATTAAAGAAAAGATGAGCACAGAAAAAGTCATTATCTCAGTAGCACTCCATGCATATTAATGTAACAGTTATTACAATTTGGAGAAAAGTGACATGAAATGGATTTGTTATTAACTGGTATACTTTCATATAATCAGCCTGGATAAGCAGGAATTAAACCAGATTTGAATGTTTTCTTCAACAGTCACACCAAAAGCAGAACCAAGAAAAGGTAAAAAAACCTTATTACATCAATATCAGTTTGCAAAACTGAATTTAAAAGAAACGGTTCTTTCCTAAAAAAAAATAAAATAATCAAACATCTGTATGGTAAATAACATTTTTCTTGAAATGTCCTGAATCGTGGACACTTTTTCTGAGGAGATCATCACAACTGAACTTACTTTTCTTTAAAACAAAAATATTATTTTATACCCTGCCCCCCATAAGAAAATAGCTACAAAGAAAAACCACCAAAAAATCCTCAAAATCCAATAACACATTGTACTTCAGTCAAAAGCAAATATCTGTATGTACTCTGTTTGCTAACATCAAAAGCTGTCAGTCCATAATGACCATCAGGAAGAGGGCATGACGGCTTAGAGGTCAGAAATTAACTGAACTGGAACATAAAAATGTTTAATTCAGCACCAGAGCAGTTAATAGTACTATTCTGATTGCAATAGCAAGAAACACAGTGAAAGCTCCTTTAGGACACATGCACAGCACTGACAGAGAGAGACTAATGTGCTCATTCTCATCTATGGTCTTTATGTCCATCACACACAAGTAAAGGACAAGCTTAAATGTAGGAAAGGAAATGCTTTTCAGATAAAGTTTTGTTGTTGTTGTTGTAATAAGATGTAATAAATCATCCATGAGGCTACTCAAAGCCTCCTTTCTTTGCCTGACAGTATAAGCTTCAACTTAACCTCAGGACATATAACTGCTGGTTGGAAACGAAGGTATTAACAAATTCAGAAGTTAGGGAATTTCAAGAGTGTAGAGCCCAGACATTTATTTCAAATCAGAATCACTTTTTAGGTCCTAAATGCCACCACTTGTCTGGTGCTGTATTTTTTTATAGTTTGTGACTTTGTAGAGTTGCTTCACACATACACACCTAGTCCTTGAAGCAATACTGCTGAAATGCTAATTTCATTGCTTAGTTCCAATAACTTAACGGATGTCGAACTGTGTAAATGCAATGGATTAAGTCATAAATATCAGGTAGAATGTAAGAAACTGCATGAAGACAGGGGAAAAACACAGACAATATTTTTCCTTCATCAATGGAATAGATATTTTAGACTGAAACACAATTTTGGCAAAGGGTCATACTCCATTTAAAATTCTTAGCATAAGTGCAATTATAAACTCTGTGGAGACATGCTAAATACATCTCTGAAACCAAAAGGAAATAGTATTTTCTACATATGGTATTTTAATATTTACAAAGTAGAAAAATATAAAAAACATCTGTCCAATCTTTCCAGCCTCTTAGTTTTCCTAGCTCTGCTTCATGTAAATAAAAAAAAATACTGCTTTATGTGAACTAGAATGAAAAATGTTGCCTACATGATTCATCTAGCAATCTATGCTTATTAGGTAGTCAGGCAAATAGTCCCGTATTGGGCTAGAAGAAGGATCACTCACTTACTGAAAGTAAAATATTGAAAAGAGACAACACATCCAGAAATTTTTTTATTACTTCCAAATTAATTTAAAGAAGAACTACGTAGATGCACTAGGTTATTATAAGCTCTGATCAAGACAGCATGCAATGTACACACAATTCAACTTACTGCTGTACACTAACAGATAATAGATTAATATAAAAGGGAGTTATTCGTACCAAACTGGTCTGAGGGTCTTTGAATACACAGGTGACTGCTTATTTTTTCAGGGCAGTAAAGATGTTCCAAGAAGTCAAGTCTGTAGAGGCTGTGCCTAGCTATGTTGAACCAAGCCCAGAAGTGAACAGTAGCTTCTTAAGAGATATGGCAATATATTGCTTCTTCCCATGTTTCCTGTTGGATTTTTTTTTTTTATTTATAAAAAGAATCATTATCAGCTGTACTACACTAAGAGGATTCTGTCGAATTATACCTTAATGAGTTTAAAAGTCTCTTATGAAGATAAGTAAGAATAGTAATCTGAGGTCCATTTCTGGACCTATTTATTTGACAGTTCTGTTAAATATGGAGACAGATTATTTTATTTGTAAGACCTAATATTTAGCAGACTAATTGATTTCAGTTTCATTTGCACTAGCATCCTTCACATTTCAGAACTAGCATCATGAACCCCTCATAGCTCTGTCTACACAGAATATTACCTAACACAACAGAAGTGAGGTGTCATCAATGAGAGCTTAGAAAAAGTGTTACAGTAAGTCACTCGTATCTATACTTCTACTGTCACTTAGCAATATATTAAAACACATTATATGTGTATACTACCAAAATGTACATTTAAAACATATGTCTAAGATATATATGATACTAAAAAGGAAAAAGAGACAATATTTTTATAAAATCTTCAAAATGTTGGGTAAAGGTCTGCTCCAACTAGTATCTCCATCCAACAACTTCGAGGTAATTCCATGTCTTAAAACAACACTTAAATGCTCCAAAAACCTGCTTCCTTTTGTTTGCATTGAAAATTATGGCACCGCATAGGTACTAAAAAACAGAAAATACCATATTCCGTCCCAGTTTCCACAATGTATATTTGCTACAATATAGTTGAGCAGTTTTATGCTACATCAATAGATCTCAATGTATTTTAGAATTTACTTTGAGCAACGAGAAAACACACTACTATGGAAGGCTCTTTCTATATCTGTTGGTAAGCAAACCCACAGACAGTGAGATGGCAATGTGAAGGCAGTGAAAAGGCATGGGGACAGCTATGAAGACAAAACAAGGCATATCTTGGGATTACATGGAACTATGGAGAGGAGTGATAGCTACAGAAGCAGTGGTTTCTAAGAAAAACAAGTAGACTGCAAGATATAGCAGAGAGAATATTCTAATCCTGTCCTAATTCTGTTTAGTGTAAGCTCTCTGATCACAGCTATATCCTAGCTTATTGGCATGTTCTGACTTAATGTATTAAGTAAACTTAGTTGGGTGATGCGGTTTTGCTTTCACTAAATGATTACACTGTTATTTAATATGCTTAGAAAACTTGGCTTTGTTATTCTTAAGCATGAAGAAATTAAGTTTTTAATTGGTATCAAATTCAATCCCAGAACAACCATTCACCCAGTTAATCTTTTTTTTCCTTTATTATGCAGGCTTCTGAGAATATTCCGTTTAAATCTACTGATTCCCAGATAAAAGTGAATGGGTTTTGAATGAAAATTACACTATCAGAAATTACGCTTGCAGAAACTGATTCCCTCTTAAATTTCTAATATTTGATGGGTTTAATATACTTTGAAACACCAAAAAGGGTGCTTTGTGTTATTTTTAAGTATTACACTTTGCATCCATTTGGAGTCCTAAACTGAAATGAGAGAATAGAAATTATTACATACACACTTAACTTCTCAAGTATCAGAGTTCAAGGGCATTTAATTTTAGGGCAAATGCTTTCTTTAGGTTCTTTTTTAAAATCTCAATCAGTTAACTTATTGCAAATATTAATTCAGCAATATCAGAAATAAAAAAATAAAAACAAACAAACAACATTATGCAATCCATAAATTTGCAGTTCTGTAAGAGAAAGTCTGATTTTAGCTGTTTCCGTGAGTAATCAAAGAATCAGGAACCAAATACCTCTGCCCTAAAGAATTCCACTAAATCAGCAGTACAAAATAGAGCTGAATAAGGTCTGTTACACTGTTTGCTCTCAAGAGATGGAATCAGCAAATAGAAATAATATTCAGAGATATCTTAAGTCACCTGGGGTACTATTTTTTTTTAAATACAGACAATGAAGAAGACTCCAACATTGTATACCTTTGAAGAAGGAACGGCATGCAGTTAGATGCTAAAAAAAGATTACCATTAAAGCTAATGACATCATTACTAAAATTGTCATAATTAAACAACAAACTTACACAAAATGCTAGAAAAAATAGGATTTTACCACATACTGTCACATCTCTTTTTTACCTAAGTGAACTATCTCGGGTGAAGAAATCCTATCATCTGCATAGCCACTGAAAAGGAGACAATGTTCTTGTTGAGCTAGTAAAGTCTACGAGACTTGTAGTACTTAAAACCCACCTCATATATTTGTAATCATTTGGGAATAAAATAATGCTGAACAATAATTATTTTCTGTGTGTGGGAACCTACAGTGAAAATGTATTTCAAATACCCTGTTCAAATGTAACTCACTCAACATTTATTATTTAAATATTCTTCTCAGTTTGTTTTAGTAGTTTAATAAATTACATGAAGTTTTCTATTCAGACAGTATTCTAATATGCTGTAACATTATATTTCTTTTCTTTTTTTTTTTTATGGATAAAATGTGTTAAGTGTCTTAATGATCGCATATCTACCATTCAATGGCCTTGAATGCTCATCTGCAATTTGTTTTGTAGAAATATCTGAAAGACAAACTGCACCTGCAAAGCCAAAACCCCAAAATTTATACTCTATGGAGGCTGGCTATTTTGCAACTTAGTTGGGCAGGCTACTATGAAATCATGAAGCATTACTTCTGCAGGGTATGACAATACTGAGAGATGTTAGTTAAATTTTTGATCGGTTGACATTAAGTTTCACAATTAGTCAACTAATTCTGTGTAACTGAACTTTCCATTTCATGACATTAGCATCAATTTAGATTTCTCAGTCCTGATACTAAGTTATAAGTTTTATTTGATTAATTATGGATTCCTTGTTGAATTTTTATCTTTTAAAAGAGAGGGGTTTCTTTTTAGGTAAACAGAACAGTCTTTGTGCCATCATGAATTCATTTCCTACATCTGTTGAACTGTCATTTTCCCTGAGGAGGAGAGCTAGAAGTCCCATGAAGTTCAAACTGCCTTCAGAGGCATAATAGGAGTGAAATGCACAGCACAAGAGAACCAACACAATCCAGTTTCATGTAAAAATGGCACAAATACTGAAGCATAGTCAGAAAGTCCTCTGTTAAATATTCTTTTCCATGACATTTCCAGCGGAAATATTACGATATGCTATTAATGTCTGAGTAGAGACAGTATTCAACTACAAAACACGACATTGCTTAAACAAAGTCTGCTTGTTACAAATTTACTCACAAGATTTATCTCAAACAGAAGTTACTCACGACTGCCTCCCCTGACTCAAGCAAACTCAAGTTTAGAAATAAACACATAAATATAAACATTGTGAGTTTTATTGAGCTTTCCAGGTAGGCTGATACTAGGAGCTCAGCTCTCTCAAAACTTTAGAGATGGGATAATGAGTTAAGTATTTAAATACAGTTTTACAAGTTCATCCTTGTTTAGATATTTTAAATAAGTCTTAATTGATATTTAAACCATATGCACATTTTCTTATCATGGCTTAGAAGCTTATCACTGAAAATAAAGCTTAAAAAATATCCACTTAAAAAAAATAAATCAAGATATCTAACTTTATTCACTTCAAGTCTGTTTTTGGCAAGAAAGATTTTCTGTAAAGGAAAGGCATGAACTTTGGAGGACTTCAGCTATAAAATGGGTTCTCTCAGGCATGACGATGCAGATATTTTATTCAACTTACATTATTCTAGCTAAATTCAGCAGAGCTTCTTATCGTGAATGGAAAGAACATCAAAGTTTAAAATTCACTGCTTAACAGAACATTAAGCTATTTGTGAGAGACGGACTCTATAATGGCCTTTAATCCAGCGATATTTTAACTGTAGAGATACCTATGGGGGAACCTTTACAATATCTTGATCTCGTACATAAATAAATAAATAGATCAAAAGGTGGGAAAAATAATACAGAATAGGATTATTAGACTTATGAAATCTTAATACCAACTGAACAAAATCTCCTCAGCCTGAAAATGTTTATTTTTGGTGGCAATAGAGGAAGAAAAAGAGCTTATGAATTTTAAGAAACATGTTTCCCAAACTGAAAATTATGTAGTCAGTGAATTCTTAATTTCATAATTTCTCCTGCACCTCAGGTAGAATCTCCTAAAAGCCAGAAGTACCTCAGAAAATATAAACTTGAAAAATTAATCTTCAAAGTGACAGTTTGCAAGTAAGAATAATCTAGGATTTTTTTTAATTTAAATATAATCTAAAATAAAAGCTTGTAGGCAAAGAGAGTGATAAAAGATGAATGCAAAACATTAAAAAAATGCATTGCCCTTAATCATCAGAAATAATGAATTAATTGTTAAAAAAAAAAATAATTCTTGGCCACCTGGGCACACTGCTGGCTCTTACTCAGCCGGCTGTCAACAAATACCCCCAGGTCCTTTACTGCCAGACAGCTTTCATAGGGATATAATATTGGTATCACAGTGTTACAACTTGAAGATACCTCTGACCTATGGGAAGAGGCTCAGAGATCTGGGACTGTTCAGCATGAACCTGAGAAGGCTCAGGGAATAACTCATCCATGTGTATGAAGAACTGATTGGGCGAGTAAACAAGAGTGAGTCAGGCTCTTCTCAGTGGTACCCAGTGACAGGAGAAGTGGCAGCAGAAGCTTGATAACATGCCAAGACAGTAACTAAACATGGACACTCTAATTGAAGAATACATTCATACTGCCTTCAGAAAAAACGATAGTGGATTGAGCCAGCTTTTGTTCTAAGTACTTGGCCTTTAAAATCTAAATCTAAACCACATGCTTTGCAAACATCAGGCCAAAAGTTGTAAGTGATGTTTTTGTTGAATGTTAAACATATTAAACCTTAAAATGATTATACAACCAATTCAACATCACTAATCTAATAAAAAGAGGAAAAGAAAAAAAAAAAACAAACAAAAACTGGAATCATCTTTCTGTATCAACAGGCACAGCATCAAAAAGGTTTTTCTGACTCTGGCAGACCATGCAAGATAATTTCAAATCATACCCTAAGGCCTGGGCATTTCAAGATACCAGTTAATTAATCAATGTTCCTTATGATTCTAATGAGTGACGGAAAACATTGTGAGAAATAGATTTCTCCATGTCTAATAGTAGGAGCAATGAGTCTGCCCATTCTTAAACAATACAAAATGCATCCTCACAAAAGTTTCTGCTTCAATGCACTCTACAGAGGACTCATATTAAGCGATTTATCTAAAAAGAAAATATAGTTGCTAAAAGACAGTAGTCTAATAAAGGCAGGGCAAGAAATCAGATAATTATGGAATCAAGGTATCTTGACTCATTTAAAAACCGATTTCTTTGCAATGAAAGGCACAATCAATCCCTTCTCCTCAACTCTGGCCAGAAAAATGCTGAAATTAACCTTTGAGTTCAGAAGATACTAGGTGAGATTAACAAGTAGATGGCCAGATACAGCAACCATTGCAATTGCATACACCTTGTTTTTTGGCAATTTGGTAAAAAAAAATAGTAGTCTCTAAAAAGGTACTAGAAGGTGGCAAGTAAGTTAAAACATAATAAATAGAGTCAGCAACAGCAAGAGCCATATTTAGTTAATTACATCTACACACTGAGTAATCAATGCCTCTGTAGCTGAACAGAGAGTATTTTAACCCTGATTCTAAGAACCTCTAAGCAACCAACTGCATTGGATTTTCTCATGGATTTGTCTTTTTTTGCTTGTTTGTTTCAGACAAAAGAACTGATCTAGTAAAAACATTTTGCACCTCAAATATAAGTTAGTGTTTGTCAGGTCGCTTCTTTAATAGAAGCATAGGAAGTTCATTCCCATTTCTTGGAACTGCATAATGAAATCAGAATACCAACTTCAGCTACACAAAGCCCACATTTTTAATTGTAAGAGTAGACAAAGAGATTGTGGAAATGTGACCCTAATATGTCTGACATCTCAAGAAAATTAATTCATAGATTAAAGAGATATGAATTGCCTCATTCAATCTACTTCTGAAATCTGCTGTCCTGTTGAGGACAGATGTCATCAGGGCATGGAGAAATGGCTACAAAGACTTCTTGCTATCAGACATATAAATCTAAGCAGTGTCTGAATTCAGATTTAAGGACGTACAGCCTTCATCTTAGCACTAGTCACTTTGTCTGCACGCTCCTTATTAAAGGTGGGTGTTTCCTGAGACACTCCAAATTGGTCTGGAGTTTATTTATGGAGTCATCATTTCATTCAGAACAGTTTAATTTGAGCATCCTTTTTTTCCCCCTCTTCCTTCTATTAAGTCCTTGCATTCACATTTTGAAATGCAAGAGCCCACAATCCAGTAGTCAAGTTTTCCACTATTGCTAATGCATCAAAGAGTTCAAAATATTATCAGCTGGGATTGATCCTAAAAACAGAAATAATATCTGCATCAGCCACTAAGCTTCCTTACTCTAATAAAACTCTGCTTAGAGGGAAAGGTATTGGAAGCATAGGACAGAGAATTAGCTGTTTTGATATATGTTTTCTCTACATATTCCTTTATTTTCTGCTTCTCAAATTTACAAGAAAAGTAATTAAAAATATTATAGTACTTAACTTACAGAGTATTTAGACAATCTAATTCAGAAACATCTTGATCGATAAATTTTGTATAAATACATTTTTTCTTTCATTTAAATATTTTAAAGATTGCTATACTTCAATGGCACACAAACCAAAAATTATTCTTGCATGTATTTTATCTATAATTTAATATCATCCAATTTTCAAACTATAAATAATAATAAGTTTATACTATTATAATAACTATTGAAAGCCCATTGATATAAAAAATGCGTAAAATACCTGAAAAATCCTGAAAGATGAAAGATAACAGCCTTTAAGTCTATGAATCTTCTACTTAGTAATCAATTCAAGATGTTCAACATTCAGTAAAAATGAAAATATTTTGAAAAATATTCCTTCATCATGAAGTCTTACCTTGAATGTCTAAATCCTGAAGAAATGTGAAATTTGATCTAATGTCTTTCAAAAACCAGCTTAGAATTGATTGTTGAACAAGTGTGACTGTTGGAGATAACACACTTGTTCTGTGCAGAATATATTTGTCTCTATGGATGTTAACACCACAGTCCTTTGCAAAGACAGTACACTTTTATGCATGGTACCTCCATATAAGGCTGAATGCTTCCAATACATGTTTAACAAACAGCTTATCATTGCACAAAGTATATTAATTTCATTAAGAAATTGTCTTGATGCCTTATTATATAGATCAATATATTAAAAGGATATGCATAGTAAAGTATATCAAAGTAAGGATAATCTATGGACAGAAAAAATCTATTACATGACCGGGAACTATTTCTATTTAGTATAAAATTGGTCATCTACATAAACTCCAAGGCTAAATCTGGGATGGTTTAATTTAGCTGTGAAATTTGATGTTTTCTTTTTATCTCTGAAAAACTGAGATAAAATAACAGAATTATTTAGGTTGGAAGTGACATCTACAAGTTATCTTATCCAACCTCCTGCTCACAGCCAGGCTTACTTCCAAACTTAGATTAATTACCTCAGTCAAATAAGAAAATGTCTCTTTCATGTCTAGGTTAGTTTAGAATCTTACATTAGAAGCTAAAATTATTAGAGATGGAGTTTTAAAGATTTATATTTTTTCTTTAATATAACATAAAATGTTATATTTGTCATATTTGACAAATATATAAGTATTTGTTATGAAAGTATTTGTTCATGAGCTGGACTAAGATTCAATTTAAATAAAGTATCTTAGAAAAAATGTTATATTACATAAAAAGATAATGTTCTGATTTATTTTATATTGCCTAAAAAAGCAAAATAATTACTCCTGAATGACATCTGGGCTGCCACTTTGAATCAATTCTTCTCAATGCTGGTGTGGTCATACACTTGGAGTACTTTCGGGCCACTAGTTCAAGAGGGATATGAGGAACGTGGGAGACTCTAGCAAAGGGCTATGATTAGGAAAACTGGCTTGTTTATTCTGGAAAATAGAGGGATAAGTATTTGGTTAATAACTGCCTAAAACTTACTGAAACAGTTACAAAGATGTCAGAGCCAAACCCTTCTCTGTATGTATGTTGGATGCCATAATAATTGTCAAGACCACAAACTGTGGACCTAATGAAAACAAAATTCACTAGACAAAGATAGTAAGACAGGAAAAAGTTGTCCAGAGAAATGCCAGTGTCTAAATCCCCGGAGAGTTGTCTAGACAAAGCCATTATCCAACTGAGCATTTGTGACAGCTCTGTTTTAAAGAGGAGATTGGAAGAGAGTACCTTCAGAGATGCTTCCCAATCAACATTTCTATAATCTTGGGATTCTTAGAGAAATATAATAAAATTTACGGGATAGGAAGATAAAAATAATTTTGCCCATCAAAGTAAGAAAAAGGGACAGATAATCCAGTTGGTAATATGAAAACATGATAGCTCAGAGAAAACCTCTCAAGAAACAAACTGATTTAACAAGATAATCAAATCTGAATTAAGTATCTATGACAGAAAATGAAAAGTCATCACATTCTAATACATAAAAGTGCTTATGCTAACCTACAACTGTTGTATACATGCATTTTATACCTAACAAAAAAAATTTAAGGGTTTGTATTGATTGTTGATGCTAGTCATTTTCCTCTCCCTGTAATAGAAAATTGTCATTCCTATCTGTAAAGGACCATAAATAGAGGTAGTTTTTGTGTAAAAAAGATCACCAAATGGAACCAACTATCAGACATTGGTCATAATCTGTGATCCTAATATCATCTTATCAAAACTAGAACTGCTGGAAGCCTATAAATGAGAGTGCCTTTGGTTTACCTGAGACAGCACAGTCCCAAATAAGAAGAATGAAAAGAACTAAATTGTATTTTTCCTGTAAGACTGCTGAGGAAAAAAGGCCACATCTTCAGCTGATGCAAACAAGTATATTAAGGTCCATGAGAACCCTCCTTGACAACTACATGATAAACATTGAAAATGCAGACATGAAGATTGGATTTCTAATTATACTGTTTCCCTGTTGTCATAAAACTAGGCAGTTCAAGTGCAAACCATATAATAAAGCTTTTGATCTTTGGATATATGTCAGAAACATTTCTTACACATAAAGTAGTCCCATGACAGCAAAGAAAGGTTTTATTTTACATATGAATTGACAAAGCTTTTCTTCCATATATGCTACAGTCTTTCAAGACCCATGGAACCAGAAAGGAAATACCAGATTTAAGTTATGATCTGACACTGAATTATCATGTGGGAAAATAGAATCACAGAATCATAGAATGGTTAGAGTTGGAAAGGACCTTAAAGATTGTTGAGTTCCAACTCCCCTTCATGGGCAGGCACACCTTCCACTAGACCAGGTTGCTCAGAGCCCCATCCAACCTCGCCTTGAACACCTCCAGGGATAGAGCTCCCACAACTTCCCTAGGCAACCTGTTCAAGTGTCTCGTTACCCTCATGCTAAAGAATGTCATTCTGATCTCTAACCTAAATCTCTCCTCTTTCAGTTTAAAACCATTACCCCTTGTCCTCTCACTACAAGCCCTTGTAAACAGTCCATCCCCAGCTTTCCTGTAGGCCCCCTTCAGGTACTGGAAGGCTGCTATGAAGTCCCCCCAGAGCCTTCTCTTCTTCAGGCTGAACAACCCCAACTCTCTCAGCCTTTCTTCATAAGAGAGGTGCTCCAGCCCTTGGATCTTTTTTCTGGCCCTCCTCTGGACACACTCCAACAGGTCCACATCTTTCTTGTGTTGGGGGCTCCAGAACTGGACACAGTATTCCAGGTGAGATCTCATCAGGGCAGAGTAGAGGAGCAGTATCACCTCTCTTGATCTGCTGGCCACACTTCTTTTGATACAGCCCATGATGTGGTTGGCCTTCTGGGCTGCAATTGCACATTGGTGGCTCATGTCCAGCTTTGGATCCACTAGCACCCCCAGGTCTTTTTCCACAGGGCTGCTCTCAAGTGTGTCCTCCCTCAGCCTGTGTTCATATCTCTTGTTGTCTCAGCCCAGGTGCAGGATCCTGCACTTGGCCTTGTTGAACCTCATGAGGTTCACCTTGGCCCACTTCTCCAGCTTGTCCAGGTCCCTCTGAATGTTATACCATCCCTCTGGCATATCAACTGCACCACCCAGCTTGGTATCATCAGCAAACTTGCTGAGGGTGCTCTCAATGCCACTGTCAATATCATTAATGAAGATACTAAACAACACTGGTCCCAGTATGGACCCCTGAGGGACACCACTTGTCACCATTTTCCATCTGGACTTAGAGCCATTGACTACTACCCTCTGGATGGGACCATCCAGCCAGTTCCTTATCCACTGAACAGTTCACCCATCAAACCCATATCTCTCCAATTTAGAGAGAAGGATTCTGTGGGGTTTGTGTCAAAGGCCTTGCAGAAGTCCAGAGAGATGACAGCCACTGCTTTTCCCTTGTTGAGTGATGTAGTCACACCATTGTAGAAAGCCACTAGGTTGGTCAGGTAGGATTTGCCCCTGGTAAAGCCATGCTGGTTGTCTTGGATCACATCCCTGTCCTCCATGTGCCTTAGCATGTCTTCTAGGAGAATCTGTTCCATGATCTTCCCAGGCACAGAGGTGAGGCTTGTTCCCAGGGTCCTCCTTTCTACCCCTTTTAAAAATGGGTGTAACATGTCCTTTCTTCCAGTCACCAGGAACTTCACCTGACTGCCCTGAATTTTCAAATATAATGGAGAGTGGCTCAAAAATACAGCTCCTAGTGTTAGGCATTCATTCCTGTATTTCCAAGTCTAAAAATTAAATTGTTTGTGAGCTAATTTATAATCACTACAATCTCACTATGGAAGCTGTTATTAAGTATTCCTCACAATTTTCTGGAAAACAAGATTATAGATATCTAAAAATTATATTCAAGATAACTGCCTGTATTTTCAAAAGAAATATATGTATGTTTTTATATTTCAAATCACATTTGAATATTTATTCAGAGATTCAGTAGGTTTAGAAGTCAAGATACAGAGAAGTTTTGCAGACTCATTACATCTACCACATGACAGGCCTTACTTGACTTTGGGAAGCAATGTAGATGTCTAATAAAGGGCTTCATCAATTTTACTCTTTAAACTATTCAAGTATTACCATTGCCTTCAAAATTAGCAATTAAGTATAATTATACATCACTTAGGAAAATAGAACAGTTATCTGGGACACAGATGTCATGAGACATAACTGCTATTGGTTGCATCAATTTTTGCTTCTGTTCAACTGAACATTCAACAGATATCACTGAAAATACATAATAGAAAGTTTATTTGTTAATACTAAGTAAAAGTTGGAAGATTTCTTCCTTATATAATGAGCAAGAATTCTATTGATAATATCATTTTTAGCCTTTGATCCATGCAGCTAAGTCATCACTAGGAACACAGGGAACTAAGATATGTGTATATAGGTATATACATGCGTCTACATACACCTATGTGTATGTATCACCTATGTGTTTTAATAAATTACTGACTTGGCCTCACATATTCTGCATAGGGAACATCCCTGTAGAAAAAGGCTAGGGAGAATGTTATAATTATTAATAATTACAATTATAATTATTATAATTATTATAACTATTATAATAATTATAATAATTATTAATTGACCATACCAAGCTGTGTGGAGTAGTTGGCACCCTAGTGGGAAGGGATGCCATCCAGAGGGACCTTGACAGGCTGGAGAGGTAGGCCAGTGCCAACCTCATGAAGTTCAACAAAGCCACCTGCAAGGTCCTACACCTGGGTCGGTGCAACCCCAGGCACAAATACAGTCTGGAGGGAGAACAGCTAGAGAGCAGCCCTGAGGAAAAGGACTTGGGGGTGGTAGTAGATGACAAGCTTGATATGAGCTGCCAGTGTGCACTTGCAGCCCAGAAGTCAAACCACATCCTGAGCTGCATCAAAAGAAGTGTGGCCAGCAGGGTGAAGGAGATGATTCTGCCCCTCTACTCTGCTCTGCTGAGACCTCACCAGGAATACTGCATACAGCTCTGGAGCCCTCATCACAGGAAAGACATGGAGCTGTTGGAGAGGGTCCAGAGAAGGGCCACAATGATGATCAGAGGGCTGGAGCAGCTCTGCTATGAAGACAGGCTGAGAGAGTTGGGGCTATTCAGCCTGGTTTGTACATTCAAATGCAAAGTTTTCACTGCCTCTCATTGAGCGGAGTGCTTGTTTTCTTTAATAAGGAAGTTATCTACAAATGAAGACGTGCAGCCTTAACCTATGGATTGGAGAATGTTGGCAGGGACAGGTCTCTTCCCTGTCTGTGCATTAGCTAGTAGCACAGCACAATAGAAAACCTTTGGGGCTGATGTTCCAAAGCCCATGTTTTATGAGCTTCAGAAATGTTGTTTTGGACTAGCACTTAGTTTGTCCTCTGAACTGAAAGGCCTTCAGTAAGTAAGAGTTCCTTAGGTGTATTTCAGGATTATATGTTTCAGTTCAGTTTAAACAGAAAAGAACCCAGTCTGCTTGCTTTGGCATCACTTTGTAAGATGAGTCAAAACATAATAGGAATAGATATCTGGGAAAAATATGCTTCCAAAGCACACTGGTGATACAAACTAAAATGCTAATGTAGAGGTACCTTATAATTTATTATTTAGAAGTAGAATAATGAGAACTATGGAATCAAGGAATTGTCAGAGTTGGAAGGGACCTCTAGTGATCATCTAGTCCAACTCCCCTGCTAAAGAAGATTGCCTAGAGCACATTACTCAGGACTGCATCCAGATGGGTCTTGAAATCTCCAGAAAAGAGGACTCCACAACCTCTCTGGGCAGCCTGTTCCAGTGCTCCATCACCCTCACCGTAAAGAAGTTTTTCCTCATATTTAAATGGAACTTCCTGTGCTTGAGCTTGTGCTACATAGGTCTAGAATTAGGATTTTTAAATTATTTTTCATAATCTTAAATAGTTTTTGTTTCAAGTACCTTCACTGAAACAACTTTACTTGAAAAGAGATGAATGTTTCCAAAGTTTTCTGACACTTTTCTGAAAATGACCTGAAACTTCAAAATGTTAATATTAAAAATAGGCAAATAACAGACATTATTATCACCAGGTATTGGAAGTATTATTGACCAAGAAAAAACTCTGAAAAATCTAGTTAATCTACCTCAAAGGAATGACTGTCTATTAAGGTATTATAAAAGAATTAAATTATTGCTGTTAATGCAGCTAAAGTATTCTCTTTGGCTTGTGGAAAAATGTCAGAACAGCCTCATGAGCTCTGTCTGGATTATAAAAACCGTCTCTGGCATGAATATTCTTTCTGTTTCAAAAAATTAAAAGTTCAAGGAAATGCTTATAAATAAGTGACACTGCCAGAGATCATAAGAAGTCAGACTGGCTTTTCAAAGCTCCTTCTTTTAACCCTTAGTCTCTTTGATCTTTGAATGCTATTGAATAAGTACTAGCAAGTTCCCATCTTCAATCTTCTTGATTTAGGATACTAATTTTCTTTCAAAGGATTGCTTTTACATCTTTTGAACTGAGAACCAACAGGGTTTCAATTAATCTAAAATCAGCCATCCAAATTAATATGCAAACAATCTAATGTACCAGACAATCACAAGTTAAAAAAAATAAATCTTTCCATGACATTAAATAAGAGCCATAACTCCTCTGATTAAATCTTTTACTGGTCAAGTTACAGCTATTTTAGAGATTACAAGTATTTTCTGTATATAGCAGAAATAAACTCGAATTTCACACTAAAACCATAAACCAGGTCAGATCAGAGGTCTAAATAGCCAATACTGTAGTTCTTACAGCAGACAAAAAAAGAGAACCCGAGGAATTAGCACAAGTTTGTACTTGTTTTTTTCCACTCCAAGTGATGGCAATTTGGCATCCAAAGGTCTATTTGAAGCATTAAATTTTAGCATCCCCCACAAGATCTATCCTATTACAGCATTTTCAATACCATCTAAGCCCTTAAACATTCTGACTTCCTCAACAACTGGTGACAATTAATTACATTATTTAATTACAGTTTTCCAAAAAGGAATTCCTGTTCTTCAGTTGGTGCCAGACTCCTTCACTGAGCATTTCTTCCTTCTCCTATTCTGAGTATAACAATGTATATAATAATTTATTGTTCCCTTTCTCCATTATGTCCTGATTTTATATAATTCTGCAATCAGTCTTTTCTCTAACTGAAGCACAATGCTCAGCCAGATAATTATAATTCATTAGGGCTTCCCAATGAATTACCATCAGATAGAAATTCAGAATAAAGTTGAATTGCAATTCCCAGGTCTGTCTGACAGCTCTGCTTTTTAAAAATGCTATTTCATAAGTAACTGGGAATTTTTTTCCTATGTTATGTTACTTCGGAATATGCAAGGAATAAACAGAATTCGTATTTGTCACAACAACCAAGAAATATGTTTCATTATAATTGAATAACTGGGTTTGTTCAGCTTTGAGAAAAGAAGGCTTAGTGGAGACCTCATCACCATGTCCCAGAACTTGAAGGAAAGCTAAAAAGAAGATGGACACTCCCTTTTTAAAAGGAGTCACATGGAAATGAGGAGAGGTAACGGGAACAAAGTTACTCCTAGGGAAGATTCTGGTTGGACACAAGAAGAAAATTTTTCACAATGAGAACAATCAGCTGTTGGAATAATAACCCCAGGGAAGTGGTGGATTCCCCAACACTGGACACTTTTAAGATTTGGCTGGACAGGGTGCTGGGCCATCTTGTCTAGACCGTGCTTTTGCCAAGAAAGGCTGGGCCAGATGATCCTTGAGGTCTCTTCCAACCTATATGGTATGATTCTATGTTATGATTAATTAATTAAACAATGAAAGGAATATAAATTAGAATTTTATTTCTACTTCCACTACTGAATCCCTGAGCACAATCAGCACTAAATAATGCTGTGCTAACCACTGTATAGTTTGTGTACCAATATTAATATTCCTTCCTACATACTGTGATGTAACAATTAAAGAAAAACAAACCAAACACAAAACAAAACAGACAAAAAACAAACCTCCAGTTCTAGACTTTTTTGATATTTAATTCCCCAAGAAGAGATTTCCTGTCTTCCTACACCCACCCCCAATGGTCTTACTTTCTCAGAATTTTCTCCATGTTACTAGCAAAAATAATCAATTACAATATTCTAAATAGCAAATCCACTTAGAAATATGTTACCTCTGGAATTCTGTTCTTTAAAATGCAAAACAATCATTGACTCATCTGTTTGTTTTGGTTTATTATTTTTTTTCCTAAGTCATAGAATCATGGAATTGTTCAAGTTGGAAAAGACCTTTAAGATCATCGAGTCCAACCTTATCCTAACGCTATCACCCTATTTCTGATGACCCACTGCTAAACCATGTCCCCAGGCACCACATCCAGATGACTTTTAAACACATTCAGGGATGGTGACTCAACCACCTCCCTGGGGAGCCTGTTCCAGTGCCTAACAACCCTTTCCGTAAAGAAGTTTTTTCTGATACCCAAACTAAATCTCCCCTGTTGCAACTTGAGCCCATTTCCTCTTGTCCTGTCATCAGTCACCAGTGACAAGAGATCAACCCCACTCTCACTACAACCTCCTTGCAGGTATTTGTAAAGAGTGATAAGGTCTCCCCTCAGCCTCCTCTTCCCCAGACTAAACAGCCCCAGCTCCCTCAGTCGTTCCTCATAGGGGATGTTTTCCAAACCCCTCACTAGCTTTGTTGCCCTTCTTTGGACCTGCTCCATCACCTCGATGTCCCTTTTGTATTGAGGTGCCCAAAACTGAACACAATACTCAAGGTGAAGCCTCACCAGTGCCGAGTACAGAAGCAGGATTACTTCCCTAGTCCTGCTAGACACACAATTTCAGATACAAGCCAGAATGCCATTGCCCTTCTTGGCCACCTGGGCACATTGCTGGCTCATAGTCAGCTGACTGTCAATACAGCAAGGTCCTTTTCTGCCAGGCAGCTTTCCAGCCACTCTTCTCCAAGCCTGTAGGGTTGCCTGGGGTTGTTGTGACTGAAATGCAGGACCCAACATTTGGCCTTATAGAATTCCATACAGTTGGTCTCAGCCCATCGATCCAGTCTGTCCAGGTCCCTCTGTAAAGCCTTCCTACCATCCAGCAGATCAACACTCCCTCCCAACTTGATGTCATCTGCAAATTTACTGATGGTGCATTCCATCCCCTCATCAAGATCATTAATAAAGATGTTAAACAGGAATGGCCCCAGCACTGAGCCCTGGGGGACACCACTCATGACTGGCCACCAACTGGATTTAACTCCATTAACCACAACTCTTTGGGCTCGGCCATCCAGCCAGTGTTTAACCCAGCAGAGTATATGCCCATCAAAACCATGGGCAGCCATCTTTTCCATGAGGATGTTATGGGGAACAGTGTCAAGATTTTACTGAAGTCCAGGTAGACTACATCAACAGCCTTTCCCACATCCACTAAGCAGGTCACCTTGTCATAGAATGAGATCAGGTTTGTCAAGCAGGATCTGCCTTCCATAAACCCATGCTGACTGGGCCTGATTGTCTGGTTGACCTTTAAATGTTCTGTGATGGCTCTTGAGATTATCCGTTCCATGACCTTCCCTGGCACCAAAGTGAGACTCACAGGTCTATAGTTACTGGGATCCTCTTTCCAGCCTTTCTTGAAGATGGGTGTCACATTCACTAGTATCCAGTCCAACGGGACATCCCCAGTTAGCCAGGACTTTTGAAAGATGATGGAGAGTGGTTTTGCAACCACATCTGCCAACTCCCTCAGCACTCTAGGGTGTAAACCATCTGGCCCCATCGACTTATGAGTGTCTAGTTTGTGAAGCAGGTCCATAACCATTTCCTCATGGATTACATAGGGCCTAATCTGTTCCCCATCTCTGTCTTCTATCTTAAGGGACAGTGTGCCCAGGGAAAAACTAGTCCTACTGTTGAAGACTGAGGCAAAGAAAGTATTAAGTATCTCAGCCTTTTCTTGATCCTTGGTCACTGTGTTTCCCTCTGCATCCAACAGAGGATGGAGATTCTCCCTAGCCCTCCTCTTGTTGTTGATATATTTATAGAAACATTTTTGTTATTTTTCACCACAGTGGACAGGTTTAGTTCCAGTTGGGCCTTGGCCCTTCTAATTTTCTCTCTGCACAGCTTCACTGCATCTTTGTAATCCTCATAAGTTGCCTGTCCTCTTCTTCCAGAGACCATAAACTTTCTTTTTGTTTCTGAGTTCCAGCCAAAGCTCTCTCTTCAGCCAGGCTGGTCTCCTTCCTTGTCGGCTCGTCCTCCGTGACCTGGGGATGGTCAGCCCCTGTGCCTCTAAGATTACCTTCTTAAAGTATGCCCAGCCTTCCTGGGCTCCTATGCCCTCCAAAACTGCCTCCCAAGGGACCCTCTCAACCATGGTCTGAAAGAGTTCAGAGTCTGCTCTCGTGAAGTCCCAGGTGGCAGTCTTGCAGACTCCCCTCCTTGCTTCACTAAAGATCGAAAACTTTATCATGTCATGGTCACTTTGCCCAAGTTGGCCTCCAACCATTACATCCCCCACAAGACCTTCTCTATTAACAAACAGCAGGTCCAGCAGTGCGCTTCCCCTTGTTGGCTCCCTCACCATCTGTGACAAGTAGTTATCTCCTACACACTCTAGGAACCTTTGGGACTGTTCCCCCTCTGCTATATTGTATTTCCAGCAGATATCTGGGAAGGTGAAGTCCCCCATGAGAACAAGAGGTAGAGATTGTGAGATCTTACCCAACTGTCTATAAAGTTCTTTATCCACCTCTTCATCCTGGTTGGGTGGTCTGTAGCAGACTCCCACAATGATGTCTGTCTTATTAGCCTTTCCCTTGATTCTGACCCATAAGCTTTCAACATTGTCATCACCATCATTAATTTCTAGAAAATCATATCTCTCCCTAATATAGAGGGCTACCCCACCACCTCTCCTTCCTTTCCTATTTCTTTTGAAAAGTTGGTAGCCATCAATCATAGTGTTCCAACTGTGTGAGTTATCCCACCACGTTTCTGTGATGGCAACTATATAATCGTTTTCCGTCTGAACAATGGCCTCCAGCTCCTCCTGTTTGTTACCCATGCTGCATGCATTAGTGTAGATGCATCTCAGCTGGGCCACCTTTTGGGTAGGAGAAGCCCTAATACCCTCCAGACCATACACAGATGTTTCCAAAGTAACCAACCTCTCACCAATTGTTTTGTTCCTCCTGCCACAATTAATATCATCCTCCTTCTTCACCAAGAACCAAGATTGTGAGACCTTACCAGTGCCCTCCTCTTCCACAAGCACTGGTATGATGCATTCAGGCTCCTCTCTAGTGGCCCCAGTTTCACCCCTGTCCCCCTTCATACCTAGTTTAAAGCCCTGTCTCTGAGGCCTGCCAACTCCTGTCCTAGAACCCTTTTCCCCTTGTGGGATAGACTATACCCATCTCTAGTCAGCAGGCTTGGTCTCCTGTAAATTGAGCCATGGTCAAAAAAGCCAACCTCTTGCTGGTAGCACCAAGCTCGGAGCAACGTATTGACCTGCTGGCTCATCCTGGCTAGTCCCTCATCATTCCCCACAACTGGAGGGATAGAGGAGAACACTATTTGTGCTCCTGATCCCTTAACCAGCCGACCCAGGGCCCTGAAGTCTCTCTTCATTGCCCCTAGACTTCTGGTGGTTACCTCATCATTGCCTACTTGCACGACAAGTAATGGGTAATAATCTGTGGGTTTAACTAGGGTGGGGAGTTTACGTCTTATGTCCTTAATCCTGGCCCCAGGGAGGTAGCAGACTTCTCTAAGAAGTGAAACACCTTATTAAAAAAAAATAAATTAATTAGATCAACAAATCATATTATGATCACACATATAAGACTGTAATATTTGCATACATATGGATAACATCCTGTGTATTACATATGTTTTCATCTCTCTCTCTCTCAATAGAGATACAGATGTAGGTATAGATATGGATGTAGACATCTTTTTGTTCCAGCACTGATTTTGAACTGCTTCTTCTTTCTGTACTCATATAAATATTTCCAAATATACTTCTCAATAGTATTATTCCTTCTCTTTCCCAAAACATCTACCTTACCTTCTTTTACTGAAAGAATAAGGGCATCACAAAGCAGGACCGCTGATTTCAGATGTGGTGATAGCTGATGCTAAATCAAACCAATTATGAAACTTGTTTCTGTTTACATGTTACAAGATGCTTCCCCAGGAATAGAAATTGATGTCTGTGATTCAAGGCTTAGTAGATCTTAATCTAAATTATGTATTCCTTCACAGTCAGTTTCACTTCTTCTTTCTATGATTCTGCTGAATTATTTTTCTCTAGCATAAATAATTCCCTAAGAAAAACAGGAATGAAAAAATATATGAGAATTTAATGACTTGCTGTAGCATTCAAAATTATGGATGTAAAGGACTCATTGACAAGAAAGACTAAGGAACTAAAAGGTTATGTTTGTGACAAATCATAGGGTTTAGTTCTTTCTTTCACAGAAAGCAACTTAGTTCACCCATCACCTCCCAATACTGTACAGTATACTTTCATATTAATATAAATTTATCTCTTGAAGAAAAAAAAAATAAACTTAACTAGCAAGCCGGAATTAATATACACACACACACACAAAAGGTTTTACAGACAGAGTAAATTACATAACAAAACCTGTAATAATTCATTAAACTAAGTTCCCTCATCAATAGCACACCTATGAAAGTAGTACCCTAAAGAAATCTCCCAAACACCCCTTCCATCTTCCTCCATCTTGTTCTATACGACCTCTTACACAAAAATAATTTTCTCTTCCAGTGCCTAAACTACTAAGATATTATCACAATGCATTCTGACCTCCTTTAACTAAAAGCCCTTTCTTAGAAAGGCATATATCCCACTGAAGATTTCCAAGAAACTCAAGAGCCTAACTGTATCTTTAGGGCCTCCATGATTATTTCAGGTCTGGCTGAAACTGGTCACTGATTTCTATACTTATTAAGGAAAAAGACAAAAAAAAAAATTGCATGAGCCTCATTTTTTTGGTGTGCAACTTTATGCAGTTCAAGTATATTGTCAGTTTGCTCAGTCACTTAAAATTTAAATACATAAAGGTTGCAAAGAAACCCTGAAAATAACTACTGTACCAATCCATTCAATAATAAGTTTTTATCATTAGGTTACTACACTGCCAGACTTGCTACAAAGTATCAGATGTGGATAGATGGATTGCATGTGCTACTGTTTTGAGCCTTGCTCTGCAAGCTTCCTATTTGTTCAAGGCCTAGTAAATACAGTTTTGCCACTGCTGGGGTCAGGCATCAGGCTGTGGCAGGTCCCAGGGGGTGGCTGGGCTGCCCTTGGCCTGAGCAGGGCTTAGCTGAGTTTACCAGCACCTACAGCCAAGCACCTATTGCCCAGCCTGTCTGAGCTCCAGCTCTTTGAGTGCCACTGGGAAAGGGGCTGACAGCAAGCACCAGGCAGTCCCTGACAGAAAAACAGCTCCTGAGACCACAGGGCTGTGGGACAGCTTTCAACCCTTCCTCCTACTGGCACAGTAGGTAGGGATAATGAAATTAATGAAGAAAAATTAAAATAAATCCATGTGTACTCAAGAGGAGTAGGAAGAAAACATCAACTTCATGCTCCTTTTGAAATATGAGGATTAACTCCCATTCTGTGGGCATTGAAATCCTCCAGGCAAAGATCTCAGGCTGGTGATGACTTGTCATAAACACCCTCACCTCCCCTTCCTGAGTACTGAAGTTGTCAACCTTAGGATCCAGAGAGTAAACTATCAAAATATGATAAAGGTTATTATTATTATTATTTATTTAGACTACCAAGCAGTTAAAATTTAACAGGACTAATAATAAATTCTTAGTGCCATTTATATTATATGCTCCCTTGTGCCCATAACAAGATTTTGAGTGTCAACACACAAGACGATTTGAACTTGGACTGCTCATTTTTAGAGATAGCATTTCTACCTTAAAGTTACAGGATAATCTGCAGTACAGTGCTCTCAATCTCTCTCCTGAGGATGTTTGTCTTCCATAAATAATTAAACATATACTGAACAGGAACTGGAATCCAGGTGTTCCCTCTTTTACATCAACATCTTAACATACTACAGAGCCATTCTCACCTTCAGGCTGAAATTTGCAAGCAGCATTCATAGAAATTATCTCTGGTTATACGGTTATTTTGGTCAGATGTCATGAGATACCCCTCACAAGTTCAGAAAAAATGTAGCATTTTATTTTTTACACTCAGTTTAAAAAAAATAAAAAAGTAAAACAAAAAGGTTTTATAAAATTCTTCATTTATATTAGTCAATCCTAGAATACCTTTTATATAACTATTGTGAAGAAAATACTGGTGAGGCAGAAAGGTCTGTAGCGTAATTGTTTATTTAATCCTTTATGAAATGGAAATAGTAATAAATTTGTCATATGATTCTGTAAATGTTCAACCTTTCCAAGCTACAGGAAATTAAAATAATTTATTTCACTGATATAATTGATATTTTTACTTAGTTGTTTTATGAGCCTCTATTTTATCAGGTCAGTGGCCAAGCATTTTATTGCTCTTTGATTAGCCCTCAGACCAATGCCATATATTTCTGTACAACAGCTCTTTCTAAACATGTCTCTCAGACAAGACGAGGAGAACAGATCACTGTTGCCTGCTACTAGCAAAATCAATTAAACCATCTCTAAGAATTGAATACTATATGACTCAGCAGTTTTCCAAAAATGCCATGGAATTAGAGACATACTCTGACATGGAGCAAAATACTAGAAATATTTGCAGACAGAATTGGCTTTCAAAGCACGACAGTATGGAGATATATATGTTCTCTGATTCCCATCAGTTCCACACCTCAGCCATTGAAAAAATGACTGACAGAAGGAATAAGATGCCAAATAGATGGCAAGGTAAACCCCATTATCTCCCTAGAGACAACTGGTCTAGTGTTGTAGATATTAGGAGGAGACGTCCTGCACAGTGAGACAGCAGTGAGAAAGCCAGGACTCAATTTGATGCTGCCTGTGGTCTCTCTTGTGTGATCATTATAAAGAGGACATGAGAACCTGGGACAATAAACCCACTGCTATTCTCCAGATATGCATACAAGAGCTGCTAGGTAGAAAAAATACAGGAGACAGTCCTAGAAAGACGGCTGCTCTGGTCTCCAGCAACCAGTCCTCCAAGAAGGATAACGCATTGAGCTCAAATGCTCAATGCATTGAGCTCAATGAGGTGCCTTGCTTCCAGCCAGGAGGAGGAAAGGGACAACTGAGTTTATTGGACTGTGTGGATTCAGTGGCCTGGCACATTAGAGCCACAAAAGTATAAAGCCTTGGTGGACACTGGTGCACAGTGCACTCTAATGGCATTGAATCATAAAGGGACTGAATCCGTCACTGTTTCTGGAGTGATGGGAGGATCTCAAGAACTGACTGTTGTGGAGGCCGACGTGAGCTTCACTGGTAAAAAGTGGCAAATGCACCCTATAGTGACTGGCCCAGGTGCTCCCTGCATCCTTGGCATCTCAAATGAGGATTTTTCCAGGACCCAAAAGGGTACTGGTGGGCCTTTGGTATAGCAGCTGTAAAGACTGAGAACATTGAACAGCTGCATACTTTGCTTGGCCTTTCAGATGACCCTTCTATAGTAGGGTTGCCAAGGGCAAAGACCAACAGGTGCCAATTGCCACTTCAGTGGTGCATAAACAATATCACATTAACAGAGAGACTGTGATCCCAATTCATAAGCTGATCCAGCAATTGGAGAGCCAAGGAGTGATCAGCAGGATTCACTCACCCTTCAATCAACCTATCTGGCCAGTGCGAAAGCCTGATGGCAAGTGGAGGCTGACAGTGGACTATCATGGCCTGAATGAGGTTACACCACCACTCAGTGCTGCTGTCCTGGACGTGCTAGAACTTCAGTATGAGCTGGAGTCGAAAGCAGCAAAGTGGTGTGCCACTATTGACATCGCTCATGCCTTTTTCTCTATTCCTCTTGCACCAGAGTGCAGGCCACAGTTTGCTTTCACCTGGAGGGGAGTCCAATACACCTGGAATCGACTGCCCCAGGGGTGGAAACACAGCTCAACCATTTGCCATGGACTGATCCACGCTGCACTGGAGAAGACTCAACCTGGCGTCCTAACTGCCAATACTAAGCTTCATGTTCCAGAGTAACCTTTCTCCTATCCATCATGCCACCAATGAGACTTGGAGTAAATGGACTGCTTTAATTACCCAGCGAGCTCGGACAGGAAGTCCCAATTGTCCAGGAATCATAGAAGCTATTACAAACTGGCGAGAAGGGGGGAGGCAGTAGGGTTTTGCGCATTCCTGAACATACCTGTATATATTTGTACATATTTTCCTTTATCATTAGTATTTAATTAAATCTGTCTAGTTTAGTTTTCAATTCAGCAAAGTCCTTAATTCTCTTTCTCCTTCCCTGCCTGGGTGGGAGGGGGAAGGGATCGAGAGCATTGTTGTCATTGGTCTAATTGCCGATCCTGAGTTAAACAGACAGCTTAGATAATAAAATAGACAAATAATGAAAACTTAATTCGAGTTTTATAAATTATTTGGATCACTATTAGTTATCCAAAACACAATCTGCAGACCATAATGATCTACATTACAGTAGTACACTGGAAACAATGTGGATGTCATTCACCTGGCCAAATGTAAATGAACTATTTTAGGTAATGTCCTAAAGGATATATAGTCAGCAGAAGGAAACAAACACTTTTAGAGTCAATTCATTGTATCTTAAAATAGGGTTTTAAAATGTATCAGTTGACTCACACCCTTCAAGGGCCCTTTTTTTTTTTCTTTAATTAGCTGCAAAAGGAACCTAACATGATAGGTTATCACCTCCCAAGAACCAATATATCAAGATATTTGATATATATTTATGATACCTATCTTGATATATATTTAGTATATATTTGACCCTTTTTTATGTTGCTAATTGTTATATACTTGATATTTGATATATATTTGTGAGATAACTTAAAAGGTTCCAATTTACAGAAGTGCTGAACATCTAACATTTAAAAATGAGATGTTTCTGTATGCTTTGAAAAAACATTAAAAATTCTTGGTTGCATTAGAATGAAGCTCTATCCATTACTTGATTTATTAAGAATGAAATAGTTCTTATAACCACACAAATATCTATATTAATGTCTGTCTGATTTTGGCTTTTTACTTTCTCACACCTTATGCATTGCCTGGCTAAATTCCTTACAATTTTCATTAATCCAGTAATCTCTACTAAATATTACTTAGGCCTAATCCTTAACTTTTTGCACATGTTCATGGATAGTGAACAGCAAGATTCACTTGATGTGTTTCTGCTACATACTAAATCATACCTTTATATATAACTCAGTACTGAGTTTCTCACATCTCATCTGCCATACGGTTTATAGAAAGGGTAAGGTTTAGCTGCTTAAGAAACCATGCTTGTAATATTAAAAGCTTCCATTCAAACCATTCTAAGGAAGAATGCATATTTAGTTCTTTTTAGTATAATAAAATACTAAAATTTAAACTAGAGATAGCATAGCATAAAATAAAAATGCTTTTGTAATTATAAAGAATTCCCCCAGAAATTCCCATAGATCTTTCAACATACTTTCAATTTTTATGAATATTTATGTTGCCTATTGAACTAACAGATTAATAAATAATCTCTATTTTATTTAACTGACCTAATTCATTTTGATTAACTACGACATTTTTTCCAGCTCATCGCCTGAGGAAATCCAGGGAGAGCTAAATGACTAACTGATCCTTTCCACAGTTCAGATACATTGTGTAATAATTGCCAACTTAATTAAGTACTTGTTCACATATATAATAATATATATAACCTTTTAAGAATTTTTTTTATCCAGGAATAATTTGGCTAATAGCAATGGCTGCAACTTCAGTTTGAGCTCCATTGCTGACTGATACAGAAAACTGACTCAAGGAAGAAATAATGTTGGAAAATAGCTTCAGAAATGGCTTATTCTTGGTTGCAGATCCCAAGCAAAAAAGAATCTGAATTTAAAAAAACTATGAGAGAAGGAATTACAGGGACTACATGGACTAATATAACCCTGAAGATTTTTCTGTGTTGAATATACAAATGGGGGTTATATGTGAACCTATCCTTGAAAAAAATTTATCCAAAAGAAATAAAGCTTATGAAATAGAGGTAGAAATAAGTCTTCCTTGTCTAGGTTTGGAGCTCAGAAGACACAGAGTTACACCTTTAACACTCCGAATGGAAGCTGCTCCTCCCAAGACACTGGTTACCAATTCTTACAATGAGTCTGAGTTCTGTACTAATCAGTCAGTATTAACACAGCTTGTAGATGCCTGAAAGCATGTCAAGTGTTGCTCCTGTGAGTATGAGATGTATCTCCTCTAGTCTTCCTTATCCTACAAATGTAAATCAACTGGAAAATCACTTTAGTATATCAAATCAACTTGAAAAATCTAGTCCACAAAAAGAACTCTGTGAAAAATCAAATATAATTGTTATAAGATATGAATAAATCTAATGTATTCCCTTTAGTGTTCAATTATAAATCCATCTCGAAAATACGTATTTGTACTAAACATAATGAAAACAAAACTGTACAAACATAAGATAGTCTAAGCTAGTTTGGTTAGGGGTATCACATGAGGAAAGGATGTGTTCTTAGTTATCAAACAAACAAGTTAATACTGCCCAGATTATTGTGATACAATATAGCAAACAACAAATAATTTCCTTGAAGCTTAAGTTATATAAAAATATTCCATTAAAAAGACTGTTTGCTTTCGTATTTAATCTTCTGGAAAAAATTAATATAATAAAATGGAACGTGCAGTTGCCTGTCTTCACAAAGTATCACTACTTGAACTAATGGCAGGTGTACCTCTTCTTTAATTATGCAGACTTGCCTTAGTTACATGTTAAGTATGAAGTAGTAAAGCCTAAATAAGGAGTAAACAGCCGTGGTATCTTAACTGTGAATCCACTGAAAAACAGATGTTTAACCAAACTCGGTTATTTGTATAAAAAGGTTGTGAATTAATTGAAGAACTATTAATATTCCATTTCCATTTTATATTTACGGTATAAAGAGATAAACTTTTTATTTTCCCTATGAAGTACATACTTGGAGAAAATGTGGTATGTGCATATACTTCACTGATTATTACATTTTACTAGAGCACCAGTACTTTACAAAAAGTAGCATAAGCCAGAAGACTCATCACATTAAGTCCCTTAATTTTTTTACAACATAAACCAAGATATTTAGTTTGCATTTTGCAGACTGAATAATGTTTGGAGACAAGGTTCAAAGAACTGAAAGTGCTAATGCTGTTTAGCTTTGCAAGCCATCACTATTATTAGAATATCAGATTCTGAAAACTATAATTTTGGACTTCTGTACAGCTCGAGACCATTTTCTCTTGTTCTATCACTTGTTACCTGTGAGAAGAGACTGGCACTTGCTTCTCTACAACCTCCTTTCAGGTAGTTTCAGGTAGAGAACAATAAGGTCTCCTCTCAGCCTCCTTTTCTCCAGACTAAATAGCCCCAGCTCCCTCAGCTGCTCATCATCAGACTTCTCCTCAAGACCCTTCACCAGCTTCATTGCCCTTCTCCGTACCTGCTCTAGCACCTTGATGTCCTTCTTTTACTGTGGTGCCCAGAACTGAACACAGTACTCAAAGTGCAGCCTCACCAGTGCCAAGTACAGGGGGACAATCTCCTCTCTAGACCTGTTTGCTACACTATTCCTGATGCAGGCCAGAATGCTCTTGGCCTTCCTGGCCACCTGGGCACACTGCTGACTCATAGTTAGCTGGCTGTTGATCAACACCTGCAGGTCTCTTTCTGCCGAGGAACTTTGCAGCCACTCTTCCCTAAGCCTGTAGCATTGCATGGGGCTGTTGTGGCCCAAGTGCAGGACTTGGCACTTGGCCTCATTAAAGCCCGTATGATTTGCCTCAGCCCATTGATCCAGCCTGTCCAGGTCCCTGTGAAGAGCCCTCCCACTCTCAGGTAGATCAACACTCCCACCTAATTCGGTGTCATCTGCAAACTTACAGAGGGTGCTTTCAATCTCCTCGTCCAGGTCATTGATAAAGATATTAAATAGGAGTGGCCCTAGCACTGAGCCCTGGGGAACACCACTTGTGACCAGCCACCAACTGGATTTAACTCAATTCAGCACCACTCTCTGGGCCCGGCCATCCAGCCAGTGTTTGATCCAGCAGAATGTACACCTGTCCAGGCCGAGGGCAGCCAGTTTTTCCATGAGAATGCTGTGGAGAACAGTATCAAAAGGTTTACTGAAATCCAAGTAGACTACATCCACAGCCTCTCCCTAATCCACCAACCAGATCACCTTGTCATAGAAGGAGGTTCATTAGCAGGACGTGCCCTTCATGAAGCCATGCTGGCTGGACACGATAACCTGATTGTCCTGTAAATGATGTGTTATGGCACTCAAGATTATTTGCTCCATGACGTTCCCTGGCACCAAGGTCAGACTGGCGAATTTGTAGCTCCCCATATCCTCCTTCCAGCCCTTCTTGATGGGCATCACATTTGCTAACCTCCATTTGTCAGTGGTACTTCCCATTTAGTTTGAACTCTAGAGGAGTACGCTCACTTCCACGATTAATTTGGAGGTCCCACAACATGGATTATCCTATTAGAGTCTTGGCATACAAATTACAGGAACTTCTTAGCCCTCAAATGAACAGCCTTGGAAGTATTTTTAAACATTTCAATAAGGCATGAAAGAAACACCAGTCCCCCAAATGACACTGAGATTAGGAGGAATAAACCCTGTATACCTCAAGTTTAGAAAAAGGAGACAGGTAAATTAATTTCCTGGCTCAGCTAGAAATCTCAAATCACCTTAAGAGAGCTGTAAATAGCTTCTACAGGATACTTTATCCAGAAAGAATATGGTATATAGGAAATTAAACAAAGTTGACTCTTTTTTAACCTTCTGATAGAAGGACATTTTCATTGACATGAGTAACTGTAAAGAGACTATAGTGGTAAGTACATCAGTAGAGGTTAGCTTGCTAGGGATTTCAGGTTTGGATTCTATCTTCCACAGGCTAGCGTGTCTTTCACAGGTAGAAGTTCTGTTATCGACCCTTCAAGAATCTGAAGGTAATCTTGTGTTACAAGAATTCAGATATCCCACCAGGGTAACTGGTGGCTCTTTAGCTGAACCAAGAGATAAACTAGACTACTGCTCCATTAAGTAAACTAGTAAAGTAGAAAATGTTGTCTCTCAGTCTCTCATGGTGAGGCAGATTTACAGGAACAGCAGAGACCCTATTATGACAAGAGAAAATTCCATAAATTCCATGTTGTTTGATAAGTGTGTTTCATATAATTTTTATTGAGGGCCTCTTTGGATGGAAGAGAGAAAGTGATGTAAGCAATTCAGCACTCAGGTCATGAGGTAGAGCACTAAGGAAATCCAGTTTGGAAAACTATCTCAGGAAACTTCTTTTTTTTTCACATCAGGAGAAGACAGACGGAAGAAGCCAGCTCATCAAAATTCTTGTCTTCTTATGATGTGGATAGATAGATTGCCAAGACATTTATTTTTCTTCCTTGTTGGTCTCCTGTCTGTTTTGATGTGGGTGATCCTGTATCCTACAATTTTCATATGGGTGCTTGTGCGTGAAATCTCTCATAGTGCATATCACCATAAAACCTTGAAGGAAAGGTACAGAAACCTGTCTCAGTGCTGAACTCCCTGAGTAAAGAGTTGCAAAGAGAATCTCTTCACTTCGGCTTCAGAAGTCAGCTTCCAGAAAACTGGCTGCTAATAACTCTGATGGTGTAATTTATTTTAATGACAGATGCCATTGCCTGATACCAAAAATAACAGAAATAATTCATTCCTCTTGTCCTGGTTTGAGCCAGGATTAAGCCAATTTTCCTTTTACTGATTTTTTTTTTTTTTTCCTTCAGTAAGCTCTCTTTTAACTAGCAGCAAGTTTTCCAGCTAGTGGACTGATAACAGTGGAATGTTTACGTTACTGCTGAGATGGCAAGGTCACTTTGCTCTACTTACTGAATCTGAAGCCACAGATGCTACCGGGACAGAAGAGTCGTATCTGTGACCCTCCCATAGGGAGGAGTGGACTAGATGGACAGCAAAATTGACCAAAGTATTCCATTCCACATATCTACAGAAGCTCAGAGGAAGGTCAGAGGTCACGGAAGTCAATTTCCTTCCTGCTTCTTCTTCCCTTCACTTCCTTCCATGGCTGGTGTCCGGGAAGGATTCCGTCTATCCATCACTGTTGATCCCTAGGCTCATGCATTCCTGACCCTCATAACTCTCCCCTCAGCTCCTGTCTGCTCTGCCGTTCTCTCTGGCAGTGTTCTGGAACATTTTGGGACTGCACACAGCTCAGGAGAGTGCCATGGGAGTTGCTGGGGGTGGGGGGAGGCAATAGATTTTTGCATATTCCTGCACATACTTGTATATATTTGTACATAATTTATTTTATAATTAATATTTAATTAAAGCTGTCTAGTTAAGTTTTCAATCCTGGAATCACAGAATCATAGAATCATAGAATGGTTAGAGTTGGAAGGGACCTTAAAGATCATCGAGTTCCAACTCCCCTGCATAAGCAGGGACACCTCCCACTAGACCAGGTTGCTCAGAGCCCCATCCAACCTGGGCTTGAATGCCCCCAGGGATGCAGCCTCCATAACTTCTTTGGGCAACTTGTTCCAGTGTCTCACTACCCTCACACTACCCTTGGAATTTCCTTCTGATCTCTAACCTAAATCTCTCCTCCTGCAGTTTCAAACCATTATGCCTTGTCCTATCACTATGTGCTGTTGTAAAAAGCCTCTCCCCAGCCTTTCTGTAGGCCCCCTTCAGGTACTGGAAGGCCACTAGGAGGTCCCCCCAGAGCCTTTTCTTCTTCAGGCTGAACAACCCCAACTCCCTCTGCCTTTCTTCATAAGAGCCAGCCCTTGGATCATTTTCGTGGCCCTCCTCTGGACATGCTCCAGCAGGTCCACGTCTGGGGGTTCCAGAGCTGGACACAGTATTCCAGGTGAGGTCTCACCAGGGCAGAGTAGAGGGGCAGAATCACTTATCTTGATCCATTGGCCACACTTCTTTTGATACAGCCACACTTTTTTTGATACAGGAAGTCTCCTTCTCTTTACTCTCTCTCCTTTCCCGACCTGGGGGAGGGGAGAGGGGATTGAAAGCATTATTGTCGCTGGTTTAATTGCCGATTCTGAGTCAAACTGAGACACCTCTCATAAAAGTAGTAGAGAAAAAATAAAATTATGACAGATATATGATTCTAATAGGCTCATTGTCCAAATGTGAAGGACAAAGAACAAACACAAATATATGCTTCAACTGACAAGGGGTACTTACAGAATCACACACAGAATCACAGAATCACAGAATCACCAAGGCTGGAAAAGACCTTTAAAATCATCAAGTCCAGCCTATGACCTAACATCACCACATCCGCTAGACCATGGCACTAAGTGCCACATCCAGCCTTGCCTTGAACACATCCAGGGACGGTGCCTCCACCACTTTCCTGGGCAGTCCATTCCAACGTCTAATCACCCTCTCCATGAGGAAGTGCTTCCTAATATCCAACCTAAACCTCCCCTGGCACAGCTTCAGGCTGTGCCCTCTCATCTTGTCACTAGTTGCACGGGAGAAGAGCCTGACCCTCACCTGCCTACAACCTCCTTTCAGATAGTTGTAGAGAGTGATAAGGTCCCCCCTGAGTCTCCTCTTCTCCAGGCTAAACAACCCCAGCTCCTTCAGCCTATCCCTATAAGACTTTTCCTCACTCACCAGCTGTAGCAGGAAGTTATCTTCCATACATTTCAGAAACCTCCTAAAAGACTGGTTTGTGCATGGGAGAGAGGAAGCAAGACACAGTGCTTCCAGGAGGTTCAGACTTGCTGATGACATATTCTATTACCTTGGGAATGACCACACTAAAATCTTCATTGACCTTTCTGATGAAGCATGGATGCTTCCAGAAAACTAAGTTGAAGCAGATGTTTGTTATCTGTGTTGCCTTCATTTCTTTCCAACTGACTTCCTAATTGTTACTGCACTTTGTGGTGCAAATACAGAAACCCTGAAGACGATCTTCCTGTATGGCATTGATTCAACTTTGGAAGCAGAACGGGAGTCCCGACATGCTTTAAAGCCTAAACTGTGCTCTGCAATACCTGCTTCATAATCACAAGGCAAGGTTCCAGGAGATTTAGGAAAAGGGCAGTATAACAAACAGATTAGCCACACCTGTGCTAATAGGTTATCTTCAGCAGAGTACAGGATTATGTGACATTTACTTACAAATCTAAAAGTGCGAATAAACAGCTCTGAAAAAAAGAACAGCTAAATCTAAATGCTAAAGATGAGCAAACACATTAAATGAGTTAATCTTTCCAATTACTGCTTCTCAGTAAAACACAATTTTATAATTTTTATAGATTTTAATTTAGATCATAGTATTGAATCCATGATGAAAATAAAATGCAAAATATTAGATTTTGCCTGTTAATTACATTTTTTTCATTTCCTAGCATAAAATGAAAACACACTTATATTGTGCAATAATAAAGGTTAAAAGGATTTATGAATGTCCATATGAATTGTGCCTATAGAAGACAAAATTATATTGAGGAATACATGTAAGGATTGTTTATTAAGTTCCTCTCATTAAATAGGCAAGTTATATTGACAGCTTTGCAATATGTTCCCTACACACAAGCAGCTTTGGTAAATTTACTACACTTTAAGCTAGTGAATCAATTCTATTTCTGTACAGAAATGAGACAAAGGCTGCTTCTGGCATTTATTCCACTTTTTTTTTTCCCCTTTAAATGAAATTCAATAAACAGACTCTATATTATTAAATATGATTAATTTGCCAGATCATTGCAAAACACATACCATTAATTCTGCCTTCGTCATTAATATCTCAATAAATAAAGTAGCAATATCAAACCCACTTGAATTATGAAGACACACATTTGTGCAGATAATATCAAAAAATTACTATTATATGTAAAATTCCACTAATACAAAACAGATAAGAAACTTCGCAAACATAATTGGTTAAGTCCCTCAAGACTACTGTGAACTAGTCACTGCCCTTACTTTAATATTGCATTTGTGCTTCACACATTTATTTTTTTATCTGAAGATAGCAGTTTCTAATACTAGACAGGATTCTCTCTTGCTTAAGAGATGTGAGAAGTGGGAGAGGAAAATGAGAAGTTATTATCAGTCATTTGATTTATCTGTTCAAAAATTCTGTTCAGGTAGGTGTGGAGTGCTGTATTCTATTTCCTTTGATGTTTATCTGACCTTCCTTCCTCCTACTCAGGCCTAATTAAAATCAGATTTCTCCTTATCAATTTATTCCACACATTTATTCTTCTGATATCAGCATCCACATCTTCTTCCCCTCCTGAACTATGTTTAGCTTACTGTCCACCAGGACCCTCAAGTCCATTTCAGCAAAGCTGCTCCCCTAGCAGTTAGTCTCCAGTCTGTATATTGCAGTTGGTTAGTCGATTTCAGGTACTGGACTCTGCATCTGTCCATGCTGAATTTCACAAGACTGCTTCTGGACCATTCTTCCAGCCTGTTCAGACTCCTCTGAATGAAAATCCTGCCCTCCTTCTGCAACACCAAGCTGGAGGGTGCACTGTGTCCTCCTCCAGGTCACTGAGAAAGATGTCAAACAAGATAGGCCAGAACCCAAAGGAACCCTACTTGGAAATAAGCCTCCAACTACAATCCAAATCATTAACTACCTCCTTTTGAGTTCAACGTTCCTTCCAGTTTCACATCCATATAGCTCAATGAACTCAGGCAGACATAACATCTCAAACTGGACTTAGGGATTCTATGGGAGACAGTGTCAAAAACCTTGCTGAATTCTAAGTGGAGAACATCCACTGGGATTCCCACATCCATGGATCTAATAATTTTATCGCAAAATGCAACTGGACTGCTGAAGTAAAACTCATTCTTGCTAGATCACTGCTGGCTATTCCCAATCATCTTATTCTCTTTACTGTGCCCCAAAATGGCTTCTGAACGAATTCACTCCAAGATTCTTCCTGGGACTGAAGTGAAACTGAATGGTCTGTAATTTCTAAGATCATTCTTCTTACCCATTCTTCATCCAGTGTACACAACTTTGCAGTTGATAGAAAGTACTCTTGTAATGATATAATAGAGCTCTCCCATTACCCTCAAATGCATCCTTATTGGTCCTGTGGAATTGTATTGGTTAAGATTTCTCAAAAGATTCCTTATTTGATCATCCTCCATTACTAGTAGGTCCTCTCCTTCTTGAACCCTGTCACTAGGTACAAAGGCGAGGAGATGTCAATAAAAATCAAGAAAACGGAGGCACTGGTTAGCTCAGCATTAGCTATATCTGCTTGCTGTTATATGGCTTGTTCATCAGCAGACTTGCATGTTCTTGCACATCTTTTTACTGTTAACATAATGGCAGAAGTTCTTGCTGCCACTGATATCAGTTGATACTGTCAATCCAGGTTGAGCTTTGGCTTTCCTATTAGCATCGCTGAAAATTCAGGCAACATTTTTATATTCCTCTTTTGCAGACTGTTCAGTATGCTTCCTTTTTGTGACCAACACAAATTAACAAATTACTAAAACAGCAGCTTATCCTATCAGTCTCCCAGTTTTGCCTTATGTACCTGAATTGCAACAGCTCATAAAATACTCTAACTGGGTATCTTTTTGTCTACAAAAGATATCCATGACAAGAACTCCCCTAGAACTTTCCTCCTTTATGCCATGTTGCATTTGGTTTGTGTGGCAAGGTTTGGTAATGGAAGGGCTACAGAGGTGCCTTCTGTGAGAAGCTGCTAAAAGCTCCCCCCATGTCTGACAAAGCCAATGCCAGCAGGCTCTAAGACTGACCTGCCACTGGACAAGATGAAGTCCATTCATGATGGTGGTAGCACTTCTTTGCTAACATATTTTAAAAGCTGGAAAAAAAAACCCGAGAATATGTGAGACAAACAACTCAGCAGACACCAAGTCTGTGAAGAGGAGGAGGTGCTCCAGGTGCTGGAGCAGAGATTACTTTGCAGCCCATGGTGAAGACCATGGTGAGGCAGGCTGTCCTCCTGCAGCCCATGGAGGTTAACAGTGGAACAACCACCTGCAGCCTATGGAGGACCCCACACCAGAGCAGATGGGTGCCTGAAGGAGGCTGTGACCCCATGGATGCCTGGACTGGAGCAGTCTCCTGGAAAGACCTCTGGACCCATGGAAAGAGGAGCCCACACTGGAGCAGGCTTGCTGGCAGGACCTGTGATCCTGTGGGGACCCATGCTGTGGAGAAGTCTGTTCCTGAAGGACTGCACTCTGTGGAAGGGACCCACATTGGAGCAGTTAATGAAGAACTGTAGCCTGTGGGAAGGACTCATGTTGGAGAAGTTTGTGGAGGACTGTCTCCAGTGGGAGGGACTCCACGCTAGAGCAGGGGAGGAGTGTGAGGACTCCTCTCTCTGAGGAGAAAGGAGTGGCAGTGACGTGTCATGAACTGACAGCAACCCCCATTCCTCATCACCCTGAGCTGCTGGCAGGGAAGGAGGTAGAGAAAATAAGGAGTAAAAATAAGCCTGGGAAGAAGGGGGGGTTGGGGGATAACATTTTAAGATTTGGGTTTATTTCTCATTACTCTGCTCTGATTTGATTGGTAATAAACTAATTTTCCCTAGTTTATTTTGTTTTGCCCATGACATTAATTAGTGATCTCTCTCTATCCTTATCTCGACCCCCAAGCCTTTAGTTATATTTTCTTCTCCCCATCTAGCTGAGGAGGGGAGTGATAGAGCAACTGGAATCCAGCCAGGGTCGACCCACTACACCTGCATTCCAGGGCAATCTTGAAAGTCACCTAAAATAATTCTCCATACGTTGTTTTCCTCCAAATAGTGTGCAGTGGTACTCTAAGTTTCTAAGTTAAAAAAAATAATAAATATATTTATATTAAAAAATAATATTAAAAAAAATACGCACATAATTGACTGAACCCTGTATACTGTATATTTTCAAAGGAATCACAGAATCATTCTGGTTGGAAAAGACCTTTAAGATCATCAAATCCAACCATAACCTAACTCAACCAACCATTAACCCAACTCTACCAAGTCTACTGCTTAAACCATGTTCCTAAGCACCACATGTATAAATCTTTTAAATACCTCCAGGGATGGTGATTCAACCACCTCCCTGGGCAGCCTATTTCAGTGTTTGATAACCCTTTCAGTGAAGAAGTTTCTTCTAATATCTAATCTAAGCCTCCCCTGGTGCAACTTGGGCCCATTTCTTCTTGTTCTGTTGCTTGTTACTAGGGAGAAGTTGTTTTTATCTATCCCAAAATGCTTTTCAACAATCACAAATCAGAAAGAAAATGATTTCTCTGTTCCAGTAGATAGTCAGTATATGCCTAGGACACAGTAAGCAGTATCAGTTTCCATCTATCTTATGTTGTCTTCTACTCATTAAAAAAAAAAAAAAAGGAATTTCACAGGGAATTTCAAAATTTCTTAGATACTACACCAAAGACCATTTGCTCATAGTGAGGATTTTACTGCCCTTGGAAGCATCTATGACTTGCATGCAGAGAAGTTTTATTAGACAAGCCTGACCACTAATTTGTTAGTACTGTAGATAAGTAATTTAGTATTAATATATAGAGTAATGGAATTTACATTCCAGGTGTATCATCCAAACACTACATTCATTTCTATTTGCCTGGAGAGATTGTACTAGTAATTTGCTCTGCAGCACATTTTGCTACTTCGTAATTCCTGATCCTCTATTCAGCTGTTCAGTACTTTCTTTTACTACTCATAGAGAATCACAGAATACAACCATTTAGGTTGGAAAAGATTGTTTAAGATCATCGAGTACAACCGTAAACCTAACACTGCCAAGTCCATTGTGAAATCATGTCTCTAATCACCACGTCTAAGCATCTTTTAAATACCTCCAGGGATGGGGACACAACCCTTTCATCGGCCAGCCTGTTCCAGTGCCTGGCAACCCTTTCAGTAAAGAAATTCCTCCTAATACCCAATCTAAACCTCCCCTGGTGCAACTTGAGGCCATTTCATCCTGTCCTATCACTGGTTACTTGGGAGAATAGACTAACACTCACCTCCCTACAACCTCCTCTCAGGTAGTTGCAGTGACTGATAAGGTCTCCCTTTCCCCTCAACCTCCTTTTCTCCAAATTAAACAACCCTAGTTCCCTCAGCCTCTCATAAGACTTGTGCTCTAGACCCTTCATCAGCTTTGTTGTCCTTCTCTGGACTCATTCCAGCACCTCAATGTCCTTCTTGTAGTGAGGGGCCCAAAACTGAACACACGATTCAAGGTGTGGCCTCACCAGTCACAAGTACAGTGGGACAATCACTCCCCTAGTCCTGCTGGCTACACTATTCCTTATACAAAATACAGTAGTTTGTATATTGTGTATATTAGTAGTTTGTATAATACGTATATTGTGAAACAAATATAGTAGTATTGAACATTAAGGACATTTTCTAGGACTTTCCACAGACATTTAACTTGTCTTAGTGAATTCAGTAATACATACACCTATGAAGTGGTTCAGTCAATAGCAAATAACTGTAAAATAAAGCAGCATTTACACTTTACTGATGAGAAACTCAAATCACTAAAACAAATTTGAGATTTGTCCCTAAGAAAATTGATGGAACCAGCATATTCTTCCCTTCCTAAACCAAAATATCTTTGTTGAATTTCATAACTTTAAAAGCTTAAAATAACTTCTAAGAACATTAAGAAATATTCAGGATTTTAGATTAATTAAGTAGAGAAGATAATTTCATCAGCCTGACACTGTGTACATCACTCTCACACCACCCACTGAGAAAGAAATCGACTTCATGGACAATCAACTTCTCTACTTTATGCTGCCTTTCTTCAAGATATTTAAGCTTTTTGCAAACTCCCAAGAGACACAACTGGGCAACAACAGTGGAGAAATTGGAAAAACTTGTTTGTTGCTTGATGTATGAACTTATCAATCTTTACTTTACAGGACTATCACAGGTTTTAACAGGGTTTTCAGGACAGCAGTATCAGGCCTTTGATATGTGAAAAGTATAAGAAGCAACAACTCTGAGAGTAATGGTTTACTTCTACAATGCCACTCTAATTTTTCTTCATGCATGTAACATCTTAAAAAAGGAATTAGGTTTCTCCATCTTCTCTTGATACAACAAAAACAAATCAGCATTGCTATACAGAAATAAACCTGGAATTAATTATATATGTAAAATATATATAAAAGTTAAATTTACATTTTAAAAATAAAGTTTAATAAGACTTGCACATAGTCCCTTTGCCCATGGTAATTTTTTTCTCATGTAGTCAAATGCTGCATCTGTTAATATAGAAAAGTATATACCAGGGGTACAGTATATATACCTGGTATATATTATATACCAGGACAAGAACAAGTCCCATTTCCAAAGAGCTGATTTTATCATAAAGCCAGACTTGGTGACAACTCTGGTTTTTCAGTCTCATTGATATTCTACAGCACAGAATCTGTGCAGACGCTGTACCGAATCTGACACAAATGAATAGAAGTTTTAAAACCTGATATTCTTATTGACATCAGGAGCTCAAAAAAACCTTCTCCAGTTTATTGCCTAAACTCTACATAGAGTTTGAGTATGTGCATAGACACTTTTATATGTGTATATGTATTTGTCTTATTATGTCCATACATACACAGAGATAGAATATTTTTCTTCTACTTGAAAACTACATTAGTTCCTCAGCATTTAGCAAAAGTCAGAATTGTCTCCAATGTTGGTAAAATAATTTTTCTTTGTGGAAAAAAAAAAAAAACAAAAATGGCTTGCTTTCAGAATAATGACTTCAGATACTCTTAGGACTTTTTTCAACTCCATTCACAGGTAAAATCTGGATTCACTGCAATCCTATCCATTACTTCTGTTTTGAAAGCGGCCCAAGCCACCACTCTGGAATTTGGGTTAGATATGCTCTTTATGATCAGCTTCAGAGCAATGACCATTACAAAGAATAATAGTTTATATTATGGGAATGAGTTATAATATTATGTAACTTCAGATTATGATCTCTCATTCCTGAGTAACTGCTGATGGCATCCTAGGTTCCCAAAAAGAAAATATGTTACTATTCTGGAAGAACCAAAAACCCCCCTCGATGTGAGCTAAACTGAGAAGCCTTTACAGTTCCTTTAATAGTTTAATTAGTGAAGGCATACCCTTCTTTTCTGTGTTACTGTCCTCTTGTTGGAATAAATATTTATTCTGTCTGGTCAACAATTGTTGTGGTGTTTTTTTTCCACTTGTGTGAATCAGGGAACAAACAGTGAACAGTATATAAGATAGAGTAGTAATAATCACATTTATACAGCTATTTCTCCCAGAGGATTTTGTACAAACAGTACCTACTGAGACTATTTGACCTATAATTAAAATGCAGATATTCTGTGGGCAACATAGATGCAAACAGAAAACCTTCCTGTGACAACAATATGTGCTTGTTACATTGAAGAAGCTACTCCGTAGCAACATTGCAGAAAAGAAGCCAAAACTACACAGTGCAGGGTTTCAGAGTCCTGGTAAAACAGGAATATTTTCTCAAGTTAGGACCATTTATGGATTTCAGCCTGAAGACAGTATGTGTAAGTAGATTTTAAAATATGGCAATATGGATTTAACAACAATTAGTTGTATATATATAGTGTTATTCTTTAGCACCTAAACTCTGTCTTCTCCATGGTTCTGGAATGATTGCTTTTGAAAATTTTGCTTTATTTTCTTGGTTATAATTGAATATATTTCTGAGTATTATTCTGAGCATTCTGGCAGTCTCTCCCACCTGGCTGTTCTCTTTTCAAGTGCATTTCTTTCTACAGCTCTTTTACTTACCATTAATTCACTCTGCCACTTTCCCCTATTTTGGACACTGCATGACAATGTTTCAGTGCTCACCTTTTCATTTGGGAGCAACTTCTTGCTCTCACCTGCATGTCTTTAGCATACAAAAGTAGAAAAAGGGTGATCAGAATAAAAGATCATTGCTACTGCTGTGGTCCAAGCTGTTTGGTACTCTGTACTGATACTGTGCTGCTTCTGTGACTCACGTGGCTTCTTTCAGTGCTATTTCAGATATTTTAACAATGTATATAACTGTGATTCACATAAAGTGATAAACTGATTTTCCTATGACATCACACATAAAACATGAGAAATGATCCCTTTAGAAAATGAGATGTACCATTGCAAACACAAACACAATACCAGCTACCTAAAGGTAACTTTTATTACAGCTAACCTATTTGCTTCCCTGAAACAGGGAACTGAACTGAAATAGGTGTTGTCCCTATCAAATACGGGGAGTCTTATCCTTGACAATCATCAGAAACTTAAGCTGTCTCAGCCTGTTTCTGCTAATTTCAGGTCCTCTGATCACTGTTTGGTTCCCTATGTAGGTCAAGAGCTGTGGCCCCAACTTGACCCACAAGAATGTCTTTTTTTAATTCTTCATAGAGAAAACAAGTTTTAAAAAAAGAAATTCATTTGGTAGGACTGGACTGAGGAAAAATGGGACAACTGGAGTGGAAGATGTGTGTAGATGTCCTGTTATGTATAAAATTTAAAGCCATGTTTCAGGTTTTGGAAATCACTGTTCAAGTTATTTTCTTTCCAGTGAGAGCAAGGGCCTATATCACACAGAGTAGACAATGTCTACAATTCTCCACCCAAAATTAGAAAGTTGTTTAGAGAAGAAGCTAAGCATTAATGATCTAAGATTCATACATAGGAGACTTTCTAGATATTAATCCTCAACGTGTCACAGATTTTATTATTTCTCTAATAAGTACATAGTATATTCAATTGAGTATATTATTTATCCTTTGCTATATAGCTAGTGTATTTAGTTCCTCTGTTAATTTTTTTTAATCCTGCAAACAGATTCAGTATTTTTAGTTACAGAAGCACTCTTTTGATGAAGTACAAATCAAAATAGATTACGCACAATATGAATAATTTCAAAACATAGCCTTTTCTGTTTTCTGAGTAAATATCCATGATAAGTCTTATTTTTATTTTTTTTTTAGTTCTCAGTCCACAGAATGTATCTGTTTTCATGGGTAAATTTTTCCTAATAGAATACCTGCAGTAGAATATATTCTGCTTATCAGTGCTTTCTGATAAAAACAGACCTCTGTGACTGTGTCAGACAGCAAATTTTATTTCATAAATGATGTTTTCTTTGAATTCGTTGCTCTTTTTTTTTTTTCTGAAATTATTATAGATGATGACTGCAAACTAACAAGAATAATTACATTTTTTCGGCCTTCTGTTTAAATAAAAGTTCTGCTGAACTGATACATCATAGGATATTCGTTAGTAAATTCCATAGAAATATAGCCTAACAAAAGTTTACTAAAATAATGAATTTGCTATACTAAGAGGGTTGCTTTTAAAACAAGGTGCTTTGTGAAACTATCAGTCAACTATGCCAAGCATCCTGTAGGTTGTGATAACATCAAGTCCTCTAAGACCCTGTGGCCCCTACAGACAACACTCATGTTGATTCTGACCCACCTGGGCAATCTACCAGCGGGAGACTGGAGACAGGACCAGGATGGGAGACCAGACAAAAATGACAAAGGACTAGAATCAACAAAGGACCCCCCCCCCCCAGGAGACCCTCGAGCATGCATAATTACAAAGAAAGCCAATTCCAGGAAATGAAATTACTATGTAGAAGAATTCTGGGAACTCATTGGCATAAAAAATGAATATGCATGTTTTTTGGTGTATATCAGTTGGGGTGTTTTGCTAGCTCGTTGGAGCACTTATGGTGGAGAACCCCCAGTGCTGCCCAGCGCTGCAATAAAGAATGCCTGCCTAATAACAGCTTGTTTGTTGTTATTGGGTCTTCATCTTGGAATCCTTACCTAGCCGCACCCAGCCTCCCACTTCGGTGAGGAGTGTTAGAAAGCAAGGGGGTTTGGAAGCTCCGAAATTTTTGTTTCAGAACGAAACTGGCTACAAGGCACAGCAACTGAACTTACCAAACCAGCCTCATTACCAGAACTAACAGCACATATTTTGGTTTCCTGGCTGCCTGGTTTTCTATTTAATCTATTAATGGTAACTCATTTCTTGTATATGGAGAAGAGACAAATTCAGAAGCTCAATCCAGTAGTGCTCAATTAGCTTACAGATTAACTACATGACAGACTAAATTGGAGGCAAAAAGATTATGTTGCCATGCCTTATTACACTTTGTCTGCAACAGTTCAGACAGAACTAGCTCTACATACCCATCCAGTTTTACATCCCCTGGGTTCACAGCAAATAAAAGACAGCAAAATGTGTCATGCAGCAACAAATATTAAAAAAGAAAAAAGACTATGTGCTGGTTTGGTTTGGGGGGATTTTTGGTAGTGGGGGAAGGGGCCCAGGGATGGCTCTGGTAAGAAGCTGAGAAGCTCCCCCTGCTCCAAAACCAGCCAAGGAGCCATTAGAGAGACAATAGATGCGCCTCTGCGATTAACATACGAAAGAACTGATGAAAGACCTGAGCAGAGTGAGCACTGGGGGAGAAAGAAGAGCTGTGCTGGAGAGGTGAAAGGCAGTGCTGAGGCAAAGATCCTGGGTGGTTGCTGAGTAAGAAGGGGACGAAGGTCCCCAAGCAGAAGTTTCCCTGCAACCTATGGCTGTTGCCCTGCATTCATGGAGGAACGTGGTGGAACATTCCCCGAAGGCACCAGGAGGGGTGAATTTGGCTGGTGGACTTGGATTTTGCACCCAGTGGACTCAGATTTTGCAGCTGTGGAAGACCCAGCACAGGGGAGGTGACTGTTCCTGAAGCAGCCAGTGACTCTGTGGGAAGCCCACGCTGGAGCAGCTTGCTCTGGACCTCATGGGAAGGAGTCACGGAGGAGAGGTTCGTGGAGGACTATCTCCCATGGGAGGGACCCCATGGAGAAGCAGGGGAGAACTGTGAGGAATCCTTCTTCCTGAGGAGGAAGGAGTAGTGGGAAGCACCAGACTGTGAACTGACTCTAAACCTCATCCCCTGTCCTCCTGTGCCGCTGGGGGGAAGGAGGTGGAGAAATCAGGAAAAAAGTAATTTGGGCCCGGGAAGGAGGGAGGGGTAGGGTAACGTATGTAAGCACTGCTCTGTGTGTTGTCTGTGTCCTGTGCGCACTTGACTAGTGTGAAATTAAATTGTTATTTTTCCCCAAGTTGAGTCTGTTTTGCCCAGGACCTTAATAGGTGAAGAACGCTCCTTGTCCTTTGTCTCGACCCATGAGCTTCTAGTTGGCCTTTGTCCTCCCCATCCCACAGCGTGTGTGTGTGTGTGTGTGTGTGTGTGTGGGAAGTTGAGTGAGTGGCCATGTGGCTGTTTGTTTGTTGTCATGCTAGGCCCAAACCACGACAGACTAGCAGGTGTCTTACATAATTTTGAATAAAACATTTCAAAATGCTATTAAGCTTATCAACTTTTCAGAGTCAGATTGCCAATGTGAGGGGAAGACAAACATACTTTCAGGACAAGAACATGTTTATGTTGTACTACCTTTTTGGTGCATTTCTATGCCTACCAAGAAGCTGTGCTATTTTATATGCAGTCTTGAAGTGATTCATAATTAAGCAATGTACACACAGAAAACACTTCTCTGTGTTATGTATACATAAGCACATACAATTAAACACTACAGAGTAGGTTTAGACATGTAAAGAGTATAAAGTACTTAAATATGTCATTGTCTACATACTGTTGGAACCCACAGTAAAGAAAGGGATGATGTGTTATTCTATTTCTACAATGCATGTCTTGTCGCAATTTAGAATGAATTTTAGAGTATGTTAAATAACTTTCATTATCACATTTTAAAGACATTTTCAATAATTTTGTATAAGAATTGTACTATTATTACAGTAATATTTTTAAACATCACAGATAAAAAATACACATTTTAAGGATTCTCCTAAATCTGAAAATGGTTTTTAAGCATGTGTTTTACTATAAAAACTGTAGTGAGTCACACATTACATTTTTAAATTGAGATATTAAATCATATTTATTGGAATATTCTCTTTCCTCATCACCAAAACCAAACTTCTCAAGAATAGAGTGTAATAAAAGGGCACTGGAAATGTGAAGATTTCCATGAATAATATATAGTATTCACTAATATTTTTCTCTTTGTGAGCAACTTTCTTAACATTAAAAAGTATATATTAATGCAAGCCTCTTTTTAAACAAAATGTAGAAAACTAAGGTATAGTATAGTCTCATTATACTTAGCATTTAAACAATGACAAGTGGTGCTATTTTTCACTTTTTCCTCGTTTTAATCTGAAAGTTGTCTTGCATTTTAGATCCTACGCTGAAATTACTCAGGAAAAGAGACAGCAGCCAACAGAAATTTTGATCAAGGAAGGACACCGGATCTTCACCATAAGTTCAAACATGATAACTTTCTACAGCTGCAAGTCCTCAAACCACAATTATTTCAAATATTTCTGACAGGAAAAGCTTTTTTTGCAATAGAGTACAATCTTGAAAACTAATTGTTTTCCATATTAACTTCAAAGTCTTGCGTAAATCTCAAGCAATGTAATATTACTTTGATTTTAAATACAGAACTTAAGCCAGATGAGGCACAGAGGAAAAATAGATGCTTCTTTGTACAGAACAGACTGATTGTTACGTAGCAGTATTTTCTTATTTATGCATTTTCACAGTAACAGGCAGTAAGCACACAAACATTTTTGTGGTTTTTTTGACATCTTTCCTTTGGGCTGTATTTTAAAAAGAAGTTAGCATATTGCCTTTAAAAACAAGGAAGGAATAATCAATTCACTTGAATAATTTGGTCTACATTAGTTATTTAAAAACATCACTAGAGAAGAAACTCATAAAAGATGTCTTATTTTTTAAACAATAATTAAAAAAGAATTTTCTGGATTAATTTTGTTCCAAATAATTCCTTCTCTACTCCCCTCTTCCTCTCTTCTCCCAAATGGATGATTTCTCCATCCCACTGAAACAAAATGAATGTCTCATCCTTTCATATCTGGGGTCCTCAAAGAATAGAAATTGCATAAAATGTAGAAATACATAGTAGACTCTATACAATACCTGAAATTCAACACAAGTAATGAAAAATAACCAAGTGCATTAAAAAAGAAACTAAAAAGATGGGTAAGGAATTGATATTTTTGAAGTAGCACTATTAAGTGAAACTCTACCAAAAATAGAACAAATTTATACTCCTCTCTTCCCTTTGCAAGACAGACTTGGGAAAGACTAAATGAAACAGCATAGCTAATGGGAGAATAAAGATTATTTTTAAAAGCTGAAGCTGTCTTGAAATAAAAAGGATCATAAACTCTGCAAGGTCAATTGTAACAGTAGACTGAGGCAGTCAAAAAAAAAAAAAAAAAAAAAAGGCCTGAGTAGCAGCAGCTTGGAAAAGACATTCAAACTATGAATAAATCCTTCCTAAAACACATCCGAAATGAAAGCCTGCCAAAAAGTACATAGGACCAATATGTGACCACAGGATAAAGAAATAATTTGAAGAAGCTAGGGTGACAGACATTTTTTATTTCTATGTGTACCATGGAAGAGATTTACATCAGAAGCCTTCTCCACGCAGGGCAAAAAAGGTACGTCTCAAATCAAAGCACTGGTGGAAGTATCACAGAATCATAGAATCTGTAGGGTTGGAAGGGACCTTTAAAGGTCATCTAATCCAGCCCCCCCTGCAGTGCGCAGGGATCTTTTTGACTAGATCAGGTTGCTCAGAGCCCAGTCAAGCCTGACCTTGAGTGTCTCCAGGGATGGGGCCTCCACCACCTCTCTGGGCAACCTCTTCCAGTGCTTCACCACCTGCATCATAAAGAAATTCTTCCTGATACCCAATCTGAATCTACCTTGCTGTAGTTTAAGGTCATTGCCCCTCATCCTATCACTACATGCCCTTTTAAACAGTCCCTCTCCACCTTTCCTGTAGGCCCCCTTCAGGTACTAGAAGGCCACTATAAGGTCCCCCTGGAGCCTTCTCCTCTACAGGCTGAACAGCCCCAACTCTCTCAGCCTGTCTTTGTAGGAGAGGTGCTCCAGCCCTCTGATAATTTTTGTGGCACTTCTCTGGACTCGCTCCAATATGTGTATGTCTGTCTTGTGTTGAGGACTCCAGAACTGTACACTGTAGTCAAGGTGGGCTCTCACAGGAGCAGGGTAAAGGGGGAGAATCACCTCCCTTGACCTTCTGGCCATGCTTCTTTTGATGCATCCCAGGATGCCATTGGCCCTCCAGGCTGCAAGTGCACTTTGTTTGCTCATGTCCAATTTTTGTTGTAGTAGTTATGGAATAAATCAACAGAGTGAACTGGAAGGAATCACCTAAAAGAGGGACTACTCAGACAAGCCCAGGAGGAACTCACGGATGAAACAGCTCAATTAATAACTAGTATACAAAACCTCTTTCTCAAAACTACCTTGCTACCTGAGGACTGGAAGTTGGCAAATGTTATACCTACCTTCAAAAAGGGGTTCCAGAAACACTGGGAAACCATAAAATAATAAAGCCAGACTTCTCTATTGGACATACTAACAGACAGCTCAATGGAATACAGAATTTACAGAATTATAGAGAAATATTTGTACTTACTTCATAGCAGCCTGTATGGTACTGTGCTTTGCATTTGCATCTGTGACTGAAGCAGTGTTGATAACCCACTAGTGTTTTGCCTGTTGCTGAGCAGTGCTTGCACAACCTCAAGGTTTTTTCTCCTTTCCCCAGCAAATTGGCTGGAGGTGAGTAAGAGTTTGGGAGGTGACACAGCAGGGACAGTTGTCTGAGCTGAGCACAGAAATATTCTATAGCCCATGATATTGTAGTCAGCAAGAAAAACTCAAGGACAGGACGTGGAAGGAAGATGGCTTGCGGTTATGGCATCTGTCTTTGCAAGTAACTGTAATGCATGCTGAGGCCATGCCTTCCTGGAAGTGACCAGAAACCTGCTGGTCAATGGGGAATAGAGAATTAATGCCTTACTTTGCTTTGCTTGCACATGGAGCTTTCGCTTCACTTATTAATTTTTTTTATCTCAATCCTTGAGTTTAGTCACTTTTGCCCTTCTAATTCTCTCCCTCAATCTGCAGGGGGGGTGGGGGGGACTGGGAAGCAAGTAGCTATGTGGGTCTGTCTACCAGAGTTAAGCCACAATACCACTGAAAATATGAAACATATATGTAGTAAATAAAATACTCAAATAGATGTGGCATATTTAGATTCACATAAACAGAAGATAAAAGCACTAATACAAACAAAGTCATCAGAAGTACCTTGGAGCAGAGATTCAAAGATAATTTAAAACCATGCAAGTTTCCAGTTACGTTTCTCTTTCTCAAGTTAGACACTATCCTTGTGTCACTACAACCAATCAAAGCTTTATTACTAGATGCATGCAATGTGACAGCTAGTAAAAAACCCTGCAATCAGCAAGATGAAGGTTAACAGGACTTTAGAAAACTGTTCAATGCAATTCCTTAATTGCTTAATATTCTACTGAATTTCCTCTATAGATTCCAGCAACCCAGCAACTCTTAATGTTTCTCCTTTTTTTCCTGACAAATGCCAAAAAGTAACAGGTTTTTGTTTAGGCCAGTTTGAGAGAGGAAATTTTTTATATGAAGAGGAAACAAGAAGAAAGGAGAAGGGGAAAAATGTTAGCTAAGGAAGTATTTAGACTAGACAGTGACTACATTATACTGGATTCTCTTGGAATAGGCTCCAGTGTGCTTTAAATTAATTCCATAATGATTAGGCGATACCAAATAATCAGACATTATTCTAACAACTCAATGACATGATGACAATCTAATGAAAAAAAATCTTAATGATATAACACCACTTACAAATAAGAAAGTAAACATCCCATTGTTGTTCTAAAAAGACCAAAAAAAATTTCAGTAAAAGAACTGTGACTCAACAAGGAATAAAAAAGAACTTTTTTAAAATTGAAGTTCCTTAAACTGCACAACTTCTCAGATTTTTCATCACTACATGAAAATTTGGAAAGAAGACAAACTTGTGTAGCTATGATACATATATTCCCATTCCTTAGTCCAACTCTAGCTGCAGAGTTGGACTTATTTCCATAATGAAAAATTGAAGGCTATGCCTTCTGCTATTAAAATATCTGTGTGGTAAAGCTGATGCCTAATAGTGGTTCAACCCTGCCTCATAACTCTTAACAGGCATGCATAAATAATTGCAGAAGTCCAGAAATTATTTCTGTTTCAAAGTTGGGAGTTTTTAAAATGCAGATGGATAAACCATTGGAATATGATGTTTTCTCAAATTCATGCACAAGTCAAAAAAACCAATCCTTGGATCCTTTGCCATAAAATTTCAAGTTTCTTCTACCTGAGGTCTGAGAATTAAAAGATTTGTTTTAATCTTCCACACAGATAACTATGCACATTAGATAACAATATCTATTCCATTGTCTCTTATAAGGCAGTTATGAATTATTTAAAGCCACACTGTTATTATAATACAAATTAATTTTTCTGTGTATTTTCTAACACTTTCTAAACATTATAAACATTATAGCATTTATTTCTTTTTTTTTTTCATTTTCAAGGGAAGGCATGGAATTGGATAAATAAAGTTATATAGCAGATTTATTATGTGAATATTTTCTACAAATGAATTTCAATTTCTTTGCTTATTACTGTAAACCACATTTGTACACACATCAGAATTATTTGCTTCTAGATCTTTGTCTAGCTACTACCACATCTGTTCTATATTATCATCTAGTGCCTAGAGTCCATGCTCTTCGTTTTTAATTTTAAATGACAACTAATATAAAACTAATCTATTTTTAATTTTTATAATTGTAATTATATTCTCCCTGAGTTCTAGGTTGTCCACGTTTGTTTGTTTGTGGTTTTTTTACTGGCTTGTATAAGTTCTGATAGTGACATTCACAACCATAAACACCCTGTTCAGAAAAAGAAATATGCATAATTTTAAAGCCTCAAAACTATTTGCTGTATATTTCTCTTTCTCAGTCTGAGTGTTGAGGGGTTGGAAGTGTTGAGACTGTATCATTGTTGAGACTATTTCATGTACAATTATCAGTTCTATATGCACTGATTTTTGATTTTCACTGACAAAGCAAACAAGAGCAAACAGCAATAGAATGTGCTAAGCTGTAAGAATATAAAGATGGGCAGGAGAAAAACCACTTTGCTGTAAACCCTCTGTAGGTTCTTTTTAGTATTACATAATAATACAAGATAGAATAGCTTCAACTAGAAATCAAAGGAATTGGGAAGAGTGTGGGGGAGCATCAGAACCGCTTCCAAAAAAGAGGCCACTGATTCTAACAAGGACAGGGATATAACCTATGAAGTTATCTTTCAGTTTTGTGATGACTACTCTCCTGGCCAGCAAAACAAGTCACTGATTAATACTACTTCCATTACAAAATGGGAAAAAATCTTTCTCTTTTCCCTCCCCCCCCCGTTTCTTCCATAGCATTCTGCCTTTTTGTCTCTGAATGGCATGTTTTCAGCTCAGAAAATTGTACCCTTAGTTCACCGACATATATATGTACACAGAAGCTCACAAAACAAATGTTAAAGCTTTCTTCCTTCCATCTAAGGCTACAACTCAGTGAAACACAATTTGTATTTCCTAGCAATTTGCAAGTAGAGGCTTTACTAAATGTAGGAAGATGGGCAGGGCTAACCTCAGGATTTAACAATAATAACAATGTTTTTAAGAGGTTGTATGAGGAGTTGACACAAACATAAAATAACCTCATAGGCCCTACCATCCCTTTCTTATTATTATCTTAATATGCAGTAAACGGTACTTTATTATCTTTATATGGAGTGCTACTAGTATATACTATTAGTGTCATGCAATATCATGGTCAGCAGTTCTAGTTCCTACATTCAGCTGCAACATCTGAATCACAATAAAAAACCCAAACCACCCACACACACAGATAAACAGAACTATGATCCAAATCTCTAGATTTCTGTCATGATATAATCATAAACAACGATACAGTCCAACCATCTTCTCCCAGACAACATTTTCATAGATTGCTGTAGATGAGATCTGTCTAATGACAAAAAGAATAAAACAATGGCATTTACAGAGACTTTTAAAATAAATTTGCTCATCAGAAAGACAAGAAGTTTACTTTATATTGGCATTAGCTTATCTAAAAGAAAGAACAAATGTTGGAAATGTATATGGAGGAGAATGCCACAAATCGTACTCTGCTGACTGCAGTTAGGAAAGTTCTTGTTTCAAGGACAGCCTTTATTTCAAAATTCTCAACCTGTCTTCTCAAAATAGCAAAAAGAAAGAAGTCAGTTAACAATCATCATTGCAGTGACTGCCAATCAGTCATTGCACATCCTTGTAAAGCTGACATTTGTAGCAAAGTTTCAATGTAACAACTTAAAAAGTAGATGTACTTAAAAGTATTTTCCTCTTATTCTGGGTGTTTAGCTTTTTTCCATTAAGTTTAAGTTCGCAGTGACATTTTGCTGGTAGGCACTGAAAACTGAAACACAAAGCTGACAGAAGAACAGCAGTGCACTGCATAGTATGGCTATTGGGTATTCTCAAGTACTGCAGAACCACTGGAGCTAGTGCTAGTTCATTCTCATCATTAGAAAGTGGATGAAATAATGTATATGTATTTTAGTGAAGCCTTAAGAACTCTTCTACTGAGGAGTATAGGACAAGTGAAGTGTAGCAATTGTGTCAAGATGTTTTCAAGCTAAAGCCACTTAGAAATCTAGCAGAATTCTCTTTCAAAGTATTAGGACAGTCCTCCTCCCTCTCCTTCACATTGTCCCCACCTAAATCCCTCATGCAATTGTAGCATGTAATTTGAACTTTCACTAAGTTGATGCGATATCACCTTACTTTATTTTTATTATGTCTATTTTTCTGGACAGTAATTTGCAACTGGTGATTATTATAGTATTCTACATATTTTTGGCATGGCCAGTAGACAGAAGCTTGGATTTTCTACACAAACATGTTCATAAACATGCCCTGTTTTTAGGATGCTCTTAGAGCTTTTACCATTGATAGAAGCAGGAGGCACTGTGTGGATCAAAGAGATACAACGTAACACACAAAAAGAATACAGGAACACTTGGTAAGCAGTAACAAGTTTTTGGTTTTAAAATGCTCTTATAACTTCAAACAAACTGTCACCCCATCACATACTCAGCAGCCTGGAACAATGAGAAAAACTATGGGATCTTGAGTAGCTCTAGTACATTCACTACTGCAAGCATTCACATTGACAGTATGGCTGAGTTGAGAACAGGAAGAAATCCAACTGCCTTTTCTATTGCCAGGTTACATACAGAGTAGCAGTTAGAAAGGCTAGTGAGGTGAGAAGGTATTAAAAATTCTTTCTCAATTTTCCTGATATTTAGGAAATTCTTGGGGCATTTTCTGTTAAGAGAAAATAGAGTTTATTTACAGTTTCAACTAGATTACCAGGGACCAATATACACAAAATATGTTACTGTTCTGGAAGTCTGACCAGCATTAAAAACTTCAGTCTCATTTTCCTTCTGCAACTGAACCTAAGCCAGCCTTCTTATGACAAATCATTAATACATTTCCTCTCATAACATTAGGATAAAACTGAACATTATGACACTACGCATCATGTGAAGATACTATCAACCTCATTGTTTATATTACGTTGTTTATATAACAACCTTGTTGTTGTTAATATTATCACAGAACAAGTGCAGCTTAAGACAGTCTGAGAATATCTCAAGAATCATGCTAAACAATGCCAGCATGACTTACTGACTGATTTTATGTCAATAGTTGTAAAAGCAGTCATAAAGGCATAGTAACATGGATGTTTTGGACAGTGCAAACACATCTAGTGAACAGAAAAATAATGTTTTCTGAAAGACCCTACTTCTATCCCAGTACTACTTAAAACTAGATGGATGTTTCAATCATTGAAGTTGTATCTATTGCTTAAAATATATCTTGATCTCATAATTTAACTTTTAGATGCCAAAACATGTGTTCTTAAGAGAATTCTTTGATTCTTTATTGAAAAAATAGTGCACAATGGCACAGTTGAGCTCTTCCTCTCAAGTGATGTCTGTTACTCCCACTTCTATGTCCACTTTGAGTGAAGCACACCATGGTTCTGGCTTACTCATCAGTTCATTTCCCTCACTTATATTACTGGGAAGAGAAAGGCTGCATCATGCTGACTTTTTTTCTGATACTGGTATTCTCTCAACCCAGCAAAGTTTTGCCAATACCTGTAAAATCCTCTAAAATCCTCTCTTGCTTAGATCCTCTCCTGCTGTAAACCTTTTCACTATGCCATCTACTGTTTTTCTTTTTAACTCATCTTTTATAATTTTTGTTGTTTTTTTTTTTTTTCTTTCCATCCTTCCATCTTCCTTCCCTACACTCAGGATTTCTTCTTTTACATACATGTGTAGTTTAAAATGTGACCAAGTTAACAATTAAAATCTCCACTTAAAACCTCCCTCTTCATAAACTTCAGTCTACCTTTCTGACCACACTTCTGGGATTTACTGATACCAAAACGATTCCAAAAGTTTCTTCTAACATTGTTTATTGACTGCAGCTGTTCTGAGTTGTAAGAACAGTAAGAGAGGAAAGTGCTCTAACCCCTAGTCAGTTTTCCTACACAATTCTGAATTAAAGAAATGAACACCAAATTGAAGTTTCTGAGGCAAATGTGCTTGAGCATGCACTGACTCCACTGCATTGCTTTGGACAACTGGACTTGGACATCTAAATTACCACCACAAAATAAATTTGAAGCTACTCAAATCATAGAGAAAAAAACCAAAAGGCAATTTTCAATTAAGTTGAACTACTCTTCCCCCTTAAGAAGAGTTCAGAGTTCAGAGGGTTCTCTTGGATCCTCTTTGAGTGGAAGATGAGAGGTGAATCAAGTCCAAGGTCACAAATGTGAGTGTCAATTTTCAGCTTTCTCTGTATGAAGTGATATACTCTTCTTGATTACCCTTCTTGCCTCACACTTGGACATCTTCAGCTTAATTAATTTCAGTTTATACTATTTGTGTGACATATGCAGTAGTGGACATCCATTCAACAGCAAAGAGTTTTTCAAAATTTTGAATTATACCTCTATGACCATATCATACAAATACACTTAATCTGCAAATTGCATATTCTTTCAAACTTTCATTTTTTCTCTCACAGAAAAAGGAGATACTATTTCTGGCCAAAATTATATAATGTAATATATCTACCAATATCTCAGAGGTATGGCTATGTATAATGCTAGAATGTCTCAAGACTATAAAGCACTGATAAATGGAAAGTAATATTAACTGCAAAAACTTTCAAAACTAGCATAAATTATGTAACATTTTTACAAAAATAATCAAATTAATACAGAACACTTTAGGCCAGTATACTTTGGCTATGCTATGCACAAGAAAATTATTCACTAGTCATTTATCATTCCTCTAATTTAACTCCTTCAAGGCTGAACAATTCATTTGCCTATTGGACAACTAGCAAAATGGCTGTCTTCTCCGTTTCTCTTGTGACAGAAGAGTCTTCCAGTTAGTAGAAAAATATATGGAAAGATATTCAAACATCCAGTAGTGCCTATGTCTCAGTATATTTCCTAGTATTCTGCTCAGTTTGTTTTGTAGTGATTCAAAAGATTTTTCCCAGAGGTTCCACTGATAAATTAGTCAATTTTAGTTGGCCCAGCAACCTCTAGCTCTCTTTTCTGAAATATTTAAGATTAAGGTATTTTTCATCCAGCTCATAGTTTTGATTATGTCTATATTTCTTTATTCTATTTCGTGTAGAAAAACTAAAAAAAATAGATATATTCCTTGTAGATATATTCTAGAGTTTACTGAGACTTTTCTGTCAGAGCAACACTGACTTTGTTTATATCCTTTTTTTAAATTATCTTTCTTGTCATTTGTTTTGTTTCTAAGTGCCACCACTTGTACAGCAAGTACTTTTTATTTCCTGTTATTCCCAATTGTCCTGGTCAATTTTTTTTTTTCTACTTTGCCCATCATTCATTTCCCTACAGACTTTAACAAGTATCTACACTCCTCCTGAGTTGTCCATTGCAATGAATACCTTTCCTCTTTCTTTAATACCTTTTCCCCTTAGCCCTGAATATCTCAGACAGTCAATGAGTCACTGTTTCAGTTCTGGCAGGACAAAATTCAAGATCATTATTAGGTAAAAATTTCTGCAATATATGAATGTCTTAAAGGCAGAAAATTCTGCCTCCTCATGTCTTTCTTCCTATAGTTTATCGAGTCTTACAGCCAGTGAGTCGAAGTACAACTGTGTTGCATTTAAATTCTGACTGCATTGGAGGTATTTACTAAGACAAATTAAAGTGGAACTTCCTTTAGAATTGTCATGTAATTACAAAGTCAACAACTTCTGCTTACCCACTAATTACAGCAAATTGTATTTGATAGCTCGATAATTTGATCTTATTTGCAAATATTTGCTCGTCTTTAGTGCTGTTTGAAGGATATTTCAAGATGTCTGCTCAATTATTCTGAATTTAAACATATGCATAGTGTAAATACAACACACTATATGCCAATGCTTTTACATATCTGCCAACTTAATTTCGGTTACATTAATTCTTCTGTTGAATACAATTTTCTACAGTTTCATCTCTTTCAGCAGATGCACATGATCTCTCTTTACAACTGTGTGAAATGAGGGCCAAAACATCACATTACACCAAAAAGCTGAATAATCCTACATAGTTTTGTCTATTTTTGCCTGCACTTAAATGAATTGATTTAGATTTGCACACATACACTCCCCCACATGCACAAACAAAGGCTGCAGTGCCTGCAAAGTCACCATTATGTCTAGCTATGAGGAACAAAAGGTTTTTCTGAAGGAGGGAGGAAACCTAAAACACACCTAAAGAATTATCTTTTGCAAAGCTGCCATTATATTAACCTGTTACCCAAGAACTTGAGACCAACTAGAGAGGAATTGAAATAAAAGCCACCACAATTGTTTAAGTCATATGTAAGTAGAAAAAGCCCATTGTCATTGGCTTTCAAAGATTTTTATTCTCCTTGAAAGTCTCACAGACTCATTTGTATGTATTTAATTCCTAATGCCGATTCTGCACTACAATAAAAGTTTGTCTATTATAAATGTACCCTAGACAGAATAAATGAATATAATTAATAATAATTAAAATTAATATAATTAAATATTCTAGAAAGAAAATACATTTTATTTGAATTTCTTATCGGGCTTTGCAACATTACCATCTTAATGTCTACAAGCACATCTCACCAGAAATATCTGGTAGTTTTTCATGCAATTCTTATACTGGCTTTTAGACACTGTGAATTTTTAAAAACATTTTTTTTTAGGGTAGACAGTGCTTCTCTCCTAGGACAGACCTTGAACAGGACATATCTCAACTGAGAATTAATCTAGACCATCGGATTGTTAGAATTAGCTGGGATGCTGAAAATGTGAAGTTTACAGGGAAGAATACATGGAGCGAATACATAAGAACACCATGCACAGCAGGAGGAAGACACATTCCAAGTGTTAGTTTTCCTAGGGTGGAGAAAATCAGAGTTGCCTTTATTTAAAATTCACCATTTAGAAAGCGTCAATACAGACACATTAAAGAACTAGCAGAAGCAGCAAAATATTTTTATTGTGAGGCATACAAGCACCATTGACTTCAAGTGAAATGTAACACTATAATGTTAAGCTGAGCCCTGTTTTGAATTATTCCAGTTAATCTAAAGAAGGAATAAGTATACCAAGACCAATGGTTAATCCTACAATTGTATTTGTTACCTCCTATATTTAGAGGTATATGATCTAGAATTATTGGCTTACCTTGTCAAATTAACATCTTTTCAGATCATTTTTATGAGCAAAGTAAACATCCAAATGAACAGGCTAAGCTGCAAGATTATTATTGGTCACATTTTCCAGCTTGAAAAGTAAATGTATAGAGTTTACTCATCAATTTATTTATTTTATCTGCAGAGGTTCTCCATAAGCAGTAATTTCTATGGCCCTCTTAATTTAGATTGATGTCTTAATCTATGTAGACTAAGACATTTCTCCAAACTGGCTACAGTAAAACCTGTGCAAGTAGTAAGATCTGCAAACTAAGAACTAAGGATGTAGAGAAAGCAAGAAAGGCATTTTGTAAAACAAAATAATCCTGCAGGGAATATGGGAAGGGTACCTGGGAGCTACAGAACAATCCCACTGAACAAGCAGGATAGATGGCTGATCAAATCAGAATAATCCTACAGAATGAGAAAGATGCCTGGCCAAACCAGAGCAATCCCTGGTCTCAAAAATAAGATAAATTATGTCAAGAACAGGTAAGATTGTCTCCTTTTGGGGAGGGGAGAGGAAGATAAAACATCGTTAATGAGAAAGGAAAGATGCTAAGACAGTTCTGGTTCCAGCTTCCCTTGCACCTGGTGACCTCTCAAATCTGACCACCCAGACTTGGTTACCTCAAGGAAACATAACCATCAGCACTAACTGCATAACAGTAGCTTCTGTGGTAGGTTACAAGGATTTGACACAGCAATCAAATAAGAATTGTAACTACATTCTATACCATAAGAAGGAAGTCCTGTAGCAGCACTCACAGTCTGAAAGGGCCTGAAGCAGCACCTGGGCATGGCCAGGCTGTGACTGATCTCAGTTACCATCCCTGGCTGGGCCAGGCTCAGCTCACCAGACTGGTCAGGGAGGGCAGGCACTGCACAGCCCAGAGGGACTCACAACCTCCACCACCCCTGGCCACCCTCACCTGTGCTGTGCCCTGACAAATATGGCCTTAAAGCATGCTGGGGCAGAAGAGCAAAAAGAGATACGTGAATGAGATTTTGGAGAAGCTTAATAAATGTTTTATTTGAGGAAGGGCAAGGAAGGGCAGGGCAAGGAAGGGCAGGGCAAGGAAGGGAAGCAAATATATACAGAAATATTAAAGGAGGTATATACTTATCCAGACTTAGATTATATTTTTGGAAACTTACGGTAGGAGCAAGTCACAAAGAGATTACAGGCAGGTGTGTTTTTATTTTGCTTTGCTCTGTTTGTTCATTAATTTTGTAGCTAGCTTCCAAAAAAAAAATCATTTTTCTCTGGTTAGAGATGCCAGCAAGTACAGAAAAGCTAACCTCCCTGATTTGCTCTGTTGTTCGATGTCCAAAATATTCTGCTCCTAGCAGACCTGCTGGTTTTTTCCTCTTTGAAAGCCACATTTTAAATAAATTTAATTCTGCAAATAGAGAATATAGGCACTGTACATAAATTAATACATACTTCTGTGCACATATGTATGCAAGTAACTGCCACTATAAACCCTGGTACTGCTATTATCACCTCAGTATCTCCAGCAGAAGAAGAGATAGGAGATAAAGATGAACTATTTCTTCCTAAGGTGTAAGCTGCTGAGCTGCTCATTCACATCTACTCTGCTGCACCCTGCTCCCTCCCTCCCTCAACCTTTATCCAAGTTTCACAACTAGGATGCAAGTTACAGGCAATCTAAGAGATTACAAGGACAGGAGACAGCAAGGCTTCAGCTTTAAAAAAAAGGTGATCTGTATTTAATGTCACAATGATGGATGAATCTTTTTGGGCTAGATATGAAATTAAATTTCTGGCAGCAGATAAGCGTCAGGCATTTCTGTCACATTATGCTGAGTCTGACATAAGAAACAGTGTCACTACTGGAATCATTACATACTAAAAATACACGCTCCAGAATAGGCTCTAATAGTCTGTTTTACTTTTGTGTGTATAAATAAATTTGTATTTTCAAAACTCCCCCCATGGCTTTCAGACCTAAAATGGGAAGTATTTAATTTTTTTTTTTATTATTGAAAATGCCATTGTGAGTTCAAGAAGAACGTAAATCACTGCAACTATGTAAACTGAAAACAGTCTTTTTCATATATATATATATATACACACACACTTTTTTAATTAAAAAAAATCCCAATAGACCTACAAAATATATTTTTCACTTGGGTTTGAAAGCAGAACTGAATAATTGTTAAGCAGTTGTCGTTATGCTTGGTTATTTCACAGTTCTAGTGAGCATGGTAGATGAACCCTTTACATTTAAAAAGAAAGCAAATACTTAAAACCAAGTTAATAAAAGCTGGCTTGGCACATTCAGAAAAACTAAGTAAACATAAATCCCATGAAGTTTTAGACTAATGAATCATATGGAAGTGAAATTAAGAAATGTTAAAAGTTAACTCATATTTTCCCTCTCCTCCATCTTTTAAAAATAAAAAATATGTCCATGTAAAAAATCACATCATGTACTAAGGAAAGAAGGTTGGGCTTGGAGTTTTCAGACTGTCACATTCAGACTTATTAGAGGGAGGACAGTAATGAAGAGATGACACTTACGATGGGCAGTGACAGGTATCAGGAAATTATTACTTATACATAGTAAAAGTATTGGTCGAAATGAAGTGACAAGTCACTTTTGTCTGCCTCACTAAGTTTCAAAAGTTCTGCAAGAACCTCTGACTGAAAATGGAACACTTCAAAATGTGGCAACACAGATCTAAGAATACTGCAGATTTCAGGATTGTAGAAATACATTTGCTAATAAGCAAGAACAGGCAAGAGTGTTTCTGAGGTAGAATAAATTTGGTATCAGTAAATCCTCTAAAAATCTCAGACTAATGACCTAAATACATATATTTTTTTAAAAATCACTTCATTTGATACAATTATTTTCCAAGTGGAAACTATAGGTGGGAGTCAATCATTTAAATATTTTTTATTTTTTATTTGAAATATTTTTTATTAGAATAACTGTTCATCCCTAATAGCTTGATTAAGATGGACAGTTGGTAAATCTTAGTAGGACTGCCTTCATTATGTACATTATGTACTAACGGCCTCAGACTATGATAAATAGCATTATTGTTGACAGGGCAATCACTTTGTTAACAGGTACTGTCTCCTGACCTTAAAATCCTTTGTTACACACAAGGCCCACTAGAAAAGTCACACTAAGTACAGATGGACACTATTTAGTTTCAAATATATCATTTTGCGTAATTTTGGAGAGAAGCAAATAAAACAAATAAACTAAAATAAAATTCCTATGTTGAACTAATACAGACACATTTACATTTTTTATATTCTAAATAACAACTTGAAAACTAAATTTAAAACAGATGTCTAGAAAATGGCATTTTAGAGTGCACTGCTGGGAAATCAATATGTACAGGTTAGGGCTGCAGAATCTCGGGTGTCAGATGTCAGACAGAGAAACTCATTATAGTTAGATGAGAAAAGAGTCTGATAGTATGAGTTACTGGTAAAAAATTCAAAGCACACCACATAGATTATCTGTGGTTTCTAAATATAACAGTAAGAGAGCAACTTTATTTGGCACCAAGAGTGAGAATTTAATGCCTTGTCCTTCTAATGACTAAACTTGTCACTACAAATCCCTTCCATTCTAGGGAAGGCATGCACTTTAGGAAAGTAAATCAATTCAGTTTCTCAAAGTACTTCCCCTCATTGGTGAAAAGAGGAGCTGAGATTTATACATCTAAAACCAAGTGAATTAATCCATCCAGATATGCTTAGATTTGTTTAAATTCCTTGTACCCTGCATTAAAAACAATGAAAAGTACTTTGGGTAGAAATGCCTAAATTCCTGATGAAAGGCATTGTTCCAAGCTGTGGAGGCATGCTAATACTTCTTTTTGTTATCAGAACTTCAGAAACACAGCCCTTCAGAAGTAAAAATTAGGTTTTGACTGACAGCTACTACCTTATAACCTCCATCATAATCTACTTTCACAGGGAGTAATTCAGCAATAAAGAAGGGGGGGGGGGGGGAAGAGATAAAAGAGATAAAAGAGGAAGTAATACTCTATTGTTAAATAAGCCTTTGGCATCATTTTACCTTGCATTAGAGGAAAAAAAAATGTCTAATCAGAAATTAAGTTATTTTAAGATGATGCACTATTTAGTATTACAGGAATTCTGATGCAGCTTTTAGTATTAATTTAATTTGTTGAAAATGTTTTCTCGATCAATCAAAGTGTGTTGATCAACAGACAAACTGCGACAATAGGGAAAGAAAAATGAATTCTTTTTAAGGTCACAGCAGTAAACAACACCAGTCACTTGCGAAGTTGTTTGAATTTCTTTTTAAAAGATAGCACAGTTTCTAGATAATACGTATTTGTGAATTGTCTGGTGAATGTATTGGTACCTAAACCCAAAAGCAGTTCACATCTGTGGTCCTCTTACTTAAAAATAGGAACAACAGAAAAACTGCTTTGAAAATAAATTTGCCCACTTAAATGGAGGAAATTATTAAATTTTACTTTAAAAAGTAGTTCTGGGAGATTTTGTATATTAATTCTATGATACTATCTAAAGCCAAAACAGCACATTTTGTTATCAGATATTAACTTCTTCGTTGAGGAAAAGAAATCCTGTAGTAAAATTTAGAAATTAACTACTAGGCTATTTTTATTTTTGTGCAGGAAGAAGTTAGAGGAAAAAAATTGATTGTAATGGATTACAAGGTAAACAAAGGCTAAGATCCTGACAATAACAATAATTATTGTTACTATGTAAAACCTGAAACCAAGCAGCTATTTATATTACAATAAAAATGATGGTAACATTTTTCAATTCAAACCAGAATATCTAAGCAACAGAAATAATATGATCATCCTGTTCTATCTGCCATGCAAGGAAAATACATACGATATTGAACTTCTGCTTAGTAATCAATATGTACCAGTAACTGAAGAGACTAAAAAAAATCATATTGAATTGGAAAATTATTAATTCTTCACATACAACAGAATCTGTGTTATAGTATAATATATTTATAATGTCTCTAAATGATAGCAAAAGGTAATTTTAACTTACCTATTTGCAGTAACAGTCAGGACATTACCAACCATATTGGAATTCAATGAAAGATGAACAAAGCCAGTTCATTTAAATATATATATATTGAAAAAAAAAAGAAAAAAAGAAAAAAAAGGAAAAAAAAAGAGAGAAAAAGAAAAATTAAAGTTATTATTCATAGTAATCTCTGGTCTTGGTGTATATGAATACACAAATATTTTTTTCCTACTTTAATGTCTCTTGGTTTTTCAAACCTTGATTTGCTCTAATTTTCAATTATGGAGTAAAAAATGTGACAAATAGTGACACACATCAAAATGACTCATATCTATATTTTACGCAAGATTAACAACTTTTCTGTACCAAGTAATAAATTCTAGTTTAAATTACCAAGCCACTAATACATTGCCAAATACTGGCAACATTTTTTTACAATATTTACATTTTAAAAAATAAAAAATACCATGATTAAATATTTTAAAAGCTCTAAAATAGAAACTGCACATTGCATGAAGAATGACAATGACAAGCCAACAGACAATACAGGGCACAACAACATTTCCACTGGAATTTATGCCAGAACAGTTTGATGGAATTTGGCAATTTGTCAATAGTATTTGCAATGATGGGTCAAATTAAATTAATTTCTAGAATAATCTTTCCATTTCATCATTCAACTCTTTAATAACATCAAAGGTAGACTAACAAAAACATAAGCACTCATAATTCAAATCAAAAATGCATTTCAAGTTAAGGAGTTCTTGATAACCTGGGATCCCAAAGTCATTGTCCCACATTCATAATTCTATTTAAACTTGTAAAAAATTTCAAGATGTCTAGTATTATTTTCAAATTGTAACAATCTAAATTTTCAAACATCATAGAATTACCTTTCTCAAAGTTTTTAGTAGGTTAATAAAACACTAGTTCACCCAAACACAAACTATTAGTTCACCCAGACACATACTATTGGTATGCCTCTGCTATTTTGTCTAGCCTATACATTATGAAAAACATCATGGGTGTTGCTTCAAGAACATAACTCTTCATAAAGTACTTAACCATAGAGGTACACTTGCTGCATAGAGTGGAATTTCTCACAGAAATCAGATTTTTGTCTACTACTGCTCCATTCTCATCCTTATAATAGAAAAAACAAGTAGAAAAGTCAAGTACAGTCAAGCAGGAAGGAAAAAAAAAAAAAAAGAATATTCAAGAGGTATTCTTGAACCTTTCTGTTTGCACTTGTTTGAAGTTTGTTGCCTTATCTAGCAATTAAACAGATACATACACACATATACACATACCTCCAGCAAAGTTATCAGATTCTTGCCAGGAGCATTATATTTCCACTCCCCAGAAACGGAATGCAGTGGCCATAGAAACTGCAGCCCCTGATGCTTGTAGACATAAGTGATTAATTTCTCCCAAACTTTTTTTTCAAAGGATGTTTGCTTGCTACATGGTAAGGTTTTGTTGGTTTTGGGGTTTGGTGTTTTTTTTGGTACTGCATCAACTTTTGTCCTTATCAAAGCCTTCCATCAGACTCTTTGTCTCAATTTGTTAATATACCTGCTCATCTTGATTTACCTTTTCAAAATTTACCTACTTTCTGACAGGATATTCTAACAATAATCTTAGTTCACCATACATCTGCAGTTCGTAAATTTACATTCACATAAATTAAACAACTTTAGGAGTCACAACTTTAAAGAGTAGAAAACCTCAGTAACTTAACAGGAACTAACACCCACCTTGAAATATGCTTAAATATCTGTGAAATCAAGTAGAGCACATGGAATCCAATTACTGAAAGCAATATATTGATAATTTCTTTTGCTTTGTTTTTTTTTTTCCCTTCCCTTCTTGGCAAACTTCATGCAAATGAGAGCTATAGGTGATTATTTCTCTATTTATACCTTTGATTTCCACTTAAACTACTTCTTGTCCATTTACAGCTTTCCTATCTGGAGCAGAAACATAAAATGTAATAGCTTATATATACAGACATTGTACTTAACTTCATAACTGTCTTTAATGTTTGTAACACATAACATGGACATTCTTATAAGTAACAGTAATACTTTGATTCTCCTCTGGACTAGGAAGTTTTCTTTTCCATGTCGCTTGCACTGTCTGATGAATGAATCTTCTCTATTTATTTAGATATTTAAATACTTTTTTTCTACTCTAATTTTATATATATATATATTTATATATATTTTTTATATATATATATTTATATATATTTTAAACTTTATATTTCTTTCACAGCCATCTCTATCCCTAAATATCTTATCTCTGGAATATCTTGATCTTGATAGAACTTCTTGTAGAAAAGCATTATGGGAGAGAGTATTGTTATACAAGTACAGAGATACCTACATATAAATTGCATACAGATTTGATAAACATTCTGGTCAGATAAAGCTATAAAAATGCTTGGGAGATACAGAAATTAATCTAATATATTTGTTGAAACACATAAAATATATTCAATGTCTGTATTTATCTGGTTTGGAGGGAGTTTTTGTCATCATTCAAGCACTTGCTGCTATATATACTTTCCCAGATTTTTTTATACTCTGAAGTACAGTAAGGGGTCAGCTAATTCTGGTACCCAAATGATTTTAATTAGAAAAATGTCAGCAATTAATCTAGCATGACAATAGTAATTTTGAATATTAAGTACATTGTAGCTCTTCAAACAAAAGACATATTTAAGACCTAAAACTATCCTCCCAGAAAATTTATTTTATTAGTGGTAACTGTCAGCAACAAGAACATTCCAAAATGATACCCAGAAACATTGTTTCTGTAGCAATTTAGACCTTGCACACCTTACTGTAGAGAACGGATTGAATGTTCGCTCTGAACGAGTACACGCATGATTCTCGGTAGTGCCTCTTGAGGCTCTATTCACTTAATCTCTAATCTTCTATCATAAATTACTCCTCCTTAGTTTACAAAATTACAACCAAGAGGAGAGGATGATGAAATTGTTACGCTCATCACCCTATCCATTATGTCTTAAAAGAAAAAAAGTCCACTAATCGAGTTAATCTGCATGATAGTGTGAATGTTTTTTAATGTTTCATTAATGGGTGTGTTATCCGTATGACGGTTCAAATAATGCTGCATTATACATATTGCAACATTATATGCACATACATATGCATTAATAAAAGAAAATTATCTCTGTTTATTTATCAGTCTTTGTTGTTGGTTGCCTCAATAGAGCATCTTCCTCTAGCAAAAGCAGCTGTACAATATGCTTGGTTCATTCTAGAGACTAAGCATTTTCATACATTTCTCTGTTAATATGTTCTCTTTTACTTTCCGTAACTACCTACTTTCTCTGCTCCTACTATCAAACAACCAACATCCTTGGTTGACAGCAATAGTCTTATTAATGGTATCTAATACAATAGTGTCTTAAAATACAGTTCTCAGTTCATCACTATAGTACACAATACACAGATAATTCTCTTAGGACTATTGTTAAAACAGTTACCCCATTTTTTGAGTAATTTCTTTCTCTGATTAATATATGAGATGCTAGATAGATGTGCAACTTACCATAAAATTAGATTCTAGTTCAACAGACGAAGCAACTCAACTGTCATACAACAATGGCACATCAATTCCATATGCACCCCTTGTAAGTCTCATCTGTGTTCCTAAACTTACTCTGAATGAGTACCTATTCCCTTTAATGTAATGTGTAATGAATGTGGTGCTTAAGGACATTGCTTAATGGCGGACTTGGTAGTGTTAAGTTAATGGTTGGACTCTATAATCCTTAAGCGTCTTTTCCAACCTAAATGATTCTCTCAAATTTATTTATCTTACTTCAGACAGGGAAGCAGACAGCAAAATAAGACAATTGTCCCTGTTCAAAAGACCCTGTAAGCTTTTTTTCACTTCATAAAAAAGAATGCCCAACCACTACTGGAATATGAGGCAGACTCCTCATTTAACTCCATTTGGCCACCTAATTCACTCTTCGATGTAACATAGCTATGCTTGAACTTTCTGTGAAGCATCCTGATGCCAATATGCATACGAATGTCTGGATTCAAAGCAGTAACTAGGAAACAGGAGATATAAAATGAAATTACTTCAAGTTGAAAAAGTACTCATATTATGAACCCATTTTGAAATAAGTCTTCTCCCTGGCCCCCTATCATTTGGAGTTTGGAAATGGAAGTGGTGAGTCTTGCATTGAATCCAATGTTCTCTGAATGAATTAACATCGTTTCTGTGTTAAACCTTCAACGGAGGGTAGACAGAGATTAGGCATTTCTTTTCCATTTCCAAATCACAAAAGAAACAGGCAACCAGACTGCTTCTAAGTATAAATGGGAAAGACTAGGTAAAAGTGTTAGGCACTCTTTACTCCAAAACAGGCATTGCTTTAGACATCAAGGATGAGGCTGAGTTTAGAGTTAGCATTGGAGAACTGGGGTTTGGGTCTACTCTGATAACCTGAATACTTCCTGCTCAGTCCTTTAAAACTCCCTCTCTTATTTAACACAGCTAGTAAAAAAATCCAATTAGCCTTCTAATTTCCATCAGGCAGTCATAAATCTAAATTTTACTATACCAACAATGTTTAAATAGGTAATACTTTCTGAAACATACTTAATGTTGTACTACTCTCTGCTCCATTGACTTTTTCTATTCTCATAAAATTTTACTAAAGAGGATCATAGGTTTACAGCATCAAGCCATTAACATTTTGCAATGGTATTTTATTATTATTTGCATCCCCTTAATAGTGACTGACCCCCTCCTCTCAGAACTTTTTATAAAGAGAAGCTGTACAGGCAGCTGTATGGTCACATGTGAAGAACGTTATAAATAGAACAAGATTTTTAAAAGGTAAAATGGAGTAAAATAATGTTCAATTTTCCTCAGTAAACTGAGGAAGGAAGAAGAAAATTATCTTGTCCAAGAGCTCAAAATAACTTTTTGACAGAGGAAGGAATGGAGCTTAAGTATCCTTAACACAAGGACCAGAAGCAATTTGTAAGTAATTTATACTGAGTTCTCCTTTCACCTCTCTTTCCTCCTATTCTAACAGACTTTTTGCTTTGGTTCTGGCTCACAGCCAGTTTAAGACTTCTTATATAATTAGTCAGAATTCATTTTCTGCATGAATGCACTGGCTCTTCCAGGGTTTTGCAGAAACCATCGATTTTAGTTAGAATGTGGATGTGCATGTCTCATCTCAGCTTCCCATTATAGGATGTCTTTTGTCATTTTTGCATGGGACCACTCCTCTTTAGACTGTTCTTGCAGTCAGCGGTGTTCTCTCTCTGCTGCCTAGCACAGCTGCAAAAACTTCTAGTTACCCAACACATATCCCTAGGTACTGAAGATGAGGAAAGAAAGGATATGCAGAAAACCTCTAACACTCTTCCTTCTGTAGAGAGAAATGCTGCTAGAAAGCAACATTAATAGCCTGATTTTCATGACTAACTGCTTCTCTAATTGAAAAAGTAACTCCCAGCACTAACCATTGCCTGAGGTACACCAGGAAAATCAATCTTCATTTCGCTGGTCCAGGTGAAATGAAGACTCTTATCTACAATTACCAACCAGTCTTACACTAAAATCGATTGGTTTAATTTACAGGGGATTGCAGACAAGGTATATATGGCTACCCCAAAGATTTCAGAATAAATAAACTTTAAAAAGCAAATAAGAACAAAACAAAAAAAAACCCTCTCCAAGTAGTTCAGATGTGGTGCTGAAAATTGCATTTTTTCTGACAATCTGCTCAGAAAAGAAGTGACTCAGATGAAAGGGATCGAAACACTTCTAAGATAGCAAAGTGTTTTCAGACTTTGTTCTATGATTCTACTTGCACTTCAGGAATTAAAGCAAAAAGCCGTTCAATAAGAAGGTTCTTCTTTGGACTTATGTAAGTTTAGAAATACAAAAAATGCAAACTGGTGTTTCCTTTAAATCCTGTGGCTTGACAGATACATAGTAAAACCTGTATAACTCCTATCTCCTTTCCCTAAACTTCAACAAGACCTTAACAGCTTGCAAAATTACTGCAGATATTATTCTAGCTTTATTCCTTGTATGCTGGATTAGCAGCACATTGTAAAATATATACCAACTTGTTTGACTTGTCAAAAGAAGTAACAGGACTTTTCAGTACAATTTTTCTATCAATATATCAGTATTTCCTAACACATTATTTGACATACTCAGTATTTACTCAGTTCTTTGATAGTGAAGGGGAAAAAATAATAATTAAAAAAATTTATGCTTAACACAATAAAAGACAACAGCTGGAATACATGGAGTTCTGCTTGGAGATGGATGATGAGCCAACTGAGAGCTCTCAGTTGAGGATTAAAGAGATGACAGGCAAACGTAACATCATATCTGGTGTCTGCTATAGGCCACCCGACCAGGTAGAAGAAGTGGATGAGGGTCTCTACAGGCATCTAGGTGCAGCCTCACATTCACAGGCCCTGGTCATCAGGGGGACTCTTCACCTCATTATCTGCTACAGCAACAACACAGAAGGGCATAAGCAATTCAGGGCGCTCCTGCACAGTATCAAAGACAATTTCCTGACCGAAGTGAGAGGCCAATGAGAAGAGGTGCTCTGCTGGGCCCCAATGTTGGAGAAATGATGGTGTGTAGGGTTATAGAGTGGGTCGGTAGGAAATGTGGAACTTTCAAAATGTGTCCTATTTCTCAGACAGCAAAAGAACTTCTCCATTAGAAGTCACACAGGCTAAGGACTAAATTGTTTTATTTTCATAATAAATTCCTCCCATATTAAAGACATCTGGCATATCAAATATTCATGACAATTACTAAGTCAGCTAGAACTGCTGTGAGTTAGAAACCTTGACATCCAACGTTGCAAGGGTTCCACTTCGTGATAACTGCACAAAAGCTACTCCTACAGCTTTAGTTTTCTCTGTGTAGGTCTAATTCTGAAATATTGTAAAGAAACCTGCCAAGTCAGCACAGGACTGTTCCTATAATCCAACATAAGGTTCCCCAGGTCTTGGCAAAATAGAATTTAAATGCTATTAAATGCATTCCAGGTAATCAGCTCATGGCCTCTTATGGTTAAGCTGGTTAAGCTGGCAATCCTATTTTCTGAACTCTGATAAAGTAGTGCCAGTGGTAATACTCTTCATTTGCACAAAACCAAAACCACCTTGGTGTTAGCAATCTGTTTCCTGATAGTGACTGCTGATACATTTTCAATGACAGTCCCAAAAAAACTCAGGAAGTTGATATTTGCTCATCCTAAATCTGTAAACAAACAAACAACTAACTACACCCTTCTCACTCCCTGACAAAAGCCAGTTGACTTCACTAGGATTCTTCCTATAAAAGGGAATGAAGAGGTAAATTTGGGTAATCTTGACAAATATAATAAAACAAACTTGCAGTGTGTGTTTAATTTCCAGGGGAATTTTGCAAGTAGAAAAGTATATTAAAAAAAAACACCTTTATTTTCTAAAAGATCTGTTGTCTTTTATTTACCTTTTCCTGAGTTAAATATCTGTCTTTTACATGCATATAAGGGTTAAAATACATAAAAGAAGTGATAATCAGGTACAACTGGGGCAGCCTAAAAATGTACAGCAACTGGACAGTTTTCTGTGAACAACTCTGTATTTAGAAAGAGCTATTTTGTATATGCTGCTATTTGAAGCATAAACTTAACCTGCTTTTTAAAAACCTTTCAGCTTATTAATTGTATTAGCAAAAATTAGGAAGCTTGTCTAAAAGTATGAATCCCTGTATTCATGTAGGCCAAAAGGCACTTCAGATATTCTCTTGAGCTTATTATGAATTATATTTTACCTTCAGAATATTAAAATATGCACAAAATTTTAAAGCAAAAATTTTAAAGTGGCACATCTATTTTTGCTATCTCAATTGTAACAAATAGCAGTTATTTATCAGCTATATTATCTCATGCAAAAAAAAAATCTATTTTTCATACATGAAAGAAAATTTTCATTTTGCATTTGGTGTATTGTTATTTTGTAATTAGAACATTTAGAAATTAAGTATGCATTTTTTCCTACTTTATACCTGATTTATACTGATTTGAACTCATTGTCTTCATCTCCTTGGAAAGAGTTCTAATCTCTAAGTTGTTACGTATAAGTGAGGTACTAAAATCTCTGCCTTCACTTGTGCTCTAAAGAAATATTGTCACACTTTGGTTGGTTGTTGGCTGAGTGCTCCCAAGTGTGTGCACAGGCATACCCAGCCTTGTGGCACACCTAGGGGGATTGCCTACCTGGTGGACTTACACAAACCACAGTTGTAGATCCACTTGTGCATTTGACAGGACACAGTCTGAACTAGACTGGATGTGCACAAAACACGTAATTTAGGAAATTTTAAAGTTATAACTTATCTAGTAGGTGCATGTGCTTGCATAATTGGTTGTAGCATCTTGACAAGTAAGTACGAACCCATTCCATTTCCGTACACAAAAGTGTGATTTATTTTTGAGGTAGACTAATTGCAACGTAAGCAAGCAGCCTACAAACAGGGATTGAGTAAGATGAACACCAAATAAGAGAAAGGCAAGTTTCAAAATATACCACTTTAAACCTAAGCACTCTGAGAAGCTCTGCAAGAAGTAAGGCCCAGATTTTCTTACACTTACTACGAACTAACTGGCTTATGAACTTAAAGGAATTTTGTTTGGCTTAAAAAATTTTAATACCTGCTGCTCAGAAACCATCTAAAAATAACAGATGTTGAATCATTATTTTCTCTGATCATGTTTATTACAAAAACAAGAAGATAACTATGTACAAACGCCTGTGTACTGTTCAAAATTTTATTACTGGTATTTTCCATGATGCTGAAGAAACTTGACTTTTAAAATTCAGATTTTGTGATTGTATATACATGGTTCGATTTACAAGACATGATGAAACAACTGCTGGAGGAGAGAACAATGGGTGTATTTGTGAAAAAAAATTATACATGCCAAATAAATTTCCTTCTTAGGACTGCAGGAGTAAGTTAACTCTTTTTATAGGTTTAAAAATTATCTTCTGTCTCATTCTTTCCTGCATGATGTATAAATGCTGTTGAAGACTAAAAAGTTCATGGAAGAACAGCCTCATGTACCAGTACAAGTTAGGGTCTGACCAACAATGTGCCCTCGCAGCCAAGAGGGCCAATGCCATCCTGGGGTGAATTAAGAAGAGTGTGGCTAGCAGGTTGAGAGAGGTTCTCCTCCCCCTTTACTCTGCCCTGGTGAGGTCTCACCTAGAGTACTGTGTGCAGTTCTGGGCTCCCCAGTTCAAGAAGGACAGGGAACTACTGGAGAGAGTCCAGCACAGGGCCACTGAGATGATTAAGGAACTGAAGTACCTGCATTATAAGGAAAGGCTGGGAGAGCTGAGTCTCTTCAGCTTAGAGAAAAGGAGGCTGAGGGGGTGATCTCACCAATGTTTATAAATATCTAAAGAGTGGGTGTCAGGAGAATGGGGTCAGACTCAGTGGTGTCCAGTGACAGAACAGGGGGTAATGGTCACAAACTGCTACACAGGAGATTTAACCTGAATATGAGAAAATACTTCTTTACTCTGAAGGGTAAGAGCACTGGAACAAGCTGCCCAGGGAGGCTGTGGAGTCTCCATCCCTGGGATGTTCAAAACCCACCTGGATGTGTTTCTGTGTAATCTGCTCTAGGGGATCCTGCTCTAGTAAGGGGGTTGGACTAGATGATCTCCAGAAGTCCCTTCCAACCTCTACCATTCTGTGATTCTGTGAAATGTAATCAGGAATGCAAGATAGATCTGAGGTCATGGATTTCGTGGGCATAAGAAAATCCCAGTACAGTGGATAAACAAACCCACAATCATCTATTGGACCTTCCTGTCCCTGATTTCAGCTGTACACAGCAACTTATGAAGAAATACAAGGATGATTAGGATACCCTAATTGGAAAACAAAATGTTTTAAAATGGCAGTATAGCTGATTATGGGTCAGTAGTCTCATCTGCCTGTTTTTACATAGTTGCATTTGCCAGCAAATGAAAACAGAATGATTACTTAGATAAATGGCAAGGTTTGAAAAACATCATCCTGGGGACAAATAAACTCCACAAATGTCTACATATATTAACTTAAAAGCAAGAAAGAAAAGCATAGTCAGTGAAACAATCAGCTACATTTCAGTCTATGCTAATTTCATAACATCTGTGAATTTAACATAATGTGGTGATTCGAAAATTATGTTTGTTTGTTTTTTAACCACCATTAAATCACATAACTATTATGGATAATATTATTCAGTGCCACAGATGAAAGAGAGGGAAAGGGCATATGGTTATTGCTCAGATAATCATAACAGCTAAAGACAGACTAACCAATCAATTCCTTCTTTTTCTTTTTCATTCCCCAAACCCAACACTGCCTTTTAGGGACAAAACCCACTGTTTTAAATTTGTCACTGAGTAAATAAGTCCTTGTTCCTTTGATTATTAAAAGATCTTCAGTGTCTTAGGTGAGATTTTGTTCTGCTTCTCTTTTTTACTTCCTTCTTTCTTGCCAGTAATGAACACTCTTTTACAAGTGAAGGGGATTTATTCTCTTCCTCTATCAGAAATCCAACATACAGTTATGCATTAACTGGAGCACACAGAGTAGGGAGATGATTTCCTGAATGAAGATCAATTTTACTATTTCTAAAAATCCATCACAGCCATAAACAGATTGAATATTGGTCCTGGCTTTATTTATTTATTTATTTTTATTCACAAAGCAACTCAAGGAAGAATCCACAAAAATACTCAACTGAATTATTTTAGATTGTGTTTAAGCTACAAGGCAATAAGGTTCTTTTGCATATTCACTTCTCTACTCACAACAGTGCCAGTGCTGCAAGGGCATGAGTAGCCAATGTTTGACTTTGATTTAGGGTCCACTTTTCACCATCTTCTGTATTTCTCCATTTTTTCTGAGGCCCTGTTATTTCACTAACAACTGCCTGAAATTAGGTAAGACCAGACTGCAAAGGGATACCTTTGCTATGAGGATCATAGATTCTTTTACAATGGGAAAAATGCCATGCTTTGGACAAGTTTCATACAACAAAAACCACATTGCTATGATGATCATGATTATGACTCAGCCAGTATACTGAACCAATTCAGTTGATTAACTGTCATAAAGGAAACAAAAAGCATCTTCATACCACTTTAATGAAACATGAAGCTCTAAGAAATGAAAGAAATTATGAACTCAAAGAAGTTTCATCAGCTGCTTAAAAGAATTAAAGCAACAGATACAGCAGAAAAATAGGAGAAACAAAAAGGAAGCAGCTGCAAGTTATCAGTTTTAATATTTATCTCAAATCTCCTTTTTCAATAAACACTGAAATTACTTCTCTGTTCTTCATCCTGAAGAGTCTCATCTCCTTTCTAAAACATCCTACATAAATATCCAGCACCATACATAAACTGCTTAGTAATTCACAAGTTGCAAAACAGGACAATTGTAATACGTAAAGTATGCCACGAGATGTATCGTTTTCAGCTATCCGCTAATAGGTTCTGTCCTGCAGATAGTACTTATTTTAGAAATATAAATTTATTAAGTCTTTTTGCTTTAGAAAATAAAGGAGCATTGGAAACAAAGCAGGAACTGTCCAGATGCATATAATCTATAACAGCTATAAAACAGAAATTACTTTCAGATCTTAAGAAGCTGGACAACCAGTAGAAAGGACAGAGTAATTAACTGGCCTTGCAAACTTTTCCAAAGGTAATGTAATGTGGATCTGGTAAGATGAATTAAAGTAGGAACAAGTATACTCAATCAAATGGTAAGCTTCCCTGTGGAGGAAGCAGATATCGCAGTTCTTATATTGCTCTTCTTTGATAAAATGATTAATGTGATTTCCTCTTGCTTAAAAGTAATTTTTGAGACAGAGTAAATCCTCAGTAAGTGTGGCGGTGGCCTTTTAAAACTGCACCGCTTAGAATGCCAAGAAAAAAGCAATACAGAATTCAGAGTTGCAAGCCCTTTTAAGAATAACGATATTAAATTATTAGTAAGAAAAAATCCTATTCATGTAGCACCTAGGTTCATACCTCAGACACAACATTTCAAAAGCTGTTATCTATAACTATGTGAAAAAACTAGGTGAGGACAGTTGATAACTAACTGTAAAATGCAGTATGAAAATAATATCGACTGCAAATTAGAATGTATTGTCATGTACAAATGGATGCATTACACAATCAATTTGTTTTTCCCAAAAGAAAAACATCTACTTACAGACATATCACTCAAAACTTTTTTATGCACATGCAACACCACAATTTTAACTGCAGAGGAATATAAAGCAAAACCTTATCTAGTCTGTATCCTGTTTGAAGATTCTCATGCAAATAGGCTTCAGCAAAAACAAGCCGAGTGTTCTCATAATAAATTTCATTAAACACAGTCATGTAACTCATGTTACTACAGTTTTGTCAAAATTTGTTCATGTTTGAAACTCTTCTCAGATCCACTTCAGAATGAAATGAGAAATGAGAACTGAACAGCAAGATGAACAGAAGTGATGACTTGGAATGCTCTGCACTGGCACAACTATCTGATGGAGCCATTTCTACTTTTTTTCATTTTTCCTTTTAATAGGAGTTAATCTATAGAGATTAACATGAAGAAAAACCACTAAATCTTAAATGATCTACATCTGAACTCCTGAGAGAACTTTAATACAACAGCACCTCTACTTAAAATGGCAGAAACCACAAAAGGTCATTAAAGCATCAACTAATAAGAACATTTACCCATGGTCCTGGACCACCCAGTACATTTTGTTTATGACACTCCTGGAGCAGGCTGACTTCTCAACAATGCTTACAGGATTTCTCCTGGAACTGTAAGAAAGACATCAAATTTGCTACAATGTGTGCAAAACAGCTGTTCTTGAATATAACCTTGGATGCCTGGTCCAACCACCAGGGAACACAATCATAGGCTACCAGCCAAGGGCATGCTGTTTCAGTAAGACCTTTCATATTATGGCCAAAATTTGTGGAAGCACCATCTGTCCAGAGAACAAAGAACACATTTTTTTGTATGTTTGTTTGCTGCTTGCTCTCTCTAGTTCCCTGCTTAGTGTTTTCTTGACCTGTGACATTGCAATATGACTCTGGATTTGCAACGTATGCACAACATACAATACAGAATTATCTTCTTCCAAGAGATTTACATTATCTAGCTCATGAATGGGAGCAATACTACAAGTTAAATGTCAAAGGCACAAAAAGTTATTTACATTCTAAAGTGCAGGGATTTTTCATTGTGCAAATCCCATCAATGAAATCCACACAAATAAGTCCCCTAGCTTGTTCCTAAAAAAATTAAAGCTAAAGCATTTACTTGTAACTACATGTCTTTTTCAACAGACTAGCAATTACCAGACTTTAACGACAACTCTTTGGAGACTATGGACATATAACACATATAAACCTAAAATAATTGTTTGGCTGGAAGCCTGGCTAAACCACAATTCTGTGAGTGAAAATTAATCTTTCAGATGAAAAATACTTTTCTTTCATAGTACAGGTAAATTAATTGTACAAGTCAGGCTGTACTTTGAAGTCAGCAATTTGGAAAAGCATTTTCCATCTTCAGAAGTAAAACAAAGAGCAATAAAATTATTACCATTCAGACTAGTTGACATCTTTCATACAGTGCTGGAAGAAAGTAACATTTTTGACAAATGCTTGCAAGAACCTGCATGGGTGAAGGAACAAATGGCATGCTATGGAACTGATGTTAATTTAAGATTTATAAAAATAACCTTTTAAAAAGTTACATATACACAATTAGTGAAACCAAGAGAGATATCCTGTTCTAAGATTTAAGGTGTCAGGGCCTGGAGAAAAGAAAAAATAATTTAAAAAAGGGAAAAAAGAAAATGTACCATTCTAGAAATAAGTGAATTTCCACCATTTCCAAAGAAAGTAACAATTACTATGGCATCAATCACCTGCATCGATCTTTAGCAGCACAAAAACAAAACAAACAAACAAAAACAATTAAAAAAACCCTCACAGCTACAGTATTTGGTCAATAACACTCAGCAAAACTTCTAGTGAAAACTATGTTTTGTTTACTTTCTTTTTTCCTAAGTATTTATTTCCCATATCCAGTGGTTTCTGACACTCCAAATTAATTATTTCACCACATTAACAAACAGATCTCCAAGTCAAAATGAAACTCATGTCTCAGCTGCACAGAGTGCTAGGCCATCTTGTCTAGAACATGATTTTGCCAACAAAGGTTGGATCAGATGATTCTTGAGGTCCCTTCCAACCTAGTATTCTGTGAAGTTCTTATTGTCCAGGCTTTACCTTACTGTAACCTCTCAGCCATTTTATTAAGAATTTATATTGGTGTTTCATTTATATAAAATAACAGCATTTTTTCGGTGCTAATTGAAGCTAATGCTGCTAATTTTCCAAGAGATCTGCAAGGATCATCTTGGAACACAGTAGCAACCTTAACTAAACTCAGTGTATTCATTTCAAACAGTGTGAAGTCTTCATGGAAGGTCTATAAGGTCTATACTAGCTGAAATCTTTCAGCTTTGAAGTGGCTTTTCCAAATCAGTCTAGTCTCCAATTCAGTAATGCTTCAATCTATATGATTTTTTCATTAACTACCAGAAGCTTATTAAAAAAAAAAAAAAGTCTGATTATTTTAATTTTTTAAAAAAGCACTAAACAATAAAAATAAAAGGTATATTTACTATGGTAAAGTCAATATATTATTTTATTTTTTTTTAAGTTGAGCTCATATTGTCAGATTCAAAAAACATACTCAACCCTGTTGAGTAATTAAAGAGAACAGACATCTCAAACTACTGTATAGATTTGCAAAAATCTGACTCAAATAAAAAAACCTAGAAAACACAGAAACACACTATGTACTGCCATTTTTGAGATTAAGCTATTCTATTTCTAGTTCTATTTTTGTGTAGCCTCTTCTAGGTTAAGTAGAAAAATAGTTTCCCTTATTCATCAGAATTAAACCCAAAACTCAGTCCTAACTAGATCCCACATTTTTGTTAACTAGCTACGGAACATGAATATAGATATGGGGAAGGGAGATCCTAAAGATGATAGTCACTAAAATACACTATTGAAAAAATAAATAATAGGAAATAAGTCCTTTCCTTGCTGAAAAATGTGCAAACACACTGAAAAATGTGTGAACATTTTACTGAAAAATTTTGGCCTAAAACCACAGTTAACCAGTATTTCAGAAGAAGTAAATAACAGTTGTTGTGACGGACCAGCCCTCGGGGCCTACTGTAGGAAGTGGTTATGTGTGAGGCAGGATGTAACAGTTGTATGGGAACCTTTTCACACGTTTTTTAAAACCTAATGTAATATGCTTTCCAAAAACAACAGTACTTGTCAGCAGATGGGTATGCATTACATACACATTTTACATCTAGTTCTATAACCAAACGGATTATTTCACAGCTATTTTATAGGCTTAAAGGTTGTGCACATGGAGTGAGGAAGATGGGAAAAAGCCAGAAGCAACAAAATTAACATAAGCATTCTACACTATTGGAAAAAAATGGTGAATTTATGACCATCTTAAAGGAAGTTAAGAATCCTTTCTGGGGTCTAGGTTTTTACCTTAATACCCAGCTGTTCTCAGAATGGAAACTGAGTTTAAATCACTACTTAATTTCTTTCACAGTTAGGCAATGATCAGGTAATGGTCAGGATCAATAACAGTAATATTTCTCTTGTCATTCCTAATACTAATCCCCATCAGCAAAATTACTCTAACTTTTTTTTTCTCTAGCAGTCAGCTACAATCAACCATTTTTAATAGCTGGGGCTTGTGAGGGGTAAAACGGGGGTAAGGGTGTAGATTAAAGATGACCAGAAAGACCAAGAAGATTAAAAAAATAAATAAAAAATAAATAAATTACAATTTCCAAAAGTAATAGGCTGTAAGTACTTAAAGTAAGCAAGCAGCCTGACATACTGAAGAAAATCTTATCTCAATCTGGTTTAAGTGCTTTATTAAATTTTTTAGGAAACAAGCTATCTTAGTAGACAGAGACAATAATGACATTAGCTGTTTTCATCCTTCTTCTTCCGAAACTCATCCTTCCTTTCCTATTGCAGTCAACAGAAGGATATTCACATAATTATTTGCTTGCTTTTATCCATAAAACAATGATACAAAAATTATATTGTGACACCACCTCAACCACCAGCTGAATCCAAATATTGTTTTATCACATTGTTAGACCTTTTACTAGCCAGCCCCAAGCAGCAATGGAAAAAGCAAGAAATAAACAGAGTGGGGAAAACACAAATAATTTTTAGATAACTAAGGGTAGGTAGTGCTAATTTAAGGTCAGATTTTGTAGAGGAATATTGAAAAATTACTAAAACATGTAAAGGATTTTTGTTTGCTTCTTACATTATGATGATGCAGTGGTGTAGACTTTTTCTTAAAAGATTTTGAATTGATACTTCCCAAATGAGAATTAATATAGGATATATAAACAGGGAAGATACAGTAATGGAAGCAGTAGAGCAATTCTAAAGATGCAAAGTTTTCTTTGCAAACATGTTCTCTATTAATACCAACTGCATTTAATCACTCTTGAGTTTTTATTCCTGCAATTTCTTTCCACAGACCTTTGACTTGTGTCAAATACATGAAATACATGCAGCTTGCAGCTGATTCTGGAATAAAAGTCAAGTCTGCATCTGGATAGCACAAAAATAAGTTTCCTTTTGTACAATGAATATTGTAGTTCAGTTGCATCTGCAAATGAGATAATTAAGGAGAACCTCGGAAAAAATAAACACAGAATCAAAACTTTTTGGGTAAAAGAAATGAGAGGGACTCCTTTACATGTTTTGTAAGTATCCCATTTCAGAATTTTGCATATCTCTAGATTTTCTTTAAAAAAATACTGGTGTTGGGTTAATTTTTCATATTCTAGACAATGTGTGGGTTTTTTTTCCGAATGTATAGCAAACTGCATGAGAAGTTGATAATTTCTGTTAAAAAAAACAAACCACATAAACATATTCTGCTTTTAATTATTTCCCTCTGGTCCCCTCTACTTTTCCCTGTTTATCATTCCCCTCCTCTGTGCTAACTGCAAACTCCAGGAACGTACTCCAGAAACAGAGAGGGAACAAATCAAATAACTTATTTTTAAGAAATGTCACAACACTATGCTATCAAAGGCATCTTAGCTTGAGCATAATATGTATCAGTACTTGTGCTCCTGAACAAAATAGCTTCTGATTTCTGTGATTAAAGATGGACTCCTTTTCCCCACAATGCAACATATTCCATTTTACAATACTCGAGAAAAAATTATTTGGATAGTAACTGCCACAGGGTAACAAGACAGTTTTTGTCACCTATTTCTTTCTCTGGATTGGAAAAAAAATCCAGTTCTGGTTGGATATCAATAAAATCTGTTGGGTTTTTTTTCCCTTGATTACTACAGCATATTCACTAGAATTTAGATTATGTCTTTGCCCTCCACAGGCACTACAGAATCCTTTACTGGATGAGATCATAATTTCTTCTCTTTGCCATTGATTAAGCAGCAGTCAGTTCAGAAGAATGATGTGTCTCATGTTTAACTTCTGGTATTTCCATGTTTATAGTAAGATTGCAGCCCAGTTATTCATAATTGAAGATAAATTTCAAGATTGATAGCTTTGCCAATTCCAACTCCTTCTAAGAAATTCAAAGTGGATTAACTGCTAAGGAAACCACCAGTGAACACTGCATGCCAGACTGGACAATAACTAATTGCTTCTTGCTGTTGACTTCAAACTAGCATTCTCCAAGCTACATCTACAACTTGGATCAGAAAAGCATTCCTCAGAGGCCCTTATTACTTTGATCTCTGCCTCCTGACATGATTATACTATGTTGGAACTGGAGTTGGTATCTCTGCAAGGCACCATACTGAAGCCTGTACATGTGCCAGCACACTGGAGCTAGTTCAGGGATCACCACTACATCAATACACTGAATCATGTGGACAAGTCCAAAAACTTAATAAGTATAAACAGCATGTACCCTAATTAGGGATTTCTATACTCAGAAAACAGCATGCACGTATCAGTGAAAGCACGCCCAAAATGCTTGCAGTGTGTAAGTGGCTACAAAATAATTTGTCACTGGTTGGAGTAATTATGTCTTAGCTTAACCCTTAAAAACACAAAGAAAAATCTAAAATGGCAGGATAACTTAAGGAAATGCTTAATAGTTGCTTTTGAAAATAATAAAGGACACATGGAAGGACTACCAACTTGAACAAATTCATGTGTCCAGTCAGTTACGGTAACCGACAAGATTCAAGCAGCAATATTTTAATCTCTATCCATTATCTTCCAGAATGATATTTTGTATCTTCCTTTGATATTTTGTAATTATAGTATATTGAGACAAAGATTTTACTCTTTCACTGGAAAAGCAATGTCTACTAAAATAATGCAGATTTTCCTTACCTCTTTAAAAACATTTATGTTCATGGATTCATGCTATAGTGAATTGTGTGTAATGCAGGTACTCCAATTACCTATTGCTGTAGACATAAGAATGTATTCCATTAAATTTGTCCTTGTAACTATTCTTTTTCCCTTTATCCTAATGGTACATAATAAAATAAAAAGGTTCTTTTGCTTCTCCAATTTATTGACCAATAAGTAGCAAGAACATTCTTGGCGAACAGAAAAAGACAGCACTAGAAAACACTAATCGACATTCCAGAGGAGTCACCTGAATGTAGCAAAATATTCACAGATTGTAAAATGAAACAAGAGTTGAAGGGAAGGATATTATTGTAGCTCTGTAAATTTTGGAAGAATATTTTTTATGCCAAAGTAACATTTTCAGAGGATGAAAAAAAATCTCTGTGAAAAAATGATGAAAAAGAAATAATCTCATACTTACGAAAAAAAAAGTTGGGGAATTCCATGAAATACAGTCCTAGAGAGAAAAGGGTTCAAGAGATTCCTTGGATGACATGAGGAAAATAGTGACACTAAGTATGTAGGGATGGAATTAGGAAAGCCAGAGTCCTCCTGGAGCTGAATTTGGTAGGTGACATGAAAAGCAACAAAAAGGGCTTTTACAGGTTCCTGAGTAGCAAAATAAGAACCATGGAAAACGTGGACCTGCTATTGAATGCGACAGGGAACCTGATGTTGAAAGATACAGAAATGCCTGAGGTACTTAATGACTTCTTCACCTCAGTCTTTACTGAGAAAATCCACCTTCAGGAATCTGAAGCACCTGAAACCAGAAAAGTATGGATCAAGGAAGACCTACCTTTTGTGGGGGAGGATCAGGTAAGGGAACATTTAAACAGACTGGACAAGTCCATGGGGCCTGATGGGATGCTCTCACAAATGCAAAGTGGCCAGTGTCACTGAGAGGCCACTCAATCATTTTAGAAAGCCTGTGGTGATCATGAGTAGTGCCTGAGGACTAGAAGAAAGCAAATGTCACCCTTATCTTCAGGAAGGGTCAGAAGGAGGTTCCAAAAAAGTGCTGTTCAGTGAGCCTCACCTTGATCCCTGGAAGATGATGGGACAAATAATTCTGGAACCCATTTCCAAACACAAAAAGGATTAAAAAGAGATTGAGAGTAGTCAGCATGGATTTATGACTATGTATCTATTACATTAAAACATTCCAAACATTCTGAACACATAGACAAACCGATGAAGCATGGGATAAATAAGTGGACAGTGAGGTCAGATCACAACTGGCTGAGCTCCTGGGATCAAGGTATGATCAAGCACAAAGTCTAGCACTAGAAAGGCAGACTCAGGATCAGAGTACAGGGAAGAAACTAGTCTGAAGCAGACACCTGTATACATTTCATTACTGCATATAGATGTTTTTTCAACAAAATTACAAAGTTTGTAATTTTTACAGCTTATATCCAAAACTGTTTAAAAATTTAAACAATGAATAATCAAAATAGAAACCACAAAAGGAAAAGAAAAAACATAAAGTACTTCCTTGTAAATTCCTCTAATTAACTGCAACACTCACAGAATCTACCATAACTTTACTTCCATTTACGCAGATATGCAGACTTCTTTTGTGTTTTTGAGAGCAAGTTATGTTGTTAAATATATAGTCAGTCATGTATCAAGTTTTCATGAACAAAATATTGCTTTCCCAAAGAGCTCAACTTCCTACAAAATCTACAGACATCAGTAATTATTTTAAGCCCTTGTATAAACAATTGCTCAAAACTTGAATCTTTGATACTTAAAATATCTAATATCAGACATTTAATCGGATAAGACTCCTGAACATTTTCCTTAAACTTGTTCTCCAGATATCAAATGGTTAAGCAATGACATACATAATCGATATCTGCAACATGTGTTCATTAAAATTTTTAATATTATCTCCATAACCAAAGATGTCTATAATATTATTTGTTATTATTGACAAAACTTCAAACAGATGAAGTTTTTAATTTGTCAGTTGTGAGCTGACAGAAATGACACCATGTAAACTCCCTGCTCTGTTTGATTTGAATGCTGACTAGAACTTGGATACAACATACACAGATAATTTTGCGAATATTAGATACTTGTTTAGAAACAAATCTAAAGTAGTCCTACATTGTGCACATATAACTGCATGTATTCACTTTCCTCCTTCTTCTAAAAATGAAGGATATGTAAGTGATACCAGATATTTTATAAATATATTCAATCCATCACTGGAAAACAAATGGTTTAGATCAATTTTATGCCTATTTTATAATCGATCTGATAACAAAGTCAAATGTCTTTCAAATACCGCCAAACATATTTTACTCATACTTTATGGGTTTAGTGCAGCACGTCAATTGCAAAAACAAGTCTCAAGGGTGTGCCAATGGGAGAAAGAAAGGTCAGCAAATACAGCCTGTATTTTAATTTCTCTGATCCTATGGGATAACTATACTCAACTTTAATTCAACAGACACCTGTTGACACCATTCCTCTTTCCTGTCAGAGGAAATGGCATCTCTGAAGGACCTGCATAGAAACAAATGCGAAGGCAATGGTACAAAATTATTTGGGAAGAGTGAATTAAAAGAGGAGAATATTAGAAGGACACTTGTTTTAGACTGTAACAAAATGAAAGATCCTGAACAATGAATGCATGTTTTATACATGCATTATTTCAGTGTCCTTGTGATAAAGACAAATGCAAATAACATCACTTACATACGGATTCCAATGTCATATTTTCATTCGCATATGGCAAAAATCCATCTTTGATGTGTAATTTATGATCTTAGTTTTAATGATGACTTTGACATTTGACAAGAAAAGTATGTAGACTTCTGTTTCAAATATACCTATAGTCTGATAAGCAGCCTGCAATATGCATTGTTAAAGGCTGTTTCTGCCATTTCAGATGGTTCCCTTGTTACACTATAAGAAAGGTTTATTAGCAGTGTTCCTGCAGTCAAACAACACTACTAAAATTCGACACATACATTCTGTCCTTATGGAGAAGGTGATTACTGACTTCTGGACAGAATTTTACCTCTAAATTTTAGCTATCATTTTTTAGACAGTCTGATGTCATTAGAGATCAGTAGGTCCATATTTCTTATGTTCAGTTTCTCTTTTTTTATCATTCTATTTTTTTTTTTAATCTATTATTTCTCTATTATTACTCCATTTGTTAATTTAATCTGTATTCTGTTTTCAATGTAGTAGAAAAAAAAATATATTTACAAACCTGCATAGGGCATGAACTCTATCCTCCTATTAAATACATGTATGTAATATTATTAAGAAAAACTTGTGGTACAAAAAGAAGGAAACATTTAACACATTTAATATAATGTAGTATAATCACAACATTATACAATAATATAATAAGATATGGCAAATAATGACATAATTAAAACATTATTTAAGCATCAGAATGTTTTCCACATTTAACTGGCTACTTGCATGTCATCAATCAATTAACTCTGAGTTTAAACTGAATAGAAAATGAAGCTTGAATAATTTTTAATATTGAGCTTCAAATTATCAAGTATTTAGGAGAAAAAAAATAAACAAAATTATGAAGTACATTAAAACAGTAAAGCTTTAATACAATAACTTCTCATCTAACTTTACTAGATTACTAGATCTAATATTAGAGCTTGATGTCTCATCTTTCAGAAACTCTCACAGAATATATCAGATAAGAACAGAAATCATTAAACCCTAGTAAAAATAACTGTGTTCATGTTATTTTGAACATACTAAATCTGGAAAAGAGGCTTACGAACATTCAAAAATGGAAAAGAGGTTTAAAAGTTTCTTATGCATGTGAAAGTATTTGCTGAAAATATGCTATGCCTAACAATGTCTCTTTCATTCCGTGGAATACTCTACTTAAAAATCGCTTTTCTGTTTTAATTCCTTCCTTAATACTTCCTAAACTTTGGTTCGAGAACATACTCACACAACAAATAAAACAAACAAACAAATGCTCAAAACTGCTGAGGATTTACTTTTTTTGAGTCAATTTAACTAATATTTATTTTTATTCTCTTATGTGCCACATTCTGAGTTTTTTCTGAACTTACACTAATAGCTTTAGCAGCACTAACCATTATACCAAAACTCTCTCAGATTGCTTAGAATCCTTTTTTAAAAGGGTTTAAAAAGTAAATCTGTGTAAAAGCGATACAACTTTATGGGAAAAACAAACTTTCCCCAATGTATGAGACAGCCACAGTTAATAACTTCTGAGCCACAATTCAATGATCTTAGAACACTTACTACTAATTGGTGGACACTCAAGATTAATCTCCAAAATATGTAGGGAAACCAGCTTCCAACAATTCTCAGGCTCTTACATACAGGTTATTTTTTGAAGGGATATGTCCACAGTATTAGGTGATTCCAGAAAAACACCCAACTGTGTCATGGTCAAGTGGCAGGAAAGGAAAGCCAGTCTGGTAACAGAATTTCTATCTAGGCACATTCTCCAATGCATGTAGTCTTGACAAGTGAGTGAGTGTTGTTTGGGTTTTTTTAATTTTCTCTCTTGTTTGAAAGTTGAGGAGGTTAAGGAAAGATAGCATAGAGCTTTGAAACCTAATTTCATTTTCTCATTCTGTGTTCTCCCACAATTTATTTGCTACTCATGCCAATTTAATTCAAGGACAAGTTTTCAAAGTAAGTTAACTGCTACACATTTCTCCCCTCCCCCCAACAATAAACAAGCCTAAACCACTCTTCTTCTCCAGTATACCCATGCACACTTCATACTCCTTCTAAGGTTACAAAGGCTGCAATTCAGGGTTGGCTGTGAATACAGATGGGACTTAGAAAGTTTAATAGTTTTTCTTCCCCCTAAAATAAATGCAACCATATACTTGTACATTATGTTATTTGCTGCTTATTCTTTTCACAACTAAGACTACAAAAAATAAACATGTTATTAACATTCTCATATTTCACTCAGTATATTCCCACACAACATTGACATTGGCATTTACAAAGAGAACAATAACATTGTAAATAAAACAAAACAAAAAGAAAAGCAGCACCCAGGTGAAAGAATATAAAACACATTGGAAATATTAAATTTAATTTAAAAAAGTAAAATCTACCTTTGTATACACAGTGCTTACAGAAAAGACTGATGAGTTCAGTTGTGCTTTGTGACAAGATATTGTGGCAATGTCCGCTTTTACTGTAGAGACTCAGATTAAGTCAATGTGAAAAATGCAAATATTTTGGATTCATGTAAAATGCATATTTTTTTCATTTTACCGGGGAGAAAAATAAGAATGCATTTCAATAAATCAATTAAAAGGATGCCTCATTGCTTCTCCTTTAACAATGTTCTACAAGTTCTCAGCATTATAACATGATATGGTATTACTGCCTAAAAAATCCTAGTCTCTGTTTATATAAGTCATTGAAGGTCAAATCCTATTTTAGTTTATGTTTCAGTCATGAAAAGGCATGTTTTTGCACAAAATTCTAAATTCTTATAAATAGATTCATTATCAGAAAGACTATTTCCAAGATTAAAAATTTATATGAAACTATCCCTAGAACTAGAATGAGTCTTGCCCTAAACCTGCTACTTGAGTGATTTGGATGCTTGATAAAAAAAAAAAAAAAGAAACCAAAATTTATTTTCCTCAGGGATATTTTTAACACTTTTCAAAATTATGTTTCATAATGCCAACTAAATAATTCTTTCCTTTCCAGTTCAGCCAAGGTGTGAAAGATTTCAATTTTTAGAAATGTTACTTAAGAAATTTAATTAAAAAAAATTAAATCTATCTTTTCAAATGAAACTGCTCATATTTGGTTTACACTTCAAAGTATGCGTTTTTTTGCCAAGACCAGTTGTTTTGTTTTAAGAGAAAGACTACATGTCTAATTATAGCTTCTTTTGCCATCACAATATTAAAAGTTATAACTTATTCAGTGTTTAATCTAAGGAGTACTCAGGCAAGCACCACATATATGTAAATTAACATCATACCAAAATATATAATATTTACTTTTTTATAATAATACCTTTAGGATCCAGAGGTTTTTAAAGGTAGCTCAGCTTAAAATGTTTCTAGATAGCCTGAAAAACGTATGTCAAACTGTCCAACTCTTTGTTGATATCTATCATATTAAGTTGACACGAGGAACCATTGGTAGGGAACAGCACTCATTAGCAGTAATATTATATCTGTCTGTCATCCTGTTAAAGTATTCCCAGGAATATACTTACTGCCTACACATAATACTAAGTCTATACCCACAACTATATCTCTGCAAGAGTAAATCAAGTCAGAGATTTACGGTTCAATTCACTACTTTTGGTTGCTATGTTCCACACATGCATTAGAATGAAATGCAGCCCCAAATCATCTACATTCAAAACTGAAGAAGCAATATAAGTATTAACATACTTCATGAAGTTCCCTGCTGTAAAGATTCTGAAAAAAAATCCATATAAGGAGAAAATAAAGGTCATAACACTGCATAATGTTTCTCTAAACTTTTTTTTTTTGTCAGCTGCACAATTTTATTCTTTCTATTCCTGTATTAATCAATTAGTTGCAAACAATAATTTTTATTCAATGGTTACATTTTACATCACCACACTTCAGTATGTACAAATATGCTTTCCAGAGGAGAGACAGAACAGAAAAGTTCCTGGCAGACTCAGAGGTACTTCTCTAAGTCTATCTCATTTATTTGTACAGTCTCATATTCAATGTGGTTTTTGTGGAACCATACTGGCTATTTAAACTCTTTTTCTATATACATTTGCCATAGTTGCAAAGAAACACTGAAAGCATTGCTTAACTGTAACTGATCCAGCATTGGTTTGCAGAAAGAAATTGCAAGTAGTAGCAAGGAAAACTGACATCTCTTTTTAACTGATGTTAATCAAAATGTCATAATACTTATCAGTGTCAGCATTGGTGGCCTGCTTACTGTTTTTTGAAGTGTTTCAGATAGAAATTAAACAAAGTAACACCTAAATTTCATACTTAATACACTTACTTTCTGATCACCTACATTAAAAAATGTTAACACGTACACAGAAAGGCTTTTTGAATGTTTAGAGACTAGAGATCTACCTCATGAAAGATGAAACAAAAATTAAATAGTGCAGTGGGCTGCATTGTCAGTTCTTCTGTACACTGTGGCTAGGAAGGGAAAGAGAAAGAAAGGGAAACATAGACCCAATACAAGAGTAAAAAGGAGAAGGAAATGTGAAGGCTTCTTATCAGTAGAGAAGTTAGTATCTTCGGAATACTTTTCAAAAACAGCAGTGCAGTGTAAATTGTCTAAAGAAAGGACTATTTGGATACCCCTGAAAATAAAACTTTTATGTGATAGACAACTGATTTCATCTAACTTGCATCCTTCAAGAGGCAGGTGTTTCATTCTGCCTTCACTTTTCAATCCTGTCTACTTCAGCGTCTCTTTACCTTCCCATTCTTCGCTCGTTCTACTTGCTGTAGAACTCAGAAACACGTTTCCCTCCTTATTCTTCCCAGTGCATAGATTTTGCTTGGCTGGTTTCCTTTATTGCTTTCCCTAAGGCACTTAGGATTGCGCGAAGCAAAAATAAGGATGTGAGAATATGTGCTAATATTCTCTGCAGTTGTAAAATACTTCTTACAGAAACGCATTTCTTTTGTCCTCTCATGTGACGTAGAGCGATTTTAAGGCTCTAGGATTATAGCATTGAACAGCTATCTTTGTCACAAAATTTTGGAATATTCCATTCACTGGATATGGAAAAGCATAAGAAAAGGCAATAGTTAAAGCCAGTCACCAGCTACTTCCTTGTGGTCTTGGTTTTATATGAAAAAGACAAATCCAAAAATACACTTACATGATGTATTCTATACAATCAAGAACTAATCTGTAGGGCTTTTTTCCTTAGGATTTCCTGGTACCACCATTTACTTGATTTCTTAAAATTAATACATTGATAAGAGATAAATACCCACACAAAAATAAAGGTTTACCAGTCCAAAAGAAAAATTAGGATTACAATTGCAGTATGCTTAAGCAAATGCTATTTCCTTATTTATTTATTTTTAAATTATTTCCCTTTACTTTTATAGTGGCTCCTGAGTTGTATATGAACAGAGATATCATTTCATTAGAAATGAAAAATATAACCCCATTCAAAACTGTATCACAGTACTTGCTATTATTATTTTGGAAAAGTACCTAAAACTTTTCAGCAATGCATTTGAAAGCATTACTCTCACAAAAATGAGGAGGAAATATTTTTGGGTACCTCAGAAAATATTTCTGTTTAAGATCTTGGGGTTTTTTGGTACGGAGATTATTTTTTTTCTTTTTCATTTATTCATATAAGAAAGTAATATTGCTGAAATATAGAAATACATATGATATGCTCCATGTTAAAACCATTCGTGTTTACAAATACTCCCTTTATAAAAGCAACTACGGCACTACAGTTCTACTATTCTTCTTGTAGCACAATTTAATGACTTATTACTCTTAAGGCATGAATCATGTTAACTGTATTCTGCATGATGTGTTGGACATTGACTAAAGGTGGTCCTGCAGTCAAACATGAAAAATACGAATTCAAAGAACCTTTGTTAAAGAGAGAAGCTGATTAAACATGTAATACAATTCTAAAGTAAGAGTACTGCTGGAGAATTGTACATAACTAACTACAGATATTAAGGAAAGACAGCCATGTGAGTCAAGGGTGCTTGATGTGAATGTAGTTAATCTAAAAAGATTGCTAGAAAAAAAATAATCACGGAGAAAAAAACAACTGAAAAAATCTGCATGTAGAATGAAACGTCAGAAAGATAAATTTGTAGAAATTATTATGAAATTCTTGCCTTTGAGGCAGTTTGAGTTCCAAATTTATATTCTTTTTTTGATACACAATGATCATAACATGTCTTGGAGTGTCTGCTTTCAGTGCTGCTCACATCTGAAAATAGTTGTTTTACAATGAAATATCTCATTGAAAAAACAATTTTGCAAGAAAGTACTTATTTGAAGCTTGTAATTCTGATTTTTTCTATCATGGAAGTTTATAGCAAAACTCCCATTATTGTTATGTATAAAATCAAAAGTTTAAACACATTCCACTTCAGAAGAAAACCAACACATTTTGCTAAAATTTAAAACCCCCACTGACATTTGTAAGGTCTTCTCACCTGCTTTTGATTCGGTAACAAGCATATGCTACATTCAAGTGCAAGTAAATACACAAGCTGAATTCCTGCAGTACAACTTCGTTCTGGACTGTTTTTTATTGTTCTGTACTGTTCTAAAGATTAGTTACTGGTATTTATGAAGTGTATTAGCAAAAGAAATTTCCTTCACATTAAATTCTAGTTTTCCAACTGAATAGAATCAGTTTAACATAACAACTATTTTAATTTAGTAGCATTTACTAATATCAAAATGTGACTGTATGTAATTAATTAAATGTGCATGGGATAAAGGAAGAACACAAATCAGCATAAAAATATGCAAATGAACCGAAGTGCCAAAAAATTAATACCCATATGGGTTCTTATGCCATAACAGTTTGTCCCAGTGGCCAACAGAAGGTCATGAAGCTCGTAAGAGACTCTGTTAGATGGGAATGCTTATTGATGGATTCCAGACATTAAGACGTATAGATAATGTGCTGCATCAGCAGAACAAGTTACTACAGTAGCCAGCAATTTCAATGAACGTGCTTTCTCTGAATAAAACAGCAGAACCCTGCCTACAAATTAATGGATACGACATACTGCAACCTGCACTGTGACCGACCGAATTTATATCAAAGTTCATCTAGCTAACTATATTATATACTGATAAATAGTGGCAACAGTGGTTGGGTTTTGCCTCTATTTACATATGAATGAGAGAAGCTATTATTATTGATAGAAGCAACACATCCACCAAAAATAAAATACTCCAGAAAACATAAGCAATAGAAAAATTACATGCTGAGTAATCAGCAACAATCATGCTGATTTTTTGAAAATAAAGCTGTTAGCAATTATTTATAACAAATTGATTTTAAGACAAAAATAATGTTACAGGCACAGGAGAAATTGCAGGCTTATTGATATGGACTGTTTCTTTTGGAACCATGGTGTTAAAATCAAATCATGCAGTAACTGAAGTGGGCATCTTGTTCTGAACTAGAAAATTATGTCTAACCATTCCCCCTCACTCGAGACCTCACCTGTATGAAATCATAGCCATCCATACACTGATGTTTTTCTTCATTATAGGCCTAAAAGCATGTGAGGAGAGTAACAAGATGCTATAGGTTATTTCATCCAACACTGTACTTCTGCCAAGATTTCCTATTGCATGCAGGCAATTTGTTCTTAGATGAATCTAGACATGAGATCAGTATGGTAATCTGAAAAAAGAAGGCAAGATGAAACCAAGGAGATACTAAATGCAAAAAAAAAAAAAAAATCTTTCTTTTCTATTCAGTATTCTCCAAAAGAGGGCTTGTTTTGGTTATTTGTTGGGATTTTTTTTTGGGAGGTTTTTGCTGGGGGGGGGTGTTTGGTTGGTTTTGGGTTGGTTGGTTTAACTGATTAAATTTAGCATCATTCTATAGCAGTTATTGCCAAAATATTATTTCTTATTTTCATCTAAAGACATTATTTCCCTTTCTATCTAGTCAAGGACATGCAGAGATGATAAACATTTAACTTTGGCTGTTTTGCAGTTTAACACTAAGTTGACACCCCAATTGCTTTGAATGTAGAATTTTGCTTGTTATTTCAGGCAACAATAAACATGTCATACCTATGCTAAATATAGTGATTTCTACTAAATTAAAAGCTTCTATGTTAATTTAAAAGGATGGTCCTAATCTTCAGATAGATCTAGGTGGTGGCTGTATCTAAAAATCTTCTTCTATCAATCTAGTTTATGAAGACACAACTCTCAGTCCGAGGATGCAGCTTATACAGTTAAATATCCTCCACAGTTTTACATTAAAGACTGGCTCATTATACTGTTAAACAGAAAGTACATATCAAAAAGACTTCCACAAGGAGAGTTATTTTTCTGTCAGAAAATATTACTCCTTAAAGCCTTAGAAAAAAGTGTTATGAACCTCAAAAAGCAATTGGGACAAACTAATTTTTAAGACAAACTAATTTTTAAATACAGCCATAAAGACCTGTCCATTTGATAATACTTAAGATATTATGACAGTATCAACTGTGGGACTACAAGGCTAATTTCTTACCTATGGCCTAAACCCCCCCTACCCCTCTTTGTTTTCCAATAGTTACTGTCACAAGCTTGTATTAAACCTAACAAAGTTAGACAATCAGATAAGTTATGATTTTAGGGAGAGAAATTTTCAACTAGACCAGGGTTAAAAAAATGCCCCAAAACTCAATTATCTTCCCTTTCCACAAAACCAGCAAATTTAGCAATCAAAGAGAGACTGTTTAGTAAAGCCTTTCACCACAAACTCAACTTAGATTTAAGGACCATGACATCATTGTAATTACTGACCTGCTAACTACAAACCTAAGTTCATAGAGGTCTCCACATTCTTCTATTTATTTTCTAAACTGGGGATTACCATTCTCCCCTCTTAAAAATTCTCTTCAAGCTTGGGTAGATCTAATTTTGCATGTGTTTATTTTTTTTGAACTTCAAACAAAATGCAGTGCCTTCAGTGGCTTTCCTGAATCAGTGGTATCCATTTCAAAACAACTTCAGCAAATCTTTACACATCTTCAAATTGTCAAGATCATGAAAGAACTTTCTAGTTGCAAAAGCTTTGTTTGTCTGAATCTATCACTAAAATACAAACCTGCAAAAGCTAGTCTAAAAATAATGACAGTACCTCCTAGGCTAACACAAATGTAATAAATCAGATTCATCTAACTGTGCATCTCCTCTAAAATTTCAGGAATCATCAAGTTCGATTCTGATTTTATATAACTCACTTCTGCGAACTTTAGATAATTTAAGTTTCAGCCACATACTTCTCACATTTACTTTAGCAATAAACCTTTAAATGTTTACCTCTTGAGAAAACAGTCAAGATTATAAAATGTTGGACATGCATCCACTGGATGTCCAAACTGATACAAAGTATAAGCATATTAAGCAAACTCTAAGTTTAGATTTATGAAAATTCAAGTCCTTTATTATTTGCTCACATTTAATGCCCATCAATTACTAAACCTAATAAGTTAGCCTTTAAGAACTTATAATCAGATTGTTTTTAATCCTCTGCTGATGCATTATGACATTTAGAAGAAATTCAATTATTTGTCCATTCACACTACAAATAGCTTCTATCTCATCAAATTTTATGTATGAATTCTGAATAAGATGCAGTAATATCAGTTCTTAAATTATGAATAAACAGTTGCAAAATCTGCAAAGATTGTTTTTTCAAAACATTTCAAAACATTCAGTAAATTGCCTACTTAAATAGTCTTTTCTTAAAAATTAAAGGAAGTAACAATATTAAGGAAAAAATTCTAAGGAAAAATAGCTTAACAATGTTAGTGTTTATTAGGGCATCTCCTTGAAATTTCAGCACTAAAGCATTTTTGCTGAATAAACACAGAGAGGCATTATCACACCTAATATATAAAGAACTGGAAAAATTTATTCCCTTTGAAAACCTATATAAAATAGGCAATACACGAAATCATTCTCTATAAGGTAGATGGGAGAAGATAATAATTCCCATTTGCACTCTAGTTCTCAAGAAATACAGCTTTTGCCTGATATCAAACATTTCTTAATGACAGTAATTCTACACAGTTCTACACCATCATACCGTTTGAGGAAAAAAAATCAGCAGAGTCTGGTTTTAATAAAATGTATTTTTTTTTTTAAATTACAAATTATTTTATTTGAATGAAAAGCTGTGACTACTTACTCAAAAGTCATCAGTGGGACCACAGTACTGTAGAAAGCAGTCGCTGGAGAAATGTTGTTTAATGACATTCTTATGACAGTAGCATATAAAAAAGCTTTATACCTTCTGTAGTATTCTTTTCTTATAAACTTCCTATTTAATTTTCATAAAAAGATGAAAAAGTCATGTTCACTTTTTGCTTTAGTAAACTTCCAATGCAAATGCCTCCCAGTGTGTAAAAGTGTTGGCTTTTTGAAAACACGTATTCCTCAAAACATTTGCCTTCAGTTCTTTTTTAATTTCATTTCAAATATTTGTTGTCACAGTCAACACCCTTGTGCCCACACTTTGCTCGCTCATACGTCAGGGGAAATTATACTGAAGTCACCTACTGTCATCTATATTCTTCCTGAAGTTCTGGTGATTAGCACAGCTTGAAAAGGGAAGTGAAAATAATGTGGTTAATCCTCCTATGTTGCCTGGACAGACAATAGAGAAAGGCTCGTCTAAAGGGTAATCAAAACCAGGAGACCACCAAATGTTCACCTATCTGTCATAAGAGAAGATATTCTCTAGTTTAACTGTGTTAGAGTAAGGTCAGGCCTTTGTGCAACCTGCTGTCTCCTTATCCTTTCTTCCAACTGTATTCAAGAGGGAGCACAAAGGCAATCAGTGTTGAACAAAAGAGAAGTAAATTTATTCTCTCTGTGGATGCCTTAAGGCTAGAAAGCTAAAACTATTCTTTATTATAAATTAAAGCTGAGTTGAACAGCAATTTACTAGGAGAAAGAAAAATTAAAAGCAGTACACTTCCAGCAAGAATGTTAACTTTTGATGTTAACATTTTAAGTGTAATTTCTGAAAGCTTATTGTCATTTGCTAAATTACTAGCACTCAATTTTTCCTAGCACACTTTTTAAAGAAGCTCCACAGATGTCTGCTGAAATAATGAAAAGGAATATATATCCTCATTCTCATTAATAAGAATTTGTGCAGTCAGTTGCCATTAGCAGCAATGGAAGTTGTATGCATCAATCCCAGGGGATGCTAATACAGCAGCATACCTAAATTCACAAAGGAAGTGAAAAGGCCAAAGGAACTTAGACTTAAAACAAATGCAGAAGACATTTACTGTATATACCATGGTGATTTAATGATCTAGAATGAAAATATTACAATATTGAGGTGCCACAGTTACTCACAAGGTGCTCTCATCTTTAAGGCAGGTAGGCATACATTAGACTATATCTCTCTGGTCACCAGTTAACAAAGCAAGAAAAAAAATTTTCTGCCCTTCACCATCCTCCTAATTCACACAGGGCTGAGATGGCAGAGACAGAAAAACAGGAAGCCTGTTTACATTCAAAAGTTATTCAAGACGAAGAAGAGGTATTTCTCACTCCCACTCAATAAAAAAACGTATGACACGGTCTCAACTTAGAATGAAAATACGAGGTACTCACAAAGGACTAGCCTCTCACCTAAGACTATATTGCAGATACATAATTATGAGATTAATATGTAATATATAATACCAATTATACACTCCAATAAAAAAAAGAAGATCAACAAGATTTAAGAAAGTGCTTCTTTTGGGCTTATTGGGACTGAATATAAGGGAGGGACTTCACATTCTGAATGTGCACTCCTCAGTGAACATAAATGAGCAAGAGTTCTCATTATTTCCTCACAGAAGTGTACACACAGACTGGCTTAAAAAGTTCACCTTTTACAATGATAAAAAACAAGACTATGGGATGAAGTCAGTAGCATTTTCTTGAAGATATAATATCTTAGAGTTAGGAAAAAGATCAAAACAGAAAGGAGAGAAAAGGCTGTATGAAACAGGATACAAGATAGGATGAAATCTGGGATACTGGAAATAGAAGTAACAAAAAAGGATAAATTTCTATAGCAGGGTGGAATAACAGAGGTAAGAGAAACCTTGTGAGGAAGCAATAAGTACAGAAGTAAGAGCAAACAATGAATTTTAATTTTTTTTGTGTTGATGTATATCCCTTGTTTGTAAGCAAACAAGTTTTGTTTTTGTTTTTTTTTTTACATTCTTTTATCTCCTACAGCAGTACCTTTTGGAGACTTCATTATGTGATTATAATGACCCTGACTAAATGCCTCTCATTTAAGTTTACTCACTTGGAAATTGTCAGCTGTTTTATACAGACATGTAAAAAGTCAACAAGAATGTTTTCAGAAGTTACTGAGTTCTAAACAAAAGAAATGGGAAAGCCATCCTGCATTATCACAGAAAACTTCCTTACTCATGTAACGCTAGCCAGAAACTAGCCAAGATCTTTTTCTCCCTTCCCACCCCCAGTAATATTTTCACTGAAAGCAGATTTTAGAATCTGACTAGGTTGGCAATTAGCAGCCTCCTTTTTTCACTTCCAGTGCAATTAATAAATTAATGAGAACTGACGATCATTTTATTGAATTTTTTCTTTCTTTCTGTAATGGTAACAGCTACCTGAGGCCTTGAAGCCTTAAGCAGCCTGGTCTAGTAAGAGGTGTCCCTGCCCATGCAGGGCGGTTGGAACTACATGATCTTTAAGGTCCCTTCCAACCCTAGCCATTCTATGATTCTACCAGCTCTGAGTGACAGATGTACTGTAATACTCTGATTCAGAGATATATTTGAGAAAATTCTGCAAGAAAGCTGAAAGTAATATGGTTACTTTATTTTATGTACATTACTGCCAACTCTGACAGTGCCAACTTTACATCCTTTTTCCTCCTCTGCAAGATGCAAATAAGGCAAGCAGATTGATGAGATCAACAACTTGAACATATAGCTTATCTTGAGTAAACATCACAGAATAAGTAAACTTTTTTTTTCCCCCTAATGTTGCAACTGTATAATACATTTTATGAAGGATGGAGACAGTATAAAACAAATGAATTAGAGAATACTTGGGTACTCACAGAAGATAAATTATGAAAGAAAAAATATTAGGAATACGAACAAAATATTGAGTTAGGACACAAAAAGCAAATTTGAAAGTCTCATAGAGGTTGTAAATCAGGGAAAGAATTCATAATACAAATACAGCAGAGGTATGTGGAGTTAAGAGTAAATTCCATTTGCCAAATCAATGTTTTCCAGTGTCTCAAACTATTTTTTTTTTAATATCTGAATCCTTAATAATCATATTAGTAAACACGTTTTCAGTTTTGTGTTAACATATCCTTTTCTCTTCATCCATGATGAAGACTCAACTTCTAAAAAGAATTAAGCTGCTCAGGTAAACAAGTTTTCTGCTTTTTAGTGTCCAGGTTGAAATCTAGTGTCAACTAGACTCAGACGTATGAAAGTACTTCAGTGGAAAATGGACATTTATTTCCACCTCAGAAGCAGAACTAAAGCCTGGAATTAAAAGAGGGAAAAACAAACAAACAAAAAAAAATCAGCAAGCATGAAGAATCATAATAAAGAAACATGAAGTATATGTCTTTTTATTAGACTAAATGTCAAAAAATCTGTATCTGATGGTATTATGGAAGCATCTGATCTATAATCCCTTTAGCTAACTCACTTTTTGCTTACAAATGGTTGGCTTTTAGAAAGGATCTTATGTAGCATCTGACAGATTAGATACTCTTACAAGACTCTGAAAATGGTGCCAAATGGTATTGACCCCTCCCAGATTAAAATACTATTTAAAATACCTAATGCTTGACCATACTACAAGGTTTTATCACAGATATTGTCCCAAAAAAACTGTGGCATTGAAAGATATCAAAGGAAGTGCAAGTTCAAGGACTGAGCAGATGGTTTTTATTGAAAAGTTAAGATAATATTTCCATAAAAGAAAATAAAGGGTGGCTATACATTTTGAAGACAAACAAAGGCCACATTAGGTTTTTTCTTTATGGTGAGATGGAAGGAGTAGAATTCAGCCCTTGTCTGCTTTGTAACTTGAAGTAATGGTCCTTGCATGGACATGGGATTTTTTAATAATAAAAAATTAAAAATATAAAATATACATAAATAGATATATATATGCATATATATGCATCTGATACTTCCCTTGACCTAACATATACTGAAATGATTGATCAAAAGCAGGAATAAGCACTATTAACAGAGCACACATTTGATTACAGAAGCAATCAGTAAGGAGGGCAGAGGAAAAAGTTCAAAATAGAAAATACAGGAATATCTCCTACCTCTTCCTCTTGCCGAATATTCATTTGATGCAATTTCTACATACAAGCAAATGCACAGAAAAATATTAAAAAAAAAAAACAACAAGAGGAAAGATCAGAATTTTAATACCTAATATAGTTGTATCATAGCTTTAAAAGTTAATTGTACTTGAAATCTGCCTCAACTAAGGTAGTAAAAGTTCCACTTAAAATGAATGGCCCTTGACCATTTTTATGGCCTTGCTTCACACTAAACTCAAGTAAACCCAACCCCCCCAAAAAAAAACAACCAAACAAAAACCAAACAAAACCACAGAACCCTAAAACCACAAGTGCAGAAAGAACTGAGCATCACGAAATTTGTGAGTGGATATGTCCACCCCTCACTCTTGGTAACATCCTGCAGTTTTGTCAAGTTACAGAGAAAGTCTTCATGTAACTATTTATTTCATACAGCTGTTTTGGTGAACTACTAGCATTTTACTAAATGTATAAAATAATATGTATCACAATAGCAAAAACTCAAACATAAAAATATTAATAGCATAACAGCAAATATTGATACATACTTTGTATGTGTCTAGAAAAATGACTAGATGTTCCCCTGTTACAAAAGTACCGAGGGGTACTTTTGTACCCTAAAAGGTACTTGCCTACTGAAAGGGCTGTTCCCACTGCTAGGCAGTGGGAGCCCTTCACATAACTACAGAATCAGAGGCCTGCTGAGGCAGGAAGACAGCCCCAGAGACCACCAAGTCTAAACCCCTGTTCAGATCATTGTCAGACAGAGCAGGTTGCTCAGTGCCATGTCCAGTAAGGTTTTTAATATTTCTGAGGATGGAGACCGTAGCCTCTCTGGACAACCTGTTTTGGTCTTAAGTTATATCCTCACCTAAAAAAAAAAAAAAAAAAAAAAAAAAAGTAAAAAAAAAAAAAGTATTTTCTTAAAAGAAAGGTTTCTCTGTGGTGAGTTGACCTTGGCTGACTGCCAGCCACCCACTCATATCCTCTCACTACTCCCCCTCCTCAAAAGGACAGGGGGAGAAAACAAGACGAAAAAGCTTGTGGCTTTAGAAAAAGACAGATCACTCAGCAATATGATCAAGAGCAAAATAGACTTAATTTGGGGAAAATTAATTCAATTTATTGCCAAATAAGATGGAGTTGGATGGTGAGAAAAAAAAGACAAAAATTAAAACAACACTTTCCCCCTTCCTCCTTTGTTCCAGGCTCAGCCTTACTATTTTATTCCCAACTTTTCTACCTGTTCTCCCATGCTGAGCAGTACAGAGGGGGATGCAAAATGGGTTGTGGTCGGTCCGTAACAGCTCCTTCCTGCTGTTCCTTCCTCCTCATACTTTACCTTTGTTCCAGTGTGGGTACTTCCCACAGGCTACAGTCCTTCAGGACAAACCTGCTCCAGCATGGGTCCTTTTATCAGGCAGTAGTCCTTCAGAATAAACCTGCTCTAGCATGGGTACTCCACAAGCTGCAGTTCCCTCAGGTAATATTCACCTGCTCCAGAGCGGGGTCCTCCAGAAACTGCAGTGGGGCTGTCCCTACTGCTGTGGTCCTCAACTCAGGGAGACGTGTTGCACAGTGGTGGCTTTAATGAGCTGAGGGAGAGTGCTCCAGCACCTGGTGCACCTCCTCTCTCTCCTTCTTCTCTGACCTTAGTGTTTGCAGGATTATTCCTCACACTTTTTCCATCTCTTCACTGCATGTACAGCATTTTATCCTTTCTTAAATATACTTTCATAGAGGCACCAACAACTTGGCTGATGGGCTCAACTGTGTCCTGCAGTAGCTTGATTGTGTAACTGGCCACTCTCCTCACAAAAGCTACCCCCTTGGACCCCCTCCTCCACTATCAAAAATTTTCCACTTACACCTAAAACATTCTTATAACATAGTATGCTACTTTTCATCTTCAGACATCATCTTGAAGTATATTTTTTTAAATCTTTCATCTCTGATGAAAGAGCTAAACAAAAACTCAGAACATACATCTAATAGATCTTTTTAAAGGATTTTATTTTCCAAGACAGCGGTTACAGACCAAAGCCTGTAGTATAAAAATGTTAGCTGAATACCTAAAAATAAAAATTAAATAAAAGAAACAGAACCTAAAAACCTTCTTATGTTCACATTGAACAACAACCATTTCCTTCTTTAATGTCTCCAAGCAGTAAAAAATGAAGGTTCTGAGAAAACCTGTTTAAAAAAACCAACAGTGAATAATTGCATTATAGGATATATAACAATACTCTAAGTAATACAATATACTGGAAGAGGGTAGATTTAGGTTAGACATTAGGAAGATATTCTTTAGTGTGAGGATGCTGAGACACTGGCACAGGTTGCCCAGGGAAGTTGTGGATGCCCCATCCCTGGAAGTGTTCAAGGGCAAGTTGGAGATGGGGCTCTGAGCAACTTGGTCTAATGAGGGGTGTCCCTGCCCATGCAGGGGGGTTGGAACTAGTTGCTGTTTAAGGTCCCTTCCAACCCAAACCATTCTATGATCCTGTGATAATACTCTAAGCACAGCTTTTCCATATTCTGACATATAGGAATCAATAAACAGAGGTTCTTAAGATTAATGAAAAACAAATAAAAAACAATCTATTGCCCCTCCCTGTCCCAGCTTCCAGCATGCATGTAGAAGAACTTTTAAGATAATCACAACCTTACTGCATTCATTCATTACATACACACACTTTGTTATTGTTGGTTACTAATTTTCACCCATCCTCTGTGTTCACTGAAACATACCCTAACAAAACTTCTTCAAGGATCTATGGATGACATCCTTAGGAAAACTAATCCTAAAGAGATAGGAGTTCAGCTTTTAGAAGCACAGTTAGTATATAATTAAACACCATTATATGTACCTCAATATGGAAGAAGTCACATTAAAATCAGTGGCGGTATTCTTAAATGTCACCCATTATTATGGTGTTACTCATAGCAAATAACAGAATGGTTATCATTCAGAACAATAAAAAAATCAACAGATAGCATCAAAACCAAATTTAGGTAGAAGAGAAATATTGTGAGATAAGATCTTCTTTCTCCCTCATGCTCAGTTTTTCTGCAGAAAGCAGGAATATAAAATTACTTTCATCATTCAGACTTCCAAACATGCTCAGAAGGACAGTAAAAATTCATTTGAAATAGGCTTTATTTCAGTAAGTTTGAAATATAGAAGTCTCTTCAAGTACAGCTGTAAAGTTATCTTAGAGAGAAGTTATATCTTGGGAGACTGGGAAAAGTGAAATAATGACAGGCTTTCATAAAATAAATGCTCCAAATAACAGTGTACTTTAATTAACTGTTTCTCTATATCTAGATAAATGGGTTATCAATTAAGCATACTACATTTTATGGTTTAGAAATTAGAAAACACATTTCATGGTAGCATTAGGTATTTGAAACTAATTCAGCCAGTGATAATTTAATGTTAAGTCTAAAATTATTTTCTTTTGATGTTGTTCAGACCTATCATAAGTTTTGAGCTGAATACATATGGATTGTAAAAAAAGGCAGGGGTGGGTGTAACCTACCTTCCCTTTCAATTTAATGGAAAAGTTTTATGAGGTCATTAGAAAGGAATGAAAAAATATTCATTTAAAAAAAAATCAGCAAAGGGTTTATTCAAACCCCTCACTCTGCATATGCTATAATAGTCGTGACATGTAAAGGAGTTTACAAGGTCTGAATGAAGTACTTCAAAAATTAAGTGTCTGCATCACATTACTTAATGCAGAAACATTACTTCTTGCTATTCCAGCATTATCAGACACACCATTTCTTTCATTGCTGATGCATACTTTATGTCTGTTGCTCTTGTGCTGTGTCATGATACAATAAGATTAAATATACAAAAATATTCTGATATTATATTACTGTACATTCATGAGGAAAACAATAATTTGATTGCCACCTTGTGAGTGGAGATAAAAATGGTTTAGGTGTACAGAATACACTCCCATGTCTTACTGCAGAAGTCTTTGAAAAGGTCAAATCTTCAAACTGCAGTCCACTACCTGCACAACAAGCAATAGAATGTATTACAGGTTCTTGACAACTGATCCTTTGTAAATTAAGTTAAATAAATATCATTTTCACATTTGTTCAGCTAACAAGAACACCACTACTTTCAAAATGATGACAAGCATACTTTACGTATTTCCTGTTTAGTTAAATCATTTTGTCACTACATCAAATGATCTATTTAATTTGTATATAGATAGTGTGTCATTTCGGTTTGGCTCTTTTCTGTTACTCTTAGAAAACTAGTGTTACATACCCCTTTTCTCTTCCCTCTCCCATTCTGAAAGGTACCAGCAGCTTTTGCAAGGCGTTACGGAATTCTTTAGGGTCTATATATACAGACATCAGCACACTACACACTCAGTGGGATGCAGTTGCCTAAATGTAGCATTTTAACTGACCTAAGACATCCCACCCAGACTCAAGGAGGGGCTTCAGAAGGCTATGGGTCTCCTACATGTTCCCTATTATATTTTGTGGTCGTGTAAAGATGACTCAGGCCTTAGATATTCCCAAAGTACTACCAGACATTCTCCATTTAGCCAAGATAATCCTATCATTTCTGAAACATATCTATCCCACATAGTTTAATACAGTTTTGTGCTTTCTGGACTCTCACCTGACTCAAACACTTGAGTTTATTATTTTGAGAGGACTTTTCAAAATCCACCATGTCTAGAAAACAAGTGGTAGAGTTAATAAATAAATTTAAAAAAAAAAAAAAATCAGGTAAGAACAGTCAGCAACACTTAAGGAGATTCATACAATCACCATCTATCAGTGGACCATCCACACCCCAATGTTTTTTATTTAGAAAAAAAGTAATTATTATTTCATATGAACATAAATCAAGCAAAATACATAATGAAACCATTAGTAAAAATTACTACCCACCCCAACCGTGGGGCAAAAACCTATTACAGTCATTATAAAGGTTATATGTTGTTTTAAACAGACACGATTATATTCACCAGCCCTTTGTTACCACTCTCGTCTGGAAGAAGCTGACTAACAGTTAGATAAAACATTCCCCTATGTAAGCTCTGTGTAAGGACAATCTTGTAAAAACTAGAGGAATTTAAGGGTATTTGTAAGAAAAAAAAAGGCCACAAAAACTCAGAGCTTCCAATAAACAGAAGTCTTGCTCTACTCCCTTAAAAAGTACCTCAACCTTTGCAAGTAGCAATGATGCAGACACTGCAATAATACATAGAAGTTAAAAACCCCTAAATCTGACAGATTTAATATATTTTATCTAGTATCTTTACGGGTGAACAAATGTCATCACCTAAAGAAAAGGGAAGGGGTGATTTTTTTCAAGCTCTGAATACAATTGAAGGTAGGTATCAAACAACTGCCAAGTGGACATGACTACCAGAAAGTGAATGAATGTTTCCAAAAGCAATTAAATCTTTCATACTTTTCAAAAAGAGTAATGCTAAAAACACATTATGAATGCAAAATTGCACAACTTGTAGGTATCAATCTCAGCTCACGGAATTCTTCTGTGCCAGCATCTTTGATTCATATGATACACTCAATAACACTTTCAAAACATGGTATTGATTTTCATTGGTCAAATATAGACAAGGAACAACTTTGCAACAGAAATATTTATCTACAGCTGGCATATAACAGACCAGTTACAGAATGAAAGAAAGTTTAGAAAGGTAACAAAACCTTTACTGTAAGTAACTTTCATTTCCAGAGCTTATTGGCTCAAGGTTGAACTCCTTGAACTGGCTTCACAGACATATTTGATGTGCCGAAAGCTAAGAAACCACAAACACGGCAGCAAAGCTAGAAATTATCTAATTAAGCCAAATTTATAAGGAATTACACAAAGAATTTCAGCAGCTTCAGCAACTTCCACTCCATTTTCCATTTTTACACAAGTTTTATTAACTGAAGATTTCAACAAGAGACTTGGAGAAAACATTCCCATAGGGGTTATTTTCTTTTGTACTATACCAGTCATAGAGGGACTGATGTATTTATGAAGGCTTTGCTGTTAGTACCATAAATCTCTATCATGTAAGTAGTGCAAGTAGCCCATTTTGCTATCAGAAGAAATACCAACCCATCTAAGAAGTTAAGTCCTAAAAGGATCTACAGTATGTCAGGAGATGATTAATCAGACTTTCATATATGGCATACTGACAACAAAAACAAATTACGACTGCCAAATTTTAAAATAACCTGAATTATAAATATATACATAGACTTGACATAAGTACATTAATGACAGATTCAATGGGATGTACACAGGGTGACATATATGCAGTTAGTATTCTTATACTACACACAAAATACATTTAATATTTTTCCTCCCCTCTGTAACTTCCCAATGCTCATATTTTACAACAGAATTTAACATCCTAGCTTGGACAGTATTAAATGACTTTACTTTCAGAACATGAGAGAAAGAATGGTTGGTATAGGCATTAATTCATGGTTCAGTCACACATTAGTCCTTAGTGCTGAGGATAGACTAAGTAAAACCAGATATAATAGAATACAGAGATTAAAACGAATATTTTCATTAATATATTAGTTTTATCATTATCTATCTGATGAAAAACATAATCATGTAAAGAAGGTGCACAAAGATAACTTAAAGTTACCTCCCACTCGTTAAAAAAAAAGTTATCACTGATTTTGTGTAATAGTAAAGTGGCTTTTGATGCAGTCTGAAAATACGATGTTTGAGTTATTTGTCCAAAGTTGTAAGGAAAACAAAAGTTAACAAAGACTCTGGTATTTTGTATTGTCTTTTGCATCAAAAGCTGAAGCAATCCAATTTGTACATGTATAATGCACATGCCGTTCAAATAAAAAGATATGGTAGGAAAAGGCTACATAACATGTATTTTGGGAAATGTAAGTTAAGAGAACAAGCAATTCTGTTCTATACATCCAGTTGGCTTCTGAAATGTTATATTGGAGGTTTACAGAATACCTTAGCTGAGGTACATTTAGTTAATCTTCATTTTACAGTAGAAGTATTAATGAAAGTACGAGGGAAATAAACACAGGTGTTAACACAATTGCCCAAAAGATGCCCACTCTAAGTTCACAATCAGCTCTTATCACATTCATCAGCTGTTTAAGATACTTATACATATGAGTTTTATCAATGTACCATGTATTAGACTGCTCAGATCACTTCCTAATGTCATTCTGGTAGCTTTCACCACACCCTAGAAACCACAGCATATACAGAATAACACTAGAATAAAGACAAATTCATCAAGTTCGCTGCAGTAGTTCCCAGTATTTTCAAACTTGCATATAATCCAAAATTGCTATGTTCCATCTTAAACTGACACTATAACCCCTACCAGTTTAAATTGGTTTTATCACACTCATTTTATTATGATAGATGCTGTCTCAAAAATCCAAATAATTAATAGTTCTAAATACTTAGAATTTTATCAGAGCCATGAAAGAAACACTTTGGAAATGGGGAAAAAAAAGTAATGAGCTTTTAACAACCGTTACAGCATAATGACAAGGAAGCAGCGCAAAAGCAAAGCAAACAAAAAGACCCTCAAAAAAATAAAACCAAAAAGCAGCCATTATGATTTAGAAACACCACGTGAAGTAGATACATCATCTTTTCTTACTGATGACCATCTGTAAACATTAAAACCTCTGACAACTGGAGGCTAATTAACACCACATACAAAACCAGTCAAGAAGCAGGAGCAGTCAGACAGATCATCATGACAGTATCAGTTCTCCTCCTTCCAAAATACAACTTCAAAAGAAACTGAAACATAACCTACAGGCAGTCAAAATTCCAGCAGTTTGTTGGTATTTGGGTTTTGTTTCTTTGTTTGTTTTGTTTTAATATCACGTTTTTGAACCATATCAGAGCTTAAATTTAGTGTTTTAAAATCGGTGGCTAAATCCAGCCGTCATTTTTGTTCTAATGCGGCTACGAATAAAACAATGCATTGCTGAAAGTAATTCAGAACTGGCCCTCACCTAACAGTTTAGCTTGGAATTAATTTAGCCGTTACTAAGTATATCTAAATTATTATCATACCTGAATGACAGCAGTATTCAACAAGAGGGCAATTTTTGTGAAAACAGACAAACTTGAGCTCTGTTTCAGAACATCTACCTCAGTGTCAACACCCATTACAACAACTACTAAGTAGGCTTCTGCAGCAGTGAAAAGGGGTGCATTCCACAGTGGAACAACTCATACTGAAAACTCAGAAATAAGGGGTTGGAGGACAAATGCAATGGCTGTTTCTGCTCCTTGGATTATTTAACTTTCTACCATTGACCACCATTAAATGCACAAAATCACAAAGGCAGCAGGGGCCAGAGCTTAAGACAGTCTTAAGTAGTCAAGCATCCTAATTACCAGACTAAACAGTCATAAGTTCTCTTGGCAATGCATGATCTGGCATAAACTATTTTTAGCAGAAGAAAAGTAGAAGGGTCCTGTCCACCATCCTACCATACAACTGCACATACTAAATTCTGAAGTCTAGAAATTCTTCCCAGAAATGAGAAATATGGATTTCAATATTTTCATTTAAAGGACAGAACTTTTGTGGGAGATGCAAGTGTCCCCTTACACCTTTCTGCATACTACACCACTTTATTTTGCCTATGATGTTTACAACAACAGTCAGACCCTCTTAATCAGAGGCTTAAGGTCTTTGGTCTACTTTTTGGTATTCTGCAAGTTTGGTCCTTCATTGTCTGCTCTACTGATACTGTTCTTCATCTATGGCTGTCCAACCACACTGAACACCACCTGAAGAAGTAACCTATTGCTGCAACACATGCCCAAACTGAAACAGACTGGAAAACAGGATATTACACCAACAGGATGCTCTTTCTATTACATTTGAAAAGGAAAATAATTTACCATATGTCTGAAGCTGCAGATAAATTAGCATCAATAAGTATTTCAACTTAAAGGCAGTTATTTTAAGTCAGTTATGGTAGAGGTCTTTCTTCAGCTACCATAGCTAACAACCAGTGGCAACTATCTAACAACAAACACTCATGAGAAGAGGACTGGCTGCAGTTACATATACCCATGAAGAAAACTCTAGGTATGTGAATACATTCTCCCTCATACTCTACAGTTGGAAGTAAATTTTAACTGGTAAAACCAAAAGTGAATAAAACATCCAAACCAATAGTAATACCAGTGTTTTTACTAATCGTAAATTGAAGAAAATATGAAGAGTGATAGATTAGTTAAAACTTCATTAAGACATAATTAGTATCTGTATTTAAAATAGACCTGAATGTTTTAAGATTACAGAGACAAAAATACACTTCAACTTCCATCATTCTTAAACACTGAAGACAAGAAAGAAAAAGGGTGATTAAAAAAATACCTATCATGTATTTTAGTTTTTTTAGAAACTGTCTTAAGTGTACTAAAAACAGTCCAAAATGTAGTGCATAGTAAATGTGCTTGTTTTTAATCCAATTGTGTTTGTCCAATCACAGTTTCAGATAAAATTGCTTTACATGAAGTCTAGAGATTTTGTAGTCAGAAAGGTGAATACTGTTTCACCCTAAATCCCTGGATATAAATAGTAAACCCAGGACACTGCTATAGAGGACAGCATACTGGACCAGCATTGATAAACTGATTAAAAGAGCTAGGCAGGATGGAAAAATGGGCTGATGAGAAACTCATGCAATTCAACAGGAATGTGGGGTGGACTAATCCTGTGCTACAGTCAATGCCATCAGCTCTCTCCGGGGAACAGCTTTACAGAAAAAGACTTAATGTCCTGGAGGACAGTTTGAACAGAAGTCTGCAGCATGCCTTTGCAGCAAGGAAGGATGCATTAGCAAGATTGTAGCCAGCAGGTAAAAAAAAAAAAAAGCTTCCTTCTCTACTTCTCTACTTGGCACTTGGGAGTCTGCATTTGCATTGAGTTTTGTGCTCCCTGGTACAAGAAAAACTCTGGCATTGTATAGCATGTGAAAGGAGGACCACCAAGATGGCTATGGGGCTGAAGTACGTGATGGTCAAAGACAGACAGAAAACTGCATTCGTTCATCCTTAAATGAATGTCAAGATGAAAAAATACAACAATATGCACCAATCCAGGTGCAGGTGTAATTCCAGAGTATTTCTTTCTTGAGGCATCTGTATGGACGCTATTGGATATTTTACTAAAAATCAGACTCTACCACACATGCATAAAAACTCTGGAATACATAGTCAAGGTGAGAACATACATGGAAGTGCTTATAAGTTATCAACTAAATGGATTTGAGTTTAACTGGATGGAAAAATGCTATGTTTTAGAACAATTTCTCTCAAGTTATTACAATGAGACATAAGTCTTCAAAAACTGGATTAACACCACCAAGTTATTTAGAAACAGTGCAGTTCTGTGGTATCCATCCAAAGACTTTTCCAGTTTTAGGAAAACATTTTCACGGCATGTGACTTATATTTACCCTTTTTTTATCAGTTCAGCACATTTTAATTGGGACAGAAACAGCATTTAAAGGTATCAATCAATAAAAATTATAATAATAACAATAAATTATTATCAAAAGAATAATGAAACATGTTCTCCAAAGCAGGAAGATCTCACTTTTATTAAATACGTACAATATTAAGCAACACAAAAATTATGAAAAAATGCAAAAAAAGCCACCAAAACTCCTACAGAATATCATTCAAGTGCTCCCTTGAGTTCTGCAATGAAAGCAGATAAAGAAAGGGAGGATTCCTGGAAAAACTCAGGCTCATTTCTCTACCTTTTACCACCAATTTTTTTTTATTCATTTCTAGAGATTCAAAGTATTAAACTTGTAATTCATTGATTAATCCTCTTTGAACAATTTTAAGGTATGAAGGATTATTCATAGCATAAGTTTGGGTGTTTTAGCTATTAGTCTGAAAGATCTCATTTGTGTGATAAAAACAAAACAAAACAAACGACCAGGTAAGGTAAGCAGCCTTCCCTATACTGCCACAAACCAACGAAGAATCTTCCCCAGAAAAAGAGTAAAGAAACTTAGTTCAACTGATGAATTATTTTTCATATCTCATTTTTCCTCTCTAGAAGCCTCTGTTTTCAAATAACAGTATGCCTTTCTACTTTTCCTTCCCCACCAAAATAATGAGAAGGTACAGGTATACCATAGAAAGTGAATTTTATTTAAAAATTTATCTTGTGTTGTTGGTCATTATAAATGGAAGAGTGGCCACAAAAAATCACTATTGTTTCCTTAATATGGGAACATTCAGCTTGAATCAGTAAATCAGATAAAACACATTTCCACTTCACATTACAGACCAGCCTCACTCCTGTTACCATCTTTAGACTAAAAGTTCTCAAAACAAATGTGAAGTTCAGCGAATGAGTACTTATCTTCCAACAGAATTTTTCTTCCCCTTCTGTTTTGCTTCAGATGCTACCATTCAGATAGAACAACACTAGTATGTATAACTCTAAATTAATGATGCACAAAGAGGAAGCATCTTCAAGATTAACAGTGTGCTAGAATTCGATTCTGTGGAATTAAGTAAAAAAGAAACAGTCTGGATTTAAATATGTTAGACTAAAGGTAAGGCATACTTTATGTCTTGTGCAGTACTACACATTAAACATTTATTTGCATATTAATTGAAATGCTAATACAGTCTGCGCACTGTAAACATTTCTACCTAATGATCTCAGTTTTTTTTTTTAGTAGAACTGCTGACAGCATCGGTTTTAGAACAGAAATGTGGATGACACCATTGCTAATTCCACATATTCTACATCTGAATCAACTGCTTTCAAGCTACAGTAAGATATGGATCTTTTTCCCCTCTAAAATTTCTGAATTCCCTTAAGAGTTCACCCTCCAGATCTCCCATACGCTCTATCTCCTTATGCAGGTTTTCCGCAGGTGTCATTAAGAACAGATCTGGATCAAAGCTCTGTGGGCTCATCTGTGTCCTCCAGCCATATCTCCAACCAGGCAGAAAAGAACCTTTAAAAGATGCACGTGGTATTTCCATCTCAGATGTGTTTTGTAACACAGTTGTTTATGGATAAAGAATTTATTATCAACTAACATTGGCATGTACAGCAACTAGTGGCAAACCCATGAAACGTGAAGTAGTTTCAGAAATACTTACTAATGTAGTAGCCTATTAAAAGCATACTAATGAACTGAGAAAAACTGCAAAATTTTCTGCCTTAATGTGATGATATGCTTCTTCCCCCTTCCTTCTCGATCAGATGCATCTGACCGTGAGGGCTGCATCCTGCTTAAAGAGTTATTTAGGAGAGACAAAAAACAACGCAATAGTCAAGGGCTAATTTGAGCAATACTCCTACCTAACATAGCAGTGATCAATGTCCAGCTGAAGCCGAATCTGGAAGAAACTAGCACCTGTGGTCAGTAAGCATATATGACTATGAGTCAGTTGTCTAATGCCCATAAATAGCAGCCCAAGAGCCCTTGAAGCCATCCTGCACAGCAGTGGGCTGCAAGACAGGATCTCCATTTGAGTAGGGATGCCTCTCAAGGTTACTACTTGGGTTGAGAGATTCCTTGCCACAATAGATTCTTGGAAAGTGATTAATAGCCTGCTAAACCTTGAAAATCTTAGCTAAGTGATATAACAGATTGTTTGCTCACATATAATCATAGAAAAAACCTTTCACATATAATCGGGAAAAGACCTTTAAGATCATCGAGTCCAACCTTATCCTAACCCTATTACCCTATTTCTGATGACCCACCGCTAAACCATGTCCCCAGGCACCACATCCAGATGACTTTTAAACTCATTCAGGGATGGTGACTCAACCACCTCCCTGGGGAGCCTGTTCCAGTGCCTAACAACCCTTTCCGTAAAGAAGTTTTTTCTGATACACAAACTAAATCTCCCCTGATGCAACTTGAGCCCATTTCCTCTTGTCCTGTCATCAGTCACCAGTGAGAAGAGACCAACCCCACTCTCACTACAACCTCCTTGCAGGTATTTGTAAAGAATGATAAGGTCTCCCCTCAGCCTCCTCTTCCCCAGACTAAACAGCCCCAGCTCCCTCAGTCGTTCCTCATAGGGGATGTTTTCCAAACCCCTCACAAGCTTTGTTGCCCTTCTTTGGACCTGCTCCATCACCTCGATGTCCTTTTTGTATTGAGGTGCCCAAAACTGAATTCAATACTCGAGGTGGGGCTGAGTACAGAGGCAGGATTACTTCCCTATTCCTGCTAGACACACAATTTCTGATACAAGCCAGAATGCCATTGGCCTTCCTGGCCACCTGGGCACATTGCTGGCTCATAGTCAGCCGACTGTCAATCAATACACCAAGATCCTTTTCTGCCAGGCAGCTTTCTAGCCACTCTTCTCCAAGCCTGTAGGGTTGCCTGGGGTTGTTGTGACTGAAATGCAGGACCTAACATTTGGCCGTATTGAATTTCATACAGTTGGTCTCAGCCCATTGATCCAGTCTGTCCAGATCCCTCTGTAAAGCCTTCCTACCATCCAGCAGATCAACACTCCCTCTCAACTTGGTGTCATCTGCAAATTTACTGATGGTGCATTCCATCCCCTCATCAAGATCATTAATAAAGATGTTAAACGGGAATGGCCCCAGCACTGAGCCCTGGGGGACACCACTCGTGACTGGCCACCAACTGGATTTAACTCCATTAACCACAACTCTTTGGACCCGGCCATCCAGCCAGTGTTTAACCCAGCAGAGTATATGCCTGTCAAAACCATGAGGATGTTATGGGGAACAGTCTCAAAGGCTTTACTGAAGTCCAGGTAGACTACATCAACAGCCTTTCCCTCATCCACTAAGCAGGTCACCTTGTCATAGAACGAGATCAGGTTTGTCAAGCAGGATCTGCCTTCCATAAACCCATGCTGACTGGGCCTGATTGTCTGGTTGACCTTTAAATGTTCTGTGATGGCTCTTGAGATTATCTGTTCTATGACCTTCCCTGGCACCAAAGTGAGACTCACATTTCTATAGTTACTGCCATCCTCTTTCCGGCCTTTCTTGAAGATGGTTGTCACATTTGCTTCTCTCCAGTCCAACGGGATATCCCCAGTTAGCCAGGACTTTTGAAAGATGAGGGAGAGTGGTGTGTCCTTGAGACATAAACTGTTGTCCAAGTCTGGGACTAGTATTGGATTCAGCCACACCTAGATTCCTCTCTGAGAAGAAGTTTAGAAAGCAAAGGGATCCTTTCTGAAACTTGTGACTGAATAGGAGGGTCTCCCTGACAGATTTGACTGACCCTGTCCTCTAGGCAGTAAATAATCAAGTGTACCTTGTCATCGAATCTTGTAAAACTATCAAACTTTGTTAAATCTCTGCTTTATATCAATAAACTTATTGCTACTTCTCTGAGTGAAGTGCATCACTCCGTCCGTGACCCCTAAATAGCTGAATTCTCAAATTTGTTTACTCCAGTTTTTATTATACCATCAGAATGTTCTTCTTTGTTGCAGCTAGAAAACACAATGCCACTCCCTTTGATTACATTATAGGGATGCACCAGACATATCTGGTCCCAAAATAATGGAAGAGATAAGCCTTCCATCTCTGATGTGTAGATTAGGAGTAGAAATGTGGTAACTGGCAGCTCTGATCAAAACTGAGAGTTGAAGAAAGCTAGAAGTACCACTGGAAAGAAATGAAAATGTTCAAAATTAAATCTCAACAACAAAACAGATGTAGAAGTCTTCAGAAAGTTGCTGAAAGTTCTTCTAACAGATATTGAGTGAATTTTTTTGTTGATTTATCATTGATAAAGCAGAGAATTGGTAGCTAGGGAACATAAGCAAGTAAGAAAAACCTAGTACAAAGGCAACATTTTAAAGGACAGAAAATTCCTGAAGACTTGCTTGTTTTAGGAGTGTGAGATGCAATTCTAGGGTACCTTCATAATACACACAACATTTATTTCTTCACAAGGTCAAGGAAACTGTTCCCTTTGGTTCTCTGGTTCTGAGTATTTGTCATGACTCAATTCACACCTTTTACTTAATTCCATTTTTACCCTCTATGCAAAAAAAACCCATGAAAAGTTATGAAAAAACCTACCCTTCTTTTAGACCATATTTTTCAAACATGCTACTGCTTACAAGGGTATCCATCTTTGCAATTTGATGAATATCAGTTTCTAATTTAGTTTGTGCTCACTTTCAAATGGCACTGAGGATTTGTAAATAATAGCAGTAGTGAGGTTAGTTTACTTTGGGCTTATTGCCTGTAAACAGTTCAAAGTGGTGGAAAAGGAGGGAGGGAGAAGATGATAGCCTCTTTTCATCACTCTTGCCTGAAAACCCTTTATTTTCCCTAGACGAATCAAACTTTATTTTTCAAATGTGTGTCATTAGGGCATGCCAACACAACATGTATATTTATATTGAGGGTCCTATTTAACTGAATAGTAAAACTGATTCAATTTCTGCTGGTAAGAGGATTAGAAAAAAAAAAGTTTAGTGTGAGACTATAATGATACAGGAATTGTTGAGTATGTTTAAACTACAAATAGCTGTATCATTTGAGAACTAAGGGATGTATTATACATGTGCTTGTATTATGTGTATGCTTCTACTAATAAAAACTGACGTTATGTTAACTAATAGGGTAAAAAGATAAACAGAGAAACAGTGAAAAGAGTTACTGTTATAAATTAATTTTCTGATTTATTATCTCGTATGTGTAAGCCATTAGATTTTAAATTCTGTCGTAGCTGACAAACCAAGAAATCCTGCTCTGTAATATCTAAGTGACAGACTTGGCTGCAGTGACCACAATATTGTGGAGTTTGGGATACTGCTGAGCACAATGAAAGTTAATTCCAGGACAAAGCTCAGGGGTCTGTTGGATGGGATCCCGTGGGAAGTTTCTTTGGAGGGTAAAGGAGCTAGGGAGTGCTGGGAGTTTTTCAAGAACACTCTTCTAGATAAGCAAAACCAGTTCATCCCCTCTAAAGGCAAGGGAATTAGGCAGAGCAAGAAACCCCCTTGGCTTCATTGCGAGATTCTGGATCTGCTCAAAACCAAAAGGGAAATGTACCAGAGGCGGAAAAGTGGAACATTGGACAAAGTTAGACGTTGGGAATGGACTTCCCAGGGAAGTGGTGGAGGCACCGTCCCTGGATGTGTTCAAGGAAAGGCTGGATATGGCACTTCGTGCCATGGTCTAGCTGATGTGGTGGTGTTAGGTCATAGGCTGGACTTGATGATCTTAAAGGTCTTTTCTAGCCTTAGTGATTCTGTGAACATTACCAGTTGGAAATTACAAGGGCATTGCCAGGGTATGCGGTGATGTGGGTAGGCAAGCAAACGCTCAGCTTGAGCTGAAATTGACCAGAGATGTCATAAACTTCAAGAAAGGGTTCCCCAGATATGTTAACAACAAGCAGAAACAGAGGAATAATATTGGCCCACTATTAAACAGGAGAGGTGAACTAGTCACCAACAATGCTGAAAAGGCAGAGGTCCTCCACACCTTCTTCACCTCTGTCTTTAGCAGTGCTGTTGGGTCCCAGGCCATAGGAACAAAAGTCCAGGTTGATGCAGACACCGACCCACCATCAGTGAAGCTGGAGCTGGTATGTCAACTATTACAGGAGCTTGACCTATACAAATCGATGGGCCCAGATGCCTGTGGCGGACCTGCCATCACGAACTGCAAGCCACGCCCCCACAGACTAATGATCCTCATGTGGGCAGCAAGGGGAAAACGGACCAAATTGGGAACTGAGTGAAGCAGGCAAGAAAAGGCGGGAAAAACGATACATTGTTGCTATCACCTCAGCCGCCTCAGCCGCCGCTTCACCAAATGGACCAATGGGCTGGCGGATTGAAAACTGCACCACCAATCAGCAGCCAGCCCATTCCCTATAAAAAGAGCCCAGGTGAGCCCCGTTTTGCCACTCGCCGGGGGGGTCACCTGAAGAGGAGAAAGAAGAGAAGACTCGGGAAGCCGCCGTGGAAGAAAACGCCGGAGATTGCCAGCCAACGCGCGCCGCAACTCATCGGGGCTCGAGCCGCTCCCTAAAAGCCTTTTTCAAGGCTCAAAGGAGCTGAGGGGAGCGGAGCTCGCCCAGAAGAGAGACGCCGAAAGAAGCCGCTGGCCAGCAAGAGCCGGAGCTGGTCTCCGACTCCCACAGGACGGCCGGAGCATAAGAACAATTCCCTAAAGCCTCGCTCCTTCCCGTTTTCCCCTGAAACCCTATAATTCTCCCTGGGAGGTGGGAGGGGGGTGGGGAAACCTTCCCTATCCATTTATCCCTTCCCTCTTTTCCCTAAAGCGACTGCGGGTGCCCAATTCCAATCCCCTTTAATCGGTTATTGGTTCCTGGGATAATTTGTGTTCTTGTTATCTAATTGTATTGTGTTCTCGAATTAATTATAAAGTAAAAAGCACATAATTCAAATCGCCCCTAGCTTTCGGAGCCTTTCTTTCTACCGGTTTTCCCGTAAATACCCGTGGGGGGGGGTTGTATGAGCGCTTAAGTAACGGGACTGACCGCTCGAGTCCCCGGGTGCGCGTTCTCGGGCTGTTTCAATAACTGAGTGAGTGTGTGAGAGGCTGAGGCGCGGCACAAGCCGCGAAGCGAGTGTGGACTCCCGAACCGCGGTTCCGTTCTCCCGCGAGGGAAACGGCCGGTGACGGAGGAAGCGTAAGGTGTGGAAGGACAGCGCGGACGGGAGTGTGCTTGGCAATTGAGCGTAAGGCAGAGCGAGTGTGCGTGCTTGCTTAAAGACATACCGCTCCATAAAACTTGGTCCGCGAAACACGAGCTTCCACGCATCCAACACAGTCGCGCCTAAATTAATTCATTCACCAAAGCCCGGATCGCGACAATGCCATCTACCCTAGGGTGTTGAGAGAGCTGGCTGATATTGCAAAGCTGCTCTCCATAATCTTTGAGAAGTCGTGAAGATCAGGAGATGTCCCTGAGAACTGGAGGAAGGCTAACATCACCCCCATCTATAAGAAGGGTCCAAAGGAAGACCCAGGTAATTATAGACCCAGTAGTCTCACTTCAGTCCCTAAGAAAGTCACAGACCAAATCCTCCTGGGGACAGTCACAAGTCAATTGAAGCACATGATTGGAAAAAACCAACATGGATTTGCCAGGGGCATATCATTCTTGACAAACAGATGGCCTTCTACGACAAAGTAACCCGCTCGGTTGATGTAGGGCGAGGGGTGGATATCATCTACCTGGACTTCTCCAAGGCTTTTGATATGATCCCTCACAGCCTCCTCCTGGCGAAACTGACTCGTTCCGGCCTTGACAAGTGGTCTGTGTGGTGGGTGGGGAACTGGCTGAAGGACAATACCCAGAGGGTGATAGCAAATAGTTCCTCCTCAAACTAGCAACCGGTCACAAATGGGGTCCCCCAGGGATTGATATTTTAATATCTTCATAAATGATGTGGATGTTGGGATCAAGAGCACCCTGAATAAATTTGCTGATGGCACCAAGATGAGTGGAGAGGTAGACACTCCAGAAGGGAGAGCCACCCTCCAGGATGACCTGGATAGACTGGAGAAGTGGGCTAGCACAAACCTTATGAAGTTCAATGGGGAGAAGTGTAAGGTCTTGCACCTGGGAACACATAACCCAGGAGCGCAGTTCAGACTGGGATCCATCTGGCTGGAGAGCAGCCCTGTGGAAAGGTAGCTGGGGGTCTCGGCGGATAACAGGCTCAACATGAGTGATCAGTGTGCTGCAGTGGCAAAGAAAGCCAACAGGAGGCTGGGCTGCATCAACAAGGGCATCACCAGCAGAGATGAAGAAGTCATCATCCCGCTCTACTTGGCACTTGTCAGGCCACACCTGGAGTATTGAATTCAATTTTGGTCCCCATTATACAAAAAGGATATGGACAGGCTGGAGTGGGTCCAGATAAGGGCCACAATGATGACCAGAGGACTGGAGGACCTGCCATATGAGGAGAGGCTGAGAAAACTGGGTTTGTTCAGCCTTGAGAAAAGGTTTAGAGGAGACTTCACTGCCATGTTCCAGTACTTAAAGGGTGGCTACAAAGAAGACTGAGATTCCCCATTTACAAGGAGTCACATGGAAAAGACAAGGGGTAATGGGCACCAGTTGCTCCTGGGGAGATTCCGATTGGACACAAGAGGTAAATTTTTCACCATGAGGACAGTCAAACGTTGGAGTAGTCTCCCAAGGGAAGTGGTAGATTTCCCCACATTGGACAGTTTTAAGTCTCAGCTTGACAGGGTGCTGAGCCATCACATTTAAACTATAGTAGTACCTAGAAAGGTTGGACCAGATGATCCCTGAGGTCCTTCCCAACCTGGTATTCTATGGTTCTATGAAGTTTTCTTGAAGCAGGTGAATCTTTTAAATAAGAAGCACCAATGAATATAAATAAGATTTATTTCAGAAACCTACTGGACACTTTTATAGTCAGGCAGACTGCAAATTTCAGGAACAAAACACAAACCTGTAGTCCCAAATATTCTGGTTACAGAATGCCTTACTATATGGACAGAAACAGTATGGTACATCCTTACTTAAAAGTAAGCAAACAGGATGAAGCGTAACTGAATAGCAGAATTTAAACCACTAGGTATCAGCCTCCCCTCCTGCAACCCTCTGTTCTTTTTCTATTTATTATCTGTGAAGTCTGCAGCTTCTCTGAAGACAGAAAGAAAGGGCCATTAAGAACATCTTCTGGTATTTTCAGATGCATCAAAATCTGCCCTTCATATTTTCCTTCTCCCCTTGTCACCTTTTGCAATTTCATCTCTAGAACAGAACAAAAGAAAGATCTTTTTCTTAACACCTTTATGTCCATCAATAACAAACAGTTTCTGGACTCCAATTTTTTGCATTGTATCAGGTTTTTATGCCTTCAGTAGTCTCTAAGAATGCAGTGTAGAACAAAGGCTTTAATACTTTCAAGTCTTCATAAACTGCACAGTCGGGTACATTACACTGTATAGCACCTTTCATTCATGAAGCTGCAACACAACCTTAATAAAACCCACAATCACCTCTGCAATTATCTGTTCCACTTTTAGATCTTTTCATAGTCTAAGAATACACTGTGGCAATTGCATTCAACTCAGGAAGCCCAGAAACAAATTGTGCAAGAAAATTCCATCTACTCCCTTATTTGCTAGGGCAATTTGACACAAATGCTTTCTTCGTGGAATTTTTTTTTTTTTACTACTATTATTCTTGATAAAAGTTAGTGAGCTGAGAGGAAAATGCAAAATAACTTTTATGTCTTCCTATGCAGGTGACTTGTGTACTCATTATGTGCTTTTAGAACATGACTCAATGATAAACAAATAATGAAGAGTACTAATTAAAATTTAAACAGCCAAGAGCCATCTCGACATCTCCACTATCTTTAACGATGTGTTATTGTAAACAAGACCAATTCCTCAAGACACCAGGAATAGCTGCTGATCAGGACTACAATATAGTCACAATATATTAACAGAAAGTTGACAAATGCAAAAAAGATAAGCATTGGCTGAAGAGAAAAATTATTGTTTTGAAAGGAAACTGTTTTTTTCAAAAACAAACAGTAAAAAAGCTGGGGGGACTTGCCACAGTTATTCAAGACATTTCTCCTTAAAATCACAGAATAGTTGCAATTGGAAGGGACCTCTAGAGGTCATCTGGTCCAAATCCCTTGCTCAAGCTACAGTCAGTTGCCCAGGATCTTCAGATGTTTGCTTCTGTTTCTTTAATACAAGCAGTTCTTACATAACGATACATATATTTTGCCCTCCCCCCTCAAGTGTCACAAGGCAAGATGTTGTACTATACCTCTTAAGAGATAATCAATTGCCTGGCCTTAAAAACATGCAGTACAGTCTCCTACAGTTGCATGGGAGCCTGCAAAACTGCCAGACCTCAAAACCTCACCAATTTGTTTGTTCCAACAAATTCAGTGACTATTATAATAGTAGAATTGGAAGAATGTTCTTAGTCAAATCAACACTTACTTTCTAAAGCCTCCCTCTGACCAAAACAAATGAAGGGTCAACTTATTCCATTTACATATCTGACTTGTGCGTATTTCCAATTGGCACAGCCAGTCAAATCACTGTCTAGGTTAGGTATTCAAGTAATGAAATTAAGATCTAAAGCCAGGTAATGCTCAGCCTCGTCACTGAGCACTGAAGTAGTAAATTAATTTAAGAATTGTATTTGTTGTCTTTATCACCAGTCAAAAAATAACCTACTCAAGTATTCTAATGATCTTACCTGCTATGCAAATATCAAGTTTGCTTTCCTTTAAAAGAACAGAAAAGAGAAAGAATTACAATACAGCCAAATAAGCTAAGGTGGTTCTATTTTGTACTCAGAAAGATGAGGAGAGGGGCAGGGGTTGGGAAGAAGAGAATACTGACTCTCTAAGTTTAGATATATATTTCAGAATAGACATTTTGATGGACTCAAACTCAATCATATACTATTTGCAATGACAGAATACATACATTTCAGTAAGAACACATTTCCACTTAAGTAAATTTGTCATCTTTATTATCCAGTGAAGTCTCCCAAGAGTTTTCTATCCTTCAAGTAACTCCACTCATGAGATACTCCAAACTGAAATAATACTATTCTGCTGCAAATTAATCTAAATACTAAACTTAAAATCCAAACTGTTTCAACAATATGCCAGTTAGACTTTCAGAGAAACACTTTCATACTCACTGAGCTTTTTTCTGATTTCAAAACAACTGACTTTCTCCATTTTTCTAAGATTTTACATGCTTTTTGCACTTCCAATTGGGATTTGTTAGCTTTTGTTTAGCTACATTTTTTAGCTTTTTTTTTTTTTAATTTCTAAGGTTTTGTTTGTTTTGTTTGGGTGGCTTTTTTTAATGGTTGACAGGTTTGCACTACTTCTATAGAGGAAATCCAATAATGCCTCCAGCATTATTCTTATTTTTGTAAACATAGCTAGTAGTAAATAAAAATTCACCACTGTGAAACATCACTTGATACAGTATTTCTGGCAGAATGTGACTATTCTTCTCCAACAGACAATGGCTGAGCCAAAATAAACATAGTAATACAACCTATTAAGTTATAAGCATTTTTCAACAAAAAAAATACATTTTCACATTACTTATTTTTGTTTCTTAATATAAAAAAGTGGTATAATTTCTATCAGAAACATTTAAATTCAATTAATGAAGTAGTAATCTCTAACACTAACAAGCAATTCAGTACTTTTAAAAGTAAAATTGCCATTTTTCCTTTTTATGAAATGTATATATTATACATGAGAAAAATCTGGAAATATTTGAGACAATTTTAGCGATAAACCAGACATGTAAACTCTTTCTAGTAACATGACTCTCAGAACAAAGAAAGGATACTTCTTACAACAGATAACTCTTCCAAGTATTGGAGGTATAATTATTTTCTTTCATTTATAATTATTTCAATGAGTGTTTGTGGTATTAACTGATTGCATAGTAGCTTATGCAAAATTACAGGTAATTAAGGACATCATAATAGCTCCAAACATGAGCTACACATCAGCAGGCTAATCCAATGTTACCATGCAGTACAGCAGTTCCATCTGCTTAATAAAATATTATTCCAGAATTATTAATGAAAAAAAAAAATAACTGTTTTAAACATTAATTTTACAACTAGTTATAAAAAAGCTGCCCTCAAAAAAGTGGTTTTACTCATCTGTTCAGCTATCTTTCACATTAATATTTTCAAAGATGGGCTGAAATTTCTCTTAACTAGCCTCCTTTCTGATATAAAAGGAAATAACTTTATAAAGTTTATATGTTTTTTATATCTCAGTATGTAATCAATAATGTAATCTCTTTGTGATGAAAAGCATAGGATACATCAGAATATGGAGTGAGGTGGACTAAAACACTTTGCCAAAGAGAACACTTGGACAACTTTTGTTTAACATCTTTATCAATGATCTAGATGAGGGGACAGAGTGCACACTTAGTGAGTTTTACACTAAGCTGGGTGGAAGTGTTGACCTTCCTGAGGGTAGGAAGGCTCTGCAGAGGAATCTAGACAGGCTTGACCACTGGGCCAAGGACAATTGCATGAGTTTCAATAAGGCCAAATGTCAGGTCCTGCACTTTGGCTACAACAACCCCTGGCAGCGCTACAGGCTTGGAGAGGAGTGGCTGGAGAGCTGCCCAGCAGAGAGGGACCTGGGGGTCTTGGTTGACAGCTGGCTGAACATGAGCTGGCAGTGTGCCCAGGTGGCCAAGAAGGCGAATGGCATCCTGGCCTGTATAAGGAATAGCGTGGCCAGCAGGACGAGGGAGGTGATCCTGCCCCTGTACTCGTCCTTGGTGAAGCCACACCCCAAGTACTGTGTTCGGTTTTGGGCCCCTCACTACAGAAAGGACGTAGAGCTACTAGAGCGTGTCCAAAGAAGGGCAATGAAGCTGATGAAGGGTTTGGAAAATATGCCTTAGAAGGAGTGGATGAGGGAGTTGGGGTTGTTTAGCCTAGAGAACAGGAGGCTGAGGGGAGACCTTATCATGCTCTGCAGCTACCTTAAAGGAGGTTGGAAAGAGGTGGGGATCTTTACAATGAAGTTACAAGTGATAGGACAAGAGCTAATTGCATCAAGTTGCACCAGGGGAGGTTTATATTAAATATTAGGAAGAATTTCTTCACTAAAAGGGTTATCAGGCATTGGAACAGGCTGCTCAGGGCACTGGTGGAATCACCATCCCTGGCGGTATTTAAGAGTCATATAAACATATTACTTAGGGATATGGTTTACTTAAGGACTTGTCAGTGTTACGTTAATGGTTCGACTCGATGATCTTGAGGATTCTGTAACTTCGGTTGCTGACCAGGTACAGGAGCAAACCTGGCAACAGGAAAGTTGAAACAAGTTGTGTTTGGAAGGCTCTTGCACTGGCCATACCTGCTCAATGAAGCAGAGAGCACTACAGAGCGGACATGATAGGTACAAATCATGAGGGACTCCTCATGTGAGCGACTGTTATCCATCTTCTGACCTGACCCATGGGTTTGCTCACCCAGAACTACAATCTTGGACATAGCAGAGACTGATAAGGCTCTTCCATTTCTAAGACCACCTTCTTTTTATGCTTATTCACATGGGTATCATTGACAGTTAAAAGGGAGATCCTGGAAGTTGCTACAAGCTCTGAACTATTTGATAAAGAGCTTGGGGACTGAGACAATGCTCCCTCTCATTCTGTGGAAAAGGAGAATATCTTAGTAAAGAGCAAAAGTTTCCTACAGATCAACACAACACAAGATCCAACTAAAGAAGGGGTACTCCATTGTTTTTGCAAACAAGTTCCCTCATACATTCAACCAATAATAGTTTCAGTCCACTAACAGAATTTTCTAGACAACTGTCTCATTTTATTTAATATTTGGAATTTTCTAATCAATATTCCAGACGAATGAAGCTAAATAAAAAAGTCTGTTTACATTACAACAAATAAAAGGTAGATTCAAAGTGTTGACCAAGGAAAAAAAAAAAAGAAAATATGGCAATAGCTAGGAATTGGAATGCCAAAAGAATTAGGATAACCAGTTTCCACCTGCTTTGCATGTTCTTAGACTCACTTACAAACAAGACTTGCTACTTTCATACTAATGTTTGTGGAAGTTCACTTTGCTCAATCTGCATTTCCTACTCATATTTGGAAAGAAACAAAAGTTTTTCATTCCCACAATCCTTTTAATGTGCTAAATATAAATATCAGAATTCAGACTATTAAATAGACAAAATACAGATTTTTATCTCAAATAAAAAATATATACTTTCATCTTTTTAATTAAAAATAGCTATTGAAAATATGTCATAATACAGCACATGTAGTAGTAGATCAATTTTAGATGAAATCCAAAGGCTTGATATAATTTTTAAGTAACATAAATTATCATAGAAGCCAAGTTACCAAAGGAACATAAAACTACTTCTGCATAAGACACAAATTTAAATAACATACTACTCAGTAATTCAGCTGATCTGAACCTACTGAGATCAAGCTAACAAGTTAATGTTGTTTAATTAAATCTTATATCCACATTTTGAGTCAGCACCCCACAGAAGCATAAAAGGGAATAGCAAAACCTGTTTTGCTCATTGTAAGGTCATATTATTACAATTTATTTCCTAGAGCAACACAAAATAAACATGTTTTAATAAACATGCTTTATCAATTTCACATGTCAGAATTAGTTGGAATGAGAACGTGTAACTCATTTTCAAGGTTTATTCTGAAACTAATATCAAAGTTAAGTCTAGACTGAATGCAAGTTTTGTTTGCTTTAACATTTGCTTGAAAGCACAAAATTGCATTTCAGGATATTAAATTCAAAGAGAGTATTTGTGTAACTGAGATTATGCCTTCTGATGGGACTCAGCTTTTTGCTGAGAATGTATCAGGGAAAAAAAAATAATAAAATTACTATGGTTCTATGAATGCCATGCAAGCCTTCTGGTGATTTCATCACAAATCTTTTAATTTGGAGAAAGCAAAACAGAAAGTTCAGCGTACCTGTGAATACATAGTTCACTTAAGAACAATAAAAACACAAGCAGTCTCTTAACGAGAGCATAATACATTTCTTACATTTTAAGCTTTGCTGAGTAACAGGATCCAAAAGAAATCCAGACCATGAAAAGTTCTGCAAAAAGATTGCATAAAGCTCTGATGTTTTAGAAATAAATACTTGTTCTAGACATATCAAAAGATCTTTAATGTATGCAAATTATCTGAAGTATTAAAAATACTCAAAAGTATATTTGACTAGTTAAATTAATTTTGTTCATTTTCTCAGCTAAAACATGCAGTCCAGTATAAATCAGTGTGATGTTGTTATATTAACTAATTGCACTAAAGAGACAGTAAAATTAAAAGGTTTGGGGTTTTATTACTTTTTAGGATGAGAGTAAACTAGTACTTCTGTATTTGGATCTCCTACTCTATTGAGAGGTGGAAAGGGATTTTATCTCCATGGGAGCATTTAAACCAGAATGGGCAGGAAAATCCTCTGGCAGATGCTACGCCAGGACAGTAACTGTAAAGAAAGAGCAAGACAGATTTTGCTGGACCATCCCATCAATGAAAAAATGGAGCGAGTGGCAATTTCCTCATAGCTTACTGTGATGTAATGCCTTGAATTCCTGCAGTGTAAGAAACTGAATAATGTATTTTCCATGCTCTCTACACTTAATTAACTTTTATACTTTTTTAAACTCTGTAAAAACATAGCTAGAGGGCATGCTAGAAACCAGGATTTAAAGAAAAGCAGTAAGAAACATTGCTATGCAAATCACTCTTTTTAGTTATAGTAAATAAGAGTTGTTAATACAGTTTTCTCACTAGACAGCTGTTTTGCCTATTATTTACTACTATGTCATCTACTGTATGGTTTACTTCCTTTCCAGATCCTTCTCCAGTCACTGAATAACAAACAAACAAAGAAAAAACAAACAAACAAAATCTCCCCATTTATACCTGATCTGCCTCCTACAGACATCTCAGCCAAAATGTTCCTAATCCACGTTACTGCTTTCCATTGCATTTCCATTAAGATTATGGTCAACTGAATTCATTTCCAAATAATATCTTCATTCAGCAGTTCTCTTTTCACACTGGAAATTTAAGATGTCTGTTCACTTGTGCATGTATTCCCTGTTGACTAATATTTTCTCAGTGACTTTATTAACCAGATAGAATTTGAAAATTTACAGTGGAATTTTCTCCACCCAAAAATCACACAGAACCTAAGATAATATTTGACACTGTCCCTGAGGCTGAGGAAAATATAGAAGTATTTATCTCTTTTTCTTGAGATGATATCACTAAAAACACCATCAAATATAAACTGCTGTTTAGCTGTGGTCAGACTATGGTGAGAGAACCAGAGTACTAACAACATTAAGGAAAGCTGTTCTGCCTTCACAGATGCTTCACAAAATCACAGAATAGATACGGTGGGAAAGGACATCTGAGATCACCAAGTTAAAAAAAAAACAACAAACAACAAAACAAAACAAACAAACAAACCCCCCCCCAAAAAAATATCATACAAAAAACCCCCTAAAAAATCTCCACAAAACACACCCCAAAAAACCCCACAAAAACACAACCTAGTAGAGCATGCCCTGAAGTTCCTCATCTACACGTTTCTTGAACACATCCAAGGATGGTGCCTCCACCACCACCTTCACTCTTTCAGGGAAGAAATTCTTCCTAATATCCAATCTAAACCTCCCGCACTACAACTTCAGACCGTTTCCTCTGGTCCTATTGTTATGCTGTTGGGAGAAGAGGCCAACACCCACCTCCCTACAACATCCTTTCAGGTAGCTGTAGAGAGCAAAGAGGTCTCACCTCAGCCTCCTCTAGGCTGAACATCCCTAGTTCCCTTAGCCGCTCCTCATATCACTTGTTCTTCAGACTCTTCACCAGCTTGATGGCTCTTTTCTGGACATGCTCCAGCACCTCAGTGTCCTTCCTGTAGTGAGGGGCCCAGAATTCATCACAGTACTCCAGATGTGGCCTCACCAGTGCTGGTACAGGGGCACGATCGCCTCCCTGCTCCTGCTAGCCACGCCATTCCTGATGCAGACAAGGGTGTTATTGGCCTTCTTGGCCACCTGGGCACACAGATGGCTCATGTTCAGCCAGCTGTCCACCAGCACTCCCAGGTCCTTTTCTGCTGGGCAGCTCTCCAGCCACTCTTCCCCAAGCCTGTAGCATTCCATGGGGATGTTGTGACCGAAATGCAGGACCCAGCACTTGGCCTTATTGAACCTTATACAGTTGGCCTTGGCCCATCAATTCAGCCTGTGCAGGACCCTCTGCAGTGCCGTCTTACCCTCTAGCAGATCCACGCTCCCACCCAATTTGGTGTCATTTGCAAACTTACTGAGGGTGCACTCAATTCCCTCATCCAGATCATTGGTAAAGATGTTTAACAAGACTGGGGTAAAAACTGAGCCCTGAGGGACACCACTGGTCACCAGCCACCAACTAGATTTGACCCCATTTACCACAACTCCTGCACCCGGCCATCAGCCAGTTTTTTACCCAGTGAAGAGTACACTTGTCTATGGCATGATTCACCAGCTTTTCCAGGAGAATGCTGTGGGAGACAGCATTCAGTGTCAAAGGCCTTACCAAAGTCCAGGTAGAAAACATCCACAGCCTTCCCCTCATCCAAAAGACAGGTCACATGGTCACAGAAAGAGATCAGGTTAGTCAAGCAAGACCTCCCTTTCATAAACCCATGCTGGCTCACCCTGATCCCCTGACTGCCCTCCACTTGCCGTGTCAGTTCACTCAAGATGAGCCTCTCCGTGATCTTTCCTGGTACTGAGGTCAGGCTGACATGCCTGTAGTTCCCTGGATCCTCCTTCCGGTCCTTCTTGTAGATGGGCATCACATTAGCCACCCTCCAATAGTCTGAGACCTCCCCTGTTGATCAGGACTGTTGATAAATGATGGAGAGAGGCTTAGAGAGCTCCCCCACCAGCTCCTTCAGTACTCTTGGGTGAATCCCATCTGGCCCCATAGACTTATGGGTGTCCAGGTGCAGAAGCAGATCATTAACTGCTTCCTCCTGGATTATGGGAGGGTTGTTCTGTTCTCCATCCTTATCTTCCAGCTCAGGAGGCTGAACACCATGGAGGTATTCAAGACAGAGGCAAAGAAGGCACTAAGTATCTCAGCCTTTTCATCATCCTTGCTTGCAATGTTCCCCCCACCGCATCCAGTCAGGGATGGAGATTCTCCCTGGCTTTCTTTTTATTGCTGATGAATTTATAAAAACTTTTTTTGTTTTCCCTTATGTCAGTGGCCAAGTTGAGCTCCAGCTGGACTTTTTCCATCCTAATTTTCTCTCTGTATGACCTAATGAGATCTCTGTGGTCCTCTTGAGTTGCCAAGAGTTTCTTCCTAGAGAATATAAAAAAAAAATGGACCTTTTTAAACTACCAGTTACTCTCTACAAGAGTTCTGGTATTTCACAGTTAATATAATGAAGCTTAAACAACTAAGAAGAGTTTTTTCCTGACCATATGAGGATAAGAAAGAAAAAATCTGTTCCCCTTCCCCAAGAAAAGAAACTTTTTCTCAAATGGGATGGCCTTAAGAAGTACATATTTGGCTTCTTCGATTTCTTTAATTCAGTCTGAGAAACTAAAAATCTGAACTCATAGAAATTGCTTCTATTTTGGGTATCATTATGGGGTTCCACTTGTTAAATTAAAAAAAAATAAAAATAAAAAAAATAAGAACTGTGTGAGTCTGTCTATGTATGGACATGTGCACAAAAGATGCAAAAATGTCTTACTGTATTGGACATCCGTCATTAGAAAGCAGAAATGATGACTGAGAAATGGAAGTTCTGTCAGGTGACAGAAAAATTGGAGAGATAGGCTAATCACTTTAACAAGGCTTAATACTAGAATTACCATTAACAGCATTTATTTAGATTTCAAATTAGTATAGTGATAGAAGCTACTATTGAAATTTCAGACTGTTTGGAATGGAATATTCCTGCTGCCATATTATCAAGGAAGAGGCACTACATAAATGCAACACAGTGATGCATATCTATTTCTTTCTCAGCCCCTCTTCTGCTGTTTCGACTCAGACACACACTTATCTAATTTCATATAACTTAAAATATATTAACCTGTAAGATAATATCTGCAAAGTTGAGACTGAGCTGTATATGATGGAGAAATGTTGCAAGTCCAAATACTTCTATGGCTGCAACTAGCAACATCCAGATGCGGAACAACAGTGCTGGAGTTCTATTAGCATTGAAAGTGCTTCAATGTGAGTTTTCATCTAAGTGGGGCCCTGAAATTTCTGTCTATTTAAGAAACCTACCACCTCCCAGGTGTAGCTTCTGTGTACCTTCCCTTCTTTTTTTCATACACTACAAATGACTTTTGAAATAATGATAGCTGCCTCTGCTCTACTTCTTACATTTAAGAGGGCTTTTTTAAGACTTAGAAGGATAGCACTGTGAAAGAGAAGAATTTCAACAGTTTGGGTAAATGGCAAATTGAGGCAATATCAAGAATGCCCATGAGAATAAAAATGACAGTCTAAGTATATCTTCAAAAAATACACAAGCTGAAGAAAAGATTTCTAATGAAAAATACGGGTTTTTTCTTCATATGACCATTGTCATGATGTAAAATATGTTGTTCAATACATTTGTTCCATCTTGACTCCTGTAAAGGTTAGTGATCACTTAGAGCTATAGGACACCTCTAAGCATCCTATGCCTTCAGGATTTACAATCACATTTGCCACAACTGACAGTTGCCAGCAAGAATAAAAAGTACTGGCTAGAGACTCAAATTTTCTCTGTTGTAGAGTCAAAAATAGAGCACTGTCATTCAAGAGCCTAAACAAATAAGTTCTATTTACCACAGTAAAACAAAAGGATTGTGTAGTTGCGGACGTGTAAAACAAACAAACAAAAGACAACCAACAAAAAAACCCACAACAAAACAAAAAGACATCACCCACAAAAAAAGGCCCAAACCAAAACTACCAAAAACCAAACTGGAAGTAACACCCTAATAAAACAAACCCACCCCAAAGCCCCCACAAACCATGGAAGATGTGGAGTACTTATAGTAATCAATGATGTTTTAAGCAATGATATTAAAGCTAATTCAAGCTAGTCCAGAAAGGCTAAAGGTGGTTTGAAGGAACAAGCAGAAGTTTTGAAAGATGTGCACAAGAGAGCTCGGAGCACAGAAAACTTCAAATTTTGCTTCTCAAAAAAACCCAAAAAACTCACAAACGGTCAATTGGCCAACAATGGAGTCTGCTGTAACTTCAATTTTTTTTATTGAGCTGAACTTGTAAGGTATCTAGTTACCTAAAAACCAGCCAGGCATGACTGCGTTTCAAGAATTGCATAATTGGATGCCTAGTTTGAGAACTAAACAATAATGTACTCTGGCACCTTCAAAACTTCCATTTATTCCTCTTCCGTACCTTTAGATAGTTTCTGCAAATTATGTTCTCTCATTGAATTTAAGATTCAAATCTATTACCAGACCTTTAAATGAAAAGGCAAAATAATTACTGTCTGGTAGAAACAAGAGAATATTGCCAATGGCCTCCCACAAACCAGAAAACTAAAACTGATTGACAAAGCAATGACAAAACCTCCAAAGACCATTTTCTCTTTCAAGCCGTTAATTGAAACTGATAACTAACTTCTGAAGCTGAATTTCAGATGTCTTTCTATCGAGTTACAAAATTTAGTAATGAAAATTTCTTTCAAGAGTAGACTTGGCCTTTAACTTTTGTCTATATTGCTAAACTTAGAAATATAAATAAGCAGAAATCGATATATACAATTAACAGGCCCTGCTTACAGTGTCTTATAAGGGCATTGTGGGTTTTCAGTTATTTATTTTCTTTATGTTCTCTTAATGTAATATATGTTCCACTGACTGCAGGTGAATTTCAGATGAATAAAACTGAAGGACTGGAATAATGATTCAAGTTCTACGTTATCAAATATTGGAAGCTGACCACAAGCAATGCCATTTCCGTATTTGGAATGAACTGCCATTTCCTGGGTCATAAACGATCAGTGACACCTATTATGTAACTTTGGATATATTTTTGTAGGGAGACTAGTTGATGGATTTATAATACGTTAAATATGTATTTAACTTATTTCACCAGGAAGAAAACTTAATTTTCTATGAAATCCTACTTCTTTTGCTCTTTAATGATCATACTCACTGCTAAGCTTAAATAAATTGGAGATACTGCAGTAGCAGATCTATGCATTCGAATATGTGCTGCAAGATCAAATAAAAACTTACCAAAGGAGGAATTTTCATGGTCATTTAAGCATATGATATAATAAGAACAAACACATGCATAGAACTTGCTAATTTTTACTGTTTTGCTGTTGTGAAATTTACACATCGTAGAAGACATGAACTGTAGTTGTTATTGTTAAAAGGTCATCTAATACCACATGATGAGTACTCTCCAACAAGGAGGGTCTGGTTGAAGTGGTGATGGTCAATAGCAGACTTGGCTGCAGTGATCATGAGATGGTGGAGTTCAGGATCCTTTGTGGGAGGAACAGAATACCTAACATGACCACAACCCTGGACTACCTCAGGGCCAACTTTGGCCTCTTCAAACAATTGTTAAGGGAAGTCTCATGGGAAAGGGTACTAGGTGGTAAAGGGGCTCAAGATAGTTGGTCAACATTCAAGGACCACTTCTCCCAAGCTCAGGATCAGAGCATCCCAATGGGTAGGAAATCAAGTAAGGGAGCCAGGAGACCAGCATAGTCAAACAAGGAACTGCTGGGCAAACTCAAGTGGAAAAAGAGAATGGAAAGAGGGGCTGGCCACTTGGGAGGAATATAGGACTGTTGTCAGAGGATGTAGGGAGGCAATTAGGAAAGCTAAGGCCTCCTTGGAACTTAAGCTTGCAAGTGAGGTCAAAGACAATAGAAAGGGCTTCTTCAAATACATTGCAGCTTAAACTAACACAAGAGGCAATATAGGCCCACTGCTGAATGAGTTGGGCGCCCTGGTGACAGAGGATGTAAAGAAGGCAGAGGTACTGAATGCTTTCTTTGCCTCTGTCTTTATTGCTGCAGACTCTCCCCAGGAGCCCCAGATCCCTAAAGCCCCAGGAGGAGTCAGGATAAAGGAGGAGTTTGCTTTGGTAGAAGAGAACTGGGTTAGGGATCAGTTAAGCAATCTGGACATCCATAGATCAATGGGTCCGGATGGAATTCACCTGCAGGTGCTGAGGGAGCTGGCAGAGGTCATTGCTAGGCCACTCTCCATCATCTTTGGAAAGTCATGGGCAACAGGAGAGGTGCCTGAGGACTGGAGGATAGCAAATGGCACAACAGTCTACAAAAAGGGCAAGAAGGAGGGCCCGGGTAACTATAGACCAGTCAGCCTCACCTCCATCCCTGGAAAGGTCATGGAACAAGTTATTCTTGGCACTGTCTCTAGGCATATCAAGGATGAAGGGGTCATTAAGAGCAGTGAACATGGTTTTACCAAGGGGAAGTCATGTTTGACCAACCTTATAGCCTTCTATGAGGAAGTAACTAGGTGGACAGATGATGGTAGAGTGGTAGATGTGGTTTATCTTGATTTCAGTAAAGCATTTGACACTGGCTCCCACAGCATCCTTGTAGATAAGCTAAGGAAGTGTGGTCTTGAAGATCAAGTAGTGAGATGGATCGTGAACTGGTTGAAAGGAAGAAGTCAGAGAGTTGTGGTCAATGGGACAGAATCTAGTTGGGGGTCTGTGACTAGTGGAATCCCTCAGGGTTCAGTACTGGGACCGGTACTGTTCAATATTTTCATCAATGACCTGGATGAGGGAACAGAGTGTACCCTCAGCAAGTTTGCTGATGACACTAAACTGGGAGGAGTGGCTGACACACCAGAAGGCTGTGCTGCCATTCAGCGAGACCTGGACAGGTTGGAGAGTTGGGCAGGGAGAAACATGATGAAATTCAACAAGGGGAAGTGTAGAGTTTTGCATTTGGGGAAGAACAACACGATGCCCCTTGTACCAGTACAGGTTGGGGGCTGACCTGCTGCAGAGCAGTGTAGGAGAAAGGGAGCTGGGGGTCCTGGTGGACAGGAGGATGACCATGAGCCAGCAATGTGCCCTTGTGGCCAAGAAGGCCAATGGCATTCTGGGGTGCATTAGAAAGGGTGTGGTTAATAGGTCAAGAGAGGTTCTCCTCCCCCTCTATTCTGCATTGGTGAGGCCGCATCTGGAATATTGTGTCCAGTTCTGGGCCCCACAGTTCAAGGACAGGGAACTGCTTGAAAAAGTCCAGTGCAGAGCCACAAAGATGATTAAGGGAATGGAACATCTCCCTTATGAGGAAAGGCTGAGGGAGCTGGGCCCTTTAGCTTGGAGAAGAGGAGACTGAGGGGTGACCTCATCAAAGTTTACAAATATGTTAAGGGGGAGTGTCAGGATGATGGAGCCAGGCTTTTTTCAGTAATGTCCAGTGATAGGACAAGGGGCAAAACTTCTTTACTGTGAGAGTGACAGAGCACTGGAACAGGCTGCCCAGAGAGGTTGTGGAGTCTCCTTCACTGGAGACATTCAAAACCCGCCTGGACAAGTTCCTGTGTGATGTACTCTAGGTGACCCTGCCTGGCAGGGGGGTTGGACTAGATGATCTTTCGAGGTCCCTTCCAACCCCTAGGATTCTGTGATTTTCTGTATGAACCATAATTCACTACTTAAATTTCACAAACTATCCCACTAGTGAAAAATACTTCTTTTCATGGAGATTTGCCTAAAATCATTCCTGCTTGGAGAAAGTAGCTTTTGAGGGAGAAATGAGAAAGCAGCTAATGGAGAATTGCCATTTTTTTTTGCTTTTTAGAAGTTCATTCTTTGGGGAGCTGAATATGTATCATTCTTTCACTTCTACTTGTACACTTACCTGGAGAAAACACGTGTCACAGGAAATGTTAACTGAATCTTAATCTTTCACTGAAATCAGTAATTTCTCATGCTTTCTTGGAACCATTAAAAAAATCCATGTAGAGAAAAAAAGAATTTAAGAAGGATGGTATAGTTCAAAAGAATCACAGAATCACAGATTTTAGGGCTGGAAGGGACCTCTGAAGATCATTGAGTCCAACCTCCCTGCCAGAGCAGGACTGGGACAAAAAAAAACCCCAAAAACCCACACACACACCCACCCAAAAAACAACAAAAACAAACAAAAAAAAGCCAAAACCGAAAAAAAAAAAAAAAAGCCAAAACCGAAAAAAAAAAAAAAAAAGCCAAAACCGAAAAAAAAAAAAAAAAAGCCAAAACCGAAAAAAAAAAAAAAAAAGCCAAAACCGAAAAAAAAAAAAAAGCCAAAACCGAAAAAAAAAAAAAAGCCAAAACCGAAAAAAAAAAAAAAAGCCAAAACCGAAAAAAAAAAAAAAGCCAAAACCGAAAAAAAAAAAAAAAGCCAAAACCGAAAAAAAAAAAAAAAGCCAAAACCGAAAAAAAAAAAAAAGCCAAAACCGAAAAAAAAAAAAAGAGCCAAAACCGAAAAAAAAAAAAAAGAGCCAAAACCGAAAAAAAAAAAAAAGAGCCAAAACCGAAAAAAAAAAAAAAGAGCCAAAACCGAAAAAAAAAAAAAGAGCCAAAACCGAAAAAAAAAAAAAAGAGCCAAAACCGAAAAAAAAAAAAAAGAGCCAAAACCGAAAAAAAAAAAAAAAGAGCCAAAACCGAAAAAAAAAAAAAAAAGAGCCAAAACCGAAAAAAAAAAAAAGCCAAAACCAAAAACCAACACCACCACACACACCACAGAAACAAGGGCAGATCACAAACTAGGGCAAATCACTCAGAAAGGCCTCCAGATGGGTTTTGAAAGTCCCCAAAGAAGGAGACTCCACAACCTCTCTAGGGAGCCTGTGCCAGTGCTCTGTAACCCTCACAGTAAAGAAGTTCTTCCTCATGTTGAGATGAAACTTCCTGTGTTTGAGTTTGAGTCCATTGCCCCATATCCTATCACAGGGTACAAGTGAAAAGAGGCCGTCTCTGCCTTCTTGACACCCAGCCCTCATGTATTTATAGATGTTAATTAGAACCCCTCTCAGTTTTCTCTTCTCTAGACTCAACAGCCCCAGGTCTCTCAGCCTTTCCTCATAAGGCAGGTCTTCCAGTCTCTTTATCATCCTCATAGCCCTTTGTTGGACTCTCTCAAGTCAATCCCTGTCCCTCTTGAACTGGGGAATGGGACACAATATTCCAAGTGGGGTCTCACCAGTGTCGAGTAGAGGGGGAGGAGAACCTCCTGCGATCTGCTGGAGACACTCCTTTTGATGCACCACAAGATACCATTTGCCTTCTTGGCCACAAGGGCACACTGCTGTCCCATGGAGAACTTGTTGTCTACCAGGACTCCAAGGTCCTTCTCCATGGAGCTGCTCTCTAGCAGATCACCTCCCAACCTGTACTGGTGCATTTTGTTGTTTCTTCCCAGGTGCAGGACTCCGCATTTGGTGTTATTGAACCTCATTAAATTTCTCTTTGCCCAGCTTTCCAGCTTGTCCAAATCTTGCTGGATGGCTGCACAGCCTTCAGGTGAATCAGCCAGTCCTCCCAGCTTCGTGTCATCAGCACACTTACTGAGAGGACACTCTGTCTCAAGATCAAGGTCACTGATAAAGATATTGAACAGGACTAGACCCAGCACTGATCCCTGAGGGAGTCTGCTAGTTACAGGTCTCCAGCTGGACTCTGCACCATTGATCACCACTCTTTGAGCTCTATTGTGTAGCCAGTTCTTAATCCATCTAACAGTCCATTCTTTTATCCCACATATCCTGAGCTTGCTCACAAGGATGTTAAGGGAGATTGTATCAAAAGCCTTGCTAAGGTAAAGGTAGACTACATCCACTGGTCTCCCTTCATCTATCCATTTAGTGACAACATCATAGAAGGCTATCAGATTAGTGAAGCATGACTTCCTCTTGGTAAATCCATGCTGACTACTCCTGATAACCTTCTGCTCTTCCATGTGCTTAGAGATGACCTCCAAGGTGAGCCGCTCCATCATTTTTCCAGGAATGGAGGTGAGGCTGACTGGTCCATAATTACTTGGATCTTCCTTCTTGCCCTTTTTGAAGACTGGGGTGACATTTGCTTTCCTCCAGTCCTCAGGCACCTCTCCTGTTTGGCATGATTTTTTGAAAATGATGGAGAGTGGTAGGGTGATAACATCAGCCAGCTCTCTCAACACTCTTGGGTGCATCCCATCAGGGCCCATGGACTTGTGCACATTCAATTTACATAACTCATCTCTGACCCACTCTACATTGACTAGTGGAAAGTCATCCTTCCTCCAGGCTTCTTCTCCTATATCCAGGGTCTGAAATTCACAAGGGTTGGTCTTCGTAAAGACTGAAGCAAAGAAGGAATTCAGCAACTCTGCCTTCTCTGCATCCTCTGTTACCAGGACTCCCTCATCACTCAGCAGTGGGCCCACATTTCCCCTATTCTTCCTTTTACTGCTGATATATTTGAAGAAACTCTTTTTGTTCTCTTTTACTTCGACAGTTTAAGTTCTAAGAGGGGCTTTGGCCTTTTTTGTTGCCTTCCTACATATCCTGAAAACGTCCCTATAGTTCTCCCAAGTGACAAGTCCCTTCTTCCATGAACTGTAAGTTTCTTTCTTCCACGAGAATTCCTTCAGAAGATCCTTGTTTATCCATGCAGGTTGTTTACCACCTTTGCCCGCTTTTTTACTCAAAGGAATGCACCTATCTTGGGCTTGAAGGAAGTGGTATTTAAAAATTGACCAGCTTTCCTGGGCTCCCCTTCCTTCCAGAGTCCTAGCTCATGGGATTCACTCAAGTAGATCTTTAAAGAGCACAAAGTTAGCCCTACAGAAGTCCAGGGGTGTAATCCTACTTATTGCCCTGCTTCTTCCTTGTAAGATACTAAAGTCCACCATATCATGGTCACTATCAACAAGGCTATTTCCAACCTTAATATCCCCAACCAGACATTCTTTATTTGTTAATACAAGGTCGAGCAGTGCACCTTTCCTCGTTGGTTCCTCCACTACATGCATTAGAAAATGATCATCAATGCACTGCAAGAACCTTTTGGACTAAGCCTGCCTTGCTGTGTAGGTTTCCCAGCAAATATCAGGGTGAAAGAAGAAAAAGAAAAAGAAAAAGAAAAAGAAAAAGAAAAAGAAAAAGAAAAAGAAAAAGAAAAAGAAAAAGAAAGAAGATGTATAGCAGAAGTTAAGTACTAGACTCATGAATTGTTCCTTTTTACAATAAATAGATGTGTAAATTAAATATGATTTTTCATTAGCTTCTTGGATTATGGACTTCTCTAGACTTGTATTGGCCTGAGCTGATTTTATTTAATTTTGACCGTGACACCAGTCATCTGGTGGTGAGGTGACTTTTTCCTACATGTTAGCTTTAGTTGAATTTGCAATCATAATGTCTATAGTTAGTCAACTCATAACAAGTAGGAATTCTGTTAATGACTCTAGGGATAATAAAGAAAATAATAAAAAACCCCAAAACAAAACAAACCACCACAACAACAAAAAACCACACACTCAAAAATTGAACAAACAAAAAAGCCCAAACAAAAACCCACAAAGAAAAAATAATCAGCTGCTTCAGAGTAAGCTCCAAATAGACTCAACACTGAGGAAGACAACACCACCACATACATCATACTTCTGCTGGCAAAGACTTTGGGATGCTGACTAACCTTTTTCTTCCACTAGTATTAAGAACTATGGAAGTTGTCGACCTTCATAACAAATGTTTGTTCCATTTTGACTAAACTGGTAAACATAATTGGAATAATAATAAATTGACTCCACATACAGGGTGTTTCCTTTTTGCCCTTAACAAAATTTTCAGTGTAAAAGGACACAGTTTAATGTTAGTCCTCCTCTAATTTTTCTAACAGGTGACATTTAAAGAATTGAAGGACAGAACTAGGGAATGAAGGACAGAATTATTTTCTGCTTTGAGGACAGATAAGCCAAAACACAGTTTGACATTCAAGTCTATCCTAGAATTAAAATTTTTAAAAGTATATTATTACTGCAGTTCTTGATAAAAATCCATGGTATTCTATATGATTGTAGGAAAATACTTCTCATTTAAAAACAAAATTAAAAAAACCCACCCAACCTGGAAGAAAAAAGTATCAAAGGTCTCAAATATATTTATTCTCAAGGTTTTTGCCATTTAAAAGAAATCTTATTTAACCCTGGCAATTTCCTAAAACTGAGACTGCTTGTTCCCTGGTGACCAGGATGACCATAATCCCAAAAACAATTGGCAGGGCTGAGCTACTCTGGTTCATTGCCAAAGCAACAGGCATGAGAAAAGAGCCACAGATTAAACATTTTAAATGCATTAAGTTCAGGAGCCAGTGAGAATTAAGGATGAAGGCTTGAGCCTTCATGGAAGAGAAACAGGACATGCACATTTTCAAAGCTCTTTAAATTTCTTTGCCTTCTATACAGTCGATACTTATATGTGACACATATGGCTAATTTATTTTCTGTGCTGAAAAGGTTTCTGCTGAACCTCAAAACATTTTTCAGCTATATTCCCTCAAATCTATCCAGAAATTTAAAAATCTACCATGCTTCATCCTCTTAGGTCTGCCCTATTTTCTCTATTGTGACTGACAGAAGGTTAAAACCTTTTGAGTACCTTAAAGAAATATCTTAGAATATTGGACTGACTACTTCTCATTTCCAAGTTAGAGATGATTATTTTTAATCCCCAAACCATGCAGACTGGAAGCTTAATGACTTCCTGCTATTTCTAAGGGTAAGATTCCTTCTTTCTCTTCCTCTGTATGCAGTGAAAACTTGCAGACAGCTGGAAGTCAGCAATTTAGCCTTGTCCTCAACTGGAACACAAGTATAGCAATCTTAATGTGATCACAGATGCCTAAAGTAGCATAATGCTTTAGTTACTGGATGTAGGTGCAACCAAACGACGGTTCAGATCAAGTATTACAGAACAAGTCCTTCAGCATTACAATACATGCATTACAGAATCTTCAGATAATCTCAATACCACATTTTAACGATAACTTATTCTTGTTAGAGCAATTGAAGGATCCAAAGAGAAATTATTTCACTTCCAAAACCTTCAAATCACTACAATGTGGACAAATTCTATTGTTTCATGTACTTGGCCACCCACCCATGTGCCAGGTGGGCACAATATGAATTCTGACTTCTGTAGTTATTGAAAAGTTAGGGATATTTAGTTGCAGGGGGTGACTGTTTAAAAAGAAAAAACACACCACCAAAAAAACCCCAAACCACATAGAATTTCAGTATGCATTACTAAGTGATAAAATTACATAGACTGAGCTGCAGCTTTAATGTAAGACTACTGCAAGTTTTACTACACCACAAATATCACAGAATCATAGAATGAATTGAGTTGGAAGGGACCTTAAAGATCCTCTAGTTCCAACACCCCTGCCATGGGCAGGGACACCTCCAACCAGACCAGGTTGCTCAGAGCCCCATCCAACCTGGCCTTGAACACTTTCAGGGATGGGGCAGACCTGGGCAACCTGTTCCAGTGTCTCACCACCCTCATAGTGCAATATCTCTTCCTAATGTTTAGCCTAAATCTACCCTCTTCCAGTTTAAAGTCATTACCCCAAATACCAAAAGTACCTATTTAAAATGAAAAGCTGCACCTGCCACTGACTTTTCATAAAATAAAGCTTAGCAACAGTTTCTAACTTTTCCAGAAATGCATAGTGGCTTAGGCACTTGAAATTTCAGTCTTATTAAAAGTATACATGTATTTTATAAAGAAGTGTAGCTACCTAATTTCAACATTGTATATATTCTTAATTAATTCCTGACCAAGAAAAGTTTGCCTATCTTTTTAAGACTAGAAAGTTAGAGGGAAACAAAAAAAAAACAAACCAACCCAAACAAAACACAACATCAACAAAAAAACTAAGCAATGCTTCATGTTACTCCTTAAAATAACACTGCTATTGAAGAAAAATTTGTTTCAACCCAAAGCACCAAAGTACCAGGCACTATATTGAGATACACCATGAAATACACTTGGATGAACCCCAAGAACCACCAGAAAAGCAATTGTTTAAGAGTTCATCTGTCTTTCTGATATAGTATGGATTCAGTCTCCCCCAAATCAAAACATCTTGGCAACTCCAGCAATAAACCAGGAGTCCGACTTTCAATCCCTCAATGAATAAGTAGTAATGTAAAATTTTACCTTATTGTCCTGTCTTGACTTAGAGGCCAGAGAAAGGCACGAAAAGCACAGTATATATTTAAAATGGTGCTGCATGACCATTATTATTCTAAAAACATTAAATCTATTCATAAAGCTTTTTCTCTTTAAGACAATATTCAATACCATGATATACACAAAGAGTGCCAGGATATGCTATGGTAATATCAGTTCATTCATACCCTTACTGGAAGAATGCTAAAGCTCAAAATGTTCCAATGCTTTTGGAGGAAAAACAAGCAAACAGAAAAAAAAAAAAATAGTTTATTACTCTATATATATTTTGCAGAAGTTTCATTTATTAGAACCAGCCTACAAATCAGTCTTAACTACTGTACAATTAGAAATAATTCCTTAAACCTCAACAGCGATGTGATGATATCCTATAACTCCTAAACCATATGGTGCAACACCCTAAGATATTTTCCACAAAATGTGATTATACAGTTCATTTTGAAGGTAGCAAGTGCATATGTAAAGGTACATCACCTTATAAACACTCAGCTGTTTAGATTTGATGAATTTCTTTAATATTAAAATGAATGGTGATATGAAGAAACCTAATTCCATGCCACAGCACAAGAATTTTTATTAAAGGCCATTCTAAATATGGATACTCTTTGCAGATGTCTAAGTTCACAGCCAACTTGTAGCATCAAATTCAACTATTTTGGGGATGAGAAGTCAGATTATAGAACAAGGGGGGAAAGAAGTAGTACTTTGAGAAAAATCAGGATGAAAAGACTGTTTTATTCTACTATTTCAGATATCATTACAACAATGATGGAATCTGTTACTAGTCAACTTTAAAGAAGTAATAAATACTTAACAATAAGTACTTATTTCCTCATCATGAGCTATGTCATTTTTGCTCAGATATTAACCTAATAATTATTTGATTTACCTTAACAAAATTTTCAAATATGGCAGCTGTCTTTTTTTTTTTTCTTTCAACATAGCAAGCAGCAAAATAAAATAAAAAACTGGTCAGTTTGACAGCTGCAGACTGAAATATACTACTGCATAAACGAAGAATAAAAGCGGACAACTAGCATCTAAAAATTTTTAAATATTAATTTCCTTTCATTGCTCTTATATAACAACTAGCAATTTATCATTAAATTCCAAATTATCAGCCTAGAAACTTCTTGATGGATCAAAGAAAAATGGAAGTCTATTTCCACATACACCTCACACCGAATAAAAAAAGATAGGCACATTCAAACATTTTAAACATTTTATGTTTTCCGTAACGGCAGTAACTATCTTGTGTCCCTTGCTCTTTCTATTTAGTGGTTATAGACCACAGTTTCTGTGGGTGATTAAGCCTAAGATGACTTCAGCAAAGGTTAATTCTTTAGTTCTCACCCAGGAGGATTATTTGCGAAGTATTTCAGCTATACACACAAAAAACCACAAACAACCAAAACAAACCAAACTTAAAAAAACAACATACACATATGCAAGCATCAAGAAAAGGTCTGAGATGAGACAAAGGACTTTGCCACGAAGACACAAGCTTCCTTTTTAGATTGCTTTTCTTTTTTTCCTCTACCAAACTCATTTTAACTTTCCCATATTTGGTTCTCAAGCTGTAAGTTCTTTACAATTGCGTTTAAACCAATAAAGAACTCATCACAAACCAGTACATTTTCTAAATAGATGTATCAAAATAATTACACTACATAAAGACTGTTAAATAAAGGTCTACTTTTAAAAACAAAAATTAAAAAAAATATTGGCTGTATTTGATTTTTATAACAGATGAAAAAATAACACATATAAACAAATAAATGTAAAAGCTTTTCAATCAGCAAAACATGATTTGCTACAAGTTCTCACCTGCTAATTAGCTCTGATAAAAGTGTTTAGACACAATGACTTTTTTTTGGGGGGGGGGGGTGGGAGAAATCAATAAAATAAATAGATTTGTGACCACTGTCATTTCAAGCTATAGCAACTAAAACAGTGGTATTGTTTAACCAAAAAACAAAAACAAACCACAAAAAACCCAACCTAAGTGTTTTCCACACAAAAAACCATAACCGTTGGCTTAAAAATCTCTCCCAATGAGAAAGAAACCTTTCATATAAGACTTAATCCAGGAAAAGCACTTTACACCATCCAGAGATGCTGAAGCTTCCTTTAGTCAGAGGAATTTTTGAAAATACAGCATTAGCTCTAATTCCCTATTCAAAAGGACACACAGAATCACCCTGGAGTACTCCTGAAATTTTAGATAGACATGTAAACGTTGAACATTTAAGATAATATTTATTTGTAAGAAAAAACCCGACACTCAGCTTTGGATATCTAAATAATTACATTTTTCTGTACAAATTCAGTAATACATAGACCTTTTCTTAAATAACATGGAATTGCCTGTGTAACTTCAAATGTAAACCTTGTTCTGACAACTATGAGATGAAAGAAAAAAAAGTCTTGTAGGTACATTCTTAAAAACGTATTTTGATAAGATAGGTTGATACTGTGTTTATTGTTCTGAAAATGTTTCCTTTTTTTCTCTGAGGAAAGTGGGCAATTCAGCAAACAGCATTTCTTTGAAACAGAATACAAAAATATGCTTGAAGAAAACATTATGCAAACTTTTGCACAACCTAATCCATATTTTATAACTGCAGAAATAAGCAGAATATATGTAAAACAGTTTTCAGTGTTGACTTTACCCATCAAAGTACCTGCATTGTTCTGTTTAAGTGAAGTAACGTAGGCATTAATACATTTATGTTAACAGAGCTTTTGGCAACTGACTTGCATTTTGAAGACACTTATGCATGTGATATTTATTAGTTCAAGATCCACATAGTGTTTACATCAAATTACATACAAGATACCACGGTTCAGCTTTAAAATATTTCATCTATATCTACAGGGGTTTTTGAAGTAATAAATACTCATCTTACTCAACTATCTTGGATGAACTCCAGTTCTGCTTGTTTCTCTGTTGCTAGCTATGACATACTGCCACCAGGTGGAGATAGTTTAATAAGAAGCTACCTATTTATAGAGACAGTGGGAAGAACTTCATAATTTAAAATTATTACTGAAAATTAAACAATCAATGAAAACAGAACCTGAATTTAACTATTTAAGTCTGGCATATACTTTGTAACTATTGCCAACATTAACATAAATGGAAGCCAAAACTGGATAAAAAATAGTCTGAAAATATTCTCTGATGTAATATTAAAAATTCAGAACATACATAAATTCTTTATAAGACTCCTCAGCAGTCACCAAAGTGGAGAATCAGTTCAAATGTAATCCTGCAGCGTTATACTATTTCACCTAGAGGAGGGTGTGTGTATGTGTGACTGCTTAACAGAAACAAAAGAGAAAGTAATTTGCAGCAACCGGTGCATGAGACCAGTTAGTCAGAACTGCTGCTTCTCTAATACATCCAAAAGAAAACCAAACAAGTGTATCTTTTAAGACACAGCAACAAAAAAAACCCAATTGTCAGAGACATTACATGGCTGCTCTCTTCACAGAGAGAGATTCCAATGCTACATGGGAACAGTACAAGGTTTTTCTCAAGGTCTGTTGTGCCACTTGCACTGCCCAGCTTCACAATGCAGTATGTACTTCGAGGGGAATATAAAAAGCTTTAAAAAACAAACAAAAGCAAATACAACATTTGAATGATGTAGTAGAGTCACCCTGCTGTTTTTGTGATCTACATTAGCAATGCAATCCACTCACATGCACCTCCCTGCTTTAGATAACAGGAAAGGAAGAGCAAGCATTTCTTTCATCATTAAGGCTTTACTGGGTGCAGGTAATGAAGACCAGGAGGAAAAGGCAAAGGAGGCTGAGAAACAAGGAACACACCACATCAGCATTTGGACCTCTGGAGATTTCCAGCCAAAGGTACTGCAGCACCTAGAACACACTTGTCTTTGCAAACTTCTTCCTTTTCCAAATGCAGACACCAGTATAAAAAAAAAATATCAGGAGGACTATAAGGAGTTAGGCTGGTGAAGAAGTTCTCAAGTGGCTCCATGCCAAAACAAAACAAAAAATGTCAAACCTCCAACTAAGCTTTACTAGAAATTGTAGAGCAAAGCAAAGGTGGAGACAGTTTTTCATGTGAAAAATGGTCATTAATTTTACATGTCTAGCTGTGGACTTACATAATTTTTCAGATATTTCAAATTGCACAAAACCTAAAATAAGGCGTCAGTCCTTTCTTCATATTTAGGATGTAACTCCCTACTTTTCATTACATGTTTGTTTTGGTTTAGTACTTTGGGACTTAAAAAAAATAAAAAAAATGTCATTTTCATACATAATGGCTCTTGACAGCACCCGCTTTACATTCTTTTATATTAATATTTTAATGATATATATTTAAGAGTGTTCTTTTTGCCTTAATTTGTAATACAGAATTTCCACTCTGGGCAGAGAGCACAATATAAAATATATCAATCTCGTGAGAGAAAAGAAGTCTTTTAAATTACATTTGGTCACCTTTTCTAAAATATAGAACTATGACATTGCAAATGGAGAATTAAAAAAAAATGAATTAACTTCAAATATTTATTTACACTGCATTCCTTAGACACAAGTTTTAATATATCAAAAAGTGAAGAATAAAATATCAGAGTTAAGACTATGTGCTACAGAAGTGTTTTTCAAAGCAGCACATTATTTCTAAATTAGAAGTCTCTTGCTGAATTAAATTTAGCCTAGCATCGTTAGAGAATTCAGGTGGAATCCTTTGGTTAGTATTTTGCAAAAAAATAAACATTCAGATCTAACAAGGAAACACTGATGAGATCTGTCAACCAAAGACATGATGCCATTTAATGATTTAATGTGAGCCTGAAAAAGCATCTGAACATGACCCAGAACTAGAAACCAGGTGTTTCCATAAACTTGAGAACACTCATTTTGTATTAAATACTTGAATAATAGGTATACAAGGTCGCAATGTGAAGAGTAGTTACATGGAAGCAGTGACAGATTAGCATAAACTTGAAAAAGTTCATCTATGTTACAAACTGTCATGTGTTTTCTTACAACTTCTTATGCATTTCCCTATCACACTCACATAAATTCTGTAAACTGGAGAGCACCTACTCTGAGGTTAAAGCATCAGCTATTTATTCCAGTTCTGCCACCTATAATAATTTGCCAGATTCAAGGTGCTTTACATTTCATAATTGTCTTACGACTAGTGAATAGAATCTGCAATTCTGAATATTTCTCTTTGAGGATAGTACAGTGATTCTCCAGCACCTTATCACTAATTGTTTAGAAACACAGACAAAAGTCCCAAATGAAATCCTTGCTCTTCAAGGTAAGTCACTTTTTCAGATCATCTCTGCAAAGAATACAAATACTGATAATTTGATTTCATATTTTCAGTGGCAGCTTAGTGAAGCTTACTTTGCTATGACTTCTTGAAACACCAGATTCTTCTTTAAAGATCCCCAAAACAGTTTTTGTCAGTTCCACAGAAAATTCATGCTTTTGTGTTTCTAATGGTCATAATTTCTATTATTTCCATTGTTTAAGAAGTGCTAGTTATTTTCTAAGTCAAAGCATTTACAAAGCATTTATTTCAGTGTATATAAGTAGACTCTACAAGCGTACCCTCAAGGTAGTAGCGAAATGCAATCTACTTTAAATCTCAGATTTTTTTACTTAATTAATCATTGCTAATGAGAACATGACAGGAATGAAAACAAAGTTAATTCTCATTGCTTGTTCAACCATAGGACAGATTTTACACATCTGAAAGTTCTAGAAACAATTTCCTGAAAAAATATGCCATTTACTATGGATTATTTAAATTAGCTGTTATTACATAATTAAGTAGTTAATTTCAATGTACTTCTTTAGTAAATACAAACTTAAAGGAGAAATTTCAGGGTTTAATTGAAAAAATAACTCAGTCAAGAATGCAGGAGAATAGCACTCTTTGGGTAAAAGATTCTGGTGTCCTTTTATAGGTGCAGCATTACAATATCCCCCTCAAATGTCTTTACGTCCTTCTTAAAATCACTTAGTTTTACTCAACCATTATTTTAAAGTCTGTTCCATATTTTTTCTTGTTCTTATGAACGGAAGTAATATTTACATTTTCAGACTAAAATTGTTCAGTCGGTTCAAAACCATTTGTTCCTGCACCAAGCACATACTAAAGAATAATTTTCCTTCCACTTCAGGAATTTTTAGAGACTCCAAGCACCCCTTCTCCACTTCAAAGCAAACAAGCCCACTTTCTCTCATGTCCTGATGCATTCTTTCTTATCTTGCATGAACACTTACTCTTGAAAATTTATTATCAGAATGTATACAATATTAAAACAACAGAATTCATTGGAATCTGGGACAATAGCATAACTATAGCATAACAATAATACATAAATAAAATATTTTATATTTTCAAGCCATAGAAGATTATATATAATTTACATATATATATTCAGCCTTGCACAGTATCTGTGTTAGAGCAGCAAGCCTGTACAGGCTAGACATCTTCTACCTTTTAAACAAAGGTACAGCATCTGTCATTGAATCTTCAATTTCATTCAAGATTGTGGAATGGAAATTACCTGCTCATTCATCTTCTGCACTTGCAATGCAGGAGTCTTCCTATTATTACCCCCATCATTCAGTCTCTCTTTTCCCTTTTTAATACCTCCTTCCCATCTTTACAAACACTTGGCATTACAATAACTAACTTCCAAGATCCTGGATTCAAGAGTGCATGAGATACCTCAGAACATGTTCCACGGTCACCATCATGCTCAAGAAGACTTAGAAAAAGTAGCAATAGGAAATTATTACAAAGATGGTTGAGATTTCAGAAAGAACTGAACTGTTATGCATTTACACTGTACACTCAAGTGTATACCTTGAGTCAAATATGGTTTGTATATCAGACAGGAATTACTAGATTTCTTGATTTCTGTATCTCAAATTGTTGTCTCCTAAGGCTCACAGGTCTTCCACCATAAGATGGAGATGACAGAAGGAGAGGAGAAAAAAAGTGCCCCTTCTGCACTCATGTATTCTACCACCATGTGGACTGAGTAAGCTGAAAGTAAACAAGCAACTCTTGCCCATGTCTCACAACCACTATTCTACAGATATGAAGAACTATGCATTACAAATATAAAACATTCTGACTCATGTATAGGAGAAACCACTGTCTGAAGTCCCTTTTTAAATGAAACAGTACTCCTGTGCAAGAAGTGCATGAAGGGAATGAGGGTGGAGGCAACACAAAGCAGGAGGAATGAGTGCTGAAGGACTGAGACTGTATATTCATAATCTGTACTTTAGGTGTAAATACGGCTTTCTGCATAGGCTGCACCACTGTCAATGAGTTGAAAGGTAATTTTATTCCACAAATCTATACAGAAAGTCTATCATTTCTAACTATGCAAAAACTATTTTCCCCCCTCTCCTTCACTTTCTTAAAATGCATAACTTCTATGAAGCTAAGCAAACAACAGATTTTTCCACAAGCTTCCTTACATTTAAGAATTCACCCAGCAGTATAGTTCACTGTCAATCACTAAAGTTCCTCTTCTAACTCAAAGCACACATTCAGTATGATCCTGATTTGTGTTTCTCAAAGGGTTGTTTTTGGAGGGTTTTTTGTTTGTTTGTTTTTCATATAACAATAAAAATTTTCTCTTTGTTAGATTACTGACATTTTATTGCATAGCTTTCTCTGTCTTTGCCTAATAGGACATTTAAACCTTTCACTTACTGCAATCTGAAAATAACCAGGCTCAAATGACCTAGTCAACAAAAAAAATCTGCATCTCTGCAGAGTTCAAGCACCTGTCATCATTGTAAGAAATCAACTGAATCTGGTCTCTCATGCGAAGTATTGAATATGACACCTGTTGCAATAACCTCTTTTGTCTTCCTTTACTACCAGTAATTTTTACTACCAGTAATTTTATGTTAAGATCAACAAGACAGATTATACAAAAGCACACCTTTTAAAATAAAATTATAGAAAAAGTCTTACATATACTAAAATTGCAGTTTGAATTACAATTCTTCTGTGCTAGGATAGTTGATCTGCAATTCAGAAGAAAAAAAGAGGCTGACATGAAACTTAAAGAACTAATTAAATACACCAGTTTTAATATGTTTGCAGCAAACTCTTCACATTTTACTTGGAGAGGAAAATTTGCCAAAAATAATATAGGCAAAATATTAACATAATTTTTTGTGATCTGGTGCAAACAGTCTGGAAACAAAAAATATATTAATAATTTGAAAATGTATGTTTGTAAGGAGAAATAGTATCATTAACTCATCCCTTTTAACTGTGATTTTGCACTTTGCTCTTGATAATTGTCAAACTCTTGGGTTCTCTGAATAAGTTAAGACAGTTTTCTTTCTTGTGATTTTTTTTTTTTTCCTAACTAGTATCTCCGGTATCATTCTAACACTTTGAGAGAGATTTCTTGTAGGGTTGATGGGTTGTTTTGGTTGTTGGTTTGGGGGGGGATATCATTTTACTTTTCACATGAGTGAAACTCAAGCTTAAATAATGTATTATATAACCCTTTATGGAAAATCACCTAACTGACTATAATTTGATCAGATAACTTAATTATACACTGATCTAGCATGTTTTGATGAATCAGCTATGCATTTTTGCCTACCTGAAAATCTGTCTCAGAACTGATTTTTTTTCTCTCCCTAAGTAGTTTTAACAGGCTGACTATTTTAGATACAAAATGTGCAGTACTTCCCTTTCATTTTAGCTGTTCCTGCCTTTTACCTGACTGTTAACTAGTCGAGAAACAATGAACTGATTTTGTTACAGATGACACATTCAGAAGTTAATCGCTGACATAGATTTGGCAGCTACCCCAGTACAGGAAAAAAAGAATGTATGGATTAAAGCTACTTTGCATTCTGGTCAGAAACACACACTAGCAACACAACAACGAACTTTGCACTCAAAAAGATCCCTCTTTAGAAGGCTGCATTAAAGACTGGAAACTAAATAAAACATCTCCTTTACCGAAGTGAAAGACTCGCTCTGTAAAACCAACAATCAAGATCAGAAAAATCAAGGCATATATTACATGCAACAAATTGTAACTTCTAATAAAATTGTAACTGTTCTTGTCAAGCAACCTATTTAAACACAAGGAAAAAAAAAAACAAACAACCCTGCTTCATTAAATAACAAAAAATGATACTTTTTATTAAGATACCCAAATGATTTTCAAGCAATATTTAAATGCCATGCAAGCCTGAAAGCATTTATCATTTTCATGTCTTCCAAAAATATATTGAACCTCATTGGAGAGGATGCTAATTAAAAAACAGAAAAAATAAAAAATATATAGTAAAAATCCAACCTCATAAAAAATCTACAAGTATTCTTAAAAAAAAAAAAAGCTAATGTGCTTGTACTAAGTTGCAGTACCTTTCTATATAGAGTTACTTTTCTTCATCTGAGCAGTCCCTACAGGAAGGAAGGAAGATGTTCTGCTTTTTGTGCTGTATAAGCCAGGAGAGGAGCTGTGCATCTCAGACCATGAATGGATTTCTGCAGAGCCAGTACACAGCCACCAGTCTGTGCCTCTCATGCCATGACCACAGCTGCAAGCAGGGAAGCTTCCCAAAACGTTTCTTTCACTACCTAAGCAAGACTACACTAAACAAAATCCAAGCACTAAAGAAGTGAAATGGAAGTGATACTATTGACTTCAAAGAACCAACTATATATATCTCCATTTGGAAGGCACATCATTTCTGCAAGTCATTTGGTGAAGACATATAGGTATTAATATTCATAGATACTCAGGAGGTGTATGAATTTATGAAATATGATTGTTTTTAAATATGTAATTTCAACAGCCCTTACATTATAGGTTTAAAGATTCTGCTGAAATGTTGAGTTTCAAGCTCTCTACATTGACAATGCTTGAAACACAAAGAAATTCTGCTGTGTATAACTGGATTTATTTGAATACAAGTCACCTGAGTTACCTGTACAGAAGCACAGCTGCATTCTCCATACCTCTCTCTTTAAAATTCCCTTGCTGTTCTTCCATTATTCTTTTCTAAGACTTTGAGCTCTGACTTTAAATAAATTATGCTGCTGTTTATACAGCTAATCCAATTTGCAGCATTAGATAACCTTTTCTATGTACAAACAATGCAGGGAACATACACATTTTGCCCCTCTAATTACTCTGTTCTCTCATTTGTGTTAGGGGATGAGGGAATATGTGTTCTTATCAGTATTTCAGAGCCCTCCTCACTTTTACTGTGTGGATTAAGAATCTACACAGGTTGTGCCAGCATTTGCACCCTGCAAAATGCTTGCTCAAGACGCTTGCATAATTAAAATCATTGCTTATTTTTAAAATGTTAACAGATTATGGAAGAAAAAAGTTTGGTGAGGTTCTGAGCCTATCAATACTGACAGCAACTTTCTCACCCAATGTTCATCTACTTAAAGTGTTGTCAGTCCAACATTCACAACCAGCCTTGAACATCCAAAACAACGTGTTTGGCCATGGAAAGACAACAATTTGGTTATTTACTTTCATTCTTCAAAAAGATAAATTGTGAAAGCTGTTATTTCAAAACTATAAAAAAGTAATTTCTGATGTAGTGTCAGAATAGTGAGTGGAGAATATAAAACACATCTAAATAGAGAATTTACAGAAACTGTATGGTGGGTTTTGGTTTTGTGTTGGCATTTTTTTTTTCCCCCCCTTAATCTAGTTTCCCACCCAAGAAGCACATTTCTATTTGGTTTCCTTGTCTTCTTAAAATGAAGAACCAAGCATTCCACTTGCTAAGCTGCAGATTTAAGTAAGGATTTCTGGAGTTACTCCTTAAGATCCTAAAGGAATGCCAAATCATCAAACGCATCCAACACTGTAGCCTCAGATAAAGCCCATTTAAGATAGAGTTGCTGGAATTGGCATGCACAACCATAAAGAACAACAGTGAAATCAATTTAAAAATCACTGCATACTTTCATACCAGTTTTGACTCCTTATCTTAACATAAAATAAAGCAGGGTGACTGTTAAAGCACTTGAATGAAATCAGGACAGCTGGTTTAATTCTGGATTCAATATGGACTGTCTGACCTTGATCAAGTCTCTTCATGTTTCTTTTTAAATCACTAAAATGGGGAATCTCAGTACAATTAAGGAAAAACACACACCCACAGGGGTATGGCTCATTTTGTAAAGAAATACTTCACATTCACATGCTAGCTTTAATACAAAAAAGAAAAACCAAGGCAATAAAATTCAAGTATTTCTGTTTCACAGACTATGACAGAATTAAAATGTAATCAAACACACTGAGTAATGATTACTGTCTAAGGTGCAACATTAGCATCTCCCTTTTCTTTCTTGTGCCTGAATTAGTTGATTCAGAGTACATACATTGGGCCATATCAACAGGTAAAATTCCTGAGGCACAAATAAAGTTTTCTACTAAGTCAAAAAACTTCACAATGGGAGAACCCAGGTTTCCTGCCTGGTGGCAATGGTCTGACAAGAAAACTACAGTCTCTGATGCTTCATGAAATAATTCATCTCTGTTTAAATGGACATGTATTCTACTGTCTAGAAATGGTTGGTATTCAGTCTGTCAGATCTAATCTCTGATTTTATTTGTGTGAAGGAAAAAAAATAAGACGTTTGAAAGAAGATGCAGTTATGACTTTTAAACTTAAAACACTTTTCAAGTATTACTGATTTTATAAAACCAGGATTTCCTTTCTCACTAGCATCTCACAGCCTCTCAGTTATACCAGCTTAAATCTGGTATTGAATTGTCTTCCAAAAAGATATTATTTGACTCTTCATTGATAAAAAGTGCATGGGCACTCCCAGAACAATGTGCCAAATTAAGTACCCCAAATAAAGTTAGAATAGAGGTCAGTGTGGCTTCCTATAATTTATGGAATAACATTGAGTGTCCAAAAAGATGGTTCAACTTTTAGGATACCAAAAGGTACCTCAGACTTGAGAGTGAATTGAATTTATTGCTTTATGTGACATCATCTGTATTTAGGTAAGATATGCACAGTTCCTGATCACGCTAGTTGTGCCTATGACAGCAGCAGAAAAGTGAACAAGTATGATGCAGAAACATTTTAAGTTAGCTTTAGTCTGGAAACAATACACATGTCACCATGGTCATAGCTTATGGCAAAAGAAACTATTCAATTTTGGTGACCTTCTACAATAGGGCTTTAGTGTTGGTGGATAAGGGAAGAGACTTGTGCAAAACATTTGACACTGTCCCACACAACATCCTGGTCTCTAAGTTGGAGAGACATGGACTTGATGGATGTATCACTCAGTGGATAAGGAACTGGCTGGATGGTTACACGCAAAGAGTTGAGTTCAATGGTTCGATGTCTAAGTGGAGACCAATGATGAGTGGCATTCCTCAGGTGTCAGTACAGGGATTGACACTGCTTAACATCTTTATCAGGGACATGGATGGCAAACTGCATGAAGTTCAACAAGGCCAAGTGCAAGGTCCTGCACCTGGGTAGGAGCAATCCTCCATATCAATACAGGCTGGGAGATGGATGGATTGAGAGTAGCCCTGAGGAGAAAGACTTGGGGGTGTTGGTTGATGAGAAGCTCAACATAAGCAAACAATGTGCACTTGCAGCCCAGAAAGCCAACTGTATCCTAGGCTGCATCAAAAGAAGCATGGCCAGCAGGTCAAGGCAGGTGATTCTCCCCTTCTACTCTGCTCTCGGGAGACCCCACCTAGTACTGTGTCCACTTGTGGATCCCCCAACACAGGAAGGACATGGACCTGTTGGAGTGAGTATAGAGGAGGGCCACAAAGATGATCAGAGGGCTGGAGCACCTCCCCTATGAGGACAGGCTAGAGAGTTGGGGTTGTTCAGCCTGGAGAAGAGAAGGCTCCAGGGAGACTTAATAGTAGCCTTTCAGTACCTGAATGGGGCCTACAGGAAAGCTGGGGAGAGATTTTTTCAGAAGGGCATGTAGCAATAGGATGAGGGCTAATGATTTTAAGCTGAAAGAGGGTAGATTTAGGTTATATATTAAGAATAAATTCTTTAGTGTGAGGGTGGTGAGACACTGGAACAGGTTGTCCAGGGAAGCTGTGGATTCCCTCTCCTTGGAACTAAATAATTTTTAAGGTCCCTTCCAACCCAAACCAATCTATGATACTTGGTCAGAAGTCCTCCTCCAGTTCTATTCTTGACAGGAGTAGTCATTCTGCACCATAAGGATGATGCTGTGCTATTTAGATTTACCAGTTTGGATTTTCTTTAACTTGAAGATCTTTGCACTGTCCTGCCTTTTTCTTGCTGTGGGCATGTCAACACAATCTTTGGCAAGCAGATGCATACTCTGAGTTGGCCAGATGCGACCTAATCACAATTTGTGCATCTGTAATTACCACAACCCTATGCTAATATTAATAAGCCGTAACAACAGTTTGCCCAAGCACTGTCACAGGAATAGCAGTTTCGGTTTCTGATTTGGAGCTAGTTTGTTGTCAGTTAACTGGGAGCATTCACAAGGAGAGTTTGCATCTGCTTAGAGGAGAATAAGTGGACATAACTGCTAACCTAATTCCCTGTTTTTCCAACAGTTAGGCTGGAGGTGTTGTGAGGATTAGTACATTTCATAGTGAGAATTCCTCAGTACCTTATTGATACTCAAAAGGCATACATATTCCAAAGAGACGTATACAGAAGTAATTTCAGACTACATCAATAACACTGAAAAGATAATTACGGAAAAAACATTATTTTGTGGCAAACAAAAAACTAAAATTGTCTTCACTTCTCTGATCTCCAGAAACTATTTCTTAAGTAAAAAAGATTCCCCCTCCATATTTAACTTTCTTTAGCTTCTCTCTTCAGGCTAACAAAGATGTCATCTGTGTCAGTTATGACAACAGATTCCATAATGTGAGTATCTATACATATGATTGAATAGACAGACTACATACTTCAAAAAATACAGGTACTGTACTCTAATAATAAGAAAATGTGGTTTGCTCGTTGCTTCTAATTACCAACAAACCACATATTTCATTTTTGAGTTAAATCAGCCCTTTTTGTATTACCAAAAGTAAAAGGTTGTAATCAAAAGTTTTACCACAAAAATATTTGCCTTCTTAACATCATATCTCAAAAATTTGATTTGGATAATGCAGTTACGTTGCACAATGCAAGTGAACAGACGTATTGCTAGAGAAGAGAAATTCTGTCAAAAGGATGTAGGGCAAAGCCCTGCATTAACTCAATGAATCTGAGAACGTTAAAGGTTTCCACTCATCACTCATTTTACTTCTTGTAAGACATCAGGATACCAAAAACATTTTTATAATGTAAAGGCTAAAAAAAAATAATTAAAAAAAAAAGTAGTTAGGCAGTAAGCCTAACAAATATATTTCATGAACAATTAAACTCAGACTGATAAGACTGAGTTTTATATAGAAGTGTTCACTCTGAAGGTAGCTTTTGCTTCACTACGTGTTTTTTTTCCTAACAACTTCTTAGAAAACTTATATTCTCATTTTTGCTAGTTTAGTGATTCTTTGTCATAGACATGTGCAGCTATTTTTAGGACTGAATTTCAAAAAAACCTCAGGTAGCAGAATGTTAAATGTTACTTTTTAAACTTATTTGATAATTCAAGCAAAATAAACTTGCAACATGTATATTTGTAAATGTGGCCACAGTTCAAATGGAAATATGAACAGCAGAGATATTCTAAGTTGTTATGAATCTAATGATCACTTATGACAATGCCTAAATTACCTCTTCCCACCATTTTTAAAGCCTCACGATAGCCTATTTGCAAGATAAGTGGATCAACGTTTCCCAAGAGTCAACAGTAGGTAAAAAGAACAGATTCAGATGTTAACAGAAAGTGACACCACATAGCTTGTCATGATTTCTACAAACAAGGCTCAATGTTTACTCTGTCTCTAGGAAACAGTCCAATTGACCTTTGTTCAGTCTTCAGTGGTCTTATGACAAAAACCACAACTCACTGCTTGTCCTGGTTTGAGCCAGGATGAAGCCAATTTTCCCTTTATTTATTTCTTTTTCCTTCAGCAAGCTCTCTTTTAACTAGCAGCAAGGGTTCCAGCTAGTGGACTGATAACACTGGAATGTTGATGTTTCTGCTGAGACGCGAAAGTCAGTTTGTTCTACTCAGTGAATCTGCCACTGCAGGTGCAGGGGAATCGTATCTGTGACCCCCCAGTAGGGGAGCTGGACTAGTGAGACAGCAAAATTGACCAAAGGTATTCCATTCCGTATATCTACTTAAGCTCCACGGAAGGTCAGAGATCACAGAAGACAACTTCCTTCCTGCTTCTTCTTCCCTGTTTTTTTCCATCCATGGCCAGCATTCGGGAGGACTCCATCCATCCATCACCGTCAGCTTCTAGGCTCAGGCATCACTGACCTCATAACTCTACCCTTAGCCCCTGCCTGCTCTCCTTATCTCCTGCGTGCAGTCTGGGAGATTTCGGAACTGCTCACAGCTAAGGAGAGTGCCGGGGGAGTTGCTAGGGGTGGGGGGAGGCAAGAGGCTTTTGCACATTCCTGAACATACTTGTATATAATTGTACATATAATTAAAGCTGTCTAATTTACTTTTCAATCCAGCAAAGTCTCTCTCCTTAATTCTCTCTCTCCTTCCCTACCTGGGTGGGAGAGGAAGGGGATCAAGAGCATTGTTGTCTCTGGTTTAATTGCCGATCCTGAGTCAAACCGTCACAGTGCTAAACACAGAAGGCCTGTCATGCAGAAGATGCCTCTAAGTAAGGATTGTCTTTCAGTCTTACAAATAAAATCTTTCAGAGCCATTATGTGATACTTTATAAAATAAAATTCTCTTTTCATAGTACAGGTGTATTTTAACCGCCTCCTTCCTTCAAATAAACCCCCCAAAAAATGAAAAACAACCAAGAAGTGTCTCTTCTTTGAGGAAAACATGCACCTTCAATAAATACTTCCTGCTACTTGAGTTACTTTTTTTTCCCCTAACATTAGAAGACTTTTTACTGATCAAATGTTCACACATGTAGTTACAAGCCATTACGACATTTTCGTATGTAAAAATAGAACATCATTGCACAAACCGATTGTTCTATATGTTGACAGATAGAGGTGTTAGTACTTTAATACACTCAGGTCACACATTATATAGTCACTGTGGTTATGAACAGAACAAGGCTTTCTGCAGCACAAACTCCCATTGACTTGGGTTTAAAAAGAGACTACCTGGAAACCTTTCAGGACTGTATTCAGTGGGCTTAACAGTCTGGAAGACAGTCACAAGCATATTTAAGGTGTATTAAAGCAATAATAACATTCACTAATCACAATTTAAAGAATCCAAGTAAGATTTCTTTAGAATAGCTTTTATGATATTTACATGATAAGAAAGTCTCTTAATTTTTCAGTCCATTCAATGGCTACAGTTATCTTTCCTGGTCTAAAATGGACACAGAAGAACAAATATTGGAACTCCATTTAAAAGCAGAAGGACCTCTCTATTGAAGAGGAACATTTCTTGCTTTTATTTAGATGTGGTTGTTTGTTTCTTTGTTTTTAATTAGAACCTAAGTAGCTAAAAGTGTAAAATACACTGTTTGTAGCAAAGTATATTTCTTGTCATCAAGATTTTTACAGGACACAATAGTTTCCCCAGCAAGATCTGCTCTCACATGTAGCAGATAAAGTGTTCATTCATGTCCCTAGGATGAAAAAGACCAAAAAAAAAGCTATTGGAGTGTGGTATGTAAAGTGCTGCACAGAGCGAAGTAAGTGATTCCAGAGGTTTCAGAACACAACTATGAATGTATTTTTATTATAAAAATGTTTGCAAATTATACAGAAAAAGTGAATAAGATCAAAATTCATTTTAAAATTAGTAGCATGTGTGCAAATCATGCACTCAGAACTGAAATACACTACTGTGACATTAAATAAACATCTGTAAATTTACTTTTAAGAATGCTAAAATCAGAACAAGTCTACCATAAGTTTAGTAGAATTGTATAGAAAACACCACCTATGAGAGAGTTCTCAAATCCAGTAATGTTAATTCTGTATGTACACAGGCTGTGTAACCCAAAAGCATTCACAGAAATGCAATGCAGAAGTACTGGGGAGGATTATTTCAACCAAATGATAAAAGCTGTTGAACCCAATGTGTGGAACTGTCCTAAACTGGCACAAATCCATTTAACATCTGATCACTCAGACAGTTCACTTACCTTACAGACCTACAGGCATGACCTGAATACTTACGTCTAAGGGACAATTTTGACTAGTGTTACAAAGCCACAGACTGAAACAAGCAAGTAAATCAAAGCCCTCAAAAACACAAACAAAACCGAATGATGTTTTTTTTCTACTAAATGGTAAACTCTCCAACACAGCTATGACCTGGGCTGCAAAAATTAAGTGACTGTAATGATTAGCTGCACAAAGCTCAACTTTCTCATTTGTCCCCAGAAGAAGAAAATCAAATAAGTAGCTTTCAATACAGCTTTGGCTTTATTATTAAAAAAAGCACAAAGAAAAATACCATTTTTGTCTTATGTACTATCTTGAATAGAACCTGTCACACCAGAACATCCCTTAAATTCTTAGCTCTTTTGTGCTGTTCAATTAGCCCCACACTTTTTCAGCACTACTTTATAAACAAGCCCACTACTAAAATATACATAAAGTTAGAGCTTGATTTTCTATTCTTTGCTAAATGAAAATTCCCACATACCTCACATGGGAGTTATACAACTCCTGAAAGCTTCAATCAGACCCTGAAAGCTGCAATCAGTACAACCCCCAAAACAGTACTCTTGGCACACAAGTCTCCCATTGACTTCAGTGGGATTTCCACGTCTGCAGGGTGTGCACAGTTCTGTCAGCAGAACCCATCTTGCATAAAATTACTTTCATAACATAAACTACACAGGCTACCGATAGGTGTAGCATTCATATTATACCATAGACAGTCTTCACTGGAAAGAGCCAGTGTTTGTTTTTGCATAAATCTAAAGTTATAGTGTTATTCCCCAAAACAGAAAGCACTGGAGTACATGAATTATTGTATTATTTATTACTGATGGCAATGCCCAGTTGGGTATATTTCATTTTAAATTTCCAATCCCACTTAAGATTTACAAAATTGAAATTCCGGAACAAAAAGTAAGCACAACAACAAAAGCAAACCTTCTATTGTGAAATACGGATCTTTGATACAAAGCCATTCAGGTGATTAGCAAAAAAAACACAATGTTTCAATGTTGTGCAATTTTACCTTTATAATTCTCTATTATATACACAAATAAATTATTCAAGGTTGCATTTTTGAAGTATGGCTTTCTTCCACTTTCAAAGAGATGTAAGCAAGTGAAAAAAAAATCAGACATTAAAAAAAGGGAAAAAATATTATAGGCACTCAAGCATCTGATTTTTTTAAGTTTTGCTAGAAACAACTGCAGAGATGTACAGACAACATCTAGTGACACCAGTAGAATTTCCAACAGGTACAAAGAAACTCTGGTAATTCTTGCTGCATTAAGAAGTAATACCTGCTATGTAACACCTATTACTGGATTGATAAACACTCAAATAATTATATTTTCCAGAAAGTATAATTTAGAAATTTAAAATTATTTTTTCCTCTACATCTTGAGAACGCTCATATGAAGAATGTCTTAGAGGCACATCCTTTTCCAGGGTCTCCTAGGACAGTATGGGCACTCATAAAATGCAATCCTTTCATAAATTAATAAAGAATCATCTTAAGAATAATCACACATCTTCCTTCTTGTTCTTATAATGTTCCAGAATGACTTTTTTTTTTCCCAGAAATTATTTTTCATCATGAAATTTTTTTCTGTAACCAGTTTATATCCATTTATTCATATATCATGCTTTCCTTTCAAGCACCTCTGCACTCTCTATATGTTCATCCCTTGGAGTCGTTTTCTCAGTCATCAAAACTCTCCCAGTATTCATTTTACCAGGGCAACCACTCAAACACTTTTAAGCCTCAAGCCCTTGTAAAGCAGAACTCACAACACTGGTAATAGTGCAAAAGAGAAACTTATGAACAAAGAGGTTTTTGACAATTGGTCTGATGCAGATCAGCTTAAAATTCAAGTACTTCACATTACCATGTGTTAAATTATTATAACCATTACCAAAGGGCTAGGAAATTACATATATATATATATATTTAGTAGGAAAGAAGCACCAAAGAAAATAAACACATGTAATTAAATAATTGGAATGTCCACAAATATTAATTTCTGAGCCCATCACACAAGAGATGGGCAACTTCTCTATGGTACATACAATTATGAATGTCATAGAAGATTTGAGCAAAGACTTAGTATTACTCCATTATTTACCGCAACTAAAGGACTGGTATTTTTCAGGTTTCTTTTGGCATTTTTCCCTTGTTTAAATTGTTGATACAGTGTATCAAGTAAATGAATATATCAACAGTTTCAAGAACAAATTAATGCAACACAGATCTGCCAAGATTTTTAAGGAAGATCACATAGATACAAAGTCACATATCCTCAATGTTGCAGGGTGCACCTATAGAAGTATCACACTATTTTTGTTTCGTAGTTATACTGTTTCTTTACGACTCTTGCCTTGAGTCTCTGATGACTAGAGGTCACTCAAGTACATTGATCTTCATTCTTACCCAGTAAGCTTGTTAGTTTATGAGAATGTTCAAGAATTTTAAAAATAATGCTACGTAATGTTACTCCTGTTAACTGGTGTTCAGCACATTTAACACATCCCCCTTTTCTACTTTCTCTGCCAAACTTATGATCTTTAGTTTACTTTGTTTTAATCAATTAAGATAACATCATCACATAACATTGACATAACAATATTGCAGTTCTTATTATGGCTTTCCTGTTACAATAAAGAACGTTCATTTTGTGTGATCAGTACAGGAAAATATTAATAGTAAGAAACAGAATTACTTCTGCCTCCTTGTTTATGTTTATCTGCAACACACTCCACAAGGATCTCCATACACTGCTCTATGTCTCTCTCTTTTTAAATACTTCAAGTATAAACCTGATTTCATACAAGCCAAATTCAGCTGTGGCACAAGGGTTAATGGGTTTGAAATTGCTTGCAGCTCCACCGAATATGGTGTAATGTGCTTTAGTAACAAGAAAATGGATAGCAATGCTTTTGTTTTTAAACCAAATTCATAGTGTGTTTCAAATGGCACCTCTTGGGCAAAATTATGTAGACAGTACCCTCCTGCACGAATTTTTCATATGAATTCCAAATATGAATTTCAGCTCACAGCCAGTCAAAGAACTGGTATTGCTACTTGGGCTATAACTGCAATGTATATAATCAGTTCAATATTAGCTAACTGGAAAGGTCATTTAGAAAGGGAATTTTCATTCATACCCTAATAAGTTATTCATGTGCTACAGATATATTCTGTATTACTTTGAATTTTGCCAACTTATGAAGTTAATAAATCATCTTAAACTAACTCTTTCCATTTTCCTGATAACCTTTTAAAATACCCAAATCTGTGCAATCACCATATTAAGTGAAATTGAGCTACAAAAGCAATACAAAGATTTTGTAAAAGAATGCAGAATTATGTTACTGAAGCTGGGCATACTCAGATTCTTGAAGTAACAGCAAGTAGTGCTTTGAATGCTCTATTTAATATTCAAAATTATTCTGAGCTTTAAACTTGTTACCAAAAATGGAAGTCAATACCTAAACTACAGAGCAGTTAAATACACTAAGAGGGAGGGGATGGGACATAATTACTAGGTCAGAATCAAGTCATGATTAACTGATTACGTCAAAACAAGTGACAAAATCTCTTAGATGCCAATGGGCCTGGATGTAATCTCTCAGGCTCCAGTGAGTCTTCAATTTTGACACATCCCTCCCATTTCTGAGTTTCAAGAGACACAGAAAATAAAATTCAAATGACCTGTGATAGGTAAAGCCTCAGGATATGCTTCATCAAGTACACTGCTCTTGTTTTACAAAACAAATGTGTGTGCTAAAAACCAAACAAACAAAAAACTCAAAATAAAACCTCTGGCATTAGTTGGTAGAAAAATTAAAAAATATGAATTCCAGTTATTATCCAGATTCTTTATCTGGAGAAGTCTACGTCCTACTCTGCCAGTAATGGATTTTCAACTCACAGCTACAAACTACAGAGTAGTTAAAACACATTTCCGAAAAATCTCATTTTAACTTGACTCCATTGTGCTGGAACCAACCAGCAAGTGCTGAATGTAACTGGGGAATTACTGGAGTACATTGGAAGACAATCAGTAAGTGAACGTGAATGACTTGGGAAAGGTGCCTCAAAGTAATGGTCAACAAAAGGGCAAACCAATAAAGTATTTGTTCTTAAAATGCATAAACTGCTCATAACACTCCAATAACATTCTTGTAGATAAGAATTATTAGTTATCTAAACAGCTAAATAAACTGTGCTGTAAGACAAAGTCACAGTTATGCTATTCAGCCATTTAGAAAAGACCTTAAAGCATTATCTCTGTGACTTTATCTTTCATACCTTTAATAATTTAGAGCCACTGCAAATGATAAACATAGCTCTAACTCTATTCTGAGTAGCAGTGCATGAAACAAAGCTTCCTATGTATTTCTCAACCATCCATTCTTAAGTCAATCTTTTAGAACACCTTATCAGTCAAGGTTTATTTTCAGACAGACATTTTGATTCTCATCAATAGAAGATGAGTTATATAGACTAAAACAGCAAATCAAACATTACATTTTGTCTTAATTTTTTTTTAAAGGGTGAAAAGAATATGTATTTTAATGTTAATGCAGTTGTATTAATCAACTAGTAGCAGAAAACAACAGTTCGATGAAGTTTCAGGATATGTTTCAAATTTTGGTATACAACTGGAATAAAATATTAGTTCCACTTAATCCAGTGGAAAAAATAATGTATTTTAAAAATTCCAAGTTTCATGGATTCCCTGTGCAAAAAGCAGAAAGAAGTAGGATTCTAGAAAGTGACTGCACTGTGGTGCATAGGAGGAACATGCTGACATTTCTTCTGGGGGATGTTCCTTATTAACAAACAGTCCCTTATAGGCACTTGTAAAGGGAAACTCTTCAGAGAAAGAACCCCAAAACAAACTCAGCATCAATCAGTGAAAAGAGGAAACTTAAATCACAATGACTGAATGAGTACTCTCTCCTATGAATCGCCTGAATGAGCACAAAATAGATTAAATTCCACAGCAAAACATTTTCTATTGCAACTTAATAAGAATTTTCTAACAGAAAAATGTGCAGAGTGATAAATAGAATTTTGCAATCTGGGAAGATGTCCATTTCATCCACTTTAAGTCAGTGTCCCTAGGCACTAGTAAAATCCAACAAAGCCTCATCTTCTAAGTTTTGCAGCACTACTATCTTAAAAGGCAGATTTACAGAATGCAGCAGGCTATTTTGTTGATTTGGGATGTGCATTTTGTTTTGTTTTTTATTAAAGCAAAGCTAATTAAATTTGGACCTTTCACTCTGGCTGAATTGTCTGGACAGCTTTGAAAGGTTAAGAAAAAAACCCTTTTGTTTTTGCATAATAGCATTGCCAGTTAAACTCCTCCCCTGTGATGAAATTAGGAGAGGGACTATTTGGCCCTGGTAGATAATTATTACATTCATAAGCTTTTAACTTAGGGGGCTGGGGGAGGGGGTTGCTGTCTGCTACTTGCTTTCAAAGTGCTCTGACATTCTGAAACAGAACAAACACATCACAGTTCCCTCTCCTCAGTCTTAAGCACCAATACATCCCAAAGAAAAAGCTTCAGTCATTCGTCATAAAGTCTACTGCAGAAATTTAGAAATAGAAATCCTCAACCTATAAATTTCAATATTTCCAAAGCAAATGATCGAAATCTAGTTGCTAGCTTTTTTCATAACCATCCACACTCTTCTTTATCCCTGCTTTAACATAAAAAGTCAGTCATCACTTAACACTCGAATAACACCAGTTTTCTTAAAAACAAACAAAACCTCTCACAAACACCACAATCTTCAGTTGATGATGTAAGTGTTCCCCAAAACTGCATTCCCAATAAAAAGATAAACTCCAGGAGTTTTTTGGAATAGCCTCTCAAATTATTTGAATCACTCCATGAAATTCTCAAGATTACTTCAAGGAGGTAGTATGTTCAATAAATTCCACCCCACAACTATGCTTAATAAAATTATAAAACAAACCAACAAACCACTGTTGAATTTTCCTCTCCTCTAGCAACCTAAATGGGAATATTTTCCATATGCAGATATTTTCCTACTCCCATTTACTCTGCCCTGCTGGGGATTGAGGCTGCATGTTCCTGTTATTTCTACAGCCAGTTCAAAAACCTTACCCTTCTCCCTGCCAATGAAATTAACTCCTTTTTTTTTTTTTTTGGGGGGAACCCAAAACAACAAACAAAACAACAAAAACGAAAAAAAAACCCCAAACAAAAAACCAAACACACACAAAACCGTTTTTTTTTTAATTGAAAGTACTAACAACTTAGTATCAACCTAAGATATATTCAGCTTTCCTTCTCTTCCTTCCATCACCCCCTCATATCTATCCCCTATAATTTTTAAAACTCAGCTTATTAGCATCTAGAATTTCACTCCATTATTTATCTCCAGCCATTTTTGATACTAAGATATTAAAACTCTGTAATCCTCCCTACGCTGCAGTAATCACAGCTCACAAACTAGCTTTCTACCATTCCTCCGTTAGAAGAAGCACAGACCACATCTCCATTCACATTACACATGGTAGATCAATGCAAAGCCTCAAGGAAGCTTTCCCGTTCTCCTCCTCCTTTCCCATCTCAGTGCTGGCTATGCTGAAAAGCCTCCGGACTGTTTCTGAATCGCTGCTAATCAGGACACCTCCAGAGCTCATCCCGAGGTGGCGAAAGCACAGAAGCGTTTCTATATAAATTGGGAACATCTGGTGGTTCTTTGCTACTTATCACCGAGACAAAACGTCTGTACTGTATGAAATTTAGCGATAAATGCGTTGAAGGAGACCTTCAGAGCTGTAGGTCTCAATACCTCACAGCATAATGCCTGACTGCCCCCCACTCCTCCCCCCGCCCCTTTGCAATCGCAACAGATCTCACTATCCCCTCACTGGGCATCGTGTACCTTCTGGGTGAGACATTCAGCCCCGACGCTCCAAAGCGCGGGTGTCCTCACCCACCCGCCCCCCGGTGTGCCCCTGGGTGCCGGCAGCGGGGTCGGGGGGAAGGGAGGGGGCCGCTCCAGTCCCGGCGCTGGGCACTGCCCGGGCACCGGCTACCGCCGTGGAGCTCTGCCGCCCCCTGCTGCAAGGTGGCGGCACCGGGGGCCGGTCCCCGCCGTTCCCACGCCTCCACGGGCACGCAGGTGATTTTTTTATTTTATTTTATTTTATTTTTTTCCTCCTCCCTAGAAAGGACCCCGCCGGCCCCTTCAGGTGCGGACGATGTCGCGCTTGCAGGCGCCTCGCAGAGAGCAACCCCCAGGAGGCACGGGCAGCCCGGTGCGGCCCCAAACGAAAGCCAGAAACTTGCCCCAACAGTTCAGGCGAACCGTGGTGTGATTGCGCATCACAGGGCACCCTTCTCCCCGCAACACGGCGCACGAATGGGCTCCTGGCAACTCTTCGCCTCCCCGTCTCCTAAAGTAGCAGAAAGCCTCAAGTAACCACACTGGCGACATAAAAAAAAAAATAAATAAGATTTTCAACCCCCAAAAAACCCTCACCCCAACAAACAAAACAAAACAAAAAAAGGCCCACGCCACAGCCCCCAAGTCCGTGTTTCCTGAAGAACTGTACGGATGCGCGCACACACACATGGGCAAGAGGCGCGCAGTGCCCAGTGGAGTAGCCCCAGCCCCGTCCCCGCGCACCTGCCTCCGTCGCTGCGCTACTTCATGGCAAAAAAAAAAAAAAAAGTCTCCGGATCGAGCACACGCCCTCGGCTGTACACTCCCTCACTGTCTCCCTCCTCACCCCCAAACCACCGCCGCCACCCCCCGAGCCGGGGGTCTCGGTGTCACCGCAGAACGTAGGCAACAGCCTGAGAAAAAGAAGAAACGCTAGCAAGCGCACTTCAGGTCGGGCTTCTCCCTGGCTCTACCAGCAGCACTTCTCTCTGCTCCTAAAAATGAAGCCCACGTTGCCTTCCCCTCAACCAGACGCATATTTTAAAGCGCAATCCCTGACAGCTGTATTTTTTTTTTAATCGCTTGATCTCCGTCTCACATTTACCGCCCTCCAAAATAGAGCGAAACCCCATGCAAAACATCTAACTGAACATAGCATCTTCCAGCTTTTTTTTTTTTTTCTCACAAATGATTCCTCTCCGCGCCTTCAAGACTTTAAAAAAAAAAAAAAAATCACACCGGGGGGGCGATGAAGCAAGTTTTAGGTCCTTTTAAATTTGGTTCCTGGGTGAGACATTGCTTTATTTTTTTTTCTCCTTCCTCCATTTCTTTCACGGTTAATCTGAGCGAGCAAACAGTATAGCTAAGAATAATAATTGATAGGGAGAAAAAAAAAAAAGCAGCAGCCCCGCTCCTACCTTGCCCGCTACTGAGGAGCAATCCGAGCAGGTAGAGAGGCAGGAGGCTCATGTTCAGCAGCTGGCGCCGGCGGACAGTTCCAAGCCGGAGGTGCTCGAGCAGCCCAGCCAAACCCCACTGCCGTCCGCGCCCGCCCTCCCGCGCAGACCCTCTCCGCTTCGCGCAGCCCAGCGCTGCTCGCCCAGTGCCGGCCAGCGCCGCCCCGCGCCGCACTATATCGGGGAGGCAGCGGCCGCCGCGCAGGAGGCGGGCACACGGCGGACTGCGCGGATCCCTCCGCGCCACACGCAGGACCGCAACATTGAGGGTAGCGGAGGCAGTAGGTTCTTCCGCCGCTGCGAGGGGCGGCAGCCAGCGGGAAGGCTTTCAGCCTGCCCGCCCGGGGGCAGGCCCCTCGGGAGAGGACAGGCAACTCCACTGCGGCCCCTCGGAGCCTGCTCCGCCGTTGCCGGAGGGGAGATAGCCTGAAGGCAGCGGCTTTACGCCGAAGCCTAGCGGGAAGCCTCAGCCCTCCTGAGTAGGAAGAGCGGAGACTGGCGCTTCGGCTGCACGCGCGAGGGGGGCGCACTGGCGGAGGGGCTGGTGCGGCTCCACTCCTTTCTCCCCCACTTCCCTCCGCCCCCGGCGGTGCCCTGGGGAGGCCGCGCTGAGGGGCGGTGGGCGCGCTGCCCGCTGCTGCCAGGCGCCTGTGGGCGGGAACAGCTAGACCATATCCACTGGCAGCGGAGCGGAGGGGCCCGAGGCGGCGCGGGCGCTGCGAGGGGTGCGACGCCCCCACCTCGCTCCTTACGCGCTCGGTAACGTGCTGCAGCGTGGGTAGGAAGCGGGACCGCGGTGAGCCCCGAGAACGGGCGTATCTTCGGCTAACCTATACCTATATAACCTGGTTTTATACCTATTAATTTGGCTGTCTAGGAATCCACTTGTTTTGACTTTCATTACTAGCACAGGGAGGAAAAATGCCGCTGGTATTTATGGCTGCCTGAAATAAAACCGAGAAAAAATAAATTACTTACCTCTCCAGTGCCTCAGTACTGTCTCACTCAGGATCTTGCTTTGTAAGGAAAAAAAAACCACAAACAACCCTGCCCTAAAGTAAAAAAATACCTCTTCAAAGCCAAGCGGGACAAGAATCCATTTCTTTTTCTTTTTATGTGTGTTAATTAAGCTATGGTCTCCAAATCAGCTTCTAACAATTTATCACCTTACCACCTGTATGATACATGGAAGGAGATAGAAGTGGATTTAAATTAATGTGAAGCAGCACTGATAGTAGTTAATAAAAGATTAATCCAGATGAATACATGCCTAATAATTTTTCAATTTTTTTTTTTATTATTTTTTTTTTGTCTTTTCAAGAGAATTTAGGTTTTGGGGGGGAGCAGGGAGACAAGAAGTCTCTTTGTGGATAACTAATTTAAATTACATGACCAGGATTAGTATTTTCAGTTTCACTCTTGCTGCACAATAATGTTACAAAATTATGAAATACAGGAGGAAGAAATTATGTAGCCAGATCTTGCTGGGACCAACAGGCTATGTGATAAACTGGAAGGCTTTCCTCAGAAGGTGATACTTTGGGACACTTGGGAACACACACAGTGAGTGCTGGTAAAGGGGACAGCAAGAGCTTTGTGCTGTTGATTGGCTAACATACACCACCTAAATCAGAACCTTATTGCTCAACTACACAACACGTGTCCCTCCTCTTGGAACAAAAGATGTTTGAAACCTAGTAGAAAATGAGAAGATTGATTTTCACATATATTTAAGTGAGCATATAACTGTTAATGCCTCATACAGTTTTGGAAATCCAAGATGTGGCAGCTTCAGCAAAAGCTTTTAGGTGAGAGCTGGATTTATACTTAGGAGCCATTCTGCTCCTGAATGTCGGGAGAGATGCCTAATTGCAGAAATTTTGGCTGAGGCCTTTAGTGTAAGTCAAGGAAGGCTCAACAAAAGGAAGTATTTTGATGAAAGAGTTTTCTCAGGTAAGAAGGTTCTGGCAGCCCTGGTACCCAACTCAGAAGTAGACATCGTTAGTAGATCAATGCAGAAATATGATTCTGTAAAAAAGTATTAGATAAAAACCTTAATGTAAATATAAATCTAACTGGCCAAAAAAGCAGTAAACTTTCACTATGAAGTGGATAAGGTGTCAAATTTATTAATCTTTGGTGCTAACATGTTTGGAGCTTCCATCTGCAAAAGTGGAATAAATAGAGAAAATAAAAACTGTGTCAATAAGTAATATTTATTAATAAATAAACCCAAATAACTTGGACATGTACCTTAGTAGAGAAGCACCTTGATCTTCACAGATGCATAGGTGCAAGGACTGAAATTCGTGTACAGCAGATGCCCAGCCAACACACAATACCGAAGCAAGTAGGAAGTCTCTTACTGTGCAAGAACTGATTTGCTTATTTTAAATCTTAAATATGATGAGAATTTCGCCAGTGTCAGATCCGAGTGGCCAGTTCTTGCTCCTTTGAAATGGGATGAGGATAGTTTGCTTCCAAACAGGATTCCTTGTCCTGAGAAGTCTGCCTAATTACTTGTCTGCAGCAGTAAACAGGTCCCACCATGTAGACTGTCTGCACCATATTGCTGTAGGATTTGGAGAAATCTAGTTTCAGTCCAGACTCTGAAGGAAAATAAGAACCTGCTCTGCCTTTCTGAAGCAATGGAATAGCCACAACAAAAGATGGATGAAAATCCCAAAGATAATAGTATCCTTGTAGTACTACTCTAAAAGAGAGAGACGTTACTGAAGGAAGAGGCAGCAGCTGGTTCATCCATCAGTAGACATGTAGCCTCAAGTACTCTGTCACATAGACCACCTAAAAAATGTATGTACAGAACCTGAGACCATGCAGTGGTGGGATGGAGAGGAGGGGACAAAGTACCTAAGTATGCAGAGATTCATTGTTTCAGCTTCTTACACAACAACCCATTTTTACAGAACAAAGATCTGTACAAAAGTGTATCATAGTGAACCACAGCAGCATATCACACTGAGGTCACGCAAAAAGAGTTTAGAAAGATGCAGAAAAAATGCTCAGCTTTTCTGCCATCTGTATCTATGTGACTCTTGGTGGTTTTGACCATACATTTAATGGACCAAAAGATGAGCATTTCAAGATGCTGTAAAATGCTTATCAGTATCAATAACAACATGCCTGTAGTATTCGCTATGCTTTGGCTACTGGAACTTTTCTTAAGAGTGTGCCATCTACTTGGGGGAAGCCTGACTTTGGGTTTAATGGCTCTACTCACACCAGGGAATTAGAAAACATGATTTCTGGGCAATATCTCATGCATAACAAACATGCTGGCAGAAATCAAACACATTTTCACGCTATGTAAGTTTTAAAAAAAGACCAGAAATGAACCACAATGAGTATTAACCCATATGAACTGCCAAGAGGTGCAACATCAAGAACCGTAGTAATCATTCTGTTGAAGCAGTTACTTCAAAGGTGGGGAAAGCAACTTTGGTAGGTTCTCAGAGCAATTCCAAGACAACTCCAGTGACTGAAAAGGCTTGCTGGAAGAATCTCAGGGGAAAATAAGGGAAAATATTACCTAATATTACATACATGTTTGATTAGTACCTTAGGTCTTTTGGGACACCATAGTCAGAATCTAAGTGGATATATCTGTAAGTTTCCTGTCTGTTATCTGACGCACAGTAGCCTCCAGCTTTCACAACTGTGCTTTCATATGCAGCTTTTGTCCTACAAAGTTTTACTACCTGTGAAGTTAGCAAAAAGGCAGGAAGAATTAATTTCCCCCCATGTTACTTACTTATTTCACTCCGGGATTGTTTATGCAGTAGCCTATCAGCTGGTATGAATAAAAGTAGGAGAATTAGGCTTTGGAGAGAGCCTAGAACCATTTTAAGCTATCATTACTGCACTTAAGTCAGTTTACAAGAACTGTGGGTCTGTAAACTTGATGTGACTCAACTTGTTTGTGAAGAAGCATCTCCATGGTGCTTTTGCAAGGAGTACTTTCTTTTTAAATTGATTGATGATTGCATATTCCATGCAAATGTAATTAAATACAGAATTTTAAATCTTGGTGATTATTTCATAATGGATATTTGTATTGAAATACACATTTCCCTGTGGACATTCAAGTTGCCAAGAGATCCAGCTGGGTTTTCTTACTTGTGTTACATAAACTGAAATGTTAAGAAACACCTTAAAATTAGCTGAGCATTTTAGGGGAACTTAGAGTGATAGCACAGTTACAAAGAAAGCACAGAGAGATCATGTCTAGAAATAACTGTTGAAGAGTTGTAAGGAAATGTCTGTGTCCTAGAGCAATTTTCAATTTTGGGGGGGGACAGGAAAGGAGAGAGAAAAGGAAAAGAGAAAAGACAAAATACCCCTTCCTGCAAACCCAGTATGCTGCACTTACAGGAAAATGCCTTCTGTAGATAGGGTAATTTTCAGAGATGCTCATGACCCAAATTGCTGATTATCTCCAGAGTGAGTAATTATCCCAAATAGGATGCTTTCCTATGAACACTGAATCCACAGTTAAAGTGGCACTAGGATAAATTATACAACAGTGAACAACGGCATTATTGTGAGGAAATTATGCACAATAAACGAGAGAGTTTCATAAATGTTTGCACCACTTTTATGTTTGAACTTCTTAACACCTTACAAAGATTTTCATAAAGATCTAAAATTACTATCATTTTGGATAAACATTTTGTGAGAAAAAGTCAGAAACTTTGTTTCCACTCTGTTTCAAGTCACTTTAAATAAAGAACTCTCCCTCCTGTTACAGATCTTGAAATTATTCATATGCTAAGAAATTGACTCATGTTTTTTTTGTGTAGGGTGTATAATTTCCTGTATCACTTCAGGAACTGAATAAAGGGCACGTGTAGAATAATTTTCTGCAGACAATGAAGACTGCCTAATTTTTGAAGATAGCAAGGTTGCTTGAAGTACAGTGTGCTAATTTGATTACAATATAAAACATTGTGCTGACAAAAGAAATCAATAAGCTGAATTTATATGTCTGAAGGAAGCATTGTGCGCTTCTGTGTGTAGTGCAGCAAAAGTAGCATTTGAGAAGTGAGACAAGGTGACTTGTCTGAACTCTAGAGACAGATTTTCATGTATTCCAGGTTACCTCATTGCTAGACTTGTAACTGTTTATCTTCTCAGATGAGTCACTCAAAAAACATGAACCCTCAACAGTTATTATCTTGTCATTATCAGCTTCAGGTATTTGGGCGAGATTATATGGACACATTGATTATTTTACCTGAGAATGAAACTGCTGATGCTAAAGTGCTCCAGCTGGCTCAAATGTAACGGCCTACATATTCAGCAACATGGCAGTTGAGTACTTTTTACCTCTTCTATGAGCTACTTATAAACAGAATGGTTGCTGCATGGTAAGAATTTGAAGAGCAGTTGTTTTTAAAGTGGTTGTGTGTGCAAATCACAGACGTTCCCCATTGCTCTTGTCTTGACTGTGAAACTTTTTTCCCTTAAATGCTTTGAATAATGTATTGCAGAGCCATTTATAACAAAATCTAAATCAAATTTATTCAGCCATCCATACTTCATTAACTGCAAAGACAAAAAACATGCAAAACCCCAGACCAAAGAAAGAACAATTATCTATAGAATGTAAAATTAGACATGAAGTGAAAATTAGGAAGTTTACGGATACCTTTGGGTTACAGTCCTATATAGTGATGCTAAATTTGCTGCACATTATAAGTACTGCCCAGATTAAACAGAGCATCTAGGTGACCTCATCAATGTTTACAAATATGTAAGGGGTGAGTGTCAGGAAGATGGAGTTAAGATTTTCTCAGTGGTGACCAGTGATAGGACAAGGGGCAATGGGTGCAAATTGGAGCATAGGAGGTTCAAGGTGAATATCAGAAAAAACTTTTTTACTGTGAGAGTGACAGAGCACTGGAACAGGCTGCCCAGGGAGGTTGTGGAGTCTCCTTCGCTGGAGACATTCAAAACCCGCCTGGACAAGTTCCTGTGTGATGTGCTCTAGGTGACCCTGCTCTGGCAGGGGGGGTTGGACTAGATGATCTTTCGAGGTCCCTTCCAACCCCTAGGATTCTATGATTCTATGATGATTCTATGATTCGGAGCTATCTGACAACTCTGATCCGTATCACTCTCCCAGTTTTCATTGGAACTGGATAAGTGTTGACTTGTGTGTGATAAAAGTGAGCATGGAGGTCTGGTGGCTGATATGAGGGATGTCAACAGTCAGTGAGACCTTTATGGAGAACTTAGAAATATATATATTTTTTTAATTTATATAGATACTGGGGGAAAGGGAGCACATATAATTGTAAGTATATTGATTTCTCCAAGTGATAAAAGAATTATGTCCACATCTCCAATTCTCAGCATGGAGGAAAGGTCATGATGAAAGTGCTCAGCTGTGAACTGAAGCAGAAATTATCGACTAAACAATAACAGAAAATTCAAAAGAATGTGAAATTTGACTCCAGACTGTTACAAGGCATGTGATCTAAACCTCATAGTTTAATTAATTTCAGAACCAAAACTTTAGAAGCTTTTATTCACAAGGAGACATCTGCGCTTTACTGAGATACTCTTGACATCTTCTAGCATCTTGATACAGCAAGCAGTTTCAAAGGTTAGCTGTGTCAACTACACAACATTTTCTTTCATTAGCTTTTGATTTGATGAGTTTTGAAAGATAATAGTGCTCAGTCTGGTTTCTCTAGACACTGTATTATAAGAATAAACATCCTCCTATATGTTTTCTAAATGGGGTTATCCCTATTTATTCATTATCTCACCTGCTTTTCTTCCTGTCTTTCTAATATGTTTTTCATTATCCTCCAAAGTCTGTTATAACTCTTAGTAAGGTAAAGAATTAAGCACAGTGCAACAAATTAGAATGAATTCCTGATTTATAGTGAATTATTTTTACACCCACAGAGAGTGGGGTTTTTTGACAGCAACTGCCTCAGTCACCTTTGAACTCACTTCAAAGCCAGTTTGCAATTTCCGTATTTTTTTTTTAATTACTTAGTGAAAAATTTTAAATAAATATCCAAAATCCTTAAATAGAACAGACAATTCCTTTTTTCATGGCTTTCTTGTTCTTATTTTCAATGTAAATAATGAATGTTTTGTAATAAATAACCATTTGAATTGGCAAATGTCAGTGTGTTACGATATTTGTCTTAAAAAGAGTGGGAAAATACTATTTTTTTTTTAAGCAAATCTATGTCATCCAAAGTACATAGACACAAAAAACAGGATTTTGTTTCAGAGATGCATAATCAGAGCCTGACTGGCCCTGTGAAAGCATCTCTTTCTACTGAAATATTTGTAAAATGAGATCCTCCGAGGTCTAGGTTCCAGGTGTTTCTTCCTGTTTTCAAGTGCACGTGATGTCTATGCATACGTTCAGGCTCTTTAAACTGGGACTATTCAACAGTGATAATTTATCTATGTCCCAGAAGATCTGGAAGCAGAGTAAATGAGAACTGTATTCAGAATTAAGCTCAAGTCATCTGTCTGGCAATTTCTGCTGTAATTTAGACCCAGCATTTAACAATATTTTTTAAATTATAAGAAGTTTCTCTTGTAACTTCATAGGTAGAGGCCTCTGAGTTCTTTATATATTCTTTGAAAATATAAAGAACATTTTAAAATCTCACAGTTGCCACAGATAAAGCATGATGCTGCAGAATATTTACATTACTACAGAAGAAGCGAGATCATCAGGGAAAACAAGATAAGAAATCCTTTTTCTGCAACTGAGCCAGTAACACTGATGAAATCATCGGTTATGTTTTTGACAAGCAAGAGAAATCAGTGTACTGTATATATTGCTGTGCTGACTTGTACTTCATTGCAAAAAGAAAGGGCGGAGGGTTGGAAAGGATCAATACTTGTCAGAAGAAGAGTTGGAAAGGGGAAAATATTATATAAGGGATTAATAAAGTTATTTCTCAGAATACTTTTTCTGAGGATTTTATGTTTGTTTGTTTAATTTAGCAACTCATCAGAACATAACCAAAACCTCTAGAAAGAATTCAAAACTGTTTTAGAACGGGATTGTTCCCTCTACTTACAGAATTATAGTGGATCAAAACCCATTGAAGGGTATGAAAATGAGTAGTATATCAATGGCATTGTAATCTTTGGACCCAGGGTGTTTACTGAAGTAAAAGTTATTTTGTACTATCCGTTTTGGCGGAAAACATAATAAAGGATCGTACATTAAGTTTTCATCAAAGTTTCCTTTTCAGAAGAAAGGAATTAGAAACTTAAGCAGAGATGAAGAAGATAAGTCAGCACCGAAGGCCTTGGGGGTCCTGGTTGACACTCAGCTGACCAGGAGCCAGCAATGAGTCCTCAAATCAAAGAAGACCAGCAACCTTCTGGGCTACATTATGCAGAGCCTTTCCAGCAGATCAAGGGAAGAGATCCTTCACTTTACTTGGCCCTGTTGAGACACATTTGGAGTGCAGTGTCCAGTGCCGGGCTCCTCAATACAAGAGAGACAGAGATGTACTGAAACAAGTTCAGAGCAGGACCATGAGGATGATTAAGGATTTGGAGCATATTATATGAGGGGAGGCTGAGAGAGCTGGCAATATTCAGCCTGGAACAGAGAAAATTCAGGGACAGGGTGCTATCAGTGTCTAAAAATACATGATGGAGGACAGGAAAGAAGGTGGAGCCAGACTGTTCTCAGTGATGTCCAGTGACAGGGCAAGAGGCAATGGACACAAACTGAAATACAGAAAACACTATTTAAAATTAAGACAAATCTCTTACATTGAGGATGGTTTCCTAGAGAGGTTGTTGAGATACTCAAGACCTGACTGGACACAGTCCTGGTCAACCTGCTCTGGCTGACCCTGCTTGATCAGGGTTGTTGGACTAGAGGATCTCAAGAGGTGCCTTCCTGCCTCAGCCATTCTGTGATTATGTGATTCTATGTGATTCTGTGACTCTATGTGATTCTCAAGCTGAAGAAAAGAGAATTCCTTATATCTTTCTGTAGTATTTTCCTTTCCCTTAGGATCCTAGTTGCCTCAGGAATCTTTCTCATGTTGAGTGACTTCTATGATGGCACAGATAGGAGCCATAGAGGGTGTTAAAATGTGTTAATGGTTTTTAATTTACATTACTTGCCAACTAAATCTCCACTTGAAAACCTTTAAACACAAGAAACATCAAAGTATTTCTTCCCTTTTTCCTTCTTAATAGCATCCTTGTTTTGAAATTCCAAGCAGTCATAAATAATGATCAATATGAACTCTTGAGTTGCATTTTATATGTGTGATGAATTTAAATAATAAGAGTAATGATTAATAAGCTCCAGGAAAATTGTGAATTATTTTAAAAAAAAGAAAGAACCAGTAAAGCAGAAGGAATGACTCTTTGATTCAGACCAATCATAGTATGCGTTAGGAATGTTACTTAAAAAAACAGTTCTCCTCAACAGTTCAGGCTATCTTTAGCACAAGTAGTAAAATTATTTTGGGAGAGTCTTATGGAGAATTATAAGATATCAGAACCACTATCCAGTACTTTTCGTTTGTAAGTGTCACGATTTGACTCAGGATTGGCAATTAAACCAGCGACAACAATGCTCTCAATCCCCTCCCCCTCCCACCCAGGAAGGGAAAGGGGAGTGTCGCGGACCGAGATAGGTAAAGCCGCGACTCACACCCCTACCTCAGGGGATCGAGAGCTGAGGACCACTCCCCGTCACACTCACAAACAACAAACAAGAGAGAGAATTAAGAGAGAGAGACTTTCTGGATTGAAAACTAAACTACACAGCTTTAATAAAGAACTAATGATAAAAGAAAAATATGTACAATTATATGCAAGTATGTTCAGGAATGTGCAAAACTCTATTGCCTTCCCCCACCCCCAGCAACTCCCAGGGCACTCTCCTGAGCTGTGAGCAGTCCTGAAATGTCCCGGAGCGCTGCCGGAGAGAGCGGCAGAGCAGACAGGAGCTGAGGGGAGAGTTATGAGGGTCAGGAATGGACGAGCTAGGGATCAATGGTGATGGATAAACGGAGTCCTCCTTGGATGCTGGCCATGGACAGAAAAGAAGGGAAGAAGAAGCAGGAAGGAAGTTGACTTCCATGATCTCTCACTTTACACCGAGCTTACGTAGAAATATGGAATGGAATACTTTGGTCAATTTTGCTGTCCATCTAGTCCACTCCTCCATGCAGAAGGGCTGCAGATACAACTCTCCTTGTGACCTTGCAGTCCTAGCATTTACATAAACATTCCAGTGTTATCAGTCCACTAACTGTAAAACTTGCTGCTAGTCAAGAGAACTTACTGAAGGGAAAAAAATATCAGTAAAAGGAAAATTGGCTTCATCCTGGCTCAAACCAGGACATTAAGTAATGGTTCAACCTACCTTTAGGGATGGAGCAATCAGCCTTCTCCTGTATTACATATGGTACAATAAAACTCTCCACTGTGATTATATGATAAGGGCTAATACTCAGTTTTGACCCTTGATGTCCATTCTCATTATTTCTACACATTATTCTTCCATTTTCTCTTTTTCTCTTTCTTTATAAAACTTGTTAGATTAGTTCTTAATTGTTCTTATGGTATTTTTCTTTAATAGTCCCTCTTATGATTTTGTTTCCTTAGCATCCCTTCATACCCATAAAAATATAATTTACCTGCTATTTGTGAGTGCATTCCATGTTTGGTCTTCATTTTTGTACATCTGCAAAGCATATTTTGGCCAGACTTTCAGGTTAGCAAGATACTCAAAATATTTTTCTGCCCCAGGTTATCATCCACAGTGCTAACAAGGCTACTGAGCTGGAGTATGCAGTTTTAAAAAACTTTGTGATGGCCTGAGGATGCAAGAAGTATGTGCTTATTCTCTGTAACAAGAACAGACAGGCAGCTCACTGTACTAACATGTATAAAAGATGGCACGGTGATGCACAGTACAGTTCCAGTTCACATGTTGGGGTAGATCTGTAATGTAAGAATACACAATAAGAATTCTAGAAATCTCAATTGGCCATGATATGAACATTTTTCAAGCTATTTTAATAAATATTGCACCTATATTTGCCAAAATCTCATTAACAGCACACGAGTTGACACCAAACTGTTTCTCACATGTAATTTATTTTAACTGTCTCAAAAATCACAAACCTGACAGACAGTAATGTATTGTACAATGGCACTGAACCCTTCCTGATTATTATATTGCCCTTGCTTGCAGCATTCTACTTGGGAATCACCTTGATGGAATTATCTTGGAGTTTTAATTGTGGTCTAAATATGATCTAGAAATATGGCTTTGGATTTTCATTCTGTGATCAAGCAAAACCTCCTGTTGGTGTTCAGTGTGGTTTCAGACTTTGTTTCTATTCACAGTGAATAAGATTTGCAGAGCTGAGTTGGTTCCCTTTTATCGATAACCCTTCCACAAAAGCCAACAGAGCAGTTGTTCTCTGAGGGTTCCTCAGTCCTTAGAAGCCTTTATAAGGCAGACAGGGAAAATGTTGGCAGTTTTGCTTTTGCTTTGACTTTAAGACCCAGAAGGTTTACAATAATGTATTGCTGAGACTCCTATGTACATGTACCCCTTTTTATTTGAGTACTGGAGATGTACTTACTTTCTTCTCATACATACATTTTTTAAAAAAAGAGAAGGGAAGGGAAGGGAAGGGAAAGGAAGGGAAGGGAAGGGAAGGGAAGGGAAGGGAAGGGAAGGGAAGGGAAGGGAAGGGAAGGGAAGGGAAGGGAGAAATCCAACAAAATATCCCCCTTTTTTTTTTTTTTACTTTAGTGTTGCAAACATTTTATCTAGCCATTTTAAGTGCAAAGTTAAACATCTATATTTTTATAGCTATACCACTTAAAATACTAAACCAATAGAATTTTATTAAACACACCATTCCATGATCTATGCACACTCAGTATTCAAAAAGAGAGAAAATACTAATCTAGAAAAGAGTATTTTCACAAAAACATGAAAGTAAATGGAGAGTCAAAGCCACTGGAAAATTAAGGTTTTATATATGTTCCGAGCAGGTGCACTACTTTCACCTAAGAGTCTACAATTCAAGCAAAGCAAGTATTTAACTTCCCTGCGTGTACTAGTAGTTATATGCTGAGAGGCAAATGACTCTTAAATGACTGAATATGTTGCCGCCTTAGAGTTTGAAAACCCTCAACTGGAAAAAGAGATACACTTCCCCTTGAAGGCTAACAGATGTGTATGCTGATGTACGTGTGTTTTCACATGTAGGAAGAATGTGCCCTTGAACAGCTAAACAAAGAAATGGATTTTGCACTTGATTCTAATTGTTGTCAGCCCTGTTATGAGTTTTATTCATAGTTTATGAGTTTATTTATTATTTATACAGAGTTCCATACTTTAGATCAGATAATCAGAAAGTACCACTTTGTGTATTCTTTATCCTTTCTAGCTTGGACAACAGAGCTGTTATTTGCTTGGAAGACAATGATAAATCATGGAAGGAAAATAGCAATGAGGTTGCAAAGAACTTCTGGAGGTCATGTAGTCTTCCCTTTTCTACTTAAAAAGGGATGCTCTCAAAATTAAATTAGAGTACTCAGGGCTTTATGAAGGCTACAGAGGAACTGCCATTTTCCTGAGTAGCAAATACAAGATAGGTGTTCAATGGAATTGTAGTGTATTAAGTAGAGATTCAGTGATGGCTGCTGTGCTATGCATTAGGTGAAAAGCATTTCTGAAGTCTTCATTATGTTTTGGGATTTTCTTTATTATTTTTTTTTAAACAGCAGTGAATTCATTAACCTCTAAAAACTTAGTTTGGTGCAGGAACATTGGAATTGCCAGAGCAGAACAGAAAATTTGTCCATTTAGTTCTCTATTATTTATGCACTGGGGGGCAACTCAATGAATGGCTCAAAAAACTTCCAAACCAGCAGTAGATAGTCGAGTATAAGTGGAATACTTTCCCAAAGCAATAGCTGATAATTGCTGATACTCCTCTGCACATGAAAGATTCATTAATCTGAATTTACATACGTCTTACTTTAGCAAATATATATGGTTTCCATGGTATGATTTACACCATCTTCCATCATAATGTATATATTAAACAATGCAAGGGCAATATACTTTCTCTTGTCTGAAAGTATCTGCAGCTGCAAATTGATCTGTGAAAAATCAAAGGTATGCTTAAGGATAAAATAGTCCAATCTAAACCAAACAGCATTATGTTATGTAAGGCTGATTATTTAGAGAGCATCTGGGGGGCCGTAGTCTGAAAAACAACATGACCAAGCACTGGTCAGAGAAGAAATTGCAACCTTCTGTCCCTTTGACTGCCATAAGAAAAACTGGAGTACAGACCAGTCTCCCCAGTTTCAAATATCATAAGGACAGATAATCTGTTATGGTCTATATCTGATTTAATCTAGTGTACCAGGAGAATCGGCGAATCAGAGAATCACAGAATAGTCATGGTTGGAAAGGACCTCTAAGATCACCGAGTCTAACCATTAAAAAAAACAAACAACAACAACAAAAACCCAAAACCAAAAAGCCACAAACCACAAAACCACACCCCAAAAAAACCCACAACACACAACCTACAATCTCAGCCACTAGAGCATGCCCTGAAGTTCCTCATCTACACATTTCTTAAACACATCAAAGGCTGGTGACTCCACCACCTCCTCGGGCAGGCTGTTCCAGTGCCTGACCACTCTTTCAGTAAAGAAATTCTTCCTGATCTCCAATCTAAACCTCCCCTGCCACAACTTCAGGCCATTTCCTCTGGTCCTGTCATTATTCACTTGGGAGAAGAGGCCAACACCCACCTCCCTACCACCTCCTTTCAGGTAGTTGTAGAGAACAGTGAGGTCTCCCCTCAGCCTCCTCTTCTCCAAATAAACGCCCTTAGTTCCCTCAGCCGCTCCTCACTCCTCGTATGACTTGTTCTCTAATGCTGGGCACGATATCTGCTGAACTGCAAAGGAAAAAGAAGCTCACAGAACCTCTGCATTCACATACACATTCATAACCACAGAGAGGAATTCTTGAGAAATCAAGCTATTCTGACAGTAGCACCAAATGGATCAAACTTGACATGTTTGAGGTAATGGTATATTATTATCAGCCTGTTTCTATTTATTCTTTTCCTGTAATTTTAAGTTTTAACCTTGATTTCTGTCTTCATCTGTAAGTTTCTTATTCTTGCTGTCATTCTAAAACTATTATTTTCTTTGTGTCTCATGTAAGGATAGATACTTCTTTTAATGATCAATTGTTAGTGGCTTTATGAATGAATTCACAAGTGATATGAAGATCTGCCATTACAACAAAGTACTTTTTTCAAAGGCGTCTACTGAATTTTTTCATAATTCAACTAAGTCTTAGACGCAGTATTTTTAATTCTTTAAAGACCGAAAAAGGTTTTTATCACTGACAAATTAAAGGGGGAAAAAATTAGCCTATAAGCAAATGTTTTACACTGGTTTCATTTTAGAAAAATAAAATAAAATTACTTAAAATTATGTTTTAATAAAAAGGATATAAAAATGAAATAAAAATAGTTTATCTCAAATAATAATATTGATTAGAGGCCTTACACCTGTAAAAAATTATAGCACACACATTGGCCACAAAACTTCTGATTGCCCCACAGAAGAGCTGGAATCCTCTGTCTTACTTTAGGCAGCAAAAAGGTCCCACTATTCATGAAAATACAGCAACTCTAAATTATTTCAGTACTTGCGTCTGACTCAACAAATGGCCCTTTAACTTACTAAGATTTGTTCCAATGGCTATTCATCTAATTTCCCAGGATATTAATTAATTTCAAATGAAAATGTGAAATTTTAAATGTAAAAAATTGAAAAAATTGCACAATGAACATGTTTAGGACAATTCTGTATGTATGTGGTGGGCTTTAATTTGTACCTTACTATCTTTCTGTTGAGGAATCCGATAACAAAAGAATAAAAGAAGGGGTTTTTTTGTTTCAAATTTCAGTCTAGAGACTGTAGTTACATTTGAAAGGATAATTTTCACTCTCTGTAATAAAAGAAACAAGAAAAAAACATTAAATAGTCCATTAAAACCAGATTCTTATGTTTGCATCTGGTCTGCTCATCAGGATCTGAATGCCCCGTAATTGAAGTTAACTATCCATACCAGTATACATGTGAGTAACTGCTGCTCTACTATATATTCGAATCCAAGAGATTAATAGCACATAAAGCAATGAAATTAATCAAATTCCCGATTACTAGGGGTGAGAAGGAGAAAAAGAAGCTGCTGTAAGTTGCTTGGTCTTAAGCACTTTAATAAGAAAAAGGGCACCTGTGACTGCTGGGGTAATTTTCAAGGTATCCTGGTTATTCAGTGCAACATTGTTTTCCATCACACAGAATTTTTGCACCCTCTTTTAAGGGAAATCTTCAGTTATCATTTATAGGAATGATCTGCTGAATTCCCTGCATTGTGTGCTGAATGTGTATTTCTTAGAATTATCTTAGGCTTTAACACACAAACAAAACATGTGGTTGCCAAAGGCATGAAACTATTTCAAGCAGCAAAGTGTTTACTGACTGACTGAAACTGCACTCTTCAAAGATCACATTTTCTTTAATTTCTTCTTGACAATAAAAATCTGAATTGAAGTTGGTTTGAGAAAAAGTGGAAAGAATAGTGAGAGGAAGAAAAGACACATTTAGATTTTTTGGGGGGGCTATCTGTAACAGGGTAGAGTAATTAATTTTAAGTAGCATATCAGAATTTCATTAGACATCAGAAACACATTTTTTAACACTGAGTAGAAACAAGCTCTTTTAGCCTATTCCAAATATTACTAAAGAAATATCTATACCTGATTACAATTGCACTGCTACACTTCAATCCTGTAGCTATTCAGCATTGATCTATTTAGGTAGACAGAAACAGGCACATATATTTGTTCCTCCATGTGACTGTGTGTGCAGGTTTATGTTTCATAAAAAATGATACATGAATACATAATTCTATATGTATATGTACATATATAAGGAATAATATATTTATGCTACTGCTCTTTTTCCCTGTTGGTACCTGGACTGCATTCTAGAAGGAATAAGGTGATTTTTGTTGGATTTATTGGGAAGGGGCTTCTTGGTCAGTTACAAGTTGGAAAAAAAATGTGCAGCAGAATTACAACCATTCTTCAGCATGGTTGCTAATCAGGTACAAGGAGACTGTTCCTTCTGCTCCTCAGAAACAGGCTGAATTAGTTCTATACTTTGGAAAGTGATGTTAATTAATTTTGCCATAAAATATACATATAATATATATAATACAAGAGCCTTTAGGAAAACTTTAGGGGCATCTGCACTAAGAACAACATCACAATTCCTTTTTAGATTTTTAGACAGTTAGTCATTGAAGTTCAAGTCATACCTGCAAAATTTTCAAAAATTCATGTTGCCTCAGTAGCCACACTGAGGATCACTTTCTTCTTCACCTCTACTTGGCCCACAACTTACTGCATTTTATTTCATAGCATTGGTATAGGGAAGTAATAGTTGGCTTTAGAATCAGTCATCTAGCTGAAGTATTTCCTCCATCCTGTCCTTCTAAGTCTCAAAGGGAAGAACACAAATCAAGCATTTTTATGAAGACTGGTATACTCACAGTAAAAGGAAAAGGGTTTTTCAGAAACAGTTTGGTCAAAGATGCATGAAAAGAAGTTTCTTTCTTTCTTTCTTTCTTTCTTTCTTTCTTTCTTTCTTTCTTTCTTTCTTTCTTTCTTTCTTTCTTTCTTTCTTTCTTTCTTTCTTTCTTTCTTTCTTTCTTTCTTTCTTTCTTTCTTTCTTTCTTTCTTTCTTTCTTTCTCTTTCTTTCTTTCTTTCTTTCTTTCTTTCTTTCTTTCTTTCTTTCTTTCTTTCTTTCTTTCTTTCTTTTTCTTTCTTTCTTTCTTTCTTTCTTTCTTTCTTTCTTTCTTTCTTTCTTTCTTTTCCTTTTTTATTTTTTTACTCAGGAAAGCTAAACATAGCAAGGGAGACACTGCTGCAGACCATCTGGATGGAAAGAAAACAATACTAAGCATCTAACTGCAACTCTAGTTTACAGGGTCTCTAATGCTATTTGAAACTACCAGATAATAGCGATCCATCCTTAAACAGGCACACTGGAAAAAAAAACCACAACACATTCATAATTCAAGAGCAAGAGCTCTGCGTGAAGAGCTAGTCAAGATTGGTGGCCTTGGGGAATATCTGCCCTGGTCCGGAAAATAATTTGATGGTATGTGATGCTTGCCCAAGAAGCAAACTCAGGCATAATAAGAGAACTTGAACTATTTTCTACAGAAAAGATTGCAATCGGACCTATCCTTAGTGTATAAACTCCATACTCACATTAAAGCATAACTGGATTACAGGCCTTCCCTGAGTTTTGCTCTGCAATGTTGTCTTTAAGAAAGCCATTGATAGGTTTAGTGGACAAGAAGAAGACTCCAGCATCTGGAAGAAGTATTGACTCTTTCAGAGTGGACATGATTAAAAATTAATAAGTTCTTTTATCTTTTATAATTTGTATTTCTTTTTCTGTTCTATAGGATATTGTATTTTTCCTCTGGCTGTATAGCTGATACTGCTTATTACAATTTGCCTTTCAAGCACCGGGGAATATTGCAAGCTATTATAGATGACAATATGAGGACTAAGTTCTGCAACTTTCCTTTCTGTTACTACTTTTTTGCAGCCTTCACGTTTAAGTTTTAATATATCTTGCACGTTTAAGCCTTCACTACACAAGTATATCTCAATAACATGTATTATCCATGTGCAGTTCACATCCTCTTTATGCATTTACAGCTGAGGAACTACAGTGGGAATACCATAATCATTCAGTGAAGACCTCAGTCCATATTATTTCAGCTGAATCCAGCTATTCAATTAAAAGTTGGAGATGACTATTCTGTTACATAAGCTGCTGAAATTAGATATCTCTCTATGACAGCATTTTCTTCTCCTTCTCTTGTCATCTTTTCAGAGGGACTTTGTCTGGAAATAAAAGTTATATTTTGCTTCTCTTTTTCATCCTGAAGTAGGCTTGTGCTTATCTGGGTTTTGATTAGACTTTTAATGAAAGTCTTTTTAGTGAAAGTCTTTCCCACAGGGATGGCAAGATCAAGCCTTATAGTATCTACTAACCATAAACATCTTTGACCAGGGGTTGCTACTTTGTTTTGTGGTTTATTTCATGATGTGGCACAGTGAAGCTTTGGTTGTGAGAAGAACTCTCACAAACAACAACATAACTTGTTTTCCTTTCCTTCGTCCTTGCTTCTCCAAAGGAAACACTTTAAAACAATTTTGGGAGACCAATATTACTTGCCAAAAGTTAAGGACGCTTTTCTCAGGCAAATAAAAAAATAAATGGAATTACTGAGAAGACCAGTTCAGATTTGCACAATGCAGTACTTCATGCTTTCTCGCTGCACTGTATTTGATGCAGAGACAGGCATTGACAACATTAAGAGCATGGGAAGTAGGGCTCTCCAAAGACATCACTGAATTGGCAGAAAATAGAGTCAGGTTTTATAACTGGGTAGAACTGGCACTTGTGAAAGCATCCAGAGATTGGAAGGATCTAGGGAAAAAACTGCGCAATGGGTTGTCCTGGGTTGAGCCAGGATGAAGCTAATTTTCCTTTTACTGATTTTTTTTTCCTTCAGTAAGCTTTCTTTTAACTAGCAGCAAGTGTTCCAGCTAGTGGACTGATAACACTGGAATGTTTATGTTACTTCTGAGACTCCAAGGTCACTTCTTAGCTCTGCTGCTACAGAGGCTACTGGGGCAGGAGAGTCGTATCTGTGGCCCCCCCGTAGCGGAGCTGGACTAGACAGACAGCAGAACTGACCACAGGTATTCCATTCCATATATCTATGTAAGCTCTGAGGAAGGTCAGAGATCACAGAACACAACTTCCTTCCTGCTTCTTCTTCCCTTCTCTTCCATTCACGGCTGGTGTCCGGGGAGGACTCCATCCATCACCATCAACCCCAGGCTCAGCCCTGACCTTCATAACTCTCCCCACAGCCCTGTCTGCTCTGCTGTTATCTCAGACAGCGGCCGGAGAGTTTTCAGGACTGCTCACAGCTAAGGAGAGTGCTGGGAGAGTTGCTGGGGGTCAGGGGGGGCAAGAGGCTTTTGCACATTCCTTAACATACTTGTATATAATTGTACATATAATTAAAGCTGTCTAATTGAGTTTTCAATCCAGCAAAGTCTCTCTCCTAATTCTCTCTCTCCTTCCCTACCTGGCTGGGAGGGGGAGGGGATCGAGAGCATTGTTGTCTCTGGTTTATTTTTTTATTCTGAGTCAAACCTTGACATGGATAAAATCTCCATTCCCCTCTATCTGACAATAAAAAGAGCAGGGTAATGAAGAAAATTTGCTGTAAAACATGTAGCCTAAGAAGCACAGAACAGTATTACACAACACTGAACACAAAAATTCAAAGACAGTTGAAAGCAAAAACCCCCTATGTATTACTGCAAGGCTGAAACATACATATTAGCGTAAGGGCATCAATTGTATGAATGTTTTAGTAAGATGGTCTCTACTCAGAAACTTTATAATAAAGATATCATCAAACGAAGCAATTTAAGGGGTAAATAGCTGTATGTCAATCTGACAGTGCTGCAAATGCCTACATTACAATCTTGAAATGTAATTTTCATTGCACTATGAAAAATTAAAATGTAATACATACATGCACAGAAAGGAATATTGTATCAATATTTTTTTCTAGATTTTTAGTTTTGAAAGTATGCAAATATATATAAACAAAATATATTCTTGGAAGAGTATATTGTACTAGAGGTGCTGTCATCTAAATGTGAGAAAGGCCACAATATAAAGAGCTTGAAAGAGTTTTTTTTTAAATATTGTTCTCCTTTTCTAATAAGTTGGCAAGGTTAAATGGCAAACCATATAGTACTCATAGGGATTACTATCAGTGAATGAATAGGAAATAACTATAGAAACACCTTGGTTGTAAGAGAAGCATGTTGTGATGAACAGAAGAGTAAAACAAACCAAAACAAACCAACAAATAAACCACCAACGCTCCCCCAGAAAAGCCAAGGAAACAAGATTACATTGCTTACAGCTTGACTGAGACTTAGTATTTATAACCAAGAAGACAGTTGGTTTGCTTCAGTGCCTCAGTTTCCTTTCACTAATGTGGAAATAATAGACATTACTTCTTACAATGTACTTAGACCTTACATCATTAGTTATTATAAAACATATAGGTCTTCACATAAAATGTATTACTGAAGTGCAAGGGCATTATTACAATATAAAAAGAATAAAGTGTGAAACATAAAACACTTCAAGCACAGAAAAGAAAGGGAAGTTTATAGAATGAGGCCAAAGGAATGGAAAAACAATTTCAAGGAAATGTGAAGCCAAGAATGAATTAATATCACTGCAGAAATGTTTAGGAAAAGGGGAGTCTCTTGGAGTGGGTAACCCTTTAAGACACAAGCCAGGAATGTGCCCTGGCAGCCAGGATGGCCAACTGTGTCCTGGGGTGCATAATGCACAGTGTTGCCAGCTAGTCAAGGGAGGTGATTGTCCCGCTCTACTCTGCACTGGTGCAGCCTCACCTTGAGTACTGCATGCAATTGTGGGCAACACAAAAAAAAAATAAAAATGCACAAAGCTATTGGAGAGTGTCCAAAGGAGAGCCACGAGGATGGTGAAGGGTCTGGAAGTGATGACTTATGAGGAGCGGCTAAGGTCACTTGGATTATTCAGCTTGGAGAAGAGGAGGCTGAGGGGTGACCTTTTTGCAGTCTATGGCTTCCTCACAAGGGGAAAAGATGAGCAGGTCCTGACCTCTTAACTCCTGTGACCAGTGACAGGAATTGGGGAAATGACAGGAAGCTGGATCAGGGGAGGTTTAGGTTAGATATCAGGAAAAAGGTTTTTCACCCAGAGGGTGGTTGAACACTGGAACAGGCTCCCCAGGGAAGTGGTCACAGCACCAAGTCTGCCTGAGTTCAAGAAGTGTTTGGATGATGCTTTCAGGCACACGATGTGATTCTTGGGGTGCCCTACACAGGGACAGGAGTTGGATTCGATGATCCTGATGGATCCCTTCCAACTCAGCATATTCTATGATTCTATGACTCTATGATTCTAATTGGTAGAGGTGACTGCCACTGCAGACTATTTACATTAACTTGTTGCTGCAGCATCTTCAAAGGAGGAAAAAGGCTGAAGAGATAACTAACAATTGGAAAATACTTATACAAAATCAGAACGAGAGCAAAAAACTGAAGGAGCGTATTATTTATTACCTGAGGAAAAATAGAACAATTTGAAAAAGAAACATATCTAAGAAAGAGACTGAAATCAACAGGACACAGTATAAAACAGGGATAAAAAAGTAAATGAGATTATGGGAGCCTTCCCAAACAGAAGTAATAATTAGAAAAACCAAAACAAAACAACAAAAACTACAACCCCAAACTATGCAAGTCTGAAGTTACTTGAAAGAAACAAGATAATGCTGCGTAAAGATGAAACGGCGAAGAAGTAACAGCAACATTGTTTAAAGATTATCCAGATGTCTCATAAAAGTCTGTGGTGACAAAGATAACACTTACATATAAGCAAATAAAACACAGAATTTGTCAGAGAAATTTTGGATGGAATGTGCAGCCTTAAAAGAGGTCTTATGAAATCTCTATTACATGACCACCCAAAGATGACTTTCCGCAAGGTCATCCAGTATTGCAGGAGATACATATGCAGTTTATAAGGATAAAGAGCTATCTTGAGGAATGAAGACAAATAGCATGAGGAAGAAAAAACAGGCAGAAATAGATGTGTGACAAGTGCAATACTGCAGACATCATTATTAGGTCCTGCTCTTTTCACCATGCTTGGGAAGAGAAGAATGTTCTATTTAGTCATAAAACATAAAGAGGAAGCAAAATGAACAGCAGTGGAAGACAGGAATTAAAAAATGTTGAAGAGAAAGTGTGCAATTATATTTAAAATAGCCTGAGTAGTAAACCAGCTTAAATGCAATTAAAATGCAATGTTGTTTTTTTTTTTTTCCCAGACTTAGCCAGAAAATATTATTAAAATATTGCTCACCAACACAAATGTCCTAGTCTGAGTCAGGGTGCTGATTTTTTTTTTTCTTTCAGGGAACTTCTTTTAGCAGCACCAGTGGACTGATAACAACCAAGGTCACTTCTGACTGCCTGCACACCCCCCCCACCCCCCCCTCCCGGGGGAGCAGATTAGACCGAAGGCAGGATCAGCAAATCAGAATATTCCCTTCTCATAATATTTTCTCTATTTGGCTTTCAGTATAGGTTAAGACATCATGAAGTCAAGCCTTTCGTTTTCCTTTTTCTCTCACTTTTCTCCTTACTGTCGCTTCTGTTGCCCTCTCTTTGGCTCTCTCTTTTTTTTCCCATGTTTCTTTACAGCCGACACCCGAGGACCCCGTCCGTGCGCCCGGACACTCCCCCCTTCAGCTGGAGTCACCAGGAGGAAGAGTTTCTGTGAGAGTCGCTGGGGGAAGGAGGGAGGGGGTTGGGTGTTGCACATCCCTTTACAAATATATATATATATACACCGTTTATCACTAATATTTAAAATCAATCTGCTTCACTTTTCAACCCAGAAAGCCTCTCTTTCTCATTTTTCTCCCTCTTTCCCTACCTTGGGGGAGGGGGGGGGGGGTGAATCGAGAGTGTTACTGTTATTAGTTTGACTGCCAACTCGGTGCCAAACCGTGACAACAAATGAAGAAAAAACTGTTAAAATATAATTTAAAATCAAATTTATTTGGAAAAAAAAATTGTCACCTTCTTTAAGTTTTACAGTGGTTTGGGAATCATCCTTTTTCTAGTTGTGAGAAGAAATTAATTTCATGCATGATGAAAAGAGGAAATCAGGGCTAAGTATCTAAATAATAAAAGGGATTTTGTTATAAAGCTAATTTCTTTCAGGACAAGGAGTAGTTATTAATTAGCAGGTAAGTAATGCAAATTTGGAACAAAGTCTGTATTTTTGTCTAAGACATGGTCATTTTGCTAAGTCAAGACAGGAAGTTGACAGCTATTGCAGGTTTCTGGCATCTTGCAAAGATAGAAAGGAGGCATTCTCTTGATCTCTGATAACAGGGAATTATGGCACCAATATGTTTAGTTATGTTTAGGAACAAATGAATTAAGGGGTGGAGAATCTATTGAAAGTATTTTCCCCTTATCTGCAATAAATCAGCTTTGTAGATTTTTCCCTAATAATTTTATTTTCATTTAGCAAATATCACATAGTTGTAAAAGTGTATTTTCATATTTTGTAATATTCCACCACTGTCAAATGAAAGGGGAATAGGAAGCATTCTTTTCAGGCATTCTATTTTTGAAGTGAGATGTCATTTTGGAAGGTTTGAATCATCAGTAAATCATTTGTTTTATTCCAGAAATACTTGTAAATTCGTTATATATCCAATTCTGTGAGGCACTTGGGAGTTAGTCCTGATTTTGTTTTACTTCAGTTTTTGTTTAATCTCTTTAATAAGAGACCCTCAGAATCCTTTTTTGTCATTACATTGCCATAGAAAAAAATGCCAGGTCCTGACCTGTCTCTGCTCCTGCTTTTGAAGTAGTTCTAATAAAACATCTGAATGAAGAAATAGAATAGATGGAGCTTTATAGCATTATGACTAAGACTTTTAGAATCAAAGGTAGCTTAAGCTAGTATGAAGAAGTGAACTATTGACTACCTGGCATGTCAGAAGCCTCAGCTCAGCCCAGCTCTGAGAGAGGATGCAGTGCTACATGGCTGGGGCTGTGGGAGCAGTGGGGGCCTCTCACTGGGCCTGGGGGAGATGTGTCCTTGCCTGCAAGAGATGGGTGCTGGCATGCCCAGATGGAGGGAATGCAGGAGGATGCACAGCACCAGGGGTGGCATAGAGGAGACAGACTTCAGATTGAGATGTTCTCTGAGAACATACAGGTGTGAGGCAAGCCTCAACTCCCATGTGTACCCATGAAGGGTAGAGCAGTTTGTGATTAGGGGTTGCAAAGTGGGGATCTCCTGACAGCAGAAGCTGGAGGTCTCTTGCACCAGGACAGCCCCTGCACACCCTGGGTTGCACCTGAGGGTCTGGGAGCTATGCCCTGCAAAGCACCTGAGACAGCAATACTGAGGGGTGCATTAAGGGATTGTGGTAGGAGATTCCCTTCTGCAGGAGGCAAAGTGCCAAACCTGCTGACCTATCCTGCTCTTCAGGGAGGTTTTCTGCTTGCCAGGGATATAATGGAGATGCCGTTGAAGTTCATCTGACCCTCATCCAGTTACTTCCACTTGTCTCCCATGTGGGCAACAGCAGTACAGCCAGGGGACACCTGGAGTACATCAAGCATGAGTACACAGTTTTAGGGGAGAGGGTCTAGGACATAGCACCAGGTGGTATCTCCTTGATCCTACCAGTGAGGCAGAGAGGCTTGAGGAGGAATGAGCAGATCTTGAAGATCAATGCCTGGCTGTGCAGATAGTTTTGATGACAGAGGTTTGTCTTTTATGATAAGGAGACCTTCCCTGGGATGGAGGACTAAGAGAGCGATGGACTTCACCTGACCAAGTAGGACAAAAGTATCTTTACCAAGAAGGTGTATATCCTGATGAGGAGACGTTTAAGCTAGAAATGGTGAGAGTGGGAGATGAGCACTCACATTTAAGTCGGAAGTGGTGGACTTGGCTGACGAGTGAAAGAAACAAGATAATATTGAAAAGAGAGGTTTTGAAAACAAGTCAGGGCTGAAAGGGACCCACTTGAAGAGTAAACACATAAATAAGTGCTGAGAGACAGACAGAATGAGAGGGGAACATTTTCCTGGAAATCAGCAGAACTGGATGCTGCTCTGAAGTGCCTGTACACTCATGAAACAATCAGGAGATATTAGAGGTGCATGTGCAGCTGCAGGGCTTCCATCTCACTGGCATGGCAGAGATGCGGTGGGATGGCTTGCACAACTGGAGTGCTGCCATGGATGGATACAGGCTCTTCAAGAAGGATGGGCTGGGGAAGCGAGGAGAGTGAGTTCCCTTTTATGTGAGAGAGCATCAAGGGATGCACTGAGCTCTGTCTTGGGAGGAGTGATGAGCCAGCTGAGAGCTGATGTGTTAGGCTTAGAGGGTAGGCCAACATAAGAGACACTGTAGTGAGTGTCTGCTACAGACAACGTGATGAGGAAGCAGCAGCTTAGACCTTCTTCAGAAAGTTGGAGGAATCTTCACATTCACAGGCACTTGTCCTCAGGTATTTTGAACTACCCTAGTATCTGCTGGAGGGGTGTCCTGATTTGAACCAGTAGAGAACCAATTTCCTTTTAGTAATTTTATTTTTCTGTTAAGTGTCTTCTAAGTAACTGCACTTCCTGAAATTAGCAGCATGTTTTTCAGTCTGTGTCTGCTTCCAGCACTGATAACACTCAATGTTTATAGTTACTTCTGGGTTATGGAATGTAGAACCAAGGACACCGCTTGGTTCTGAAAAACAAAAGGGAGTAAAGAGGTCACACTTGCAACTGTCTCCTGTGGGGAGGAGCAGACCAGACAGGTGACCAAAAGTGACCAAAATATTCCATCCCATATGCATCGTACTTGGCATAAATTTGAGGGATCACAAAGGTCAAGCTCTCTTTGTCCATGGCCAGTATTCTGAGAGGGCTCAGTCCGTTCATCTGCCTTTGAACTTGATCCATGCGTTCCTGAATCTGTGCATTCCTGCATCCAGCTCCTGTCTGCAACTGACTCCAGGAGCTCAGTCTGAAACTTTCCCATGGCCTGGCCCTGCAGCGTCAGTGGTAATGTGAGCATTATTGGAGGGGGAGCGTGATAGTGAATTTGTGTATATTTGTATATATTCAATTATTTTCTTTTTCATCATTGCTGTTTCATTCAAACCATAGTTTAATTTCTGACCTGTAAGTCTCTCCCCTTATTCTCTCTCCTTTCCCTATAGGGAAATACAGGGGTTAATAGAGAGCATCTGTCATTCATTGAATTGCCAGTCCAGCATTAAACTGTGACAAGGAGAAACATGGTGTAACCCCAGTGAGAAACTAAGCACTACACAGCCGCTCGCTTACTCCTCCCTGGTGGGATGGGGGAAAGAATTAGAAGAGTAAAAATGAGAAAACTTATGGGTTGAGATAAAGACAGTTCAATAGGTAAAGCAAAACGCGCACACACGAGCAAAGCTAAACAAGGAATTCCTTCACTAATTCCCATCAGCAGGCAGTTGCTCAGCCATCTCCAGGACAGCAGGGCTCCATCATATATAATGGTTGTTACTTGGGATGACAAATGCCATCACTCCTAATGTCCCCCCATTCCTTCTTCTTCCCCCAGCTATTTTTATGTGCTAAAAATGACATGATATGGTATAAAATCTCCTTTTGGTCAGTTGGGGTCAGCTGTCCCAGCTGTATTTCCTCCCAAATTTTTGTGCACCCTCTCGAGTCCCAAAATGAATAATTGTCTCAAAACAGCTGCCTTGACAAACAGGACATTGTGCTTTGTATTTGTACCGGAAGGTCCTCATTTGATAAGCCATTTGGACAAACAGGTCACTGTCCTCATTCAGTAAGGAGCAGTGGCAGGAAAGCAGAACTCTGCGGAGGCAGACTGCCATTTTGTGAAAGACCCACATTCCTGTTTAAGGCATTTGAACAGAATGCATGGGTGAAAATAAGGGTTATTGCTTGGTCAACCCTGCTGAGGGGTTTGAGCTACCACTTGGACCACCATCCCCCACCAAGTCATTTCCAGGACACTCTAAAAATCAATATGGAGTCTGCATAAGACTTCCACTCCCTCGGAAGAAGTGGGGTGAGGTAGCATAAAAAAAGCAGCCTTGGAACACTTGGTACAAGTGGCTGCCATCCAAAGACCATAGCTTCAGGCTGAGATCATTGCTGGATCCAATGGTGGTGATATCTTTTCTATCCCCTTTTCTTCGTATGTCTCTCTCTGTTTCTAACCTTATTCGCTGCACATAAGTGTAACATATTTTCTAATTCTGCCACCTTTTGCCATTTGATTTGAGAGTAATATTGCTGTGTGTTTTTTGACAGGCTTTATAATCTCAATTTGAAGTAAAGCTGTTCTTGCTTGAACCTCCTGGGTAATTGTCATTACTCCTGAGTACTGCACAGAGAATTAAAAAGGGTTAACCTTGCCTTATGCCCACTAAGTTGGACAGGTTTGTTAAGAAAGGTTAACTCTACCCATACACAGTGAGTGGGACAGGCCCCGTTACAACTTTCCATGGGAGGGACAAGTTTTGAGAGGGGATTGAATTCAGTTGCCCAGTCTGATTGTGACACACCCCCAGCCTACTCACTGATGGGGTGGTGTGAAAAGCAGAAAAGGCCTTGTCCTTAGGAACAATGTGGGCCTACTGCTAAATGGGGCAGTCTCTGAAGACAAAAGACAGGGACAAGGCTGAGGTACTCATTACTTTCTTCATTAATCCTAAGCCCCTGAGATTTGTAGGAAAGCCTGCATCAAAGGAGACTTAGCCTCTGTGGAGGAGGATGAAGTTCATCATGATCATCATCATAGAATGGTTTGAGGTGGAAGGGACCTTAAAGATTGTCTAGTTCCAACCCCCTGCATGGACAGGAACACCTTCCACCAGATCAGGTTGCTCAGAGCCCTATCTAACCTGAACTTGAACACCTTAAGTGTTTTTAAGTTAGGGAACACAAGCCAACTGAACATACCCAAATTTCTCAGATCTATTAGGATTCACTCACAAGTGCTGAGGGAACTGGTCAATAACATTGTGAAGGCACTCTCAATTATCTATAAAAAAATATGGTAATCTGGGGAAGTGCTTGAAGACTGGAAGAAAGCAAACACCACCTCTATCTTCAAGAAGGGCAGGGCCAGGGAACTGCAGGCTAGTCAGCCTCACCCCAATCCCTAGGAAGGTGGTGGAGTTCCTTGTAATCTTTTCCAAACACAGAGAGGACAAGAAGGTGACTGGCAATAGACAGCATGGATTTGTGAGGGAAAAATAATGCATTATGAACTTCATAGGTTTCTATTATGAGATGACTGGCTTGGTGGATGAGGAGAGAAGTGAATGTTATTTATCTACATGTTAGTAAGCCTTTTGGCACTCTCTTCCATAATATCCTGGAAGGATATCTCACAGGCAAGATGATATGGGCTAGGGAGGTGAACAGCAAGGTGGATTGAAAACTGGCTGAGTAGCACGAAGTCAAGCTGGAAGATGATCCCTAGTAATGTACCCCGAGAGTTCAGACTGAGGCAAATACTGTTTAACTCTTAAATAATGACCTGGATGATGGGAAAGGGTGCATCCTCAGCAAGTTTTCGGATCCTATAAAACCGAGAAAAGCAGCTGATACACCAGAGGGTTGTGCTACCATTCAGAGAGTCCTTGACAGGCTGTAGAAATGGTCTGATAGAAACCTTGTGATGTTCCACAAAGGGAAGTGTAAAGTGCTGCACTTGGGGAAGAATGAACCCGTACATCACCACAGTCTAGGAGCTCACTGGATGGAAAACAGCTTTGCAGAGAAAATCCAGGGTATCCTGGTCAGCACCAAGTGGACCATGATCCAGCAATGCTCCTGTGCAGCAAAGAAAGCCAACAGCTTCTTGGACTGTATTAGGCAGAGGATTGTCAGTAAGTTAAGTAGGTCTTTCCTTTCTATCCAGGCCTGCTGAGACATCTCTGGAGAGCTCTGTCCACTCTTGGACTCCCCAGTAAAACAGAGACAGAGACATACTGGAATAAGTCCAGGGAAGTAACACAAGGATGATTAAAAGTTTGGAGCATCTGTCATACAAAGACAGGGTAGGAAACCTGTAACTGTCCATCCTGGAGCAGAGAAGGTTGTGGAGGACCCAAGTCTAGTGCATGTACCACCAGACTGTTCTCAGCGGTACCCAGCAAGAGGACAAAAGGCAATAGGCACAAGTTAAAACAGAAAATGCCATTTAAGATAAGGAATAATCTTTTATTATGAGGGTGGCTGAACATGGTAGCAGATTGTCTAAAATACTTCATGATGCTTTATCCCTAGGTACTCACAACCTTATGATTGTAAGCGACCTGCTCTGGCTGAACTTCTTTGATCATGGGATTGGACTTGGTAATGCCTTCTTACCTCACCCATTCTGTGATTCTGCACTTAGAATGTTTGATACTGACAACCATTGTAAATTTACATTAAAAAATATTTTGTGAAAACTTTTGAAGTTTTCAAATCATTAGATATATGATATTATCAAGAAGTCTGTTAGAGTAACAGAAAGTCAGAGTGAACATAAATTTGCTTAAAATTGTCTTGTGAAATAAAATAAATTAATTTTTGAGCATAAATCTTATAGATTACTTAAATAATATTCTTTTTTTTTTCAATTGAGAGTACTAAGAAGATAAATCAGCTTTAATCAATATAAATATAAATGGAAGACAAACAACAAATAAACAAACAAAACAAAACTTTAGTTATAAACTAATATCCAAAATACAATCAGCTTTGGGAAACTGACCTTCCTACAAATAATCTAGATACCAACTTTCACCACATTTTAATCTAAATAAGAACTCTCTTGACAGTAGCGTAAAATGTAAAGAAAATGGTATGTACTTCTTAAAATATTTGATTTATTGTCTGTTTCTTTCAACACTGAGAAAGCTATAGCTTGGTAACTGCCAGCCATCAAGATGTATCTGCAGATAATTTCTTCCTAAGGGGCTGAAGACAGGAGTTTTCTGGATTATAAAGTCCATCTAATGCTATGCCAATATTTAACCAAAAAAGTATTATTTTTTGCTTTATTGCATCAATACCTCTTGTGCAAGCAAAACCCTCCCAAACTTCAGAAACAGACAAAAAGTCCTGCTTTTCAAAACCTGAACATTTCATGTAAATTTCTGAATTATTTCAAGAACTACCAATGAAATGGTTGAACAAAACATATGATAATAGATTTTACTTAAATAGTTGGTAATTTTCTAGTGTCTATGGGCCATTCAATTTGTCAGAGAGTACATAAGCTCTTTGAGAAGGGAATGTTTACAGGTTTAATACATTTTAAATTATATAATTAGCCACATTATCACAGTTAACTGATTGACAGAAATTACTGATGAAGAAAGACTACTAGCTTATTTTTCTAGTCGCCTTGCCAAAGCAGGTGTACTACCTAGATTGTTGCTCAAAACAGGTGTTGTGTTTTTTTTTAATGGAGTTTAAAAAACATGATAAAAGGTGAAAATGTTTCAAGCTCTCAGGACACTAATTAGTTTCACAATCCTACTAGAGCCTTTCAAAGGTAATGCTCTGACTTTGCAAGTATTAACGCTCTGAGTCAGTTTGTATGTGAGGAGATACTGCATTCGCTAGTATCAGCTGATGACAACCTATACCCATTAAATTCAGTGCTGCATATAGTGACAAAGAAACACACTTTCCAGCTTTTCTGTGTCCTGGTTTGAGCAGATTAAGCCAATTTTCTTTTTACTAGTTTTTTTTTTTTTTTCAGAGAGCTCTCTTTTAAGCAGCACACTTGCTGAAATTAGCAACAAGTTTTCCAGCTAGTGGACTGATAATGCCCGAATGTTCGTAGTTACTGCAGAGAGACTAAGGACACTTTGCTCTGCTTGTTGAATCTACTGCTTCGGACACTAAAGCAGCAGAACAGTCGTACCTACAACCCTCCTGTAGGGGTGAGCTGACTAGACAGATGGCAAAAGTGGCCAAAGAAATATTCCATCCATATATATATAGGAACTCGGTATAAATTCAGGGATCACATGAGTCAAGCTCTTCTTCTTCCCCTCTCCTCCGTCCATGGCCAGCATCTGGGGAGGACTCCATCTATACATCTTCTTTGATCCCTAGGCCTGTGCATTCCTGACCCTTGTGTCTCTACCCTCAACTCCTGTCTGCTCTGCTGCTACCTCTGGTAGTGGTCTGGGACTTTTCAGAACTGCTCACAGCTAAGGAGAGTGCTGTGGTGCTGTGGGAGTTGGGGGGGGGGGGGGAGGCGAGAGGGGTTTTGCACATTCCTGAACCTATTTGTATTTATTTTTACATATTTTCTTTTATCATTAGTATTTAATTAAAGCTGTCTAGTTTAGTTTTCAATCCAGAAGCCTCTTTCCTTATCCTCTCTATCTTTTCCCTACCGGGGTGTGAGAGGGAGGGGATAGAGAGCATTATTGTTATTGGTTTAATTGCTGAACCCAAGTTAAACTGTGACATCTGGGGAGTTTTGGTTACAGTTAAAACATTGAAAATTTGAAATAAAAATGCATCTGCTCATTATAATGCATTTGTGATCAGAATAAGGACACTATCATGACAGAAACAAATAAGAAAGGAAAAGAAATAGTGGAGGAATTGTGCAAAGTCTGTAATGAAATTTCATTAAGTAATTAGTAGAGATGATGTGCATCTAAGGATATAAAGAACTTTTTTATCTCAGTTGCAGACAGAATTAAAATAGTAATCAGATGCTTTAGCTGCTGTACATTAGGCAGCCTCATACTTTGGGATCACTGCAATTCGACTGGATTTGAACTGCATGTTCAGGGCTCAGAGCTGAGACTGAGGAGAACTGGTGGGTGTAAGTCATAAACTGTGGCTCTTGCTTAACCTTCTAGTGGCAGCATAATGTGGATATTGTGAATTGGTATTATGAAGATAGCTCCTTCCAAATATAGCTCAGAAAATACTGATTTCAAACCAGGAATACAGTTTTCATGGCTAGCTAGGAAAATTTGAGCTTCTTTACAGTTGCATCATCAACCGCTAGAAATAAATACAGCACCAGGCTCAGGAAATTCAGTAAAATTGACACTTCTTCAGTGGAAGGTACTTGTGGGGAACGAGCCCTATGTTTAATTATGTCCTTTGAGTCAGCAGCCACTGCAGCTGAAAGGGCCTCCTCAACCTGTCAATAACTGCTTCAAGGACACTGAACAAGGACAAGCAGGCAGGTTGAGTGATGGGCCCAAAGGCAGGAAACTATATACTATGTTGCAAACAGTGACTGACAGCCTTCACCCTGCCTGAAGTTGCCCAGAGAGGCATCACTGATTTGCTCCAAAGGGAGGTTCAGTGGCCCTAAGGACATAGAAAGGGAAACAGCTAGGGACCTGATTGGTTCAGTCTTGAATAAAAGGAGAGCTGCAACACCAGGTTTCTTCTTCTCTTCTTCACTTCTCCTCCTCCTCTTCTTTTGCTGGATCTTGAGAGTCGGCATGCTGTCCGGGACCTGCTGCTGCCTGGATACTTACTGGATTCTGGATACTTTCCCCTGGATACTTCCCTTTCGGTGTGGATTGTAATTGCCATTCCTGAGCTATGGCCTTCTCTGGATGCCTGCCCCCAGTTGCTGATCCAGTTTTGAGGGATCTGTGTCTGCTGTCTTCGCTCTTCATCACTCATTGGGAGCTGCTTGCCTGTTACCAGTCCTGATCACCTGGAGTGAACTTTGACTGCTAGTCAGGAGTCCTTTGGTGTAAGGCAGAGCGTCTCCCTATTCCAAAACCCCTTCAACTTTCCTTTATTCCTTTCCTTCCTTGTTTTATCCTCTCCCTTCATGTAGAGTGTGGGCACATCGGTGTTGGATAGGGTATTCCTTGTGCTAAGTTGCTCTCTGAGTTATATATTTATCTAAGGTATTCCTTGTGTTAAGTTGCTCTTTGAAATGTATATTTATCTTACTGGTTTTCCCCGAATCTTATTTGGTATTTGGTATTATTATTTGGTAATCCCTAAATGAGCCGCTTCAATTCGTTAAACTTAATTTTGGTGTCAGAATTGACTAACTGAGGCATGGTAGGGGTGGGACCTGCTGGGTTGTTTGGGCAGTTAACTCTTAGCCTCTCTAATCGTATCCCCGGACTGACGCGCAGGCCTCGGTTCCTTCGCTCAAAGCAAGTTCCCGCAATAAGCGTCAGTCTGTGACGCGGCCTTCCTGACCGCTTGTCCGTGATCCGGCCTAGTGCCCGACCCCGGACGTGTCCGGCGGCCCTTACCACTGCCACTCGGACCATCACAGTACTTTAATATCAAATCCTACTTGTTAAAACTGTAGTTAGGAAAGATTTCAAAGAAGATCTGAAAGTATTTGGAAATTAAGATAATCTTTGCTTATTATTGTTCAAACACATGAAACTTGTAATGAATAATTTTCTACTCCTTGTAGAAAAGATCATGTAATGTTTCTCAACAGATTATTCTAAAAACAGTTCAACAGATTTCCTCAATATTTAGAATGTGAATCTGACTCTGATTCTCTTGGTCTCTCTTTTGAAAATGTAAATGCTAAATGTCTCAATAGTATCAGTGTAGGCAAGATATAAAAACAAACAACTCCATGTTTGCCAAAATACTCCATTTCCCTTCAGTAATGAAGACTATTGTCTTGCACCCCAAGAAGAAAAAGTAAGTTGTTATCTTCCCAATATGTAAGACAGTACAGAAGACATTTGCAGAGAAAGTTTAATTCAGAGATTTTCTAGTATGCTACTTGGGGAGAGATCGTGTACGATAGCTTTTGACACCACTGATGGTTCAACCACCTAAAAATAATTTCCACCACTTCTGTTATCAAACAACGGAGCTGGTGGAGCTATCCTGTTTTGTGTTCTGAGTTTATGCTCCATGCACAGAGACTTTGGAATTCTGTTCTTAAATACATATAATCATCTGGATACTGCATGTCAATGGCCCCTACTAATCAAGAGAGCATCATATAGCATTGCAATGTTTCTTTGTTTCACTAATTCTTTTTTGCCAGCTGTTTCTAGAGCATCTGTTATGTGATGCTGAGACACAGCTTAAGCACTCATCACATACAATGATACCAGAGGGCAACCCTCCATTTTACCACCTGTTAAAATGTTTTGCTGAATCCACCCAACACATCAGTGGAGGCTCACCCTTAACCAAAGGATACAACATTCTAGTAAATTAGTTCACTTACAATATGCACATAGCATACAGGCCCCAGAATATCTTGTGGTCTCACACCTATAAATAATATTGTCTTTTTCACAAAAAAATTTCAATAATAAGAGTGTAATCTGATTATTCTGTATAAAAATGAAGAGATGAAAATAAGCTGTCTATTTCAAATGAAAGGGGAAGCATACCACAGAGCTAATTACATAAATATTTTTCAATACTAGAGTGGAAGAAGCTTCTCCCCAATGCCTCATTCTAGCCAAGCAAGTTGGGAGTCTGTGGTACTTGCTGTTGTACAGGCATCTGTTAAAATATCTTACAAGGTTAATGCACAATAAAAATAGCAGATTAAGAATTCAAGGGGGGAAAAAAAAAGGCAAAAAACCACTGATATCCTGGGAAGAGAGGATTTAAAATAGCAAGAATAATATATATTTTATGCAGTTTAGAACATTAGATATCTTTAGGAGTAGATCAGACTGTTCAAGAACATGAAAAAAAGAACTCTATTACTTGTTTAACATTAAGATTTTGACACAGAAGGGAAGCACAGCAAGGAAGTGCAATGTTAACACATGGACTGTATGCTTTACTTATGTAAATACATATTTATGGATTTTTCAAGACCTGCCCCACCATAAGCTGCTCACTCACTTAGGTTTACATAGGGCGTCCTGCTAGGGACACCCAAAGGCATTGTACAAAGTCAATACAAGAGCAAATATGCTTAAATATTCATGAATACAAATGTTTAATGGTACATAGTCTCAGTTTAGTCTGAAAAGCAGGCAGAGATTCCAAGGATTTACGCTTTTCATATTCAAGAAAGCACCAATTTCACAGTGAAAAGTTCATTAGAAATGTATTAGATTAGATGAACACAAAATTGTACAAATAACTATGTGCTCAGTAAAAAGCCTGGCACCATTATGCTCTATGGTGGCAGAAGAGCAGTTAGAAAAGAAGAAAGCTGTACAGCTGCTTCATAAGCCTACAGCAGCCCAGTAATTGCAGTGGCTATGAAAACGTGTAACTTTAACTCACTTTCTGTGGGATACATGAAAAAGTACTCGATTGTAATATGCATAACACATAAATTATTCCCCAATCCAATTCAGCAGCAGTTCATATTATAAATGCATTAGTGTTACACAAATTTTCTAGATCTCACTTCTTTACAAAAGTCCCTGGTCTCTCTACTTCTAACTCTTTACGAGTCACTCAACAATGTGATTTATCTGCAAAGGTATTCCAAGGAACCCTATTTTAAGAGACATGAACTGCTTAAGGTGCAGGTGTTGAATATGAAATTACAGTCTCCATGAGATAAAGAACTGCTGAGGTCTCATTTCCAATGGATTCACATTTCTTAAATGATTAACTATTTAACTGGAATAGACTAGCATTTTCTGCATCTTCTGCATGTACTTTATAGTCTCCCACAAAGTAATTTTGGTACCAATATGAGTGCTATTTCCATTAGTAGATGACTTCCTTTGATTTTATGCAAAATATCTTGTTAGCATTTGGGCTAATAAAAGCATTAAGGGTGAACTTCTGGCTCGTCAAGTTGTGTATACTCTGCTGGCCTGGTACCCTGTCTTTAGGAAAGTTCACTAACATTAGACAGTATATTAAAAACAAAGAATAGAAGATACAGAGACACATTTCCAAGTCTCCCTAAAGCCTTGATGCTTCACAATTTTCCAAGATGTTTTCACATCCTGATGTTTAATAATTTTTTTTTTTTTTTAAAGTTAGATTAGTTTCCAGAAAACTTGAAAGCACTACTTTGGTACAAAAGGTAATTCGAGAAAAAAATTTCTTGTTTTACCTTTTATTTTTTTCAAGTGGAAGCATTTTAGATTTTTATTCATGATTAAAAAAAACCCAACAAACAAACAAATTATGAGACTGTTCTCAGCTCAAGCCTGAAAATTTTCTTTTAAATCTGAAACAGATTCAGAAAGGGAATTTACTAGGATTTTAATCCTGTCAAGGCAAGTAACACAATAGAATTATTATAATACGACATATATTCAAAGTTCAGGAGTTAGTGTGGTCTTTTTAGTGAATATAGAATGTGTATGTTAGAAGAAATGAAATAGTATTATTTAGTTTTGGCTTGATGCATTATTCACTGACTTTTTCATAAACCTAAAATGCCAAGGTATCTGGTACAGTACTCAATTTTCTGTGTTCATAGTTTATATTATAAAAGAAAAAAAAAAACTAGTACATACAGAAAGGCTGGCATTTAAAGGTTCCTTAAGTAGGTTATGACTTTCAATGCTCACAGTTCTTTACCAACGACATACAACACAGAAAAAAAACAAGTGAAAGCGTATGGACTAGAAGTAATCTGCATCCAAACAGTAGCAAATTCTGTTTATAAACAGAATCTGTTTCAAAACAGTTGGAGATAATTTTCATAGAAATGTTAGCAGACCAGTTTATGGCTTACATTCATATTTCCTCACTTGCCAAACAATAAAGTGGTAGCCAGACCGATACATGTGCCACCTTCATTCTGGCTCCCAGAAAAATGCTACGCTGCAGCCTTAGATGGAGTTTTAATGAGCTTAAGAGAATTGGGAGCACCTGACACATGGTAGGAGACTAATCCGTATATTAAAGCACATACATGTAGGTACATATGTATAAATATATTAACACATAAAAATATATAATGCTTCACACATACCTGTTCTGCTTTTGAGAGAAATTATCTGCATACAGAATCACAGGTTATTACAGATCAGCTAATGATCAGACTGAGAATAATGCTACTGCTGCTAGACAGACAGGCTGCAAATTGCTCTGCTCAAAGGCAAAGAATGAATTTCCTCATCTTCATATTCCATAAACTGTGGCCTCAATTTCAGGGCATTCTGCAAAATTTTGAGAGAATGCTGCTTTCCATACCAAAGTGGAATGAACGTGATCTTAAGTTACCAGCTCTTTTGATGCCCTCAGAGCACATGCCATCAGAGGGATTGCAGGCTTTTTGGGGTTAAGGTTAGAAATAGAAAGAATCTTCACTAACTGAGGAAGTGATCTGTAAAGAAAAGAAACAAATAATGAAAATATGAAAAAAAAGTTGCAATGTTCAGCTGAAAAGGATATGGTACTTGAGTGCAAGATGGCATCTACTAGCTTTCTGGGAGAGAAGCTGGGGAATTGTAATTGTAATTGATCATTAACAATTTTAGGCTGCTTGGGAAAAGGCAAACTGTGGACAATAAAAAAGAGCAGAGGTTGGCAGATGTGTAAACCTGATTCAATACTATATTTTGTATTGGCAGAATCTCAGCGCATGAAGTAGAACTCGAATAGGCAAAATTATTATAGGATCACTGTCTTTTCGTGAGACTGCACCTGGACTATTGTGCTCAGCTCTGTGGCCTCCAATATAAGAAGGAAATGGAACTGTTTCAGTGAGTCCAGAGGAGGGCCACGAAGATAATCCAAGGGCTGGAGCACCTGTCCTATGAAGACAGGCTGAGACAGTTGGTGGCTGTTCAGCCTGAAGAAGAGGAGGCTCCAGGAAGACTTTATAACAGCCTTCTAATACCTGAAGGGGCCTGCAGGAAGGCTGGGGAGGGACTTTTTCATAAGGACATGTAGCAACAGGACAAGGGGTAATGGTTTCAAGTTGAAAGAGGGACATTTAGGTTACATATTAGGAAGTTCTTTAGTGTGAGGGTTATGAAACACTGGAACAGGCTGCCCAGGGAAGTTGTGGAAACCCCATCCCTGGATGTGTTCAAGATCAGGTTGGATGAGGCTTTGAGCAACTGGGTCTAGTGGGACATGTCCCCACCCATGCAGGGAGGTTGGAACCAGACAATCTTTAAGGTCCCTTCCAACCCAAACCACTCTGTGATTCTGCGATTTCAGACTCCAAAGGCCAATAATTCACTAGAATTAATTCAAAAGAAACCAGTAAGGGTACTATTTACAAATAATGACTGACATAGGGTTGTTTATCTAACAGGGAAAAAAAAAATTGAGGAAACAGTATATCTGTTTTCCAATGTGCAAAAGTTACTTCCATGAGGAAGTCATTAATTAGTTCTTCAGGTCTATAATAAAGAAACTACAGTGAAGAAGAATTAAGCTAGACATAAGAAAAATCTTTGTAAAAATTAGGCAACAAAACACTGAATTTTTGCCCAGAAATAGAGTAAAATCTCTATTATTATTGAAGAGGTTTTTGAAGAGGCTGAATGAACTTCTATGTCATATCTAGGAAGGAAAGGGGTGCAGCGGCAGGAAGTGTTCCTTTGGAGATCTTACTCCTCCTGTTTCCTATGATCCAGACATGTCTCTTTCTTCAGGGATTATTTATTTCCAAAAGCAAATAAAAACAAAGCAAAAAGCAGCCTGTGGTGTTTTCTGACTATTCAGACCATTGTTATTCTAAGTCATTCTGTCATTTCCCTTCACTGATATAAGGGAAATATAAGTGATATAAGGAGTCATGTAGGTAGTCCAGGGAGCAAGGAAAACAAACACACAATGCACAAGCAAAAGCAACCTCTGAAAATGGGGACAAGAAGCCTTTGCCAAAACTGTGGTCTTGCTCTACCAAATCAGAGAAGTAAAAACATTCTTCAATAAGATCACATATAATCACAAATGTAAAGAATAAAGTGTATTTTTTCTAGCACATATAGGAAAGAAATTGTTCTCTTAGAAGTCTGTGAAAAGGCTGGCTAAAACAGAATACTAGACCTAATTGATCACAAAAGATAAAGTTTCTACAGGGTGAAAGAAAAATTATAAAAGCATAGGCAAGTTTTGTGGAAGAAAGAGCTTTGTGAAAATGAGACCATTTATGATATTATTGTCCTGTGTGACATGAAATCTGTACTTGGACTGAAGAGGAAATTATGTTTTTGAAATAGAGTTATAAAGAGTTTGTGATAAAGTAAAAAAATTATGAAGACTCCTATCTGAGCACTATAATGGTCCTTAATTAATTATTTTAGGTATGTCTTTATAGTTTCACAGGGAAAGTTAACTAAACTGGGATACCACAGGAATTACCACAACATAGTTTGGGGAATATATTATAATATTTTCCCAAGAAAACTTCATTGGAATAACTGTACAGTCTGAATTTCACTATGGCTGTGAATTTAATTTATTAAATTGCTGTCTTACAGATTCATTTCAGTGAATTATGATATGTAAACCTACCTCTTCAAGTATCATCTTTCATCTGACCAACAAAACAGTGCCTCTGCATGTTTTGACATTAATATTATGTTGTTTGTGCTCTCAGTAATTTGAAAATGTAAAATGTAGTCAACCCATTCTCTAAGCATAATGTGAAACTGGGACAATAAGGATTGTACTGAATGCTTTTCAGGTTTTAAGTAACTGGTTTGATTAAACCAATTATTTCCTAATCTACGTGATAAAAACTTGCCTCCAGTGTGTCCTCCACTACTTTCCCCTTTCCAATAGCCTTGCTGCAGGGAGTTCATTCTCCTTGACCACTTGCTTTCTTAAACTCACACCCAGAGGCCCCCTGACATAAGACAACAAGCTATTTTTCATCCATCTAACAGCAAGAAAAAGACATCTGTATGTCTCCCAGTTTTTATGGGCTACAAAGAAATTTCCCTCAAAGGGACCACAGGGGCACTGCTGCTAGGAATTTAGAAACAGCCCATGAGCCTATCACTGCAAGGAATCTACTGTTGCTGTCAAAGAGGGGCTGTAGGGCCTGGCTGTAAAGACAAGTATCCTGCATCTCCAGCAGTCATGCTGTGCAGGCAGTGCTGCATGATTTGGCTCCTGGTGATCTTCCCAAAGTTCCCACATTGCTTAGAGCCAAGACATCTTTAGCTAAACAGCAAAACTTAGCAGTGTAGCAGATTAACCCCTGTTGTTCATCTAATGTTGGCACTTTCTCACCACAATTTTTTGCCTCAATAACGATTCAGTTTAATACAGTTTGGATGATCCTGAGTTATTAATTGAAATAAGTAAAATTTTTTGGGAAAAAAAAAACATTTAGGGAAAAATCACAGAAAAGAGAACAAAAGGGACATGCAGAATAAAAATAGAGGTTACATAACAGTGTAACAGTAAGAATTAGACAAAACCACATGCCAGTTAGAGAAGAACACATCCCAAGTATTCAACAGCTGGGTCTTGAGACAGGCCTGCAAGACATCTGCAAGACAGATGAAAAGGATAGAAAGGAGTACTCCCCACAACTTCTCGTGGTTATAGCCTTGAGCACTGGATAGGAAAACACTAAGCAATTGAAATCACTGTACTAACATATTAATGAGGTATTAGCGTACTAAAATACCCACCCATAGGCTAGAGGGACCCCTACTAACAAAAAGCTCCATGCTCTTTGAGCATGCATAGTGAAATTTTTGAGCATTGCCACTGTAAACAGAAGTGAGGAATTAGTTGACCGGTCATGTGTGCAAATGATAGAATAATGTTATAGATAAAGTTCTTTCTCACGTTTTTGAGTATAAAGGTAGCACTTGCATTTCGGGAACCTGAGCTTGCTTTGTGGAATACCAACCTGCTCCCTTTTCTGTGCAGAACTAGATATTAAAGCTGGTATCTCGACTCTGTGTGTGGATTGGCTTCTTGCCAGGTGATAGACCCTGCTTTCAGGATAAAAATCTGATAAAAATCCAGAGTGAATTCAGTGAACAGACCATTTCTCATACCACAAAAATGAGTCAGATATTGACTTAATGGATTTGGAGAAGTCTTGATTGAGTCATTCTTCTCCCAGTTAATTAGTATTACTAGGACATGCTAAATGTATCCCTAAATAGGAAAATAATTTATAGAATGTGCTTTTCTGGCTGTTAATTGTGCAGCTGGGTAACTACATTTAAAAGCTCATCCAGTTCTCTTGAAATCCCTATGAAGGTTTTCCCCTGACTCAGAGGAAGCTTAAGTAGCTTTTGAGGGACCATCGTCAAAGGAAAGAGGTGATCTGACTGTACATAAAATTCAGGATCTTATTGCCATAGATGTGCTGTATCCTTAGGGTTTTTTTTCCAAAGCACCAAGGACAGAAAAAACCCTTCTTTATCATCTTTCTACTTTTATAAGAAGGAGAGAAATATGCTGGGGTTTGCTTAGTTTTGTTTTGGTTTGTTTTGTTGGGTTTTTTTAAGGACTCTGACCTTTTCCAATAGCCTTAAAATATTTCATGCATAAAACTGAGAGCCTCAAAGTGGCTGACAGCTTAACGGTTTGAATAAGAGCTCCTTTGGGTTCTAGGACTTACATAGTATTATCCGCTCTTGATGTGTGTCTTCAAAAGTGCATATGTTGCAATATTTACTATAAGCTTTGTTGTGATGGTCTCATGTTTCTTTTCTCTGATGTTTAAACTTTTTTGACCACTGAAACTCTAGCAATAAATATTATAAACTTGGACTGAAAAATACAAATAAAACTGTCAAAATTCCCAGAAGCAATGAAGTAACTTGGTCATTCATTAATTATTGGCATGCAGTGTTCACTAGCCTAAATCCCTGAGAGAGCAAGAACAATGTCTTCTCTAGTAGTATTTAAGACAGACATTCTGAATGGCACGAATAATACAATATATTAAAATGTATGTGCTACTTTCCTACAGAGAAAACAGGACAATAAACATATTAAGCCACTGGAAAAAATACAAAGCTACAGAGAAAATAAATTAATTAACATTTTTTTGTGTAGAGAAAGTAAAAGATTTTTTGGTACCTTATTCTGTGAAGCACGTTCAGTTTTTAAAAGGCATGCAAAATTATCTGAAGGGAGGAGGCCTTTTCTATTTATTAAGCTGTGGCCTTTATTATGGCAGTCAAGAGTTGAGCTAAAAAGATCATATGAAGAAGTAGGTATGACTTGCTTTCTTTTTAATGTTTAGCATTTAATTTTTTTATTATTTTTTTTTAATCTGAAGGTCACTAGACTTGAGTTCTGATAAGCTGCCAAAGGAGGCAGATTCCATAGGCAATCCTCTGAATGGCGTGCTCAAGCTGAGACACAGATATGAGTTTTCTTCCAGCTTATCTCAGTTGCAGTAACAGGGTTGTGGTCTATCCAGCACTTTAAAGGTCATGAAAACACTTTGAATTGTACTAAGAATGTCAACACAAAGACTTGCCTCAGGGTAAAATATTTAATTGTCTGTATAACGAGAAGTCATCCATCATTCTTCCCATAAGACAGCTTACAGTGTGAAAGTTAGAAAAAAGTTGATTGTTTTTCAGTAGGAAAATGTTAGGAAGACATGGTCAAAAGCTCCATTCTCAGATGATGTCTAGTGATCACTGCCCTAAGAGAGTGTGGTAGCAACAGTGTGTACAGTCATATCATGTGGTTCTCAGGAGGGAATAAACCAAAAAGAAGCCAAGAAAGCAGGGGACTGGACTCCTTTGGGAGCTCCTTGTTCTCCAGCTCATGCAAGGACTTGTCAGAACTGCCTGTCTCATCAAAATCAGATCAAAAAACATAGAGACTCAAACTTACTTAAATATCACCTTAAGTTAAGTCAGCAAAGACATCAAGTAACTTTTTCACACTTCAAGAAGTATTATTTTGCTGACTTACATAATGGGGACCTAAAATTCAGAAGTTACATAGTTTCCTAGCTCCATAACAAGCCTATTTTCTCCTACAGAATGTAGTTGGATTGTCTCTAAACAGCCAAAATATTTGTCTGTTTTTTTCAAAGATCTATCAACAACTCAACATGCCAGTTCATATGAAAAAGTTTCATACAGCAGTCTGTCTCCAGTATGAAATTAAGACAGTGAGAACTTAACTATACCTTCTTCTTTGCTCCATGATTTGGCTCTACCAAAACAACACAAGTTCTTCCCAGAGATCTCCATGCATGCTTGCTTACAAAACGTAAAGTCTGCTCTCAGTTGTTGCCTTGTCCTTGAGCTGTATATACTTCAAAACGCGATTCATTTTTCCGCAAATATTTAAAACAACAGTTATCTTCAAAAAAATTTTAACATCTAATATTAATTTCCTATATTTTGTTCCCACAGAGAATATCTTCTTGGTGTCACAAGCACAGTCTCTCTGAAAGACTAGACACATCTCTCTATTTTTATACAAGCACAAAGCAGTAAAATAATACCTTATTTTTTATTAATAATAAGGCTCTGAGCTAGCAAACCATATGTATTTCTGTATTAACCCTATTGTTAAAATTGCCTCACCACCCTCAAACAAAACCTGTCATTTCAATGCTTTACACAGTTACTTTCAATAAGTGTGTTCTGGGTCCCTTGTGAAATGTCACCTCCCACTCAGATGCCAAAGAACATGTAGACTTGTATGAAAATGCAGCCTTAAAAATGTCAAATATACAATTGTCCAATTACACAAGGGAATGTTGATCCAGAGAATAACTTAATGTGACAAGCTGTACAGACTGGTTTGATTCACCAATTAAATCTATGTAAGACATTGGACTTATTTGTGGTTTACAGTTTCACTGAGATTTTTACAAAATAAGAGTAGAAGAGTTTGTTTTGAAGAAGACCACAACCTCTATAATGGCTCTTTGGTAAACTGGAAAATGAAATTCAGGCCTGTTGCTTAAAACATTCCCATTATTAATTCTGCCTTGGAATGGTGATAAAAAATGGTAATAGTTTTTTTCTATTCACAAATTGAAAACCAGAAAATACAACAACAACCTCCTTCCCCACAAACCTTAAGAGGGGAAAAATGAGAAAGACACAGATCTTTAGAAGAGATGTATACTACTATTTGCACAATTATGAATTAAATAAGAAGTTCTCCCATCACCACACTGTCATTTTGAACTGCAGGCCTTTCCAAAAGATGTCAGTTATTAATGGCCTTAATCACATTGTGTACAACTTTCAAGTATCAAAAAATTTTGATTTCCCAATTATGAATATTCAACTGTATGGTGACAAAAATTTTATCCAGAGAACAGAGTTGAAGAGAATTGAAGAGATAGAATGTGTGTATATGTATAGAAACTTCTTCACCCTATTATGTAATGCTATGCTATTCTTCACCCTATTATGTAATTACTAACAACTGTAATAAATAAAAACTATAATATAATATAATATAATATAATATAATATAATATAATATAATATAATATAATATAATATAGAAGGCTTTATTATGCCATGAAAACTAACAGTGCACCACTAAAGCAACTGCAAAAATACTTAAAATATAATCTATTAAATGCAGGTGTTTATAACTTATGAAAATTTATAAATATGTTAAATTACTTTTAATGCCATAATTTACTCTTTATCAATAAAACTAAGTGTTCATGCATTCTTCATGTATTCTAAGAGTAAAACGGTAATCTAAAAGTGTTTACTTTGCACCAGCCTTCCTGAAAAAGCAGAAGAAGTAGTAAACCTGAAGTTTTAAGAATAAGAATAAAAAATCCCATATATTTTTTTAAAAATAGAAGATTTTTTTTTTAAATTTTAATGGTAAGAATACCCTGTTTCACCAGTGTGGTGAAAATTCTCTTCCTCTTAGTACCTGTGTTTGGGAGTTTTATGAAGTTGGTTTGGTTTAACTAACATCTATCAACCAAGCGCACTAGAAAACAATACATCTTTGTATTTTTGTACCAATTCCTAAGCAGTCCTATTTCACTTTACTTGCTTTTATCAGCAATTTACAGTATACTTTTAAATTTGTTTTAAAATAACATACTAGCCATCATGATACTCTTAAAACAAAGGAATGTTAATAGATCATAATAAACTGTTCTTTAAGTTATGCTTTGGCTGTCTGTTCCTTTCTCAGAGACCTGTATACACCCTCGTATCATAGCTTCCTCCTGAGTTTTCAGCTGGAGCTACATTTCCTCACATAGTTACAGCTTCTCCCTAGCCTTCAGTCTTTTTTTCTTTCTCCCAGCTGTCAGGTAAATGCATTAACAGAAATTACTGTGAATCTCCTTCTTCTCCTCTCTGAAGCTCTAATTCTACTGTCCACATTTTATTATATTCTGGATTACAGAGGGGAAGAACCAATGCCTTGACTAGCAGTTAAACTCATGTATTAACTATGTAACAAATACATATCACAATATGACTCCAATAATTGCAATTGTTTGACTTCATGTGACAAGATAGTGTGGCTTAACATTGTCATTACCTGCGTATTACTTCTTTTTATCTGCAGCCTGCAGATGGTTTCTTTCCTCATGCATACCTATTTCCTAACGTGACAGGAGCTTTAAAACAATAATTTTATAGGTACCAAAGTTGAATGAAAAACCCATAGCCTTACAGAAAGAATGGTTGTGCAAGACTATTTGTACTAAAGAAGAAAAACATTTCTTAAAAGCTAGGTCACAAGAAAATAACATCTGTTACTAGTTCTCCTTAGTCTTTGCAATTACAATTTACATTTGTCAATGACACTACAAATCTTACCCAAGATAGCAATTAATTTCTAAATGTGAAGAACAGAACTCAGAGTTGAAACAGGGACGATGTAATAATGGCATTTTATTTAGCAAATCAATCTATTTATTGAGTAAAACAATTTATAGATCTCTGATACACTATCAGCATTTGAACTTGTTGGCTTTCTCTATTTATGATACTGTCCTTGCTGTTGCAGTCACACTATTATCTGTCTACTTATTCTATGTAATACTTCTTAATGCTGTTTTAACCCTATTGTGGCAGTTCATACTACTTAATTTTCATTAAAACCTATTATCTTAGGGTCCAGAGAAGGGCCATAAAGGTGATCAAAAGGACTGGAGGACCTCTGCTATGAACACAGGCTGAGAGAGCTGGGGCTATTCAGCCTGGAGATGAGAAGGCTTTGAGGAGACCCCATAGTGGCCTTCCAGTACCTGAAGGGGGCCTACAAGAAAGCTGGGGAGGGGCTTTTCATCAGAGAAGGTAGTGATAGGACAAGGGGTAATAGTTTTAAACTGAAAGAGGGTAGATTTAGGTTAGACATCAGGAAGAAATTCTTCATCATGCGGGTAGTAAGGTGCTGGAATAGGTTTCCTAGGTAGGTTGTAGATGCCCCCCTCCCTGGAGGTGTTTAAGGCCTGGTTGGATGAGGCTTTGTGCAACCTTGTCTGGTGGAAGGTGTCCCTGCCCATGGCAGGGAGTTTGGAACCTGATGATCTTTAAGGTCCCTTCCATCCTTAACCATACTATGATTCTGTGATTCTATGATTGTATGATCGTCAGAGAAGACTAAATTAGTGCTACTTCATCACTACTATATTTCTCCCTTACCAGTTTGAGCATTCAGAAATTTAGCAAATTACAATATTCATAGAATCATAGAATCATCAAATGGTTTGGGTTGGAAGGGACCTTAGAGATTGTCTGGTTTCAATGCCCCTGATATGGGCAGGGACACCTCCCACTATACCAGATTGGTCAAGGCCCCATCCAACCTGTGACACTGGCCTTGAACACTTGCAGGGAGGGCACATCCACAACCCCCTTGGGCAACCTCTTCCAGTGTCTCACCACCCTCAGACTAAAGAATTTCTTCCTAATGTCTCACCTGCATCTTCCAGTTTAAAACCAATACCACTTGTCCTATCACTACATGCCCTTAAAAAAATCCCTCCCCAGCTTTCCTGTAGGCCCCCTTCAGGTACTGGAAGGCCACTATAAGGTTTCCCTGGAGCCTTCTCCTCTCCAGGCTGAACAACTCCAAGTCTCTCAGCCTGTCTTCATAGTAGAGGTGCTCTGGCCCTCTGGTCATCTTCATGGCCCTCTTCTGGACTTGTTTCAACAGCTCCATGTCCTTTTTGTGTTGGGGGCCCCAGAACCGGACACAGTACTCCAGATGGGGTCTCATGAGAGCAGAGTAGAGGGGGTAAATCACCTGCCTTGACCTGCTGGCCACGCTTCTTTTGATGTAGTCCAGGACACAGCTGGCTTTCTGGGCTGCAAGCACACATTGTCAGCTCATGTTGAGCTTCTCATCAACGAACACCTCCAAGTCCTTCTCCTCAGGGCTGCTTTAAGTTCATTCTGTTCCCAACCTGTAATTGTGCTTGGGATTGCCTCAACCCAGGTGAAGGACCTTGCACATGGCTTTGTTGAACTTCATGAGGTTGGTATGGGCCCACTTCTCAAGCCTGTCAAGGTCCCTCTGGATGGCATCCCTTCCCTCAAGCGTGTTGACCACACCACACAGCTTGGTGTTGTCAGCAAACTTGTTGAGGGTTCACTTAGTTCCACTGTCCATGTTGCCGACAAAGATGTTAAACAACACTACTCCCAGTACTGACCCTTGAGGAACTCCACTTATCACTGGTCTCTATTTGGACATCCAGATGTTGACCACTACTCTTTGAATACAACTAGCCAGCCAATTCCTTATCCACTGAGTGGTCCATCCATTAAATCCATATCTGTCCAATTTAAAGACCAGGATATCATGTAGGACAGTGTTGAAAGCTTTGCACAAATCCAGGTTAATGATGTCAGTTGCTCTCCCCTGGTCCACCAACACTGTGACCCAGTCATAAAAAGCCACCAGATTTGTCAGGCACGATTTGCACTTGATGAAGCCATGTTGGCTGCCCCAACCACCTCCACATTCTCTATGTGCCTTAGCAGAGCTTTCAGGAGGATCTGCTCCATGATCTTGCCAAGCACAGAGATGAGACTGACTGGCCTGTAGTTCTCTGGTGTGAGAAGCTAACCTTGTGGCGAGGTGATGTGAGAAGCTAACCTTGTGGTGCCAAGATGTCTCAACATTGTTGGAATGCAAGCTTGTGGTGATGCAAGCTTGTGGTGTTAGAAATGGAAGTGAACTTTGGTGCAAAAAAATGTCTTGTCTCCTCGACATGGAAATTAGCCAGATGGTGCTGAAATTGCAAAGGAAGGAAACAGTCTGGCACCCACCCTCCTCCCTTCTAAGCCGAATGCCTGCAGCCCAAGGTTTGAGGAAGACCCCCTCCGAAGACCACCTCAGAGACACATTGCGCATGTACACAGAGGAAGGGTTGAGGTCAAGAACCGTGACTATAAAAAGCTGTGACACTAACAATACAGCGAAGCGCTTTCCCACCCGATGACGTTGCTGGATCGTGGTGGTAACTATCCTATCACTTGCTATTCTCCATATTTCTGCTTTTTCCTCCTCACTTTCCTGTCTTTTTCTTTCTGTCCTATCCTCTCTAGGGATTTCGAAATTTTTTTGTGCAACTCCAATAAAATTTGGTGTGTATATGACATCTGACCTCGTTTGCATCTTAATTTCACCATTTGGGATCACCTTTAGATCTTCTCAACAGAGTCCTTCAGGACAAAGGGATGTACCTGCTGTATGACTTATATTAGGGGAGGGAAGGCAGATCCCATTAGCTTTCCTAATCTGATCCTTGGCTGCTTGGACAACTTCTTTGTACTCCTCCTAGGCTAGCTGTTCTTACTTCCACCCTCTGAAGACTTCATTTTTATATCTAAGATTCTGCAGTTGCTCCTTATTCATCCATGCTGGTCTCCTGGCATTTATGTCTGCCTTCTTCTTTTTTGGGACACACTGCTTCCAGGTTTGGAGGAGGTGGTCCTTGAATATTGATGAGCTTTCTTGGGTTCCTCTCCTTTCCAGGATATATTCCCATGGTACCCTACCAATCAGATCCCTGAAGAGGTTGAAGTTTGCTCTCCTGAAGTCCAGGGTAGTGGGATTACTTATCAGATTAAGTCTAATTTCAGGCCTGAGAATCAGGAACATTTCATACTCTCCATTAGAAATGAATACTAAGGTAAGCTTATCTTTTCATTAGAAAATCATAACATGCAAGAAGAAGGCCTCATGGATACAGAGAAAGAATGAAAGCCTACTCTGTAGCACCAAAATTCATGTCCACAGCTGAAATAATAAATAGTCTGCTTGATAAATCCAAAGTATAAATTTCTTTGTGAATTTTCTCCCCTAGATTCTTCTTTATTGTTACTCCTAAACTGTGTGACATGGGAACACTTCCCAGTTGCCAAGTTCAGGTGCACATCAGGGTTTTGTCCTTACTGCATCCTGTCAGAGGGCCACGGTCCATCTTAATTTTCCTTCCTATTCTTAAAAAAAAAAAAAAAAAAGTTGGTGAGAAACTGCAGACTCCAGCCAGGAGGAACTTGTAATGCACCCTCTGGAAGTGAGATTGCTGGGTATAATTACAGAGCACACCTGCTTTACATCTTTTTTGGGCTGCAAGTCAAGTGCTGGTCCAGGTTAAGCTTACTGCAAAATTTCTGTTAACTTCAGCAGTGTTAGATAAGGCTCTTTTTGAAAGCTTGGCACTTTTCTTTGGACAGGAAACAAGCTTATTCAAAGGACAGCTCTCATGAGATATCCAAGCAGTGGCAAAACTTAGGTTTATGCTGTACTACAAGCAGTATTAAAGTGTATATGCACCCTTACTTCAGTTATTACCACTCCATGGAACATAAGGCTCCTTATGGCCCTCAGCAAGGAGATAAGGTAGAGTCCCTTGCTAATGAGACCTAGTGTGGCTAGTACTTGTATTTAGAAAATACTCAGAATTAGTACTGATAGACCATAACTTGGGAAGGCTTCTAGCTACAGAGCCCCCATGCAAAGGTCAGAAAAACAAACCCAGTTCCTTTCCCTCAAGTTAGGAAGTGGTATGGTGGTACATTAAGAAACAAGATCAATCCTGAAAAAAAAGATAACTTTTCAGACATTATGTTTCCCAGGGCACCTCCCAGAAGCAGGACTAATTTGCTGGATCCATGGCTGCTCCTGAAGCAGATGATGACAACAGCTTTTCTGTGAAGCTGCATTGGAGCATGCATCCATTTCCCAAGGCTTATTGCAGGCATAATTATAGAAAGCTTTGTCTTCTGAGAAGGGGACCATAACATGAGGCAGAGAGATTTTGTCTTTCCTGTTAATCCTAGGGATGCTTTTGGGTGCTGTTCTAGCTGTGGACTTTGTGAAAGTCTTATCATAAAAACAGAATACGAAGTCCCATATCTCAATGAAGAGCTGATAGAAGTATTCCTCTAGATTATTTGTTTTGCTTTCTACAGAAGCAACGAAAAATTAAGACATTTTCTCAAGATTCAGAAGATGACTCTTCTTAGTCAAAAATAAAGTCATCATTTCAGCTTGCTCCTCAAATTGTTTTCCTTCTCTGTATCTACCACATCTTATTCACATTCAATTTGAGCTCCTTGGGTTTCTTCCAGGCACCAATTTATCTCAAATATTAGGACAGCTGGAACACAGCAGGAAAGAAAATGACAGACGGGGCTGACTGTTGAATTCTGTTCTTGCTGTTCGGACTGACTTGAATGATCTTGGGCATGTCACAACCTTTCTGTATCTCAGTTCATATGTTTCAAATAGGTACAACTATAAACCTTTCAGAGTTGTTCTGGTGGTGGATTTTACACTGAAATATGTGGCCAAGAACAAGTCTAAGGGTGCAACTCACTCTGTATAAACAAATTACTCAGCACTAACAGTTCTGTAAAAAAGATTTGGAATTGTGTCTATATTATCAAATGTTAAATCAAGAAGTGTTATCATTTTTTAAGTATCATTTCAAGGTTAATGACTTATCTTTTTGTTGATTACTGTGTGTCAGGATATTATAATGTTAAATAAAACTAATATGTAAAGTATGCTATGTCTATACAATTTGGACATCCATGTAAAAAAAAAAAAGCAATGGTCTGCAGAGAAAAAAAAACAACTAGAACAAATTCATCATTGCAATGACAGCTTTCTAGCTAATATATTAGATAAAATATGCATTGTTGCGGCGAGAGCTCGGACTAACGCACCACGATCAATGTGATCAAGCAAAAGCCGTTTATTATTTAAAATGGTGGCAATTTATACCCCTCTGATTCCAGATGTTCCACCCCAGTACAAACCCCGTTGGTTACATACATACACAGTTCATATATGATTGGCTACGTGTCTTGTCACTTGCTGTCCGTGTCATGATGACCCAAGGTGTTTCGCTTCCCAGCCGGTGCCTCTCAGTTCTTGCTACAACATTCTTTTCTCACTACTTCATGAGATAACAACCGTGAGATAGGACACCTGCTGTTTGCTGGTCCCGTGGAGTACCAGGCTGTGAGACACCAGCTTGTTTACTGATCTCACGGGCTACTTCAGGGTGCCTGACAATTTGGTGAGCAGCACCTGCAACACTGCTGTTTTAATTCAGGCATATTAATTTCCCATAAATCCCATATTAATTTTCCATAAATCCCAACAATGCATTTCTCCAAGTACACTCTGAAGACTGCATTTAGGGAATTAAATGCATATCTCTTCCTATTTTTGCATTTTATTATTTAAAACAAGCTGCAAGCATAAATCAATTCAAGGAATACTGAGAATGTATTTCCTCATTTTTGTTTCCTACCTGTGTTTTTGAAAAATAATAGACAAGCATTGCTAACTGCCTCATTATTGTTAGAGAGGTATGTGAATTCAGGAGAAAAGATCACACTGAATCTATGGAATTCCTATCTGGAAACACCCCGCCTCCTTCCCTCCCTGTCCTTACTTGCTATTTCTTTTTTCTTTTTTTTTTTTTTTTTTCCCTTCAATTTCTCTCTCTTTCTCTCTCTCACTCTGTTAAATAAGGAAGGAAAATTAAACTTAGAAATGAAAAAAACAAACAACAAAACAAAAAAAAACCCCACCACACTACGCCCTAGAACTAAAACTTAGAGATGTTTTTGTCTCATGGTTTGATTTTGGAAACTCACCAGTGCGTATTTACTGCCACAGAGCTTTGACTAGTATCCAATATTCTTGGGTTACACTTTTACTCATCAGATTGATATAGTTAGATGCCCAATCTTCCCTGAAGGGGCAAAAATGAAGACACCATGAAGGGAAATATTTGAAATCAGAGAGACATGAATTATAAGAGAGAGGTGAAAAAAGTCACCATCAGTAAATAAAAATTAGAAATGCAACAGCAGGAAGATGGCTTTCTATCATCTCTAAATCTGTTCAAAAACACAGGTGAGAGGGTAGAGAGTGAGGAATAAAAAAAAGGGGTGAGAGACACATTGAATTTCAAGGAAAGTGACAACAATATTATAGCTGGCTTCTGCTGTGTCCTCACATGACTGAAGTGGGTTGCAAGAGAGTTGAGAGTTAGACTCTTCCCATATGTAACTAGCATCGGGACTGTCTGCAGCACCTTCAACAACTTTGGCTACAACTGTTGGAAATGATTGCAATTTCTGTCGTTGGGTAATGTGCAATTTAAGAAGATATCCTGTGTTATCCATTGCTGTGCAGGAATTGAATGCATCAGTGTTTATATATGCACATGTTCACATTTCTTATTCATTCCCTTAATATGTTTCCGATCACCACCTAAATACTCACTATGTATGTTTTCTTCAATTACATTTGAGTTCTCAGATAATTTGAATTAAAATGTAAGTAAATAAATATTAAGAATATAAAGCTCAGTAAGAAAAATCTAATCAGTTTGCCATTCAGTATTTAAGAGGATGTACTGATCCCACACACTGAGCAATATTTTGCCAGGTATGATAAAAATTTAGCTTTTTACAGGAGCAAATAAGGACCTAGCTACCACCTTTAAGAAACCACTCCACTGGAGGGCAATCAGCTGTATCTCAGCATGAAGCACACAGATGTTAGGATTAAAGAACCAAGTGAAAGCAAGGACTGGTAGAAAACCCCCCCCCACTGTAAGAGAAGAACAGGTTTGTGACCATCTGAAGAACCTGGATATGCACAAGTCTATGGGACCTCATGGGGTTCATCCACGGGTCCTGAGGGAGCTGGTGGATGCAGTTGCTAAGCCCCTGTCCATCATATTTGAGAGGTCATGGTAGTCTAGTGAGGTTCCCGCTGATTGGAAAAAAAGTAACATAGCCCCTATTTTTAGAAGGGGTAAAAGGAAGACATGGGGAACTACAGGCCAGTCAGTCTCACCTCTGTGCCTGGCAAGGTCATGGAGCAGATCCTCCTGGAAAATCTGCTAAGGCACATGGAAAATGAGGAGGTGATCGGTGACAGTTAACTTGGCTTCACTAAGGGAAAATCATGCCTTACCAATTTGATGGCCTTCTACAACAAGGCTACAGGGATGGTGCATAGTGGCAGAGCAGCTGACGCCATCTACCTGGATTTGTGCAAGGCATTTGACACTGTCCCACACCCCATCTTGGTCTCCAAACTGACAAGGCATGGATTTGACAAATGGACCACTTGGTGGATAAATAATTGGCTGGATAGCTGCACCTAGTGAGTTGTGGTCAATGGTTCAGTGTTCAAGTGGATGCAAGTGATGAGTGGTATTCCTCAGGGGCCAGTACTGGAACTGGTGTTGTTTAACATCTTTATCAGTGACATGGACAGTGGGATTGAGTGTATTGTCAGCAAGTTTGCTGACAATCCAAGCTGTGTGGAGTAGTTGACACCCAAGAGGGAAGGGATGCTATCCAGAGTGACCTTGACAGGCTGGAGAGGTGGGTCAATGCCAAGCTCATTAAATTCAACAAGGCCAAGCGCAATTTTTAATTTTAATTTTCATTAAAACCTATTATCTTAGGGTCCAGAGAAGGGTCACAAAGATGATCAAAGGGCTGGAGAACAGGCTGAGAGTTGGGGCTATTCAGCCTGGAGATGAGAAGGCTTTGAGGAGACCCCATAGTGGCCTTCCAATACCTGAAGGGGGCCTACAAGACAGCTGGGGAGGGGCTTTTCACCAGAGAAGGTAATGATAGGACAAGGGGTAATGGTTTTAAACTGAAAGAGGGTAGATTTAGGTTAGACATCAGGAAGAAATTCTTCAGCATGCGGGTAGTAAGGTGCTGGAATAGGTTTCCTAGGTAGGTTGTAGATGCCCCCTCCCTGGAGGTGTTTAAGACCTGGTTGGATGAGGCTTTGTGCAGCCTGGTCTAGTGTGAGGTGTCCCTGTTCATGCCAGGGAGTTTGGAACCTTAACCATTCTATGATTCTAAGTAGACATCAATATCTTAACTGACCACCTTAAGGCTGCCTTTACACTCAATGGAATGAGACAATCACTCATACAACATGGTGCAACAGCTGTTGTGTCTCAGAAGTGCATATTTATGCAATGGACATAAGAATATCACAGGCAACTAACTTCAGGGCCAGATATTTGTAATTTTGTTTAGGTCAACTGAGATGTGTCCCATCTAGAGGGTCACTGCAAAAGACAGAAATACATTTCTCACGCACTTGGATCTTTTGATCTGTGTCACAATTAATGGTGCTGACGTCTAAGTAAATAGTATGCTAAACATATGCAACGAGCTATGCATTTTAAATTATCCATTCTGATAGATGCGAAATCTGACCTAACAAAAATCTATGAAAAACAGTATCCCCAAATACTGTATTGGTCCCTGAAATCTGTTTCTGAAATTGGTGCTATTATATGTTTAGTACTACATCTATTTCATGATCCAAGTTATTTTATTTTATTGTTTTTTCATTAAATTGTGTTGTGTTTATTTTCTTAGTTGCCACATTGATATCTTCATTACAAATCTGGTGATGAAAATATTTGATGAAGAACACATGGAAATATCTAGATATTGAGGAATTCAAACAAAATATCTTAGTGATATAACTATTTAATGGGTATTTAACAGACTAGATGAAAACATGGTCAGTTCTGTATAATATCACATAAGAGAAAAAGTCTGAAATATCATTAAACTATTACAGTAGGTTCCATGACCATGATTTGGGTTTTTGGGGTCTCTTATTCAGGGAAAACTGATGAGGTGAGATAGATTATAGCTGCTAAAGGAAGAATGTTCTGATGGAGAAAGTTGGAAGGAGTAGAACAGAGAGAAAGAGAATCACATTCTAACAGGCAATAATACTTTGAAAGTAGGCTTGAGCCTTCCTAAACATGGTATCCATTTGACAAGCAGTAGGCTGGCTTCTTCCGAGCAGAAAGTTGCACTACTTGAACAGAAGGAAGCCTCCTATGTTTCACATAGTTACCCTATATTCTTACTATATATCATAATATGTATTGTTCATATACCTAAGTGGAGGTGGTTCTGCTACCAGTGCAGACTCGGAAATGTCTAAGACAGATTTTAGTTCCTGAACCAACCACATGCCTCCAAGATCTTCACAAAAAGTCCTAGCTGTAAATTGGAGGAAGAGTATCCCATCTTCACAACATATAGGGACAATCAGTAACATAACTGATTGCCCGTAACAAACAGGCAATGTACAGGCAAATTTGACAATAGCTAGCTCAATAGAGTCAAAGATCACAGTTATGCCAATGCGCTATTGGAGAAAAAATAGTAAATAGCGATAACTAGTTCCATAGGTGCATGTGTGACAAGGGAAACCTCCCCACACAATACACCTTTTATGAAACATTTGCACATATTGACCAACTTACCTAAAAAAGTCCAGAGGGGGCACAGAAAACAGCAAATGTGGTGCACAATAATAAGTTTTACAAGTTAAGCCCGAAGTTTTAAAGATGGGGTGATCTTTAATATATATACAAATGGATTTAAAATGTTCTGCATCAAACAATTCCCACCAAGGGAATGTAAACATACTACTTTTAAAATAACAAAGTGTTTGCCTTGCATCTAGAGCTACTTAAGATTAAAAAAAAGGGAAAGTGAAGTGAAGTGAAGGGAAGGGAAGGGAAGGGAAGGGAAGGGAAGGGAAGGGAAGGGAAAGGATTTTATGAAATGCCTTGTTAGAAGACATTCCCAGGGTGAGGAGGGGTGGTAAAATGCAGAAGCAGTGCCAGATATAGCAAGTTAATAAAAAGCAATTGAAATCTGTGTGACTTTAACAAAGCCTAATTCATTATTCATAAATAAGATCTTTCTCTCACAGAGAAGATTTCATTCATCATCCAGTTTACTATATTTTACTGCATCAATTACAAAAGAGGGATTATCTTCCTTTCCAAAATTAGCAAAAGAAAATCTATTCCTGATGTCAGTTTTTAATTGAAGTAAGTTTTGGGAAAAAATTGAATTAAAAATTGAAATAAATTTTGGGAAAATAATCGCATACATTTTGGGAAAAAATTGCATAGGTGAGAACAAAAGAATCACATAGAATAAAAATAGAGCTTGCATAACACTAAGACAGCAAGAGTTAGAGAAAAATCATCCCTAGTAGTCAACAGCCCGTCCTTGAGAAACAGACCTACAAGGAGAGTGAAAGGGATAAAAGGGAGTACTCCCCAAAACTTATCTTTGTTACAGCCTTGAACACTAGGTAGAAAACACTACTTTAACTTACTTATTGAAGTACTGTCAGCATATTAATATGCTGTTTGCATGCCAAAATGCCCACCCATAGACTAAAGGGATTGCTACTAATAAAAAGCCCCCTACCCTTTGAGCATGAGTGGTGAAATTTTTAAACACTGTCACTTTAAATGGAAGTGACAAACTAGTTAACCAGTCATGTATATGAGTGATACAAAATAATTAGAGATAAAGTGATTTTACATGTTTCTGTGTATAAAAGTAGCGCCTGTGTTTCTGGAAGCTGAGGTAGCTTTGTAGAATACCACCTAGCTCCCTTTTCTGCACAGAACTGGAAACAAAAGCAAGTATCTCAGCTGTGCATGTATCAGCTTATTGCACACCGGGTGACAGAACCTGCTTTCGAGACAACATAATGTCATTTACTAACTCAGTGAGAGATGCAAAGAAGTAAATCAGCACAATGGAAAGATAATCAGCACATGGAAGAAAAAAACTATTTCTTTCTTGTGAAAACTCAATTAATTTTCCAATGATTAGGTGATGACAGGCCTGTTTTTCTAGCTTAGTTTTCCTAAACTGTGGCTGTGAGAAGGAGGAATGGAGCAAGGGATGTTGCTTCCCACCCACCCAAAGTCTTTTCTCTTTCCATTGAAGTACTAGAAAAAATGTGGGCTGTGGGTGGGTGGTGGGAGACAAGGAAAAGCATCAAAAAGCAGAATTCAGAAACATATAAAGAATTTTTTTTTAATATTAACTACTGTTAATATATACCTTGACTCTATCTGCACTACACAGATCTTAATTGTAACTTAATTGTTTTATTAATATGCATTTTTAAATTGTTTCTACCTTAGGAAAAGGAAAGTAGTTCCAAAGACACATGTCTTTTTAAAAATATTTTACTGGGTCTGCTATGTAAATATTTTACACTTACAGATTTGCCTTATGCTTTTAAAACTTTCCTTTGGCTTTTTTTTTTTTTTTTTTTTTTTTACAGCTGCTGTAGGCATCTAACAATACAACTACCTCACACAAACAGGCAGATGCAAAAAACAACATAGACAATTATTAACTGGCTCTTGAATATTCACATGACATGAGCATCTCTGTATGAAGAATAGATTGGGTTTGAAAACATCGTATCTATGCTATGATAGCTTTGAACATAGTCTGTTCTTAGATGTTCTTATTCAGATGTCTGCTATGAGGATTACCTAGATTTGGTTAAATGGGTGACAACTTCTGCTTTTATGTTCTGACCATTTGCAGACATTTCCCAAGCATCTTTTAAAAAAATGGAATTGGAGAGCTTTTCACCAAAAAAGAGCTTCTGAGACTTTAAAATTTGGATCGTCATTTCTCTGTATCCTATTGTCTTCTTCCCTGTCCTCACCACATTAATTTGTTAACAAGCTGGTGATAAATCAAGTAAACAGAACTCAAAATGAAAACTTTCCAGAAGAGTTCATCAAGGAGATGCCCTTAGTCCAGTTGAAAACTCAAGTTATGTTCACCAGCATAACAGCACAAAATCAGACCTGAAAATTTTATAAAAAATAGCAAAACACACTTGTATTTACATTTCAACTACACACCACAGACTTTCATATTTTAAAGTCTTCATTCCCAGCTTCAAATTGCAGTTCTTAAAGCTCCACAAGAGGTAAGAATCTATTAGAAAGCTTTATAAGAAGCCAGCAAAGAATAAAATTACATACAGGTTGATATGCTTTCAGCCAAGAAAGTTGCATGTATCTTATCAACAACAGTAAAATCAATAGGGCATGTGTGCAGGATCTTCCACAACCTAATCCTTTACCTACATTAAGAGCAAACTTCTCGCCTGTCCTTAGGCTTTTCTCTGGCTAATTAACAACTCAACCACATTTAGAGAGTCTCTGCTTCATTCTTCTTTTGGTGTTTAGTCTGAGTTCCTCTGGAAAAGCAAGGGAATATGAGGCACGTAGAAGAGACCCAGAAGGTGGGAAAGAAGTGTGACCCTAGCAGCTATAAGGTTTAAAAGTAAGGGGCTAACCCTTGATGGCAGATATAGAGAAACAAAGCTACTGCATAAAGGCTATCAAATTTTAAGGCCCCAAAAGTAGAATTTCAATATGTCATCACCACTGTGCAAAATACATACACCAGTCAAAGAAAAGTTCTTTCTAAGAATTAACTAACAAAGAACCAGTTCCTTATTCTTTCCAAGTTGTTATTTTTTCCTTCTTCTTCATTCTTGCATTCACAACATTAACAAATTGATCAAAACCCTCAGCTCACCCTGGATTTATCTCCCTCTAAATGTGCAAACTGGTTTTTTTTAGTGGTTTTGGTTTTTTGTTTGTTTGTTTGTTTTTAAAACATCCATGAACTAGGAGCTTATAAGTGATGAGTCTTATTTCAGTTTGGAAAACACACGTGAATAGAACAAATATAATATGGGGAGCTGGGAAACAATGTCATCTCACTTCACTTCTACATCGCAAGCTGTTTTCACCCCACTGCTTGGGATTGTAAAAATTTGATTTTGATTTTAGGTGCTTCTATGAAAGGACTGAAGCTTTGCTTGGGTCTTGAAAGACATTTAAGATGTTGTGGTTGCTATTAAATGACACAAAACATAAGTCATAATTGATGTAATACTGATGAGAATAACATTGCATTTTTAACAAACCATTCTGATTGTTCTTGATTTTTGCAACTTATTAATAGCAACATGGGTGCCGGTAGTTACTTAATTTTGATCTCATTAACAGAGCCATTCACTGAAAGTTAGAGTGTATAAGTGTATTGGGTTGGCGTGGCTAGGTTTTGGTAGTAGGGGAGGAGCCACATGGGTGGGTCCTGTGAGAAACTGCTGGAAGCTCCCCTGGCTCCAAATCTGCCTCCGTCTCTGGCCAAGGCCAGGCTGGTGTGTGAAGGTGTATGCACCTCTGCTATTAACATATTCAAGAAGAGGAAAATGAACCTGCTGTAAGATCTGCAGGGCAGAGGAGAGGGGGAGGTGAGTGCAATACCTGAGCAGAGGTCAGTGAGGAAGGAAGGGGAGGAGATGCTGGAGCAAGGGTTCCCTGGAGGAGCATGGTGGGAGCAGCCTGTGAAGGACTACAGTGGAGCAGATGTAGACCTGCAGCCATGGAGGACCCCACACTAGGTGAGGTGGCTGTGCCTGAAGAAGGCTGTGACACAGTGGGAATCTCACACTGGAGCAGTCTATTCCTGAAGGATTGCACCTCGTGGGAAAGACTCAGGTCAGAGGAGTTAGTGGAGGACTCTCTCCCATGGGAGCGACTGCATGTTGGAGCAGGGGAAGGGTGTCAGGAGTCCTCCCTCTGAGGCGGAAGGAGCAGCAGAAAACAACCTGGGAAGAACTGATTGTAAACCCCATTCCATGCATCTCTTTTCCACTGGGGGGAGGAGGTAGAGAAATCTGGAATGAAGTACTTTGGGCTCAGGAAGAAGGGAGGTGTGATCTCTGGTTTCATTTTCTCTTTGTCCTGCTCTGATTTGATTGGTGATAAATTGAATTGATTTTTTGCCCAAGTGGAGTCTGTTTTACATGTGACCATAATTGGAGAGTAAACTCTCCTTGTCCATGTCTTGACCCATAAGCTTCTAGTTGGATTTTCTCCCCATCCCACAGTGGGGGAAGGGCTTAGCAAGTGAATGCCTGGTTCTTTGTTTCTGGCTGGGCGTAAACCATGACCATAAGCATTTAAAATACTTTAATTTCTATACAGGAAAACATAAATAAACGTATAGGGAAAAGCAACCATGGAGTTAATAATCTTCAAAATGGCTAAATAGATATATAGGTTGTGGATAAAATGAAAACTAAAAGCTAGAATTTAATGAAACATGCATTTAATTTGTTTCTTTTATTATAATATTTGAATGAAGTATTTCATAGTTGTTAGTGTAAAGTTTGAATATAAACTAAATAATTGCATATAAATTTAATATATATTAACAATGATGCAACCGAAGCGCAACTTTTCAGAAAGTTCTGCAGTAGGGAAAAAATTATGAGAAGACAAACATTTATAGTATTACTTCAGCACCATGGAAATGTTTTGTTTGAATTAGTCAAATTTCATGTGAGCTCTAGTTTGCATTTATTTCTATTTTAATGTCTATATTAATTATTAAATTAATGAATGCAAATATATTATAAAATACTAAACTCATTGAGTCAGAGCCTTCTGGATTCTCTGGGAATCCTGAAATTTGCTTTAGATATGTTTCTCCAATTGAAGCCTTGAGATCTTATCTTAGCATTAGCTGTGACTTAAGGGGATAACACGATAATAAGGAGAAAATATAGAAAGGTATAATAGGGGTATCATTAATGAGTAAGTACAATTAATATATCATTAAAATCAAGGACATTATAGCATAGAGACAGCTATTTCATCAAGGACTATCAAGGAATTTGTCCTGGTTTGAGCCAGGATGAGGCTAATTTTCCTTTTACTGATTTTTTTTTTCCTTCAATAAGCTTTAACTAAGGAGAGTGCCGGGGGAGTTGCTGGGGGTGGGGGGAGGCAAGAGGCTTTTGCACATTCCTGAATATACTTGTATATAACTGTACATATAATTATAGCTGTCTGATTTAGTTTTCAATCCAGCAAAGTCTCCGTAATTCTCTCTCTCCTTCCGTACCTGGGTGGGAGGGGGAGAGGATCGAGAGCATTGTTGTCTCTGGTTTATTTGCCGATCCTGAGTCAAACTGTGATAGAGTTTAGAAGAGTTTTGTTCAAAGAAAAGAAGTAGTTTGGGAGCTATACTCTAAGCTAATTTATGGAAGTCAGTAAAAATTAGTCCAGCCAAAAAGAAAAATGAAAAAATGGTCACACATACCAATTATTCAACTAATTCTTCTGGTTCCCCACACTATAAATGTAAGTCATATAAACAATTCATAGGAGCTGGTTTTCACACACAATTTTAATAGTCTGAGGATTTTCTACTGATGAGTCAGGAATTACAGAATCTCCAGATTATTTTATTCACCTGACTCAATTCAGTGATAAATATTGCGATTCAACCAGCAATGACCTAATAAGTCAGTTTTCAGTTTGTAATTTAAACCAGAAGTTTCGAAGAACAGCAGAAAAATTGGAACAATGCCAAATCCAAAGTATTCTGAAGATTCATAGATGTTTGGAAGGAAATTCTTTAATTTCAGAATAGAAAAATGAGTATTTTTAATAAGAAACACATAAAGGTTTTACCCACTATTAGTGTAATACTTAACATGATTGCTTTCACAGGTAGAATATCCAAATATCTTCAAAATAAGAAAAGAGAAATTTCTAGCTAGTCATTTAATTCAAGCATTAAGGTAATATGGTGCTGGGTATATTATAAATGCCTAGATATGTTATTTCCACTACATCAAAAAGCATCTTCTGCCAAGAAAGGCTGAACTCCCCAAAAACAATTTCTGATTAATCAGCAGGTGGTAACAGTTGAATTACATGAGACACACCATTTTTAGGGAATCTAAAATCAATACTTTCTCCATTATTTCAGCCTCTGCTGGCTCAAAAAGTAATGCGCTGGAGCTGGTAGTTCTACACTAAAAATTAATTTGGCTCACTATGTCTGTGACTTCAATTTCAGCCACATAGTTAATGATGCGTCATATCACTAATCATTTCTTCTACAAAATGGCAAACTCTAGTTATAAGAATATGACATGAAGTGACAATTGCTTATGAGGTTAATAAGGAAAATGTTTTGAGACCTTGGTAATTTCACTACGTTTCCTCCTTTTCCTAAAATTTGGAGGTGTCTGTCTGGACATCACAACTGGCAAAATCTGTACTTAATTAATTTGACAAAACAAGTTTTGGCAACATTCTCACTTCAAATAAGCAAAAAGTTCCTTCAGATTTCAAAGATGTGCATATTGTAGCCTCGTGATAAGAATATTGCCTCCTTTTCTCTCCTATTCTCGTTTGTCCCTCTGGGAAAAATACAGAAGTCTGCAGAAATCCACTTCTTTATCCAAGTGCTGTTTTTGCTTTCTGTCACCATGTGGCAACAGAAGCTATTTTCACCCACATTAGCAGCCAGCCTACATAAGCCATATTTTAACTTTTCTAGCTATTAGTAGTTTCTTGGAAAAATCTGAATTATTTTCTTTGTAGTATATATTTCCTTAAGGTAGTATAGTGATACTAAAGTATTGCAGGAAATTTTGATACGTTTTATTACTCAGACACAAGATTCAGCACAACGTGATATAACAACTTTACGGTTTTCTCCTAGCCCTAACTTAAAGAAATAACAAAGTTTCAAGTATAGAGGATGACTAAAAAGTTCTAGGTTCTCAAAACACATTACTTCATTTTTGGGCCGGTTAGTCTGTTTTAGCCTAGTGTCACAGGGCAAAGTAGTTACCCATCATAGTGGCAGGCATGGATTGAAGTTCCAGAGATAAAGATGTTACTTTTATCATCTGAATCTTGAGTATTAGATTCAATAGAATAGAAACAGTATAAAGAAAACTGTTGTGCACACAGACCTAAACATTCTCTTTATAGCTCCTTCTATGGACCATTTGCCAGAAGCAGGACCAAGTGCACAAGCTGACAGGTAAGTATCTGGTTATCCTAGTTGCAGTATCTCTTTTCATCATTTCAGCTAAGAAAAATCACTCCTCTGATAAGGCAGAAAAATAGATAAGGCAGTTGGTTGCCAATAGGTAGCTTTCCCCTGTTTTCAAACAAAAAAAATCACTCCCCTGATAAGGCAGAAAAATTGATAAGGCAGTTGGTTGCCAATAGGTAGCTTTTCCCTGTTTTCAAACAAAATTGCAAAGAAACCAAATGTAACCTTTGAAAGGCCACCCAGTATCAACAAGAAAGTGGACTGATACACAACTGACCTTTACTAAACACAAAGGCATTGCGACAGATCTACACAACTGTTATGTTTAAAAAGGGTGGAAAATGTAGGGGCAGAATTAGTGCATTATTTTAATTATATTATTATGTTATCTACTACGGGCAGAATCCTGTTCTGCCATTTTTTATTCATGATAACTAAGTTATTGAGATTGGTTCTCAATTGACCTCTTCTTTTAATTTTCAGAAAGCTTTTTCTTTTTCTCTGCACATGTCTTAATGGGAGAAAAGCTGACCTGTTAGAAAAACCCAGCTTGATACTTATGTTGACAGATGGTATTATTTTTTTTATTTTTTTTATTTTTATTTATTTTATTTTACTTTTACTAGTAATTGGCACTATAACTAGAGCTTTTGCTTAGCAAAATGCTATGCGCTATGTGTACCATAGATATCACACTTACGATTACTGAAATAATCATAGAATCACAGAATCATAGAATGTTTTGGGTTGGAAAGGACCTTAAAGATCATCTAGTTCCAACCCCCCTGCATGGGCAGGGACACCTCCTACTAAAGAAAATTCACATAGGGAAATATTTTAAATAAAATTTACTTTCCGAAAAATCAGGTTTATAACTAGTCCTGCCAGTAGTCAAAATTGCTAGATTTTACAGAGATAACAGTAAGAAAGTGAAAAACTTTTCATATTAAATATTAATCTCTAACAGTTATTCAGCTAATGTATTTATACGGGAAAACAACAAAGATAATCATCATGTGGATGAAAAATGTAAATGGCAATTCACCAAATATCTTCAACTTTCTATTTTTTATAAACTCAGATGGTAAAAATAACATATGACCACTATGAAAATCATTGGAAAAATTGGATCCTTATTGTCCTGGTTTGAAGAAAACATGAAAAGTTACCTATAGCCATACTAACTTGAGACAGTACATTGATGATACTGTGTGGGGCAACACTGAAGAGGAAGTCTTTGAAAAATATAAGAAGATAATCCACCTTCTATTGGAAGCCAGGTTTGTCATTAAGAGAAGTAAGGTCAAAGGACCTGTCCCAGAGATACAATTATTAGGAATTAAATGACAGGATGAGCATTGCCATGTCCCTGTAGATGTGCTGAATAAGGTAACAGCTATGTTACCAACTACGAGTAAGAAAGAGACATATGCCTTCTTGGATGTTGTAGGTTTCTGGAGGATGCATATTCCATCACACAGTGACATTGTGAAGCCTTTCTATAAACTAACTTGGAAAATAAACAGTTTTCTGTGGAGGCCTGAAAAAGTACAGGCGTTCGAGCAGATAAAATGAGAAACTGTATTTGCCATGGCCCTGGGACCTATCCAAACAGGACAAGTGATAAAGAACATACTCTACACTGGGATACTGGTCTTACCTGGAGCCTCTGGCAGAAAGCAGCATGGAGAGACTCTAGGTCATTTCTTTGGATTTTGGAGTCGGGGTTATAGAGGTTCAGAGGCCAATTACACCCCCACTTAAAATGAGATACCGGCTGCCTACGAAGGGGTTTGAGTTGCTTCAGACGTAATTGGCACTGAGGCACAGTTCCTGCTGGTGCCACAACTGTCAGTCCTGACCTGAATGTACAAAAGGAAGATTGCATCTACCCATCACACCACTGATACTCCCTGGAGTAAGTGGATTGCCCTGATAATGCTGAGGGCACAAATGGGAAGCCTTGATTGCTCAGGCACCATGGAGGTGATTACAAGTTGGCTGGAGGGTACAGCATTCAGAACGCCACTAGAAGAGGCAATGACCTGTGCCAAGGAAACCTCCCCATATGAGGACCTCTCAGATCAGGATAAACAGTATGCTCTTTTCACTGACGGATCCTGCCTTCTTGTATGGAACCAGCAGAGATGGAAAGCCGCAGTATGGAACCCTAGTCAACAGGTTGCAGAAATGAAGGAGGGAGAAGGTGAATCAAGTCAATTTGCAGAGATCAAAGCCACCCAGCTGACCCTAGACATCACTGAAGCAGAAGAAGTGGCCAGTACTTTACCTGTACACCAATTCCTGAATGGTAGTTAATGATTTATGGGGGTGGCTGAAAAGGTGGAAACAGGTTAACTGGCAGTGGAATGGGAAACCATTTTGGACAGCCGACCTGTGGCAGGATATTGCTGCCTGGCTAGATAAATTAGTGGTGAAGGTAAGGTACGTATATACCCCACATGTTTAAAAACTGGGCTACTGAGGAGCATAGAAGCACCCGTCAGGTGGACCAGGATGCAAAGGTGTTCCAAATAAATCTGTACTTGGAGCACAAAGGAACATACAGATGGACCTGAGACTGAAGGGTGGATTTAACCATGGATTTTAACAACCATGTTATCCACAAGTGTAGTACTTGTGCTGCCATGAAGCAAGGCCAGACAGTTAAAAACCTTGTGGTATGAGAGACACTGGCTTAAAAGTATATATCGAGAGGGCTAGCAGACTGGTTATATCACACTCCTTCAAACTTGCCAGGGTAAGCACTATGTGCTTATGATGCAAGCACTGGATGGCTGGAAACATATCCTGTGCCTCCTGCCACCGCCCATAATAGTATTCTGGGCTTTGAAAACCAAATTTTATGGTGTCATGGAACCCCAGAGAGGATTGAGTCAGACAATGGGACAATGGGTCAATAAAATTCACTGATGGGTCCTAAAGACTCCTGTGATATCACTGCTAATATGGTAATAATCATTGTCACGGGTCATATTTCTGTAGTTAACTTGTTTTCTCTCTACAATGCATACAAGATATGAAAGGCCTCTGTGCTAGTGCACACTGTGACTAAACAGTCCTATTTTGACTAAAGAAAGTCTCAGCTTTGATGCCCCCTTTCTTATAGTTCCCGTGTCAAATATAGGGATTTTTAGACAAAACCAATTTGTCTGTGTTATGGTATTTTTCACTGTGTCATTGCTTAACCAAGAATTTTGCCTCATGTACCAGTAGATTTTATATTGTCATTCTGATTTTACTGTTTTATTTCTGTATTTTCTGGTAAAAAAAAAAAATACATATTTTCTTCTTTTCTGTGTTTCCCACTGTGATGTATGTCTCATCTGACTGTAATGAAGGCTTTAGAAAAGGTTCTTAAAATTATGCTGGAACCTCTTTGAGAGCTGGGGTTTTAATGGGGAGAAACAAGGAAAATAAGTTATTAAAGGTTGTAATCTGAGATATTTCAATTTCTTCCAGTGCAGAACTAGATCTTCACAGAAGAAGATGTATCATGAATGGGAAGAAACACTCCAAGGGGAAAAAAAAAAGACAGGAAAAGTTTTGTTTCAACCACTGCTAATCTACATCTCACAAGAAAAGGCAGGCAAGCAGGCAGGCAGGCAGATAGATAGATAGATATTTGAAGACACTAACATTTCTTATTTGTCTTATGATAGCAGGCTTAACAATGATAATGAAAAATAGAAAGGTGAGAATGGAAAAGTCTAATTAAATGAGAAATACTAGAGGAATAAAGAAAGTAAGAAAGAAATGGGCAGTTGCAGCAGTTAAAAATCTATCATAGGCTTTGCATTATGACAGTAGTATAACAGCAACTGAACATAACCAGGAAGCCATTTGGCAGACTCTGGAAAAACCTGAGAAAATATGAAAAAAATGAAACAAACTAAAATTACAGATGAAAGAAACAGACAGGACATAGGAAAGAGAGAGATAGTGCATGCCTCAATGATGGCAGTGATAAATACACCCACATGAGTGAGAAACAGGAAATCTAAGAAATGAAATTAATGCTTTTATCTCATCTATTTCTTCTTTAGTGGCTGAGCAATAAAGACGTAATAAATGAACTACCAAGAGAACGCCTATTTTCTTAAGTATAGCTTTCTTTTATTCTTGCTTACTGAAAATCCATTTAATTTTAAATATGTATGAAGAAAACGGAAAAGCTGTTAGTCTAAAGCAGTGCATAGTAAGGTTCAATTTGAAACACGTTTTTTATGGCCAGGTTCCAAAGAGCAGTCGAATGGGATTTACAATGCCAGTGTTGACAGGATCTGAAGCGTAACAACATTAGATTGCTGCTACCATAATTTTTCTGATAGAGGTGGCTACAAGAAGATGTAGGCTACAACTAAAGCTCATTTGTTACTGCTTTCTTCTCAAAATTGAAAAGGTTAAGAACTTAGGGAAATCGAGGCCACTAAATTTTCTTTCTTGTTTAGACCATCCATAAATACCACAGAAATGTCCAAGGGATTTATTTTCCCTTTTTTTTGAGTGCTGAAATTTTTCCAGTAGAAAGAGATGAAAGGACATAAAAAGGAAACATAATTAAGTGAAACACACTTGGCTCTTATTTAGCCAAAAGACCTTCTCTACATTTCACTTAATATCCGTTCTACAGATACTTTTTTATTATCTTTTTTTTTAAAACCCAACCCCAATAAAGTGCATGCACTTCCCCCTCCCTCCCCCCCAAAATATAGAGAAGGCAGAAATACCTGCCTATTTTCTATTTAAAAATTTAAACTGATAAAAGGTCAAGCAAAACACTGGAAAAGAACTTGCCCTGAATATCACCAGCTTCTGTCTGAGAAGTACCATTTCAGGTGGCTGATAATCATACTCATCAGAATCTGAATTCCCATCATCAGACTTAGTAAGAATTTAATAATGCATTATGCAAGCTAAGAAAACATGAGCTGGATATTTCAAGGAGACAGAGTTATTCTGTTTCATTGGATTCTGACAATGAATTATCACTTCCTTCGTATTACATGTTGCTGGTTGCATATCTAGTTGATAGTAATCTGAATCTAGAAAGAAAATGCTTCAGGCCATTTTAACATGAGTCTTATGACATGAAAAATACATCAGCTGTACATTTTCAATTATTCTTTTGGTTTGGTAAGAGATACTATGTCAATCTGAATATTGATTTTAGAATTTTATCAATTTATTATTGTCAAGTAAACCAGTATTATAACCAATATTATATTTTTCCATGTCTAGTACTGATTTTTCATTTCAGACATTAGACTATTAAGATAAAGCATTCCTCACAAAAGTCACATCTGCACCAAGATAAATCATTAGCACTGGAGCCCAGAACAGCCAGTAGTGTTGCTGCCCTCAGAATACCATGTAGAAGACACACTTCAACATAGTTTTCCTGACATAATTTTCCTGCATATAATTAAATTTAAAAAAATGACTTCCTGACTGCTCAAGGGCAGAAAGAAAAAAAGGAGAAAACTACAACTGTTAATAGATTTTAAACGTCTTAGCGATAGACAGATACGAATGGCACACTAATTTCTCAAAAGGAATAATTGGAGAGGGGGTAAAATCAGAGTTTACAGACTCCCTCACACTGACCTTCCACTCTGTACTTCACTGAAGAAGGTCTCTTCAGTTCATCCTATTGTCCAATCTGTTATAACTACTCTGATGTTATAATTTTATTGCTTTATTTTTCCTGGAGCTGTTGGATAAGAGAGTTTTCTAGAATGCTGTTGTTCTAGAGAACTCAGAGGGTACTTCAGGCTTCCTGTGTTTTTCTAGTAGTACACTTGAGTAACACTGCTTATCTCATAGGGACTGAGCAGTCACTGTTGAAGGAAATTAATGAAAATAGGTTTTCTTAAGTAAATGAAAGAAGAAGTTTTGGAGCAGAGATTACCTCTTCTTGGAGCAGAGAGTACCTCTTCTATGATGACAGACTGAGAGAGTTGGGGTTATTCAGTCTGGAGAAGAGAAGGCTCTGAGGAGACCTTATTGTGGCCTACCAGTATCTTAAGATAAAAGCTGGTGAGGGACTTTTTAGGATGCCAGGTAGTGGTAGAACTAGGGGGAATGGGTCAAAACTAGAGGTGGATAGATTCAGATTAGACATTAGGAAGAAGTTCTTCACCATGAGGGTGATGCGACACTGTAACAGGTTGCCCCGACAGGTGGTGGAAGCCCCATCCCTGGAAGTTTTCAAGGCCAGGCTGGATGGGTCTCTGAGCAACCTGATCTAGCAGGAGGTGTCCCTGCCCATGGCAGGGGGTTGGAACTAGACCATCTTTAAGGTCCCTTCCAACCCTAACAATTCTATGATTCTATGATTATTTAAGTTGCGTTGAAAAATATTACAATGATCAATAGCATGTGAAAGTACCAAGTAATGTGAAAGTACTTTAGAAAGTACCAAGTTATTGTTTAAAAAATGCCATATTTATTCTGCAAGACTTCCATTTCCCTCATGTCACACAGTTTCACTTCATATGCATGTGAGAAAAAGGACATTGTTATTGTCAGGATATTATATCCCTGCAAAATGGTGAACATAATTTTCCCTGACAGATAAGAATTTCTATTGACACCAGGAACTGTGCAGAAGTCAAGGAAACACTGGAGTTCCTTTCTAAAGGTTTCAAGAAAGTACTGGGTACTGTAAATACAGTAATCATGATAATTTATTTTTCTTAATGTACAGTACTTATTAATTTCCTAAGTATGCATATTATCTCTGTGAATTTAACTTTGAATACTGTTATACACTGTCAGTCAATTTTTCCAGTATTTTGGTGTCCAAAGAAAATGCAGAAAGAAAAAAAAAAAAACAAAACACAGTAATGATTAGGTCACATTGATCCAAAAAGAAAGCAAGGAAATTACTTTACAAGTTTCTTCTTGAACTGTGAGAATGAAATCAGAAGTAACCAAGATGGGAAAAGCGGAGACAAACAGTTCACTTAACATTCTATGGGGATTCACAGTGCATCAGGTGTTTTTCTATGCACAAAGCCAGCATGGAGCCCAAGATGATGCAACTGCTGAGAACAGCTTCAACATATGACATACATTTGCATATCTCTAGATTTCAGGTCTTTCTCATTAGTGAAGTTTGTTTTCTAAACTTCTCAGTCATTTAAGATGAATATGCAACTGATCAATATGTAAAATCAGGCAAGCTCACGCATAACAAAACCAGGTGACAAAAAATTAGGTTGGATTCTCCATTATAAATGCTAATATCTGCTGCAATACATAGTACCTATTGCAACATATGAGCAGACAAAATTTCAGCTCACAGACAGTGAAGCCACAAAATTAGATACCAAATCCAAAGGGATTTTCACTCTGACAAACTAAAATGTTAGACAAACAGATCTGAATTTCCTCTGAACCACTGAATATAAATGTTTTTACATACAAATGCCTATATATTATTATTCCATACAATAGTTTCAGTAATTTACATGTTTATCCCACAATTGTAGCACAATATGTAACTGATTTAATGAAAATTCTTATCTTCAGGCAGAATTGCTGAACGGAGATACTGCCATGTCAGTTTAATTACTCAGACTTGTAAATGTTGTACACCTCGTTATTCAAGCTGCATGTAGCAAGCTACCTGTGAATGATCAGCTTTGCCAATGGGTATAATATAACAGAGATTTAATTGCCTTAATCTTTGGCAGCCCTTACTGCAAGGGTTGGCAACAGTTACTTCATTTCAATTATAAGATAGAGGATCTACTTAGTGGTCTTTCACCTGGAAAAGGATCAAGACCGTAAGTGTTAATGCATCAAACTTTTGAATGTTTCAGTGACTTTGGATTTATTCTCCAATATAGTAAAGATTTAAAAGTTTGTCTGGAAGAGTCTTAAAGCCTCAGGATCCATAGTCACTTTCTAGTTTCTGAAAATTGTGTCCAATCTGCTAGTAATTCGAAGGTGACTCTTGAACTCCCTAGGGATGTCAGAGGACAGGAAAGCATTATTGGCTCCTGCTCCATGTATTCTATCCATTTTTGTGTAATGTAATAGGTTTTTGCAATTTCCTAAAAATCAGTCCTTGCAACACAGAGGATCCCTATGATCTGTGGACTATATTAGCAGTTAAGTGTCCTGATCTCATCCTTGGTTGACCAGCCATTTCTCCAATGTGTTAAAATAGAGTTTTAGGATTGTTCCCCTATTTAACCAACATATCTTAACAGTTATGGCATATGTTCTCCTTATCACTAAGTATACATATATATATATATATGTACATATATATATATATACAGGCTGACTAAGCACAAATTCAGGCTGGGTGGAGAATGGATTGAAAACAGTCCAGAGGAGAGGGACTTGTGAGTGATGGTGGATGAGAAGCTCAACATGAGCCAGCAATGTGCGCTTGCAGCCCAGAAAGCCAACCGTGTCCTGGGCTGCATCAAAAGAGGCATAGCCAGCAGGTCAAGGGAGGTGATTCTCTCCCTCTACTTGGCTCTTGTGAGACCCCATCTGGAGTGCTCTGTCCGGTTCTGGGGCCCCCAACACAAGAAGGACATGGAGCTGTTGAAGCAAGTCCAGAAGAGGGCCATGAAGATGATCAGAGGGCCAGAGCACCTCTCCTATGAAGACAGGCTGGGAGAGCTGGGGTTGTTCAGCCTGGAGAATAGATGGCTCCGGGGAGACCTCATAGCAGACTTCCAGTACCTGAAGGAGGCCTACAAGAAAGCTGGGGAGGGAATTTTCCAGGGGCTTGTAGTGAGAGGAAAAGGGGTAATGGATTAAAACTGGAGGAAGGGAGATTTAGGTTAGACATTAGAAAGAAATTCTTTAGTGTGATGTTTGTAAAACACAGGAACAGGTTGCTCAGGGAAGTTGTGGAAGCCCCATCCCTGGAACTGTTAAAGTGCAGGTTAGATGAGGCTCTGAGCAACCTGATCTAGTGGGAAGTGCCCCTGCCCAAGCAGGTGGGTTAGAACTAAATTATTGCTTAAGATCCCTTCCAATTCATACCATTCAATGATTCTATGAGTATAACTCTGTAGCCCAGTAGCTTGACATTGCCATTACTAGTTAGGGGCCATAAGCACTGTTTGCAGTGCTTGCAGAGTTTGCAAGGCCTCGGCACTGAGATTGTCACTCCTACTCTGAGAATTTCTCTTGACCTGTTTGCATCTTTATTTTACTTGGTTTTACTTGGTGACCAATTTTACTTGGTCTAGCTGTGATCAATTAGTTTCATGAATTGACCACATACTCATGACTAAATTGCCCTACTTCTGTTTATCTTTGTATGCAACCTCAATATTTTATAGATAACAACAAGCAGTTACTCTGTGCAGAACAAGACATGACTAACTCAAAGACGCAGCGTAGGGAAACACAGCCCTGGTAGGACAGCAGAGGCCTTGAACAGTGGAGCACAAGAGGCTGTACAGAGGTGCACAGGTGTGGAATGGTCAGAGATGGGACATTTCCAGGGTGGCCCTGGAGACCCTGCAGCTGTACATAGCTCACCCATGGTCCCTTACAGGAATGCAGAGCTAGACAAAATGGAGTTTCAGGGTGAAAAAATCAACATATTCATAGCATCTCACATATGTAAAAGGCACCGTATACAGTAAATTAAAATGCACTATGGAGCTGCATGCCAGTGAAGAAAGGTGTAGAAGTGTTTTACCAAACCAATAAAAGGAAAAAGGAACAATCAGCATCAGCATTATACTTCTGCCAGTAAAGCACTCCAAGTGCTGAGGACTGCCATAACACACATACTCTCTCAGCACCAGCATGATCTTCCCAATCGCAGGACCCAGAGGAGCAGTGGAAAGGTGAGCATAATTCCAAGGAGAAGGGGAAAAAATTATGATGTGTGTATGACAATTTTAACTGCTTTTTTTTTTAAAAAAAAAATTCTTTCTGTAACAATTATATCTGCACTAATAATGATTAAATTTAATATTTAAATTCTACTATCAATTTTTTTTTTTACTTTATTACATGCAAGTGTTCCTCCTCTTTGTCCATAAACAGGATTATAAGAGGATGAAATCTTTTCTTCATTAAATAATATGTAGAAACTGATTTCATTAGACTTGAAATTCAATGTATGTCCTTGCAGACAGAGAGTATTACTTTTGGTTTTGTTTTTTTTTTTTAATTTGAAATTATTTTAAGTATTTCACTGCTCTTAACAATATAATCATTCCAGGTTAAAAAAAAAAAAAAAAAAAAAAAGTTTTGTTGAAAGCATATCCAGTAACATTTTTGGTAGTGTTTTCTTTCTTTTTTCCTTCGAAAACATATTAGTTTCATGGAAAGTTTTACTTGGAAAAACTCTCTTGACAAGGATGGAATTTCTGATCAAAAAAAGAGAGAGGGAAAGAAAAAGGGCAAAGAAACTACTAGCTAATTTTAGCTAATTTGCTATTCTCTTGTGAACATCAGTCTGTCTTGGGAGTTATTCTTCCAAAGCTGAGACAGTCTATAGTGATCAAAACACCTCAGCTAAGACATGGAATATTCATGGTTGAATTTCTGTTCCCAAATATTTTCTACTGTGGGACTGCAAAAATGTTTGAAATGCCTAGCTTTCATGGGATGAGTGAACTCTTGAGAAGAAAACTAAAAATTAGTCCCATAATACACAACTGACAGCACAAATACACTTCTAGCGCCTTTTACCTTGAGCTATCACTACAGTGACATTTAGGCCAATCTTTATGAAAAGTTCAGCTCCATTTCTTCTATAAAAAAGTCTCCTACCTAATGAAAAACTGGTCATTAGAACCAGTTTTAAAAGCAAAGTAAAAGCAGTGAGGTGTGTTTTCCTTATAATGCACACTCATTCCCATCCAAAACTATACTAGATAACTCCACTGTGTGGATTATATCTAGAATGCTAAGAAATGTTTCAAAGCATAATATTTCTTTTATTAGCTCATGGCAAAAAAAATCCCAAAACAACCAACCAACCAACCAACCAAGAAGAAAAACCAAAACAAATACCACAACCACCAAAAACCCCCAACCAACAAACCAACCAAGAACCAACTAAGAAAACTTCAAGCACAATACCAAGCCAAAAAACCTCCAACCCATGATACTCTGAACCACCTAACCAAATTCTGCTAGAAATCCAATGCTGATAATGTGTGCTGGTAGTCCATGTTAAATACAGCATTTACATGTATCTTTGCATATTGCCATCTGTATTTTGCCTCTTGTGGATTTACTAACAGTTTAGGAATAAAAACCTTGGCAGAGAGCTCTGCATTTATGAACAGAATAGATAAAATAGAAGCAATCATGATGAAAACTTTCAGAATTAGAGTAACTTCTAAAATCACTCCGGAGAGAACTGGGTACTAATGCGACCTGCATGTCTGTTCCTGGCTTTCTCAGAGTGACTATCAAGATCTGTGTATTACCCATTTTGTACTACTCTCATAAACAATCTCCACTTGCCTGAAAACTGACGGCAAAAAGGCAAGAACAGCTAGACAATTGCAATCTGTAGCCCCAGGGCTGCAGATAAGCAGTCTACTAGTAAGGACAAAAGGCTGCCTAGACCACACACCTCAGGCACTTCAGTTCTTCCTTGGTTTATACAACAGGATTTTCTGTTCTTCCTAATTACAAATATTTCAGGCTATACTGTTCCAGAAGATGTCAGTGAATGAAAGCAGCTTCAAACAAACCTTTACCATATCTCTCAATGGTAGTAGCAGGTGACTGAGTCTTTTCCATGTCAGTAGATTTATTTAGCAGAGTCGTGTGAAGGTGTGAAACCTCGTACAAGAGCCGTAGAAGGTGATTTTCAGCTGGGTACATACTAAGAAACTCAGACAAGGCTGAGCTGCATGTACAGAGTGCCACATTCTGCTTCTTTGCACTTTTGGTGGTTTTGAAATCTTAGGCTACTGAATTAAACATTAGATGCTCATGGAAATGAGCAGTAGCAGTTCAATTCTACCTTCTGTGCCCTTTTACACATTCCTCCAGAAAAACAAACAAACAAAAAAAAATCCAACTAATTAGAGAGTTCATTTTATGAGAGCTATGTAGTGCTCTTGTGGACGTTTTAATTCAAAGGTCATTTATAGTGTAGATTTTTATTGCTACTTAGAATAATGAAATAAAGTAAAAATAAAGTTCCTTTTCTTACTCTCAGGGTGTCAAAAGTTTGCTTGAGAAAGTATTTGAGTGGCTTATAAGACAAACAGATACAAGAAGACATCTCACTGCACTAGACAAAATAATAAATAATTACTTTCTGTTATTTTCTATTTCCTCTTCAAGAAATTTGCTGCTTTAGAGTTTTGCAGCATATGCTTTCTTCTGTGTTGTAACTAATTGCAATTCAGGAGAAGAAACAGAAGGATTGGGAAAAAGAATTACACTTGTTTACTTTAAAGTCAAAAGAAATTGCTCCATTATTTCAATTTGTCACTTTATTTTTTAACATGAGTGGTTTTTATTGAATTCACAGCTGTGTAACATAGAAATTGGAGCAATGGCATGTCTTCCTATGGTTAATGTTTTTAACATTTTCTCTTACTCTCAAAGTGATGTAAAAACACAGCCTATTGACATTTATGCTAACATCCTATTTAGCATGCCTGATGGTAAATTTAATATTATTACTATCTACTGTCTACCCATTTTTACAGGGGATGATCAATGTTTATTACAATCCAGAATTTAGATTTGATTTGGCTCTTCCAAAAATCAACAAGTCTGACATATTTCTGTCTCATATCTAGATATGAAGAGAAAAATAAGTATCCTCCCTGTTTGTGATTACTGAGTTGGAAGAAAAATAACTGGGAGTTTTTGGAAATAATATTGCCTGGAAAGACAAGCTACCATTCCTGGTGAAGGACTCTGCAAAGGGGATCAGTTGTAATTTATAAATACCAAGCAAATTTGAGGTTATCTGATCTATTAATCTTCTATTCCAAAAGTACAAACTAATTAGACAAAATGTTTTTCTACAGGTAATTGATCAAATATATCCCTTATTTAGATTTTATATACCACAGCGACCTTTTGTAGGGAGGATACATATTCCATAATGTTTGTGGAAAAAGACATGTCTGTAAAATTATAGCAATCACAAGACAGAGCTTAAAATGATAAATTAATTGCATTACAATTGCCATTTAAGTTCTGCATGCAGGGTTGTTTTTTTCCTTCCTTTCTGCTACAGCAGGATCTTGTATACTGTAATCTACATTTGCAATGTTTAGAATGTTCAAATAGAGCTGATGTTGTAAATCTTACCAGAACAATGGAATATAATCTTCCAAGGGGGTGCTAGAATAAAAAAGATTATTATTCTTATTGATTTATGTCTTGCGGTCAAGGGATTTTAAGAACTGTCCAAGTTATGATCAGAGCTTACCCTGAATGAAGAGCATTTCAAAGAGCACTTGATGTGGTTGAATTCCCTAGTAACCAACAAACAATGCTCCTGTGCCATGTGGGTAGAGAAAAACAACACTTATAAGGCTTTTCTTCTACACTTAATTTTTCTAGTTAAATGAGATTTGTGATTGCTCAATATTTGTGATACTGTTTTTTTTTTCCTTTGAGTTCAAAGATATTAAGGGAAGCGACTGAAACACTGCCAGAATGTTACAAGATTTAATAAACCTTATTAAGTCATTTCAAGGGCTAAATAGAAGCTGAGGAAGGTATTTCAAGGCCACATTTTGGACTCTAAAAGCCAAATTCTGGTGTATCCCAATTAAAGCCAAGTCATTTTATTACAGGTTTAAAAAGAAAAAAAAAAAAAAAAAAGAATAAAAACAAGTTATCAGTAGCTTCCCCCTCTTCTTCGTTTTAAATACCTTTAGAAATGCAGAACCTTTTAGCACTGTTCTTGGCATGGCAGAATCTGGTTTTTAGGTTTATGTTTCCCTTTTTCATTCTCCAAGTTCCTATCTTCAATGACACTTGTTCATAACCTGTTTGTTAGGGAATTGCATCTTCTCAAGCTGTCTTATACAATGAGATTCAGACTGAAGGGGCCCTCATGAGAATCCTGGTCTAACCTCCTGCCCAAAGCTGTGTCATCTCTGGAATTAGACCAGGCTGCTCTGGGGTTTGGCCAGCCAGGTCCAAGAATTTAGACTGCACAGGCTATGGGTAGAAAAAATTAGGTTTCAGTACATCACAAAATGCAGGTTTGGATACCGGGTACAACCCAAATGCCAGCAACAACTGGTTCAGAAAAGCCCAAAGAGTGAAAAGGTATATCCCATTAGCCAGAATGGACATTTACAGAAGTGTAAGATTTAATAGAACTAAGTGAATGGTTGGAAAATTTAAGTTCTGACTAAATTAAGCTATAATATTAACCAACAAATTACATTCTATTTCATATCAACATATTCAGATGTCTACTGCCAAAAAAACACCTTTGAAAACCCAGTACCCACACCTGTGTTTGTGTACACTAACAGATAACTAGGAGTACATTTGCAGTTGTGACTGGGACTTGAAAAAGATACGTTTTTAGATGCTTCAACCCATATATTCTTCCAACCAATTCAGTATTTTTGATTTTATGAACTTGAGACCTAACCATTTGTTCTATAAGTTATATCACATTTTCATCCATAAGCAGGAAAGAAAAAAGAAAGAAAAAAAAAATAGCCAGTGTTAAATAGAAATAGGCTAAACAAGCTACTAAATACCAGCTTTGTACTAACCAATTTTTAAGAGCAAGCCAAGCAAGTTTTTTTAGCCTAGATTCACACATACTCATAGCACTCATAAGCACTGCCACTTTAGCTTCCAGTTATCTCAGTTCTTGGAGACAATTTTAACAGCCAGCAGGAAATACCCTAAAAAACTCCAAGCTCACACAGAAGAAAAAAAGCCAACTAAATTTACAACTGACCAATGGAGATTTAAATTTGCAAATAAAAAATGCCAAGAGAAGGAACTAATCATTAACCCTTCTGCTCTCCCAGCTGTATGTAAAACTAGAATTCCAATCCCAAACTAATTTCTGTCCTTCAACACATACCATTTGCCTTTCAGTTTGGATACCTACCTTACACTTTTCTTTTAAATATATGATTACACCAAAGGAATTTGTGGTGTCATCCATTTCCATTGTAATGCATTGACTGCCTATGCAGAAGACGGAGCTAGCTGCATCAAGATGTTTGTCTTCCTCTTTCCAGAATTTGGATTTTATTCCAACATGTTACAGGGAAGAAACTACTTGCAGATGGCAGAAAACTTCCAAACATGCTGAACAGAAGAAATATTTTTATGGGAGATCTTCTCTCACAGTAACTTGACTTGTGAGTGGGCTTCACACTGCTTTTTGTACCTGAGACACATAGAGAAGGCATGAACCACAAATTTGCCATGCTGCTTTGTATAAGATGTGCACAAAATAGGAGGAAGTCTAATTTCATACATTGTAATACTTGCGGCTCACCAGCTTTTTCAGTGGCATCTAGGAAACAGCAGACTTGAATCTTTGGTTAATATTCACATGCTGGGTAATATTTCATTAAAAATTAAGCAATCAGAAACAAGTTTTATGAAAATTCCTGATGTTTACTAGCAGGTGGATGGTGCACATATTAAAATGCCAACAAATATTTGAAACAATATTAAAAACAAAGCATATTTTCAGTAATAATATATTCTAGTCTAAGTTCATTCCTACATAGGGTATACTTGATAATCCTCTATAGACTAAGAAAACATTAAAACAAGAGAAAAGACATTAAAACAGAGCAGGATAGAGTCATTGGCAATTGTTACAAGGAGACAGCAACAAGTATGCCTGAGAATTTTATTATGTTTTCAGTTTTTAAAGAAAATTAAAACAAAATAAACAAGCATACATCTATGCATTAATACATTGTATATGCAGGGAATTACATTAATGTAAAATGCAAAACTTCTCATAAGTTACATTAACACATCTATTTCAGAAATAAATGGAGAAATTGTGTACCACCACTGACAAAACACTGGTTAAACTAAGACGCTAATCTAACTCATGTTTAACCCATTAATACCAACATTTACTTCACACATTAAAAAACAAACAGAGAAAAAAACCTCAGACATTCTACTGTGCTTAATTTATTTTTAAATAGAGACTTTTTCCCATTTCAGAGTTATTTAAAAGTATCTATTAAATTTTGGTATGTGCTATCTATTTTATATAAAGAGAAAGGGAAAATGAGAAGAAAAGCAGGCAATGGGAAAAAGGTAAAAGAAGACACCAGGAAAAACAATTAACAGCCATTATGATCTGAAGATAAATTTCAGATATACTTGTACTTCTTTACATAGGTTCTGAGGCAATAGAGATTTTTTTTTTCAAAAGTGGTTTCTCCACTACTTGTGATATTAATCAATTTATTTCATTTTTTATTATATCAGAATTACTAATTTAGCCACTACTAAACCATATTATAGCTTCCCTAGGAAATGTAGCTGAGGCACTGACTATGTATTGCAAATTGGATTCTCTTTGTTATCTCTCCTGGAGAGTTTTGCACCATGAGGATAAACCTTATAATGACAACATTTGCCATTTTTTTATCTAAGCCACACCATTTTGGCTCTAACAATAATGATCACAAGGTTCTCAGGGATGTAAAAATAGGCAACTGATACAGAAAAGATGACTGTTGTTCAGTTCCTTCACTGATGTTAGTCACTGCTGTGCTGCCAGAGAGTGGGACAGCTTGAACAGAGAGCTACTGCGTCCGTAATTCCCCTAGGAACACTTGCAATCTGGGCTCCCAAAACATATTTTCAATTTCCCTAGCTGCATTTTCAGTTTTATTTCCAACTCTCTGACAAAAAGTGCTTTTTCACTTAATTGCCCCCCTAATTCTACACCTTACCGATACTCTTCACTTTTGATACAGGACATCTCAATTGGAGTAACAGTATTTCAGGCTATTAAAGCAACATAGTGCTTACAGGACAATGCTATTATCACTTTTATGCCTTGCACAGCTTTATCTCTCTATATAATCTAAATTGAATAATGGAATTTATATTAATTCAAATATAAACTGAAGCTGGGGGGGGAGAGATCTTTAGGTTAATCCAATGGCAAATGCCATCTGTTGTTCTTCCAAGCTGAGAATAATTAAACATATACCCTAATCTTCATAATTATACAAAGAAAATGTCACATGATGTATGATACATTATAGGAGTACTTTAAGCAGAACACTAGTACCAAAGGAAAAAAAAATCTCTCAACTATACCAAATTTTCAGAACTATATCTTATTCTTATCAGAAATACCACTTTAATTTGAAGCAACTGCTACCCTAGTATCTTTCAATCTCTAACATCCCTTTTTTTTTTTTTTTTTTTTTTTCTACAGACAAAACCACCTATATTTTTCTGAATGTATTTCTACATTCAGGTCCCTTGTCAGTACAAATGGGATAAATTTCCACACAGGTATATTCCTGGCATGCTCTTGAATGCAAAGCTATGCATCTTTGTATGCTTACAGATTCCACAAGCATTCGTTTTTTGGCACTTGTCTGTGAACATTCAAAGCATATACCTATCATATTTGTTTAAAATTTTGCATTTCCTTAAAGTTTCTACCAAGAATGCTTTATCAAATCTTCACTTTGGCAAACTGCAAACACTTTTGTTAGAATGTTCCTTTTCTTTTTTTTAGATCCATGAAGGAAGGCAAGAAGATAAAAATCTGTCTTTCAGTTCCAAAAACTGAGATTAAAGAAAAGTTGATTTTATATTTAAAAATATAAAGCCAAGTATTTTTATTCAGGTATCATCCTAGTTGCATGTACATGACATTAGGGCCTTATATGCAATGAATCTACTTGACTATACCAATTAAGATGTCATAGACTCACAGAATCACAGAATGGTTGTGGTTGGAAGGGACCTCTAGAGGTCATCTAGTCCAATGCTCAAGCAGGGCAACCTAGAGCAAGTTACCCAGGTTGCTGTCCAGATGGCTTTTGAATGTCACCAAGAACAGACACTAGAACCTCACTGGGCAACCTATTCCAGTGCTCAGTCATCCTCACAGCAAAAAAGTGTTTCCTGATGTTCGTATGGAGCATCCTGTTTTTCAGTTTGTGTCCATTGATTCTTGTTCTGCCACTGGGCACCACTGAAAAGAGCCTGGCTTTGTTCTTTTTACACCCTGCCTTCAGGTATTTGTATACTTTAATGAGAATCACCCTGAGCCTTCTCTTTTCCAGCTCTCTCAGCCTTTCCTCATCTGGGAGATTCTGTAGCCCCTTAATTATCTTCATGGCTTTCAAAACATATGAGGACCAATGCCTGTGAGCACGAAGTTTCTTCCAGTTGTCTGAAGGTCTCAGCTGCTCCTTCCTCATCACGTTGTCTGTAGCAGACACTCACTACAGTGTCATTCATGTTGGCCTGCCCTCTAAGCCTAACACATCAGCTCTCAGCTGGCTCATCACTCCTCCCAGGACAGAGCTCAGTGCATCCCTGATGCTCTCTCACATAAAAGGGAACTCGCTCTCCTCGCTTCCCCAGCCTGCCAGTGGAGCTCTGAAGAGATGCCAAGAAGAAATTGGTTGCAATTTGGAGGATTAATCTGTATGCAGCTTCTGGACTTTAGGTTAAACTACATAGCTTAAGAAAATTTCTTATGCATGTGTAGTTGCACCCACTGTTTGACAGTTAATCTTCAATACCTTTGCAAAATATTTTCTGTATCAGTCTAGAGATAACTGCTGTTTGAAATCTAACTAGTTTATCTTTATGTTTTCTGTTAGACTTACAAATCTTTGACCTCATATTACACCCTGTTTCTAAACAGAAGTAGCTCCTAGAAACATTCCAGCATCAACTAGCCTGTAATAGCAAAGTAATTTGTACACTCAAAGAAGGCAAAATAACACATTTACCAAGAAACATCAGTCTTGCTGTTCATGTCAAGTCATAGTAGATCTAGTGCTGTGTGTTCTGTAAATAGAGTACAAGTAACTTGCTCCTCAGCTGAAACAGAAATATTTTCCTGTCACTTTACCATACAACCAATAGAAAAATATATCTAAAAATAATGTAATTTTTTGACTACCAGAGGTGAATGATGTTAGGGTTAAATAATACTCAATATGCTATCTAAAAATCACTGGTTTTAATACATATGATAGAAAAAAGAGTTCAGCTCTCTGCACACTATATGTCTTATCTCACAAAAGACAAAAGGAATTTGCATAATTTGGGACCTTGCACTTCTTCAATACAGTGAGATCCCTGACTATTTTGGGCTCTGTGGAACAACATCTAGAAAAATTGGCCAAATTACTACCACCTTCACCCTGGGCACGAGGAGCACCACTTATGGGTGTCAAGGAGTGATGGTTTTGGTCAAAGCAGAGGCGTTTCCATTCCAAAAGCAGGCACAACAGCTATGAATGAGTGGGTGAAAGTTGCTGGGTTCAAAGCTCTGACAGCAACACCTATGTGAGCCCTGTATCCTCCTGCATGCTTTGGAAGGGAGACCCTTGAGGAGAGCCTGGTTTTCATTCATGAAAGGCCAAGGATAGCTCTCCCCTGCACACAGATTTTGTGCATCAGCCTGGAAGTAACATCTTGTGACATTGCACTACTGAAACACAGAGCTCTCTCTGGTTCACTATAATTCCTGTCTGTCTTAAACCACAATTCACAAGAATCTCAAGAGGTAACACCATACATAGATACTTAATCTGCAGCTGGGTTAGGATGGCAAAATGAAAATTATTTTTGCAGAATGTAGAAATCAAGAACTTGTCTTTAATTTTTAGCAATAGGTTAAAGGTAGAACTTGGTAGTATAAGGTTTTTTCCCTCAACTTGCATGATTTTACTGGTATGACTGAAGTTTCTTAAAAAAATTAAATATACCTACCTCCGAATTTAGCTAAACAGATTAATTTATTCCTATCCATTAAAGACACTACAAAAATCCTGAAAATCTAGCCCTTTCTTCTGACTAGTAATCCCCGCATTCCAAGCCCAGAAAGTTGGGCTTTTTTATCATGAAGAACTATGAAATGCTTGAGATATAGGATTTAATTGGAATTCTGATTCAACAATCTAACAGCAAAGACTGCCATTAACCAAAAGGGTTTATGTAATGGATATAACCTGTGATGTAAGAATATAGAAATGAAATTATATTTTAAAATAGTTATACTTCTACATTCTATGAGAGATTGTAAAGCATTTCCTATACTTCCTTACATAACAAAAAATTGAAAAACAAGTGTAGTTAAGGTACTTATGTAACCTTCATTACCATAATGACACCTTTCAGAGAGACTAAGATCAACAAAGTGTACCCCCTATCTTTGCCAGTCTGCTGACACCAGTAATGAGCAACTCCTGTGCTGCAGGCAGCATCACATGTCACTCAGTCCATATACCAGTTTCAGTTTACTGTTTTCTTGTGACTGTGAGCAGCAGAAGTAGGCACCACAAACCATGGATTAGGCAACACTTAAAGTCTGCGCAGGGAGCTTCACAGAATCCTTTTTGCACTCTTTCTGGCTCAGTGACTACCTACCTTCCCAGATGTAGCCAGATGTGACTGAGGTAGACCTCACTCCAGAGTAATATGAAATCTAGCATGCATCCAACTACTTCTCAGAGAAGACTGGATTTAAGCTCTCAAAAAGAAAAAAAAGCCATGTAAAGTGATTCAAGCTCTTACGTGACTGATATAACTTGTAGAGTTTTACGGAGTGAGACAAAGGGCGTAATCCCTTGGCTCCATATCCACATAGTGGATATTTATTACACTATTCTAACACTCACTTTCTGCAGTTAAATACACTGTATATACACTTTACAGTGGAAGGTGGGTTTTGTTCTATTATTATCACTTCTATTTTTAAGCAGTCAATAGAGAGAAGTAGATGTTCCCAGACCCAAAAAACCTAAACTGTCCTTCTGAAGCTAGATGATGTGAATATTGCCTAAATGTGCTCTAAGAATTCCTGCCAGGTAAGACTCATAGGGAAGGAACACAGCATTTACCAATTCTAATATTTTTGAAGAATGGGATAAGAGGTGAATTGTCTGGACTTGTGAACAGTGTGAAGTTCTGCACATGTAGATGGAGCCATAAACAGAAAAAGAGAGGAAAAAAGATGAAAATGGAGAGAATAGCAGACAATAGGGTAGTTATAGATTTGAGTATAGGAAGATAAACAAAATCTAAATATATATATCATAGAATCATAGAATCATAGGAGTTGGAAGGGACCTCTGAAGATCATCAAGTCCAACCCCCCTGCTGCAGCAGGAACACCTAGGGCAGATCACACAGGAACGCATCCAGGCAGGTCTTGAAAGTCTCCAGAGAAGGAGACTCCACAACCTCTCTAGGCAGCCTGTTCCAGTGCTGTGTCACCCTCACCCTCATAGTAAAGAAGTTTTTCCTCATGTTGAGGTGGAACTTCCTGTGTTGCAACTTGGTGCCATTTCCCCTCGTCCTATCACAGGGCACCACTGAAAAGAGATTGCCCATTCTTGACATCCACCCTTCAGATATTTGTAGACATTAATAAAGTCCCCTCTTAGTCTTCTCTTCTGCAGACTAAACAGCCCCAGGTCTCTCAGCCTTTTCTCATATGACAGATGTTACAGTCCCTTAACCATCCTTGTAGCTCTCCGTTGGTTGCATGCAGCTGTAATGTTATAGATGAATAATAATTTAAGAGCTAATAGAAACAATTGTTGAAGATTAATGATATAAAGAAAAATAAATTAGGATAGGAATAGCAAAAGAGTCTGTGCTTTCAAATATTCAGAGATTCTTTCAGAGTTGAATGTTATCATTAATAAAAAAATACGTCCTATTCTATATTTAATTTATCAATATTTCCCTTACAAAGTCAAGAGAAGGTTTGGAAGTCACAGATATTTAAGATCTTATGTGAGAGACAGACTCTATAATGGCCTTTATTCCAGTGACATTCACTGACCATTCCTGGCGATGCGCCCCCCCGGCACTCGTGAGGAGAGGACAGAGGTACCAGGCGCATGCGCACAGGACCACAGACTACAGCTCCCAGGAGGCACGGCGGGGCCGGAACCGGAAGGGGAGCAGTGAGGCACGCGCTCTGTGAATTCTATACGGATCCAGCTGCCGCGGTGAGCGTACCGCTGCGGAGGCTGCCGTGAAGTTATACGGCGTCTTTTCCTGTGGTTGTTAGCGTGTGGATGTGCCAAACGGACATCTTATCTAAACAGAGATTTAATGTTTCATCAACTCTTGATAGGATTTTTTTCCAAATTATAATACCTTTTGATCATATGGCACAACCACTACTTTGAGTTAACTGGTCATTTGGTGCAAATTCTCAAATGGGTTTTTAAAATGAGTTGTTATTTCTATTATTTCAGTATAAGTAAGGTTCATGCATAGCTTTTGTATTAGGTTGGCAGTCTTCCAGCTATTTTCCTGAATTGTCTGTATTATTGCAGCATTTCATATTTTAAGTCTTCTGCTCTGGTGTAAACTGGAAAAAGGTGATTGTGGACCATTTGCCTTTGCACCTTCTAAGAGATGTGTACATTAATAACATAATATGCACCCAGAAAAGTACACACTTGGCATAAACAATAGCCACTACAGTCGAAAAGCCCATAGCAGCAAATCTGGAAGAAAAACTTACAGTTCTCTAGACTGTAGCAAAGGCAATGTAGCAAAGGCAAAAACCTCAGACAGACTTAGTAAAATAAGAGAAAAAATCCAGGACCTCTGACAGCCCTCCACATAGCTGCACTATAGGAACAAGCTGGATATAACATACTTTTTATTTCCAGAGTGATCCTCAATTTCTGCAAGATAGCAATTAGAGTAGGTGTTGGTATGGCCCAGTGTCTTAGTCAGATCTTCCATTCACCATTGCCTAGGGTGGCACCTAGAAGACTGTTAGCAGATAGCCAAGATTACTACAGCCCTTTGTTATGGGAAAGTCAGCTGGAAATTAGTTTGTGTCACGACCGGAGTAGGGCAACGCAGGAAGGTTCAGATTTGTCCTGGTTTGAGCCAGGATGAAGCTAATTTTCCTTTTACTGATTTTTTTTTTCCTTTAATAAGCTTTAACTAGCAGCAAGTGTTCCAGCTAGCGGACTGATAACACTGGAATGTTTATGTTTCTGCCGAGACTCCAAGGTCGCTTCTTAGCTCTGCTGCTGCAGAGGCTACCGGGGCAGGAGAGTCATATCTGTGACCCCCCCATAGGGGAGCTGGACTAGACAGACAGCAGAATTGACCAAAGGTATTCCATTCCATATATCTATGTAAGCTCAGAGGAAGGTCAGAGATCACAGAAGACAACTTCTTTCCTGCTTCTTCTTCCCTTCTCTTCTGTCCATGGCCAGTGTCTGGGGAGGACTCCATCCATCCATCACTGTCAACCCCTAGGCTCAGGCATCTCACTGACCTCATAACTCTCCCCACAGCCCTGTCTGCTCTGCATTATCTCCTGCCTGTGGGCTGAGACATTTTGGGACTGCTCACAGCTAAGGAGGGTGTCGGGAGAGTTGCTGGGGGTGGGGGGAGGCAAGAGGCTTTTTGCACATTCCTGAACATACTTGTATATAATTGTACATATAATTAAAGCTGTCTAATTTAGTTTTCAATCCAGCAAAGTCTGTCTCCTTAATTCTCTCTCTCCTTCCCTACCTGGGTGGGAGGGGGAGGGGATTGAGAGCATTGCTGTCAATGTTTAATTACCGATCCTGAGTCAAACCGTGACAAGATTGGACCCCCTTGATTTCTAAACTCCTTCTCAGAGAGGACCTGTGAAGGACCAGATATTTCCTCACACGAACATAACATGCCCTTTAGGTCAGCAGTCATAACTGGCTTAAAGATGGCTGCTCCGCGTGGCACTCTAAACCCTCTCCTGCCTGCCTCCTCTGCCAGAAAACAACAACTCGGACGCCCTGAGGGGGTGGGTGCTGCTGGAGAGGGGCAGTGGTGGGAAAATGGAAACAATCTTGCAAACTGCGAGTCTGCAGTGGCGGGAAAAAGTCCCCGTCTGATTGGCTGAGAAGCCTAGAAATACAAAACCGGCCAATTGGGAGAAAAGGAGACCTAAAAAGAGACGGTGTGCGTGCTGCTTTTGGGCACGCTTTTGCACAGACACTGGAGGTGCTGCTGCTTGCTTTTCGGCGCACGCTTTGCTGCCGCTGCCGCCGCTGCTGCCGCCACTGCTTCCAGCAGATATCGGGGTAGTTAAAATCTCCCATGAGGACTAGGGACTGCAGTTGTGAGGCTACTTTCAGCTGCCTGTAGAAAGCCTCATCAACTTCCTCGCCTTGATCAGGAGGTCTGTAGTAGACCCCCACAATTGTATCACCAGCCTGCCCCTTAATTCAAGTGCCTCACCTGAAAAGTCAGTGCCGAAGCTCACTGCTCCTCTGTGAGAGGTGAGCGCCGTGTGCGGACCTCTCAGCAGATCCTGATAAACTAAAATCACTCCAAAAAGGAGATATAATAGGTCGCGGATCGCGACAGGACCCTAGGTGCGGCTGGATCCAATCTTTGTCTCAGACCTGACCCGTCCAGAGAGAGTGATTAAAATGTCCGAATTCGAGGAAATGCTTGACTGTCCGATACTCCTTGATCAGATTAAGGTGAAACTACTCTCAAGGTCTGCATTTGAATATTAGGTATAATTAAAACTACAGAAGGAATACAGATGCTTCAATTATTGTCTTAGGCTGCACGATCATAAAGGCTGACAATTAGATCACAAGAGTACAACACACATATGTCTAAGGTGCACAACCTGAGAAAAAATCGTGGTTAGGCCTAGCATTACTTAACGATGTTAGGAAGGAAGAGAGAGAGTAGGAGAAGAAAAGTTTAGAGAGATAGATAACAGAAAATCACCAGTCCTGGATCCAGCATTGGGCCAGCCAATGGGTGAGAGTTGGTGTTAGTGAGGCTCCCGAAGCCCAGCATTGCAGCCCCCTGTTTTATAGGCCTAGTTTCCTTGTTTTGCAAGGATAAGCAAGCGTGTTTGAGTCATACGACTGAGTAGCTGAAGTGAACCTCAGCCCCCTCCACCCCTCCATCCCTATCTCAATCGCTGTACGTGCAAGCCTCAGGCCATAGGCAGCCATAAGTGCTGTCTCCATCCTCTCAGGCAGGCCTTTTGGGATGCAAACGAGACTTTGTTTAGGGGTTACAATGGGGTTTCCAGCAAGTATAGGTCCTGAAGGCTGGTCCCTCACAGTTTTTTTTACTGATCTTTAACTGCAGATAAACTTAAGGTATTTGTAAGATATTTATGTCATGGCTGATATCTGGAGAATAAGATCTCTGAATGCCTTGCCTATAATACTGAAAATGACAATCATGCTAAGGGACATTTGTTCTAGTGTAGAACAGAGCATCCTGAGCTTTGGGTAGTTCTGCACTCTTCAGCAGACCAGTGTCTACTTCCAATATATCAATTTCTGCCCCATTGTGGTGGGTTGACTGTGGCTGGCCACCAGGTGCCCACCAAGCCGCTCTATCACTCCCTTTCTTCAGCAGGGCAGAGGAAGAAAATATAATGGAAAATCTTGAAGGTGGAGATAAGAACAGGGACATCATTTACCAGTTACTGGTAAGGGCAAAACAGATTCAACTTTGGGGAAATTAATTTAATGTATTGACTATTAATAATAGACGAGGATAGTAGGAAATAAAAACAAAATTAAAACCGTGTTCTCCCCATTCTCCTTCTTCCCAGTCTCAGCTGCATTCTTGACTCTTCTACCTCCCTCCCAAGTAGCACAGGGCAATGGGGAAAGGGAGCTGCAATCAGTTCATAACAATTCATCTCTGTCATTTCTTCTTCCTTATTCTCTTCCTCTGCTCCAGTATGGGGCACTTCCTGTGCAATACAGTCCTTCACAACTTTCTCCAACATGGGTCCTTCCCACAGGCTGTAGTCCTTCAAGAAATGCTCCAGTAGGGGAGATTATTTCCAGTACAGAGATACCTACTTCACCGTGGTCTCCACAGGCTGCAGGTAAACCTGTGCTCTGGCACCTGTGGCACATCCTCCCCCTCCTTCTTCACTGCCCTTGTTGTCTGCGGAGTTGTCGTGGTCCGAGCCCGGTTTGGGTTAAAGCCGCCTTATCTCGTGGCACAATCGCCCTGTTTATTTTTCAGGATTTTCTGACACCAATTTAATATTCAGGATAGCCTTTTTAATTATATCGGTGGGTCCATCCCTGGCTTGGGACTGGCTTGCTTCCACTGGGTACTTAACCAATTGATAAGCTCCTGCCCGGATATCCACGTGCAAGCACACATAGCTAAGTTTTAACTTTTTACTAAAATATTAAAACAGAGGAGAGTGAAAGAGAAATATTGTAAATGCACCAGGAAATATGTTTGTATGAAACAACAGAGTGCGAGCCCAAGGCTTCCCTTGTGGGTAGACGAAAGTGAATGCAAGTGAGGGGCTAATTATACACCCGGGGGAAGAACTCGTTAAAGATAAGGTTTCTCACGTCCTCCCGGAGCCTGGAGGGGGAGAGTTGCAGCGGCGGTAGCAGGTACAGCGTAGGCAGGAATAGCACAGGACTGTGGCACGCTGATGGCAGGAACAGCAGGGGGATGGCTGCGCTGTAGCAGACTGCTTTCTTTGACTGCTCTTGGCCTTTTCCCTCTTCTTTCTCCTCTGTCTCAGGAACACTGGAGAGGTGAGGAGCTTGACGATCTCAGAAACACACACTGGAGAGCCCAGGAGCGTGACGAGCCATTTTCAGTGGGTCTGGTGGCACAGTCACACCCTGTTATGTCTCAGTCCTGCCCTGTTTTTTGGCTCCTTTTGTTTGATCTCTTGTTCCTCTTTGTTTTGTGTTCTTTTTCAGCGTCTACGTGCAGCTGCTGATGAAGTTCCAGCTGCGGCCTCTACCCCGTAGTATTGCCACCGTTTTTGTTACGTCTATCACAGTCAATTTAAGTGGGAGGCACGAGTTTTTTTGTGGAGGCCAGTTCTCCACCCCTTTTTGTTATGTGTCTCTATTACAGTCAATTTAGGTGGGACACATAACTTTTGTGGAGGCCAGTTCTCCACAGTTGTATCTCTCACATTTTCACACTCCTCTCTCACAGCTGCTGTGCAGCATTTTTTACCCCTTCTTCAATATGTTATCACAGAGGAGACACTACCAATGCTGATGGATTTGGCCAGTGGTTGATCTGTCTTGGTGCCAGATTGGCTTTGTCAGACATTGGTGAAGGTTCTGCGGCCTTCTCACAGAAGACATATCTGCAGTCCTCGTCTAAACCTCACCATGTAAACCCAATAAACCCATTTGAGGTTTCTCCCTACATTGTCAATTTTCTGTAGCCACTTTTGTCCAGTGCCAAATCTGACTTAGCTTGTTGGTGGGGAGATAAGTTACAGCTACAAAAGACCAATGTAAAAACTCCTTGCTTCATAATAGAATAAAAATAAAGCAATATAAAAGTTACTGTAGTTCACCATGTATTCTCAGAAATTCTTATTCTCATTCTCATCTATTCTCATTCTTTGGTTCACTGCTATTCTCAGAAAAAAATACACCAACACAGTACATCAAGGTTTTCAGATATTGCCTGAGTTATAATAGCTTATTAACATGAGTAACTCCTAAGACATAGGACTGTCACTGCAGAACTTCTGTGGTACCCTTTGTGTGGTTATATAAAGCAAGACTTCAGGCACAGAATTGATTTATTTTTGCCTAAATGTGATGGAACAATGACATCTCATACTCCCTTATCAACCTTGGGATCTTGGAGACCCCACAGTGATCTAGGGCTGAACAGACATACCATGACAAGATGTGCTACTTCTCTGCCCTTGAATATATGAACACATGCCCACCTTTCATTTGCTTATATCACATCTTTGATGGAAGGGCATCCCAGTTCAGCACAGAAGGAATACCAACCCATTCCCTAGATCTGCCCCACTTTTCCTTTATCTCACAACTTCTATTCACAAACTATGATTTCTGTCCACCCCTTTTTTCAAATCAGTGCCATACAAAGTCACTTGTGGTGAGACTGTATGAGTGGCACACAAGCAGCTCCCAAATTTTCTCAAATAAAGGGGAAATAAAAGACATTACTTCAAATAAGTGCTTAGATGTGCAGAAAATTAGGAAGCAGATGACTTATCTTCTGGAAGATAATGAGAAGACATTATGGAGGAAGTGAAATGTTTTATCAGTGTTCCCATGGAAACTGAAATACATGCAATAACAGCTTCTTAAATTTTATCAACTTTCCTTAGAACATAAAGCTGAATCCTGCTAACAAAGGAAAAAAACTTCCTGGGCTAGTTGGAAGAGTGTTCAGTCAGTCTCAGCAGTCAAACTTCTAGCCTATGCCTAAGAAAAAGGGAGGAGAAGCCTTGTTGTGAAGCAGGAGACAGACAAGCAATGAGGGAGAAAGACAGGGAGTATGCAAAAGCAGGTCCAAGACAATAATTTTACTGAAGAGCATGCTAAAGAGATAATTTCACAAATGTTGCAACTGCCAGTATTGTCAGAATCCAGCTTAGTCCTTCAACTCAGTGAACTTGGCTTTCTGAAAACACCAGCTCACTTCACAGGCTTTTGCCCAGAAGACTTTTTCACAACCCAAGATGAATTCTGAAACTCCCACCCTGTTCCTCAGGCACATTTCCACTAGGCATGGGATAATTACTGTAGATGTAAGTCTTCATCTTCCTGTTGTTCAAAATGTAATCTTGTATGTGTGCCTCTCACTGCTGTAAAATTTTAGCAGCTGGTTTTGTTTATAGTGTGACAATCCAAAGTTTGGCTGGCTTTGCCTTTTCTTGTTCTAACTGACAGTTTGTGCATCTAATATCATTAGCACCTCTACTGTTTTCTAAAGAGTATTTTTTCTAAAAGGCAAATGAACATTCATCAGAAATTTTCACATGTTGACAGAGGAGAACTGAAGAAAAAGTATTTGAGAGGAAAAGTTTAACATTACAAGATCTCTGCAGCTAATGTGCAGTATAATGTGCCATACCATACAAAATACAGTAGGCTCTTCTATCACAAGGTAGACATTGCTCAGCATTTTCACAGTCATTAGATATTTCCATTTTCCTCTCAGTCTTCCAAATATACCAATACTGTGATTTTAGAGCTACTTTGGCTGTAGCAAAATAGGCCTTTCATTTATCCAAATGTTCAGTAAAAGATATCATTAAAAAATGAAGCCAAGAAAAACTGAATCAGACAGAAGAACTAGACTAATTTCAGTAGCCCTTGTGTCAGAAAGCACTGAACACTACAGTGAGTGTCATCACTATAACCAAAATCTTGCAAATTTATCAATAAATACCCAAGGATATTATTTTCATTTTAATGCTTTTGTTACACTCCTTAAGACTTGATCTATCCCCAAATTTCTTCAAGCACAATATCAGAATCCCAGCCCTCTACAACTCTAGCCCTCATCCCCCTGTCATATCACCTATATATCCCTCCTCTACACCTTAAGCAGAATAGCATAAATACCTCCACAGGCATTTCTGTTCTTACAATCAAACGTCTTGTCTGCCCCCCACCCTAACATATGCAGCCTACAGGTCATTATAGCCTCAAGATCCTTTTATGAAGTGTTGTTTTCTACATGATTACACCTGTCTCCCTAACTCCCACTTGATTCATGTAACTATTTACACTTGCCATGTCATTTTTCCCTGTCACAAGGGAACCAGGCTTCCCTGTAGAGATCGAAGGACCCACTACTTTGACTACTCAAACCAGAGCAGGCAGAAAGCATTAAAATCATAGATGCCTACTCTCTAAGCTTTAGTCTAAAAACCTGTTTTGTCCAGTGTTAGATGACACTGATCACCTAGCTCCTATAAGGTCCTCTATAATAGGAATCCATCTTTGATGTCATCAATCAGTTTTAATTAAAAAAGCATGGAGAGGGAGGAAGAAGAGGATATTGAAAAACTAGTTTAGATGAACTACTATTATGCAGGTTTTTTGTTGTGTTGTTTTTTCATTTGTTTTGTTTTTTCATTTGTTTGGGTTTTTTTAAACTTCTTGGCTCAGCATACATGGTTGATGTGCAGCAGCTGCTAATGTGCAATGACCAGTGATAACTGCAGAATTTTAAGTCACTTCCTAAAGAAAGTCACTAGAAAAAGTAACTTTTTACACTCTGCTGTGGTGATTTGGTCATCCACAGTCGAGCTGACATTTATACTTGGTAGATAAAGTAAAGTGATGCAAGCTTTTGTGAAAGTTATCTCCATGTATTTCGTGGTCAGTCTGATAGAAGGCTTAAGCAGGGACCTTGAAACTAGCCAGCATTCCTCCCTGATAACCTGGATAATGGAGTAGAAACTACCTACAGCCTTGGAGATACCGAACTGGGAGGAATGCCTTATGGAACAAGGCACTGGGGCATTTTAAAAATAAAATCTGATTATCTGGGTGTGATAAGATCACAAACCTCTCATAAGGAGCAGAAGAATCTCTACAGAGAAGATTCCTCAGACTTCAGCTTTAGGCCAGTGTAGAGATGCCTGTGTTGACAAAAATATTATTCTGGACACCTGGATAATAAATGAAGAAGCAAACAACTCAGTAGCAGATATTTTAGGAAGACAGAGGCCACTGAAGTCATCAAGTAGTGAGGTCTCACATCATGTTAAGTACCCTAAGCATAGTAGTGGCATACAAGGCCAAAGACAGCACATATGCGCATCACCAGCAATGTAGCAGCATGAAAGTGTGAATGAATACTTATGCTTTTTATTCTGTTATTCAGTTCTGCATGGCATAGTGGCTGGCCAAAATGTCCACTGGCTTCTGGATAGATCTGATCAGAAATTTTCTAATAAAGTAATTGAGTTAACCCAGACCAATTCATTAGAGATTAAATGTTTTGCAAAAAAATACATTCTGTGCTGAGTTAAATTGGAAGGTGGCTATCACTGCTATGATTCCAATCCAATTACATCAATGCTGTTGGAACAGCTCAATGGCAGCTTAAAAGCAGTGTTAACAAAGAGAAAAAAAAAAAAGGTTTAAAATTCTAGACTAGATGCCAACACCTGAAACATCCCACTCTAAACTATTATTGAGTCTTGTAATGCAAATAATCCAACAGAAATGCAGTGTATCAGGGTGGTGTGCCTCTTATGGGGGAAAAAAAAGAAAAAAAGAAAAAAAAGGAAAGAAGTGCAATTTACTAACACTAGTTATCAATAACTACCTCTAAAAATGAGGTTGGGTTGTGAGAACAATATTTTAAAAATACCCGCATGGAGTAAGTGTTGCTACATTTTTAGACAAATACTTGGGTTTATGATACAACAACAGGAAAACTTAAAGAGCATCTCCTCACAGGATGTTTCCCTAAGAAATTTATTGTAAACCTAGAAAATAAAACTTGTTCATCAACTCTGATTAGCTACTGTGAGGGACCAGCCCTCAGGACTCATGCGTGCTGAAATTGGTGTCGAAACCCCATTGTAACCCCTAGACAAAGGCCTGCCTGAGAGGATGGAGACAGCGCTGATGGCTGCCTATGGCCTGAGGCCTGCATGTACAGCTATTGAGATAAAAACAATGATCAGAGGGTGAAGGTCCACTCCAGCTACTCAGTTGTATGACTCAAACACGCTTGCTTATCCTTGCGAAACAAGGAAACTAGGCCTATAAAACAGGGGGCTGCAATGCTGGGCTTTGGGACCCTCACTGACACCAACTCTCACCTGTTGGCTGGCCCAATGCTGGATCCAGGACTGGTGATTTTCTGTTATCTATCTCTCTAAACTTTTCTTCTCCTACTCTCTCTCTTCCTTCCTAACATCGTTAAGTAATGCTAGGCCTAACCACGATTTTTTCTCAGGTTGTGCACCTTAGACATATGTGTGTTGTACTCTTGTGATCTAATTATCAGCCTTTATGATCGTGCAGCCTAAGACAATAATTGAAGTATCTGTATTCCTTCTATAGTTTTAATTAAACCTAATATTCAAATGCAGACCTTGAATATAGTTTCACCTTAATCTGATCAAGGGGTATCGGACGGTCAAGCATTTCCTCGAATTCGGACATTTTAATCACTCTCTCTGGAAGGGTCAGGTCTGAGACAAAGATTGGATCCAGCCGCACCTAGAGACCTCTCTGAGAAGGAGTTTAGAAAGCAAGGGGGTCCAATCTGAATCTTCCTGTGTTGCCCTACTCGGGTTGTAACAGCTACTACCAATAATAAGGCAGGAATAACAATCCTCCTTATTTCATGGCTGTGTATTTTGCACTTTCCTTTCAGGTATTAGATTTCTGTAAGTAGAGGCCTTGCTGAAAGTCTGCTGAGGTCAACTGATAATGACTTAGCTTTTTGATCCTGTCCTAAACCATCTTCTAATTTCATTATAAGGCTGTAAACAATTAGTGCTGGTTTTGCATAAGAGTATGATACTATCAGAATAGCTGTTATACAGTAAAAATAATTATCTAACTTCACTTCAAAAATACAGGATTTTGAAACTTTTTATATTTTGTTGGGGGCTCAGTGTAAGTCTTCCATAGTCCGAAGTCATCCTTTCCAAACCAAAGTATACCATGAGTTAATAAAGACTTGCTTTCACCTTTATAATGGATTGCACCTTATGTGGAAAACATTCTCATAATATAATTTCATCTGATTATTTCAGAGTAATGGAAACTCAGTCACATTCTTTTCAATTAATTTTTAATAGGCACAAACCTGGAGAACTTGAAATACATTTAAAAGATGGCTGAGACTTGTTGGAGAGATCTGATTCTTGCTAACCACCCATAGGAGTTTAACTCTGACAGACTCCAGGACAGATATGATTTTAGTAAACCTCAAACTAAGTTCTGCCAAAACCTAGGCTGTAGCTTGCCTAAGAGTATCTTAGCTCTGTCCCATTTCTCCCAGTTAGCATCTCTTTAAGAATAAAGCTTAGCTTTCAGTCATGTGCTAAAGAAAACCTGACCTGAAAAACAGTCACATTATCTTCATATACACATATAAAATATCTCTGGCCGTGTAAAGGAACCCAGCAATATGCCTTTTAAATAGCCTGCAGGCAACAAACAGCCCTTCTTCTGTGAGGCAACAAAACCTTGCCACAGCCCCGAAATAGCAGTGTATGCACATGACATATTCACCCTATCTCCTCCAAAATGCACTGTTATTCTTTGTTGTGTAAAACAAAACAAAGCTCTGAATACAAAACTGTGTTTGCTCATATAATCATTTTACAAAATGATCATTTAACTGTGAACAAATCATGGTAAAGTTTATAAGCCTGTCTATATTAATACATAGGTTAAATATCTCCTAATGCATTGGAAAACCAATCTAGGATTATTTAAATATCTGTAAACTTTGGGTAGCAACATTTCCTTCAACTCAGACTATTTATTACGTTGTTAATGCTCTGGACTTTATGAATGAAAAAAATTAATGGTGAAGTATATATACAGTTAGATGTGAGCACACAAAGTGGAAAACGAAATTGCAGAGAGGGAAGGAGAAAAAAAAAAAAAATCAGATCAGGTTGTAAGTAACCTACATATTTAATGTAGCTTTTAACATATGCTTCTTATTGCGATTGTAGTCTATCTGACTACTGGAAGTATAGAGCAAGCTTAAAAAAACCCAAGATTTGACATTGCAGGTCTTCTGTTTTTTTTCTCTACTAAAAAAATTTTAAAAAATGTATAATTTCTTTTTAAACAACCTATTTTTCAACAGTTGATGAGCAAGTGTGTATTAATTTCCATTACCTATTATCTCCAGTATCTATTTGCTTGTGATCTTTGCTTTTAGAAGAATTGGCATTAATTACAAGTATGGAAGTAGTTTGAAATGTCAGTTCAGAATTTTACAGCTTGGAACAGCTCATCCTTCAATAATTAAGTCAATAAAATTAACTTAACTTATTTTAAACAGTGATGCTTCTTTTTAGACCTTATGGAGTGATTACAATTAGTATTTCATAGTTAGTATTTTACTGATGTCCATACACCGGATTGCCAGGTGTCATCAAGATACACCGATGATTGGAAGTAATTTGATAAACATTCAGAACTGCTGCATTAATGGCATGCCTCCCAATTATGTACTGAGTTAATGAATGCATTTAAATGTTATGGAGATGAATTTAAAGGACAGCTCAACCTTAATTACTATACCATTTCCCTCTTCTTCCCAAACATTCTAATTATAATTTCAGTACTTAGCACATTTTAGTATACAAATACAAGGTTCCTCTGTAAATGCATAACTAGAACATTTACTTTTCTTTTCTTTTTTTTTTTTTTTTTTTTTTTTTTTTGAGTGGGCTAACAGTGCTAAAAGAACAATGGGTCATTCTCTTAGAGAACCTGGCTGCTCATGGCTTCGATATGGGTATACTTTGCTAGATAAAAAATTGGTTGGATGGTCGGGTCCAAAGAGCTGTGTTCAATGGAATTAAATCCAGTTGGTGGCTGTTCATGAGTGGTGTTCCCCAGGGCTCAGTGCTGGGGCTGTTCCTGTTTAACATCTTTATTGATTATTTGGATGAGGGTATAGGGTGCACCCTCAGTAAGTTTGCAGATGACACTAGGTTGGGTAGGAGTGTCGATCTGCCTGAGGGGAGGGAGGGTCTGCAGAGTGATCTGGACAGGCTTGATTAATGGGCCAAGGCCAATTGCGTAAGATTCATTAAGGCCAAATGTCAGGTACTGCACTTTGGCCACAACAACCCCCAGCAGTGCTACAGACTTGGGGCAAAGAGACTGGAGAGCTGCCCAGCAGAGAGGGACCTGTGGGTGCTGATTGACAGCTGGCTGAACATGAGCTGGCAGTGTGCCCAGGTGGCCAAGAAGGCCAACAGCATCCTGGCCTTCAACAGGAATAGTGCGACCAGAAGGACTAAGGAGGCGATCCTGCCCCTATACTTGGCTTTGTTGAGGCTGCACCTCAAGTACTGTGTGCAGTGTTGGGCATTGCAGTATAGGAAGGACATTGAGGTGATGGAGAGGGTGCAGAGAAAGGCAACTAGGCTGATTAGGGGTCTGGAGAACAGGTCTTATGAGGAGAGCCTGAGGGAGCAGGGGCTGTTCAGTCTGAAGAAGAGGAGGCTAAAGGGTCTCGAGACCTCATTGGTCTCTACAATTACCAGAAAAGAGGTTGTAGTGAGGCATGTGTTGGCCTCTTCTCCCTAGTGACTAGTGATAAGACAAGAGGAAATAGGGTCAAATTGCACCAGGGGGGTTCAGGCTGGATATTAGGAAAAATTTCTTCACAGAAAGATTGGTAAGGCATTGGAACAGGCTGCCCAGGGAGGTGGTGGAGGTACCATCACTAGAGGTGTTAAAAAAACAGGTAGACATGGTGTTTCGGGAGATGATTTAGTGGTCACGGGGGTGTAGGGCTGACAGCTGGATTTGATTATCTTGAAGATCTTTTCTAACCTTGATGATTCCATGATTCTATGATTTTTATGTAAAATACAGACTTGTATAAATTGAAGAATTATCTTTTCCCAATCCTCTCTTGCGGCGGCGAGAGCTCGGACTAACGCCCCACGACCAATGTGATCAAGCAAAAGCCGTTTATTGTAAACAAATGCCTTGCTCTATACCTCATTGCCCAGTACACACACAGTAAGCCACCCCATTATTGGTTAAATGCTTTTATCCACACAAATAATGCTTCAGTCTGATTAGTGCACTGCTACTGTCCATATACCTGCTTCTAATACATGATTGGCTACTAGCCCTAAGCACACAAAGTCCTTACATAGCATGATCTCAGCACCTTTGGTATCTCGTTCCTTCTGCATGTGGGAGTTATTTCTCTTCTGCTAGCTTTCTTCTTTCCCAGCTATAATGGTCCCTCCGTTGGCCTTGAGATAACAGTAGTCCAGCTAAAGTTTGTTCAAAGTCACATCCAACCTGGCTTTGAACATTTGCAGGGAGGGGACATCTACAACTTTCATGGGCAAAAGAGTTTTCTTTATTGGTATGCAGGGTGTTTGCAAGTGTGTACAGGCAGGTAAGGAAACTTTTAGCAGCTCTGTTTCAGCATCATTTAGTAACTCTACTGTTAAGGAGGTCAGGTCTGAATGCTTTGAAATCCATGGCTGTCAAAACCCACAATGGATTCACTCACACATGGATAAGATTTGGCCCTAGAAATACCTGTCACCACCAGTGGTTTTGCAAAAGAGAAAGTATGTCAAGGAGGACAGTAGTCCCAAACTCAATTAATCCTCTGAAAATGTATTATGTGATCGCATACAAACCCAGGTTTAAAGGAAAAGCAAAACAAAATTACTGTCTCCAAGGGACAGAGATGAATCATTAGCTACCAGATGGTTAATTTATAGCTGCAATTTCTTAACTTTGCCATGTTTAATGGGAGAACTTATGGAAATGTGAACCAGGAAATGTTGCTATAAAAGTTGACTAAACTGTTAGAACATCCTCGCCTAGCTGCAAGGCCCACTCTAGCACAGAAAACTGAAAGAATGCAAGGGCTTTGCTGTCAGATATGCTGTAGTTTTACAAAACAGAGATAGTTTGTAAAAATCCCGTAACACATTATAAAATTGGAAGCAACAGAAATGTGTGATGTCCAAGGACATTTTGACATTATAACCTGCCAAAAATGGTCTGTTAATCTCTTAACATCTCAGTGCCCTCAACACGGAGCATTGATGGAAACAGAGTAAAAGGAATATTAAATGACATGGCTTGAGTGGAGTTTAAAATTTATTACTTGTTACTCTGTCTAATTCCCTAATTTCTCCCTGACCCCTCCTTTATTTACTTTTTTGTTATCTAGAGTTTGTCACAAAGCTCTCATACATTTTCAGAAAGTATTTTTTTTTGTTTGTGGCTTTTCAAAAAAATATTTTTCTTTTGATTTGTATTATCAATAGTGGAGGACAAAGCCAGTTTTGGGAAGAGAAAGAACAAGTGAGTTAGTTGTTCTACTATAGGCAAAGAATTGTTGTATGCCTTATGGCTAAAGACACTGGAGAACCAAGATACTGCTCCTAAACAAAGATCTAAAATCCATCTATTTCCATCCTTCCACAGCTAAAGCAACACTTTCTGTGGTGAGAGACTGACTCTCCTGTGCTGAAAAGACAGCGTCTGGAAGACAGATGGCTGCACATGTGTTTCCAATTCAGCATCCCACTTGGTTTGTCTGCTCCTAATTTATATATGCATCTTTACTGAAGAAATAGGATTTGTGTAAAAAGGGCAATTTTTAATGGACATACTTTTACGAGACTATACAAGCTTCTCATTGCACTTACGTTAGTCCTTGTAAATTTTTGCTCATTGTGCAATTTATTGTAATACAGTGAAAAAAGGGCAGTTAAATTTAGTCTGTGTGATTGTCTGTGACAAACATGATGATAATTTTTTCTTGTTCAGACAAGTCCACATGTGAAAGGATTGTGTGTGTTCAGGTCCCTTCCCACCAGTCTGTCAGGATAACTCTTGGATTTGCACCACGCAACAGAACTGTCGAGGCACCGTGGAAAACAGTGGCTGCACTATTCTAACTTGCCTACATTAACTGAAAAGATAGGGCAGGAAGAGAGGCCGAAATGTAGATTTTTCTAAACTTAAAAAGAGATTACCCTTGTGTTTCTCTTCTATTCATGGTCTAAGTCACAAGCCTCAGTAATGCAACAACAGGGTCAAAGTGACTCTTCTACAGCACTTAGAAGCATCTATGCTTTTACACTCCCACATGAAACTGTACTTTGACTTTCAGCATTTGGTGTTACCCTTAAAGACTTATATTTCATATCAAAAAAAAGAACATTGCACTTTGCTAAGTAAGAGTCTAACAGATGTGACAAAAATAACAATCCAAGTATATCCTAAAGACTCTAAACCCAGGCAATTAGCAAAGTAAATTGTGTTTTTAGAAAGGGAATGTATCTTTAGAGACTTTACTTAAATTACTTCAATAACTTTTTTGAACTTTTGAGGTGAAGATAATACTTTTCTCTCTTTTTGGTAACAAGTACTACAGAAGCCAGTGGCACAAGTATTCAGTATTAAAAAAAAATCAAATTGTCTAGATTCCATATGAATTTCCAATTAATGCATTGTACTGATGTTGTTTTATTCTGGTCAAGATTAAATTTTAGAAGGCGTTCCTCCTATTTTTCATTAAACACACATTCAAAACACTACATCGGTAGATTACTGTAGGACTAGAATCCTACAGAGTGAAAATACTTACTTGTGCCTGTAATCTAATCATAAAAGGGCCAAAACACACACAAGAATTCATGTGTGGCTGCTTTTTCAGAATTTCTAAAAATGTAAGAATTTTATTAAAATTAGTCAGCAAGTATGTCTATCTGGAACATCAAGATCCTAAAAGTTTGGAATTAAAAGAAAATAGTGTAACAAAATGTAATGCAAGTCTTCCAAAGGGAAAACGTATGGGTTTTTTTTGTTTAAAACTCTTTATTCAAGATGGCTTTCTGCACTTAAATGCACCAATAAATGCATCAAAATAAATAAATGCCAACAGTATGAGGTTCAACAAGACCCAGTGCTGGGTCCTACACTTTGGCCACAATAACCCCAGGCAGCACTACAGGCTGGGGGAAAAGTGGCTGGAAAGAGGCCCAGCAGAGAGGGACCTGGGAGTACTGGTTGACAACCAGTTGAACATGAGCCAGCAGTGTGCCCAGGTGGCCCAGAAGGCCATTGGCATCCTGGCTTGTATCAGGAATAGCGTGGCCAGCAGGACTAGGGATGTGATTCTCCCTCTCTACTCACAGAATCACAGAATCACCAAGGCTGGGAAAGACCTTTAAGTTCATCAAGTCCAGCCTATGACCAACACCACCACGCCATCTAGACTATGGCACTAAGTGCCACATCCAGCCTTTCCTTGAACACATCCAGGGATGGTGCCTCCACCACTTCCCTGGGAAGTCGATTCCAATGTCTAATCACCCTCTCCGTGAGGAAGTGCTTCCTAATATCCAACCTAAACCTCCCTTGGAGCAACTTCAGGCTGTGCCCTCTTATCCTGTCACTGGTTGCCTGGGAGAAGAGCCCAGCCCCCACCTGACTACAACCTCCCTTCAAGTAGTTGAAGAGAGTGATAAGGTCACCCCTGAGTCTCCTCTTCTCCAGGCTAAACAACCCCAGCATCCTCAACCTCTCCCTATAAGACTTTCCCTCTAGTCCTTCCACCAGCCTTGTTGCTCTCCTCTGGACCCGCTCCAGCACCTCAACGTCCTTCTTGAAGTGAGGGGCCCAGAACTGGACACAGTACTCAAGGTGAGGCCTCACCAGTGCTGTGTACAGGGGGAGAATTACATCCCTACTCCTGCTGGCCACGCTATTCCTGATACAAGCCAGGATGCCATTGGCCTTTCGGGCCACCTGAGCACACTGCTGGCTCATGTTCAACCGGCTGTCCACCAGTACTCCCAGGTCCCTCTCTGCCAGGCTGCTCTCCAGCCACTCTTGCCCCTGCCTGTAGCGCTGCCTGGGGTTATTGTGGCCAAAGTGCAGGACCCTGCACTTGGTCTTGTTGAATTTCATGCCGTTGGCCTCGGCCCATTGATCCAGCCTGTCCAGGTCTTCCTGCAGCTTCTTCCTACCCTCTGGCAGATCAACACTCCCCCCCAGCTTGGTGTCGTCTGTGAATTTACTGAGGGTGGACTCAATCCCCACATCCAGGTCGTCAATAAAGATATTGAATAAGACTGGGCCCAGTACTGATCACTGGGGGGCACCGCTGGTCACTGGACACCAGCTGGATGCAGCTCCATTCACCATCACTCTCTGGGCCCGGTCATCCAACCAGTTTTTGACCCAGCGAAGGGTGCACCTGTCGAAGCCATGGATAGCTAGCTTCTCCAGGAGGATGCTGTGGGAGACTGTGTCAAAGGCCTTGCTGAAGTCGAGGTAGACCACATCCACAGCCTTCCCCTCATCCACTAGGCGGGTCACCCAGTCATAAAAGGAGATGAGATTAGTCAGGCAGGACCTTCCTTTCCTAACCCCATGTTGGCTGGACCTGATCCCCTGGTTGTCTTCCACATGCTGCTTGATGGCACTTAGGATGATCTGTTCCATAACCTTTCCAGGCACCGAGGTCAGGGTGACAGCCCTATAGTTCCCTGGATCCTCCTTCCGGCCCTTCTTGTGGATGGGCGTTACATTGGCCAACTCGGCCCTGGTGAGGCCTCACCTCCAGTACCGTGTCTAGTTCTGGGCCACTCACTTCAAGAAACATACTGAGGTCCTGGGGTGAGTCCAGAGGAGAGCAACGAGGCTGGTGAAGGGACTAGAGGGAAAGTCTTATGAGGAGAAGCTGAGGGAGCTGGGGTTGTTTTGCCTAGAGAAGAGGAGTCTCAGGGGGGGCCTAATCACTCTACAACTACCTGAAGGGAAGTTGTAGTCAGGTGGGGGTTGGGCTCCCTGGAGGTGTTTAAGGAAAGACTGGATGTGGCACTTAGTACCATGGTCTAGCTGATGTGGTGGTGTTAGGTCATAGGTTGGACTTGATGATCTCAGAGGTCTTTTCCAGCTTCAATAATTCTGTGATTCTGTGATCTGAATGGGCTGACCATGTTCACACAGACAATGTGGAAGGAAAAAAAAAAAGATGACAGCTGTCAGGTCCTCACCATGTTCCTTGAGTTCCTCTTAAGTGCTGCCAAATCACCTGTGGTGTGGCCCTACCATGGTGCAGGCTTTCTTATCTTGATACAGGCATCATTTCTCATTTTATTACTACGAATAGCATCCTGGGAACAGTGTCCTGAAAGTGATATTTTTCATTACCAGTGCAAGCCATTCTTAACGTTAAACGCATATTTGCATTTTCCCATTCATATTGCATTCATAGTGATCTTTTTTTTTACAAGTCTCTACAGAATTATCTTCCGAATCCAAATGAAGAATCTTATGAATCTCTCGTATTCTAACACATTCTAACACAGCGCCTTTAACTGATCTAATTTGAAGCTAATATTTCCATTAGGTTGAAGTTCATTAATATTAAACAGTTTCACAATTATAGATGTAAGCCTCTTCAAAAGAACAAAAAACCCACCTACAGGATTCAACTCCCCAGTTTGATACAAGCTCTGGTGTACCTCCCAGTTCTGTGAAACATTGTGTAAACAGTTCACCATTCCTGTTTTGTGGGTTTTTTTTTTGTTTGGTTAGGTTTTTTTGTTTGTAAACTGGTCTGCATTTTGGCTTTAATCCAGTGTATAAAATCAAAACATAATAACAAGATCCATGAGCAAAATGTCATTCTGTCTAGCAACTGAAGCTGTCGCACTTAACTGTGCTAACTAGATCACTGACAGTTAAACACTGTCAATAAATTACAGTATTATTATGAGTAATTTGTATACTTAAGGATACATGTAATGGCACTAAAGTGTTCTTCTATTTTCAGAAGTGTGTTGTTTGAGAATATTCATAGTAGAATCTTGCTTGGTAGCTCAGCAGGATAGCAGACAAGGGAGCTAACAGATAAAGATCAGTGAAACGACAGGTATAGCTGCTACATATTTCTGGAATATCATGGTATATCTACAACATTATTAGAGAAGAAAAGGGGGAAAAAAAGAAAGAAAAAAAAAGTGAGAAAAATAAAGGAATTTAAAGGGAATTTCCACAAGCTCAAATGTGGCAGTACGTGTATTGGTGACATTTTAATGTTTGGCTTATTTAAGCAAAAATTACAGAGTAAAACTAGCAGATGCCACAAGGTTGATGACCAATCATAATTAAAAAGTCTGGTTTTGGTATAACATCCTCAGAATTAATTCCAAATTATAAAAACGAAACAAAACAAAAAAACACACAAAAGAACAAACAAAACAACAAGCAAACAACGAAAAAAACCCTCCCAAAACCCCAAACAAGCCAAACTCCTGTTTACACAAAACAGTTTTCCTAATGGTGTTTAAAAATAATATAGAGTACCATTACTATATATATTCTGGCAGTTAAGTGTTTTTGATAACATTAAAATATCAGGTCTGTTAATGCTGACTAAAGCTGTGGAAGTAATTATGTTTTCTTACACAAGTCCCCCCTTCCTTCCCCATCTGTAGAAGACATTTGCAGCTACACGGGAAGTAAAAATACTGCTGCTGTATTTCCCACTATGCCATTTGTCCTTTATCCCAGGGGAAGAAAAGATAGAAAAGACACATGTGGAAGATGTGACTGACATCTTTAGCAAAAAGAGTGTGAAAGAGCCTAGGGAAAAGTTTAATTTATTAGAACAGCTGTCCTAGTTATGTTTCCTTCATGGCTACCGTGGCACCCTTTATGCTGATCTCCCTTGGCTTCACTGAGCAAGGCTTTCACACTGTGATGGGTTGACCTTGGCTGGTCTCTCTCTCACACCCACTCCTCAACAGGGCAGGAGGGGGAGAAAATAATTTGGAATAGCTCATGGACTGAGATAAAGACAGGGTGTAGTTACCAGTTGCCACCACAACCAAAACAGGCTCAACTTTGGGAAAATTAATTTAATTTCTTGCCAATTAAAAAAAGAGTGGAATAGCAAGAAACAGTAGACAAAAACCTAAGACAATTTCCTCCCTGCTTCCCAGCCTCAACTTCACTCTTTCATCCACAACTCCTCTGCCTTCCCCCATCCCTGAGAGGTGCAGGAGTCATGTAGAATGGATATTGGGAGCCATGGGCGTTGGGAGCCATGGGGATATGTGACACTATCTCTCTTGTCAGACTATATACTACAATTGTCTCCCTTAGTTCTGGTATCAGTTTTTAGCTAAAAGATAATGGATGGATGTAGAAATAGTTTAAGACCTACGGAAGTATGTCACTGTGGGGGACGACCCCTACGGACATTAAAGATGTGCCCCACATAAACTATATATTCTCATGGCAGTAAGGGTTAGAGGCCGGAAAGGATAAAGGTGGACCTAAATGAGGACTGAACTTACTGAAGGTGGGAAAATAGCAACAATGTTGCAGGCTCTGAGGGACGCTTTTCGGCGCCTCAGTGCCAGGGACCAATGGCAGGGCGGATTGAAAAGTGATAGACCAATCAGAAGCTGAGCTCCGCCTGCTATTTTTCCTATAAAGAACGACCACCTCTGCAGCCTGCTGCTGCTGGAAGTCCGGAGTTGCCAGAGGAAGAAGAGAAGAAGAGAAGAAGAAGGAGGAAAAAGCTGCCGCCCCCTGCAGCCTCGCACCACCGCCCACAGCTGCCTGCCGCCGCGTGGAGCCGCTTGCCGCTGCGTGGCGCTGCGTGGAGCCGCTTGCAGCCGTGTGCCGCCGCATGGAGCCGCTTGCAGCCGCTTGCAGCGGTGTCTTGCTGCCCGCCGCCTGCCGCCGCTGCCTGTAGCCGCCTGCCGCCGCCTGCAGCCGCGTGCCGCCACCTGCCGCTGCCTGCCACCATTTCGCCGCTGCCGCCGCTACCTGCAGCAAGCCGCCAGCCAACGCATCTGCGAAACCAACGAGGGAGCTTGAGCCCAGGCTAAAAGCCTTTATCAAGGCTCTTTGAAGCTGAGGCCTGAGGTGCTCGCTCCTCGAAGACCTCTCTGGGAAGACTGCTGGCCTACAAGAGCCGGGGCTGGTCCCCGACTCCACCAGGCTACAAAGGACTGCGTAAGGACTTCTCCCCGAAAGCCCTTCTGCCCTTCCCTACCTTCCCTAAATCCTTCAAAATACCCTGGGAGGTGGGAGGTCGGGCCTTTCCCTATTTTTCCTTACTTTTCCTTCCTTCCCTGATCGGCGCGGTCCCTAGTTCCCCGTTGTTTTTGCATACACTAAAGTGGTTGCTGGTTTTATTTTATGGTTGACTGTGTCTGTATAATCCTAAAGTAAAAAGCACCTAATTTAAATTGTCCTTAGTTTGAGACTCTCATTTGACTGATCCCTATTGTTTAAATACCTGTCGTGGGGGGGGCTTACGGAACTATCAAGGCGGGACATTCCGCTCGTGTCCCTGATTGCACGGTCTAGGGGTCTGACCCGGAAACAGTGTGTGTGTGTGTGACTGAGATGGAGCACAAGCTCCGAAACGAGTGCGGACTCCCGAGCTGTGGTTCCGCTCTCCCGCGAGGGAAGCGGCCAGCGGCAGAGGAAGCAAAAGGCGTGTCAGGACAGCGCGAGTGTGAGCGTGGTTGCATACGTAGCGTGCAAGGGGAGTGAATGTTCGTGCGTGCTTAAAACATATCACAGTAACACGCTCCGCGAGACACTAATACACACCACATCCAGCACCCCGTCACGTGACACACATACATCGGGCCCCGGACCGTGACAGTCACATTCAATACTCCTTAAATGTATGCCTTTCCCTCTCTTATGAAATCTTGAATAAATGCAAAGTGGTAGCAAAACAGGTAATTTTTCTCAAGAATTTCAAAGGCTTTAAAAAATAGCTTATTGTTACTCAATGGAAAAAAAGTTTCTGACCCTGATCAACAGAGCTACTAACGAAAAATCCAGGTTTGGGAGTTGGACGTTGACTGTTCACCTAAGGATGTCAAGCTGAGAGACTTATAATTGCACTGATAACACAAACAAAACCAAATCAAGCAAAGAAAACAAAACTAAATTTGCGCTTTTAAGTCACCACCCTGTAGTGACTGGAAGTCCGTTAGAGATATAGTGCTACACACTTGGTTTTCAGAAAGTAATTTGGTGGACTCAACATAAAGCTTTAAATAATCCTTATGATACTTCAAAGTGTTAATAGATCCCTTTATTAAAAAAAAAAAAAAAAAAAGGCAACATGATACAAGCACTAGCCTAAGCCTTTTCTCCCATCTTGGTTGCTCCTGAGCCTTCTGGGATCCAATGTCCACATAACTCTTGTAAGACTATAGTTTAATAAACCTCACTGAATGGGACCTAAATGTAGAAGGCCTTTATAGGGTTCAAGCTCCTGTTCCCATGGCAGAACAGGGCAGAAGCAGAAAGGAATGTTCTTTCACATTGCAGAATTTTGTGTGCAGTAGCCCATGACACTGCTTGAAAGAACAAATAAAACTTCACACAACCATTGCACAACCCTTCACAGCCATGAAACACCCATTATTTCCCTGTGTATGAAGGAATGTGAACAAGTAACAAGTACAGCTCCAGAGAGACGTGTGCATTTGGTTTACCTTTGAGTTTTGTCTTACTGTCAGTTATACAGAACTAACATCAGGATATAGGAGATGGGTCAGATGTAGAGCACTAAGTTACTGAGAAAGATTTAGTAAGTAATTATTTCCCACAAAGATTACTAAGGAAGAAGCATGAACCTGAAACCTTACAATTCACAAGAACCTATACAGAAAAAAAAAAAAAAAAATAGAGAAGTTGAAGGGGAGTAGATGAAAAAAGTTTAAGAAAAGTCAGAAAGGGCTAACAATATAAGCTTAAGGAGTCTGAGATCAAGGATTGCACAAGTAGGGAAGGTCTGGATATAGTGTAGCACATGCTTTGTGAAAAAGCTGTTAGAAAGTGTTTTGCAATAGGTATAGAGTAGGTGAGTTGAATAGAGACTGAAAAGAACCTTAAAGCAAATGCTTTAAGCTCAGAATTCAAAGGACAGAAGTAAAGAGACAGGAAAAGTTATGTTTTTGCAACAGCAGACAAGCATATTTTGAAAAAGACCATTCTTGTCCAGTTTGGCGACAGTCTGAAATGGTAGTGAGAAATCAGTGACTCAAAGAAGCAAATGGATTTAGAGATGAAATTTTTAATTTCGATTTCACTACATTTAATAAGTCTTCAGCATTGATATATGTAACAAGCAGAAATGTAAACATACCTGCTGGATAAATCTCTACTGATGTGTTAAGAACTGACTTTTTTTTAAAAGACTTTTCTGAGTAAAATTTATGTGCTTACATAATAACATTTCATCATGTAATTTTGATAATGGTACAAATTAATTCTACTATACTTTAATATTCTTTCTAGAAAGAACTTTATATTATAGAATCACAGAATCACAGAAGGGAATGGAACATCTCCCTTATGAGGAAAGGCTGAGGGAGCTGGGCCTCTTTAGCTTGGAGGAGACTGAGGGGCAACCTCATCAAAGTTTACAAATATGTTAAGGGGGAGTGTCAGGATGATGGAGCCAGGCTTTTTTCAGTGGCATCCAGTGATAGGACAAGGGGCAATGGGTGCAAACTGGAGCATAGGAGGTTCCATGTAAATATCAGAAAAAACTTTATTGTGAGAGTGACAGAGCACTGGAACAGACTGCCCAGAGAGGTTGTGTAGTCTCCTTTGCTGGAGACATTCAAACCCCACCTGGACAAGTTCCTATGTGATGTACTCTAGGTGACCCTGCCTGGCAGGGGGCTTGGACTAGATGATCTTTCAAGGTCCCTTCCAACCCCTAGGATTCTGTGATTCTGTGAAGAACTTTATATTCTGAAAGAAAAGTCAAAAGCATGCTATTAAGAAAGAGATATCTTCACAATCTCATTTTCAAATGAAATAATTTTTCTGTCTTGAACATAAAAGGAACCAATATCTCCATGTCTTATGAATCAAATAGAAGGCAAAAAAAAAATCTACCTTGACACTTGTGTGGGAAAGCTTTTTGCTCTACAAATGCACATGAACAATGAATTTGAACAGCTTTTTATCTTTTTTCAATCAGAAACCTGACGCAGACAAAAACCTGCATATAAATAGCATTATGGCTCAGATATGTGCTGACAAAACCCTGCAAATTCAAAAGCAAGAGCATATTTTAAATTACATATTTAAATGTGAATGCTCTGGCTTTTGTGGTTTGCCTTGTTTATATGCTTCAAGTGTGTTTTTTCTATTTTTTGTCCACCATTAACATATAAAATATAATTTACAAAATCTAAAAAGGTTGTGAAACAAACACTCAGTAGCGGCCATTCTAGCCTCCCTGGATGATGGACAGATAAATGATTCTCAATAATTGAATTTATACTGAGGATTTTTTAAAGGTTTGCATTTTAACTGGTTAACATAAGTTTTGCAACATACCTTTTAATCAGTCTTCAGGGATCTTGAGTATATGTATTTTGATAAACTTTACATTACATAAAAGCATTTACTATTATGGGCAAAAATATCTCCTATCCTTTGTATAATTTTTTTCATTCTGTGGATTATAAATCTGGAGACCAACTGTTCCAAAGGTAATTTTGAAGTCTTTAATGCTGATCCTGTTACTAGGCACATGCCCCAAACTGATGTGGCTCAATATAATTATGAAATCTTAATTGCATAGAAAAGAACATTTCTAAAATGAAACAGCGTTTCTCATTTCTACAATACTCAAGGGTAATAATTCACATATACACTAATGACCTATAAAATTCTGCTTGCTGACAGTTAACTGCAAAATTCAAGCAGTGTGTGAGGACATGAAACACTTCCAGTATAGTACTGGCTTTAAGTCCGTTTGTTTAGTTCTTCACCCTTAGATCAATAAACATTCCCCAGCTTACTTCTTGGATTTGCCTTGAAATTAAAAGTACTAGTAGATACTGCAACTTGCATTAAGCACCTCACCTTGCTGCCTACAGCAGCCTGCAGACATTCTTGAGATACACTTTGGATTGTAAGGGTTAGTATCTGACACTATGAATATGCACACTGCTTCAGGTCTTTTGTGAACAGCAAAAGGGAAGGTAATTTTTCTGGCTGTGGAAAATTCATATTCTTGCTTGCAAATATAGAAGATGCATGCATATGTAGAGAATATGTACTAGATTGTGTGTGCTTCCTTCTCAGACAACTTTCTGCTATAGAAAAAACTGACCACCTTCTCACCTCAGACTGTGTCCCTATGCAATACCAATGTTATGCCGAACGTATTTTCTCATCAGTTGACCTCCATCTATCAGTTGATGTTCTTAAAAGTCATATATGCAGGGGCAGTTTCAGCAGAGTTCTGTGGAAGGGGAAAAAAGCATAGCATGTGTTACAGCAAAACTTTTGCTTAGCTGTTCACTTCACCAATGCACAGAATGTCACTTGTGAATGTGTAAAGTGCAGCACTGAGTGGATTTAGAATAGATGTGCAAATAAAGAAGTTATGGATATTGCCCTCCTCCCCCCCACCCATATTGGGGAATAACATCTCAGGTCCAAGATCTGGGGTCAGCCAGGATACAGAACCTGCAGCTACTGAAGTTCACTGAAGAGTTGCAGCCTGGGAAATCAAGACTACTTCCTTCAATTGACCAGGAAATCTCACCCTTATTCAAGTAGGGCTGGTTAGTGGATTAGAGACTGTTTGCTAATATTTTGCCTTTCATATGTATTTGTGCAGATGAGTTTTATACACATGTAGATTCACAGGTTCTTTGAAAAATCTTGGAGTGTAAGTGCTTATGTAAATTCACATACATGCTTTTTCCAATTAAAAAACAAATCCCTGAATATATAGCATAGCAAAATTACTATTTTTTTGTTTTTTTCAAGTAACCATATGCTCCCACAAATCATTACTTTTTTTTTTTTTTTTTGAGTTTTAGAATTGCAAAGGCATGCATCTAAACTACAATCCCTATTGAACAGTTTAATTCAGTTTATTGCCTTCAAATACTAACAGCGTACACTATGCCTGCAAAGACAGTTTAAATAGGGAGTTTAATAAAAATATCCACCAAAAAAACAACCACCAAACCACAAGCATGAAAGTTATTACTGAAACACAGAAACTAAACCAAGAAAGCCTAATACCCTAGGTTGAAAGTGCAGGAAATAAAGTTTTCTAATAAATGTGCTATCTAGCTATTGATTAAATTTGTAATCAGGATCTAACATGTTTGAATACATTAAAAAAAAACATGAAATGGTGTGATGGATTTAAGGTATGTGGAGTTTGATCTTTTTTTTCTTGGTGGAGAGTTTTCTTTTTGAGAATTTGACTAGCAAGTGAAATGGGGAACACCACTCCTCACAGGTCTTCATCTGGACATCAAACTGTTGATCACCACTCTTTTAGCGTGATCAACCAGGCAGTTCCTTACCCAATGAGTGGTCCACCCATCAAATGCATGTCGTTCCAGTTTCAATACCAGGGAATCATGTGGGACGGTGTCAAACACTTTGCACAGGTCCAGGTAGATGACATCAGTTGTTCTTCCTTTGTCCACCACTGCCATGACCCCATTGTAGAAGGCCACCTAATTCGTCTGGCAGTATTTGCCCTTGCTGAAGCCATGTTGGTTGTCACAAATCAGCCCTTTGTTTTTCCACGTGCCTTAGCAGAGCCTTCAGGAGGATCTGCTCCATGATCTTGCTGGACAGAGAGGTGAGACTGACTTGTCTATAGTTCCCCCAGTCATCCTTTTTCCCCTTTTTGAAAATGGGGGTTATGTTTCCCCTTTTCCAGTCAGTGGGAACTCTGCCAGACAGCCAAGACTTCAAATATGATGGACAGAGGCTTTGCAACTTCATCAGCCAGTTACTTTAGGAGCCATGGATGAATCTCATCATGTCCCATGGACTTGTGCACCTTCAGGTCCTTCAGATGGTCATGAACCTGCTTTTCTCCTGCAGTGGGAAGATCTTCCTTTTCACAGTCCATGCCTTCACCTTCTCAAAGGTGGATGGTGTGACCAGAGCCTTTCCTTGTGAAGACTGAGGCAAAGCAGTCATTGAGTACCTTGTCCTTCTCTATGTCCTGCATAGCCAGGTCTCCAGTTTCCTTCTGAAGTGGGCCCACATTTTCCCTCATCTTCCTCTTATTGTTGACATACCTGTAGAAACTTTTATTGCAATTTGTAACATCCCTGGCCAGGTCCAATTCTATCTGTGCTTTGGCCTTCCTTACCCAAACCCTTGCTTCTCTGAGAACTTGTCTTCACTCCCCCCAGGTTACCTGTTCCTGCTTCCACTCTCTTTATACCTTGTTTTTACATTCAAGTGTGTCCAGAAGCACCCTGTTCATTCACATAGGCCTGATGGCTCTCCTGCCTGCTTTTCTCTTCAATGGGATGTGTTGCTCCCGGGCACAGAGGACATGAGATCCTGGAATTTGGACCAGCTTTCCTGGGCTTCCCTCCCCTCCAGGGCTTTGTTGTAGGAAACTACTTTTATTAAAACTCTATCCTCAAGCTGCGAATTATGTACCTGCATCTCCAAAGGGGTGGGATTGTACCACTAAGCATGATTCCATTTAATTTTGAAACATCCTTATAAATTTAGAACATAGAGTGTTAAATACTCATATCTATTTAAAAGGCTGGTTTTGGCTGGGATGTAAGTCCCCAGTATAGCTAAATGTCTCCCAGAAAGGACTTTGGTGGGTGATAGGCCAACGGGTTGTCTTGGGGCATTTCAAATGTCCCATAATGCTAAATTTAAGGCTTCTGGCCATTTTAACCCTGTATATGTGCAAATTTTCACTGTTCTCTCCTTAACAGTTTGATTCATCCTTTCTAGCTAGCCAAATGCTTGAGGGTGATGAGAAGTGTGCAGTCTTTTTCTATTTCTACACTTTTGTAAAGTTGATTGGTTATTTCTGCTGTGAAATGCAGCCCTCTGTCTGATTCAATAGATTCTGGCACTCCATACTTAGGAATAATATCTTCAAGGAGAGCTTTTATTACTTCTGCTTTTCTTGTTGGGAAAGCCTCTGATCGTCTTGATAACTGGCCTACTATCACTAGTAACTATTTATATCCACATTCTGTGGTCATATCAGCATAATCTACTTGCAATCTTTGGAATGGGAAAAAAGCCCATGGTCCACATCCCAATTCACACTTAGGTTTTATATTTGAGAATTTCTAACAGGTAGGATAAGCATCTGCAGAGACACCTGGTGCCACCCATGCTTGCTGTACATCATAAGACACTGCTTCTACTCCTCCATGACCTTTATCATGAAGCCATCTGGTTATAGTCATCAGGTATTTTTTTGGTAAGACAGGTTTTCCCTCTATTTTCCCTATTGTCCCTATCCCATCATTATTTTTGACTGCTTCCCTTTTTCTCCACTGCTTTTTTTATTTGTCACATCTGATAGATATAATTTCCTTGGATCAGGCCATAAACTCTCATTTGAAACAATTGCCATAGTCTATAAACGCAAGTTGGCAAGCCACAGCTTTCACTGTTGCATCAGCTAAGGCATTCCCTTTGCTGATTACAGTAGTGTCCCCTGTATGAACTGGAGAGTGAACAACAGCAGTCTCTTTGGGAAGCTGGAAACTGTTGCATCACTTCCCAGTAAATTCATGGGAGCTACTAATCTCAAAGGACTTTGAATTGGGTCTTACTATGAAATTCTTTTCAGAAATTCCCCCAAAATTACAAGGATTTTTCATCACTTCTATCCAATTCTCTTCTATTAATTGATAGATATTACAGTGTCTAGTACATCAGAGCTCTAGAAAAAGACTGCTTCTGTGTTACATACCTGCACTTTTTGTATTGAAACTTAGCCAAATTTTTGTGGCTACAGCATATGACAAATGGATTTCTAATCTGTTACTTGTTTGAACCATCCAAAGAGTTAACCAGCTGCAAGTCATGACATTTCCTTGGGGGATAATTAAGAATTATTTTTTTTCCTTATTCAGCCAGCTTTACTGTCCATGACTAGTGTGCATTTCTATTAGAGCACCTTTTTAAACTCCTGCCTCCTTTGCACATTTTAGTTTGCATTTAAGTCACTTGGCTTGCATTTCTGTTAGTTTCTTTGTTATCATCTTCTCAGTTGGCAGTACTGACTCTTCTCAATTTATGACAAGCTGAGAATGTCATTAACACTACATCCCCCTCCCATATCCAAAGCAATAATGATGATGTTATGTAAATGACTAATTCTAGCCTGCTGAAGCAACTAAGAGACTTAACTCTGATTTACATAGCTCAAGATCAAGTCCCTGGAGAACACTTGACAAGTTTTTCCACTTTGATACAGGTATTTGAACCCACTATTTAGTTTTTGAAACAGCTCTAATACAGATCACCATTCCACAATGACTTGTGTTAAAGTTTAAGAGGGTGTTCCCATAGCCCTCTTAAAAAACCTGTTTGATTTCAAAATTCAGTCAAAACTGAAACATGTTTCTTCTAGATATTCAGCCACTGTGTTGGTATTTATGGAAGTTTAATTAAAAAATGATAGTGTTTACTGTACATGTACAAAACAATGGTGTTGCATGTTAAGGACACTTGTAATTCCATCAGCATAACTTTGTTAATCTTGTTTATTTTTTCTACTGTGGTAATTTCTTTACTTTTTGTTAGTTCAGGAAGGATTATAAGGTTTTGTGGATTTGGTTGGTTTTGGGTTTTGTTGGTTGGTTGGTTAGGAGCCATCAGCCTGACAATATATTAACCCATACATAGAGACCTGCAATATAATCATATGAGGTATAAAACTAGGGAAGAGAAACAGGAGTAGCATGGGCATGATTCTCTTTATTTCAGATGGAAATTCTAAAATAGGCTGAGATGAGCCTCACATTGAAGACCTGTTCATTGACCACAGCAGGAACCCAGCACGGCTCTCTCAGACTGCCCTCTTTTACTCTACCTTTCCAGAGGTGAAATTGCTAAGAGAAGCTATGACTTAATCTGAGAACTGGCAGCATGACATAGGAGTTCCAGGCTCTTATTTCCAACTCTAAGTCACCTGCCTATCTCTATTTGCCAGACCTCACTGTGATGCAGATGCCAGTCAATTGTTTTGACTGGCTTACCTGATCTGAAATCAAAGTGTATGGCTCAAAATTTTCTTGGCTTGCTCAGCACAATTAAAGAGAACGTACATCAGATTTTTTTATAATCTGAGCACATTGTGCATTTACCATATGACATAAGACATTTCATGCTGCTACACTAGCAGTTGCCACAATTTGAAGACTGTTCATAATTTTTACTTCTCTGAAAATGAATGTTTTGCCAGAAATGCAAAGTAATAGAAGACAGAAGGATTTTTGTATACATCAAATGCTTTAATTACCATGGTAGCCAAAGCAAGTGAGAATTTGATTAACTCAGACATTAAATTCTGGAGTAATAAGCATTTGCCATCCCTGGATCTCCAACAGAACATTTAATTTTACTGAAGTATATTTTTCATTATTTGAATCTGTGTTCTGTTTCTACTTGTGCATAATTTTATTCAGCCCTTTTGTTTACACCACACCTTCTATACTAGAAAAAAACCCTAGATTTCTAGATATCAGAGAAAGCAAGAAAAATATAGACTTCTCTTCCTTTCTTATCTCATTGAATCCACCCATATGGTATCTTATGTTTTTTTCCTCTAGCTATTCTTAAGAGCTAGATATATACAAGAGTTATATGCCAAGATGAGTATTTTACATATTCTAGGGTACGGAATTCACTGATTATTTCCCTTTAAGCTGGGTTTTTATTTTACCCACTCCATTGTTTACCCTAAGTTTCCAACATTTCAGTCAAAGCTTCTTGCAGTATTTCTAAGACATCTGCAGTTGAGCATGACCATTTGCACAGATCTTGTATCAGAGGTTTATCTCAGTGCCTGTACTGTCATAGAACAGGACCTAGGATAAGATAGAAAAACAGTATCATGCTCTTCTAAAGGCTGTGCAGCCAGAACTGCACACTTCTCTTCCCTAAAGTTCCTGTCTCCATTTCTAGCTTCCTTCATCCCTCTCCATATTTTTTCCATCTACAAATTGGTATCTTCACTAACCCCTTCCTGCTTAATTCTCAACCTTCAGCCTCCATGACTGCAGATGCTCATGTCCCACAGTTCCTCCTAGCCCTCTGCCTCTTCTTTCTTGTGCCAAAGGACCCCGTCCCACTGTCCTCCTTTTTCCCTGGGCTTATTTTCTTGCTTTTATAAAACTGATTTTTGTCCTATCCTTAAGATGTGACATCAGCCTTGCCTGCCAAGAAGTCTTTAACCAGCACGGTTTCTGAGGCCAAAGTTAAGATAGTGGCACCCATTTTAAATAAACAATAATGTTTATTCAGAGCAGCAGCATTGTAGGCGGTGTGAGCAAGCTCAGAGGGGCTGTTTTGCAGGCAATACCTCCCTCTTGCACCTCTCTCCTTCCTGCTCTAGATCTTCAGGTAATTCTGTGACTAGGTCTCTGGGTCTTTGCTTCTCAAGACTGACAGGAAAAAAGGGAGACCACTTAAGAAAAACAAGCCCCCACCCTCCCAACATCTTCCCCTGCAAATATACAGACCTGTATCCCAAACCCAGTACACCTCAAAATGTTTCAGAATCAATCATGTTAACCACTGGGGATACAGTCTTCTAAGGACTGGGGCTGCCAGCATTAGATTTCTGAGGTGATTGTCTTCATCACTTTAAGATTTTTTCTGTGGCTATTCTACCACCATTGCCATATATTATACCCCCTCTCCCCATACCCTGCCCAATCTAAATTTTCTACAGTCATGGTAAGCCCAACATAGACAATAGCTTGGGAGAAAAGAAAAGAAAGGAAAGGGAGAAGGAAAAAAAAAAAGAGAAAGGTAAGAACCTGGGCTTCTGCAGCATCTGCACTTCACATAATGGTGTTGAAATATTCTATGCATGCACCACTATGCAATAATCACTAGATAATCCTTGTTGCCATCCACAGGAGTCATGCTTCTGCAGAGCTGAAATCACAGTAATCGGAAGATGAAAATGGTTCATTCAGACAAGAAAGGCATTTATTTTACCAAGGAAAGCAAACCTCTTATTCCAGTGCATTTAGAAAATTATTTTCTGAGAGAAAGAGAGTGCAGTTATCTTCACCTTAAGTATATTATTCCATCTTGGATGATAAACAGTCTACACAACAGAGAGAAATGGATAACATATCTAGAATGTTACACATATTATAATCTTCATTGAATATATATACTTAATAGTAACACTTTGAAACGTTGTCATTTGGCTGTGGGAAAAAAAAAATCTACAAGGACAAGCTACTGCTTGTGGGTGTTAAGCTCTACTGACTCCAGGCAACCTGTACCTGCTGATGCCAGCAAGGACTATGACCCCAGTCACTTTTCTCTCTCTAAAGAGTAAGGGTGTAGGACACAAGACATGCTGCACACTTCTACTTCTGTAAGGGCTTTAGGGCAATCTGCATGCAGTGTGTGAAATGCAGCAAAACTGTAGCATGCTGAAAGGTTGACAGTGTCCTTTTGCTAACCTACTTCTTCAAAGCAATATTCTCTCATCAGCTTATCCTTCTTCTGGTCCTCTGCTTGAGGCCTTTGTCCTCTTCCCCTCCTCAGAACTGTGCATTACAATTGAGCTCTGAAGCTAAGCAGTCTTCTGGAGAAGCCAACTGTACAGGCTAATTTTCTATTCTTCTGAAAATACACACCAATGAAGTGTGCTTTGAGGTACATTTGAGGTCCTTTTATGTAGTTTTACTCCTACAGCTCTTTCACTGTTCCCACCACTTCTTTCCATACTAAATACTTTATTAGGTTGCTGTGAGTGTGCAGGTTATTCTTGTTCCTTTAACTCCTTATTGTGAAAATAAAAAATTCTGTGTTAGGACTCTTGCATAGTGGAAAGAGGTAGTGATATGCAGGGCTTGGAGCCCACAACAAGGAGAATGCTGTCAGCATAGAAAAAGAACTGTTAACAATACAGCAACAAACCCCCCCCCATGCGAGTATTGCTGCTAACACCAGTGCACTCTGAATGCAGATATTTACCTTGTCTCAAACTTTGATAGTTGTGGTTTTAAGGCCTTATTCTAGAATCTTTGCTGAAATGATGCAAATGACTATAGATATAATTCATACATGTAAGGATTATTAAAATCCTGAGAGCTTGAACTGCCTTTATCAGAAATCCTTACATTGTAGCTCATTGTTTTTTTGGCAAGAATTGTTCTTCATTGCTGCACCTCAAGAGGCCTATGAATGCCTTTATTCCATGTGTGGTTAAAGGGTGGCAGTTTTCTCACTTTCTCTTCCTCGTCTCTTTTGACTTTTTCACGTAATACAGTTTTCCATTTTCTTCTGTCCTCCCTTCTTTAACAGAGGCATGGTTTTACTAATTTATCCTCAAACTTCCTCACTTGCTCTGTCAGTTCTCAGTTTCCCTACCCAACAAGAAGCTGCACACTGCTGAAAAGCATCTTTGGATGATAGCTGAGCACTAGGGAATACAGAACTGAGGATGAAGCATTGCAGGTTACTGCTTTAGACTGCACATCTATACTTGTTAGCTACTGTTTTTTTTCCTCCACTACATAAAAGACCAGATCAGCAACAAGGCAGAAAGAGATGTTGCTTTCAAGGGATCACCTGCCATTTCACCTACAGATATAACAGCAGGTTTTCAGCACTCATGAGGATTCTGCAGCTTTCTTCACCTCTATCTTTACATTTGCTGCTGTGAAAAAGCAATGCACTATACTATGACAAAGTGCATAGGTACATTCCCCACTCCTCCTTAAGGAGCTTTAGGAAAAGATGCAAGAAACAGCTCAGATCCACACTGAATCCTCATGTGGAGCAAACAGACCTTTCAAAGCTGAAAACCCTCAGAAGCATAGTCTCCTATATAGCCCTAGTGCCTTGCATGAGAAGTCCCTGAAGTCAGAAACATTCTTTGGCTTGGTACAGTTTCCAGCTTTAGATCCTATGAGCAGAATAGGGCAAAACCATAATGCGCACAGAGTGAACGAAGTATACTTACTTCTGTTAACCCTTCTAGACAGGAAAGTACACAGTAGAATTCAAACCTACTTTTATTTTTAAATTCAGTTTTTCAAGGAAGAATGAAATTTAAAATATATTTTAATTTAATGGTTTATAGGATAAAAAAATGTCCACTGTCTTTTTCCTCCTCTTTGCAACTCAAGTATTTCACTAGACATTTACCACTACAAACATGCACCACATCACCTTATTGCTGATAACACAAAAACTGGATACCAAACACTACTTTTCCCAATATATGATAGGCACTGCAACTGAACTCTATGTACCTGTTGTTACCTCATTTCAAAGAAGTTGAAGAGCGATGATGAGCAGAGCAGTAGACAAGGAGAACAAAAAAACATCTTCTCACTTTTTCACCTTTCAGAGCACCACTCCAGCCATGCAGCTTAAACACAATCCTGGGTAGTACTACAAGCATGACTGCACAACTCAGAGGAATAACCCAGAAGCAACATACATTTCAGATACATTCCATTATAGCAGTCCCCTTGGAAGGCTAACACAGACTGTTTTTTTTTTTATACCTAGATTTTCAGAGCTTTATAAAATACCTGCTAATCCCTCACTACAATTGCCAGACAAGCAGGGAGAGACTCAAATCTCCTAAAATTAGGTGTCAAAGTTAATTGGATAGTTAGAGCAAATTATTTACTTGAAGTAGGTTATCTAGGTTCCTCCTGTGTCTTGAGCTGATTATCTTCTTATTGACTGAAGGGGAAATCTAAGGGAAACTCAGAACAATTTGGAGCAGGCTTCTATTTTTTAGATATCTGGGTTATCATTTGCCTCAAACAATAAAGTGCAGTTTCACATAACTGAATTTTGCAGACACATTTTGTCTTTGCTTGCATGACAAAACAGGTAAACAAGTTGGGTTTCGAAGAGCACCCAAGCATACATCACTCTAGATCTAGATGTCCACCTTTCCTAATGTGATTTGATTTCCTTAAAAGGAAGCTGTAGCTGTGTTGTATGCTACACCAGTACCCTGAGGAGGGGCAACTGCAAGAGTAAAACTGCATAAAACACCACACTTCACATCTGCCACTAAGCATAACGCTTCATCTTATTTTCCAGTATTTACCAGAGGAAAGCAAAGTGGGAAAACCTGTCCACCGCTTCTCTTCCGGAATGTGGTGAGTGTGCTGCTTTGCAGAAGATGTTGCCATAATTTAACAGTAATATAGCATATGATAATGATACTTTACAAGTGCTTCTGAAAAACAACAAAAAAAACAACCAACCAACTAACCAAAAATAATAAAAAACCCCAAACAACAAAACCCCACAAAATATAAACAAAACAATAGAATTTGTGAAACAAGGTTCTCCAAGTGATGAAACCAGGAAAAAAAGTCACAAAGCTGAACTTTGATTTTTATTCCACAAAATTTGGTAAAGTATAAGCTTCACATCATAGCTGTCCCCTCCTTGACAGTGTTTAACAAGTACTTTACACCTTGGTTATTCTTTTCATAGGAAGAGCTACTGTTTAAGACTTAGCTTCTTAGTGTGGGAAGTTCAATACTTAGAAAAAATTCAGATCAGGACATTTAAAACAAATAAGACATAAGACAGACAATAATAGGATATTCTAGAGAGTTACAGGTTACTTCATTAAGACAAAGCAAATCTGGACTTCAAGACTGAAATTAAAACTTTTCCTGTTGTATCTTGTATTACACCTCCAGTGTTTTCCAAATCTGTAATGGAATCATTACTCATCTGGTATTTCTTAAAGCCCAAGTTTCTACTGACATACAAGTGACCCTGAAACCTCTTTTTCAAAAGAGGAAACCTCAAAAATACCCTGTGCTTAAACAAGGTAGATGATATCAAGTGTAAAGTTTCAAGACTCTAAAAGTAAGTGCAAACTCCCACTGAACTTAGCATTTTAAAATTCTTCTGTATTTTATCTTATCATGATCTTTGATGTTTGGAATATACAAATAATTTATCTAATACTAATGCATGACTTTCTGTATATGGCACTTTAGCACTGAATCTGTATGTAAAAATTATCCCTCCCATGATTGTCAAGTAAACAATAATTAGGAGTTGGGTTTATTTTTGTTAAAAAAAAACCACTAAACCAACAACAAAACAAAACACAAACCAGACACACCACTCTGAATTACCCCCAAATGCCATGATTTTGGTCGTCTGTGAATGTTTGAGTTTTTAATTAAAGCCCAAGATCCCAAAGAAAATAATTTTTATCTTCCTTTTTGAAAGGAAATTGAACTTTCCTTGTTGCAGAGAAGAGTTGCACTCCAAACATATCCTAATGGCTCAGAAGCCAGTAGGTTGATAAAGAGATTCTTCCTCCCTCAGATTAGTATCTTTAAACATTTCTATCTAAAGCCAGTCACACAATCTTGGATAATTTTGGACTCTCTTTGCAGTAACTTTCTCTAGAGCATCCTTTGTTTTCTTTTGAAAGTAACTTCTACTGTCTTTTCCTGTATGCTTTAAAAAAGTTTACAGCTTGTTTTAGGCTACTTAGTGATTTACTTATTTGAGATAGTTGGATAAGTGTATTATAGCTACAGAAATATCTTTGCCCCCCTCCACCTTTCCCACCATAAATGCACCCCCAAATTAGACGAAGCAGATTTGTTTCAGGTTTATTGCTATCTCATATAAGCATCTTATCAAGATGACAAAATGCTTTAAGAGTTAAAGCCAACTTCTGTTTAGGCTAAGATCAGAAAAGATTTTTTATGATGGATGTTTTTAGGTTACGAGGTGAGAAAGAAAAGAAATACATAGTTTAGATACATGGTCCTTTATTCTGCCTACTCTGTCCTTGCTGGCAGGTTCTTCTTTCCAGCTTCATGTCAGCCAACTCCACCAGTGCTTAGCCATGGTGAGAAACAGTGCAATATCCCATTCAAGCCCTGGGAGGCTTATTTTTCCCTTGTATTTGGGGCGTGGCTGTCTGGTCTCTTCACTTCCCAGATGTTTTTCAGGTACTCCAAGCTGAAAGAACCTTATCTCCTTGACTCTCTTTAGCTTCCCCTACAGACTTTTGAACCTTTCTCCCCTGCCTGAGCAGGCTCAACTTGAACAGGAAGACAGGAACAGCCCCTTCGTTCTTCAAAGGAATGATGCCTATTTGTGTCTCTCTACTCCTAGAAGTATACCACATCACTTGAACAAACTCATAAAACCCCTAAACTACACACACCATACAAGTGTGTAGAGTCCATAACAACACTATAACCATGTTTATAAAACCTAAACAAATCAACACCCAACATTGTTGGAAATGTCCACAATTTACAGGTGTGATAGTCTAAAACTATTGCCTTCAATGCAGATGACCATGCTGGTCCTGAATGTGAGCTGCATTATTTTCCTCACTGTTACCTCCTTTGCGCTTAACATGCGAAAAAAAGGGGATAGTTTCATGTCTTAACAAAAACTCTCAATATTAAAAGTACTTAAAAAAATGCAAACAAGTATTCTTTTAGTTTTCAGAACTCACCCAGAGCATAACAATTTGAAATGTAGGCTTTGCTTCCCCCCTCTTTATTTTTATATTATTAATTTTACATTATTATTTTACTATATTTAAATATAAGTTTAATTCAGAATTATTAGATACTGGGGCATGTAATGATTTTGCAGCGTCAAGAGCTCAGAGATGCAGGGAGCATTTAAATGTGCAGAACCTATCAAGAAGGTGTGTCAAAGTTTTCTGAATGGTAATTATGCCAAAATGTAAGCCAAAAGGCATATTTGTATGTTGTCCTTTTTTTAAATAGGAACATACATAAAAAGCTTTAGAAGAGTACTAATCTTGAGTATTGTCCATTCCATTCCAGTCAATCAACCTTTTGATGATCAAAGGACTGGGAGAACCTGCCCTATGAGTAAAGACTGAAGGAGTTAAATCTTTTCTCCCTGGAGAGGAGAAGCTCAAATAGGCCCTCATTCACAGTATTTCACTACTTAAAGGGTAGCTACAAAAAGGATGGAGGCTGTCTCTTCACAGGGAGCCACATGGAGAAGACATGGTTTAGCACTGGGTCATCAGAAATAGGGTAATAGGGTTAGGATAATGTTGGACTCGATTATCTTAAAGGTCTTTTCCAACCTGAACAATTCTGTGATTCTAAGACAAGGGGCAAAATGTACAAGAAGTTGCTCAAGGTACAAGTTGCTCTGGTAGAGGTTTCAGCTCTAGATAGGAAACATTAATTTATTTTTACAATGACAACTGTCAATCACTAGAATGACCTCCCATCACTGGATGTTTACAAGATGCAACTGGGCAAAGTGCTAGATAATCTCATCTGAGCTCCCTTTGCCACATAAGATTTGTCTAAATGACCTTTTGAGGTCTCTTCCAGTCTGGGCTATTCTATGATCCCAGTTAGCAAAACTATGTTTCCAACTCTTGCTGCAAAAGTCAAGGCCCATTAATAGCCAAGTCTTTACTCTCCAATTAATAAAAACATAGCTTAGTTTAACATGTTGTTTAATGGACATATTTATAACACCCACACATAGGTATATGTACACAAATACTTACATGTGTTACATAGGTACAGCTAGTAAAAGTTTTGCTCAATAGCATATACAGCAAAAGGTTTTTAACTTTTAGCCTTATTCACTACTTTGCCTTAATTACACATGCATTCTCCATGTAATATTCATTGGAAAGATGTGGAATTTCCAAAGCTATTGTAAAAAGTCTGCAGAGTGCAGTTTCTCTGATTAGGGTAGCACAAAAAAATGATAGAATCATTGAATCATAGACTGCCAGGTTGGAAGGGGCCTCAAAGGTCATCTGGTCCAACCTTTCTAGGTAATAATATAGTTAAATGAAATGGCACAGCACCCTGTCAAGCTGAGTCTTAAAACTGTACAATGTAGGGGAATCCACCACTTCCCTTGGGAGATTATTCCAATGTCTAACTGTTCTCATGGTGAAAAATTTTCTTCTGGAGTCCAGAAGAGTAACTTGCACCCATTACCTCTTGTCTTTTCCATGGGACTCCTTGTAAATGGGGAATCTCCATCTTCTTTGTACCCACCATTTAAGTACTGGAACATGGTTCACAATTCCTATATGGAAATATTTTGGGGATTGTTAGAGATTTATTGTTACATTTTCCCAGTTGTGATCTTCCTTATTTCAGATAGGTTTCAGGTATATGTTACATGCTATTCCTCTACTATTTAACCTGTGTTTTGTGGTCACAGTTACACAATCACTGTAGAAATTTTTTGCAAGAATGGTGTTTAAATCGTAAGAGAGCAGAACTGCAGAAGAGAGGTAACATAAGGCTGGCGACATAAAATCAGTAAAAACTGAGCTGAAGGGAACAGCAGTAAATACTGTGCTGGCAAGCAGGGCTCCACCATTAGAGGACATTCATTTTCTTTTTAAAACAGCTCTCTTGCCTGCCTTTCCCCCACCCTTCCCTCCCCACTACCACTTTCGTCAGGTCGGGTTATGCCTTTTCCTCTTTTTCAGCATATGAATTGCCCAAAGCAAACAAATTATTGCAGTTCATACATACAATGGGGGAAAGCAGAATATTTTCTGGATTAGCCAGATTTCTATTGTAGAGATTTTCCCCTTAGGAGTTTTCAAAATCTCATTAGCATGCTGGACTTTTCAATGGTATCACTTACCTCAAGCACACCATTAAATTCTGTAGTGTGTTTTGAAGAATGCTTTTGTTGTACTTTTTTAAAATCCAAAAATCTACTCTGTAGAATCTACTTGCAAAAGCAGACTTCTGCAACAAACTTTAGAAGCAACTAAACTCTATAAGATCCTTAGTGAAGGACCATAAGAACTGTGTTCTCAGCAAAAGGGGATGTCAAGGAAAAAAAAAAAAGAAATAAAAAGGAGGAAGAACACACACAGCACTTTTAATTGCGTGCATGAATAGTAGATATTTTTAAATAGATTACAAAACCAGCTGTCTACTGGACCAGGATCCAGACATACAGAGTTCTAAGCAAACCACCTCAGAGTTTTCCAACATGTTCTACACCATAAACATCTTTCTATAGATCCACATTCTAGATTACTAATTAATTACAACTCTGAACAAGACAGTGAAGAATTGAGCGGAAAGGGAAAAACAAAATTGAGCAGAACACTGATGAAATATTCCTTTGCCAAAATATTTGATATCGTACTTCAGAACATTTACAAAAAAATAACAGTTTAACAGATAAGTACACCAGCCAATAAGAGATGGTCTTTTACATAGTTGGTGAAGATAGCTTCCTCCATTCCCTACATACAGATAGAAGCTTGCCTGACAAGTACATGCCTTCAACATGTACTTTAAGCCACAGACATTTTATTTTTCACCTAAACAGATAAAGCATCCACATAAATCTTTAGAACACCACCAAACCCCTTCAGTCTACTACTCATGCAAATACCTCAAAACTACTAAGGAAGACATATTAGTTATCCCACAGTGTAAGTCTTGGACTTAAAGGTATGGAGTACTTAAAAATTTTCCTTGTAGTTTAAATGCTTGCCTATTTCATCCATCACTGATAATCCTGGAGATCATATCACTTTATTCTTTTTTAAATCCTTCCTTAAAGCCTACCTCTCCTGTAATACCTACAAATCCCTGCCAGATGGGACTGTTAGACTAATGGCCATTTGTGAATAGCTCTAGCAAATGCATCTTTCTAAACTGTCTCTTACTATCTTCTTTTCCCACTTCCCACCTGCTTGCCTATTTATTGTCTACATAATCTTAAATTCAAATATTAGAAAAGTTTCTTTTACGAATAAAGCTGCAGTGTGCTGGTTTGGTTTGGCGGGTTTTTCGTAGTGGGGGAGGGGCCCCACGGGTGGCTCCGGTAAAAAGCTGAGGAGCTCCCCCCAGCTTCAAAACCAGCCAAGGAGCCATTAGAGAGAGAGACAATAGGTGTGCCTCTGTGATTAATATAAGAAAGAATTGATATAATCCTGAGCAGAGCAAGCAGGGGGAGAAGACCTGTGGAGAGGTGAAAGGCAGTGTGGGGGTGAAGATCCTGTGGTTGGTGAGGAAGAAGGGGAAGAACTTTGCCCGTGACCTCAACTGGTGAAGAACCCTCCTTGCCCTTTGTCTTGACCCATGAGCTTCTAGTTGCCCTTTGTCCTACCCATCCCAGCTGGGGAGGTGGGGGGGAGTTGCGTGAGTGACCACATGGCTGTTTCTTTGTTGTCGTGTTTGGCTCAAACCATGACATGCAGTAATGATTTCATATCTTACAATTACTAGCATCTGGAGGCCTGAAAGGGCGCCTTAGAAAAAGCAGAAAATGAGGGATGCAGAATTACTGTTGAAAATATTACATATGAAAAATATAAACAGTTCTAATTTCACACTTCTAATGGAATTTACACTTAAAGATAAGAGCTCAAAAATAATGGAACACAGAAAAGCATTATTGTTCTGGAAATTTTCAGCAGCAGTTTTTCATTTTTATATCCTCTTTCCTTTTCCTGAAGGATAGGCAGATAAAACAATGTGAGAACAGCGGTGCTTAGTATGAAGAACTAAAACTGAAAAGGGCTTCTCTCATAACTTTAAATAAGTCATTCAGAATAGCTTCTGCATCATAAAACATTGACACTTGCAATTCTAAAACAAATTAGAAAACCTGCAAGTTTTTATCTTACCTAATCCTGAGTTCAGCAAAAAATATGAAAAGCTGCTTACAGCAACTCATGTTACCAGTTGTACCTATCTCAAAATTTAAAAAAAAAATCTTTGAAACTTTTTGTAAGTGTTAAAGTCTTTGTAACACTATTTTATTCACAGAAAAAAACACAAAACAAAACCCAAATAACCCACAACAACAACAAAACAAAAACCAATAAAAATACTATTTTTCTCTGATGTGCTCATAGAAATAGTTAGTAGCCCTTATCTATACAGGTCCTCAGGAAAATATTCACCACTTTCTTTCCCTCCTGCTTCCCCCACCCCCTCCAGCTACTAAAGACATGTACATTCCTTACCTTTAAAAGTCTTGGTCTCTTTCAGTCAGAGATCAGGAATCCAGTGTACTAGTGGCTATTCAAACTCTTATAACGTGCTGGGTGTGAAACGTGCTAGGGCTAAACTTTTAAGTGGATCCAGTTGAGTTCATTTGAAAGCGTTGCCTGTGATGAAGGTGCTTTTACCATTTTAGGCCTCAAGTTCTAACTTCAAATAATTACTACTTTGAAACAGTGTTAGTGGAGGATGTTGAAGCCCTGTTTTCTGTGTACAAGAGCAATACAACAGATTTACTGTGTGTGTTCAGAAACAGGCTCTGTCACAGATGTGGAAGGACTGGGCTCTTATCAGGTATGTGTGGTAAAACTACACTTTCTTGTGTATGTGTGGGGTACTTCTCTTGGAGAGGTGGATAGATGTGCCTGAAGTTGGATTTACAGCACCAGGGGTAAGCTCAGGGTTGGAGAAAAATGTGTCAAAAGGGCATGCTGCATCCTTTCAAGAAGCACAGTGAAGTTAAACAGGGAGTAACTCCACTTCTAGTTCTGCCTGCACTACTGATACCAGCCTTGGGCCCTGATACATGACTAGCCCTTCTTCTGAACAACTTGTAAAATATTCTGATATTACCTATTTTCCTAATGCTTGCAAAACATTACTTAAGTGTTAAATATTTGATAGTGACAACAGCAACAAAAATAAACATTTTCAGGAGATGAAGCACAGCACACAAATCAATTTTGTGAGCTTTTGTTGTACATTTTCATTATATTCAGTACTGTTGTTTCCCCCCTCCCCCCCAAGCTACAGTTCTTCACAATTCCAGTCATTAAGTGAGAATAAGAAGAGGGGAAATAATTTCTGAAATCTCCCAGTACTGCTAACAATTTGAAATTGACATAAGAATTTGGAAAACAAATTTTCAGGAAAAATATATTCAGAATAACGAAAAACACCCCAAACACCCAAACTACAGTTCTTACACATTTTTTAGCTTCAAGTTAGTTTTGCTTGGTTGTGCTTTTTTGTTTGGCTGGTTGTTTTAGTTTTTGTTGTTGTTTGGTTTGTGTTTTTTTGTTTTGGTTTGGTTTTGTTCTTTTAGTTTAGAGGTTTTTAAGTCAATCTCTTCCTATGGAGAATGAGGCTAGGGAAAGGGGATTTTATGCTTTATAACTATCTGACATTACCAATGCAGTGAAACCTGTATGAAGATTTAGAATTCCATGGAGGCAGAGAACAGAAAAAAGAGGAATAATATGAAAGACAGAATAAAGATTAGAGCAAATATTGTAAGGAATTGGCTGGTTCCTTTCTGTGTACTCTGTTAACATCCAACGGGCAAAACGCCTTCTAGCGTATAAATGGGAAATTCTGCAAGAGGAAAGACTTTGCAACCTGAGTGAAAGAAGCCAGAGGCTGTATTTTATTTATTTCTCTCCCTCTCTCTATGACCTTACCAACTCCTGGTCATCACTTGTCTCTGAGTCTGATTTGCCCTGGGGACAAGGTATGATACCCCTGCTCATGGGACTCGGACTTTGCATGGTGCTCCAGCAGTGATGCAGAGGCAGCGAGTCTTGAAATACAGGTCAAATACTGAAATGAGTCATGACAGCGTGGGAATTGTTATACCAAATTTAGGAAACATGCAGTTGCTGCAGAAGGGATGGACAGGTGAAACATCACATTACTCTTTTCCTTGAAATTGAGATTTCTGATACACTTGTTTAAGCATGATACACAGCAAGAGAAAAAATATGTCTTAGTAGAAGTTTGCCAAAATTACAAGCAACTGAAAAAATGAACTTTTAAAGGAAAACACCAAATATCAATAGATAAATAGCAATTATATTAAATAACTCTAAGGACTATATATCTGATTGCAGAGAACAAGATTTTTTTTCCTTTTTGGTTTAAAAGGACCATGTTGCAAACACTGAGTAGAATTTTTTTTAAAGGTATAAGAATGCTTGCAAAAAGTATGGAGAGTTTTAATAGCAATATAATTTTTTGTTTCATTAGAGGGGAGGAGCACTGAATTGAAGTTCTTCTAGACAATAAAGTTGCTTTGGATGCTGATTAATTGATTTCTAGAGACTGTGTTAATAAGGAATTCAATTGAGCACTTAGCCTCAAGTAAGAGTTACACGGGTTAGGTATAAAAATGTCACAATGTTTCCTTCCAGCCCCAATTAGTGGATAACTTTCATCCGCATGGCTTAATTTCAAGAAGTCCTTGAAAAGACCTGCCTACTTAATGAATGTCTACTACTTGTACAGATTCAACACCTAATTTGTTCTGAGGACTTAAGAGACCTGATCTTGGCTAGTCTTTTTTCTGTCTTGATGGGATTTATGACAGTATGGAAAGTTTCGGCAGCAGGCAATGCTTTCCCGGTTATGGAGTATGACCTACAGGCAATGAATGTAACAAATCTGGGGAAGCAGAAGTTAGACTTACAGTGACATGTTTCTTATCAAAAGAGAAAAGCATAATGTGATTATTTCATAGGGGATAAATCACAGCTTAATAATAACAACGTGTAACATTTATTATAATAGTGACAGTGCATGGCATGACAAGTGCTGACATGCTATTTTTTACATATGGTATATGTAAGAGAATGACTTAGGCTGAAACAATCTGCTTTAAAAGACTGACAACTATATAGCCTTCAGTCCAGGGACTGAGCTGCTTGCTATAAAGGGTTCCGTTTGTTGCAGCACAACTTTGTGACTTTGGTACAGTTTCCTTGACAAATTGTTGAAGGATAGGTATGCCAGAGCTAAACAACACAAGGAAAGCTGAAACCTCGAGAGACAATTGAGAAGACAATAGTTAGCAGCTTAAGGGTTTGAGAGAAATAACACTTACATGAAAACTTATTTTAAAATACACAAAGAAAAAGAAATGCAAGGTGGCAGTATGTAACAGCATCAAGAGCCAACCTTTCCAAAGGGATAGTGGAGGCTGATACCTTCACAGTATCATAGAATGGTTTGGGTTGAAAGCAACCTTAAAGATCATATAATTCTAACCCCCCTGCATGGGAAGGGACACCTTCCACTACCACTAGACCAGATTGCCCAAAGCCCTATCCAATTTCGCCTTGAAGACTTCCAGGTGTGAGGCATCCACAGCCTCCCTGGGAAACTTGTTCCAGTGTCTCATCAGCCTCACACTAAATAATTTCTTCCTAATGTTTAACCTAAATCTACCCTCTTCCAGTTTAAAGCCAATACCCCTTATCCTCTCACTACATGCCCTTATAAATAGTCCCTCCTCAATTTTCTTGTAGGCCCCCTTCGAGTACTGCTGGAAGGCTGCTTAAGGTCTCCAAGGAGCCTTCTACACTCCAGGCTGAACAACCCCAACTCTCTCAGGCTGTCTTCACAGGAGAGGTTCTCCAGCCCTTGGATCACCTTTGTGGCCCTCCTCTGGCCTTGCTCCAACAGCTGCATGTCCTTCCTGAGTTCTGGGCCTCAGAACTGGACTCCAGGTGGGATCTCACTAGAGCAGAGTAGAAGGGGAGAATCTCCTCCCTTGGTCATGCTTCTTTTGATGTAGCCCAGGACACAGTTGGCTTTCTGGGCTGCAAGCGCACATTGACAGCTCACGTTGAGCCTCCCATCAACCAGCATCCCCAAGTCCTCCTCCTCAAGGCTGTTCTCAATCCACTTTCAGCCCGACCTCTAATTGTGCTTGGGATTGCCCCGACCCGTAAGCAGGACTTTGCACTTGGCGTTATTGAACTTCATGAGGTTGGCATAAAACCACCACTAAACCTTGTCAAGGTCCCTCTGGTTGGCATGCCTTCCCTCCAGCATGTTGACCACACCACACAGCTTGGTGTCGTCAGCAAATTTGCTGAGGGTGCACTCAATGCCACTGTCCATGTCGCTGACAAAGATGTTAAACAGAACCAGTCCCCATAGAGACCCTTGAGGAACTCCACTCATCACTAGTCTCCATCTGGACATCAAGCTGTTGACCACAACTCTTTGAGTGTGACTAGCCAGCCAATTCCTTATCCACCAAATGGTCCATCTCTTGAATCCACATCTCTACAATTTAGGGATCAGGATATCATGCAGGACAGTGTCGAATGCTTTGCACAAGTCCAGGTTGATGACATCAGTTGCTCCTCCTTTATCCACCCCATCATAACCCCATCATAAAAGGCTGCCAAATCTGTCAGGCATGATTTACACTTGGTAAAGCCATGCTAGTTGCCACCAACCACATTCTCCATGTGCCTTAGCAAAGCCTTCAGGAGGATCTGTTCCATTATCTTGCCAGGCGCAGAGGTGAGACTGACTGGCCTATAGCTCCCCAGGTCTTCCTTGTTTTCCTTTTTGTAAATGGGTGTTATGTTTCCCCTTTTCCAGTCAGTGGGAAATTCACCAGACTGCCATGACCTTCCAAATATGATGGAAAGCAGTTTTGCAACTTCATCTGCTAGCTTCCTCAAGTGCCACGGTCTTACTTTACCAAAATCAACCTGTGCAGTAGAGGTTCACCAGATGTCTCACTGCTGATAGTGAGCCCATGAATACTTAGCTTGTTGCACAGATAGCACATAGCTTGGGCTATTAATGAAAAAATAATGGTTTGTGCTGTGAATTTTATATCTTTCCTGCAAAGTGTTTTTGTATTTGGAAGAAGTTCCCTCCACATATTAAAAGTGACCCATAGAAGGGGAGTTGGAGCTGAGCCATTTAATTATGAGAAGACAACAGCCAAATGCTAGAAATACACCTCTTAAAAGTACAGGTATAATATGTGTATATTTTGCTTAATTGTTCAATTGTTTATTATGAGTCAGTAGTTTGCCAAAATAGAAAAAAAAATTAAAAAGGCTTAGTGTGTATAAAGTACCATGTAAGGAATTACTCGATTATATTAACCTAGTATGAGACTTTATCATCTTATTGCATGTGTATAAATATACAGTTTCCTTTCAGGATGTAAACATTTAAGTTTAGTAGTAGGAGGGAAAAAGCCTTTGACTGCAAATCTAGTTCAGCAATAGGACAGTTCAGTGCTAGATGGGACACCATGCACTGGGGATGTGTGTTAGCCACCAAATCAATCCCTCTCTTGTTCTAAGCTGGACTAGATGACTTACTAGAATGGCTTTCTAATTGAAATTATTCTTGATTAAACAATAAAATGCATTAAAAACTTCAAATCTCAGAAACAGGAGGGTAAACAAAATCAAACACTGGTCCATACCTGTCCTCTAGTAACAAAGAAGCTATATGTGTGTGATGAAAGAATGAAGTGGCAAATAACTAATCCTGCAGGAACCTAATTTAGGTTCAGTTTTCTGTAAGGATTCTAGTTATTTTTTTAATTTATTTTGTATTGGCATTCTCAATTTAATGAATATTATTTAGACAAGTAATTAACTGAATTTTGGCTGAAACAAAAACGTGTTTATCAAAACATTGTACCACAAAAGAAAGCTATAAGACAATGGATAATGGAATGGAGAGAGTGAGAAATACTGTAATGTGCAAGAACTGTCCCTAGAGAAGTTCAAGGTAAACTTAATTAATAAAATACATATATTTTACAGCCAAATAAAAGAAGTGATCTCCATCCAGCTCTCCTAGATAAGTGTTGAAGTCATGAAAAGCAAAATAGAAGTGTTTTTTTCTTCTTTCTTCTATTATTATTCTTACACTATTTCAGAGAAATTTTTCTAAGTGGAGCATTACTCCAGCAGATTTTTATATTAAAACCTCAAAAGAAACTTGGAAATATTTTAGCATTTGTAAATGGGATGGGACTTTGTTAGGGTTGGAAAGCATGATAAATTGTGCACCTAGACAAAACTTGAGATGTACATTTATGCAACGTTTCTGTTCACAGACCTACAACCTTGTTGCTCTCAAATTTTATGAAAGTAGCTCCAATTCCAGCAAAATCCACACAAGACAAAATTCAGTTTCAGATAATTTTTTTTCTTTCCACTGCACAATTTTGGCAGGATCACCAAAATAAGCTAGGATTAGCTTTAGACTTCAGATTTCAAATGCCATAATATAGATTAAATATTTGCCTTCTTTATATGATGGTCCAGATGCTATGTGCAGCTCAGGAAGTCTCTCACTCATTAATTGCTCAAAAGCCAGAGGAGGTATTAGTCTCTATACCCAGTATATTATTATACACTTTCCCTAAACATCTGGTGCCAGCCCCTGTTTCAGACATGCTTTTGACTTATCTCAGTTGCAGATCTCACATTCTAGAAATAATATTATACTCCTACATTAACTATAAATTCTAAAAAAAAATTGGCTTTTCAACAAAGCTGCCACTAACAGCTTGTGGAAGGCCACAAGCTGTTGTGAAAACTTGCAGTTCTCTGTAACACCTAAAATAACAGCTGGCTGTACGTATTTCAGGTACATGGAAGTGTACGTACAGACATGGATATGTAAAGCTTTATAAGTATCTGATATTTTCCAAGGCATGAAAGTCAGGTATGTTTTATGCACTGAAAAGTGAGTTAATGATACTGTTTTTCATAAGGGCATTTTTAATTTTTTTTTTTACTACTATTTTGCTACTTGTACATCTGCAGAGCCGTAGCATGGCAAGTGGCTGAAATGTACTAAGCTTGTTTCAGTGGTGAGTGATTTTATTTGGCTGGCAAATTTAATTTCTTTTTCTCTGGGTGGTGGATTTGAGATGTAATGTAAGTTCAGTCATCTCTATCAAATCCAGCTATGTTGAGAGTGAGACTTATTAGGTATTTCATGTAATATATGCTGGCTTAGGTCTGACATGTCATTTATCTTCACTTGTGAGGAGACCATAGAACTCACTTGTGGTAATGTCATTGATGATTTATTAGTCTCCTCACTTGTGAAGATAAATGTCGTATCAGACCTCAGTCATCATACCTCTACATATAAATCTAGATTTAGAACAGAAAGCAAGAAAGAGAATAAGGGAATATTCCTGGATGGTTTGTGGTTAGGAGATGTCAAGCTTTCTGTGGTAGAAATTGGACCTTACTTTAATAAATCTTGTTGTTCGAACAATTCTTCTTTGACATAGACCTTCAGGCAGATGCCACTGAAACATTCAAGTGCTTCCTTTCACACTGCACAGAACTTTTTTTCTAGGAACACCAGCAGTGATTGGTAAAAGCCCTTTTAAAAGCTTTACCAGAGCAAATGGCTGCCAGACAGAGAGGTGCATTTGTCAGACTCACAGAAGGGCAAAGTCCCCATTTAGAAATGAAACCTGAATGCCACTTACATGTATCTTCTGTCCAATTTTATGGGCTTTCATATATCACTCAAAACTTGAAGAAAAAACCATGGACAAAGTAGAATAAAATACGACTGAAGACTGAACACCATTCTGGTTGATTTCTAAGCTTCCATGGATACTGTGTTACAAAGGATCACAAATCAGGTTTTTCTGATTTTCTCTTTTGAATCCTGGAGATTGGGGCCATTCCTTTAATGTACAGGGTACAATACCCAGAATTAAGTTAAGTAGTTATGTGACAGGTTGAATTAGAATTATTACAGATATGCCAGTTGCCATGATGTAGATGTATAGAAAATCAAAAGTGATATAAATAGTATCATTGTAATTTAAATCGTCATCAATTACTCTTAACAGCTGAAGATGTTTACATTGTCAGAGCATCTGTTTTGTGGAGTCACTTTCTGATAAAAAAATTAACCTTCTTCAGTCTGCAGTCTTTCTTCACACTGGTAATAAGCATTTAGAGTTGGCCTACTTTACTTGGCCTGATAAGAACACACCACAAAATCTGTACCTACAAAGCAGCTTGATTTCTATATAGAAACAATCAAATTGCCTTCCAGAAAAAGGTTTGTTATGTTGAAAGCTATCACATAGCCTCATGACAGCTAAGGTCTGTGAGGGCACTCATGCATGCAACTTACATGTTGCCTGTAAGGAGGATGATTCGTAAGGCTTTAGTTTTTCTGCATTCATTCTTCCTACAGGTCCAACAGATTCCAAGTTTGATTGACTTCTAGCCATGCTTCTCTGCTCTTAGGCATTTTTCTGAGGGAAAGAAGACAAGAAAATAATAATCTTTTGGCATCTCTTTTTTACAAAATGGACAAAGAACATTTTAAATGTATAGGTTGGTGTGCTTACATATAGATGTATGCACACCATATCATATAGCATAATGAAACACCAGTCCCACATATTGCAGTAATTTTTTTCTGGGACAGTAGACATCATCCCAATAGGAAGAATACCTTGTGTATACCTTTATTAGTTGACTTTCAGTTAATGTTAAAAGTTTTTAAAGAAAAAAACCCACAACATAAAAATATAAATGTCTTATACCATCTATCTTTCTCAATGGTATTATGATTAATGGGGATTTTTTACCATAATGTACAGGTCCTTCACAAACTTTTCATGTCAGAGAAACATGCATGACTTATATTTCTCTGTTTAATGCTGTTGGCCCAAGAGGGAGAAAAACATGAGTTAAGGATGGATTTTATTTGGAGTACATGAGATATGTCTAGAATTACCATGCTGAACTTCATAAAATCCACAGTCCTCATTTCTCAAATGTCCCTTTAGAGGCGTTTATGACTATCTGCCATAGCTCCCTTCAGACATAGTTAGATGCTTACTCCAGGAAAGCCTGATATGAGAGATAGTTTATGTCCTAAGCCAGGAGCTAAACATGTCTGTATCTAGAGACTGTCTTTATTTCTTGCAAACATGCAGATGTGTAGAGTGCGTGGCAGGGTACCTTGGTGAGAAAGGTTTGGTGGCAACTGCTAAAACTGGTGAAACTGGTATGGGAGCTATTAGACCCAGACTTGCTTCTGAAGCTGTACAGAAATTTTTCACTGTGGGCAAGCCAGCTGGCCTATCACACTTAACCACATCCTGAGAATGAAAGTGGAATGGAAGTGTACTAAGCCACTAACTGCTTTTCATAGAAAAGCAGACAACCAAACAAACCCAAGGATAATCACCTAATGGAATTTCAGATTATTTTAGCATAAAATCAGCTCTACTTACAAACAGAAGAGTTAATATCAGATCCCTGGAATTGTCAAATAATATCTGAATGAGAAATTTGCTGCTAGAAGCGAGTCACAGGATTTGTATTACTTTAGGTACAGTCAAGAGATTTCTCTTTTACAAACAACTGATGACCAATCAGCTTATAACAATATCAGGCAAGATATACTACTTATATTATATGCATTCTAGAAATTGTTTCAAGAGTAACTGTGAAGAGAAAGTATGCCATTACTGAGAAACTGAAAGGTACTCTGTTTATGTTTATTTAGAAAGACATCTGAACACCTACATTTTACAGATAATAGCCCCACAGTTTAATTCAGTACAATGCTTTTAACAAGTCAGAAATCTGGTCTGTGCTGAAAGAAAAGGATGATAAAGGTTACTCATAATATAATCTCAACAGCATTACACTGTTGTCCTCTTTATACAGATACATTAGAAATGGGTCAGGAGAACCAAACAGAATGCAAGCATAGATTCAGACATAAAATTCATTAATTTTTGTCCTCTGTCTTGTAGAACGTCCTAAGAACAGCCTGAAAAAATTTAATCTCCAAATCAAATCTAAATCACCACCTGATTAAGTACCCCAGCAACATAGAACCAATTATGTTTTGTTTAATTAGTCCTTATTGCAAATTTGGTTACAACAACCCCAGGCAATGCTACAGACTTGAGTAAGAGTGATTGGAAAGCTGCTCCGAGAAAAAGGACCTGGGGGTGCTGGTGGGCCAGGTGGCTTAACATGAGCCAGCAGTGTGGCCAGGTGGCCAAGGTGGCCAACAGCATCCTGGTCTCTATCAGGAATAGTGCAGCCAGCAGGAGTAGGGAAGTGATTGTTCCCCTCTACTCGGCATTGGTAAGGCTGCACCTCAAGTACTTTGTTCGTTCTGTGCCCCTCACTACAAGAAGGACATTGAGTTGTTGAAGCATGTCCAGAGAAGGGCAACCAAGCTGGTGAAGGGTCTAGAGAACAAGAACTGTGAGGAGAGGCTGAGAGAACTAAACTGATTGTTTAGTTTGGAGAAGAGGAGGCTGAAGGGAGACCTCATTGCTCTCTACAACTACCTGAAAGGAGGCTGTAGGGAGGTGGGTGTTGGTCTCTTCTCCCAAGTGAAAAACAATAGGACTAGAGGAAAGAGCCTGAACTTGTGCCAGGGGAGGTTTAGACCGGATATTAGGAAGAATTTCTTTACTGAAAGAGTAGTCAGGCACTGGAAGACACTGTCCAGGTAAGTGGTTGAGTCACCAACCCTGAAGGTATTCAATAAATGTGTAGATGTTGCACTTTAGGGCATGCTCTAGTGGGTATGGTGTGTTTTTTGGGGTTGTGTGGTGGTGTTGGTTTTGTGGGGTGTGTGGTTGTGGTTTTATGGTCTGGTTTGGTTTGGTTTGGTTTTTTCTCCTTCCTCTGGGTTGACAGTTGGACTTGGTGATCTGAGAGGTCTTTTCCAGACGTGCGGATTCTGTGATTCTGTGAAATCCCAATACTATGAGTGTATAACTGATTTTTCAAGCTTAAAGGGATTTAGACAATACTTAAATAATTATATATCTATTTTATATATAATGCCATCTTATTTCTAAAATAATTTTAAAGCAATATTCCATGACAGAAAATTAGTTTCAGTGCAAAAGGAGAAGTTACATTAATCCTTTAATTTTTGTAAGAGGGAAAAAAAAATGTTTCTTTGATACAATGTGAATCATAACACCTAAAACCTCTAGTGGGCCACAATGAGCTTCAATATTCCTTCCACAGTACTAAAATATATCCAGAGTCCACACAGTAGAAGTTAATCTGGATTTAATATTTTAGTGAGCACACAGATAAGTGGGTACCATATATATTAATGACACGGAGGTAGTCCAGCACTGTGTTTTGGAGGAGAAAAAAAAAAAAAAAAAAAGAACACATATATAAGAAAATAAACTTCTAAGACTTTCATGCAGTGAGTTTGGTTGAGGAATCAAAGCATGAATATCTGAACATTTTCAGATGAGAGTAATTATTTTCTAGATGAAATTATTTGTACTAAATACTTTACAGCATGAAAGGCCAAGTAAAAAGAAATTATTTTCACTTTGTGAAGGCATTCTTTCAAACAGAATTTTCTCAGCCCATGAACAACCCTGCCTGTATAGGCTTAAGAGAAAGGGAGGGAGTTGTCTCCTCTTGTCTCCTCTTGTTGCTGTCTAATTACTCAATAAATAAGAAATGTTAATTAAGTACCAATACTGATATACCTCCTGTTGTTGCTTCATTAAGACTGGCCTTTAATAAACACCTTGTCTGCAATGCTAGCTAAAACTCTAATAGATTCTTACATTACATTACTGGCTTGCATATAATGTTCTGTCTTCTGTTTGTTCATTTTTTCCGAGGCTGGTTAGATTTCTTTTGGCAAAGTAATGCAAACAATGATACTAGCATTTATTTTCTCATAGCCAACAGGACAGTACAAGGAATACTCATTCATATGGATTTTTGGTTTTTTGTTCCTCTCTCTGAATACGTCTGTTTTGTCTCAGAAAAGATGTTTCAGTTTGTATCATTTGTATACCTAATTCTAACTGCTAATTATTTATTTTGTATGGAATGATAAATCCAGTCTGATTTCTGTATAACTGGCTGGATGAAGTCAAATTCACAGCTATGAGTTGCACCTCAAATACATATTGCATCATGGGTATATTGATAGAAATGAATGACTATTCAAGACTTCGGTGCACAATTTTTTTCATCTTGCAGAGATTTATCTGGTAGATTGAAATGTCCAGATTAGATTTTACTATATCTTGAGTTATCTGTCCCTCAATAGTTTAACATTTCAGATATTGTCTTGGAGATGATCGCCACATTGTAAAATCATAGAATCACAGAATGGTTTGGAAAGGACCTAAAAAATCAACTAGTTCCAACCCCCCCTGTCATGGGCAGGGATAGCTTCCACTAGACCAGGTTGCTCAAAGCCCCACCCAACCTGGCCTTGAACACTTTCAGGGAGAGGGAATCTATGCCTTTACTAACTAGGCAACATGAAGGTACCACACAGGTTACTATAGACAATTGAAAAAGTAGCTATTTGATCAGACAACTGGAATTGCAAGAAGGCTGAAACAGATAAGATAGGTTCTTTCTTGTTTTCTGGAAGATTTAAGGGAAGTTAGAAAACCTGCAAACATAAAAAAGGCTCAGAAGGAGCAAATAAGGTGTTAAAGAAGGACAGGCTGAGGGGGTTGGGGTTGTTCAGCCTGAAGAAGAGAAGGCTCCAGGCAGACCTCATAGCAGCCTTCCAGTACCTGAAGGGGGCCTGCAGGAAAGCTGGGGAGGGACTTGTTACAAGAGCTTGTAGTGAGAGGACAAGGGGTAATGGTTTTAAACTGAAAGAAGAGAGATTTAGGTTAGAGATCAGGAAGAAATTCTTTAGTGTGAGGGTAGTGAGACACTGGAACAGGCTGCCCAGAGAAGTTGTGGAAGCTCCATCCCTGGAAGCGTTCAAGGCCAGGTTGGATGGGGCTCTGAGGAGCCTGATCTAGTGGGAGGTGTCCCTGCTCATGCAGGGGGGTTGGAACTCAATGATCTTTAGGCTCCCTTCCAACTCTAACTGTTCTATGATTCTATGATTCTATTATTTCAGCTTTATTACTATCAAAATATTACATCCAATAGGAGATAGTGACTATAGGGTATACTTTCCCAACAAATATTTTAGTAATTTGAACAAATTGTTCCCCATGATATTTTAAATCTTCCCCCAGCTATTTTTAAATGCAGTCCCGCAGAGAAGAGCAATTAATATTCTAAATGTAGTTGCTTCCTTTGAATAAGGTTTGATGTTCCATAGGTGGTCCTCTTGGCTGTTGGCTCTTTGAGATACAGCAGTTTCCTAGGATTATTCCTGAGAAGCATGAGGGACATCTTGGTATCGTAGCACATACGGAGTTTTAATGCGTTGTTTTTGATGGGAAGGTGCACACATTACAAGGTTTTTTTTCTTTGCTTCAGCTTTGTTGTTTTTTAACACATCAATTTGCCAAGTGACAGATAAGAAACAGTAATATTGGAGGGTTGGTTGTTTGTTTTATATAAATTGTGTAGAGCAGTGTCAAAATTATTTTTTCTTTCTTTTCTATGGTAATTTCAGCAAGTAATTGTTGTTTGTATTTTGCAATGACTTCAGATTAATAGCAAATATACACCATCAATTTGCATCAAAACCAGTGTTTGATAAATAATGATTATTTGGCAAAGTGCTTGCTGAAAATGCAAAGTCAATTAACTTGAGCATTGTTTTACAGTCAGCTGTAATTCATAAAGGATCAATCAGTGGGTTTTAATGGTATTTATGTCTTTTCAAGCAGCTATAACATAGAGCTAACATTAAGTACTTAAAGAATACTTTTAACTCCTGTCATTAATTTCATTTCTTTCAAATGGTAAATATCAGCAGTTTGATGACATCCATTAAGTGGAAGTACTGCCACCAAAACACTCTACTTATTTTTATTTGCTTACAAATGGATTAAGAGTAACATGCTGTTTTAATAGCACTGGGCCAGATCCTACTGACCCTTGAAGTAAATCTTTCTGTTCGCAGGGTTTGTCGTAGCCTGAGAATGAGACAGTACAAATTCATATCAAGATGATTGCCAAGGCATAAAAACTTTAAAAAATTACATATTTTATTTCAGAGTTATATTCAGGTCAAATCAAAGTGTTACTAATTCATAGCAACTTTACAGCAAACTTGCAGTGCCATTATCCCTCATAACTGTGTATGTATCACTATATTCTGCTTATTGAACAGGCTTTATGTTTTCCTTTACTGTGTTTATATCTTCAGTTTGCATGCTCTGCATGATGGGAAGAGAAAGGGAAAGTGGCAGCAGCACAAAGAAGGTAGGGAATACGCTTCTGGGTCATGAAATCAATCTCTTGCAGTCATTATACTATTCAACTACCTTAAAAACTTACTGAGTTTTCTCAAAAGCAGTTAGGTTCTTTTTGTCTCCATTATTTTCAGAGGAAGACTTCTAAAATCAGAAAGACAGGAAGGCCCAGAGCCCATCCCTAAATTAAATATAAATTTGTTCATGTTCGGCTTATGTCCATTTGTTCTTGTGCCAACGTTCTCCTTTAGCTCAAGTGGTTATTTTCTCTCCCTTGTGTTAATTTCCCTGTTGTGTCTAAGGACAGAAATCCTATTTCTCCCAATCCTTTACTTTTCTGGTCTAATGAAACAAGCTCTTTTGTTCAGCTTTCATGTGAAAAATAATCTTATGTGGGTCATCCTTTTTTGTACTTTTTCCTCTTCAAATTCATTGATGCATTTATGCACTTAACGGTGACAGACCATTTTTTTCATTGCCCTTTAGGTAGCAGAATGGGAAGAAAGTTCTTATATGCTCTCCCTTACTGCCTACCTCTAGTGTCTTCAGGTAGAAGCTGGTCTATAGTTTGCCTGCAAAAATTACTAACTGCATTTGAAATCTAGAATTATTTCAGCTGAAAACTTCACTAAACCATGTTAAAGAGCACAGAAAAACACCCACTGATTTTTGCTGTTTTAGAAAAATTATCTCATTAAGATACTGAACAATTAAGAGTATCAGAAGGCACAAGTAGAGACATTTATCTTCCATTTGATGCATATACAGGACTGCAATAAGCCCATTAGAGTTAGTGAGATTCATGGGTGTTTATAATGGGGAAAACAGGCCCCAGTGGGTAGCAAAGGGGAGCAGGAGTCTGAACTCAAGATTGGAAGCCTGCAGCTTGTGTTCTAATGAATGCTGAGTGAACATTTTGAAACAAATAATGTGTTCAAAAAATATTGTGCTTTTGCTTTTTTTGCACATTACCTTCCAGATAGTCCATAATACTACCAAAATTTTATTTTCTGTTTACTTCTGTTGGGAGAATCCATTTTTTGTATGAAGAATATATTGCCAAAACCATTTCTGAAATACACAGTGGTTTTCTGCTTTGCCAGATTTAAAGAACTTTTTCTAGACTGTTATTAGGGATCATAAACTTGGTAAATTAAAGGATACCCTGAGCGTTTCATGTGAAGTGGACAGAAGGAAGAAAAGGTGCTGGAGATGTAAGCGCATAAGGGAGATAAGAACAGTTGAAAATCTTGCTGCTTTAAGACAAAAAAGAGCTTTTGGCTCAGTACCATAGGGGGCCCTAGATTAAATTATACTTGTGTCCTTTCCACAGGCATTCTAAAGGATATTGATTCACTGGCTGTCCAGCATACTTTGGGCTTGTTCATGTACCATTTTCAGCCAGTAATGGTATGTGTGTATGAATGTGACACTACTTTTGTAAGTTCTCATCTGATTCTTTTTTGGATGATGTGATTGCCTGTAGAGATCCAAATACATTCCCATATACAGCACTACACTAACATTTTATATGTTTGCTGAGAGTGTAAGTTTTAAACCAGCTTTTGCATCTTTCTCATTTTCTGTAATCATTATTTGCGGGTGTGGTGTACTGCTGTTTGCAAAGAATTATACTAAACTCTTTTAATCTTTTGCATTTTGGAAGGTTGTTGCAATTGGAAGTTTGTTGATTTAAATGGTTTGCCCTGAAATTCAATCTTAATTTGTGTGTATTAAGTAAATTGATCTCTATTTTGCCTCTTTAGTCCCTATTATGGCAATTTCTTCTTATTTTGAAATCAACAAATATATATTGTTTGTCACTTTTTCTCTGTTACGTTGCCAGGGCAATGGCTGAATGGTTGCAGAATTGCTCTCCAAAGCTTACGAGGACAGTAAGCTTACCTCCCTAGGTATGTCAGGATGTTCCTTTACAGCATCTGCCAGTTGTACTTAGCAAGAAGCATGCTCTTCCTACATTCCATCTTCAGTCATTGCAAGTGTGCTTGTGACCACTTAGACCTCTTTGTAAAGGCTGTGGTAGACATCCTACAGCTCTCTCAGTCTCTCTTGCGGAAAGTGAACAGGTGTGCTTTCTCTGCAGCACATTTTTGCTACTCTGTTTCCAGCAGCTGATTTCAATGTTATACCTGTTAAGAAAAATATCTTGCTAATATTTTGCTCAATAACATATTTTCAGCTTGAACAGTATCTAGCAACAAATAAAAATTAAAAATAATTTACATTTGCCTCACATTGTGATTACAACCTGTTTTATCAGCATTTCCATATTTCTTTACACTTATAGCACCCTTTTAGGTCTTAATACCATTAGCTATCCCTTCCTGTCAGGGTAGGAAAGTGCACCTGTGACAATTATCTGCCATTTTACTTAAAATCTGAGATTTTAATTTTCTGATGCTGCTAAATATATGAAAAAAAGTTCCTCCCACCAGAATAAATTAACGAGTATATATGCAGCTACTCCTCAAGGACATGAAGTTAAAGTATGCGATGACTCTTTATAGCAAAGTATATGCAGTTTGGAACTATATCTCCTAAGTTATTTTTCATTCTAACAGGTTCCTGAGATGTTTTTGTAGATAAGATTTAAATGTCTCATGTTTTTAATACCTTGCTACAATAATGGATTTCATCCTATGAAAGCTGTTGAGTATTATATTAATGCTATCTAACATTATCTACAGAATCATAAATACCAATGATGCCTAATGTGTTTCTTCTGCAAGAGTGTGGGGAAACCAGGGACCTCTGGGTGGATTACAATTTGGCCTAATATTTTAAATTCAATTCAAGTAAAAAGGAAAATTTATTCCCTACTATGTTACAATTAGAAAGGGTATGCATTAATTAATAAGCATGAATGTACTTAAGGAACTTCTGAAATAATTGCACTTTAAGAAGGCACTTTAGGAAGCCTACATGAACACCACTTTAAACTGACACACGGTTTGAGCTCATAAAATAAAAATTATTCTAAAAAATATATGATATTTAGCTGTGCTGGTTTGGTTCTGGTATGGCTTCAGTAGCGGGGGAGGGGCCCTAGGAGTGTCTCCTGTAAGAAGGTACTAAAAGCTCCCCAGCTCAGGTAGACAAGGCCTGGTCGTTAGAATGACAACAGATGCGCCTCTGTGACTAACATATGAAATAACTGATATAAGACCCGAGGAGAGAGTAAGCAGCAGAGAAAGAGGAGGAGGGACCCCATGGGGAAACAGGGGAGGGCTGTAAGGAATCCTTCTCCCTGAGGAGGAAGGAGCAGCACGAACCACCAGACTGTGAATGACTCTAAACCCCATCCCCTGTCCCCTGTGCCACTGGGGGGGAAGGAGGTACAGAATCAGGAAAAAAGTAATTTGAGCCCGGGAAGAAGGGAGGGGTGGGGTAACGTATGTAAGCACTGCTCTTTGTGTTGTCTTTGTCCTGTGTGCATTTCATTAGTGGTAAATTTTTTTTTTTTTTTCCCATGTCTGTTTTGCCCGTGACCTCCATTAGTGAGTGAACCCTCCTTGCCCTTTGACTCAACCCACGAGCTCCTAGTTGGCCTTTGTCCTCCCCGAAGTGTGTGTGTCTGGGGAGGGGGTGGGATGAGTGAATGGCCACGTGGCTGGTTCTTTGTTGTCCTGTCGGGCCTAAACCATGATATTAGCTTGCACCTTAGTGTGCTGTCCTTGCTTATTTGGTGAGGAAATAAAGGCATTTGCACGGCAAATATAAAAATGCCGAAAACTGTATCAAATAGCTACTGATTACAACCTGACCTATGCAACTGCAATTCAAATGGTCTGTAAAGAAGGGTGTGTGTATCATCTAATTTTTTGTAAGTACAGATAGATTATATATATATATACACAAAATATACAGATATATATATTATACAGATAGTATAGATAGATTGTATCTATAATATTAAAGATTATCTATAATATTAAAGATTTCCAACTATTAGAAAAAAAGTAATGTAGCCTCTATTTTTAAAAAGGTAAAAAGGAAGACCTGGGGAACTACAGGCCAGTCAGTCTCACCTCTGTGCCTGGCAAGATTATGGAGCAGATCCTCCAGGAAACTCTGCTGAGGTACATGGAAAACAAGGAGGTGACTGGTGACAGCCAACATGGCTTCACTAAGGGCAAATCATGCCCGACCAGTTTGGTGGCCTTCTCTGACAAGGCTACAGAGATGGTGGATAGTGGCAGAGCAGCTGACATAATCTATCTAGATTTGTGCAAAGCATTTGACACTGTTCCACATGACATCCTTGTCTCTGAACTGGTAAGACATGGATTTGACAGATGGGCCACTCAATGGAAAAGTAATTGGCTGGATGGCCCCACCCAGTGAGTTGTGATCAATGGTTCAGTGTCCAAGTGGAAGCAAGTGACAAGTGGTCTTCCTCAGGGGTCAGTATTGGGACCAGTGCTGTTTAACATCTTTGTTGGAAACATGGACAGTGGGATTGAGTGTATCCTCACCAAATTTGCTGATGAAACCAAGTGTGTGGAGTAGTTGACACCCTAGTGGGAAGGGATGCCATCGAGAGGGACCTTGAAAGGCTGGAGAGGTGGGCCAATGCCAACCTCATGAAGTCCAACAAGGCCAAGTGCAAGGTCCTGCACCTGGGTTGGCACAATCCCAGTCACAAATACAGGCTGGGGGGAGAATGGATAGAGAGCAGCCCTGAGGAGAAGGACCTGGGGGTGGTAGTAGATGAGAAGCTCGACATGAGCCACCAGTGTGCGCTCACAGCCCAGAAAGCCAATCGTGTTCTGGGCTGCATCAAGAGAGGCATAGCCAGCAGGTTGAGTGAGGTGATTCTGCCCCTCTACTCTGCTCTGGTGAGGCTGTACCTGGAGTACTGCATACAGCTCCGGAGCCTTCATCACAGGAGAGACATGGACTTATTGGAAAGGATCCAGAAGAGGGCCACAAGGATGATCAAAGGGCTGGAGCACCTCGCATATGAAGACAGGCTGAGAGAGTTAGGGCTATTCAGCCTGGAAAAGAGGAGACTCCAGGGAGACCTTATAGCAACCTTCCAGTACCTAAGGAAGCCTGCAGGAAAGATGAAGAAAATTTTCTCTGGAGAGTGCAGTGATAGGAATAAAGTTAATGGTTTTAAACTGAAAGAAGACAGATTTAGGTCCCTTCCAACCTTAACCAGTCTATGATTCTAAGATCTAACTTTTTATCATTTTGTCTTTTACTATAGAGAATAAAAAATATCTTGAGAGACTGTGACATTCCGAATATATAGTGTCTGTCTTGAACAACCCAAGAAATAAACAGTGTATTTTGACAATCAGGATGCCTGGTGTTTGTCTTAAGACAAACAAGAGTTAAACAGGATTTGTTGCTGGACTATGTCTCAGGATCCCACCAAGCTGTTTTACTCCCCCCTGCGTGCCTGCAAACTGGGGGTTTTTGGTGTGGGACAAAGGAGCTCTACAGCTGGTGCTGGGAGCAGGATACCCAGCGATAACTAGGCCTTGAGACTTCATGGAAATCACTGACTTGGCCAGAAAAAGAAAGGGTAAGCTGACCTCCACCTGATAAACCATCCTGAGGTGTCAAGTTGTCTCATCCCATTCAAGGACCCTGTTGCTGGCCCAATCAATGGCTTATCAATGGCTAAATTAGCCTGACAAAGACCATCTGTAAGGTATAGCCTGGCACCATACCCCCCCTCTCTCTCCCTCCCATCTTAGAGGACCACGGAGAAGACAGAGGAATTTCCTCCCCTGTACTGGGAGAAAAAGGGGGGTGGGCAGTGGGCAAGAACTGTATAAAAATTTGGGACACTATGGGTGCAGGGAAGCTCTTCCTCACTGCAGCACTTCCCCACCGAAGTGCTTCCCCACCGAAGCGCTTCCTCACTGACAATGTTGCTGGACCGTGGTGGTAACTATTATTTTGCTAATCTCCATAATTCTGCTTTCTCTTTTATTTTCTGTTTCTGTTTTCCTCCCTGTTCTATCCACTCTAGGGACTTTGCTGTGTAACTCCAATAAAGTTCATTGTGCATGTGACATCTGACCTCGTTTGTGTCTCAATTTCACCATTTGGGATCACCTTTAAACCTTTTCACAGGTCCTGCTGGACAAACGGGTGCAGCTGCTGTGTGGCTTATACCAGGAGAGGGAAGGCAGAGTCCAGCTGCCCCCAGCCTTCCACTTCAGTGAGGAGTGTTAGAAAGCAAGGGGGTTCTGCCCCATCTCTCATAAGACTGCACACCAGCGCCAGTGTCTGTTTGTGCACATTTGTTTTGTTCTGTCGAGATCATAAAAAATTGCCACGTATCTGAATATCGGATCGTGACAGAACAGGGAGTGTGTAACACAGTGGAGAAAGAAACTTGGCCTTTCAGTGGTACTGATAACAACTGAAGTGAAAGTGAGTTTGATTGTAACACTCTGAATTTGATTAAACTACATCACAATCCCCCACAGACATTGACACCATTTAGCTATTAATCAGCCTCTGCTCAGAGGAGGTCTAGAGTTGGATCACTGGCTTGCTGATAGCTACTTGGTGAAATCTCTCTAGTGTTTGTCTGAGCTTTGGTTTAGCTCAGTGAATTTAATCCCTCAAAAATATTTTTGCGGCATTTAAATTGAGGCATGACTACTGTTAGAGAGATGTTCCAGCAGCACAAGCCAGAGCACTGCTTCTGGTTCTGTACAGGCTGATCTTATTACCTACTGTATTTAGTCAATCACCAGTAAGCAGAAAGCTGTCCTTCCAATTATCTTTGAAAGGTTTTTACAATTGGTTCTAAAGTTATATAGTAAATAAATAATGCTTGAACCTGGATGAAGTGAGATATTATGCATTCCTTATTCACCATCACATTCTTCAAAAAAGATTCATTTTCATGTCTGAGCGGATGTCTAATTAGTTGGGTGCTAACAATGTTTGGCCTCTGAAGATTAAGATGGCATTTCAGAAACCTCTCTGCTCAGCAAAATCTATGTTGTGTCAGAGAGCTTTACATTTAGAAAAGGAACTTAAGTTAATACTCTAATTAAAAGAAATTACGAATACTCTAGGTTACAGGAAGTCCCCAGGGTGCTTTAGTCACGGTGGAATTCTTACTGTATGAAGAAGTTCATAAGGAAATTTCTCCAAATTAGAGATATCAATTTGGGAATTATACTCAAGAAACGTACTCTGAAATAAATCGCATGCATCTCTAAGAATATGGAAGTGTCTTTGCAGTCCTTTGCTCAACAAAATACACAAGACACACTGGAAGTCAGTTCAAAAAGGGAAAGGATCTAATTCTTTTTTGCTTTTATTCTGGTAAATAGTTATGTAATTTTGCATTTTACAAAACTGAAGCATATCCTATGCTCCATCTAAATCTTCTCTGGTAGTACAAATGAATTTAGGTTAATCTCTCAAATATTGATATACCAATCCATGAGATATGATGGACATAACGAAAGCGTGTAAAATTAAACAGTGGCTTTTTCCCAACACACCATTGATGATTGACTAGCTCTGCAGGTTTTCTCCTCACTAAACTACAAGGGACTCATTCAGGGGGTAAACCATGAAAGCCAAATCATGAGTCAGTGTCGTGGTTTAATCCCAGCTGGCAACTAAGCACCAGACAGCCGCTTGCTTATTCCCCCCTGGTGGGATGGGGGAAAGAATTGGAAGAATATAAGTGAGAAAACTTCTCGGTTGAGAAAAAGATAGATTAATAGGTATAGCAAAAGCCATGCATGCAAGCAAAGGAAAGCAATTAATTTGTTCACTACTTCCAATGGGCAGACAGGTGTTCAGCCATCTCCAGGACAGCAAGGGTCCATCACACATAATAGTAACTTCGGAAGACAAACGCCATCACTCCAAACATCCCCTCCTTCTTTCTTCTTCCCCCAGCTTTACATGGTATGAGATATGCCTTTGGTTAGTTGGGGTAAGCTGTCCCATCTGTGTCCCCTCCTAACTCCTTGTACATCCCTAACCTACTCACTGGTGGGGTGGTGTAAGAAGCAGAAAAACCTTGATTCTGTAAGCACTGCTCAGCAGTAGAAAAACCATCCTTGTGTTATCAACACTGTTTCCAGCACAAATCCAAAACACAGCCTCTTATCAGCTACTATGAAGAAAATTAACTCTATCCTAGACAAAACTATCACAGACTATCATGAGAAAGTGCCAGGCAGAAATCTTGTGGCAGACACAGAGCATCAGGAGAGAGCATGAGGACTGAAGGTTTCATGGCAGATATGCCTGACCATCTCTTAGTTTACTACATTCCTGACCTCTTTAGTCTTGTAATATATTCTCCCCAGGGGTCCCACAAGAGGTAAAAAAGTGCCAAGAGCTTTTAGGCTTAATTATGAGACTGAGCTGGCCCAGCTAGGTGATGGATAGTAGTCTCTGACCAAGAACAGAGAAGACAACCTGTTGCAGAAGCAACTTGAAGTGCCACAGCTGAATGTTCAGGAGCTTGTTTGGTAGAGCAGTATCAGCTAGCTTCCAAAGGCATTCAGGTGCCTAATGTCTTACTGACACTCTCCTTTTGCTAACATTTTTTTTTCCTGTTCCTGTGCTTTGCCTTCATTGAGAGGTTCAATAACTGTCTCTAACATTGACATTATTTCAGCAGTGAACAGCGAAACACCTTCTGCTTGAGATAAGTAATAAGAAAATGCAAACTTGTGAATATGAGTTTTAAATCCCTAAAAAAGGACCCTATTTTAACCTTTAAGCCAGTGATGTAAAGTGCAAGAAGACATGAACGCAAACTGGGGCAAAGAAATGAAAGCAAATAATCTCTAACATAGAAATGTTCCATTGTAAATTAATATTAGCTTATCTTCACATTATATTGTAAGAAAAAGAAAAGAAATTAAGGGAAAGGGAGATATGAAAAGATGTTACTAGAGTGCTTTGGCCAGAGGCTTGCATTACTGATTGCATTTTAATTTTGAGATTATTGTGCATTCAGAATATTAAAATTTGTATTACATTTTCAATTAAAAACTCATACGGAATGCATATTGTAGTAATAACATGCTCTCCAAAGACATTGGTGTATGCATATTCTGAGGAAATGGGAACGTTTTAAATTTATAGACTGAGAGGTTTGCTTAGAGAATTAGCTATACGAGCATCTTCTGCAAACATCCTGGGACAGTGCAGACTCTCATTATATTTTCTGTACTAAATTCCATTTCTTAAATAATCTCTGTCTCTTGGGCATTTATTCATTACCATTTAAGAAGAAAAGTTATGTGCTCAACATCAAATAAACATCTAGTCTCTTTGGAGAAGGAGTGAACACTGAGAAAGTGGTAAACGCTGATCTAGAAAAAGATGAAGTTTGGGCAGAACTTGGGTGAAATTCTACCTCTGCTGAAATCTCAGCAAATTTCTCATGAATTCTAAAGGAATACTGAGTCTTGTAACTAAGAAACTGAAGTATCTCAGTTGTGCTCAATTTTCTTCTCAGATGTTTTTGACAACTTGATTGCCAAATGATCTGATAATTATTGGGATAATGTTTGACATGACCAATGTATTTTTTTAAATAATAGGAGGGTCTAGTTGCTGAATCTTGTTTAGCTCCACAGCAGTTTAACATCTTCCAATTGCATTCTTATGTCACTTCCTTTATGAATCTCACCAGTTTGATCACATTATATCCAGCACAATTAGACAGAGGTATTATTTACTCTAAATATGGAAACATTCATTGCATGTTTTCAAACACCATCCTTTTCCATAATCAGACAAACCCAAAGCTTTCTTAAATGTTATGGGAAAATGGGAAAACCTAGAATAACCAGTAGCTGGGTCATGTCACTACATTTGTAGGGGCAATCAAAGCTTGCGTCCATGTTCTGCTGTTCTCTTAAATCTGACGTAACTTAAAATAGTAGATCACTGTGCTGGGTAAGGCTGCATTTCTCTGAAAACATCTGTTTTAGACATACGTAACTGTTCATTTGATCAGATTATAAAGTTTCTTCTAGGCTCAGTGCTAAGTCCTTCCTCTAGTTCTCTGGGAGTACTTGTGCCACATCTTCATAGCTTTGTAAGTCCATCAGTCTGTGACTGATGTAAGTTTGTGTTAGCATGTGAATGGTGATGGCTCTAGATGCATAAAAAGAGACGTCTTGCATCAATTGCTTAGTTACATTGCCCGGTAGAGCTTATAGTATCATGATTCGAGCCAGCAGCACTCTCCAAGGCAGTCTCTGTGAAAGGTGTAACAAGCTTCCGAGACCTCCTAAACCAAAGGCTCAAATCCCACAGTGAGAGTGTGCTAGATTTATAGCTAAAAAGTTCAACCCAACAGATACCTTCGTATTTCTCCCTATGGGCAGAGCGTGGTAGGGCAGTGCATGTGAAGGGATGCAGACAGACATGCTCCAAGAGGAAACAGCGAGATGAACTGCTGTCCATGAACTAAAACTCGTGAAGTTTGCTAGCCAAACCAGGAGAAACCAAAAGTATTTATACTGTAAAAGGAAGTGGTTCATTTAATCAGTTCACTTAATAGTCACCAGTGAACATGACCCTTATTCGAAGTGGACTAAAGTTTCACTGGCATGTGGGAGTTCAACTTCTCTTAAGGGTAGGAGCAGTAGCCTGAGGAGCAGTGGAGAGAAGATAAGTTAGAGGCTGAAATAGCTTATTTTGCATATTTGTAAAAATAGCAGCCATTCTTCTTGTGACTAAGGTTTGAATAGAGGCTCTTCAGAGGGAAAACCATCATGTTTCACAAAAAACATTTCCATCCTTTACCATTATGCCTGCTACTCTCGTTAGCTCTGCAATCTGAATCACCGAAATAAACCATTGAATTTCTGCCAGGCTGGTGACTCCACTTGCCACTGCCACAACCTCCAGCTTGGGAAGTGCTGCCCTACACCTTGAACTAAGAGCCTGGCTCCATAGCTGGAACTTGTAAAATACTTCCAATCTCTGTAAATGCTTTTGAACAGTACATTGTTTTATCTGGCAATTATTCTGAATTCAATGTTATGTATTTCAGCTTTTGACAAGATATAAGCAGAACTCAGTATGCTATGACAAATAAACTACAAAGAATAGAAAAGTTTAACAAAAAGCAGTCACAACCATGCCTGATGCCTCTGACTGGCAGCACTTATCCCCAGTTACAACATATATCATACAAATGTGTTTACATACATTTACTTACACCTAATAATTCACTACACCTGAGATGAGTATGACAATTGAAAATAGCACAGATTACAGTAACACATGTAAATGTGTAAGAAGATGCAAGAAAACATAAAATATTAAAATATAACTGACAGTTCATACTTTGGCAAAGAGGAAAATAAATACCTAAGGAGAAATTATTCTGGTGTGTCAAGGTGGCATATGGACTTCACACAACTCTATAAGAGTTATAACTGAAGACCTTTATTGTTAAAAATGGTGGCAATTTATACCCCTCTGACTCCAGATGTTCCACCCCAGTACAAACCCAGTTGGTTACACACATACACAATTCATATATGATTGGCTACATGTCTTGTCATTTGCTGTCCATGTCACCATGACCCAGGGCTTTTCGCTTCCCAGCCGGTGTCTCTCAGTTCTTGCATTCTTTTCTCACTACTTCATGAGATAACAGCCGTGGGATACCTACTTGTAGGACACCTGCTGTTTACTGGTCCTGTGGGGTACCAGCCTGTGAGACACCAGGGTGCCTGACAATTTGGTCAGCAGCACCTGCAACACTGCTATTTTAATTCAGGCATATTAATTTTCCATAAATCCCATATTAATTTTCCACAAATCCCATGCTAATTTTCCATAAATCCCCACACTGGTGCACAGCTTACATCATACCAGTAGAGATTAATTTAACAGTATTGTGGTTACATTCAGAGATAATAAATCATGGAGTCTGTTTTATTTTCTGTTTTCACAGATCACTTGTTTGAATGGGACAATGATCAGCTGTAGTTGCATAATTGTAGCAGGGCACTCCATCTCTCAATATGCCTGCCTCAGTTTCCCTCTATGTTTGTCTCTCAGTTTTGCAGGCCCAGGCCTGGAAGTGGAAAGATTCCCATGAGAAAGGGAAAGGTCTAGCAAGCTCTGAGCTGGTAACAACCTTGAAAGGGACAAACAGAGGGCAAGCTGACATACATAACAGCAGCTGCCCTCCAGTATTGAAGAACACGAAGCTCAGCCTAAGCACAACTAGGCCTGGAACAGAGGTAAAGTAAGAACAAACAGATAAACAAAAGTGTTTGCTTGGTGGGAACAGGGCCTTCATGTTTTTTTCTACTGTTTTCCTTTTATTCTTCAATGAGAGATGTTGGAGGTATGGCTACATAGTTAAATGACAGCAGTCAATCCACTTAATTCCATAAAAGCCTGGTCCAATCTTTGATCAGGGGACTACCCGTACACTTTCCCAGGAGGTTCCTGGACCTTCTCCTCTGGCCGGGATGCCTGCCAGACAGACTAAGTCTCAATAATTAAGATCCACCCAGGGACACCCAGCTGTGGCAGGGCAAGGGTGAGAGATACTAACTCCTTTATTTTCTTTATTAGCAAACTTAACATTAAGTAATGTACATCATTAAGTTTTAAGATTGTAGAATCCTTTAAAATTGATAATTAATGTTCTAAGCCTAGTGTGAAACTTGATAATAAGTAAGTTGCTAGCATTTTAATGGTTAACCTTTATTGTTTGATCTGACTACAAGTAGTAAATTTTATTGTTAAGATACCTTTTGCATTCAAACTGTGCCTTCTCCTTTAAGGAGTTAAGACCCCAGTGTTATATGCAATAAATCTTGATCTGTGTATATACATCTCATCTGCCATCCTGTCCTGTTGGGGACAATAATCCCTGAGACTTTTCCACATTTTAAAACCAACCTCTTTCATATCACTCCTTGTATGTGTGGTGCGGTTTGACATTCTGGAGGGAAGGTATGACATCCAGAGGGACCTTGACAGGCTTGAGAGTTGGGCCCACGCCAACCTCATGAAGTTCAACAAGGCCAAGTGCAAGGTCCCGCATCTGTGTCAGGGCAATCCTAAGCACTGATATAGGCTGGGCAGTGACTGGCTTGGGAGCAGCCCTGAGGAAAAGGACTTGGGGGTGCTGGTGGTTGAGAAGCTCAACATGAGCCGTCAGTGTGCACTTGCAGCCCAGAAAGCCAACCATATCCTGGGCTACATCAAGAGAAGTGTGACCAGCAGGTCCAGGGAGGGGATTCTCCCTCTCTGTTCCACTCTTGTGAGATCCTACCTGGAGTACTGCGTCCAGTTCTGGAGCCCCAGTCCAGTTCTGGCTCGAGGCAATCCCAAACACAAATACAGGTTGGGCAGAGAACGAATGAACAAAAGCCCTGAGGACAAGGACTTGGGGATGCTGGTTGATGAGAAGCTCAACATGAGCCATCAATGTGTGCTTGCAGCCCAGAAAGCCAACTGTGTCCTAGGCTGCATCAAAAGAAGCATGGACAGCAGGTTGAGGGAGGTGATTCTCCTTCTGTGCTCTACTCTCGTGAGAACCCACCTGGAGTACTGTCTCCAGCTCTGGGGCCCTCAACACAGGAAGGACATGGAGCTGTTGGAGCAAGACCAGAGGAAGGCTATGAAGATGACCAGAGGGCTGGAGCACCTCTCCTCTGAAGGCAGGCTGAGAGAGTTGGGGTTGTTCAGCCTGGGGAAGAGAAGGCTCTGGGGAGACCATTGAATGATTCTGTGATTCTAAATAATCAAAAAGGAAACTGGGATACATCTGGCCTCAATCAGTATTGCCGTTTGATTGATTAAACATGAGATTGAGGGAGTTTTGTTTATATTTAAAAGCTACTGCTGCAGAAACTTGTGGATATTACTGCTGACGAGCTAATATAACTGTTCAAGTCCTGCAAACAAACAGCTGGACTGTGAAATCCCTTTGGCCACCAAACAATGGTGGGTGGAAAGGGGATGCAGAGACAGAGGAGGGGAAAGGCAAACAGGGCTTAGAGGAAAAGCAGGGAAAAGTTAGTTTTTGTTTAGTTTCCTAGCACCTTTTTTTTTTTTTCTCCCTTTCTTTCTCATGTTTATTTCTGGGGTTAATAAGTGCAGCTGTGAGAAAGAGCTTGAATTAAGAAGAATTTACTTTAATTAAAATGTTAAATGACTACTCGTGTCTTCATTCTCCCTTTCTTAGGCAGAAGAATAGAGTATACAATTAACACCCAGACCAGGTTGCATTGAGAGTTAAAAAATTTCTGGCTGGGGCCAGACTCTTTATTTAAAAAAACAGGGCCTGTTGTCCTGACAGGTTAGCTGTCAAAGATCCAGGTTGCTTCATTAAAAACAACAGAATATTGGTAACACCAGATTCTTTGTTTCTACTTAACCTGCCACTCTATCAGCTGACTCCTCTCTTCTGCTGTCACTGCAATTAGTCCTACTTCTCTTCTGCATAAAATAACCACGAGACATGTTAAATGCTTTTTGAAGACATATTAATGAGTCCTCCCTTTGCTAGTCTCCTGCTTTGCTTTTATACTTTCAGTGATACTGCTGCCTCAGTTCCCTAGTCTGAACCTACTAATTTAACAAAAAAAACCCACACCACCCCTCAAAAAAAAAAACCCCAAAACCAACAAGAACAAACCAAACATTATAAGAAAGTTTAATATCCCTTCTAATTTCAAAATAAAAAAAACCAAACAACTCTGGACTGTAAATAGTTAGCCTATGTTCTACATTTTCTTCCTTCAGGGCTCCTAACTTCATCAGTTAAATGTCTCTTCCACAAAGCACACATAAATAAGCACTGGCTTCAGTGATTTCTTGAGACTGTGACTGGAGTTTATTAAGGTAGTGGTACTTGAGATAATAGCAACGAGCGACAGGTATTCTGTAGTTTTCATTTGTCCTGATACATGTCCTGGGTATGTCAAACCTTGACATACAGATACAATATTGCCTAAGGAAATAAATTTTTTAGTATAACAATGATAATTGAAAACTAAAAAAATACCTTCTCCTGTTCCATTTTCTAACAATAATTAGTAAACTAACCTGACAGGTTTGGGTTTTGTGCTTTTGCTTCCTTTTTTTTTCTTTTTCTTTTTTTTAAACAACAGATGAAAGTAGCTTTCAACTGTGAATCTGTGATATGAAAAATTGATTCTGATGCAACCATCTGCTGGATTTTTCTTATTTATAACATAAAAGTCTTTGCTTTTCTTAATACTTACATTTCAACCTTTTAAATCTACTTACCCTGGAACAACGGAATTATACAAGCAATTAGGTGAATTCAGATATCATGAAAGTGAATGCAACTCAGTTGTGGTGAATGGATCTTACTTTGCATTTGATTGTAGTTTGTTTCAGTCTGTAAATAAGCTAATTCTGCTTATGTTTTTTCTTTCTAAAAGCAACTATTTTGAGTCAGATTTTCAGGCAAGCTCAAATCTCACGTCTGTGGCCAGATGAAGTTCTTTAGAGAGTAGGCCAAAGCATTATGTGGAAATCTGACACTTCACTGTTAAACAGTAGCTGTATTAATCTTTGCAGCATAATGTACACTAACAGACTATGTTGGTTTTTTTTAAACATAACTGTTAGTTTTCATCATCTTTACTAGGTCTGTAATTCTCAGAGGCAGTTTCAACATGCCTATGGGGAGTGATGTATGTAAGGCTCCTGCAATATATTTTTATTTCTTGACATACTAAGTTCTCCAAAATTGTGTGAAAATGGAAAGGGGGTCTCAAAAATCAGGAGATGATATGGGTGTCTGTCCTTTGCTTCTGAAATAACACAGTATAGGACATGTATACAATATGCCATAAATTCTCCTCCAGCCTCAAGGCCACATGGTACTGTATAGCTCAGGTCTTATTTATTTATTTATTTCAAATAGACCCCAAATTTATTACAATCTATCAACAGCTGTTTTTGCAGCTGGACTGAAGGGTGTATTGGGTATCACAGAGGAGCCAGGGTGAGTCTGATTCTACCTTTGCTTCCTGTGTTTTATGGAAGATACAATTTCTTTGAAAATTTCTAGTGTCTTTTAGTCTTGGAGTACTACGCCAATAAATGAAGTGCAAGTATTTGCTTTTATTTGCATAATTAGGTTGTTGTCGTAAGATACAGGGAGTCTGCTTCATGACTGGCAGTGTGAGTGTGCGCTTTAGGACAGTTTTGGAGGGAGGAGGAAAACATGGGTAATATTAATTTTCTAAATAATCTCTAAATTATCCCAGCTTGCTTTGCTTACTAATTTATAATAGTTCTTTTTTATTGAGCTGATTTAGATGTATTTCTCCCCATAGCTGTTTGTTCCTATTTTTGTCTTCTTTACGCCTCAATCACCTGTTCTCAGAGTGAGTCATTTGTATTGCATTCTGATAGGCTGCTTGCTATAGCATGATTAAAGACGGCAATACTTTATATTACTTTGTAGTTTCCAAGTACTTTCACAGTATTAATTATATTATCCTAACTTTTTTAATCTCTGAAAAGGAGGAATTTATTTTCTCATATGAGTGGAGAACTGAGGCATGACTTATTTAAGTGACCTGCCCAAATCTGACATAAATCCTTACAGCAGACTAGGGATTTATAATAAGATTGTCTTTCACCTCACTGATCCCATTGACCAGTCCAGGCTCTGTTTGCTGTATTCCATGTTCCCATCAGACTAATTTTCTTATCCTTTCCTTGGTCCTTTTTAATTTATTTTTTCTGTGTTTCAGCATTACTTTTGAAAGATTTAAAGTATTATTTGTAGAAGAGATTGAAGATATCTCTTTAAATTTAAAATATCTCTGATAAAAAATGGGAGTGCTGGGCTTATAACTTTAATTTTGTGTTTTGTGTTTAAACAGAATTGAGATTAAAAGTATCAGAACTAGATAACTATATAGCTATATTTATTGTCTATGAATTTGTTTTAAGGTATTATGAGAAGTACCTGATTCAGCTAAATAGTTTTCTATTTTGTATTAGTTTTTTTTTCCATATTTTAGGAAGACATAAATTATCTTTTCTAAGTGGAATGTATATTTGATGAAGTTCTATCTCTTAGTGATAATTTTGTATTTCAGAAAAAATCTATTTCTATAGTAAATTCCTATGAGAAGAAATATAGTTATGAGATCCTTTTCCTATTCTTCATTTTGCTTTTTTAAACTTTGTTTAATAAAAACATGCAAGCTATTCTACTTTGTTCACTCATGTATATATATATATTTGGGTATAGTAGAGAAGTTATCATATTTGGTGTGCTTAAGGTGGAACTCTTAATTCCATTCAAAGTCACGATGTGTAGGAAGAGGATTAAACTATGGTTTGGTTGGTTTGTTTGCCTTTCCAGGCTCTTGTGTTCTGGTTTTGGTCTTTCTTTGTCTCTGCAATGTATTGTGAATTATTTTTAGCTTTTAAATTTTCAGTTACAGAAATTGTGAAGCATAACTTTCCAGACTTCCTGTTTTGGTAATACCTGGAACAGAGTATTTAGGATTTATTACAGTTGGGCAGTTCTCTCTGTGTGAACACAATGGACACTTTTGTCTTGGTCAGTTATTTCAAATAGGAACTGGAGAACATCTGGTCTTTGCTTTCCTCTTTGTCTTCCTGGCTGGCTTCTCACAAATGTTACTACGTTGCAGGAATAACTTGTGCATTCCTTATGACTTTTGAACTATGAAACCCCTCTGCTGTGCAATTGGTGGGATAATAGGCAGCTAGTCTAGGTGGTGAAAATGGGAAACTATGGCGGACTTCTGACACCCTTGTTTTCCCATTGCTTTTTTGGAAAGAAACAATGTCAAGTCTATTCAAAAAGCCACCAATATGAATTAATATTGTATAAAAGCTATCTAGTGAATGGTAGCCATGACAGAGAAAAAATGTCATTATTGTGAGGAAATTCTACTATGCACAAGAAAAGGAAGATGAAGGGACGGCACTCAAGAGCATAGATCTAATTCTTAATAATGTGCAATACCACAGTAAAAAAATGTTCATAAAATATCCCAGTTATTTCACTGTCCAAAGTAATTAAGCAAGCATATCACATGGTGAAGCCGAAAGACCAAAGCGGCGTGTCCTGTCTTATAGATAATTTTGGCTGTCATTTTTGCTAAGAAATATTTCATTTTTTCCTTCTGAAAAACTTCCCCAGGATCCTGTAATTTTAAGTTCTTCTATTAATCTTGCCAGAAGATAACAATTTTCTTGTTACTCCTGCTTAGGACTCTTGAAAATCCAGATCTTGAACCATCCTGAGAATCTTCTGTAGGACAAATACTTTTTTTTAATGTAAAGGATTTTCAGGAAAAATGTGCTGGGGAAGCAGGGCAGGGGGAGGAGTAGATTCTGCAAGAGTGACCCAGGGTCCTGTTATATGAAGCATTGTGTCTTAGGAGTAGAACACCTTAATATTATGTAGGCATTTTGAGAGATAAACCTTTGTTTAAATGACTGGGGAGGAAGAAGAAGGAAAACATACTAAATTAGTTTGCATTAAAATTAATTTGGATTAAAACAAGTGTTTCTCTTAAATGTTAACTTGGTGTGAGTGCTTTGGCAGAGGTGAGTTGCATTAACTGGAGATCTTAATGATGAAATATGATAGCATATTTCGTTCTTGGAGCCCTTTATTCTCCAAACTCTGTTCTTCTCCAACTTACTGATGAGGTAGTTCACACATTCTTCCTTATAATTTGTGGACCTCTTGGAAGATGCAAATACAACTTCTGGAGTTCAGATGGTCTGTATATGATGATTACAACTGTGTAGAACTCAAAACTTAGTGCAGCGATACATTTTTTGAGCCCATAAAGGAAATTATGAATGCGTAAAAAAATTATATTCATATTAAAATGTGTCTATATCCTATGCATTTTAGCAATTTAGAATAATATAATAGAATCAAAGAACAATTAGAGTTGGAAGGGACCTCAAAGATCAAGTTCCAACCCCCCTGCATGGGCAGGGACACCTCCCACTAGATCGGGCTCCTCAGAGCCCCATCCAACCTGGCCTTGAACACTTCCAGGGATGGAGCTTCCACAACTTCTCTGGGCAGCCTGTTCCAGTGTCTCACTACCCTCACACTAACGAATTTCCTCCTGATCTCTAACCTAAATCTCTCTTCTTTCAGTTTAAAACTGTTTCTCCTTGTCCTCTCACTACAAGCTCTTGTAACAAGTCCCTCCCCAGCTTTCCTGCAGGCCCCCTTCAGGTACTGGACGGCTGCTATGAGGTCCCCCTGGAGCCTTCTCTTCTTCAGGCTGAACAGCCCTAACTCCCTCAGCCTGTCCTTGTAAGAGAGGTACTCCAGCCCTTGGATCAATTTTGTGGCCCTCCTCTTGACACATTCCAACAGGTCCACATCTTTCTTGTGTTGGGGCCTCCAGAGCTGGACACAGTATTCCAGGTGAGGCCTCACCAGGGCAGAGTAGAGGGGCAGAATCACCTCTCGTGATCTGCTGGCCACACTTCTCTTGATACAGCCCAGGATTCAGTTGGCCTTCTGGGCTGCAATTGCACATTGGTGGCTCATGTCCAGCTTTTGGTCCACTAGTATTCCCAGGTCTTTTTCCACAGGGCTGATCTCAAGTGTGTCCTCCCCCAGCCTGTATTCATATCTCAGGTTACCTCAGCCCAGGTGCAGGACCCTGCATTTGGCCTTGTTGAACCTCATGAGGTTCACCTGGGTCCACTTCTCCAGTTTGTTCAGGTCCCTCTGGATGGTATCCCATCCCTCTGGCATATCCCATCCCTTTACAAGGGACGGTTCTTTTAAAATCCATTTTGAGGAAAAACATTTTTCACCTTTGATTTTCCTTAGCGTGGGTTCAGCTGAAACATCCTTCTGTTGGGGGAATAAGATGGAGTAGGACTGTGGTTGGATCTTCTTCAGGTCCAACCCCCTGACTTTGTTTTGTCACCTCTTGTTCTATGTTACCATTGGTTCAAGAATCTAATTCCTTACAGTGCTATGAAGCTTAAAAATCCTCATCTTAGGAACCATTGTTTTTAAGGTATTGCTTCTGTTTAGGTTTTGTTTGTTTTGGTTTAGGAGATTTTGTTTTCCAGCTCAAGCCATTTTCTAACTTGGAGTAGAGCTGGCAGTTTCAAGATTAGCATCCCATACATCTCCCTTAGCTGATTCAAAACAACTATTTTTTTTTTCTTAACTATAGAGTGAGCTTCTGGTTCATGTCACTGACTCAGCAACCAGAACATTGAACTCGGTAGTAGGAAATGAAATGTCTTTAGTAAAAAGGAGAATATCTGTTTAGAGAGCAATGATGAAGGTGCCCCAAATACTTGGTCTAGACTTTTTGCCTCAGTTTCAATCCCTGCTTCATCTTTGTTTAGGACTTCCTATCTAATCTTCATATATGTGAGTTGAAGGTACATTAGCCCAGCTATCATAGGGAAAAACTGCTCAGTTCACGTAATTAAAACAAATCAGAATCAAAGTGGTTTTATTGACTTAGTAATGACATGCAATTAGCTGACAAACAGTGAACTATACCTTCAGGATCAATAGGAGCAACAGAAGGAATAAACCACAATCCTGGCTGCTTACAAAGTGTTACTAAAACCCTCAAGTCCCAAAGAGTTCTCTCTCTCTCACATGGGTGCGCACTATACGCTATGTGGATGTGCACATACACAATTAGGGGCATCCCAAGCCCCTGAATAATGTGGATGACAAGCGCACAACCCCTTTCTGGGACTGTAATATTAGTGGGTAATCCAACTTTGTGTGTATTTCTGCTGTTCTCTCTTTTCAGCTACTGAAAAAGCACACCAAGAGTCTGCATATCCGCACATCACGTGTAGGTACAACCTATGTCACCCCTGATGTTGGTCCCACCACTGGAGAGCAGAAGCTGCTTATTGCATTCAGGGCCCAGGGGTGAGACTGCAAAGTCTGGCCAAGGCAGAGCTCCCTAGGGTCAGTGGGGTGTCTCTGTGTGTGTTTGTGTGACTTCTGGCAATGTCAAGCTGGGGCTTGGCTTCCACTCTGAGGTCTCTGCTCACTTACAAATTTATCTGCTTCTTTTAGACATCTTTTCAGATCAACTCCTTCACTGTTGCAAGAGTGTCATTGTAGCTCCTTGGTTACTTTTTAATCTGCCTGATGGTCTTCCTCTTCAGTATGAGCACCTTTGAGCAGACACTCTCCCAATTTTTGTGATTTCATTCACCCATATTATTGACACACATGTTCCTCCTGTCTTAGCAGCAGTAGTTATCCAGGCCATTTTGCCAAGGGTGAACTGTAATAAAACTCCCACATAAAGCCTGCTTGTCTTAAATTAATCTTTTCAGCAGTAAATTCATAATTGATTGGAGGTTACCTTGCTTTTAAAACTTGACTTTGTCTCCTGTGCATTCGGAACATGAAATGTTATTTCAAAATTTTTTTCTATGGGCTCCAATAAAAGCTCGTTTTCCACAAAATCGACCTGTCAGCCTCACCTCTGTGCCTGGCAAGATCATGGAACAGATGTTCTTAGAAGCTCTGATAAGACACATAAAGGACAGGTAGGTGATTCAAAACAGCCAGCATGGCTTTCCTAAGGGCAAGTCCTGTCTGACCAGCCTAGTGGCTTTACACAATGGAGCGATTACTTCAGTGGACAAAGGAAGAGTGGTGGATGTCATCTATCCGGATTACTGCAAGGCCTTTGACATGGTCCCCCACAACATCTTTCTCTCTAATTTGGAAAGATACAGATTTGATGGGTGGATTTTTCAGTGGATAAGGAATTGGCTGGATGGTCAGATCCAGAGGGTAGTGGTCAATGGCTCAGTGTCCAGATGGAGATAGGTTACAAGTGGTGTCCCTCAGGGGTCTGTACTGGGACAAGTGCTGTTTAATATCTACATCAACGATACAGACAGTGGGATCATGGGCACCCTCAGCAAGTCTGCAGATGACACCAAGCTGACTGGCGCGGTCGACATGCCAGAGGGACGATTTGTCATCAGAAGGACCTGGACAAGCTAGAGAAGTGGGTCCATGTTAACCTCATCAGGCTCAATAAGGCCAAGGGCTAGGTACTGCACCTGGGTTGGTGTAATCTTTGTGATCAATACAGGCTGGGGGATGATGTGATAGGGAGCAGCCCTGTGGAAAGGGATTTGGGGATACTGCTGGAGGAAAAGTTGGACATGAGCACACAATGTGCACTTGCAGGCAAGAGGGCAAATCATATCCTGGGCTGCATCAAAAGAAGTGTGGCCAGCAGATCAAGAGAGGCAATTCTCCCCCTTTCCTCTGCTCTCTTGAGACCTCACCTGGAGTACTCTGGAGCCCCCAAAACAAGAAGGATATGGAGCTGTTGGAGCAAGTCCAGATGAGGGCCACAAAAATTATTAGAGGGCTGGAGCACCTCTCCTGCAAAGCCAGACTGGGAGAGTTGGGGTTATTCAGCATAGAGAGAAGAAGACTTTCGGAGACCTTACAGCAGCCTTCCAGTACCAGTAGGAGGCCTACAAAAAAGCTGGGGAAGGACTTTTTACAAGGGTGTGTAGCAATAGGATGAGGGGCAGTGGTCTTAAACTAGAGCACCATAGATGTAGATTAGACATTAGGAAGAAGTTCTTTACTATGAGGGTGGTGAAACACTGGAATAGGCTGCCCAGAGAGGTCATGGAGGCCCCATTCCTGGAGACATTAAAGTTCAGCCTTGATGGGGCTCTGGGCAACCTGATCTAGTTGAAGAAGTCCCTGCTCACTGCAGGGGTGTTGGACTAGATGATCTTTAAAAGTCCCTTCCAACCCAACACATTCTATGATTCTTTGATTCTATTAAGATACTGTTCAACAATTGTATAATCTTTGATTTTATGCAGTACATCTCCAGCAGCCACTTGCCAGTTGATGTTATAATCAATCAATAATTACGATTTGAATTACAAAGCAATGAACACTTTGAATTTTAGGGCTCCAATTTAAAGAAACAAAAACAGGCAAACAAACAAACGAACAAAACCCACATGAGCTACTGGCACAACTGACACTTACATACCAAATTCTGTTAATAACTTATATAAATATTTTAATCTAGCATGGGCGCTTTTTGATCTTTAGAGCTATCAGAAACTGTAGGCAGTGGTTTTCAAGCTTTGATGGAAATATTAGGGCAACAAAAAATCAGTTTTGAAGAGAAAATTATTTCCTCTGTGATGAACTCAGGCTAAGGATTGAAAAAGTTTCAGCTGCCATTTTAGACTTATTCTGAACATTGTAGCAGCATGAATGTTAGCTTAAAAAGAGGAAGGCACCTGTTAGTTGCAAAATACTGAAAAAAGATTTACAAAAGTGTTTGGAGATATTTTTCCTAATGAGTCACTGTGCTCTATAGCATATATATTTTCTGATATTTACACTCCTTCACTCTAGTTTAAAAATGCTGTAACCTAGGATTCTGAGAAACCTTAGCAATTAAGAGCTTGCTTTTTTTTCAAAGGACTGTCAAAAGTATTTTGTTGACTGCTATTTTGTAGAGATTAGCATTTTTAATTAATTATTATCACTGTCTGAAATTATTTAATATTAATCCTTCTTTTCTTAATCCTTCTTTTCTTTTGTCTTCCATCTCCAATCCCTGATCTGTTTCTATGTCAGATGTTGTATGAGTCTGTTCATGTTTATCCAGTTCCTAATGGGCTTATTTTCTACTGTTTTTCTTTTTTGGATGATGAGTAAAAGCTTTTCCTAGGGTTGGGGTTTTTTGTGGTTGGTTTGTTTGTTTGTTTGTTTTATTTACAGCTGGGATTTTATGTGACACTGAAATCTGTAATAGCATCTGTGCATATCAACCCACCATATGGGTGGGAGGGAAATTGCTTAATTTGGTGTGTATGCATGAAGTACATGAAGACTATTGTTGGGCTACTAAACACTATAGAAAATAGTAGGTTGGGAAAGGGTTAAAAGAAACAAAAGGGACAATGTGATCTCAGTGGTATAATACTGACTTCATTAGACGTTTCTTCAGCATTTATCCAAAGCACTGACTCACCAAGCACATGTCTAGTCAGAAAATCATTAAAGTCTAAAGCTTGACCAATATGAATGAAATGACATTGACTGAAGGTACAGCTTAGGGCTCACAGGTTTACAAATGTTCCAGTGAGAGAGAGTATCAGCTTCAGTGATTCAGCTAAAGGCACCAGTAGTCCCAAAGTAGTTTCACTGATTATGTATGGACAGAAGTCTAAATCTTCTCTGACTTCTTTTTTTAAACTGTCTTTGACCATTACTGGTTTTCAAGTCCACTCATCTGTTATTGCAGTAGATCAGTTCTATATCTCATATTTGTCATATAAGGGACTTGACTGACGATTGTGACTGTTACATTGATTTGGTTTGGAGAGGCAGGTATGTATAGGGTTGGAAGAAATAACTCCGTAATAACAGTTATGGCTAAGTTAACTTGCTAAGGTGCTAGAGGTGTTGAAAGACTCTTTTGTTTATGTCTATAACATAGCTGATGAAGAGATAGATCACTGGAAAAGCTAATTACCTCTCATGGAGTGTAATTGACATAATTCGATGTTAAATTGTTACATCACTGCTGGTTTTTTGGCAAAAATACGGCAATAATCCAAATCTAAGTAGTCTGCCATTTCAAGTAAAGAAGAGGTTAGAGAGCACTTGTGAGTAACCTGACAGGTCAGGCCAGGGTAAAGTGCAGAGAAGATGTTCATTTCTGTCAATCATATTGTATCTCCAAATACTAGCCAAAAGTGGCTTCATGAGCAAGAGCAGAATATGGTTTTGTGAAAGGGGAATAGCTATAATTTTCTAGAAAATGTGGAATGTACCCTTGTCACTAAAATCCATGCCTATCATTTATTTTTTTTGTTTTCAACAGGACTTCTACCACTGTTATCTTTACAGAAGGGACCTGAAAAACCCAAGCCTGCTGACTTTTGATTGCACATTTAGGTGAGTTAATAGTTTTTAAGGTTTTTGAACCTACAGAAATAGATGTTCATATTTAGAAATCTGAGATGAATTATAAATACAAGTTTTCAGATTCTGATTGCATGGCATAGTACTAGCCACTTATAAAATATGTAAATGGTTCGTGGATAAGGGATGAAACCCTTCTATCTCATTCTTCCAAGCCAGCATCACATAACTGGACCAGAGTCAGATACATCCTTTCATTTCAAACTATTTTCTACACAGTGGAATATGTATTTTAAATTGTGTGAGCTACATAAAGAATTTAAAGTGAATGTTAGTCTTCCAGCAAAAACACTTAAATAAAAGGCTGTGCCTTTTTCTCTGGGTTGTGTACAAAAAAGGACTAGGTCCCATCTCTAGGGAATGTCAATCATAACATCTGCAGCAAACTGCTTATTTTCTGGGGTATGTAGGATTCTTCTTAATATGCCTGTTCCTTGAGATACTGCTTTGCATGTAACATCAGATGAAATGTTTTATCAAAGGTGTGTAATATATAGTACCATGTAGCACAGTGTGGAGATAAATTCCTAATTCCTTTTAGTGCTGTAAATAAACTCATAATTCAAGCTTAGTGCTAATGTAGTTATACTACTTGCTTTTCTGGAGTTCCTATGCTTAGTGGTGTCAATGGGAGCTTTTTATTTTGTTATTTGGGCATACCTTCATATTTCCAGGACTAAGTACCTGAGTGTTCACCTGAGTGTTCATGCACTGCAGTGTTGAAAGGCTTTTGGTCTGGTAAATTCTAAATTAATTAGTCTGTGGTGAGGTTTGGAAAGTAAGCTGTAAGTAGTACTGAATGGAAAATCCCCCCCTGAGTAAGTTTGTGGTGTGTAGGGAAAAAATAAAAACCTGACAAACTGACCAAAAATCTTGCAAGAGGAAAGTCTAGAGTATTTTAAATAGATAGATAGATAGATAGATAGATAGATAGATAGATAGATAGATAGATAGATAGATAAATTGGGGGGGGGGGAGGAGAAGAAAAAGAAATCTCACATAGTCAAAACAACAGTATTTATTGTACATATTATTTTATTTGGATGAACTCTAGTTATGATATTGTAATAGGTAATGTGACAGGGTAGTTGACTAGGCTGAAAACACAAAAGCTGCAGACAGTTTAAGATGTGTGTGCTAAAACTGATGGTGAGTTTTCCTGTGAATTGGCTTTCGTGTTTTCCTCTTGAATTCACGTGAAGTTTCTAAGCTTATTTGTATCTTTTGAATTGCAGAAAGACATTTTGAAGAAATCTTTGCTCATGTATATTCTCCCATAATAAGTTTTGTCACATAGTCTGAAATTTATTTATAATTTTTTAAACAAAGTGTCTTGATATTACTAAAGTAAGATTTTCATAAGAAAGGTTTAAAAACAGTAAATGTAGTGGCAAGTTCTCCTACTGGCAGTATGAAGCACTGGCATCTCTTGACCTGTGAAATGCTGCCCAACAGCATCTGACAGATAACCTGTAAGCTTCACTTCCTAGCAAATAAAACACAATAAAGTCATGTGTGTGTTCTTTCCCAACCTCTTGTGCACCCCCAGCCTATTTACTGAGGGTGCAGAGCGAGAAACAGAAAAGATCTTGATGCTGTTTCAATGGTACTAACTCGTTCAGTAATAACTAAAAGTGTTTTATCAGCATAGTTTTGGTTACAAATCTAAAACACAGCACCATATGAGCTGCTATGAAGAAAATTAACTCCATCTCAGCCAGACCAAGTGCAACTGTGATTCACAGCAAATAGTGACTGTAACCTTCATGTTGTGGTATGGTGATATTTGAATTGTTTAATTCATCTTAATCTTTTTCCAGACAATTTAGACACTTGACTAACACCTATATGAGTCCTGAAAGTAGATGAAAGTACTAAACTAACTCTGTTTCAAATCTTATGCATTTAGGATTTCTTATATGTCAACACACCTATATGTATATATACAGACACATGCTGTGTACAGGTCTTCATATTCATGGCAATGGATGCATCCTTTATGTACTCTTTTTTTCCCCCCTTATCTGATACAGTTGTAGGTTTTCTTACTTGAGGGCAAGTTCTGTTCAACTCCCAAAGTACTTTTATCTAAGACATGAATAGGGTAATCTTTCACTTGGAAGAGTAATTTCAGCTGATCTCTGGCAAAAGACATAAGGCAAGACACCAGGCAAAAACTGTCTCCAGTACAAAGGAGAGAGTGTTATCACAGACTTTTGCTAAGAATCCAAGTTTTCCTTGGATAACTGAGTTATTAAACTCAGTGAAATGGGGATAAATTAGAATTCTTGATTATCATGTTCAAATCTAAGCAGCTTGGTCCGGGCACTGCTGAGCCAGAAAAAAGCGTTGTGTACCATACAACTGTTATGGGTGTTACCTAGTCCTACTGTATTGTAGGACTCATCCAAGCATAGCCCTCTGAAACATAAGCTATCGTATAAGGCAAGTTGTTTGTTATGTGGTAACTACCAGTTTTTCCAAACTGGGTCTGAGGACTCTTCTATTCCTAAAGTGTATTCCCTTACCAAATGTTGTTAAAATTTTGGCCTTGTCTTACTGTGCCTTAGGGGGAGTGCAGCGTATGTTGTTGATACTATCCCCATCAGAGCATGACAGTTACTGTTGCCTGTTCTCTTGGCTTTGATTTCCGATTCCTTTGGCTCAGTGATTTCTGAATTAAACGTGTCCAGATGCTGTGTTTCATTTGTTGTGGGTGCATGTGTATGTGAACAAATAAGTGCCTGTGTTACTAGCCTCTGTGCATTGTAGGAGTAATGAAAACATTTAAAATAGCAAAACCAAGGCAAAACCCTCTAAATGACCCAGCATGATTTTAAAAGTCAAAATTGTGATAAAATGTTATTATTCTTGAATGCATAGATATATTCTAGATAATGAAAATGAATCCATACTTTTAGGCAATGTGTGCAGCAGTTCCCTACATTCACTGTAACTGCAAGTATTACCATATGTATATGTTAATTTTTATTTTTTTTTAATAATTGGTTTCTACATTTCCAGCATCTTATGTAGCTTTTCTTAAAGGTAGATATATGCTGAATCTATTTTTTTTCACCTTACACCAGAAATGAAAAGAAAAATTGAAAGAATGTCTATTTGAATAGTTCAGCACTTTTTTTTTTTTTTTTTTAAGAATGTTTCAAGTCCTTAGACACTGTTATTACTGTTAAATTTAGTCTCTTGGAAATGCTGCAGTCTGGTAAAATTGACACAAATATACTATTAACAAAGAATGTATTGACTCACTTACCAGAATATTATTAATAAAAATAAATCCTCATTGCATCTGAGAAGTATTTTGTGAAAGAGGGGGCACGTTGTTACAAAGACTTCAAAGCTAATTGGTATGATTGCAATGATTTCAAAAGGCTGTTTCACAAAATCATTAAGGCTAGAAATTAATCTTTGAGCTATATTAGCTCAGAGACTTACACTTTCTTCACACTTTGCAAGCACAACCAAACTGCCATTAAGTTCAAGGTGCCCTCCATGATGCTTCATCAGAAAAGTGAATTCATTTAAGAGTTTTGTTTCAGCACTATGTAGCTATAGACAGAATAGCGCCTATCAAGATTGGCAGATTAAGTGGCTTCACAATGGATGTGCATCCACAGAACTGAGTAGATCTGCAAGTCACAGCAGGGTTTAAGGTCACAGCTAACTTTGTTATTGCAGCACTGTGCTTATCTCTGACTTGAAACAGTTCCTCTTAAGTGTTATTAAAATGAATACACATGCCTCAATTGCGCTTTACTTAGGACAAATAACAGTCCTTTAAATTCCTCTTCTGTGTTAGGAATTCTCACACTTACCTGCCTCCTCAGACACATTTTAAGACTTCGTTCCAGGACCACTGTTTTACCTGTTTCTAACCACTTTTACTTTATCCCCTTCTGTACATATTTCTTTAGAGATGTACTGCAGTTGCTATAGCACCTCTTTGCATGGCAGCTGCTAGAGATAGGCAGCTGCAGTGACTGATCCTTTAGATAGTGGCTTTGCGCTACCGCCATTCTGGCAGCAAATTATCTAGACTTCCCCTGTTGGTTTTTCTTCATTGGTAAACTAAAAATGTCTTTGAAATAAAGATAAGTAAGTCTGTTAAATAAAATAATGGCAGAACCAGAAGTAGAACTAGAGAGAGGTATGACACAGTCAGAATATTGGGCTAGGAAAATAACACCTAAACAATGGTAGAAGAGGAGGGTGGTTTAATGATTCTTGTAAATAGACACAATTGCTAAGATTGTCTATTTTAATTTGATTTAGATGTGTCCAAAAATCCTTTTTAGTCCTTAACCACTAGCTTTATTTTTTTCCTTACTGTTACTGTAGGAATAATATTCTGTACTTTCTTCCCCTGTGGGAACTTTTTCCCATCTGAAAGGAGCCATCTGATGGTCTGGGGAAGGCTTAGGAATCGAGGGAGTTCTGTTACCCAACCTCTCTTTATGTCAATAGCTTACAATATTAATGCAAAAAAGTATTTATTTTCCCTGTGCTTTCAGTCCTCTGTGACTAAGTCAAAGAAGTTTTCTAGGACTTTAAGAAAAGTATGTATTTTTCCATATGCAAGCCTGCAGAACTACAGCTACCACTGGTTTTGTTCTTCCATGCTGTTTTTGCAAATATTGGCAATTTTTTAATGCTATTAATTTTATTTTTTGTTTTTATTTCTTCATATCTAGAATTTCCTTTGGGATATCTATCCACAAGTCAACAGGTTTCATAGTAAGACTTGGGAGGGCAGGAGTATGCTTAACAGGAAATTCTAGATAGCAGTGAGGGTGACTTGGTATTTTACTGGCTAAAGGGCGCAAAAGCTGAAAACAGGGCTCATCTAACTTGGTCTGTTTGCCATTCCTTAGAAGACTTTTTTACAGAACTGACTTTTCCAGAGCAAGTTCAATAAATGGGAAGACTCAAGGCCAAGTAGCCTGACTTTAAAAAAAACAAACCAGAATAAAACAAAGCAACATAAATCTCCTATCCTACCAAATCCTGTCCCAAATTTATCTGTACAAAACCAACAGCAAACAAACATTATGAATTATTGACATGTGGTCCTGGGTAGTTTTAATTTATTGCACAGAGTAGACACCTGCCTCATCCCACTCGGTGGGTTTTGGGGGAGGTGAATCTTTTTTATACCCCAAAAGTGCTCGAGTTCCATCTCAGGCGTGGTGAAAAAAGAAGCCACGGCAAATGGCCTAGAGAAACCACAACAAATGCTTCATTGAGAGCTCACTACTTACATTCTAATGGTGGGCAATCGTTAAGTTGTTGACTCACAATGACTACTCCTGTAACCAGTGAATGGATTGAACTAGGGAAAATGGCTAGGAGTAGAAGAAAAGAAGAAAGAAAGGAAAGGTGGAAAGATAGATGAGAAGATAGGACAGATATATCACCACCCTTGGCTCCAGCAAGGTCATTTCCAGTGTGTTGTCCTGCTCTGCCAGCCTCCAACCTCGAGTTCTGGTCCATGGGTGGTGGGTTGACAACCACATGACATGCTTTCACTCCCTTTATAATGTTCTGTCCCCCAGGGGCAACCCTCGGGGATGGCAACATAGAGTTGAGCCTCTGCACTTGCCCAGTTCTGGAAAGTTCTGTGTTCTGCAGCTGCAATCAGACATTCCAGCGAGTTCTGGAATGGGGGACGGGGTGGGGGCAGTCTTCTTCCAAGCTGAGCCCTCATGGTCAGCACATGTGTAGAGCAGCTGCTGGAAATTTACCAGGGGAGGCAAGCCGGAGAGGAGCAGGGCAAGGGGGATAGCCTGCCATCCCACCTGCACTATTTGTGCTTGCCTAACACAGGACTCCGTCCTGAGTTGTTTGAGACACAACAAGGTCTTGCTGGTCACCAAACAGTTTCTGACAATGCTACTGACAAGATCTTGCATAAGCACATAATTTTGCCTCTGTATTTTTCTTATAATATCTCACATAATATGTGCAAAATGCAATCAATCAATATAGACTGATTATAATAAAAATTACAGATGGAGATTAATACAGATGACATTGAATATATAGATTTAATGCAGATTGAGATACAGGTTAATTTTACATAGTAGCTGAACATGGTGATCATAGGACTGGCTCAGGCGTGCATGAATACTAAACTAGTTGTCTGACAGACAGGGATATGAAAAAGGCAGACTGATAAAGAAGCTCAAAATAACCTCACTGAGGACCTTTTTTCGTTACACAGTCAGTTATAAGAAGGTTTATCTTTGAAAGGAAAAAAAAAAGCTTGTGTTTTCGAAGTCTTTTTAGTGCAATGTAAAGCTTTTGTACATTTAGCTAGTCTGCTATAAGGTGAATTGGCTCATTTGTTGTTTGGATATAGGTCACCAAGCCAGTAGAGTTCTCTTTATAGGCCTAACATGGAATTGGATTGCTGAGGGATGGGCCATACTCTATTCTGCAAGGTTCAAAAGTGGGCTATGTGACCTCAATATCTGTCAGTAGATTTGTGGGATCAGAAACGTAGAATTCAAATATATCCCTGCATTAAGCCTGATACTTGGAGTTTTTTTGGCTCTTCCATTTTCTAAAATACAACAGAGGAGAATTTCAGCAAGAACACCTTTTTTCCTTCTTTTAAAATTGTGCACAGGTATCTCATTCTTGACCACTGTGCCTGCTGGCTGTAAGTTTTTCTTTAACACAGGTGGCAACAAACATATTTTATCCAGTTGCTGTTAAGATACCAATCCTTATAGTAGAAAATAATGCATACAAACTCCCCTGAGAAGATAAAATCAAAATGTAGGACTAGCATGCATATCTGATGATAAATTTGCTAAAGTCATAAAAAATGCATGCTGGCAAAGAAACTACACCACTTATTAAAAACATTAACAAGGGATAAAGTAACTAAAATTTAGTAAACTAATAAAAAGTATATAGAAACAGATGTATAAAATAATTATATATTATTATTATATATATGTGCTTTATTATTAATTTCTCAGTAATTATCTTTTTTAGTGAAATGCCTGTCATAATAAACTCTTATCTGGGGTTCTGACATGAACTTTTTGACAAAAAACAACTTTTTAAACTTGCTTGGTACTTTCCACTTCTCTGCAATTGCAGTTGTGATTATTTATCCAGGTAGTGCCCTTTTTTTTTTCCTTTTCAGCACTGAATGCTGATTAAAAAGAGAAAAAAAGAATCAAGTTCTAAGAAATTAACTTATAATTCTTTTTGCTTTTATTGGGGCGATATTAAAATCTCTCTTCTGAAAATTTGTATGGTACAAATACACTACCTTGATATTTATTTCATGGAATTCTAGATCTAGAACATGTGGAGCAATGTTCTAACATACAACTAAGGTTATTCTGGATAAAACATAGACTAATTTTATATATCTTTAAAGTCTAGTCTGGAAGTTGAATTATTCTGGGAGCAAATACTCTTCTTCTGTTCCCTTAGCTTTAGGTGCTTAATTCCTAGAAATTAAATTTTGGTAGTTTCTGTAAGTCTATCATTGCTGTAAACCTACAGTTTTCCAAACGTTTTATAAATAGAAGCACTGGCTGTGTGGATTTAAAAGGCACTCATGCTATTGAGATGAATGTTAAATTTTTGATGTCTTTTAATCTGATTCCATAGATCTTTATTTGGACTCCTACATGAGTAAGGACTGTTGTAGTAGACTTAATATATACACAGAATTACAGTGTGTTATTAATGATAACTTTGTTTCTCACTGGCTCTAATTACAGTCATTATACTGTAGTGGCATAGTCTGAATTACATAGCCCAAGAAGGTTAGTGAAAATGTTCCAAAATCTGTGGGAATGCCTCTGTTTTTATATGTCCATTTTGATCTACCATAAGGTTCATTGTTTAGAAAGCACTTAATATCCTTCAAACTTCATTTTGTCTCTTCATATATAAGCACTGCAATGGAATCTTAAATTACACAGTTGCATGCTATTTTAATGGAACCTCTGCCTCATTCTTGCTGTGGTCTAGAAACCCGAGCAATCAGTGAAAAGACTCCCTTTGTCAACTGGAAGCAGAATGAGCTTATGTGATGTTTACTAGCATTTGAGAGTATGCTTGGTAAACACCAATACTTTTGCTATACATGTATCTTCATCTAAAAATAAGACTCTTTTCCACATTCTTCAATATTTTATGATTGGTGTAAAGATCACAGAGTAGATTACTGACTTTAGAATTCACCTACTTTAGCTCCAAATGTGAGTTTGGAACGTAAAGTTCACTTACATATATTATACCGTGAGTAAAGCTAGTTGTTGTGGTTTTTTTTTTCTGATGGTAATCTGCTTCTGAACCAAATATTAATTATATTTTCTTTTCTGTATACAGTCTCAAATTCATACAGTGTTCAAATTTCTGTGTATTTCAGCATGAAATGGTGCAAATTGAAGACAACTCTTTTCTTTTGGGAGGAGAATATAATACTTTGTTTGGGTAAGGATGGTAAGAAGGAAAGATTCCAATTTCAGAGCATGAAGATTTGTGTTTAGTTGGGTTTGAGAGCCTGATAATTAGCTACTGTGTAGAATTTCACAAGGACAGGACAGTCCTAATATTCTCCATAGCAATAAGGTGCTGTATTGTGACCCAGGCCGTAGCCAAACATAAGTATATTGGATGGGTATTTCCAGGTATCCATCCGCTCTTGTTTCAATGTTTGCCATTTCAGACAGCACATGACATACATGAAAAAGCTTGCTATAATGGACAAAAATACTTCAAATTATGTGTCTGGAATATATGAGTAGGAGAGTGCCTGGCAATTAAACTACTTCTGACTGAGGCTGTGGTTTCAGTGGGTAACAATTATAGATGAATTCTTACTCTTTGGGGTATATTCATAAACAATACATTGATTGAAAAAAAATTGAGTCAGTTTATAACAGATTTCTTGTTATTAAAACCTTTTTCTAACTGCTACTGAATTCTATTATTGAACAATAGGTTATCAATAAAGTGTTTTTCTGTCCTCATTTTATAGAGAAGTACGAATACCTATAACATTGTTATTTTTTGTAATGGAGCAATGAGGAGAATTAATGGAAGCACAGGGGCTCACCTGTCATACCAGTATGCCTTGAAATGCATTAGGGTTTTTTTTCTTGAAAGACAGGTTTTCATAATCTTATTCTCCTAGGTTATCTCCACCTAGCTGTGGAATTATATATATACAGTCATCTCAGGAAGTCTAATGTTAATCTCACTTTTTCTTCTGGGATGTGAAATTTAGGTCAAAAATAATGATAGAGTGATCTACTGACATTTCAATTGGAATTCACCTCAACAATATTTTTTGTCTAGAAGGTGTTAGAAGAGTATCATGATGGCTGATAGGTTTACTTGTATAAAAAAAAAAGAAGAGAGAATCCCAGATCCCTATCATTAAAATTTTTCCCAATGAAGAACTGTCTTTTACACTAAAAATCCTAACACAACCTGGAATTACTGAGAGAGAAGTGCTAGAACATAAGGAGGAAAGCTAAGTCACTAGTAACCAAGACAATAACATTATTAATTTTTTAAAAATTGAAGTTAACATTTTTGTATTTACTTTCAGCATTGTATGCACTCAACATATGGAAGGTTTGTGTTGTAAACTTGGGAAAACCATCAGAAGACAGTATTCAGGCCATACACTTCTTTGTTTACATGAACTCATTTTTTTTGCCAATACAGTATAAAATGCCTAGTAGTTTGTTCTTTGGGGTTTTGCCCCCATTCTGTCAAAACCAGGGAAACAACACTTGGAATTTTCTGAGTGCTCAGAAACTTTTCAATTAAGTCTGAAGCCTAAGCAAATAGAATGCCTGTGACAAGAACCAAAATATTTGGCTTTCCTGCCTTGAACAATCTTCACAACAGTAGCTGATTTGGCCCTAGTGAGGTCAGTTTCATTTGAGATTTATCTGGTAATCATTTTGCAGAAGAAACATTTAACACGGTATCTCAGCAGCAGTAAGTCAAATTCACTGAGCTGCCAAACAGAGAATAAATTCCAGTAGTTTTCTTTATGATAGAAAGACAAAACTGTTTCTGAAGTTACGTGATTTAATTGCTGTTGAAGCTTTTTAGGCCTTAACTAGTCTTACTTTCAGCATAACAACTGTTTTCACTCTAAGTTAAATTATTTTAGAAATGCCATTAGAAGACCATGAGAAGGAAAAGTATATTTTATTTGTAGCTATATATATGTGTACTATGTGGACAGTACAGATTTCTTTAATGTATAGACTTGTTACTTAACAACTGTATCATAACTTGTGGACAACAGTATTTGGGGAGCTATTTCATTTTATTTGCTTATTAGCTGGATGAGCTTACAGTCTTGTCAAAAGTCAGTAAATTTAGAGAATTTTTAACAATTTTCACAGATGTGATCACTAGTCTTTCAAAATTTTTATACAATGTATTGAAACTTAATTGTGTATTTTGTCTTTTCAAATTCTTTCATGTATCCTACAAAATTTATTTTATTTAGAGATATTATAGGGCTTAGCAATATTCTCATGTTGGATTAAAGGCTGCTACTGAAAGCATCATCACATCTTTAATAGCAAAATGAACTTTACAGCCTGTCTATTGTAGTTTGGTATAAGTGACATAAATAAACACCAGCTTCTTACAGTTTTTCAAAGAAAATCATAGACCAGAAACTAGTAAAGTCTTAATCACTTCATTTATTTTGAAGAAATTTTAAAACAGAGGTGCTGTGTCAACAACTTCTAAAATCTTAAAAGTATGGTAATGTTTAGTCCTTCTTTTACTTTATTCCAGTAGCATGAAACAGAGCTAAATGTAGTTAAATAATTTTACTGGGTTTGCCTAAAACTGCTTAAGATAAATACAGTCCACCCCCAAACACAAAGTAGCCAATGTGCTCTCAATAAGAAACTGAGTATAATTAAAAAAAAAAAATCTTTAGGAAAAAAAAAAAAAAGTATTTGACTACCTCTACCGCCTAGACCATCAGATGCATTTTAGGAAAGAATCGTGTGCACAAATGAAAGAGGGACCATAGCAGGCAACCAAGTTTGTGTTGATATAGCCATAGTGGAGTAGAATTTTGTTTTGTAGAATAGTTAGCTGATTCTAACTAAATTTATTTTCCATTACAAGTGTACATCTGAACTCTAATCTGTATTTTGACCATGAAGGTAAATTTCTAGGCCTGGAACTGGATCTTAAACTCTGCTGTGCTTCCACATGCTACGTACAGAAATTCTCTTTGTTCTTTCTGTAATAAAACTTAGAAAATTCATACACTTCTGCTGCACCTTTTGAATCCAAACATCATTGCAACTGTCCAGCTATAGCTGACTTTCACCTTTTATTTTTCTTTTTTTTAAAAAAAACAAAACCACCACCACCAACAACAAAAGAATAATGTTATCCAAGTAGATGTTGAAAGCATCAAGGGTAGCTTACTCAGTGCTGGATATGTAACAAGCTGAATATACAGATGTCACACTTGACGTATACTGCTAACAATTAATTCAGAGCTATGTGCAACTGCGGTTGATCTAAGCTACGGTTATTTAAAAATGGCAAGATTCTGGTAGGCAAGGTAACAGAAGCACTTTGCTTCCTTAACAGGCCAGCTGCTCACAAACAAGTGCTCCTTAGGGAAAACAATTCATTTCATATAATCATCACTGGCTCAGGGGTGGAAATAAAAGAAGAGAACAAAAAGGTGATGAAAGTTAGAATTTGGAGGGATTGACAGGAGGTTGGGTGGCTTTGCTAACAGCCACAGAGCATTGATGGCACTTGTACATCAGTCTTTTGTTTTATTCACAGTGTTATTAATTTTTAAAGAACAGGTAATATATATAATTGATAGCAGTGAAATGTGCTGTCATATTTACTGTGAATATGTTTCCTGTTGCTTTTTAGATTTAACCTTGATCTGCATGTTCACCACATATGGGTATAAATTTGGAAGTCACAAAGTTGTTGTCTAAGGCAGCTGAAAATGGCCCAAGAGTTTATGAAGCGCCTTTGCTCATAAGAAATGCTGTTTGTATACTCTAGAAGAAAAAAAATCAGGGGAGGTGTAGAAACAGAAGGATAAAGAAGGAAACTTGACATAAAAGAGCAAAACTGTCCAAGCAAAGGCTATTGAAGAGTCTGACAGGATAATAAAATAGATGAAACCCTTGAGAGTTCCCTCCACATGATTTGGAATGCTGGAACACGTAGAGACAGTATTTTGAATTTCCTTTGGTTTTATTCCACTAAACACAACTTAGATGTTTCTGGAATCTTTTGTTTGCGTAACTTTGTATTTTCACCTTGCTTTGAATATCTTCATACCAAATGTAAAGCAGGCCATATTTCTCAGCAAGAAATCTCTGTAGTTCATTCAGCTGGGCTTTTAATTTATTAATCTACTTTAGATGTGACGATTAATGTCTCTCTCTTATGGACATTTTCAATAGAGCAAGCAAACATCATCAGTACCATTAAGGAAACCACAATGACTCAATCTGAATGAATGCTGTCATACTGCAGAAAGAGGTACTATAATTGTGTAGCTTGTATTCTTCTTGGTGATATATTATTTAGATATTGCTCCTAACTTGTATCAAATAAGCTACTGGTGTAATGATACTACAGCCATCAGCTTATGCTGCAACTCTTGAACACCTTCTGTCATAAAACTTTGACCAGCAGTCAGTAGGTATACAGTAGGGCTGAAATCTGAGACCTAGAGTGTTAAAAGAGCTAAGAGGAAGAGAGATTTCTGCTTCATTGTATGTCATGAAGTCATCTAGAACTGGGAGCCATTATCCTGCATTGAGACAAGATACACATAATTGCTTCATGCACACCATCTTGCCTTTTTTTGAGCGGCAAAGTCTCTCAGTTCATTTTTTGTTTCCTCTTCATAGATAGCTTCTAGTCTACGCAAGAATAAAGGCAGGCTAATCCAGTACTCCTGAAAGGCTGATGACACTTGAAATGAAATGTGGAAACCGCAGAACTTGCGGTCCTAGAACAGCTCCAGATTATTCTCTAAGAGTGAGTTGACATCAGGTGAAATTCACTAGGATTATGAGTAACTGCTTAGTCATCTATTTAATTTACCTTCACTCATTTCAATTGCATACATCTTTTTCTCTTTTACTATTTTCTCCTCTCAAAATGCTAATGATGAATTGGAAAATTTATTGTATTATTTCTTATAGAATCATAGGGACCTTTAAGATCATCTAGTTCCAACCCCCCTGCCTCCCACTGGATCAGGTTGCTCAGAGCCTCATCCAGCCTGGCCTTAAAAACTTCCAGAGATGGGGCTTCCACTACCTTTCTGGGCAACCGGTTCCAGTGTCTCACCACCCTCATGGTGAAGAACTTCTTCCTAACGTCTAATCTAAATCTGCCCTCCTCTAGTTTGTATCCATTCCCCCTAGTCCTATCACTACCCAACATCTTAAAAAGTCCTTCACCAGCTTTCTTGTAAACCCTCCTCAGATACTGAAAGGCCACAATAAGGTCTCCTCAGAGTCTTCTCTTCTCCAGACTGAATAACGCCAACTCTCTCAGCATGTCTTCATAGGAGAGGTGCTCCAGCCCTTTGATCATCCTTGTGGCCCTTCTCTGGACGTGTTGCAGCATGTCTATATCTTTCTTGTAATAGGGGCTCCAGAACTGGACGCAGTACTCCAGGTAGGATCTCACAAGAGTGGAACAGAGAGGGAGAATCCCCTCCCTGGACCTGCTGGCCACACTTCTCTTGATGTAGCCCAGGATATGGTTGGCTTTCTGGGCTGCAAGTGCACACTGACGGCTCATGTTGAGCTTCTCAACCACCAGCACCCCCAAGTCCTTTTCCTCAGGGCTGCTCCCAAGCCAGTCACTGCCCAGCCTATATCAGTGCTTGGGATTGCCCTGACACAGATGCGGGACCTTGCACTTGGCCTTGTTGAACTTCATGAGGTTGGCGTGGGCCCAACTCTCAAGCCTGTCAAGGTCCCTCTGGATGTCATCCCTTCCCTCCAGCATGTCCACCACACCACACAGCTTGGTGTTGTCAGTAAACTTGCTGAGGGTGCACTCAATGCCACTGTGCATATTGTTGACGAACGTGTTAAACAATACCGGTCCCAGTACTGATACTTGAGGGACTCCACTAGTCACTGGCCTCCACTTGGACATGGACCCATTGACAGCCACTCTTTGGATGCAGCCATCACGCCAGTTCTTTATCCACCAAGAGGTCCATCCGTTGAATCCATATTTTACCATCTTGGAGACCAGGATGTTGTGTGGGACAGTGTAAAAGGCTTTGCTCAGGTCCAGGTAAATGATGTCAGTTGCTCTTCCCTTGTCTATTGATGTTGTGACCTTTTCATAGAAGGCCGCCAGGTTTGTCAGGCACAATTTGCCCTTGGTGAAGCTGTGTTGATTGTACCCAATCACCTCTTCGTTATTCTTCTGCCTCAGCAGTGCCTCCAGGAGGATCTGCTCCATGATCTTACCAGGCATGGAGGTGAGACTGACTGGCCTATAGTTCCCTGGATCATCCTTCTTTCCCTTTTTTAAAATGGGGATTATGTTTCCCATTTTCCAGTCAGTGGGGACTTCCCCAGACTGCCATGACTTCTGGAATATAATAGAGAGCAGTTTAGCAACCTCATCCGCCAGTTCCCTCAGTACCCATAGGTGTATCCCATCAGGTCCCATAGACTTGTACACTTTCAGGTTCTTCAGATGGTCATGAACCTGACCTTCACTTACAATGGGCAGTTCTTTCTTCCAGCCCCTGCCATTATCTTCTGTGACTTCAGGAGTGTGGGTAGAGTCCTTGCCAGTGAAGACTGGGATGAAGAAGTCATTGAGAACTTTGGCCTTCTCTATATCACTTGTTACCAGTTCTCCTGTTTCCTTTCTGAGGGGGCCCACACCTTCCCTAGTCTTCCTTTTGCCATTAATATACCTATACAAATTTTTGCTATTCCCCTTGATCTCCCTGGGTAGATTTAATTCTAACTGAGCTTTAGTTTTTCTAACGAGCTCTCTTGCTGCTCAGGCAGCTTCCTTATATGCCCCCCATTCTAGCTGTCCTTTCTTCCACTCCTTATAAATTTTCTTTTTGTGTGACAGTGTGTCCAGGAGCTCCTTGCTCACCCTGGCATTGCTCACTCCTAGCATTCTTTCCTGCCTTCCTTTTTGTCAGTATACTGTGCTCCTGGACACGGAGAAGGTGATCCTTGCATACTGACCAGCTGTCCTGGGCCGCCCTTCCCTCTAGGGCTTTGTCCCATGGTATTTTGGCCAGCAGATCCCTGAAGCAATCAAAGTCTGCATGCCTAAAGTCCAGGGTCGTAAGCCTGGAATACATCCTCCTAGATGCCCTGAGGATCTTAAATTCTAGTGCTTCATGGTCACTGCAGCCAAGGTTGTCCCTGAGCCTCACATTAGTCACCAGCCCTTCCCTGTTGGTGAGAACAAGGTCCAGCATAGCACCTTTTCTTGTTGGTTCCTCTACCATTTGGAGGAGGAAGTTGTCATCTATGCATTCCAGGAACATCAGGAATGCAGGTCCCGTCTGCATATTGGTCCTTCTGCTCCCCCCAAGGAGTCACCCACAACAAGGACCCCTCTATTTTTCTTTTTGGCCTGAGTTGTGATGGTTGGCATAGGGTGACTTGGCTGGCCTTGGTGACACTTCTGGCCTACATGACATGTCCTCACCACTATCAGGCATTTCCTCCTGCAGGGCCCCAGAGCTGTTCTGCAGGGGCACTGAAGGCAGTGTAGTTTTTAAGGGAATATGCCTGCCCTGTTTGCATCGTCGGGCAGGGACCTGTTCCCATTGTCCCTGCTCCTGTAAATGAATATCTGTGCAACAAGTAAGAAAAAAGGCTTCCATTTACTCGTATTCAAAGAGATAAACTGAACTGGTTATTGATGGGAACAACGACCAATTGCAAACAAATCAAATGTTTGAGAATGGACATTTAAAGGAACTAACACCAGAGAAGAATAATGGAGACATTGCTAGGACAGGTGACTTCCAGGTATGCACTGAATGTTCAGCTCCTGTTTTACTGAGGATAAGGTGGGGAGCTAAAGGAAGAAAGATCCTAATCTACTTGATTGCCAACAGTGTAGGTAGAGGTGGGAGATGGCTGTAACTTGACCTCTAAAGAGTAAGCTAGAAAGTATCTAAAGATCACAAACACAGTAGAAAATAGCACTGCAGTCAGAATTGTTGACCCACTATGCAATGTCAATATCTTACTTTATACTTCAGGATATATTTCCATCTGAATACCTGAAATAGATTTTCCTTTCCCCAACTGGCTAACTCTTTTATAGGTGATGGCATAATAGGATGTGGGGAAAAAACCTACATTTTAAACTTGTGTCTGTACAGATGAGACTCCAGGTATCTGGGAGCTTTATTTTCTAAAGCAGGTCTCTGCACTTCAGCTGTTTAGGAGCAGTAGAGGTCAAAATTAAAATTTATGTAAATACCTTCCATTGCCTTTGGTGTTCTTCACTGTTCCTCAAGAGTCTGATGCAAAGAACAAAACAAAACAAACCGGAAAAACAAAACAACAAACAAACAAAAAAACACACACCCCCCCCAAATTAAAAAATAATAAACCAAAATAACTCCAAAACAAATATTGTCCACAATATTTCCCGAAAAATTTCTAGTAACTGCTTTATTCTGACTGCAGCTGTGGAGGCAGCAAGGAATTTTCTAATGATAAGAAAATTCCTGGAACTTTAATGAAATGCCTGCTGAATAAGGGTGGTGTTTTAATAACATTTTACATTTGGTTTACTTACTGATAAACTGAAAATAGGGGTGGGGAAAAAACCTAATTAGAATAAAATACTGCGTTTTTTTTTCAAATTGTGATAAAATGTGTTTATTTTGGAAAAAAATAAAAAAAAGTAGATATAAACTAAAATTTCTACTTTGCAACAAAATAAAAATAAATAACACTTACATTTGGAAGCAATGTTGTATGTATGCTTTCTTTATTTTGGCATAAGAGTGACCATCCAGAGTAGGAAAACTCTACATCCTATTTCTTTTTAAGGTTATTTCAACATCCAACTTGCAATCTTCAGTTTCACTGTATACTGTCATAATTCAGCTGACATTATACTCTGAAATTGTTTTTTGCTTAGCTGGTCTTGAAGCTTTTCCATTTTGTATAAATAAATACTTTTATTTAGCTTTCTCTCTCAGTCAATGAGATCACTACATTGCTGATATAATTATGACCTCTAAGTTTTGCCTCAAACCTCATTAAAAAAAACAGTCATACTCCCAAGGCATGAAGGGACCTCACCCACTTGCTGGGTGGTTGCCCAGCAATGCTGACTTGTTATCTGTATTCGGCTGTCATTCAGGAGGTTATGTTTTGGGGAATGTGAACCCTTGCAGCCTCATGAATCAGATAGAGAAGTGGTTGAGGTGGATAGACTTATTCACACAGGCTTCTGCATTCAGCTGAGTTGCAACATCCTATCTAAAATTTTGGTTTCTGGGATAAATATATTGGTTGGTTTGCAGCAAAGAACTGTGACCTTCTGTAATACACACAACCATTATTTTTTTCTGATTAAATGCTGTGTTTGGTATTTGAATTATTTCTTATGTCTTAGGAACAAGACCTCACAGTTAAAGGGATTTATGCTCTATTTGGTAGTCTGCTCTTGCTGTTACATTAAATAGCTAAAGCTAGGAATCTACTTCTTGCCTAAGTACTGAAAAGGTAACCTATTTACAGGACTGTAGAGTGCATATGTCTCCCACTAAAGTCAATAGGGAACTCTTAGTGTTCAACACATGAAATTGTGTACATCTGTTGATTCTTGAATGGTATCTTTAGACACATATCATCTCACAAACATAGCCTGAGATAGCTTAGTATTGCTATGATTGCAAAATAAAACAGTAAAAATGAAGTACCTTGTTTTCAGTTACCTTTATTGATATTGATTAAAGCATGTATTTTTTCAGAGGCTCAGTGAGTTCTAACAGTTACTTTGCTGATTGCTCTGCAGGCAGGTATTCCCCTGTATTCAGCCATCTAATTAGGACATAGATAGGAGTGTCTGGCTTTTACAATAAGCTAGATCGTTCGTTTTGCAGCTGAATGAGTACACGTATACATTGCATAATATTTAGAAATTGTCTCTGGTTTGTTTTTTTTCTTCTCTTAGACCAATCTCTTACTTTGAATGGCAGCTTGCCATTCAGATAGTCTTTACAATTAAGTTAACATTTCCTTTTGACAAACTTTTTTTGCATATTTAGGGTATAAAGAGTAAAGATATTGAAAACTTTTTTTGTTCTGAAAGTTGTTTCAGTGTTCTCTCAGTAAAATAAAGAGCCATTTCAGAGAATGCTGAAACAAATTTGACCATTAAGTATTTTGCAATAAATTTTACCTAGGGATAAGAATTTGCTGTAGGCTGATGAGACCTTAAAGAGCCAAGTTAGAAAGGTAGCTACCTGGTAACAAATAAGTTTTTAAAAAATGCAGTTTATCACCTTCTTCTATGTTTCTGTTTGACCTTATTCTAGATGCTGAGTTGAGTATCAGTTACAGAAACATTTTTCAGGAATATCTGTGATGACTAACATGATATTAGAAGCAGAGAAATAAATCTCCACAGGTTGAACTAAACTAACACCTATAGTAAGCCTAAAGTATTATATTAATATGTGGGGCTTGATATGAATGGTATAAATGTCACACCGTGGATTATAAAAGAGTGGTTATTTTTACTAAATGTGAACATTCAAATTAGTATTGTACACCTTGCTGTGCATAATTTGGAATGGATACTAGTGAAGATAAATTTCAGAAATTATCGTTTCAGAGTATATCTAAAGAGAAAGAAGGGCAGTGGGCTAAAATCTATGCACAACACTCTGTTTAGGTTTCCTTAGGCTTTTATAGAGTCCTTAAGTGATTTCTTTGAAACTGTCTGCCAAAACCTAGCCACTAGGGTGCAGATATGCAGCACAAACTGCATAGGGGATACATGTAAACATGTCTCACCACTTCAACACTGATTTTTTTCTTTAAATGCTACTAACATTTTGTCAGTATTTCAAACTCTGAAAGTATTTATTAGTTCTCAGAAACCAAAACCTTCAAGCTTTAATTCTGTAAGTTAATATTTGAATAGGTTTCTATTGTATTCTGTATTTGTTAGCAAATACAGTTTCTAAATACATCTTATTAGACTTAAAGGAAGGGCGTGTAAGGTGAGGTGCATTGCATGTGACCTTGTAGTTTAAAATAATAGTTTTACAGTTGTAGTATTACAAAGTCCTGCTTGAGGAAGAGGATGCTGTAACACCTTTACTAGAAGAAGCACGGCCAAGGAATTGTTCAATAGTTATTGGAAGTAAAAACTAGTAACTAGTCAACCTCCCACCTACAGGCATAATTTTCCTCTGAATCACTCTTTTGTACTTACAACTTTTGCTTTTTGCTCCTTAACACTGAAACAAAAGCACTTTTAAATCTTATTATTTTTAAGATGGGGACATTTTTATTTCTTAATAAAGAGCCACTTTTTTGGGTGCTGCAGAAGATAAAATTAGACAGTCATTTGTGTATTGAAAAATTCAGAGATATCAAACACATTTTTGTAATTTGTAATTTTATTAGAAGTAATAAATACTGTCATTGATTCCCAGCAGCATTTTTTTTTTCTTGCAAGCAGAAGGGAAACAGTTCTAGTATAAATGCTGCAATTGGTTTGCACTGTGGATGTGAAATAAGATGTCTGGCCTTGAGATAAGAATACATATGTTCCTTGACTACTAATCCTTTCCATCAGAGTAACATTTTCTTCTGCAGTACATCATCCAAACTGTTCCATCTTTTTTTTCATCCTACAACACATCTGTTGCTATTTTAATGCAATGTTATTCTTTCTCTTTCTAACTGTTTTTGTTTTTACAGACCACATTTGCTGCAGTGCCCTTTTCAGCTCCAGCTCATGCACACTGAACCCAAAAAGGTGCATGCCTGCTGTTACATAGACAGCCTGCCTTGATTGGACCTCTGAGTGCCATGCAGACTGCATTTTCTTCTCATGAGCATTCTTTAAGTCTTTCTGCCACCTCATCTTGTTGTCCTTTTAAGGACACACAGTATTTGAAGCAGGAAAAATAAGAATTTTATAACTTTCCAAGATCCAGTAACACTGCACTTCAGCCAGCTACAGAAATACCCCAAAAAGCTAATGAGCATTCCTTTACATACATTTTATCCCTGATGTCTTTCAGTTTTGCAGATTTAGGGAACATAGATTTCTTAGTTTTCCTTCAACATGTTTGCTGTTTGATGTTTCTTTGTTCTTAGAATGGGTCTGCTTTGAAAACATACCTCTTAATTTCCCTTCCTGTGTTATTGTGAACAGAAATCCAAATTTTTTTTCAGACTTAGACCCAGTGGTAATGTCTGCTGAGGTCTGTTTTGTTTTGATTTTTGGTTTTGTTTTTTCTTTGTTTGGTTTTTTTTTACCTCTTGTTTTCCTCTCTTTTCAGGAATTCTGTTCACCTGAAATCCTGCTGAAAACTTGAAGAAACCCCTTTTCAGATAGGTTTGATTTTGGTGTCTGTTTTTTTGCTCTCAGGTGTTCATACTTGAATAATATACATCAAGTTGAGTTGTATGGCCTTGGCAGTGTATAACTCAACCTATTTTTGCGGAGATCACTGTTATATCTTCTCCATACATTATTAAATTACTTGATTGTGCATATTTGGACTGCCAAAAACAACCACCCAGATGAAAATTTCAAGTAGCCAGACATACAACATAAATATTGAATCAGCTGATGCCAAGATAAAGTTGTTTTGGTAATCAGATGAGAGAAATGCCTGTTAATAACTATGCAATTGCTCAATAATGCTACTAATGGAGTGGTTAAGGGTTTAGGATGGGGTGCTGCATTGTGCAATCTTTCAGTACTTACTTTGATTGTGTATCTGTGTTCCCCTGTTGTTGGAGGGAAAACTGGAGTTTAAAATTTTCATCCCCAGTGGTTCTTCCAACGGAATCACTGACATCTCTATGATGTTGCAATTAGTCCAGTGTGAGGACATAGTTAAAATGATTTAAAGCTATCCCCAAAAGTAAGCTATTGTAAGTTTTCTGGAGGCACTGAAACAATCAACATTATAATCTAGACCTATAATAGCAAAGTCTGGGAAAAGGGTATGCAAAAAATACTGTAAAGTTTAAGCTGATCCTTAAGTACTGCAACATTGAAGAATACTTTGTAAAGTCTGTCACATTATTTTCTGCCTCCTGCAAGGCATCTTTCAGTTTAACAATCAGGTCCTGAAACTGAATGGAAAAACAGGTTATTTCATTACAGTGATGCCCATGTTCCTAATGTCTAACCACATTTTTTCCTGCCTCCTTTTTTTACTCTGTTGAAAAATGATGAGCTGTTGCTTTAAGTGTCATAAATATATTTGGAGTTAACATCCACTGAAATAAAAGACAATTTTTTTATATCCACAACATGATGTAAAATCATTCATTATTTGTAACTCTTTTTTTTCAATGTTTTATTTACAGTCCTGAAGGTTAAAATAATAACAATTTTTTTGCTATCCAAATATAACAATTGGTTAACAGATTTCCTTGATTATTCAAGTCTTTGAGCTTTTTCTGGTGGGGAGGTGTGATGTAATTCCCAGTGAACTGATTTTCAGCCAAGGATGTTACTATATGAGGGAGCAGCTACAAAAAAATCTAAATGTGCCACCCCCCTGTAGCAGAAAGCTCCATCTCTCAATAGGCCTGCCTCAGTTTCCCTCTATGAGTCAACTGCTTTTTGTCTCTCAGTTTTGCAGGCCCAGGAGTGGAAAGATTCCCATGAGAAAGGGAAAGGCCTAGCAAACTCTGAGTTGGTAACCACCCTGAAAGGGACAAACAGAGGGCAAGCTGACATACGTAACACCAGCTGCTCTCCAGTGTTGAAGAACATGAAGCTCAGCCTAAGCACAGCTAGGCCTGGAATGGAGATAAAGTAAGAACAAACAGATAAACAAAACAGTTTGCTTGGTGGGAACAGGGTCTTCGTGTTTTTTTGTACTATTTTCCTTTTATTCTCCAATGAGAGATGTTGGAGGTATGGCTACATAGTTAGATGTAGTTTACATGACTGTAAAGAAGTCAATCCACTTTATACTATAAAAGCCTGGTCCTGTCTTTGATTGGGGGACTTCCCATACACTTTCCCAGAAGGTTGCTGGACCTTCTTTCCTCTAGCGGGGATGCCTGCCGGAGTGACTAATTCTCAAGATTATGATTCAGCCAGTGACACCCAGCTGTGGCCTTTCAAGGGTGAGAGATATTAACTCCTTTATTGTCTTTATTAGCAAATTTAATATTAAGTAATTTTCATCATAAAGTTTTAAGATTATATAATCCTTTAAAATTGATAATTAATGTTCTAAGCCTAGTGTGAAACTTGATAATAGGTAAGTTGCTAGCATTTTAATGGTTAACCTTTATTGTTTGATCTGACTACAAGTAGTAAATTTCACTGTTAAGATACCTTTTGCATTCAAACTTCAACTTCTGTTCTGATCTCCCAGTTTCCCTACACTTTGACTGTACTTGTGCCTTCTACTATAAGACCCTAGTGTTATACTCAATAAATCTTGCTCTGTGCATACACTTTTTGTCTGCCATCCTGTCCCATTCGCGACACCCCCTCCCCCCCAAAAAAAAAAAAAAAAAAAGAATTGGGGTAAGATGTTAACAGGAAAATCTCTTTCACCATGACTATCTAAATGCTTCTTCCCCACTAAATGTGTCTGTGGTAGTTTTGTTTGGAACTGTTTGGGTATAGTTACCCTGACTAATATATCTACTCAGTGAAGAATACGTTTCTATTGGGAAAGCTATTTTGGAAGGGCTCATGTGCTTGATATTCACCCCTTCCATTCTTTCCATTACACCCTTGTGTGGCTGGATGCAGAGTTCATCCATACAAATCCTGGGAATGCCTGTATGAGAAGCCAGAGTAAAAGAGTTACTCCTCCTTTTTAAACTGACATTGTCTTGAATGGGTCTATAGGGAGGATATAGACACGCTCAGCAAGCATGTTGGCATATGTAGAAATAATTTACTTGTCTACAGTTTATACATCTAAAATTTTCTAAGTTTTTCAAAAATTATAAGATAAAGATGGATAATTTTATTGTGACATTTCAATGTTCAACTTGCAATCCCCGTAACAAATTTTCTGACACCTTAAAGAAAGAAGCCACCTTATGCTTATAAATGAAACAAAACTGGTTACATTTCAGTTTTGTGATAGAGGAATGTTTTTATTTTATTTTCCCTCACTGCACTTCACATTTTTCTCAGAGTTATAAATAGGGATAATCTCAGTAATTTACTTGGCACTGCTCTTTGACGAAAGTTTGCTTGTTTGCTTTGTTATAGAAGCCTTTTAATCTCTCTGTCTCTCTATACATATACCTCCCTCCTCACTTTTTAAAAAATGAATTGAGATGATGTTTGTTGTGAAATGCCTTGTTCAGTGACAGCTCCAGCAGAATTTGTGACTTGCTGTTTACTTGAGTAATTTAGATTTGCGTATAATTCTTTCTTGATCATAAATTAATTTCAACTTCTTGTTTGGTCTGCTTAGGATCTATCCTTATGCAGTCAGTTAAAAATAGCCATAGTATACCTGATAAGGAAAGAACAAATGTTTCTTTTACATGAACACTGAGAACAACAAAATCTATGTCAGGATTACTTCCACTTGAAGTAGATGTTAGCTGAGTGACCTTAGAGTATAGAACTAAGAATTTATTGGTGTGTCTACAATATCATGTCATGTTTCTTCGGAAGATGCTCTAGTGTTTTTCAGCTTTGCTTCAGCAAAACATGATTCAAATTTTGTGATTTCATCAAGATTATTTTTCCTGTAGTTCTGTGGTCTCTTTCATGTATCAGTACCACCAACAGAAATTTATTCTCTCTCTTTCATGTTACTTTAGTTGCTCGTGGCTCTGCTAAGGGAACTACCTTGCAGAATTTATTAGTTGAAACTTACCTTTTAAAAATAACCAAATCTCTGAATTTAACTGAAATGGCTTTCTTGATCTAATTTACCTTTTTATTTAATTCCCTGACTGATGTTTTTACTTGCATGAAAGAAGCAACAATGTAATAGTATAACAGTGAGGAAAAAAGGGGCAGAGAAAGGGTAAGTGCCCCTTTAAACACGTCAATGCCACATTTAAAACCTTTTTATATTATAGGCATATTATCAGACAGATATTCCTGCTTTATGGTGCCCTGTCAGATTTATTTAGATCCTGCTTTGTGGTGCCCTGCCAGAGTTTTTTGGATCCATGCTTGGGCTATAATTACCATCAGGGATTGTAGTAGGTTGTCTTAATATAACTGAATAATGTAAAAGTTCACTGTTGTGACTCATATATTAATTTTTTTTCCTGGATAGTCCTGTTCCAGAGTCTTTCTGTATACTTTTTTACATGCTCCCAGACTACAGGTTGTAAGGGCAAATTAACCCCCACTCCAACTCCACACCTCCCCCCCTCGAACCCAGGAGCATTTAAGCAAGTAGCCATTGTAGCCATGAGGCCTTTGGATAGCTGTATGTCTACATGGATAGCTTCAGGTCTACAGCAGAAACAAGGGAGGGAACAGCAGCCCAATCTGTCAGTCAGTAGTTTACTCTCAGAAACTTATGTACTCTAAACAGTCAATTGACATTTTCATCATTCAAGAAATAAAAAAATAATCCATTGCCAATGAATTCAGAAATGGTGATTTAAGATATAGCCACAAAAAAAAAAAACTGTTGGAAGATTTTGTGTTTCTTTACAAAATAATTACCTTTAAAGGCTGATGCAACTGGAAAACTAAATACCTTACTATGAATCTGAACATTTAGCTCTGACTTCTATATTTAGATTAGTGTTAAGTAGTTAAAATGCCCACACTTGAGTTTTCTCAGAAGGAATTTCTCTCTGTTAGAAAGTTTAACTATAGGTTCCAGCACCATTCTTCAAATCTCTATAATTTGGCTTCCTAGATTTTTAATACAATTTGTCATGCTATAGAAAATAAGCTGTTTCTGTAAGATTTTACTTGTTATTATGCCTTTAGTATTTAAACTGAAATTAAAAATGGTTTAGACAGCGGAGTGGTGAAGATAACTCCAACTATCTTAACACACTTATTGTAGTAATAAGTTCATGTACTTATAATTATATAAGCATATGAACACTCTTATTGTAGCAATAATTCCAACCAGAATTTTGTGTTTACTTTGTATGTTAAAAGAGAGGTAGGCATAGAAAGCATACTTATTGCACGGTGTAAATAACTATAGACTTTAGACTGCAAAAACATTTCAGCTGTAGAGTGACTGTGGTTGAAAATAACTTTTCAAGACTGGTTCAAGTCCCTACTCAGAACAGGGACAGTTTAGACTAGGTTACTCAGAGCAGTCACTTATGCTGCTTCTTCATCTTGCAACCTTTTGTTGCTTTCATGGCTCCTACATGAAACTGCACACCTCTAGTTGTCCCATTGCCACATACTTACGCAAAATGTTTATTAATTTTGTCTGGCTACACCAACACAGTGTTGCAGAACACTTATATACTGCTGTTTATCATGTCTATATTTGGATTCAAGGCAAGCTAACCTTAGCTGTATCCTGATAAATACATTTATAATTTATAGGAATTGTAAGCCTCAGCTTCAGATATAGGACCTTTTCCAATCAAAAATCAAGTATCTCCAAGCATGGAGTTTCCACAACCTCTCTGGAAAACCTGTGCCAGTGTTTGACCTCCCTCATGGTGAAAAAGACCCTCCTAACACTTGTTCATTTCCTCTTGTGCCTTTACTCCAAAGGGCTGATAAACTTCAAGACAAATTTAATCTTCTTGTATTCATATTAAAATAAAACCTGGAAAGAAAAAGCAAATATTGTAGTCTTTGTTTATAAGCAACCGTTGGAATCACACTGTGATATCTGCTGTATTGTATGCTCATTCATATGTTTAGAAACAATCACTAAAAAAAAAGATGAACAGCTTCTGAATGTTTTACAGTTACACAGAGAAGAATACAAATCCAATAGTGAGGGGATGTAGCAGGATACTGAGTGGATGGGTCATAGGATGCAGATGGAATCTAGTGTCAGTAAACATGAAGTAATGCTCATGGACAAAACTACCCAATAAGTTTACCTTGATAGACTCCCAAATCAGCTATTACCTCTCAGGGAAATTATCTCAGCTGGTACGTTCTATGAAAACATGAGCACAATATTCAGCTACCAGTAAGAAAAAAAGCTAATCAAATAAATATAGAAGTTAGGAGGGAAAGAATGGAACACAAATTATAAATGGCAAAATGCCTGTCTGGAGTCTGTGCTGGACCTGTACCTTTGATATTGATGTCACTGCAATATACCTTCCACACTGGAAAAAAAATAATGGGCAGGAAAAGTAAGAAAAGTAGAAGAGAAATGTATAGAAATATTTCACTACTAATGGGATTAAATAGACCATTGTATTAAATAAACAATAATACAAATCAATGGACACCACTAGTTACCAGTGCAGAAGACATAGCAGTGAAAATTCTATTAGACTGAGAGCACAGTAACAGTCCCTAGCTGTGTGTTTGCTTGTTTAATTTTGGTTTTCCTTCAGTTCCTGTGTATCTTGGCTAATATCTTTTTCCCCTTTTCCCTTTGTTAATGGAAGTAAAGTTTATGAGGAATAGCCAAAAGAGGGAAGAATTAGATGATGTGAGATGGGAAAGGGGTTCACATCAATGGAGAGGATGCTCATTTCTTGGCAGGAAAGACGTGGAGATGCTCCTTTGGCTGGTCTGCATAAGGTAGTGTGTGCTATGTATGCACAGGTTTAGTAAGATGACAATCATGATCATATTGTAAGAGGGAAGTTTTAAGCAAAAGCAGATGAGGTGCAGATGAGGTAAGATGAGGAGACAATCAGCCTACAGTAAACAAAGGTATAGATAATAGCCAGAGTGGAAAAGATCCTGGTAGATTCTGGTGGAAACAGGTGGACCAAGAAAGGGAAAACTCAGGAAAAATTCTGGACTAGGAAAATTAAAACAGGGGAAAGTAGTTAGACACAGTATTAAAATACCTACCTGTTAAATAGCTGGAGAGCAAAGGATGCTGAGTCATCTTGGTAAATTGAAGAGATGAGAGGATGAAGATTAGTGAGATAGAGTGCTAAGGATGCCAGAGTAGTACAGAAGATGTTGATTCTTCCTCCCTTTACTCCTTCTCCTTCTTTTGTATATTTGATGATAGCAATGTTATCAGGAGCCAGACTGCATAGTCCCTCCTGTGCAGCAGGAAATAATGTCAGAAAGCACTTGGTCAGCTCTTCTCAGGAACACAACACGGAAGTTTTCACCTTTACTTCTCACTTTCAGTTAGGTAGATAGACCTGTTTAACCTCATACAACAATTTTATGTTAATTGGGAAAGAGTTTCAATTGCAGCATGGAGTACCTTCAGGACATTGACTAAACAGATTAAACAAAGCAATTTCAGGGTTTGAACTAGTCTGGTGAAATCAATCTGATAGAAATAAAAATTCTAGACCTGCCTTTGTCTTTTATGTTCATTGTAGCTTGGAATTATCCTTGAAGTGAACTAAATCTGTGATTCATGACAGTGAAACTAAATGACCAGTGTACTCGAAACTGGTTGCAAGTAACCTAAGAAATTTTGTGACAAGTTTTCCAATGTGCACACAGTATTCAGGAAGGACTATTTTCCTATGATGTGACAATAGGGCAAGTTTTCCAGGTATACTATGATGAATTATTTTTTTAATACAGAGAAAGAAGAATATCAGGAGTTGGTATTATTAAAATTTCAGAGCATAATTGCAGACCATAACATTGGGTATGTTTTATTTATTTATTAAGGCATGGCCTTCTAAAAAGTATGATTAAGACTTGACAGCAGAGAATAACAGTGCAATCAGGTAAGAGGATAGTTTTGTACAAAAGAAAATAGTCTCCTGATCTGAAAGCCCCCTCTGTCAAAAAAGAGTATTGAACACTCAAATCCCTCCAACTTCCTCCTCAAGAAAAGCAGTCAGTATTTTGCTCCATACAATGCAAATGACTTTACAAAATCTTTCCATTCTTATTCCCTTTTTCTCAATACTGTCAATCAAAAAATGAAATATAACAGAATCACTTAAATACCTGGAGAGCTTAACCCTGATTTCACTTTACGCTTGTGCTGATGTGAAACTACTGTGATTTTGGTAGAAGGACTCTAGATGAACATTTGATGAAAAGTAGTACGAAACCTATAAAGTCTTACAGTAGTTCCCAGCTTTTTAAAATTAAACTTCTCCCATGGACAAAGTAAGGAAATGTTGAGAGTGGACATTTTAAAAGACCTTATGTCAGAGTTTAGTGGAGTTTGTATTGCCTCTTGAAATAACTGATACTATTGAACTACTTTTCAAGCAATAGTGTTTCGAAAGGCTGAGAGAATTGGGTTTGTTCAGCCTTGAGAAGAGAAGGCTTAGGGAAGCCCTTATTACCAGGTGCCAGTACGTAAAGGGTGGCTACCAAGGAAATGGAAACTCCCTTTTTACAAGGAGTCACATTGAAAAGACAAGGGTTAATTGGTTCAAGTTACTCCTGCAGAGATTCTGATCGGACTCCAGAAGAAATTTTTTCACCATGAGAACAGTTAGACATTGGAATAATCTCCCAAGAGAAGTGGTGAATTTCCTTACATTGTACAGTTATAAGACTCAGCTTGACAAGGTGTTGAGCCATCTCATTAAACTATTTATTACTTAGAAAGGTTGGACCAGACGATCCTTGAGGTCCCTTCCAATCTAGCAGTTGATGATTCTTTATTATTTCTAAGATGGTCTATTCACAGACTAACCATTTTATTATATTCTAATAACTATGATGATTGAGGTTTGTAAAAATTAAAAGAAAAAACCTTTAAAAAGAAGAACTTTCTATCATTTAAGTTATTCACTGAAATATATGAAATTAACAACAATTCAAAAGTATTTGAGTTTTTGCTCCTCTTAGCAACTCTTCTGTAAGTCTAAGACACTATATAACTCTTAAAACTAAAAATGTGCATGAATTGTTCATACGTTATTTGGTATTGATACTCTGAAAATCTTTAAACTCAGAAAGTTGTCAGAGAAAGAGATGTTTAGAAATATGGTATCGTGATTGTTCTATTTTATTAGCTGCAAAACCACAATAACTCTCTTGACTATTCTTTGCCATAGTTATATATTAGTTTAGCTTTATAAAAAATATTATTTAGGAAGATATTTTTATTTGTTATAATAAAGGCAGTAAATAAATATAATTAGTTCATATTTCTGTGTCTAAAATTAAATTTAGATTGCTAAAAAAGTTATGGGTAATCTTTTCTAGCTTTGGATCTATCTCCAGCAAGCTAAGAGTGTATAATATCTTCTTTAGACGTGTTTTTTTTTTGCTTTAACATTCAAGACATTTATGCACAGTATACGTGAAAAGACAGGTATTTACTCCAAGACTGTGGGAAGGAGGCAGGTCCTCTGTGATTTTGTGTAAATATGTGTACAAAATATAGAACATGTAGATATCTATGTATATTTCTTCTAGGAAGATTAAGCAAGATAAAAATACTACAATGTTATGCTATTAATGAGGCACAATTAGCAGTAAGAATTGTTGATTTAACTTCGGTCTGTTTTGTAGTTTAATCTAGAGTTGGCTTTCGTATGTATTCTTGCTCTCAATAAATATTTTGGAGTAATATTTTAGTATTTTCATCTGTAAGGTTGAGGATGGAGAACTGATAAATAGTGATGCCAGGTAAGAAGGGAGAAAATGCTTCTTGGGACTTGGGTCTTGCATTGGACCTAGAGCAAGGGACTAGGACTTGGAATGACATGAGGCTGAACAGATTTCTTTCTCTTGTCAGTAAACTATCAGTGAAACCTGCTGGCAAAACACATACTTCATTCCTTCATTTCTAGTTATTATACATCTAGAAGATGGCAATCTCTTGCTCCTGCTGTTTACTGGGTTAGCTCAGGTGAAGTTTGCCTAGGACTTCACTGACAATCTGCCAGGAGGTGATGGAGTTTACGTGGACGGTCTTCTGGTTTTGACTGATTCTTTTTTCTTGCCTTTTTTTTTTTTCCCCTTTCTAATCCCAGAAAACCTAATGAAAAACAGTATGTGGTGATGTACATAAGATTCTGTCATATTATTTAAAAAAAAAAAAGAATACTAAATTAAGTTTGGAAAGGATTCACTATATTAATTTTTTCTTTTAATGGTTATGTAACTTTTTTTTTTTTTTTAAAGACAGGGCTTTTTATATTGTTTTAGAAAGCAGGCTGTATTGTGCATTTCATTTAATCCCCCTGGATTTTATATATATATATATATATATGTTTTAGGTATAGGGTATAGGTATATAGTTCATATATAGGTTTTTAAAATAAGCTAAACTGAAATGTTGTCCTGGTTTGAGCCAGGATTAAGCCAATTTTACTGTTTTTTTTTTCTCTTTAGAGAGCTCTCTTTTAACTAGCAGCAAGTTTTCCAGCTAGTGGACTGATAATGCTGGAATGCTTACGTTGCTGCTGAGATGCCAAGGTCGCTTCACTTTGCTGCCTTAGATGCAGCTGGGAGCAGAAGTGTCGTATCTGCAGCACATGGGAGGAGTGGACTAGACGGACAGCAGAGTTGACCGAAGTATTCCATTCCGTATATCTAAGTATGCTTGGTGTAAGGTCAGAGATCACAGAAGACAACTTCCTTCCTGCTTTCTTCTTCCCTTCTCTTCTGTCCATGGCCGGCATCCGGGTAGGACTCCATATATCCATCAACATTGATGCTTAAGCTCATGTGTTCCTGACCCTCATAACTCTCCCCTCAGCTCCTGTCTGCTCTCTCCGGCAGCGCTCCGGGACATTTTGGGACTGCTCACAGCAGTAGGGTTTTGCACATTCCTGAATATACTTGTATATAATTGTACATATTTGCTTTTATCATTATATTTAAATAAAGCTGTCTAGTTTAGTTTTCAGTTCAGACACTCTCTCTCCTTAATTCTCTCTCCTTCCCTACCTGGGTGGGAGGGGGAGGGGATTGAGAGCATTGCTGTCACTGGTTTAACTGCTGATCCTGAGTAGAACTGTGACAAATGTTTATAAAAATGTTATGAAAAATTGAGTATTTCAGCAAATATTTTTCTGTAATTTGGATTAATTGAATTTTCCCTTAATCTTACAATAAGGATCTGATTTTATAGTCTAATCGGCAAGAAAATTCAAGGGAAAAATTGCAACGGAATTTTCTAGCTACCAAGGGTTTTTAACTGGACTGTCCTGATAAACCTAGACAAAACTCTATGATCAGTTCCAGTTTGAAGGCATAGTCCTTTTATGTCTGCAATATTTCTCCTTCATTTGACACTGTAAGAGCGTATCGTGTCCTCATTTGGGATGGAAAGAGATCACATAGTGTCCAATGAAATCAGGAATTTTAGTCCCTGCAATGGCCTGACTAGCATGCAGATATGAAACCTTAAAAACAATTCTCGCAGCTCTCTTTTTCCTTGCAGTCACCATACTCTAATATTAGTGAGGAAAAAACAACAACAATAGAATAAGCAATCCCCACTTTATCACCAGCGAATGGAATAAACCTTCACATCTGAAGAAACTATAGATTTCTTCCCCAGTCAATGAATGTGATTGACCACGTCTGATTTGCAAAGCATAAAAAACTGCACTTTAAGGTATAGAAATAAAACCTTCCCACTTGTTTTTTCTGGTAGTCTCATACATTTCCTTTCAATTTTTTCACATTTATGTATTTTTAATGTAGGTTCTGAAATGAGAACAGCTTAGATGAACAGCTCTCAAATGAACAGCTGAGAGCAGTCCTAAACCCAAAGAGATCTGTTTAATCTTTATCACTTGCAAGTTATAATAGTTAGAGATCTAATAATGCTTTATTTGGCTTTATCATCTTAAGAACTGGACATGTGGATAATGAGTAACCATTGTCAAGACAGTTCATAAGACATCAGAAGATCAAGGTATTAAATCAGCTGTTTCATCCTGTGAACAAAAGCACAGTCTGTACTAGATAGCAACTTCAGCAACTGTTTTGTCTTTGATAGTGGCCGCAGGTGGACGCCGCAGAGAATATATGAGAACACAGGCTGTGTTGGTACAGAATATTCTTCTGTTTCCAGCAATCTGTTAATTAGGAAATGCACAATTTTCCAAAGAACAGGTATCTATTAATAAAACTGAAAACCAAAACAAATAGAAACAAAAAACCAAAACAAAACCCCAGTAAAAAATCCAGTTTTTAAATATCTACGTATCCACTTCCATTCATTGCAGATGGCATGTGGTGTAAACAAGAATGTGAAGAGGAGCTGAACTGTTGGGATTTATGGAAAATTAGCATGGGATTTGTGGAAAATTAACATGCCTGAATTAAAACATCAGTGTTGCAGGTGCTGCTGACCAAATTGTCAGGCACCCTGAAGTAAACCGTGGGATCAGTAAACAAGCTGGTGTCTCACAGGATGGTACCCCACGGGACCAGCAAACAGCAGGTGTCCTATCTCACGGTTGTTATCTCATGAAGTAGTGAGAAAAGAATGTTGTAGCAAGAACTGAGAGGCACTGTCTGGGAAGCGAAAACCCTTGGGTCATCATGACACGGACAACAAGTGACAAGACAGGTAGCCAATCATATATGAACTGTGTATGTATGTAACCAACGGGGTTTGTACTGGGGTGGAACATCTGGAGTCAGAGGGGTATAAATTGCCGCCATTTTTAACAATAAAGGTCTTCAGTTATAACTCTTACAGAGTTGTGTGAAGTCCATAGGCCACCTCCAACACTGAACTTGCTCTTACTTTTTTGAGGAAGCAGGTTCCTTTATGCTGGATTTTTATTTGTTAAAGGCATTGACAGCTCACAGAAACTTGTATGGTTTTTGTTACAATAACACCTGACATTAAATTAGAGGGATTCTTTTGTTGGTTTTACTATTGTTGCTCTTAATCTTGTGTGTGTGTTTGTATTTTGTTTTGCTTGCATTGGGATTTTGTTTCCTTCATCTCCCTCCACACTCATTAGAAACCTTCTGGACTATACATTTCATCCAGAAACATGGGACTTTAAAATCTACTTCTAACCCAGCTACTGAGTGATCCTCCAATAGAAAAATAGATTTTAGGTAACCAATTAATGCAAAACTATTTAACTTAATACAGAACTATTAAGCTCACATACATTGTATTTTATGTTAAATTAATCTGTACTCGTAATTATTTCAGTTTCTGAATAAACTGGAAACAATGTAAATGGAAAAACTAGATTTTTTTCTACCTAAATTTACTTAAAAGCAATTCAGAATATTGACCTGTAGCAGCAATTTGTGGAAACAAAAAAATGGTCTCTAGGCACCAAAATTATGAAACTAAGCCTTTGCCAAGCATGGCATACATATCACCCAAATGTGAGTATTGCAAACTTTTGCACAGAATGTGATTTGTAAAAAAAAAATAAAAAAATCCCAGACCTGCTAGGTTTAATACCAATTACATCAAACTGTTTAAAAATTTATGACTTTGAATACAATTAATGAAAACGCTTAGGTACTGCTTTGTTCTTTCTGCTCACAATGCTTTCAAATGTTTCCCAATTCATGAAGGATAAGGAACTACTGGAAAGAGTCCAGAATGGAGCCACTAAGATGATTAGGGGACTGAAGCATCTACCATACAGGGAAAGGCCAAGACAACTGGATCTATTTAGCCTGGAGAAGAGGAGACAGAGGGGGCAATCTCATAAATGCTGGTAAATATCTAAAGGGTGGGTTTCAGGAGGATGGGACCAGTGGTGCCCAGTGGCAGCACAAGGGGCAATGGTCACAAACTGGAACACAGGAAGTTCAAGTTAAACATAAGGAAAATCTACTGTGAGGGTTACAGAGCACTGGAACATGCTGCCCAGACAGACTGTCAAGTCTCTGTCTCTGGAGACATTTAAACCCCATCTGTACATGTTCATGTGTTCATCCATGTGATCATGCAATCATAGAATTTTCAATTCCTGGAGAAGCAAGAGGGGGAGTCAGCAGAACTGCCACCTTGGACTGTCAGAGGGCAGACTTTGGCCTGTTTTGGAGCATGGTTGAGAATGTCCCTGGGGAGACAGTCCTGAAGGACAAAGGAACACAGGAAGGCTGGTCATACTTCCATGAGGAACTCTTAAAAGAACAGGAGAAGGCCATCCCAGGACCCAAAGGATGAACTGATGGGGAAGAAGACCAATGGGTTAAATAGAGAGCTTTAGCTGGACCTCAGGAACAAAAGGAGAGTTTAGAGCCTTTGGAAAACGGGGTTGGCAACTTACGAGGAATACTAAGATGTAGTGAAGTTATGCAGGGGAAAATTAGAAAGGCCAAAGCTCAAGTAGAACTCAACTTGACCACTGCAGTTAAAGACAACAAGAAGAGGCTTTTTCAGTATACCAATAGAAAAAGGAAGACTAGAGAAAATGTAGGCCCACTGATAAATGAGGCGGGTGCCCTAGTGGTGGAAGATACAGGGAAGGCGGAGTTACCGAATGCCTTCTTTGCTTCAGTCTTCACTGTCCCTCATGAGTCCCAGATCTTGGAGGTAAGAGATAAGGTCTGGAGAGAGGAAAACTTTCCCTCAATAGAGAAGAACTAAATTAGAGACCACTTGGTGAAACTGGACATCCATAAGTCCATGGGCCCTGATGGGATGAACCTGCAAGTGCTGAGCAAACTGTCAGATGTTACTGCTGGGCCACTCTTCATCATCTTTGAAAGGTCATGGAGAATGGGCAAGGTGCCTGAGGGCTGAAGGAAGGCCAGTGTCACTCCAGTCTTCAAAAAGGGCAAGAAGGATGATCCAGGAAATTACAGACTGGTTAGTCTCACCCCTGTCCCTGAAAAGGTGATGGAGCAAATTGTTCTGGCTGTCATCACAAAACAAGTAGAAGAAAAGGAAGTTATTGGGAGTGGTTAACATGAATTTACCAAGGGTAAATCATGCTTGACCAATTTGCTAACCTTCTGTGATTTCATAATTGGCTGGCTGGATGAGGGGAGAGCAGCAGATGTAATCTACCTTGACTTCAGCACGGCTTTTGACACTTTCTCCCGCATTCACTCGTTAGGTTTCAACAACTAGATTTCAGGTTCTCTCTGGTGATTTACTAGAGGCAGTCACTGCTAAAGACTAGAAAACTCAGGAAGTGTGGGTTAGATGAGTGGACAGTGAGGTGGATTGAGAGCTGGTTGAGTGACAGAGATCAGAGGGTCATGATCAATGAAGCGGGGTCAAGTAGGAGGCTTGTAGCCAGTGGTGTTGCCCAGGGATCAGTTGGTAACAGCAGCTCTCAGGTCAACCATGTTGCTTGAAGCAATTCTATAGGAGCTGAAAGCAGCAACAAGGGCAGGAGCAGCTGTGTGACCAGGGGTTGTTTCTCTTTGAGATAGCCTCTCCTGAATTCCCTGATTTCAGAACTCTGCAGGAATTGCTGCCTTACCAGACAGTTTAGTCTAAAATGCCTTTCTTGCAAATTAGAATCTCACATTATGTACTGGGAGGGAGCCATAAGACCCTTACATAAAATATCTTCCTTTGAGGATGTTGCAGGTGTTGATTGTTGCACTCCTAATGACTTGTGCACTTGGTGGGAGCTGAGGGAGTCATGCCTCACATGGGAGCAGGGCTACAAGCTATTGTTGCAGATGATGTCTGTTCAGTAATGGAGTACGAACAGCAGTCTTTCTGTGGGTAAAGTGTCAAGGTGCTGCTCGTTAGTTGATGACTGGTGTATTCCTTCATGCAAGCTATGAATTTCCAGAGGAATTTTACTCTATATCCTTCATTTTAGTTTTTTTTTTTAATCTCAAGCACAGAGAAATACATTTGAATTTTTGGCTATTTTGTCAATAGGAATGTCATTAATAGATACACAGAAACTGGACAGACTCAAAGCACACTATGAACTACAAAGAGTATCAAAGAAGTTGTGAAATAACAATGTCTAGAAAAGGTCTCACGAGATCAAAATTACTTTTGACAAAACAAGAAAGAAATTGTATCAGAGGTAATGATTCCCAACCCTTCTAAAAGCTCCTTACTGGAAAATAACATGTCCTCACAAGGAAGGAAGGCTGTGACATTCCTGAGTGAAACCTATTCACAAGCTAATGCTGGTATAAAATTCTGCACAAGTTCATTATTATGAAATTGAAGTGAACTGTGAGGAATAACTTTGTCAGCTGAAGTATTTTTAATTGTTCTCTCTGCTATGTGTATGCAACCTGTCTGTGATGAAACAGTGTCACAAATGATTATTATGTCTCTCTTACCAAAGTTTCAACCTCTGGGAATTTTGCTGTAAGAGAGAGCACTTTTGACACCTAAGCAAGAGTTGTGAATTGTTTCTCTTTTGTCTTACAGAGAATGCTTGATTTTCATACAGTTTTTATAGTCAGCAGCATTACTACTTTTTAAGGCTCTTTGGTAAGTTTCAGGCAGTTCTTTATATTTTTGTAAATGACTGGTCAGACAGTAAGTGTATCCAGTGCCATTATATACGTAAGGACAACTTCTAAGTAAAACCAAAAGAAAGAAAACAAAAAAAAACCCAAAACAACCCAAACCTGATACCAGTTTAAGTAAAATGTTACTTGAACCTTCTTATTTGCCAAGTGCACATAATTTGGATAAGTTACTTAATTGTATCTGTCTAAGAGGTACAGTCCTGTGGTCCAGAAGGAAAATAAGGTTGCTGTATGAGCATGCAGCGTTGGGATTAGGAAAGCCGAAGTCCATTTAGTGTTGAATCTGAATGGCAACAAGAAGGACTTCTACAGGTACCTCAGCAGCAAAAGGAATCATAGAATCACAGAATCATAGAATCATAGAATTATAGAATGGTTTGGGTTGGAAGGGACCTTAAAGATCATCTAGTTCCAACCTCTCTGCATGGGCAGGGACACCTCCCACTAGACCAGGTTGCTCAGAGTCCCATGCAACCTGGCTTTGAATACTTCCAGGGAAGGGTCATCAGCAACCTCCCTGGGCAACCTGGGCCAGTCTCTCACTACCCTCACAGTAAAGAATTTCTTCCTAATGTCTAACCTAAATCTACCATGTTTCAGCTTAATACCATTACCCCTAGTCCTATCACTACACACCCTTGTAAAAAGTCCCTCCCCGTCTTTCCCGTAGGCCCCCTTTCAGTTACTGGAAAGCTGCTAAAAGTTCTCCCTGGAGCCTTCTCTTCTCCAGACTGAACAGCCCCAACTCTCTCAGCCTCTCTTTATAGGAGAGGTGCTCCAGCCCTCTGATCATCTTTGTGGCCCTCCTCTGGACTCACTCCAAGAGCTCTATGTCCTTCCTGTGCTGGGGGCTCCAAAGCTGGGCATAGTACTCCAGGTGGGGTCTCATGAGTAGAGGGGCATAATTACCTCCCTTGACCTACTGGCCATGCTTTTTTTGATGCAGCCCAGGATATGGTTGGCTTTGTGAGCTGCAAGTGCACATTGCTGGCTCATGTTGAGCTTCTCATCAACCAGCATCCCCATGTCCATCTCCTCAAGGTTGTTCTCAACACGTTCTCTGCCCAACCTGTATTTGTGCTTGGGATTGCCCCAACTTAGGTTCAGGACCTTTCACTTGGCCTTGAACTTCATGAGGTTGGCATGGGCCCACCTCTCAAGCCTGTCAAGGTCCCTCTGAATGGCATCCCTTCCCTCCAGCGTGTCAACCACATCACAGAGCTTGGTGTCATCAGCAAACTTGTTCAGGCTGCACTCAGTCCCACTGTCCATGTTGCCGACAAAGAAGTTAAACAGCACCAGTCTCCATACAGACCCTTGAGGAAGATCAAGCAAAACATGGACTCACTGCTGAATGGGATGGTGGCCCTGGTGACAAAGGACATTGAAAAGAATGAGGTACTCAATGCCTTCTTCACCGCAGTGTTTAACTGGTAAAATCTGGCCTCAGAAATTCCAAACACTGGAGACATGAGGGAAAATCTGGATAAAGGAAGATTTACTCTTGGTGGGGGAAGATCAGGTTATGGTAAAGTTTCAACCAAATGGACATACCCAGGTCACCTCTATCTTCAAGAAAGCCCAGAAGGAGGATCCAGGGAACTATAGGCTGGTCAGCCTCACCTTGATCCATGGGAAACTGATGGAGCAAACAGTCCTCATAACTATTTGAAAATATATCAAGTACCATATGAAGGACAAGATGGTAACAGGGAGAAATCAGCATGGATTTATGAAAGAGAAATCATGTCAGAACAACCTAATGGCCTTCTATCAAGAGATTACTAGCTTGGCAGATGAACAGAGAACAAAGTGTGTTGTTAGTTTTGAATTTAGCAAGACATTTGGCACTGCCTTCCAAAACATTCTCATAGATAGCCAGTGAAGTATGGGCTGGTGTAGCAGACAGTGAGATGGACTGAAAGCTGTCTGAACTTCTGGGCTCAAAGAATTGTTATCAGTAGTTTTAAGTCCACCTGGAGGCCAGTTCCTAGTAGTTTACCCCCGTGATTGATACCAGGGCAAATATGTTTTAACATCTTCATGAGTTACCTCAGATGGTGGGCAAGAGTGTACTTAACCTCAGTAAGTTCTCAGGTGATAACCACTGGGAGAAGTGGTGAAGTGGTGGATAGACCTGATGGTTGTGCTGCCTTTCTCTGGGACCTTGATAGACTGGTAAAATAGCTGACAGGAATGTCATTGCCCTGATTTGAGCAAGGATGAAACAAATTTTATTTTTACTGATATTTTTTTTCTTCACGGAACTCTTTTTTAAGCAGCACACTTGCTGAAAGTTACAGCAAGTTTTCCAGCTAGTGGACTAAAAATGCTTGAATGTTTATAGTTACTGCTGAGGGACCAAGGACACTTTGCTCCACTTGTTGAATCTGCTGTTTTGGACACATTTCAGAAATTAGAAAGTTAAATTGTTCAGACTGTAAAGGAAAGTACTACTACATAAAACCTGTTAGTAAGGTTCTAGAATGGATGGAGATAATGGAGTATTTTTCCTACTAAAGGGATTATCTTGCTTTTTAGTCCTTGTCTCCTTGAAATGGCAATCCTATTGTAAGGAGGAGTGGTATTATGGGGACAGTGAAGTAACAGAGCAGTGAAATCCAACAAATCATATTCTGCATTACATTATGGGATTTGAGGCTTAGGAGCATAACCTACTTTCAATCATCCCTCTGATGCCCAGTTTGTATAGGGTGAATTTCAATAATATGAAACATTTCTGACACCTTGTTTAGAGATTTTAGACTTTATTACACCAGATCCCTAAAATATTTCGCAAATTAATTTTTTTTCTTTTATAAACTTCTTAAAAGGTCTTCCCATCTGGAAATAAACTTGATTATAACCTTTTCAAGCTAAATTAAGATTAGTTCACTTGGGTAATTTTTTATTTTACTGATAATGTTCTGTTTAGTCACCAGATAATGGGGCTTTTCATAGATGATGAGAACTCATTATTCCAATCTTCTAATAGAAATGCATCTTATCACAGGTGCATGACTGCTATTCTTGATTTCATTTGAGATCATGTCTGACAAAATACATAAAATATGGTGTCTTCTTTGTCCGTAGGGCAGCTTGTTAATAGACACTGTCCAAATCATTCACTGTGAAGTCCAGATGTGTCCTGTTTGTCCTCTACTGAGAACATGAAATACAAGTTTAAATATCTAGTAATAATAATGAAGAAGTCAGACCTTATCCCTTACTCATCATGCTATTACAGGACCAGAGACATTTTGTTGGAGATTTATCTCTAATTGGGGTTCTTCTTAATTACCCAGGGCTTTTAGCACTTTGTAGTTATTACTCTGTTTGGAAATGTAAGACAGAGAGATGTGTCTTAAACTGTGATATGCTCATAGAAGGACTTAAAGCCATTCTAATTTCAGAAAAGGATTTAATGTAGTATGTGAATATACCTGAAAAAAGACCTGTCCTCATAAGTCATACACAAGATAGATCTATTCTTCCTGAGCAAAAGCAGTTGCTTTTGTGAAGAAAGCAGATTTTTCTCTAGAATAAAAGGAAGACTAATATCAGATTATTTTGGTGATAGCTGTAGATACAAGCAACTTTGTCGTGTACTACACTACTTGTATTGCATGCAATATGCAATTCTTAGCATTCTGGACTTTCAATAGTTCCTAGAGAACATTTTATATTTCCTAGGTTTATGAAGCTGCAGGAAGGAACTGTCGAGATCAGAAAAAAATGAGTAATACTATAATTGTATCTATTCCAGTGAGTGCACACTGTGGTTTTTGTTTTCATGGTATTTTAAAAAAACTTCAGGAAAATATTTTTAGAGGCAGTCTTCCTCCTTTATTCTTCGCTTAGAGTTTCACCAGCTTGAATTTCAATAAACTCCTCTTCCTTTAAAAGAATTATAAGTATCTTGTCATGACTATTTTCAGTGCCATTAACTTATTGTGCCTTCAGCTTACTTGAGTACTGAATTGAAGTTGTATGTGCTCTGTCAATCGGAGAACATTTCTGTGGCTCCATGCTTAAAATCGAATTCCTCATTTAAAAAACATTTGGTAGATATCAACAAGCAGAGATCTATGAAGAACAAATAAAAACTTGGAAAGAGCCATGATATTTTAAATATATCAGCTGAGTATACTTATATTTAATTAAGAAGTTTATTGAGATTTTTGCCTCAGAAAATTGCTTAGTCTAGAGCATTAGGATTTTGTTTTTGTTTTTGTTTTGTGATGGCTTTCTGGTTTTTCTTTGCCACTATTTCTCAGTATGTTTGGTTTTGCCATTGTTTTTTAGTTTTGTTTTGTTTTTTCTTTTTCTTTTAGCTTCTCCAGGAGTCACCTCTACTTTATCCTCAGTGAATATAGATAATGTATATGAATGTCCACTTCTTGCTAAGCACTTTATCACAATAAATGTGTAATAAGTGATGGACTATTTGTAATATTCTTCACATATTTTTCTTTATTTTAGCTAATTATTCTTGCCACATCCCTTTAGTTTTACAGAAAATGGTAACAGATAAATGTACTTACAGCAAGAAATGAGCACCATGCTATATACCTAATAGCAAGGAAGGGAGTGTATTACTGTGCTCTGGCAATATCGTTGATCTCTCATTTGCTGATAACAAAACTGCCCCTCCTCTAAGCCTGCTCTGAGCAAGTGTTTGGACCAGATTACTCTAGAGGTCCTTTTCAGCCTAATTACTCTATCTACTTTGGGGGTAGTGTCACGTCCCACAAGGTAGGTACAGCAGCATGTCCCACAAAGTGGGCATGAGTAGACTTCCCCAGAGGTGGGGGTCGACTCTTGGAGACTCAGACTGAATCCCCTTGCTTTCTAAACTGCTTTGCAGAGAGGAGCCTAGGTGCAGCTGGATCCAATCCTCCTCTCCTAATTAATCTCTTCTAGCAACCCAGTCAGCAAGATTAACCTCTGGAATTCTCTGCTCAGTATTCTAAGTGTAAGACCATTACCCAGGAGGCTTATAAAAAACATTACTTAAACTTGAGTAAGATTAGAAAGCTTGTCAAAAAACATGTAATAATATAACTCTCAAAGAAAGAGATTACAGCTGGAAGAATTTAGCAAAATGCTACTCTCAAAACAACAGGTAACTGAAAAAACTTAGCAAAATTAGAAATTATGTTACCCTTATATGCCGAGAAAGTATTTTAAGTAAGTAAGGTTAGAAACAGAGAGGAGAGAGAGAGACAGGGACAGGGGGTATGGGGGTATGGATTGGGATTCGGGAATGTTCTGGAAATGAGTTCGTGGGGCATAGGGGACCTGGTGATCCCTTGGAACCCCCATCTGGGTTGACTGAGCAATGACTTTTATTTTCATGCATGCGTTCTGTCCTTAGACAGGGAAATGGTCTTTCACAAGATGGCACTGTGCCTCCATGGGGCTCCTCTTGCCAGCCACTGCTCCTTATCAAATAAGGACAGTGTCCCACTTATCAGGGTGGTTACCAAACGAAGGGCTCTCCTTGTGAGAACAGGGTCCAGGTGACTTAGTGACTGAGGACCCCACCCAAGCACAACATCCAGTTTGTCAGGGTGGCTATTTTGAGACAATTATTCATTTCAGTACTTTACAGGTGGTGAGACACTGGAACAGGTTGCCCAGGGAAATTGTGGATGCCTCTTGCCTGGAAGTGTTCAAGGCCAGGATGGGCAGGGCTTTGAGCAACCTGGTCTAGTAGGAAGTGCCCCTGCCCATGCATGTGGATTAGAACTGGGTCACCTTTAAGGTCCCTTCCAACACAAAACGCTCTGTGATACTGTGATCAGAACCAAATTTACATAACACTCAGGCAAGATTCAGATGCAAACCCCTTAATTTATTCTTAAAGCAATTTCTCATTTTCTCTCTCTGTCCTTCTCCAATAACCCAGTCAAATACAGATTTATACATTTACTTTCCTGTTTCTGACTCTTCTTGTAGACCAGGTCCCCAGCTTCATGCTCACCTGTCACACATACTCCTCACACTCATTTTCCTCCTTAGAGCAGTGTCACAGTTTGACTCAGAATTGAAAAATAAACCAGAGACAACAATGCTCTCGATTCCCTCCCGCTCCCACCCAGGTAGGGAAGGAGAGAGAGAATTAGGAGAGAGACTTAGCTGGATTGAAAACTAAATTAGACAGCTTTAATTATATGTCCAATTATAAACAAGTATGTTCAGGAATGTGCAAAAGCCTCTTGCATCCCCCCACCCCTAGCAACTCTCCCAGCACTCTCCTTAGCTGTGAGCAGCTAAGTCTTGGACTGTTGTCTGAGATAACAGCAGAGCAGACAGGGCTGTGGGAAGAGTTATGAGGGTCAGGGCTGAGCCTGGGGTCGATGATGATGGATGGATGGAGTCCACTCCAGACGCCGGCCCTGGACGGAAGAGAAGGGAAGAAGAAACAGGAAGGAAGTTGTCTTCTGTGATCTCTGACCTTCCTCAGAGCTTACACAGATACATGGAATGGAATACCTTTGGTCAATTCTGCTGTCTGTCTAGTCCAGCTCCCCTACGGGGGGGTCACAGATACGACTCTCTTGCCCTGGTAGCCTCTGTGGCAGCAGAGCTAAGAAGCGACCTTGGAACCTTAGCAGAAACATAAACATTCCAGTGCTATCAGTCCACTAGCATGAACACTTGTTGCTCGTTAAAGCTTACTGAAGGAAAAAAGAATCAGTAAAAGGAAAATTAGCTTCATCCTGGCTAAAACCAGGACAAGCAGTAAGCAGCCTTCTCCATTCTGGGCCTGTAGCCATTTTGTCAAAGTTTAGCCCTCTGCAACATAAGCTCATTTGAGAGAGAGATAAACTCCTTCCCACATATTTCGGTGCAAGATTTCTCTGTGAAGGCTATTTCCTTGCAACAGAAATTGTGTGCATGCAGGTACATATAACAGATAGGATTTCACAAATCTTATATGCCAACAGTATTCAATGTAATGTGTTCCACGGGCTGAAATCCATTTACTTATATTGAGTACAATTTTTAACTCCTTAGAGATTTAATCTTTTTCACATTTCTACAGTCTTTGCAAGTTTATCACCCTCATCTTGGGATACAAATCTGAAGTGTTGATTTGGTGCTAACAGAAAAAATGACTGGCTTTTTTTCTGTGTATACTATGGTTTATTCCATTTAGACCCCAATGCATTTTAAATTAAATTGAGAAGACATTGACACCTTCCTACTAAAATTACAATATTTTTTACTGGTAAGATATGACTTAGTGAAGAAGATCCAAAAATTGAGGTGATTAAGCATGAAGGAACTGGTTACTTCATCGCTTAAGGAGCTGGTTACTTGGTTAAGCAAAATTAGTGTCCACTTAATGCAAGACAGGAAAAAACCTAAATGCATGTCTCTAATTTAAGTGGTATTTCACTTCTGTGGCTATCCATATGTTTATTCTTTTCTGGGATATAGAAGGGCTATAAGTTCCCAGAATATCCAAAGCAGACAGGAATTTCCAATGGAAATAAAAAAACTTTATGTGGGGTATAAAAGCTAACCATCTGGGTGAGTGTTCACAGCTCTATGACAGGAACTACATCATATAACAGAGAACACAAAATGGTGTGCTTGGTGCTATTAGTGGCAGATGTAAAGCACCCATGACTTTCTCTGAGCACCTGCATTTACCTTCCATAGTATCACAGGCATGTCATAAAACTTGAGAAATATTACATTTCATTTTGGGCTAACTCAAATGTGTGTCTGTAGGAGATAAAAGGAAACTGAAGAGACTCAACAGTTTTAGGTAAACACATTTTGTACTTTGCTATTTGCATCTTGCTGCTAGAAAGCAGGACCTTGGAGTCCTGGAGGATAACAGGTTATCCATGGGACAGCAATGTGCCCTTGTGGCAAAGAAGGCCAATGGTATCCTGGGGTGCATTAAGAAGAATGTTTCCAGCAGGTCGAGGGAGGTCCTACTCCCCCTCTACTCTGCCCTACTGAGACCCCACCTAGAGTATTGTGTCCAATTCTGGAATCCTCAGTTCAAGAGGGACAGAGCTTTACTTGAGAGAGTCCAACAGAGGACTATAAGGATGATTAAGGGACTGGAACACCCGTCTTAGGAGGAAATGCTGAGACACCTGGGGCTGTTTAGTCTAGAGAAGACTGAGAGGAGATCTTATTAATGCTTATAAATATCTGAAGGGAAAGTGTCAAGAAGGAGGGGCCAATCTCTTTTCAGCCATGCCCTGTAATAGGACAAGGTACAATGGATGCAAGCTGGAGTACAGGAAGTTCCACCTCAATGTGAGAAAAGAACTTCTTTACTATAGGGGTTGCAGAGCACTGGAACAGGCTCCCTAGAGAGTTTGTGGAGTCTCCTTCTCTGGAGACTTTCAAAACATCTGGATACATTTCTGAGTGACCTGCCCTAGATTCTGTAGTGGTCCTGCTCTGGCAGAGGCATTGGACTCAGTCTCCAGAGGTTCCTTCCAACACCTACCATTCTGTTACTCAGCTTTTTTCCCCTAAAATTATAAACCTACCTTCTAAATAGTTTTTTTAATTCAGCGACAATGCTTTAAAATAGAGGATTAAAAAGTCCACCTTTGAAGTCCATTAATTTAATCCCCTCTTCTATCTAAGGCACATCAGATCTCCATAAATCTTTCCTATTTTTAATAGAATGATTTTTTTAATATGTAAAAGTGTCCCTCAATCAGCAAGATTCTATCATGCCCCTAAATTGTAGTTTGACAGCTAATAGCTAATTCCAAAGTCATGATTTCTCTGCATTTAGCTAGATACACAAACATTGTAATGGCAACACACTATCTTAATTTTTACTTACTTAATTTAAAAATTCAACATTAATATTGTAAGTCTGTGTTTTCTCATTTCATTTTGAATTCTATGAAACAAAAGGAAAATATAGGCTTTAAAAAAAACAAACAAACTTATCGTTAAAATATTTTAGCTATGTTTCTATTTGATCCCTGACTTGGTCTCTTGCTATCTGTCTTTAAGGTTGCCCAGAAATGTTGTGTAGTCACCTTTAATGGAGGCACTCAAAAGCCATCTGGACATGGTGTGGGAAATTGGCTCCAGATGACTCTGCTTGAGCAATGCATTGCACTAGGTGATCTCCAAAGCTTTCTTCCAGCCTCAACCATTCCATGATTCTACTTGTGGCTCACTGCTACAGTGTTTAGAGTGGTAAGAACTACTTGTGTTTTTATTCTTCAGACATATCCAAACCTTTTTGGCTATCTTTCCCATAATTTAGCACTTGATCTGTTCCCAAATCTTTTATATTTGTCTAGTTATATAACCTGGTCTATCCATTTAATATTTTTTCATCTTCAGAGATACTGAGTGCAAAGCATGCAGGTTTGCCTCAAAAACTGTGACTGTTGCATAGGCTTCTGTAGTCCAAATGTTATGAAAACGGTTCTTTAGAGATTACAGATTCTTACTCTTTTGCTTTTGGATTATTGTCCACTGTTACCCATTTCTGTAAATAACAAAATGCCTAGTGTTTACTTAATAGGAATTTTGGATTTCCAGACAAAAACATTAATCACAAAAGGATTGGTTGTAATGTTTATGCTTTATGCTTTATAAAAGTACAGAAAATAAGATAAAGTGTATTCAATATTTGCCTTCAATATCTAGGTCTTTACATTTCTGACTGACAGTCCAAGGCATTCTGTATTTTTCCTTCAGGTCTTGTTCTCACAATGTAGTCAACAAGTAAGAGCAATTGCATTATTTCTATTTATTCTTGCCTATAAATAATAGATTGTTTTTTCTTGAGAGTGGACAAACTATGCTGTTTTACTACAGACTTTCTTTCTCTGTTGAGGGTAGGTGGCAAGATGTTGATAGTTTTCCCCTACCTAAAACAGTAATTATATATTTCTTTTAATTGGTAATAAATTAATTTTCCACAAGTCAAATCTGCTTTGTCTGCATTTGTAATTGGTAAGGGATCTCCCTGTATTTATCTCTGCCCATGGACATTCTTGGTCTTCCTATTTTCTCCCCACATCCCACAGAGGGAGAAAGTGATTGAGTGGACATTTAGCTTTTAGTCAAAGTTAGTCCACCATGTTTACCAACTTAATTTATGTTCCACGGTCAGCAATTATCCTCTGTGCATTTTCTGCAAAAATAAAAAGTTTTTTCACAATGACACAGGTTAATAGTAATTCATGTATCTTCCTAGGACTCTTCAAAATACTGCATTTTTTAAGTATAAAATGTCCTGACACCTGTAGATTCTTTTCTTACTTTTTTTTTCTCTTATATTTCCTTTGCTGTAATATCAATCTTCTATGAACATTTCCTGGAAGTGACAGTAATTTTCTGCTGAACTGCTTTGTACATTTTGGCTTATCTTCCTTCTGTGGCACTGTGATAATTAAGGTTGATGTTTTTGTACTCAATGTATTATTGCAGATGCTTGATAATTGCTTTCATATTCTGCCTGATATTTTGCCTTGGCCATGCAGCTCTCTGCATACTTTTACCAGCTTCAATTGTTTCATATTTAGTGGAAGGCCACAACTAATTAGTGAAGTTTTGGGATTTACTATGAGTACTTGGGTTTAACCCTAGTTTTTATTCTATTCAGACTCTCTTGGAGATTTTCTTACCATCTCTTAAGTTTATCCTCATTAATTTTTAGTTTAAATCCTGCTTAATCTTCTCACACAAAGATTAGGTGTCTACATTGCTTTAAAAGTTTTTGAGGATTTGGTAGATAGCTTTAAAATCAATCCTTTTGGACAACATATTCTGCTTTTTTGATTTTGTTTTTTTTCCTCTGTGTCTGAATTTTTTAATTTCAAGGATATGAAAGACTTCATTATGTTTATGACATAAATCCTCTCTGTTGAAAGAATACAAAAGGTGTTGTAAGAAAATGAAGGACCAATTCAAAGTATCATGCTCCCAGTGGTGACTAGTAAATGTTTTCAGGAATAGGTGGAGTGATCTTTTCTCCAGTATTCCAGTACAGCAGTCAATGATTTGAAAATTAAAGACCAAATTATCCAACTGTCACAATTATAATAGCCACTGGTGGCCTTAATCTCTGAATTCACCTAAATCTTCTCTGAATGTACATTCTTTTATCCTCCATTAAATCTGGTGACAATATTTTCTGCAGTTGAATTACACACGATGTAAGAAAGCACTTCATATTAAAATACTGACAGGTAATTTCAGTGGCTGTATCTGAGAAGGAATCAGCTCCTCCCTACTCATATTTCTGCCTTGGCTATGCTGATGGTGGGTTTATCCCTTGTCCTATGGATTGTCCTTGGATTTGACTTGTTATTTGGCTTTTGCATGATGCTTGCTGGACTGCTAGTAGGACCCATTGCAGTCCTTGTAGTGTCCTGCTGGTCTGCTTCTGGTGCTGTAGGTCTCTGCCTTGTCAGTGAGGATATTGCCATCATGGTTGCCTTTGGGTCCAAGCTTGCTTTCCATTAGGTAATATCCTGTTTTTGCTCCCTGAAAAGACATACAATTAAATAGTATGCATTATAGAATTAAACATAAGGGTGTGCATTATTTTGTATTTATCACCATGACATATTTCAAAGTTATTCAGGAAGAAGATGCTCCACTCATTCTAGTGGCAATTAAAGACACTGCCTCTTGTTAATCAAGTTTCAGATACTGTTTTTGAGTAAGCTGACAACAGGCATGTCAAAGAGTCTGGATTTGTGCATGAAGTCAACAGTTTCATATTTGAACAAGTCTGCAGAATCAATCATCTTTAAGTGTCATAGTGACAGAGTTATCAGGTTTTAACTTAATTTTAATGTGAAGTCAACTTTGCTTTCTCATCAAACAGCATTCCCCATTAAGTAAACACACGTAGATAAAATATGTGGCTTTCTGGTATGGAACAGGAGAAAGGAAGTCCTACTTCACTGATATTACTCTCTTAATTTAGTATTAATTTGTAAAAGTATCTTAAGCACCACAGCAATGATAGTAAGTGATAATAAGGCCTGAAGTGCAAGAGAATGGGATGAACTATATTACATATTCACATGAAACTCTCAAGAATAAAGGGCAAAGGACAGTTTTAGTGTTAGATAAGAAGCTGAGGAAATTAAGTGGTGAATAATATAAAGATGTGTAAAATCTTCAAAAGAGTTGAGACTCTCTAAAGTTCATCTACCTTAAACGATATAGTACTGTCAGCATTCTAAGGGGGGACTGGAGTGGCTAAATTCCCCAAATGAAGGAAATTTTCATTTTCAAACATTTCATAAATGTGACAGAAAAGCCAGTTGTGATTTCTGATTGTGAGTCTTTCAAAACCAGATCAGAGATCAGACAGAAACCACATTACTTTTTTTTTCTCCCACCTGCTCCACATATTTTTTTTCTCCTACTTCTTTAGAGGAAAAGCAAGTGACTATCTAGTTAAAGTCTTATATCTCTGTGCCAGTCGTTCCCTAGTGTCTATTCTCTGGTTCCTCTAATTGTCTACATGACAGCTGCAATCTGTCCTCTTTAAACTATTTAACTAGCACAACTCAAGTAACCATTTTTACCCCTTCAAAAAACATTAAATATGGATGCAGATGCACAGCAATACAGGCAGCTAACAAAGAAAAAGATAAACTGCGGGATCTCACAAAAATAAACATTCATATTCAATATTGCATCCCAAATAATTAGAGTAGAATTACATGGGAGTATGATTTGTCTGTGATGGGTATCCCTGGAATCACAATCATAATAAAAATCCAGCCCTGTTAGAGTTTAAAAAAATAAATAATAAATAATGACTCTTAAGTGGTTTAGTCCTGCCAGCTTGGGATGTTTCAACGATCATAAACCCAAATGCCTCATTCCTAATACACAGAAGCAGGAGAAAATACAGTCTTGAGAGGATAAATAATAATACATTCATTCTGGTAATGCAATAGAACAAACCCTGGAAAGCATACAGTATATGCTTCTGGCTTTTAAGTTCTATTACTCAAAGTTTAAGGAGTTAGTAAGTCAAAGGTAATATGCAAAAAAGAGTGAAAATGTAGAGGCAATGAGGTACAATTACAAGGGTGAAGAAAAGAAGGATATTAAGGAAGTTAATTAATCTTATTCAAATCCAGCTGTCATTTTTTTCCCTTCAGCAATTTCAGTCAATGATTGTTTAATGCCTGTTCACTTTTCATGCTTTCTAGATAAAATGGCCACAGTGTGGTTGAGTGGAGGGGTTGTTCTAGTACAGCTCCTAAGATTACACTGCCAGTTTTTTAGATCAAATTACTCAATAAATTTTAATTGTATTCCCATGCTAGGTAGATTTCTTTCTTATTAGTAGTGGCCCAAGCTCATTTTCTTACTGTAAATAACTAATTTAGCTGAGGTTAAGTATTGGAGTTTAACCCTAAATTGTCATCTGGATGCATTATATGCAGCAATAGCTCTAATGGCATTAAAAATCTTACGAAAATATTTCTTTTCCAAAAGTTTTCATTATATTTGTAAAATGTTTGATAGAAAAAATTAAATGTCTTTTCTAGTTAACTTGGTCTTAGGAGATGATAAAAAAATAGAGTATGTTCTCACCAATGGTAGCTCAACCTTGAGAGTTAAAAAAAATAATCAACTGAGTGTTTAATGCCTTTGAAGATAAACTTGAATGGCAGGAGTACTCTATTATCTCTTGGTCCCTAGTATAAAAGATCAGAAATTACTTTCTAATACAAGTAATAACACTGAGGAAATGTTTGTCTTGACAATAGCAGCTCTATTTTGCTAAACACTGAAAGCATATGAGTATTCAGTAGCCATTGTAGCTAGCAAAAAATAATTTCAAGTAGGAAGCTCAGAAAAACAAAATGTACATAAGTGGTAAAAAAATATATCACTCATGATGAAATATTCTGAGTTTTATGATCCTTTCTGGGTCTGATATGGGTGACAGAATCGAGACAATTAGTATTTAAATGTTTTTGAAGTAACAGATGTGCTATTGCACACTTCTAAACACGTAATGTCCTCTTCTTTTCTCTTTTATTTTAGTGAGTTATTTTATCAGCAGAAGTAAAATGTAGTTGCCGTTTATGAACATCTATCTATGCTGATGATTATATTTCACAGTTAAATAAACACCCGTGTGGTGAAGGCTTCTTAGAGCTTTAATATAGTGAATATGAGAAAACAATTTACATCCTCTTTTATAGGCGGGATACCAAAAATAAGAAAAGTGTGACTTCATACACTTACATGTTTAAGTTTAATACTAAAAAGAGGACAGAGGTAGGAATGTAAGCCATCCTATCTTTCTCAAGACAGAATGTAATATTCTGTAATACCTGACAATATTTTACTAAATTATGCAGAAGACCCATTAAGGCAAAGTATTTCCCTTTCTGAAACAAATAAGAATATTGAGCTCATTCAGGAGCACTCCCACCACAGCAGTGCTTGACAGGAATGTAAATAAATATTAAAGTGAGCTACTTGAAACACCCAGAACTTTGAGATAGAAGTGAGAAGAATGAGTTCATGATCCTTCACCTGGTACCTTCTCTAATTTGCAGCCAAGAGTCTCACAATTCAGTACATGGTATTTCAATGATACACTGATTAATTGGTGAAGGGCTACCACATTATAACCAAATTGAAAGTTAGTTACATCAGTGCGAACCCATGAATGGGTACTGCTTGCCTCACAATGGTTCCACAGTCATAATACCATGGAGAATTTTTACAAGGGAGCAACTTGATAGTTTGTAGAATTGTTTACTTCCTCGAAGGAGTGAGTATTTTAGGAATTTGTGCCTCATCCCTTGAGATAACTGTGACTAGTCATAGTGACTGACAGCTGTCTTGCCAACATACTTTATTTAACAGTAGGGAAAAACAATAAAATAGAAAGGAGGATTTAAAAATATCAATATTTATGTGTCTCTATCATACCTGAAGTATTATGAATGAAACTGACAAACTTAGCATTTTGTGCATGATCCCATGAGTTCTTGTGTCCTGTGTTTTCTTTTTCCTGCTGATTTGCCTCAGGAAAATTTGTAGTTTTAATAGCTTTGTATGCATTTGTTAATCCACTTAGAAATATTTTAATCCTGAACTTTTTCTGACTTCCTTCCTCCAGCATATTGAGTTAGTTTACAGGCTTCTTAGAAGAGCAGAGTACACTCCTTAAATTGTTTTGTCTGGCAGTGTCTCAGAACAGTCCTAAAACATTGGCACCAGGTGACTATTGGGAAAAAAAACTTCTGCCTAGTAGGGATGTTGCTACCTTGGTGGATCTCAGTGGGAGGTCTTGTGAACACCTCACTAATAACAGCTCTAAATATACATTAATAATTTAGACCTTTCCATGAGTAACACATGAATAACATGTCCAGGTTGAGTATCTGTGGTTGCAACTAATGTAATTAAAAAGATCAGTACCAAAATTCAGAGGAATGTTAACTACACTGTCATGACCAACTGACAGTTTTACTTACTAGTGTTGTAAAATAAAACACAGCATAAAGTGCCATTGCAGAAGGTAATTGTGAATTTTCTCATCTAAAACATTTATGTGCCTACAGTCCAATGTCTGGACCAGGAGACATTTGTCACCACAGTTGCTTCAGGTTTAATCCATTAAAGTTGACCTGAACTCCTGCTTGACTCATGGTGATCATCCATAAAGGTTCATTTAATTAGAATTATGAGTAACACATTGCTGCTATGCTGTCTACTTTTTTAGAAATTGAACAAGGTGTTGAAGTTGTTATTAAGTATTTCAATACTTTATCCAATAATAAAAACTTAATGGGAAGTTCAATGAGCCTTTATTTTAGGATTATGCCCTATGTTTAATAAATCAGCAAATATAAACCACAGGATGATGATTAATATTGATATATTAATCTATTTTTATGTGACAAATAGCTTATTATAGGGTGTAAGCCTCAAACTGAGGTCTTTGCCTGAGTGATGTGAATTGATAGTAAAATCTTAATTGTCAGTAATTTGTCAACCCATTCTCATCCAATGTATTGCGAGAAGTGATACCCATATATAATTAGGATAAATTCACATCATTAAGATCAATTACTGCAAAGTTTTTTTCTAGATAAAACTAGGGGAGGTACTGGGGTCACTTTGGACAATTAGATAATCCCAATTAGATAATATAATTGAATAATTAGATAATATAATAATAATAGATATACACAAGGATTCTGCCTCTCTAGTAATTTGGAAAGCTGAGGATAGATTTCACTGTGAAGAACCATTAAGCCAAAGGCTTCTAACTCCAAATGTCTTAGAGAGATCGCTGTGGAAAGCTATTGATCTTGTAAATTTACAGTATTGTTATTTTAATCTGAAGTACTAGGTAAAGAAGGAGAGGAAGGCAACGAAGGGACCATTCTTGGGAGATTGATGGTATGAAGGAAATGGGAAGTTAAAGGGCAACATCTGCAGAAAACAAATAACTCTTTATAGGAGAAGTTAAAGTATTGTTACAGCACAAATACCTTTTTACATAATCTGGGCATGAAATTAGGCTATTTCTTTTCAAGGTGAACCTAGAGAAGGAAGAATGAAACTCAAACAGGATCTGGTACATTTATAGGATTCAATATGTAGGATACAACAACTTGTTTGTTATTGTCTATTTAAAAAATTCATTGATCCGAAAATAAATGTATCATACAACAGTCTGAGAGCTGATGTATAGCACTGATATCATTAAATCTCTGTTTAATGTAGATCATCTAGAGATTTCAATAAATGTCCTAAATACCTCACAAAAAAGTTTGTAGGAAAAATTTCACCTGAAAGCTGAAAATTACCTTTGCGCTAATGAACTAGTTTGCTTTTTTCTTCAGCTGGTCATAAAAAAGATATTACATTGTATTACAAAAGTTAACTGTTTTGTGTCTCTAGCACTGATGTAATCACGATGGACCAGTACTGCAACAATATGGGAAAGATCTCAAGGGTTACTTGGAATAGAGGTGGAAGAGAAGGAGACAGCATGCTAAACTGGAAATATAACCTGTTTTGGAAACAGGCAGGAATTGCCTAATCTGGACTACTTTGCAGATAGCTGGGGTGGGTTTTTTAAAGAGAATGAGACATGAAACTCCATTTTAGGGATCATAAATTCTGCTATTAAAAAAAAAAGAAAATTATAGTCTTTTTTTGTGTGTGTCTGCGTATGATGAAAAAAATCTGCAACCTTGACTTCTGAAGTCTGCTTTTAAGTCTGGCAGAGCTCAGAAGCCAAACAACAGCGTTATAAATCCAATAAATTTGACAGGCTCTTTACAGAGCTCACTTCCTATTATTGGAATTAATGGTAGCCAAGAAAAGCATAAGTGCACCATCCACCTCTGTCTCGAGAGCCAATCTGAGTATTCTGGATAATTTGCCTTTCTTCAGATGTGCATTGAAAACTTAGATAAAGAGTTGGAGGACAGTTGTTCATTGTTTTGTTGTTTCTGTTGGGATTTTTTGTCATTATTCAAGTTCCTTTTCCTCCCAAAAATAATAAAATATATGGAACCTGGGTTGCAGGATGTTTAAAACCATTTTAAAGTCTCAAAATTAGATCACATCCAATACATTTTTTTCACTGGATATTTAATCCTACTTAAGGTGGATGATGGTGTATTTTGAAACATACTCTTCCCCCGTTCTGAAATATTCAGTTCTGTTATTTTCACAGAAATATATGCTATTTAGTATGCGATAAAATCTTTACTTAGGCATCTGGAAATTAAACATCTCACCTTTTCCTTTGGAAAGGAACTCTCTTTAAACAACAAAAATGTGGCTGCCATTAAGAGTAAAGGAAAAGGTAAATAATCCAAAGTAATGTACATAACTGTTTTGGGCTTAATCAATCAACTAATACTTGTGTTGTTTGTTTGGTTTGGTTTGGGGTTTGGTGGTTTGTTTGTTTGTTTTTCCTTTACGCACTGTTCTGAAAATTGTCTGATTCAGTACAGATTACTCCTTCCCTGTGCTCTTTCAACTACAGAACTGAAAAAACCCCACATGGCCTACATTTCCAAGTTTGATGCTAGCAATAGAGACCCAAATCCTGAGAACTTGCATTGTGCAAGTAAATTAAAAATCCATGGCAGAACAGATCTTGTCAAAGGCATGAATGCTTTCAGTCACTGAAATTCGGCTAAGTTTCTATCCATGATTCATCTAGGTTTAGATCTTAGGAGGTGTATCACCCCTTAAATTAAAATGTTAGTATGACCTTAAACATTGAAGTAAACTTCCCTTTTGTGCTACAGCTGAGTTTTACCTGACACAGACATGCTTGTCCATTCTAAAGAACTCAGACAATCTTTCCAGCCACACACACACTTTCAATGTACATCAGAAAAACATGGTGGCATGAGTATGTTTGCAGCCAAAGTCACCTTTTCAACCTCTTCATTATAAAAGATACTTTTTACTCCTCTTATCTGTTTCTTGATCTCACAACAGGTGGTAACACGAATTGTCATAATACTCTTTGCATGTATTTTTGTAGTTCATTTCCTCAAGTAGTTGAGGCTTATAGAAAGCAAATGACCAGGAGAAACTGCTCCAAGAGTAAAGTGCAAATGTTCCTCTGTGTTAAGAAAAAAGAAAGCTTATAAAATTCCTTGCAAACACTTAGAAGCAGTATTTTTTTATGCTCTCTCTCTCTCTCTCTGTAGACAAATACATGTTGGCTTGAGGTGGAGGAGAAGACCACAGATGGTGAGAAGTGGTTTTTGAACACAGAAGCCTGCATATGTGTTGTGGGGAACCATTCAATACTGGAAGGAGATCCAAAGGGGCAACCTACGCCTTATATGGGCTGCATTGGCTAAAGAACTGGTAGAATGTGGGAAGTTATATAAACAGTCACCCACACTGGCCCATCACGCACTGGCATGTGAACTGGAAAACATTCCAGAAATCAAAAATAATTCCACAGTAAAGGTCTGTCAGTATATAGATGATGTGCTGATAGGGGGCCAGAGTGAGAGAGAGGTAAAGGTTGTTTATGATGCCGTAATTAAGCATTTAACAGTGGTATCAGGTCTAACTTGTGCTGAGGCTGTTTCTAAAGCAAATGGTGAGACCACGGTCTGCTTCTTGGAAAAGGTATTTGGGGTCCTGCCTAAACCCACGAACATCCAATTTGACAATGGAACTCATTTCACCTCACACCTGGTACAGCAGTGGGCCAAAAGAGAATGTATTAAGTGGACATTTCATGTCCCATACTACCCACAAGCAAATGGGGTAGTGGAACAAACTAATGGGTTGATTAAAAGTCTCATATGCCCACAGGTTTCCAGATGGGATGAAAGGTTGAGGTATGCAGTCACCACTGTAAGCAATAGGTGGGGGATTAATGGGTGCCCTCATCTAAATGCCTTCTTCCCTACCTCGCCTACTCAGGATAAAGAAGAGCACAGAACAACCTACCGCAAAGCCAAGACTTCTCTGCACCCAGGACAGACTGTTCTGGTAAACCTGCCAAACATCGGGAAAGTCAAGCTCACCTTGCAGACACCGGTGAACTCGAATGTTTGGTTTGCATCCGACTTAAATGACAAACAGCGTAAGATCAGCACGAACTGGATAATTCATGTTGAGTAAATCAGGTTTCAGCCTTCATTTTTCCTCTTGCTATGTGTTTACATCCTTGTGTACTCATGTCCAGCGATGTTAATAGCCATATTGCTAGTCTGACTACTTGAGCCAGAGTCATCCCGGTGACAGTATCAGGCCTGATCAACCTGCTACTGGACTCCGGAGGAGTTACTTTGTGACCGCTGAGAGACTGATCACCTCATAGCCTAAACAAGGTGCTCCATGGTAAAGACTTCTTATAACATGCCCTTGAGTTGTTGTCTGTAATATGCTGTACAGTGGTTAAGATGCTATTATTGGGTAGTGTTACTTGGATATGTAGATTGTTGTTTGTATTTATGTATTGTTACATTAATCCCTTGTAGTATGATAGAATGTATGCACAGTATATAGTGTTACGACCGGGAATTGATCCCTTATCTCTTGTTAGAAATCGCTATGTTCCTCTATGTTTATTTACATTAATGTTTTTCAGCTATGCTTGTTTCTATGCCCGACGAGGGAGGAGCTAATGTGAGGTAAGGGTATGGACCGGAGCCGGGATACATGCATACACCACATATACACGTGAAGGACATCATATGACCGCTGCCTTAAAAGCCACAGGGTGAGATGTGGGGAACGGACTGGTTCTCCCCCGACGCAACGGAATGCCTTTCAAGCCAGCGAAGTGCCTCTTGTAACCAAGGACAGACTGAAACAGCCATGGCAGAAAGACAGATAGCAGGCTCCCCCTGAGAGACTGGGCACTTAGCCACATACTAAAGGAGCACGTTATCTGAAGGGAGGCGGGCTGTGCCGGTGGAGCCGCTGGACCCACTGAGCCACCTGTCGGAGTGCGGCTGCACGCGGGGGGGCCGGTGCTCGCCCGCAGGGGAATCGTCTCCCCCTCCCCTGCCTCTTGAAGCGGAGCCGGGGACTCGCTGCCTCCCTGCTCGCCGCTCGAAGCGGAGTCTGGATCGCTGCCTGCTGCTGCTCGCCGGTGCCAGGGAAGAGTGTCGTGCCGTGGTCTCTACAGGGCTGCGCCTGCCAGAGAGGTTGCCGCCGAGCACGCCCCGCCGCCGCGGGCTCGTCCCATCACCGCCGCTGCTGGCTCCCCGGACGTTGGTTACATCTTCACTACAGAAGGGGTGACACGGGTACACTCACACACCATAATTGGTACTCAGGCTTCACGTCCTACCCTTCCCTTACATTAATCCTCCCACACCTCTTCCGCGGGGAGTGCACTTACTAACTCCATAGACCCCTGATATATACCTAGATAACCTTCCCTGAACCTTGGTCCTTCAATAAACCTCCGAGTGTGTGAGTGACATATTGGTCTTTGTGAGCGTGGGGGAGGGGGGGCGTTCCACTCCACCCTCTAAGGTACGGTCCCACCCACGAACCTCTCTGCTCCCTGCCGAGAAGCAGGGGGGGCAGATAGTCACGGAAGCATCCTGACATCCGATAACCATTGATACCGGTCCACGACATGTGTGAAGAGAAGTAGACCTTCCATGTGTTTTGAAGAAATATTTCTAGAGAAATTTTTTGTTTGTGGACTAGTTATGATGAAAGTGAAGTCTGAAAGAACAAAAAATTATGTGCATGATGAGTAGGGAAATGCCGAAATTAATGAAGAATACTGAGGGACTGATCACTGAATCAGAGATGCATCTGACTGCAAAGGGAAAAGGCGAAAAAGAAAAGTAGCAAGACAACTGCAGACTAAGATAGTTTGGAGGCAGCCTAGCAATTTTATGGCTCATTGATTAAGTATTACTTTATATGTGATTTGCTAGTACATAGTTTGGAGAGTAAGTCTGATGTTTTGTCACTGCTAGCAGCTGTTCACTTGCTTACTAAATACAAACTAATTATATTTGTGTTTTAATTTTTTTCAATTAATGAATTAACCACAGATATGTTTTGTTTATTATTATATAAAAATAGCTGTGCAGAAATTTTACCTGGGATAATTTCTCTTCCATGAAAACATTCTGACATTCTCAGAGAGTGCTCAGAAAGTAGATGGGAAAAAAATTACATAGCTATATTTATATGTAATGATATACCACGTGACAAACCAATTCTTAGGTATACTATGCAGGTAATTTCATTGCATGCCTGCAAATTTTTGGAATCACTTCTCACACTGTAAGGGCAACAGATATAAGAGTGTGCAAAACAAAGGTACGTACAATGGGAAAAATTGTACAGTAATAATAAAATCAACACATTTTACAATTTTTTTTAAAAACCAGGATGATAAGAGCTGATGTGCAAGCACAAATATACATCGTATACAACAGACAAAATCGGTAAAAATACACTTACAAGTTATTTTAAACTAATGTAATCTTCTATTACTTTTAGAAGACAGCTTTTCTAAGATCCATTTTTCTGAATGATCACATGTTTTTAAAAAAGAAATTCAAAAACCTTGCCTGAAATGAAATACTCTACCCTTTTCTTACTCTACCCTTCACCAATTTGAGAAAGAAAAAAGATTTTTCCTTTCTGCTGTTGTGGCATGAAGGTACAATAGAGAGATATATAGCTATATATTGTCAAATTATCTGGCTGAATATCCCATACATAGCTTATATGTACAACATGTGTACAACAAGCAGAAAAAGAAGGAAAATATTGGCACACTACTAAACAGGGGGTGAATGTCACCAACAATGCTGAAAAGGCAAAGGTTGTCATCAATTTCTTCACCTCTGTCTTTACCAACACTGTTGGGCCCCAGGCCTTGGGAACAAAAGATAGAGGGTGATGCAAACACAAACCTGTCATTGGTGAAGAAAAAGTCGGTAGGCAAACTATTATAGGGGTTTGACCCAAACAAACTGATGGGCCCTGACAATATCCACTCAAGGGTATTAAGGGAGCTGGCTGATGCTGTTGCAAGCATGCTTTCCATAATCTTTGAGAAGTCATGGAAATTAGAGGACATTCCAGAAGACTGGAGGAAGGCTAATGTCACCCCCATCTACAAGAAGGGCTTAAAGGAGAGCATCTGGGAAATTATAGACTCATCAGTCTTACTTCAGTCCCTGGAAAAGTTTTGGCACGAATCCTCTTGGGGGCTACCCAAAGTTAAATGAGGCACGTGACTGGGAAAAGCCAGCATGGATTCACCAAGGGTAAATCATGCCTGACAAACGTGATTGCCTTCCATGACAAAGTAACCTTCTCAGTTAATGAGGCAGCGAGTGGTGGACGTGGTCTACCTGGAATTCTCCGAGGCTTTTCATGAGGTCCCTCATATGTTACAGAGAAGTTCCACAGATAGAATAAACAGTAATGGTGTAAACTCTACTATAACTCAGCAGCTCAGTAAGATAGAAAAAATAAGCACAGGGATCTCAAAATGTTTTTCTCATAAATTTCTGCTGTAGCTTGGATTTATTTAGGCTGCTGTGAGACCCTTTTTTTTTCAGCAAGACAAAGTCAGCTGCTTGAGTGATGCGGGACAAGCAGTGGACATTGTCTACCTCGGACTCTCCAAGGCTTTCAATGAGGTCCCTCATAGCCTCCTCTTAGAGAATCTTATGGTCTAGATGTCTTATGGTCTAGACAAGTGCAGTGTGCAGTGGGTGGGGAGTTGGCTTATAGGCCATGCTCAGAGGGTGGTGGTAAATATTTATTTTTCAGTCTGGCCGCTGTCACAAGCAGAGTCTCCCAGGGATTGATATTGAGCTCAATGCTGTTTAGTATCTTCGTAAGTCACTTGGATGATGGGATCAAGTGCACTCTGATGAACTCTGGCAATGATACCCAACTGAGTGAGGAAGTGGGCACTCCACAAGGGAGAGCCACCCTGCAGGAAGACCTGGATAGGCTGGAAGAATAAGCTAATGTCAAGGTTTAACACTGGGCGGACAATGAAGTGAATGACAGATGCTGTCTATTAATGCCTCTCCCTTCCCATTTAGGGAAAGAAGAGAGAATAAAGGGAAGAGACTTGTGGGATGAAAACTAAACTACACAGCTTGAATGAAACTGTAATGATGAAAAGGATAAAAATGAAATATTAAAAAATGTATACAAAGCCACTCCCTCCTCCTCCAGTAGTGCTCATGACACCACCTAGGCTTCAGGGCAGGTCCTTCCAAAGTCCCAGACTGTGCTCCTGGAATCAGCAGCAGATAGGAACTGGATGCAGGCATGCACAGATTCAGGGATTCACAGATTGGGATCAAAGACAGGTAAATGGACAGAGTCCTCTCAGTACACTGACCATGGACGAAGAGAGCTTGACCCTCATGATCCCTCCAATTATACTGTGTATTATGCTTATGGGGTGGAATACTTAATTTGGTCAAGTTTTGGTACCATGTCTGATCTGCTCCTCCCCAAAGGAGGGTCACAGGCATGACCTTTTTACTCCATTTTGTTTTCTGAGCACAAGATATTTAGTAAAACCAAGCAATGGCCTTGGTTCTGCATACCATTCTCTAGCAGTAACTATAAACACAGAGTGTTATCAGTCCTAGCAGCAGATACTGACTGGAAAACCCACCATTAATTTCAGCAAGTGCAGCTTCTTATAAGAGACTTAACTGAAAAGTAAAATTACTATAAGAAAATTGGTTCTATCCTGCTCAAACCTGGACAGCTAACAAGAACCTGATGAATTTCAACAAGGACAAGTGTAAGGTCTTGCACCTGGGAAAGAATAACCCAAGAGTATAGAACAGCCTGGGATCCACCTGTCTGGAGAGCAGCTCTGTGGAAAAGAACCTGGGGATCCTGGTGGACAAGAAGCTCAATACCAGTGAACTGTGTGCTGCAGCAACAAAGCCAGTAGGATGCTGGGTTGCATCAACAAGGGCATCACCAGCAGAGATAAAGAAGTCATCATTCCACTCTACTCAGCCCTTGTCAGGCCACACCTGGAACACTGTGTTCGGTTCTTATCCCTTCTATACAAAAAAGATGTGGACAAGCTGGAGAGGATCTGGAAAAGGGCCACAAAGATGATCAAAGGACTGGGAATCCTGTCCTATGAGGAAAGGCTGAGAGAGCTGGGTTTGTTCAGTCTTGAGAAAAGAAGGCTTAGGGGAGACCTAATCACCATGTCCCAATATCTGAAGAGTGGCTACAAGGACAATGGAGACAGTTTTTACAAGGAGTCACATGGAAAAGATGAGGTGTAATCGGCATAAATTACTCCTGCAGAGATTACAATTAGACACAAGAGAAAATGTTTTCACAACAAGAACAATCAGCCATTGGAATAATCTCCCCAGGGAAGTGGTGGATTCCCCAACATTGGATGCTTTTAAGATTCAGCTGGACAGGGTGCTAGGCCATTTTGTCCAGATCACGCTTTTGCTAAGAGAAGTTGGACCAGATGATTTTTGAGGTGCCTTCCAACCTGGTATTGTATGATTCTATGATAGCATCATTAATATTAACGTAAGGTGCAAAAGCAGAGGCTATCAAGGAGCAAGGTATAAAATTTGATATTTTGAACACTATCCAGTAAAATGATTAAATGGTAATATGGAAAGAAAGGCTGTACAGAGAAATTATGGTCCCTTGTCTTAAACACTGGGAAGATGTAACTGAGAAAATGTATTGCTTGCCCTGGAAAAGCCAGAGGATCTATATTTTTCTTCAAGATTGCTGGCATGAACAGAGAGGTGTACAGTATGTGTTATTTTCTAAGGGATTTTCTGGATGTTGAAGCAGCTAATATGTATCCATATGCTATACTGGAATTTAAGTGACCCTCAGACATTTTGTCTCAACCTGTCTTCTCATCCTGATTGCAGCCAACAATGTAAAGTTGGAGATACTTTGAACAGAATATAAAATCCATCTCAGACAAGCTAGCTGTATCCACTGTGCTGACAGCTTCCAGCTGAGGTGGTATCACTGGAGCAGAGAAATTCTGGTGCTGGTAATGATGATCAGGGACTGCCAGAAGAGAGGATTTTAGGCAAGATTCTTACCCTCATGGATGAGGGAGATAAAAGAAGGGGAAAAAAAAAAAAAAAAAAGCAAACATATATTGAAAAAAGCACCTTTTATTTTTATTTTTGAGAGAGGCAACTTCTGTGTTTTTGAGGGCTAAAGTTGACTTCCACACACAAAGAATCAAAGAGAAGAATGTAATATTTACTTCCTGTATGCACTCTTTTTAGCGTGGCTTTCTATAATATTTTTGCATGGAATCATAACATCTTTATTCTTCCTATACAGTAAAAATATGAAACATTAATTGCACTCTGTACCTGAAGCAGCCATGTACAGAAAAATATAAATGTTTACACTTTTAGAACAAGTGAAACAGAAATTAAAAAATAAGTTTCAAAATATTTTGCAGAAAATAAGTTTGAAATAGTCGAAGGTAGGATAATAACTTATGTTGCATTTATTACACATTTGACTGGTCTTATGTTTCTTTTTGTCATACATTGAGCACTTTTAAAATTTGGCTAGACAAGATTTCCCTTCAGTATTTGAAACTTTTCAGCATCTTATACTTGTCTTAGTCTTCCTGTACATAGTGCAAGACGCTGAAATGTCTCTGATTTTCAGAATATACACATTACTTGAGCTGCAAGTGAAATAGTGCTGGGTGGTCCCTGCAACAATTATCTAAAAATAAGTCACCATATCACTAGATTGAAAAGGATAAATATATGTATTTGTGTGTATATACATATAAATATTTCAGTAGAAAGGCTTGGGAATCTGAAAAACAAATAAGAAAAAAGAAACCACTTGAGAAAAAGAATAGTTAGTTTTGTATGAGATCAGCTGGAGAAGAGCTGAAATGTGGGAGGTCTGATAAACTAGGAATATTATAGAAGTAGTCATGTTTGTGGGTTGGTTTTATTCTTTTCTTTTATTCTGCTTTTGCATGGGGTAAAAAATATCTGTTGGTTTTCATGCTTAGTATTCTGAATTTCAATAAGCAAATAAATAATTAAATAAGAAAAAGTGGTGTTCTAGCAAGAGCTGCCTTTTCACTAAGTGAAACCCATGTGTCTCCCTGCCTCAGGTTCTGAGTTGTGTTACAAAGGGAAAGGAGAAGAGCAGAAATAGTGCAGAGAAGAACTTATAGCTGAATTGTTAATGTATTTCATTAAAACCCTCAAATTTTAAACATTTCATTGTCATATGTTGAACAAGTAATAGACATTGCCCTGGGCATAATTTTAATAATTTTTCATTTGTTCTATATTGTAGATTGAGTTAGAGATCTAGCTCACTTTTTATAGTACATTTGCAGCAGTAGCATGAGTAACTGACTTTGCTTATTTTTTTAGAACATTATATGCCAGAAAAATCTCAGTATAATGAATGTATATCAATTCCATCACCAATGTGGGAGGTAACATAATCAGTAGGAGTAGAAAGAATATTACAGAGATTGTGGTTTACAAACAGTGAAACATATATTGACATATATATTCAAAAACATTCAATTTTCCGCAACAAAAAAGTGAAATACAAACAAGTAAATCATGTACTAATAAATACAAACTGTTAAGAATAAGCTACCTGTCTTAAAAAAATATTTGTGTCTACACTTGCAGTCTGACTATTGAGTGACCCATCTGGGTTTTGATTCAGAAACAGAAACTACCCAATGGTATGAAGTAACTGCTTTAGCTGGCTTTTGTGGGGAATGTATGGGTGGTGTCACGGTTTGGCTCCGGGTTGGCAGTCAAACCAATAACAATAATGCTTTCAGTCCCATCCTTCCTCCCCCAAGGTAGGGAAAGAGGGAGAAAAAATGAGAAAGAGAGGCTTTCTGGGTTGAAAAGTGAAACAGATTGATTTTAATTATTAGTGATAAGGGAATATGTATATTTGTAAAGGGATGTGCAACACCCGATCCCCTCCCTCCTCCCCCAGCGACTCTCACAGCAACTCTTCTCCCTGGTGACTCCAGCTGAAGGGGGGAGTGTTTGGGTGCACAGACGGGGTCCTCGGATGTTGGCTGTAAAGAAAAAGATGAAAAAAAGAGAGAGCCAAAGAGAGGGTGATAGAAGCGACAGTAAGCAGAAAAGTGAGAGAAAAAGGAAACGAAAAAGCTTGACTTCCGTGATGTCTTAACCTATACTGAAAGCCAAACAGAGAAAATATTATGAGAAGGGAATATTCTGATTTGCTGATCCTGCCTTCGGTCTAATCTGCTCCCCCGTGGGGGGGGAGGCTGCAGACAGTCAGAAGTGACCTTGGTTATTATCAGTCCACTGGTGTTGCTAAAAAAAAAGGTTAACTGAAAGAAAAAAAAAGTCAGCAAAGAGAAAGTTCGTTTCACCCTGGCTTAAACCAGGACAGAGGCTTTCTAATCAGATATTTTCTTCATTTTTTTTCCACAAAGACATGTAAAGCTGTTCTAAATGACAACCCTATGACTTGGCACAGGTAAAAAGAAAGGAGAGTTGGTCTGAAATGGTCTCACGTAAAGCATTTTCGCTAAATATGATCAATTACGGACATTTTTTTTTTTTGCGTATCATATATGCAACTTTTACAAACAGAACTTTAGAGACAATTTCTGTACAAGGCAAGGAAGACAGACAGGTGAGCTAGTTGCTTCAAAGATGGCAACAAGGGGGACCTCTCCTAGGATATAACAAAAACCCCCAGCTATTTGAGTGCTAATTACATAAGCACAGGAAGAGAGAACTGAGGTATTATAACTCAATGTAGCTATTCATGTCTATGGATAATGGAGTAAGAATGTTTTAATTAATATGTACATGACTAAATATATCAAATCTCACTAATAAAATTTTCTGAGTGGGACTCCTTTCAATGGGAGAGAAAAAAAGTTGGGTTTTTTTTGTTTTTTTTTCCTCTCTGCAGGCTAGTCAACTATCCAGTGGTCAAAGTAGTTACTTATTCTGTATAAGGTATTCAAGGTGTGAGCAAAAATGCAGGTTTTTTTCTTGGAAGGAAGACAAAAGGTTTGACTTTCACTTTGTTTCACCAGGACTCTGACAGAATGAACAGAACGAGTTGTATAAAGTATAGTCCTCCCCTCTCCCACCACCTTTTTTAGGGGAAATTTTTTAAGAGCTCTTAATTTTACCCCAGTGGAAACTGAAGAAAAAAAATATTGGGATATTCTATAGGATAAGAAAATGTCTTCCACTGGTCTCTAAGAGTAAGTCTTTGGAGATCTTCAAAATCAGTGAAAAGTGTTCTTCTGCAACCGTTGTAGCATTTCCTTACCATTCTTATATCCAAAGGCATTGCAGGATGACAATGCCAATTTTTAATGGGATAGTTTTCTAATGTTGAGATTCAAAGGAAAGTAGGGGACCCATTTTACTTTACACAATTAATGTGAAGACAATGTAAAAGTCAAATAATGAGCTGTTATTGCAGCTTCATGAGCAACAAAATTCATAGTTACTATCAGCTATAGTTAACCTAAGAAAGGGCAGTGAACCAAAGCAGAAACTAATACAATTAGAAAAAAATTGACGCAATTGTTTTTTTACTCAATGAGGCACATGCTTCAATTAAACAGGTAATTTAATGAAATCAGTATTAAGCATCACTGTTTATGGCAATGTCATTTGTTTATGAGGCATTAAGATTATACAGATAAAACAAGAGCTGCAAATCTTCTGTATACAGTTATATAATAATCAGATTTCTTATAAAAAACCCCTCATACTTTTATAACACTCATTTGAAATATATCAGATTCCTTAAGTACTGACTATACTAGTGATTTTTTTATGTTTCTGGTACTACAGAATCAACATAAAATTTCTATGTTGACATGCATTTCAGGAGTCTTTCTAGCACTAGGAACTCATTACTTTAAATAAATCTTTTCAGTATCTTCCATCACACCCATAGAAATAAAAATAATACTTCCCTTGGAAACGTAAGTCCTGTTCTTTAGGTTTACTGAATTATATATTTCCAAATATATTGCTATTATTCTGCTATTCTTCCTCTTTCTTCACTTCATTCATTTAATATTTTTAATGTACCAGAAAGACAGAGTAGGAATAAAAGGCATGTCTCATCCCTGATGAATATGTCTATCGGAGTTCCAAAGGGGTTTGTGGTGGAAGACGTTCATAAATAGTCAGGGAAAAAGGTGAGCAATAAAGTGTCAAAATTTGCTAATGATATTAAGTTATTGAGGAGTCTAAGGACAAATGCTGCTGATGAAAAATAGTCAATATGCCTTATAATACAGAGTGGATGAGCAGTAAATGGCAGATGAAATTCAGTGTGCATAAATGTGATACACATGGGGAAGAGCAATCCTAATTTTATGTATGAATGCTACGAAAAACTTTAAGCTGATTGTTACTATTCAGAAGAAAGATCCTTACACTACAGAATAAAATTCTATTAAAACATCAGCTCAGTGCACAGAAGCAATCAAAAAGTAAAATCAAATATTATGACTTAACAATGCTTTATAAAGAAAAATACATATAACTAAATGGTAGAATTCCTAGCTTGCCCATACCTGGAATACGAAAGTATGGTAATGCTCCTTATCCTGATTCCGTCACCTCGAAAAGAGAATAATTGAACTGGAGAAAACAGGACTGTGCAACTGATTATAACTGCATAAAACAGAGGCTTAAATTAATGAAGATTGCAGGTAAGACTGGACAAACAGATGTAAAAATAATACACAAAGACTTGCTAAATGAGTAAGACTACTCCTGGTCTGGGATAATTTACTAAAATGAAAATAATTGGAGGCAAATGACATTTTTATCAGAAACATGAAGTATCCCTTCCTACACTTGTTTTTCCCTTGGCATCTTTGGTTAGGTATGACTTGGGAAACACATGGGACTGGATAGACCTTTTATCTGATCCAGTGTATTTCTTAAGTTTTTCTTAAGAACACTGAAGCATATTGTTCAATAGTTTGTGTCATCCTTGAATTTTGAGTTCAGCCTGGTAAACGGGTATTTTTAGGTAGCTTTTGGCTGCAAAGTTTCCTCGGCTTCCAAAAACCTAATGGGGAGGTGTCTGGCTGTGACATGTAATGTTTAGGCTATTCAAGACATCTAGGTTTAATAGGATTTAGATTATCAAAGTTAAGCTGACTAAACACTGTAGAGCATACCTTGGCCTGGAGCAGCTAGTATTTCTCCATCTCTCACACTTGTGGGTTCTGGGAGTATTACTGATGGTAGAGCACATTCTGAAAATTGTAGCTGCATCCTGACTCTGTGTCTGTGCAGTATTTTCCATGATGTTTTGGTTTCTAAGGGAGAGAAACCTCACGTATAGAGATTAAAGGGTCAGTAAAAGAGAATATAAGGAGGTGCCTTGTCATACACTTGCTGCACAATCAATGCATATCTTTGGTTTATGTTTTCTTTTCCAAAAGATATCTAGGAAGCTTCAGGACCATTAAAACCAAATTCTGCTCTTTTGTTGATTGGTTCCAATGAAATAATATCAACGTTTTCCATCCACTCAGCAGATATTTGCAATCAATGGCCATTAAAGACTGAATTCTTAGGTCTCAATACGTTCAATTTGACAGAACATGGGGAAAGAAGTGATTTAAGCTGTAGAAGTGTGAGTTACTGAGCAAAGTTCCATTACCCTGGAGGCATCTTGCATTTGGCTTAGAAAACACATGAGCGGCTATGGCAAATATGAGGAGTTAATACAACCTATCTCTTCAAGAATGTTTGCCTGTCTATTTTATGTTTAGAATTTCTAATCCAGCATTTGTTAATCTTCTCAGAGATCATTTATTTGGCACAACTGTGACATGCTTGTGTTCAATGTTTGGTTCATAAAATTGCTTCTGTACCAAGCTGGTGATACAGTGTCTAGGAGTTTATGCCTTGCTATCAGTTTTATGTTTCAGGGTACACAGAGCATCTGTCAAAGACTTCTACATGTTTTAAGGCATGTAGCAATTCTGCAACATTTTTGAGTTTAGTTAAGTTTGACTGTATTGTGTCAACACAGATTCAGAGGTTAAATAACAGGTTGACATGCAATCCCTTCAAAGTGCTCTTATTTCTTGCTATAGGAAGAGCTCCCATATAATTTATTTATTAATTATAGAATCATAGAATCGTAGAATTATAGAATACATTGGGTTGGAAGGGACCTTGAAGATCTGCTGGAGAGGGTGCAGAGAAGGAAAACTAGGCTGGTTAGGGGTCTGGAGAACAGGTCTTACGAGGAGAGGCTGAGGGAGCTAGGGCTGTTCAGCCTGGAGAAGAGGAGGCTGAGGAGAGACCTCATTGAGAGGTCTACAACTACCTGAAAGGAAGTTGTAGTGAGGTGGGTGTTGGCCTCTTCTCCTTAGTGACTAGTGATAGGACAAGAAGAAATGGGGTCAAGTTGTGCCAGGGGAGGTTCAGATTGGATATTCAGAAAAATTTCTTCACAGAAGGAGTGGTGAGGCATTGGAACAGGCTGCCCAGGGAGGTGGTGGAGGCACTGTCCCTGTAGGCATTCAAAAAAAGAGTGGACGTGGTGTTTCGGGAGATGGTTTAGTGGTTAAGGGTTGTAGGGTGGACGGTTGGACTTGATGATCTTGAAGGTCTTTTCCAACCTTGATTCTACGATTCTATGAATATAGAAGTTATATTTACACAGCAATTATTTCTAGGCTAATATTCTTAATCGACTGCTTGGGCTAATATAACGAACTGTATGTTAATTCTGATGCAGGCACCTGATGAGTCACTCCATGCAGCTGATGGCAGTCAAGTGGGGAAGATGAGCTCTGTTGCACCTTGGTGCAGGCTGATCCTCAGTCCAGCCATGTTGCTGTCTCCCATTTTCCTGCACTTTTATTGGGACTTTTCACTTTTATCTGGAGTCCTTGACTATTGCACAGTCTTGTCTTTAGTTTATGTAATTTCTTAGTTTGACAGCATTTTTTTTTTTTCAGTCAGTTGGGACAAAGTCACACAGCAATGCTTCACAAAGCTGGGTCTTGAGTCACAGGCAGCTGGGCTATGGGTTGTCCTCATCCTGGGTATGGGATAAATATGTAATTTCTTTATGGATACAGCTGTAATAAGCTTTCTGAGTCAATTCTGCAACTTACACACAGCTTAAATAAAATACATCATGCATACTAAGAGACACTAAAAAAAAAAATTACATATATTCTCACCATACTAAGTGCTGACTGTAGACATTTTCCTCTGTATCTGGTCCTTTGGGCTATTACATTTTCTTGATTAAGAATCATACCTTTTTAGTGGTGATATGCAATTGAGAAGTGATTATAACTCATTGAGGACAGTGTGTTTTCAGATTAAGGTGGAAATCTTTGCTTACAGGATTGTTTAGTCAATGCAGCTAAGTGTAGGTTAACTCAGTGTCAGTCCTTGCAAAGCTGTCTCCCTTTGTTGTCAAGTAGGGCTAGGCTTTTCTCCATATCTCTGATAGAACTCTGACTCTGAATGGCATCAGTAAAAGCTAAATTATTTCCTGAGATATTTTTTTTTCTTGATTTCATACTCTTAAAAGGTAATGCGCAGTTGTTCACAAACTTTTTGTTCTTCGGTGGAAAGCCAGGTACCATTTCACAGGCTGGGTCAAAACAGGCTGTGGAAGAAGACTGGCCTAGATTAACAGAAAGCTCTGGCTGTGTCCCATCCCTCTCAGTGGGGCCAGGAGAGGTGTTCTTTTAGATAGTCTGTTGTGGTATCCAGGAGTCTTGACAATGACTCAGGAGGGACAGAAAAATTCTAACACCCTGTTTTGCTCAGTGAACCCTGGGGCACGTGTGAGTCACAACAACAGTTCCAAAATGGCCAAAACCTCTTTTATTCAATGTCTGGTGCAAGCATGGCTAATTTGGAGTAGTGGATATCATGGATAAAAAGCTTAACATCTAACAAGATGAGATAACAAAGCTTAACACCTAACAAAGAGGTAAGAGGAAGAGAAGAAATGGAAGAGAGAAGAAAGGAGAGAGAAAGAAGGATCCAGCAAAAGATCTTGATAGTAGTTGCCTGCTTTCATTTGGTGGAGGCTGCACACCTGGAGCTGGCCTCCCCCTCTTTTTTAACCTTGTCAGAGAACATGGGGGTTTTCTTGAAAGTCTTTTGAGAGAAAAAGAAAGGGGGTTGCTTGTGCCTCACTATCCCATAATATGTCTAACTGGTATGCACCCTTTGTTCTGAGCATGCTCCATTAGCCCATGTTACTTAGCCACTGTGGTAGAATGTGTGCTGCACAACTGTTAGAAAACTTATCAGAACCAGTTCACTACCCCACCTCCTCAGAGCATGCCTTGTTTTGACTGCTCAGTTGTTTGAGACAAAATGATCAGAAGGTTTTACCAGTCTTTCGCAGTCTGGAACTCAGGGAAAAAAATAAAATAAAGAAGACCTTTATGACATTTGAAGGAAAGGGCAGGCAACCCGAAGATTACAAGGATGCTGTGTTGCTGTGCAGGGAGATAATTGGAAGAGGCAAAGCCCAACTAGAATTTAATCTGGCTACCGTTGTAAAAGACAATAAAGCATATTTCTATAAATATATTAACAACACAAGGAAGACTAAGGAGAGCCTCCATTCTGTATTGGATGGAGGGGACAACAAAGTGACAAAAGATGAGGAAAAAGCTGAGGTGCTTAATGCCTCCTTTGCCTCAGGCTTTAGTAGCAAAATTAAGCATTCTCAGGGTACCCAGCCCACTGAGTTGTAAGACAGGGACAGGAAGCAGAACAAAGCCCCCATAGTCTCGGGGGAAATGGTTAGTGACCTGCTACACCACTTAGACATCCACAGGTCTATGGCACTGGATGGGATCTGCCCAAGTGTACTGAGGGAGCTGGTGGAAGTGCTCACCAAGCCACTTTGTATCATCTATTAGCCATCTTGGCTAACAGGGAGGTCCCAGTTGACTGGAGGATGGCCAATGTGACACCCATCTACAGGAAGGACCAGAAAAAGGATCCAGTGTACTACAGGCTTTTCAGTTTGCTCTCAGTGCCAGGGGAGGTTATGGAGCAGACCATCCTGAGTGCCATCATGAAAGGTACAGTACAACAGCATGGGTTTATGAAAGGCAGATCCTGTTTGACTAACTTGATCTCTTTCTATGACAAGGTGACCCATTTAGTCGATGAAGGATGCTGTTTACCTGGACCTTAGTAAAGCATTTGACACTGTTTTCCACAGCATTCTTCTGGAGAAACTGGCTAAACATGGCTTAGACCGGCGTACACTTTGTGGGGAAAAAACTGGCTGCGTGGCCAGGCCCAAGGAGTTGTGGTGCACAGAGTTAAATCCAGTTGTTTTCCAGCCACAAGTAGTGTTCTCCAGGGCTCAATGTTGGGACCATTTGTGTTTAATATCTTTATCAATGATCTGGATAAGGGGTCATGTGCACCCTCAGGATGTTTGCAGATGACACTGGGTTGATAGGGAGTGTTGATCTTCCTGAGAGTAGGAAGACTCTACAGTGGGATCTGGACTGGCTGGATCAGTGGGCCAAGGACAACTTCAACTTCAACAAGGCCAAGTGTCAGGTCTGTCAGAGGCTGTTTGGTGACTTGCAAGGGTAGGTGGAACCACAACATCCCTTGTGTTGTCTCAAACATCTCTAAACAGAGTCCTGTGTTAGGCAAGTATGAACAGTGCAGGCAGGATGGCAGGCTATCTCCCTTCCCTGGCTCCTCTCTGGCTTGCCTTCCATGGTAAATTTCCAGCAGCTGCTCCAGTGCTAAACACCAGGGCTCACCTTGGACCCTTAGAAGAAGCCCCCCCCCAACCCCTTTCCAGAACTCTCTGGAATGTCAGAGAATGCCACAGCTGAACTCTCACACTTTTTTAGGATACAAAAGATTCACCTTCCTCAAAACCCACCAAGTGTGATGAGACAGGGTCCAGCACTTGGGTCACAACAATCCCATACACCAATAGAGGCTTGAGGAAGAGTGGCTGGAAAGCTGTCCAGAGTAAAAGGACGTGGTGGTGTTGGTTGACAACCAGCTGGATATGAGATAAGAGTGTGCCCAGATGGCCAAGAAAGTCAACAGCATCCTGGTTTGTATCAGAAACACTGTGGCCAGCAGGAGTAAGGAAGTGATTCTCCCCTTGTTCTTCACACTGGTGAGGCAGCACTGAACTGTGTTCAGTTTTGGGCCCTCACTACAGGACGAACATTGTCCAGAGAAAGGCAACAAATCTGATGAAGGATCTGGAGCACAAGTCTTATGAGGGGCAGCTGAAGGAACTGGGACTAGTTAGTGTGGAGAAAAGGAGGCTAAGGGGAGACCTAATCTCTCCAACTACTTTAAATGAGGTTGTAGTGAAGTGGGTGTCAGTCTGTTTTCACAAGTAACAAGCCATAGGACAAGAGGAAATGGCCTCAAGTTACATCAGAAAAGGATTAGATGGGTTATTTGGAAATACTTCTTAAACAGAAAGTGTTGTGAAGCGCTGGGCAGGCTGCCCAGGGAAGTGGTTGAGTTACCGTCCCTGAAGGTATGATGTAGATGTGTTACTTAAGGACATGGTTTGGTGGAGGAATTGTCACTGCTACGTTTACAGTTAGATTTGATGATCTTAAGGGATTTTTCCAGCCCAAGAATATATTTGCTAAATAATCACATTTCATTTCACACAGTCCAAAGCAGAGATCAACCAATACAACTCCATTGAGGAAAAAAAAAAGCTTCTAAGTTTGTCATTTGTCTCAGATGCTGGGGAAAACATTTATCTGTTCAATAAAATTGCTGCAGAAATTTGTACATAGCCTGTATCTGCAGAAAAGACCAAATCTGTGAAGTCTGTATGAATCAGTTTTTTAACTCTGTATCCTGCAAGTATTAATGAAACATGAATTAATCATCTTTCATTATCTGCTCAGTTAATATCTGGACACCTCATCATACCTGGGAGAACTGAAAAATGAGTACTTGACTAAATTCTCAGTTGATGATAGGTGAGCATATGACTGCATATTCTAGGCTATTTTATGGTTTGATGTCAAGATTTGGATTCATGTGAGGATTCTTTGTAAAATGGCTGGAAAATTGAATCCCATGCTACCTGTTAAAATTTCTTGGAAGTTTTTTTTCACACTGTCATCAGAAGCACATTAGGTAAGAGTACAACAACTTTAGAGCTTGTGGCAATTTTCCAGTGTACATAAATACTTCAGTTTTGATTCTTAAGATGAGTTGGGTACTACTAGTATAAGAAATTGTTTCCTTTTCCCTGCCATTTTTCTGGAAATGCTGCTATAATGAACATCTCTATTAAAAAGTGTTGTAATGAAGCCAAAAGTATTTATAGTGTTTGGTATGAGTGTCCTGCAGTTTTGGAATTCAAGAGGATTATTTTTGTCCACCAGTACACATCTTCAATATACATGATGAACTTTATACTTACACTAGTGTTGCAAATAAGAATGAGAAATGCTGTTATTTCAGTTTGCTGAGGCATTAGAAGTGTTTTCTTAATTATTATTTGTTTAAGGAAAGTAGACGTATCATTATATCTGTAAATTCTTTGTAGATCCTTCATTTCTAAAAATCTGATAGAATAGGGAAATAATATTTTGTCATTTAAATTACTTCATATTTTTCTTGCTCTTGATACACAGAATCACACAAAGAATTGCCATTAAAAATACCCTCCCCCCCAAACAAAAGAAAACAAACAAAAAAAAGACGAATCCACACACACAACCCACAAAAAACCCACTACGCTCACTAGAGCATGCCAAGGAGACCAGCTCCAGTGCAGGTACGCCCTCACTGGGGGAGGGATTTACGGCAAAAAAAGGCCAGCAAGGGGCTCTTTTTGGGGCTTTTTGAAGCCAGGAGAGTGGCTAGCCTGTGCCTAGTGCCAGCAGCTTGTGGGTGAGCTGCTGGGTTGCTGTAGGTGGAGCCAGCACCACCCGCGGCTTCTTGCACTCTCATAAGAAGCTGCTTTAGGGAGTGTGAGAGACCGGGAGTGTGGTGTACAGGTTGGGCAAACAGAGCATGCTGGGTGAGAAGGGCGTGGCAGAACAGCAGTTCTCACAGGCAGGGTGAGCGTGGAGGGCACTGAAAGCCTGCTAACTATCAGCCAGGTAACAAAGACATCCACCCAGCAGAAGACAATGGCGTCTCTCAGCTCTGCACACTTCAGGGCTGACACAACTTCCCAGACTGCCTCTCCTGGGAAAACACCACCATTTAGGTGTCAGGCTGCAGGGTGTGCCCAACTCACACAACTTTGTTGGATGGTAGCGGCAAGCATGCCTGTGGGAGGTGTGCCCTGGTGGAGGAACTTCTCAGCCTAGTAATGGAGCTCTGGGAGGAGGTAGGTGGGCTGAGGGCCATTAGGGAATGCGAGAGGGAAATAGATGCTAGGAGTCTCACCCTGCCTCCTATGATAGAAGCCCAGCAGGCAAAGAGAGTCCCTGCTACAGCAAACTCCATATCCTCATTCTCTCTCTGCCTGACTCAATGTGATGCCTTGGAAGACAGGGGGCAATGGCAAGATGTTCCTGTCCAGTGCAAGAGGTGCTGCAAACGTGTTTGCCAATAACCGCACCACCTTCCCAGGTGCCACTGAGTAACAGGTACAGTGTTTTGCAAGTGGAAGAGGAAAATGGTGAGAACAAAAATTCTTCCAACTTGGAGGCGTCATCAAGGTGTATTTGGACTACCCCACTGATCAAAACATCTGCAGTAAACAAAGAAAGACAGGTCCTTGTCCTAGGGGACTCGATTCTGAAGGGAGTGGAAGGCCCAATATGCAGACCAGACCTGTTACATAGGAAGGTTTGCTGCCTCCTTGGGGCCAAGGTCAAGGATGTACAGAAATAAATCCCTTCCCTAGTTCAACCCTCAGACTACTACCCATTAGTGATTTTTCAGGTAGGCAATGATGAGATTGCTACAAGAAGTCCAAAGGCAACCCTTGCTGCAGCCACTACGAAATAGTGGCGTTTACTATTTTATTTGTAAGATTACAACACTGGACTTCAGGAATGCAAAGTTTAGCCTCTTCAAATATCTACTCGGGGCAATACCATGGGCCCTGGAAGGTATGGATGTCAATGAGAGCTGGGCAACCTTCAAACACTACTTCCTCCAAGCTCAAGACCAGTGCCAGTGCATCCCTATGAGGATGAAATCAAGAAGAGGAGGTAGGAGACCTGCATCGATGAGTAAGGGTCTTCTGGAAAAAAATTTAATGGAAGAAGGAAATTTACAGAATGTGGACATCAGGACTGGCCACTTGGGAGGAATATAAGAATGTTGTCAGAGAATACAGGGATGCAACAAGAAAAGCTAAGCCTCACCTGGAATTAAACCTGATGAGGGGTATCAAGGACAACAAGAAAGGTTTCTTTCAGTACATCAATAGAAAAATGAAGACTAGGGAAAATGTAGGCCTGCTGATGAATGAGGCAGGTACCCTAGTGATGGAAGACACAGAGAAGGCCGAGTTACTGAATGCCTTCTTTGCTTCAGTCTTCACTGCTAAAGCAACAAGTGTTCCAGCTAATGCACTTATAACACTGGAATGTTTATGTTTCTGCTGAGATGCGAAGGTCAGTTTGTTCTACTCAGTGAATCTGCCACTGCAGATGCTACTGAGAGCAGGGTAGTCGTATCTATGACCCACCCCCCGTGGGGGGCTGGACTAGACAGACAGCAAAATTGCCCAAAGGTATTCCATTCCATATAACTACATAAGCTTAGGGAAAGGTCAGAGATCACAGAAGACAACTTCCTTCCTGCTTCTTCTTCCCTTCTCTTCCGTGCATGGCTGTCATCCAGGGAGGACTACATCCATCCATCACCGTTGACCCTAGGCTCAGGCATCCCTGACCTCATAACTGTCCCCACAGCCCTGTCTGCTCTGCTGTTATCTCAGACAGTGATCTGAGACTTTTTGGGACTGCTCACAGCTAAGGAGAGGGCCGGGGGAGTTGCTGGGAGTGGGAGAAGGCAAGAGGCTTTTGCACATTCCTGAACATACTTGTATATAATTGTACATATAATTGTACATATAATTAAAGCTGTCTAATTTAGTTTTCAATCCAGATAGTCTATGTCCTTAATTCTCTCTCTCCTTCCCTACCTGGGTGGGAGGGGGAGGGGATCAAGAGCAAAAGTCTGCCCTCTGGATGTCCAAGGGGGAGGTTTTGCTAACCCCTTGCCTTTTGTCACCAAGAATTGAAAACTTCGCCATTTTGTGATCACTAAGACCAATACAGCCTCTGACCATCACATCACCCACTAGTCCTTCTCTGTTTGTGAACAGGAGGTCCAATGAGGCAACTCCCCTGGTAGACTCACTTACTAGTTGTGACATTCCAGATATATAGTGTCTGTCTCGAACAATCCAAGAAATAGACAGTGAATTTGGACACTCAGGATGCCTGGTGTTTGTCCTGAGACATCTGAGAGGTAAACAGGACTTGTTGCTGGACTAAAGAGATGTCTCAGCAACCCACCAACTCCCCTGTGATGTGTACTGGGGAATGTGGTGTGAGACATGCTGAGATGGAAGACAAAGGAGCTCTTCAGCTGGTGCTGGGAGCAGGATATCCAGCGATAACTAGGCCTTGTGACTTCATGGAAATCACTGACTTGGCCAGAAAAGTCTGACCTTCACCCGATAAACTATCCTGAGGTGCCAAGTTGTTTCATCTGGCTTATCTTGTTAATTAGCTTGACAAAGACCATCTGTAAGGTATAGCCCGGCACCATACCCCCCCTCACTCTCCCTCCCGTCTCGGAGGAGCATGGAGAAGATGGAGGAATTTCCTCCCCTGTACTGGGAGAAAAAGGGGAGAGAGGGGGCATTGGGCAAGAGCTGTATAAAAATCTGGGACACTTTGGGTGCATTGAAGCTCTTCCTCACCGTAGCACTCCCCCACGGAAGCTCTTCCTAACTGCAGCACTCCCCCATCGAAACGCTTCCCCACTGACGACATCGCTGGACCATGGTGGTAATAATTATCTTGCTAATCTCCGTAATTCTGCTTTCTTCTTCCTTTTCTTCTTCCTTTTCTGTCTCTGTTTTCCTCCCTGTCCTATCCGCTCTAGGGACTTTGCTGTGTAACTCCAATAATTAATGTGAATAATTAATGTGAATGAATTAATGTGAATAATTAATTCAGTGTGCACGTGACATCTGACCTCGTTTGTGTCTTAATTTCACCATTTGGGATCACCTTTAAACCTTTTCACAGTTCCTGCCAGACAAACGGGTGCAGCTGCTGTGTGGCTTATACCAGGAGAGGGAAGGCAGAGTCCAGCCGCCCCCAGCCTCCCACTTTGGTGAGGAATGTTAGAAAGCAAGGGGGTTCTGCCCAGTCTCTCATAAGACTGCACACCAGCGCCAGTGTCTGTTTGTGCACCTTTGCTTTGTCCTGGAGAGATCATAAAAAATTGCCATGTATCTGACTATCAGATCGTGACACCAGTTCCGTCAGGAAGTTATCTTCCACACACTTGAGGAACTTCTTAGCCTGCCTGCTCTCTGCTGTGTTATATTTCCAGCAGATGTCTAGTAGGTTGAAGTCTCCAACCAGAGCAAGGGCTGGTGATTACAAGACATCAGCCAGCTCCTTATAGAATACTTTGTCTGCCTCCTCGTCCTGATTGGTGGTCTATGACAGACTCCCAGCACAATATCTCCCTTATTTGCCTTCCCCTTAATCCTTGCCCATAAACACTCCACTATATCATCACTGTAATCAAGCTCTATACAATCAAAACACTCCCTAGCAGAGCCACACCACTGCCTTTTCTTCCCTGTCTATCCCATCTGAAGAGTTTATATCCATTCGTTGCAACATTCCAGTTGTGACAGTCGTCCCACCAGGTTCCCATGATGGCAAGTATGTCATAGCTGTCCTGCTGCACAATGGCTTCCAGCTCATCATGTTTGTTGCCATGCTACATGCATTAGTGTAGATGCACTTGAGCTGGGCTACTGATTTCACCCTCATCCTTGGCCCTTTACCCATAGGCTCATCTCTGGTGGGCCTGGTTTTATACCCCCTTCTCCTTCAAGTCTAGTTTTAAGCCCTGTCCATGGGCCCTGCTAAATCTTGCTCTAGTACCCTTTTCCCCCTGTGAGATAGGGTTTTCCCATCTGTTGTGAGCAGACCTGGGGTCCTGTAAATCAACTTGTGGTCAAAAACCCCAAAGTCCTACTGGTACCACCAGTTTTGGAGCCAGGCATTGATCTGCCAGGTCATCTTTTCTACCCATTCATCATTCCCTAGAACCAGAGGGATAGAAGAGAACACAACTTGTGCTCCCAATCCTTTGACCAGTCATCCCAAGGCCCAAAATCTTTCTTCATTACCCTTGGACTTCCTCTCTCTACCTCATCACTGCCTACCTGAAATATCAAAAGAGGGTACACTAATCTGAGGAAAAGGTGATCTAATAATTCGTTCTACATCTCTGATTTATCACTGAAGAGACTTTCATAATTAGTATTTGACCTTTATGAAGATAAGTTAGTGAACCTTTAATTAATAGTAGACCAGGCAGGAGTTGTGGATTAAAATGCTAACTTTTTCTGATTATACAAAACCTTCTTTAAAAAGGTTTTAGAAGTCCCCATATTTACTTAATTTGGTGTTTGATTCACAGCAACCTATTTTAGGTCAAGTTAGCATTACTGATAGAATGGAACTTAAGAGACCATGGGCAAAATTTCAGACAGATTCTTAGGGATGGTTTTTCAAATAAGATTTCTTAGCACAGTTGGACTGGCATTGTTTCTTGCAATACTTTCTGAAATTATTATTAAAATCAAGAGCATTAAGAATTAATTAGATGTGTTACCACATATCAAAAGCCTCATTACTATGCATGTGTCCCACTGAAGACTTAAAGTGTGGTGAGTTCTGTCTTTATACATACCATACACAGATTAGAGGTCATCAGCTAATTACTTACAGGTATCTTCTCTCTGTTTTCATGTTCTAGACAAAAATCAACATGTTTCCTACCATTTCTCCCAAGGAGCAGCCTGTGTAGACTATCATTGTGATGTTAGGTTCTCAGAGGCTTCTACCTCACTCAGTATACTTTTCCACAGAATCACTCTGACATTTGCTTGGGATGACTTATTCTGCAATAATTCTGAGGGGCAGTAAATAACAGGCTATTTTGGGGCACTACTACAGATATAACTCTTGTTATAGTTACTGCTGGAGCTTTGTGCTTGGTTGTTGTGTCAAGAGTATAATAACACTACTGAAGGCTCTTCACCTAGCAATACTTGTCCCCTCTCTAGGTCAGCAGTGTCTGAACACATGCTCTATTCATTCCCATTCAATGAAGCATGTAGGAGTTTACACTTAGGTCATGTTGAATGTAGTGTGATACCTGTTGGTTAAAGTTGTGGAATTACAATGTTTTGGTGGTCAGAATTGTTATATTTTGTTGCTATAGGCTTGAGAGGTTCTTTGTGTGTGTCTTACCACTCCTGAGCTCTAGTGAGGGTTCTGGGAAGCACAGGCCTGTGAGCCTGACTTCTATCACAGGTAGGATTGCAGAGTCTTTCAGGAATTAAGAGGACTGAGAGCAAGCAGTAACAGCCTGTTAAGAAAGTGAGAATATGGCTTCTGTAAAGTGAAATACTGCCTCAGCCTGCCAAAAACAGGGCAGGGCAGGCACAGTGAAAACTCCAAATGTGTAGGTTGTGGGACTTTTTAAAGTCATGAGGCAGCATTAAAACTGGGTGTGGATCTGCCTTTCAATACCCACAACACAAAAAAAGTAGGAAGCACTTAATGAAACTAGTGAGGTAGATTTGAGACAGATAGTTACCACAATAGGCTGTAGACTCGCATAACTTGCTACCGCAGGACACTCTGGATGGAGACAGAATCAGCAAGTTAAAGGGATTAGATAAATTCCTAGACAGGAAGTCCAGAAATGAATAGTAAAAGGACTAGGCAGAAACATAGTAACAACTCTATCACAATTGTGGCTGCCTAGAGAGTACAAGAACAGACAGCAGATGATTGGTTTTGCATGCTTTGCGTATTTCTAGATAGCATCGTCTAATGACAACAGGAGACAAAATAGGCTTCTGAGACAGCAGGACATTTCTTACATTCATGTTTTGCAGGTAGCACTGCTCTGCATTCTTTCATTTGGTGTTCAGGTAGCTTGGAGTTCAATCTATTATTTCGTGAGTAACTGTGCTTTGCTGAGGGCCATTTTGTGCCACCTTCCAGTGAGCATTCATAACTCTAAGAAGCTCCACTGGTTTTGATCTGTAAAAATCCCTTTCTTCTGATACAATATGGCACAGCTGAGTCGCTGGAGCCTTTTTGCTTCACTCAAAATTTATAAAACCTTACTGAGTTAAAGGGAAACATAATTAGTGTCAAGATATTTCCACTGTAACATCTTTGTTTTTATGTGTTCTGTAGTCCTCAGGCAAGTCCAATTCTTTCAGTGAGGGAACATAATTTGTAGTGCATATAGTTTATAGGTTTAGGCTCCTTATGTATAGAAAAAAAATCTGCATGTTGAAAAATCATAGTGTTGTACATTGGAGCTAGGTAGTTGTTAGTCGTGTGTTAACATGTTACTCGAAAGGTCTCTAGGCAGTGTGATGACTTATCTGGTAGGAAATCTGTGAGAAAATTGTAGAATCAGCCATTAGTATGAAGATGGCATACAATTTATTTGAAAACTGAAACTGTCCAGAGGACTTTTTAATGACCACAGTCATATATCCCACATAAAGTCTGGTAACCCTAGCAGCCAGACACGGTTTTCAGCAAATAACCCAGCACTGGCTCCTAATGAAATACCAACTTTTTAAATACACATACATCATGCAGCATGATAATGCTTAGTTATTCATTTTACAATTGCACCTGAGGGAAGAAAGCTAATACCTCTGTAAGTACCCAAAGTGCAGGTGGCTGTGGGAACCAATACATATATTGTTAAAGTACATTGTTATTGACTTGGTTGTGGCATGTATTTGCAATTTATCATGGAGGGTCCTATGGTAAAATACTAACACAATGCCATATTTACTCTTCCTATAAGTTTGACTTGCAGCTAAAACTGACTTGTTTAAAGTTTTATAACAATTCTTTACTGATAATGTAAAAAAAAGAAACTACCCACAGAAAGACAAAATAGGATTGTAGGATAGAACAATAGATTTCAGTGAAAAGAGAATTTTGAAGACCTCATGAAAATTGGTCTTGTTTGTCCATTTCATGTTCCCATGTGTATCAAAAAGGTTTGTGTCTATGGAGTTACCTAAGAGAAGAAAGTGATGTTAAATAATGTGGTTAATGTTGGGAAATGTCCGATATTCCATCAGCTCTTCTACCAGTTTTCTTCTCTTAGTCTTTCATCCATTCCTACATTTTCTAATGGCGATAAGGGTTTTTACCTCCCCCATATCCCCACATTACTCATATAAACAGCGTTACTGACTATAGGCATGATACCCTTAGAATCCAAAAATAAAGGAAAATACATTACACAGAAGTTCCACAGATAGAATAAACAGTAATGGTGTAAACTCTACTATAACTCAGCAGCTCAATAAGATAGAAAAGATAAACACAAGGATCTCAAAATGTTTTTCTCATAAATTTCTGCTGTAGCTTGGATTTATTTAGGCTGCTGTGAGACCCTTTTTTTTCAGCAAGACAAAGTCAGCTGCTTGAGTGATGCAGGACAAGCAGTGGACATTGTCTACCTCGGATTCTCCAAGGCTTTCAGTGAGGTCCCTCATAGCCTCCTCTTAGAGAATCTTATGGTCTAGATGTCTTATGGTCTAGACAAGTGCAGTGTGCAGTGGGTGGGGAGTTGGCTTATAGGCCATGCTCAGAGGGTGGTGGTAAATATTTATTTTTCAGTCTGGCCGCTGTCACAAGCAGAGTTTCCCAGGGATTGATATTGAGCTCAATGCTGTTTAGTATCTTCGTAAGTCACTTGGATGATGGGATCAAGTGCACTCTGATGAACTCTGGCAATGATACCCAACTGAGTGAGGAAGTGGGCACTCCACAAGGGAGAGCCACCCTGCAGGAAGACCTGGATAGGCTGGAAGAGTAGGCTAATGAAGCTCAACACGATAATGAGCTTTTGACACTGCCAGCCAAGGATGGTGGAGATCAGTAAAATAAGACCTATATATTAATTGCCCAATGGTGAACGTAGTTATTGCTTTTAAACCCTGTATATTTGCTTCTGGTTCTGTATTTTTCTTTTCTCTTTTCAGCCCTGTTTGATCACTGTAGAACTTGCAGCTACAGCATATGAAAAATTTACAGCTGAGCTCAAAACACACGAATAGACAAATTCATGGCTGTAGACCCCATTGAAGGTTATTAAACTATTAAACAAAAAGATAACACACCTGACTCAGGAAATGAGTAAGACTCAGTGTAGCTGAAGACACAACTTACTGTAATAAATGCTTTCGTTTTCTTGCACTCTTCTTTAAATATGCACCACTGACCATGTGATTAGACTTTGAACCCTATGTGTCTATTAAAAATAGACAAAAATCACTTCTACATAAGGAATCAGCTGACAGAACTGCTGTGGAGTTACTGAAGGTGAACTTTACAGACTTAGGGGCTTAGGAAGAGGCAAAATTGTTTGCTGTAATTTTCCTTCTGATTGCGGTGCTTTTGAATAAATAAAAATTCAGTCTCTGTGAAAAGCAGCATTTTTTTCCAGTGATCATCTGACACTGATTTACCCAAGCTGTAAGATCTTTCACCAGCAGTGCCACTGAATGTATGTAATAAAAAGGAAAAACAATTTTGTACACTTCGAGTCACCCTGAGATACATTTTATTAGAAAAAACACTAACCCGAAAAAAATATTTTAGCCACAGATGTGACTTACTTCAATTTATTTTATTAATCAAGTGAATATTAGAAAAAAGAAACCTTTCCAACCCCAAACCAAATGGACACAAACCAAAACAAAATATCAACAAGAAAGAAAAGAAAAATGGTAGGTCCTAAGCAAAATCTTAAACCTCATTCTGCAACATTTGGATTTGCATTTTCAATTGCAGACTAAGCAGAATCACAGCTGTTTTGAAAGATGGGCTTTATAATCGGAGCTATCTTGCTAAATTAGATAAATGGATTGAATTATGAAAAATGAGAAGACATGCATAAGAAAGTGAGATGGTGTAAGTAATAGGTTCATGTCAAATGCACAAAGGTAGAAGAGCGAAGCTGTCTAGATAGTTGTATCACAGAGTAACATTCAGGGATTAAACTGAATTAAGATGACATTTATTCAGATGTGCTGCATTAGGAGTATCACATAAGAAAATGAAGGAAGATTGCTCTGATCTGTTACTGGCTGTACCAGAAACTGGGTATTTGATGTAAGTTTTCTGAAAGAAAAAACGTTAATTAAATACAGCTCAGAAGACAGCTAAAATATTAGAAGTCTTGGAAAATAAAACCATCTTTGTGATGGATTTATGCCACAAAACAAGCCCTAGATCTAAATCTATATTTAAATCAAGAATCTCAATTTATCTGTAGATTTCAACTTTCTTTGGATCAAAAATATAAGAGATTGACCTGTATTTACCAATTTGGATTTAATATGGAGAAAGCAAGATTGAAAATGAGAAAGCAAACTTTTTTTTTCAGTAGCAAGTACCTACTATAGTAGAAACAAAGTGTTTTGGATACTTCACAAGAACTTATAGATGAAAACTGAAGTAAAATATTTTAAATGCAATAAATGGTGATTTTTGTATTTAAAAATATATTGACTTAAAAAAAAAAATTTAAAAAGTGAGAGACAATATGATTTCAAAAGGTATGAAAAGTCAATACTGAGTTCTGATTTTGTTGAAATACCTGATAAGTCTGAAAAGACAAGATTTCTTCAGAAGTTAAGGAATTTGTGTCATGGTTTGACTCAGGTTCAGCAATTAAACCAGAGACAACAATGCTCTCGATCCCCTCCCACCCAGGTAGGAAAGGAGAGAGAGAATTAAGGAGAGAGAGACTTTGCTGGATTGAAAACTAAACTAGACATCTTTAATTATATGTCTAATTATATACAAGTATATTGAGGAATGTGCAAAAGCCTCTTGCCTCCCCCCACTCCCAGCAACTCCCCCGGCACTCACCTTAGCTGTGAGCAGTCCCAAAAAGTCTCAGCCCGCAGGCAGGAGATAAGGCAGAGCAGACAGGGGCTGGGTTATGAGGGCTATGAGGCTAGGGATGCTTGAGCCTAAGGGTCGACGGTGATGGATGGATGGAGTCCTCCCTGGATGCCGGCCATAGACGGAAAAGAAGGGAAGAAGCAGCAGGAAGGAAGTTGTCTTCCGTGATCTCTGACCTTCCTCAGAGTTTACAAAGATCTATGGAATGGAATACCTGTGGTCAGTTCTGCTGTCTGTCCAGTCCAGCTCCCCTACGGGGGGGTCACAGATACGACTTTCCTGCCCCAGTAGCCTCCATAGCAGCAGAGCTAAGAAGCGACCTTGGAGTCTCAGCAGCAACATAAACATTCCACTGTTATCAGTCCACTAGCTGGAACACTTTCTGCTAGTTAAAAGAGAGCTTACTGAAGGGAAAAAGAAAAAAAAAAAAAAAATCAGTAAAAGGAAAATTAGCCTCATCCTGGCTCAAACTAGGACAGTTTGTTATTTTGCGATTGCTTTGCCTGGATGATAACAGCAACAGTATGATTCTCTCTGTTTTTGGATTGCATGTTTAACAAAAGCTACTGTGGGAGGTAGAAGGCAAATGAATTACAGACAGTACTGTAATCTTCCCTTTGGTGTCTCATGTTACATATCTCTTTGAATTGAATACTCTTTTTTTTGACAGCTTTTGAACAAATAAATCTTTTTTTTTGTGGCCTAAAGTCTCCTGGGTAAATCAACAGAAAATCAACATTCTGCTGAATTTTACTGATTATTGAAACAGATTTAATGGGATTCTCTTATATAACAAAAAAGAATATAAATATTAAATAAAATTAGGTGAAGATACTGTACAATATCAATAAATAGAAAGAATATTTAATCGGAAAATGACATTGCTATGATGGCTATTTGTTCTGAAATAATACACTCTGAAAACAAATTGGAGTGTATGAGTTTTTGTCTGCAGCCTTTTGTGCATCTTGGCAAATTCATATCAGAAATTCATTTGTATTGGAAGTGTAACCCCCTTCACTTTTGTGTCATAAAATATGCACTTTTTAAAGAGCGAGTACTTAGCTAATAAGGTTCATAGTCTTTTGAAGCCAGCTTTATTATGTTCTTTCTCTAAAGAACAATTTAATTAGATATCAAAATGTCACCCACAGTGAATAAAATCCATAAATCCTTAAGTTAGAGATGTGTGTTAGCTGCCAAACTGAAAGTCAGTGACACTTCTATTTTACTCTGTTGCTTTAGATGATAAGAGGAAGTCACAATACTTGTTTACTATCAGGAGAAACCTGGTGTCTAACCTAAGAACTGAGTCATTAACCCTTCATGGAAGACTTTTCGTTGAGTTTTTTACATAATTTCAGGGGTTTTGTTTTATCAGAAAAGATGGAATAGTGTTCAGCAATCGATGTTATTAATGATTATTAAAGATTAATGTTATTAAGGGAATTTATAAAACTCTGCTGGAAATTACTTTGAATATACCCAAAGTTTTTTTATCAGCCAATCACAATAATTCCCCCTCCTCCTCCCCCTGGTAGGAGGGAAAGCCAACTGTTCCTCCATTAACTCTTTCTGTTGTTATTATTAGTTTTTATTTGTTTTTTTTCTTATTACAGTAAATAGTCATCACTAAGGTCTGTTACTGGACATTGCACACAAACTGCATGAAATCAAATAGTTGTGGAGGATACTGGTGTCGGTGTAATTCTAGAGTAAACCAGTACAAAAAACTATTCAAGCAGTGGAAGTAGTGAACTAATATGTTTTATCTTATGCTTTAAGAAATTAAACCTGAAATCTTCCACCAAGGACACACACACCAATGAACCCACACACCGTTTCACAGAAGGCAGTAGTCTCATTATGCATGCCCAGTAAATAAACCATAGCATCCCCTCCCCCAATTATTTAGTACAAAGAATGCAACTGACTCCTGAATCCTTTAGAAACAAGCCCATCACTGTTCGCTGTTCAGTCTTGAGATGGGCTATAGTGTCAAAACTTGCAGAAATCAGGCATCTGTCTCAATAGAGGCTTGAGATCTATTTTAATAAAATAAACAGATGAAAAACAAACAAACAAACAAAAAAAAAACCCAACAGAGTAAGTGTGTAATTTAAAATGCATGTTAAATTTTCTGCCACTTCAAACAAATGCTGATATTTTTGATCTTATTCACATTTTTGTGTATATTAATCATAGATGTAATTTAGCAGCTACTAAATATAGAATTCAATAGAATTTTTGGTTAGGCTCTGACTGCAGAGTAGGTTTCACTGTTAATTAAAGGACTTAAAAGCAAATATTAACATTCTTAAAGATCCAGGATATTTTTCTTCCTCTTGAAAAGTTTTAGCCTATTTAATTGCAATTTTTTTTCTCCTTTTGAAACTTTCTGGATTAAAAACACATAACAGATGCAAACCTGTGGCTTATTTTTTACATAGCTGAAGAGGAGACAGCAAGAAGTGACAACACATCCATAAAAATTTGAATTATTTTCACATATTGCAGCAGAAGTGTGGGGATTAATGTGTTTGGTGCTGAGCATTAGGGTCTCTCTTGTGGCAGAAAGAGGCATCAATGCCTCCCTACCACCATTATGTAATGCAATACAACTGGCTTTTATCAGGGTATAATTGGAAAAGTAAAAGTCCATCAAATCATCCTGGAAACTTAGTCAGGAGGAGGCAGACTTGGCACAGTCCAGAGGCCAGGAAATGGAAAATACAGGATGTGTGTTCTTCCTCTGGTATTTTTTTAAATACATTTTGTCTTGCCATTTACACAGTTTCATTGCAGCTGCTATATAGATACACCTCCCACAGATTTCCTGTGGTCTTTCAATTTTATTATTTTTTTTAATTTTTCTTCCAGTCTAAAATTTCATTTACATGTGGACAGGCTTAAACAGTTTTCCCAAATCCATTGTGCATTTCATTTCAGCTGGAGATGAGCAGAAAACTTGTCTGTGATGCTCTTTAACTTGAAATGCCCCCAAATCTGCTTACTTTCCCCTGCTCTCAGAAGAACATGAACCACATTTCTGTGCTGATCAACTGCAAACTACAAGCTGATTTCATTGGACATAGGACTGGATCCATTAAGCTAAAATGTAGGTGGAGTGTTCAGTGAAATTACCTGACAAAATCTATTTGTAAACAATCCTTCTGTCTGTAGAGTGACTTTGCAACCCTTAGGCATGATTAAATAGATCAAGCTCTTCTCTTGCATTTCATGCTGCCTTTTTAAATTTTCCAGCAATTCTTTTGTTTAAAGCTCATGGCTTGGCACAAAGTACCATTTTATTTAATTTAATGCAAACACTATCTAAGCAAAGAGAAGCTAAATTTTCTTTTTGATGGTTAACTCTTCATTATGAATTACAAAAGAAGTCAATAGTTACAGAACATGTATGCAAAATCTTTAATATGAACCCACACAACTTGTCTATTTAGTTGATATTCTTTCCCCTCCACCAGTTTTGGGGTTTTTTTGCAAATCCTCTGTAGAATCCCAGAATGAATAATTGTCTCAAAACAACCACTCAGACCAACTGGATGTTGTGCTTTGGTGTTGTCCTCATTCAATGAGCCACCTGAACCTGTCATCACAAGGACACCTGCCCGTCCTTTGGCAGCCACCTTGATAAATGGGACACTGTCCTTTTCTTATAAGGAGCAGTGGCCAGCAAGAGGACGCCCGTGGAGGCACAGTGCCATCTTGCAAAGACCTCTTTCCTGTTTAAGGACAGAGCTCATGGATGAAAATAAAGGTCATAGCTTGGTCAACAATGAGGGGGTTCCAAGTGATCACCCAGACCCCTGTGCCCCACCAACTCATTTCCAGAACATTCCCAAATCCAACACTGAGTCTGCACAAAGTAGACTGAGCCTCACCAGGAGAAGCGGGGTCAGGTGCCATAAAGAGGCAGACTCGAAATGTTTGGGGCACGTGCCCACTATCCAAGGACCACAACATTGTGCCATTTCTTTCTTCATCTCTCTCGCTCTCTGTCTCCCTTCATCTCTCTCTCTCTCCCTCTGTTTCTAATCTTATTCTTGACACATAAGGGTAACATCATTTCTAATTTTGCTAAGTTTTTCCAATTGTAACCTGTAGTTTTGAGAGTACCATTTTGCTAAGTTCTGCTAGTTGTAATCTGTTGCTTTGAGAGTGATATTTTTGTGTGTTTCCTTTTGAAGAGATATATAATCTTACTCAATGTTAAGTAAAGTAATGTTTTGTATAAGCCTCCTCGGTAATGGTCTTACTCTTAGAATACCATGCAGAGAATTCCAGAGGTTAATCTCACTGACTGGGTTGCTAGAAGAGATTAATTAAGAGAGGAGGATTGGATCCAGCTGCACCTAGGCTCATCTCTGAGAAGGAGTTTAGTGTCGGTTTTGCACTGAGTTGGCAGTCTCTCGATTCACCCCTCTCCCCCTCCTCCCCCAAGGTAGGGAAAGAGGGAGAAAAATGAGGAAGAGAGGCTCTCTGGGTTGAAAAGTGAAACAGATTGATTTTAATTATTAGTGACAAGGGAATACATATATATATTTGCAAAGGGATGTGCAACACCTGATCCCCTCCCTCCTCCCCTAACCACTCTCACAGTCTCCCAGCTGAAAGGGGGAGTGTCCAGGTGCATGGATGGAGTCCTCGGATGTTGGCTGTAAAGAAAAATGGAAAAAAAAAAGAGAGATATGAAGAGAGGGCGATAGAAGTGACAGGAAGCAGAAAAGTGAGAGAAAAAGGAAAAGCGAGAGGCTTGACTTCCGTGATGTATTAGGTTATACTGAAAGTCAAATAGAGAAAATATTATGACAAGGGAATATTCTGGTTTGCTGATCCTTCCTTCAGTCTAATCTGCTCCCCTGTAGTGGGGGGGAAGGCTGCAGACAGTCAGAAGTGACCTTGGTTATTATCAGTCCACTGGTGCTGCTAAACAGTTCACTGAAAGGAAGAAAAAAATAAATCAGCAAAGAGCTTGCTCAAACCAAAACGTTTAGAAAGCAGGGAGCCCAGTTCAAATCTCCCTGGCTCAACTTCTACCTCTGGGGAACTCTACCCATGCCCATTTGTGGGACATGCCACCATACCCACTTTGTGGGACGTGATATTTAATTTGGACCGCCACCTCTGGGGAACTGTGCCTACTGTGTGGGACATGACATCCTTTAACTGTCAATATTTTAATGAGCATGTTTATAGCTAAAGGAAAGCATACATTAGATCAGATAACACAGAGAGTCTGTAAGATCAAAGCTTATCCTTTTATAAGTCTAATATTGTTAGGTTGTGCTGAAAATTAGAGATCAAGTGAAATAAAAATATTTATACATTTTTAAGACACAATACTTCCTATCTATTTTACATTAAAATTTTAACCATTTTTTGTAATGTATGTTATATTGATTTCCATAAAGGATATAATGGACAGATTTTAGTGAAATTTTTTGTCTAGATTTTTTTTATTGACAGAGCTAACAACAGTCCCTGGCTGAGAGTATACTGTTTAAAAACATGTTTAAATGTGTATTTGGAGTAGATTAATAGATCTTCTCAGTATTTTCAGAAGTGAAAAAGTAAATAAAATATTTAATAATTTTAATTCTTATCAGTGTCAGCTTGTTTTTGGAAGGTTTGATTTGCCTCTTCTTGAAAGTAACCTGACATAGTCCTCAGTTCTTATAACTAATCAAAATATACACTGAAAGAATAATAGGAAATGATCTTGTCTTGTAAAAAGTTTGGTTTTCTTAGATGGATTTTTGCAGTCACATACTTAGAAAAAGTTATTTGAAAATTTCAGATTATCCATCTATGACCATAAAAAAGCAATTTGGTAAGATGCAGAAAATTCTCAGAGCTACTCAAACTGTGAAATGCAAATGTTCTTTCATACTATAAAAGGCCATTATAATTTTTAACAAAATCTGCTGCAAGTAAAAATATGAAAGAAATAATTACAAGTTTTATGTGTAGGAGATGTAGTAACACTGAAATGTAATTGAAAAGCAATTGTATTATATCAGTCAGTGGTACTTTAACAAAATGTAGAGACAGAATAGAGTGTTAAAAAAGGATGCAGAAAAGGGGAAGACATAGTAAAAGAAAAACCCTCTTTTCTCTCTTCCATCAATTTACAGTGTATTTCTAACTTCTTCTCTACCTTTTTGTTCTTTATTTGAAATAAATTAGTTTTTTCTGGGTATAAAGCTAGCCTCAGAAAGTAAAAAAGACTTTCTGCAGGCAAGAAAACAGACCATTTTTGGCACATTGGTTAAAGAAACATGATAGAAAAAGCTATGCTTGTGGAAAATATTTTGCATTTCACAATGCATCTTTTGAAGAGTTTCAATGCCACAGCAGTATTATTTTGTAATTTTAAGCACTTCAGGATCTGAAGTAAGATAATCTTTAATTCATTTTAATACACAGAATATTTTCAAATTATTTTTTCCTGTTTGAAATCTATGAAAAGTGTTAAAGTTATCGTCAATGTAACTACATGTTATGCTTTGGTTTTGGTTTTTGCTTATGGTTGTTTTTTTCCTTAATCAAAATTCTTATAAAATCTCTGTCTGAAGAGTTTTTCTTTGTAGAAGCACCCTAGTTAATTACCTGTAAAAACAGTGAAATCAGTAGATTAATTAGGGAAATTAGCTAGGCTTGATCCCAGAAACCACAGTTCTCTATTCATCTCCTGTAGGGATTCAGCAGGGATCATCTCAATCCAACATTTCTCAGTTCTGCTTTAAAAGTATCATGTTTGATTTATGACTTGGACCAACAGTTGTAGCAGTAGATCAACAGCAAAATGGGCATTTGAAAATTTAAAAATTACAGATGTTGCCAGTGTATTTCATGTAGACTGTGAATTGTGATAGTAATTTTTAGCCTTCATTGAAACTACAAAAAATCAAACTAAATGCATAATGGAAGTATATGTAATTTAAGATATTTTTCACATAAGCCATCCTACTAGCTGACTGAATGCCTTGACTATTCTCAATATTTTGTTTTATCCAAGAAAGTGATAAAAAAAGAATGAAATCATTTATCAAATCAATAGGCCTGGGGTATATTCCACCTTTTTTTTTCTTCAAACTCTGTGTATTGCATAGCTAAGGCAGAAGTCTTAAGATACTGTTACAAAGTAATTAAAAAAAAGCTTTACTTTTTTTTTTTAGGAGAATTGTTAATGATAACCAAATATTTAATGACTAAGTAGGAAAAATTATCCTTTCATTTATCTACTTTTCCTTCAGCTTGTTCCAAATTGATTGCATGGGCAATCCATTCACTGGTTATTTTTTTTTCTTTTTTTATGGTCAAGTTCAGTGTTAAATGGCTGAGGTCACTCAACCAATGTGGTTTTTTAAATATTTTTTTTAAACTACAGCTTAAAAATGTGGTTTTATCAAGCTCCTTGGAGGATCAATGCTGTAATGCATGTAGCTTGACAGCATTAATCCCTTACTCTGTAATAGCAAGAGTTTATCTTTCCTTTATAAGTTCAAACTCAGAAAAAAAGGACAACTTGTTTCAATATTTTAAATCAACAAAGGTGTAATGAAGACCTTTGTCCTTAGTGATTGTGACAAGAAAATTAAAGACATTGCATGTTATAAGACACTATCTAATTCCAACCTAGTAGTCTGGAAATAAAAATACTACCTTCTGCTTGTTTTTTGGAGACCCCAAGTCAGTGTAACACCAGTGTGGATGGGGCAAAGCATTAAAACATTGATTTAATGCAGTAACTGGTAGAACTGTGTAGAAGGAACAGAAGAGCTCTATGTATCAGGTTTGAAACCATCTCAGGAACCTGAAGGTGCAGAATTCTTGGGACCTTATGAGATACATCCATCAGTCCTGAGAGGACTGATAGATGAAATTGCTAAGACACTGCACATCACATTTGAGAAGTAGTGGCAATCTGGTGAAGACTGACTGGAAAAGAGGAAACATAACCTCAATTTTTTAAAGGGGAAAAAAGATAAAACCCGGTAAGGTACAGGCCAGTCAGTCTCACCTCTGTGCCCTGCAAGATCAAGGAGCAGATCCTCCTGGAAACTATGATAATGCCCATGGAAAATAAGGAGGTGACTGAGGACAGCCAAAAAAGCTTCACTAAGGGAAAATTGTTTTCTGACAAATTTGGTGGATTCTATGATGGGACTACAGTGTTTGTGGATAAGGAAAGAGCAACTGACATAATCTACCTGGACTTGTGCAAAGCATTTGACATTTTCCCTCATGACACAGAATCACAGAATTGTTCTAGTTGGAAAAGACCTTTAAGATCATGAAATCCAACCATAACATAACTCTACCAATCACTAACCTAACTCTACCAAGACCAATGCTTAAACCATGTTCCTAAGCACCACATCTCTACGTCTCTTAATCACTTCCAGGGATGGTGATGCAACCACCTCCCTTGGCAGTCTATTCCAGTGTTTAATTACCCTTTCAGAGAATATTTTTTTTCCTAATATCTGATCTAAACCCCAACTGGTACAACTTGAGACCATTTCCTCTTTTCCTATCGCTTGTTACCTGGGAGAAGAGACCAACTCCCACTTCACTACAACCACATTTCAGGTAGTTAGTTTCCCCAATAAGGTTTCCCCTCAGCCTCCTTGTCTCCAGATTAAAAAAACCCAGTTCCCTCAGATGCTCATAATGAGACTTGTGCTCCAGACACTTTACCAGCTTCATTGCCCTTCTCTGGACTCTCTCCAGCACCTTGATGTCTTTCTTGTAGTGAGGGGCGCAAAACCGAACACAGTATTTGAGGTGTGGCCTCGAATGTGCTGGCCTATCACCATTGCCAAGTACAGGGGGACAATCACTTCCCTACTCCTGCTGGTCACAGTATTTCTGATGCAAGCCAGGATATTATTCACCTTCTTGGCCACTTGGGCACGCTGCTAGCTCAGATTCAGATGGCTGTTGATCAGCAATCCCAGGTCCTTTTTCTCTGGACAGCTTTCCAGCCAATTTCCCCAAGCTTGTATCAGTGCATGGGGTTGTTGTGACCCAAGTACAGGACCTGGAACTTGGCCTTATTGAACTTCATACAATTGGCCTTGACCCATTGATCCAGCAAGTCCAGGTCCCATGGGTCCTACTCTCAGGTGGATCAACACTTCCTCCCAACTTATTATCATCTACAAAAGTACTGAGAGTGTACTCAATCCTCTTGAGCCCTGGAGAACACCGCTTGTGACCAGCAGCCAGCTGGATTTAACTCCATTCACTGCAACTCTTTGGGCCCAGCCATTCAGCCAGTTTTTTACCCAATGAAGTATACACTGATCTACGCCATATTTAGTCAGTTTCTCCAGGAGAATGCTGTGGGAAACAGTGTTGAAGGCCTTACTAAGGTCCAGGAAAACAAAATCCACAGCCCTTCCTTCATCCACTAAACGGGTCACCTTGTCACAGAAGGATAACAGGTACACCAAGGAGGACCTGCTTTTCATGAACCCATGCTGACTGGGCCTGATGAGCCGGTTATCCTGCACGTGCTGAATAATGGCACTCAAGATGGTCTACTCCATAACCTTTCCATGCACCAAGGTCAGACTGAGAGGCCTGTAGTTCCCTGGGTCCACCTTTTGGCCTTTCTTGTAGATGGGGTTCATATTTGCCAATGTCCACTCTACTGGGACCTCTCTGGTTAGCCAAAACTGCTGGTGAATGATGGAAAGTGGCTTGGTAAGCACTTCTGTCAGCTCTCTCAATACCTTTTGGGTGTATGCCATCTGGCCCCATAGACTTCAGTATGTCCAAGTGATGCAGCAGGTCACTAACCATCTCCTTTTGGATTATAGTGTATTCAAACTGCTCCCCGTCCCTGTCTTCCAGCTCAGGGGACTGGGTACCCAGTGAACAACTAGTCCTGCTACTAAAGACTGAGGCAAAGAATTCACTAAGTACCTCAGCCTTCTCCTTATCCCTGATCACTATGTTTCCCCTTGCATTCAATAAGGGATAGAGGTTCTCCTTAGTCTTCCTTTCATTCTTAATGTATTTATGAAAGTATTTCTTGTTGTCTGTAACAGCTGCAACCAGGTTCATTTCAAGTTGGGCTTTTGGCCTTTCTGATTGTCTCCCTGCACAGCCTCTTGGCATCCCTGTAGTCATCCTGAGTGGCCTGCCACTTCTTCCAAAGGCCATATACTCTCCTTTTCTCCCTGAGTAGCAGCCAGATACCTTTATTCAGCCAGGCTGGTCTTCCTCATTGCTTTGTCTTAGAGGATGGGGAGGGGATGGCCTACTCCTGTGCCTTTAAGACTTCTTTCTTGAATAGTGTTCAGCCTTCTTGGACTCCTTTGCCCCTCAGTACTTCATCCGAAGGAACTCTATCAACTAGTCTCTGAAACAGGTCAAAATTTTCCCACCGGAAGTCCAAGGTGGCAGTTCTGCTGACCTTCCTCCTTCTCCTTCTGCAACTGGGTCAGGGCAAACCCAAGCACAAATACAGACTGTGTAGAGAATGGGTTGAGAACAGCCCTGGGGAGAAGGACTTGGGGGTGTTGGTTGATGAAAAGCTCAACATAAGCTGGCAATGTGCACTTGCAGCCCAGAAAGCAAAATATATCCTGGGCTACATCAAAAGAAGTGCAGCCAGCAGGTCGAGGGAGGTGATTCTCCTCCTTTGCTCCACTTTCATGAGACCCAGCATGTCAATTTCTGGAGTCCCCAACACAAGAAAGACATGGAGCTGTTAGAGGAAGTCCAGAGGAGGGCCAAGAAGATGATCAAAGGGCTGGAGCACCTCTCCAATGAAGGCAGGATTATAGAGGAGGGGGTTGGTCAGCCTGGAGAGGAGAACAGTCCAGGGAGACCTTATAGCAGCCTTCCAGTACCTGAATGGAGCCTACAAGAAAGCTGGAGAGGGACTTTTTATATAAGTGCACATAGTGATAGGTGAGGGTAGATTTGGATTGGAGGAAAGAAAATCTTTATTATGAGGGTGGTGAGATACTGGAACAACTTGACCAGGGAAGCTGTGGGTGCTCTCTCCCTGGAAGTGCTCAAGACCAGACTGGATGGGGTTGTGAGTAATCTGGTCTGTGGAAGGTGTCCCTGCCCATGGCAGGGGGGTTGGAACTAGATGATCCTTAAGATGCTTTACATCCCAAACCGTTCTATAATTCTGTGATTTGTGTGCTTAATGAAGCAATAGGTAAGGTGAAAGATTCCTGATAAATTAAGCTGTACAGCTACTACAAATACAGGGTTAAGTGCACATTCGTTTCAGTTCTGCACAGCTGTTTCTGCACATCATTTTCCTGCTCCTTAATATTCATTGCTAGCAAACACTTATGCAAAGAAGTTTTTCTTCTGCATGAATATTTAGGAAATTACTTTTCTCTGTATGAATATTTAGTTTTGCTTGCAAAAACTGCAGCATTCATGAACAATTTTATGGGTTTGTTACTCATCATTTACTGTTCATCTCCTTCATAAGTTTCATTCCTTTAGTCAAAAAATAATGAAACTATATCTTTTGGGCAGTCACATGCCAAAAAAAAAAAAAGAATGCAGTAGGTTAATCTTTGTCTAAGTTCATCGAAACATTGTTTACAACAAACTAATTTACAAACCTAAGATTTTCTCTTTTCAAAGCAAATGGTTGAAAAATAAAGAGTTTCATTTGAGTTAATTCAATGCATATAGCCTCTGTATACCCCTTAAAATCCAGAAGGTTTAGACTTAATATGAAGAAAATTCTCAAAGTTCAGACATTAATGTTAACTACCAATTGAGAAAGTTGCCAGATTTTTCTCCCAGGGAAGTGGAAATTTTCATGAAAAATAACTAGGAAATAATGCAGAGAATTATTGTGCCACTTGATATCAGTAGATGGAAAAAATAACCTGTTTCTTTCCTTGCTCTTTAAAGAATATAATACAAAGGTAATTTTTGCATTGTCTTTAGACTGGGCTATTGGACAACTAATGCTCATAATTACAGCCTGTTGATTTTCCAAGGTCACCTCCTCTAAACTTAAGAACTGTAACAGGAGTCCTGCTTGGAGGAACCAGGAGCTCCTGACAAAACTCAAACATAGAAAGGAAGCATACAAGAACTGGAAGCAGGGAATGGTGATCCAGAAGAAATATAGAGACAGTTTCCAACTATGTAGGAATGGGGCTAGAAAAGCTAGAGCCCACCTTGATTTGAATCTGATGAAGGATGTGGAACTCAAAGAGAAGGGCTGATTGGGCAAATAAACCTGGTAAACATCTTCAAAGGACAAAAAAGGGGACCAAGAATAGACAGCGTAGGTTTATTAAAGAGAAATTCCTGACAAACTTCATAGCCTTCTATGACATGACTCGTTTGGTGAAGGAGGGAAGAGCAAACTATGTTGTTTATTTTTATTTTAGCAAGGCTTCTGGCACTGTCGTCCATAACATCCTCACATACAGACTGATGAAGCATAGATTAGATAAACAGTGAGGTGGACAGAAAACTGGGCATCTTCCCTGATAGTGATGAGCACTGGTAGATTTTGACATAGTGCAACACATAGCAAGGTTTACCTACATGTCTTTTTAAACAATTACTTGTAAAAAGTCTGTTATTCATGTCAGATAAACATATTTTTATAATTTACATGAAAGTGTGTGTACATGAAAGGGTTGTGCATATCTACAGATACATTTGATATTCCATTCTACATGGATTTTTAGAGAAGAAAACCCATACAAATTTTGCATTTCAAATTAAAGACATATCTAGCAGTGTGTGTGTTTACACAATCAAGTAATAGTATCAGTAATGTTAAATTGTCTGATTTACTGGTTATTCCGTTCTCTTTGCTCTGAACCCTGACACTTACTGTAGCCTGACCAATGAATGCAGCAGGGTGGCCACTGTTATGTTTCAGGAGCTAGTGGCTTTCATGTCCTGTTTCGATCATAGAATAATTCAAGGTGCAGGGTCCTGCACTTTGGCCATAATAACCCCATGCAACACTACAGACTGAGGGAAGGGTGGCTGGAGTGCAGCCCAGCAGAGAGGGACCTGGGAGTACTGGTTGACAACTGGTTGAACATGAGCCAGCAGTGTGTCCAGGTGGCCCAGAAGGCCAATGGCATCCTGGCTTGTATCAGGAATGCTGTGGCCAGCAGGAGTAGGGATGTAATTCTCCTCCTGTACACAGCACTGGTGAGGCCTCACCTTGAGTACTGTGTCCAGTTCTGGGCCCCTCACTTCAAGAAGGATATTGAGGTGTTGGAGAGGGTCCAGAGGAGAGCAACAAGGCTGGTGAAAGGACTAGAGGGAAAGTCTTATAGGGAGAGGCTGAGGATGCTGGGGTTGTTTAGCCTGGAGAAGAGGAGACTCGGGGGGACCTTATCACTCTCTTCAACTACCTGAAGGGAGGTTGTAGTCAGGTGGGGGCTGGGCTCTTCTTCCAGGCAACTAAGGACAAGACAAAAGGGCACAGCCTGAAGCTGCTCCAAGGGAGGTTTAGGCTGGATATTAGGAAGTACTTCCTCACGGAGAGAGTGATTAGACATTGGAATAGACTTCCCAGGAAAGTGGTGGAGGCACCATCCCTGGATGTGTTCAAGGAAAGACTGGATGTGGCACTTAGTGCCACATGGTCTAGCCAATGTGGTGGTGTTAGGTCATAGGCTGGACTTGATGATCTTAAAGGTCTTTTCCAGCCTTGGTGATTCTGGGATTCTGTTCAGATTGGAAAAGACCTGCAAGATCATCCAGTCCAACCTTTGAATAGAGGGTATTGATAAACCACTTTGATAAACCACTCTAAAAAAAAAGAATCTATCTTTCAGCTAAAAATAGAACCAAGAGATAAGAATTAAACATAAGCATTCCAATTTTGCAACACTTTCTAATTGTAGAGATATGCATGATCTTTTTTCTTTTTTCCCCTCTGGCTTACTGTTCCATGTGAAAGCTGGATCCCATAAATAGAGTATGTTTCTTGCTCTATCACATTTATAAATGATGATAAATAACTTGACAAGGATTATTAAGCAAATATAATAAAGGAAGCAGAAATAACAAGGTATCAACCTTCTTCCTGAACAGTTATTTCTATGAATTATGCTGGTATAGCTCACTACATCTCTACTTAGTTACAGGTAGAGTCTAATAAAGTATGTGTCTGAGCTTTTACTTATTCTAAATGGTCTATTGGACAGAACAAGAGTGTCAAAATCATAAGAAGAATAGTAGAAAATGCTTACATTATTTTTCCTTAAACTGAAATCCTCTCTTTTTATGACACTCTGAAATATTTATTTGGTTGACTTAAATATATTATATGAAACTATATTTCAGAATTTTACTACATTAAATTTATTGAAATAGTAGTTAAAATTAAAATGTTAATCAAGAGAGGATTCTAATCCTTTCTCAAACCCAAGGTGTAGCAAAATCCTAGAAGAAAAAAAAAACACAAAATACTGCCATCCCTCTAAAAAACATGGGAGAAAATTAATTGCATGTAGAAATGTTAAAGTGAATGTGTCGGCTTTGATCCATAGCAGTGTGAGTGGAAGAGATCTCTTGGACTATGTAGTCCAGTTGTCTGCTGATGTACTTTCTTAGCCCCTCCTTTTTCTTTTAGGCAGCTGTGTCATAGCTCATAGTGACACTCTCAACATTTAATTATTGATTAGATGTGTATATTCCATCTCATGTTCCACCTCTGTATCTCATATTCACAATCCATTGCACACTTTCCCCTCCCTCCCATCCTTCACAGACAGCTGTCACACTGACAGTGCAGTCCCTCTCTCTGGAGGTGAACAATCAGGCCACCTAGAAAGTCCTTATAGTTAAACTTAGATCAAGATTAGGTGTAGTGGATGGTCAGAATCAGCACTCCAGAAGTGTCATCGAAGGTTTACTACCAGTACAAAACACAGGACACCACACATACTTGTCTTTACCTTCCAGTAATAAACAGTAGGAGAGGGGTTTGTGACTAGAAAGACCATGAAAGTGTCCATAATAAATTGGTATGAGGTGAAAAGAAGAGGCAGGCATGTAGGCTTGATAGAGTAAGCTCAGTTGTGTAAGGACCAAAAGGACCCAATGGGCATACAAAGCCAGCAAGGAATCACAGCAGACAGAGCAAGAGTAGGGTGTCACAAATGGATTTGTTTCGCCAGTTAGCATGCTTGCTGCTATTCACTCCACTGCATGTTGGTAGTGAACTTGTGAGAAAGCTGGAAGAAATCCCACAGTAACCCCTTTGTGTACCAGCTTTCAGTGTTCTGCATGAATTATGTTCAATGCAACATAGCTGTCATGCAACATTATTATGATCTCTTGTTAGAGAGGTTGATCCCAGCTCATGTCATAAGTTCCATTATAAGTCACACTGCTGTTGGCAGCTGGGTCCCCAATTCCTTACAGAAATACCAGCGGATCACTGACACCAGCCAGGCTACATTTCCACAATCCTGGGAGACTGATCAACTCTGTCTGCAAAAGAATGTAAGAATTAACTTACTTTTTGATGGTCATGTAAGCCTTTGTGCTACCTTCTGCGCTCGTAGGGCCAACAATTGCCATTGTTATTTCAATTTCTAGTATTTAAATTCTGGCATCATTGATATGGTTTGTATAAATATTATCCAATTTCCTCTACATTCATTCTTAGTTCCTAGGTTTCTGGAAATTTTATTTTTATTGCCATTCTCTTGGTGGTATCTTTTCCTGCTAAGGTACAGGTGCTGCACACACAAACAATGCACACAGTCTCAAAAATAATACAGTTTACAGTAGCTAGGAGAACCCTCACCTCTTCATCCAGCACCTTGTGTCATCAGACCAAGCAATCTCAGTCTTGCATCCTAGTGGATGCAGACCAAGAGACTTATAGAAGAATCACTCCTGAGATTCAGATTTCCACAGATGATAATCCATTCCCTGTTTCAATTCTGGGTTCTTCGGTGTTTGATGGTCCAGGAGCACTAGGGAGAACTTTTAAATAAAATAAAATGTTTATTTTAATAAAATAAATATATGGAAAGGAAAAAAGCAATTTCTTTATTTTGAGACAGACAAAAAAATATAGTATTCCTTCTCTTTTAGCTATCATTCTAGCTTGGTTTTGCTATGATTTCTGTGTTCTCTGCTAGTGGAATAGCAAGTCACCTATCTTGAAATCCAATTCAGACATCTCTCAGGAAATAAGCAGCAGTCTGTTAGATAAATTTCAGTCTTTTCTTGTTGAGAAGTATACTGCTTTAAGCTAAAGTATCTCATCATACCCTTTTTTTCTTGAACAAATTCTACTGAATGGAAGTTCAGCCCTGGGTGTTCCTATAATCTCAAATAGTGATTTGACAGGACATTATCTTTTGTGCCCTACACTGTTCTGCTGCAGTCACAGTTTCAGTCACTTGCCATCATCAGAAAATGTGTTCCTTTCTTAAAAGAGCCAGGTAGGTTTAACTGTTAATTGACTGCCAAGAGTGCAAATTAATTTATCCCTGACAAAAAGGAAAGCAAGGAACATTTCCAACATCTCTGAGTATAAACTAAGTTATATAAATTTTTAATAGCTGTAACCCCAGAACACTTACTTGAGAGAAGCCTTGATATCATTAACATAAATACCTTGAAGATAGCTGTGCTTGGAATAGATGACTTCTAAAAATAGCTTCAGATGTAGTGAGAAGGTTTGTTAGGATCTCTAAAAGAAAAATTATAGGTTTTGGAAATACTTTTTAAAAGATTTTCATCAAAGCACTGGTGAGAAAGGTGGTTTTTATTTTCTGAAGATGTGCTTTTAGCTGTATGCCTGATCATTCAGAGCATATAGTTACAAATCAGTTGATGTTATTTTATTACATTATTACTAATAAAAGATTGGTACCACTTTTGAAGGCATAGTCTCAGAGGTAAAAGAAGATGTATGGTAGAAAAAATAAAAAAGATCAGAATGATATATTCACTTTGCTGATCACTAAAACCAGATTCTGTATTGAATACAAGGAAAGATCGCTCCCATCTAAAGCTGTTCTAATGAGTTCATCTGTTTGCTCCACTGAAAAATCTGACCTGGATATCTACTTATGTCCTGGTTTGAGCCAGGATGAAGCCAATTTTCCTTTACTGATTTTTTTTCTTCAGTGAGCTCTCTTTTAACCAGCGGCAAGTTTTCCAGCTAGTGGACTGATAACACTGGAACGGTTATGTTACTGCTGGGACACCAAGGACACTTGGCTCTACTTTTTGAATCTGCTTAGGATACTAAATGAGCAGAAGGGTCATATCTGCAACCATTTGGCAGGGAGGAGTGGACTAGATGACAGCAAATTTGGCCAGAAATATAGTATACATATATATATATACACACGTAAGAGTTGGTATAAGACCAGGGATCATGGAAGTCAAGCTGCTTTCTTCTTCTTCCCTTCTATTCCATCCATGGCCAGAGTCTGGGGAGGACTCAATTTATCCATCACTGTTAATTCCTAGGCTCGTGCATTCCTGACCTTCATAACTGTCCCCTCAACTCCTGTGTGCTCTGCCCCTCTCTCTGTCAGCTGTCTGGGACATTTTGGAACTGCTCATAGCTCAGGAGAGTGCCCTGGGAGTTGCTGGGGTGGGGAGAGGCAATAGGGTTTTTCACATTCCTGAACACATTTGTATATAATTGTACATATTTTCTTTTATCATTAGTATGTAATTAAATCTGTCTAGTTTAGTTTTCAATCTGAGAAGTCTCTCCTTATTCTCTCTCTCCTTTCCCTATCTGGGTGGAAGTGGGAGGGGATCAAGAGCATTGCTATATATCCTCGAAGTACAACAGAGGGCAAGGGGTAATGGATTAAAATTGGAAGAGGCTGTCACTGGTTTAATCACCAGTCCTGAGCCAAACCATGACAACTTATTTTTCATATATTTATCTGATTTAATAAAATTCACACATTGTAAGTTCTGTTAATGGAATAAACTCATGGAAAATGGCATCCTTATTTCACACAGAAGGATCAGGCCAGAGTTAACTTGAACGGATCTGGTACACAATTTATGCTTGTTTACATTTTTTGTTTGCTTTGGATTTTTATGAAGTTAATGCTAAAAGGTTTCAGCATTAAGAGTAAGACATTCAATGTCAGCTGAAAGTTCATAAAATCTGTGATTTCACAGATTGTTCATAAAACTTAAAGAAAATGGCAAATTGATTTTACACTTTTTTCACTTAATAGTGACATTTCTGGCCCAAATAATTATTGTCAGAGTGTGTGAAACGGGCAATGATTTGCCAGAATGAGCTGAGAGCAACAAAGTTGCTTCCCTGTTCAGTTATCGTAATATTCAACCCCTTTAACACATCTTGTTAATCCCACAGTTTATGAACCAGTATTTATTAGGAAAAGGAGGATGCGTTGTCCCCTTGATACTGTCTCTTCCAATTGCTACTGCTTTTTCTACTCTACCCATAAAATATGCAGGACATACATGTTTCAAAGAAGGTAAACACAAACTTCTGAGCATGAGAAACAGTATAGCAATAGGTATCAGAATCCTACAGGATATAAATCGCTTGTTAATTAGAAGGACTTTACAAATTCTCATACTAAAGAAAAAAATAGGCATTTTGGTTGTCTCATTCGAAATGAGGAGAGTGAACGGAATATCTGTCTACTAAATATTAGATAGGTACCGCTTTCAGGTGTTAGACTGTAAACACCCATAAACCCTGTTGTGTCAACCCTCCAGCATAGCTGCACTGGGTTCTGCAAGTTGAGAGCAGAGAATGCATGAAGGTTCTTGAGCTGTTACTGTGTCAATGAGAGCAGCGTGATCAAGATATGAACTAATACTTGGGGGTGGAGGCTATGATCTTCTGTTTCATGTCCTAAACAATTAATATGCTGTCTGTAATGAAATATAACATAACTGGGTAAACGGACATATTTTTATTAGTATTATTACTATTATTATTATTATTTAATTTTATTTTATTTTTTTTAATCTAGCTCTGTAGAGCAGTAACATCCTTGCTTTTTAAGTGATTTATTTCAGTGCAGGTCAGAAATCCATATTACTTACCAAGTAATAAATACTGTCAAGTAAATAATGCTAGTGAGGATGTAAACAATGACATTTGCTATTTACTATCTGACCTTAATAGGCCCACGAGTTCAATGAAAAATTGCTGAAAGATGCATAATTTCTGATTTACTAGCTAGGAAAAAAAACCAAACTAAACCATGCAAACAAAAAGGAATGCAATAAAAATGAATGAAGATGGTGATAATCTCTTATAGTTTATTCCTAAATTATGTTATTGTTTTCAGTCAGTGGTTGCAAATGAAAAGAAATAGAGTTAGAGTGTGGTATTTGGTTAGCTTTTTTTTTTTTCTTCTCGAAGTAATTTTGAATTTGGAGCCCAGATTGGTTTTATTTCATATTTTTGTTGTGTCTTGCTTCTAATTAAAAAATACTTGTGTAGTTAATCAAAATTAGAATAATTCTTTTAGATGAGCAAGCAAAAATTCAATACCTTGTTCCATAATTATAAAAGTAAAATTTTAAAATATTAGAAGAATTATTTAAATACTCCAACTATCAAATTTGTGTAATAGTTGTAGAGAATAATTTACTATAAATTTATATATATGCACACCTGCAAATACTTTATATGTGTGTATCTAATATTTATAAGAACACCATCATTCAGAGAATACTGAAGTTATACTGTTAGGCAAATTCAATAAAGAACTTATGTATTGTAACTTTATTAACAGTGGTAGAATATTGACTGGCTTTTATTTACATGATAAAGTGTGGCCTGATGTGTGCACAGAACTTGCACATTTTCACAGCTTTGGGCAGGGTAGGTAAATCTTATTACTGAAATTGAAAAAGACTTAGGTCTGCGTACATAAGGCAGTGTCATATACAGATACTGTAACAATTTTAAACTATACGTTGGACAGATGCATTCACCTACATGTTGAAAACGTTTGCACATGCCTAATATATACTAAAGTAATTTTGTATTATTTTGGATGCACCATCATCCTGTTTACTAGCATACTCAACCTTGCATCTACCATGTATTTTCCTAGGGATGACATATCCTAATTTCCATACCATTATCTGTTTTTTCTTTCTCCCTCATTTAAGTTGTATTTCAGAAGTAACAATGCATAGAAATACGCAGTGCATCTTTCCAGCTTTAAAAGGGAATTATTGTGGTATTTTATGAAAGAAATTATTTGTAACATATTGGCATCCAGGGAGACAGGCCAAATAGCCTGACTGGGATATTCGGACCCCACAGCCTCCTCGTAAAAAGAGACTGCAGCTATATTTATCAGACCTCCTGCTGATGTAGGATTAGCTTTTCTACAGGGAACATAGAGAATAATGAAGTCACAGAAGATGAAAATGGGATTAAGAAAATCCTGTTTTGCAGAAGCAGAATTGGACCATCTCATGACCCAAGGAATCTGGCCGATGAAGGTAAACAAAAAGTCCTTGCACCTGGGAGAGTTTTTAGCCAAAATTTTTGCCTGAGAGATCTTTCTTCCTTTTGCATACAAAATGTGCACCATGTTGTAGGGCTCCCCAACTGGGGAAGATTTCTGCTGAGAATCCATTTCATTTTTGCAACTATGAAAGACCCCTGATTCATGCTGGAACCTGTAAATTACATCATTATTTGAACTGACCTAATGATACAAATGTGGTTTTTTTTACTTGGTGAAGAGGAAAAGAAGGAGGGAAGAAATTTAGTATAACAGGTAAGAGACCTTATCATGACCTTCCAGTACCTGAATGGGGACAACAAGAAAGCTGCAAAGGGACATTTTACAAGGGCGTGAAGTAATAATATGAGGGGTAATGGTTTAAAATTGGAAGAGGGTAGGTTTAGTTTCAATATTAGGAAGAAATTCTTCATTATGAGAGCAGTTTTTTATTACATAGATTATACTGTATGTGTGCAGGATTTTTATTGTCCTTCAGAAAAAATTGTTCAATTAATGAGAATTTAAAAATTGAGAGTGACTTGACTTCAAGACTAAGATGTTTGAAACTAGTCTTGCAATCAATACAGTAAAAATTGGCCCGCTGCAAGAAAATATCACCTTGATGATAATTAATATGTTGTACTAGCATGGTTTTAGCTCACACAGAGAGATTCAGCACTTTATCAAAAAGGAACCCATGTACTCTTTCCCTAATAAATGTTTCTTTTGAAGTATTAATGTAATTTATCAGTTGGAAACTGCAGAACAATATTATTAGGGAATTATAGTAATAAACCCTTAAGAATGTTCTGAGGCTGAGGGGAAACCTTATTGCTGTCTACAACTACCTGAAAGAGGGTTGCAGTGAGGTGGGGGATGGTCTCTTCTCCCTAGTAACCAGCAACAGGACAAGAGGAAATGGTCTCAAGTTGCACCAGGGAAAATTTAAATTAGATATTAGAAGAAACTTCTTCACTGAAAGGGTTATTAAACACTGAATTGGCTTCCCTGGGTGGTCTTTGAATCACCATTCCTGGAGATGTTTAAAAGATGTGTACATGTGGTGCTTACCAAAATGTTTCAGCACTGGACTTGGTATGGTTAGGTTAATGGTTGGACTCAATGATCTTAAAGGTCTTTTGCATCCAGAATGATTCTGTGATTCTTTGATTCTGTGATTCTATGATACATAGATTACATATTTACATCTATACATAGATATATTTGTCAATAAAACTAATGGAAGTTAAAATGTCCCAACCATCCTTAGTTGTGCTTTTTATGATGTTGAACATCTGAGTGATACTATTTTAGCACTGCTAGAATCCATTAAGAGCAATTTAATAATGAGGTAATGACCTCATTAGTAGTTGGTTTGGTAGCATACACTGATTTTATATTAGTACATGATATTCTAAGAACTCTGCATTACTCAAGCAGAAAACAGCAATATTTTTATCATGTTTGGGTGGCTAAACAGTCTTCAGAATATGAATTATAGTTCTCCTGTTGTCTTTTTTAAAATGTCTTTAAAGTTTCTAATTTAATAATAATTTTTTTCCTACTTTTTAAAAATAATTTTTTTGCAGGGTGAGTATGCATGCTGTCAATTACTAGCATCTCTCTTCATCTTTGCTAATGCCAGTGACTCACCATGGTAAGTCACTGTATCAAATTAATCATGCCATATTGATCTTGCAAATACTGCATTATAGAGCTGACTGATAGTATGTTTTGATATTTAAAAGATTACTTGCAACCTAAATTATCTGAAAATTGTAAATTAAAGGTTTTCTTTAATTTTAGAAGAAAATGTGTGCTGTAGTAGTATAACCTTTGAAAAGAAAAAAAATAAAAATTTTGCAGCTACAAGTCTGTTGATAACTGGCAAAATTAGAAGCTTAACTAAAGCTCTAAAAATTACTGTGTGACTTTCTTGAAAGTCAAAATTCAAATAATTTGGTATGGAAACTAGTTGATATGAGTTCAGAGCTAGTTACAATTCCACTGTAAAAATATCTTCTTAGTATTTATCACAATCAGATTTTCATAATCTTAATACAGACAAAGGACATACTTTCTTTTCCATATAGCTATTTTTATTTTCTGTCTTCTCCATGCTCCTCCAAGATAGGAGGGGAGAGGTATGGTGCCGGGGCTATGCTCTGCAGATAGTCTTTGTTTGGCTAATTAATAAGATAAGCCATTGCAAAACAGGAGGTTGAGACAACTGGCACCACAGAATTAGTTTATTTGCAGTGGAGGTTCAGTCCTAGGAGGCAGCTTGAGACTGGCACTCTTTATCTCTTCCTGCTAAGTCGGTGGTTTTTCATGAAATCTCAAGGCCTGGTTATCGCTGGATATTCTACTCCCAGTGCCAGCTGTAGAGCTCCTTTGTCTCCAATCTCAGCATGTCCCACACTAAACTCCCCAGTTCTCAGGTGCCTGCAGCATTTGTACACGTGGGGGAGTAAAACAGTTTAGTGGGTTGCTGAGACATCTCTTTAGTCCATCAACAAATCCTGTTTAACTCTTAGATGTCTCAAGACAAACAACAGATATCCTGAGTGCCCAAGCACACTAGTTATCTTTTGGATTGTTTAAGACAAGCACTATACATCCAAATGTCACAATGTAGGTTGTTTCCTGTATTTTTAGCAACTGGATGAGAGATGAGAAGTTGATTAATCAAGGTATGCTTCTTTTCCTTTCATGTTACCACTTTGATTAAATATTAATTACCGAGCTCTTTCCTGCCTTTATTACCTCCTTCTTGTATACTGTCAGATTTGGACAACTTTTGAGCTATGTGACTTATTTCCTCAGACCACATTCTTATTCTTTCTTAAACACATAAGCCCATGACATCATATACTGCAAATATGTCAGAGAACTTTGTTTATGAGAACAGACATTTGGATTTAATATCTGTTAAGTTTATATATATGCATTATATGTATATCTTTTTATGTATAGTCAATGTTCAAAACCATGAACTTCAGCTGATGAGCTGCAGCATACAAAGAAAGGCTAAAGATTTCTAAGAAATTAAAGGGAAAGAAAAACATCTACCGATTTGTTTAAAAGACTGCAATTAAAATGCTACAGAAATCTGAAATTAACTTTTCCTGAAGATTTGTCAGGTCTAGCTTACTATAAAGCAAATGCCAGAAATATTTTAATAGTAATTTAAATGTTATCAAATATTGTATTATATTTATTCACGGATAATTCAATAGCTATTTATATATTAAATATAGTAATGATTTTAAGGCTTTTTTTCTAAGAAAGCAATAACAGTTATTGAAGCCAAAATAGCTATAAAATAATGGAATTAGTTTGACTACACTGTATATAATTTCAAAACATCGGGTGAATGAATATAAATTCTAATAGTGCATTAATAGACTTATGCAAATTGAATATCATCCCTTACAATAGATGAATTGCAAAGATAATACTTTTATATATCTGCTAAGTGGTTTTTCTTTTTTGCTGATGGGAAATTCACTACAGCACAAATTTCCAAAAGAGAAACAGTATGTATCTGTTTTAAAAGCACAAAATATATAAAACCACAAATTTAAAATTGACTTTTGCCTTAATGCTGGATTATCAACTACTTTCAGGACCACACTAGAGTGGGGTAATTTCAGAACCTCTGGCTTAAGAAACAAATTAACTATAAGTAGAAACATTTAAAAGTAGGAGATGGTGTTTTCAATGTTCAACTGAAAATTCGTGAACATATCTTAAAAGGCAGCAAACTGTAGGAAAAATAATAGTATGCAAGCTCAGACCCAATGAGACAAGACACTCCTAGGTAGCTTTTAGGTCCTTTTGTGTCTTTGTAAACCTATGAAGAGATCATAAACTTACAGAATCATAGAATCATAGACTCATAGAATGGTTAAGGTTGGAAGAGACCTTAAAGATCATCAGGTTCCAACCTCCCTGCCATGAGCAGGGACACCTCATACTAGACCAGGCTGCACAAAGCTTCATCCAACCTGGCCTTGAACACCTCCAGGTAGGGGGCATCCACAATCTCCCTGAGCAACCCATTCCAGTGCCTTACTACCCTCATGGTGAAGAATTTCTTCCTAATAACTTACCTACATATACCATCTTTCTGTTTGAAATCATTACCCCTTGTCCTATCACTACACTTTCTAGTGAGAAGTTTCTCCCCATCTTTCCTGTAGGCTCCCTTTAGGTATTGGAAGGCTGCTATAAGATCTGCCTGAAGCCTTCTCTTCTCCAGGATGAATAGCCCCAACTCTCTCAACCTGTCTTCGTAGCAGAGGTGATCCAGCCCTTTGATCATCTTCATGGTCCTCCTTTGGACCCTCTCCAACAGTTCTATATCTTTCTTGTGCTGAGGGCTCCAGAGCTGTACACAATAATCCAGGTGCAGTCTCACCAGAGCAGAGTAGAGGGGTAGAATCACCTCCCTCACCCTGCTGGCCATACTTCTTTTAATGCAGCCCAGAATGTGCTTGGCTCTCTGGGCAGCAAGCACACACTGCCAGCTCATGTCGAGCTTCTCATCTACTACCACCCCCAAGTCCTTTTCCTTGGAACTGCTCTCTAGCCATTCTCCCCTGAGCCTGTAGTTGCGCCTGAGGTTGCGCTGACCCAGGTGCAGGACCTTGCACTTGGCCTTGTTGGAACTTCATGAGGTTGGCAAGGTCCCTCTGGATGGCATCCCTTCCCACTAGGGTGTCAACGACTGCACACAGATTGATATCATCAGCAAATTTGCTGAGGATACACTCAATCCCACTGTCCATGTCACCAACAAAGATGATAAACAGCACTGGTCAAAATACTGACTCCTGAGGAAGACCACTTGTCAGTTGCTTCCACTTGGACACTGAACCATTGACCACAACTTGCTGGGTGGGGCCATCCAGCCAATTACTTTTCCACTGAGTGGTCCATCTGTCAAATCCATGTCTTGTCAATTTGGAGGCCAGGATGTCATGTGGGACTGTATAAAATGCTTTGCACAAATCTAGGTAGATGTCAGCTGCTCTGCCACTATCCACCATATCTGTAGCCCCAACGTAGAAGGCCACCAAATTGCTCAGGCACCATTTGCCTTTCGTGAAGCAATATTGACTGTCACCAGTCACCTCCTCATTTTCCATCTGCCTTAGGAGAGTTTCCAGGAGGATCTCTTTCATGATCTTGCCTGGCACAGAGGTGAGACGGGCCTGTAGTTCTCCAGGTCTTCCTTTTCCCCTTTTTAAAAATAGGGGCTATGTTACTGTTTTTCCCATCAGCAGGAACCTCACCAGACAACCATGACCTCTCAAATATTATGGACAGAGGCTTAGCAACTGCATCTGGCAGCTCCCTCAGGACCTGTGGATGGACCCCATCAGGTCCCATAGACTTGTAAACCTTGAAGTTATTTAGATGGTCATGACCCTGTTCTTCTCCTACAGCAGGGGGTACTTCATTCTCCTAGTCCCTGCTTTCACCTGCTTTGACCTTTGCAATGAGTCTGGAGTGCTTGCCAGTGAAGATTGATGCAAAGCCATTGAGAACCTCAGGCTTCTCAATATCCTGCGTAGCTAGGTCTCTTGTTTTCTTAAGGAGAGGTTCTACATTTTCCTTGGTTGTCCTTTTTTCACAACATACCTATAAAAGCTTTTCTGATTCTTCTTTGCATCGCTGACAAGATTTAATTCTATCTGGAATTTGACTTTCCTGGAAAAGCTAAAAGAAAATCCTATGACATTTTAAGTGAAGTTTGCATAAATCTTTTGTAAATATATACACTTTGTGAAAGACAATATAAAAATGCTTGCTTATATGTAGGTGATCTCTGCACATCTATGGATGTCAGTTTCTCAAGCAATTCAAAAGAAAGGTAGTTTCAGAATGGAGTCACTTTGCTTGAACTCCTTATTGATAAACACTGCAGCTATTACTAGTAAATGTCAGACCCTGACACACAACAAGCAGCTTTGTTAGTATACTGAATTTATTCTGGTTAAAAAGGTTAATATCTCCCTCTTCAAGGAAAAAAAAAAAAAAAAGAAAGTCGTTTTGTTTTTTTTCCTTTGATTTTACTTTTAAAAACAACTCAAGCAAACATTCCCCAATTTTGAATACAAACATATATAGATTTATGCATGATAAGGACATCCTGAATCAAGTGTTTTACTCAGTAATTTTTCAGTAGAATAATTACAAGATACAGTAGTAATACCTAGCTTTATGATAGATTCATCATTTATACATTTTAAAGGACTTTATGAAGTGGAAAATATTCTTTTTCCTCTTTTTTTTCAGATAGAAAAACTGAAAGAGAATGAAGGAATGACTGGCTCAAATTCAGCCAGAACGGTGACAAAATTTGAAACTGAACCCTTACTCATAATTCTTTGTTGAGGTTTAGTCTGTTATAACACAAGGAAGCACAAAGAACTACTTTTCTGCTGAAACTGTGAACATCTGAAAGGGTGTTTGAAGTCTTGATAAAGAAAGGTAAGTGGCAACAGTGGTCTGTGAATGCTAATCTGGCCCTGATTCAAGCTTACCCAATGGGAGGTAGGCTGCGCTGCTGTGGGCATGACTTGAGGAAATCTATGGGGAAGCTTGAACAAATAATTTCTGATGTATGAATGAAAATACTGAAACTCAGAATGTTTTTATCTATTTGGCTGAGAAATTTCTCCCTATTCAGCTGCAAATAAGACATGTTAAAGATAAAAGAGAATAGGTAATAACATTTTCTAGACACCATTTCAGAGGACTTGGTGGCAAAAAATGAATATAGAATTTAACCTATTTAGACTGCTGTTCAAGGATAGCTGTATCTCTAGGTCAAATATGCACATTTAAAAACCTCTCCAAACAGATATAGGACTTAGTAAATTAATATAACAAACCTGATATTCTTAATTGAAGAAAAATATGTTTAATTGTGTTTATTCAAATTAATTCAAAATGTGTGTAAACTTATACATTTATCATCTTTAGTTGACATGAAAGTGTTTCATTCTTACATCATCCTCATGTGTGTCAAAGATACTTCTCTTTAAAAGTAGGCTGTTTTAAGTCCATCTTTTTGTCTGAAGAGAGTTCATCCACTATTAGAGATGTTTTCATAAACCGTAACAATGGAAATAAATGCTTTGTTGGCCTGCCTTTTAACAAGATTATTAAACCCATCAGGGGTTAACTTTTAAAGGCATGCCTGTATGTTTCATTCTGTAAGTTTGCTTCTCATATGTTGTTGAATAAATGCAATTAGGTAAAAATCTAATGCTTAAAATCAAGTTAGCCTTTAGTTAAGAATCCGTGACTCACAAAAGGTTCTTGGATAGTTAATACTTCAGAAGTTAAAGTTTAATTAATAGAGCATAGTTTAAAATATTCATCCATGCTTGAATTTTGCAAAACAGCAACTGATGAACAGAATATTGTAAAAATAAAAAAAAAGAAATTAAGAAGTAGTGTGGCTCAGAGGGCAAAATACTAACTTTCATCTCTTCTTTGATTCTGTGTGCAATCATCCACTGAGGAAAGTTTAGATGACAAATCCACACCTAATTTATCAGCATGAGAATGATCCCCACCTCTGCCCTCAAAGTTTATAATCAGTCTATCATGGAGTTTTAACAGCCTCCAACCACAGAAAAAAATTTGGCAAGTCAGCACTGTGGTCAGTATACAATACTAAAGATCCATGGTCTATGGACAGAAATATTGTCACCTTCACACCTCCGAGGTACATATGGCTTTGAACAATTTTCAGATGAGTACATCCTCAACCTTACTTCACATATAATCTGTTTTCACAGAATCACAGAACTACCAGCGCTGGAAAAGACCTTTAATGTTGCAGAATGGCCTGCAGAACAGGGCCACGAATCCATGGAGGCATTGTACAAGCAATCTCCTTACTAGCTTAGCATAAGTAGGCCTGACTCCATTTTGTAGAAACTGCAAAATCATGCTGACAAGGGAGAAAAGCAAGGGCACAGTGTCCTTGCCAGTTTTATTTAGAGTGGGAGTAGGGAGTATAACGGTAAGAATGAGGAAGAACCTTGGGCTAGAGTCTGCAAAACAGGAGGAGGGTGTAGACGTAACCACCTGTGTGTAACCAATGAAATTAGAATACGTATGCATAATTAGTAGAAAGAGTATATAAGCACTGCTGTATCCTAATAAAGTTGAAGCTTGCTTTATCAATCACATTGATTCAACTGCTTGTCTTCCCTCGCCGTCGTCACTTTAAGATCAAGTCCAGCCTATGACCAACACCACCACATCGTATACACTATGGCACTAAGTGCCACATCCAGCCTTTCCTTGAACACATCCAGGGATGGTGCCTCCACCACTTCCCTGGGAAGTCTATTCCAATGTCTAATCACCCTCTCCGTGAGGAAGTACTTCCTAATATCCAACCTAAACCTCCCTTGGAGCAGCTTCAGGCTGTGCCCTCTTGTCCTGTCACTGGTTGCTTGGAAGAAGAGCCCAGCCCCCACCTGACTGTAACCTCCCCTCAGGTAGTTGAAGAGAGTGATAAGGTCCCCCTTCAGTCTCCTCTTCTCCAGGCTAAACAACCCCAGCATCCTCAACCTCTCCCTATAAGACTTTCCTTCTAGTCCTTTCACCAGCCTTGTTGCTCTCCTCTGGACCCGCTCCAGCACCTCAACGTCCTTCTTGAAGTGAGAGGCCCAGAACTGGACACAGTACTCAAGGTGAGGCCTCACCAGTGCTGTGTACAAGGGGAGAATTACATCCCTACTCCTGCTGGCCACACTATTCCTGATACAAGCCAGGATGCCATTGGCCTTCCGGGCCACCTGGGCACACTGCTGGCTCATGTTCAACCGGATGACCACCAGCACTCCCAGGACCCTCTCTGCCAGGCTGCTCTCCAGCCACTCTTCCCCCAGCCTGTAGCACTGCCTGGGGTTATTGTGGCCAAAGTGCAGGACCCTGCACTTGGTCTTGTTGAATTTCATGCCGTTGGCCTCGGCCCATCGATCCAGCCTGTCCAGGTCCTCCTGCAGCTTCTTCTTCCTACCCTCTGGCAGATCAACACTCCCCCCCAGCTTGGTGTCATCTGCGAATTTACTGAGGGTGGACTCATTCCCCACATCCAGGTCGTCAATAAAGAGATTGAATAGGACTGGGCCCAGTACTGATCCCTGGGGGACACCGCTGGTCACCGGACGCCAGCTGGATGCAGCTCCATTCACCATCACTCTCTGGGCCTGGTCATGCAACCAGTTTTTGATCCAGCGAAGGGTGCACCTGTCAGAGCCATGGATTGCTAGCTTCTCCAGGAGGATGCTGTGGGAGACTGTGTCAAAGGCCTTGCTGAAGTCAAGGTAGACCACATCCACAGCCTTCCCCTCATCCACTAGGCAGGTCACTCAGTCATAGAAAGAGATGAGATTGGTCAGGCAGGACCTTCCTTTCCTAAACCCATGTTGGCTGAACCGGATCCCCTGGTTGTCTTCCACATGCCACTTGATGGCACTTAGGATGATCTGTTCCATAACCTTGCCAGGCACCTAGGTCAGGCTGACAGCCCTATAGTTCCCCGCATCCTCCTTCTGGCCCTTCTTGTGGATGGGCGTCACATTGGCCAACCTCCAGTCATCTGGGACCTCTCCAGTGAGCCAGGACTGGTGATAAATGATTGAGAGCAGCTTAGCCAGTTCTTCTGCCAGCTCCCTCAGCACTCTAGGATGAATCCCATCCGGACCCATGGACTTGTTGGGATCTAAGTGGCACAGCAGGTCACTAACTACTTCCTCCTGGATTACAGGAGGGGCATTCTGCTCCCCATCCCTGTCTACCAACTCAGGAGCCCAGTTGTCCTGAGGGTAGCTAGTCATTTTGTTAAAGACTGAGGCAAAGAAGGTGTTAAGCATCTCAGCCTTTTCCTTGCCCTCCGTTATTAAGTTCCCCTCCTCATCCAATAAGGAATGAAGATTTTCCCTGACCCTCCTTTTGCTATTAATGTATTTATAAAAGCACTTTTTATTATCCTTTACAGAGATGGCTAGTTTAAGTTCTAGTTGAACTTTTTGCATGACCTTACAATATCCCTAAATACTTTCTGATACACCTGCCCTTTTTTCCAAAGTCGATACACTATTTTTTTATTTCTGAGCTTTTGCAATAGTTCCCTGCTCAACCAGGCTGGTCTTCTTCCCCCCCGGCTCCTTTTTTGGCACATAGGGACAGCCTGCTCCTGAGCCTTCATAAATTCATTCTTAAAGTAAGTCCAGCCTTCCTGGGCTCCTTTGTTTTTTAGGGCTGCTTCCCAAGGGACGCTCCCAACCAGCGTCCTGAAGAGGCCAAAGTCAGCCCTCTGGAAGTCCAAGGTAGAGGTTTTGCTGACGACCCTCCTAACTTCACCACAAATTGTAAATTCTATCATATCATGGTCGCTGTGCCCAAGATGACCTCCAACCACTACATCTTCCACCAGCCCTTCTCTGTTTGTGAACAGTAGGTCCAGCATGGCACTACCCCTGGTAGGTTCACCTACCAGCTGTAGCAGGAAGTTATCTTCTATACATTCCAGAAACCTCCTGAATTGGCCCCTTTCTGCTTTATTGTACTTCCAGCAGACATCTGGTAAGTTGAAGTCCCCCACAAGAACAAGGGCTAGCGAACGTGAGACATCCCGAAGTTGTTGAAAGAACATCTCGTCAGTCTCTTTATCCTGTCAGGTGGTCTAGTTTTGAATTCTAGGCAGTCAAAGCACTCCTTAACATATAACGCCACCCCACCACCTCTCTTGCCTTACCTGTCCCTTCTAAAGAGCCTATAGCCGACCATTGCAGCACTCCAACCATGCAAATCATCCCACCATGTTTCCGTGATGGCAGTTATATCATGGTTTTGAAAAGGTCTCAGTAAAATTCTCCACCTTATTTGTCTCTTCTTCAGGGAAAAAGTTCTGAAATCTGACTTACAGAGGACTAAAAATTTTCAGTATTCACAATGATATAGTAGTAATATATCTGCTGTTCTTTTTCACATAAATCCCTCTTTGTTTACCTGTTCACAGAACCTTAAAATCTGTGAGTACTTGACTTTTGAGGACTTAACATCTGAGCATTCCTCTTGAGCATCCTGTTACAGAGGGTTCTGTGAAGAAACAAGTAATAGGTACGTTTCTGCATAAGTTGTTACATCCCAATGCATTTCTTGAATTTTTCAATATTATCAAGTTCATCAAAGGGTTCTGCCTCAAGTTCAAAAGGCTTCTGCTATTACTAATTTGGCCCAATAAGTGTTTATGATTTCATGAACAAACAGAGTGGCCAAAAGTTTAATTAAGTGCCATTGCTTAATGTATTTGTTTGGATAGTCTATAGATAAATTCAGTAAAATGAAAGAGGGGATAATTAGATTTTTATCAAGAAAGGCAAAATGAAAATTCGTATGTCAACAATCAGGTCTTTTCTTCTGAGGTGTGTGAATTCAGAAACAAAAATATAATATTCTACTTACTGTGAAAATAGCTCCACCTAAAATTTGACTCCGTAAGAGATACACTTAATTGCTGGTAAAGATCTAATTTCCCAGAAAAACATGCTTGATATATATCCCTGAAGACCTCATTCTTCTGCTTAGTCAAAAAAAAATATGAGGAATGGGAGTAAAAATTTCTCAAGCCATGGCATGTTTCTGAAAAGAGGCAGAAGAGGTCTAGCTTCTTGACCATTCAGTACCTGGCAAGTGTACTGACATTTTCTGCTAGTGCACTAATTAGTCTCAGCTGATGCCATGGTTTTCTTGATGTGGTCACTTGGCTTCTGGCAATTGGATTGAGGTTACAAAACTCATTTCATGTAATTCTTGAACTCTGAGTTAAAGGTGTATGAGTACAAGTGTTATTTGTAACTTATTACTCTGCTAACCCAGCACTAAGTCAGTACAGTACTAAGGCAATTTAGTGCCACTGCTCATGTACTAACCATTCTCTTAATCCATGTGTAATAACCCTTGAAATCTGGACAATTGCCTTGTCACTCTCTCACTCTGTAAGCAGCACCTTAAAAAGGTGTTATTTCAGAGAATGACATTTTGGTGTCAGCAAAATACTAGAGTTACATGCTATGTCATTACTAAAAGTATTGTCTTCAAAGAAAGGTCTTTCTGAAAATCAATGGAAGACCGTAAGTTAAAATTTTGATATTATCTGGGTCACTATAGGGACCACAGATTTCAGATGGGAAAACTGCCATACTGTCATTTTCTCCTGATCTAATTTCCCTAAACAATACTGACTGCAGTTAAGTTTATTGTTCTACATAGGCATACTAAGATCTAATTGTATTATTTACCACTTAATATATACTACTTCATTGTTTATTTCCCATTCTTGGTTCAAATTTATTCAATAGAATCCTATTTTGTTTTTTGTTTCTCTGCACCTTCTTATCTTTCACTGTTTTTTATTATCCTATTTTTCTGTTTCTTTTTATCCAGTGCTTTTGTCTAAGCCCAGTCTGTTCATTCCCATCTCTGTAGGAACGTGAATAAGGTGTTAGGCTCATAACTCTGCTAGGCTGGGGGAACCTTGTTTCCACAGTTATATAGACAGCTAGTCTTCTTTTCTCTGTTCTTTTCAGCTTCAGTTATGGCTTGCTCTGCATCTGGTTCGCTGTGAGATGGTAGACTGGCTAGGATGGACTAGAAGAGTTCTGACACTGTTAGGACTTCCTGAAACATTTGTAGAAAATCTGAGGAAAACATAATTCATTAAATTAAGCTAAAATTCAGGTGTGAGTAAAATGTGATGGGTCTAGAAGGCCCTTGGTTGGTTTCCATTTTTGTTGTCATACAAATGAAGCATGCTTTGAATGCATGGAATTTTTTTTTGTGATCCCTTTCAAGTAATGCATGTATTTCTTGGTTTAATTTGTGAGCTCTTTCAAACTTCCAACAAGAGCAGAACTGAATGGGAAAAAAACAAACAAACAAACAACAAACTTTTCCTTAAATAAGGACATTCAGGCTTCAGGTGGGGGGAAAAAAAGACTTTGGAACCAAGCTGTAGAAACAAAAATTTAGAAAAAAAAAATTTTACATCTGCAGATCATGTAGTTGATGCACAGGAAAACAGGCCTATATAAGCAAAAGGCATGGAATTCCTAGTTATGACAAGGTTTCTTTTGCTTGGAAAAATTGACTCATAAAATGGAGTTTTAACTCATCTTTCTTTAACTGTCCACAATGCCCTTACGAATTGATCATCTGGATTCTTGCATGGTCAATGGAGAGAGTTAGATGTGTTTTGCATGCAATTACTCTGTCTTACATTATATGTTTTAGGATGAGACTAATGAACTATAGAAGGGACTTTTTTTCTCCTACTGACTATAAAAGCAGCCTGAAAGAGTCAGATGCAGCTATTGTGTGAGTACCCTTAAAATGAGGTGATATACCTCCTCAGCCACAAACAAAAGAGGAAAACAAATCAAAATCCCAATCAATCTTTCATAGTGATACTCTAAAATAGACATTTCTAAGTGTTCCCTAACGACCATATTTTGATATTTCTGACTGTAAACCTGAAAACTTTGAAATCCTGAAAATAACTTAAATTCTTAAAATGTTATGGTCATGTCAGTGAATCTAGAATAATAAAAAATGTCTTCCAAACTGCCTATAAAATTGATTGTTCCAGTTTTGACCCACTGGAATCCGGAAATCTTCAGTATCCAGTCAGAATGTCTATTGGTGAAAGTTCAGCATGCTTTATTTTTGTTTTAAGAATTAGTTTCAACAGAAAGCTACTGGTAAGCACTTCCTGTGTAGAATCACACTCTGCTTCAGTGAGCTGCCCTGTATTATAGAGCTTATGAGGAGAGATGGCAGAGTGAGAAGCACACTGCTTTGTGCAAAACAAATTATACAATGCTGCTAAAACAGAGTGTGGGGAACGGACTTAAACCTCTTAGTGTGTGAGTGAAATATTGGTCTTTGTGAGTTGGGGGGGTGTGGGTGGGAATAGTCATGGAAGCATCCTGACATCCGATAACCCTTAATATCGGTCCGCGACACAGAGTTAGTTACACAACTTCTTTTAAAACCTGTAGAAATAAAAAGAGCATATAAATAGCATGAGCTCTAGTCCATGTACAACACAGCTGCTCCTGTACTCCTCATAATTGTTCTGTAATGATACTTGGTAATGATACCATTACATGATTGCTCTGGATCATTACAGAATATGAAAAAAAAAAAAAATCCATGAAAATTTCCTCGAGTTTTTTTCTTCCTTGTGCAAATATAACTATGAAATTTCCATATTTCACTGAGATTAGTCTATCTTAATCTATATGCTAGCCTATCTCTTTAGTTTTGCTTGTGCTATGATGAGGAATAGTGTATAATTGCTTTTTAGGAATTAGTTACAAGCATAAAACATTTTGTTATGAAGCAAATTTGTAATGAAGTAAATTTGTTAAGCATACCTGCTTCTAAAACATACTCTAGCAATCATTATCATCTTTACAAATTCTCTGCCTTGGCAAAAACAGAAAGAAAAGTCATATGCCAGAATCCTTATAAAGGAGGGAATAACTCCTCATAAAATAAACAAACAACAATCTAAAATGTATAATTTCTAACCCTAGAATATCCAACATACATATTTGGACAACGTATCCAAAATAATTTCCATAGTATTGTTCAAATAACTTATTCTGCTGATTTAAGGTTGCACTTCTATCAATCTTATATTGCAACATCACCTGAGCTAACTCATCAGCTATTAGCTTTGCAATATCATGAAAAGTATAGTCTAACTTCACTGTGTCCTGGTTTGAGCCAGGATGAAGGCAATTTTCTTTGTATTGATTTTCTTTTTCCTTCAGTAAGGTCTCTTTTACTAGCAGCAAGTGTTCCAGCTAGTGGACTGATAACGCTGGAATGTTTATGTTGCTGCTGAGACACCAAGGTTGCTTTGCTTTTCTGCCTCAGGTGCTATAGGGAGCAGAACAGTGGTAGCTGTAACCTTCCCATAGGGAAGAGTGGACTAGACAGCAAAATTGGCCAGAGATATTCCATCCATATATCTATGTAAGCTCAGTGTAAGGTAAGAGATCACAGAAGTCAACTTCCTTGGTGCTTCTTCTTCCCTTCTCTTCCATCCATGGCCAGAGCCCAGGGAGGACTCCATCTATCCATCACCATTGATCCCTAGGCTTGTGCATTCCTGACCCTCATAACTCTCCCCTCAGCTCCTGTCTGCTCTGCCACTATCTCCGGCAGCACTCTAGGACATTTCAGGACTGCTCACATCTCAGGAGAGTGCCAGGGGAATTGCTGGGGGTGGGGGGAGGCAATAGGGCTTTGCACATTCCTGAACATACTTGTATATAATTGTACATTTTTTCTTTTATCATTAGTATGTAATTAAAGCTGTCTAGTTTAGTTTTCAATCCAGAAAGTCTCTCTCTTTCATTTTCTCTCTCCTTTCCCTACCTGTGGGAGGGGAGAGGGGATGGAGAGCATTATTGTTGCTGGTTTAATTACCAATCCTGAGTCAAACCGTGACACACTGAAAACTTATTGATAAAATATCTAATAACTGACAATCAAAGCCTTCTACTATGTATTTTACAAGTATTTCAAACCTAGAACATAAACAGCTGACAAGAATAAATGTTTTTGTTACCCCGTAACTAAAAATAACATGCCTACTCTTACGCTGACGCAAGACTTTACATGCTTATTTCTGAGGGCTTATGTGTCTCCTTCACCAAGTACTCTCACACATCAGGTATTGCAAAGTAACAAGATTTTAATCAGTGAAATCTAAATCTCAGTAGTTTTCCATTATTTACATTTTTAAAATATATTGCTTAAAGTTTCAATAAACAGCAAACACCATAACAACCAATAACCATTACTACTAATGGTGGAATTGAATGCTTTATTCCAATACTTGCTAACTTCATGAGTTCATTGTGGTCTGGAGGATTATCCATATACGTGAGTTAGGTTTGTACAAAAACATCAACAAGATCAAGGTCATAACTTATTGAATGAGGTTTTTCCTCAGTTATTTTTGGATCACAAACACATCACACTAAAGCTTGAGTTCTGTCAGCTATATTTGCTGACTACCTTCAAGACAAAAATTTTGCTAAACCTACAGAAATAGGCTTAGGTTGGCCTAATACATCTAGCTGGGGAAAGTCTGCAATGGTTCTTAGTTTATCTGAAAAGAATGTCTGCCCTTAATACAGGGATTAAAGTAGCATGCTTTATTTCACAATTTGAAATATCTGCAGGATCACCCAACCTGCTGAGCATAATTTCAGAAACTAGCAGTACCATTAAAAATAGATGTTCTATTGACTATTCTACCATATTGACATTACAACAAATGACAAGGACCATCCCCAAGGCTACCCTAAAATGTCAGATCTCTGTCCCACTGTACATCAAATCTATGCTGAGTTGTCTGACGTTTGCAGAATATGCAAAAAAAAGCCCCACCTCCTTGACTTTCTGCCTTTAAGGCTTTGAAATTAATTCTAAAGCAGTCAAAAGAAATATGCCCCTATACTTTGCTTTATCAAGTCATATTACCCCTCCCCTTAACAAGAATAATAAAGCAATGCAACCACGATAACCCAGAGAGAACTCCTGTGTAAAGTGTATGTGTGACTCTTTCTCATTATTTGATTTCTTGACCTTCTTCCAGGTCTCTCTTACATGGTGTGTCACTAATTATTTGCCTGTTTTCTAGACTGTCTTTTCAACAGACTATCAAGTTAGTGTTTATTTTTCTTCACTATATAAGCCATTGATATATGGGATCAGTAGGTAGAAATGTATAAATGCTTGAAGTTCAAATCCAATCTTTTATTTGACCTTCATAATGTGAACAAGTAGATATAGTTAAAGTTGATGAACTGTACTGAAGGAATTATATTTTGACAAGTTCCTAGATCTAGGAAACACTTCATTCTCCTTGGATTTTATGACTATGGTTCTATGTTTTTAATGCTTATAATTCTCAGCAGTTTTGAGAAATAAGTGTATGTACCACCATATTTTTTAATTATACAGCTCATCTAACTAAGGATAGAAATGCATCAGGACCTAAGAGGCAGGAAAGGTATTTCTGCAGAGGCAGTGTTCTCCATATCACAGTGATATGCCATAAGAGTACAGCTATGCTGGAAGAAGGACTCCATAACATTGTTTTACTCCAGCCCACATACCTATAATGAATTGTGCCAGATTTGCAGAAGATAGCTGTGACTCAGATTCTCAGACGGACTTCAGAGAGATCTCTTCTGAGAGACTTCCACTTAGAATAATACTACCCAAAAAGGACAAGATATTTACACTTCAGTGAATCAACAGTTGTGAGAGATGGAAGTGTAAGTATCTTGTCTGCGACAACAGTTTAGAGGGTAAATTAGGTAACATTGCAACTCCTTCCTTGATATAAAAGAGGGAAGAAGCCTGTTCCCTGACACTACATTTCGTGTGGCTGCTACTGTTCTCCAGGTAGAATTTAGTCAGACTATAGATGTTTGAGCTCAAAATTTGGATTCTTAGCATTACCAGTTTCTCACAACTCTCCTGAAGTCCTGAATTTTGGTGGTCATATTTCATCATCTAAATTTCCCTTTTTTGGACATGTGTGGTAGCGTCCCAGTGTTGAAATGTCTCATTTTCTTCAGCATGCCAAGAGTGGAATGAGCAAAAGGAGGACTCAATCACTAAGCTACCAGTCTGGTTGAGTGAAGAGCTCAGCCATGCCCTGTGGGGGGTCAGCTGGGGCTGGCTGGCACCAGCTGTGTCCAGCATGGGGCAGCCTTGGCCATTCTGCGGAGGGGCCCTGCAGCCCCTGACAGCACCATGGCACCTGCACCCAGTAGAGTGCTTTTTTTTCTGAAACCTATTTGTGTTTAAATCAATGTGTTAAATTTATATACTTCAACTCAAGTTGTACTGTAGTTAAAACTAGCATAAAGTTCTGTAAAAACAGCAATATGATGGGTTGTCAAGTGTATGATTAGCTTGTTTATGATTGTTTGCAGTATTTGAATGAAAGTATACATACAGAAATAATTCCCAATATTCTATGGGTACACTTCTTTGTTACCCTTAACTTCTTAACATATTATATTTTAAAATATTAACAATTTTTATTTTTAAGTAGGTTTATAAACTTACACAAATGAAATACAATATGTCATACGTTTTAAAACATAACGTTACTATTCTTATTTGTGCCTGAGGTCTGTATTTCTAGCTTTCTTACATGAAAAGGAACATGTCTTGTATGAAGAGAGACAAATAATATCAGCCAAAAAAACTCCCATAAATATACTTAATTATCAGTAATTTATTTTGTTTAATCTGGTACATCTGCCTAGAGTGCCTAAGAGCAGCATAGAATTGGTGCTGGTATGAGGTGGGCAACAGTATTCAATCATGGTGGTCTACGTGGAAGGAACGAAATGAAATCCATGGTGGAGGACACTGCCATGCAGCTCCCACTGTGCCATCCCTCTTCCCTTATTGTTCAGCCCTCTGCTGCACAGAGAATGGCAGTCCTGAGGTGGTCATACCTCAGCAGTACCTTCATGCTTAGCTGTTTCTCTCACTCCTTTTTCACACCTTCTTCCAGGTTCTTGCCTGTGGCTGCCTCCACTGGCCAGGAGTTCACTTTATTGACTTCTTTTTCCATAACTGATAGCTCAACAGAAAGGCAGCTGACTTACAGAATATGCTCTTTCAAATGCTGAAAATCTCCACACCTAAACTGTTATTTTTCACCTCCAGCCTCATCCACATAATTTTCTCTTGTTCCATACTGTCTGATCTCTAGAGATATTTCAATAAGCAGTTACTTCCTTTAAGACTATTTGTGTAAGTGGTGACTCATCCTTACTTGTTATGATAGCATTAGTTTTTTTTCAGATCACTGAGGTATGTGTGTTCCTGCCTAGCAAACTGCAAGTCCTTTTGCATATGAATTTTTGTTTGCCTTTTTTTTTTCCCCCTAAAAATACATGGATAAAAAGGAAATATTTTATCATTAATGTAAGATGTAGCAACACCTATGTGGCTATATTTCTTGAAGCTTCTTATCTGCTATACTGTCTTAATTATAACCCTTTCATCCAGAAGTGGCTCTGTGATGCAAAATCACAACCAGCTCTTCAGTTATGCAGTAATATTACCCATTATTCTCACATTTTGCTGTATACCTTAAAAGTTGATTGTGATTTTACAGTTCTGGATTGGTTGTTTCCCTTGTAAGCTTTTTTTCTTTGTGATTTTACAGTTCTGGATTGGTTGTCTCCCTTGTAAGCTTTTTTCTTTGGTTTTCAGAAGTCCTATTAATTATTTTATCCCTGCCTGTGATAAATAAATGCAAGTTTTATCTTCATGTATAAATAATGTGCTCTTCTGAATGTGCCAAACAAAATGTGATGAATTATAGGGCCATTTTCAGTCTCTCCTTTAGATTTCCTTGTGATGCTAGTAGACTGAAGGAGAACTGAGCCTCAGTCCCTAAGGATGTGTTACCATTGTAATAGAATTCTTAGAGCTAATAAAATTAATAATTCATGATGCAATATCTCTTGACAAAGCTTCTCAAAAGAGTGCAGTACAAACCAGCTAACTTCTGTTTAGCAACGGACAATCATTGCCCTACCTTTCTTTTTTTTTCTTTCCCCCTCCAGTTAAGTACTGTTATTAATCATATAATAATTAATAACAACTGTCCTATGTCCCACACTCTAACAAAATGGATTGTGGAGTCAAAACAAAACAAAAGAAGATACCTAAGAAAAACTTGTCATAACAAAAAAACTTCACATTTCTTATTGAAAAGATCTGACTTTATCCAGGGATCTGAAATATACATATGTGTATTTCCCTTACTCAGCACTTAAGTGATATACTCTAGGAACTTCTCATTCAAAGACCATTAGTAGTAGTACCTCTGTGCTTTTCAACCATTGCAACTGTATCTACTCCCAGCATTTTAAATATAATCTATCCAAGACTCAGACATGTTTTAACCACAAGATTAATTACCAGTGCACTTGGGTTCCTCAGTGCTGTGAATTACAGGTGCTTCTGGGTAGATGATAAACCCTGTTTGTTTTCAACCAAGAAAATCGACTGCAGAGAGTGAGGAAAAGGTAAGTCATTGCTTCTCTCTTAAGGTTAGGATCTATGTCTCTAAGACAGTTCAACAACAATTTATTACTTTATATTATCTACCAACATAATATTCTCCTTTTGAAGAACTGTTGAATCAGTCAGAGAAAAAATAAGGCAAGGCTGCGCTCCTCTCACACATAGAAAGGCCACACAGCCTTCCGGTGAATCAGTCAATCCTCCCAGTTTTGTATAATCAGCAAACTTTCTGAGGATAGACTCTGTCCCCTCACCCAGGTCATTGATGAAGATGTTGAACAGGACTGGACCCAGCATTTAGCCCTGTGAAACTCTACTAGTTACAGATCTCCAGCTGGACTCTGTACCATTGCTCACTACCCTCTGGGCTCTAATACAGCATTTTAGATCAAATGCAGTAGATATATTAAATTATACTGAGCCGCATACATCTAGATAATGTCTGAATTAGAAGAATATACCATTCTGCACCACTTCACCTAATTAGGAAAATTTTCTTTATACAGTGTAGAGCTAATGAAAGACATGAAGGTGGAGTTATATCTCCCTTAAGCCATCTGGTCAATTTAAGTGTGTTCTTAACATTACTGTTCTGTTAGTTTATCCAAAAGAAGGTTAAAAAAGTAATTTAGTAGACTTATCAGTAATTGAAAAGATTTCTAATAGAACAGGACACTTGAATTAACCAGACCAAAGACGTACAAGGTTCAGTGGCCTGAAATTCAAACCTACAAAAATTAAGACTGGAAAAAGGACACACACTATTAACAGTGAAGATAAGAAAAAAACGGAAGAATTTGCAGGGACAAGGTGGCCATTTTTAGTCTTTAAACTAGGATTGTATGCTCTTTTTACAGTAAATGTCTTAGCTCATGATTATTCATTAGTCACCAGAAAAGCTGAAGTTGTGACAGATTTTTTCTATATAGGATTTACAGATTTATTAAAAATATACATAATTAAATATTTTGAAATATTAGTTGTATGAAATAAAGCTGTTTATTTAAAAATTGGCAGAAGTGGGTACCAAGTATTCTATCAAACTCAAAAATATATTTACTACCAATAATCCTAATAAGAGGCCTTCTGCCTCTCCTGTGCTTGACAGAGAGTTGGTATTTAGATCTGCTTCATTATCCTCTTGATGTCCACCTTCGTGTAGTCACAGCTGCGGCCAAGTTCTTACACGTCTGGTAATCAGGTATTTATTTCCTCTGTCCTGTCTTGCAGAGAAGCTTGATCTAATTTTGATTATGCCTTTTGCTAAACAGTCATGTGGATTCTTAGGCATGATGGAGTTCTGTCAGTTAATTAAAATGGATTTAGTGTAAGTACAATCATAGACTCATAGAATAGTTTGAGTAGGAAGGGACCTTTAACGATCATCTAGTCCAAGCCTCCTGCATTGAGCAGGGACATGTTCAACTACATTCCAGTTCTCAGAGTCCCATTACAACAGTACTTCTGATTTGTATGTTGTTTTTGTATCTTTCCTGACACAAGATGGCATGGCTTGTTTTTTATTTTTTTCCCCTAGCAATTAGGTAACCATGAAAAAGTAGACAACCTTTGATATAAACTGTGTGAAAGAGTGAATCTATTTTAACTGATGTAATCATCCTAGCAGTGGATATTGAACAATTTCTGCCCTTGTGTATGTTTGAGTCATTATAATCATAGATATTATCCTTTAAATGCAATTTTATAACTGTTGGGAAGGAGCATATATTAAATTTTCAGCAAAATAGAGTCCTTCAAGCCTCAACAGTTTATCTTTTTGGTTTTCAAGAAGGATGCTTCTAGTTGAAGACTTACTGTAAATGTTATTACTCCATTGCTAACAATGGTAGCAGATAAATAAACACCAGCAGAATTAAGGCATTAAGCTTAAAATTTATATTTAGGTCTCATTCTTGAACATGTGAAGAAAAAATATCAGTGATGTTTGTTGTTAGATCTTTACTGTTTTCAAGGGCATAAAAGCTCATGATCCGCATGGAAAAGTTTAGCACAAAACCTCCTCATTTTTTAAGCCAGATCAGAATGAGGATGCAAACTAATTGCCATTCTGTTAAAGTAGATTTTAATTTCAAAAGTTTCTTGTTTTGTTTTGTTTTGTTTTGTTTTTATCCTTTGTATCTTATTGTAAACTTGTTTGATGTTCCTTATTAAGTTTTAAACTCTTTGGAGCTGGGGGAGTGGTCAAATGTTCTGTATCTATTATTAACTTTTACAATACTCATAATTAAATGACATAATCTTGTAATCTTTGAATAATAATGTAATATAATGGTGTTGCTATTTGAAGAACTTTGTTATGTAATACTTACACTGTGTAGGAAAAAAAGCAATCTGCATCTTGCAATGTGAAGAGCTTCTTATTCTATCTTCCACAGACTTGGATAAAATATTTTTCTTTTCCTCTTTTCAACAGTTTTTAAAGAATTTAAATATTGTTTTTCTCATAATCCTCTTCTGAAGAGTAAGGAATTAAAATTTTCTCAACATTTTTAAGCAAGTTTCTGTAATTTGCATTAATATTCCAAGCAATGAACTGTCTTCACACCTCTTGTGATTCTTGCCAAAGAGCTTGCACCTGCCAAAGATTTTTTTCCAATATTATCGTATCTGTCTTTAAACCAGTCCTTGCAGCTTGGTGAAATGCATGCACTCCAGCTTTGAATCCTATTTTTAGTAATAGCCATTATAGCTCATCATCCATTATTCTTGTAGGAACAGCATAGCCAGTCTTTCTCAAATAACTTCAGGACCAGGATAACTACATGACTTTAAAAACAAAGGGTAACTCTCGTTTTTTTTCTCTCAGAGTAAACATTAGATGAAGGATTTTGTTAACTGAGGCACAAAAAGCAACAAAATATATTGTCAATAGTGTCCTGAAGCTTCTCGCTGTCACTGGGTTTTACTGGAAAATCTCAACAGTTGCTGCTGCTCCCAGGATGAGTGTCTTAGAGATAACCACCCTGGAGAGCAAAGCCTGAGACACTGTTTCTGCTCTACATGTATTATTGACAAGGTTTGACTCAGGATTGGAAATTAAACCAATGACGGCTCAGATTTATACTCTTGAGATACCTGGTGAGTATAGAAGCAACTTTTTTTGGTAGATTCATTCCATCGCTCTCATGAAAATAAATGTTTTCATAAAAATATATTGTATATTAGGTTTGTTTGCAAGGAAAACATAAAACAAAATGCTGCTCTCTGGGACAGGCTTATAGAATACTCATCATAAGAGTTAAACAAGAGTAAAAAGTCTGAAAAAGACATTTCAAAACTCAGATTTACTTTCAGTCTTCAGAATTCTGTTTCATTTAACAGTAATAAATATAAATGGGAAGTGAGAGATTTTCTCTTGTCCCTAAGGGCTAGCTGAGTATCTCTCCCTTAGTTGCACACACTGCTACTCAATCTCTCTAGGTCAGGTAACTCCTTCCTGCCAGTTAAAATATTTCATAAACAATATATTCTAGGAAAAAAGTTTGCCTATTTTATAAACACTGCAAACACATGTTAGTGTGCCTCACATTCACAGGAAATAAGCAAAGCACAGAGATGTAACAAAAAGTGAGTTTGGGAATGACATTATCTCCCTACCGCAGTTGTTGTAATGACATGCAGTTTTATTTGCCAGATTGTAAACATGTTGCCTTAATTTTGTTTATAATGGCTCTTGTGCAGTGTTGAGCCAAAGTCTGACTTTCTGTAAGTACAGAAATGCTATTTGCTTCTATTATAATGCATAGGATTAGAATCCCCAGCATAGCGCCCTATAGATCTGGATGTCTCCAGAGATCCCATTGTCTTGCTGTTTGGCTGTTCATTCAAAGATCACCTTTCACTGCCCTTTCTCCTCATGAAACAGCAGTTGTCATCTATCCTCAAATGACACAAGTGACTATCCTCATAGAGGTTGTGAGATAGGGGATTATCCATCACATTTCATGGCAGAGACAGAGTAAAAGCTGTGGGACTTGCTACTAAGTGAAGAACAATAGATGAGGTAGCAGTGACAGCTATGATTCAAGTGAGTGAGAAATGACACTGAGGAGTACAAAAAGCATCAGCAGCTTGTGAGACTCTGCAGGAGTCCACCACTTCCCTGAAACGTTGGAGGAGATGCTGTCAGTCAAGCCATCTGAAAATCTTATCCCTTAGATCTTGAACATTGCCAAAGCTGGATTTTCTCAGTGTAATCTATGTGAGAGGGCAGGATCTCAAATGATGATAATAATGCCTGGCAGGGTGTCTTAGCTTAGACCCAGCAGCTTCTATGGCCCTGAGAGAATGGAACTACTTTTTTTTTTTTTTTTTTGTCTGAAACCAGGAAGTCAATCAAATCTGGTAGGTTTAAAATTAAGCTTTAAATTCATATTTAACTTCACAGATGTCTTATCCAAGATTAAACGTCTCTTTGGTCTTGATATATAAACACCCGTTATCTGCTTTTTTGGCACCGAAAAAACAGCTTTTAATTTTTTTTTTTTTTCCTTCTGTAAGTTCATTGTTTGTGCTTTGCCCTGGTGATCACAGAAGTATGAGATATTTCCCTTGAGGAATCACACTGAAATATTTAAGAAGCTTTACTTCTTCCCTCCAGAAACCCACACTACTATAAGAACATTTCCCATTATACTGTTGCTTCAGGGTTGTAGATTATTTTTTAGGAAGACATTTTGCAGATATTACTCATACTCTGTTTATAAGTCAGATGTGACATGCCTTTTTTAGAGCTTTTTTATCTTTTGGAACATGCAGGGCACATGTAAGTGCTATGAAAATAAAGACTGTGTTCATAATTTCTGCTAATCATTGACTATGATCAGAGCCATTCAGCTGAAGAACAGCTGACTCTCCTTCTAGAGACAATAAGAGAAATACCATTTAGACATTGGTTTAGGAGACCAAGAAACAGTTAGACAACCATTTCTGTATATCTAAAATGTAAATTTTACTTTTGCTTATCTCCTCATTTTTTGTAAATGTTAGATTTCCTCACTGAATCTTGTAGTAAGGCAGACTTAAGACAGTTGTAGCAGGTTCACCCTTGCTGGATACTGGGTGTGCACCAAAGCTACTCTGTCACTCCTCCCCTCATCTGTACAGGGGAGAGAAAATTTAACAAAATATTTGTGGGTCAAGATAAGGACAGGAAGAGATTACTCAGCCATTATTGTCATGGGCAAAACAGACTAAAATTGGGGAAATCACTTTAATTTATTGCCAATCAAATCCAAGTAGGGCAATGAGAAATCAAACCAAATCTTAAAACACCTCCCCCCCTTTACTTCAACCCAGGCTAAACTTCACACCCGATTTTCTCTACCTTCTCCCCCCGCAACGGCATAGGGTGATGGGGATGCTTTAATTAGCATACTGGCCATGATTCATAGAAAATATTAATGGGATAGCAAGTGGACCCTCTCAGGGTCCAAGCTATATAGCCACATGATTTATTTTTTAAGGTGACAGTTCCTTCTCTCTTTGAGAAATCACAGGCACCTCTGATACTGCTTGCATAGTAGAAAAAAGACTGATGAACAACTGACTTTGAAATTGCTTGAACTCTTTTGTAGATTAATATAAAGCAATTTAATTTTGAACTAATTCAGAACACAATTTTAGTCAAAGTTTCTGAGATGGCATTTCTAATCTATTTTTCCCTTTTTATTTAACTTAAATTATTAAAGGAAAAAAAAACACAAACAACAAACCAAACCAAAAACAATCAGCCTTTTAAATCCTTAGCTTGCCTCTGCTGTATTGTTCTAGGCATTAGCCAAAATATAGCACAAGGTCTTCTGAGGAATATGAGTTAATGATGATTTCTGTGCACAAGGTGATGGAACACAGTCTGCTAAACAAAGGTAAAAAATATAGGAATTGCTACCAAATGGCCTACTAAAGAGCCTATGCCTTCTTCTCTGAAATATTGTCAAAAGTACTTTAGCATATTGGAAGTTAAACCAAAACACTATAAACACTATGGCTGTGATTTTTTGGGGGGTTGTGTATGCGTTTGTTTTGGTATTGTTTTCTACATTTGCATTAGTCTGAGTCAGCAATCCAACAACTAAGCCTAGTTTCCATACATGAATGTAACCATCTTGAACCAACAAGATCTCTTGTAGACTGTTATGTTTTAGAAGACAGAAAAAATGTGGACGAGGAAGAATAAGCTTTAAAGGAAAAGAACAACTACTTACTATTTTTCACTTGAATAAAAGTGTCAGGATGGATCTTTCTGTGTTAACTTTCTCTCTTCTCGAAAAAAAGCTCTCTGAAATTTATACCAGAAACTACATTTTTTGCCAGGGGAGCTATCCAAAGACCCTTAATATAAGTAAGATCACAGATTATTTTGGTGTACTTGTTACAGGTATTCATTAAATCCTGTCCAAACATTCCCTTGAGAAAATGAATTGCTGAATTTAAAAGAAAGGATGAGTTTGGCTTAAATTGTCTTATTAGACAGACTGTGTACTTTCTGGATCATCTGTTGCCCTCTGTGTGACTTAAGATTCTCCTAATTGATCAGTATTTATGTGTATCTTTTGCTCAACAGATGTCTCAGACACTAAGGTGCCCCCTGAGTACTGTATTTTTTTGTATGTGCAAGTATTCCCAATTGCAGAAGTATACTTGTTCTGAAATATGAAGTAAATTAATGCTAACTCCACCTGTGCATACTAAAAAAACATTACACTTGGTCTGTACGAAACATTCAAGTTAACCAAAAGACACAAGTAAACATGAGTGACATACAAGATTATTTTTCTGGTCAACATTTCAGCAGAATATATATCTAAGGAATAATAAATTAGATGTTTTACTCAATTTTAGTATTTTTAAATTTTTTTACCAGAAAAACAAACTCTACCCATGGAGGGAAAGGCCAACAATGTGAACATGAGGGATCAGTCTTGTCATTGTAGATTTTACAGAGTAAAGAATCTTCAGTTCTTCACTTCTGCAAGTCCCAGAGAAATATGTACTATCTTGAAATCACATTAGAAATCTCATTAGGAGGTTTCATTTTGAGTTTCTGCAGCATTTATGAAGCAACCAAATTAAATCAATTATTTGAGTTTTTTGCATCCAAGTTAAAAAAAAAATAACGTATCTTTTTTCCACTGAATGAAAGAAATGGAGAACTACAACTAATACACTGTATCATAATATATTAATGAGGTTCTAGTTTGATGTAAACACAAATTGCAGAAAGGTGAGAAACCTATGTCATTTTCCAACTGTTATTCATTCAGTTAAACTAATTGACCATGAATTTACTTGCAGTTTAGCTTTGAAGTGGGGCAAAACCACAGCACAGATACATGTTATTTTAATGAACAGTGATGTGTGAAATGAATCATAGCCTTGTCAACAAGATAATAGTGAATTATATCCTAGTCATGGTTGAGAGAATATGACAAACATGCTGGGTGTATTTTACAAAAGCTGCTAAAGGTTTGACAATTTGGTATTTCTATGTGAAAACTGTAAAATGAAAAGACGCTACAAGCGCTCATTAATCAGGCATAAAAAATATAGCTTCAACACTACATTAATGTACTCAAGTTTTTGTAAGCGTAGGAAAAACCTTTGACTTCTGTTTGTCTTCAATAGCTGTAACAGCCTATTATTCACTTATCTATGTTTATACTTGTAGAATTTGCGTGAACATATGGGAAAAAGATAGAAATATCTAAATGAAAAATGAGAAATATTGTTGCCGTATTTGGAGATTTTATTTTTTTTTTAGTATTTACTTAGGAATCTTGGTAATTTCTTTTCAGGAATGCATAATATTGATAATTAAAATTATTGCTTTATTATTGTTACAAATGTTACCTGAAACTTGTCAAAATTTAGAGATAAAGGCCAAAGAGACTTGATTGACTCATTTTTTGTAAGATGTTTGTTTGGCTTTTTGCTCAGTGAGGCAGTGACTTAAGACTTTAAGTTAGCAACCTCTCTTTAAAAATATACCTCTAAAAATATCCTGGTCATATAATTCTGTAATCCTTTGTAAAATAACATAGATTTAGGCAGCTTTTGAAAGTAGAAAACTCCCCTCCTATCTATGCTCAGGAAAAGACTGCATACTTCAGTTATCTATTGACAGTCATGAGAAATGAATCTCCACCCAACCATTCTGTATGCTGCTCTGTTTTATTATTAGAGAACTAAAATATGACAGATATTGAGAATGTTAATCTTTACTGGGACACATTTGGTTACAAGTGGATTTTTATGACTGCTTAGAATTTATATTTTTAATTTCTTAAACTGTCACATCATCTTAAAATTATTATGCTGAAGCATTCCCTTTTACTTTAGCCCTGACCTATTTTCTGCTAAGATGAGTACTTTGGATATAAATACCTGGCACCTATTTCACGAGCCTTATATTCTCACAGAATAATAGACATTATCTAAATACTTTCAGTAAAGCTTTTCCTCTTTGCTTTACTCTGCCTAGATGACTAAAAGATTTTATTATATTTTTCAGGGAGGTGAGTGGGAGGAGGAAGGACTTGTTAAAGAATTCATATTGTCTTTCAGTGAGACAATTAATCTCTAAAATTCTTTACTGTTTGTCTTAGTTGGACCACTAAATATCTGCTGTACTGCAGTGGAAGAAAAAGAACAACAACAGAATCAGCAGTGTGCTGCATACAGTATGAATGAAAAAGTAAATAATAAAACCTTAGCAACTGCTACTGTCTGGGTGGGAAACACATTGAGAAACTTGCAATCACTCTTGCTAGTAAGGAAATAAAGAAGTCTAGGTATTTAAATCAGTGACTATGGGTCATATCCAGGTACGGTTAGAGATGCAGAGGTGTATAGTGCTGAGCTTAAGATGTTGGAGAAGGTTATAATCACTAACAATTCAATATAGGGCTGGAACTTTGTTTTGACAATTCCTGCTCAAATACATAGTGTGTTCATTGTCCCAAAGATCTGCTGACCTGCTGTAATCTAGGCACAAGTTTGCAGTTAACTCTATTGAGAATAGGATTAAATAGATTTGGCTAAGTGAAATTTCCATAGAGAAAACTCAGCAGGTTTAAGACAAATCATTCTTTCAATTGAGGCTGTGTCACTGCTTTAATTTCTGAATTTTCAGGTTTTCTTTTCTTCTTCCTGTTGCCGAAATAATACTCCTGATGGTATGGCTTCTATTCTTCTTGAAGGGTCTCCTTGCTGCGTTTGTTCACATTCTGGCACCACTTCCATTGAGAGTGTCTGATGAAAGTGCATTTCTCAAGCATGCTTTATATCAGCTACAGATTCTCCTTTTCTGCCTGATGTCTTCATACACTCTGTCTTCTCATACTCCATTCACGGACAGTATTCTGGACTTGGGGCATAGCCACAGACCAAGCCTAAGCAAGCAAGGTAGTGGCCATGAATAACAGAGGAGATTGCAGCATCACCTAAAGCATATTGAATAATATCTTTGGATCAGAGTTCTTCCTGGATTATGACTGCTTTAGCAGTAAACTGATTTTCTGAATAAGCAGGAACTGCCTTCAGAAAAACTCAATGCTGGGTAAATAATGATTGTAATTTTATCTGGATTTTTATCAAGTAAATATTAAGTTAGTTTCATTAGCTTTTTCTAGTTCTCAGAGCATCAACCAATGATGATTTAGAAGCAAGAAGGAAAAAAAAATAAATGAAATGAAAAAAAACTATCATTAATTAGCCCAATTCGAAGTAGTTTGTGTTTTTCAGTGTATAGGGATTGTTGGTTGCTGAGTTGTTTAGAGAGGTGCTATTTTTTTAGTTCACAGTAAAAAAAGTACTACCAGTGCTGTGACTTCTCCTGTAAGAAACATACGGAGTTGCACATTTAATCTATTCACCAAAACTACAAACATACAAATCTCTAGGTAGATATTTTTCAGAGGTTTTCCCATTGATGGAGTTACATCATTTCAAACAGAGAGGAGACAATTTCTGAACTGCAAGAAAGCTTTATTTCTATATTATTTTAAATCCACAGCTGATCTGTCAGAATAAAGAAAATAAATGTACTGTTCAAAAGAACATCTATTTGATGTATTTGGGATTGAAAAGGAAAAAAACTTTTAAAAATATAGTTCAATATTATAGCAGATTACCTTGTAGACAATTTTTCTGTTTTCTTAATTCATAATATCTATGATTTTTTAAATGTTTTTTGGTTTGGTTTGGTTTTTAATTTTGAAATGAAGAGTGGATTGGTGAAGCTGCTGATCTTGAATTCCTAATTTAGATTACAGAGTTGTGTTAGTGAGATACTAGGCAAAGATCACAAGAAAACTTGTTCCTTTAAATAGTGGTTCAAAAGGTTATAAAGAAATTACAAGCAACTATGGAGCTTTTTGACATACAGTCCTGTGTTTCTTCTTTTCATTGTGGTCTAATAACAGATAGTACAGTATTTTTTTCACAATTTTTACTATTCCATTTTCACTGGATTTTGTTTTCTGATCACTTAAGGCCCACTTTTGTGTGTTCTCAAGTGAAGACAACTAAAAAAAAGACAATTATTTCTTATACTTCTATCTGATCTCACAGTATGCCTACAGTGTTTTTTATTTCCTTCCTATCTCCCTTCCTCCCTTTCTCCCTCCCTCCTTTTTGGAGAGCTACAATTTCACAAGATAGTTTAAGAATAATACTTATGAATGAAACCACTTCAGCAATTTCCTTACTTACACCATGATGATAGTGAGCTTGTGTAGGCTTAGCTCAGAGTACAGTATACATGTAATAAATTTCTTGTCCCCTTGTGTGAAGGACCTGGTATTTCCTCACACGAACATAACATGCCCTTTAGGTCAGCAGTCATGACTGGCTTAAAGATGGCTGCTCCGCGTGGCACTCTAAACCCTCCTGCCTGCCTCCTCTGCCAGAAAAACAACAACTCCGACGCCCTGAGGGGGTGGGTGCTGCTAGAGGAGCAGTGGTGGGAAAATGGCAACAATCTTGCAAACTGCAAGTCTGCAGTGGCGGGAAAAAGTCCCCGTCTGATTGGCTGAGAAGCCTAGGAATACGAAACCGGCCAATTGGGAGAAAAGGAGACCATAAAAGAGACGGTGTGCGTGCTGCTTTTGGGCGCACTTTTGCACAGACACTGGAGGTGCTGCTGCTTGCTTTTCGGCACGCACTTTAGCTGAAGCTGCCGCCGCTGCTGCTGCTGCTTGCTTTTGGGGGGTGACCTGTGCCTTGGGGGTGCCTGCCTGAGGTCCCCGGCTCCCGGCTCGCTCCCTGCAGCCCGGCTCGACCCGGCTCGTCCCGCCTTGCCTGCAGCTTTTCCTGCCAGCTTGCCTGCCGTCCTGCCAGGTTGCCCGAGGTCCCTGCCTGCAGCTTGAGCACGTACAGTGAGACTTCTTCCTGCCACCCGTGGTTCTAAGACCGGGTTGCAGGGGAAGTCACCCGCAGCTACTATATAAGTACCTACAGCATCTCAGGAACAAAGTAAGGAATTGTATTTTGGGCATAATTCTCTCCCTAAGGTGTCCCTGTCTCACTTACCTGCACACAAACCGTGACCCTATATGGGACAAGCGTCGGGCATATCCTTCCTTCCTCCTGCCCTCATAGATAATTTATCTGGGTGTGTAAATAAGGTGTACCTACATATAAGTATTAAGGCATATATAAGTTCTTGGTATTTGGTGTTTAAAACATATTTCACAGCTCCTATGTGTTTTAATTACCCTTTTGAACCTCTTGCCCCAAATTGTTTTATTTTTCCCCTCAATAAACGGTGTATTTGTAAATTCTAATTGGGGATTGGCGGCTGTTCTTGGAAACACTAGTGAGCGCTGAACAAGTGTCTCACCCAAAAAGTCAGTGCCGAAGCTCACTGCTCCTCTGTGAGAGGCGAGCACCACGTGCAGACCTCTCGGCAGATCCTGATAAGCTAAAATCACTCCAAAAAGGAGATATAATAGGTCGCGGATCACGACACCTTGTTTCCAGTAGGTAGAGGTCAGAAAAGCACACAAAGAAATTCAAAACTTGAGACACTAGAAGTGTCTAAGAGTTTTAGTTCAAGGGTAATGAATTTCAACAAGTTAATTACTGTTCATTCTAATATTCTTTAGTCCAGGGAGAAACAATAAAGTATAAGTGAGTACAGGGTTACATGAAGATAACATTGTTTGCATTATGCTGATACTAAAGTTTTGAAATAATTTTTACAGCCTTTTAGTATGAACCATGGATTTAAGGAATACATTTTGTGGTGTAATGTTTCTTCCTGGGAGTTTAAGTAGGCCTGTATTTCCTTATAGAAAAGGACATCCACATCTATCGAAGAGAGAAGTTTCACAGAAGGAGGCATTTCAACAGAAGGGAGGAAACTTCAACAAAAATCTCTGGAGTAGCTGAAATTAAGAGTGTGACATTCAGGATATATAGTGCTTGTCTCGAACAATCCAAGAGATATGCAGTGTACTTTGGCACTCAGGAAGTCTGGTGTTTGTCCTGAGACATCTAAGAGGTAAACAGGACTTGTTGCTGGACTAAAGAGATGTCTCAGCTACCCACCAAACCGTTTTACTCCCCTGAGAACTGGGGAGTTTGGTGTGGGACATGCTGAGATTGAAGACAAAGGAGCTCTACAGCTGGCGCTGGGAGCAGAATATTCAGTGATAACCAGGCCTTGAGATTTCATGAAAACCACCGACTTAGCAAGATGTGTACAAATGCTTCAGACACCTGAGAAAAGATAGAGGGTGCTAGTCTCAAGTTGCCGCCTAGGACCGAACCTCTACTGCTATAAACTAATCCTGTGATGCGGAGTTGTCTCAACCTCCTGTTTACTGTTGCTGGCCAGATCAGTGGCTTATCTTGCTAATTAGCCAAACAAAGACTATAGGCAGGACCTAGTCCTGGCACCATCGCCCTGCTCCCCCTTCTATCTCTAAGGCACGTGAAGACAGAGGACAGGGAGAAAGGGGTGGAGTGGGCAAATAAAATAAATAAATTATTGTCATGGTTTGGCATGAAGTTGGCAGTTGAACCAATAATAATAACACTCTTGATACACCCCCCTCCCCCTCCTCCCCTAAGGTAGGGAAAGAGGGAGAAAAATGAGAAAGAGAGGCTTTCTGGGTTGAAAAGTGAAACAGATTGATTTTAATTATTAGTGATAATGAAATATATGTATGTTTGTAAAAGGATGTGCAACACCCGATTCCCTCCCTCCTGCCCCAGCGACTCTCACAGCAACTCTTCTCGCTGGTGGCTCCCAGCTGAAGGAGGGAGTGTCCGGGCGCATGGACGGGGTCCTTGGATGTCGCTGTAAAGAAAAATGAAAAAAAAGAGTCAAAGAGAGGGCGATAGAAGCGACAGTAAGCAGAAAAGTGAGTGGAAAAGAAAAAAGGGAGGCTTGACTTCCGTGATGTCTTAACCTATACTGAAAGCCAAATAGAGAAAATATTATGAGAAGGGAATATTCTGATTTGCTGATCCTGCCTTTGCTCTAATCTGCTCCCCCTTACGGGGGGAGGCTGCAGACAGTCAGAAGTGACCTTGGTTATTATCAGTCCACTGGCGCTGCTAAAATGTTCACTGAAAGAAAAAAAAATCAGCAAAGAGCTTGCTCAAACCAAAACACAATTTGACTTGAAATTAAAAAAACAACGTGTAGAGTCCCCAAAAGAATAATTGTCTCAAAACAGCTGCCCTGACAAGCTGGACATTGTTCTCTGGTGGGGTCCTCATTTGATAACCACCTGGACCCTGTTCTCAAAAGGAGAGCCCTTAGTTCTGTAACCACCCTGATAAACTGCACACTGTCCGTGAAAGGGGAACCCCTCCTTTGGCAGCCACCTGATAAATGGGACACTGTCCTTACTTGATAAGGAACAGTGGCCAGCACAAGAAGCCCCTTGGAGGAACAGCGCCATCTTGTGGAAGACCACTTCCCTGTTTAAGGATAGAGTGCATGCTTGAAAATAGAAGTCATTGCTCAGTCAACCCGGAAGGGGGATCCAAATGATCTCCTGGACCCCTGTGTCCCACTGACTCATTTCCAGAACATTCCTGAATCCAACACTGGGTCTGCACAAAGTAGGCCGAATCTCACCAGGAGAGGCAGGGCCAGGTGTCATAAAAGAGGCAGACTCAAAATGTTCATCACGCACCCGCCATACAAGGACCACAACGTCATGTCGAGATTGTCACTGGATCCAAGGGTGGTGATATCTTTCCTATCCCCTCTTTCTTCATCTGTCTCTCTGTCTCTGTTCATCTCTCTCTCTCTCCCTCTCTCTCTCTGCCTCTAACCTTATACTTGACACATAAGGGTAACAACATTTCTAATTTTGATAAGCTTTTCCAGTTGTAACCTGTTGTTTTGAGAGTATCATTTTGCTAAGTTCTGCTAGTCGTAATCTGTTGCTTTAAGAGCGATATTGTTGTGTGTTCCCTTTTGACAAACTTTATAATCTTACTCAATTTAAGTACTGTTTTATATAAGCCTCCTGGGTAATGGTCTTACTCTTAGAATACCATGCAAAGAATTCCAGAAGTTAATCTCACTGACTGGGTTGCTAGAAGAGATTAATTAAGAGAGGAGGATTGGGTCCAAATCTCCCTGGGTCTATCCCCACCTCTGTCAAACTCTACCCATGCCCACTTTGTGTGACATAATGCCACACCAACTTTGTAGGATGTGATATTTAGTTTGGGTCCCCAACTCCGCGGAGCTGTGCCCACTTTGTGGCACATACCACCATACCCACCTAGTGGGCTGTGATATTTAATTGGCGTCCCCACCTCGGGGGAGCCTTGCCCACCTAATGGGACATGACAGTGCTGTACCCAACATGTGGGATGTGACACAATGAAAATATCAATTATATATTCCATTTCAATAGCATTATCAAGCTGAAGGAAAGCTGAAATCTGAAGGTTTCCTCCTGCTCTTATATATGACAGTAAAAGGCATCTGCCTGATTTAAGGAAAGAAGAATATGTTTTCTAAGTTTTCTTTGCAATCAAATCAATTTCTTTTCAATCAAATTGTCTGTAAGGGCCAAAGTCTTGCTCTACTACTGTAAATCAGGTTCTTGAAAAATTCTTTTAATAAATAAAAGCAAAGTCCTTGCTCTGCAAAATGAGCTCTCTGTGGTATTATTTCGAAAGATCCTTGTTTTGGGGCAAATACAGAGTCCTGCATCATTTGCGTCAGTTATTGTGCAGACTTAGGCATGTTAGAAAATTACACTGCCATGCCACTTGGCTTGTTATTTCCTAAGTGATTTAGTGTCAATAGGACTCAGAGAGGCCCAGTAATAGTTCGCACACTATAATATAGCTGTAAATAAAGCTAACTACATATTTGCATAGTTGATCTATTTCATTTCCACATATTTTTTAGTTCAGACACCATTCCAAGTGTGTAAAATTCCTACTTCATCATAAAAATATTGCTGGATTTATTTTTTTTTCCAAATGCCATGCTTCTGAAAAGGCAAAGCTATTATTCATTTCTGTAAAAACAAATCAAATGCACCTGTGGAAAACAGCACAAATATTTCGTGAATAGAGATTGCTTGAAATTCTCTAGCAAAATTACTATTAAAAGTTTATGTTGGTTCACCAGAATTTTGCTCTGTTTAATTTCTCCAATATCTTCCTAATCTATTTTCTTTTCTATAAAGAATTGATGAGAATTGAAATTCCAGCTATTGAAGGCTCAATTCTGCTATCACAAAGTCCCTACAGTAGTTGCTGAAAGCATCATCGATGTAAAGAATTTCATACAGTCTCCATATGTCCTTAGCTTTGTAACCAGTTACTGTCTATTGAATGATGAAAGGGAGCTTTTTGTCCTACTTCTTTGCTTCCCTGGTTTTACTGATTCACGAAGCTACACATTCACCAAAATGCAGTCTTCCTCTACTCTGATCTTGACCTTATTCGAAGCTTAAATCAATAGCTACTGAAACTAGAAACAAGTTTACTATAACAGAAGGAAAAAAGGGTAAAATGGGGGGGGAGGAAGAGGGGGGGGAAGTGAGTAAATATTTATATACAAATATAAAAAAACAGTCTCAAATGATTGCAGGGATATGGGAAACGCAGGGCCTCTCCAGAAGAGGTCCACGGCTCCTCACAGCACCCGATGTAGTTGGATTCTGGAGCGAGCACGTGGGAAGCCGAAGGAAACCAGCAGCACACCCGGCACAGGGAAAGGAATAGGAGGAAGGAGAGAGCAGCTTCCAGCTCTCCTGGCTTTTACAGATTGTGACAGGAAGTGGGTGGGAATACTGATCCCTGCCAGTCTCTCAGGGTGCTAAGGACCCCCCTCTCTCTCCGATAGGTGTCCAACACAGTGCCAGGGTCTCCCAAACCATAACAGCTATTTAACATCTTTGTCGGCGACATGGACAGTGGCATTGAGTGCACCCTCAGCAAGTTTGCTGATGACACCAAAGTGTGTGGTGAGGTCGATACACTGGAAGGGAAGGATGCCATCCAGAGGGACCTTGACAGGCTGGAGAAGTGGGCTCATGAAACTGCATCAAGTTCAAAAAGGCCAAGTGCGAGGTCCTGCACCTGGGTTGGGCCAACCCCAAGAACAAATGCAGACTGAGTGGAGAATGGATTGAAAACAGCCTTGAGAAGAAGGACCTGGAGGTGACAGTGAATTAGAAGCTCAACATGACTGTGCGCTTGCAGCCCAGAAAGCCAACTGTATCCTGGGCTGCATCAAAAGAAGCATAGCCAGCAGGTCAAGGGAGGTGATTCTCCCCCTCTACTCTTGTCTTGTAAGACCCCACCTGGAGTACTGTGTCCAGTTCTGAAGTCCCCAACATAAGAAGAACTTGAAGCTCCTGGAGAGAATGCAGAGGAGGTCCAGAAATAGTATCAGAGGACTGGAGCACCTCTCCACTGAAGACGGGCTGAGAGAGTGGGGGTTGTTCTGCCTGGAGAAGAGAAGGCTTCGGAGAAACCTTGTAGCAGCCTACAGTACCTGAAGGGGGCCTGCAGAAAAGCTAGGGAGGGACTTATTACAAGGGCTTGTAGTGAAAGGATGAGGAGTAATGGATGAAAACTGGAAAAGGGTAGATTTAGGTTAGATACTAGGAAGAAATCCTTTAGTGTGAGGGTGGTGAGACACTGGAAGAGGTTGCCAAGGGAAGTTGTGGAAGCCCCATTCCTGGAAGTGTTCAAGTGCAGGTTCAAGAGCAACCTAATCTAGTGGGAGGTGTCCCTGCCCATACAGGGTGGTTGGAACTAGATTTTGTTTAAGGTCCCTTCCAACTCAAACCATTCTATGATTCTATGGTGATGATTAATTTTTTATATTTTTCATTTTATTCCAACTGTCTAAAATTTCCTTGTAGTCCTAATATTATATATTATTCTTTGATTTATGTTTTTATTTTCTTTTCCTTTGATGATAGTTACCACATCATTCAAAGTATCTTCTCTTCCCTCGTCATTTTTCTCAACATTGCTTGACTCTTCTTGGAATTTTCCAGTTATCTCATTATGTCTGGTTAACTTGGCTGGGTATTTCCTGTTACCACCCAGTGTCACGGCCCAGCTGAGTCTATTCAGAGTTGAGCTACCCTCACTGTGAAAAAAAATGTCCATGTTTAATCAACTTCCTATGTTGCAAGTTGTGCCCATTGCCTTTCTTCCTTTCACCATGCATCTCTAAGAAAAGTCTGACATTGAATTTTCCATATCCTCCTTCTGAGTAGCTAAAAGATGTTTTATCAAAATAAAACAATGCTGATAACAATGGATATTTTCAAAGAACTACTTGTGAACAATTTGATTAAGTGCTGTTTTGCAAATTTGTTTTACCTCATTTGTGGCCTTCCTCCTCCTGCTATAGCGCATAGCTTCACAGTTTCATCAAGGTGAACACTGGAGTAGAGCCTCCAGAAATGTTGTCCCCTAAGTCAATTGTGAGATGACTGGCCCTGTGAAGCATAAAGCTTACCTGTGAGACATATATTTCTATCTGAAAGGAAAGAAAATATTGTTTCTTGAACAGCCAACATAATGTTACTTAAGTTAATTCATTAAGGTGTGTGTCTGAAGCTTACATGTTGCTCTGTCTTTTTTCCCCAGACAAGCACAAGAATGATCTTGAAACTTTCCTTACGTCCATTCACAGCTTTAGATTAGATTTGCTTGTGCATGGTGGAATTTGTTCATTTTTAGAACCTGAGCTAGGCTGAATTTTGCCAAAGTAACATTTAAAAGTATTAAAATGTGTTTTCAGTGATGAGGAATATAATTTAAAGGAATTATAAATATGATTTCCTTTATCATTCATCATATGGATAAATTTGTATACTTACAAATTTTGAGTATAACATCTAGAAGATCAAACTAGGTTTGCTTTGTTTAATTTTGCTCAAGTAAAATCATGGAATCATCAAATTGTCAGAGTTGGAAGGGACTCTAGAGAACATCTAGTCCAACTCTACCGCTAAAGCAGATTTCCTAGAGCATATTACTGAGGACTGCATCCAGGTAGGTCTTGAATATCTCCAGAGAAGGGGACTCCACAGCCTCCCTGGGCAGCCTGTTCCAGTGCTTTGTCACTCTCACTGTAAAGTAGTGTTTTCTCATATTTACATGGAACTTGCTGTGTTCCAGCTTGTGCCCATTGCCCCTTGTCCTGTCACTGGGAACTATTGAAAAGAGCTTTGCTCCACCCTCCTTGCACCCATCCTTTAGGTGTTTAGAGACACTGATAAGGTTTACCCTCAGCCTTCTCTTCTTCAGGCTAAAGAGTCCCAGCTCTCTCAACCTTTCCTCGTAAGAGAGATGCTCCAATCCCCTGATCATCTTTGTTGCCCTCCACTGGACTGTCTGTAGTAGTTCCCTGATTCTCTTGAACTGAGGAGCCCAGAACTGGACGGAGTATTCCAGATGTGGCCTCACCAGGGCAGAGTAGAGGGGGAGAATGACCTCCCTGGCCACTTATCCCTATGCACCACTCTTCCTCATGTGCCCCAGAATGCCATTGGCCTTCCTGGCTACAAGGGCACATTGCTGGTTTAAGATAATTTACTATCTACCAGGACTCCCAGGTCCTTCTCCTCAGAACTGGTTTCCAGCAGGTCCACCCCTAACCTATATTGGTGCATGGGGTTCTTCCTCCCCAGGTACAGGACCCTCCACTTGCCCTTGTTGAACCTCAGTAGGTTTTTCTCTGCACAGCTCTCCAGCCTTTCCATGTCATGCTGGATGGCAGCACAGCCCTCTGGAGTGTTAGCCCCCCTCCCAGTTTGGTATCATCAGTGAACTTGGTGAGGATACACTCTGTCCCCTCGTCCAGGTCATTGATGAATATGGTGAACAAGACCGGACTGAATCTTGATCCCTGGGGAACATTGCTGGTTACAGGCCTCAAACTCCACCCTGCTCCATTGATCACAACCCTCTGAGTTCTGTCACACAGCCAGCTTTCAATCCACCTCACTGTCCACTCATCTGACCCACACTCCCTCAGTTTCCTAACGAGGATGTTATGGGAGACAGTGTCAAAAGCCTTGCTGAAGTCAACATAGAAGACATCTGCTGCCCTCCCCTCATCTAGCCAACAAATTATGACATCATATAAGGCTAGAAGATTGGTCAAGCATGATTTACCCTTGGTAAATCCATGTTGACCACTCCAAATAACTTCCTATTCTTCAACGTGTTGAGAGACGACATCCAGAACAAGTCGCTCCATCACCTTCCCAGGGACAGAGGTGAGACTAACTGGCCTGTAGTTCCCTGAGTCCTCCTTGTTGCCCTTTTTGAAGACTGGAGTGACACTGGCCTCCCTGGAGTCCTCAGGCACCTCTCCTGTTTTCCATGACCTTTCAAAGATGATGGAGAGCAACCTAGCAACAACATCTGCCAGCTCTCTCAGCACTCACAGGTGCATCCCATCAGGGCCCATGCACTTACGGATGTCCAGTTTGGCCAGGTGGTCTCTAACTTAGTTCTTCTCTACTCAGGGAAAGTTTTCCTCTCTCCAGACCTTTCCCTTTGCCTCCAGGCTCTGGGACTCATGAGGGACAGCTTTAGCAGTGAAGACTGAAACAAAGAAAGCATTCGATAACTCTGCCTTCCCTGTGTCTTCCACCACTAGGGCACCCGCCTCATTTATCAGTGGGCCTACATTTTCCCTAATCTTCCTTTTTCTATTGATACACTGAAAAACATCTTCTTGTTATCTTTAACTCCAGTGGCCAAGTTGAGTTCTGCTTGACCTTTGACCCTCCTACTTTTCGCCCTGGATAGCTTCACTACATCTTGGTATTCCTCATAGGTTGCCAAAGCACTTTTCCAAAGGCCGCAAACTTTCCTTTTGTTCCTGAGGTCCAGCCAAAGCTCTCTATTTAGCCAGGCTGGTCTTCTTCTCCCTTGGCTTGTCAAATGGCCTTCTCCTGTGCCTTCAGGAGTTCCTCCTTGGAGTATGACCAGACTTCCTGTGCTCCTTTGCCCGTAAGGACTGTCTCCCAAGGGACACTCTGTGCTCTGAAACAGGCCAAACTCTGCTCTTTGGGAGTCCAAGATGGCAGTTCTGCAGGCTCCCCCCCTTGCTTCTCCAAGAATTGAAAACTCTTACCATTTCATGATCACTCTGCCCAAGATGACCTCCAACATTAACGTCACCTACAATGATATTATCAGATACTGGTGAGCATGTTTCTAATTTGATTTAGGTCCACAATCTGTCATTTGCATCTTCTTGACATTTTCTGTACTGTGGTCACTTATTTCAGCAGTCTTAATTTGTACAGAAATTAATTTTAATTTTTTTTTCCCACATGCAGAGGTTAGCATCAGATTGTGTCAATATCATGCAGTCATTTTAAAGTCGATAATCTCTATGATGTCACATTATCCAGCTTTCTAGATTACTGTGTAACAGGTTTTAGTCTTTCCCATTGTATTTTTGCCTTTTAATATATTTTCCTCTTGCCTTATTTATCTTAAATCCTTACATGGCCCTTATCATAGGAATATTTATGAATCAATATATATAGTCTCTGCCATTTTTTATTTTTTCTTCCAACTTTGTGATTTTTAAGACTGTTTCTGAATTGCTTCCACTTTGATTAATTATCCACCACAGACAAGAATTATGGTGACCAGTGGAAGCCATTTCAGGTGTAAAAAATCTCATGTGAACAGTCTTACAAAATAAGTGATTTTGTTTAAAATGCAATATATAGGATAGATTTGTCTACCAAGTAAAAACTTTGTTTAGATTATAATAGCCCTAGCTCTATAGTGTCAACTAGAGAGAAGAGAATATAGCTGGGGACAGTTGGGAACAAGAAATCCGACAGTGCAAAGGTTGCTACAGTACAAGATAGTATAACCCTTCACTAGGAAGTGCAATGCACTCTCTGGGACATTTCTGGACTGGCTAGGTAAAAAGAAATATTTCATTTTGCTTCATTATTTATTATTTATTATTCATTATTTAATATCTCAAAGGAGGGAGACTTCAGAAACTCTCTGAGCAACATATTCCAATACTCAGTTATCCTCACAGACAAAAAGAGTTTCCTAATGTTCAGAGGGAACTTATGTGTATAGAGTCCCAGAAAACTAGTTGTCTCAAAACAACCACCCTGACAAACTGGACATTGTGCTCGGGTGGGGTCCTCATTCCATAAGCCACCTGGACCCTGTTCTCACAAGGAGAGCCCCTCCTTTGGCAGCCACCCTGGTAAATGGGACACTGTCCTTATTTGATAAGGAGCAGTGGCTAGCAATAGAAGCCCCATGGAGGCACAGTGCCATCTTGCGGAAGACCATTTTCCTGTTTAAGGAGAGAGCATATGCATTAAAATAAAGGTCATTGCTTGGTCAACCCCGATTGCGGTCCAAGTTATCACCTGGACCCCCGTACCTCACCAAATCATTTCCAGAACATTCCCCAATCCAATACTGTGTCTTCAAAGTAGGCCAAACCTAACCAGGAGAGGTGGGGCCAGGTGCCATACAAGAGGCAGACTCAAAATGCTCGGGGTGCATGCCCGCCATCCAAGGACCTCAACGTCATGCCGAGATTGTCACTGGACCAAAGGGTGGTGATATCTTTTCTATCCCCTCTTTCTTTATCTCTCTCTCTCTCCCCCTCTCTCTGTTTCTAACCTTATTCTTGGCATGTAAGGGTAACAATATTTCTAATTTCAGTAAGCTTTTCCAGTTGTAACCTGTTGTTTTGAGAGTACCATTTTGCTAAGTTCTGCTAGTTTTAATCTGTTGCTTTCAGAGTGATATTTTTCATAGAATCATAGAATGGTTTGAGTTGTAATGGACCTTAACGATCATCTAGATCCAAACCCCTGCTATGAGCAGGGACATCTCCCACTAGACCAGGTTGCTCAGAGTCTCATCCAGCCTGGCCTTGAACACTTCTAGGGATGGAGCATCCACAACTTCCCTGGGCAACCTGTCCCAGTGTCTCACCACCCTCACCACTCCTCCTAATGTCTAATCTAAATCTCCCCTCCTCAAGTTTTAAGCCATTACCCCTTGTCCTCTTGCTACAAGCCCCTGTAAAAAGTCACTCCCTATCTTTCCTGCAGCCCCTTCAGGCACTGGAAGGCCACTATGAGGTCTCCCTTGGAGCCTTCTCTTCTCCACGCTGAACAACCCCATTTCTCTCAGCCTGTCTCCATAGCAGAGCTACTCGAGCCTTCAGATCATCTTCGTGGCCTCCTCTGGACTCTTTCCGGAAGCTCTATGTCCTTCTTATATTGGGGACTCCAGAACCAGAGACAATACTTCAGGTGGGGTCTCATGAGAACAGAGCCGAGGTGGAGAAGTATAACAAATTTATCAGTGCTTCAGGGTCTATCTTTCCTTATGAGACTAAAGGCCAAAAAAAAGAAAAATCAGAGGCAAAGGAAGCTCTTGCTGGGAGAGCCAATGCTAAGTAGCTGGTGTGCACAGTAGGAGTTGTGCCATGCAAGGCACAATTTCAGTTCAGTAGGACGTACACATCCCTGTTAAATAAAACAGAGAGAATAATCTCTCTCATCCTTTCTCATCAAGCCCACTTACAGAAATTGCACCTTGGCAGGACAGCAACCATGTGCAATAAATAAATAAATTCCAATCCTCAAAAAAACCAGCAGAGCCAAAGTGAGGGAAAACACAGGCCAGTTTCAAGCTTGAAGTAGCTGGGAAAAGAAGCATGTTCCAAAAGTGTATGGAATTGCTGCACAGACATAGTAGGCTCCTCTCTTTTGACTTTATGCTGCTGGCCCAAGAATGGAGAGTTTCTTAGGTATTTTCCTGTGGTATCCCAACCAAGTTACACTCAGATACCTGAGCAACAAATTCAACAAAGTGGTTTAGGAAAGAGGGTCTCAAGGGTCCCTGCTGAGTGCTTAATAGCAAGATAATACGGAGAAAACAATTAACCCTTTTCTCCATGTAATCACCACAGAGTATATAATCCAGAAGGAACATTTTGCTTTTGACAAAGAATGCTTTGAAGGTGGTCTGGGTTAGTGCTGCTTTGAATAGTCATAATTCACAAACCTGTGGCAGAGAGCACTTCACCCTACAACTGAGCACAGTGCAGGGACCCTCAAGTCAGCTTTGAGTAGACAGACAAATGCTGGTAAAGGTGGTGGAAAGAAGTAGACCCTCCTTGGAGAAAGGGAGAAATCAGACTCCAGAATGAGACCAAAAGAAAAAGGAAAGACAAGGGATCAGGGAGCACATAGCTCAGAGAAGGGCATCTCTGTGATGGAAGTAGCAGACATGCAGTCCAGGCATTGAAGGAGATGGAAAAGGAGATTATTTGAGGACTGATTTTGCTGCTAGTCAGAAAGCCAATGACTGATGGAAACGAAGCCTGAATGTGAGGAGTCAGAAAGATAAAGTGGTTTATATTGCCTTTTTTTTTTTTTTTTTTTAATTACTATCCTGTTTGTTCAAGACATTTTTGCATTTTGTTTATGTTAAGAAATATTATGGCATATGGTCAAATGAGTCTTGGCTTTTATGGTTCTTTTGATCTCCTTAGGAAAGAGTACTATGGGGAAAAGACATTATTTCTGTGTTGAAATCCTGAAGAACTTGTGCTTCTTTCAGAGAGTCTAATAAGGCTACTTATCAGGGTTTTACTTGCAGAGAGTATGGCTGTGATGCAGTCCTGCTGCTGCTGGTTTCAGATGCAATTCAGGCAAAACCAATTTGGTTATCTCCAAGTCATGCTTTGTGGCACAAGAGAGACACAATCTTAAAAAACAAGAGATAAAATAAAGAAAAACTAGGCTAGAGCCTGGACCCATCTGAATGGTGCAAAAACGAAGCTCCATGAGAATTTCCTGTGACATCGAAATCTTTCTGCTATAGGAGCACTTGGTCCAAGGATTCCTTTGCAGAAATGCATGATAAAGGACAAAGATACTTGGCAACAACCTTTCCTACATCCCAGGCTACTGTAAACGCTTTTTGAATATAGAATTATAAAATTGTCAGGGTTGCAAGGGACCTTTAAGATCATCTAGTTCCAACCCCCCTGCCATGGGCAAGGACACCTCCCACTAGATCAGGTTGCTCAGAGCCCCATCCAGCCTGGCCTTAAATACCTCTAGGGATGAGGCTTTCACCACCTCTCTGGGCAACTTGTTCTAGTGTCTCACCACCCTCATGGTGAAGAACTTCTTCCTAACGTCTAATCTAAATCTACCCTCCTCTAGCTTGGAGCCATTCCCCCTAGTCCTATCACTACCCGACATCTTAAAAAGTCCCTCCCCAGCTTTCTTGTAGGCCCCCTTCAGATACTGAAAGGCCACAAGAAGGTCTCCTTGGAGCTTTCTCTTCTCCAGACTGAATAATGCCAACTCTCTCAGTCTGTCTTCATAGTAGAGGTGCTCCAGCCCTCTGATCATCCTCATGGCCCTTCTCTGGACATATTCCAGTGCATCCATATCTTTCTTGTAATAGGGACTCCAGAACTGGACGCAGTACTCCAGGTGGGGTAACATGAGGGTGGAGTAGAGGGGAAGGATCACCTCCCTTGACCTGCTGGTCATGCTTCTTCTAATGCAGCCCAGGATACAGTTGGCTTTCTGGGCTGCAAGTGTACACTGACTGCTCATGTTGAGCTTCTCCTCTACCAGCACCCCCAAATCCTTTTCCTCAGGGCTGCTCCCAAGCCAGTCACTTCCCAGCCTATATCGGTGCTTAGGATTGCCCTGACCCAGGAGCAGGACCTTGCACTTGGTCTTTTTGAACTTCATGAGGTTGGCATGGGCCCACCTCTCCAGCCTGTCAAAGTCCCTCTGGATGGCATTCCTTCCCTCCAGTGTGTCCACCACACCATACAGCTTGGTGTCGTCGGCAAACTTGCTAAGGCTGTTTTTTGTGTGGTTTTTGCCAAGCTTTCTAATCTTACTCAATGTTAAGTAAAGCAATGTTTTGTATAAGTCTCCTGGGTAATGGTCTTACTCTTAGAATATCGCGCAGAGAATTCCAGAGGTTAATCTCGCTGACTGGGTTGCTAGAAGAGATTAACTAAGAGAGGAGGATTGGATTCAGCTGTACCTAGGCTCCTCTCTGAGAGGGAGATTAGAAAGCAAGGGGGTCCAGTCCAAATCTCCCTGGTTCGACCTGCACCTCTAGGGAACTCTACCCATGCCCACTTTGTGGGACATACTGCCATACCAATGTTGTGAGACATGATAGTTAATTTGGGCCCCCACCTCTGGGGAGCTGTGGTCACCTTGTGGGACATGAGACTGTGTTTCAGTCTGCCTATTGCCCTCTGCCTATTATATTTATTTTTACAATAAATATGTAACTATCAAAATAATGTCAAGTTTATTACTAACAATATTGGGCAGCTTGGGTTTATGAGTTCTACATGGATATTAAATTTTCTTTTAAATGTAAGTTTCATTGATAACAGCAATTGTGAAATTTACCACTTCCATTTCTGAAATCTATTTGGTTTGCTACAGCATGTTATTTTGATCAAGAAGCTAGATGATGCAAAATCAATAGAACTGTTCATACTGGTTAAACCCTGCCTTTCTTACTGATGTTTGTGATGTCTTTAAGGATCATTTTTTGACCTTTTGTGGTTTAATATTGTTATCAATTACTCAGAGGAAAACAAAAATGTTATTGGCTGAATTTATAGCATGTACATAAAACACACATAAAGGAATGTCAAAGAAGCAGTATACAGCAGGGAAACGTAGGTGTCTCAGTTTAGTGGTCAGGGCAAACCAAAACTCAGAGAACGGAATTGGTCTTTATTGATCTCCTCCACCCTCCCAGGGGAAGATAAAAAAGGAATAAGGAAGAGAGACTTAAAGGTTGGAAGATAAAATATGAACAGGTTTAATAGAACAGGGAAGGGATAATAGCGTGGACTAAGGAACAAATATATAAATATATAAAAAACCTGATCTCAAAGATTGCTGATGTAAGTGGCCAAAAGTCCCTCACGGCAAAGCCAATACAAGAAAAAGGTTCAAGGTTCTTCCTAGCACCCGATGGATTTAGATCCTGCAGAGCACATGCTAAGCTAATAACACAGAGCATGGCCCTCTCTCAAAGACCTCCAAGCACAGCTAAGCAGCAAGTAAGAAGACAGCAAGAAGGGGGAAGGCTTCCAGGCCTCCTGGCTTTTATGGGGTATGGCAGGAAAGAGGAGGGAATACTGACCCCTCTCTGTTGTGTCCCCTGGATCCCTCAGGGTCCTAGACACCCTCTCTCTAGGTCCTGGAATTGATACCATAAAATTAGCCTGGGCCCCCTCAAAGCATAACAGTAGATTGTTTGGTAAGTACAGTATAAATAAACAACTTGCAATTCAGTGTAGCCAAGTCATATTTTGATGTAGTGAAATGTGAATAGAAGCCACACTTTTAAGCTACAAATGCTGTTTTGAAGAGCAGCTGCTTTTAAAAAGGTGCAAGAAGTAACACCAAACATGAACACTCAATACAATTCCATATGGAAAAGGCAAATGTAAGACATAAATATGAGAATATTGAATAGAAATGAATTATGCTGGCTCTGTAATTCTCCCTGTGTGGCTATTGTGTCCAGTTCTGAAGTCCAGAGTTCAGAAAGGGTCTTAATAAAATGGAGAGTATTAAGGGAATGCCAGGAGAATTATTAAAGGACTGTGAGTGACTCAGGGAGCTCAAACTACAAATTTAGTAAAAGAAAGGTTGAAAACTGTGTCTGTAACACTCAGTTCTTCACAGGTGGAGGCTCATCAGAGTAGAACTTTGTACTCTCAAGCTTCCCTTGCTCTGTGAAAGGATGTCCTGCCAATTTTCTATCCTTTCTAGAATGCTTGGTACAGACATTGCTGTCCCTTTCCAGATGCAGCACCTCATAGCTGAGCTGCCCTTGTTTCCAGGATCATCGTTGACCACCTTACCTATACCTTTCCACACTTAGTGTTTAAATGGATTTGAAATAACCAAAATATTTTGCTAACAGGATTGCAGACATTTTGGGCAGAATTATTTTGCTTTTCTTACTACTTAAAATGTCAGTTCTCTGCAAAACATTAAAAATCAGGATTTTTTTTGTTGTTCCTTCAACCTTCTTAGAATTTATTTGGTGTTGGCCAGAGTAGAATATCTTTTGAGTGTAAGATGTCTTCTAAAATGTGGTGTCTTGTTGTTCATGTATTCTTGATTGTGTGCCTAGTCCTTCTGCTCATTCTCTTCTATTTTAGTACAGCTGAGCTGCATGTCTTCTTGCTCATGCCTGCTGTTTAGGAGTGATTCAGAGAGCTGTAGGGATGGAAATTCAAACTCTGGACATACATTTGAACTTCTAATGCACACAAACTTTAATTCCTTTAGCAAAAACAGACAAGGACAGAGGAAGTATGGCAGGATCATAGAGAAATACAAGGGTTTGCTGATGCAGTAGTTGCAGCCATTCCCAAACAAAACCAAACACACACCTACATACTACTACACTTACCTTCTCCCAGGGATTATAGAATCATAGAATCATTTAACGGTTTGAGTTGGAAGGGACCTTAAAGATCATCTAGTGCCAATCCCCCTGCTTGTGCAGGGATACCTCCCACTAGATCAGGTTGCTCAGAACTCCATCCAACCTGGCCTTGAACACTTTCAGGGATGGGGTTTCCACAACTTCCCTTGGTAACCTGTTCCAGTGTTTCACCAACCTAACACTAAAGAATTTCTCCCTAATGTCTAACTGAAATCTCCCCTCTTCCAGTTTTGATCCATTACTTCTTGTCCTTTCGCTACAAGCCCTTTTAAAAAGTCTGTCCCCAGATATCCTTTAGGCCCTGGTGGGATTCCTTGCTTTTTTTTCCTGTTCTGTTGCTTATAGCTTGGCCTAACAGGCTGCTGTAGGATCCAACAGGGCCGCAGGATTCCTGTGGAGCGCTTTGGAGGTCTGGTGTCCCACAGCAGCTCCCTCCACAAACCCAACACTTGTGGATGATGCTGCTGCTCATTCATCCTTGGGCAGCCCTGTACCTCCCTTCATCCTGTCCCTGCTTCTCTAGCTTGTCCCAGCCAGTCAGGATCAGTCTGGTTCATTGTTGGGTATGGTTTCCAGGCAGATGCTTCGTGGCTTTTCCCCATTATTGTCTAAACAATGAGATAATTTTGTCACATATAGTCATGTGGTTGGTGTCAAACTGGCTGTCCTTCCAACAGCATATGTGGGGATGGGATGTTTCCACAGTGAGAACCCAATATTCTATATAAAAAGAGTAATTTCCTGAAACTGACCAACTGATAAGATCAATATACATCTTAGACCAGTTGATAGTAATTGAACAGCTTGGGTAGTTTACTCTTCATTTCTGCTCCATTCGTTTCCACTCTAAATAACATTTTACTAATTTGTTTGTTTGTTTGAGTTTTGTGTCATTTCCCCTCAAAATTTCCCATCAATATTGACATAAATGTAGTAGATAAAAGCATAAAAGCCCAATAGTGATGTGAAATTCACACAAACATTAAGATTCCACAGAAAAAAAAAAAAAACAGAATTCATGAACTCCACATAGATTCCTCCACTTGTTAAGTGAGATCTGATTGCTGTTGATAGAAAATAATATAAGGATAAGAATCTAGCTAGAAAATGCATAATAAATTATAGAATATGGAAGTCATGGATAGACATATTCAGATTAGAAATAATTCACATTTTAAAATATTTGAAAAATTCATATTCCAGTTCAGCCACAGAAGTTAATTCAAGAATGTTATATGGTCTATGTAATAGAAGCAGTCAGATGATTGGATCATAATGGTCCCCTCTCTGGTCTGAAAATTCCATGAATCTATTAAATAAATGAAGTAGATATTGGAACTTCTTGTCATTTTCTCTGTTTCATCAATAATGTAAAGAATAATTTACCAAAAACTGATGTTTTACTAACCCCAGCGTCAGCAGAAATGAACCATCACCAAAGTTAACTACTCACTGCTTTCTCTCCATCTCTGTCCTAGTTTGAGCCAGGGTGAAGCGAATTTTCTCTTTGCTGATTTTTTTTCTTTCTTTCAGTGAACTTGTTTAGCAGCGCCAGTGGACTGATAACAACCAAGGACACTTCTGAGAGAAGCTCATGTCTGCAGCCTCCCCCCCCCCCAAGGGGCAGCAGACTAGATTGAAGGCAGGATCAGCAAATCAGAATATTCCCTTCTCATAATATTTTCTCTATTTGGCTTTTGGTATAGGTTAAGACATTATAGAAGTCAAACCTTTTATTTTTTTTCTTTTTCTCTCTCTTTTTCTGCTTACTGCTGCTTCTATTGCCCTCTCTTTGGTTCTCTCTCTTTTTTCTCCATTGTTCTTCATAGCCAACATCTGAGGACCATCCGTGTGCTCAGACACTCCCCCCTTCAGCTGGGAGCCACCAGGAAGAAGAGTTGCTGTGAGAGTCAGTGGGGCAGGAGGGAGGGGCTTGGGTGTTGCACATCCCTTTATAAATATATATATTCCCTTATGAGTAATAATTAAAATCAATCTGTTTCACTTTTCAACCCAGAAAATCTCTCTCTCTCATTTATCCTCCATCTTTCCCTATCTTGGGGGAAGGGGGGGAGGGATCGAGAGCATTATTGTTATTGGTTTGACTGCCAACCCGGAGCCAATCCATGACAATCTCCATTTGCATTCATAATCCTTGAGATCTGCAAACAGAACCATTTAATGAGATTAAATCACTTACATGTAATCAATATAAATTTCATTTTGATAAGTAAATAACTTTGCTTTAATATTAAAAATTATTTGTAAGTATGTCAGAATAATTTGCATTGATTTTCAGCCTCTTTCTTATACTTGTATGTTACAAAAGACTTTATGCACAAAATAGAGACCAAAATGCAACAGTTTTGATGATATATTAATTAAAATGAAAAAGAATACCTTAGCAAGCATACAAACTAAGCTCTAAGTCATGCATTATACTGACTATAATGAAGAGGTTTTTTACTCCACTACCCTTTTGAAGGTCCATAGTGTTCTGTGGGATTGTTTTGGGTAACAGATATGAGATTGGTCCTTTCATGTATTTAACAATGGGGAATTAAGATCTGTGGTTCTTTCAGTATCTGGTTTTACTTAGTGAAACTCTTAAAATATCATTTTAATTTTTTATGTTTTCTCGTGTTTATTGCACAGCGAAATTATCCGCACTCTTTTCATTACGCACATAATATTCCCATTTCAAATAGACCATCTTGTCTAACTGGTAGACAAGATCTGCTATAGCTGCATTATTCTGGGCATCTGTTGGCTTCATAAGGCATCTGTTCATTGAAAGCCTGTAACTGCCTTCAGCCAAGTGCCCTAGGTCCTCACTGACCTTACCATTGCAAAATTGCACTAAGTCTAACTTTACAGGTCCTACATAATCCCATTCTGGCTCTATGCTCCATGAATATGGAAAATAGATTATTCTTTCCCTCTTTTCAATAGCCTTCTATGTATACGAAGTTTGTTATTCTCCCTCTTCACTCCTCCATCCCATTAATTAGACTAACCAATCATTATTCATTAATTTTTCCTTTATAGGTCATATTTGCAAATCTCTGACTTTTCTGATTGCACCTACTTGGACTCTTAGTTGGCTTACATCTTCTTTGAAGTAACATCACCAGAGCAGGAAGCTTATATTCTTGTATATGTTTCCCATTAAGTAATCACGACTGCTTAAATTCTTGCACAAAATATATTAAATCAAATTAAGCACTTGCATTTGCTTTTATAAAATGATTAAAAGCTGCTATAGACCACCCTTTTTTTTTTTTTTTTTGTAAATAGAACTCATATTTCCAATTGAACACAGACAGAGTAACTCAGTTTTATTGAAGTTTATGGTAAAATGTGTTTCAGTATCTTGAAGTGTACATTGTCTTACACAACACTCCAGTAAAATAGTTACAGCAAGCAACTAATTGTGATGTTAGTACTTTGTATAGTTCTAGAAGTTCAAGTTAGAGCTATTTAAAATGTAAATTTTTCTGTACCTAGCTGAATTGTCTTTTTCCTAGAAGAATTCCGTTCTGATCAGAACAAATTCAAATATTCTATGTCCTCGTGAATTCAAAGAAAAATAAGACAGATATATCAAATTATGATTGTATCTTGCATAAGAATTACAAAAATTGTATTCAAAAGCATATTTCATGTTGTTACTTTTCTTGTGTTATTCTTCATACTTTTTACATCCTTCATGACAAGAGCCATTATTTCATATTATAACATGAAAGAATAGGTTCAACTAAACACTATGTTTTATTTCTTTGTTAAAATTAAAGTAATCTGTAGTTTACTACTCTTCCAACCACCTCATATTCTCATATCTTCTCCTTTTTTTTTTCCAATGAAAAATTTGACATGTGGAAAAGTGTGAAGTTTATCATCTTGTGATTTCGACATAATGTTACAGTAATATAAAAATACTATAAAACAAAAAAATACATAAATATGTAAAGTGAAAAGTCATTGACAACTTTTTTAAAAGTAAAATCATTCTATTATGGAAATTCTCCAGATATCTAACAGATGTTGCCAGTGGTGCTTCTCAAGACAGTGTTCCTGTGCCATTTTTGAATTTCCATTTCTCTCTCATAGAACTTTTGCTTTCAAAGACAAAAGCTCCCCCACTCCAAAACCTCACTTCTAAAACATTCTCTCCTTCCTTTGGGGTTTTACAGATGTTCAGGGCAACTCGGGTCAGACCTCTAAAACTTTGAAGTCAGCACTTGCCCAATTCACTGAATTCTTTGCACTGAGCTGCAAGACATCCTCACCCTCATGTCAGGAGCAGCAGTAGCAGGAGGGAGGGTCATCTTTTGACCAAGTATTGGTCTGTTTTATACTATGCTGTAACTTTTCTTTTGCCAAAAGCAATAGCCACTCATCCATGTCTTTGATATGAAATCCAAGAACGTAAGAGCCCAGGAGCCCTCTAGGAATAAATGCTTCTCTAGAAAGCAAGTGCCAAACTGGGGCCTGCTAAAGAAGTCTCATAGAGAAAGCAAGAGAACTTACAGACTACCCTCCTGCCTTACAAAGCTTTTAGTTCTGCTTGCCTTGAGCTGTGGAATGACTGGCAATAGCTCCTGTGCTGTTTTAAAACTTCTCTGTTTCATCTGTCAACAGGATATGACCACAGCCCTTCAACAGGTGTTTCTTTCCCTAAGCTGTTTCCATGGAAAATCATGTTTTGGGGATAGGAAAGCAAAATGTTTAGACATATTAAAAGAGTTCCTGTAGTAAAATGCTTAAATAAATGGTTTGCACCTGTTAGACATTTTATTTAAAAGTAAAAACATACATTCTAAAAGAGATATACAAAGAATTAATAGTTTTTCCTACATCTATTTAATTTTGCTGATAAATTATCTCCATAATCATATAACTGAAACGTAGTAAATCCAGAGCATTAAATAAAACCAGTGAAGAGCCTTATCTTACTCAGTCAAAATAAATCCAAGGATTTTTATTTTTTTTTCATTTTAAAATTTCTGTGAGAAATAAACTAATCTAATTCAACTTAGTGCTGCAAATAGAACCAAGACTTCAGACCTTTATTTTGTAAAAGTATTCTAGGAAACCTCTAGAAGTCAAGAGACTTAAGCATGTCTACAGCATTAAAAAACTGCCTACCAGTTGTGTTTTTTTTTTCTTTTTTTCCCCTACATAATTAAACAAAGGATCCAACCTTTTCTAATTTTCAACCCACCTGCAAGGCACACATTGATTTAAACCTGTGTTTTGATTTCTCTTGCTTTTCAAATCTCAGTTAGAATCCTTTTAGTCAAATGCTAAGAATTATTAAATTGCAGAATCTTAGCATACTGAAATACGTTAAATTAGAATGAAGAAACAACTGTCATTGTTAAACAGATAACCTGTGAGCTGTGTGGCACCCTTTTATTTATGGACTTTGTTGCTCACAGTATGACTGTAAAATTCAAAAAGGGTTTTCTCCGAAGAGTGAATTTCAAAAATGTAGCTATGATGTATCATTATGCATCTGTGACTGAAGAAAAGCATTTCTTCTCCCCAGGTACACATTCTTGAGGAAGATTAATAAAGCTAGAGAAAAGATCCTCTTCATAAGGGATCACACGGTAGGCATCATATGTGCATATCACAATGTCGTGCATCAGAGGAATGGGAAAGAAACAAAATCCTGTCCATGGAAATCAGTGTATAAACAGGAGCTGTCCAGAGTCCTGAGAAGCATAAATAAATGCTTATCTTTGCTGGAGTTCGTGGCACTGTGCCAGTTTAAGCCCACTGTGGATCTGATCCCATAGCACAGAAATAATACAGCTCTGGTAACTGACGTTAAGAGAAGTCTAAAGAACCATCCACAGAAAATATTTCTTTAATCTCTCCATGTAGCTCTTATTAATACCCTTTTCAGGTCTATGAAAATTGTTTATGATGTTTGGGTATATTGATTTTTGAAAGTATATATTTAGTATTCTCCTTCCATGTGTTAGAGTCAAAGCTCATTTGACACATCAGGTAACAAAACTTCAGCAACTCTAAAACTGTGATAGAAGTGATAGAAAATGTGTTTTGTGTATGAGTTAATGCCTCTAATCTCGTAACATTTCACTGAAAGGATCATTGAAATATGTTTTTATGCTTCATTTTTAAGTTTTTATTGCTATTTGATAGCATTCTGCATGAATAGGATGGGATAGTATACTGGGATAGTATACTCTTTTGTATGTGTATGCATTTGAAAAAAAAAATCCTAGAAAAACCTCCATTTTAGGCTTAGGTCAACATGAAACAAACATTTGTTTTGTTTTTCTTTACAATCATTTGTTTGCTTTACCAGAAACCATGTAACTGAGTAAGCATCCTAGCTGTTTAAGATTTAAAAAAAAAACATAATAAAACAAATATTTCAAAAATATCTATGTCTGTAAATAAATATTATTTCTCAAAAAAAAGAGATTTAGGAAAAATACCCAAATGTAAAATCCTGATCCTGCTCTTCATATGCCATCTAAATGTAAAGCTAATGAGATCTTGTGGAGGCCTTGGCTCTTTTTGGTCATTGCTCTAGAAATAACTAAAACTGTGCTATTAATATGTTTGGAGCCACACCTGTATTATCAGGGCTAAGGCACTTGCTGTATATCTCTGAATCAGAATCCATAAACCAAGTAGGAGTACCAATCCATAAACCCCTCCAGGAGCTGATCCAGTCAGCAGTCTCAGGACATACTCTTGCCACACAACACCAAAAAGCAGAAAGATGTCTTGCTGCATAAAATGGGTAGTGGGCTGCTTTATTTTCAGGCAAGGTTGTTATACTTCCTTTCTGTACAATAGCTCATAATGTCTTGTTGAGAAAACAGGTAACCAGAACCGAGAAAAAGGGTGAGGACAGAGAACATAGCGGTTGTTTATTAAAAATACTATATGCCAGTTTTCAAAATCTGTGAGATAACTGTAAGAGTCCATGGATTTGCCATGAATACATTAATTATTATGCAAAAACATCTCACCATTGTTAACATTAATAATATATTATTACTGCTGCCACTGTTGATGGGCATCTTAAGTCACAGGAAATATTTTTTTCTCTCTGTTTAACATTACTCAATACTGACTGCAGATTATATGATTCAGTCTGTGCTTGTTCTCCCAGACAGAACCTTAATCTCAGTTTATATTGCATATGTGTATGTATGTATGTGTGTGTGTGCTCTGTGTATGCATTTTTTCTAGTCCTGTTGTTGACTTGGCCATGCTCCTGGAAAAGTATTTGACAAGGGGGGAACAAAGAAAGAATGAAAAAAGAACTTTACTGCAAATTGCAGTACTGACCTAAGGGAGCTCTGAGTCATGCTGAAGTGTTTCATCTAATGAAAACTCAGAGTAAAATAAAAAAATGCTAGGAATAGAACTAAGAGTCTTATTCCTTTTTGTGCACATTTTTTACTGGCTCAGATAACTTTAAATACCTTTCTGCACCAAGGCACAGCTTTTAAAGAAAGAAGGCTCTGTTTCACTCTGCCTCCTTTGACTTTGCAGCTGCTGAGACCCTCATTTCAGAATGGTCTCCATTAATGGCCAATTTTGAAAAGATGTAGGTGATGCTGCAAAAACACTAACTTTTTCTATGAACAACTGGTATTCAGCATCAGGTGCGTAATGCTCAGGGGGCAGTTGTATGCTGCTCTTAGTTTAAACAGAGGTGACCTATTTTGCATTAACTTTATGACATTTGACATGTGGTGGCAGAAATGTGTCATTAGGAGAAGTATTAATGTACCAGGGATGATAACTTCTTCAATAACAAAAGCTTTATGTGGAAAAGAGCATTTGATAATGTCCCCATGGTCCAACAAGGAAATAGGAAAAGTGATCAAAAGATAAATCAACTGATGCTTAATTCAAACACATACAATGCACAACTAACAACATTCAAAGTTGCATTTTTTTCACTTAATACCTTAAGTATGTCAGTTACATTTGAGCTGTTTAAGGATACAATACTATAAAGCTCATGTAAAACATAGTCTTAGCCATTTTATTTAATGTGTTTTAAATGAGTTTTACAGCTTGACAACTTGACAACTATTTTGTCATTTAAGCCATTTATGTTAAAAAGACAATAGTGTACATACAGCTTCTTTTGCTTTCATGTTTCTCCTAGTTCTTACTTTGAAGAATTTATTTGTTTCGGCCTGACTACTGATCTCTTCATCCACATCAATGCATCAGCTGATGAAGCTGAAATTGGATCAGGCCATGTGTAATCTGCCTATCCCCATTCAGAGACTATCTACAGGACCATGTCTGAGGCTGTTCAAAGGCATATCAGACAGGCTTACTTGGAATGATATGCAGCCTCACAGAGTGATGCGATTGGCTATGAGTTTGCTGCATGGTCAACTTGTCTGATCTTGAAAGACCCAAAGGCATTTGTCATTATTGTGTTGTTGTATCTTCTGGCATGAGTGTGGTGACCTGACACATACCAAAATTTTATAGTGCAGTCGATTAAGGAAACAGTGGACACTGTCAATCCACTTAAACTGAAACCACATCAAAATAGATAAGGTGACTTTGGCAGCAAGCCAAATTACAGCAATTTTCTAATTTTTGTCATTTTCTGACATTTCATTCTGTTGCTCTGCAGTAAGGTTTACATGGGCAGCAGAGCACAGCAGTAGCACACCAGTTGAGCAACATGTTTGGGATGTAATTAACATTCACAGGAATCATTCAAATTAAATAGTATACTTGAAGGTAAGGAATTGCTTTGCTTGAAAACCTAAACATTTGGCATGTCACTTGGTTGGCACTTTCCTTTTTTCCTTTTTGGTCATCTGCTCTTTTGAACCTAAACTAAATCTTTGTTGAGACATCCATGTAGGACCCATTGCAGACTCCTTTAGACCAGAAGTCTTCAAGAGGTGTATCAGTAAAGGGTAGACAGGCTTTGTACTGACTCTTTACAGCAGGCTGAATTTCAGACACATTCAGCAAAGCTTAAGAGAGGAGAGTCTGTTTAAATAAAAGCACTTGATTGCAGAGGCACTGTTAGTCTATCACTGAAGCCACAGGAGAACAATCTCTCTTTGCATAGTAGGAATAGAATGGAAAGATCACCATATAAATACCATACCATTATCTGATGCTATTATGCAGACCCTTCTGTCTTGAGGTGTTCTCCCTAGGTGTCAGGGCAGCTTACACACTCTGAATATATTTAAAGTTTTTACAAGTATTATCAGAGTTCTCTTCAAATTCTACTTATGCAGCTGACCATAAAAATTCATTCCTAAAGTCCATGAAGTGTTGATAAGCACCTAAGTTCATGAAAATGAAAGAACGCTTTTCTCTGAAATGGCTCCATATTGCTTCTCTGCGTCTATGAACTAAAACTGCTACAATTTGCTCCTTGATACAGTTTATTAAATCCAGTTAAGAACTCTTTAGTTCTAGTTTTTCCTCAAAGATTTTTATTCTAAGGATGATAAACAGTCATATGGAACAATTTAGCCGAACTAAAAATTTCACTAGGATGGTGTGTCGGTTTGGCACCGAGTTGGCAGTCCCTCGATTCACCCCTCCCCCCCCCTCCTCCCCCAAGCAGGGAAAGAGGGAGAAAAATGAGAAAGAGAGTCTTTCTGGGTTGAAAAGTGAAACAGATTGATTTTAATTATTAGTGACAAGGGAATATATATTTACAAAGGGATGTGCAACACCCGATCCCCTCCCTCCTCCCCTAACCACTCTCACAGTCTCCCAGCTGAAGGGGGGAGTGTCCGGGCACACAGACGGGGTCCTCGGGTGTCGGCTGTAAAGAAAATGGAAAAAAACAAAGAGAGAGCCAAAGAGAGGGCGATAGAAGTGACAGTAAGCAGAAAAGTGAGACAAAAAGGAAAAGTGAGAGGCTTGACTTCCGTGATGTCTTAACCTATACTGAAAGCCAAATAGAGAAAATATCATGAGAAGGGAATATTCTGGTTTGCTGATCCTGCCTTCGGTCTAATCTGCTCCCCCGTAGCGTGGGGGGGGGAGGCTGCAGACAGTCAGAAGTGACCTTGGTTATTATCAGTCCACTGGCGCTGCTAAAAAGTTCAGTGAAGGGAAGAAAAAAAAAAAATCAGCAAAGAGCTTGCTCAAACCAAAACAGATGGACAGGTCTTTCTATGATATTTGGGAAGAGCTTGTTTAAAAATTACTCCCCATATTAATGACCATTGAAGAAAAGATGCAATAAGACTAAGACAGAGAGATGAGATGTTTATCTAAGATAAGTAATTTTATTTGTTCTCCTGGAGGACTTCACCTTACTGGATATCTGCTGGAATTACAACACAGCAGAGAGGGGGCAGTCCAGGAGGTTTCTGGAGTGTGTGGATGACAACTTCCTTTTGCAGCTGGTTCAGTGAGCTTACCAGGGCTAGTGCCCGTCTAGACATGATGTTTATGAACAGGTAAGGACTGGTGGGAGATGTGGTGGTTGGAGGCCATCTTGGGCACAGCAACCATGATATGATAGAATTTTCAATTTGTGGTGAAGTTAGGAGAGTTATCAACAAAACCTCTACCTTGGACTTCCGGAGGGCTGACTTTGGTCTATTCAGGATACTGGGAGGGAGAGTCCCTTAGGAAGCAGCCCTCAAAAACAAAGGGCCCCAGAAAGGCTGGGTTTATTTTAAGAATGAAATTATGAAGGCACAGGAGCAGACTGTCCCTATGTGCTGAAAAAGGAGCCAGCAGGGAAGAAGACCAGCCTGGTTGAGTCAGGAGCTTTCACAAGAACTCAGGAAAAAAAAAGTGTATCAATTTTGGAAAAAAGGGCAGGTGAATCAGGAAGTGTTTAAGGATATTGTAAGGTCATTGTCGTGGACATTTTTCGTGCTGCTTCTCCTTCTTCACCCCTGTAGAGCTGCCCTCAAGCCTCTGAGTAACCCGTCAACTTCCTGCTGCAGCCTACTATACTTCTCCTTTAACTCTTCAACTTTCTGCTGTGATGCTGTAAGCCCCTGCTTTAACTCATTAACCTTGTGCTTTAACCCAGCAACCTCTCGCTGTAACTCTATCTCCCTAGCCTCTTGCTGTAATGCTTTGTCTGTAAGCCCTTTAATATTTTCCTGTACTATTTTGTATGCAAGGCTTGATACATCCAACCTTTCCGGAACCTCAGTCCCTTCCACACAACTGGCATCCTCTACATCTGTAGGGATACTCTCAGTGCTCATTTTGATAATGATTCCTTTGTTTTTGTTAATTTAGCTACTGAGAGTGTGGTCTGGGGGCTCCAAAAGACCCTCTATCCCACTTCTGACACCAGATATGTAGTGGACCGATATTAAAGGTTATCGGATGTCAGGATGCTTCTGCAACTATTCTCCCCCATCCCCCACTTTCTCGGCAGGGAGCGGAGACGTTCATAGACAGGACTGTACCTTAGAGGGTGGAGTGGAATGCGCCCCCCCCCCCCCCCGGCTCACAAAGACCAATATTTCACTTACACTTTAGGAGGTTTATTATAGGACCAAGGTTCAGGGAAGGTTATCTAGGTACATATCGGGGTCTATGGAATTAGGAAGCACGCTCCCCGCGGAAGAGGTGTAGGAGGATTAATGTACGGGAAGGGTAGGAAGTAAGCCTGGATACCAATTATGGTGTGTGAGTGTACCCGTGTCACCCCTTCCGTAGTGAAGATGTAACCAACGCCCGGGCAACCAGCAGTGGCGGTGACGGGACGAGCCCGCGGCGGTGGGGCGTGCCCAGCGGCGACCCCTCCGGCAGGCACAGCACAGTAGACACCACGGCAGGCAGGCGTCCCTGGCACTGGCAAGCAGCAGCAGGCAGCAATCCAGCTGCGCTTCGAGCGGCAAGCAGGAAGGCAGCGAGTCCCCGGCTCCGCTTCAAGCGGCGGAGGGGGGGGGGACGGACGATTCCCCCGCGGGCGAGCACCGGCCCCTCCACGCGCAGCCGCATGCCAACAGGTGGCTCAGTGGGTCCAGCGGCTCCACCGGCACAGCCCGCCTCCCTTTAGATAACGTGCTCCTTTAGTATGTGGCTAAGTGCCCAGTCTCTCAGGGGGAGCCTGCTATCTGTATTTCTGCCAAGGCTGTTTCAGCCTGTCGTTGGTTTCAAGAGGCACTTTGCTGCCTTGAAAGTCATTCTGTTGTGTGGGGGGAGAGCTAGTCCGTTCCCCACAGGCATGTAGGAAGAGAATTAGAGATGCAAAAGCTCAGTTAAGAACTTAATCTGGCCATTTCTGTTAAGGATAATAAAAAGTGCTTTTATAAATACATTAATAAAAAAAGGAGGGCCAGGGAAAATCTCCATTCCTTATTGGATGAGGGGGGCAACTTAGTAATGAAAGACAAAGAAAAGGCTGAGGTACTTCTTCCTCCAAATGGTAGAGAAACCAACCAGAAAATCTTTGCTGGACCTTGTTCTTACCAACAGAGATGGGCTGGTGAATGATGTGAAACTCAATGGGAGACCAGCCTGCAGTGACCATGACACTGTAGAATTCAGGATCCTTAGGGCAGCAAGAAAAGTACAAAGTAAGCTCAGCACACTTGATTTTAAAAAGGCAGACTTTGATCTCCTCAAGGACCTGTTTGGTAGGGTAGAATGGGACAAACCCCTGGATGGGAAGGGAGCCCAGGAAAGCTGGTCCATATTCAAGGAACACTTCCTGCGTGCCCAGGACCAATGTGTCCCTACAAAGAGGAGGGCAGGCAAGAGTGCCAGGAGGCCTGCGTGGATGAGCGAGGAACTCCTGAACACACTTAGGTGTAAAAACAAAATTTACAGAGGGTGGAAGCAAGGCCTGATACCCTGGGAAAAGTATGGAGAAGTAGTTACAGAAACAAGAGATCAGGTTAGGAAACTAAAATCACAGAGAGAATTGGATCTGGAAAGGGAAGTTAAGGGCAATAAGAAAAGTTTCTATAGGTATGTTAATGATAAGGGGAAGACTGGGGAAAATGTGGGCCCACTTCAGAAGGAAACAGGAGAGCTGGTCATCCAAGATGTAGAGAAGGCTGAGGTACTCAATGACTACTTTGCCTCAGTCTTCACCAGCAAGGACTCCGGTCATGCCCCCCATGTTACAGAAACTAAAGGCACAGTCTGGGAAAAGGAGGATCCTCCCACTGTAGATGAAGAGGAGGTCTGAGATCACCTAAAGAACCTAAAGGTGAACAAGTCCATGGGACCTGATGGGATTCACCTGTAGCTCCTGAAAGAAATGGTGGATGAAGTTGCAAAACTACTGTCCATCACATTTCAAAAGTCATGGCAGTCTGGTGAAGTTCCTGCTGACTGGAAACAGGGAAACATAACCCCCATTTTCAAGAAGATAAAAAAAGAAGACCCAGAGAACTACAGGCCAGTCAGTCTTACCTCTGTGCCTGTCAAGATCATGGAGCAGATCCTCCTGAAGACCCTGCTAAAGCACGAGAACAACAAACGGGTGACTGGTGACAGCCAACACAGCTTCACTAAGGGCAAGTCCTGCCTGACTAATTTGGTGGCCTTTTACAGCCTTGGTGGATATAGGCAGGGCAACAGATGCCACCTACCTGGATATGTCCAAAGCTTTCGAGGCTGTCCCGCACGAAATTCTGGTCTCTAAACTGGAGCAATACCGATTCGATGGATGGACAACTCGTTGGGTAAGGAACTAGCTGGATGGTTGCACTCAAAGAGTGGTGATCAATGGCTAGATGCCCAGATGAAGACCAGTGATGAGTTATGTTCCCCAAGGGTTGGTACTTGGACTGGGGCTATTTAACATCTTTATCAGTGACATGGACAGTGGCATTGAGTGCACCCTCAGCAAGTTTGCTGATGACATTAAACTGTGGTGAAGTCAACATGCTGGAGGGAAGGGATGCCATCCAGAGGGCCCTTGACAGGCTGGAGAAGTGGGTTCATGCAAACTGCATGAAGTTCAACAAGGCCAAGGGCAAGGTTCTGCACCTGGGTTGAGGAAATCTCATGCACAAATACAGGTTGGGAGGAGTAAGGATTGAGGACAGCCCAGAGGAGAGGTCTTGGCAATAGTGGTGGTCCAGAAGTGTAACATGAGCCATTAACGTGCACTTGCAGCCCAGAAAGTCAACCATATCCTGGGCTGCATCAAAAGAAGCATAGCCAGCCAGTCAAGGGAGGTGATTCTCCCCTTCTACTCTGCTCTGGTGAGACCTCTGTGTCCAATTCTGAAGTCCCCAGCATAAGAAGGACATAAAACTCCTCGAGCGTATCCAGAGGAGAGCTACAAAGATGATCAGAGGACTGGAGTACCTCCCCTATGAAGACAAGCTGAGGAAGTTGGGGTTGTTTCGCCTAGAGAAGAGAAGACTCTGGGGTGACCTTACAGCACCTTTCCAATATCTGAAGGTGACCTAAAAGAAAGCCGGGGTAGGGCTTTTTACATGGGTGTGTAGTGAGAGGACAAGGGACAATGGTTTGCAGCTTTAAGAGGGGAGTTTGAGGTTGGACATTAGGAAAACATTCTTTCCTGTGAGGGTCATGAGAAGCTGGAACAGGTTGCCCAGGGAGGTTGTGGATGTCCCCTCCCTGGAGGTGTTCAAGGCCACGTTGGATGGGGCCTTAAGCAACCTGATATAGTGGGAGGTGCCCCTGCCCATGCAGGGGTGTTGGAACTAGATGATCTTTAAGATCCCTTCCAACCCAAGCCATTCTATGATTCTATGGTTCTACTTAACACCTTCGTTGCCTCAGTCCTTAACAAAATACTAGCTACCCTCAGGAAAACTGGGCTCCTGAGCTGGCAGACAGGGATGGGGAACAGAATACCCCTCCTGGAATCTGGGAGGAAGTAATTAGTGAACTGCTGTGCTGCTTAGATCCTAACAAGTCTATGGCTCCAGATGAGATCCATTCTTGGGTGCTGAGGGAGCTGGCGGAAGAACTGGCTAAACTGCTCTCAATCATTTATCTTCCATCCTGGCTGACTGGGGAGGTCCCAGATGACTGGAGGTTGGCCAATGTGATGTCCACCCACAAGAAGGGCTGAAAGGAGGATCCAGGGAACTATAGGCGTGTCAGCCTGACCTTGCTGCCTGGCAAGATCATGGAGCTGATCACCCTGAGTACCATCAAGTGGCATGTAGAAGACAACCAGGGGATCAGGCCCAGCCAACATGGATTTAGGAAAGGAAGGTCCTGCCTGACCAATCTCATCTCCTTCTATGACTGGGTGACCTGCCTAGTGGATGAGGGGAAGGCTGTGGATGTGGTCTATCTTGACTTCAGCAAAGCCTTTGACAGAGTCTCCCGCAGCATCCTCCTGGAGAAGCTAGCAATCCATGGCTCTGACAGGTGCACTCTTCACTGGGTTAAAAACTGGTTGGATGACCAGGTCCAGAGAGTGGTGGTGAATGGAGCTGCTCCCAGTTGGAATCTGTTGACCAGCGGTGTCCCCCAGGATCAGTACTGGGCCCAGTCCTATTCAATATCTTTATTGACAACCCGGATGAGAGGATCAAGTCTACCTTTAGTAAATTCGCAGATGACACCAAGTTGGGGGGAGTGTTGATCTGCCAGAGGGTAGGAAGAGGCTGCAGAGGGACCTGGACAGTCTGGATCAATGGACTGAGGCCAACGGTATGATGTTCAACAAGACCAAGTGCAGGGTTCTACACTTCAGCCACAATAACCCCATGTAGTGCTACAGGCCGGGGGATGAATGGCTGGGGAGCGGCCCAGAAGAGAGGGATCTGGGAGTACTGGTTGACAACTGGTTGAACATGAGCCAGCAGTGTGCCCAGGTGGCCTGGAAGGCCAATGGCATCCTGTCTTGTATCAGGAATATTGCATCCAGCAGGACTAGGGATGTAGGGATGTGATTCTCCCCTTGTACTCAATACTGCTGAGGCCTCACCTCAAGTACTGTGTACAGTTCTGGGCCCCTCACTTCAAGAGAGATATTGAGGGTGCTGGAGCAGGTCCAGAGGAGAGCAACGAGGCTGGTGAAGGGACTAGAGAGAAAGTCTTATGAGGAGAGGCTGAGGGACCTGGGGTTGTTTAACCTGGAGAAGAGGAGACTCAGGGGTAACATCACTCTACAACTACCTGAAGGAGGTTGTAGTCAGGTGGGAGCTGGGCTCTTTTTCCAGGCAACCAGTGACAGGACAAGAGGGCACAGCCTGAAGCTGCTCCAAGGGAGGTTTAGGTTGGATATTAGGAAGTAATTCCTCACAGAGAGGGTGATTAGACATTGGAATAGACTTCCCAGGAAAGTGGTGGAGGCACCGTCCCTGGATGTGTTCAAGGAAAGGCTGGATGTGGCACTTAGTGCCATAGTCTAGATGGTGTGGTGGTGTTGGTCATAGGCTGGACTTGGTGATCTTAAAGGTCTTTTCCAGCGCTGGTAGTTCTGTGATTCTGTGATTCTGTGAATCTGTATGTGTGTGTGGATATATAAAGTGCCAGACAGTGATATAAACACAGCAATTTCAAAAGGCCAGAACTACTTAGGTGCAATCACACAAAATTAATATACCCCAGGATAACAGAAAAATTCCTGACAGCATAATGTGTCTCACTATTTAAATGTTATGTCAAGTCATACAAGGCATACACAGGACTGTAACACCTCCTGGTTAATATGTCAAGATTTGTGTCAACACATGCCATATTATTTCCAAAAGCAGAGAACTTATTAAAAAGAAAAAGATATCGCTATGTTGTGACATGCTTGATGCTCTCCTAGTGCTTCTCCAGTGATCTTTGAATTACTGCAGCAATGAATTGTACCCAGCATTGGAAATATCCCTTGTTCAGCTCTACTCAACAGCATTTTTAAAATCAAAACACTTTTATTTTGAGGCACCACATATCTCTGCAACTGGTCAAAAAGGGAAATGGAGGTTTTGGAATGAAGGAAGTTGCGAGAAATAGTTTGTGATTTTGAAGTGCAGATGGCAATTGGGATGTTAATCAATGGGAACAGAGAAAACTCTAACACCACTGACATTAGCAAAGGTGAAAAATAAACTTAAATATTTAAGTCAAGCTAGAATTCTTCCTTTTTAGTCATGTGTTACAAAATGCTGCTGTGTTGTCCACCGGTACATTAAAAATGACCAGCTGGATAGTTCTAAAATATTAATTATAAACAATTAGTCATTATCTCAATTTTTGTAGCATGGGAATTCTGATTCTGTGTAATACTCTTGTGCAATTATCTCATGACTTTCAAAGCTTGTTCACATTTATACATTTGGTAAGTAGCCATAACATTTTAACAAGAGAAAACAGAGGTATATACTGGCACTGTAATTTGACTTTGGAAATCCTTAAATCGTTAGAAATATTTGCTCTGCAAAACATGGTTTACTTTACTGCCTCTTAAAAATAGTAGAGATAACAGTTTGTCCCTTTTCTTTCACTGTATTCAACTAAATGGTTTTCCTAGGATTAAATTGTCATGCATTACTGTGATAAGAAGGCATGGATTTATCCTTCTTTTTCTCCAAGACAGTGTTTATCCTGTCATAAATGCATAAAGACAGCTCTAGGTGTGTGTTTTTTTAACATTGGGCAGTGCCATATTCCAGTCATCTCGATCTGCCTGAATGACCGATGCATGTTGGGTCCTGGAACAACCTATTCCCAAACCAATTTCATTCTTCAGCTTTTCTTTAGGATCTATCATTCAACATGAAATATCTTCTACATGTTTTACCTCCAAAAAATTCATGCCGGTTCCATCAATACTGGTCTAAACCACATATCCATTACACAGATAATTTATTTCTCAGGCACAAATATAAAAAGTTTTTCCCCAGCCACTCCTTAAAAGCCATTAACTGTCAAAGCTGCCCAGACATGGGTTATGGTCTTTTCTAACTTAATCACCTCCTTTCTCTTTGTAGGCCACAATGAAAATTAGACTTTTCTTGAAGTCATTTAATCCAAACTGTCTTGGACATTTGTCTCTCCATTGATTTTACGGTTACTTAGTAGACTGGTTTAAACCAGGTGTATATCTTTTAATTATCTTGACTTCAGTTGCTAGGATCTTCCTTAAATAAGAAGAAAAACATGGTAAGCTGTTCAAGAAGTTACCCTGGCACAGTCTACTCTATCAATATAATCACTGTCAGCAATTTTCATTGCAAAACATTTTATAGACCAATTTAAAACTTCTGATTCTCTGAAATAATCAGTATTCCAAAACTGTGAGGAATGAATGTATCTGTGGTGCTACAATTTGCTTTTATTTTCTGATAACAATGCACATTTAAAAAAATGGCCAGGATACTAGTCACAAAGAAATAGTTTACATAATCACATTTTTAGAACAGTAATCAGTCAACATATTAAAAACCATCTTGTCAGAATGTTTAAATGAACTGATCATTTAATCTTGGAGTGCTTTGAGTGGGAAGAGTGAGTTATGACTGCTCAGTCTCACTTGTTTAGTCTTTAGCTGTAAGTGATCTCAGTGAAGTACCTTCCTGCAATTTAATGAGACAAAGGTAGTAACATAAAGAGGGTTATTTTGGTTATTTTTTGTACTTGCCTCAGTGAAAACATAACCTTGTCTTTGATTACATTTTCATTGCTTAAGTTTTTTTTTCTTAAAAATTCATGATGAAGGTAATTAGATGCCCTCTTCAGTCCAAGAGATGGCAAGTGTTGCTTTTTTTTAAATTTTATTTTTTATTGATATTTATCTCCAAAGAGTTTTGGAATGGTAAGATTAACATATGCCTTTTCCCCATAGAAGATAGCTGTTGACATCTGCTGCTGCCATGCCTATGCCAGGTTCAAGGGGAATGGTGGGAGAAATGCTTGCTCTGGTAGTGTTTGGCAGAAATTTTGTACAATAAAATACGGTATGATTTCTAACATTTCCCCTTTTCTCATTTTTAATTAATCAAACAACGAAACCAGCCTCATATTTAGACTGTCTTTTGCTCTATTCCAATATATTGTTCCTCATTCAGACTAACGGCACACTCTGCTCCCAAGCAGCCCTCTCCTGAAGGGGAGAGAGGAAGCAGCAAATGAGTTGGTAACTGCAGCAGCTGGCTGTTTGATGAGTGGGAGTTTCCTGCCTTTTATCAAAGCCATCGGCAGTCATTCAATTCATTCTGATTGAGATTTTAAAAATGCTGTGAACACTCAGTAGCTTCCTACAGATGTCTAGAAACAACCTTTCACATGCACACACTCTGACACACACATAGCTTTAGTATCTAGTTGGCCAATGATTCACTGTAACCGAGTTTGCATGGTTCTCTGTTTTCATGGAACACGAAATATAATTTACTAATCTTAGTTTAACAGGAATATTTTGAGGAGCTCTCCTAACTCAAGGACAACCACTTGTCCCAAATGTTAGAAGCCAGTACTCACTGCTGAAGGGTAACTGTTGCTTGTGTGGTAGCAGGTTATTCCTGTCTTACCTACAAATAAGTCTGTTCTTCAGATGCAAAGGTGAGCAGACCTCACTATGACAGAATTTAAGGGTCAAAGAAGTTCCTGATTCACTGTTATTGTGTAAAATAGCAACAAGATGTATTAGGTGGTGTAATGGGAGAGGAATCCCTTTTGCTTGCAGTAAAAACTGTATTAGAGTTACTTTTGTTGTCAGCTTAGAGTTGTTTTCCCTTTGCCAGTGTTCATGGAGGAGATAAACCAGATGATATGTGAGATGATGTTGAATTCTGATAGAAAAAGAAAACTGCTTTTACAGCTAAATTTTAAGTGCAACATAATCACCAAGAGAAGAGGAAAGGAGACTTGTGCTTCCGCCACATGTTTTCCTTCCAGCAATAAAGTGGCCCTAAAATATTAGCACTAATCATGAGTTGTGAAGAGTGGCTTAAATTTTGTTTTTCCTAATTCTAGAATGTGTTTTTTTTTCCATTTAGTTGACGCATGTCACAATAGCTCTAAACTCACAAGGGACTTGTGATAAGGCTTCATGCATTTCTATCCTATGAAATTAAATAATGAAGCTGGAATTCCTAAATTATAGCTATCAACATTTGCAAATTTTCTTTAAGTTAGCTGTTTAGCATCAGAAATCTGGGGAAAGGTCATGTTCCATTTATCTCTGGATGAGAAATCCATCCTGAGCTGATAAAGTAGTTCATCCAAAGGACCAAGACCTGTGAATAAAGAATAATATATAAATCTCAGGCATTATTCTCATTACAGTTTTAGGTGCATTATTTAAATGGATGCAATGACAATTTGCTTTAAAAAGAGACAGCCTCCACAAACTAACTAGCTAGGATTCAATCATGAAACTTGTCAGTCTCCAAATAGCTCCTTATGTTAGTGCATGTTTTTATTAATGGCCAAAATGTCAGCACAGTTTCATGTAAAGACTCCTAAATAAAATTAATGGCAGTGCTTGTCAGAGTATTTTTTACATGTCACTTGTATACATTTTGCATGTCATGGTTTGACTCAGAATTGGCAATTGAACCAGCAACAATAAAGCTCTCAATCCCCTCCCTCTCCCACCCAGGTAGGGAAAGGAGAGAGAGAATACAGAGACAGAGACTTTTGGGTTGAAAACTAGACAGCTTTAATTACATACTAATGATAAAAGAAAATATGTACAATTATATACAAGTATATTCAGGAATGTGCAAATCCTTATTGCCTTCCCCCACCCCCAGCAGCTCCCCCGGCATCTCCTGAGCTGTGAGCAGTTCTGAAATGTCCCGGAGCGCTGCCGGAGAGAGCGGCAGAGCAGACAGGAGCTGAGGGGAGAGTTATGAGGGTCAGGAATGCACGGGCCTGGGGATCAATGGTGATGGATAGACAGAGTCCTCCCTGGAAGCCTGCCGTGAAGGAAGAGAAAGAAGAAAAAAAGGAAGAGGCTTGACTTCTGTAATCCATGACCTTATACCAAGCTTACATAGATATATGAAATGGAATACTTTGGTCAATTTTGCTGTCTGTCTAGTCCACTGCTCTCTATGGAAGGGCTGCAGATACGACTCTTCTGCTCTCTGTAGCATTTGAGGCCTCAGATTCAACAAGCAGAGCAAAGCATTCTTGATGTCTCAGCAGTAACATTTCCAGCGCTATCGGTTCACTAGCTGGAAAATTTGCTGCTAGTTAAAAGAGAGATCACTGAAGAAAAAAAATCAGTAGAATGAAAATTGGCTTAATCCTGGCTCAAACCAGGACATTACATAACCTATATCTTTAAAACAAATTCACTTAAATGTTCCCAAATTATCAGAGTGTTGCTACCTTTTCTCCACCCAAATATAAAGTCTTATCCTTTTATAGTTCTTTACATCGGACATTCTAAGGTGCACTTTGCTTGGATATTATGGCAAGAAGTGTTTTATGTCTTTTTAGAGAGATTAGATTACTTAAGCAAGAGCTGAAACCATCTTTGAGTATCTTTCTCACCTCTCTTCTTCACTGACCTTGCTTTGAAAAAAAAGTATCTGAAGGTCCTTTTGAAGTGGTTTTATTCCCTTGTCTTTCAGATCTAATTGTCAATGTGGGGAAAAAATGATCTTCTTTCTACAGAATTAGAGATAACATCCTTTTTGCCCAATTTAATGAAATCATGTCACATTCACAAGAATAGTTCTCAGTTTTCTTTCATTTGTTAATTTTAATACCGTTATGTTACAATATTTTGTGCAGCAAATGTACTCCTTTAGTGCTTAATTTTTTCCTAATATTTTGATTCTTTGTCTGTATGGCACACCTAGTCATCTGTTGCTCACATTATTCAGAATTCATATAATCATCATAGAATCACAGAATGGTTTGGGTTGAAAGGGACCTTAAACATCATCTAGTTCCAAACCCCCTGCATGTGTAGAGACACCTTCCACTAGACCAGGTTGCTCAAAGCCCCATCCAGTTTGGCCTTGAACATTTCCAGGGAGGGGGCATCCACAACTTCTCTGGGCAACTTGTTACGATGTCTCACCACCCCCACACTAAAGAATTTCTTCCTAATGTTTAATTTAAATCTACCCTCTTCCAGTTTAGAGCCATTACCTTTTGTACTATCACTACATACCCTTGTAAAATGTCCCTCCACAGCTTTCTTGAAAGGACCCTTCACATATTGGAAGGCTGGTGTAAGGTTTGCCTGAAACCTTCTCTTCTTCAGGCTGAACAACCCCAACTCTCTCAACCTCATAGGAGAGGTGCTCCAGCCCTCTGATCATCTTAATGGCCCTCCTCTGGATTTGTTCCAACAGTTTGTCTCATCCCATCCCCACAGGCTGGGGCAAGTTGTTTTTGATGGTGTGTGTGGTACAAGTAGGGACCACAAACACTCCCAGGAGGTTTCAACAAAACAATACTTTATTCAAAATCCTTGACAACTAACAAGGAACACATCTGGCAGAAAGGGCAGAATAATAACAATCCCAACAAAACTTATAACAATATTTCCCTCAGATTAACTGTTAATGACGAACAAATAGATTGGCAAACTTATTGTGGTGTTATGTGTTACCTGTGTGAGCCCAGGGTGAAGTAGGAAATAAGAGGAAAAGAAAGGGAGAACCAGGAGGTGCACAAGAAAGAGAGAAAGAGAGAGAGAGAGCGATCACCATCCTCAGGTTGCCATGCTGGTGGTCTCTGGGTCTTTCTGGTTATATTCTTCAGGTGATGGGTGAGAGTGAAAGAGAGAGAGAGGAAGACAGAGGAGAGTGAGTGAAAAAGGAAAGTAGAGAAAAGTTCAGGGGTTTGGTCCCTTTTATACTTATACTGACTACCCCTCCAAGCAAGTGGTAGAGCATACACAAAGAACGGTTTATCTTCTTCTGCCAATAAGGTTCCTTGGAGCAAGGAAGATTTTATTACTGCATGTGTGCAAGAAACAAATAATCCTCCCCTGACCCTAGAGACAGAGGAGCACCCCTGATGCAACGCCTTACCCCTGCTCCATGGTTTCTCATCACAATGCCCATTTGAGACATTAACCCATGCAATGGCAGTACCAGGATTCCACACAGCTCCATGTCCTTCTTGTGTTGGGGGCTCCAGTACTCCAGGTGAGGTCTCAGAGGAGCCAAGTAAAGGGGAAGAATCACCTCCCTTGACCTTCTGGCCACACTACTTTTGATGCAGTCCAGGACACAGTTGGCTGTCTGGGCTGTAAGCACACATTGCCAGCTCATGTTGAGCTTCTCAGCAACCAGAACCCCCAAGTCCATTTCCTCAGAGCTGCTCTCAATCCATTCGCTGCTCAACCTTTATTTGTGCTTGGGATTGCCCCGACCCAGATGCAGGACCTTGCACTTGGCCATTTTGAACTTGAGGTTGGCATGGACCCACCTCTCCAGCCTGTCAAAGTCCCTCTGGATGGCATCCCTTCCCTTCAGGCTGTTGACCACACCTTACAGCTTGGTGTCATCTGTGAATTTGCTGAGGTTGCACTCAATTCCATTATCCTGATCACCAACAAAGATGTTAAACAATTCCAATCCCAATAGTGACCCCTGAGGAAATCAACTTGTCACTGATTCCCACTTGGACATCAAGCTGTTGACAGCTCTTTTATTGTTACCATCCAGCAAATTCCTTATCCACTGAGTAGTCCATCCATCAAGTCCATGTCTTTCCAGTTAAGACACAAGTTGTATAATCAGTACCATGGCTTGCTAGGGTAACTGAATGCTGACAGAGATGATGGTTCACCTAACTCAGAGGTGTCACCAAGACTGAATGGGACTACAACAATCAAAACTTACAGAGGGTGCACTCAATTACAACATCCATGTTGCCAACAGAAATGTTCAGAAACACCAGTCCCAGTACTGACCCCTGAGGAATGTCATTCATCACTGATCTCCATTTAGACATTGGGCCACTGACCACTACTCTTTGACTGTGACCAACCAGCCAATTCCTTATCCGCTGAGTGGTCTATCCATTGAATCCATATCTTTCTAATTCCTTCAAGTGGGTGATAAAAATCTGTGGCAAACAGAAAAAGACAGTCAATGACCTTGTATATTGTGGTGATTCAGTCTTCCAGTCCTTTTTTCACTGCATCTTTCAATCAATTTGGATGCATACACATGCCTTAACTAAATGCATTGATTATTTTTAAAAAACTCTTGCTATTTCATATTTAGAAACAGAAAAAAATCCAGACTAGAGCTTTGCTACTGGCTTCATTGTAGTGAATCTTTAACTTTTGTTCCACACAAATTTTATGAACTTTGATAAATGGGACACGTGTGTGAAGGACCAGATATTTCCTCACACGAATATAACATGCCCTTTAGGTCAGCAGTCATAACTGGCTTAAAGATGGCTGCTCCGCGTGGCACTCTAAACCCTCTCCTGCCTGCCTCCTCTGAACTAGAAAACAACAACTCAGATGCCCTGAGGGGGTGGCTGCTGCTAGAGAGGAGCAGTGGCGGGAAAACGGCAACAATCTTACAAACTGCAAGTCTGCAGCGGCAGGAAAAAGTCCCCGTCTGATTGGCTGAAAAGCCTAGAAATACGAAACCGGCCAATTGGGATAAAGGAGACCATAAAAGAGACGGCGTGTGTGCTGCTTTTGGGCGCGATTTTTGCACAGACACTGGAGCTGCTGCTGCTTGCTTTTCGGCACGCACTTTAGCTGAAGCTGCTGCCGCCACCGCTGCTGCTGCTGCTTGCTTTTGGGGGGTGACCTGTGCCTTGGGGGTGCCTGCCTGAGGTCCCCGGCTCCCGGCTCGCTGCCTGCTAGCCCCCGGCTCATCCATGCTTGACCCGGCTCATCCCGGCTAGCCCCGGCTCCCGGGGACCTGCAGTCCCGGCTCGACCTGGTTCGTCCCAGCTTGCCTGAGGTCCTGCCAGGTTGCCCGAGGTCCCTGCCTGCAGCTTGAGCACGTACGGTGAGACTTCTTCCTGCCACCCGTGGTTCTAAGATCGGGTTGCAGGGGAAGTCACCCGCAGCTACTATATAAGTACCTAGAGCATCTCAGAAACAAAGTAAGGAATTGTATTTTGGGCATAATTCTCTCCCTAAGGTGTCCCTGTCTCACTTACTTGCACACAAACCGCGACCCTATACGGGACAGGCGTCGGGCATATCCTTCCTTCCTCCTGCCCTCATAGATAATTAATCTGGGTGTGTAAATAAGATGTACCTATATATATAAGTATTCTTGGTATTTGGTGTTTAAAAGATATTTCACAGCTCCTATGTGTTTTAGTTACCCTTTTTGAACCTCCTGCCCCAAATTGTTTTATTTTTCCCCTCAATAAACCGTGTATTCGTAAATTCTAACTGGGGATTGGCTGCTGTTGTTGGAAACGCTAGTGAGCACTGAACAAGTGTCTCACCCGAAAAGTCAGTGCCGAAGCTCACTGCTCCTCTGTGAGAGGCGAGCGCCGCCTGCGGACCTCTCAGCAGATCCTGATAAAATAAAATCACTCCAAAAAGCAGATATAATAGGTCGCGGATCGCGACACACGTGTGACCAAAACATGGTGGAAGACTTTTGCCAAAAGAGAAAAAAAGTAATTCATTAGCATGAAAGTTTGCACAACTGACTAAAGAAACTAATTTCTGAACCTCAAATGTACTTGTGTGGGAACTTTTCTAGTAAAGTATGGGAAGTAAAAGGTATTTTCAGTGAGATACTGAGCTAACAATCAGACACACACAGAATATTATTTTTCTTCTAGGTAGAAGAGTGAAAAAGTTAATTCAGGACAGCTGCATTAGCCTGGATTTGCATTTTTACATAGTTCTGAATATGTTTTTGGTGCTTTCATTATTATTTTTCCAGGTTTCCATTATATACATGACAACAGATTATGATTGTCACTGTATTAATGAAAAGATTCCAGAACTGTGCTGTGGAGCACATGAGCCATATGCTCACTTTACACTTGTGCATTGGTTTGCAGAAGAAAATCAAAGTTATTTAAAAAAACACCATTAAAAGGGGGACTTAAGAGAGCATGAACTTTATCCGAGGGAGTAAGGAGCAAGTCAAAGGGTTCCTTCTGTTTTGCTATATGTTCACTTGATTGATTCTAACCTTTATGGCAGTGAAAGTCTGACTTCAGTGATTCTTTTGAACTATTGTGACATGGAAATGACTTCATAACAAGGCAGAAGGACTTGCAGCCTCTGGCTACAGGTGTACTACTCAACAAAAAACATAACTGTCAGCTTAACTAGCTGTTCATTTTCTTCCTAAGCTGTATGAACATTCCTTTATTCACTTCATTTTAAATTTGCAACTACAACAGGCCTCCTGTTTAAGCTAAGCTAGTACAGGCAAGCAGCTGAGGATGCCTGGAGTTAATAACTTCTGAAACCACAATGTACACGTGTATATATGAACATAAACACTTATGGAATACACTATCCTTCTCAAACAGTCATGAGCAAACCTCACCAGTGTTTACCAAAATTGATGCACTAATTTGTTTCCTACTTGCCATTCCAGCTCAATCATAGCTGGGGGTTCCCAAAGACTGTTTTTTGGTGTTTTGCTTTGTTTGTTTGCTTGTTTTGCTGTGGTTTTGTTTTGTTTCAGTTTTGTTGTCTGGGTTTTTTTTAAAAAGACTGTCTGTGAATTGGATTACAGAGAAAAAAATGCTTTTCTAAAAACAAGACAATGAGTGTCCTGTGACATTTACTGTCATTGGCAACTTTTGGAGCTTTCACACTGAGAATTAGTCTTCCTGATTTCAGCAGTGGATATAGTGGCATGCTCAGGTACCGGAAGATTATGACATAGGTGGTCTAAGATAAAGCCACATAAAAGCAGTACTAGAAATGCTATGGTTGTCATTCACGCTATTTTCTTGAGCTTTAAGTTGCAAGGAATCTAGGGTGAAAGTAGGTACATTTCATGGAGGTAGTGCATAACTTGTAAAGTTTTGCCTTTTCAGCCAGCAGTACAATTTCTGCTGCTAAACACTTGAAACAATAATGAAGAATCCCCATCCATCTGAATCAATGCCCTTCACATTTGTGAAATTGGCACAGCTGTCCCAGATTCAAGCATACATTTGTAAGAGCAATGTAAATGAGGTAATACTGCTTCAGTATGAAGGGGTGATATGAGACAGCTGTGCTAACATCTCAGAGTGGACAGTATCTTATCAAGCAGCACGCACTGCAGTAAATATCAAAGTAATTAGGAAAAAATAGCAAGTTTGTTCAATTTTATGGGTTTGTTTTGTTTCGTTTCTAATGAAAATCCAACTTTTCCAAGAGGGGGAAAAAAACCTTTGTCCTGGTTTGAGCCAGGATGAAGCTAATTTTCCTTTTACTGATCTTTTTTCCTTCAGTAAGCTCTCTTTTAACTAGCAGCAAGAGTTCCAGCTAGTGGACTGATAATACTGGAATGTTTATGTTTCTGCTGAGACTCGAAAGTCAGTTTGTTCTACTCAATGAATCTGCCACTGCAGATGCTACTGAGAGCAGGAGAGTTGTATCTATGACCTCCCTGTAGGGGAACTGGACTAGACAGAGAGCAGAACTGACCAAAGGTATTCCATTCCATATATCTACGTAAGCTCCGAGGAAGGTCAGAGATCACAGAAGACAACTGAAAAATTCAGAATTCTTAGCAATGCTTCATCCTACAGTAAATGATTACAGTTATGATTTTTTGCAGAACCAAACAATATCTGTGTGACAAGGGCCTCTTAGAAACTGACTTGTGTTTTTATGTGGGTATCGCAGCAGAACTATGTAGCAGAGCAGGATTTGGGCAATACTGTCCCAGGGTTTCTATTTCCCACACAGGGAAGAAAAAAATCTGATTTATAGTACCCAGAATTTGGGTTTTGTCACGAGGCTGTGAATAGAGATATTCTATGATTTATCAAAAAAATAATACCAAACATTGCAGATTAATATTCTTAGACAAAATATTGCACTGTTGTTATTTTGCTGAAATGCACTTTGTCCTCTTGGTTTCTAAAATTATTAAAATAATAATTAAGAATGTAATATTTTATCAATAGTTCTCTATTTTCTTGGATATAACTATTTATTTGTAAGAACCTTCAATTTGATATAAATGCACAGATTCCAATTTAAATGTCAATTATAAGAAATGTTGTAGACATAATAAAACAGATATTTAAATTATGTTTGACACAAACATTAACCGAATATCTGAACTCTATCACAAATCAAATCAGTGACCTTCATCCAATGTATAATAAAGAAATCAAAAGTGCTTTCAGGCTCAAATGGCTAAATGAAAATCAAGAAATTATTACTGCAGACATCCCAGTAGTTGCATGACTCAGTGATTCATCCAAATTCAAGCCAAGGAGACACACAATAAAACCCATGTGCTCCAAAATATTTTGTAGATCAAATTTAAATTACAGTTTTGCTACTATAGGAAGCAGCTTTCTCTAATGCTTTATAGATGACACTGTGAAACGATACTGATAGCAAGAAAAAGAGATTAAAACATGGAAAATTTAAGATAAGGAAATGCAACATTTTAGTTACCTGCATTTGCAAGACCGTATTATAAAACGAAACTCCCTGTTAAAAAAAAGACAAGACATGAAAGGGAGATCAATAATTATTTTTGAGGTTGACAGAAAACAAAATTGAATTACTAAATTGAGAACTGAGAAAGTTCAAAGCAGTAGATTGAGTGGTAAACCTAGCATCCTGCCTAAAATGAACTTGATGAAACTAGGTTTTGAAACAGAAGCTGTAGCTGTATCTAAATTATAACTTTCTGCACATTTTAACTCCAGGGTCAGACACGATATTTCTATAAGAGATTCCAGACTTATTCTGATTTTGCTTTTGGAATTGCACTCTACTTCTGTTGCAATCAATGATTTTTTTAGCAAGTGTAATCACTGCCACCCTCTCAGTGTTCTTATACCATGGACTTTCCATGTGTCTTCTTGGTTTTGGTAACTTACACAGTTTTTTGACATATTCTTTTTTATATAGTTCATTATACAAATGTTTTCTAGTCCTCTTGCCATTATTAGTGAAGTCATGTGCATGTGTGCTATCTTCATGCCTCCTTACTTTGGCATGTTTGAGGAACTGCCATCTGGAAATCAAATAGCCAACACTAGCCTTTAATGTATTTAATGTATTTAGGAATTTAACTGCCAGAAAATTACAATATAAATAAGTGTGTAAGCATGGTTTTAATTCTTTGTAAAAAGCAATTGTAATAGGTATTAGAACTGAAATATAAAGATTAAATTTAATGTAATAAATACTTATTCTAAAGAGCAGAATCATGTAGTAGATGCAATATATTATTGGTTGTTGTTTTTTTTAATCTATTTTTACATATGGTTTTGAATTGCTAGAGCTTTATTCTTTGCTTTAGAACCTTGAAAAGACCATCCTCTTTTTCCAGAAGATTTTTTCAGCCCTATGAGTCAAGGTCATCATGCAATGTCATGCATGATTTTTGGTTGTTTGTTTGACTAATGGGTTTTTTCTTTCTTTCTTTGTTTTTTATTGGGTTTTGCTTTCAATGCTCCTTTTCCTGTCCTGTAACTGTGAAGTGAAATAATAGAGTGAAGATATGTGTCTCTCTATTTCTTTCAGTTTGTATTCTAAACCTATGTTTCCTTCTGTGCCTATCATAAGGATATAGGTAAGTGCAAATGGGGCCTGAGCCCTAATCCATAGTTACGTGTAATCTATAGCATTTATTAACTCTAACTAACACCGTGGGGCAAACGTAGCTCACAGAAATTGATGCAGACCTTGTCCCTCACTTCTTTGACTGGGATGCCACTGAAGTCTAAAACTGCCTGTTAGCCTGCACATCTATGTATTTTTGCACATTAACTAATGCATAGAGACTGTTGTGTCCTGGATAGCAGCTCAGATAGAAAAACTGGCAGTTTAAGCATAGATGATTTCTTGAGACAAATCTGCTACAAGAAACGTTTTTTAATTTCCCCCTCTAGATTTATCAACCTTCCACCAAAAGCCAGCATTTTCCCAGAAACACCTGCTGAAGCAGTCATCTCTCTTCTGTCCAATGTACACCAGTGGATTTTTTTTTGAGACAACCTAGTTATCTTTTCTGCTTTGAGGTTACAAGGGATGCCTATTTTCTCTTCAAGAAGTAGAAATAGAGAAGTAAACTCTGTTGTATGCTTACAAAAATACTATAAAATAAATCCAAACATTGACCTCTGAGGAAATGTTTACTGGTATAAAAGAAGCTACTAACTGCTGATCATAGTGTTCATAATTAAGAACACTTCAACATATGTACTGTTATTGTTCTTAAAATTGAATTTAGTGGAGTTCAAATTTTGGCTAGACTTAAAACAATCCATGAAGAGCAGAGTAAGAGATTTTCTCAGTTTTGGATTTTGCCTGGAGCGAGTTTTAGAAGGTTACATTTTTTGTGTTCATCCTGTAAGTATAATATAGTAAGGAATACTAGGAAACAAAGAAGACATGTATATATCACAATGGAGGCTAAAGAAATAAAAAGGAACTATTACATAATTGATTAATTTCAAATGAATTCGGTCCTGCTGTGGTCATTATTTCATTTAAGTCCTCTAAGACTGGGAAAATACCAACATAAATAATATCTAATATAAAACTAGTGCATTCTGTGACAGGATAGAAATATACTCATCTCCAAATCACTTTCCTATGGTGTGTAGAGCTTATGCTTTTCCCATGATAATCATGTCATCATCTGTCAATGGTCAATCAGACACTTTATACTACTTACTGCAGATTTTTTTTGCTGGTGAGAGTCTAGGTAGCAAACACTGCTTTGCACAACTACAGTTCTGGACAGTTCTTGTCTTAGTGAATGTAATTTTGAAATTTCTGTATTATTAAGTCCTGAATAGTCTGTGATTACATAGTTCTTAGATTTACTTTCTAAAGTTTAGCAAGTGATGCATCATGCAATTGCTTTCTTAAAACCCTTCCTTTTGGGCAAACTAGACCTGACAATGGCCCCTGAAAGTCACCAGCAGTTATGTAATATTTGCAGACAGTGTTGTACACCATACAACTTGAATTGCTGTTTGCTGATTGACAACTTACTGTCTCCCTTACGTGCAAAATGTTGAAAATAAGACCTATGATCTGAAGTGAAGAAAATATTCAAGATGGTTGCTATAAGTAAAGGCAGATAACTGTAGGCTGAAGTGCAGGACCAGGAGAAAGTAGAGTCCTTGGAAGTGCAGTAAAACTAAGTGAAGTATATAAAGTTCATCAGCAGCTGGCAGGCAGCTTCTTCCTCTTTGGAAAAGCCAGACTATTTCTTCCAAGCATTTCACTCCAAGGTGCTCTAGATTCTGGCTGCAGGGAGCTGTGGTGTGGCTCCCTGCCTTTTGTCACAGTTTAACTCAGGTTCAACAATTAAACCAGCAACAGCAATGCTCTTGATCCCCTCCCTCTCCCACCCAGGTAGGGAAAGGAGAGAGAACAAGGAGAGAGACTTTCTGGATTGAAAAACTAAACTAGACAACTTTACTTAAATACTAATGATACAATATGTACAAATACATACAAGTATGTGCAGGAATGTGCAAAACCCCTGTCACCTCCCCCCATGCCCAGCAACTTCCACGGCACTCTCCTTAGCTGTGAACAGTCCTGAAATGTCCCTCCCAGAGCAGACAGGAGCCGAGGGTGGAATTACGAAGGTTAGGGACACATGAGCCTAGGGATCAACGGAGATAGATAGTCCTCCCCAGGTGCTGGCCATGAAGGGAAGAGAAGGGAAGGAGAAGAAAGAAGGGACTTGACTGTCAAGTTGCTTATAAACTACAAGAGCCTGGGAAATTTATTCAAAATTATACAAATTAAAACATATTAAATAACATTCCTTCTATCTCAGTAGTGAGAAACCAAATTTTCCAAAGCAGTTTTCCTATTTTATCAATATTTTGGTAATATTTTAACATAATTGGTATTTCATTAATGATTGAAGACTCAGGGAAATAACTCATGCAGTGAGTTGAGAAGACTAACTGAAATCAACAGACCGATTTTTATAGGTATTTCTGTTTCCCTTGTTATTGCACTAACAAAGTGCATTGCAAATGCAGAAGAACCTATAAGGTGGGAAATTCTTTAGTTCTCCATGGTAGATACATTTTAAATAAAAAATAAAAAAGGGCTAAATATTTCCATGAAGACACATTTGGTGAAATGTTTCAAGTTAGCTTGTTGTTCATCTGGTATCAATAATAACATGTTCCTCCCCCTGACCACCCTGTGTTACAGTAAGTACTATCAGATACTGCAATAAGATGTGTCTGAAAGAGCGGGTTTTAATTTAAACTGAAAGCTACATAGGTATTATGGGATGGAATACTCTCTTTGGCCAGGTTTGCCATCTGTCTAATCTGCTCCTCCCTATGGGAGGGTTGTACATACGACTATTCTGCTCCATTAATATCCGAGGCTGCAGATTCAACAAGCAGAGGAAAGTGTCCTTGGTCTCTCAACAGTAACATAAACATTCAAGTGTTATCAGTCCACTGGCTGGAAAACTTGTGTGTGCTTAAAAGGAGTCACTGAAGGAAAAAAAATCAGTAAAAAAGAAAATTGGCTTCATCCTGGCTCAAACCAGGACACCTTTATACAGTGTATTTTGTAAATAACAGATTTTTGAGATGTCTGAGATACCTTGAAAGGGATATCTGAGAGTCTACATTTCCAGATGCTTTAGTTGTTACTGAATATATATACTGGGTGAATATATATATACAGTAATATATTATACATATGGATTTACAAATCAATTATATCTATATTTGTATGTAGATATATACGCATATGTCTATCAGTTAGGAAATGGGAAATTACTGCTATGGCGTGTTTTAAAGATAAATGAATCAGACCACTTCCAACGGATCAACACCTGATTGACAGTCATTAATGTCACACTGCTAATGGTTAGCTCTTAATCACTTTAAATTGTTATCAATGCATATTCAAAGCAGTCAGCCCTTAACACTTCTATCCTGAACTGCATATTCACTTATAACCTGTGAATATACAATACCAGAGAGCTGACACTGAGTAGTTAGTATGGATGGTTGTTGTTACCTCACCAAAGGCAATCATGTTTGAGAGCTCCTTGATGAGAAAAGACAGAAGTTAAACAAGCTGTCACCCTGCTTCTTCATCTTTCTTCTCTCATTGTTGATACTTTACGTTCCTCTTCCCCTCCCCAGAAGAAAAGGGGATGATCTCATCTGACCTTGACATAGTGAATCTTATCTTTGGCACCAAGACTTGCTGTTGTTTTGCCAAACATCTTTCTTGATAATTCTTCAGTATGATTCTGGTTTCATCAGAAATCTCTCCTGTTCTTTCCAGCGGATTATTTTGGGCTTCATCACACATATCCCTTGCCTACTATAAGTCCTCAGCTATTACCTTGCAGGTTTTACTGCTTGAACATATTTTCATGCACCACATTTGTGCAGTTATACCACAAATCTTCATTTGTCCCTTTGTGGCTATGTATAGGTCATATACTTACGTTTGCTGTGTCAAAAATTCTGTTAGCATTCTTACAATTTTACAGAATTCTTATATACAGTCACATATTTCCCTGCTTTAGTGTGCTTATGTCTGGGTTCAAGACAAGCACCTTCTTTGCTTGGTTTCAAACTCAATGGGTGCCACGGGCTCCTGCTTCAGCTATGTTTTCCCAGGAAAAATTCCACTTTATAAGAAATTTGAGTTTCTATCTTAGAGATGTAGTAAGGCCTGAAGGGTTTGACTGGACAAGATGTTTGTTCATAACTGGTTTAAATGTCAATGAACAGGTTTTGTTTGCTCTGTCTTAACAAAACCTTTACTTTGCAGTACTATGAGACCAAACATAATGGTATTGTATTAACAGACAAGAATAATAAATGGAGCCAATCACACATGAGGGATATTTACTTCTGTGGCTTCAGGGAGTTGGTCTGAATACAGAACAAGATATAGACAGTGTAAGTTTTGATAAATAAATTCAGTTCTAGGAGCTGCAAATCCCTAAGTACAATAAATTATATTGCACATGCAAAGGAACAGAAAAAAATACCTGTTTGCAACCTAAATTTTTACAAAATAGTTAAAGAAAATGATAATCCATTTTGGAGGTGCACATTTGAAGAGCATGCTGAAATTGTGGAGTTACTGGAACTGTGAGCTGAATTTGGTTACTGAATTTAATTGGTTACTGAATTTAATTTGCTGAATTTGAGTTTTTAGGTATTACTCCTTTGTGTATGGACTTGCACTTCACATTGCACAACCAAAAGTAAGCATATATGCCTCAAAATAAAATTCCCAGAGATAAATTAAGTTTTTCACTTTCTATAGACTGAGCAAAGAAGGTCAGTTGCCCAAGAAAGTGATATAACTTATGAACACTGAAGACAAGAGCCAAAAAAACTAGCAAGGCCTCAGGCACCTAATTGGAGCCATAGCATGGCTTCTCTGAGAAACTGGTGTTCAGTGCCTGCTTCTCAAGCTGAGGTGCCTAAGGGAAGAATGGTGTGGCTACCCCCAGCCTTTTGCCAAGAAGCCTGGACTGGACCACTCACCCAAAACCAGAAAGAAGAAAACCAGATTCCTCATTATGCGTCTATAGGAAAATGGTTTAAACAGGAGACAATGACTGAGTTGGTGGAAAGGAGGAGAAAATGATGGATGGATACATTTCCTGTGCTGGGGTCAAAGGTAGCCAGGTAAGCTGGGATCTAGACCAAGGATCTAGTTAATGAATGAGCCACAGAGCTGTTTGCTTCTTCAGTCCAGTACTTAAACTAAACAAAATTTGGAGGCAAGACCTAGGCTAGCATGTGCTTTTTCACAGTTTGCTAGTTCATAGAATTACTTCTGGTATTTATCTAATGAGTGTAATACATATAATACATAAATAATTCAGGGAAGCCAGGTCTTGTAAAATTCAGTGCAGGGGTGGCCTAGGTGGTAACACAGAAAGGTCAAGTAGCAGCCTCATGATCTGCAGTTTCTAAAGCTGAAAACTTAATGGTAATAAAACCGTAACAAAACAAATAGAAGTAATTAATCAAGAGTACTGCTTTTATGTAAGTTCATTATTGCCTCAGATGAGATATTACCTTATGCCCATTTGAATATCCCATCTTTGAATACTGAAGAGAGCATATAGCCATGTATACAGCACTGTTGTGATTTACCTACTAGGCCCTGATGTGAGGTGCCATGTATGAAATTAAGCACAGTGACCCATGAGTGTTGCTTCAGGGCTTCCAGAGTGATGCTGGCTCCCCTTCAGTGGTTGAAAAACACAGATTACAGGCATGAGAGCCTCTGCTCTTTTCAATCAACCCAGGAACATTATCGTACCTGCTTCAGCTTGTTCCCATTCATATGCCAGTATACACTTCTACCATGATGGAAACTCACTTAGTTTTGGTGTGGATAAATTTCAAGATGCTCTGCTATCAAGTCTTGCTGTGAAACTCTCTGGATTTCAGTATGGGGACGGGTAGTGAGACCAGTATGATCCCTTAGTGCTCTGTTTTTTTTCCTCAAACGTCTGCTCTGAATGCAATTTGGAGAGGGAATAGTTGAAAAGGGCAATATATAGTTCATTTGTAAAAGAAAACTATGTGGAAACAGTTTCTCACCTAAAACAAGTATTATGTCACTTTACTTAGCTCAGACTGTTTTCCACAAAAGGAATATAATGTTTAAATACCAAAGAAAAATGTGTGATCTTTTCCCTCATGTGGCTTTGCCTTCATTCAGATTCTGCTTGTGGTTTTCAAAGCCTCACAGTTGAACTAAAGGCTGAGGAAAGTCCAGCAACTGTTCAGCTCAGATAAGCACTGTAGAGCCTAGCTTCCTATGTAAACCTGATTAAGATATTTTGGGCATTTGGAAATCAACTCAGTGGATTTCCAAATCCACTTCCTTCCAGCACCTCATGTTTCTTTGTTCTTCCTGACACAGGTGTAAGCTTCTGGCACATTGCAGCCCTCTCTCTGTTCTTTCTCTTGACCATTCATTGCAGACAACACCAGCAACCTGCAATCATTCCCTGCCAGTGACAGACTTCTCCAAATGATTTTATTTGTAGACAAGTTTTTGGGTGTCATTGGTTATAACAACTTCAGCACTCGTCTTTGGTGTTTATCAGATTTCCTTAATGACTGAAAGTTCTCCTAACTTGAATGAAATAAACTTTGGTGCTTAACCCTGCATGGAAGATATATTCTACATACCCTACACATTCTCAGCTGTATGTGATTCCTTTGAAATTGCATTTCATGCAATGTGTCTCAAAGACAGCAAATAGGTTAAAATTTAAAATATCACAATGCAGTGTTCTCTTTGTATAGTTTGTGGCTATTGATTAATTTGTCAGTTAAGAAATCCTGTTAGAATGTTTCATAATTGCATCTATTTAGCTGCTTCAGCTAACACATCATACCACTAAAAAGTGTTTCTGCCTCTATACCATGTTACAATCTGTTGATTAATTTACTGAATAAAACTCAGTTTTTCTAGGAGCAACTGAACTAATAGCTTCTGGTCAACTTACTCCTCTTTTAGCTGATGTTTTTTACCTTACTGAAGATACACATGGAAAGGTGATCTGTAAGAATGGGTGAAATCAACTTGGTCCTTTAGGAAGTATCAATTTTCAAATATCCTTCAATAGAAAAAGTCGTGTTAGGCATGACAGAGTGACTGTCTGTCAGGGTACATGACAGGACCATGTGTACACACATCATATTGTCTGACAACTGACAACTGAAAGGATGCTGCTAGGGTGCAGCCCTGCAGCTTTGTTATTTCAACTAGAGGAGCTCCTTTCAGTGCATAGCCCTGTTATGATGATTCCTCTTCACATGTCGCAATGCAATATGCTTAGTCCTTCTCTACCCAGTCGCCTCCTTTTCTCTCTCTCAATTTGGGACATGTTGTGCAAAATAAAAATGCCAGGTACTTCCGGCACACAGTGTCATACATCAAGAGTTGTGCTGCCAGAAAATGTTACACATATATGTATATCACAGGGAGAAAGGAGACATAAGATGCATTCAGGGAAATGAATCAGTCTCCGATTTTCTGTGGATATCTTACTGTTATTAAGCACTGACTTTTAACTGTAGTGTATAAGAAACTGTCATATTTGCTGTCAGAAAAATATGCTCCAGTGAAAAACAAAGCAAAAATAACCATGAATTCAAGACCAGATTCATATTACATTTCTAAATATACAGAGATAACAGCATCAGAATCCTGGTTGCATATTTGAAGACTAGACTGCATATGAAAATCAGTTCTTTGCATTGTTTTGTGGGCCAAAAAAAAGTGGATAAATAATAGAATCTATCAGTAATGACTTAAAAAATAGACTGTGCATGACAAAGAGGTAGCAGTATATGAAATACATCTATATATTAAGTCCCTATGCCAGGAAAAAAAAAAAAAAAAAAACAAAGAAAGCGAAGCTAGGAAAAAAGTTTCTTTGCCTTTTTGCCCTATATTTCTACAATGGTGTACTGTTCTTTTGGGTCTAGCACCCTCTGAGAAGGGGAGATAAATTACAGCTATTACTATAATTTCAGATAAGGATGGCTTCCTGTTTTACTTGGCTTTAAATCCTCTCAATATTATCCAATAGCAGCAAATAACTTGACATCGATCTGCAACTCTTGCTGGTAGGTTTTGCCTAATGCAGATTTTATTAATGTTATTTTGAAGAAATGCATATATCAGGAGTTAGGAAATCTATCCTAGTTAATCATTTACACATGGTATTTGGCAGAAGTCACACTGTAATTGATGGTAAATTATTGGGTAAGCACGGGTGGTACTGAGAAGTAACAGGTTGATCTTTGAATGATTATTTGTATTTTCTTTGTGATACTACTCAAGATCCCATTGTTTGCATACTTTTAAACTAGGGGATGTGGGAATTAGGCCTTTAACAGATAAACATTTGAAATACATTTCTAAGACGTGTCAGTTGTCTCAGGAATTCCACATTGTTTTTTGATGAAGGAAAGCAATTTTTGGTAACATTATTTTTTAAAACATTACATAATAAATTATAATATGACATGTATAGATACAAATTTAAAATAACTTTTGAGTTTATTATTACAGTAGCACCTAAAAGTTTGAGCTAAAGCTGGGTCTTGCTACACTGATTGATAAATAAGTAACAGAATTGTCTATATCCAAAACATCACTGGCCCATCTAAGAAATCACTCACTTCTTAAGTATTCTCTATTGGAATTTGGATTGATATTCTTTCAGTCTAGACAAATGCTTCCAGAAAGAAAGAAAAGAAAGAAAGAAAGAAAAAGAAAGAAAGAAAGAAAAAAGAAAGAAAGAAAGAAAGAAAGAAAGAAAGAAAGAAGAAAGAAAAAAGAAAGAAAGAAAGAAAGAAAGAAGAAAGAAAAAAGAAAGAAAGAAAGAAGAAAAGAAAGAAAGAAAAAGAAAGAAAGAAGAAAGAAAGAAAAAGAAAGAAAGAAAGAAAGAAAGAAAGAAAGAAAGAAAGAAAGAAAGAGAAAGAAAGAAAGAAGAAAGAAGAAAGAAAGAAAGAAAAGAAAGAAAGAAAAGAAAAGAAAGAAGAAGAAAGAAAGAAAGAAAAAGAAAGAAAGAAAGAAAGAAAGAAAGAAAGAAAGAAAGAAAAGGAAAGAAAGGAAGGAAGGAAAGGAAAGGAAGAAGAAACTGACTTGCCCAGAGCTTTGAAGAAGATGAAAAATGGGCTTATTTCCCAATGTGCTATCTGATAATTGCCTTCCTGACAGGATTTCTCAATGAAAGGCAGTGAAATGACTGCAGGGAAAGAAGGAAACATTCATATTGATCACTTTTGAGTAGTTTGTGTAGACATTCAAATTAACCAGCTAGTTTTCCTACTTTTTTTTTTTTTTTTTTTTTTTTTTTTTCCCCAATCCTTGTTGTCTGATTAATTTGAGCTCTAGAGCTGATGAAGGGACTCTTGGGACTGGCTTGGAGACATGGACTTGCTCTTCAGTCCACTGAAATCAATGACTATCAGGTAATATGCACCAGACTTAGATACTTTGTGCATCAATTCTGTAGTATCTTTTAAGGAAGATATGTTATATTCATTTCCATTGTTACACTATCTGGATCTGAACTTGAAAAACTGTAAACATAATTATTTAACAGATAATGTGACAATTTCCTTATATTAAATAAATGGGGATGGGTGAAAGCACTGGAACAGGCTCCCAAGGAGGTTGTGAAGTCTCTTCTGGAGACTTTCAAAACCTGCCTGGATTCAGTCTTGTGTGATGTGCTTTAGGGGATCCTGCTTCAGTGGGGTAGTTGGACTAGATGATCTCTAGAGGTCCCTTCCAACTCTGACAATTCTGTGATTCTGTGAAATAAAAAGACTGACCCTTGGTTTTAGCTACTACAGATTGAAAAGATCTCTAGATAATCTGAGAGCAAAGTCTCCTCTGCTGGTGTTTGGGTTCCTTGAACTGAACCAGTGAGAGGAATATAGAACACAAACACATTCACACATTTTGTAAGATTTCAAGCAGAGCAACAAAAATGCATTTCCTGCTAAAATTAACCAGTCCATCAAGTGGAAAAAAGCTTTTGGGCAGAAACTGAAAGAAATGTCAGAAACCTGATAGTTTATTTGCCTATTAATTCTTCCCTCTCAAGCTGATAATGGTAACTGAAAAAAAGCAAAAACAACTGGAAGTGAAGTCCCATGGATGGTGATTTTAATTTTTGTCTGATAGTATGCCAGCTGCTTAGGGGAGACTAATTTATATTTAAAACAGTGCAGATTGTTTCCTCCTAAAAAAGAGGAGAGAAACGAAATTGGAGGAACTGGTAGAGTAGCAAAAAAAAAGACAAGCAGAATCAGTTACCAGACTTCTTCACAAAATAACATTTTCATCTCTCTGCTTTGTCACAATGGTACCATTTTGGGTGTGTAGGCTCCACTTCAGAGTGGCTGGAATTCCTCAAGACCAGCAAACAAAGTGGTGTACCACCAATGCTGAGAATCACAGTCTATATACTGTCAAAATTACAGTTACAGTCCTCGAACTTACAGTGTCATAGCCATAATAGGTGGATAGTTCAGATTTTATAACCAAGTGAGTTTGCAAGCCTGTTGAATCAAAAACTAGAAGTAGAGTATAATACTCCACTATATGACTTAACTTACAGTCTATGCCATGAAGAAGGCATATGTTTAGAGCTTTCCAGACTTGTTTCTGAGAGTCAATTTGTTGCTAGTTACTCTAATTACTAAAAACAATCAAACTGCAGCTGACCTGATATAAAACTCTGTAACATTTTGTAACCATGCCTCCTAAGTTATCTGTCAGCTCACAGACTTGCTGATCTATTTATCTGTATTCTTTTTAACAAAATTAATACTGTTTGACAAAGAGTAGTAAATATTAAGCTCTAAGGTCACATGGTGGCATGTAAGATCTAACTTTAATAGTGCTTTTCAATCACATTTCAAATAAGGATGTAGCATAGCAAACACTTTTATGACACAAAAATAAGACGTGGTAGTCATTTACAGAGGAAAGTTGTGTATAATAATAATCTGAATACTTCATCTCAATGGATCAGAAAGCATCACACATCTTCCTATGTATGTCAGCAGATGTTTGACAGATCAATATCTCCACTCATTTTCCTGTAGCATTACTCAGAGATGGATGATGAATAATTTATCTCAGAAACACCAGAGACTTGAAGAGATAAAGAATATATCTGCTTCTCTTCAATATCTCCATGACACACTGAGAGAAACGGCACCATGCTATGGGATTAGATTTCCAGAATTACTTTATTAAAAAGTACATTTTTAAAAGTTCATTCACTGATTCACCTGCCATTACTGTTAGTAAAGTTCAAATGACAACAGGAATCCTGGTCAGCCTTCAAGAATTGTATGTGGAGCAGACATCAGCTTCCAAAAACAATGTCTAGCTCTACCCAGGAGCATGCACAGATCCCTAGACCTTGTTCATCCTTTTTATTTGACAAAACACTGCTAACTTCTCTTGCCTTTCCTAGGACTTAGCAGTGCGTTCCAGATATGTCTTATTTTGATTACAGAATCACAGAATTGTGATGGATGGAAAAGACCTTTAAGACAACCTAGTCCAACTGTCCACCCAGGGGAAGGAAAAAAAAAGGAAAAACCACTACCACACACACCGCACAAAACCAACAACAGCATGTAATCTAGAAAAAACCCACTGTGCCCGCTAGAGCATGCCCTGAAGTGCCACATCTACACCTTTCTTGAATACCTCCATGGGTAGTATGTTGGAAATGTCACATGCAATGTCAATATAAGAGTTCTTTCCATACACTCCATAGTTATGGCTAAGTTCTTAACCAAGGCTCTAGGAGCATGTACTTCAAAGTTATCTGGCTAAAAATTTATATGCTGCAATGCTTTGATACTTTCATGACTGTGCCTTGAGATTTAAAGCACAGAGAAGTATAAAATTCTGAGATCTATTCTTGACCAAGTTTATAATCAACTGCCTGGGTTGGGAGAGCATGTCATTTTATTTAATAGGTTTTTAGATATATTTGCTGGATTTGTTTTGTTCAATTCTGGTCTTTATTAGATCATTCGGTTAAATTGTCTTTCTGAATTCCCTAGGTCTTAACAAACAATTGCCCTTCTTAAAATATTTTTCCAGTGTTATGGATATTGCATCTTCTCCCTGCTGTGTTGTATTGAATTTTTTTTTTTTATTTACCAATGGTCTACATTAATTCAAAGACTCCCTTCCCTCCAGTGACTGAAATGAAGCAGCATACCATCTGAGACACACTGTTGTACATATATATACATACACACATACATATATATTTGAAATCCACACTTTAAACCAATAAGGAAGAAGTGGAACTAAGGGTGATGGTTATCTAACTTAATACTGCACCACAAGAAAACTAATAAGTCTTAATACATTTATTCCAATACCAGTCTATGGTCTGAAGATGACTTTATTACTAACACTACCTGATTACTTGCTGTGAAAAAAATACCTAGGAAGATGGGGCTTACTATTATGAACAAGTAGAATTTGTCTCAAAGTGAGAGGTCTAGTTTGTAAGTATCCGTAATTCACAACTGCAAATAACTCTGCTATCAGTGTCCAGGAAAGCGTAAGAGTTGGAGAAAGTGACCTCCCCTTTCTCCTCACTGCTCCAACTGGAAAACAAAATGTTATTTGACTATACAGATCTGACCCATTCACTGTTCAGATTGGTGCCATGAGAATCTCTCAGAAGGTCTGTGCCAAGTGCCCTTTTTTTCATGTATGTACTTAGCTTAGGCACAGCATCTTTTTTTCATGGATTGCATCCCCAGGGCAGGCACAGAAATCCTCTACTCTGATGGGCAAGAAACTCAGTAAGTCTGGCAAAAACCTGCCTTGACTCACCATGAACCTCCTGACTCTGGTCAAACACAAAAGAGGGAAGTATAGAAAAGGTGAAAAACAGGAGAAGCTATCTAGAAAGAATACAGATGTATCCCCTGGACATGCAACTATGGGACTGTGAAAAACACAGCTCAGCTGAACATTATACTGGTGAATGAAGTGCACGGCAACATCAAAGTTTTCTTCAGGTTTGCTGACAGCAAATGTGTGGGCATACTGAAGAATGAGGACAAAGAAAATTATAAGGTGTCTTTTTTTCTTTTTTTTTTTTTTTTTCTTTTCTCTTTGCAGTCAGTGTTTGCTCTTGGGTTCCCTGGTCCCTGTGCTTAGTGTCAGAGCTAGTGGGTTGTGGGTTGTTATAACAAAGATTATGCCAGGCACCTCCCAGAGTTTCACAGAGGTTCACAAGAGCTGAGAGGCACAGGCTTAACATGGGAAATTCCAGGTAGATATAAGGAAACATTTTTTCACTGTGAGGCATAGAGTGCCCAGAGGTGCTGTGAGATCTCTGTCACCGAATATTCAGAATTCTGCTGGACAAGATGATCTAGAGCAACCTGCTCTAAGTTTGTAGTTGACCTAGTTTGAGCAGAAGGTAGGAACAGACGACCTTCAGAGGTCCCCTACAACCTTAATTACTCGATGATTTTAAGACATCATCCTTTAGGCTCAGTATTACTGAATGATTCTTCTGAAGATGTTTCTCCTTTAAAAAAATCTGGCAAATATAACGGGAGACATAACTGAAGTGGATTTATGGCTTGAATGGTTTCAGGCACAGGATTTTCACTATCCAGGCAAGAACCCTAGTTTCTGGCTCATCTGAAGCAACAATTCATCAATCATTTTGAACATGAATAAATTTTCTGGCAAGTTTCAAAGTTTTATTGACCTATAGATGGGATCAGAATCATTTATAAGGAGATGTGAGACCCAGCGCTTTGTCAAGAGCTGCTTTTACATCTTAAATTAGCAGTCATTTAACAAAAAGCATCACTAAGAAAAACCTTGTCAGAGACAAGGACTGAGAAAAAAGAGATTCTGAAGTAACAGCCTTAATTTTTTAATTTACAAAAATGTACTCTTTTGCTGTCTTTTTAGACATACTTCTTTTTCTCCTATTTTCTTTTGCTAGTTCTAGATCTCTGTTTGTTCTTCATTTTGCTTTCTCTATTCCCTTTCAGAGAGCTCAGCTCCACCCAGACCTTACACTGAGAGGAATAGCTTAAGCTCAAGCTCTGGTTCTGCTGCAGAAACCAGACTCCTAAAAAATCCAAAATAATCCAGAAGTCTACATAATCCTCAGTCTTGTAACATCTTAGAGATCATCTGTGAATATAACTTTTGAGCTTTAAGTTGATCATTTAATAAATGAAGGAATTATGTAATTTATTGCATTGGAAGTTACTTGGAGATTTTTTTCCCCAAAATTGTTCACCATAATCTCCCAATGACTACTTTGCAAAAATTACAAAACTCAGTGAAATTAATATTCTTTTTTGTGCATTTTTAAAGGATTTTGATTTTTTTCTGTTCTATGTAACCATAGTTTAAAATACAAAATAGGAGCAAAAAGGTCACTTACATTTTTAATTATGAAAACACAGAAATCTGCCCCTCACACAAGTTAGAAGAAGTTGCTATGTTTTAGTCAGTTATATGTATTAATAAAGATAAAATGTTCAAATAAAAATACTCTTTCATTATGGTTGGGATGCTCCATGTTCCTGAAAACTACTTCATCATGCTTTAAGCTTGAAGATTTTGCAGAAATGGTTTTGCGAGGAAAGCACTGAGCAAATTTCACGTTGTTATTGCAACAGAGCATTGGTTGTATATGATGTGAATTAGCACATTCTCGTACACTGTTGCTCCACTCTAATGTAAGAAAATGACACAACTATAGGGCAAAATGGTTTTATTAAGAGAACTGATTGCATAATGGTACAGTACATCATAATAGTGCTTTGCCTTTATGCTTGAATAAATTCAAATTAGATAATAACACTTTATATTAATGACACACTGATTAATACTGAATTACAATAAAAACTCTGTGAAAGTGTATATGACATTTCCATTAATAGCAATTGAATTTGTTATTATAACTATTATTATAATCAACAGCATATCAAATTACTAGTGATACAACACTTGAATTATATTGCTGTTGCTTCAGGAAAAATATAATTTTAGCTCTCAAAACTTTCCCTAAGAACAATTGTTGTATAAATTATTACTCTTAAATAGCCAGAAATAATTTTAAAAAAGAATGTTATACCATCATGGTATCTTTTAATCCTGAATTTTAAGAAGTGTCTTATATAATTTTATTGACACAATTGCATCTTACTTATAGGTAAATGCAGAAATTTATTATAAGATCTGTACAATATTTTAGTAAAATGTAACTCCTGAGTGGTGAGATATTTGACCAGCAACAAAATCTGTTTCAAAGACTTTCCTACAGTCATACATTTAATTGCTATTCTTGCAAATGGCAGCCAAAGTATGATATAAAGTAAAAAAGATTTGCTCTGCTGGGAATTTGACCTCAACTAAACAGTTTAGAAATATTTCATATTAAAAATCTCTTTGAGCTATCTCTGCAGTGTACATTTCTATTAATGAACTCTTTAGTGTTCCTTGACGATAGTCTGAGTGTCCTAATGATTCATATCAGAAGTTTGCTTATTATTCTTTTAATTTCCTTTTCACTGGTGGTAGTAGGCCATTTCCCTATTCCAATCCAGATTTAATTCAAGCAGTTGTAGCTATTAAGAGTAAGTTTTTATCCCATCCCATAACTCCATATGTGAAGTACAGATTAGTAATTTATCTTTAACACGTGTTTTGTAGGGAGGAAACTTACCTATACAATGTTGTTGCAACATGTTTATATACCTGTGCCACAATGCATGTGCTAAATTACTGGGTACATAAACATCTGGACTGTTGTAGTTACTCTAAGAAAATAGGAAGCAGCTTTTAATGAAGCTTAAGTTCTAAAAATTGGCTTGACAGACCCACTAAATAAATTATAATATTCTGCAACTAGGGACTCATGCTCCAGATCTTTTAAAATTAAGCTTCATATAAATTTCCTAGAGTCTTAGACCAAGGTGCTGCTGAAAGATCCACAATTTGAAAGATTTTGCATGTTTAAAGGCCCTTAATGGGCACTGTTTTGGAGCATTTTCTTTAAATGGCATTTATACACTTCTCTGAATGTGAAATTCAGACTAAACAAACAGGTGAATAGTTGTCATTAATTAAAAACGCTAAAGAATTTCAAAAGCCCATTTCAAGGAATAGCACGTGGAGAGCACAAAGCAGTTTGCTCCTTCCCTGAAATGGAATGCTTCTTTTGAAAGCCACCTTGTAGGCACAAGTTTTGATTTTAAAATACTCTCTAGAAAAGCCTCTGCAGACATTACTTGCACTAACTGCAAACATTTCAAATTCTGTGAAGCTGTTGGGAAACATGTTCTTCTCACCACTGTACAATCTGCAGAGATTTCATTTGGAAGGAGTCCTGTTGAGGTGGTGTTTTCTTTCTTTTAATAGCTGCACGAGGCAGAGACAAGCTATATCTGTTCACCACTGATCCATTAGGAGAAGGCAAGTCTGATTTGAGGTGTCAGAGTTCTACAAGGAAGAGGAGATTAATTGACCTTATCTCTAGTTAAACTTCCTACCGTAGACAGAACTGAATGATTACCTTTAGTTTACTGACACAACACTAAAGTGAACGTTGTTCACTTTGCTAAACATGCAAATGATTTGTGCTTGTCATTGGGAAGATAAATTGAAAACTATTATAGAGAAACTAGAATATAGAGTTCTCAAATAGGCGTATTTAGAACAAACAACTAAAAAGATGCCCATACATTTCTAAATAAAATAAGAGCACATCATATTCATTTGCAGAAGAAGCAACAATGTACTGTTTATCCCTGGTCCTTCAGAAAGAGAACTGTTGCGTATTTATAGCATACTTCCAGATTACAATTAGCACTTGCTCAATGACCGAATGTGAGCTTGCAAGATTATGAACTGATTCAAATTGAAGTTAAATGTATATAGGAGAATGATTTATTATAAATATACAATTTTAAAGGATACTTTAAGGAATTATATTCTTCCTTTGCTTCTGATCTCTGTCTCTGTTTGGGCCATCCTCTTTACAGTTTTCTCATTTATAAAAGAACGATATTTTTAACACCATTCTGCCAACTGATAAATCTGGGGAATTTTTTTATATTGTTGCTGATAGCTGTAAAGAAAACCTCAAACCAGTTCCAGTCATGGAGGATTTTACTATATACTCTTTCTTAGCTTAAGTGGAAATTTTTTTCTGGATTAATTTTTCTTTTTTTGTTGTTGTTGTTTGCTTTTCCAAGACGATGACAAGGTAGACTTGGTCTGAATTTCCTCAATTAAATTAAATTTAAATTGAGCAAAGGTCAGATTTAGTTGTCAAAAGGAAGTTCTTAGATAAAAAGTGGTAATAGAATAAAACTTTAACATGAATAGACTACTTGCCATGTTACAAAGTTCATGGCAATAAAGAATTTTTTTTTTGTTGTCATCATAGAATGGTTTGAGTTCGAAGGAACCTTAAAGATCATCTAGTTCCAACCCCTCTGCATGGGCAGGGACACCTCCCATTAGACCAGGTTGCTCAGAGTGCCATCCAACCTGGCCTTGAACACTTCCAGGGATAGGGCATCCACAACTTCCCTGGGCAACCTGTTCCAGTGTCTCAACACCCTCACACTAAAGAATTTCCTCCTAATGTCTAACCTAAATCTCCCTTATTAACACATAAGAACTTCTAGCAAATCAAGTACAATTTGTGTTTTCAGCAATAATATAATTTCTATGTGTGAGTAGTGACATTTTCTGTTTATTGGTTATCATTATGAGAAAAATATGCCAAGATGAAGTTCAGCTGAAAATGTAGGGGTTAGACATAGATATCAGTTAAAAAAATTCAAAATACTGAAATACCTACAGATTAAAATCTTCTGACTTTTTTTTAAATATATACTTGCCAGTAATAGCACATCCTTTTATATTTTTTTTCCCCTTAATGATATATATCCTGGGCTTCTACAAAAAGTATTTGATAATAGGAATTTTACAGGAATTTGAGTTACCTGCAGGTAACAGAATTCTACAGGTTTGTTAAACAATATGAGGCCAAATATGAAAAGCTATTGTCACTATACAGATATGAAGTTCATGACTGCTATTTCAAACAGTATTTTTCTGCTTTATTATTCACCAACTGTAACCAATGAATCAAAGCCACTAAGGCAAAACACTGTAATATTTAAATATATGTATTAAAAGTGTAATATAGTCACATTCTAACTTCTCTAATGTACACACTGGTAATGCAGTTTAAACGTGCTATACATGCATATCATTATGCAGCACATATCACTTCAATTTCTTCACCTCTTTTCATAAAACCCTTAAAAATATCATCTTAGCTCTGTACCTCTTGATTAAAAGGGAAAATAATATACAAAAAATTATATCGAGTGTATCACAAAGAATTCTCCAAGTACAACAGCAAAACAAATTATAAGGAAAAAAATATGTATATGCTCTTGTTTTAGCAGAAAGCAAACAATGAAATAAATTGAGATTTTTTTGCAAGACTCACAATAGAAATTAAAGGAAATACAGTAACATAAGAATCTACTACTATTGCAAAGGAAGATACCTATTATTCTGCCATTCCTGACAGTTTTTCTACTTCCAATAAAGGAGTCCTAAAGTTTCCAGCAAAATACATTCCCATGCTTCAATACTGTAGCAAAACTTGCACTGATAATATAGACAGAACATCTCTAGCTGCCATTGTCACAGTTTGACTCAGGATCAGTGTCAAGGTTTGACTCAAAATTGGAAAATAAGCCAGAGACAACAATGCTCTCGATCCCCTCCCCCTCCCACCCAGGCAGGGAAGGAGAGAGAGAATTAGAAGAGAGACTTAGCCGGATTGAAAACTAAACTAGACAGTTTTAATTATATGTACAATTATATACAAGTATGTTAAGGAATGTGCAAAAGCCTCTTGCCTTCCCCCACCCCAGCAACTCCCCCGGCACTCTCCTTAGCTGTGAGCAGTCCCGAAATGTCTCAGCCCACAGGCAGGAGATAAGGCAGAGCAGACAGGGGCTGGGTAGAGTTATCAGGTCAGTGGAATGTGCAATGCCTGAGCCTGGGGTCGATGGTGATGGATGGATGGAGTCCTCCCTGGACACCAGCCATGGATGGAAAAAAAGGAAGAAGAAGCAGGAAGGAAGTTGTCTTCTGTGATCTCTGACCTTCCTCAGAGCTTACGTAGATATATGGAATGGAATACCTTTGGTCAATTCTGCTGTCTGTCTAGTCAGCTCCCCTTTCGGGGGGTCATGGATACAACTCTCCTGCTCTCAGTAGCATCTGCATTGGCAGATTCACTGAGTAGAACAAACTGACCTTCGTGAGCAGAAACATAAACATTCCAGCATTATCAGTCCACTAGCTGGAACACTTGCTGCTAGTTAAAAGAAAGCTTACTGAAGGAAAAAAAAGTCAGTAAAAGGAAAATTAGCTTAAACCTGGCTCAACCCAGGACAATCAGCAATTAAGCCAGTGACAACAGTGCTCTCCATTTCATCCCCTCCCAGCCAGGTAGGGAAAGGAGAGAGAGAATAAGGAGAGAGGCTTCCAGATTGAAAACGAAACTAAAAAAGCTTTACTTAAATACTGATGATAAAAGAAAATATGTACAAATATATACAGGTATGTTCAGGAATGTGCAAAACCTGTCTCCTCTGAAGACATGCTGAGGGAGTTGAGGTTGTCCAGCCTTGAGAAGAGAAGGCTCCAGGGAGACTTCATAGCAGCTTTCCAGTCCCTGAAGAGGGTCTATGTGAAATCTGGGGAGGGACCTTTTTACGAGGGCTTATAGTGAGAGAACAAGGAGTAATGGATTAAAACTGGAAGAGGGTAATTTAGGTTAGACATCAGGAAGAAACTCTTGAGTGCGAGGGTGGTGAGACACTGGAATAGGTTTCCCAGGGAAGTTGCGAATGCTTTCACTTTTGAGCAATCTGATCTAGTGGGAGGTGTCCCCACCCAAGTGGGGGGTTGGAACTAGAGGATCTTTCAGATCCCTTCCAACTCAAACCATTCTATGATTCTATGGATTTACACAGTTGTGTTTTTTTGACCGAAAAAAAACAAACCAGTCTTTAATTTTCATTTTACAATCAGACATTCGGCAGACATTCTGTCTTGACCATGCTTCCTTACCATGTGACCTGAGACAATGTCAGAAATTTTAGTAATGACAAATTATTTACAAATTCTGCACAACAACCAAGGCCAATTTCCTTGTTATAGAAGCAATTAGATTATCTTCATGAGCCTAGATCATGACAAATCTATACTGGTCTATATTGATCTCCTTGTTATCTTCTAGGTGGTTATAAAACACTTGTTTTAGTTCAACATTTTTCTGGGAATAGAAGTAAATCTGACTGGAAAATGTTTTCTTCCTTCTTTCGCTCTTCCTGCCCTCCCACTTTTACAGTGGGCACTATATTTGCACTTCTGGATTTTTCCATTTTCTATAAACTCTCAAAGAAAAGTACAAATGGTTCTGGGATTACTCCAGCCAATTTTCAGACTGTGATATAGTGAATTTCATCACACCCAGCCAACTTGAAAACATCTGTCTTACCTACTCCTTAATAAATCTGTTTTGATGGTAAGAAAAATCTTAGTCTGTATTGTAATATATTGTTCTAAGTGTCTGATAACAGTGAACCTAGAAGCTGAAATGGCTTCAATCAGTTCTGTCTCCTTGGGATGAGGAACTTGCATCACCAAGTAGGAGATGAAGACTTCTGTCTTCTCTTTATAAGCTTTCTCTTATTCATTATGTAGTTACAGACAATGGTTTTAATAGCACCTGAATTATTGTATTCATAGATACTTAAAGCATAAATATTTATCTATCTAATATCTATCTAATATTTAACCTATCTACAGAATTCAGTCACCTGGACTCCATCTGTAGCTAGAAGGATAATTATCTCTTCATAAGAAAGGTGAGTAGAGTTGTTTTCTGGAGGTATTCTTCCTTGGCCATTGTCTTCTAACTCTGATTAGACTTGCTCATCTCTGACAGCTCAATTTAGGTAAGATGTATCCCAAACAGAATGTTTCATATTTCTTTCCCCTTGTATAATTCTTTGTTTTTCGAGTGTACTGATTTTTGTTCCTATAGGCTTGTGCTAATATTCTGCATCATAAAGTATTCTAATTTTGTGTGTGTGTTTTGTTTTTGAGGGAATCATAATTAAGATTACATAATTTCTTATAATGATTTATCATATTACGACCTTATCATGATGATGTTTTCTTATCTGCCTTGCTTTTTTTCCTCCTTTTTGCATTGAAAATATCTACACTTCTGCCATTACAATTCTCTGAACTCGATTTTTGTAGTCTGCTTACCAATTCTCTGAGCTCATGCACACCTTTTTTAAAATGTTTCCATCCCAGTCCCTGGAAATGTTCAAGACCAGGTTGGATGGGGCTCTGAGCAACCTAATCTAGTGGGAGGTGTCCCTGACCATGCAGAGGGGTTAGAACTGGATGATCTTTAAGGTCCTTTCCAACTCAAACCACTCTATGATTCTATGTTTCTATGATTTCTCTCCTCCCTCCCTTCCTCATTCTCTCTCTTTCTCCCTCCCTCCTTTTCCTTTCTTCTGTTCCTTTCTTATCTTCTTGCTTCCTTACTTCCTTTTTCCCTCTCTCCCTCCTGCCCTTCCCTCCATAATTCTTCACTTTCTTCCTGTCTTCCTGATATTTTTTCAAGGTTTTCTTTCATAGTCAGACTGTCTCAAGTTCCTTTCCATCATCATATTCCCAAATATTTTCCGGCTGCTGGTAATTGAAACTTGAAGTATGTCCCCCATCTAATTGCTTTTGTACTAACTCTTCCCAGAACACTCCTAAGATGCATTCACAATTTATTTATTTTTTCCTGCAAAAAATTTCTTCTCCCTTAGTTGACAGGGGATGACAGCTGTGCTGTGTTTAGTAATCCACAAGTGATCAGAGTTGCTCCAAGTCAAGTTACTATGACTCCAGAACCTTCCCAAGAAGTTGAAGACTTTATTTCTGTGGGTTTGATTTTCACTTAAAGACAATCAGCCACTGAACTAAATGTTTTTTTTTCTTGTTGTTATGACATCCCAAGTGCAAAGAAAAAACCCCAAAACAATAAACTATACCAAACCAAATATATTCTTATAGAATGATTTATCACAGAGCAGGAGCTGTGGAAGCTCTTAAAGAATTTGAATAATATAAGGCTAGTCAAACAGTAATTAGCTATAATTGGTTCACACATATTTTGTGACATCGTTGACTAGAGCGAAGTATGTGTTTTCCCACTCCTGCAATCTTTCAAAACAGAATCAAAGAGATTGATTCTAAACTAATATATATAAAATAAAATTACACCAAGGACAACACCATGAACATATTGAACAAGGAGAAAATGTTTTCCTGCTGGTTTAATAGGAATCTTGGAGCAGGACTTGTCTATACTTAATTCAATTGTAGTTATGAATGTACATCACAGAATCTTGTAAGCCCCCAGCAATGACTCTGTAAGACAATGAGCTCCCTCCCATTAACTGCAGAGTTCTTCATGAAGAGTTAATGGCTGTGACAAGAAGCAGTCTTCAAAAGCCATTAGAGGAATCATCTCCATGCTCTTTTCTCAGCCTTTCATGAGCCTCTAAAATGTCTTAAAAACATACTTGGAAACTAGATTACTGAATACAGCTTATTTATTGTATAAAGAGATGCACCACAAATTGCAGTTTTATTTAAAAACAAACAAACAAACAAAAAACAAACAAAAAACCAAACCTGTTTCTACAGGTAATTTCTACAATGTTATTAATTGAATAGATGATGAATAAATTAATAAATAAGGTTATGATATTAAAGAAAAACTTTTTTATTTAAGAATTCCAGTTTGACTCAGACCAAAAATATGCTTTTATTCCTTTCCAAAACACTGAGTGAATCTAAAGCTTGAAGACAAAAGTAAAAAATATGCTAAAATGTCAAGCAAAATGTTATGATTTTTGCCATCTGTAGAATACAGTTGAAAAAAAATGTCTAAGATAAATATTTAGTAAGTGAAATAATAATTAAAACCCCCAAACTTCTCAAATATTTTTCCTTCTTTATCAAGTATTTTTTTAGTTTTTTCTCTCTTGAAATGGTGTAAGATGTCAAAATTAATACACATTTCTGCAGATTTTTTTGATAGTTATGTGCATTTCTCACCAAACCAAACTTCATGACAATACTTTGGGCTACATGAAATTCTCACCAAGTCTCATATGAACAGCTCTTGTCCCCTGCTTGTCCTCCTTGCAGTGCTTGGTCAAATAGGTAAATTTTTTTAAACCCAAGCACCAGATAAAACACAAATAGTCCAGAACAGTGATTTATGCCTCACTCTGGGGTATCAAACTGGCATCTTTAGATCCAGTTTCTTCTTTGATTCAGATCAAAGAGTTAATTAGTGCTGGTTTAGCAGAGCACCTTAACCTCTTGGATGTCAGGCATCCCAAGACACAGCATGCTCAGTCATGGCTGGTGAAATTTCTTGTTTGTACCCATTAACAGATTGATATGGCATTGCTGTGATTGTGTACTTAACTGTGGTGTAAAAGATCTCCTAGTCTGGGTTTGATAGAAGATTCATATACCTGTACTATAGTGTTGGATAAAGGGAAAGTAAATGGTGGGTTTTGTTTGGATGTTTGGTTGTTTTGTTGGTTTTCTTTTCCCACTTTCTTTTCTTTCATGAAAAAAGGTGACTTGACTGACATATTGTTTGGTCCATGACTGGCTTTCTGTCTGTGATGCCTGGGTAGTGATACGTATTTTACTTGATCTCCAAGTGCCTGAAGACCAGGAGACAGGGAGATTTCATTTAAGGTGTGCCTTTGAAAAAGCAATTTTTTGTTCAGTGAGATCAAAACTTCTGTCAATCCTGTTCAGATGGGTTACTGCTCCCTGTAACACTGGGTAGGGGGTGAAAAGGAAATGCAGGGATGGTAAATTTCAGCCATGCCAAGATGTAAAAAACCTAGTTACTACAGTGTTAATTCCTTCCTTGGCCACTCGGTTCAGCTTCAAGAATTTATATATTTACAGAATTAAACCTGTATGTGTATTTATGTGTATATGTTTTCTCAAGCAAACTGTTCAGCAACATTTTCAGTGGGTTTTTTTGGTGTCTTTGATATTTTGTTTTTTCCAACATCAATACAGTAAGCAATTTAAAAATAGTTGTTTTTTTACATTTATATTACCAATAGCCAACAAAAACCTACAGATAGGCAAAGTTCTCCTAGGCCAAAAAGGGCTTAATAGATAATTGTCAAATAATCAGATACCCTGCAGGCAGTAGTGAGAAAAATCAGTTTTTTTGGACTTCACATGCATGCAAAAATGTGCAGTGCCAAACTCACAGACAGGGAAAGGCCTTCCTAAGTGTTCTTTACCTTTATTACAACAGCAGTTTCCATCTTTTGTTTCAAGATGTTTTTTTGAACGTAATCTTTTAGGATGGTTTAAAAAAATTTCTTGCCCCTTAGCTGTATGTCTCTGAACCATGAAGAAAGTTTTCAATGAAAAATGTTGTCATAATTGGAAAGTATGATTGTACTGGAGGTATGAAGTGAAAAGAGAAAGTATGAGATCAAAAGGATTTTAGGTACTGAACATTATTGCTCAACACCCCGTAGTCAAATACAGCTATTTTGGATTAATGATGTTCTTAAAACTTCCTGTGCAACATCATCAGTGTCTGTTTAACATTTCTGACCTGTAAAACAGCTATTTCACAAAATCCATTTGCTTCTTACAACTTCATTCCTCTCTGTCCTGTTTTTTTTTTTCCTTTTTAGAATTGAAAAGAGAAGGAATAGATTATGGGAGGGAAAATATGAGAATAGGAGAGGGAAAAGGCAGAAATAAAAGAATGGAGATATAATGAGGAGGGAAGCAGATGGAAGAGGAAAATTGCTACTTTTTTACAAGTCATTGCATGCAGTCATTATATGCTTCTTTGAGTAAACAATGTAAGAGCAATGGGATATAGAAAGATGTTTTCTTGAGCAACTTTTAATGATGAGAATGATGTTTTTGGAATGTTTTTTAAAGTTTAATTACATACCCTTTCAGTAAGTGATCATGGTCGACATTAATACTATTTAGCAAACTAGTATGAAAAGGCTGCTTCTACTTAAAACCAACCATAAGAAAAAGGGAAGGATAGCAGGCAAACATAGCAGTCAACAATGCAAACACAAGCGGACAAGCTCTACAATTTTTAAGGACAAATTTTATGTGAATTGTAACCCTGCTTCTAGGTTTTTCCAGATAAAATTTCAAACTTTATGGTTTATTGATAAATAATTGGTTCCTCATTAAGGCAGCAAAAGCGAAGAAGACAACATATAGAGGCTGATGACTGATTCAAATTTAAAAATAAAAAAAATATTTGTTCTTCAGTCATCTTGTTTGTGTTGACTAGAGGTCCTTTTGTATGGTGGTCATAGAGTAGATATAGAAAAAATAATAGACTACACTGGCATTGATGGTGCACTGATGATTGGCTCACAAACAGGGAAATATGTTGGATACACAGAAAAGAAAATGTTTTAAGCATTGCTTATCCAAAAATTCATTAAACAGTAGTCTGGAGATAAACATGGAAGATACAAATGTGGTATGTAAATACACAGTTTACAATAGAACAAAGGAGAGTATGTACCGCTTGAGGTCTCATTTTCACTGTGTTGGTCCTTCAGATACTGAATATTTTTAACCTTTCCCACACAGTATTTTTTCTTTAATTACTGCTTACCATATATGATATGTTTTGAAAGAAGTCAGACACCTGTTTTTATAGTCCTTGACTGTGTCTTCCAGTACCACAAGGTGATGTAACCATATGGAAATACTGCCAGAATAGATACAGCTGGTACACAGAATTTATTTCTTTTCAAAAATCATAGAATCATAGAATCATAGAATGGTTAAGGTTGGAAGAGACCTTAAAGATCATTGGATTCCAACCTCCCTGATATAAGCAGGGACACCTCACACTAGACCAGGCTGCACAAAGCCTCATCCAACCTGCCCTTAAACACCTCTAGCGAGCGAGCCATCAACAACTCCCCTGGGCAACCCATTCCAGTACCTTACTACCCTCATGGTGAAGAATTTCTTCCTAATAACTAATCTATTGGGTGGATGTCAAGAATGGGCCAGTCCCTTTTTGGTGGTGCTCTGTGATAGGACAAGGGGAAACAGCACCAAGTTACAACACAGGAAGTTCCACCTCAACATAAGGAAAAACTTATTTACTTTGAGGGTGGCAGAGCACTGGAACAGGCTGTCCAGAGATTTTGTGGAGTCTCCTTCTGTGGAGACTTTCAAGACCCATCTGGATGTGTTTCTGTGTGATCTGTCCTAGGTGTTCCTGCTGCAGCATGGGGGTTGGACTCGATGATCTTCATAGGTCCTTTCCAACTCCTATGATTCCATGATTCTATGATTCTATGATTCTAAATTTACCCTCTTTCAGTTTAAACCATTACCCCTTGTCCTATCACCGCCTTCTCTGGTGAAAAGCCCCTCCCCAACTTTCCTGTAGGCTCCCTTCAGGTGCTGGAAGGCTGCTAAAAGGTCTCCCTGGAGCTTTCTCCAGGCTGAATAGCCTCAACTCTCTCAACCTGTCTTCATAGTAGAGGTGCTTCAGCCCTTTGATCATCTTCATGGCGCTTCTCTGGACCCTCTCCAAACAGCTCCATGTCTTTCCTGTGCTGAGGGCTCCAGAGCTGTATGCAGTACTCCAGGTGCAGTCTCACCAGAGCAGAGTACAGGGACAGGATCACCTCTCTTGATCTGCTGGTTATGCCTGTTTTGATGCAGCCCAGGATGTGGTTGGCCTTCTGGGCTTTGAGTGCACACTGGCTGCTCACGTCAAGCTTCTCATCTACTACTACCCCCAAGTCCTTTTCCTCAAGACTGCTCTCTATCCATTCTCCCCCCAGCCTGTAGTTGTGCCTGAGGTTGCACTGACCCAGGTGCAGGACCTTGCACTTGGCCTTGTTGAACTTCGTGAGGTTGGCATTGGCCCACCTCTCCAGCCTGTCAGGGTCCTTCTGGATGGCATCTCTTCCCTCTAGGGTGTCAACTACTCCACACAGCTTGGTATTGTCAGCAAACTTTCTGAGGATACACCCAATCCCACTGTACATGTCTCCAATGAAGATGTTAAACAGCACTGCTCCCAATACTGATCCCTGGGGAACACCACTTCTCACTTGCCTCCACTTGGACAATGAACCACTGACAACAACTCTCTGGGGGCAGCCGTCCAGCCAATTTCTTATCCACCAAGTGGTCTACCTGTCAAATCCATGTCTTGTCAGTTTGGAGACCAGGATGTCATGTGAGAAATTATTTTAGTAACACCTCTAATGATGACACTGACTTCCTTCAGTGGAAAGGATTTTCAATCAAAATGGAATACAATTTTTAGGAAATGGGGTGTCAAGCTGTGCTTTAAAAAACATAAGCCAAATTTACTTCTGTGTCATATATGAGTTTTACATATGGTGAAGGAATATGGGGCTTAAATTGAAGTTAGTGACAAAAAAAAAAAAAAGCCAACCTAAAAAAAAAACAAGAAATAAACCAACAAAATAACACAAAGAAAGAAAGTTATGAAACCAGGTCCTTGACTTCAACTCCTGCTGGCAATTCGACTATAACTGGTTTTTTTTTACTCCTAATATCTGAGTTTATGATGTAAGAAGGGGTTCAGATTACAACAATTGTTCCCTCCCCAGTCAGAAATTATCTTTTATATTCATATTTTCTGTATGCTAAATACCACCTACAAAGTTGAAACCGAGATGTCTCGCTGCTAGTAACTCAGTATATTCTCTTTCATTCATGTTTACGTCTCACTGCTCTTACTTCCCACATTTTCTTTGCTTGTGTAGGTGTTGGGCAAGAAGAAAACAATCTGTTTACTTTATTAAAGTAAAGCCAGAAAGAGGGGCTAGAACATCCATTCTGTTTCCAAGCTATCAAAAAATACAGTTACTAGCTCCAATCCCTTTTTACTCCTTTCATCTATAACCTTGCAATATTCAAGCAACCTAATGTCTGTGGCAAAGAAGCAAAAGATGAACACAACTCTCTGGTGTGAAGCTTTGTGTTGGATAGTGATGGAAAACCAAGTGAAGATCATGAAGCACAGATACTCCCTTTTAAAAACAAGCCAGGACAAGTGAATCAAGAGCTCTCTAGAATTCAATTCTCTCACCTGAGTGAACAGACAGCTGCTGTCACACCATGCAAGCACTTTCTTAATTACGCAGCCCTTCCAGAAGGCAACACTTCAGTGGTGATGAAGAGGCGCAATTTTGAGAGCTCCAGTGGGAATTTTCAGCTCCTCAGAAGATTTATAGGAAGCGTTCTATTAACATTAGAATATATATAAGAAGCCTTTTCCTTTCAGAATGCACGTTGAACCATTAAAAAGTTAACTTTCCGACTTTCATCTTACTGTTGTTACAAGTATCTCCCCTCAGAAATGTATGTAGTACATGGAATAACGTGTATTGTTAGTCCTTTTGCAGATTTCTGTATGACAGACTTTAATCCTGCAAAGAGTAGGTTGATTTTTCTTAACTACCTTGCATAGATGACTGAAAGCTTGAAGCTTCTTGAAGGCCACAGAGTGGAGGAAAAAATTTCCACTGCTTAAAGAAGCCATACAAAAGGATGGTTTTATGTAGATTTGGACAGGGTTTTTTTATGTGTATAAATAAGTCATTCTTTGATACAATTAAGCAAATGTCTTAATGTAGACCTTTAAGTGGAAGTGTGAGAAGACATCACCTCTTTCCCTTACGCTCAGCAGGTATCCACAGTAAAATCTCAAAGTCTGGGAATTTGCTTAAAATATTTCCAATGCTTAGCTCCTCAATATTTAGGTATCATCATTTACAAAGGCTTTTTTCATCTGATGACTGTGATGCTTTTTATGAACACTAGCAACCCCAACACTTCAAGAGTAAGGTGAGCAACCTTTTTTGTTCATTTTTTTTTATTGTTGTGAAGGACCAATTACTGGAATAACTATCTATCCTAAATATTAAAGGCATATATTTCTTATCCACAATACTATGCCTTTATATGTGCCAATTTGCTGAGCCCACTGTTACTTTTCTCTCTCTGAGTCATTGAAAAAAAAGTATCTTCCTTTGTAGTAACAGACACCTTTAAATTATTCTTCTGTGAAAAATTTTCTAAAACAATTGTGAAAACATCTACATTTCCTAAAAATCAGTGAACATCATTTTTTAATTATTTTTTTCTTTTTAGGGAGAAGCACGCTCTAGTCAACATGGAAGGTAATTTCCACAATAGATACCTTTTTATTTTGCTTATTTTAAGAATTAATTTATATTAATCACTTAGGTAAGAGAAATATTACAGTCTATCAAGTAATTTTTTTCTAAAGAATCCAGCAACAATATTCATTATTTTGTTTTCTTCAGTATTATCCTCTCAATAATAGAAAATCTTACTTTTCAATTGACCTAGTAACTAGATGTCATGAACAGCTAGTTATTTCTGATGACATTTTTAACATTAGAAAAGGAAGCCACTGTCCAAGGGCTTCTGTGAGCTGTGTATTAATTATCCATATGAAAAATTTGCTATAACATGTATAATTTAGTGTTGGCTCTATAGTACGAGAAATGCAGGAATACCAACTCATTCCTCAACTTGGGAGACAAAGCAAACCATGCAGAAACTGAATTACATAAATTGAATTTTGCTGCCTCTCTTTACTGATGAGAAACTGACTGCTAAGAATGAGTGAAACATTTTGGTGTGTATTATATCACTCTGGATTAGGATTTAACTATTGTTGAAATAAATAGCCTCATCATTTTTGAATACTGGGGATAAAGTTGGTTATGAACAGAAAACAAAAATGTAGCTGAGTCTGCAGAAGAAAGAATTAAAATACTTTACCAGTATCTATACAATATTTCATTATTGAACCAAGAAAAAAACCCTAAACTGATCGTTAGCCTAATACATTCTACATACCTTTTATTTTTTAGGATCAATAGTGTTCATGTTCCACAGTTTTTCTTAACTTTGTTCTTTCAGTTGTGTGGATACTGCTTAGTAGATACAAATGTGTTTACAGTGAAATCATACCTATCCCCATGTTCCCTTCTATTATATGGAGAGATTGCTCTAATCTTTTCATGCTCTGCCTACACTACGTATCCTACTCATATGCTCAAAAAATTAATCTCACTCAACATCTTAATTTATTTTCAATGCTTTCCTTTACTGATCCTGTCTCTGGTCCTGATTCATGTTACGTTACATTTTTATGTCACAGCAACACCAGTAAATCAATAGTTCCTTTCTCTTCCGAAGATTGCCTCTTTTCCATCACAAGAAAGATAAGCTGCTGTAACTGCTTGTCACCTAAATATCTTAGCATAACATCAGTTTCTAAGAAATGAACAAAGTATGCTACTACGTTGTTTTTCCTTTAATGTACTGTTTAAATTTGGTGGGCCAATTAGTGTAGTACATATTAAAATACACTACAGTAAATCACTGCTGTTTTTTTTTTCTGTTGTCTTGTTTTGGTTTTATATAGGTAAGAATATATTTGTACCATCTTCAGCCAAATTTAGATTGGAAAAGGCAGCGCATGAGTAATAATATTGTACTCATTTGTCATCAAACCCACTAATTAGTTCTCATTATTCTTCTGTACATATAAGGAGTGCACATACCTCTCCTGATGAATTTCTAGTATTAGGAAGCATAAAGCAATTGATTACAAAATCAAACAGTTACGATTAAGTGAGTTGTAAATACCAGAGATTTTCTAGAAAAACAAAAAACAAAAAAAAACCCAACCAAAACCCCCACAAGAAACCCAAAACAAACCAAAGCAAAAAAAAACCAACTGAACAACATCTTTAAATGATTCAAATAAAAATTGCTAATGCTTTTATGGTGTGGAGAAATTTTAATAGAAGCAGTATTTTGTAATATTTATTCTATTGTCTTTGCTGACAAAAAATTCCTAAGTTGAGTATGGGGTGAAATGTAAATGCATCTGGTTTATTATTTATAGTATATAAGAAATGGTTAAGATTTTCAGTTACCTTGCTTGCACAAGAACATGTTTATACCTATTACACCATCTTTTTAGTCTGGGCTCTTCAAATTCATCTTACATTCTCCTGCGAAAAGGTTCCTGGATCTCAAAAAAACCCCAACAAACAAAAAAACCCAGAACTTAATGCACTTAGAAAAGTGAACTCATTAAGATAAATAAATTTTCTATTGTCATTAGAGGCTTAGATGTTGAAGCTATAGATTTCAGAGACAATAGGGACCAAACCCAAGGATACACTGGAATTGAGTTTGATACAGCAGAAGTCACATTTGCACCTGACACATCTACACATGACTTGGGTAAACACGGTCGAGCTGTGGTTCTGAGCTGATGTAACATGTCAGCATGACACTGAGCCTGATAATCTATTAGCAAGGCTCTACAGTTAAATACAGCTGTCTAATGTTTTACAGTGCAGGCAAAAGGGCACAGAAGAACCTGCACTAAGCTGTAAAGACGTGGCCTAAATCTACAGTCCCCAATGAACAGATTGTGAGTAACTTACTGAGTTGGAAAAAATCAAATTTGGAATATCTAAATGTTTGGGAAAATAGATACTTGATAGCTCGGTTGACAACTCATTGTCCACCTCTATCAAAACTTAATGACTATGGTGACAGGAACAAGATGTAGGCTTCAATAAATGTAACGTGGGCTGAAACCTAACTATTGCCACAGTGTAGAGGTACTTTCTGTTTAAACGAGCTTATAAGAGGTTTGTTGAGATTGAAGAAAATCTACAAAATCACCTACCCTTGAAGTCTTGTGTGGGTGCAGAGTATTCCAGTAGAAAAATTTAAATTTCTTCAATGCTATCTGTGGTGAAATAAACAGATGAAGCACTGTCAAAATGAAAAGTTCGATGCATTGAGTGATTGCTTGTTATCTAACACATAAAATGAACTAATTCAAAGTAGTTAATGACTTAGGCTGTTTCTTAGACTGTTTTAAGTGAGGCACAAAGACTGTATATTGTCTTTTCTGTGGATGCAGCAACTAAAATTGCCAAAGAATCAAAATTACATTATGAAATCTTTTTCAGTCAACTTCAAGTTCAAGAAGAGAAAACCAGGTGGGGAGAACTTACAATGAGGCTTTTTAATACAATGAAAAACCCTCATAATGTCCTTCATTGGTTACTCAAGGACAACTGATGGATGAAGGGAAACAGGTGTATCAAACAAAAAATGTAGGACTATGATTGTCACACTAAAAAAGAAAATAATGCAAACTTCTGACATAGTTTGCAGAAAAAGCCTAGAGCAAATGAATAGGATTATAAAAATATCTCAATTTTTATGTAATGTTGAAGATTAATTTATTATCTGAATTTTTTTTTCAGATACCAAAGTGACTTAAAGAAATTTAATACAGAGCCTTTTGCTTTTAGTAATTAAATATCAATATTATCTCTTTAATTAAAAAGTTAAAACTGCAGAAAAGCTCAGTGAAGTACTGATTTTCCAAGGCTTATTATCACAAACACAATATGTAAAGCAAAGACAGAACCAAAAAACTGCTGTGTATCACAGGGGATTCACAATTCTTAATAACCTGGTATTGCTACTGGAGCTATATCTCTTGCCTAAAATGTAGGAAATATATGCTTAATTAACACCTTTCCACAAGTTTAAGCTACGTCTGGCCTTAGCCTACTGTAGGCAGCTTGCTATTTGTTCAAAGGCATTATACAGGCAACAAAGTGAATTCCTAACGCACACTTTCAACTGAATAACGTAGTCATGAGAGCTGGCAAAAAAGCAAGCCATGAGAACATCCCAAATGTCCTTTGTACAGTACTTGCAAATTTCCAGTAGAGCACTTGCTTAGAACAAAAAGGAAATATTAGCCTTTTTTTTTTTGTGGTTTGTGTGTATGTTCATTAGGAGAAAAGGATGGTTAACTTACCTGTTTGCTTTCTGTGATGAAATAAGACCTGTGGATGAGGGGAGGCCAGTGGGTGTTTCCTGTCTTTACTTAAAAAGCTTTTGACATAGTCTCCTACAGCATCCTTCTTGTATGCAGACTGGCCTATTATGGTCTAGACAGGTGATCTACTAGATGAATGAGAAACAAGTTGGATGGTCAGTCTCAAAGGGTAATGTTTCGTGATTCCTTCTGTGGCTCAAGGTCAGTTACAGGTGGAGTTTCTTCAGGATGTGCACTGAGACCTATCCTATTTAACATCTTAATCAAAAACTCAGAGGAGATGGAGTACATTCCCATCCAGTTTATGGATGACACCAAACTGGGGACAACCCAGGGCACAACTGCCTTTGAGGGGGATCTTGGTAGGGATTAACTAACCCCTGCAACAATACGGGCTGGAGTCTGAATGGGTAGGGAGCAGCTGTGCTGAAGACTGGTTGTGGGTATTTGGGCCAACAGAAAGCTGTGTGAGCTTGCTGTGGGTCCTGGCAGCAAAAGATGGTCAACAATGTCCTGGACTATATGAACAGGGGCACAGCTGGTAGATCAAAGGAAGTGATTTTTTGTCTTTATACAGCACTTATCAGACCATGTATGAATTACTTCATCTAGTTTAAGCCTCCCCAGTACAACAGAGACACTGACAACTGAGTGAGTTCAGTGGATGGCTACCAAGCTGGTCAGGGACTGAAGAACATGTCCTACAAGAAGAGGCTGGTGGAGATCCAGGCTTATTCAGCCTGGATGAGAGACAGCTTCCAGGGCATCTAACAGCTAACTGTGGGGACGTCATCAAGAATACAGAGCCAGGCTCTTCACTGAGGAATATGTTACATGGATCAGACACAGTGAGCATATAACAAAAATCTTTTTCCCTTTGAACTAAGTCAAGCAGAGGAGAAGGTTGACAGAGAAGTTGTACATTCTCCATCTGCAGAAGCTTTCAAGACTCATGTGGGCAATGCCCTAAATTATTTGCTCTGATCCCAGACCTGGCCCGTCTTTGAGCAAGAGGTTGGGCAAGATTACCTCTTGAGATTCCTTCCAAAACGAATTATTCAATGATTCTATATTAACAAAGACTATTATGTCTGATTGACCTTGGCCAGCAGTTAAACACCTGCACATCCAGTAGCTCGCTGTCCCCCCCACAACAAGATGGAGGGAGAGAATAGAAAGAGTGAGAAAATAAAGGCAGGAAAACTCATGGACTGAGATAAAGACAGATTGATAATGAACTAAAACAGTGCATGCAGGCAAAGGAAAGAAGGAATTAATTAATTGCTTCCCATTGGCAGGCAGATGTTTAACCACTTCCAGGAAAGCAGGACCTCAGTACACCTAATGGTTACTTGTGAAAACAACTGTCATCACTCACAAACACAACATCATCTTGGTGAGTTTGGGAGAGCTGTGCTCGTTGTGTCTCTTCCCAACTTCTTACAAATCTCCAGTCTGCTTCTTGGGGGGCAGAGTGGAAAATACCAAAGGGCCTAGAGGCTGTGCAATGAATGCCCAGCAACAGTCAAAACATCAGTGTGTTACCACACTATTTTAGTCACAGGTTTGAAGCACAACACCATACAGACTGCTGTGAAGAAAATTGTCATTAACTAAGCCAGACCCAGTGCAAATATGTCCAAAAAATCACAACAAAATTTGGAGGCACCCCACAATATCTGTGTATATTATAATTATGAACATCCCTAGGACCTGTGAGTTATTCAGGTCTCATTCAACATATTGCTGTTACTTCCACTGAATAGTCTTAGGCAATATGTAGGTGTCCTGGGAGGTCACACAAAAACTTTTGTCACATAAGAGAATCTTCAAAGTGTGCAAGAAGGTATCTTCTGCCAATAAAGTAAGCTTATCAAGTTAATAAAATGGAGTAAGAGCAGTAATTTTACAGGCTAAGAACTACTGCCTTTGCTTTCTAGATTTCTTACTTCAGCAAAATGTCAGTGTGCCTTAGATTTCTATGTCAGTTCTACCTCAGAATAATTAATATCTGAATGGAAAGCAATTTACAGTGGTTGGCTTCAAGTATTACCCTAAAGAAAGATGTAGTTGTATTGACTGTCTGAGAATGGATTATTTCCTTATCTTCTTAACCATTATGCTGTCTGGTTAAAAAGAATAATCAAGCATGCAAATCAAGATTTCTCATGAAACCTGCCAATATAACCAACCAGTAAGTGTACTCAAATAGAACTAATAAAGCTGGAAAATTTTACACAGACCAAGTCGCTGTAGGCAAACGTAATAAAAAATATAAAATCTTGTAGTACTGAGTGAAATGTATGTTACTGCAATGGGGAACCAATTTCTTGCTCAAAAGCATTTCTGTTTTGCAAAGAAAACATAATAATAGATTAAGGATTTCTATTATAGAGGAGAATTCTTGTTGCTTTTTCTTATAAATGGGCAGTTCAATGATGACAGAATCACAGAATTTTAGAATGGTTTGGGTTGGAAGGGATCTGAAAGATCATCTAGTTCCAACACCTCTGCATAGGCAGGGACGCCTCCCACTAGGTCAGGTTGCTCAAGATAGAAGGCATCCACAACTTCCTGTTCCAGTGTCTTACTACCCTCACATTCAATAATTTCTTCCTAATGTCTTACCTAAATCTCCCCCATCCCAGATTAAAGCCATTACCCCTCATCCTATAACTACATGCCCTTGTAAAAGGTCTCTCCACAGCTTCCTTGTAGGCCCCTTTCTGGTACTGGAAGGCTACTATGAGGTCTCCCTGGAGCCTTCTCTTCTCCAGGCTGAACAACCCCAACTGTCTCCGCCTGTCTTCCCAGGAGAGGTGCTCCAGCCCTCTGATCATCTTCGTGGCCCTCCTCTGGACTGTCTCCAGGAGTTCCATGTCCTTCTTATTTTGGCAGCTCCAGAATTGGACACAGTACTCCAGGTGGGGTCTCACGAGAGCTGAGTAGAAGGGGAGAATCTCCTCCCTTGACCTTCTGGCCATACTTCTTTTGATGCAGCCCAGGATTCAGCTGGCTTTCTGAGCTGCAAGCACACATTGCCAGCTCATGTTGAACTTCTCATCAACCAGTTCCCATGAGTCCTTCTCCTCAAGGATGTTTTCAATGCATTCTCCACTCAACCTATATTTGCATTTGGGATTGTCTTTACCCATGTGCAGGACTTCTCATTTGGCCTTGTTAAACTTTATGAGACTGACATGGACCCACCTCTCAGATCTGTCTCAAATCAGCAGAGCTTTCAGAGGATCTGCTCCATGATCTTGCCAGGCACAGGGGTTAGACTGACTGGTGTGGAGTTTCCCAGGTCTTTATTTTTTCCCTTTTTTAAAATAAGGGTTATGTTTCCCCCTTTCCCATCAGTGGGAACTTTGCCAGATGGCCATGACTTTTCAAATATGGTGGAAAGAGGCTTTGCAACTTCATTTGCCAGTTCCCTCAGGACCCGTGGATGGATCTTTTCAGGTCCCATGGACATGTACACTTTCAGGTTCGTTAGATGGTCTCAGACCTGCTCTTCTCCTGCAGTGGGCAGATCTTCCTTCTCCCAGCCCCTGCCTTTGCCTTCTGCAGCTTGGGTGGTGTGGCCAGAGCCCTTGACAGTGAAGACTGAGGCAAAAAAGTCATTGAGTACTTCAACTTTCTCCATATCCCTAATGACCAGGTCTCCTGTTCCCTTCTGGAGAGGGCCCACATTTTCCCTACTCTTCTTTTTATCACTGATGTACCTGCAGAAACTTTTGATGTTACCCTTGATGGTCCTGGCCATATTTATGTCTATCTGGGCTTTAGCTTTCCTAGCCCAAGCCCTGGTTGCTCAGACAACTTCTTTATACTCCTCCCAAGCTACCTGTCCATACCTCCAGCCTCTGTAGACTTTCTTCTTACATGTAACTGTGTGGAGGAGCTCCTTGTTAATCCATGCAGGCCTCCTGGCATTCTTGTCTGCCATCATCTTTGTTGGAACACATTGTTTCTGGCTTTGCAGGAGGTAGTCCTTGAATATTGACCAGGTTTCTTGGGATCCTCTCCCCTCCAGGGCTTTATCCCATGGTACCCTACCAAGAAGATCCCTAAAGAGGTCAAAGTCTTCTCTCCTGAAGTCCAGGGCAGTGAGCTTGCTGCGCACCCTTCTTGTTACCCAAAGGATCCTGAATTCCACCATTCATAGTCACTACAGCCAAGGCTGTCTTCAAGCTTCACATTACCCAGCAGCCCCTCCTAGTTGGTGAGAACAAGGTAGCACCTTTTTTTGTTAGTTCCTACACCACTTGGAGAAGGAAATTTTCTTCAATACTTTTTAAAAAAACCCTGGATTGCTGGTACCTTGAGATATCATAGAATCACAGAATCATATCAGGGTGTTTGAAATTCCTCATGAGAACCAGGGCTTGTGAATGCAAAGTCACTCTTACCTGTCTTTAGAGGGCCTCATCCGCTCTGTCTTCCTGGTCAAGTGGCTTGTAGCAGACTCTCTCCCGAATGGGATGGGATGGCAGACTAGATGTATATGCATAGATCAAGATTTATAGCATATAACACTGGGGTCTTAACTCCTTAAAGTAGAAGGCACAGTCATACTGTAGGGAAATAGGGAGATTGTAACAGCAGTTGAAGTTTGAATGCAAAAGGTATCTTAACAATAAGATTTACTACTTGTAGTCAGATCAAGCAATAAAGGTTAGCCATTTAAATGTTAGCAACTTACTTATTATCAAGTTTTATACTAGGCCTAGAACATTTTAAAGGATTCTATAATCTTAAAACTTAATGATGAAAATTACTTAATATTAAGTTTGCTAATAAAGACAGTGAAAGAGTTAATATCTCTCACCCTTGCCCAGCCACAGCTGGGTGTTCCTGGGTGGATCGTAATCCTCAAGAATTAGTCTCTCTGGCAGGCATCCCTGCTGGAGGAGAGAAGGTCCAGCAACCTTCTGGGAAAGTGTACAGGAAGTCCCCCTGATCAAAGATGGGACCAGGCATTTATAGAAAAAAGTGGATTGACTGCTGTCATTTAACTATTTACCTCTAAGATTTCTCATTGAAGAATAAAAGGAAAACACTAGGGAAAACCATGAAGGCCCTGTTCCTACCAAGCAAACTCTTTTTTTTATCTGTTCTTTCTCACTTTATCTCCATTTCAGGCCTAGTTGTGTCTAGGCTGGGCTCCGTGTTCTTCAACACTGGAGAGCAGCTGGTGTTATGAACATCAGCTTGGCCTCTGTACCTTTCAAGGTTGTTACCAGCTCAGAGTTTGCTATGACTTTCCCTTTCTCAGGGGAACCTTCCCACTTCAGGCCTGGACCTGCCAAACTGAGAGACAAAAGCAGTTGAATAATAGAGTAAAACTGAGGCAGGCATATTGAGACATGGCGTGTCCTGCTACAGACTCCCACTGTGATATCACCTGCCCCTGTCTTCCCTTTAACCCTAACCCATAAGCTCTCAGTCAGTTCCTCATCCAACCCCAGGCAGAAGTCCATGGACTCCAGTAGGTCATTGGTGTACAGGGCCACACCCCCTCCTCTTCTCCCCTGCCTGTCCTTCCTAAAGAGCCTGTACCCATCCATTTCCATGCTCCAGTGGTAGGAGTCATCCCACCATGTCTCTCAGTGATTCTGATAACATCATGACCCTGCACACATGCACACATCTGTAACTCCTGTTGTTTGTTCCTCATGTTACATGCATTTGCATAGAGGCATTTAAGGTGGGCCTCCACTGAAGCTGTTTTACTGGCTGGGATTACAGTCTCCCTAGTTTCAGATGTTCTCCAGCTGACTTGTGATCCATCTCCAGGCCCAGGGCATCTGTTACTGGCACTGGCCTCAAAGTGGTGACGGTGGTATGGATTGAGTATCCTCTCCCCCAGCTCTTGTTTAAAGCTCTCTACTGAACTGGCAAGCCTACAGCCAAAGATGCTCTTCCCCGTCAATGAGAGATGGACCCCATCAGCCCCCAGATCAGTGTTATCAAGAGCTCCAGAAGTAGGTGAAGATCATTTAAGTTTTGACTGAAATAGATCAATGGCCATTTAATGCCTGAAGAATTAATAGCCTGTACAGAACTAATATACTTCCTTTATAGTTAAATTATATTGTACTTGTAATTGTTTCATCTAATCTTTTTGAAATATATTTGAGATTTCTATTTTTTTTACCATTTTAGGTTCTACCTTAAATAATCAAAATGGTTGGTAATATGTATTCAAGACTAGTTCACATACAAATAGGATGATAACGGACTGTTTTTTTGTTTAGTTTGGGGTTTTTTTTAATCCATTCTGTACTAAAAAATCATGTTATATTACAGAATCAGCTGCAATGGACAGACAGCAAATACTTCACAACAAGCATAAAAATCTATGTATTATAATTTGTTGAAGTAGCAAAGTTTACATTTACAAAGATATTTGAAACACTGTTCTGTATGATTGTTTTAATGGTCACTTAGGCATGACACAACAGTTTCCTGTTCTTTGTGAAATTAAATGAAAAAAATTAGATGTTAAAGTTTTCATCTGAGCATTTTTTAACATAGAGGAAAACAAGTTAACTTTAAGGTAGGGACAGAACTCAGGTACAGTCTATAAATACGAGATTCAACTGCAAGATGCTGGCTTTTGAAAAATCAAGTGTCTCAGATAGATATATCCTCTGAAGAAATGAGAAGGAAATAGTAAGATAATTGAGGGACCTAGAAGATAATTTTCTTTTACTAATGTTTTTTAAGAGTTTCTAGGGTTTGTTTTATTTTATTTTATTTTATTTTATTTTATTTTATTTTATTTTATTTTATTTTATTTTATTTTATTAAGTTTATTTTAAGTAATATTTTTAAGGAAACCTACCTGTTTTAAGAAAGCTGATTTTTCTGGTTTCTGTTTCTTGTATACTTCAGCAATAAAACTGCCAATCTGCACAGCATGGTTTGCATGTTGTCAGATTCTTGCAAATGGATTACTGAAATATGGACATGAACATATAGATGTAATATTGTGCCATTCTCTCATTTGGAACTCAAACCTAAAACTTCTTCACATACTTCACATTCTTCCCTTATATTGAGTTCAGCAGATTTTACCATACAGAGTGCTAGCTTGACCTTCCACACTAACTACAGGTTCTTGACTCTGCAATGAGTATTTCTGACAGTTCAGATATTTTCAGATTGTCTGCTCTGCCTTTCTTCATAGTTTATATAAGTAATCTGCTTTTAGAGAAAAAACCCTAGCAGATGCTAAGTTGACCATCTAACAGCTATGCCGCTGTTTCTAACAGCATAAAAGAGGTACAGGTTGGAATCCCCAATTCTGTCTCAGAGTGGGAATTTGGAAGTTAGTTATGTTTCATTTCACCTTATGGGAACAATTACTATTTGATAATTTGGCTCTTAACTTCCTGAATAAGATTCCATCAAATTATGGACACATCCAGCAGTTTGTACATTAAAACAATACAAAATAAGTAGTGAAAAAGTGAGGTAATATGATAGTTACATTGAAGGGTGGAAGCCTGATGTAGCTGTTTGTGTCACTTTTAATTTAACTCAAATGGTACAGTTAATCTCTGACCCTGCAAAGTGGTCCATCTGGCTCTAAGGTAGTGTGCCCTTGCAGAGCCCTGCTGAGGTCAGTGGGGTTCACATGCTGGCAGCAGCTTGCAGGGCAGGTATAATTCTATAAATTAATAACTGGGTTCCATTACACAAGCATCTGTGTCAGTTTTCCCTTAAGTAGTCCAATCCAGCTTCATTATTTTCCTGTAATTAAATGACCTTTTTCCAGCTGTAACAATTTGCACAAATCTCAAAGTAGCACTTTCTGCAGAGATCTACAGAACACAACACTCTGAGCTTCTGCAAAATTCTTGCCATATGCATAAAGCATATGGTACAGTTCTATAATTGTCTTGTGTAGCAGAAACCTCATCAATTTTCAAATATCAAGATCTGGGGGAGGCAATAACTTAAACATTGCAAATCCTTTGATATGTAAGTGCTGTAACAAACAGTTACATTAGTGGAAATGAATGTCAATGTAATGTAACAAGGAAGATGAGGTAATCTTGGACAATTAATTTTGAGATTACAATTTTTGCTGAAATGCAATCTCTAAGATTTTATTTGAATCTCCATTTCCCAACATAGTGCTTTTATATTATGTTCTCCAGCTGAATAAAATTGCAATCTATAGAAAATTCCTATATTTACATGTGCTATTAAGAATGAACATTATTTGTGTTATTGAAAATGCTTAACAGACAGGAGAGAATTCGGAATCACATTATTTGTTCATATTTAGAAAGAATACATGGGCTGGGGTTCAAGTGCACTAATGCTAATAGATGCTTCTGACTTGTGATTCTAACTGCGTTGCCATCTAACAGCCTCAGAGTGGATCAATGTAGAGCCTAGATCTGTGGGCCTTCACCTCAAGTCACTTTTCCTTTATATTCACCTGTATGTTCATGAGATATAAACAATCCAGTCTCTTCCATATTTTTTTTTCTTTGTCTTTTTTTTTCTCCTCTCTTTGGAGGATAGTGACTCCATCAGTATAATGGAAACTGTTTGGTTTTTGCATTAAGAAAAAAAAATAGACACATACCTTTTCATTGGAAGGAACCTCTGGGGCTGGTATCAGAGGAAAGGAACAGCTTCACCAACAAGTGCTGACAGGAGAGGCACAGCTTTACATTCCGTGAGAGTAAAGCTGTGGTGCTCAGAAAACCAATTAACCTGCATCTCTGTCCCATGCTAAATACTGGAAGAATCATACAAAATTTCTCTGCATGCTCCTTATGTGACATAGAGTTCCAAGTAGTTCGCTATCACTGACAATAAGTAGGTGAAGAAAGGAGAAAAAACAATCAATGACTAGAGCTTTAGTTGTCACCTTGATAATAGACACAAAGCTTGTTTTTACACTCCAGTATCAACTCTTGCTAAAAGTACAGTATTTTCCAAAATTACTATGATATCAAGTTGATAAAATGAAGATCATGTGTGAAAATGGAACTTAAAATAAATACATACTGATTAGTTGATAAAATGATTGCTAATACTTAATACAGAGCAATGTAGTGCTACATACAGGTTCAGGGAAAAAAAGTCCTGATTTTAAATACATGTGCTATGATGGTTACTACCATTCAAATAAAGATGCACTGCAATCATACTAGATAATTATATGAAAATGTTGTCTTTGCAGAAATTTGGAAAATAAATCAAATGATAAAGGTGTCACATTATGTCACTATGCCATTAAAGAGATTTAGGATGTACTTCGATCTTTAATCCTTGTGAATAGTTTTGCTCTTTGCATCTGGTGATACTCTGTATCAAACCATGTTACTGCTGGCCTAAAGCATCCTCCTTTGTAGCTGTAATTACCACTGCAGGTCCTGCCTAAAGAGGAATGGACATAGGAACATACAGTATAGCCATAATCTGCAGATCATCATGAGTAACAGAGTCCATGAATCACATCTGCTTTCAAATTCAGGAACGCAATCTTAAGAACATATTTTTTAACAACAGCAATTGTGATTTTTGTTTATTAACATGCAAGCAGCAGTCGCTGTTTGCATCTAGAAGGTATTTTTTAAGGTTAATGTTTTCTAGTACAAATTAAACTGACTCACCTCATAAAATTATTTTTTTAAGGTTCTTCTTCAGTATTATCATGACTGCTAGATATTTACTAAAAGCAGTTATTATGCTACTATTCAGGCATAAATTGGAAATTATAGTTGTTTGATCATTCAAGAAACTGCTTTCTTCAGTCACTAAAATCTTACCCATGAGATATATATATAAAAAATTTTAAAACCCCACCATCTCAAGTTCAGTTATAAATATTTTTTTCAGTATACTCTCTCATTTTCTTGACTGAAAAAAAGCAGCAACAAAAAACTATAGCTTCTCAGTGTAGTTACTATCACAGAAGTTTTTTCACATGTAGGAGTCGAGGGCTGACTTTGGGCTATTCAAGATGCTGGTTCAGAGAGTCCCTTGGGAAGCAGCCCTCAAAAACAAAGGAGCCCAGGAAGGCTGGGCTTACTTGAAGAATGAAATTATGAAGGCATAGGGGCAGGCTGTCCCTATGTGCTGAAAAAGGAGCTGGTGGGGAAGAAGACCAGCGTGGTTGAGCAGGGAACTATTACAAGAACTCAGAAATAAAAAAAGAGTGTATCAACTTTGGAAAAAGGGGCAGGTGAATAAGGAAGTGTTTATGGATATTGTAAGGTCATGTAGAAAGAGAATTAGAGATGCAAAAGCTCAACTAGAACTTAACCTGGCCATCTCGGTAAGAATAGTAAAAAATGCTTTTACAAATACATTAATAACAAAAAGAGGGTAGGGAAAATCTTCATTCCTTATTGGATGGGAGGGGGGAATTTAGTAATGGAGGACAAGGAAAAGGCTGAGGTACTTAACACTTTCTTTGCCTCAGTCTTTAACAAAAAGACTGGATACTCTCAGGGCAACGGGGCTCCTGAGCTAGTAGACAGGGATGGGGAGCAGAATCCCCCTCCTATAATCTGGGAGGAAGTAATTAGTGAACTGCTGTGCTGCTTAGATCCCAACGAGTCCATGGGTCCAGATGGGATTAATCCTTGGGTGCTGAGGGAGCTGGTGGAAGAACTGGCTAAACTGCTCTCAATCATTTATCACCAGTCCTGGCTCACTGGGAAGGTCCCAGATGACTGGAGATTGGCCAAAGTGACACCCATACACAAGAAGGGCTGGAAGGAGGATCCGGGGAACTATAGGCCTGTCAGCCTGACCTCGGTGCCTGGCAAGATTATGGAACAGATCACCCTGAGTGCCATCAAGTGGCATGTAGAAGACAACCAGGGGATCAGGCCCAGCCAACATGGATTTAGGAAAGGAAGGTCCTGCCTGACCAATCTCATCTTCTATGACTGGGTGACATGCCTAGTGGATGAGGGGAAGGCTGTGGATGTGGTCTACCTTGACTTCAGCAAAGCCTTTGACAGAGTCTCCCACAGCATCCTCCTGGAAAACCTAGCAATCCATGGCTTCGACAGGTACACCCTTCACTGGGTTAAAAACTGGTTGGATGACCAGGTCCAGAGAGTGGTGGTGAATGGAGCTGCATCCACTTGGCATCTGTTGACCAGCAGTGTCCCCCAGGGATCAGTACTGGGCCCAGAACTATTCAATATCTTTATTGACGACCTGGATGTGGGGATTGAGTCCACGCTTAGTAAGTTCACTGATGACACCAAGTTGGGGGGGAGTGTTGACCTGCCAGAGGACAGGAAGAAGCTGCAGAGGGACCTGGACAGGCTGGGTTGATGGGCCGAGGCCAATGGCATGAAATTCAACAAGACCAAGTACAGGGTTCTGCACTTTGGCCACAATAACCCCAGGCAGTACTACAGGCTGAGGGAAGAGTGGCTGGAGAGCAGCCTGGCAGAGAGGGACCTGGGAGTGCTGGTTGACAGCCGGTTGAACATGAGCCAGCAGTGTGCCCAGGTGGCCCGGAAGGCCAATGGCATCCTGGCTTGTATCAGGAATAGTGTGGCCAGCAGGAGTAGGGATGTAATTCTCCCCCTGTACTCAGCACTGGTGAGGCCTCACCTCGAGTACTGTGTCCAGTTCTGGGCCCCTCGCTTCAAGAAGGATGTTGAGGTGCTGGAGCAGGTCCAGAGGAGAGCAAGGAGGCTGGTGAAGGGACTAGAGGGAAAGTCTTCTAAGGATAGGCTGAGGGTACTGGGGTTGTTTAGCCTAGAAAAGAGGAGACTCAGGGGGGACCTTATCACTCTCTTCGACTACCTGAAGGGAGGTTGTAGTCAGGTGGGGGCTGGGTTCTTCTCTCAGGCAACTAGTGACAAGATAAGAGGGCATAGCCTGAAGCTGTGCCAGGGGAGGTTTGGGTTGGATATTAGGAAGCACTTCCTCACGGAGAGGGTGATTAGACATTGGAATAGACTTCCCAGGGAAGTGGTGGAGGCACTGTCCCTGGATGTGTTCAAGGAAAGACTGGATGTGGCACTTAGTGCCATGGTCTAGCTGATGTGGTGGTGTTAGGTCATAGGCTGGACTTAAAGGTCTTTTCCAGCCTTGGCGATTCTGTGATTCTGTGATAGTATTCAGTAGTTGTAGTCTTGACTCCATGTAATTGCAATCAGCAGAATTGGTTTTGGCACTAAAATTTGAAATATTCTGTCCTAATTTTTTTTCTCACAACTCCACTCCTGTCTTATTACCTCCTGCACTTTGCACTCCATAATTCCGTTCTGTTGCTTTTTCAACTTAGTAATTTTATATTTTAGTAGTTTCCACAAGATCACATTCTAATCCTATCTTGTCCTACTCAAGCACTCTTTTTTATTTAAAAGGTTTCAGCGGATTTAAACTGGACTGCTGAAGTTATTTTAACTTCACAAAAGGCTGGACTTGTGTCTATTGTTTCCGCTAAAAGAATTTTAAAACGTGGGGCAGTTTCAAGTCAGCATTGCAGGAAAAAAAGGAAATTACATTATTAAAACTTTGAAGGAATATTATGTATATTATTAATATCTTAGAAACAGAACTAGTGGTTTATACGCCTCATCTTAGGTGAAAAAAAATCGTATAATATCCTGAGTCCCTGAGGAGAATCAAGGAATCTGCAGTAAATGACACTGCAGAACCAAATACTGACATGTTGCTTCTTGAGTCAATATTGTCTTAGAATGCTAGCACAGAGTTAGAAGAATTGTGCTGCTGGGGTAGCACAGAAAATAAGAGTGAAATTAATTGCTAATCTGAACAAAGTAGATTACAAAAAGCAGACAAACTGCAATAGAGGCAAGATTTCAGACAAAAACTAAATATTCAATATGTCTTCTGTAATTAAATTAATTACACATTTCTGTCACTGCAAAACCTAGTTTGCAGTTAGATTTTGCCTGCCTTTACCCAAAATTTCAGAAGTAACATGCAGACACATTCTAAAGAAAAACCACTAGGGTTTGTATTACAGACAGCTCCATTGACTGTAGCTATACCTTGGTAAAGAAAAGATGCATCTTTTAATTTATAGCAAGTGTCATGTAAAATATTTCCTTCTAGCTCTTTTTCTTATTTCGGGCCCAAGTGCATATGTGCATGCACACACAGACACACACATTTTATATGTTTGAGAACAGACCTGTGAATAATTGTAGGAGGTTTATTTATCAATATAATTCTATTAAATGTCACATAAAACCACCTGTGACTTCTCTGTGTAAAAATATGAATATTGATAACAGGAAAGCAGGCATTGCTCTGAAGTACCTACTCATTCTTGTATTTTTCAAAAATGAATATATATACCTGTTAAACTCTAGACAGAAACAAAACTTGTAAAAGCACACAAAAATATGGTCTCTAATAACATTTTGATAAAATAAACAAATATTTTTTTCATCCCTTCACAAAATATAATATAAATTTTATTTGCCTTCTTGCAGGTTAACATATATATTCTGTGAAGCAGTTATGAAACAACACCTGCTTGGAAAAGACTGATAAATTCAACATTCAATACACCATTTGTGATAGAGTCAGTTATTACATGATGAATTCATATACTAGGTTCTCAACATTATCAGTAATAATGATTGCTCAAAAAATGTCATTATATTAATTTATAACAAACTTCTGTGGTTGACATCTGCCATAATTAATAGAAGAACTTGCAGTTCCAATACATTTCTCCATGTTTAATCCTGTATAATTCGGTATATCAAGGCCATTGTTTACAGTACAGATTCTTGTGTTACCATGAAAGAGGAGGGAAATGCTTTTCTTCTTCTCTTGGAACAAGTAGAAAAAGAACAATTTGCTTATTGACTCAAATGCCAAAATAGCTATAATTATGGTATAATCATATTGCTAGATTTAGCTTAGCCAATGACAACCCAAATCCTTCTTACATTGGCATATCTCTAGAAGCAATTTTTTAAATACCAAGTAGGCCAACAAAACATTTTTTTCAAATCGTTATCTTTCTTTTTGAGATTCTGTGTCTAGCAGGCAGATCTTAGCAATTTTGGGAAAAATCATCAAAATGTTTATAGAATCATAGAATTGTTCAGGTTGGAAAAGACCTTTAAGATCATGGAGTCCAACCTTATCCTAACCCTCTTACCGTATTTCTGATGACCCACCACTAAACCATGTCCCCAAGCACCACATCCAGATGACTTTTAAACACATTCAGGGATGGTGACTCAACCACCTCCCTCGGGAGCCTGTTCCAGTGCCTAACAACCCTTTCTGTAAAGAAGTATTTTCTGATATCCAACCTAAATCTCCCCTGACGCAACTTGAGCCCATTTCCTCTTGTTCTGTCATCAGTCACCACTGAGAAGAGACCAACCCCACTCTCACTACAACCTCCTTGCAGGTATTTGTAAAGAGTGATGAGGTCTCCCCTCTTCCCCAGGCTAAATAGCCCCAGCTCCCTCAATTGTTCCTCATAGGGGATGTTTTCCAAACCCGTCACTAGCTTTGTTGCCCTTCTTTGGACCTGCTCCATCACCTCAATGTCCTTTTTGTATTGAGGTGCCCAAAACTGAACACAATACTCGAGGTGGGGCCGAGTACAGAGGCAGGATTACTTCCCTATTCCTGCTAGACACACAATTTCAGATACAAGCCAGAATGCCATTGGCCTTCTTGGCCACCTGGGCACATTGCTGGCTCATATTCAGCTGACTGTCAATCAATACAGCAAGGTCCTTTTCTGCCAGGCAGCTTTCCAGCCACTCTTCTCCAAGTCTGTAGCGTTGCCTGGGGTTGTTGTGACTGAAATGCAGGACCCAACATTTGGCCTTATTGAATTCCATACAGTTGGTCTCAGCCCATCGATCCAGTCTGTCCAGGTCCCTCTGTAAAGCCTTCCTACCATCCAGCAGATCGACACTCCCTCCCAACTTGGTGTCATCTGCAAATTTACTGATGGTGCATTCGATCCCCTCATCAAGATCATTAATAAAGATGTTAAACAGGAGTGGCCCCGGCACTGAGCCCTGGGGGACACCACTCGTGACTGGCCACCAACTGGATTTAACTCCATTAACCACAACTCTTTGGGCCCGGCCATCCAGCCAGTGTTTAACCCAGCAGAGTATATGCCTGTCAAAACCATGGGCAGCCATCTTTTCCATGAGGATGTTGTGGGGGACAGTGTCAAAAGCTTTACTGAAGTCCAGGTAGACTACATCAACAGCCTTTCCCTCATCCACTAAGCAGGTCACCTTGTCATAGAATGAGATCAGGTTTGTCAAGCAGGATCTGTTCAATTGACTACTATATATTTTAGCACCACCACCATCATCATCTCAAGCAAAAAGTAGAACCTAACTGTTTATATCAAAGGTTCTGAATGGCTATTAACATGTACAAGGAAAAACAAGGGCCATAGTTTCATATGAGCCAAGTGCCTGAGTACTGTTTGATACCAATTTCTCAGTGTTTGGTACTAATTTCTGAGGGGTTTAGCACATTCTGGTAATACATCAGTGTGTTCTGGATCTCCATTGCCAGAAAAAAATGCATTTTACTTTGGATTGTAGAATACAATGTTGGTATAATATGTCTTTTTCAGATTCAGTCTTTTTGTTTTGAATTTGGAAAAATACAGAATATTTCGAATAACAGGCAAATAATTATGAAATGAAAGAATATAAATGTCACCGTTCTCGGGGTTTTTTTGTTCCTTTCTGAGTACTTTTCATACTTGCATTTTCCTATTTACTGTTAATTTCTAATTTATTTTTTTAACCTCTTTTCCCTCACTTCTTCCATAAACCAATACAAACTATTTTCAAAATCTTCTCTTCCTTTCCCTCATGTCTGTATTCATTTTCTTTCTTTAATTTTCCTTTCATAGAATCATAGAATGCTCTGGGTTGCAAGGGATCTTTAAAGATCATTCAGTCCAAGTCCCCTGCCATGGGCAGAGACATCTTTCACTAGATCAGGTTGCTCAAAGTTTCATCCAGCCAGGCCTTGAATACCTCCAATGATGCAGCATTCACAACTTAAATGGGCAACTTGTTCCAGTGCCTTACCACCCCCAAAGTAAAGAATTTCTTCCCTAAATCTGATCTAATCTAATCGAATCTAATCTAATCTAATCTAATCTAAATTTACCCTCTTCCAGTTTAAAACCATTAGCCTGTAACTACAGGCTTTGCAAAATCCTCTTTCCATCTTATAAGACCTCTTTGTACAGTGAAAGCTGCAATAAGGTCTCCTTAGAACTTTCTCTTCTCTAGGTTGAACAAGCTCTACTTTCTCAGGCTTTCTTCACAGGAGAGATGCCCCATCCCTCTGATCATTTTTGTGTCCCTCCTCTGCAGCTGCTTTAACAGATTAATGTATTTTTTGTCCTGGAGGACCTCGATTTGATTGCAGTGCTCCAGTTGGGGTCTCGCAAGAGTCCGTATTGCTCATTACAGCCTCCAGTCCCTCATAACAGCATTTTGAAGGCCTAATACCTTGACCAGCTTGATGAGAAGCCATGTCACTGTCTGAAACAATACAGAGGTGTAAAATGAACTCCATCTGCCCCCAAGTAACATCCACACAGTGCCAAAGGGTATGAATTCTCCTCCAGATCTCCTCAGTCAGCACTGACTAAGTCACTGGCCCAAAAAGCCAATCTGGAAGCATCTTGTCTGGTATCACACAACATGGACTTTCAGAAGTGAAACTTCCCATACTGGTGGTCATTTAATATTGCTAGTTACATTTATTTAGGATGCATACAATTAGGGCCTGACTCTGAAAATGCAGACAGGTCTAAAAGAAGCTAAAATATAGGTTTGCAAAAATCAAAACCAAAGTAACATTCCATTCATGCTCATTTTTCCACCCATACTTCTTCCTCCAGCACTGCTTTTACTTTAGTCTCTGTCTGTGGATACCAAATATAGATTTGATCAACAAGTCATCTTATGAAATTATAAAAAAAAAATAAATACTGACTCTGCTTTGATTTTTATACTGCTTACTTGAAGAGAATCCTTCAAAACTTGATTATGTTTTTAGTCGACAGACCAGCAAAAATTATGGTATGTTCTTAGACTTCCCTTATCAAGAAATACTATAAAAATAATGAATTACTTATTAAAGATATATGCATCAGGCATATAAATCTGTACTGCAACACATACAAATGAACATGTTTTCTTTTTTAACATGCTGCCATATGATAATACTTTCATAGCCTCTGGTAGATGGGGGTAAGCTACTGTTCCCACTTTAAATGCTTCCATTATAAATCCTATTTTACAAGTGAATTAACTATGGCAGGCTACTTTAACAAGCATCAAGCTGAACCTATGGGCCCTACTCATTTCGGTTACACAGCACGTAACTCGTGTTCCCATTTGCTTTGAATAGTAAAGCTACATAATCCAGCTATCCGTTAGAGTACACAAGCATGGTAGTCTCCCATCCAGATAATTATGTGCAACTTAAATTACATTCCACTAACATGTTGGCTAGCTGATCACAGAGAATGAGGTGTATTCAGCCAGAAAGAGTAGAAGCAGTCCATATGAACAACTTTAATATATTTAAAGACAAAGTAGAGCCAAGGCACTAAGGTTAGAATTTTAAAGTGAGTAACTTACCAAACGAAACCACAGCTTTTCTGATGAAGTATCATCTTACTTTCCTACTACTTTTAGGGGTGGATGTAACTGAAGTTCAAATAAATTACTTGTGACAAAATTCAAACTTGTCAAGAGGTTACAGACACCTGATAGTGGCAATAGAGCCTAAGCCAGGGAATGGGTAGGGATTCTCAAACCAGTGCATTTTTACTCAGTAATTATTCTGAGATGTGAAACTATTATCTCTTCAAACATTTGTCATAAAAGCCGAGCAACTCATGTAGTTTCCTCTCTGCATTAATGAATCACGTCTGCTTTATAAAGATCACTGGTACGTTATGACAATTACTGTGGAGTCTTTAAACCTCCAATTAATTCCACCTATGAGAGAGAAGTTGGGAAACAGTCCTATGGGGCAATTATTGGAAGAAAAACATCTGGGAAGAAGCTTACATTAAATTTTGGTATGCTATTGTTCTTAACTTCCAGTGAATAGGTGAATAAGGCTGATATTCTATTGGGAGTCCGTAATAGACCACCCAACCAGGACGAGGAGATAGATGAATTGTTCTAAAAGTGGCTGGCTGAAGCCTTACAATTTCCAGCCCTTGCTCTGGTGGAGGACTTCAACCTACCAGATGTCTGTTGGAAATATAATACAGCACAGTAGAAACAGTCTAGGAGGTTTCTCAAGTATATGGAAGATAACTTCCTGACGCAACTGGTAAGTGAGCCTACCAGGCAAGGTGCCTCACTAGACCTGTTCACAGAGAAGGACTAGTGGAAGATATGGTGGTCAGAGGCCACCTTGGGCTTAGCGATCATGAAATGGTAAAGTTCTCAATTCTTAGTGATGTAAGGAGGGGAGTTAGCAAAACCTCCACCTTGGACTTCCAGAGGTCAGACTTTGGCCTGTTCAGGACGCTGGTTGAGAGAGTCCCTTGGGAGACAGTCCTGAAAGGCAAAGGGGTCCAGGAAGGCTGGACATTCTTCTACAAGGAAATCTTAAATACCCAGGAGCAGGCTGACCCCATGTGTGGCAAGACAAATGGTCAGGGAAGATGGCCAGCCTGGCTGAACAGGGACCTTTTGCTGGGACTTAGGAAAAAAAGGAGGGTTTATCACCTTTGGCAGAAGGGACAGGCAACTCAAGAGGAGTACAGAGATCTTGTTAGGTCATCCAGAGAGAAAATTAGGAAGGCAAAAGCCCAGCTGGAACTCAACTTGGCCACTGACATAAGGGACAACAAAAAAAGTTTTTACAAATACATCACCAATGAAAAGAGAACCAGGGAGAATCTCCATCCCTGACTGGATGCAGGGGGGAACATTGCAACCAAGGATGAGGAAAAGGGTGAGATACTTAGTGCTTTCTTTGCCTCCATTTTCAATAGTCAGAACAGGTACCGACAGGGTGTTCAGCCTCTTGAGCTGGAAACTAAAGATGGAGAGCAGAACAACTCCCCCATAATCCAGAAGGAAGTAGTTAATGATCTGCTTCTGCACCTGGACACACATAAGTCTATGGGGCCTGATGGGATCCATCCCAGAGTACTGAGGGAGCTGGCGGGGGAGCTTGCTAAGCCTCTATCATTTACCAACAATCCTGGTCAGCAGGGGAGGTCCCAGAGGCTGGCTAATGTGACACCCTGTAAAGGTTAAAAGAGGAGAGAAAGGGGTTCGAGCAGTTAACCTCTCCTTTTTTTAATTTTACTTGATACCTGTTGAAACCCCTCCCACAGGTGGTACACATTCTCGCTCAAAAAGGGAATGAGGACACAGAGTGAAGGTTTCTATGTGTTGTTGCTTTATAGACAGAATTAGATGTACAAATGTAAATATAATACAAGCCACAGGGGTGCAAAAGATAGGGAGAAGATTATTATAATAAAGGAAAGATGTGCAGAGGGGGTTCTAACACTCCCTGCTTGTTGTATGTAGCGGCAGCGGCGGCTCCTGGGCGAACTCCAGTGGCTGGTGATTGGGGTGGAGGGCAGCGATATGCACCACATGGGCGGCAGCGGCGTGGCAGCGCTCGTGGCTCAGGCAGCGACGCGTGGCACTGCTCGAGGCTCAGGCGGCGGCAGCAGTGCTCGGCAGGGGCGCATGGTAGCCCTCAGGCAGCAGCAGCAGCAGCAGCAGCACCCAGCGGTGGCGCGTGGCAGCACCTGGGCAGCAGCGGCCTGGCTGGGTCTCAGCTCCTCCCGGCTTGGCTTGGTCCAGTGGTGGTTTGGCTCGGCAGCTTGGCTCCTCCTGTATCGGGTTTGGCTCCGCTTGGCTCTGGCCAGCTTGGCTCCACCCGGCTCCCGTCGGCTTCGCCCAGCTCTTGTTGGTTCCAGTGCTGGTCTGGTCAGCTTGGGTTTCCTATCCTTTTCAGGAGCACACAAGGGCCTCAGCTTTCCGCTCTTAAAAGAGCAGTAAGATTTCAGCTCTTCAGCTCCCTCGGGTCCCACGAGGATCCAGCCACAGATTCCTGCTCCCCTCTCTAGGGGCAGAAGCCCCCCCCTACTGTTCAGGGACTTTCATCTAGGTTAGGGTGACCCATCTCAGGTGCTGCAATGTATTAATGTATTACCTATTTGCATACCAATGCTGGCTTAGCCAATCAGAGCGCTCACAGGGAAGCAGGCCCCTCCCCAAGAAGCCTGGTGCGATAGGTCCTAGCCATGCAAGCACAGCGTCCATTTAGTCTCCCTTATATAGTGAAATAGTTTTATGGGAGGCATACTTTCTGTGGTAAGGGACACAACCCTTACACACCCATCTGCAAGAAGGGCTGGAAGAAGTATCGGGGGAACTACAGGCCTGTCAGCCAGACCTTGGTACCAGGAAAGATTATGGAGAGGCTCATCTTGAGTGAGGTCACACAGCAAGTGCAGGGCAGCCAGAGGATCAGGGCCTGCCAGCATGGGTTTATGGAAGGGAGGTCCTGGTTTACCAACCTGATATCTTCCTATAACAAAGTGACCCACCTATTGGATGAAAGGAAGGCTGTGGATGTTGTCTATCTAGATTTTAGTAAGAACATTGACATCATCTCCCACCAGCAGAACATGGTGAATCATCCATAGACAAATGTACTCTTCACTGGGTAAAAAACTGTCTGGGTGGCCATGCCCAGAGAGTTGTGGTAAATGGAGTCAAATCTAGTTGGTGGCTGGTGACCAGTGGTGTCCCTCAGGGTTCAGTTTTGGGGCCAGTGTTGTTCAATATCATTACCATTGATCTGGATGAGGGGATTGAATGCACCCTCAGTAAGTTTGCAGACGACACCAAGTTTGGTGGAAATGTTGATTTGCTAGAGGGTAGGAAGGGTCTGAAGAGGGACCTGTACAGGCTGGATTGATGGGCTGAGGCCAGTTGTATGAGATTCAATAAGGGCAAGTGCCGGGTCCTGCATTTCGGTCACAACAACCCCAGGCAACGCTACAGGCAAAAGAAGAAAAGGACCTGGGCTTGCTGGTTGACAGCCTGCTAAACATGAGCCAAGAAGGCCAATAGCATCCTGGCCTGCATAAGGAACAGCATGGCCAGCAGGAGTAGATAAGTGCTCATGCCCCTTTACTCAGTATTGGTGAGGCCGCACCTTGAGTACTGTGTTCAGTTCTGGGCCCCTCACTACAGGAAGGACATTGAGGTGCTGGATCATGTCCAGAGGCGAGCAACGAAGCTGATGAAGGGTCTAGAGAACAAGTTATAGTCATACAAGGAGTGGCTGAGGGAACTGGGGTTGTTTAGTTTGGAGAAAAGAAGGCAGAGGGGAGACCTCAAGTTCCCTCTGCAACTACCTGAAAGGAGGTTGTAGGGAGGTGGGTGCTGGCCTCTTCTCCCAAGTGAATAACGATAGAACTAGTGGAAATGGCCTAAAGTTATGGCAGGAGAGGTTTAGATTAGATACTAGGAAGAATATCTATATTGAAAGAATGGCCAGGCACTGGAACAGCCTGCCCAGGGATGTGGTTGAGTTACCGCCCCTGAAGGTATTCAAAAGCCATGTAGATTTGGTACTTCAGGACAGGGTCTAGTGGCCAAGGCTGTGGTTTTGTGGTTTGGGTTTTTTTGTATTGATGGTTGGGCTTGGTGATATTAGAGGTCCTTTCCAACAATGACGATTCTGTGATTTTGTAAAGCCATACCTCAAAAGGAAAGAAGTACACAGATACTAACTCAGGGTGCCTTTTTCTTGCTGTGGACAGATCTCTCTGTTCCTATGCAGTTCTATAAATGTGTTTAAATGCATTATAATCTCAATAACATAACTTGAAATAACTTGAAAATAACATAGCTTTCAATAACTTGAAAGCTGAACTCTTGTTTTCCTGCCACTTTAGCTCATGGAAGTTGATATACACTCTATACCTTCAAACTTTACCTCACTTAGGTATTATTGCACCATCTCTGACTCAAAATGTTACACCTGTATTACAGGGTTGCTGAGGTTTGAAATAGCAGCCAAACACTTCTTCTCTAAGAAGACCTTGACTACATACAGTATTTGAGAACAGATATATTTGAAATTGACATGAACTTATTTAGTGTTCTTATTTTGTAAGCATGTTTCTGGTGTTTTACCTTTGAACTTATCTGGAGAAGTGAAGGTGAAATATATGAGTGTTGCAAACTAGCAGCCAAGATGAACATCTGCAGTGCAAGATAAAAGAAATTAGAGATGTTTCCCCATATTGTCCAATATGCTAGGGGCTGATAGAGCTTGGTGCCAGGTAAAGAGGAGAATGTCCTGTGATGGAAGGAAATCTAGTGTCTCCCTAGCAAGAGGTATGACTGGTGAAACAAACAGGGGGTATACTCTCTTCTGAGGCTGATTACAGATAGAGAGAACACATTTATAGCAAGGATACTGAAGATTACAGAAAAGCCACGAATAACAGGTTTAAGGGTAAGGGATTACATATTTCAGGACCCAATTGTTGCATTTACTTTGATCTCAGACTTTCATACAAAGGATCCTGGATAATGATGCTTAGTCTGATGAGGACTCAATGACAGTAAAACATTTCTTTTCCTCTACCTAATCTTTAAAAAAAAACCAACATTCCAGAATGCTGAGGGGAAAGGGGGGTGTGGGGGGAAGGGGAAGTTGGAGGGAATGGTACCCTTTAATTAATGGCACACTCCATACTTGTAAAATAGGTTGTAAATTAGAGAAAACTAAAATAAAATTTATTAAATTCTAGAAATCCAGAAAAGCTTGTCTAGAAAATACAGAAAAGTTGAAATAATAATTAAAATGTACATAAATGTCAGAAGATTTTTAATCTGTAAACATTTTTTTTTTAAATCAGCATGTTTCAAATCAACGCATCAATTTGACAATTTGTTGGAGAAAAAGTCTAATCAAACTTCTCACATTTATTATTTCATCTTTAGAAAGGAGAATCACTATTTTGTTTCTACAATATTATTATGTTCATTTTGGTCTGAATATAATAGCACTATATTTTTTTTAAATGTCAATAAATCAGGGTTCATTATGAACACATAAGGTACATAGCCAGATCTCAAATTCTGGCAGAATGTAAAGGAGGAAGGAGCTCTTTGTCCTCAGCCGGTGTTGCATTAACTTGCCTTTTTATTTGAGATCTCAGTAATCTAATTTCATTTTAGCTACCCAAAGTAAGGTATTCAGCCTGTGCTCGTCTTCTGTAGTCAGCAGACTCTCCAGTAATAATAATTCTAATTATTTTAAGGCAGGTTAAAGTATAGCACTCTCTCTGAGGTTATTTGTTTAACTCCATGGAGCTATGCCTACCTTACAATTTACCTTGCCAGATCAACACAAAACTCATACGCCACAACCCCAAAAAGTAAGTGGCATTGTTTGGGTATAATGTCTTAAACTTACCTATATTAATTCTAGCTTTCTGGTTAGTGCTTCAGTGAAAAAAAAAAAACAAGAAAAATAATTTAACAAAGTAATTCCTTAAATACACAATAATTCATTTTAATAATAAAATATTGGAGAATTACTGATCTAGGCAACACAATGTATTAAAAACTTCTGAACATTATGTTTCTAGTTTATCTTCCACTTTCTCTGAATGCTTGATCTGATGCTTAAAGGTATTTGATCTCCTTTCCATGTGGGTTTTAAATTTTCATTGTTTTATATAGGGAGTAGTTTTAAAATTTATTCTCATATATGAGATCTACTGGATTTCATCCAAATAGGATAGACAACTTAGAACAGGAAACCAATATTTCATAGAGAGGGAAGAGACATTCAATACTGAAGACCCATGGTTATTCAGTATCTGTATGGTATTACTGTAAAAGGATCACTGGATTGTTTCAAAGTAACAACTGGGGTAATATGGGGTAATATGGGGTAATATAGGCATATATGATCATTTAGGGTAATAGGGCAATAAACTCAATATCTTCCTCTTGACAACCTTGTCAATAAAGAGCAAGTTTTTCTTTGGCCTATCATGTGTCAAAAATAGTTTTAAAGGTTTAAAAGTGAAATTCAGTGTGGAAGAAATAGAATTACCCTGACTTACAATGAGAAAAAGTCTAGATATAATAGCCATAAAAACTGACAACTTGCCTTCACGTTGGGAGATCTCATCTAGTTTCTGACTATGTCTGATCAAGCAAACAGACAGACTTTTTTTTCCACATATGACATAGATGGAGTTACTTCAGAGACTTTAGATACCTTTAATCTTCATTAAACAGTTTTGTTACGGTATTGAAGGTGGTAACACTACCGCATGGCTTCCCAATCAAAGTTTGACACTTTATATTTTGTGGCAAAGATGTAAGGGAACTATAGGATGTCAGATGAAAGGAGCTTTCTAGAAGTTTGAGGTTCTCTGAAGTCATCAGTTTCCCAAAGGAAGATGTTCTGCTTCAGAGGGTTCAAAAGATGAGCATTGTTTTGAATCAACCTGTAAAATTTCAAAAGACTGCCTGTCTGATCTTTTCTGATTGAACCTTTTTGCTGATTGTAGGTGAAATATTAAAAATACTTCTCATTTGGGCAACTGAGGTAAACTGGGAGAATACTGTCTAGATATCTGGAAACTCTGAATCTTCCAATTTCAGTGATAAATTAGGTTGCAGAGGGACTACATCCATTTATCAAAAATCCTATTCACATAGTAATCCAAACAGTTACAACTGGATCTATATTCAATAAAATACTGCATTTTAAAGCAATGTTGGGACAGAGATCAAATTCAACAGAAAATCCTTCTCTTTTAAAGTCTTGGTCTAGTTGTCTGTTTATACTCCAAAATCCTCTAGAGAAGGTTTTTGTTTAAAGTTAAAACACTAAGTATAGTCAAACATATATCTTTGCAGTTGCGTGACACAGATTTCTTGCTGCAGACAGAAAGAAAATAATTTGATTGTGATTTCACAAACATGAACATTATTTCACAGTAATTTTTAATTATTGACCAAAAACAGTAAACAAAAAATTTAATCTATTGTGATAAGCTCTGAAATATCTGTATTGTATTTTATGTATATGGTAAGGATCTCTTGGAGTTAAGTAAAGTGATCTAGCTACTATATTCAAATAAGACTACAAAAGAAACAATGTAGAGGAAGTGAAATAAAGAAACTCTTTCATAATGTAGCTATTCAAACCAGCAAAGAATAATGCCTCCATCATCAGTGGGAACAAACTTTAGTAGTCTGGTTTCATTCAAGTTAGAATGGAAGATAAAAGGGCAGCAAGGGGTTCTGCAATTTTTTCTTTGACTAATTTGTTTGTTTTGTATGTCAGATACCTGAAGCTAATATGAAGGATTTTCAGAGGTGTGGCCAATATCCTACACCTACATGTTAAATTTTTTAACCCATATTCCTAAATACTTTGTGTCTTTGAGCATTTAATAAATAATGCGTTGTCTTGAAATGTTCATTTAATGTCAGAAAATAAATGCAGATTTTTACTCTACTACACCAGAGGACATGTGAGATATAAGGTAACTTTATTCAGATGGATTTACTATATGGAAATACCGATGGAATCAGTCCAGATTAGACAAAACTACATTTAGAGTAATAGCAATTTGTTTTACACTCGTTTTCCCTGTTGTCACGGTTTGACTCAGGATCAGCAATTGAACCAGCGACAATAATGCTCACAATCTCCTCCCCCTCCCACCCAGGTAGGGAAAGGAGAGAGAGAATAGGGAGACAGGCTTCCAGTTTGAAAACTAAGCTAGACAGCTTTAATTAAACACTAATGACAAAAGAAAATATGTGCAATTATATACAAGTATATTCAGGAATGTGCAAAACTCTATTGCCTTCCCCCACCCGCAGCAACTCCTCCGGCATCTCCTGAGCTGTGAGCAGTCCTGAAATGTCCCGGAGCGCTGCCGGAGAGAGCGGCAGAGTAGACAGGAGCTGAGGGGAGAGTTATGAGGGTCAGGAACACATGAGCTTAGGCATCAACATTGATGGATAGATAGAGTCCTCCCTGGACGCTGGCCATGGATGGAAAAGAAGGGAAGAAGCAGCAGTAAAGAAGTTGACTTCTGTGATCTCTGTCCCTGTACCGTGCTTACACAGATATATGGAATGGAATACTTTGGTCAGTTTTGCTGTCCTTCTAGTCCACTCCTCCTTACAGGACGTCTGCAGGTACAATCCTTCTGCTCCTGTAGCATCTGAGCTGCAGATTCAACAAGTAGAGCAAAGTGACCTTGGTGTCTCAGCAGCAACATAAACATTCCAGCACTATCAGTCCACTAGCTGGAAAACTTGTTGCTAGTTAAAAGAGACCTTACTGAAGGAAAAAAAAAAATCAGTAAAAGGAAAGTGGCTCAAACCAGGACACCTGTATGTTTTCTCTAAGATGGTTGCAAAGCGAACCTGTTTGATGGGATTTCTGTTCATCAAAGCAATCATGATAAACTTGTACTTGAGTTCCTTTTAAATCATGATCCCTTGCTGAATCAACATTTTTGGCTTTGTTAGGACCAGTTACTAATCAGTCTTAAATACGACAGTCCATGAACTATGGCTTCAACTTATACCTGAATTACATAAAAAAAATGGACCCTAGTCCATTCAGCTCTCTGGGGCTGCAGTCCCTTCCCTCTCTCATCCGATCTCATGTCCTCAGAGCAGCAGAACTGCTCCTCACTTTGCCTCTTTTTCTGCTGGCTGTATCAGGTGTGTTAGCTGTATTTGAGTTTCTCTCTGGTCTTTCCAAGGAAGGCAGAAGGTTCAGCCTCAGGACCCAGAGAGACACTGGAGGAGTAGCCAGAATACCAGAGGAAAGGAGTAGGTGTTAGTAGGTTTAAATGTATGTCTTGGTTTGAGCCAAGATGAAAAAAACAGCAAAAGGAAAATTTACTTCATCCTGGCTAAAACCAGGACAAAGCATAATCACAGAATCACAGAACAGTCATGGTTGGAAAAGACCTCTGAGATCACAGAGTGCAACCATAAAAAAAAAAAACAACAAACCAACGAACAAAAAACCCACCACAAAACACAAAAACCCCCACAAACACACAACCTACAATCTTGGCCACTAGAGCATGCCCTGAAGTTCTGCATCTACACGTTTCTTGAATACCTCCAAGGATGGTGACTCCAACACCTCCCTAGGCAACCTGTACCAATGCCTGACCACTCTTTCAGCAAAAGAAATTCTTCCAAATGTCCAATCTAAACCTCCCCTGCCACAACTTCAGACCATTTCATCTGGTCCTATTGTTACCCACCTGGGACAAGAGGCCAACACCCACATCCCTACAACCTCCTTTTAGGTACTTGTAGGGGGCAATTGAGGTCTCCCCTCAGCCTCCTTTTCTCCAAACTAAACAACCCTAGTTCCCTCAGTTGCTCCTTGTATGACTTGTTCTCTAAACCCTTCACCAGCTTGGTTGCTTTCCTTTGGACATGATCCAGCACCTCAATGTCCTTCCTGTAGTGAGAGGCCCAGAACTGAACACAGTATCAAGGTGCGGCCTCACCAATACTGAGTAAAGGGGCATGAGCACTTATCTACTTCTGCTGGCCTCGCTATTCCTGATACAAGCCAGGATGCTATGGGCCTTCTTGGCCACGTGGGCACAATGCTGGCTCATGTTCAGCCAGCTGCCAACAAGCACCCCCAGATCCTTTTCTCCTGGGCACCTTTCCAGTCACTCTAAAATAATGATTTTAAGGGTATTGTTAATGGTTTCCTGTATTAATTTGCATTCTTAGGGTTAATATTATTGTAAGTTGACTAATAGCTTCACTGTTAGACTGTAAAAACATTAATTGGACTAAAAGAAACTTGTGGCTTCAAATGTATGCTTTGTTCTCTTTTGGCCATAACATTTTTAGTTTTCAGAGCATAGCTTGGTCGTCTTCTGACACCAGGCAGTCTGTAACATTTACTATTACAAATTCAATCTTACTAATCCTTTTGTAAAAACCTCTACAATTTAATGTTTGAGTAAAAGTTAACTTTGCTTATTCCTTTTGTTTCTTTTGTTGTTATTGTAAAAAAAAATGGCTGAGAGGGGGAAAGCCCAAGGTCCAGAGCAGGTCTGGGTATCAAGGATTTGGCAATACAAAACAAATTATCAGGCAAGGATTTGGAGTAGCAGTAAGAAACTTCAACTGCTGACAAACCCAAGTTTAGAGTAGCTGCCAGTAATCTCCTGGTACCATGTAAATGCATGTTAGTATCAAATATTAACTTTAAACATTTCACTGTTTTTCTGTAATAAGGCAAATGATTAAGCTACTTGGATGCACTGCAAGAACTCTAACTGGGAAAACTGCTTGGAATCACCTCAATTCTGTAATGAGGATACCAGCTTTATCATGATCATGACTTCTGGTAATGCAATTTATCCAAATGCTTGGAAGTGTCTTGCAAGTTAAGCTTATTAACATTTATATAAGTTTTATTTTGAAGTTTAGTTGCATTGCAACTTCACCAATGGACTGTATACCATTTAGGTACACTGCAGGCTGATGTACTATTCTTAACAAAATCTAAGAAACTGATTTTATATCCCTGAAACATTCAAGTAACAGGTAAGAACTTACATAATGGCTACATCACGAAATATGGATGGATTTCAGGAATGGCCTCAAGCAAATCCAAGTTGGTCTAAAAGTTTCATACACCAATTCCATTTATTTAGCTATAAACAGTTTAACAGAACTAGACTATTTTGTTGATGTTTTCTTATGTTTTGGGGTTTCCCGTGTTTGTTTTTCTGTTTTTGTTTTTGTTGTTAGGTTTTTTTTTTGTTTTTTTGGTTTTGGTTTGTTTTTTTGTTCTTCTGTAGTTATGCTTTCTCACACGCACAATTTTCACTGAAGTGGAAAGTACTCTTAAGTGACTTTTGAGATGCACAGATTATGTATGCCTTCAAGCTGTGTAAACTAGTATGACATTAAACTTCGGAAGCAGTTTGCGCTTATCTGAAAAAATCACTGTGTCTCATCCCTAGCCATTTTGTCAGCACTCCACTGCTCATGTCCTATAGACAGATGACAATAACCAAAGGCCTTTTCTACTAACTTTTTTAACCCAAGGCTGTAAGTTTTATTGTAGTACAATTTTTAAAAGCTCCTAAAATCACCATAAAATTCAGATTTCTTTAGACATAATTGTTCTGACAAAGTAATAATCTAAAATAAAATTGAAATTGCTTTTCCTCAGTCATCAACCTCTTGCTTAAAGACATACACCAAAATACTTTCAATTAAATTATAAACTAAATATCTATATAAGTACTGCGGTTAAAAATTATTAGCAATGTATGGATTTAAAAGATCTGAGTTATATATTTGGCTATGTCCAATGCAGAATGTCTTTAAATTAGAGTGCAAAAATAACACAGGATTTTACAGAGATCAAGAATAAAAGCCATAAAAACCGGGAAGTGGTGTTTTTGAGAATGTCTGAGAATGGATGCACATGTGTTGTGTATAAGCTCTGATTCTATGATGCTGTAATTAGAGACTCCCACAGGTAAAAAGCAAAAAACCTACATTATAAACCAATAGAAAGCTATATGTGCTAAGTACAGGTCATTCTGGTTATTTAATGTCATTTATTTAAAAAAAAAAAAGAAAAAAAAAAAAAAGAAAAAAGAAATAAACCTTATTACCTTCATCAACCAAACATACAATCAACGGACCAGAAAAGTAGTCAGAAAGCTGCAGGATGTTCCATGCCACAATAAAAGGAAGAGCATGCAGGCAGGAATTCTGCAGCTTAGAAATCTTTGATAATGTCGTAATTTAAAAATATTAATATTAATACAAATAAATAACTATATGTACATCTTCTAACAGATCAATATTTTTCCTCAGTGAAATTCTCCAGGATCCTACAATGAAGTGTGGGGATTACTAGGTTGTTCTAATAAAATGTTTTTTTACCAGGAGACCACAGCTTGAAGGCTGATTGAATGAGAACAAGCAAATTTAACTGGTATCTCCAAAGTACAGGCACAAGAAGAGAACTAGGGTCTTGAAAATCTGAGTACAGAATTATACCTGTGGCTCCAAGGTCACAAACACAAATGATTAAAAGTTAATTGATCATTAAAACTCACTCCTGATCGTTATGGGAATGCAATATTGACAATTTGCAAACCAATTGGAGAGTATTAATTCAACATGCATGGAGTTGAGTGTGAGAGACAGCATGAGATGTACCTGTGTTATATGTAAGACCACAATGAAAATAAGGAGCTGCACAGACAACATATCTCAGATCCATGTATGTGGAAAAGATCACTGTTCAGATCTGTAGATTACCTGAACTATATACATTTGTACTCATATTTTGTTGTCATCAAAGAAAGATATTCTTCCATCGCTTGTGTTTGACCTAGGGTTCATTGCATTTGGTCTGGCCAAACACTCTTGAGGCTTTGTTATAATTCAGATGAATAATATATCATACACATATGTATATATGCACACATACTTAAATCATTATAAAATATACTATTATTTATATAATTATATATAATTATATAATCATACAATATTTATAATTATAAATATATATATATATATATATATATAATGGTTTTGCCTTTATGCACACATCCAGGTATATATATAGCCTAGATTTCTCAGGTTTCCAGTCTACAGTACAGGAGAAAAGAACAAAAGTGAATTACAGGACAGTAATTTACTGCATCCCATTGGGCATATAAGGCTCCAATGAAACTTTTTATTGCCTTTTTCTCCATTCTTTCTCCTTTTCCCCAAATCTGTTTTTCCCTCTTTCTGGACTGAAATTTCTCTCAGTTCTTTCGAAGAGTTCTAACAAGGATGTAGTGTCTACTAAAACAATGTGAATGGCCTGGTCAAGGTTTAAATTTAGTCTGTAGCACATTTTGTAGTTGTAACTTTTTCCAGCTGAGTCAGGAAATTCTGACTTTTCTTTCTTATCCAAATAAGTCTGTTGCCACTGCACCATCCTTACAGGGGTGATTAATTACTTTTTCTTGGCAGAGTCCAGACTCATATCTCAGACTAGGATGTCTGTAGGGCCATTTAGAGAGGAGGATGTGCAGCACAGCCTGTGGATGCTAAGTCAGGGACTAAGATTGCAAGGGTCTGGCTCTGGTGGCATTTGAAGTGCTGAGGTGTCAGAAGAATGCCGACTAAAGATGGAACACGGAAGTGAAGCAGTGAGAAGCACTCTTTCAGGGGAAAAAGGGTTAGATGAAACACCAGAAAGACTGTTACTCAGAATTTTTTGTGCAGGAAGTCTTACAGGGAATTAGATGACACAGTTAATATAGTCAGGAAAGTTGATAGCTGGGCCACCCAGACACGACTAGCAAACATACTTAAGTAGACAGGAGATATGCCTATCTCAAAGTAGCACAGGAAGGAAGCAGTAGACAAGGAATATAAAACATCTGGCACACTAGTTTACTTCAGACATGTACTTAGCCTTTGAGTTTTGCAACTGTGGAAGTATATTATTGCAAAATCTGTGTCTAAAATAAAGCATCAAGAAGGGTAATACTTGGGGAGATAAAATACCTATACCTCTGAAATGCAGGATTTGTCTCTTTGTATATTAGCAAGAAATTCTGGTGAAAAAAATCCACAAAGAAATCCAGATGCAACTGCCCTGTAGGTTCTGAACTCAAAAAATATTCAAAGGCAAAACACCAAATGCTAACAATGGGGTGACAGTCTTGCTCAGCAAGTTCCCAGAGCCAATTAGCAAGATTTCAATTGTATTTGGATGTAGTTTAATTAAATTAGGCAACAAGAACAACCAGCTGTCTCCAAGGTTTAATCATTTATACTCATTCTTCCAAAGTATATCCAGGGTTATCCTCAGATGCATATGTAGCTATTGCCAATGCAGTCTGAGTTACATAGCACTGTAGGAATGTCACCTTTTCATGCACAACTCATAAATCACATTAAACTACTGATAGCCCCACCTACACTACTTGATATTTTCACTGGAAGTTAATTAAAGTAGTCCATTCAAAATGTGCAATTGTTTCAATATAAATTACATTTTGTGCATTATAACTGTTGTGTTTTACTCCATCTGTTCTTTCCTCTTAGTTTTTCCATAATATGAGAAATATGCTGGCACACTACTTTTCATACAACATCTGTCTTAACCATCCCAGTGAAATGGTCCTCAAATATTCACCGAGCTAACTGTAGATTGACAAAAGCATAAATACATCAGAATTGAATGCTTTTACTGTATTTTATGCACTAGCCTGGGACACCGAATATAATTTGCTGGTTTGACAAAGACCTTTTTTTCCCTAACGTCAGTAAATCATAGTTTCCTAGAGCATCGATTCCTCCCTTAGAGAATGAAAATAATATATTCCTTTCTTTTTCCTGTTTGCTGTAATAAAAAGCATTAGTACAAACTATATCTTATTCTTCTTATACAAATGCAGTACATAAAGACATTTCTTAGACTTCTTAGTGGTATTGCATTCAGAAAACAGTGTGACCAACTATTTGAATGCCCAAGTTAATTTAATTATTATTTTTTTTTAATGTAGCAAACCAGTGAATGGAATGTTTTGCAATCAAGTGCGATTAAATAATTTAGTACAAGACGAGACAAAATTAGAGAATATTTTTTAAAATTTAGTCCTGATTTGGAATTCACAACTACAGCTATAGTGTGGAGAAATTTAATTTAATTGGAATGTTTTATCACATTCGAGTTTGGAATGGAAAGAAAAGAGGGAAGATATCTCTAAGTAAGGATGAGTGAGTTGATTTGTACATTTTAAAGAAAATGCTATATTTGGAATATAATAAACTAAAAAAATTGGTATTTGTTTTCTGGGCATATTTTTTTATAACTAAGGATTTAACCTCTCATTTTGAAATGACAGCTTTGTATCAAAAATTAGTTCCAAAATTTCTCTAGTGAGTGATACCAGAAATTATTTTTTTAAAAACTGTTTACAGGGATCCATCGCTCACAAGTTAAAAAAACACATTCCAAAATTATTTTTTCAAAAGTACTGCAGAATCCAGAACCTTAATGATAGCTCTCAGCTGTTAATAATTATGGGTATTAATTCTGATCTCTAGGATTGTAGAATGGCCACGTGTTCATTCAAACTTAAGGGGGCAGAGAGAATTATGGAATCTTTTAAAAACATTTCCTCCTTCTGAAATCTGTACAGCAAACTAACTTTTGTGTGGTCTCTGCTTCAGGATGCAAGGCGAGAGAAAATAATCTGTTTGAGGCTTATGTATTTCACACTACACTAACATTTGTGTTTTGAGTCTTTTTGCTACAAATTTATTTATTGATATGAAAGATGTGTTCTGTTGCATTGGAATTTTCAAAAATATTCAGCACTGGCTTTTTTCTCTTCTAAGAGGCCACTTCCATAAGTACATACAGTCTATTTTCAATGTAACCCATGGCTCTTTGCCATCCCCTGTTCACTTCAATGCCAATGCCAAGTTCTACCTGCTGTTGGTAATTAGTTTTATTAAAGTAAATAAACTATATTGAACAGGTTAAAATATCTGGTATTTTTCTCCTTTTTATTTTAATTATGTTTCTTTATGCCAGCAAAATGTCTAGTAAAATACGAGGCATTGATCAACAATGAAGCATTCACCATATGCAGATGTTTAGTTCCAACCGGGCACCTCTTCATTATTCTGATTCAACAAATTTAAAGAATACTTTGTCAAAGAATATCTATCAAAGTCCCATGGACAGAGTAATGTTAGACTGCACTACTGTCAGTTTTGAATTTTTAAGTGTTTACCTAGTTCCTTTGTGTTCTGTCTGGAAATGCTTTGTAAAACCTATAGCTATGAGGTTTTTTTAATAGTTGCTTTACTAGTTTTAATTGAAATATTCACCATTATTTAATTCAAATTTATATGTATGAATAAGACAAGGATACTAGTTTCAGATATTTTTTTACAGAAATAATAATAATAAAATACAAAAGCCCAGCCTCTCCATCTCTGATTCAGTGCGTGTTGAAGAGAGTAATTTACATGACAGTAACTCAACTGCCTAATAGTAATTTAAGGGAGTAAAGGAAGGTATCTCTGAAGATGTATGTAAAAAAAAATGTATATTTACACAAAGCACAGAAATTTAAAGCCAGAGAGAGATGGGGGCAACTAATTTCATCCCACTTCCTAACCATACAAAAATATTTTAATGAATTTTTATTGGAATTTCACAACATTACTTTTAAGGAAAAAATATTTTTAAAAAATTCATTTCCTAAAAATGCAATTCCACATCAGCACTGCTTCTCAGGCTGAGCCATGGGATGACCCACAGCAGCAGAAGAGTTGCTCTGATTTCAGAGACCTGTCTTAGTTCTGGTAAGTGGGTGACCACTTTGTAGTCAAGCTGCAAAATGCACTAATGAAGGAAGAGGCAAGGACAGTTGAGCCTTAAGCTCAGAATGACTAGTGGAAACTTTGTGCCAGTATGCAGGGGTTATAAAGTGGATTTTAGATAAAGAGAGTGCTTTATTATAGCTCTAACATTGCAAGACAGAATTATCTTGTTGCTCTTTCCAAACTGACCTTCCAGACATACAGAATATGCTTTTCATCAGTCTTTCTAGGCTCACCTTAACCTTTCTAAAAAGCACTTTTCCTGCTGCCTGCTAAAGTGAGTTAGCAACATATCTGCCTGCACAAAGCTGGAGCACAGCCTGAAGACATTATAAATGTAATAATCGGCTTCTTTCAAATCACCCCATCACCTCTACTTAATGTGATCCCAAAAGTCATCTCTCTTTCACGTCCCTCATCTCCCTCCAGACGCACACTCATTTATGTCAATGTACCAAAAGAGGCAGTAAGCAGAAGCTTATTCTAAGCGTAGAGTTAGAGGTTGACATTAGCAGAGATAGATAATTAGAGTTACCACATGATATGAACAAGAAACACTTATTTTTCCTCACATAGGCCTGAGTAACCTGATTAAATGACCGCCATGGACTACCACTGGTTTCCGAGTTTTTATTATGATTTGGGCAAGGGTTAGGGTTGGCTTTTTCCTGACATGGAGCTAATATGCTAGGTTTAAATCTGATGCTTAGGAGTTCATAGGTTTTAATAGTTTAGCATTTGAGCCTGGCTAAACTGTTGAGTAATTGCTGTTGCATGATCAACTCCAGCACTAGAAGTTAGAATTCATAATGCTTCCAAGATGAGAGCTAATTGTTAATGCTCACACAGCTTCCTAGGCTGTCTGTACAGGCTGGTGCATGGAAAGCACTATCCCTGTTGTTATATGGTATATGGCAACAACAGCTAAGAAGATAGGCAGCATAAAGTAGTTTTAAACCATGCAAGACAAAGTCTGTTAAGATTCTTTGAAAGCATTCTGAAGTGCTTTAGTTAAAAACTCAACATTGAAGCCATTCTGGTGTAAAACAGATTAGAGATCAGACTGCCAGCTTTGGCCTTATTATAAGAATCAGAATTGCACCATCATTCCTTATTTTAATGAGACCATCTACAATTTCTACTTGGAAACCCTTTGCATAATTCAGAAACAAAACAAAACAAAGCTACATAAAAAAAATCTCTGTGGCTATATACATACTTACTCTTGCACAATAATGTAAGCTCATTTTTTCATAGAAAAAAAAATCCATAGAAATCCTATATTCAATTCCAGTCTGTGTAACAGATTGCCAATGCAGATGCAGGAAAATAAGTTACAAGATGACAGAAAAACACATCAGTAGAAAAAAAAAAAAAGTGCTGGTTTGGAACCTGATTAAAGGAAATTTTCCCAGTATCTCCCTCTGCAATTCAGAAAGCAATGTTGCCTCACACCCTGTGTGCCCCTTTGGCTGCTCAGCATGAGAGTATAATAGCAAAACATGAGTCGGTTCACAAAGGACAAACTGGTCTACCAATCAGGCTTGGCACAATTTCTCCTGTTCTTATAATTTTGAAGCACAAAAGGGTTATAGAGGTTGAGCAATCTGTTCTTAACAATCTGATGATATGGAGACAAAGATGCTGTATTCATCACAGGAATTCTCAAAGTGAAACTTCTTAGTACCTCATATCTTTAACAAATTGAGGGGTAATTCATACTTTCTGAATTAAGACGTCAGTGAGTTAACAAGCCAAACATGAGTTTTGAAACAGCAATAACCTATATGTCTGCTGCGTATTTGTTGCAGCACAAAACAAGGACTACTACAGCTGATGATAAAAATAACTTCTTGTCTGGGCTACAGAGAAGTAGATACATTTTTAAGAGATTTAGTATAACTTCTACAATGAAGCACTAGAAGAAGTTAGTTCAAGTTATGAGGAGTTAAATGTGAAACTAAGCAAAGTTCAGTAGTATTTTGAAATAGCAGTGGACTTCCCCAGTTCTTGCCCCTAATTTGAGTAAAAGTCTACCAACTGACTTTTGAAAAAAAATAGCTTTGGAGGTACATTTGCTGTAGTAAGATCATAAGCATTTTCACCATTTTAAATGTTTTTATCCAGATAGTTCTAAGGAACTTCTCTTTTTGTCTGTTATAATATGGCAACATTTATATTCTTTCCTTATTTTCAGTAGCTGGCAAAATTGCACTGTAGTTTTAGGTTTATCATTTTAATAGGCCGTGATAGCTAACACTCTGTATACTACAAGAGTCCAGCGCAGAGCCACAAAGATGATTAAGGGAGTGGAACATCTCCCTTATGAGGAAAGGCTGAGGGAGCTGGGTCTCTTTAGCTTGGAAAAAAGGAGGCTGAGGGGTGACCTCATCAATGTTTACAAATATGTAAGGGGTGAGTGTCAGGGAGATGGAGTTAGGCTCTTCTCAGTGATGACCAGTGATAGGACAAGGGGTAATGGGTGCAAATTGGAGCATAGGAGGTTCAAGGTGAATATCCGAAAAAACTTCTTTACTGTGAGAGTGACAGAGCACTGGAACAGGCTGCCCAGGGAGGTTGTGGAGTCTCCTTCACTGGAGACATTCAAAACCCGCCTGGATGCGTTCCTATGTGATGTGCTCTAGGTGACCCTGCTCTGGCAGGGGGGGTTGGACGAGATGATCTTTCGAGGTCCCTTCCAACCCCTAGGATTCTATGATTCTATGATTCTATGATTCTATCCCAATATTTTTGGGACAAAAAGTAGTGAGAGCAAATTAAATCTAACGACAAGGAAACAGAAACTCTATTTTTCACTTTCAAAATTTGGAAATTCCAAAGCAATATTCTGGATTTGCCAAAATTGCTGTGACAGACACGTTTAAGAGATTCCTTCAGAAATGTCCACCTCCAAGTCCAACTTTCTGGGTGCTAATGCACTGGTTTATGTAAGGGAAAGAGAGATTATATTCACATTGGTAAAGATTTTATTATAGTTTTTAGCTTGAGAAATAAGAATTTATTGATTAAACATCGTTCAAGGAGTAGAATTTTCTCAGCTCACTGCTGCTATTATAAATGAAAACAAATTACTTTTTTTGTTATGATAATGAGCAATATAATACTGAAATCTAAGAAATGTAATAATACAAATGTGATGTTTCACCTCTACAATCAGTCTATATCTGTCTGTTACACAAACTTACCCTGGTAGTAAATGAAGAACTTCAAAAATAGGGAAGTTATGCATTATATTTCTTGTGTAGTATTGAAATACCAGCCCACTGAACTCTGCAACAAGAGAAAGGTCGAGTGAATTCCTCATGCAGCAGCTTAAATTATGCAACATAAATTCAGCATCTTAAGCAAAAAAGATGTATTCTACATAAGGTGGAATAGGACTGCAGTGGGTAGGTGTCAGAAAACTAATAGGCCAGAGTATGAAGACATTAAGCTGCTTAATAAGGGTTGTCTTTCTCAATCCTCTTTTTCTTATTAGAAATAGTCATTGCCAAAATGGAATTCACTTTCAGATGTTTCTGATTTTGCTCAGCATTATGTTCCCTGTAAACTCACATTGCTCTGATGTGAAACGATGTTCTCTGCAGGAGTTCTCAGTTTTTCCAGACCACAGCTCTGTGGTATTTTTCTGTCTTTTTGAAACAGTAATTTTGCTTTATTTTAAGATGAATACTATATGTACTGATCTTGGATAGGGAGTCAAGGACTACTTTATTCAAAAAGCATTTTGCCTATATCAGGCCCACAGAACTGATTTCTTTTGCAATATAAGATTTGGCTATGTGCTCAGAATGTTTTGCTAAGTAGATACGGGAAAAAAAGGACAATGATAAAGTTTAATTTGCACTGGAAAGAAGGGAATACAGTTAGTTTACTTTAAAGCACTCCCTTCCACTACAAAAAGGTGGATGCTTTCTCAAAGATATGCAGTAAGCTGCATATAAAGAATGTGGCCTGAGATGGTTCCTTTTCACTCCTTTACCCTTAAGGGGTGGAAAGCATGACACCATAGCACATGTACTGTTCACAGTTTTGAAAAGTAATGCAGTTCTCTCCCTTTTATATCTTCTTCTTGGCTGAGAACTGAAGTGTTATCAGGATCTGCCAGTTACATCAGGGCTTGTGGCTTAACAACCTGCCCTGTTCACTGCCGGAAAGAATTTCATTTATTTATTTATTTATCTATCTATTTATTTATTTATGTATTTATTTTAGGTTTTTTTAATTTTGAACAGCTCTTCATGTGGATTGTTGCACTGGAAGTGTCTACAGTGCAGAAAAAATGGATGCTTCTCAGATCCTTTGTCTTGGATTTTGTATGAAGAATTGCTCATTCTATCTTCACACAGTATTTAAAGTGAGCTGAGCAGACCAGAAAGATCTATGGTGTTTCCAAGAGATTACTTGAACTGAAAAAAATATCTATGACTGTGGGACATGAGTAGAAATTGCCTTCTCCATAGTAAAGACATGAATATCTATGGATAGAAATCAAAGATAGTAAGATGAAGTTCCTGGTGGTCAAAAAATGCATAGTGCATTGATTTTATTGGGAGCTGTGTGCAGAAAAGATCTGATTCTGGGAAATGACAAGATCTTACAACTCAATGTGAAGCCAGTAAGGGCTGTGAATGCTCAGTTGGCATTTCAGGCTATTCATTTCAGCTGCTCAGCAGTGTAGGATGAATACGTGATCCTGAAAATCTGTACACTAGTGTGACTTCATTGATTTATAGCAACTGCTCTGAGCAAGACAAATAGGATTTGTCTCTTAGTTCTTAATTTCACACTGCAGACAGTGCAATATTCTGCAAAACTAATCTTTGTAACACATCTGTTTTCTGATCCTTCATCCTGCCATTTCTGATTTTCAGTCAACAACAACAACAAAAATCACAACGATCCTTTCTATGTCTTTTTGATACTGAGATTGTGTTTCGCTTTCATCCAAGTAACCATAAAGATAGATAAAATGCACATTGAGCATTTCTCTTCAGCTGGTGTTTGACCATCACAGCTTTCCTGAACTGACTGATTCAACTGACTATTAAGAACAGTTTCCTCTTTTCAAAATGAAGAAATGCTGGCTCTGTAGTGGAAAATGCCAAGAAATCTTAGCTTTTCAAATGGTAAAATCCAATTCCAGAGTCTCTGTAGTGACATAAATCTCTTTTGCCACTCAAATGCAGCACCAGTGAAGCACTCTAGAACTGAATGTTTTGCAATATTAGAGATTTGTTACTTTTGAGTGTGTGTAGGAAGATCTTTTTTTTAATGGTGCTTTTTACCTAAAATTAATCTGTTAAAAAATATGTGCTGAATAGTTAAATACATTTCACCAATTTTAAGTATCTTTCAGATTATAATTTTCAAATTCAGCAGTACAATTAAGATGACAATAAAGGTTTTAAAGAGCTATAATATGAATGGCAGTTTCTCATACATACCCAGTGAATTTAACTGACATATATTTCCACTGAAATGGCTGACAATATCAACTGCTATGCCATATATATGCCACAGTGATTAGAAAATTAACATCATTATGTTATTTCTAGTGAAGCTCTGGCTTCCTCAAAAAGGATATATACGGAGCTCTTTTGTTTTCCATGGGAGTGTTCTGAAGTTATACAAATTAATGGAAATAGCATACATATTTTTAAAATGTTTAGCTTTCAGGTTATCCTTGGATATGGCCAAGACAGATTAAAAGTAAGTCTAAAATGTATTCACCTCCAAAGGGTAGAGCAATGAAAAAACAGTTAATATTATACCCAAATAGTACAACTTCACAACACCAAGATCCCTCACTGGTTGGAATTTGCCTGTTTAAAAAAAACTAAACGACAAAAACCAAAACAACAAACCAATGAGCTAAATTATTTAACAGTAATTTGGAAAGCTGTCTATGAGCTCAGTGTAGCTTTCAGTGTCTTTGACAAGTTTTAAAATCCTGTGGTGAGAGTTTTAACATTAAGGATTTGGAGAAATACATATTAAATGAATTATGTATACTCTGTGAATTGAGAGTGCACCTGTACAGTCACTTTTTTGGTGCATATTTTAAAAAATTATAAATTTTATACATACTACATTTTGCTTACAGTAACATACGGGAAGGAGTGCCAAAGGGTGGTAGATTAGGCAGCTTAAACATGTGCTGGATAGGTAAGTAAGTGTATAGAAGTGAAACACCTCTCCCTGACCAGTGGATTGTGGGTAGAACCTTTCAAAAATTCTCCCCTAAAAATTTCAAAGTCCTCATGTCACTGGGAATAAACTGTAAAGCAGATTAACTAAATAATAGGTACCAATCCTGCTCTATTATGCCACTGTGACATGGGCTTTCAGACTCTCAGGGTACAGGTTATTTCCCTGTTGCTTTGCCACATGTCACAGGGCTCTCCATGTTTATGTTCACTTTACCCTTACAAAACTTATGCTAGTAGCTATCAAAATTATTGATGAGGATAGATGGAAAAACATCTTGTAAGTCTTAAAAGTACCCAGACAAATACATATTTGAAGCATGGTCTCTATGGCTACATCTTTACGAATAAATTAAAATTTTCTTTTGTTCTTTGAAGCCCTGAGTCAGACAAAGTAGAGAGCCCTGTTTCTATACAATTCAACTCCCCTAACTTCTGAAATGGGATGTTCCTTTCAAAATGTCTACTGATAAAAAGTACTTCGCTGATGCACTGACTCCTGGAAAGTACCAACAACTTATTTCAGAGGCTTCTGGATGACATGGGCTAGAACAATACCAGGAAAATTTTAACAAGTGAACAGGCAATTATTCAGTTTACAAGTATGGGTACTATATATAAGAACATCCAGTATCCTATTTTTCAAGGGTTTAGCAGGCTAAAATAAAAGAACTGAAACAGAGACCATACTTGCATCATAACTGATAAATACTCCATGTGTAACATCAGTTCAAATTTTTTCCACCTACCCAATTCATCTGACAGACCAGACCTCTGATCAGAGCACTTCTAGCTGAAGACTGCTGTATTTTTGAAATAGATTGTTAACCTAGGGAAACCTTAGTCCCATTATGGTCCAAAACCATCTGTGTAATCAATGAGATTCAATAACTTCTTCACCACATTAATTACTATTTATTTATAGAAACAACTTGTTAGTCCTTCCTGACACTGCACCTTTCTTTGCCCTCTGGTTTGGAGATGCTGATGTCCCTTTGAATCAAACAGACAATAATTATCTTCCTGATTGGAAAATCCATATCAGATTCTTTATTGTGAAGTAAAACATCTTTTCCCACTGGAACATAACATGATCAAGTCACACAGTAAATGCTTTTTATGTTCTAAAATAATCGTATCTTTATCAACTTGCAAGAAACAGTACAAAAATGTAACTGAAATTACAGCATGTTGTTTATTGCTGTGTCATTTGAAATCCAGCATAATCATTCATTCTGAATTGATATGTAGATAAAGAGCTGCCATACAACAAGTTTCTTTTGTCTTTAGAGATATGCAAAGACATCAGCCCATGTGAAGTGGGCAGAATGCTTTCCCTGGTACTAAATAGGTAAGAAGACGTTTCTGCAAAGCTATTCTAGTAACTCATCAGCAGTAAACAGTTCTAAGTCACCTCAATATTGTAGTCTATGCCAGGGATTAAATGTCACATACAAAGATTTTATTGACTCATTTTCTGCCAATTCTGCTTAAACAGATGACTTTCTATGCAAGATTAAACAGAGGGTTACTCTCAGGTTTCTCAGTATCTTAGGACTCTAACCATGGCATTTATCTTTCATAAAAAGTACTTACATGAGCTAATAGTCACAGGCAAGTTGTCTTTGTGTGCAAAGCATGATTTTTATTAATACATTATTGCTGGAAGTGACCTTATTCTTGGAAGGAATTACCAAATCCAGAAATACATTTTCTTTGCTTTACATTATTTTATTTTTTTTCCCTACAAAAATGTTCATCCTTGTGCCTTTATGCTGTTAAAGGAGGTTTACTACTGTCCGGGTTTGACTCAGGATTGGCAATTAAACCAGTGACAGCAATGCTCTCCATCCCCTTCCTCTCCCACCCAGGTAGGGAAAGGAGAGAGAATTGAAGAGAGAGACTTTATGGTTTGAAAACTAAACTAGACAGGTTTAATTAAACACTAATGACAAAAGAAAATATGTACAATTATATACAAGTATGTTCAGGAATGTGCAAAACCCTATTGCCTCCCCCCACCCCCAGTAACTCCCCCAGCACTCTCCTGAGCTGTGAGCAGTCCTGAAATGTCCCGGAGCGCTGCCGGAGAGAGCGGCAGAGCAGACAGGAGCTGAGGGGAGAGTTGTGAGGGTCAGGAATGCACGAGCCTGGGGATCAACGGTGATGGAGAGATGGAGTCCTTCCCAGACAGTGGCCATGGACAGAAGAGAAGGGAAACAGAAGAAGGAAGGAAGTTGTCTTCCATGATCTATGGAAGATATACCATGCTTATGTAGTTATATGAGATGGAATATTTTGGTCAACTTTGCTGTCCATCTAGTCCACCCCTCCCTATGGGCATTACAGACATGACTCTTCTGCTCTCAGTAGCATCTGATGTGGCAGAGTGAAGTGACCTTGGAGTCTCAGCAATAACATAAACATTCCAGTGTTATCAGTCCACTAGCTGGAAAACTTGCTGCTAGTCAAAGGAGACTTTACTGAAGGAAAAAAAAAATCAGTAAAAGAAAAATAGGCTTCATCCTGGCTCAGACCAGGACAACTATTCAAGACTTACTTTAGCTACTTCTAAGAGCAGCCCCAAAATTAAAATGTTTCTGGCAGATTTTAACTCCTCTCAGTTATACTTGTACGAAAGCATCTGAGGCTTTCTAATGTTCAGCCTGCTGGTTACATTTTACCAGCTGAGCATTTGGGGTTTCTGACTTCTGAGATGTATATATAGATCAACAGACACTCAGACACTTATTGTGAACTTTCTCAAGCATCCAGTAAGCAGGCTTTGAATGCCTTTTTTAGAAGACTTTGGCACACTGCAGGGATAACCAGATTCATTGTCTTTATCTGGCTGGTTAGCATAAGATAGGCTGTCTCTGACATAGAAAAGAAGCACTTTCAGAGCCTGTGGACAAAGGTAAGGTTCTTTAAGAGGTAAGGAAAGATACCTTAACTAAGATTCTGTTTGAACATCAGTCCTCCAAGGAGATCCTCTCTACTAGTTATGGAGTGAATCTAGGCAGAATTATCTATTCATATTATGAATAGTTCCCTAAATCATTGGTATGCCCTTGCTTTTTTATGGTAATATTGAATTACTGAGTAAATTTTGATGAGTTTCAGAAAGGAAAAAGTATTTATAAAAAGCATTTATATGGATAGATTACTTTCATTATAAATAGAATACTGTATCTAATAACATGTTTGTAGCTTCATTTTGTCAAAATAATAGGTTAACTTTTAACTATCAGTCAAATGTTAAGATCAGAACCAAAAAAACAGGACTTTATTATATTGTCATTGCTCATTATTGGATGAGGTAGTCTTGCTACTGGTGTATACAGAACAGCAGATCTGTGAGCATAAAAGTAATTTTGATACAATATTTAACAATGACTTGACTTTTTACTATGTCTTAACAAGAAAAGGTGCTATGCTGGACCTTGTTCTCACCAACAGACAGGCTGACTGATGAAGTAACACTTAATGGGAGACTAGGCATCAGCAACCTGGCATGGTTGAATTCAGGATCCTTCGGGCAGTGAGGAAGATATAAGGCAAGCTTACTGCCCTCAATTTCAAGAGAGCAGATTGTGGTCTCTTCAGGGATCTGCTTCTAGGGTACCATGGGACAAAGACCTGGAGGGGAGGCCAGGAAAATTGGACCGTATTCAAGGATCACCTCTTCCATGCACAGGAGCAATGTGTCCCTAAAAGGAGAAAGGCAGGCAGGAGTGCCAGGAGGCCTGCACGGATGAGCAAGGCACTCCTGGACACAGTTAAATGTAAAAACAAGGTATACAGAGAGTGGAAGCAGGGACAGGCATCCTGAGGGGAGTACAGACAAGTTATCAGAGAAGCAAGGGATTGGGTAAGGAAGGCCTGTAAGGGTTATGCCCCTTACCACAGAAAATATGCCTCCCATAAAACTATTTCACCATATAAGGGAGACTAAATGGACACTGCTCCTGCACAGTTGGTACCTGTGGCACCAGGAACCAGGCTTCTCGGGGAGAGGGGCCTGCTTCCCTGGGGGCAGTCTGTTCTGGGACTCCAGATTGGCTGGGCCAGGGCTGGCATGCAGATGGCAATGCATTGTGGCACCTGGGATGGTGCACTGGGTCACCCTAATCTAGGTAGAAGTCCCCAGACAGTGGGGGAGGGGGGCTTCTGTCCCTGTTGAGTGAGAGTGGAGATCACTGGTAGCCTAAGGGCACGGCACTCTGCTGCTGAATCCTTGTGGAACCCGAGGGAGCTTAGGGCTGAAATTGTACTGCTCTTTTAAGAGCAGAGAGCTGAGACCCCTGCCTGCTCCCAAAGAAAAGAGGAAGAGACTCAAGCAGACCGGACATGCACCGGAGCCGAAGACCTGCCCAAGCAACACACGAACCAACCGGAGCTGCACCGGAGCCGACAGGAGCCGGGCAGAGGTGAGAGGAGCTGAGCCCGAGCCGAGAAAAGCTGAGCCACCAAGCTACTGCCGGAGCCGAGCCCGAGGCAGGAGGAGCCAAGCCTGAGCTGAACTGCTGCCACCCGAGCGTTGCCATGCACCGCCGCCTGAGCCACGAGCACAGCCATATCACTGCCGCCCACGTGGTGCGTGTTGCTGCCCTCCAGCCCATCCGGCTGCTCAACGCCGATCACCAGCTGCTGGAGTTCGCCCAGGAGCCACCGCTGCCGCAACATTCAACCAGCCGGGAGTGTAAGAACCCCATCCTCAAATCTTTCCTGTTTCCTATGGGGTTTTCTCTCCCTGAGGGATAGTGGGTGGCCCATTCTCACACGCACAATGGTGACCCCTCTGAGGGGGAACTGCGACACGCTCCAAATCACCTTCCTTTATTATAATAATCTTGTCCCTGTCTTTTGCACTACCTGTGGCTTGCATTATATTTACATTTGTACACCTCTGTTCTGTCTAGAAAGCAACAACACATAGAAACCTTCACTCAGTGTCCTCATTCACTTTTTGAGAGAGAGTGTGTACTACCTGTGGGGGGGTTTCAACAGGTATCAAGTACAACCAAAAAGGGGAGAGGTTAACCACTCAAACCCCTTTCTTTTCTCTCTGAACCTTTACAAAGCCACAGCACAGAAAAAGTTGGACCTGGCCAGGGATGTTAAGAACAGCAAGAAAGGTTTCTACAGGTATATCAGCAACAAGTGGAAGATGAGGGAAAATGTAGGTCCACTTCAGAAGAGAAGTGGAGACCTGGCCATGCAGGACATAGAGAAGGCTGAGGTCCACAATGACTACTTTGCCTCAGTCTTCACTGGCAAAGGTTATGGTCACACCATCCAAGTTAGAGAAGATGAAGGCATGAACAGTGAAAAGGAAGATCTCCCCACTGTAGAAGAGCAGATTCATGATCATCTGAAGGACTTGAAGGTGCACAAGCCTATGGGACCTGACGGGATTCATCCATGGCTCCTGAAGCAACTGGCCAATGAATTGCAAAGCCTCTGTCCATCATATTTGAGAAGTCTTGGCTGTCTGGTGAAATTTCCACTGACTGGAAAACAGGAAACATAACTCCCATTTTCAGGAAGAGAAAAAAGCAAGACCCAAGGAACTACAGACCAGTCAGTTTCACCTCTGTGCCCAGTAAGATCACGGAGCAGATCCTCCTGAAGGGTCTGCTAAGGCACATGGAAAACGAAGGGCTGATTGGTGACAGCAAACATGACTTCACCAAGTGCAAATCCTGCCTGACTAACTTGGTGGCCTTTTACAATGGGGTCACGCCATCAGTGGACAAAGGAAGAACAACTGATGTCATCTACCTGGACCTGTGCAAAGCTTTTGACACTGTCCCGCATGACAACCTGGTACAAAAACTGAAACAATATGGATTCGATGGATTGGGTACTCATTGGGTAAGGAACTGGCTGAATGGTTGCACTCAAAGAGTGGTGATCAATGGCTCAATGTCCAGATGGAGACCTGTGGTGTTCGCCAAGGGCTGGTACTTGGACCGGTGCTATTTATCTGTGTTGGTGCCATAGTGTCGCTGTTCCCTCAGCCACTCTTCATTAAGACTTGTTGTCTAGGCCTTTCACCAGCTTGGTTGCTCTTCTCTGCATCCGCTTCAGCACCTTGATGTCTGTCTTGTATTGAGGTGCCCAAAACTGAACACAGTACTTGAGGTGGGGCCTCACCAATGCTCAGTACAGGGTGAGGATCACTTCCCTAGAACTGCTTACAACACTATTTCTAACACAAGCCAGGATGCCATTGGCCTTCTTGGCCACCTGGGCATGCTGCTGCCTCATATACAGCCACTTGTTGATAAGCACTTCAAGTTCCCTTTCTGCTAGACAGCTTTCCAGCCACTCTTGCCTCCACTTGTAGCATTGCATGGGGTTGTTGTGGCCCAAGCGCAGCATTTGGCACTTGGCCTTGTTGAAGTTCATGCAATTTGTCTCAGCCTGTCAATCCAGTCTAAGTTCCTCTATAGAGCCTCCCTACCCTCAAGCAGATCAACACTCTCTCCCAACTTGGTGTTATCTGCAACTTACTGAGCGTGCATTCTATTTCCCCATTGAGGTCATTGATAAAGATGTTAAACAGAAGTGGTCCCAACACTGACCCCTGAAGAACTCCACTTGTGACCAGCTGCCAGCTGGTTTTAGCTCCATTCACTCTCTGGGCCGGGCCATGCAGCCAGTGTTTTATCCAACAGACAGCATGCCCATCCATGCCATGAGCAGCCAGGTTTTTCATGAGAATTCTGTGGGAGACAGTGTCAAAGGCTCTACAAAATTCTAGGTAGATGACACCCAGAGCTTTTTTGTCATCCACCAGGTGGGTCATCTTGTCATACAAGGAAATCAGGTTCGTCAAGCAGGATCTGCCTTTCATAAACTGGTGCTGACTGGGCCTGATCACCTGGTTGTTCTGTATGTGGTATGTAATGGCACTCAAGATGATTTGTTCCATGACCTTCCCTGGCACCGAGTCAGACTGACAGGTCTGTAGTTTCCCGGATCCTCATTCCAGCCTTTCTTGTAGGTGGGTGTCACATTTACCACCCTCCAGTCCTCTGTTTGCCAAGACTTGTAAATGATGGAAAGACATTTGGTGAGCACATCCACCAGCTCCTTCAGTACTCTTGGGTGCAACCCATCTGGTCCCATAGACTTGTATATGTTTAAGTGTTGCAGCAGGTCCCTGACCATTTCATCTTTGATTGAGAAGGCTTCATTCTGTCCCCTCTCCCTGTCCTCCAGCTCAGGGGGCTGAGTGTCCAGGGAACAACTAGTTCTACTGGTAAAGGCTGAGGCAAAGAAGGCATTAAGCACCTCAGCCTTTTCCTCATCCTTTGTCACTAAGTTTCCCCCCACATCCAATAGAGGATGGAGATTTTCCCTAGTCCTCATTTTGTTGTTGATGTATTTATAGAAACATTTTTTAATGTCTTTAATAGCTGTAGCTAGCCTGAATTGTAGTTGGGCTTTGGCCAGCTGGCAATGAGCTGGCAATGTGTGCTTTCAACCCAGAAAGCCAACCATATCCTGGGCTGCATCGAAAGAAACTATAGAGTTCTGAAATGAATAATTGTCTCAAAAGAGCTGCCCTGACAACTGGACATTGTTCTCAGGTGGAAGCCTCATTCAATAAGCCATCTGAACGCTGTTCTCACAAGGAGAGCTCTTCATTCAGTAACCACCCTGATAAACTGGACACTGTCCGTTAAAGGGGAGTCCCTCCTTTGGCAGCCACCCTGATAAATGGGACACTGTCCTTACTTGACAAGGAAGAGTGGTCAGCAAGACAAGCCCCATGGAGACACAGTGTCATCTTGCAAAAGACCACTTTCCTGTTTAAGGACAGAGCTCATGGATGAAAATAAAGGTCATTGCTCTGTCAACCCGGCTGGGGGGGGGCAAGCGATCACCTGGACCCCTGTGCCCCACCAAAGTATTTCTAGAACATTCCCCAATCCAACACTGAGTCTGCACAAAGCAGGCTGAACCTCACCCAGAGAGGTGGGGCTAGGTGCAGAAGGCAGACTCGAAATACTTGGGGCGCACGCCTGCCATCCGAGGACCACAGTGTCATGCCAAGATTGTCACTAGATCCAAGGGTGGTGACATCTTTCCTATCCCCTCTTTTTTTCATCTCTCTCTCTCTGCCTCTCTTCATCTCTCTCTGGTTTTCTCTCTGTCTCTCTTCATCTCTCTCTCTCTCTCCCTCTCTCTGTCTCTAACCTTATTCTTGGCACATAAGGGTAACATAATTTCTAATTTTGCTAAGTTCTGTTGGTTGTAACCTGTTGTTTTGAGAGTACAATGTTGCTAACTTCTGCTAGTTATAATTTGGGTTTCTCTACAAGCTTTGTAATCTTAATCAATTTTAAGTAATGTTTTGTGTAAGCTTGCTCTGCAATGGTCTTACTCTTACAATACAATACAGAGAATTCCAGAGTTTAATCTCACCAAATGGGTTGGTAAAACAGATTGAGAGGAGGACTAGATCCAAATTTCACTGGGTCGACTCCCACCTCTGGGGAACTCTACCCATGCCCACTTTGTGGGACATGCCACCGTACCCACTTTCTGGGATGTGATATTTAATTTGGGCCCTCATCTCTGGGGATCCATGCCCACTTTTTGGGACATAACAGAAGCACAGCCAGCAGGTCAAGGGAGGTGATTCTCCCCTTTTGCTTGGCTCTCGTAAGATGTCACCTGGAGTACTCTGTCCAGCTTTGGAGCCCCCAACACAAGAAGGACATAGAGCTCCTGGACAAAGTCCATAGGAGGGCCAGGAAGATGATCAGAGGGCTGGAGCACCTCTCCTATGAAGACAGGCTGAGAGAGTTGGGGTTGTTCAGCCTGGAGAAGAGAAGGTTCCAGGGAGACCTTATAGCGGCCTTGCAGTACTTGAACAGAGCCTACGTGAAAGCTGGGGAGAGACTTTTTACAAGGGCTTGCAGTGACAGGATAAGCAGTAATGGCTTTAATCTGGAAGAGGGGAGATTTAGGTTAGACATTAGGAGGAAATTCTTTAGTGTGAGAGTGGTGAGACACTGGAATAGGTTTTCCAGGGGAGTTGTGGAAGCCCCATCCCTGGAAGTGCTCAAGGCCAGGTTGGATGGGGTTGTGAGCAATCTGGTGTAGTGAGAGGTGTCTCTGCCCATGCAGGTCACTTGGAACTAGATGATCATTAAGGTCCATTCCAACTCAAACCATTCTATGATTTTAACTCCACTATAGTACACAATTTGCTATCCACAAAATACCTCTCAGAATCACAGAATCACCAAGGCTGGAAAAGACCTTTAAGATCATCAAGTCCAGCCTATGACCAACACCACCACACCATCTAGGCCATGGCACTAAGTGCCACATCCAGCCTTGCCTTGAACACATCCAGGGATGGTGTCTCCACCACTTCCCTGGGAAGTCTATTCCAATGTCTAATCACCCTCTCCGTGAGGAAGTGCTTCCTAATATCCAACCTAAACCTCCCTTGGAGCAGCTTCAGGCTATGCCCTCTTGTCATGTCACTGGTTGCCTGGAAACAGAGCCCAGCCCCAACCTGACTACAACGTCCCTTCAGGTAGTTGAAGAGAGTGATGAGGTCCCCCCTGAGTCTCCTCTTCTCCAGGCTAAACAACCCCAACATCCTCAACCTCTCCCTGTAAGACTTTCCCTCTAGTCCTTTCACCATCCTTGTTGCTCTCCTCTGGACCTGCTCCAGCACCTCAATGTCCTTCTTAAAGTGAGGGGCCCAGAACTGGACACAGTACTCGAGGTGAGGCCTCACCAGTGCTGTGTACAGGGGGAGAATTACATCCCTACTCCTGCTTGCCACACTATTCCTGATACAAGCCAGGATGTCATTGGCCTTTCGGGCCACCTGGGCACACTGCTGGCTCATGTTCAACTGGATGTCCACCAGCACTCCCAGGTCCCTCTCTGCCAGGCTGCTCTCCAGCCACTCTTCCGCCAGCCTGTAGTGCTGCCTGGGGTTATTGTGGCCAAAGTGCACTTGGTCGTGTTGAATTTCATGCCGTTGGCCTCGGCCCATCGATCCAGCCTGTCCAGGTCCTCCTGCAGCTTCTTCCTACCCTCTGGCAGATCAACACTCCCCCCCAGCTTGGTGTCATCTGTGAATTTACTGAGGGTGGACTCAATCCCCACATCCAGGTTGTCAATAAAGATATGGAATAGGAGTGGGCCCAGTACTGATCCTTGGGGGACACTGCTGGTCACCGGACGCCAGCTGGATGCAGCTCCATTCACCATCACTCTCTGGGCCCCGTCATCCAACCAGTTTTTGATCCAGCGAAGGGTGCACCTGTCGAAGCCATGGATAGCTAGCTTCTCCAGGAGGATGCTGTGGGAGACTGTGTCAAAGGCCTTGCTGAAGTCATCCACAGCCTTCCCCTCATCCACTAGGTGGGTCACCCAGTCATAGAAGGAGATGAGATAAGTCAGACAGGACCTCCCTTTCCTAAACTCATGTTGGCTGGACCTGATCCCCTGGTTGTCGTCCACATTCCGCTTGATGGCACTTAGGATGATCTGTTCCATCACCTTGCCAGGCATCGAGGTCAGGCTGACAGGCCTATAGTTCCCTGGATCCTCCTTCTGGCCCTTCTTGTGGATGGGCGTCACATTGGCCAACCTCCAGTCATCTGGGACCTCCCCAGTGAGCCAGGACTGGTGATAAATGATTGAGAGCAGCTTAGCCAGTTCTTCTGCCAGCTCCCTCAGCACCCTAGGATGAATCCCATCCGGACCCATGGACTTGTTGGGATCTAAGTGGCACAGCACTCTCTTCCTTTGAATGTGCTATAAAGTTCAGTCCTAAAGATCTCAAGGGGTATTATTAGCTTGAACTAGCACCTCACTAACTATGTTCAATGCTTCAATTTGTCTCAAAGATAGAGCAGACTTGCATTTCTTTAATATGTAGATGAAGCATATTAAGTTCTCCTTCACAAAACTCTTGTCTAGACAGATACATAGGTGATTGCTGATTTCATGACATCAGTGAATTTTAAAGGCAACTTTTGCAATTACATGTGTGGAAAAGCTAAGTGCTGAGGAACTCAGGTTTTGTAAGTTGATCTTCTTGTGCTCAGAACTTGTTAAATTAGGAGTCTAATTTTAACCAAACTGAAAACCTTTGACAATCTGCCTTTGATAAAGCTTAGAAGTCATTGATAGATGAAATAATTAATTTCAGCTCAAAACCACTTATTTCATTTATAAGCCCATGCTGTTTTACTGTTATCACTTCTAGCTCAGCAGGAGAAAGGCCTCAGGTAGATGCAGAGGTAGAAAATATAGAAATATCTACTGTAAACTGAATTAGATATGTTACTATAATAATTGTTTTATGTCTTTTTTGCCAATCAAAAAAACCAACTCTGTGGAAATTATGAATAACCATAAGAAAAGTTAAAAGTTTCCAATTCCAGTAACTGGTTAAGTCTGTTTTTCCTCATGAGGAAAAATATCACCAACCAAACGCCCCAGGTCCCTTTCTGCAGGGCTGCATCCCAGCCTCTTGTCCTCCGCTTTTGCTGTATGTGCAGGATTACACCACGCCACGTGCAGAATCCAGTATTTGTTCTTGCTAAATTTCATATCGTTGGTGATTGCCCAGCAGTCTAATCTATCAAAGTCTCTCTGTAAGGACTCTATAACCTTGAGGGAATCAACTACTCCCCCTAATTTAATACTGTTGGCAAACATCCTTAGTGTGCGTTCAACTCTTCTGTCCAGGCACTAATAAATACAATGAAGATATTTTCTTTTGCCTTAATGAAAGGACACAGTAGTAATTTCTCTTCAGTGTGTCCATTCTTTGACTTTTTACTTGCTTGACTCCAGCTGCCAGATGTTCCCTCTTAAAATTATCTGTCAAATCCTATTTTCAAATATTTATGCCTTAATTTCAAGAAAGTTCAGATCCATGTTTGAACTGTTAGATTTATGTTACACTGTGTGCTTCATCCCAGTTTAAAGGGAAAATAAATAACAGATTGAGAGAAATTCTTTAAAAAACACATTATTACCAAGCTGTAATGGGAGAGATGGTTACAAAATAGAGGGAGACTTTGGAAGCAACAGGAATAAAGCAAAAGAGAAAAAAGCATCATGTTTCCTATGCACCCTTTTTTGTTAAATACTGTGTGTTACAGCTGGGACCTGTATCCAGTTATAACAATAGAATCACTGAGACAAAAAGGGACCTCTGAAGATCATCTAGTCCAAACCATGTGTTCAAGCAGGGTTAGCCAGAGCAGATTGTCCAGAAGTGTATCCAGTTGTGTAAATAAGATATTAAATTAATTATTAATTGATTGCAGACCATCACCATCACATCTAAGGGTTATTTTTTATTAACATCCTAAATAAATAATGATTATTAATGTATGAATACACGTCTCCTAAAGTCAGTCTAAAGCAGATAGGTTGCAATTACTAGTTTACTTCATTTTACACGTAATGACTATAAAGCAACTTATTATACAGGTACAATATATAGGCACTTTTACTGATTCTAGCAAGAATAAAGTTAGTTTCCTGCATAATAGCATGTATGATGCTATATTTTGGATTTATGATGAAAATAGTGTTGATAGCACACTAGTGCAGTACCTGTTGCTGAGCAGTGTTTATATCAAGACCTTTTCTGCTTCTCACACCACCCCAACTGCGAGTAGTCGGTCATGCACAAGAAGGTGGGAGCAGACACAGCTGGGTTACTGAACCCAGCTGACCAAAGGGATTTCCCATACCATATGATATTGTTCTCAGCAACAAAAGCTGTGGGGAAAAGGGAAGGGTTGATGGACATATTCAGAGTGATAGCATTTTTCTTCCCAAGTAACCGTTACATGTGTTGGAGCCCTTCTTTCCTGGAGATGGCTGAACACCTAGCTGCCAATGGGAAGTAGTGAATGAATTTATCTTCTTGCTTTGCTTGCATATGCAGCTTTTGCTTTACCCTTAAACTCTCCTTACCTCGACCCATGAGTTTTCTCATTTTTACTGTTCTGATTCTCTCCCACAGCTCACTGTGGGCTGGGTGGTGATTAGCTGCCTACCAGGGTTGACACACAACAGTGTCAGGTATGGAACATATGCAAGTATGAGCAGGTAATATTGAAATTACTATTGCAGTGAGATCTTGTCTTCTTTCAGCCCTAAAAGAAAATAAAATGATTCAGCAGGATCTGACTTGACCAAGGATGTGGCAAATTATATTCAATTACCTGCTTCATGACAGTCTGTCTACATGATACTGCATTATTCATCAGAAGCCTCAGTGAAAATTTCTCTCAAAGGCTGTAATAAAGATGACAAGAAGCAATTGCAAAGTTCTCCCAAGAAAACAATCATATCCAAACTCTCATTTGTGTGAACTAATTGGTCAGATGCAAGCAATAGGGTAGGCAACTGTCATAACACAAGACTCTGCCTGAGCCAAGAATTCTTGCTGATAGGCAAACTGTAGTAAGTTGGTCCTAAACCAATATTTATGCACTTAAAGAACTTCCAGGTGAGCTTCTAGTTAGATCTGCTGTATTTCTGCTTCTCTATAGGTGTACCCAAAGACTTTTCTTCTCATTTACTTAACTTTAAAGAGTATTGATAACACATGTTAGTAAATCTCACCTTGTTTGCCTTGCATTTGTTATTTTCCAGCTTCTCCACAACTTCGTTTCTCCTTTTCTTTTTAAAGTGGTCATTTTCTAATTTTCCCCCAGTTTTCAGTTGCCTTGCAGTTTCTCCTGATTTCCCTTGATTGATTTCCCCTGATTGATTTCCCCCAGCCTTTTTTGCCAGCCGCAAGACTTTACAAATTACAGATGGCTGTTCATTTTCTCCCTCACCAGTTATATCCCAACAGCTGTTTGTGAAAGAAAAAATGACAAGTTAGTCACATCCTTGTCTGTATTGAACTGTGGGCAAAAGACTGAACTTGGTGCAGGGAGGAGCTGACTAATCAGTCTTTCTTTACGGCCAGATTCATGTTTAAAAGAATTCAGGAAAATGAATCATTCCAAAAGCTGACAATACATAGCTTTGCACCTTGAGAGAATTCATTTCAGGCTAGATGAGCTCTGGTATCAGTGATTTAAGACAAAATTGTTCCCAACTCTCTGCCCACCCACAGATTAACCTTCTGTAGCAGTTTGCAGAGGTGGTGTGTTACCACGCTATACTCTTCCCACTCATTAGCTGGCTGCTAAGATTAAGTGACACTTGATCCTGGGAAACAGAACAACCAAAATGTGAATACACTGGTTTTTTCTCTACTGTAGATGTAATTTTTATGCTTGTATTCCTTCTTTCAGCGTAACCTGGAATAGCTGACATTTTGGTGAGGGTTGAGACATGAGCATATTTCTGTACTGGACTCAAACCGGTTTAAACCTTTACATCTTTTAGTTAATTAATATACATTTAGATTGATACTGACGCCCAACATGCACAGCACAGGGGCAACTGATGATCTGGAAGGAAGGAATGAAGAACCATCTGAAAGGAAGAAGTGAATTGTGAAGTTGTAAAGGAAATAAAATAATGTTAATGCTCTCCCATTTTTATTGATTATTTGTAGATCTGCATATGTGTCTTACATGAGTTCTGTAAGGTAATTGGTAATGACTTGAAGATCTCATTAGCCATGCAGTGTATCACTCCACATTATCTAAAACCATCAAATTGATGTAAGTATACTCAAATCTATTCTTTAATGACTGTGGGTTGAGGTTATATTCTTAAGTCACTGTTACAAATTGTTTCAGCCATCTGGTCACAATTGACCATTTTGGTGAAACCAATGCAAAATGACATTAAATGCTTATGACTTTCTCAGTAGCATTAACCTATAATTTTTCTTCTCTGGGAAGAAGAATCATGATTCTCTATTTTTTCTCTCTCTACAATATACACTGACAGTATTTTATTACATTTTTTTGACATTATTTGCTTACAACATCTTGAACAGAGTGCCTTGACTTTCTTGACTTTGTTCATTCAACTTATGCTTGATTTATGTCCTATCTCCACTATTTTATATGAAGCAGACAAACATAATTTATGCAATTGTCAAATTGCTATTTCTTCTGTCTTTCCTTTTAATTGAATTGGTTGCATTTGAACCTTCTGGAACTAGCAGAAGTTACACCGACTGGAGTCGGTGTAGCAGCAGCAGCGGCGGCAGTGGTGGCAGCGACTGAGGTAAGGTGGGGCTTCAATCGTGCAGTACAGGGGAGTTTCTGAGCTCAGGGACCCCATTACCCACTCGAGCTTCCCAGCGGGACCAGAAAGTCCGCAGCAGCCAATCAGCTGCGGAACAGGCGTGGCCAGGAGCCCTGCGGCTGATTTAAACGCCCCTGGGGAGCACAAACGACCTGGAGCGTGGCACGTCAGTGAGGCGTGGAATGGCAGTTTGCACGGGGCAGGGCACTGAGGAGCTGCGAACTAGGAAGGGGGTGGGGAGCTGAGGTGGGGCAGTGAGAATCAATAAGGCAGTTAGCAGTAGTGTGTATATATATATCATGGTGACCACATGGTCAAAAGCTGTTGCTAGGAAGACTATGGGGACCCAAACGGCACTGCCTCCCAGACATGCAGTGGTCCAAGTGTCCGGCTGCAGAGAATGCCTGAGCCTGGCATCGGTGCCAGAGGACAGCAGGGAGGAGGCTTGTGTGCAGTGTGAGCAGGTGAATGATCTGCTCAGTCGAGTGGCAGAACTTGAAGAGAAATTGGAAAGGTGGAGGAGCATCAGGGAGTGTGGGAGAGAGAGACTTGTGGAACCACACTCTGGAACAAAGGCAGCAGACAGAGGCTCCTCAAGAAGCTGAGGATCCCCTCCTTTCCTGCCACCAGGCAGTAGGAGGAGAGCTAAGAGACAAGGGGGAATGGAAGCAGATCCCGGCTCAGGGAGGCAGGTGAACCCCCTCCTGGCCTCCCTCACCCTACCAGTTGCCCTTGAACAACAGATAGGAGGGTCTGGAACTGTAGAGCCAGGCAAAGGAGGAAATAGATGAAGGTCCACCCAGGGAGTTGTCTGGGGTGACTCAGCCAGCCTCACACAATAAGACTACTAGTGTCAGGAAAAAAACAGAAGAGTGATTGTGGTAGGTGATTCCCATTTGAGAGGAACAGAAGGCCCCATATGCTGACCAGACCCATCCCACAGGGAGGTCTGCTGCCTCCCTGGGGTCCAGGTCAGAGACATTACCAAGAAACTCTCCAGTCTGGTACGACACTCTGATTACTATCCATTATTGGTCATACAGACTGGAAGTGATGAGGTTGAGGACAGAAATATCAAAACCATTAAAAGGTTTTCAAGGCACTGGGGTGATTGGTTGAAGGATCAGGAGCACAGATAGTGTTTTCCTCAATCCCTTCAGTGGCAGGGAAAACTACACTGATCACTGAGAGGAATAGGAAAACACAGTTGCTTAACATGTGGCTCAGGGGCTGGTGCCACAAGCGGAACTTTGGCTTCTTCAATCATGGGAACATTCACATGGCACCGGGCCTACCAGGGACAGAGTTCAGCTGTCCCAGAAGAAGAGAAGGATTCTTGCAAGGGGGTTGACAGGACTCATTAATAGGGCTTTAAACTAGGTTGGAAGGGGAAGAGGTAGAAGGGCAATAAAACCAGGCTCACTAGAGATGAGCCTAAGGGTGGTGTGCCCCTGTCAGGGATGAAATCGATAACCCAGCTGAAGTGCATTCACACCAATGCATGGGTAACAAACAGGAGGAGCTGGAAGCCCTTAGGTGGCAAGATAACTATGACCTAGTTGCCATCACAGAAAAATGGTGGGATGGGATTCAGGACTGGAATGCTTCAATAGATGGCTACAAGCTCTTTAGAAGGGATAGGCAAGGAAAAAGAGGAGGTGAGGTGGCTCTATACATTAAGGAGTGCTTTGATTGTACAGAGCTCAGTGACAGAGATGACAATGTGAAGTGTTTATAGGTGAAGATGAGAGGGAAGACAAATAAGGCAGATATCCTGTTGGGAGTCTGCTACAGGCCACCCAACCAGGAAGAGGAAGCAGATGAAACATTTTTCAGGCAGTTGGTAGAAGTCTCAAAATCGCCAGCCCTAGTTCTGGTGGGGGACTTCAACCTACCGAACATCAGCTGGAACAACAACTCTGCTGCAAGCAGGCTGGCTAGGAGGTTCCTTGAATGTATGGAAGATAACTTCCTAACACAGCTGGTAAGTGAGCCTACCAGGGCAGGTGCCTTGCTGAACCTGCTGTTCACTAACAGGGAAGGAGTGGTGGGAGATGTGGATGTTGGAGGCCATCTTGGGCTTAGGGACCATGAAATGGTTAAATTCTCTATTCTTAGGGAAATAAGGAGAGGGGTCACCAAAACCTCCACTATGGATTTCTGGAGGGCAGACTTCGGCCTGTTTAGATCACTGGTGAAGAGAGTCCCTTGGGAGTCAGTTCTGAGGGGCAAAGGGGTCCAGGAAGGCTGGATGCTCTTCAAGAAGGAAGTCTTAAAAGCATAGGAGAAGGCTGTCCCCATGTGTCATGAAACGAAATGTCAGGGGAGGTGACTGGCCTGGCTGAAGGGAGAAAAAGAGAGTCTATCAGCTTTGGAAGGAAGGGCGGGCAACTCAAGATGAGTACAGGGAGCTTGTGAAGACATCCAGGGAGAAAATTAGAAGGGCAAAAGCCAAGATGGAGCTCAATCTGGCCACTGCTATAAAGGACAATAAAAAAAGGTTTTACCAATACATTAACAGCAAAAAGAGAAACAGGGAGAATCTCCATCCCTTATTGGATGAGGGGGGGGGAACATGGCAACCAGGGATGAAGAAAAGGCTGAAATGTTTAATGCCTTCTTTGCCTCTGTCTTTAATAATCAGACTGGCTGCCCTCAGGATACTTGGCCTCCTGAGCCAAAATACAAGGATGCAGAGCAGAACAACTGCCCCATAATCCAGGAGGGTGCAGTTAGAGACCTGCTGCAGCACCTAGACACTCAAAAGTCTATGGGTCCAGATGGGATTCACCTAAGGGTACTGAGGAAACTGGCAGAGGAGATTGCCAAGCCTCTTTCCATCATCTACCAACAGTCCCAGATGACTGGAGGCTTGACAACGTGACGCTTATCTACAAGAAGGGCCCAAAGGAGGATCCTGGGAACTACAGACCTGTCAGCCTGACCTCAGTACCAGGGAAAATCATGGAGAGGCTCATCTGGATTGTGCTCATGTGTCAAGTGCAGAACAGCCAAGGGATCAGGCCCAGCCAGCATGGGTTCAGGAAAGGCAGGTCCTGCTTGACGAACCTGATCTCCTTCTATGATCAGGTGACTCACCTGGTGGATGAAGGAAGAGCTGTTGACGTTGTCTATCTAGACTTTGGTAAAGCCTTTGATACTGTCTCCCACAGCATTCTCCTGGAGAAACTGGAGGCACATGGAGTAGACAGGTGCACTCTACTGGGTAAAAAACTGGCTGGCTGGCAGAGCCCAGAGAGTTGTAACGAACGGGGTTGGATTGAATTGGTGGCTGGTCACCAGTGACGTCCCCCAGGGCTCAGTTTTGGGTCCAATCCTGTTCAATATCTTCATTTATGATCTGGATGAGGAAATTGAGTCCTTCCTAAGTAAGTTTGCAGATGACACTAAACTGGGTGGAAGTGTCAATTTGCTTGAGAGTAGGAAGACTCTGCAGAGAGACCTGGACAGGCCAAGTGCCAGGTCCTGCACTTCAGTCACAAGAACCCCATGCAAAGCTACAGGCTTGGGGATGAGTGGTTGGAAAGCTGCATGGTGGAGAAGGACCTGGTGGTGCTGGTTGACAGCTGACTCAACATGAGCCAGCAGTGTGCCCAGGTGGCCAAGAAGGCCAACAGCATCCTGGCCTGCATCAAGAATAGCGTGGCCAGCTGGAGTAGAGAGGTGATTGTGCCTCTGTACTCGGCATTGGTGAAGCCACACCTTGAATACTGTGTGCAGTTCTGGGTCCCTCACTACAAGAAGGATGTCCTGTTGCTGGAGCATGTCCAGAGAAGAGCTAACAGTCTGGTGAAAGGCTTGGAGGAAAAGTCCTATTAGGACAGGCTGAGGGAACTGGGGTTATTTAGTTTGAAGAAGAGGAGGCTGAGGGGTGACCTCATTGCTCTCTACAACTACCTAAAGGGAGGTTGTAGGGAGGTGGGAGCTGGCCTCTTCTCTTCGGTGAATAATGACAGGATGAGAGGGAATGGACTGAAGTTGCGCCAGGGGAGGTTTAGGCTGGATATTAGAAAGAATTTCTTTACTGATAGAGTGATTGGACAGTGGAACAGGCTGCCCAGGGAGGTGCTGAAGTCACCATCCCTGGAAGTGTGTAAAAGAAATATAGGCGTGGTGCTTAGGGACATGATTTAAGCATTAACGGGTAGATAAAGGTTATCATGGGGGGATTTAGGTTATGGTTGGATTAGATGATCTTCAAGGTCTTTTCCAACCAGGTTGATTCTGTGATTCTGTGATTTCCTTAAAGAAACATTGCTGTCATAATCATAATCTTCATTATTATTTTGTCTTGGAGCAGTTTCCTAGAAGAGGTCATCATTTAATTTTCAAAGGCAAGTGAAGTAATTTTTCCTAAATGCATTATTTTATTTCTTTGTTTAATCTTATTGTCCTAAGTGTTTTGAAGTCTGTCACCTCCTGGCCATCCTCATCCAATTAACCTTTTATTCAGCATTATTAAAGGTCCCTATATGGTAGATGAGAAGCATATATAAAAATTCTCATGTTTCTTTTTTTCCCACTTCTTCTGTAATGAAGGAGAAGTTCACACAACCTCTGTCTCATTTTAGACACGTCAGGGGTTTTGAGATATCTGTATGAGGCTGGAGATATGACTTGGTACCAGGGGACTGGTCTCATTCTTTTGGAGGTTCAGCAAGAGATCCTTCTGTATAGCACATAAAATGGTAAATTCAGTGGCTGTGATTAGGCACTGCATTCCACCTTGAGTCTCACAGCAGCTCCCTCTAAACAGATGTTTTAATTTACTTTTATGTTGAAGCCTGTGCTCTGAATGACTTTGCATTTTTCGTGAAAAGCCCTATCCATCCGATCCCTAAGGTTGACAGTATGATCAGATATTTTCAGTCGTCCTCTATGATATATGTGAGAAGAAGTGCATACAACTCTGAATTATGAAGCAGCAGTTATTTCTTTATTCCTTCCTCTCCTTCCAGAGCAAGATATTCCCTTCAAATTGATATTCCTTTTCTGGATTGTCCTGTTCTGTCTCTGGTGTTCCAATTTATACTTCAATTCATGAACTAAAATTTCAAGATCCTCCTTCAATTTCCTATACTTGCATGCTATCTGTGAGACATAGAAGAATAACACAAACACATATGCAGTTTAATAAGCACTATAAAATTAGAACAGCTTTTCTTAATTTTTCCATTACTTATATTTTCTGAAGAGAAATACTTTTACTTTTGTGTATTGTCTACTGTTGATTTATTAATAAAGTAGGGCTATTCCAAATGAACTTTCTCGCTCATGAAGAAAGGAATCTAGTTTCCCTTACTGGAATTTTCTCTTGCTGAAATTTCTTTCCACTACCTCTGCTTTAGATCAAAGATTCTGAATGGCACACACATGAACATTTACAGTAATAAATATAAATTAATAAACAGATTGAACTGTAAGGAATTAGAACTTGTTAATTATTTTCTAACAACTTTTTTAACATTTTCTATTTCTTACTACACCATTTAAACTACAAGAGTTCAAAAATCAATAAGCCAGTTTGAAAAAGTAAAATAAAATGGGTTTGAAAAAAAAAAAAAGTGTTTGGTGTTTTTTTTCTCTTACAAGTATCTTCTATGGGAATTAAAATATATGCTTGCAAAAACACTAATGCTGGATACCTACCATAACTGTTCATCAGAGAGAAGACTGTGCTCATTCGTGTTGTGAGGCTTAGAATAGATCACCATGGGCTGTCATCAGAATCTATGATTCACTTTTGTAGCAGAAGTAATTTTGCCATACAGAAATGTAACAAAACTCAGCTCCTATTAACATAGGAGTGGCAACAAATTACTTTGTCGGTTGCTTGTGTTTATTACGTTTCAGTATCACTGAGGAAACAACCTGATACATACTAAATCTAAAAAGAAAAACTGTTAGGAATATGCTTAATAAGTACCAAAAGGAGTACACTGAACAGACTGAATTGAGGAATCATGCTGCACAGAAAAAAAACCAACTAAAAACAACCAACAAAAAAGGTATTGCCCTGCAAACAACCTTTCAAGTTGAGATTCTTTGGAAGCTGTTACTTCTTGTGCTGTAGAAAACTGCTTTTAACTTCTGAATCTGTTTTAAATGCTGAAATTTTTAATTGGCTTTTTGCTTAATACATTTAAGTTACTACCTGTAAAATCTGAGACTTCAGGAGAATCAAGGAGTCACATTAGAGTGTTTTCCTTTCTTCTTTCAAGAATTATCAGAAGAGGTTGCCTATATTGTTCTCTAAACATTACATACTTTTTCTTCCCCATTTTTTCTTTCCTCATTTTCTTAGTTGTTCCTTATTGCACAATAACTCCATAATAAAAGACCAAGATTGGTGCCTCTTTCACCTTTTCTTAATAGGGCTTGTAGGGAACATTGGAATAAGTAAGGAAGAAAACAACAAATGAAATCCAGAGGAAATATTCCCCATCTTGAATACTACAAAAAGAGACATATTGTGATTCAGAATAAATTCAGTCCTTTCTTTTGTTTTCTGGAACCAAATGTCTAAGACTTACCACAGAACTAAGATGAACTGAGATCGAACACTCTCCTATTATGATCAATAATCTCTTGAAAAATTAATTTAATAGATCACTTGCATTTAAAAGACTTCCTTCACACAGTAATAGAATATCTTCACAGAATCACCACACTTTTTCACTCAGTGATATCTGAAGAGGTGCCAGTTTCTTCTCAGGTAAGCAGCTACACAGAATTAGATACCTCAAGTTAAAATCTCCATTTTCTAGAAAATTATATTGTGTTAACGATAAAGAAATTGTGAGACAATTACTGTTTCAGCTCAACTCTTCCTGAATCCTCCAAAATAACCATATAATCTTCTGTCTTTGACTATGTAGAAATCTTTTCTTTGGGAGTTCTGTCTCAGCTTATCATAGGCTATTGTCCTTTCCCCAGGCCACTACCGTAAAACACATTTTCTTCAATTCTCAGTCTAAAATCTGCATTTTTCTTTTCTTCAGTCAGATGACCACATGTGATTATGTCGATGCCAGTCAGCATAAAGACCGCACCTTGCTGATTGCATCCATATCCACCCCTTCAGATTTGGAGTGGTGTTGGCAGCTTATGAAGGATCATAGCTTCTCTTACCAAGTGACAGAACATGTATTAACAAGATAAAGCTTGCTCAATCTCAGAGTGTAGAAATACATTTAAATTAAGTTCTGGAAGAATAAAAGCACAGCCAATTTAAACTGGGAAGAATGTGATCCTTACATAAATACCTTTTATTTCAAAATTCTCACCTCTGCTTAATCTTGAGTAAGATCCAAAATCTATCAAGATAGCTCTTGCACATATTCATCATTATTTATTCTGATAAACTGTGAATCAATGTTAACTTTTCATTGATAAGACATGAGACAAAACCACAACATTTATTTGCTGTGTATATAGCAAGAGTTTAGCTTGGCTCTTCAGAAAGTGAATGAAAACAGGGATCCAATCCATCAGTCACATGAATATTCCCTAAGACTTTTGCATCCTCTAACAGATGTGTCATTGAGAATTTGTGTGAAATCATAGGGTATAGCTGTAAAAAGAAACAGCAATACAAAACCGTATTGAGTGTAGCATTAAAATAATTTACATCCCAAAGGCTGAACACTTTTCATTATAACCATCCAAGAAATCTTAATTTATCTTAAACTTATTCTATTTCTACAGATTCCTGAGAAGCTGTTTATCTAGCAGAGGAGGATTAAAAGTAGCCACAGTATTTATAGCTTTTAGTTTGTCTATGTAAATAATTCTAGTCTTAACAGAGGTTCTGCAGGCACAACATACAGAAAACATGGCATCTTATGCCAGAAAGCTTGAAGCAAAACATAAGTGCATTAGTGAAATGTACAGACAGTAAAATAAGCCAATTAATTACAAATTTTACCTTAACTGGAGTCAATTATTTAAAATTGAGACATAAAAAAGTGACAGAACTAAAACCACCCTAACATTCACACATTAAAAAAAAAATATATATATATATATATATATAAACTTTGAGTTAATAAAGAAAATATAAATTAACTTGTGAAGCAACAACTATATTCACAAATCGTGGACCACAGGGTATCCGTGAAAGCTTAGATCTGCAGCTGGTCACAAAATAATATTAAGGACCAAACTCACTGTACTCCTCACTTTGTTAGCTGTTGAGAAAGTCTGAGGGTTAAGGCTTGTGAATTGGCCTAGAAGTTGGTTAGTGATGACTTAGGGAAGAGCCCCAAAATGTCTTTTGTTGTCTGATTGAAAACATCACTCACTCAGTTTTACAGACGTACTGAAAGTTTGTATTTCCCATTAAATTCAGAGCTAGGTGAAGACACAGGCCAGCTGACTGCAGACACAGCCATTTTTCCTTCTTAATAGATCATTTAAATCTACAAACCAACATCTTAGGGTTGAAGTGAACTCTAAACAGTATAAGGTTCTATATTCACTTACCCTACTCAGATTTAAGTATTAGGTTTTCTCCCAAGATTAGTTTCTCATTCACTCCTTTCCTCAGGTATACTGTAAACTTTTCCCACTATGTGATGTTCACTCAAATACATCCTAGAATTTCATTAACTAAAATAAGTGACTGGCGACATAGGCTGTTTTTTTTCTTAATGGGTTATGAGAAGCAATTGTATGTTTTTTCTTATCTCAGAAAACATTGTTTCATTTATTCTTAACCATTTAAAAGATCTCTGCATCAACTGCCTCCCGCCCCAATAAAACAAACAAAAAAACCTAAATGTCTGGTAAAATGTACTAAAGCCCGTATTCAAAAAAAAGGCCAGTTGTTTGTTTTGGTTTTTTTTATCCTTTCATAAGTATAGTATCTTCTGCAGTAATTTCCTTCTGTATGTCAACCTCAGGCTTTATACATCTCTACACTTTGCTTCCTTCCAGTAATAGCTGAATGTTTTAATCTGTGTTAGAATGGATGCCATAAACTCAGGTATGTGATATTGCTCTTCAATTTGCTGTAGTGGAGTGTGTTTTAAGACTGCTTTGGTTTGATGGGCTTCTTAAGAATTTACAATTCTCAATGGGATATGAAATCACTTGAAAATAAACCACCTAAAATCAGACATGCATATATATCCTGTTCCTTATGTTACCTAGCAGGTCTTGAATGAATGTGGCAAACAGATCAAATAAAGTAGATATTCTTTTTACATGTTAGTACTTGAGAGACTGCCAGGGAAAACTAATTTTTGTCAAATTTACAGTGTTAAATGTATTGACACACACAAAAAACCCAACCAATCAAATAAATAATTCAGGCACACCTGAGTCTAAAACATTAATAAAAAAAGATATATAAATTTGATAACAGCTCTTGAAGTTCATCATATTTTGTCTATTTATTTACAATTTAGCAAAGTACTAAATGAAATGCTCTCACCTCAACCTCTTGGGGATATATTGAAAAGTAGTAATTTTAGCTTCACAGTTAAATGCTCTGTAAATTGCACTGACATCTGCTTGCAGTTAAGCACCAGTTTAAGTAGAGATGGTGTCGGTGATAGGGGTGGAAGGAGACAAAAGCAAGAAAACTCAAACTCTCTACCAGTTATTGAAATCTAGATGCATCTGAGTCCAGTATTGAAATGAGTCTGTAACTGCTCCAATAGAAATGTTCCTAACTGAAGACGACAAGGGGCAGTTGTCTTTTTTATATCATTGTAACTAGTACTGCCAGAAAAAGAACAAAAGGTAGGTAGTAAGATCTATATAGAAATTACAACTTTGGAAATAAATCTTCTCCATACAGCCACAGAGTGCTTAGAAATTTCACTTGAACTCCAAATCCTCTTGCCTTTGTTGTGATATTATGTGAAAAAGTTGCATGTGATGATATTATCTGTAAGCTATGCCACAAAAAGAAGCACCTTATAAGCCCCATTTCTGACAATATTTATATATAACCTGCCATCTGGCAATTTATCCCTAACCTAACATATTATTTATACAGCATCAATAGCCTGCAGGATTTATTACAGGCATGCAGGAAGACATATGGGTTGATTCTTCTCTCATTTATACCAGCATAAATCAGAACTAATACTACTGAAGTCACTGGAGTTCCATTTGTTTGATGGTGGACTAAAAATCCTCAGAACCAATCCCAAACTTAGCAGTAAGTTTTATACCTTAATGGGATCATGTAAGGCAGGTTTTAATTCCTTTGTCTCAACTACTCTTTTTATCCAGCTTCAGTAGAGTTATTTAAACATTTTAAATAGCAGCAAGGCTTTGTGCCATTGTCTTGCCATCTTTGACATCCAAATTTCTCCTTTGAAGCCACACTTATGCCATTGGAGTAGCACCAAAGAATATTCGTCATTTTTTGAATTTAGGGACAATATTTTAAAAATTGAAATATTTATGGCACTTGCACATTACTTAGTACAGCAGTTTGGATGTAGTTACTTCTGTTCAGAACTTTACATGCTCAAGAACATTTTGGAAAATGAAAGCTGCCCTGGTGAGAACATCTGATAGCTTGTACTGGGTTAATAATGTAATGCTATGCCATAGCTGTTTGCTAACACCTTTGATTCACAAGAATAGAAAACATGAGCCTTTCAAGAGCTTCAGCTCAGAAAATGTTAATATAAAATTATCAATATATATCAAGCTTTTTTAAAAAAACTAAAATTACATATAAGCTCAGCATGTCAATCCTTTCTTTGAAACTATGATGTCTGTACTGTAAAGCACTTTTTTTGCCTATATGTTACTTGGGAAGTAATTATAGTTACTTGGTCAACAAGGATACTTGAAGTACTGGCTTGAACTGAAAGAAAGTGAACAAGTGCTCTTCATACTCCCCCACTTAATTCTAATGGGGCAATTAACTTCTGATCTACTTTACCCTGTTCTGTCAGTTTTTGTTTTTGCAAATGAATCAAACCACATAATGACTTTAGTGAAGGAAACCTAACACAAAGGCTCTGCAACCTATTTCACTGGTTACTAGTACTCCAGGGTTACAAGATCTGGCCTTAGATTTTTTTAGCATTTTAAGGTGATACACTTCTTATAGGGATCAAAAAAGTGTGAACTATTGCTTTCAGAAATTTTTTTGTCAAGGGGAAAAAGAAAAAAAAAAAGGAAGAAAAAAAAAGAGTAATTCCCCCTTTCTGGTTAAAGCTGCCTAAAAAAAAAAAAAAAAAAAAAAAAAAAAAAAAGCTGTCTTAGCTGGTGATTTTTGAAAGGAGGAAAAGAAAGCATAATGTTAATAGCACAGTAAATATTTCAAGAAGACTTTATTCAGAGTGTTTTGAGCTATCATTGTGAACACATCTATGAATTAAGTATATTGGTATTTATTATATTGATAAATGCATACATGTAAAATTGGAATGGACTCTTCATCTTAACAGCTAGCTAGTTTCTTTTGGATTTGCTGACCAAACAGCAATAGCAAATGCTGAACAGGTGGATATAAATAGAGACTGAACAGAGTAGGCAGGAAAAGGCCACTTGTTCTCCAAGCCCCACTGACAACAGAGTTTTTCTTTGCTTCTGCAGTGAATCTTCACACAAGGACTGGCAAGTTCTTAGTTTTAGTGACAGTAAGAACTGAAATAAAATTGAATTTGTTTTATAATGACAAATCTGGTTAGAGGTTGGTTGTCTTATGTAACTATCACATTTTGCAAAAACATCCATGTCTGGCATTTATGCAAATTTTTTCAGTAAACCATTTGCATAACTGAGTCATTTGCACATCATCACTTTAAGTGGAAGGATAGATTTCATGCTGGCGAATGTGTCAGTCTGATTGAGAGTTTGGGTGAATGAAGCCTACATGCTAGTAACATGGTAAGCTTGTGTTCATTGTGTCCTCCACCATTTCCCATTATTTTGTAATGGTGAAAACTTGGATAGCCAGCAGCTGTGAACTTGAAAACACAGGGAATCTAAAAATATATTTTCATTTCTGTTCCCTCTCCATGTTAATTGTAGGTGCTGTTTTTTAATGTTCCTTAAATGTTCTCCCTTCCACACACTTGTCGTTATCAACAGTTGTCATCCTGTTCTTCACAACAATGCTAGTTAGTAAGCCGAGTCAAAATCATGCTAACAACATGCTGGCATTGATTTCTAAGTATCTGAAGTACACAGAGCAGGAGCTTCTTTGCACTATGAACAAAATTTACCCCTCACAGAAGACCCAGGAAATGGCCTTGGATTAGTTTTGGCTCTCATATTTTAAAGAGACCTTCTGTGAAGAGACCTTCTCTGCGCAGAGCAGAGAGCGGCAGCGGTGTGAGCTGTTCCTTTAAACTGCTGAGGATTTGAGAGAGAGCCGGGCTTCCCGGAGACGGTGAAGCCGGGGCAGAGCCAGGAGACCCGAGTCTGAGCGGGAAGCCTGCGAGGGAGAGGAAGGCTGACGTGGCAGGGGGAGTGACTGTGAACGGCGGCAAGATTTAAAAAGCGGCCATTTGGCAGCCTCCTCTGAGCACGCGGCAGCGCAGAGCAGAGAGCGGCAGCTGCCTCCAGAGGGCAGGCGGGGAGGGAGCAGCGGGTGCCTTCTCACAAGAAAAGCAAACTAGTAGCTGGATAGATCATGGTCACAACGCGGCCAAAAACCGTAGTGAAAAAGAATGTGGGGACTCAGACAGAGCTCCCAAGGAGGCATGCAGCAGTGCAGGTCTCTGGCTGCAGTGAATGCCTGAGCCTGGCACTGGTACCGGAGGGAACCAGTGACACCGCATGTGTGCGGTGTGAGCAAGTAAATGATCTCCTCAGGCAGGTGGTTAATCTGACAGAGGAGGTTGCAAGACTGAGAGCCATTAGAGATTGTGAAAGTGAAATAGATTGGTGGAGTCATACCCTGACGCAGGGGCAGGTCAAAGAGGTTGAGAAAGTGACAGATCCCCTCCCCTCCTGTCACCAGACAGATGGAGAGGACTTAGGAGATATGAAGGAATGGAAGGAAGTCCGACCTCGGAAAGGCAAGAAAAAATCCTCCCAACCCCTTCCACCCTCCCAATTGCCCTTGAATAACAGATATGAGGCCTTGGAAATTCAGGGACAGGAAAATGAAGTTGGAGGGGTAGACTTATCTAGTGAAGCACCTAGGACTCGTCAGTCACCCCGAGTCCTTAGGACTTCTTCAATCAAGAAGGAAAGGAGAGTAATTGTGGTGGGTGACTCCCTTCTGAGGGGGACAGAAGGGCCCATCTGTCGACCGGACCCATCCCACAGGGAGGTCTGTTGCCTCCCTGGGGCTCGGATTAGAGATGTCAAAAGGAAACTCCCTGATCTTGTGGGTTCCTCTGATTACTATCCACTGCTGATTTTTCAGGTTGGCAGTGATGAAATTATCACAAGAAATGTAAGGGCAATGAAGAGTGACTTCAGGGCCCTAGGACGGCTAGTTAGGGGGTCTGGAGCGCAAGTAGTGTTTGCCTCCATCCCTCCTGCAAGAATGGGTGAGGAGATATATAGGAAGAGTCTACAGGTCAATGAATGGCTAAGAGATTGGTGTCAAAGACAGGGTTTTGGTTTTTTTGATCATGGGATGCTATATGAGACACCTGGCCTGGTGGTGGCAGGTGGGATGCACCTGTCCCAGAGGGGGAAGGGGCTTTTGGGGCAGGACTTAGCAGGGCTCATTGAGAGAGCTTTAAACTAGATGTGAAGGGGGAAGGGGAGAAAACTGGGTCTGTTAGGGACAAGCACAAGAGAAACGTACCAGGGCCTGAAAGCAGGTGGTCTAAGGAGGATTTAGTCCCACCAGTGGGCTCTGTTTGTTTCCTGAAATGCCTGTATGCTAATGCACGCAGCATGGGGAATAAGCAGGAAGAGTTAGAGGTCAGTGTGCAATAACAGAGACGTGGTGGGACAGCTCACATGACTGGAATGTGGCCATGGATGGTTATGTGCTTTTTAGGAAAGATAGGGCGGGGAAGCGAGGTGGTGGAGTTGCTCTTTATGTGAGAGAGCAACTAGAATGTATTGAGTTTTGTGCAGGGGCTGATGAGGGGCAAGTTGAAAGTCTGTGGGTAAGAATTAAGGGGCAGGCTGGTGTGGGTGATACAGTTGTGGGGGTCTACTACAGACCTCCTGATCAAGGCAAGGAAGTTGATGAGGCTTTCTACAGGCAGCTGAAAGTAGCCTCACAACTGCAGTCCCTAGTCCTCATGGGAGATTTTAACTACCCCGATATCTGCTGGAAGACTCACACAGTCAGCCTTTCACAGTCTAGGAGGTTCCTCCAGTGCATTGATGATAACTTCTTAATGCAAATGGTGGACAAGCCGACTAGAAGAGGAGCGCTGCTGGATCTTGTACTAACCAACAAGGAGGGCCTTGTTGAAGCAGTGGTGGTCAGTGGCAGCCTTGGCTGCAGTGATCACGAGACGGTGGAGTTCAGGATCCTGTGTGGAAGGAACAGAATACCCAGCAGGACCACAACCCTGGACTTCCACAGGGAAAACTTTGGCCTCCTCAATCAACTGTTAAGGGAAATCCCATGGGACAGGGTGCTAGAAGATAAAGGGGCTCAAGATAGCTGGTCAACATTCAAGGACCACTTCTTGCAAGCACAGGATCAGAGCGTCCCAATGGTTAGGAAATCTAGTAAGGGAGCTAGGAGACCAGCATGGTTAAAAAAGGAACTGCTGGGCAAACTTAAGTGGAAAAGGAAAATCTACAGATCATGGAAGGAGGGGCTGGTCACTTGGGAGGAATATAGGGCTGTTGTCAGAGGATGTAGGGAGGCAATTAGGAAAGCTAAGGCCTCCTTGGAACTTAACCTTGCAAGTCAGGTTAAGGATAATAGAAAGGGCTTTTTCAAATACATAGCTAACAAAGCTAACACTAGAGGCAATATTGGCCCATGGCTGAATGAGGGGGGAGCCCTGGTGACAGAGGATATAAAGAAGGCAGAGGTGCTGAACGCCTTCTTTGCCTCTGTCTTTACTCCTGCAGGATTTCCCCATGGGCCCCAGATTCATATAGCCCCAGAAGTAGTCAAGATAGATGAGGAGTTTGACATAGTAGATGAGGATTGGGTTAGGGATCAGTTGAGTAATCTGGACATCCATAAATCGATGGGTCCAGATGGAATGCATCCAAGGGTGCTGAGGGAGCTGTCGAAGGTCATTGCTAGGCCACTCTCCATCATCTTCGGTAAGTCATGGGTAACAGGAGAGGTGCCTGAGGACTGGAGGATAGCAAATGTCACACAAGTCTGCAAGAAGGAGGACCCGGGTAACTATAGACCGGTCAGCCTCACCTCCATCCCTGGAAAGGTGATGGAACAACTTGTTCTTGTCTCTATCTCTAGGCATATCAAGGACATGGGGGTCATCAAGAGCAGTCAGCATGGTTTTATCAAGGGTAAATCCTGTTTGACTAACCTCATAGCCTTCTATGAGGAAATTACTAGGTGGATAGATGATGGTAGAGTGGTAGATGTGGTTTATCTGGATTTCAGTAAGGCATTTGACACCGTCTCCCACAGCATCCTTGTAGATAAGTTGATCAGGTATGGGTTTGGTGATCAGGTAGTGAGGTGGATCAGGAACTGGTTGATGGGAAGGAGTCAGAGAGTTGTAGTCAATGGGGCAGAATCTGGTTGGAAGTGTGTGACTAGTGGAGTCCCTCAGGGGTCGGTACTGGGACCGATGTTGTTCAACATCTTCATCAACGACCTGGATGAGGGTATAGAATGTACCCTCAGCAAGTTTGCTGATGACACTAAGCTGGGAGGAGTGGCTGACACACCAGAAGGCTGTGCTGCCATTCAGAGAGACTTAGACAGGCTGGAGGGTTGGGCGGGGAGAAACATGATGAAATTCAACAAGGGGAAGTGTAGAGTTTTGCATTTGGGGAAGAACAACACGATGTCCCAGTATAGGTTGGGGGCTGACCTGCTGGAGAGTAGTGTAGGTGAAAGAGACCTGGGGGTCCTGGTAGACAGGAGGATGACCATGAGCCAGCAATGTGCCCTTGTGGCCAAGAAGGCCAATGGCATCCTGGGGTGCATTAGAAAGGGTGTGGTTAGTAGGTCAAGAGAGGTTCTCCTCCCCCTCTATTCTGCATTGGTGAGGCCGCATCTGGAGTATTGTGTCCAGTTCTGGGCCCCTCAGTTCAAGAAGGACAGGGAACTGCTTGAAAGAGTCCAGCGCAGAGCCACAAAGATGATTAAGGGAGTGGAACATCTCCCTTACGAGGAAAGGCTGAGGGAGCTGGGTCTCTTTAGCTTGGAAAAAAGGAGGCTGAGGGGTGACCTCATCAATGTTTACAAATATGTAAGGGGTGAGTGTCAGGGAGATGGAGTTAGGCTCTTCTCAGTGATGACCAGTGATAGGACAAGGAGTAATGGGTGTAAATTGGAGCATAGGAGGTTCAAGGTGAATATCCGAAAAAATTTTTTTACTGTTAAGAGTGACAGAGCACTGGAACAGGCTGCCCAGGGAGGTTGTGGAGTCTCCTTCACTGGAGGCATTCAAAACCCACCTGGATGCGTTCCTGTGTGATGTGCTCTAGGTGACCCTGCTCTGGCAGGGGGGGTTGGACTAAATGATCTTTCGAGGTCCCTTCCAACCCCTAGGATTCTATGATTCTATGATTCTATGAACCTACACATTGTGTTGGCCTTCAGCAAAGGTATGAAGTCTAACCTTAGTATTACATTAGAATTTTGTGCCCTTGGAGAAAATGAAATAAACATTATCTCTTGTGTAACAGTGGGCATGAGCTGCTAGCCATAGAGACACCACTTGAATTCTTATTTTCAGATACCAGCATTTGCACTATAATTCATTAGCTTTTCAGTGCGTTTAGAATAAAACTTGAGATTGCTACACTATTGCACTTATGGGGGGATGCAGGCTGTTTGTGGAGTATTTCCTTCGTGTCACCTCTGAAAAAGACCAAGGATGTGGAAGAAAAATAACCCCAAGTTTCCTTGTCATTCTCCTTAACCAGGAGAAATTTATGGGAGAATCTTGTATAAAAGTGTGTGTAGATGAAGTGTACAAAATCTATACTAACTTGAGGATTAATTTTAGTTAATTACATTGGGGTGCTTTCAATGGTACGGTCAATAAAATCATCAAATCATCAAAACCACTAACATGGCAGGAGGTTCAAACACGAATTATTATATGCATTACACTGATACATGTACAGATGGATTAGAAGCATTTTGTAGTTGTTTGGATTTTGGCCAGAAATTACTAAGATTTTGAACCTTAAAAATTTCATTAATAACAGAAAAGGAAGTTACATCTTTATTATTAATTTTTTCAAGTTTCCAGCTGTGTCATTAGTGGGAAGAACTATCACAAAACTAAGAACTGTGATGCAAATATTCCTATACTTAATCCTTTAAATATCAGTGACACAGAATGGAAATCTAAGCAACAGTGTCTACCTTTAGATCCTCCAACCTTATTTTTCCCTTTACAGCCATACATATCAAATCTAGGACATCCATGATGCCTTTTCAAAAGTCTAACAATGTGCCCAGAGGTATTTATATTTTGGCTTTTCTGGACTGTTTCCTGGGAAATAATCTTGAAGGTTGGCAACTTTTTTTTTTTTTTTTACTAAAGATATGTAAAAAGAAAAATATTATCTCTAGTTCTGATTATTCTGAAGCATATGCCTAGCAAATACGTTTTGCTGAGTCTTTTCTATTTTTAATAGCATCTCAGAGTTAACACATTGAGTGAAACAACTTGCTGTCTGTATACAGCAGAGGAATTTAATTTTTTACACTGTAAATCATGTTATTTTATAAAATTATCAAGAAATTTATTGATTTTTTTCCCTTGAAGTTTAATCCCCTTTAAAAAGTATCAAAAGAGCAAGAGATACATTAAAAACGCACTGTTTTTATTCTTTGCCAGTAGAGAACCTTTCAGAGTCAATGATAGCTTTGAACAGATGTATGTGAATTACATGATTCTTTGCTTTTATTTATTTCCAACTAATACCATTTCAGCCACTGGAGCATTCACTCAGATTTAAACATGTATCTCTGCCAACAAAGACAGGATACTAGTTATGTGTTGTTAACCATATGTATGGAAAAAATAAAAAAATTCCTATATTCCAGGAAGTTCTGCAACATGATACTAATTGTCTGTCTCTGAGAACAAAGTTATCCCATACATGAAAGCTCTTGCCCAGATTAGAAAACCCTTTCCTGACAAATGGGTCATTAGCTGCTGTCAACAAACTGGAAGTTTCTTCAATAGAAGCAAAGCTGGGATGAGATGGACTGCAAGGTGTCTGTCCTTAGAAATGCTGACTTATGCTGCTGTGCAAAGCAAAGAACAGGGGACAGGCAAGAAAACACAATGCAAAAACACCACAGTGCATGATACAGTTATACTTAGGAACTTAAACCGGAAAGCATCTTGGTTTTCAACGCTGTGCTGCATGGCATCCCAGTATCGAAACTGGAACAGCATAGATTCAATGGATGGACGACTCGTTGGGTAAGGAACTGGCTGGATGGTCGCGCTTGAAGAGTAGTGATCAATGGCTTGATGTCCTGATGGAGACCAGTGATGAGTTATGTTCCCCAAGGGTTGGTACTTGGACTGGGGCTATTTAATATCTTTGTTGGCGACATGGACAGTGGCATTGAGTGCACCCACAGCAAATTTGCTAATGACACCAAAGTATGTGGTAAGGTCAACATGCTAGAGGGAAGGGATGCCATCCAGAGGGACCTAGACAGGCTTGAGAGGTGGGCTTGTACAAACTGCATGAAGTTTAATGAGGCCAAATGCAAGGTCTGGTGCCGGGGTTTGGGCAGTCTGTCCCAGACGGAACACACAGCAGATGAGATGTATATGCACTAATCAAGATTTATTGCATATAACATTGGGGTCTTAACTACACAAGATAAGAGTCTCACACACAGCAAAAATGTAGAAAAATTAGGACATCTGAACAGAAGTGCAGTTTGAATACAAAGGATATATTAGAAATGAATTATACTACTTAATTCAATCAAACAACAAAGGTTAACCATTAAAATGCCTGCAACTTACTTATTATTAAACTCTACACTAGGCCTAGAATATTAATTATTATTCTTAACGGTCCCCACAGTCTTAAACTTAATGATGAAGGTTACTTAACATTAAGTTTACGAGTAAAAACAATGAAAGAATAATATTTCTCACCCTTGCCAGACCACAGCTGGGTATCCTTAGGTGTAATTCTCGAGAATTAATCTCTCTGGCAGGCATCCCCACTGGAGAGGAGAAGGTCCAGCACACCTCCTGGTAAAGTGTACGGAAGTCTTGCCAATCAAAAATGGGACCAGGCTTTTATAGAATAAAGTGGATTGACTTCTGTCATTTAACCATTAGCCATACCACCAAAATCTCTCATTGGAGAATAAAAGCAAAACAGTAGAAAAATTAATGAAGGCCTTGTTCCCACCAAACAAACTCTCTTGTTTATCTGTCCATTACTACTTTATCTCCGTTTCAGGCCTAGTTATGGCTGAGCTGAGCTCCGTACTCTTCAAGACCAGAGAGCAGCTGGTGTTATGAACATCAACTTGGCCTCTGTACCTTTCAAGGTTGTTACCAAGTCAGAGTTTGCCAGGCCTTTTCCTTTCTCATGGGAACCTTTCCACTTCAGACCTGAGCCTGCAAAACTGAGAGAAAAAAGCAGCTGAATAATAGAGTAAAACTGAGACAGGCATATTGAGAGATGGAGCATCCTGCTACATTCCACCCCACGACAGCAGTCAATTACTTTACCTCATGAAGTAGTAATGCAGGTACCTCTTGCGTCCATGCCATAAAAGTGTCCCTCATTTATAAGAATACATCACAAACAGGTGATACCCATGCCTGTATGTTGGCATTAATTGAAATGAAAGCAAATTGAATATGCTGAGAAATATTAATTCTCTTGTTTTACTATACTATTTCAGTATTTCAGTGGTTGTGGTTTATGTGGAATCATTTGTTGTAGATCACAATTTGTGCATCAATTTTTTAGATATTGAAATATTTCTAAAAACAGACATAATTGAATCAATATGAACAGTGTTAAGATAGGATGTAACATCAAGTTCAACATTCCAGTTGCTGTTGGTGACCACCCAAACAAGGTTTCCCACCACTGGTGCTCTCCTTCCTTCTTGACTCTTTCCAAGACATGGTTTTCTGTTTGTGTCATGGTGCACTGTAATCAGGATTCTCTGTCCTTCTTTCATTTGTTTTATCAGTTCATGTAGCTCTGGGTGGTTTCATAGTTTTCTGACCAACGTCATGTTCATACCGATTGGGGTTGGAGATGTGCTGTTGTGCAACATAGAGTCTAGTACATGGTCGTTGGCACAGATGAAATCTACTATAAAGGCAAAGTTACAGACACACAAATTGAAATATTGTCAAGTTGCACTGTTTCATTTTCTGTTGTTAAATTGCAACAGAAGGTTCTTCAACATGCACACCCCTCCCCAATATATAGTAAGACAGATTCAGGATTATCATCAGAGTACATTTCAAAATGACAAATACTCTGTTTAGTATCTAGACAGACATCCTGAGCCCTTAGAGCATTGCTTTTGCAAAGGAACCCATACTGTCACTTTACCATGCAAGGATCAGTACCAACTGTTTCCCAATTATTTGTGTGACTGTTTTTTCCAGGCCCATGTTCTATGCTCTGTAGGGTATGATACAGTGTTGCCACTGTAGATCCTCAATGCTACAGTGGGATAAATGGTGTGCATTATGGCATCACGTATAGTGAGTACAGCAGCAAAGATGTTGCTATTTGGATCATAGGTAAAATTAACTAGTTGCCACCATAATTGGTTTCTTCTCCATGGGTGCAGCATGATCCCAGATCACCTTTCTAATTTCCATAGGTAAAAGCCCACCCTCTCCCTCTCTAATTATTGCAGCAATTGTGAATTGTACTCACAATTGAGCTTGGATACAGCTCAGTGCCAATGAGGTACTGCTTTGAGCAGCTTCTAAAGCAATGGCCAATGCTGATATTTATGGTCATGTACTCTATCCAAGTTAGGAAAAAGAATTGAGGCTAGCCATTGGTTAGTTCCTAAAAATATCTCAAAGGTTAATCCATGGATTTTAAATCATTCACTATTGTGTGTAGTTTGTTGGCAAGTATTTTTGCATCAGGGGTGTTTAATACACCTAGTCCAGTTCCCGATGTGAGAGACGGACTCTATAATGGCCTTTATTCCAGTGACATTCACTGACCATTCCTGGCGATGCGCCCCCCCGGCACTCGTGGGGAGAGGACAGAGGTACCAGGCGCATGCGCACAGACTACAGACTACAGCTCCCAGGAGGCACGGCGGGGCCGGAACCGGAAGGGGAGCATTGTTTGTGAGTGTGACGGGGAGTGGCCCTCAGCCCTCGATTCCCCTGAGGTGGGGGTGTGGGTCGCGGCTTTACCTATCTTGGTCCGTGACACCCATCATGATTGTTCTAACTTTGAAAACTCATCTTCAGGCAATTTTTACTATCTTCTTATTGATATGGCAGCCACCACTGATTGCAATTTTGTTTCATCTTTTCTTTTGTTAGGGGATCCCCTGTAAATTGTCCCAGTGTTTCAGGATGCATCCTTAAGGGGTACAAGGTGTATACTGTTTCTTTTCCCTTAAGTACCCTTAATTGCCACAATATCTCAATCCAGGCATTGCATCTGGTGTCACTCACTGCCCAACACGGGAGAGGAGCTGAGGGAGTTCCCGATCAATAGGTCCATCCGTGCTGGATTCTGCTCCAGTCCTTCCTCTCTGTAAGATTCAGCAAGAAAAACCAGGCAAGGCTGTAACTAAGGTCCCAAATCTGGGGTTCATCACCTGGTGTGCACAGAGCCAGTCAAGCACACAGAGCTGAGATATTATTTTACTCCAACGTTGCGCAAGGTTGGGTGCTAGGTGATAATTCCACAAAGCTGCACTTCAACTTCTGTAACACCAAATGTTAGTGGAATCATTATAGATACTCTGATACCACTGGCTCTGATCCAGAGAATGAACCTTCTGATAGGGATCAGCATACACAGACTATGAAAGTCTGTTTTAGTTTGTTTGCTTGTTTTCCTTTTCAGAGGTCATAATAAAAGGAAACCATGCACAAACCAGCAACAAAACAAAACAATCAGAGAGTGACAAACTTGCATAAACTGGAAAGAAAAAGGACCTTTTTAAATGATAAAAGGACATAATGTCAGATTACCAATTATAGGAGCAATTATTTTCCTGCTAAAGAAACAAACCAGGCTTAATAAAATCAAAGAAACAATGATAGAATAAAGACAAACAATGATTGGTGGGACAGCGTTGTCAAGTTCTGGAGTAGTAACAGGAATGTTGCATTGCTGTTTATCGTCTGGTATCAGAAGTAGGATTTCTTGCTGAGGTCTAGTTGCCTCCACCATCCAGTAGGATACTGTAAAAGAAAAGAAAAGAGAAAACAGTCTTAGTGGGGAAAGGCCATTTGAAAAGAAGGAAAAACCCATTGTGAAGTGATTACATTTTTGGTATACATTATTACTTTGCATATAGTCGGGGGTAGGAAGTGTAGAAAACCACAGGCAAGTCCTTCAATAGTAGTTTTTTAGCAGGCTTTTTTTTTTTAAAGGCAATTAATAATCCAGAAACAAGTATCAGGCCCTGCTTTATCAGACCACTGACAGGTCATAAAACATTGAGTGAGAAGGCCTAAAGTTTGCCTGGTGCTTACAGGGTGTTTTTTTTTTTTTTCTCTTCAAAGGAACCTGGGTTTCTGTCCCTCCAGTAGGATGTATTTGGTTTCTCTTTTTTGTCTTGCTTCCTGGTCTTTTGCAGCCACTGTTTCTGCTATGTGAGCTGCTGGCGGATCTTGTAACAATGTGTGAGGGAGTTCCAAGGATAGTGCCTTTCTCCTGAGCTCATGCTGTTGCTGTGCTTTGCAGGGAGCCTCATATTTCTTTTGGTCTCTTATCACAGGAGCAGAAGTACAAGTTTGCACCTGGTGTCCAAAGGATTTTTGCCCTTCATGTTTTAAAGCTTTGTCTGGTGGTTTAGCTTGCTTGTTAGAATCTGACCAGCCTATATCTCTTGCATGAGCCACTATATCATGTAAAATCTCAGCCCTTGCAGGAATCAGCCATCCTGGCAGACTATCTTGTATCCCCTGATTGTGAAACTGATCTGCTCCAATGTCATCTTTGCACCTCCCTAAATAACCTTTTAGAAAAGCTGGGGAGGGACTTGTTACAAGAGCTTGTAGTGAGAGGACAAGGAGTAATGCATTAAAACTGGAAGAGAGTAGATTAAGGTTGGACATTAGGAGAAAATTCTTTAATGTGAGGGTGGTGAGACACTGGAACAGGTTGCCCAGGGAAGCTGTGGAAGCCCCATCCCTTAAAGTGTTCAAGTCCAGTTTGGATGGGGCTCTGAGCAACCTGATCTAGTGGGAAGTGTCCCTGCCTAAGCAGGGGGGTTGGAAGTAGATGATCTTTGAGATCCCTTCCAACTCAAACCATTCTATGATTGTATGTTTCTATGAAACCTAATTACAACCTACTCATCCCCAAAAAAGTACTTCAAAAAAATTTCTGAGACTTAATTTTGAAAATTATTTACAATAATGATGATATATAGACTATTTCTGCCTCGGAATGCCTAACTTCTTTTTGAGACTGAGAAAAAATTTCAAGCAGCTATATTCCAGGTGGTGTATGTCCTTTGTCTTAACTTGGATGAGATCTAGGGTAGAGTCCAAATTGAAACTATTAAGAACAAAAAATAATCTTGGAAGTTTGAGATGAATTTGGCTGAGATAAAAAAGGAATGTTACCTGGGAGATAGTTAATTAAAATGTGGAATAAATAATTGAATGTTTCTTCTGGCCTGACTCAGAATAAAATATTTCCTACAGGAAAATCATGGTTAATTTAGGTGAAACAGTAGTGCCTCTTTTAAATAATTAAATAAGTCAATTTTTAATTTATTCCTCTTTCATTCACTCAAATTTCTGACATTACATCCAAATCAATACATACAGCTATCTTAAAATTCTAATGATTTCAAAGTAAAATGGAAGAGCTACAGAAACTTAAAAGTCAAATCCTAAAATAATTTTATATGAGATAGATGTGATGAGAAGACTCAGATAACATTATCTGTTAAAAGATTCTTAAACTGAATAATAACATGAAAAATATTTGCCATACAACCAGCTCTGTAAAACTGACTTGAAAACATGTATTTGAGTAACTAAAATGGGAACAGACCTCAAGGCAGAGAGTCTTCTCAGCAGCTAGCTAAGAAAATGGGCTACCAAAAATGACTGAGGAAGGCCAGTGTGTGCTGGTACCATGCCTTCTTGCAGTCCCCTCAGCCTGGAAGATGGCTGCCATGAAGAACCAGGTGTACTGAGATACGGAGGTGCATTGCCCTGCTGGAAGATTTATCACCTCATGTCATTACACGTGAAATGGTGAGTCTTGCTCCCAGTGTGCATGTAGAGTGTGCTAAGAGCTTAATGAGATATAAGAATGAGACTCAGGTTCCTTCCAAAATTTTAGTTTTGGTTTAACTGGCTCCTTGGGCCTGTGTGCATACCTGCTGCTCTTAAGCCATGCTGAACTCCCTGAGTGAACAAGCAACTCCCTAGCTACTTCTCTGCACAGGCAACACAATGGCCTGGTTTGAAAGAGACCACTGACTTTAAACTACATGATCTCTTGAACTCTCAGCACCTAAAATGTGCTGGTCAGCATCCTTGGTGGAGGGACTTGGAGAGTCCTAGACAGGTCCTGCTGTGGAAATGACCAAATTGTACATAGATAAGACAATTATATCAGGTGCCCAGGTGGTGTAATGGGCTGCAGGGACCCCTGTGGGGAGCAGCTGGGACTGCCCCATGTCAGCCACAGCTGGTTACAGCCAGCTCCAACTGAGCCCCTGCAGAGCGCAGCTGAGCCCCACAGCCAACATAGTAGCACCTTGAGGAAAACCTGGGTAAGGAAGGACGAAATGCTTCTGTCTCACTGATTAAAATGATAGGCTAACAAAGAACTATCTCTCACTATGTACATTTTAAATGCTTAGTAGAATGAAGTTGTAATCTAATACATAAAATAAAAGCTTAATTGGAATAAATATTTATCTCAGGTTGTAGTGATTCACATCCTATACAATCCCTTCTGTGTAATGTATTAATATAATTTTTGGATATTGACAGCAAAATATTTTTGCAGTTCTCTGGAGATTTTCTACTATGAGCAGCAGTTTAATAAAAAGTAGGAGCCGATTTGAAGAAGCACAAAGGTTTGGGGTTTTTTTGGACAAAAAATGGGTAGTAAGGATATGCAGAAATAATTTTACGGTGAGATAATATAAAGACTGTAGGTCTGTGTGTCTTCAAATAGGTACCGAGTATGAGATCTGATGTTTGTTAATTAAAGGCTTTTCTAGTTCCACTAGATAGTTGCTTCTGAAAGACTAGCTTCTTAGCATAAAATTAATTAACCTTCAGAAGACAGTCCAAGGTACTTCAATGATCCCACTGCTGCCAAAAAAAAAAAAAAAAATCACATTACAGGATCATTCACAAATCTTTTAAAGGCCTTCTACAACATGTGTGGTGAAAGAGTATAAAATATTAGATTTATTTTATATTATGTTCTGGAAGAACACAGAAGGCAATTATTTCTGCACCATATATCAGAACTGTGTCTCTTCTCACATTTTAAGAGGCATGGGGACATTAGGAGGAAACGTGGAGGATATCATATGAATTTTACTCTCCTTGATCCTTATCCTATACATCTAATGTTCAACTCTCTGACCTTCCTCTTCCCACCAAAAAATGTATTATGCAGGTACTATATATAAGAAGCTATTGAAGCAGGCTTAACTTTAATTCCTATCTGAAAATCATAACTTTGGTACAGATTTCAAGCCATTTGAAAATACTTATTTTTGCAAGCAAGAAAACTGAAGGATGCATCCTAATCTGGTACCAAAGCTGAAAGAAGGTAAAGGATTTAATTTCTAAATCCTCCTGCCTTTTGACCAAGAACTTTATAGATGGTTAAAGAAAAACACATAACATCACCAATAATCCTATTGAAATGTAATTTTAGAAGCTGTTTTGGCTTAGACAATCTTAGTGAATTAATTTAGGAATGAAGCATCTTCTCAAACAATAGAATTGATCTCGACTAATGATATAAGTTATGATAAGTTACTCAGTGGTCTGACTTGCTTGTGTGAGTAAGATTTTTACCATATGCTTTGGATTACTATAGGCTTCTTAAATGTGGGTAAGAGTGCATTGAAGCCACACAGATACAATATTGAACTTGAGACTCAAAGTATGAGCTTCCTTGCAGACTCTGTTTTTAATTTCTTCTATGACATTGTGAAAGTTATTCTGGCGCTGAGATTTTAGTTCCCCCACCTGTAAACTGAAAAAAACCCACAGTGTTACTTCTCTTAAATCAAGTCTTATGATCAGACAATTTAAAAGTAGGCCTTATTATTGTACTAGATGTGCCACATATAGAAAACCACACGCTTACATGAAGAAGACGACATTTCCATATGTACTGCACTTAACATTGTCATACTCCAGTACTACATCTGTTGCTGCCAGACATTTGCTAGCTTTCCAAGATGTTACTACTAAAGCTCAGATGCAAGAGAAATGGAAAGTGGAGAATGATGGGATTTGATCAAGTGTTGTGTGCCACAGCTAGTCCTTTTTTGCCTAGTGCCAAGTCTAATAAACCATTTAGCAGTAGCCTCCTCCTGTGATCTTCAAAAATGAGTGGACTATTTTAACATTGGTTATTATAAAAGAAAGACCCATTTGGTTGCTCTGTTGTTACTACAGCTAATACTTTTTAATATTTTTTTTCTTTAATAAAACTAACTGATTTAACTATAATGAATTTTATGATCAGGATGCCTGTATAAGCCTTTCCTTCCTAAATCACTCTTCTCCCCCCTAAACCAAGAATTCTGCATCTGTCTCTCAAGAATCTAAGGCCCAGCACTGATATAATGTCTCAGAGACCAGAGGAATTCACTACATTTTAAGAAGGAGCAGTGAGAGGGTCTCTGTAGCAGGGTTATGCGACATAAGAAATGTAGACAGATGTAGGACTGCAGAGAGAGAGAGAGATTACTAGTACCTCAAAAATTCAAGGTGGAAAACCAATTAAATGGATATGTTTAAAACCCTAAAGGGAAAATGTAGAATAGTATCAGTGCCAGAGGATTTCTAAGAGAGCAAGCTGCCAACACTGAGAACTCCTTCCGACTGGAGTGATGCCTTCCTGGCCAACAAAGGTTGTTCAGATGTCTTACAAGGGTGTTAAGCCTACTGCTGCTTAGCCTAGCAGATTCTTAAATCCTAGTTATCTTATGTGCATGCTAGTCAATACATAGTTGCCTTATACCTTTATTTTTATGTGCATGTGTATATGCGCATACATAAACATAGATGTATGTACATATCTACCAATATTCTTGCAAAGACTCTTCTTGCTCAGCTAAAAGATGTCCAATTACTAGTAATATCAGTAAACATTTAAGATATTTTTAAAAGAAAATGTAAATCTAAGAGGTCACATAGTCTTTTTTTTAATATTGCAAAGGAGGACATTTAAAACCATTAATATAAAATCACATCTATGCAAGTAGGAAAATGCTAAGCTCTCCACTTCCCCTGGAGAGAGTTATTGAAAGTCTAGAACAGTTTAAAATACACATAATTAATAGTTCTCCATCTTTTCCCGGTCATTCTTACATTCCAGAATTTCAATATGAAAGGCTGATTTTGCTGAAGGATAATGCTGGGCATTCTAAGTCACCACTTTGGATGCAAATGTGAATGCTACCTCTTGCTAAAATATATTCCATTTGCATACCAAAAAAAAAAAAGTCAAACAAACAAGAATTCTGCTTCTGGAATCTAAAGTAACTGAAACATAAACCTGGCTTTGAACCAAGTGTCCTGGTTTGAGTGAGGATGAAGCTAATTTTCCTTTTACTGATTTTATTTTCCTTCAGTAAGCTCTCTTTTAACTAGCAGCAAATGTTAGAGCTGGTGGACTGATAATACTGGGATGTTTATTTTTCTGCTGAGATGCGAAGGTCAGTTTGTTCTACCCAGTGAATCTGCCATTACAGATGCTACTGAGAGCAGGAGATTCAGACTCCCCTGTCGGGGAGCTGCACTAGACAGACAGCAAAATTAGCCAGCAATATTCTATTCCATATATCTATGTAAGCTCCGAGGAAGGTCAGAGATCACAGAAAACAACTTCCTTCCTGCTTCTTCTTCCCTTCTCTTCTGTCCATGGCTGGCGTCCAGGGAGGACTCCATCCATCCATCACCATCAACCCTTATCTCAGGCATCCCTGACCTCATAACTCTATCCTCAGCCCCTGTCTGCTCTGCCTCACCTCCTGCTCGCAGTCCAGAACATTTTGAGACTGCTCACAGCTAAGGGAGTTGCTGGGGGTGGGGGTAGACAATAGGGTTTTGCACATTTCTGAACCTATTTGTATATAACTGTACATATAATTAAAGCTATCTAGTTTAGTTTTCAATCCAGAAAAGTCTCTCTCCTTCTTATCTCTCTCCTTTCCCTACTTGGGGGAGGGCATCAGAGCATTGTTGTCGCTGGTTCAGTTGCTGATCCTGAGTCAAACCATGACACCAAGAAAAGAATCATTTTTGAAAAAAAAAGAAAAAAGATATGAGAAAAGTTTCTCTTTCAAGGTCTCGTGTGGTGAAAATAATAACAAGTCCTTTATAGCATCTGGTCAATTCATACATTTCTGCATTTTAAACTGAAAATAATTTATATAATAAAACTTGTTTTTTTTTAGATTAATCACAGAATTTTTTAAAAAACAAATCAATAAAACCACAATATATTTGGAGACTCACAGGATGATTTAGCTGTATTTTGAGACTTGCACCAAAACTTCAGTCAGCAGCCATCTAACCACAAACGAGTTTTCACTGCTCACACCATCTCAATAATTTTCTCTTAAAAGTTATTCAGGTCCTAAATTTATGCCTTTGTGCCTTGTAACAATATGACATGCAGACAAGAGAAGACTAAATACAGTCAGGATCTAAAAATCGATTTTTCTTTTTGTTTCTCCATAAAATAATTGGTGAATCTGTGTTCCATAAACAGCTTCCCAGGTTTTTCTGATGTTATCTCAGCTGACTTCTGTAGTCACCACTTTCTCTATTGTAAATCATACATGGACAGAAGTAGCTCACTTGTAGATACTAAATGTATTGAATTTCCTGTTATGGTTTTAAGCATCTGCAGCTAAGCAGAAATGTTTTCAAGGGAGTAAACCACAATCTTTAAATTAGTTGAAATCATGCTTTTTGGTTTAATTTTCTTCCTTCAACAGTGGGAGGAAAATGCCATAGTGACATGCTACATCAACACATTCATACAAACAAAGCTATTACTAGAATATTAAAGCTGTAAAAATGAGTACTCCAAAGCAGGAAATGTCAAAGCTAAATTTATTCTCTATGACCTTAATTCATTCTTTTTCACAGTATGTTTATTATGATGTAGCAGCTAATTATATAATCATAATTCATTTGGGTTTTCTCATGAAATCCTCACAGGTTACTCACAGAAATAATGTGCATTGATAATAAAACAGGAAAAAAAACACACTTGTCACAAGTCATTCAAAGGAGTCACCTCCAAAACAAAAACTGCACTCCTGCATTAGCTGGTTAAAGTAAGTGTCGTATGTATATTCATACTGCTGGAATGATGTGACTGTGTTCTGTATAAATACACTTTTTTTTTTTTTTATTACTGAAGTAAAAAAGATTCAGACTCTATTTTGTTCCATGCTCTGTGTGATGCCTGCTGCAGAAAAGAAAATCTTTCCTGTCACATTCAGTATACACATAATTTTTAGCAGTTTCTAAAGGATTCCACTTGACTCTTTCTCCTTTGTCTGTTTCCAGAATTAGGGATCTTGAATTCTGAAGTTTTACATTCCTTCAAGCACAATACAGATGTTGTCCTGATTTTGTAAGAGCTAACAACCTATAAGGATGATTATGTGCTATCTAGAGGACTTGTTAAGCTATTACTTAATTTATTGCTTACTGAAAAGTGAAACCACAGAGATAATGTGTAGCTCTCAGTGTAATTTTTTTCCCTGAATTGTTTGATGTACATTAATCAGTTCAGAGATTATCATAATTAATGCATGTAGGCACATAGGACTGATATGTGCAATTTTCACAGAGATCTTGGCTGACTCATGACTAAGACCCCAGAAACTGCAGTGCAACTGAAACTTACATTTATTTTTAACTGGTATGCATTCAGAAAAGGATTAAAAGAACAGTTTTTATAGTAGGTACAGCAGCAAAATAAAATAATTTATGGAAGAAATTAACTACAGAGAATGAGAAGGAAACAAACTACATTGGACAATTATAAACCAAAACCAAATTAGCTTTTCTTTTCAAGGCCTTCTTCTATCACTGGTTATTTCATCTGAGAAGACTTTGGAAACCCTATTCACCATTAGCATTTATGAATACAACCATTTGCTTTAGAGGCAGAATTGGTTAGACTAGGGTTTCCTTAGTGCTTCCCAATAATTACTATTTTATGAGAAATAATGATACAAACTTCTCATCAGAATTTAGGCAGATGTAATTTCTAAACCTTGGTTTTCATGTTGACATTAACAGTTATTGTTTGTTTTTTTGGTTTGTTTTTTTTTTTTTTTTCAAATCTTTCTTCAATATTTTTTAAAACACAGCTGAATACTGTGTTCCTGCATTCATGTGGGCACATTTGAATGAAATGTGGGAAAAAATAAATATCTTTAATGAAGAATTAGTATCAATAGCTAGATAAAAAGTGTATAGCCTGATGGAATCCTTTACAATTTAAGTAATGCATAATTTCTCCTGCAGTCAGAGTCTGCAAAGCATGGGGTTCTCCCATTTATAGAAAAATACAGGGTCTGCCTGGAACATCAGAGACCTTCTTCAAAGATCTTTTTCAGACTGAAAACAGAATTTTCTTTAGCATTTTTCTAAGGGGGCTTCAAAAGTAGCAAATATTTCTTTATCATAATTAATTTCTACTTCAGTAATGGTTACTTTCAAGTAATGTACTTATATCCTAACCTTAATCAGCTTTTCCCTCAACTTCTTGATCTTCAGAAATCTTAATTTTGGCTGGTAAAACTTCACTTTCTTTTCTACCAATTTCTGACTCACATTTCCTGCAGTAGCATTTCATTTGGCACTCTAAAACTTAACAACTCTCAGTAAAGCTAAGTGAGTTTCATAAGAAAGCAAATACAGTAATGCACATTTGATTGACGTATGTATCAACAAAATCAAAATTAATCCAACCTTTCTGCAGATTTTGTTTTATTTAGTCTTTTGCATCTACTTAGTCTTTCCATCTTAACACATTGTACTTTTAAACCCAGATAGCCTTTACTTAGGCACAGATGAGGTATTTACAGTATCAGCTTGCCCTTTCCTCCATATCTGAAAACTGTCTAAATGGTGCTGTGTGTCTTTTCTGAACTACTTAAGACCTTGGTGAAATAACACTGGACAACTGTTTGGTCTCTTAACAATTTTGTTATTGCTTGTACATTTCCCAGTGACTCAGTTATTTCCTTACATTTGATGACCATAAATTTGGCTATTTTTGTAGTGCCAGGTCATGACTGTTTCTGTTGTTATTTAAAAAACCTGTCTTTTTTGTGGACAATATAATTAAAGACTCAGAATCATTGTTGTCAACGGTTATCTATTGGAAATGTTGTCTGCCACAGTGAGATAAAAGACCCACAATTCAATTTAATCAAAGTGCCTTAACTACATACAGTGGTGAAACTCTATGAAATATTGATCAGTTCTTTCAAGTAATTCTGAACTATCCTACTTAAAATCTTGAAGGCATACACAGGTTTCCTATTTTAATTGTTCAAAACTCCTAAAACTCCTTTATGTTAATAACTGAATGGATTCAATAATGCTTAAATAAATCTACCTTAACATTTTGGGTACTTAACTAATAAGGTATTCAGTTTATTTCCAAGACTACAAAGAGACTTGGAGGTGTTTTAGCTTAATTGGATAACCATTATTTATTTTGAAAATATATTTTATTTCTTCTGAATATCATGAGGATCAAATAAAATTATTGGTCTGCCTTCATATAAAAATAGAGGACTTTTTATTCCTGATTACCATAATAATATTACTTTAACTTTATATAACACATTTCATATTCAAAACACAGTGCAGAGGTTAAGAAATTAATTACCATCCTGCTTGTGAACAAAGTGTAAAAATATTTCCATGTTGATTTCATGTTGACAACACAGAGATAAAGAAATGGAATGGATTGCCCAATTCATCACACATTGTCTCTGCCATTCCTTCTTCCTCAGAGGGAGGACTCCTCACAGCCTTCCTCTGGTCCAACATGGGGTCCCTCCCATGGAAAGAGTTCTTCACAAACTCCTCCAACATGAGTCCTTCCAAGGAGGTGCAGTCTTTTAGGAACGGACTGCTTCAGTGTGAACTTTCCACGGTCATGACCTTCTTCGGGCACAGCCACATCTCCTGACGTGTGGTCCTCCACAGCTGCAGGTCCACATCTGCTCCACTGTGGTCCTTCATGGGCTGCTCCACCATGCTCCTCCATGGGCTGGCTGCAAGGGACAGCCTGCTGCCTCACAGGCTGCAGGGGAACTGCTGTTCCGTCACCTCCTTCCCCTCTTTCCTCACTGACCTTGGCGTCTGCATAGGTGTTTCTCTCACATCCCACTCCTCTCGCCACTGCAGGTTCTTTAGCAGTTTATTTTTCTGCTTCTTAAATGTTAATTGCAGAAGCACTACCGCCATCATAGATGGGCTCAGCCTTGATCAGAGGCAGGTTCAACGTGGAGCCAGGGGATCTTCCAGCAGCTTCTCACAGGAACCACTCCTTTGGCCCCTCCCTGGCTACCAAAGCCCCATCACACAGAACCAACACACACACACAATTTGAAGTACATGTAATTACATTGATTACAGTGTAACTTCTCTTGAGAATTATGTGAGTAAGTATTTTGACTATTACTGTAATCTGATCATGGGAATTATCTGTGGTGCCATGGCATTCATGCTGCATCTATACTATCAAAGGGGGAAATTATCCTGTCACTTACATCTGTTGAAACCTACTACCTGGTAAGTTAAAGGAAAACACTGAACAATATACACAGAATGATAACTTGTGTATAGTAACTACTATTACATAGCCAAGCCAAAAGCTGACTGTAGTGAAGCTGAAAGTGAGCAGATTACATCCACATTACAAATCAGAATCTAACAAATCCTCTCACATCAACACTTTCAAGACTTTTTCACCAACATAACAAATAAATAGAAGCAGATTTGTTGCACAAATTTCCATTGTACTTTTTTGACATTTGAGTATTGACATCAGTAGTTATCAGTCTGGGTATCGCTGCTGTATAGGAGGCTAAATGGAAAGATAAGGATGCTTTTAGGACTCTTGGTCTTACAGGGCAGGGAGTAATACAAATTATTTTGCATTGGAAACAACAAAAAATGGATTGGTTTCAATTTAAGATAAACAGAACTTCTGTGCAAGTAAGGAAAACTTCATAGAAATAGAGCATTAACTATGATTACTTTGGAGACTGAATGGCCTCAGTTATGGAGTGTAATTACCAACTAATATTTAAACTGGAGTTTATGCAATATATTTCACAACTTCAAGGTGGACCTTATATGTGAACAAAATGGACATAGTTCAGCTACCAATTAAATGATCCACTATTAAAGTAAGAAGTGGTTGATTCCACAAAATGTACACGAAAACTTCAGAAAATTATTTCAAGATCCTCTACTAAAAGACTACCATAGCACTTAATTCTAACTTCTATAACAGGAAATAAGATAATTAGGTCTAAAACCTCTGAAACTATTTTGTTTATCTCATTTCCTATTAAAATTAAATCCTTGCTTATTTTTGCTGAAGAGTTCATAAATCAATAAAGGCAAGTCAGAAGAAATACGCATTTTTAAAAATGCTTTTAAATAACATGAGGATTAGGTTGAATCATTATTCAGATTAAAAAAACCCAAAACACCCAAAAGGCCCAAACCAACACCAACACCTAAATAACAAAAATACCACTAGAAGGAAAATTGGACTAATTCAGCATTAATGATTTTACCAAGAAAAGTCATAGATTAAATTTGCAGCTGCATGCCCCAAATGTCCAGTGTATCAAGGTGGATTCATTTCCTACTGAAATTCAAACAGAATAAGTATTTATAATATGGATAACATTGCATACAAGGAGACAGCGTAACGTACAGAATGGTGCAGTTTTCTAAAGTATTAGAAGTTATCTGTATCAAATAGTTAATATACTTTTGTAAAATGAGACTGTTAAAAATTGGTCATATTACAAGCTAGTTTGTCTGACACTATCATACATGCTCCTGACAGTGGATATAAATGGTGTGAAGTTATCTTCTGCTAATTACAGATCGCTTGCAAAGGACAAATATTTTGGCAGCCCTTAAAGAGCTGCCTCATGAGAGAACAGAAAACATGCTTCCTCCTGGTAATCCCAGAGGCAATAATCACTTCAAAAAGGATAGAGGTGGCATGGGACACTGACGTGCTTATGCACAAACATGAGGAATGAATATGCTAAATAATATGAAAGTGGATGCAGCTTGCAAATGTTCACTGCTCCTCTGGGAAAAAGAGCAGTTTTGTTTCCATCTGGAAGCATACTTTCATTGTATGTGCCCTAAGGGTTTCAAAGAGACCTGGAGTTAGTCATAGAATCATAGAATCATAGAATGGTTAGAGTTGGAAGGGACCCTAAACATCATGGAGTTCCAACTCCCCTGCATGGACAGGGACACCTCCCACTAAATCAGATTGCTCAGAGCCCCATCCAGCCTGTCCTTAAATGCTTCCAGGGATGGAATTCCACAACTTCCCTGGGCAACCTGTTCCAGTGTCTCACTACGCTCACACAAAAGAATTTCCTCCTGATCTCTAACCTAAATATCTCCTCTTTCAGTTTAAAATCATTACCCCTTGTCCTCTCACTACATGCCCTTGTAAAAAGTCACAGAATCACAGAATCACAGAACTACCAAGGCTGGAAAAGACCTTTAAGATCATCAAGTCCAGCCTATGACCAACACCACCACACCATCTAGGCCATAGCACTAAGTGCCACATCCAGCCTTGTCTTGAACACATCCAGGGACGGTGCCTCCACCACTTCCCTGGGAAGTCTATTCCAATGTCTAATCACCCTCTCCGTGAGGAAGTGCTTCCTAATATCCAACCTAAACCTCCCTTGGAGCAGCTTCAGGCTATGCCCTCTTATCATGTCACTGGTTGCCTGGGAGAAGAGCCCAGCCCCCACCTGACTACAACCTCCCTTCAGGTAGTCAAAGAGAGTGATAAGGTCCCCCCTGAGTCTCCTCTTCTCCAGGCTAAACAACCCCAACATCCTCAACCTCTTCCTATAAGACTTTCCCTCTAGTCCTTTCACCAGCCTTGTTGCTCTCCTCTGGACTCGCTCCAGCACCTCAACGTCCTTCTTGAAGTGAGGGGCCCAGAACTGGACACAGTACTCAAGGTGAGGCCTCACCAGTGCTGAGTAAAGGGGGAGAATCACATCCCTACTCCTGCTGGCCACACTATTCCTGATACAAGCCAGGATGCCATTGGCCTTCTGGGCCACCTGGGCACACTGCTGGCTCATGTTCAACCAGTTGTTAACCAGTACTCCCAAGTTCCTCTCTGCTGGGCTGCTCTCCAGCCACTCTTCCCCCGGTCTGTAATGTTGCGTGGGGTTATTGTGGCCAAAGTGCAGGACCCTGCACTTGGTCTTGTTGAATTTCATGCCGCTGGCCTCAGCCCATCGACCCAGCCTGTCCAGGTCCCTCTGCAGCTTCTTCCTACCCTCCAGCAGATCGACACTCCCTCACAACTTGGTGTCATCAGTGAACTTACTAAGGCTGGACTCAATCCCCACATCCAGGTTGTCAGTAAGTATCTTGACTAGGACTGGGCCCAGTACTGATCCCTGGGGGACACCGCTGGTCACCGGACGCCAGCTGGATGCAGCTCCATTCACTATTACTCTCTGGGCCGGTCATCCAACCAGTTTTTGATCCAGCGAAGGGTGCACCTGTCGAAGCCATGGAATGTCCCTCCCCAGCTTTCCTTCAGGTACTGGAAGGCTGCTATGAGGACCCCTGGAGCCTCCTCTTCTTCAGGCTGAACAACCCCAACTCCCTCAGCCTTTCTTCATAAAAGAGGTGCTCCAGCCCTTGGATCATTTTCATGGCCCTCCCCTGGACACGTTCCAACAGGTCCACATCTTTCTTGTGTTGGAGACTCCAGAGCTGGATACAGGATTCCAGGTGAGGTCTCACCAGGGCAGAGAAGAGAGGCAGAATCACCTCTCTCGATCTTCTGGCCACATTTCTTTTGATACAGCCCAGGATGTGCTCGGTCTTCTGGGCTGACAAGCTTTGAGGTGGTTCTGCCTAGCCTGTCTCTTGTTCCAAATTTCCAAAATAAGGACAAGTTTGAGTTGTTTTAAGTGTTTTTAAGTTGCCTCACATCCCCTGCCCAAACCCAACCCAATGCAATCCCAAACCCCACAGAATAAAAAGGACAGGTTCTGTCATATTAGATACTAAAAAAACCTGATTTTTATCAGTAGACCAACTAAAATTGATTGTATCAGACATGTTGGAAACAATATAAACAGTATCACACACAACTCACTCTTCCTGCTCACTGTGGATTTGAAAATGGTCCTTGGTCCACCTTTGGTCTGAATTAACCCATGACTGTGACTCATAACAAACTCCCCATAATCTCCAAGATGGTTCTTACTATTATCTCTGATGCCTAACCAGTTGCTCTCTCCTTTTCTCAGCTGAGAATACCAATCCTTCATGCTGCCCCAGCATTTTGCTGGCTCTTCTGCCTGCTGCATCTTACATTCTGTGAAATTTTGTCTCCCCTGAGCATAGCAAGTAGCTCCCCAAGGAAAATCTCACCCAGATGAGAAACGTGACTTCTAACACATAGTGAAAAGAGCAATGTTACATTTCTATCAGATCTTCTATACACCATCGTATTGCATCATGTTTGTAGGAAAAAAAATTACTTTATCCAATAATTTCGCATATGAATACCTAGCTAACACTTAGTGAACTTAGTGACATATTTTCAACAGGTTATTTTTTTTTTTTATTTCATAGCACATAGTGTTTTCACACTGCTTCACTCCCTTAATGGAACACAACACATACAGAGAGCAAAGAAAATACATGATGTCTCTCCCTGGTGCAATGCAGCATCCCAGAAATACAACTAATTGTTTATTTCTGTCTAGTTTTCCACTATATAAGAAAATAAAAAAGTATGTATGACTGTGTTATGGGGAAAAGATCCATCCAAATGTACTAACTCAAGAGTTAGACTTGAGTAATATGTATTTAAATATGTGTGTAGATCTGAGGGAGTGAGATTCCTTTTACTGACTGTAAGAGTTCTTAAGGCTGAGAGACAATAATTTAAAACAGAGTATAACAAGAGCAGAATGCCATCATTTAGTGTAATAAGTTATTTGCAAATAGACCGATGTGACATAGAATCATAGAATCATAGAATTGTTAAGGTTGGAAGGGACCTTAAAGACCATCAATTCCAACCGCCCTGCTATGGGCAGGGAGTCCTACCACTAGACCAGGTTGCACAAAACCTCATCCAACCTGGCCTTAAAAACCTCCAGGGATGAGGCATCAACAAGCTCCCTGGACAACCTATTCCAGTACTTCACCACCCTTATAGTGAAGAATGTCTTCCTAATATCTAACCTAAATCTCCCCTCTTTCAGTTTAAAACCATTATCCCTTGTCCTATTGCTATCTTCTCTGATGAAAAGCCTCTCCCCAGCTTTCCTGTAGGCCCCTTTCAAGTACTGGAAAGATGTTATAAGGTCTCCCTGGAGCTTTCTTTTCCCTAGGATGAACAGCCCCAACTCTCTCAGCCTGACTTCATAGCAGAGGTGCTCCAGCCCTTTCATCATCTTTGTGGCCTTTCTCTGGACCACCTCCAACAGGTCTATATCTTTCTTGTGCTGAGGGCTCCAGAGCTGTTCACAATAATCCAGGTGCAGTCTCACCAGGGCAGAGTAGAGGGGTGGAATCACTTCCCTCACTCTGCTGGCCATACTTCTTTTAATGCAGCCCAGAATATGGTTGGCTCTCTGGGCAGCAAGCACACTCTGGCGGCTCATGTCGAGCTTCTCATCTTCAACCACTCCCAAGTCCTTTTCCTTGGGACTTCTCTCTAGCCATTGTCCTCCAGCCTGTATTTGTGCCTGGGGTTGTGCTGACCCAGGTGCAGGACCTTGCACTTGGCGTTGTTGAACCTCATGAGGTTGGCATTGGCCCACCTCTCCAGCCTGTCAAGGTCCCTCTGGATGGCATCCCTTCCTTCTAGAGTGTCAACCACACCACACAGCTTGGTATCATCAGCAAACTTGCTGAGGATACATTCCATCCCACCATCCATGTCTCCAGCAAAGACGTTGAACAGCACTGGTCTTTTTGGATTCTTGGATTCATTATTATTTTTTTTTTCCTTTTTTTTCCCTTTCAAATTGCTAAGCAGCAACATTCTCTTTACAAATTGTTATTATACCTTCCCTGAAACACCTCCTGTTCCATAGTAATTCTGAGATAGACCTTGGGTCTTTTCCATAACCTCTCAATGTTAACATTTATCATCTCCAGTAGTACTGACTACAAACTATTTTGTTTTCACAGTATAGAGGATGAAGTCATATTTCCAACCTTTCTTTCTCTTTTAGAAACATAATATGATTATCTTGCAAGTTTTCAAGAAGTCACAAGCAAAAATTGCATTAATTTAATCTGGATCAGAATAGGCCTCTATCACTTCACAATTAAAATATATAAAAATGGTTTATTTTAATTTTCAAAGGTTTTTATTCATGTAATATTTATTAATTTTTAAAAATAATAGAAAAAAATTCTAATAATGATCAAAGAAACGAAAATTATGTTAACCTGAGAAAATGCTGTGTTAAAACATAATTACAAAATATAATGAAATACGCAACATTACAATTTCACTAGCTCATATATCAGCAGTTCTTAAATATTTGTATATAAACTTTTGTAAAAAAAGTAGTTTAGCATGCTCAGTATATTTAGTTCTAAGTATTCATTCTAAAAAGAAAACAACATAGTTTTACAGCATATAATATTTGTGATTTTGTGGAGTATAGTGTGTTTCTGCAGTCAAATCTTATTACCCCATTATGAATTAAAATTCACTACTATTTTTTTTATTTATATGAAGTCCTGTATATAATTTGCTAATATAGGCACATCTGGAGAAGGAGAACTTTGTGCTCACGCATGCACAGTCAGTCACATACATGTTACTGACATTCACCAAATTTATGATATAGTTTAATGTTCTAATCAACAGCAGCGCTTGTAGAATTGGGTACTGTGTGTTATGTAAGTTTGTGAATACCTCACCAAAACAAAATGTATTTAATTCCTGATCCAAGAGCAGAGGAGCGGTCATTTTTTTTCTGTCCTTCAGAGTGAGGCTCTGTACAAAATGAGATCAAACAGTGGCAGAGGCTAATAGAATGGTGTCATTAGAAGAAGAAACTGGAGGAAGAGGCAAACTGACTATGCACCATTAAGGTTGCTGTGCAAGATTGCAAGTGTCTTTGGAGAGGCCCTGCAGAACCAAGATCCTGAGACTCACTCTTTAAGGGAAGATCTAGAAAATACTCTCAGATGAGCCAGTGGATGGAGATTCCCACAGAAGAAAGACTGGAAGCTTGTGACTTTTGTCAAGAAGATGAAGGCTGCTTCCCCACCAGCTGTTGTACAGCTTCAGAGTGGGTAGAGTGCCCTGGGAAGCCAGAGCCAAGGGTCTATGGGGAGGAAAAGGTGGGTGACAGCTCCCAGAAGCTGCTCTCTGCAAGGATGGAAATAGCCACCTGATGGCCTCTAACTTGCATGTTTCAGGAGACTTGTTTCTTGCTGGGTGCTCTGTGGTGGACTAACCTTGGCTGACTGCGTGGGAAGACAGAAGACTTTGTGGTTCAAGATAAGAATAGGGAGATGGCTCAGGAATTATGGTCATGGGCAAAATAGACTTGACCTGAGGAAGATTAATGTAATGTTTTGTCAATTAATAACAGAATAGGATAGTGAGAAACAAAACTAAAACTGAAAGCACCTTTGCTCTCATTCTACTCACTTCTTCTCAGGCTCAGCCTTACTCCTGACCACTCTATCTCCTCCCCTTGGAGCAATGCAGGGAGATGGAGAATGGGCGTTGTGGTCAGTCCATAACCTTTTCTCTTGTTTGCTCTTTTCTCCTCATGCTTTTTCCCTGCTCCAGTGTGGGTCCTTTCCATAGACTGCATTCCAGAATAAACCAACTCCAGCCTGGGATCCTTCAGGGCCTGCAGCGTGGTTATGTATTCCAGTGTAGTACTCCATGGGCTGGCAGGGGACAACCTGTTTCACCACAGTCTTCTCCACAGGTTGCAGGGGAATCTTGTCTCTGATGCCTGGAGCACCTACTGCTCCTCCTTCTCTGATCTTGGTGTCTGCACAGTTGTTTCTCTCACACTTTTTTCAGATCTCTTTCTCACAGCTACTGCACAGCTTCTTTTTACCCTTTCTTATATCTGTTAACAAAGAGGCACCACCAGTGCCACTAATAGGATTATCTTTGGATAGCAACATATCTGTTTTAAAGCCTTCTGGAACTTGCTTTCTCCAACATGAGGTCAGCTCCTCATCTCTTCTCACAGAAGCACAACTGCAGTCCTGCCCACTGCTAAAACCTTGCCATGTAAACACAATACACACTCTAATCTGGGATATTATGGAGAAAATACCAAGTCTTACCATGGACTATTAACCTCTGCTGTTCATCCATCTAGAAAACGACACTCCTGGGTCAGTCCCAAGCATATCAAGGAAGACTGACTGTGGAGCTCTGGAAGTGAGGAACAAGGGTCTGAGGATCTCAGTCCTGCCAGTGAAGGGAAAAAGAATTGAATACATACCACGGATCAGTACCTCCTGCAGAACTGATACCACAAGTAGAGCTTCAGCTGAAAAATAATTTGCCTTTTAGCATCATTTGGTGGTGTTACATCAGTTCATTGAGCTATCATGTGATTGCATACGGATTGATAGGCTAGGGCAGGTTTTCAAATGTGTATCAAGGTACACTTATAGGCAAATAACCAGGGATAGGAATGGTCTCAGTCAGGTAGTTCTTTAGAGATGAGGCAATGCTCTCCCAAGCAACATAAATAAATAAGCTCTCCCAAGCAGAAATTTCTGAGCTGTGTGCACTGCTGAGTTCATAATTGTCAATAGTACAGCAAGAACAATAACAGTGCATGGGATGGAATATCCAAAAAGTGTTTGCCCCTATCACACTGAGTTGTAACCCCTTGTGCCATAATTACATATAATTGTTACCTGAACTGGGCATTATGACACAGCTGAACAAGATATCTGACATTTATCCAGTGTTTCTACTGAATCACTATTGTAAGAAAACTGAAGTTATCTTCAATATATTTCATAGATCTTTGGGGATGAAAAATCTGTGGGGATTTGCACACTCAGTATGCTGAATGTCTGGCTTATTGTATCTGACATCTTTAAAACCTCCTTTAACTCTGTGATTGCAAACGAAGAATAGTGCTTCTTGTCCCCTGACCTCCTGCTTTCATTGCTTCTTTTTGCCAGCTCAGCAGATGAGAAGCAGTTACAATGTTCTGTGGCATAGTCTGATTAAAGCAGGGGGCTTTCTCTAAGGGGAGGTGCAATGATTTCCTCTACATGTTCATCTTGAATCATTTTGTTGGCCATTACCTAAACTCAAAGCCAGTTTGTATTGACAATGTAATAGCATATTGATCCACCCAATCTGTCTGCACTGGTGAAATTCTTAGCAGCTCATTACAAGATGCTACTTTAATACTAATGGATTTGACAGTCATACATGGAATAAATAAAAGATGTATGTTTGGTTTTTTGCTCTTGCAAAAGCTCTTGCTTTCTACATGCTTTAGACAACTATTTGCCATTGATTGCAAGTGCAGTCTGCCAGCTCTTGAGTTCAAACATTATATCCTAGCCACAAAGATAGGATATAATGTTTGATTATGATATAGGATATATTGATAAGATATAATGAAAGATAGAAGCATGATTCAAGGGCTCTGTAGTCTTCTTTCTTTTTAATTAATTGTCTAAGGGAAGTGGGTGAGCCACTACCTAAGATGATTTAACATGCAATTGAAGAGCAACTATAACACAGTAGCTACCACCTACTATAGAGCTGCTAGAAACCAGTAACACTTAGCACTTCATTCTAGCTTTTATGTAAAATGCCTAATTGATTTTAGCTGAAGTGGCACTATACTGCATATGGTCTCAACACATTTATACAGACAAAAACTGCAGATATTTTAATTCAAAATTTTCATTACAGCCTGTCCTGTAATACATTTCATTTGATAATTAAAACATTAAAATTGTAAGTCTGCACGTTCAATCTTTGCAACTTTAGCTGTTTCAGGATCATATATCTAGATAAACTTAGGTTCCATTTCTACAAATACTGAGAGTGAGAAAGTTCGTTAATTAAAATTACGTGTCAGTTTGACAATACTGTCCAACTCAGACTGTACTGAGTAAGAAAAGAAACAAGCACTGCAAGTTACTGTAGTAAATTCCCCTATAACAAAGCATACCTGGTTTATCAGTCTCTCTTTAGTCAAAAATTCTACTTACTTTAAAACTAAATTTAACACTTTAAGGAAACTCTTATTCTTATATGTAGGCAGTCATATCAGTTAGAGCAGTTATATTTTTTGAGGATAAATGAATCACTCTGAATTCAGTTGCATATATCTTTCTTCTTCAAGATTCATGGTTAAATCTCTAACTGCAGCATCACTCAAGAATTTAGCTAGAGGTAAAAAAATCAAAGATGTATTAAAAATCAATTAGCAGCCTAATTTCTATTAAATGTGTTATAAACTAGATATATCAAATAACAAACCAGTTATGAAAAGCAGATTAAAAAATTTTTTTTTTACACCCTCAATAAATGAAGAGATAAGGTTAGATATCAGGATTCATAATTTACTAAATTTAAAAACTTGGTAAAACAGAACAAAGTTAAACAAAACCAAGCAAAGCAGTGCTATTATTTTGCATGTGTTCCAATCTAATTTTCAAAAAGATTCAAGTGTTATTTGTGCATGCATGTGTGTACATATGTACATACAGTGAATAAGGCAAAAGGTGAGGAAGAATCAATCTATATCATATTATAATAATTCCTAGGGTTGCAGTAGTCTATTTTTTCTATAAATATTGGTCCATATTAAACAATTTATCTAACCCATTGTCATGGTTTGACTCAGAATCGAAAAATAAACCAGAGACAAACAATGCTCTTTATCCCCTCACCCTCCCACCCAGGTAGGGAAGGAGAGAGAGAATTAGGAGAGAGACTTAGCTGGATTGCAAACTAAATCAGACAGCTTTAATTATATGTACAATTATATACAAGTATGTTAAGGAATGTGCAAAAGCCTCTTGCCTCCCCCCACCCCCAGCAACTCCCCTGGCACTCTCCTTAACTGTGAGCAGTCCCAAAATGTCTCAGCTCGCAGGCAGGAGATAAGGCAGACCAGACAGAGGATAGGTAGAGTTATGAGGTCAGTGGAATGTGCAATGCCTGTAACAGTAAGAGTTAGGAAAACCAGATTCAAATTAGAAAAAAACACTCCCCAATTAGTCAACAGCACAGCCTTGAGACAGGCCTACAGGACACCTGCAGGACAGATGAAATGGATGGAAGGCAGTACTCCCCACAGCTTATCTTTGTTACAGCCTTGAGCACTGGGGAAAACCACGCTGAGTAATTGAAATCACCATATTAATATATTAATGAGCCATCAGCATACTAAAATTCACACCCACAGACCCCTACTAACAACAAACCCCTTACTCTTTGAACATGCATAGTGAAATTCCTGAGCATTGTCACTTTAAATGGAAGTGAGGAATGAGTTGACCAATCATGTGTGCCAGTGGTAGAATAATGTTAGAGATAAAGTTCTTTCTCACATTTTTGGGTATAAAAGTAGCACTTGTGTTTCAGGAAACTGACCTTGCTTTTTGGAATATTGCCCTGCTCCCTTTTCTGTGCAGAACTGGATATTAAAGCATATATCTTGACTCTGTGTGTGGCTTCTTGCACACCGGGTAATGGACCGTGCTTTCGGGACAGCATTTGGGGATGAGGGATGTTGTGGATGCCACCTTTGTGGAGGCGTTCAAGGCCAGGTTGGATGAGTCTTTAGGTAACCTGGTCTAGTGTGAGGTGTCCCTGCTCATAGCAGGGAGGTTGGAACCTGACAATCTTTAAGGTTCTTTCCAACCTTAACAATTCTATGATTCTGTGAAAGACAGGTTATACATGGCCAACATAGTTCAGATACAGAAGACTTCAGAGGAAGCTTATTGAAGTACATGTAATGTGCTGTTGATGTTAACTTCAAGGCTACATGGATTTTAAGATGCATATATTGAAGTGAAGTAATAGTAAATATATTAGCTGTATAAGTTATCTTTTTAAGGAATGTTGTTTAGCTGAATGTTCAACTTGAAGCCTCACATCTAGTCATCAATGAGCTAATGAAACCAGGAATATAGTCTAATTTCTTATTTGCTATTCAATCTTTTAATAGCTTACATTATTGAGCATCCATTATCTCTACTCAGGAGTATCATCTTTGGCATTGCTACCTGAAGTTGGATAAGAAAAACAGAAAATCTCCTGAAAACTTTTTTTCGATAAAAGTAATTGAAAATGTAATTTCTCTCAGTCTTTTCTGAGCATTTGCTGTGTTTCACTTTCTACACAAATATTCTGATGCATGTTCTCACCTATTTTCTGTCATTGGTGAAAAGTCTATTGTGCCTAACAAATCTCTTGGAAGCCGTTGAGACTTTTTCATCATATTGGAATTTGAATTTTACCCTGTGTAAATATAAACCAGACACTATCAAGAAGCTCCAGAATCTCCGCTGCTAGTTCTAAAAAGCTTGTGAAAAACATTATTTCCTTCTCAATTACTAGATGAGATGAAAACTGAAGCTTAACTGCCATGTGTAAAATATCACAAATGATAGGTGCACATCTTTCTCTCATATTTCATTCCTTTTGGTCTAACAATCTGCAATCAGTTACTATGGATCAACAGATGAGTAGTGTTTCTATCTGTTTCTTCACAAGCATGGCTTTAGGTGGCTAAAATGACAGTTTAAAAAGCTTTGTAATAACTCTTACACTGTGGAACAAAACAGTTTTACAAATAGTAATAGTTCTGTCAACTTTGATATTATTTTAAAATTAATTTCCCTTTAATAAATGTTGTTCTATATTTCCCAGTGCAAAGTTAGTCAGAAAACCAGCATTTTCATAATGACAAATGTGTAACTTTTTCCTAGTTAAAAAATTGAGTATTTGCTAAAATCTGAAGATTTATAACATAAATACATAAATACACAATGGCTAATACATAAAAACATTAGGAAATTCCTAACTTATTCTGTGTAAATGTGTGTTTGGGCTGAACATAAGAGCTGTACAACTAAGCAATATCTTGAAGTATTGTTAACATGTTGGGTTTTTTCCTCTTCAATCACCATCAACTTTCTTTTTTAATAGAAGATGAGAAGAAGGGAAAATAAAAGGGTTTATTTTTCTCTGTGTAGCATGCTGAGGACTGACAGAATTCTCACACTGGTGAAGCCTTCTGATCCATCAAACAATGAATTGCAGTTCTGAGCATGAGTCAGGTGCTTTCACGAGTGTTACGTTCTGTAATTCCAGTTGATTCTTCTTTCACCATGGGCAGCAAAGCAAGATCCTCTTTTCTGTTCTTTGACATCTCTTTGCCATACTTAAAAGAAAAATATTCATTCCAGATTAGTAATAGAGTTTCATCTGGGCCTAAAATTTGTAAAATATGAGTAGAACCATGAAGTATCATTACTTCCAATAGAACTCAGCCTCAGTTAGGCTGAAAAGGATGCAATATGAAAGGAAGCTATCTAGTTTACAAGCCTACTTAACAAGAACTGAGACTTGATATAAGGCTTTCAAATTCCGATTAGCTTCTATGAGCTGACATTTAATGTAGTATCTGACACGTTTCATTATATTTTCCATCATTTCTGTTTCTTAGTTTAGAACTTTGGGATTTTACATAAAGCAGTAATAAGGCTTTAACACTTGTCAGGCAACTAATTGAAGAATTAAGTTTCATTTATTTATTTTCTTATTTTAAAAATGTATAAATTTTGTAGTACTTAATTAATATATTGATAATTTTTAATATTTATTGTTAAAATATATCTAAGGCAATAGAGCTTCTAGTCTACTTTCTATAGGAAAAGAGACAAAAAAGTATCTTCAATTTTTGTTATTTTCAATTGAGATTCTTCAGCTCCACTTCCTTCATTGATACTTTTTTCTGTTATCATTAGTTTTCTAATGAGCATTTGTGCACACTAGTATAATGAATGACATTTCCAAAGAGCAGCACAGATCTTGATACTCAAGAACCTGTAAAAATCCTGGCTAAGAATTGAAAAACTGAAATCTTTCAAACAAATAATTCAGAACAGAAAGAAGTGCCTTTTTTCCCTCATTTTAAACTACTTGTCAATTTGAAAATATTTTCAATACCTTGAATTTTCTGTAAATAAAATAATCAGTTCTAAACTGTACAGCTGAAATTATGCTTTTCAAAAACACTCTCCCTGTGGCTGACTGAGGAATATCTGAGAGTGTACATTATGTAAATAACTATCTAAAGTTTTAAAGAAAAAATTTCTAAGGTACACTGTCCTGGAAAACAGTCTTTTTTGTGTTTATTCAAGAACCTTCCATATTACTCTAATTGGGAAGAGGTAGAAAAGTCATGACAGTGGGAAGAATTGTGGCTAAGAAAGTTTCTAACAGACTAACAGAAATAAGACATTCTGCTGCAGGAAGCAGCTGTTAACAAATAATAACATTATCAAGAATTTCTAGTATTCTCAAGAAAGATGAACAAATAAGAAAAAATTAACAGCAATTATCTTACCAGAAGTCTTACGACATGTGGTTCAATTTTCTAGACCTGGAAGTCTTCAATCAAAGTTTATATATTTGGGTGTACAATTTTTTTCACCTTCACAGAGTTTTGTTGTTTTTTGTTTGTTTTAAAGTTAACTTATCTGTGATTTCATCCTAACTGGTGGTAGTTGAAGCTTATTCTTTGTTCTTTCAAGCAAATTATTAGTTCCTGCACAATGACTACTGATTGGAAGTAACAATCAGAATCTGATTTTACCTAATATTTTCTAAAGACATTAGGATGTGTGGAGAGGAAATGTGAGCAATCATCAAAATAAGAAATGATTTTGTTAGTCACCTTTTACACTCTTCTTGGAAATACCCATAGACCTCTAAGGCCACAGACTGAAAGCAACCAATTTAGATGCTTTCTAGAGTTTCAGAATGAACAAACTTTTTTCAGAGAAGCTGGAAATAAAAGGAACTTGTCTTCACCTAAAGGGCATTACTTTACTCCCAATAAGTAAGCAGTTGATCCACCACTTACTGCCTTTTCTGACTCCCAACCACTGATTAGTTGTGGGAGGTTCATAAATCCAGTCTGTTACAAATCTTGAAGACCTACAAGTGACAGAACTAGTAAGACTGTATTACTATTTTCAAATTGAATATTACTCTTAAATTTTTTCAAAGATAGGGAGTTGTCACCTAAAAGGGAAAAGGTTTACAAGGTGGCTGGGGGTGCAACCACCTGCAGCAAATGTTTGCCTGTCTCAGAGTCCCACAAGGACTTCCACTGAGACAGCTTTGCAGACTTGCCACTTCTAAGTCCCACCAAAAGGACTTCAACTGAAGCACTTCGTCCACCTCAGAGCCCCAACAAGGACTTTCACGGACACAGTTTACAAGCAAATTTAAGATAATTTATTGGTACAACAGTTACAAGTTCTGAATTGCCAGGCCCCCAGGTCACAGATTCTTCATCCTGTTCCAGAAGCCATGCTAATTGCTGGTCATCAAGTTTGCAGTCAAGATGCCCACACCTGGCATCAGTTTTATCTTGGCTGATACCTTGGCTAAAACAATGGTCTATTCCTTCAGCCCCTAATCCTTACCTGATGTAAGAATAAGCACAGTGATTTAGCCTGCTGTCTTGTACAAGACAGTCCCTCTGTAGGGCATAGGCAGACTGGCAGGACTGCATTCCTTTTGTTAAATTTCACAAAAGGAATCTGTCCCGTTTTCCCACAGAAGTTAAAGTTTATGTAGCTTCTATGGATACTGGAAATCCCAAAGCTTTTCTAATAGAACATTTTGCCAGACTACTTATTGGCTTATTCAGTTCATTTCTACAAACATTTATACAAGCAGATATGTGCTTGTGAAAATAATTGTGACTAAATATATATATATACTTGAGTATTTACTTTGATGATCCTTGTGGATTTTGGTCTGCCGTATCATCAGGGAAAAGGAAGTTTAACTCCTATCTGGTTTATGCATTTCATGAATTTGGAAACTGAATATATCTAACTCAATTTAACTTCAATATCAACACAGATATATCACAAAAGTTCATCAATGAAAATACAAGAGCATGGATTTTTTTTCCCCAAGAAATTCTTACCTCAAAATAAGAGGAGAGAGATTTCAGAAACACCTTAAAACATTATGGAAAGGATTTTGCCTCTCCATGGTCTTCACCACAGCTGCAGGGTAATCTCTTCTTCGGCATTTGAAGCACCTCCTCCCTCTCCTTCTTTACTGACCTAGGTGTCTGCAGAGTTGTTTCTCTCAGATATTCTCACTCCTCTCTCTGACTGAAGGTGCTGTTGCACAGCAACGTTTTCTTCTTCTTAAATATGTTACCACAAAAGTGCTACCACCATCGCTGATGGGCTCGGCCTTGGTCAATGGTGTGTCTGTTTTGGACCCATCTTGCATTGGCTCTGTTGGACATGGCAGAAGATTCGATCAGCTTCTCACAGACAGCACCCCTATAGCGCCACCATTACCAGAACCTTGCCATGCAAACCCAATAATATATTACTGCATTTGGTCAAAATTTACTTCTCCTTAGTCTCCCTTTAGGCAGCTTCTTGTGTTTTTGCCTGCTGTTAAAATAATCAAAATTAATCTCTAAGGTTTGGGACAAAGGTAATTTTGAGGATTGGTAAAAGAAGGGACAACAACAGCAGATTAAAAAGATCTAAGGCAATAAGGATCAATAAAGAACTTTTTTTTAAAAAAAGAATTCTTACTGATATGATAAAGTTTGTCAGTCTCAGGAGTTAATTGGTCTTGTCAGTGCATCCTGGATTCTCTGTGGATGGGTGTTATGACTTGGAGAGTTTGTTTGACATTTGTTTAATCTCAGTCCTTTTGAGAGACGGACTCTATAATGGCCTTTAATCCAGCAACATTCACTGACCATTCCTGGCGATGCGCCCCCCCGGCACTCGTGGGGAGAGGACAGAGGTACCAGGCGCATGCGCACAGGACCGCAGACTGCAGCTCCCAGGAGGCACGGCGGGGCTGGAACCGGAAAAAGGGAGGAGCAAGAAGGCGTGCGCTCTGTGAATACTGTACGGATCCAGCCGCCGCGGTGAGCGTACCGCTGCGGGGGGCTGCCATGAAGTTATACGGCGCTGCTCCCTGTGGTTGTTGGCGTGTGGACGTACCGAGCGGACCGTTTGCCTGGAGTCTCAAGGGAAAGGACGTGGATCCCGACCAGGGATTGGCTTCGGCCGTACCCCGGTGGTGAGAATTGCGAACTACATTCCGAGGCTTCTTACTAACATTCCTACACAATATTCACATATACCAGACACTCACTTCTCTTTTCCAATATTCTTCTATTTCCCAAAGGCTCTCTCCAGGCTTTCCCTCTTATCCCTGTCCGGGAACGGGAACAGGGGGGAAGGGGGGAGGTTCTCTCTTGTTTTCTGTGTGTGTTGTTATTGGTATATAGATGTATAGTTGTATAGCTGTTGGTATATGGATATATAGGTGTGGATATAGATATAGAGATAGACCCTGTGTGTTAGTTGATATCAGACTTGCCAAACCCTCAGTGCCTTTAATAAATCTATTGATTCCTAAGCGTTGTTTGTGGGTGTGACAGGGAGTGGTCTTCAGCTCTCAATCCCCTGAGGTGGGGGTGTGAGTCGCGGCTTTACCTATCTCGGTCCGCGACATTCCTATAGACCAGTATAGAAGAGGAAACATATGCTAAAAATTTCCCTCAGAGCATGAAAGTACCCATGTAACTATAGAAAAAACAGAATTTGGGGGAAGAGTGGGGAAGTAAACTCATCTGAAGTGCTGAACTCCATGCAGCTATGGCTACGTAATTATCAATAACTGAACCAGATATCTAGAGGTACCTTTGGGATGTCTGCTCTGGCTGAAAGCAGACATTTCATTGCTGTGCAACTGTATACTATAGAGTACATTGGACAAATATTGCTGCTCAGTGTTCCTGGATTTAGACTGGGAAAAGGAGGTGAAAAGAAGCATTTTTGCAGAACTACACAGAAGTTAAATGAGTCTATTAATAAGTAGGGTCTATTAACTTGATTTTGGAATGGATTAATGTGGCCGGATAGTTTCCAATCATGCTGGAGCATAGGCACAGCAAGTGTGCAAACTCATACAGAAGTTGACATAGCTTTACTGAATCTAGGGCACAAGCCATCTCACCCGTTGTCAGGTACAAGATGCCCCCAGGCCGTGAAATAGTGTTTAGGCATGGCACAACTCATAATAACTATGCTTCATGTCAGTGCCCACTGACAGAGTCAGTGTCTCTCAAATTCCAGCTGACAACTCAGCATTTAAACTGCCCTTTCTCTGTTTTAGTTAGTATTTGTTTAAGGAAACGAAAAAGTTTTAGCAATGGAGATGGCGAAAAAAATGCCTTTCTTACTTTTTTAGCCTACACAACCATTTTCTTTAAACAACCAAACAAGGAAACCCATCGTGGCATAGGTAAGACCTATATAATTTTTTCACTTCATATAACATTAACACAGGGATTTTAGTCTAGAAATCTAGGGAGGATACAAGAGAAGATATCTAAAAACCCTAAATCAAAAAATTTCCTAAACCAGAAGAATTGTATAAATTTTCCCTATGTCAGGTAATTTCCAAATAAATTGTAAAAAGCAACATATGTAATCAACAGAGACAGAGGGAAATGCTGAAATGCTACAGAGGATTTATCTTCAGTAGAAATTTTCAAGCTCAGGAGAATGAGATAAACTTACAGAAATAAGATACATAACCTAAGAATAGCTAAAATGATCCTGCTTAAGGGGCTTACATTGTACAGGAATTTACTGTGGCTGCTGTGACTTCAGAAGCTCTTAAGGAAGGACAGTTGCTGTTTCTTGCACAGAAGTAGTGGCTTGAGGTAGGAAAGAAGCACTCCTTTCTTCAGACATTGCCAGAGGAGTGGAGATGCTGTCAAGTCTTGTGGGCTGAGGAAGGAACCCCTCAATGTGTTACAATCCTGTGACCTTGGTCTAGTGTTAGCATAGAAGTGTTTTTAAGGCATAAGGAAGTATGCAAGCTAAAGCCATACCAAATAAAAAAAGTAAAAACCCAGAAGTGTTATTGCTGAAACATTACAAGCAGATCAGACTTTCAAAAAGGAAAACACTGACATGAAAATTTATAAAACCCTTGGGTTAGCATTAGAAAAATAAGGAATCAGATGATAATAATTCAGTAACATCGAGGATATCCGAGTAGCAAGAGAAGCTGATGATTGATGGCTGACTGGTCAACAAGCACTCATCAAGTCTTCCATCAGGGCCCGTGAGCCAGTTAATGCTAAGCCTAGTAACTTTTTAGTCCAAGTTATCTATTAACTAATAAATATGCTGCACTCTTACACTATGTGTGTATTTTCAAATCGCCTGACCTAAGTGACCCAGAGAAAGAGTGGAAAGGAGGGTTACTGAACACAGGAGTAGAGAGGGGCCTGAGGAAGTGCTGGCTGCAGGTAGGAAAAAATTGTGTCCATTCCCCTGATTCAACTGAGACTGAAGCAGCAGCTTTTAAAGGGAAATTAGCATTTAGCCTAAGCAATGCCTTTCATGCCCCAGTTCATTTTCTTTAGTGTAAAATCATTATACAAAAGACATTAATTACTGCATATGAATAACTAAGAAAATCTCAGTACTGCTAATAGTGTTCTCTCTCTTCCAAACAAACTTTATAAAAATAAATGTAATGACAGTGCCAAGAAGCAAGAGAAAAATTAAGAAAGGGAAAAGAAGAATGGGATGAAAGGGAAAAGAGATGAAGAGCAGTAGCAGCAAAGGGGAAATAGAAAAAGAAATAGTCAATAGGAGATATTACAAGACATATTACAAGAAAAAATAAAGATGTTTAAAACAAATGCTTTTACATTTTTAGTTGTTGGCTGCTGTACTGCTATACCATTCTTTCATTCACTGTAGGCTACTAAAATCACATTTTCTGAGCACTTTGCAGTACACAAGATTATTAATGCATAAAGAACTCAGGGCAGACATCTGTGATTGACTGAGCCTTGTGAATTCTGTCAAATGACTCTTGATAACAATCATACAAACAAGTGAGTGTTCTAAAAATATTCATGCCCACTAATTCCATAAAAATATATTTCAGACAGATGTGAAAGCGTATCCTGTTGTGTTTATGGAACCCTTTTCTGAAACTACCTTCAGAACAACCTTGGTGTTGTATTATTTATCATTCTATTGTCTGTGATCTATAATTCAAAAAGAAAAAAATCCTTTGATTAACACATATGCAATACATTGCCATATCAGTTCTGAAAATTTCAGCTACTAGGTGTCCATCAGACAAAAAAATGTGAAGGTAGAGAATACTGATCACATCATTCTGTCCAAATTCCTGTCAATAAAAGACACATCATTTTACTCCTGTTGAATAAAATAGCAAGGATTCCAAGAATTGCTGTATTTTCTCACTATACAACTGTAACTACTGAAAATAGTTTTACTCTCCCTCTGTAAACTAGTCCTGTCCTGCCCGAAACATGAATTATATAAGAATTTGCTCGAGGGTCAGTCTGAAATCAGGTATTTCTTTCAGGCTCCTAAGTGATTACATCCATCCATTAAATTATAAAAATTCCACAAAAATGAAGATAGGTATTCGTAAGTATACTACTGATGAGTTGAGCCCTAACATTCTAATAGGTATCATTATATTAGATTATGATATATTGTCTCATGTTTCTCATTAAAATTTCATTCTGAGTTTCTAATTATAATGGTGCTCCCTAATGCTACTAAACGAAAGTATGTGCTATATCTGAAAGGCTAAGTTTCTACAGAGGAGACATTTGCAAAGGCACAGAAGCTCCTAACTTGCATTGAAATTCAGTAAGAGTTAGCCACCTAACTACTATTTATCCTCTAGGAGTACAACTGAAGCATAAATATTATTTGTGGTTGCTCAGCTTGTGGGGGGGAGGAAAGGTTTACTTTTAATTAAAAAAAATATCTACAGAAAAAAAGAACAAAACAATTTCCCTAACAATTACATGACATTGTGAAATTACATATCAATAACCCATTTTCTAATTACCCAGCACACAATTTTTGTCCTTTATTGTAATTCTAATTTCATATACCTATGTGTCGTGATTGGGGCCTAACCTGACAATAAAAAACCAGCCACGAGGCCACTCACCCACCCCCTCCACTCCCCATCTGCAAGCATACTATGGGATGGGGAGAACAGAGGTCAACTAGAAGCTCGTGGGTCAAGACAAGGACAAGAAGGATTTCACTCACCATTTATGGTCACAGGAAAAGCAGACAACACAAAGAGGAGTGCTTACATACAGTATCCCACCCCTCCCTTCTTCTCGGGGCCAAATTACTTTGTTCCTGATTTCTCTACCTCCTTCTGCCCAGCAGCACAGGGGGACAGAGGATGGAGTTTAGCGTCAGTTCACAGTCTGTTGTATCCTGCCATTCCTTCCTCCTCAGAGAGAAGGTTTCCGTACAGTCCTCCCCTGCTTCCCACAGGGTCCCTCCCATGGGAGAGAGTCGTTCACTGGACCTCTCCAACATGAGTCCTTCCCACAAGGTACAGTCCCTCAGGAGCAGACTGCTCTAGTGTGGTCTGACCCCACAGAGTCATGGGCTGCTTCAGAAACAGTCACTTGCCCTGGTGCAGGGTCCTCCACAGCTGCAGATCCAAGTCCATGAGCTGCAGGTCCACATCCGCCCCTCCTGGCGCCTTCAGGGATGCTCCGCCATGCTCCTCCATGAATGCAGGGGGCCAGCCTGCCATTTCACCATGGGTTGCAGGGGAACTTCTGCTTGGGCACCTCCTTCCCCTTCTTCCTCACCAACCTTGGGATCTCTCCCCTCCAGCTCAGCTCAAAATATATTTACTCTCTCTGCTCTCAGGTCTTATATGAGTTCTTTCATATGTTAATCACAGAGGCGCATCTATTTTCTCTCTAATGGCTTGGCCATGGCCACCTGGACCAGGGAGTTTTTAGTAGCTTCTTACAGAAGCCAGCTCTGTGGCCCCTCTCCTGCTACCGAAACCATGCCAGAACCAAACCAGCACAGTATGTAAACTGTATATATTTGGGAATATATATTTTTATATGTACAGGCAGTTGTATATACATATATATCTAGATACATAGACATAAGTAACTATGAAATAGATCTAATGTGAAATGTGCATGATGCTCAAATTACTTACCTGGTAGCTGAAGCACCCTTCTTCTACACAATAATCTAGAAAAGAAAGGCTTATATCTCTTCAACTGTTTTGCTCTTAGCTGACATTACTCCTAAAATAAGAAGGGTGAAAAAAATCTATTCTGGAAGGATGAGGAATATGACAAGAAGATGCTAATAAATGGTTAATTTATAGGAAGGTTCTAATGAGAACTGAACTTTCCTACTAACATTTTAAAAGCAAAAAAAAAGGAAAAAAAATCAAAAGAAATCTAAGATGATGTAGTCATCATCCTGTTACAAAACATGGCAAGTGGGAATTGATAAGGAGAAAGAACAAAAATGCAAGGAGGCTTAAAATCAAAGACAAATATGAACCTTGGCCTTGCTTGGCAAAAATGTCACATGAGACAGGTGGATATTATAGCTGTGTGACTGCAGCACCGTAACAATGGTCATTGCATGCCACAGTAGAAGGCTGTGACACAAACACTCTAACCTGGACACCTCTGATTGATAGGCAGCTGAATATGAGGCAGCAGTTTGCCCAGGTGGCCAAGAAGGCCAGTGGCATCCTGGCCTGTATTACAAGTAGGGTGGCAAGCAGGACCAGAGGGGTGATTGTCCCTCTGTACTCAGCATTGGTGAGGCCACACCTCGAATACTGTGTCCAGTTTGGGGCACCTCAATACAACAAAGACATTGAGATGCTGGAGCATGTCCAAAGGACAACAAAGCTGGTAAAGGGCCTTGAGAGCAAGTCTTAGGAGAAGTGGCTGAGGGAACTGGGGCTATTTAGTCTGAAGAAAGGGAGGCTGAGGGGAGACCTCATCACCCTCTACAACTACCTGAAAGGACGTTGTAAAGAGGTAGGCACTGTCTCTTCTTACAAGTAACTGATGACAGAACAAGAGCAAATGGCCTCAAACTGTGCCAGGGGAGGTTTAGACTAGACATTAGGAAGAACTTTTTCCCTGAAAGGGTTGTCAGACATTGGAACATGCTGCTGGTTGTGTTACCATCCCTGGATGTGTTCAGCCTTATATTTCTCCTCCTTTTCTCCCTATAAGCACTCTCTTACTTCTGCTCAATATATTTGAGATTATTTCTATCAAGTTAGAAAATCTGGAAAATTTCATGGGAGAAAATCTGCCAATGTAATGCACACTGCTGCTAGATCCTATCTTGTTGACTTTTGACTAACAAGAGAAAAATATAAGCCCTTTAACAAATAACTAGGAAAAATATGAATTTAACCTTCTGTATTTTTAAGACATGTAATGTACTCAAGAGATCTCCTTTGATACTTTAATATTAAACCTTTTGCAATTACATAAGGCTGCTTTTTAAGTGTTCTTCTAGATGAAGTGAGAAAATTCTTTTTCACTGCACATTCCACCTTTCTCTGGCTAGAAAGCAACATACAGATACATCTATCAGTTTTACACAGCATGTGTACTTGATTTGTTTCCACTAGTGTTTCACTAAATAACTGAAATTAAAGTCATGTTAAATTATAAATCTTATGCCCACAAATGCATTTATTTCTAAAATCTGTCAGTCAGAATACATGTTAAAAATACTAGTGAATGATCACATGGCTTTTGCTTAGAATAAGTGTTTTAAGTATATGCATCAAGCGTATATACTGCATAGTATAACACATATAGCACAACATGTTCTAATGGAATCTGGTTCACAGATAAAATAGTTGCATCATTTAAAATAACTTAGCATGGCTTTTCACTTGTAAGTATCTAATAAAATATTTAAATAATGTGCATTCTCAAATTTTGGGGAAAAATATAATCAGGACATTTTACATGTATGTGAAACTACGCACATGAATATACATATTTAGACTGATACAAACATTTCGGAGCTTCCAAACCCCCTTGCTTTCTAACACTCCTCACCGAAGTGGGAGGCTGGGTGCGGCTGGGTAAGGACTCCAAAATGAAGACCCAATAACAACAAACAAGCTGTTATTAGGCAGGCATTCTTTATTGCAGCGCTGGGCAGCACTGGGGATTCTCCACCATAAGTGCTCCAACGAGTTAGCAAAACACCCCAACTGATATACACCAAAAACATGCATATTCATTTTTATGTCAATGAGTTCCCAGAATTCTTTTACATAGTAATGTCATTTCCTGGAATTGGCTATCTTCGTAATTATGCATGCTCGAGGGTCTCTTGGGGGGGGGTCCTTTGTTGATTCTAGTCCTTTGTCATTTTTGTCTGGTCTCCCATCCTGGTCCTGTCTCCAGTCTCCAGCTCATAGATTGCCCAGGTGGGTCAGAATCAACATGAGTGTTGTCTATAGGCACCACAGGTCTTAAAAGACTCGATGTTATCACAGCCTACAGGATGCTTGGCATAGTTGACTGATAGTTGCACAAAGCACCTTGGTTTAGAAGCAACCCTCTTAGTACAGCAAATTCATTATTTTAGTAAACTTTTATTAGGCTATATTTCTATTGAATTTACTAACGAATATCCTATGATGTATCAAGACAGCTACATGACAAACTGTTGCAGATATCAAAGTAAGAGTTTTACTGGAAAGAACAATCTGATATCTTAGTTTGACCAATGTACTAGTTTTTATTTCAATGTGCTTCAAAAGATTAATATTTTATTGCCACACCCTTATAGAATTATTAGTATTATATATATACTCATATGATATCGATGGGGATGGTGGTGATATTTTAAAATGGATATTTATCTTTTAAATTATCTTTAAAAGTACAGGGTGTAACAGTAAACATTCTAACTTGAAATACATATTTTATTCCTGTTATGGTTTGGGAGACCCCGGCATTGTGTTGGACACCTATCGGAGAGAGAGGGGTCCTTAGCACGCTGAGAGACTGGCAGGGGTCAGTATTCCCACCCACTTCCTGTCACAATCTATAAAAGCCACCAGAACCGGAAGCCGCTCTCTTTTCTTCCTACTCCTCTTCCCCTTCCGGGTGTGCTGCTGGTTTCCTTCGTCTTCCCACATGCTCGCTCCAGAATCCAACTACATCGGGTGCTGTGAGGAGCCGTGGACCTCTTCTGGAGCGGTCCTGCGTTTCCCATATCCCTGCCATCCTTGAGATCGGTTTTGTATATTTGTATATAAATATTTACTCACCTTTCCCCGCCCCCCCCGCCTCTGTTTTCTCACTTCCCCCCTCCCCCCCCCCCCCCCTCCGTTTTACCCCTTTTTGTTGTGTTATAGTAAACTTGTTTCTGGTTTCTATTTCCAAAGTTGAAGTCTCTCTCTTATTCCCCTTTCTATCTTCCCTTGGGAGGGAGGAGGTGGGGGGTAATAGAGAGCAATTCTGTCCTCTGGTTGTCTGGGGTTCACCTTTAATATTTAAACCAGAACAATTCCTCACTTAGTTTATAAATTCTTCAGTGCAGAGTAGTAGATTGTCTTTTAATTTATCTTTGTGCTTAAATTACTGAAGATTTTTAGGAAAGATTTCTGATGGGATAATACTAAGCTGTTGATGTGTATCTTGTTAAGAAATGAAATTAAATGGAAAAAAAAATTGGCTTAGATTTTTTTTTTTAATTTAAAGAAAAAGTACATGGCATGCCACAGTCTTTAAATATTTTGCTTCAGAGAGGCATCATGGTTTATTAAACAAAAGACTGAGTGATGACTAAGGAGATGTGTAATCTAGTCTTCATATTACTCATGGATGATCTTGGACGGTCAGTGCTCCTCTCCTATCTTAATTATTGACAAAATGCAGTGGAACAGGTGAACACCATTGAATCAGTATCCTAGCAAAACTCTCTTGGCTAAGTTGTTCTGTTATACTTTTTCTGGATAATATTCACACCCAAAAAAATCCTGTGCAAAGATCCTATCTGTCATAAGATAATTGGTGTAATACTGAGGATAGTTTGAGGAGGAATTCATCTTGCTGAAGGTCAAACATCTGAACCTATTCCTTTATATTCTGGTAAATTTTTGGCATCTGTTTTAGGTTGTGAGTAATTTTGTCTTTCTTTCTGCAGACCTTAAAGGGAGGCAGGGGTGGGTAGCTGCAGTGGATTTCTATAATTCTTGATATGAATTATGTACCTAAAATGTATTTTCGACAGTGGTCCCTGAACACGTGTGTTGTGCTCTAACCCATTCGTGCTAATGCTGTCTCTGTTAATGTCACAGCTCACAGAAAATTACTTTCAAAGTACATGAAATTATAGTCCAAAATATAATTTAGGTTTTTGACTGTTAACACAACATAGATGACAACTGAAGAGCATAAAACTGGTTTAATCCAGCACTTTGACAAACCCATTCATTCCAGTTAGCGATAACGCCTCTATATTCAAAAGCTAAAAGTATAAATCTAGAGTAAGAAAGAGGTCACACAGCTTGCAGATACAGCAGCTAAAGTAGAGGACTGTGTGAGAAGCTATCCTCGTGGCGTCAAGATGTCTCAACATTGTTGGAATGCAAGCTTGTGGCGTTAGAAATGGAAATGAACCTTGGCGACAAACAATGGCTTAACTCGACATGGAAATTAGCCAGAAGGTGCTGAAATAGCAAAGGAAGGTGACAGCTCGGTACCCACCCCCCTCCCTTCTTAATCGAATGCCTGTAGCCCGAGGCTTGAGGAAGACTTGTGGGGAGGAAGGCACCGTGTGAGACCCCCCCTGAAGACCACCTCGGAGACATATCGCTCAAAATCCACTCTAGGGATTTTGAACTTCTGTTGTGCAACTCCAATATAGTTTGGTGTGTACACGACATCTGACCTCGTTTGCATCTTTTTTTTCACCATTTGGGATCACCTTTAGATCTTCCCAACAGGGTCCATCAGGACAAATGGATGTACCTGCTCTTCGACTTATACTAGGGGAGGGAAAGCCGAGCCCAGCCGCACCCAGGCTCCACACTAGAGTGAGGGAGCTTAGAAAGCAAGGAGGTTCTGCCCCATCTTCCATAAGCCATACACCAGTCCCTGTGATTGTCTTTTAACATCCGATATTGTACTTTGTCTCTGCAAGATCCCATGAGAGTCTCCCATGTCTTTGGTTTACTGGATTGTGACAGACTGAGTAAGGTATACATGAAACCATAATATGTATGAGCTTGTCTGCACCATAAAAACAAAATAAACAGACAGAAAAAAACTACAAACTGAAGTGGTATATTTACCACAATATTTTCACCACGATATTTTCACCAGAGCTTTTCCTCACATAAAAAAATGATTTTTGTTAAAGATCGCAGTAATTAAGAAGATACTTAAGAGAAACAGAAAAAAAGAAACAACATTGTTAAATATGTTTCTTGGAATAAATTGAATTATCTTTCCCAATTACATTTAGCTGCAGTCTTCCCTGCTTTTTAGTTCTCATCATGATTCCAAACCTGCTGCATGTTTTAAAATGTAAGGTAAGGTTTTTATATCTCTATTTTTTCAGCTAATATCATAAAAACCTGTAAATCCAAACCCACATTAAAGAGACAGATCGATAATATAATTAATTATACACAAAGCTGCTATTAAGTTAGATTAGTTATGTTCAGATGCAAATTCCATCACAAGGATACCCATGGGACCTGTACTAACACATACACTGGAATTTTGCTATTTGAAAAAGGACTAGTTTACCTTTTTGTTTATGTATATTTAAATGTACCTTATGTGAAGTGCACCATTGCTACAGTCTTGGATTATATACTTTGATCTAAATAAAAGGACCCCACCTGAAGTACTATGTCCAGTTCTGGAGATCCTAATAAAAGAAGGACATGGAGCTGTTGGAATGAGTCCAGAGGAGGGCCACAAAGATGATCAGAGGGATGGAGCACCTCTCCTATGAAGACAGGCTGGGAGAGTTGGGGCTGCTCAGCCTGGAGAAGAGAAAGCTCCAGGGGCACCTTATAGCAGCCTTCCAGTCTCTGAAGAGGCCCTACAGGAAAGCTGGGAAGAACCCTTTTGTAAGGGCAAGTAGCAATAGGACAAGGGGTGATGGTTTTAAATTGGAGGAGCATGGATTTAGGCTAGACATTACAAAGAAATTCTTTAGTGTGAGGGTGGTGAAGCACAGGAATGGATTGCCCAGGGAAGTTGTGGATTCCCCATTCTCAGAAGTGCTCAAAGTCAGGCTGGATGGGGCTTTTAGCAACCTGATCTAGTGGAAGGTGTCCCTGCCTATGTCCAAGGGGTTGGAACTAAATGATCTTTAAGGTCCCTTCTGACCCAAACCATCCTATGATGCTATTATATGAAATTATTATTTATCCAAATTATTATTCTTCCCCCATCCTATTATTTAAAGGCTGTTGGCTGATATATAGGAGGATCTTCAAACCAAGGTATTTGTAAAAATATATTTAAGAAGAAAGAATTTATAACAAAATATATGAGGTCTTTAAGCTTTAGACAATAAAATTAATTTGTTAAGTTAAAATAAGGCTTACCTGTCAAGGAATAGAAAATATGCAGACAAAACCAGCAAATAATGAAATATATACATACAAGAGAAAGCATTATTATGGCTACAATGTTAAATACTCCAGAATACCGTGCAAGTAATACATAAAAGTCTGTTTCGCATGTAAGATTACTTTTCTAAAATACAATAGATACAAAGAGCTGGATTAAGATTATGTCTCACAAGAAAGATTATTACATTCAACTGGAGCATGTAATGGGACAAAAAGCATGCATTCACAGAGTTTTTCTAAGTCAAATAAGAGTCTCTGAATTGGAATGGAAAAAAGTGCATTAAAAAAGTGGAGACAGACACACACTTCACTAAAAGTAAAAGATAAATTTTACCAGAGATCTGAAAGAAAGAAATGAAAGGACAAAGAGACCATTTGATATGCTGTAAGCAGAAAAAACAACCAAACAAAAAATACTCTTTTGAAGGAAAAATACGCTGCAATAAAGGTACTTCTAATATTTTTTCTCTTCTCTGGAGAATGTTATAATTCTGAAAAAAATGAATTATTTTTTAAATTAAAATGCTGGAATTTTTTTCTCTAATATATCCCCTTAGGTAACTCTCAGTGTAAAGACTGTATTTTGTGGGAAAATACAGAAAAACCACAAATATTTAAAAGTCCAAATTTTAAATAAGAACAATAATAAAGAATATTTATGTTTATAAAAGAAATATAAAAATAAAAAAATCTGTTAAAAATCCAAAAAGTTTGAAAAATATTTGAAAATCATAAAAATTGACCCTGAAATGTGCTTTCTCAAACTTACCTGTTCACAATAAATTTTGTTCCTTCTATAGTTTTCTACTGTAATGTCTCTAGTGCAAGAACTTCAGGAATTATGATTTTACAAAAGGGTCAAATATTACTGTTGCCAAAATACTTAAAGCAAAAAAAAGAATAAAGAAAATATTTCATACATAGAATATATGGGTCAGGTTCCAATTTTAAATACATGTATAGGAACTTGAAGAAATTTCTTCAGTTGATTGTTTCAATATAGCCTTGACCTATTTTCCAGGTTGGATAAGAAAGGCAGCCAAGGCTGCATTTTGTATTAACTAGACTTGAAAATGAAAAAAAGCAGCAAATAACTAACTTTAGAAAGACACAAGTATAGTTAGTTTCCTCTCAAATTAGATGGCATAAGTTAAAAAAAATAAATTAGAGGAGAGAGGTTGGATAATTGTGATCAAAAGCAGACTGCAGAGGTTTCCAGATTAATAACTTGCATCTCATACTTAAATGCCCTGTCAAAAGACCCTGTGATCACCTTATCCTATCAAAGCATAATCACAAACTGTTGTTTCAGGTTTATTTCAGTCTGACAAAGATTACTGTCTTAATGCTGCAGAAATTTTGAAGAACTTTGAAAAATAATCAAGATACAAGGTACAAGAAGCAGCACAATAACTGACAAAATGAAATAACGTGCTGCAAGTATAAAATATTGAAGAAGTGCATGAGGTGACCTAAATATGCCAGCAAAGTCTTCCTTGACAATTTTTCAAGAAGAGATAATTTTATACACAATCTGCATTCTACAGATATTCCTAAATTACTGAGAAGTAGTACAGCCAGTATTACATTGCCAACAACATTCAGAAAGAAAACTACAGCAGTCAGGATCCATATTTAGCTTTACTGAACTTGCTTTTATCATGAGAATAGACTTGTCAGCTTATTTGGAAGAAGAGCTAGAAATCCTTCTCAAAAAATACTTATCGCTGCTATAATCTGTGATCACTGATGATAAAGTATAAGCACTAATTTCTTCCTACAGCATCTAACATGGCTTGGTCAGCAGTTTGAACAGTTATGTTTTCACCTTCTCTTAGCTTGATGGAAATCTCTAAAGAAGGGGAGAGCTGACGTGCTCACAAAAATTAGTATAATTTTTACACAATTCAAAATTTGCACAAGATTTTAAAACTATATGTTTCTAGAATATAGAAAGGTAATGCTAATAGACAGAAATTTGCTTGAGGCACAGCATTCAGCAGTTCATTGAGAAAAGATGGAAACCAATATTATTGTTTTGCTGTTTGTTGGACTGCTGATACATGCCAGCTATTCAACAAGATAATTGCCATGTGCAGGTTCTCCCTTTTTTGGACATATGGGAGTGTTACTACTCTGTGGGTTGCATAGCTGCTAATGAAAAACGGAAAAACACCTGGCAGATTTATCTGAGAAGTTGCCACCCGATTGGCAGGAGGCTTGAATGTGTTCTGCCAAATCTGGAGCTCTTAAACTCTGTGACTATGTTTCCTTAATTAGTGTTAATAAAACAAAATTTTAAAATATTTTAAGAAATGGAAAAAAAAGCGCTAAATATATGACAATTAATATTTTTATTTTTAAACACACAATGATAGGACAGGGAACAATTGCACTACATAGGAATATAAAGAGATGTGTTCAAGTATTAAAAAGGAAATTTTAAGGATAAACATACTTTTTTTAAAAAAGACAAAGGAAAACCTAGTGGTGATGTCTTCAGACATCACTGTACTTCAGTGAAGTAAAAGCATAAAGCCTAATATTTAAGAGAATGAATTTTATGAAGATGGAAAGAGGGAGGTTCCCTGAAGAGTTCTAGGATATTTTTTAACCTACACCATGTTTTGAAGAATAGAAATTAACGCCAAGGAAATTATTTCTATGAAATATTAATATTTTCTTATGAAATGAAATGGTTACAACTGCTGTCACATTAAAACATAAATTGAAATAAAAAATACCTGAACATATATATAAGTTTTTTTATGTATGAGAAGAAGCAGCATAATCTGCAAAAAGTATAATTTACTGTTTTCAGTCTTTCAGTGTTCTAACTATATAGATTTGAACTTATTTCTGTTGCACCCCACACTTCACCTATTTTTTTTTTAATGTATTTCAATAATTTCAAGCTGTTACTGTTTTCATAGGTGAAGGTTTCACTTAGAATCATCACTTAGGAAAGCAGTTAGTATCAGGCAGTTGCTTATTGAAATGAGAGGGATGTAAGTACCAAACAGTCTGGATACATGAATATAAAGTTTAGATACAAATATTTTCTAAACTCTAGACTGTCTTTGACACTCTGGCAATTGCCACTGGACAACTGTATGCCAGACAACTCTCAACCAAACACTTCTACACTGTCGACTCTCCACAGGGTCAACTGTACAGTGATCAGCAGAAGGTGATCCTTCAGTACCTTTGAACAGGACCTCAGCAAGCTGGTGGCTCTACTTACGGTGCTCTGGTTTTGCAGGGAAACCATGCATATATAGGGGAATTCAAGTTTTTGAGTCAAATAGTTTGTAACTAGTGCTAGCTGATTAATCTCATGCCTTCTTTGTGCTCAGCCATCAGACATCACCAACATGCTCTGCAACTGCATTTGCTTATCCCATGATTAGATAAAGGCAACTCAAATGTGAGAAACAAAAATTCACAATAAGATAAATGCAACTCAACCAAACATGACAAATGAAAAATTGGTACTGAAAGATATTCTGTTCCAAGGCACTGAATGAGGTTGTGTTCAAAGACACTGAACAAGTGTTATCTGGTGGTCTGCATAGAGTTGTCCCAGTGGAGAGTCAGCTATGTAGAAGTGTCCAGCAGAGAGTTGGTGGTGTTCAGCTGGAGACATATAGTTGCTCCATTCTAAATGTAACACATTCATCAAATCAGGGAAATCTGAAATAGCTACAAGATTGAAACTGTAATGAGAGGTAACATTATTAAATGGCACTTTAAAAAAAAAACAATAGATCAGACTAATCTGGGATTAAACAAGGTTCAAGTATTAAATAATTTGCAAGATTCAACTCTGACTGCTTTTTATGTTGAAGAAAATCAAGTTAAGGGAAGTTAATAGTTTTTTATTTTTCATCAGAGAATTACTTGTACATAATTAAAGTTTATGAGGAATTGTTGCCCTGTATGTATCCACATACTTGAAATTGTGACCGAACAAGATGAGAAAGAGATGCTCTTCTTGGGAAAGCCTCCACGAAATAAAAAATCGCTTCATTTCAAAAATCATTAATATAACCCAAGCCATCTATGTTATATAGTAACCAATGTTAAATATGTATTCCATCATATAAATGTATCATATCTTTAGATGCTAATATAAATATAATATATTTATAAATATATATAGATATATATAAATATAAATATATTTATATTATACATAAATATAATATTCCAAAATAATAACATTTTAAAATAACATTAAAATCTTTGTGGTTAAAACAGTGCCTTCGCATAGGTATCTTTTCAAGGTGTCCTTATTATACAAAGCCAAAATATACTCATTATTATGTGTCTAAATATATTCCAGTCCACCAGATACAGAGATTTGAAAGTGTATTACCTGATGTAAAAATAATAATAATAAAAATAATCACTCTTTTGCCTCATAGGCAACACATTCTTTTTCATGTATCTTTTGTTCCAACTATAAATCTCCTCATTATTCCCCTTTGTGAAGCAGTTCCTTTATCTGTCCACCATTCTAACTTTCTGCTATCATGAAATGTCAATACTTTCTTATAGAAAAAGCTGAATTCCCTCAAAATGCTCTTGGAAAAAATGTGTCCCATGCTGCAGAGCTCACAATTTTATTATCATCATTATTATTGTTAGTCTACAGTTTAGTAATACCAGTTTTAGCAGTAGCAGCATAAAGAGGAAAATATCACTGTCACTAACAGCAGACCCTGGTTCTGTGTCAGGCTAAATATCACCCAAAAGTGTTTTGTGCACCACAGGCATTGGCCAAATACTTTGATTTTTGTACATTAACTGCTAACATGAATTTGGCTTTGTTTGTTAATTGTATGGTTAATTTTACATATCAGGAATAGAAACTTCTGTCATCTTTTTAAAGTACACACTACAGTGATGTATACCTTGGGGGATATTTTCTTGCTATGTCAGATGTCTTAATGACAATGGAATGTAGCCTTGGAAGTAGAGACTGAAATATATTGCACATATAACATAATTCATGATATGAAGTTTACAGAATCACAGAATCACCAAGGCTGGAAAAGACCTTTAAGATCATCAAGTCCAGCCTATGACCAACACCACCACACCGTCTTGACTATGGCACTAAGTGCCACATCCAGCCTTTCCTTGAACACATCCAGGGACAGTGCCTCCACCACTTCCCTGGGAAGTCCACTCCAATGTTTAATCACCTTTTCCATGAGGAAGTACTTTCTAATATCCAACCTAAACCTCCCCTGGAACAGCTTCCGGCTGTGCCCTCTTGTCCTGTCACTGGTTGCCTGAAAAAAGAGCCCACCCCCACCTGACTATAACCTCCCTTCAGGTAGTTGAAGAACAGTGATAAGGTAATGAAGATTTGTCGTTTACCTCAGAGGAAAATGGTCATCTTACAAAAAAAAGCATCTTACCTGTCTCATTAACCTAGGCACAATTTTAATTATACTTTAATTCTGAAAGTGTTTAATTTGGTTTTGTTGTGAATTTAATCCAGAAACCTCTTCAAATAGACAAAAAAGGAAAGAAAAAGTCTGCAATATTTTGGTTAGAAAATCTTCCTTGTCAGAAAGCAAAATCATCTCATATAACATGTCAACTACAGTTGCTGAATTTAGAAATGACTTTTTGAAGATCAGGATCAACCCAAACAGAATACACAAAAATCTTGAAAAATTTCACATACAATACCTTGCACCTGCCAAATAATTTATACTCAACACATAAAGAATCACTTGCAGATGAAAGTATTCCTTGTAGATAAAGGGTTTGGGTTTTGTTGTTTGTGTTTTTTCTTTCACTGTGTTGCTTCTTTACAGCCATCATCTTCAGCTTTTACATTTCTTCTTCAGATTACCTTTTAAACTACTCATGTGCTTCACTTCTTGGCAGATGACCTTCTGTTGTGCCTGGCATGGATATTTTCACAGTTCTTCCCATAGGCTACGAACTGCAGTTCATTGTGGTTGACCGCTGGCCACCCATTCCTCCTGGCCCAAGTTCTTTCATTGATGTCTTGCCTCCTGTCCTTGTTCCCCAAGTGCAGGTTCAAAACCACTTCCAAAATGATTGTAACCCCAAAGCATTTACATGTGCTCTGGCTCAAACAGCCTCTGATTTTTTTACTAAATTCATTATAACATCTGAAGTGAATTATAAACTAACCATAAATCCAAGGAATTATGATTAAACTATAGTTTTGTGAGAGTTTTTCTTAAGTCCAGATTCTTTGCTTTCATAAAAAGCCATGTAAAAATAGTTGTTGCTGTTAAAAAATGTGAAGTAAGAAAATAACTACAGAAATAAATTGATTCAGGGACTCAAATGCTGTGTAGATTGCCATCTGTTTGTTTTTAAAGTGTGGTATTTTGATTATTATTTTTTTTTTTTCAGATGATGAAATTTACCTACAAGCAAGTGCAAAACACAATGTTTTGTCAATCACATGCAAGAAAGGACCATTGGAAATCAATTTAAGATACCCAGTCATTTGCAAAACCAGTTCTGCTGCCTGATATTCTTCTAAGTGAATTCCAATAACTTGAAATCTATAAAAGATGTAACATTAATGTTGATTTATCATTTCTCAATCTGTTCCAATACCCTTAAACTTATTTTTATCAAAGAGAATATTTAAAGATTTCCGTGCCTTGTGTGGTTTCTTTCTCCTACATTGTCAGAATCAAGAGAAAATATGTGATGACAACTGAAAAAACTGTTTATAATTCAGGTCTTATAACAAGAATTGTAAGAATTTACAGCGAAAAGCATTTCTGTAATTTAACTTATTTCATAAATAATAATACTAAGAACAGAAAACAACTCCAAGTCTGAAAATAAAAATATTTTAAATGTAAACAGAAGGTAGAAATTATATGATCTAATTTTAGCTATTTAAGAGATAGTCCTGTGGTCAAGCTAGTCACCTTGTGTCCCAGTTGTGTAGGGATGAGGTCAGGAAGGCCAAGGTGCAGCTGGAGTTGAACTTGGCAAGGGATGCAAAGAAAAATGAGAAGGGCTTCTACAGGCATGTAAACCAGAAAAGGAAGGTTAAAGAAAGTGTACCTCCCCTTGATGAGCAACAATGGTGAACTAGTGACAACAGATGAGGAGAAGACTGAGATTCTCAACAACTTTTTTGCCTCAGTCTTCACTGGCAACCTCTCTCCTCACAGCTCTTCAGTTGGTGGCCAATAGGATGGAGATCAGGGAGACAAAATCCCTCCCATTGTAAGCAAAGACAAGGTTCACGACCAGCTGAGGAACCTGAACATACACAAGTCCGTGGAACCTGATGAGATGCATCCCAGAGTCCTGAAGGAATTGGCTGATGTAGTTGCCAAGCCACTCCCCCTGATATTTGAAAAGTCATGGCAGTCAGATGAAGTCCCTAGCGACTGGAAGAAAGAAAACACTACACCCATTTTAAAAAAGGGTAGAAAGGAGGACCCTGGGAACTACCGACCTGTCAGACTCAGCTCTGTGCCTGGGAAGATCATGGAACAGATCCTCCTAGAAGACATGCTAAGGCACATGGAGGTGATTCAGGGCAGCCAGCATGGCTTTACTAGGGCAAAATCCTGCCTGACCATCCCAGTAGCTTTCTACAATGGAGTGCCTGCATCAGTGGACAAGGGAAGACCTATGGATGTCATCTATCTGGACTTCTTCAAGGCCTTTGACATCGTCTCCCACAATATCCTTCTCCCTAAGTTGGAGAGATATGGATTTGAAGGGTAGACTGTTAGGTGGATAAGGAATTGGCTGGATGGTTACATCTAGAGGGTAGTGCTCAATGGCTCAATGTCCAGATGTAAAATGGTGACAAATGGTGTCCCTCAGGGGTCTGTCCTGGGATCTGTGTTGTTTAATATATGCATTAACAATATTGACAGTGGCATTGAGAGCATCCTCAGCAAGTTTGCCAATGACACCAAGCTGGGTGGTGCGGTTGATATGCCAGAGGGATGGGATGCCATCCAGAGGGACCTGGGCAAGCTGGAGAAGTGGGCCCAGGTGGCCAACGAGGCCACATGCAGGGTTCTGAACCTGGGCCAGGGCAACCAGAAATATGAATACAGGCTGGGGGAAGACATGCTAGAGAGCAGCCCCATGGAAAAATACCTGGGGGTACTAGTGGATGAAAAGCTGGACATGAGCCACCAGTGTTCAACTGCAGCCCAGAAGGCCAACCGCACCCTGGGCTGCATCAAAAGAAGTGTGGCCAGCAGATCGAGAGAGCTGATTCTGCCCCTCTACTTTGTCTTGGTGAGACCTCACCCAGAGTACTGCATCCAGCTCTGGAGGCCCCTACAGAGGAAGGATCTGTAACTGTTGGAGCGTGTCCAGTGGAGGGCCACAAAAATGAGCAGAGGGCTGCAGCACCTCTCTTATGAAGACAGGCTGAGTCAGTTGGGGTTGTTCAGTCTGAAGGAGAGAAGACTCTGGGAGGACCTTATAGTGACCTTCCAGTACCTGAAAAGAGCCTATAAGAAAGCTGGGGAAGACCTGTTCACAAGGTCATGTAACAACAGGACAAGGAGTAATGGTTTCAAGCTAAAGAAGGGTAGATTTAGGTTGGACATTAGGAAAAAGTTCTTTAATACGAGGGTGGTGGATCACTGGAGCAGGTTGCCTGGAGAGGTGGTGGAGGCCCCATCCCTGGAGACATTCAAGGTCAGGCTTGATGGGGCTCTGAGGAATCTGTTCTGGTGTGAGATGTCCCTGCTTATTGTACAGGGGTTGGACTAGATGACCTTTAGAGGTCCCTTCCAACCCAAGACATTCTATGATTCCATGATTCTAATCTAAGGTATCCTCTGTGGTCAGTAGGGAGAGGTATTCTTTTAAGTTTAGCAACCTGCTGCAGATGGAACAAATCATGATTTGCAGGTAGTCTCTAAAGTACAGAAGAAGCCTGGATAACTCAACTAACTATGAACTTCTAGTGACATGTGAAATGAAGTGAAATTATCACATCAAAATTTATAAAGGTATTTATTAATATAATGCAACATTATATATCTTCTATGGGTTTAGTTACCGTGTTACTCTTGGGAGTCTATATTTATGAAAATGAGAAATATCTGTAGATATTTATTTACAGGAATCCCATGAAAACAAGTAGTCTCTGGGATTATTCCCAGTTGCAATAATAAACACCATTGTAAATAGTTCCAGGACAGCCTTCTTCATTGGCTACCAAGAAACAACCAAATACCTTTGAAAACTTCTGTTTAGAATATGATACTGTAAAAAAAAGAATTAAAAAAAGTGTTGAATTACTGTTACAAAATGTTAACCACTCCTTCATTTTTATGTTGAAGACAATATTTTCATACCAAATGCAACAGCAGACACAGTTCAATTCTATGAGGATGGGAAGGGCAAACCTGCAGGTAGGCATGCAGCCGTATAATTCTGGTGTCTCCAGGACAGTTGAATAGATAATTGTAATGATACACAAATTCAACAAAAAGAACATAAAATTTAAAAAAAAAAAAAAAAAAAAGAAATGCAAAACTGACCTTAAAAATCTGTAAAAGCACAACAATAGAAAAGTCATGCTTATTCCTCTGTGCTTTTTCCTTGCCTGGAGCTCTGATTCTTCTTATCCTGATAGACATTATTATTGAGCTGACAGTGCTGTTAGACAGTAATTCTAGAAGCTACAAGTTCATTCTGAGTCTCTTCATTTCTGTTTTCTTTTCCTAGTCCATCAAAGTATTTAAGTATATATATATGATTAATAATAACATATGTATATAGGAATCTAAATAACTGCTGAGCTGGATTTATTGGGGAAAAATATCTTTGACAATCTTAGGGCCTTGAGGAATATCAGAAGGATGAATGTAACACCCAAGATGAGATAAAGACATTATAAAAGATACTATACACTAGCATTGAGACTGTTACGGGGATTTTAAGTGTGTTATGGGCTTTTTCTGTAATAATTAGATTATTTGGGCTTTGAGCATACAATACTACAGAATCACAGAATCATTTAGGTTGGAAAAGACCTTCAAGATCTTTGAGTCCAACAATTAACCATACTCTACCAAGTCTAGCATTAAGCCATGTCCTGAAGTGTAACATCTAGATGACTTTCAAACACATTCAGGGATGGTGACTCAACCACCTCCCTGGGCAGCATGTTCCAATGTCTGACAACCCTTTCAGGGAAAAAGTTCTTCCTAATGTCTAGTCTAAACCTTCTCTGGCACAGCTTGAGGCCATTTGCTCTTGTTCTGTCATCAGTTACTCGTAAGAAGAGACCAGCACCTACCTCTTTACAACGTCCTTTCAGGCAGTTGTAGAGGATGATGAGGTCTGCCCTCAGCCTCCCTTTCTTCAGACTAAATAGCCCCAGTTCCCTCAGCCACTTCTCCTAAGACTTGCTCTCAAGGCCCTTTACCAGCTTTGTCACCCTTCTCTGGACACACTCCAGCACCTCAATGTCTTTCTTGTATTGAGGTGCCCCAAACTGGACACAGTATTCAAAGTGTGGCCTCACCAATGCTGAGTACAGAGGGACGATCACCCCTCTGGCCCTGCTTGCCACCCTACTTGTAATACAGGCCAGGATGCCATTGGCCTTATTGGCCACCTGAGCACACTGTTGGCTCATGTTTAGCCACCTATCAATCAGAACCCCTAGGTCCCTTTCTGCTTTCCAGCCACTCTTCCCCAAGCCTGTAGCATTGCTTGGGGTTGTTGTGGCCCAAGTGCAGGACCCAGAAATTGGCCTTGTTGAACATCATACAACTGATCTTGGCCCATCGATCTAGTCTGTACAAGTCTCTCTGTAAAGCCTCCCTACCCCCAAGCAGATCAACACTCCCTCCCAACTTGGTGTTGTCTGCAACATATTAGCACCCTTGTAACTACACTAGTAACCGTATTTTATTTTTTTAAAATTATACTCTTAAAAGATTAGTCACACTAAAAATCCATTCCTGACAACATATAGGGTGGTTTATCTTTTCACTTAAAATAATATTTTTAGTGCAATATTTATCATACCAATGATAAATTTCTGCTTATTCTTTTTGTGTAACTTTTCCTAAAGACTTTCCATTGTACAACTGGAAAGATGATACTGATTTATCCTATACTTATGGGTATAATACACTTTTAGAAAGAAATGAAGCTTTATGTGTTAAATGTAACACATGCATAATGGATCAGGATCTAGTCACCTCATCTCTTTCCCCTTACATGAGTCTTCTCTACAAAATATATCTACACTGGTGATGCCACACCTAGGATATATGCAATGAGCGTTTTGAGTTTTGTTTAATCCATCCACTGCATTCCTGTCGTGCAGCTCCAAAATATTTTCTCTTGTGCCACATATAATTGGGTGTGCTATTAACTTTGACTCTTCATATACCAACCCAGCCTGAACACAAGAAATTATTCATTCTTCTAAAGTTTTGGATTTAAGATATACAGTTCCTTTTAAAAAAATATTATCATGGAAATAGAGAAGGATTCTGTTAGCGTCTACGTGTGCATATTCAAATACAGACATGTTTACATATTTGCATACATTTCATAACTGCAATGCTATGTTTCAATTGCCTGTGGAACTGTCTTGCCATATCAACAAGCTTAATACTGACTTATCTGATTGACATTTCTTATTCCTGCAGCAGTTCTTTTTCTAACAAGATCTAGTTCCTTCCATATTCTTAGAATCATAGAATCATAGAATGATTAACTTTGGAAGGGGCCTTAAAGATCATCAGGTTCCAACCTCCCTGCTATGAGCAGAGACACGTCCCCCAGAGACCACGTTGCACAAAGCCTCATCCAACCTGGCCGTGAACACCTCCAGGGAGGGGGCATCCACAACCACCCTGAGCAACCTATTCTGGTGCCTTACTACCCTCATGGTGAAGAATTCCTTCTTCATATCTGACCTGAATCTACCCTCTTTCAGTTTAAAACCATTACCTCTATTCCTATCACTACTCTCTGGTGAAAAGTTTCTCTGTGTCTTTTGTGTAGGCCCCCTTTAGGTACTGGAAGGCCACTGTAAGGTCTCCCTGAAGCCTTCTCTTCTCCAGGCTGGATAGCCCCAACTCTCTCAGCCTGTCTTCATAGCAGAGGAGCTCCAGCCCTTTGATCATCTTCTTCATCTTTCTCTGGACCTTCTCCAACAGCTCCATGTCTTTCCTGTGCTGAGGGCTCCAGAGCTGCATGCAGTACTCCAGGTGCGGTCTCATCGGAGCAGAGTAGAGGGGCAGAATCACCTCCATCACCCTACTGGCCACACTTCTTTCGGTGCAACCCAGGATGTGGTTGGCTCTCTGGGTGTTAAGAGAACGCTGGCAGCTCATGTTGAGCTTCTCATCTACTATCACCCCCAAGTCCTTTTCCTTGGGACTGCTTTCTATCTTTCTCCCCCCAGCCCATGTTTGTTTCTGGGATTGCACTGACTCAGGTGAAGGGCCTTGGCCTTGCTGAACTTCATGAGTTTGGTATTGGCTCAGCTCTCCAGCCTATCAAGGTCCCTCTAGATGGCATCCCTTCCCTCCAGCATATCGACCTCACCACACACTTTGGTGTCATCACAAATTTGCTGAGGATATACTCAATCCCTCTGTCCATGTCACCACCAAAGATGTTGAACAGCACTGTTCCCAATATTGACCCTTGGGGAGCACCACTCATCACTTGCCTCCACTTGGAAACTGCCCCACTGACCACAACTCTCTGTGTATGGCCATCCAGCCAATTACTTACCCACCGAGTGGTCCATCTGTCAAATCCATGTCTTATCAGTTTGGAGACCAGGGTGTTGTGTGGGATAGTGTCAAATGCTTTGAACAAATCCAGGTAGATGGCGTCAGCTGCTCTGCCACTATCCATCAGCTCTGTAGCCTTGTTGTAGAAGGCCAACAAATTGCTGAGGCCTAATTTGCCCTTAGTGAAGCACACCCTTATTTTCTATGTGCCTTAGCAGGGTTTCCAGGAGGATCTGTTCCATGAACTTTCTGGGCACAGAGGTGAGACTGACTGGCCTGTAGTTCCCTGGGTCTTCCTTCTCCCACTTCTTAAAAATCGGGGCTGCCATGACCTCTTAAATATGACGGAGAGAAGCTCAGCAACTTCTTCTACGTTACATTTCAAAAATAGCCTGATGTGGTGAAACACTTCATCATACCCATTGTTGGTAGTGCAACTGAACATACATAGCATGGATGTCTATTATACAAATATACATATATATATATATATAAGGAATTTGATATAATTCTTACACAGTCTTACTGGAAAAAAATCACTGCTTATGACAGAATTGATATGTCATGTGAAGGATGAAGAGACGTATATGATCTGACATCTACAACACTACCATGAAAAAGAAACATTACAATAAAATATTTCCTTTTAAACTCATTTTGAATACAATTAATCTTAAAAAGAAATCATATACTTACAAATTTAGGTTTCACTTCTCTACCTCTAACTTCTCTGTAAGCCTCACTGATGTCAGTGAACTTTCTCATATACCTGAATCACAAATCCTTGTAAGGAAAACATAGGCTCAAGTTTCAATGCCTGTTTTATTTTTGTTTTCTTTCTAAAAACACTCTTCAAGCTTTCTGTCATCACTAATAATCTTAGTAGTATTGTAATTGATTTCCTGCTAATTTTTCTCTTTGTATATTTCAAACACACTCCATTAACTTGTTCATTTGAAGCTTGGTAAACCTGTACTTATGCCAAACTGTTTGCCCTTCTAAGACTTATTTTCATAAAAAAATAATACTGCTATAATTACATAGATATAGTTAACACACTACAGTTCCTTAAGACTGACACAGCCGTTGCACTAGACATATAAGCCAGAAGAGAGATTTCTTTAGGCACTGCTATGTGACAAATTCTGTAAATAATTTCATATTACTATTTTACTGGAAAATGAACAGTCTCTGTAGAAAATTGTACCCTTAACCAAAGTAATTACATCAGCATGAAATCAAAGAATTGACAGATATATTATTTGGCTCCAATCCTGCAATAAACAAAGGATCATTCTCTAAATTTGATTACAAAAAGTATTATATCTGTAAAAAATTACTAGCATCATGGGCAAAAGTATTCTTATCAAAGGGAGTGAATGGGCCCAGCCTTCTGCCAGCATGAAATGTAGTCTTTACAAAAGAATGTATATAGAGATTTAATTTTATACCTCTGCAGTACTAAATCACAGTGTTTAGCATCTTGTTACAGGAAAGATTAATATGAAAAATACTTCTTCACAGAGAAAAGAACATGCTAGAATTATACTTCATACTGAGTAATGAGTTCCTCTTTCACTATGGGCCAGAATTTCCTTATGTGTTACGTGGGAGATTTGGAAGCTTAAACTGTGATTCCATTGAGATTAAGCCTCTTCACCCCCCATGGAACCAACATTTTTGCTGTACAATGTTTTAAGATGGGAAAATGCTGTCTTTTAAAAAATGTTTCATTCCTGAAATATTTAGTCTTCAGTTGTGTTTAGTCTTCACATTTATTAGGAGAGTAATTTATAATGCTAATTAATTGTTTCATTCATTTCAGAAAAATAAATAGGTTGTAACACAGAATCTCTAAAACAACTAGAGTACTTGAAAGAATTACTCTTTGGATATATTTACATAAAATATGCAATAACAATTATTTTTTCTCTATTATGAATCCTAGTTGTATTATGGCTTTGCAAGGCATTTATAAATGAATGAATATAAAAATATAAGAAATTAAGTTTTAAAGAATATAAGTTGATATTCTGAAGTATATTAAAGCATTACATTATATCCCACTGCTATGCTTTACTAGAAAGAGCAGATAAATGTTACAAAAATATTCACATAGCACAGTTGCTACCAGGAATTTAGTAATAAAGAAGTATTTGTCTTACTCAATGGATTTAATTGTAAGTCATGAACATATTTAATGAGTGGTAAAGAATAAAGAAATGCTTTTATTTATTCACACCTTTAAAAACCTGTATTTTGCAACTTCTGCTTATTCTTAAGTGTCATTGAGATCAGGGCAAACTAGAGCAAACCTTAACATCTTAGGCTTTTAATTAATTTAAAAGTTATATTAATAAACAAAAACTATTAACATTAAAATAACAGCCCAGTTACACTGTGAGTTTACAAATTCCAGATACACAGAACAGAGGAATTTTGGCCCTGTGTCTTTTAGTAGAAAACCATCTTAAATGAAACTGTGATTTTTCTCATATAAGGGCTAATTCTCCAGGAAATCAGCAGGTATTCTTGAGAGGAGTTGGATTAGACTAACTAAGGGTTTGTAAAAGTGTTCCCTGTACAGTCTGAAGGCAGAGTTTTAATCCCAATTTAGGCAAGAAAATTAACTACCCATCAAATTTTATGGTGTTTGTATTTTGTTTTGTTTTACTCCCCTAAAGCATGGAATTAAAAAGAAACAAATAAAACTCCAGCTTCAATCTTACATACGTGGAATCAGTTTTCCTGGATTTTTATGGTAACATAAAGATCAGCAAACACTCATCAACTTCCTTTATCCTATCATGACCAAGCGGTGCAATGATTTCAAGAAGAATACTAAGACGTACTTAAATGCAGGTGTGAACCAAGTCAATTGCACTGCAGACATTCTGTTGTGGCTGTGCACCTCACAATAAGGGTATGCAATGACAAACTCCTGCAAAAATGTGTATCTTATGAGAGCTGGTTCTGTTCCTTAATACAGTTTAGTTTGAAGAAGAGGAGGCTGAGGGAAGACCTCATTGCTCTCTACAACTACCTAAAAGGAGATTGTAGGGAAGTGGGAGTTTGCCTCTTCTCTCAAGTAAATAATGGCAGGATGAGAGGGAATGGACTGAAGTTGCTGCAGGGGAGGTTTAGACTGGATATTAGAAAGAATTTCTTTACCGAAAGAGTGATTGAACACTGGAACAAGATGCCCAGGAAGGTGGTGGAGTCACCATCCCTGGAAGTATTAAAAAGAAATACAGATATAGTGCTTAGGGACATGATTTAAGCACTGAGCAAGTAGCTTAGGTTATGGTAGGTGGATTTAGGTTACGGTTGGACTTGATGATCGTCAAGGTCCTTTCCAACCAGGATGATTCTATGATTCTACAGTAGGAACAATTTTGAATTGAGATATAATCTGTTCTGCCAATCTGCCTTGCAGTGACACGTAGTAAATACTGCACACCATTTGGATTTTCCAAAATTATTTGGGTTGGTGTAACCTCCTATTTTTACACCTTTAATAAAAGATCCTTATTTTCTTCAGATGTAAACATTATTGTGAATTGTTTATTGTTCACACTTGTAACACTCTTCAAAGCCAATTGAAATGCAAACTAGTCAGTAAGAGTTCACCATTCATATCACATATTGGTGTTTTCAAACTTTGTATAGTTTGCAGTAAAATCCAAGAACCAAGGGTTCATCTATCACCTGTGTAATTGACTGTAACAAACATTCAGGCAGAAAGAGGAGGAAAGTGAAGGTAGAGAGTGTATTATCAGTATAAATTGCAATCAGGCTACTCTTCTGTTATTTTATCAAATACAATACCATTTGTTCCTGTCCATAGGTCCATTTAAGGAACAGAATAGAAATCCTTGAATGTTGGAAAGATTATTTTGCTCATATACACACTTGTGAAGTTTGTATATTTGGTACTTTCTAGCAAGTATAGATTTTATGAATGTTCCATTTAACTTGCAGTATTTCTTTTCCCTTAAGAATATGTATAAGGAGAAGGCTTTAATTAAAATAATAGCAAGTGCAAATACAATGCTGATATAAACAAAGTTGTCAGTGGTCACTACAGTAATTGCTGTGCAGTATTCAAGATGATGCAAATGAATATAGGATCATATTAGGTACTGATTGGCAATGCTTAAAATGTCGACTGCTTGCTAAGAACAATAGTTCGCAATACTTGTGTGCTTTAGTTTTCCCAAGGGAACTAAAAGCAAGAAATTTCTGCAATGAGCCTCAAGCACTCAGATACATAAGGAACACCAGATAATTTACAATTAGTTTTAATCATAGCTATATCTCTGAAGCAGTGTGTGTAAACATAAAGCACTAGAAATAACAGATACTTATTTGCATTCCTCTGTTCTTTTGTGAGAAGAATGTGATGTGTTTGGTAGCATAGGAACCTTGGAGATCATTAAAAAAACACAACAGGAAAACCACCCAAACCCCTCAGTTGAGCAAAAAAAGTAGAAAACAATTCTATAAACTTACTTCTTAATTATTAATTTCAAGAAAGTTTTGTCCAATTATAATTATATAAGTGTATTCTTAAATGAAATAGAAAGTGGTGGAACAGAGAATTGACATATCTCAGTCTTGTTGAACCAGTAAAACTTTCACTTTTGAAGCTTCAAACTGGGTTTTCTGGAAGAGAGTATTGCTTGAGAGAGCAATCATAATGAATGCTGCAGTAATTAAACTAACACTGAAAATCTTCTGTAATATTGAAACACCCAAATCATGTAATCAAAATTTAGATACTCATTGCCATTATTTAAATATGAATAAAGTATTCAGACTTTTTATTACTGTTGGAAATTCTAACTTAAACTATAGCTTATATCTTTTATGTGTGATATAAACCAGAAGTTTATAAAACAAGAAGCGGTATAAAACAAAAAGTCTATTTAGAAAAATTTACTATCCATTAGTAGAACAACTAATTTTTTTATATTCTAGCAGGTCATTTCCCACTGCTGGGGAAAAACAAAATCCTAAGGACCAATTCTCTTTTTCATAGTTTGTTTTCACTGCCTACACTTTATTTTATGCATGAACGCTCCTTTTTTGAAACAACAAAAAAGTTTGTCTGTTAATCCACTTTTCCTTAGACTAGATGCAACATACAAAAGTTTCCAACAAAACCTGTCATTAAAAATGTGTACTGATAGCAAATAGGATTTGAACTAGTTGTATATGATGGGATGTGTGTTATGTTTGTTGAAGTTTGTTACTGAGAATGTGAATAAATATTCCAGCCTTCCATATTTTTGGGCCTACCTAAGACAAAGTTTTCCTTAACTTTCTTAATATGAACCAGCCAAGATCTTTCCCTTCAGAAATGAGCTCTTTCAGTTTTCAAAACAGGTATTAAAAATATGTGAGTGAGCACCTCTGATATGCCAGGAGTGGCATAAAGATAAAAAGATTTAATTCTAAATATTACAGTTCTTTGGTAGGGCTATAACAGTAGAATAGGGCCGCATAACTAAGAAAATATTCCTTGAACATTTGTTCTTCCCTTTCCAGATGTTCTTTGGAAGTATTGATGTGAAATTTCTTTTGTTTCATCCTTTAGAGAAGATGAAGTGCCTAGCTACTTGCTTTTGGTCTTTTGTGAGTTAACATCTTCAGAATCTTTATCTCCCTCCATGCACCCAAAAATGAGTATTTTACTGGGGTTATTTCTTCTTCACTGTTACTAGCAGGGAAGAGTTCTTCTCTTGAGAAAGGAGGTAATTGGCCAAAAGGAGGTATTTTAGTATGAAAAAAAACTTATCAAAATTAAATGCAATTGGCAGGAATACCTGTTTTTTAAAATTAAATTTGCAGAAAATTTCTCTTTGCTACATTTGTTCTGGGACTATTTCTGGAAAAAGCTAATCCTATACAGGTGATATATTCTAAAGGTTAATAATCTACACAACTTCTCAGACGTTCAGGACACCTTTTGCTGTGGGTGCTCAGAGGAAAGACTTGCCAAGGTCTAAGGTCTAAATGTCACTGTCTTTCCTTTATATGACACTCCGTAGTCAGCCTACAGGTCTACATTCATTAAATTCTAAAAGGCTTTTTTCACAGGTTGCCCTAGGCCAGCTGCCAGGTGCCCATTGATCTACTCTCTCACTCCCTTCCTTAACAGGACAGGGTGAGAAAATAAGATGGAAAAGCTCATGGGTCAAGTTTGAGACATGAACACCATTTAATAATTACTATCCTGGCAAAGCAGACTCTACTTAGGGAAACTTCGCTCAATTTCCTACCAATTAAAACCAATTTGGATGATGAGAAAAATAAAAGCTAAAACAACTTTCTCCCAGACCAGGGGGAGCATCACTTTCCCAAGCTCCACTTCATTCCTTCATTCCTGATGCCTCTGTCTGCTCCCCTCTTCCTAAGCAACACAGGAGGGTGAGCAGCCTCTATGCTGCTCCTTTGTCTGCACACTCTCCCCTACTCCAGCTTGGCTGCAGTCCTTCAGGATAAACCTACTCTGCCCTGGAGTCCTCCAGGATGGATATCTGTACCACTACGGTCTCTCTAGAGGCTGCAAGGGGATCACTGTTCTGGCACCTGGAGCTCCTCCTCTCCCTCCTTCTTCCCTCACGTCTGTACTTACAGGGCTGTTTCTCACTCTTTTCCCCTCACCGCTGGGCAGTATTTTGCCCTTCCTTACAGAGGCATTCCCCAAGTCACTGCCATGGTGGCTGTGGGGCTCAGTCATGCCCTGCTGGGGGTCAGTTGGAACCAGCTAGAACTGGCTGTGACTGACATGGGGCAGTGCTGGCTGCTCCCCACAGGGAGCCCTGCAGCCCCAGACACCACCTGGGCACCTCCACACATCAGTGTCCATAAAATAATATGGCAATTTATTGTTTCCTGTTATTTATGTTCATCAGACTTCACCAAATAATTTCACAAAATGTGTGTAACTGCAGAGCAGTCAGTTGTTGATAATCTTAAGTCTCGCTTACCATGTAAACAAAACACAATTTTGCAATATTTACCTTTAAAAAAATCACAGTTTATAACTCACACTTTTATTCCAGTTTTCTTAATTACACAGGCACACAGACATTAAGAGTACAGTATCACAATAATACTAGTTTAGAATGAGGTGAAACTCCAAGTAGTAGCCCTCATTTAGTATCGAAACTGCAGGCAACTTTTATAGTTGTCAAAGTTTGACTCAGAATCAAAATATAAACCAGAAACAACAATGCTCTCAATCCCCTCACCCTCCCACCCAGGTAGGGAAGGAGACAGAGAATTAGGAGAGAGACTTAGCTGGATTGAAAACTAAATTAGACAGCTTTAATTATATGTACAATTATATACAAGTATGTTCAGGAATGTGCAAAAGCCTCTTGCCTCCCCCCACCCCAGTAACTCTCCCAGCACTCTCCTTAGCTGTGAGCAGTCCCGAAAAGTCTCGGACCACTGTCTGAGATAACAGCAGAGCAGACAGGGCTGTGGGGAGAGTTATGAGAGTCAGGGCTGAGCCTGGGGTTGATGGTGATGGATGGATGGAGTCCTCCCCAGACGCTGGCCATGGACGGAAGAGAAGGGAAGAAAAAGCAGGAAGGAAGTTGTCTTCTGTGATCTCTGACCTTCCTAGGGGCTTACGTAGATATATGGAATGGAATACCTTTGGTCAATTCTGCTGTCTGTCTAGTCCAGCTCCCCTATGGGGGGGTCACAGATACAGTTCTCCTGCTCTTAGTAGCATCTGTAGCAGCAGATTCACTGAGTAGAAGAAACTGACCTTGGAGTCTCAGCAGAAACATAAACATTCCAGTGTTATCAGTCCACTAGCTGGAACACTTGCTGCTAGTTAAAAGAGAGCTTGCTGAAGGAAAAAAAATCAGTAAAAGGAAAATTAGCTTAATCCTGGCTCAACCCAGGACAACATACCTTTCACTAGTCCAGAATCTTTTTAGCATCACAAGAAAGTATGCATGTGTATGTTTGCAATTTAATGAGCAATTTAATATTGTATGTGGACCACAGATGTGTGCAAGTATCAGATCAAGAAAAATGCATGGCAGTAAACTATTTGAAAATAATAAAACATTCTCTCCTACTCTGTCTTCAGGCAGAAAATACACATTTAAAGCTGTTCAAAATGGCTAATAATTTCAGCCATTTTAAAACCTCATTTTTAAAGATTTCTTTTTTTGCATTTTCCCCTTAGATTTGTACATCAGTGTTCAAGTCTGCAGCATCAGCTTTAGGAAGCATTAACACACATTTGTGGTATCACAAGTCAGTATTTACATTCTCTTTCTGCTCCCTGAAAAGTAATATATACCATAATCCATAGGGAGGAATCCTGCCTGGGAAAGATTATTTCATATTTCTTCGTTCTGCAGTTCTGAAGTATCCTGGTAGTTGCAGAGAGTTTTCATTGAATTATTCAATTGGGCAACATTAGTATTTCATTAAATATGGCCAGCTTTTCTTAACAATGAGAAGAGCAGATTGAAGAATTTTGGACTGGGCTGCCTGAACAGGAAAACATGCATTCAACATTTCTCTAGAAGAGCAAAATTTGATTTGCATTGTTTCATGGGGTCATGTTATAATTCACAGTATATCAGCCATTTAATATCTAAGTACTTAAATGCCTTCCGCTTAGTAGATGTACAGGGCTCTAAAAATAGAAGTAGTTAAAAAAGTTAGCAGTTGACGCTGTAAGTGCATATGTAATTAAAACAGAGTTCCTAACTGTATTTACTGCATTCTCATTTTATTTATATTTCTGCATCTGCTCATCTTGTAACTGCAAAGCATTCCTTATGACTGCTGCCTGCTAGTCTTCTTTTAAAAATCTAAGCTGCAGTACTTGCCTATCATTATCTCCTGATTACCCAATTAGTCATGTTCTCTTAACAGCGTAATGCCTTATTTTACCTACATCCTCAAAAAGAAGTTCTATGCTTCTAATATTCCACAATACATATCACTGGGATTTGCTCAAGAAAGTGTTTTCAGCCACCTTAGGCATTAGAAGTTTCTATGAATGTAAGATGTAGAATTAGAATATATGAAAACCCATGGGTTCCTTACACACCTCACAACTACCTCCTCTACTTCTTCATCTGAAATGGGTTAGCAATAGTAACCTTCACTAGGATTGACAGATGTCACCTCTGATTTATTAGTAGCCTTAAGTTTCCCAAGACTGGATGTTAGTTAAATTATTACCTGAATTTCTTTAGAGCTGTGTAGTCCCCCATTGTATATTCTCTACAATCCATATTATAAGCCATCTGAGGCAAAGTTAAGCTTTTTACTGTGTTTGCACAATCCTTGGTATCATATGCCTCTAAACCTGGTTTGCAGTTCCTGTTGTGTCATCACATTATTTTCTATACCTTTTGAACAGGAAATCACATTTCTCACCAGTCGGCAGTTTTCTGATGTTTATCATGAAACTAGGACAAATGCTAGGAATTTAAAAATTTCAATGCCTTGTTGAAACACCAAAATATTTTCTCATGGTTGTGTGATATGCTCATCTGTAAGCAAAGAGAACATACAATTAGGCTGAAATTACTAAGACTTGTGGACTTTATAGTACATAATGCACTAAATGTGAATTCTTATTTCACTTAAAGTTGCTTATCAAGGCATAGTTCAACATATTCAGACATCTATGCCTCTTTTTTAGGCTCCTAAATTCTCATTGATTTTGAAAAGTCAAACGCTCTTTTCACAGTCAATATTGCTCACAGTTAAATATCCTTTTCTTCTGCTAGTGTTGAATTAGATCTTTTGTATCAGATGGCTAATTAGACATGAAGATCTGTTTGTGACAAATGGTTGCCCTGTGATCCAGGTGGACAATCCACCTGTTCACAACCCAGCCCTTAATAGCATCACACTCAAGGTCCCTAAGAAACAGGCTGAATGGATGCCACTGATTGTTGCAGTCATTTGTTAGGGCTCTCTTTAATGATACAGGGGAAAAAACATACGTTATTTGTTTTTTATATCCCCATTATATTTCACAGTAAGAACATGCCAGCTTTATAATATGTGACTGGGAGCAGGGTGAGATTTCTGTGCAAGTGCTTGACCTGCTCTCGTACTCAGTAATGTATAATCAACCCTTGGTGTTAGCAGTGTCCTATTTCTAAAGCAAGATGCTGGATGAACTGTGTGTAGCTGTTCTGGTATAGCCACTGCTAAGTTCTTATGTAGATCAACTTTACTACTCCATTTGCCTTCTCAAGCAGCTTTCAGAGTCAAGAAGCTGTGAAGCCCAGAGTGACAAAGAATTCGGATAGCATCCTTATATTTCCTTAACTGGAAAGATTCAAATTAGTTTGGTCCAGTTTCAAAAAAATACAGTTCCTAGCTTTCCACTAAAGTAAATAGTGAATAGTTGTTGAAACAGAGTTGAAGTAGCTATGGATGACAGGCCTATGCAGGCTGTACTTTTCTTGGTTCTTATGCCTTGATGTTCAAAGTTAATTATGGACTTGACATGCAGAGTGAAATCTCCATTGTTCTGAAGTAGTTGTTAGTAACTAACCAATTCCTGTGGTTTCTTTTTTACTTCATTGGTAGAACTCTTTTTTTAAGCAACAAAATAAAATAACAACCAAAAAATGCCATTCTTTTGATTTGATTAGATTTTATTAATTTTTGTTGGTAAACAAAATATGGCATCTGTTCTCATTTGGAACTCTTCCTTTTTGTGTCATGAAATTCATGTATCTATCTTGAAGTTGCTATTTTTAATTCATCTTTGAAATGAGTCTAAAAAATAATTATTTTAAAACATTAGCAACAGGCTTTTCTATGAAAAGTTAGCAAGGTCATCTACCAATTCATTTTTACCAGCTACATTCTCAAGATTAAGCAAGGTTATATTCATGCATTTTATCATCTTCATTGGCCTACATGAGTTTACATAATTATTACTGGGAAAAAGAAGGCAGCTACTCCTATGAGCCCTTTTCTAAATGCTACCTATGTTTGATGTTGGAAGTGGTGTTATTCCAGAAGCAAAAATCTTTCTCTTAAGGAACTAAATTTAGATATAAATTATTGTATATGGAAAGAATAAAATAATTTTATTTTTTTTTTACTTTAGTGTTATAGTACATTTATAAGTTGGAGTCACATGATAAAAAGTTAAAGCTTTTGAAATGCTTAACATGCAGTACCACTGATCTAAACTGTATGCTGATGTATTTTATAGATTATATACCAATAAAATATATTTTTTAGGAAATGCACTCAAAGGGAATTTGGTCATGGCTTCAAAACTTTAAAACTCAAGGTGAGGAAAGTTTCTTTAATTTATATGTTTCTTAGGTGCAGGAACAAATAAAAAGTGACTAGCAAGATGTGTTGGTGATATAAATAAGATATTTTAACACACTCCCTCATTTAAGTACCACATTCTTCTCACTTTTTCAACCTTTTAGCTTCCCTCAGCTGCAATCGATGTGGTATATAACTTAGAGTAGTACCATCTAGTCACCTGGTGTTTTAAAATCATTTACGTAAAGTTAGGTTTTCTCCTGTAAGCATATCTCACAAATACCTGTTCGTATTATCTTAACAGTGTTTCTGTGATTATTTTTCTACATTTTATTTCTTCAGCTGCATTACAACATTTTTTTGTTATAGTTCCCTAAATCATCAAGTTCTGTTTTTTAATGTATACTTCTAATTTTTTAAACCATTTTGCTTACTAGATATCCTCCTTGTAGCTACTGTTCCTTGGGTCTCTAACCAGTGCAGTTGATAACCTTCTGGTTTGGAACTTGTCCCTGGGGGTGTTCAAGCCAGGTTGGATGGGGCTCTGAGCAACCTGGTCTAGTGGGAGGCATCCCTGCTCACGCAGGGGAGTTGGAATTGATGATCTTTAAGGTCCCTTCCAACTCTAACCATTATATAATTCTATTATTCTATGATTCTATATCATACTATTAATATATTTTTTTCATGCTTCATGAAATTCACAAGGAAGCACCATTAAAAATAATTTTTAAAAAGCCACAAAAACTAGATTATCTAAGTGAGACTTCCAAGGAAATACTTGTGTATCTGTGAGCACTTGGGGCCCTTTTTGAAGTTCCAGGCAGACCACTGATATTTGTCTCTCCTACAGAAGCGGCAGCACAATGACAATGTTACCAGTGTCTTTCTGAAAGCTTCTGTTACATTGAAGCCTTCACCTTACCAAACATTGCCATATATTTGTCATTCATCGTTGTTCAAAAAATAAAGGACTATTTTGCTGTTAGAGACACTCTTTTTATTCCATACAGGAAAGCCTCACCCAGAGAGACTTTGACAGAAAAAAATATTTAACAGAAGATTGATTAATTTAGTAGGCCATACTAAAATCTTTCAGACTGAAACCTACTTAGTCTGGATAGCAAATTAAAATTAGCCTGATCATTATTAAACAAAGCACCCATTTCTTCTTCTCTTTCTCCCTTTAAATATGCACTACAAACTGCTAGCTAACCAGTTTGAGAGAACATTTACATAAACTATCTGGTCTTCAGGGCAAAGATAAACTAGAAAACCATGGTTTCTTTAAAACATTTCTTTTGCATCAAGATTGGCATGTGCCAGTATGTTTCAAACTCGATTAAGAGAAAGTAATTGATGGGGAAAAAAAACCCACAAAAAAACAAAATTGAAGACCTCACAATACTGAGCAAATGATAACAAAATGACTGAGTCAAATGTTTGCTTTATGTTCAGCACTGAAAAGAATCATAAACATAATTTCCATATACTCATTGTTCATTTTTAAATGAATTGTAGCCAGCAATTTTATCTTTAAAGAAGATGTAACTTGACTATGAACATCTATCTTCTGACATGAAACACATATCTATACCTTGCACTGTTGAAGTCAAGTAAGTGGATAATAATTTGTTTTGGTTTGAGCAAGCTCTTTGCTGATTTCTTTTTTTTTTCCTTTCAGTGAACTTTTTAGCAGAGCCAGTGGACTGATAACAACCAAGGTCACTTCTGACTGTCTGCAGCCTCCCCCCCTACAGGGGAGCAGATTAGACTGAAGGCAGGATCAGCAAATCAGAATTTTCTCTTCTCATAATATTTTGTCTATTTGGCTTTCAGTATAGGTTAAGACATCACGGAAGTCAAGCATCTCTTTTTCCTTTTTCCACTCACTTTTCTGCTTACTGTCACTTCTATCATCTTCTCTTTGGCTCCCTTTCTCTTTTTTTTTCCCATTTTTCTTTACAGCCAACATCCGAGGACCCTGTCCATGTGCCTGGACACTCCGCCCCTTCAGCTGGGAGTCACCAGGGAGAAGAGTTGCTGTGAGAGTCACTAGGGGAGGAGGGAGGGGATCTGGTGTTGCATATCCCTTTACAAATACATATATATATTCCCTTATCACTAATAATTAAAATCAATCTGTTTCACTTTTCAACCCAGAAAGTCTCTCTTTCTCATTTTTCTCCCTCTTTCCCTACCTTGGGGGAGGAAGGGGGTGAGGGGAGAATCGAGAGACTGCCAACTCGGAGCCAAACTGACACATCATTCTTACACAGAGACTAGAAATACCCTTACATTAGGATAAAAACCCAAGACTTTTTCTTTAATTTTTAAGTATGCATGGAAATTATACTGTAAAAATATGTAGCAGAATGAAGAACTATCAGTAAGCAATATTCCTAAATATGGTCTAAAATATTTAACTGTCAGAGGTAATAATTTATAAAGTAGGACTGCAGACATTTTCCTGATGGATCTGAGGGGCATGTTAATGAAACACAATGAAGACAGATAGCTCCATTCTAATACTATCATGCAGACAGCTGCCTCATGAAATGCATCTCTGCCAGTGCCCATCAATCTCACCATGATGGCTGCTTAGATTAGACACAGAAAAAGTACTCCTGTGAATCTTTAAAAAGCTATTCCTGTCTTTTGTGAAGTTGTTTAACTTTGTTTTTATTTTATGGATTTGTCTGGGCTTTAAAAGACATAGAAGCCTGCAGACCTACCTTTATAAAATCCCATGAAAACAGTTGTTAGAGAAATATTAATTGCATCTTTACTGGCTTATCCACTTCGACTTGTCCTCTCTTCTATTTTGTTTAATTGGTTTTGTAAATCTATTAATAAATAAGTCGCCACAGTTTGACTCAGGATTGGCAATTAAACTAATGAAAACAATGCTTTCAGTCCCCTCCCACTCCCACCCAGGTAGGGAAAGGAGAGAAAGAACAAGGAGAGAGGCTTTCCAGATCAAAAACTAAACTAGACAGAGCTTTAATTAAACACTAATCATAAAAGAAAATATGTGCAAATATGTAGAAGTATGTGCAGGAATTTTAAAAACCCTATCACCTTCCCCCACCCCCAGCAATTCCCACAGCACTCTCCTTAGCTGTGAGCTGTTCCGGAAAGTCTTGGACTACTTCCAGAGAGAGTGGCAGAGCAGAGGGGAGCTGAGGGTAGAGTTATGAGGGTCAGGAACTCATGGGCCTAGGCATCAACAGTGATGAATAGATGGAGTCCTCCCTGGATGCCGGCCATGAATGGAAGAGAAAAGGAAAAGTTGACTTCCATGACCTCTGAAATTATACCGAGAGTTACGTAGTTATACGGAATGGAATACTTTGGTTTGCCAACTTTGCTCTCTGTCTAGTTTGCTCCTCCCTAAAGCAGGGTTGTAGCACATCTGACAAGGAGAGCAAAGTGTCCTTGGTCTCTTGGCAGTAACTATAAACATCCAGCTGTTATGAGTCCACTAGCTGGAAAACTTCCTGTGGCACTTAAGAGTTCACTGAAGAAAAACATAAACAGTAAAAAGAAAATAGGCTTCATCCTGGTTCAAACCAGGACATTCCATCCCTTATTCCAGACTATATATATTATCTGTAGGATCTATGTTCTAACAACTGTCAAATTAAGGATTTTCCCCCAGAGTTAGATTTCCTTGAGGTACATATTGTACTTCACCATCCTCCATCACCACACACCGGGTATGTCCAGGTCCCTGAGCAGAAGCAACTCCCTGGACAGGTTTGCCTTTACCCAAAGGAGGAAAAACCGCAACGCTTTTCCCCAACAGATTCCTTTCACATATCACAGGGACTTTATCCCCATTTACTGTATGTAGAAGGTCTGATTGAGCAGGACCAACCCAATTGATGGAACCCCTGGTGTTAACTAACCAGGTGACATTTACTACATGTTTGTCCCAATTTCTAAAAGTTCCACCACCCATTGCCTTTAGGGTAGCTTTTAACAGACCATTGTACCTTTCAATTTTCCCTGAGGCTTGTGCATGGTATGGGATATGGTATATCCACTCAATACCATGTTCTTTGGCCCAGTCAGTCACAAGATTTGAAGTGTGTCCCACTGTCTGGCTCAATACTTTCTGGAGTACCATGTTGCCACAAGATTTGCTTCTCAAGGCCCAGGATGGTGTTCCAGGCTGTCCCATGAGGCACAAGATATGTTTCCAGCCATCCTGTAGTTGTTTCCACCATTTCCACCACATGGCACTTACCCTGGCGGGTCTGAGGCAGTGTGATATAGTCAATTTGCCAGGCCTCCCCAGACCTGTACTTTGACCACCTCCCCTCAGACCACAAAGGTTTCAACTGTTTTGCCTGCTTAATTGCAGTGCACATGTCACAGTCATGGATCACCTGTGCAATAGCGTCCATTTTTAAGTCCACTCATTGGTCACAAGACCATCTGTATGTTACATCTCTGCCCTGATGACTTGAAGTGTCATGGGCCCATTGAGCTAAAAAGAGTTCATCCTTATGTTCCCAGTCCAAGCCTACTTGGAACACTTGAGCAGCCTCATCTGCTTGTTGGTTGTGTCGATGTTCCTCAGTGGCTTGACTCAGAGGTACGTGTGCATCTACATGATGCACTTTTACAACCAGTTTCTCTATCCAAGCTGCAATGTCTTTCCACAAGTTGGCAAGCCAAATAGGTTGACCTTTTTGTTGCCAGTTTTTCTGCTGCCACTGCTTTAGACGACCCTATAAGGCATTTGCTGCCATCCATGAGTCAGTGTAGAGATAGAGTCTTGGCCACCCTTCTTCGTTCGCTAGCCCTTGTTCTTGTGGGGGACTTCAACTTACCAGATGTCTGCTGGAAGTACAACACAGCAGAAAGGGGCCAATCCAGGAGGTTTCTGGAATGTATAGAAGATAACTTCCTGCTACAGCTGGTAGGTGAACCTACCAGGGGTAGTGCCTACTGTTCACAAACAGAGAAGGGCTGGTGGAAGATGTAGTGGTTGGAGGTCGTCTTGGGCACAGCAACCATGATATGATAGAATTTTCAATTTGTGGTGAAGTTAGGAGGGTCGTCAGCAAAACCTCTACCTTGGACTTCCAGAGGGCTGACTTTGGCCTCTTCAGGACGCTGGTTGGGAGCGTCCCTTGGGAAGCAGCCCTAAAAAACAAAGGAGCCCAGGAAGGCTGGGCGTACTTTAAGAATGAATTTATGAAGGCGCAGGAGCAGGCTGTCCCTATGTGCCGAAAAAGGAGGCAGCGCAGAAGAAGACCAGCCTGGTTAAGCAGGGAACTATTGCAAAAGCTCAGGAATAAAAAAAGAATGTATCGACTTTGGAAAAAAGGGCAGGTGAATCAGGAAGTATTTAGGGATATTGTAAGGTCATGTAGGAAGAGAATCAGAGATGCAAAAGCCCAGCTAGAACTTAAACTAGCCATCTCTGTAAAGGATAATTAAAAATGCTTTTATAAATACATTAATAGCAAAAGGAGGGTCAGGAAAAATCGTCATTCCTTATTGGATGAGGAGGGGAACTTAGTAATGGAGGACAAGGAAAAGGCTGAGGTGCTTAACACCTTCTTTGCCTCAGTCTTTAACAAAAAGACTAGCTACCCTCAGGACAATTGGGCTCCTGAGTTGGTAGACAGGGATGGGGAGCAGAATACCCCTCCTGTAATCCATGAGGAAGTAGTTAGGGACCTGCTGTGCCACTTAGATCCCAATAAGTCCATGGGTCCGGATGGGATTCATCCTAGGGTGCTGAGGGAGCTGGCAGAAGAACTGGCTAAGCCGCTCTCAATCATTTCTCACCAGTCCTGGCTCACTGGGGAGGTCCCAGATGACTGGAGGTTGGCCAATGTGATGCCCATCCACAAGAAGGACCGGAAGGATGATCCGGGGAACTATAGGCCTGTCAGCCTGACCTCGATGCCTGGCAAGGTTATGGAACAGATCATCCTAAATGCCATCAAGTGGCATGTGGAAGACAACCAGGGGATCAGGTCCAGCCAACATGGGTTTAGGAAAGGAAGGTCTTGCCTGATTAATCTCATCTCCTTCTATGACTGGGTGACCCGCCTAATGGATGAGGGGAAGGCTGTGGATGTGGTCTACCTCGACTTCAGCAAGGCCTTTGACACAGTCTCCCATGGCATCCTCCTGGAAAAGCTAGCGATCCATGTCTTCGACAGGTGCACCCTTTGCTGAGTCAAAAACTGGTTGGATGACCGGGCCCAGAGAGTGATGGTGAATGGAGCTGCATCCAGCTGGCATCTGTTGACCAGCAGTGTCCCCCAGGGATCAGTACTGGGCCCAGTCCTATTCAATATCTTTATTGACGACCTGGATGTGGGGAATGAGTCCACCCTCAGTAAATTCACAGATGACACCAAGCTGGGGGGGAGTGTTGATCTGCCAGAGGGTAGGAAGAGGCTGCAGGAGGACCTGGACAGACTGGATCGATGGGCCGAGGCCAACAGCATGAAATTCAACAAGACCAAGTGCAGGGTCCTGCACTTTAGCCACAATAACCCCAGGCAGCGCTACAGGCTGGGGGAAGAGTGGTTGGAGAGCGGCCCAGCAGAGAGGGACCTGGGAGTACTGGTGGACAGCCGGTTGAACATGAGCCAGCAGTGTGCCCAGGTGGCCTGGAAGGCCAATGGCATCCTGGCTTGTATCAGGAATAGTGTGGCCAGCAGGAGTAGGGATGTGATTCTTCCCCTGTACTCAGCACTGGTGAGGCCTCACCTCGAGTACTGTGTCCAGTTCTGGGCCTCTCACTTCAAGAAGGATGTTGAGGTGCTGGAGCAGGTCCAGAGGAGAGCAACAAGGCTGGTGAAAGGACTAGAGGGAAAGTCTTATATGGAGAGGCTGAGGATTCTGGGGTTGTTTAGCCTGGAGAAGAGGAGACTCAGGGGGGACCTCATCACTCTCTTCAACTACCTGAAGGGAGGTTGTAGTCAGGTGGGGGCTGGGCCCTGTTTCCAGGCAACCAGTGACAGGACAAGAGGACACAGCCTGAAGTTGCTCCAAGGGAGGTTTAGGTTGGATATTAGGAAGCACTTCCTCACGGAGAGGGTGATTAGACATTGGAATAGACTTCCCAGGGAAGTGGTGGAGGCGCCGTCCCTGGATGTGTTCAAAGCAAGGCTGGATGTGGCACTTAGTGCCATAGTCGAGACGGTGTGGTGGTGTTGGTCATAGGCTGGATTTGATGATCTTAAAGGTCTTTTCCAGCCTTGGTGATTCTGTGGTTCTGTGACTCTGTGATTCTTGTTCAGCAATGTCCAAAGCCAGCTGCATGGCTTTTACCTCTGCAAATTGACTCGATTCATCTTCTCCTTCAGCTGCTTGTGCAACAAGTTGCGTAGGACTCCACAAAGCAGCTTTCCACCTTCAGCAGTTTCCTACAAGACAGTAGGAAGCATGAGTGAACAGAGCACATTGTTTCTCAGTTTCTGGTAGGTGATCATATGGTGGAGCTTCTTGAGCCTATCTCACCACTTCTTGTGGTGGCATTCCAAAGTATGTGCCTTCTGGCCAGTCTGTAATTGCTTCTATGTTTCCTGGATGATTAACACTTCCCATTTGAGCTCACTGGGTAATTAAAGCAGTCCATTTACTCCAAGTTGTATCAGTGGCATGATGGATAGGAGAAAGGTTACTATTGAACATGAGGCCCAGTACTGGCAATCAGGGCACCAGGAGGAGCTGTGCTTCAGTGCCAAACACTTCCGAAGTGGCTCCAACTCCTTCATATGCTGCAATTATCTCATTTTCAATCAACGTGTAGTTGGCCTCAGAAACTCTGTAGCTCTGGCTCCAGAATTCCAGGGGTTGACCTCAAGTCTCTCCTGGTGGTTTCTGCCAGAGGCTCCAGGTAGGACCATTGTACCCGGCAGCGGTGTAGAGCACATTTTTGATGTCTGGCCCTGTTCAAACTAGTCCAAGGGCCATTGCTTGCACAACCTCCTTCTTAATGTGCTCAAAAGCTTTCTGTTGTTCAGGACCCCATTTAAAATCACTCTTCTTTCGGGTCACCTCATAGAGAGGTTTCACAATTTGATTGTAACAAGGAATATGCATTCTCCAGAAACCAACTGTCTCTAAAAAGGTTTGAGTGTCCTTTTTAGTAGTTGGTGGGGCCATAGCTGTTATTTTGTTAATCACGTCCATTGGGATATGGTGACATCCATCTTGCCGTCTAATTCCCAGGAACTGGATCTCTCGTGTATGTCCCTTGGCCTTGTTTCTTTTAACAGCAAAACCAGCTTAAAAAATAATCTGGATGATCTTTTTACCTTTCTCAAAGACTTCTTCTGGCATGTCACCTCACACAATGATGTCACTGATGTACTGCAGGTGTTCTGTAACTCCACCCTTTTCCAGTGCAGCATGGATCAGTCCATAGCAAATGGCTGAGCTGTGTTTCCACCCCTGGGGCAGTTGATTCCAGGTGTACTAGACTCCCCTCCAGGTGAAAGCAAACTGTGTCTTTCACTCTGGTGCTAGAGGAATAGGGAAGAAGCCATGAGCAACGTCAATAGTGGCATACCACCTGGCTGCTTTCAACTCCAGCTCATACTGAAGTTCTAGCATGTCTGGCACAGCAGCACTGAGTGGTGGTGTAACCTCATTCAGGCCACGATAGTCCACTGTCAGCCTCCACTCACCATCAGGCTTCCGCACTGGCCAGATAGGACTGTTGAAGGGTGAGTGAGTCCTGCTGATCACTCCCTGGCTCTCCAGTTGTCGAATCAGCTTATGGATGGGAATCACAGAGTCTCTGTTGGTGCGATATTGTTATCTGTGCACCACTGAAGTGGCAATTGGCACCTGTTGGTTTTCGACCTTCAGCAACCATACTAGAGAAGGGTCATCTGAAGGGCCAGGCAAAGTATGCAGCTGTTCAGTGTCCTCAGTCTCTACAGCTGCTATACCAAAGGCCCACCGGTACCCTTTTGGGTCACAGAAGTATCCTTTCTTGAGATAGTCTATGCCAAGGATGCACAGAGCACCTGGGCCAGTCACTATAGGGTGCATTTGCCACTTTTTACCAGTGAGGCTCACATCGGCCTCCATAACAGTCAGTTCTTGAGATCCCCCCATCAATCCAGAAATAGTGACAGATTCTGTTCCTTTATTATTCGGTGGCATTAGGGTGCACTGTGCACCAGTGTCCACCAAGGCTTTGTACTTTTGTGGTTCTAATGTGCCAGGCTGTTTTGGTTTGAGCCAGGGTGAAGCTCTTTGCTGATTTTTTTTTTCTTTCAGTGAACTTTTTAGCAGCACCAGTGGACTGACAAGAACCAAGGTCACTTCTGACTGTATGCAGCCTCCCCCCGCTACGGGGGAGCAGATTAAACTGAAGGCAGGATCAGCAAATCAGAATATTCCCTTCTCATAATATTTTCTTTATTTGGCTTTTGGTATAGGTTAAGACATCACGGAATTCAAGCCTTTCTTTTTCCTTTTCCACTCACTTTTCTGCTTACTGTCACTTCTATCGCCCTCTCTTTGGCTCTCTCTTTTTTTTTTTCATTTTTCTTTACAGCCGACATCTGAGGATCCCCTCCATGCGCCCAGACACTCCCCCCTTCAGCTGGGAGTCACCAGGAAGAAGAGTTGCTGTGAGAGTCGCTGGGGGAGGAGGGAGGGGATTGGGTGTTGCACATCCCTTTACAAATACATATATATTCCCTTATCACTAATATTAAAATCAGTCTTTCCACTTTTCAATCCAGAAAGCCTCTTTCTCATTTTTCTCCCTCTTTCCCTACCTGAGAGGAGAAGGGGGTTGAATCGAGAGTGTTATTGTTATTGGTTCGACTGCCAACTCAGTGCCAAACAGTGACACATGGCACCAAATCCACACAGTCCATTAAACTTGGTTGTTCCTCTCCTCCTGGCTAGAGGCAAGGCACCTCTAATTTGAGCATTTGAGGCAGATGCACCATCCTGTTTGGAGGACCAGTCACTGGAGACTGGTGCAGCCTTCTTCCTGGAAGGACCATCTCCTGCCTTTGTTCTATTTAATAGGTCTTGCATGAGTATCTGGAGAATAGCAGTGGGTTTATTGTCCCAGGTTCTCATGTCCTCTTTATAATAATTACGCAAGAGATCCCACAGGTGGCATTGAAGTGGGTCCCATCTCTCTCGCTGCTGTCTTGTAGCAGGACGTCTCCTCTTAATGGCTGCAACACAAGACCAGTTGTCTCCAGGGAGATACGGGGGTTTACCTTCCCATCTGTTCAGCATCTTTTTCCTTATGCCTGTCATTTTTTCAATGGCTGAGGTGTGGAACTGACGATAGTCAGAGAACATGTCTCTGTATTTTTGTGCTTTCAAAGCCAATTCAAGCACAATTGGTCTCTTGTATTCACCCCAGCATCCCATGAAGGAGAATATATGGGTATGTGCTGCTGGTACAGCCTACACAAACCTCTGGAACATGGGTGTGTTCCACAGGATGTCATCAGGGTTTGTAATCCCATTGTTATCATAGATCGCCTCTCACACAGCTAATTATCTCTAATATGTGATGACTCTCTCAAGGGTGGGCGTTCTGCTTCAGCACCAGTTGATGTCACCCTTATGGGGGTATCTCTCCCTTACAACTGAGAGAAGTCAGCTCCATAATGTGGTAGTTCCTGTCTTACTGCCAATTGCTCTATCAATAGCAGCATCTCTGGCCCAGGGATCCCAACTGCCTGGTTTCTCTTTCGTCCATGTCGTAGGTTTCAGCCCCACTATCAAAGCATTGGAACAACAAAGGAAGAAGTGGCTCACCTTCATTGCAGGTAAAGTCCTTCCTCATGAGGCACCAGTTCCTTGAGAGAGAAAGGTTGGACAAGATCATCATCATTATCTGCTTGAGAGGGGCTTGCTTTTCTATCTGCTTGAGAAGGGCCTGGTCCTCCATCTGCCTGAGAAGGGCCTGCTGCTTTATCTGCTTTACAAGTGTCTGCTTCTTCGACTACGTCTTCTAAAATTGCCTGACTCAAACCAGGACAGAAGTGTAATTTAACAATCTGATAAATTTTAGATACAAATATGCAAAGTTAAACTTTATACACCACAACTAAATTGTTGAAACATTTCAGAATCTAATATTTGTGTGTTCATGAGCAAACAGAAAACAACTTTGTTCACCCAGGTGTTACAGACTTCCTTAAAAAAGGAAGAATTGATACTAGAAGAGCTTTTGTGATTTTTTAATTTGTATGCTGAAATAAAAAAACCTACAAAAGTAATACTATCATTCTCTGTTAGTTACAATGCTCGGTGGCAACATAATACAAAATATGGCTGCCTGCATTTTATTACAACAATTTGTTTTCAGTCTCACAAACCTATAGTTGCGTAAAGAGAAAACAGATGATATTAAATTCTAACCAGTACCCTTAGATTTGTAAATAAGAACAAACACCATTGATTATTAAAGATGCTATCATCAAGATAAAGGATGTTGGAGAGGTCTCTAGGTATCAAACAATGCTTTAAGGTCAGGAAATAAATGCTGTCAAAGTAAATTAATTTTAAGATGTCCATGTTGCTCTCATTGCTACTAGCAGCCTGTCATTTGGAGAAGTTTAAAACAGTGTATTTATAAAAGGAATATACTTTGTCTGTTACTTTAAAATTACTTGACTTTTCAGTGATTTCTCATATTCTTGTAACATTGGAAGTTCCTTGGATTGCTTGCAAAGAGCAAAATCCAATCATCTTAATTACAATGTGCAACAGAATACTATGTTGTACTGAACAGTGTGGTACAAAGTGCCATTAAACATGAGCAGCTCTGTCACAAAAATAAGTTCTTTCATGACATTCATATAAGGCAGTAGTCTAAGAACTATAAATCAGGTTTATGGATTTTTACACAATTTGGCCAAAAATCTGTTTTTGCCTTATCTTTACATATTTTTATCTTTAAATATATGGGTCTATTTCTTCTATTGTCTTTCAGCTGAGTTACTTCCAACTTCAGGGACATCTGCACAAACAAGTGAATCTTTCCCTGGACACATCTGTTCATGTTCAGGGCAAGTAGATGGACTACTTGTGTGCCAGGGCTAATTTATGGTTTCATCAACTTGGAAAAATACTGCACACTAATAGAAAAGTAGCTGTGAGGATTATCTTTTTTTTTTTTTTTCTGAATTGCCAAGCAATTTTCTAATGAACAAAGTCACAGTAAGTGAGCATGACTTCCTCCTGGTTAAATTATCAATAACCTTTATCTACCCAATCAGTTTATACCCTCTAAATCATAAAAATGATGTAAGATATTTTGCATTTGTATGATAAAGCTCTCTAATTTCCTTAAATTAGGAGATCAGCATCCTAGCTTAGACTCTCCAAGAACTCTGGAGACAATGGTCAGGGTCAAAATTTTGGTATTGTATATTTTGGAATTTAAGTGAAAATAAATATATAGTAAGCTGGACTCTATTATACTGAACTTACTATGGCCACCTGAAAGTAAGTAAATTAGCTAGTGCTTTTTTAATTTACACAGTGATTTTGATTGATTGCAGGAACTCCCTTTCTTCTCTAAAATGCACTGAGAATGAGTTTATGTGTTCTTCAGAGAGATAATGCAAAACTGCAGTGCAGAAAACTTTGATGTTCAGTTGTCATGGCCTGCAACAAAGCTTAGTGTAGTGTTTGCTTTCTTTTGCTTTAAATGGTCATGAGGAAAACAAATCAGCAATTGATTATGAAGATAGGAAGACAGGAAATATTGCCTGCCATCTGGACAGATGTAACATACAAAGCAGACCTGGATTTGTGATGATAGTTTCTGTGCCAAATTCAGAGTTTGAATTTCAAAAGTACCATATAATAATATTTGATTTAGTGGCCATTTTGAAACAGTCTTTAAACCCACTTTCTGTCTCAGCAATTGCTTCCTATTTTTTCCAAAGAGCTTTATTTCCTTTATCTGTATTTTTGTTCTGATCTGATACTACACATTACAGAATTCTAGATGTGTATATTTGTAATGTCGTCCAAGTTAATTTAATTAGCCTATTTTCCACTTCAAAGTGTGAGAAGCAGTGTATGATGACTTCCTCATACTTCTCCATTGTACTGTAGCTTAAGTCTAACTGATAGTGACATTTCAGCCTTAAAGCCCAGCATATCCCTATATAAATGTAGTGACGTGACATCTGTGGTGGTGTGATTGTCATAAGAAGAGTTAACACAGGAATGATAAGTCGTCATGGAGAAACAAACAAACAAAAAGGATTAATGACATAATTTGCCAGCCAGAAGAAGGTCTCTTGGGGTAAATCAGAAAACAAAGAGGGGAAAAAAGTAGCTGTAAGAAGCTGAAAACCATCAGAAACACTTTCTGTAGCGACAGAATTCTGGTCAGTTTTGCTGCATAATAGCCTAGTTGTACCATTATCCAGTATGTCTCTTCTTCACAGTAAAACTAAAGCCAAAACAGTTGAGCTGCTATGATATTTTACTTGAACGTTTTTATAAGAATTGTAAGAAAAGACAGAATTCTAAAAGTAGTAACAATTTAAAGGTAACAGAATTTGCTCACCCTGCAGTGACACAATCAATTTTTACTCTATGTATTGCAAAAGCACTGCTGAGTCAGGTGGTATACCTTTTACCAGAGAAGAATAATTTAAAAAAAAAATTAATTTAATTTAATTTGGTTTCATTTCATTTCATTTCATTTCGAATTATTTTATTTTCTACATGCAACAAGGGCCCTATTAGCATAACATTTAATAACATAGTTAATGTTAAGCAAAAGGCAGTGGAGAAACAACATTGGTCCTTTACAGGAAAAGGACAGTCACCTCACCAACAGGGATATAGACAAAGCAGAGGTATTTTATGCATTCTTTCCTCTGTCTTCAACACTGATGATGGACCAAGGAGGCCTCAATGCCCAGACCTGGAGGACTATGACTGCAACAAGGATCAACTCTTAGCTGACCATGAACTTGTGTGGAATCTGCTGCTACGGTTATATCACTACAAGTCCATGGGGCCTGATGGGATTCATCCGAGAATCTTCAAAGAGCTGGCTGATGTCATTGCTAGGCCTCTCTCAATTATTTTTGGGAGGTCCTGGGAATCTAGAGAGATCCCAGTTGACTGGAAACTAGCTAATGTTATTCCAATATTCAAGAAGGGCAAGAAGGAGGACCCTGGAAACTACAAGCCAGTCAGTCTAACTTCAGCGCCTGGTGAAATTATGGAAAAGATTATTCTGAGAGGTATTGAAAAACACCTGAAGGACAACACAGTCATCAGTCACAGCCAGCACAGCTTCATGAGGGGAAAGTTGTGCTTGTCAAACTTACCTTCCTTTTATGACAAGGTAACCCACGTGGTTGACCAAGGGAGGATGTAATATTTCTGGACTTCAGCAAGGCTTTTGATACTGTCTCTCACAGTATCCTCCTGGAAAAATGTCCAGCATACAACTGGAAAAGCATACCATACGATGGGTGAGGCACTGGCTCACAGGTCGAGCACAAAGAGTGACAGTGAATGGGGTTACATGAGACTGGCAACAGGTCGCTAGTGGGGACCTGCAGGGCTCCATCCTAGGCCCAGTCCTCTTCAACATCCCTTAAGATATAAGAGAGAGATGGGGAAGAGATTAGGCCCTATGTGATCCATGAGGAAATGGTTATGGACCTGCTTCACAAACTAGACACTCATAAGTTGATGTGGCCAGATGGTTTACACCCTAGAATACTGAGGGAGTTGGCAGATGTGGTTGCCAAACCACTCTCCATCATCTTTCAAAAGTCCTGGCTAACTGGGGATATCCCATTGGACTGGGGACTAGCAAATGTGACACCCATCTTCAAGAAAGGCTGGAAAGAGGATCCAAGTAACTATAGACCTTTGAGTCTCACTTCAGTGCCAGGGAAGGTCATGGAACAGATAATCTCAAGAGCCATCACAGAACATTTAAAGGCCAACTAGATAATCAGGCCCAGTCAGCATGGGTTTATAGAAGGCAGATCCTGCTTGACAAACCTGTCCTCGTTCCATGACAAGGTGACTTGCTTAGTGGATGAGGGAGAGGTTATTGATGTAGTCTACCTGGACTTCAGTAAAGCATTTGACGCTGTTCCCCATAACATCCTCATGGAAAAGATGGCTGCCCATGGTTTTGATGGGCATATACTCTGCTGGGTTAAACACTGGCTGGATGGCCAGGCCCAAAGAGTTGTGGTTAATGGAGTTAAATCCAGTTGGTGGCCAGTCATGAGTGGTGTCCCCCAGGGCTCAGTGCTGGGGCCACTCCTGTTTAACATCTTTATTAATTATCTTATTGAGGGGATGGAATGCACCATCAGTAAATTTGCAGATGACACCAAGTTGGGAGGGAGTGTCGATCTGCTGGATGGTAGGAAGGCTTTACAGAGGGACCTGGACAGACTGGATCGATGGGCTGAGACCAACTGTATGAAATTCAATAAGGCCAAATGTTGTGTCCTGTGTTTCGGTCACAACAACCCCAGGCAACCCTACAGGCTTGGAGAAGAGTGGCTGGAAAGCTGCCTGGCAGAAAAGGACCTTGCTGTATTGATTGACAGTCAGAATATGAGCCAGCAATGTGCCCAGGTGGCCAAGAAGGCCAATGGCATTCTGGCTTGTATCTGAAATGGTGTGTCTAGCAGACTAAGGAAGTAATCCTGCCTCTGTACTCGGCACTGGTGAGGCCCCACCTCGAGTATTGTGTTCAGTTTTGGGCACCTCAATACAAAAAGGACATTGAGGTGATGGAGCAGGTCCAAAGAAGGGCAACAAAGCTAGTGAGGGGTTTGGAAAACATCCCCTATGAGGAACGACTGAGGGAGCTGGGGCTATTTAGCCTGGGGAAGAGGAGGCTGAGGGGAGACCTTATCACTCTTTACAAATACCTTCAAGGAGGTTGTAGTGAGAGTGGGGTTGGTCTCTTCTCAGTGGTGACTGATGACAGGACAAGAGGAAATGGGCTCAAGTTGCATCAGGGGAGATTTAGTTTAGATATCAGAAAAAACTTCTTTACGGAAAGGGTTGTTAGGCATTGGAACAGGCTCCCCAGGGAGGTGGTTGAGTCACCATCCCTGAATGTGTTTAAAAGTCGTCTGGATGTGGTGCTTGGGGACATGGTTTAGTGGTGGGTCATCAGAAATAGGGTAATAGGGTTAGGATAAGGTTGGACTCAATGATCTTGAAGGTCTTTTCCAACCTGAACAATTCTATCATTCTATGATTCTATGATCAATGACTTGGATGCAGGACTCGAAGGAATTCTAAGTAAGTTTGCTGATAATACAAAACTGGGAGGAGCTGTCATCTCCCTCTAGGGCAGGCAGGCCCTGCAGAGAGATCTCAACAAGTTAGAGAGATGAGCAGTCACCAACCAAATGAAGTTTAACAAGGGCAAGTGTTGGATTCTGCACTTGGGACGGGCCAACCCTGAGGGTGAGTACCGACTTGGGAACGAGTGGCTGGAGAGCAGTGTGGCAGAGAGGGACCTGGGGGTCCCGGTTGATGGCAAACTGACTATGAGCCAGCAGTGTGCCCTGGCAGCCAGGAGAGCCAATTGTGTCCTGGGGTGCATCAAGCACAGCGTTGCCAGCCAGTCAAGGGAGGTGATTGTCCCACACAACTCTGCACTGGTGCAGCCTCACCTTGAGTACTGCATGCAGTTTTGGGCACCACAATATAAAAAAACCCATCAAGCTATTGGAGAGTGTCCAAAGGAGAGCCACGAGGATGGTAAAGGGTCTGGAAGTGAGGACTTATGAAGAACAGCTGAGGTCACTTGGATTATTCATCTTGGAGAAGAGGAGGCTGAGGGGTGACTTCATTGCAGTCTATCGCTTCCTCATGAGGGGAAGAGATTGGCAGGTACTGACCTCTTCACTCCTGTGACCAATGACAGGACTTGGAGAAATGGCAGGAAGATGAATCAGAGGAGGTTTAGGTTGGATATCAAGAAAAGATTTTTCACCCAGAGGGCCGTCGAGCACTGGAACAGGGGCCCCAGGAAAGTGGTCACAGCACCCAGCCGGCCTCAGTTGAAGAAGTGTTTAAACAATGCTCTCAGGCACATGGTGTGATTCTTGGGGTGCCCTACACAGGGACAGGATTTGGACTCGATGATCCTGATGGGTCCCTTCCAACTCAGCATATTCTATGATTCTATGATTCTATGATTCTAAGTGACCACAACTTGCAATCAAATGGATGCTGGAATATTTTATCTAGGAAAGGATAATGCACATTCAGATACTGATACAGAGAGAAAATTTAAGACTCTGATTTTATTGGACTGCAAAATACTATTCTAGCCTGATAGCTGCAGTATATAGCTTATTATTGAACTGATCTAACACATCTAAGTGGAAAAATCAGTGGATAAAACACTAATTACATTAAAGAAATGGTCCAAGCCTGCTTCCTGAGACATATATAACTAACCGGTATGACCCAGCATAACACATATAAACTGATAAGGAAGATCTAAGCAGCATCCATAGGTCTCCTACTCAGCTAAGTTACTAGCATCAGGCATTTCAAGGCTATGCTAGCCATGCCCCTGGGAACATGGAACCTATCAGCACTATTTCTCTCTTCCTCAAAAGATTTTTATTTTGTGTGCTCTGCTCTGGTGTTTTCTTTAGAGCAAAGAGAGTTTAGCTGAGCAAATAGATGGTACTGTGAAGAGTTGGTACAAAGGCAATTGGTTGTCTTTTTTTAGAAGCTTATCCAGCTTTCAATAACTCAGTTGGAATTCCATCAATAAACACACTTCATAAAAAACTGACTTTTACTAGTATTCTATGGAATATTGTTGTTTCCTCACAGAGATAGTGCCAAAAATGTCTTTTACTGTTTTACTTGCTACTTTTGCTGAGTGTAGATTTTGAGAATATTGTGCTTGTTCCTATACAGTGATGGGTTGACACTGTATATGGCTTGACTGAAATCTTTGCACACTCCATTCAGTGTCTGAATGAACATCAGACTTATTGTTTGCTGAAAGGAAGTTAATTTAATGAACAGATGAATATGTGCTCTTCAGAGCATATGCCTTAAATTAAAACCTGTATTATTATTATGTATTAATTGCATAAACTAGGCTTCTTCAAAGTATTCTTTAAAATATTTCTAATACCTCATGTGATATATTGTTTCTTACTACATCATGGTTGTAGAGTTTGAAACGAATATATTTTATTTTAATGTACTTGGACCAAATGCTTCCACACTTTTATTAACTAATAAAACCACTACTTTATGCTTTGCTGAATGCTCTGCTTTTAAGATGTGTTAATAAGATACGTTTAATCTGTTTCTGGTATTTATAATGAAAAATTAACTTTAGGGTTCTTAGTTGAATGTTATTTTGAACAATATAACTAGTTTGGTGCTGGGGACAATTTATCTGAATAAACCACCTTTTTTTCTTTTATTTTCTTTCTATTCTCCATTTTTCCTAATAAATAACAACAAACAAACAAACCCAAAACAACAAAAAAAACCCCCAAAACCTTTGGTTAATAACCGTTTTTAGACAACATCCTGTTTTCGCTGGGACAGAATTATAAAATCATTTTTCTGTTCAGAGAAACAGAAGTCTTGAGAGCTTGCAGAGTCCAAGTCTGAGAACAAAATAAATAAGATGTGTTGCTTTAATTTAAACCCAACTCTGGTATGCAGGTTTCCACAGTGACCAAGGTCAAGGGCAGTTTTGAACCATGCAGGTGCAGTGGGCCAAGAGGGCCAAATCCCAGGGCAGCTGACCCAAGCTGGCCAACCAAAGTGTTTCATAGCATAACATCACCCTCACTATATATTGGCAAGTTTGTGAGTACATTTGGGGCTTCTACTATGGCTGCCTTCCTGAGAGGGTCCCATCTGCCTCACTGGTTGTCCCATGCCTTTGGCCTGCTTCTCCGCTTGCTGTGACCGTTTTGTTCTTACTGGAGCTGTTGTGCTTGTAGTTTTGGGCCTTCAGCATTCACTGCTAGAACTGCACAGCTTGTGACTACTGTCTGGAGCTGAGTATAACTTTGTATCTTATATTAGCATCGGTGTTAATATTAGTTCATTATTATTATTCTGTTAAATCTGATTTTATATCAACCCAAGGGTGTCCTTTCCTTTTTCCAATCACCCCTCTTGATGGAGTCGAGTGATAGAACAACTGTCTAAACCATGACAGTAAATCATACATCATTTACCTGTAAATCTTTCAACTTACTTATAAAACATAAACCCATAGGAAACGTTCATAAGAAAAGCATAAATTATAGATGAAAAACACATTTTCTATTTTATCTGAGTCTATTATCAAACACCCTGCAATACTTTAGGACTAAAATATCAATCACTTGATACACATTTGCAAAACCTTATAATACTCTTAATTTACGATCCTAAGAGTGCTAAAGAAACTGAAAGTGTAACTCACAGGGTACAAAACTTTTTTAAGCTTTATGGTGTTATTTTAACTTTTTGCTAATGCCCAAGTGTGTCCATTGATTTTGTTCCACCTTTTGACTTCTGAACTACATCAATTCCACACTAAACTTGGCAGCTGAAACAAAGCCACTGCAAAACCAGCAGGGCAAGGGCCAAGGAAGGTACTCTTCTGAAGAAACAGCATTTATACTATTGAAAACTTCCTCTGTGGCAAAAAAAGTCTCTAAGAAATCTGCACCCCACAATAGACATTTTCTTAGTACCTAGCTGTGTTGTTTCATGCTGTGCATCACTTTAAATTGTTCCTATGGACACAGTAGTTTCTCTCTTTTTAAAGAGAAAAAATCTTTCTCTTGCCTTTTTCCTTGTGTTTTTTTTATCTCCAGGGATTGAAAGCCTTATTTTTCTGTTGTTGGCAAATTAGGAATTTAATAATCCTATGTTATTTATATACATATATATGTGTGTGCGTGTATATGTCTCTACATGCAATCTGCATTTTAATTTAAAAATTGTAGTTGGGTTTGATACTAGAGCCATTGATTTAATTATCCCTTGCTGACTTTGAAGTTTTCAGTAGCCATACTTTGCCTTTCAGCTACATCTGATGCAGTTAAAGAACAAGCAAAACTTTGCTTTACTCAGCATGGAACCCATGCTGGATGGTAGTCGCTCTGACTGAATCTTTTTGTAGACAACTTCCAAACTTCACAGCATATCAAGAAACTAAGGTTATACTCCAAGTTAATGCCTGTAAAATATAATGAACATACAGGAAAACACTGTCAATTTAAAAAAAAAAGAAATAAAAAATGTTTTTATCGTATAAATCAGACCTTCCTCCACTGGATCCCACTCTGAAGACATTAATATGAAAAGTAAATTCTTAAACACTTGAAAGTGGCTACAGTGTCAAGTCCAACCCTTTGGCAATGAACAAGCATGAAGCCTGTTGGAACTTGAATTGCAACATAGTTAAAATGTCCGTACATTCAACTGTTGTCTCATAAACTTTTATTTGAAAGTGTAGTGATCATCTTAGATTGCTATAACTATAAAGAATTTACCTGTAACTGTTTCTTAGTGGGATTACTTGGGTAAGATTTATTTACATAAACTAAGGTTACAGGCATAATCCTTTCATTCCAAGATTGCAATATTCAGCAGTTGTTAACTTGTTATGCTCTGAAATTTTCAAAATTAGATGAATGAGCTACACTGACTTCCAGAAGGAAAGAGCCCATATCCTTTTCTTCCTCTCTTTCAGCAAAGAAGCAAAAAAAGAAAGAGATTTTCTAATGGCTCTATAGGAATCTTTTTTAAAAAAAAAAAAAAACCAACAACAAACAACCAAAAAACACAAAAAACTAAGAACAGGCATTCAAAAGCTCCTTGCAACATTACATAGACTATGCAATGAAAAAGGAAGAGGTCAGGAGGACTGCTCAGTGATATTCAAAGGCTTACAACAATAGCACAAGTTCCTTAGGATTGGAGTTAAATGCAGATGTCCAAATTTTAAGGATTCAGTTATGTTAACGGAAACTATCTCTTCATGCAATTGAGATTAAGTGGGTTTAACAGCTGTGTGATGTATTCTAGCACCATATTGCAAGCAGCAGCTCTAAAATTATCTTTTCAAGCAGTTGAGAAAATATCTAGTACTCTTTTATGTACAGTTCATTTAAGATATTGTCTTTATAAATTACAAGAAACCTAATGCTTTCACGCACATAACTGAATTGCAGATTTAAATGAAACTTTTACAAAACCATGAATGTGTGACTGACAAATACAGATTTCTGATCCATGAGGTCAAATTCTGTAAAAGCAGAGCAACAACTTCTACCATTGAAATTCCTAACAGGAAGAGGAAAAAGAAAGTGTGGTGTCATGACAGAAACCAAGTATCAATAAATTATGAGAATATCTGATTACTTTCATTCCAAACATCTACAGTAAATTCTTGGCTCTCCTACATCCAGAAGAACCCTATTTATTCAAAAGTTTTGTCAAATTTATGAATACTAAGCCTGATTCAACAATCAATTTAGGATGTTTTATGACTTTTAAAAAATCAAAGGAAGGAAAACCAACTAAAAAGTAAATAACTTATTTTGTAAGCAACGGAACTGAAGAAGGCTGAACATTATCACTGTAACCATAAAATGGAAAAGAGAAATACCATGAAATACCATGAAAGTGACAGAAACAAATACATGCTAATGATATCCTCTAAAAGCTTGAAACTACAATAATACATGTGAATCCCATTATCAAAAAGTCTGAAGGTCTCTCACATTCCTTAAGTTTACATTTATGAACTTCTGCCTATTCTGTCCCTCGCAATCTAGGAAAGAACTCTGAGTTCAGCTTTATAAGGTAAAGGCCCGACATGTATCAGTGAAAATAGGTTTCTAATAATAGATGAAAACAAAATTTAGAATAATTTAGAGTAGTTAAAAATAGATCTAAAATTCAGATAAACAAGTGATTTTACTGAGGCCTGAAATGCCTTCCTTGGTATTTGTTTGGTTACAGCAAACCCATACAATGCTACAGGCTTGGGGAAGAGTGGCTGGAAAGCTGCCTAGTAGAAAAAGACCCAGGGATGTTTGTCAACAACCCACTGGATATGAGCCAGCAGTGGTCAAGGTGGTCAAGAAGGTCAATGGCATCCTGGCTTGTATCAGGAATAGTGTGACCAGCAGGACTAGGGAAGTGATTGCCCCCTGTACCTGGCATTGGTGAGGCCTCACTTTGAGTACTGTGTTCAGTTTTGAGCCCCTCACTACAAGAAAGACAGTGAGATGCTAGAGAGTGTCCAAAGAAGTGACACAAACCAGGTGCAGATTTCGCACTTTGGGACATGGTTTAGTGGTAGAGCTGGCAGTCTTAGGTTTATGGTTGGAGTAAATGATCTTAAAGGTCTTTTCCAACCTAAATGATTGTATGAGTCTATGATTTCATCTTTTCCCTGACATGGAAGTTTCTCTGAATTATCATCATATTTTTAAGGAAATTACTGGAAGAAGTAAAAAATTTGTTTGTTTTGGATAATCAGTCAAAGTGGAGAAAGACATCTAACAAATTACATCAGCTTAACTGTATATAAGCACTCTCATTAAGTTTTTCGCAGTAGGCTGGAAAGCTATGAAGATAGTATTTTCCTCACAATATTTCTCAGTTCTGGTTGAGCTGAAGAACAAACTTTGACAAGTATTGCATCATTCTTATGAGAACTGGATTAATTTCAAGACTGCAGTAATTCATGTCTGAGCCTGTTTAATTTACACTTAAATAAATGACTAGAAACAATAGAAAATATATTTCACTTATGAGTTTTTATTATAATTTTTATAGAGATAAATTTGGACTAAGCAGTACTAAAATGTATTGAACTTTGTTTATGTTTTGTTTTTCTGTTTTTGTTTTTTTTTAAAAAAATTGAAAAGCCCCAGTCATATATGGAGAGCAATGGCAAAGAACAATGTTCTCAAAGAAGCTTGACAAGAATGGGCAATTTTGGAAGAGGAAGAAGAATAAGCAATTTCGGTGACAATAAAACCAACTGCAAATTTATTGTCCATTTACGTCCATTACCTTTAGCAGCAACTTCAGTTTCAAATAAAAAAATGCTAACATTCTAATTAAAGAAGATTGACGTTGATGTTAAATATTTATTATTTAGGAGTAAATAGTAATATATGTTTCTTACTTATCTCTGTCGGCAAAACTAAATGGAATTTGCCAAAATAAATGGTGACATTATGCTCAGAAGTCAAATGTTTCAAAGTCCCAGATTTCTAACAGAGGGCCTCTTGTTAAAAAAAATAAGCTAAAGCTATTATAAATCTGTTACTATTTAGATTTGTTGTGCTTTAATTACAGTAGATAGCTGAGCTCCATCCAGCTGCTTACTCATAGGGTGGGAAAGAGAATCAGAAGGGTAAAAGTGAGAAACTTGTGGGCTGAGGTAAAGAGAGTTTAATGGTAAAGCAAAAGCTGAGCATGCAAGCAAAGCAAAACAAGGAATTAATTAACTACATCTCTTGGCCAGGCAGTTGCCCGGTCATCTCCAGGAAAGCAGGGATCCATCACAAGTAACTGTGACTTGGGAAGACAAACACCGTCACTCCAAATGTCCACCCCCCTTCCTTCTTCTTCCCCAAGCTTTACATACTGAGCATGAAGTCATACGGTATGGGAAATCCCTTTGGTCAGTTGGGGTCAGCCGTCCTGCCTGTGTCCCCTCCTAACTCCTTGTGCACTCCCAGCCTACTAGCTGGTGGGGTTGTGTGAGTAGCAGAAAAGGTTTAGACTCTGTGTCAGCACTGCTCAGCAGTAACTAAAACATCTCTCTGTTATCCAACGCTGCTTTCCACACAAATACAGAACATCACTATGCAAGCTACTATGAAGAAAATTAACTCTATCCCAGCCAAAAGCAGTGCAAGATTCCATAGTGAAAACATTGTTTAAAATGCTATTTCTTTTGTTACATCCATGATCATAACCTTGTTACTACTGTTACAATCATGAATAATCACACATGCAATGAATACACCTTGTACTAAGATATTTAGAATCATAGGTGTTGCATACTGAGACATATATAAGCAAAAAAATATTCCAGAAATAATCCTCTAACACTCTCATACTGTAAAAACGTCAAACTTAATACAGAATTCCAGAATCGTCCTGGTTGGAAAAGATCTTTAAGATCATCGAGTCTAACCTAGCTCTACCAAGTCCAGTGGTATACCATACTCCTAAGCACCACATCTACACATCTTTTAAATATACCACCCTGGGCAGCCTATTCTGGTGTTTAATAACACTTTCAGTGAAGAAGTTTCTTCTAGCATCTAATCTAAGCCTCCTCTGGTGCAACTTGAAACCATTTTGTCTTGTCCTGTTGCTTGTTACTAGGGAGAAGAGATCAACCCCTACCTTGCTACAGTTCCCTCAGACACTCCTTATAAAGCTTGTTCTCCAGACCCTTCACAAGCTTTGTTGCCCTTCTCTGGACTTGCTCCAGCACCTCGACATCTTTCTTGTAGTGAGAGGCCAAGAACTGAACACATTACTTGAGGTGCAGCCTCACCAGTGCTGAGTACAGAGGGACAATCACTTCCCTAGTTCTGCTGGAAGAAATTTTAATATATAAATGTCACTATGTTTTTTTAAATTGTCTGGGATCCCAACTACAGAAAGTAAAGATCACACTTACACCATGTCTGCCCACAGCCTCCCTGAAGTCACAGAAATTAACAGCAGTGCCCAGTGCACCATTTGTCATACCTTGAGAACATGTGGTAGAATACAGCTGCCTTCTTCATGGCCTCACTACAACAGGACTCGCGGTATCCTTCCTAATATAGTCCTGCCAAGAATAATTTGGCTGTAAACAGTGTGGGCCACAAGGGAAGAGTGAAATTTATTTATAAGCACCAACAGCAAGCAAGAAAGAATAATGAGAACCACAGGAACTCTTAACAAAATTACATAGCGTCCAGCAGAGCCAGCAAAACATGAAAACTCATTTCAGGAAGAAAAGATAAAAACCTTTTATGATCTTCAAAAACCTAGGAAATAAGGTAATTCCTCCATTCCATGGTATTCAGTGAGGAAATAGTACTTCAGAGCAATTAAGTTCTCAGATCTTTATCTAGATCTTATTATTTAAAGTGTTTCAATCCAGACACTGAAAATAAAACTTCTAAAGGCAAGCTAGGTCATAGACTGGTATACGGTTTTATTATCAGCTGAAGGAATATCCCTTCTTCTTGACCATGGCCTCTTCTGTTTGGAGCCCCCTTTGCCTGGGTGAGGGGGACAGCAAAGAAAAGAAACCCCATATTTAGGCTACAGGTACATTATTTCTGCTTTCTCTTCTGCTGAGCAACATCATGGTGCCATATAGAGTCTGGCAAGAGAAGGAGATTACACAGGTGTAAAAACACCATGTGAATTGCAGAAGGGAATGATGATACTTGGTAGCCTTAGAGTTCCAAGTGATTCTTCTCATCTCAGTCCAATAAATGTAGCTGTTACTGACTTCCAGGTAAACTTAAGCCTCACTCACATAAACATGAAATGACAGATGTGGCTCAATCGTGTAACTCTACTTCTTTTCCAAGGGATCAGACTGGAAGTTCACTGGTGACATCTGCATTCACCTTCACCTTCCTTATTCACAAAAAAAATGCACATCAATTAATCCCTTAAATATTAGCGTTGGCTTTATATGTACCTAATACCTGTGTCCAGATTGCAGGACCCTTTCCTAGTCACTAGGTCAGACCTCTACCATTTTGGGGGGCAGGAGTCATCCTACTCACCAGCTAATCTACTTCAAAACCAATTACCTGATGGATACATAGATAACTCTCCTCCCACCTCTGAGATCACTCTAAAATATTTATTAATAAGGTTTAATAAGAAGGTGAGAAAAACAACAGTGATGAGGCAGAGGTTTCGGACACAGAAGCATACCAAGGAGCAGCTTGTTTACTTGAAATCGTCCCTGTTTATCCCCCATTCTCTCCATTATTGTATCCTTGTTCTTTCCCTATCTGCCTTTATCCTTCATTTTCCCATACCTTGCCTCGTTCCAAATAAACAACCCCTCTGGACCCAATATTTTTCCAATCACATCATTTTGGTATTTCTGATACCACCACCTGGCCAATCTTGGCCTAATATGGTACAACTGATAAAGTTACTGGGACACTGCTAGCCTTGCAAGGTGGTGCTCTCCAGAAAGTCTCCAAGACTCCCTTGCAGTTCAGTTTATTGTTGCATAAGTACGACTTAAAACCTGTAACATGCAGCCACTGCTCATGACACTCCTGTAACATGTCAGCCTCTCACTCTCTGTGATGCACAGAAATTTTTAGTGTGTCACAGGAGATGAGACATTGGACCAGTGGTTGGTCATCCACCTGCATACTTTCATACCCAGGAGCTATGTCATATGAGTGACAGTGACTCACAGAGGAAGAGGAAGCAGGAAAAAGGAAGTACTGATGTACTGGGACAGTAAAGTAGTGGTGGTGGGAACCCAGAGAGTCTCTTTTTCTTGTTTGGAGCTTTATGGCATGGGGTCATGAGCATTTTGAGCATGGTGGGATAGGGGCTGCCCTAAGGATGGGAATACGACCAGAAACCAGGGCACCTAGACACAGGCAGGACCTCTGCAGAGCTCCTTCCAGCTCCTGGATATGGTGGGCAGAGACAAGGGGAGCCGCAGACCCCTCAGTGGCCCCAGAAACCATGAGGGGAATGGATGAGGGCTGGAGTCAGTGCTTGGACTGGGACCAGGGACAGAGATGAGGCACTGGTGTAGGTCCATGGCTGACCAGAGCCAGATCTGGGCATCAGCTGCTGATGAGTCCAGAGCTGAAGTAGGGCTCCTGGGCCCTGGCCAAGGACAGTCAGAGGGCCTATGAGGGCAGGAAAGGCCTGCTTGTATCCCCAGACAAGGCCTGTGCTCTCATAACATGTGTCCTCTTTGGGATTGTAACATCACATGAAGAGAACAGCTACCAAATAAGTTAATTTTCCAAGGTTTTGTAAGTTTCTACTTCATTTTTGTACTGAGACACAATGAAATGTGAGAAATTTTGGGATGGCCTGCAAAGCATTATATTTTGTCAATTAAATTACCGCTTTCATTTGTTAGTTGGATAAAAAAAAAAACCAAAACAAAACAGACTGAAAAAATCATGTAATAAGGAAAAACAAAATAAATTTTATTTTCATAATAAAAGAATACATAATATAATCTCTCCTCATAAAGCTGTCCCCCACGGTCCTTATTTTTCTGTAACACTATAAAGAAATCATTTGAATAGCAGCATGTTATTAACACTCCTTAAAAAATATTGAAATATTAATATGATTCAGAAATACGACTGCAAGAGTGGTCCAAGGTCTGGAAAATCTACATGCTGTGAAAAATTAAAATAGATCAGCCTATTTTATTTTTTCAAGAGTATTTTATGAAGTAATTATATTGAGACTCTGAAACTAGCTACACTTAGAGCTACACAGATTTCTGGAACAAATGAAAGATATTTACAAGTGTATATAAAAAAAATAATCAATTCATTTACTTGAAATATAATGAAAGGAGTATATATTTAAAATTAATATTAATACTAATTGCAAAGACTCATTTGCCAAAGCTTTAAAGTTCCCAACATTAAGTGCATACTGAAGGAAGAGGAAGGGGAAGGGGAAGAAGGGGAATGGAAAGAAGGGAAAGAAGGGGAAGAAGGGGAAGAAGGGAAGAAGGGGAAGAGGAAGGGGAAGAAGGGGAAGGGGAAGGGGAAGAAGGGGAAGAAGGGGAAGGAGAAGAAGGGGAAGAAGGGGAAGGGGAAGAAGGGGAAGGGGAAGAAGGGGAAGAAGGGGAAGGGGAAGAAGGGGAAGAAGGGGAAGGGGAAGAAGGGGGGGAAGGGGAAGGGGAAGAAGGGGGGGAAGGGGAAGGGAAGGGAAGGGAAGGGAAGGGAAGGGAAGGGAAGGGAAGGGAAGGGAAGGGAAGGGAAGGGAAGGGAAGGGAAGGGAAGGGAAGGGAAGGGAAGGGAAGGGAAGGGAAGGGAAGGGAAGGGAAGGGAAGGGAAGGGAAGGGAAGGGAAGGGAAGGGAAGGGAAGGGAAGGGAAGGGAAGGGAAGGGAAGGGGAAGAAGGGGAAGAAGGGGAAGAAGGGGAAGAAGGGGAAGAAGGGGAAGAAGGGGAAGAAGGGGAAGAAGGGGAAGAAGGGGAAGAAGGGGAAGAAGGGGAAGAAGGGGAAGGGGAAGAAGGGGAAGAAGGGGAAGAAGGGGAAGGGGAAGAAGGGGAAGAAGGGGAAGGGGAAGAAGGGGGGGAAGGGGAAGGGAAGGGAAGGGGAAGGGGAAGGGGAAGGGGAAGGGGAAGGGGAAGGGGAAGGGGAAGGGGAAGGGGAAGGGGAAGGGGAAGGGGAAGGGGAAGGGGAAGGGGAAGGGGAAGGGGAAGGGGAAGGGGAAGGGGAAGGGGAAGGGGAAGGGAAGGGGCGGTGTGGGAAACGGCACCCTCCTTCCCACAAACAGGATGGCTTTATGGGAGCAGTGAGCTGAACGTGAGTTAAAGAACTAAAAATGGCTGCTCCCTATTATCTCATGCCTCTGACTGCTGTCCTTGAAGGACTCAGCTTCAAGGACAAACTGAGAAAGTGATAGACAGCCTGCGAGGTGGGAAACAAGAAACATTGTTTCAAAGCACAGCTGCCATGCAAAACCCGTGAGCCTTCACTACAGAAACTAGCCACTGCATTGGACAGCAACCCTGCTGCATATGCAGATTAAGGCAGACTATAAAAGGCAGACACTGGCAGCCCCTTGTGCTGGAATTTAGCTGGCTGGCTGGAGCTTTGCTGGCTGGCTTGAGCTTTGCTGAGCCTTTGTGGTGAAGGTGCTGGTTGCTAGATTTGTGCTGGAGTTCCGGTGGAGCCAAAGGAGAAGCTGCTGCTGTTGGAGTCATCACAGAGCCTGTTATTGGGAGCTGTTGTGGCAGTTCCCTACACCGTATGGATTTTTACTGTCACAAGAGCAGGAAGATCACCGGATCACTGTAAGTGGAGTCGTGGAAATCTGTTCAGGACTCTGCGGTCACGGGACACCTTTCTCTCACAGCACGTGAAAATAACACTGTGCTAGGGAGGAAATTCGCCCGCTCGAACCGGTAACTTTGGACCGTCTCACAGATTGTGAGATGCCAAACCCTGCTTCCTTTCCATTGCTCCCAGCCCCCCTAACATGCAATCACATCGCGACCCTTTAAAGGGACAGAGCATCAGGCTTGCAAATCTCTCTTTCTCTCCCCTCCTCCTTTATTTCTTTAATCTAGTGTTTTATATTATTAATCATAGTGGTTGTGGTCCCCTGTTTTCATATCCCTATATATTCCTCCTGTGTTGGGATTTATGGAAAATTAGCATGGAATTTGTGGAAGATTAATATGGGATTTATGGAAAATTAATATGCCTGAATTAAACCAGCAGTGTTGCAGGTACTGCTGACCAAATTGTACCCTGAAGCAGTGAGATCAGTAAACAAGCGGAGGTCTCACAGGCTGGTACCTCACGGGACCAGCAAACAGCAGGTGTCCTATCTCACGGTTGTTATCTCATGAAGTAGTGGGAAAAGAATGTTGTAGCAAGAACTGAGAGGCACCGGCTGGGAAGCGAAACACCTTGGGTCATCATAACACAGACAGCAAGTGACAAGACATGTAGCCAATCATATATGAACTGTGTATGTATGTAACCAACGAGGTCTGTACTGGGGTGGAACATCTGGAGTCAGAGGGGTATAAATTGTTGCCATTTTTAACAATAAAGGTCTTCAGTTATAACTCTTATAGAGTTGTGTGAAGTCCATACATCGCCTCCGACACTCCTGAACCCTTGTCCCTTAATTTTGAATTGGTCCCTCAATAAACCGTTTAATTTGTAAATTTAAAGCCTTGTCTAAATCACAATTCTTGCAGGCGTGGTCAGGGGGCGGGTTCAAGTATTCACTCTAAGATTTGGTGCAGCAGTTTCACCGATCCTCTGTGAGAGGCAATCGCTGCGTGTGCCCTCGGTCCCTTTAAATTTTAAAATCTCCCGAAAAGGGAGGCGTGACGTATTTTCATCCTGACAAGGTGGAGGGGCGGCTTGTTGCTTAGACCGCCAGATTGTCACAGGCGGGAAGGGGTTGGAAGGGGCAGGAAGGGGCAGGAAGGGAAGGGAAGGAAAGGGAAGGGAAGGATCTAGAACATCAATTACTTATTTAAAAGGATCCTAAAATCTTAAAGCTTAACAGTGAAAGATTATCTAGAAACTCTACTTTTGTTGCCTTTTAGGAACAAGTAAACCCTACTTTACTAAATTAGAATATCAGAACATTTTACTTATCCACTAGGGGAAGAAAGGAAAATCAAGGTAGTCTGCAAAAAGGACATAGAGCACCATGAGGCAATTTTCTAAAAGTAGATCTGAAAGAACTAGCACTAATTTACAGCAATGTATGGTTGGCCACTTAATCTCACTGCAGATTATCACAAAGAAAACATGAGAAAAAAATGAAATTTTGGGGATGTCTTAGTGTTTAGCATGCTTAATTAAGAATTGAGTAAGATAGAATATTGAAGACAAAATGAAACTTGTAGTGTGTGAACCAGAGAGAACTAAACTAGAGAAATAGCATTTAACAGAATTTATGTCAATGAATACATCTAAGAGTCATATAATTTTTCTATGCAGATATCGTTACAAAAACATTAGAATCATTACAGAACACAGAAAGTGGAACCAAACTTTAATATATGACCCTACTCCATGCTAGAAAAAAAAAAAGAAGTTACTTTCTTAGAACGAAGTAATGATAACTAAAAGGTTGCATTTTTTCCCAGAGTATACTAATGTATTGATCTGTATTTGAGATGCCAGTTTTCATCTTTTTTCTCCTGAATGGTCATTCACAAATAATACTGCCAAGCCAAATGGAAAAGTAAACAAACTTACTTATATAATCTCGTATATTCCAAAGTTAACATAGAATCATAGATCTTACCTAATGGCAAAATATTTCAGGGTCTATAATCTAATTCATTTCTCTTAAGACTTCCATAAGATTCAGCACCTGCATGGTATGAGTTCAAAAGAAAAAAAAATTATATTATATTTTCCATTAATTAAATAATATAAAGTATGAGATATTGTTCTTTAGAGTAATTTATTTTGAATTTTTAGAGTCCTTATTTATTCTAGACTAAATTTAGCAGAATCAGTAAACAAATACTGCTCTTCATATCCAAATACTTCTAAGTCCAAGAAGCCAAAAAGGTGAGTAGAAGTGCTGTGAAGTTTAGGGGTTTTTTCAAGTGGAACCACTTCAGTCAATATGGGGACCATTTCACCTAGTTTGAGACTTGTGTATTTCAAGGTGTTTTTTCTTCTTTAGTTAATGAAACTAATTATGATACAGTTGATGATCCCCACTGGGCAATAGTACTAGGCAGCCGTATGCAAGACCAATATTCTCATAAATCTATAAATAAACAAAATATTATTTTTTTTCTGAATTCATTGCACTCACAATAGTACTAGACAGAATTCCTCAGTTTTCAGGTTGCCTTAAACCCATCAACCTGAATGATATTTGTACTTATTTGGCACAAACCAGAATAATAAGAAGACAAGTCTTCTTGATGTGCAACTAATGATAGTTATATTCTTCTGGAAATTTTATACTGGTAAGTTTTATTACTGTGGTAGACAGGAACTCTAGAGCTCGGGTCACAGCTACAAATGATAATAATTGAAAGCAAAACTGATTTCCACAGCTTACCTTGCCATCAGTGTTTTCCTTAGACTAACAAATATGCTATAAAAATATAACTTTTGCTGTTTTGAAAACTAGGAAAATAAATATATTGCTATTTCTATTTTGATAGAAGTGGAGAGCTTCTGTGGTACTACACTGATGGCAGTAATTTCACTATTTAGCTAAACAGAATGGAGATTATCTATTGACCATTAATTAGTATTCCTATCCCCACTTAAAAACAAACAGTCAATCAAACAAACAAACAGAAACAGGAAATAGAAAAAAAGAACATTTTCTATACTTGGAATCCAATTTTCCATGTAGTAAATGCCGAAAGCTTAGATGTAAAAGTTATAGTGAGAATTTCAGAGGTTCATTAACTATATAATTTGAAAAAAAACAAACAGGTATTTATATCACTAGGTTTAAAAAAATTGCTTAGTCTTTAAAGTGAAGTATTTGCTGTTTAACAAGAAGAATAATCTTTCTTCTTTTCTGCTTTGGTTAAGCACATTAACTTCTGCATTTCTTGTCAAATTCAGTAGTTGTGTGGATTTTCATGATTGTTAAATGGATCAGCTATTTGTCTCCTTTTTCCTTAGGCATAAATCTTTTCCTTCTCAGCAGTCTGCAAGATTTATTTTTTTTTTTCCTCCAGAGTCTGTATGCAGGTTCCAAACTCACATAAAAATTAATGATAGTTACATAAAAAGCTTTAGGAATCTTGTCCTGAGTCACAAATGTGTGATGGGGTATCTGAAATAAAGTATTTGGGTTTCCTCATTGCATAAATTTAAACAGGGATTTAAGCCTGTATGTAGGAGTTGCACATTACTTACTTGTTGGTCTACTAACATGACTACCAGCTTAGGTAAAAATTACACTGAAAATCGATATCCCCCATGGATATGGCTTCACATCTCCTGTCATGACATCATTAACTCACTTGATTAATTCATTAAAAGAGTGATTGGATTGGGACTGTATATGCTCAATGCATTTTAATTTTGAAAAAAGTAAAAATCTAGTCTAACTTGATCAGCCTTTTGTGTTTCAGTTTCCATTGCTTCCTACCCTTTTTTTTTTAACTTGCCCTTGGCTAAGAGACTTTACTTGAAATATCTCTACTAACCAATAGATTAAGACAATGTAGTCCATCTAACTTTTGATTTATAGGAACTGTACTACTGTCATATCATGTATATAGATTATAAAGACTATATACAGACTTTACATTTTCTATATTATAGCCATTATTCATATTTTAGATCAATGTAGAGGTTAAGTTTTAGCTCTGATTATAATGTCCTGAAGAACCTTGTTTGTTCCTGCAGTATATATGTTTAATCTATCTTGCATAAAATGCATACCTATAGTGTGCTTAAAAGATATTTAAATTAATGATCAATATTTCATTAAACATGTAGAAAATATACCTATAAAGGCTATTTATACACAAAGGTTGCTGCTAATGTTCTATATATACGATTTATGAGTTCATCTTCAAATAGACTGAAAAACTGTATAATTTATGAAAACAAAATTAAAACAACACATAATAAATTTAAAGTATGGAAATTTTTTTCCTACATAAAGCACTTGAGAAAACCCATGATTTTTTACAACAGTTTGATCCAATCTTTATAAAGACAGATTTTATTAGAAAGCTTTTCCTTTTTTTGGCTTTTCTCTTTAAGCTATAACAATGCTCCAGAATAAAGCATGGCTAAAACAAAACCAAAAAAGCCACAAAACAACAACAAAGAAGCATGACTACAGTGACTCTTCATTGCTACAGGTCACTAGATCTTCTGGAAATCACTCCTTGACCTTGTGGTGTCATTCTGTGGCAGCATGGCATTTATAGATCCTAGATTAAAAATAGTTTCGTAGTCATACGTTTTGCTAAAGGCTCAGCCTCCATTCCATGTCACTAAATTTGTCTTTAAATTAGCACAAGCAAATTTGGTGACAAATTTCTGCTTTCAAGACTGGGCCTTTGAGCATCAGCATCTTTTTTTTTTTTCCATCCCAGAAGTGAATCTAAAGTAACTTGGCTCCATACAGAGAGATACTTTATTTTAGAGGAGAGCAATGAAATTAGAGAATGAAGAAGCACATCTAAACAATTTCCAGCTAAGCGATCCAGCTATTAGTTGGATTAGTAAAGTAATCCAGAACTAGTTTACAGCTTTCAGAGTTCTTATATTCATTTGAGCAGTACCATTAGATTCAGCTGATATCAGCAAAAATAAGAGGACCAACAGGCAGTAAACCTCAGGAAATTGTTTGAAGATTGCACTAAAAAATCCAAACTCTTCTCACCTCTGTGGTTACTGATCATTAAATTTAATGTCCCAGTGTTGTCTTCCCTGTAATAAAACTCTATCCAGTTCTTCAGGACATTTCATGGCAATCTAACTATGTATATGCTATTTAATTTACCATGGCTTGCTTTCTCTTGCTTAGAGCTGACAGTAACACTTGCATTTTCAGGGTTAGCACTAAGAAAGCCTCAGTAAACGTATTGCTTATAAAAATATCACTGTGGAGAATGTTCCTATCTCCAGTAAGAAGCTTGCTTGATAACATATGATAGGATGAAAACACATGCAGTGCATACTGTGCTACAATATGGAGAAGAATGATTGTATCTTTTTTTTTCTGTTTTGTAAATTCTAGTGGGAGAGAACTGTGGAGATTTCTTATTGGGTTTTAATACTTGCCATGCAAACTTAATTACACAGAGCAAGTCTGAAGACAGAAATCCAGCAGGAAGCAATGTTCTAAAAATTTTCAATTCCTCTTCAGATTAATTTCTGGTTCTGAAAAGGACTTTAGCCCTTATTTTTACTTTTACAACTGAGAGATCCTTGGGACCTTATTTGTGAAAATCCATCTTCATATTATTCCCATGTTTTAAGTACACTGGCACTAAGTTAGAAGTGCTTCTATAGTGAGGATTAGGGCTTTGAGCTTGTTTGAAAACTTTAGGTCAATAAATAAAATTTTTATCAATAGGTACTTTACATCAATACATATTTTCTCTCTTTTTCAACAAATATTTTATGTCAATACACTATGTTAAAACAGATTACGTTAATAGTTCATCAGATATGATCAAGTTACACATCCTTGAGGCAATCCTTTTATGTGAAGCATGCTCCTGACTGAGAGCATAACATTTCATCACCAGGTGCTTAATACTGCTGTATCTAAACTGGAGTGTAACAAAGAGATAAGGATTTGTAGCCAGCTACTCTGGAACTTTAAGATAATACTTTTTTCCCCAGCTATTACTCCCTGTAGGGGAGCTTGCAGAGCTTCCATTATCTGCTTCCTACATGGACAGGTACATGTTCCTACATTCTTTAATCTCTGTTGACTGATCATAGCTCCTCCCTGCTCTCACTCTCTGCACTTCTCCTTTCACTTTTGGTGGTCAGACCACGCTCTCCACAGGTGTTGTAGCTCTCCACTACTGAAGAAAACAATGAGCGATAAATAGTACAGTGCCAAATATTCCTCCCCATCATCTTTCTTTTTATTTGGGAAGCAAAAAGAATCTCAACAACAGAAAGTGACTTCTTATAGAGGCAGCAAGGCCTTTAGGTCTGAAAGGCATGGATCTAAGTACTTTACTGGCTGGAAATCTACTTAGCAATGTGTTTTACCGCTTTGGGCTTTCCCGCTTTAGGCTTTCCTGAACCAGGGCCTATCATTATTAGCACAGTTATGTGATATTTTGCATAAATGAAAAATAAAAGGTACAAAAATGTTTTCAATTTGACCCAAAGTGAACTATAGAATTTAGATATTTTACATCATATTTTTCATAAACTTACTAACTCAACAGAACAGTGGTTTGTTTCTCTTTCAATAATTATTGATTTAAACCATATTTTTCTTTAAACCATGGACATAATTCAAGACCTGATAGACCCACGTCGATGTAGGCAGTAATCCAGTGGAATAGCAGTCAAACCAATGTAATAAGACAAGATATGAGGGATTTTTTTTTTATGAGTTTTGAAAAGATGTGCTGCAGAATCACAGAATCTTAGGGGTTGGAAGGGACCCCGAAAGATCATCTAGTCCAACCCCCCTGCCAGAGCAGGATCACCTAGAGTATATCACATAGGAATGTGTACAGTTGGGATTTGAATGTCTCCAGCACAGGAGACTCCACAACCTCTCTGGGTAGCCTGTTCCAGTGCTCTGTCACTCTCACAGTAAAGAAGTTTTTTCTGATGTTTACATGGAACCTCTATGTTCCAGTCTGCACACATTGCCCCTTGTCCTATCACTGGACATCACTGAAAAAAGCCTGGCTCCATCCTCCTGACACTCACCCTTAATGTATTTCTAAACATTGATGATGTTGCCCTCAGTCTCCTCTTCTCCAAGCTAAAGAGACCCAGCTCCCTCAGCCTTTCCTCATAAGGGAGGTGTTCCACTCCCTTAATCATCTTTGTGGCTCTACACTGGACTCTTTCCAGTAGTTCCCTGTCCTTCTTGAACTGAGGGGCCCAGAACTGCCCATGACTTACCAAAGATCATGGAGAGTGGCCTAGCAATGACCTCCACCAGTTCCCTCAGCACCTGTGGGTGTATTCCTTCCAGACACATTGATTTATGGATGTCCAGATTGCTTAACTGATCCCTAACCCAATCCTCATCTACCAAAGCAAACTCCTCCTTCATCCTGACTTCTTCTGGAGCTTTAGGGATCTGGGGCTCCCTGGGGAGAGTCTGCAGCAGTAAAGACAGAGGCAACGAAGGCATTCAGTACCTCTGCCTTCTTTATATCCTCTGTCACCAGGGCACCCACCTCATTCAGCCATGGGCCTATATTGCCTCTAGTGTTAGTTCTATCTGCAATGTATTTGAGGAAGCCTTTTCTATTGCCTTTGACCTCACTAACAAGGTTTAGTTCTAAGGAGGCCTTAGCTTTCCTAATTGCCTCCCTACATCCTCTGACAACAGTCCTATATTCCTCCCAAGTGACCAGCCCCTCCTTCCATGAGCCCCTCCTTCCTACTCTCTGAAAGCCAGATGTTAGTTACTAAGTGATAAGAGTTTATACAATTTTGATTTTCTATTTTATTATTACCTTAAAAATTAGCTGTTCTGCAAGCCTTTTGCTTAAAATTTTTCAATGTTGCAATTTCATTTTTGGAGCAGACTGAAACTTTATTTTGTTTATTTAAATCTGATTCTTCATTTCTTGATAAAGACTAACGAATAAATACACCTCTTGTCATAGGTGGTAGGAAATGACCAATTAGTTATATTACAAAGTAATAACTAAAATAAACATGCCAACAGTGTGAAAAAAGAGTTTTAAAATACCTTCTCAACTACTTGTTCATATTCCTAACAACACCAGTTTAAATGCTTTTTTAAAATTAATGATTTAAATGATCCTATTTATCTTGGTAAATAAAGCCAAGAGAATTATATAATTATATATTATGCTGATTATAGTCCCTTGCATTCATAAAGAGCACATAGGATCCATATTATATTCTATTGTCGTATTTTGGGAAGATAAAAACTGAAACCTTCTATTGCTTGTTGAGAACACGCTTAAACATACTTTCCATCCTTTCTAATTGGTCTCCATTTCAATGACTGCTCTCTCTCTTCCATTCCATGATATTTCAGTAGCAGCCTGTTTACACAGAGTGAAAAAACCCCGAGGTTTTACATTAGAATTTCTAGAATAATTGTCATTGACTAGAAATGAAAACTATTATTTTCTTACATGCATGATTGTCGTTAACAAAATAATTACACAAACAAATAAATATATGTACTCTCAAAAAATACATGTATTCTCTGCAATGTCTAATTTTGTTTGTATTTTTTTGAACACAATACATCACTTTTCAGACTAGGTCCTTTCAACTGCACCGCAAGTGTTATTTATTGATACCAATAGTCAAAATGTTACCAACTCTTAAAACAATTTGGATGGTAAATAGACTTAGTAATTTAACCAGTGATATCTTCTTATTCTACTACTACAATCTGATGAAAGTGATACCGGAAGACTTATATTTAATTTAAGGATAGTTAAAGAACCTTTTTATTGCTAAATAACACATGGCCCCTCCCAGACATTGTGAATGATAGCGCTACAATAGTTTCAGAGTGAAAAAGCAAGGGTGAGAGAGCAGGAGACAAAAAAGGGGCGAATAAATACTCATGAGAATTGTATTTTATTCTGTGTCATACAGAGAATTTATGGATTTCCAATTCTAATCTGTTTGGATACAAAATAAGCAAACAAAGAAACAAACAAAAAACCCAAAAAAACAACCCCCCAGAAAAACCAACCAACGAAACAACAAAACACACAGAGAAAACTGAAGACCTTTCCCTCATGTCCATATTTATGCTTATTTCCACCAGGCACCCTTTGAATGCTTCAGCACACTGGTTATCCCAGTTGTTACTGATGTTCCCAACATTCTCTCTTTCACAGATGGAGACAGATTCTGTTGTATTTGACTAAGACATTTAAGAGATTCTTCCCAAATGTCACTTCAAAAAAGGGATATCCATTTAGTGAGAATTTGATTAGCTAACACCTATAACACAGAATTCTGTGCAATTTGATCCATCTAAATATTGTTCTTCATGTGATTACAGGTTGATTTTAGTGTGGAAAAAAGCTTTATCAACACCAAGAAAAGTCCAAATCTTGTGTAACTCAACAAACCAAATAATATCATGTTTAGCAGAATTGTTTTCTGTTTTGTTTGATGTTTATCTTCATGCTTGACCTTCAATATGTTTTGAAACATCTTAATATGGTAGCTAAAGGAGAGCAGGCTTCAGGCATAAACCAGTTACACGTCAACTAGCAAAACTTCAAGAAGTATTATGACTGATATCCCTATATGAATTTAAAAAATCCATTCCATTTTTAGTCTGAGTTAATATCACCTCTATTAGCAATGTTCTCAAACATTAGGGAAAAAAAATGTATTTAAAATTCAATATTGTTGTGTTTTAGTCATCACATCAGTTTTCTGTATTTGCTGAGCTCCCACCCACTTTGTGCCAATTGAGTTAGTGGTTATAAGGGAAAAACAGTTTTATTGGCAAGGGACAAAGATATTGAACAATATGTTACAGCATTTATTAAATTAAAGAAGAGGGATAAATTATAAGCTATGGATATCAGACAAGCTGAACATGAACAGTATTTTGTAGGCAAGTTATAATAATTGTGTGCATTACTTCAGTGAAATTTTTCAAATGATCAGAGGAATTAGTTCTGGCATGACTGAAATCACATCTGCCACAGAGGCACAAAAAATCCAAGAAGACCTTCAAAGATATCTTTTTTTTAATAAGACTTAATCATTACATAGACTTCATGCTACTCACTGCAGAAGTGAGCTTAATTAATAATTTAAATTTTTGTATAAATAGTTCACTCATTCATGCTAATCTGCAGTTGGAATCTGAATTCAGGTGGCAAATGGCACATTGTGCCAGCTTTGGCATTCTGAAGCAATGCTCTCTTTCAGCATAAAATATCTACTTGTTGCATGCATTAACATCAAACAGCATCTTAAAATCTATCTTAGATTTAAATAACATTTGGTGATCCCATAGTGGGTAAATATCTTCAGATTGTCCTGGTTTGAGCCAGGCTGAAGCCAATTTTCCTTTTAGTGATTTTTTTTTCCACAGATGAACCACCAGCAGAATGACCTCTTATGAACAGTGTGCTAGATGTTCAGCTTCGCAACACATCACATCACATCACATATTATTTATTGTTAGTTGGAAAACTATAGCTATTTTACATTACTGCATTCTTTAATAAAAATTATGAAATTATAGTAATTGCTTTTCCTATTCTAGACCCCTGATTAACCGATAAATCTTTTGTAGAAATTAAAAAAAAAAAACAAAAACAACAAACCAAACCAAAAAAATAAACAAAAAACCCCAAAACAATCAAACAACTAAAAAATCTAAACAGAAAACTATTATTTATTTTCAAATGAAAATAATATAAAGAAAATGTTACAGACCTTCTACATGTGAGGTTTAACAGTGCTAAAGATAACAAGTCTTGACACAGATACTAAATGAATGCCAGAGTTAAAACATTTAAAATGGGAAGAAATCTCAAATAACTGAATTTTTTCATGCTGAATAAACGTGTAATGTAGCAAAGAAGAACTGAGACATAATACTGCAAAGATAGTTTATCTTTTTTTTTTTAATATTTTATTTTATTTTTTTAAAGGAAAGAACTGTAGACCTGAAGATGGGAAAGAAGTGAAAGCCACATTAACTTAACGTTAGATGTGTGAGATTTTGAACATCATCAGATAGGTAAAAAAAACAAATAAAAAAACCCCAAAACCAACAACAGAAAAATGAAGGAAAAGTGTGGGAAAATATGAAAAAGAAAATGCAACAAAGTTTTACAAAAGTTAAAAGTTAGCATTCCAGGCCACAGTAAAATCTTTTCTAATAACTAGTTTTTTCTAGAAATAGAAAATTGTGTTTATCTAACCAATCTAAATGTCAATAATTCGTATATTATTATGCTACAGAGCATATTATACAAACCAAAGAAAACAGAAATTAATAGCAATTTGGAGAAGCTGCTAGCAAGAAACGCCAGCAAGTTGAAAGGAGAACTGTCATAGAAGGTGGAGATTATTAGTACAATTTCCCAAGAAGTTGCCTTGACTTACTTGATATTTTCATTAGTGTCCTTGATCTAAAAAATAAATATGTGCAGGGAGTTTGTGTATGTTGTGTGTCTGCTCTCTCTCTCCAACTCCCACCCCACCTCCAGCACACAGAGCTGTAAAATGTGTCAATAGGAAGCACCATCAGTACATAGCAGGATCAAAGTACAAGGTAGGAACAACCTTGAATCCTCGAGTAACAGCTATGGAATGAAGTGTAAATTACAAGGACATGTATTTATGCACTGGAAATAATAAGAATTTCAGATCTATGATGAATTCTCATGAGGTAGAAATGACAGATGAAGATTTAGTATATTACTTCATCCCAAAATTACTATAAAGTACCAATGTATTACAGCAAGACACAGGTGAATTTAATCTTATAATGCATCAACAAAGACTTGTCTTGTGTTTAAATCCTAGGATTATGAATTAGACTGCTTTGCTTAAATATATGGAATTCTATGTTATAGCATAAAAACACAGTCAGATAAGTAATCAGATTTTTTTACAAAGGAAAATACTGGTTTTTAACTCAAATTCAGATTGTGTTACAAAATTTTCATTAGCTAGCACACCTTTTGGTGCTCATTCTAAATAATTCTGGATGTATTCATTACAAAGTATTTACACTATGTCTCACATTCACCCAGGAAATTTGATACTGTTACATAGTCTGTCAGTGTGGCTTCTAAACTAGAATCACGACTGTAAATGTGGGGACAGTTACATAGAAGAAATAGAATGGGATACAATCAAGGCTGCTTTCTTCCCATAAAGAGGACAATTCAACAGAGATCTATATCATCTATTTCATTTTTTTTTTTTTTGCAGGCCTCTCCTAAAAATAAATGTATGTAGCCTTTCTCTCAAAACCTGAAAAGGGATGTTTTTCTTTAGTGATCTATTTGGAAAATAATCTGCGCAATTTCTGTTTCAGCCTTTGGACAGCAGTGAGAACTTGGAGGACTGACTAGAGATAATTTGTCTGGTGAGATAACTGTATTACATTTATTTTGTGCTTCTAGGATCTCAGTTTACAGTTTCCTCTCCCTGAAGTCACAGTGGACATTGGCTGGCTTCCAGATGCACACTCAGCTGCTCTCTCATTCTCTCCCAAAACAGGACACAGGGAGAAATCAGGATGAGGAAGCTCATGGTTCAGCATAAAGACAGGAAGGCCACTTACCATCAGGGACAAAACAGATTCTACTTGGGAAACATTAACCCAATCTATTGTCAGTTTTAACGGAACTGAATTGTGAGAAATGAAGATAGAACATCTTCCTCCTACACCCAGTTCTTCACAGGCTACACTTTACTTCTTCATCTCCAAGTCCTGCCCCTAACCTAAGCAGTGCAGGGGGATGAGGAATAATGGATTGTCAGTCCATAACATCTGTTCTCTGCTGCTGCTTCTTCCTCACACATTCCTTTGCTCCAGCATAGGCTCTCCACAGGCTACAGTCCTTCAAGATGAACCTGTTCCAGTGTGGATCCTTCCCACGGGTTGCTGTTCCATCAGGGTATATCTTGCTCTGGCATGGAGTCCTCCATGGGTGCAGTGTGGATATCTGCTCCACCATGGTCTCTCCTGATGCTGCATAGAAATACCTGCTCCACTGTGGTCTCTACAGGGGCTGTGAACAAATCTACTCTGATGCCAGGAGCACCTTCTCCTCTTCCTCCTCTCAGGTCAATGCTTGCAAGGCTGTTTCTCACTGTTTCACCACTCCTTGGTGGCTGTTCACCCTTTCTTACAAACAGTTTCAATGAGGCTCAGCTGTGTCCCATGGTGGGTGTGCTGGAGCTGGTTGGGACTGCTGTTTCCAACATAGAATTGGAAGTCAGTAAACTCCACGTAAACAACTTCCACAGCCTTTCCCTCACCCACTAAGCAAGTCATCTTGTCATAGGAGATCAGGCTAGTCGAGCAGGACTTGCCTTTCATAAACCTGTGCTGGCTAGGTCTGATCACCTTGTTGTCCTGAATGTGTCATGTGATGGCACTCAAGATGATCTGCTCCATAACATTTCCCAGAACAGAGGTCAGACTGACAAATCTACAGTTATCCCAGATCCTCCTTGTGGTCCTTCTTGTAGACTGGCATCACATTTGCTAACCTCCGGTCAACTGGGACCTCCCTGGTTAGCCAAGACTGGTGACAGATGATGGAAAGTGGCTTGGTGAGAACTTCTGCCAGGTCCCTTAATACTCTTGGGTATATAAAAATCCAGGCTCATAGACTTCTATGTGTCTAAGTGGTGTAGGAGGTCACAAACCATTCTCCTTTGCATTATGGGGGCTTCATTCTCTTCCCCATCCCTGTCCTCTGGCTTAGTGGACTCGGTACCTGGGGAACAACTGGCCATAATACTAAAGACTGAGGCAAAGAAGGCATTAAGTACCTAAGTACCTTAAGATTCCTTCTTGTTGCATTGAATGGTGCCTGTAGCTTGAAATGTCCTGTGCTGCATGAAGGGGGACATGGCCCATCATCTCCCTTCCACAGGGGCTCTTTGATTTGATGCTGTCATGTACTGAGTTTAACATTTCAAAGTGTTGGCAGCAGGGGGCTGCAGACAGCCTCTGAGAGCAGAGGCTGGCTGGGTCTGCCCTGTGTTAGACACGGTTGCAGTTGCTTTCAACTGATCCCCCACAGGGCATGGCTGAGCCCCACAGCCACCATGGCGGTACCTCAGGGAAAGCTTCTGTAAGGAAGGGAAAAACACTGCCTGGTAGTGAGTGGAAAAGTCTGAGAAACAGCCTGTGACCCCAAGGGGAGATGAGAAAGAAGGGGATCCCAGCAGGGATTCCCTTGTAATCTGTGGAGAAGACCATGGTGGAGAAGATATTTTTCCCCTGCAGCCCATGGAGGACCACAGTGGAGCAGGTTTCCACACTGCAGCCTGTGAAGGACCCCACACAGAAGCAGGGTCCTGGCAGCAAATGTGGTCCATGGGTGACCCATGTTGAAGCAGCTCATTTCTGAATGACCGAGCCTGTGGAAAGGTCCTATGCTTGAGCAGTTCAGGAAGAAATGAAGCCTGTGAGCTCGATTCACATTGGAGAAGGCTATGAAGGACTGTATCCTGTGGAAGGGGCTCCATGCAGGGGAAGGGAAGAGTGTGAGGAGGAAGAAGCAGAAGAGACTATTCATTATGAACTCACAGCAACCTCCATTCCCCACCCCCTGAGCTGCTGAGGGAAGAGGAGGTAGAAGGGTTATTAGTGTATTTGGACCTAGGAAGTAGGAGGGGTTGGGGAAAGGCAGTTTTAGATTTGTTTTTATTTCTCACTATCCTACTCTATTATTGGCAATAAATTAAATTAATTTTCCCAACTGGAGTCTGTTTTGTCTGTGACAGTAGTTGGTAAGTAATCTCCTGTCCTTAACTCATGAGCTTTTCCATCATATTTTCTCTTACTGTCCTGCTGAGGAGGGGAGTGAGGGAATGTCTGGGCGAGGGTCAGCTAAACCCACCAGAACTGAGAAATATTGTGTTCTGATTACAATGAATGATATTTCTGGAGACCTCCAACATTGTACCTGCTTGAAAAATTACACTGATGAGCATGAAGTGTCTGAAAACTGAGTGAGAAAGCTTAGATGAATTTGAAAATTGCTACTAAAAGTTGCAAATTGAAAGATAAAATGGAAGAGGATATTTGAAAGTAGATCGTGAGCTTAGATTTTCTTCCTATTTGCAAGGGGGGAAAACTAAGTAAATATTTCAAATTCCCTAAGTACTTCTTCAGAATAGTTTCAATTTGCAGAATGTTTAAATGTGGGAACTTGGCATGACTAGCTAGATGATTTTTAATTGGAAATCAAATCCTACAGGTATCTGTCATTCAGTTTAGGGGGTATAAGAACAGCAGATGTAAGTTAATCACATCTCTGAACAAATAAGAGACTGTAGATTTTAATGGTCAAAATTTCTCAACTTTCCATATGTATTATTACATTTTAAAATCCAAGTTCTATGTGTTCATCTTCAAGATTTTCTATATTCTGGGTTTGAGAAACTTTTCTGTACACTGTAAGTCAAGAGTAATTTGCAACTAATTCAGCAAGAAATGTGTAAGCATGCTCAGGGTTTCAAGGTTCTTCTCAGCCTAAAGGACCCCTTCCCAAACAGCAGCCCTATGACCAAAGCTACACCCAAGGCAACCGAGCATGGGACAGCAGAGCCACGTATGGTTTGACAGGAGGTTACTCCTGAGGTCTATCAGAGCTGCCTGCTGAAACCCCACACTGTGCTGCTGGCTGGGGCAAAGCACCACCAGGGCTCTCCAGCACAGCACCAGCAATAGGGAGCTGCCAGGGCCAGCTGGTTCTGGCAGTGTTTATTCATCTATTAAGTCCCACTTAACTGTTTCTCTACAGACCCAGTTCCAGAAGCTTCTGGATATTCTGTCAGTCATCTCTGGATTGGATGACTGGTGGTTGTCAGCTGGCCTGTGACTGGTAGGTTCTGGAACATGGGCAGGGCTGCCCACACCTATTTAAGGGCTTCCTACAACTACCCAGGTTCAGCGTGGCCTGGGAAGGGGAGCAGTGCGGGGTGGTCTGGAGAGGGGAGGAGAGAAGAGCAGGGTGAGGTGGGAAGAGGAGCCGTGGTGTTGCTTGGAAGGCTGCTGGGGGAGTAGAGGATGTGAAGGGGCCTCCATCTATGCAGGACTCTTGTAACAACATGGCATCCTGCTGAAGGGCTTGGACCTTTGGGAGTTGCAGGTCACCTGAAAAGAGGGTCTGGTGGAATATGCATCTGTTCTGTATCCTTTTTGTACTGTATCCTTTTTATAAGGACCCATTTAATCTCCCTTTTGGTTATTCATTACACTCTTCCTGCTGTATGGTGATCAGGTGCAAATTGTATTGATTGTTAAGCTCCAACAACGTACACTATTGAAAAATAATCATTAAATAATTATAATTGCTATAATTTAAAATTAAATTAAAATGTTTTATACTTAATTACACTGGAATGAATTAAATTATCATTCACTTAATGAATTAAATAATCATACAATAGTGATAAAATAATGATAAAATAAATAATGATTAAATAACTACTCTTTTGTACAATCGTCAGTTCTTGTCAACATAAACCCAGATGTACCAAAAATGGTAATAAAGAGGAAAGAAGGTTTGATCTCATTTTTCCCCCTACTCCCCCACAAACAATTGTTTCTTTCCATGAAAACATTCCCTAACAGCACTGTTGGGGTTCACAGGCATACAGCCATGAGAACCATGGTATGAAAATACTGGCATAAGGAACCTGAAGGAGGAATATTGCAGAGGCTTTGGGAAATACTGCCTCAGCACCCTCAAAGAAAGGTTATAACAATGCTAAGTGCTTCCTATTTGCATCTCTAAAGTACTCAAATAGCTGTGCAGCACAAGTACTAAAGGTACTAAATGGGGTGATAAAATTATGGAGAAACTGGTCAGGGATCTTCATAGAAACCATGACTGTATAGATTATGACATAGTGGAAGCTCAAGATTCTGAGCGGCATGGGGTAGGCAACAAGAATCTTACGCTTTTTGTCTGACATCCATTCTTATGGGCCTAGTGTCTAATAGGACTTCAAATTAGTCATTATGGTGAGTCCTATTTTAGCCATGGAAGAACAGACTCAAGATAGTAGAGAAACAAAGTAGTCAGCAAATTCACTATAAAAATCTAGGATGTAATACTTGTTCTCTTTCTAAACTAATTCTTTCTCAGTATCTCTTGTTTAATTAAAAATATTCTGTATCCAAGGAAAATATATAAAAGAAAGGAAGTGCTTTTAACTGATTTTTACATATTTTTCAACAGATTATCTATATTTCTTGTCTTTGTGAATGTCTGATTCCCTAAACACTAAGTGAGATTCTTAGCTTTCTATTACAAAACCAAGAAACAAATGGTTCACTTTGTACTTAATTCATCTGAAAGATAAAATACATACAAATAAATATGTACAAATTAATAAATACTTGATAAATGCAGTTCCTTAGAGCTGTTTTCTAATACTAGCTTGTATTTTTGTTGTGTTTTTCTAATAGATGGAATCCAAGAATTTAAGCATACAGAACCTGAAGTTAGCTATTGAGAAAATGAGTTTAATAAAATTTTAGTTTCTGCATCTTTTAACTAGTAGGGCAATTTTAGGTAGACCATCTGCTCAGAAATCCACTGCTACCATTTCCAGTTTTGATGATGCCATACTCAGAGATTTAACAACTTCAATTCTGTGGTAGAGCTTCTTCCTTTCTGGCTCATTGCAAGAGTAATCCTCTAATTTTTTACATGACCTGATTTTCCAACACCTCCCACAGCGACAGCAGGAATGCTATTCCTTGCTATAATCTGTCACAGGTTGCTACTGATATCAGCCCTACATCTTAACCCAAAGTGCCACCGAACCTGGGAAAGACATAGAGAACACCACTCATTCCATGCTCATTATAAAAGGGAGAGGTGTGGTGAGGGGTGGAGTGCTGTTTCCTGGCGTTTCTTCATCTTGGCCTGTGCTTTTGTCCACTGCTCGTGAGAGTTAGGCTGGGTATAAGCTTATATACTTCTGTTGGTGTTTGTATTAGTTTTTTTATTTCTTTAAATCTGTTTATATTTCAGCCCATGGGACTTTTATCTTCTTTATAATTCCCCTTTTTGGCTGGAGAAGGGTCACTGAGTGAGAGACCAACTGGTACAATTTAGCCCTGGAGACTGGCTAAATGAAGACAGAGTTAAAAAGCCAGAGTTTTTTCTTTTAACTTTCTAAGGTGTGAACAATGAAGAGGAAGCAATAGGGTGAGATGAAAGAGAACATAAAACAAGAAAACCAAGAAGTTTCTCTTTAAAAAAAAAAACAAAAAAGGAAAAGATATAACCTTTGTGATTCTACTGTGTTTTAGAAATACAGTACCACATATTGGTGATTTTAAACGTTTTGTGTTAGGTAGGTGAAAAAATATAATGTTCATTAGCACTTTTTGCATGAAAGAGCTGTTTTGACAGTTTTTAGAATTTATTAAAATGGCATGATGTCCCCAGCTAAGTTGCTACAACAGATTATTACTTGTCTACCTGAAAATGTGGGGTTTGAATTAATCTTGTCCCACATTCTAGCAACATGGGTCTCATCCAGGGCAATGTCTCTGCTAGAACCAAGTGCTTTAATTTATACAAGTGGGAACTTGGAGTTCTTTGTTAATCTTACTGTCCTGTTACTCAAAGTAAATATGGTGGCTTGCTTAAACAACTTTGTTTAATACATTGTAATAAAGCTGGCAATCATATTTTTATAGGGAAGTGGAGTAAAGCAGTCTAAATTTTATTAGTGAGTGAATTGCTGTGTTTGTGCTAATCTGTGATTAGCTGACCACCTCTGAACACAAAGTACTTTGGTTTTGTGCAGTCTAACTTCTAATCACATCACACAGCATGAAGTATATTGTATTTTGAAAGTATTAAGTTTATTAGGTTTTCACAGTAACCAAGTTATCATCTCCTAAAACAACATATCAGTTTTGTCTTAAAAGATCTAGTTTTCATAAAACTATCTTCATTGCCATTAAGTTAGAATATTTTAATACTTTACCAGTTGTGCTCCTTAACAACTTCGTCCAGGATTTGTGTTATGCTAACTAGCTTAAATGTTGCCTCAGTCATTTCACTTATATATTTGAAGTATAAGGATTAACTTCTGCACTGTTGGAATCTTTCCAACAGTTTTCAAATACATCTAGAGATGCAGTCTGTGTCACGGAGTGCTTCTAGACCAGTTTTTTAAAACTTTTCAGGCCAAGATGTGGGGATTTCTTAAGTTTGATCATTAAAGTACTGCTTCATATGTTTAGAACTAGGTATAAATTAATTTGTTTTCAAAATAAAACACTAAAAGCTGTCATCAAGGTGGTCGTTGTGTGAGGCTAATTGGAGGGAAGGAGTGTTTAGTTGCATTATATTAAACTAGTTAGAAACAGTGTAAAGCTATAGCTCGAGAGTAGTAATATTAAATATATGAAAAAAATTGCCTGAAGAAAGGTTTTCTTTCCAACTGAATGCAAGTCCAATGTCAGTTGTGTCATTCTTCTGCAGCTGTGTGTCTGCATGAGAGGAAGACAGGGATTTTGGAAAATGTAGGGGAAATCACTGAAAATAAAACTAAATTTCTGAGCAGACTACTGACTGCTACCATTTGTTTTTATTGCATTTAGATCTACTTCTGCACACTCACAAGTTTTTGGGGCCTGATGGGATCCACCCTGAGGTGGATGAGGGATGGATGAGGGAGCTGGTGGGGGAGCTCGCTAAGCCTCTCTTCATTATTTATCAACAATCCTGATCAACAGCGGGCATCCCAGATGACTGGAAGGTGGCTAATGTGATGCCCATCTACAAGAAGGGCCAGAAGGAGGATCTGGGGAGCTACTGGCCTGTCAGCCTAACCTCGATACTGGAAAAGATCATGGAGATGCTCATCTTGAGTGAGCTCACACTGCAAGTGCAGGGCAGTCAGGAGATCAGGACTAGCCAGCATGGGTTAATGAAAGGGACGTTTTTGTTGACCAACCTGATCTCTTTCTACAGCCATGTGACTCGCCTTCCAGATAAGGGGAAGGCTGTGTGTAGACATTGTCTACCTAGACTTTGATAAGGTCTCTCACAACATTCTTCTGGAGAAGCTGGGGAATCATGGCATAGACAAGTGTACTCTTCACTAGGTAAAAAACTGGTAGGATGGCTGAGCCCAGAGGGTTGTGATAAATGGGGTCAAATCTAATTGGCAGCCGGTCACGAGTGGTGTCCCTCAGGGCTCAGTTTTGGGGCCAGTCTAATTCAATATCTTTATCAATGATCTGGATGACAGGATTGAGTGCACACTTAGTAGGTTTGCAGATGACACCAAACTGGGTGGGAGTGTTGATCTGCTCAAGGGTAGGAAGGCTTTGCAAAGGGACCTGGACAGGCTGGATTGATGGGCCAAGGCCAGTTGTATGAGATTCAATAAGGCTAAGTGCCGGGTCCTGCATTTCAGTCACAACAACCCCATGGAATGCTACAGGCTTGGGGAAGAGTGGCTGGAAAGCTGCCCATTGGAAAAGGACCTGGGGGTGCTGGTGGACAGCTAGCTTAACATAAGCCAGTAGTGTTCCCAGGTGGCCAAGAAGGCCAATAGCATCCTGGCCTGTATCAGGAATAGCGTGGCCAGCAGAAGTAGAGAAGTGCTTGTGCCCCTGTCCTCGGCACTGGTGAGGCTGCACCTTGAGTACTTTGTTCAGTTCTGGGCCCCTCACTATAAGAAGGACACTGACGTGCTGGATCATGTCCACAGGAGAGCAACCAAGCTGGTGAAGGATCTAGAGAACAAGTCATATGAGGAGTGGCTAAGGGAACTGGGTTTCAGTTTGAAGAAGAGGAGGATGAGGGGAGACTTCATCACCCTCTACAACTTCCTGAAAGGAGCTTGTAGGGAGGTGGGTGTTGGCCTCTTCTCCCAAGTGAATAATGACAGGACCAGAGGAAATGGCCTGAAGTTGTGGCAGAGGAGGTTTAGATTGGATATTAGGAAAAATATCTATACTGAAAGATTTGTCAGGCACAGGAACAGCCTGCCCAGTGAGGTGGTTGAGTCACCAACATTGGAGGTATTCAAGAAACATGTAGATGTGGCACTTCAGGGCATGCTCTAGTGGTCAAGGTTGTGGGGGTTTTTGTGGGGTTTTTTTGGTGGAGTGTGTGGTTGTTTGTGTTTGTTTGGGGTTTTTTTGTGCTGATGGTTGGACTCGGTCATCTCAAAGGTCCTTTCCAACCATGATGATTCTGTGATTCTGTGACATTTTATCCACCCTAACTGAAACTGGATTTAGATCATAGCTATAATACTTTCTAAAACATTTCAAAGTAATCTTATTATGGGAATATTTCTCTATTCCAAATCCTAGCCTACTCTTTAATCTCAATGAATATTTGGCATTAGAAATTTCAACCCAGATTTTATGTATTAAAAATATTACTATTTGATTATTTTTCTGTCAACTAGAAAAATATCATAAAATATATAAATATATTTAAATGGTTAATTTTGTCCAAGCAAGCAGAAAGTAGTTAGCATCATATACATTTACTTTCTCCTGAGACTATTGTAATTGGGAAGGAGGAAATATCACTAATTTAATAATATGATTTTGTGACACATACTGTAGGTTTTGATCGTTGGCCATATTTTTTTCATGACCAAACTCAGAACTTAAACTGCTTATAGTTACAGGGAAAAGATTTGTAGGTTCCTGTGAAAAAAGGAGTAAAAATATGAAGGTCTACCTGTTACATTATTGTAACTATTTGTTGCTATAACCACTCTATAACAGCAATCCTATAAGAAGACACTAACATTACTTAAATATGTATTGACTTGCTTAGTTCATGGGGTTTTTGTTCTGCTTTCATGAAACTTTTTAATATTTCCCAGATTTAAGACCTTTTAGATGCCAATGAATATATATGTTATACCAGTTACGACACTGTGGCTTGTCTAACTCCTTGTAGTAAATTCAGCGGTTTATTATATTTTATCTTATAATATCCTTAGAATACTTTAAATAGAACACAAAGATACATGCTTGTAAATTCAAGAAAAAAGAAAAAAAGAAAACCCACACATCCCCATAAAAATTATTCTTAATAGATAGGGAAGTCAAATAGATAATCTATATACCTCCCTCTCAAAGGCTCTGCTACTCAGATATTGTAAAGCAATTAAGCTCCACTGAAAATACTTCAGCATCTGGCTCAAAAATAGAGAAAACCTTCCATTATACTTTGCATTTTTTTCTCTTCATCAGAGCCTGTTAAGTTTTATAAGCAAAAAGGGGGATATATTACAGGTAAACCTGAGAGTTGGCCATTCCAAATGAATGGATTTATTTTCCATCACTGAATACTTTCGGGCTTATGAACACTATATTAAAAATAAAATTTATATCACTTTGGGGTGTGAGTGAGAAAACTGTCATAGGTAATGCTAGTGTGGACTGTATACTGACGATTTTACAGTTTTGTCACATTAGCAAGACATCACAGAACATTTATCTTGTTGACAGTGACTTTGACAGTAAAAGACGCACTGTACAAAAATTTTGCACTTTCATTAAAAAAATCAAGCTGTTTTCCTATCTGGTGGTCTGGAGAAGCAGTGCATGTCTGCTTTTTAAATTAAGACTCTAAAGAGAAAGTAACCTTGAGACTGCTTAACCTTGCAGGCCCTCTATTACTGTTTAATGTCGGGAAGATTTCTTTTTCTTAGTGCAAATAAGTGGTACCTGGTTTTACTCTTGGACTTTGGAATTCCTTTTTCAGATTAAGTGAAATATTGGGAGAAGAAGGATTCCCAGAAAGAGCATCAATACAGTGTCTTTTTATGCTCTAATGATGGTACTTCCACAACTGAACAAGTAATCTTACCCATTCTTCTAGGTAAAAGATTTAGGAAAACAGTCTGGACTAACATAACAATCTAAAGAGGCCTTGAAGTTATTTTTCTATGTTTTACCCTCTCCTCGATGCAAACGTTAGAAAATATTGTCATTAAGTGTCAATCACATATTTACTTTTTTTCCTTATGCAGACTGCCCCAGAAAAAATTTGGGACTTAGTCATTTTCATCTGCCAAAATTAGAAAAAAATATGTTGGCAATCTAAAACTGCCTGAACCCAGAGTTCAGAGTTTTACTTTTAACAAAATTAGTAAAAAGATAAATCTTTACATGCTTTTTTAAAAAAATAAATCCTAGCATTGAATCACATAATGAAAAACTTCTTTACTATGAGAGTTACAGAGCACTGGAACATGATGCCCAGAGAGGTTGTGGAGTCTCCTTCTCTGGAGACTTTCAAGACCCATCTGGGTGCATTTCTGTGTGACCTGCCCTAGATTCTGTTGTGGTCCTGCTCTGGCAAGGAGCTTGGACTTGATGATCTCCAGAGATCCCTTCCAATCCCTAACATTCTGTGATTCTGTGTAATGGCAGAGGTTGGAAGGGACCTCTGAAGATCATCTAGTCGAACCCTCCTACTAGAGCAGGACCCCTAAAGCAGATTACACAGGAACAGGTCCAGGTGGGTTTTGAATGTCTCCAGCGATGGAGACTCAACAACCTCCCTGGGCAGTTTGTTCCAGTGCTCTGTTACCCTCAGAGTAAAGAAGTATTTTCTTATATTTAGGTTAAGCGTCCAGTTTGTCACCATTATCCATTGTTCTGTCACTCAAGAAGAGTCTGACCCCATCCTCCTGACACCCACTCTTTAGATATTTATAAGCATTTATGAGATCCCCCTCAGCCTCTGGTTCTCCAGGCTAAACAGACCCAGCTCTCCCAGCCTTCTTCATAGGACAGATGCTCCAGGCCCCTAATCATCTTAGTGGCCCTGCGCTGGACTCTCTCAAGTAGTTCCTTGTCCTTTTTGAACTGGGGAGGCCTGAACTGCATGCAGTACTCCAGGTGAGGCCTCACCAGGGCAGAGTAGAGGGGGAGGATAACCTTCCTCAACATGCTGGCCACAGTCTTCTTAATGCAACCCAGGATGGCATTGGCCTTCTTGGATGCAAGGGCAAATTGTTGGCTCATAGTCTGCCTGTTGTCCACCAGGACTCCCAGGTCTTTTTCCCAGGGCTGCTTTCCAGCAGGTCGTTCATGAACTTCTACTGGTACATGGGGTTGTTCTTCCCTATATGGAGCCCTCTATAGTTACTCTTGTTGAACTTCATTAGGTTTCTCTCTGTCCAGCTCTCCAACATGTTCAGGTCATGCTGGATGGCAGCACAGACTTCTGGTGTGTCTGCCACCCCTCCCAGTTTTATATCATCAGAGAACTTGCTAACGGTACACTCTATCCCTTTGTGTAGGTCATCAACTAATATATTGAACACGACTGGACCTGGTATCGATCCCTTGGGGATTCCACTAGACAGGGTGTCCTGGTCCAAGTGGTGACTCAGACGGGCCTGAGCACTTAGCCCTTCTGTATTTAGGATTCGCCCCTGATTTTGGGGATGGCGATGACGCCAATGTACGATATACCAGAAGCCCTAAAGAGGAGAGCACGCACGTCTGCACGCAAATGAAGACCAGACACTGAGATATGTTTTATATGATTTAACTGCTTGAGTGGAATCGCAAATATGTAGGAGGTAAATTTAGAAGATAGGATACAAGGTGTGTGTGTGCAAAAACTTTGCAGAGGTAATAGTTTAGATTGAAAAGAAAACACATGATAGAGGGGGCTGGTATAGTGTGGTGTGGTTTCCCTCTCAATGGGGTCAGTGTTCTGCATGGAAGTGAGGGCGGTTTGCGGTTTTATCCTGGGGAGAGATTGCGGTTAGTGATAGGAAAGAAAGAAATATTATTATTAAATCTTAAAGTTCCGGCAAGCTGCACATGGCAGTCTGTAGCTTTAAGATGGCAGCAGCAGTTTGCAGGCTTCACGGCAAATTGTAGCGGAAGCTTTAAGACTGCGGGCTGCGCTACAGCAAAGCGGTTCATGGTAAACTAGTAGGGTAGTAGTCGTGGTAGACTAGTGCAGCTGGTTGTCTCCTTTACCAGGTGAATAGTTCTTTATGGGAGACAAATTTTCCCTTGGTGAGGGGTAAAACCCTCACACACGGATCTCCAACTAGCCTTTGCCCCACTGACCACAACTCTCTGAGCTCTGTCCTTCAGCTAGTTCCTGATTCATCTCACTACCCAGTTGTCCAATCCACGCTTCTCAAGTTTGACTGTAAGGATGCCATGGCAGACAGTGTCAAAAGCCTTGCTGAGGTCAAGGTAGACCACATACACTGCCCTGCCTTCATCTATCCATCCAGTTATGCCATCACAGAAGGCTATCAGATTGGTGAAGCATGACTTGCCCTTGGTGAATCCATGCTGACTACTCCTGATGACCCTTTTTTCCTCAACATGCTTTGAGATGGCACCAAGAATAAGCTGTTCCATCACCTTTCCAGGGATGGAGGTAAGGCTGATGTGCCTACAGTTACCTGGGTCCTCCTCCTTTCCTTTTTTGAGGATTGGTGAGTTGCTTGCTTTCCTCCAGTTCTCAGAAATCTCTCCTGTCCTCCAGGAGTTTTCAGTTTCATACACTTCTTCAAAATACAACTGAAAAATTCTTCTTTTCAAAAACACACTGTGTAGGGAACAGTTTGGGAATCCTTCTGTAATTTATCAGATTGTTGTAATCAGGTTTTATAAAGAAAATGTGTGAAATTAAGTCTACTGGCTTCCATTTTATGATATGCAACATAATAGACATTGTACATAATTTTCCTAGATGTTACAGTTCATCCTACTACAGTGATTGGTTGCTATAGAAAATTTCCTTAATCTGTTTAAGTGAGTATGAAAAATTTATATATTTCACTGAACTTTGCAACTATTCTTCCATTAAGATATTAGTATGTGAAAGCATTAATCAGTTGTGCATTTCTTGATTTCCTTATGCAATCAGTATATAAGACTGGTCTGAATAATTGTCATTTTCTTTTGTTAAATGAGTGATAAGCACCAGTGTCATCAGTGAAAACCTTTCCTTTGCACTGGCTGCTACAATTGGATATTGACTGAAAATCTATGGTATTATATTTAAAAGCAAAAATTTGCTGGGACAGGAAGGAATAGAAGGAAAAAAAGATACACTAAAAGCATCCATAAAGTTTTTCCCAGCTGTCATCAGCAATATAGAGGACACTTACTCTGAGACAGACATGACATGAAATTCAAACTCAGAACAAAATGGATAAATCTCTCCAGCTATAGAAGAAAATACGAAAAATCTTTCGGAGAAAGAAGAAATGGAGCATAAAGTATAGCAGATGTCCATGAATCAAAGGGTTATTAACCAAAGAGAGGAATTAAAATTATTAGTCTGTTGTCACTAGCAGGATACAATTTGATACAATGTGCTGCAATCCATAAACGGAGGGTAGATGACGGAACAAAAGACAAAAGGAAAAAAAAAGAATAAGCCATAATTAGTAGTACATTGTTCTGCTCAATTGTAACATCTTTCAGTGTAAGAAATATGCAAATTACTAAATTCAAAGATGTTTACTTGGCCTAACGTGTTAGAACTTAAAGTGTACTGCAGTCTTTTAATTTATCTACTATCCTATTATGTTGAAGAAATCGAAGCATAACAGAATTTGTTTAAAAATTATAAAAAAAACATTCTGCTAGAGGTTTATTAGTAAGGTGCTGTGAATTTATTATTTTCCTTCTTCCTTTTATAATGATTGTGGAGGTCAGGTAAAGCATATAGCCACTTAGTCTTTCTGCTCATTCCTTATTTTTTTCAGGAAATTTCACTGAAGCATTAAATGCATTTGTCACAGGACCTTGAAAAAAATTGTTAAATAAACTTCTAGTTTCAAAAATATCCCACTTGCACATAATTTTTCTCTTTCAGGGCAATTCTACAAGTCTGGAAGTCAGTTCAGAAAAAGAAGCTATCTGTGAAATATTATGGGTGTTCGACTTTGCTGGGAAATTTATCTGCAGATTCAATGAACTTTTCCTTTGGAGTATTCTAAACATTTTATGGCTGAAAAGCTTCCTGCCTTTGGACTGCCCATGTGTTTAATCTTCATGTGTCGTCTTCATCAAAGGAGAGTTATTTGCAATCTTAGCTTTTTTTACTTCAAAGGACTTTTAATCTACCATCTTGATTGTTTCTCATTTACAAAATCATCAACACCTTGTCACCTGAATGTTTGAAAGATGAAAACAATCTAGAAAATTTCATATAAGCAAAAAAAAACTTTTTTTTTTTTTTTTTTGCAACATGCTATTGAAGTAATATGCATTTGCCAATGAAATATTTGAAAACTATTTAAAAACAGATTCCAGAAATATTTAACATTTCTATAATAATTTAAATAGGATTTAAAACCTAAGAATTGGAGACTTTTTTTGGTATCATTAGAGCCTACGGCAAAATTCCTCTCTATGGCATCAAGTACAGAATTGAGCTCAGATTGTCTCTATGAGGGACTTCCGACACTAAACCACAGAATGGTTTTCAAGCTTGCCAAAGCCATATTCTGTGGTATAAAGTGACTGTCTTACTACTGTTAAATCCTTCTAATTATTGAGAATCAAACTATTATTTTATATTTTCTATACATGGTATTTACAATGAATATATGCAACAGGAATACATACTTCTACATGAAAGGTTCCCACAGAAAAAGGAAACTAATTGCAACAGCTAACAACTATTTAGAAATACTCTATCATGAACTAACAAAAGCAAGAAGATAGAAGATATGCGAGTGTCCTTGTTTAAGCCAGGATGAAGCCAATTTTCTTTTTACTGATTTCTTTTCCTTCAGTAAGCCCTCTTTTAACTAGCAGCAAGTTTTCCAGCTAGTGGACTGATAATGCTGGAATGTTTATGTTACTTTTGAGATGCCAAGGTCACTGTTCTACCTGTTTAAACTGCAGTCTCAGATGCTACAGGGAGCAGAAGAGTTGTATCTGTAACCCTCCCTTAGGGAGGAGTGGACTAGATGGACAGCAAAATTGACCAAAATACTCCATTCCATATACCTACGTAAGCTCGGTGTAAGGTCAGAGATCATGGGACTCAACTTCCTTCCTTTTTTCCTCTTCCCTTCTCTTCCATCCATGGCCAGTGTCTAGGGAGGACTCCATCTATCCATCACCATTGATCCCTAGGCTTGTACATTCCTGAACCTCATAGCTCTCCCCTCAGCTCCTGTCTGGTCTGCTGCTCTCTGCAACAGCACCATGGGACATTTCAGGACTGCTCACAGCTCAGGAGAGTGCTGTGGAAGTTGCTGAGGGCTAGGGAAGGCAACAGGGTTTTCACCTTCCTGAACATATTTGTATATTATTGTACGTATTTCCTTTTATCATTAGTATTTAATTAAAGCTGTCCAGTTTAGTTTTCAATCAGGAAAGTTTCTCTCCCATCTCCCTCTACCTGGGTGGGAGGGGGAGGGGATCAAGAACTTTATTGTCACTGGTTTAATTGCTGATCCTGAGACAGTGAGATACTGAGATATGAGGCACAGTCTTCTAAGGAAGTGATTTTATCACACATTCTTCACTCTAAAGAGTGAACTTAGCATAATTCTATTAGTGCACATTAAGAGACATTTATGTTAAATCCTCTGGATATAAATTACATTAACGCTCACTTTTCAAACAGAGATGTAAACATTATAAAGATGTATTTAATGTGGCAATGTTGTCTTTTTTGGAAGAGTGATAAACTGTGTTGCTGATTTCTGAGACACTAAATACTTGAGGGTATTTGTACTTAACTGAATATTGATGTTGCTATCATGTTCAGTGGAGCTGCACCAGCCAAGATGCTCTTGCTGCCTATTTCTATAGTTCATGTGACTGGGATGTGGATAGGTCTCAGTTGGCTCCCTCTCACTCCTCATGAATGGGATTTTATGTAAGCAGTCAGAATAAGACTTTATCTCTGTATCCTCTTAAATCAGACATGCACAGCAAAACACAACAAAAAAGAGTTGTAGTCCTTGGCCTCATTTTTTCCATGTAATTTCCACTTTGAATATAGTTTTTCATAAGGATCTATGGGTGATAATATGGGGGAACTATGCTTTTGAATTTTTTTTTTAGCATCCTGGGATCTTTTTTGTGCCATGAGTTGCTTCAAAATCTAAAAATAAACACTACAAAGGAAAGAACTTGTGAGGCTTTTGGTAGTTTTGAGTATTATATTTGGTTACTATTTCACTATTAATACTGTTTAAACCATTGATATGAAAATTCTGCATTTTGCTTCCTTAAATAGGCCCTTGCTGGCAGCAAGGCTTACTAACCAATAAGCACTGACTCCCATTACACTGTACTGTAATATTGTACTGTGGGTTGCTTGGGCTTCACCAAAAGCTGGTAAGGGATACAGCATTCAGGGTGCTTTAGAACACTGTGCTAATATAAGTAGTGTTTTCAATAAACGTAAGACAGTAGTGAATTTAAGAAAAAGAAAATAAAAATAAAACCTCATTAATGATTTTTACTAAAGAGTTCATCCCACATATTCTCTGGAGCAGCAGATCATGTCCTGCCTTCTTAGTGGTTGTATAGATTCTCTTAAATATATATTTCCTTCAGACTCTTAACAAAGGAAAACAATCTTTTCCCAACTATTAGAGTAGGTATCCTATTTTTTGAAGTATTTTAACATAATTAACTTTTACTCCAGGATGTTTTACAAACTTGGAGAAGGCAAAAAATAATTGCAATGCTGAGTGCAATATGCACAGAGAGGTGACAAACTGCAGTGAATTCCTCTGTAGATATGTAAAAACCTATGCATATGTACTTAATGAGAAAATAAGATCGAAGGCATGAAGCAGTTTGTAGATAGGTGTAAATATTCATTATACTGTAAGTACTTTTTAATAGGTCACAGAATTTTTAATAATCAAAAAGATATCTGCATTGATGAATAAAGATGAGGGTGGCTGAAGAAAAAGCTAATCTGTTTTGTGCAAATTAAATAAGGGACTGAGCAAACAGGTTTAGAAACCATAATCCAGAGGTGTTTTTATCTGCAGTTTCCTGATACACTTAAGTCTACTTAAAAATAATTTTAGATAACAGATATTCTCAGAAATGTTTTCATCACAATATAATGCTTCTAGTTTGTTCAAACTGGTACTGTGATGAGCATATTTTTGTAAGTACTCTTCTAATATTTTATACTACTATTGTAATAACTACTGGCATCTGTAGAGTCCCAAAAAGAATAATTGTCTCAAAACAGCTGCCCTGACAAGCTGAACATTGTGCTCGGGTGGGGTCCTCATTCGATAACCACCTGGACCCTGTTCTCACAAGGAGAGTCCCTCATTTGGTAACCACCCTGATAAACTGGACACTGTCCTTGAAAGGGGAGCCCCTCCTTTGGCAGCCACCCTGATAAATGGGACACTGTCCTTACGTCATAAGGAGCAGTGGCCAGTAAGAGGAGCCCCGTAGAGGCACAGTGCCATCTTGCGAAAGACCACTTTGTTCAGGACAGAGCACATGCATGAAAATAAAGGTCATTGCTTGGTCAACCCAGTTGGGGGGGTCCAAGTGATCACCTGGACCCCCGTGCCCCAACGGCTCATTTCCAGAACATTCCTAAATCCAACACTGAGTCTGCACAAAGTAGGCTGAGCCTCACCAGGAGAGGCAGGGCCAGGTGCCATAAAAGAGGCAGACTTGAAATGCTCAGGGCACGTGCCCACCGTCCAAGAACCACAACATCATGCCGAGATTGTCTCTGGATCCAAGGGATATTTTTCCTATCCCCTCTTTCTTCATCTCTGTCTCTGTCTGTCTGTCTCTCTGTCGCTCTCTCTCTGTCTGTCTCTCACTGTTTCTAACCTTATTTTGGAACATAGCGGTACCATAGTTTCTAATTTTGCTAAGTTTTTCCAGTTGTAACCTGTTGTTTTGAGAATACCATTTTGCTAAATTCTGCTAGTTGTAATCTGTTGCTTTGAGAGTGATATTGTTGCGTGTTTCCTTTTGACAAGCTTTATAATCTTACTCAATTTTAAGTAAAGATGTGTTTTGTGAAAGCCTCCTGGGTAATGGTCTTACTCTTAGAGTACCGCGTAGAATATTCCCAACCTTAATCTCGCCAAATGGGTTGTTAAAAGATATTAACTTAGGAGGACTGGATCTGCATCTCCCTGGATTGACCCCCACCTCCGGGGAACCCTAGCCACACCCACTGTGTGGGATGTGATAGTGCCGTGACTACTTTGTGAGATGTGATAGTGCTGTACCCACCTTTTGGGATGTGTCAGCATCTTATTGTCACTGTTGGAGAGAACTCAAAGTGTCCTTTTGACAGTGGTTTTGAGAGATTTTTCATTGCACCCAGGGTCATATCCAACCTCTAAATAAAAAAATTTATAAAAATTCCCTAAAATAATATCAAAGGTGTCTGTATTGTTTTATAGAATGAAAATTATTTGTGTCTTCTGTTAAAAAGATGTAGCAGCCTCAAACAATTTATCCTGTTTTCTTGTCTAAGAATATCCATGGTGAAATGCAGACATCAACACGCATGAACAGACTGCTAATAGACACTAATGACTATAGCCAACCTGGAGTATGTAGTCTGAATCTCTGTAGCAGTGTGTAGAAGCAGTGATATTAATCATGCATAGTACTTGAGTACCATCTGCTTCTATACTGCCTGCTAATATTCATGTATACACCCATCTGTTTGGTAAGTATTTTCTCTACATTTGCTCAGCTTCAGACTCTAGACAAGATTTGCTTAGAGAGGCAGCACAGAATAGATATAATTAAAATATGATGGACCGTGTTTGGGAATATAGAATAGGATTCATCCAAGGCTTCCTTAATGGAGAAAGACAAGCACAGCTGAAGTATTTGGCAGAATTTTTCTCCCAAATCATATGAAAACTCCAGCCCTCTCTATGTCTCTGTAAGAACTACCAAGGAACCTGGGGGAAGCTAGAACAGATGCAGATGTTTGAATTTAGGTAAGGTGACTCCAACCAATAGCATCACACAGATTCCAAACACTTCTTGTCAAAATCTTTCAATCACTCAAAGAACTCATTGAAATGCAGTGCTTACTCCTTGTCATCCTAAACTGTTGTGTTTCAGGAAGCTGGTAAGTGAAGATTTAGATAGTCTTTCCAATTATATAAAATCTTCTTACTCCTCAGAGAACTATGGATGTTCAATGACACTTGTGTGGCATATCCTTCAAACACTAATTAAATTAAAAATTAAAATTATGTCTTTAGCAAGACAGATCACTGGGGAGGCTGAACTGTTGCCTTTTCCTGTAACCCACATTCATTACAATTGCAATCCAAAGCTTGCCTGGGATTTTAAACAGTTAGTATTTAAAAACAGTTATGTTAATTTAGATATGTAAATCAGAGTAATTACTGTGGCTTCCTATAGTTTTCCACATAATCAATGTTAGTTGTATCTTCCCAGGTCAAGACTAGAATTTCGATTTTTAGGTAGAGTTTTGTGTTTGTTAGAGTGATTAAAGTATCTGTCACGTTAAAAATTGCTGATATTTTCTTATAGTTCATACACTGTAGCTGTCAAAGTAAAGTACGTGTGACTTTGCCAAATTTTTTGAGTGAATTTATATATAAATCACATTAGCATGTCTTAAAAGATAAATTGAGGACTGATTTACCTTTTTTTCTTTCACTAAAATGTTGTATAGGTTAAAATTTTCATTGGCTAAAAAAATTGCTAAATGGAAGTACCATTATGTACAGTAACTCACATTTTAGTGTCACGCGGTACATATTTTTTGAGTTCATCTACACTGTGTTCATTCAACACACTGTCTTTTGGTGATGTTTGATATACTTTAACACATTTTTCCTTTCTACTGGTTCTGAAAGGAAACCTTTCAGACTATGCTGTTGATACATTAGCAACAAAAACAAACAAACAAAACCCCCAAAAAACCCCCAAAACCCAAACATATAAGCACTGATGACACTTCATATAGCTTTATAGATTTGACAGTAATTTAAAATGTATTCATCACACTAAGCAGGCTATATGTGATACTACTGTCATAACTGTTGTTGCTACATAAGTTACTGGTAAGTGTTTACACTGCATGCTGCCTGAAACCTCCTGTTCCTTGATAAGTTTGTGTTCTACACTGAAGCACCAACACATTTACCAGATTTCACCTGCTCAGACACATTGTCCAGTTCGGGTGTGTGGCCCAAGAGTAATTTTACAAAATTTTCTTTTAAAATATTGGGCTATTTCTGGAACAAGCTGAGGGGAAAAAATACTTCAGACGTATTTATAAAATGTTGGGAAGTGGGAAGGAAGTTGCATTGCTCTCTGAATGAATGCTGGCTTATATTTTTTCAGCAGTGATGCAAATTTAGAAAAATGCTCAACCCTGGGATTAAGAATGTAATTTTGTTCACACCAGTGAAATTCTACATTAGTGCTAGCCAAACTATAAGCATCCAAAAAATCCCAAAAGAAACAAAGGGAACTTCATATATGTCTATTGTCTTTTGAAGTTTTGCAGCTAAATCATCTAATGAATCCTTCTGAACTAGGCTTTTCGGAGCTGAAGGATGTGGATGAGATTTTTTCTTCTTGCTGGTTGTGGCACTTGGCACATGAAAAAGTGGAAAGGCATTCTCTCTTGTGTTCTCAGCAGTGATCATTGACCTCTATGTGTTGACTAGTTGCAAGGGAATAAAGGAACAAAAAGGAGTAAACAGAAACTTCGCAATACAGAAAGGTGAAAGTTGAATAGAGGGAAGGTGAGGAGGCTTATGACACAAGCCAGGTAGTGCAAGGAAACAGGAGAGACAGGAGCAGGGAATAGGAAATAGGAAGGAGGAGAAGGAAGAAGGATACTGGAGAATCAATAGGAAGTATTGATGGGTGGATGGAAACAGAGAGGGACCAGAACCTAAAATGGGCATTTGATACATGCACAGTAGAAAAGGGAAAAAAATCAAAGAACAAGAGGGTATGGCTCAAGATGAGCAGGAGCTAGGTCAATTGATTATTTAGAAGTCAGTGGCCATTAATTCGGGTAATGGAGGTAAGAAAACTAAGGAAATTTTATTCCTGTATTTACTTTGAATAAAACCCTGAAAGCCCTAATTTTTGAAAGACCACTTAATTTATCAAGTGCTGTCCCTATAAGAGAAAACAATGAAGTATAACACTTTTGAATCCTGTCCTGAGCACAATTTTACACTGATTTGCTTTTGTACCTAAAATGTCTGTCAATGCCAGAACATAATCACAGAATCTTAGGGGTTGGAAGGGACCTCGAAGGTCATCTAGTCCAACCCCCCTGCCTGGCAGGGTCACTAGAGTACATCAAACAGGAACTTGTCCAGGCGGGTTTTGAATGTCTCCAGCAAAGGAGACTCCACAACCTCTCTGGGCAGCCTGTTCCAGTGCTTTGTCACTCTCACAGTAAAGAAGTTTTTTTCTGATATTTACATGGAACCTCCTATGCTCCAGTTTGCACCCATTGCCCCTTGTCCTATCACTGGACATCACTGAAAAAAGCCTGGCTTTTTTCCTTTTTTTCCTTTGTTCTATATTCAGCTCTTCTCCCATGGATTTCTAGAGAAATATCATATCCTTCACCAGATTGCAGTGTGCAAGCCTAAACAAGTAAAGCATTTTCAATTATTTCTCATAAAAAAGATTCCACGTTCCCCTAATCATTCTCCATGACACTTGTACCTCAAATTTACCTGTCTTGAAAATAGGTGGACTAATCTGAAACCAATATTCAACATAAAGTCTTAGTAGTTCCTTGAAAAAAGGTATGTTTTTTGTATATATAAACAACTAACATCTATGTAGTCTGGAATCACATCTGTCTTTTTCACAGATGGAATATGTCCCTGATTGTGTGCACTGTGATACAGTTTTACTACAGCAATCCCTGTCTGCTAGATTGGCTTTGCTAAGAAACATTTGTGAGGAAAAGTATGTGGCAAAGTTACTGACAAAAATCACACCGCATGAGTGAGTCACATTGCCTTCATTTTAATTACCATTGTTGAGTCTCTGAGTACTTTTTAATTCTAAAGGATAAGGATTGCTGCTTTTTTAATGTCTATTTTGTATTATTATACCTTATATAAAGCCAGCCCTGCTGTTTCTGTGTACTCTCCTAGACCTCTAATATAACATTGGAATAAAAATACACAAATAAGAGATGCTGGATCATATTGCAGATGTAAAAACTAAATTCCCCAAAAATTATGAGGAATGAAACTAAACTAAATCCTTCATTTTGATGTAAGAGTAAATGGAGAAACTATGCTCTGCTGTATTTGTAAATCTGCTTTCATGCCTGTGTTCAATATCACATTAATGATTTTGTGTTCAGACATAATATTAGTGAAAAGAAAACTAAAGTAAAGAAAAAAACCCACAACATTACACTGCTATTCCAGTTAGATAACATAGTCTGTTCACAAATTGTCCAATATGCATTCAATTCTACATAGCAAACACTCTTTCAAACGGGGTTTCTTTATATTTCATGGCTCAAAACCAAAACTCAGAGTATAAAATCTGTAATCAAAGATACAAAGTGTAATAGAGAGGATGTCCTGGGTTGAGCCAGGGTTAAGCTAATTTTCCTTTTCCTGATTTTTTTTCCTTCAGTAAGCTTTCTTTTAACTAGTAGCAAGTGTTCCAGTTAGTGGACTGATAACACTGGAATGTTTATGTTTCTGCTGAGACTCCAAGGTTGCTTCTTAGCTCTGCTACTACAGAGGCTACCGGGGCAGGAGAGTCGTATCTGTGACCCCCCCACAGGGGAGCTGGACTAGACAGACAGCAGAACTGACCAAAGGTATTCCATTCCATATATCTACGTAAGCTCTGAGCAAGGTCAGAGATCACAGAAGACAACTTCCTTCCTGCTTCTTCTTCCCTTCTCTTCCGCCCATGGCCGGCATCCGGGGAGGACTCCATCCATCCATCACTGTTGACCCCAGGCTCAGCCCTGACCCTCATAACTCTCCCCACAGCCCTGTCTGCTCTGCTGTTATCTCAGACAGCGGTCCGAGACTTTTCAGGACTGCTCACAGCTAAGGAGAGTGCTGGGGGAGTTGCTGGGCTGAGGGGAGGCAAGAGGCTTTTGCACATTCCTGAACATACTTGTTTATAATTGTACATATAATTAAAGCTGTCTAGTTTAGTTTTCAATCCAGCTAAGTCTCTCTCCTAATTCTCTGTCTCCTTCCCTACCTGGGTGGGAGGGTGAGGGGATCGAGAACATTGTTTGTCTCTGGTTTATTTTTCGATTCTGAGTCAAACCTTGATAGAGGCATCAGGCAAAAGCACGTGCAATGTTTTGGAGATTCTGGGAATCCTATATAAACATCTTGAATAAATTATATAGTTTATGCTAACATTCATAAACTCAGTTGCTCTGCCTTCCTCACTGTGCGTGTATGACACATTTCCTAGTGTAAGTTCCATTCAAATTTTAAAACCTCTAGTCCTTTATAATAAAACCAATTTATTAATAGTGCCATTAAAATAATTATTAAAAATGTCACCATCTCTCTTCAGAATCATGTAGGTATGAAATTCAGAGTAATTTAATTCTAATATTCTTAATATGAAATTGATTTTTTTGGCATTAAAGAGAACCTGCATTTGTGTGATTTTGTTTTCACACAGTGCTAAAGATACACCAGTAGCTTTAGTTAGACCTTGAATAAGACAGTTAATTCTTTGAAGAGATTTGTGTCCAATAGATACTACAGAGCTACTTCAGATTAAAGATCACAATCACAAAGTTTACTCTATTCCAAACCCAGGTGAAACATCAGTTCTGTGAATTGAGGTTTTCTCATTCTTTTCTCAAAGGCTCCATTAAATTAATCAAATCATTCTAAGTTATCCCTTAAGAATTAGAATTTAATATATAGTTATAATTTATCTCCCTGCTTAGCTCCTTCATTTTAGTACATACTCATTCTTCAAGTCTTTCATTGCTTTTAACAGAATAAACAAGCTAAGGAGATCAGTTTACCTCTATGCAAGGTGGTAAGACTAGAACTGGTCTCTGAAAGCAACTCTACTTTTCCTGTTGAAAGGAACATTCTAAAAATTGGAGACAATATAAAATAAATACATTCAATTTTATTGTTAAGGTGTTTCAAAACAACGTATTTCAATATATTGAGTATGTATTAGAATAATAGAATGGTTAAAGTTGGAAGGGACCTTAAAGATCATCAGGATCTAACCTCCCTGCTATGATCAGGGACACCTCGCACTAGACCAGGCTGCAGAAGCCCTTGATTATATGTAAAATATAATCAGTGTATTAAGTAAAAATAACATTGACTATTGACTTGATTAAGGCTTAAGAACTTCTATATGGAATAAGCTGAGATTGGCAAAGGTTTGTTTTGTTGTTTGGTTTTTTGTTGTTTGTTTTGTTTTGTTTTTTAATCTGGAGGAGAAAGGTATTACAAAAAACAGTGACTATTCACAGTCAAAACTGGATAGTTGTTCTTTAACATTTAGTAGCCAGCAATTGAAAGGGTATCAAAGGTGCTACATAACATAAAGATCACTGCTGGTCTATTTTTTTATAGACAAAGAAATTCTAAGGAAAGAAGGCTATTAAACACAATAAATCGTCATAGTAGATATTTTCATGAAAGAAGAATTTTCTGTTTTTTTCACCTTTTCAGAGAGGATATATTAATAAAGGATTTACTGTATGATTTACTGAATAGTACACATAACTTCTACCTACTTTTGGAAAACATTATTGTTTTATATGAAAAATTTGTGAAATTATAAAGAACAGCATGTTTTATGGCAGTTATGGAAGGCTATAGTAGTGTCATTGAAATAATAGTCCCTAACTTTTAAATGCCATTTTCCATTATAGATATGAATTATAAGAGGGAGAGATAAAGGAAGAAAGAACAATGAGAAATGAGAAGAACGGAAGGAAAACTTGACTTGTTAACAATCTAGTAACAGAACACAGTACTCTTCGTCTGCTGAATCCCAATTCAATGTTTCACTGATTCAGTTACTTCCATAGGGAAACTGGTGTATTTGGAGCTCTTTATTGATCATACAAATTGAAATAATTTATGTTCATCACACACCTATTGAATGCTTTCATATAGAGTTAAAATGTGATAACTGCTACAAAAACCTGGACTTTGTTACAGAAATAATGAGCTTATGTCCTACTTACCTTATTTTTTTGAAGCAAAATACTAAAAATTTCAGGTCTTGTGGATTAAAATATAGAAAATGTGGTTTGGTTTTGTTTTTTTTTAGCTAACTTAACAAGCACAATCAGATGTGAATAGTCTTTACAGCAGAAAAAATATGAAATATAATTGACCAATATCCATTATGGTTTTTTACTATGTAATATTGAAAATAATTTTAATCCATTTTATTAAATGCTCTATAATTTTATCTTTAAATATTATGAATCAGAAGTACAGAGAGTCTCATCAGGAAAAGAAGTTTGGAATAGGTTTTCAGATTTCAGAAGATTCAGTGTTATCATCTTTCAAATATAAATTAGGAAAATGTATATTAAACTTTAAACTTAAAAACAAATTTTAATTCATAATGTATTTTTCTCTTTGTGGAGGATGACATTATTTTATGTCAAAAATGCATTAACTCTATCAGTCATAATGAAATTCCTTTTCTGTAAGGAGCACTTAACAAGAGTCAGATTGGGGCAGCAAACTCCACTTAGTGGAGATTATCTTTTACTTCTTAAGTTTCTTTTTTTTTCAGTTACATGCTCAATCTTGAACTTAGACAAGGAAGGTAGGATACAGCAAGTTAGAAAACAGAAAATACAATGCTAAGAGAGTTATATTCTTTATTCAACCTATTTTAAAGGTTGGACTGAATGATCTTATAGATCTTTTCCAACCTGAACAATTCTATGATTCTATGATATTCCACAGAGAAATAGCTGGAAAACAGAGCACTGCAGAGCATGAGTTCTACACAGCCAACTGATTCCATTCTTCTAACCAAAGTTTTTTTACTGGAAAACATTGGCATAGCTGGATGGAGCTGAACTGCAGTGCCTGAGTTTTGCACTGTGTGTCAATGCTTATGTATGTGTATATGAAAGAAATACTAATAAAGTTATTTCATTTAGAAAAGTATTGTAAATAAAACTGCACTGTTTTTCAGTCAACATTTCATAAAAGTTCCAAACTCTTTGCCATTGCGTGCATTCTTTTAAGACATATAACAAAGAGCTTTAAGAGCCTCTTGATGCTCATTGGTGCAATAGATTGCAATAGGTTCAAAGGAGCTCTTATTGTCTGCTGGGTTAAAGAATACTTTAATATTAATTTATAAAACTGTAAAAGCTCCAAAAAAGCAAATAATGTGAATTTAAAGAAGTTTCACATGGATTAACCTAATGAATCTGAAGTAGTAAATATTGAACCTTCTAAAAATTTATTTTATTTTTAGGTAATAAAGTAATATATGGCTTTAAATTATTGAATTATATTTCCATAGCTCTTTAAGAGAGTTGCTCCAGAAGTGCAGAATCTCCCACAGCACACCACAGGGGCCTGATCTTTAGCTATTCATTCAGATAAAACTTCTATAGTATTCAGTGAGCTTGGTCTGTTTAAAAACGTTAAGCTTGATGTAAGGAGAACTAAAATAACTGGACACACAAAAGAAAATAAGGGCAATTTTCTACCTTGAACTCTCTCATTTTAAGTCTGTGGAACACTACCAATTTCTGTTGGAATTCTATCATCTGTAAACCTACTGAAACATAATGGAACTTAGAGTAGAATTCATCTCTCCTCTGTTTAAGAAGTATTTGTTGTTTGTATAAAACTATAGTGATGTCTTGCTAGTGTTCAACAAACCTAAGGCAAACACAATGAGAGAAAACTGTATTTTTAAAATAAAGCTTTCCTATTTCCCGCTCTAATCAAAGCAACAAAATGTAGATCCAGTTCACAATTTTAATTCTGGGAATTAAAATGTATCTGGTCTGGTATATTGTACGTATGACATTTCTAATTAAATTTAGCCATGGTTGAATTATAATGTAAAATGAAATGACCAGAATTAATCCAAGTGTTTTATTTCATAAGAAACTAGAAAACGTGCCTTGAATAGGTTGACTTACAGCTATTAAACTACTATAAATTACTTTAAGCAATGTTAAGAAACTGACTTAATTCAGCAAAGGCAAGGCAATATGATTAAGTTGACTCTGTATACCTATCTCGCCTGTTGTCTTTGCACAGTTTGAGTAATGTAATCCTTCTCCAGGAATCTGAAAAAGTTGTGCTTTGTCATGTACTATTATCAGAGGAGATCTGTGTCCAATAAATAAATAAATGAATAAATAAATAAATAAATAAATTAATTAATTAATTAATTAATTAATACTTTGGATTTCCGCTTCCAGAATCAGTGGTTCCCTGTGCACTAATTGTAGATAAGCAGTGGTTCAGAACAAGGAATCCTAGTGTGCATTGTAATTGTACATCTTGCATAGCATTTTCAGCTGAAGTATTGCTGATGTATTTCCATGGTGTGTAAAACTTCCTTGATGACTGCTGAGGTTTTCCAGTGATAACTGATTTGGAAACATATTTAGTCATCTTGCTAAATTCTACTCAGTTTCGTGTTTATTTTTACATAAATGGAGGAGCTTGCCAAGCCTCTCTCCAACATTTATCAGCAGTCCTCATTAACATGGGAGGTCCCAGATGACCGTAAGCTTGCCAATGTGACAGCCATCTACAAGAAGGTCCAGAAGGAGGATCTGGGAAACCATAGACCTGTCAGCCTGACATCAGTACCAGGGAAAATGATGGAGAGGTTCATTGTGAGTGCATTCAGATGGCAAGTGCAGGACAGACACAGCATCAGACCCAGCCAGCATGAGTTCAGGAAGGGCAGGTTGTGCTTGACCAACTTGATTTCCTTCTATCACCAGGTGACCCACCTGGTGGACATCATCTATCTGGACTTTAGCGAAGCCATTGACACTGTCTCCCACAATATTCTACCAGAGAAGTTGGTGAATCATGGCATAGACAAGTGTACGCTTCGCTGGCTAAAATACTGGCTGGATGGCTGAGCCCAGAGAATTGAAGTGAACAGGGTTGGATCAAGTTGGTGGCCAGTCACCAGTGCTGTCCCCCAGGGCTCAGTTTTGGGGCCAGTCTTGTTCAATCACAGAATCATAGAATATGCTGAGTTGGAAGGGGCCCATCAGGATCATGGAGTCCAACTCCTGTCCCTGTGTAGGGCACCCCAAGAATCATACCATGTGCCTGAGATCATCATCCAAACACTTATTGAACTCAGGCAGGCTTTGCGCTGTGACCACTTCCCTTGGGAGCTTGTTCCAGTGCTCAGCCACCCTCTGGGTGAAAAAACTTTTCCTGATATCCAACCTAAACCTCCTCTGATTCAGCTTCCTTACATTTCCCTGAGTCCTGTCATTGGCCTCAGGAGTGAAGAGGTCAGTACCTGCCCCATCTCTTCCCCTTGTGAGGAAGCCATAGACTGCAATGAGGTCACCCCTCAGCCTCCTCCAAGCTGAATAATCGAAGTGGCCTCAGCTGTTCCTCATAAGTCATCCCTTCCAGAACCTTTACCATCCTTGTGGCTCTCCTTTGGACACTCTCCAATAGCTTGATGTCTTTTTTATATTGTGGTGCCCAAAACTGCACACAGTACTCAAGGTGAGGCTGCACCAGTGCAGAGTAGAGCGGGACAACCACCTCCCTTGACCAGCTGGCAAAGCTATGCTTGGTGCATCCCGGGACACGGTTGTCCCTCCTGGCTGCCAGGGCACACTGCTAGCTCATATTCAGTTTGCCATCAACCAGGGACCCCCAGGTCCCTCTCGGCCATGCTGCTCTCCAGCCACTCGTTCCCTAGTCTGTACTCACCACCAGGGTTGCCCCATCCCAGGCGCTGAACCTGGCACTTACCCTTGTTAAACTTCATTTGGTTGGTGACCGCTCATCTCTCTAACTTGTCGAGGTCACTCTGCAGGGTCTGCCTGCCCTCAAGGGAGTCGACAGCTCATCCCAGTTTTGTATAATCAGCAAACTTACTTAGAATTTCTTTGAGTCCTGCATCCAAGTCATTGATGAAGATGTTGAAGAGGACTGGACCTAAGATGGAGCCCTGCAGGACCCCACTAGTGACTGGTTGCCAGTCAGATGTTACCCCATTCACTGTCAGTCTTTGTGCTTGACCTGTGAGCCCGTTCCTTACTCGTCGTATAGCACGGTTTTCCAGCTGTATACTGGAAATTTTGTCCAGGAGGATACTGTGAGAGACAGTATCAAATGCCTTGCTGAAGTACAGAAATATTACATCCGCTGGCCTCCCTTGATCAACCAGGTGGGTTACCTTGTCATAAAAGGAAGGTAAGTTTGACAAGCACGACTTTCCCCTCATGAAGCTGTGCTGGCTGTGACTGATGACTGTGTTGTCCTTCAGGTGTTTTTCAATACCTCTCAGAATAATCTTTTCCATAATTTTACCAGGCACTGAAGTTAGACTGACTGGACTGCAGTTTCCAGGGTCCTCCTTCTTGCCCTTTGTCGCGGACTGAGAGCAATGGCTATCGGATGTCAGGATGCTTCCGCGACTAACCCCCCCGCCCCCCCCCTCGGCAGGGAGCAGAGAGGCCCATGGATGGGACCACACCTCAGAGGGTGGAACGCCTTCCCCTCCCCCACGCTCACAAAGACCAATATGTCACTCACACGACCGGAGGTTTATTGAAGGACCAAGGCTCGGGGAAGGTTATCTAGGTTGGAGCAACATTAGCTAGTTTCCAGTCAACTGCAGCCATCTCTCTGAGGATTCTCGGATGGATCTCATCAGGCCCCATAGCCTTGTAGGGATCTAACTGTAGCAGCAGATTCCACACAAGTTCAGGGTCAGCTAAGAGTTGATCCTTGTTGCAGTCATAGTCCTCCAGGTCTGGGCATTGAGGCCTCCTTGGTCCATCATCAGTGTTGAAGACAGAGGAAAGAATGCATGAAATACCTCTGCTTTGTCTATATCCCTGTTGGTGAGGTGACTGTCCTTTTCCTGTAAAGGACCAATGTTGTTTCTACACTGCCTTTTGCCATTAATGTATTTGAAAAAACTCTTTTTATTATCCCCCACAGTTCTGGCCAGTTTCAGCTCCACTTAAGCTTTAATGTTAAAGAGTGACCAGCATTCATGAACCCCAGCACCTGCAAATATATTTTCCCAGGGGACTTGACTCAGAAGCTCTCTGAGCAGCCTGAAGTCTGCTCTCTTCATGTCCAGTGTTGAAGTTTTGCTGGCAGTTTTCCTCTTGTCAACAGAGATTTTAAACTCAATCGCCTCATGGTCACTGTGGCTGAGACAACCTCCAATCTCCACTTCACTTATGAGATCTTCTCTGTTGACAAGCAGCAGATCAAGGAGAGCATTCTTCCGAGTTGGCTCCCCTGTGACCTGTTCCATAAAGCTGTCATTCAGGTGGCTTAGAAATCTTCTAGCCCAGGCTTTGCTAGTTGTATGTTGCTCCCATTTGATTCCAGGCAAGTTGAAGTCCCCCATAAGGACAAAAACAGTTAACGTGAAAGTGTCCCTTAGTTCCTCACAGAATAGGTCATCAGCATCCTCGTCCTGGTCAGGAGGTCTATAGTATAATCCCACAATGACATCCGCATTGTCTCTTGATTCTTACCTATAGACTCTCAAATGTATCACTGCCAGCTGTGAGCTCCATACACTCTAGCCTTTCCGTTATGTATAAAGCCACTCCCCCGCCTCTTCTGCCCTACCTGTCTCTCCTGAAGAGTCTGTACCCATCCAACAGGGCACTCTAATTATAGGACTCATCCCACCAGGTTTCGCATATGCCAATAATGTCAAATGTCTGGGACTGGACCAAGGCTTCAAGCTCATCTTGTTTATTTCTCATGTTCTGTGCATTAGCGTAGAAACACTTCAGGTGCGGTACCTTGTGGCTAACACCTTGCAAAGCAGAATGAGGGATCCAGTTAGTGCCCGTTTCCTCAATTTTTGTCACACCATCCCATCGCTTACCATTGGCAAGCCTGGTTTTGTCCCCTACCCTCTTCCAAGTTAATTTAAAGCTCTATCAACACACTCTGCTAGCTCCTGTGCTAGAACTCTTTTTCCCCTCTGAGAAAGGTGCATATCATCCCATTTTAGCATCCCAGGTGTTAAGTAGATCATCCCATGATCAAAAAATAACAAATTTTTCTGCTTACACCACTCTCGGAGCCATGCATTGACCAGATGGATTTGTCTGGTCTTATTAATATTATGCCTTGTTAACAGAAGGATGGAGGAGATCACAACTTGAGCTCCTGATCCTTCAACCAAATGTCCCAGGGCCCTAAAATCTCTTTTAATTGCCCTCAGACTTTTCATTATTTCATCTTTGCCTGTTTGAGCAAGTAATGGGTAGTAATCTGAGGTGAGGGCCTTAATAGAATAGGGAGTTTACCAGTAACGTCCCTCACCCGAGCCCCTAGGTGAAAACAGACTTGACTGTGAGTTGGGTCTGGTCTGCATATCAGGCCCTCTGTACCTTTCAGAAGGGAGTCTCCCATTATGAGTACCCTTCTTTTCCTCTTAGCAGAGGAGGTCACAATGTGGGCTGCAGTTGATTTAGTTTTGGGAGGCACTTCTGTCTCAGAAGGACCTTCTCCATCCTTATCAGTAGTCTCTCCTTCTAGTGCCAGGACCTCCTACCTGTTATAGGAGGTGCCACATCTGCTTGTCAGATTTTCAGAGGCAGGAGGAACCTTCCTCCTGGTATGTTTAGTGACCCACTTCCAACCCTTGTCATCAACAGACTCTTGGCTTGAATCTGCTTGGTTCTGGGTCCACCTGCTTCTCCACTGGAGTGGATGTTTGAGACTCCTGAGAATCCTGAGACTGAAATGTCTCTGAAAAGAATCTGTCAGTCGCTTGCTCTTTTGCTCGAATGCTATGTAGCCTGTTCACTTCCTCCTCTGGCTTCTTCACCTGGTGGCATAGCTCTTCAACAACTGCACACCTTTTACAGAAGGACTGATTGTCAGCCCAAGCCTTGTGGAGAGGCACCTGCAACTGGTAACCTGAAGAGAACTCCCCTATATCGCAGGATCTCATGCTGAGCCCCTGGGCTTACTTCGGTTATCACAGTCACTGCTGCTACTGGTCGCTGCTCCAACTGGTGATTGTAATGGTTACACCATGTTTAAATCTCCCACGGTTGCTCTGAACATGGCCCCTTCCATGCCTGATTGGCTAGGTGAGCATCTGCGAGTTTCCAGGTTTTTGCTATGGTTCTGGGTGACTGCACGGGGTGCCCTGATCTCAGGAACACTCCTATACTGCAGGATCTCATGCTGAGCCCCAGGGCTTACCTCGATTGTCATTGTCACTGCTGCTGCTGGTCACCGAGCTGACTTTGTCAATGATCTAGATGAGGGGATTGAGTGCATCCTCAGTAAGTTTGCATATGACACGAAATTGGGTGGAAGTGTTGATCTGCTTGAGGGTAGGAAAGCTCTGCAGAGGGACCTGGACAGGCTGGATCAATGGACCGAGGCCAATTGTACGAGGTTCAATAAGGCCAAATGTTGGGTCCTGCATTTGGGTCATAGCAACTCCAGGCAATGCTACAAGCTTGCGGAAAAGTGGCTGGAATGTTGCCCAGTGGAAAAGACCTTGGGGTGCTGTTTGACAGCACGCTGAATATGAAGCAGCAGTGCGCCCAGGTGGCCAAGAAGGCCAAGAGCATCCTGGCCTGCATCAGGAGTACTGTGGCCACCAGGAATAGGGGATTGATTGTGCCCCTGGACTCAGCAGTGCTGAGGCCATACCTCGAGTATTGTGTTCAGTTCTGGGGCCGTAACTACAAGGTTGTTAAGTTGTTGGAGCATGAGCAACCAAGCTGGTGAAGGGTCTAGAAAACAAGTCCTTAGAGGAGAGGCTAAGAGAACTGTAACTGTAGATGGCAAACTTTATAATTTCTCTCTCTTAAGTGTCCATTCTTTGTTATCACGCCACTATCTTTTTCCATATTCTAAGAATTCATTATTCCTTAAACTAAAATGTCTTCTCATGTTTCAGTTTAATTAAACTGTTCTAAGGGAAATGCAGTCCATAAACAATAGGAAGTCACATTAATTAACTGACTATATGTAAGTTTCCATCTCCTCACTGCTTCCTGTGTTTTCCTCAGCAACCTGTCCATTATTTCATTAAATAAAGCTATGTTTGGGAAAGAATAGGAAATAGTGACTAGATTTAATTTCAAGGCTGAAGTAAGCATCAAATCAAAGACTGACTCAAGTGAAATTAATTTAGCAGCAGCTGTTATCGCACCCCTTTGGTGGTTCAACTGGGCCTGCAAGTCAAGAATACAGAAGAGTGGCTACCTGAAAATCTGCTCTAAGGAACAGTCTGATCTCCGTGATCTTGATCTAAATTGTAAGTGAAGCCTAGTTGACATATATGTATATAGATATATATATATTGTGGATACTATGAGTGGATCCTGACCCTTTCTTCCAAACCCAACTCCAGCCAAGCTTCTTGCCTAATGAAGACTAGGGGCAATAAAATGTCTTATTACCAGCTTTAGGCAGACCATGATGTCCCTGGGCAAGATCATTGTCAGTCTTAATATGAATTCTATACAAATGCCATCTTCACCTGTTGAAAATGTATTTAATGCATTAAGAATGGGATAAATACACTTCTCTCTTTGGATGCTACTTAAATCTAGCAGATTTGTAGAACATTTCTTCTAACACACAGCAATCTGATGAGCTCAGCATTAATTGCAAAGATACCTGTAAATCATAGTTGACACTCTGATCCTCATCTACCATGTGACACTGAGCTGGCAGCAGCTTACATTTTCTGGAAGAATGCTCTGGATTTCCTTCTAAGGCCCTGAAGTGAGAATATACTACAATTACTAAAATGTAGATGTTTATGCTCACTCCACTTGACTGGTGAAACTGCATTACTACTCATCTAATCACTTGCTGCCAAAAGTTCTGCTCTTAGTTTCCCACTTTAAAGTAGTTGCTGATGCAGATAGCACTGAATGGCTGCTGACTTCTGCCATCTAATTTCATTTCCCCTTTTACTTTTTTGTGAACCTCAGTTTGAGAAATGCTAACTCAAAGCTTTAGCAAGGACTATAACTACAGCATGTACCTCAACACTTGGCTGTCCTCTTGAGAATAAAGTGAAAATGAAAATCATCAAAACATACGAAGTATAAAAGAAAAAGCATGTAAGTGTGAACAGAATAAACAAAAGTAAAAGCAAAGACAAAGAGCATTTATCCTAGGAAACCTACCAGAAATTATAGAAAGGAGGTAAGGAAATAGCAATAATATTAAGCTGTCCTGTTCATATATTTATTCAGTTTAAAAGAATGATATCTACATAATTCATTAATCAAATGCCAAGAGAAAAAAAAAAAAATTAATTAAGGTAAGTGTGGAAATTATTTTTAAAATGTTAGAAGAATGTAAAAACATAATTTAACAAAACTAGATTCTGCATGGACTTTTAGAAGAATTCAAGAAGAGCTGTGGGAAGGGGAAATATTCTTAATATACAATTTAATGAGTTACCTGGTACTCTGTAATTAAGACAACCTGAGGCCACAGAGTCCATCCTTAGCAATGTCTTATCCATGAGAAAGACAAAATAGAATGACAATCAGCAGCTGATACTACTCATTGTTTACAGAAGGAACAAAGTCTATCTTAAATTACTGAAGGCAGCTTTTTCATATACAGGGTTCAAAATGCTACAAAACTTTTAAACCATAATAAAAAACAAAAGGATCTAAAAAGAAAGAAAGAAAAAAAAGAAAGCAAACCAAACCAACAAAAACCAAACCAAACCAAACCAACCAACCAAGCAAAAAAAAACCAAACAAACCAAACCCAAAGGGAAATTGTCTAACAGCCAGACAAAAAAAGGGTCACTTACAGTGGGCCAAAGAGTTTGTTTTCTGCCATTCCTTCCTCCTCAGTAGAACTCCCCACCCTTCCCCTGCTCTACCTTGGCATTCCTCCTATGGGAGAAAATCCTTCATGAATCCCTCTGACATGAGTCCCTCCCATGTGATGCAGTCCCTCAGGAACAGACTGCTCCAGTGCAGGCTGCCCAGAGTCATGGCCTACTTCAGGCACAGCCAGCTCCCCTGGCAGAGTCTAGGACAACTCGCCAACACAAAATTGCCATGAGACATTTTGCCACAGACAACTCACTGCCAGGATTAACTATCCACTGGACAACTTGCCGCTGGGACATCTCTATGCCGGGACATTTCTATGCCAGGACACCTCTACACTGGGACACCTCTACACCAGGACAGCCCTCAGCAGTGACAACTTTCCACAGACTGGCAGATGACACAGGGTTGTGCCACTCCTCTTGGGTCATCCCTGCTGTGTGATGCCGCAAGCTCTGCAAAGCCCTTGAAAGTGCATGCATCGCTGCAATGCATGTTTTATTTTTTTATTTTTTTTCCTGTGGGTTGGTGGTGTTTCTTATTGCACAGGACTTAGTGGCACAGTGTCTGTCTGCCCCATGAGGAGCCAGCTGCCCCCACCCCAGCCTTTACTTGCCTTTATCTTGAACATTTCTCACCCCACCACAGCCTTTAATTGCCTTTATCTCAAGAATTTCTTGCCTTTGATTGGCTCAGCTTTATCACACCCTGAATCTTCCCCTTCCCAGGCCTGATAGATTTCCCTTAATTTCGTAATTGTGTTTTCATTTCTCACCTTTACTTGGCTTTCTCTCACTGTGAATTTTTCTTCTAATCAGAAAAAAATATTTATTTTTAATGGTCTTGTTACACAAAGACAGTTTTAAAAGTGATGCTATGTTAATGCAATTATACAACATATAAAAAGATAACATAATAAAAAGCATATACAATGTGTTTTAATACTGTTTTAAGGCAGTTATGAAGCAAAATACAGCTCTGAATGTGATGTTAATCTGCAAAAAGTATTTTTATAAAGGGTGATGATATGCAAAAGCAGGTAAAAAATGGCAAAAAAATGCCAATTTTTTTTAAGGGACTTGAAAATTTTGTGCTGTGACACACAAGTATTGTATAGGGCTTCTATTGCCATAGTCAGACACAATCTTTGAAAGATGGTCATCAGCTTTCTTGTGCTTCTTCAATTTGACTGGAGGACTGTGTCCTGAAGCAAGCTGTTTGTAATAGGCATCTTTGCGCTTTTGCACCTTTCAGAGACTATGACTGAGCTTCCAGATGGTCAGATGGCACATTCACAATTCAGCACAGCAGCAATGATGAGCAGCTTCTGAACAGTTGTTTGTCTGATCCTCAGAGCTCCTTGTTCTCTTCAACAGATTCCACATGGGTGGTGGAAAGAGAGAAGGTTGTCTATTGTGTCCTCTCCTACCTGAACAATTACAAAAACATCAAAACACAGGATTTAAAAGTGATGTTAGACAAATGCAGATACAGAGCTTCAAAAGGGGTACCGTGTCCCCTCCCACCTGGATAACCGATGTAGCTGTCCTCAAACCACTTGAGAAGAGGTCCAAGCTCTTGAGGTAGATATTCCTTCAGAGCCACAACATAATTGCCCATATCCTAGATGAGCACAAATGCTAAGGCCCCAAATATTTTTGCTTGAATTGCAAACTCCGCATTCTCAATGAATTCTTGAATGGCTCCTGTTGATACAAATGCTTCCTCATATTCTGCTTCAGGTGGAAGAAGCAGCCTTTTAGAGCAGCCTTTTAGAGGAAGGACTGCCAACAAGCTAGGTGGGGGGAAGCCAGACACCTGAGCACTGCCTGGCAAGAGACCCTGCTGTTTTTTCAGAGAAGTCCTGCTGTTCTGAAACATAAAAATCAAAACTTGACCAGCATAAGTACGGCCATCTAAGGCACAGGTAGGATGGAATGTGGTGGGGAGAATTATGGGAGGTTTTGCTTGGGCAGCTGTGGAGCAGGTGGCTGCACTGTGGCCAGCACAGTGGTGAGACAGTGAGTGACCTGTGATGGGGGACATAGGAGGGACTGCCAGAAAGGCTGTTCCTGCCCTGCCTGCAGTACACATGGCATCAGGAGGAGCAGGAGGGTGCAAGCAGTGGGGGAGGTGGGGGGAAGCAGTGCTGGGGAGCAGCTCCAGGTACAGCTCTGGCATGGCAGGGGGAAGTGGTCACCTGTGCATTACCTGGTGAGAGAGCCTGCCCTTTTGCTGGCCTTGGCTTGGGGTTGTATTTTTGTTTGTTTGCTTTTTGTTTGTTTTGGAGTTTAGATTTGTGTGTATTTGGTTTGTTTTTTTTTTTAAAGTTTTGGTTTGGTTTGGTTTTTTTAAATTTTATTTGGTGAGACACTGGAACAGGGTGCCCAGGGAAGCTGAGAATACCCCGTCCCTGAAAGTGTTCAAGGCCACGCTGGGTGAGACTTAGAGCAACCTGGTCTAGTGAGAGGTGTCCCTACCTATACAGGGGGTTGGAACTAGATGCTTTTTAAGGTTCCTTCCATTCCAAACCATTCTATGATTCTATTTTTAGAGGTTTGTATGTCTATTTGTGGGGAATCTAGTACAAGTTGACACAGCCAACCCAACATGTTGAACTGAAATATCCTAGACCTGTGTCTGGTGTTGGATGTGTAGTGAAATTTGAAAATGTTAACAATATAGAAAACCTTCAAAAACAATTTTAAAAGGGAACTCAAAACTATTTGATAACTGTGCATGATGACACACAAATATTTTCTGGGGGTTCTATTGCCATAACCAGACACAATCTTTACAAGATGCTCATCTGCTTTCTGGTACTTCTTCAATTTGACTGGAGGACTGTGGCCTGAAACAAGCTGTTCATAATAGGCATCTCTGTCTTTTTGCACCTTTTGGAGACCATCAATGAATTTCCAGATGGTCAGATAACACATTCACAATTCTGTTCAGGGCCAACGATGAGCAGCCTCAGAATAGTTACTACTTTAAACTTCAGTATTCTATATTCTATCAATGTATGATGAAAACAGAGGGACTCATCTACTGTGTCCTCTCCTACTCAGATGACCAATGTAGCTGTCCTAAAACCAGTTAAGAAGTGGTTGATGCTCTTCTGTCAGACAGTAATCCAGAGTAGTAGCATATTCCCTCAAATCCAGGACAGGCATGAATACTAAGGCCACTACCATTTTGGCCTCAAGAGTGAATTACATGTTTGTGTTGAACTCTTGAATGGCACCTGTCAATGCCAAATGACTTCTCATATTCTGAACCAGGCGGAAGAAGCAGCCTTTTAGAGCTGCTTCTGAGAGGCATTCATTTATGGCAGTCATGGTAGCCATTACACAGCACAGTGAATAGACTGCAGCCATATGCTAGGCACCAATGTTTTAATGAAATTAACTGCTCTTATGCGGCACACTGTTTGTTCGACAGAATGGTGTGCAGCACTGGATGCACGTTCCCACACTTCTTTGCCATGATCACATAGACTTGGGCAAAGAGTTTTGGAGGTATTGTGAAGGTGCTGTCCACATACCAGGTGTCAGATGTTTTCAAAATTTGCAGGCAACTTTTTCTGCATAGTAGAAGAATCCTTTTGGTTCCCTCTTCAATATCACTAAGCAAGAATGACTCCTGCATGCCTGGTGTTGGTGAATAGGTCTTGCATTCCTCTGGTAATACATGGTCACCCAGTCTCACTGCGTCAGGAGGTGCTGTATGTGGTTGATTTTGCCTTTGCCAGATTGTTTTCCATAAAACTTCTGTTCTTAAAATTACAGCATGAACCGCTGAGCTCAAGTTGGACATGCACAAATGAATTACTTTGTTTGTACCCTCTACTGTTTTTTCATCTCATTGCCTTACCGCCATCACAAATCTGACCACTTTAGCATTCTCTGTTGAAGGAAGGTGGGAATGTTGAACAATGTTCTTGATCACCTCTCTGTTCTTGGTGTGAATTCTGGCCTTGTACCATCAAATGTCTTCACAATGCCATAAATTAACAGATTCATCACATTTGCTGAGTTTATTGAATACATAAAGATAAGCAGCACAAGTGTACTTTTTCCTTCCTCTCTGGCTTGAAATTGTTACAGCCATGTCACGAGTAGCAGCAAAGCAGTATGGTTTTTGCAAGGAAACTGTGGATATATAGGGTAGTTCAAGTGTAGGAGTCACACCATCTGTAACACATGCTAGCTGATTGTGCTAGCTTCATTGTACTCAGCCATTAGAGATGGCCACCTTGCTCTGCAGTTGTTCTCATGATAAAGATAAGTCAAACCTTCAGAACAAGACAAAGACAACACATTCAAACCTTAACTATGAAAAGATCACAACTAAGAACAGACAACTCAATTAGACATTATATAAAAAAAATTAAATTTTGCACTTCTTCCTGGACTGCTCCTTCCCACCTTGTTGGTTTGTTGTTTTTTTTTCCCCTTTGTTTTTGTAGGGTTGGTTTTTATATTGAGGGATTTACAGGCATGACATCCCACCACCCCAGCATCCTCACAATTTACAACTAATTGACTGCCTTTACATCATCTTGTTTTTTCTATATCTCCCATTTGATTCACAAGATACAGGCCAAAATTTAAAAAGCAACTAATCACATACCAAACATTCACAACAAGATAAAGACAACTGATTCAAACCTTACATAGGAAAAATCACAATGGGGTAAAAGCAAATACAAACACAAAACCCGGCAAGCTTATGCTGGCCAAAGTGCTAATTTTTATGCTTCAAGACAGCAAAGCTTGTCAGAAAAAAAAAAAAAAAAAGCAGGCATATGCATATTTTAACACAAAAATTGCCTTTGCCTTCTTTCATCCTCTTGACTTGTTTTTTGTTTGTTGTTGTTGTTGGTTTTGTTTTAGGAAAAGAAAAAAAACCACAACAAACGACACAATCTTTCATCTCATTGTAAGCTTTCTACAATATTCTATTTATTTACTACAACATGTTTTTCAAGTTTGCATGTAAATCATATCTTACCTTAAAGCAAAGAACTTTTCTGGAAAGTATATTAGCTTTCTTAATATCTGATCTTTCTTTTGAAAAGCAAACTATTTCTTCATATTATGATTTTCTCAACATAGTGTCACCATTTCAATTCAGTCACATTTGAAACCCTTTATTTCTCCGGCTGATGCTTTTCAGGGAACTTTTACTAGTTCAGTAGTTCCAACATATGTTCTCTCAGACTCAAGAAATTTATTCCATGTCTCACTGCTTCAAGAAGTAGTTAGAACTTTTATAATTGCCCCACATGAAAGATCAGTCTTTTATTCAATACTATACGTACGTATGTTTTTTCTTACGGAACACTTACCTGTAATCAACAGGAAACATTTTAGTGATGCATTAACTCCTTTTAATGGAAGGTATAATATGTCTTTTGTATTTCAAGTAGTGTTTTTGTAGTTCTTTAGTGATGGCTGGGATTTTTTCCAAATGTCACAATACACTGAATTTTTCATTGCATATTTTTTTTCTCGGATATTAAAATACTGTTAAACATATCCTAAGTCAATTAGTGACAGATTTAAGATAGCATCTTATACATCTGAAAAATAGCAGAGGTACACACCTAGAGACAGAAAAATGCTTATGAGGATAAAGTAGCTACCATTTCATAAAGACCCATGGTAGTTAGGTACCCAGATGAGTTGTATTGTTATTTTTCCTCCAGATCTAACTGGAGATCTAAGGAAAATTAGCTTAATCCTGGCTCAACCCAGGACAGTATTTAACTATTAACTTTGGTTCTAGAGCATTTTTCCATTGAGTATGTTTTAAAAGCTGTATACAACAATGGTGTTATCATATAGTTGTTATATTGAAAAAGCAGTATGCTTTTTAAATGGAAAATTTAATGGCACTAGCTAAGTTTAAAGGCATGAAATACTAGTTTTTAAAATAGTATCAATAAAAAGTATTGGATATTGCTCCTTAACTAAAGGAATAGTCAACGTCTTGAACTATGGCACTCAGAAGATTATTCTTGCCATGGAAGGGAAGGTAGGATACAGCAGCTTATTCAAAGGATCCATTTATTCATAGGCTAAATCAAGAACATCAGTCTTTTCAACCTTCTGACATAAAAATAATTTGGGTCCTGAGTCTCATGTCCTACGCTCATGTTTTTTTTCCACAGTCTTGAAGCACTAGATTTACTTTGCATGCAAGTGTCAGTTATATTAACTATGAGCATCATCTCAGACACCTGAAGGAAGGAACATTACCGCATATGGGATGTTCAGTGATGTTACAAAAGATATGAGCTGACCAGGATGGGTTACCAGGCCCTGAAGGAAGGCAGTGGATGTGAGAATACTGTAAATGTCAGAAAAATTTATCTGACTTGCCATTTACTCTTCAAAGGCCTTGGAAAAGGAAGAAAGCCCCAAGAGGTTATCAGTCTGGGTACCTTGCCCTAGTGGGTATAATTCAAGCTTTAGGTTTTCTGTTGAGCATATCTAATCTAACTGGAACCTTTTCACCATGGTCTCAGTCCTCATCACACATAAGAGCAAGATGGGTTTATGATTCAGTGCAGTTACAACTTCAATCACACCAGCAAACCTGACAACAAGCGCAATGCCACTGTGAAAGTAAGTTAACAATACTAGGAACACGCTGGAAGATATTGATATGAAATGAAAGCCTCAAACTATAGATGTCAAAGTCCACTTTAATTGAAAGCTGCATAAAGTAGTTTCATCTAAATAGTAACAATAACAAAACAATAATAGTAATGATAATAATAATAAAAATTCCTAATTACACATGTGCACTCCTGTACGTATGCAAACACAAAGAAATAAAGGAAAAGTTTTCTTTGCCTTTTTCTTGACACTTTGCCATAACCTAATACCTGAATCACTCTAGGTTATATTCACATTCTATAAGTCAATGTACTGTGGTATAGAAGAATTTGGTAAAATTCTGAAGCTGCACAACTTCTTAAAGAAGCAAGACTACGTTAAGCAGGAAATATTTGCTAATAAAGTAAATGTTTACAACTCATTAAACCTTGCTTTTTTTATACCTTATTTTAACAGTGGAACAAGGTGTTTGAGCTCTGAATAGAAGGAAACAAACACTCTCCTCCCCTACTCAAATAAGGTAACTGTTTCCATAGTTGTTTTCATGAAGGAATGGAGTGGTAAAATTCTTGTTCTATAAAAGCCTGAAACTGATTTGAAAGTACATGGGTTTTGTTCTAGGTTTTGTTTAGGATTTTTTGTGGATCCATAATTTATTAGCTAGGTCCTTACATAATATGTGTAATTCTTAATTTAATTGATTAAACATTATTAATTCTTCCATTTCCTTTCCATTTAATCTGTAACATTTGGAACATGTCCAATACAATTATTTCTGTATTTTATTTATTTTTTTTAAATAGGGAGTTAAAATTATTTTAATATACAAGCATTTGTCATTATGGGTTACAAAACCACATGTAGGATAGTCCACTGTATGGGTGGAATTAGATTTAAGACTGAAATCTTTATCTTCTAAAAAGAGCAAATGAAAGAGTAGGTCTGTGAAAGAAAGACAATATGAAACAGTATAGTTGGAAGCGAGGTTTAGGAAAAAAAAGAACAATGAGAAACTGTTGCTTCAAGGAAAAATTGGTTTAATATCAAATTTATGATGATTTTCAGAAAATTTTAAGAAAAACAAAATATCAATATGAAAAAAAAGAAAAAAGAAAAAAAAAAAAGGAAACCAGAGAATAATATACTGTTTAATATACAAGGAAAAAGAAAACAATTCTTCTCAATAAAATAATAACAACAGTAGAAAAGATGATTTTTCAGGTCAAGGGGATTAGATTGGAAGAAGTCTTCACTATGTAAATAAATAAAGAGAATACAAGGAATAATTTAAAATAAAAGTTAATGTAACTGACATTTGCTGCAGCTTGAAAGGTACCTTAAAATAGTTGGGTATTTTGATCCAGTAAAGGCAAAGGTATATAAGTTGAGTCACTGCTACAGTGTGCATCCATAGGTTTCTCACAGTGAAATTTTAAATCAGTCATATAAATCCCAAATATATCAATAACAATTCTTTTTATACCACATATTGAAATGAATTAGAGCAAAAGAAGTTTCCCATAAGGAAATTATCGTCAACACAAATTCTATGAACACAATCAACATAAAATACGCAGATGCAAAGACATATATTACTTGATGTTACTCTTCTTCTTTTAGTTGAAAATCTGCTGAAAGTGACAAAAGTTTGTTCTGGTGTTCTAAGTTTTATATCATGGTTCAATTAGCTCCTGAAAAATTGATTTTGTGTTACTTCTTTTTCTTTTTTCCAGTCAACACATGAGGACCTGAATTATTGAAGAAGAAAAAACTGAAGCAGCTATGATTCAAATATGGACAAATACAACATAAATTAAAAATCAATAGCATTAGTTACTGGATACATGCTCTTAAAAAATTTCAAATAAACTTTTCCTCTCTTTAGATGTTCTTCAGATTTCTACTTCGCTTCAGAGCTCCCATGGAGAATTATGCACCTGTTATTCAGCACATTTCCAATTATAAGACATTGGAAATAAATGAACAGCAGATTGCACAATGTTAGAGTTAACAGGAGGATAGAAATAAAACACCCTTTAGAAGCAACAAAATGAATTAAATACATATAAAGGAATAAATAACACATTAAAAAGCTACAATACATTTTGAAAGCATTTAGAAGAATACAGTAGATGTCTCTAAATGAGATACCAAAAAATAATATTTAAATAGTTCCCAGTAGAATCGAAATAAACCACAGAAATCTCAGGTGAAATATGTATATATATGTATATATAAATGTATATATGTATAAAGAATACATATAGAAAAACTAGTCTTCAGTGAAATAAAAGTTATCATATTACTGAAAATAAACACTCTCAATAGGTTTTTTAAATACAAAAATAATAGAATTAATATAATTTCTCTGCAGAACTATTAATCACCTCTGTAATTTTAATTTGTGGTTATGATTATAATTCAGCCATCAGTGCAAGTGCTAAAATTTTATCTTCATTATAGGTATGACATTCTGTAGAGCTCCTTGAATGTAGAACATGCTCAAAATTTGCTTAGAATACCTGTGTTTTGCTTAGTTTCAGTTAGATATTTGTAATGCAGAGCTATTTCTCTCAATGCTAGAAGACGGTTATACTAATCTCTTCAGAGGTCATTTAGTATTTTACTGCGTTCCTCAGTATCTTTTGCCAAAGATCAGCTGTTACTCTATATGACAGGCAGGCTGATTAGGACTGAAATAATTTTGAAAGACTGTATTGGGAGGTATATATCTACAAAGAAATCAATAAGGATGTGATAAGGTGATAAGGAGTCTGACCTGAGATGGGGTTCCTGGACTAAGATCAGAGGGTGTGGTGGTGGTGGGGCTGGCCAGAATGATTAAAATCACTCAGGGTTCTGAGAGCATGTTTCCAGCTGTCAGTACTATTTTATTTATTTTTAAAGTTAACATTTCTCAAGGAAGAATACCTATTACAGATAAGAATGAGCACTGAAAATCCACCAAGGCAAGTGACAATAGCAGTTGTAAATGGCAGTATGTATTATTAGTGCAGGCACAAGATTTCATAAACTGAATGTGGTCTGTATTTAGAGCAGGCAATGAATTGCTCTTTCATTAATTTATCCAGCCTTCTTTTAGATTCCCTGTGAACTTTAGTGTTTGTGGCATCCCATGAAAGCAAATTTCAAAGCTTATCTAAATGTTCCTGGGGATTCAGCAATATTTGTTAAATATGACTCCTACTCCATAGAAAGGGTCAATGACTATTTCTCCTTAGCAAGTACTGGGACTCTGGAGCAAGGTAAGGCGTACTGAGCATGACATTCAAATTATATATGCATCCTGAGGTTTTACTTCAGGCAATCTCTAGTTTGGGTTCAAAGAATGAATGTTCATTAGTAACTGGAGCACACAGATGGGGTCCTGCAGCACATCTTACTTTCACCTGACTGAACTGCCACAGATATAAAGAATGTACAGGCATAATCTTTTAAGAACTCAAAGTGCTTCCATGTTGTAAAGTAATATAATTTATGCCTCCTTTTGCAATTATTGCCAGACGACAGTGTTGTAAATTAAAATAAAAGCAAACAAACAAAAAATAATCCAGCAAGTAGTTCAACGGTCTTGATTTAATTTGTACTGAAGTAAAGTTAAAACAATGTCATCTAAACAAAACCTGTTTAATGAAATGTGATTTTTGGGAATAACTGGAAAAGAACTCTCAGAACTCTTATGGAAAAACAGTAACAATGAAGAAAAATCCTGGAATTCTGCTATACAAACCTATTTTCTAATTCCACAAGTAACTTTAAGGCCTGTACAAGAAATTTAGGTCTTCTCTAACTCCTCCTGCTCCAGCTCTTAGACATACTGCACATTCTTCTTGTTTCTCAATTTCTTTCAGTAGCTAACTATGTGTATAAAGGGCAACAGATATTTTAGAGTCACATAGTGGTCAGGGTTGGAAGGGACCTCTGGAGATCATCCAGTCCAACCCCCCTGCTGGAGCAGGACCACCTACAGTAGATCACATAGGAACACCTTCAGGTGGGTTTTGAATATCTCCCGAGACTGAGACTCCACAACCTCTCTGGGCAGCCTGTTCCAGTGCTCTGTTACCCTCACAGTAAATAAGTTTTTCCTCACATTTAACTTGAACCTCCTATGCTCCAGCTTGTGCTCACTGCCCCTTGTCCTGTCATTGGACACTGTGGAAAAGGGGCTGGACCCATGATCCTGATACCCACACTTTAGATATTTGTAAGAGTTTATGAGCTCCTGCCTCATTCTCCTCCAGGCTAAACAGATGAAGCTCTCTCAGACTTTCCTCATAGGGCAGATGCTCTATTCCTCTTAATCATCTTTGTGGTCCTGTGCTGGACTCTTTCCAGTAGTAATTTATCCTTTATGAATGGAGGAGCCCACAATATGTCAGATGAGGCCTCACCAGGGCAGAGTAGAGCGGGAGGATAACCTCCTTTGACCTAATGGCCACACTCTTCTTAATGCACCCCAGGATGCCATTAGCCTACTTGGCCACAAGGGCACACTGTTGGCTCACGGTCAGCCTGCTGTCCACCAGGATTGCGAGGTCCTTCTCCCCAGAGCTGCTCTCCAGCACTTCACCCCCCAAATTTTACTGATATATGGGGTTGTTCCTCCCCAGATGCAGTACTTTACACTTGCCCTTTTTGAATTTCATAAGGTTTCTCCCTGCCTAGCTCTCCAGCCTGTCCAGGTCATGCCGGATGGCAGCACAGCCTTCCAGTGTGTCAGCCACCCCACTCAGTTTTGTATCACCAGTGAACTTGGTAACAGTACACTCACACCCTTCGTCCAGGTCATCAGTGAATATATTGAACAGGACTGGACCCAGTATTGACCCCCTGGGGACTCCACAAGACATGGATCTCCAACTAGACTCTGCCCCACTTACCACAACCCTCTGAGCTATCCTTCAGCCAATTCCCAATCCACCTCACTGCCCTATCATCCAATCCACATTTCCTGAGTTTGGCTGTGAGGATGCTGTGAGACACAGTATCAAAAGCCTTGCTGAGGTCAAGGTGGACCACATCCACTGCCTTCCCCTCATCTATCCATCCAGTTATGCCGTTGCAGAAGGCTATCAGATGGGTCAAGCATGTCTTTGCCTTGGTGAACCATTCTGATGACCCTCTTTTCCACAGCATGCTTTGAGATGGTGCCAAGAACAAGCTGCTCCATCACCTTTCCCAGGGATGGAGGTGAGGCTGACCAGTTTACTAATCCAATCCTCTTCAACTTTAGGCAACTCAAGCTTCTAACATCTTGGAAGTGTTCAAGGAGAAAAGAAAGGGGTTTGAGTGGTAAACCCCTCCCCTTTTTGGCTTTACTTGACACCTGTTGAAACCCGCCCCACGGGCAGTACACACTCTTGCTCAAAAAGGGAATGAGGAGACTGAGTGAACGGTTTCTATGTGTTGTTACTTTATAAACAGAGCAGAGGTGTACAGATAGGGTGTAAAAGACAGAAAGAAGATTATTATGATAAGGGAAAGTGATTTGGAGCGCGTCGCAGTTTCCCCTCAGAGGGGTCGCCTTTGTGCGTGTGAGAATGGGCCACCCACTATTCCCAGGGACTGAACGCTATAGGAAAGATAGAAAAGCAGGAAAGATTTGAGGATGGGGTTCTTACACTCCCGGCTGGTTGAATGTGGCGGCAGCGGCGGCTCCTGGGCGAACTCCAGCAGCTGGTGATCGGCGTTGAGCAGCTGGATGGGCGGGAGGGCAGCAACAAGCACAGTGTGGGCGGCAGCGGCGCGGCAGCGGCGTGGCAGCGCTCGTGGCTCAGGTGGTGGTGCATGGCAGTGCTCGATGGTCAGGGGGCTGCACGTCTTGTGCTCGTCTCAGGCGCTCTTTGGCTTCTGTCGACTCGGGTCAGCTCCTTGGCTTAGGTCGGCTCCTCGGCTCGGGTGTGGCTCAGCTCGGGTGCAGCTCCTGTCAGCTTGGGCGGGTCTTCGGCTACGCCCGGCTCAGCTCTCCCCGGCTCCTGTAGGCTCGGGTGGAGCTCCTGTGCAACTCCGGTTGGGTCTTCCTTTCTTCTTTGGCAGGAGGCAGGGTTCTCAGCTCTCTGCTATTAAAAGAGCAGTAGGATGACAGCCTTCAGCTCCCTCGGGTTCCACGAGGCTCCAGGAGCAGAGTGACATACCCTTAGGCTACCAGTGATCTCCGGTCTCTTTTAACAGAGGCAGAAGCGGCCCCAACCCCCCCCCCCCCCGACACCGTCCGAGGACTTCCACCTAGGTTAGGGTGACCCAGTGCACCATCCCAGGTGCCACAAAGCATTATCCATCTGCATGCCAGCCCTGGCCCAGCCAATCTTGAGTCCCAGAACAGAAGAGACTACCTGCAGGCAAGCAGGCACCCCTCCCCAGGAAGGTACCAACCGTGCAGGAGCGATGTCCCTTTAGTCTCCCTTATATGGTGACATAGTTTATGGGAGGCATATATTTTCTGTGGTAAGGCGCATAAGCCTTATACAGCTCAAATAGGGACCTACACATCGGCTTGCTAACTCTTCTGTTTTTGAGTTCTTTCTTGGGCTGTGATAATATTTTTTTGCTTGTAATCAAGACAATTTTCTTGCCTAAGCTGTAGTGTCATGAGGTAATGCTTTCAGTTAATAATATTTTCCAGTGCAAAAGTACTTTATCAAACAGGGAGATAAAATGTTGGATTTTGATCTCATTAGCATCCTAGCTTCAGAGGCTGAATAAAAGAAGTGGAGTCTGATTAGTGGTTCTGACTTAAAATCTTAGTAAAATATTACAAAATTGAAATATAATTTATTATGCAGTTATGCACTACAACCACAAGAAACCAATATTGTTCTAAGCACGAGACTCATCTTCTCCCAGTTAGGCTTTTTATTAAAAAAAAAACCCAAAAGAGAAGAACCAAATACAAAACATATATGTGCACTGGGAAAGAAAAATTGGTTAGAGAATTTTGATTAATAGGGTTTTCAAAGTGTTCTATAAGGTATTAGTAGTTCTTTAATATATTTTTTATTTATGTTCTTCCTATAACTTGAATATCTGTTCTGGCAGATGAAGTAGCCCTTATACGCAACTAGAGATTTGCAGTACTATTTGTTTTATATAAACATCAATAAAATATTTTCTATCTTCAACAGAAAGACCTACAAATGATTTTCACCTGAAAGCCCTCTATAGAGAGCTAAAATTCAAATAAAAATATATATATACACCAGGATTTTTGATGATACTGTGTAGAATACTTTGGAGAACAATGTTAAAATTTAATAGGGAATTTTGTAAATATTTCAGAACAGATGTTGAAGAACCAACTTATTTTACCTGTCTTAAACAGAGTAAAATCCCATTTTTACAATGTTAAAGTGTTACAATGGCCTATTTCAAACTGAGATTCTATACGTCAAGAATTCGTTTAATATAATGTACATTAAGCTTGCATTCAAAAGTCTCTATCCTGTCAGGATCAGTTATTTCAAAGGTAGAATTCTGAACTTTTTCTTCTCCAGGGATTTTTTTTTCCCTTTAATACTTCTTGATTACAATTCTAAGTAACATTTTATTGCCATTCTATACAGATGAAGCTTAAATTTGAGAGATAAATTTATTTTAAATAAACTTCTTCTATACTGTTTGAACATATTCTGCTGGGAGAGGTTGGCCTTACAGATAACAGCTATAATTTCATTTTATGAAATCTTTGTATTATAATTAGCAATAAATAAATAACGTTAGACTATTCCAATGAACCAGCAACTTGCCTGCTGTAGTTACAGCTGGCTGGGATTCATGTTTGTCTGATATTTTCCCACAGGTGGTTTGTCACTGCTTGAGCAAAGACAGGTTTGGAGTAATAAACATGTAGCTAGAATGTTGGTTGGAATTAGACTAATTCTAATTCAAACCCTCTGGGCAAAAGTTTGTAAAGCCAAAGCTTGAGGTAAAACAATTCATTGGAACTGGAGAAAACAGCAAAGGAAGTTTTGGAAATAAAATGTCTACGATTTTGCACAGGTGTTCTTTCCAAATACTTTTATTGTTTTATGAAAATGAACAGTCTCAAGAATTAATATAAAGTTAGTCAATCATTGGAAATGCATTATAAAAGCATCTCAGCAGCCAATTTCCGACCAAATTTTTCCTTTTCTTTCTTTTTGTCTTGATGTCGGTATCAACTTTGTGTTCTATCCATATACATTTTTATATCTAGTCATCCATTTTTTTATATCCATACATTGGTACCTGCTTAACTTCAGTGGGATACTGTAATGCTGAAATCCAAAATAATTTAAAAGGTTACCTTTTTTAATCTGTTAACAGGTCTGCAATAATCTGGTATAGTTATTTCCCATACAGTTTGATAGTTATATTTAGGGAGATGGTGCTGGACTCTCTTTCTCAGGATCCCTGAGACAGAGTCTGAAATAAAGAGAAACATCTAGTACCTTATCATAGAATTAATTCTAATTTTGTCTATTCTTACCTTTAGACGTAGAGATTCCAACACAGGAGACAAATCAGAATAACTCTGCAGGGCCCAATCAGATTTCCACCGAGCCTATTAATTGGTCCTCAACAATGTCCAAGTGCTAGGAAATGGCTAGGGAACAAGAGGAACATAAAGGAATTATTCCCCTGGGATATTCTGCTCCTTTCTACAATTGGTTATATGAACCAAGTAAAACAGATTAATGTCCATACTTTTACATTTAATAGCTAGTAATGAAACTGTTTTCTTTAAAACTTTATACTTGTCTTTTCAATGGGTTTTTTTAACAGTCCACAATTAACTGAGAAAGATTGTACTGCAAAGAAGGACTTACACTATAAGAAGTAGAGAAAAATCCTTTTTTTGTTCATGTGCTTCCAGACATTCAAATGGAGATGCCTTCAGTCAAGATTCTAAACATTCTCCCCAAAATAGCAATAAATTAATCAGGATTAGAATAAGTAAGCTTCTCAAAAAACATCTTTGGAAGCAACTAGAAGAAGCAAGATTGTATGATATTCAGAAACTGTGTTTTGCAGAGAAGATACATACATGAGATTTGAAGAAATAAAGTATCCAAGGAAGCATTTTTTTCTGGGACTGGACAACTTTGCGAATATTAATATGCAGCCAGAGAAATATTGCCAAACTAGTATCACTTTGGTGTTGGAACAGAGTATTTCTTGCTCTGAGCCCAAGAGACATAGCTTGGTGCCAGGTCATGAGTGGAGAACATAGCTCTCAGGAGGCAGAAGAGTTTAGTGACAAGCAGCGGAGGCTGCTGGAATCTGGGAGGTTGTGCTGATTTTGGCTGGAATAGAGTTAATTTTCTTTATAGTAGCTGGTATGGCACTAAGTTTTGGATTTGTGCTGAAAACAGTGTTGATAACAAAGGATGTTTTAGTTATTGGTGAGCAGTGCTCACACCAAATCAAAACCTTTTTCTGCTTCTCACACCACTCCACCAATGAGTAGGCTGGGGGTGCACAAGAAGTTGTGAGGGGATGTAGCCAGGACAGCTGACCCCAACTGACCAAAAAGGTATTCCATACCGTATGACATCATGCTCAGTATATAAAGCTGGGCAAAGAAGAAGGAAGGGGGGGACATTCAGAGCGATGGCATTTGTCTTCCCAAGTAACCATTATGCATTATGGAGCCCTGTTGGCATGGAGATGGCTGAACACCTGCCTGCCCATGTGAAGTAGTGAATTAATTCCTTGTTTTGCTTTGCTTGTGCATGTGAGTTTTGATTTACCTACTAAACTGTCTTTAACCCATCTCACAAATTTCGGAACTTTTACTCTTCTGCTTCTTTCCCCCATCCCAACCTGGGGTGAGTGAGTGGTTGTATTGAGCTTAGTTGCTAGCGGAGGTTAAACTACAACAGAGGCTCAGTGAAGCAAAAAAAAATTTCATATTCATTTTTAAAAAGAAGGAAATAAGGAGTAAGTTGTCTCTATGCTGTTAATTTAGTTCCACATCAGGAAATGAGTGTTCTGGATTTTTCTATAGCAGGGAGTGAGCAAAAGTGAAAAGTAACAGTGAAACTTTTCAAGGAGTGAAGGTATTGTTGCAAAATAAATTAAAATATTGATGTAGCATGGAAAGGACAGAGGAAGGGAAGAAAAATCCAAGCCAGTAGTTACAGCTTTGCAATGATACACTGTTATTTTGGTAAGACTTCATTGAGCTGTTATAAGACAGATGTCAAGCATAAGATTGGGCTTTCTAGTTCTGTTTGCAGCAGTATAAACCCATGACAGATTTGTGTTCTCACTGCATGTTTGAGCATATAGCAGATGAAGCTACAGTATAGCTAGATTCATTCTTATCCTGGGTAAAAGACAAAATAAAAACCCCAAACCAACACAACCAGACATACACTTTGTACATGCTCAGATGTGGCATTTTCAACCCCCAAGAATCAATACATTTTATGTAGTCTCTATAACCCTGGGTGCTCATCCTGTTACGTAAGCTACCTCCCTCAGATTCTACTATACTCTACCATATGCAGCTTTTCTTTTAAATTGCTTCTTTAGTCTTTAGTTCTTTAGTGGAAAATGTACACCAAAGCTAGAGTTATAAAACTGACTAAGCAAGAACAACAGAAAAGCTTGTGTTCAATTAAGATACAGATTCTAGATTGCTGCATTGCTTGAAAACTGATGTTTCTCTATTATAGTAGTACTTTTTATTGAATGGAAAAAATACAGTCTTAATTACATTTCCAGAATATCTTATTTTTAATAGGAACAACTGCTTACTGAGGAAACAAATTCAAATTATTTAAAACTGCTACTCGATATAAACAATAGACAGGATTTTCCCCTCTCACATCAAACCTCTTAGCAATTTAAGATGGGCATTCTCTTTAGCAATGAAGACAGAAATGCCTTACAAAGCTGAGAAATTTGAAATCATAAAACCCTGATACGATCAGCAGAGGTGTTTGGGGTAAAGTTGTGATCAAAAACATCAAATACAGTTATTCAGTCACTGGCTGAGAAGAAGATTTGAGAGTATATCTTTACCCTTCCACAGAACTAGAGACTTAAAGCCCTTCAAACAAAAGGAAATTTTTTGTACTCAAGATTGGAAAAACTCAGGTGAGAGGAGATTTAGTGCTAAGTAGTTGGGTCAAGGTTATGCAATAGGTGGAGGGTCACAGAATCACAGAATCTTAGAGGTTGGAAGGGGCCTCGAAAGATCTAGTCCAACCCCCCTGCCAGAGCAGGATCACCTAGAGTACATCACACAGGAATGCATCCAGGTGGGTTTTGAATGTCTCCAGCGAAGGAGACTCCACAACCTCTCTGGGCAGCCTGTTCCAAGTCCAGTGATTTATTTTAACTGTGAAACAAAACTCACACTTCTTCCTTTATATTCATGTAAATATGTAAGATGAATTAGGAGACAGGAGATGAAAAGCTTATGACAAATTCTGTAAACTTCTTCAGTACCTGCAAGGATTACTTGTGATTTAATCTATTCAATCTCATAAGATCCAGGAGTGCATAAGAAGACTTCATTTGCTGCGACAGCAATTTCTACTTGGGAGATTCCTTCCATAATCAGCTTAATGCAGTCTGAGCAAGATACCTTTTACTCAGTAACAGAATTCAACCCTTACAACCTTCATGCATCTGTGCACTGATGTGTAGGTGTTGGCACAATTTGCTGTACCTTCCCCAAAGGAAGAATGAAGTTAAATTGGTTAAGGGGATTTTATTTTTTCCTGCAAAGATTATCCTTATAACGAGTAATTAAATTTCAATAAATTATTCATTGGTGGACTAGAATGCTAAACAAACACAGACAGCATTGCTATATACATGCATAAATGTTGTTTGTATGTACAAACACTACAGGAAAGTATTAATTTAACATAAGAATATTAACTAGGTACTGAAGTGTATTATTAGTCTTCTACACTAAATCTCTTCAGTACACGTTAGCAAAGGGACATTAACATTGCAGACTCTTCTTTCCTTCTCACTTTATCAGATTTTTAGTTTTACAGAGAACTGAACAAAATTGCATATCAATTAGCCACATCAGTCCTATGTGTTGAGTACTGTATCCAGTGGGTAGAGTGGGTCCAGAGGAGGGCCACAAAAGTAAACAGAGGGGTGAAACAAGTCTCCTATGAGGAAAAGCTGAGAGAGTTGAGGTTTTTCAGCGTGGAGAAGTGAAAGCTCTCAGGAGACCTTATTTCAGCCTTTTAATACTTAAAAGGACCCTATAAGAAAGATGGGGACAAACCTTTTAGCAGGGCCTGTAGCTAATTCGGTCATGGTTTTAAATTGAAAGAGGGTAGATTCAGGCTAGATATAAGGAAGAAATTCTTTTCTATAAGCATGGTGAAACACTGGAACAGGTTGCCCAGAGTGGTGGTGGACACCCCTGGAAACATTCAAGTTTAGGTTGAATGGAGCTCTGAGCAACCTGACAGAGTTGAAGACACCCCAGCTCATTGCAGGGAGGAGTTGTAATGGTCACTTCCAACCCGAACTATTCTATGATTCTATGGTACAGAAGTTAGTGCTTTGTTCTTTAGCTAAATTTAACCAGAATGCCTCCAACATCCTAAAGAAAAAGAGTAAGATTCCAATTTATTTTAGAAGTGTTTTATACAGAAGGAATTTGAGAAACACACACGGAAATGCTAATCAAAAGATAAAGTGTGACAAAACTTTGCCTCTGTAAAGTCTAGAAAACTTAGGTGGAAGGACTTTGGTCCTACTGCTGCTGCATTGGCAGCTAGAAGGTGTAATTTCATGCCAACTCAACTTAATCTCTTAAACTACTGGAAAGAGTTAGAGCTGTGATGCTTTGAGGATGATACACAAGCATCCTTACCTTTGTGATAACAGAGTATTTCTGACAGAGTGGAACAAAAGTGCCACAGGCAAAAGTTTACCTGTTAAACAGCTGGTGTCTTTGCAAACATACAAAAGTAGGGCTGTTTAAAAAATACGAAACAAATGCACCTCCTTGGCTTGAGGCAAAGCCTTGCCTATTTCACCCTTCATCATATTGAATTGTCTGTTATAAAACAGGCAGTTTGCAATTTTGCCACAAAATGAGACTACTTTAATAAAGGTAAAAAGCTGCTTATCCCAGTCTGTTTCTCATAAACAGCAGAATAATCACTAACCATAATTAAAGAAAATAAAATTAAATTTTAAAAAATGAAACAGATTGAACTTGGAAACTTTATGCAACAACAATTAGATTATACAAACAACTCCTAAAATATTGTTAATCTGGAGAAAATAGCTAGAAATCTTAACTAGAAGCAGAAATACCTTTGCTAATTATAATATAAAGAGTGAGAATACCTACATATTAAATCAATAGATTCACAGAAGAGGCAAGGAAAATAAAAATTCTGAAATTAAATAATAATTATGCTGAGATCAATTTAAATATATAAAATTGAGCCAAGAGAAATGAGTTTATAATTAATACTGATGACTAAGAAAGAAATATTTGCACCTTTCTTTCCTTTCTTTCTGTTTTTACTGTGACTTGTCTAATATACAACTCAACTAATTCATTAAATATATTTGGAAGATAACACAGTATTATTGATATTTTTTCATAAACAATGAATATGTGATTGTTCTACCATAATATCTTCTAGTATAAAAAATTGCTAGTGCAAATACATTATACTATCTATTATATATCAAGTATAATCTTGCTCTGTTTAACATGAACGAATACAAATTTTTCATAGTTAACTGAAGTGTACAGATGTTAAATTTCTTAACTGCTTGATGATAATTATTTGAATAGTAACCTCTTGCCTATACCCCATCTAAACTGTGTCCATCACTTATTCCATTTGAATGCTTCCCTATTTATTAATGAGTGTTTTGAGAAAGAATTCTTTAAGTAAAGCAGTTTAGCCCACATTTAAAATGCATCTACAGATCAAATTCCGCAGAAATGTAGGTGAATTCAGGTACTATCTATGCTATTTATAATCAGAAAATCATAGAATATCTCAAGTAGAAAGGGACTCACAGAATCGTTCTGCTTGGAAAGACCTTTAAGATCATCGAGTCCAACCATAACCTAACTCTACCAACCATTAACCTAACTCTATCAAGTCCAGTGCTTAAACAATGTTCCTAAGCATGACATCAACGCATCTTATACACACCTCGAGGCATGGTGATTCAACCACCTCCCTGGGCAGCCTATTCCAGTGTATAATTACACTTTCAATTAAGAAGTTTCTTTTAATATCTAAACTAAACCTCCCCCTGTGCAAACTGAGGCTGATACTTCTTGTCCTCTCACTCATTACTTGAGAGAAGATACCAACCCCCACCTCACTACAACCACCTTTCAGGTAGTTGTAGAGAACCATAAGGTCTCCCCTCAGCCTCCAGGCTAACCAAACCCAGTTCCCTGAGATGCTCCTTATAAGGCTTGTTCTCCAAAGACTCATAAGGATCATTGAATGCAATTCTCTGCCTGTTGCAGGATTACCTAAAACTAAACCATATGATTAAGAGCATTGTCCAGCCAGTCTGTGAACTCTGACAGTCTTCACTCGCTCTCTACAACTACCTGAAAGGACATTGCAGAGAGGTAGGTGCTGGTCTGTTCTCACAAGTAAATAGTGATTAGGACAAGAGGGAATGGCCTAAAGATATACCAGAGGAGGTTTAGGCTGGACATTAGTAAAAAAATTTCTCTGAAAGGGTTGTCAGGCATTGGAACAGGCTGCCCAGAAAGCTGGTTGAGTCACCATCCCTAGATGTCTTTAAAAGCCTTATAGATTTAATGTTTGGGGATATGGTTTAGGGGTGAATATGATAACGTAGTGTTAAAGGTTGGACTTGATAATCTTAAAGGTACTTAGAGGTACTATCTGTGCATGTATCTGCATATACCAATTATCTAATGTCTTCAATAACTGGTTTTCGATTGTGATCTGTGTGGTGTTTTAAAGAAAATATACATTTATTATTGCACCTAGAAACCAAATCCAGACGTTTGTAGCAGGATGCTCCATCTCTCAATATACCCACCTCAGTTTTCCCTCTATGATTCAACTGATTTTGTCTCTCAGTTTTGCAAGCCCAAGCCTGGAGTGGAAAGATTCCCATGAGAAGGGAAAGGCCTAGCAAACTCTGAGCTGGTAACAACCTTGAAAGGTACAAACAGAGGCCAATGGTTAAATGACAGCAGTCAATCCACTTAATTCTATAAAAGCCTGGTCCCATCTTTGATCGGGGGATTTCCTGTACACTTTTCCAGAAGGTTGCTGGACCTTCTCTCCTCTAGTGGGTATGCCTGCCAGAGAGACTAATTCTTGAGAATTATGATCCACCCAGGGACACCCAGATGCGGCCAGCCAAGGGTGAGAGATATTGACTCTTTCATTATTAGCAAACTTAATGTTAAGTAATTTTCATGATTAAGTTTAAAGATTATAGAATCCTTTTAGATTGATAATTAATATTCTAGGTTGTAACATCCCATAAGGTGGGTACGGCACTATCACATCTCACAAGGTGGGTACAGCTTGGGTTCCCCAGAGGTGGGGGTTGACCCAGGGAGATTTGTATCCAGTCCTTCTCTCTTAATTAATGTCTTTTAACAACCCATTTAGCAAGATTAAGCTTGGGAATTCTCTGTGTAGTACTCTAAGACTAAGACCATTACCCAGGAGGCTTTCACAAAACACACCTTTACTTAAAATTGAGTGAGATTATAAAGCTTGTCAAAAGGAAACACAACAATATCACTCTCAAAGCAACAGATTACAACTAGCAGAACTTAGTAAAATGGTAGTCTCAAAACAACAGGGTACAACCCAGTGATCACGAGATGGTGGAGTTCAGGATCCTGTGTGGAAGGAACAGAATACCCAGTAGGACCAGAACCCTGGACTTCCACAGGGCAAACTTTGGCCTCCTCAACCAACTGTTAAGGGAAATCCCATGGGACAGGGTGCTAGAAGATAAAGGGGCTCAAGATAGCTGGTCAACATTCAAGGACCACTTCTTGCAAGCACAAGATCAGGGTGTCCCAATGGTTAGGAAATCTAGTAAGGGAGCTAGGAGACCAGCATGGTTAAAAAAGGAACTGCTGGGCAAACTTAAGTGGAAAAGGAAAATCTACAGATCATGGAAGGAGGGGCTGGTCACTTGGGAGGAATATAGGACTGTTGTCAGAGGATGTAGGGAGGCAATTAGGAAAGCTAAGGCTTCCTTGGAACTTAACCTTGCAAGTCAGGTTAAGGATAATAGAAAGGGCTTTTTCAAATACATAGCTAACAAAGCTAACACTAGAGGCAATATTGGCCCACTGTTGAATGAGGGGGGAGTCCTGGTGACAGAGGATAAAAAGAAGGCAGAGGTGCTGAATGCCTTCTTTGCCTCTGTCTTTACTCCTGCAGGATTTCCGCATGAGCCCCAGACTCATATAGCCCCAGAAGTAGTCAAGATAGATGAGGAGTTTGACATAGTAGATGAGGATTGGGTTAGGGATCAGTTGAGTAATCTGGACATCCATAAATCGATGGGTCCAGATGGAATGCATCCAAGGGTGCTGAGGGAGCTGGTGGAGGTCATTGCTAGGCCACTCTCCATCATCTTCGGTAAGTCATGGGTAACAGGAGAGGTGCCTGAGGACTGGAGGATAGCAAATATCACATCAGTCTACAAGAAGGGCAAGAAGGAGGACCCGGGTAACTATAGACCGGTCAGCCTCACCTCCATCCCTGGAAAGGTGATGAAACAACTTGTTCTTATCTCTATCTCTAGGCATATCAAGGACATGGGGGTCATCAAGAGCAGTCAGCATGGTTTTATCAAGGGTAAATCATGTTTGACTAACCTCATAGCCTTCTATGAGGAGATTACTAGGTGGATAGATGATGGTAGAGTGGTAGATGTGGTTTATCTAGATTTCAGTAAGGCATTTGACACCGTCTCCCACAGCATCCTTGTAGATAAGTTGATCAGGTATGGGTTTGGTGATCAGGTAGTGAGGTGGATCAGGAACTGGTTGATGGGAAGGAGTCAGAGAGTTGTAGTCAATGGGGCAGGATCTGGTTGGAAGTGTGTGACTAGTGGAGTCCCTCAGGGGTCGGTACTGGGACCGATGTTGTTCGACATCTTCATCAACGACCTGGATGAGGGTATAGAATGTACCCTCAGCAAGTTTGCTGATGACACTAAGCTGGGAGGAGTGGCTGACACACCAGAAGGCTGTGCTGCCATTCAGAGAGACTTAGACAGGCTGGAGAGTTGGGCGGGGAGAAACATGATGAAATTCAACAAGGGGAAGTGTAGAGTTTTGCATTTGGGGAAGAACAACACGATGTCCCAGTATAGGCTGGGGGCTGACCTGCTGGAGAGTAGTGTAGGTGAAAGAGACCTGGGGGTCCTGGTAGACAGGAGGATGACCATGAGCCAGCAATGTGCCCTTTTGGCCAAGAAGGCCAATGGCATCCTGGGGTGCATTAGAAAGGGTGTGGTTAGTAGGTCAAGAGAGGTTCTCCTCCCCCTCTCTTCTGCATTGGTGAGGCCGCATCTGGAGTATTGTGTCCAGTTCTGGGCCCCTCAGTTCAAGAAGGACAGGGAACTGCTTGAAAGAGTCCAGCGCAGAGCCACAAAGATGATTAAGGGAGTGGAACATCTCCCTTATGAGGAAAGGCTGAGGGAGCTGGGTCTCTTTAGCTTGGAAAAAAGGAGGCTGAGGGGTGACCTCATCAATGTTTACAAATATGTAAGGGGTGAGTGTCAGGGAGATGGAGTTAGGCTCTTCTCAGTGATGACCAGTGATAGGACAAGGAGTAATGGGTGTAAATTGGAGCATAGGAGGTTCAAGGTAAATATCAGAAAAAACTTTTTTACTGTGAGAGTGACAGAGCACTGGAACAGGCTGCCCAGGGAGGTTGTGGAGTCTCCTTCACTGGAGACATTCAAAACCCGCCTGGATGTGTTCCTGTGTGATGTGCTCTAGGTGACTCTGCTCTGGCAGGGGGGGTTGGACTAGATGATCTTTCGAGGTCCCTTCCAACCCCTATGATTCTATGAACCAACAGAACTTAGGAAAATTGTACTCTCAAAACAACAGGTTAAAACTGGAAGAACTTAGCAAATTAGAAATGATATTACCTCTATGTGCTGAGAATAAGGTTAGAAACAGGGAGAGAGAGATGAAAAGATACAGACAGAGAGAGACAGAGAGACAGAGATGAACAGCTGATAGGAAAGATATCACCACCCTTGGATCCAGTGGCGATCTCGGCATGACATTGTGGTCCTTGGATGGCAGACGCGCCCTCCAAGCATTTTGAGTTTGCCTCTTTTATGGCACCTGGCCCCGCCTCTCCTGGTGAGGCTCAGCCTACTTTGTGCAGACTCAGTGTTGGATTTGGGAATGGTCTGTAAATGAGTCGTTGGGGCACAGGGGTCCAGGTGATCACTTGGCCCCCCCATCCAGTTGACCAAGCAATGACCTTTAATTTCATGCGTGAGCTCTGCCCTTAAACAGGACAGTGGTCTTTCACAAGATGGCACTGTGCCTCCATGGGGCTCCTCTTGCCGGCCACTGCTACTTATCAAGTAAGGACAGTGTCCCATTTATTAGGGTGGCTGCCAAAGGAGGGGCTCCCCTTTCAAGGACAGTGTCCAGTTTATCAGGGTGGTTACCAAATGAGGGACTCTCCTTGTGAGAACAGGGTCCAGGTGGTTATTGAATGAGGCCCCCACCTGAGCACAATGTCCAGTTTGTCAGGGCAGCTGTTTTGAGACAATTATTCTTTTCAGGACTCTACACAGATCTAGTACAATAATAAGTAAGTTGCTAGCTTTTAAATGGTTAACCTTCATTGTCTGATCTAATTAGAAGTAGTAAATTTCATTGTTAAGATACCTTTTGCATTCAAACTTCAACTTCTGTTCCTATCTCCCAATTTCCCTGCAATTTGAGTGAACTTGTTCCTTCTACTTTAAGGAGTTAAGACCCCAACATTAGATGCAATAACCCTTGGTTTGTGCATATACGTCTTGTCTGCCATCCCATCCCATTCACAACAATTTTGAACTGCTCTCATAGGACAAAGGAATTACCAAGATCTTCTTTGAATGTATTGAAGCCTAAGTCATTTCAAGAGTTACAAAAATGGTGTTAACTGTTATCTGTTTGTAAAAAACTTTGATCAACAGGTGTGGTAAAGATGTTCAGAGTCAAAAACATATGCACTAATATCCCCTTCCCTCTGTATGAAAACTTTTATGCTCATGTCACATTATGATGCTTTATATTAACAGCATTAATAATTATTTGAATAGGAAACAGTTTTAAAGCTTACTAATGTCAATAACTTATTATAAGCTAAACTTAATTCTAGTCCTTCAGCTGAAATATAATACTTGGATTAACAGAATGCAGGATACATTATTTGCCTTGAACCTCTAGGAAAGGCAATCTTATTTAAGAAAAGATATTTTTTAAAAAATCAGCCAAATTTTGTCTCAGTCTCTCTGCTACAGTAGAATAACCTGTTTGCCATCCTCTCAGATGTCCTCACAAAAAATCTGACTTGCAGCTGTGCTGCAATGCACTGATGGCTATGCACAATAAGCTACTGCACAGAAGAATGCCAAAAACTGTATGCCTTGAGTTTTCACTGCAGGCAATAGAAAGCCCAAAATCCTACTCTCAGTTCTAGTTCATCTCTTGGGTTGTATACTTATTTTTTCTTTTCTTTCTTTTCTTTCACATATGAGAAATTAACTTAAAAACAGATGCAGAGGAAGTAAAACTATCTGAAAAATCAGTTTGAATTTTACACACAGTTTTCATCCAGAGAAGAAGAAAGAAGGACAAATGTTGAGAGGACAATTTTTTGTTTGTTTCATCTAAAGAGTTCTGTTTCATTTCAGCTCAAACAACTTGGTATTCTCTTTCCCTTCAGCAGAATTTTTGTCTCTAATATTAAACTGAAAAATGCATTGCTTTTGCACTTTTAATACTAGGAATATCTGTATAGATAGCAGCTGAAAGAATGTTGTTCTTTCATTCCTATGATGCTCCTGTACAGCTGAAAGAATGAGTTTATACCCCATTTTATGATCTGAGTGGGCTCCATAATACCTCAGCCAAACAGTTCAAATTTTCTGGCCTTCAAGCAATATTTTCTTTTGTGTCACAAAATGACAAGGGTAAACTGGTGTTACGGCTTTCTGGTGAGCTTTATAGACATATTAAACACAAACACTCTACATTTAATAGCTTTAAAACTGTTGTGGAATACTATCGCTTTCACTTTTCCTTATGGTTGAATAGCAGACTAATATTTTGCTTTACATAGATGTGGTTATATCTTATTTTATTCAATGCTACATAAACATTTCTATATAAAATTTGCTACAAGTAGATTTTTCAGGATTTTAGTGAAGTCCTTTCTATGTAACTGCCTCAATCAGTCTTACACTAAAGAATTACAGTCACTGCAGCAGCGCCAGCTAATCTTGATTCTACAGAAAGATGGTAAAAACTCATGCACCAACATCCATGGCTTCAATATCTTGTGAGTTCAGTGGAAAATGCATAAAAAACCCTCAGAATCCAAAAAAGCTCTAACTTCTGGAGAAGTTTTGCAGGAAAACTTAGGACATCGTAAGCTCTCAACCTATTTGAGTCAAAGAAGCATTTTAAAGCAGAAGTTTAGAAGACAGAACAAGGTAAGAAGCTGAAAAGGCCAGAACATGTTATTAAATTGCAATGGCTCAGTTGAGAAAAAAAATAATATGCAGTGAAAAAATTCTTTTAGAAATTCTCCTTACAGCATTAATATGAAGAAAAACATCTAAAATGGTTTTACAAAACAGTGGAGGAATCTAAAGCTGTTTGTACCTCACAGAAGTCAAGTTCCTTTTTCAAATAATGGGAACCACTGAACCCTAAAAAGAGATCCTACTGTATAAGAGTAATCATTATAAACAAAACAGTGTTGAGGGATTATAAAGGAAGGTGTAACTAAGTGTTCTTAACATGGTAGCAAAAAGCCACTCTGAAATAGACATTATTTGCTTAATGTTAATGCTGGGGCAGACTTTTACAATGCACAAAGTATTTAGTATATGGTTTTACAGGGTTTTGATGAAACTTTCCATGTACATACTTGAAAAAAATGTGAAGAGAGAAGTGAGCTTCAAAAACAGCTTAGAAAACTGAAGGACAAGAGCACTGTGTTTTGATGGGGAAAAAAAAAAAAAAAAAAAGAAGTCAACTATCAATATCAACTACTTAATTTCAGAACTGGGTCCAAGAAATGGAAAAATAAAAATTAGGAATAGAATTCTTATATATGGTGCCATAGCACAGAAAATGCAAGAAACATGTAGTTTGAAAATACGGCAACATTTATTCAGTAATATTGATAAGTATTTTCATTTGACATGGCTATCATCATCTTGAATTGCATTATGTTGATTTCTCTTAAAGCTGTTTATTATCTAAAATTCTACAAAATATGTTTTTAATTCTTAAAAATGCTAGTAAGTCTACATTTTGGTCTGCTTTTGAAACTCTGAAATATGAGAATCACCAAAAGACTTTTCTTCACTGAAATTCTTTGTTAATACATTTGTGGCACACAGCTTCAAAATAATGAAAATGTGATTAATTCTGTCACTAAGCTATATATCTACAGATTTACAGCCTCAAAACTTCTGAAATCTAATTAAAAAATCATACATTTAGTAGTTATATCTGAAAGTGAAATATAAAAGCTGAACTTTTGGGAACACACTGTATTTTAGGCTGTAATAGTCGTACTTCACATCTAATTCATATAATAATAAAAAATAGCCTGTAAAACCTTGGATGGAGAAATTTAACATTTTTTTTTTCTCTACAGTGATTGCAGTATTTTGTTGGTTCTTAAATAATCTGTATTTCATTCAGTCATATCTAGCATTTCAGGATAATAATTTCAAATATATTTAATGAGTAAATGATCTGCAATTTTTGTCTTGTAACAAAACACAACTATACCTACTTCTATCCTATTTTATTTTCTGTGTTATTAAATGGTGAACAGCTCTACTCAGGACACATTGCTGATTAAAATTCATTCTTTAAATCAGTATCTTTAGCTTTGTTAAAGTAAACCACTACAATAGCTAATTTCTGCTCAGAGTAAGACATTTTAAAATATTCTACAGGATTAATTTACTGCTAGAGAAGATATTCTTAAGCAAAAGGGAAGGGAGTGGTTCACAGTGACATCTAGAATGTGAGGATTTTGGAAAGACAACAGGATGAGGATTATTTACATTTGAAACAGGGCAGAAAATCTCTGCATTACCCTGACTAGCCTAGACAAAGCAAGCTGACTCCTGAGAGCTAACACTCATTTACTGTGGTGGCATTTTGTTGCACTCAGTGGGGTACTGGAAATGGACAGGTGACCAGAGACCAGAAAAGACTAGCAGACCAGAAAAGAAACTGTGCATGCATATGTGTGTGTCTAGGAATGTACACACACAGACCAATTGACATTACCTATCTTTGTTATGAAGAGGCAAAAAAGAGAGAGCATAGACTATTACGGAAAGTGAGAAGTGTAATCTCCCTATACAAAAGTTAGAGGACGGCTTCTGTGAAGGACTGGACCCAGAGCAAAGATTCTGAACAAATTACTGCTAATTACTATACTGTTTTCTCCAGAGTGACATTTAAACAATATGACAAAAATGAGAAAGAGAATTACAATACAGTATTAGAAAAGTAAGATTTTCCTTGGAGCAACAAATTCAAAGCAAGTTTTGCATGAGAAGTGGATGTTAGTAGTCAGAAACAAGTAGCAGGGATGGCAAGACTTATACAAGCCCAGAAGGGAATCTCCTGCACTCTCACTTACTGTTTGTTAGCATAAAGGCCCTAATATTTATCTGAAAAACTTCCCATAGAATCATAGAATACCAAGGTGGAAGGGACCTTAAAGATCATCTGGTCTAACCTTTCTTGGCAAAAGCACCATCTAGACAAGGTGGTTCAGCACCTTGTCCAGCTGAATCTTACAAGCACCCCATCTTGTGAAATCCACCACTGCCATGGGGACATTATTCCAAAGACTGATTGTTCTCTGTGCGAAAAAAAAATTCCTCTTGTGTACAATCAGAATATCCCCAGGAGTAACTTGTAGTCATTACCCCTTGTCTTTTCCATGTGACTCCTTGTAAATAAGTAATTCTCCATCTTCTTGGTATCCACTCTTCAAGTACTGAAACATGGCGCCTTTCTGAGCCGCCTTTTCTTCAGGCTGAACAAACTCAGTTCTCTCAGCCTTTCCTCATATGGCAGGCTTCCCAGTCCTTTGATCATCTTTGTAGCCTTTCTCTGGACCCTCTCCAGGCTGTCTGCATCTTTTTTGTATAATGGAGACCAGAAGTGAACACAGTCTTCCAAGTGTGGCCTGACAGGCTCTGAGTAGAGTGGGATGCTGACTTTTATCGGATTTGTTTTGATGTGTTATTAATCAGAGAGTAGTTATTTTAAGGAAAAAAAAAAATCTAGTATCTGATTCTATATGAACTTAATCTACTGAGATCCTGTAGTCTGGAAAACACTTGAAAATATCAGAATATGTCTGTGGTGTGGACTCAGTAATACTTTTACATAGATTTTTGGCTTGCTGTGTGCAGAAAGGGACAACTGTCCACCACCAACCCACCACCAGAACCAACTCTCCACAGTCAACTGTCTCCCCCACCAACCCTCTGCTAGATGTTTCTACAGCACTAACTCTTCACCAGGACAATTGTATACAGATTGGTAGGTGGAACACAACGCTGTGCCGCTCCTCCCTCCCTGCCACCCAGCACCACACTGCTTCTCCCTACCTCTCAGCATTGCACAAGTCCTCCCCACTGCATGGCACTTTGTCACCAGTCCTCCCTGCACACAGTGAGCTCTGCAAAGCCCCTGAACATCAGCAGGGGCTCCATGTAGCATTGCTGGAAAACCTGAGTGCCTGACAGTGAGCAGTCTCTCATGGAAGGCAGAGGGGGGAATAGCAAGGTGCTCATTTCTACCTTGTGTGCAGTACACATTACATTAGAGGGAGAAGGAGGATGCACGCAGGAAGGGGGGTGGACAGCTAAGGAGGCAGGGAAGGGAAGCCAGACATCTGAGCACTGCCTGGCAGGAAAGCCTGCCATTTTCTCATACAGGCCCTGCAATTTTGAAATACAAAAAAATAGCATTCTGGCCAGCACAAGCGTGGCCAGCTAACATGCAGGCAGGATGCAAGGTGGATGGGGAGGGCTACAGAAAGGTTTTGCTTAGGAAGCAGGGGAGCAGGCAACTGGAAGCCCGTCAGTGCAATGCCACATAGCAGGTAGGAGCAGTACAGTGCTGGGCAACGAGGAGAAGCAGCGCGATGCCTGCTATCAGAGAGAACTGGTGCAACACCAGGCTTCATCTGGCAATCCACATAGAGTTTGTCCTGGCAGAGAGTTGGTGATGTAGAAGTGTCCAGCAGAGTGTTGGCAGCAGAGAGCTGGTAGCAGACAATTGTGTAGACCCATTCAATTTCGTACATTCAGTTCTTGATGTGAATAGTGGTTCCCTGATCAACATTCAAAATAAATGAAGATTATATGAAAAAATGCAAATATTTATGTGTTACTTCAACACATTCAACAAAACACTTCCAAGAACTAGCTGTTACTATACTATATTGTGACAGGGCTTATTACAAAGAACACTACTTCAAAGTGACTCCTAAAGATTGTAGCATGATGCATACCAACTGTTGGTTCTTTTTTGTCTCAGGTGCTTTTTCTCATTTAATTACAGCAGAATGAACCACATCTGTGAGATTGAGTAGGTGGAATCTGTATCTGAATGACAACTTTTCCTGAAGGTTCAGAAGAACACAATAAACAGATCAAGCCTTACCATTGTTTTTAGCAATGTGGAATATACTAAAGTGAAAACAAAGAAGAGTACCACGTATGGACAAATATCTCCAGACAGTGGCTTTTTTCTTCTCCTCCTTTTTCTTCTTCTTTCTATTGTTGCTGCTGCTGAAAAATGATGAAATGAAGTAGAAACCCAACAGAGTAAGAAATATCCAGCCTGAAATATCCTTATGGTACATAAATCTCTCTCTGTGTCCAGCTCACAACAGGAAATCACACTATAAAGGTCCCTCCTTGTTTACTCTAGGGATATTCCAAGGGTAGTCTGCTGCATTCACTTGTGTGCCAGGCTGATAGCAAGAAAATGTTCTTTTTATCATGTGCAAGGAAAATTAGTGATACAGAAATTTTCTGGGGCTGGCAAAATAGGAGCAGAACACACACAGAGTTTTGAATGACAGAATACTTTTGCTGAAACACAGGCTACGTGTTTGTGAAATACAGTGCTTTCTTAAACATCAATTTTTAAATTAACAAATTGGGACTATCCACCACAGTCTCAGCCTCCTTTGTCCTGTCCACAGCAGAATTTTCATCCAGCCACTTGCAATTGTCCCCACTGGTGTCAGACTGAAATTTTTCTTATGTCCTTCTCCTCTTGTTCTGGCATTCTGACTGACTCATTCCCAGTCTTCAGTCTTACTTTCCTTATCCTAGTCCCATTACAATGTTAGTTTCTCTGGCTTCAGTTTAGTGGTCAGCCAACACCTTGTCACTCCGACATTCTTCTCATTTGCAGTACCTGTTTGTAAGAGCCAGAAGTGATAAGTTATAAAGTAGGAGTGGGTTACTGTGGTACACTGTGTGGGAGAAGGCCATGAACCACCATATGATGGTCACAAAGGGTGACACATGCTAGAGTAGGGATAACCCTGAAGAACTGTGGCTATGCGTCACCTGTGCTGAAGCTGAGACAACAGTAAAGTACTGTCTTCCAGGGGTGACCTACAACAGAACAGGGGTGCCCATGAGGTAACACGATCTTTGGATGAACTATGCCCAAGCAGAGACACCACTAAAAATCTGCAGCCTGTTGGCAACTAGTGCTAAGGAGGAAACAGACTTGAGGCACCACAGCCTGTGGGCAATCTAGACCAGAGGAGACACACAAAAGAACAGGGTGGCAGGAAAATATTAAATGTAGGTTGTCAGAAAGGAATCATTGCACCCAGAGTGGCCAAACACTATCTCATGCAAAAAAAAAAAAGCAAAACAAGGTTATGCAGATCACCTCCCCTTCTTAGGATGCCCAACACCTTCCTGAAATAATTTCAGTGGAGATAGAGCAATCCACAATGAACATATGGAAAAGAGAGACTAAGAGGGATGAGGATAGATGTCATATAAGTATTTCTTTCATTGTTTGTTATTCTTAATGCCTGAATCAGGGGTCAGAAGTTTGTGTCCACTGGCAAGGAATTAAGTAAAATAAAATTACCCTGCTTGGGAATATTTTGCTGGCAACACTGGATAATACTGTAAGCATGCCATCTACACATCACCACATATTCTTAGTTCTTTTGCCTTGCCAGTTCTGTCAGTCTCCTTTGGCCAAACTAATTTATTTTCCCAGCCAACCTCAGCCCTCAAAGCCACTAAAAGCCTATGTTCCAGTTTCCAATTTTTACCTGTTTTCCTGCACTCAGGCCCAAATATCTGCTTTTAACTCCCCATTATGTCATCCATACCTTGGTGGACAAAATTGTCACTCAGGATAGAACTTTTGTTGTATCTCTTGTTTATTCATTCAATGGAAGGTGTGGAAAAGAGAGAACCAGAAGCACAGAGCAGTCAGAGCACACAGGCTTTTTTCTACTGGCTAGCTCTGGACTTCAGGCTAACACTGCTTCAACAGAAAACATCTGTTATTGCAAGAAAAATGTTCTTAGAGTTTGGCCAATGCAAAGAATATCTTTGAATAATCAGAGAATCATAGAATTGTTTTGGTTGGAAAACACCTATAAGATCTTATAATCAATCTAATATTCTGATGAACAAAGCAGTTATAAATAGCACATTCTTTAACAGTCTGATCAACTACTGAAAGCTCAACAGGAAAAAATTCTTACTCTGAATCACTATAAGATAATGTCTCCCTTAAGATAGTTTAGTTACCTCAAGATTTCACTAAGAACTTAGGTCAAAAGAAAGGAAGATTTATTAAGATGTACATCAGCATCTTCCTGCAACAAAGCTCACAAAAATTGGTACTGAGCATCTGCAAACTATTTGAAATAAAAATTTTAAGGCTATATTTGTAACTATAAGGATAAAAGGTTGTTTCAAATTATTTCAAGATTTGGGGGTGGAGAGATGAATGGTGGGGACTGACTTAAAAATTAAATATTAGATAACAGTAGAAGTCTTTACTAAAATATCTGACAGAAAGATTAGGTCCGAACAGTTAAAGTTTAGGGAAGTTAGAAGTTGTGGTTTGGGCCTAGCTGGGAACAAAGAACCATGCGCCACTTGCTAACTTCTCCCATAGTGGGATGGGGAGGAGAAGATATAATAAAAAACTCATGAGTCCAGACAAGGACAGAGAGGGAACCAGTTATGGCCATGGGTAAAACAGAAACCATTTGGGAAAAAAAATCTGTTGAATTTATCACCAAATAAATCAGAGCAGGACAAAGGAAAAACAAAACCAGATCTTAAAAACACATTCCCTCACCCCCTCCCCTCTTCCTGGGCCCAAATTACTTTGCTCCAAGTTGTTTCACTTCACTATCTACCTCCTACATCTCAGTGGCAGAGGGCTACAGAAAATGGGGTTTGCAGTCAGATTGTCACACATTGTCTCTGCCTCTCCTTTCTCCTCAGGGGAAGGACTCCTCACACTCTTCCCCTGCTCCAACATGGAGTCCCTCCCATGGAGAAGAGTCCTTCTTTAATCACTCAGACATGAGTCCCTCCTACAAGGTGCAGTTCCTCAGGAACAGACTGCTCCAGTGTTGGCTCCCCACAGAGCCATGGCTTTCTTCAGGCTCAGCCACTTCCCCTGGGTCCTCCAGAGCAGCATGTCTGTATCTGCTCCACCATGGTTCTTCATGGGCTGCAGGGGAATCTCTGCTCCAGTACTTCATCCCCCTCCTTCCTCACTGACCTTGGTGTCTGCCTAAGTATTCCTCTTCTCCTCTCCTCTCCTCTCCTCTCCTCTCCTCTCCTCTCCTCTCCTCTCCTCTCCTCTCCTCTCCTCTCCTCTCCTCTCCTCTCCTCTCCTCTCCTCTCCTCTCCTCTCCTCTCCTCTCCTCTCCTCTCCTCTCCTCTCCTCTCCTCTCCTCTCCTCTCCTCTCCTCTCCTCTCCTTTTAGTATTTTACTTTTCCCTTTCTTAAATATGCTAATCACATAGGCGTTACCAGCTCCACTGCTTTCGGCCTTGGCCATAGGCAGGTCCAGCTTTGGATTCAGGGAAGCTTCCAGCAGCTTCTCACAGATGCCACCCCTGTGGCCCCTCCCCTTCCATGAAAGCCCCCCCACTAAGACCTAACACAAAGCTAGTGTAAAAATAGCATGTAGCAGTTTGTATTCAGGAGCAGTATAATCTCAGCTGAATGTTGTAAGCAAGCAGTAAGTTGTAAACCTGTTCATCCTCATACCTGTTACAAGAAAATATAGCAGAGTATTAATTTTTTTTTACAGCAGAGGAAAAAACTTTCTGACTTCCTTGCAGAAAGAAAAGTAAGCTCTGTGCCAACTGGTTGATTTATACAAGTTTCCCATTCTATTTTTTAGTGCAGTGTTGTGCCAGTATTGGCACGTTTCACACTGACTTCAAGCTTGCAGAGAACCTTGCCAAGACAACCTAACATTTTTTTCAATTAAGTAATATTATATGAACTCAGTATTCCAAACTTCAATGATGTCTTCAAAGTCATGAAATTATTTTTGAACAAGTCTAATAATAAACCTGTATGTATCTATAGATTCACTGTAAAGCTATTAACCATCTGTTTTATAAAAATTGTATTTATTTGTTATCTTCTTTATTACCAGAGCAGGAAACCCAGAGGTCAGGAATTAAATTCCTGTTAATATCCCTTACATATTTTTTTCTGCACCTACATTAAAATTTGTTAAAAAATGTATAACAACACTGCCTTTGTTACACTCAGTTTTAATATTTTCTAGGGTGACTAGGCTGTTGTAAAATATTTACAAGGACAAGCAGTTTAGAGGTTATACTTTATTTACCTGAATTTCTGTGTTGTATCAACCGTTTCTGCATGACTTATCTTTTGAAAAACTTAATGTAAAATACTTGTTGCTATTAAAATAGCCCACACTAGGACATTCAACATACTGACGACTATTTTCTTCCCTGGTCTTCTAAACAGTTTCCTTTCCCTGTCTTCTCCATTAGAGAATTTCTGTTAGTACTCAAGAGGAATCACAGTGGGACATTTTGCATGTCTCAGGAACTATGATGTATTTCTTTCTGTGATAGTGGGAGAAAGCATCTGGCTTTCAGTGTACAAGTTTATCAAGTATATTTTACAGGAATCTGCCAGACTTTTTTATGGGGTTTTTTCAAGCTCTAACCTCAGAAAAGATATAATATTTGTTTAATTCTTCTCAAGAAAGAAAGATTTTCCATATTAGAGTTCTGTTATGAGACTGTTGAGAGCTGAACAGTAAGCAAAAAGGCCTCAGTGGCTGAAACAATAGTTCAATATCCAAATTCAAACAGGTAGAAAGATACTATAGCAACCACCAGTCTACCAATCAGTTAATGCTTAGGTAGCAAGTCCTCTTAAGTAGATAAAAAAGGAGGAAATAAATTCAAACTCCCAGGTTATCAAACATTTTTGTGTGAATATTTATAAAGAATTTAAAGGATTTTTTTTGCCCAATTTTCATGTCAATTCCACTTTGGTAAATGGCTCTGTGTATTTGCAAAAACTAGAGTTTTATCCATTACAGCTGATCAAGATTTCCCTGGTAGTAATATAAAGTTTTAATTATTGCATATGCCCACTTGCAAAATTGCTTGTCGCTTGAGAGGAGCATGGTTCAAAATCACAACACAGCAAACAAAATTTGACAGATGAAGACCTTTTGCAATCAAAGGATCTATGCAGGAAACAAAATTTGCTGAAGCCACAATTTGATCAAAGGATTTATAATATGCCTCTTCATAGCTGGAAGACAAATGCACATTTGAAATGTGATGAATTTCAGTACAATGCAAGCCATTTTTTAACCACTGATCTGGCAAAATAATATGTGCATAGACAATGTGTATTACGCATCTGCTGCAGCTGACAGAGAAACAAAAAGATAGTTCATGAATATGTAATACTGGGAAATTTGATTTGTATTCTATTTTGAAATCACAAGCTTGCTGTTTCCTTGCCTTCAAAAGATTATTTTAATGATGTGGATTTCCAGTAGTTTCTTAAAACTAGCTTTACTTTACTATTCTTAATAAGCTTAGCAGAACTACACTGTGTTCAAAAACCTATCTCCTAATATCTCATAATGAAATGGCAAAGTCATCTTAGAAGAATGCATTTATATGCCTAACCTGAACCAGAGTTCCTTGCGTCTAACCTGAACTATAGTTCCCTGCAATTTTGTATGGTATCAGAGACACACAGACCTGTTTTACGTCTGTTTTCAAAGAGAATAGTATTAGCCAGTTACAAAGTTTTTCTTTCCTTTAACTGTGAAGAAGCCCTGACATTACAAATAGAAAATATACAAAAAAAGGACTTGTAACTTAGAAGGCAGATTTTAGTTTATGCTCACAAAAGGGCAATTCTGTCTTTTTTTAGCTTGCTTGTATTGGCAAGATACCTGAAGTATTGTGATATCTAGAACACGGGGATATAGACTGTGCAACACAAAGTAGCCAGAAGCCATCAGATCATCCACAGAAAATTAAAACTGTCCTTACTCATACGGACAGTCTCCATTCAGTTAGAGCATGCCAAAGGCAAGGTGACACTAAGGCAAAATAAACCCCCCAAAAAAACTTGTGTTTCACTAGGTTTCCAATTATTTTAGTAGGTTTATGTTAGTAAGCAAAGCTAGTCAACATTTTTCTGATAGAATATGCTTCATCTTTAAAAATGTTAATTTAGTGTAATCAAAATACATTATAAAATCTTAAAATACATATATTTATTATACCATAATTTTTCATTTTGCCTTTACTGTGTTTGCAACACTAACGGTATTATTACAGCAAAGATACTGTAACACTGAAATGAAGTAAAAAACCAGAATATTAGGACCTTATGGAAAGTTAAGAATTACACAGTTTCAAAATATTTTATTTAATGAGAGAATTGTTGGTCATAAGGATTAATCTACATTTGGGAAAAAAATGTAAATCTAAATTTTGGCTATCTCCTTTAGCAGAGATTCCTGTGTCTGAGTACTGACATAAAAACATATGTATCTATATGTATATAGTTTATTTTCAAGATGCCATGTGTGGTTTATTTTGAGAAAGACTGAGTGTATAGAACTGGAAAAAAAAGATGATGTGTGTATGCTGTTATTAAAACTTAACCAGCCAGCCAACATTCAGATCCAAAACATAACTTTGTTCATTCACTACAGCAAATCCTATACCTTTTGGGATTGTTTAGTTTGGAGAAGAGGAGGCTGAGGGGAGACCTTATTGCTCTCTACAACTACCTGAAAGGAGGTTGTAGTGAGGTGGGTGTTGGCCTCTTCTCTCAAGTGAATAACGATAAGACTAGAGGAAGTGGCCAGGAATTGCACCAGGGGAGGTTTAGACTAGATATTAGGAAGCATTTCTTCACTGAAAGAGTAGTCAAGCCCTGAAACGGGCTGCCCAGAGAGGTGGTTGAGTCACCATCACTGGAGGAATTAAAAAAACTTGTAGACATGGCACTTCAGGACATGCTCTAGTGGGGACAGTGGTTTTGTCTGGGTTGATGGTTGGACTCTGTGATCTTAGAGTTACTTTCCAGCTGTGAAAATTCTATGATTCTGTAGTCTGCTTTAGGAAGAAAAAAGGAGTCCTTTAAAATATAGGTGTGCACATAGTATAATTGCTCACACTACTACATGACCTATTGCAAAATATACCTTCAAAAGCACAGTCTTCTTCCTGGAAAAGTGAGTTTTCAGCAACAGGAATTCCCATGAGCAGAACTTGAAAGAGAGATAAGCTTAGGAATTTTTTTCTGAAAGTCACAAGGCTTTCATCAGTTATCCTTGTGGATAATAAGATTATTGTTGTCTCCAGTTCTTTACTGAAAAAAAGTTGGTGTTGAAAGAAAGCCCTTTACAAGAAAAGTAAAAATGTAAATATGTATGCGGCCTCACCTTCCAACAAATCTTCCAGTTATCATAATTTTTGATGTCTGTTGTCTAGTTCTCCATTTTCTTCTAAAAGTCAATAGTTATTTTTTCTCCTCTCCTGGATCTGAGAGTGATTTAGCTGTAATTAGAAGTAGAAAAAAAAGTAATTGTTTCCTAGCAATGTGGTAAAATAGAAAATTTCTTCTTATGTTTGTGCCAGGAACACATTACTTCCGAGACTTGAACTCCAGCTCCCATTCATCACCTCTTAGTGCATGTTAATAACCAAATATAAAGCTTCAGAGATACTGTTATTCATAGAATCATAGAATGTTTTGGGTTGGAAGAGACCTTTAGAGTTCACATACTCTAACCTCCCTGCATAAGCAGGGACATCCTTCACTACATCAGGTTACTGAGAGAACCATTCAGTCTGACCTTGAATATTTCTAATGATGGGGCATCGAAAACTTCTCTGGGCAACCTGTTCCAGTGTCTCAATCATTCTCATCACAAATAATATTTCTTCCTTATGTCCAGTATAAATCTACTCTTTCAATTTTAAACCATAGCCTCTTGTCCTATCACTTGGTAAAAAATTGTCTCCATCTTCCTTATATGTCTCCATGTACTGAAAGGCCACAGTAAGGTGTCCCTGGAGTCTTCTCTTCTCCAGGCTGAGCAACCTTAATTCTCTCTGCATTTTTTTCACAGGAGAGGTGTTCCATACCTCTCATAATTTTTGTGGCCCTTTTCTGGACTCACTACAACAGGTCCATGTCTTTCTGTGGACCCAGAGCAACACAGTACTCCAGATGAGGTCTTATGAGTACAGAATAGAGGGGAAGAATCACCTTTTTTGACCTGCTGGCCATGCTTTTTCTATTGCAGTCCAGGATAAGGTTGGCCTTCTGGGCTGCAAGGACACAATGCTGGCTCATGTCAAATTTTTCATCCACCAGTATCTCTAAGTCCTTCTCCACAGGACTGCCCAAAATTCATTCATCCTCCAGTCTGTACTGATATTGAGAATTGTCCTGACCCAGGTGCAGGACCTTGCACCTGCCTTTGTTCAACTTCATTAGATTCTCATGGGCCCATGCCTCAAGCCCTCAATATCCCTCTGGGTGCCATCCCTTGCCTCAGCGAATCAACTGCATCATGCTACTTGATCTCATCTGCAAACATTCTGAGGGTTCACTCAATCCCACTATGTTACTGATGATTCTATATATTATTGGTCCCAGTACAGACCCTTAAGGGACACCACTTGTTACTGGTTTCCATTTGGACATTGAGCCATTGACTGTAACTCTTTGCATTCATTCTTTATACATCTAACAGCCCACTCAGAATACAAGTTTTAAACTAAAAGAGGGTAGATTTGGACTAGATATTAGTATGAAATTCTTTACAATGAAGGTGATGAAACACTGGAACAGGTTGCCAAGAGAGGTGGTAGATGCCCCATCCCTGGAAACAGTCAAGGTCAGGTTAAGAAGCACTCTGAGCAACCTAATCTAGTTGAAGATGTCCCTGCTCGCTGTAGGGGGGGTTGGACTAGATGACCTTTAAAGATTCCTTCCAACCAGCACCATCCTATGATTCTATGATTCACCAGTTTAGAGGTAAGAATGTTGTGGTGGACTGTATCAAGTCTAGGTAGATGACATATGTAGCTTTTCCATTCTCTACTGATGCAGTGACTCCATTGTAGATGACCACTAGGTTAATCAGACACAATTTACCCTTGGTGACACCTTGTAGGGTATATCTAATCACCTCCCTGTCTTCCAGTCTCAACATACCTTCCGGGATTATCTGCTCCATGATTTTGCCAGGAGCAGAAATGAGGATGACTGGTCAGTGGTTCCAAGGATGGCTGTGATGTTTCCTTTTTTCCATTCACAGTCAGAATTTCCATTTACTGCCCTGACTTTTAGAATATGATAGAGTGGCAGCTTGGCAACTACATCAACCAATTTCTTCAGCATCCTGAGTTGCATCTTGTTGTGTCCCATCGACTTGTGTATGTTCAGGTTCCTCAGCTGGCCTTTAACCTTATCTTTTATGATGGGACGGACTTTGTTCCCCAGTCCTTGCAATGAAGTTTCAGAGACTTGAGAGATGTGGGAAGAGAGATGACCATTGAAACATGTGACAAAAAAATTGTTGATCACCTCAGTCTTACCCATGTGGTTGTCACCAGTTCCCCCATCACGCTGGGGAAATTTTATTTAATCTTCCTTTTCTGGCCAGCGTACCTGTACAAGTTTTTCTTATTCTTTGACAAATTCAGCTCCAGCTGTGCCTTAGCTTTCCTAATTCTATCTGTACACCTAGGCAGCATCCCTATATTCTTCCCAGGAGGCAGGTTCCTGGTTCCACTGCCTGTGCATTTCCTTCTTACAGTTCAGTTTGTTCAGGAGGTGCTTTCTGAGCCATGCTGATGTACCGCTGTCCTTGTCTAATTTCTTACATGTAGGAATCGAGCTCTGTTTAGCTCCTTTGTTCCTGAGAACAGTTCTCCAGGGGGTCTCATCCACTAATTCCTTAAATAACTGGAAGTTTGTTCTCTTGAAATTCAGTGTCCTTACTCCACTCTTCAGCTGGCCCATATCCTTCAGGATTGCCAATTCCATCAAGATACAATCACTGCAGCCTGAGCTGCCACCAATCCTTACATCTCTAATTAGTTAATCTGTGTTGGTAATCAGCAGATATAGTAACACTTCTTCTCTAGTGTGGCTGTCTGGATTAAGAAATTCTCCTTGACTGCTTACAGCTTGCTGTGCTGCTTTTCCAGCAGATGTCAGGGCAATTGAAGTCCCCCAGCATGATCAGAACCTATGAGCATGATGTTTCCTACAGTTGAAGTAAGAATGCTTCATCAACAGGCTCTTCTTAGTTGGGCTGCCTGTAGTAAATACCAGCCATGAGTTTTTTTTCATTGGCTTGACCCCTAATTTTTGCCCATAAGCTCTCAACCTGTTAATCACTGTTTTTCAAAGACAGCTCTGTGCAGTCGATCCATTATTTTACATAGAGGGCAAATGCCACCCTCTACCTTTCCTTCCTCCCTGTCCCTCTGAACAGTTTATTGCTATCAATTGCAGCACTCCAGTCAAGTGATTCATTCCACCACGTTTCAGCAATAGTTACTAGCAATAGTTAATATTAACAAGCTGTGAGATCTTGGTAATTCTCTTAAAATTTTTATTCTTTATTCTAATATTATGGAACGAGAAAATGAAAAAGGCAAAACAAACCAACATGCTTCAGAATAATGTTTGGATACTCTTCAGCAGGCATTCCTTTAGTGCCCTCTTGTGATAACTGAGCTGTGGGTCCTTGAAAACATCTTTGACAGTAATATAAAGTAATAGAAATTGCCACACTTGATCAGAGCTGCTAAAAATTGTCAGGTTTTCAGACTCCCATAATGATAAATACCAGCTGCTTCAGAAGACCACAAAAAAACCCCTCAGGTGGCTTCAATATCAGAAGTTTAGTCTTAAACTTTTTCAAGGATTAATTCCCGTTAAGAAAATGGACAAAAGTTCTCTTCAAGCTAATTAATAATTATATTTAGCTGTGAAGTTTGTTACTGGCCACAAAGATTTTGAATTCTTTTCTAAAAGCTGCTGTTCTTTGACCTCAATAATATATTCTGTCCCTTAACCTACCTGTTCATTTCTAAATTGTTTTTTTTTTCACTGATGTCTCCATTGCTTTCTTTGTAATAGAAGAAATAAGGTATATTTACAGAAGAAAGAAGATAGGCACTGTTTAACTTTTTTGGTCATTAATAATTTTAATAAATTGATGTATAACCCTTTTTTAATCCATATTGACATCTATCCTCATGCTGTGTGTTGACTTTTCAGTAATAAGGAGATCGGAAGATCCAAGGGTATCCACATGAAGACACCAGTAGGTAATGTCTTCACTACTCAGCACTACAAGATATTTGAAATTTCTTTTTTTAAAATACTTTATAATACTGTTGACATTTCTTTCTGATTACAAGTGACCTGGATATTTCTATCAAGATAAAATAGCCTTGACACCATTGTGTTCAATTCTAATGTAAAACTTAGTAAGTTTATTTCAGACTCATTTAAAAACATTTGCTGGATCTGGTTGTAATTATGAACATAAAGTGCGTCATCTGTTCTACAAACCTTGGTGGATCTCTGTAGAAAAAAGACAAACATTTTCAGTAAAAAAAAAATAATTTACTCATTTTCAGTACATACTTATGCTTATATCTGCTTGGTCAAAATATCTTCCATCAACCTCAGGATTCAAATAGGCACATCTAATGAATTGCATTTCTTTTATTCTTTAATTTATCCTGTTTATTGATGTAAGACATGCAACTTTTATAGAGGTTCTTCATGAAATTGAAGAAAAATATTATTTTTAATATCTACAGCTCCCCTCCACCTCCATCTGCTCCTCCATTCCATTATTTCACCCGGTATTAAGCATGGTTAGATTGGAGTAGGTTATTTTTTTTATGGTTCTAAGCTAGAAAACCATAGTTAATTACCATTGCATTGTATCTATCTTCTGAAGCATCTGGGGATGCAGTGGTCATCTAAACTGTGTTCATGTTTCTCTGGTGAGCTGATTGATGTGGCTCTATTGCAAATAGAGTTCTAAGTAGTTCTAAAACTGTACATTAGAGCTAATATCTTTCAAATGACTACTTGATCTAATTACTTTTTCACTTAGAATTATACAACCAACTAATTTTACCTCTTGTTATCCGATTTAGTTTCAAAGACCTTGATCCCAAACAATCTTGGTCTTAGTGCAATATTGGAAAAGCAAAAGACAATCAGTATTTTTAGGTAATTGGGCTGAAGTATTTTTCCAGCTTTTCAATGTGTGTGACATAGATAGTTTTCTTCTCAACTCCTGCATATTGTAATCACTCCTTCTGATACATTATTTCATTTTTTTAAATTAATGTAAACCAAACAATATTCACTGCCTTGATTTTTTTTTCTTTATTTTATACATATGTTTCTGAATAACTGAAAAGCATATGTCATTCTTATTAAATTAGGATATTGATGTGTATCCTGGGTCTTAGTTACACAGGGATTTATCAAATACCTTTCAGCATAACTACATCACATACTCTGCTTTTTTCAATAGATAATACAGTATAGGATCATGAAAGAGTTAATTATGTATCTGTTGGCTGACTCTATATGTCTGTCAAAAGTTGATTAGTACACAGTTTGACTGTTGGGATACTCTGAGGAATTCTGGGATGCAAACATAAGCTTCTGTGGAGGTTGGCCAATGTGACACCCATTCACAAGAAGGGCTGGAAGGAGGATCCGGGGAACTATAGGCCTGTCAGCCTGACCTTGGTGCCTGGCAAGGTTATGGAACAGATCATCCTAAGTGCCATCAAGCGGAATGTGGAAGACAACCAGGGGATCAGGTGCAGCCAACATGGGTTTAGGAAAGGGAGGTCCTGCCTGACTAATCTCATCTCCTTCTATGACTGGGTGACCCGCCTAGTGGATGAGGGGAAGGCTGTGGATGTGGTCTACCTTGACTTCAGCAAGGCCTTTGACACAGTCTCCCACAGCATCCTCCTGGAGAAGCTAGCGATTCATGTCTTCGACAGGTGCACCCTTCGCTGGGTCAAAAACTGGTTCGATGACCGGGCCCAGAGAGTGATGGTGAATGGAGCTGCATCCAGCTGGTGTCTGGTGACCAGCGGTGTCCCCCAAGGATCAGTACTGGGCCCAGTCCTATTCCATATCTTTATTGACGACCTGGATGTGGGGAATGAGTCCACCCTCAGTAAATTCGCAGATGACACCAAGCTGGGAGGGAGTGTTGATCTGCCAGAGGGTAGGAAGAAGCTGCAGGAGGACCTGGACAGGCTGGATCGATGGGCTGAGGCCAATGGCATGAAATTCAACAAGACCAAGTGCAGGGTCCTGCACTTTGGCCACAATAACCCCAGGCAGCGCTACAGGCTGGGGGAAGAGTGGCTGGAGAGCAGCCTGGCAGAGAGGGACCTGGGAGTGCTGGTGGTCATCCGGTTGAACATGAGCCAGCAGTGTGCCCAGGTGGCCCGGAAGGCCAATGGCATCCTGGCTTGTATCAGGAATAGTGTGGCCAGCAGGAGTAGGGATGTAATTCTCCCCCTGTACACAGCACTGGTGAGGCCTCACCTTGAGTACTGTGTCCAGTTCTGGGCCCCTCACTTCAAGAAGGATGTTGAGGTGCTGGAGCAGGTCCAGAGGAGAGCAACAAGGCTGGTGAAAGGACTAGAGGGAAAGTCTTATAGGGAGAGGTTGAGGATGTTGGGGTTGTTTAGGCTGGAGAAGAGGAGACTCAGGGGGGACCTCATCAGTCTCTTCAAAAGGCAGGTTGTAGTCAGGTGGGGGCTGGGCTCTTCTCCCAGGCAACCAGTGACAGGACAAGAGGGCATAGCCTGAAGCTGCTCCAGGGGAGGTTTAGGTTGGATATTAGGAAGCACTTCCTCACGGAGAGGGTGATTAGACATTGGAATAGACTTCCCAGGGAAGTGGTGGAGGCACCGTCCCTGGATGTGTTCAAGGCAAGGCTGGATGTGGCACTTAGTGCCATGGCCTAGATGGTGTGGTGGTTTTGGTCATAGGCTGGACTTGATGATCTTAAAGGTCTTTTCCAGCCTTGGTGATTCTGTGATTTTGTGATCCTGATGATAATGGATTACAAAATGAGATTTCAGGTTAAATGCTTTTTCCTATTGCAAGAGAAATTGGAAGGAAATTCATAAAAACATGAGAAAGCCATTCAGCTAAGTCTAATAAATGACCATTGAAATTATAATGAAAGTTTAATACTATGAGCTTCACTACCACCAGGCCATTAGCTATTTTTCTACAAGTGATAATAATAACTCCTTACTCATACATACTCTTATTTGATTGTCATACAAAGCTGCTTGTTCATTTTGCATAACTACACATATTAGCAATGAAGTACGAAAATATGAGCTATTATTGAGCTAAATATATTATGCAAAGCTTTAATGTATGAATCTGCATAAAAAGTAATTCAATCAAAGAAGAAAATATACTTTTAATAATATGGATTATATATCTTCATTTTATCTGTTTTGTTAGTGAAACTGTACTGAGGAAAACAGACCTGAAGCCTTGGCCAGGCCATTATAACTTTCCCTGCATTGACCTTCATACACTAGGGATTAAGTGAGATAGCATTTGTCATTTGCTGCCATCAGCAACCTTTCAATCAGGATGCAGGGCATCATGTTGACACCTGATGAGAGCCAGATGAGGTAATCTAAACCATGAACTAAGTATCCTTGAGCTCATTTGTTGTTTATGTCTCCTTTAAAATCACAAATGCAAACATGTAATGCCTATGCCAGCTATGGCTGGTGTGAAATGATTATTTATGACACAATCTAATTTATCTAAATTTATCTATTTTTTTCTGAAAAAAAGGAAACTTAGCTGTGATTGTAGGTGTAACTACCAGTAACACAAATGAACAGTAGTATTTCGTCATCAATATTATCGTGTCCAATTTTTTTATTTTCTTTGTGGCTCTATTTTATTACTGCTACTCATTATTTCTTATGTTTCTTCATTAGATTCTACTTTGTGTGGTCAGTAGGCTAGTCATGACATAATATCAAAAATGCCTCCAATATTCTTTACAATAAGTCAACTTCTTCCTTACAGCTGAACATAAAATTAGCAATGTGGATTCAGAAGTATAGTTCCTAACATCCCAGAAATACAAAATAATGCCTTTTCTTATTCTTCTGATCGGGCATGTAGTACATGTCAAAACCAGCCTCTTACTGTGCCAATTAATGTGGCTGACAATGAAAGTGTCCTGTATGTCACATTAATATTGGTTGATAGAAATTATCTGATGCTTTTAAATATTTTGTTTTCCCTTCTCTTTATTGTTCTGTATTTTACCTCTTCCCAAAAAGGAAGTAATAGGGAATTTTCCATTAAATTTTTCCACTTCAGTTCTCAGACTGAAAATTTTCCATTGTCTCTTAGTTACAGTAAGGAAGCTGAGGCTGAATGCCTTGGGGGCTTTTCTCTGCAAGGAAAGTATTTGGAGAGGAAAAGCACCTTAACACTGAAATGATAAGAAGTGTGAGCAAGAATACAGTTTGTATTGCTGCAATAAGATATTAACAGGCAGGACGTCTTTGCAGCATGTCATTGTAGAATGGTCTTAATAGGGAAAGAGCTTTAGTGCTTGGCTAGATGCAGAAATATATGGAAGATGAAGAAATAGGACCCAAATTGGATATATTACAACTTTCTGCACTATGTCACAAGTGAAGTATCTTTGCCTGTAAGTGTTTTGAAGATTATTTATTCTATTTGAAAATCCAACCACCTATACTGCAATATAGCCACAGCAGAGAAATAAAAATAACTGGATTAGTTTATCAGGTTTTTAATTTCAAATTACCAATGCAGTTCAAATAAAGAAAGCCACAAAGTTGTAAACGGTACTGTGATTATAAATGTAGGTTATTCTCATACATAAAATAGAGTATCTGATGACATAACAAGAAATTAAGTACTATTGTATACATTAGGGGCATGACACCAAAGTGGCACAAGTGTGTAACTAAGAATCTTCCCTAAATTTAAAAATAATTTGGCCAGTGGGTGAAGCCACTCAGTAGTTGCTATGATCAGTTTGAGGTTTTTTAAGTAGAATTGCTCAGCTATGAATATTGGATTATGTTATATTAGCCTATGGAATAATGAGCATGTAGTCCTTTCAGCCTAAAACTCTCCAGAGTATGAAACTGGTTTATCATTGGCTTCCATGGACTTCAGTGGAGAATTGTAAAATAAGTATATTCTAGAATGAATAAAGGATGAAGTTCTGCATCTGAAAACCTATGTCCTTATAGGGATGGAAATGTCCTTGGCCCTGTGATGTTTCTGATTTGGAGCAATGTTATGTCTAGGAAAGCTCACAAAATGATTTTGCAATGATAAGCAAATGGACGTGGAGATGGCACTAGTAACTAAACCCAGGTTTTAATTTCTTCCTTTTTTGCATTGGAAGCCTCAGGGGTTTTCTGAAAGGGAATTATATCCGATGTTCTGTTATGGTGCTATCATTATTCCTCACATTTACTTCTTTTTTCAGTGATCAAAAATATAGGTTTATCATCTTTCATGATTTTGATGAGATTTTGATTTGTTGTTCCTATTTACCAGTACTGTATTCTTTACTCAATCACTTCCATTCATTCTCATTGTTTGTCATATTCACTTGACTAAAATTAGGTTATTTATTATAGCTGTGAGGCAAGGAAATGTTTCCAATATATTGATAATAGCACATGAACGTTACTGTTTTATCCTGATACTAAAAAAGCTTATGCAATACTCTGAGAACTTTTGACAAATATAATAAATATACTATGTTTCCAATGCAATTCATTGAAGTCCAGTCAAACTACTGACAATTTAGATGAGATGGAATTTAGTATTTCTTCTTCCTTTATCCCCTCCATGAATCACAAAACTAGCTGGCTGGAAATTTGAGGACAAAGGGGTTTTTTTAAGTGCAAATTTAAAGGTTGAAAACTGATTAAATAAATATGCTGAATTTTCAAAATATGAGTAAAAACAAATGTAATTAATTTGCATCAAAAATATGATGAAAGCAGAAAAGATTTCATCCAGAACCAGTCTGGTGGTGAAGGAATGTTTCCATCTTCCCAGAACATCATGACCTCTTTACAGGTCAGTAAAAAAAGCTGCTTCAAGATGTAGGTGATTAAAGAGTTTTTATAGTCTGAGTAGGGAAACTGTCCATTTGGAGCCCAGACAATTGGTCAGGGAGACTTATCATGACTGGCATATGCAAAGATAGACAAGACTCACGAACTATTGAACAGGTGATTTACAGAGCACCGTAAGGCATTTAGTGATCTGTGCATTGAGGACCCCTTGTAGCAGAGGTCGCAGATAGGAAAACTTGTGATTTCTCTTGTCTCCTCTTGGCAAGCCAGGTATAAAAAAAAACAAACGAGGAGCAAGTCTCAGACATATCGCTGAAAAAATGATATAGGAAAGTTACCTTAATAACTGATTCTGGTAATTAGCACACTTTAGTTTGACACAGTTCTTGGACACTTTATCATAATAATGGGTGTAAAATAAAAAGTTCCCAGGCAATCACTATAGTGACTGTTGATCTAAAGTATTTCTATAAGAGTTCTGTTGTGTCATTTATCTTCACTATCTCTTTAAAATCTATGAAGAATAATTTATTTAAGACACATTGAGGAGAGAAGAGGTATCCTAAATCACGGTGAGAAGACAGAAGTAGGAAATTATTTTTATTATTTCTAACACTCCAAACACTTGGGGGTATAAAGAGTTCAGGAGAGGAAAGAAAGCCCTTTTTTGCATGTGTATTTAAAACCTTTCAGACAGCTTTCTGAACTAATAAGAATACATGAGTTCAAAAGGAAAAGAAACACAAAGTAAATGCAATTACCTAGAGGGTTCTTAATCTGATGGCTGTTGGAAATCTGAAGGATAATGTTGGCAGTGATGAAATTATCACAAGAAATGTAAGGGCAATGAAGAGTGACTTCAGGGCCCTAGGACGGCTAGTTAGGGGGTCTGGAGCGCAAGTAGTGTTTGCCTCCATCCCTCCTGCAAGAATGGGTGGGGAGGTATATAGGAAGAGTCTACAGATCAATGAATGGCTAAGAGATTGGTGTCAAAGACAGGGTTTTGGTTTTTTTGATCATGGGATGCTATATGAGACACCTGGCCTGGTGGTGGCAGGTGGGATGCACCTGTCCCAGAGGGGGAAGAGGCTTTTGGGGCAGGACTTAGCAGGGCTCATTGAGAGAGCTTTAAACTAGATGTGAAGGGGGAAGGGGAGAAGACTGGGTCTATTAGGGAGAAGCACAAGAGGAACGTACCAGGGCCTGAAAGCAGGTGGTCTAAGGAGGATTTAGTCCCACCAGTGGGCTCTGTTTGTTTCCTGAAATGCCTGTATGCTAATGCACGCAGCATGGGGAATAAGCAGAAAGAGTTAGAGGTCAGTGTGCGGGCTAAGGGTTATGATCTGGTAGCAATAACAGAGACGTGGTGGGACAGGTCACATGACTGGAATGTGGCCATGGATGGTTATGTGCTTTTTAGGAAAGATAGGGCGGGGAAGCGAGGTGGTGGAGTTGCTCTTTATGTGAGAGAGCAACTAGAATGTATTGAGTTTTGTGCAGGGGCTGATGAGGGGCAAGTTGAAAGTCTGTGGGTAAGAATTAAGGGGCAGGCTGGTGTGGGTGATACAGTCGTGGGGGTCTACTACAGACCTCCTGATCAAGGCGAGGAAGTTGATGAGGCTTTCTACAGGCAGCTGAAAGTAGCCTCACAACTGCAGTCCCTAGTCCTCCTGGGAGATTTTAACTACCCCGATATCTGCTGGAAGACTCACACAGCCAGCCTTTCACAGTCTAGGAGGTTCCTCCAGTGCATTGATGATAACTTCTTAATGCAAATGGTGGACAAGCCGACTAGAAGAGGAGCGCTGCTGGATCTTGTACTAACCAACAAGGAGGGCCTTGTTGAAGCAGTGGTGGTCAGTGGCAGCCTTGGCTGCAGTGATCACGAGATGGTGGAGTTCAGGATCCTGTGTGGAAGGAACAGAATACCCAGTAGGACCAGAACCCTGGACTTCCACAGGGCAAACTTTGGCCTCCTCAATCAACTGTTAAGGGAAATCCCATGGGACAGGGTGCTAGAAGATAAAGGGGCTCAAGATAGCTGGTCAACATTCAAGGACCACTTCTTGCAAGCACAGGATCAGAGCATCCCAATGGTTAGGAAATCTAGTAAGGGAGCTAGGAGACCAGCATGGTTAAAAAAGGAACTGCTGGGCAAACTTAAGTGGAAAAGGAAAATCTACAGATCATGGAAGGAGGGGCTGGTCACTTGGGAGGAATATAGGGCTGTTGTCAGAGGATGTAGGGAGGCAATTAGGAAAGCTAAGGCTTCCTTGGAACTTAACCTTGCAAGTCAGGTTAAGGATAATAGAAAGGGCTTTTTCAAATACATAGCTAACAAAGCTAACACTAGAGGCAATATTGGCCCACTGTTGAATGAGGTGGGAGCCCTGGTGACAGAGGATATAAAGAAGGCAGAGGTGCTGAACGCCTTCTTTGCCTCTGTCTTTACTCCTGCAGGATTTCCCCATGAGCTCCAGACTCATATAGCCCCAGAAGTAGTCAAGATAGATGAGGAGTTTGACATAGTAGATGAGGATTGGGTTAGGGATCAGTTGAGTAATCTGGACATCCATAAATCGATGGGTCCAGGTGGAATGCATCCAAGGGTGCTGAGGGAGCTGGCGGAGGTCATTGCTAGGCCACTCTCCATCATCTTCGGTAAGTCATGGGTAACGGGAGAGGTGCCTGAGGACTGGAGGACAGCAAATGTCACACCAGTCTACAAGAAGGGCAAGAAGGAGGACCCGGGTAACTATAGACCGGTCAGCCTCACCTCCATCCCTGGAAAGGTGATGGAACAACTTGTTCTTGTCTCTATCTCTAGGCATATCAAGGACATGGGGGTCATCAAGAGCAGTCAGCATGGTTTTATCAAGGGTAAGTCATGTTTGACTAACCTCATAGCCTTCTATGATGAAATTACTAGGTGGATAGATGATGGTAGAGCGGTAGATGTGGTTTATCTGGATTTCAGTAAGGCATTTGACACCGTCTCCCACAGCATCCTTGTAGATAAGTTGATCAGGTATGGGTTTGGTGATCAGGTAGTGAGGTGGATCAGGAACTGGTTGATGGGAAGGAGTCAGAGAGTTGTAGTAAATGGAGCAGAATCTGGTTGGAGGTCTGTGACTAGTGGAGTCCCTCAGGGGTCGGTACTGGGACCGGTGTTGTTAAACATCTTCATCAACGACCTCGATGAGGGTATAGAATGTACCCTCAGCAAGTTTGCTGATGACACTAAGCTGGGAGGAGTGGCTGACACACCAGAAGGCTGTGCTGCCATTCAGAGAGACTTAGACAGGCTGGAGAGTTGGGCGGGGAGAAACATGATGAAATTCAACAAGGGGAAGTGTAGAGTTTTACATTTGGGGAAGAACAACACGATGTCCCAGTATAGGTTGGGGGCTGACCTGCTGGAGAGTAGTGTAGGTGAAAGAGACCTGGGGGTCCTGGTAGACAGGAGGATGACCATGAGCCAGCAATGTGCCCTTGTGGCCAAGAAGGCCAATGGCATCCTGGGGTGCATTAGAAAGGGTGTGGTTAGTAGGTCAAGAGAGGTTCTCCTCCCCCTCTCTTCTGCCTTGGTGAGGCCGCATCTGGAGTATTGTGTCCAGTTCTGGGCCCCTCAGTTCAAGAAGGACAGGGAACTGCTTGAAAGAGTCCAGCGCAGAGCCACAAAGATGATTAAGGGAGTGGAACATCTCCCTTATGAGGAAAGGCTGAGGGAGCTGGGTCTCTTTAGCTTGGAAAAAAGGAGGCTGAGGGGTGACCTCATCAATGTTTACAAATATGTAAGGGGTGAGTGTCAGGGAGATGGAGTTAGGCTCTTCTCAGTGATGACCAGTGATAGGACAAGGGGTAATGGGTGTAAATTGGAGCATAGGAGGTTCAAGGTGAATATCAGAAAAAACTTTTTTACTGTGAGAGTGACAGAGCACTGGAACAGGCTGCCCAGGGAGGTTGTGGAGTCTCCTTCACTGGAGACATTCAAAACCCGCCTGGATGCGTTCCTGTGTGATGTGCTCTAGGTGACCCTGCTCTGGCAGGGGGGGTTGGACTAGATGATCTTTCGAGGTCCCTTCCAACCCCTAGGATTCTATGATTCTATGATTCTATGATTCTATGAATGTGTATATTCCCAGTTTTGTTTTTGTTTGGTTGGTTGGTTTTTTTCTCCAAGCCACTCTACAGCCTTAAAAATAGCACCTGAGAGTTTCCATGTTGGTAAGATCTAGGTTGTTGGTTGCTAATCAATCAGATGCCACAGGACAAGCTACCCCCTTTTCATCCACACTTCTATCCAGAGTAATCCAACTGAACCAGATCAATTAAGGATAACAGAGTGGTGAGTGAAAGAAAATTTATTCACGTTTTATCCAAAGCTAATCCCAGTCTCTTAGAGGCTTTTTATTTACTTCAGCTTGCAGTATTTTGAGCACAGTGAAAAATAAATATACTAGAAACTATGCATTCAAAGACACTTCAGGCCTCCTGGTCCTTTCCTCAGCATGCCAAAGTTCTAAGAAATCCTTGGTGAAAGAGCTCAGAAATTATTTTAAGACATATATTTGTAAACTTTACAGAAAATAAGATACATGCAGAGAACAAAGGTGTTGCCCTGATTGTATGGTGATCTTTTATCATGGTACACTACTTCCTGATGCTTTCAGTGTGAAAGATGTTCTCTGCAGTATCATATTTGATGAAGTAACTTCCACACCTTACCAAGGCAGAGGTCACTCAAAGGACATTCTAATAATCATGAAGTGCAGCCATGTCATCATTTTCCTGTTCAATCTCACCCTCTTCTCCCTATTTACAAAGTAGACTAGCTTCCATACCCTCTATTTATTAAGCCTTTAAGTTCTTTGCTGTTTAGTTCTATGACATGAGCATGAAAGCCACTGAGTAAAAAGCTGCATCCTCTTCCCAGATCCTCACTATAATCACTCTTGATGTAAGCCTCAAGGTGGGCAAAACTCTGTTCTTCATCTGTCATAGTTTTTTTATAAAAATAATGACTTTGACTTCCTGTCTCTCATCTCATTAGAAAAGAAACACCAGCAACCTGTAGAAACTTCTGGTAAAGCACTTCTTTGACATTAGTTAGTTATTTTATATTACTGCCATAACCTCGCTTCACATCAACTACCTTCTATTCCTAGAACATTATCTGGTCGTAATGGACAAAATTTTCTCATTGAGGTCAGAGAAAATGGGAAAAGGTTATCAAACCCTTCACTTGGCAGTATTTAACGAAGTTGTTTTTCCTGTCACAATGACTATTCGTAGGAAAAGAAAGCCACACAGCCAGTCTGATATCTAAGCAGCAAGTAAAAACTATGAAAATCAAGGTATTCATAGGCCTAAATCATTGGATTGAAAGCCATAATCAACAGTTTTCTTCTCTAGCACAATAAATGTCTTTAACAGGATATATTACATAGCTGAAACAGATAGTTAAAAGAGCTAAAGACTATCTCTGGTCCTAAATGGCATCTTTATCAACTGTTTATCAATACTTTAGCAACTTTCTTATCAACTATAACCTTAAAACTTGAGGGGAGGGGAATTGGATTGATGGTGCATGTATATCTGGAGCAGGAAAAAGGATTCTAAAGAACAGCATTATTGAAATAACCTCATGAGAGTGTTTCTGGTATCTGTGACTAACTTCTATAACTGACTGAAAAGCTAAAGATGTGATTTAGAGAGGGAATTGAAAAAAAAAACAAACAACAAACAGAGAGCAGCATTTCAAATGCACATTTCTCTTCAGTGTCTGCTGCTGGTTAGTTTAAATATCACTTCAGTCAATGCACCTTTCAGATATTAATCATATTGTTCTGTAGCAAACTTCTATTATTTGCTGTGCAGGGATGTTAAAGTGAATTATTTTGAGTTCTGTTTCTGCAAATGAGACCCTGTTTGTAATGGATAGAATTTTAATATTACATTAAAAAAATACCCCCACGAGATTTATTAGTCTTGTTATGTGAGCCAAAAGATCTTTTCCAATAATAAGACAAACACTGCTTTACTGCAAGTAAATTTCAAATTGACTGAACTGTTTTCGCTTTTTGTGATTCATCCTTTAGTTTCTTTAAGACCAGGAAGAATCAGTGGAATAGTGAACTAGTCTATGGCGTTAATGAAAGTCTTGAGAAAAACAAGAGCAAAGATGTATCTGGAGTGGAATAGAAATATTTGCTCTGGAAAATCATCTTTTTATTGTACAGAGATACAAGAAGAGAGATGTAGGAGTACATGTAAACTTGTCAGTGATGATGAGTAGAGGAAGAGATTTAGTATGTGGGCACAAAAACCCCTGAATTGTCAAATAAATAGAGTTTTTGGGAGGACAGTCAATAGTAACTAAGTGAGGATATCTAAAGCATTAAAAAATCCCACTCAAGTTCCAGTAGCTGCCCTGCTATATGTGTGAATGTTATGTATAGATGTTAGTAAGAAGTGTCAGGATATAGTTCACAAATCTCACCACTGGGGTACAGCCGAAGCCGATCCCTGGTCAGGATCCTCTTCCTTTCCCCTGCGACTCCGGGCAAGCAGTCCGTTCGGTACGTCCACACACCAACAACCACAGGAACAGGCGCTCTATAGCTTCACGGCAGCTTCCACAGCGATACACTCACAGCGGCGGCTGGATCCGTAGTGTTCGCAGTATGCGCCTCACTGCTCCCCTTCCGGTTCCGGCCCCGCCGTGCCTCCTGGGAGCTGTAGTCTGTGGTCCTGTGCGCATGCGCCTGGTACCTCTGTCCTCTCCCCACGAGTGCCGGGGGGGCGCATCGCCAGGAATGGTCAGTGAATGTCACTGGAATAAAGGCCATTATGGAGTCCGTCTCTCACAACTGGAAAAATCTAGATGGCACAAATTTTGTATGTTTACAAGGACAAACACTCTTGTTAAAAATACGGTGCTCTGCTTATTCCGTGGATTCCTTTAAACCAAATTTTGTAGAATGTGAAGTAGCTAGACAGAAATGATGAAAGAAATGATAATAGAAATTATCAGATACCTTGGATGTTAGTGTTTAGTGCTGTACAGGCTCTATTTTAACATGGTAATTTACAATAAATATTTATGTAGCTGATTTTTTTCCCGAATCTATCCTACCATGCCTACCATTAAAAAGACTGTTAGTCTACATTAGGTAGTATGTGGCTTAAAATGAGAGGAAGAAAAAAAACCCCACACATCTAACACAAAACTCAGTATAGGAACCATTTTATAAATTTATTTTACTTCAAGCTCACCAGAAGATTTACTTGTAGATTGCTGTGGATTGAGCCTGGCTGGACACCAGGTGCCCACCAAAGGCACTGTATCACTCTCCTCAGCTGGATAGGTAAGAGAAAACATAACAAAAGGTTCATGGGTCTAGATAAGGGCAGGGAAAGGTCACTCACCAATTACCGTCATGGGCAAAACAGACTTAACTTGGGAAATTACTTCAATTTATAATCAATCAAATCAGAGTAAAGTAATGACAAATAAAACCAAATCTTAAAACACCTTACTCCACCCTTCCCTGCTTCTCGGGCTTAACTTTACTCCCTGTTTTCTCTACCTCCTTCCCACCAGTGACACAGGGGGATGGGGAGTGGGGGTTGCCATCAGTTCATCACATGTTGTCAGTGCCATTCATTCCTCCTCAATGGCAGAACTCCTTACACTCTTCCAATGCTCCAATGTGGTGTCCCTCCCACAGGAGACAGTCCTCCATGAACTTGCCCAGTGTGAGACCTTCTCATGAGCTACAGTTCTTCATGAACTGCTCCAGTGTGAGTCCCCCACAGGGTCACAAGTTCTGCTGGCAAACCTGCCCCAACATGGGGTCCTCTCTCCATGGGTCCACAGGTCCTACCAGAAGCCTGCTCCAGCACAGGCTTTCCACAGGATCTCAGCCTCCTTCAGGTGTATCCAACTGCTCTTGTGTGTGGTCCTCCACAGGCTGCATGTGATATCTGCTCCACTGTTAACCTCCATGGGCTGCAGGGGAATAACCTGCCTCACCATGGTCTTCACCACAGCAACAAGGGAATCTCTGCTTCAGCACCTGGAGCACCTTCCCCCCTCCTTCACTGACCCTGGTGGCTTCAGGGCTGTTCCTGTCACATATTCTCACTCCTCTCTCTAGCTGCACTTGCTGTTGTATATGTTTTTTCCTCTTCTTACACGTGTTGTCACAGAGGCACTAACACCATCGTTGATCAGCTTGGCCTTGGCCTTTGCCTGCGGCAGGTCCATCTTGAAGCTACCTAGCAATGGCTCTGTTGGACACAGGGGAAGCTTCTAGCAGCTTCTATGTAATTATGTAAATAACTTAATTGATACCTGTATCTATAGGTAAATCTTTCAGTTTTCTTCTGCCATAATTGAGGGAAGTACTAATCTCTGTTTTCTTTACCTTCCACAAATTTCTGCTGAAGTTAAATTAACTGAACTGTCAGCTTCTTCTATATATAAAGAATTAGATGGGGTTTTTTCATTACATTGATCAATAGAATTAGGGATTTTGGAAATTGGTAACTAATGTTTTAACTTAATCTTTTTTAATTTGTAAATACTTTATTTTTAATGATAGTTTTGGTCAGATAAATATGTTGGGTTTTGTTGGGTTTTTCTCTGAAATGTTGCAGCATGCATTTTTTTACCTCTGTTTGAAAAAACAATTAATTAAATATTTCATTTGAAGAATATTGCTTCATAATCTAAAGATATAAAAAAACCTTTGCTGATTGACATGGTCAGTTACCCACATTTATACTATATTTGTGAACAAGTGTACCAGTTACCTTGTATTATCTCCATGGGTTAGATTTTAATGAGATGCAAACTGGAAAATACTGTTTCCAATTCGTTAGCCAGTTTCATGCTGCTTCATACTGGGAATATAAAATGCCATTTTAAAAATGGAAATTTGTTCTATTATTTATATGTACATATTTTGGTCCTGAAGAAATATATTATGGCTTTTTTCTTCAGTCACCTACAGCCTGTTGCCATATGTGTATTATGAGTCCAATAGACACAGCTTCAGCAGTAAACAGATTCTGTTCTCTCCTAGAAATGCTCTCTGCCTGTATTATCTTGGCTGAAAATTCTCCATTACAGTGGAATGCAAAAGCTTCGTTTCCCACCAAATGCAAAAGGCTTCTCTTCATTTTATTTTTCAGTTCTACATAATAGACACCTACAAAAAGTATGAAAGAAAGCAAAACAGAAAACCAGATTATGAAACAGTTAGCTAACTCATACTCACATTGCTCGCAATCTTCCACACAGTGATGAAAGTGAGGCTATATTTAAAAAAATAAATTAAAAATTTCGCAAATGCAAAATATAACTTAAATCAGATTCCTGAATAGTTCCAATTTCTTATACTGCCAGCAACAAAGTACTGCCAAATGCCTCAGAATAAATACTCAGTTCTGTCTACCTCAAACTTCTATATTCAGTGAACGGTAAGTCATCCTAATGCATATCACGCTTCTAAAATCAGATATTTAGGACTCATAAACCAGATATATCTTCAGTGAAGATTAGTAATTTCCAGTCGTTACAGTTATACACCTAGAAAGAAAAAAAAATAATTCACATGAAGAACTGTCTGAGATTCAGTGAGAGAAAGGATTATGTTCACCATGAGAAAAAGAGCGAATGGTAATAAAAGTAAAGTATGCAACATTAGAAGAGATTCACAACAAAGATAATTTGCCTTACATTTTCCAACTAATATGCAAAAAAGTGACTATAAAAAGTAGTTCATTACTCTCTATCTGAATGCCCTACAAAGTAAATGGTGACATATAAAGTAAACTGTAATTGAACATCTACATATTTACAATTGTCATCCTATGAACCATTATTTTCATGACTAACCATTGCTCATTTAGATTGTATCCCTATATCTCAATTAGTAGCAATTTTTAAGTTATAAATTATTTGTATATATATGTGGGGAAGGGTCATTCACACAACTTATATAAGTAGCTGAAATATGTTAGCTTAAAAGTAAGTGTTATTCATGCAGGGGTTTTGTTTTTCTATGTGAGTGTGAACTACATAAAACCTTTTGAAAAGAAGTCAATGCTTCATTTACAGAAAACCTTCCTTAGTGTTTCTAATGGCAGTCAATAGACAAATTATGAGCAGCTACACACTTGGTCCTATGAAAGATAGCTTAATTAACTTTTGAGAATCTTTTTAGTGATGAAATATTTTACTCTTGAAATTTCTTTTACCAGACACTGTAGAGCTAAAATAAAATTCGTTTTTAAGGAAAGTGAAAGCCTAAATATAAATGTCATTGTATTTAATTTTTAAAAGGTAAGAATGATGAAATTCCAGATTTGCCTAACATTCTTCTTTAAGAATATTTTATACTCTATCCACAGTGAGACTAGATTGTTTATCTTGTTGCCATAAAAGCTGTAGTTATTAATTGTCAATATTTAACCAAATAACTTTGTGGATAAAAGATAAGTAATAGACATAACCTGTCTTTCCTTTGGCATGCTTTATATAGTGCCTTGCTTTACAGTCTCATAAGCAGTAAGAGAAATATACTCAAGATTACCCATCTAATAGATAGCCAAAAACTTAATGACAGAACTTGTAACCAGAAAACATCTACCATTGAATGTCTAGCAAAACATGCTGAGTGGGGTTTTGCAAGGATTTATCCTGGATGTAGTCCTGTATAGTGTTTGTTTTAGTAATCTGGACAATAGAAAGTACAGTATTATGGAAAATGAGTGCTTTATTTTGATCAACAGAAAATAGGGAGATAAGTTGGTGAATAGGACTGAAATTCAAATTTACCTTTATAAACTAGAAAAAAACAGGCCAGAAATAGTGTGGAATTATACTTGGATGTAACACTAATCAGCTTTTTAAATACTAGATAGGTTAAATTCCTTCAGAAAAATTTCCAGACTTCTTGGAAATTAAAACAGTGCCATAGTATTAGGTGAACACAATCCCATCGATGCGCAAGTAATGGAATATGACATGGAAGGAAGATAGTGATGTTCTTTTCTGTTTGGCACAGCAGCAAGCTGAACAACAATCAATTTTGACAGTTATCAAATCTGCAGATCAACTAGAGTTGTCTGAGGTTCACAGAAAAGAAGCCATGAGCTGAAGGTTAAAATTTTTGAGGAAAGAAGAAAACTGGAGTGGAGAGGAGAAGACAACTTGGGAGATTTGCAGGTTACATCAGTGTAACTGTATTAAGAACAGGCTAAATGAATATCTGAAAGACAGGGTATATACTGAATTAATGCTTCTTTGTGGCAAGGTAGTGTATTAGATTTTCTACTGCTGTTTTTAAGTGATTATATGTCATGCTGATCTTGAAGAGTCTGGCTTATTTCCCAAAAGACAAAAGCAACAGATGAAAAATACATCAGTCTATGATGAATCTTAGTGTGTTTTGCATAAAGCTATATTGATTTTTCTGCACCATTTTCATGGAAGCAGGTGAACTTTGGAATGCACAAACTGCATTCTTCTGGATGGATGCATTGTGAATCCAAAACTTCAACCATTGATAAAAAAACTAATTAAAAGTAATAAATTAAATCTTTTATACAAACAAGAATTTGGAATTCAAAATCAAGGAAAATTAACTTTTTTTTCTTTAAAAAATACTAAAATCACTAAGTTATTAATTTATTGCACTACAAATAAATGGAATGCAAATAAGGTAACTATGCTGAATATGTAACTGTTCTCCATTTCCTGAGGGGGGGAAAAGAAAAACACACAAAAATACAGTAGTAATAAAAAAGGGACAGTCCTTAAAATCTAAACTAAACTTAACTAAAAATGCAGCCTCCCCCTCTTAGTTAAAAATAGCTAAACAAAACAGTCACTGGGGATTACTCTTTCTCAATTCTTAGAAATGATGAAAAAGATAACTAGAAGAATATTAATTCTAGAAATTGTAGCCCTTTGTCTTGAAAACTGCAAAATGTATTTATTGTCCTCATCTCTACAAGATATAGTGGAACTGAAAAAAATGCAAAGAAAAGCATGACAAATATTAGAATTCTTATTGTCATACATTAAAGAGACCAGTACTTCTCAGTTTAAAACCCAGATAACTGAAAGATTCCATGGCATAAATTCAGTTGCAGAAAAATATTAATAGAAAATAATTCTCTATTTTTAATTATAATAGAAAAACTAGAAGATATTACATATAATTAAGAGACAGTTAAGGGGAGTTTGTGTTTTGACACACAATATATAATAACTTTGAACTTTTTATAACAGTGTAGTTTGGATAAGGAATCTACAAATTAATTAAAAAATAATAGAAATTCACAGAAGACACATAGAACTTCTGTCTCAAGCAATTATATGCTAAAAATTATCAGAACCACAAGACTACAAAGGGATGAATCATGCTGTAATTACTTTATTTTTTCTTCATTACTGAAGTGTCTATTATAGGCCACCATCAGAAAAAAAAAACACAAAAAAACACAACTATACAAAACTTGATGTCTGAGTTTTTCTTAATTTTCTAATGATGAGAACAACTGTCTTGATCTGGATATATGCATCCTTTTCTTGATTATTTTTCTTATTCTGGTTCTAAGTATAGCTGAATATATTCCTGACTGGGTTTTGATTTTTTTGACACAGAGAAGTAAATGAAATCGGCTTCACTAATTGTGTTATTACAGCTGTGTTTTTCTGATTTTTGGCAAAATCCAATTTGACCTGCTTAGGGCTACATGCAACACATGTCAGACTAGAAGAGCAGATAGCTACCTCCTAAATCATACAGTATTAACTGTTCATGACAGATGTTAAAGTCTGACCCTGTCACATTCCGACGGCTTCAGTAGCGGGCCGCCGGCAGTCAGGATGCTTCCGCGACTTCCTCTCATATTGAGAGGGATTTTTAAAAAAGACTGAGGGCTGCACGCAACGTTCGCCTCGCACAGAGGAACAGCCACTTTGGGACTGTATTTTAGAGCGGAAAGAAAGATGCCGCCCTCACCACGCCAACAAATGGTTACTGACACCAAATTAAATTTACGAATTAACTGGTTTATTAAGGGAAAAGCCAAACTAAGGGACAAGGGTTCAGGAAAGGTAGACTGATGGATGTATGAGGGAAAAGTAATAAGCCCTTATTAAATACACACTCCAAAAGAGGGGTGCAAGGATCAATGGAGTAAAAGGGAAGAGGGCGAGTCCGACGAAAATCCTCTTTCAGAGGTCGTGATATGTGTGTGAGTATGAGGACAGGGACCGTGGTGAGGCCAGGGATTTAAGGGATAGGGTGCACAGTTTTGTTACCCTCCCATGAGGTCTCGGTGTGAGTTACAGCTCCTTTTCTGTCAAGCAGACTTGTGGTATGGGGGCAGCTTCCTGCTGGCAGGTGCTCCGGTAGCGGCAGTAGCCGTAGCAGAGCAGCTGTGACCCCAGCAGTGTCCAGCCTTTCCGGTGGTGGCTTCCCCAGCAGCAGCAGCTTCCTGGCAGTGGCGGCTTCCCGGCAGCAGGCAGGTCGTGGTCAGGCAGTAGCAGTGGCGGTGTCCTGGCAGTAGCAGTGGCCGTGTCCTGGCAGCAGCAGGTATCTTTCCCGGCAGCAGTGTCTCGGCAGCATCATGGCAGGCAGGCAGGCAGGCAGCTCCCTGGTGGGGGCACAAGCAAGTCCTCCGTGGTGGCATCAAGAGTAGGCCGCGCAGGACCAGCAAAAGTTGTTGCCTTTTATATTCCAGGGGCCCCCATCTAACTTAGTGTCACTGTCCAAGTTAGTGCTGCAATGCATTCTTATTAACATATTAATAAGGCCCAAAGCCAATTAGCATTCATGGGTCCAAAGCCAAGGCGGGCATTTTTAGGGTCAGTCCATAACCTTTTGTCCATTTTGCTGCCTTTGTATCACAACCTTTGCATTCCTTTTCTTACCTTTGGCCCTATCAGTAGAACAGGCAGGCCTGTTCTTGTCCGTCATTGAGAAATCAGCAAAAGTCACCTCTGCTGGCTTAAAAGGCATTTTATTTAGTCTTATGTGGGGGGAGAAGATGGACCATTCTCCACAGACCCCACATGGATATAAATAATAGCTGCAATACATCAATTTTCTCAAGAGAAAAGATCAGTAAATGAATAGGCAGAAAGTGAAGCAAAATAATAGACTAGTATGGCTTTAAACATGACATTTCCACTGGTGCCTGCCTTGATACAGTTATCATTTCCTCCTGTTATCCAAAAGCTAGAGCCTTTGTTGAAAAGACAAACAGAAACAAGTCTTTCTATTTATTTTTGGTTGTTTGTTTGGTTTTGTTTCTACTTCAGCACAATAAATTGGAAATAGTAAACATCAGGAAAACAAACAGGCAATGTTTAAGACTTACTTCATGCCCATTTGCCTTCTACTAAGAAATACTCAACACATTGTTATGAGTTTGGGGAGAAGTACATGGAATAAGCCTAATCAGTCATGATAGAAAGTCCACTTGTGAGATAGCTTCAGCTGTTCTTCCTTGGCAGTATTTCTTAATTGTATTTGAGCTTTTGAGGGTCATAAAAAGATTTACGACACCTTTAATTTACTGCATGCCATTTATGCATCACTCTTTTCATTTATGACTGACAAACATATTGGTGTATGTCACACAAAAAATCACTTACACAAATAAATTTTTCTAGAAAATTGGGTTTTTTTTTAAAGCTCTTAATGAAAACATTCATGTTCTAAGAATAAAGGCTTTGGTAGTTTTTTCCATGCTATAGTACATGCCTTATCTGAGCTGGAAATTTGGACTTACTGTCTACAGATATTGTTATCAAATGTTTAGATAACTCTTTGACTTGCACCATTTGTTACTTGCAAATAATGTTTTGTTACAATTTAACTATCTTTGGATAGGAAAGAAAACACAGTAGATGTTTAGCATTACAGTGCACTTATGATCAAATATGAGAGCTATGCTATCTAATCTGCCCTCAATCATCAGCCTCCTACTATGTCTTCCTTCAAGGCAATAATATGTCAGAATCTGTTATTGCACAATGAAGATGCATGATTATGAGCTATGTGTCATACATATATGACACACCTTGTATATCTCCAGGACTTTATATATCTACCTTTTGCTGAACTGGTGACATCTATGTTGATAGCCTGAGAGCAGAAAGACATGTTGGCCCATACTCTCAGGTTATAATAAACATGAAAATGCAGCAAGAGAAGAAATCTAACAAACATTTTTTTCTCTTTTTCGTTGACTTTTTGTATGTGTGTGTGTGTGTGTGTGTGCGCGCGCGCTGTCTCTGAGTTTTGTGCTGGTTTGGTGTTTTGTTTAGGTTTTATATCATACAGTAGCAATAGTAATGCTAATAAAGCAGTTTTGATAGTAACTCCAGGGAACCTAGTGCCTTACAATGTCTCCTCATTATGGGCTCAAGACTTTGACACTGATGGACAGACAGTAAACTGAAGAGAATAAGCTCCCTCATTCTTTTCTTTCACTCTTTTATAAAAAGAACAGCAGGGAGGAAATTAGCCAGAAAGTTCACAACCTTCCACCTGACTCTTAAACCAGCCATTTTCCTGCCAGCTGCAATGACACCAATTATTATAGGCAGAATTTCCTTCTGGTGCTAATTTAGTGAAAAATGTAATTGAATAATGTTGAAATAAAAAGTCAAGTGATTTACCCCCTATCAGAACTTTAATAATTAGAACAGTGTGCACAATATAATATTCATGTTGTTTCTAATTTAATTTTCAATAATTTCAAATTGATAATGAAATTGTAATTGTCTTTGAATACACACTATAAAAACAGGCAGGGAAACCAAGACAGTTCTCCAACTCCAGTCTTTTAAATCCTGTTACATCTCTTAGGGAAAAAAAAAATCTATTGTACGTGTTAATTTAAAAATTATTTTCTGCATTTCAAACTTTTGGGATTTTTACCTGTGCAGAAAAACAACTGAGCAAATACTCTACTGAAAAAATACCTTTTTTTTTTTTTTTCTGAAGGACAGAGGGAAGGTGAACTGGAATAATAAAAAGTGTAAAGCATTACTCTGCATCTCAGTCTTACTACCTTACTATACCGATTGAAAAAAAAAGGTAGTATTTATTTTAGTTTAGTGGTGCAGTGTATTGAATCTGCTATCACTGTCGGCAGTGGCAGTAACATTTGTCAACTTAAGCTACAGAAGATATTGTGCAGAGAAGAACCATGTATTGCTTCATGGTCATCTTCTTCTCCAGTTGTTTTTTGTGCTGCCACACTGGATTGGTAGCAGAAGACCTTCTACTTTATAAAAAAAAATAACATATTTACTCATTGCAGGCTTTTTTTGTTAAGTAAAAGTCATTCATCCAAATATGTAAAAGGTGTCAATACACAAAACTTCTGTGTGCTGTATCGCTAAGCAACAGGATAAACATATTTTTCCTCTGTCTTTTACCTGAGCAATGGACTTCTCAGTGCAGTTGTTTGGGAATTTTTTCCTCCCTTTGTCAGAGCCTGTGGCTTCCATGACTGAGAAGTTATTTGGGATATCTTTTGCATGTTTCTTCCCAGTTGTCAAGACTCTGAATCATCCCACTAGTAAGATCTCTATATGAATCAATGCAAGAGTTTACACTGAGAAAAATACTTCCTAAACAAGTATATATTACTACTGAGATGTGAGAAAATTAAGCATTTCCCAAGATAGCTAATATCTTCCCTCTATAAACATGGACATGAGAAATAAAAATCTTAAATCAGAGGACTCCACCCATGTTGGATAGAAACTCCAGTGACACTTACAATGAAAGGTATACCCTTTGCATGTATGTTTTGCTGAAGATGCCCTATCATTATTATATATAGCATTGCAAGTAAGAAATGAATCATTGTTCTAACCATGGGAAAATTACAGGAGACTATCCCAGTTAAACACCGTTGCAGTGATTTAAAAACCTGTTACACTGGATAAGGCAGAAAAAAAAAAAAGACAGCCAGGTATCAAGACAGCAAGAATTGAAAGTGGTGGTATAGTTCCCATAATTTCTTCAAAGCCTTTGCCCTTCTTTCCCACAGGTGTTTTTGGCATAGTATTTTATGTTTATTTGGGCAAGGGGGTCTGGAAATTGCATTTTGGGGTTTTTTGGTTGTTTTTCTGGAGAAGCCTACTTCCCTTCACTTCACTAAATAGTTGTCCAGCTTCCTATTGGTTGTAAGAATAAACACATCTATTTCAATAAGATCATGACCAGCACGGGCCTCAGATAAAAGCTAAGCTCAAGCTCAGGCCACCCGTGAAAGTCTGTTTCAGGCTCTAGGTACAAATTTAATTTGTACTTAATTTAATTTGTACTTTAATTTAACCCTAAACATACAGCTATTACTGCATCCTATTCTAGTACATTTCTTAAAACACATATGGAAATGAGCCCTACACAGAAGAGTGCCAATATCAAACTTAACAATTTAAAATAATCAGGTACAAACTAATGCCTCAAAACTAATTTATATTTTACGACTGACCCATCTACTACTATTAATAGTGTTAGATGGTCATATTGACATAGACATTCACTGAGAAATTCTATTAACTAAAGCAGTTATTGCATAAAAGTATTACCTATGATATAAATTCACAGGGTATAAAAACTAACATTTAAGCATTAACTCAGAAGCAAGTACTTGCAAAAATAGGTCAGAAAGCATGAAGTCCACACTTAGAAATTACTTTTAAGAGAAAGCCTGGACTAGCCTGCTTGCCTTGTGAGTCCCCAGCTGACAGAGCCTAAAATAACTTAAACTGTTTATGAGGATGACAGATGAGCTGAATCTGTGTTCAGAGAGAGACAGTAAACAAATGTTGAAGGAGAGGGAGAAAGGAGGCTGCTGTTCCCTAGTATTTTCAAAAGATGCTGAAAACAGCAGTTTCAAAACTCTTCCCAGACAGCCATTAAAAATAATTGCCACACAATCCAAGGAAATATAAATTGTAACATATATAAAGCCCTATGACATAACTGAATTTATATTTTTATTTTGTAAATAATTTTGTTTTGTCTTGCTTTCCATGAGTTAATCTCAACTAGTAAAAGATTTCCTTTCAAAGACATTGTGACAATTAATTAAAACAGATAAAAACCCTAAGCCAAACAATCTAATAAAATACATTGTCCTTTGTGTGACTTCTTACAATACATTATTAGCTTGCATTACAAATAGCTGTAACACTGTTTAGTTTTGTATACAGAAGATATACCTGGCCAGGAATAAAAGGTCGTCACAGTTTGACTCAGGATCGGCAAATAAACTAGAGACAAACAATGTTCTCGATCCCCTCACCCTCCCAGTCAGGTAGAGAAGGAGAGAGAGAATTAGGAGAGAGACTTCACTGGATTGAAAACTAACCTAGACAGCTTTAATTATATGTACAATTATATACAAGTATGTTCAGGAATGTGCAAAAGCCTCTTGCCTCCCCCCACCCCAGCACTCTCCTGAGCTGTGAGCAGTCCCAAAATGTCTCTTATCTCCGCAGGCAGGAGATAAAGCAGAGCAGAGAGGGGCTGGGTTATGAGGGTTATGAGGTCAGAGCCTAGGGGTTGACGGGGATGGATGGAGTCCTCCCTGGATGCCGGCCATGGATGGAAGAGAAGGGAAGGAGAAGCAGGAAGGAAGTAGTCTTCTGTGATCTCTGACCTTCCTCAGAGCTTATGTAGATATATGGAATGGAATACCTTTGGTCAGTTCTGCTGTCTGTCTAGCCCAGCTCCCCTACGGGGGGTCATAGATACAACTCTCCCGCTCTCAGTAGCATCTGCAGTGGTAGATTCACTGAGTAGAACAAACTGACCTTCGCGTCTCAGCAGAAACATAAACATTCCAGTGTTATCAGTCCACTAGCTGGAACCCTTGCTGCTAGTTAAAAGAGAGCTTACTGAAGGAAAACAGATCAGTAAAAGAAAAATAAGCTTAATCCTGGCTCAAACCAGGACAAAGGTTTTTTTCCCCCTCTTGGAAAAGTTGGATTTTCATTAGAAACAAAACAAACCCATAAAATTGAAAAATGCAGAATTCTTAGCAATGCTTCATCCTACAGTAATACATTTATCTTATGATTTTTTGCAGAACCAAACATTTCAACATCATTCAAAACAACTTTTTAAATTGCATTTTCATTTCATTTCTACTTATATTTATGGGTTTTTTTAGTATAAGATAACTTAAATACCCTAAATTACATTATATGCTCTTTTTTTTCCTGTTGTTTCATCATTAATGATTTGAAAGATATTTAAGCATACCAAATACTAAAAGTAATTTTCACAACAAACTTGCTATTTTTTCCTAATTACTTTGATATTTAAAATCCTGTGGCATGCCACTTCTAGGCACAAATGGAAAAGGCAGTGTTAAACTGTACTGAAAACACCTGGATACTATTTCTCCCATTTCCTTCGACAAAATCTACATGTTTTCCAAAGTGCATATACATCTGAATAGTTTGGATGTTAAAAACTCAAACAACTCTTTATTTAGAACATGAGGCATGCTTTACAAAAAAAAACAGATATCAGTGTCTTGTATTTTTGTACTTGTCTATTTAGAGGGATTCATCATACTATCTTCCTCTTCAGGATCTTTTCACTATTCTAATGCATTTATCCTTTATTTCACAATTTTTGAAGAAAGTAAGCATTATATTCCAAGTATCTTATATCCAAACAAAGCAGTATACATCCCTAAATTTTTTCTAATAAGCCTAGTCTTCAGTACTGATGTATTATAAATGTAAGCAGAAAGATAATGCACATACTGTTTTACTGTAAGATCATCACATTAGAAATATTGAAATAATTTGCTGTCTTTATTGTAGTACAATTCCAGCAATTTCAATAGAATGCACAAATAAAATTGCATGAGTGTGTTGTTTAATAGAAACATCACTAAATATAATCTGGCAAATTATTCATGAAAAAGAAAGTATCAGAGGGTTATTCTAAAACTATGTCTTTAAACAAGTGCATTATTTAATAACATTTAAAGAACAGATGAAATATGCTCTAGTCATTAACTTTTCATAACACACACCAATGTGAATTATGGATAAATGCAGCAAGCAATCAAACCAACAGAGATCTGTCATAATTTTTCACTGTTTTTTCCATTAGTGCATCTTTGCAGTAATGAAGGCACTGATCTTGAACTCATGAAGGCTGTTATAAACAGAAAACCATTCCATAATCTTGCATAAAGGATAGGAGAACAAATTAGCCATATAACATATATTTTATTTGCTATCTGTAGGATTATATTAAAAAGTATTTGGTTACCCTAGTTGAGACAAGAGAAAATTCACTAAATGTAAAAAAAAATAATTCAGAAACCAAAGGGAAGAAATTTGGAAACTAGAAATACTCAGTTACTTCTATCAGTACTAGACAGAAGCAATCAATAGATCTTGTACCAATTCTATTTAAAATGCCTGCACGGCACTGCAGTGTCTACTGTTTCTCACTAGATATTTGTACACATCCATCTAAAGAAAGAGTCTAAAATAAAAATTTCCCAAGCATAACAATATAAATACAGTAATCAAATAATACTCTAAAAGTAATCAGACATGACTAATAGCTTACCAGAATTGTTTATTATCACCAAAATTCTTTCCTCTGTTCTATATCTCAAGAAGCTAATAGTGATTGAAAACTTAAAATAAGATTAATAACAAATACAAGAACACCGAGTAAGTACTGAAAGTTAATAATAATTCTAAGGTGGTGAAGTTGCTGGTTTTTACCTCAAAAGCAGCCTTTAAAATATTTTCAGTCAGTGCAACATCATCACTTGAGATTTATTTTCTTTACCCTTGTTTTTGAGCTCTTTCTTAGATTTAACAATTCTAAGTTACAGAGGTGGAATAAAACCTTGATCTCTGCCTCCCATATTGCAAAAATGAACAATTTATTAAGCTAAAGTAAAAATTTACTGCAGTTTCCATAGTTGAAAAAATATTCTAAGAAATTAAGTAAGGTGGAAAAGAACGCCTTACATGCTCCTAGATAAGTACAGCAATATAGAACAAAAGAAAAAATTTAAAAATAGACTTATCTATGCAAATTTGACACTAAGGAGATAAGATTAAATTATCCAGTATTGTACCTCTGGTTCTCAGCTAAAAGATGATCTGACCACACTAGAGACAGAAGTAGAAAACACTTTATTTTGCAGAAAAAATGAAGAATATCTATTTTCCACCTGAATATCCCAAGTATTGTTTGTCTAGAGACTAGGTGAATTTAATCAATGTGTGGAACATTCTCCAGAACAGTGAAGACATTCTTTAAACAATAATATAAATATCAAGAGACAACAAGCTTATGATCTGAAGCAATCTTCAGATCATCCTCTACCCATTGATTTTGCTTATTGTAGGAGAACTATTTTATATCCCTGAAGTACAGCACGCTTAGTTCCTCCAGACCGCCCCCTTCCTCCCCCATAATATAATAAGTATTTATTTAATTGCCAAGGCTATATTTGTTAAACGAAAATATTCTGTTATAAATCTTAATGCGCTGCCAGGAAATTATTATTTCACTAGCTAATGAAAATTGAAAAAAAAATCTAAATACGAAAATACATGGTAATGAAAAAATTTCTTTTCAAGATCATATGTGCTCAGTCATTCTAAAACAATTGTGAACTTGAGGGGACAAGCTCTCTTCAGAGTGGTTTTGTATTGGGTGTATTGGTGTATTTGTATTGGGTATATTTGATCGTATTGTATTTCAAACCTGTTGCTAACAAACCTCTCTCCAATTGCTATGAAATTCAATTTTTGTATACCCATCGTTGCATAACTACATGGCTCCATAACCAGCCTTCGAAAACCGATACACTTGGGGGTACTTGAAAAGGAAGACAAGGCATTCTTCAAGGAGAAGTATTATAGTTAAATCTGGAGAAACTGAAGTTTCATGGATTTGTCCTCTGTCATGATAAGGTATAAAAGTCGTAGGCACTTTTATATTAACATTCTAAGGAACTGTTCAGAAAAAGCAAAATTTGGTATTTTTGTTTGGGTTTTTTGGGTTGGTTGTTTGATTTTGGGATGGGTTGTTTTTTTTTGCACTGAAGTAATTAGTTTTGGTGTGTACCAAGCCTTTGCAAGTGCTGACCATTTTCAAATGCTACTCTGATTGATTAATACCATTCCAGAGTGTCACTGTCAAGTTTCATGGTTTTCTTAATTTCTCCCCTTCATGGTGTTCTCATTTTCTCCTGGCAACAAGGACAACAATGAGGAATAACAGGTTGTGTGGGAAGTAAAGTGAGACCATTTAGCAAGCTTAAAAAAACAATCATTAAATAATATTATTGAGAATATAACAGAATTACTGAACACACATAAGCAAAAAATGAAGCCCAAACAGATAAATAACTCAATGATCCAAACAATAGAAGAATGTGTAAAGCAATTGACTGGCTGAGACTGCTCCTAAAGTTAAAAAGATAGGCAGTTTCTGTACTTCTGTTCTACTTGATAAAGGGTGAATACAAAAGAAGCAGGAGGTCTCTCAGAATCGCTCAACTAGCTCAGAAGTTTTCAAACATTCATCTATCCACAGGTATTCTCCTACCTACTGTTAATAGGTCATTATGCAAATTTATTTACCCTAGTTCTTGCAAGAGAACAGAACAGAGTGTTTAAAAACAACAGGAGAATGCATGACTGAGGGCAGTCACACAAAAGTAAATTTCCTGACGAGAAAGCAAAAAAAGAACTTAGAGACATTACTATATAACTGCCAGTTTAAATATATACATGCAAATATGCCACTCTACAGCTCTTTGTTTGCCACAAAGAACTATGTATATTGAAATTAATAACAATGTCAAACACATAAAATTGCTTTTTCGATTTTATTACAGCATTGTCCAAAGACTCTTTTTAGACACCAAAACACTTTCCTGATAAACTTTAAATAAATAAACCAAGCAAAAACACCCTGTACAGTATGAAGCACATCCAACTGTGAGATGTAAGACAATACAGAAATTTCTTTGGGCAGACAGGAAAGGCAGGATTGGATCTTCTCTGCCTCTTAACAGGGCAGCACCACTCACACGGTTGGGCATTTTGTATTTTTCCTGTGGAATTAAATTCAAAGCAATCTCAAAGATTTTCAGTACATCATCTTGTTCCTATTGATGTGATGCTCATTAACGCAGCATGAGTTATAATATTAATAGACACACTAACAAGTAAAAGATAAAAAAGAGACTATTTTAGTCACTGAACCAAAGCCTGTTGTTTAATAATGGAATTTTAGCTAATAATGATAAAAAATCTTGCAGTTCTCACTAGTGAAACAGCATGTGTCAAAAATACAGAAATTTCTTTTTAATTTTTAATGACATACCCTGAAACTTTGCTGCTTTGATCACAGAGTTAATGAGTATGTAGATCCTTAAAGAAAGGAATAATACATAACAGCCATAAGAATAACAGGTGAAATTGGAGAAGGACTTAGGCCAGCAAGTATTGTACTATATTTCTTGAAATCCTGTTTCTTTGAAACTACTACCTGAAGTATTGCAATCTTTGGATATTCCTTGCTACCATTTTGAAATATTCAGTACTTGAAATACTGGAGGAAAGAAAATAGATAGAATCACAGAATCAGAGAATCATAGAATCATTTAGGTTGGAAAATACCTTTAAGATCATAAAGTCCAATCATTAACCCAGCACACAGAATCACAGAATTACCAAGGCTGGAAAAGACCTTTAAGATCATCAAGTCCAGCCTATGACCAACACCACCACATCATCTAGACTATGGCACTAAGTGCCACATCCAGCCTTTCCTTGAACACATCTAGGGACGGCACCTTCACCACTTCCCTGGGAAGTCTATTCCAATGTCTAATCACCCTTTCCATGAGGAAGTACTTCCTAATATCCAACCTAAACTTCTCCTGGAGCAGCTTGAGGCTATGCCCTCTTGTCTTGTTGCTAGTTGCCTGGAAAAAGAGCCCAGCCCCCACCTGACTACAACCTCCCTTCAGGTAGTTGAAGAGAGTGATAAGGTCCCCCCTGAGTCTCCTCTTCTCCAGGTTAAACAACCCCAACATCCTCAACCTCTCCCTATAAGACTTTCCCTCTAGTCCTTTCACCAGCCTTGTTGCTCTCCTCTGGACCCGCTCCAGCACCTCAATGTCCTTCTTGAAGTGAGGGGCCCAGAACTGGACACAGTACTCAAGGTGAGGCCTCACCAGTGCTGTGTACAGGGGTAGTATTACATCCCTACTCCTGCTGGCCACAGCATTCCTGATACAAGCCAGGATGCCATTGGCCTTCTGGGCCACCTGGGCACACTGCTGGCTCATGTTCAACTGGCTGTCCACCAGCACTCCCAGGTCCCTCTCTGCCAGGCTGCTCTCCAGACACTCTTCCCCCAGCCTGTAGTACTGCCTGGGGTTATTGTGGCCAAAGTGCAGGACCCCGCACTTGGTCTTGTTGAATTTCATGCCGTTGGCCTCAGCCCATTGATCCAGCCTGTCCAGGTCCTCCTGCAGCCTCTTTCTACCCTCTGGCAGATCAACACTTCCCCCCAGCTTGGTGTCATCTGCGAATTTACTGACGGTGGACTCATTCCCCACATCCAGGTTGTCAATAAAGATATTGAATAGGACTGGGCCCAGTACTGATCCCTGGGGGACACTGCTGGTCACCAGACACCAGCTGGATGCAGCTCCATTCACCATCTGGGCCTGGTCATCGAACCAGCTTTTGACCCAAGTCCCCACTGAACCATGTCCCTAAGAGCCACATCTACACATCTTCTAAATACCTCCAGGGTTAGTAACTCCACCACTTCCCTGGGCAGCCTGTTTCAATGCTTGATAACATTCTGAGTCAATAAATCTTTCCTAAGATCTAGTCTAACCTTTCCCCCAGCATAACCTGAGGCCATTTCCTCTGTTTCTATCAGTTGTTACTAGGGAGAAGAGATTGACCTCCACCTCCCTACAACCTCCTCTCAGGTAGCTGTAGAGAGTGATAAGAACCCCTCTCAGCCTTTTTTTCTCTAGACTAAACAACCCTAGTTCCCTCAGAGCCTCCTCATAAGACTTGTGTCCTAGACCCTTCACACCTAGTTTACCATTTAACTAAAACCAAAACATTTGAAATATTTTTATGTCTCCAGAGGCTATTAAGATGTGGGAAGGTCTGAGTCTGTCTTCTGTACTTCATCAAGCTGTGACTGAATCATTTACAGTGAAACTCATCAGATATGCTATAATAGCATTTATCCCATAGAAATTGTAAGATGCGTTGAATTAAAAAAAAATAATAATAATAAAAAAAGCATTTTAATTCCAGGAACATCAGGACTCAGCACTGAAAATCAAAGATGTGGACAGCAGTATATTTTAACATGTGATGTGGTTTTACCTTATTTTTCTTGCAAACTGAACACCAAGACAAGAGAACTCAGATATTGCATATTAAAGTTGTATCTGAATTTGTTACACTGGGATGCTACTTAATTTGGATTTTGCTACAGAAATGTGCATTTTCTTCCAACAGTAGTGCAATAAACAAAAGCAGAAAGAAAAATAACTTTGCACTATGTAGCAAAATCACTTGTTTTTGAACTAGAAATTTAAGTTTTATTTTACTCGAGGTCTTGTTATGGAAAAATGAGAGTGTGCCACAAATTTACTGTCAGTTCAACTAAGGTTCAAATTATGGACAAAATCACCTAATGAAATCAGAAAAAAAACTCATGAACGGTAAAGTTATAGATTGTTATAGATTTTTGACAGAAAAAGCCCTCTATTACCTACCTTTTTTCACTAGTTTTATACTCAACTTTCCAGCACACCTCTTGGACACTTTCCATTGACAGTTTCAGCCTTCTTCAAGAAGACGAAGGTACTGGTGTTCAGCATCTTGTCCTTGCCAGGAGGAGTGTGATATTCAAGGGAGATGGGAGTATTTCTCTTCAGTCATGGGTCTGCTTGGGAAAGTTTTTACAGTTTCTTTCCTCAGGCTTCTCCCATCCTCCTGTTCCTAGGGAGGGGGTGACAGCTGCCCCACAACCCCCCTATATCCTCACAAACCATTTGTTGGGCAAGGACTGCCTGGTGCTGTCAGCCTCTTGCCCAGTGGCACTCACAGAGCTGGAGATCAGACAGACTGGAGCTTGGTCATGGGTGCCTGGAAGCCCAGCTCAGCCCCACTCAGGACAAGGGCAACCTAGCCACAACCTGGGGCCTGATACAGCCTGCCAAGAACAATGGGAAAACCATATTTTCTCAGTTACTATAGATCTGGAAGATGCTTAAGGCTCATGCATTCTTGACTTCCTCTTTTTATCTACTTTCACCTGCTGAAATTAAGAATTGAACAATAACACCTGGGAAGTCTATAATCTGTATCTCATTCTGCTATTTGGTTAGATCAAGCAACATCTGCCTCTCATCCTCCTTGCTCTTTCAGGGAAAAAGGTAAGAACATGTCCTTTCACTGCTGCAACAGGTTTAAATAAATTTCAGATCAGATATATATGCAGCTCTATAGACCTGTTAGAGAATTTAAATATTACTACAAAGAATCAGTCAGAGATCCTTGCCACAACTTGAGTGGTATTTTCCCCACTGAGTTTATGAAGAAATAAAGAAATTTCCTCTCATACGCATGTTTTCAGGCTTTCACTAAGGTACTTTCAGAGGTCATAATCCCAATCGTAGTGAAACTAAAAGCTGAGCATATTTTGCACTAATTCTAAACACCTATTCAGATAAGGTATTGGTGAACCTTTTGCAAGACACACATTGTGCAAATGTACATGCTCAAATAAAAGATCAAACAAGACTACTTGCCAAAATCAAATGGAGCTCAAAATAGTGATTTTCAACAATCAAAAAAGTTTAGTGAAAAAAAACCTAAACCAAATCAAATAACAACAGAAGCCAGATTTTTTTTTTTGTTATAGTTTTAATTTTTCACTGTGTGTAATTAGGATGAAGACCGTGAACAAAAATTACTTATGAAGAAAACAAACAAACAAAAGCAGAATACAAAGGGGAAATTGCAATGTCAATACAAAAAGATCAATAATGAGATAATACTAATTTTAAATATGTTCATTAAATTAATTTTGTTGAGTGTAAAACACAAAATACAATTAAATGACTGAGAAAAGGGATCTATTTCTGATAGTTAACAGTGTATATGTTGCATTTCAAATTGTCCTTTTATTAATTTTTGAATTTACACTCTGGGGAATCTTGTGATCATATTCTTGTATGGTTTCTATTTGCACAATGAAGTCCTCAACATACAACTTGTCAAGTGCCTGAATATGTTATATAAGCCTCTAGAAACCCATTCTTCTTATTTCCCTTAGTTATTAGTTCTATTGTGCCCACACTGTATATCTAAAACAGTGTCTAAGCACGTGTTTAGACTCAACATTCAGTGTCTCTTGCCAAATCCTTAAGAAGGAACATCCTATGATGTCTTTTTCTTGCATTGGCAAAGATGGAATCAAATGCAGCAGGTGTTCAAAAGGAAAATACATGCATCTATATTAGTTACATTAGTTTGCCTTCTTGCATGTATGTGTATATGTGGATGCATACTTTTCCATACATACATTACACACAGAACCATCTGTTCTCAAAATAAATGTTGTGTATTTTAAGTGACCTTCCACTTACCCAGTTTCTGAGTGTTATAGATGTCTCACACACTTAAAAGTTAAGAATGCAGTTTTCTTTTAGGACAACCATATCACCTTTTACTAATTTATTGGTTCATCTCATATAATACAGCTATTCTCAGGTTATCACTAGATAACTTAGTAAAAGAAATCATCGGTTCATTTTGGACAGAGTTGTAACAGCAAAGCATTTAGTTTAAGGTAATTATATAGGTTCTCTCTAAGGCAGTGAAAGATAACTGGGATGACATTCTCTCTAGAGGGACTTATCTTTCTACTTCATTGCATATAAAGAGAACTGATACAACTACTGAGGTTAAATGCTTTCATTTTGACAGTTAAATTTAAGTGAGATGAATTCTATGTTGGCTACCAAATACTGTTGAAAATTTAACCTAAATACTTTATCTAAGGTCATACATGAATTGTAATGTATTTAGTTGAATCCTATTTTCTTCTTTTCGTGACTAGTGTTCTAATTATTGGTCCATTTTTCCTCTCCGTGAAGACTAAGTAATAGCTTTTAATGGTTTTTAGGCTGTGTTTGAATACAGTTGAGTATGTCAGACATTAGGCCAGCTCAGAAGATCATGTAACAGTCATCTACCAGTAACACTGTGTTTTTATCAATTCCTTATTTGCCCTCTAGTACTCTAAATGGAGACAGTAAGAGAGAGGCATAGACTACTGAAAGAATGTGAAAAATCTTGGTCTCAACAAACATTTGGCTGTCTTGCAAATCAGACTCCTCACATAATTACTTTAGTCAGTTTTGATAAATATGTAAATAAGAGAAAGAATGGGAGACTTACTATTAGTATAATAATTATGTTAAAGGAAATAAAAGGGAAAAAAAAATTTTCTCCCCAGGGATCATTTGATTCCAAATTATTATATTATTATAGCTTCATTATATGCTTTACTTGCAACGTCTATGATTTATAACAAATCACACAAAATTATTATTATTATTATTAAAGTATTAAAATTCCATCATATGGTAGAAATAATAAGATCTACTAAAACAATGCCAGTATTATTTCAAAGAGGTCTGATCTTTTTTCTGCAAGCACAAAAGCTCAAGTAATTGACATTAAGAGAAAAACAAATTAGTAATATGGCTGTTACCATTCCATGGAGTTTAAATGCCTGGATGCAGAGATGAAATTGTGTAAATAACAAAATTAAAATGACAAAAAAACAGCTCTGAGGAAAAAAACACAAAAAATAGTCATTTTGGAGACAAAGTGTGTTCTCTAAGACATACATCTTTTAATTTTACATTATTACTATAAATTTAGTGAATGTACTTGGTGTTCTATAATATGTACATATTTAGTAAAGATTAAGAGGCCCTTGACTAGGACTGTACATAGTGTGTACCTAATATGTGCATAAGAATAATTTTCTTGTGATGCCCTGAGTCTATTTGTTGTTGATAATATCTCCCAGTGAAGGATGTCAATCCTGGTTTTCTCTAAAAAATAGAAGAATTGCAAGTTTCTCACTTTCCTGGAAAAACAAAAGGAAAACAAAAAAAAACATTACTTTTAGAGAACAGAACACACTGTTTAAAAACATACACTTTCTGGGATTCCAAATGATCCTACATCAAAGTTCAGTTCAAACATTTATTTAGGTGGTATCTTCTGCTATCAATTGAATCAACTGCATGGTGGAGAAGGATGTGGGGTTGCTGGTTGACAGCCAAATTCACAGGAGCCAGCAGTGTGCCCAGGTGGCCAAGAAGGCCAACGGTATCCTGGCCTGCATCAGGAATAGTGTGGCCGCCTGGAGTAGAGAAGTGATCATGCCCCTGTACTCGGCATTGGTGAGGCAACACCTCGAGTACCGTGTTCAGTTCTGGGCCCCTCACTACAAGAAGGATGTTGAATTGCTGGACCGTGTCCAGGGAAGACCTACCAAGCTGGTGAAAGGTCTGGAGGCAATGGGACTCATTTCTAAAACAGTCTTCTGATTGAGTGGGCCAAAGAACATGGTATTGAGTGGATATAACATATCCCGTACTATGCACAAGCCTCAGGGAAGATTGAAAGGTACAATGGTCTGTTAAAAGCTACCCTGAAGGCAATGGGTGGTGGAACTTTCAGAAACTGGGACACAAATCTGGCAAAGGTGTCGCGAACCGAGATAGGGAAAGCCACGACCCACTGCCTTTCACAAAGGAATCGAGGACTGTCACTCCCTGTCGCACTCACACACAACGCTCAAGAATCAGTGGGTTTATTAAAGGCACCACGGTCTAGACAAGGTTATTTCTACAGAACAATAACGATACACATATATATAGGAATAAACAAACAAACAATACAAACAAACAAACACGATAGGAATGATTCTACCCCCTCCACCCCCCCCCCCCATCGTTCTCAGTCCCGGACAGGGATAGGAGGGGAGAACTTGGAGAGAGCCTTTAGGAAGACTAGTAGTAATAGGAAGATGTATGTATGAGTGTAAGAATGTCTGTAAGTGTTAATAGGAAATGTCAGAGTGTAGTCACGTTCGCAAGTCTCACCACCGGGGTACGGCCAAAGCCGATCCCTAGTCGGGATCCTTCTCCAACGACTTCAGGCAGGCAGTCCGTTCGGTACGTCCACACGCCAACAACCACAGGAAAAGGCGCCTCTGGCTCCACGGCAGCCTCCACAGCGATGCACACGCGGCGGCGGCCACCTCCGTGGAAGCTGTGTCTGTTCAGAGACCGCGCCTGCCGGCTCCACTTCCGGCTCCGCTTCCGGCTCCGGCCCCGCTGTGCCTCCTGGGAGTTGTAGTTTGTGGTCTTGTGCGCATGCACCTGGTACTCACCAGTGCCGGGGAGCACGTCACTAGGAAGGGCCAGCAAACGTCGCTGGCTTAAAGGCCATCAAGGAGTCCGTCTCTCACAAAAGGCCACCTGGTTAGTGAATACCAGGGGATCCATCAATCGGGCTGGTCCTGCTCAGTCACACCTTCTACACACTGCAGATGGGGATAAAGTCCCTGTGGTATTTGAAAGAAACCTGTTGGCGAAAAGTGTTTGGGTTTATTGTGCTTCAGGCAAAAGTAAACCTGTCCGGGGTGTTGCTTTTGCTCAGGGACCTGGACATACCTGGTGTGTGATGATGGAGGATGGTGAAGTACAATATGTACCTCAAGGTAATCTGAGACTGGGAGAGAATCCTTAATTTGACAGTTGGTAAAATATAGAGCCTATGTAATATATGGTATGGAATAAGGGGTGGAATGTCCTGGTTTGAGCCAGGATGAAGCTAATTTTCCTTTTATTGATTTTTTTTTTTCCTTCAGTAAGCTTTCTTTTAACTAGCAGCAAGTGTTCCAGCTAGTGGACTGATAACACTGGAATGTTTATATTTCTGCTGAGACTCCAAGGTCACTTCTTAACTGTGCTGCTACAGAGGCTACCGGGGCAGGAAAGTCATATCTATGATGCGCCCCCCTCCCCCCCCGTAGGGGGGCTGGACTAGACAGACAGCAGAACTGACCAAGGTATTCCATTTCATATATCTACGTAAGCTCCAAGGAAGGTCAGAGATCACAGAAGACAACTTCCTTCCTGCTTCTTCTTACCTTCTCTTCCGTCCATGGCTGGCATCTTGGGAGGACTCCATCCATCCATCCATCCATCCATCCATCCATCCATCCATCCATCCATCCATCACTGTCGACCCCTAGGCTCAGGCATCCCACTGGCCTCATTACTCTCAGCCCCTGTCTGCTCTGCCTTATCTCCTGCCTGCGATCTGGGACATTTTGGGTCTGCTCACAGCTAAGGAGGGTGCCGGGGGAGTTGCTGGGGCTGGGGAAAGCAAGAGGCTTTTGCACATTCCTGAACATACTTGTACATATAATTAAAGCTGTCTAGTTTAGTTTTCAATCCAGCAAAATCTCTCTCCTAATTCTCTCCCTCCTTCCCCACCTGGGTGGGAGGGGGAGGGAATCAAGAGCAGTGTTGTCTCTGGTTTATTTGCCGATCCTGAGTCAAACCGTGACATGCAATTTGAAGAAGAGGAGGCTGAGGGGATACCTCATCGCTCTCTACAACTACCTGAAAGTTCCAATTCTCAAAAACAGTCTTACAAAAAAATCTGGGAAACACTGAAAAAGGTTGAATGCAATGCATTTAATATTGAGGTATATCTTCTTAAATGCTTCATATGTACTTAAGAACATATATATTTGTATAAAATAGCACCTTGCTTCTGAAAACTAACTGAAAATTTGTATATATATTATCATATAATATATATATATTTATTTTTTTTTTTTACTAAGACACCAGTTACCATGTTTACCTTCTTTCTTCATTTGCTCTCATTAATGTCAGTTAATGGAACATCAACTATAGTAACCCTGAAAGTGACTCATCCAGCCTTACCTCATATTTGTATTTTGTTAGACAAATCAATAAGGGATGAAATAGGATTGCTATAGTAGGTTATGTCAAACAGAGATATAGGAGTTTTATCCCTATTTAAAATGGAATACCATTTGCAGTCTAGTAAAAAATATTGAAGTATCTTTCCAGTTTGGAAAAACGTATTTGTATGGTGTGGTAGGGTTGAATGAAGGCAGTTTTCACAGTCTTAAATATCAAGAACAGGAAAAAATCAGGAAGTTTAAACATAATTCAGCTTGTGTCCAGCGATGGTCTTTCTTTCTCACTAGTAGCCCAGGTGTATGGCTGTATTTACACCTGGGCCAATGTGCTGCCTGTAGTCCTTCATCTCAGAAGCAGCTAAATAAAGCTTAACACGGAGCAAAATTACAAAACAGAACACAGTAGAATCTAACTCACTACAATAATAGGTGAGAGCTTTCCTTTCCTATGGAAAGAGTGGTGATAACATATCTTTTTTGTCACTGAAGTTGGCAGATGTGGCTGACTAAATGTAATCCCCATATACTAGTAGGGTATTTATCAGAGCACTCTGTATTTCACTGCAGCGTTACATTTCAAATTCAATCTATTCTGGTAAATATATCAACACTTTTTTCTTTTTTTTTTTTTTAATTATTAATACCAGCTGACATAAAACACATCTTCACTTGATTTGAAAGTAAACTTTTAAACAGAAAAAAAAAAGATGCTTGACTTCCCTTTATTCTTCAAAGACAGCAAGTAAGTAATTAAAAACAAAGAAATACATATTTAAATAAGTTAAATATCTGATAGCCTGCTGTTACAGAAAACGTGGAGAGTATCAAATACTTTTGCAGCACAGAAACTCCCATGAGCTAGCCTAGAAGAGTTCCTTGCTGCCTAAACCCATATCATGTTCTGGGAATGTCTGTAATTAACATAAGTCCTCCTTGCATTATGCACCAAGACAAATTTAGGTACAAAATAGGAATGCTTCATATTTTCTGCTTGCTTTTATTTTTTTCCACAGATCTAGAATAAAAAGGTACTTTTCAGCCCTTTCTGTGAGCTTTAAAAAGCATATGGATTATGATTACCTGTACTGTTATAAATAATGTATCATGTTTCCTTGAAAAAAGTTAGCATCAGAAAACAAATACAAACATTCTTCAGTAAAACTACATTATATTTTTATCTATTTTTGCCCTAGAAAGGACTGTTATTCTTGGCAAAATGCCATCTGTGAAATATATGTTCTCATATATTCTTCTGGAATGAAGGCTATGGTTAATTATCAGAATGGTATATTCTAGGAAGTGTTTTCCAGATTGGGAAGCTAGCCCAAGAAAAACAAGTACATAAAGGCAATTGAATTACAATTCCTATGGATGCCTCTGCAGTTCAGAATGCATTTATTCTGAAATAATATTTTAGTTTGAAAACTTCTTGTCTTTGCAACACCAAGAAAAGGCTATTTTCTGAGGACAACAGGTATTTATCATTTAAAATTTACATTGTACTAAACCCGGAATTTTATACGATTTTTTTACTGGCTTAATGAGGAATGCATTGAAGTTGGCTAGCAAAATGAAGGAAGTAAAACTATTTAGAATTAAGTTTTAGCTGCATATGTGATAAAGAAGTCACATAATAAAAAAGGTAAAGTCCTCAGTAGAAACCAAGCACAAAAAATCCTAGCTTGAATGAAAAAATACCATTTTGGGATGTGATTTATTATTATTATTGTTGTTGTTGTTGTTATTGGAATCAATGTTTGGAAACATTTTATATGGCTCCTGAAAACCAATTAATCTAAAAAGCATAAAGAATTTACTATTACCAGACTAGATATCACAAAATGCAACTTCAATTTAGGATGATATTCACTAAAGTGATACACCATAGTGATAACTATTTTAAACAAGTATTCTATAAACAATATACAATTATAGAGGCACTTCTGAAAAACTGGGGATTGGGTAATAGGGTCTGTAGGAAAGGCAGAGTAAGAGAACAAATTACTTAAGGAACTTTGGAGTTCGTGGTCAGAATGATCTCAAACCAGATACTTTAGAATCATAGCATCATAGACTCACAGAATCATTTAATTTGGAAAATACCTCTAATATCATTGAGTCAAACCATTAATCTAACACAGCCAAGTCCACCACTAAGCCATGTCCTAGTACCACATCTACATATATTTTAAACACCTCCAGGGATGGTGAATACGCAGCTTCCCTGGGCAACCTGTTCCAGTGTTTTATAACCCTTTCAGGGAATTTATTTTTCCCAATATGCAATCTAAACCTTCCCCGATGGAACTTTAGCCCATTTCCTCTTGTCCTATCACTTTTACTTGGAAGAAGAGACCAACACCCACCTCACTACAACCTCCTTTCAAGTACCAGCTTCCTTTTCTCCAGGCTAAACAAACTCAGTTCCCTCAGATGCTCCTCTTAAAGCTTGTTCTCCAGACCCTTTATCAACTTCGTTGCTCTTTTCTGGACTTGCTCCAGCACCTCGGTGTCTTTCTAGTAGTGAGAGGCCCAAAACTAAACACAGTACTTGAGGTCCAGCCTCACCAATGCTAAGTATAGGATGAAAATCACTTCCCTAGTCCTGCTGGTCACACTGCTTCTGATACAAGCCAGGGTGTCGTTGGTCTTCTTGGCCATCTGGGCACACAACTGGTTCATGTTATGTGGGCAGTTGACCAAAACACCAAGGTTCCTTTCTGACGGGCAGCTTTCAAACCTGTAGCATTGCATGGGGTTGTTTTGAGCCAAGTTTGAGACCCAGCACTTTGTCTTGTTGAACCTCATACAGTTGGCCTCAGCCCGTCAATCCAGCCTGTCCAGATCCATCAGTAGAGCCTTTCTACCCTCAAGCAGATCTCTCGAAACTTAGTGTTGTCTGCAAATTTACTGAAGGTGCACTTGACCCCCTCATCCAGATAAGGAAGACAACTATGTCCTGGGGAACATTACTTATGGCTGGCCATCCCAGCCATTCAGCCAGTTTTTTATCCAGAAAAACATGTCTGTTTGATGACTACTTTTGAGGTGTTTTCCTACCTTTTTAAAAAAAAAAAAAAAAAAAAAAAAAGAAAAACAACTAATCTAGAGTATTTTTTAAAATACTACTTACTAAAACTTCAGAAGTTTAAGTCCTCCTGTAAAAACTGGATGTGTAGTTTTTCACCTTCCAGTTAAACATAAATATCTGGTTTTATTTATTTTTCATATTTAATTAGTTTAGTGACTTGTAAATATACGTGAGAAATATCTTTTACTTAAAAAAAAATAATAAAGAATATACCATATACCCTGAATCTAGGCCCTACCTATTGAAATTGTTAACTTTATTTCACTGTTTTCTAGGGTCATTAAGAGTCAAAGTTGTGTGATTCAGCTATAGGATTAATCCTCTGTGAATAATAGGTATGTATTGATTAAAAAAATAATTTTAATCACTGCCAGATGTCTGTTTCCTTTACCTTTTCTTTATGTTTTCTTTAAAGTTCTACATGTGTTATTCTTAACAACTATTTTAAACAAATATTGATATTTTCTTTTCCCAGACATTCCACTTGAAATTTGTAGAACACAAAGACATACATTTCCCTTTAGATTTGAGGTATATTAATTAGATTTTTTTTTTGTTTCATTGAATAGTTCTGCTGCCAAAAGCAGATATTCATGAAGTGTTCCACAGTAAAACTGGATTATTTTTCTTTCTAAACCTTCCAAATGTTTCTTCATTCTTGCTCAATGCTAGCACTTTCCTACAGGTTTCTGATATTTATTTTAAATTACATTTGGCAATGACCCCTTTTAAATGTTGTACATGTTGATAAGATAAGAAAATGCAACTTCCTAAAAGTGCAGTGATTTAAGGTGATCATTTACTAAAAGTGATTCATAATATATAAAGTAATGACCTCTGCTTTTCTGGTCTGATAACCTAGATAGAACAGGACTTGTCATTTAAGTTCCCAAGTACTTCAAAGTGGTTTATATATCTAAATATGTAGACTAGGGCCAAATAACCACCTCTTTATGTTTTAATGTTAGAAATCACTGCAAATGTGTCATATGACAGGAAAATATTAGGACCATTTATTTTAAATAAAACATTGCATAAAAGTGAATTAATTCTGACAAAAAGAAAGCTGGAAATCCTAATTCAGTGAAAAAAGAAAGGTTCTGCAAAAATTGTCAGGGCCTTTATACTGAATAGCAGTACCAATCTATTGTTTAATTTTCCATCTTGTTTTGTTTGACGAGGTTATAAAAGAGAGTGGAGACCAGCCCCAGGCAGGCACCTGTGCTGGAGGAATCTAGACAGCTACCATCACCAGAGCTACCAAGCTGGTGAAAGGTCTGGAGAATAAGTCCTATGAGGAGAGGCTGAGAGAACTGGGATTGTTTAGTTTGAGGAACAGAAGGCTGAGAGGAGACCTCATTGCTCTCTACAACTACCTGAAAGGACGTTGTAAGGAGGTGGGAGCTGACTTCTTCTCTCAAGCGAATAATGACAGGATGAGAGGAAATGGCCTGAAATTGTACCGGGGGGGTTGGACTAGATATTAGAAAGAATTTCTTTACCAAGAGAGTGGTTGGACACTGGAACAGGCTGCCCAGGGAGGTGGTGGAGTCACCATCCCTGGAAGTGTTTAAAAGAAATATACATGTGGTGCTTAGGGACATGATTTAAGCACTGAATGGGTAGATTAGGTTATGGTTGCTGGATTTAGGTTATGGTGGGACTTGATCTTCAAGGTCTTTTCCAACCAGATTGATTCTGTGATTCTGTGATTTTAACAGCCTGCTTTGCCAGTCCCACAAGAGAACAGAGGATAAAGGAACACCACCACTCACTCTGGTAACCCAAGATATTTCCTTTTCAAGGAAGTCCCAATGTACCACATCTTGTTATTAATCCTAAGGGCATTTAAACAAAAATATTTCTATGTGCATACCTTCCAATTTATACAACTTACATTGTAACTCTAAGATGAAGGAAAAGAAACAGGTATGACACGAAGTGTGTTGAAAGTTCCAATTCTCAAAAACAGTCTTACAAAAAAATCTGGGAAACACTGATAAAGGTTGAATGCAATGAATTGAATATTGAGGTATATCTTCTTAAATGCTTCATATGTACTTAAGAACATATATATTTGTCCTCGAGGTCTTTTCCAACCAAATTGATTCTGTGATTCTATGTTCAAAAATCTTCCCTGGATCCAAGGGTGGTGATACGTACTGACTTTCTCGCTCCTTCTCTCTTTCTTTTCCATTTCTTCTCTTCTTCCTACCTCTTTGTTAGGTGTTAAGCATTGTTATCTTACCTCATAGTTAAATGTTAAGCTTTTGATCTGGTATATCCACTACTCCAAATTAATCGGGCTTGTGTTTTAAGCCAAGCAATGAATAAAGCTCATGGTAAAAATGGAAAATGTGTATTTTCAGTTCTATTTCATGAAAGTGAAAATTTATAATGTTGAATGCTTAGGGGAAAATAATATTTAAAAGGACTGTTGTGGAAAAATAAATATACAGATTTTCCTTCTCCAAAACCAATTATTTTTAAGTAAATGCAATGACAGAAGGAACAGAGTGGTCTAATGACTGTTCCACTTTTTAAGTTGTGTATATATTATATAGCTAAAATAACTAGGAAAATAATTTGCTTGTGAATTTTATGTTAAAATATTTTTTTTAAATTATTGAAATATTAGGTTTCTTAGGGGAAAAAAAATGCAGTTATGACAATGGGTATATTTTGCCAGAAAGTACCATATGAAAAAACTATTTTAATGTCCAATAACCTCATCTAGTTTCTTCATCAAGGTTATAACAATTGATCCAATTAAGTATTTAAAAAATATATTAAATGTAAAAATAAAGGCTTCTATGTGAATTTTAATACAGTTAAATGCACGTCATAGTTAGGAACAAAGAATGTACAAACCACTTACAAGAAAAAATTCAGTACTTTCGAATGAAATGACCCTGAAAAAGATCTAGAGATGAGCTGAAGGAAAACTCTGAATGCTGCTTTGAGTGACTTATAATAAGAGCATTCTGTTTGCTAATGCTAGTAAAGAAGTATAACTCCATCTTTGCAAGAATATGGAAGAGATTATTAACTAGAAATGGGTGTTAATTCCTCTTATGCTTTAAGATACATCACTGCTAGAATCATTGTTTGTTTGAGCAGTCACATAAAATATCACCCTATTTGATACTTTTAGAAATGTATTAGAATAGAATTATAGTGGAAATGGACATGTAGCTCGTTCCCTTTCAGTATATCCCTGTGATGTTTTATAAAAATATTTTCAGGCTTGTAAGGTAGAGAGGATGATTTTACACTGTTTTTGAGGCATACTGTAAGTACCTGAATCAGGAGTTTTAATCAACAAGATTCTCTACTTAGAAATGAGAACACGTTGGTACCAACTATCTACATAGGCACATTTGATGAAAAAGCAACACACACCCAAATTCAGGAGGTATTGGAAATTATCTGTATTAGTAAACTAAGCAGAATCCAAGCATTTCACTGGAAATTTAAAGAACACAGAGAAAATACATTTGTCAATCCCCAGGCACTGGTATTTTTACTAGGTTAATTTCTTAAAAAAGAAGTGGCACACTTTTGTCCTGTGTCAACAAGCAGACTTTCAAACAATTCCTTGGCAGAAATTTGGATTTAGTGCATTTCAGGTGAAGTTCCTAAATATTGATGATAATTAATGCTAATTATTAATGTAAAGTCATTCAGAATAGTCCTTCAGCAGTCTTACAACAGATGTCATGTCTATACATGCTTATGCCTTTTTGCCATGTGGCACTTGCCCAAATGTCATGCTACAAACCCCATCTAGGAAGATACACAACTTGTGTTTGGTCACTTGACACACAAAATGTGCACAAGTGTTTTAAATGAGTGACTTCAGAGGAGGGTATTTGTCATCATCATCTGAGAGAAATGGAGTGAGAAACAAAATGGATCCAGCTCTGCCTGGTTTGCTCTCATTCCAAATCCGTAACTTAACCTATGACTTAGAGGCGTGTGGAGTAAAGAAAGTAACCATATTTTGCAATTCAGACAGAAGATAAAACTCAAAATGACATTAATAAGAGGGAAGGACATATCATCATTCCAGGGTGTTGCAGCACAACTGCAGCTGTGTGCCAGACTACAAAGATCTTTAGATGTTATTGAACCCCTTCTTGCTTAGGTCTTGATGGTGGTATTCCTACAGCTGCCTCCCACCTTCTCTGCCACTGCAAGAACAGCCTCTCTCCAAGGCATGCTGGCCAAGAGGCACTCCTCTCTCACCTCACACACTGCCACCTACACCACTCCTTGTCATATTCACCAGAACTTGGCAAGACGTCTGACTCAGAACTCCCTTCCAATAAAGCCTCTTTTCCTTATGGAAGGGAACAATTCACCCACAACCACAGTACTTCAGGTGTTTCTATTTGCCTTTGTTAGGGAAATTGTGAAAGATGTTGGCTAGTGACATAGGGAACCTATATATATTTGTATATCCTAGGAATATTTCTGCTGCAGAGCTGATGGTGGGTAGCAGGGAAAGTGATCAGAATAACTGAGGTCTTTTGGGAAGAATGGGTTTCACTGGGGAGGAATGGCAAACAAAGCATTACACAAGACATTAAGTATTTTGTGACATTTCCTGTCTCTTTAAATTACAGAGATGAAGAAAGGAGGTAGCAGAGAAACAAAAAGGAGCAGAGACCTATAAGCATCTTAAGAGTTTCAACTCTTAAGGTAGGTCTGAGAGACCTATCACTAAAAAGAGACAAAAGGCTATAGTTATGTCGAGAAAAAAGTTGTCATTCTGAAGGTCTTAGGAGAGCACAGACAGAAAAAGAGGCAGCTGTGGGATTGTGAAAGACTGTGTTTAGAGGGAGAGAAGCTAGTTTGGAATTTTGTTTGTGGATTTTTAAAAAATAATTACCAGAATACTGAAAAGCTGTTTTAGGTTTCTGCTAAGAGCTGGGCTGCAACAAACCCCAAGCCAGATAAGAACAGACATTCCCATGTCTGCATCCTTACAGCTGCAAGAACAGCCTAGCAAAAAGGAATGTGAGGACCAATTCTATTGTCATGCATTGCTTTGAAATTGCTCACCAGTATTATTCATGAGTAATTGATGGCACTGCAGGAGATCACACAGGAAGACTGATTCTTGAGGAGGGGTGATGTGCTTGTTTACATACAACCGAATTCAATTATCAGTGAGATCCTGAAGGGACCAACAGAAGTGTGCATAATGCTTCTAGTTGTGGCCAAAGTCAGGACTGAAACTGGGAAGTGGCACCTTTCATAAGGTAGTGTACCCACCTGGAAACTGACACCCATGGTCAGGAAAAGGATGCTCTTCTGGATTGCTCATGAAGGACAGACATACTCAAAGAGTATAGTTATTTGGTATCCTATATCCATGGTGGTTCACTGAAAGGAATGACTTGCTGATGCACACAGAGAACTCTGAAAGAAGAATTCAAATGACAGCAAATGTTCCTACCTAATTTGGGGGCTGCAATAAGAAAAGAGGGTTAGAGGCCTAATAAATATTGCTGATACTAATCATGGGACAACAATCTTGTCATCACTTCTCTGTCTACCACCATTGTCCCCTCTGTCATGGGCCTGAAGACCCAAAACCAGTTACCCACTGACTACTGTAAGTCAGAGACAGAAAAGCTCAAGTAAACAATGGAAAGTCCTTTCTCCATAAATAAGAGTTCATGGAAGTGGTGCCCAGGGAGAAGGGCTTTCTTGCATCTCATGTTCAGCACCAGCTCCCATGGGATGCCACATTTATGGTGCAATGTCTTCCCAACAGAAAAGTACCATTTCCATCGTAGTGCTGAGCATCAATCTGATGGTCTTAACTTGGGGAAACAGAATGGACCTCACATTGCCTGAAAAATGCCACAGCATGCAAATGAGCAGAAATAGCAGAACCCTGAGCAGTGCAGGAGGGTGAGTGTGGTAGGCATGGTGGCTGGAAAGTGGCCAGTACCACAGTCCAAAGTTGTGTAGAGCTGAACCCCTTTGTAAAGCAGCTGCGGCCATGATGACATACCCTGCACAGGGCAGATGAGAGAGGAGCATGATGTGACTGCAGTACCTGAGAAATATAGTTGAGAGGATGAAAAGATTTGTAGGATGTTTTCTGTGATAAGGCCAAGGCCAACACCTTGCAGGTGGGACACTGTTAACTTATTCTGGTGTCACAGTTTGACTCAGGATCAGCAAATAAACCAGAAACAACAATGCTCTCGATCCCCTCCCCCTCCCACCCAGGTAGGGAAGGAGAGAGAGAATTAGGAGAGAGACTTACCTGGATTGGAAACTAAACTAGACAGCTTTAATTATATGTACAATTATATACAAGTATGGTCAGGAATGTGCAAAAGCCTCTTGCCTCCCCCCACCCCCAGCAACTCCCCGACATTCTCCTTAGCTGTGAGCAGTCCCAAAAAGTCTCAGCCCGCAGGCAGGAAAGAAGGCAGAGCAGACAGGGGCTGGGTTATGAGGGTTATGAGGTCAGAGCCTAGGGGTCAACAGTGATGGATGGATGGAGTCCTCCCCAGATGCCGGCCATGGGCGGAAGAGAAGGGAAGAAGAAGCAGGAAGGAAGTTGTCTTCTGTGATCTCTGACCTTCCTTGGAGCTTACGTAGATATATGGAATGGAATACCTTTGGTCAGTTCTGCTGTCTGTCCAGTCCAGCTCCCCTACGGGGGGGTCATAGATACGATTCTCCTGCCCCAGTAGCCTACATAGCAGCAGAGCTAAGAAGCGACCTTGGAGTCTTGGCAGTAATATAAACATTCCAGTGTTATCAGTCCACTAGCTGACACACTTGCTGCTGGTTAAAAGAGAGCTTACTGAAGGAAAACAAAATCAGTAAAAGGAAAACAAGTTTCATCCTGGCTCAAACCAGGACATCTGGGTAACAGCATCTACAGTAGCACAGACTAACAGAGTTCAGTAACCCTCAACATCAAAAAATGACCCCACATACATTTACATTACTGTTACAGAAGTCACTACTGTCCCTTACTGTAATTACTAAGAAGTTAGGGTTCTTTTAAGATTTATTGCAGAAATAAAATACTCTTACAGATTAAACTAATGAAGATTCAAATTAGGTGATTACAAAATACTTTCCGGTATAATGTTACATTGTTCCCATTTTTGGCACTGGCAAACATGGACAATTTTAATCAGAAATGCAAATACAAATTTTGCAGCCATAAATGACTGAAGAGTTTTTTCAGATTCCAATACCTGTTTGTCACTGTGCATTGCAAATGAAATTACATACACTTAGTTCAGTACTTGACCTAGTCTAGCCAAATTTCAATATGTTTTCCCCTTAATCTTTTGCAATGCATGAATACAGATTGACTAGAATTTTAATGCATAACTTTGGAACTTCTTCATGCTGCTAAGAAACACGCAAATAAATGCCAGTTTCTTGCTGAAATACTTTACCAACCACAATAAATAAAGTAATGCTTCAGGTTTTATTTGAAGTTATTTTTTGAATGCATATGATCTACATTCACTTTTTTTTTTTTTTTCTAATTGATAGTGGCATAAATCTTATATACAAAAAAAAGCTTCCTTTAGGACTTGGAAGTCCAGCACCTATTTAAGTTAATGGGAAAGTCTCTCTTGACTTAATATCTAATTCGATTAAAAATAAATTGTTGAGGTCAAGTTCTCATTGTATGCCTATGTAAATTAAAGTGACTTACTATTTCCACTACAGAATTAAGAACAAGCAGCATCATTTGCATGGATGGTGTGGAGGAGAGGCCTCCACAAAAGGTATGTCTCTCACTCAAATTGACCGCAATAGAGAGACATAAAAGTCAAAAAAAGAAAAAAACAAAACAAAACACCAAAGTGGTGACAACCCGGGCTAGGGGGGGGGGGGGGTGGGGTGTGTGTGTGCGGTGGTGGCGGGAAGGAGGGGTGCGGCTGGGACTTACACAATGAAGGGCACAGACAGACAGCCCCCTTGCTATGTTTGCAGCCAGGACCCATCCTTTGGCTGGAGCATGGCAGTATTATTACAGGAGCCTCAGGTAGGAGCTGAGGGCTGAGCAGACTAAATGTAAATAAGACGGTCGTTGTGGGTCGTTACCGGCTGTTGGCGTCCATTGTTCTCTGCTGCTGGAAGAAAGGAGAGAGAAGAAAAGAAGAAGGGAAAAGGAATAGGAGACAAAATGAAACAGAGCCTTCGGTGGCTGGGGTGGGACTCCTGCATTCTTTTTACTCCTGCTATACCCCCTGCACTCCTGGACTCCTGCTATTCCCTGTTTCCTGCTTTTCTGCCTCTTCTCATGGAGCCTGCTTGCCGAGGAGCTGCATGAAAGGAGCTGAAGAAACAGAGAAGAGAGCTAGAGAACAGAAAAAAAAAGTTAAAAGAGCTGGAATCGCTGCTCACTCCCCAAACCCTCCATCATCAAGTGCTCCCAGGGCAGTTGGTGCAGCTCCAGCCGGTTGTAGCCGTTTGCTACAGACGCGTGTCCCAGCCCAGCTCCAGCCGACATCGCAGCCACTGCCTGCCCAGGCCGAGGCAGCCGCCACGGGCCGTCATCAGCACATGCCATAGCCACCTGCGCTGGAGCTCCAGCGTGTGGCCACTCGTCGCCGTGTCCCGCTACAGCTAAAGCCACTTGCTGCCGCCACACTTGCCACCACGCTCCCAAAGCTGCCTACCAAAGCTGCCTGCCAAAGATGCCTGAAAAAGCCACTGCACTCGTCAAAAGCCCACTCTTAAAGCCACAGACACCACCAAACCTGTCAGTGCTTCTGAGCCAGATGCTGTAAGAGAGACCCACTGACCAAGAAATCTTTCTCTTTCTTTGCGTTCTTTTCCCTGGGCAAAAGTAATCAGCCACATTCACATGCAAACCAGCCAACTGGGGGCTATTCCTCTTCTAATTGTGGAGAAGAGAAGGGGCGATCCAAGAGTCTATTCGAGTTTTCCAGCCTGGGTCGAACTCGGACCACAACAAATGGGGAACCAAGACCGCACAATGCTCACCATCCTACTATATATACTATACTATATACACTATACTATACTACACAGGAGGCCATCTCAGCATCACAGTTACATGCAGCTATAAAAGTACATGTGCCTATATACTGTTATACATAAATATACAGACATCACTTGAACCCATCCGAAAAATTCAGAGGTTTTTGTGAAGCAATTTAAAACTATAACCCTAATCATTTTTCAGCTCAACTTATTTGACAGAAATGTCCCAAGCTCTCAGTTTTATTAAGAAACCTATTCATAAGGGAGAAAACAACATTGATATGCATACAGTAAGAAAATGGACTTAGTTGTGAGGTTTTTTAACATTAACAAATTTAAAAAATCTGTCTTTTTTTTTTTTTTATTTTGCTTTAAATATAACAGTTATTTGTAGGTTGTTCCTTCTTAGCCCATGGCATGGTTTTTCTTGTAGTTATAAAGGTATTTAAGAGGAAACTCTTACGAATCCAAGGATCAACAAGTGTTCAAGAATATGTAAATTTAATTAAGCACAGATCATTGTGCTAAAAAGAAATAAAGAATAATAGTGGCCCACAGGTCAAAGGAGGTGATTCTACCTCTCTACTCTGCTCTCATGAGACCCCACCTAGAGTACTGTATCCAGATCTGGAGCCCTCAACACTGAAACAGCATAGAGCTCTTGGAGAGAGTCCAGAGGAGGGCCACAAAGATGACCCGAGGGCTGGAGCACCTCTCCTATGAATACAGGCTGAGAGAGTTGGGGCTGTTCAACCTGGAGAAGAGAAGGCTTCAGGGAGACCTTGTAGTGGCCTTCCAGTATCTGAAGGGTGCTTAGAGGAAAGCTGGGGAGGGACTTTGTACCAGGGTGTGTAGTGATACGATGAGGTGTAATCATTTTAAGCTGGAAGAGAGCAGATTTACGTTAGACATTAGGAAGAACTTATTTGCTGTTAGAGTGGTGAGACACTGGAACAGGTTGCCCAGCGAGGCTGTGGATGCCCACTCCCTGGAAGTGTTCAAGGACAGGTTGGATGGGGCTCGGAGCAACCTGGTCTAGTGGGAAGTGTCCCTGCCCATGCAGGGGGGTTGGAATTAGATTATCTTTAAGGTCGCTTTGAACCCTAGACATTCTATGATTCTATGATTAGCTTAAATGAAAGCATTTTTACTGCATGTAAACTAAGTGTCTGTGATTAGGTGGAAAGTTGTCTGACTCCTCCTTCCAGCTGCTGAAATAAAATAGAAAATTGGAATCCACAGAAACAAAAACTGAGGTGCCTTAAACTCAGTCGCATGTTCAGATGTACTTCTTCTCCCTTTACATATTGGAGTGTATAATACCACATATACTTCTAGGACTGAAAAAGAGGGGAACTTCTGATGTGAATTCATGAGTGTACTACATCATCACTTTGTGTTTTTTTTCTCTGATATTTGTGGGTCTTGTTTAAGTTTACTTTTTCATTTATTTTCTGCTTCTATTTTCCCCACATTGAGAAAAACAACTTTTTATATATATATATATATATATTGTCTTTATGTTCTTTCATGATTTTAAAATCTGCTGTGACACAAGGAAAATAGTTCAATACAGGATGATGAATTTGTCATTAGTTTTACTGAACACAGTTTTCTCTCATTTTAAGGTAAAGTAGGATATTATCCCTGGCTTGTACCGTCAAGAACAAAAAACTCATTGTCTAAATCCTGAAGGTAGTACAGGAGCCAAAGACCAAATTATCCTGAAATCCTTATAAAGTAATTGATGAAGACCTTTTAATTTAGACAGTTGTCTTTCAGCCTAGTTCTTTTTCCAACTGAAATTTATTATTACTGTTAAAGCTACTTGTTTTTATCCTCATGTTCTCAGCTTTAGAAGGCCTTAATTTGCTTTTTTATGTTTGTTTTTGCTTATAATTAAACTGTTATGCTATGAAAACAAATGAAACCTATATAAAATTTAATCAAACAAAAGCAATTTGATAAATTAATTTCAAACATTACAGGAAAATGACATTAAAATATTTCCTTCCTTTTAAAATCTCTCCAGAATCAAGTGTATTTTGGATTAATTCCATTGTAAATGAACAAAAAAGTAATTAGAGGAATCCTGTTAATTTTAATAGATCTTTAAACATTTATCCAGATATTTGTTAGAATACAGACATTTTCAAATTATATAAGATTATTTTGTTTATTATGCAATGTTCCTTTCTCCAAAGTTGAAACAGATCTTTTTTTTTAAATAAATTGAATGTATGGACTAACAAGTCTAATATCAATTAGTTGTAAGCAAAATACAAGTTTAAATATTTGCACATTACAAAATTTTAGGCTATTTAACACAGCTTAAATCCTGATTTTGAATTATCATTGGCCACTTAATAACAGCACACAGAACAAATTGTTCTTGCTAAACTGCTAAATGTTAATTAGTGTGGCCTCCAAAAGAGGGGTTCTTAACAATGCCAAAGAAAAGTCCTGATTAGATATAGCAAAGGATTGAAAAATAAAAATTAAGGACTATTGTGTGTAAGAGATAGCACGTATGTTGGAACTACATCTACAGAAATTTGGAGAAAGATTTTGAGACATAAACTTAAAAAAAATTAGAAAACAGTAGGCTTTTATCATCTGTCAAATGAAGTAGTTTCTTATCCTTTAGTGTTGTAGTAGCAAATGTTGCAATGGAGTAAACGAGCTATCACCCTTAGCTCCCTACCAAGCAGTAAGAGGTCAGCAAAGTGATGAACAGAGATTATCTGGTCCAAACACGAGACAAATTTTGAAAATCTTGATGAACCAAGGTCTCTCAATCTCTCTGAACAACTTACTCCAACATCCTCATGGTAACCAGGTTTTTACTTATATTTAATTGAAATTCCTTGTAAAAGTCTGAATTAATCTTCTGTCTTCCCATTAGGCAGCCTGAACACAACAATTAGGTCCTCCCCACCATTCGTCTTCACTTGAGAATAACAACCTCAACTATTTCAGCCTTTCCACATAAGCCATGTGCTCCAGCCCTCTGACAATCTTAGTGGTCCTCCAAATGACTTGTTCCAGTAAGTCCCTGAATTTCTTTTAATGAGAAGGTCAAAACTGGACACGGTGTTGTGTTGGCACCCTGTTTGTACTGTTATATGAGCTTAGTCCGTCCCAGTTGCAAGATTTCACCTTTGCTTTGTTCAGTTTCATGTGTTTTTTATCAGCCCATTCCTCTAGCCTCCTGAACACCCTCTGAAAAGTAGTCCTACCTCTCTATTCAACAGACTTGTTGAGTGGGCACTCTGTCCCATCATGTAGGTCATTAATAAAGACATTAAACAGTACTGCTTCCTGTATTAATACCTGAGGGACATCGCTTGCCATAAACTGACAGATTAACTTTGTGCCAGTGATCTCACCCTTTAAAGCTGATGGTCCAGTCATTTTTCCACCCACCTTATTGTTCACTTATCAAGTATCTCCAGTTTGGCTATATTGTGGGAGACCTTGTTGACGGTCATGCTGAAGTCAAGCCATGTAACATCCACTGCTCTGTCCCTGTCCATAAAACTAGCAATCTCACTAAAGCAGGCAACTGGATTGGCCAGACACAATTAACCTTTGATAAATCCAGCTGGCTGTATTCAGTCACCCTCTTGTCCTTCCTGTGCCTGGAGATACACTAAAAAGAAATGTAATCAGTTAGGTGATGTTAAGTAGCAGCAATTATGAACAAATATCCATATTTCTTTTACACTAATGGTGACATACAATTAAAAAGTAATAATTTTCACCTTTTTGTGGTAGAGAGGAGGAAACGATTTATCATACATTAAGAAGTAAGCACGCACAATTCATGATGGGTATTGAAGGTTAGAAATACAATCAGCAACTACATTCTCAATGTACAATAAATACTACTTAATTAATAGACCTTAATTAGGATTTGGTCACATTCTTTGGGTTTTTTTTCATACCTTAAAAAGCATAAATTATTTTACTGGGTTTTTTGCATTTTTTTTTAGAAACCATGCCTTGCCAGTCTGATAAATATGTATCTAATATATAATTTTTAATGGAAACATGCCACATATTAATCAGTATCTGTATGTGTCCACTTATTTTATGCTATGATAGAACATATAGATACTGGCAATGGAGCATGAACAGCCTTTGGATAAAATCCAAGAGGCACAGATGGATTGCAACAGCACAAGCTTATTCATAAAAATAGAAAAGGAAAGAAAAGCATATGATAATATTTTGGCTGCAAAGATTTTGCAGGCATCATGAAAACAACTGTGCATCTTTTACATATCATTAAGCTTTGGCTATTACATTAATCAGACTATTTCTAAAGCAATTAAAATGTATTTTGAGTGTATTACTCAACTTTATTATACCAAACATAGGCTTCCTAAAACATGTAAATAAGCGTGCTCTATATTATTAGGAAATCAGATTCCATCTAGAATACTTCTCTTATGTGATACACTGTCCACAGTTATACTGTTCTATACTGAGTCCTTCCAAACTATGAACTAAACAGAGCCTGACTTGGTCATGACATAGAATGCTTTGAAGGAAAACACTGCAGTATGCGGGGGTTTGCTTTGCAGGTGCTGCTTTTCCTTCTGGGTTTCATTATCTTTATTTGAGTATTTAAAAATCACGGAACTATATAGTTGGAAGGGACCTCTAGAGATCATGCAGTCCAAGCCCCTGCTAAAGCAGGATTGCCTAGAGCACATTACTCAGGACTGCATCCAGGCAGGTTTTGAATATCTCCAGAGAAGGAGACTCCACAGCCTCTCTGGGCAGCCTGCTCCAGTGCTTTGTCACCCTCACAGTAAAGAAGTTTTTCCTCATGTTTTGATGGAACTTCCTGTGGTCCAGCTTGTGTCTTTTGCCCCTTGTCTTGTAACTAGGTACTACTGAAAAGTCTGGCTCCATCTAGATATTTTTAGACATTGAAAAAATCTCCTCTCAGTCTTCTCTCCAGGCTAAACAGTCCTAGCTCTCTCAACCTTTGCATAGAAGAGAGGTGTTCCAGTCTCCCAGTCATCTTCATTGCTCTTCGCTAGACTCTCTCCAGTAGTAACCTGTGTCTCTTGAACTGGGGACCACAGAATTGGACACAGTATTCTGGATGTGGCCTCACTAGGGCAGTATAGAGAGGGAGAATGACCTCCTATGACCTACTGGCCACAGTCTTATCCTAATGCATCCCAGGATACCATTGGCGTTCTTGGCCTTCTTATTGTCTACCAGGCGTCCAAGATCCTCAGGGCTGCATTCCAGCAGGTCAAGCCCTAACCTATCCTGATGCATGGGGTTGTTTCTCCCCAGGTGCAGGACCTTACATTTGCCTTTGTTGAAACTCATTAGGTTTTTCTCTGCCCAGCTCCCCAGCCTGTCCAGGTCACGCTGGATGCCAGCACAGCCCTTTGGTGTGTCAGACACTCCCCCCAGTTTTGTATCATCAGTGAACTTGCTGAGGATGCACTCTGTCCCCTAGTCTAGGTCACCGATGAATACGTTAAACAAGAACAGACCAAGTACTCAGCCTTGGGGAACACCACTGAGCTCTGTCACACAGCCAGCTCTCAATCCACCTCACTGTCCACTCATCTGACCCACACTTCCTGAGTTTCCTAATGAGCATGTTATGGAAGACAGTGTCAAAACCCTGCTGAAGTCAAGGTAGGTAACACCCACTGCTCTCCTGTCATCTAACCAGCCAGTTATGACTTGATAGATGACTAACATATTGGTCAAGCCTGATTTCCCCTGGGTGAATCCATGTTAACCACTCCCAGTAACTTTCTTTTCTTCAACATGTTTAGATATTACATCCAGAACAATCTGTTCCATCACCTTTCCAGGGACAGAGGTGAAACTAACCAATCTGTAGTGTCCTGGGTCCTCCTTCTGGCCCTTTTTGAAGACTGTAGTGACATTGGCCTTCCTCCAGCCCTCAGGCACCTCTCTTTTTCTCCATGACCTCTCAAAGATGATGGAGAGTGGCTCAGTAATAACATCTGCCAGCTCTCTCAGCACTTGTGGATGCATCCTGTCAAGGCCCATGGATATATGGATGTCCAATTTGGCCAAGTGGTCTCTAACCTGGTCCTCCTCTATTGAGGGAAAGTGTTCCTCTCTCCAGACCTTTTCTCTTACCTCCAGGGTCTGGCATTCATGATGACTGGCTTTAGCAGTGAAGACCAAAGCAAAGAACAGTAACTCCACCTTCTCTGTGTCTTCCGCCACTAGGGCACCCACCTCATTCATCAGCAGGCCCTAGTCTTCCTTTTTCTATTGGTATACTGAAAGAAGCCCTTCTTGTTGTCCTTGATACCACTTGCCAGATTTAATTCCAAGTGGATTATAGTTTTGCTCGTTGTATCCCTGCTTTCTCTGACAACATTCCTATATTCCTCACAAGCGGTCAGTCTTGTTTTCCACATTCTGTAAATTTCTTTCTTCCACTGGAGTTTTTCTAGAAGACTCTTACTCACCCATGCATGTCTCCTGCCTCCTCAAATCAGCAGCCTAAAGCTACTTGGAAGGACATTTAAATGATCACTGGACATAAATCCAGGAAACTGTTGTTCTCTGCTAGCTGTTTCAGGGCAGGGTGAGGTCTCTGGACCATTTTGCTTCCAGTACACTGAACATCCATCTTCTGAGTGTAACCCATGCCTTCTTCAGCCCATTCTCCCATCTCTGCTGAGTCTTCACTCTTGACATGGAAACACCATCAACTTTACGTGACATTTTCCAAGAGAATATTTCTGTTTACCAAGTATGATGGAATCCCAGTTCCCTTATTTGCATCAGGTAAATGTTAAGCATAGAATTTAATATAAGTAGCATTATAATGATGCACATACTATATCTCATTTTAGCTGTTCTTCTTAGCCTTCAGGAAAAATGTTTTGTTCATCATTTCATGAGAGCCAAGCTTTCTGCTCTAGGGCTTTTATCTTAATGGATTTATTTTGCATTATTATACCCTGAATTATTTATAATATCTCCTATTAATTGTCAAAATAATTGCCTTGAGGTAGCTATGAGACATAGTGACTATACTATTAAATTATGAGATACTTATGAAAATGGATGGTCTAAATGTAACCTGAAGTGTACCTTTGCCTAATTACTAGAGAGCTATCACTAGGACTTTGCCCTTGTGGCAGTTTGTTCCTGAGCATATCACTGTTAGCTTTTACTTCAGAATGCTCTGGGAAAGTGTCAGAGCAGCTGCGTCTGTTACATTTGTTTTTACAAATGTCAACTTTTGGTGATCAAAATGAGAAAAAATATTGGAAATGTGTTGTGTCCTTACATCAGCAGTAACTAATAACTGTCAAAACAGCTGCATTTTTTAAGTGTGAAAGGAATAAAACAACAAAAAAAATAATTAAATTATAAAAATACATGCTACAGAAGTTTTTTGGCAGAATTATTATTTTTTTTTAACTTCTTCTCCTGTATTTCCTTTCCTATTTAGAATATTTTAAACACATTGATGAGAAGAATTAATGGTACCAACTAAAAATGACTGCTAGGAGTTTGGGTTTTTTCTGGCAGGAAAAGCAGATATTTTAAGAACTTGATGTCTATGGAAGAAAAATAAACCTACTAATCTCTCCTGTACCCTGCTTCATAGCCTCATCTATCACTTGCATTCTCATCTTCTACACCAAGTTATATCCATTCTTGAAACTGAAAATTTCTTTTACAAGGGAAAGCTGAGATCATGATCTATGACTTCCCTGATTTTTCTCCAATAATCAGAAAAGCCTGAATTGATTTCCTGCCACTGCACTTTAGTTATGTCACATATGGGTTATTTTCACCCACAACTATAAAAAAGTAAATAAAAGGTTTTTGGAATGTACAAATAGTTGCAGTAAGCCAGGCAGGTAGTAACGTAAGGTTCAGTTAAAGATGGCACTGTCTAGGAAAGATTTCTTCAGACAAAAAACTTCTATTGTAGAAGTAGAAAAGAAGCTCAGTGTATTCCATTGTCAAGGGATTTATTTTTTTTTAATCATCTGGGGGAAAAAATAAAAAAGTGCAGAAAAAAATAAAAAATATGAAAGAGTGAATAACTAATCTCGGTTCACTAGAAGGAAAGTCTTGTGTGAATTACTCTAAACCATCAAAGGATTTAGATGTTGAATGTATCCACCAATACTGTCAGGTTAAAGATAGATAGGACAAGGAAGAGACCATCATTCCATAATTAGAAGTGAGATTTCTTCCACAATGTTCTTTCCTCAAAATAAGATATTTCCCTTTTGGTAATTTACATTATCCTCACTGCAATGCAGTGGATATTATGAAAGCCTCTGTTATTTCGGATATACCTACTGACACTGTTACTTCTCCATTTAAAAAGAAATAATTAATTTCCTCTGTAAACTCTAACATCATCACACTTTAAAACATATAAAATTAGGGTTGAAGAAAGAGAAACAGTCCTCTTCTTGTGAGAATGAATTGAGAAATTATCCTCAAGGATAGTTCAGGAATCTGTGCTATAGCTTTTAACTGCAGTATGAAGTAAAATTCACTGCGTACTTTAAATTATAAGAGTATCTCCTAAAGTAATTCAGCATGTGGATAGCTTATCTGGGTTATTATATTGTTTCCTTTTCAAACTGGTAGAAGAAAATCAAGGCAAAATGTTGATATTTTTCAGAGTGGTCTCTGCTGCTCCAGAATACTAGAAAACTTAGTTTATCATAGGCGAATCTAAGCTTCATAAAGTAACTTAAAGAAGTATTAAGGAGAAAGCGGAGTGAATCAATAAATTAAACAAATTAAAATCAATTTATATTTAAAGAAAACATACTGTAAGTGGTAGTTGAAAAGCAATTGGAATACAATGTTTCTTTCTTAAGGATTTTTAAAAACAAAGACAAAATACTGGTTCAGATTACAGTAAGTTTCCTATGTAGCAAAAAAAGAAAGATGTAAGAAAAAAAGAAGGTTCTGAAAAGGAGATGATATCTAAGATTGTTCTCTGGCTGTCTGAGCTTGAATAGACATTTTACCTCTTGAATGAAATTGCTGGTTTTGTCTTCAGAATCTAATCCTGAGTTGAGGTGAAACTTAGTATCCTTAATAGAAAAAAACACAACCAAACAAAAAAAAACACAAACAAAACAAATCAAAGCAAACAAATAAAAAAAACCCACAAAAACCAAACCAGAACAACAACAAAAAAACCAACCCAAACCCAAAACACAACACCCAAAACATATAAAACATGCAATTTGATAATTAAATACAACTGTTTACATAGGTAATGCTTTTTAGCGCCTCTTTGTTACCTGAAAGAGAAAACCTTGCTGAAAGACCTCTCGTTTTCCTTCAGAGCTTAATACAAAATATACTAGAACTATAACAACAATCTCATGTTTTAGAACACTTAGGGGGAGAAATCAGTAGACTGCTCCACTAATGCCAGGGCATAAGATATAAAAGGAGGAAAACTAAGCATGTAACATAAAAGAATCCAGCTTAATGTATCATATACTCATACGAATTTTTGTCAAGTTATCTGAATATTCTAATGTATACCATTAGTGATTTTTTTCCTGAAAAGAATGGAAACAGGCACAACTTCTCAGCCTAGAAGGAACAACAGCAAAACTTGAACCAATTGGAAAAAAAAGTAGACACTTGGACTTCTCAAAGAAAATACACATTTCACCAAACAATTTTGAAAAAATAGTTTAGTGATAGTTCTCAGGACAGCAGTTTAAAGCTTAGTAACACAGAGGGAATTGAAAACAGAGTAGAGCATCAAATTAAAAAAACCCCAAAACATAGAGAAAGTATTTCAGTATATGTCCAAAATAGCTTCATGGCAGAGAGAATCACAAATACCATGAAGAACTGCAAGGAATTGTTCCTAATGTATTGGTTTCCAATGCCAGTAGCAGGGGACACTCAGTTAACTAGTCAGGCAATAATTTAAAACCAACAGCAAAAACACTTTTCTCCAGGCACCACATAGGTAAACTGGAAAGCTTATTATCATAGCATGTGAAAGCTAGAAGCACAAACAGGTTCCAAAAGGAAAAGACAAATTTATAATGAACTGTTCTATAAGTTTCCTAAAAACATTTTTATAATCTTTGCCCTTTTCTGTACTCTTTCAATCAAAACCAGAAAATTTGAAGATCTATTATTTTGGGCTTGATTTTTTTGAGATATATGTTAATGATAGTCTCCACACTGAGTCTTGTCAGAAATTGGAATTAATTGAAAAAAAACCCTAACCAACCAACCAACCAAACAAACAAACCAAATAACCCCAGCACACCAGTATTTGCTGGCTCCTTTTCTTGAGTATCCACTGCAGTACATACCCAGAAAATGAGATAATTAAGTAGCTTGATTTTAACATTCATGTGGTAAAGCTTTCCATATTTTATGTTTCAACCTAAACTTCTGATCTGAGGAACGTAACTATTTGTTAATATAACTTCTGAAAAAAGAAGCTGATTGAACAGGGCCTGCAGTAGCAGACCAGACCCTTGTTTGCGCTAAATAAAGCATAATTATCCTGTTTTCCATAGAAATACGTCAATACAAACCAGGGAATAAAGAGCGTCTTGGAAAAGTAAAAAAATTGCTTTGGGCATCCCAAAATCACGATTCAAGGGAAGAAAACTGATACTTTTTGAAACTTTCAACTGTCAGGGAGCAGGAAGAGACAAGCTACTGACAAGGCCAGAGCAGAAAGTTAGATTCCTAGGCAGGGGGAAGAGGGACAGGGAGGAGTCCAGGTGGAGTTGTTCAGTACAAGGATGCAGGTCTGACAGAGAACTCAGGGCCCTGACATTAAATATGTACAATTCCCACTATTTCATGTGAGACCAAGACCTGCAGCCATACTGAATGAGTGGTTGTAAAACTGTAGTAGCTTGGAAAATTTGTATACAAATTCCTTAAACCTAGTTTTTCAAGGTCATTCAGCTGTATTGATAAAAAGTATATATCCAGTAACACATCTGCATTATGTAGCACATGGGGATCCTTTGTGATCTTGAACTAGAGGCAGAGGGAGGGTTACTTTGAAACAGGGTAAGAGGAACCAGGCAATGGAACATCCGCTCCCCACCACAGGGAAGAAGATGTCACAGCCCAGAATGGGAGCTAAACCCCATAGTAATAAATTTCTTGTGAGAAGTTTGTAAAGTTGTTTTGACACTCTAGTCTCAAAAGAAGCAATCAGCATTTTGGCACTCTTCAGCGATATAAACTCTGATGTACAGCTTCCTGGAGCTAAATGAATTAGCACCATCTGCAGAGCTCTCCTGCATCGCTGCTGGTCCTCTGGACCACATCATGCACACCCTGCCAGGCTTCTCTCCTTAATAAAAATGAAACTTGTTCAGAAACCCATTGAACTGCACACTTTATTTCATAATATTTTAATTAGTTCTTTTGAAAACTCCCATGAGAAAAGGATCTGAACATTTTCAGCATTGAGTTTACAGCTAAAGTTAAGGCAATGAGTCAGTCTGTGGGAAGTTGGAAGCTAATAATCTAAAAGTATTTGCCACCCAGCATGACAGAATTGGAAACTGTGCACATTTATTTTTAACTTTAACATATAGTACATGTTTTTTCCCCAGAAATTGTGGTTTGTTTCTTATCCTTGTTTAGGATAAGAATCTTGTCCTAAATTAGAAAGAATCTTGTCTCATCAATTATGGTCGAGGACAAAACAGACTCCATTTGTGGAAAAAATAAATTTAATTTGTCACAAATCAAGGACAAGAGCAGGACAAAGAAAAAACAAAACCAGGTCTTAAGTAACTTCCCCTCACCCCTACATAGTTTCCCAGCCCAAATTACTTCACTCCCAATTTCTCTACCTCAAGTCCCCCAGCAACACAGGGGATGGGGAATAGGGTTTACAGTCAGTTAATCACATAGGTTTTTTCTACTGCTGCTTCCTTCTCAAGGGGAGGACTCCTCACACTCTTCCCCTGCTTTTCTGTGGGGCTTGTCCCATGGGAGACAGTCCTTCAGGAACCCTTCTGACATGAGTCTCATGAAGTGCAATCCCTCAGGAACAGACTGCTCCAGCACAGATTACTCATAGAGTCATAGCTTGCTTCAGGCAAAGCCACCCCCCCCCCCGGTACAGGGTCCTACAGTGCTGCAGGTCCACATCCACTCCACCGTGATCCTTCAAGGGCTGCAGGTCCACATCTGCCCCACCATGCTCCTCTGTGGGCTGCAGGGGACAACCTGAAATCTCACCATGGGCTGCAGGGCAACATCTGCTTGGGCATCTCCTCCCCCTTCTTGTTCAGCAACCTTGCTATCTCTGCTCTGGCATTTCTCTCACATACCCCTCTTCTCTGCCCTGCAGGTCTTATTGCAGTTTCATGCTCCCTTGCTTGATTATGGTAATCTCAGAGGTACATATTCCTTTGCTGCTGAGCTCAACCTTGGCCAGAGGTGGGACTGGAATGGGAGCCATGGGAGCTTCCAGCAGCTTCTTACAGTAACCACCCCTGTGCCACTCCTCTCCCCTGCCACCAACCCCACCACACTGACCCAAGACATCTTTTTACCTAGTTCAGAAGTTGAATCACTTACTTATTTAAATTACTCTCTTAGAAGTCCAGTTATTTTTCAGTTTGTTGCAGTGTGCAAATATTCAGTGTAAATATTAGAGGTCACAGTTGACACCTTTCTTTTTTAATTAGAAATTGGCAGAGAAAAAGAAGTTTCAGTTAATCTAATTACAACATGACTGAAAAATAAATTTCTATTTTAAGACTGGATTAAGATATTTAATATCATCACTGTACAAGAATCTGAAATCTTTAAACTGAAGGCTCAAAACACTTCCTTCAGCTCTCTTTATGCCTTAAAACCATTGTTTGATTGAAAGAGGTTTAAACTTGATTTGAAGGGGAAAAGGTATAAAAGCAGGCTTACTAAGAAATAAGCCTGGATGTAGCACACCAATGTTTGTGGGATGGTGTGCTAGCAAGGTTCTTTAGCCTTCCACCTCACCAGAGGCAGAGAACGGAAATCCATGTGGCAGTAAAGACACAGGGGTTACTGATGGGTTAGAAACCACAAAAGCACCTGAAAATGACCACATAGGAATTAGGGCTTCTCCCCTCAGAAAGAGGGCAAGATCAGCAGCCCAGCTGAAATGCATCTACAGAAATGCATGCAATATGGGCAACTAACAGTAGGAGATGGAAGCAATTGTGCAGCAGCTATTATATAGTTGCCATCATGGAAACATGGTGGGATGACTCACACAGCTGGAGTGCTGCAATGGATGGCTACAAACTCTTCAGAAGAAACCAGGGAGGGACAAGAGGTAGGGGCCCTGTATGTTAGGGGGTGTTTTGATTGTCCAGAACTTGCTGATGGTGATGATAGTTTTGAATGTTTATGGTTAAAAATCAGGGGGAAAGCCAATAAGACAGATATAATAGTGGAAGTCTGTTATAGACCACCCAACCAGGATGGAGAAGCAGACTAAATATTCTCTAAGCAGCCAGGAGAAGTCTTATGATCTCTAGCCCTTGTTCTCATTGGACACTTCAACTTATTGGATGTCTGCTGGAAATACAACACAGCAGAGAGGAAACAGTCTAGGAGGTTCCTAGAGTATGTGGAGGGTAACTTCCTGGCACAGCTGGTGAGTGGGCCAACTAGGCAATGTGTCCCACTAGACCTGCTGATTGTGAATAGAGAAGGACTTGTGGTGGGTGTGGCTGTTGAGGCCATCTTCGGCACAGTATTAATGAAATAATAGAGTTTTCAATTCTTGGAGAAGCAAGGTTGGGGAGTAGCAGAACTGCTAAGTTGGATTTCTGGATGGCAGATTTTGCGTTTCCGAGAGTGGTTGACAGTTGCATGGGAGACAGAACTGAAGGGCAGAGGTTTCCAGGAAGGCTGAATGTTCTTCAGAGAGGAAATCTTCAAGTCACAGGAGCATGTGCTAAAAATGAGCTGGCAGGGAAGAAAACCAGCCTGGTTGTACAAAGAGCTTTGGCTGGAACTCAAGCATAAGAAAAGAGTTTATGACCTCTGGAAGAAGGGACAGACAGCTCAGGGGGACTACAAAGATGTCATGAGGTTATGCAGGGAGAAAATTCGAAGAACCAAAGCCCAACAGAATTTAGTCTAGCTACTTCTGTAAAAGACAATAAAAAATGTTTCTTTATATATATTATGAACAAAATGATGGCTGAGGAGAATCTCCATCCTTTATTAGATGCAGGGAGAATCATAGTGACAAAAGATAAGGGAAAGGCTGAGATCCTTATTGCCTTATTTGCCTCAGTCTCTAGTAGTAAGACCAGTTGTTCTCTGGGTACCCAGCCCTCTTAGCTGGAAGACAGGGACAGGAAGTAAAACGAAGCCCACATAATCCAAGGGAAAATGGTTAGTGACCTGCTGCACCACTTAGACACATACAAATCTATGGAGCTGGATGGGATCCACGCAAGTGTACTGAGGGAGCTGACCGAAGTGGTCACCAAGCCACTTTCCATCATATATCAGGAGTCTTGGCTAACCAGGGAGGTAGCAGCTGACTGGATATTGGCAGAAGTGATGCCCATCTACAGGAAGGACCAGATTGAGGATCTGGTGAACTGCAGACCTCTCAGTCTGACCTTGGTGCTGGGGAAGGTTATGGAGCATATAATCTTAAATGCCATCACACGGCACATGAAGGACAACCAGGTGATCAGGCCCAGTGAGCGTGGGTTTATGAAAAGCAGGTACTGTTTGATTAACTTGATCTCCTTCTATGACAAGATGACCCGCTTAGCAGATGAACAAAATGTGGAATTAGTTTACCTGGACTTCAGTAAAGACTTTGAAAATCTTTCCCAAAGCATTATCCTAGAGAAACTGGCTGCTCATGGCTTGAATGGGTGTATACTTCACTGTTTAAAAAACTGTCTTAGTGGCTGGGCTGACAGAGTTGTGGTGAATGGTGTTAAATCCAGTTGGCAGCTGGTCACAAGTGTTGTTCTCCAGGACTCGTACTGGGGCCAGTTCTCTTTAGCATCTTTATCAATGATCTGGATGAGGGAATTGCATGCACCCTCAGTAAGTTTGCAGGTGACACCAAGATGGGTGGTAGTGTTGGTCTGCTTGAGAAGGCTCCGCAGAAGGATCTGGACAGGCTGGATCAATGGGCCAAGGCCAGTTGCATGAGGTTCTACAAGGCCAAGTGCAGAGTCCTGCACTTGGGTCACAACAACCCCATGCAATGCAACAGGCTTGGGGAAGAGTGGCTGGAAAGCTGCCTGGTGGAAAAAGGACCTGGATCTGTTGGTGAACAAATAGCTGAAGATGAGCCACTGTGTGCCCAGGTGGCCAAGAAGGCCAATGGCATCCTGACTTGTATCAGAAATAGTGTGGTCAACAGGACTAGGGAAGTGATCATCCCTCTGTATTTGGCACTGGTGAGGCCACACCTCGAATGCTGTGTTCAGTTTTTGGCCCCTCACTGCAAGAAAGACGTGCTGGAGCAAGTCCAGAGAAGGGCAACAAAGCCAGTGAAGTGTCTGGAGAACAAGCCTTACGAGGAGCCACTGAGGGAACTGGGGTTGTTTAGCCTGGAGAAAAGGAGGCTGAGGGGAGATCTTACTGTTCTCTACAACTACTTGAAAGGAGGTTGAAGCGAGGTGGGTGTTGGTTCTTCTCCCTAGTAAGAAGTGACAAGACAAGAGGAAATGGGCTCATGTTGCATCAGAGGAGGTTTAGACTGGATACAAGGAAAACATTATTCCCTGAAAGGGTTGTCAGCTACTGGAACAGGGTGCAAAGGGGAGTGGTTGAGTCACTATCCTGGTGGTATTTAAAAAAAATGGAGATGTGGTGCTTAGGGACATGGTTTAGTGGGGACTTGACATTGCTAGGTTAACACTAGGACTTGATCTTAAAAGTCTTTTCAAACCAAAATGATTCTATGAAATCATTAATGGTATCTAAAATGATTGAACGCTTACATAAGCCTAGTATGTCTATAAGATCTGGCAAGAATATTTTTTCAGTAATAGTTAATTTTGTGCCAGACTTAAAAACAGAAAAACAAAACCAGTTCTTAGAATACCTGTGTAGACATTGAAAAAGCAACATCCTCAGCTACGTTTCAGAGGAATGTTAAAACTGCAGGAGTTAAGGAACAGCTTTACTCTGAGCAGGTGTTCAGTTTCTTTTTGGGTATCACCAGTGATGCTCAGGCCAGACAGTGACAGATCTAAAGCTAAATCTCAAATCCTCAAAGCCAAGTATCATACAAACCACTGTTTCCATCAGTAAACATCAACACAAGAAGACTGAACTGGATACAGATTTCACATGCACAACTGCCTCCTTTTCCACTCTCCGTTCCTAATACTTTATGGTCTGCATTTTTGATGTTTTTTCATGTTATCATAGTTTTAAAAAGTACTATAAACTATGCTACCAAATGTAGAATCTGTTGAGAATCAGAATTTCATTGAGGCCAGCTTCTATCTTTTAAAGATTATTATTATTATTTACTAATATTTTACCAAAGATGGCCAGTAAAATGTAAACATTTTTTCCTAATTATATATATAAAAAATTCAATAATTTCTACCCAACTCATAAAAGTTTTCCTCCATCTATTACCTCTTCTGCTCCATGTTTAGACAAATATTTTGCCAAAAACCCCTAACTACCTCTGAAAAGTTAAACCCTTCATCAACACCTATATATAGCCATTATCCACATGGATTTAAGGTCTGTAGCAAACAAACAAAAATTCACAGAATTGAGAAAGCAACACCATTTTCTTAAAACCTGTTAGATTTCAAGAAGAGAAAGGAATAGCATTAAGGTTACAAAACACTCTACCTCAGGTCTAAATCTTGAATGATTTGAAGTTCCATTCGATGTTAAAAAGAAGGATTAATCTGTGCAAAACAGAAGGGAAGGAAGATGAAAGAACATTATTCAGTAGCATCTGAGTTTTCCTGGGAAGTCTCTCATTTAAATACTAACAAGACTATATGGCTTCAAGATCTTACCAGAAAGATTTCAGGCTAAATTTAAACCAACACAAGAGACAAGCTGGCTTATATTTTAGTCAGACTACATTAAAAATCTAAGAATATAATTTAAAAACATATTGGAAGCCTACAGGCAAATTTTGTGTATCTTCACTTACCTGTTGCCTCTTTATTCCACTTATTGAGTATGTTTCCTAAAATAAAATCAGTGGTGAGAACTCAGAGCTGACATGCAATTGCCTATTTACTTAATCTGATACACATATTACAGAAAAATCAAGATGGATTCAGGCTTCTATGCCCAAGTGTTAAATAGATAGCAAGATAGTAGAAAAAAACCAGAATATTTAGAATCACTTCATTTCATTACAAATATTTCACAAAATTATTCTGCTTGACCTTTTTGAAGAACATTCTAAATAAAAATAAGCAACCCTTCCTGTCTTTAAAAAAGAAGTGGTATTGCTGGCAATTGTAGCTACTTGCTTCCTTTGGAAACAAAATATATTTTTTCAAAAAATTGTGGTTTTTTTGTATGTGTGTGTGTGTTTTATGGCTTTTGATTTGATATAATGTAGGAATTTTCAAGAAGTGATGTATTTCCCACTTTAAATACTGTACAAAGTTTTAATAACTGACACTTTGCAAATCTTTGACTTTCAAAGTGCAAGCATGTTCCAAATTTACAAAGACGAATCTGATAGATTGGCCTATAACTAGATTATTTAAGATAGAGACAGGTTTGGTGTTGTTTTTTTTTCTGTAGTGAAAATGATGTCACTGACTATGACATCATTCTCATGATGACATAAGTTGCTAGAAGACGTACTGCTTCTGAAGACTCAGTACTGCATTCAAAGTGCTGTTCTGAAAGTATGTGGACTCTCTCAGCTTCATTGATATAACCAGGAGTAAGCACCAATATTTTTCTACAACAGAAGGTCATCTGAGTATTGCCCTGTAAGTTTTTTCTTGTAGTTTCAAATTGCAAAATCTCCAAGAGTCTTTAAAGAAGAAGTAAAAAATGAAGTATAACAATTGTCCACGAGCTACGAAACATCATCTTGCCACACATGAGAGTGATGGTTTCTCTGTCATGAAAAGGGGAGCTGAAATAGAATTAACCCTGCTACAGGAAAAAAAAAAATGAAAGCCAACTCAACTCAAACCAACCCAAACCAAACTAGGTCTAGAATTTATAGATGATTATTTGTTGCTATCTACTTCCGTGATACATTTTTATTTCATAGAATCATAGAATGGTTTGTGTTGGAAGGAATTCCAACCCCCCTGCACGGGCAGAAACACCTTCCCCTGGACAGGTTGCTTGGAGCCCCATCGAGCATGGTCTGGAACACTTCCAGGGATGGAGCTTCCAAAACTTCTCTGGGCAACCTGTTCCAGTGTCTTATTACCCTCACACAATAAATAATTTCTTCCTAATGTCTAGCCTAAATTTCCCCTCTTCTTGTTTAAATCCCTTGTTCAATCTCTATGTGCCCTCCCCAGCTTTCCTGTAGACACCTTCAGGTACTGGAAGGCAGCTGTAAGGTCTCCCCAGAGCCTTCTCTTCTCCAGGCTGAACAATGCCAACTCTCTCTTAGAGTGTCTTTACAGGAGTGATGCTCCAGCTCTGTGACCATCTTCATGGCCCTCCTCTGGACTTCCTCCAGGAGCTCCATGTCCTTCTTACATTGGGGGCTCCAGAATTGGACACAGTACTCCAGGTGGGATCTCACCAGAGCAGAGTAGAAGGGAAGAATCACCTCCCTTAACCTGCTGGCTATGCTTTTTTTGATGAAACACAGGATATAGTTGACTTTCTAGGCTGCAAGCACATATTGCTGGCTCATGTTGAGCAGCAACACCCTCAAGGACTTCTCTCAATCCATTCTCCGCCCAGCCTGTGTTTGTTCTTGGGATTTCCCCAACTCAGGTGTAGGATCTTGCACTTGGCCTTGTTTAACTTCATGAGGTTGGCATGGGCTCACTTCTCAAGCTGGTCAAAGTCCCTCTGGATGGCATCCTTTCTCTCCAGTGTGTTGACCACACCATGTAGCTTGGTGTCATCAGCAAACTTGCTGAGTGTGCACTCAATCCCACCATCCATGTTTCTGACAAATATGTTAAACTGCTCTGGTCCCTATATCAACCCCATGAGGAATGCCACTCATCACTAATCTCCACTTGGGCACCAAGCCATTGACCACAATTCTTTGAGTGCAACCACCCAGCCAACTCCTTATCCACCAAATGGTCCATCAATCAAAACTGTATTTTGCCAATTTAGAGACCAGGATGTCATGTGGGACAGCATCAAATGCTTTGCACAACTCTGGTTAGATTACATCAGTTGCTCTTCCCTTAAACACCAGTGCTGTGACCCCATTGTAAAAGGTCACCAAATTTGTCAGGTATGATATGCCCTTGGTGAAGCCATGTTGGCTGTCACCAATCAAATCCACATTTTCCATGTGCTGTTGTATAGTTTCCAGAAGGGTCTGCTCCATGATCTTGCTGGGAACAGAGGTGAGACTGACTGGCCTGTAGTTCCCTGGTTCTTCCTTTTTGCTCTTTTGAAAAATGGGGGTTATGTTTCCTCTTTTCCAGTCAGGGGTAATTTCACCACACTGCCATGACTTTTCAAATATGACATATAGTGTCTTAACACCTTCGTCCTCCAGTTCCCTCAGGAGTTGTGGATGGATCTTTTCAGGTCCCATGGACTTGTGCTCCTCCAGGTTCTTTAGATGGTCTTGAACCTGCTCTTCTTTTAAAGTGGGTGAAGCCTCCTTCTCCCAGTCCCTGCCTTTGCCTTCTGCAACTTGGGTGGTGTGACTAGAGTCCTTGCTGATGAAGACTGAGACAAAAAAGTAATTGAGTACCTCAGCCTTCTCCATATCCCTCATGACCAGTTCTCCTTTTTCCTTTTGGAGAGGGTCCACATTTTCCCTAGTCTTCGTACGTATAGAAGCTTTTCCTGTTACCCTTGGTGTCCCTGGCCAGATTTAATTCTATCTGGGCTTTAGCTTTCCTAACCTGATCTCTGGCTGCTCAGACTTCTCAGTCTCCCTGTCCTTCCTTCCACCCTCTGTAGACTTTGTTTTTACATCTAAGTGTGTCTAGGAGTAACTAATTCATCCATGCAGGTCTCCTGGCAATCATGTCTGCCTTCCTCTCTGTTGGAACAAAGTCCAACAAAGTCTTCCTAGTCTTGGAGGAGGTGATCTTTTAATATTGACCAGTTATATTTTTTAGTACAAAGTCATAAAAAGTTTACCAAGGGAGCTATAAAACATTATAACTTTTGTGGAAAATGTTAGGATAGTGTTAATGGAATTACAAAATCCAATTTTTTTGAGATCTTTTTTTTAAAAAAAATATATACTTGGTCATGTAACAGTTGTAGGGCACATTATAAGATATATACTAGGAATACCAAGGCACAATGAAGGTCATGAGCTCCATTATCAGAACCGTACCAAATAGACAAAAGGAATATGCAAAATCATGTGATGAAAATGTTATTAAGATTTATGAGCTTACTCTGTGAAAACATAAAGGCCCATTATTATGACAGACAAACAGAAAAGTAATATTTTTATGTAAATTTGAAAAGTTGCTTTGTTTTTAATAACCTTATTTTGAATAAAATTTGAAAATCAATGAAAGTTTCATGCTACTCATATATGTTCACGTAGATCCCTGAGTCTGCAGGATTTTCCAACAGACTTGACCACTAAATCTGTTTCATGGAATAGGCAGGACCTCTATTTTATAAGATTCCAAATTCATTTTAGCCTAAAATTGAGCATTTGTAAACCCGCATATCTAGAAATAAAAAAGAAACATGCACAGAGCCATTTAATCAGAAAGCTGTTCTAATAGTACCACCTGAAATTGAATCTCACATAGAGTAGTGTAATGAGTGAGAGATATTCAGTCTGATGAGTTAAACATCTGAAAATTTTTACAAATAGACATTTTAAAATGGCAATTCTATAGTATCCACTCAGCTCAGTTTTAAAATCCCAATTATGTACATTTTTTAAGCTTTTCCCTTTGTTGTATTTTTTCTTAAATATTCACTTTAATATACCATCAAAAATTGTATCAATGTAAAGAAATAGATTATTTTATAAGTATGCTTTCACATAGAAAAAATACATAATTATATTCTTAGTGAGTGCTGCCCGTGTTTTGAAGATGACTTTCCTTAGGAAGACCAAACGAAACGACCAAACAAACAAAGGGAAAGATTTCCAACAGAATCCAATTTCTATTCTTAAATAAATCCCTTCACTATCCCCTCTGTGACATGAACTTGCCATTTGTAACCATGCCAAAAAAGCATATTCTGGGAAAAGCAAAGCTAATGCTATAACGAGTATTTCAAAAGACAAAAATTGTTTTCTAAATAATTCTTCTCTGTGGTAGCCTGCACAGACTACGTATTGTACCGACCTTAGATTCTGCAAGTGGTCTGAATAGCACTGCCAGAGTGAAGTGAGGAAATGTGAAAAATGACCTACTATGGGGTTGTGACATCATCGGTTTCAGACTGGTATGCATTCAGGTACTGTCATCGCATTGGATATCACATTGTCAAAATGACAATGAGAAAATTAATTAGAAAATGGAGCATTTCTTGTAAGCCTGCTCATCAGCTCCTACATATTCCATAGGTTCTTCCCATATATTGGAAGAATATATGAAACATACCGTTTAAGTAAAAATGAACCATACTTCCATAAAATTGGGGAACAGTAAATATAAGTAAATCCACAATTTCAGTGTAAAAACAATTAAAAAAACAAACCCAGCAGCAAGTGTTCCAGCTAGTGGACTGATAACACTGGAATGTTTATGTTACTGCCAAGACTCCAAGGTTGCTTCTTAGCTCTGCCGCTACAGAGGCTACCGGGGCAGGAGAGTCGTATCTATGGCCGCCCCGTGGGGAGCTGGACTGGACAGACAGCAGAACTGACCAAAGGTATTCCATTCCATCGATCTACGTAAGCTCTGAGGAAGGTCAGAGATCACAGAAGACAACTTCCTTCCTTTTTCTTCTTCCCTTCTCTTCTGTACATGGCTGGCATCTGGGGAGGACTCCATCCGTCCATCACCATCAATCCCTAGGCTCTGACCTCATAACGCTCATAACCCTCATAACCCAGCCGCTGTCTGCTCTGCCTCATCTCCTGCCTGTGGGCTGAGACATTTTGGGACTGCTCACAGCTAAGGAGAGTGCCGGGGGAGTTGCTGGGGCTGGGGGGAGGCAAAAAGCTTTTGCACATTCCTGAACATACTTGTATATAATTGTACATATAGTTGAAGCTGCCTAGTTTAGTTTTCAATCCAGAAAATCTCTCTCCTAATTCTCTCTCTCCTTCCCTACCTGAGTGGGAGGGTAGGGATTGAGAGAATTCTTGTCTCTGGTTTATTTGCCGATCCTGAGTCAATCATGACAACTGATATGAAAATTCCTACATTTATGAATAGGTGAACAAATACAACAGCACACTGATGCTTCCAAACACAATCTTCTTCAACATTTCTCTGAGGAAAAGCTCTTTTTTTTTTTTTTTTTTTTTTTTTTTTTGAGAAGGGACGGGAAAGGGAGGATGAAGAAAGTTACACAAAGGGCCATTTTCTTCCTATGTTGCTGCCCTTCATTATTGTTTTCTGAAGAGCTAAGCAAGTAGAGACAATGCTTCCACTTATTTATTTGGTTTAGTGTTAGTTTAATTTAGTATCTATTCATTTGTTAGGCCTTTGGTCTCATTATCTACTGACCACTGTCTTTCTTGAAAGCATCTTGACTCCAGGGCATTAAAAAAACCTCCATGCAATGGTCATTCTGAAAAGGACATCTTAACATAGGGCAAATGTACATCTGTAACAACAACATTCCTGTACAACTCTGCAACAGGAAAATTATCAATTCAAGTAATAATAAAAAAATGGTGATTTTTCAATTAAAAGTTGTGTTTATCTGTTAAATATTTTTTTACCTTAATAGACTGAGAAAGTTTAGAATTGTTATGGTTTGGGAGACCCCAGCACTGTGTTGGACACCTATTGGAGAGAGAGGGGGTCCTTAGCACCCTGAGAGACTGGCAGGGGTCAGTATTCCCACACACTTCCTGTCCTAATCTATAAAAGCCACCAGAATCGGAAGCCGCTCTCTTTTCTTCCTACTCCTTTCCCCGTGCTGGGTGTGCTGCTGGTTTCCTTCGGCTTCCCACGTGCTCGCTCCAGAATCCAACGACATCGGGTGCTGTGAGGAGCCGTGGACCTCACCTGGAGCGGCCCTGTGTTCCCCATATCCCTGCCATCCTTGAGATCAGTTTTGTATATTTGTATATAAATGTTTACTCACTTCCCCCCCCCGCCTCCGTTTTCTCACTTCCCCCCCTCCCTTCTGTTTTACCCTTTTTCGTTGTGTTATAGTAAACTTGTTTCTAGTTTCAATTTCCAAAGTTGAAGTCTCTCTTATTCCCCTTTCTATCTTCCCTTGGGAGGGAGGAGGTGGGGGGTAATAGAGAGCAATTCTGTCCTCTGGTTGTCTGGGGTTCACCTTTAATATTTAAACCAGAACAAGAAGCTACAGATATAAAAGGATAGGAAAAGGACATGTGCTTTTTCTTCAAGAAATGAACCACAGAGACTTTTACTTATTATTAATAAATCAAAAAGGTCAAGGTATTCTGAAAGCAGATTTCTCAGTGTAGCTGAGATGTTCTAAAACATTGTTTCTAATGTTTCTTTCAGTAAAAGAATTGGACCACCATTTGATATAAAAATAGAACATGGAAACAAGGGTAATCTTCTAATTGTGTTATATTCATAAAAACCAGGGCAGGATAATAGATGGAACAATAAATATTAAAAATTTAGTATGAACTCATTACTTTTATAGAGATACATGAAAATTAACACCCTATTATGTGCAAATTTCCCCCTAATAATCCGGGACAATTTGTTGTTTCAGAAAGGTCTAAAATCCAGCTAAGAGCCTACCACTCTTAATTCCAGGAATTGTCTCTGTAATAGAAGACATGTATAACCAGGTCCTTGTAAATTATTGTGATTTAGTGAAATTAATTGCAAGAATGACATATTAACCAGGAGATCTATTAACTTCATTGTCTTGTTATTATTCTCTTCAGAATATCTTCTAAGGAAACATACAATTGAGACTATTTTTACCTTGATCATAAACAGCTTTTTTAATTCACTAAGAAGTGCCATAATGTGACAGAAAACATAAAGTTTAACTAGAAGAAATAATATTAGAACATGGAAATAAGAATTCATTCTGAACATTGTTCCTCAGAAATCTTGGACGTGGCATTAAAGTTAGTAGCTAAATGTAGCTCTACTGTCTCACAGCCATTTGTGTTTAAAATACAATTTCAGATAATTTGCTTTAAACAATTACTGCTACTTCTGGCCTCAAAAGTTCTTGAGGGACCTGGAGGTGATGGACAACATCAAACTCTATACACAACCTATATGGATGAATAATTCCTTACCATTCCAGTCAGGAGCAAAAGACAAATCCATCAGATGCCACATATCATTACCTATAATGCCTTCAGTGTTTGTTACTCACATACTAAGGCACACTGAAGAAACAGTTCCTCAGCCATATAAATGGGCCTAAAAATTTATGAACTGCTAACAGAAATTAGTTTTTGTACATTTAAGGTAACTAATACCTAACAAGTGGGTTTTAATTGGTTTGTGCCTGGATAACTTTACCAGCTGCTTATCTTACAGATGAAATTTTAAAAGAAAACTTTTAAGTTTTGCTCTCATGTGTACCAGTGAATATTTTTTGGCATTGGTACCAGGAATACTATACAAGAAGAAATATAATAAAATACAGGGTTTTTTTTCCATTTTCCTCACCACTAACTACATTTATTTCTTGAATTTTAAGATCTTAGACTGCATAAGGGCCTCAAATGTTATTATGAAGAAGACTTCTGGTTTGCATCCCTCAAAATTTTTCCGTAGTATTTCTTTCTACAGTGAAGATTCTATATTTGTCATGTGTATCCCACTACCTCTTTTTTACACAAGTTTATCAGTATTTAGAGTTCTGAAATGTGTATGATATGACAGTCTAACAGATAATTCTAAACATTGTAGCTTAGTAGAAAAGTCTTTTTTCTCATGCTCTTTGCTTTTCGTGAAATATATATTTATTTTTCTTAAAACTCCATATATATAACCTATTTACTGGTGAGATCCACCTGCATGTGCTCTACTTCCTTGGCTGACACATCAAGATATAACATGCCATAAATAATTGCATCAGTCTTTTCAGGATATTATTGTGTGACTTAATCCAGTATGACATGACTATTAAGAAACAGATGCAGTGTTTCATAATATCACAAGTCAGCATAAGGTACCAGAAAAGACAGTTTACCTTCAACTATGATCAGAGAATTATTCTTTAAGAATTAATTAGTCCCTAGTCTCTTGAAAAGGTCATAAAAGTAGCAACATTTGAAGATATATTTGCAGGTGGACATGTGCAACCAAGCTGCTGCCATTCCACAACATACTTCTTTTCCTTTCCAATTTCTTTGAAGGATGAATTTAAAATCCTTGCGCATAAATAACTTATTTATTACACAAACATACACACTGGCATTCACCTAATGAAACTCCTTTAATGAAATTTTTGAGTTTAAAATAAGTACATTAGTAGTCAGCATCAGTTCCACATTCATTGTCTGTGTTGTTTGGGTTCATAGCCTTAATACTGTCTCAGCTGACCAGCACTACTACTACCCTGGCTCCAACCAGGACATCCACTCAGAGAACAGCCTGAAAAAGTCTTGCAAAATATTTGCATTGTTTAATTACAAAGTGAATGCTCTGATTTTTAATACTCATTAGTATTTAAAAAGAATGTATATATTTCTTAGAAAAGAAAAAGGAGAAAAAAAGACAGATTAACCTAGTTTATTTAGGGAGTGCTAGTAAGCTGGTGGAAAGAGCTACACAAATGATGATGAAGAAACAGAAGTTGCTTGTTGTTTTTTTTTCAGATAATAATGAAAATGCTGGAAAATTTCCCTTGAACAAATTCTATGCAGAGGTAGCCAAGCTGTAACTCACAAACTGTTCAGATGATTTACCAACTAAACTGACTGAGGCCCAAAACAATGCTGGTCTGAGTTCAACAGCAAGGTAAATGCACATAAAAGCAAATAAGTACAAAAATGTTTGCCTCGCACAGGAGCAAGATGCCACTTGTCTGCTGACACATGTCTATGTCTGCTTCACAGTGATCCCTTTAGTGATTTTTCCAGAAATTCATACATTTCCAGGACCTTGCTCTGTACAGAGCTTGTTTCTGTCATCAGTGATATATAAGCACAAGACACAGGTTAAGAAAATGGGCAAAACAGAAAATGAAGGAGTTGGGAGTAATATGTTCAGATAACAGAATGGCAAATATGGATTCAGAAAATTTATAAAATATTATAGCTTTAACACAGTTAAGGAAACTGCTCAAAGAGTTCCCAATATCTGCAATGGTGGAAAAGAGAAGTAAGTACTGTACAGACATTTGGAAATTTGCAGACTAATCAAACTCCTGTTTCTATGTCCCTATTCTGAGAATATCCTTAATAAAGAAATAAATTAATAAATGTCAGGTCCCACAGATTATTAAAATCCAAAGGAGGTTAAAAGGGAAATAAAAATCAAACACTTTCTGAGCCCAACATACTGAAAAAAAAAAACAAAAACAAAAAAACCCATGCTGTTACAAAACAGTTCATCTTAGTCTTGCCTGGGCTTCGTTTAGAGTGATGACTTCATTGTCACTGCAGAAAGGAGGTGGTCCTTCCCAGAATCAGGTGCTGTCACTGTTCTCCTACCTCCCCTTCCTGTCCAGTCCCACGACAAACTCAAGGGCAGCAGACAAGAAAAATAGAGCAGTGCTTCAACGAAGTTAAGATTCAATACCTACCATCATTTCTGTTAGAGAATGGTGTATAGCTTACTTACAGATCACTTATGCCCCACTGAGCCCCACAACCCTACCTGTCATGCTTAGAGCTGAAGTTACACCTACCCCAACATTCTAGCCTTGCAAACCTACAGCTAACATCTCTCTATTTTTTTCCTATTATCTTCCCAAAATCCACTGAACATAAATCTGAGGGTTTTTTTTCTAATGTCATGAAAACATGATATTAGAAAATAACCAATGAAGATTTCTGTCAGTAGTTCAGTTAAGACTGAGAACAGGAGGGAATAAATTTGAGTCAAACTTAACTGGCAAAGAATGAAGCATAATGTTCACACAAAAGCCCAGAGTTAATAAGATTATTCATGGCAGTATGATGCTAGATAAAAGCAACATGACATATAAAATACTAACATTTAATATTTTCTTTACTTGCCATATGCAAATCAAATTAAAAAACAACAACTACAAAGCCAAAACAAAACAATCCCCACCACAAAAAAAACCAAAAAACTTGCAGATTATTTTAAAAATACTATGCAAAATGGTTCCAAGTTAATTGAATTTACAACTCAAATGTAGGACAGTATTCAAAATACCTTTATGAGGGGGTATGAAAAGAAGTTTAAAATTTGCAAGTCATCTTAACCCTTCAATTTTTTTTGTCTATATATGAATCATGTCTTAATAACTTTCAGTTTCTCTAATTTTTTGGCACTTACTAACTAATACACTGTATCTGTAACTATTCATCAGAGCCTTGATAAAGAGGTAATAAACTGATTCAGATATTTCTGAGTGAATCATTGTGACTAGAGCTATACATGCAATTTTTTGTGATCATAACAAGAAAAAAAACAGAGTTTGAACACTCTGTGCCGGCCATATATTTCTCAGTATATTATTTGTAGAAAAGAAACAAATAATCAAATCAAATCCACCAGAGTCTGTATATCTCACTAAGTATTTCTTTACATAGATTCAAGTAATTTATTTTGGAAGGGGTTTCTGGAAGTCACCTCATCCCTCCTCCTGCTCAAACTCTAACTTCCAGTTAGGCTAATTGAAAGGTAAGTTTTCTTGCTCAGAGCTATGTCCATTTAAGTTTTGAAAACTCCAAGAATGGATGTTCTCCAACATCTCCAGTCAGTTCCAGTGCTTCATGACCCTTGTTATAGGATTTTGTTACCTTTAGGTTTCCTGTGCAACCATTTGTGATCATTGCTTTATATCCTCCCACTGTTCACCTCTAAGAAGAGTCTTGACACCATCTCCTCTATCCATCTATTACATAGTGAAAGGCCGCAAGCTAGGTCTTCCCAAGTCTTCTCTTCTCCAGGCTGACAAGAAGTCCAAGTCCAGATTTAGTAACCTTGAGCAATCAAATATAGATCCTCAGCATCTCCTACAATTCAAAATATGTCCAGTCTTGAAAGGCTTCTAATGCCTATTGCATCCACTGCACAAAGCAAAACATTATTTTTGAATACCCTATGGAAAAAAAAAAAAATATAGGAAAGATCAAAACTCTATAAATTGATGTAAACTATAAAAAGACTAGAAAATAGTAACCTATAAAAAGAGTAGAAAATAACAAGACTTAATTCTCTCTGCTTCTGCAACATACATTTCTTCTGCTTATTTTAAGTCCTGTTGTCACAATAGCAGACAGAAGACATCTCTGTATATTACAGAAAAAGAAAAATAAATCAGCGCAAGGTATCCTCTAGGCAGGGTCAATTTACACCTAAGTCTTAACCTTCAAATCCTATCTGCAGTAGAACAGGAATCCCTAACTTGACTTTTTTTTTTAATTAAGAATAAAAATAGTAGTGTGATCTGTTCTAACTCTTATGTCCAGATATAGTTAATTTCTATTAAAAAGCTTATAAAAGGACATCAGCCAAGTTATTTTTCCTCTAAACTTTCATTATTCTTTTCTGGTCCCTGAAAACAGACAGCAGGCTACCTGAAGTATGAGATAAATAAACATGTATTTGTTGCAAAAACCTACCTCATGGAAAGTAAGATTTTCAAAATTAATTTTGTGGTTTGAATCTGTGCTAGTGAAATTTTTATTTGTAGTAAAGCTGTTTCATACAATCTCTCAAGGTTTAATGGTGGGCCAGCAGTTAAACAAATGACAGATTGCTCTCTGTTAACCCCCCTCCCTCCCCTTATAGGAAAAAGGAAAGGAATAAGAGAGAGAGACTTACAGGTTGGAAACTAACAACACAGCTTTAATGAAATAGTAGTGATGAAAAGGAGAAGTAATGAAATATATACAGATATATACAAATATACACAAAATATGAATATGAGCCAGCAGTGTGCCCAGGTGGCCAAGAAGGTCAATGGCATCCGGGACCTCATTAGAAATAGTGTGGCAAGCAGGACCAGGGAAGTGATCATCCCTCTGTATTTGGCATTGATGAGGCCACACCTTGAATACTGTGTCCAGTTTTGAGCAATAGAAGAAGGACATGGAGGTCCTGGAGCATGTCCAAAGAAGGGCAACAGAGCTGGTGAAGGGCCTTGAGAACAAGTCTTACGAGGACAAGTCTTATGAGCAGCAGCTGAGGGAACTGGGGCTATTAGTCTGAAGGAAAGCAGTCTGAGGCGAGACCTCATCGCCCTCTACAACTGCATGAAAAGATGTTATAAAGACATAGGCACTGGTCTCTTCTCACAAGTAATTGGTGATAGAAAAAGAGGGAGTGGCCTCAAGCTGCACCAGGGAAGGCTTAGACTAGACATTAGGAAGAACTTTTTCACTGAAAGGATTGTCAGACATTGGGACATGCTGCCCAGGGATGTGGTTGAGCCACCATCCCTGGATGTGTTTAAAAGTCCTCTAGATGTGATGCTTGGGAATATGGCTTAGTGCTGGACTTGGTAGAGTAGGGTTAATGGTTGGACCAGATGATCTTAAAGATATTTTCCAACCTAAGTGATTCTATGATTCTAAAAGCACTATTGCGTTCGCCTCTCCTGCAGTAGCACCTGTGTCACCACTGAGGCTGCAGGGCAGGGCCTGGAAAAGTCTTGGACTCGACTCCTGGAGTCAGCATCAGACAGGAGATGGGATGCAGGAATGCAGGGGTGCAGGAATGCAGTAATCAGGATCAAAGGCAGATGAATGGACAGAATAATCCCAGAATACTGGCCATGGATGACAAGAGAGAGCTTGACCCTCGTAATCCCTCAAATTTATATCTAATATGAAGTGCATGGGATACCTTGTTTTGTTCATTTCTGTCACCTGTCTGGTCTGTTCCTCCCCAAAGATGGTTCTCAGGTGTGACCCCTTTATTCCCTTCTGGTTCCAGAGCATAAGATGTTTTTCAGAACCAAGTGGTGGCCTACTTGGTTCTGTTTTCCTACAGAATTCAAAATTATTTTGCTGAGCTTATAATTTGAACAAGGGAAAATACGTATACTAACAGAAAGATTTATTCTTTAATACGATTCCTTGTTAAATATACCAATTGTAGACAGTAAAGATGTGAGATGTCTTTATGCAGCTGTTAAAGAAAATGAAAAATATGGTCTTGTATCTGAAATACCAGAATATACACTTCTACCTTAAATACACTACTATTCCAGGTGGCCAGGAAGGCCAGCAGCATCCTGGCCTGCATAAGAAAGAGTGTGACAAGCAGGAGTAGGGAACTGATCATGCCGGTAAACTCAGCAATGGTGAGGCCACACCTCAAGTACTGTGTTAAGTTCTGGGCCCCCCACTATAAGAAGGGCATTGAGTTTCAGGAGCAAGTCCAGAGAAGAGCAACCAAACTGGTGAAAGGTCTAAAGAACAAGTCAGCAAGGAACAGCTGAGGGAACTGGGTTTTTTTTAGTTTGGAGAAGAGAAGGCTGAGGGGAAACCTTGTTGCTCTCTACAACTACATGAAATGAGGTTGCAGTAAGGTGAGTGTTGGCTTCTTCCAAGTAAATTATGATAGGACTAGAGGAAATGGCCTGCAATTGCACCAGGAAAGGTTTAGACTAGGTATTAGGAAGAATTTGTTTACCAAAAGAGTAGACAGGCCCTGACTGGAACTTGCTGTCCAGGGAAGTGGTAAAGTCACCACCCCTGGAGGTATTAAAAAAATGTGTAGTCAGGGCACTGTAGGACATGGTCCAGTGGGAGATTCTGTGTGTGATTCTGTGTGTGAAATATTTCTAATGGTGACTGACTGGAATAAGGTCAAACATATTAATGTCATAACTAAATAAAATGGAAACCTCTAATGTATTATGGTTTTCTAGAGTACTCCATCATAATTTAATGGGAGCAATCCTGTCCATTTTCTCATGGACTGTGTACAAATATAGTTGTTTTGATGAATGATTCTCAAGATATCCATAAGTGTTATTGATTTTGTGGGAAGTATGATGCTGAAGTGATTTTCTGGTTCATTCAAAGCAACTAAATTTGCAAAAGAACACTTAAGTTTCATTTGTTTAAATATATTAGAATAAAGTAAAGTACAGTAATCCAACAAATTCCCCATCATTATAAATGTAAGTGAAACTCTAAAACTGGAAAAACCTTTCCATCTGAAATATCCAGTTTTGTGGGGTTTTTTTGTTTGGTTTTTGGTTTGGTTTGGTTTGATTTGGTTTTTTACCAGAAATGCCAAAATCCCTTTTGAAGGGATTTTACATGAAAAATAAATAAAATCAAACGGTCCCTCTTCTACTGTAGAAAAAGTGTTTGGATAATTTTAGTGAGGTGTGTCCAAGCATAGGCACTCAGTAAAATTTATTACTTCAATTATCATAAGCGATACAAACATTACGTTTACCTCTACAGCTCTGGTATCCAAGATAATGGAGTTCTGGCTTTGAATAAACAGTTTGTAATTCTAACTAGAAAACTATCATATAGATTAAGAAACAGACATTGTCAGGAATGAGATATTTGGTCCACAGAGGGAGTTAATCCTGAATATATGCTCTGCTCGGTCTCATATAATGGTCTAATAGAAAAAATGCCTAGGAAGATATTAAGGCTCTGAGTTTTGATGTAACAGAAAAGAGATAAAAGTCAAGGAGAAAATTCTAGTCTTAAAACAGATGTGTATACAAATCCAAATATGTTTGACTTCCAAAGAACGGCTAAAATTAAAAGACAAGAGGGCTTCAGCAGAACTGGAAGATGTTAATATTCTTCCCCTGAGAAAAGGCAGTATGTTTAGTATGCCATGTTGTCCCAGGACATAACTAACAAGTAAACAGCTCAGCTGAAATGAATGAACGAATGAACATGCTGTTCAGCTGAAGACAATAACTGCTATAAAAATTCTCTCTGAAAAGTGATGGTGCAAAGCAATTATATATCCAAATTCTCTATTTTGCAGCTGTTTTGCAAACTGTCTAACAAAGTCACAAAGTCACTTACAACAATAACATCTGTTTTCTAACCAGAGCTCTTTAAGTAATTTCACAAGGTTATTATCAGATTTATCAAGATTGCAATGCTGCAGGGGACTTGAAAAGTGTGGATTAATTACCTACCCAAATGAGAGATTATACTTATGAGTCATCTTATTTTGAAAAAGAACTTTGTTTTTATTGATTTATGCTCTTTTTAATTTTTTTGCTCATTAGTTTCCTTTATTCATTTCTGAAGTAACAAATTACACACGGGTCATTTTAAAGACTTATTTGTTTATGTCCTTATTCAATTAAACAAATGGTAAATATTTATCATTCTTGCTTTTCACCAGGTAATGCTTTGGATACAAAAGAATTATTGCATTCTAGTCTTGGGACTTAAACATTATCTCTCTGCTGTCACCAACTATATTTAACTAACTCACATTGTTTCAGGAAAGTAATTGCAATTCCCAGACATTAACTTCAACTTCCAAATTCATTAACATAAAATCACATTGTTAGTCCCAAAGTCAAACCTTTTGAGCATCCTTAAAAAAAGAGCTTGTACTTTATCCTGATACTGAGTTACACCATACTATCTAAGAGGATTGCAAAACTGGTCCATACAAGCTCCCTCATTTACTTGGGTCTCACTTCCTTTCTTTTTCTTTTTTTTTTTTTTTAATATTGTGCAGCCCCTTCAGTGAATCAGAGCTCTGCCAACTTCTAAACTCTCTCCAGAAGACTTTGCTGCTGCTTTTTTCTTTGTTTGATTCAATTTACACTAGATTCCCTTTTGCCAATAGCAGCTATGTAAGGTGAAAATTTTCAGTTTTGCTATTTATGGATAAGTTTAGGTAACAGACTAAAATAAAGCAAAGATGTCATTAAAAAGAATAATGCAAAAGCAGCAAAAGCAACCACACCAAAACCTATCAAGCAAATATATGAGCAAGCCACTAACCCCCTGAACAACGTAAAGATTTCTGTACATAATTATGAATGGCAGTAAGTACTGACCACTATCAGTATGCATATCAATATTCACTCAATTTATGGCTAAAATTGTTATGGCTATAAAGCTACTCTTAATATAACTTCAGTATTTTTTTTCCTTATAAATGAACCACAAAAAGTTTTTTTATTCAGACCTAAGGCTTCACATAATTTTAAATCTAATTCATATTTCCCTAGCTTACAAGTATCCCCAAAATTACATTTCCATTCTTCAAACTAAGAAAGTGAAGATCATTTGGCACTTTTTTCCCAATTCTCATATCTTCCTTGAACATACACAAATACACACTTTTTGTTTGTTTATTTTAGGACTTGTTATCTCCTCTATTCTTCACAAAAGTCTTCCCCTCTGAAAAACAAAAGCTTTACCATGCATGCATGCATGCCCCTGATTTTTATTTTCTCTTAAGGCACTTTTTGTACAGGAATGATAACTATGGTACAAATTCAATTAAAGTGCCCTTGGAAAATAGTGTTCTGCTTGTGGAGGAGAAAAGGTTATCTTTCTGCACCTTGCACTAGGAAATTAAAACATATTTTCAGAATAAAAAAGTGTTGCAAAATAGTTGTGAAGTTACCGTTTGAACTGGAATCATCGCAATTTCAATTAGCCACTGAGAACTGCTCTTCAGTACTGAAATGAACTTCCATTAGATTTGTCTTATTTTTGATACACTTATAAGAGTTTGTCTAGATACAATTACTTGAATGCAATATTACAACAACCTTCTCAATATTTAACATTAAAATATATGAAATGTAAATTATGACATCATGTTAAACCCTTTGGAATTTTATTAATAAAAAATTATTGATTATGGCTTTATATACACACAATGGAACAGAATTTAAATTCCTAGGGAAATGGGATAAAATTACCTTAAATGGATCACTTGAATGTGTAAATATTCCATAATGTAAAGTCTTTTTCTAATTCTAGCCCTCAAAAAGTCTTTGAAGATTTTATTCTTTTATATAGCAATTCTTAAATAAAAAGACTTACTGTTTACATATTGGGGGGCACACAAAATTTGCATTTCAAACTTCAGCTAGCATTTTTAGGGCTTGCCAATGACCACATTAATCTAATTAAAGGTTAACCTTCCTAAAATACCTGGAACTAAACTAATCCAACTAAGAGTCTAATCTAGCAAATAGACTTCTGTGAATGATCAGTTTCATGATCCAGTTAATTCAGTGACATGCAATGTCTTTAGTTTCTGTATATACCAGATGCTAAACCCTCAAAAGGCCAAACACAGTAGACGTATGAAATACCACTAGTCGATGACTAAACTCATAAAAGTTGGAAGCTAGGCCTTTGCTGAAACATTTTGTTCCTTTGTATTGCAAGTGACTGAAAGTAGAGGTGTGTATCAAGGGAAATACTTTATACACCTTGAAACAATATTTGATGTTTTCTTTTTAATGTAACAGTTTCAAACTGACAATCTACTGGAAACATTGCATTTTTAAAAAAATGTTTTTAATAAGAATAAATGCTTTTAAGCCTAAACTTCAGGCTTCTGTGATACATCAGATCCATCTAGGCCCATACCTGTTTCAGGAGGTAAATTATGTGCCTTTTAAAACATTTATCTCTTCAGAAATTAACAGCTGAATGTCTTGAAAAGGTCATTTAAATATCCAAGAATGTATCTGCCTGACATGATCAATTATTGGAAAGAACTAGCACTTAAAAATTAATTATTCTAAATCATAAGATGATGTAATCTTTTTTTGATGGAGAGAGAGAGACATAGCTGAAGTAAATTATGAAGGATTATTTATTTTTGCTGATTTTATTAGTGGTTTTGTAATCCTTCAAACTTTTCTTTCCTGGAAATATAATTTGGTTCTGAATTTTGCATTTTTTCTTTGAAGTTTCAGATACTGGCCTCAGAAAGCACACCAGACAAGATGAATCTTAAGTCTAATATAACATAGAAAATAGTTTTTTTGTTCTCAGTGTCATTTCTAGACCATGAATTTGTTAAAGGCTGGAGGAATCATGCAGGAGAAGAATAAAAACAAAAAAGAAAGAAAAAAAAAAAGGATTGCAACTTTGTTACACGTTGGAAGGCAATAAACTAACAGAAGAACCATATACCAAGGTATTCAAGGACAAAATAATTGGGGAGTACATCTTGCAGTTAAGGAAAATCTTAAGTAGGAAGATCAGACTACAAGGAGGTCACTTGAGAATTCCAAAATCCAAGGCTAAATTATTAACTGTGAAACTAAACCAGAAGGGAACAAACCACAATTAATATTGAAAACAAGCAATTACGAACCTTCTACAAAGGTTAACTTTGATCAAAACTTGTTTAAGCTATATCTGATGAATGTGAACAGGGAAGGAATCACAGAAACCAAGCTGCAGACTACATAGTAACTTTCTGACCCTTTAATGTTAATAAGTTGCAAACTTAAAATATAAAAATGTTAAAGCAAAACCCATGTTAGCACCTAATATTAACACAAAATTATTTGTTAGTGAATGGAGCTAATATTTGTAAAAGAGTGGAATCAGTCACAAAATGGAATCATAAATGTATTCATAGAGACTGAATATCTCAGGCCATCTTTCTTTTCTAGCACTGATAGAACTGCAGAACTATGAGAAAGGCATGCAGAAAATCTATCTGGATTTGTCAAAATGTATTTGATGTTATGTCACAGCATATATTATGGGGAAATTAAATCAAATTGGTTTGGAGAGAAATAAAATTAAAATAATCAAAAGCTGTCTGTCTAACTCAGGAGAGGGTAATTATAAATAATACTTCACAGAATCACAGAATCACCAAGGCTGGAAAAGACCTTTAAGATCATCAAGTCCAGCCTATGACCAACACCACCACACTATCTAGACCATGGCACTAAGTGCCACATCCAGCCTTGCCTTGAACACATCCAGGGACAGTGCCTCCACCACTTCCCTGGGAAGTCTATTCCAATGTCTAATCACCCTCTCCGTGAGGAAGTGCTTCCTAATATCCAACCTAAACCTCCCTTGGAGCAACTTCAGGCTATGCCCTCTTGTCCTGTCACTGGTTGCCTGGAAAAAGAGCCCAGCCCCAACCTGACTACAACCTTCCTTCAGGTAGTTGAAGAGAGTGATGAGCTCCCCCCTGAGTCTCCTCTTCTTCAGGCTAAACAACCCCAGAATCCTCAGCCTCTCCGTATAAGACTTTCCCTCTAGTCCTTTCACCAGCCTTGTTGCTCTCCTCTGGACCCGCTCCAGCACCTCAACATCCTTCTTGAAGTGAGGGGCCCAGAACTGGACACAGTACTCAAGGTGAGGCCTCACCAGTGCTGTGTACAGGGGGAGTATTACATCCCTATTCCTGCTGGCCACACTATTCCTGATACAAGCCAGGATGCCATTGGCCTTCCGGGCCACCTGGGCACACTGCTGGCTCATGTTCAACGGCTGTCAACCAGCACTCCCAGGTCCCTCTCTGCCAGGCTGCTCTCCAGCCACTCTTCCCCCAGCCTGTAGCACTGCTTGGGGTTATTGTGGCCAAAGTGCAGGACCCTGCACTTGGTCTTGTTGAATTTCATGCCGTACTTCCATCTATATGAAGAAATAATGTCCAGGACTGTTCCCAACAGATGTCCTTGGTGTCTTATTTTATCCAATATCTTTATTCTGAAAATGAATAGAAGCAAGGATAAATAGTTGCATTTACAACTACTGAGCACTTATCCCCTTGTTGGAGTAAACCCATACTACTATTCAAACCTTGACGTCCCCATCTGTATCCACATTGCAGGTCCTTAGGCCTGGACGGCCTCTCTGAAGATGCAACATTTGCATGACAGCAATGCGTTACCTCATATGCCTTGCTGGAGGCTGAGCAAGTCTGTCCATGCCCTTCATCACAGTTAACTCTGTGGTATAACTGACTTTTCCTGTGCCATGAAAACCTTGAAAAAACCCAAGGCACTCTTCCTCCTGAACTGGAAAAATGAGAGGATCCATGGCAGGCTCCAACAGACAATAGACATTAATATCCTTACACACCACCATACGTACCTCATTGTCTTGCAGGCCAATATGCATGGATATATTTATCATTACTTGGCACAGGTGGCAGGCTTAGTGGGTCCCAGATGATGCCTGAGCTGGCCTTTGCCTGCGCAGGGCTGAGCAGGATTAACCAGGTGCCTTTGGCCAAGCACCCATTGCCCAGCCTGACTGAGCACCAGCTCTGTCGCTGGACACATGGGTGCTGTGAAGCACCTTTCATCCCTTCCCTGGGGACAGAGGAAAAGGGAGCAGGCAGGAACTGGAAAACATACTAAAAACAAAGCCAAATGGAAGCCAAGACTGAAACAGACATCAATATAATGACCCCTGTGACAAAGAATAGAAAGTAATTCTCACCATGAACCTCTGTCTCCTGCTGACAAAGTCCTCAGAATGCTGCCAATACATCTTATTTGCCCACTCCCTTTTTCATCTTGAATAAGCCTGACTCTGCCAACTTTTGGATTTCAATGAACTGTTTGATTCACTGGAAAGGTGAATACAACATTGGAGAAAAGGAAGCAGGAATTACAAAATTATTTTGTATAGCAAGTTCAAAGGTAATATTATTGAGGTTTTCCTGTGTTAATTTGGACTGTCCCCAAAGAGAGTGCTGTCTTTCAGATTATTTCTTCCCCAGGTAGACCACCTGGCAAAATCCCAGTTAGAACTCATATCTACATTTACATTTGTGAAAAATGAAACACAAATTATGTCAAAATTCAAAGTGAGCTTTGCTTTTCTTCCTTGGAAAATAACAACCCTTATTTTCCTCAAACTATTGTTAGGTGGTTTTCTTTCAACCTCCTCTTCCAATTAAACTTTTACTCAGTTTGTGTGGTGTTTCATTTCATATGTTTTTGAAAAGTAGCAAACTTTGTCTCCATTGCAAAATTCTGCAAATTCACAAATAAGCTGAAAACAAGACTATTAAGGAAATCTGATTTGCATTAATTTGAAGTAATAAATTATGGATCATATCTATAGATTCAGTTAAAAATCTTGCTTCCACAAAAATTGCACCATATATCTTTGCTAGAAGGCAAAATAAACCTTTATTTTTGTATATAGTGTATTGTAACTTTGTAACAGCCATACTAATTCTTTACTTTTTCTTATCATATACACACATTTATCTTAAAGGATTAATCCAAGTTACTTTTGAACTAATACAATTTATTGGATCTAATAGCGAGTTTTCTCTAAGCTGAAATCAACTTTGTTTTGTTCACAATGAGGATCCCAAAGATTATTGCTGGGGGTCTCAAAACCGAGTACAAGAGAAAAAAAAAGGGCTGTTTTTCTGAAATTCTGTGTAGTATACCTATACTACTTCTATATCGGCAGTGTTCACTGATTGTTTTGTTCTTAGTTACAAAATTATGTAAATTTATATGTTCTGAGCATTATATAATGGATTATTATACTTTCTAAAATATAAATCTAATACCTTAAATGTCTTACAGCACAATCTCCCCATTATAGATCTGTATAGTATTATATTTACTTTCTATCATTACTTCTAATTTTAATTATATACATTCAGCTTAGAGAAGCTAAATTTCTTGTTTCTTCTTTCCTTTAGGATATATTTAATGAGTTTCATTCAAACTCATGCCCTTCTGGCACCATCATTAACACAGACTTAGGATAATTAGCATTTTAATGTACAATAAATCATCCTGTATAAGGAAGTTTTTTACATTAATCCTTCCTTTTTAACAACAAACCTATAAACCTATTTTCTATTAATGTGCTACTTTTTCTTTTATTTTTTTGGTTGGTTGGTTTGGTTTTGTTTTGTTTTTTCCCCAAGGATAACTGAGAGCAGAATGCAGAAATATTAATTGAATATACTTTCACTTATCAACTCATTTTGACCTTATTGTCCTTAGTACTTCATAGTGTTTTATATTGTGTTCAATAGGAGCAATTAAAATGGTCGATTAAAGCATCTATTTGCAGTGGAGCCACTCCAGGGCCCCAACTTACATACTGTTACGTATTTGAGCTGTTTGATTCCATATCACTAGCTTTATTTATGAATTTACCCTGCTTCAAATGTATGTATTGCAAAAAACTGGATGAACAAATGGAAGCAGTGATAATGAAATTCCTATGAAACTCAGAACATAAGATTATTAATTATTTTAATTATTTTTATTTTTTAAGATCATGATTTGTAGTCCGTGGAAGTGCAGAAAAGGATTGAAAGTTAAGATTTTTTTGAAAATGTAAGTAGACTTTTACCTCTGTCTTTCTACCTCCAAATCCACATAATGAAAATATTCAAACTGAAATACTGCATATTTAGCAGCTTTATACCATAGTCTATAGGCCTCACCAAAAATCAATCAAAAAACATTAAAACCAAACCCTATGAAAAATAATGAAAAGTTAGAGGAAGTATAATTTCATCAAATCTTTCTAAGAATAGCTTTTGCAGTAAGAAGAATCTATGGAAGAGAAAAAGAAGACAGTGAATTAGAACAGAATTTCTACCTTTAAAAAGTGACCTTGATGCCACCAGACTTCAGAAGGATGTAAATATTTTAAACTTATGATCAAATTTTATGCTGAATCTCAATTCCCTTAAATTGACGTTAAATTTCACAGATAAATTACTACTAAAATTATGTCACTTAAATAGGACAAACTAATTTTCTTGTAAGAAAGAGCTGCGACCTTTCAGAAATGAGTTAAGTGGGAAGCCCATTTCCCAGTAGATATGCAATCAAAGAAAGGAAAGAAAGAAAGAGAGGAAGAAAGAGAGGAAGAAAGAGAGGAAGAAAGAGAGGGAGGGAGGGAGGGAGGGAGGGAGGGAGGGAGGAAGGAAGGAAGGAAGGAAGGAAGGAAGGAAGGAAGGAAGGAAGGAAGGAAGGAAGGAAGGAAGGAAGGAAGGAAGGAAGGAAGGAAGGAAGGAAGGAAGGAAGGAAGGAAGGAAGGAAGGAAGGAAGGAAGGAAGGAAGGAAGGAAGGAAGGAAGGAAGGAAGGAAGGAAGGAAGGAAGGAAGGAAGGAAGGAAGGAAGGAAGGAAGGAAGGAAGGAAGACTGAAAGACTGTGGCAATTTATATTTCAAAAACTTAAACCACCATTATTGGTTTCTAGATCATTCTCTGTTGCTTTTATTTTTGTATGTGTGTATTCTTTCATGAAAGGATGAGCTCAAGGAGTTCCTTTCAGTCCAGGTTAATTTCTATCTCTGCTATAATTTTCCTCCTCCTTCATCTTCTTTATAGTGGTTTTGTGTTTTCTGCAAATTTGACATACACAATTCTGAGAATGCATGAATTATTCAATAACATTTAGGCCTCGTGAAATTTAGAATTCAGAGTTATGCCATTATGCCCCAGTTATTCAGTTTGTGAAACTGCTGCAACATAATTCTGTCATGTAAACCTTTTCTGTTATTTCTACCTGTTGGACAGGGCTTTGAGCAACCTGGTCTAGTGGGAGTTGTCCCTGCCCATGCAGGCACGTTGGAACTGGATTATCTTTAAAGTCCCATCCAATCCAAACCATTCTATGGTTCTGTGATAATTTCAGTTCTTTTATATCACCAATAAATGATATTTACAACAGAGACTTTGCTACACATATTAGCTATGCAGAAAAATTAGCTTATGTACAGTATCCATTTCAAAGTTGAAAAACATTCCAATATACAAAAATTTTTATTTAAGCGTAGCTCCTTAATCTGTAAATTGGGGACATCATCAGTCTTTTAAAAACATTACTGCTTTTTGAGTTGCATCTACCTATTTTGATATACTTTTACACTTTAGCAATTAAATAAATGAAAAAGAGGAATAATTATTTTTTAACTTGACTAACAAGTCGTGAAATTATGTGTAATGAATTTCAAAATATGTATCAGGAGTTTTTTATTACTTCAACTACTGACCTACAGCAGCTGAGCTGGCTGCATTTTAAGTCTCTGCTTATTCTCCAGGTCATCTTTGATTAAGCTCCATTTAATATACCAGACTTTTGGATGTTTTACATATATGATAAAGACCCAGTTTTCTAGTTACTTGTGCTGCCCTACACACATTCTAGAACTTAAAAGGAGTAAAAAAAAATAAAAAAAAAAAATAAAAAACCCAACCAAAATCAGGATTAATTGTGTGAAAATGAAGCTAAGAAGGAAGGAGTTGTACTGAAAGAAATAAACATATATTGTTCCATATTTTATATAAACAGAAAGAGGGGCCTTCAATTTATAAAGAAATACACTTATGTTCTGAAAACACTTTAATAAGTCTGATTGAAAAATATGTCTGATAACACCCAGTGCAGATGCAGTAGAATGAAAAGTATAATATAAAGCTCACCACACATGTGGATAGATTTGATGCACAATAAAAACCCTAAGGTGCTGAAAAAACATCCATGTGTAAGATAATAAAATAAAAGATAATAAAATAAGGTTTCCACATCAATATCTTAACTGTATTTTATTTTTTGTTGGACAGAGAGAAAGATAATGGTAATGAAAAAGCAATACTTACAGAGTAAAATATGTGATGATAACACTGACTCTAGGAAAAAAATAGTTCTAATTAATTTATCTTTTCTTGTATAATACACACTGATAAAGTATCTGATGTGGTAGAATTGAACACACACACACAGAAACATCCTAGCATATTTAAACTATGTGGGCTTTTTCCAAATATATTCATAATTTTCCAGAGATGAGCTTTTCAAATAATTTCAGTAGATTGTGTCTATAGAAGAGTTTATTTTCTTTGGGATTATGCATTTCTACAGGGGAAAAAAAAAATGAATAGCTGAAAAGGAAAAAAGAAGGTGATAATTTTGAGCTAAAGATTTAATATGTCTGGTCCATATGATAAAACACATTTTGGGAGGAAATAAGCAAAAAGGGGATGGAATGCAGAGAATATTTTACTTGATTGTCCTCTTGTTCACATGGTGTTAGCTCAGAATATGCCTAAATTCATAGATCAGTTTTGGTTGGAAGGGACCTCAAAGATCATCTAATTCCAACTCCTCTACCATGGGTAGCAACACCTCTCACTAGACCAGGTTCCTCAGACCCATCCAACATGGCCTTGAACACTTCCAGGGAGTGGGCATCCACCACCTCCCTGGGCAACACATTCCAGTGTCTCACCAATGTCTAACCTAAATCTTCCCTCTTCCTGTAGGCTTTTCCTGTAGCCCCTTCAGGTAATGGAAGGTCCCTATAAGGTTTCCCCAGAGTCTTCTCTTCTCCAGGCTGAACAATCCCAACTCTCTCTGACTGTCTTTATAGAAGCGATGCTCCAGCCCTCTGATCCTCTTCATGGCCCTCCTCTGGACTTGCTCCAACAGCTCCATGCCCTCCTTGTGTTGGGGGCTCCAGAACTGGACACAGTACTACAAGTGGAGTCTCATGAGACTAGAGAGAGGGGAAGAATCACCTCTTTTGGCTTGCTGGCCATGTTTCTTTTGATGAAACATAGGATACAGCTGGCTTTCTGGGCTTCAAGCACACATTGCTGGCTCTTCTGAACAAAGGGAACCGTGTACCTTACATTCAAATGACAGGAAAAGTATACTTTTCTATGAGTTGCATTCACACAGCACATCCCTTCCCTTCATATAAAGATCCAATAAACCTCTTCTGAACTAAGCATTTCCAATTTTTGCTAGCGTCTGGTGCAAAATACAGTACCCCTGAACTCTCTGGAATACATTATTTTTAATGGAATTGTGGCATGAGCAATCTGAGTGAGCCAGATAACAGACCATTTTCTTTCCTTACAGTCTTTCTCCTCCTTTTTCTTCCCTCCTAACAAAGCAACAGTTCCTCCCCTCTACATCTGCAACTCATTGTGAAAAACACAGAGATTGAAAAGTTAAAAATTTCTGAAGTTTCTTGCTAACTATCAGTACTCCATATCTTAAACTACAGCACTAGGAAAAGAAGTTGAACTACTTCCCTTTTCCTCTTTATCACATCCTCAATTCCATCTTATTTGACAAATCATCTGCTGAATACACACCAAGGATTTTTATTCCTCCCTCTTCACTACTCTACCACCTAAGAAGATTACTAAAAACTACCTATCCACTACAGATGTCCTGGCCAACAGATTATAAACTATTACAGCAAGCTATCATTACTCCTGTCCTAATTCACTTTGCATAAAGGAGTTAATGGTTCATTGAACCAGAAAGGACAAACAGACTACAAAAGAGATCATACTAATCACTTAGAAAGAAGGAGACCTTGGCTCCAGTTTCAGTTTCAAAGACCTTCACAGAACTTCAGTGAATTATATCAAGTACAGAAAAAGTCCTTAATGGAATGTCTACAAAATACTGTGGTGGTTGGAAATGTAATTTTTTTTTTAAGAATTAATAATGTTATCAGTATTACTAAGTTTTAGTACTCATTTTTATGCATTCTGCTTTGTTCCTACTTTGAAATACCACAAAGTCAAGAAAGAAACTTGATTTATTTATTCATTCTCAGTTATAGCCTTGAACAATTTTATTTGGTTTTGTTGTTGTTTGGTTTGTCGGAGTTTTTTGCATTTGATTTTTGGGAAATCTGAAATGGCTGCTCTTTAGAGTATAACAGGCTTTAAAAAAATAAAAAAAAAAAACAAAGACCAAAGAAACATACAGGTTGAAATATTCCCTTGTAAGAAGAAATGTAAAAATTATGATATCTTTTTTTTTTTTAAGATTCCAATTTTTAGTGTCAGAACATTACATCTGCCCTTTTTTTTTAAAAAGTAATTTTATATAAAAATAACAGTAAGAAAATGGAATTTGAATATTGTTATGATCTGTATAGAAAGCAGAAGAATTATTTCAGTATGAAATTTTCTTAACAGTATTCTTTAGCATTTTTACCCCACATACAAAAGAGCTTCAGAGTATTTATGACAGTTTGTGAAGAGCAGAACCCGGCTAAGTTTTGCAGGTGCACATCGTTGAGGAACAAGAATTTCCACTGTTTAAAAAATACTTTTATTGGAAACAAGACCAGTCAATGTCTCAGAAAAACAAAATAATTTTTCAGATCCATAAAAAAGCTTGCGCTGAATTTTGAAAACTTCCATTTACCTAACCATTTGCTTTCAAAAGTCTCCTGAATGTTGTGAAAACCCATCTAATACTACAATTATTGTCTTAATATTGTAGTTTGGTCTCATCAGCAAAGACCTGTTTTCAGCATAGTGTAATCTGGTTTATTAAAAATAAAAAAAGTGAAGACTTTAAACCACAGTTTCTGGATTCTGCACATCCTAACCTTCTTTTACAAATGCCTTCTAATTAATTTTCCCACAAGACAATCACAGAGGTATAAAGTCATATAGTCTATTTCCCTTCTAACTTAACTCATTTCCACTCAAACAGTTATAGATGAGGTTTTACTGCTTGATATTCCAATTACTAATATTACAGAGAGCATAAAATTGGACTTTTAAAAGTATTTGTAATGTATTTATTTTTTTTTAATTAAAGTAGGAAGAACAACATCACTACTCTACATGATATTAATCAAGCCTATCTATTTGCAGGTAATCTAGTTATTAGTGTGATTCCCTTCTAGTAAGTTCTACAACTACTAATACTGAATTTCATGATAAATAGCTCAGGAATGAAAAGGCTAAATTAAGAGCTGTGGAAAACTAACTGGGGAAAGAACAATAGATCAAATATTTACTGTATCTTTGAACTCTCACAAAACTCTTTGACTGTTTATAGCCTGTTATTCACTATTGTTACAATCATATACAGAAAAATTGGAAAACATTGAAAAAATGATGACTGATATAAAAGTTAAACCATGTAAATTAAATACTGAGAAAGACAAGAAAAGGTTTTTGTTATTTCTGTCCTGAAAGGATAAGCTATAATTAATTTCAGACCTCATAAGGAACGGGTTCTTGTTTTCGTGAAGATTCAACTATGGATTGGTAAGTATCAAACATAATAAATACTGTAACATCTCAACACTAACAAAATTTAAAGAAGTCCTAAGGAATAAAGTGAAAGGATAGAGACATACCTGATTATTTACTTTCATGTAATTTCATAGAAGCATTTGAAAACTATTAATGCATATACTTTTAAATACATAAAGAATAGTGTTTTACCACTGCCGTTCTTTGAGAGCAAGGATTTAAAATATTAATGAACTGGCTTCTCTGATGTTGAACTTACAATTAATAAATCAAAATACATACTGAAATTATACATTTTTTTCACATTCAGACAGCTTATTTTCAGGATGTGTGGAGGTAAAAAGTAGTTTTGTTTGCATACCTTTAATTGCCTATTCACTATATTGGATTTTTTTTGAGAGATGTTCTATGTGTCTTAGAGTTAACTGAGAAAACTGGTTAATTCCATATGGACAGATATCAGATTTAATAAGAGGGAGTTCATTTCATGGCATTGATAAGAAGTCAAATATCCTTTCTGAAGTTAAGATAATAGTATGTTATATTATCTTTATTGTTGCTTATTTTTACAAAGCTGGAAACATATGCACTCTATTTTCTCCAGTATAATTGTTGAGCCTTTAGGCTTTTCAGTTACTTCTATTTTTGGTTGCAGCATTTTGTATTCCAATTGTATACATTTTGTATGTAATTTATTATAATTATCATCAGTAAATAATGGTAATCTCAAATAGCTATAAAAAGGTCTTTGTTTTAATAATAATCCAAACAAGACCACTAGAAGATAACAAGGGTTATCTTTAAAAAGGAGCAATATATACGTAAATTTCTGCACAATAGAACCTGACTTTGTTATGAATTCTATCTATAATTTCCCTATCTTAGGCTTAAAGTGGCACTGATAAGGTAAATAGTTCCCACCAAAGCCGGGGCTGAGTACTTTTTAATGCCCTTCCTCTATGTGCATTAGATCACATTTGTGTTTTCTCCTCCTTTCATTCCTACACATTCTCAGTAATGGCTTGCTAATACTTTGTTTCTAGGGCTATAACCAAACTATGTGCATTAAATAACTGTTTATCACAAAGAGAATGCTGCACTGCTAGAAGACAGCTTCATGCTGTTTCCTTCTCTATGGTATGGCCTCACACATGACTTAGCAAGGCAAGGACACAAATATGATGCTTTTTTTTAGAGACCAGATAGGATTTCCTCAAACAATGACCTAGTGAACAAAGTGAAGGGGAAATAAGTACACTACTCCATGGAAAAATACTCAATCACTGTGTACCAATCTATCAAACCATTAAAAGCATTCTGTGTGGGACATGTTTACATGGTACTCTTAATCAGTAGGTCTTACTAGTTAATAAATAGGAATTTGGATAGTGAGCAAATAACTCAATTCAAACATGTTGTTCAATACCTGCATGCAAAATCTCACATTGCAATGGCAAATATTATTTTAGCAGCATATGATGACAGTGGAGTTCATATGCACTTTCTCCAAGCCTATTTATTGCCACTGAAGAAAAAGCTGGACATACTATGTAAGTGCTCATGGATCCATAAATATAGGAAGTGTTCAGGATATAGTCTTCTATAGCCAGCTAACATAACAAGGTATACTTTTAAAGTATCTCATCTGTAGTAAACTTGATAAAATCTTAAAATTAAACCAGCAAATACTTCTAAAGTGAAATTTCAGACTTTTCTCCCCCCCCGGAATTTACCTCTAATGCATGGTTGCATAGGCCTTGTGGTTTACTGTATAATCTTACTCTTTCAATCTATAATGTAGCACAAAACTATTTACTCTTTTCTTAGGGAGTTCAGGAAGATCTTTTAATTAACATCTGAATATCTTGGAAAAGACAAATTTGAGTCAATATTAACAATTTCACTGTAAAACTTATATACTGGACAACAGTGTGATTCCTTATGCACAGCTTCTCTACCAGTTACTGGTTCATCACAAGTGCAAGAATTTTTCTTTTTAAGAACATAGTACCCAAAAGCTCAACTCAATTAAAAATCACTAAATAGTTTCAAAAAATAAAGTTTGCAGAGGAAGAACACCTAGATATAAAACCACCCTCCACCAAGCAATTAACACTTTCTGTTGAAGATGGTGCTGCTGTTATATTTTTTAATCAATATCTTAAAAAAATTTCATTTATTCCTCAGATTAAGAAAATATGAAACATTTCTTACCTATTTAGCTACGTACAGGATATTCTGGGAATATATTTTCCAGGTTCTGACAGGTAAACCCTGTGTGAAAGTTCACAAAAAAAAAATATTCTTCAGTTAAGACATGAATAGATTTATTCCAAATTGGAAAAATAAAATAGTTTAGGTTAATTACATTTCAGAAATAGCTTGGTGTAATTCTCATTACCTTGCACAGAAAAAAAAATCAGTTGTGACCTTGCAAAGGGAGTGCTAATCAAATGCAGGATGTCACAGACTCTCAGCTTACTTTCAAGGGCATATCTGATTCTACCTCAGATTCTCATCTTAGCTCTGCCCACTTTGCATCTATGATTAGACATTAGACTAGCTGGTTGCATCCTAATCATAAGGCTAGATTTTTCCTCTCTCTTTGGCTCATAAAATGTTTAAATATTTCAGATTTTTTAAGCAGATAGCCAAAATGAAATCCCTTCAGACTATTCGTGAAATCACAGAATTGTCAGAGATGGAAGGGACCTCTAGAGATCATCTAGTCCAACTCCCCCACTAAAGTAGGATCCCCTAGAGCACATTACTCAGGACTGCATCCAGGTGGGTCTTGAATATCTCCAGAGAAGGGGACTCCACAACCTCCCTGGGCAGCCTGTTCCAGCACTCTGTCACCCTCACTGTAAAGAAGTTTTTTTCTCATATTTAAATGGAACTTCCTATGTTCCAGCTTGTGCCCATTGCCTCTCGTCCTGTCACTGGGAACTACTGATAAGAGTCTGGCTCCATCCTCCTTGCACCCACCCTTTAGATACTTACAGGCATTAATAAGGTCTCCCCTCAGCCTTCTCTTCTCCAGGTTAAAGAGTCCCAGCTCTCTCAGCCTTCCTCATAAGAGGGATGCTCCAATTCCCCAATCATCTTTGTTGCCCTCCACTGGACTCTTTCCAGTAGTTCCCAGTCTCTCTTGAACTGGGGATCCCAGAACTGGACGCAGTGTTCGAGCTGTGGCCTCACCAGGGCAGAGTAGAGGGGGAGGATGACATCTCTCAACCTGCTGCCCACACACTTCCTTATGCAACCCAGGATTCCATTGGTTCTCTTGGCAGCAAGGGCACACTGCTGGTGCATGGATAATTTTCTATGTACTAGGCCTCCCAGATCCTTCTCCTCAGAACGGCTTTCTAGCAGGTCCACCCCTAACTTATATTGGTGCATGGAGTTCTTCCTCCCCAGGTGGAGGATCCTACACTTGCCATTGCTGAACCTCATTAGGTTCTTCTCTGCCCAGCTCTCCAGCCTGTCCAGGTCACGTTGGATGGCAGCACAGCCCTCTCGAGTGTCAGCCACCCCTCCCAGTTTGGTATCATCAGCAAACTTGCTGAGGATACACTCTGTCCTCTCATCCAGGTCATTGATGAGTATGTTGAACAAGACAGGACCAAGTATTGACCCCTGAAGGACACCACGGGTTACAGGCCTCCAGCTTAACCCTGCTCCTTTAATCACAACCCTCTGAGTTTTGTCACACAGCCAGCTCTCAATCCACCTCACTGTCCACTCATCTAGCCCACACTTTGCCAGTTTCCTAATGAGCATGTTACGTGAGAGAGTGTCAAAAGCCTTGCTTAAGTCAAGGTAGATGACATCTGATGCTCTCCCCTCATCTAGCCAGCCAATTATGTCATCATAGAAGGCTAGAAGATTAGTCAAGCATGATTTACCCTTGGTAAATCCATGTTGACCACTCCCAATGACTTCCTGTTCTTCAACGTGTAGAGAGATGACATCCAGAATGAGTTGCTCCATCGCCTTCCCAGCAACAGAAGTGAGACTAACCAGCCTGTAGTCCCCTGGGTCCTCCTTCTTGTCCTTTTTGAAGACTGGAGTAACACTGGCCTTCCTTGAATCCTCAGGAACCTCTCCTGTTCTCCATGACCTTTCAAAGATGATGGAGAGTGGCCCAGCAATAGCATCTGCCAGTTCTCTCAGCACTCGCAGGTTCATTCCATCAGGGCCCATGGACTTATGAATGTCCAGTTTGGCCAGGTGGGCTCTAACCCAGTCCTCTTTTACTGAAAAAAACTTTTCCTCTCTCCAGACCTTTTGCCTTGCCTCCAGGGTCTGGGATTCATGAGGAATGGCTTTAGCAGTGAAGACTAAAGCAAAGAAAGCATTCAGCGACTCTGCCTTCTCTGTGTCTTCCACCACTAGGGTGCCCATCTAATTCATCAGCAGGCCTACATTTTCCCTAGTCTTCCTTTTTCTATTGATACACTGAAAAAACCTCTTCTTGTTATCTTTAACCGCAGTGGCCACGTTGAGTTCTGTTTGAGCCTTGGCCCTTCTAGTTTTCCCCTTTGCAGAGCTTCACTACATCTTGGTATTCCTCATAAGTTGCCAACCCCCTTTTCCAAAGGCGGTAAACTTTCCTTTTGTTCCTAAGGTCCAGCCAAAGCTCTCTATTTAGCCAGGCTGGTTTTCTTCCTTGTCGGCTTGTCTTTTGGGTTCTAGGGATGGCCTTCTCCTGTGCCTCTAAGAGCTCCTTCTTGAACTATGACCAACCTTCCTGAGCTCCGTTGCCCTTCAGGACAAAGTGTCTCCCAAGGGGCACTCTTAACCATGCTCTGAAATGGGCCAAAGTCTACCTCTCAGAAGTCCAAGATGGCAGTTCTGCTGGCTCCCCCCCTTGCTTCTCCAAGAATTGAGAACTCTATCATTTCATGATCACTCTGCCCCAGATGACCTCCAACCTTTACATCCCCCACAAGACCTTCTCTGTTAACAAGAAGCAGATCCAGCAGGGCACTTTCCCTAGTTGGCTCCCTCACCAGCTGTCTCCACACACTCCAGGAACATCCGTGACTGTTTCCTCTCTCCTGTGTTGTATTTCCAGCAGACATCTTGAAAGTTGAAATCCCCTATGAGAACAAGGGCTAGTAATGGCGAGACCTCTGCCAGCTATTTATAGAATATTTCATCAGCCTCTTCATCCTGGTTGGGGGGTCTATAACAAAATTCTACCATAATGTCAGCCTTACTGGACTTCCCCTTGATTCTTACCTATTAACACTCAGCACTGTCATTCACAACGTTAAGTTCTAGGCATTCAAATTTATCCCTAACGTAGAGGACCACGCCACCACCTCTCCTTCCTTGCCTATCCCTTCTAGAAATCTGGTAGCCATCAATTGCAGCACTCCAGTTGTACAAGTCTTCCCACTATGTTTCTGTGATGGCAACTATAGAATAGTTTTCCTGCTGTACAATGTCCTCCAGCTCCTCCTTTTTTCTGCCCATGCTGCATGCATTTGTGTAGATGCACTTCAGCTGGGCGAACTGTCCTGCCACCTTTCTGGGGGAACAAGCCCTGATTCTTACCTGACCGTGCTCAGACACTTCCCTAGTTACCAACCTTTCACTACCCCTCACGTCTTCCTTACCACATGGATCACCATCCCCTACCTCCATTGAGACAACGGACTGCAAGACCTTGCTAGCACTTTTACCTACAAGCAGTGGGTTGAGAGCATTGTTGTCTCTGTTTTATTTTTCAATTCTGAGTCAAACCATGACAGTAGTGTTGGAACTGCAGCATCAGTTTTGAGTGATGTATGTGGAACATATCTAATTTGTAGCAAATAGTACAAAAATATAGAACTTGTAACAAATATTTGCATTAGCTCTGAGAGAAAAATTCAAATTAGACTGAATGAGAAGTAGGGTAGTTGGAGCAGAAACCAGGTTTTCATCAGGAGGAGGTGTTGCTTTGGTCCAATGAGGTATTGTGACCTAAAGAGTTACCTACTAGACAGGGTTATCCACTGAGGAGACCACAATATATGCCATGAACACAGCCATGGATACTTCAGAAGAAGAATTAAGAAGACACAACCAAAACCCAGATTCAGATATACTACTGCAGCAGCAAACCTTAATGTTACCATAAAAATCAAGATAAAAGGTTCCATTCAGCATTTTTTTTAATTCTTCTTAGTTTTTTGCAAGTGTTTCATAATTAATTCATAGTGAATTGGTATCTATAAACATCAATAAAAATGTTAAAGTAGGAATAAAATAAAATATAACCTCAAACATATTTGCCGCATGAAGATAATCACTTACAAGAAGAACCACAAAATTAATGCAACTTCAATTACATAAGTAGTCATCTTCTGACATTTTCTTATATATTAGCTAAAATGTACTGAGAGTGTGAAGCCAAATCTAATCAAAGAGGAATGAAAAAAAATTAGGAATCATTAGCTTTTTAAAGTGAATCCCAGAAACTCAGTTTCAAAAGAAAGCAATGTACCGTTTTTATCATGTCTGTCTTTTCTGTAATTTTACATTAATTCCTCAACATAGTTGGTTGTTATTTTAAATTAATAATTTCATTTAGTTCCTCTTTGCTACACATAAACAATAGTTACAATTTAGCATAACCTTCATTTACTGTACTTACATTTAATACTAAAATGTTACTTCTTGTGGGGAACCAGCCTCCACAAAAACTTTGTCTCACTCAAACTGACTGTAATACAGAGATGTAGCAGGAAAAAAAAAAAAAAAAAAAAAAAAAAAAAAAAAAAAAAAAAGAGAAACTGGAGAAACTGTGGCAACACTGCGGGGTAGGGGCTGCAGCTGGGACTTCATCACGAGCTGCACATAGGCACTGTGGGCTGAGTGGACTAAGACTAAGAATTGAATGAAAGACCATTAAGACGTTCATTGTGGGTTGTTGTTGGTCGTTACCGCTCATTGTCCGCTGCTGCTGGAAAAAGGAGAGAGAAGAAAAGAAGACGAAAGAAAGAGGAATGGGAGACCAAATAAAAGGAGCCGAGCTGAAATCAGTGCTGGCTGAGACCACAACAGGCTGTGACTGCCACCAGACCCCGGTCCAGAGAGGAAAAATGGCTCGTCGGGCTCCTCGCCTTTTCAGAGTTCCTGAGATCACCGTGAAGGAAGAAGAAAAAGAAGAAAGCTCTTAAGGGCGATAGCGGTGAGTGGCCCTGCCACAGGGACCATGCCCAAACTCCAAAAAGAGCTGTCCCTTGTGCATCCGGGCAAACAGTAGCTCAGCTACTAGCCAGGGGCACCAGAAGGATGAAGAAAGCAGCCTGCTGCAGCGTTGTTGCCCCCTGCTGTTCCTGCCATTGCCGTGCCACACCTACGCTGTACTTGCCACCGCTGCCACAACTCGCTTCACCCCCACCACAAGCTCCAGGAAGACGTGAGCATACCCGTACAACTGAAACCTTCCATCTTTAATGTGTTCTTCCCCTAATGTGTAATTGGCCACTTACTTTCACTCACTTTCATCAAACTGCAAGGGAAAGCCTTGGGCTCGTAATCACTCTCTCTATTATTACTTTCTTTCATACACATATATACCCTGGTGCATCTATGATACTTCTTTTCTATTTGGTATTTTAAAAAAGTTAAAACTTGCCTGTGTGTGTGCATGTGCTTACGTGTGCATATCTGGGAAGGAGCTTATCAGTCGGTTACATACCCAGTGGAAGCAAGCTGGTCCCAAGCCAGGGACGGACCCACCGATATAGTTAAAAAGGCTATCCCGAGTATTAAATTGGTGTCAGAAAATCCTGAAAAACAAACAGGGCGATTGTGCCACGAGATAAGGCATCTTCGACTCAAACCATGTTTGGACTGCAACACCTCCAGACAGACCAGAAAGGCAAGGCTTCCTGAAGTTACAATTGCACGGTGCCCTGAACAAGAGGATGGATAAGGTACAACAATGGAGAACTAATACTTTAATAACTTCATTAGCTACTTATATTTCACAAAAAAATTACCTACAGAAGAAGTAAGAAAAATGTATTAGATTTCACAGATTTACATCAGAATATTAATAACCATCTTCAAAAAGATTTATCTCTGGATTTTGAGAAAATTTTCAGGCATGCTAGTTTCTGTCTTAATTCAGTTGACCCTCTTCACAAAAAGTAGAAAATAAAGCTGTGTAATCCCGGTACTGGCATTGTATGGGTTAATGTCTTAAACAAGAAAACCTGTGGGAAACCTGTAGAGCAGGGGCAGGACGTTGCATCTGGTGATGCCCCTCTCTCTCTAGGGTCAGGGGAGGGTTATCTGTTTCTTACACATGCACAGTTATTAAATCTTCCCTGCTCCTATGAACCTTAGTGGCAGGAGAAGATAACCCGTTATTTGTGCATGCTCCACCACTCGATTGGAAGGGTAGTTAAGTATAAAAGGGAATAAGCCCCCAAACTTCTATCTCTCCTCTCTCACTCTCTTTCCTCTCTCACTCTCTTTCCTCTCTCATTCTCTTTCCTCTCTCTCTTTTCCACTCTCACCCACCAGCTGAGGATCATAACCAGAAAGACCGTAAGACCACGAGGGTGGGATCCTGAGGATGGTGATCCCTCTCTTTCTCTTCCTCTCTCTCTCTTTCTCTCTCTCTCTTTCTCTTTCTCAAGCACCCCCTGGTTCTTCCTTTCTTTTCCCTCTTATTTTCAACTTCACCCTGGGATCACACGGGTAACACATTACACCACAGTAAGTTTGCCAATCTATTTGTTCATTGTTAACAGTTAATCTAAAGGAAATGTTGTTATAAGTTTTGTTGAGATTGTTGTTCTGTGCCTTTTTACCAGCTGTATGCTGTTGAGGTTTTGTTTTGTTAAGATCTCATACCATGCAGAGAATCAAAAACAACCCCCCCAAGCCCATGTGAACAGGACAGGACAAAAGTAAGCAAGAAAATTCCCACCAGTATTGCTATAAGAATCATAAAATTAGGCTGAAGATTGTAGGCAGTACATTTTAACAATATAATTTTCTATAGTTGTGTTGTTTTTTCAGTATGTAAGAAAGGGGCAGATTTGAATAAGGTAGGTAATTTTGTTCATTGGTGCTAAAGTAAAGTATTGTGCAGTGGTATTGTACTCATCCATGACATACTGTCTCAATGTTTTTTTCTACTCGTTTAGGTGTCTAATGCTGATAGATATGATTTCATGTTCTCTTACAGCTCACAAAAGGCTATTTTAAATTTCACAGGTGGTGAAGGAGTTCAGCTGGAATTTCTTGAAGTTATGCCTTTGAAATCTTCTGCTAGTCTTCATATTTGAAAAACTGTACTTTAATTGTAAGTTGTTTTCATGTATCAAAGAATCACAGAATTATTGAGGCTGGAAAAGACCTCTGAGATCATCAAGTCCAACCTATGACCTAACAGCACCATATTGGCTAGACCATGGCACTGAGTGCCACATCCAGTCTTTATTATTTTTATGTATTTTATAAAATTACAGTAACACTCACTGGAATTTCAGAATATTGTAATAATGTGCATAGCAAAATAAAAAAATCAGTCTTTGCCTTTTGGGCACACAGTTAAGAAAATGTACTATCAATAGTTATAAACTCATCTTCATTATTGTGTGTTATAAGAAGACAAATGTATGGTTGTCTTTACTCAGTCATTTCTATGCACATAAATAATACATTGTCAACTTTATTTTATTTAACCATTCTTGACAGTTGGCAGCCTTCATTGCAATATATTACAGAGTAAGTTACACAGACTAGGTATTAATTTGCATCACGAATGGGCTTCAGTCTCTAACTGTTGAGTACAAAATGGTGTTCCATAGAAAAATGGTGTTAGAGTGTCAAGTTCCCAGTTGGTGGCTGGTTTGGAGTATGCAAAGTAAATACATATATAAACCATGCATTTCCATTGGTTTGTGTTGCGTATTTTTAGATCTAATATTTTTTCTTCATAATAATCTGGTCCAACCTCCCTACTCAAGCATGGCCACCTACAGCTGGTTGCTCAGAATTGTGTCCAGACAGCTTTTCAATATAGCCAAGAATGGAGACCACAAAGCTCTGGGCAACCTGTTCCAGTGGTCAGTCACCCTCACAATAAAAAAGTGTTTCCTGATATTCAAATGGAGTCTCTCATGTTTCATTTTGTGCCCATTGCCTCTTGTCCTGTCACTGGGTACCACTGGAAAGAGCCTGGCTCCACTCTCTTTGCACAGTCCCTTCAGGTATTTATACATATTAATAGAATCACCCCAAGGCTTCTCTCTCTAAGTTAAAGAGTTCCAGCTGTCTCAACCTGTCTTCATATGCTTCAGTTTCTTAATCATCTTTGTGACCCTTCATTGGACTCTCTCCAGTATGTTCATGTCTCTCTTGCACTGAGGAGACCAGAACTGGACACTCTAATTTGACTTGAAAATTATGCATCTTCTAAGAAACATTTTTTCACTTTTGGGATATGGCATCCAGACACTCCCAAACCACATTTTACTTCCAGTTCAAAGTCATAAAAAACCTCTGAAACAAATTACTTGAGACTTCATGCTTTCATATATGCACATAATATTAATAATTACTTTATGGGTCTTTTCATCTATCTGAATTTTGTCCAGTCAAAATGGTAGCTGTTAAAATTATTTCCCATGAGAAATTACAGTGTCACAATTATGTTACAAGTCCACCTTCATTTCAGTCCTTCTGCTGCTGGCTATTAATTTTATGATTATTTAATTTAACATTTTTTAGTGGACCTATGATAGCGTATCTGCTACTGCATATTTAGTGACATGCCTCTAGGTTGTTCTGCACTGAACTTCAATGTTTCTCCACTGAAGTCAACATAACAAATCAAAAATATCAAAATATCAAAAATACAAAGAAACAATTTGTGAGTATAACTTCAGAGTTTTAATTTATGTATTTATTTTAACAAATTCATAAAATTAATATGATGTCTTTAAGTTGCAAGGCAGTGGAGAAAAAAACCCAACCAACCTACCAAACAACAAAATATGTTGCCATGGGACCTGGCAGGAAATTGAATGAAATCCTCTCGTTATCATAAACAATGTGGTTTTAAATAAACTTTTTTCCTAGAAAATACATGAGACCATATGTATTGTCTATGACTATGATATCCAAAATGTCATCTAAAGTGATTGGCTTACTCCCAGTATTATCTCAAATAACACTAACAAGCTTGATTTATTTTCTTTCCAGGTGTTTTCCCTTTTGCTATACACAAAAAGGAACTGCCTAGCATCCTTTTACACTCATCGGAACTGTAGCTACTCCTATGAAAACGATGACAGATATTATCAGTACTGTTTTGTTTTTAAATAAATAGTTTGATAAGTATCAAGTCCCAACAACTGTAGAGACCAGAGTAAGAAAAGAATAGTTGCTTTTGCAAGAAGATTTTGGATTTGCTACCACTCACACCATTCACAGTTCATCTAAAGCAGTGCGAGACTATTCATGTATGTTTCTAAACAGGAATATTTATCCTCTGTAACTCAGACCACTCTTCCACCCTTCTCCTGACACCTCCAATAAGCCTACTTGTTTTGTTGTTTGTTGGGGTTGTTTTGTTTTTGGTTTTTTTTTTCTTTTCTTTTTTTTTTTGGGGGGGGGGGGAGGGGGTTGAGTTTTGTTTTTGTGGTTTTTGAATATTGTTTGGTTTGGTTGGGGTTTTTTTGGGTTTTCGGGTTTTTTTAATCAAGTTGATGTAACCATCCAGCATGCTTCATTCTGATCATGACTGATCATGATGGTTTTGTGAGTTTTGATCACCCATATAGGCTGAGAGAGAAAGTTAAATGTAGTAGAAATTGAAAAACAAGAAGCAAATGCTGCTCTAAAGCATGTATTTTAATCCATAACAGAATTTTAAAAATATTTTGCTTCCACGGGTTTCTTTTAAGAGCACATTTGATAATATTTGATAGGACCAACAGGTTAACTCATGGTTCTGGGACTGGTGTCTTTGGCAGGGCTTTGGGTTCTTTGATCATGGATTACTGTACAGGACACCAGGCCTGCTGACAACAAATGGAATGCAGCCGTCCCAGAGGTGGAAAAGGATCCCAGGGCAGAAGTTAGCAGGGTTCATTGACAGGGCTTTAAACTAGATTTGAAGGGGGAAGAGGATAAAACTGAGGCTGTGAATAAGTCCAAGGGATGCATGCTGGGGTTTGTAGGATGGAGAAAGGACTCTCCCTCTGCCCCCCCCAGTTGAGATGGGGGATAGAGTTATAATGCGAAGCAAAAAGGCAAGGGTTATTGATGGTACAACAGCCATGAAAACACCTGAGAAGGGTCAGGCAGGAATTAGGACCCATGCCCACAAAAAGTGTCAAGATCATTAACCCATCTGAAGTGCATCTATACCAATGCACACAGCATGGGCAACAAACAAGGGGAGCTGGAAGCCATGATGCAGCAGGAAAGCTATGACATAGTGGCTATCAAATAAATGTGGTGAGATACCTCACGTGACTGGAGTGCCACTGTTGATGGCTACCAGCACTTCAGGAAAGACAGACAAAGAAGGAGAGGCAGTGGGGTGGGCTTGTATAGTAGGAATTGTTATTAATGTCTAGAAGTAGACTATAATGATTATAAGATAGAGTGCATTTGGATCAGGATTAGGGGCGAGGCCAACAAGGCTGGCGTTGTTGTGGGAGTCTGCTATAGACTTCCCAACCAGGGCAGTGAGGTGGTTGAACATGTTCTATAAATACCTGGGTGAAACCTTGCAGCCATTTGCCCATTGTTCTTGTGGAGGACTTTAACTTTCCTAATGTCTGCTGGAACTACAACACAGCAGAGAAGGAACAGTCCTGGAATGTCTCAAAGATAATTTTCTGACACAGCTGGTGAGTGAACCAACCAGGCAAGGTGCCCTGCTAGACCTGCTCTTTGTGAACAGGGAAGGGTTGGCAGGAGATGTGACAATTGGAGGCTGTCTTGGACACAGCAACCATGAATTGTTAAAATTCTCTATTCTTAGAGATGCTGGGGGGTGGGGGGGGGGCAGCAAAACTGCCACCCTAGACTTCTGAAAGCCAAACGTGACCTTGTTCAACACCCTGATTGGCAGAATCCCTTGGTAATCTGTTCTGAAGGGTGTAGGAGTTCAGGAAGGGTGGAAGCTCTCCAAGGAGGAAGTCTTGAAGTCGCAGGAGCAGGCCATCCCCACGTGCTCTAAGGCGAGCTGGCGGCAGAGAATACCAGCCTGGATGAACAGGGAGCTTTGGCTGGTGCTAAGGGAGAAAAAGAGAATCTATGGCCTTTGAAGGAAGGTGCAGACCACTCAAGAGGACTACAAAAACGCTGTGAGGCTATGCAGGGATGGAATTAGAAGGTCTAAAGCCCAGCTAGAAATTAATCTGGCCTCCATGATAAAGGATAACAAGAAAAGCTTTTATAAATATACTAACAGCAAAACAAAGACCAGGGAGACCATACATCCCCTATTAGATGCAGGAAGAAACATAGCGATGAATGACAAGGAAAAGGCTGAGGTGATAAATGACTTTTTCACCTCATTGTTTAGTAGCAGAACCCATTATGTTGAGGGAATCAGACTTCCTAAGCCAGGGGACAGGGACGAGGAGCAGAGCAATCCCCCGACAATCCAGGAGGAGATAGTGAACTGCTGCACCACGTAGAAATGCACAAATCTATGGGGCCGGATGGGATCCACCCAAGAGGGCTGAAAGACCTGGCGGGGTGCTGATTAAGCCACATTCCATCACTTATCAGCAGTCCTGGCTGACTAGAGAGGTACCAACTGATTGGAAATCAGCCAACATAACTCCCACATACAGAAGGGATGGAAAGATGATCTGGGAAATTACAGGCTTGTAAGTCTGACTCCAGTACCAGGGAAGCTGATGGAGCAGATCATCCTGAGTATCATTACGCGGTGCATGCAGAACAACCAGGTGATCAGGCCCAGTCAGCGTGGGTTCTTGAAGGGCAGATCCCCTTTGACTAACCTGATCTCCTTCTACAACAGGGTGACACACTTATTGGATGAGGGAAGGGCTGTGGATGTTGTCTACCTTGACTTTAGCAAGGCCTTTGACAAGGTTTCCCACAGCATTCTCCTAGAGAAGCTGGCTGCTCGTGGCTTGGATGTGCACACGCTTCACTGGATAAAAACTGGTGGGATGGCCGTGTCCAAAGAGTTGTGTTCAATGGAGTTAAATCCAGTTGGTGGCCGGTCCCAAGGGGTGTTCCCCAGGGCTCAGTGCTGGGGCTGCTCCTGTTTAAGATCTTTATTGATAACTTGGATGAAGGGATAGAGTGCACCCTCAGTAAGTTTGCAGATGACACTAAGCTGAGTGGAAATGTCAATCTCCTTGACGGCAGGGAGGTTTTGCAGAGGGATCTAGACAGGCTTAACCATTGGGCCAAGGCCAATGGCATGAGTTTCAATAAAGCCAAATGTTGGGTCCTGCACTTTGGCCACAACAACCCCCAGCAGCACTACAGGCTTGGGGAGGAGTGGCTGGAGAGCTGTCCAGAAGAGAGGGACCTGGGAGTGTTGATAGACAGCTGGCAGAACATGACCAACAGTGTGCCCAGATGGTCAAGAAGGCAAACACCATCCTGGCCTGCATCAGAAAGATTGTGACCAGCAGGACCAGGGAGGTGATCCTGCCTCTCTACTCGGCCTTGGTGAGGCCGCACCTCGAGTACTGTGTGTAGTTTTGGGCACCACAGTATAGGAAGGACATTGAGGTGCTGGAGAGGGTGCAGAGAAGGACAATTAGGCTGATCACGGGTCTTGAGAATCGGCCTTATGAGGAGAGGCTGAGGGAGCTGGGGCTGTTCAGCCTGGAGAAGAGGAGGCTGAGGGGAGACCTCATTGCTCTCTACAACTACCTGAGAGGAGGTTGTAATGAGGCGTGTGTTGGCCTCTTCTCCCTGGTGACCAGCAATAGGATAAGAGAAAACGGGGTCAAGCTGTGCCAGAGGAGGTTCAGGTGGGATACTGGGAAAAATTTATTCACAGAAAGAGTGGTGAGGCATCGGAACCAGCTGCCCAGGGAGGTAGTGGAGGCACCATCTCTGGACGTGTTCAAAACATGGGTAGACATGGTGTTTCAGGAGATGGTTTAGTGGTTAGGGATTATAGGGTAAATGGTTGGACTTGATGATCTTGAAAGTCTAGCATAATGAAAAAAAAAATAGAAATTCCCCTTGTATTCTTCTATCTTTTTTTAATGCAAACAAACAAACAAAAAAATCAACTCTTTTGTTTTACTGCAAATGCCTAAATACTCTGGAGAACCTAAGACATGATATTGCAAAGGACTATAGTTCAAACTGCAAGCAACTCAGCTTCCATGGAGTGGAATTCGGTTGTTTCAGTTTCACTCTTTAACTGCATGCACTGTTACCTTTCATACTTTAAAGATATGTTAAGAACCCCTAGGAAAAGGAGACGGAAATTATTATGTAGTACTCTTGATATTTAAAATGTCAAGAGAAAGATGAAAAGTTTGAATGTATTATTATGACTTACTAGTGCACTTCAACTCTCCTCCTGACATTAGAGCTTAAAAAAGTGAACCATTCAACCCACTTTACCAATGCTTTTGAAACTTTGTAGGTAAAGGTCGGAGAAACTAACATCTCAGTTTTCTTATCCCACTAATTGAAATGGAGTTACTATTAATTATCAAAATTACAATGAAATTATAAACTAGTTCTTACTTTCTAGTTATGCCTTTGAAATATTGTTTCCTAACTTCTATAGGGTGAAATAATATTTTTTATTATTATTTTTTTCTCTTAGGTATCTACAAAACCAAAAGCATACAAAGTGCACATTACTTATAAAAAAAATGTTCTCTGAGCACTCTTTCTGAAATTTTTCATTTGGAGTTTGCAGTTTCTGACAAGATTTTTCAAACATAATATAAAACCTTGTGAAATTATATTCAGGTTTAGGACTCTTTTTCACTTAATTTGTAAAGTATCAGACTACTTTTAGAATAATAGAAGAATAGAATCACTTAGGTTGGAAAATACCTTTAAGGTCATCTGGTCCAACCATTAATCCTACTCTACCAAGTAGCATTAAGCCATGTCCCGAAGCGTCACATCTAGATGACTTTTAAACACATCCAGGGATGGTGGCTCAACCACATCCCTGGGCAGCATGTTCCAATGTCTGACAACCCTTTCAGTGAAAAAGTTCTTCCTAATGTCTAGTCTAAGCCTTCCCTGGTGCAGCTTGAGGCCATTCCCGCTTGTTCTATCACCAGTTACTTGTAAGAAGAGATAGCGCCTACCTCTTTACAATGTCCTTTCATGCAGTTGTAGAGGGCGATGAGGTCTCCCCTCAGCCTCCTTTTCTTCAGACTAAATAGCTCCAGCCGCTCCTCATAAGACTTGTTCTTAAGGCCCTTTATTAGCTTCATTGCCCTTCTTTGGACATGCTCCAGCACCTCCATGTCTTTCTTGTATTGAGGTGCTGTCACAGTCTGGGGCTTTTGGTGAGTGTGACGTAGTGTTGGATGGATGTGTGGCAGTGTGTTTCATGGTGTTAGTGTGATGTTTTATAGGGATTCAAGAACACCTGTGTCACTTTGCACACTGATCACAGGCACGCCCCCTTACACGATGTCCTTGCGCGCCTTACGCTTCGTTTGCTGCTGGCCGCTTCCCTCGTGGGAGAGTGGAACCGCAGCTTGTGACTCTGCACTTGCTTCGCGGTATTTACTGCATCTCAGCCACACACTCACTCACTCTGTTTTGTGTATAGGGAGCCCCTGAACTGTGCACAGGGACCTGAGCGGTCGAAGGATCCCATGTTTTACCTCCCTTTAGCCCCCCCCACCACGGGTATTTTGGGATACCGCTGTGTAAATGAAAACCAGCTCTGGGCAATTTAAAACTATGTGCTTTTTAATTTATAATTAAGGAACCACAAATAAAATATACAAGAAGTAAAAGGAATCAACAGCCACATTTAATGAATAAAAAGAAAGGGGGATTTGTGCCAGGGAAAAGGGAGGAACCGGAGAGGGGAAGTTCAGGGAAGGATCCCAGCAACCCCCCACCCACCTCCCAGGGATTGAGGTTTAAGGGAAAGACGTGGCATGTTAAAAGGGAAGGCAGGCTTTGGGGTAAGTCCTTACACTTCCTGATGGATGGAGTCAGGGACCAGCCCCGGCTCTTGCTGGCCAGTGCCTTTCAATGGGCTCTTCACCAGGGCGAGCACGTGGGAATCAGCTCTTTTAGCCTTTAAAAAGGCTGCTCTCTTCTCCTGGCTCGAGCCCTGGACTTTCCCCAGCAATGTCGAAGCGGCGGCTGGCAAGCGCGGCTTTGGGAGGCTCCTAAAATGGCGGCGCCCAGAAGATGGCAGAGACAGCAGCGCGTGCGATTCATTTAGGCTTCTTCTCCAGGTCTGCGCGGCAGCCAGCAGCAAGCAGCCCCCAGGCGCTTCTTTATAGGAAATGTCCTAGAGCAGTGCAGTGTCCGATTGGTGCATTTCTGAATCCAGTCTATGATTGGTCAGAATTGACCAATCGGCTTCTTGGGTGCTTTCTGATCTTGCAACATTGTAATTATTTTCCTGCCTCTAGTTGTCGTAGTCTTCCCTCAGGTCCGCCTGAACTTCTTGTGTCTTTTTCCCTTTAGTGTCCTTCTAATTGTAATCCCTTGACTATAAGAACCATTTGCCAATTGTCCATGAGGGGCTCGACCCTCACACGTGCCCAAAACTGGACACAGTATTTGAGCTGTGGCCTCACCAATGCTGAGTACAGAGGGATGATCACCTCCCTGGTCTTGCTTGTCACAATATTTCTAATAAAGACCAGGATGCTATTGACCTTCTTGGCCACCTGGACACACTGCTGGCTCATATTCAGCCACCTATCAATCAAAACCCCCAGGTCCCTTTCTGCTGGACAGCTTTCCAGCCACTCTTCCCCAAGCCTGTTGCATTGCATGCGGTTGTTGTGGCCCAAGTGAAGGACTAAGCACTTGGCCTTGTTTAACTTCATACAGTTGACCTCATCCCATCAATGTATTCTGTCCAAGTCTCTCTGCAGAAACTACCTACCTGAAAAAAATTCTGACTCTGAACCATGCTGCTGTTTGCAAAATCTCTTAGAAAATGTGGGACCTGCTTCTATTACATTACTGTTTTTGAAAAACAAAACAGAATACACATCATCTGCTACATGGTGTATGATACAGTAAATAAAAAACCCAAGGAACCAAGACTGGTGACTGATGACAAGACAAGAGGAAATGGGCTCAAGTTGTGTCAGGGGAGATTTAGGTTGGATACCAGAAAAACCTTCTTTACAGAAAGGGTTGTTAGGCACTGGAACAGGCTCCCCAGGGAGGTGGTTGAGTCACCATCCCTGAATGTGTTTAAAAGTCGTCTGGATGTGGTGCTTGGGGACATAGTTTAGCGGTGGGTCATCAGAAATAGGGTGATAGGGTTAGGATAAGGTTGGACTCGATGATCTTAAAGGTCTTTTCCAACCTGAACAATTCTGTGATTCTATGATTCTAAGAAACAAAAAAACAGGGAAGAAAATTTTTCTCAATAGATTACCTTGGGCAGTGATTGAAGTAATCAAAGTTCTTTAAAACAGAGACCATTTTTTCTTTTTGGTTGTGTTCATATATAGAGAAGAACTATTCACAGGATTAGATAAGTTACTCAGAAATACTCTTGAGTTGTCATGTAAGGGATGCAATTCCCAAATATACTCACTATGTGGTCCATTTGAATACAAAGGGAAAAAAAAAAAAAACAAAAAAAAAACACCAAACCATCCATAGATTTTGAATTGAAACATAATGAAGTAAATGCAGTTCTTTCAAAGATTTTACATATTTTGAATCACATGAAAGGACTATTTAGGTTTTAGTTATAACATAGTGACTATTTTTGGCAATTAGACTGAAAAAACGTCATAACAGTGCAGGCAAACAAAAGTGAGGTTGGTGGTATTTTGTTCTGTAATCTAAGATAAACAAGGATCTTAAGTAATCTCTAGCATTTACATCCCTTCATTGCTCCTCGCCATAATTTAAAAAATGTTTTCCCACAGGCCTTAAAACCACAGAGGCTTTATACAGATAAATTGTGCTGTTGATCCAACCCTCTTAATTTTAGTTTTGAGTCAAGCATCTCGGAATTGGGCCCTGCTTCTATTTCCATTGTTGAGTCACAACCTGAAAGCCTTGTTCCCGTTCCCGGACAGGGATAAGAGGGAAAGCCTGGAAAGAGCCTTTGGGAAATAGAAGAATATTGAAAAAGAGAAGTGAGTGTCTGGTATGTGTGAATATTATGTAGGAATGTTAGTAAGAAGCGTCAGAATGTAGTTCAAAATTCTCACCACCGGGGTACGGCCGAAGCCAATCCCTGGTCGGGATCCATGTCCTTTCCCTTGAGACAGTCCATTCGGTACACCCACACGCCAACAACCACAGGAAAAGGCGCCGTATAACTTCATGGCAGCCTCCGCAGCGGTACGCTCACCGCGGCAGCTGGATCCGTGTGTGTTCACAGAGCGCGCGCCTTCTTGCTCCTCCCTTTCCCGGTTCCGGCCCCGCCGTGCCTCCTGGGAGCTGTAGTCTGTAGTCTGTGCGCATGCGCCTGGTACCTCTGTCCTCTCCCCACGAGTGCCGGGGGGGCGCATCGCCAGGAATGGTCAGTGAATGTCACTGGAATAAAGGCCATTATAGAGTCTGTCTCTAACAACTTCCCTAAATTAGTTTCCTTCAAACATGATGAAAACTACAGTTATTCTCTCATTAATAATTTTATATGACATTTTGTGCATTTTAGAATTATTTTATTTTTGTGTTCTTAACATATTCTCTGAATTTAGAATTGACACTAATGAACTTACAATTAAAATTGAAAATATGATGTAAATACACATAACTGCCATTAGTCTGGTAATTAACAACTTTGCTTTCAACAAACCATGAGGAAATGGGAAGGCCCCATTTCACACTTTTAACTCTGTCCTGAAAAATATGTGAGAAAAGAGCTTTCGCTTGATTATCCATGTAGAGGTTCATCAGTTGTCGCTCGTTAAAATTCTGAAGAGTTTGAGAGAAACCAGATAAAGTTGATTTTTCTATGAAAATATATCTGAACTGATTCTAACCTACCAAGTTTTGATACAAAGACATTATATTTCAAGGAACAATTAATCTTTAAGTCAAATACTGTTAGGGTTCTGATTTTTTTAATGGATAAGTCTGGTTTAACATTTCAGTCTATGTCTGTGAATCAATAATATAGCTACAATAATTTTAGATCACTAGGCCCCTAAGTTATAAAAAGTACTGTGTAGGCACCTGAGCAGCAAAGCTTCAATAAAGCATCTTGAAAGTTCCTAGTGCAGGCTTTGGAGACAAGCTTTTGAACTTGTGAAAGGCTCAGCTTGATAGCAGTACTCTTTCTATCAATATTTTGGATATGTCTCTCTTCCCTAGCAGGGAGAAACATTTTGGCAATTCCTTAGCTGTTAGCAAATATTTAAATTACAAAGACTTCAGCATGATCTTTGAATATGGATGAGTTCTTGAATTGGGGTTGTCAAGTTCAGCCATTTAGAGACTTTCCCTTTTTCTTCTTTCTTTTTCTTGTCAATTTTAACTAGGATTAAATTCCATTTGGAGAATGTTGTTAATAAAAGAGAAAGCACTCTTAATTATGTATATTGGTAATAGATGAGAATCTCATTCATTATTTCAGATAAAGTATGATAATAACTGTTTTAAAGGAAGAAGAGGCTGCCAGTTTTGAGAAGGTAATGAGGTTGGAAAAGATAGGAAAAAGCTGAAAAATTATTTTATACAATTGATACTTTTTTAAAATGTGAATTATTATTTGAGAGGGAGTGAGGTAGTGAGTTTCACAAGATTAAAATCTTAAATAATTTGAGGATTACCTATTGCCAAGAGAAACAATTTATTGAGAACAACAAAAGGAAAATTAATTTCATTAAGTAACTCAATTACTTGTAGATTTCCAGTAACTAAATACTACTGTATATACTTGAAGAACAGAAATATGTTACATCTGAGATATAAAACCCGTATTTTCAGTTGATGGTTTCTGCACAAAGTTTGGGACTTGCCCAATCCATTTATATTTTATACTGTCCCATATCTACAGATTTTATTTTTAACACAGTTTTTGTAAGAGGTAATCAGAATAACTGCCATCAAAGAATAAATTAATATTACAAAACTATGGGTTTTTTTAAAAAATCGAAATCCATTATCTCGTTATAAATAAAAATATGGTGTTAAGAGAAAAATGGACTGCACATAAGCCAATAATTTTATTCATTCTTAAAATAAATATATAAATATGGGACTGTTTCAAGACACACACAAAAAAGTTACAGTTATCTAGAGGAAATTCTAAAAATTCAAGGAAATTCTTTTGAGTAAATTATATGAAAATTTCTGCAAGATTTTAGTAATCCAAAATTTTCACATTAATTGAAAAATATTTTTTTTAAAGTATGATTTCTAGAATTTTTCTAGAATTAGCTTTTTCAATGACGTAAACACCAGTAAAGGAAAAAGCATATTGCTCGTAGAGTCATTCTGACAAATAATGTGATACTTACATGATTATCAAATTAAATGAGTCATACATTGTGGTCATTAACTGATTTTATACAAATGAGCAAAGGGAGACTGTTACAGTTTTAGTTATATAACTTTAAAGACCTGTTTCTCCTACTAGTTAAAACATCAAGGCTGTAAAGTTTCCCATCTTCCAGCATTCTCACAAATATTTTTATACATGGATACACATATATTTGTATTCATTTATTTTTATATTTCACCGGTTTTTTTGCTTGTTCCATGGGAAACAAAGTACTTTTTAAAAAAGCTCCATAAACTTAAACAGGAGCAACAACAGTTTCTCATTTTCTCTTGAATGCTCAACTGTTTTCAGCACCATGGGAGCTCCTTTCAGGTTAGGAAGACTTTCCAAAGGGCTAACTGCAGTGGTCAGAATATGTTGAAATAGAAAGAAGAATTCCCATTATGTCAGCAACAGAGAAGGAACTATGGAAAGTCTTTTTGGTTAGGGCTTTCTTTTGGGTTTTGCTGTTGTTGTGTTTAAGTCAGGCAGACAGAGGAGACACTTCCTCCACGTTTAAGAAATAAGTGTTTGTTTCCCTTATCCACCATATTTTATCATCTCCTGTGCATGTTCTTACTATTGTTGGAGCACACGGCAGCGCAGAGCAGAGAGCGGCAGCGGTGTGAGCTGTTCCTTTAAACTGCTGAGGATTTGAGAGAGAGCCGGGCTTCCCGGAGACGGTGAAGACGGGGCAGAGCCAGGAGACCCGAGTCTGAGCGGGAAGCCTGCGAGGGAGAGGAAGGCTGACGTGGCGGGGGGAGTGGCTGTGAACGGCGGCAAGGTTTAAAAAGCGGCCATTTGGCAGCCTCCTCTGAGCACGCGGCAGCGCAGAGCAGAGAGCGGCAGCTGCCTCCAGAGGGCAGGCGGGGAGGGAGCAGCGGGTGCCTTCTCACAAGAAAAGCAAACTAGTAGCTGGATAGATCATGGTCACAACGCGGCCAAAAAACATAGTGAAAAAGAATGTGGGGACTCAGACAGAGCTCCCAAGCAGGCATGCAGCAGTGCAGGTCTCTGGCTGCAGTGAATGCCTGAGCCTGGCACTGGTACCAGAGGGAACCAGTGACACCGCATGTGTGCGGTGTGAGCAAGTAAATGATCTCCTCAGGCAGGTGGTTAATCTGACAGAGGAGGTTGAAAGACTGAGAGCCATTAGAGATTGTGAGAGTGAAATAGATTGGTGGAGTCATACCCTGACGCAGATCGAGGAGGTTGAGAAAGTGACGGATCCCCTCCCCTCCTGTCACCAGACAGATGGAGAGGACTTAGGAGATATGAAGGAATGGAAGGAAGTCCGACCTCGGAAAGGCAAGAAAAAATCCTCCCAACCCCTTCCACCCTCCCAATTGCCCTTGAATAACAGCTATGAAGCCTTGGAAATTCAGGGACAGGAAAATGAAGTTGGAGGGGTAGACTTATCTAATGAAGCACCTAGGACTCGTCAGTCACCCCGAGTCCTTAGGACTTCTTCAATCAAGAAGGAAAGAAGAGTAATTGTGGTGGGTGACTCCCTTCTGAGGGGGACAGAAGGGCCCATCTGTCGACCGGACCCATCCCACAGGGAGGTCTGTTGCCTCCCTGGGGCTCGGATTAGAGATGTTAAAAGGAAACTCCCTAATCTTGTGGGTTCCTCTGATTACTATCCACTGCTGATTTTTCAGGTTGGCAGTGATGAAATCATCACAAGAAATGTAAGGGCAATGAAGAGTGACTTCAGCGCCCTAGGATGGCTAGTTAGGGGGTCTGGAGCGCAAGTAGTGTTTGCCTCCATCCCTCCTGCAAGAATGGGTGGGGAGGTATATAGGAAGAGTCTACAGATCAATGAATGGCTAAGAGATTGGTGTCAAAGACAGGGTTTTGGTTTTTTTGATCATGGGATGCTGTATGAGACACCTGGCCTGGTGGTGGCAGGTGGGATGCACCTGTCCCAGAGGGGGAAGAGGCTTTTGGGGCAGGACTTAGCAGGGCTCATTGAGAGAGCTTTAAACTAGATATGAAGGGGGAAGGGGAGAAAACTGGGTCTGTTAGGGACAAGAACAAGAGGAACGTGCCAGGGCCTGAAAGCAGGTGGTCTAAGGAGGATTTAGTCCCACCAGTGGGCCCTGTTTGTTTCCTGAAATGCCTGTATGCTAATGCACGCAGCATGGGGAATAAGCAGGAAGAGTTAGAGGTCAGTGTGCGGGCTAAGGGTTATGATCTGGTAGCAATAACAGAGACGTGGTGGGACAGGTCACATGACTGGAATGTGGCCATGGATGGTTATGTGCTTTTTAGGAAAGACAGGGCGGGGAAGCGAGGTGGTGGAGTTGCTCTTTATGTGAGAGAGCAACTAGAATGTATTGAGTTTTGTGCAGGGGCTGATGAGGGGCAAGTTGAAAGTCTGTGGGTAAGAATTAAGGGGCAGGCTGGTGTGGGTGATACAGTCGTGGGGGTCTACTACAGACCTCCTGATCAAGGCGAGGAAGTTGATGAGGCTTTCTACAGGCAGCTGAAAGTAGCCTCACAACTGCAGTCCCTAGTCCTCATGGGAGATTTTAACTACCCCGATATCTGCTGGAAGACTCACACAGCCAGCCTTTCACAGTCTAGGAGGTTCCTCCAGTGCATTGATGATAACTTCTTAATGCAAATGGTGGACAAGCCGACTAGAAGAGGAGCGCTGCTGGATCTTGTACTAACCAACAAGGAGGGCCTTGTTGAAGCAGTGGTGGTCAGTGGCAGCCTTGGCTGCAGTGATCACGAGATGGTGGAGTTCAGGATCCTGTGTGGAAGGAACAGAATACCCAGTAGGACCAGAACCCTGGACTTCCACAGGGCAAACTTTGGCCTCCTCAATCAACTGTTAAGGGAAATCCCATGGGACAGGGTGCTAGAAGATAAAGGGGCTCAAGATAGCTGGTCAACATTCAAGGACCACTTCTTGCAAGCACAGGATCAGAGCATCCCAATGGTTAGGAAATCTAGTAAGGGAGCTAGGAGACCAGCATGGTTAAAAAAGGAACTGCTGGGCAAACTTAAGTGGAAAAGGAAAATCTACAGATCATGGAAGGAGGGGCTGGTCACTTGGGAGGAATATAGGACTGTTGTCAGAGGATGTAGGGAGGCAATTAGGAAAGCTAAGGCTTCCTTGGAACTTAACCTTGCAAGTCAGGTTAAGGATAATAGAAAGGGCTTTTTCAAATACATAGCTAACAAAGCTAACACTAGAGGCAATATTGGCCCACTGTTGAATGAGGGGGGAGCCCTGGTGACAGAGGATATAAAGAAGGCAGAGGTGCTGAACGCCTTCTTTGCCTCTGTCTTTACTCCTGCAGGATTTCCCCATGAGCCCCAGACTCATATAGCCCCAGAAGTAGTCAAGATAGATGAGGAGTTTGACATAGCAGATGAGGATTGGGTTAGGGATCAGTTGAGTAATCTGGACATCCATAAATCGATGGGTCCAGATGGAATGCATCCAAGGGTGCTGAGGGAGCTGGCGGAGGTCATTGCTAGGCCACTCTCCATCATCTTCGGTAAGTCATGGGTAACAGGAGAGGTGCCTGAGGACTGGAGGACAGCAAATGTCACACCAGTCTACAAGAAGGGCAAGAAGGAGGACCCGGGTAACTATAGACCGGTCAGCCTCACCTCCATCCCTGGAAAGGTGATGGAACAACTTGTTCTTGTCTCTATCTCTAGGCATATCAAGGACATGGGGGTCATCAAGAGCAGTCAGCATGATTTTATCAAGGGTAAATCATGTTTGACTAACCTCATAGCCTTCTATGAGGAGATTACTAGGTGGATAGATGATGGTAGAGCGGTAGATGTGGTTTATCTGGATTTCAGTAAGGCATTTGACACCGTCTCCCACAGCATCCTTGTAGATAAGTTGATCAGGTATGGGTTTGGTGATCAGGTAGTGAGGTGGATCAGGAACTGGTTGATGGGAAGGAGTCAGAGAGTTGTAGTCAATGGGGCAGAATCTGGTTGGAAGTGTGTGACTAGTGGAGTCCCTCAGGGGTCGGTACTGGGACCGATGTTGTTCAACATCTTCATCAACGACCTGGATGAGGGTATAGAATGTACCCTCAGCAAGTTTGCTGATGACACTAAGCTGGGAGGAGTGGCTGACACACCAGAAGGCTGTGCTGCCATTCAGAGAGACTTAGAAAGGCTGGAGAGTTGGGCGGGGAGAAACCTGATGAAGTTCAACAAGGGGAAGTGTAGAGTTTTGCATTTGGGGAAGAACAACACGATGTCCCAGTATAGGTTGGGGGCTGACCTGCTGGAGAGTAGTGTAGGTGAAAGAGACCTGGGGGTCCTGGTAGACAGGAGGATGACCATGAGCCAGCAATGTGCCCTTGTGGCCAAGAAGGCCAATGGCATCCTGGGGTGCATTAGAAAGGGTGTGGTTAGTAGGTCAAGAGAGGTTCTCCTCCCCCTCTATTCTGCATTGGTGAGGCCACATCTGGAGTATTGTGTCCAGTTCTGGGCCCCTCAGTTCAAGAAGGACAGGGAACTGCTTGAAAGAGTCCAGCGCAGAGCCACAAAGATGATTAAGGGAGTGGAACATCTCCCTTATGAGGAAAGGCTGAGGGAGCTGGGTCTCTTTAGCTTGGAAAAAAGGAGGCTGAGGGGTGACCTCATCAATGTTTACAAATATGTAAGGGGTGAGTGTCAGGGAGATGGAGTTAGGCTCTTCTCAGTGATGACCAGTGATAGGACAAGGGGTAATGGGTGTAAATTGGAGCATAGGAGGTTCAAGGTGAATATCAGAAAAAAACTTCTTTACTGTAAGAGTGACAATGCACTGGAACAGGCTGCCCAGGGAGGTTGTGGAGTCTCCTTCACTGGAGACATTCAAAACCCGCCTGGATGCGTTCCTGTGTGATGTACTCTAGGTGACCCTGCTCTGGCAGGGGGGGTTGGACTAGATGATCTTTCGAGGTCCCTTCCAACCCCTAGGATTCTATGATTCTATGATTCTATGATCTCATCCCAAATGCAACTGGGAAACACTCAGTCAAACTGTGAAATAATTTGGCCTGTATTTCCATGATAAGAGTAAAATAGAGCCCTTGTAGCTGAGATAATTAAAAAGAGAAGTTACTTGTTCAGATGGTTTTGGAAATATTTCAGGATGGTGCCTTAAAGCATTCATTTTTCTTCTTGAATTCAAATTTTACTTTTCTAAGAAATGCTTCTAGTGGCAGTTCTACCTTAACAACTGGAAAGGTTAATTTTAGTTTTTTTAGTATTTCCTATTTTTTCATCTAAATTATTTTTGTCATTGTAGATAATTCATGCACCGTATCCAAAGTCGTACAACCTTTAAAACATTTCCAAAACTTCTCACCCTTAGAAAGAATAAAATGACAAGGCTCCCCTATATGAAAGTGACCTCTTTCATAAAATATGTGTGCCTAAATTAATTTCATTCTTGCTGACATTATTATTGTCTCAAGCCCAGACTTGAAACAGAGATCATTTCATTGCAGTGAAATATTTTCTTCAGGTAAGCTGTAATAGACTGACATAATTTTTGCTCCATGACTGTTGGCAGTTTTACAATATAAGGCCTGCAAAAAGTGGCCTATTAGCAATCTTACACAGACTTTCATAGTCACCTCAGTACAGAGGATCTTCCTGAGAAATACTTATTTTTAAATTAACAAAAACAAGACTCTTTCCTCTTATCCTACGGAAGAGGAACATATAATGCTAACCATGGAGCAGCTGAATGAGATAATTCACTCCTGAGCTTGTCTGAATGCCCCACAAAGATAACTGAGGCCTAGAGCATGGAAAAATCTGTGTTGTAAGACAGACCAGTTATTTGAAACTTTGGAAAGGTTTTTAACTTATTGAAACAGCAATGAAAGTTTATGTCTTATCATTATTTATGTCCAAATTACCCAATTTAATGATTGGTAAGCACACAGTGAAATCATGCAACAAAACTTGTTTTGCTAGAAGAGCAGCAGTAAACTGTCAGAGAGGAAACGTTCCCAAAGATGGACATACCACTAAAGAACTGCTGACCAATAGGGTAAATTTGTTTATTTGAGGTATTGTTGAATAAATCTATAGATCTCATTAATTACTTCTGTTACATAAGACTCTTCTTTGACAGATGAGCTTTATTCTGTTGTCTCCTGAAACAATTGCACTTGGACATCTCACTTGGGATATGTCTCCTTAGAAACAAATAACAAGAGAAATATAAAACTGACTGCAAAAAAATATTACTAGCTCAACGCAAAAGAAGTTGACTTTTTTTTTTTTTTCTTTTTCCGATTATCAAGAAAGATTAGTACATAAAATCTTGGAAGAAAATACAACAAATTCAGTACATACTTTTCCTGATCAACAACTCTGTCTCTCTCTCTATATGGTATAGTTCTTTTTTTCTTAAAATAAAATTTTCTGAACAGGATATATTCCAAATGGAGTTTCTTGGTAATTTCTATTTAGCTTATCCCATAATTTGCAGAAAGGAAAAATAAAATAAACAAATGGCAAAGAGGTTTTATAGAAAACATAATTTTAAAAAATTGTATCCTTGTAGTATTATGCACTGCAGTTTATCAAGCATGGAAAACGTCTAATCATGTGAAATAACATTCTTATTGGAATGTGGTTTTTTTCTGCAATATGGAACCTAATAGTTTCAGCACTAAAATAAAAGTACTGCATAATTTAATAATGATTCATTAGAACCACCAACCATCAGAAAGAGATGACTTAGTGAGCAAAGTAAAGAAACTAAGACATCTGCGGAATATGAATGTTGAGAGAGAAAAGACAGAACGATATTAATTTTTATTACCAAATCATCACATAGTCATCCTTTGGACTGAAAGGCTTTTTCTCTAGCACTAAATGTAATTGTGATTTATTAGGAGGCAAAGTGATTTAAGAAGAGGAAAACAAGTATAACTTATATGGTATGTGATGAGGAATTTAAAAAATATTACTTGAATGGGGAAAAGATCTTTAAAAGTAGAAAATACAGTTTCCATTATGAACAGTAACTAAAACGTTGGCTATTAAGCAAATTACAGTTTTTATACAAATTACAGCAAATTCAATGGAAACAAAGTATTAGACCATTGAGTCTACAACCTGAAGTACCTTCATAGATCCATAACAGAACCACTAGTGATGGAGAAGTCTCAAGTGTGTAATGATCTCTGCTCCTTGATCGTGAAAGACAGTGTATTTTCTTAATCAATAAGTAGTAAATTCAAATTGCACAATCATAGAACCATAGAATCGTTTTGGTTGGGAAAGACCTCTAAGATCATCAAGTTCAACCATTAACCTAAGTTTATTAAGTCTGGTATTAACCCATGTCCCTAAGCACCACATGTACACATCTTTTAAACACCTCTAGGGATTGTGACAACCATTTTACTGAGCAGCCTGTTTCAATGCTTCATAATTATTTCAGTGAAGAATTCTTTCCTAATATCCAATCTAACCCTCCCCTGAAACAACTTGGAGCCATTTCCTCTTGTCCTATCACTTCTAACTAGGGAGATGAGACCAATACCCACCTCTCTACAATCTCTTTTCAGGTAGTTGTAGAGAGTGATAAAGTCTCCCCCAGTCTGTTTTTCTCCAGGCTAAACAACCCCAGTTCCTTCAGTGGCTCCTCATGAGATTTGTTCAGCAGACCCTTCAACACCTTTGCTGCCCTTCTCTGGATTTGCTCCAGCACCTCAATATCTTTCTTGTAGTGGGGGCCCAAAACTGAGTATCGAGAACAGGGGGACAATCACTTCCTTAGTCATGCTGGCCACACAGTTCCTGATACAAGCCAGATACAAGTTGGCTGCCTTGATCACCAAGGCACACTGCTGGCTCATATTTATCTGGCTGTCAATCAACACCCTCTTCTGGTTTGAGCCAGGGTGAAACTCTTTGCTGATTTCTTTTTTTCTTTCAGTCAACATTTTAGCAGCACCAGTGGACTGATAATAACCAAGGTCACTTCAGACTGTCTGCAGCCTCCCCCCCTACAGGGGAGCAGATTAGACCGAAGGCAGGATCAGCAAATCAGAATATTCCCTTCTCATAATATTTTCTCTATTTGGCTTTCACTATAGTCTAATACATCATGGAAGTCAAGCATTTCATCTTCTTCTTCTTTCACTTTTCTGCTTACTGTCACTTCTATCGCCCTCTCTTTGACTCTCTTTGTTTTTCATTTTTTTTCTTTACAGTCAACATCCAAGGACCCCATCCATGCACGTGGACACTCCCCCTCTTCAGCTGGGAGTCACCAGGGAGAAGAGTTGCTGTGAGAGTTGCTGGAGGAGGAGGGAGAGGATCAGATGTTGCACATCCCTTTAAAAATATATATATATTCCCTTATCATTAAGAATTAAAATAAATCTGTTTCACTTTTCAATCCAGAAATCCTCTCTTTCTCATTTTATTCCCTCTTTCCCTACCTTGGGGAAGGGGGGGGTGTATCGAGAGTGTTATTGCTATTGGTTTGACTGCCAACTCAGTGCCAAACCGTGACACACTCTCAGGTCCTTTTTCCCTGGGCAGCTTTCCACTCTTCTTCAAGCCTGTAGGGTTGCATGGGGTTATTGTGACTCAGGTACAGGATCTGACACTCACGCTTGTTGAACCTCATGCAATTAGCCTTGGCTCATTTATACAGCCTCTACAGATGCTTTTGTAGAGTTTTCCTACACTTAAGCAGATGAACGCTCCCAACCAATCTGGTGTTGTCTTTGAACTTACTGAGGATGCACTTGATCTCCACATCAGAACATTGATAAAGATGCAAAAAACCCCTGCCCCAATACTGTTTATTAAAAAAAAAAAAGTCATTTCAACCCTAATGCTTGGTTTTATGCTACTCCTGGAAAAATTTTTATTACTTTCATCTAAAATAAAGCCCATTCTGTACGTCCAAGTCTCTGGCCATATATTGTTCATGGTTTGGGCCTAACACAACAACAAAGAAATAGCCATGTGGCCCCTCACTCAACTCCTGCCCCCCATCCCCAACATGCACTGGGATGGGGATGACATGGGCCAACTAGAAACTCGTGGGTCAAGACAAGGACAAGGAGGGTTTCACTCAAAATTTACAGTCCCAGACAAAACAGACTCAACTTGGGGAACACTAATAATTTAATTTAACAATAATCTAATGCAAACAGGACACAGACAACACAAAGAACAGTGCTGACATATGTTACCCCATGTCTCCATTCTTCCTGGGCCCAAATTACTTTGTTCCCAGTTTCTCTCCCTCTTTCTCCCCAGTGACACAGAGGATGGGGTTTAGAGTCAGTTCACAGTCTGGTGTTTCCTGCTGCTCCTTTCTCCTCAGGAAGAAGGATTATTTACAATCCTTCCCTGTTTCCTCACGGGGTCCCTCCCATGGGAGAGAGTCCTTCATGAACCTCTCCATGAGTCCTTGCTATGAGGTCAGGAGCAAGCTCCTCCAGTGTGGGCTTCCCACAGAGTCATGGCCTGCTTTAGGAACAGTCATTTCCCCTGGTGTGGGGTTGTACATGGCTGCAGATCCAAGTCCATGGGCTGCAAGTCCACATTCACCCCTCCTGGTGCCTTCAGGGCATGTTCCACCATGTTCTTCCTGAATGCAGGGGGACAGCCTGCCATCTCCCTATGGGCTGCAGGGAAATTTCTGTTTGGGCACCTTCTTCCTCACCAACCTTGGGATCTTCACCCCAGCACTGCCTTTCACTTCTCCAGCTCAGCTCTTCTGCTTGTGCACTGTTCAGGTCTTACATCAGTTGGTTCATATGTTAATTGCAGAGGTGCATCTATTGTGTCTCTAATGGCTCTGGCCTCGGCCATTTGAGCCACAGGAGCTTTTTAGTAGCTTCTTACAGGAGCCACCCCTGGTGCAGCTCCCTCACTATGAAAACCATACCAGAACCAAACCAGCACACATATAAATTGATATTTCTCTTTACTAGATACTATATTTGAGGTAATGTCTTTTCTTTGATAGTTATTTGCAACTCAGAGAGCATTGCTCCATGAAAACTTCCTTGGACAAATAATGTATTTTACTTGACAAGGTTATTAATAGCAGCATATGATCTAAAAAACTGATAGAAGTTCATAGATGAAAAAAATACATTTTGAGTATAGTTTTGATTTTTTTAAGGTTGAAAAGTAAACTACTTTAGGAATAGCAAGTTGAAAAGAAAGTGCAGAATATGTCACAAGGAAATAGTACTCATGAATAGCAATCAGAACTTTTTTTCTTAAAAAATACATTTTTAGAAGATACAATAAAATGGAAAAGAAACAGGGACGATTTAGCACCACCACCTTACCACTGCTTCCTAACTCACTCCCAATTCTAAACTCTGACCAGCAGATTGCAAGGCCAGATACAGCCTGACATTCATTCAGACAAGCCCTGTTCTTTTGAAACACAAAAATTAAAACTTTGGCCAGCATAAGCCTGCTGTTTTCTTTTATTTCGATAATTGAGTTGCTTTTATTTACTGCATAATGCTTTTTTTTCCTATCTAAGGTTTGAATGAATTGTCTTAATCTTGTGAATGTTTGGTGTCACAAGTGTGATTGAGTTGCCTTTTTCGCATCGCTAAATATTCAGCTGTATCTTGTTGTAAGTCAAATGGGAGATATGGAAAAACCAATATGAGGTAAAAAGAGTCAATCAAATGTAAATTGTGAAGACAGTGAGGTGGTGGGACATCGGGCCCATAAATCCCTCAATATGAAAAAAAAACAACTCCCCAGAACAAAGAAAAAAAACAACAACTTGGGGAGAAGTGGTCCAGGGAGGAGCACAAACATTAAGTTTTTGTATTTAATGTTTAATTGGATTAGTTAGTTAGGCAGGTAAAAGCCACTCCATCATATAAATACAAGAAAACCCACCCAGCTGGTTTACGCTGTATGAAATTTTAATTCTCATGTTTCAGAACAGGAGGGTTTGTCTGGAAAAAACAGCAGGCTCTTGCCAGGCAGTACTCAGGTGTCTGGCTTGCTCCCCCAACTTGCTGACAGTACCCCTTCCTCCTTCCATGACAGACCACTCACTGCAAGTGCTCAGGGCTCCTTGCAGAGCCCCCACTGGTGCTGGTGCTGCATGGGGGGGCAGTGGGGAAGTAGCAGTGCAGGGTCGCACAGGTGGGGAGGGGTTCAAAAAGTGTCATCTGCTGGTCAGAGGTTGGGAACAGTGACACTGAAGGTGTTGGCAAGAGGAAGGCAGCAGTATATTGTCCCAGACCCTATGGGAAAAAGAACCCCTTCTGTATTGAATGGGACATATCAAAAAGGAACCAATACAACACAGAAAAAGGAAGCAGAAATTTTTTTTTTACGTTAGTCAACTTTGCAGTTGTTCTTAGTAGATTTCACACCAACTTGTGTAGACCAATGTACGGATAGTATTGTCTCATTAAGTCAGAAAAAAAGGCATTACGATGAGAAAGTATTGGATGCCCTGCATGAAACTTTACAAGCTACAAATCACTGAAGATGAACAGCCAAATCCTTGTGTTGTCTATGGAAAGGAAGATGTCTTAGTACAGACCCTGAAGACTTGAGTGAAAATGGAGAAAACAGCCTCCCACCTATGGAGAAAGGTTTCCATCCCAAAGCTATGAAGCACTAAAGACAAAATAGGTCTATATGAACTGCCAGGATCCCTGCTGTACCTCTTCTGAGATATAGTTAGAGACTTCACCCTCAAGGTTTTTCAGTTTCATAGATTCTGTAATCTTTATAAAATGAAATCTCAAAAGGCATGTAGGGAATATGACACCCAATTGCCATTGACTGTCAACAGAATCTAAGCTCTTTGAAAACTTTCACATACTACTCTGTAGCTAATGAACAACAGCAATAAATTCACATGCTGAGATTTCTTTTTTCCCCCTCCATTTTAAGATGTTACCCAAGCATATTTTGTGAATGACATATACTCCTTTAGGCTGCAGTTGCTGTTTCATTGAAGTTGAAGGGATCTGGCACTGCTTAATGTGAAAAAAACCAAATGAGTCAGGAAGACAATGAGGACAACTTGTTCCAATTTATGCTTTCCACCACTTCCTAGAAAAACCCAAAACTCGTCTTTCCCACTGGAAAGCCACAGTCTGTTTTATGGTACATATTTCTTTTATTTATAAAGTTGTCTCGAGAACCTATTGCACCGTGACAACTCAAATCAAGTTGTATTCCTTGTACTCTGCCAAGCAGTATTGAAGACAATAATACGATGTGACTCTAACAACCTGAGAAAATGTCACAGTAAGATAGAGCTCGAGAGTTCACACAAATACTCTCTTCTAAATTTGAAAAGGATTCTGCATAAAATGCACTTTTTTTCCAAAGCTTTACTAAGTCTAGGATTTTCTTTCTGTTCACAGACAATTATTACTCTGTAAAGAACATGTGACTGTACTGCCAGGAAGTTAAATGCATGGAATTAAAATCTTCTTCCTGTTGCTCTGGCTCAACAATCAAGTGTTTGTAAGGGTTGTGCCCCTTACCACAGAAAATATGCCTCCCATAAAACTATTTCACCATATAAGGGAGACTAAAGGGACATTGCTCCTGTACAGTTGGAAACTGTGGAACCAGGAACCAGGCTTCTCGGGGAGGAGGACCTGCTTCCCTGGGGGCAGTCTGTTCTGAGACTCGAGATCATAGAATCATAGAATCCTAGGGGTTGGAAGGGACCTCGAAAGATCATCTAGTCTAACCCCCCCTGCCAGAGCAAGGCTGCCAAGAGATTGGCTGGGCCAGGGTTGGCATGCAAATGACCAATGCATTGCAGCACCTGAAACTGTGAGCTGGATCACCCTAACCTTGACGGAAGCCCCCGGACAGTGTGTGTGTGGGGGAGCGCTTCTGCCCCTGTTGAGTGAGAGGGGGATCACTGGTAGCCTAAGGGCATGCCACTCTGCTGCTGGATCCTCGCAGGATTCTAGGGAGCTGAGGGCTGAAACCACACTGCTCTTTTAGAGAGCAGAGAGCAGAGGCCCCTGCCTGCTCCCAGAGAATACAGGAAGAGACCCAAGCCGAGCAGAGCTGCACCAGAGACAAAGACCTGCACCAGAGCCAAGCTGCCGAGCCGCCAAGCCGAGCTGTCGTTGGACCAAGCCGGGCTGGAAGGAGCCGAGTCCCCAGCCAAGCCGCCGCTGGCTGAGCACTACCACGTGCCACCACTAGCGGAGTGCTGCTGCCGCCGACCAAGCCTCAAGCAGTGCCGCGTGCCGCCACCTGAGCCACGAGCGCTGCCACGCCACTGCCGCCCACGCGGTGCGTGTTGCTGCCCTCCAGCCCATCCGGCTGCTAAATGCCAATCACCAGCCCCTGGAGTTTGTCCAGGAGCTGCCGCTGCCACCACATTCAACACGCTGGGAGCGTAAGAACCCCCCTCTGCAAATCTTTCCTTTAATAATCTTCTCCCTATCTTTTGCACCCCTGTAGCTTGTATTATATTTATATTTGTACATTTAATTCTGTCTATAAAGCAACAATACATAGAAACCTACATTCAGTGTCCTTATTCCCCTTCTGAGCGAGAGTGTATACTACCCGTGGGGGGGTTTCAACAGGTATAAAGTAAAACCAAAAGGGGAGGGGTTAACCGGTCAAACCCCTTTCTCTCCCCTTTGAACCTTTATAGTCTTCCAGATCAAAATCTCACATGCTGAAAGCATTCTCATACATTAATATCCCACCCTTGAGTCCCTAGGAAGTAATAAAAAGGCTTTTCTAGGTGTATAAAAGCAGACATCTGTGAGACAACTAACTGGTGTGGAACAAAAGAGAAATCTTGTTTTAAATACTCTGAGACTTCCTGGATCTCAATTTAAAGAAGCAGTACTACTTATATTTCAACAGTTTTTTTCCATGCCTGTAATCTTGCAAATATACATAATTGTTAGTCTAGATTGTGTATTGTTCAAGAAAAGAGGTGTACAGTCCCATGTGCAATTTAATTTCCATCTGGATCTACTGCATATGAGTAAATATTTAATTTAAATAAATATTAAAATAAAACACAAAAACAATATAGCAGAAACAAAAGGTTTATCCTGAGAAGACTTTCAGACAGGTAAGTTAAATTATCCTTGGAAAGACTGGAAAGGAAGAAGCAATATTTAATTTCATAGTAAGGTACTAAAAAATTACATAGAATTAAGGAATCTTTTCCTTGTTTTTATTTTTTAACATTTCTTAAAATTCATTTAAGAGACTGAAAATATTACAGACACCACAATAAAACCTAGGTAAGCTTGCTTGCAATAATTGTTATAGATTTATATTCATGCAGCTATTTTCCCCATTAATGTTTCAGTGAAAAAGTAATGCTTGAGATGGTAGAAAATTAGCTTCAAATTGAACTTAAACTGAGTGTGTTAGCTGTTGGTGGTTTTAATAAGACTTGAGAGAAATAATCTGTGCTATTCCAGAGCTGAAGAATAGTTTGAGCCAGTGAAAAACTTTCTCCTAAGGGCTGTCAAACTAACACATCGATTCTGGCAGGATTGTGTCCATCATACTACATATAGCTAACTAACGTTAGCAAGTTAGAAAAGCATATTTAAATCCATTCTTGTATACAATTCATACGTGTGGTTAAAAAACTTCAAAACTTTTAATGACATTTGTTTTTATGGAGAAGAAGCAGTTAATTATTTCAACAATTTATTATAAATGGTAAATTACATGTTAATTGCATTTTTTGTCACAAGCTCCCCAATGATTCAAAAATGATTCGGAGATTGTCAATGTGTTCATACCTACTTTGAAATTGGAAATAATCATTACATATTATAGTGTGAATGCCTTCTACTTAACCATGTTGCGCATTCTAGTTGGTAATTTCTTGTACTTCACACAGACAATTCTTTCTTTTATGCTAGAATTTCTCATTTTCATATTCTGTTTTGAAAAGTAAATACTTTTATGTTTTGTGGAATAAAAATACAGTATAAGCAGATAAAAAAATTAGAGAGAATTAAGCAGTGATAGACTTCTGTTTTTCTGTTTTGACTGATATTTCATTCAGTGACTTCAGGGAAGTCTAAGGTTATCAACAAAACGCCATTAAACAAGAAGAGCTGCTGTGACATTCCAGATCCATAGTGTCTGTCTCGAACAATCCAAGAAATAAACAGTGTATTTGGACACACAGCCTTGCCTGGTTTGTCTTGCTGAATCTGGCAGGGATGAGGGACTGGAGCAGACTCCAGCGTGCACCGACCTGTTGACTGGGGACTCCCTCAGCTCCTCTCCCTCAGCTCCTCCCCCAAAAAGCAAGCAGCAGCAGCAGCGGCAGCAGCAGTGGCAGCAGTGGCGGCGGCAGCTTCAGCAAAGCGCACACCGAAAAGCAAGCAGCAGCAGCTCCAGTGTCTGTACAAAAGCGCACCCCAAAGCAGCACACACGCCGTCTCTTTTTAGGTCTCCTTTATCCCAATTGGCTGGTTTCGTATTTCTAGGCTTTTCAGCCAATGAGACGGGGACTTTTTCCCGCCACTGCAGACTTGCAGTTTGCAAGACTGTTGCCGTTTTCCCACCACTGCTCCTCTCCAGCAGCAGCCACCCCCTCAGGGCGTCCAAGTTGTTGTTTTCTGCCAGAGGAGGCAGGCAGGAGAGGGTTTAGAGTGCCACGCGGAGCAGCCATCTTTAAGCCAGTTATGACTGCTGACCTAAAGGGCATGTTATGTTCATGTGAGGAAATATCTGGTCCTTCACAGATATGTTATGTGGGGTATATGCGCCCACTGTTCTTTCTTCTGCCCAGACAAAAAGGTAGTGCTTTAGGGATTAAATTATATGACCTAGGAAAAAGATCCAATTTATAATTTAATCTGATTATTAACAGCCAATGCCTTAGACTTTTTAGCTGATCAGTCAACTCAAATGAGAAATGGTATCTTGTTCAGGATTACTTATAGGCAGAAGAGGGAGGAGTGTGTGCAAAATTGAACTTAACAGATTGTAGTTTGAAAATTGATGATAACGGAAAAGTTGTAAAGGATATCACACAAGGAATCTGGAAACTAGCTCATGTCCCAGTCCAGACCTGGGAAGGCTGGGAAATTGATATGTTTTCATGGCTTCCAGGTGGCCCAGCCATCAAACTATCCTCTTTTTTGTTAGTGTCTGTCTTGGACAATCCAAGAAATAGACGGTGAATTTTGACACTCAGGATGCCTGGTGTTTGTCTTAAGACATCTAAGAGTTAAACAGGATTTGTTGCTGGACTATGACTCAGGAACCCACCGAGCTGTTTTACTCCCCTCTTCATGCCTGTAAACCGGGGGTTTTTGATATGGGACAAGGAGCTCTACAGCTGGCACTGGGAGCAGGATATCCAGTGATAACTAGGCCTTGAGACTTCATGGAAATCACTGACTTGGCCAGAAAAGTCTGACCTCCACCTAATAAACTATCCTGAGGTGCCAAGTTGTTTCATCCCGTTCAAGGACCCTGTCACTGGCCCAATCAATGGCTTATCTTGTTAATTAGCCTGACAAAGAGCATCTGTAAGGTATAGCCCAGCACCATACCCCCCCTCGCTCTCCCTCCTGTCTCAGAGGAGCACGGAGAAGACAGAGGAATTTCCTCCCCTGTACTGGGAGAAAAAAAGGGGCGGGGAGGGGGCACTGGGCAAGAACTGTATAAAAATTTGGGACACTATGGGTGCATAGAAGCTCTTCCTCACAGCAGCACTTCCCCACCAAAGCGCTTCCCCACTGACGATGTCGCTGGACCGTGGCGGTAACTACTATCTTGCTAAAGTCCCTAATTCTGCTTTCTTCTTTCTTTTCTGTCTCTGTTTTCCTTCCTGTCCTATCCGCTCTAGGGACTTTGCTGTGTATTTCCAATACAGTTCAGTGTGCATGTGACATCTGACCTTGTTTGTGTCTTAATTTCACCGTTTGGGATTACCTTTAAACCTTTTCACAGGTCCTGCTGGACAAAAAAAGGTGCAGCTGCTGTGTGGCTTATACCAGGAGAGGGAAGGCAGAGTCCAGCCGCCCCCAGCCTCCCACTGCAGTGAGGAGTGTTAGAAAGCAAGGGGGTTCTGACCCATCTCTCGTAAGACCGCACACCCGCCCCAGTGTCTGTTTGTGCACCTTGGTTTTGTCCTGGCGAGATCATAAAAAATTACCACGTATCTGAATATCGGATTGTGACAGCTGCATATATAGTAAACAAGTTTTTTCCAAAAAGGCTACTATTACTGTGGCTATTTCCATTTAAGACATTTCATATTTGAAGTATCTTTTGTGAAAAAAAGACAAGGAATGTATAATTATAATAGAATAGTTTTCCATTAGATTATAAGTAGCAAGTGTTGAACTGTTGAACTTAATATTCCTTTGTTCCAATTACTTAGAATAAAAAAAACTGTATCTAGTCCTTTATTTTTTGACCTTATAATTCTGTTTGTAAAAATAAGTCTTTAATGTCATACTGTATTCTGTAACAAACTTTTGATTTAATAATAATTTAAACTCTTTCAGAAAATGAATTACAGCTGCACATCAGTTGCTGGAATTTTTCATGGCATAATATGTAAGGCAACTCCTAATTTACTTATATATTTATTTAATATAAAAATTGAATTAATATTGCACATTTTGTTTTAACATGCATTCAGAAACATTATATTCTACTTCTCATCTATTCTCTTTTTTTTTTTCAAGCTTTTATCTATTTGTAGCTAAAAGAAAAATCTTTTGCAGTGTGATGGTGACTAAAACTAAGCGAGTGATGTTCAAAGTCTTGTCAATACAAATATATTCTCTTGTTATTTTTCATAAGTAGAATTTCCCTTTATTAGCCTATTAATTAACCTAGAGCTTCCACTAAGGGAAAAAGTCTGTTTGCTTCTCTTGATAGAGAGAGAACTTCATCCACAATTTTCCAGGGGGACATTGAGAAATTTAGGGTAAAGATGAGTGGCAGCTAAAAGGAGTGTAAAATAATGTAACATTTCACATATCATTAGCTGATATATTAGCATATAACATTAATTTCATATATCATTAGCTTAATATACTCCACAGTTTTCCTTGTAAAAATTTATATTATTATTGAAAATTCATTTGTGTCTCCTCTTTTTTTTTATTATACTCAAGAAACCATTATCTTGGAGCATAATGTTTTCTAAACCAGTACTTTGGGTGTTATCTTTTCAGACTCTCTGGAGGTGTAACAAGTGAAACCTGAAATACATTTATCTAGGAATATAAGAAGTTGGACAGTTACAACTGATCTCTTTTCTCCATTCTATCCACATGAAAAGAAAAAAACAACCAAACAAATAAAAGTGATACACATTCACTAGTGCCATTATTAGAACACCATGTCAAATTATTAATCCTGTGACAGTTACATAATATGATAAATATAATTGTGTATAATCACAAATTGCTTTTAAAAATGACAGTGATCTCAAAAGGCTCATTGGTTTCAGAGAAAAAAGTTAATCCTCACAGCTTTCCACAGTGCAATATTTCTGTGTCTATAATATTAATTCACAAAAATTAAGTGAGTTATGTTTACAAAACATGTAAATACAAGTAGAAAGTAATGTAAGCACTGGAGATTGCATTTTCTTACATGGCAGCCTTGCATTTCAGGCATCCAGCAATGTGGTAAATTTGTTAACCTTCTGTGTTACAGAGCATATATCCACAGAATGAGTGAGTTTCTCATTTGCCCCACTGGAAAATAAGTTTGATTTTTACCTCAGGAACATAATTTCTTATAACTACACAAAAAATGTGTTAGTATTGACACTTTTCTCTTGATGCATTCGAAGTAAATTACTCTTACGCTGAACGATGCACTGGGGTTCAATGCAAGTTTATTCAATGTTTAGCTATTGTTACTATCAGAAAAGATGGTGTAGTCAGCTTTTTAGAACCTACAAGAGAATTCCTACTTCTTTTGGGGCACTTCAGTCTTCCTGTAGTCAACATCACTGGTTGTGATTCTGTGCATAGGTACCTTCCTTTTCCAGAAGGTGACTAAAGGTTTTGAAAATTCCTAGAAGAGGAAGACTTGTGTAGTATTCTCAGGAACAAGGCAGGGAACATACTCAGGATTAAAATACTGTGGGATGGCTACAAAGTATTTAATAGGGCCACAATGCTACTGTTCACTATTCATTGTGCTACTATACTTTTATTCTTACAACACCTCATTCCATTTTTTCCCCCAAGACATTTCACCAGCTATTTTACATTCTAATTCCCTGCTTCAGTGCATGTTCAACCCTTCTCACCTTCGTGTCATCTGTAAATTGAACAAACATTGTCTCTCCATTTCCTTGTTTTGGCTAGTATGAGTTTTCAGTTGCAGAAAGGAACAGTCAAGCTAAACAATAACAAGATGGCAAAATCAGGGAGCAGATTGGTCAGAGACAGGGAAGGGTCTCTGTCACTATACATCTTTTAAGAACAGATCAGAGAAACACCAGTTAGAATGAGCACAGCTGGTCATGCTTTTAGGCAATTTAGGTGGCTATAGGCCAATGTAAACACCATATACAAGAAGGGACGGAAGGATGATAGGGGAAATTACAGGCCTGTTAGTCTGACTTCAGTACCAGGGAAGCTGATGGAGCAGATCATCCTGAGTATCATTACGCGGTGCATGCAGAACAACCAGGTGATCAGGCCCAGTCAGCGTGGGTTCATGAAGGGCAGGTCCCCTTTGACTAACCTGATCTCCTTCTACAACAGGGTGACACACTTATTGGATGAGGGAAGGGCTGTGGATGTTGTCTACCTTGACTTTAGCAAGGCCTTTGACAAGGTTTCCCACAGCATTCTCCTAGAGAAGCTGGCTGCTCGTGGCTTGGATGTGCACACGCTTCACTGGATAAAAACTGGTGGGATGGCCGGGTCCAAAGAGTTGTGTTCAATGGAGTTAAATCCAGTTGGTGGCCGGTCCCAAGGGGTGTTCCCCAGGGCTCAGTGCTGGGGCTGCTCCTGTTTAAGATCTTTATTAATAACTTGGATGAAGGGATAGAGTGCACCCTCAGTAAGTTTGCAGATGACACTAAGCTGAGTGGAAATGTCAATCTCCTTGATGGCAGGGAGGTTTTGCAGAGGGATCTAGACAGGCTTGACCATTGGGCCAAGGCCAATGGCATGAGTTTCAATAAAGCCAAATGTTGGGTCCTGCACTTCGGCCACAACAACCCCCATCAGCACTACAGGCTTGGGGAGGAGTGGCTGGAGAGCTGTCCAGCAGAGAGGGACCTGGGAGTGTTGATAGACAGCTGGCAGAACATGACCAACAGTGTGCCCAGATGGTCAAGAAGGCAAACACCATCCTGGCCTGCATCAGAAATATTGTGACCAGCAGGACCAGGGAGGTGATCCTGCCTCTCTACTCGGCCTTGGTGAGGCTGCACCTCGAGTACTGTGTGCAGTTTTGGGCACCACAGTATAGGAAGGACATTGAGGTGCTGGAGAGGGTGCAGAGAAGGACAATTAGGCTGATCACGGGTCTTGAGAACCAGCCTTATGAGGAGAGGCTGAGGGAGCTGGGGCTGTTCAGCCTGGAGAAGAGGAGGCTGAGGGGAGACCTCATTGCTCTCTACAACTACCTGAGAGGAGGTAATGAGGCGTGTGTTGGCCTCTTCTCCCTGGTGACCAGCGATAGGACAAGAGAAAACGGGGTCAAGCTGTGCCAGAGGAGGTTCAGGCGGGATACTGGGAAAAATTTATTCACAGAAAGAGTGGTGAGGCATCGGAACCAGCTGCCCAGGGAGGTAGTGGAGGCACCATCTCTGGACGTGTTCAAAACATGGGTAGACATGGTGTTTCAGGAGATGGTTTAGTGGTTAGGGATTATAGGGTAGATGGTTGGACTTGGTGATCTTGAAGGTCTTTTCCAACCTTGACGATTCTATGATTCTTTTAGTCCCTTTCAGTCCTACCTTCTCTCATTTTATAACATCCTACACAAAAGCTTGGATATACAATGTAGGCTTTGAAAGCAAGTATGAGGTACCATTGCATAGGTAGCTCACAAAATTAGTAAAATTTTAAATAAAAATGATAAGAGTTTTTACGATCATTTGGAAGTGATTACAGATTGAATCACCAGGAACACCTGGACTAATTTCAAGATCATACACTCTAACGTAAAAAAAAAAAAATTCTGCAATGCCTTTAAGCAAGGTTATCCCTTTCATATTTGACTTCCCTATTACACCATTTATTGAAAGTACCTCACTCAGAACAGTGCTAGATTTGTAAATCTACTTCACAGCTACATTTCATGTTATTTTTAGGAATTTTCACAACTTTTTTATTGATTGAAGTAACAATATTTATTTTAACTAACCCAAACTTATTTTGAAATTTATTTTTCATTGTAAAGCACCACAAAATCTCCTGGTGACATAATGTTTGTGTGACTGCCATGGCTCCATCTGTCATAAATGATTGCCACTAACTCTTGATATAATCTGAAAAAAAATATTTTCACATGGTTAACTAGTAATTAAAAATTACCCAAAACTACAATAACTGAGCTATCATCTAGTGTAAGTGTGTAAGGGAATAGTTAATATATTCACCTTTTCTGTATGCACTCTAAGAACACTTGTACCAGCCTTTCTAGATATTCAGAGACTAAGATGCAAAGAAGTCTTTTGGTCCTACCTAAAATAGTTGCTGCATACAAGCAAGCAGAGTGTTGCACAGAGTCTGACTCAAGTGGGTGCAGACCATACAGAGAGAGTAAGTTTTTAATTTTCTTATGTGGTCCTAACAATATATGTATTTCAAACTTTCACTAGTGAGACATTCTACTGGTACAACATATACAGCAAAAGCACATAATCTGCAAAATCAAAGCCCAAGCCAATCTATAAAAACACCTAATAGATTTTAGTTAGCTGTCAGACACATTGGGTATCCCAAATTATCAAAGACCCTTCTTGTGCCTCAAGACTTTATTTAGGAAAGTTAAGTTTTAGTGCAGAGAGTATAAGGGAGTCCAACATCAAAAGTACCTATGGCAAAAATTTATGAGTATCTCTGAATTACATTTAGATCTGTTCATATAATTGCTTTAATTTAGACATTTTTATTAATATATTTCCTTAATGTATTTAGTTTCAGACACAGTCTCTGGTATTATATAAACAAACAACTAAGTTTGAGTTATCCTTTTCATTATATTTCAATTGACTGTTTTTTCTAATCCTTAGGATGCATTATTTCATCCTTCACTGCAGTTTATAGAGTTTCTAGCTTTGCAGATAGAAATACGCAGGCATTATCACATTGTTAAAATAAAGTGAGAACTTCTGAATGCTTTTAGTGTAATTTGACTTTCACTACATAAAAACCAATTTTTGCCAAAGCATTTTGCATTTTTAGACAGTAGTGGTTCACTGGTATGACACAAAATGCAACTCTTCTTTGAGTAGGCAAACACTATTTGTTTTCTTTCAAAATGGGAGGAGTAAAATTAATTCCATTTTCAGTGACTTCCTACTCCCTTGGACTTGAACACAGCTGTGTAACAAGCTTGCTAGCTGTCCCACTGGCTATGCAGTCACTAATTCCTAGCCTAAAAATTTTGGAAAAACACTAGATAACTGACACACTAACCACCCAAGTGCTGCATCTAGACAAAAGGAGATGGAGTAAACACACAGGTGACTGGAGGGCAAGGAAGAAGAAAGAATTGCAGCAGGGCTTTTCCACAAATTCAGTATTTTCCTCACCCTTCAGTCTCTCCAGTTGCTCAGTTGCCACTTTTTTTTTTTTTTTTTTTTTTTTTTTTTTTTTTGTGACAGTGAAATTAACGCATTAACAGGACAAAACCCAGAATAAAACCCAAAACCTGTCACAGTTTGACTCGGGATTGGCAATTAAACCAGAGACAACAATGCTCTTGATCGTCTCCCCCTCCCACCCAGGTAGGGAAGGAGAGAGAGAATTAAGGAGAGAAACTTTGCTGGATTGAAAACTAACCTAGACAGCTTTAATTATATGTACAATTATATACAAGTATGTTCAGGAATGTGCAAAAGCCTCTTGCCTCCCCCACCCCCAGCAACTCCCTGGCACTCTCCTTAGCTGTGAGCAGTCTCAAAAAGTCTCAGCCAGTGGGCAGGAGATAAAGCAGAGCAGACAGGGGCTGGGATATGAGGGTTATGAGGGCAGAACTTGGGGGTCAATGTTGATGGAGGGATGGAGTCCTCCCCGGATGCCGGCCATGGACAGAAGAGAAGGGAAGAAGAAGCAGGAAGGAAGTTGTCTTCTGTGATCTCTGACCTTCCTTGGAGCTTATGTAGATATGTGGAATGGAATACCTTTGGTCAGTTCTGCTGTCTGTCTAGTCCAGCTCCCCACGGGGGGGTCACAGATAAAACTCTCCTTCCCTGGCAGCCTCTGTAGCAGCAGAGTTAAGAAGCGACCTTGGAGTCTTAGCAGAAACATAAACATTCCAGTGTTATCAGTCCACTAGCTAGAACACTTGCTGCTAGTTAAAAAAAAGCTTACTGAAGGAAAAAAAAATCAGTAAAAGAAAAATTAGCTTCATCCTGGCTCAAACCAGGACAAAACCAAAACAAAAAAACCCACCCAAAACAACCCTCAAACCAACTGCATTTTCTTTCCTTTTTATTAGATTTATACAGATACTCACAGTCATGAGCAATGTATAGTACAGAAGATCCAGTCTATTTAATAGACACTGAACACACATTTGAGGAAATTATGAAATGCAACTCTCAGAAATATGAGCGCTTTTTTTTTTTCCCGGATGCTGCCTCCTCTGCATCCTTCTGTTGTCAAGCTATTTTCCATGTGTTTGGCAGGAGTGATTAATCAGAATTTTTGTTGTTTTGTTTACTTGTTTGTTTGTTTTTCTGCAGCATTATGTGGAAGCTGATGATGGTATTATATTTGGAAAAACTGCTACAGTACATGCTGACTCACTCTTGAACTAAATGCAACAACTCCTAAATTTTCTGTACCAAAGCAAGCACTGATCTTACAGAACAACAATATACTTTTTTATTTTTTTAAAAAAAGAACAGTTTTAAATGCTTGTTTGTATTTAATTTCAAAACTCTTATGATTTTTAAAATAATTTTCTCTTTAATCCTGTAGTGCATTTTTAGGACATTTAATTTTTTTCAAATAAGAAGTGCATTATACTGATGGTTTTATTTAAATACAAAAAAAAAAAGACTAACGTGAATATTGAAGTTGCTTTCTTCTTATATATCTACAAAGTTTAAAATTTTTTTACTCTAATTTCACTGAACCATTCCCAATTTCAAGCTTCCAGAAGATCAGCCCTTAAAAGTTAAGAGGCAATTCCCTAAAACAGGCTGTTATGTTCAGCCTTAGTCCTTATTTTAGAAAACCAGCTGTGATATCACTGGAATGAGCTTAATCTCATCCATGGCAGCTTTTACACAGAGCACAATGAACTCTATCTCTGCCAGAACTTTATAGCATTCCCTTTCTGGGTCTTGCATCCTCCCTGTGCGATGTGCAGCAGCATTTCTGTGCTAAGCCTGGCCCTGTAGCACACCAGAAGAGTCCAGACAGGACCCAGGAGTATCTGTACTGTAGCCTTCAGGCAAAGTCGTTATCCTAGCAAGTGACAGAGTACTAGAGCCACTGTTGATCTGTGGTTTTTTTTGTAAGAGAAAGCACAATGAAAACCTCTGTCACTGATTTAGTATCCAATTAATGAACATCATTAATCTCCCCTATTTTAGTTACCTTAAGATGTAAAGTACCATGCCCCCAAAATACCTTTCCCTCTGCTCTCTTTCTATCCAATGAACTGAGACTAGATGAATGTGTCAGACATATATTTGGGCAGATTAATATTAATATTTATTTTTCTTCTCCTTAATACATTGACCAAAATGTTCCTCTGCACAAGATGATAAAAGTTAGGTTCCTATTATCTCTACTAGTTAGACCATGAAGGGAAAATTAAACTGTCATATTAATTTGCTATAAATTCTTACCCTGATAAGCATGATGCTTTTATTAAACTAATCTTAACATTTAAGTGTAACATTCACATGTACGGTCTTGCACCTGGGAATACATAACCCAGGAGTGCATCACAGACTGGGATTTATGTGGCTGGAGTGTAGCTCTGTGGAAAGGGACCTGAGGATCCTGATGGACAAGCTCAGTACCAGTGAATAGTGTGCGACGGCAGCAAAGAGACACAATAGGATGCTGGGCTGCATCAACAAGGGCATCATCAACGAAGATAAAGAAGTCATCATCCCACTCTACTCAGAGCTTGTCAGGTCACACATGGAATACTGTGTTCAGTTCTGGTCCCCACTATAAAAAAAGATGCAGACATGTTGGAGAGGATCCAGAGAAGGGCCACAAAGATGATTAAAGGTTTGGGAAATGTGGATTTACAGAAAATTAGCATGCCTGAATTATAAGAAAGCAGCAATGTTGCAGGTGATGCTGACTTAATCGCCCTTTTGGGAAAATGACTGTGGGATTGGTAAACAAGCTGGTGTCCCACGACTGATATCTCAAGAAGCAGCTGGAGAACAGAGAAAGTAGAGGAAACTAGATGTTGAAAACAGAATAGACTGTTGCTAAGCAATGTAAATATTATGAAATGTTCTCATAGCTTGCAATAGATAAGTGGACTATATATATGAATGCCTAAGCCTGAATAAAAGTCTCCGTCTCTGTCTCCCCTCGGAAATCACGATAGAGTCTGTGTCTTAATTACCACAGGGAAACCTGCTGTATGAGGAAAGGGTGAGAGAACTAGGTTTGTTCAGCCTTGAGAAAAGAAGGTTTAGTAGACCTTATTGCCATGTTCCATAACTTAAAGGGTGGCTACCAAGAATATGTAGACAGCCATTTTACAAGGAGTCATATGGAAAAGCTGAGGGGTAGTAAGAGGAAGTTACTCCTGGGGAGATCCCAGTTGAACATCAGAAGAAAATTTTTCACTACGAGAACAGTCGGACTTCAGAATAATTTCCTGAGGGAACTGGTGAATTCCCCAACACTGGAAACTTTTAAGACTCAGCTTGACAAGGTGCCAGGCCATTGCATCTAAACTATGTTCCTACCTAGAAAGGTTGGACCGGATGATACTTGAGGTCCCTTCCAACCTGGCATTCTATGATTCTGTGACTCTATGATTTAATCTAACTCATGCCACTATCAGTTATTTATCAGTCTATAGAAGTATAGGAAAATTTTATAATGCAAAATTTGTCCATTTGGTTCATACAGCTAACATTTACATCATCAATAACAACTTTTTTAGAAAAAAGACTGTTTATTACTTTAAAGGTACTTCCACTTTTGAGGTGCTGAAACACTTCAGAAGAAGCTTTTCCAGTTTTGGTCTTTTGATGCTGATCAAAACTTGTTATAATTTGCTTTTATAGATTTCCTGAATAGAATTAAACCTGCAGAAATAGCTAATGTCCTATTACATCTCAGAATCTCTGCTGGGATTTTTGTTTTGGGTTTTTTTTCTTGTTGTCTTGGTTTTTTGTTGTGTTTTTTGGGGGGTTTGTTTGGTTTGGTTTGGTTGTGGTTTTGGTTGTGGTTTTTTGTTGGGTTTTCCATTTTGTTTTTTGGTTTTTGTTTGTTTGGGTTTTAATTTATATTCTTCTTATTGTTTCTCTTTTCTGTTGCATGCATTTAGTCCCCTCAAGAGAAATATATCCTTTGCAGTTATATTTGTTTCTCTTACTTGTCCTTGCTCACTATTAAAAGTTTCTCTTATAGAATTTTTTTGCAACAAGCCTTTCAGTGTTCTTTAGGTTAGCGAAGATACTTTTGATACTTACGTAAGCATTTTCAAGCTTTTTGCCCATCTCAGGAATGTTTTTGATTACCAAATAAGGCAATATTACCTGTCAAGTCCTTTGTGTAAAGAATTCCATTTTGCACCTCCTATTATAACTTATCTTTGAATTTGTATTATCATTTTTATGGCATCATCTAAGATATAACATCATTTATTTTTCCACTGTCTACCTCAGTAAATGATTCCAGCTCCTGCATTTGTCTCACTTTATGTGCACTTTGAAAGTTTCAGCAAACTTTGTCATATGGTTAACTTTAATAATTTCATCTACAAATTACAAAAATAGAAAATAATTTTCTGGCTTTAAAAGATATTTCTTTTGCTCAAACATGTTCTTAAAGGATCTTTAGATTGCAACTGAGCATGAGTTCCTAAAATAAAAAGAAAAAAAGAATCAAAGAAAAAACCCTCTGTTTTTTTCAAACTTTTTACATTTTCAGGTTAGAAACTATTATAGTTCTTAAACAACTTTGTAAGTAAGAAGCTCTTTTTGTCAAAATGTGAAACTTTTAGAATGGGAATAAACATTTTCACTGAAAATCCTAAACAGTTCTTTTGCTGCTTTAGCAGCAATGTTCAACAGTCTTCATATTATGTTTATATACATAAACAGCAGAAAAATTTTCAGATATTTTGAAAAGATTTTTCGGAAGAGTTTTAAGCTGACATTTATTCTATTCATGAATAAAGTAACAAGAGGATCAGTTTAGATATCAACTACACCTTCATTATCATACAATGTGCCCACCAATTATACAAAACATATAATAGTACCTCATTTCCAGTCTCATTCATTATTGTTTTTATTAAGATAGTCTATTGAGCAGATTGGAAACAATTTGTAAACATATTTTACCTTTTTTAAAAAAAATCTATATTTTCTATGTAAATATTTCAATTTATCTTTTCCAATGCATTTTATCAATGCAATAAAAAGTTTATTAAAAAAAAACCCATTTATTAAAAAATCCCATTGTATCTGGGTCATCCTCCTTAATTTTTTTATCTAGAAGCAAAACCGACTTATACTGATAGATATCTGAATGCCTAGTCCTGGTATAATCAAGCAGGAACATTAATTTTATTGAGCTATGAACTCCAAAGCTTTATTACCAGCCAGTCATTACCAGTAGGTGATAAAATGCAAGTAACTTTAGAAAGTCAAGCAGATCTTAAATTTCATTTTGTCAGGGTAGGGGGCATCAGCTTGTCTGCAGTAGGAAAGGAAGGATGGGTAAGTTGCAATCTAACATCATTGATTTTTCAGCTCTTATTCAGACTTACTCTCTTTTTTACATTCTGATTCTTGCTGTACTTCTTCTGGCCAAAGCATAAAGTTGAAAGAAATTAATGCATACAAAATTATATAGCTTTAACAAGGTAATACACTGATTTGAAGACTGAAAACTCTTTCTTTCTCAGTGAAGAAGGAAGATACTCAACTGTTTGCAAGGTCAATATCAGGTCCCTCTGTTTGTCTCAACTTTGAGGAGGAAGGCTGTGATGGTGAGGGGGATAATCTAATTGCCTCATGTACTCTGTGTGTTGAGAGCTCCAAAGAGGAAAGGAGAGGCAAAAATATGTAGTGATATACTTTGTTTCTCTAGGTTCAAGACAATCTCTAATTTGGTCATGGCAAATACCTACATTTACTCCTGAAGATGTCAGCTGATACGTGACTACAAGTGACTTAACTTCAACTAGGTACTGGGCTAGAAGCAAAAAAAACCAACACAAAAACAAGTGAGACTGGTTGTCAGCAATACTGAATTGAGCCTTCAGTACTCTATATTTGCTTGCTAGAGAAATAATAGTAAGTCATCCAGGGGAAAAAAAAAAAAAATTAGCTCTTGCATCTGTACCTTTTTACCTTTTCCTGGGTAGTTTTAATTTTCTGCTTCAATGGCAGAGTCTACTGAGTCAGGCATCAAGGAATCAACTCTGTGGAACAAAGCCTGCCCTCTGACTGAGCAAATATAACAGTGAACACTAGGTAGGTTTCAGCAGCTTACATAGAGGGTTGTTATCAATATTTAGCTAAAAGTTTTGTTTATAAATTTATAATAATTGTTTTGGGGTGGGGTTTTTGTCTATTGTTTTTTAAAATATTTCAGGTCACAGGTGTGTATACTTGATTAAACTTATTTTGGAATAATGACTGGTTTAACTTTAAATGTATATTTTTCTTGTATCTTCTTTTACCAATTTTCTTTCATTGTCGGCTTTGTTCTGTTCCTCTCTTGAGGTCTGGCGATGAACAGAACTGTAAGATTGCAGACAATTAAGGGCACTAGCATGCTTCAAGAATTGTTAGGTATTGGAAATTGAAAATAATATTAGCACAGAGGTAAACCATAAATCCATTATTTCCATATGACATTAAAAAAAAGCATAACATCTCTGGGTCTTTAATATGATACATTATGGCACATGAAATCAGCTAATAGCTTTACAGAGGCATCTGCAGGTACCTCATTGTAGTAATGAAATTTTCTTCATTAATCCAGAGCTTCTTCCATTCAACTATACAAAATGTGTGGCTTAATCAAACATAAAAGGGCACTATTGGAAGACAATTCTATTTTCTGTCTACTCACGTTTGGAGTAAAAGCTATATATATTAATATATGTGTGTATATATATGTGTGTGTATAAATATATGTAACTCATTATATATGGTGCAGAAAATCTATTATTTAGATAAGATATGACTAAAAGCATTTTCTGATTTTGGTAATAATATAATCACTTCCTGAAATCAGATACATAATTTAGATCCTTGGCTACATTTGGTTAGTAAGCTGATTTCATTAGAATTTCAATAGGAAAACAAAAAAAAAAGAAAAAAAGTTGTCCTCATAAACAACATCACTGATGGCTAGAAACATACAATAACACTAAAAAAAGAGATTCTCATGTAACCATGTGGCTCAGTGAGCTGGGTTTTAGAATCCTTGGTTAAAATAAATTAACATGACTCCACTGGTTTAATGTCAGCTATTTTTGTGCTAAAAATGTATTATCAGTATTGGAAGACATGATAAAATTTGGAGAGTCAGTAAAACAGCACTAAGTATATACATATACAGATGGATTAAAAACTGTCGTCACAAAGAACAGATTTAACAGTATGCTGTCCTCGCAATCATAAAAACACATTAAAATGTAAGAACTACTACTAGTAGTTATCACAAAGTTCTGTATAAGCTTTATAACATGTGGCTGGATACACTGACTTTCATCCTTAGTGCACTTCATAAGTAGACTTTAAAGACGTAGATTTCTACCTCTGGTTCTGCCCAACTGGATCATTATCAAGATCAATAAACAAGAACAAAAAGCATTCTTACAGCAAAGGACTAAATAGGCTGGATGGTCTGCAATCCAGAAACTCCTATCTGTCTTCATTGGCTAAACTAGGACAAGACACACAGAAGCAGAGCTTTAAAGTTAAAGAAATGAATTAATGAATGAATTAAACCTGCTCAGATTTTCTTCAAACATCATTCAGAGGACAGAATAGAATTATGGGTTTATATTCTTTGTAACTGTTGTGACCATGGAGCCTTGCATACAGAGGTGGACCTGCCTGAGTCAGGGTCCTCATGGATATGCCCTTCAGAAGCCAGAAAGTTTATATATTATAAGAAGCTTAGATGGCAGCTGATTTTAGGTCACTGCAGGATGACAGTTCTGCTTGGATCAGAGGATTTAAATATAACACTTTTGTATTTAAATTGGGAATTTAATCCCAAACACCAACCTCAAGAATTTTCTGGATTGTTTTGGACAAAGCAGTGTCAATATAGAGAATTTAAAATTCTTTCCTTAATGACAAATTAAAATAATTTTTTTAATTACTGATGTAGCTGCCAATGGGAAAAAAAAAAAAGACAAGAAGTAACTAAACAAACACTTAGGGAAATACCTTTCCTTCCCTTTCCCAGCCTCAACTCCAGTTCAATACCTCTCCTTCCTCCTTTCTAAGCTCATTGTTCTTTGGTTTTGCTGAGTTACACGTGATCTCTCCAAATCTTTTTGATTAGTCATGTGGTAGTTTTTTATTTCTGCCACTCCCTGCTTTTTACCTGTTTTTCTTCACTGCTTTGTATTTCTTGTTTGTTCCCTTTGTATCAACATGGGCTGCTCCCTGCCCGTGGTCCCTCAGAGGTAACATTGAACCAGTGTTGGCCCCTCTTTGTTCCACCACCTCTTCAGGCCATCCCCAGCCCACAATCCCTTTGGGGCATCCCCACCCTGGGATGGACTCCTCCACAGTCCATTCAGGGTTATTCACAACCTGGTGTGGTCTCCTCCCTCAGAGGTACCTCCTCTGTCATGAAACATCTCCTTCCAGGAGTGAATCTACAACCATGCCCCTAACAGTATGTTTTTCCTGCCTGTGTCTTCCCCATTTCTCCTTCCTTTTCCTCAAACACACCTCTTTTCTTATCTCCTGTCTCCTTTTCTATGTGGTTCTATTTTCTCATGTTTCTCCTTGTTGCATCTCATCCGCTCATTACTGCTGCCCTTTCTTAAACATATTTGAGCAGCAGTGACACAGGCTGCCCTGCTTGTTGCAGTGCTGGTGACCTTTGGGCTGTTTCCACTTCTTCTCAGCTGGCCCAGGGCAGCTCCTGGACTCCCTCCACAACCTCCTACCACCCAAACATTGCCAGATATGCCCAATACATGGTCACAGTGTAAAACTTCAGACACAAACTTATTTATCAGATGTCATTTCAATAGGGTTGTTTTGGGTGTTTTGTTTTGTGGTTTTTTTGGTTGGTTGGTTGGGTGGGTTTTGTGAGAGACGGACTCTATAATGGCCTTTAATCCAGCGACATTCACTGACCATTCCTGGCGATGCGCCCCCCCGGCACTCGTGGGGAGAGGACAGAGGTACCAGGCGCGTGCGCACAGACTACAGACTACAGCTCCCAGGAGGCACGGCGGGGCCGGAACCGGGAAAGAAAGGGAGGAGCAAGAAGGCGTGCGCTCTGTGAACTCACACGGATCCAGCCGGCGCGGTGAGCGTACCGCTGCGGAGGCTGCCGTGCCGTTATGGCGCTGCTCCCTGTGGTTGTTGGCGTGTGGACGTACCGAACGGACTGTCTCAAGGGAAAGGACGTGGATCCCGACCAGGGATTGGCTTCGGCCATACCCCGGTGGTGAGAATTGAGTACTACATTCCGAGGCTTCTTACTAACATTCCTACATAATATTCACACATACCAGACACTCACTTCTCTTTTCCCATATTCTTCTATTTCCCAAAGGCTCTCTCCAGGCTTTCCCTCTTATCCCTGTCCGGGAACGGGAACAGGGGAAAAGGGGAAGGGGAGAGGTTCTCTCTTGTTTTCTATGTGTGTTGTTATTGGTATATAGATGTAGTGTTGTATAGCTGTTGGTATATGGATATATAGGTATATATATAGATATATAGATATATAGATAGTCCTTGTGTGTTAGTTGATATCGGACTTGCCGAACCCTCAGTGCCTTTAATAAATCTATTGATTCCTAAGCGTTGTTTGTGAGTGTGACGGGGAGTGGTCTTCAGCTCTCGATCCCCCGAGGTGGGGGTGTGGGTCGCGGCTTTACCTATCTCGGTCCGCGACAGGTTTTTTTAGGGAAAAGATGGTAGACATCTGTCTTTTTTATTGAGATAACAATATATTCTTGGGTTTAGGTTTTCTAAATCCATTTCTGTTGTCCCAAAAGCAGGGTTCATTACCCAGTGTGCAAGAAGCCAATTCTCACACAGTCAAGATATTTGCCTTAATATCTAGTTCTGCACAGAAAAGGGAGCAAAGTGGTATTCCACAAAGCAAGCTCAGTTTCCCGAAACACAAATGCTACTTTTATACCCAAAAACGTGAGAATGAGCTTTAACATTATTCTATCACTGGCACACACGATTGGTCAGCTGATTCCTTGCTTCCATTTTAAGTGGCAATGCTCAGGAATTTCACTATGCATGCTCAAAGAGTAAGGTGCTTGTTGTTAGTAGGGGTCCCTCTAGCCTGTGGGTATGAATTTTAATATGCTAATGGTCATTAATATATTAATACAGCGATTTCAATTACTCAGTGTGTTTTTCCCCAGTGCTCAAGGCTGTAACAAAGATAAGCTGTGGGGAGTGCTTCTTTCCATCCCTTTCCTCTGACTAGCAGGTGTCTTGCAGGCCTGTCTCAAGGCCGGGCTGTTGACTACTCGGTGAATGTTTTTTTCTAATTGGAATCTGTTTTTGTCAATTCTTACTCTTTCACTGTTACCTAGGCCTTGTTTTTATTCTGCGTGTGCTTTCTCTTTTATGTCATTTTTTCCCAAATGTGATTTTTCCCCCAAATTTTACTTATTTCACTTAATAACTGACAACAGTTCCTTTCCTGTTCTACAAGGAAAGCAGTCTCCCTGGCTTAGCCTGTACTGCATGGTAAATTGGAGTGGTGTAGTTGTCTAGAAATTTCCGTAGATAGAGGATCATCGTTATTACTGAACTTAGATAACCTGAAATTTTCACTTAAGGATTTAATTAGCTGTAGTTTAAAAACAGTTTCTTGGGCAAACTTTTAGGCTTCTGTCTAAACAATATGGGAAGGCTTTCTGAATGCTTTGCAGCATACACTGAAACTTTATTTTCCAATGAGTGTGTCTACTGATATTTTTTTTTAAGATAATTAGTGAATAGCAAACAAAGGAAGGTGATCCTATCTTACATGAACTGACTGAAAGAGTTGGAATTGTTTAACCTAGAAAAAACATAAGGTAAGAAGGTAGATGATTGTTGTCTAGAAGTAGAACTGGGAACAAACGCAAAGGAGAAGGGTTATTAAAGCTAAAAGACAATATCAGCACTACAACAAAGGTATGTAATTTGGCCTGAAAATTGCACTGTAAATTAGAAGATTTCTAACCATGAGAAAATGAAGCTGTGAACAGTGCCTAAAAAGAAACCGTGCAGGCATGGACTAGCCCTAATAAAGGGAGATATGAATATATGACCAAGATTATGCCTAACCTACAACAGCAGATAATTGGTCTTGAGAGTCCAGGAAAACCTTTTCCATTCAATGTATTTTTGTGTTATTGGGGTTTTTTGTGGGTTATTGTTTTCTGGGTTTTTGTTGTTTTGGTTTGGTTTGGGTTTTGTTTTCTGGGTTTTTTTTTTTTAATTTTATTTTGTCAGTTGGAGTTTTTTAATATCTTATGGCTGGATAAGTTTTTTGGGAGCAAATCGACCAGTCATAACCTGGTTTCTTTGGTATTTGTTTCCAATATTGTGTTGGTTTGGCGAAGCATCAGTTTGGTAGCAGGGGAGGGGCCCCAGGGGTGGCTCCTATAAGAAGCTATTAAAAGCTGCCCCAGCTCCAAAAAAATTTGGCCACACCTCTGGCCAAGGCCAAGACATCAGCAACAATGGATGTGCCTCTGCGATTAACATATGAAAGAAGGGAAAGCTGATATAAGAAGCTGATACAAGACCTGAGAGCAGAGGAGAGGGGGAGGTGAAGAGCAGAGTAGAGGGCAATGTCGAAGCAGAGATTCCAAGGTCGGTGAGCAAGGAGGGGGAGGATGTGCCCAAGCAGAGGTTTCCCCTGCAGCCCGTGGTAAGACAACAGGCTGTCCCCCAGCAACCCATGGAGGAGCACAGTGGAGCAGCCCGTGAAGGACCATGGTGGAGCAGATGTGGACATGAAGCTGCGAAGGACCCCACACCAGGGGAGGTGACTGTTCCTGCAGTGGGCCATGACTCTGTGGGCAGCTCGTGCTGGAGCAGTCCTGATGGACTTCTCCTCGTGGGAGGGACTCACATCAGAGAGGTTCCGAAAGGACTTTCTCCCATGGGAGGGACCCTGCAGGGAAGCAGAAGACTGTGAGGTGTCCTTCCTCTGAGGAGGAAGGAGTGGCAGAAAACAACATGTGATGAACTGCCCGCTAACCCCATTCCCCATCCCTCTGTGCTGCATGGGGTGGAGGAGGTAGAGAAATTGGGAGTGAAGTGCTTTGGGCCCAGGAAGAAGGGAAAGGTGGGGAAAAGTTATTTAAGCTTGGTTCATTGTTTTCTCTTTGTCTTGTTTGCATCTGATTAGTGAAAAATTGAATTTATTTTTTTTTTCCCCAAGTTGAGTCTGTTTTGCCCATGACCACAATTGGTGAGTGAACCCCCCTTGTCTTTGTCTTGATCCACAAGCTTCTAGTTTTTGTCCTCCCAATCCCACAGTGGGGGGCGGAATGTGAGTGAGCAGCCACGTGGTTCTTTGTTTTTGTTTAGGCCCAAACCACGACAACTATAAACACACGTTTCCTCCAGCTCACTTTATAATGTATGAGCTCTCCAAAATTGATCATTTCCAGTAAAAGATAATAAATCTTCACCTCAGCTGGTGGCAGTGGAGTTGATCTGGGGAGTGGAAGACATCAGCCAATATTATATGGCACCTACTGTTAAATGGGTAATAGTCACATCTCACTTTAAATAGGTAGAAGAGGTAGAAATTTATTCCAGATTTGTTCTCGATCTCACTATACCTTTTAGTTCTTGAATTAATCTTTTTGATGTTAAAAAGTGTTTTGATCTCCTGTAAGCACACAAACCTAATTACTTATGCCAATGTAAGGCACATTTTTTATCCTTTGGCACTTTCTTTTTCTGTAATACTGCACAAACATGATGGACACTGGCAGATCTGGCAATGCAATGTGATGTGCAATTAGTCTTAAAATTGAGCCAATTATATAGCCTTTGTGTGTTAGATTACATCATAAGTATAAAAACAGTTTCACAGATCTTCTATAAGACAATAATATTCTGTTTTGTGAGCATCTTATAATTCCATTTTGCACACTCACTGTGATTTTGATAAGGAAATTTATTTCATCTGTTCAATATTTCAATTTTCAGAAAATGTTTGGAAAAAAAACAAGGAATTATATGCTAAGCTGCCAATAAACTTCCAATCTTCAGTACAACAAAAGGATTTCAATACTAAGTCAATCAGTAAATCAAAGGCATACACTTCTCCATGACCTCTCTCCCTCTTCTTCCCCTCCACCCTATACTAAAAAAATGCATATTTGATGAGAATCTCTTTTTGCAAGACAGCTTCTCTGAAAGTTAAATTCCCAGCTATATCTAAGGCCTATCTTCAGAGGTTCCAAATTCTGTACAAATGAGGACTAGATCATGGAAGGCCAGAGGAAAAAATGGCATCAAGTCAGAGTAAAGACAGATCCTTTCTACAGCAGTAGGGGCAGTCTGTCAAAATAAGCTGAAATTTGCATTGCTTTATTGTCTGTTATGTATATCTAACTCCTTGTCCTGGTTTGAGCCAGGATGAAGCCAATTTTCCTTTTACTGATTTTTTTTCCTTCAGTAAACTCTCTTTTAACTAGCAGCAAGTGTTCCAGCTAGTGGACTGATAACACTGGAATGTTTATGTTACTGTTTATGAGATGCAAAGGTCAGTTTGTTCTACCCAATGAATCTGCCGCTACAGATGCTACCAAGAGCAGGAGAGTCGTATCAATGACCCTTCCCATAGGGGAGCTATACTAGATGGACAGCAAAATTGGCCAGATATATTCCATTCCATATATCTACATAAGCTCAGAGGAAGGTCAGAGATCACAGAAGACAACTTCCTTCCTGCTTCTTTTCCTCTTCTCTTCCTTTCATGGCTGGTATCCGGGGAGGACTCCATCCATCCATCACCATCGACCTCTAGGCTCGTGCACCCCTGACACTCATAACTCTACCCTCAGCTCCTGTCTGCTTTGCCATTATCTCCAGCAGCAGTCCAGGACGTTTGGGAGATGTTTGCTAAGGAGAGTGCTGTGGGAGTTGCTGGGGGTGGGGGAAAGCAATACGGGTTTGCATATTCCTGAACATACTTGTATATAGTTGTACATATTTTCCTTTATCATTAGTGTTTAATTAAAGCTGTCTAGTTTAGTTTTTAATCCAGAAAAGTCTCTCTCTCCATTATTTTCTCTCTCCTTCCTTACCTGGGTGGAAGGGGGAGGGGATAGAGAGCATTGTCACTGGTTTAATTGCTGATCCGGAGTCAAACCATGACATTCCTTCCCCAAAATAAGTGATTCTTGCTAACAGATGAGAGGTCACTATCACCTGAACATCAACTGTTTTTGTTGTCTGAGCACCCACTGAGATTCTTAAGTCTACGGTAGTTTTAAAATCTACATTTACAGTGGTATTTCCCAAAATAATATGTTCATATTTGCTTGGTTGAAAAAGAAACCACATTCCACTACTGCTGTTTCAGCCATTTCCATGGTTTAGGCAAGGGTAAACACAAATAAATTAAGTTTAACATATCCGTTTTCATCAGCATGCAATTTCCCCCCTTCAAAATCATGGATTAGCTTATTTATACATCACCAGATAACAGAATTATGCTAAAGTAAAAATTTAAGATCTAGACAGAGACTAATAAAATTTGTATTGGGAAAACAGATTAGAAAAATCTGCCTCAAGTATAGAAAAGGACAAAATTCTGATATAGGAGAGTTTCTAAAAATGAGAAAACAATAAAGCTGCTAGGAAGGAAATACAGTTTTTGCAACTCCTGCAACTTACTTTCTTTTGATAGGCAGGGGTCTTTCTGTCCACACAAGCTTCTTCTGCATGTCTGCTAGAAGTTATCAGCTAATATTTTATAAAACAAAGACCATACCTAGTGAGATTTACTGCTGGGGCCTGGAAATGTTTTATTCTAGCTTGCAAACCTCTTCTTTGTGGGCCAGTATATAATTCAGATAAGATACTGATATTAGCACTTGCTTAGTCTGATTTAAAGTTCATTTAAGTCTATGGGGATTGTTGCACTGACATTAAAGGGTTTTGTATTGGGCCCTTTTAGCACACTGGCAAGATCCTACATCTCCAGGCAGCACTCCAAGATCCTTAAATGGCACGACAAGTAGTCTTACTAAATTATTGGTATATTCACTATTCCCCTCTGACGCACAACTACCTTTTTAAATTATATTATTGTACCTAAAGCTCTTCTATCTATTAATGATAGATAGAGGAACAACCAAGATATATGATCAGCCACACCCTCATAGCTTCTCCCTTTTCCTAAAACAGTTAATTACCTTTTGTTTCAGTAGATACCCAGTAACTGGGACTCACATTATTTCTTCAACCCTGAGACACTCTGGAGAAATAAAATTTTAAAATATAATTATCATCATCATCATCATCATCATCATCATGACCATCATCATCCCGAAACAAGAAAACATGAAACAACAAAACACCAAACAACCCCTTCCTAAATCCAATAACAGATGAAATTTACTGCATGTACCTGGGACCATGAAAGGCAATATCCTAATAAGTGTACAATATTTCTTTCTACAGTGGTAAAGAGAAGATAAATTTCTAATTTAAGGACACAATTAAATATTGTTCTTCTGGTCACCAACACCTTTCCTTGCCTTTTAACTAAAAAAAGATACAATTAAGGTTAAGCTTGATTTAAATTTTGTTTCTGCATGTTCAAATATAAAGATAGATTAGATAGAGAAATAATATATCTGCAGTTGCCTTTTCATTTTAAAATATTACTTCGGGAGTCATGTAGCAACCTTGTGGTTAATGTGGTAACTTTGTGTTTAGTGTTTACTACAGGCTGCCTGATCAAGGAGACCCTGTTGGCAAAGCCTTCTTATACCAGCTATGGGAGGCATTGGGCTCACAGGCTCTCATCCTGCTGGGGGACTTCAGCCACTCGACACCAGCTAATCAATGATGTCAAGATTAAAGGCAGCCTGGGCTGCAGTGATCACTCACTGATGGAGTTCACGGTCCTAAGGGATATGGGTCAGGCAAAGAGTAACTGAGCTTTAGAACAACAAATTTCCAAGGACGTAGTCAATAGGACCCCCTGGAAAACTGCCCACAGGGACGAGGGAGCAGAACAGAGAAGGAAAGGAAAGGAAAGGAAAGGAAAGGAAAGGAAAGGAAAGGAAAGGAAAGGAAAGGAAAGGAAAGGAAAGGAAAGGAAAGGAAAGGAAAGGAAAGGAAAGGAAAGGAAAGGAAAGGAAAGGAAAGGAAAGGAAAGGAAAGGAAAGGAAAGGAAAGGAAAGGAAAGGAAAGGAAAGGAAAGGAAAGGAAAGGAAAGGAAAGGAAAGGAAAGGAAAGGAAAGGAAAGGAAAGGAAAGGAAAGGAAAGGAAAGGAAAGGAAAGGAAAGGAAAGGAAAGGAAAGGAAAGGAAAGGAAAGGAAAGGAAAGGAAAGGAAAGGAAAGGAAAGGAAAGGAAAGGAAAGGAAAGGAAAGGAAAGGAGAGAGGAAAGGAGAGAGGAAAGGAGAGAGGAAAGGAGAGAGGAAAGGAGAGAGGAAAGGAGAGAGGAAAGGAGAGAGGAAAGGAGAGAGGAAAGGAGAGAGGAAAGGAGAGAGGAAAGGAGAGAGGAAAGGAGAGAGGAAAGGAGAGAGGAAAGGAGAGAGGAAAGGAGAGAGGAAAGGAGAGAGGAAAGGAGAGAGGAAAGGAGAGAGGAAAGGAGAGAGGAAAGGAGAGAGGAAAGGAGAGAGGAAAGGAGAGAGGAAAGGAGAGAGGAAAGGAGAGAGGAAAGGAGAGAGGAAAGGAGAGAGGAAAGGAGAGAGGAAAGGAGAGAGGAAAGGAGAGAGGAAAGGAGAGAGGAAAGGAGAGAGGAAAGGAGAGAGGAAAGGAGAGAGGAAAGGAGAGAGGAAAGGAGAGAGGAAAGGAGAGAGGAAAGGAGAGAGGAAAGGAGAGAGGAAAGGAGAGAGGAAAGGAGAGAGGAAAGGAGAGAGGAAAGGAGAGAGGAAAGGAAAGGAAAGGAAAGGAAAGGAAAGGAAAGGAAAGGAAAGGAAAGGAAAGGAAAGGAAAGGAAAGGAAAGGAAAGGAAAGGAAAGGAAAGGAAAGGAAAGGAAAGGAAAGGGGAAAGGGGAAAGGGGAAAGGGGAAAGGGGAAAGGGGAAAGGGGAAAGGGGAAAGGGGAAAGGGGAAAGGGGAAAGGGGAAAGGGGAAAGGGGAAAGGGGAAAGGGAAGGGGAGGAAAGGGAAGGGGAGGAAAGGGAAGGGAAGGGAAGGGAAGGGAAGGGAAGGGAAGGGAAGGGAAGGGAAGGGAAGGGAAGGGAAGGGAAGGGAAGGGAAGGGAAGGGAAGGGAAGGGAAGGGAAGGGAAGGGAAGGGAAGGGAAGGGAAGGGAAGGGAAGGGAAGGGAAGGGAAGGGAAGGGAAGGGAAGGGAAGGGAAGGGAAGGGAAGGGAAGGGAAGGGAAGGGAAGGGAAGGAGAAAGGAAAGGAGAAAGGAAAAAGAAGCTGGCCTTGATAAGCCAAGACCTGCTAGCCAAACTAAAGAGCAAGAAGGAAATGCATAGGCAGTGAAAGCACAGACAGGTATCTTGGGAAGAATATAGGCACTCTGCCCAGTTGTGTAGGGATGGAAGGCCAAGGCATGGCTGGAGCTGAAATTGGCAGGGGACACAAAGAATAAGGAGAAGAGCTTCCATAGGTGCGTCAGCCAGAAAAGGAAGATCAAATAAAGTGCACTGTCCTGATGAGCAAGACTGGTAAACACAGACGAGGAGAAGGCTGGGTTACTCAACAGTTTTTTGCCTCAGTCTTTCAGGGCAACCTGTCTTCCCACACCTCTCAGATGGATAAACAACAGTTGCGGCGAGAGCTTGGACTAACGCCCCACGACCAATGTGATCAAGCGAAAGCCGTTTATTGTAAACAAATGCCTTGCTCTATACCTCATTGCCCAGTACACACACAGTAACCCCCCCATTATTGGTTAAATGCTTTTGTCCACACGAATAATGCTTCAGTCTGATTAGTGCACTGTTACTGTCCACAAGCCTGCTTCTAATACATGATTGGCTACTAGCCCTAAGCACACAAAGTCCTTACATAGCATGATCTCAGCACCTTTGGTATCTCGTTCCTTCTTCTGCATGTGGGAGTTATTTCTCTTCTGCTAGCTTTCTTCTTTCCCAGCTATAATTATCCCTCCGTCGGCCTTGAGATAACAGTAGTCAAGCTAAAGTCTCTATAACACAATTAAGCTTTTATACCAAAGGCTGGATTGCTCACATGCCCATGCTCTACAAGAAAATCCTCCACAGACAGTGACTGGGGGAACAAAGTCCCTTGCACTGTAAGAGAAGATCAGGTTTGTGACCGCCTGAGGAACCTGAATATATGTAAATTTATGGGACATGGTGAGATGCATTCCAGAGTCCTGAGGGAACTGGTTGATGGAACTGCCAATCCACTACCCATGACACTTGAAAAGTCTTGTAAGTCAAGTGAAGTCCCAGGTGACTGGAAAAAGGCAAACATTGCACCCATTTTAAAACTGGTAGAAAGGAGGACCTTGGGAAATACCAATTTCTCAGCCTCCCATTAGTGCCTGGGAAAATCATGGAACAGAAGCTGTACTATGGCACATTGAGAACAGGGAGGTGATTCAAGACAGCCAGCATATTGAGCCTTGTGTGACCAGCCTGATGGCCTTCTACAATGGAGTGACTACATCAGTGTACAAGGGAAAAGCTATGGTGGTTTTCAGTCTGGACTTCTGTAACAACTTTGACAAGGTCTCCCACAACATCCTTCTCTCAATTGGAGAGATGTAGAATTGATAGATAAACTGACCTGTGGATGAGGAATTAGAATCATGGAATCCTTTAGGTTGGAAAATATCTTTAAGATCATGAAGTCCAACCATAAACCTGACACTGCCAAGTCCCACTAAACCACGTCTCTAAGCAATACATTAAACATCTTTTCAATACTTCCAAGAATTGTGGTGACAACCACATCACTGGGTGGCCTCTTCCTATGCTTCATGACTCTTTTGGTGAATAATTCTTTCAGTGAATAATTCTTTCCTATTATCCAATCTAAACCTCCCCTGATGCAACTTGAGGCCATTTCTTCTCATAGTATAATTTGCTACTTGGGAGAAGAGACTGACTCCCACCTCGCTACTACCTCTTTTTAGGTAGTTGTAGAGAACGATAAGGTCTCCCTTCAGCCTTCTTATCTTCAGATTAAACAACCTAAATTCCCTCAGCCACTTCTCATAAGACTTATGCTCTAGACCCTTCACCAGCTCTGTTGCTCTTCTCTGAACATGCTCCAACAACTCAATGTCCTTCTTGTAGTGAGGGGCTCAAATCTGAACACAGTGTTTGCAGTGTGGACCCACCAGTGCCAATATGGGGGATGGTCACTTCCTTAGTCCTGGTGGCCACTCTATTTCTGATATAAGCCAGGATGCCATCAGCCTTTTTGGCCACCTGGGCACACTGCTAGCTCACATTAAGCTGGCTGTCAACCAACTCCATCAGATAATTTTCTACTGGGCAGCTTTCCAGCCACTCTTCCCCAAGCCCATAGCATTGCATGGGGTTGTTGTGACCCAAGTGCAGGACCCAGCACTTCATCTTGTTGAACTTCATGCAATTGGCCTCAGCCCATTGATCCAGCCTGTCCAGGTCCTTCTGTAGAGACTTGCTACCCTCAAGCAGGTCAACGCCAAGAGTGTTCATCTGCAAACTTACTGAGGGTGCCCTCGATCTCTGCATACAGATTATAAAAACATTGAAGAGAGCCAGCCCCAGTACTGAGCCCTGGGGAACACCACTTGTCAATGGCTGCCAACCGGATTTAACTGCAGTCACCACAATTCTTTGGGCCTGGCCATCCAGCCAGTATTTTTCCCCAGCAAAGCACACACTCATCCAAGCCATGGGCAGTTAATCTCTCCAGAAGGATACTGTGAAAAACAATGTCACCGGCTTTACTAAAGTCCAGATAAACATCTATGGCCTTTACCTCATCCACTAAGCAGGTCACCTTGCCACAGAAGATCAGTTTAGTAATTAAATCAATTAAAAGTACAGCATGTTCGATGGTCATATCCAAGGGGTATTGGTCAATGGTTCAAAGTCCAGATGGAGATCAGTGACAAGTGATGTCCTTCAGGGGCTCCATACTGGGACCAATACTGTTTAATAACATCATCAGTGACATAAACTGTGAGATCAAATACACTCTCAGCAAGTTTGCAGATGACTCTGTCACAGTTTTAGCTAATAACCAAATGACAGATGCTCTCTATTATCCCCCACTACCCTCCCAGTGGAAGATAAAAGGGATAAGGAAGAGAGAATTTAAGGGTGAAAAAACCTAGAATAGTTTTAATGAAATACTAAATAGTAATAATAATAATGGTGGTTATATACAAATATATACAAATATGCAAATACTCAGATGGTAATTAATCCTGACTGGAAAAGTCTCAAACTGGACTCAGCAGCAGATGAGGGTGCCTGAGTCTACAGTCCTAGTGGCAGTCCACAAAAGCCTTGGAGCACCCAAGCCGATCCTACTCAGGGAGGCAGGGGAAGGTAACCTGTCACAGTGAACAATGTTCTCTGGCAAGAAAACAGGATGCAGGAACACAAGCAGCACAGGGAGAGATGAAAACCAGATATACCCCAACCCAGCCAGTACACCAGCAAGATAAGGGCTCTCTTAGGAGCCATTTCATACTGAGCACCATGGGAAGGAATACTGTGATTGGTCCATTTGGATCACCTGACCCATCCTTTCCTAGCCATGGGCACAGCTGCTCCCTTCTATTGTAACTGCCACATACACAGGCTAGCAGCAGTTGGTGGTGTCCTGGGCAGACTCACATCAGTAAGGCCATATTTATTCTGGTAATCTCAAGCCAGGATACACAATAAACTGAGTGGTGAGTTTGACACTCCTGAGTGATAGGTTGCCATCTGGAGGGACCTGGACAAGCTCAAGAAGTGGGCCTGTGTGAACCTCATGAGGTTCAACAAGACCAAGCTTCCGGTATCAATACAGGCTGGGGAAGGAAGGGGTTGAGATCAGCCCTGAAGAGAAGGACTTGGGGGTCCTGGTGGGTGAAAAGTGAACATGAGTTGGCAATGTGCACTTGCAGACCAGAAAGCTAGCTGTATCCTGGGCTGCATCAAGAGCAGCATGATCAGTAGGTCAAGGGAGGTCATTTTGCCCCTCTATTCTCCTCTGGTGATACCCCACTTGGAGTACTCTGTCGACTTCTGGAGCCCTCAGCACATGGACCTGTTAGAGTCCAGAGGAGGGCCACAAAGATGACCAGAGAAATTGAATACTTTTCCTATGAAGAAAGGCTGAGAGAGTTGGAGTTTTCAGCCAGGAGAAGAAAAGGCCCAGGGGACACCTCCTTGTAGTGTCTCAGTAGTTAAAGGGGGCTTATAAGAAAGATGAGGACAGGTTTTTTAGTAGGGTCTGTAGTGATAGGACAAGAGGTAATGGTTTTACACTAAAAAGTTAAAATACAGTTGAAAATCTTAGTTAATCAGTGTGTCTGCAAGACAGGAAACAAAGCCAGAAGGGTGAAAATTGCCAGTGATACTGTCCAACTGCACTGTGGCACACAGAGAGAGGCAGTAAAAAATTAGGAATGTTTGATTTCATGTCAAAAAAAGAGCAACTGCAAATTCATAGACCACCAGCAAGACACATAAAGGCACATTCTATTGGCAACAGAAGAGGTTAATTTGTGTCATGAATAACAAAGAAACAAAATTCCTAGAGATAGAATGTATTTAATTTCTCATTAATAAAAATGTATAAAAACTCTTACATGAACCAAAAAAGACTTCCAAAACCCTGGTGTTATACATAACACTTGTTGACATTTTCAAGAACAGACAGAAATGCTACACTGAGGACAAAAAGAAAGATCAAGGAAAATTCTAGAAAAGTACTATTTAAAAATGAACAAACAAACAAACAAACAAACCACCAAAAAAAAAGATCAAGCCACCATAATTGAATGCTTGTCCTCAACCTGGTCTACCTACCTAATTACAAAACTCAAGTCAATTAACTAGTATCTTCCCACAACTTTCTGCAAAGCAAGAACATGTTGTAAAGGCAACATACCACATAGCTACCAGTATGCTTCTGTTTGCTGCTAAATACTCTGGACATCACACCAAGTTATTTTAGAGCTGTTTAACCCTACACTTACCTATGGTGACACTTGAGGAAAGTATCTGCTAGAACATGGAGAAGGGTGAATATCTACCAAAGCTCTTTTTAAAAAATTACTTGAACACCTGAATATTAAAACATGAACTTTAAGACCAAAGACATTAAATTAAACTATAACCTCTGACTTAAGACTCAACTAAATCACAAGAGCATTGGGCAAATAATAACTAATAAGACAATGAGGTGACAGTGGATTAAAAAAAATGTATCTAAAGAAAGCATTCTACTTTTAAAAATAAGGTATAGTATGTGAAAGAAACAGTGGATGTTTTAATAAGAGAACTCTTAACCTACTTAATAATTATATTTTAGGACATGTTAAATATCCCTGCATTAGCTAAAGAAACTAATTATTAAATATTTTCCCTAGTGCAAAGAACTACAAAATGGTTGCTCTGGGCAGTGAATGTGATTGCACATTAAAGAAATTCCAAGTACTGCTTTGCTCTAATTTTTATATTAAAATCACCAAATAAAATATATGTATAAAACTTTTCAGAGATAAATTATATCAAGTTTAGTTGATTTTAGTTACTGCTTGAAAGACAGAAAATGCCAAAGAATGGAAAGAATTATTTTTATAGAGTTTTTTAAAGTATTCAGAAAGCACATTTTAAAATCCCATTAGTTTAATGCTCAGTTTGATTTCTTTTTTAAAGAATTCAGGAATATAAATGTATAAATGTATATAAATATATATATTAAATATATAAATGTATATTATTGACTAAAAATGACAGCTGTTAAATATTAAAACAAATCCATGGAAGTTAATGAAGCTAAAGTGAATTTCACAGTTAAGGGATTCCCTCTTTCTGCAAAAAAAAAAGCCAACACAAAACAAACAAAAAAAATAGTAAATTAGAGAAGACATGAGGTCAAAATTATGCCAATTTACTGTGGAAAAAACATGACACAGTAACAGAGAGGCAAGTCACATCTTCTCCCACAAAAATTTATTAGCATCTTCTAAAGGAAGAGAGGGGACTATACCCAGCATACATTTTGTCACACAAAAAAAGTTACTCCACTTAACTCCTGAGGTTTGAGATAAGCTTGAAAGACATCTGATGGATAGGCTCTGTCTTTTTCTCTTGCCCCTGCCTTAAAATCCTGTCTCAAATCATCTATCTCAGAGGTTCTGCCTCTGAGCAAAACTCTGGTTAGAGTACTATAGGCATCACTAGTCATTGAAATATACACAAAATGATTTTTCCAGGCTAAAAAAACCTCCACATTTCCTGTAGGATTAAACATCAATGATAAGATACCAGGCCTTTATAGATAACAGAACAGTCAAAGGGTTAATGTCATTTTGGGGAAGGAGAAGAAGATTCTGATGGATTATCTTTATTGTTGGAAACTTTATCAATTAATTTCCTACTACCTGCAAGTAACTTCAGCTTGCAAAAAAAAAAAAAAAAAAAAAAAAAAAAAGTTCTTAAGTGTTTTGATTTGTAATTTCCATTGAAGAAACTTCAGTCAATGTAGCTCCTGCTGGAAATTCTGATTTTTTTTATCTGGAGAGGAAACAAACAAAACTCTTAGAAACACACCGTGCAAAGAACTGATTGAGATCTTGCACTTACCCTTTGCCTGACCTACACTCCATCTTAGAAATCTAACGCTGTTACATGCCCCAAACAGGTTTTGCATCCTTCTTGGAAGAAGATAATTTAAACTTCAGCTAAATGGTTTAATTCAGCAAGAGATCAACCTCTAGGAATAAGAGTTTAGAAAGCTTGTTTAGTTTCTCGTCAATAAACCATCTACAAGTGCCAATTAGAAAGTCTTGATTTAGGCTTTAGAAAGTCTTTAATCAGTGATACTTGATATTAATTGCTCCTTGGTATCTAGTCATATTTTGCCTATTAACAACTTAGGTTGTGTATTTGTTATTAAAAACCCTCTATACTTGTAATTACTGTGAAATACTTCACCAAAAAAAATGTAGAAGTTTATTTCCTTTCCAACACTTGCAAAAATCTATGTCCTTGTCTATTTCAGGCTTAGAAAACTGTACTTCAAATAAAGCCAAATTCACAGCTGTCTGCAAAAGAATAGCTCAGAATTGTTTTCCAAAACCAGTAACAGATTTATCTAGCCTTACACTTGAGCCACAGAGCTCATTTTAAAAAAAGCAACATCATAATTTAGAATTTTTTCTTTTTTTTCTAAAACATTATCTGTATAGTTCTCACTGCACTTCATATAAAAATGAAATGGCAAATATTTGTATAATCATTTCTTAAACGATTTTTATTCCCTAATCTCTTACACTATTTTAGACTCCAAACTATTACAAGCAGATTAACAGCCACTATGAAAAATTCTCACCATGTTAAATTTAAATCTAGGTATAAAAATTAGAAGAAAAAGTTAATAATAATGCTCCTTCCAAAGTTTCACCTTTTTCAACAGTAGCATTCTTAACATACTCTTAATGCTTTACAGCATTTTCTACAATGATGTGATTTAAAATACATACTTTTAATGACATAGGTATACTTTCAGCTAAGAAACATTAACATTGATGGATCTTTCTACAGGAAGGAGATTAGAAAAGAGGGAACATTGCCAAAACACTGAATTTACTACAGAGATTATAACTTATTCCTCCAAAAGCAAACAAAACTGTCCATCCAGATATACTATAACTGTATGTTATTTTCTTTTATACAAGTAGTCTACAGCATTGCCTAATTCAATTGAGAAATGGTTATTTTGAGATGCTTAATAGCATTAAACCATAATTTCATGATATAACATGACACATGGAGGGTACAATATCTTACATTTGCAACTAAAAAGGAGAAAAAAGTAAGGGGTTGAGCATAGGAATGGAGAAGTATAAGAAGAAAGGGATCCTTGTATAGAGCTTTCTATTACTACATCCTCCTATTTGTGATAAAAACACACAAAAGGAAGGTTATGCTAAAAATAACCCCAAACAGTACTTAGGGATTAAACCATCTATTATTTGTCCCATTTAAGTAGAAAACATTATGCAGCATGATTTCACAGAAGAGCCCTGAGCTCGTATTTTGTTAAATGTGCATTAATAATTCACTCAAAAGTTAAATTTTCCCCAAAGGGAAATTTAGTACCTTCCAGTTGTCATTATTTGCTGTATTGTATAAGAAAAAAGGCACACATATTGCATGCTTTTTTGGTAAGCTGCTAGACTTATCATCAGTTTTACTTTAAGTGACTAAATTTGTATTTACTGCATTGCTGGGTTCCTTTTAAATTTGCCTATTCAGAAGGGAGGATGCTTGAGCTATGTGGAGCAATTACAGTAGCAGCTCTGAACATTCATGTCATGATCTATGATGCATGATGGCCATGTTTTTAAACTTGTTTGATTCAGTTTAGAGCTTAAAAAGTCAGTAATCCGATTAGTTCAAACCAGCCAACTCTCATTTGGAAACAAAAATAATGTCCTGAATCAGAAAGATTGCAGTGAGACATCAGGTAGAGTTGCCTGTGCTTTCTTGCTCATTTTACACTCTTTAAAGCCTTACAATACTGAAACTTTAACTGGATTAATATTGCATTTAAAAAAAAAAAATATGCAGAAACCAAATTAACTGTCCTTTCACTTCCAATTTTGATTGCCCACTTGCTTCAATTACAGAACCATGGAATTTTCCTGTCATTTGAGAAGGGGCCATTTGTCTGCTACTCCAAAAAAGGAACAAATGCTTCTCTGTGTGATGACACTAATTAAACTGAAACTGAGATGAGAATAATCACTGAGACCTCATTTGCCTTAAAGCCCAAATATATCACCTCTCATAAAACAGGTCTCCCAACCTACGGAGCAAAGATCCGTACCCTTCATCTCCCACATTGCCACTGAAATGGCTAATAGCTACTTTTTAATGCAAATTCATTTTCTTACAAACCAAATTTAAGTGTCATTCAATTTTCTTATCTTTGGCCTTATCCTTAAAAAGTAATTACTTTGCTAGCATGTGTAATTAAAATGATGTTATCTATGGTTCTAGGTGCATTGATCTCATACCAAGTGAATTTTCAATAGATGAGTCATGTTTCTTTTACAAGTTGCACTGTAACTGGTAGTATGAAACACTGATGGAATAAGTATCCACCAAATTCCCTCATATCTAAGGGGCAGGCTAATATGAGGAACATGGTTGTGGGTGTTTATTACAGGCCACCAGATCAGGATGGGGATGTTGATGAGGCCTTCTACAGACAGCTGAGAGTCGCCTCACAATCACAGGTCTTGGTTCTCATGAGGGACTTCAGTCACCCTGATACCTGCTGGGAAGACCACACAGCCAGGCAGGTACAGTCCAGGAGATTCCTCCCATGCATTGATGATCACAGAATCATAGAATCATAGAATCCTAGGGGTTGGAAGGGACCTCGAAAGATCATTTAGTCCAACCCCCCCTGCCAGAGCAGGGTCACCTAGAGTACATCACACAGGAACTTGTCCAGGCGGGTTTTGAATGTCTCCAGCGAAGGAGACTCCACAACCTCTCTGGGCAGCCTGTTCTAGTGCTCTGTCACTCTCACAGTAAAAAAGTTTTTTCTGACATTCACCTTGAACCTCCTATGCTCCAATTTGCACCCATTACCCCTTGTCCTATCACTGGTCATCACTGAGAAAAGCTTAACTCCATCTCCCTGACACTCACCCCTTACATATTTGTAAACATTGATGAGGTCACCCCTCAGTCTCCTTTTCTCCAAGCTAAAGAGACCCAGCTCCCTCAGCCTTTCCTCATAAGGGAGATGTTCCACTCCCTTAATCATCTTAGTAGCTCTGCGCTGGACTCTTTCAAGCAGTTCCCTGTCCTTCTTGAACTGAGGGGCCCAGAACTGGACACAATACTCCAGATGCGGCCTCACCAATGCAGAATAGAGGGGGAGGAGAGTGTTCTCGAGGAGTCTATTGTTGGGATTTATGGAAAATTAATATGGGATTTATGGGAAATTAATATGCCTGAATTAAAACAGTAGTGTTGCAGGTACTGCTCACCAAATTGTCAGGCACCCTGAAGTAGCCCGTGAGATCAGTAAACAAGCTGGTGTCTCACAGCCTGGTACCCCACGGGACCAGCAAACAGCAGGTGTCCTATCTCACGGTTGTTATCTCATGAAGTAGTGAGAAAAGAATGTTGTAGCAAGAACTGAGAGGCACCGTCTGGGAAGCGAAACACCTTGGGTCATCGTGACACGGGCAGTAAGTGACAAGACACGTAGCCAATCCTATATGAACTGTGTATGTGTGTAACCAACGGGGTTTGTACTGGGGTGGAACATCTGGAATTAGAGGGGTATAAATTGCCGCCATTTTAAATAATAAACGGCTTTCGCTTGATCACATTGATCGTGGTGCGTTAGTCTGTGCTCTCGCCGCAACAGTCTATAGTGGGCCCAGTCTTATTCAACTTCTTCATCAATGACCTGGATGAGGGGATGGAATGTATCCTCAGCAAGTCTGCTGATTATACGAAGCTGGGAGGATTGACTGATACACCTGGAGGTTGTGCAGCCATTCAGCAAGAACTAAACAGACTGGAGACGTGGGCAAAGATGAATCTAATGAGGTTCAACAAGAATAAGTGTAGAAACCTGTACCTGTGGAGAAAAAACACCATGCAACAATATAGATTATGGGTTGACCTGCTAGAAAGCAGCCCCATGGTGAAGGACTTAGACAGGCTGGAGAGTTGGACAGAGAGAAACCTGATGAAGTTCAACAAGGGCAAGTGTAGAGTTTTGCATTTGGGGAAGAGAAACACCATGTACCAGTACAGGTTGGGTGCTGACCTGCTGGAGAGCAGTGCAGGTGAAAGAGACCTGGGGGTCCTGGTAGACAGGAGGATGACCATGAGCCAGCAATGTGCCCTTGTGGCCAAGAAGGCCAATGGCATCCTGGGGTGCATTAGAAAGGGTGTGGTTAGTAGGTCAAGAGAGGTTCTCCTCCCCCTCTATTCTGCATTGGTGAGGCCGCATCTGGAGTATTGTGTCCAGTTCTGGGCCCCTCAGTTCAAGAAGGACAGGGAACTGCTTGAAAGAGTCCAGCACAGAGCCACAAAGATGATGAAGGGAGTGGAACATCTCCCCTATGAGGAAAGGCTGAGGGAGCTGGGTCTCTTTAGCTTGGAGAAAAGGAGAGTGAGGGGTGACCTCATCAATGTTTACAAATATGTAAGGGGTGAGTGTCAGGAAGATGGAGTTAAGCTTTTCTCAGTGATGACCAGTGATAGGACAAGGGGTAATGGGTGTAAATTGGAGCATAGGAGGTTCAAGGTGAATGTCAGAAAAAACTTTTTTACTGTGAGAGTGACAGAGCACTGGAACAGGCTGCCCAGAGAGGTTGTGGAGTCTCCTTCACTGGAGACATTCAAAACCCGCCTGGACAAGTTCCTGTGTGATGTGCTCTAGGTGACCCTGCTCTGGCAGGGGGGGTTGGAGTAGATGATCTTTCGAGGTCCCTTCCAACCCCTATGATTCTATGATTCTATGATTCTTTTAAACAAATAAATCACATTTTTATTACTCTTCATTAGATCAGTAGTTTATAAGCTGATGTCTGAAGTTAAACTCTTCCACTGGCTTTTAGTTTCAACCTTCTTGCCAGCTGGACACGTATGCCTGTTATAGGAAGTCTATGGTAAGAACTTAAGATTCTAAGAAATCTTGAATTTTTACATTCTTCAAGTGCCATTTCAGTCAGCAGTTCAGCCTAAGTGCATTGAGTCTTTCCCTTAGTTATTTCAAATGTGAAGCTGTGTAGGCTTCTTGATTAATAAATGCATAAACAGTTAATTACAACCAGCAATTTCTAATGCAAGGTATTGATCATCATCATTCACTCCTAACCAAAGTAAAGCTGTTAAAATTAGCATTTATGGAATTTCTATTAACATTCTTATTTCCTCATTTTCCAAAGGATGCTTATAACTAGTGCTTAGATTTGTAGTTATAAGGATATGAATACCCAATATTTTTCAAGAAACTGGTCTATAACATGATTGACTCAGGATCAGGGATGGCAAGCATAATTTTGTGGCTGGCAAATAATCATCTGCAAAGAGATGCATATACACTGTGCATTCAATGTCACAAGAACTAGAAAATAGTGTAATAATATCAATTTATGGATTTTTTCCTAAAAACACTGAAGAGCAACCAGTGATTTCATGGATTGCAAGTGATGGTGATATAAACGGTGTTGTGACACAAAACACTATCAAACACCGTCCCTAAAATCTTAAAAATATTTTTTTTATTACTAGGAGAATAAAAAGAAAAATTAATCTAATTTCATTAATTTAAGTAATAGTAATGGACTCACAAAAAATTGATCTAAATGTAAACCTCACATGTCTTTGCTGTATGCAAGAAGCTTAAGAAATAAAAAATTTTTTTTTAGTCCTGGTATTTTGAATTATGCCTTCAGCTGTCTTCAAACATGTACTGTAGTTAAAATTGAAGCTTACACCAGTTACAACAGCTGCCAGTATATATTAGACTAGCTGACATCACACTCGTGTTTTCCGATCTTTAGATTATCACACATTCATCTTTGTTATTAATAATGTGTATTTTATCAGATCTTATGTTTAATGATACTTTCATCAGATACTATCTGAACTCAGCAATATCTTAAATAAAATCTTCAATCAATAAAGTAAATACATTTCAGGTCTATGACTATAGAGCACAGCAGTCTGCTGTGACAGTTTTCTTCAATCTAAATGAATCAAGACAACACCCTCACAGTAGAAGCCCTTTCCTAAACTTTACTTAAATCAATTTTAGTCTTCTGGCTTTTTCTTCCATGTTTTGAATTAATTCAGCACCTCTACTATGAGTAGGGACAGTTCTTACTTTGCCACTTGGTATTTTCTCTTTTGTCACTGTTTCAGTTGGTAACTCCAGTCCAAGGAGAGTATTAGCTCCTCTGCATGTGAACAGTGATTCTGTGTATAACTGTCATACCTGGCTTGTATGAAACCCCAGTACAGCATCTCTGAATGGAGAGTAAACACAGACTAACATAATTTAAAAAAATTAATGAAGTGGAACATATTAATACAGCTGAAGCTTGGTTTTTGGTTCATTGGTTGGTTAGTTTTGGTTTGTTGTGTTTTTTTTTAACATGTGGTTATTCATAAAAATTAAATTACTACAATATTCTATGAAATCCAAAAGAGAAAATTTACTTGTAATATTTATGTCAGCTTTTGAGGCAGCTAAGTGTCTTTGAAAAAAACCTATGAACTAGGACCTGCTTTGATGCATAACCTTTCAGAACGTTTCCATCTATTTACTGTGCTTGAAGTACATTCTTTTTCATTTAATTTCATTTCATTTCCAAATTCCAAAAGCTGCATTTAAAAATTATCTTTATTAAAGTATCTTCAATTATATAGGATTCTATATTTAGCCAGTGGTTTAATTCAGCTTCATTTCATTACTTTGGATTAACACCATATAAAAAATTGGAATTCTGTATCTTAGTATAAGATCTTGTAATTGGAATTCTTGAGAACTAGTGAAGAAAAAAAAAAAGCTATAGAAAAATGAATATTTTAATAATAGTAGCACAGGTATGTTGAAAGACAAGATGTTGTATAGCATATTGCCCTAGAAATGATCCTTTGAACTAGCAGTGAAAGGAAATTTTCAGCAGAATTATGTTAGTAATTAGTTAATTGCACATATTTATGTTAGCAGAAGAATGGTGTCTATACATAGTTTTTGGTTTAAAGTAATAATTTTTTAATTAAAAAATTAAGAAAAAACATTGAACAGTCAATAGCGACTTAATGGCATTTTGATATATATATTATCTGGTATATGTTCTCTCTCATAAAAGGGCTGAAATATTTTTATTGAGAAAGTAAAATGCTATATTGTATTCTGGGAAATAAAAACATTTTTTTCCAGTTTATAAGTTAATAAAGATCCTATACAAAGATTTATCAAAGACAAACTGTCTCTGTTCCCCAATTCAATAAATTCAGTGTTTCTTTGTTAGAGGAAAAGTACTTGCTTTACTAAGTTTTTTAGAGCTCAACTTTAATGTGCTGGGAGAAGAGGGGAAAACAAAAACAAAATAGCCATTTACTACAGAGGACATATTTCCCTTAAAAATTCCCACTAGGATTTTCTTGTTTCCTACTCCACAGTAAGCAGCTTCAAAGAAATAAAAGTGATTAATAATGCTCTTATCAACTATCCACTTTTAAAGTAGCTGCAGAGAACATAAATAAAAGAAAACAACCACATCTGAAATGGGAGTATGGATGTTACTGCTGATCTGTTAATTTACATTTTACTTAGACTATACCTCTCTCTGGTTCCTACACCTGAAATAGCTATTTATTAATTTATTTAGTTAAAAAAAAATGTGCTTTAAAAACAAAACTAGATATTGCCCTTTTTCCTTCTATCTTTTCCTGAGGGTTCTGCATTAGAACTATATTTGGATAATGGAGTTTTGAGGTACCAGAATTGCTTTAATCCCATAGTGGTATATGGACGTTTTTCAATAGTTACATGAAGGTAGAAGAGTGTCAATACAGGTTTAACCCCTTCCTTCCTCTAACTCTTTTCCAGTACCAGAAAGATCTGGGCATTTGAAATTGAAGAAATCCCTGAAAAACATTTTTTTTCAAAACAGTGCTGACCACTGACAGTTCTTATCTATCTTTTAGCATCTGGTTCCATTTCCTATTTTCAAAGTTAAAGATTGCAGGTGAATTTGGTGAATACTTCTGTTAATGTGTACTGCTACAGCTCTGAGGTTGTACATGGCAATGTATCTCACTTTGTGGTGATGATATGAAGAACATACTGGAAGGAACAGCATTCAATTAAAAAAGTTTCAGAGCACCACATTTTTCTATGGCACTACAAGAGAACTGTATGTGCATATATGTTCATGCCATTAAAAGAGAAAGCAAGAGTGCACACAGGACTTCTTCCTTCCAGACAGACAGAAAACTAACTAGACCAGAGTAATTGGATGAATGGAAAAAGATTGATTGCTTTATGACACAGAGTAGAGTTTTGCACCTCATTTGCTGTTGAGAAAGTGAGAGCTAAGGCATTCCACCTAGTGAATCAAGTACGTGTAATGTCCCTCTTCTCTCCTGCATGGAGAGATGAAGGCAGGATATTCAATCTCTTGAAGGGCACAGCAGCTAGGAGTGAAACAGATTTCCCTTTAAAACAGGTAAATGAAACAAAAAATTCCTTCTTTGGGCACCAGAAGGAGGGCTAAGCACGTTCCTATCATATTGCAATGAAATTTTTATCAAGTTTTGCTATTACATTCCTAAAATCAGGGATTTGCATAAAATTTTCTTTTTCCTTCCTCATACCTTTATCTAAGATGAAACCAAATTCAGAATGTTATAATATGATTTTTTTTTAAGCATATAATTTCTTATTTAATGCTTTTTAAAATGGACCTGAAATGGACTTGGGTGGAGACGGCAGAGTTTCTTTGCCTGACAGTTTTATACTTCTCACACTGGTTAATATTCGAGTAGCCTACATTTACCTCAAGGAAAATATTTATTCTCTCTCTTCTCTAATGTACCAAATACATTCAAAAATATACTCCTGATTTCCACATTTGAAATTCAGACTGAATGCACGTAATTAGAACTAGTTCACCTAAGTTCACTGAAATCACTGAAATTCTTTATTGTTGCATCATTTTTCAGCAAGTTACTGAGTTTTTTTTCATTACATTCTTTTTCTTAAAGCACATTAGATAATTTAAAGACTTTCTTCTATAAAATACATGGGAATTATAAGTATATATTGTCAATAGTACTCTACCTGATGTTTTAAAAAACTGCAACTGTTTTTTTTTTATTTATTAACCTTCATTTTGTAAGTGTTTTTAAGGCATACATGTAAAAATTGACAGAATGACAACTCCATATGCAAAAATTTAGAATTAATCTGCAGTGTAGTGTTAGTTACACCAACCAAGCAGCAAGGGTTTTAAAATTCTCCTTACTTCCCATCTCCAACCTTTATCCATTTTATGACAAATAACTAACAGCTTTTAGGCTTCAGAGAAGACAGACAGCCAAAACGCTGAAATCTCTAATGGAGATGAAGCAGGGCTGACAGGGTTGTTCGTGTTTTCTTACAATACAGGATTTCTTGTTTGGATAAAAAATAACGTGTGAGGAAGACTGATATTCTGCCAATTGTTTGACAGAGGAGTAATATTTAGACTGCCTCTAAAGCGAAATAAATATGTGTAAGGCCTCTAGATGTGGTTTTAAGACTCCACTATTTAAAAGAAACATGGGAATTAGGCTTTGAGGGTCATGGGTATCGTGGAGCTCTCCATTCAAGTCTCACTTTGTCAGCATAGTTTTTTGCCAATACTCTGTTCATGCCATGTATTTGTTCTGATCTATTCCAAGGTCTGCACATCTATCCTTCTGTCTTTATATGTCACGGACTACTTGATAATACAATAGTCATTGCTCTTACATTTCCAGATAGGATTTTTTTTTTTAATATTGAGACTAGGTTGTTAAATTGTACAATGTAAGACTGTGTGTAAACTAATCCCATTGTACATAACCATAATGGAACATATGTACCTCCTGTTCATGCATGTTGGGCTGAACCATTCTAAGCAGCTTAAATGCTTCTGCACAGAATCTCTGTCCATGTACAGGGGATCTGTTTTTTTCCTTAGATGTAAGACAATGGAGAAAAATAAAAAACATAAAATGGAAAAGCCATCTAGAATAGTATTTTTTCCTGCGATTTCCTGATATTTTTCATTGATCCAATATTATAAGATGGCAAATGAGGGAATGTGCTGCTAATTTCCTATTATTTCTTACCCATTCCAGACGTGTCTTCTTCTATGGCTTGTCATTATACTCAACCAATAGTATGACTGGCATTTGTTTAATATTTCTTTTCTGTTGGTAAGAAAAACAGGCATATCACTGTTTATATTTTTTATATAATTTAAATTGCTGAGTATTTATTACAACTATTAGAAGTATTTTATATAAGCAGAAGATTTCAAGTCAAATGCAGAACTACTCCATCTTAATTTCCATCTAACTGTACTTTTAATAAACAAGGAATAAAAATTTGATCTCTGAATAAGCCATAACACAAGGTAACTTCATGCCGTATTTCCACTACTTAACTCCATTAGTAGAGAAGAATGGCTTGAAGTTTGGGAGAGGCTGCAAATAGTAAGGATTTTGTCTCTTTAAAAGACCTAACCATTACTTATATAAAGTTAGGATCCTTTCTTGCCTTAACAATGAACGAGAAGTAATCTGTCTAGAGTGAATGTAGTTAATCTAAAAAAAAAAAAAAAGTAATTCTACTGTTTCCCTTGTTTATTAACTATGAGCTGGAAAATCAAGAGGAGAGGCTGTAGGAAATAGAAAATATATAAATACTTTGAATATTCCTCTTTAGAAATGGTATGATATCTGATTTGGAATTATTTATTTTTAACAAATAAATACTGCTTTTTTTTGCCTTGAAAACCTAACAGTGTGGTTGAACAGCTATACAGTTTAGTTGACAATTTGGATAATCACTTCAACAATTTTAATTGAATTTTAAATGAATTTTAATCTTAGAACACTTCCTCTCTACTGAGAAATCATCAGACCAGACCCCCTGGACTATCATATGAAGAGGACCTTCTTCTACAAGCAAATCTCTCTTTTGAGGACGGCACAAAAGATGTTATATGTGAGGCTATAGTTATATGTGAAGCTAATGAATCAAATGATTTTGCACAATTGCTTTTGTGGGGAAGTATAATGAATTTATATAATGCAATGATGCAAGTGGTGTATCTCAAATTTATATAAATCTGAGACTGGAGTCTTATTATCTCCCTAATCAGCTGAAACTTCAGTACTAGAAAGACTTAATCCTAGATTTATATTACTTCCTGCAGTGTGGGATAGCCAAATCATGAAACAGAAGTGGAGCAACATTACTCTGAGATCCACAGTAAATTTTAATGGAAAATAAAATGAAAACAAAACAGAGAAAAAAACCCCAACCCTGAAACCCCAGACCTTGAGGCTTTTCAGACCATGTTATAAGAAAGGAAGAGGAGAAGGGAAGATGTAGGAAAAAAAGCTCTTTGTGTCAAATTTTATATTTCAAAAGCATTTATCTTACATGAAAACTTAATGGTTGGTGCTGGAAAAGTAAAATTCAGATGTGGTCCCACTCTTCCATGTTCACATCCAGTCTATTTGGAGTGGTCACATATTCCAGGATTCATGATTTAATTTGTCTTCTCACATTCAATATAGTAATTGCACCCAGATCTAAACTAAAACATTTGCCTTTTTCTAATTTTATCCTAGAAATATATTCCTACATATAGAGGATGTAAACTCTGAAAGAAGAAATATATCTTTATGAATTCAGAGCATTTTTCAACTGCCAGTGCTTCTGTTTCTCTGATAACTGGGTGTAGTGTGGAATAGTTAAATGCTCAGCTTTACAGAATAACTAACATTTCTAGATTTATTAAAAGGTTCTATTTTATAAACCTGCCAAACTTGCAAATTCCATTCTCAGAGCTCCCGTGTAAATCAATATAACTAACTATTTTTGATCACACATTAGTTTAACACAATTATTTCATTTTGAAATTTGGGAGCACTTAGTATTAATGCAACTGATGAAAAGTGACAGTCTCTTTCTTAAAGTGAAAATGTAATTTAAGAAATAAATATTGATTCACTTAATACTGAAATGGTGAGAAATAATGCCTGTCTATTATCTTAATGTTTCTTTCATCTCACACTATCAGTGCTGAAAGCTAAAACTGTTACCTTGCTTTGCTCAGAGATGGTTTAAATTGAAAGACTTGTGTCTGGATTTCAAGAAGCATAGATTCAGACGTGAAGATTCAGATCTCAACATCTGCAGAGCTTTCTGGAATGTCCAGTTCTCTCTGTGTTTCTCACTTCACAAGAACTCAGTTTTATTTTTGAATAATCTTAAAATCTAGCTAGCTTTTGTCCACATGGTAGGAATACAAGAAAAATTCTGATAGCAGAATTATCCCTGCTTAAGATATAAACTTTCACTAAAACTACTGAAATATTATGATCTTCAAATCCAAGTCCTTCTTCAGACTCTATGTCAATGGAGAGCTGTTGCGAGCCATCTGTTCCCCACATCAGCATAGATTTTATAATATAATAATAATATTTTTATAATATTTATATAATATTTACCATTCTAATACTCATATTTAATCTTTAATAAAACTAAGATTAACCTAGAGAGAAATAAGAATTTTTCATAATTGAAATCAGGTCTTACAAGTTATACATAGTTCAAAAGCAGTCCTACAGAAAACACTCCGGCTTCCTAATTAAAATTCACTCATCAAACTGATGGGCTGATTTGCTAGGAGCTATTCTTATTCAGCCATTCTCTGGGTATTGCTCAATCATCCTGTCACAGATAATCCATCCTTGAGACTCATAAGAGGGTTTTATTGGCATTCATTTGGGAGAACCTGACACTTCTGATTTGCAGCCTTGTCATATGAGTAATGAAGGATTCTAAACTCATGCCAGTAAAGTAATTAGACCATCGTATCATATGTTACACACACACACACACACGGTGAGCGGCCAGCTAAGCATTATCAGCATCATCAATTTATAGACAAATAATTGAAATACAGACAAGATATCCTTTATTTTGTATTATGTTTATTAGACTATATGCTCATACAAAGTCAGATTGCTAGAAATATGAGTTCAATAATGAAACATGAGGACTAGTCTAAAAGACCTTTTCTATAACCAGAGATTAATTTCCCTATGCCTCATATATTCTCCGGTTGTATCTTGCAGTGCCAGTATTTCAAGCGTGAAAGGAAATACTTTCTACTGAAAACTGGACATTCTTTCATTATGTGTGAGGTTCATTGTTAGGAACACTGCACAATAACATAGCACAAACAGGCTAGATATATAGGCATCTAGAAGAGATGGAACCTTAAAAAAAACTGAGAAGGAGCTTTTGGAGCACATTGACAACAACTTCCTAACACACGTGATTAGGGAGCCAAGGAGAGCAAGGTCTTTGTTTGACCTGATTCTCATCAGCAAGAAAGAAATGGTTGAGGATGTGAAGATTTGGAGCAGCCTCAGCTGCAGTGATGATGAGGATCCTGAGAGTAGTAAGTGAGGCAAATAGGAGATCTCAGCTCTGGACTTCAGGAGAGCAGGCTTGTTCAGTGACATGCTTGGAAGCACCCTGTGGGATATGGCCCTGGGGAGAAGCCAAGATCCGGTTAATTTTCAAAGATCACCTGCTCTGAGCTCAAGAATGGTCCATCCCAGGAAATCAAGCAAAGGTAGCAGGAGCACTGCATATAAACAAAGATTGTTTGATAGACCAGATGGCTGTACTGACCTTCAGAGGGTCATTGATAGACTAGAGAAACACACAGAAAAGAACCTCAACAAATTCAAAATGCAGTCTTGCAACTGCAGAAGAATAATCCCAGGCACCAGTAAAGGCTGTGGGTTGACTGGCTGAAAAGCAAATTTGCAGAAAAGGACTCAGGCAGGTCCCAACAAGTAGACCATGATCCAGCAATGTGCCTTTGTGGCAAAGACCCAACACCATCTTGGGCTGCATTAGGTAGACTCCTGGAAGCAAGTCAAAGGAGACGATCCTTCTTCTCTGTTTAGTCCTGGAGAAACACATCTGGATGCAGAGTTCAGTGCTGGGATCCTCAGTAAAAAACAGACAGGAATGTGCACTGCAGCAAGTCCAGCGAACAACCACAAAGAAAATTAAGGGCTTGAAGCATCCATCTGATTAAGAGAGTCTAGGAGAGCTGGAACTGTTCAGCCTGGACTAGAGAAGGCTTCCTGGAATCTTATCCCCATGTATAAATATGTAATTATGGGAGTAAAAGGGACCAAGACTTCTCTCTGTGATACCCAATGACAAAGCAAGATGCAATGAGCGCAAACTGAAAGATGAGAAATATAATTTGAAAATAAATATTTTTTTTTCCTGAAAACATGGTCAAACACTACAACAGGTTCTCGCCACAGAGCTTGTGGAGTCTCTATCCTTAGAGATATCCAAAACCTGACTTGACGCAGCCCTAAACAAAATATTCCGGCTGACCATTTCACCATCCTACTATTTTAACACAGGCATTACCATTTCCTCTTCTACAAGTTGAAGCTGAAAACAAGTTAACTGAATTTGCTGTAATACCAAAAGGTGATGACTGGAGATGAAAGAACAGCCAAAACAACAAGCTGATAAAAAAAAAAAAAAAAATTCTTAGCGCTAGTACAAGAGTATTCAGTGATCACTGGGATAAGCTGCTACAACTTGGTGTGACTGAATATGATGATGGATACCATACCACAGTCTCCCAGAGCAACAAGTTAAATGTCAATCCTAAGCCTTTACCTAAATTCTTACTCAGAAATTTAGTATAAATGCTCAAAGTATTGGAGAATTATTTTAAAAGCATGATAATTTCCTTCCTGAAAAAAAATAATTAAAAAAAGGAGAAATGCTAAATAGTAGATTCAAAACTTCCTTTTTCTTAATGATTCTATGACTAGTTCTAGATACAAACTGAATGTGAGCAGGACCAAAATCAAAAGACAAGGATTTTCTCTAGCCCTTGTTTGAAAAAGAGGGAATGAAGGCTATTAACTAAAAGTACTGTCACCCCAAACAATTATTACTAAAGGCTGATACTACCACCTTGTGTCTGTAGGTCTAAAATATTTTAACCATGTGTTCGCACCACATATATTGCTCAAGAACTTTAAGTATTAAAAATACTTTTACTTAAGTAATTTTCTTGATAAGATAATTTATATGTTGTCACATTTTTATATATTTATAATTTTTGAAAGGGAGAAATAAGCAAATGTCTAAAAACAATACTGTCCAGGGCAATGTCTAAAAGCTATAAGGTCTGGGAGAACCTTATAGTGACCTTCCAATACCTGAAAGGTGCCTATAATAAGGCTGGAGAAGACCTATTCCTAAGAGCATGTAACAATAGGACAAGGGGTAATTGCTTTAAGCTAGAAAAGGGTAGATTTAGGTTGGACATTAGCGAAAAGTTCTTTAATATGAAGCTGGTGGATCACTGGAATGAGTTGCCTAGAAGGGTGGTTGGAGGCCTCATCCCTGGAGACATTCAAGGTCAAGCTTGATGGGGCTGTGAGTAATCTGGTCTAGTTGGAGATGTTCCTTCTTATCGTAGGGGGGTTGGACTAGGTGACATTTATAAGTCTATGCCAACCCAAGACATTCTATGATTCTATGAAAATTAAACCCGCTTACAAAAAAATTTCTCCAACATTGAGTCTGAGAATCCCATACAGAAAACAACAAGTTGCACTGCTGCTCTAAGCCTACAGAAAGCCAGACACTGTTTGACAAAAATAGGAAAAGTGTCAATTGGTAAGCCTCCGTTGTCACATATAAAATACACCTAAGTACACACCTGCCTAATAAGCAGGTTTGGCAGATAAATTACTAGAAATATAATTCCTCAATAATCAAAAGAATAATTTTGAGTTAACCCTGCTTCCAGGAAGATGCTGGGGAAAAACAGTCTTCGTCCAAAGTCTTACTGAGACTTTGCTTTTGTTTTAAATATTTCTCCTTTGCTCTTGTTACTTTAACACTATCTGAAGTATATGGAAATGATAATATATTAAAACTAATAAGAATTTATGAATATTTACTCATATATTATTATTTAATACAAACAGTAACATTGGTTGTTAAGTCAGATATTCTAGCAAAAGAAAACATATTCTACGTTTGGATTTTAATTTCACAGGATGAGGATTAAATTACTGAGACTTTTTTCCTCAACCTAAATAAAGGGAACTGGGACCAATGGGACTGAAATAAATTTGGTTACTAGGTATGCCTGCATATGAATCACAGACACAAAAATAAAACCAGAAAGTATAAATCTGATTATATGCACTGAAATTCAGATTTTTTTCTAATACTAGTTGTATGTCATGTCCTGTTCATAATGAGACGCTGTCAGGAACACTGTTCCTAATTAATGAATTATTAGCTAGTGCACTAGCTTCAAAACAACCTTAGCTGATTTTAAGAACATGAGGTTAAAGTATTTTATTTATTAGACTATTTTACTTAAAAGAAAGTTAATTACTTGGAATCTGAAAAAATCCAGCACTTGAATTTCTTCTGAATTAATGAATATATAACATTTTGAAGATACAAACTATAAGAAATAAACCAAATTATTCTTAGTATAGCAATTGAGAACTGCAACGCAAACCTTGTCCTTGCTCCAGCAGCAAAATGGCACTTCTGTTGCAGTAACAAAACAAAGTGGACAACCTACACTTGCAATCAGAAAAATGTGAAACCATTTGCAAGTAGTTCCTCAGAAGGAACTATTCGTTCTTTCCTCTTTTCTGTCACAAATCTCTCTTTTTTTTTTTTTTTTTTTTTTTTTTTTTTTTTTCTCTGAGCAGGGAATGCATTTATTTTTAGAAACATTTATATTATGTACAGCAGCCTGGGCAAGGCTTCAGCATTTCCCCAAGTATATTCTCACATCTGTCTCTTCCCAGAGGTGACTGTGTGAGTCAGATATGGGCAGGTAGAAGAAATCTAAGAATAGAGCTGGGTGTGAGTTATGGGAGACTGAAAAACTCAAAGTGTCCAGCCTGCTGCTTCTGTGCTAAGACTAAGGAATGCAGGCAGACTGTTTTATCCCAAGGATTGCATTGGCCTTCAAATGAACAAAGAAAAAGGAGAGTATAAAACTACTTTAACTTCCTTTTGCCATATTATCCTGCATCTAGCCATGCCACATATCTTCCTGGAATACCAAGTATTAACTAGCCTAATCAATTTGAGCATTACTTTTTTTAGACATGAAAAAAAAAAAGCCTCCAAAAAGTGGAAGTGATCTAGAAATAACTGACTTCATTATGGACTTATTGCAATTATTTCTTCTGTAATTTTAAGTCAGCATTTCTGTTCCTGAGTATGAACACACACCAGAGGAACTATGATTGTTCCATCGTGGTTTGAAACCACATTTTGACATAGTAAAAAAATTTACAAAATCTGTTCCTAGTATAATTTTCAGCTATTTCATAACCTCACAAAACAGATAAAATGAAGTTTGACTAAGTAACCAAAGCTATTCCTGAGTTGATTTCAATCGTCTATCTGTAAACAGAGTTGGCTAGCAAGAGATAACGCTCAGGCATGAGTAATCCATATCCAGAATAAGAATAAAGCATCTCTTGAATCTGGCATTCTGTGAAGTTCTTAAAAAAATTTCAAGGTTTCTAGTAGTTTTTGTCTTTCATTTCAAATCTTGATTAAATACTGGATATTGCATAAGCAATTATTCTCAATAAAATGTGTTTTTAAAATCTGTTTACTGATTTTGGAAGGCTAGTTCCCTGACTACTTTGTAGTTTTTGCAATCTCCCATTTTCTTTGATAACCAAAGATTGAAAAATATCTCAAATTTAAAACTTTTCCATTACATTTTTTCCCCTAATGAATTAATCTGATTGGATAAAATAAATTGTATTATATTTAGCAGAGAGAGTACTGCTGAAATATTTGACATTGGGAAGATTTACTACATGTCTTATGCAACATTTTTTATGAACTTCAGTCCCAAAAGCAATACTAATTTTTTAACCTGCTATGTCTCAAGGCCTTTAAAACAAAAATAAAATAATATATTGGCTTCCCTTTGTTACTACATTCTTAGAAACCTCCTGCTCCTGACTGCAAAGACACATAGCAAACCAAAAAAAAGACTCTATAAGGAGGGACTACCTGGATAGGTAGAATATGTGAGTCTTGGCAAAGTAAGAAACATTTGAAATTTTCTATTTTGAAACATAAAATGTTTGGATAATTTTTGAGTGAGGTTCATCATTTTGTACACCATTTCAAGGTTATCTGTAATTATAATAGTTCATGTAGGAAAAGTAACTTTAACTCTTGAGTTCTGGTTTCACACTGGCTGCTACATACATCACTGTAGCTGTCAGCTGACAGACACTATCATTTCACTATGCAAATACCTGTAGATCTTCAGAGCAGTATAAAAGCACCTATTTTAATTATCAACACCATTTTATGTATAAAAAATGCATGCAAGCATAAAAAAATTTTTTGAAAGTATAGATTTTTTTTCTTTGCCCTCCATTAACAGTTAGGAATTAGTAGAAGCCATTGTATTCCATTAACCATTTCTTACTCACGTATATGGGAACACAACATTAAATCAGTCAGGGTAGTTTTTCAGAAACTGAAAGTTCCTTAATGAATTCTTCAAGGATTACGACAATATAAGAAAAAAGAACAGTTATGCCATGGTTATCTTTGAAAATATTTACTTCTCAATTGTGTTATTTTCTATTTGTTTTTCTAACAAGAGGACTTTGAAAAACAGGGTTCCATAGTAGGAAGTTCTTTCAAATTTACTTGTAAGGAACTTTGGGTAAAAGGCTGTCAAAAAAGTCTTTCCCTTGAGAAATATTCTGCAAGAGAAGCTGCAGAGTAAGGAAAAGGAAGACTAGTCAATCAAAAGACTTAGGAAGTCGATGACTCAAGAATGAATTTAGCAAAACACTTCTGAACAACATCTTGGAAATGTCATAAGGGTTAGGCATAGAGTAAAGCAAAAGCTGGCATTCAGAAGGAAAAAAAAGTATATTGTCCAGCCAAAACAGCAGAGAAGCACAGGAACGGCACTAAAGGAAACAGTTTTTCTTAAAATAAACATTTAGCCTGTTACATGATCCCAAGGACTAGCACATCAGCCAGAGAAGAAAGAACAACAAGCAGCAGCGAAAGCCATCAGAGAATTTTATTTCATGTCCTATGCTGGATATTGATGTTGGAGGACTCCATAAACTTCAAAACTGAACTATTTCCTTTCCAAGAAGTTTATTTACATTTACACTCTACATGCAAACTATGGTTTTAATCTACAGACATTGACAGATCTTGTCAGTGCAGTCAACACAGAGGTCAGTGACACATGTAAATTATAAATTTACTAATTAGGATATAATTAATATATCAACTTGCCTTGAATCTGAAAGGAAGTGTGCTAACATGGTGTAGCTAACAACGGTATGTTAGCACTTCATAATATTGTGGTAGTATAACCAGACAAAATTTTACATTAATATGTGAGCAATGGGATCACCACAAGAAGGAGAAGGATAGTTACACCTCCAAGGCACCAGAGGAGTTACACAGCTGCCAGGTAGAGGAAAAGAGGGCAAATTGACTGGACATCCTGCTAAAAGCAGGCAAAATGTTTGGCAAGATGGAATAAAACAAGATAAACAGTACAAGGAGTAGAGGAGATTCCCCTTTTTGGGGGGAGCAAGGCAATAGAGTATCAGGCATCAATGTAGAAAATTTTGCTTGACTTCTGTCACTGAGGAGCTCTGAAGCCTGGTCACCTCTTAGTCATCACCTTGATGACTAAGAACAAGTAGGAGCCCCATTAATCAGTGCTGACTGTAAAGCATCATCCCCATGATACTGACAGCTAATTTAGAAAATTATTATCAAATACTAAAATTTTTGTATAGGTAGTGATGATGACATGTAAGAATTAAGAACTAGCAAGAAGAAAGCTTTTAATAAATTTATTTAGTAAAGTGGAGTTTTGCAGTTTAAAGCTGTCATGTTCTGTCAGTGTTTTAAACAGTCCATCACAGTAGCCTTTGATGGATGGCTAGATAGATACACAGACAGACAGACAGATAGATTCACTTTCAACATCATTACTCCTCCAAAACCTTTCTTTCTTATAGTTAATTATATTGTTAATTCCCAGAAGAAGATCTGATGAAATGCTACAAACTGAAGGAAATCCCAGGTTGGATAACAGAAGAAAGAAATCACTATGTTAGTGAATCAAACACAAAGTCAGACAATACAAGCACTCCATTGTTACATCTTTAGATGTAAATTCTTCAGAATCGTAGAATCATAGAATGGTTAGGGTTGGAAGGGACCTTTAAGATCATCTAGTTCCAACAACCCTGCCATGGGCAGGGATGCCTCCCACTAGCTCAGGTTGCTCAGAGCCTTATCCCGCCTGGCCTTAAAAAACTTCCAGGGATGGGGCTTCCACCACCTCTCTGAGCAACCTTTTCCAGTGTCTCACCACCTTCATAGTGATGAACTTCTTCCTAACATCTAATCTAAATCTACCCTCCTCTAGTTTGTGTCCAATAAGGTCTCCTCAGAGCCTTTTCCTCTCCAGGCTGAATAACTCCAACTCTCTCAGCTTTGCTGAAAAGTCTAGCACATCTTCCATTTTCAAAGGACATTCTGTTTACTGATATATTCATATAACAACTTAATGACAAATTTAAACATTATTTTCAGACATTGAAACAATGTCAGCACAAAAATATAAAGTAAAAACAAAAAGAAAGTGAACTTCAAAATACAGTCTAATACAATTTTTTTTGCTGGCTGTATGTGTCTAAAAAGGCATATGGGATTATAAGTTCTGGAGAATTATATAAAGGAGAGTTATACATCCTGCAGTATCTGACCAGTCTCTAAAGCTTCCTTATGACTCAAAAATTTAATGAAATGGATGAAACCAAATTTTAAAATTTTGAGACCCTTCCTAAAACAGTTTAATTGAAGTTCTTCATGAAATCATGAAGACCTCTGAAGAAGTTGCACTAATCAATGTCATTGCATTGAGGTGTTTGGGTTTTTACACAGTGATAAAAGAATGTTGTAACTATTTTTGTAGTGTAAGTTTCATGAAAAGTTCTGAAGAACTGCTTGTAAACAACAGCTTGTCTTTAAGCCAGCTGAAATTTCCTTTCCTCTATTTTTTATGCCCTCTTTTCTCCTACTATTAATTATTTCTGTCACAGACAGTAAGTAATGAGGTAGATACAAACTGCAAGAGGTTTAAAGTAAAGTATTGCCAATATACTGATTACTGAGAGGAGACATGTAAATCAAAAAATCAACTAGAAGTTGACCAACACTGATGCACTAATTACTAGCTTTTGCAACTCTGACATTTCTTTGATTTTCATCTGTAATATTTCATCTTCACCCTTCACCATATCCAAGATAGAACTGTAAAACAAATACCACACTTCCATAACAATTATGCTTGAAATGTTAATATGAATAGTTGCTTGAAAGCTTGTTATTTTTTAGAACAAATTGTATGTATCAACCAGGTCCTGCGCTATCAAGAATGTTTGTTGAGAATTTACTATACAAATAGAAAATACCCAGGAAATGGACAGTTAAACTAGACTGCCACCTGTCATCTGAAGATCCTTTATATAAATGTGCAACACCTGAGCTCATGACTCACGTGTAGTCATACAGAAGCATTTCCGCAAAGGCAATGTTTAAATTTACATCTGTAGTTCATAATTTATTTTACTTATATATATGTATGTCTGGTCTCTAGGCATCATAAATAGACTTACCACCTCAGTGATAGAAGACAATAAGCTTCTATTTACCATCTCAAGCCTTACATATCCAGCCATGAGAAAAAAATAATTTGTGTATATGACAAAACTACTGCATTTTAATTTCTGCTTTCTGTGAGCTGCTAAAGAAGAGATTGTTGCCAAGGGAAGATGAGTCAGAAATAGACATGAACCAGAGAAGATGGAAAGGCAAGGAAAAATTTAGGTCACTATTTAGGTTGGGCAAGTTTGTCTTTCAAGATGGCTTTTATGTGAATGGCATAATTAGGAGAGAGTGTTTGTACTCAGTATTTGAGTTCTGGCTACATAATTCTCTCTTGGCAGCACAATGTAAAGTTTTCAGAAGAATCAGCAGGCCTCTTTGTTAGAGCCCTGAATTATAGTGCTGATCACAATTATAAAAAAACAAGGAGGATTTATGAGTGATCCTTAATCATACCTCCTTTTATAAAAGGTGGCTTATTACGTTTATAGCTGGTTTTCACTTGTCTAGTGTTACCCGTATACATAATTATGGCAATCTAGTTGTGCTGTCTTTTGTGTATGATGTAATAAGCCTTCTTGAAGCAATGTCTTAAGTCTCTGTTAAAGCTATAGCTGTGAGAGAATTGCAGACATATAAGAGCTTACTTTTCCCAGACTCACTAGGGAATCACTTGAGTACTTCAGCACGGTATTCAGCTCTGGCTGGTATGTCCCCTTGGAAATCCCCACTAACTGAAAAGAATGGAAAGATTTCTTAGTGCTTCCTATTTACAACACTTCTGTGGTTTTCCATCACTGTATTAAATTAAACTTTTTTAATTGGCTCTCTTTCATGTCATATTTACAGCTTATCAATATAGTACCAAATTGTGTTGGTTTGGCACCGAGTTGGCAGTCTCTTGATTCACCCTCCCCCCCCTCCTCCCCCAAGGTAGGGAAAGAGGGAGAAAAATGATAAAGAGAGGCTCTCTGGGTTGAAAAGTGAAACAGATTGATTTTAATTATTAGTGACAAGGGAATATATATATGTATTTGCAAAGGGATGTGCAACACTCGTCCCCCTCCCTTCTCCCCCAGCGACTCTCACAGCAACTCTTCTCCCTGGTGACTCCAGCTGAAGGGGGGAGTGTCCGGGTGCACAGACGGGGTCCTCGGATGTCATCTGAAAAGAAAAATGGAAAAAAAAAGAGAGAGAGCCAAAGAGAGGGCGATAGAAGTGACAGTAAGCAGAAAAGTGAGAGAAAAAGGAAAATGAGAGGCTTGACTTCCGTGATGAACCTATACTGAAAGCCAAATAGAGAAAATATTATGAGAAGGGAATATTCTGATTTTCTGATCCTGCCTTTAGTCTAATCTGCTCCCCCATAGCAGGGGGAGGCTGCAGACAGTCAGAAGTGACCTTGGTTATTATCAGTCCGCTGGCACTGCTAAAAAGTTCACTGAAAGAAAAAAAAAATCAGCAAAGAGCTTGATCAAAGCAAAACATTCCACCCCTATTCCATTCTCATAATATTTTACACAGACTCTGTAAGTTATTAAATTAAGAATTCTCTCCCAGTGTTAGAATTCCTTGAGGTACGTACTGAACTTCACCATCTTCCATCATTACACACCAAGTATGTCCAGTTCCCTGAGCAAAAGCAACACCCCAGACAGGTTTGCCCTTGCCTGAAGCAGGGTAAACCCAAACACTTTTTTCCAACAGATTTCTTTCACATACCACTGGGACTTTATCCCTATCCACCGTTTGCAAAAGGTCTGACTGAGCAGAACCAGCACTTCTGATGGATCCCCTGGTATTAACGAGGCCAAGTGGCCTTTCCTAAAGGTTTGTCCCAATTCTTAAAGGTTCCACCTCCCATTGCCTTCAGGGTAGCTTACAACAGACCATTGTACCTTTCAATCTTCCCCAAGACTGGAGCGTAGTATATGTTGTATCCACTCAACACCATGTTCTTTGGCCCAGTCAGTTACAAGATTGTTCTTGAAATGAGTCCCATTGTCCAACTCAATTCTCTCTGGAGTACCATGTCACCACAAGACCTGCTTCTCAAGGCCCAGGATGGTTTTCTGGGCTGTGGCATGAGGCACAGGGTATGTTTCCAACCATCCTGTACTTGTTTCCACCATTGTAAGCACATAGCACTTACCCTGGCGGGTCTGAGGCAGTGTGATGTAATCAACTTGCCAGGCCTCCCCATACCTGTACTTTGACCACCGCCCCTCATACCGTAAAGGTTTAAACCTTTTAGCCTGCTTAATTGTGGCACATGTTTCACACTCATGAATCACCTGCGAAATAGTGTCCATGGTTATGTCCACCCCATGGTCACAAGCCCATCTGTATGTTTCATCTCTGCCCTGATGACCTAGGGCATCATGGGCCCATCGAGCTAAAAATAGCTCACCTTTGTCTTCCCAGTCTAAGTCTATTTTAAACACTTGGGCAGCCTCATCTGCTCATTGGTTGTGTTGATGTTCCTCATTAGCTTTACTCAGAGGCACGTGTGCATCTACATGGCGCACTTTCACAGCCAATTTCTCTACACGAGCAGCGATGTCTTTCCATAGGTCAGACACCCAAACTGGCTTACCCTTTCACTGCCAGTTGTTCTGCTGCCAGTGTATTAGCCACCCTCACAAGGCATTTGCTACCACCCATGAGTCAGGGTAGAGATAGAGTCTTGGCCACCCTTCTCATTCAGCAACATCTAAAGCCAGCTGGATGGCTTCTACTTCTGCAAACTGACTTGATTCTCCTTCTCCTTCATTTGCTTCTGCAACAAGCCATGTAGGATTCCAAACGGCAGCTTTCCACCTCCAATGGTTTCCTACAAGGTGGTAGGAGCCATCAGTGAACAGAACATATTGTTTTTCAGCCTCGGGCAGTTGATTATATGGTGGGGCTTCTTTGGCTTGTTTCACCAGTTCTTGAGGTGGCATTCCAAAATGTGTGCCTTCTGGCCAGTCTGTAATAGCTTCTACAATCCCAGGATGATTTGGGTTCCCTATCCTAACCCGCTGGGTGATTAAAGCAATCCATTTACTCCAGGTAGCATCGTGGCATGATGCATGGGAGAAGCATTCCTCATGAACATCCAGTGCAGTACCGGTCATCGGGGCGCCAGGAGGAGCTGCGCCTCAGTACCCATCACTTCCGAAGCAGCTCTAACTCCTTCATATGCTGCCAGTGTTTCCTTTTCAGTTATGGTGTAATTGGCCTCGGAACCTCTGTAGCTCCTTGTCGCGGACCGAGATAGGTAAAGCCGCGACTCACACCCCCACCGCAGGGGATCGAGAGCTGAAGACCACTCCCCGTCACACCCACAAACAACGCTTAAGAATCAATAGATTTATTAAAGGCAAGTCTGATATCAACGATCACACAGGGTCTATCTCTATATATATCCACACCTATATATCCATATACCAACAGCTATACAACTATATATCTATATACCAATAACAACACACACAGAAAACAAGAGAGAACCTCCCCCCTTCCCCCCTGTTCCCGTTCCCGGACAGGGATAAGAGGGAAAGCCTGGAGAGAGCCTTTGGGAAATAGAAGAATATTGGAAAAGAGAAGTGTCTGGTATGTATGAATATTATGTAGGAATGTTTGTAGGAATGTTAGTAAGATGTTCGCAATTCTCACCACCGGGGGGTACGGCTGAAGCCAATCCCTGGTCGGGATCCACGTCCTGTCCCCTGAGACTCCAGGCAAACAGTCCGCTCGGTACGTCCACACGCCAACAACCACAGGGAGCAGCGTCGCAACGGCACGGCAGCCTCCCGCAGCGGTACCCCCGCCGCGGCAGCTGGATCCGTGTGTGTTCACAGAGCGCGCGTCTTCTTGCTCCTCCCTTTCCTGGTTCCGGCCCCGCCGTGCCTCCTGGGAGCTGTAGTCTGTGGTCTGTGCGCATGCGCCTGGTACCTCTGTCCTCTCCCCACGAGTGCCGGGGGGCGCATCACCAGGAATGGTCAGTGAATGTCACTGGATTAAAGGCCATTATAGAGTCCGTCTCTCACACTCCTACTCCAAAATCCCAGGAGATGACCACGAGTTTCCCTTGGTGCTTTCTGCCAGAGGCTCCACGTAGGGCCATTGTGCCTGGCTCCAGTGTAGAATATATTTTTGATGTCTGGACCTGTTTGAATTGGTCCAAGGGCCACCGCATGCACAATCTCATCTTTAATCTTCTCAAAAGCATCCTGTTGGTCAGGACCCCACTCAAAGTCATTCTTCTTCTGGGTCACCTTGTAGAGAGGTTGCACGATGTGACTATACTCAGGAATATGCATTCTCCAAAGACCGACCATTCCTAAAAAGGTTTTAGTGTCCTTTTTGTTGGCTGGTGGTGCCATAGCTGCTATTTTGTTAATCACGTCCATTGGAATTCGGTGACATCCATCTTGCCATCTAATTCCCAGGAACTGGATCTCTCGTGAAGGGCCTTTGACCTTGCTGCTTTTAACAGCAAAACCAGTTCTCAAAAGAATCTGGATTATCTTTTTGCCTTTCTCAAAGACTTCCTCTGGTGTGCCACCCCACACAATGATGTCATCGATGTACTACAGGTGTTCAGGAGCCTCACCCTTCTCCAGTGCAGCATGGATCAGTCCATGGCAAATAGTTGAGCTGTGTTTCCACCCCTGGAGCAGTTGATTCCAGGTGTACTAGACTCCCCTCCAGGTGAAAGCAAACTGTGTCTTTCACTCTGGTGCTAGAGGAATAGGGAAGAAGCCATGAGCAATGTCAATAGTGGCACACCACTTTGCTGCTTTAGACTCCAGCTCATACTGAAGTTCTAGCATGTCCGGCACAGCAGCACTGAGTGGTGGTGTAACCTCATTCAGGCCATGATAGTCCACTGTCAGCCTCCACTCACCATCAGGCTTCCGAACTGGCCAGATAGGACTGTTGAAGGGTGAGTGACTCCTGCTGATCACTCCCTGGCTCTCCAGTTGTCAAATCAGCTTATGGATGGGAATCACAGAGTCTCTGTTGGTGCGATACTGTCATCTGTGCACTGTTGAAGTGGCAACTGGCACCACTTGGTCTTCAGCCTTCAGCAACCCCACTAGGGAAGGGTCATCTGAAAGGCCAGACAAGGTACACAGCTGTCCAGTGTTCTCAGTCTCTACAGCTGCTATACAAAAGGCCCACCGGTACCCTTTTGGGTCCTGGAAATATCCTTTTTTGAAATAGTCTTTTCCAAGGATGCAAGGAGCATCTGGGCCAGTCGCAACAGGGCACTTCTGCCACTTATTCCCAGTGAGGCTTATATCAGCTTCGACAATGGTCAGTTCTTTAGATCATCCTGTCACTCCGGAAATAGTAACAGACTCTGTCCCCTTGTGATTCAATGGCATTAAGGTGCACTGTGCACCAGTGTCAACCAAGGCTTTATACCTTCATGGTCCCAATGTGCCAGGCCACCGAATCCACACAGTCCAATATGGTTGTCCCTCTCCTCCCCCTGGCTGGAGGCAGGGCACCTCTAATACTGACCAGCAGAGGTCGACGCATCATCTTGGTTGAAGGACTGGTTGCTGGAAATCGGAGCTGCCTTTTTCCAGGAAGAACCATCTACTGCACCTTTTCTACCTAGCAGCTCTTGTACATGTAGCTGGAGAATACCAGTGGGTTTATTATCCCAGGTTCTCATATCCTCTTTGTAATAATCATGCAAGAGGAACCATAGGTGACGTTGAAGTGGATCCCGTCTCTCTTGTTGCTGTCTCGTAGCAGGGCATCTCCTCTTGATGTCTGCAACACAAGCCTAGTTGTCTTTAGGGAGACACTGGGGTATAGGAAAAGACTGGGGTTTACCTTCCCATCTGTCCAGATTCCTTCTGTCAGTCACCTTTTCAATGGCTGAGGTGTGGAACTGAAGATAATCAGAAAACATATCTCTATACTGTCGTGCTTTGAAAGCCAATTCATGCACTGTTGGTCTATTGGATTAATCAAAACATCCCATGAAGGAGAATATATGGGCATGTGTTGCTGGTACAGCCTGCGCAAACGTCCGGAACATGGCTGTGTCGCACACGACATCATCAGGATTTAGAAACCCTTGGTCATCATAGATCACTTCTCGCACTGCTAATTCTCTCAATATGTGATGGCTCTTTCAAGAGTGGGTGCTCTGCTTCGGCATGGGTCAATGTCACCCTTATGGGAGTACCTGCTCCGTATGGCTGAAAGAAGTCAGCTCCACAGGTTGATATTTCCTGTCTTATCACCAATTGCTCTATCAATACCAGTATTTTTAGCCAGGGATCCCAACTGTCTGGCTTCTCTTTCGTCCATGGTGTAGGTGTCGGCTCCACCATCAAAGCATTGGAGCAGCCAGGTAAGAAGCCCCTCATTTTCATTGCGGGTAAAGTCCTTTCTCATGAGATGCAATTCCTTTAGGGAGAAAGGCTGTAGCAGATCATCATCTTTATCTGCTTGAGAAGGGCCTACTCCTCCATCTGCTTGAGAGAGGCCTGCCTGTTTCTTTACTTGAGATGGGTCTGTTCCAGCATCCATTTTAGAATCGTCTGCTTCCTCAATTACATCTTCTGATGCTGCTTGAAGAAACTCTGGATATTTCAGACAGGAGCAGGTATAAGGATCAGTCACCTTTCCTTTGCCCCTGGTCACAGGATTAACTCTTATTGGTCTGAATCGAATGGGAGTGGACTTAATCTTTGCAGAAGTAGCTGCTTTTGTAGCAGCACCAGTGGCAGCAGCAACAGTGGCACCAGTAACAGCATTGGCAGCAGCATTGCCTGGGGGAAACTGGCAGTGAGTGGAACAACACCTCACTCTATGCATCCACAGGACGCTATAAGCATTCAACAGAAGCATCCCCAGTGAAACTGCTATTTAGATCAAGAGCTGGAATATTCAGCCTGAGTGGGAGTGGAAAGGAAAAACTGAGTCTGCCATTACCAACATAGACCTTCTTATCCACATGCACATTCACACTGCACACATACAGTATCCCTATACAGATCAATATCATGACCCCTGTTATCACTAAATAGGTTATTACACGGTTGATTATGGCTATAGTCTTATCAATAAACCACAGAACAATAACAAGAACAGGTACACTAAGCAGTAGTATCCCAGCCGCATAGGACATATATGACTGTAGCAAACCAGACTAAGACTGACTTTGAGACTTCAACTTGCAAACGTAGCCATAGAGCCTTAAAAATACGATGACATTGAGGTGTTCTCTGTAAAATTTTTAATAATGATGGATCTTAGTACTGTTTCTGAAGACTTTATTGTCATTTCCAATCATAACACCACAAGCACATTGTGCTACTTGGAATTCTTGTGTCTTGCTGTAGGGCCAATTTGCTTCCAGATAAACAGTTGTTATAACACTACTCTCTATATGCAGTCTGGCTACATGAATGTACTATTATTATTATTATTATTATTATTATTATTTCACTCACTTTAAACCTTTGCATTTGGATTTTTAATTTTTGTTGTGAGTTTTTTATTTTATTTGTTGTTGTTGTTTTGTTTTGTTTCTTTTTGATAAGCTTTCTATATTTTGAGTATATTTTCTAAAAGCTGGAAAGTTTTTATCATCAGTTCTGTTCTAGAATATTTGAATTAATGAACCTATCCAGTTACCTTTGAGTTCTGACAGACAAGTTTCAAAACTGATCTTTAAAATGCTCCTGCCTGTTTATGGTAGGATTTTATCCTTCTTCCACAGCTGCACATATAAGCCTAAGAGAGCAATCACTGAATGCTTGTAAGATTTCTATCTCATCTCCTCCATAAGCAACTCAAAGACATTCAACACACCACATTTCTTCCTTGAGCAATACAAGTTACACAGAGGCACAATTCAAATAAATATCTTTATCCTTTACTTGCCAGGAAAAAGGAGGGAAAAAAATAAGTAATTTCCAAACCCCCCCACAATTTCTGAACTTAATGGTTATTAATAAAATAACTATATGGCAGTCTTTTAATTTTCCCTTCATTTTCTGGTAATAGAATAATCTGAGTCCTTCTTTATGAGGTATTTCTCTTTTCATAGATTTCATTTACTATTGTCTCACATGTTTCACTGAACATCTTTCATACCTATTTAGGAAAGTCCCTCTGTCATTACAACATGTAGACCAGTACTTTTATTTTGTCCTGACATACTCTAATACTGCCACATTTTGTAATGGTGTACATTTTCTTTATAAGCCAGCTGATTTGCTACTCTTTATCAGCTGTTATTTCTGGCTTTCCAACCTATCTAACCCTTATGTAAATCAGTTCTACTGCCAAGTCTTTTTTAATTAAGCTGTACTTCTGCAGCTTAACTCAAGGGCAACAGTATTCTCTCCTCAGTCACTCCTTATTCACTGAGGAAGAAAAGCATGAAGAAGAAAAGCCCAATAAATATTTATTAAATACCAGATTTTTTACAGCTTTGTTTTGAGCCGATCATTGGAAATGCCACAGATCTGACACTAATCTAATAGTTGGCAAATTTTTTAAACAGTAAAAGTCTCCTATTGCAGTAGGTTGTGCTAAAAAATAATGATAGGGAAACTTCCTTATCACTAGTAAAACATAGGGATGTCATTTTTTAATTGACCATTTCTTCCTTTTGGTTAGTTCAAGTTCAGGAAACAAATAAACAAAAAAAACCTTACCCTGTACATTTCTAAAAGAAAACATAAAAAAAAAAAAAGGCCTAGGTTACTTACTTGAGTGAGAAAAGCTAAGAAAAAGCAGACCTCTCTAACTCAGTTGTGTCAGCCCTTTGCAGACAGGCCACAACCCTATTCTAGACTGCAGGTAGCAAACAAAGATTGGTATAGATACAAAGTATGTACAGAAGACCTAAGAGTTACATCTTAAATATATATGTTAAGATGTATGTTGCTCTTGCCCACAGCCCCTCCTGGACTCCCCCATCTGCCCACAGCCCAGGACCTTAAATCAGTACCCAGGGGCTGTCAGCCCCAGCCCCAGAAATGTCACAGCAGGGATCATTGCCCTCTCCCCAGAGCCTTACCCTGCCAGGCCATGAGTCCTGCTGAGCCAGTCCCATCTGTGGGCCAACATCCTGGTCTGGCCTTGTCCCATCCCCACTCTCAGGGAAGTGCCTGGGGTTTGGGCTACCCGGTGGCCCCCAGCTGCCCTGCTCCTGGATGGGGAACTGGGACAGGCCCTGCCCTGCTATCTTCCTGGGGAGCCCCCAGGACACCAGCCCTCACGGAGCTGCCGATCTTCATAGTGACCTAACATATGTTTAAGTAACAGTAGAAGTTAGACCAATATTCCTGTACTTGGCTAATCTTACCCCTGAGATCCCTTACCCTGGATCCTGTAAGAACATAGTGTTTGCTTGGATTTGTAAAAGTGAATCTGTAAATTTTGGCAGAATGGTCATCTGGGGTGTCATGATCCTAGAAGTTGCAACCTTCATACAGTATGACACAGTGTAAATATTACCCCACTTCCTAGGATTTCCTCTGCATTTCCAATAGACAGCATATTCCTTCTTCATAGATGACAGGATATAATAAACATGGCTTAATGAGTGATAGTTACATTAATGATGAAACTTACTTAGCAGTGTGAGTACTTCAACCATCACCAGACACATCACCATCCCTAAAATTCATCTGGATGGATGTCTTTGCCACACACGGTATTTTACTCAACTAGTGACATTTGGCTCAGACTGGAAATCCAGCTCTAAATCCTCATTTCTGTCTGACCCTGATGATACAAAATAGGGCCTCTGAGCTAAGGGACCAATAAGACACTGAGCCTCACTGTGTGCACAAGACAAGGTGACACTTACCTTTCACAGGTACTAAAAACTCAGCTGCCATTGGAGTCATGTTAACTTTGGATATTTAAAATGAAATTGTTCTAGGGATAGACTATTTCAAATAAGTATTATTAACTCTGAGATGATATTTTACACTGAGAAAGTGCCTTGATACCTCAAGTTGCACCAGGGGAGGTTTAGACTGGATATTAGGAAAAAATTATTGACTGAAACGGCTATCAAGCATTGGAACTGGCAGCCCAGGGAAGCAGTTGAATTACCATCCCTGGAGGTATTTAAAAGATACGTAGATGTGGCACTTAGGGGTATGGTTTAGTGCTGGACTTGGCAGTATTAGGTTTACAATTGGACTTGATGACCTTAAAGGTCTTTTCTGATATACATGATTCTATGATTCAATAAGAGCACACATTTTACCAGAGGAAATATATTTCAGCTCATACTTAGATTTTCTTTTGTTGTATAAGATTATCTCAGACCTTTATCAACTCAATTTGCTATCCTAGTATTACTCAATTTACTATAAAGTCCCTATTTTTTTCAGTGACAGAAAACTGAATCCTAAAACAAAAATGCTGGAAGTAATTAGGCATTTGCTAAAGTGGAGGTAAGCAAATACTCAGATAAAACACCTAAATATTTGGCTCTACTTACAGCAGGCACATTCAGGAAAAAAAAAAAAAAAAAGGAAGATAGTATTATTTCAGTTGGAAGTACTCCTACAGAAGTCAATTCTAAAGGACTTTCTTGTGAGCAAGACTCTTACGTATTTTAATGGGCAATTTTGATGAATAGTTGGCAGAGACATGCAAGGACTTTACAAACCTCAAGAGGCCCAGAAAATAATTCAAAATATCTGGAGACTGGGAGAATGTTAGGAAGGAATATTATATATGCTTGTCATGTTCTTGCTCTAATACAAGCATCCATCAATGTGCATCCATCTAGATTCCTCATGAGAGACAGGATAATGAGGTAGGTTTTTAACCATACTAAATCAATATGGTTATTCTAATTATCTTAAAACCTATATGTTGAATTCTCTAAGTTAGCTCGGAGATGTTGGTACTACGTTTCTTGTACACAGTCACAGGATTTCTGCAACTGATCAAAGCATGTATGCAATGCTGGCCTCTGTTAAACAAACAAACAAACAAACAAAAACATCCAAGGGACCTGTTGCTCTACTGGGAAAGGTTTATAAAGGTTATTGTTACTACTTAAAGGAAATATTAAAACTATTAGACAAAATAAAAACAAGGCAAGGGCATTACATTAATTGCAAATACAAAACTGTCCCTCTTCACTAGAGATGTCCATGAAATAATGAGTGACATGCAAAACAATATGATTATATAAAGAATGTAATCCCTTAAGTTAAACACATCAATATAGTCTCCTGAAAGATTTTTTTTTGCATGTATAAAAGATAGTCATGAAAGATACATGCAAAACTTGTTATGTCTACTGAATTCTTATGGTTCAGGGTTAATGGGAAGACAGGGGCAGGAGATGTCATTAGTGGGGTTCTGCTACAGACCACCAGATCAGGATGGCTGAGCAGATGAGGCCCTCTACAGGCAGATAGGAGTAGCTTTGTGCTCGCAGGCCCTTGTCCTCATAGGGGATTTAAACCATTATGGTATCTGCTGGAGGGACAACACAGCAAAACACCAGCAATCCAGGAAGTTCCTGGAGTGCATTGGTGACCATTTCCTTCTCCACATCGTAGAGGACCCAGCAATAAAACGTACTATGCTGGACGTTGTTCTCACCAACAGGGACGGGCTGATTGATGATGTAAAACTTAATGGGAGACTAGGCTGTAGCAACCATGACATGGTCAAATTCAGGTTCCTTAGGGCAGTGAGGAAGGAGTGAATTAAGCTCACTACCTTTGATTTCAAGAGAGCAGATCTTGGTCTCTTCAAGGATCTGCTTGGTAGGGTACCATGGGACCAAGCCCTGGAGAGAAAGGGAGTGCAGGAAAGCTGGTCCATATTTAAGGATCACTTCCTTGGTACCCAGGAGCTGTGTGAACCAATAAAGAGGAAGCCAGGTAGGAGAGCCAGGAGGCCTGTATGGATGAGCAAGGAGCTTCTGGACACAGTTAAGTTTAAAAAAAAGGTATACAGAAAGTGAAAGCAGGGACACATATCCTGGTGTACAGACAAGTACAGACAAGTTGTCAGAGAAGCAAGGGATTGGGTAAGGAAGACCACAGCACAGACAGAGTTGTACCTGGCCAGAGATGTTAGGAATAACAAGAAAGGTTTCTACAGGTATGTCAGTAAGAAGAGGAAGATGAGGGAAAATGTGGACCCGCTTCAGAAGGAAACTGGAGACCTGGCCATGCAGGACATAGGGAAAGCTGAGGTGCTCAATGACTACTTTGTCTCATCTTCACTGGCAAAGGCTCTGGTCACACCATCCAAGTTAGAGAAGGCAAAGGCATGGACTGTGAAAAGGAAGATCTCCCCACTGCAGGAGAAGAGCAGGTTCCTGACCATCTGAAGGACCTGAAGGTGGACAAGTCTATGGGACCTGATGGGATTAATCCACGGCTCCTGAAGGAACTGGCCGATGAAGTTGCAAAGGGCTGATTGGTGACAGCCAACATGGCTTCGCCAAGGGCAAATCCTTTCTGACTGACTTGGTGGCCTTCTACAATGGGGTCACAGCTTTGGTGGAGAAAGGAAGAGCAACTGACCTCATCTACCTGGACTTGTGCAAAGCCTTCAACACTGTCCTGCATAACATCCTGGTATCAAAACTGGAACAGTATATTTTCAATGAGTGGACCACTTGTTGGGTTAGGAACCAGCTGGATGGTCACACTCAAAGAGTGGTGATCAAAGGCTTGATGTCTAGCTGGAGACCTGTGATGAATGGTATTCCCCAAGGGTTGATCACTGCTGTTTAACATCTTTGTCAGTGACCTGGACAGTGGAATTGAGTGCACCCTCAGCAAATTTGCCAAAGACACCAAAGTGTATGGTGAGGTCGACACACTGGAGGGAAGGGATGCCATGCAGAGCGACCTTGACAGACTTGAGAAGTGGGCTCATGCAATCTTCATGAAGTTCAGTTAGGCCAAGTGCAAGGTCCTGCACCTGGGTTGGGGAAATCTCAAGCACAAATACAGCCTGGGTGGAAAATGGATTGAAAACAGGCTGGAGAAGAAGGACCTGGGGGTGATGCTGGATGAGAAGCTCAACATGAGCCAGCAATGTGCACTTGCAGCCCAGAAAGCCAACCCAGAGCACTGTGTTCTGGGCTGCATCAAAAGAAGCATAGCCAGCAGGTCAAAGGAGTTGATTCTCTCCCTCTACTTGGCTCTTGCGAGACCCTACCTGAGGACTGTGTCCAGTTATGGAGCCCCCACCATAAGAAGGACATGAAGCTCCTGGAGAAAGTCCAGAGAAGGGCCACAAAGATGATCTGAGGGCAGGAGCACTTCTCCTAAGAAGACAGGCAGAGGGAGTTGGGGTTGTTCAGCCTGAAGAAGAGAAGGCTCCAGGGCAACCTCATAGTGGCCTTCCAGTACCTGAAGAGGGCCTACAAGAAAGATAGGGAGGGACTTTTTGCAAGGGCTTGAAGTGAGAGGACAAGAGGTGATGGATCAAAACTTGAAGAGGGGAGACGTGCACCACAATTAAGCAGGTGAAACATTTGAAACCTTTGTGGTATGAGGGGAGGTGGTCAAAGTACCGGTATGGGGAGGCCTGGCAAGTTGATTACATCACACTGCCTCAGACTGTATGTGCTTACAATGGTGGAAACAAGTACAGGATGGTTGGAAACATATCCTGTGCCTCATGCCACAGCCCAGAACACCATCCTGGGCCTTGAGAAGCAGGTCTTGTGGCGACATGGTACCCCAGAGATAATTGAGTCAGACAATGGGACTCATTTAAAAAACAGTCTTGTGAATGACTGGGCCAAAGACCGTGGTATTGAATGGATATACTATATCCCGTACCATGCACAAGCCTCAGGGAAAATTGAAAGGTACAATGGTCTCTTAAAAGCCACCCTGAAGGCAATGGGTGGTGGAACTTTCAAAAACTGGGACAAAAATCTGGCAAAGGCCACCTGGTTAGTTAATACCAGGGGATCCCTCAATTGGGCTGGTTCTGCTCTGTCAGACCTTCTACACACTGCAGATGGGGATAAAGTCCCTGTGGTATGTGAAAGAAACCTGTTGGGTAAAAGTGTTTGGGTTTATCCTGCTTCAGGCAAAGGTAAACCTGTCCGGGGTGTTGCTTTTGCTCAGGGACCTGGACATACCTGGTGTGTGACGATGGAGGATGGTGAAGTACAATATGTACCTCAAGGTAATCTGACTCTGGGGGAGAATACTTAATTTGACAGTTGGTAGAATATAGAGCCTATATGTAATATATGGTATGGAATAAGGGGTGGAATGTCCTGGGTTGAGCCAGGATGAAGCTAATCTTCCTTTTAGTGATTTTTTTTTCCTTCAGTAAGCTCTCTTTTAACTAGCAGCAAGTGTTCCAGCTAGTGGACTGATAACACTGGAATATTTGTGTTGCTGCCGGGAATTCAAGGTCACTTTGCTCTGTTGCCTCAGATGCTACTGGGAGCAGAAGTGTCGTATCTGTAATCCCTGTAGGGAGAAGTGGACTAGACGGACACCAAAATTCACCATTCCATATATCTACGTAAGCTCGGTGTAAGGTAAGAAGAGATCACGGACGCCAACTTCCTTTCTGCTGCTTCTTCTCTCCTCTCCTGTCCATGGCTGGCATCCAGGGAGGACTCCATCTATCCATCACCATTGATCCCTAGGCTCGTGTATTCCTGACCCTCATAACTCTCCCTTCAGCTCCTGTCTGCTCTGCTGCTCTCTCCGGCAGCACTCCGGGACATTTTGGGACTTCTCACAGCTCAGAAGAGTGCCCTGGGAGCTGCTGGGGGTGGGGGGAGGCAATAGGGTTTTGCACATTCCTGGACACATTTGTATATAATTGTACACATTTACTTAGTATTTAATCAAAGTTGGATAATTTAGTTTTCAATCCGGAAGGTCTCTCTCACTTTGTATCTCTCCTTTCCCCTCGCGGGTGGGAGGGGGGAGGGAGCACTATTGTTGCTGGTTTAATTGCCCATCCTGAGTCACACTGTGACAATAGAAGAGATGAATGGTCTACCCAGCCGTGGGGATAGAAGGCCTATTCATATCTCCAGTGATTACTTCTTTGAGATGTTAAAAAGTAGTGGTAGGCTTAGTGATAGGAACAAATATACTGATCCTCATATTCCAAAGAGAGTAAATAATCAGAACTGCTTTTACAGACATTGCTTGGAGAATGATGAGAGACCTTTCAAAGCAAACAACTACATCAGGGTACTGAAAAAAAAAATAATAAAAAAATCTTTTAAGATATAACTCCTTACTATTAATTTATCTCTTTCATCATGAAGATAGGGGTTTACTATTGTCTTCAGACAGCTTTCAGATTGCTTGAAATCTGCAAGCAACTAAAAATGTGTGCTAACACTGTGAAATCACCTGAATGGTTCCTTGAGAAGTTAAAAGTCCTATCATTGTATATCCTTCCATAGCACAAGTTAACTTGATAGTTAAATAAATGATTTGAGACTATTCTACCCAGAAGAAATTTAGAAATAGGCACAAATATCTTTCAAATTCCACATCTACAATAACTTTTTATTTAAGGCTATTAACTAAGGGAACAATGGTTACTTCTAGTTACATCTGAGACTACTGCATTAAGTACTGAAGGACTGAATAGTTTTTCTAATTTACATAGACTCTTGATATTGAATATGATTGGCAAAAACTAAAAATACTAGCTTATTACACTGTTAAAAAAATTAATTAAAACTGCAGTGAAGGTATTTTTTGTGTTTTCATTTTATATTAAATAATATTTTTCATTAAATTTTATTGTTTTATGATTATATTAAATATTTAAGAATAATTATTTTTAAGGAATCAATATATTTTTTCATCTGCCTTGCATTACACCTCTCCTTTATTGCCACAGCAATTATGGTTATATTTTAATATATCATAATTGAAATGTGCATCAAGCGAGATATAAAGACACAACATTTTCTAAAATTACATCCCTTTGAAGGCAGAATGAAAAACATGCAAAACAAACAATTTCATCAAATATTACTAACTGAATCAAATAAGTCAATACCAGAAAAATTATTTCTTATAGTCTCACAAAACTTCTTCATTAATGTCATTACATTGATTTAAATAAATGTATTATTGACTCACTTGGTATTGGTATCTTATAGATTCTAATAGCATAATACTATGATTTATGTGGCACCTTGTCAGCAAAATTTATAATGAATCAGAAACTACTAGAAGTTACAATCTAAGCAGAAAATTAACACAGCAATGCAAAGTAATATGTAAAAAGATTTAGAAAAGCATTACACCAAGAAGATGATGCTTTAAAAGAAAGAAATCAACATTTTCAGGAAGTTTCATATCCTATTAAGAACCAAAGGCTTTTTTTCTTTCAAGTATTTGTAATGTGTAAAGATTTTCTGCTTCTTCCAACTTTTCCTTCTCTATTTAAGTGAATAGTTGTAAGAAAATTTGTGAGCACATAGTGTTACATGAAATGTAAATTTTCAAATGCCCATATGATTAATTCTGCTTTTAGATACCGTTCATCTTTCCTTTTTATGCAGAAAAATAACTTTGGGAATCCTAAAAAATGTATCAAAATTTGAAATTCTTGTTGTGCAAAGAAAATCCCAGAAAGAAGAAGCATAACAGCTCTAAAGAGTTGAAATGGATGGACCACTCACTGGATGAGAACTGGCTGGATGGACACACTCAAAGAGTGGTTGTCAACGGTTCATTGTCCAAGTAGAGATCAGTGACAAGTGGTGTTCTTCAAGGGTTCATATTGGGACCAATCTTCCTCAATATCTTTTTTGGCTGCATGAACAGTAGGATCAAATGGATCCTCAGCAAGATTGCTGATGATAGCAAGCTGTGTGGTGTATTTGGCACGCTGGAGGGATGGGATGCCATCCAGAGGGGCCTTGAAAGGCTTGAGAGGTAAGCCTGCGCAAACCACATGAAGTTCAACAACGTTCCTTCCAACTCAAACCATTCTATGATTCTATGAAAAGACCCCATACTCATGCAAGCTATGATACAGGAGGTATGAAAGAGCACTGCTTATCATAATATTCAGTCATATTTCAAAACCTATTTCTGAATAATATTGATTAGACTTCCATGGCTTCTTTTCAAATATTCCACTTTGTATGTAAACCAAAGCAGAGATAAAGAGAATTCTATCAACAGTTGTTTAAATAAATCCATTTTCATACAGAAAATATGCATGAAGATCATTAATCTATGAATTATTAATAGTTTCTGTTATTAGCCGTATATAAATTCAATTAAATTTCATTTTGCTGTTATAAAATCTCAGTAATAATGCACTAAATGAAAGTGAATAATTACATTTTGACTAGCAATATATTAATAAGCTTTCTAAAACACTAAAAGTAGAAGGTTAACTCACACCCATATAAAATACTTTCATGGAAACAGCAGTAAGTGGTCTGGTTGTGAAAAAGTTGGATTTTTTTCCATTAGGTTAGTGCTCATGAAAACCAACATGTTAGTGGCACTACTCTCTTGCAGATATGCCTTTTTAGATTATACCTAAAATTTAAATCCCACTGCTTATGATAATTTTAGTTTTTTAGAGTGATAAAAAGATACCTTCTTTCAAATTAAAATCCATTCTGCTTCTATGTTATTCATTAGAAGTCTCCAGATAATAAAACTAGATAAGTTTTCTTGCTGAAAGACCTTCGTACTATTCTGTATGCTATTAATACTTGTGTTTGTGATCTCAGAGGTGCTTCATTACGGTAGTGGAGAATTCTCACTGGTTGGTGTCACATATATTTCCTCTTCTCTTATATTACTTTTTTCACATCATGGGTATGTCAAAAACTTTGCCATAGGTGAAGAAGCTATGATCCTTTCATAGTGTAGTGGCACATTGAGCTTTTACCATGATATAATACAATAATAGTCACATGGTGGTGCCTCTATCTGGGTAAAAATACCACTTCTCCAGTGATGGAGACTTACTCCTTGCTTTGAGGAAGCAAGAAATAAATCAATAGCTCGGATTCCTTCTTGACTTTATTAAGTCAGTTAGATTAATAGAAGATACTTGATTAAAAAGTTCAGAACTCAATTGTGGGACATACATTATGCTTTTAATTTGCTTTCTCCATTGGAAAAGCATGCATGCAAATAAGCTATGCTAATGAACAAAAACTGTTACAACGTTACACATTTAAAAGTTTCTATTTTGTACTAAACATTATGGGTGACCTCAAAGTAAATTCCTTTCAGTTATTCTCATAAAATATTATGTTGACAATTTCACACTGGCAAACTGATAAAGTGTATTTATTGAGGTACAGATATATGATTCAATATAACTATATGATTTATTAAAAAAAAATATATACATGTCTTTGGAGAAATATATGAACTTATATTTTTGTGTCCATGAAGTACCTGTGAATAAAATAGTATTTCATATGTAGAAATAATGGTATCAATAAAATGTCAGCTTTACATCATTAACTATCCATACTAAGAATATCAAAGAAAGGAGATGTGTTTAATGAGCAATATTCTTTGTATTCACACATTAAATAAGCATAAAGTCCGTGAGGGCAATAATGGGTTTGACTGTGCTTGCCTAGCCCCCAAGGCCTCTCCCCACCCCTGCTTTTGGCCCAGGACCTCATTTTAGCCCAACAGTTTCTGTGTGGTCTGACCTGCTCCGTGGTTGGGGGCAGTGTTGGTAGTCCTTGACTGTCTGAAAGCTCTTCACTCCCTTTGTTCTCACAATGAATTTCATTAAGGACAATCATGCAAACTATATCATTAAACTAAAAATGTATACAATTGAAAAATACAACTCATACTTTTTCCCCCATTAATTCTGAAATTATTTATGGTTTCTAATAAGCTTCCATGGATTTATTTAAATGTTGTGTTCTATGTAAGTCAAAGCAATGATCTCACACTCATAAACAAAAAGAGATGCTGAAAGCTGTACAAGAACAAAGCGAGTATTGGACCTGTTTTTGAGCCATTGATGATGCAGGAATTCAGAATTTTACCTTTAAAACTCCTGTTGTGTATGCAAATAAGGATGCTCAAAATTTTAAATCATTATAGTTTATAAGATCTAGAATTGTAAAGAAACTAACTGGCACTCTAACATTGAAATTGTACCAATGTAACTTCGCTTGTGCTGCTGCTTAGAGTCACATCAATATAGGTTTTGCAGAAGCATTTTCATAACTATCTACAAGTTGTATATGATCTACAACTGTTCAGCACTACAGAGGCATCTGAGCAAGAGGAGAAAATACTCAGTTTAGACTGCTGGAGACTGAAACATTTCAGGATCAAGCTGCAAAATAAGACATTCAAGAGAATTTGTGTTTGTGCTACAGTACCTTCCTAAAATAAGATGCAAGCAAACAAAAAAAGAAAAGAAAGCCTGAGAGAAAAGACAGTTGAGAAAATAGCAAAAACATCATGACTCAGAGACAGGAGAAAAAAGGAAAACTCCTGAAATAATAGGTAAAATTGTTTTGCTTTTAGGGGTGGGTTTGTTGTTTTTTTGTTTGTTTGCTTGCTTTTCAGAAACCTTAAAAAAGTGCAATCAGAAGATGTAACTGTTTTGAACTAATATATCCCATGAGAACATTTAACACATGGAAGTGTTCATAGTTAATGTTGTTTCACTTCCTAGAGATCAACTGAATTTTCAGTAGAGCACATATTCCCTTTCTCCACATTTCAAGCAAATGTCATAATTTCTAGCCTCAATTTTCAATCTATCCTTTTTCTGAATGTTTAAATGTGTTATCCAATATGAAATAACAACAACAAAAAAAAACATTTAGTAAATTCTTTCACAGAATTCCATACACCTGAATTGTTGGAGCATTTCCCTGTGGTACAGATCCCAGGCTCCACTCTAGTGAAAATTCACATGGCAATATACAAAACACTGATGAAGTAATATTGACATAAAAAACTAATGACAAAGCTGTTACAAGGTGCTGTATTCATTTGAAGCTGTCCACCCCACAGGGACCATAGATTTCAGCCATCTCATGGTCTAAAACGAAATCTAGCAGATGTTACATGTATCAAAATCCACCACTAAACAACCATCTAACCCTTAATTTTATGAGGTTTGTCTTATATTCTCCCCAGTATTCACTGGCTCTAAGAAGCAACAATCTAAATATATATAAATTATCTTAGGAAAAATTAAACAGTACTGAGCCATCTCCTATGCTTTGAACTAGGTTCCTTGGCATCAGTTAGCATTTAAAGATTTTAGGAGGATGTAAAAAAAAGCTCATAAAATCATAATCACTATAATCTGGGGGAAAGTTTTTCAAGTAGAATACTAAATTTCTGTCTTTGAATGTTTGGCTTGTTTTTTTTAATCTCATAATACTTACAGGAGGCCCATTACTTTACTGAAGAGGAGATGGAAAATAGAGTATACCACCAAGGGACTTAGAAGTGCCACTTTACTAGGTATATACAATTCGACCAGGAACACTAAAGAGATTAAGGAGGCAGCTTTGATTGTCTCAGAGGTACGTAACAGAAGCACCAAACTGGATTGTGTGATGGTTACTATAGTAACTATTCCTTCTTTTCCTACCACTAAATCACATATTTGCTGACAGAACAAACCAATTAATTCAAAAGCATGCGAGACAAAGGTTATCATGGAGTCCTTTCAGTCTGACAATGTCTTCTGTTTTCTAAAGCGAAAGGCTGTCCAGTTTGAATGCTTAAGCTTCATGCAAGGTTAAGGGAATAGTAGTTCAGAAATTTAGTTTTTAGAATGCACATATGCTTGAGGTGACAATTAGGAATTAGACAAATTACATCCAAATGGAGCAATCATCTGACTGGATTAGTTATCTAGTCACACAGGAAAAACAACAAGAACAATATCCTCGATAAGTAAGCATGTTGTGCTTATAGTGTATACACAGTAATGAGAGGTGGGGAGGAATGATATAAAAAAAAAAAAAAAGAGACAGGAGGTTAGAAGGACATTTTTTTGGACTTTGAATCAGTAGGCATCCTAAACTTGCCTCCCTTGGCAAACTGATTCTACTCAAAGCATTCAAATTCATCACTGAAAATTGCTAAGTTCCTGACCTTGACTACAAGTGTCTCAAGAAAAACCAGAGGTAGGACTTAGAAGGTAAAAAATGCCAGAACATTTTTTGTTAATTTTTTCACATGTTGTGTTTGATTTTTCCTGCCCCTCCCACTCCCTGAAAATGCTTTATTTAAAGCACTGTAAGTCTCAATGAACTTTCATAAAATACTCATTTAAAGAAGTGAAGAAAAAACCCAGGAACTCTACCTCACTAGATTTTTTATTTTTTTTTAAATATAGCTTGATGCGGGGCAGAATTTATATGTACTGGCAAAGAAGTATGTAGACTGTTATTATAGTAGCAAGACTTCATTACTCTAAATAACACATTCTTACACTAAAATATTGCAGCAATATAATCTTTATATATTCAGAACCCATATCAAATGGATTAAAATAGTTTTAAGCTCAGGATAACAAGATCAATATTTTTAAGTTTTTCTACTAAATTCCGTTCTCTAGGCAAAATTATGTGCATTTGAATAATCCCTCAACTGGCATATTTTGTGTCTAGAAGTGGCATTGCACTATAGATAGCTGATAGGTTCCCACTGTCAGTCAACCTGCATATCTTCCTGCTGGAGAGGAGAATAAACGGAATGAAAAGAGCTAATAACATTCTGCTGCCATTCAAAGTACAAGGATCTTCACCATCCACATCATGCATGTGTATGGGAATAATTTAGAAGAGAAATGAGTTTGGATGGAAAAGGAAAGAATGAAACCCAGTGAACATGTAAAACTTAACCAGCACAAGTAATTTATCTCTTGAAATGCTTGTAGAATTTTATCAAGAGAGAGACCGCCAATCACATAGGAAACAGTACATATTTCCACTAAACCAGAGCTCCAAATGCGAAGTCAAGCCTTGAGGAATACTCTGTGCGTTGATGGAACTTCATGAAGGAACAAAGTCATAAAATGAAATATGGATTACACTAAGTGTAAGTAGCATTTCTATTTTATGTCACCACTGTTTGTATTACTACATATGAATACAACACAGATTAAGTCACATATGGATGAATTATGAATGGACATTGCAGATTTGATTGACACATGGATTTTCAACTCTTATGTGCTTCTTATTACCAGAATGTCTGAAGTATTCCTCAGTTTTTGGTAACAGAGAGCCAAATAACTTATATCTTTGGACAATATATTTGCCAAATACAAAAGTAGGGTAATTTTATTTCTCAGTTTATTAAATATCTTTATACAAATGTAATATGAAATAGGATTTATGTGCAAACTACTTCTATTTCTTGAACACATTTAGCTTGATTTTTTAAACCTGATTGATAATACAAGAATAAACACAATAGGCTGGATACCCAATTCTTACCAAAATTCTGTGGCTTCATAGACAGATGAGTGCTTACATATGAAAATAGTATGTTATACATCCCAATATATCCATATTGCTTTACAGTTCCTGCAGCTTTTCTGTTACTGAAGTGTAAATCTCTTAGGTAAGCAGGTGAGCAGGCATTAACCAAGATAAACTGTCTTCTAATAGCTAAGCACGGTTTAAGGTGTATTCAAACATTAAAAAAAAATGAGCAGAGGTCTGCAGCACTGTTAAACAAGACCTCAAAAAATCTGCTGATTAGACATCACAGAACTTTGGGAAACTAGAGTTGATATGATGTAGAGTTTGAGTCACCTATCTTTATTTCAAAGTTTTTACAGATTCTCTGTTCCAGTTCTCTCTTTAAGGTGTATAATGAACCTGCTTACTATAGGAAACTTCAACCCACAAAGGGGTTTTTCCTCTCCAGTGTGTTGCATTCCTTTCCTTAATGATCTCTTTCAAGAAATCTTAAATAATGCAGTAAAAGCTACACTTGTTTTCTATGTTTTTGTTGTTCATAACTGTTTCTCTGATCAGATTAAGAAAAAAATGTTGCTATCCTAGTTTAGAAAGTATAGTTCACTATATTTCTGGTCCTGTTAAAAATCTGAAGTGTTTCTGTCAACGTATGTTGGACAGATTTAAATATAAAATAAAAAGCAGATTCAGTAACATAGACTTAGCAAAATGCTTTGGATTTTTTCCTATAAATCATATATTTCTGAAATGGTGAGATTAAAAAAAAACAAAACCAACCAACCAACCAAAACACAAACCCTTTGTGTGAGAGTTTGGTACTTCTATTGTTGTCAAAATTTTATTCTGTCAGCCACAGTGTCTTTGAATTAAGGGTATTGTCCTGGTTTGAGCCAGGATGAAGCCAATTTTCCTTTTACTGATTTTTTTTTTTCCTTCAGTAAGCTCTCTTTTAAATAACAGCAAGTGTTCCAGCTAGTGGACTGATAACACTGGAATGTTTATGTTTATGCTGAGACACAAAGGTCAGTTTGTTCTACCCAGTGAATCTGCCATTACAGATGCTACTGAGAGCAGGAGATTCAGACTCCCCTGTAGGGGAGCTGGACTAGACAGACAGCAAAATTGACCAGAGATATTCCATTCCATATATCTTTGTAAGCTCAGGGGAAGGTCAGAGATCACGGAAGACAACTTCCTTCCTGCTTCTTCTTCCCTTCTCTTCCATCCATGGCCAGCGTCTGGGGAGGACTCCATCCATCCACCCCTGTCAACACCTAAGTTTGTGCATCACTGACCCTGATAACTCTACCCTCAGCCCCTGTCTGCTCTGCCTAATCTCCTGCCTGCGGGCTGGGACATTTCAGGACTGCTCACAGCTAAGGATAGTGCCAGGGGAGTTGTTGGAGGTGGGGGGAGGCAAGAGGCTTTTGCACATTCCTCAATATACTTGTATATAATTGTACATATAATTAAAGCTGTCTAGTTAATTTTCAATCCAGCTAAGTCTCTCTCCTTAATTCTCTCTCTCCTTCCCTACCTGGGTGGGAGGGGGAGGGGATCGAGAGCATTGTTGTCTCTGGTTTAATTGTTGATCGTGAGTGAAACCATGACAGGTATCTTTGTCAGAAGTATGGAGTTTGACCCGACTATTGTAATTTTGACAGCATGCATATAGTGTCCAAGGAAGCACCAAATTTAAGTTAATTATTTGCATGACATAATGCAAAATTCTATCTCCACAGATACTCCTGTGTCAAAAAAAATAAAAGCAAACCTACATCCCCTGAGATAACGGAGCAGCTCTTTATCCCTGAAGAAAATTCCCTGTATTCCCTTTATGACAGCTGTAATTCATTCTGATTATGGAACTGGAAAACAACCTAATTTTTCTTCCTAATAAATATCAGAGGTTTTGTCTCTGGATCAAATACTTCAGTTTCAGCCCCAGTTCCCCTTCATTGTAATATGCTTTATTTCACATATATTTTGGTGAGATTCAGAGAGAAAACATGTGATTCTTCACTGAAAAATTAGATTTTTCTTCATTTCATTATGTTTAATACCAATTTGTGAATTAGAAGATCTGCCAAAGATACTAAAAAAGATTGCTCAAAAATCACATCTTTCCCTGTTTTAAGAGAAAAAGTAGTATTAGTGATATAACTGTTCTTTGTCTGAGTTAATTACCTCAGCCAGGATAGCTAGAATAAGCTGATCAACACAGTTGTTGTAACTTATTCACATGTAGTCTGAAAATGTCATTTAATAAAAGAAAGAATACCAATGTTTCACAACCACTGTTTTAACCACTCCTGTTGGCATTAGGTGGATTGGAAGGTAAAATGTCCATCACTTTAAATGCTTATCTTAGAAGACATTTATAGTCCTAATCCAATAAAGATGCAGACATATCAGATGTGGACCAAGATTTCCAAGAGGAATGAAGAACAACATTTGACATTAGATTTCCTTCTAAAGTGCTGTCACGATCCAATATCGGATATGTGGAATTTTTTCACAGTCTCGCCAAGACAAAACAAAGATGATGCAATATTGGGTGCACAAAGAGGCACTGGGGCTGGTGTGCGGTCTTACGAGGTAAGGGTCAGAACCGCCTTGCTTTCTAACACTCCTCACTGCAGTGGGAGCCTGGGGCGGCTGGACTCTGCCTTCCCTCTCCTGGTCTAAGCCACATAGCAGCTGCACCCGTTTGTCTGGCAGGACCTGTGAAAAGGTCTAAAGGTAATCCCAAATGGTGAAATTAAGATGCAAACGAGGTCAGATGTCATGAGCACACTGAACTTTATTGCAGTTACACAACAAAATCCTTAGGGCGGATAGGACAGGGAGGAAAACAGAGACAGAAAAGAAAGGAGAAAGCAGAATTACAGAGATTAGCAAGATAGAATAGTTACCACTGTGGTCCAGCAACATCGTTGGTGGGGAAGAGCTTCACTGCACCCATAGTGTCCCAAACTTTTATACAGTTCTTTCCCACTCTCCCCTTTTCTTCCAGTACAGGGGAGGCTACATGCTCCTCGGCAATGGGGGGGGAGAGAGAGGGGAGTATGGTGCCAGCCTATACCGTGCAGATGGTCTTTGTCAGGCTAATTAAAAAGATAAGCCATTGATTGGGCCAGCAACAGGGTCCTTGACTAATTTCCACATGAAACAGGATGAGACAACTTGGCATCTCAGGATGGTTTATTAGGTGGAGGTCACCTTGTCCTTTACTTTTCTGGCCAAGTCAGTGATTTACATGAAGTCTCAAGGCCTGGTTATTGCTGGATATCCCACTCTCCTAGCTCAGCATGTCCCACATCAAACTCCCCAGTTTGCAGGTGTGCAGGGGGTAGTAAAACAGCTTGGTGGGATCCTGAGACGTAGTCCAGCAACAAATCCTGTTTAACTCTTAGATGTCTCAAGACAAACACCTGAGTGTCCAAATACACTATTTCTTGGATTATTTGAGACAGACACTATCCGGAATGTCACAAGTGCATGTGAAGAGGCTGGCACTTTAAAATGATCTCAGGTAGTTCAGTGACCAACTACAAATGACATGTTCCTGTACTATGAAATGGAAAATTGGAAACAGGACTTATAAAGCAAGCTTTTCCTTCACCTGACTAAGGACTGCATGGAGAAAATGTTCTTCAGAAAAGATACACAGACAACTTTTTTGTTTGTTTTTACTTTTTTTCTTAAGAGAGAGTGATCAGTGTTCTTTCAAAGATGGAAAAGAGTCTCTCAGTTCTTTATTTCTGTAGTATCTTAAGTACAGTGGGAAAAAAAAAAACAACTTATGTAAAGAGATCTGTAGCCACAATCCCCCATATGAATTCCCTGATGAGGGCCTGCAGGCTTGTTTAAGAGCAGGTATTCCCCTCTTCTTCTCCTGACTCCCTGTAACTGCTCACAAAAAAAGCTAATTACAGAGGAAAAAACCTCCCAACCAAACAAAAGAAAAAAAATTCCAAACAAATCAACAAAAAAAACCAAATCACCATGGAATTGTAACTAGTTATTTTATTGCTTACTTGGGAAAGTGCAGGTTTAGGTTAAAATGCTTGCTACAAGAGCTGTTTCTAGTTATCTAGTATCTCTTTCATATCAATCAGTTATGTGAAGCAGGACTCAGAAGTTCAATTATGTCCAACTGAGGGACATAATTTTGAATCTACCTTGGTTATAGAAAGCTGCAATGCCAAAAGACTCAGGTTTCTTGGCCTCTAAGTAAAAGCCAGAAAATAAGAATGTAATAGAATATAAGGAGAAATGCAATTTCAGGAAGTACCTTTCCACAAAGCTGTCCATAAGTGTGACAAATTTTAAAACCATAAGTTTTTTTTTCTTAAAATGGGAACTATTAATTAGAAAGGACTTTCATTTTTCAGAAAATTCAGTTTCTAAGGTGAAGTAGAATTATGCTTGTACACATTCAAGACAAATTTATAACTCCTTTGTTCAAATAGCTTGTATCATTTTAAAAACAAATATATTTAATGTATTTCAACATTAATGTGCCGAACCCTCAGTGCCTTTAATAAACCTACTGATTCCTAAGAGTTGTTTGTGAGTGTGACGGGGAGCGGTCCTCAGCCCTCGATCCCCTGAGGTGGGGGTGTGAGTCGCGGCTTTACCTATCTTGGTCACCAACAATTAATTTTAGTTGTGAAAGATGTATCTGAACTATGCCTTAAAAACTACAGATATTTTTTAAGCATTCTCCAGACACACAGAAGGGAAAAAGAAAAAAACAAACCCAAAAAACCCAAAATAAATAAACAATCAAAAATTCCAAAAAGCAAAGAAAGAAACAAAAAGAAAAACAGGAGGAAGATTATAAAGTGGTAAGTCAGAGAACTTACAGCAATGCACTTTTCTTTACAATGTGGAAATTATTTTTTTTTTAAGTAGGCCTACAGCTTCAAATAAATATATAAATAAATAAATATTATCCAACCCAGTTATTTCTTTCAGGAAAAGTCTGAAGAGCATTCAATATGCAGAAAAGCAATTCGTTATTCAAAGCATTAACTAGGATGAACCTTTATGAAAGGGTACTTTTTCAACAGAAGTTTAGCAATTTGAATCTAATTATATTTATTGATTTTTTTTTTAATGGAGAAATGCATATTTCAATGAAACTTCTATTAAGGAAAATTTTCATAAATACAGGATGCAACATTTGGTAAGAAAGAACGGTTTTGATCCCACGTAATTTTGTACCAAAAACTCTGCCTAGTTTGGAATATGAAAGTGAGGTCCTCTTCAGTCAGGAAGAGTGACCTAACTACAGAACCACCATACTAGAATGTACAATTTTAAAAAAGGAGAAGTCGAGGTGTTCAATACCAGAGTTCAAATAACTTTCTCAGCCCTGCTATGAGTTCTGCCTACCTGGCTGACTGCTCCAAGGTGGGATTAATTAGGAGTGTTTCTTAGTACTTCATTCACACATTTTTTTGTGAACACTTTCATCATTTCACTCGATGAACAAGACAAATTGACATTCTAGAAAATTCCAGAGGCAGGAAAAATTATTTTTAAAGCCTTTTTCAGTTTTAATATTCCCTAGAGGTCTCTCTTCAGTTGCAAAATTGCTTACCAAAACCAGTTCCAGTAACCTTAAAGCTTAACACGTGAATTACAAATAAGATCTTTTAAAACTAATTCTGTGCAGAGCATGTTTTCAACATTTGGAAAACAGTAGTTTCAATTACAATAAAACATACTTACACACGCAACTATGTAAGACTGCTATTAAAAGAATGTTTTTGATTCTCAAAGAGACCAATTACAATTTTGTTAGAAATGAGTAAACCAATCTGAATTAAATAGTACCTGGCCTTGAAAACAGAGAAGAACTAGGATTAAAACCAAACTATTTTATGATAAATGGAACTTATTATTTTAAAAAATGTCCATGAATTGATATGTAAGACCAGCTACTTTTCCTGATTCAATGAAAGAGGTTCAATCAGGCCTGTTTGGGTGTTCTCATAGCTGAGCTTATTGTTGATCTTTTGCTAGGTTAGGTCTCTTTTAATCACTATTTTGACTGAAAAAAATAAGAATGTTTACTTTTTCTTTCTCAAATTAATGTTGCAAATACTGTCACCAGTGGCCTTAAATCTATGAGGTATGTAGTACGAAGTAACATACATGTTCTAATGTTTTTGGTGCTTCATTCACTTTAAAAGTAAGTTTCAAATTTAGTACTTTTGGCTTTGGAATTAACCAATCAGACCACACAAAAAACTTAAAAGGGATAAATAAACATTTATAACATATAGAGAGATGGCAAGAATATAGCTTATAGTGCCTTTAACCCCCTCACAAGGTATAAATAAGATGCTTGTCAGAAGAATTTTCAGATTTCTTCTAGAGCTGTAACTGCTGATCAGGATGTTGCAAAGTGCTAAAATAAATATATTCAAATTTATGGCCCATTGCAGCAATAAAGAAACAGTTTTCAACAAGGATTAAGCACTTATTTTTAAAATTATCCTACATGCTGCCTACTTGGCTCAAAAATCTTCACATTCCAATATACTTACTCCATTTTTATGTTTTATTTAAAATTTTTATCATATACATAGTTCTTGCCTGAGTTTATGCACTCAAGATGCAAAAGTGAAAAGCATCTCCAACAAAGCACAATCTCTGACCAATTGACCATAAAGAATGTACCGTATATATATCCTTATGGCATATGCAGAAAACAGCAAAATCCTATTGCTTCTTAGCAGATATTACAGTTTGTCTTTTTTTCACATTAGAACAATCTACCAATATAATTTAAACAGACTTCCTTGAGATTTCTGATCTGTAGTTAATATTTTAAATTTTTATTTCTGTAACAAGGCTCAAGGTAAAGGTCTATAGTCATCTATGTCTTTTCATAGTAATCACAGGAGATACTGACTGAATAATATAACCCAGCAAGATTTTCTTGCCACATTGTTCATGTGTGTATATTTAAAATAGCCTCCCTAGCTATTATAACTTTAAATTAAGATGAAAACTTTTGATTTAAGATTTTTATTTCCAAACTGAAAAATATCTTGGAATACTATAAATAAATTGTAGTGTCTGGGTTTGGGTCAGGATGAAGCCAATTTTTCTTTCACTGATTCTTTGTTTTCCCTTTAGAGAGCTCTCTTTTAACTAGCAGCAAGTTTTCCAGCTAGTGGACTGATAATGCTGGAATGTTTATGTTACTACTGAGATGCCAAGGTCACCTCACTCTGCCTCCTCAGGGATGCTACTGAAAGCAGAAGAGAAGTATCTACAGCCCTCACGTAGAGAGGAGTGAACTAAATGGACAGCAAAATTCACCAAAGTATTCCATTCCATATATCTATGTAAGCTTGGTGTAAAGGCAGAGATCACAGAAGACAACTTCCTTCCTGTTTTTCTCTTCCCTTCTCTTCCATCCATGGCCAGCATCTGGGGAGGACTCCATCTCTCCATCACCATTGATCCCCAGCTGTTGCAGTCCGAGTTCGACCCGGGCTGGAAAACTCGAGTCAAGACACAGATCGCCCCTTTTTTTCTCCTCAATTAGAGGAGGAATAGCCCCTAATCGGCTGGTTTTAATTTCCCAGTGGGTCTGTCCCTAGGTTGGGACTGGCTGGCTACACCGTGCATTTCTATAGAACACAAACCCTGCCCAGGTGCGTGCACACTGTCACAAACACAGAGATTATGTGTTTTAAATATCACTTTACTGTAATAGTTTTGGAGCAGAGGGAGTATGTAGGGAGGGGGAGGATACACAAATGTAGTTACAGGAGACAAACTTGGGGTGTGTAACTTGTGATAGGTAAAGAGAAAGAAAGAAACAGTATTATAGTTGGGGGTAGGGTGCCTGGTGAGTTTCCCATATAGGGTAGACAAAGTGTGCATGTGTATGTGGCCGATTACTTTTGGCCGGGGAAAAGTACACAAAGAAAGGAAAGATTCTTACAGGCTCAGAAACACTGACATGTTGGGCGGTATCTGTGGTTTTAAGTTTGGGTTTTTGGTGAGTGCAGTTTTCGGCGAGCATGGCTCGGGCAGGCGGCTTCGGCCGGGAGCGCGGCTTTATCTGCAGCAGGACACGGTGACGAGAGGCCAGACGCTGGAGCTCCAGCGCAGGCGGCTGCGGCACGTGCTGACCACGGCCCGTGGTGGCTGCCTCGGCTCGGGCAGGCAGTGGCTGTGGCAAATGGCTACAACCGGCTGGAGCTGCACCAACTGTCCTGGAAGCACTGATAACAGAGGGTTTTGGGGAGTGAGCAGTGATTCCAGTTCTTTTAGCTTTTTTTTGTGTGTGCTCTAGCTCTCTTCTCCGTTTCTTCAGCTCCTTTCACGCAGCTCCTCGGTGAGCAGGCGCCACGAGAAGAGGCAGGAGTGTAAGCAAGCAGGAAGCAGGGAATAGCAGCCATCCTGGAGTGCAAGGGTTCAGTGAGTATAGCTAGAGTCCCACCCCAGCCACTGCCAGCTTTTTGTGATTCTGTGTCCTATTCCTTTTCCTTCTATCTTCTGTTCTTCTCTGTCTTTTCTTCCAGCAGCAAAGAACAATGGATGCCGCAGACCGATAATGATCCATAATGGTCATCCTATTTACATGCTCATGCAGGCTGGTCTGGCCTTTAGTCTTCTCAGTCCTCAGCTCCTACCTGTGGCTCCTGTAACAATTTTGCCATGCTCCAGCCAAAGGCTGGGTCCTGGCTGCAGACATAGCAAGGGGGGCAGGGGTCTCTGCCCTTCCTTGTGTAAATACCAGCCGCATGCCCCCCCCCCCCCGGTTGTTGCCGCTTCAGTATTGTTTTGTTTTGTTTTGTTTTTCTTTCCTTCGACTTTTATGTCTCTCTATTGCAATTTGTGTGAGAGACATACCTTTTGCGGAGGCCAGTCCTCCACACCAGTCTTGTGCATTCCTGACCCCCATAACTCTCCCCTCAGCTCCTGTCTGCTCTGCTGCTCTCTCTGTCAGTGCTCTGGGACATTTTGGGACTGCTCACAGCTCAGGAGATTGCTAGGGGAGTTATTTTATTCCTATTTGCATATATAAAAATTTATTTCATTTTTTTTCCGTATGACTTCTGCAATGAACGAGAAAAGAATGCTGCAAATAACCCTGTCAATATCTTTCAGCTTATGTACAAGGAGGGAAGGAAATATAGGCTATATGGGCGATAGTGAAGCTTTTGTTCTTTCATTCAAAGTTTGTTGTTTCAGCCTTAAGATATTTTTGGTTTTGTTTTTGTTCCATGCAATTATGCTAGCATACAGGTAATAATAATAGATAACTCACATTTAACTTGCCAATGTAAAAATTAAGGATGTTCTCCAAATTCCACTCCGTTAGTACATAAGAGTTTTCATTTTGCTGATAACTGATTCATTAAAATAAGGATTTCAAAAGCTTTAGTTTTATTTGAAAGCATATATTTGAAAATACTACAAGTTTGCAAAAGAAATTATATTTTTAAATTACTGATGTCACTACCTATAAAATTTTGAAAAGTGAGTGATTTCAGCAGGTAATGTGTCCTTCTAGTCATGATGCTACTGCATCTTAGTATGGGAGATAGCACATAGATGTGGGAGTAGTTTGCACCACAGTGTCCTACATTGCATTGAACATTACCCGCATTGTTAGATGATCATTCATCTAGCACAATGGACTGGTCAACATAGTTCTCAGCTGGATCAGTATTCACTTCCATGCATTACTCACTAGGTCAAATGCATGTATAGTAGATTTTAATAAACTTATATATCTTAAAATACATCTTGTCGTAGAAATTTGAAATAATTCTTGTAAAGACAAGAAGATTTACAAAAAAGGAAGTTTCTTTAAATGTAGGTTGTTGGGGGGGGTTTTCACTCATTGGGAAGTTCAGAAAAATAGTAGAATAGAAAAACTTAGAAGAGAATAAGAAATAATCTAAAACATTTATTTAATAGAACCAGGCCAGGTTGGAATAGAAATTGAAAGATCCTCTACTTCAACCTTTCATGGGAAATGGAACCTAAATGAGATTACCTAGCACCCTGTCCAGTTGCATCTTGGAAAACTCCAGTGATGAAGACTCAACTACATCCCTGAGGAGGTTGTTCCAGTGACTGTTCTCATTGTAAAAAAAAAAAAAACAACAAAAAAAAGTTTCTCATATCAAGATGAAACCTTTCCCAGTAACACTTGTACCCATTGCCCCTCATCTTCTCCGTGTGGCTCCTTGTGAAAAGAGGGTGTCCATCCTTTTGTAGCAACCCTTGAAGTACTGGAATACTGTGGTGAGGTCTCCCTTGAGCTTTCTCCAGAGAGGGAAGACCTAATGCCTTCAGTCTTTTGTCATACAGCAGGTTCTGAAGTCCTTTGATCATCCTTATGGCCCACCGTTGGACCATCTCCTGGCCATCCTTGTCTTTTTTATTTGTGGGAACCAGAACTGAACACAGTGCTTTAGGCATGGCCTGAGAAATGCTGATTAGAGGGATTGATCACATCTCCATCTCTGCTAGTAACGCACCTGAAGATGCAGCCCAGAATCCAATTTACCCTTCTTGCTCCACTGGCACACTGTTGACTCATCTTCAGCTCGTTGTCTACCATGGCCCTCAGGTCCCTTTCATGAAGTCTGCTCCCTGGCCACACAGATTCTAGACTGCACTGAGCAATTTAGTTTTATCATCCCTTTAAGTTATGTCATTCTTTCAGGCTACTAAGTCAGACTACGACAGCCCCGTTTTCTTCAATCAGTATAATGGTTTTAAATTTTAAAAATAGTGAGTACGTTACAGATGAATCAACATACGTATTTCTGATTGACTAAAAAATTGCTTTGACATTTTCACTGTTTTGTTTTGCTGTCTGTATTTTGTTTCTAGTAAAGGATGACTATTTAAAAAGCGCTTGAACAAAAGCAGGTTAAGGAGAGGAGGCAATAATGATGGAGGAAGAAGGAAAATTTATTTCTGTAAGAAATAATGCAAGAGACCATAAATATCTAGGGGAAAGGGGAAAAAACAAACAAACAAAAAAGCACATAAAAATTGGTTCTACTAACTTATACTAAATTTTAAATAAAAATGCAAAGTTAGAAAAAAATTGGAGAAAGAATGAATATAATGAAAAGAAAAATTGATATAAAGAAGTGAAAAGTCAATGCATTTTCCCATCACAAAAATAACATAATGCATAAGTAAAAATAAAATAAGTTTTGGAAAATGGCTATTTAGAAACCTTTAGCAAATGACATCCCTTTTTTTTTTTTACTTTTTTTTTCATTAAGATTATAAATTAAATAATATTTTTCTCTGATTGTCTAGAATCTCATTGATATTAAAACTTCCCTGAGAGTGACACAAGTACCAACAAACAGTTCCATGCAAATAATTGAAAAAAGCTTCCAGGATTACAGAATACCTAAGGGATTTCATTCTATTAGAATACTAGGAGCTTCACCTATTATAAGAACTAGTGTTGCTGATGTGGTACAAATGGTTTGACACTTTGGGATTTGTTAAATAGGGCTAATGAAGGACTCATTGTTTGAGAAGTGTTATATAGGGAACAGACTATAGTGAAGATTAAAAAAATTCCACGACAACTATTATGAAAATATTTTGAAGCAGAGCCCTCAGAGGATCAATTTGGGTTAGAGCATATATTTAATTTTGTACAATGACAAAACCCAAAGCAGTAAATTAATTCTCAGTGGTCCCCAAACACATTTTCTCTATCTAGCCAAAGTCACCCTGAAAAACTATGTAACCCCAGATATATCAAATCAGTTAATTTATAGTGAATGAGATTTCAGTAGTTTCAGTGTATAATCCTATTTTATTAGCTCTCCTCCTACTTCTAAATTACACTTCCTTACTGCACCAACTTTATTTTTGCAAATGATGTTGTCCAGCCATCTCTAAAATAAAATCTGTAGTACTAATATCTGGTTCTCAGTTTGTCACTTCTTTTGCTCTGATCTTGTCCTTTTCTGAAGTTATTACTGATTTAACCAGTAAAACCAGTACTGCAAGAAACATACTGTCAAGCTTTCACTTAAAAAATAACACCCAACACTGTAGCAGTTCTTGTCCTGTGTAGGTCAGTGAGTGTATATTTAGAAATCAAGGTGGTAAAAGCCAGAGATACATGCAATGAACATATATGGGACTAAACCTTTTAGCCCTTCTGCCAGACAAAAAATGTAACAACCAAAGAAACCCAAAAAAACCTCCAACCAGAAAAACACCTATCGCAAATGAGTAATGAAAATCTGATACTATGTTTGCAAAAAATGTGTTGCTCCCACGATCTAAACACTTCTTTCTTCGTCTTCTCTGCTTAGCAGTGAATGACAGGAGCATCTCTGTGCTACACCAGTGCCTACCTGCTAAGGTAGCCCACAGAGATTAGAGACAGCTGGGCACAGAACTAATCTCTGCCAGTTTGTTCAGCCAAAGCCATGGCTCAGAATTCTGGCTTGTGTCATCTGATGTGCTCTTTCTCCTTGGAGTACACTAACAAGAAGAATCTTTCAGTTAAAGTTATGTATATTCCTCCCTACCCCACCACAAAAAGGTATACGAAATAGTGTTCTTGATTAAGTATTAATAACAGCATGTATAAAAAGCACTGTGTATAAGAGAAGACATACTGGAGAGGCAAACTACTGTATAAATAGCTCTTCAGAAAAGTACCAACATTAATTGGATCTGGCATGCATCATCACTGCTACTTTATGCTAGGATTCATCAACAGGAGACTTGGGTAGTTCCAGATTGCTTCTTGATGAGTGAGTTGGTAGACAAAACTAGACAGAGGCCCCTCAAGATCTAACATTGTATTTCAAAATATAGCAGCACTTGAATCTTAGCTTAAGTCCAAAGTGTCTAATTGCAAAAGTTTAATTTTTTACACAAAAAACAGTGTCATAATCTTTGAATGCAGGTGTATTGTCAGGGTGTTGAGGACAACATTAGCCCTGACTGTCCCTGCCCATCCCCCTGGGACTTCCCCTGCTGCTCATAGCCAAGCACCTCATTTATACACCCCAGAACACCGCCACCCTGCCCGTGGCCAAGGATCCCATGTAACCCCCTGGCGCTATCAGCTTGTGCCCAAGGAATGCTGCAGTAGGGAAATGCTGCAGTAGGGCTAGTCTCCAGCTCCCCACAGCCCTCTCTGGCCATGGACCTACTTGAGCCAGGCCCATCCATGGGCCCACATCCTAGCCCAGCCTCAGCTCATCCTCAGGGAGGTGACTGATGCCTGGGGTTGAGATTGTTCCAGTGTCCCTTGGCTACCCACTCCTGGCTGAAGTGGTGGACAGGCCATGGCTGCCAGACCCTACCCTGCCACCCACCACGAGTAGCTCCCTCCAGTTCCTGGCTCCCCATCCCTAAGGGGACATCTGGCCCTTGTTCCTCCCTGACACGTACAGTGAGTGGACTGCTGCTTTCCTTTCTACTGCCAGCTTTTCTTAAATCCACTAGATGCACTGCATAATGGCTGCTGGTATCCTCCTCTATTTTTGAACTTGTGAGAATTTATATATGCTTCCTTTTACTCTACCAGAGTAATTACAGGTTGTTTTAAACAATGGGCATGCATGACCCAGTGCAGCACACACATAGGTACTCCAAAGCTGCCTGGACAACCAAGTGACATCCAAGTGCAAAGGCCACAAGTTCTGTGTTTAATGCAACTGCTTTTGCTTAATTAAAGAGTATTAACAATCACATCATATGTTGTTTAAGGGAAGATAGTAAATTTAAAAAAGAAACAAAGCAATAAAAAACCAAAATAAAACAACAACAAAACAAACAAACAAAAAACAAAGGCCAAAACATTAAGAAAGCTTTTCTTTTTTCCCAGCTACTGCTTCAAGATACCATCTCAGGATTACTAGAATGACAACAAGTTAAGACACAAAAACTAATTTTCTATACTTCCTTCCTTTTCATATTTTGCTAATACCTCATGACTGACAACATTTATAACTGCCTAACAAAATTTTTGCCACAGTTAAAATTGATGAAGTGCATACTGCCTTCTGAGAAGTTGGATGTCAGGTGGTAACTCTCACCTAAGGTGTGTATAGCTAAATTGCGACATTCAAAATCTTGCTAAGGGTAAATGGGAACACACAAAGGTTCTCAAGAATTTATACTTGGCCTAATTTAATTATTTTGGCATTGCATTCAAATGTAGTAACAAAAGCATTTTTGCTGGTGTTACACTTAGCTGCCGCCACAGACTCTCTGGGTCCTGCAGTTGGCAGTTTCAGTTTTTCCCAAGAATGGATGGGTAGCTGAATATTGTAGCTAACCATCAGTGTCCCTCCATTTTTCCACAGGTGCATTCAATTCCTCCTCTGCCTTGGGTCAGCTTGAGACCCCTCTCTCTTCCCCTATAGGGAAAGGAAAGAGAATAAGGAAGAGACAGTTATGGATTGGAAACTAAACTACAAAACTTTAATGAAACAGTAACTATGAAAAAAAGAAATAACGAAATATGTATAAAACCAATATCATGCTCCCCCCCCAGTAATACTTATGTCACCACTGAGGCTGCAGGGCAGACCCTGGAAAAGTTTCAGACTGGACTTCTGGAGTCAGCAGCTGATGGATGCAGGAACACACTGATTTAGGAACACATGGATCAGGATCAAAGGCAAACAAACAGACGGAGTCCTCCTAGGACACTGGCCATGGATGAAGAGACATTGGCTCTCATGATCCCTAAGATTTATACCAGTATGACATACATGGGATGAACTACTCCATTTGGGCAGTTTTGGTCACTTGTCCAGTCTGGTCTTCCATGTAGGGGGGTTGCAGGTGTGACCCCTTTTCCTACCTTTCTTTTCCAGTGCATAAGACATTTAGCAGAACCAACTAGTGACCTCGGTTCTGCATACCATTCTCCAGTGAGAACTATAACCCTGAGGATTATCAGCTCTAGAAGCAGACACCGACTGAAAAACATGTTGTTAGCTTCAGCAAGTGCAGTTGCTTAGAAGACACTTAACTGAAAATCAAAAATACTAAAGAGAAAATTTGTTCTGTCCTCGCACAAACCAGGACAGCAACATAAATTAAATATCCCATGTATGGCAAAGGAGATAACAGGAAGGTATATATATGTATTGGCCCAGCTATAGGTGTCATTCCTGATCAACTCTGTCATTAAAAAAACCAACAGCACCTCTGTGGTTGAGAAAGATTGCTATTTTTTCCTTTGCTACTCAAGAATGTTGGTTATTGCAGACTTGAAAATATGTAAACTACATTTTTACCTTATAATTGATATAAATAAATTATAAATTTAAAGAGAAATGTGTGTGCTTGTGTCTGTTTTCTGCTCCAAACTTCCCACATAAAAAGGTGATTGATACTGCATGGTGAAGTAAAAAAAAAAATAATGCAAAAAATTAAGTATGTGTTCTCCTTACATTTCTAAGAATAGAGAACTCAGTCATTTTGTGGTTGCTATTCCCAAGATGCCCTCCAATGGTCACTTCCTCCACAAGTCCATCTCTGTTGACAAACAGCAGGTCCAACAAGGCACCTTCCCTAGTAGGCTCTGTTACCAGCTGTGTCAGAAAGTTATCCTCAACACACCCTAGGAACTTCCAGGACTGTCACCTCTCTGATATATTGTAATTCCACCAGATACCTGAGAAATTGAAGTCCCCCATCAGAACAAGGGTAAATGATCATGAGACTTCTCTCAGATGCCTATGGGATATTTTGTCTGTGTCTTCATCCTGGTTGGGTGGTCTGTAACAGGCTTCCACCATGATGTCATTTTTGTTGGCCTTCCCTTGATTCTTACCCATAAACACTCTACTCTGTTGTCACTATCATTAACTTTTAGGCATTCATAACACTCCCTAACATACAGGGCCACCTCACCACCTCTCCTTTCTTGCCTTCTGAAAAGCTTGTAGCCATTGATTGCAACACTCCAGTCATGCAAGTCATGCCACCATGTGTCTGCGATGGCAACAATATAATAGCTTTCCTGCTACACAATAGCTTCCAGCTCACAGAATCACAGAATCACAGAATTCCCTAGGCTGGAAAAGACCTTTAAGATCATCAAGTCCAGCCTATGACCAACACCACCACACCATCAGCTAGACCATGGCACTAAATGCCACATCCGGACTTTCCTTGAACACATCCAGGGACGGTGCCTCCACCACTTCCCTGGGAGGTCTATTCCAATGTCTAATCACCCTCTCCCTGAGGAAGTACTTCCTAATATCCAACCTAAACCTCCCTTGGAGCAACTTCAGGCTATGCCCCCTTGTCCTGTCACTAGTTGCCTGGGAGAAGAGCCCAGCCCCCACCTGACTACAACCTCCCTTCAGGTAGTTGAAGAGAGTGATGAGGTCCCCTCTGAGTCTCCTCTTCTCCAGGCTAAACAACCCCAGCATCCTCAGCCTCCACCTATAAGACTTTCCCTCTAGTCCTTTCACCAGCCTTGTTGCTCTCCTCTGGACCCACTCCAACACCTCAATATCCTTCTGGAAGTGAGGGGCCCAGAACTGCACACAGTACTCGAAGTGAGGCCTCACCAGTGCTGAGTACAGGGGGAGAATTACATCCCTACTCCTGCTGGCCACACTATTCCTGATACAAGCCAGGATGCCATTGGCCTTCCGGGCCACCTGGGCACACTGCTGGCTCATGTTCAACCAGCTGTCAACCAGCACTCCCAGGTCCCTCTCTGCCAGGCTGCTCTCCAGTCACTCTTCCCCCAGCCTGTAGCGCTGCCTGGGGTTATTGTGGCCAAAATGCAGGACCCTGCACTTGGTCTTGTTGAATTTCATGCCGCTGGCCTCAGCCCATCGATCTAGTCTGTCCAGGTCCTCCTGCAGCTTCTTCCTACCCTCCGGCAGATCAACACTCTCCCCCAGCTTGGTGTCATCTGCGAATTTACCGAGGATGGACTCAATCCCCAAATCCAGGTCATCAATAAAGATATTGAATAGGACTGATCCCTGGGGGACACTGCAGGCCACCGGATGCCAGCTGGATGCAGCTCCATTCACCATCACTCTCTGGGCCTGGTAATCCATCCAGTTTTTGACCCAACGAAGGGTGCACCTGTCGAAGCCATGGATTGCTAGCTTCTCCAGGAGGATGCTGTGGGAGACTGTGTCAAAGGCCTTGCTGAAGTCGAGGTAGACCACATCCACAGCCTTCCTCTCATCCACTAGGCGGGTCACCCAGTCATAGAAGGAGATTAGATTAGTCAGGCAGGACCTTCCTTTTCTAAACCCGTGTTGGCTGAACCTGATCCCCTGGTTGTCTTCCACATGCTGCTTGATGGCACTCAGGATGATCTGTTCCATAACCTTGCCAGGCACCGGGGTCAGGCTGACAGGCCTATAGTTCCCCGGATCCTCCTTCCGGCCCTTCTTGTGGATGGGTGTCACACTGGCCAACCTCCAGTCATCTAGGACCTCCCCAGTCAGCCAGGACTGGTGATAAATGACTGAGAGCAGCTTGGCCAGTTCTTCCGCCAGCTCCCTCAGCACCCTAGGATGAATCCCATCCGGACCCATGGACTTGTTGGGATCTAAGTGGCACAGCAGGTCCCTAACTACTTCCTCCTGGATTACAGGAGGGGGATTCTGCTCCCCATCCCCGTCTACCAACTCAGGAGCCCAGTTGTCCTGAGGGTAACTAGTCTTTTTATTAAAGGCTGAGGCAAAGAAGGTGTTAAGCACCTCAGCCTTTTCCTTGTTCTCTGTTACTAAGTTCCCCTCCTCATCCAATAAGGAATGAAGATTTTCCCTGACTCTCCTTTTGTTATTAATGTATTTATAAAAGCATTTTTTATTATCCTTTACAGTGATGGCTAGTTTAAGTTCTAGTTGAGCTTTTACATCTCTGATTCTCTTCCTACATGACCTTACAATATCCCTAAATACTTCCTGATTCACCTGCCATTTTTTTCCAAAGTTGATACACTATTTTTTTATTCCTGAGCTTTTGCAACAGTTCCCTGCTCAACCAGGCTGGTCTTCTTCTGCGCCGGCTCCTTTTTCGGCACACAGGGACAGCCTGTCCCTGCACCTTCATAAATTCATTCTTAAAGTAAGCCCAGCCTTCCTGGGCTCCTTTGTTTTTGAGGGCTTCTTCCCAAGGGACTCTCCCAACCAAACTCCTGAAGAGGCCAAAGTCAGCCCTCTGGAAGTCCAAGGTAGAGGTTTTGCTGATGACCCTCCTAACTTCACAAATTGTAAATTCTATCATATCATGGTCGCTGTGCCCAAGACGACCTCCAACCACTACATCTTCCACCAGTCCTTCTCTGTTTTTGAAGAGTAGGTCCAGCATGGCACTACCCCTGGTAGGTTCACTTACCAGCTGTAGCAGGAAGTTATCTTCTATACATTCCAGAAACCTCCTGGATTGGCCCCTTTCTGCTGTGTTGTACTTCCAGCAGACATCTGGTAAGTTCAAGTCCCCCACAAGAACAAGGGCTAGCGAACACGAGATATCCCCAAATTCTTGAAAGAACATCTCGTCAGTCTCTTTATCCTGTCAGGTGGTCTGTAGCAGACTCCCACTAGGATATCAGCCTCATTGGACTTCCCTTTTATCCTCACCCATATACATTCTGCCTTGGTGTGTCTAGTATTGAACTCTAGGCAGTCAAAGCACTCCTTAACATATAACGCCACCCCACCACCTCTCTTGCCCTGCCTGTCCCTTCTAAAGAGCCTATAGGTGACTATTGCAGCACTCCAACCATGCGAATCATCCCACCACGTTTCCATGATGGCACTTATATCATGGTCTCCCTGGTGCACAGTAGTTTCTAACTCCTCTTGTTTATTTCCCATGCTTCAGGCATTGGCATATATACACTTGAGCCGTAGTATAGATATCCCGACCACTTGCGTGGTTACCAACCTATTAGTGAGCCCTTTGTTCTTGTTGCCACATTTATCCCTATTTCCCACCTTGAGTGGGACGGCAGGCTGGCAGCCGTCCTTAGGCTCATTTCTGGTTTTGTCCCCATCCCCGGTTTCGTCCCCATCCCCCTTCAAACCTAGTTTAAAGACCTGTCGATGAGCTCTGCTAACTTGTGCACCAGGACCCTTCTCCCCCTCCAGGTTAGGCTTCCTCCACCTGTTGCCATGCCCAGTAGATCCACCCATGATCGAAACATCCAAAGTCCTGTCTGCTGCATCAGTCCCAAAGCCAGGAGTTAATCTTCTGGCTCTTCCCATTTATCCCGTCATCAATCCCTGCTACTTGTGGGATAGAGGAGAACACCACCTGTACTCCTGATCCCCTAACCAGCTGTCCCAGGGCCCTGAAATCTCTCTTCATTGCCCCTACACTTCTGGTAGCTACCTCATCACTGTTTACTTGGAACAGCAGTAATTGGCAGTAGTCTGAGGGTCAAACTAGGGCAGGGAGCTTCCTCCTTATATCTTTAACCCTGGCCCCAGGGAAGCAGTTGACCTCCCTAAGAAGTGGGTCTGGCCTGCATATAGGGCCTTCCACGCCCTTTAGAAGTGAGTCTCCTATGACAAGTACCAGCCTTTTTTTCTTAACTGAGGTGGTTTTGATGCAAGGTACAGATTGACCTGGCCTCGGTGACACCTCCAAGTTTGGTGAACCATCATCCACAATACCATTTGGTTCTACTTGTAGAACATCATATCTATTCTGCAAAGGCACCTGGAGAGGGGAAACACTAGGGACCCCCTTGCCATGCCGCTTTTGCCATGCAGAAACTTGTTGCCATGGCTCCTCATCCTGTAGGCTATCACCCTCAGCCAGGCAGACAGGAGATAGGCAGTGGCCTGCATCATGAGCGCCACTTGTCTTTTGGGTTTGGTTCACTCACTGACCGTTCTCAGGTGTTCTCATGCTTACTAACCCATCAATAACCCTTGCATCTTTGCCACTCCACGTGTCTCCATAGCCTGCCTCTACTGAAATGGCAGATTGAAAGACCTCTCTAGCACACCATCCCTCAAACATGCACGGCTTATTTCTAGTAAGATCAGTTTTGTGCCTTTACCCCTTCAAATCTAGTTAAATGCTCTTTCGATGAGCTGTGACAGTTCTTATATTAGGATCCTTCTCCTCCTTCAAAACAGGTGTATCTCTTCTATTGCTAGTGGGCCTGGTGACCTGTAAATCAACATACAATCAAAGAACCCGAAGTCCTGCAGGTGACACCGGTCTTGGAGCCAGGTATTGAGCTGCTGGCACTTCCTGTTCCTTCCCTCATTCCACAACCGGAGGGACAGAGGAGAACACTACTTGTGCTCCTGATCCCTTAACCAGTCATCCTAAAGCCCTGAAGTCTCTTCATTGCCCTTGGATTTCTTGTTGCCACTTCATCACTGACTACCTGAAAGATCAACAGTGGATAGTAATCTGAGGGCCCTAATAGGGAAGGGAGATTATTCTGAACATCCTTAGCCCAGACCCCAGAGAGGCAGTAGACTTCCCTAAGAAGTGGGTCCAGTCGGCATATTGGGCCTTCTGCTCCCTTGAGAAGTGAGTCACCTATGACAACAGCCCATCTTTTTACTTTACTGAAGCCGTTATGACGAAGGGTGTAGTCGGACTTAACCTCTGTGATACCTCCAAGCTAGGTAAACCATCATCCTTGTAAATGTTTCATTCCTCTTGCAGAACACTTTACCTATTTTGCAAGGGCACCTTGGAAGATGTGACAGTAACTGGGGAGACACACCTGCAGCACCTGCTGCACTGGGAAGGAACTTGCTACCATTTACCCCTATCCTCTAGGTCACCATGTCCAGCCAGGCAGTGAAAGGATAGGTGAGTTCTGGAAATTTACATCAAGGTGTTAGTATTTTCCTGCACTCTTGAACATAAAGTCTTCAAACCAGTGGAGAGAGTATTCTTAAGACAGTATATCTGTATAAGATGGAATTAAAATGGCATTAATATGAATTTAGATAATTTCTTAGAAACAAATTTTTTTTGGTAAGAGATTTTAAAATCAGAAATTTCTGAGAAAGTCTACTTCAAAGAAGAAAATGGGAGTGAAATGATATATTCCAAGTTTCTGTACAGCTAAATTCTCCTCTAACATCAAGATATAGCACATGTTGTGGCCCGAGTTCGACCCAGTCTGGAAAACTTGAGTTGAGTCACGGATTGCCCCTTCTCTTCTCCTCAATTAGAAGAGGAATAGCCCCCAATTGGCTGGTTTTAATTTCCCAGTGGGTCCGTCCCTAGCTTGGGACCGGCTGGCTACACCGTGTATTTCTATAGAACACAAACCCTGCCCAGATGCGTGCACACTGTCACAAACACAGAGACTATGTGCTTAAAACACCACTTTACTGTAACAGCTTTGGAGCAGAGCGAGTGGGGGGTTGGGAGCTGGATATGCAAATGTGGTTACAGGAGACAAACTTGGGGTGTGTAACGCTGGTGCTTATGATAGGTAAAGAGAAAGAAAGAAACACTATTATAGCTGGGGGTAGAGTGCCGGGCGAGTTCCCTGTATAGGGTAGATGAGGTACACGTGTGTATGTGGCTGATTACTTTTGCCCGGGGAAAAGAACACAAAGAAAGAGGAAGATTTGTCAGTCAGTGGGTCTCTCTTACAGTATCTGGTAGGTTTGGTGGCATCTGTGGCTTTAAGAGCGGGCTTTCGGTGAGGGCAGTTTTCGGCCAGCGTGGCTTCGGCAGGCAGCTTCGGCAGCACGGTGGCAGTGCTGAGCGGCTTTAGCTGACACGGGACACATTGATGAGTGGCTACACACTGGAGCTCTGGCGCAGGTGGCTACGGCACATGCTGGCGGCATCACATGGCGTCTGCCTCAGCTTGGGCGGCAGTGGCTGCAATGTCGGCTGGAACTGGGCTGGGGCTGCAGCGGCATCATGCGGCTGTGGCAAACGGCTGTGGCAAACAGCTACAACTGGAGCTGCACCGACTGGCCTGGGAGCATTTGATGATGGCGGGTTTGGGGAGTGAGCGGTGATTCCAGCTCTTTTAGCTCTTTTGGTGTGCTCTAGTTCTCTTCCCCATTTCTTCAGTCCTTTCACGCAGTTCCTCAGTGAACAGACTCCATGAGAAGAGGCAGGAAAGCAGGCAAGCAGGAAGCAGGGAATAGCAGGAGTCCTGGAGTGCAAAAGTGCAGGGGGGGCAGGAGGTATAGCAGAAGTCCCACCCCAGCCACAAAAGGCTCCTATCTTCTTTTTCTTCTGTCTTCTTTTCTTCTCTCTCCTTTCTTCCAGCAGCAAAGAACAATGGACGCCAACAACTGATAACAATCTATAATGACCGTCTTATTTACATGCTTATGTAGGGTGGTTTGGCCTTTTGTCTGTTCTGTCCTCAGCTCCTACCTGCGGCTCCTGTCACAAGACTGCCTTGCTCCAGCCAAAGGCTGGGTCGTGGCTGCAAACATAGCAAGGGGAGCAGGGATCTCTGCCCTTCATTGTGTAAGTCTCAGCCGCATCCCCCCCCTGCAGGGTTGTGGACTCTTCGGGTTTTTTTTTCTTTTTTCGACATTTATGTCTCTCTATTACAATCAATTTGTGTGAGAGACATACCTTTTGTGGAGGCCAGTCCTCCACAGCACATTAACATACTTTATTGATTCAAAAACACATTCTGAAAGAAATGCAAGAATAACTGTGAGAAGGGGAAAAAACTTTTTTTAAAGATAGTTGAATTTAGTTGCAGTCATGATGAAAAAAATACATAAGCAGCAACTGACACAAGGGAAGGCATGAAGAGAGGATACTACTATATTTCACCAGCTCTCTTTAAACTTTGAAAGAGCAAGTGGTCTTCATTAAATCTTGAAATATGAAACATAGCTGCTGAAACTGAAGAAAAGTAGACTGCTTTCAGCAAGTCAGTTTATTCTACCAAATCTATGAAAGGCGACTTTAGTGTTTGTCTTTTAATCTCATTGGAGAAAATATTTCTGATTTTAAAAAAATTGAACAAGCAGACCTAATAGGAGTAAAGAGCATTGATTATTTTTTTGTTTGTTTGATTGTCTGACAAAAAGATCACTCCTGAGTTCTTCTCACTTGATTTTTTCCCACCTACAATGTGTAAAGAAAGCAATGAACTTCGCTGTTAAAATGCTGTTCCTTGTAAGAAGTAGCATAATTATGTGATACTATGCTTCTATGTCTATGGAAAAGAAAAAAATTATGAGACTAATCTACCTTTGTTAATCTAGATTTAATTTCCCATGGTTGCCTGTATGCCCTGTATGTGTGCAGATTTGCTTGAATTACTTTCTTATTGTTGTTTTATGATGTGTTACCATGGTTAATATATACATGTGCAAAATATCAATGAATTCTCAGTTGTCAGGTGATCATGTAATAGCAGAAAAGTGCCACATTATTATTAGTTTCACATAAAAGGAATAATAGTTCCTACCAAAAAAAAAATTATTCTCATCAACAGTGTTGTAATGAAGGCTAAGCTAATCTCCAGAGTATGAATAATTATAAGGAGACAAGAAAATGAGGAAAGAGATAAGCGTGTCTGTACATGTGTAAGCATGCAAGTATGAAAAGATCAAACTGAACTCTCACTAATGTATAATGCTCATAAGTGCTTAATTGTTCTTGCAATGGTGATGCATGATTTTGAGCAGACATTGCAAAAGAAAATGTAGAATATCATAATATTAAATTATCCTATTCCTCTTATCCTAAGTTGTATGCTTTTATTACACCTATGACAGAATTTCTCTTCCTCAGATACATAAATATGCAGTGATGTTGCATCCTTCTTTATTAATATTAGTATAACTGGTCAACTGATAGCAGACTGTCCCATGTGATTATGAGGAGCACAGTGTTCTGCAGGTGCTGGAACCACTTGTGCTGTGCAAAATCTGTGTTCCAGTATGTGCATCAGAACAGATCTGTAAGAGGCTTCATATTTCAAACTGATTTTGAACAGTGCTTAGTCATGAGATTAAGCAAACTAAAAAAATGCCTTGAATGGGAGAGTACAGCAGTTTAAATTCCCATAAAAGCAGCTAAAGTTCTGAGATGGAAAATATAAAACATACATAATTTTGCATTACCAAGCAATAGACTATAACTTAATTTTAATTTTGACAATAACTAATTCTGAAGTACCTGATGAAATCTGCTTTAATAGTTTTCAGTTATTTCAACAAAAGGAATCTTAAGGATTAAGCTATATTGAAGAGCACTGCATGTAATGTAAAAGTAAACCAGAATGTAGAATAGAAAAAAGTGAAAACTATGGAACTGAATGAATTAAGGCTGAAAAACCTGTAATACAAATTCTGGAGTGATAGCAATCTCCAATTTAAGAAGTAATTACAGCTTAGTTTCTGGGGGAAAAAAAACAACCAATCAAAACAAAACAAAAAAATCCCATTAAGCTCTTGGCAAACTGTGTACTGACTAACAGTCTAATACATTTTTTCACAGTAACAGTTAGGATAAAAAGTTAATTTTGCTCAGTATTCTATTTCCAGCAGTGGGCAACAGCAGATGCCTATGTAAGAGTACAGGAAGACAAAAAACATATCGTAATGCACAATAAGACTGCTTTCTCAGCCTTCACAAGCCTGAGGATTTCTGAGTCAGAAATAACATTTTTACAATGAGGCTTCGTGGATTTTCTGTATCAACTTTTCTCCTTTGGAATCCAAGCAAAATGTTAATGTCCACAATATTCAAGAGAACTCCATATCTTATAAGAACAATTACTGACTTCGATGGGGGATTTTTTGTTAGGGAGTTTTATATTTTCCAACTAATAACTCAATCTTCTCCTAGAAGACAACGTGATTAATTGATCTTTATTTTCTTTCTATTTGACAATTATGATTGTTGGGATCTCTATCTGATCTTATTTTCGTTATTTCTTTTTCAAGCTTAATTTAGTAGCCTATTTTGTCATGTCTCATACAGAAACCTATACAACCTTTGATCATCCTTGTAGAACTAAAGCTATTCTCAGCATTCAAGACAGACATCCAGCTTGATTTTATATACTTCTGTTCTCATTTTTATTCTCTTTTCCTTCCCTTAAACTCTATCCCTAAAACTCTATTTTCTTCTATAATGAAGAAAATATTTTCAACTTGTGAAAAGAGTAGAATACTGTTAAGAGGTTTTGAAATCTGTGGAAAGAACTAAATAAATACCATTAATAATGTTGTTTCCAGTTGAAAGAGCCTGAAATAATAAGGGGAAATTTCACAGGCCACCAAAAATAATACTGTGAGGCTGAAAAGCTGTGGGCATTTCAGAGCCAGTGATCTCCCTAGTGTTGAAGAATAATGTTGGATGGAGACATCCATGCTTGGTATACATCCATAGTGTCTGCCTGAAGCCAGATTAAAAAATGCTTCATGTCTTCCTGAGGGAATAATTTTACTATCTCCAGAAGAAAACCTGGGAGTAAATTACCTTGGCCCAGAATGAAATAAGATAATGTAGGAAACAGACTAGTTCTTCCCCCCCACACAACGGAATGATATCGGTCTGTGACAGACAAAAATGTGGAGTGAGACGGATTTATAAAATAAGACATTGACAATGGAAAAAATAGAAATTTAGGTAAGTTCCTAATATCAGGTAATATATCAATGCATTCCCTAAATTATCAGATTAATTGTTCCTTAGAAGTAGCTGTTTGCTTCCTTAACTGTGCTTTGAGTCTAAGGTGAGTAGCTCAAATGTAATGTCTAACACTAAGCAAGGTGAATCCCTTCTGTTATTTTTACTCCCTGAACACTATCCTAAACTATAAATTGCTGATAGAGAAATTATCCTGAAAAAAGGACATTGTTACCAGAATTTGTTCCATATGTACTCATTTGAAATGCAGTAAACTCTACCATTTCATCTTTTGACATTTTGTCAATATTGTAGATGTAATTGTATTTATTTTTCTCACATTAGTTTTTGCGGGTTTTGTAAGAAACATTGGAAAATTCTTATTATAACCCTGAATACTGGACACTAACAGCAAACTGAAAATTACATTCTGTGTCTTAATGGGAAATAATCATCCCATTCAGTTCTGCCCCCACAAATGGCCAATTTTGAATAGCATCATTTTTTTCAGCTCAACTAAATATGTGTCCTGAAGGGAATTATGGCATGTCTTTTAAACTCCAGGAGAAAGTGAGTTAAGAAATGCATTAATATAGTCTTTTTTTGAGCAAAGCTCACAGATATGCAAAGATCACAGCAGCCATTGTCTGACCTCAAGCCTTTGTTGGTGTCAGAACTGATGGTATTACTGCCTTCTGTATGTTATGAGTTGGAAGGATAACTGCTAGTCCACATGATAGCTGATGGTTTCTCAGGCAAAAAGGAAGATTTTCAGTAATTGTAAGTATTTACACCTCTTTATTACATCAAAATTGATTGCTTAGGTATTACTTCTGTTATTTTTTTGGAGAAGCTAGACTTTTAGCATTATCATGAAATAAGCTGTTATTTTGCATAGTGATGTATGATATAAGCAATCACTAAATGAGTGAAGTATACCTGTCAGCTCCTGCACTCTGAGTGATTACTGAATAGTTGATTTATTACAGCAAAAATAATGAACTGAATGTCCAGAAAGAAAACAGTTTTTAACTCTTTAAATCAAATTTCATTGCTTGCCTAATTAATTGAAAAAGGTCTTATTGAAAAAAACACATGCAGGAACACAATTTTGCTCACAAAAATTCAATTCATCAAGACAAAGTCAATTTTTTCTCACCTGCCCCACTTTCTTCTTCTTCCCACAAAAAAACATTCCTGATGATTCTTCAGCTTTGGAGATAAATTTATAAAAGGTTGCCCTTTGGAAAACAGTGACAAACATTCAGTTCCTCAACATTCATGGACCTACTAAAATATTAAATTTGTGTATTCATTGTCATGTTTAATAAGTCTCCCTTGACACACCACATGGCTAATGAGATTTTCTTACTGAATCTGTACCTTATGAAATAGATATTTAACAGAACAACTCAATTAAAAATAACCACAGGGTATAGTTTTGTCAATCTAGCCACACCAGTATCATTCAGGTTTCGAAAGAAAGCATGTAAGAAGATAAAGAATGAGAGATTATTATTTCAAGAAAGATGGTAAGAAAGAAGAAAATAAGAAAAGAAAGTGATAGAGAAAGAGAGAAAGAAGGAAAGAAGCAAAGAAAGCGAGAAAAAGAAAGTGTGAGAGAGGGGGAAGGTGAGAAGGAAAGGAAGGGAAGGGAAGGGAAGGGAAGGGAAGGGAAGGGAAGGGAAGGGAAGGGAAGGGAAGGGAAGGGAAGGGAAGGGAAGGGAAGGGAAGGGAAGGGAAGGGAAGGGAAGGGAAGGGAAGGGAAGGGAAGGGAAGGGAAGGGAAGGGAAGGGAAGGGAAGGGAAGGGAAGGGAAGGGAAGGGAAGGGAAGGGAAGGGAAGGGAAGGGAAGGGAAGGGAAGGGAGGGGAAGGGAGGGGAAGGGAAGGGAAGGGAAGGGAAGGGAAGGGAATGGCAAAACATGACAAAAAAAAAGCAGTTGGATCAAGGTAGAAGTCAAAAAAAGAGTGTCTTGAACAAGACGTTCCAAATATACTTTAGGTCTTCTTGCCAGTAGTCAAAGACTAAAACTGAAATATTAAACTGTGTAGGCTTACAGTGGCCAGCTATGTAAATCTACTCAAATCAGCTAGAAAGCTACATTCTCATAATAAATTAAAAGATAGTTTTGTTGAAATATTACCATTTTTAACTCATATTGAAAAGTAGTTATTAATTCAGAATTCCTAATTAGACATTGTGTCATTTAAACATCTAAGTTGCGGTTGTCAGGACATACTGTTTATCTCATGGTATAACAATAAATACATTGTTATATTCCAGTTTATTATAACTTTCACATTCATGAGTTCGTTTTGTTTTATTTTGCTGTTGTTTAAAATGTTACATTTCTTTTTATTACCAGGCATTTTGTACTGACTCACACAGATCTTGCAACAGCTTTGAAAGGCTATTAATTTTCATTAGTATACACAGTAATCATACAAGCTAATGTTACAATTGCATAATTGCTCAGTGATTGTTTGATTTATACTGTATTTGTTTAAGATATGTAGGTAATGAAAAATAATTTTGAAAATTACCTGTGTGCATTATTATCAGAATATATTTTTTGTGTTCTTGTTTTTCTGTTGCAGCTGTAATAAATTGTAGGTCTAAATAATTCTCTTCCTTTTGTTTCTTCTAATGGAACCGATTGCTCACCTTATGAATTATATTGAAAACCAAAACAATCACTGACTGGTACAAAACCAATGACTGACTTTAATCAAACATACTTAACATATGGTTCTTTATTCCCCTTTAAGCAATAACAGAATCAATTATTAGCAAATGCCACTTTAATCTCAAGCAAATACATAGTCATTAGCTGGCCTTGTTCTACAGCTAAGAGGAGTAGTATATAGAAATAATAAACTAGTCTTCTCAGCATTGTCAAAAGAATGATGCAGTTCAGCTGAACAGATCTACTTTATCTAACCAGGCTAACTGGTTGCTTTCTGTGAAGTTATTCGTACTGGGAAGCAGATAGAAAAAAATAAATCACTTGTTTTAATTCAAAATAGAGAACATTAGAAGGAATTTTAAGGTAGAGTAAGGTCCTAAACTTAACACTTTCAGATGGTAAAGAAACAAATGTCAGGTAACTATTAGTTCATTACCACCATCCCTGGTGTCAGTCAAGACCTGATAGTGCAACACAATTAGGACCTGTTTATACCAAGCTGCTAATTTTTGTGACTATATGATATAAAATATAAGCTTAGTGTATTAAAGAATTCTATCCTTAGATTTACACATTGCTTCCCAAGAAAAGGAGGATAAAAACATTTTTCTCCAGTGTGTTAATATTTTTCTTAGAATTTAATAAAAGTAAAAGATAAGTTGTTATATTCCAGAAGAGCAGCAGTTCCAAAGAAATAAAAGAAGTAAATTATATGGGGGAAGAATATTAAAAATGTTTCACAGTATCACAGAATCACTGAATAGTCATGGTTGGAAAGGACCTCTGAGATCACCGAGTCCAACAAAAACAAAAAAAAATCAAAACCAAAACAAAACCCCAAAACAAAACAACAACAAAGAAAACCAACAAAAAAAACCCACACATCCCCCAAAAAAACCCCACAACACCCAACCTACAATCTTGGCCACTAGAGCATGCCCTGAAGTTCCTCATCTACACATTTATTGAATACATCCAAGGATGGTGACCTGGGCACACTGCTAGCTCATGTTAAGCCGCCTGTCCACCAGTACCCCCAGGTCCTTTTCTGCTTGGCAGCTCTCCAGCCACTCTTCCCCAAGCCTTTAGCATTGCCTGGGGTTGTTGTGACCAAAATGCAGGACCTGGTACTTGGCTTTATTGAACCTCCTTAAATTGGCCTTGGCCCATCAATTCAGCCTGTCCAGGTCCTCTACAGAGCCTTCCTACCCTCGAGCACATTAACACTCCCACCCAATTTGGTGTCACCTGCAAACTTACTGAGGGTGTACTCAATCCCCTCATCCAGATGACTAATAAAGATGTTGAACAAGACTGACCCCAAAACTGAGCCCTGAGGGACACCACTGGTGACTGGCCGCCAATTAGATTTAACCCCATTTACCACAACTCTCTGGGTTTGGCCATCCAGCCAGTTTTTTACCCAGTGGAGAGTACACTTCTCTATTTCCTAAGTTAATAAAACACTGCAATTCCTGAATTACTCTGGGAGGGGTGAAAAGCATGAGATAGAAATATTAATAAAAACTGGAGACACCAAGAATGGAACCAGAGTACAGAAGTTATCCTAACATCCCTTGTAGGAGGTATTTCCTTTGATCACAACCCAGACACTCAAGGCATGCAAAAGGAGACTAAGTCTGCTGCCATCTAAGGTAACAGACACTTACACCCTGTGAGATGAATAAAGGAACTTTGTAAGATAAGCACTCTATAATACACTTTATTTTTCTGTCAGTTGTGTCTGCTGCCTATAACCAAATCTTTGTAAGTGGGGTTGTGGTGCATGCTTCCTCCACTGAAAGAGTTTCCCACGATATCTGGAAAGTACAGGATTCTTCCTTGTTTAGTATGAGAGTGGGTTATGTGGGCATGCAAGAATTAGAGTTCCTTCGCTGTTGCCAGAAAATCTCTCAAGTAAATGGCACACCCTTTAATAAATATTTTTAATGGGTCATGGTAAAATAATTTTTTAATATTTGGGACTTTCAGAAGCTTTAGGTTCCAGCATTTTTTATACTTTTATTTGAAACATTAAAGGGCTCTGTAGTATCAGATATTTTTCTACTGCTGCAAGCAGTTTTAGACCATGATCAAACACTGCTTAATTTTAAAGGAGTTTAAACAACTCAGCCCTTGAATTTTCACTACATGAAGAGAGTTTTCCAAATCTTACATCATTTTGTTGCCTGTATATTCCAAGTTTCCTTTCTTTCCTGTTTTAAAAAAGTGGAATATATACATATCATAGCCACATAGCTAATTTCACTTCCTAATATGTAGTTAATATATGCTTGAAAATAAACCTATACAGATCCCATTTGTCCTGGGTTGAGCCAGGATTAAGCTAATTTTCCTTTTACTAATGGTAGCAGAGGATGGTTAAGTTTTCATTAAAAAAAAAATATATAGTAAAAGGAAAATTAGCTTAATCCTGGCTCAACCCAGGAAACCATTCAATGCTACTGTTTTGACACTATCTCCTGGATGTGAGAGAAACTTAATCTCTGCTGTGAAGTTAGCAGCCAAACATGTAATATGACTTCTCTGCCTTCTTAATGTACAGACTTTTTTTCCCCCCCTTGAAGTATGTTCTTAAAAAAGGAATGTTTGACTATATGCAATTTCCCAAGTGAAGCAGCTTATTTTGCATAATAACTGACAATAATTAATATTAGCTATTCTAATGCTTGATCTTAAGATAGAATTTCTTCCTCAAGGATAAGAGAGTGATGGTTTTCTCTGTTTAAATGACACAAAGTACGTTTATTTTTTTTCCAAATTTTGTATCATAACTCATACCTTCAAACTAATCTGATTGGAAATAAATGCAGGATTGCACTTGAAAAGCTGCCAGTAACCAATTCATCTCTACTGTGACATTGGGGATATATGGTGCTTGTCTCAACAATCCAAGGTATTTTAGACACTCAGGGTATCTGGTGTTTGTCTCCAGACATCCAAGAGATAAGCAGTGTTTTACAGAGACCTGTCCAAAACCTACCGAACCGGTTTTACTGAACTGGTAACTGTAAGCCCTCCCCACACTCGATGCGGCAAATGCTGAGTCAGAGAGTACCAGAGAGTACGGTGTGGGATGTGCTGAGATTGCAGACAAAGAGGGACACAATTGGTGCCACAGCCAAGGACATCCGGTGATAACCAGGTTCGTGTTAATCAACAACTTGGCAGAAAGACTTAAGGTCTATACAAATAACTGGACCAAAGGAATGCAGGAGGTGATAAAGGAGAAGAGCACCAGTCTCAAGATGCTTCCTAGGACCAGACCACCATCCCCCCCCTCTCTACTAAGAGACCAACGGGAAGCCATTGGAGCTCTCAGTGGTGACTTTACTTTAACTCTATTTCCTTCCCTGATCTTTCTCCTTTGTAGTTTAGGATTAGTTATTACATCTGTTATAAGCTTAGGACGAATATATAGTTATAACTCTTACCAGCTGATCTGCACCTAAATAAAAGCCTATTTGTGCACCTGATATTGTATTATCTTTGTTTTATGCTGGCGGGATTGCAAAGAATCTCCACGTATCTAATTATCGGATCAAGACATCTACTTAAGTAATATTTTAAAATATATCTATATTATTCTATTCAATGCATACAGTACCATTGGCTAAGTATTTTTGACAAATCTAACAATTATGACAAGTACTCTAAATACATTGTAAACAATTTTAAAATAGTAAAATGCATACTTAATTTTATAGAAGTAATATATATATATTTTATATTCTTTGATCTGTGATACACTCTAAGAACTGTATAACTGTATCTATGTTGTTGTAAGTAATACTTCAATGTCTCCTTTAACACTTCTTTAAAATCTTTCGGTAGTTTTCTGTTCTTCCTTAACCCAAATCTATCTGCATTGTTAACACATGTTTGCTTTAGCATACATTTTATTGAACATCTTAACACTGTCAATACACTGGCTTCCCTCTCACTTAGCAGACTGGCCTATTCTACCCATTTAACAGCACTGCTGTTGATGCAGCAGCCTGTGGCTGCATGTAATTGAATTGTGTGGTGTGCCCCACCTGAACTCCTCAGCTAAAATCCCATTATTAAAAGCGAAAGAGCTAAACATCTCTGACATCTAAGTATCAACTGAAATCGTTCTATATGAAAATAGCTTTAAAAACACATTTAAGACTTTCATTCCAATGGATGCTTTCAGTTCCTAAGTGAAACCAGAGTGCAAGCAAGGCATGAAGAGAGCATCTTGATCAAGTAAGCACAGAAGAGAGCTATTAAATACACTGTAGAAATGTCACTGCTGAAGTTTTTCTCTTTACAAAGAAGTCCGGCCAAAAATTGACTCAGCAGGGCTTAATGTTTTGTATCATGTTTCCTCCACATGCAAAGAAAGTTCGTAATTAAAAATAAACTAGTATAGAAGTTTTTTCCTTAACATCTGAAAAAGTTTTTAAAATGCTGCTGATTAAGTCGCCAGATAGGTGAGGAAATTCAGGACTGTAGGAGATTGTTGTCATTTATCCCCCTAGAAAGAGGGAAAAATTAATTGTTGATTAGATGATATTTCTCTAAGTTTGTAGAGTACTTACCCACAGAACCAATCAGAAATGTTACAAAATGTAGTGACCTTACAAAGAAAATGAGGAGCCTCATTTTTTTTTTTTGCTATTGTTTGTTAAAAGCACTCCTGCAAGCCACGTTCTTCACATGATCAAGGTGGTAACAAATCATAGAATCATAGGATGGTTTGAGCTGGAAGGTACCTTTCAAGGTCATCTAGTCCAACCTTCCTGAAGTGAGCAGGAACATCTTCAACTAGATCAGGTTGCTCACAGCCCTGATCAGCCTGACCTTGAATGTTTCTAGAGATGAGGCCTGTACCACCACTCTGGACAACCTGTTGCAGTGTTACACCATTCTCATGACAATGCTGATAAAAAAGTAGTAAATCTTTCAAGTGTCCAGAGATAAAGATGTAGATATATTTTTTTAGATTATTTCTGTCATGACTAGCATTTTCCATCTCACTGTACAGATGTTTTGTATCCTTATTCAGTGATCCTTAATTTTCCCTAGGAACTGACTGCGAACATTAATCTCTACATTCAGTTCAGAATCCAACTCCAAGGCATCTAAAAACTTGTAATGCAGCTGCCCAATACAGGTTAATTCTGTCTGTATAAAATATAAGAAAGATATAGACCTGATTTTGAGAAACATAATGGTGCAGTACTGTGTCTGAGATATTAAGCACTGCTGAGAGTCTTTGAGGGAAGATGTATTAAATTTATGTCCATAACAAAAATCTATTTCAAGGGAAACTGGCATTGGGCAAAGCATTAAGAAACCTTGTAATAATTCTTCAATAATATGAACATCATTTTAATAATATTTTTCTGTACAACCCTGTTAACACATGAATGAATGGCACAATAGATGTAGTTTGTCTTGTAGATGCAATTTCAAAGCTAACAACTGAAGTGTTACACTCATGCCCAACCAAGCTTAATGTGGCAAGAACACATACAAAAACATAAAAAGCATCTATGGTTTGGTCTGAGAACTTCCTTTTCAATAGCATTTCTTTAAGAATATGTTAAGCAGCATTTAAAGAAATAGTAAGGAGGAAAACTTCAGTGTTGATTCTTGTTAAAACTCATACACAGGAATCCAGATATTGTACAAGAAGAACTGGTAGAACTCAGAATTAGTTGCAAACTTCAGAAGCCAATGACTCAAAGTTGAGCTTTAGATTATAGACATTAATTAGAGCGGGGGAAAAGACATTGAGGAGAGTAGAAAAAGCTGGGAAAAAACAGGAACTGAATTTTTACCATCTTAAATTTCAGTTTGTATTTGGATAAACACACAAGGGTTTCAAAAAGTTAATAAAATGTTGTATGTATAATTTACTTTCAAGTTTAAGAAATATTCTGGTTTTGATCAATAAACAGACACGTGAGACCATTTTTTTTCTCATGCAAGCAGATCAAAACTAGTGTCTTACATGTAGATACTATGGTGTAAGCACAATGTAGTTGTAAAATTGAATTTGCAGCTGTGCCTCTGCAAACTTCACCCTTTGTTATATGCTACTTACTGTGTATACCTGTGTGTAGGCATGTATATTGATATAGACATGCTTTAAGTCAATTGATTTTCCAAAAACACAAGAAGGTACAAACTTAATTTGTAGCGATCAAAATGTACATTTAGTTTCCCTTACCAGAGACTCTTAAATGCACTGCCACTTCCAAAGGGAAATCCCACAACTGACCACAAGTTGGAAGAGGGGCATCTGCAAGTTTTCTACCACACAATGAGTTTCCAGGGTAATTAGATTTTTATGGACACGGAATTCAATGACAAGATCCTCTACTTTAACTGAACAAGGGACCACATTCAAGCAATCATTTTCAGAGGCTGCTTGCAAGTAGTGACTATTTCATTTATATGGGTTGAGTTCTTAGAGGTGCAAAAATTCTATGTAAACAAAGTTTACATGTTTTTTTTTGTACCACATGACTGAGAGATGTCAGAAAATAAGATGTTCCCATTGGACAAAGGAATGACTATCACCTTTGGAAAGACAGCAGTGACAAGAGTCAGCTGTGACTTTAATGAGGGCTACCCAGGCAAGTACAGTCCCAGAATTTACTACATCACTAATTTACTACATCAAGAGTTATGCATATACAGAATATCACAGTATTTGCTGAATCCCAGAAATGTGGAATATTTACTTCAACAGCAGCAAATGATATATATGATGATAGTTTACGCTTTGCAAAGAACTTACAACTATATTAACAGAGAAAGCTGTTGGTGTTGCAGCTGTGACGTGTTGTCAGGAATAACTCAGACACATCTGTGTGTGAAGTTGTACTAGATTTCATGAAGCAGATAAGCTTGGTTCTGTATGTGTTGTGGGAAGGGTGGGTATGTTCTTCACAGAATTGTTAATGCTACTGAAAGCAGTAAAAATTATGACATTTATTTTAGGTGTTTCTTGTCAGGCTGTTAAAATGGATAACAAAGCCTTATGCAGCATCACAAATTCTTTCACAGTTTAGAAATGCTTTTAATTTCCTTGCTGCTGTAATTACAAGTCTCTGGAGGATGTTTTCTTTTCTCCTAGCTTTTATGAAGTCTGCTTTGAAAGTTGTTTTATTCCTCTTATATGGTAAAATATTTGCTACCTTCTAGATAATCTGAAGATACATTTTGGAAAACTAGGAACTTGTGAAAATACCTCAGTATTGCAGAGCTTTTGAGTCATTTCACATTTAGCTGTGAAAGTCCTTAGTGTCAGTTCTTTAGGTGACTTATAATAAATAAGTTTTAAGATTGAAATACCACATTTTCATTAAACAATATAGAATTTTTTAAAAAGGCTTCTATATTATATAGTTTATAAAATTAAAACAAAAAAAATTCTTCCCTACTTCAATATCCTGACTTTAATCTCTCTAATATGGGAAACAATGTATTATCAAAAACTGACATTCTCTGTATTTACTTTCTTTCTTGTTAGAAAAATGTTTCTATTTTCTTCCTGTGAAAAAGTAATTGAAAACACAATCACCCTTGCTTCAAGAGCAGGAAGAGGTCTTTTTCCCTTCCCTATTATTATTGAACAGTGTTTCTGTTGTACCTCTTAATTACTCTTCTTCTAGCTTCAGGTGTTTGTCTCTGTTAAAATCTACTAAATACAACCAGGTAAAGCTTTGTGTGTCATATGAAAAAAAAAAAAGTGACACATAGACAACAGGAACAAGAACAATCTGTTCAATGAATTCCTGACAATGTTATTTGATGACAGAGTGTACACTGAGACACCTTAGAGTTTTGAATAAATACATACATCCTTGGTTTGATTCTCATTGTTATATTTATAAGCTTCAGTGGGTATCTTTATATAAGGGAGACTAAGAAATCTAGTGGAACAAGCTGACAGTTTTCTCCTAGATCCTAAAAAAATAAACCTTTCTAAAGGCTTGTCAACACTGAAAGAAAAGGTCTCTGTTTCTCTATACTCACCCTTGCAAACTCTCCAGCCACAGTCCTGAGCACAAAACTACTAGAATGAAAAGTACTGCAGAAAGTAATAAACAAGAAGTGCTTTAGCTATATTCTGGAATACAAAGTATTATTATATCTGAGTCTCAGAGGTTCAAAAATCATGCTACTTTTATTTTATCTTCCAGAGCTGATTTGTAAGACAGCAGATTCTAATTCTAATGGAGTCCAGGAATTGTCTTTACAGGAAGACTCCAAGAGAATGATCCAACTATCAATATAATCTTCTCATTTCTATATGAAAATGGTGTACAGAAATTTGCCTTATTGGCTGTAAGTAACCCAATAGGACAAAAGATCTGCCCTCCATATGTTAGTGTCACGGTTTGACTCAGGATTGGCAGTTAAACCAGTGACAACAATGCTCTTGATCCCCTCCCACTCGTACCCAAGAAGGGAAGGAAAGAGGGCATTAAGGAGAGAGACTTTCTGGATTGAAAACTAAACTAGACAGCTTTAATCGAACACTAATGACAAAAGAAAATATGTACAATTATATACAAATATGTTCACGAAGGTGCAAAAGCCTCTTGCCTTCCCCCACCCCCAGCAACTTCCCTGGCACTCTCCTTAGCTGTGAGCAGTCCCAAAATGTCCCAGACCACTGCCAGAGATGACAGTAGAGCAGACAGGAGCTGAGGGTAAAGTTAAGAGGTCAGAAATGCACGAGCCTGGGGTCGACAGTGATGGATGGATGGAGTCCTCCCTGGACGCTGGCCATGGACGGAAGACGAGAAGAAGAAGCAGGAAGGAAGTTGTCTTCTGTGATCTCTGACCTTCCTCTGAGCTTATGTAGATATATGGAATGGAATGCCTTTGGTCAATTTTGCTCTCTCTCTAGTCCATCCCCCCTATGGGGGGGTCATAGATATGACTCTCCTGCCCCAGCAGCCTCTGTGGGGGCAGAGCTAAGAAGTGACCTTGGAGTCTCAGCAGTACCTGAGTAACATTGTAGTGTTATCAGTCCACTAGCTGGAACACTCACTGCTAGCTAAAAGAGAGCTCACTGAAGGAAAAAAGACTCAGTAAAAGGAAAACTGGCTTCATCGTGGCTTAAACAAGGACAGGTAGGTATTAATTTTTTTATTCATCAGTTTCCATACTAACTTCATTATACATTATTAACTGTCAGATATTATGTATTTTTTTTAAATACAACACTTAAATAACTACTGAACACTATTCATAATATGTTATCTGAAGATATTTAGAAATTTTGTTGGAAAGTTTTGTGAAGAAAACTGAGAAAAAATCTACTAAAAGGAGGAGATAGTATTTGATGCTTTGAATGTAAATTATTTAAATTATGAAGATTATTAAATACTTCTTTAAACATTACATCTTCTTGCTTATGACTCTTGCTTTTGAAAACTGTGGTAAATGTGAAGTTTTTAGTTCTCCATTCCATGGAAAAGAACACCATTCACCTAAATAATTGTATTTCCATCTCAGCATTTATTAGGGAAAAGGTGCTTTTCAACATACTTTTGGGTTTTCTACTTAGTAGGTTTATAAACAAGGGCTTGGAATAAAAAAAAGCATTTGCAGATAGTGAACAAGAGGGTTCTAATTTTTTTATTAATTAAAAGTTTTTAAAATAGTATTTTTTTTTTACTTCTTCAGCACAACTTTGACACATTTACCTGGAAGGTAAATAAATAAATAAGATTAAGGAGGTGAAGATCTCAGAGCTCTACACTAGACTATTTTGGTGGTTTACTTGTTGAAGTATGTTATACAAATACTCATCAAATGTCACATATACTTGCTATGTTAGGTTTTTTTGTTTGTTTTGGGTTTTGTTTGTTTGTTTTTAAACACAAGACAAAAGGGTCTTTTATCAATTGTCCAAGAATCTGTGACAAGATTAAAATTCACTACATAAGAATAGAAAGTGGATTTTGAATCATGAATTCAGCAAAATAATATTTTGAACTTAGAACTTATTGGGTAATTGGGCAATGGGAAGGCTGCGGTGTTTAGAGTATTTTTTGTTCTTTTTTATCCATTTGACAACTTTCTGAAGCCTGGATAACACTCTCCTCTGGGTTTCTGTTTTCAAAATGGGTTAATTGATCTTTCCTGCCTCTCCTATCACTCAAAAACAATTTTAGGTTAGACTAGACTATAGTAGAATAAAATAGAGTAGAATAGAATATTTCAGCTGGAAGGAATCTACAAATATCTAAACTAACTGCCTGACCACTTCAGGACTGATCAAAAATTAAAGCGTGTTATGTAAGGATGTTGTCCAAGTGCCTGATAAACACCAACAGGCTCAGGGCATTGACCCCCTCTCTCTTAGAAGCCTGTTCCAGTGTCTGACCACTCTCTCAGTAAGTAAATGCTTCCTAATGTTCACTTTAAACCTTCTCTAGCTCAACTTCGACCATTTCCTGTACATGCTATCACTGGAATATAGGAATAAAAGCTCAACACCTCCCTCTCCACTTCCCCTGCTCAGGAAGCTGAGGAAAGCAATGAGGTCTCTCATCAGCCTCCTTTTCTTCAAACTAGACAAACCTAAAGTCCTCAACTGCTCCTCACAGGACATTCCTTCCAGCCCCTTCACCAGCTTTGTTGCAGTCCTCTGGGAGCTTTCAAAGACCTTAATGTCCTCCTTAACTTGTGGAGCCCAGAACTGCACACAGTACTCCGGGTGAGGCCACACCAATGCTGAATACAACAGGATAGTCACTTCTTCTGACTGGTTCACCATGCTGTGTTTGATGCACCCAGGATGTGGTTTGCCCTCTTGTCTTCCAGGGAACACTGCTTACTCAGACTGAGCCTGCTGCTGACCAGCAGCCCCAGATCCCTTTCTGCGGGGTTGCTTTCCAGCCACTTCTCCCCCAGTTTATACTTGTGTGCAGTGTAACTACACCCTAAGTGCAGAATCTGACATTTGGACTTGCTAAATTTCATGCCACTGATGAATGCCCAATGCTCCAGTCATCTATATCACTCTACAAGGCCTCTCATCCCTTTAGAGAGTCAAAAGTACCTCCCAGTTTGGTATCATGAGCAAGCCTGCATTCAAATCTTACATCTGATCATTGATAAAAATTGGCCCTAAAATTGAGCCCTGGGGAATACCACTGGTGACTGATCCCAAGTCAGATGTTGCCCCATTCACTACAACCCTCTGAAAACTGCCATTCAGCCCATTCTTAACCCAGCACACTCTGTACCTTCTCATCTCACAGTTGGACAACTTGTCCAGAAGAATGCTGTGAGGGACAGTATCAAAAGCCTTACTAAAATTCAGATAAACTACATTGACTGCCTCCCCTTCATACATTAGGTGGGTGACCACATGTTGGCTGTATCTGATGGTTGCATTGTTCTTTAAAGGACAGGGACAATTTGCTGCCACCACCTCGATGTCACCACTTCTAACCTCCAATCCACTCATTCAGCACCCCTGCAAGGCACCATGCCACCTCTTTTTGCCCCAGTGGTCCTGTGCTGCCACTTTGCCCTGCTGTGCGGCCTCCAGAGCACATCCTGGCAGATGAGCCAGCCTATTTGTTGGCCGCAGCTTGGGGTTTTTTTTCCTTTTTTTTTTGGTGGCTCCCATATCTGCCTTTCCCTTCTTCACTTGAGGAGCCCCTAGGTGAGCTCAGTGCAGAGTGGCCAGGCAGCACAGCGGGGTCAGGGCCAGTGGGAACATGGCCTGGCCATGGGGGGCTCCTGGTAGGGGGTCCCCGCCTCACCCACTGCTGATACCCATGCCTACACACTGCCAAGGGGCCAGCAGCATCACATGGTTTTCCCTCACATCCATACTGTAAATCATAGAATCATAGAATGGTTAGAGTTGGAAGGGACCTTAAAGATCATTGAATTCCAAATCCCCTGCATAAGCAGGGACACCTCCCACTAGACCACGTTGCTCAGAGCCCCATCCAACCTGAGCTTGAACGTCCCCAGGGATGGAGCCTCCACAACTTCTCTGGGCAATATGTTCCAGTGTCTTACCACCCTCACACTAAAGAATTTCCTTCTGATCTCTAACCTAAATCTCTCCTCCTGCAGTTTCAAACCATTAATCCTTCTCCTATCACTATGTGCTCTTGTAAAAAGTCCCTCCCCAGCCTTTCTGTAGGCCCCCTTCAGGTGCTGGAAGGCCGCTAGGAGGTCCCCTCGAAGCTTTCTCTTCTTCAGGCTGAACAACCCAACTCCCTCAGCCTTTCTTCATAAGAGAAGTGCTCCAGCCCTTGGATTATTTTCATGGCCCTCCTCTGGACACACTAAATAGGGTTGTGTGGGTTATCCCACAGACTGACACTGGCAATAAAGCTAAAATCTTCAATAAAAGCCTCAGAACAGTTTATATATCTTTGTTAAGGAGGGGAAAAACTTTCAAATTATTTACATACTGTAGTAATCTGACTTGATATTTCTACGGCATGGAGCTGAAGTAATATGTCTTGAAACATATGTATGCGTATACCCATATAAACACACTAATATATACATATATTGCTCTCTAGAAATAAGGGCTGGAAAAAGAGTCTTTTGGGGATTGAAGGTAAATGTGATGGGGATGTTTGCACAAAGGAAACAGAATAAAGGAAATGCACTTTCTCTAACAGAGGAAATTCTTTAAGTGCCAGGTTATGCAAATAATGACCATTTATTCTATTACGTAGGAAACTGAAAGTGCAGCCTACAGTGCATTATTAATAGAAGTGCAGAAAGCAACTGTCACAGGAAAGAGAGGTTCTCTGAGTGCTTTTTTAAATTGGAACTTTTAATGCATTTCCACTCCTTCCCCTAATGTGATGTCTCTGGAGACATTCAAAACCCACCTGGATGCCATCCTGTGCAACCGGCTCTAGGTGAACCTGCTCTGGCAGGGGGCATTGGACTAGATGATATCCAGACATCCCTTCCAACCTGGTGGTGTCAAGCTGGTGGCAGCAAATTTTCCTAACCTTGTTGTTTAAATGTATTTCAATAGCACAAGTGGGTAACCCCAAGTTGACTGTGTCTGATGATTGCATTGTTTTTTAAATGTCTTTCCATAAGACAATATGACCTCCATGATTTTTCCAGGTATTGAGGTTAGATTAACAGGTCTGGTTTTCTGTGTCTTCCCTCACACACTTCTTGTAAGTTGGCAAGCTTGCAGTCAGCAGGTATCTCCCCAGACTCCCAAGACCTTCGATAGATGACTGAGGTGGGTCCTTCATTAACATCTACTAGCTCCATCTGGATCCCATCAGGCCTCATGGGCTTATGAGCAGTCAATTGATAAAAATAATCCTTTAGAGTTTCAGTCCCTTACAATTTTCCTGCTGTGGACTGTGACAGATAGTAAAACAATTTGTTTCAGCATTGTGAAAAGCACAGAATGCTGTATGTATATTGTACATAGCAACCTAATCAAAACAGTTTCATCAGTGAGATGAAACTTCAGAGACACAAACCACTTCTTTGTCTTGAAACCCTCTAAGTGAAGGAAATATTTTGTTAACCTGTTTGCTGCTCCTTAATTCCTCATACAGTTGGCCTTGGCCCATCAATCCAGCCTGTCCAGATTGCTCTGTAGAGCCTTCCTACCCTCAAGCAGACCACCCAGCTTGCTGGCATCTGCAAACTTACTGGAGGTGCACTCAATCCCCTCTTCCAGATCTCTGACAACGATATTAAAACTGATCTGGAAAGTCATGTCCATTAGCATACTTCTTCCATAAATATTTAAGATACTGAAAATGTTAGTGTGATGAAGTTCCTTTTTTTTAACTGGTACTTTTTTTTTTTTTTCCTTTGGTTGCCACTTTTTTATTAAACCATTTAAAGTAGATGATTTTGTCTATTTAAGGAGGGTCTTTTAAGAAGTATTTACCCCTTGTGTTCATAAGTTATGTTTGACACTGAGGTGGATGCATCTCATAATTTTAATCTCAATAATTTTGCCTTTGTCCTGGTTTGAACCAGGATGAAGCCAATTTTCCTTTTACTGATTTTTTTTTCCTTCAGTAGGCTCTCTTTTAACTAGCAGCAAGTGTTCCAGCTAGTGGACTGATAACACTGGAATGTTTATGTTTCTGCTGAGACACGAAGGTCAGTTTGTTCTACCCAGTGAATCCGTCACTACAGATGCTTCTGAAAGCAGGAGAGTCGTATCTGTGACTCCCCCTGTAGGTGAGCTGGACTAGACAGACAGCAAAATTGACCAGAGATATTCCATTCCATGTATCTATGTAAACTCAGAGGAAGGCCAGAGATCAGAGAAGACAACTTCTTTCCTGCTTTCTCTTCTTCCCTTCTCTTCCATCCATGGCCAGCATTTGGGGAGGACTCCATCCATCTATCACTGTCAACCCCTAGGCTAGTGCATCCCTGACCCTCATCCTTATCTCCAGCAGCACTCCGGGATTTTCGGAACTGCTCACAGCTAAGAGAGTGCCGTGGGAGCTGTTTGGGGTGGGGGGAGGCAAGAGGCTTTTGCACATTCCTGAACATATTTGTATATAATTATACATATTTTCTGTTATCGTTAGTGTTTAATTAAAGCTGTCTAGTTTAGTTTTCAATCCAACAAAGTCTCTCTCCTTGTTATCTCTCTCCTTTCCCTACCTGGGGGAGGGGATCGAGACCATTGCTGTCACTGGTTCAATTGCTGATCCTGAGTCAAACCATGACAGCCTGAAACATGTTCACAAATATCTTCTGCCTAAATGTATTGCACATTGCCTACAAAAAAAAAAAAAAAAAAGAAAAAAAAAAAAAAGGAAAAAAAAAAGAAATATGAGAAGAGTATTTAGATGTATAAAGTTTTTAAGAGCAGTATATGTCTCTAAGTTTCAGACTAACTGTAAGGTCATCCAAGAAGTAGCATGTGATTAAAATCTCTACTTTCATGAAAAGTGATTAAATGGATTCTACTTTTATTTGTTCATTATCATATGCTTCAATTATTTTCTATTTGAATCCTTATTATTATAAAGAACATATGTCCTGGTTTGAGCCAGGGTGAAGCGAACTTTCTCTTTGCTGATTTTTTTTTTTCTTTCAGTGAACTTATTAGCAGCGCCAGTGGACTGATAATAACCAAGGTCACTTCTGACTGTCTGCAGCCTCCCCCGCCATGGGGGAGCAGATTAGACTGAAGGCAGGATCAGCAAATCAGAATATTCCCTTCTCATAATATTTTCTCTATTTGGCTTTCAGTATAGGTTAAGACATCACAGAAGTCAAGCCTTTCGTTTCCTTTTTCTCATTCTTTTCTGCTTACTGTCACTTCTATCGCCCTCTCTTTGGCTCTCTCTTTTTTTTTTTTCATTTTTTTCTTTACAGATGACATCCGAGGACCCCGTCCGTGCACCCGGACACTCCCCCCTTCAGCTGGGAGCCACCAGGGAGAAGAGTTGCAGTGAGAGTCGCTAGGGGAGGAAGGAGGGGATCGGGTGTTGCACATCCCTTTACAAATATATACATATTCCCTTATCACTAATAATTAAAATCAATCTGTTTCACTTTTCAATGCAGAAAACATCTCTTTCTCATTTTTCTCCCTCTTTCCCTACTTTGAGGGAGGGAGGTGGGACTGAGAGCATTATTGTTATTGATCTGACTGCCAACCCAGAGCCAAAGCGTGACAACATATCAACTCAGATTTCTGTTACCTACACAACAATAGAATGACAAGCTGGAATCATAGTTCTTCAGTCCGAACTCTTCACTGTGCTTCATTAGAGCAACATTGTACAAGTGAAAGTAAGTGAGGAAACATGTTAGGACTTTTTCTATTTTGTGTTTTACAATCCTGCTTAGTGTAATCCACGAAAAAAAACTTGACACCCCTTGTAGTACTTGTGCTTGTCTGTAATTATCCAGGGATATTTTGGGAAATGGGTTCTGATTCCTCAAGGAAAAGTTTTTATTTGTCACTGTAGAGATTATTCCTGTGTTCCTAAGGCTGGACATAACAAGAATTGTGTATAAATGACTCTTGAATTATTTGTACTCAATGCAGTTTAGTAGCACTTCAGTTTTAAGTGCTTTAGAGACAGATAGAACCCTGTTATTTTCTGTTTTAAAACCTTGAATACTTATCTTTTTTCATCTAAGTCAAAAATACTAAAAAAGGAAAGAAAATCTGAAACTCTTAACAATTTATAGAACTTTCAAGATCTTCATGCTTTCTTTTAAAAAAAGTTATCCATCCCATTGACTGTGTTACCTGTGCTAGAGGTAGCTCTTCCTCCTGTCTCCAGGGCATCAGAAAAAGGATAAATTATTTAATGATTGGAAAAAAACTTCTTTGTACCTACTCTCCACACACCTACATACCACCTATAAGAAAGTTTTTGGCAGGTTACCTGAGGTCTTAGATCCAGATAGCTACATGCTGATACTCTTCCATGATGTCCCAGAATTATTTAGCCCTACAGAGAAATGCAGCAAGGGAAAAGTTTCTAGAATTTTATAAGCACTGTTGTCACTGAAGATTTAAGTCTACAGACATTTCTATCACTGACATTGCTAACTTAAGCAGTTCTTGCTATCTTGGTTGCTTATTCCTGCATTGATCCTGTTTGGCTAAGAGGTACTCAGTAAGGTGAAACAGAATTTTGACTGGAGGGACTGGGATGGGATGTGCGAATATATGATCTGAAGATATTAATGTGCCTTTATCAACTATATTGAGACTTATTTATTTTCCCCTGGGATGTTTTTCATTAGTCTTCTGTAGCTCATCATATGTCTCATTGGCAGTGTGCAGACATTTTGCATCCAGAGGGAACAATCAGAATTTATCATGGATGGGAGCAGAAGGTCTTAAGGTCACTTAAAGAAACACTGACAAGGCTATTAGGAAAAGGGGATTTTAATATAGATTTATAAAAACAGAAATAAAGGAGTTTGATGCCAAGATTCACTCTATTATTACTTACTATGTGGAAGGGACATGTTTGGTTTAGAATCTGACTGGAGTGACTTACATGGGGATCAGAGGAAATTATTTATACAGGGATAGGGGAGATGGAGTCAGGATTAGATTGGAGAGATTTGTACAGGGATTAGAGAAAGAATGAGGAAGGTCTTCCCATTGAGTGACAGGATTCAGAGTGGAACCCCTTGCTTTCTAAACTCCTTCTCAGAGAGAAATCATGGAGCAGCTGAATTCACTCCTAGTCCTAGAGTTGGTAGCCAGTTTATGACTAAAGGGTTTATGTGTAGGGATTTCAGTATGGTGCTTTAACACTTAATTATGGGTTGGTTTAACACACAACTATGAGTATTTCTGAGTCTGAAACATTTGGGATAAAGAAACACTTTAGAAATTGCTGTTCATTCATGCCATTCAGAAATTCACATAAACCTCTATGGAAATATTAAGCAGGAATACACAAGTGGTTGAGATTGGCTGTGAAAATCTCGGAAACATTTTTTGATTTATCAAGCCATCAAGTCATAATAAAGTATCACCACATATGCATCTTGTGCTGGTGCAGTGCAGGAGGCAGGGGCAATGTTAATTCTGTGAACCTATTTAGATGTACGCAGCATTGTATTCCACAAATTTAAAACCAGAATGGCAGCCTAGAAGTAGTCCTACCACAGAGAAATTTCTGGCCAGCTATCATGAAACAGCACAAGCCTATTTTAAATGTAAAGTTTACCTTAAGTATAAAAGCATGCAAAACTGACACCAAGGCAGTAGATGGAAAGCCAGTATTACATCCTAAATATACTCTTTTCAGTTTAAAGTGTGGAATAATTTCAGAATTATTTTTTTTTTGCTTCTTTTCTTCCAGATCCTGCATTTTCTTCTTTAACATATTTATATAGGATATGAGTAGCTATAATTGCTTATCATAGAAAGTATGCACTCCTGCATATTTAATACCTTTCACATAGTAACCACTCCACAGAAAATGGCTGATTCAACATTTATTTGGCTATTTCATCAATGTACTTTGTATCACAATGTACTTCACATCACAGTGAAGACCTGCTTAAGTGAGTGAGTTAAGAGTTCTTTTTTACTTCTTCTTCGGGTAGATGCAGTTTAGAGAGCTCAGTAACATTGATTATAAAATTGAAAGAGCACAGTCCAAACCATGATCATTCCCCGATGAGAAAAAAAAAGCATGGATGAAAAAGCTAAGATTATTGAAACACCAATGAATTTATGAGGCTCTGAATAAAGAGTCTTAGGTTTTTCTGACTGTATTAAAATTTTGTCCTTTAACTCAGCTTTGCAAGTTTTCTTTTTGACATAAGACTTTCTTCAACCCTCATGTAAAGATGCAAGACTAAGACTTCATATTCATACATACCCCACATTCAAAGACTTGTCTGTTTTCAGTGGGAAGGAAGAACCATTGCACAGTATCCTAGAGGCATATCTAAGAAAATCTAAATTACAACATGCTATTATAAGATAAAATTCTTTACACAGAAAAGGGTTCCTCTGCAGGAAAGGATGGCAGTGAGGTCAGGATGTCAGCTGAGGTCAGCAAGACTACTCAGAAGACTGAAGTGTCTTCAGTGCTTGGATAAATTGAGTCCATAGTATTTTTTAATTTAAACCAACTATAGCAAATAAATTAGCCATAGGTGCAACTATACAGTGATCTTACTTATGCAATCTGTTACATTGTGATACTCCCTTGGTTGCCAAGCAGCAGTAAATACACAAGCTTCAGACAAAAAAAACCCAACAAAGCCTAACTTTTTTTTCTTTAAATTTGAAATAACGTAGAAAAGCTAAAATAAATACTGAAAGAGGCATAATACCATATAGCTTCAGTCAACTTCACTTCCCACTTAAGTCAGCATGAAGCAGAGTGAAATTTTAAATCTGTTTGGTTTTGTGAAATCCTATTTAGATGTCAGACAAAGGCTTAATTTTTCTCCTTTCAATTCAATAAACATATGTTTCATACAAGAAAATAAAAATTGTGCTTTCTTTGGTCTTGAATATGTTGGTGATCCAACATTAGTCCTTCTTATATCCTTCCTAGGTTTGGGGTTTTTTTCTTCAAAACCTAGTATTTTGCAATATATTTGTCTATTCTTAATTTCTTTCTGCTCTTTCAAGTTGTCTTCTTTTTGCTGTTATAGAAAAATATATTCTGGAACCAAAATAAAACTTATGCTTATTTTGAGATTTAAAAAAAAAAAAGTAAAATTCTTAAAATCTTGTATTTGGTGTCTACTCAAGGAGTCAATTTAGTTATTTTTTGAAATCCCAATTTCAATGAAAAAAATAGCAGAGTTCAAGCATATTTGCATAGCTTCAAACTACAATACTAGATTTTTTGAGTGTACTATTTCAAGTGCTCTTCTTGAATCTACTGTATTTGGAGCAGAAAAAATTCATAAATGACTTTTTAATGATATAATTTGGGAAACCAGTGTTAACTCTGTTAAAGAAAAAAGACTCAAGCTTCTGACAGGAAAGATGTGATGTAACTGCTGTGATATAATAAAGACAAGCAATAATTTAATTTTAAATTTTAAGATATCACATAGCAGAGTTTCATAAATTTTGTGTTCATTTGCTGTGAATTTATTATACATATCACAGAAATACAGAAGAGTTTCAAACAATAGCAATGTTCTGCTAAGCGCTTCACAATAATAGCATTAAATTCTTTTATGACATCAGCTTGTACTCTAAACTGACAAAACAAAGCAATCAATAGAATACTCTTGACAAACACAGTTGAGATGGGCAAGAGCTCACTTCCAACTAACCTTACAGCACCAGAATTTGCTACCTTCTCAGCTGTCAGATTGTATATATGAATATGGGCAATACTAACACAGTTCCATCAGAAAGGCCAGTTTGAACATGCTGCCACTTAAAGTTGAATCAGATCATTTTAACAGAGTGAAACAGGAATGTCTACACTTGAAGGCTGAGAGAGGGGAAGGTAACTTTCATCCAGAAGGTACTGAAGAGTGCTGAGAACAATTTCTCCAACTGGCTCAGCTGCACCTGGAAAAAAAAGTTGCTGCAGCCATAATAAAAGAGGAAATCTGAAGAACTGAGATTTCCTACATCCTGGATTGGAGTATTAACCAAAAAGCCAAACTACTTCCTTGTGTACACTATATTAAAACATGTTAAGATGTATCTAGGTTCTAATAACACTGATGCCTTTCAGAACAATGTATAATTTTTAAAAAATTGTACCTCTAGTATTTGTTCCCCGGTTTAGTGCTAAGTAAATTAGATGCCAAGATCAAGGTTCCTGCTGCTGTTTTCTCTTCTGTTTCTTCTGAAATTGCTTCTAGTTAAAAATACTTTTGCAGTAACAGTTTGAGATGAGAAGTAGTTATTCATTATAAACATAGAAAACTTTACTTTTAAATTCCTTTTTGCATCATCAAAGCTACTAAAGCATTTACTGTACTTTATGGCAAAATAAAATAAAATTGCAGAGTTAAACATTTAAATAATGTTTTTCTGGAATTATAGATGTGCTGAGCATTTTAAAATAAGAAACAAACCAGAACCATCTGCATCCTGTGCCAAGACCATTCAAAAACAATCTGCCTTTGTGAAAATAAGTGGAAAAACACTATTTCCAAGAATAAAAAGCAATTACTTTTAAGAAGCCAGTGAGATTTGGGGTTTATGTTTGCTGTTGAAATCTGTAGGAGTTAATGAGTCACATTGCTTTGCTTCAGTCACCTTGCCTTGACTGACACAACACAACATGATAGATACCATTGAGGAAAGTCAGCCAGAAAATTTGAACACATGTATTTTATGGAAAACTGAGCTTGAAGTGGAAAAGGTTCTTTAAATATCTGTACTGAAAAAACAAATAAACTTTGTTCAGCAATCTAGGGACCTCCTTGGCAGAGTAAAGTGAAGGAGTGGTTATTCTTCACTCTCGTATTAGACCTGTATGGCTTGGTTTTGGTTGTGTGGGGTTTTTTTGTTGCTTTTTGGTTTTGTTTTTCCAAAAATAATGTAGTTGGTAGATCTACGTAAGTACAGAGTCAATAAAAAACTTCTCTGCAGGCAGTAGCAAGTCACCTCCTAAACAGTATATATGCATATTGCTAAAAGCTGAAAACATCTTTAACTGCCTGTTCTTTCTCCTTTAATTTCACCCAACAGAAGGAAGATTAAAAAGAATTAGACATTGGCAATAAGTAGCATACTAACTGTAGAGAGTTCAAATTTAAAGCATAGAATAATCTCCGACCATTAAGGATCTCTGCAATATGAAGCCAAGATAAACTTGACCTTTGAGGAGCCAAACCTCTTTACCTAATAGAGGATGCTACAGGCAGTGACTACAGAACTCTGATGAGAAACCCTTTGCTTTCCGGGTGTCATGGTTTAACCCTGGCTGGCAAAAAAGCACCATGCAGCTACTTGGTCACCCACCCTGTCACGGTTTCACTCAGGATGGACAACTAAACCAGAGGCAACAATGCTCTTGATCCTGTCCCACCCAAGTAGAGAAGGAGAGAGAGAATTAAGGAGAGAGACTTAGCTGGATTGAAAACTAAACTAGATAGCTTTAAATATATGTACAATTATATACAAGTATGTTCAGGAATGTGCAAAAGCCTCTTGCCTCCCCCCACCCCCAGCAACTCCTCTGGCACTCTCCTGAGCTGTGAGCAGTCCCAAAATGTCTCAGCCTGCAGGCAGGAGATTAGGCAGAGCAGACAGGGGCTGGGTTATGAGGATTATGAGGTCAGAGCTTAGGGGTTGACAGTGATGGATGGATGGAGTCCTCCCCGGATGGTGACCATGGATGGAAGAGAAGGAAGAAGAAGCAGGAAGGAAGTTGTTTTCTGTGATCTCTGACCTTCCTTGGAGCTAACGTAGATATATGGAATGGAAAACCTTTAGTCAATTCTGCTGTCTGTCTAGTCCAGCTCACCTATAGGGGGTATCATAGATAAAATTCTCCTGCCCCGGTAGCCTCTGTAGCAGCAGATTCACTGAGTAGAACAAACTGACCTTCATGTCTCCGCAGAAACATAAACATTCCAGTGTTATCAGTCCACGAGCTGGAACACTTGTTGCTAGTTAAAAGAGAGCTTACTGAAGGAAAAAAAATCAATAAGAGGAAAATTAACTTCATCCTGGCCCAAACCAGGACACACCCCCAGTCGGGATGGGTTAGAGAACCAGAAAAATAAATTTAAGAAAACTCGTGGGCTGAGATAGACAGTTTAAGAAGTAAAGAAAACCTATGCATTGAAGCAAAGTGAAGCAAGAAATGAAAAGAATCACAGAATCATAGAATTTTCAAGGTTGGAAAGTACCTCTAAGATCACCGAGTCCAACCAATCACCAAAAAAAAAAAAAAAAACAACAAACTTTGGCCTTTGGCCACTAGAGCATGCCCTGAAGTACCAAATCTACACAGCTTTTGAATGCCTCAAGGATGGTGAGTCAACCTATTCCCTGGGCAGTGTGCTCCAGTGCCTGACCACTCTTTTAGTACAGAAATTCTTCCTAATATCCAATCTAAACCTCCCCTGCCACAACTTTAGGCCATTTCCTCTAGTCCTATCGTTATTCACTTGGGAGAAGAGGACAACACCCTCCTCCCTACAAGCTCCCTTCAGATAGTTGTAGAGGGCAATGAGGTCTCCCCTCAGCCTCCTCTTCTTCAAACTAAACAACCCCAGTTCCCTCAACCGCTTCTAGTATAACTGGTACTCTAGACTCTTCACCAAATTAGTTGCTCTTCTCTAGACTCACTCCAGCACCTCAATGTCCTTCTTATAGCAAGGGGCCCAGAACTGAACACCATACTCGAGGTGCAGCGTCACCAATGCCAAGTATAAGTACATGATCACTTCCCAACTCCTGCTGGCCACACTATTCCTGACGCAGTTCAGGATGCCATTTGCCTTCTTGGCCACCTGGGCACATTGCTGGCTCATGTTCATCCAACTGTCAATCATCACCCTCAGGTCCTTTTCTGCTGGGCAGCTTTCCAGACACTCTTCTCCAATCCTGTAGTTTTGCATGGAGTTATTGTGACTGAAATGCAGAATCTGGCACTTGACCTTATTGAGTCTCATACAATTGGCCATGGCCCATTAATCCAGCCTGTACAGGTCCCTCTGTAGAGCCTTCCTACCCTCGAGCAGATCAACACTTCCACCCAGCTTGGTCTCATCTGCGAACTTACTGAGGGTGCACTCAATCCCCTCCTCCAGATCATTGATAAAGATATTGAACAAAACTGGCCCCAAAACTGAACCCTGAGGAACACCACTGGTGACCGGCCACCAAGTAGATTTGACTCTCTACCACAACTCTCTGGGCCTGGCCATCCAGCCAGTTTTTCACCCAGTGAAAAGTACACTTGTCAATGCCATGGTTTGCCAGCTTCTCCAGGAGAATGTTGTGGGAGACCGTGCCAAAGGCTTTACTGAAGTCTCGATTAGCAATGTCCACAGCCTTCCCCTTGTCCAGTAGTCTGGTCACATGGTCATAGATCAGATTGGTCAAGCAAGACCTCCTTTTCATGAACTCATGCCAGCTGGCCCTGATCCCCTGTCTACCCTGCACTTGCCACGTGAGCTCACTCAAGATGAGCCTCTCCATGATTTTCCCTGGTACTGAGGTCAGACTGATTGGCTGGTAGCTCTCCAAATCTTCCTTCTGGCCCTTCTTGTATATGGGCGTCACATTAGCCACCCTCCAGTCATCTGGGACCTCCCCTGTTGGCCAGGATTGTTGATAAATGATGGAGAGAAGTCTGGTGAACTCCTCCACCAACTCCTTCAGTACTCTAGAATGGATCCCATCTGGTCCCATTAATTCACTACTTCCCGTGGGCAGGCAGGTGTTCAGCCATCCCCAGGACAGCATGGCTCCATCATGCATAGTGATTACTTGGGAAGACAAATGCCATCACTCCAAATGTCCTCCCCTTCCTTCTTCCTCCAGCTTTATATGCTGAGTGTGATATCATGTAGCATGGAATATCTCTTTGCTTAGTTGGAGTCATCTTTCCCAGCAGTGTCCTCTCACTTCTTGTGCACTCCCAGCCTACTTGCAGGTGGGATGATGTGAGAAGCAGAAAAGGGTTTAATTCACAAATACTCTCTTATTTAAGTTTTTGCTTATCTTTCTACTAACGAAAAGGAAATGTAGGTATGGCTTTTATGGAATCTCTGTGACCCTTTTAAAGAAAAGCATACCATGAACCATCCATAAATTACTCCTCTTTTTTTTTTTTTTATTTTTGTAAATCAAAGGAGAGAAACAAGGTAACAATTATTTGCTATGTGATGTATCACATAATACTCCGTACAACAGTGCAGTTATCTGTCCTGGTTTAAGGGTGAACCACAAACCAGAAGACAGAATTGCTCCCTATTATCCCCCCTCCACTCTCCCAAGGGAAGATAGGAGAATAAGAGAGACTTAAGGGTTGGAAATTCAAACAGGAACAAATTTACTATAACACCGGAAAAAGGTGTTATGGGGAAAAAGAACAGATATATACACTTCTATACAAATATGTACAAAACTGGCCTTGCTGGTCACAGGAATAGGTGAATGAGTGTCCCTTGCAGCAAGGCCGCTTCAGGAGAGATGTCCATGGCTCCTCACAGCACCAGATGGAGTTGGATTCTGGAGAGCACACGGTGAACTGAAGAATCCCCAAGCAGCAACCGCAAGGAAGGAGGCACAAGAAGGAAAAGGGCTGAGTTTCCGGTTCTCCTGGCTTTTATAGAGTGTGGCAGGAAGTGGGGGGAATATTGACCCCTCCCTGTTCTGACCCTCCTGGGTCTTTCAGGGTCTTAAGGACCCTCTCTCTAGTTCCTTTTATTGGTGTTCAACACCATACCAGGGTCACTCAAGCATAACATTATGTTAATTTGGTATGTAAAAGACCCCATAGCTGCATCGCAGTCCAAAACACCTTGAAGTGCTTTAATTATTTGTATAAAAATACCAGGATTTGAAAGTAAAAAAAATTCAGAGAGGGAAAGCCACAATAATTAAGTAATTTTTCACATTACATTAAGAGATTCTTATTGCCTGATTAAAAGATCTGTTTGACAAATTCCCCCAAGTAAATATGTTAGTAGTTGGGTATTTTTTAAAAAAAAAAAAAGAAGCATATTCAAAGTAGTTTTCTTATTCATGTACTTTTTTTCCATGTTTGTGTCAGAGGCATCATGATCTGAAAAAAAACCAACAAACTTTTGTCAGGTAAAGCAGTTCTTTGTAGTCAAGTACAATAATGTATTTCTCCTACAAAGCCCTGTTTGGCATAAAACATACTGAGTACTTCCATGGTTTCTCATTCAAATCAGTACAGGGAAAATACAGCTTTATGACCACATAATTATCAATATATTATAGCATGTGAACATGTGTCTCATAAATTGCAGACTGCTCAAGGGCTTAGAAAACTTCAGATAACCAGAGATTTTTAATTCAATTTATCTCATAAAATAGGAAATCATGTCTGTCACAGTTTGACTCAGGATTGGCAATTGAACCGGTGCTCTTGATCCCCTCCCCATCCCACGCAGGTAGGGAAGGAGAGAGAGAATAAGCAAAGAGACTTCCTGGATTGAAAACTAAACTAGACAGCTTTGATTAAACACTAATGACAAAAGAAAATATGCACAATTCTATACAAGTATGTTCAGGAATCTGCAAAACCCTATTGCCTCCCCCCACCCCCAGCAAATCCCAGGGCACTCTCCTGAGCTGTGAGCAGTTCCAAAATGTCCCGGAGCGCTGCCGGAGAGAGCGGCAGAGCAGACAGGAGCTGAGGGGAGAGTTATGAGGGTCAGGAATGCATGGGCCTAGGGATCAAAGGTGATTGATAAACAGAGTCCTCCTTGGACATTGGCCATGAATGGAAAAGAGAGGAAGAAGAAACAGGAAGGGGCTTGACTTCTGTGGCCTCTGACCTTACACTGAGCTTATGTAGGTGTATGGAATGGAATAGTTTACTCAACTTTGCTGTCCATCTAGTCCACTCCTCCCTATGGGAGGGTCTCAGATAAGACTCTTCTGTTCCTTTAGCATCTGAAGCCACAGATTCATTAAGCAGAGTAAAGCGACCTTGGTGTCTCAGCAGTAACATAAAAATTCCAGTGTTATCAGTTCACTAGCTGGAAAACTTGCTGCTAGTTAAAAGAGAGTTCTTAAAAGGAAAAAAAAAAAAAATCAGTAAAATAAGTTTGGCTTCACCCTGACTCAAACCAGGACAATGTGCTGCAGGTGCTGCATCCAGTTGGCATCCGGTGACCAGTGGTGTTCCCCAGGGATCAGTACTGGGCCCAGTCATATTCAATATCTTTATTGATGACCTGGATGTGGGGATTGAGTCCGCCCTTAGTAAGTTCACTAATGACACCAAGTTGTGGGGGAGTGTCGATCTGCTGGAGGGTAGGAAGAAGCTGCAGGGGGACCTGGACAGGCTGGGTCGATGGGCCAAGGCCAGTGGCATGAAATTCAACAAGACCAAGTGCAGGGTCCTGCACTTTGGCCACAATAATCCCATGCAACATTACAGACCGGGGGAAGAGTGGCTGGAGAGTGGCCCAGCAGAGAGGGACCTGGGAGTACTGGTTGACAACCGGTTGAACATGAGCCAGCAATGTGCCCAGGTGGCCCAGAAGGCCAATGGCATCCTGGCTTGTATCAGGAATGCTGTGGCCAGCAGGAGTAGGGAAGTGATTCTCCCCCTGTGCTCAGCACTGGTGAGGCTTCACCTCGAGTACTGTGTGCAGTTCTGGGCCCCTCACTTCAAGAAGGAGATTGAGGTGCTGGAGTGGGTCCAGCAACAAGGCTGGTGAAGGGACTAGAGGAAAGGTCTTCTAGGGATAGGCTGAGGGAGCTGTGGTTGTTTAGCCTGGAGAAGAGGAGACTCAGAAGGGACCTTATCACTCTCTAAACTACCTGAAGGGAGGTTGTAGTCAGGTGGGGGCTGAGCTCTTCTCCCAGGCAACTAGTGACAAGACAAGAGGGCACAGCCTGAAGCTGTGCCAGGGGAGGTTTAGGCTGGATATAAGGAAGTACTTCCTCATAGAGAGGGTGATTAGACATTGTAATGGACTTCCCAGGGAAGAGGTGGAGGCATCGTCTCTGGATGTGTTCAAGTAAAGACTGGATTTGACACTTAGTGCCATGGTCTAGCTGATGTGGTGGTGTTGGTCATAGGCTGGACTTGATGATCTTAAAGGTCTGTTCCAGCCTTGGTGATTCTGTGATTCTGTGATTCTGTGATTCTGTGATGTCTTTTTCTGAAATAATGTCATTACAAATAGTGCTTTCAGGTTGTGATATTGAGCAACATCTGTATGTGTGAGCAGCAAAATCCAATTCAAAAAACCGTAGAGAAATAAAGGCCATACCCAGAAATATGTGAAAGCACACTGAATAAATGAAGCTTTATTTTACGTTGAATACTACTGAATAATAATATTAAACAGTATCTTGGACCTACAGTTGTTCCAAACTGTGTTTTGTGAAGATACATACAAACATAAGAAAAAAGCACCAACATCCTTAAAAAAATGGCCTGTTTACCACTGTGTTTCTACCTCACAGGGTTGTGTGAATTTTTTCAAGTGTTGATTTCTATCAAGTTTCATCTCTATAAGAGTGCTGATTTAATAAAATATCCATGAATTTAAGACAACTTAAAGGCATAGGAAACTTTTTAACACAGTTAAAGCTGCAGAAAAAAATTGTGAATTATGAATTATGCAAATCTTTTTTTTGTACAAATTTGAATGTGAGTTTTGTTCCGTTGAAAATCAATGAAATAGGCAAAAAAGAAGCTGAAGATGTGTTGTACTGCTGTTATGACCAGCTGCACAGTTTATTGTATATTATAGAAGTTAGGACTTTAACAATGAAGTGGCAATGATTGTATCTTGGTATTCTGGAGTATCAAGATTTTTTTTATAGCAAGGGATCAGTCCTCAGCCCAATTTGTGTGAAAATCAGGAGAACACAAATAGCTTATCTGAGGACAGCTCATCCTGAAATTATGATTCAAAAGCTGACAGAGGATATCTTGAGTTGCTCCATGGGACTGAGAGTCACAGTTGTGTATTTATGTATATACATGTGTCCAATTCCACTAGATATTCTTTTGTAGAGTTTAGTTTTCTGAACTCTTTCTAAACACTCTGCTACAACCTCAGGAGCTACTTTATTCTTTAGGCTGCAGAAATCTTTGGCCTTTTCTATTTGAATAGTATGAAATATGGAATTATGGTGATTGTCTTAATTTACTAGTTTGTTTGAGGTTAAAAATTAGTTTGTCTGAAATTTTGACTCCCTGTTTGAACTTGACTGTTGGCAATGAATAGAAAATTCTCAAAAAAACTGAAGCTGAGTTGAATGTTTAAAATGAGACACCTAGAGTTTGTTTAATATTTATTTGTTTATCAAATATTTATCTCTTTGATAGACATTTTAATTTATTTTATTTCAAAAGAAAACATTAAAATTATTTAAAGTTACAAAGTATATTACATTTTTATTGCTGCAAGCAGAATTCGCCTTGAATGTGCAAATACTTATGGCCCATCTCAAATCACGTTATTAAGAACATGTATTATAAATACAAAAAAGACATGTTTTCAACTCTAGTGAGGATATGCTTGGAATTTTTATCCTCCTAATCTAGGTGGTTTTGAATCACAGAATGCAGAAAAGATGCAACCATATTTATGATCTGCTGCCTTGTTTTTCTCTAACTCTGCAGTGCATTACTTCCCTCTCTCTCAGACATCTGAAACATATACCCACTCTTAGCCTTTAGCTATATGAGAAATGAGTTTATGATTATCCAGGTACCTTACAATCACACTTAAGCTGGATCAAAAAAATATGCAGCTAGAAGTATTTATAAAGTCAACAATGAACAAAATTACAGAAAATATAAGTGAAATTAAGCACAGTCTGTTTATTCTAAGGTAAAATTGGGAACATGTCTCTACTCCTTGTCTGAATGAGTTACTGTCTACTTTGACCACATGGTGGATTTCAGTTTTGGTATATGCCTTGCACTTCCAGATTCCCATTAATGCACGTTTATTCATATGCTTCTATGAGACAAAGTATTCTATACAGAGTCTCCTAAGAGCCCATTTGGGAGCATACTTCAAAGTCAAGTTACATCTAATAAGTACAGTTTTCACAGACAAGCATCTCCAATTCTAATATCTTAAAGATTTTGATAGTAATAATATAAATAAAAAGATGCTATTGTCTTTCACAGAGAAACTGCAGGTATGAATAATAATTTTCACCATGGATTATCCTGTGTTTCTCATTTGCTTTTAAGTCATTATCAAACCGAGGAACCTTTTAGGGATTTACAAATATATGTTCTAGTCATCTTTCATATGAACATGACATCCATTATGTTGGGGTTTGTAAAGCATCATGGTTTCAAAGAAAGAATATTTTCTGTATACTCTGAATAATTTACTTATACCCAAAGCACTAATCTGTAATGCACAGTTCTGCTAAACCCAGCATTTTTCACCTATTGTTTGACCCTTTCTAGAATATATACTTGATGCTGCCTATTCCAAAATGGTCTATAGAAAAGGGAAGAGTCAAATCCCGGATCATTTGATATCAAGGTACTTTATTTCAGATCCACTATTTTTCTTTCATACAGTATTTGCTCAAACAGTAGAAATGCAAACAGCATCTTTTAGCATTTATTGCTTTTGAGGTGCTTATCTGCAGGTCTATAAAGGCATTAGCCACTGTGAGTTGCTCAGAAGGGAAAGCAGGGACCATTTCTACCATAAGAAATGGGGCAAGTACATTCATTACTCATCTAAATGTTTAGACATTAAAAAAAAAATTAAATGTTGCTCAGAAAAAGAAAAATTGACACAAACATGAGATAACTTGCCAAGTAGCATGAAGTCAAATAAAACACTAGTTATTGTCAGTGATTGACAAGTCTGATTCTGCTCAAACCATGAATAATGTAGAATACAAGTTATAACAGATAAGTGACTTGAGTAAAATCGAAAGACAAATCACATTGTTTTGCAGAGATTTCTGTATGGATTTTAAGAGGGAGGGGTTTGGTCTGTTGATTTTTTGTTGATGGGGTTTCTTTGTTTTGGTTTGTTTTGGTTTTTTTGAGTTGGGTTTTTTTTGCTTTTTGGTTTGGTGCAGTTTTGTTTTGTTTTTTCTTCCTATAAAATAACCTGAATATTATATGTTGAAAGATTCTGGGACTAGACATCTTTTTGATCATTCTGTTGACTTCCCATACCTTGTTGTGCTCTGCATATGAATTTAGACATTTCAGAATTGCTAGCATTAGATCAAAGACGTTTGATTGAACTTGAAGGCTTCTCTTTTGCCGTTTTTTTTCCCTTCCTTTGTGCTGAAGGGAAGCCGGTGCTGCACACATTGAGCCAAATCCATCTGCACCTTCCCCAGACCTAGCAGTCAGGCCAAGAATGTTCAGTCCCTCCAATACCCGGTTCCACAGACCTATTCTGATCATTAATTGTCCTCCAGCATCACAGCTAGTGGAAGATTTGTATTATTTCTAGGGACATTTACCAAATCTCTCTGCTTCATTTGGTTCTTTTCTGTAGTCTTCCATGCACCATCCCTAAAGAAAAAGAAGTGAGGGAGAGGGAGAGAAACAGAAGCATTTTAATTAAATCAGGTACATTTTAATTTTTTTAAAGAAAAAAAATTGAGAAAGAATAAAAAGCTGTAGTAATTTTTTAATAAATAACCACCAATATAAAATGAAATATCCCTTTACGGAAAAACTTATGCCCAACTGAAAAAATGACAATCACATTTTATTAGCATATTACATTATTATTAAAATAAAATGTTTAAATAAATAAAAAAGGGTTTATTGAATCAGTTTCATAAAAATTAATTATCCACTGCCTAAACTCAGTTCCCATGATAACCTGAGCATTAGGATTTTATTTTTTAATTAATTTTATTAGAATTTGTATGAAGAAAATACCACTTTTTCATAAACAGCTAATGTCTGTAAAAACGTTTAAAAGACTCTTAAAATTCTGTTTTTCAAGATATATGTCTAGTCTGTAATCTGAGGTAGACTACTATGTTGATAACACTTTATTTTTAGTAAAGGGGAAGAATAGAAAAATGCTCAGTCACTGTTGTGAAAAACTTGTATCATAGCTGAGAAACATCCAGAGCACCATTCTCTAAACAGCATGCTACTGTTTTAGCATTTCAAAACTTTTTAGTAAATACTACTGAATATTTTGTTTTGAGGAAGGAAAGAAAAGTCTAAATAATAATGAAAATGGTATATTAGAGATGTGTATTTAGAATAAAATTTGTTATGACAACTACCAGGACCATAAGGTGAAGTTTAGTTTCTTAATTCTGAATTCATTGGTAGATGATTAATTTTACAAATTCTTAAAGTATGCTTGAGATATTTTCTTATTCTGATTCTCAATGTCTATGTACAAATCTGCAGTAATGTTTTTACCCTGAAAATTATCTTAAAGTAATACTTTATATGACAAAAATATTCACCATTTGGACTTACTGTATTCTTATGTTTTCTATATCCTTTGAAACCTAGCATTACATTGCAGCATTAACTCAAATGCATGTTTGCACTTTGGCATTCAAGAAGGTATTTAAAACATTGCATGCATAACTGTAAGACAATCTGGTCTGATTACAACACCCTTTGATAAGATTCATGTTATTTGCAGATTCACCTGCTTAAAAGAAAGCACAAGTGATCAAAATATGGTATGCACAAAACTAAGGGGAATGTCAATGCCAATGAGACAGCCAGACCTTGATTCTGAAAGAGCGGGACTTGAACAATATTCTGACAAGGTTTTAGACAATGCATTCTGAACAGTTACCACGTGAAAATCCAACACTTACTTAGCTTTCACTGCTCTTTAAATGTACTCACCATTTTATCTGCTTGTTTTACTGACAGAACAAAGTTATTTCTATATTGTATTACATCTTGCGCCATTTCAGTTATTTACAAATTTCTAATTAAGTGAACCTATGGAATCTTATCGCAGCAAGAGCATCATACAAAGGTACGAGCAGATATTTTGAAGGAAAGCCCATCATATGGATATAAATAAGACTAGAAGCTGTGCTGCTGAATCTTATTATCTTGGCATTTGTGGTGATGTTTTTAAGGAAAATATTGTTTTGTTTTTCAGATTTTCAGGTTGTATTTGCAGGCTGAGCAGAAGGAACATGCACTTCTAATCAACTGCTTTTTAGATTAATTAATCAGGATGTAGAATACATAATTTTCAATTGTTACATTACCAGTTTCAGAACATTAGCTTGAACCTGTTTCAAATTACCAGTCATTACTTGTTGCCTTTTGTAGATGGGGTCTTTCAGCTCTGAGTTTTCCACTTTACTTAAGATTCATATATTACATTACCTATGGAGTTGGCTTTCTAAGCTGTTATGAAGCCACCTAATAATAGTTTAAAGTGGCTTTTTTCATGTGACTTATTAGAACATGTAATGAGACAAAAACCTTAAAGATCTAATGATCCTCCCTGTCCACATCTGTTCGTAGTCATAGAAGGAAGATAGATAGGTTGTTTTGATATAAATTGCTTCCAACAAATCCAAAGCATCTGTTATTCATCTTCTCATCTAGATGATCACAAAAAGTTTGATTGTTTCGGTGTTCTTGAAGGAGCTAGATTACTGAACAATAATTACCTCTTTTCTTCTCTCACTTTTTTAAAGACATGACCTTAGTATGCTTTTCTGTGATATTGTGGAACCCCATTATCTTTCACGTGATTTTAAAAGGCTGTGTCAAATAGACAATGCCCTACATTATCAACACCATGCAATTCAGTGAAATAGGATTGAATCTGTAGAAGCAGTAATTGAAACTGATGAACCAACACTCACAACATACATGTTACAAGTCTTGGCAGGACTTGGACCATATACTTGGCCTGTAATCTGAATGTCCAGGAGAACATCAGGTGCATTTTTGAAGTGCATATTTCAGTTTACTTCTGTTTGAAAGGAAACCACTTCACCTGCTCTAAGATCATTATGGTGTCTCAGCTGAAGTGCAGTTAATGTATAAATGGGACATTTAGTTCAAAAGCTTATTCTTCATCTGAACTACATTACCAATGTGCCTGTAACCACACTCTAAATATCCTCTTATCCCAGGGAATTTATTGACGTTATCTGCTTTCCTTGATGTTAAAAATATTTTCTAGTTAAAGTATTGAGAATATTTTAATTAAAGTTTTTTCGTTTGGTAAATTCTAAAAACCTAATAAATTACATTCCTTGCATGCGTTTACACTTTCATGCAGCAAAAAGTAGCAGTGTAATGTAAGGGAGTAGGCAAGTATTGTATATTTTAGATGCATATTTAGTTATTAGGAAACAGAAATGAAAAATAACTTGTTAAGTCACATATGTGCCCTAACTAAATAGGCCAAATACAGCTCCCACCATTTTGATTGTTGATTGCACTTTTATGATTATATTATTTTTTACTTAAAACATCTCCGAATTTAACCTTCTCACAAGCACAGCTGCTGAGCTTCTTTAGCATCACTGATGCTCTGTGTATCTCTCTCAAAGATAAGAAGCACACGGAGTTTTTATTTCTCTTGCTCTGCATTTTCATTTTCTTCCCTGTTAGTCACTGATCCCAAAACAGCTTCACAAATCACACTTCAGATTTACAGACAAAGTGATGCAACTCAAGAACTACTTTCTTCAATGGAAAAGTTTGATTATTGTAATGACACTTAACAATTTCTATTTGTCTGTGTTTTGTTAACAGAAGCAGAATAAATGGCGCCAATCAAACTCTCTTTCTTAGAAAATACTCTCAAATAAATAGAGTGGTACAGAACAAAATATGTTCTACTTTTGTAATCAAGTATCTATCATGAGTGAATACGGAAGAAATAAGCACAGTTTAGGGATTAATCACTCCTTATTAACCAATGTTATTTTTAACATCCAAGACGAGCACAGTAAGTGGATTTTATTGAGCAGTTTCTCCTTGCTGAACAAAAGGATGGACTCAGTAAACAATAGCTTCTTAGCAAAACTTCCCTACAGAACAGCTTATACTAGTATTACATTTACAGTTTCATTGCAAGTGAAATGTGATCTAGCATTAAAATGTATTTGATGTAACTACGGGTCTAAACAAGATCCAAATCTCTTATCAAGAGCCGTGAAAAATCAGTAGTGTTTTTAAGTCAGGAGCCTTTTAACTGACTGTCTGTGCATCTTTCAGTCCTCTTTGTCCTGATAAGCAATTTCTAAACCCACTGAACATCTAGGTATGTGGAAAAAGATTCTACCTCATGAAGACTACTGTCCTTGAAGAAATGGAATAGGAGCTGAATCAATCTCTGTCCCAATACAGAAGAACCACCCCCCCCCATATTTCTTCTGTTAAAATTATTTTTCTATCAAATTATAAAAATATGCTACATATGTGGCATGCATGCCTGTGAGATGGGGTGCATATGCAGTCATGTTGAAAGTCACCTCTTAAAAGAAAAAAGAAACACAAAAAACCTCAAAATATGTAATTGTTTTTTGAAGACATTCAAAGTTTTGCAGTAATATTTGAACAGCTTCTTAGGGCCACATTTTAATTCTGGGAACAATCTAAATCCAGATAGTACACCTTTACATTCTTGAAGGTAAGCACAGGAAGAAAAGAGAGGAAATGTTCAAAACCTACTCTCTGTACTACGTTCTTCTAAGGAAACTGGAGAGGGAGCTTTAAGAGAATCAATACTACCTGTAGACCAATCATGAACATACAACTCTTTCTGTTAGGTTTCATATTAGAAATCCATTTTGAAGATTCATTATATGTAAATTCTTCATATGGTGTAAGGTGTTTCCTCAAGGAACATGCAGTTCCTGCAGTTTGCTTGCAGGTTCTCAGCATTCAAAATCTCTATTTTCTGACTCCAGCTGAAACCCATTGTCTCCCTTAAGGCTAATTTGGTTTCCTAGAAATATTTTTGGTTTTTTTTTTGCAGGTAGACTTTTTCAGGATGTTTGAAAAAAAAAAAAACACAACAGCATCATCCCCAGTAGTTAGATGAATTTGCGTTTCCTTTTGCCAAAACAGAGAAAGTGAAGTATTTACACATATGGAAAAAAAACTCTTAATCACTGCAGGTGCTCAGTAATATCCTAAATTTTGGAGCTTATTCATGTTCATGTTGGCCTCTCACTACAAGAAGGACATTGAGTTGCTGGAGTGTGTCCAGAGAAAAGCAATGAAGATGATGAAGCATCTGGAACACAAATGTTATAAAGAGCTGCTTAGGCAATTGGGATTGTATAGTCTAGAGAAGAGGTGGCTGAGGGGAGACCTTATTGCTCTCTTCAACTGCCTCAAAGGAGGTTGTAGTGAGTTGGGAGTCAGTCTCTTCTCCCACATAACTGATGATAGGACAAGAGGAAATAGCCTCAAGACACACCAGGGAAGGTTCAGATTGAATATCAGGAAAAATTTCTTTACTGAAGGAGTGGTCAGTTATTGGAGCATGCTGCCCAGGAAGGTGGTAGAGTCACCATCCCTGGAGGCATGCAGAAAATGTGTGGATGTAGCACTTCAGGGCATGGTTTAGTTGGCATGGTGATGTTGGGTTGACAGTTGGACTTGATGATCTTAGAGGTCTTTTCCAAACTTAATGATTCTATGATTCTACTACCCATTTAGTTAATGCCATTGTTACCATTATTAAAGTGTCAGAATAAGTGCCAGCTCTTTAAAAACTTCTACTATGGCAGAAAGAATGCTAAATCCTCAAAAAAATGTATGGTTAGATATTATTTAAAGGCTTGTCTATAGTTAATTTTCCATTTTCTCCAAGTTTTCCTCATACTCTTTAATTAAGGTACATTTGAAAAACTCACATTGAAAACTCACATGGAGGTAATCTGGGGCAGAGTGATCGTGAAATGACAGAGTTTTCAATTCTTGGAGAAGCAAGGGGGAAAGCCAGCAGAACTGCCATCTTGGACTTCTGAAGGGCAGACTTTGGCCTGTTTCGGAGAATGGTTGAGAGTGTCCCTTGGGAGACAGTCCTGCAGGGCAAAGGAACCCAGGAAGGCTGGTCATAGTTCAAGAAGGAGCTCTTAAGGGCACAGGAGTAGGCCATCCCCAGGTCCCAGAAGATGAGCTGACAGGGAGGAAGACCAGCCTGGCTAATAGAGAGCTTTGGCTGGACCTTAGGAACAAAAGGAAAGTTTACGGCCGTTGGAAAAGGGGGTTGGCAACTTTTGAGGAATACCAAGATGTAGTGAAGCTCTGCAAGGGGAAAACTAGAAGGGCCAAGGCTCAAGCAGAACTCAGCATGGTCACTGTGGTTAAAGATAACAAGAAGAAGGAATTTTTTCAGTATATCAATAGAAAAAGGAAGACTAGGGAAAATGTAGTCCCACTGATAAATGAAGCAGGTGCCCTAGTGGCAGAAGACACAGAGAAGGCAAAGTTACTGAATGCCTTCTTTGCTTTAGTCTTCACTGCTAAAGCTGTCCCTCATGAATCCCAGACCTTGGAGGCAAGGGGAAAGGTCTGGAGAGAGGAAGATTTTCCCTCGGTAGAGGAGGACTGGGTTAGAGACCACTTGGCCAAACTGGACATCCATAAGTCCATGGGCCCTGATGGGATGCACCTGCGAGTGCTGAGAGAACTGGCAGATGTTATTGGTGGGCCACTGTCCATCATCTCTGAAAGGTTGTGGAGAACAGGAGAGGTGCCTGAGGACTGGAGGAAGGCCAATATCACTCCAGTCTTCAAAAAGGGCAAGAAGGAGGACCCAGGGAACTACAGGCTGGTTAGTCTTACCTCTATCAGTGGGAAGGTGATGGAGCAACTCATTCTGGATGTGATCTCTCAACACGCTGAAGAACAGGAAGTTATTTGGAGTGGTCAACATGGATTTACCAAGGGTAAATCATGCTTGACCAATCTGCTAGCCTTCAATTATGTCATAACTGGTTGGCTAGATGAGGGGAGAGCAACGGATGTCATCTACCTTGACTTCAGCAAGGCTTTTGACACTCTCTCGCGTAACATGTTCATTAGGAAACTGAGGAAGTGTGGGCTAAATGAGTGGACAGTGAGGTGGATTGAGAGCTGGCTGTGTGACAAAACTCAGAAGGTTGTGATTAAAGGATCAGGGTTGAGCTGGAGGCCTTTAGCCAGTGGTGTCCTTCAGGGGTCAATACTTTGTCCACTCTTGTCCATCATATTCATCAATGACCTGGATGAGGGGACAGAGTGTATCCTCAGCAAGTTTGCTGATGATACCAAACTGGGAGGGGTGGCTGACACTCAAGAGGGCTGTGCTGCCATCCAGCGTGACCTGGAGAGGCTAGAGGTGAGCAGAGAAGAACCTAATGAGGTTCAGCAATGGCAAGTGTAGGGTCCTGCACCTGGGGAAGAAGAACTCCATGCACTGATATAGGTTAGGGGTGGACATGCTGGAAAGCAGTTCCGAGAAGAAGGATCTGAGAGTCCTGGCAGATAGTAAGTTATCCATGAGCCATCAATTTTCCCCTTGTTACCAAGAAGGCCAATGGAATCCTGGGTTGCATAAGGAAGTGTGTGGGCAGTAGGTTGAGAGAGGTCATCCTCCCCCTCTACTCTGCCGTGGTGAGGCCACAGCTCAAACGCTGAGGCCAGTTCTGGGCTCCCCAGTTCAAGAGAGACTGGGAACTACTGAAAGAGTCCAGTGGAGGGCAACAAAGATGACTGGGGGATTGGAACATCTCTCTTATGAGGAAAGGCTGAGAGAGCTGGGACTGTTTAGCCTGGAGAAGAGAAGGCTGAGGGGAGACCTTATTAATACCTATAAGTACCTAAAGGGTGGGTGCAAGGAGGATGGAGCCAGACTCTTTTCAGTAATTCCCAGTGACAGGACGAGGGGCAACGGGCAGAAGCTGGAACACAGGATGTTCCATTTAAATATGAGGAAAAACTTCTTTAGGGTGAGGGTGATGGACACCGGAACAGGCTGCCCAGGGAGGTTGTGGAGTCCCCTTCTCTGGAGATATTCAAGACCTGCCTCAATGCAGTGCTGAGTAATGTGCTCTAGGTAATCGTGCTTTAGCAGAGGAATTGGACTAGATGATCTCTAGAGGTCCCTTTGAACTCTGACAATTCCATGATTCCATGATTACATACTCTAGAAACAGCCATGAAAGTCTAATTACCCTTCGGCTATGTATCAGCTAGTGGGTTATAAAGAATTTAGCTTGGTGAATACTGAAGACCAGAAACAAGTTTGATGTAGGAATGATGATGAAATTAATGGTTATAAATTCAGGGAAAAAAAAAAAAAAGCAACACATTAGTGTGAAATAAAATATTAAGTTGTGGAGCCCATTTTAAAATTTACACAGATTCTTCTTGGGATTTTTCTGAATTTCACCAGAAGCTCTGTTCACAAATTTGGTTCACTTATGGAAATGGTGAGAGTAACACACAAAAAGGAGCTATTTCAAATCTGGGCAAAGACAGATCATTAGCAGTTTACCAGGTTCTTTCTGTAGAGGTGGCATAACAAGAAACTGATGAATTCCAGAAGATGACCAGCTTCTGATTAATAAACCAATTGATAATTTGTCTCTATTATTACAAACAAGTGTCCAGGATTTACAGTAATTATGTGACAAATCAGAGAAAGGTAGGACATCTGAGTGGCTACCTTCATACACACACAGAGCTGTACATTGTAAACTGAAATTAATTTTTGACTTTCAGATCATGCCAACCCAATGAAGGAGGAAATCCTTTTAAATCCAGCCAGCCTACTTTTACCCACAGATCTGGGTACTCAGAGCTTATTTAACCTGATTGCTTGCTTACTTTCTCCCCATTGCAAGTGGGAAATGTTCAATCTCTTGACTTTACTTAACAGTCACTTTGGAAGATTTATTATATGATCCCATCAATAACTTATTCTTTCTACACAGAATGAATGAATTATGGAATGAAAAGTGAAGGGAATAGGGACAGTGAGTGAAGAACACCACATGAAGCAACTCCTGGAGCAATGTAATTATGTATCACCTCCTGCTCAGGTCAATGCCTGAAGCCATATTCTAGCAACCTATGTTGCTATGTCTTTCTTTAGGCATTTTGTTACTCTAATGGGTTTGCTAAAATAGTGGATGTATCATGACCTGTATTTGAATTCTTGGGGAAAATATTGTTTGTAGACTGGAAGGTATTGATTTGTGGACAGCTTTTTTTTTGGAAAAAAAGTAACATTCTCATTATGCAATTTCTCAAGGCAAAGAAAATGATAGCAGAAGATACATAATAGTTGATTAAATATCCAACTCAAAGCCTCCTCTGCATGAGGGAAAACAATTCTCAGAGATTTCCAGTATGTTAAGGAAGTGAAACACTTTGTAAGATATTTCAAATCATATTCAGCTGACTCATTCCACTAAAGTAACTTTTGAAACAGCTTGCAAGAATAAAGCGTATTACAGGCCTGATCCGGAAGGGCTCGTTGAGGTAACTTACACACTTTTTTAGATTATGAATCAAACTCTGTGTAGGAAGGATGATTTTTCATTGACTTTAACATATTGAAATCATAATTCACATAGTAAATAATATTCACAGAAGACCATGTCATCCACTTTACTGCTTTGTCACAGCAAAAATGTCAGTAAATTATTAAGAACAGATGTAACCTAACATAATACTGCCGTCCTTTGTCTTTATTTGCAAAGTTATGTGATGCATAGCATGACTATATATGACATGTAATATGTAGCATTTTGAACAGAAGGTATGAGAATGGAGGTGACAGGAGAACTGAATGAAGAATCCACTAATCAAAGAATTGCAAAAGAGAAAATGCAAAGCTGTATTCAGTCCACTTAAGAAGGTATATGAGCATGTATATATCTATATTCATCTGAAAGCTAGTTAAATTAGTAAGATTGCATGCTGTGTGTTCCATGTATTAGGCAAAAATCAGGCCATTTAACAGCGTATTTTTCATTGTCTAATCCCTCAGGATACAGTTAAAGGGACACTGCTAGATGTAGTTGTATGAACAGTCAATATTTGGACCCCCTTTCTTTCTTGAGCTGATGAAAGATATTTCTATACAACTTACTCTGTTTAAAGAATATTGTCTTTGTTATGATTACAAAGTATTTTTGCTGCTACAGTGTTCTTTCGCAATTACTAAAGTGACACCACAGCAATCAAAACAATACCTGTTTAAGAGTACTGGTGACTACAGATAAGATACTATCTAGTGCAGCCTACCCTGAAATACAATCATAATGCCCATGGCTTTAGATAATGTTCTAAATTAGTATTTCTTAGATGTCTAATAAATTAGGCAAGGAGATAAAGAGAAAATGCAATAAAATGGGATAGAATCATACATTTATGTTTGATAAATCTGTTAACTGAAAATCAGACTTAGGGGACAAAAGTGATGTAATTGATTTCAGGAAGTGTGGGTTTGATGAATGTACAGTGAGGTGGACTGAGAGGTGGTTGAGTAACAGAGCTCAGAGGGTCATGATCAATGGTGCAGGGTCGGGTTGGAGGCCTTGTAGCCAGCGGTGTCCCCCAGGGGTCAGTGCTGGACAACAAAGATGACTGGGTGACTGGAGCATCTCTCTTATAAGCAAATTCTGAGAGAGCTGGGATTGCTTACCCTGGAAAGGAGAAGACTGAGACGAGACCTTAGCAGTGTCTATAAATTCCTAAAGGATGGGTGTAAGGAGGATGGAGCCGGACTCTTTTCAGTAGTGCTGGTGACAGGACAAGGGGCAATGGGCACAAGCTGAAACATGTGAAGTTCCATCTGAATACGAGGAAAAACTTCTTTACTTTGAGGATGATAAACCACAGAATTGTCATGGTTGGAAAGGGCCTCTGAGATCACCCAGTCCAACCATCAGTAAAAAAGAAACCCCACAAAAACCTGCCAATCAAACACAAACAACCACACACACTCCACCAAAAACTACCCACAAGAAACCTCACATTGGCCACTAGAGCACACACTGACGTTCCACATCTACACATGTCTTGAATACCTCCAAGAGCAGTGACTCAACCACCTCCCTGGGCAGCCTGTTCCAGTGCCTCACCACTCTTTCGGTACAGAAATTCTTCCTAATATCCAATCTCGTGAGTAGAAACAAAGGACAAGGAGGGTTCACCCATTGATTGTGGTCACAGGCAAAACAGACTCAACTTGGGGAAAAATAATAATTTAATTTAACACTAATCAGATGCCCACAGGACACAGCAAAGACAAAGAGCAGTGCTTACATATATTACCCCACCCCTCCCTTCTTCCCGGGCTCAAGTTACTTTGTTCCCAATTTCTCTATCTCCTTCCCCTCAGTGGCACAGGGGGACAGGGGATGGGGTTTGGAGACAGTTCACAGTCTGGTGGTTCCTTCCACTCCTTCCTCCTTAGGCAGAAGAGTTCTTTATAGTCCTCCCCTGTTTCTGCACAGGGTCCCTCCCATGGGAGAGAGTCCTTCATGAACCTCTCTGACCTGAGTCTTTCTCATGAGATGCAGTCCCTCAGGAGCAAGCTGCTCCAGTGTGGGCTTCCCACAGAGTCAGAGGTTGCTTCGGGAATAGTCACCTCCCCTGGTGTGGGGTCCTCCACGGCTGCAGATCCAAGTCCACTGGCTGCAGGTCCACGTTCACCCCTCCTGGCACCTTCAGGGGATGCTTCACCGTGTTTCTCCTGCATGGGGTACAGGGGGACAGCCTGTCATATTGCCATGGGCTGAAGGGGAAATTCTGCTTACAAACTTCCTTCCCCTTCTTCCTCACAAACATTGGGATCTCGACTCTGCCACTGCTCTCACCTCACCAGCTCAGCTCTTCTGCTTTGGTCTCTCTTCTCTCGGGTCTTGTATCAATTCTTTCATATGTTAATCACAGAGGCGCATCTGTTGTCTCCCTAATGGCTCGGCCTTGGCCACCTCAGCCAGAGGAGCTTTTTAGCAGCTTCTTACATGAGCTGCCTCTGGGGGTCCTTCCCTGCTACCAAAACCATGCCAGAACCAAACCAGCACACCTATATAATATAATACAATATTATTATACTATAAGATATAATTATATATAGTTATATATTGTTATAGATTTATAGATTTTTAAATCTATTGTCCGTCAACTGAAGATCTGGTTAAGAATAGTAATAGAAGTAAAGAGAGCTTGAGGATGTTGTTTCAAATTTTCATATTTATGAGACACCTTGTGCAACACCAACTGGTAGAAGCTGAAACTACTCTTTCAGTTCCAAGAATACCATGTTGTTTCTCAAATCAGTTACAAAAAGATATCAGTACACTACTGTTACATATTTTATAGCTTTTTAGGAGCTTACTTTTAGCAATCTGGGTTTGTCGTACAATCAAGTAGCAGGGCTACAGCTTTACTCATAAATATATGCATACCACCATTGTTCCTCAAAATAACCCTGAAGAATTATGTAACAAACATATAATTAAAGAATTTTCATGGTCCTCTATTCTACCTATATTAAAAAAAGATTATTAGCTACCTATCTCAAGAGAGTAAGATAGAATCTTACAGAAAGTATTATGATTTGGCAGATGTACATAAATCAGGTAGCAAACCAGACTCCAATGATCATAGATTTAGCCTGTTTGTACAAAATGGATTTTAATAGGTATTTCTGGCCAACTTTGCTAAATGTATAAAGAACTGTAGGGTTATGCAGCTTCCATTGTATGTTTATTACTATATTACAAGCTCTTCCAGACATTTTTTCTGAAAAAAAACTGAAAATAAAAAAGTATTTCAACTTTTTCCTTTCTGAACTTTCAAACAGCTGTTTCCCAGGAGTTTAGCAAGAATTTATAAATGGCAACACCTTAAAAGTAGAAGGTAATTTCCCAGAAGAATCAACTAATTTATAGCTTTCTACACACCAATGACCCTTACAATTTGGCAGTTGCTTCATTAATTCCTTTACACCTGCTCCATCTATCTTGAGAAAAATAATAAATAAAAGATGTAATTCACTCATGGTACATTCACTCCTGAAGATATTGGAAGACAAAATAATAATAAAAAAAAGCTGTCTTAGTACTTTCTGTCATAAATTGTAACTAATTTTGTAAATGTGAGTGAAGCAAAATTGAAAGTAGCATAGCAGATAGATTGATATTATCAGTGGGTCACTGGCATGGAGAGGAAAATGTGAATTCTTCCCTGGTGTAATGCTACTGAATTTGATTTACACCAGGGACACATTTGACTTGAAGACTTTGAAAGCACATATTCTAAAAGAAAGTTCTATTTGCACTGTGGGGTTCCCATTCTCATTTTATATATTCCTCTAAGTCACTCCAAGTAGCACGAAGAATCCATTTCAAAAAAATAAAATGTACAAATGTACATTCAGTTTCCTGCTCACCAAGCCAAAAAAAAAGCTACATTTCACATAAAACAATAAAATGTCTTGAAATAAATTTGTGTTTAGTGAAATAGACACGTCTAACCTGTTTTGCTGATTAAAAAAGGTGAATCAGAGTGTAATAACTATATTAAGTAACAAATAGTTTTAGTTCTTTGGCTTTTAAAAATTCTCAATAATAGACACATGAAACTTGTTTTGCAACATATTGAGTCTGTGTTGGATTCAAAGAGTAAAACCACGCATAGATCATTAAAACATTCATTAAGTATATTTTCTTTAAGGCGACAACATACATCCTGCCTTTTTCAAAAAGAAATCAGCCATGAGATGATTAGGCTTTCGGAAGAGACTGAGTTTACATTAAAGTGTTTAAGAATTTTCTGTTCTCCATGTGATGGAATTCTTAAATTAAATTTGTGTCCTCTGTGAACTCCAGTTTTTTACTGTGCCCTTTAGGACATTTTTTTTTTTTTTCTGTAAGGCACACTTCTATCTACTTTTTTTTTCTTTTTTTTTTTTTTTTCTTTTTTCAGAAAAGCAACAAAGCCTATCAATTTGGCATTTCAATTTCTTTGGTTTAAGGGACTTGTTTGTTTTTTCTAAACAAAATTCTGCTTTTTATATAACTGCCTGGATAAGTTTCTTCCAAGCTTTACAAAAGAGCAAGTCTCATTCAGTAGAATATGTAGGAGAAAACATTCCTTTTTCAATCATAGAATCACAGAATGCTAAGTTGAAAGGGACCTCAAGGATCATCTTGTCCAGCCTTTCTAGGTAGGAACATGGTTTAGATGAGATAGCCCATCACCTTGTCAAGCTGAGTCTTAAAACTGTCCAGTGTTGGGGAATTCACCACTTCCCTGGGGAAATTATTCCAAAGTCTGATTATTGTCATAGTGAAAAATTTTCTTCTGATGTCTGATCAGGATCTCTTCAGGAATATCTTGCTCTCACTGGCCCTCAGCTTTTTCATGTGATTCCTTGCAAAAAAATTGTCTCCATCTTCTTGGTAACCACTCTTCACATACTGAAACATGGTGATGAGGTCTACCCTGAGCCTTCTTTTCTCAAGGCTGAACAAACCTCAGTCTCTCAACCTTTCCTCGCACAAGAGGCTTCCAAGTCCTTTGATCAACTTTGTGGTCCTTCTCAGGACCATCAGCCTGCCCACATCTTTTTTGTATAGAAGGGATCAGAACTGAACACAATATTCTGGGTACGGCGTGACAAGCGCTGAGTCGAGTGAGATGATGACTTCTTTATCTCTGCTGCTGATGCCCTTGCTGATGCAAACCAGCATCTTGTCAGCTTTCTTTGCTGTTGCAGCACACTCTTCACTGGTATTGAGCTTATTCTCTACCAAAACACCCAGGTCTCCAGCCATGTGTGAGGCACTCCTGGGGTATGCATTCCCAGGTGCAAGACCTTACACTTGTCCATGTTTGGTTTTTTCAGGTTTTTTGGGGGGTGGGTTTTTTTGTTTGTTTTTTGGAGCTTGTGTGTGTGTGGTTTTTTTTTGTTTTGGTTTGGGTTTTTTGTTTCGTTTTCTGAATAGAAAAAGACCACTAGTGCGGTTGTATAATTATGAAGAAACTTCTTTAGAAGTTTTTAGCCATCTGATTATTTTTATATGCGTTGTTGTGGATACTGTATTAAAATATTTTATAACTGCAACTCAGAATTAGGTTAGTCATGATCCTGATAGGAAATTCTGAAAGCCTAGTAGGAACTAGTAGGAACTTTAAATGGGAAACAGGAAAAAAAATCCAATATTTGTATTCAATAGATTAGAATCCTCAGGAAATATATGAATCATATACATTTCAAAGTATTTCAAAATACTATTGATTACGTCTCAACAATATATCCAATGCATTGATGATAACTTCTTGATACAAATGGTGGACAAAACAACTAGGAGAGGAGCACTGCTGGATCTTGTACTCACCAACAAGGAGGGTCTAGTTGAAGCTGTGATGGTCAATGGCAGCCTTGGCTGCAGAGATCACGAGATGCTGGAGTGCAGGATCCTGTGTGGGAGGAATAGAATACCTAGCAGGACCAGAACCATGGACTTCCACAGGGCCAACTTTGGCCTCTTCAAACAATTGTTACGAGAAGTCCTATGGGACAGGGTACTAGATGGTAAAGGGGCTCAAGATAGTTGGTAAACATTCAAGGACCACTTCTCCCAAGCTCAGGATCAGAGCATCCCAATGGGTAGGAAATAAAGTAAGGGAGCCAGGAGACCTGCATCGTTAAACAAGGAACTGCTGGGCAAACTCAAGTGGAAAAAGAGAATCTACGGGTCATGAAAGGAGAGGCTGGCCACTTCGGAGGAATATAGGACTGTTGTCAGAGGATGTAGGGAGGCAATTAGGAAAGCTAAGGCCTCCTTGGAACTAAACCTTGCTAGTGAGGTCAAAGACAATAGAAAGGGCTTCTTCAAATACATTGCAGATAGAACTAACACTAGAGGCACTATAGGCCCACTGCTGAATGAGGAGGGTGCCCTGGTGACATAGGATATAAAGAAGGCAGAGGTACTGAATGCCTTCTTTGCCTCTGTCTTTACTGCTGCAGACTCTTCCCAGGAGCCCCAGATCCCTAAAACCCCAGAAGAAGTCAGGATGAAGGAGGAGTTTGCTTTGGTAGATGAGGATTGGGTTAGGGATCAGTTAAGCAATCTGGACATCCACAGATCAATGGGTCTGGAAGGAATACACCTGTGGGTGCTGAGGGAACTGGCGGAGGTCATTGCTAGGCCACTCTCCATCATCTTTGGTAAGTCATGGGCAACAGGACAGGTGCCTAAGGACTGAAGGGTAGCAAATGTCACTCCAGTCTACAAAAAGGACAAGAAGGAGGACCCAGGTAACTATAGACCAGTCAGCCTCACCTCCTGTCACGATCCGGTATTCGGATACGTGGCAATTTTTTATAAAGGTGATCCCAAATGGTGAAATTAAGACGCAAACGAGGTCAGATGTCACGCACACAACAAACTTGTATTAGAGCAACACAGCAAAGGTCCCTAGAGCTGATAGGACAGGCAGGAAAACAGAGACAGAAAAGAAAGGAGAAAACAGAGAGATAAGAGGACAGCAAGCGAGAGAATAGTTACCACCCACAGTCCAGCAATGTCATCGGTGGGGAAGTGGTTCCTGGTGGGGAAGTGCTTCAAATGCACCCATAGACTCCCAGATTTTTATACAGTTCTTGCCCACTGCACCCCCACTTTTCTCCCTGCGTAAGGGAAAAAATCCTATCTTCTCAGTCCTCTGAGATAGGAGGGGCGCTAGGTATGGGCTGGGTTAAGTCCTGCAGATAGTCTTTGTTTGGATAATCGATGAGATCTCTGCATTACAAAGAGGAGGTTGAGACAACTGGCACCACAGGCTTAGTTTATTGCAGTGGTTTTTGTCCTAGGAAGTGGCTTGAGACCTGCACTCTTTATCTTGTCCTGCTAAGTTGGTGGCTTTCATGAGATATCATATCAAGGTCTGGTTATCACTGGATATCCTGCTCCCAGAGCCAACTGTAGATCTCCTTTTTCTCCAAGCTCAGCATGTCCCACACTAAACTCCCCAGTTACTTGCTGCAGGAGGGGAAAAACCGGTTGGGTGGGTTGCTGAGACATCTCTTTAGTTCATCAACAGATGTTTAACTCTCAGATGCCACAAGACAGACAACAGATATCCTGAGTGCCAGAGTCCATCACTTATCTCTTGGATTGTCTGAGACAAGCACTATACATTCTGAATGCCACACCTCCATCCCTGGAAAGGTGATGGAACAACTTATTCTTGGCACTATCTCTAGGAATATCAAGGTTGAGAGGGTCATTAAGAGCAGTCAACATGGTGTTACCAAGGGGAAGTCATGTTTGACCAACCTTATAGCCTTCTATGAGGAAGTAACTAGGTGGATAGTTGATGGTAGAGTGGTAGATGTGGTTTATCTTGATTTCAGTAAAGCACTTGACACTGTCTCCCACAGCATCCTCATAGATAAACTGAGGAAGTGTGGTCTTGATGATCAGGTAGTGAGATGGATCATGAACTGGTTGAAAGGAAGAAGTCAGAGAGTTGTGGTCAATGGAACAGAATCTAGTTGGAGGTCTGTGACTAGTGGAGTACCTCAGGGATCAGTACTGGGACCGGTACTGTTCAATATTTTCATCACCGACCTGGATGAGGGAACAGAGTGTGCCCTCAGCAAGTTTGCTGATGACACTAAGCCGGGAGGAGTGGCTGACACACCAGAAGGCTGTGCTGCCATTCAGAGAGACCTGGACAGGCTGGAGAGTTGGGCAGGGAGAAACTTGGTGAAATTCAACAAGGGCAAGTGTAGAGTCTTGCATCTGGGGAAGAACAACCCCATGTGCCAGTACAGGTTGGGGGCTGACCTGCTGGAGAGCAGTGTAGGAGAAACGGACCTGGGGGTCCTGGTAGACAGGAGGATGACCATGAGCCAGCATTGTGCCCTTGTAGCCAAGAAGGCCAATGGCATTCTGGGGTGTATTAGAAAGGGTGTGGTTAATAGGTCAAGAGAGGTTCTCCTCCCTCTCTATTCTGCATTGGTGGGGCTGCATCTGGAATATTGTGTCCAGTTCTGGGCCCCTCAGTTCAAGAAGGACAGGGAACTACTGGAAAGAGTCCAGTGTAGAGCCACAAAGATGATTAAGGGAGTGGAACATCTCCCTTATGAGGAAAGGCTGAGGGAGCTGGATCTCTTTAGCTTGGAGAAGAGGAGACAGAGGGGCGACCTCATCAATGTTTACAAATATGTTAAGGGGGAGTGTCAGGATGATGGAGCCAGGCTTATTTTCAGTGATGTCCAGTGATAGGACAACAGGCAATGGGTGCAAACTGGAACATAGGAGGTTCCATGTAAACATCAGAAAAATCTTCGTTACTGTGAGAGTGACAGAGCACTGGAACAGGCTGCCCAGAGAGGTTGTGGAGTCTCCTTCGCTGGAGACATTCAAAACCCGCCTGGACGCATTCCTGTGTGATGTACTCTAGGTGACCCTGCTCTGAGGAGGGGGGTTGGACTAGATGATCTTTCGGGGTCCTTTCCAACCCCTAAGATTCTGTGATTCTGTGATTCTGTGATTCTGTAATATAGGACTTGTTATTCTGGCCATATATCTGCACTACAGATTAAGTATCATAATTTTAAGTCTAAAGCAACACTTTGGAGAAGATTTATCATTTTACTGGCTTTACTAGATGCAGCAATTGGCAAAAATCCTCCTGAAAAGGTAATCTAAAATTTTCAATCAGAGTAGAATTTAAATTAATCTATGACACTCTATTATTATTAATAAAAAAAATTATTCAAAAGAGTAAGTAAATCTCATCGGTTTGAGTCTGACATTTTCATAAAGCACTGTCAAATTTTCTTGTGTTTACCATAGCAAGAAGTTTCTGCCAGATTCTGGCAGGGTTTATTCAGAGCCCAACCTTAACGGTGTGACAGTAGCACAGCTAAGGCTGCCTGCTTACAGAATTACAGAATCATAGAATCACTTAGGTTGGAAAAGACCAGTAAGTTCATCAAGTCCAACCATTAACCCTACTCTACCAAGCCTAGCATTAAGCCATGTCCCCAAACGCCACATCTAGATGACTTTTAAACACATCCAGGGATGGTGACTCAGCCACGTCCCTGGGCAGCATGTTCCAATGTCTGACAACCCTTTCAGTGAAAAAGTTCTTCCTAATGTCTAGTCTAAACCTCCCCTGGTGCAGCTTGAGGCCATTTCCTCTTGCTCTATCACCAGTTACATGTGAGAAAAGACCAGCGCCTACCTCTTCACAGCATCCTTTCAGGTAATTGTAGAGGGCTAAGAGGTCTCCCCTCAGCCTCTTTTTCTTTAGACTAAATAGCCCCAGTTCCCTCAGCCACTCCTCATAAAACTTGTTCTCAAGGCCCTTTACCAGCTTGGTTTTGTTCTTCTTTGGACACGCTCCAGCACCTTGATGTCTTTCTTGTATTGAGGTGCCCGAAACTGGACACAGTATTCAAGGTGTGGCCTCACCAATGCCAAGTACAGAGGGACTATCACCTCCATGGTCCTACCTGCCACACTATTCCTAATACAGACCAGGATGCCATTGGCCTTCTTGGCCACCTGGGCACATTGTTGGCTCGTGTTCAGCTGCCTATCAAACAGAACCCCCAGGTCCCTTTCTTCTGGACAGCTTTCCAGCCACTCTTCCCCAAGCCTGTAATGTTGCATGGGATTGTTGTGGCCCAAGTGCAGGATCCGGGGCATGGCCTTGTTGAACATCATACCATTGATCTTGGCCCATCGATCTAGTCTGTCCAAGCCTCTCTGCAGAGCCTCCCTACCCTCGGGCAGATCAACACTCCACTTATCTACAGAACAGATCCTCTGTTATAAAGTATAGATAATACCTGTTAGTCAAATGCACCTGCAAAAAATACTTCTCTCTCCTGTGCTATGTCTCAACTACTGCCACTCGCTTTTCAGCAGTTACAGCTGGAATCTGGCATGTTAAGAAGCATGACCACACTGACCTTATAAACTCCCTCTGCCAGTAGGTCTCCGATAAGAGAACCCTTGTATAAATCAAAACCATTATTTTGAACTAGTGCTTTATAGCTCTAATTGTGCTCACATGGCATGTGCAGGACAGCAAGGGGATCAGACTCAGCCAGCATGGGTTCAGGAAAAGCAGGTCGTGCTTGACCAACCTGATTTCCTTCTATGGCCAGATGAGTCACCTAGGATGAAGGAAAGGTTGTGGATGTTGTCTGTCTAGACTTCAGTAAAGCTTTGGCACTGTCTCCCACAGTATTCTTCTAGAGAAGCTGACAGATCATGGCATAGACAGGTGCACTCTTCACTGGATAAAAAACTGGCTGGATGGCCAAACCCAGAGAGTTGTACTGAACAGAGTTGGATCAAGCTAGTGGCCAGTCACCAGTGGTGTTCCCCAGGGCTCAATTTTGGGGCCATTATTGTTCCAAGTTGGGCAGGAATGTTGATCTGAGGCCAGAAAAAATCTGCAGAGGGACCTGGACAGGTTGGATCAATGGGCTGAGGCCAGTTGTATGAGATTCAATGAGGCCAAGTGCCAGGTCCTGCATTTCAGTTACAACAACCCCAGGCAATGCTACAGGCTTGGGGAAGAGTGGCTGGAAAGCTGCCCAGCAAAAAAGGACTTGGGGGTGTTGGTTGACAGTTGGATGAACGTGAGCCAGCAGTGTATCCAGGTGGCCAAAAGGGCCAAGAGCATCCTGGCCTGCATCAGGAATAATGGGGCCAGCAGGAGTGGGGAAGTCATCACGCCCCTATACTTGGCAATGCTGAGGCCGCACCTCGAGTACTGTGTTCAGTTCTTGGTCCCTCACTTCAAGAAGGACATTGAGGTGCTGGAGTGTGTCCATAGGAGAGCTACAAAGCTGGTGAAGGGTCTAGAGAACAAGTCATTCGAGAAGCAGTTGAGGAAACTGGGGTTGTTTAGTTTGAAGAGGAGGCTGAGGGGAGACCTCATTGCCCTCTACAACTACCTGAAAGGATGCTGTAGGGAGGTGGGTGTTGGCCTATTCTCCCAAGTGAATAATGACAGGACCAGAGGAAATGGCCTGAAGTGGCAGAAAGGAAGGTTTAAATTGGATATTGGGAAGAATTTCTATGCTGGAAGAGTGGTCAGGCACTGAAACAGGCTGCCCAGGGAGCTGGTGGAGTCGCCATCCCTGGAGCTATTGAAGACATGTGTAGATGTGGCACGTCAGGGCATGCTTTAGTGGCCAAGGTTTTGGGGTTTTTTGTGGGTATTTTTTGGTGGAGTGTGTGTGGTTGTTTGTGTTTGGGCTTTTTTTGTAGGGTTTTTTTGTGCTGATGGTTGGACTGGGTGATTTCAGAGGCCCTTTCCAACCATGACAATTCTGTGATTCTGTGATTCTGTGTTTGGGGATGGGGGGAATGGTATGTGATTGAGCAGCCACGTGGCTGATTCTTTGTTGTCAGGTTAAGCCCAAACTACCACCCTATGTTATATCTCATTATTAGATATTATAATCACATTTTATAGATATATTTTTTTATATAAATAATTATAGCATGCATAATTTTAAGGCTGAGGGGAGACCTCATTGCTCTCTACAGCTACCTGAAGGGAGGTTGTAGGGAGGTGGATGCTGGCCTCTTCTTCCAAGTGAATAATGATAGGACTAGAGGAAATGCCCTGAAGTTGCAGCAGGGGAGGTTTAGACTAGATATTAAGAAGAATTTGTTTACTGAAAGAGTAGTTAGGCATAGGAACAGGCTGCCCAGTGAGATGGTGGAGTTACCATCCCTGGAGGTGTTCAAGAAACATGTAGATGTGGCACTTCAGGGCACCCTTTAGTATGCATGGTAGGTTTTTTGTGGGTTATGTGTTGTTGGTTTTGCGGGGTGTGTGGTTGTGTTTTTTGGGGGGGGTTTTGTTGTTTGTTTTCCTCTGGGTTGACAGTTGGATTCAGTGATCTTAGAGGTCTTTTCCAACATTACAACCCTGTAATTCTGTGATTCAGTCCAGCCTTTAACTGTGACACAGAGCTAAGCTTATTACTATTACAACCACCATATAGATCAGACATTCTAAATGTTATAAAGTACAAAATTCAATGGTTCTAATATAAAAAAGCCTATGCAAGTGCTGAGGAGACTGGATTTTCTGAATAGATTTCCCTTTCTAAAGTGTGTTTACTCAGTTACTAGTTCTGAAGTGCCTAGTTTAGATATTAGACATTCCTGTCAGTAGAATCGTTACAGAGGCCACCCCACAGTAACTAGACGAAAGGAACTGCACTCAATTGTCCTATCTGTAAACAGACCCTAACTCCCTAACAGCTGGACTCCTCAGGAAAGGGAACCTTGGGGCCCTAAAAATAATTGAGACATTTCTTTTGTATCAAATGTAAGTGTGAAAACAGTACTATTGGGTTTTTTTATCCATTTTCTCTAACTATAGAAGTTGTTTCTGAAATATCTGTGAGTGTTTTTTAAAATGTCTTGGTTAATTTAATATCTAAGCAACAATTATCTTACTCTTTCTTACTATTATTGTCATGGAGCAGCAAGAGCAGCACTGTCCCCTAAGGGGCAAGAGCCAGAAGCTGAGGGGAGCACACAGCTAGAAGGACAGGGCCCATGCCATGTTCTGCAAAACTGGAGGAAAGTGAGCAGTGCATACCCGCAGATGATAGCCAGTATCAAGAGTCCACATCAAAAGGAAATATAATGGTGATCAGATAGGTCAAAGATTGGTCATCACTGGATATGTCCATAATGACAAAGGGCTGAGGTAAAGCCAGGCTACAGTTCAAGGGGCTCCATGACTGGGTATAATCACAGCTGTAGCTGAGATGGACATCAAGTGTCCTCCATCATAGTTCAGAGAAAGATCAAATGCCCCCAAATGGTCTAAATAACTCTCATCACTCATGGACAAGTGTGGAGACCCCAGTTGAGGCTGGTTAGTCTCATTAAGGTTTAGTAGTGCCTTAAGGACATGACAGTTATTTTCTTCCTTTACCACTTAATTTCTTATTTTTACCTGAACTAATTATTTGTCTATTCTTGGATTTAATTGTGTTATGTGATACTTGTACAGATCCAACATAAGACTTTGTTTCACTTTAGTGAGAACACTCTAAAGAATCAATATACTTTAGCTCCTAAGCTCTTAAAAAAGTAGTTCACAGTATGAGATTCATGCAGCATATGGCTTTCTAAAATGGGAGATAAATCCAAAAAACTTTTATATCACTCGATGTTTTAACCAATGAGACCACAAAATGAAAACTGAAATAAACTTTTATGATATTGGTTGTTTTTCTACTGATGCCATGATCTTCTGTGAATTCTGTAAGTCACCCAAAAGGACTATCTTTAAGTGTCTTAACACTGGATAGTTTTAAAGAACTTTAAGACATTTTAAAGTTTTACTTTTTAATGCATGTTCTCTCTTAATGCATTGCAAAATTATATAAAACCAATCAGTGCCTTTTAGTAATATCAGACCTAATTTCATTTAATTATACTTCTGCAATCATTGCTATATTTAGCCCATGAATGCAAGTAAAAATGAGCTGTAAGATATTATCAATCTTACAATATCAGTTATTGCATAGATGAATGTGTAGTCACAAGAAATGGCTAAAAATATACTCAGAATGGAGGGATTTTATTTCTATTCCTCTTGAACTTCATTGAAAAATAACAAGTCAAATTCCTGTCCTGGGAACATAGCTCTGTCATCTTCATCTATTTTGTGATCTTTCCCCAGATGATGTAACTTGAAACTAACAGATCTTTACTACATTTTGTTTATGAATGTGTATCTAAACACACACTCACACAAATACACACACAAGTGTAATCTGCATTAATTAATTTTAAAACCAAATTTATCTTTACAAGGTCCTTTTTCTCAACCATCTTACCTGTCCACCACTGAAGTTGTTCAGTATAAGGAAGATCCTTCATGCTTGCATGGAAGGTCCTGCCTGACCGATCTTATCTCCTTCTATGACTGGGTGACCCTCCTAGTGGATGAGGGGAAGGCTGTTGGATGTGGTCTACCTTGACTTCAGCAAGGCCTTTGACACAGTCTCCCACAGCATCCTCCTAGCAATCCATGGCTTGGACAGGTGCACCCTTCACTGGGTTAAAAACCGGTTAGATGACCAGGCCCAGAGAGTGATGGTGAATGCTGCTGCATCGAGTTGGTGTCCGGTGACCAACGGTGTCCCCCAGGCATCAGTACTGGGCCCAGTCCTAGTCAAGATACTTACTGACAACCTGGATGTGGGGATTGAGTCCAGCCTTAGTAAGTTCACTGATGACACCAAGTTGTGAGGGAGTGTCGATCTGCTGGAGGGTAGGAAGAAGCTGCAGAGGGACCTGGACAAGCTGGGTCGATGGGCTGAGGCCAGCGGCATGAAATTCAACAAGACCAAGTGCAGGGTCCTGCACTTTGGCCACAGTAACCCCATGCAACGTTACAGACTGGGGGAAGAGTAGCTGGAGAGCGGCCCAGCAGACAGGGACTTGGGAGTACTGGTTGACAACCGGTTGAACATGAGCCAGCAGTGTGCCCAGGTGGCCCAGAAGGCCAATGGCATCCTGGCTTGGATCAGGAATAGTGTGGCCAGCAGGAGTAGGGATGTAATTCTCCCCCTGTACACAGCACTGGTGAGGCTTCACCTCGAGTACTGTGTGCAGTTCTGGGCCCCTCACTTCAAGAAGGATATTGAGGTGCTGGAGTGGGTCCAGAGGAGAGCAGCAAGGCTGGTGAAAGGACTAGAGGGAAAGTCTTCTAGGGATAGGCTGAGGGAGCTGGGGTTGTTTAGCCTGGAGAAGAGGAGACTCAGAGGGGACCTTATCACTCTCTAAACTACCTGAAGAGAGGTTGTAGTTAGGCGGGGGCTGAGCTCTGTTTCCAGGCAACCAGTGACAAGACAAGAGGGCACAGCCTGAAGCTGTGCCAGGGGAGGTTTAGGCTGGATATTAGGAAGTACTTCCTCACGGAGAGGGTGATTAGACATTGTAATGGACTACCCAGGGAAGTGGTGGAGGCACCGTCCCTGGATGTGTTCAAGAAAAGACTGAATGTGGCACTTAGTGCCATGGTCTAGCTGATGTGGTGGTGTTGGTCATAGGCTGGACTTGATGATCTTAAAGGTCTGTTCCAGCCTTGGTGATTCTGTGATTCTGTGATTCTGTGACTGCGATATACTTGATCAAGCCTATATTTCAGCATCATCATCCTGTTTTGTTGATTTCTCGTTCTACAGAATTTTGGATCATTACATGGAAAGATCTTTAAAGATGGAATAGGTTAATTATTATTAACTAGATCTGTTGACCTTATTCATATTCATTATGACCTATTTTTGGGAAAAAAAAGTGATTTAGACATGTAGATATCAATATGTAATTGATGTCAAATAATTTCTATCACTTGTAACTTTGTGAGAGCAAAGGGTATACAGAATCTCTTGGAAGTTAATCCTTAATAATGTAAATGTATTGCTGTGTTTTGCAAAATAGTGTGTGTAGACTAGAAAAAACTACCAAAAAAATAAACTGTTTTAACTGTCCCTCAAAGCTGTCATTTAGACCTTATTCACTGTCAGACAGATTTTGTCCTCTAGCTCAGGAAAAGAGATGGTTCCAAACACTTTTTTAAAAGTATTATAATAAATTTTTGGGTTATTTATATAGCATAACCGTCTCAAATTGATGAGATGCAAGTTTTCCTTCAGCCTTGATTTTTTAGATTACTAACTGTTACATTGTTCTGAGGATTTTTTGGTCTTTTTTTTAATGTTTTTTTAACAAGAAACATGCTTTGCCTGTACTTTATTAAAATGTCGTGCACTACATTTGTAACAGAAAGGTAAATCAGACAAAATTATTCTTGCTAAGGAAAACATAGAAATTGTTTAATAATAATTGTAATTTTTAACAACAAGAAACAACAGCAACAAACAAATTCTGATTTAAAAATCTTCTTTGCCCCTTAGGAAAATTAAACGCATTATGCAGTATGAGAATGATTCACAACACTTGATGATATACTCTGACATATGGAAGAACATGGAGACTAACTTGCAGAAATATGAGGACAGGAAAAAATAAAGATACAAAAAATAAATTCTCTAAATTTTCCTTCATATAGCTAGAAAATATATTGCTTTCTTCTGTAGCACCAGAAAATTAATCCATTATGTTTTGGTGAATGTATCTGACATGGTCAATTTCCTCTGAAAGGGAAATGGGCATTGATTAATTCAGCTCTTTTACTCCAGAACCCATGTTGTTCCTAGCCAATTGATGTCATGAAAGAAGTGCAGAAGGTGCCTGAATTCTCAGAGGATTCTTAAATTGCTGTGGAAATGTTGAACTGAAACTAGTTTTGATGTCTTACTATAGAAGTTGAGAGATACATCACATCTGAAGTGACTGATCCTGTTATGAACATTTCCATGTTTACTTTTCCTTTAACCTTTAATTTCTTTTTAGGATCTTACATGATGCCTGTAATGCAAAACAGATAATATTAAATAGAAAAAGTGACTAAGCTTCTGTTCTAGTTTTAGCCAACACCAGGTGACAGATTCTCTTTGCTAACCCCCCCACTACCCTCCCAAGGGAAGATAAAAGGAGAATAAGGGAGAGAGATTTTATGGTTGGGAAAAAAAACACAAACCACATGATAATAGGTTTAATAAAATAATAAACAATAATAATTGTGAATTATATAAAAATATGTAAATATGGAACCCACACTCCTCAGATGGTACTTATATCCCAAACAGAAAAGTCCCAGAATGAGACTCAGCAGCAGCAGGTGGGGGTGTTTGAATCCAGGGTCCCAGCAACAGTCCACAGAAAAGCCTGGGAGCAGACAAACTGATTGTACTCAGGGAGGCAGAGGAAGGCAACCTCCAGTCTTTGCCAGCCTCCAGTCTTTGGGGTCTTCCCTGGTTAGCCAGGACTGCTAGTAAATCATGCAAAGTGGCTTGATGAACATGTCTGCCAGCTCCCTCAGTACCCTTGGGTGTGTCCCATCTGGCCCCATAGACTTGTGGATGTCTAAATGTTGCAACAGGTCACTACCTCCTCTTGGATTATGGGGACTTCATTCTGCTTCCCATCCCTGTCTTCCAGCTCAGGGCCTAGGTACGCAGCAAACAACTGGACCTACTACTGAAGACTGAGGCATTAAGTACCTCAGCCTTCTACTTAACCCTGATCACTGTTTCCCTCTGCATCTAATAAGGGAGAGAGGTTGTCCTGAGTCCTCTTTTTGTTCTTAATATATTTATAGAAGCCTTTCTTGTTATCTTTGACAGCTGCAGCCAGTTTCATTTCAAGTTGGGCTTTGGCCCTTCTGATTCTCTTCCTGCATAGCCTTACAATATCCTTGTAGTCCTCCTGAGTGGCCTACCCCTTTTTCCAAAGGCCATGTACTGTCCTTTTTCCTTTGAGTAGCAGCCAGATCTCTTTATTCATCCACTGTTCTTCCTTGCTGACTTGTCTTTTGGCACAAGAGAATGGCCTGCTCCTATGCCTTCAAGACTTCCTTCTTGAAGAATGTCCAGCATTTCTGGACTTCTTTGCCCTTCAGGACTGCCTCCAAGGGACTCTTTCAACCAGTTTCCAAAACAGGTGAAAGTCTGCCCACTGAAACTCTGTCGTGGTTTGGTGTAGTGAATGAGGCACGTACTCTCAGCTTCTCCAGCAAGGAGAGAGACATTTATTGTTACATACAGGAGATATTTATATGGTTACAAAAGCTAATGCAAGCAGTTTCAAACAATGCCTGCTATAGAGAAGTTTTTGTTTGTTGTCCCATTTCCAGAGCACACTCCTGAGCACACTGCTAGGGGACAGTCAGTGTCTTGATCACACATCCTTCACGCTGCCCCTTGGCCCAGTTGAACAGCATTCTCCTTGCAGTTCTGCATGTACCAGCTCACATTTGCTGTATCCTATGTGCTGCACAGAAAACTAACAATGGACACTTAAGGAAGCAGTTTAGACTTAACCCTTACAGTTTGGGACTAACGTGACAACAAAGAACCAGCCACGTGGCCGCTCACTCAACTTTCCCACACACACACACATACTGTGGGATGGGGAGGACAAAGGCCAACTAGAAGCTCATGGGTGGAGACAAAGGGCAAGGAGGGTTCTTCACCCATTAAGGTTAAGGCAAAACAGACTCAACTTGAGGAAAAATAATAATTTATTTTCACACTAATCAGATGCACACAGCACACAGACAAAACAAAGAGCAGTGCTTACATACATTACCCCACCCCGCCCAAATTACTTTGTTCCCTATTTCTCTACTTCCTCCTCCCCAGCAGCACAGGGGGACAGGGGGTGGGATTTAGAGTCAGTTCACAGTCTGGTAGTTCCTCCCACTCCTTCCTCCTCAGGAAGGATTCCTGTGATTCTGTGATTCTGTGATCTAGATGTATGTTTCAAGGAAACTTCTGCATGGGCACATTCTTCCTCTTCTTCCTCACCAACTACAGACATCTCTCTGCCTCTTCAGCTCAGCTTTTTTTCTCAACTGCTCACTCTGCTCAGGTCTTATATCAGTTCTTTCATATGTTAATCACAGAGGCGCATCTATTGTCTCTCTAATGGCTTCTTGGTTATCTGGTTTTGGAGCTGGGTGAGCTTCTCAGCTTTTTACCGTAGCCACCCGTTGGGCCTTTCCCCCACTACCTAAAAAACCTGCCAAACCAGCTCAAAATCCAAGGTTGCAGTTCTGCTGGCCCTTCTTCTTACTTCTCCAAGAATAGAGAACTCAAACATTTTGTGGCTGCTATGCCTAAGATGGCCTCCAAACATCACATGCTCCACAAGTCCACCTCTATTGACAAATAGTGGGTCCAATAAGGCTCCTTCTCTAGTTGTCTCCCTTACCAGCTGTGTCAGGTAGTTATGCTCTATACAAACTAGGAACCTCTGGGACTCTCCCCTCTTTGCTGTATTATGTTTCTAGCAGACATCTGGGAAGTTGAAGTCCCTGACAAGGGCAAGAGGTCGAGAGACTTCTCTCAGATGTCTATAGAATATTTTGTCTGTCTCCTCATCCTGGTTGTATGGTCTATAACAGACCCCACCAAGATATCTGCTTTGATGGCCTTCCCCTTTATTCTTACCCATCAACATTCAATACTATTGTTTCCATCATTAACTTCCAGGCATTCATAGCACTCCCTAACATGCAGGGTGACTCTATCACCTCTCCTTCTTTGCCTAGCCCTTCTGAAGAGCTTGTAGCCATTGATTACAGCACCCCAGTTATCTCACATTTCTGTGATGGCAACGACATCATAATTTTCCTGCTGCACAATGGCTTCCAGCTCCTCTTTTTTGTTGCCCATGCTGTGTGCATTCATGTAGATGCACTTCAGTTGGGCTGAAGGTCCTACAATCTTTTTGCAGGGAGAGGTAATTTGCCTTAGTTATTTTTTATCCTGGTACTCTCAAACCAAGGCAACTTCTATTAACAACAAAGACAACAATAAAAACCCAAACCAAACCCTCCAAAAACTTTCTATACCTGTTAGTGCTGCATACTGTTCAATCTAGAGCTTACTGAAACTAATGGAAAGACTCCCATTATGAACTTAGAATTTAAATAAAAGACAGAAAAGGTGAGATAGAAAGATAGAAAAATAATGGTGATACCTACTTAAACCAGAGTAGCATGATATAGGGGGGAAAAAAAAAAAAAATGGAAAAAGGAAAGTTCTCCAAAACAAGGATTCATAAAAAAACCTAAGCAATTATATGAAATCTAACAAAAGACAGTTAAATTTTTGTTAATCATAGTCCACAAAAAGCAGTAAATAATTAAATAATACTATGAGAAAATAACAAAATGCAGTTAAACTGAAAGAAGAAACTGGTGTTATGTGGGTATTTTAACTGGATGTTATTGAATGCATGTTTATTGAGACAGGAAAATGTATTTTATTTAAAAGAAGAGAAAATCAAATAGGAAAAAATAATACAACGTCTGAAAAGGTAGGCTAAATAAGAAATGTTAAATTTGGTGAAAATAATAGGGTCAGGATCAAACTTACTTAATCTATTAAGTGTGACAGTACAATGTTTTGACATAAGTACACACTGTGCAGTACAGACAGTAGGAAATAGAAACTACACATGCAACTGGGTAGAGTATATGAATCCTCTTAACGAAATGTAGATGTCAGAAATGGCTGCAGCCACTAGTTGAGAGAAGGACCATGAGTATTTGGATAAGGAGAAGAACTGCAGGAGTGACAGTACACAAAAAGACATACCCAGGAGGAAGATATTTGAGGAAGATACTTGTGAGAAAAAGAAAGTATCTGTAGAAATAGAGACAGGAACTTTTGAAGGTATTTTGATGGTAGGCTGAAACAGCTCAGTCAGTTTCTGCCATCAATTTGTTTCTTGCCAAATGCTAACCTGTGAAAAGAAGCTAAAGAAAAACCTTCTTTCCTCTTTCGCACACTATACAGTGGTTATCAAGCACCACATTTCCTGCACTACTGATCTATCAGTCAGGATGGCAGGAGTTATGATCATAATTTAAAAAGGTTGCGGGCTGTCATGAGTGAATTTATTTTCTGGCATCTATTATTGTCTTCAAATGTTTTTACTTATAAATACATACTGAAATTCTCCATTAAGTTCACAACTAAATGGCTAGCTGACAGAATTTAACTTTCCTCCTTCTTGACACCTCATTCCAATTTAAACAGCCATATTTGTTTTGTTCTTTTTCTCCATGGTTTATGGAGAACCTTCTATTGCTGCTCTCAGAACTTCACGTAGTCTGTTCTAATTTTTGCTTCTCACCAATGATCAAAGCCACGTGGGTGCTGAGTATTACCACAGTCATTTTAAAAGACCACTCTTCTATTTCAGTTTGCAGTTTGTCTAAAAATGCAAATCACAGAACAGCTGGGCTCATCTCCAGCCTCTCTCTTTTACCCGCATTTGCTATATTGTTTTGCAGATGTTTCGTGTTGTTAACTACAAGTAATTTTTGCTCAGTTAAGGGTTTTTTTTAATGGAATACTGGCAAGACAATTCATAAATGAACAAATCAAAGTAATAATACTGCTGTTTAATTACATATCTAATTACATGAGAAATTAATTTGCAGTTTTGAAATTGACTTTGCAAGCCTTAAAAAAAACCCCAAACAAAATCATAAAGCTCTCCAAGCTTGACAAATTCTTTTGGTTTTCTTGGTTTACACAAAGTATAAGGTGTAGCATATATTTGAAAATAGATATTCATACTAGAAGACTGAAATTCACAACAACCTTATCAACACTTAAAATAGGTTTGTCCCTTATTTTTCTTTTTTTGCTCAGGAATATCCTAGGGAATCAGCCTTATCTGACACTGCAGAAAATAATACCATTCTGAATGAGATTAAATATCAATAGTCACTTAGAATAAGCCCTTCTGTTTCAGTCCCTTCCAACCCAAACGTCTCTATGATTCTGTGTTTAGTAGAGAAACCAAAAGCAAGGAAAAGGGGGAGATCAAGATAACTCAGAGAGAAAGAAGCATGAGAAAATAGATGGATGAAGTGGTAAAAGGAGCTAGATGTCAGTAAATGGGTTGTTGGTTCATTCAGTTTTCTGGCTATGTCCTGTGCCTGATAAGTGCAGTTAATTAATTAATCAATTCTTAATTTAATTATTAATTAATTCAAATTACTTGGAAACAATTTCAAATTATTTCCCTGACTGAGAGACTTTCTATTCTGTGTGTTAGTGTGCGTGTGGTAGTCTGGGCGCCAGTAACTGGAGTTACTACTCTGCCTCTAGGTCACAGGTTCCCTTATGTGTGCGGTGCTGGCTACTGGTATCAGCGAAGGTTATTCCTCTCTGTGTTTGTAAGCCAGTATCAAGCTAGGCTAGCTGGGGCAAAAGTGAAGTGGCTTGGGAGCCAGCTGTGTGTGTGTCTCTAGGAGTGAGATAACTGAAGGAATGAGCTACTAGAAGGACCAGAAGGTCCAGGATATCTGCCAGAGAGACTATGGATCTGGGGGTTCATTGGGAGACTCACTCTATGCTTGTGCCTCTTTATGCAGGATGCAACTGGAGCTGCTGACAAGACCTGGGCATTGCCAGAACAATGGACACCTCCCCGACGCCTATGGAAAGCCACCTGGGGAGCACAGGCGATCAGGAACTCTGGGAGCAAAGAAGGCAAACAGCGCATGTGGCCTCACAGAGCATGGAGTGGCATCTGGCACAACAGTTGGTGTGGATGAGGGTACAGAAAGGACATTAAAACCCTGCCAGCTCAACCAGGAAGCAACGGTGTCCACCTGGCAGAAAGCAATGACCTCTCTAAACTCTGCATCCTCCAGAACTGCAGGCATCTTCCCAAACAGAGCTTTAGTGGGTACATGGAGGGACCCAGGTGTCAGGCTGCCAACCCTGCTCTCGCACCAGTACCAAATGGCAGCAGTGAGCACACCTGTGGGAATGCACCCAGGTAGAGGAACTGCTCTGCTTAGTGATGGAACTCTGGGAGGAGTTGCATAGGTTGAGGAGCACCAGGGAGTTTGAGAGAGAAATAGACAAATGGAATTGCATCCTGCCTTCTCTAAGACAGGCCCAACAGGCAGGATGCATGATAAGGAGGATATTTATTTATACTCTCTCCCACGGTTGGAACACAGTGACTATAGGATAGGAGGCAATGGCAGCAAGTTTCTGCCCAGCACAACAGACACATCTCAGTAACACCTCCACCATCCCAGGTGCCCTTGCAAAACAGAGATGAGGCTCTGCAAGTGGCACTGAATATAACCAAGGAAAATGATTCAACTAGCTTGGAAGTGCTGCCGTGGTTAAGTCAGTCTACACTCTGCATCAAAACTGATTCAGTAAAGGAAAAAAGACAGGTCATTCTTATAGGTGACTCCTTTCTGCAGGGAACAGAAGGCCTGATATGCAGACTAGATCCAGTTCTTAGGGAAGTCTGCTGCCTCCCTGAGGCCCAGCTTAAAGGTGTGACAAGAAAACTTCCTAACCTGGTGCAGCCCTCAGATTATTACCCATTAGTGAATTTTCAGGTAGACAGTGAGGAAGTTGCAACAAGGAGACTGAGGGCAATTAAGAAAGACTTCAGGGCCTTTACAACTAGTAAAGGGATCAGGAGCACAAGTACTGTCCTCCTCTATCTCTCCAGCTGCAAGGAATGATGAAGGAAGAAACAGAAAGACCCATCAGATCAATACCTGGCTCTGAGACTGGTGTCACCAGCAGGATTTAGAGTTTTTTTTGTCGTGGGTCAGTTTACATAACACCAGGTCTGCTGGCACAGACAGGATACAACTGCCTTAAAGGAGGAAAAGGATTCTTGCAAAGGAGTTAGCAGGGCTCATTGAAAGAGTTTTAACTATATTTGAAGGGGGAAGGAGACACAAGCCTGAGTGAAGCATGTCATTATTTATAAGATGGCATGCTAGCAAGGTCCTTCTGTCTGCTATCGCAGTGGAGGTAGGGGATGAAGTGCCATGCTGCAATTAGCCAGCTTCATTGGGGGACCAAGTTAAATGCCTCTATGCAAACACATGCAGCATGGACAATAAACAAGAGGAGTCAGAGATGTGTACATGCCTGCAGGGCTATGATCATACTGTTATCGCAGAGATGTGGTGGGATGGCTTCTATGTCTGGAGTGTTGGAACGAAAGGTTACAAGCTGTTTAGGAACAACAGGCAGGGGTGATGAGAAGAGTGTGTCTTCCTCCGTGTCAATGACCAGCTAGAGCTCATAGAGCTCTGCCTGGGGGTGGATTTAGCAGCCAACAGAGATCTTATGGGTCAGGGTTAAAGGGAGGGCAGGAACATTATAGTGGGGGTCTGCTACAGGCGACCCAAAGAGGAAGACTGAGTGGATGAGGCCCTTCATAGACAGGAGTAGCCTCACATTCACAAGCCTGGGGGACTTCAACAACCTTGATATCTCTTGGAGGGAAAATACATCAGGGCATAATCAACCCAGTAGGTTCCTGGAATGCATTGATGGTCATTTCCTTCTCCAAGTAATAAAGGAGCCAACAAGGAGAGGTGCTATTCTGGACCTTGTTCTCACCGACAAGGAGGGACTGGTGGGGAACGTGAAGCTCAAGGCAGCCTTGGCTGCAGTGAACATGAGATGATGGAGTTCAAGATCCCTAGGGCACAGCAAGCTTGCTACCCTGGACTTCAGGAGAGCAGACTTTGGCCTCTTTAGGGACCTGCTTGGTAGAGTGCCATGGGATAAAGTCCTGGAGTTAAAAAAAACTGAATAAAGCTGGTTCATGTTCAAGTATCAAGACCTGCAACCTCAGGAGTGCTGCATCCCAACAAAGAGGAAGTCAGGAAAAAATGCCAGGAGGCCTGCATGGATGAAAAAGGATGGAAGAAAGCACAGGTAGCCTGGGAGGAGTACAAAGAAATTGTCTGAGCAGCCAGGTATCAGGTTAGGAAAGCTAAGGCCCTGGTAGAATTAAATCTGGCCAGGGATGTCAAGGGCAACAAGAAAAGCTTCTATAGGTATGTTGGTGATAAAAGGAAGACTAGGGAAAATGTGGGCCCCCTCCAGAAGGAATTGGGAGGCCTGGTGACCTGCGATATGGAGAAGGCTGAGGTACTTGGTGATTTTTTTACCTCAGTCTTCAATGACAAGTGCTCAAGCCACACTGCCCAAGTCACAGAAGACAAAGGCAGAGACTGGGATAAGGAAGAACAACCCACAGTAGGACAAGATTTGGTTCAAGACCATCTAAGGAACCTGAAGGTACACAACTCCATGGGACCTGATGAGATGCACTTGTGGGTCCTGAGGGAACTGGTGAATGAAGTTGCTAAACCACTATCCATCATATTTGAGAAGTTGTGGCAGTCTGGGTAAGTTCCCACTGACTGAAAAAGGGCAAAAATAACCCCTATTTTTAAAAAGGCAAAAAACCAAAACCCTGGAAACTACAGGTCAGTCAGTCTCATGTCTGTGCCCAGCAAGATCCAGGAACAGATCCTCCTGGAAACTATGCTGAGGCACATGGAAAATGTGGAGGTGATTTGCTACAGCCAACATGGCTTCACTAAGGGCAAATCCTGCATGAAAATGTTGGTGGCCTTCTATGACAGAATTATAGTGTTGGTAGATAAGGGAAGAGATAATAATGTCACCTGCCTAGACTTGTGCAAAGCATTTGACATTGTCCCACATAATATCCTGGTCTTTCAATTGGAGAGACAATGGGAGACCTGATGGATGGACCACTACATGGGTAAGGAATTTGCTGGATGGTTGCATCAAAGAGTTGTGGTCAATGGCTTGATGTCCAAATGGAGATCAGTGATGAGTGGCATTCCTCAGGGGTTGGTACCGGGACAAGAGCTGTTAAACATCTTTGTCAGAGACATGGACGGTGGAATTGAGTGCACCCTCTGCAAGTTTGCCAATGACACCAAACTGTGTCCTGAACAGCCCTGAGGAAAAGGACTTGGGGGTGTTAGCAGCCTGGACACACCTGGGACTTTCCACAGGCCAACACCTGCCCCAGCAGTGGTAAAAAACATATCCACCAGGCTATGAGCTGCACTAGTTTTAGGCCATAAACTGGTTTGAAGCATAAGTTGGTTTGTATACCATCTTTAAACTAGCATACATCAAAGTTCATTCTGCATGGGACATAAATTTGCATTGTTTACCTGTATGTGGCTTTATTCCCTTAAGATTTTAAGTCCTCTCACAGTAGTAAACCTATTAATAGGAAAACAAGTTAGCCTTTTTTAGGTAAATACAATGGCATGCAAAAGAATGCAAGGGCTTTCCAGTTCCTAGAAATCAGTTTGTCTTGAACTGCTAATAAATTGGCTGCCCATTGTTATACAATGATAAATAGGATAAGTCAGCTTGTGTTATGTTAACATAAACCTGAAACAATACCAGAGAGACAAATGGAGTCACACTGATTTGGTATCAGAATGATGGCCAAGGTATACAAACAAGATCAGTTACAAGAGTTTACCTCTGCTACTAACAGAGAATATAAAATTTCAAGAGTCAGTAACTGTGGTTTTGTATGTGCACAGTATGTTATATACACTTACCATGTCAAGTTGTAACTTCATCTGTTATTAATTGTACTGTCAGAACTCTCTAACATAGCTAATGCTTTGAATTTGTAATTTTACAGAAAACCTGAAGTCTGATGTATCTGTATATATATACACACAGAAAACAATAACACAGCAAGTAAAATTCATGGAAATATTGTTGGTTTAATATAATTGTATCAAAAATATGTTACCATTATTTTTAAATTAAAAAAAAAAAAAGGAAAAAAAAGGGAAAAGAAAAAAAAAAAAAACTTTTGTCTGCAGCAATATGCCAAATATCTAATATGGAGGCATTTTATCTGGTGGAAGAAAATGGACAGGAGAATTTCACTTTTTTACTAATCCAGGACAAAAAATTTTGGCTGCAGGCATAGCAGTCCATTGGTGATTTCACACCATGTGATGTTTACACATAAATTTTTAGCTTTCCCTCTGTTAACTTTTATGGGAATTCTTCTGTGTTCTATCTCACAATTATACATCAAACCAATACACTGAAAAGAGACAGACTATGCAAACTGATTCTCATATTACCTTTTATTACTACAAAGAATAGACATGAGCTGTGCAAACGCATAGAAACTCTTGAAGCTTCCACCCTCAGCCAGATGGCTACATTGCTATTACTCACTCATCTCTCCTAAAGCACATGCAATATCAGAGGCTCAAAGATTCAATAATTATTCAGCAAGTTGTGAATGTCTTGCGGGTGCTTCAGGTTTCTTTGCAGTATTCCCAAAATAGCTAGCTTTAAACACAAACCAGGCACATTGCAAATCTGAGTAGTAATTTATATGGTGAAATAGAAATGGGAAAAATATTTGAGCCATCCTAAGTGGATAGATTACCAGAGTGTTTCTCCCACTGAGCTACATTACATCCTTGTCATGTTAGAAGACGAACATACTTCTCTGTCATGGGTGTTATTTGGTTGATCTCCATTCAAAACTAAATTAATGTATTTTGAAGAGATTACTTGCTATAAGAAGAAGTACTAAGGGAAAAAAAAAATACAATTAAAAGCATCAATGACAACATCATACTGTGTATGCTTCACAGAGAGGTGTATTCTGGACTGCTAAATTGGTCCGGACTACATTTATTTTATTGTGAGTTTGTCTGTCTCTGAACCTGTTTCTGAAGTAACTGTCAACATCTGTCTCTGCACTCAGGCCCCCTTATTATCCCTAAATAAATGGCAGGAGGTAGATTCACACACGGAGATAACAGGAGTGCAGCAGCTTTAGCGCAGAGCTCCGACACGACAACGTAGTCAGAATCCAAATTTAATCAACAGTGCCACCACGTGGGTATTACAGCAGCAGGCGTCAAAGCTCACTCGTAAAAGTGATTGAACGGCCGAAAACACGTTTGTATTTCAAAACTGACGTTTTACTAACAAAGCAATAGAAGTTACTGTACGTGAGTTGTTAATTTCAGCAGAAAAGTAAAGTCAGTGTCTCCACAACAATATGTTCTCTGTCATAAGTTTTCTATAATTACTCACCTATCTTGAGGATTTGAGAATCCTGAACTTACAATAAACAATAGATCTTTTTTAAGGTTTCAGTACATTCCAGGGAATGGTTCATAAAGCACTCTGAATTTTTAGGAATAATTTTACCTTTCAACAACCTCTATGCCACATTTTTATTTAAAGCATGTTGCAGATTATTAAGGATAATGTTGTTCTTAAAAAAATTACCTCTAATTCAGTAATTTCATTAAGAAGAATCTTTGTTCTAGTCACAGAATATATGCTTGTACTGCTTTAAATGACTTTTTTTTAGAATAATAAAAAGACAATTGCAAGTAAATGTTAGCTATATATCTACAAAAACAGAATTTATTTTCAAATAATAGAAAGACCTATTATATTTCACACAGACCACAGTCCACAACGGAAAATTCTAAATCCTCTGTCCCATGTTTTCGTATCTAAGATGTAAGGCAGTAACAGCAGCATCTCTCCAGAGGGGGTGGAAGTGAAGCAGTAAACTAAGTGAAGATGTAATTTGGTTAGAATAAAGGCTATTGACAGTTTTAAATAAACTGAGGTGCCTCTGCAGTCCATCCTGTGTTCCTTGATAAAGAATTTGAGGAAGGAGATAAGCTAACATCTGTGCCAATGCATTTAGACCACATTTCGAATCTGACAGCACATTGGAGGATACTATTCATGCATCAGAGGCAAATCATTACTTGTATTCAGTGATGTATTTTCCACACATCAGCTGCATCTAAATTGTATATAGAAATTTTGCATTATATAATCAACAGCTGCACCACACCAAGATCTGTTAGGCCAGCTTGAGCCACAGATGCATGGTAGAAGATACTGAGAGACTATTCTGTTAAGTTTCACAGACTTCTGTCCCTTCTCCCCTCATGCAGAAGCAACAGACACCTTCTTGGTTTGATGTGTCCTATTTAAGGTAGTGTTGGACTCTAACATGCTACTGCTGTTTAGGTAAGCCCCTCAGTTTGCCAGGGAGCAGCAAGAGCAGGCTCCTCTGCAAGGAAAGAGTAGTGATATGGACTTAGGGTAAGAACATCAGCCTAATGGGACCTAACAGGAGAAGGAAGGACTTCCTTTTCAGGCTTTTCCTCATCCTTTCTTTCAAGATCACCAGTGCTAACTCTAAAATTGCTTGATCCCAAGCAGCCAAACCTCCAGGTTGTGGGATGTTGTCAGGGCCCCATACAGTTATCCACTCTATGAAAATCCTTACAATGTTGGTTTTGAATGGGATTTATTCAGAACTATGATGCAGCCACCTTGTGCAGTAGAAGTATTTAAACAAAGGATTCAATGTGTTAAAAGATCTAATAGTTCTATTTTTTTCTTTGCTTCAATGTGTTAAACTAGATGATAAGCCAGTTAAAAAATTACATTACATCAGTAGTAGCACAGTAATATGTGAATATAACTTTGTGAATATTCAGCAAAAAAGATCCACATTGCATGATTAAATGGAAAAGATATTAAGCTAAATCCATTGCTAGCATGATGCTACCAATTACAATTCAGAAAGGGAAGAATTTTAGTAAGTGAGAGATGCATAGAGCCCAGTGTTCTGGTGCCTTGACTTGAAGGGAAGGTAGGGAATGCATAAATACAGACGGTACAACTAAACTAATGCCCAACTAAAAGAGGTGGTGGAACCATGTGCATTCCTTTCATGTACTCTATGGTAAGCATTCCTAAACTAGATATATCCTCAAAGCACAGTATGGGGTTAAATGCAATTGTTGCACATAAATAAATGACAAAATGCATCAAACTAAGATTCTGAAAGTTACTTATATTAAGTTCCCAAGAAAAAAAGACTTTACACTGAAGTTCATCAACCACTGAACAGCCTTAACTTGATTCATTAAGACAGACTGTTACGGAATCCATTAAAGCCTTAAATTAAATTATGACATATGAACAAATTTTTCCTAAACTCTGGGCATCTTATTTGTAAGCAATGATAGGAACAGCTCTGAGTCTTCCTCTGCAGATTGTGGGTGCAAAAATGAATGAGGTGTAGAATACAATTAAAAGAAAAAAAAAAGTTATTTGATCAAATGATTTTACTATTAGATAAAGTTAAAAAAATATTATCAGAGCTGTTATGTTGGAATTCAAATACCAATTTTCAACACACAAAGCAAAAGTCTCCTTGCCTAATTCATTCTTTCTTTACCACAAATCCGGAATAATTCCAAATCATAGAACTACTTCTATTCTGGTCAGGGAGCTAGTTATGGGAAATTAATTTATTCTTTTCAGACCATAATTGGCTTGTACCATTAAATATTGTTCTTAATTAAAAAAAACAAAGAAACAACCAAAAATAATAAAAAAACTGTGATGTTCTATAAAATTCATTAAAAAAACCTCCATCAGGTAGTATGTATAATGAAAAAGTGGGGAAAAAAATCAGTTATTTTTAAAAAAGTGCCAAACTACAGTCTTCATACAGTTAAAAAGAAAAGACAGAACACTGACCTTACAATGGATGTTATAGGAGAGAGCAGGCACACAACTAGGATTTAGGCATAAAAAGGGAACAATGTTCACTATCTTTAAAAGTTTTCAATGCAGGGAATCATAATGTTGCTAACAATGGAAGGCTGAGAGGAAAGAAACTGTATAGCAAAGATTTGTTTATACTGTCTTTTATTTCTATTCATTTTAATTAACAATTTTTTACATTTTAATAAGTCAGTTCCTTTAGTTTCTGCTCATCTAATTGGGGCACAATCTTTAAGGAAAAACTGCTGATTGTTCCACTTTTGACAGGCAGATTCAACTTGGGGCCTTGTCACAGCTTAATCTGAAATACATAGATCTATGACTTTTTAAGAAGTATGCACAAATAGCACTTAATTACTCCAAAAGCATTGGATTAGTGACTTCTCAGTCACAAAAAAGATAAAAAGACAAAGTAAATTATTTTATATCCAGAAAATAGAATGTTTTATCTACAAAAACAGCAGTGCTGAAAGAAAAAAATGGGAATAAGCAGGTTGTGCAAATTAGTTTAATCCACTTTCGCATTTTAATCTGTTTCATATTTCAAAAGCAAAGCATCATCATTGTTAGTAAAAAAATAAAATTAAAGCAAAAAATGTTACCTCTTAGCTTGAGAGGCTGCATTATTACAAGTTCATCTATGCATGGGTCAGTTACTTATCAGATGGTTGGTAATATGGCATAACATTGGTCATCCAATTTAGAAACCCAGATGGGACAATCATGCCAAAATACTTGCAAAGTTATATGATTAAAAATCAAGCTAATACAGTAAAAGAATCCATATGGGCTTCAGCTCAAGCAGACAATGAAGAATGATCCTTTTAAATCCACATACAAGTAACTGAGGTGACCCATCTATAAATTCAAAGTTTTTCACAAAATAAGTGGGAAGTTGACCTTAGTTTCACACACCATTAAAAAATGATTTTTCAGTCTTAATTAAACAGTCTGCTGTCAGATATTGCCATGTAAAAAAAGTTTCATTTTTTCCAAAGTTCTAGTATGGGTGTTGTGTGAAACTATGAACTGATGTAAAATCAGGGTTTTTTTTTTAAAAAGCATATAGATAAAAAAGTGAGTTTGCTTGGTGAGAAAAAAGGCTTTATTGTCTTTTTCCTCTATTTTCCTTTTGTTCTCCAGTGGGGGATTTTGGAGGTATGTCAAAGTAGTTAAATGACAGTAGCGAATCATAGAATCATAGAATCATAGAATCCTAGGGGTTGGAAGGGACCTCGAAAGATCATCTAGTCCAACCCCCCCTGCCAGAGCAGGGTCACCTAGAGCACATCACATAGGAACGCATCCAGGCGGGTTTTGAATGTCTCCAGTGAAGGAGACTCCACAACCTCCCTGGGCAGCCTGTTCCAGTGCTCTGTCACTCTCACAGTAAAGAAGTTTTTTCTGATATTCACCTTGAACCTCCTATGCTCCAATTTACACCCATTACCCCTTGTCCTATCACTGGTCATCACTGAGAAGAGCCTAACTCCATCTCCCTGACACTCACCCCTTACATATTTGTAAACATTGATGAGGTCACCCCTCAGCCTCCTTTTTTCCAAGCTAAAGAGACCCAGCTCCCTCAGCCTTTCCTCATAAGGGAGATGTTCCACTCCCTTAATCATCTTTGTGGCTCTGCGCTGGACTCTTTCAAGCAGTTCCCTGTCCTTCTTGAACTGAGGGGCCCAGAACTGGACACAATACTCCAGATGCGGCCTCACCAAGGCAGAATAGAGGGGGAGGAGAACCTCTCTTGACCTACTAACCACACCCTTTCTAATGCACCCCAGGATGCCATTGGCCTTCTTGGCCACAAGGGCACATTGCTGGCTCATGGTCATCCTCCTGTCTACCAGGACCCCCAGGTCTCTTTCACCTACACTACTCTCCAGCAGGTCAGCCCCCAACCTATACTGGGACATCGTGTTCTTCTTCCCCAAATGCAAAACTCTACACTTCCCCTTGTTGAATTTCATCATGTTTCTCCCCGCCCAACTCTCCAGCCTGTCTAAGTCTCTCTGAATGGCAGCACAGCCTTCTGGTGTGTCAGCCACTCCTCCCAGCTTAGTGTCATCAGCAAACTTGCTGAGGGTACATTCTATACCCTCATCCAGGTCGTTGATGAAAATGTTGAACAACATCGGTCCCAGTACCGACCCCTGAGGGACTCCACTAGTCACAGACCTGCAACTAGATTCTGCCCCATTGACTACAACTCTCTGACTCCTTCCCATCAACCAGTTCCTGATCCACCTCACTACCTGATCACCAAACCCATACCTGATCAACATATCTACAAGGATGCTGTGGGAGACGGTGTCAAATGCCTTACTGAAATCAAGATAAACCACATCTACCGCTCTACCATCATCTATCCACCTAGTAATTTCCTCATAGAAGGCTATGAGGTTAGTCAAACATGATTTACCCTTGATAAAACCATGCTGACTGCTCTTGATGACCCCCATGTCCTTGATATGCCTAGAGATAGTGACAAGAACAAGTTGTTCCATCACCTTTCCAGGGATGGAGGTGAGGCTGACCGGTCTATAGTTACCCGGGTCCTCCTTCTTGCCCTTCTTGTAGACTGGTGTGACATTTGCTGTCCTCCAGTCCTCAGGCACCTCTCCTGTTACCCATGACTTACCCATGAAGATGATGGAGAGTGGCCTAGCAATGACCTCCGCCAGCTCCCTCAGCACTCTTGGATGCATTCCATCTGGACCCATCGATTTATGGATGTCCAGATTACTCAACTGATCCCTAACCCAATCCTCATCTACTATGTCAAACTCCTCATCTATCTTGACTCCTTCTGGGGCTATATGAGTCTGGGGCTCATGGGGAAATCCTGCAGGAGTAAAGACAGAGGCAAAGGTCTGGTCCCATCTTTGAACTGGAGGCTCCGGTATACTTTCCCTAGGAGGTGTGCTGGATCTTCTCCCCTCCAGTGGTGAACCCTGCTCAAGTGGATACTCTTCAAGAGGTAGAGAGGAAAGGAAACCTGGCTGTGGCCAAATAAAAGGTAAGAAATACCAAATCCCTAGACATGAATTCTTATTCATATCTTCATTAGCTAGTTTTAAATCTTAAGAAAATCTTTAACTTTTAAGTTTTGGAACTGTAAGACTTTAGGATCCTTTAAAAAGATTGCAATAATTGTGTTATTACATTGCCTAGGTATTATTTTAATAATTGTTTTAAATCCAGTATAAGGTCTATTAATAAGTAAGTTACTGGCATGCAAATAATTAACTTTTATGTGATAGTTGCCAACTAACTATTAGTTGTGTATATTATTGTCAAGATACCTTCTTGATTTATTACCCTAATACCCTGTTTTGTCACCCCAATATCCTAGAAAACATATAATCTGATTTATGCCTTTTTAGTTCAACCTTTAAGAACCTTTCGCTGTTTACAATAAATCTTGTTTTGCGTATCTACATCTCATCTGCTATCTTGCCCCATTCGTGGCAGTCACATGAACCCAGGCCAATCTCTTTCAGTTGCTTCATATATAAAACCAGCTAATGATTTTTACCTGGGCTACTATCACCTCCTAGACTTTCCTAACCTCTTTCCCCTAATAGCATTATAAGGATGAAAACTGTTAGCAGTTCATCTGTGCTTCATGAAATGTGTTCCATTAGCAGTCGTCCAGCCAAGCATCAGGGGTCACACTCAGAAGTGCTTTAATGGACAACACTCACAGGAAATCTCTGACCTAAAAGACCTGCAGAGCTGGTTCAGGCTGGGGAAAGGGTGTGAGGCCATTCTGGAAAGCCCTGGCCAAGCACAGCCCATTCCATCAGCTTACTTGCAGGCTGCAAATGCCGGGGAAGCAGTGGGTTTGAGGTGCCCCACAAACATCCTCTTCTGGCGTGTGACTAAAGCGAGTGCAGACAGTCTCTTGGGCAGTGCCACTCACTACTTCAATCTCTGTTCTCTGCTTCCCACAACGAGGACGTGCACAGCAACTGGCCCCGAAAATAGGGGCCTGGTTGCTGCCAACAGAAGTGGTGCTCTGCCATGGCAGAACTGCCTTCCAAAAAGACCCAGGGGCCTTTGCTGGTCTCTGCAGGGGCTTTTGCAGGACCTTAATTATTCTCAAGAGTGCCGTGGACCACAGCCAGGCTTTGCAGGGGCCTGTTGGATGTTCCTGCTGCCCTCCAGAGGTCCTCCCCATTCTAACAAACCTAAAAGTTTAAGCCAAATCCCTTTAGAGTACAAATGCACTTCTGCAGATACTCTGGAGGGTTGTATAGGCTATGTTTATTATAACCCATTGTTTCCATGCTTTTCAGCCCCCAATACCCATATCTAGATCTTTTTAATCTTCCTGCAAAATATGCAAGAGACTGAAAAGATGATAAGGAGGAACTATCCAGTTGTTGTTTTCTAAGTCGTCATCTGAAGCTTCTTTGGCATGGTTGGAATGGACAAAGCTTCTTCTGCCCTCTGCCAGCCCTCCCACATACCAACCATTTTCATCGACCTCTCCAGAGACATAAACATATTTTCCAGCAGTTAGAAGAAGCTCTAGTTGAGGCTGCTGACTAGGACCATCAGAAGTGTTGCAGCTGTATTGAGTCATGAATGTTTGAAGCTTTAGCAGTTGTGGTTTCAGAGACTACAGGAAGACAGACAGTTTTTCTCCTAGCAGTTCCTGTGTCTCACTTGAGAGGTCTTCCTCTGAAAGAAGGCAGGATCCAGGACTATCCTCTGCCTAAGCTGATTATGAGGGGCTCTGAAACCAATTATCCAGCCCACTCACTGAGGCTTGAAACAGTTACATGACTTCCTGGTTTTCTCTTTGTCCTTCTGCCTGAGCACTCTGCAAAAACTCATCTTCCTTTTCTTTCCTCCAAAGAGCTGACTTTGTCTCCTTGCCTTCCTTTTCCAGCTCTTGCGTTGCCTTCTTTCTGCCATTTCTCTCATATCTTTCAGTTTGCACTTGACATCTTCCAGTAGCATTTGAAGACAGCTAGCTGGTGGCTAGTGTGGCAGAATGTTGGTTTTCTGCCACTTGCATTAGTTGCCCCTTCGGGTCAGCATTTTCAGCTTGAACCTTTTCTGCCCAGCGCATCTGCCCAGGGAGGTGAGAATTTTCTTCCACCTGTCTGGTCTTTTCATCCACCATCTCCATAAACTGCACCTCTAACTCCTCACACCTTGGTCTGAGGGTGGTCACATAACATGAGCCCTCTATGTCTGCAGACAGTTGGGCCTGAAATCTTTGTCCAAAGCTATCGGCATAGTCTTTAGCAGTCTGTTATTTTTCTCACTGCTTCCAGAAGCTTGTGGGTGATAAGGAATGTGATACATCCACTCAATGCTGTGTTTATGAGGTCATTTTGGAAATTAGTCCATTGTCCAATTAATTTGTTTCTGGGGTACCATGTGACCCCAAACCTTTAAAAGCCTAAAATGATATTTTGGACCGTGGCATGGTTTTCAGGGCAAGAATGATCTTCCATTCCATGACGAGGGCCTACGTGATCTAGTCACCTGAAGAAAAAAGTGACAGCTAGGAATTACAGTAGATATAATAAATGCTGCCCTTCAGTGTATAAAATGAATTTGAAAAACTATGCTAGGTAGAAATACAATATTAATACTCTGTTAAACAAAGTTTAAGCACACCCTGAAAAATCAGTACATTATATTAGCATTACTTCTGCTTCCATGAATCTTCAGTGTAGTGTAGTAGATCTGTCAATTAAAATATCTAAATTATTTGTCTAGTGTGTTCACAATTTTTTTTCTTTTATGTTCAGTAAATTTATTTAAGGCCTAATTTGGATCTAGGACATCTATATAGCTTATGAATAACTAAATAATCAGTTCATGAAACTGTAACTTCAGTTTAACTGACTCAATATTTTTATTTGCATCACTTTTTTTTTTTTTTTTTTTACTTTATTAGTGCACTTGAGATGGTTACGTAAAACGGAACAAAGAGAAGGGAACTGACATAGACTATGAGGTTTCTGATCCTTAAATCAAAATACAAAATGGAAGTATAAATCTAAAAAAAGTTATGCGAATTCTTAATAAGTCTTATGTAATTTATTGCCTCATGTTGATCTTGGCAGCCATTGTTGATGGTGAAAAATTGATGATCTTGCTGAACTATATAAACTGGAGCTTTGGTTGATGCAGTGAAAGAGTAACTCAGGGGAAATACTGTTTACACTAATCTTGCTACTGTACAGCACTTTTGGATACATCCTGTGCTCTGAGGGCAAGACGGAGACAACAGCTGACACTGAAATGAAACTGGTCTACAGGAAGGAAGCATAAGAGAATAGAAAGTCCTCAAAACCAGAACATAAAGCATGCTTGAATAAAGTTTTGTTACTGGGTTACTAGTGGCAGAAAAAAAAATTGATTTTCATTAAATTCATCTGAATGCAGCTAATACATCTTAGTTCTATTGCATGCCATAGTATTAGTTATTTATGCTTCTCGAATGTTTAATTGGGATTTACCTTGCCCACTTTTCAGATGCCCACCCAGTCAGTGTAGAGCAGACAGTGGCACAGTTGGTGGCTTTCATTTGGTGGCATATAATTGTCCCTTTCCCCTCAGGCCTTTCATAGTCTGAGAGTTATATCACTACTGCTGATGGACAAAGTAGCTGAAGTGCCTGCGAGACTATCAGATCTCTATCTCTGATTTGGAAACTAAAAAAATGTTTTAATTGTGTCTAGTTCCTTTCTTTCAAATCTTTTTACATCTCAAGGATCTGGATTGTCATGGTCAGTCTGGCTCTATGACCCTTTGCCAATCACAGATTGTCAAGATTATCTGTAGTTCCCTGGGAAGCTATATGGGATTGCAAACTGAACAAAGTTTGCTAATCCGTTATAACCATGAGACTTGATCTTTAGCATCTGTAATCTGAATGAAACCAAACTAAAGAGCAGACTTTTTTTTTTTTGATACCTTCATATCATGTGCCCAGACATGTGCTCATGGTCTTAGTCAGAGACTGGGACATTGTGCATATATATGACAGGGGGAGGGGGGTCAACCAAATGTTAATATCTGAAATTATATCCTTATTTTATTTCCTCTGTGACTAGAACTTAATTTTGCTTTCATAAACCAAAACTGTAGGCTGAAGAAAAAAAGTAGATGCTGCATTCATGTTTGCTCCTAGGAAATTCCATTTATTTATTACATGTTAAGAAGCTGTTCCAGCTTGCAAGCTCTTCAAGGCTCATGTGCACACCTACTACCAGAAAAGTCCAGGAGTAAGTCTTGCTGATCTGCCAGAGAAAATCTAAAGGTGAGGAAAGAAGGTAAATCTTCAGTCTTCCTGCTGACTTCACAACTGTCTTAATGTGCCTTATTCCACTTTTTCTCTCTCATAAACATGAGGGGTCAGCAGGGGAGATTCTGAATATGTGCCTTGTCTGGCTTCATTTTTCTTGAGTAGAAAAAATTGTTTAGTGTAGTAGAATTAGATGCAAGTAACTTAGAATTCAGTCAATACAGTTCTAATCATACCTAGAGCAGATTCAATTAACTGTCAGAGGGCTTACTGCATTTTGTTTGTCACTTTTCCTTCCACATGTTAGAACAGCTTCATTTCAACACGGAGGAAGTTGGTGCTTCTCCACCTCTGGATATTTTTAAGCATCCACCTTTTTTTTTCTATAGTATTATGAAATAGTATTGTATTGTATTTACATGGCAAGATTTTGATAGCAGAGGGGCTGCAGGAGTGAATTCTGTGAGAAGATACCAGAAGTTGTCCCCATGTCCGACAGAGTCAGTTTCAGCTACCTCCAAAATGGACCTGCTGCTGGCCAAAGTTTAGCCAATCAGCATTGTTGGTAGTGTTTCTGAGGTAAAGTATTTAAGAAGGGGAAAAATACCTGTGCAACAACAGCTTAAACAGGGGAGTGAAAATATGTTAGAAAAGCAATCTTGCAGACATCAAGATCAATAAAGAAGGGGGGAGGAGGTGCTTCAGACTCCGCAGCAGAGATTCTGTGCCAGCCCCTGGAGAAGACCATGGTGAAGCAGGTTGTCCCCTTGCAGCCCATAGAGAATCCTACACTGGAGCAAGTGGATATACCCTGAAGAAAGCTGCAGCCCACAGAGAGGCCAAACAGAAGTATGCTCCTGGCAGGACCTGTGGCCTGCAGACACAAGCCCATGCAGGAGCAGTTTTTGGGGCAGGACTTGTGACTCCATGGCAGACCCACCCTGGAGCAACCCATTCCTGAAAGAATGTAATCTGGAAAGAATCCATGCTGGAGCAGTTGAAGAACCACAGCCTGTGGGAAGGGCTCACATGGGAGAAGGTTATGAAGGACTGTCTCCTGGGGGTGGGAAGAAGGACCTCCAGAGAAAAAAATGTTACGAACTGATCAATACCAGCAATGCATCAGAAATGGTGTGACCAGCAGGACCAGGGAGGTGATCCTGCCCCTCTATTTGGCCTTGGTGAGGCTGCACCTCAAATACTGTGTGCAGTTTTGGGTGCCGCAGTATAGGAAGGACATTGAGGTGCTGGAGAGGGCACAGAGAAGGGCAACTAGGCTGATTAGGGATCTGGAGAACCGGCCTTATGAGGAGAGGCTGAGGGAGCTGGGGCTGTTCAGCCTGGAGAAGAGGAGGCTGAGGGGAGACCTCATTGATCTCTGTAACTACCTGAGAGGAGGTTGTGGTGAGGTGGGTGTTGGCCTCTTCTCCCTAGTGACTAGCAATAGGACTAGAGGTAATGGGGTCAAGTTGCACAAGAGGAGGCTCAGATTGGATATTAGGAAAAATTTATTCACAGAAGAGTGGTGAGGCATTGGAACAGGCTGCCCAGGGAGGTGGTAGAGGCACCGTCCCTGGAGGTGTTCAAAAAACAAATAGACACGGTGTTTGGGGAGATGGTTTAGTGGTTAGGGGTTGTAGGGCGGACAGTGGGACTTGGCAATCTTGAAGGTCTTTTCCAACCTTGATGATTCTGTGATTCTGTGACCACAACCTCCATTCCCTGTCCCCCTGTGCTGTTCAGATAGAGGATATAGAAGAGTCAGGCGAGAAGCTGAGCCTGGGAAGAAAGGAAGGGTGGCGGGAAGGTCTTTTTAGATTTATTATTTCTCAGCATCCTACTCTGTTATTAATTGGCAATAAATAAAATTAATTTCACTAATTTGAGTCAATGGGTAGAGGCCAATTGTATGAGGTTCAATGAGGCCAAGTGCCAGGTCCTGCATTTCAGTCACAACAATGCCATGCAACATTACAGGCTTGGGGAAGAGTGGCTGGAAAGCTGCCCAGCAGAAAAGGACCTGGGGGTGCTGGTTGACAGTTGAATGAACATGAGCCAGCAGTGTACTCTGGTGATCAAGAAGGCCAACTTTTATGTGGCTTGTATCAGGAATTGTGTGGTCAGCAGGACTAAGGAAGTGATTAAGCCCCTGTACTCTTCACTGGTGAGTCTGTACCTCCAGTAATGTGTTCAGTTCTGGGCCCCTTGCTATAAGAAGGACATTGAGGTGCTGGAGTGTGTCCAGAGGAGAGCTACTAAGATAGTGAAGGGTCTAGAGCACAAGTAATTTGAGGAGCAGCTGAGGGAACTGGGGTTGTTTAGTTTGAAGAAGAGGAGGTTGAGGGGAGACCTCATTGCCCTCTGCAACTGCCTGAAAGGAAGCTGTAGTGACATGATTGTTGGCCTCTTCTCCCAAGTGAATAATGACAGGACCAGAGGAAATGTCCTGAAGTGGCGGCCAGGGAGGTTTGGATTGGATATTAAGAAGAATTTCTGTACTGAAAGAGTGGTCAGGCACTGAAACAGGCTGCCCAGGGAGGCAGTTGAGTCACCATCCCTGGAGGTATTCAAAAGCCATTGTAGATTTGGTGCTTCAGGACATGCTTTAGTGGCCAAGGTTTTGGGATTTTTGTGTTGACAGTTCACTCTGTGATCTTAGAGGTCCTTTCCAACCATGATGATTCTGTGATTCTATGAGTCTGTTTTTCCTGTATTGGTAAGTGGTGAGTGATATCTGAGTCCTTACCTTGACCCATGAGCTTTTTGTTGTATTTTCCCTTCCCATTCTGTTGAGGAGGGGGAGTGATAGAGTGGCTTGACGGGCACCTGGTATCCAGCCAAGATTAATGCACTACAAATATGTCTGAAAGGATGTTATTGGCCATCTAGTTTAGTCTCTGAAAACTCACAATATTTTACAGATAGCTTTTTAATCTAACCTTAATGCCTCTAAAGATTATGCAATAACTAATTCACAAGAGAAGTCTTTCTATACTCTGATTGTCCTTTTTTTCAAGAAGTTCTTGTAATAACCAATGTAAATTTATCCTTCTAACTCAGCCCATTATTCCCTGTTTTATTACTAATGTTCAGTGTGACTAGCTCTTCCTTTCTCTCATGTTATTGCTCTTCAATTATTTATGTAGAGTTATCATGTTCCTCTCTAAGTGTCACCTCTTTAAGCTAAATAATTGTAATTCCTTTAATCTGTACTCATAACTTATGTTTTATGTAGAAATAAAACAAGACAGAGTTATGTGAAATTTGTGTCTTTTTCCAAATGCTAACATAGTTAAAATAATTTACTCTTCTCTAACGTTCTACAGTTACTTAATGAAAAATCTTTCTTCCCCCAGAGCAGAGGGATGCCAATAGGAAAAAGTTTGTAACAGGTCAATCCTACATCTCTTTGAGCTGTGATTTTTTTGGGGGGGAAAATGGAGCAGCTTAAAACAGGAGCTGTAAAACATGACCTCTGGACTTTACATTTCAATTTGTATTGTACATTTCAACATGTATTAAGAGTGTGATATTTCAGATAACTAGTTTTTCTAGGATAAGACTCCTGTTGGCACACTAGGAGGCTGTTCTGCAATATGAACCAAAGTTCAATAGGTGTTGAACATAAAGAAACTTATTCCAAAGGAACCCTCCTACTCCAAATTTAAAACATAAATACATTAAGTTGCACCCAGAGAGACCAGATTGCAAATCAAGTGCAAATGAGAACACTTTGCCTTATTTGTGAGGAACAGGAAAAAGTTTATAGACTGTTATCCTTACTGCATAATGGGAGGATGAGAGACAATGAACAGAAAGAGAAACACGAGAGAGAGAGGTTATAATGAAAAATTTTCATGGATGCAGTCTCCACCCTTGCATGTTTTCTAGATCTGGCTGGATAAAGCCCTGGATAAGCTGGTATGATCTTATAGGCCACCTTGCTCCAACCTCATTCTGTGATCCAAAAAAACTGAAAAAAAAACAAAGAAGAAAATCAGATACAGGCAGGCATTATGAGAAAGACAGGAGATGAATACACATCTCCAAAGAGAAGATAAATGTGCCTCTGAAAATGTTATTTTTCAGGAGGTGTGTGCCAGTGGTGAATTGAACAGCAGTACGTAGATGGAAACAGTACAAAGAAAAGACAGTTTAGTCTTGGGTGTATCTTAGGTCTCTGGGCTCAGGTAGCAATGCAGAACCTGTGCTGTGCTCTCACCTTTGCACTCTCCTTCCAAAAAGAGAAGCTTTGGTCTCCTTCACTCTTGCAGAATCCCACAGCTTATTCTAATTCTTTCTTTGCACTCCATCAAAACTCACAAAATGAGAGCTGTGGTGGGAGGAAAATTCCATGTAATTTTTCTAGGCTACCTTAAGGTGGACTTGCTAACAAAAGGTGGTTTTTTTTTTACTTTAGAAAAATAATTCTAAAAAGCATTTGAAATGGTTGCAAATTCTCATATGTTGGCAGAAAAACTAGGTTGACTGGAGAGAGGAGGGACTGTGTTCATAACTTCAAATGTTGCAGTCTTTTCTACAGTATTCTGAGATAAGTGCCTTAACAAAGAAATCTGGCTGTATGTATATCAAACTGCACAGTTTTGAACTTCGAGTTCTGGAAGGTTAGAAATAGAGTATATTTCTTGGCAGTATATTCTTTTATTCCCCAACTTGCATCAGCTCATGAGAATAAATAGAAGGTTATTCCATCTGTTTCAATCCTGTCAATGTTTTAAATCTCCTTTTCTCATTATCTCTTTTAATTAAAAAAAAATATATATATTTTTTTTTTAAATTCATGAGAGTGTGTTGAGAGCAGGTCAGTAAGAACAAGAACCTTCTGCTTTTAAGAGAGAACAGCTACTAACTGTGTTGCAAGAAATCTGTGTTGATGCCTTTTTTACCAATGCAACCTTTAAAATATTTTCTTTTTAACCTCTGTAAATTTTCCATGTATAGCAATACAGAATTTGACTTGATATTTTTAAATTATTTGAATTATTTTGATGTTAAAAAATCAGAACTTGTTGATGTTCTCTGTGTTGTCTTAGATATGATCAGAAGTTTAGTGATTGATGGTCAAAACTCTACTGATTTAGTTACACAGGAGTACTTGTGTTAGAGTGTAAGGTAATGTTAATGACACAAAAAAAAAGTTGTCTTTTGAGCAGCAAAACCTATCCAGGAACCTGAGCAAATACATATGCAGTTAACCCTAATGGGTGATCATTACTCTATAGCTGTGCTGCCTGCAGAACTGAGGTAACTCAGACTCATAATCATAGAATCATAGAATCCTAGGGGTTGGAAGGGACCTCGAAAGATCATCTAGTCCAACCCCCCCTGCCAGAGCAGGGTCACCTAGAGCACATCACATGTTCATCTGAGCTGTAGCATGAGAAGGCATAACCCAGTGACCTAAGATTGTCAATGTAGGTATATAAAACCAGTAAGTTCACTCCTCACTAGCATCCTGTTCTGTGTGAACTAATTGTTGCACCTCGATTCCCTCCGCTCCTGTAATGGATTCCGGCACAGTAGGAAGTGTAGCAATCTGGACCTGCCCCAGGCAAGGAGTCTTTTTGTCATATCAAAAACTTGAGATCCCACTAAGTCCATGACTTGCCTGGATTAGGAAGAAACTATCAGCCCTTAAAGCTTAGTATTAGATATGTCTTTATACCTGTTTAATATAATAAATCTGGAGTTATAAAACAGCACCCAAATAGTTGACGTGTTGCATTTCAGTGAAGTAAGAATAAAACAATTCCTTTTTCTTTGTTTAAATGCAGATTACACCAAATAACATATATAAAAAATTATTTTTCATTTCTCCTGAAATGGATAAAGAAATTAACCTTTTGATTTTCTTCTTTAAATCTGTAAGCATGAACTTCCAAGCATATGAACATATTATTAAAAGTCAGAGATAGTGTTTGCCACATTAATTTTCACTCTAAAATTAGGTTTCTGTCTCTCAATATGAATAATCTTCAAAAACAGGTTGGTAACATTTCTTTAGATTTTAAATATTGTCATGTTTAAGAAAACATCTATAAAGTATCTGCAGGTAAGACTTTTTAGGTTATACTTAAGGCAGCTGCTCATCTTTGAATAAAACAGTTATATATTAAATAGAATGCTGAAAAACACATCACTGTTGAGCTCACAACTCACAAAAAAGTAAACCTCTAAGTCACTTAGACATTATGATTGGTAAAACATCCAGTGGAAGGTCAAATATATTAAGACACCTTTCATTCTTCCGGTGAATGTGGTTTAGTATCTCCTAGCTTTTCTGAGGTGAGTAGAAAGAAACACAAGAGACAAGGTATCTGGTCTTTATTAGGCTATAACACAGCAATTAACTCTGAGACACATTAATCATTACTTTGTAAAGTATGAGCTAAAAGTCCTCTCTTGAAGGATTTAATCTGACTGAGCACTACCATCAGCAGCCATAAAACTGTTGGTCTTCAGATTTTGCTTGGAATATTGCCCTTAATTGCCGCAGGCTGAACTTCGCCACTGGGGAAGAGTTTGTGCCCCTCTTTAGGATGTTAATAATCCCAGCCCACCATGTTTATGGTATGTCTTTTCCACTGTCTCCAACTGCCAGTATTTCCCAGAATCTCCTGAGACTTATTTGCTGGCTTATGCTATACATTCCTTTCTCTTCCAAGACATCATTCCACTCCCTTTTGGGCAGAACATTAATCTGTCATCTGCAAGTTGAGATGGCATTATTTGGTGAATTGGAATAAGAGATGTGCTACTAGTAGGCAAATACAGTAAGTTTATTCTGAGGCATTTAGGCAATGAACTAGCTTAGGCTAAGATGCCAGCCAGCAATCTCTTTTGAAATTATGTATAGAAATTCCTGCTGATTCAGAAGTCATTTAGACAGAAAGCATGTATCACAAAAACAGGATACTCATGGCAAACAGGGTTTCAAGAAACAAGAACAGTCCTTTGGCAGAAGAACAGCTGTTTAGCATTAAGTAGAGATGGGAGGCAACATAGAAGGGATCAGATATATACAAATCCTTGCCTGCTGTTAAGGGAAAGTGCTGATATGCCAAAAAAAGATTATGATAAATGACATCATATGGAAATGAAGAAAATAATCCAGGGAGTACTGCAGAAGTGGTATTTTCTTGGCTGATTTTATTTTTAGCTTTTCAGTAATTTGGCAGAGCAAGTAATGCTAATGTTCCTAATGCTATCAAACAATTCTAAACCTGATAGACTGTATGCTGACTAAGCTGTAGACAGTGCAAATAAAGTGCAGAAAGGCAGTCTGGAAACAGAGACAGAAAAGAGGCAGCAGAGTTTTAATATGGAAAGTTGCAAGCTAATAAAAGCAATACTGTTAGATCAAATTGAAGACAGTAGGGCACAAACTGGACCTGTTTACAGTGTGGTAGAACTTATAAAACTCCAGAACAATCCTGATATTTGCAGGTCCTGTCATGCATAAAAATAGCCCCTAACAGTCTGTTTCTTTCTGGCTTTAGTGTAAGCACAAAAGGAATATTAAAAAAAGTTACAAAGACTTGAGCACTGGAAAGATGACAACAAAAAGTGGATGTTCAGAGGGGTGCTGAAAAGAACAGAAGCAGTTGGAAGAATTTTGTAAAGCTTAAAACCTTAAAGTACAAATTATTCATATTTAGCGACATTTTGTATGCTTCCTTCTGGAAATCATGTGCTGTATCATTTATGTGTTTTAAGTATTTGTGAGAGAAGTGAGGTTTCATTTTTTAATATGATTTTATTATTTATAGGTTATTTTTTATGTCAAAGCCACAATCCAAACTCTTTTTGACTCTTAGTTCAGTTTCTCTAAAGTAGTTCCTCTATATGACCTGATTTAATTCAATGTGTGCCTTTGCAGAAGTGAGTAAACAACAGCAGTCTCACTCAGCAGATGACAACACATAGAGAAAGCAATCTGGGTTTTTGCTGTTTTTTTGTTCTTAATAAAAAAGGAAGAAATGAAAAAGAAAGGGATATTGAAAGGCAACATCTACTAAGACGGTGTGTAGCATATAGTAGGTTGCAGATATTCCTTCTCACCTCAGCTTTATCAAAAACTGTTAAAATGGGTCTTCTTTTATCTGTAATTATCTGTAGTCTTATTTTTACAATAGGGATACTGATATTTCTGCACTGCCTAAGAATGTTTGAGTTGATACTCAAATATAGTGTATAGCAAAATGGGGACAAAGCTTGCAAATTAATTAATTGAACCTAACCTCTTGGAGGTTTGAATTTTCCAAGTGTTAGTTTCCTAGAAGTTTTAATTATGGTTATTTAGTTGAACTGCAACGATTTCAGAGGGCTAGGTGTTTCATTAGACAAGCAAGTGCTGTGAAAGCTTGCACATGGCATTCACTTGTACTGTTACAATTTGAACTCTAGCAGTCTTCTCTGCCTGCTCTCGAATGTGAGAGAGAATACTTTCACTTTTAACTAGAATATACTAGATTAGGAAATGCAATACATTGTAGAAAATGTCAGATTCAGGCATACCTCCTTTTTCAGTTGTGTTACTCAGTCAGATGTATGCAAATATACAACTTTGCCTTTATACATATGCATATCTGTTATATACATGTTATAGACATATATATAACAGATATGTTATATGCTTATATATAACATATATAGTATATATGCATACACATATCTGTCAACTGTTGCTGTCTTCATATAAATATTTAAAAGGCAGAATAGACTCCCATTTCTCTTTTGCATCCCTTTACTGAAGAGAAACTAGCAGACACTGAAATTAGAAGGCTCCATCTGATTATGGAGACCTTTTGGATTTAATGGCAGTGGGTTGATGGACTCACTTCAAGTCCCGTGTACAGTTCTGGGCCCCTCACTTCAAGAAGGATATTGAGGTGCTGGAGCGGATCCAGAGGAGAGCAACAAGGCTGGTGAAAGGACTAGAGGGAAAGTCTTATAGGGAGAGGTTGAGGATGTTGGGGTTGTTTAGCCTGGAGAAGAGGAGACTCAGGGGGGACCTTATCACTCTCTTCAACTACCTGAAGGGAGGTTGTAGTCAGGTGGGGGCTGGGCTCTTTTTCCAGGCAACCAGTGACAGGACAAGAGGGCACAGCCTGAAGCTGCTCCAGGGAAGGTTTAGGTTGGATATTAGGAAGTACTTCCTCACGGAGAGGGTGATTACACATTGGAATAGACTTCCCAGGGAAGTGGTGGAGACACCATCCCTGGATGTGTTCAAGGAAAGGCTGGATGTGGCACTTAGTGCCATAGTCTAGACGGTGTGGTGGTGTTGGTCATAGGCTGGACTTGATGATCTTAAAGGTCTTTTCCAGCCTTGGTAGTTCTGTGATTCTGTGATTCTGTGAAAACTGCTTTTTTAAAATACCTGTTGTTAATGGGAGGAGCAATAGAGCAACATTATGTGAAACCTTGAGGTTTATCCCAAGGTTTTTGACAGAAAATTGAATAAATTATATGATTCCTATTGTTGAAAATATATGTAGAATTTAAGTAGTTGTGTTCTGTAATTTTAGGTTTACTAAAAGTCTGTGTTTTCACAACCTCTAAGCCTAATGGTCGAATGTCACCAAGGGAAATATTGCAGTCCACCATACATTATCTCTATATTTCTACTGCTCTCCTTTCCTTCTTTGTGCTAGAACAAGTGTTTATAGTGCTACATGGAAAGTTGGGTGATTTTTCAGATGGATGAATTTCCTAAACAACCTGGAAAAAAACCCCAAAACAAAAACCCCAAGGAATTCCAAGAACAACAACAAAAAAATACATACAAACACTATAGCGACCACAGAGGGAGAGCAGTAATGTGTCATTGTATTCAGGAAGAGGCCAGAATCATCACCTTTTCTTTAATCTGACTAGGTGTGATGGGGAATTATGATGCTGTACCAAGATGAGATGAAATGCCTGTTTCAGTATTTCAACAATGTCATTTTTACACATTAAGTGTTTAAACTTTTTTTTTTTTGAGAAGAGTGTCTATTTAGACCAGTCAATTTATTATCATAACAGTTAGAAGTGAACCTATTTTATTTAGCAAACAAATTTAACCATGACATACACTTTAGTTGCTTAGTGTGATGCTCACCAATTAAAATAATTTATGATACAGGTAGCAAGCATCAAGATGCATGTCTTACTGTTCTGGTGAAATATCATTTATTAATACTAGAAATAATTTGGAAACAATTCCTTTATTGGATATGAAGAAAAGGACAACCAGAAATTTTTTACAGTACTGGTAATATAAGAATATGGGAACTTTATGTAAAACAATCAAGTTGCAGCAGCCTCAAGTTATTTCCTGGTGACAGAGCTACCATAACTATGTACTGTTAGTTCACCACAATTGAGGTAAAATATTTTTATTTAAATAACCATAAAAGCATTTTAATGATTTCTACCTTAAAGTTGAACAGACCTAACAGCAACCATGTTTTCATTCATGGCAGCTCAGCAGATAGGTCATAACTTCTCATCAGTTTTTAAAAGCTTTATGCTTGAAATTGTATTCATCTGTGAAAGTGAAATGTTGTAATGGTGAGCATATACACAACTTCCTATCTGCAGTTACCTGAAGGAAAGTTGTATCAAATTCTGATGAAATTAGTTATCACTTCATTATTTATGAAGAGATACAATTGATGAGAATTTTTTTCCACTTTTAAGGCAAGCTGAAAGCAATTTCTGTTTCTCAGAGTATTATTTTTTTTATTTTTGTTCTAAGCTGCCATTTATTTCTGTGGGGATAGAGAGGGATAAGATATAATAATTCTGTGAATTTAAACACTCAGAGATCTTCTAACATGGAATAAATGTAGAATTGAAATTCAATTGTATATTCTCTGAAGTGTAGATTGCCTTTAATGCATTATCTCTATTGTGTAAATGTCCCTTGACAAAGAGTGAATGTGATAGAATATTCCTCCTAATGGGATATTTATTATAGTTTTGGAAAGGTGCAATGAGGACTACTAGACAGGGAAAACACTTTAATTTTGAGAGGAAAAAGAAAGAGAAAAAAACAAATGTGATGACCTTTCATGTGTCTTTAAAATTCTTGCTGTTATTACAAATCTCTTGAGAAATACCCTGCAGTTGATCAGTACAGGGGGGGAAAAAAGGAGAAAAACACAGAGAACAACTCATTATAAATAAATCATACCAGCTTTTTTATGATTGAACAATATAAGTATTTCCCTACTTACAGCAGTGTGGGAAATGCACCAAGTGAGTGATGAACAAAGATATGTAATTTTGAGTTGGCTTTTCAAATATATCAGTTTCCAAAAAGTTATATTAAATTCTAATGAGGTATTCAAATATGTAAATTAAACAATATTTGAAAAGCCATATCAAGAATTAATATCAAGCAAAATTAAATGTTAAAATATGGTACTAAAGAAGGTGTTGTTTTTAAACCAAAACTGATATTACATGGCCTAAAACATGTTTAAAACTGTACGTGACTGAAGTTTTAAACACCGATGACCAAAGAACTTCCACTTGGACTTTCTAAAATACATTTTTTTGGTAATCAAATTTTAAGTATATGTTTTTGTAACATGCACACATAGCATGAAGTTCATACATATCTAAGATTTTAATAACAATTTTTTTTTTCAGGTATCAGATTTGTTGTTGAGCTTATAACGCTGCTACTTATGCTGTTTTCTACACAAAAGAATTGAAATAACATTGTAATACCCATCCAGATCTTTAATGATAGCATTCCAGATTAATGAGATTAAGAGGGCTTCACAGATCAATATTTAGAGAAAAATTTATTTTACGTCTCCCCAAAGGCACAATGTACCACTAGACTAGAGAACAGAGAGAAGGATCTCAAAGAAAACCATCTTCATACCAACATAGAGGTATGGAAAATCTACACTAAAAAGTCATACTTCTTCCTTCAGACTGATTTGCACCGATCTGAGCAGCTTTAGCTATACTGTGATATCTTCTGTTTTTTATCAGAAAAGTGGTCCTGGTTGACAGTGGCAGTAATTATCTGCTTGCATATAAATAATACTAACTGACATCTCTCTTGTTTGTTGGACTATGGTGGAAGATAATCAATTGCTTTTCATCCTCTTTTTCAGACTAAACTGTAGCACCATCTTCAGCAAATTTCTTCATGGTCTTTAGAGAAAATTTGGATCATCTGCCTGCAAATTTAATCTCCTACTTAAATGTTCTTCAAAACATTACAAAACTGTTTTAAGTTCTCTAACTTCAACACATTTCCAAAACAGAGTATAGTCTTCTACTTGACATATTGTTTAATTAATTATTAATTAATTACTTACTTAGAACACTAAATGGTTATGATGGGTTCACCCCAGCCATCAGCTAAACACCCATGCAGTTGCTTGCTCTTTCCCTTGACTCAGTGGGATGGAGAAAAGAAAGATAAGAGTCAAAGCTGAAAACTCATGGTTTGAGATAAAGACAGTTAAACAGGCAAAACAAGCCTGCATGTGTAAGCAAAGCAACAAGAGGAACTCATTCACTACTTGCCATCAGTGGGTAGGTATTCAGCCACTTCCTGGAAAGCAGGGCCTCAGCACATCTTGATAGTTGCTTGGGAAGACAAATGCCATAACCGCAAACATCCTCTCTTCCTTCTCTTTTCTCTGAAATTTTATTGCTGAGCATTACATCATATAGTAGGAGATACCCCTTTGGTCAGTTGGGATCAGTTGTCACTTCGCTATGTCCCTTCCAAGCTTCTTGCTCACTCCCAGTCAAGTCACTGTGGGGAGCACAGCAGGAAAATGAAAGACTCAACAGTGTGCAACCATTGCTCATCAATAGTCAAAACATATAGGCTGCTGTGAAGAAAATTAGCTCCATCCCAGCCAAACCCAGTATAACAGCTCAAAACTATTTCTTTAAACGCAAACCACTATGAATCCGGAACAGCCGTGCCAAACTGTTTCCAATGTTAGTTTAGTTTCCATTTTGGAATGAGTGGAAATATTCTGTCCAGGCCAATGACCAACCCAAATCTGACTTTTAGGTTCTTCCTAGAGACAAATCTGAGTTTCTTATTGTACCTACTTGTGTTATACAGATGGGTTCAAATCAGGATAGGATGACAGTTGTAACACTAGAGAAAAGGGGTAGATACTGTGAAGTTTTTAAGTAACAATTTAAACTGGATTATTGAGGCTTTATTTTATTAGATTATTTGGACTACTAGACTGTGAAAATACTAATTGGGTTAGTCCTAGAAATGGTTTCTTCTCTTTTGACCTTAATAAGATTTTGGGTATAACACGCTGGCTACATTTAGTTTATATTATTCCCTTATGGGACTAGTTATCTTGCTAGAATTTGTGTAATTCAGATCATAAGAATTTGTGGAAGTCTAAGTCACATTTAGATCCTTTTCCTGACAGCTCCTGTTTATTCCAGTGCAAGTAGTGGACTGGACTGGCCTTCTTAGGAAACAAGCTTTTGCTGTTTGAACCCTTTCCTCTTTAGCTGCAGATGTCCCTCCCCATCATTTGGACTTCAGTCATCTGCCTGCTTTGTTGGTATGTGTGCTCCCTGAGGTGTGGTAGCAAAGAGAAGGGGCAGGAACCCCGTGCTCTGGGGTCTGGATGGCCCATCCTTGTCCTGAAGGCTGTGGCCAGTCTGCCTTCAGTCTATGCAAGGGAAATAGTCTAAAACGACAAGTTTCCATTGCTCTCTGTGTGAGTAGGCCCACACTGACCTCCAGGTTACTCTAGGGGGAGGACAGGGGTAGTTTCTGAGACTTAAGAGGTCTGGCTGAGGGGACTGTCTGGGAGAGGAGTGCAGTCTTTGGGGACTGGTGGCTCATGGATGCATGTTGTATTTCTCTCAATGGCTTTAAATGCTGTGGCACAGGACTATTTGCTAATTGCAGTGGAAAGCTGTGAAGGAGATAGATTGGAGGGACATGACAGAAACTAATGTAATTTCAAGGAAAAGAGAAAGGTTTCTTACACATAAAGTACATCCCTTGTCACTAGAGACTAAGCAGCCAGCTTTTCCTATTGTTTTCCTAGCCCTTATGAAGTCTGCCTCCACCAAGGACCAGCAACTACTTACACAGTCTCTTTTCCCATTTAAATCCTGCTATCTAGTGAAGCAGTAAATAACACCTCACCTTGCCAGCATCTTCCTTTCAACGTTTCTTCCAGATTTCACACTGCATCCCTTGTCTGCTATACTCTATCCAGCAGGTTGCTCAAATTCAGGCCTATGAGGTTTTCTGAGGGTTAATGGAGGCAGCAGTTAAAGCCACATACTAATATTTAAAGGGAGGAGAAAAGAGGTGCAGACACCTAGATGTCAGCTCATTATGGCGTGTTCCCAGCAAAGCTGCTTAGCCTCTGGCCTGAGTTTACTATGTCATTGATGGGGTAATATTGTACGGTGGATGTTACCTAAACATGAGTTTAAAAGGAACATTAAATAGCAGTCACTTCTTTTTTTTTTTTTTTTTTTTTTTTTTTTTTTTTTTTTTTTTTTTTTTTTTCTGAAAAGGCCATAAGGAAGAACAGAAATAAAGCTCAGTAGAGCTTCAGTACCATCTGTTTCCGTCTACTGATTTACCTCTGTCTCACCAAACAACTTACTGGACACATAGTCTTAGGTAATTGAAGCTCATAGAATTAATCTACCTGACACGTGACACCTCTTTTTCTGAACTCCATAATTGCTTGTATACTTTTTACCCTGCAGCCTCATTTACCTCTTTTCTTTCTGGCAGACAAAGCAAAAAAACCTCTTGAAGTAAAAGAAAACAAAGCTGAGATTGTCCTTTAACACAATGCGAGTAGTTTATGATTGTATATGATGTACATGGCTTACTAAGCTACTATAATTTATAACCTTGGATACAGATTCTCTGTCTACTCTCATTTTATTAAACCAAATAATGTGGTTTTTAACTTTCTCCTGGGATTGTAAAAACGTAAGCTCAGTTGACTTTTTATTTCACTACTGATCAGGTTAACAGTACAAGATGAATCTTCCTGTCCGCAACGCTGAGCAGCCTTCTGGTTTTGTCCAAGACAAATGTTAAATGTAATTTGAAGGTCACTGGAAGTGATGCATTAGTTGCTGGGAAACACTTTATATCACTTTACTTTTAAGCAGTCTGCTTCCAGATGAAACTGAAAGAGATGTAAGAAATTGATTTCAGAGATGAAGAACAGAATATGTAATACTAGCAGCAGTACTGCTAACAGGCTACATATGAAGCTTGTGGTGCAGTGTTCCCTCACCAAATTCAAGCAATTAGATATATAAAGCCATTCAGGCTTGCTTTTTCCCATGTAACCTTTTCGCTATACCACCATGATCTCTTCCCAAAAGACGTTACATTTTACATCATTGACACCTATTACCATGTTCTGCTTTTATTCTAGCTGCTGTATTGATGTAATAACCTCTCACTATGAAGGAAACACTGATTTAAGGATATGATTTAATCATTAATGGGTAGATAAATGTTATGGTGGGTGGATTTAGGTTATGGTTGGACTTGATGATCTTCAAGGACTTTTCCAACCAGGCTGATTCTGTGATTGTGTGTTAACTACTTGGAGTGTATTTTATAAAGCAGTGAGCACTCTTTTTTTTTTTTTTTTTTTTTTTCCTAATATCTAGATTGTGGTTCTGTAGTTTGGTTTTGAAAATGTCCCATAGGGAATAGGACACAGCCAATTACATATTCTGCTGTAACCTGGTACAGGTTCCATCTTGGAGAAAATTAGACTGTTTTGGCACTATCCGAAATCTGACAAAACTATACTTTTTATTCTCTCTCAACATAAATAGATTAATAATTCTTTCTGTCCTAGTTCCTCAAGGTAGGTGCCATGATCTCCAATTCTTTTACACTCCTTTCAACTACTCCACTACTCACTTCTTAATAGTTAATACAGAATGTCATATTCTTCTCCTTTTTCAAACTAACTGTCTTCTATGATCTTTTGAGGAAAACTGCTAATGTTTTATACATCTCTTTGGTTAGATTTTTTTAAGCACTTAAATATAAATTTATCAGGCTGTTAGGACTTAAATTAAACTCATTTATCTAAATATTCTTTACCCTGTTCTTTTCAAATTCTCCCTGACATATTTATCCTTGTGATAAAACTCACTGTGAAGTATCTGGTAAAAACTACTTTTTACTGTCTTTGTTTTTTTAATGAAAAAAATCAAAGAAGGTCCTGAATTTAATCTGTTGTGCATAATCTCTTTTTTGTTGTCCTTTCCTATTGAATAAGAGACTTTGCTACCCTTCAATTTCATTTCTATTGTGTTTATAAAACCTCTTCTTGCTGTATCTTATTTTATAGCTAGACTTTCTGCTTATTTTAATGTCTTTATTTTTCTGTCATTCTTTCATACTTACCCTTTGACAACAGTATTTTTGTCAGTTTACAATTTGTCCCTATTTTTTCCCCTTAACATTGATGCATTTCTAATGATTTTGTTAGTTTATTGAATTAACTGTCTTTCCTTTTAATTAGTGTGATTGCTGTCCTTTTAATAATGTCACTTTCAGGATCTGCCAGTTCTCCTGTAGAACAGCTTAATAGATATAAAATATACTTTCAGATATATAAAGCACACCCAGATTGGTCCCCCACATACCCCCTTCAAATTATGGTCTACTTTTGTGAAAGTTGCTGTCTTTACTCTGCTGCCATCGTCTGTCCTTTGCCCTAGAATAATAAAGAATACAGATGCGCAACTGCATCCATACAAATTATTTCAACCTATTTGATATTAGAAACCAAATAAGTCATCAGGGAGCTGTTATCATATGTGTGATCTTGAGTACCACAAAGCATTACATATGATAGTAAATGTGGAAGATAATTTAGAAGATAAACTGTATCCCAGTACATGTCCAGAATTTGTATTTCTCGATTCTGGGTTAACTGAAGCTGGTTTTTTAGTAACTGCAGTCCTTTGAATGCTTCTGTTTCTCAGCATAAAAGGTTTCACTTCTCTTTAAGGTCTTGCATTTCCAGTCTCTCTATCATAATTTTGTCCTCTAGTGTTCTTTCCACTCTCTTTATAATTACATCATTTCATAAGATAAATATTTACTTTCTGGTGGATTTCTGCCAGATCTGTTAAATCCATCTTCACTAAGTCCAGGATAGATGTATTTGGTTTACATGGCAAGATTCTGGCAGCAGGGGCTGCAGGAGTGGCTTTTGTGAGAAGACACAAGGAGCTGCCCCATGTCCAACAGAGCCACTTTCAGCCAACTCCAATTGACCTGTTGCTGGCCAAAGCTTTGCCAATCAGCAAAGCTGATGGCACCTCTGTGATAACATACTTAAGAAAAAGATAACGATGCTGAGCAGCAGCTGTGAGAGAAGAATAATAAAAGGAGAGATAAACAACTCTGCAGACACCAAGGTCATTGAAGAAGAAGGGGGAGGGAGTGGTCCAGCACTGAAGCAGAGATACCCAGGCAGACTGTGGTGAAGATCATGGTGATGCAGATTGTCCTCTTGCAGCCCACAGAGGGCCACAGTGGGCAGATATCCACACTGTAGACTGTGGAGGATCCTACACAAGAGCAGGTAGATATCCCTGAAGGCAGCTGCAGTCTATGGAGAGTCCACACTGTCATAGGCTCCTGGCAGGATGTGTGGCCTGTAGACAGGGGCCCATGTATAAGCAGATTTTGTGGCAGGACCTGTGACCCTATGGGGGACGCACACTGGAGCAGTCTGTTCCTGAAGGACTGTACTCTGTGGAAAGGACTCACACGAGAGCAGTTCTCAGTAGCCGGTATTGGAGAATATCATGAAGGACTGTACCCTATGGGAGAGACTCCACACTGAAACAGATAAAGCAAATCACTCCTATGCCATTTGTTGGGGAATGATGTAGAAGAATTAGTAGTGAAGTTGAACCTGGGAAGAAGGTAGGGGTATGAGGGAGGATGCTTTCATATTTGTTTATATTTCTTACTATCCTGCTCTTCTATGAATTGGCAAAAAAGTAAATTAATTTTTCCAAGTCAAATCTATTTTGCCTGTGACAGCAATTGTCATAACTGTTGAACAATCACCCCACCCTTATCTCAGCCCATGGGCTTTTCATCATATTTTCTCTCCCTGTCCTGCTGAGGAGGATAATGAAAAAGGGACTTGATGGGCTCCTGGCAGACAGACAAAGATAAAACACCACAATCAAAAAAGATTTTACGGGTTTTTGGCTTTGAGGTTGTTTTTTCTTGCTGGAACTTCATGTCTTGCCAGTGGTGTTTCTTCATAGAATATCATCTATGAAAAGATGACAGCTACCAACTATTTATGGAGTTGCACATTAATCTTGCATCATATGTAAATCACTGCCAAAGCTTGTATGTTTGAGCTGAAAGCCTAATAATACCAGCTGTATATTCATCTCCTAGAGTTACACTACTAGAGCACTGTCATCACGTCAGTTTTCTATGAAGAAGATACATGAGTGTCCAGAGTAATTAATAAAATAGCATATACTGAAGATTAGATAAGCCATGGCCAGAAGACAGCATTAGTACTGGCAATGTATGCCTAATATCTTTGACTTGGTTCCAATTAGGTTTCATACTTTCTGGACTGGTTGTCAGGTAAGATTCACTCCCTCAGAAGGGTACCTTATCTATCTAATTCTTCATTTTTTGATATGGGAATAACCACAAAAATCCTCTCAGTATGGAGACATACAGTCTCTCTCATCTGGTTGTTCTGGTCATTGTTTTGATCTCAGCACCACACAATAATTCTTAACCTTGAAAAACAAGGTACTTGACTGAGGCTTTTGAACAGTTCTCTCATGTATGAGATAGCTGTTACCTTCTTTCCTTCGTGTAGAATAGATCACAATTAAATCATCACAATTGTAGAAATTGGGGCCACCACAAGCTGAACAGTTATACCATCTTCCTCAACTATCCCACTGCAAAGTACAGTTCATACGTGGTACCTGTTGCTTGTGTGCATTTTGTTTTGTTTTTTGGTTTATGGGGGTTTTTTTGGTTGGTTGGTTTATTATGGATTTGGGGAGTCATGGTTGTTTGGTATTTTTATCTTAATGGCAACACAAACCCCCTCCTTTCATGTTTTTTCCCCAGATCTCTGCCTGAGCTAGGTCCCCATGTTTGGTGTTACAGCTTCCATTCTGGACCACTTACACAAGAAAACCCATCTTGCATTTGTGTTTGGCCTGCTGGCAAACAAACCTACTTACAAAAGATGCCTAGAGGTGGTTTGGGTATATACCTGAAAAAAGCAACGAAATTCAACAAGCCTCTAAAGTTCAGCCACTGATTTTTCAAGGAAAAAAAATTCATTAAACTTCCTTGAAAACTATAATCCCAATATTAATATTTAATCTTAATATAGGGGGTTTTATTGTTATTAGACATCAGAATGGAATTTTTGGCAGGTTTTTTGGGGGTTTGTCATGATCCAATATTCAGATATGTGGCAATTTTTTACAATCTCACGAGGACAAAACCAAGGTGCACAAACAGACACTGGTGCTGGTGTGCAGTCTTACGAGATAAGGGTCAGAACCCCCTTGCTTTCTAACACTCCTTACCCAAGTGGGAGGCTGGGGGTGGCTGGACTCTGCCTTCCCTCTCCTGGTATAAGCCACACAGCAGCTGCACCCGTTTGTCTGGCAGGACCTGTGAAAAGGTTTAAAGGTGATCCCAAATGGTGAAATTAAGACACAAATGAGGTCAGATGTCACATGCACACTGAACTTTATTGGAGTTACACAGCAAAGTCCCTAGAGTGGATAGGACAGGGAGGAAAACAGAGACAGAAAAGAAAGAAGAAAGCAGAATTATGGACATTGGCAATATAGGGTAGTTACCACCCTGGTCCAGTGATGTTGTTGGTGGGGAAGAGCTTTGCTGCACCCATAGTTTCCCTAAGTTTTATACAGTTCTTGCCCACTGCCTGCCCTCCTCCTCCCTCCCCCTTTTCTCCCAGTACAGGGGAGGAAATTCCTCTGTCTTCTCCATGCTCCTCTGAGATGGGGGGGCTATGGTGCCGGGCTATATCTTGCAGATGGTCTTTGTCAGGCTAATTAACAAGATAAGCCATTGATTGGGCCAGTGACAGGATCCTTGAAGGGGATGAGACAACTTGGCACCTCAGGATGGTTTATCAGGTGGAGGTCAGCTTGCCCTTTGCTCTTCTGGCCAAGTCAGTGATTTACATGAAGTCTCAAGGCCTGGTTATCACTGGATATTCTGCTCCCAGCGCCAGCTGTAGAGCTCCTTTGTCTCCAATCTCAGCATGTCCCACATCAAACTCCCCAGTTTGCAGGTGTGCAGGGGGGAGTAAAACAACTTGGTGGGATCCTGAGACATAGTCCAGCAACAAGTCCTGTTTAACTCTTAGATGTCTCAAGACAAACCCCAGGCATCCTGAGTGTCCAAATACACTGTTTATTTCTTGGATTGTTCGAGACAGACACTATATATCCAGAATATCACAGGGTTCTTTCTCTCAGTGTGGTTTCTGTTCTCTTGGAAAAAAAAACACTGTATTGCTCAATTATGATGCCCATGTTTTTGCTCATATTGGTATATTATATTTGAAAAATGCCCATAGTTTTCAGCTGCAACGACTGAGTAAGTGTGTACCTCCAACAGCTGGCACTGTTTATCAGCACCTGAAGTAAATAACACTCTTAGTGATGTACTTGTCTGTCCCAATAAACGTGTTCGTTTGAAACTGTCATTGCAAGATGCCATGATTTATTACAGCTTGAGTTTCACTGGAATAGCATAACCAGAGCTACACAACAGAACGCCTAGACAGAAACTGTGACATCTCTTTTTTAACTTTGTTTTTTCTTACATTATTTTAATAGTAGGTCAGCAAATTCTTGTTTTAGTAATATTTCATTGCAATCTATAGTTAGTATTCTAATTTCTCACTTGTTTGTTTGTTTCTAAATTATATGGAAGCTGCAATGACTGAAAGAGGGTAGATCTAAAACTTAAAAAATACAGCAATAAATATTTTCATATTCTCTTTTTAAGGCTGGAGTTACTGGAGGTGAAAATCAGCTAGATATTTTTCTAGCCCACATCTTCCAGGACTCTTGATCATACAATCAGTTCAGAATGACCTTTTATATTGAGTTCGTTTTTCAGAATAAGACATTAGTAATTCTCCATTTCAAAAAACTGAGGCCATAGTGAGTACAAAGTAATCAGTCTAAGCAAGTCTAGTTTCATTATTCGATGGTTTGTACCTATCAATTTGTTCTTGGCAGTTCAGAGGAACAGTAAAAGTTCTGCAGTGAACTGAGGATGTAGCAGACTGGCAAAATGGAAAAGCAAATGGGAAGTACAGAGGAGGTGCTAAGAAATGTTTTAGAAATAGAATAGAAAAGATCAGTGTGGAAAGGATGAAATGGTTAACAGAACCAATCAGAGCTGAGGAGAGCAGTGACTTTTCAAGTGAAGCTCTTAAAAAAAACAATCACACAGAAAAAATGTCCCTTAACTACTGGTTGAAATATATAAATACATGAAACCCAAATGAGAATTTTTCCTTAAATAAATATATATACCAAGAAAGAGGTAGAAGAGAGACTGTCATAACTTACGTATGTAAAGGATATTGTAAGTTTTAAAACACAACCTCAAATTGTTTTGATCAGAACAACTAGTTTAAAAAATGGACATAAACAAAGATTATTTTTATTTTTCCACTTTAATAATAAATTTTAATAGGTAATTTTATGACAGGAGTAGACCAAATGGCCAAATTCTCATTAAAGTTTTCAAGCAATTAAAATCAGTGTTCTTCATTGTTTCTGTTTTTCAGATATTTTAATTCCTTAACTAGTTTGGAAATTAATTAGGTTTTGTGCTGCTTCTTTTCTTTTCATCTCAAGTTATACTTCAGTTTATCTTTTGATAATGTCTACAGACTTCTTGACAGGCTGTTGTATAAATGAAAAAGTCTCATCATTTCAGTATGACTTGATTCACTGCTTGCCAGAAAAGAGTAGTAACTCAACAATCTACCTTGCTGAAAACTGCACTCTCTGGTCAGCAGTACAAGAGGATCTGAAAAAATTAATAAACTCAGAAATTTACACACAAATAAAAAAAGGCATAGAAGAGGAAGTGTTTAGAAAGGAGATATGCATTTTTCAGGTATATTTTCAAGAGCTGAAAATAAGTGTATAAAGAAAATCTTTAATAAAATGATACTGTGTTAGGGTTTAGGGACAAGACTGAGGAAAACAGATAATCCAGTAAAAATTTGATAATCCAGTAAAAATTAAAGAAAAATGGCTGAATAAAAAAGGCAGTATCTGTATGGAATCAAAACATACACATGCAAGTTTTGGAGGTATCTGAGGCCTGCTTCATTGCAAGTGAGACATCATGGCTGAGGTAGCTCTGATCCTTTTGCAAAGTTTGAATTAATGGAAACAAAGGGAGAGCTGTCAGCAGAGGGTGAGGTGCCCAACTCAGACTCCCAGTAGCACATTGTGAAGAGAGACCCCTCTGAGTCTCAGAATGGGACACCGCTGTGAGAAGGTGAAGCACACAGAGGAAGGGTGCTGCAGCATGGAATGGTTTTGTTGCACTGGGCTAATGGAAAACTTACAGTCTTCAGACCCATAGAAATCACTTGTCTGTATTGGTTTGTACTTATGTCAGACTAGAACAATCATTTTAGACCTCTTAGCTGACCCAGAGATTGAAATGCAAGATCTTTTTGTTGACTTGAACTACAAGATTACTGTGTCTGTCCAGTGGACATGTCTTCACAGCTGTGAATCACAGAGAGAAATACTGTACCACTAATCATCTTTTTTAAAATCCAAGATGTATTCCTTTTTCTGTAAATGTAAATATTTTTATTTATTTCAAGGTTTGTTGTGTAAATCAATTTAAAATGGCTTAATTCTTCAAAGCTTCCAAAGTGGCTAGTTACCTCCATTTGAACAGTAAAAGCAATGCTAAAAATCTCTTTTCATACCTCTATAGAATAAAAATATCATAATTCATTTATGTATATTACTGATGTGTCATCATTCTTTCAGATGTGAAAAAGCTAAAATTAAAATAAAAACTCATTGCTCATAACAATGGAATTAAAATCAAAGCAAAAATACTAAGTTAGTATATTGCCAGGTAAGTTATAAAGATAGGAAGAATGATGGATAAAGACCTACAAAATAAAATATCAAAAGCCACCAGGATAATGAATTTTTTCTGCAAATATTTTGATCGGGCCGGTCTTCAAACATTATTAACTGCTTTGAGTTTGTTGCTGTACATCAAATTGGAAGCAAAATCTAAGGTAAAATAATGTTTCTGCTAAATGACAGTAATTTTGTTCTGTTGTATTTAAGCAGGGTGCAGTAAGAGTCAGTTACTCAAAGGGGCTGCTAGAAGAAAGAAATAATGTGACATTTTATCACAGGTCTAAGTCATGCATCACAAAAGTGATACACATCTTTTGCTTGAAAATGATGAGTAGAGAACATGAAACACTGTCAGATCATTTTTTCCTACATGAGCTCTAGGAACATGGAGTAAGAGGGTCATACTTCACTGCTTCTGTGAAAATGGCAAACAAATCCTCCACAGGCTAAAGTGCACATCTAAAATGACAAGCCATACACCCTGGAGTTTCAGTATATATATAAATAGACAGAAATGTTCTTTATGAAAACCAGCAATGCATAAAGAAGATCTGCAGCCAAATATACTAATTGCATAACCTCAAGAATTACATATAATTTAAATTAATTTTATTTCATATGAGCAAAGGTCTTTGCTATGTGACTTAATCTGTTATTTTCATTTTTCCTTTCCACTAAGCTGCAGTGAGATATATCAAAGACTGCTATATCACAGAATAATAAAAGTGTCTGATCACAGACTAGATTCTTCAACCCAGCTGGGATGTTAGGCCTCCCTTCCTCCATTTAAAACATTGTTTCTGACTAATGTAGCAGATTCCAGTGTTCTACTCTGATATTTCCCACACGTAGTTTACATGCTAGTTTTTGCATATTTTCAGTGTTAAAAATCTGTTAGACAACCATGTAAAGCAATTAGGATTAAAACTAACATCTCCTGGAGGAGAAATAAACCAATAAAAAACAGTACTCCTCACTCTGATTCTTGGTCCTAAACTATTATCACAGTGATCTGTACTTACTTTTTTGTCCGTTGCTTCTTTTATGTTAGTTGTTTATGTAAGAACTTTTTTAAAAGTTTGTGCTGGTTTAGCAAGCACCTACTTCTCAGGATATTTCCATTCTCATTAATATGAAGAAGACCCAAAGTGTCAGTTTGAGACTACTTTGGAGCAGTCTTTCAGCATCCTTAACACTGGGTTGCTTTTTCCTACTGAATGCTGCTTGTTATTGAAAGATGCCTTTAGTCAGGTGTAGCTAGAATAGCAGGTAAAGCAAACCAGAGTGTGGAGAAAAGATAAAAGAAATATTGCAAGTTCCAAGCTCTTCTTCAAGAAACTGAAATTATATTAAATTCCCCTGGTGACTTGTAAATATGGAATTACATGGACATTTTAATTAAACTCAAACTGATGGAAAGAGTCCAGCAACTTCAGAGGGTTTTACATCAAACTCTACATAACTAAATTTGAGGCCTAACCACAGGAATTTAAGAGCCCCATTAACGCTGGAATACATCATAACTCTTTTAAAAGAAAAAAGTTATTTTCTTTGTCTATTGGGATGGCTTTGAAAGATGATTGAAGAGCTTTTGGTTCATGTTAAGCAAATACCTTCTGTCAAATACAGTTTATCAGTGTCACGGTTTGACTCAGGATCAGCAATCAAACCAATGACAAAAATGTTCTTGATCTCCTTGACCCAGATAGGGAAAGGAGAGAGAGAATAAGAAGAGAGGCTTCTGGATTGAAAACTAAACTAAACAGCTTTAATTAAACACTAATGATAAAAGAAAATATGTACAAATATATACAAATGTGTTCAGGAATGTGCAAAACCCTATCACCACTCCCCACCTTCAGCAACTCCCATGGAACACTCCTGAGCTGTGAGCAGTTTCAAAATGTCCCGGCCTGCAACCAGAAAGAGCAGCAAACAGGAGCTGAGGGTAGAGTTATGAGGGTCAGGAATGCATGGGCCTAGGGGTCGAAGGAGATGGATTGATAGAGCACTCCCTGGATGCCAGCCATGAATGGAAGAGAAGCAAGAAGAAGAAGGAGGGCTTGACTTCTGTTATCCCTGAATTGATACCAAGAGCTACATAGATACATGGAATGGAATACTTGATTCACCCACTTTGCTATCTGTCTAGTCCACTCCTCCCTATGGAAGGGTTCTAGATACGACTCTTCTGTTCCTTTAATATCCAAAAGAGTAGATTCAACAAGTAGAGCAAAGTGTCCTTGGTATCTTGCACTAACTATAAAACCCCAGGTGTTATCAGTCCACTAGCTGGAAAACTCGTGTTTTGCTTAAAATAGAGTTCACTGAAGAATCTTCTGTGTCTGAGCATTACCACAAGAAAATAAATAACATGTTAGGAAATGTATCTGCACACCTATGCTAGTCAGAATTAAGCTGCAAATGTTTTGTCAATACAAGAGCTACAGAGCAAATTAATGCTAACTCCAAATGTACTGAACTCTAAAACAATCCAGGATACTGTGGATACGTATGTTCACTTGTATATGTAAGTTTTCACTTCCCAGGCATTTTATTCTTCTGGGAGAAATGAGCTGTCAGAATAAGCTGAATGCAGAAAAATTTGCTTCGGAAACTTTGCTAAATACAGCCAGTATACACTGCTGTTACATTTCATTGGCTCTATTTCAAAGAAACAGGGATAGAAGACAGAAGAGAATCATGGCTCTGGTCTTGGCTTTTCCCAGAAGACCTGAAGGAAGCTGAAGCATGAACTTAGAAGACTCCCCTGTGCTGTCTCCTGTACACTACAGAAAACCACTCAATATCCTAGAATAAATGTAAGATATGTGGTTGAAGATTAAAAAAAACCCAACAACTCTCACAACAAAACAACACAACTTCAATGTGTCACTAGCTGAGCACAGGAAGGATCAAAGAAAGCCATTCTTGCTAGGATCCAAAAGAAAACTTAAATTCCTATATGTTAGCTAGGAAATACACACATTACAGAACGGGGTTCAAGTAAGTCAAAGAACCAAAATAAAGAAGCAGAACAAAAGAACAGAACATTCTCAATGGAAAGAAAACTCCCTCCTTGCCTGGCCCTACTGGCAAATTAATTTATCTGCACAAAGTGAGCACAGCCCACTAAATAAATAACTGAAATACTCCAATGGCACTACTCCACAAAAGCATTTGATTTCTAACTGCTGTAACATATAATGGTTCAGAGAAAAGTGAAAGAACATTCCCTTCCAATAAGGCAATAAAATAGCTCAGAGGTGAAATTTTACAGTGCTTTGCCAAGTAGAACTTAACTGAAAGTAAGGGAAAGAGAAGTATGGTAAAGGGTGAAACTATTTGGATCTGTTTACTGAATCCCCCCACACAGGTCTCATTTAATTAACTTTTCTGTATTCCTGCTTTTGAAATAGGTGTTTTGAGTTCAACAGAACTATAGATAGAATTACTTCTATATCAGTGCTAAAAATGAAAATTACCCTAGTGAAGATAGTCTGATTTTTTCAATGCCAGATTTTCCTCTATCGCATACTGTGAATCACACTTTTCTCTAATAGCAAGTGAATGGCTTTTCTGTGACTTCCTTGAGAAAAATTGTTCTGTGGTTTAATAATTCTTACTGTTTGACAGCTTTGATAGTTGTTGAATTTTTCTTTTAAAGGTTTTGAGGTTTTTTGTAGTGGTTTTTTTATTATTTTTTTCATTATTCCTAGTAATTCTTGTATGCTTCTGTGTAACTTCTGTGTTCTCAGTATTTTCATCTTAGACTTTTTGTTGAGTGTTTTCTTGGACATCATTTAACCAGATATATGTGCTTCATTCTCCTGATCTTTCTCTGTAAGTCAGCCACTTCTGCCTCCTAAATAATGTTTTGTACTATTTTTTCTTTCGTATGTCTCTATAACTATTACACAGTTAAATCTTCTGAACTAAACACAAATGTGGTAACTAGTCATTTACTAGTTCATCTTATCTCCCAATGCACACAAGGAAGTTTCTTGTTTAGTTAATTGGACTTAGCTTTAATTTATAGAGTTGGTTCTTGCTTCTCTTTTCCATGAAACTAAACTCCAATTATATTATCATTAAAAAGGTTTTCTCTATATATATATAATAACAGACAATAAATTTAACTGGCTGTACATCAACAATTCTTAGTTTCTCTCCTTACATCTTAATTAAAAATCTAATATAATATTATATTCTGTTTAGGAGTCTACAGTTATTTCTTGTTTTCTCTCACATTTCTCAGTTGTTCATTATATAATTTTTCCCTTGAAACCAATATAGTTGAAAAAATTACTGTTATGTTGCATCTCTTTTTGCACAGTGTCATTTAATGAAGACACAACAAGACCTAGAAGCCTTACATTTGCAGCTATTAAACACTTACCTTCCAAATATAATTTTGTTTTGATCCCCATGTTTAGTCACTCAGCCAAGTTCATATTATGGGATTCTGCATAATAGTAACAGAAAAATTATTAACAATATAGGTGCTTCAATATTTAAATCTATATAGGTAATGCTCAGGGTTTTTTGTTCAATAGATCATTTTATGTTGCCATCATTAAAAAAATGAAGTTCACTGTGCAAAATGTATCAAGTTTATTAGAGGTAGGAAACAGAGAGGAATTGTACATTCCGGGCACTAGCCTGTTTCTTTTTTTTTTATGGCAAATTATCTTTCAGAAAGTGATGTTGTACCACAATTGTACAAAGAAACATAAGTACCGGACTTAATGAGAGGTTGCATATCACAGAGATTTCCAGTGTATCAGCAAGGGAAAATGGACTGGCTTTTGTTGGCAACAAAGTTCTGCTATACCATGCAGATTAAATATGCTACTAGAGCAACAGCTTAGCTATATGACACTTTACTGATCTACTTCACCCGTTATTGTCATGGAACAGCAGTGTATTCAGTCAATGATTTCTCCCAACATATTCAAAAGTTTTAAACTTCTTTGTGAGAGTGTGTATTTTGGAGAAATAAATACAAAGTGACTAAGAACACGTGGAGGTGTAGTCTAAGCCAAATGTTCACATCATTTATGACAGAGGGTAACTTCAAATTGGAGCAGTTTTACCAGGGCCCCTTGTGAACTGTGAAAATACTTTTGTCTCCCTAGTTTTGACCTAGTGACAATAAAATATTAGTAGTTAGAACAGCTAAATTGGAAGTTGTTACAATGCAATATGTAACTTTAAATGTTTGGTGATTTTGTTTCTATTTTACTAGCAAAATGCAAGAGGAGATTTTTTATTTTGTTAAAATAATATAATCAATTTTTGGTTTCTTGATATAATTCAATATAAGTATTTGTTTTTAGAAAATCACTGTCTACTCAAATTTGTTCCAAAGCTGAAACTGGAATTCTCTGGCAAGTTACATTATTTTTTAATTTAATAGAACAAATACTTCATGTGACACACTTCACATGAAAGAAAGATATTCTTAGGCCAGTTTTAAAGTGCTAGGAAGAGTGGTGTATAATAGTACTACTCTCTGCACATAAAGTAGAGTGGTGCCTAGGGGAGCTGCTGTAATAGCTATAGTAAAAATGGAAAGAAAAGAGAATGTAGAGAAAAGAAAAGGCAATTTGGGTGTTCAACTGATTTAAAATACACAGATCGAAATAGCAGCCAGCAGCACTTTCTTGCATTTACACTTGGTGAAGGTACTGACCTTTTGGCTTCAGTTATGGGTTTTTCCTATGATATACTTCTCTTTGAAAGAATAATAGAGAAAACCTATGCACTGTTCTCTCTTTAAAGCCCTTTCTAATCTCTCATCAGATATAGCAATTTTAACATAAAAAAGTAGCAGGCATTACTTCTGTAGTTTAGAAATCTGCTGCACAGAAGCAGGCAACAAAAAGAAACAACACTTTTCACCTATCAAGATTCACGGTGGACGCATCCTTGCTACACATCCTCTAGAGGGTCTTGTGTATGGTTGTTTTATTCCTTTAGTGTTTCTATGGAAATGCCCATTTTCTCAGCACTAGTCAGGCTAGCATAAAATGGATTCTGTCAAATGTGTTCCATAAGACATTAAATGACATTTTTCGGCTTATTTCAATTTTAAATATAAACTTTAAATTCAGCCTCAGCTACACAAAATACTTCTGAAGTTCAATACCTGTGACTGTCTCTGAACAGGAATACCTGACTTCTGGAAGCTGATTATGTAAGTAATATGAAATTAATATCCTCTTTTGCTTAAACTTGAAGACAGAAAAAGTTTGTAATTATTATTTCTTTCTGTTTGTGGTTTTTGGCCAGAGATCAAAACTTAAATATTTTGGTCACATTAGTAAAATCAGAAATAATAAAACCCTTCTGATACAATGTTTTAGAAGCAACAGGCTATTCTACCTATTTAATGTTTTCCACTGACTATACCAGTATAAATTGTGCACAAAACCAAGAGATATTTGTAAATTTCTATTTCTTATTTCAAAATATCATCAAAGACAATAAGAAGAAATCAATTGTGGACTTCCTTACACTGGTCTGTCAAGTTCTAAGGTCTCAACACTAATAATGTTGGACTGTACTTTCTAGTTTTGGAAGGTACTTTAATAACTGATGTAACCAAGTTCAGAGCCATTCTCAGATGTCAGTGCTGCAGTCCATCCTCACAGAGAGCAAATAGGTAAGTGGGTTGTTCTGTGCTCTGGCAGAGGAGATGAGAGGCTTTCTGGAGGAGGTTGCACTTCTGGCATGATGCCCTGTGGCTACGATAGGCTGCCCTGGCTGGGGCAGAGGCAGCTGAGCATGGACCTGTCCCACTGGCTATAACCTCATGATGGTGCATGATGGCCCATCCTGAGATTGGGTATTGCCTCAGATACTGAAGGATGTAGGTTTAGGACTCCATTGAGGAAGCAAACCCTCAGGTTCATGTTCATAACAGTTTGGGCCCACTCAAAAACGATTCTTCTATCAGTGGAATAAACTGATGAGTGATCTGGGGAAGGAAGGGCTGCCTCACATGAACATTGCTGCATGTGTCCTCTGAAGGTGATTGGGTCTGATCTTCTGCATACACCTGGTTCCTGACATATTACTCAACAGTTGCTGCTGGGAAGAATATGTCAAGCAGAGATAACAAGCATCATAGTTCTAATTTACTGTACAGGACACAAGAGAGCCTGTCTTTTGCAGGCCTTTTTGTTCCCTGTGAGAGGCAGAGACTGGATGCCAGAAACTCCCATGCAGTGTAGACCCCTGTACAATTTACAATTGACTTTCACATTAATCCATTACATATACTGTCCATGATAATGTATTACTACTTGGTCTTCTAAATCATATCCTAACACTAACTTCAGTTGTACATAAAGTCCAAAAAACTCTATATGCCTTAATGTTATCCATGTGTCACTAGAGATGCTTGTCATTGGCCGTTGATTTATTTTGGCTACCAGGGAACCTGTTGAATCTAAACTGTAATAACATTCATTAAATAATTAATAAATTATCATCATTTTACTTTGGATACTCCTTATGAAACCATTTTTATTGTACCTCTTTATCAAACCCAAAATCTCAACCTGAATCCAACCTGAACTTGATGTAGTTTCCAGAGACCACGGTCATGCTCAACACAATTGTAATTCCTGGGAGAGAAGAATCTACAGCACTTATTCCCTTGGGTTCCTCTCTATGTACCACACTGTTTCTGTTATTGTTTTCAGGCACTTAACTGTCCCTGACCTGACACGGGATCGTAACTCCTGTGACTCTTAAATGCAATCATAACTCACTGGAAATATCAGTTCCTACTCCATATTTAGTTTGGTCACACCTTTTGAATAATGTTATTATTGTAGCTCCTGGATTTAATCCCTAACTTTAATCTCAGTTTTAAATAAAGGGTAAAGAAGCCTAACAGTTTGAAAAACAATTGCTCCTCTTCAGGATTCCTATATGGAGTAATTAGTTTATCCCCCTCATGAAATAAACATGTCTTCTTCTTCTTATCTGGCCTCTTTCCCTCCCTCTCTCTCCCTCTCTCTCCCTCTCTCTGTTCTTCACTGCCTTCCAGCAGAGAGGAGACTCAGAAGTTCTGTATATAATACATTATTTAATACATTTCCTTACTTCCCTAACTTCTTAAACAACATGTATGTGTGGACTATGTTGAAATTCTAGGAATACTGTATCACAAAGAAAAGCTGCATCAGGGTCTCGCTCTAGAGATTTTTGTCTAATTGGTCTCTGAGGTGACCATGCATATAAAATGGTTGTCAACATGAGGCAATACCAGTAGTGTATTTCAAAGCATGAAAAATTATTTTATCCCCTATCCTTCCCACCACTAATGGTGAACTTGTTAAAGAATTACAGGGTTTCTGAAAGCCTGAGGTGAGGGTGCAAAAGTGCCTTTCTTACTCCTGCCCTCTTTCTCCTAGCCCATGTAATTTAATAATTACCTTAATCAAATCTCATTTATAAGTGATTCAACCTCATGACACAAAACTGCAACAAAAAGTATCAGGAATCCACCTATATCCCAGTACAAGTGGTTCTAGAGACCCATCTCCTCCCCAGTAGCTCTTGGGAACAGCACAACTAGCTCTAGACCAAGGAAGGGCCCATGAAGCACAGGAACCTGCCTCCTGCAGCAGCTATATGCAGGTGTGTAAGAAAGAGACAAAATATATTAAATGACACTTTAAATTGTACTTTCCCCAAGAAGTTCTGTTTGCCTCAAACTGCTCTCAGCTTTGGAGCTTTCTTGAACCTGCTCTGTTTTTTCTACCTAAAAACTTTCCATGACCTATCAGTGAATGCTTGTCCAGTGTCCCATCAAGTTCATGTGAACTGTCAGTGTCTACACTGCTCTCAGCAGGGATTTACATAGGTGTCTTGCCATGTGAAAAACTGTCATACCTTACTGTTTTCAGTCTTGTTCCTCCTCCTTTCATACTTTCACTAGTAGATTCCTAGAGCTTGTGTTGGAAGATGTGACAGATGATCAAGACTTCTCTGTGCTCCTGAATTTTACAGATCTCTCATGTACAATACCAAACTATCTGTTTTCTGATTTGTCATTCTTAAAGAAGGATTGCTTGTTTTTTCTTTTTTTTTTTTTTTTTAATCAATTCCAAGACAGTGAAATCAGTGCTTCAGACAAAAGTGAACCATGGAATTTTTTGGTGGTGCGATGTCGTTTTCAGAGGTGTTTTTCTTGTTTCTTCATAGCTTCTAAAAACATTTATTTTTATCCGCTAATGAGTTTTGAGATTATGTGATATTATATGAGCCTTTAGATTTCTCACATGTTTGGTAATGGCCCACAAAGAGCATAATTATTTCATATGTAATCTTAGGTTTGGTCTTTTGTGAATTACATAGGTTAAGAAGTAATACCTAAAAACCTTTCATTTATGTAGCTGTCTATATCAAATTTTGTGCATTGTTTTACTGCCACTTAGGATCAAAAATTCCTTCTGGAGTTTATTAGTTTCAGTTTACTTAATTGCTCTCAGCAACTTGATATTATTAGATAACATTCCTTCGTAGTAGCCCTTCTACATATCTTGTTTTTATTTTGATAACTGAGTATATACTACCATAAAATACCAGTTTTACAATCTTCTTTTTAACAAATTTTTTACCTATATCACAACCTTTTTCTCATCCCATGATTACTTGTTTATTTTTAAAAACAGTTAATACAGCCATTTAGAGAACGCTGTCTTGAAATGTAAGACTGCAAGTTTTTTTTTTTAACCTTGCAAAGAGCTTCAAGAGGTTTATAAGCAGACCTAAAACCCCAAAATGTATTGAATTTTTTCATGAGTATCAGTCCTTGGGATCTATTTGGTGTGTTTTTCCTTTTCATAGACATTTGTTTTATGGGCCTCCAGTTACCTTGATAAAACCTGAAGGTCTCTTATTTCCTTTTTGTTTGGTGCAACTTTTGTCTCCTAACATGAAAGCAAGGTTAGGTAAGGTGTTAAAGACCACAATTAATAATTCCATTTTAGTACCACTTGGTCCTAGAAGTATCCTGGTTTTATATTTTGTTATCTTAATTCTCTAACCTAATTCATAGTCACTTTAACTTCAGGCAAACCGGCTGAATCTCCCATAAGGAGTTCCAGCATGGACCTTTGTTAGTTTTTTCTCCTCAGTGAGCACTAATTTTAAAAAAGCACTACCTGTCTTCAATAGTATTGCCTTTTGAAAACTGATTTTATACACTGGTCATCATCTGGCTATGTGTACAGTCCGACATATTTTTGCTGAAGGTAGATTTGAAGACAGAGTTCCTTCAGAACTTTTTATTTAATCTCCCAGAGTTTCATTCTATTTTCTTCATCTAGATGCAAATTTCTCATTATGGAATATGCTGCTTCTTTCTAATCCCTTCCCTTACTATTCTGCTTAATCATATCAACAACTTCTTATTCTGTCTTAATAAGTAATACTCACTGATGCTTTGCTGACAGCATGGTGCTCTTCAGTGCTTTCCTTGCTGCCTAGAAGGATTAAATTTTAGTTATCTCTCTTATCCTCTTTTTAACAAGCTTCCTAACTTTTTTATAATTCCGTCTTTCAGGTTAAGTGCAGTCACAGAGATTTTAGATTGAATCTACAGGGATATAAAATCTTAATATATCATATTATAGAATAACTTGTCAAGTTAACGATTTTTCAGATCCTGCATGGTTTTTGGGATGAATTAAAGGGTTTCACATTCTCTTTTGTGTTGCGTAACTGCTATCCTCAAATCAAGGATATTTTATAAAAAAACCTTTTCTGGACAAAAGCTACACTGGAATGTGAAAGCTTTCTGGGCAACAATAAAACAGATCTGCTAATAATGGTTCAAAGCTGTGCCAGGGGAGTTTTAGTTGGGACATTAGGAAATATTTGTTTACTGAGAAGTTCGTAAAACACTAGAACAGTTCTCCTGGAGAAGTGGTCAATGCCCCAAGCCTGTCAGTGTTTAAGAGACACTTGGACAATGCTGTTTAATAACATGCTTTAAGTTTTAGTCAGCCATGAAGTGGTCAGGAAGTTGGACTAGATGTTGGACTAGGTAATTGTAGGTCCTTTCCAATGAACTATTTTATTGCTATTTAACTATGTATCAGTTCTCTTGTCTTTTGGGGGGTTTCTTGTTTATTTGTTTGTTTGGTTTTTTCTTGTTTTGGGTGTGTTTTTTTTTTGTTTTGGGTTTTTTTTGTGTTTTGTTTGTGGGGTTTTTTTGTCATTTTGTTTGTTTGCATGTGTATTTTTGTTTTTGTTTTCTTTCCTGGGGGAAAGAAAAAGTTTCTAAGTTGAATCCAAACCTTTTTCCTCTTTTTTCTGAGTAGAGATGACATGTTCTAGGGATGAAAAGCAATGAGCAACTAGTGGTGTAGTGAGGCTAAACTCTACTATGCAGACAAAGTCATAAAACTTATTTTCCAGGTATGATATGCCATGGAGGCCAAGTGAAAGGTCCTGCACCTGGGTTGGTGCAACCTCAGGCACAAATACAGGCTGGGGGGAGAATGGCTAGTGAGCAGAACCAAGGAAAAGGACTTTGGGGTGTTAGTAGATGAGAACCTTGACATGAGCTGCCAGTGTATGCTTGCTGCCCAGAGAGCCAACCACATCCTGGGCTGCATCAAAAGAAGTTTGGCCAGAAGGGTGAGGGAGGGGATTCTGCCCCTCTATTCCACTCTGGTGAGACTGTACCTGGAGTACTGCATACAGCTCTGGAACCCTCATCACAGGAAAGACATGGAGCTGTTGGAGAGGGTTCAGAGAAGGTCCATGAAAATGATCAAAGCACTGGAGCACCTCTGCTATGAAGACAGACTGAGACAGTTGGGGCTATTCGGCCTGAAGAAGAAAAAGCTTCACTGAGACATCATAGCAGCCTTCCAGTATCCAAAGGGGGCCTACAGGAAAGATGGGGAGGGGCTTTTCACCAGATGGCAGTGGCAGGACAAGGGGTAATGGTTTTAAACTGAAAGAGGGTAGATTTAGGTTAGACATCAGGAAGAAATTATTCACCATGAGGGTAGTAAGGTGCTGGAATAGGTTGCCTAAGGAGGATGAAGGCCCCTCCCTGGAGGTGTTCAAGGCCAGGATAGATGAGGCTTTGTGCAGCCTGGTCTAGTGTGAGGTGTCCCTGCTCATAGCAGGGAGGTTGGAACCTGATGACCTTTAAGGTCCCTTTCAACCTCCCTCATCCTGCTGGCCAAACTTTTTTTGATGCAGCCCAGGATGTGGTTGGCCCTCTGGGCTGCGAGAACACGCTAGTGGCTCATGTCGAACTTCTCATCTACTACCACCCCAAAGTCCTTTTCCTCAGGACTTCACTCTAGCCATTCACCACCCAGCATGTATTTGTGCCTGTGATTGCACCAACCCAGGTGCAGGACCTTTCACTTTGCCGTGTTGAACTTCATGAGTTTGACATTGGCCCAGCTCTCCAGCCTGTCTAGGTCCCTCTGAGTGGCATCCCTCCACTCTAGTGTGTCAACCACACCACACAGTTTGGTATCATCAGCAAATTTGCTGAGGATACACTCAATCCCACTGTCCGTGTCTCCAACAAAGATCTTAAACAGCACTGGTCCCAGTACTGACCCCTGAGGAACACCACTCATCACTTGCCTCCACTTGGACACTGAACAATTGACCACAACTCTCTGGGTGCGGCCATCCAGCCAATTACTTCTCCACCGAGTGGTCCATCAGTCAAATCTATGTCTTGTCAGTTTGGAGACCAGGATGTCATGTGGGATGCTATCAAATTACAGGCCTGTTTGTCTGATTTCAGTACCAGGGAAGCTGATGGAGCAGATCATGCTGACTACCATTAAGCAGTGCATACAGAACAACCAGGTGATCAGGCCCAGTCAGCATGGGTTCATGAAGGGCAGGTCCCCTTTGACTAACCTGATCTCCTTCTACGACAGGGTGACACGCTTATTGGATGAGGGAAGGGCTGTGGATTTTATCTACCTTGACTTTAGCAAGGCCTTTGACAAGGTTTCCCATAGCATTCTCCTAGAGAAGTTGGCTGCTCATGGCTTGGATGTGCACACGCTTTGCTGGATAAAAAAACTGGTGGGACAGCCAGGTCCAAAGAGTTGTGTTCAATGGGGTTAAATCCAGTTGGTGGCCGGTCCTGAGTGGTGTTCCCCAGGGCTCAGTGCTGGGGCTGCTCCTGTTTAAGATCTTTATTGATGACTTGTATGAAGGGATAGAGTACACCCTCAGTAAGTTTGCAGATGACACTAAGCTGGGTGGAAGTGTCAACCTGCTCAAGGGCAGGGAGGTTTTGCAGAAGGATCTAGACAGGTTTGACCATTGGGCCAAGGCCCATGGCATGAGTTTCAATAAGGCCAAATGTTGGGTCCTGCACTTTGGCCACAACAACCCCCAGCAGCACTACAGGCTTGGGGAGGAGTGGCTGGAGAGCTGTCCAGCAGAGAGGGACCTGGGAGTGTTGATTGACAGCTGGAAGAACATGAGCCAGCAGTGTGCCCAGGTGGCCAAGATGGCCAACACCATCCTGGCCTGCATCAGGAGTAGTGTGACCAGCAGGACCAGGGAGGTGATCCTGCTCCTTTACTCAGCCTTGGTGAGGCCCCACCTTGAGTACTGTGTGCAGTTTTGGGCACCACAGTATGGGAAGGACATTAAGGTGTTGGAGAGGGTGCAGAGAAGGGCAACTAAGGTGATCAAGGGTCCTGAGAACCAGCTCTATGAGGAGAGGCTGAGGGAGCTGGCTTGTTCAGCCTGGAGAAGAGGAGGCTGAGGGGAGACCTCATTGCTCTCTGTAACTACCTGAGAGGAGGTTGTGGTGAGGTGGGTGTTGGCCTCTTCTCCCTAGTGACTAGCAATAGGACTAGAGGTAATGGGGTCAAGTTGCACAAGAGGAGGCTCAGATTGGATATTAGGAAAAATTTATTCACAGAAGAGTGGTGAGGCATTGGAACAGGCTGCCCAGGGAGGTGGTGGAGGCACCGTCCCTGGAGGTGTTCAAAAAATGGGTATATGTGGTGTTTCCGGACATGGTTTAGTGGTTAGGGGTTGTAGGGTGGATGGTTGGACTTGATGATCTTGAAGGTCTTTTCCAACCTTGATGATTCTGTGATTCTGTGATTCTGTGAAATGCCTTGCACAAATCCAGGTAGATGACATCAGTTGCTCTGCCACTATCCACCATCTCTGTAGCCTTGTCAAAGAAGGCCACCAAATTGGTCAGGTATGATTTGCCCTTAGAGAAGCCATGTTGGCTGTCATTGACTGCCTCCTTATTTTCCATGTGCCTTAGCAGATTTTCCAGGAGGATCTACTCCATGATCTTGCTGGGCACAGAGGTGAGACCGAATGACCTGTAGTTCCCCGGGCCTTCCTTTTTCCCCTTTTTAAAAATAGGGGCTATGATACATTTTTTCCAGTCAGCAGGAACCCCACCAGACCACCATGACCTCTCAAATATGATGGACATAGGCTTAGCAACTGCATCTGCCAGCTTCCTTAGGACCTATGCATGGACCCCATGAGGTCCTATAGGCTTGTGCACCTTCAGGTTCTTTAGATGGTCACAAACCTGTTCTTCTCCTATAGTTGGGGCACTTGGTTCTCCCAGTCCCACTTTCACCTGCTGTGGCCTTTGTGATGAGCCTGGAGCACTTGCCAGAGAAGACTAATGCAAAGAAATCATTGAGAACCCCAGCCTTCTTAACTTCTTTGCTTAGTTTGCAGAAGTCAACAAATACTTTCATCTAAGGAGCAAACTGTCATAGGAGTGGTCTAAAATAGTCTTACTTCTACAGTGTTGATGTCTAGCTGTCCATAATAACGTGATTTGCTGATTTCCCACAATGATGCAAACAATGCTGGCAAAAAGTTTGCACTTATGAAACGTTTTGTTTTCCCTGAGATTCTAAAAAAAATTGTCATTAACTGATAGTTTTCTTGTTAACAAAATAGGGGATTTTGAAATCTATTTTTGCATTATTTTTTCCTGCAATGAACTTTGAGGCAGTGCTCCCCAGTATTTTTTTTTTAAAGGTTTTAAAAAAGAAGCACTGATTCTTCAGTAAGAATGACTTTGCAGAGTGTAGTGAGAACGCAGTGGATACCAGCCACTTTAGTTCAAGCTAGTTCTTTTCTGATCTCATGGATCAAATGACCTACAGTCCCTCAAGTTCATTACATGCTCTCCTGGAGCATGCATCTGGTTTCCCATTACTAAGAAATCAGCAAGTTAATGACCTCTCAGACTGCACCACAGTGAGAATCAGAGTGCAATAAATAGGGGGAAAAAAAGAAATAATAGAGAAAGTTGGCCAAAAGAAATTTAGCCAAAAGAAATTGGCCAAATAATCAGGAACTTTTCAGAAGGAAAAGATAACTATTTTGTCATAACACAGTCACAGTTCAGATGTTATATACTCATGTACCTCAGGATTTTCATGCTTATGCCTGCCATAATGGTATGCCTGCTTTCACTTAAGTCAGTGATGAATCTTTCACCCTTTCTCTTGTTCTTTTGAAAAAAAAAAATCCACACAAAACCGAGAAAAACCCCAACAAAACCCAAGCACCAAAAGTAGTAGTGAAGAAAGTACTGAAGTTCAAGTTAACTCTTAGTGGAGCCAAGAATTCCATATCCTCTCATCAGCAAGCCCTCCAAACTTCCTGTAGTAACCAACAGGAGCAAGGTCAATGGAAACAGGCCTCTGCCCAACAAAAGAAAAAGAACAAGAATGTTCCTTTAAGAAGTCCACTGACTATAGTGCCTGTGCAGAACAGGTATGAGGCTCTGCAGAAGGCTCTGGTTGTAAGCAAGGATGAGGGCTCACAAAGGTCAGAAGTGCAGCTGATGCCAGTTTGCCTCAGGCTGGCCATCAAAACTGACCCTGGAAAGAAAAATTGACGAGTCATTGTAGTAGGTGACTCCCTGCTGAGGGGAGCGGAGGGCCCAATATGCAGACTGAACCTGGGAGGTCATAGGGAGGTCTGCTGTTTCTCTGGTGCCCAGGTAAAGGATGTTGTAGGTCACCTTCCCACCCTTGTGAGGCCTTCAGATTATTACCTGCTTCTGGTCTTTCAGGTGGGTAGTGATGATGTAAAAATGAGAGATTAAAGAGATTTCAGGTCCTTGGGGCAACTGGTAAAGGGATCAGGAGCTCAGGTTGTGTTCTCCTCCATCTCTCTGACATCAGCAATGGATGAGGGAATATATGGGAAGAGCCAACAGGTCAATTCATGGCTTCCGGACTGCTGTCGTCGTCAGGGCTTTGGGTTTTATGATCATGGCTCGGTATACAGGGCACCAAAGCTGCAAACAACTAATGGGATGCACTTGTCCCAGATGGGGAAAAAGATTCTGGGGCAGAAGTTGGCAGGGCTCATTGATAGGGCTTTAAACTAGATTTAAGGTGGAAGGGGTTAATAATCTCGTGCTTGCCTGTGACAAACAGTGGGGCAGCACACCAGGGGCAGAGGAGTGGAGTGCAAGTAAGGGATCTCAACGACCAGCCCAGCTGAAGTGCTTCTGCGTGAATGCACACAGTTTGGGCAATAAACAGGATGAATTAAGGGCCACCGTGTTGCTGGAAAGCCATGACATAGTGGCTATTACTGAACCTTGATGGGATGATTCCCATGACTGGAGTTTAGGGATAGATGGCTACAAGCTCTTTAAGAAGGAGAGGGGGGGTAGGAGGGGAGGAGGTGTTGCCCTCTACATCAGTAACCAGCTGGAATCGATGGAGCTCCACCTGGGGAAGGACGAAGAACTGGTTGAAAGCATATAGGTTAAGATTAAAGGGAAGACAGGGGAATGTAATGTTACAGTAGGGGTCTGCTACAGGCCACCTGACCAGCAGAACCAAGCAGATGAGGCCCTCCATAGGCTGACAGAAGTGGCTTCGCATTCTCAGGCCCTGGTCCTCGTGGGGGATTTCAACCAACCTGACATCTGTTGGAAGGACAACACAGCGAGGCACCAGCAATCTAGGATGTTCCTGGAGTGCACAGATGAAAACTTCCTCCTCCAAATGGTAGAGGAACCAACAAAAGGTGCTGTGCTGGACCTTGTCCTCACCAACAGGATAGGGCTGGTGACCAACATGAGACTTAGGGACAACCTGGACTGCAGTGATCATGAAGCACTTGAATTTAAGATCCTCAGGACATCTAGCAGCGTGTATTCAAAGGTTATGACCCTGGACTTAACACGTGCAGACTTTGATTGCTTCAGAGATCTGCTGGCCAAAATACCACAAGACAAAGCCCTAGAGGGAAGGGGAGCCCAGGACATCTGGTCAGTATTCAAGGATCACCTTCTCTGTGTCCAGGAGCAAAGTATACCGACAAAGAGGAAGGCAGGAAAGAATGCTAGGAAACCTGCCTGGATGAGCAAGAAGCTCCTGGACAAACTGTTGCACAAGAATAAACTTTACAAGGAATGGAAGAAAGGACAGCCAGAATGGGGGCCATACAAGGAAGCTGCCCGAACAGCAAGAGACCTGGTTAGAAAAGCTAAAGTTCTGTTAGAATTAAATGTAGTCAGGGAGATCAAAGAGAAAAAAAATTGTATAGGTATATTAATGGCAAAAGGAAGACTAGGGAAAGTGTGGGCCCCCGCAGAAAGGAAACAGGAGAACTGGTGAGAAGTGATATGGAGAAGGCAGAGGTTCTCAATGACTTCTTTACCTCGGTCTTCACTGGCAAAGGCTTCAGCCACACTCCTGAAGTCACAGAAGATAATGGCAGGGGCTGGAAGAAAGAACTGCCCATTGTAAGTGCAGATCAGGTTCATGATCATCTGAAGAACCTGAAAGTGTACAAGTCCATGGGACCCAACGGGATACACCCATGGGTACTGAGGGAACTGCTGGATGAGGTTGCTAAACCACTCTCTATTATATTCCAGAAGTCACGGCAGTCTGGGGAAGTCCCCATTGACTGGAAAAGGGGAAACATAACCCCCATTTTCAAAAAAGGAAAGAAGGATGATCCAGGAAACTACAGGCCAGTCAGTCTCACCTCTGTGCCTGGTAAGATCATGGAGCAGACCCTCCTGGAGGCACTGCTGAGGCAGAAGAATAATTAAGAGGTGATTGAGTGCAATCAACACAGCTTCACCAAGGGTAAATCATGCCTGACTAACCTGGTGGCCCTCTATGAAAAGGTCACAACATCAATAGGCAAGGGAAGAGAAACCAGCATGATTTACCTGGACCTGAGCAAAGCCTTTGACACTGTCCCACACAACATCCTGGTCTCCAAGCTGGTAAAATATGGATTCGATGGATGGACCACTTGGTGGATAAAGAACTGGCTTGATGGCTGCACCCAAAGAGTGGCTGTCAATGGGTCCATGTCCAAGTGGAGGCCAGTGACTAGTGGAGTCCCTCAAGGATCAGTACTGGGACCAATATTGTTTAACATCTTCATCAGCGACATGCACAGTGGCATTGAGTGCACCCTCAGCAAGTTTGCTGATGACACTAAGCTGTGTGGTGTGGTGGACACGCTGGAGGGAAGGGATGCCATCCAGAGAGACCTTGACAGGCTAGAGAGGTGGGCCCATGCCAACCTCAAAAAGTTCAACAAGACCAAGTGCAAGGTCCTGCATCTGGGTCAGGGCAATCCCAAGCACCAATATAGGCTGGACAGTGACTGGCTTGGGAGCAGCCCTGATGAAAAAGAGTTGGGGGTGCTGATGGATGAGAAGCTCAACATGAGCTGTCAGTGTGCACTTGTGGCCCACAAAGCCAACCAGATTCTGGGCTGCATTAGGAGGAGTGTGGCCAGCAGGTCCAGGGAGGTGATCCTCTGTGTCAAGTTCTGGACTCCCTACTACAAGAAAGATATGGATGTACTGGAACATGTCCAGAGAAGGGCCATGAGGATGATCAGAGGGCTGGAGCACCTCTGCTATGAAGACAGACTGAGAGAGTTGGGGTTATTCAGTCTGGAGTAGACAAGGCTCCAAGGACACCTTTTTGTGGCCTTTCAGTATCTGAAGAGGGCCTTATAAGAAAGCTGGGGAGGGACTTTTTAAGATGTCAGGTAGTGATAGTACTAGGGTGAATGGCTACAAGCTAGAGGAGGGTAGATTTAGATTGGAAATTAGAAAGAAGTTCTTCACCATGAGGGTGGTGAGACACTGGAACAGGTTGCCCAGAGAGGTGGTAGAAGCCCCATCCCTAGAGGTATTTAAGGTCAGGCTGGATGGGGCTCTGAGCAATCTGATCTAGTGTGTGGTGCCCCTGCCCATCACAGGGGGGTTGGAACTAGATGATCTTAAAGGTCTCTTCCAACCCTGCCAATTCTATGATTCTATGATTAACCTGCATGTCTTAACAGAAAAATAAAATATCCACTTAATAAAAACATCTTTCTTTATTGTGCCTTTTTTCATTCTGGACTAGATCCTTTGTCTTTGTAAATCAACATGGTTCAACATTTTTTTTAAGTAATAATGTGAAACTAGATCTGTTATGTCATTAGTGAGATGTGAAGAGCTTTGGTTTCAATTATCAAAATATTCCATATCTATTAAACAACTAATATAATGTAAAATTTTAAAAGACTTCTTTTTCTTCAGAAAAGGAGGAGTCAATGAACGCTAAAATATAGGAAGCAAGTCAAAGGTTCAGAAATCTAGAATAGGTCTTTTATTTTAGATACATAGGAAAGGAAAAGGCAAATAAAATACCCTGGTATCACTGGTTACAGAAATGAAATACAGACATGAAACTATATGGGGCATATGGGTGTGTCTTCTCACTCAAGTCAGATATTATCTTGTTTGGAAGTTAAGTACATTGCCCTCTCCAGATATGGTAGTGGTGGGGATGACCCTTTGAGTGTAATTTTGGTCTAAATAGTTAACCTTAATAAAGACAGATAAGTCTGATTTTTATATGAGTCGTTTTAATATTTCAAATATTTATCTAAAAAAAGTAAATGAATCAAATCTCATCCTATCAAATATGTATATTTGAAATGTATAATGTGTATGTTAAACACCAAAGATATGCATTTGATTCATAGAGGAAACCATGGAAACATTTACAAGTAATCTTCTTGGAAATGTAGGACTTTAAGTATTTTAAAACAAACTATAGTGAAAAATATTTACATAGTTTTTGTGAGTATTAAAGCTCTAAAAAAAGAAAACTGATTTCCATGCAACTTTTTTTTGTTATCTACAGGAAACACTCTCTCTTAATAGAGATTACTGTCTGAATTAACGAAATGTCATTCAAAGTTTACAGAACTCCTTGTATATCTTTAAAACCTAGAAGACTGTGCAAAAAAAAAACAACAACAACCCGAAAAACCCAACAAACCAACAAAAACAAACAAACAAAACCCAAAACAAATGCACAAGAAAAACTTTTAAAAAAAAATTAATACTGATCTTTGTAGCTGATTTGTAGGGGTCCGTAGTCTTATTAAAATTTGACACTTGATCCTCAGTATACTGAGGCAATATTGTGAAGTTTTCTCTCATGGAGGATTTGTCTGTTTGTTTTCTTTTAATATAACATCACGCTGAGTGCAAAGAGGAAACTTCATTTGATGTAGGAAATTGCATGGCTTTTGGTAGTTAATAAATGTTTATACACTTATTGACACATAAAAATTTAATTCTCTGTGCATGGTGGCTTTGTTTTGTGAATTTCATGAATTGCTAATGTTCTAAGCCTCCAACTGTTGCTTAAAAATATAGCTATGTATTACATGTGGCTGGGATGAAGTTAATTTCCCCACCACAGCCGTTATGGTTCTGTGCTTTATATTCATAGCTAGAACAGTGTTGATAGAACACCAATACTTTGGCTACTACTGAGCAGTGCTTGCACAGCATCAAGGCAATCTCCACCCACTTCCTTCCTCCCCCAAAGGCCAGTAGCCTGGGGTTGGGCAGGGCAAGAGGTTGGGAGGGGACATAAGACATCTGAGTCCAACTGACCAAAAGGATATCACATTGTGATATTCCATACCATGGTGTGTTGTGTAATACAAGCCAGGAAAAGGGAGGTGAGGGGGAGGGGGGAGGCTTTTTTTTTGTTTGAGGCATTTGTGTCCTGAAGCAGCAGCTATGAGTACTGAGCCCTATTTTCCAGGCAGTGGCTGAGGGGAAGTATAGAATAAATCTTTTTTTGTTTTCCTTTGCTTCTGCAGACAGACTTTGCTTTTCTTTTGTCTTTTTCTCAACCCGTAAGTTTTTTATGCTTATCACGGTTTACCCCCAGATTGGCAACTAAACCAGAGACAAACAATGCTCTCGATCCCCTCCCCCTCCCACCCAGGTAGGGAAGGAGAGATAAAATTATAGAGAGACTTAGCTGGTTTGAAAACTAAATTAGACAGTTTTAATTAAATGTACAATTATATACAAGTATGTTCAGGAATGTGTAAAAGCCCTTTGCCTCCCCCTACCCCCAGCAACTCCTCCGGCACTCTCCTTAGTTGTGAGCAGTCCCAAAATGTCCCAGACTGCAAGCAGGAGATAGGGCAGAGCAGACAGGGGCTGGGTTATGAGGGTTATGAGGTCAGTGGGATGCCTGAGCCTAGGGGTCGACGGTGATGGATGGATGGAGTCCTCCCTTGACACCGGCCATGGACAGAAGAGAAGGGAAGAAGAAGCAGGAGGGAAGCTGTCTTCTGTGATCTCTGACCTTCCTTGGAGCTTACGTAGATATATGGAATGGAAAACCTTTGGTCAATTCTGCTGTGTAGTCCAGCTCCCCTATAGGGGAGGTCACAGATACAACTCTCCTGCCCCAGTAGCCTCTGTAGCAGCAGAGCTAAGAAGCGTCCTTGGAGTCTCAGCAGAAGCATAAACATTCCAGTGTTATCAGTCCACTACCTGGAACACTTGCTGCTAGTTAAAACAGAGCTTACTGAAGAAAAAAAATCAGTAAAAGGAAAATTAGCTTCATCCTGGCTCAAACTAGGACAATGCTACTTTTCCCCCAATCCTCCTGAGGAGGAAGAGTCAGAACTTAACTGATATTTAGTGCTCCCAACCCCAGTAGCTTCCTTTTTCTGTTTGGGTTTGAGGGTTATGTTTTGCAAGCTTCCTATGAAGTCTGGGAAGTAATCTCTTGGCGTTTTGGTGTTCCTTATGTATCTCCAAAGTAGATATACTCAGTTCTAAATATAATTATATATATATATACTTAAATTATCTATTATTGTTAATTTTATTCAGATAACAAATAAGGTTAATTTTGTACTGAAATGCATGGTGGATCAAAAGAGCACTTCTTAGTTCAAAGTGAAAACACCCAATTAGCTGTTTGGTTTTTTTCTGTCTTTTAGCTAAAACAAATCTGTGCACAAATATAATTCTTGAATCTATTTAATTATTTTATGAAATAAGACTGTTAATGGACAAATTAAGATTATTTAAAATATTGTATTTACACATACTATGAATACATTAGCAATAAAAAAAAATGCTCTGCATAATTTATCAGGTGCTATCATATGGAGCTTAACTTTTGACACCTGAAAACAACTAAGCACCTACCCTATCTTGCTGAAGATTATAGTACTTGTTCATTGTCAGTGAAAAGACCTAAAACGTCTATTGGGACAGCTACAATATAAGTCACAGAACAAAAAGAGCTGATTTCCATCAGCTGAGCAATATTTCACTAATAAAGAAAATTGAAGGATTTTTAAATGTAAAATCTAGATTCAAGACTTTACAAGAAGTCCTTTATTGGATCTGCAGAGCAGATCCATATCAGCTTGGTGACAGTGGAGAGTTCCTCAAACCTGTTCTGGTGCTTTACTCTACAGATCTTGACATGGTGAGTGAGGAAGAAGCACGCTTGGACCTATTCTCCAGCCTCCTCTTGTTCCACCATACAAATTACACTACCTTGTCTCGGGAGAGACAGATAGGAGAAATAATTTACCAGTTCTGCTTAGAACTGCTTCCAATCAACCAACATATTTCTGCAAGTCTTTGAGCTGTCATTAGATAGTGATTACTTTTGACTCGTATCTATCTGAGCTTGACAGCAGCTAATGACCTAGGCTTGTAAATCTTAATCTCTCATTACTATCTCTCTGTATACTTTTAATCTCTCTGATCAGATGCAAGTGTGATGTCTACCGCTCTGTGTGTATATATGTTTATCACATGTTTGAAATGCTTAAGTTTCTTGGAAGTGGCATTAAGAGGTAGGGAAAGAAAGGTATTTGACACTGGCTTCCATTAGTTCTGATGCAAATAAAAACTGATTAAACACTGTTAACACAACTTTGTCAATGTAGTTTATGTCAACTTTGTATAGTGAGAAAAACTTCATTCCCAGTTTTCTTTTCATTGAACCAGTATTTATGAGATCACACACAATTGTTTTACATTTTGGTCTTGAGTTACATAAAGACTTACATGAAAAAGAAAGATAATTGGAAAAAGGAACTAGAAATTCTGCACAGATCCGCAACTGAGCAAGCTCACAATGATGTTTGGCTGTGGTTCAAGTCAGAGTTAGTCTTTGCAGTGGGTTGATAGCTGGCTGTAAGATGTCTCCCCAGCTGCTTTCATTCTTCCACCTCAAAAGGACAGGGGGAGAACATGAGATAGAAAAGTTTGAGAGTTGATATAAAGTCAGGGAGATCACTAACCATTGGTGGCAAAACTGACCCAATTTGGGGAAAATTAATAAAAAATGTTATAGATAGTGAGACACAAAGAAAAAACCAAAACAGCTCCTTCCGCACGTGGCACAGGTCAGGGTGGAGAATGGAGGGTTGCATTCTGTTCATAACAACTGGTTTCTTACCCTCCTTCCTGACAGAGGCCACCCTGCAGCCCCCACTGCCAACAACCTGATACCTACATTAGGAGGTACAAGCCATCTAAAAGGTGAGAAGGTCTTGGCAGTCAGCACACTGTCTGTTTTTCCAGGCTGTGTTAGGAATCACTATTGGTTTCCTGACCTCACTTTCACATGTCTGAGAGAAGATGACTATGGACTTGAGGTTTCTCCTATGGGATTTCTTGGAAAATTACATCTTGTAAGCATGCTGTTGTATAGTTTTCCCCACAAAAATGTCTACACCCAAACATCTTAAATGAAACACATATTTTACTACTTACAGGTGGGCTGCAGTTAAATTGATACAGGTTCAATTTCAACATGGCAGCCAATATTCAGTTTGATAGAGCAACAAATATGTTTATTTCTATGTAGCAATTTGGATGTCACAATAACAGCTGAATAAGAGACAGATTTTTTAGAAAACTTTAAGGATTCTAATCAAGCATTTATTTAGCTCTAACAATCGGATTGGTCAGTCAGCCCTCCAGAGATGGGCATTTAATCAGAGCCAAACCATCAGCCTTGAATAATCATCAACCTCAAAAATCTATCCTTGTGAATGACTTTATTCTAGCCATTTGAAAGTATTCTATCTATTGTATGTATTAATATTGTATTACCTAAAAAAGCAATGAGTGGAAAACTGATTAGCATTTTCTCTGATAAATTGCTTACACAGACTGACATTCATTACAAATGTTACTTTCCCACTGTTCCCCATTCCCCAATATATGTGAACACTATATAAAAGGTTTTTCATTCTGCTTCCACTTGTGTGGCACCTTTTTTTACTTCTGAATGCATTCATACTTTTTTCATTAAATTTTTGTTAGATTATTTTGAAATATAGTCATTACCTTGCTATATTTATGACTGTTTGTTCTAGGTCACACATTGCTTGAAGCAGACCTCTATTAACATGTAAATTGCAGTTTCACACCAGTGGCCTCTTTAAAGTCAAAGGGGAAATAAAGTTTTTAGATTAGAGTTAGGCAGCATACCAAGACAGAGTGTGTTTAAAACACTATGAGCTTGCATGAAAATTCTAAGTGGATTTCTTTCTTTAATCCCCAATAAGATACTGTAATTGTTAGAGACTTGTTCTTCCACATGGTAATGTTTTCTGTAATACTTGTTCTTCTATTTTTCCTTGCCATTGTTTTGCTTTTTTTATTGCTCCACAAAAAATCAGGTTTGAAAGGACTGAGTCACCAGTTTGAGGTCTTTACTGTCAAAGCAGCTGTGTCATGCAATCAATTATTAATATTAAAACATGACTTGATGGATTTGAGTTTGAATCTCGTTCACACAGTGGACATTCTCACTCTAATTTCCCTTCTCTGGTATTGAGAATAATCTCACTGACATTCATCTTTGTGCCAGTAGAACCTTAGCTTTACCTGTTTATTTCCACCTTTGTCTTTGGGGTTTTATTTTCTGTTCAGAGAATGCAATCATATCCTCCTTCAGCCTTTGCTTGTTAGCTGAAACATGCCAATCTCCTCTAGGAGCATCGTGTATGATAGGATGACCACCCTCTTTGTTTTACTAAGAGGGCTTTTTTTAACTCTGCAACATGTTGAACCTGTTTTAATTTAAATATCTTGCTGCATATAATATTCTTGATGATCTTCCTGAATTATTTTTTTTGTGACATTTACTGTTCCCATGGTGTTAATCCATATTCAGCATGGGTTTTTTTGATCAAGAAAAAAATCCATGGGAAAAAACCCTGGAGACTACTTTAATTACTGGATATTATGGGTAGGCAATGTCAGCTGAGGAAATTTGTGTAGCTACTTTAGAGACATTCAGTTTCAATTTAAAGCAGCTGAGCATCTGACCATCTGCCTCAGCCTGTGCTTAGGGGTGCTGGAGTATCCTAGGTTACATGTCTGTCTGGGAACTGTGATGTCATGACTGAGTTTTCTGATGGTTTTGTCTATGCTTATACTCTTATAAGGCTTTTGAGAGTTTGTATTTTGTCTCTTTTTAGAATTTTTTAAATTTGCTTTCCTAGTCTATCTGTGGATTTGTGGGTTTGGGTTGTTGGTTTGTTTTTTTGCCTGCTCCCAATTCCAGCAGCCTGCACAACAATTAAATGTAGGCACAGTCTGTGTTACACTTGTCTGATCAAGAGCTCGCATGCATGTGTACAGCCTCCAAAATCCTGGATTTAATGTACAGGTCATCCTACAACTGTATCAGGGGATTTTATGTACAAATCCTCTGCAAACACCTCGTCAATAAAAACAAAGCTAAAAGAAAACAGGAATGCAGTTGTCAGGAATGAAACTATGTATTGAACCTTTTCTGGCTCAAAGGCAGCTCAGCCCTTGAGAACCTTTAGAAGTAATGAAAATCTAAGATGGGAGGGATTGGGCACTTACAATGTGGGCACAGAAGCTGGCCTTGAGCTGTGTAAAATATAGATACATATTAAACACAATACAGTCATTGAGATATCATAAGAATGTGACAAAATCAATTTGTAATGTAAATTCATTTTCTGATAACAAAGCAAAAGATCTTAGGAAACTTATTTAACTCCTGGTGAATTAATTTTATAGCTAGCCTCAAAAAGAGGTCAAGTTTCTTTGCTTAATAGCTAAATATAGATGGAGAATTCTAGAAAAAGGAAAACTGCAGTAAGGACTTAAAAGAAAAAAAAATGTTAATAGTTAAAAATCTATTCAATATAAAATTAATTTAATTGCAGTAGAAACTCAGTTGCATGATTCTGTAGAAAATCTGGGTCTAATTTTATGGTATTTTCCAATTATCTTTATATACAACGTTCTTATTTCTTTCTTGGTTGTGTTCAAATTACAAAAGAAGAAAAGAGCTTTGCAAAAGATTGATAGTTCAGCCATTCAAAAATTACTTTAGAAATGCTACTTGATCAGCGTGCTTTTTTATCAATGTTGCTGGTACCTTAGTAGCCACACTTTGTGTTCATTTTAATATTAGCTGGTTTTAATATGAAGTGAAAGGCCAGTATTCATTAACACCACTTCTCTTTATCCAGATATCACAAGCAAATTCAGTCTCATTCATTGAAAGGATAATTCTTTGCTGTGTATTTGTGCCAATAAATGAATTCTACATGATCCTGTGTACTGTCCATGGTTGCTTCTAGCTGAGGTCTTCCCATAGGCAATAGTTGATCTCTACAGTTCACATGACAAAGCCTACAAATGCAGAACTCTCGTCAGATGAGGCTACTTGTAGCAACTTTATTTTTCTATCTTGCAGCCTTTGTTTAGTGCAGTAGTGAAGCAAGACACACCTTTTCCAAAGAGGCATTTGTCCTGGTTTGAGCCAGGATGAAGCTAATTTTCCTTTTACTGAGTGTTTTTTCCTTCAGTAAGCTCTTTTAACTAGCAACAAGTGTTCCAGCTAGTGGACTGGTAACACTGGAATGTTTATGTTACTGCTGAGACTCCAAGGTCACTTCTTAGCTCTACTGCTACAGTGGCTACTGAGAGCAGGAAAGTTATATCTATGACCCCCCCCATGGGGGGCTGGACTAGACAGACAGCAGAACTGATCAAAGGTATTCCACTACATATATCTACGTAAACTCTGAGGAAGGTCAGAGATCACAGAAGACAACTTCCCTCCTGCTTCTTCTTCCCTTCTCTTCCATCCATGGCCGGCGTCAAGGGAGGACTCCATCCATCCATCACCGTCGACCCCTAGGCTCAGGCATCCCACTGACCTCATAACCCTCATAACCCAGCCCCTGTCTGCTCTGCCCTATCTCCTGCTTGCAGTCTGGGACATTTTGGGACTGCTCACAGCTAAGGAGAGTGACAGGGGATTTGCTGGGGGTGGGAGGAGGCAAGAGGCTTTTGCACATTCCTGAACATACTTGTATATAATTGTACATATTTTCTTTTGTCTTTAGTGTTTAATTAAAGCTGTCTAGTTCAGTTTTCAATCCAGAAAAGTCTCTCTCTCTAATTTTATCTCTCCTTCCCTACCTGGGTGGGAGGGGGAGGGGGGGATCAAGAGCATTGTTTGTCTCTGGTTCAATTGACGATCCTGAGTAAAACCAGAGACACATTTTAATAAGAAATCCACTGGCTTGGTATTCAAATCACTTTGCTATTATTACTTAATGAGGGTAGTTTTAAAATACATTTGCAGTTTGAATCTACAATTTTCAAGGAGGCAGATACATTTCAGTATTTAAAGACCAGCACTGAAACAGTAAATCGCAGAATCCCAGAATTATTACGGCTGGAAAAGACCTCTGAAATCATCAAGTTCAACCTATGACCTAATACCACCACATCAGCTAGACCATGGCACTAAGTGCCACATCCAGTCTTAAACACCTCTTAAAACAAGTGTAAGACTTGGCACTTGGTCTTGTTGAACCTTATACCGTTGGCCTCGGCCCACTGATCCAGCCTGTCCAGGTCCCTCTGCAGCTTCTTCCTATCCTCTGACAGATCAACACTCCCCCCCAACTTGGTGTCACCCGCAAATTTACTAAGGGTAGACTTGATCTCCTCATTATTATTTACAAGAATATGATCACCACAAAGCATATTACTGAGCCACTGGTTAAAAGGAAATTATTTCTATGTGTAAAATATTACCTCACTTTTGGGTTTGCTGTATTGAACCCCAGATAGGATCATCACAAAGATCACTAATGACATACTATTAAAAAAATTTTAGCTTACCCCAATTTTTTTATTTCAAAAATAATCTTACTCCTATGAATAAAAAGCTCTGCTCTAACAAGGAGAGGGATTGTTTCAAAAAGCAAATAGAAAATTTCCTTTTAAGTATGGATTTTCTAATCTCAGAATAAAAGAGGTTTTTTATATAAACACTAGTATAAACCATGAAGAACAACTACCTTAATTTCATTTTCTTCTTTTTATATCCAAAAGCAGCAGTTGTGCCAGAATCAGAAAATTTCCAGCTGTACACATAAATCTATTTACCTGTCAAACCACTTTAAATAACTAGTGCTATAAAGATATCACTGGGCATCAATCAGTTGTAGCAAATAAGTACACCTAAAGTTGAATACACTTGGAAGTTTATAAGTAATTGAAAAATTAGGAAGAATGTTCAGTATTTTGGTGGCAACAAATGTAGTTAAGATGTAACAATATTCTTGCTCTTTTTTCACCCTGAATAATTCTGCTATTTTTTTGATTTCAGATCCTTAAAAGTATATGTTTGGCTTATTTTCTGTTATTTCAAGCACTAATTCAAAATGCCTCTGTAATACAAGTTAACTGTTCTTCTTTAGTCAAGTGTAAATTCTTCTGATAGTTCAATATGAGAAAATTTGACCTATAAGAGTTAAATTCTTTGATATTTGTTTCTTGGCACAGTTTTTACCTGCCAAGCAATACATGGCAATGGCTATTCAGAAGACAGTGCAATCATTGCTATTAGAAATATTTACACTTCTTCCATGATCTAGTACTCGAGAATTTGGTGCCTACACAGGAATCCATGTGGCCCTATTCTGAATCTGAAACATGACATAAATTTAATTCAGATCCAAATCTAAACTCTATTTCCTTGGCTATATTTTTCTTTATGTTGTCTTGAAACTCTCTTGAATATATGTAACTGTAACCCCCTCTGATTTTCTCATGACCTGAAAGCAAAACAAAATTCAAGTGAGAGAATGGAAAACAGTATGATATGTGCCTGCCCTATTTGCAGCAGTAGATATGTTCACTCAGCCTTTACTATTTCATAAAACTCTCAAGCATCTTGGTCAAGCAGAAATCCTTCGCAGCAACTGTTGTGAGAAGTTATCTCCCTTAGCCAGACAGTCTGCTTATCCAGACTGTACTGACAGAATTTTTCACTCTTGATTTGGTGGCTACCACAAGGATGTTTTTTCTGCACTTTAATGTCACTTCTACAATTTTAAGTACCACGTTATCATATAGACAGATTGTAATGTGTCCTTCATGGAAACCTTGACTCCTTTTGAATGCTTGCCATGTTGTTATATTTTGAGGATATTTGTAAGACTGGGGAGTTAAACTTGGAATTGACACGTTAGATGTTCTTCTTTCTAAAGTCCTAGCAGGGTTTTTCTGGTAGACCTGCAGAAGTGTAGATAATGCCTAAATAGATAGCTCATGTCAGTACTTTGGTTAGTAGCTAGCAAAATTTCAAAATTGAACCCTAGTTTTAGAGTTACAGATCAAGTTTTAAAGTCAGTATGTGGAAGACAAGTATTAACATAAGCCTAGTTCTGTGTATAAAATTCCAAAATTAGCCAATGAGTACTATAATTTTAACTTACCTAATATTCTAAGTTGAATGTAGCTACTTTATCCATTAGTTTGGATTATATGTGAAACTTGAGTTTGAATCAGAGCTCTTTCTGAATGCATATGCTTAGAAAATACAGCTTGTTTATAAGTTTTTGAAAATTCATGTCTAAATAAACTATATATACCAGTTCACAGATATGGTTTCATACCTTTTGGTAAATATATATTAATTTTTATATAGCACTCTTAAAAACTTTTAGTATATGTAAGAGAAAGAGCCAAGGACATTGTATAAAGCTTTTAAAAATAATTCCTTCTGGTTTTGAGCTAAAACTTTTTAATATTTGCTTACATTATTTATAACAGCACAAAAGTGAAAGACACAATCAGCCAAGTATGAACATTTCTCATGCTTCTTCAATGCTTTTCTTTGCTTTTTTTCCTTACAAAGCCTTTGCCTGAAGATTTATATTTGCATATTTTCTAGAAATGGAAGATGATTTTATTCTAAAGGGATCCTTTTCTGTCAGATGCTTTAGCTGATCAGTACCGTTCTTACTACTTCTGTCTTCTGATGCTGAACTACTCAAGGACTCAGATATTGCAGTTTGACAACAGTTCCACAAATAGTACAGTTGTAAAAGACAAAACTTTCTACAGTGATTTTATAAAGGTAGATTTCTGCTTCTTCTGTGTAAATAAAAAGAAGTATCATTTCACTTTTAAAAAGGAAGATCAGCGTTCCTTTTGTGTATGCTAAACGTTTCTCTCCATGCCCATTTAACTCCATATTAAATTGTAGCTCATGTTTACTTTATTACACCAACAGACATATATAGCTTTTTCCCAAAACCTGTCAGATGAAAATAGCTGAATTCTTAATAACCAGTATATTTTATTTCATGTATAGGCTTAGGAACCAACGTTAACTGATAACATATCTTGCTGATTAAATGAGATGTATCCTGTTTAAAATTTGGTAGATTTACTCTAAAGATTATCCTCATATGAATACAACGTTGTTGTCTCAACTGATTTAATGACAAATTACTGTGGCTTAGACTCGGGAAAGCATATTCTTCTCTTTACTCCCTCTTTCATTGCAAATTAATACATACAGGCCTTTTAGAAAACCACTTTTTTCTTCTTAGGTAGCATATAAATTTCAACACATCTTAAGAAGATGCATTGATAATCATCTGAAACTGTATTTCAGGGTTGGGTTTTTTCATATTCAATATAGTGTTTGGGAACTGAATAGATAAAAATGTATATTCCAGAGTATAGATAAGTTTAGCTAACCAAGTGTGTTCTAGTAATACACCCCATTTTTTCAAAGTATGCAGCAATTAATCTTGGATTTGTTATCATTATAGAAATTAATGAAAAATCACTTAGACCTATTTTGCAGCAGCTTGTTCAAATCATTCTTCACTGTATGATTTAGGTTTTTCAACTGTCAAAAAGCTGTATCTGATTTTCTTGTAGGTAGTATGCATCTTGTCCTTGTGATCATACAGTACAGCATTTACTGTGCATAATTTAGGTTCTTTCATGATGTGCATGTATCAGTAGATGTTGATAAGTCATCCTGAAACATTTATCACATCTTTACTTTCAGGGGAATCTTATTATTTTTAATACACTTATTGTTGCATAAACAATGTATTGTAAAATCTAGAAGTTTTCATTTGTTCAAAAAATATCTTAATTGAAAATATTTTTTCTTCCACTGGAAACCATTGACTTCAAGAAGAAATAATTCTAAATGCAGTAGAATTTTCTTCTGGGTTTTTAAATGTGTAGTCTTTATAGAACATTTCAGGGCACCTCAAATTTTTGCTAGTATTTTATTTCTGGTCTTTTAAACAAGAAGAACAACGATCACTAAGAACTACTGCACTTCCGCTAGTAGTAACAGTGGAACTTGTAAGAGCTCTTTGGTTTGCAGTCCTGCATCATGAATTATACTTCTAAGAGTGCAAAACTACTGTGACTGGAACCAATTACTTTTTCTGAAGGTTAAAGGATAATTTTGACTCTGCATTTTTTAAACTATAATAAATGTCTAATGAAAAGTTTTAATGAAAAATAGCTTTTATTTAAAAAAATATATAAAGATGTATTATGTTCATTATGAATTAGTGTCATCTGACACTACAAAGATTCATGAACCTTTATCACTAGTCACTTAGTCAACATGTGCTCTTCACAGATTTAAAATATTTTCCTTATTTTTCTAAAGGTTTTTGTCTTGTACATAATTTGTCTTGGATTCTAAATTCCTGTCGTTTCCTCAAGAAATTTTTTTTTCATAGTCCTTGTGTGTTAGTTGATATCAGACTTGCCAAACCCTCAGTGCCTTTAATAAATCTAGTGATTCCTAAGCGTTGTTTGTGAGTGTGACGGGGAGCGGTCCTCAGCCCTCGATCCCCTGAGGTGGGGGTGTGAGTCGCGGCTTTACCCATCTCGGTCCACGACAGCAGCCTTCTCTCTAGTTGTGTGAAAGTAAATTCTGATCTGTGGTTTCATTACTTCTTACCATTCTCTGCACGACATGCTTTTTTTGGATAGTCTGTTATTGTGATGTTTGTTGTGGTTTTTACAACATTATTGTTAATATTTTGTCTAGCTTCTGGCAAATCTGTCAGACATTGGTTCCATTCATGCATCATGAGATTATAACTGTTATTAGGGAAAAATATCAGAAACCACATGGTAGGAAAACATCTGTACTGCTTCCCATTACAAGATAGAAAGAGTGACTGGTCCCGCCATGACCTCAGTGAACATGACCTCAGTGGATCAGAATTAATCCAAAAAGCTAGTATGCAGAAAGCCAATACTTAATCTTCTCATTATCATATAATACAATATATACCATATTCCACTTAATTACACTAGCTACTTTATTGCGAAGTCTCCCAGAGATATCTGCTGACTTGGTCCAGTGAGAGATAGCATATAGCAGTAGTCAAGGCTTAATTGGAACCCTATTATCATAAATGTCTCACTCCCTTTTTATTTTTGGCAGGGACCACTATGACTAATACCACCTGATTAAACAGTGTTTAATTAAGTGTTAAAAATTACGATGATTTTATATCCAATGCAGTAAGTGCCAAATAGTAATGATAAGAACCCTTATCAAACAAAGAGCTGGCAACTGGTAGGAACAACTCATGTTCACGATATTTAAATTATAGCAATCTTCTCCTTGAAATTAAAAGTTCTGAGTAGTGTTGGATGTGACAGTATTACAGATTAGTAAGTGAGGCTTCAGGTTCATGCTTTCAGCCAATAGAATCAGTGTAAAGAAACTACCAGTTATTTTTTTTCTTCCTCTATGTGTGTGCAAGAAGTTCCAGTGTATTTCAGATTGACCAGAATATATTTATTAGGAAAATGTTGTAAACTCATTTTTGTGAGAGGTGAAGGTTGCATACCAGAGCTGACAGTAATATTGATTGCTATAATTAGACCTGGAAAATAACAGAGGGGAGAGAATTTTGTGCATTTAATCAATAAATAAATAATTTTTTCTTCATACGTCCTCTGCAGTATTTGTATGAACAACTAACTGTAGTGGTTTGGATTCTATTCAACTGTTAAAAAAAACACTTCAGATTGTTTTGTCAAAGTGAAAAGTATACTGGAAAACTGAGATTACGATTGATGCTGAAATTAATGCAAAGACAAAATAATAATGTCTACAGTTCTTTAAATCTTTGTATCATGCCTCGTATTCATAGTTTACTGTAAACAATCGTAGCGGTTTATTTACTCGTAATTTGGATTTTATAATTTTTTTAAAGTTTTAAGTGCAATATTGAAAAGTACAGGAGAACAATATACCTTTAGATGTTGGTACAGAGCAGGGAAAATTATTTTTGCTTCTTAATAGATTAATTATTATTATCAGTTATTTAGAAAGTAAATATGGCAAACAGGACTTCAAGTGTAATTTCTTTCCTTGTGGCAGCAGATTCTGAAGTGATGAAGCTCACTTTAGTAAGCCCTAAAAATACTATCAGGAATTCACTATGAAGGAAGGAATCACAGGTTTAGATGAAGTCTTTCATGCATTTCAAGTAATGCAGTATGATGTTGTAACTCATTACAGTAATGGAAGAAAAAAAATGGCTTTACACTTTGGGCTGTCTTAAAGCAACTGACCCATCACAAGGTAAATGAATGACTTAAAAATACATGTATTTTCAGTGTTATTCTTTATCATATTATGGAGGTGCGGTTTTAGTATTTCAAGCCATGTTTTAACTCTGCTGATAAATTAATTTTGAGAATCCAATTTTTTGTAATGAAGAAAAACCTAACTACAGTGAAACAGACTAAATTCTGCTATAAGCTAATTACAGTGTTTGTGGACTGTAATGCACAGCATGAATATACTGGCTCATCTCTAGGTGCTGAGTTAACCAGCATCCAGCCAACAAAAACTTCCATATCACTCAGTATAATCAGAGAATGGAACTAAAGAAAGGCTGAGACACGGGACACAAGTTGCCTTTTACCAGGAAAGTGCTTGATGAGAATTTTATAAACAGAGGTAGTCAGTCATAGTGGATTTGTGAAGAAAAATTGTACGAGGAGACTAGACTGCTGGTAGACACACTCAAACGAGGGCATTTTGTGTGAGATATTTATGTCACTGCTAAGGAAATAGTAACTAGTTATTGCATGCTTCCAAGACAGTACATACGTCACCACCCTACTTTGGCCCTTATCTGGTTCCTGGAGGCTGAAACTGTAGATAAACTTTGAGCTGTAATCTATAGGTTTTCTGACTGAAAAGAAAACAAATTCCAGGATAAATGAGAAAATACATGTTGAGTATCAATATGTAAATTTTCTCTTACAAAATAATTTTGGAAGCTGATAGCAGTAAAGGTAAGAAAAAAAGTTTCAGATGTTTTGCTATGTTGCTTGTCACAGAAAATCTCAATATAAATGCTGCCAAGAGACTTGTTAGACTGGAATTGTACTTAGCTAGAGTTGTCTCAGTGAAGTGGGGGAATACAATTTTCAGAGTTGCAAGGGTCTCATTAATTTATATACGCATGCATATGTACACTAGTCATATGTTTGCACACATGATAATTTTAAAGACTTAAGGATACAACAATTTACGAAGCATTCAAACAAGATCTTGTGATGAAGTCCAAACATTTTTCATCCTGGCTTGAAAATGGTCTCTTTGTCCACCATTTCCTTTTGAGTATCTAAATGTGTTAGGAATGCAGTTTTAGCTTCGTGGGCCATGTGCTTTTTAAATATGTGTAATATTTTAGTAGACATTAATAAACAGAGTGTCTCCTGTTAAACTTGCGTTCAGTTTTTCTAACTTATTTTCTTATAACCACTGAAGTTTTTTGAATTCTTGTGAAAATATATTATAAAATAAATTTCGTAGTGCCTTTTGTTCTTTCTTTTCCATTTTTGTTAGGTGCCAAATTAGGTTGCATTGATGAGACAAATCCTGAAGCCTCTTGATTAAATTGCCAAATACATATCTGTATGCTCCTAACTTTATTTTTTCATTGAATAATGAGTAGATGAGAAAAGGGTTTCCTAGACTGGATTGATTGGGTTTTTTTTTCTTTTCAACCCCATTGTAATTGAACACAAGCAAAATTATCAGTGTAAAATAACACATTTTAGAGATATATATTATAATTCTTCATCAGAACCTTAAAAGGGAAACACAAGTTATTTTGAAGGAGCGGAGAAAAAAAGCAATCTTTTGAAACCATTATTTTAAAGGGATGGAGGAGGAAACCCCAAAACATCTCTCTGGTTTAGGTAGAAAAAACTTTGTATTTTTGTTGTGGATTTTGCTTTTTAGACATTGAATATATTTTTTCTTAGTTTTCACTACAAAATAAGAAAATAATGTAGTTTTAATATTAAATTTAGAAGAAGAAAATTTTGAAGAAATAGCTTGCTATTTTAAAAGGTGGTTTTTATAATCTCTAATTATGACGTTAATCTCTATGACATTTCCAAGCAAAAACATACTTTCCTCTACAATCTCATTCACTTGCATGCACATCAACTATTTTGTATAATGTAGAAAGGTTAAATTTAGGCTGAAATGTGGTCCAAAGGAGAGATGGAGGTAGAAACTCTTAAGGTTTACACCAGTACTGACAAGCAAAGGCTTTTTGAAAAGAAAATGAAGAGTTATGTGGTAGAAATTACAAATATTTTGAGATTGAAATAGCTGCTTTTTTCTTCCCACTCTGTTGCATTTCTGCCCATCTGCTCAGCTTTAGGTGTGCAAATTCCTTTTTCCATAGGCCTGCCCAGGGCTTATTTGCACAGCATATTCATAACAGTGCTTCAACTCGTAGGAATCGGGACCCTGCATGTATAGTTAGTAGGTATTTTGTGTCCTGAGGAAAAATCATGAAGAGTAGTTATGAGGATGCTACAACATGTCTTAACACTACATCAGATGATTCAAAACTGTGGGAAAATTACATTTGACTTCTGTAGGACATCTGATATATCTGGTTGCTACATCTTGGATTGATTGGAAGGGTTTTTTTGGTATGAAGGTCTAAACCCTTTTTCTTAGAAATATTTAAAAGAGAGATGAGATCTTGTGAACAGCCATGATGATGTTATATTGCAGATATAACATAGGTAGAAAAGAAAGAGGAGTATGGCTTTTGAGGAGAGAAGGGTTTGTGTGTTTTTAGGCTTTCAGGCACTTGATGGTTCTGGAGTTGTTATATTTCAGAGATACACCTCTATGAGGAGGGACCATGAAGGGTCCCTGTAGGAAATGTCAGTGCTGTGAATGATGGCCTCCATCCAGGCACTGCACTCCATCTAGGATGGAATAAGATGGGTAGGATTAAATGGGGGAGACACTTCCTCCTCTTCTCACGCTGCTCTCCACATACATGCATCCATCTCCTTGTCTTGGTCACAGTGTGGCCGATGGCCCAGCACCACTATTTGGTGTTCCCAGCTCCCAAACCTTGACTTGAAGGGAGTCTTTCTGGTTTATGAGGTCCTGTTCCTCCATCCCAGGGCAGTCTTGAGGGCCCAAGATGCTTTTTTCTGTAACATTTCTATGTGTGCCGGAATGAGTGCTGGGCTCTTGCATTTAGAGCATAAATTTTATGCTCTGGCAAATTTCTACCATATCCTGAGAAGACTGTAAATCATCTCTGCCATAACTTAATACCTTCAGCCAGATTCCTCAAGTCAGGGCAGACTTTAGAAAGTAGTAAAAATAGTAATGATCCAGGAAGTCAATTTTGTTAGGCTGAGTTAAAAGGACAGGAAAGGGGACATGAAGGACTTGTCCCCCTTCATAGCAAGTCAGTCTCCGTTTGAGTGCCAGTAGTTTTGTGGTTTGTTTTTTGAAGAGATTAATATAGAAGGCCAGAAACTATTTCTGCCTGCAGGAGCAGGCACAGTATGTCCTGAACATTTTCTGTGGCTTACTCTTCTCACCGAAAGCTGATGTGTGAAGCGTATTCTGAGATACTTCAATGTTGTTTGCTCACAGAGAAGAACATAGCAGTAGGTGGGATACTGGAGAAGTCAATAGCACTTACTCAATGTGGAGGTGAGAAGATAGTTTTCTTTCAGCAAGCTAGTGATTCATGATCTCAAAATGAACATAAGGAGGATGGGTTTTTTTAGCTTAGATATCACACATACCTATTGAGGTCTAAGAACAAGCAAGTGAACCTTTGGTATGAATACTACCAGGGTTCAATGCCCCCTAGCGATCCAAGTTGTAAAAGCCTGTCTCATCACAAGAATACAGAGAGCTCTTTCGGGGTCTTTTTGAAAGGAAGAGTGGTGCTGTTGTTTGTAGGGTGCTGCCCTGTGCCAGAACACCACAGCAGATGGCAGCATGTGCTGTGTATTCATCGTTGGTCTGAATCCAGTGAATTTGAAGAATAACTGGAATCTGAGGATGTTTTCTTGATTGGCAAAGTGCCATGGTCAGGCCTCTTTGGGGCACTGGTGATGTGAAAGGTACCGCTTTACATTGTTCTGACTTTTTCCACTTCATTTCTTCTCCACACTCCAACCCTCCTGAAGAGAAATTGCACAGGTGAGACTTTTTCCTAATCAGTGGAGGGCTTTACTTCTCTTTTACTGATCTAAATTCAAAGTTCAGCTTGGAGAAGAGGAGGGTGAGGGGTGACCTCATTGCAGTCTATGGCTTCCTCACAAGGGGAAGAGATGGGGTAGGTACTGATCTCTTCACTTTTGTGACCAATGACAGGACTTGGGGAAATGGCAGGAAGCTGAATCAGGGGAGGTTAAAGTCAGATATCAGGAAAAGGTTTTTCACCCAGAGGGTGGCTGAGCACTGGAACAAGCTCCCCAGGGAAGTGGTCACAGCACCCAGCCTGCCTGAGTTCAAGAAGCATTTGGATGATGCTCTCAGGCACAGGGTGTGATTCTTGGGGTGCCCTACACAGGGACAGGAGTTGGACTCAATGATCCTGATGGGTCCCTTCCAACTCAGCATATTCTATGATTCTATGATTCTATTATTTCAGAGTTGGCCTAGAAGACCTTATAAAAGTAAACAAAGTCCTGTGTTGCTTTTCTGACTTTGTAAAGAGGTCACAGAGTACCAGGACTCTAGCTTTTTTTCTAGTTATTACCCTTTACTTAAGTCAGAATTCCATAACCAGCAGGCTTCCTTCCTATGTCTGTATTTATATACTTTGTGCCTTTACAGTTGCATGGTAATAACTTGTGTTAAGCTAAGAAGACTTAATATTTGCAGCACTTTGGTTTAAGGATAATGCTATGTACTCATGTATTTTAAGAAGACTGTATCCAAATAGAAGATAAAAATCAGTGCCAGGATTACACTGGATTCTCTTTTCATGAAGTGAAAGTTCTGTCCTGTTACCTGAAATACAAAGCAGTGACTCTTTAAAATACTGGGCTCTTTATATTCTGAGAGTTTGGAGTGTAAATGGCAATCTGGTCTCCCACCTTTTTCACTACCACCTCTGTCCCATAGTGAACTGGAATTGACAATTTTAGTTGATAATTTAATAGATATTATATTTTACAGCTATATAAAAGATGTGTCCCTCTTCCTAAGTGAGCATTAAAATGAGAGAGGCATTTACTCAGGTAACATAAGTGTGGAAAGTTTCTGGAAAAAAGCTGGGAAATTAAATTAGTAAATTAGTAAATGAGGTATAATGCTATAGCATGTCTTGAAGACCAGCCATAGATTATAAAGTATAAAATTAAGGTTTATTGTTGTCATGGTTTGACTAAGGATCAGCAATTGAACCAGCAACAATAATGTTCTCGATCCCTTCCCCCCTCCCCAGGTAGGGAAAGGAGAGAGATAGTAAAGACAGAGAGACTTTTTGGATTGAAAACTGAACTAGACATCTTTAATTAAGTGCTAATGACAAAATAAAATATGTACAATTATATACAAGTATGTTCAGGAATGTGCAAAAGGCTCTTGCCTCCCCCCACCCCCAGCAACTCCCATGGCACTATCCTGAGCTGTGAACAGTTCTGACATGTCCCAAACATTTAGTATTTTAATTTGCTAGTGTCTCGGTTTGACTCAGTATCAGCAATTAAACCACTGACAAATGCTCTCGATCCCCTCTCCCTCCCATCCAGGTAAGAAAAGGAGAGAGAAAATAAGGAGAAAGGCTTTCCAGATTGAAAACTAAACTAGACATCTTGAATTAAATGCTAATGATAAAAGAAAATATGTACAAATATATATAAGTATGTGAAGGAATGTGCAAATCTCTATCACCTCCCCCCACCCCCAGCAACTCTCATGGAACTCTCCTGAGCTGTGAGCAACTCCAAAATGTCCTGGACAGCTTCCAGAGGCAGCAGCAGAACAAAACAGGAGCTGAGCGTAGAGTTATAAGGGTCAGGAATGCACGGGCCTAGGGATCGAGGGTGATGGATAGACAGAGTCCTCGCTGAATGCCAGCCATGGACAGAAGAGAAGCAAAAGAGGGCTTGACCTGCGTGATCCCTGTCTTTATATCGAGAGCTAAGTAGATATATGGAATGGAATACTTTGGTTCACTGATTTTGCTGTCTGTCTAGTCCGCTCCTCCCTACGGAAGGGTTTTAGATACAACTCTTCTGCTACTTTGGTATCTGAAGTTGCAAATTCAACAAGTAGAGCAAAGTGTCCTTGGTCTCTCAGCACAAACTATGAACATTCAGGCTTTATCAGTCCACTAGCTGGTAAACTTGCTGCTTATAAGAGAGTTCACTGAAGAAAAAAAATCAGTAAAAATACAATTGGCTTCATCTTGGCTCAAACCAGGACAGTAAAGTATAAGCAAAGCATCTTTGTTGAAGTACAAAGTAAAGTAGAGGTGCATAGCTAAAATTAGATGCTTTCATTCTCTATATTTTCCTGTTACTCTGAATGATTTTTGACACACACATGCAAAATTTTCATGGCTGTTACGAGAGTGTCTGTATGAAATTTTACTCTCTTTCAACTATCTACATTAAAAAAGCATAGACTACCCTTTCACGAAAGAAATACAATATTTTTTGAAATATGGGATCTCTTTGTGATAAAATAATTGGATATTACCATGAACAACATTAACAACTAAAATGAGATGTTTTGGACTCTGTATAGTTTTATTTTCCATTTGGTTCAGTCCAATGGCATGATCTTGCAGTTACAACCAGCAGCAGTACGAACAGGTAAGAAGTATGGGAACAAAAACAAGTGGCTGGAGAGGTGACAAAAGTGTCAGAAATCCTGGATGCCAGCATGGCAGCCAACCCCTAGTTGTGAAACTCTGCCTTCAGGAATAGTGACAGTTGCTGTAACACTGAATTAATGGGTTTTTTTAGAAGTGTAGTGTTTGTGATGTGTGTGGGTTTGGAAAGAGGGCTAGAAAGATGTCTCTAGTTGCTTTTCATATTGCTGTTTTTTCAGAAACTGAAGGAAGAAACCAAATTTTTGAGAGGAGGAGCACCACTCTTCCCCACTTCTCTGCAAGAACTGTAATGAATATAAAATATTTTTGTTAACTATTATTATATGGCTTTAAAATCTTTATTGTTAATGATATTCCCATGGAGTAATCCTTGTGCCTTCTATTATTTTAAGGCTAGAAAACTATTAGGTTTAACTTTCTGTTGTTGCCCCAGTAAAAATTAATTGGCCAGATCCTCTGAGGTGAAGTTAACAGTAATGTTCTGCTCATGAGGCTCTGAGTCCCAGTGATTTAACAAACTTAACAAACATTGATGTGCAAATATAGCAATTGTTTGAGCCAACTAATTTCTAGTTTGGCTTGGGCTTTTTAACTTTCTTTTTAGAAATACAGACATTAGGCACATGAGCATGCGGCAGCGCGGAGCAGAGAGCGGCAGCGGCACCGGTGAGAGCTGTTCCTTTAAATTGCAGAGGATTTGAGAAGGGGCCGGGCTTCCCGGAGACGGTGAAGCCGGGGCAGAGCCAGGAGACCCGAGTCTGAGCGGGAAGCCTGCGAGGGAGAGGAAGGCTGACGTGGCAGGGGGAGTGGCTGTGAACGGCGGCAAGGTTTAAAAAGCGGCCATTTGGCAGCCTCCTCTGAGCACGCGGCAGCGCAGAGCAGAGAGCGGCAGCTGTTGCAGGGAAGGTGCAAGGGCAGGTGGAGAGCGGTGCAAGGGGAGGCAGGGAGCAGAGAACACTGGTTGCTTTCTCATAGCAAGACAGGCAAAATAGCTAGATAGATCATGGTCACAACGCGCCCAAAAACCGTAGTGAAAAAGAATGTGGGAACTCAGACAGAGCTCCCAAGCAGGCATGCAGCAGTGCAGGTCTCTGGCTGCAGTGAATGCCTGAGCCTGGCACTGGTACCGGAGGGAGCCAGTGACACTGCACATGTGCGGTGTGAACAAATACATGATCTCCTCAGGCAGGTGGTTATACTGACGGAGGAAGTTGAAAGACTAACAACCATCAGAGAATGTGAGAGTGAAATAGATTGGTGGAGTTGTACCCTGAGGAAGGGGCAGATGGAAGAGGTTGAGAAAGTGATGGATCCCCTCCTCTCCTGTCACCAGACAGGAGGAGAGGACTTAAGAAACATGAAGGAATGGAGGGAGGTCCAACCTCGGAGAGGCAAGCAAAAACCCTCCCAACCCCCTCCACCCTCCCAGTTGCCCTTGAAGAATATGTATGAGGCCTTGGAAATTCAGGGACAGGAAAATGAAGTTGGAGGGGTAGAGTTATCTAGTGAAGCACCTAGGACTCATCAGTCACCCCAATGCCTTAGGACTTCTTCAATCAAGAAGAAAAGGAAAGTAATTGTGGTGGGTGACTCCCTTCTGAGGGAGACAGAAGGGCCCATCTGTCGACCAGACCCATCCCACAGGGAGGTCTGTTGCCTCCCTGGGGCTCGGATTAGACATGTTAAAAGGAAACTCCCTAATCTTGTAAATTCCTCTGATTACTACCCACTGCTGGTTTTCCAGGTTGGCAGTGATGAAATTATTACAAGAAATGTAAGGGCAATGAAGAGAGACTTCAGGGCCCTGGGACAGCTAGTTAGGGGGTCTGGAGCGCAAGTAGTGTTTGCCTCCATACCTCCTGCAAGAATGGGTGGGGAGGTAAATAGGAGGAGTTTACAGGTCAATGAATGGCTACGAGACTGGTGCCAAAGGCAGGGCTTTGGTTTTTTTGATCATGGGATGCTATATGAGACACCTGGCCTAATGGTGGCAGGTGGGATGCACCTGTCCCAGAGGGGGAAAAGACTTTTGGGGCAGGACTTAGCAGGGCTCATTGAGAGAGCTTTAAACTAGGTGTGAAGGGGGAAGGGGAGAAAACTGGGTCTGTTAGGGAGAAGCCCAAGAGGAACGTACCAGGGCCTGAAGGCAGGTGGTCTAAGGAGGATTTAGTCCCACCAGTGGGCTCTGCTTGCTTCCTGAAATGCCTGTACACCAATGCATGCAGCATGGGGAATAAGCAGGAAGAGTTAGAGGTCAGTGTGCAGGCTAAGGGTTATCATCTGGTAGCAATAACAGAGACGTGGTGGGACAGGTCACATGACTGGAATGTGGCCATGGATGGTTATGTGCTTTTTAGGAAAGATCGTTAGGGGAAGCGAGGTGGTGGAGTTGCTCTTTATGTGAGAGAGCAACTAGAATGTATCGAGTTTTATGCGGGGGCTGATGAGGGGCAAGTTGAAAGTCTGTGGGTAAGAATTAAGGGGCAGGCTGGCATGGGTGATACAGTGGTGGGGGTCTACTACAGACCTCCTGATCAAGGCAAGGAGGTTGATGAGGCTTTCTACAGGCAGCTGAAAGCAGCCTCAGAACTACAGTCCTTAGTCCTCATGGGAGATTTTAACTACCCAGATACCTGCTGGAAGACTTACACAGCCAGCCTTTCACAGTCTAGGAGGTTCCTCCAGTGCATTGATGATAACTTCTTAATGCAAATGGTGGACAAGCCGACTAGAAGAGGAGCGCTGCTGGATCTTGTACTCACCAACAAGGAGGGTCTAGTTGAAGCAGTGGTGGTCAATGGCAGCCTTGGCTGCAGTGATCACGAGAAGGTGGAGTTCAGGATCCTGTGTAGAAGGCACCGAATACCCAGCAGGACCAGAACCCTGGACTTCCACAGGGAAAACTTTGGCCTCCTCAATCAACTGTTAAGGGAAGTCCCATGGGATAGGGTGCTAGAAGGTAAAGGGGCTCAAGATAGCTGGTCAACATTCAAGGACCACTTCTTGCAAGCACAGGATCAGAGCATCCCAACGGTTAGGAAATCTAGTAAGGGAGCTAGGAGATCAGCATGGTTAAAAAAGGAACTGCTGGGCAAACTTAAGTGGAAAAGGAAAATCTACAGATCATGGAAGGAGGGGCTGGTCACTTGGGAGGAATATAGGAGAGTTGTCAGAGGATGTAGGGAGGCAATTAGGAAAGCTAAGGCCTCCTTGGAACTTAACCTTGCAAGTCAGGTTAAGGATAATAGAAAGGGCTTTTTCAAATACATAGCTAACAAAGCTAACACTAGAGGCAATATTGGCCCACTGTTGAATGAGGTGGGAGCCCTGGTGACAGAGGATATAAAGAAGGCAGAGGTGCTGAATGCCTTCTTTGCCTCTGTCTTTACTCCTGCAGGCTTTCCCCATGAGCCCCAGATTCATATAGCCCCAGAAGAAGTCAAGATAATGGAGGAGTTTGCCATGGTAGATGAGGATTGGGTTAGGGATCAGTTGAGTAATCTGGACATCCATAAATCGATGGGTCCAGATGGAATGCATCCAAGGGTGCTGGGGGAGCTGGTGGAGGTCATTGCTAGGCCACTCTCCATCATCTTTGGTGAGTCATGGGTAATAGGAGAGGTGCCTGAGGACTGGAGGACAGCAAATGTCACACCAGTCTACAAGAAGGGCAAGAAGGAGGACCCGGGTAACTATAGACCGGTTAGCCTCACCTCCATCCCTGGAAAGGTGATGGAACAACTTGTTCTTGTCACTATCTCTAGGCATATCAAGGACATGGGGGTCATCAAGAGCAGTCAGCATGGTTTTATCAAGGGTAAGTCATGTTTGACTCACCTTATAGCCTTCTATGAGGAGATTACTAGGTGGATAGATGATGGTAGAGCTGTAGATGTGGTTTATCTTGATATCAGTAAAGCATTTGACACTGTCTCCCACAGCATCCTTGTAGAGAAGTTGATCAAGTATGGGTTTGGTGATCAGGTAGTGAGGTGGATCAACAACTGGTTGAATGAAGGAGTCAGAGAGTTGTAGTCAATGGGGCAGAATCTAGTTGGAGGTCTGTGACTAGTGGAGTCCCTCAGGGGTCAGTACTGGGACCGGTGTTGTTCAACATCTTCATCAACGACCTGGATGAGGGTACAGAATGTACCCTCAGCAAGTTTGCTGATGACACTAAGCTGGGAGGAGTGGCTGACACACCAGAAGGCTGTGCTGCCATTCAGAGAGACCTAGACAGGCTGGAGAGTTGGGCGGGGAGAAACCTGATGAAGTTCAACAAGGGGAAGTGTAGAGTTTTGCATTTGGGGAAGGGAAACACCATGTCCCAGTACAGGCTGGGGGCTGACCTGCTGGAGAGCAGTGCAGGTGAAAGGGACCTGGGGGTCCTGGTAGACAGGAGGATGACCATGAGCCAGCAATGTGCCCTTGTGGCTAGGAAGGCCAATGGCATCCTGGGGTGCATTAGAAAGGGTGTGGTTAGTCGGTCAAGAGAGGTTCTCCTCCCCCTCTATTCTGCATTGGTGAGGCAGCATCTGGAGTATTGTGTCCAGTTCTGGGCCCCTCAGTTCAAGAAGGACAGGGAACTGCTTGAAAGAGTCCAGCGCAGAGCCACAAAGATGATTAAGGGAGTGGAACATCTCCCTTATGAGGAAAGGCTGAGGGAGCTGGGTCTCTTTAGCTTGGAGAAAAGGAGAGTGAGGGGTGACCTCATCAATGTTTACAAATATGTAAGGGGTGAGTGTCAGGAAGATGGAGTTAGGCTCTTCTCAGTGATGACCAGTGATAGGACAAGGAGTAATGGGTGCAAAATGGAGCATAGGAGGTTCAAGGTGAATATCCGAAAAAATTTTTTTACTGTGAGAGTGACAGAGCACTGGAACAGGCTGCCCAGAGAGGTTGTGGAGTCTCCTTCACTGGAGACATTCAAAACCCGCCTGGACACATTCCTGTGTGATGTGCTCTAGGTGACCCTGCTCTGGCAGGGGGGGGTTGGAGTAGATGATCTTTCGAGGTCCCTTCCAACCCCTAGGATTCTATGATTCTATGATTCTATGATTAATAAACATTTCAATTGAGCCTGGAGATTGTTATTTCCAGTCCAGGAGGTTCCTGCAGATCACTGAGGATAACTTTCTAAAACAAGTCATGGAGAAACCTATGAGGAGAGTTGTACTGCTGGACAATACTGTTGTATTAACAAACAGAGTCACAGAATCTGAACTCTCAGAGTTGAAAGGGACCTCTGGAGATCATCTAGTCCAACTCTCCTGCTAAAGCAGGATCACCTGGAGCACATTACTCAGGACTGCATCCAGGCAGGTTTTGAGTATCTCCAGAGAAGGGTCCACAACCTCCCTGGGCAGCCTGTTCCAGTGCTCTGTCACCCTCACTGTAAAGGATCTTTTTCCTCATATTTAAATGGAACATCCTATGTTCCAGCTTCTGCCCATTGCCCCTCGTCCTGTCACTGGAAACTGCTGACAAAGAGTCTGGCTCCATCCTCCTTGCACCCACCCTTTAGGTACTTCTAGGTATTAATAAGGTCTCCCCTCAGCCTTCTCTTCTCCGAGGAATTTAGCTGTGCTCAGTTTTGTTGCATTGAGACTTTTATCTTTATCTCCATGGTAGTCATTTTAGCATCCATATGTTACAGTCCTAAGTCGATAACTTTTCACAAGGACTTATTATCTCAGAAAGGTGAGGAGTAAATTACAGTAAAAGTGGGTCCTGTAGTGGACCATTGGAGTCAGAAAAATATGCAGGGATGCCAGATATTGTACTGTTAATGTTTTTGTGTTATTCAGGATAAAGCTTTGCAGAATCTGTTGGATCACATAAAGCATAACAAGAACTCAAATTTATGATTTAGAGGGTAGTCCACATTCAGAAGTTGTTTATCTGTTTACTCATTGTGCAAAGCTTCTGTATATTTCCAAGAACCAAGAAATCTGGGAACAGTATTCTCAGACATTTGGGACTAGCATGGCTTCTTGGGTTCAGCATGGTTGCAGACACATCAGACTCAGGCTAACTACTGGAAAAAACTGAGAGTGCATCCATCACACTTTTCCATCTTTGAGTTCCTGGGACAGCTTTTAGGGTAAGCTATAGCACCAGACTGTAAATAGGTCTACACATAGAGACCTAGATGTAGTGTCTCTTCTCATGAAGAAACAACCCTCATGGCAATTTTCACTTGGTTCTATACTGGTGTCATATTCCCCATTCATTTGATAAATGCTCAATCTCAATTTGTAACTGTTTGGTGAATAGATATTTCAATAGAAATCGTGAAATAAAGCCCCATAAGAAGGTTGTAAGTAGCTGTAGGGACACCTAATTTCCAGTACTAGAAGTTATCCAATCTACTTCATGGGCAATTTACTCTGCACTCTGTATAAATTTGCTGAAGTGGTGATAACCAACATTTTTTGGTCTCTGACATGGCTTTTTTTAACCTTGAAACTATGTTTCACTGAAAATTTTTTACTGTATCTACTTAAAGCTAGTTCAACAATGTCTCTAGGATGCCTGGTAGCTACACTTCTTTGTGCTCATCCAAATACTCCTCAAATACTTCTGCATCAAGAATTTAGACATCCTTAAATAATGATAAATCTCAACTTGATAGAAGTTGCTTTCTTGATATGATTTATTTCTCTTGCATATTCTTAATGTAATTGCTGGACTTACAGATAGAACTCTTCTGCTCACTGTAGCATCTGAGGCTGCAGTTTCAACAAGTAGAGCAAAGTGACCTTGAAGTCCCAGCAGCAGCATAAACATTCCAGCATCATCAGTCCACTAGCTAGAAAACTTGCTGTTAGTTAAAAGAGAGCTTACTGAAGGAAAAAGAATCAGTAAAAAGAAAAATTGCTTCATCCTGGCTTAAACCAGGACACAAATGCCATAGCATATGCGGGAGTTGAAAGGTAATACTGTATTATTTATGTATCTTTGGCTGTTCCTTAGCTATTATTTTGATCCTTATATCTTCTCTACTTGTTGCTGTCATAAAACTTCTCCCTGAAAACAAAGTACAAATTTTTTTATGTATTTTTTTTCTGTTTTAATATTAGTATTTCTGCAGTGATGGATTGTTTTTGAAGGAAAAAAAAAATAATGTTGCTACCTAGCAAGAGATTTGAATGAAAATAAAAAAAAATATTTTGGATAGGAAAAAATAAATTATGTTGATCTTCAGAAAAGTTATGAAATCTAACAATTGGTGAACTAACCAAGGAAGAAGGTATGGATCTGGACAATGTGTCAAAAGAAATGTGGCCAGCAGGTTGAGGAAGTGATTCTCCCCCTCTAATTCACTCATGTGAGACCCCACCTGGGAAGCTTCCTGCTTTGGGCTCCCCAGCACAAAAAAGTCACAGACCTCTTGGATCAGGTCCAGAGGAAGGTCATAAAAATAATAAGAGAGCTGGAACACATCTTCTATAAAGTAAGTCTGAGAGAGTTGGGTTAGTTCAGCCTAGAGAAGACCTTATTGTGGCCTTGCAATACATAAAGAGAACTTAAAGATGGAGAGACTTTTTATGAGGGTCTGTAGTGATAGGCCAAGGGATAATGGTTTCAATCCAAAAAAGAGTGGATTTACATTAGATGTAAGGAATAATTTTTTTTCTTTTTTTTTTTTAATGATGAGGGTGATGAGACACTGGAACAGATTGCCCAGAGAAATTGTGGATGCCTCATTGAAGGTGTTCACAGCCAGGTTGAACATGGCTCTGAGCAACCTCATCTAGTGGAAGATCAGGCCTGACAGGGGGGGTTAGGCTGAATGATCTTTAAAGGTGTCCTTTCAAACCCAAACCAGTATATGACCTGCAATGTGATTTGAATCTGAAGTTAAAAAAAGTTTATGAAAATCTGTACCGAATTTCTAAGAGAGTAAAATGTAAGGATAGGATACTTGGGAGTAGAGAAAAAGTGCAGGAGGATTCAGGAATAATGCTTTTCTGTTAATAATAATGACATCCATATTGATTGTGTCAAAACCATTCCCACCATTGTCACTGAGCTCAGAACTTTTAAAGGGTGGCTTAGCATACCTCAACAGTGTGAGTAGAAACCTATGCAAGCAGGCTATTGGTAAGTCAGTCCCAAGCCCCAGAAGTGCAATACAGAGTTATAAGTCCTGATTTGTTAGCTCCTAATATAAAGTTAATGTAGCTGTAATGAGCAAAAGTAGCATGAACCTGCAGTTGCAAGCCTGCTCTTAGAGCAGGTAATGCCCATCAATATCACCCCGGAGGTCTCTATTCTGTGCTCAGCACATAGAATAGAGATGCTCTTTGTGTTTTTTTGAAGGAAAGCATTAGTAGAGATTCTTCTAGCTGTATGAATGCAGGTGTTTAAGTTTCCACTGCAGTTAAACAGTGTAATCATGCCTGCCTATTTAGGAGTTCCTAATTGCTTCTATAAGTGAATTGTCTCCTTACTGTAGTGACTGTTGTGAGCCCAGCTTTAATGTACTTAATTGCATCTATATGTTATACTACAAGTTAATAGTGGGGATTTCGCTCAAGAATCAAGGCTTTTAGAAGTCAAGTTTTGACATTCCTGGATCTGGCATTCAATCCCCTTTTCAAAATAGGGCTTTTAGATCCAAGAGAATTAATAATTTTTGTGTTGTGAGTGTCCTAGAAAAGCCCGATATCAGAATAGTTCTGTATTCAGTGAAGCTGTACAGAATCATGGAAGATTGAATATAGCAGGATGTAATGTTTTCTGGAATCAAGTAGGACCTGTCATTTTCAGCTACTTATTAAACCATGACAATTTATGACTGAGTAGTTGTAGGCCAGAATATTAACTGAAGAAACCTTTTAATTTTCAGTACATTTCAATCATCTTTTTCACTTCCTGAAGTTTCATTATCCACAAGTTCTTATGCAGACACTTGGCAAAGTTGATCTTTCAGTCAAAAACATTTTGAGCTTATATTACCTGAAATTAATTGAATTATATCTGTGCAATGGTAACAAAAATAATTGAAACCTTAATGGATAATAAAAAAGACATATTAAAAGCTAAAAACTAATTTTGGTGCAACTTGAGGATTTACAGCATAAGAAAATGTACTATTGTAATATGAATTTGTAAAATATATCTTTGATATGGTTGTATTTTGCATTTGGTGGGATTTAATGAATATATACGGTTGAATAAATAGCATGTTATAGATATATTCTGTTTTTAATTTAACGAGAACTCCATTTTAAAGTGCAATAACCCAAAGGTCAGCCACAGAGAACAACTATGTTGGTAGCAATTGCACCAAATTATTAATTCAAATTTATTATGGCTTTAAAAGCTTGTCTTAATGTCAAGCATAGTGCCAGAGAACTAGTAATACTAATAGAATTATGGTTCTAAAGTAATTAGAATTTCAGGATAAACAACATTATTTTGTATATGTATGATTGTGTTGCTGGAGATGGTAAGCTCTACTTCATTAATTAATAAAGAAGCCATATGTTCTGTTTTTAGTGGTGCTGGAGGCTGAAGTATTTTGTTTATCAAGGGATAAATCTTTTATAAAGGTTTTCTTCTGAAAGCAAATGAAGGATATGCATCACTTTTCTGACTTCCTTAATCTACAAGACATTTTCTAATTATAATTCCATATTAGCATTTTTATATAATGTCTGATACAAAACGTGAATGGAAAGTAGATTAAACAATTTTAGTAAACTGAGTCATTGTTCCTTAATATTTGGGGTTCTTCTTAAATTAAAATGTTGAGGTCAAATTTTCAGTCAACAATTTAAATTCATTTTCTATCACTGTATGGTTCTGTTCTGTGTGATTCAGAAAAACTGTTCTTGGAGAGGAATTAGACAAAGCTAATGACTAATAAAATCCTCCCCTTTGTATTATTTTATTGTCACTTAGATCTTATGTGTCTGAATTTGGCTGAAATCTTTGATGAAGATCCTATCAGATACCTATCAGGTCCTGATGAAGAACATGAGGAACATGTGTTATCACCTGATTAAGTTTTTTCAAAATCTTCAGATATATCTTACACTCTAACAAAGAAGTCTATTTATCCTTACTACTGCAAAAGTTAAGAATGATAATAAACAGGTTTCCCAGCTCTGGCAGTAGACTGCTGTAATCCTGTTTCCCAGCTGTGTCAGAACATGCAATTCCATCCCTACCAGTCCAGTAAGAGTTGTAAAAAGGAAGACCAATAATTTAGAAAAAGATAGCTTCAAAACTAAAACCATAATTTTGCAATAATTGCATAATTTTTTCTCATCATTCACTAGTATTTCCTTGTAATTTTTGAAATACTGATATGTGTAAATAATTCACCATAGATTGCTATAATACCCTGAGATCCTGGCCTGCTTTAAGTCAAATGCTAGTCTGGTATCATTTGACTCTTGTGTATGTGTTCCCACGTGCTATAGTCATTCCATTTATGAAGAGCTTGTACTAATATATGTGGTTTGATTTCATCAACTGCAGATTAAAGTGGGGGTCTCAAGAACAGCCTTCAACACTGACTTCAATGTACTGCCAGAGGATGGACTGGACTGTAAACTGTATTATGCACTGAGACTTCTTTATCAAAAAGTATATTAGTGAAGCATTTGGAAAGCTATTGCAATAACCCATATAAAAATTTAGAATTTAAGTAGACTTTTGGTAATGAGATAAATATTCTGGCTGCAAGATTCATGCAGGCTTTTACCATTCCCTTTATTTAGTGGAATTAAATAAAGAGAAGATGGGCACTGTTGTTTTTGTAATTATTAGGTTGTTTTTAGGCAATGCATTGTTCACTGGGTGTGGAATTATGCTGAATACTAACATAACTGCCAGCTGAATTGTTGCAAGCTCCAGCTATACTGAAAATTACTTTGACCTGTCTATAATTACTGTGCATGTTTGGATGGACTATGTTGTTAATATTCTACTATTTGTACATTCTCTTTGTTCATATGGAATGATTGTATTGGTAGCAGTGATATTTATGTATTATTTATTTTGTCACATGAAGAGAAGCTTCATGTTCATAAAATATAGCAGATGTACTTTTTCATTCAGTATTAATGAATACCAAAACTGGAAAAAAAGATGACACTCATTTTTAAACCCAGTTCAGTCTTAACATGGTTTGAGAGACTTAAGAAACATCTTTACACATCTGTGTTTCTAAATTTAAATAAAAGGTTATCCTTCAGAAATGCTCTTTATTGTAGCCTAGGACATATATAGGAGTTTATTGTCATGACGGCTCAAGTACTTCAAGTCTTGATAAATTAGATGCTACCAGTTTTTGTCTCTTTTCTGTTTGGTTCCAAAGTCTGTCTATTCCTTCTAATATAGTAAAATCTCTTCTGTGCATGACAGTTTTTGCTTTCTTTTGTTTTGTTTTCCCCTTAATTCCTCCATTTTCTTCTAGGAAAAAATCATACTGCTTTAAATCTCTGTGTTTTCTTCATAATTGTCTAATTTTCTTCTTCTCGTTAATCCTATTTAAGATTGTATTATTTAAGGTAATTTCATGCCAGCTATTTCCTGAAACACCTGGTCAATTTTTTTTATTGCCAGATGGTTGTGATGATGCAGAACCGAACACTGGGATGTTACAGTAAATGTATTTGAGAAATATTATTTAAGTGTTTTGTTTGCACTTTCTTGACTTGAAGCTACAAAAAAACACCTCTGAGACACATTTGCCAGTTGTGGTCACGCTAGGTCTTCCTGAAAGATTATAATTTTGGATTATCATTAAGACTTTTTTTATAGCAGTCACTGGAAATAAGCGTAATCTCAAATTTGTCTGAAGTCAAATTTCACGGTTTATGCATTAAAAATTAATAACAATATAATCTCTCCCTTTACCCTTTGCTCACTGCCGCATGTAGCCTATTAATGTCAAAGAAACCTATCTCACTCTAAGAGACTGGTGAATAATTGCCTTTCAGACCAAGCTTGCCCTTTATAATTTTTCTTATTTTACCATGTTTGGAAAATTACTCTGAAATTACTTTTGAAGATCATTTTGTTACTTCTGGGTACTTCTCTAAGTAGGAGTTGCATGGATCAAAGAGCCTTGACATCAAACTAGTTGAGCTTAGCATTAAGTAACTAACCTTTGTGCAGCAAATAACAGTCCCTAATGTGATAGAAAAGGCTTGTGCACACTGTTGTGGTAAAATATGTTTTATTACAAATACATACTTGAAGTATAGCAATCTGCTGCATTTTATAGAGTTTTAAAATTGTCATAATAATGCGAGGTATCATGCATTCTATGTCATTTATCACCTCTTCTTTGAACATTTTTTTCAAATATAGACATGACACAGGGGCCTTAAGGTGAGCTAGCCACAAGGACAGAGCCATGCCACTCAGAGACATAATATTTTTAATGTAGTTATGAAGAGGGATGGGTACACCAGGTACAGAGTGATTTCTATTTTGCAATATGCTTTCATGTCCTGTACTGAGTATACACTCACACTAGTGTGGTCCTCCGTAGTCCAGCTGTGACTTACGTTGTGGACCAAGGAAAGAGGACACTCACTGCAGCCCCATGGTGTACCCATCCTATCTGGTGGCCCAGCCCCTATGCATTGACATCCTTCCAAAGCCTCAGGCTCCTGTATCGTGTCAGGTTTCTGGGGTTGGATATTCCCTCCACGTTGTTATCATCTTCGCTATTGCTTTCTAACTTGGTTAGATATCACTTGTCACATCACCCTAGGCCAATGTCTTTGACTTGCTCCATATCTAAAGCAAATTGGTAGTTAATATCTGAGCTACTATTACCTGCTGGCCCCCCTTGTCTCCCAAATGTGTCACAAGGCTGAGAAACCTGTTAATAGCGCAGCTGTGCTTCTCTATTTTGTGTGTGCTCCTAACATCTTAGAGCAGAGCAGATGTAGGCCAGACCTTTTGTGTAAACTGTCCCCAGAACAATCATCCATGCTTGTTTTCTTTTCTCAGTGTATACCAGCATCATCTACTAAATCAGAGCTGGTCAGTCATAGTCAAAGTTTCACTTATCTGTGCAGTACCTCACCACAGGATGAGATTAACCCTATTTTCATCATTATGATGTTCATCTCACAAAGTCAGCCTTAAAGTAATGTGGGTAATTTCAGGTACAAAGACATGGAGTTTCAGGCTTTGAATTTTATACAGAGATTATTTATGTTTTGCCTGACATACACTTCAAAAAGTGTCAGGGTAGAGAAGCATATACAAAAGAATAAATTTCCCATTATACGCCATCTGGTCTGAGCTACCTGTCTGCTAGAGAAGTTGTAAACCTGATGGCTTAACACAGGTTTACAGCTTCACATTCCTGTATTATTTAGGCAGTGAGACACTGGAACAGGCTGCCCAGAGAAGCTGTGGAAGCTCCATCCCTGGAAGCGTTCAAGGCCAGGTTGGATGGGGCTCTGAGCAGCCTGATCTAGTGGGAGGTGTCCCTGCCCATGCAGGGGAGTTGGAACTCAATGATCTTTATGGTACCTTCCAACTCAAACCATTCTGTGATTCTATGATTCTATTTTTAGTTCTCTAAGTGCTTGGATGGATTCCAGCAGGTCTTGATGAGCTGAATATTTATAATTCAGACAAATAATGTTGCACTGATTCTGCGTTGTGTTGTTGTTAGCTACATTAATATTAATTCTCAGGAGAACCTAATTAGTATTCATACATTTTGTTTTCCACAAAGATTGAGAAAAATAAGCTGTAAGTATTCAAGCTGCCTTCTTGTTTGTTGTTTCTTCTTGCCCATGAAATAGCAAAATGACATTTTTCTGTCTCTCATTACTTCGAGTGTCTTATTGCGGATTTGTCTTATGTTCTTCCAACTGTAATTCTTTTTCCTCCTAATTTCTCTCTTTTCTCTGCCTTTATCTTTTTGCTCTTCTTTTATTCTCGTGCTGGTGCTGTGAAGAATGACTATGTGCACAGTTGAGTATGTTCCAAACATCCCACAGCAGATGTCAGATGTCAGACCTAGGAGCATGTCCCCTGGGATGCAGAGGGTACACATCCAGCATGGGTCTCCATCACCACCTCATAGAGTATCTCCTTCCACTTGGAAGCAAGCCCTTTTAAAACAGATATTTTGGGTATTTAGTAATTGTGGTTTTCCTGGGCACTAATTTCTTTTGAAAATCTTTCTTGCTAATATTTTATAAATCTATCTAGATGAAAAGGACTTTGTACAATGTTCTCAGTATCTTTCTTTCCCCCATTCCCTCTTCTTTCCATGATTCTTCTTCACTATGAGGGTGGTGTGACATTGGCCCAGGGTGCCCAAGGAAGTTGTCAAAGCACCATCCCTGGATGTGTTCAAGGGCAGGTGGGATGGGGCTCTGAGCAACCTGGTCTAGTGGGAGGTGTCCCTGCCCATGGCAGGGGGGTTGGAATTAGAAGATCTTTAAAGATCCAACCCAGCCCATTCTACAGTTCTATGATTTTATGATTCTATGATTTGTAAAGCAGTTGGGATAGTGTGCTCAATTAAGGCAATGTATTAATTGTATAGAAATAAACCCCTTAGAACTGCTTATACAGCAGGCTATTATTTTCTTGAAAAGACGTGAAAGGGAACACAAATAAACCATAAATTTTGCATCAAGGCTCCTTCTGCTGTTGCATTGTAGCTCCCACAAATGAAGGTAGGTGCATGTCTGCTTCTAGGCAATAAGAGCTCCTGCCTGAATCTGAAAGACAAAAGACCTTTCTCTCAAACTTTCTTAGAATCAGTAAGCTCTAGTCAGTTCTGTTCTAGTAGTATACATCCAGTTCATTAAGGTTTCAGCATAAAAATTATTGCATGTAGTTTCTGTCTTGCTTATTTTTCACTTGCTTGTTGTTTTTGTTACAGCATTCTTTTGCCTTTGCAAATTTGTGATCCCCTCCTTTCTTTTTTAGGTCCATCTCCTCATTTCACTCATTCTTTCTTCTCTTTGTTGATAGTTTTGGTCATGCACAGGTCTCTCTGCCTCATGTTTGCTGTTCTGTTGTTTAAACAAAACACTTCCTTTCTTCTCATTCAAAAAGAGATTCAACCTTCTGCCCATCTCGAGATTCAACCTTCTGCCCATCTCAGTGATCTTCAATTATGTCTCACTTCTTCCCACCTTCTTCTCTTTCATATACACCATTTTGTTGTTCCATCCACATCAGGACTCTATCTGTCACCATATGCAACCTCTCCCTTGAATCTCTGTTTCTGCCATTCTTTTTGCTTCTTCCAGAATACTCATTGTCATCTTTTAAAAGATCACTAAATCTTTTCCTTTGCCTTTTAGAGTGTATGGACTGGGGCGGGGCGGGGGGGGGGGGGGGGGGGGAGGTCAGGGAAAGCACCGAGGGTGAAGTTTAAGTTGGGAGTACAGAAACTTTTGCAAGACAAGAGGTTTCCAAAGTTGTAACTGAAATTTTGAAGCAGCCCTCAAAAACAAAGGAGCCCAGGAAGGCTGGGCTTATTTTAAGAATGAATTTATGAAGGCTCAGGAGCAGGCTGTCCCTATGTGCCAAAAAAGGAGCCGGTGGGGAAGAAGACCAGCCTGGTTGAGCAGGGAACTATTGCAAAAACTCAGAAATAAAAAAAATAGTGTATCTACTTTAGAAAAAAGGGCAGGTGAATCAGGAAGTATTTAGGGATATTGTAAGGTCATGTACGAAGAGAATCAGAGATGCAAAAGCTCAACTAGAACTTAAACTAGCCATCTCTGTAAAGGATAATAAAAAATGCTTTTATAAATACATTAATAACAAAAGGAGGGTCAGGGAAAATCTTCATTCCTTATTGGATGAGAAGGGGTGTTGCGGGGAGAGCTCGGACTAACGCCCCACGACCAATGTGATCAAGCGAAAGCCGTTTATTGTAAACAAATGCCTTGCTCTATACCTCATTGCCTGGTACACACACAGTAACCCCCCCATTATTGGTTAAATGCTTTTGTCCACATGAATAATGCTTCAGTCTGATTAGTGCACTGCTACTGTCCATATACCTGCTTCTAATACATGATTGGCTACTAGCCCTAAGCACACAAAGTCCTTACATAGCATGATCTCAGCACCTTTGGTATCTCGTTCTTTCTTCTGCATGTGGGAGTTATTTCTCTTCTGCTAGCTTTCTTCTTTCCCAGCTATAATTATCCCTCCGTTGGCCTTGAGATAACAGTAGTCCAGCTAAAGTCTCTATAACACAGTTAAGCTTTTATACCAAAGGCTGGATTGCTCAACATGCCCATGCTTCTGCAAGAAAATCCTCCACACACATCCAGGGATGTGACTCAACCACCACCCTGGGCAGCATGTTCCAATGCCTGACAACCCTTTCAGTGAAAAAGTCCTTCCTCATGTCTAGTATAAACCTCCCTTGGCACAGCTTGAGGCCATTTCCTCTTGTTCTATCACCAGTTACTTGTGAGAAGAGACCAGTGCCAACCTCTTTACAACATCCTTTCAGGTAATTGTATAGGATGATGAAGTCTCCCCTCAGCCTCCTTTTCTTCAGACTAAATATCTCTGGTTTCCTCAGCTGCTCCTCACACGACTTGTTCTTAAGGCCCTTCACCAGCTTTGTTGCCTTTCTTTGGACACGCTCCAGCACCTTGATGTCCTTCTTGTATTGAGGTGCCCAAAACTGGACACGGTATTCAAGGTGTGGCCTCACCAATGCTGAGTACAGAGGGACAATCACTTCCCTGGTCCTACTTGCCACAATATTTCTAATACAGACCAGGATGCCACTGGCCGTCTTGGCCACCTGGGCACACTGCTGGCTCATGTTCAGCTGCCTATCAATCAGAACCCCCAGGTCCCTTTCTGCTGGACAGCTTTCCAACCACTCTTCCCCAAGCCTGCAACATTACATGTGGTTGTTGTGGCCCAAGTGCAGGACTCTGCACTTGGCCTTTTTGAACTTCATACAGTTGACCTCTAGTCTGTCCAAGTCTCTCCACAGAGCTTCCCTAACATCAGGCAGATCAACACTCCCTCCCAGCTTGGTGTCGTCTGCAAATTTACTGTCCTGGTTTGAGCCAGGATTAAGCTATTTTTCCTTTTACTTTTTTTTTTTTTCTTCAGTAAGCTTTTTTAACTAGCAGCAAGTGTTCCAGCTAATGGACTGATAACACTGGAATGTTTATGTTTCTGCTGAGATGCGAAGGTCAGTTTGTTCTACTCAGTGAATCTGCCACTGCAGATGCTACTGAGAGCAGGAGAGTTGTATCCATGACTCCCCAGAAGGGGAGCTGGACTAGACAGACAGCAGAATTGACCAAAGGTATTCCATTCCATATATCTACGTAAGCTCCAAGGAAGGTTAGAGATCACAGAAGACAACTTCCTTCCTGCTTCCTCTTCCCTTCTCTTCCATCCATGGCCGGCGTCTGGGAAGGACTCCATCTGTCACCGTTGACACCAGGCTCAGGCATCCCTAGACCTCATAACCCTCATAACTCTACCCTTAGCCCCTGTCTGCTCTGCCTTATCTCCTGCCTGCAGGCTGAGACATTTTGGGACTGCTCACAGCTAAGGAGAGTGCCAGAGAGTTGCTGGGGGTGGGGGGAGGCAAGAGGCTTTTGCACACTCCTGAACATACTTGTATATAATTGTACATAAATTGTATCTAAATTAAAGCTGTCTAATTTAGTTTTCAAACCAGCTGAGTCTCTCTCCTAATTCTCTCTCTCCTTCCCTGCCTGGGTGGGAGGGGGAGGGGATCGAGAGCATTGTTGTCTCTGGTTTATTTTTTGATTCTGAGTCAAACCTTGACACTTACTAAGGGTGCATTCTATCTCCTCATCAATGTCATTGATAAAGATGTTAAAAGAAGTGGTCCCAACACTGAGCCCTGGGGAACTCCACTTGTGACTGGCTGCCACCTGGATTTAGGTCCATTCACCACCACCCTCTGGGCCTGGCCAATCATCCAGAGTGTACGCCCATTCAAGCCATGAGCCTCCAGTTTTTTCATCAGAATGCAGTGGGAGACAGTGTCAAAAGCCTTATGGAAGTCCAGGTAGACAACATTCACAGCCTTTCCCTCATACACCAGGTGGCTCATCTAGTCATAGAAAGAGATCAGGTTCATCAAGCAGGACCGTCTTTTCACAAACCGGTGCTGACTGGGCCTTATCACCTGGTTGTTCTGCATATGGTGTGTAATGGCACTCAAGATTATCTGCTCCATGACCTTCCCTGTCACCGAGGTCAGACTGACAGGTCTGTAGTTTCCTGGATCCTCCTTTCAGCCTTTCTTGTAGATGGGTAGCACATTTGTTATCCTCCAGTCCACTGGGACCTCCCCAGTTAGCCAGGACTGCTGGCAAACGATGGAAAGAGGCTTGGCGACTGCACCCACCAGTTTCTTCAGTACTCTTGGGTGCAACCCATCTGGCCCCACAGACGTATGGATGTTTAGGTGGTGTAGCAGGTCACTGACCATTTCGTCTTGGATTACAAAGGTCTCATTCTGCCCTACCTCCCCATTTTCCAGCTCAGGGGACTGGGTGTCTAGGGAACAACCAGTTTGACTGCTAGAGACTGATGCAAAGAAGGCATTTAGCACCTCAGCCTTTTCCTCATTCTTTGTCACTAAGTTTCCCCCTGCATCCATTTTTTATTGGCAGTAGCCAAGTTGAATTCAAGTTTCGCAATCAGTCTCCTGAACAGATCAAAGTTTTCCCTCTGGAAGTCCAAGGTGGCAGTTTTACTGATCCCCCTCCTTCTCCAAGAATTGAAAACTCTGTAAGTTCATGGTCACTATACCCTAGACTTCCTCCAACTGTTACTTCCCCAACAAGTCTTTCTCTGTTCATGAGCAGCAAGTCCAGAAGGGCACCCTCCCTGTTTGGCTCCCTCACCAGCTGTGTCAAGAAGTTATCTTCCATGCACTTCAGGAACCTCCGGGACTGTTCTCTCTCTGCTGTATTTTATTTCCAGGAGACATCTGGGAAGTTGAAGTCCTGCATTAGAACAAGAGGTAGTGATTGTGAAACGTCTCCCAACTACTTATAAAATATTTCACCCACCCCCTCATCCTGGTTGGGTGGTCTCTAACAGACTCCAACCCCTATATCACCCTTGTTGGTCTTCCCCTTGATTCTTATCCACAGGGGTTCAACCCTATCATTACTGTCATTAATTTTTAGGCATTCATATGTCTCTCTGATATAGAGGGCCACCCCACCACCTCTTCTTCCTCACCTATCTCTTTTGAAGAGTCAGTAGCCATTGATTGCAGCACTCCAGTTGTGTGAGTCATCCCACCAGGTTTTCATGATGGCAACTATGTCATAGTTTTATTGCTGCACAAAGGCCTCCAGCTCCTCCTGTTTATTGCCCATGCTGCATGCACTGGTGTAGATGAACTTCAGCTGGGCTGTTGATCCTGCCACCATTTTGGGGAGATAAATCCTAATTGCTGTCTGACCATTCCCAGCTACTTCCATGGTTACTAAACTATTAGTGAACCCTGTGTTTTTGTTGCCACATGTATCACCATCTCCCACCTCAACTGAGATAGCAGACTGAAGGTAATTCTTAGGCTCATCTCTACTGACACTGGTTTTATTCCCTTCCCCCTTTGAGCCTAGTTTAAAACCCTTTCAATGAGCTTCATTAACTCATGTGCAAGGATCCTTTTCCCCCTTTGAGACAGATGTGTTCCATCTGTTGCCAGCAGACCCAATGCCATATAAACTTCCCCGTGATCAAAGAACCCAAAATTCCAACGGTGGCACCAGCGTTAATCAAGTGTGTTTTCCTTCCTCTTTCAGTATTTTTCCCTACCACTTGAGGAATTGATGAAAACACCACCTGTGCACTCAAGCCTTTAACCAGTTGCTTTAATGCCTTGAAGTCCCTTTTTTGTTGCCCTTGGACTTCTCTCTGTAACCTTATCATCTCCAACCTGGATAACCAACAGGGGGTAAAAATCAGAGGGCTGCACCAGACCAGAGAGCTTAATTTTAACATCTCTAACCCAAGGCCCAAGGAGCCAGCAGACTTCCCTGTGGGATGGGTCAGGTTGACAGCTCTTGATTAAGCTAGTCCTGAGGTGTGGGAGTGACTGACTCATCCTAGGTGTCTTCCCGGATGGACCTTTCTCTCCGTCCTTACTTGCCAGGCACTCAACTTTCAAAGCCTTATACCTGTTGTGCAGTGGTAACCGGGAGGGGGGGAAGTTGGGCAAGGGAGGCCAGCAGGAGATTCGACTTCTTCTCCAAGGAGGGACCTGTTTCAATTCTCCCCCAACTTTTAGATCCTCTCCTCTTACCTAGTGGCAAGGGGGTAAGGGATCCTGCTCTTCATGTGGGACCTGTTGCATTTGCCTCAGGGATGGGAGGGTCTGACTCCACCGGTCTTTCTCCCTCTCACACTCCCTGATACTCCTTAGCCTCTCCATCTCCTCCTTCAGCTCTGTTACCATACTGAGTAGATCATTTATCTGCTTGCACCTCACACAGCTAGTCTCTCTGCTGACCTCCAGTATGAATGACAGGCTTAGTAACTTCCTACAACCGGAGACCTGATCAGCAGTATGTCTGCATCGGACCTCCGTCTGGGTCACTACAGTCCTCCTGGCAACGGCTTTTGGTCAAGTGGAAACCGTAGCTAACGTTCTTCTGGGAGGGCAGCAACCAGTCATTAAGTTAGAGCTGCCCTCCCCGCTGCCCTCTAGAGCTGCCCTCCCCGCACGCGCTGCTGGCGCATGCTGCTGCCCAAACTGCTGCACCATGCCCTTTCAACGTGCCATGACCTTTTTGCCCGTCCTGTTTGCTGCGCTCCCAAGTTGCTCGCGCTCTCTAAGGGCTGTACTTGTACATGATGTGAGCTGGGCTGCCATCAGCCTAGGGCCTGACCAACCTAGTGGCTTTCTACAATGGAGTGACTGCATCAGTGGACAAGGGAAGACCTATGGATGTCATCTATCTGGACTTCTGCAAGGCCTTTGACATGGTCTCCCTTCTCCCTAAGTTGGAGAGATATGGGTTTGATGGGTGGACTGTTCAGTGGATAAGGAATCAGCTGGCTGGTCATCTCCAGAAGGTAGTGGCCAATGGCTTGATGTCAAGATGGAAAACAGTGAAAAATGGTGTTCCTCAGGGGTCTGTACTAGGACCAGTGTTGTTTAATATCTTCATTAACAATATTGACAGTGGCATTGAGAGAACCCTCAGCAAGTTTGCCAATGACACCAAGCTGGGTGGTGCGGTTGATATGCCAGAGGGACGGGATGCCATCCAGAGGGACCTGGACAAGCTGGAGAAGTGGGCTCAAGTGAAACTCATGAGGTTCAATGAGGCCAAGTGCAGGGTCCTTCACCTGGGCTGGGACAATCAGATATGTGAGTACAGGCTGGGGAAAGACATGCTAGAGAGCAGCCCCATGGAAAAATACCTGGGGATGAAAAAAATACTAGTGGATGAAAAGCTGGACATGAGCCACCAGTGTGCAACTGCAGCCCAGAAGGCCAACTGCATCCTGGGCTGCATCAAAAGAAGTGTGGCCAGCAGATAGAGAGAGGGGATTCTGCCCCTCTAGTCTGCCCTGGTGAAACCTCACCCAGAGTACTGTGTCCAGCTCTGGAGCCCCCAACAAAGGAAGGATCTGCAACTGTTGGATCATGTCCAGTGGAGGGCCACAAAAATGAGCAGAGGAGCACCTCTCTTATGAAGATAGGCTGAGGGAGTTGGGTTTGTTCAGTCTGAAGGAGAGAAGACTCCAGGAGGACCTCATAGTGACCTTCCAGTACCTGAAAAGAGCCTATAAGAAGGCTGGAGAAAACCTGTTCACAAGATCATGTAACAACAGGACAAGGGGTAATGGTTTCAAGCTAGAGAAGGGTAGATTTAGGTTGGACATTAGGAAAAAGTTCTTCAATGTGGGGGTGGTGGATCACTGGAACAGGTTGCCACAGGTGGTGGAGGCCTCATCCCTGGAGACATTCAAGGTCAGGCTTGATGGGGCTCTAAGCAATCTCTTCTAGTGTGAGGTGTCCCTGTTTATTGTAGGGGTTTGGACTAAATGACCTTTAGAGGTCCCTTCCAACCTGAGACATTCTATGATTCTATGATTCTATTCATAAAAGTGCAGTCCACAGTAAAATAGTTTTGAAACATCAATATTGTTGTAGCCTGTTTAATTGAATAATCTGAAAAATTCACGTTATTTCTGGACTGAATTAATAACTATTATTACCAAAATTACTTAGAAGAAATGTTTCTATTGACATAGTGAACTGATGTGGCAGTAACAATATGCCTGTCTGCTTTGGTTATAATGTTTGAATGTCCACTTATTTTTGAAAAGACAACAGAGAAAAGATAGGTAAGTGGAAAGAACTGACTGTGTAGCTTTTATAATGGAAGCTCACTAAAAGTTGTGACACATTTTGTAGCCCATGCATTATTTACTTAATTCTTTTTAATTTTCTGAATAAAGTACTTTTAATAGTAAGGAGCTCCCATTACTTTCAGATTTTGTTCTGTACTGTTTTGAGGACTCCTGTATCTTCACATCTGACCACACAGGTGGGAGCTTGTGACTTGACAATATGTTATTAGTGGTGTCCTTTTTAAGCAATTATCTGACAGACAAGAAGTAGGCTGGAGCTGATTGAGGCTAAAGGGAATTTTTAAGTCAAGTAAACAGAGAAATTTCATATTGTTACATATTTCCTATAAGCATACAAAAGACCACTCATCACAGAATCACAGAATCACAGCCTCACAGAACTACCAAGGCTGGAAAAGACCTTTAAGATCATCAAGTCCAGCCGATGACCAACACCACCACACTGTCTAGACTATGGCACTAAGTGCCACATCCAGCCTTTCCTTGAACACATCCAGGGGCAGTGCCTCCACCACTTCCCTGGGAATACCAGTATGATGATATATCATGATACCAGTTAAGTGATACTTTGTTTTGTATATTCAGTAGTTTGCCAGTAAATTAGGAAAAACTCCACACCTTTCTATTATTTTTGTAAACCATCAGAGGATTTAACCCTTTTTTTTTTCAAACTTCATTTTACCTGCTGTAGTACACACAACCACCTTTTGCCAATCTCATTTAATATCCATTAACCTATCACATGGGCAAAAAACCTTCAGACAATTTGATAGCTCTCTGTCAATGTAATCTTAGTTTTGGGAGTGGTTAATTGAAGTCAAAGCTGGAAAGTAAGCAACTACATACAATATAGGAGATGTTACTTAAGGGCATGTGCATGTGTGTATACCTCTGTATGTCTCTATACGTATGAATGTCTATAAATCCCAAGAAGCTTCCATTCTCCGTACTCTATCTCTCTTTTGAGAGACGGCCACTTTGGTTTACGACCAAAGTGACAAATACTTTGCACTTAAAGAGGAATGTTTCCTGGTATTTCGGACATTTAGGGCATTAGGATGATTTTCACCTTTCTTGAAAATGCTAGAGGTGTGGGGGGTTTTTGTTAATTTTTAGGTAATTTTAAACTGTGTTAAAGGGTGTTGGGAAGTAATTTGTGGCATGTGATAGGTTTAGGTGTGGAGTAGATGTTCCTTGAAAAATATCCACTGTCTGTGAAGTGCTTCCCTTCACAGCTTGCTTTCAGACTAAACTGAGCCTCATGTTTCCAATCTCCAACCTTTGATGTTTTCAACTAATAATATTTCAGAATGATTTCCAGAAAAGATATAGATTGTAAAGAAGATCTCATCTGTTGCAAAGCAACACATTAAGTCAAAGTCAGTTCTTTTATACAGAAAGCTCTAGGATCCTTTATTAATTGAACAAAAGAAGCAGAAGTTCACCAGGCATATGTATGGAACAAAAATCCCATAAGTAACAGGAGATTTTTTCATATTCCAAGCATTTAGTATTTATCTTCTCCCTTTCTAATTCTTTCTACTGTGCCACTTAGGGAAAAAAAAAAAAAAAAAGTCTTTAAGAGATGATTCATATAAACTACATTTTTATTAATGTATCTTGAAGATTCACTCAGCAAGAAATCAAGCATTGCAGGCTTCCACTTTTTTCAAGGTTTCCATTAAATTTTCCCATTCAAACTGTGTATTTGCTAGCCAGTGGTCTTCTGTTTGTTATGTGATTGCATACACCTCTATCTTTGCATTTGAAATTCACACAGCAAGAACTGCCTTCCAGTGGTTTCTATTTTTAGCCCAATTTTCCATCTGTCCTGTCAAACTGAGTGGTTGTATAAACAATGATATATTTTTCCTGCTTGGCTTTCATTTTCAATTAAAACACAAATAAAAGGAAAAAGCATACTTACTCATTTTTATGTATCCTGAATGTTCATGCGCTCAAAGTATAAATTACCTATACAGTTTCCTACAAGTAGGCAAATATAAAATATCAGTTCCTTTAGTTTCTAAATGTAATGGTTTGGGCCTAATATGACAACAAAGAACCAGCCATCTGGCTGCTCACTCACACACCTACACACACACACATTGTGGAGAGGACAAAGGCTAACTAGAAACTCGTGGGTTGAGGCAAGGACAAGGAGGGTTCACTCACCATTCACGGTCATGGGAAAAACAGACTCAACTCACGGAAAAAAAAAACAACTTAATTTAACACTAATCAAATGCAAACAGGACACAGACAACACAAAGAGCAGTGCTTAAATACATTATCTACATCTCTTCCTTCTTTCCAGGCCCAAATTACTTCATTCCTGATTTCTCCACCTCCTTCCCCCAATGGCACAGGGGCACAGGGAATGGGGTTTAGAGCCAGTTCACAGTCTGTTGTTTCCTGCTGCTCCTTCCCCCTCAGCGAGAAGGACTCCTCACAGTCCTCCCCTGTTTCCCCACAGGGGCCCTCCCATAGCAGAGAGTCCTTCACAAACCTCTCCAACATGGGTTTTTCCCATGAGATACAGTCCCTCAGGAGCAAGCTGCCCCAGCTTGGGCTTCCCACAGAGTCATGGACTGCTTCGGGAACAGTCACTTCCCCCTGGTACGGGGTCCTCTATAGGCTGCAGGTCCACATTCACCCCTCCTGGTGCCTTCAAGGAATGCTCTGCTCTGCTTCTTCATGAGTGCAGAGGGACAGCCTGCCTCTTGCCGTGGGCTACAGGGGAACTTCTGCTCAGGTGCCTCCTTCCTCTTCTTCCTCACCAACCTTGGGATCTTCATCCCAGCGCTTGCTCTTCTCCTCCCCTCTCCAGCTCAGCTCTTCTGCCTTGCTCTCTCTCTCTCTCAGGTCTTGTATCAGTTCTTTCATGTGCTAATTATCTCTCTAATGGCCTGGCTTGGCCACGTGAGCCAGGGGAGCTTTTAGTATCTTCTTACAAGAGTTACCCCTGGAGACCCTCCCCCACTATGAAAAAGCCTGCTGAACCAAACCAGCACACTGCAGTAGTGTAGAGTCCCGAAAAGAATAATTGTCTTGAAACAGCCGCCCTAACAAACTGGACATTGTGCTAAGGTGGGGGCCTCATTCGATAATCACCTGGACCTTGTTCTTGCAAGGAGAGCCCCTTGTTTGGTAACTACCCTGATAAAGTGGACACTGTCCTTGAAAGGGGAGCCCCTCCTTTGGCAGCCACCCTGATAAATGGGACACTGTCCTTGCTTGATAAGGAGCAGCGGCCGGCAAGAGAAGCCCCGTGGAGGCACAGTGCCATCTTGTGAAAGACCACTGTCCTATTTAAGGACAGAGCGCATGTGTGACAATAAAGATCATTGCTCGGTCAACCTGGATGAGGGGGGCCAAGTGATCACCTGGACCCCTGTGCCCCACCGACTCATTTCCAGAACAATCCCAAATCCAACACTGAGTCTGCGCAAAGCAGGCTGAGCCTCACCAGGAGAGGCAGGGCCAGGTGCCATAAAAGAGGCAGACTCAAAATGCTCGGGGCTCGCACCCACCATCCAAGGACCACAGCATCATGCCGAGATCATTGCTGGATCCAAGGGTGGTGATAACTTTCCTATCCACTCTTTATCTCTGTCTCTCTGCCTCTCTCTTCATATCCGTCTCTCTCTCTCTTTCTAACCTTATTCTTGGCACATAGGGGTACCTTCATTTCATAATTTTGCTAAGTTTTTCCTGTTGTCACTTTTTGTTTTGAGAGGACCATTTTGCTAAGTTCTGCTAGTTGTAATCTGTTGCTTTGAGAGTGAAATTGTTGTATGTTTCCTTTGACAAGCTTTATAATCTTACTCAATCTTAAGTAAAGATGTGTTTTGTGAAAGCCTCCTGGGTAATGGTCTTACTCCTAGAGTACCACGCAGAGTATTCCCGAGCTTAATCTCGCTGAAGGGGTTGTTAAAAGAGATATTTATATTTAGTTTGGACCCCCAGCTCTGGGGAGCCACGACCACTTTGTGGGGTGTGATATTATTATTTATTTTGGGCCCCCAGCTCTGGGGAGTTGTGACCACTTTTTGGGACGTGATAACGCTGTACCCACCTCGTGGGATGTGACAGTGCCATGCCCACTTTGTGGGTCGTGACAAGTAGCGTAACTTCATAAATCTGAAATTTGCTTGCAGAGTGAAAATCTTGACAAAGGTTGGCAGGAGTAGGCAACCCATATATACATATATGCTTACCCTCCGCAATCTTTCTATGGGAAAGAAGAATCAAGAGATTGGTAGATTTGTTAAAATCTGAAATATATGATGGAATAAGATACCCAAGTGTATGCTTTCAAATTACATTTTTTGAGAAATAGTGACTTATTTTTACATCTTAATTTTTTTTGTTTTACCCGGTGTGGTCTATTAAAGGGGGGACATTTTTAAGAAAAGTGTAAATATTAACTACCTTTCTGCCACTTTTCCTACTGTACTGGGCTGTACATATAATATGAAGCAAAGTTAAAATCAAATAAGAATTCAAACATGAAAGTGTAACTCCCATTTCTGTTTTTCAAGTTAAGGTCAAAAATCATTATGTCTTTGGTTGCTTTTGAATATGGCACTTATTCTTGGCAGCTCATGAGTTACAAACTTCCCAGCTTTTGATCCTCTATTCACCTTTGGAGTCTTAGCCAGAAACCACTTGAGGACACCCAGCTTCAGAGTTATCAGTAGGAAATGTGGTGCTGTCAGAATCATGCAGAACAATTGAAAGGGCTGGTTGAGAGAGGTACTCTTGGAGCAATAAGCAGCCTACCTGTCAGTCAGCATGACCATGGTTGCCAGGAGTGCCAGAGAACTCATTGCGAAGAGATTTGCTGGCAATCAGAGGTGTGTCAGAGCTCTTCAAAGTAGAGCTAGTTACAGGTAGTATAACAGCCCAGTTGCAGCAGATGGTAAATAACATTGTTGAAAAAATGGCAGGGTACTGCGGCTGGTATGGAGACCAGTGGTGATTAGATACTTCTGGATCCCACAATAGGAAGTTAGTGCTTCAGACCTCTGTGAGTGTATTAGCCCATGCTGGTTGGAGTCAAATCAGTGTATGATCACTCTAACAGAGATAGCACATTCTCCTAAAAAAATACAGGAAGGAAAAAAATGTACTCTTGCCCACCACATGTTGATTTCAGTAAATTATTCCACTATGAAGAAATGCAACAGTTGACATCTGAAGAAAGGTATTAAAAGGTACATCTTTCAACTAATTCAGTGCAGAAGGAGTATTAGAGATGTTTGGTTTCTACAAATTTTTCTCTGCAGTTCAATCTCACAAGTAGATTACACCATGTTCAAAAAGAACTGGTGAGAGGATCAGGAACTTTTCTTACAACAGAGACATTAGTAATGATCTTTCCTTTCTTACTCACACAATGCTAGTAGAATTTGTTTGATTTGGTATGGATGAGGCTTGCACTACAGGCATGGCACAAACAGTTACCAAGTGACCAATTTGGTATGTAAGTAACTAAATAATCTTCTTATAAAGTTTACTTTAGTAAATAATAATTATTTCTGTTGAATAAAGCAGTGAAGGATGTTTGATTTTCATTGATTTCATTGATTTTCATTTCAGTCATTAGGAATTTAGATTTTTTAGCTTTTGTTAGGATCAGCTTGCTTAACGCATTTTGTAGTTTTTGTATTGCAATGGTAGAAAACTGTTCTTCGTCATTTATTTGGCTTCAGTTCCCTTCAAGGTCTTTGTGGCAACATCAGAAAGTGTTGTGATATGAACACTTTTTAGAAGTGCCACATGGATTTCAGGAAAATTTCCTAAGATGTCCTGGTTTGAGCTAGAACTGAACCAATAAAATTAGTTGGGTTTTTTTGTTGTAATTAGTAAAAAATTCTTTTCCAGTCAAAACTACTATTGCATATTATTGTGTCTGTAAAATTTTATATTGTTTTCAGGTACTGACATCTAATTTTCTTCATATTTTATATCACTGCTATAGCATCAACAATGAGTACAGCAGTAAGAGAATGTAGAGAAAAGGAATCAACTTCAGACAGAAGCAAATTTGTTTTGTTTAAGGTCTTTTGAGGGGTGGCTTACATTATTGTCTTTTTCTTTTCCACGTACTTTTCCAGTAAATTAAGGAACATAAGAATTTATGTTGTTATGTTTAAAACATCATTATTATAAAGAGGTTTGTAAACATTCTGATGAAGATTTAGACAGCTTGAGGGAAGCAAACATTTCATGGAGAAGTCCAACAAAAATCACAAGTCTGGTGAAATAAGGACTCACTTCCTTTTAGGAAATATTAGTTCTTATTCTACATCTATTAATGATCCTAAGAAAAAATTATTATAAGAAATAATGAAAATATTCATGTTATCTGCTTTTCTTTCTCTACATTTTTTCTTTTGCTAAAAGTTTTCTCTCTGAATTCCGTCAGATCTGCTATCATACATATGTGTTTCACATATGCCAATACTATTTGTATCTGGAGTCATTAGAATGCCACCTGTGTAAGCCTTCATAATTTTATTGTTTTAAACCCCCTAAATTTCAAAATACTAACATCCTTTACAAAGCAGAATTTTACTTCATCTGACCAGCTTCAGGCATCATGCTAGACTCCTCCTACTGCTAAGAGTGGTAGCCACAGTAAAATTTTTGGAGAAAATAAAAACTGGCAAATATTTATTGCATAATTCCTTAGATGTTAGAGGGAAGAAGGGACAGAAGGCAGCAGCTGAACAGATAAATGTTCATTCTGTAGGGATCAGTTTTTCCCTAAGGAAAAAAATGTTAGTTGAAAGTGAGAGGTTATTTCCCCTTTTCTCTTTAGGTATTTTGCAATCCCACCCATGGTTCTAAGAGAAAAATAGAGAACCTGGTCAACAGCACTTAGTACTGCAATGTAATTTAGTGAAAATGATACATATATTATAGTCAGTTTTCAGTTCATATAGGAGGTATAAGAAGACAGCAAAATTATCAAGTTCCTATCTTTTTTTTATTATTAACTGAGATAATAACACTATTCTCGCTCCATTTGTAATCTCCAAAGATGTGGAAGTTCAAAATATATCCAAGTATTAAAAAACTGCATGTAAAATTTAAATGTTCAAAACAGAAAATAAAGCAAGATGGCTATTTAGAGTCCACAGCTGTAGTAGGAAGAGTAGCTGGATTTGGCACGCATAAGAAAAATTCATTCCACTATGCAAGATCTAACCATGAATATTGAGGTAGAGCAATTGATTTTATGGAGTTGAAGGTACACTGTCATTCACTAACAATCTCATTAAATAAGAGCTACCTTTAGACAATTACGCAACTGTAGTAGTGCCTTTGGCTGCCATGTAGTAACACTTCAATTTTCAGATAGCTAGAAACATAGTTTTGAGCAGGTAATGAATAATTTTTATCCAGATCACCTTTACAAAGTTCCCTTTGCCAAACTGAAGAAATTGCTAGAACACGTTCTGGCTAGATTTTCTTCTCTTTGAGACTTTGTATTACTAAATACATAAGAGCAGAGAAAGGGAGCAAAAAAAAAAAAAAAAAGTTTAAATGAGACAGAAATAAATAACGCTTGTATTTGATCTGTTTTAGTTTCTTGCAGTATATATCTTATCATATTTATATTGTGATTTCTATGCAATCTACTATTATACATCTGTTCGGAGGGAGTGTAATAAGTTCCATGCGTGTAAATGCTCTTTGAATCTGAAGTCACTAGAATGCCATCTGAGCAGTCAATAACATTTTTATTGTCTAAAAAACCCCACATCTTAGAAATATAATATGGATCACGTCAGAATCAATAGAGATGGAGGATTTAAAAGATAGCATATTTATAAAGAAAAGGGGTAAAATGCAATAGAAAATAAAGTTTAAAGTTATTTTATGCTGTTAATGAAAAATAACCTGTATATGGATAACAGATATGAAAGATAACAAAACCAATAACAGTTATCACCCCTGCAATCTTGAAAGTGAAAAGAAAGTATCTTCTCTTGTTTTCATTTGGCATAGGTAAATAATGCATTGTAAATAATCGGATATATGTAAGATTCTCTCTAGTGGGCTTTAAAAAACGCTGTTTAAAAAAAAATAAAATTCTCTAACATAAGACATTGCTTGAGAATTAATTGAAAAGATATGTAGAATTCTGAAGCTTAATTTCAAAGCAACCTTGTCAGCTCAAGCTTCATTTTAGCTTCAGTGCTCCTGTCTTGTGTAGGAAGGACTAAAAAAAGGGGAAATGTAAAAGTATAAAAGAAATGAAAAATGTAACACACAATCATTTAATTCCTCTGAATTTTAGGATGTTGTTGACCAAAGGAAAATGGTACATTGTAAGTCAGAATTGTCATTAAAGTTATGGTAACTAGCAGGGAAATACGTGTAAGCAGTAGTAGCCACCTGAATTACATTCTCTTTAAACATGTAGAGGAGGAAAAACCTATAACATTTTTCAATTTTTTAATTACTCCACAATGAAAACTCACTTTGCTTATAAATACGGTTTTGATTTTTAGACTCTGAAGATTCCACTTTGTTATGACCAGTGTGGAGGCTCTAAGGCAAACCATCCCACAGCTTTGTCAGGATGTATAAAAGTTGCGCTTTCCTTCCTGGAAGTTTTAAAAATTTAAAGGGACCAAGGGTCACACACCGAGTCTGCCTCTCTCAGAGGATCGGAGGCTGCGGCTCGGAATCTTGGAGTGAACTCTTAGGTGCCGCTTCTCACCTCGCCCACAAGAACCACACTTTGCCCATGGATTTAAGGTTCTCAAATTAAACGGTTTATTTGGGGGGTGCCAATTACAATTAGTGGACAAGGGTTCAAGAGGAGTAAATAAGGAATATGAAACCACACACACACACACAATGAATAACAATATATCTATGATGCACTATAGTAAAGAATAGGGAGGCGGAAAGGAGGGTGAGAGTGACCAATGCCCGACATTAGATTCCCTTAAAGGGTTGCACGATGCGTGTGAGTCTGAGGGATGGGAGCAGCGGGGAAGGAAGCAGGGCTTAGCACCTGACTATCCTTGAGACAGTCTGAGGATTTAGAATTTCCATGGGTGACTCTCCCCACTAGCACGGATATTGTATCCATGTGCAGTGATAGAGAGACGTCCTGTGACTGCTGGGTTCTGGTGGTCCGTCAGTTTTCCTGCTCTTGCAGTGGGAAATCCAAATAGAAGGGAGATGGCCACAGCAAGTAGCTCCCAGTAAGCACCACAGAACCAGTAGCAGGCTCTCTGTAGCAGCTCTAACAAACAGCACCTTCTTCTTCTTTTCCCATGGACAGCCAATAGTAATCCTCAGGCATGCAGCTCCCTCTTCTCCTCCAACAACCATCAGCTTCTTCTCTGACACCAACTCCAGCCACAAACAGCCAGAAACCAGCCCACAAAGGTCCAGCAAAAGGGGCTGTCAGCATCTGCCTTTATGTATCAGGCACTTTGGGTGCAGTTAGGATTACTGACTGATCTGCAGGGCTTTAGTCCCGTCCCACGGCTTCTTTTCTTGCAGTGGCTGATGTGTTTAAGCAGTCCAGGTGCACATGGGAACAATATATCTTCTTTCCCTCCTCATCTGCTGTCCATCAAATTCAGTGTTTGTCCTTGAAGCTCAGTCCTTCAAGGACAGCAGACAGAGGCAGAGGGAACACTGGAGTGCCATTTTGTGTTCCTTGCTCCATATTTGGCTCATTGCTCCCATTTTATTTAGTGTCCAACTTACTGTCCCCATAAAGCCATCATTTTATCTTGTGGGAAAGGGGGTGCCATTTTCCACACACTTCAAGTACATATGGGCTAAATATTCAAGTAAATAAAGGGGGAAAAGCACTTTGTGTACTGCTAGCAAATTGGAGGATTAGAATATAGTATATCATTATACTAAAAAAAATCCATTCATGGTATTACCATAAGATTTTACAAATCTCTTAAAAGAGACACTTGAATAGTAGTTGTTTTCCATCATACACAGATCCTTAGCTCATCTTGGTATTTCATCCTCTGATTTGAAAGCCACATGAGTGACTCAGATTTTATTAAAAAAATTTAAATAGTAACACTAAGTAGAAGACTCTTTTCTACCAACTCCTACACCTGATGGACATTGGAGAAACTTCATTGTGAAGACCCTGATGGTTTCTAGGTCTTATTTTAATTGCTGAGCAAGAGTAGACTATGGATTTTTTTGGTTTTTCAAAACAAATATTTTAGTTTTGATAAAGTCAATTGATAGACCAATTAAAATTTTATTGGGCTGTTGTCTTTATATGTTGCTAAGCTTATTTTGCTTTATTAGGTTGTACTATGGTATTTCTACATGACTATGAATGATAACAATTCTAGTGTGTTACTATTGGATATTACCATTTTCATATCATCTGGAGTTTGAATATATTAGACTCTTTAACTATTGAAAAGTCATCATAAAACAAGCAGATCTGTAGTGGTGCACATATGCTAGATGAGTTTCATTTGATATTAGAACATTCCAGTGTTATCAGTCCACTAGCTGGAACACTTGCTGCTACTTAAAGCTTACTGAAGGAAAAAAAAGATCAGTAAAAGGAAAATGAGCTTCATCCTGGCTCAAACCAGGACAGACATGGAGGAATAAGTTATTTATATTAAAATATTTCAGTATTTGTGAATTAGAGCATCTTGTGGGCCTGTTTTTACATTCCGAAAGAAGTCGTAGTACTTTCAGACACTGTATTTTGGTTTTTAATAGCCTGTAATAAAGCATAAGGCAAGAGTTTTGTAGGCAAAAAAACCCAAAACAAACAGAATGGATTATGGAAGTCTACATATGTCCCATTGTTAGAATCTCTCATGTGGAACTTCAGTAACAGAGAGATTGATTTTGTTAGTGCCATGAGGTAAATATTGGAAGTTAAATAAAAAGGATAGAATTGACATTTCTTCTTTCTGATTCCTCCTTCTTTCCTTCTCTGTGATGCAGGAAATATAGCATGTTTCATTTTTACTAAGATTCTGTATTTTTTGTACTATTAATATATTAGTAATTCTTTATCCACAAAAATATTGCTGGGATATAAAACTCTACTGAATGCAATGGGACTGTTAAACATTCTTATTACCTTTACAGTAGCCAAAGAAATCAAAAACTAGTTTATACCAAGAAATCATTCCTCTAGGTTACGTTCTCTGTGTACAAAATAATTTATGATATTATTTCAGTAACATGACTATTTGTTTACACACATTAAATCAAGCAATGTATTAAAAAATATGAATAATTTATCTGGAGCAAATGCTGATTGCATCCTTTTATTAAGACAATCTTAAAAGAAAGTCTTGAATGAAAGAGATTGCTCTAGAAGCCAGTTTAGCTACAGATGCTGAAATAAAATAATGGCAGAATCATAGAATGATTTGGGTTGGAAGGGACCTAAAAGATCCTCTAGTTTCAACCCCCCTTGCAAGGGCAAGGACACTTTCCACTAGACCAGGTTGCAAATAATGAAGCTTATCTAATTTCTTCAGATGAATTAACTAATTTGAGAGGAATGGAATATTATTAAGTGATTCTTAACATTAAATGTAGAAGACATTTTTTGTTTTCACAAAATGTGTCATGTAAAACAATGGCCTCCTGCCTTAAAAATGAAGCTAATAAACTGTACACTTCCGTAAGTATACAAAAGTAGTTGATTTTTGCTATAGGGATATAGACTAGAAGACAACAATGTAAATACATACATTTTTTATTTATTTCCTATATTTTCTTAATATACCACCACTAGAAAAATCTAGTACTTCGTGTATATCCCATGTTGCAGTTCACCATTTCTTAATCTCTGATATGTTACAGGGAATGTATCTCTACTTGTAGTTGAAGAAAGTATTTTAAAATTCTATTTGAGAATTGTATCATGCCATTTTGAAGATTTTTCAGAATACTTGGAAAGAATGTAACTTTAACAGTCTACTTCAGTCATTTCGGTCTTCTACAGTCATTTCACTGAAGAGATTTTTGATAACTGCAGTAGAAAAGCAGCAATTTTTAAGAGTTGTGCAACAGGAATAGACATAGTTCTTGGACACAAGGTTTCCTCATTGATCTTCGTGATCACTGTCACAGGCAAGTGTAGTTTTTTTTTTCTATGATTTAAATATCTTACTTTGTTGTATTAGAAATTTGTGAGGTTTCCAAGAACAGTAACCTGTGACAAAGTGGTTTTATAAAGACAAAATCTCATAGAATCATAGAATACCAGGTTGGAAGGGACCTCAAGGATCATCTGGTTCAAACTGTCTTGGCAAAACCGTGGTCTAGATGAGATGGCCCAGCACCCTGTCCAGCTGAGCCTTACAAGTGTCCAGTGTTGGGGAATCCACCACTACCCTGGGGACATTATTACAATGGCTGATTTCATTGTGAAAAGTTTTCCTCTTTTGTCCAATCAAAATCTCTCCAGGAGTAACTTGCGCATGTTACTCTCATCTTTTCCATGTGATTCCTTGTAAAAAGGCAGTCTCCATCTTCTTTTTAGCCACCCTTCAAGTACTGGGACATGCTGATGAGGTCTCCCCTGAACCTTCTATTCTCCAGGCTGAACAAACCCAGTTCTCTCAGCCTTTCTTCATATGGCAGGTCCTCCAGTCCTTTCCTCTGGACCCTCTCCAGCCTGTCCACATACTTTTTATGTAGCAAGGAACAGAACTGAACACAATACTCCAGGTGTGGTCTGACAAGTGCTGAGTAGAGCAGGATGATGACTTCTTTATCTCTGCTGGTGATGCCCTTGTTGATGCAACCCAACATCCTGCTGGCTTTCTTCACCACTGTAGAGCACAGTTCACTGGTATTGAGCTTGTTGTCCAATAGGACTACCAGATCCCTTTCCACAGGGCTGCTCTCCAGCCAGATAGATCCCAGCCTGTGCTGGGTTATGTTTTCTGAGGTGCAAGACCTTACTTGTCCCTCTTGAACTTCATAAGGTTCTTGCTAACACACTCTTCCAGTTTATACAAGTCTTCTTGTAGGGTGGCTCTCCCTTCTGCAGTGTCCACTTCCCCACTCAGTTTTGTATCATTGGCAAATTTCATCAGGGTACACTTGCTCCCATAACTCAAATCACTTATGAAGATATTAAACACCATTAGAGCTATTATAAATCACTAGGGGAACCCTGCTTTTGACAGGTGGCTAGTTTGAAAAGGAACACTTAACTACCATCTTCTGGGTGATGCCTGTGAGCAAGTTCTTGACCCACCACACAGACCAATTGTGTAGACCATAACACATCAGTTTCTCTAGGAGAAGGCTGTGGGGAGCTGTATTGAAAACCTTGGAGAAGTCCAGGTAGACAACGTCTACCACTCACCCCATATCAATTGATCAAGGTACTTTGTCAAAGGAGGCGATCAGGTTTGTCAAGCACAATTTGCCCTTTGGCAATCTGTGATGATTTTTCCCAGTCACCTGCGTAATTTAACTTATAGCCTCCAGAAGGATTTGTTCCATAATTTTCCCAGGGACTGAAGTAAAACTGATGGGCCTAAAAATTTCTGGATCCTCCTTTAAGCCCTTCTTGTAGATGGGGGTCTCATTAACCTTCTTCCAGTCTTCTGGGACATTTGCTTTTCATGACTTCTCAAAGATTATACAGAGCAGCCTTGCAATGATGTCAGCCAATTGCCTTAACACACATGGGTGGATATTGTCAGGACCCATGGTCTGTGTCAAGCTCCTGTAATGGTTCATATACCAACTCTTCCTTTGCTGATGGCAGGTCTGTGTCTGCATCAACCTAGATTTTTGTTCCCAGGTTGGTATAGGGCGGGTATCATTCTGCTGTTGAAAGCCTTGACAGTCTTGTGCAGGCTTGAATAATCTCTAATGATTACTAACATTATTAATGATGTCATCATTTTAATCATGATTAACCTCCCTGCTCTGTTGAAGACCCTAGTTTTTTGAGTTCTATTCTGACCTTTTTTTGACTTGTAAAAAACCCTAAGATTTATATATCCTATTTTTGGAAAACCACTTAAGCTTAAGATGGACTTGTGTTAGCTTCCTGGAGGCAAAGGTCTCCTGATGCTGCTCTATCAAAGTCTCTCATAATTGTCGACCCATGTTTCAGGCAAAAGCAAAAATCATCTAACAGGAGATAAAGTTTGGATATTGTAAATATCTCTACTATAAAATCATAAAATAGTGTACAGTTTTACCCAAAACATTGTATCTCTTAATTTCAGTATTTGCACATCCCATATGTACTGAGTAAAATGAACCTATTTTTGTATAATTATTTTACTGAATATGAAGACTTTTTAATAATAATATGCAGCACACAAAAAACAACTGACGTCAAACTCTTCTAAGGATACAGATAAGATGTAAATTGAGATTGGATTGAAGCAGTCTGTTTGAAAAGTTATTTTCTATTATCTGTCTCTCTGTTTCTTTAAACTAAAATGCATACAGTAATTTTTAAAATAAATTAAACAAAAAAAAATTCTTTATACTAATTGATGTATTTTTTGAAATCTGATCATCCACTCTCTTAGTGTTCACATGTGCAGAATGAAAATCATCTGAGCCTTAAAAGAAAATGTTTTAGGCTCTGCATAGACTGGTATCCTCATGATGTTTCTCAAACTGGTCAGGCAAAACCTAACAAATTTCACAGTGAGCTCTTTCACAATGGGAGAAATCTGGGAAGTAAGCAAGCACCAACAGTAAAAAGGTTGTTCTGATTGTCCATAACTGGAGTTCTCCTGTGTGGTCTCATAAAGGAATGCTACCTAGGTAGAGCGGGAAAAGAAAAGTTTCAGTGGGAGAAAAATTGAATTTTCAGATAGGTTTAATACTGTGCAGGTTTTGTTTCCTCACATGCTGTTTTCATGAAAAGTCCATTTTACTTCTTATATACAGATAACAGTGAAAGCTGCATTTAGACTTGTAACTGTTCTAGAGGTATTTGCATCTTACTTTTCATTTCAAATTCTGATTTCATTATTATAAAAGTCCATTTCATAATAGATTTAGGTGAATGACTGCAATTTTCCCATGCCAACATTTGAAAAAAGGAAATGGTATCATAATTTACAACTGTAATGGAAATTCTCTGTCACCTGTACATATGGGCATTAGAGTGATGTTACAAGTAATGAAACTATCTTTGAAATAATAAGATAAAAAGCAAAAACTGTATGATAAAATTAACTTAATATCAGTTCATCTGTTCCTGGTATACCTATAGAAGTAGGAGGATTTATTATTTTTAATGCACATAAAGGCACAGTGATCTCAATTTTGAATAAGCTCTATTTGATGAAAGAATATAGATAATTTTTTAAAAAATTTATAAAGTTGGTGATGTATAAAAAATAATCCAAGAAAAAACACTTTTATTCTGACTCTGATAGAACCAGCCATGTACTGAAAACTATTTCAAGGTTCTGAGCTTTCCTGTAACTACTAACTGAGACTCATAACCCTGCTAAAATGAAACAGCAGTATAAGAACAGTCCAATTGATGATACAGCTGTTATTGGGAAGACACAGCAATAATTTTTTAATGTATTATATAACTTCATTAGTACACCTTCCAGTAGAGTTCATACCACTATAAACTGTCTTGTGGGTCATCAGCAAAGTTTTTAACATTTCCAGTATGCTGGGATCCAAACCAGCACAGTTCTGTGGGCTAGGAAATTCACCACTGAAAGAAATTACTAGCAATAGCAGAATAACTTGTTATTCTGCTAACTCACTAAATAGACATTTCTTAAATTCTTGCAAAATTGAAAGATAAGCAACAGTGAGCACATATGCAAACAAGTTGCAGTGTCTAATGTAAAATTTCACTTCACAAAATGGAAATGTCACATTTAATGAAAAAGTGTATGATTCTGTTGTGGAACAGAACTGAATAAATATTTTCCAATTTAGATCTTATTTTTTTCTGTTAAAGTCCATAAAGATGGCTGTTTGCAGCATCGTATGGTTACAGCATTAGTTATTTGGTAGAAATTTCCCCAGGACATAGTTCCCCAGGACGTAGTTCTTCAGGGTCACAAAACTGAAGAAATAAAAAGCATCTGTTCTTTCTAGCCACTTTCAGAATAAAGAACATGCTGGTAGCTGCAAAATGGAAAAATAATAACATGAATCCTTTAATGGTAGTTGTGAGGCTCTTGTGGCAGCAAAAAGATGCAGAAAATCTATAAGAGTGAGGTTAGCACAGGCTAGCTCACAAAAGGGAGGACTGTCACACACCCAGATCACCTACAGTTTGACCACAACTTAACAATATGTTTTGCTTATTTGATTTTAAGCACATATATGTCTTTAAAGCAGTAAGAAAGAAGCTGTATGCTGTGCACTCTACCGTAAAATACTTGTTTTAGATAAATGTTTGTCATGGAATATGTATTTTGTGCTGCTGCTGGTTTTTATTATGTTGGTCTAAAATTTCCCTTGCTTTATCAGAAAAATTAACCAGATAATGAGTTATCAAAGCTTGTATAGTGCTTTTGAGAATGTGTACCAAGGAAGGAGACTGATAAAAGTATGTTTCCACATTTTTATTGCTCAGTCATATTATCAATAAAATATGTATCACAATATCTAGGACAGGTTTGAAAAATCTGTGCTAACATACAGTAGCTAAGGACCTGAAGATATTTGAGACCAAGTATGTGTACATAATCCTCAGTAAGTACTTGTAGATTCAGCTTTTAAATAGAGCCAGTTCACTTTTTAAAGTTAGTTTATTGGCTAATATTTTTTTCTCTGGTGAGTAATCTGATTTGGAGAAAAAGAGCTGTTGATTTTCTGAAATAAAAATTACTTTATTGCAACAACTAAATTGCTGACCAAGTTTTGAGGGTGTACAATTTTGAAAAAGAGCATGTCTGTAAATGGAATATGAAATAACATATTTTCTTGTCTCTCTCTCAGGAATTTATTTATTCAAGCTAAATAGCTTTCCTCCCACAAGTATACACATACAAACATGCACCTGATTTATCTCAATATCTAATCATAGGTAAAAGACATTTCTGGTTTCCACAGCAACTGAAGTTCAGTATATTAATTGACCTTTTCCTTGTCAGTATTTGCCTTATTATTCAGCCAAAAAACCTTTTTGTCATATCAATAAGATTTCTAATATTTATAGATCTTAATGTTTTTCCTCTGTCCAACCTAAGACGTATTCATTTCCAGAAGTCCAGTCTGTCACTATAAAAATTTATATGTAAGAAGTATTTGGTCTGTTCTTGAGCGTTATTTATGCATGCTGCATCTATTATTTGAACACACAGTATAAGATTAGTTTTCCATCAGTTTTGACAGGCTCAGCTCTTCAGAGAATTTATTTTATCTCTAATGTGAGAAGCGGATTCCACTGGCACTTCTGGCCCAAACTTAAAACTCAAACACAGAAGAGCCAGCATGTCTATTCTTGTCTCAGAGAGATAACATTTATTGTAGAAAGAGGAAAGAGCTACAAATATTCTGCTTGATTTTTAAAAAAACATTTCTAATGGAAAAGGAAGCAATAATGCCAGCTTGCACTCCTTCCCTGTATCACTGTGAAGGATCTGAACTTGAACTTCAAAATATATTTGCCTTTCATATGTCTTTATTCTGCTATTTCTAGACAAAGGCAGGGCTCTTTGTTTTCCTGTTAATCTAGTTTAAGTTTTAAAGCCTTAGGTATCTATTATTTTATTACCATAGTGGGACACTATTACACACTTGCAGTGGTTCTTTTTCCTTGATATTTTGTGCCAATCTCTTTTTAGTCGAGCCCTGGGATAGGACAAGGGGTACTGGATCATAGAATGATAGAATCATAGGGTTTGGAAGGGACCTCTGAAGATCTTTGAGTCCAACCCCCCCTGCTGCAGCAGGAACACGTAGGACAAATCACACAGAAATGCGTCCAGACAGGTCTTGAAACAGACACTGTTCCAGTGCTCCGTCACTGTGACAGTAAAGATGATTTTCCTTATGTTGAGGTGGAACTTCCTGTGTTGTAGCTCGGTGCTGTTTCTCCCTCTTCCTATTACAGGGCACCAGTGAAAAGAGACTGGCCTATTCTTGACATCCACCCTTCGGATATTTATATACATTAATAAGGTCCCCTCTTAGTCTTTTCTCAGGACTAAACAGCTCCAGGTCTCTCAGTCTTTCCTTGTATGACAGGTGTTCCAGTCCCTTAATTATCCTGATAGCCCTCCATTGGACTCTTTCCAGTATATCCTTGTCCCTCTTGAACTGGGGAGTCCAGAATGCAAGCTAGAGTACAGGAAGTTACACCTCAACATGAGGAAGAACTTCTTTACTGTAAGGGTTACAGAGCACTGGAACAGGCTGCCTAGAGAGGTTGTGGAGTCTCCTTCTCTGGAGACTTTCAAGACCCGTCTGGATACATTTCTGAGTGACCTGCCCTGGATTCTATGGTGGTTCTGCTCTGGCAGGGGAGTTGAACTCGATGATGTCCAGAGGTCCCTTCCAACCCCTAACATTCTGTGATTCTGTGATATGTATGCGTATTTTCTGTGTGTAAAGATATAAATGGCGCAGTAGTTTTATATAGCTTTTCTGTACCTACCCATAAACTACTGATAACTTAAGCATACTGAGTCAGAACTGATCAGGAGGAAAACAACGAAGTACACCGGCATTTTTATTTTAATAATGCTGTAAATGGAAGAATGCGTTTTGAGAAACAATTCTAGCATTTGAGACAGGTTGTTCTGTTTAAAATGGAGTCTACACATAGTGACCCAGCAGGAATACACAACATAAAGTTATGTTATTGTTTGAAATACAGACAATGAAGAATTTTTCAGGCTTTTTCTGTAACTTCAAAATTTAGTGGTCCCTTCCATAACTCTCAAAAAAATTGATCCAAGTTTTCTGTCTCTTTTTGTATTATTTACACAAATTACAATTTTTTAAGAAATTCACAAAATCCTGCTCTTAAAAAAATGTTAGGTCAGCTCAGTGGCTTACAGATTGAGGTTTTTTTTATGGTTTCAAATCATATTAAACTTTCATCCCATAAGAGCAAAGTGAAAATCTTGAGCTTTTAATTACTGTAATTATAATTTTAAAAGAAGGATAAATGATGTTCACTTCATTCAGAAATTTCATGGATATGAATGGGATAATAGACATGCAGACAACCATAAATGCATTGTAAATTATTGTAATTTGTTTGTTGAATTTTGACGTTAAGAAAAGAAGCTTCTAACTATTTCAGGCACTCTCCTCAAAAGACCATCCAACCACTCTACAAAATCACTATTACAGGGCTGGAAATATCTATTATTCAACTCCCTTTAAATGGAATACACTTATTCTGCCCAATTAATAAATTTTTCTTCCAAACTTTTATCTTTCTCAGTACACAGTATTCTCCTACTAAATTATTAAACCTGACTCCTTTATGTATGCATGTTAGCCTGTGCTATCATTACATTACATTAGAAAGATAAGTGTCTTGATAAATGCATATTTGTTATTATCGTAGTTGAAAAGGTAGCTCATACTTGCTAAATTCCTGAGGAACTTCCATTCTTTTATAAATTCTTGCAGCTGTTCTCCTTTTTTTTTTTTTTTTTTACCCTGTTATGATAAGGGGAATATTAATAGCTTACTGAGGAAACCTTTCCTTCCAAGTATTACTGATGTTTCATAAAACTAACTCAAATATAGCCTCAGGCATCTCTGGGTCTAAAAAGTTAAAATTAAAATAAACCTGAATATGTTTACGAGTTTGAGTAGTCATCTGTCTCACAGAAGGAGAAGGAAAATGGAGACTAACTTTTACATTAATAACGTGCTATGTATTTACACAACACTCTGTTTAGTGGTCATCCGCTAGAGAAAATAGTAATTGCCTACTAAAGTTAATTGCACACTTTGGACAGTTTACAGTTTTACTGGTATTTCAGGGAGGTTGTGCTAATATTTATTCTGATCGTGTCCTGATCAGGATAACCTTTCAGGCTCTCTGACCCAATAAATCTGTTCTCTGTACACAGTAGCTGTCTGCTTTTGGCTGCCAGTCCTCTCTCCTCCATCCTGCACCTCATTACTGACTACAGTCTTATCAGTCCAAACTTCTGAATCTGCTATTCCAGTAGATTTGATTACCAGTTATCTCCCATCTCACCCTGCTTGGTAGAAGTTATTATGTGAGTACATGCTTGCTACATTTCCAGATTTTTATCTAATATTGTATGTGCAGCAGTTGTCAGGAGTGCAAAAGGCACACTAAGAGAATTTTAAATCAGACTAGTAACTCTTATGCACAGTAGTAGATAGTAAAAAAAAAAAAAAAGGATTGTACTGTTGCTATGAAAACGTAAAGTGTGTAAAAATTTCTTATTTAAATTAAAAACTTTATTTATTTATTTTAACAAACACTTCCCCACACAGGTATTTTTTATCGGTGGAAACACCTTTCTGCAAATGTTTTTACTTTAATATTGAATGTGTTTATCCCCTATATCTAATAATAATTTCCCATACTCCAGCTCATATTTGTTGCCTCTCATCATATTACTGTGCACGTCTGAAGAGGTTCTGGCTCCATTTTCTCTGTATCCTCTGGTTAGGTGGTTGAAGACAGTGATGAAGTCTCCTGATCTTTCTCCTCTGTCATGATTTAATGCTGGGATTACAGATGCTCGCTATTAAACCCTCTTCCTTCCACAGAAAGGGAAAGGAGAGAGAATAAGGGAGAGAGGCTTCTGGGTTGGAAACTAAACTGCACAGCTTTAATGAAATAGTAATGATAAAAAGGAAAATAATGAAATATATGCAAACATATACAAAGCCCCACAATAACACTCACATCACCACGAAAGCTGCAGGGCAGGCTCTGGAAAAGTCCTAGACTGGACTCTTGGAGTTAGCAGCAGGCAGGAACTGGACGCAGGAACACACAGATTCAAGAATGCAGGGATCAGTATCAAAAGGAGACTAATGGAGTCCTTTCAGGACACTGGTTGTGGACAAAAGAGCCTAACCCTTCTGATCCTTTAAATTTATACTGAGTAAAATGTATATGAAATGAAATACTTCTTTTGGTCAATTTTAGTCACCTGTCTGATCCACTCTTACCCACAAGAGGGTAGCATGTGTGACCCTTTTCCTCTCTTTTGTTTGCAGACCATAACATGTTTTTCAGAATGAAGCAGTGGACTTGGTTCTCCATTCCACTCTCCAGCAGTAGCTATAAACATTAAGCATCATCAGTCCTAGAAGCAGACACTGACTGAAAAACATGTTGTTAATTTCAGCAAGTGCAGCTACTTAGAAAAGACTTAACTGAAAAGTAAAATTACCAGAAAGCAAATGGGTTTTGACCAGGCTCAAACCAAGACACTTGCAAGGCTGAAGAGGCCCAGCTCCCACTACCTGGGATGATCCAGGTCAAATTAATAATTCAAAAAAATCTTCTCAGCTGTAGACTTGCAGATTTTAAGTTGGGAGATCCTTCAACCATACACTGTTCTATCACATTCCTCTTAGATCATATTCCTTATGGTACATCATGGTCAGATGAGGATTGTAATCAGAACCCTGAATTTTAGGAAAGCAAACTTCCAGCTCTTCAAGAAGTTAGTCAGTAGGACCCCGTGAGAAACAGTCCTCTGGGACAAGGGAAAACAATCAAGCTGGCAGATTTTAAGGATGCTTTCCATAGAGCACAAGAGCTCTTGATCCCCAGGTAAAAAAAAATAAAATAAGGAAAACAAGAGAGCAGCATAGCTGAGTCAAGACCTGCTAGCCAAACTAAAAGGCAAAAGGGAACTGCACAAGCAGTTCAGGTATCTTGGAAAGAGTACAGGGACACTGCCCAGTTGTGCAGGTATAGGGTCAGGAAGGGCAGCACATGGCTGGAGCAGAACTTAGCAAGGGATGTGAAGAATAACTAAAAGGGCTTCTACAGGTATATCAATCAGAATAAAAAGGTTAAAGAAAGTGTCCCTCCCATGAGCAACAGTAGTGAACTAGTAATAATAGATGAGGAGAAGGCTTGTTTGCCTTGGTCTTCACTGGCAACATCTCTCCTCACACCTCTCAAGTTGAAGGACCTTAAGACAGGGACCAGAGGGACAAGGTCCCTCCCAGGGTAAGTGAAGACAAGGTTAGTGACCACCTGAGGAACCTGAACATACCTAAGTCCATGGGACCTGAAGAGATGTATCCCAGAGTCCTGAGAGAATTGGCTGATGTAGTTGCCAAGCCACTCTCCATGGTATTTGAAAAGTCAGGGCAGTCAGGTGAAGTTCCTGGTGACTAGAAAAAGGGAAACATTACACCCATCTTAAAAAAAGGTAGAAAGGAGGATCCTGGGAGCTACCAACCTGTCAGCCTCTCCTCTGTACCTGAGAAGATTATGGAACAGATCCTCCTAGAAGCTCTGATAAGGCACATGGAGGACTGGGAGGCAATTCGAGAGAGACAACATAGTTTTACTAAAGGCAAGTCCTGCCTAACCAACCCACTGGCTTTCTAGAGTGGAATGACTGCATCAGTGAACAAGGGAAAAACAGTGGATGTCTTCTATCTGGACTACTGCAAGGCCTTTGACACATTCTGCCACAACATTTTTCTCTCTAAGTTGGCAAGGTATGGATTTGATGGGTGGATAAGGAATTGTTTGGATGATCACATCCAGAGGGTAGTGGTCAATGGCTCAATGTCCAGATGGAGATAGGTGACAAGTGGTGTCCTTCAGGGGTCTGTACTGGGACCAGTGCTGTGTAATATCTTCATCAATGATATCGACAGTGGGATCAAGTACACCCTCAGCAAGTTGGCAGATGACATCAAACTGACTGATGCAGTTGACATGCCAGAAGGGTGGGATGTCATCCACAGGGACCTGGACAAGCTGGAGAACTGGGCCCAGGTGAACCTCATGAGGTTCAACATTGCCAAGTGCAAGGTCCTGCACCTGGATAGGGGCAATCCTTGTTTTTAATGCAGGCTGGGGGATTATGTGATAGGGAGCAGCCCTGCAAAAAGGGACTTGAAGGTACTAGTTGATGAAAAGATGGACATGAACCAACAATGCGCACTGACAGCCCAGAAAGCAAATCACATCCTGGGCTACATCAAAAGAAGCATGTCCAGCAGGTCAAGGGAGGTGATTCTAACTCTCTACTCTGCTCTGGTGAGACCCCACCTGTGTCCAGCTCTGGAGCCCTCAACACGAAAGTGACATGGACCTGTTGGAACAAGTCCGGAGAAGGGCCACAGAAATGATCAGAGGGCTGGAATACATCTCCAGTGAAGACAGGCTGAGAGAGCTGGGGTTGTTCAGCCTGGAGAGGACAAGGCTCTGGGGAGACCTTAGAGCGGCCTTCCAGTACCTTAAGGGCGGCCTACAGGAAAGCTGGGGAGAGACTTTTTACAAGGGCATTGCAGCGTTAGGACAAGGGACGATGGCCTTAAACTAGAGCAAAGTAGATTGGATATTAGGAAGAAGTTCTTTACTATGAGGCCGTTGAGACGCTGAAACAGGTTGCGCAAAGAGGTGATGAAGGCCTCATCCCTGGAGACGTTCAAGGTCAGGCTTGACCAGGCTCTGAGCAAACTGATCTAGTTAAAAAGGATCCTGTGCACTGCAGGGGGGGCTGGACTAGATGACCTTTAAAGGTCCCTTCCAACACCACACATTCTATGATTCTATGAAACAACTGGTCCTACTACTAAAGACTGTGGAACGAAGGCATTAAGTACCTCAGCCTTTTCCTCATCCTTGATCATTATTTTTCCCGCTGCAACAAATAAAGGACGCAGATTCTCCTTAGTCCACCTTTTGTTTCTAATGTATTTGTAGAAGCATTTCTTATTATCTTTGACAGCTGCAGCCAGATTAATTTCAAGTTGGGCTTTGGTCCCGTCGCTTCTAATTTTTGACCTGCATAACCTCACAACACTTTTGTATTCCTCCTAAGTTGCCTACCCCTTTTTTCAAAGGCCACAAACTCTCCTTTTTTTTCCTGAGTTGCAACCAGGTCTTTCCTGGACTCCTTTGACTTTCAGGGCTGCCTCCCAAAGGACTGTTGACCAGTCTCTGAAACAGATAGGAGTCTGCCCTCCAGAATTCTAAGGAAACAGTTCTGCTGACCCCGCCTTCTTATTTGTCCAAGAATAGAGAGCTCAGTCACTTCATGATGGCTGTATCTAATCTAAATCTACCCTCAGCTTAAACCCTAGCCCCTTGTCCTATCACTAACCCTTGCCTATTGAGTCTGTTTACATTGTTGTAATGCTGTAGTACTTTCCCAGTCAAGATTATTGTTGGTCATGGGGGTACTAGAGGGATTCTGACAGATTTTTTCCTTGGCTGAACACATACACAGCCACTATACAAAACTGTAGCATGTTTGAAAGATGTTTTTTTGTGCCTACTATCCCTTCGTCAACACTTATGAGTAGTTGAAACCAGAGGTAGGAGCATGAGACTGGTATTTTTAAGGTAATATATTCAGATAGACTGAAGTTTTTCAAATGTTCAAGATAAGCTTAAATAGTGTATAACAATTTGTTAGAAAAGCTGGACTATCATATTTAAGACACTATATATTGTACATGCAATATAGCACAATGAATGACAATATTTTCCACAAATAAATATATTATCCTTTTGAGGTTAGAGCATGATGTACCTTAATTTAATCAATTTAATTAAATTGCAATAGTGGCATAATTCCTCAGGGAGTGTGTGCTTCACTTATGAAGAATTCCATCAAAAACATTTGAAATGTATTTTTTTTCCTCAGAGGATGTGAAGAGCATATTTAAATATGCACTCCCAGAGCTAATGAGATTTCCCATCTGTGTAAAAAATGGCAGCTTTTGTTATAGAGACAGGATAAAAAAACGAGTACAATATATTTATTTGCATATAAATTCCTCTTATAATTGTCTGTCATAATTTCGCACAGATTTCTAAGTTCATGAAAACTATATGATATAAGAAAATCGCTTGCCTAAAAGACACACTAAGCACTACCTTAGGAGATGGTTTTCCATTTTCTTTTATCAGTTTATTACAGAACAGAGGATAAAGTTCTTGGAGTAAAGTTTGCTCATAATTCAGCAAATTATTATATTGTTTGTGTGTTATTTTCTGCAATAATACAAAAGTCTGATAAGAGCATTTCACAGTTGAGAGATTGTTGCTGGGGATGTCAAAATTGTAAAAGATTACACAAGCTGTTGGTAAAATGTATGCTGAGGTTTTTAATCTAATTTTTGTTGTTGTTTTAATTTCTATTTAAAAACTTAAGTTTTCAAAAAAAACTACTTAGAAAAATTTTACACAAATTATTTGGGAGACTAAGTTTTCAAATTATTTATATTAAATACAAATTAAGAAAAAGTTTTTGTTCTGCTCAGTTATGCTTTGCAGCACAAGTGAGACAAACTGTGATGTAGGGAATAGAATGAGCAAAGAATTCCAAAGTGAGTTTATAGAAATTGTGATGACTTCCTGATTTTTTTGATGAATCCATATAAGCTCTGAACAAAGAGGCAGAAAGAGGATAATGGAGGACTACAAGACCTCATGAGTGGAATCCAAGGAGATGGAACCAAGCCTCCCTGTTATGTGGTCCTGTTCTGTAACCAGATCTTGTCTCTTGAACCATGTAATCTTCTTTGCAAAACTCCAAAGATTTGTGCACAGGGAGGTCACAAGACTAATAGATGTGGCAGAAATATTTTAGAATCACAGAAACATTTGGGATGCAAGGAACTTTGAGAGATTGTCTGGGACAACTACCCTCTCAGAGCAGGGTCAGTTTTGACGTTACAGTAGGTTCCTCAGGGTTGGGTCCAGTCAAATGCTGTGTATCTCCAAAGATGGAGATTCCTTCCCTGGAAAACCTGTTCCTGGTTTATAACATTCACATGGTGACATATTTCTTCCTTACATCTAACAAAATTTCCCTTGCTGACATCAGCCAGCTCCTTTATCAACCTTGCTTATGTCTGAGCTAGTCCCAGTTATTGGGACATTCAGTCAACTTTAATGGATCTCTTTTAGTGAAGCAGGAGCCAATACGCAGAAAATTAATATTTCAGTGGTATTTTACAGAAAACGTATACTAGTATACATCTCAGCACCTTGACATCCTGGAGATGATTATAGCTTTAGTTTGTGTTTGTCAACTTAATCCACTGTGGGAAGTATCTAGTCTGCCATTTATAGTGTCTGATAAAGAAAATAGGAAGTTGAATAACAGATTAGAGAGAGCCTTTCTGGTATCTCTCCACCAGTATTAATCAGAAATACACAGACAGCTTTGTCAAAATGCTTGAGTTTTATCTTGCTTATTGTTTGTCTTGGGTTTCTTTGAAGGTTTTGTGCACACCATTCCCCTAAAATTTAAAATTTTGAAGAAATAAAATCCCAACACCCAAAAACTCCAAAGCTTTGTTCGTAATGATCAAAAACAATAACAATACTGTCCTTGTCAGTGTAAAAACAAAGCAAAAAAAAAAAATAAATTGCAACTAAAGAGACTATCACAAAAGATTTGGAGGAGTAAAACTAATAACATACACAAAACTGACTCTACATTATTACTACATGAATCTCAAAGAAGACAGTAGTTTCTGAACAAAGCCTGATTATGGTATGAAGATATTTCTCATAGATAATGCCTTTTCATTGGTAATTTCATTTATTGTGTATTGATTTCAGTCTGTATTTAGTCAATGCTGTGGAAGAGAGAAAGAACAGATGTTCCTTAAGGATACCAGTTACATATGGGGCTTAAGACTGAAGTAAAGAGAATTGGCACTATAAATTACATGGATCAGAGTAATTCTTTTTCCCTCGTGACTACCTAAGCACTTCTCTTGCTGCTTAGCATTAGCAAGTATTTTATACTGAACTTTAAACTCCTTAAGATGTAACATTGAACTAGCAGGTTGGCTGTGATGTAAGAAGCCCCCTGGTGATCCAGTTCTTGCCTTTCTATATTAGGGTAACCTCTGCAGTGAGATTCCAGTAAAGTGTGTTAAGACGTGTCCATATTTCTAAAGGGTGTGGTTGTGAATTTGCTGTTTGAACCTGAATGGGTTTATTTGGTTTAGAGAAAAATTCTAGATTAATCCTCCCTCTACTGTTCATTTTGTGGCCCTGTCTTAGGTTTCTTTAAGAGGCAGCATTTTTTGTATTGGTGAGCAGTGTTTCCAGAAGACAGGAATACATTAGTGATTGTTTCTCTTCATTTCTTGTCATCCCGGTGCAGGTTTGATTTTTCAGCACTCTTTTAGGCTGTATCTTTTATATAGACAGTTAACTTGCTTGAACCATTTTGTGTTTATCACTTTCAAAATTTTCTCACTGTCTGTCACGGTTTGGCTCCGGGTTGGCAGTTGTCATGGTTTGACTCAGGATCACCAGTTAAGCCACAAACAACAATGCTCTCGATCCCCTTCCCCTCCCACCCAGGTAGGGAAGGAGAGAGAGAGACTTTGCTGGATTGAAAACTAAATTAGAGAGCTTTAATTATATGTACAATTATACACTAGTATGTTTAGGAATGTGCAAAAGCCTCTTGCCTCCCCCCACCCCCAGCAACTCCCCGGCACTCTCCTTAGCTGTGAGCAGTCCCAAAATGTCTCAGCCCGCAGGCAGGAGATAACAGCAGAGCAGACAGGGGCTGGGTTATGAGGGTTATGACGTCTAGGGATGCCTGAGCCTAGGGGTCGATGGTGATGGATGGATGGATGGATGGATGGATGGATGGATGGATGGATGGAGTCCTCCCCAGATGCCGGCCATGGACGGAAGAGAAGGGAAGAAGAAGCAGGAAGGAAGTTGTCTTCTGTGATCTCTGACCTTCCTCGGAGCTTACGTAGATATATGGAATGGAATACCTTTGATCAATTCTGCTGTCTGTCTAGTCCAGCTCCCCATTCGGGGGGTCATGGATACAACTCTCCTGCTCTGAGTAGCATCTGCAGTAGCAGATTCACTGAGTAGAACAAACTGGCCTTCATGTCTCAGCAGTAACCTAAACATTCCAGCATTATCAGTCCACTAGCTGGAACACTTGCTGCTAGTTAAAAGAGAGCTCACAGAAGGAAAAAAAAAAATAGTAGAAGGAAAATTAGCTTCATCCTGGCTAAAACCAGGACAGCAGTCAAACCAATAACAATAATGCTCTCGACGCCTCCCCCCCCCCCAAGGTGGAGAAAGAGGAAGAAAAAAATGAGAGTATTTCTGGGTTGAAAAGTGAAACAAATTGATTTCAATTATTAGTGATAAGGGAATACATATATTTAGAAAGGGATGTACAAAACCATATCCCCTCCCTTCTCCTCCGGTGACTCTCACAGCAACTCTTCTCCCTGGTGACTCCCAGCTGACGGGGGGGAGTGTCCAGGCGCACGGACAGGGTCCTCAGATGTCGGCTGTGAAGGCAAATGGAGAAAAAATAAGGAGAGCCAAAGAGAGGGCAATAGAAGCAAAAGTAAGCAGAAAAAGAGAGAGAAAAAGGAAACAAAAGGCTTGACTTTCATAATGTCTTCACCTATACTGAAAGCCAAATAGAGAAAATATTATGAGAAGGGAATATTCTGATTTGCTGATCCTGCCTTTAGTCTAGTCTGCTCCCCCATGGTGGGGGAGGGGGCTGCAGACATGATCTTCTGCACTCTTTCAGAAGTGACCTTGGTTGTTATCAGTCCACTGGCGCTGCTAAAAAAAAGTTCACTGAAAGAAAAAAAAATCGGCAAAGAGAAAATTCACTTCATCCTGGCTCAAACCAGGACATTGTCACAGTTTAGCGCTGGGCCAGCAATTAAATGAAAGACAGATGCTCTCTGTTAGCCCCTCGTCCTTCCCCAGAAAGAGAAAGAAAAAAGAATAAGGGAGAGAGACATATGGGTTGAATAACGCTCACATCACCCCTGAAGATGCAGGGCAGGCCATGGGAAAGTCCCAGACTGAGATCCTGGCATCAGCAGCTGATGGAACTGGATGCAGGAACACACAGATTCGGGAATGCAGGGATCAGGATCAAAGGCAAACGAATGGAGACCTCTCAGGACACCGGTCATGGACAAAGAGAGCTTGACCCTCCTGATACCACAGATTTATACTGAGTATGATGAATATGAGATGAAATTATTCTTTTGGTCACATGTCTAGTCCACTCCTTCCCACAGAAGGGGTACAGGTGTGACCCATTTCCTCCCTTTTGTTTCCGAAACATAAGATATTTTTCAGAACCAAGCAGTGGACTTAATTCTGCATCCCATTCTTCAGCAGTAGCTATAAACATTGAGCATCGTCAGTCCTAGAAGCAGACACCAACTGAAAAACATGCTGTTAATTTCAGCAAGTGCAGCTACTTAGAAGAGACTTAACTGAAAAGTAAAATTACCAGAAAGAAATTGGTTCTGTCCTGACTCTAAACAGGACACTCATCTAGGAGTTTACTAATTTCAGTAGTAAATATCTTTCTAGATTTGTCTACTTAAAATTTGTATTTCTGGGAATTGCATAGGGATGGGATCACATCCTTATCTGGAAGTTCTTGGACCACATATTAATGCTAAATCTACAGGTGATCATCTCTGTGTATGCTTGGGATTGATATCTATTCAACTGGATTTTTATTTAAGAGCTCTACACACTATTGAACTACATGTACATATTCAGAGGTTTCAGATAAGATTTAATTTTCTGCATTCAACAACATAGCCTAAACTATTTAATTTCTTTTGCTCAAGTGATGCAGTTGGAAAAAATGCTTTCCTTGTGGAAGGGTGTTGAAAAGAGAGAGAGGTACATTGTATTAAATGACTCCTACTTAAAGCATATTTCACTACATTTTGGCTTTTCAAAATTGGTTACTCTTTATATTAACTGAAGATTTTGTCTCACTATCCACTTGTTTACTTAACGTAATACATTTAGAACAGCTTCTGAATGTTAGTGCCTCTAAGTGTATAATACAAAATATCTAAAAATTAATTTGTCATTCTATAACCCTAATTAGACATAATCTTGAATATTAGTGTGACAAAAAATATATACCCTTTCATCTTTGAATTAATTACATGTTCTGTGTGCACTTGGCTGTCCAATCTATAGAAAATACTTTTTTCTTTTATTTAGGCCTTCTGAAGGATTCATGTAGTAGTATAATGAGCATCATACTAAGATGCTTAGTAGCATACCTGCAGGTTTTCTCTTTGCGGAGAAAATCTGTTTACAAATTTTGCAGATTATGCCACTTTCTTGCTTTGAAGGGGGATTTTTCTCACCAGGGAAGGCTTTACAATATAATGTAATTAAATAGAAATGCTGTTAGTTGTTATTCCTTGTTCATAATTGTCAATTTATAATGGTAAAATAAATATCTAGTAAAGTAAACAATGTGTCCTCCCACACCACTGCCCTTGCTTTTAACCTGTAAAAGAAAATTATAAGTAGTTATAAGCAAAGTACCATGAAAGGTTAGAAGCCAAACCTGTTAAACACATTGAAGGCATTTATATTGCATTACAAGACCAAGAAATGTAAGATGATCATTTCTTGTAGAGAAAATTCTGACATCATTCTCAAGAGACATCATTAGCTTCTGCTCTTTCCATATGCACACATCTTTACACAGCGTGGCACTTAACCCTCTAGTGTAGTTTTTGAAATGGCAGTTATGTTAGTGGTGTCCTCTTTTCCCTGGTACATAAATCAGCTAAAAAGTCTTTGGAAATAGTTACAGGGCTCTTCAATGGTAACCAAGCTGGCTCTGAATGGATTAGATGTAGATTTGGAAAAAACATAACTAAGCAGGCATTGAGGTACCACAGCAACTCATGAACTTCTAAGCTCATGTATGCTAATTAGCCTTGTAGGGAAGCAGAGCTAATTAATCTGCATTGAATGACCCAGCACTACTTCTTCTGGGACCTGACATTCAATTATATATATATGGTGTGGCTGTTTTGACAGACAAGTTTTTTTATTTCTTTTTTTTTTTTCACCAACGAAAGCAGTAAATGAATGAAAAAACTAATCGTCAACACCTTTCCTTTGCAGGGTCCTAAGAATGATAAAACTCTAGTACTGACTGCAGTCTTAAAAGACTAAGTAATCTAAGATAAGATTATGAAAAATAATTTTACTGAAAGTTGACTTCTGATATATGGTTGGCATGTTCACATTGCATATTGTCAGGAATAATTTGCTTTAAACTGTTTCTGTGTTTCCTCTGAACAAGTACTGTGCAAAGAAAGACTTTAAAATTACCTTCTAGTCTAAGCCAGCAAAACTGAATTCTCTAAACATCTGGAAATGATTCTGAACTACAGACTCACATCTTAACTAAATCTAGTGGAGGCTATTCTTTCAGACTAGTATATGCTTTTGTTGATTTGCTAAAAGCAGTAGAATAAAAAGGCCAGCTAGAACCAAAGGAGAAGGTCAAACACTTTCTTGAATATCTTTTCTCTGTTTTTAATTTTTCAGTAGCTCTATGTGTAGGCCAGTATGGTCCAACAGCACATCAGGAGAATACTGAGGTGCAATTGAATTAATTTCTAAATCCACAGCCATAGACCTTGAGAAGCTGATCCCAAAAATTCTCACCAAAATCCATGAAGAAGGAAAAGATCCATTATGTTATGATTCAGAGTACTATCCCACATTTAAGCACATAAATACATTCTCGATTAGGCCCACCAAGAGAAAGAAGGTGTAAAGTAATTAATTTCCAAAGCATATTGTCACCATTTGTCAATACTCCATTTATCCAAAATCTAATTTATCATGTTATCATTTATGAGCTTTATAGAAGAAGTCTGGGTGGTCCTAGTGGATGTGAGCCAGCAGAATGTCCTTCTAGCAAAGATAGATAACAGTGTTCCACCTGGGCTACTTAAGGAGGAGCGTTGCCATCAGGTCAAAGGAGATGATCCTATCCTTCCCCTCTCTTCAGGACTTGTGAGGACACACTTGGTGTATTGTGTCCAGTTCTGGGTTCCTCAGTGCAGGAAAGCCATGGACAGACTGGAGTGAGCCCAGTGAATGGCTACTAAGATGGTTAAGGGACTGAAGCATTTCGCATATGAGGATTAGCTAAGAGAGCTGGGACTGTTTATCCTTAAGAGAAGGCTCAGGTGGGATCACGTCAATGTATATAAATACCTGAATGGGGAGTGCAAAAAGGACTCAGTTGGGCTCTTTTCAGCAGTGCCCAGTGACAGAACAAGAGGTAATGGGCACAAACTGAAACACACAAGGCTCAGTCTGAACATAAGGAGAAACTTCCTAACTGTGAGAACGACTGAGCAATGGCACAGGTTGCCCAGAAAGGTTGTGGACATACTTATTTTTTACTTAAATCAGTATCTGTTTTGTTGACTTCTCAAAATTGAGTGATTTATTCTGTTTCAACTCTGCTTCTACCTTAAATCTCAACTCTTAATTTTCTGAGAAACTAAAATAATAATCTAAGATGTTTTATCTATACTGAATATTTTTTACTGTCATGGTACCTATGCCATCTGTCAATGTTGCTTTCTAGTTTTCTCAGCTGTATTTTTCTCCCAAGGGAAATACTGAAAATGTATTTACAGGGTAATACTAAAAGGATGATGAATCAGACATTGTATTTCTAGCTAGGAGATTATCTTTAGTTTGATTTTTTTTTTTTCAGTCTAACATTACTTAGCTTAATAATTGCTTCTCTTTTCATTTTTCTTAATTAACAATGCACACTTCAAGATCCTGCTTATTTGCAGAAATTACAAATTTACAAAAACTTCTCTATTAAAAAAGAAATATTTCATATTCTTAGTATTCCTTATTCTTCTGAGGAACTATTAAGACAGTTATTATTCTTGTTACTCGTGTGATAATCAACTAAGATGTTTTGTGACTGAACAAAAGCCGTGAGGTGAATAAACGACAGTTTTTAAAGTAAGACTGATATTGTTTTTAATGCATGAATCAAACTTGTAGGGCTGCTAATTTATTCCAGATTTTTTTTCTCTTCCCAATCTGTACTTTCCTCTTAATTATATAACTTACTCTAGTGGCAGTTCTAATTAAGGCTGTTTTGTCTTGATTTACAACATACAAATATCCTTGTTTAGAATCTGCTTGAAGCCAAAAATAGTAAATCATAAATCATTATCATATAACAGTATGCTAGAGTATGTAATGAGAAAAAATTGATTTCTTACTAGTAATTACTAAACACTGCAACAAATGTTATATAAAAAAGTCCTCCTAGCAGTATAATATTGGCATAGCACTATAATATTTCTCCAAAAGCCTCAGAAAACATTTATTGATCTCTGATGATATATAAAGTGGGTTAAAGAAAATGTGCTCTATATATTGTTAGGCATATGTAGCAAAAAGAGATTTTTCATCTTTTTTAATAGCTGCCATGGACTCTTAATACAGCAAAGCATGTAACCATTATCTTAAATAATTTATCTAAAACTCTTGAACTATGCATTATTTAACATATATCTTTTGATACCGTTGTGGTTTACCCCCAGCAACTAACCACCACACAGCCGCTCACTCAATTACCCCCTACTGGGATGGAGGAGAGAATCAGAAGAGCACAAGAGAACTCATAGGCTGAGATAAAGACAGTTTAGTGGGTAATGCAAAAGCCATGCATGCAAGCAAAGCAAAACAAGGAATTCATTCACTACTTGCCACTTGAAGCCAGGTGTTCAGCCATCCCCAGGACACCAGGGCTGCATCATGTGTAACAGTTACTGGGGAAGTCAAGCACCATCACTACAAACATCTCCCCCTTCCTTTTTCTTCCTCCAGCTTTGTATGCTGAGCATCACATTATATGGTATAGTATATATCTTTGGTCAGTTGGGTTCAGATGTCCCAGCTGTCTCCTCTATCAAATTCTTAGACACATGTGCTAGCAAAGCATGGAGAATTGAAAAGTCCATAATTTCTTAGTAACAACTAAAAACATCAGTGTATTATCAACATTCTTCTCATACCAGATCCCATACTAAATCCAAAACACAACACTATTCTAGCTACTAAGAAGAAAATTAGCCCTGTCCCAGCTGAAACCAGAACAGATACTTTGATGAATAAAATTCTATATAGCATCTATATTTTTTCATTTATGTTCCTAATTTTCTTAATTCTCACCAAGCTGAAAAATAACTGTTTAAGACAAATATGTAATATAGAAAAAGAGTTTGGGTCTTTGGTTTCAAATTGGAAATGGTAAATAAATGTATTCAAAATCCTGACAAAAAATGTGGAAAAACAATAAATTCAAAATCATAAAATGGTAGTAGGTGTGTGTTCTCAGAATTATTCTTTCAGTTCTAATTCTGATGGTGATTTTATTAGAATTGTCCTATGAATTATTTCCCTCTGCTCTCCATTTGCTAATTATATTTATCAGTAAGTAGTCTATCACTTATCATCGTTGTAAAGAAGAGATTAAGAAACAAAGATCCATGTACTCCCATCTTCTGCCAAAACATGTAGAGGGAGCAAAGAACTTGAAAGTCATGCAGAATGTTTATCATTTATATTATCTATAGAATCATAGAATCACAGAATCGTTCTGGTTGGAAAGGACCTTTGGGATCTTTGGGTCCAACTATTAACCTAACCCTACAGAGTCCACCGCTAAACTATGTCCCTAATCATCATATTCTACGCATCTTTTAAACACCCCTGGGTCTTCAGCTGAAGACACTCACTGTCTCTGAACGACAAAGTTATTTTTATTTTAAGACTGCTGACAGCAATACTATGCAATATGTGTTGTTTTTTGTTGTCATGGCGATTCAAACACCTCCCTGGACAGTTCCAGTGCTTGAAAACCCCTTCAGTGAAGAAGTTACTTCTAACATCCAATGTAAATCTCCCCTGGAGCAACTTGAGCCCATTTCCTGTCATCCTGTATCTTCTTGCTAGGGAGAAGAGACCAACCCCCACCTTGCTACAACCTCATTTCAAGTAGTTATAGAGAATGATAAGGTCTCCCCTTAGCCTCCTCACCAGAATCAACAACCTGAGCTCCCTCAGCTGTTCTTCATAAGCCTTGTTCTCCATACCCTTCACCAGCTTCATTACCCTTCTCTGGACTCACTTCAGCACCAGAATGTGTTTCTTGTAGTTGGGGGCCCAAAACTAAACACAGTATTCGAGGTGAGGACTCACCAGTGCCAAATACAAGGGACAATGACTTCCCTAGTCTGGCAGGCCACACTATTTCTGATACCAGCTAGGAAGCCGTTAGCCTTCTTGGCTACCTGGGCATACTGTTGGCTCATATTCAGCCAGCTGTTCACCAACACCCCCAGGTTCTTTTCCACCAGGCAGCTTTCCATCCATTCTTTCCCAAGACTGAGGTTATTGTGACCCAAGTGCAGGACCTGGCACTTGGCCCTTTTGAACCTCATACAGTTGGCCTCGGCCCATTTATCCATCCTGTCTAGGTTCCTCTGTAGAAACTTTCTACAGTCATGCAGATTAATTCTCCCATGAAACTTGGTGTCACCTGCAAACTTACTGAGATGCACTCAATCCCCTCATCCAGATCATTGATAAAGATATTAAACAGAACTGGCCCCAATACTGGGCCTTGGGAACACCACTTGTGACCAGCAAACAACTGAATTTAACTCCATTCACTACAACTCTTTGGGCCTGGCCAGAGTTTGATAAGAAAATATTGCCCAAAGGAGATCTGTAAGCATGTGAGTTCCAGACATATTGGTCTTTCACCTCCTCCTTCATGGGAGGTGAAAGAGAGTTCATAGGTCCCATTCACAACTGGAACAGAAAATATGGTTACCTTACTGAGAAAGAGTCACCACAGCCACTCTGCTGAAGAAATCCTACCAACAGTGAGTAGAGAATTATTTGACCCTGCATAACAAATTTTAAGTGGCAGGGGGGGAAACCCACTTAGTTTTAGTGGACCTTTTCACTCAAAAATCTTCTTAACTCTTCAGAAGGTGCATTGAATGTGTTTTTGAGAAGTGGTCACCAGGGTGTATTAAAGTGACAACACATTTGGCATATTAATTTACAGAATAGGTGAAAAACCTGTAGTTGCAATTAAGATATTTGCTAAAAAATTTCCTGTAGTAAGTAAGTAACTTACTTAAAATATCTATTTTACTGTTATCACCAGGTACCATCCAGGTTTAAGAGCATGCAAGATCATTCAGAAGTATTTTATCCTGAACCTCTCCGTAGAATCATAATAAAAAATGAAAATCTCATTGTCTGCACCCTGCTGTTTTCTTTCCTTGTTAATTTGACAGAAATTCTGAGTTTAAACCTAATGTACTTGGACATCCACTAGTAACCACTATTAAAAAACTGCAAGTCTACCAGTTCAGTGCTTGCAATTTTTGGATGAAGTTTTCTGAAATTTTGAATTTGTGTGTATGTGTTCTCCTTGCAAGAACTATCAGCAAACTCTAGTAAAAAAAGAGCATGTTAGGATATACTACACACCTATTCAAATCAATTTAAAATAATTTTAAGGTGATATATGAGTAATGGACTATCATATCTTCAAAATGAAGAAAGAGTAATCTGTTATGAAGAATTTCACTGGATAGAATCTTTCCGTTCAGACAGGAAAAAAGAATAATAGGATATCGAATGTGAAGAATTAAGCATTTTAATTTGTGAACAGAGTGTAAAATCTCTGATGCACATCTGTCTTTTCCCATATTTCTCCTTCTCTTTGCCCTTCTTGTGGTGGGCTATTTGTTTCTTGTAAAGTTTTGTTCCGTTAAATTTCTTTCTCTTTAGTATATGTGTCTTGCTGATAAATTTTTACCTACATTACTAAAAAGATAAATTGATAAATCCTGTAATAATAAAAACTATAACATTGATGTTTTCATTTCTAAGTACAGTTCAGTGTAATTCAGCCCCAGAAATCAGGAATTGTATATATGCAAGGCATTACTTGTGACTTTCAAGACATCCTGGGAAATTATTTATGATGTATAGGTTGCCTGGTTTATTTTCAGGAATTTCAGCCTTTTTTCTGCCATCCTGCTCCATCAGACTGTTCTGCATACTGCAGTACATCTCTGCTCTACATAGATGTGTTTATATTCATTCCTCATAACGGCAATAAAAGGGATCCTAGAGATATGTCAGTTGCTTAACCAGCAGTTGGGATTTCTTGGATTGGCATTCGTCACATAATTTCTAACAGTTTCCTGATTAAATCAATACCATTGTGGTCCAAGTTTTGTCACATCGTGATATTGTATTCTTTAAGCAATTTCATTAAATTTAAATGTTAATTATATTTCTATTTAATTATTTTTTGGTAGTGAAAAGGGACAAAGAAGATTAAAAAGCTTTGAGAAGTCCTCGAGTCTATTTATATCCTGAATCTTTTGTCCTAAAGGAATTATATTGGAAAAATTAGGCACACTGGATTTTAGCATAAAAAACATAGGATATTTATTGAATCTCAGCTTTTTGACGTGGTTGGTAATAACAGTCTTTGCCCGTAAAGGTCCTAAATAACAAATATTCTAATGTTACTAATTATTATTTTTTTTTAGTTTCTATTTGATGGCTTGGTGAGTCACCTAGAAGAGACAGAGTGAGTGAACACTGTCTGAAGTTAGGAACAGGTATTCTCTAGACAAACTCTGGACGTTCTCTGATATGACATGGTTTTTGTTTTGTTGGTTTTGGTTTTGGTTTTTTCCAAGCAGAAAGAAGCAATTAAGAAAAATAACTGTCTGGTTATTTTTTTTAATAAAGAGTTTGTGAAAGACATCACTTTAAGTTGCAAATTAAACTTGTGCTTTTTTAACAAAAATACGGAGATTTTATAATGCATAAGATAAAAATACTTTCACTTCTGCAGCCATGATCCTACATAGAGTTTCTAGAGGCCTCATCGCAAGTGGCACATACAGGGCCCCCAAAAGATTGTTTTGTCCTTACTGCAGCACAGTCTGTTCTTATTTGGAAGTGTTTTTCATTTCAGCACAAATGACTAGAGGCAAGGTAGATGTGAATTGGTCTTTCAGGTTTGTTTACTTTCCTCTTCATTCCAGCAGCACAACAAAGTTCCAATGATGGGAAGGAATGATCCATCTAAGTAAAGTAATCTGTGCAGTGAGGGGTGTGAATGTCTGGAAGGAAAAGAATTACAAATAAGGAAAATTAAAACACCCATCTGCAATCAGTAGGAGAGTGTGGAGGGAGACAATGCTTACACGGGAAATGAGTGGGAGACTGATTAAGATATAGCAATTCACTATTAAATTAATTGAGGTATAACACTGATTAGTATTGTAGTATTTGATGTGGCAATTTGAGACTGTATTCTCAAATAATGGTGCAGCATAATTACTCCAATGGAGTGTGAACTATCACCTCAGATATTGTCAGGAAGGCACACTGATTATAGCAGAGCAGTTTTGCTGTGTCAGTCAGGAAAGTAGTAGCTGTCAAGATTTGCAACACAAAATATTTTACCTCACATAATTAATAGAGTTGGCTTAAATTATGCCAAGTTATGACTCAACTTTTGCCAAATTAGAGCACTATAGAAGGCTAATGAAAACATACATAATAGGATACAAGAGATACATGTTGTTTTGCATGTGTGTATGCAGAATACGTATGACTGCACATAGGGAATGGATACCCTGGAGGAACAGAATAGCCCTAGTTATTGCATGTCTAACTCTGCAAGCTTGGGAATAAAAAGCAACAGCCCCACTGAGGGCTAGTGTGTCAGAATTGTATTATTATGTACTTTCTGTGTACTGTTGTACTATTGTGTTACTACAAGCACCTTTTTAGATTTTATAGCTCAAACTTGTTCCCAGTGGTGACTCAGATTAGCTACTTTTTGGGTGAGATAATGGAGGATGTCACTCAGTATTTCTCCATGGAACAAAACTAACATTTAATTTTGCTTGAGAGCCACTTCATTTCTCTGCTTAGGTTTCTTTCTGCCTTTCTTGGAATAAAAAAAAAAAAATTAACAGCTTTTCAAATTCAATTCATAATTAATAAATCATGAAGAAAATTCTTTATAAATAAAGTTGTTATAAAGACCTTGATTTCAGCAGATAGGATTTGCCATTTCCTAAACAGTAGAAGTTATGATAACCAGAAGGAATTAGGAACTTTCCTGTTTACTAAACTTAAGACTTGAAGAATATCTTTATTTCAAATATACTTTTTCAAGAAATATAGACAGGTACACTAGCTGTGCCCAAAAATACAGTTAAGTATTTGGCTTTAACTTTTATGTGTTTTCTTTAATTTCTATCATTAAATAAAACAATGTATTATCAGCCAGACAAAGAACATGGTTGAGCTCAGAAATTTACTTGAGGCATATATTGTAACATGGTAGTAAGCGTAAACACATCCTTCTCTAGGAGCCTATTCTCATCTGCTCTTAAATCTCTCTTTTCCATTGTATTTGTATTTGTGTCCATTGTATTTCTCATATTTTAGCTCTACAGGAAACGTTCTTCTATCATTCTGCATGAAGAATCATCCACAATAGCTTATTTTAAGAGATGTTTAATTTATGTGGCGTATACTGAGATATTTATGTGTATATTAATTCTTTTGGACACATAAGTCTAAAGAAGGTAGAAATTCTACAGATATTAGATCAACTTTATACATCCAGGACATAATCAACACATTTTTTTCATTTCATCTAACAAGATGATTGCGCTGTATCGAAACACATAGAAATGCCATTAATTAGCACAAAAATTATTTTGCTGCTCTCTAACATAACCAACCTTCTTCCTTTCCATAAAATAAATTATTTTTCTGGTATTGATTGAAATGATCATTAGTGTACTGTGTTCCATTAAACAAAAGATTCATTTTGTTTAATCTAATTTGAATGGAAGTATTTTTAAAATTAGGCTTTAGGGTGGTTTTTGGGCAAGGTTTTTTTCCCACTAATTCATGTAAATAGTCAGTGCATTTAAATTTAATTGGCAGCTACATTACAAACAGGCTCATAATTCATGGAATAGGAAAGCAATCAACTGTCTCTGTAAAAAAATATATTTTAGTATTGTTCTGCATAAGGCCTGAAAGGAATCCCTTTTTATGGTTTGAAAGTCCTCTAGCACTATTTTGGTTATTCATTTATTGGATTCAGTTTGCATCATAATGTACTGTCCTTTCATGAACTAACCCTTCTGTCCCCTGGTTCTGCTATACCAAGCAAATTATTTTAAACAAGAAATACTTAGTCTGAAAAGTTGGCACCATGTTGAATACAGCTGATGTCTTTGAAAAATTGGACAGGAGTATAAGGTGTATTATTGTCAGCTACTGCTTCCCACTATGTGTTCTAATTCCCTCTGGTGTGAAAGCCACTGCCTCAGCTCTTACTACCTGTAGTTTTAAACTTACCTGTTAGACTTTCAACCTCTTGAACAGAGGACCACTTTCTTAAAGGGCCTTATACGAATGACTCTCCTCTGCAACAGATGACTTCTTGTGCAAACTTTTCTTGCTTTGCTCTTACCGTGATGTAAACCAACTTTGACCCTCCTGATCCTCCTCTATAACACTGAGGAGAGGAATAGAACAGACACCATTTCCTGTGGGGGCAATACGATGAGAGATGAGCAGATGTGTGGGAGTAATAACACTGAAAGGGATTTGGATGTGAAGACAAGAAACAAGAAAGATGCAACTCAACAGGAAAGCTAAGAAGATTAAATGGGTTCAAAAAGCTATGAGTGGAAAGTTAGAAACTCTGATGTGAACTGGCAGAAGAAGGATGCAGTTACAAAATACTAGGAGTAATATTTGATACAAGAGATGATAATAACATGGGAGCGTTAGAAAAAATCTCACAAACATTGAAGGAAAGATTAATACACAATTTAGATTACAGACATAGGATAAAAGAAGGCAATCGAACAGCATTTCTTGATTCTGAAACAGAAACATGATGTAGAAACTGATGCTGACACCAACCGTGTGCAATGAACAAAAGTGTGCTCCAACAGGACAAGTTTTGATAATGTTACATTGACAAATTCACGTGGCAGACTGAGAAGTTATTAAGGTCCTCTTTGCAGACTTATAAGCTCTCATATATTTTGTCAGTATAGGCCTTTATGTTAGATCTTAACAGAAGACTGATTTACAATAGAAAAATCCTTGCTGTTACCTGTTATGATATGAAATGTTTCTTGAGCTTTCCAGTAGCAGTGTTTAACTAAATTTACTAAGTTTAATTGCTAATTTGATGTAATACTTGCGACTTGAAAAATTGATTGTTCCTCATAATGAATATCATTGGGTTTCTTCTCGTTTATGTTAATGGTAAATTAATTGTATTGTATATTTAATTTGAAAATAAGTACATTAAAAACTGAATAACAAAAATAAAACTCTAAAAAATATGTATAAGAATAAAAGTGACGGTGATGATGATGATAACGTTTGTGACACTGTAACAGTAGTCCTTTTGGGTACATCTTAAAAACCATATTCCCAGAATGAGCATAAGATGATAGATTTTCTCAATGTGTCAGTTTTGTGTCTGAAAAAAATAACCTCTCATTTCATGGATGCAATAAAAATAGAATGTGAAGCTAAAATACATCGTTCATTGAAAGGAACTAGTTTTCTTTGGTTTAGTTTTTGATTTTTTTGTTGTTTGCTTGATTGTTTGTTTGTTTGTTTTTCCCCAGCAATGCAATTTCATATACCTATAAATATGGTATTGGAAAATCTAAATGAAACATGATTGTTTTCATAAAACTGAAAACAAAAGTAGAATGAGCATATCCCAGATCTGAGCTGTCTGGACTGACTTCTGCACCTGTCAAGTGAAAGCAAACAAAAATACCCATACAAATTGCTTGCTTAGAGAATCACAGTGGATTACCACAGGTAGCATTTCGGTTGCAATAGTGAACATTTTTGTGTCACCAGGGCTCTGAGTAACTTCCTGTCATAATTTAGAACAGAACTTGATGTATAGTTCTACCATTCTCAAATAAAAACTTTTGGAAAGTCAGCTGGATTTTTTTCCTTTTCTAAATATATTATGCTTCTGTTCTTGTGCTACTGACAAATTCCATTTTGCCATCTGCTGTTGACATAAACCCGAAGCTTTTATCACCTCTCTTCTTGACCTGCAATTACACAAGGCAATCAAGTTTCTTTTCAGAGCCATATGACTTTGATGGCAATGATTTCAAAACATATGCTTAAAATAAAGAATGCACTTAAGCCATGTTCTTATTAAGGATGGTTCAAAATTCAGCTTTGGGGTAGTTGCCCTCTGCCAGATCTGTCACCCCGTCATCCCTTCTAAGTTACTTCCTTCTTTCATTCAGAAAGATGGATATTTGGTGCCTGAAAAATGAAGAATGAAATGAAATAAAACTTTCAGAATCTCAATCATAAATGAAAATTTCCATTTTTGGGGTTTTGTTGTGTTTTTTTTTTTTTTAAATTTACTGCATTATACTTTACAGACCACCCAGAGACAAGCAGGTACATTAAAAATATAATGCAGCAAGGTCTCGTTGCCTGCTATGAAGCAACCATAAACAAGTTTGAGATGTAACTCTTTATTGGTATTTTCAGACGTATGTATAAGAATAACGTGTCTTTCTTACCTCATGAATGCTGCACATATTTAAATTTTACAGTGTGAACAATATTAAGAACATGTACAGGTTCTTACATAAAGGTGCATAATTTGCACCTGTTTGTCAAAATATCTGTGTGAATATGTATGACCTGGGAGCTTTAAAATAATTATTTTCTGCTTGGACAATCTCAAGCAAATGCATATGGTTCTGCAAAACATCTAAAATATTCAAATTTAGCTGTGACTTTAAAGTCACTGCAGTCTTGATGCTGTCTCACTTCTTTCTGGCTATCAAATTAGTTTTTAAGTATTGCTGGAAAAAAAAAGAGAAATTAATGGTTTTGAAAGTTTTGACTGAAGTCGGACCAATGATGTTAGAAGGGATCTTTGAGGCATAGTATTACTATTGAATCAAAAAATTCATCAGCCTAGTGTTATTAATGTGATCTGCCTTAAAATATTGCTCTGACAGTCATCCAGAGGAAGGAGGTATCAGAACCATGTAATACATTTTGTTCCTCTGATACTTCCAGCAGGGTCTAAATCTGAGAGTCTTGAAAGTAAAATCATAGCCAAATACAGACATAGTCACCTGAATCAGCCTATCATTATTCAAATTATTCTATCACTAATTTAATGCCAACAGAAAGACTTGCAGTCAATAAATAATTTAATAAAAAGTAGTTTCTTAATAAGTCAGACCTACAACTGGTAGAAAATATGAGCTCAAACCATTATTTGAACAATTTAATTGTTTTGGAAAAATGTTATTCACAAATTTTTCAGAGTGATTTGGAAGCTTAAATTCATCCAATACCATGGAGATAATGACAATATCTGAATAAAACCCAGGATTTATTTTCCAAAATTAGATACGTTTATTTAAATACTTTGTCATCAAAGCTTTGAATTTACTATTGGCACCATCTCATTTTCCATTTTGTTTTTGTTTAAATTGTGACTGTCTTACTACTGGATAACCTTATAGCATTTTTTCTTCTGATATTGATAAAAATGCTTCCTGTAGAGATCAGTTGAATAACATACAGATACTTTACTTTCTAATGCCTTGGAGCTCAGCACATCAATTATTAACATGCAGCTTTCAACTGGGTTGAAATCTTGCTTCAAATAAAACTTAGTTAATTTATTAATGATTGCATTGCTTTTGGCTGGGATAGACTTCATTTTTTTTCATGTAGGTAGCAGTGGGCTGTGTTTTGGATTTGTGCTGAAAACAGCGTTGATAACACAGCAATGTTTCCGTTATTGCTGAGCAGTCCTCACAAAGAGCCTTTCCTGCTCCTAATAGTACACCACCAGCGAGTAGGCTGGGGGTGCACAAGAAGTATTCTTCAGCTAGTGCTAAACTGCAAAGCTTCAGTACAATAGCTCCCCATGTTAGAAATCACAGAAATATATTCCAAATAAATATGTCCAATAAGTGTGTTAAAGAATTTGACAAAGCATTCTGTGATTTATAATCTTCTGTTGATAAGAGCGATGAGCAAATTTTCAGATTAATTTTTCTCAGGTTATTTCAAAGCCCTGCAGCAGTGCAAATCTGTTAAATGCTTCATAATATATTAAGAATATGACATTTTTAATCTTCACTTTAAAGAGTCATCAAAATTTAGGATTTAGTTAATCTGACAGGATTTATATTGCCATTATGGAAGTATTCAAGACCAAATGTAATTATGTCTTTTTGTGATATTTACCAAAGCTCATATACACACAAAAATTACTCCCAGTTCCTTTAGCAAAACAAATTGTGTTTTTTTACTAATTGGTACTGTTTTCCAGAATAAGTTGCTGTTCATGTAAGAAAGTATGCATAAACCAAAATAATTCCAAATTACTATTTTGGTTTTGCAAAATTATTTACCAGTGAGAGGGTTATAATATTAAAAGAAGAAATATATAATAACATACTAGGGATGGTTCAAAGTAAATTGAAGTTCAATTAATATAAGAAATTACTGTTCTACCACTGTACTCTCTGAAATGGTGTAAAACAATACAGTATAACAATAAGAAAGTACATTAAGTGCAAGGGATTTTCTTTTCCCTAAACTAGACAAATTATTATAAATCAGACAAAATAGCTAACAAATGAAACAACTGAATAAAAATGCATTTCTAGTGCACAATGCAGATTTTGTTTTGATTCCATAGCAGTAATTTGATGCACAACTATTTCCTGCACCCTATTCTGCAGGAGCAAAGTCTTGATTTCATATACAAGCAGGTTTAGCTCCTGCACCTAGAGCCTTCCCTCACACCACACTCTGAAAGATTAGAGCTCTCACCGAAGTCTACCACAGTTTGATAATTTATAGGGCTCCCCTGCGTGCTTTCCACCCAAGTTTTGGGAAACCAATCTACAGTTCTGATAGAAAATGAGCAAGAGTAGAACACGACCAAATCAGAGCATTTGCTAAACCAACGTGAAATCTAGTTGTTCATTGTTCCAGGAGGCAATAATATGTAAGAGCTCCTAATTAATTTTAGCTGTTGTATCTAGGAAGAAAAATTAACTAACAGCTACAGTGGTAGCAGCTTCTTGCTTGTAAAGGGGATTTTATGCCCTTCTAACTTGTTCCAAAAAAAAGAGTGAAAAGGAAGAGAGGTTTGAAATTTGCTTCTTGAGTTCATAACTCAGACACAAATATTACAACTGGTTTTCAAAACCCGACTGAAAGGCTCAGATGAAATTCATCAGAGCCTGCTCTGGTCAAAATCACAAACACTGAGAAAGATGAAATGTGTCAAGAGAGTGTGCTGGCACTGGGATAGATTACATTTTAACAATATGTTTTAATTTCTCTTCTCAAGTGATTAAATGCTGACTGAGTTATTCAGGTCATAAAAAGTAAGAGCCGATGAACTGGCAAGCTTCTATTTTTACCAAACTTAATCATGTGTCATGTAAAGAATTTTTAGTGGTTTACTGGGACTGTGACGTCTATTCACTGTTCCAACATGATTTCTTGGTAAAAATAGTCAGTCACTGAAGAGAAAGAATAATCAAAACCAACAGGTTTTAGACATATCTTCAAAATAAAGGTATCTCAAATTGAAACACTATATTATTGTTTATTTATTGCCTCAGTCTTCACCACCAAGGGCTCTGACCACACCACCCAAATTGCAAAAGGTAAAGGCAGGGACTAAGGGAAGGAAGTTCCCCCCAGTATAGGAGAAGAGCAAATTCAAAACCATCTAAAGAACCTGAAAGTGCACAAGTCCATAGGACCTGACGAGATCCATCTGCAGGTCCTGAGAAAACTGGTGGATGAAATTGCTAAGCCACTATCCATCATATTTGAGAAGTCGTGGCAGTCTGGTGAAGTTCCCACTGACTGGAAAAGGGAAACCATAACCCCCATTTCCAAAAAGGGGAAAAAAGATTATCAGAGGGCTTCAGAACCTCTCCTATGAAGACAGTCTTTAAGGTCCCTTCCAACTTTAACCATTCTATGACTCTATGACTCCATGACTTTTTACATGGGCATGCAGGGATAGGACAAGGGGTAATGGCTTTAAACTGGAAGAGGATAGGTATAGGTTAGACATGAAGAAGAAATTCGTCACCATGATGGTGTTGAGACACTGGAAGAGGTTGCCTGGAGAATCTGTGAATGCCCCCTCCCTGGAACAGTTCAAGGCCAGGCTGGACAGGACTTTGAGCAAATTGGTCTAGTTCTAGGTGTCCCTGCCCATGACAGGGAGTTGGAACTGGATGATCTTCAAGATGCCTTCCAACACAAACCATTCTGTGATCCTATGATTATTCTGGAGATAAGATGAAAATAGCTTTGCTTGACTTTCTTAAGAGATTGAAAATGCTGGCCTAACAAAATAAACTCTGAAGGGCAAATTGTTAAGAATATGTAAAGCATTTGGAAGCCTCTAATTGTGAACTAAGTAACAGCAATGAATTAAATCCTAGGAAAGATTTTTTTTCCCAATAAATATTCTCTACCTACGAGATCAGAAAGTGTAAATATCCTGCTTAGCTCAAATACTGTTTTCATTTATATTTAACATTATCACCAGTACAATAAACTCAGAAAATTTCTTCATCTTCCAAGAGTACTGAATTTGTTGTTTCCTCCCAGTGGAGTTATATTTAATTTCATTATGAGCTTTTGTCTCATTTAGAAAGAGGCATTCACAGTACTAACACATAAACTGATCTATTTTCCCCGTAAAACTTATTTAGATCTCCTCCTTTGTACCCAGATCTACAGATATCTAATTTGGTTTCTCTGTAATCTGAGCTGTTACTGTATTTCTGATTATTATGGAAAAGTTAACCTACCTCAAAAGATAATTTAATCACTTAATGTTTCAATCATTATTATTCATATGTCTACAGTGTTTTGTCCTTATTAATTGTATTTACAATTTCTTATTTACACAATATTTTAAATTCATCTGTTAAAGAATATTTATCTTTGTGATAAATACTTCTAGATTTATTTCATAATGTGTAGTAAGGATGGTTCCCTGAAATCTACTTTGATCTAATAAAATATTTATTTGGTATCAGATCTGAAGTAATGTTTTTGAAAAAAAAGGAGGTGAAAAGTTAATTCTGGTTATTTTAATGGGATTGAAATCTTGTACTTAAAATATTTACTGTGAATGTAAATCTTGAGTTATACTTTTATTCTCTTTAGTCTCTATTATGGTAACATGGGACTCTAAATTTCCATATTTTTATAGCTAATGTTTCATGCATAAACATCTTTGTTTTTAAAAGACAGTTTTCATAGACATTTTATATTAAAGCAGCCAGATGACAAATATAATTTTTTACACTAGAAAAAAGGGCAAGGAATAAATATTAACTTTTGGTGTTGACACATGAATAACTGACAACTAATGTTTCATTCAGGAGACTGAATTGCCACTATAAACATAGTTATCTATCTTTTAAATATTTATTTATTCATGAAAAATCTGTTATTAAAAGGAGAACTATTTATGAGTTGAGACTGATTTTAGAAAACAATTTCAAATGAAATAAAATGAAAAGAAGGAAATGGGATTTTTGCTTTTGTATAGATTTGTAAACCGCTGTTTAACTGATGAGCAGTGTAGTTTTGGAGCATAGATTTTTTAGTTCTGCTGCAATAAGGTTTTGGGTTTTAAATCCTGACTTATTCCAGATGTGTTTTTTTGTAATCTAATACCTCTATTAGTATGCACCAGGACTACTATAATAAAAGCACATGCAATGTGGTAAACGCCTCAAATATTAGGGAACTCTTTACAGCTAGACAACCCTGAAGTTCTTATAAAATGTTTTCTTTGGAAGAAAAAGAAGTTGATCACTGTCAGGCATATAATTGCTCTTAGTATCTGCACAAGTGGTTTCACCAGACACGGTCTGTGCATTCAAGCTCTGGAGCTGTCAGGGAAAAAACTTCTGAGATGCTCTGAAAAGATGTGTTTCCTCTTTTTTCTTAATCAAATATAATCAGGTTTTCCATATTTATTATGGCAAATTAAAAAAAGATGATCCAGTCTGTTTTGATAAAGTCTAATATTTGAAGTCAGGAGAGAGGATTTAGTGTCGTCATTTATATAAGCAATGACAGTCTATGATGCCAAATGTGCAAGTAGATAAACAATTTATCTTATAAGATAAACCATTTACCAAGAAATAAGGTTTTCAGCATAAAATGTACAACAGACTCAATAAATATAGCTAGGCTGTTCCAGCTGATTTGAAAAAAAACAACAGTATTTTAGCAGAAAGTAAATAAAATAAAATAAAATAGTTACAATTTTATCTCAATGAAGTAATTTATTTATATTTTTTTCCTCAGGCATAGGAATTAACTTACTTTTTTTTTTTTAGTTCACTGGAAAATAATAAATGTCTGAAATTAATTCCAAATAACTGCTGGTATTTTGAAGTTTTTCTGCAGTCATCTTAAAAACACTTTTGTGGTTATCATTTAAAAAGAAAAGTTTTCCATTTCTTAATGGTGATTATACTTCTAAAGACACAAAAATTAGAATAGATGGATTTTTTTTCAGAAATTTAATATATCCTGTTATTTGTACCAAAGTGAAATATAATCTAAAAAATAACAGAAAATAAAAAAAAAAACATAACATGATGTGATATTAATTTGCTCTAGACTTCAGGAACATTCTTAAATCTGATAGCCATGGAAAAAAGTTTTGGAAGTCTGAAGGTGGTATGACATTAGCAACAGCAAAAGTCCTAACTTTTAAAGAAAAAAAAATCTATTTCTTAAAAATAAACATCAGTAAAACCAGTGGATTAATCTGAATTCCCTTTGTATATGAGGCCAACAAAAGAACACAGGAAGTTTTTAAATTGAAATGCAATGAAAACAAAACAAGAGGGTGAAATTCCCCATGCTCTTCTATTTCCAAAGTTCAGAAACAGAGAAAAGACGTAGTTCATCCACAGTAATGTAAACCTCAAAAAACCCACTAGAAACAAAAACACCAAAAAAAGCCTAACCAAACAAAAAAACCCTAACACTTTCCAAACTATGGAAACACAAAATAATCTTGGAAATAATATATTAAAATATAGTAAAGGTTTTCTGCAGAACTGTAATGCTTAGAGATCACAGGAGAAAACAACCTCCATAGAAAACCTGTCTCTCAGGAAAAAAGCCTTTCTTTTATCTGTTTGAGTTCTGAGCCATATAGTCTGTGTCAATGTTATTATTCAACTTTAAAGTAAAAAATTTAAACATCTTCCTGCAAAATAGGAATTGTCACTCTCTATATTAATCTCAGTAATTACTATTTATATAATAATTTAATTCCAACTCTTTGAAACTAAGTCTTTCAGATAGTTAAAGTATTTTTCTGCTAAGAATTTTTAGGAAGATTAAGATACCCTTCCATACTAAATAATGACATACATCACAAAATCCCGCCAGGTATGCTGATTGATGGGCTTTTAATATGTCCTTTCTTAACAAGAATAAACCCTATTTGATAACACTGCTGGCTGCAAAGAATGTGGGAGCTATTCTGATTGTAAAGACTTTCCTGAGGGGAGCTTTAGAGGGATGAAATGAGCCTTTGAAAACTGGATAAATGGATGAATCTTTTATGCTTGCCTATATGGCTCTGGCTAATTTCTGAGACAAATGACCATCCATTTCTGAAGTCAGCCCTGACTGAATAGGATGGGCTAGAAATAACAGGTGATTCTTAGAAAAAAGTTCAGTACTAGTGAGGGGTGCTTGAGGAGGCTGAGTCAGGAGGAAAAATTACTAGGATGATCATCAGAAAGATAGCACACATATATGACAGATACTGGCTGAATTGCCAGTTTGGTGGCAATTTATTTCAATACTTGATAAAACCACCATTCAATTTCAGAACAAGGTCAGTAAAGATTTTGTTTCTTTCTCGATGCCATCACCTTCTGATGTAGGAATGTGGAGAAGATCAGTAGAAAATAAACCATTAGAGCTTTTAGTTTCTCTTTGATCTACTATTAGCTTTGCAAATTCACTTCTGTTCAATCCCTAGAGCTCTCCCTGTCACCATTTTCTTTTACTTCATACGCAGGCTTGTCTTTATTATGAAAGCCAAAAGGAATGAAAAACTCGAGTACAAAAAATAAAAGATTGTACTAAGGGCTTATCTGATCTTGACTATTCTAGTATTCAACAAACATATTTTTTCCTTTTTTTTTAATTTAAAATATGTCTCTTATGTCTTATGGCCTTACATAAACCACTAATGGTGATTTAAAAATCCTTTTTCTTATTTCTTTTCTGGAGTTTTTCCTGCTCTTAATATCTCAATAGTTACATAGTGGCATTGTATTAATAAATACTAGATATCATCTAAATTTTATAGCCTAGCTCACTGATAGCAAAAGTAGGCCTTCTTTGATGTATATAGGTGAAGTATATAGACTTTCTGGACTGAAAGCACATTTTAATTTAAAAACTTTCACCATTCCTTTTCTAATAATAAATCTCACGCTAGCTTTTGAATATTTTTTAAAGACTATAGCTCAGATTATTTAAAAAGTCAGCATTTATGGCTTATTTCCAAAATTAAACTTTTTTCCAAAATTAATTTTTTATAAAGGATAACAGATGCAAAAAAACCACATTACTTCTCCTGGCAATAATGTATATCAGTATAGAGATGCAGATTTCTAGGTAGAAAGAGGTTTTGTTTTCCACAAAAACTGAACAATTGTAAATGGATTACTACAAACAGGTCAGCAATTTCCTCAGTTATATCTTCACTTTTAGCCTGTCAGACACTTTCCCTCTTCTCATTCTACTTCCTATGTTCCCTGTTATCTCTTGGATTAACTTGCTTAGATACATCAGAAGATATGTCTACGTTAAATAATTGTATTGAAGGATTAATTCTGCTTAGATTGCAGACTTCTTAATTAATTCCAGTTCAAGATCTTGAACACTATCTGTTTCCCAGGTCTGTCTCCCTGTCAGTTCCTAGTTAGCTAGCTTAGGCTATATAGTGAGAAATCGAGCAAGAAACAGACATGCATCTACACATGCATCACGAAGCGTGTATTGAAAAGGTCTTCAAGAGATTTTGAATGAGTGTCTGGTATAAAATGACAGATGGAATGATATTCTGGCTGTTCTGCAAAGTCCTTTTTTCCTGCTACTCTCTAGAGTGTCCTGGTTTGAGCCAGGATGAAGCTAATTTTCCTTTTACTGAGTGTTTTTTCCTTCAGTAAGCTCTCTTTTAACTAGCAACAAGTGTTCCAGCTAGTGGACTGATAACACTGGAATGTTTATGTTACTGCCAAGACTCCAAGGTCGCTTCTTAGCTCTGCTGCTACAGAGGCTACCAGGGCAAGAGAATTGTATCTATGACCCCTCCCCGTAGGGGAGCTGGACTAGACAGACAGCAGAACTGACCACAGGTATTCCATTCCATATATCTACGTAAGCTCTGAGGAAGGTCAGAGATCACAGAAGACAACTTCCTTCCTGCTTTTTCTTCCCTTCTCTTCCATCCATGGCCAGCATCCAGGAAGGACTCCATCCATCACCATCGACCCCAGGCTCAGGCATCCCTAGACCTCGTAACCCTCATAACTCTACCCTTAGCTCCTGTCTGCTCTGCCTTATCTCCTGCCTGCAGGCTGAGACATTTTGGGACTACTCACAGCTAAGGAGAGTGCTGGGGAGTTGCTGGGGGTCTGGGGAGGCAAGAGGCTTTTGCACACTCCTGAACATACTTGTATATAATTGTACATATAATTAAAGCTGTCTAGTTTAGTTTTCAATCCAGCTAAGTCTCTCTCCTAATTCTCTCTCTCCTTCCCTACCTGGGTGGAAGGGGGAGGGGATTGAGAACTTGTTGTCTCTTGTTTATTTTTCAATTCTGAGTCAAAACTTGACATAGTGCCATTAGGATATGCTGCCTTATATTAATTAATAACTGATGATAGAGAAAGTAGAGGAAGATCAAGTGATATTTGCTATTTGTGCAGGAGGAATGCAAGTTGATTCATGTGGTAGCAAAAATACAAGGCTCATTGACAGGTTTGTAACTGTGGAAGTGGCTGATAATTTTCAGGTAAGTATTAAGGCTCCTCCCCTCAAAACAGTGGCAGGATCATTAGCCCAGCTGAAGTGCATCTACACCAATGCATGCAGCATGGGCAATAAATAGGAGGAGATGGAGGCTGTTGTGCAGCAGGAAAATTATGATTTGGCTTCTGTCACAGAAATCTGGTGGGATGACTCACACAACTGGAGAGCTATGATCAATGGCTACCAAATTTTCAAAAAGGATAAACAAGAGACTGAATAGAGAGCTTTGGCTGGAACTCAGGAACGAAAGGAGAGTTTATGGCCTTTGTAAGAGAGGGCAGGCCTCTCATGAGGACTACAGAGATGTAGTGAGGCTCTGCAGGGAGAAAATTAGGAGAGCCAAAGCCCAACTTGAACTCAAGCTAGCTACAGCTATAAAGGACAATAAAAAATGTTTCTATGAATTCATAAATAATAAAAGGAGGACCAGGGGAAATCTCTATCTGTTATTGGATGTGGGGGGAAACTTAGTGACAAAGGATAAGGAAAAGGTTGAGGTGCTTAATGCCTTCTTTGCCTCAGTATTTACCAGTAGATCTAGTTGTTCTCTGGACACCCAGCCCCCTGAGCTGGAGAACAAGAAGAGGGGACAGAATGAAGCCTTCTCAATCAAAGATGAAATGGTCAGGGACCTGCTGCAATACTTAAACACACACAAGTCTGTAGGACCAGGTGAGTTGCAGCCAAGAGTACTGAAGGAGCTGGTGGATGTGCTCACCAAGCCTCTTTCCATCATTTACCAGGAGTCTTGGCAAACTGGGGAAGTCCCCATGGACTGGAAGCTGGAAAATGTGACTGATAATAACCAAGGTCACTTCTGACTGTCTGCAGCCTCCCCCGCCATGGGGGAGCAGATTAGACTGAAGGCAGGATCAGCAAATCAGAATATTCCCTTCTCCTAATATTTTCTCTATTTGGCTTTCAGTATAGGTTAAGACATCACAGAAGTCAAGCCTTTGTTTTTCCTTTTCCACTCACTTTTCTGCTTCCTGTCACTTCTATCGCCCTCTCTTTGGCTCTCTCTCTTTTTTTTCATTTTTTTCTTCACAGCCAACATCTGAGGACCCTGTCCATGTGCCCGGACACTCCCCCCTTCATCTGGGAGTCACCAGGAAGAAGAGTTGCTGTGAAAGTTGCTGGGGGAGGAGGGAGGGGATCGGGTGTTGCACATCCCTTTACAAATATAAATATTCCCTTATCACTAATAATTAAAATCAATCTGTTTCACTTTTCAACCCAGAAAGCCTCTCTTTCTCATTTTGTCTCCCTCTTTCCCTACCTTGGAGGAGGGGGGCGGGACTGATAGCATTATTGTTATTGGTTTGACTGCCAACCCAGAGCCAAATCATGACACTCATCTACAAGAAAGGCCGGAAGGACGATTCAGGAAACTATAGACCTGTCAATCTGACCTCAGTGCTAGGGAAGGTCACGGAGCAAATAATCATGAGTGCCATTACGCACCATATACAGAACAACCAGGTAATCAGGCCCAGTCAGCAGTGGTTTATGAAAGGCAAGTCCTGCTTGACAAACCTGATTTCCTTCTATGACAAGATGGCCCGCCAGGTGGATGAGAGAAAGGCTGTGGATGTCATCTACCTGGACTTTCATAAAGCCTTTGACACTGTCTCCTAGTGCATTCTCATGAAAAAACTAGCTGCTCATGGTTTGGATGGGCATGCTCTCTGTTGGTTAAAACACTGGCTTGATGGCAGGGCCCAGAGAGTGGTGGTGAATGGAGCTAAATCCAGCTGGTGGCTGGACACAAGTAGAGTTCCTCAGGGCTCAGTGTTGGGACCACTTCTGTTTAATATCTTGCAATGACTTCAATGAGGAGATAGAATGCACACTCAGCAAGTTTGCAGACAACACCAGTTTGGTTGGGAGTGTTTATTTGCATGAGGGTAGAGAGACTCCACAGAGGGACTTAGACAGACTAGATCAACAGGCTGAGGCAAATTGTATGAGCTGCAACAAGGCCAAGTGCCAGGTCCTGCACTTGGGCCATAACAACCCCACACAATGCTACGGAAGAGTGGCTGGAAAGCTGCCCGACAGAAAGGAACGTCAGAATGCTGATTGACAAGCAGCTGAATATGAGCTAACAGTGTGCCCAAGTTGCCAAGCAGGCCAAAGGCATCCTGGCTTGTGTTAGAAATAGTGTTGCAAGCAGGTCTAGGGAAGTGATCGTGCCCCTGTACTTGATATTGGTGAGGCCTCACTTTGAGTACCGTGTTCAGTTTTGGGCACCTCAAAACAAGAAAGACATTGAGGTGCTGGAGCAGGTGCAAAGAAGAGCAAATAGGCTGATGAAAAGCCTAGACAAGTCTTATGAAGAGCAGCTGAGGGAACTGGGGCTATTTAGTGTGCAGAAAAGAAGGCTGAGGGGAGACCTTATTGCTCTCTACAATAACCTGAAAGGACATTATAGAGAGGTAGGTGCTTGTCTCTTCATGCAAGTAAATAGTGATAGGACAAGAGGGGATGACCTAAAGCTACACCAGGCTGTACTTTAAGAATTTTATTTTCTCTGAAAGTGTTGTCAGGCACTGGAACTGACTGCCCATAGAGGTGGCTGAGTCACCATCCCTGGATGTGTTTAAAAGTCATATAGATGTGGTGCTTTGGGATTTTGTTTAGAGGTGAATGTGGTAGAATAAGGTTAAAAGTTGGACTTGATGATCATAAAGGTCTTTTCTAACCTAAATGATTCTATGATTCTAAGTTACAAACCAATGCATACCATAAATGAAAGCCACATCTCCAAACCTGCTTGTTTTACATCACTGACAGGAGAATCTTTCCAGATCTGACAGAAATATGGAGCTCTACTGTCCCTGAAACTCTCTCCTAATTCTCTCTCTCCTTCCCTACCTGGGTGGGAGGGGGAGGGGATTGAGACTCTGTCTTAAGAGGTAGTTAGTACGTCAGCAAAGTTGACATCATGGCACTAGTTACCCTACAGCTTCCTCCCAAAGAACTGAAATACTATACTTAAATCTGTAAACCAAATTCTACTGGCATCATATGGTCATATAACCAACTGTCTAGAATTAGCTTTTGGTAAATGATTCTTACCCTTAATTCACACCTAACTGCCATTCAATTATGCTTAGCTTGTCAACAGAGGGTGCAGTGTTCAATGACATGTCCTGCTGCCTCGCTAACTGCTCCAGACCTCCTCTGTGCTTCTGCTTCACCTTTTCACACACGTAAAGGAGGCAGGAGTTGCTGGGAAGAAGACATCAGGCAGAAAGATGGAGGTTTGTGAGCTGTCAAGGTTGAGTGCACATTCAGGGGATCTTTCAAGTAAGAGAGTTTGCTTGGGTAAGAGCTTTGAGGGTGAGTTAAAATTTTGTGTGTATGTGAGAAAAGTGAAAATTTATAAGCATGTGTCACAGTTGGACTCAGGGTTGGCAATTAAGCCAATGAAAACAATGATCTTGATCCCCTCCCTTTCCCAGCCAGATAGAGAAAGGAGAGAGAGAGTCAGGAGAGGGGCTTCTGGATTGAAAACCAAACTAGACAGCTTTAATTAAATACTAATCATAAAAGAAAATACGTACAAATATATAAAGTATGTGCTGGAATGTGCAAAATGCCTATTGCCTCTCCTTACCCCAGCAATTCCCACAGCACTCTCCTTAGCTGTGAGCAGTTCCAAAAGTCTTTGATTCCTTCTGGAGATAGCAGCAGAGCAAACAGGAGCTGAGGGTAGAGTTATGAGTGTCAGGAAGGCATGGGCCTAGAGATCAAAGGTGATGTGTAGACAGAGTCCTCCCTGGATGCCAGCCATGGATGGAAGAGAAGGAAAAGGGGCTTGATTTCCATGATCCCTGAATTTATACCGAGTGCCACATAAATATGGGATGGAATAATCTCATTGGCCAGTTTTGCCATCCGTCTAGTCTGCTCCTCCCTGCGGGAGGGTTGTATATACAATTCTTCTGCTCCTTTAGTATCTGAAGCAGCAGATTCAACAAGTGGAGCAAAGTGTCCTTGGTCTCTCAGCCATAACTATAAACATTCACATGTTGTCAGTCCACTAGCTGGAAAACTCGCTGTTACTTTCAGCAAGTGTGAAGCTCAAAACAGAGTTCACTGAAGAAAAAAAAAATAAGTAAAAAGAAAATTGGCTTCATCCTGGCTGAAACCAGGACAGCATGTCACACCGATAGATTTTTTTTTCTTATAGAAAGGGAAGGAAAGCCTTCTATATTGTCCTATAGCATGCTATGCTAAGTTACACTAAACTATACTACAGTGACCTTACTATATGAGTAACAAAATAGTGCAAGGTTTGCTTTCTGTCCCAAAACTCGCTGATATAGTATGGCCTCTATTTACAAGGGTAAATTCTGTTACTCTGCAAAACAGGGTTGGGACGTGCAAACCTTCTATCAGGAATGAGTCTGGCCAATACTGTCTCCCACACCTGCCTTGGTATAGTCCGGCAGTCCCCAACCCAGTCAGCCTATCTGTAGTCTTGAAACAGTGCTGAAATCTATCTTTCCCCACATCCTCTTTTTCCTTTTCTTCACTCATATAGCTATAGTGAGAGAGAGTGCAGCTTCCCCCTATTCAGGTTCTGTTTCCTATTCAGAATTTTTTTTAATTCCAACTAAATTTTTTTCCAGTTATTCACTGTGCTAGCAGACACCCATAGAACATTTCTCAGTGACTGAAGCCTACTTTAGTGACACACTGCACTTCAGCTGTTAAAACTTTAGTCTTATTCCACCACATCTTCTAAAGCCATTATGATTACAGTTCATGGAAGCGAGAGTGGATTAAAGCTTGTGAACAACTCATACGCATATATCAGCTGGTAGTCATAAATGCATATCCTTGATAGTATGCCCAGTTTTGAAGAGTTCCATGAAAGGTTACAGCGTAGCTTCTTTCTTGATTTCTCTGTTTTTATGTAAAAAAAAAAAAAAAAAAATTAAACAAAGTACACCGAGAGTCCAGATGCTACAAGTACATCAGCCATTACAATACATTACAATAAAAATTGAATACTGGAATATTTATTTAACTGACAAAAAACTAAAGAAAATAAAAACATGCAGTATGAGGAATTTAATTGTTTCAATTATTTTGCCAAGAAATACAGTTGAAAGGATAGTTCTCTGATTTTTTTGCACCTTTCCTTTCCATTAAGTCATTCCAGTACATATCTTGTAAATATATATCAATTATATTCCTTAAACTACAGAGCAAGCTTTGGCTCAAACACATGAGAAAAAAGAAACAAATACTTGAACTTCTACATTTTGTGGGTTTCAGTCAAGTTGAATTCTCATAGACTTGAGGGAGAATGTTCCTAATTACAGGTTGAAAAATTTGGATTGAGGGAGAAAGGGATGTTACACAAATAGTAACACTGAGCAAGAGTTATGAACACTCAGTCTCTCTTGGAACCTTTTTCCATTAAATGATAATAAGAAGGATCCTTTGAGAGGGTGAAGGGTTCAGATCTTGCCCCACTACACCTTAAGAGCTTAAGCCATTGAGATTAGAAATCTGTACTTCTGCTAGTAGTGAAAATACCTCCTCAGATCAATATGATTTTAAAATATGAATGCTGAAGCCCACATAAGGAGGAGTGCTGTAGCATTAACTTAAAAATAATATATATACTATAGGATAAGAATTATTCATGGTAAAACCTAGAGAACAGATTCTAGGGAAAGAATGCTCCAGAAGGGTCTCTCAAAAGTTCTTCCCTAGCCTCCTGGTCGAAATGAGATGTGGGCAGAAGAAAGGCAACTATGTAAGCCGTAATAAGCTGGTATGCACTTAATTTTGAAATACTTCTTAAAGAACATTCTTTCCATATTTTCTGGGTTGCAACAGAAATATATCCTCTGCTGGAGAGAAAACACATCACTTGTAACCAGCCTGGGTATCAAAGAAGCATTGATCTGTGACATCTCTTGTTGACCCCAGTGTAGTTTATAAAGGACAGACATTATAGGTCAGGTGATCTTTGTGGAAATAGAAGACAAATGTTGTTGTCATTGACACAAATATAAAAAGTATGTTATGTATTATTAAAATATGGTTATTTAATTACAAAAAAAAAGGAAGAATTATTAAGTTTTCCTTATTTGGCTTCTCAATACATTTCAGCCATTTTGTGCCTCTTTTCATAGAGTATACTATTTTTCAGACTGGGTTTAGTAACTCTCTCATGATTGAAAATCTAATTTAACTTTCCCTCAAGAAAATTTCCAAACAAAACACAATAGAAGCACACATGTTTTTCTGTATGATGTACAGAAAACATAAAAATAATTGAAATCTTGAATTAAATTGAAACATCCCACATTACAAAATAAAGTCAGAATTTTGCATTTTATCCTGGCATTTCATGGTTTTCTTCAAAAATTATGACAACTGCTGTGTGGTGTTTACTTATCACTTATTTTAAAGGCCCTTCAGTATTTTCTCATGTGAAAACAGAAAATAGAATACAACATCAAGAAAACATAAAGCTTCAAATTCTGTATCAAAGCAAGTATGGTATTTCTTTAGAGTGCCATATTTACTTCTTTTTTAATATCTTAAATAGTGAATTTAAATTCAGTCATGGAATTAAAGCTTAAGATTCTTATCAGAGAAGTTTGTGATCTGCTGTTTTGTTATTTAGTTCTTCATTTGTCCTTTTACCAGATTCTGCTGCTTTTCCTTTATGTTATTCTTTCACCTTATGGACCAAGATCTCCTCTTCCTCATTCCAACCCATGGGCTTTTCTCATCAAAGACATATTAGCAGTGTCTCCTGCAAGTTGTTCTAGTAACTTCTTCCTTGCTTTGGCACTTCCTGATTTCAGAGGTGCCCCAGCATGCACTACTTCCAAGGCATGATAAGATACGGGAATAGAAATAAAGGAGGCAAGTTCTCTCTTTCCATTTGCTTTATTTATTTTAGAATGGCAGAGATAATTTAAAGTAGTAGAAGTTTACTTCTTATTATACACTAAAATAACTTTAAGATAGTTCGATTAAGAATCCGCTAAATGTAGATTCTAAAAAAAAACAAAACAGCTGTCACAAAGCATTTATCTTTAGGACAGCAAATGTCACCCCAGTCTACAAGAAGGGCAAGAAGGAGGACCCGGGTAACTATAGACCGGTCAGCCTCACCTCCATCCCTGGAAAGGTGATGGAACAACTTGTTCTTGTCTCTATCTCTAGGCATATCAAGGACATGGGGGTCATCAAGAGCAGTCAGCATGGTTTTATCAAGGGTAAATCATGTTTGACTAACCTCATAGCCTTCTATGAGGAAATTACTAGGTGGATAGATGATGGTAGAGCGGTAGATGTGGTTTATCTGGATTTCAGTAAGGCATTTGACACCGTCTCCCACAGCATCCTTGTAGATAAGTTGATCAGGTATGGGTTTGATGATCAGGTAGTGAGGTGGATCAGGAACTGGTTGATGGGAAGGAGTCAGAGAGTTGTAGTCAATGGGGCAGAATCTGGTTGGAAGTGTGTGACTAGTGGAGTCCCTCAGGGGTCGGTACTGGGACCGATGTTGTTCAACATCTTCATCAACGACCTGGATGAGGGTATAGAATGTACCCTCAGCAAGTTTGCTGATGACACTAAGCTGGGAGGAGTGGCTGACACACCAGAAGGCTGTGCTGCCATTCAGAGAGACTTAGACAGGCTGGAGAGTTGGGCGGGGAGAAACATGATGAAATTCAACAAGGGGAAGTGTAGAGTTTTGCATTTGGGGAAGAACAACACGATGTCCCAGTATAGGTTGGGGGCTGACCTGCTGGAGAGTAGTGTAGGTGAAAGAGACCTGGGGGTCCTGGTAGACAGGAGGATGACCATGAGCCAGCAATGTGCCCTTGTGGCCAAGAAGGCCAATGGCATCCTGGGGTGCATTAGAAAGGGTGTGGTTAGTAGGTCAAGAGAGGTTCTCCTCCCCTCTATTCTGCATTGGTGAGGCCGCATCTGGAGTATTGTGTCCAGTTCTGGGCCCCTCAGTTCAAGAAGGACAGGGAACTGCTTGAAAGAGTCCAGCGCAGAGCCACCAAGATGATGAAGGGAGTGGAACATCTCCCTTATGAGGAAAGGCTGAGGGAGCTGGGTCTCTTTAGCTTGGAAAAAAGGAGGCTGAGGGGTGACCTCATCAATGTTTACAAATATGTAAGGGGTGAGTGTCAGGGAGATGGAGTTAAGCTTTTCTCAGTGATGACCAGTGATAGGACAAGGGGTAATGGGTGCAAATTGGAGCATAGGAGGTTCAAGGTGACTATCCGAAAAAATTTTTTTACTGTGAGAGTGACAGAGCACTGGAACAGGCTGCCCAGGGAGGTTGTGGAGTCTCCTTCGCTGGAGACATTCAAAACCCGCCTGGACAAGTTCCTGTGTGATGTGCTCTAGGTGACCCTGCTCTGGCAGGGGGGGTTGGACTAGATGATCTTTCGAGGTCCCTTCCAACCCCTAGGATTCTATGGTTCTATGATTCTATGATTCTATGATTCTATGATCTTTAAAAGTTCTGTGAGAATTGGTTGAATAAATCAAGACTCAAAACTAGGCAGCAGGTACTGAAAAATAGTAATTGAACCAGACCAGGCTCAAATAGAGATAATTCATTTAAATTCCACTCCATACACATTATTTGACCAGAAATACAGTTCAAAAAGCAGGTTAAAATATGACATGCCATAAGATAGAAAAAAAAGATATGAAAATATGTAAGCTTGAAAATCTTTACTCCCATGGAATAAAAAAAAAAATAGATACACATTGCAGATACAATACCATTATCTACCATCAAATAAATAGGAAAAGTTTTATCTTTGAGTGCCTCTGTTGTATGCTGATGAATGTATACTTATGATACAATCATCTGAAAATCTTTGCAGTCGTTATCTGAATCCTATCTTCTGGTTTTCAAGACTACTAAACAAGGATTCATCTTTATTATTTTCATCTAATTTCACCATCTCTTTCAATTCTACTTCAAGAGGGAACTCTAAAAGCTTTAGCTGAGACCTAATATAAAACAGACTAATTTATGTCAGTATATGGACTAAAACCAGATTGCACTTAAGAAGATGCAGCTGTGATGATTCATTTAATCTGCCAGTTCCATAGAAGAGCTGAGGGGTGATAATTTGTTGATTTAGTTTAAATTTCCCTCTGATCTCTAGATGGGTAGTTTTCCAACTAAATACTCCCTGTTTCATTACTTTAACTTTACAGAATTTATTATTTCAGATAACTCATGCCCTAGGACATATAGATATGTTCAGCTTGATCAATCTATTGCTGATCTTTTAATTTTCAATTTTGACTCTCATCAGAAAATCAGTTTTCATGGAAAACATCCTGAAATTGTTACTATATAGACTTTTTCAGTAAGTTATAAAGATAAATTCTTTATGAAAGTTAAAAAATTGGAGATGCTGATATTTCATCTAATTCAGGAAAAAAAGACCAAAAAACCCCAAAATTAAACAAAGCTAGTAAAGCAAGTTATTTATTTATAATGTATTTGATCTTCTCTAAATTAAAGCTGCAATATAGCAAGGCCCTGTTAGTACAAGTTCATCAGAGTAATACTTGTGTTATATTGATGCTGTGTCACATTCCATAAGCTCCTGTCCACAAATAAATGTAGCTATGTTTTTTCTCTTTACAGCATTTTCTATGTTATAGTAACACCAAATAACAGCTACAGAAGGATATTACTTTTCTGTTATGAAGTTGTCTGGGAAAAAAAGCTGGGATTTAAATTTTCCCTTAATAACTCTGTGGACATATTACTGTATTCAAAATGGACCTATCAGGCAAAGACTGAAACTGAAGGGGTGTACCCTGCCTGTTAAACAGTTGACCAGAATATCTGTTGCTCAAGATTTGAAACATTTTGTATTGAGAGAAAGAAATACTAATTGCTTTGTCTTCTATCAGAGGATTCCCAGAGCGATTGGTTACATCACTGTATTAAGCACTCCAAACACATGCTTGAGGCTTATGTTTGTTTATGGATTTGGGTATATATGAAGCTTGTACCCTTTTTGCTGTGTGTCTATGTATGTATATATATACATACATACATACATAGGCATATATACATATATATCTTAATAATAACTTTAGCAATATTTTCAGTATTTCATGTTCATAACTCTAAAGAAATTGAAAGTGATTCTCAATTCCTTGTTACCACAACCAGAAGTGCAAGTGTGTTTTAGGCCACAAGTAAAAATTAATTTAGGTAAGCCATGACAAGAATGGTATTAAAATTATTGTCCTCATTTATCTTCTGTCACAAAGAATACCTGATAATTGGAATATAAGCCAATAATTGGTTTTATATTTATGGAAGCATTTCCTAGCTTCTTCCAAAACATTGTCTTTAAAACAATCTTTGTGTTTATTTTTGTAAAGTGCTCAGTGCTCAGTACACAAAGGAAAATGTCATCTTGTCCTAAGCAGTTAAAATAACTGGCACAAAGCAGATGCAAGCTGCACCAGATGACCAGTATACCTCTATGAAGAGCCATATCCTTCTATTCTTTCTTATTTTAATGGATGGGTCCAGTTTCATCCCCCAACCTCTTTGCTTCTCACCACTCCCCCTAACATAACATATACTGTGGGCAGGACAGGAACAACCTTGCTGTCAATGTCCCCTCCACAAAGGAAGAGGAACAGCTCAGGTCTTCATCATGGCAGGGAGGAGTGCACCATGCACCATCTGGTGGTCTGCATAGAATTGTCCCACTAAGGAGTCGGTGGTGTAGAAGCATGCAGCGGAGTTGGGTGGGAGGTGGCTATTGACCGTGGAGAGTTGGTTGCGTCAAACAGTGGTGGACAGTTGTCTCTTTCTGATTTTTGAGCACAGTACAGCTCTCTGGCTACCTATTGTGGTGGTGCAGACCTTCTGTTCATCGAGTCACATTGCAACATCAACACCAGTGAACACTGTTCTTGCTTTACTTACAAGAGCACTAGGCCCAACATTGTTCTTGTTTCAATAACAAGTGCAGTGGCCTTAAATGGTCCAGCACTTTCTGGCCTTGTCTGCTGGAGCAGTGAGTTTAAACCATCGGGTACTTTCTTGTCCTAGTGCAAATGCAGTACTCCCTAACCATACCTGGGACTCTGTTACTCACAAAACTTTCCTGAGACCCCTCCCGCTTGGAGAACAAGCCCACTCTGAAAGTTGCCAAGAATGGCCAAGTCCAAATCATGGCCATCATGGAAAAATACTGACCAAAGTCAATCATCTTGAGACTCTATAAATGTTGGTTCTAAGAGGGAGGATCTCTGGAGCTCCCTGGGATTGCACCAAGCTGCTACCCCATGTCTCATAAAGGAAGTTGGTTCATCTGATTGGAAAGAGTAAGTAGCCATATGTATGGAGAAAAAATTAAAATTATATTAGGTTGTTATTATATGATTCCATAGGGTTAATTGGTGTTATATTGTAACTTCTTTTGTGCAGTTCAAGGATCTTTACGTACCAAAATGTAACATCTTAACATGGTTTAACTGCTATAAGTGTGTCTGTGTGTGTGCACACAATTTAATTTAGAAACTTCTATAGATCTTTAATTGAACCTCTGTATTGCTTATAATGAATTGTGGTTATTGATTAATCTGCTAGAAAATTATATAATCTAATTTTGTTATTTGTTATAATAGTGTCAGTCGACCTTAATTTACTGTTATTTCAAATCACACCAGACCCATAATTATGTGTTAAACCACTACACTGAGATCCTACACTTAAACCCCTTAGTTGTAAACTGTTGACCAAGTATGGGACTAAGTCTGGGACCAAGTCTGGATCTAGCTGCACCTAGACTCCATTCTGTGAAGGAGTTTAGAAAACAAGGGGGTCTACTCTGAACCTCGTGACTCAATGGGAAGGCCTTCCTCATTCTTTTCCCTGATCCCTGTGCAAGTCACCCCAATGTGATCCTGATGCAATCTCCCCTGATCCCTCTAAAAGTCAATCCAATCTAATTACAACCCTATATATCCCTTTCACAATAGTAAGAGTAAATCTTACCATCAAATTCTATTAAGTCGCACTTTCATAAATCTGTATTAACATCACCTTTTCCTGCTTTGTCGGCGATCCTTTAAGTGACCTTAACACCTTCCACTCCCATTTGCAACACAAACATAGATGAAAATGACATCACAAGGGTATACAAATGTGATGGAAAACTACATAACAGGCCAAAGTATAACTGTTTTACAGTATAAACTGTATAATGCTCTCATCACTTTGTTTCTCTGTGTTTATGACTGTCACAGACTGTTCAGCGACCTGCAAGGGTATGTGGAACCACAACACCGCTTGTGTCTCAAACAACTCATGATGAAGTCCTCTGTTAGGCAAACATGAACAGTGCAGGTGGGATGGCAGGCTATCCCCCCACCCCCCACTCCTCTCTGTCTGGCCTTCCCTGGTAGATCTCCAGCAGCTGCTCTGCACAAGTGCTGACCATCAGGGCTCACCTTGGAAGAAGCTTCCTCCCCTCCCCAGCCCCATTCTAGAACTCTCTGAAATGTCTGACTATGCTGCTGCAGACCCCAGAACCTTCCAGAACTGCACAAGTGCAGAAGCTCAACTGTATGCTGCCTCAGTGACGGTGGCCCCTGGGGGACAGAATGTTATAAAAGGGGTGAAAGTGCGTCATGTGCTTGTCGACCCACCACTTGTGGACCAGCACCCGAGGCTGGCAGAGCAGGAAAATATGCCAGAAGAAACCTCACTGGAGCCAAGGGTGGTGATATATCTGTCCTATATTCTCATCTATATTTCCATCTGTCCTTTCTTTATTCTCCTTTTTCCTCTTTGAGTTAAAGGGTTACAACATCCTAGACATTTTCCCTAGATGGATCCATTCACCGGTTACAGGAGTAGTCATTGTTGAGTCAACAACTTTGTGATTGCCTGCCATTAGCATCCAAGTAGTGAGCTCTTAATAAATCATTTACTGTGGTTCCTCTAGGCCATTTGCCATGGCTTCTTTTTTCACTGTGCACTTCCACCGAGATGGCACCAGTGCACTTTTAGGGATATAAAAAAAGATTCACCTCCCCCAAAACCCACCGAGTGGGATGAGACAATCATCAATTACACATACAACAAAATAAGTCTGTTTCTTGTTCCAGAAGTTCAAAACCAATCCAAACTAAACTTTTTTTCAACAAGTTGTTTGAATATTTCTTTGCTATTTCCTTATTTTTATTCATGCTTGTATTTTCTCATTTCCAGCAGTATACAAATCAGGAGTGACAAGTGAATATAGGAAAAGTTTTTTATTGTCACATCATATTTGTTCAGAAGGAAGACATGACACACATATTATGTTCTTATTCTGTACAAAAGTTTTGATGGAGAAATAGCTGTTGATCCTTCATGTGGCAGTCCAGCCGTTTGCAGAACCTGCAGAATCAGACAGAAAGAGTACTGAAAATCTCACCTAATTACAAACAGCAATTCCTCTGTGAAGAGGGTATTTATGAATGTATAAGTAGATAAAAAGCTTGTAAAAAGGGAGAAAATCTGCTAAGAGTGCTTAACAATTTAACTTTTTAGTGTTAGCACTTAAGGACACATTAACATTCTTGTCAAGCAAAACTTTTCTCTCTGGATATCTTCCAGTCTGCAAAATGAGAAAAAATCCAGTTGTATATATCTGAGAAGGCATATTATAAATATTTAATGAAGACAATGTCCTTTCTAACAGTATTGAAATAGGTCTTCTACTTAATATTTGTTTGTTTTAAAAAGTCTCTATTATCTAGTTCCTTACTTTCTGCTGTTTCCTGTCTTATTAAACCTTGTCATACTGTTCTTCAGCAGTTTTATTCTATTATCTTCAATATTATACAATGACCTAGAATGTAATCTCCACATTCATGTGACATTTTAACTAATAAACCTGGGTTTTTTAAGACCTCTTTAAGCTTCAAATTTGTGCTAATGCTGAAGGGTATATATCTTTAAATTATTTCTGTAGCGAAGACTGATAATGAATGTTTAGATGTATAACTGAATAGCCTATTGTTCTTATGAGAAAAATTAACCCAGAATTTTAGATGAGATAAATGTGTGTCATTCTGTCAAAGTCAGTTAAAGTGTGTAACTATAGTAGCTGTGACTGAGGGTAGGATTCAAGCAGCAGAGTATGAAACAAAGCACTACAGTCAACAAAGAGGGTGGCTGAAGGATAAGCCTACTTTGAAGTACAAACAAACTTTGATACTATCAGACCTCACTTACCCACCTTTCTTATAGTTATACTTCACCTGAAAAAAGAAACAAGTATTTCACTCCTATAGCCTTTTTCAAAGATGTGGACCTCATTGTGTAGCAGTTTAGGCCGAGCCAGTAACAACCAGGCCTCTGCTCAATCACCCACTACCCCTGACTGTGGGATAAGGAGAAAAATTCCAACTAAGAGCTTATGCATCAAGACAGGGGCAGGGAGGTTTTCACTCCCCAGTTTGGTCAGAGGCAAAACAGACTTAACTTGGGGAGAAAAAAAAAAATAGTGTAACAGGAGAAAGAGAGGAAAAGACACAGTCTTACATACTTTTTCCCCACCCCTCCCATCTTCTTGGGCCCAAATTTCTTCTGCCTCCCTCTCAGCAGCACAGAGGGATAGGGAGTAGAGGTTTAAGATCTGTTCATCACACACTGATTTTGCCACTCCTTCCTCCTCAGGGGGAGTACTCCTCACAGCCTTCCCCCACTCCACAGCAGGGTCCATCCCATGGGAGAAGGTCCATTATGAACCCTTCTGACATGAGTCCCTCCCATGAGGTGCAGTCCCTCAGGAACCGACTGCCCCAGCACTGGCTGCCCACAGAGTCGTGTCTTGCTTCAGGAACAGTCTCCTTGCCTGGTACAGGGTCTTTCACAGGCAGCAGATCCACACCTGCCCCACCTGTGATCCTTCACGGACTGCAGATCCACATCTATCTCACTCTGATCCTCTCAGGCAGGTCCACCATGCTGCTCCATGGGCTGCAGGGAAGAGCCAGCCATATCACCATATCAGCTCCTCCCACTCCTTCCTCACCAACCTGGGGGGAGCTTCCAGCAGCTTCTCACAGGAGCCTCCACTATGGCTCCCCAACTACCAAAGGCCCACTGCACTAACCCAAAGCATTCCACCCCTTGCCTCTGTGAATGACATATTCATGAATTCTTATTAAAATCCACATTCACCACAAAAATCTTCACAAAATTCACTCACATCAACAAAAAAACCCACAGAAAAATCAAAATAACATTACAACACAAAACAGAAATGGATAATTTACACACAATCCATCCCTCCGTTCCTTCACCACAATTATAGCAACCAAAATTCTCCACAATCATTCCATTATCTAGCATTGCTCAGTCCATGTTTTACCCATTACCTCTCCTTGTCTCATTCCTCACGTTGAGTGCCAAAAATCTGTCATAATTTTAGCCAATAACTAGGTGATAGATGTTTTGTTATTCCCCCACTACCCTCCCCCAGGGGAAGATAAAAAGGCAAATAAGGAAGAGATACTTTAAGGTTGGAAAAATCTAGAATGGTTTTGATGAAATAGTAAGAATCATAGAATCATAGAATGGTTTGAGTTGGAAGGGACCTTAAAGATCATCTAGATCCAGCCCCCCTCATGGGCAGGTTACTCAGAGCTCCATCTAGCGTACACTTTTTATACTTCCAGGGACGGGGCTTCCACAACTTCCCTGAGCAACCTGTTCCAGTGTCTTACTACCCTCAAACTAAAGAGTTTAATCCTAATAGCTAATCTAAATCTCCTCTCTGCCAGTTTTAATCCATGACTTCTTGTCCTATCTCACTACATGCTCTTGTAAAAAGTCCCTCCCCAGCTTTCCTGTAGGCCCCCTTCAGATACTGGAAGGCTGCTATGAGGTCTCCCGAAGCCTTCTCTTCTCACAACTGAACAGCCCCAACTCCCTCAGCCTGTCTTCATAGGAGAGGTGCTCCAGCTCTCTGATCATCTTTGTGGCCCTTCCTCCAGACTCTGTCTAGGAGCTCCATATCCTTATGTTGGGGGCTCCTGAACCGAACACAGTACTCCAGGTGGGGTCTCACAAGAGCCAAGTAAAGGGGGAGAATCACCTCCCTGGATCTGCTGGCTAAGCTTCTTTCTGGGCTTCAAGCACACCTTGCTGGATCATGTTGAGCTTCTCATCCACCATCACCTCCAAATCCTTCTCCTGTGGACTTTTTCAATCCATTCTCCACTCAGCCTGTGTTTGGGCTTGGATGGTGAATTACAAATATGAAACCCACACTCCTCAGTTGGTAACTGCTTTCCAACGCTTTATCGTCTGTTCTTTTCTGTTGCCAGTCATCCTAGTTAGGGAAGCATGCCCGAACTATTTACAGTGCCTTGTGCTTATCTTCTTTATCTGGCAACTTTCAGTTGCTTGGATGCCTCATATGTGTAACTACACTCCTCTTTCTTCGTCTCTTTGGTGGGCATTTTTTTCACATGTTTACATAACACACCTATTCATAAGTGTTTGCCATGCTATGCCTGGCTATGCTACCACAGTGGTACAAAATACCTAATTAATGGGTTTTTTTAAATTATTTTTATCTGGGTTCAAAGCAAGCTTCCTAATGAGTATATTTAGATTTTATAGGTGTCATAGGCCTCTGTTTTGGATACATATATGCTGTAAAGAGGTACACTACATTCAAACACGATACTAAAGAATCCTTTTTGATGCTTTTAAACTTATTTGAAATTACCTTCTATAGCTTTAACCAATGATTACGGGAATATGAAAGAGGTTAATATTCTAGAAATGTGCTTTACTCTTTCTCTCCCTTGCTCTCACCAGTAAAAATTTTCAAATAATTGTACATGTTGATATACACCCAGTTTCAGAAGTCAGACCACATCCAGTTATAAGGTGCTTTATATTCAGCCAGTGCTATCAAAGAAGTGTACTTTAAATCAGTGGTATCTTATCAAGGCAATTTATATTGCCCTCCTACAAGTACAGAAATGATTTAGAGTAAGTGTCTTTACCTCATAAAATAGCTAAATGAGTTTTCTGCTTCAAAAGTGCTTAAATCATGCTACTTTCTCCATTTATGAAACAATTTACGTTTTCAGACACACAAGCATTATGGCATCAAAACCTGGTAATTGTAGTATCTCTTTTTACATGTTTTTTTTATTTAAATCCCTGTTTGGTTTAATCTTTTTTATTATATTTCAAAACTGTTTTTTCACATTATAGTTGTATTTATTGTAGGGAGTCTTATGCACATCACCTTTACTTTTAATTACTTGTGAATTGCATCATTTGCTATGCCTTTTAAGAGTCTTCTTTCTAATAACTGACCTTTCAGCATGAAATATTAGTGCAAAATGTAGCATATTTTAAACTAATGTTTGTAACAGCAGCTTTAACTTGTTACTTTAAAAAGTAACAAGTGCCTTTTCTTCTTTTCTTGAGTGACAATTAAATTTTTGTGGCATTGATGCAATACAGCCAAGGACACAACCTGCTTGTGTTTGTTCTTCTGCAAATATTAAGTAACTACATTTTTCCACTGTACAGTTTCTACCCCAGAATGCCGACAAGGATGAAAGAAATAAACTCAATTTATTTCTTTTCCTTCATTCTGAAGATGAAAAACTAGAGCAGAAACCTACTAAGTGACTTCCCCAAGGTCATGCATTAAGGCTGTGTCAGTATTGGCTCTCCAGAGTCCCACTTTGCTGATTTATCCAGACCAACCTTTGGTTTTGAATGCCATACCTCTAAACCATGACTTGTTGACTTTATCATGAAAAAAACTGGTGACCTCATTAAACATGTGCAATGTATTTTTTGGCTTTAAAATATAACTCCCAAGCACAGTGCTGTCTAAATCTCCTGCCCATTTTTCTTCATGCTGATGCTCAGCAGGCCTATGTAGAGGCAAGCAGTCTTACCAAATCAAATGCTTTAAGCCATGTGCCTTAATCTATATTACATATTAAACAATGTTTAGAAATGCGTTAACTAATAAGATTTCACAAGCTTACTGTATATATATGCATATATTATATATGTAGGCAGCACAAACAACTGCATGAACTCCATTATCTCAGTGGTAAGAAAAAAGTGAAAATGCCCTCTGCAAGGCAACTATGTCAAAAGATCCTAGGGCTTTTAAAATATTACTTGATAACATAAATTTTTCTACTTCTGAATAAAGTCATACCTGTCAGTACTCTTTCATGATTTGTAAACGTATGATAAATATCACTGCAAGAATTTCAATTACTCTCAGTGTTATTTCAGAACTTTTTATACTTCCTCTGGGAAGCAAGGCTTGTGGCAACACAGTACTCAAGAAAGTATCGAGTCAGACAATTGGACTTATTCCAAAAACAGTCTTATAAACAACTGGGCCATTGAATCGGTATACCATATCCCCTACCATACACCAGCCTCACAGAAAATTCAATTATACAACGGACTGTTAAAAATTACCCTGAAGGCAATTGCTGGTGAAACCTTTAAAAATCAAGACAAGCATTTGGCACAAGCAACTTGGTTAGCTAACACCAGAGGATCGATCAATCGAACTGGTCCTGCTCAATCAGACTTTCTATGTGGGGTAGATGTGGATAAATTCCCTGTGGTATGTGAAACGAATATGTTGGGGAAGAGTGAGTTTTTTCTTCTTTGGGCAAAGGCAAACCACTTTGTGGGATTGTTTTCAATCAAGGACCTGGACATGGTGGGTGAGGATGGAAGGTGGAGAAGTACAGTGTGTGCCTCAGAGTAATCTAACTCTTCAAAAAGGGCAAGAAGGAGGATCCAGGAAACTACAGACTAGTCAGCTTCACCTCCATCCCTGGAAAAATGATGGAGTGGCTCATTCTGGAGGTCATCTCTAAGCATATGGAAGAGAAGAAGGTTATCAGTACTCAGCATGGATTCACCAAGAGGAAGTCATGCTTCACTAATCTGATAGTCTTCTATGAAGTTGTGACTGAATGGATAGATGCAGGGAGACCAGTGGATGTAGTCTACCTTGACCTTAGCAAGGCTTTTGGCACTGTCTCCCGTAACATCCTCGTGAGCCAGCTCAGGAAATTTGGGATAGAAGAATGGACAGTGAGGTGGATTAAGAACTGGATAAACAGTAGAGCCCAAAGAGTGGTGATCAATGGTGCAGAGTCCGGCTGGAGACCTGTAACTAGTGGAAATCCTCAGGGATCAGTGCTGGGTCCAGTCCTGTTCAACATCTTCATCAACGACCTTGATGATGGCACAGACTGTCCTCTCAGCAAGTTTGCTGATGATACAAAACTGGGAGGATTGGCTGATTTGCCAGAAGGGTGTGCGGCCATTCAACAAGATTTGGACAGCCTGGAGAGCTGGGCAAAGAGGAACCTAATGAGGTTCAATAAGAAGAGGTGTAGAGTCCTGTACCTGGGAAGGAACAACATGGACCAGTACAGGTTAGGAGGCAATCTGCTAGACAGCAGCTCCATGAAGAAGGACCTTGGAGTCCTGGTAGACAAGTTATCCATGGGACAACAATGTGCCCTTGTGGCCAGGAGGACCAGCAGTATCCTGGGGTGCATTAGGAGGAGTGTGTCCAGCAGGTCGAGGGAGGATCTCCTCCCCCTCTAGTCGGCCCTGGTGAGACCTCACTTGGAGTATTGTGTCCAGTTCTGTGCTCCCCAGTTCAAGAGGGACAGGGATTTACTTGAGAGAGCCCAAGAGAGAGCTACGAAGATGATTAAGGGACTGGAATTTTGAGGAAATGACCTGTCTTATGAGGAAAGTCTGAGAGACCTGAGGCTGTTTAGTCTAGAGAAGAGAAGGCTGAGAGGGGATCTTATTAATGTATATAGATATCTGAAGGGTGGATGTCAAGAAGGAGTGGCGAATCTCTTTTCAGTTATGCCCTGTAATAGGACAAGGGCCAATAGATGCAAACTAGAACACAGAAAGTTCCACCTCAAGGTGAGGAAAAACCTCTTTACTGTAAGGGTTATGGAGCACTGGAACAGGCTGCCCAGAGAGGTTGTGTAGCCTCCTTCTCTGGAGACTTTCAAGACCTGCCTGGATGTGTTTCTGAGTGACCTAGATCCTGTGGTGGTCCTGCTCTGGCATGGGGGTTGGACTCAATGATCTTCAGAGGTCCCTTTCAACCCTTACCATTCTGTGATTCTGTGATTCTGTGATTCTGTGATTCTGTGAATACTTAATTCTGCCTGACTAGCTCAGCCAGTAGAGCATGGAATCTCTTTTTTTGTCCCTGTGTTGTGGGTTCAAGCCCCACATACATTAATTGCTGCATAATACTATCAGTCTTCAATAAATCTTTTTCAAGATAACAACGTGGTCATGAAACTGGGTTTGTCAACTGGCATCCAGCAACAACTTCAAAGCTGACGTCTGTAGCCTGCAACCCATGGACATGAACTGCAACAACTTTCATACCATCTCACTTGCCCTGAGAGACTGCTTCTCTAGATGGACATCTGCAAGCACGGACTAAATCGACTCAGTGAACTTTGGTATAGAAAGATGGACTAATGATCTGTATATATGTGTATTTGAGGATAAAAGTAGTAGTGACCTGAGCATGATACAAATTATATGGAATAAGGAGTGGAATATCTTGGTTTGAGCCAGGACAGAACCTATTTTCTTTCTGGTAATTCTGCTTTTGAGTTAATTCTCTTCTAAGTAGCTGCACTTGCTGAATTTAACAGCATGTTTTTCAGTGTCTGCTTCTAGGCCTGATAACACTTGATGTTTATAGTTACTGCTGGAGAATGGGATGTAGAAACAAAGCCACTGCTTGGTTCTGAAAAACAACCTATGCTTCGGAAACAAAAGGGAGGAAAGGGATCACACATGCAACCCTCTTGTGGTAAGGAGTGGATCAGATAGGTGACCACAATTGGACAAAGTATTCTGTTCTGATTTTAACCAGGGTGAAGCGAATTTTCTCTTTGCTGATTTTTTTTTTTCTTTCAGGGAACTTTTTAGCAGCGCCAGTGGACTGATAACAACCAAGGACACTTCTGACTGTCTTCAGCCTCCCCCCTTATGGGGGAGCAGATTAGACCGAAGGCAGGATCAGCAAATCAGAATATTCCCTTCTCATAATATTCTCTCTGTTTGGCTTTTGGTATAGGTTAAGACATCATGGAAGTCAAGCCTTTTGTTTTCCTTTTCCTCTCACTTTTCTGCTTCCTGTCACTTCTATCGCCCTCTCTTTGGCTCTCTCTCTTTTTCTTTTCATTTTTTTTCTTCACAGCTGACACCTGAGGACCCTGTCCGTGCCCCCGGACACTCCTTCCTTCAGCTGGAGTCACCAGGAAGAAGAGTTGCTGTGACAGTCGCTGGGGGAGGAGGGAGGGGATCGGGTGTTGCACATCCCTTTACAAATATATATATATTCCCTTATCAACAATAATTAAAATCAATCTGTTTCACTTTTCAACCCAGAAAGCCTCTCTTTCTCATTTTTCTCCCTCTTTCCCTACCTTGGGGGAGGGGGGGGTGAATTGAGAGTATTATTGTTATTGGTTTGACTGCCAACTCAGTGCCAAACCGTGACATATTCCATCCCATATGTGTCATACTTGGTATAAATCTGAGGGATCATGAGGGTCAAGCTCTCCTTGTCCATGGCCTGCATCCTGGGAGGACTCAATTCATTCACCTGCCTTTGATCCCAATCTGTGTGTTCCTGAATTCCTGTGTTGCTGCATCCAGCTCCCATCTGCTGTTGACTCCAGGAGTCCAGTCTGGGACTTTTCCAGAGCCTGCCCTGCCACTTCAGTGGTGACATGAGCGTTACTGGGGGAGGAGCATGATAGTAATTTTGTATGTTTGTATACATTTTTATATATATGTATATATTTAATTATTTCCTTTATCATTACTGCTGTTCCATTGAAGCTGTGTAATTTAGTTTCCAACCCATAAGTTTTTCTCCACTGCTCTCTTTCCTTTCCCTTTCTGGTGAAGGAAGAGGGGCTAATAGAGAGCATCTGTCATTCATTTAATTACTGGCCCAGCATTAAATCATGGCAGATTTATATATTTATATAAAGTCACCAACATGAGTAAGAACAGATGTGTTTTGAAAGGTTTAGAAATAATTTCTCAGATTGGTGGTGCTGGGACAGAGCTAGTAATTTGTGACTTTTCATACTGGTTTTGGTCATGCGCTAAGCTGAGGGAAAAAAAGAAAAGGTAGCTATTACTAACTCATAATGTATGATACTGCATTTTAAGCAAATGAAATAATGTTGGTGCCTTTATATTACCAGAGTGAATTCAAGTTTGATAATAACCAACAAAGAAAACTGACAAGCAGTGGATGGAATCACCTCAGCCAAGAACATGTATGCTACATAGCAGTCAATACTACCTGAGAAAGCATTTTAAAGAACTATAAAAAGCACATTTGTGAGCTGCCAAGTCCAAAAATGTAAATGTTATTCACAGATTACTTAACTGCCTTTGTAGCATTCACTTTGATAAGTGCATTCTAACCTTACAGAAACTACTGTATTTGCCCTTTGGGTCTGAAACAGGACAGATAGAACATCTTCGCCAGAAATGCAAGCATTTGACAGGTTCAGGACACAGTCCTTGAAAACACTGAGTTGTCCTAGGGAACCTGACACTAGACAAAACTTTGTTGGCTTCAGTAACATAAGGCCAGCTTTTGGTATACATTGCAAGTAAAAGAGAGAACTGATGGCACACGGTGCCTCGTGAAACACGTTCTCCTTTCATTGTACGATGAATGCACAAACAGTCAAATATGTGGATGTACATGTTCGTGCATGTGTCGTCTTCTTCCTGTCCTACTTGTTTGCCTGATTGGTTTAGGCCCTATCAAGTTAAAAAGGAGGTGCTTGTGTGAGACTTTTCAGGTAGACAGTGTCTAAGTCAGTCACCAGAAAAAGTAATTTGACTGACTACTACTTCTTCTAAAGGTAAGGATACCTTTTCTGAAGAGCACTAAGTAGTGTTGCACAGACAGGGTGTGTTGTATTGAAGGCCATTTTTGTCCCACGGGGCAGAGGTTTAGCATAGTTGCCTTGTTATTAAAAAGAGATGATGTTGCAGGAGCTCAGGTGTAGTGGGTCTCTCTTGTTATTAGTCCTGATCCGTAGAAAAAGCTCCAGCAATTTTGTAAGAGTATTGAAGAGGCATAACAGTGCTTTTAAGGGCTATTCCTATCTGACATGCTGGCAGACTTCTGTATGGCTGTTTGTGTGATTTCTACTTCTTATGGAGTGTGAAATATACCTTTGAAAGCAACTTCACAGTATACAGATACTAGAGGAATTCAACAGAAAGAGCTTCAAAAAGCACTTCATTTTGGAATTTCTGAACTTTAAACACGCATTTATTTTTCAGTCCCCCCACTATGATGGGTACATGTATGGGCATTGCTACAGTAGTGACAAAACTGGGAGTGGGGGGGGAGAGGAGGAGAGGGGGGAAGAGAGACTATACCACACTTAATAACTCAGTTGTTAATGTGTGCAATCCACTGAAATATTGGTATTGTCTCATTACTGTGTTGTCACGGTAGATACCTTTCTAGGGTTTGAATGATTTTAAGGATTGTAAGCCTGAAAGCAAGATTGTTAGCACACCCTTTGTATTTATGACAGCTGTGAAATTGTTAAGTTTTAAGGAACATCATAGCTAAACATTTCAAAAAGATTTGATGTTTTGTCGATATTGATTTGGGTTTCTCAGTGTCAGTGGAGTAAGAAATAATAAAGTTCTATTTGCTGCAGGGACACGAAGACAAGATGTTTGATTGATTCCTCCATTACCCAATGACAGCTATTATGGAGCAGGGAATAAAAATGGCAATTATATTTTTGCTTTATAGAGGAAAAAAGAAACTGTTCTAAGATTTACAGACTTGATATATTAGAGCTGAAATACACCAGATAAAGGAACTGAAATGATTGGTCTTGCAGTCCTGTTTCCAGAAGCACAGATATTTAGCCATAATATTTGTATTCAGCAATTAAAGCTAAGATGAAGTAGCGTTTAGCTATATTGAACAAATAAATGAACCCAAAACAACGATGCACATTAGGAAATGGTATACCCATTAATACCCATACCCGTATACCCATTAATTTACAAAGTAGATTTAAAGAGATAAAAAATCCTGTAGACATTTTCTTAATATTTTCTTTTTGGTTAGATTAAATTTAATAACAATAAAATATTTTCCAAACACTTAAACACAGTATAAGATACTGCTTATTTTTTTTCCTTTAGATAATAATTGTGCAGACAGTACTTTTTTTTTTTTAAGTATTTTCCCTTATTTTAACATGCTTGTATTTGAAAAAAAAAGCGCATTTGTGCAAAACTTATTTTTCAAGTCAGGAGAAAATATTGCTCTGGACTTTTTAAACTCTGATATTCTCATAAACGTAACTGAAGGACAAATTAGAAAACAAAAACTGGTTGCTATTAATGACCATTCAATTGGCATGTTTTTTCATACATCATATCTGTCTTTGTACGACAGTGCAATTTCTACCCTTTTAGGTAGCTGTTTGCTACTTTCAATAATCTACAATGCTGCTGTTATAATTTGCATTAAATATTTTTCCAGATGGAAAACAGAAACTCTCATCTGGTAAAATCTCTCCCTTCTACCATGCTAAGAAACTACTCTCAAACCTCAGAATGATTTTTCTGCCACTGAGTCTTAGCATATCTGTCTCTGCTTTATTGTCAACAATTGCTATCCTTCCCAATTCTCAGCAGGCTCACAATTCACCCCTCTCTTTGGCTCTGCTTCCCATTGCATGCTCGTTAAGTCACAGATGTGTGGTCTGTGTCAGCTGGACCACAGCCATCGCATGCATACACGCTCTCAGATTGGAAATTCATATCCCACAGTGTCTCTTTTTGATCTTGCACATAGCACTTCCTAAAGCCAAATTTGCATCCTAGCTCTATCTGAGCCTTTACCCTAACTGCAGAAACAAAATTCTTCTTTAAATGATAGTCGTCTTTGTTTTTTCAGAGGGAAATATCCTTTCTTAAAGAGGAATATGTGCATGTGTATGTGTATGTGTATGTGTATGTGTATGTGTATGTGTATGTGTATATACACTTCCTTTTGGTGGTTGAATTGTGTGTTGACCTTCCTCAGACTAGGCTGTAACCAAGCTTCAATGACTGGTGATGCTGGCAGATAGACACTTAGCCATGTTTTCTGATGAAACATTTAAATTACATGCTGCACAGTTTAACTGGAATATTGTAGCTAGACTAGGAAGACTGAGGAAAAACAGGAAGCACGCTTCTGATTTCTAGCATAAACAGTCAACAAGCTTTTAATTCAGACAGCAAATGAGAATAGCTGGCATGTGTGCTACACCTTTTACTAGGACTCCATAAAAAAATCAAATGCTATAAATAATTCCTCAGTGTGAAGAGTAATTAATTACATTTTATCAAGTTGAATGTGTCATGTTCTATATCTTCAGAAAAGAAAAACAGAAGATAGACATCAGTCAATAACATAACAGTAGAAAAGAATAAACAATTACTTCTACGAAATATTCTGTCAAGGAAATGCATAGCAATTGTCATTTTGCAATAGATAACATAGTCTATTATCTGATTTCTAGCAGTAAACACTAAATACCATGCAAAAAACAGGTGTGTATGGATAACATAACAATTTTTGGAATAGGGTTTTTTCCTTAAACCTTCTTAGTAGTATTTCCTAGCATATTTCCTTATTTTATCAACATGCGAAAAATGTTTATTTTACGTCAATTATTTTTACTACAATTAGAAGCTCCCAAACATCCATAATAAAAACCTGAAGAAAATTGTATTTATTTGAATTCTGTATTAGTCAACATCTGACCAATTCCCAATTCAAACTTCTAGTAATATTTTCTTTATGTCATGGGAGAAATGTAATTATCATTTGAGGTATTTTTGGGTGTTTATTTTTGTTGTTTGTTTTTGGCTTTTTTTCCCCAGGATCTTGTAGTGTCTTTCACTATTTAAACAATTATTTTCAGTGTATGTTAGAACTACTAACCCTTCACTTATCCCTTTTCTTCTGTTCCCTTTTTTTGACTCCAAATTTGAAACATATAAAACTATCTGGTTATTTTGCTTAAGATCACACCCCACTTTTCAGGAGTATGAACATGTAGGGTTTGTGGGTTTTTTCTTCATAAAGTGCGTGGGCTGAAATATGCTACAAAGATGTGAAATATTTTGAAATTGCATAAGCACTAAGCTGCTAGCAAGAGAAGAAACAAAATCAGGCCTTTGTCAGAACTGAAAATCACTTTATGTCCTTCTTAACTTTAAATGAATAGCTGGTATTTCTTTAAACCATTAATGAGTTGTAACTATATCATTACCTTCAATTCATCAGTTGAGTAACTCATTATTTCAACCCTTTGTAAATATTATGACATAGTGTAATAACATAATTACTCTATCTTCAAAACCAGGGGTTAGTCTTGGAGAACGATTTAAAAAACAAAGTACATAAAGCCTAGAATTATATCTCATAACCTCAAAAACCCAGAGTTGGTTACTCGCTCCAGAATCTCTAGTCCCCCCATGTGTAATTTACTGACCACAGCTGCCAGAATCTGTTGGCAAAGAGAGCAGGAACTGTGCTTGAAAGCTGTTTTCAATTTGTTTCCTAACACAGGCTAAAACATGCTTAACTTGTCAGTGCAAATCATGTTCAGTGCACTACTGTGAAAGCATATTTAGCATCTTAGTAATGGTATAAGCTTTCTTGATCAGGTACTGAGCTATTTCAACCTCTTTTTTAAGTAAAACTGAGGGATTTCCTCCTCCATGTATCAAGCCAGGAGACCTGACAGCAGACATGAACACTCACATCTGCCTCCTCCTCTCACATATTATCTAATGAGGAGAGAAGGAAGGCTCAGTTCAAGAAGGCATTGTAGAATGGCTACTCTGGGACTGCTGAAGATCTGAGTGCAGGGCAGTGGTGTGGTCATGTAAGTTTGTCCTGACAGTGAGTATTTTGTCAGAGCTCCCAGGAAAGGTGCAGCACGGCTAGTGACTGATAAAGGGATGTAAGACAAGTTAGGAGTGTTTTATAGTAAAGGCTTTGTTTCAGATGTAAGCAGGTGATTACTCTGTATTAAAGCATATATGGCATGAATTTTTGTCCCCCTGGTCTTTACTGTAAGACACGACAGCTACTTGCAAAACAAAGGCAGCAAAACAACTCTCACAGCTTTGTGCACTGAAAGGGCTACATCACTTTTGCCTCCATGCAGCTGGTGAAAGATGCCTTCCTTTATCAACATGAAAAAACTACAAACAAGCATTTTTTTTCCAGTAGCTACCTCTTATCCTGTAATATGCCTGCTGAAAACTTTTGTGTATGCTTCCTGTGTCCTGGTGATCTATACATGCATGAATCTACATGAAAGGTGTTTTTCATTAATTTAAAAATCAAAATTGGCTTTTTAAAAAACATACATCTATTCAAGGACTTGAATATTTTACCAAGAAAACTTTAAATTAAATAATATAAGTAACCTTTCCTTCATGTTAGTAATTTTTGAATGGAAATACCGTTCCCTAAGCAACTCTGTTGGTAGTTCCACTTACTTTTTTTCTACCTAGCTTAGTGGAGAATTTATTTTCTCATGCTTCTAGCAGAAAACTTGTGGTCTTCCTTATTCTCATGCCTGGAATAGCATCTAAAGTTGTCAAATTCCTGAATGCTGTATCTCTTCTTCTGTACATTAGTATACTCCACCTCTGAAATGCTTATATACCAATGCATGGAGCATGGGGAATAAGCAGGAAAAGTTGGAGATCTGCGTTAGGTTGAATGACTACGATATAACCACTAACGATATAACCACAATCACCAAAATGCAGTGGAACAGCTCCCATGACTGGAATGTTGTCATGGATGGCTGTGTACCATTTAGGAAAGACAGAGCAATACGGCGAGGTGGTGGTGTTGCTCTTTATGTACGAGAGCAATTAGAATGTATTGAGTTCAACCAAGTGGGGGAGGTAGGACAGGTTGAAAGCTTGCGGGTAAGAATTAAGGGACATGCAGTTGGAGGTGAAAATGTTGGGGGTGTCTACTGTAGACCACCAACCCAAGACGAAGATGTTGATGAGGCCTTCTAGAGTCAACTGGAAGTAGCCTCTAGATCACACTCCTTAGTACTTATGGGTGATTTCAATCACCCTGATATTTGTTGGAAAGCCCACACAGCAAAGCATGTTCAGTCCAGAAGGCTCTTGCAATGCATCGATGAGAACTTTCTAATGCAGGTAATGGGGGAAGCAGTGAGGAGAGGTGCACTGCTGGACCTTGTATTAACGAATAAAGAAGGTCTGGTTGGTAATATTAAAGCTGGGAATAGCCTTGGCTACAGTGACCATGGCATGGTGGAGTTTAGTATTTTACAAGGAGGAAGCAGGGCAATAACTAGGATTACAACTCTGGACTTCTGTAGGGCTAACTTTGGACTCTTCAAAGTCTACTTGAAGGAATCCCATGGGCTAAGACTCTGGAAGGAAAGGGAGCCCAGGAAAGCTGGTCAATTTTTAAATATCACTTCCTCCAAGCTCAAGATAGGTGCATCCCGTCAAGTAAAAAATCGGGTAGAGGTGGTAAATGACCTCCATGGATAAACAAGGATTGTCTGAAGAAAGTCATGTGGAAGAAAGAAAGTTACAGTTCGTGGAAGAAGGGACTTGTCACTTAGGAGAATTATAGAGATATTGTCAGGGTATGTAGGAAGGCAACAAGAAAGGCCAAAGCCCTCTTAGAACTTAAATTGGCAAAGGAAGTAAAAGAGAATAAAAAGAGTTTCTTCAAATACATCAGTAGTAAAAGGAAGAATAAGGAAAATGTGGGCCCACTGCTGAATCAGGTGGGAGCCCTGATAACAGAGGATGCAGACAAGGCAGAGTTGCTGAATAGCTTCTTTGCTTCAGTCTTTACTAAGACTAGCCCTCATGAACTTCAGATCCTGGATATAGGAGAGGAAGCCTGGAGGAGGGAAGACCCTCCACTAGTCAATGAAGAGTGGGTCAGAGATCAGTTACGCAAACTGAATATACACAAGTACATGGGCCCTGATGGGATGCACCCAACAGTGTTGAGAGAGCTGGCTGATGTTACCACCTGACGTCTCTCCATAATTTTTGAAACATCATGGCAAACATGAAAGGTGCCTGAGGACTAGAGGATAGCAAATGTCACACCAGTCTACAAAAAGGGCAAGAAGGAGGACCCGGGTAACTATAGACCGGTCAGCCTTACCTCCATCCCTGGAAAGGTGATGGAACAACTTATTCTTGTCACTGCCTCTGGGCATATCAAGGATGAGAGGGTCATTAACAGCAGTCAACGTGGTTTTACCAAGGGGAAGTCATGTTTGACCAACCTTATAGCCTTCTATGAGGAAGTAACTAGGTGGACAGATGATGGTAGAGCGGTAGATGTGGTTTATTTTTATTTCAGTAAAGCATTTGACACTGTCTGCCACAGCATCCTTGTAGATAAGCTAAGGAAGTGTGGTCTTGATGATCAGGTAATGAGATGGATCATGAATTGGTTGAAAGGAAGAAGTCATAGAGTTGTGGTCAATGGGACAGAATCTAGTTGGAGGTCTGTGACTAGTGGAGTCCCTCGGGTCGGTACTGGGACCGGTACTTTTCAATATTTTCGTCAACGACCTGGATAAGGGAACAGAGTGTACCCTCAGCAAGTTTGCTGATGACACTAAACTGGGAGGAGTGGCTGACACACCAGAAGGCTGTGCTGCCATTCAGCGAGACCTGGACAAGCTGGAGGGTTGGGTGGGGAGAAACTTCATGAACAACAAGGGCAAGTGTAGAGTCTTGCATCTGGGGAAGAACAACCCCATGTGCCAGTACAGGCTGGGGGCTGACCTGCTGGAGAGCAGTGTAGGAGAAAGGGACCTGGGGGTCCTGATGGACAGGAGGATGACCATGAGACAGCAATGTGCCCTCATGGCCAAGAAGGCCAGTGGCATTCTGGGGTGCATTAGAAAGGGTGTGGTTAGTAGGTCAAGAGAGGTTCTTCTCCCCCTCAATTCTGCCTTGGTGAGGCTGCATCTGGAATATTGTGTTCAGTTCTGGGCCCCACAGTTCAAGAAGGACAGGGAACTGCTTGAAAGATTCCAGCGCAGAGCCTCAAAGATGATTAAGGGAATGGAACATCTCTCTTATGAGGAAAGGCTGTGGGAGCTGGGCCTCTTTAGCTTGGAGAAAAGGAGACTGAGGGGTGACCTCATCAATGTTTACAAATATGTTAAGGGGGAGTGTCAGGATGATGGAGCCAGGCTTTCTTCAGTGACGCCAGTGATTGGACAAGGGGTAATGGGTGCAAACTGGAGCATAGGAGGTTCCATGTAAATATCAGAAAAAACTTCTTTACTGTGAGAGTGACAGAGCACTGGAACAGGCTGCCCAGAGAGGTTGTGGAGTCTCCTTCACTGGAGACATTCAAAACCCGCCTGGACATGTTCCTGGGTGATGTGCTCTAGGTGACCCTGCTCTGGCAGGGGGTTTGGACTAGATGATCTTCGAGGTCCCTTCCAACCCCTAAGATTCTGTGATCCTGTGATTCTATAATTCAGAGGAGTGTGTCCAGCAGATCGAGCGAGGTTCTCCTCCCTCTCTACTTGGCCCTGGTGAGACCTCACTTGGAGTATTGTGTCCAGTTCTGTGCTTCCCAGATCAAGAGGGACAGGGATTTACTTGAGAGAGTCCAACAAAGGCTATGATGACTGGAACACCTCCCTTATGAGAGGGTAAGAGATTCAGTCTAGAGAGGAGAAGACTGAGATGGGATGTAATTAATGTCTATAAGCACAGGAGGGCTGGGTGTCAAGAAGGCAGGGACAATCTCTTTTCACTTGTGCCCTGAGATAGGATGAGGGGCAATGGATTCAAACTCAAGCACAGGAAGTTTCACCACAACATGAGGAAGAACTTCTTTACTGTGAGGGTTACAGAGCACTGGAACAGGCTCCCCAGAGATGTTGGGGAGTCTCCTTCTCTGGAGACTTTCAAGACCTGTCTGGATGCCTTTCTGAGTGATCTGCCCTAGTTTTTGGTCTTGCTCTGGCCGGGGGGTTGGACTCGAAGATCTTTGGAGGTCTGTTTCAACCCCATTCTGTGATTCTGTGACAGTCCTCATGGACTGAATATGCCTCTCAGTGTTTTCACCTGCCAGAATGTGACTTAAATAATAAACATGAGACATATGATCCAAAAGTAGACCAGCTGCTACTGATGTTAATTTTGGCTATAGCTGATGGGCTTTAATGTTTTATAGCTACAGTATCAGTTTTCAAAAGCTTTCTCACTATGCATGTTCAATGAAAAATAAATACATGAAAAAAATACAGAAACCCAAAAAACCAAAGAAACCAAATCAAAATTAAAAGAGACTCTTCCAATACTTATAATCAGGGTCTGATCCTGGATCTTTGGAATGCCTGTACAGATTTTTTTTCCACTAGAACTCCAGTAGGTGTTATCTATTTCTGTTGGACTGTTGTTAGTTAGGGGTGGCATGGGGAGAAGTGGCGAATCTACTTAATAGAGAGCAGTAGTAGATTTTAAATAGGAAACAACTAGTGCTATCGGAGGACACAGGAAGATTGCTTGTCCAGTGGTTATAGATAAGACTGGCAAACCAACATTTTTCTGTGACTCCTGTGAAATGCAGAGCAATTGCAGGGGGAAGAGTTCAGATCACAGAAGATGAAGCAAATCAAGAAGATTAAAATTTTGTGGTTTATGATTGCTGCCATCATTAACTGCATACTTAATTTTAGGCACTTCTTTTAAACAAATTATTGTAAAAAAAGTAATGGTGTTACTTGTATTAGTGAGTGAAAAAATGAACCTTGGACTCAGTGTTTTCACCTAAGAGAGCTTGTCATTATGGAAAAAGCATATTTTGACATGTAATGGGGAAAGCAGCAGGTTATATTTTATCTTTGTCTTTTCAGCAAGCAATTTTTAAATCGTATGCTGAAGTAAGATGTCATGACAGCTTGTCTTCAATACAAATAGAAAATTCTGCACTGCAGGTAGTAAAGTAGCAATAATACTGAACAAAACTCAAATCAGAATACATAGTTATTTAATATGTTTATAATTAATTTCAATGGAGACTTTTCGATTAGAAACCCAGGCAGATTGCTATTCCTTCCTTCTGAGAGTATATAAGAATCATAGAATCACAGAATGCCAGGTTGGAAGGGACCTCAAGGATCCTCTGGTGCCATCTCTCTGCCAGATCAGTGACAGCATATTTCCCATCACTCTAATTGATTTGTCAGTGTGGAAGGCTTTAATTTAAAAAATTAAAAAAAAAATAAATCTTATTATTCTTTTACTGTTTGCTATATAGAGCCCTTTATGAAGAGCTATTAATGTGTGTTAAGAAACTTATGAAAATTCTGTTTTAAAGCCTATGGCACTATATATATGGTCTTAACAAATTTAGAAATGCAAGCATGCTTAGGGATTTGTGATGATCTTTCTTTATGTGAAAGTTTCAGGAGAAAATATCTAAGGGATGTGAAAAAATGAGGGGCCATTGTGAGGCTTGCTTTGATATTTTTTAAGTTGCCTTGTGAGGCAGATAGAACTGGTCCAGTGAATTAATGGAGTCAACAGGACATCTACAGTACATAAGGGACATTTATGTCATTAGAGCAGCAGAGGGTCATGGAACTGATTGAGTGCCACTTTGTCACCATGAGATAGCAGTAAGAAATGCTGAGAGCTGCAGCAATGAATCCAACACAAGCATTCATTTCAAGAACATAGCTGTAGGTCACATGAGAAAATAAAGGTGAGCAGTTTGCACAGCCTTGTCTATAACTAAAGTTTCACTGAGCTGTTAGTTACAGAATAAGAAAACACAGAATTAAGAGACACACTACCTGACAAAATTTGTCTTTTTTTCAAGTTAGCCAATGACCACCAGAGGAAACTGACCTTTGCAAGTCATCTAATGTAGTGGCAGACACAGCAGTTATTTTTCATTATTTCTGTGCATTAAATGACAAATACAAATCGGCCATAATCATTGTTGAAGGCACAAGTGTCCTTAAGTTTAGCCTTGGGTTAAGCTATATTCCACCTTGCCCAATATGAGCTGGAACAGACTCAAGTAAGAATCATTGATGTTAATCAAGCGCTGTTTAGGTTAATGCATGCAGAGCACTGTCCTGCTTGTGCCTTTCTCAAGGACATAGTTGTTACTTATTTTGCTGCCCCAAGAAACGGAGAGTCCTAAAACTTATCCAAGTGCAGCACAATGATCAACAGAGTTTTTCCTGAGCGTGGAGCATTCATCAGATCCATTTGTGAAGTTAAGGAGATCCACATGCCATCTTCCTGTCTCTGAAAGGGCAGCAGCTGATACCAGTGAGTGCTGCTGCCAGGTCTCCTTTGCCAAAGGGAGCAAATGCTTCCAAAGGGCCTCTGCAGTGTGAAGACTGCTCACACCAGAGACAGAAGTGTGAAGAGAGCTGAGTAGGAACCTGGAAGTGCCACTCCTCCATCCTGGTTCAGACAAAATACTGCAAGACAACTGGCATTTAAGAGAGCTTGAACCTTCAGTGACTAAGGCAACTCACTGGGTACCCCCATCATCAGCACCAAAACTCTGCCCTGAGATTTAGTAAATGTACCTGTGTCCATTTCTTGCCAAGGTTATGAAGGACTGTGAGTCAGTGAAGGACTTGACTAAACCCTTTTCTTACACACACTAAGTCAACACACAGCCATGCTTCCAGCTAGAACCATCCTCAGTATTTACAAGAGGAAAAGAAAATAATTATGTGTGATGTGGTTTCACATGCACAGCTTATCTCTTCTCATGAATGAAGAATACATGGTAAAGGACACTTCTGCTCTTTACTTAGTGATAAGTTTACACAGTAGATACAATTATTTTTTCTTGAGTTTTGATTTTTAAAAAAAATCTCTTTAATTGGCAATTATGATGCATAAATATACCATCCAGGTGAGAAGGTGAAAAATTTGGGAAGTTATAAGTGTTAGCTGCAGCCTAAGCAGAATACCCTGCCTGGCTTTCTTTTCCAATTTACAGGAAGAGATGGACCCTCTAGGGAGAACGTAAAATCTTGTTCCCATGGTGAAGTGTTGCTTGAGGTGCCTGTCTTCCTTCAGGGAACCTAGGGATGTTATCTACGTGGGCTGATATATTCCAGGCATATCCTTTTCCTACTGATCCCTCACACAGAAAGCATTCATTATATGTGAAATTTAGTTGTGTAGGCAAGTCCTGCTGGCAAATACCCCTGCTCCATTACATTTCACAGCTGTTTGAGGGTTGTAACAGCAGACAGGAAACCTTAAGTGCCTACATATCTCAAACTGCACAGGTTGTCATGGCACTCTGAGGTGGGAGCAAGATAAGATGAGAACTATGTGGATGACTTCTATTGGTCTCTGTTTCTGCCTTGTTCCATTTCTTTTTAAAGGCACAACACACAATATTTTGGAAGGGGAAGGAGGTGGAAAAAAAAAGATTGTATTAATATGTAATGTATTATTTCTTTTGTTAAAATGATAATTTAAGAGACCACATAAAAACTTTCATGTCAAAGACAGTGATTGTTCATCCTCTATGACATTTTCTATTATTATTATCATTATTATTATTTCTTTCCTTTCAAATGTCATTAAAATATGAATTAGAATGTTTCAACCTTAAAGACTCAAAACTTTTTTTTAATGCTCTCCTCACCCTTCAATAAAATTAGTCAGGGAATCTGACAAAAAATTGGAAGTTCCTTGGGCCACTCTGACGTGACTCTAATGATGAGGAAAAAAATAGATGAAGAAGAACTCAATGTCTACATACAATTTTTCAGTCGTACCATTCATGTTTGTAAAGCAGCATAGACTCTCTTGCCAGAAGAATCCAATATTGCTGCAATTACCTGTCTAATACACAGATAAACAAGAAGTGTCACTTTGCTTTTGGAAGATACTACCAAAAGCAATGAAAAATGACAACTTTTAAAATGCATTATTAGCTTCTTGTCTTGAGCTAGGATGGGATTTCACCACTTGCCAGCAAACAAGCCATGGTACCCACCCTGTCCCTGACGTCCCCAGTCACCCCTGTGAAAGGCATGCTGGGGGGGTGGGTGATTGTGTACATGCCCCTCTGTATGCTTGTACAGACCTGCATGCCTTTCCCAGCCACTTCCAGCCAGCCCAGGGAAGGCACAGTGTTTCAGATGAAAGGTGAGAGGTTGTTTGCAATAGAAAGTGCTTTCGCTTCTGTTTTATTTCATTGTTGCTGGAATGGGAAAACTACATGGGTTTCGAAGACCAGTTCATACTGTATTTAATTCTGTTACAAGGGCAAAGAGTACCGACAAAGCACAGCTATTATTTGTTCTGATCTAACATCCTGCAAACTACAATAAATAGGATTTTTTTTCCAACCCTGTGAGGGTGAAATTCTTAGCTTTCAACATTTTTTTATGCCCGAAGGACTTGAGATTAGACCTTAAGATAATTGTATTTTGATTGCTATTTTGTTCATTACTCTTTCTCTTCTTTTTCAGACATGTTTTGGGAATATGGTCTTTAAAAAAACAATGGTAGAAACCAGCTACACTTAGAAAACCAGCACAGACTGAAAGTGTGTTACCTTGTGAATTCCTAGAGCTAGAAAAGCCCATTTTAATACCAGAAGTAAACCTGGATTTTCAACTTTCAAGTATCATAAAATATTAATCTTTCACTCCGGTGTTCACGAGATACTGGCTGTTAAAATGTACGTGGGAAAACCTTGTAAGGTGGGCTTTTTTGCAAGCCAGTACAAATGCTTTCAGGATCAGTATACTTTTCCAAACATTGCTCCAGAACTACTGATCAGACAGTGGTAAACTATGTCCCTGTGTAATGTACCACATAGCCACAGAAAATCTGTGGGAATGATTCTTCTTGGGATCATGCCTTACCTTTTCATCTTACTTTCTCTAGAATCACACAAACCTGCATATGCACCTATACACACGCTCTTCTGGGCTGGAAACTGTCCACTCCTGTCCGTCTTTAGTTGACTGAAGAGCAAACATTCATTGGCCATCTATACAATCCTGCTAATTGCTATGTTTTCCTGATTTCAACCCATAGCTTACCTTTCAGAGGAGGTAACTACATTGATTACAAACACATTTTTTCCACTGAGACATATAGAAGCTCAGTTATGTCATGATGCTTTTCTGCTATGTCTACAACAAACTAGGATAACAGGGGAGAGAGAAACTAATGCTTCCTCAGTCCCTGAAAATCTCTATGCAATGTAAGGATAATTTTTTGGCTAGCATTCTATGGGGTACAGAATACTAATTTTTCTGTAGAAGGAGTGATATATTTTTTAACATCCTACTTTTAATATTTTTTTAATTAAGGAGAGTTTGTGTATTTCTGTCAATAAAATACTTTTAATCTACCAATTCCTTTATTTTGACATTTCATACATATTTGTCATCCATAGCAAATTTATATGGACACTTGATTATGTTTTTTCAGGTCTATATAGTAAAGAAGTTATCTGATTTACCTCTCTAAATAATGTTTTGAAATGTTTACGCTGCTTAATATCTAGTCACTAGGTTATAGCTGTGATACCAGCTGAGGAGGCAGACAACTTCATAACCTAATGTACTTGTTTCCATGGTAATAAAAATTGAAAAATTATTATAATTAGAAAACAAAACAAAATGGTGTAGGCATTTATGAGATCAATAAAATTAATTAATAAAACAGAAGAAAAGAAATTAAGCAGAAATTCACAATATATTACCTATCAGCATTGTTTATTATTTCATCTATTGTTGATTTACCTCCTATCTGGGTGCTGACAATGTTGTAAGTAAAATGAAAAACAGTTTTCAATCTCCTCTTCAAAGAATGAAGACTGAAATTCTTTTAGTAGTCTGTTCTTGTACATCTTAAATGATGGGGTTTTTTTGCACTTGTGGATACTACAGCAGATGCTGTCTCTCATTTTGAAGTAGCCATGCACTTTTTTTGACCTTGCCCCAGATATACTATTTTTTAGATTAGTGTTTTTTATTGCAAGGCATCTCATTCTGAAATTGCAGCAAGGCAGATATTAGAAAGTTTTAGAGGCAAAAGGAAAGAGAATGAAAGGAAAGTAAAATCAGATTAATTTTATGTTTAGATATAAAACCATCATGCTGTACCAGCATGATGCCACTGGTGACACAGCATCCTGAGATGATGCTTAAAGCTGGAGGACATCACTATGGGGCAGTACCAGGAGGAGGTCCCTGAACCATCTCTCACCATGTAGATAGGAACATCCATTATTAGATTTGTCAATTATTTTTGGCACAGTACATGAGCCCTGGAACTCAGTCATGTTAAAACAGGTCATCTTGCGAACATCAGCCTCTTGTAAGAGACCAAGTACAGGGCTCCAATTCAAGTGTCTATTTGGCTACAGGATAGACACCTTTCTTTCTATATAATTTTAAAGTTGTTCCTTGGTGAGAAGCTAGGTATCATGGAACCATAGAATCATAAGACCATAGAATGATTTGCGTTGGAAGAGACCTGAAAGATCATCTAGTTCCAAGCCCTCTGCATGAGCAGGGACACCTCCCACTAGACCAGGTTTCTTGAAGCCCCATCCAATCTGGCCTTGAACACCTCCAGAGATGGGGCATCCAACAACTTCCCTGGGCAATCTATTCCAGTGTCTCACCACTCTCACACTAAAGAATGTCTTCCTAATGTTTAAATTTCTTCCTAATGTCTAAAGTTAAGGACAAAAAGATAGTGTCTTTGCTCTTAAGCTCAATATTTCAGGGAGTCTCCTGAGCAGCAGAAGACAAGAGTACCACACTTTGATGCTGGTAAATAAAGCCAAAAAACTTCAAGATTTGACACCTCAGAAGAGGTATAGTCTGGGCAGTTGCCCAAAGTGAGTACTAGTGAAGGTTCAAGTGCTGAGATGAAACAGGAAGAGAAATGGGCTTTCAAGCAGGTCTTCTGTTCTTCAGGTGACTGTCCCAACTACAGTATTGGAAGTGTGTCTTTCTCATCCATCTTCATTTTTCAAAAATTACAGAATCACAGAATCGCAGAATCATCATGGTTGGAAAGGACCTCTGAGATCAATGAGTCCCACCATCAACTCAAAAAAACCCCAAACAAACACGAACAACTACAAACACTCTGCCAAAAAACACCCACAAAACCCCCCTACAACTTCAGCCACTAGGGCATGTCTGAAGTGCCCCATCTACACATTTCTTGAATACCTCCAAGGGTGGTGGCTCAACCACCTCCCCAGGCAGCCTGTTCCAGTGCCTCACCACTCTTTCAGTATAAAAATCCTTCCTAATGCCCACTCTGAAAGCAACTTCAGGCCATTTCCTTTGGTCCTGTCATTATTCACTTGGGAGAAGAGGCCAACAGCCACCTCACTCCTTTCAGGTAGTTGTAGAGGGCAATGAGGTCCTTTCTCTTCTCCAAACTAAACATCCTCAGTTGTCTCAGCTGCTCCTTGTATGACTTGTTCTTTAAACCCCTCAACAGCTTGGTTGCTCTGTTCTGGACGTGCTCCAGCACCTCAATGTCCTTCTTATAGTGAGGGAGCCGGAACTGAACACAGTACTTGAGGCGTGGCCTCAGCAGTGCTGAGCACAGGGGCATGATAACTTCCCTACTCCTGCTGGCCACACTATTCCTGATGCAGGCCAGGATGCTGTTGGCCACCTTTGCCACGTGGGCACACTGCTGGATCATGGTTAGCCAGCTGTCAACCAGCACTCCCAGGTCCTTTTCTGCTGGGCAGCTCTCCAGCCTGCAGCATTGACTGGGGTTGTTGGGGCTGAAATGCAGGACCCAGAACTTGTCCCTATTGAACCTTATAAAATTGGCCTTGGCCCATCAAACCAGCCTGTCCAGGTCCCTCTGTAGAGCCTTTCCACCCTCAAGCAGATCAACGATCCCACCCAATTTGGTGTCATCTGCAAATTTCTGTGTGCACACTCAATCCCCTCAACTAGATCATTAATAAAGACATTGAACAAGACTGGCCCAAAAAAATTAAAAGCTAAAAATATAATTTCTAGCTCTGTTGCACTCAAGATCTTCCAGCTCTTGAGGTTTTGCTGAGATTCTGCAATGCCTCATTGACTCTCATTTAAATATATACAGGAATTGGTTTCTTCATGCCTTTCTAATCAGATAAAAATTACTTTATCTTCACCTTAAAAACAAAATTACTAAGATATATGTAAAAAGATAAAATAAAACATAACAAAGGACTTGAAGCTATCTGTCTGAGGGGTAATTTAAACTCCACTTACTCTTCAATAAAAACAAAATAGCATACCATAACCATTTATTGCATGTAATTTAACACAGTTAGTAGTCTGAGTGTTCTGAAGAGCTTCTGAAACATGTTAACATGGAAGCTAAATTTCATTTTAAAGAGAAACATGATTTTCCAATATTTTTGGGGCCACTACAAGAGATTTAATGTTACTTTTATATGTCTTTTAAAAAGTATAATTTCCATTATTAAGAAGAACTGAAATTCTACACCTAGCTGTTACTTCTTTTTTCAAACTAAATAAGTAAGGGGTAATGGTTTTAAACTGAGAGTAGATTTAGGTTAGACATCAGGAAGAAATTCTTCACCATGAGGGTAGTAAGGTGCTGGAATAGGTTTCCTAGGGAAGTTGTGGAAGCCCCCTCTCTGGAGTCGTTTAAGGCGGCCAGGCTGGATGAGGCTTTGTGCAGCCTGGTCTAGTGTGAGGTGTCCCCGCTCATAGTTGATGATCTTTAAGGTCCCTTCCAACCTTAACCATTCTATGAGTCTATGATTCTATGATTCTATGAAATACAACAACTCTTTAGGTGAGGTATGTTTATATTTAAGTATATATAAATATATTTATCCAATTAAATGTGTCAATTATGAAGGACAAAATTTGCACTGTGGAAAAATAAATTTGTGGCAATGGGCTTACAGTAAAGAAGAATATATTCAGACTTTATAAACTTACTTACACTATCGGGTGCTCAGTGTAGATGTTTTTAATACCTTTTCCTTTAACAGAAAATATGAAATGGTTCAGCTTTATAGCAGTAGAACAGGTTTAAAAACTGTAAGAGATTCATTCTTTCTTTCTGAGATTAGATCGTAAGCTGCTTGTCCAAGCACACATGAGTAATAACAGAGACAAAGATAAATATGAAACTCCAATGAAAAGGGAGACAAGCAGAAGATAAATACAACTTGCTTTACTTCTTTGTAGCCAAACCCTAGTGGATAAATGGTGTCAAATTTTATTACTAAAAAAAGAAAGTAAAGTCCAATTTATAAAAATACCCAATTATAAAGAAATAAAGAAGTAAGCATCTCTAGTAAAATCAGTGATAAGATAGTTTATGTTGCTGTTACTTTCAATGAAGGTAGTAGCTAGCTGCTTCTGTTCAAGGACAGAAAATGCTTTAATGAGGTATAAACGTGTGTGCCTAAAATTTGATGGACTAATTGCAGTGGCTATTTATGTGGTTATATTGGGCCAAACTCTTTGCTTGAGGCAGTAGGTACAGCCCTGATGGTTTCAATAGAATTGTGAATGCTCTACCCATGGAGTTGTGCACAAACCTTTTTCTGAAACAGGAATAATCTTCGAACGGATAATGAGGTCAAATGTCGGTAATGGGGGATGAAAATATACATGTCAGTTGCATTATTTTTCTAGGTAGTTCATAAGTGGGCTTCTTTTGGGGGATGGGGAGCTTTTTGAGCCTTTAAAGAGATAAAGAATGTAGTAATCAGCACATGTTGGCTTACAATTTCCTATCAACAGCTCTTTTGCAGAAGTATAGAGAATAAAGGTACAGTAAAATAATATATAACAAAGTTAATAGCATTTAACAGAAATTCTGGTTTCTTTTTTATTCTGACATTTTAAAAATTTGTTTAGAAAAGTAATATTTCAAGAAAAAATAGCATAACTACATACAGATCCAAATTTGTTTTTTCCATAATAATTTACTTATTTTCTGAATCAAGCAGTACTACAACCAGCTTTATTGTATAAGAGGAATCAAATCTGTGATGGCCAAACAGCAAATACTGTGCCAACTGGAATGAAGAGGAGAACTCCTTACTTTATGAGGTTTGGGGAAGCAACCTGCTGTCTTCCAGGACCCACAGAAAAGTCCTGTAGGCTTAGGGAAATGCTGTGTGGGTGAGTGGAACTGAGTGAGTATGATTCTTTTGGGCACTCTGCCTGAAAGAACTGAGTAGCAGTGAAGCTTGGCCTCCTCTTTCTTTCCTTTCTTCTCCACCCCCAGGGGCCCAGGAGCTGAACAACCTGATGCAGCTTGGTCCTATTACTTCATACTGGAGTAAATAGCCCTCCCTGTTCCCTCTACTCATACATTCCTTATTAATGCTATTTTATCCTTATTTCTATCTACTGGTAAAGAGAAGGATGATGAGGAACAGGCGAGGTCCATGGTTCTTAAGCAGCAAACACTACAGCAGAGAACAGACTTTTGCTGCAGGAAGGGAACAACTGCTGAAGAGAAACTCCAGCAGCCTCTTTAGCAGGAACAGAAGGATGTGCAGGAAAGCCATCAGAGTTGGAGCAGTCTATCCCCTCCTTCTCTGGCACAGGAAAAAGATTTTCTCTCCTGTGCTTTGACCAAACTCTACCAAATATCTGTTCTCAGTAATGATGAAAAACTAAGAAGCATAAGTTCTATTTTTGTTGGTTTTTTTGAGTGGGAGTGGTTTGGCTTTTTAATGAGTTTAGGCTTCTATATTTGAAAAATCTTATGTCTGCTTATCTAGTATTTTTATTGTTTGAAATTTTAAGAAACAAAAGAAATTTACATCTAAAAAAGAGAATTAAAAAAATGCACTTTCTTGTTATAAGTCTGCCCACTTACAAATTATTCTTGTAGATTTAATTCACAGAAAAAAAAAAAAGGTAACAGTTTTCAACACTTCACAGAATGGAAAAATGAAATTTAAATGTATGATGATTTGCTCAAGGCCACAAAACAGCCTCTGTCAAATACATGATTAGCAGTATATAGTCTTGAAAATTATTAATGAAAGCAAAGTGTTCAATACTTGAACTTGTCTGTAGTCTCAGATATTTGCAGAAATCAACTAGTGAAAAAGAAAACTCTTCCAGACATAGCCATAAAATACGTCACAATTAAAGAACCATTACTGTGAAACAATATCACATCAATGTTTTTTTAACAATTACAAAGAAAACATTATTTCAGTTTCCATGGATTAGAAGACTATACCCCAAACAGATGTCTAATAAAAAGCTACTCCAGGATAATTAGAGAAGAAGCTATGGAAAGATCACAGAGGCAACACAAATCTACAGGTACTCTTTTTTTAATTTTTAGCAGTTGCAACCATGGTTAATAATTACTTTTCTACTACACAACAGATACTTGAGTAAACAGCTATATTTTGTAATAAATTGTGTATTTAAAAGAGCTCAGTTTTATGTGATCTTTACGAGACAATATATCAAGTTCAGACACATCGAGAAAATGACTAATACCCCAGAAAAATAACAAAACAAACTGAAACAGCTGCCTGTTTTCTGTTCTTCCCAGAGACTCATAAATAGGAATACAGCCACAGATCTGCCATCAATAAACTGACTGTATTATTTTCTGAGTTGTCATCATGGCAGCGAACCAACTAGTTTAAATTCTCCTTATTTCATAATAAAATAATTATTTCATAATAAAAAAAAAATGATGCAACTGAAATGTTTGTACTTCTAATACCTTGTAGAATGTGCCTTTCAAAATAGTTTTTCAATATTACTATTATAGGAATGTGTGAGTATTCTTTTAATGGGAAGGTATTTGCTAGAACTCTGTGACAGAGTAGATGCTAGATTCCTCCTGATGGTCTCTTCAGTAAAGGTAGTGATTAAGCCCTGAGCATAATGTCCTCCCTCCCTCTGGTTCTCACTCAACACAGTTTCAACACTGCTCAGCATAGCAGTCAGGGCACAACCCTCAGGAAGAAAAACTAAAAAAAAACCAACAAAAACCTAAAAAAAAAAAAAAAAAAAAGGCAATGAGAAATAGCAAAGCAGTATCATTAATATTTTTTTCACAGCACTGTCTCCTGAGGAGCTTAGAAAGAAATCTTCATTAATTTCCTGTAGAGGTGTAATGAATTTTAATAACTTTGGAGCAGCGGCAGACAAAAATGTCTCTTCTATATACTCTGAGGTAGAGTCAAAGTTTGAGTTCAAGAGGATCTCTACTGGCAGAACTCCAGGCAGTGCTTTGTACTGTGAGAAACCAACCCAGTCCTGTATCTAAGTCAGGCCTTGTAAAAAAAAAGTGTTTAGAAAAAAAACCTGAGCCATGAGATGGTAAGGCTACAAAGGAATTGTTAGTACAGAAATTTTCAGAAGTGCTTTCCACTGTCATTTTGCTGCTTCTAATGGCTCACCAATTCTTTGCATGTGCTTCACAGAGACAAGAGCAGATACTGTTCCTGGGAAATGCAAAGTTGCATAAAGTTTGAGAACTACAGTGGTTTTAGCAGTGCCAGTATGTATTTGAGGACCTAATTCTTCTTGCAGATAAGTTGAAGCATTGTCTAACATTGCCATTAGTAGGCTTCTCAGACTTTTTTGTTGTGAAAGAAGAGCAGAGAATCATGGAAAATCTGTTTTATCTTGAAAAGATAAAGAAGAAATTTCAGTATAGGAAAATTAAGAAAAAAAACCACAAGAAGCAGTTGAGACAGACTTGAAATTGGGAAATGGCAGGTAATGCTGAATAGGGAAGGATTCATTTGAATGCATAAAGCATTTGATCATGTGAGTAGTGGTTGGAAACTAAGATAAAAAGGAAAAGGAAAAGTACGTGTCAAGCTTTTTGAGATGGCTACATGGGAAAGGAGCTGTGATACCAGTAGCAAGATGATGGTTTCCATTCCTTAATAAACCATAATTCCTCCCATTGCCCTAATCTTATTTCCTACAAAGTACGGAGTAGGTGTAATTCTCATTCCACCAATAATAACAAATTTTGCATTTGAATGTGAGGAAACACATGAGGGAAATGTGATTGAAGACAAAATCAGGAAATCGCATACCTCTTCTTTTTGTCTCAAAAGAAAAATGGGTATATGGGTGACCTGTACTCACCACTGTCTGGTCAAAAGGATCTGTTAGGAGACTTGGTTGCACATGTACTTATTTTGAGAATATTGTAGTATGCATACTTATGTATAATCACAATTATTATAACTGTTATTGCAAATTGCTTTTGCAAGATTCTGATTTGTTTATGGGAAAAGCCAACTTCTGTCTGTAAGAGCTGCACTTGAGGAGAAGAAAACCAGGATTTTTTAGTGCTGTTCTTGTCACAAATAATGGATAGTGTGAAAAAATACACAGCTCAAATACCTGAGTGACTGTGGTCTTGACTTTAAGAGATTTGACTCCAGGCTTGTATGGGCTGTACCTGCTATAGCTGTCTTGAAAAATGGATGTTAGATGCAGTATAGAAGTGTTATTTTAAAAGCTCCTGCAAAAACAAGTACATTGGACCTCCTCCCACACTTTCTAGAACAATCATAATCTGAAAGGTATAGTCAGTTTACTCCATTTGTCCTTTAGATTTCTGTTGTCTCCAAAATAGATAATGCTTGATAAATTGCATCCTTGACTTTTCCATAGGAAAATATCCTCCTATGTCATAGAAATACTAAAAGCAAAGCAAATTCTAAGGTTGATACTGGGAAATTCATAACTGGGTATTTATCCTGGGTCTTATTGAAGTATTTAATGTATAGTTTCAAAGCTATTCCTGATTCTTCACTATGTGTGTGGATGTAGAGTAGTATGAGCTCCTGTATATCCTTTATATGTGCGTGTCTACTTATATAAGTTATTGTATAAATAACTGATCTTTCAAATTATAAATATTTCAGGTGTATTTTTAATTTATTGGCTTGCATCTTTACTGTGTTGTTTGTTTTTCTCTTTGTCTGTTTGCACCACTACACAAAATTACTGACTAAACAGGTTTTTCAACACTGTTAGGTATTATTCATTCACTGTTAGTATGACACTGTTTGGTATTATTCATACATTCATCTTAGTTGAATTGGATCCAGGAGCACTGTATCTCTTACATGTTTTCAGGATCATTAAGTTATGGTTGCTGCCTGAAGAAAAAGAACAAAACTAATTTCAAAAAGGTATTTTAAAAGCTGGGGTGTTTTCTTTCTTCCTTTTTTTTTTTTTTTTAAAGAGTCCCAAAGAAACTTAATCCAAGAGCATTCAATAGCATTTTTTTAGCTTTCAAAAGCAATTATTCTGCATCTATCGATTAGTATCTTTGAGGTTCTTAGACATTTAAGCTTAGTACATTTGTGTTTTCTTCCGGGATTTTTTTCTATTTTGAGGGTCTCCATTTTATGCTGCTTTGTGTGAGTATAAGGTTGTGGTATTGTGGTGGGAAAGGGGGAGCGAAGGCATCTATGGAATCTGATTACAAAAGACAGATGTTTAAGATGCAGTATTGCCTCATTTAAGTACAGTAATTTTAGAGATTTTTTTTTTTCTGATAGTGAAGTAATCCTTTTGAAAACAGAAAAAACAACAATGACAAATATACGATGATTTGGACTGTCAATTTCTGACTTTTGTTGTCAGAAAATAAATGTATAACCATATACAGATGAGTTATCACTGAGTTTACAGTCAAATTATCACAGTTTTCTCAGAAGGAAAATCAAGACTTGACAGTTTTCTTTCAATGAATAAATATTTGTGCAGGATATATTTTTCAATATTGCGTTTGAGAAGAAATCAAAATAAGAGACTTCTTGTATGTACAAATCTGCAGGAACTTTCCACATAAATATCAAATTCTAAGCAGAAAACTAGAGTAATAATTTTCCTGTATACTGTAGAGTTTGCTTTTATATACATAAAACTGCTTTCTCCTAAATTTGTGCTATTAAGCAAAAGCCATTCTTTCATATGAAATGTCAACCTCTCCTAAAAGTTTCATTACCCTCAATATTATTCATAATTACTGTATATCTGAAAAGTACAAAGCTCATTGGAGACACAAATATAACCAGTAAGTTATGTGTCAATGCAAATAAATAATTTTGAATATTTACAGAAAGTTTAAAATAACTACATAAAATGCATCTGTAACAACACAGCTGAATGCAGAAACTGAGAAAAATAGTGTTAAAAATATAGAGAATATAGGTCTAGAAATCTCTTACACAGCAGTAAAATGGAATGCAGATCAGTTACTATCTCAACATGTGGGTTGTATGTGAGCATGAAACCGCACCAGGATTCAAATATGTTCATCTTTATCCTCAGACTACTTATTTCTATTATCCTTCCTTTCTTTTGCTTTCCTTTTGGACTCTAATCTTTCAATTTCAAGTGTTCTTGATTCTTCTCTCACAACATTTCTTTCTCTCACTTTATATAAGTAGACTTATGAATGAATGTTATCAGTAATATATTGTATAACTTTTTACTACCATAGAAAATCTAACCAGACTAACTCATTATTTCACAAACAAAGCCTTGCCAAACTGAAAAGATACACATCAGTAGAGCAGAAGATCAAAACATATGGTCAGAATAGAAGCTCCTTCGAGAAAGTACAGGTTTAAAATATATATGCAGAAAGTATAAAGAACAGGATAATTATCAGAAACATAAGATGGTGGTGATTCAACTAAGACACATAGACAAAACCAAACAGAAACCTAGAGCTGTAACAGCAAAACACGGGGAAACAATCAGCAATGGAGAAAAATTCATGTAATACTCCTCTTGCATCTGACAAATATAAACTAAAGTTTATTCAAATGAAATGACAAAAGAGAAAAATCCTTTTCTCTTTTCCAGTTCTCTAAAAAAAAGACAGTTGGGGTTTTTTTGTTTGTTTGTTTGGTGGGTTTGGTTTATTTTGTGGTTTGGTTTTTTGAAACTACAGATTCAAGGACAAAACCATTTTGTATTAGGAAGTACTGACTCACCTCAAATACATTATGTCACCCCAGTCAGGTAATCATTAAAGTCACTTGATCACCACCTCAGCTGTAGCAGTTAACACATCAATAATCCTAAACAATTTTGGTCACTTAGGAAAGTGTATTTTAAATGTATTTGAAAATATCTTTAAGTAGAATTATTCTGTGTTATTGCAAATTTCTGAGATTATTTAAAGTAATTAATGTTTGCATTTTCTGTTTATTTTATTATGTTCTCTGACCTCATTTGGGTTTACCATGGATGACAGCTAGCTACAATTTCTCTTCACCTGTAACCATTTTTAAAGCTCTATTTTATACATGGATGTTTCACTGTAAAGTAATAGGTAATAAACGTCTTCAGTACCTCTTAAGGCTAAAGACAATTACTGACTCATCAGTCCATTGAAAAATGGAAATGACAGAGTGCTGTTTTCCGGTAAAGCTTGAACTATTTATATTTCCTCAAAAAACAAACAAACAAGTCTGTCAGGCTCTTTGAGAACAAGCACCCCCTGGTGTCGAAAAAAGAACATAGCCAGGTCACTCCTCATTTCATGTGCTTTTAATAATGTCTGTAGAAAGTATTCTAAAATTTATCTTGCATGTATTGAAATAAAATGCGTAAATCATTGTGGTAAATCCTATAATTTCTGATCTTTGAGATAATGTTTACTAACACACTAAAACCGCTTAAATCATCTGGTGAAAAATGAGAAAATACTATTTTTCTAGGGGAGCACTTTAACTGAAACAATAAAAAAGTTTTCCTGGAATAAAGTACTTTACAAATGAAGTTTATTATTAAGCATTAGATGTGACTTAATATTTGAAGAACAGTTTTAAAAGGTATTCTGACAAATAGAGAAGATGTGGAGTTATTTTTAGGTAGGAGATAGAGGCCAGGTAGGCCATGCAGACTCTGGTTGAGCTGCATATAAACTGTCAGGAAAAACTCACCCCACAAATACATCATACCTGTTTATATGTCATAAACGGATTTTCCCTTTTGTCTTTGTACAATACCCTTAGCTTCCTTTGTTTGTGATGTTAGAATTTGCTAGTGCATTAGAAGTCCTGGGCAGGTGGTTAACAATCATGGAAGAAGCAGAGTCAAATACCAGCCTTAAGAAGTAATTGTTTGCAGCTGCATCCCCACTAAGATTTCACAAGACAAAGAGGTGCTGTGAGGAGGTAGATATGAATGCTCCAAATAAAACCTGTTTTAAGGACTTTCAAATACTTTTGAAGACTAACTTCCAGAACTTGTTTTCCTCTTTCTTTTTTTTTTTTTTTTTTGTAACTTACAAAATATCTTTTAGAGCTCCAAACTGTGTGAACATGAAACTGGTCAGTATTTTTCTAGCATGAGTGAAATTAATCGGACTGCTGAAAAGAGAATAAATACTCAGAGTCTTCTTCTGACTTAGTTTCAGTCTAATTTAGAAAAATGGTACTAAATGTGCATGGTAATCCTAATTGTGCTGGATGCTCAGAAACTAGGTGAAGGAGGGAATGGAAGAATTTTATAAAGCAGAATGGAAAAAAGAGCTGATTAACAGGAATAACAGGTTATTGAGAATTATAAAGGTTATGAACAGAAGATCATTAGATGAGCATGGTTACCACTTTAAAAATTTATTTTCAGAATAATTATGTTAATATATTTTGTACTTAGCATTGCTTGCAGGAAGAGATGATGTTAAGTACTGGCAGAACGTAGAGGGCCACTATGGATTTTGTCTCCAGTCCACAAAATGTTGAGGGCATATATTTTTAATGGATAGACACTGCTTATCATCACACAATTTCACATCATATATATTACTGTTTCTTACTATTTCTTTCTGTAGCTTGTGCTTAACTACCTTTTTGATAGAAATTTATCAAGCCTTCTGAAAATTTATGTGGGAAGGAAATGTTATGACTGGTCTCAGAAAAATCCCACCCAGCTGAGAAATTAATTTCTTACAGAAAGTTCTGTGATGCTAATAAACAAACAATCTCATAATGCTGTCTTTTGTTCTGTCACAAAAAAAGGAAAGGTTTGTCTACTCTCTTCAGTAGCCTGTTTCCATGAAATTTGTAGGAATGACAAATCTATGTGACATAGATTAGTGTAACTTCAGAAATGAAAAAGGAATGAAAGACAGAGGCATTTATGGGCTTATGCATAAAATTCATTACATGCATCATATTTCCTTAGAGAAATAGACTAAGATAATCTTTCAACTAAAAAATAAGGATGAAGACATGCTTTTCTTTTTTTCTTTTTTTCCTGCAGAAGTTAGGTTGTACTTACACTAAACCGAAATCTGAATTTCCTGCACTTCCTAGATTTGCTTTTGTTTAAACCGGGAAGGAAAACTGAAGTATCTAATACTTTATACTGAGAGATCCATAACACTTCGTTGGAGAACTAGTTAAATGATTTGCTTCAGACCTTTTAACCCAAATAACATGAATGTGAAGTTGTGAATATAGGCATTTCACTACAGTATGTTTGATCTGCCATGGCTCAGCTCACCCATGAATGTTATATGCCTTTCGTGGCATATTAGTCTATACTGTACTTTAGTCAGCCCTTTCCCTTTCCCTTTCCCTTTCCCTTTCCCTTTCCCTTTCCCTTTCCCTTTCCCTTTCCCTTTCCCTTTCCCTTTCCCTTTCCCTTTCCCTTTCCCTTTCCCTTTCCCTTTCCCTTTCCCTTTCCCTTTCCCATTCCCTTTCCCATTCCCATTCCCATTCCCTCTCTCTTTCTCTTTTTCCCTTCCAATTATATTCTCCAGATTGACTACTGCATCCGTAATTCACTACATAGCTAGGTAGGAAAAAAGATTATATGGTGTATTTTGGTGTCAGTCAGTGAGTTTATGATAGATGTCATTGTAAAAAAAACTGATTCTTTAGATAAGAAAAAATAAAATTAAACATAACAGTTCTCTCAGCTGAAGTTATGTGTGGTTGCTTGCTGTATTTTTATTGCTTTTAATTGACCAGGGAACAATAGCAGAGGATAATTTTAATACATCCAGTGAAATTTTCTCAAGGAAGAAAAAACCCCAGATTTTGTTTAAGGAACAGAGCTCCTACAAGGCAAAAAAAAAAAAGAAAACAAACAAACAATTAACATAATGTATATATCCACATTCAATCCTTTCTCTAAGTATGCATTGTAATAATATTGAAACAGGAAGTCCATTTTGTTTTATTTTAATAATAGAAAAATCTTATATTTTATCAGACTATTCATTTTCATAGTACAATAACTTCCTGCAGTGTTTTGACAGAAAAAAATTATTGAAAAGATGACTACTGAAAAGGTTTACAGGGCAATTTAGTGGAATTGATCTCATAATTTCTGTCCATTGATGACTGAGTTTAATATATCCTTTATTTTAGGCTATTTCCTCATCTTCTTTTGCCACAGGACATCATGTACACTGAATCCCCCAATCTGATATCCAAATAGATGTATTTTCTGGTATCAGTTTTATATTTTTTGATTTTGTTTTCTATTATAATTCTTCTAATAGAAATAAAAAGTATATTACAGAACAGAAATATTTTATAAAACCTTATTTATATTTTTTTAAAGAGCAAGTAAAAGATAATAAAGTATTATGTCTTTCAGTATGGAAATCAGCATCTATTTTTTCAATGTAGCATTTGACAAATAACCAGGATATGTAATTATATGCATTTGACAAATAACCAGGATATGTAATTATATGCATTAAAAGCAGAAAGCAGCTGTGAAAATTGAGATAAAGTTTCTTTTCTAAAACATAAGGAAGGTTTAGTTACAGGCAATACATAATCTTACTTGGTAATAGAAGCATGATGTTTACCTTGTATTTGGGATTTTTTTCCCACCTAAATTGGCATATCAGATATTTTCTTTTCCTAAATAAATACATAATTTGAAAAAAAAAAAAAAAAAAAAACCACATTAAAATATTCTGCTTTCTGCAGGAGAATTTGGTCAAGAAAAAGGTTTTTATGTGAGTAGCATGATTTTTTTTTTTTTCTGAAGTTCTTATCACACAGAATGTTCTTCATAAATCATTGCTCTAATCTATTGCCTATTGGACTAGTATTGAGCATTTTTCAGATCTGGATGATGTCTGCCTGAGAACTACAGGCATTTAATAAAGACAAGGTCAGAAGGTGATCTGCCTTGGATTCAGATCTCCATTCACTTATCTTAAAATCTTGTAATTATTAGTTTTCCTAATGAATCAAATAAAATAATGCTTTGTACTATTGCAGTCCTCCAGAACCCCCTTTTTTTTTATACTATACCATTTTAGATCTGTTTACCCATGCAAAATCTTGAGAAAATGAGCTCTGTTCCATTCCAAAGCACTTATGAAAATGCTGTAGGTAATATCTCAGAACAATGGATTACAACCTTAGGTTTTCATAGCATATTTTGATTTCATTCCATGCTTCACACCCCACCAGGGCCAGATTGTGAGTGGATTTGCTTGGCTATGAGGGGTTGAAAGGCGCTATTAAGCAAGTGCTATTAAGCTCTTTATTATCTTATATTGTCTGTCTTTTCTATGTTATCCCCTTGCTCATTTGGTTTGTAATCTTAGTAATAGCTTTCTACTACTTATGCTACTGCTTCAATAATTGTTTAATGTTCTTTCTTATTGTTGTGAATTAGCTAGGATTAATTTAAACCAGACAGGTCTATGCCTAGTAGTTTTCCTGAAGGGACTCTAATGGTGTGTTTTGTTTTATTTTTCACTTTTTTTAGAGTCACTTCAGTCAAAACAAAACTTATTGCCACTAATGAGATGTACTTGAATTTGCAATCTCATTGGATGATGTGTCATGCTCTTAATGATAGCAGAGTGTAAACAATATAACAGTTGGCTGATTTATCAGGCAAAAGGATGCGATAAACTGCAGTAACCACTCCATAACAATTTTGAGACACAGGTTCTGCCTTTGGCAAAGCCTAAGGGCTGAGACATGCTCCACAGGATCTCCCACAGTCCAAGGCTGCAGTACATCCAAGAGCAGTTCCCGCTGTATTTACTTGCCTGGTTCTTGTGAGATCAACTTGTTGCCTGATTTCACAGATGAAATGCATCCTCTTCTCATGTAAGCACTGGGGCTGCTCTGAGAGAAGGGCTGTGTGGCTAGAGGGAAGGAAGAAGAGAGCAGGATCCCTTTGGTGAGCTAGGATTGGGTTAGTTTTCACATATGACTTTAAATTAGAAAAGTGCCTCTTGTCTCAGTGATTTGCTGTCCTTTGATCATTCATTGCAGTTTTCTCCCTTTGGCAGTGAGAGACGACACACACTGAACCTGGATTTGAGGCCACACCTCCCTTTCCCTTCAATGGAGTATTTTTAGAAAGTTCACTTTTTGAGACTGTCAGTCAATCCAGACAGAATTACTCTACTGTATTATATGGTTATACAGAAGACAGTATGTGGATATTTTTCTTGATTAAAGTAAACTTTTAATTTCTCACTTCCTAGATGTGCAAATGTGAACTGACAATTTCTTGTCCCAAAATTCTGTTTTCCTCATTGGATTGTACATTTCTTTCTAATCTGCATGTTAACGAATGTACATGACACTTCTACAAGGAGCGTATGGATGTAGATTATTATTGGCTCTTGATTTTTAACAGATATGTAAACGTTCATCATTTCTGCTGACTAATGATTACCTACATCTAGCCTAGATATAGTGTAATACGTAATTTAACTACAGATTGAAAATGCTCCTCTGTTCGACTAGAAGCATAATGTGGAATTTCTCAGTGCCCCAAGGGTATAAAGGATAGGTTGATTTCAAAATTATTGTATTTTTAAATATTTCCTTTAGAAAAATATTAGGAAATGCTCTCAGATCTTGTGAAAATATGTATTTTAATGAGAAACAGTTTCAAATTTATTTATTTATTTTCATTTCTGGGCATTTTTTGAAAAAAATGTATTCATTTTGGTTTTGTTCCTTTTTTTAATATTCAGGTTTCTCTTTTATTTTCTGTCACTTGAGTAAAAACTTTTTATATTTGTCTTTTTCAATTTCCTAAATATTTTAAATTGGGAGGGGTTTTTGTCTTTTCCTGCTCTACCATTTCAAAACTTGTTCATAGCACAGTAAGAGGCAGCTCAACAAAATTGAAAAAAAAAAAAAACAACAAAATTTTGCTACAACATTTGAAATAAAAATTAAAGCAGGAAATGTTACAACTGCAAAAATATATTTGTATTACTGTAGTTATAAATTTGAAGGTATGCAAGCTTTGCTTTTCAGTGTTTCACTATTTTTATTCATAGATTTTTTTCTGATTCTGAACTTTGGCACGGATTTGCCAAAAACAGGTTTTCCGTTAAAAGAGTTGACTTTTCTGTTAAAATTATTGCATCATTTTCTGACAATAGTTTTTTTATGTATATATATTACTGTATTATTGACTACTTCTCTCTTTGGGAAACTGATTTTTGACACATCTTAGTAATTTTACTGAAGAAAAGCAGCATTAAAAAATTTTAAAATATTTAATAGCAATTATTTTATCTACTATTATTTTTATACAAACTGCTGAAATACAGTCAGGGGATTTTGGCATGTTTTTAACTTGTTTTTACTGTTAAGTCCCTCCTCATCCGATGCTGTATAAGAATGAAAGTGACAGAAGGCACTTGATTGGATGGTTTGAACCACAATGATCATTGCAGCTTGTTGGACACCTTTGTTTGCACATATACCAATTCTTGTTTACTTCTTATAATTTCAACCCTTCTGGTTTAGTTCTTTACAAATTGAGGTTAAAATTGAATTTTACTTTTTAGCAGCAGCTCTGAGACCTGTCATGACTCAATCCACTAATAAACATAATAAGCATAAGGATTTTTAGAGTGGATTCCTAGAAATACTTTGAAATTCTACTTTGTTTATCATGTCAAAACACTAATTTTCCTGTGCAAATTTATACATTTTTTTTATTTCATACTCTACTGTTGCTGAACTTTAACTCGCTATGATTACAAGCTTGTGAGGTCATACTTCCACCATGTTTCTACAACTCTCTTATATTATTTTTCTGTGTTAGTCACAGCTTCCAATTTCTCCTTGTTTCTCCCTCATGCTTTTTGAGTTAGCATGCAGGTATTTTATAATATTTGATCTAAGCTTGAAAGCTCTCTGGGATTGATGTACTGATATCCTTATGAACTATTTCATGGCTCTTCTTACTTGTCTACTCTTAAAGAGCCTTTCTGCTCCTTATCATATTGAAGCATAATATTTACTTAATAAGTGTAATTGATCTAGCTTCTGAATTAGTGGCCTGAAACAACAAATTGATGTAAACTTACACAGATCAGCACTTGTCACTGCTTAGAGACAGCAAAACACTAATGTATAATACATTTCAGGGAAAAAAAAAAAAAAAAAGAGCTGATTAAGAGAGAGTGAGAGTGATTTAGGAAGCTGGTGCTGCTTTAGCATTCTATAAGGTGTACATGTCTTATTCCCTCAAGAGTTATAACTTGCGTATTGTGTAATCAACCCTGAAATTGCATGGAAGAAAGTAGAGAGATCGTAGCTTATCTCATGTATCTTTATATGCAGAAAGCCCTCCCAAAATAAAGACAGAGAGTCTAAATACTGGCGTCCTATGGTATGCAAAACTAAAAATACCCCTTACTGAACACCAGTTGGCCAGGCCAGGCTTCTCACAGCCCCTTTCCAGCCAGGATAGAACTGTAGGGGCCAGCTCCTGAGATGCTGGGATGGAGTTAGCCCCTGCCTCACTCTTGTGCCAGCCACAGGGCCCCACACCAGGTATGAGCAAAATGGGTACTAGAAAGCATCAGGAGAAATTTTGCAAAGCAAGAAAAAAAAATGTTCTATTATCCAGTACCTTCAAAAAGAAGAAGTTTCTTTCAGTTTGGATAAAGGGGAAAAGCTGACTTATGACCTAATTAGTTTTCAAAAAAAATTTGTTGTTAATGAAATAAGCAGAAAACCATCAATAGACCATGTGAAAATTAGTCATATACAACAGTGTGAACAAAATATTGGTGATCTTTATAATCTGAAACCTATGGATAGAAGTTTCAAAAGGCAGAAGCCTCTTTCTGTCAGATAATTGTGACAGACTTTGCAGTTGCAGTTACAGTTACAGTGACTTTGTTGTAGAAATGACAGCTATCATTCACTGAGACTGTAACCTTGCAAATGCAGCCATGTGGCTAGGCTGGTCCCCATTGAAATCAGATAACTGCTTATCTCAAACTACTAGGAAAATACATGAAAAACTTCACATTGTTCTGTTTTGTCTCGGGGAAAAAGGGAAAATAATTAAAATTATTGTTCTAGAGAATACAAATTAGGCTGGCTCCTAAAATGAGCACAAGGGCATTAGTTAAATTATCAGACAAGCAGCTTAAAATTATGAAAAGGAAACGTTTTTGAATGTAATGAAGAATTGCACTGTGAAATTTGCTGTTAAATGATATTATTGATGCAAATAGCTGAACAAGAATATGAAAAGTTTTATAGACTGCATATGAATGAGAACTGCATAGTTATAGAATATGCAGAAAAATATTAGTTCTTATTGACTGTCATAGTGCATGTAAGAATGCAGTGATAATCAGCTGTAGTTGGGAATAAAGGGAAATTAACTTCTCTGTATCCCTCAATTTTCCTTTGTCACTGAACATCAAGCAGGATTTATGTGCCACTGAGCATCCATTTTCTCTGCCTTGGTGCATACTTTTGACTAATAAGGTTTGATTTATCATACCCTTGAAATTTTCGTGTATCTCAGTAAAATTTAAAACTCTCATTTGAAAATCTGAAATGCTGAAATGCTACTCTGAAAACTAAACTTTCATATTAAATTATTTGCCGAGACAGTAGATCAAGAATGATCCACTGAACAGAAATAGCCCAGAAACCAAAGAAATCTAGGGATATGCCTATACTCTGATGTTCATATCAGATTTCCAGATACATAAAAACCAAAACAAAAACAAACAAACAAACAACACAAGAAGCCCAACAACAAAATAAAAAAAAACCCAAACCCAACCAACCAAAAAAAGCCATCAAGCCATATGATCCATCAAAGCCTTCCAAAACAGCTTTACTGAGGTTCAAGGATAGATGTTGGCAGTCCAGTCTAGAAATCATTTTGGTGTAATCTAAAAGACAAAGTGATAAAGTGAGTATTTTCTTTTTCTCAAAGTAACCTTCATCAGAGTGAAACATTAAATTGCTTTGATTTTGTCAACAATATTCTTTATGAATTTCCTGCTTTTACATACTAATTATCTGATAAGCCCTACAATTATCTCATGTGTTTTTTTTTCCTGTCTGACTCTGTGACACTTAGATTACCTAGGCATAGAGTCATGCATTTTCAGTAGTGATATTTCAGTTTGAAATATACCTTTTCTTTTCCTTACAGGAACTAGATGATTGACTTTCATTTGCTTTGTTTAGTCTTAGATTTTCAAGGGGAGAGTGAGAGCTAGAAAGCATCATGTAGAGTGACTAGCTTGGGGTAAGAACTAAGAGGATGACAAAGTGATAAAACAATAAAAAGAGACCTGTTTCTTAATGTGTTGAAAAAAAAAATGTAGCACATCCTAGTGTTATGAAACATTTCAGTAAGTCACTCATATCCATTTTATCTTTATTTGTGGATGGGTGTACTACTTATTTCCTGTCTGAAAATTGAATGATAGAGTGCAAAATATTATAAGAAACTGCAGATTATTGCCCAAGCTTTACCACAAATATGTAGATGGTTCTCATCTTCAGGGTCAATTTGTGCTACAGAATAGCATTGCTTCTTGATGTGACCGTTCATTTCATCTCGTATAAATTGCACTAATGAAACATGCAGGAAGAGTACACTTTCTTCTCTGACATTGAGGTATTTAACATCCATGAACCTCCCCCATAAATGCTAGCAAATTTGTACCGATGGTCCAGTCCAATGCTTTTTTGGCCCCATTGATTCATGGGTCTGGTAATGGATAGGAGATGGACCCAGTTGGGAAGTCTACTGTGATTAATGCTGTCCCTGTATAAGGAGCAGATGGCACAACACTCATTGGCTTTATAGATGTATTGATTCTGCCTCTGAAAGAAGTGGCTTGCCATATTCCTTTCCAATACTTGGGGATAAAAAGAAATCTGCGTGGTTGGGAGCTGAGGCATAGTGCCAACTGAATCTGAAAATTAAAGAATCAGCTACTTCTTTGGACAGAAATAAGAAGTACTGGCATGATACCACACAACTTACTTAAAAAATAAACAAAATAAACAAAACTACAACAACAAATAAAAAAAAAAGAAAAAAACAAACAAAAACCAAAATCAAACCAACAAAATATTCTGCCATCTATGAGAGTAATAGCCTTTTTAACAGAGAAATTAAATACACCTTCTTCTAGAAAGTATTGCAATGTTAAGTCTGTATTAATCTTTCCATTTGTTTGTTTGGCTGCTGAACTGGAAAAAACTGTTTGGGATCAAACCAATTAAAAATTATAATGGTTTCAGCAGATAAACTAAGCAATTCCCTCTTTTTCTTAATAATGGTACTGTTTTGTGGTATAAACATGTGTGCTTGTCCATCCCTTAGGAAGTGGAAAATGTAGGCTGATCTCCTCAAGTATGGACCTAAGGAAAGCTACATGTTGTAATATTTATCTGGTTGATAAAAAAGGTGTATCACAGCATCCTCTCTCTATACTAACTTAATTTCCCATCAAATGTACTAGTTGTAACACAAGAGAATAAATGTATCTAGCTTTAGTGCCAAGGACAAGGTAAACAACTGTGCAGCAGGGCTAACAGAAACACTGAATGGGACCATCATCAAGGCTTGTACTGTACAAATCAAAACAGTTGCTCAGTTCTCGTGGTTTTATCTGGAACTGAAGTCTCAAAGCCAGCATAGCTTCTCTTCTGTCTGATGTAGTTACTGAGAGAAAGTGTGATAATTGTACTTCGTACTTATTTAGATTAATTTTAGGGAGGATTTTCATTGGGCAAAAATACCTTGCGAGATGTGAATTTTATTAATATCACAGGTTGCTTAGTGATTTTAGTCTCTCCTCCCAGTGTTCTTCCCCCTTGTACTTAGATTTATGACACAATAACTCCTTAGCATCTGTAAGTGACCTCCAACAAAAGTGTGAGGTCTCTGTTAACAAAATTAACATAGATTTAAGTAGTTGCAATTCATTGCAGTTGGTAAGATTAAGGAATGTTCTAGGGAATCCAGAAAATTCTGTGATTATTACCTCCACTTCTCTGACTGACAAGAAAGGATGAGAATTTACAGCAAATTGTCTAGCGCAGATGGCTAGTGATAATGTTGGAGTCTGTTCTTTTGGCTGGGGTGGAATCAAAGGTGGGCTTACCAAAACAGCAGTAGGTATTCCTACACACCCATGTAGACCACAGATGTGCCACTGAGGAATCAATAGAAACTAATTAGTTGAATTTCCCTATCTGGTATTGGAATGACTGACTTTATTTTTCTTTTTTTTTTTTTTTTTTTGCTGTCAGTACTCCTCTGAGTGCAGCAGAATTGCCTAGCCTGTAAAGAGCTGGCTTGGCTCACAAACTGTAGGAAAGCAGGTCACAGGTACTACAATATCCTTCTTTTTTTTATTTTAACTAAATGGTAACACAATATTTCAAGGCATGTATGTGTCTTTTAGGTATTATGTTTGTACAAGTATGAATGCAAATGCAGAGTGCTATCTTCAGGCATCATAAATGATTTCAAGTGGAACAGTGATACTGAGCTGAGTATGCCATGTCTTTGTTCTCTGATGAAATATCTACTGTTGAGGATATAAGTAAATATTTGTGTCACTTTATTATTCTTTACTTAAAATGAAGGCATTGTTTTCTCTTAAACTGTCATAGCAATAAATTTTCAAGACTATTGAGGTAGCTGTCTAGAATAACTCCGTCTGAGGTGCATTTTACTGAACACATTGCTACCATTTATCAACTATTCTTGCCTAATAATTGCTTCATTTGAATTCCTACTGCCTTCATGCAAATAATAGATCATCATGCAAGCCCTGGCTGGAAATCCATAACATGGGAGGGAAAGAAGAGTAGTCACTGCTGCTCTGCCCATATTATGTAATTTATTCATCTCCATCTCAGTGTGGATTATAAAGAGGAAAAGGATTATGTGCGGAAAAATCCAGGCTTCATTATTGGCACTTCCACTGGCAAAACCACTGCAGAAAGTACTATAAGCTTATAAGAAGTATAAAATAAGTATTAAATAATTTATTTCATTTTTCATTTCCTTTTCCATCCTGTAAATTATATTTGTTTATACACAAATGACTTCTAACATGTCTTATACATATCCTTTGTTTCCGCAGGGGAAACCTCCCCAGATTTTAAAGTGCAATGTATATTTTCATCTAATGTGTAACTGATTGTCTGTTTCTGCCAAAGCTCTAACTGCCAGAAATCAGAAAGATAAAATCTACCTCACTCATCTCATAAAGTCATGTATGCAAGTCGCTGACATGAATATAATGGCAACATTCTAATAATCAGACAGTAAAGTTAAGAAATGTTGTCCCTCTCCTGCCATCACTACAGCTTAAAATTTCACAGCTTCTAGAGGCATTACTCTCATTTGAGTCTTTTAAGTGAGGCCAAGTATTGGAAAGCAGCAACACAAGCTTTCAGCAGGAATACTGAGAAAGTCAGCTGAAATCCTACCTCGGTATTGCTTCCCTAGGCTTTATTTTTTCTTAAGTTACTTATTTTCTATTAAATGCATTAGAGCTTTCTTTGTTGATCAAGGTGGTTGTTTAGTATTTTTTAGTATTTTTAGTATTTTAGTACTTTTTAGTATTAATTATGCTGCTGATTAAATATTAATGTCTTCTCTCTGAAGATGTCTCTCGTGATGTGTCCAGCTCAGTCCAGAGGAGGGCATACTGACTTACATGCCCAAAGGGAGGCTGCAGCATATCATCATATTATATGGTACATGAAATGGGCCTGGAAAGCAAATCAACAGGAACTAATGAAAGCCTCTGTACAACTTTATACTCTTAGAACTATTCAGGGATACTAGAAGAGTTTCTTGAAACTAAAACTCTACTTTATAATGTTTATGATGAAATTTTCTAGTGATTCAGTTATATTTTGTTCCTAATGTCTCTCTACATCTTCAAAGATATCTGTTTGATCTTCTAGCAGATTTTAGCTCTGGCAACTGCCAGCGTCGCAAAGAACCACCCACTACTCTTAAAGATTGCTGTGTGTAATCAGATCTTTTAGCAACATTTTATCTACAAGTGGATTTCCCAGTTCAGTATATGCTGATTAACCAGCACAACCTAATAACAGAAAACTCAGCCTTGTTAAAATTAATTCAATTTGCCAAATTCCATTAAATCAACCTTTTTTTTTTTTTTTTCCTTCCAAGGTATTTGATCTTGAATTTGGACTCTTAACACAAGGTGTGAGTACTTTATATATCAATTGGGCTGTCTGGTATGGCATTTTCTGTCTTGACAGATTCTTTTAGCAATAGTATTTGTTGTTAAATGATTTGTTTGATTTTTCTTCCCTTCCAGTATGTTCTTTTAACCTTTCTGTTATATCCCACATGCTTAAAATGTTGAACTTTCAACTATAAATGACAGCAATAAGACTTGTATGTAGCATATGTTCTGCTTATTTCAATAAACTCATGTCATGTAAATTTTAATTTTTCAAATCCTTCCTACCTAGTGTTTTTAGCCATGGTCATTTTTAATTACTTATTTTAATCAGACAGGTGGAGCAATTTAATTTCATCTTGATTCATTTGTCTAGTAGAACACAATTGTACTAAGCAAAATATGAATCTTGATTGCCAAGATCTGTTCTACAGCAACAGTATTTATCTCAAATACCATTGAAAGGGTCAGAAAATTTATTCTTCAATTATATCTTCATAATATAAGAAGAAATATTTCTTTCTTGAAATTCTCATTTCTTTCAGACTTTATGAGAAATAGGTTTGTCCTTCCATTTTCTAGACCTACAAAAAGTTCGTATACTTTCCATTAAATACTTAGCAGATTAATAAGTACTTTGTAGGAAAAATCCATTCTCTTATGCTCGAAAACCCTAATTACAGCAGATTTATAGGTGCAAATATTTTATTCAATCGTCCTTTACTAATTGAGCTGAACTCTTTTTTCTCCATAGTTTGTTATATGAGCATCCTTCTTTTCCGAGAAAATCAGGTAAGTCTTCAATGCCATAATCAATGGATGCTTGATCAATGCATTCCCACTATGATGCTCAGAGTTACTACAGTCTATCATCAGAATGCTCAATTGACATTTCTAAGAAAATATTAGCTCTAGATTGTATCTTTTGAGAACTAAAATGTGCTTCTTTGTCTGAATGAGTTTGTTTTTTTTTTAATAAAAGGAAAATGTCTTTGGAGTTTGTAACATAAGACAGGTATTTCACTAAGATCTCAGTGTACTTCAGCTGGACTGTATTCTGCTAGGAATACAGCATTAAAAAGAAAGAGACTGGGAACTAGTACAAGATGATTCCTTAATGGTATGATAAACGTACAGGAGTTTTGTAGCTGACTGCATATGTAATGTTGGAAGGGGGCAAACAATTATGCAGTACATTAAGTAGAAGGCTTTTCTAAATGCCTTTAATTTAGAAAATTTATTTTAAAGGGTCTTAGAAAAAATACCACTGACCCACTTATATTGGTCCAGTTTTTATCCAACTGCAATGACATAGGGGATGAGGGGGAAACCAAACAACAAAAAGAAATGGAGTTTTTTAGCCAACAGATAAACAAACAACCTCCCCATCAGAAATAATGACCAATCCAACATGTACTTCCAGTTCTTACTACAGGGAAGTGTCTAGGAGAAGTTCTACAACAAACTTCAGTAACTCGGTCTCTTTGTTCTTCATTTGGAGATTGTAGCGAAAGCAGATAACACACAAGAGAGGAACTGACATTCAAGCTATCCAAAAGCAACTTGTATGAAGTTTTGCTCTTACATCAAACAGCAAATGGGATTATACTTACAGACATTGGAATTAGATAATAATGGAATCTATGTTAGGCAGAGCAAGTCCAATTAAAAAACATTATTATGTACAACACAGCATGCAATTACCAAGGACACAGACCATGACCAAACAGGCCTTTTAAGTGGAGCACCAGATGTATCAGCTGTAATTTGCAAAAACATCGGAGTGCAAAGCCAGCCCTCACAGCACTAGGCATTTTGTTACATTCAAATTTTGCTTGAGCTCAGTTTCAATGTAGGGAAGATCTAGAAAGATTAATTGTTTCATAAAAACAGAAGTGGGATGTTTTTCCAATTATGTTATTGAAGGAAGAAGAGGAAGTAGAAGTGTAATAGAGAATATATTATTTATTTCCTTTTAATTTGTAAATATAGTTAATGTTATATTGGGAAGCACTGAATACTGACTCTTTCAAAATCATCGTAGCCTTTGGCCAAACATCTGTTACTGCAAGTTAAATCTAGGGTCTCTTTTTCTGAAAAATGTAAGCTATTAAAAAATTCTCAAGGCTTGATCACTCAGACTGACAAAACCAACTTGAGGGTCCTTCCACCTTTTTGTTATTATCTCTTTCTTATTGTTTCTTACTATCTGTCTAAATCACACAAATGAAAGCTGCTCACCAGTGTTAAAAATTTAACTTATGCAGGAAAAAATAAAGTATGAGAAAAATTATAGAGCTCAGAAGGTCTACTGACTTGAAGAAATGTTTTCATTTTGTTCATTAGTGCTCACAAAGCTAAACATTTCCCAAAACAACCACCTTCACAACTCAAGAAAACTGCATATTTTTATCATGTTGTCTGCTTCTTCTTTTGCTGCAGTTATAAATCTTTTAAGTATGTTTTTAATGGCTTAACTGAAGAAATATCCCTTCCATTCAGCATGTAGAATGCACAATAAAATAATGGTTATTTCAGTCAAAGGAGGCAGCCAGGCTTCTTCACTCTGTGGAGATGGGCGCTGCAATCTAACATGATATTAAGCTAATGATGGGCAAGATAAGTATTCTCATGGTGGAATTTGAAAATACTGCCAAGTTCTTAATGTTCAGAAAATGCCTGAAAACTTGCATCTGCTCTCTTGGGAAGCTGTTATAGTAGTGAATTCTATCCACAGAGTATTTAACATTTTTCATTGCTCTTTGATGGCATATGTTCCCTGCAGTAGCTTACAAAAGGTATCATAATTCCAACTTGAAGCCAAATTAAGATCAGACACACAGCAACTGCTCTTTGCTGGTGTTTTCAGCAATTCATCATGGATGGTGTATTTCCTTTACACTGCTTATATCTTTGGGCACCTGAAGAAAAACACTTCTTTACTGAGAGTCAATATTTATGTCGTCTAAGTTTTTTAAATTTCTGAATGTTGCAGGTTCATGACCTGAAAATTTGCATTTTACATAAAAAAGACCAAAGAAATGGGGAGAAGGACGACACATCCCAGCTGAATGAACAGATGGGAGGGAGGCAATTTTTAGAGCTGTTATCTGGCTTTGTAGAAAGTGAAAGGGAAAGTCTGTGGTTTCTCAGAAAAAAAAAAACAAACAACAAACTTATTCTGGTTACTTTGCTCTTAATTGCCCTTGTTGAATTCAATGTAATAGAAGAAAAGCCTGGCAATTTTTATTTATTAATGTATTTATTGCTGTGCTCAGGACAAGCAGCTCTTGATACTGGTGATGACTGCCTATAACATTCTGAGGCTAACACATGATATTAACACTTTTTTTCCTCCCATTGTGAGGAGTGCTAGCATGGTAGTCACAATCAGTAAAATAAATTTGATTTCACGAACTGGGATCTTCCATCTAGCTTATACCACCTAGATGAATTTAGGAGAAATAAAATGGTTTTTCTAAATACATTTTCTAAATTATTATTTTAAAATGCCTTATTTCTTTTACTTGTAGAATTAATGTGTGCATAACTCATAGCAATGTATCTTACAAACACCTTGACGTATGTCTGGTTACCCATTTCTACTACTATGTTGCAGTCCAAAACATTACAGCTAGTTTCCACTAAAGCACAGTGATGGTGTATGTTAGCCCGAAGAGTTAATGTGGTGGTTTGGCAGATGCCACACTGGCTCCGCTTCATTGTTTCATCTCTTTGCTTGTATTTTGGCTCTGCTTTCTAGGCCAACTCAAAGTCTAAATTGTATTTGCCACATGTTAGGTGATTTCATTTATATTATTTTTTGTTGATTTTATTAATTCAGCTTTTGGCACATGAAAGCTTTTAACCTGAAGCTTTCAAGCAGTGTTGGAGCCTCTTTTTGGTGGCTTGGCATATTTTCACTTTAGATTGTGTTGTCTTTACTTAAATAATTCTAATATGACTGAGGGTAGCAAATACTATACCTGTTCTTGACATCAGCCTTGTTCACAGAATGGCTTGTACAGGAACATGGTGCTCTTCATTCCAATAGATTAGGTCACCATAGCATTATATAACAACCAGGTGGCATCAGCTTGCATCTCCCACATCTAAGCACTGCCTAACAGACTTTTAAGTCTTCAGGGTGGGAGAATCTGAATGTTTTTTCAGCATCTAGTCTGTTTCAAAATAAGCTTCCATGGACCATTCCCTGAGGTGTTAATCATTCTGAAAATGAAGCTCTGACAAGTGTAACCTAATATAAACCAAGGAAAAATGACAAAAAGCATGCATGGAAAAAAATATTTTGATCAAAGCTGGAAAAAAAAATAGCGTTCTGTGAGCAGCTGTCTAACTTGCAACAGAAAGAGGTGCATAAATTGGTGAAAGAGAAACCATGGTTAAATGATAGCTTAAAACCTGGGCAAATAATTTGTCTCATGCTGGGTGAAGAAACTGTGTTGACAGAGAAGTATGGAGTTTTGTTTGGTTTTGTTTCTGATTTACTTCCCTGAAAACTGATGAGAAAGATCAGTTTTCCCAAGAGGTGAAAACTGAACAGCATATTTGTGAACATACAAAAGGTTCTTCTGCATACCACCCAGTAAAAAAATTCCCATGACCAGATGTGCTGATATAGAACCACAGCTTCACCCTCTGAGAGTTTTCTCATGAAGATGTAGTCAAATGCTCATGCAATTTTGGCCATTTTCTTAGAGATTGTTCCTTGCTCCTTAGTTTGGAAAATGCATTTGTCAGTAGAATAATATTTACAGTAATAGGTGATTTAAGGTATATATATACGTACCACATATAGGTATGTATGGGACAAGTTGGTTATGTTTGTAAATGGTAATTTTAACTTCCTTACATAAAAGGTCATTCTAACAGATAAATTCTTATCTCTACAGCTAAAGTAGATGATATAATCCCATTGTCTTATTTTTTTTTTCTCCTCTTATTTCTTTGTTCTATTGCTACCCATGTTACCTTTTAAGAAAATATATGCATAAATATATAAAGAAAATTTAAAGTATGCAACATATCTTCTTACAAAATATGATCTAATTATTCTGGGTAGATATTTATCTGTAAATCAATGTTTACACATTAACATTTATACTAAATCCTAGGAAATAGTTTTAAATAATTTCTATGGAAGTTCACCTCATATTTTTCTTTTTTTCTCCTTCTTCATTTTTGGCTGTTGTTAGTTTTTCTTTTTTGTTAATGTCCCAGTCCCAGAATTACCTCATATGATACGGCAAGGCTGGATGTGGCACTTAGTGCCATGGTCTAGATGGTGTGGTGGTGTTGGTCATAGGCTGAACTTGATGATCTTAAAGGTCTTTTCCAGCCTTGGTGATTCTGTGATTCTGTGTGATACAGAATTGGTTCATATTTCATTGTTCCTAAATACATATAATTTGAAATAATATGCACCATTATTGAGGTTTACTATTAAATAAGCCTACAAATGGGTTTTAAAAGGTTTCAGAAGAGTTAAACTTAATGTTGTTTTTTAAATCTACACACTGTATCTGGCTCATTGACTTCTCAGTGTGCCTGCTAATGAACTACACGGTGTTCTAGCAGAGCCTAAGGCAAAAGCTGTGAGGAGTAACAATCTTATGAATAAATGTTATTAAAATCATTACATGACATGTTATCCTGCCATGATGTTAATCTGTTTGGGGATACAGTTAAGAAGTGGCAGCAAGGGAACTGAGTGTTTCAGCAAATGTTGTAAGAAGTGAAATTTGAACTAGAGGCTTGTCAGAAAACTGATTTGTTACCATTCATTTGAAAGATTTGATCTGCCATTTACATTAAAAAAAAAAGAAAAAAATGGATACTTGCATTTTTAATTACTTCCTTGTTTCAGTATCTCAATTATCCTTTGGAATATAGAGTCCATTTGAAAAGACTGAAGTCTGAAAGCATTAAGATGCTAAAAAGCCATTTTGTTTTTGTTGCTGTTATGGATGTGTCTGACGCCAAAAAGCTCTGTTCAGTGCCTGTGGTATTAGCTGGTTTTCTTTGATTTCGTTGCTAAATCTCATGCCTTGTCTGATTTGTACCTCAGGGCCCTCGACCTGAGTATGGGCAATGTGCCTCAAACCCACTGGCCCCAGTGAGTGGGATCCGATGACACTGAAGCACTGTTCTCTGTACAAGGAGCTGGCAGTGGATACAAATACTGACAGTCACAGATGCCACCTGATGTGGCTTCCTCCCTGTTGGAGAGCCCCTCTGGGAAAGCCTGCTCTCCTTGTATGGGACTTGACCACAGCTTGGTCAGAAGGACCAAACATAGATAGGTCTCTCAGCACGTTGCAAACATACTTGGACTCTACATATCCTTCAAGGCAATCTCTATTTAGGCAAGTGTCTCTGGTTTATTAAAAATGGATGGTAAAAGGGAAGGAGAGCTGAAATATTTGACTCTTTTTGCTCAGTTGTTAGTTTGCTGAGTGAAGTATGGGTAAACATCTGCAGTTTTTCTTCAGTCTTGGTGAAGGCTATTGTTAAATCGACGATACAGGGAATCACAGCAATCAGAAAAAACTTTGCTGGTTTCTTGGGGTTAAATTTATAGCATTACCGGGGATGGAATTTAGCTCTTTAACTCTGCAATGAATTTTTTTCCTTATCTTTATAGTCCATGAGGGAAAACAGGCATTTCTAAGGTATAGGGTTATTCTAGTATTTGCTCTTGGGTAAGATAAATAATGAAATATAGATATTTATTGGTTGGTATTGATTCAGGCAGGAGATAACAACTGGAGCACCATTCAATTATTTAAATATAAGTGCTTAGCGCACCTTGAGATATTATTCCACTCTTAAGAAACAGAGAGATGTAATATTGGATTTGTTTTACAAGGTGTTTTTCTTTATAAAAAGAGATACATCTTTACAAAACAGGATGCAGGATGAATGCCAAAGTAGATTCCCCACAGTGTCTGAGATGTTCTTAAACATCTGTGTTTCAGCAGCTGAAACACCTTTCCTGATATGCTTGTAGATGACTCTAACATCATTACTTCCATTGAGTCTATCCCATTTCTTTCACTAAAATGAAAAATCATTACAAGTGAAAAAGGGTGCATCCCTTTGTTTTCCCTTTGACATTTCCAATCTAGTAAGACCGTTAGTGCTACACCTAGGTATGCAGAGTGTTGCCACTGTTTTCTGTGCTGAAGTAAATTATTGTCACATGTGAAGAATTCTTGGGGTCCTTCACACACAGGTTATCACCCTTTCACATACAGCCCAGATCTATAGTGATGTATCTCCTTCTGGTCAGCAACCTGCTTGGAAAGCTCTAAAGAAGCTAGATTTAGAAGTGTTTACAGTTCTGTTTTAAGGTCTAAACAACATTGTTTTTATTAATTTAGGTTTTGACGGCAGTTTGACTGCAGTTGAAAGCAGTACAAATTGTTGCAACTTTAGTAATTGTAAGTGTGCTGTCAAACCCATGCATTTCTTTTATGTATAGAATTTGGCAACTGCATTAGATTGTTATAACAACTTACATTTGAATCTAGTTTTATTGCTTATGCATTTTCCCCAAGAAGCAAATCAAAGCTTGATTTTAAATGTGCACCACAGGCTCTAGGCAAATTTTGTAACTCTGTCAATAGATGAGTTTCTTATTTAATTAAATTCTGTTGATTACAGTAGTTTGTATAAATCATGTCAGATAATTAAGAAAGTTTTAGTATCCAAAAGAGAATAAATATTGATATACTTACTTTTTTTTTTTTTTTGTATATTCTTAGTTTTATATCAACTGAATTGAATCTGAATTTACAGTGTTTAAGTATTGGAAAATGGATATGTTTCAAGATTAATGTGGTGCTCAACATGTTGTAACAGATTAGTTATTCTTCTAATATTTTAAGGAAATATCTCAGGCGTAAGTTACTGAAAATTGCTAGCAAAACTTTGTAAAAAAAAAGTAAAACTCATCTGTTTTTAAGGGTTTTGCCAATCCAAACGTATTTCTTGCTGCTGATAATTTTACATGGATGCCATCCTGAAAATCTATTGTTAGGGCGGGGCAGGTCAGTTTGCTGACATTTAAGAAAATCAGTTGTGCAACCATAACTCCAAAGTAAAATAGAAGAATTTGGTCCTGCAAAGTCCTGTCTTTGACACCATTGTCAGGAAAAGAATGAAGTAAAACTCGTGGCCCATCGGTGTAGCTGAAAGATTTCATTAGCAAATTACCTATCAGCTTGTATTATGAAAGATTCCTGTAACCTTTTCTTCAGCGAAATCATTCTTTCGGTGACATTTTCATTATTTGCAGCCTCAGTCGACATTCAAGGGCTGCTCAGCCTCTTGCTGCAGAAGTGCTGCTTTGCCCCCCTGCCCCTCTGCACTCAGATACTGCTGACACATTCTCCCCTAAATGCTGCTACTATTTTTACACATTTTTCTTCTCTAGGGAAACGGTGGCATCCTGCCTAAACAATAGCTAAGATACGAGGAACAGACTGCCACCACCAGGAAAAATGTAGTTCTGCTAAGTGCCAGAGGAAGAGAAGCAGACTTTTTCCTCTATATAATGATGCATAACAGCATGGGACAAGGCTTGGAGGGTGGAAGAGGAAGGTCCTTTTAATAGATTATAAATTTTCATCTCCAACCACAGTTTTGGACCTTCTCTCCTCCTTTGTCAAGCCCTGAGGGCACTGTCAGTCCTATCTGCCCTTTTCTGTCCATCCAGGGCTCCCCTCACCCTGCCCATGGCCCAGAATCCCATTTTATCTTCCCCAGGGCCATCAGCCCCAGCCCCACTGACACCACAGCAAGGCTACCCTCCAGCTCCTCACAGCTCAACCGTGCTTGACAATGGACCACAGCAAACTGGGCCTTCCCACAGGCTCACTTATTGGCTTGGTTCCTGATTCCAGAGGCTGGGGCTGCCATGGTGCTTACTGGCTGCAGAGCTCCTGGCTGGGACACTGAGATGGGCCCAGGTTACCAGGCCTTGCCATGCCATCCCCATGAGGAGGCCCCAGCCCATGGGGAGCTGCTGGCCTTCATGGCACAATGACAGCTTTTCATCCTTCCCCAAGAAAGTTCTGGGGTCCCCAACATCAGACGGACATGGACCTATTGGAGCAAGTCTAGAAGAGGGCCACAAATATGATCTGAGGACTGGAACACCTCTACTATGAAGGCAAGCTGAGAGAGTTGGGGTTGTTCAGCCTGCAGAAGGCTGCAGGGAGACTTCATAGCAGTGTTCCAGTACCTGAAGGAGCCTACAGGAAAGCTAGGGAGGGACTTTCTACAAGGACATGTAGCAACAGGGCAAGGGCTAATGGCTTTAAACTGGAAGAGGGGAGATTTAGGTTAAATATTAGAAAGAAATTCTTTACTGTGAGGGTGGTGAGACACTGGAACAGGGTGCCCAGAGAATTTGTGGGTACCCCCTCCCTGGAAGTGTTCAAGGCCAGGTTGGACAGGGCTTTGAGCAAACCGGTCTAATGGGAGGTGTCCCTGCCCGTGCAGGGGTAGTTGGAACTAGGTGATCTTAAAAGTCCCTTCAAACCTAAACCGTTCTATGGTTCTATGATACATTATTGCAATTAGTCCTGTACATCAAATTTCAGAACTCCAAGTGAAAGATCGTTATTTTATTTACAAAGTCTAGTATGCAGAATTGTTCAAAAGCTGAATTTCCTGTGTAATCATTAGCACATGCACTTTAATTGCAGAATCAGAGAAATATTAGTGTTTCTGCCAAATTTATGTCTCCCTGGGTAAACATGTCAGGTGTGCAGCAGGCCCAGCTGGAGTTTGTGTAGAGGCTCAAAAGCAGCAGCTGAGGACAAGGATCCCAGCTCCTCACATGTAGTTCTGTCTGCAGACTCTTTCCTACAGCCACTCAGGAGGAGGGGCCTGGCGATGGAAATAACCTTCTTCTCAAGGACTACCCTGCCACAAAAAAAATATTGCTAGGAGTGTGGGCAGGGATGTGGTATGCAGCACTGCGGGACATCTCATCATGAGAAACCCTCCAGCAGGAGTGAGTTATTGGGCATGGGAAGTCCTTTCTATGGTCAACAAGGCGAATAAAACACAGAAACAGAAATGAAATGTTACAGAACCTGTGAGCTGATTCTTCACTATTTTTTTTCGTTTGCTGTGTACATGAGACTTCATCACCAAGAGTTTCAGAAAATTGGCATATTGGTCTTTGATGCACAGTCTCTTTTAGAGATTCTGTCCTTTTTTTTGTCCCTTCTTCTTTTATTTCCTGTTTTAACTCTCTTGCTTTTTATTTTACCATGATAGAATAAAATAGAGTCACTGCTGTAAGAAGTAGTCTGGATATGAACATCTGCATTCAACATGCTAACTGAGTAACTAAGTATAGCACCAAGCTGCTATTTGGGGTTTGTTTGGGTTTTTTAAGTACTGCTGATAAGATGTCCTTTTCCCATTCTGTGATTAGGCTTCTTGAAAAACATATTGTAAAAATGGCTTTTGTGACTAATGCAGAATGCAAAAAAAAAAAAGAAAGCATCAGAAAACATGCAGTCTTTACTTGTGGTAATCTGCATTTGCATAAATTACAATGTCTCCTGTCATACTTTTATGAAGTTTATTATGCCTTTTAAACAATAATTTAATCTTAATGTAATGCTCCCAAGTTTTGATTTAAAGAAGCCATCTCCTGATCTTCTCATGTTTAAAGCTGATGATGAGATAAGTGTCTTTACAAATGAATTGCTATTGGACTGTGACCAACAATATCTGAACTGAATCCATTAATTCATAGTCCATCTTTAAAAGTAAGTCTGTCATTAACCTTTTTGTCCTCCATCTCTTCTCCTAAATAATTTGCTACGTTCTTTATCAAACATGAAGTGCAACAACTTGTACATTTGCAGTCAAGCTGCTGAGGGTTTCTTGACTAACAGCTTTCATTGCAGAAAGTTCAACAAAACTTGACACTTTCTTGAGAGCTTCAAGCCAACTGTGATCAGCACTGTTACCCTAAATGTAGAAATGTCTCATTTAAACAAGAATGAGACAGACAGATTTAAGAACAACACATGACCAAGGAGAGGCAGAACTTTCCCATTAGAAGCCTGGGTAACAATCCCTCTGAGCACTTCCAGAAACATAAACTTACCTCTTTCTATCTGCCTGTTTACCACATGCCCTGTTACCTGCTGCTTCTTCACCCTTTTAACCTATCTCTGTGATTCTTTATTATCTGTCTCACCAACAGATTGTGAATGGGCTGTGAGTGGCAGAGAACAATAAAAGGAAAATTAAATGACCTTGGATAAACTATGCCGTAAAAAAAACCCACAAAAAACCCCAACCAAACAAACCACAAAAAAACCCCAACCAAACAAACCACAAAAAATCACAAACCCACAAACAAACAAAAAACAAACAAATTACCCCAAAAGAGGAAAAATTAGCAAATTCCTGGGAAAAAATGAGGCAGCAGGAGACAGGCAAAATAAAAGAGTTTTATTAAATAATTGGAATATAGAAATACAAAAAAATGTTGAGATTTCCATGTCAGCAAATTTGTAAATCCTAACTGTATTATAAAAAATATTTCAGACCAGTATTCATACTTTTATTTTATTAGATCAATAATAATTAGATCCTTTTCTTTATGTAAACATTTTATACATGGAAGCAGTTATAAGTGTTGTTATCACTCAGATTACTTGGTGACAGTTGCATAATAATTTCTGGTTAGGACTACTTCAGTATTTGATGCTTCATACAAACTTGATTAAAATCCTCTTTATGTATTAATTTGCTGATAGAGTATCAAGGTAAACACTCGGTGCAATGATCTGTACTTCACTGTCAACCTGAAATTGACCTCTCTGAAATCGGTAGGGCTGCATGTGAATTAGCAAGAAGCTGGCTGAGCTCTATCAGCTAGCTCTGGAACAAAAGCAGGGTAACTGTGTTAAGCATAGTAGTGCTGGGCTTGAAATAATTCCTGTTGAGAGATGAACCTATTTATTACATGTAAATCACTGTGCTGATGTAGCTATTCTTCCCTCAGACACAAGGTAACACCTCTTCATGGCTCCCTGCAAATAAAGGGATGAACCAGCTGAGGTGAGAATTAGCACAGGCATTTCATCTACTGTCCTGTGACCTTAGATTTGCTGGTGTTTGCTAAGGCTTTATCATTATCAGCAATGTCCCTCTATTGCAGAGAACAAGAGCAAATTCTGCGAAAAAATGTGTCCTGTGAAAGCAGGAGCTGTAGTCCAATGGCATACGTATAAGCATGTACTTACCTGATGCTTCTTGGAAACTACCTAACATGTTTTTCCTCCAGGGAATATTAAATCTTTTCCCTTTAATACTGCATTTGATTGATGTCTCTAAAGAAAAGGACTCCTGTGTTGTGGGGGTACTCTGCCTATATTAAAGCAGTCTCCTTTAATAAAAGAAAGTCCCTTACACAGCAGGTTGCAAACTCTTGGGACTTGCTGGTATAGGAGGTCATGGAGGGAGCTGTAGCAGCAGGATCAGAAAGGACTTAGGCACATTCATAGGCAGCAGCTTCACACTAACACTGTGGAAACTAAATCTCAATAGGGATATGCTAGTTAACATCCCTAACTCCACCTTGGCCAGACTCCTATGATGTCCTGAATAAACCTCTTCTACTGTCACTGTCAGGGAAAGGTTCTGCAAGATGATGGGCAGTTGGTCTACCCTAGGGTGTCGCATATGTCCTTATTTCTTTTATCATTGCAGAGCTGCAGAACTTTAGGGAAAAAAAAAAAAAAAAAGAAAAGGAAAAAAAAGAAAGTAAAAAAGAAGAAAATAAAAGGTTGTTTATTAGCTCTGTAATCAGCCTCTGTTGTTTTAAGTTTATATATCTTGTGTCTTATACAGAAGTTCTTATCTCTTTTCCAAGTTCATCAATGATTGATTTCTCATTCTAAGATCCAAAATCTGAATCCCAAAATGCACTGCACTCTTAGAATACTTTACCAAATTATTACAGACCTTAATAATTTCCACTTATTTTCTTTCTTTACATCCTTTGCAAAGAAATAGTTTCTGTTGTATCGAAGGGCCTTTGCTGTGAGGATAACTGATTCTACAATAACTCCACTATATGTTTGTTTGTTTTAGGGGAGCTAAATGACCATAAGAATTATCATTAATAGAGCACATTTTAGCACTGAGGGTTGCAAGACATCTTTTATTCTTGTTGAGGAAGATAATTTAGTGATTTGGTTTGTGTTGTGAATAATTAGATTTCTTTTTTGGGTTTTTGTTTTTCCAAATGAAGGAGTTGCTGCAGATATTACAGATATTAAATAAAGTATTGACGATTCTTCCTGTTAGGAAAAAGAGTAGAAACTGTACAGTACAATCAGGGGCTGTGAGATATCAAACTCAGGACAGCTTCTATACTCTTCTTCGTATATAAAATAAAACATGAATTTACTTTTGTCCTTCTTGGATATATTCATAGTAGTCTAGAGAAAAGAACATTTAATCATTCCTGCCTTTGTTTAGAAGTCAGTAATAGCTTTCTGATTTAATAGTTTTGCTATTCTGTATCTAAATTGGTCCATAGTAGATAACTGAACTACCACAATTTTTGTTTTATTATTTTAGAAATTGCCTTTCTGAGGTCAGGCAGTTTCCTAGAAACTTACGTGGAATGGCAAATATATAATACATCACATCGTTGAACTGCTGGAATAATTTATAATTATAACATTAGAACACAAAACAAAAATCCATAAAAATAGTAATAATATGTTACTTTTTAAGTCTTAATTGTAGCTTATTAATATTAAGTGTTTATGTTGCTTCTAACCTTAAAGGCAATTGAAGAATAATGTGTGCTTAGATGTGCATTTCACAAAATAGTCTACAAATTTTTTTAAAAGTTTTGCATTTACTGTGAGCTACAGTCCTCTTGCATGCATTTTTATAAAGACTTTTATTAATTAGTTTTTGACAGGTATGGCATAAGAAAGTACAATATGAAATTATTGGTAAATATAAAGTCAACATAATTGCCATGCATATTCATATTGGTGACATCATTTAAACAAATATCTTTTTCCTGCCAGAGAACAAAAAAGATTCTACCTAATCCATTTTACCACATTTATTTATGGAATATATGATCATTTCAAATAACTTTTTTCTGACTGTAAATTAGACAAGATTAGTAATCCTTAGTGAAATACTCTTGTGAAAATGGGAACATCATCCTACAGCTCAACTTAATACAGATGGATTATATTAAATCCTTGCATGGGACTTATTTCAGGACAACAACATTAGATGTTGTTCAGGAATAGCTGCTATGCATTAATGATTAGATGGGTTCATTAATTTAACTTATATTAATAAATAAACCAAAATTAGTATATGTGATGGCAGGAACTATCAACAAATATTAGCCCATTACCAGCAGGATCAAAAAGAAGTCAAAAACTGGTTTGCTAAATCTGTTGGCAACTCCAAAGCATTTCTGGAAATGCCACCTTTAGACCGGTCCAGGTCTTAATGCAGATAACACCTTTCCCTGAAATACAAAACTACACATTCTTTTCTGTAGTGTAGAAAACAACACAAAATAAATAAATCAATGGGCATAATTGTCTTTGACAAAAACCACAAATTCTTTCCCACACCTGCAGTCCTAACATAGAGAAATTTTACAGCAAAGAGAAAAAAAAGAAAATGTGGTCTGATGGATAAGAGCCTGCTTACACTGATTACTCTGACCAACAAAACTATACAAATCAAATTAGGCTCACCAAGAGCTCTTGACTTGAGAAGAGGAAAAATAATATTATCTTTATATTCTAAATATACAAGTTATCTCAAAAATATTTATCAGTAAACAGATGAGGGAGAAAAACATTATTTTTTTTTTTTTTAAAAAGAACAAATTACTTCTAGAACAAACAGAACTATTCCCTCAATAGAATCAATGAATTCAGCACAGGTCTGCAACATTTTAGATGTTCTCAGCAAGGACTGCAGTAATTCCTTCACTCTTCCATCCTCAAGTCTTTCTCTTGAAGGTATTAGGTATAGTCAAAAAGAAGCAAAATCACTTCTGATTTTTTGATAGCTGTTCAATCTTCTGCAGTAGCTGACAGAAAAATCCTGAACAACCTAAAAATGAGAATTCAGTTATCAGAGTAGAGATTGCATTATTGTAGGAAGACCATACCTTATCTGTTAAGGAAGAGACTGGTCTTTATGAGTTGAAACAACACGATGCTTCATTTTCCGCTGAAGAAAAGTCTAAGGAAACTTTTACTATCCTGGCACGATCTTCTCAGAAGTCTTTTATTCCACTAGCACCTATGGCCTACATGTGAGGGTATAATTTGTAATAAAGAAACATGATTTAGAAGGTACAAATTTAGAGCAGTTCTACCTTCCCCTATCATACAGAAGATTGGACTAGGATGATCCTGGTATTGCCTTCTGGTCTTTTTAACCTTTGAATCTCTGGGAGTTCATATGGGTCACTTGTAAAGTATGCCAGAGATTAGTATAGCCTCCTAACAGAAGGAACATTCACACGAAAACCCTTGATGTTTTTGTTGCTAAACCATTCTAAGAAATCATTCATGGAAATAATTGTCTAATGTTTTCATATTCTGGACAATTTATCATCCACTCATGGCTGCTCACCTTTTGGGCCTCCTTCCAGGTTTTATTTTGAGCAAATATAATGCTTGATTATACTACTAACAGTGGCATTAGGACCTTGAAGTGAGAACTGATTTAATACAGAAATTCAGTTTCACACACATGGCTGAGATACTTGGTTGTGGACAAGTTGTGTTTCCTTTTTAAATAAAACATCAATACAGCTACTTGCTCTATCTTTATATTTATTGACCATGACCTACTCAAGTCTTATTTTTCCAGGTTATTTTTGTAATATCCCTTTTCTTTGCCTGTATTAGCAATCCTTTTAATTTTGCTGTTAATTGTAGGTTTGAACACAGGTGCATCATCACAAAAGACATAATGCAGATGGATAAAAGGCAATAATGAGAGTCCAAAGAACTTTTTTTGTTGTTATTCAGCTAGTTTAATTACATACAATCATCTAGAAAACTTAAAAAACGGACAGAATTTGACTGCAGTATTCATCAGCAGTGCCATTGATTGGGTAGTTGCATTGTTTGAACTGTCTTTTGACCATGCAACATTGTAGTACATACTGATGTTTGAAAATCATAGCTACTAATTATGTGCTGTGTGTCAGGCCCTCAGTTTGTAGCAGAAGCCTTCACTCTTGAGTGCAAAATAAAAGAGACAGCTTTTGAAAGATCCCAACAGTATTACTGCCATATGGATTGAATTTAATACATTAATTTTTTTCAGATACTGAAAGTTTATCTCAGTATTTGCTATGGTCCTTAGACAAGAATAAATCCTGTTGAATTTTTAATAACTAAGCTCTCACAAAACATAAGCTAGACATTTTTTAATCTTTTAGTATCATGAGGTGAAATATAAGAAAGATGTACTTATTTTTTATGTTGACAATGGATAGATCATACCAAAACCAGGAATTATTTGTGTATTGGCAAACAGGATCACTGACTAAATCCATAATCAGAAAAGACAGCTCTAGTGAAGGCCAGATAACTATCAGACTGCATGCTGCTTTCAACATTTTTTGCTAACATTACTTTTGTCCTTGTGGTTTCATGTGAGACTCATTATTTCGGGTGGTATTGCAGGGACAAAGCAATTGTACAATAATAGATTTGTTTGGTTGGGTGTCTTTGTTCTTCAGATTTTATAACATATTGCAGATGGGCCAAAGGATTATCCATAATGACCAAAACCACTAAAATGTAGGTAGCACATTATTCCTCCTGTAAAATGCAGCACATCACATGTGATGCTGAATTTTTCTGTTAAACCCAGAGAAACACAGATTATTCCATCTGCTCCTCTCCCTGGGTCTAATGCATCAAAAGTCTTTTATCCTTTATAGGACAAGTTGTAATGAAGAATCAGGTGTAACTCATAGTTTTAAGAATAACTGTTTTTGGCAGCTGTACCTATTCTATCTCTCTTTCCTGCTTTTGCATGGTCTTTTGGGTGACAATCAGAAGCCAGCCAGACCTCAAGACTTTCTATGACTTTCCACAGTGATACAGCTAAGAACGGCTAGTCACATGCAAATAATATTTCATTTATATTCCAGTCTTTGCATTTCTGATATATTGGGATCCCTGGTGCTAATCTTATTAGAAATCTTATATCCACTTATCTTACAGTTAATTAGATGGGCATAATTCCCTTCAAGATCAAACCACATGCTAGCACCAAAAGGGGAAACAGTTCTGACTTCTTAGCCTTCATTATTTGTCACTGGGCTGAATTCTGCTGAATTAATGTGTAGCAATATAAGTAAGACCAGAATCAGTGTTCAACAGAAGAACATGTTTCAATGAAATTGTTCCTTCTCTGCATGGGTACTTCAGTGATACTGATATGATTTTCATATCACTATACATATTTCCTTTTTGTTGTGCTTTTCAAGATTTTTGTCAAGAAAATATCAAATATAGTAATTGCAATTATTTTCCAAACAATTACTACACTAGAAGTTTAATGTCTTGCTGACCCTTTATTCCTTGCAAGCAAAATGGAAATCATCTTTAGTGAAGAAAATCATACTAAAACCACTTGTTCTCATTTGTCAGAAATGCTGCAAAGATATAATTCCTGATAACTATCATAATTAATATTAAGTCAGCTAGATATATACATATCTTACAGTTTATTACATCGACGATAACTAAAAATTTATAAAATGGCTCTCTGTGTCTTTCTTGATTGACCACCTGTGACTTTAAGCCACTCTAACACTTTCATTAAGTATATCACTTTTGATACAGAATATTTAATAACTGTTTTCAGCATATTATATCATACAAAAACTTTGGGAACAGTTGCATTTAACAGCTATTATACCCACATATTGTTTACCCTGAGCCAAGAAGCAAAAGGTAAAAGAACCTATGTATCTCACTGTGTGCTCTGCCAAAGCTAGAGCTCCTCAAAACGTTTGCAACAAGGTATCAGAAATCATGTTTCTGTGTGTTTATGAATACAGGTTTTTGAGGGCAATCTATTATTCACAGAATAGTATATAGGACTGCTAAATATGTGGTTTTATACAGCACAGAAAAAAATACTATCTTATTTATTATAATCTCTATAGGTTTGATTAAAAAAAAAATATATATTCCAAAAATAAATTTTTGTATTTTCTTTTACTTTATCATATAATTCTATCATGTTGCTTTGTTGTCCTTTTTTAAAAAAAAAACAACTGGAGGAGGACACTTTCTAACCAAAAATGTAGGACTTTTTTTTTTTGCATCTACAATCTTCTCACACAAAAATTGGATTTTTTGAGTCATATCAGCATTCATTATTTATAAAATTCCTGAGATGAGTTCATTCTTCTGAAAACTGTGCCACTTACTATGCGTTTCACATGACTGAAGTAATCACAAATAGGATCCTATTGTCCCTACTTCGAAAGTCAGGTATACCATATGAACCTTCTACAATTTTAGCTTAAAAACCATTCAAATAATCTTTAAAGCTGTGATATTTTTTCTTCTTTTCTCGTACTCAATATGATTTTAGTGTCACACACTTTCAACATTTTTCACAATTTTTTGCCAATGGTATAACAATACTAAATCATGCTGTATTTATTCCTAGCATTTCAAAAGTTAGCTTAAAGAAAGGAAAATGCTAGCATTTCCTGTGGTTTGATTAGCAGGGATATTTTCATGCCCATAACTTCAAAATTATGGAAGGAGTTTCTCTGTAGTTTGTTCCATTGATATCAACACTATGAAGTATGCAAACAGAGTTATTATAGAGTTGTGCAATCACACAACTGCAAGAGATAGAATGAGAAATACTTGTTTAAGGCTCCATATTTGCTCCAATCACTTGGGTAATTTACAGTAATTTGATTTATTCCTTCCAAGTACCTAGGCAACATGACAATTTTACTCCTTGAAAAATAAAATGGGGTAAAGTTTGTACAGGCCAACTGGATACCTCTACAGGATGCAACACACTTTTTTAGTTAATCTATGCATTAATATTCCTATTTTTAAGCAATAATATTTGAACATACTAGCTATTAGGAATATTTGGAACATTGAAATTGGTATTTTAGTAACAGCAGTAAATGCAGCAGAATTTAACTATTTCTCCCTGCACTACAGATAATCTTGCAGTTTTCTTCTATGAGGGACCATTGCCTCCACTCTGTTGTTTATATGGTTATATAATACAGCATGAATATGTATGCAGAGAAAACTTGGGATGATGTCAGGAATATGATGATAGTCTCTTCCTGAATATCCTTTTACTCTTGTTAAGTATTTTTCTATCCTGGAATAAGAGGGTGTTGTGCAGCACCAAACAGTGATTGGACTGAGAGTAGCAAAGCATGCAAAAAGCAAAATAAAAAAGTCTCATTATTGACTCTTCTAACTGTATTTTAATAGAATAGTGAAGCTTAGTGAGCTCTCTGTGGCACCTTTCATGAGCACAACTATAAATATACTTTTAAAAAATTGGCCGTAAATCATGTATTTTCATTGGAGAACATAAAAGGAAAGTATAGTTTTCCACTGACAAAAGCAGGAAAAAAATTCATTACTCTAAAGTCACCTCTACTCTTATTTTCCATTCTAATCTATTATGCTTTTAATTTTGCAGCTGAGCAGTTGATTCAGGCATTCGTTTTCTTGGCTGGCTTAATATCAAAAACTTTAAGCATTCACAGCCTAAGAGTGAGTTCTTTGTCTGAGCAATCAAGGGTTGTATAGGGGACAGCAGTGCTGGAGAGGAGGGAGGGCAGCAAACTCACCAGTAACAAGCAAAAGTTGGATGCAAAAATTGCTTCTACATGGCACAAAAACAAGAAGCTGCACTCATCTTGTTAATAGCTTTTTTTTTTTTTTTTACATCAGCTGAATTTGATATGAAGGAAGACTACCCTAATGCAGGCTTGCAACTTAACAGCTATCCTCTGCACAGTGGGGATGTTCTTTGTTCCACTGAGGTAAAACCTTTCTGCTGTGTGGGGAAAGAGCAATAGTGACTGTAGAACCTGGCCCTTCTTATCCATACACCAAGCTCTGCAATCTCTAACACCTATGATCATCACAGAGGCATGAATTTAAAAAAATAAATAAAGACCATGTTTCTGCTACCAGAGTGATTAATTATGTCAAATGCTTGGATACATGGATATGATTCCAAGTCCTTACACAGGAGAAGGTCTAGGAAATGTTCAGTTCTGGAGCTGTTACAAGAACTCAGGAATAAAAAAAGAATGTATCAACTTTGGAAAAAAGGGCAGGTGAATCAGGAAGTATTTAGGGATATTGTAAGGTCATGTAGGAAGAGAATCAGAGATGCAAAAGCCCAGCTAGAACTTAAACTAGCCATCTCTGTAAAGGATAATAAAAAATGCTTTTATAAATACATTAATAACAAAAGGAGGGTCAGGGAAAATCTTCATTCCTTATTGGATGAGGAGGGGAACTTAGTAATGGAGGACAAGGAAAAGGCTGAGGTGCTTAACACCTTCTTTGCCTCAGTCTTTAACAAAAAGACTAGCTACCCTCAGGACAACGGGGCTCCTGAGTTGGTAGACAGGGATGGGGAGCAGAATGCCCCTCCTGTAATCCAGGAGGAAGTAGTTAGGGACCTGCTGTGCCACTTAGATCCCAATAAGTCCATGGGTCCAGATGGGATTCATCCTAGGGTGCTGAGGGAGCTGGCGGAAGAACTGGCCAAGCTGCTCTCAATCATTTATCACCAGTCCTGGCTCACTGGGGAGGTCCCAGATGACTGGAGGTTGGCCAATGTGACGCCCATCCACAAGAAGGGCCAGAAGGAGGATCCGGGGAACTATAGGCCTGTCAGCCTGACCTCGGTGCCTGGCAAGGTTATGGAACAGATCATCCTGAGTGCCATCAAGCGGCATGTGGAAGACAAACAGGGGATCAGGTCCAGCCAACATGGGTTTAGGAAAGGGAGGTCCTGCCTGACTAATCTAATCTCCTTCTATGACTGGGTGACCCACCTAGTGGATGAGGGGAAGGCTGTGGATGTGGTCTACCTTGACTTCAGCAAGGCCTTTGACACAGTCTCCCACAGCATCCTCCTGGAGAAGCTAGCGATCCATGGCTTCGACAGGTGCACCCTTCGCTGGGTCAAAACTGGTTGGATGACCGGGCCCAGAGAGTGATGGTGAATGGAGCTGCATCCAGCTGGTGTCCGGTGACCAGCGGTGTCCCCCAGGGATCAGTACTGGGCCCAGTACTATTCAATATCTTTATTGACGACCTGGATGTGGGGATTGAGTCCACCCTCAGCAAATTCGCAGATGACACCAAGCTGGGGGGGAGTGTTGATCTGCCAGAGGGTAGGAAGAGGCTGCAGGAGGACTTGGACAGGCTGGATCGATGGGCCAAGGCCAACGGCATGAAATTCAACAAGACCAAGTGAGGGGTCCTGCACTTTGGCCACAATGACCCCAGGCAACGCTACAGGCTGGGGGAAGAGTGGCTGGAGAGCAGCCTGGCAGAGAGGGACCTGGGAGTGCTGGTGAACATGAGCCAGCACTGTGCCCAGGTGGCCTGGAAGGCCAATGGCATCCTGGCTTGTATCAGGAATAGTGTGGCCAGCAGGAGTAGGGATGTAATTCTTCCCCTGTACACAGCACTGGTGAGGCCTCACCAGTGCTGTGTACAGTTCTGGGCCCCTCGCTTCAAGAAGGATGTTGAGGTGCTGGAGCGGGTCCAGAGGAGAGCAACAAGGCTGGTGAAGGGACTAGAGGGAAAGTCTTATAGGGAGAGGTTGAGGATGCTGGGGTTGTTTAGCCTGGAGAAGAGGAGACTCAGGGGGGACCTCATCACTCTCTTCAACTACCTGAAGGGATGTTGTAGTCAGGTGGGGGCTGGGCTCTTTTTCCAGGCAACCAGTGACAGGACAAGAGGGCACAGCCTGAAGTTGCTCCAAGGGAGGTTTAGGTTGGATATTAGGAAGCACTTCCTCACGGAGAGGGTGATTAGACATTGGAATAGACTTCCCAGGGAAGTGGTGGAGGCACCGTCCCTGGATGTGTTCAAGGCAAGGCTGGATGTGGCACTTAGTGCCATGGTCTAGATGGTGTGGTGGTGTTGGTCATAGGCTGGACTTGATGATCTTAAAGGTCTTTTCCAGCCTTGGTGATTCTGTGATTCTGTGATTCTGTGACATTTGTTCCGAAAACCTAGTTTTCAGAGGAGGAAAAAGAGGTGTGTAGGCTAGGAAGGACAGCAGCTCTAACAAGTCCCAAAGCTGGCTGATAAGAGCTCAAGGATCCTTTTTTGTCCTAAGACACTCCTGAGGTTAATGTAAGATCCAGGCAGAGATTATATATGTAACTACCTTTTTTATTAACACATTCTAATTTACAGGAGAAAAAGCTTGGAAGGAATGCACAGCCTAGAGCGTGTGATAGACATCTCACACAAAAAATCCTTCTGAACTTAAACAGGTCTTCAGAAATGAAATTAAAACTTACAATTTTCATGTGTCACTGAAACATCAAAAGTGGCACAGAATGGAGAAACAGCTGTATGTTTATAAAGCTTTGGAAAGAATTCAGAGATGAAATGCCAAACCTGAAGGTTTAGAATACACTTAAAATTAAAAAAATACCACAATAGATTTGAAAAGAGGGAATTTAGGGAACAGACATATATAACCAAAATTTAGTGACATTAAACAGTGTTGGTCTGGAATCACTCATTTCTGTAAAAATGTAGAAAATATGGCTGGCCTGAGAGACTTGTGTGTTTCAACCACCCCACGTTCAGTGTTTGTTAATGCAAAGATCCCTTTCGATTCTAAACTCTGGATGACACCTTTCTTGCCCGCCAAACCTTTTATCTAGCATGCAAAACCTAGCATGTCTCTTAGTGCAATTTACTCAAAATTTAGATTTGCTCTCTGGTGGCATAAAAGCAGTGCTAATGGGAAGGAAAAGAGGTGTGTCAATAGCTGACCAAGGGTAGACAGTCCAAGACATATATAACCCTTTCAACTTTATAACCAACTTATCCAGAGCATATTAAGACGGTCTCAAATTTAGCCAACATTGGTATAAAAAAAATCAATTGAAGATTCAGTTAAAACTTGAATTAAAGAAAGGAATACATTAAAAGACTGTAGAAGGATTTGAGAGAATCTAGCAAGCTTCCACCTAAAAAATCATGGGAGTATCATATTTTCACATTTTATTTATAGTAATTTATTTCAAAATGCAACTAATAAAAAACAAAACAAAACAAAACCCTGTTGTCAAGAGTTCATCTCTCCACTGTGTGTGCCTGTAGGTGTGCACTTACATGATAGCTGAATTTCTATCTTAAATAAACAGTAATAGGCAGAATTTGGAATGCCTAGTTTCAATTAAAATAAAAGTTCCTTTTAAAGATTGTTTTTAAATCTATTTTTATAAATATCGATATTCTTACCTTCCTTAAGCAAGGTGTTTAATGCATATATTTCCTAATTTGATTTCAGTGTAGTACTTCAATTTGCTTGGGATTCATATAAATGATTCATTACAGATAGGTTTGACATCCAGAATAATTAAAATGGTCCAATGCTTCTGAATGAAACACCTAGGTTTGTTAGCCAAATTGCAACCATATTATGCATTCACCTCATTCGTTTCCTTTTAGGATTACAGAAAGCCACAATCATTAAAAAAAAAAATAAAAAAAATTAAAAACTATGTCTCAGAAGGCAAAGTTATGCAGTATGCATCCCTTCATGCAGTGTAAGTTGCTGGTTCCAGTAGATGACAGACAAACCCTACAAAAAACTTCAAGGGAAAAAGAAGCATGTGTAGAGGTGGTGTATTCTCTTCACTGTCGCAGACACGGGTACAGGATTTCCATTTCTTCTCCTTCTGGGTTTCCAGGTAAGGGCTAAGCAGCAGCTGGCCCTTACTGCAATTTGGAGCACAAGTACCCCATTTCTTTTCTGTATAGTCGATAGAACACTTCATGATTTGCAGTAAAGGGCAATGTGTCATGCATATACATGTCAGCAAAATTACTCCCATAGCTGAGGAAACTGCACCAAGGCTTTCCTATTGATATGGAGTGCCAGTAAAGGTGAGAGCTGGTATTTTCACATTACAGTTGAAAAATGTTGTAAGTTCCAGGCATTGATGCAAGTCTTTCCTTTGAGGATGAGATGTCCCATATAAACTTTTTTAAAAAAAACAACATCCAAACAAAGAAGAAAACTAACTTGGATTTTATTTTTCTCCTTCCTAATAAATTCACAAATATAATGTTACAGAAACACATTCCATCACTTATTTTAACAACATTAAGCCAGTTTTCTTCCTCTGAATTCTATGTGTCTTCTTTGAAGAAATACATTTCAGAGATTGGAAAACTCAAGGCATGACTGCATAATTCAAAAGCAGCACAAACTGAGCATGAAACTGGGAATGAATCTCTTAAACAAATCCATTTTATTTATTCTTATAGCTCTCACACTGCATACACACACACAAATACATAAATATACACACATAAAAAACTGCCAAGAGGATGTTTATTATTTGTCTGAGAGAACATACGTGTCCAAGGGCATCAGTGCAGAAAGATTTATGACTCCTGATGATATTGACAAGAAAAGATCACAGTAAATAAGGAAAAAACCTCTTATATTTACCTCACTATGAGCATTTGACCTTGCATAATATACACAGGATTTTTAAGCCATTTTCACTTGCACTATATATCAGTAGCACTCTTACCAAAGGTATTGCCTGGAGTCAAGCCCCAGAATTTACAACCAATATATTAGAAGTGATTTCAGCATGTGTGTGAGTTTTGGGTTATGGAGAACTACAAAACTTGCCCAGAGCAGCAGGTGATCGAACTTCAGTGATAGGTAGAAGAAAAGCTTGATAGAGTTACGTTAGGCTGATCAGTAATGTCACACCAGCACACTAGCCACATGAAACTTGGAGATAAAAGAGGGAAAAATAAAAGGGAACTTGAAAATAAAGCCAAAACTTTGAAGACGGGAAGACTGAACAAGAACAAAAATTTTGAAGAATGAATTAGTAAGGAAAGAAATAACATGGAATAATATTTTATGTGCATCCATTCCATGATCTGGGGCTGTATTTATCAGAAAAGGGATGCAACAAGCTTAGAAAGAAATAATCCTGTGTCCTCCACTTCTACAGGGTCAGCTTGTAGATCAGTTGATCTTCCTTATAATCTACAGCATGTCTGATATGCTTATTCCATTGTGAACATGTCCATTTCATCCTGCTCCACATGATAAAAATTCTGGCAAAACAGTCTGCTGTATGATAGTTTTTAGCAGGTTGATCAACAGCTGTATAGAAACCCCTATATTTTTAGCATCTCTGGTAAGATATATACATTTGCAAAAACAGAGGAAGTCCACCATCTCTGGCTGGCTTTGTTAAGTCTCAGAAAATAGTTTAGCTGGCAGAGAGCATCCAAAAGCTTATAGACGGAGAGATGAGTGTAATAATGCCAGTTATCCTGCCGTTGGGAACAAAAACAAAAAAAAAAAAAAAGCAGTACATTAATTAGCCCATTTTTCTTCTGGCATGATATTTTATTACAGAAAATAATGTACATTCCCACACACTTGCCAGGAGGGGCTACACAACCCACTTCCCCACCTGCACCTACTGCTGAAACTAGCTTAAAAACTAATGTATTCTGACACTTCTGAGCACCCTAGGAGAGCATAGCTGGCTTCCTCCAGTAATCCAGCCTGTTAGCAGGTCCTGCAAATCTAGAGGCAGATGTTAATTAATTCACACTGAAGGCTTTGGCAGGTTCAGCTCGTTAGCCTACACTGAGTGTAACTGCAATTGAGAGTATCTCCCTGTGCAGAGGAATTGAGGGTTAAGTAGTCCTGGTGTGCTAATAAGAAACTGCTTTAGGAGGCAGATAAACTTGTGCCTGCTGCCTGTTTGTAACTTTGGCTTACAGTGAAACTGCAGAAAACTATAGTATAAGGAGTGTGCACATATGGGGGATGTTAAGCCCTAGGTGACTTGGAGATTATCCTTCCATGTACAAACAACTAGATTTTCAGCTTACAGTGAAAACATTTTGAATTAGAGCTATGCTTTACTGCTGGATCTAGTGATTAATACTGACTTTGCCCTTTAGGAGTTGCAGTGAAGAGAGTTTCAGAACAGGTGGTTGTTTCCAGTTTGATGCAATTAAGTCCCTGCCGATTGGCTTTACACAGCCAGTATCATGATAAAGTAAATAATGGAAAAAGAGGTAAAGAATCTCATCCTATGAGATGCCAAACACCTTAGCAGTCCCTGAAAAGACCAGGATTCCCTTTGTGACAGGATCTAAGTTAGGAAATGATACTGTATTTTTTTCCTGATGTGAAAGTAAAGAAGACAGATAGATATTCTGTATGCCTTTGTAGGAAAGTGCAAACAACTGTAGGTTTCTTCGTCATGTCAGTCCTAAAATACCTGTGGTATGCAAAGGTTTGTTTTATCTTAGATCAAATGTGATTTGAAACTATTTTCTATTAAAATTACTGAGGAAAAAAAAAAATCAGGAATTACAGCTGCATTTTGTTTTCTAAAACAGTCTTCTCAGGAAGTCAAGATAGTATTTTTTTTTTCTTTAAAGATATATTGTACAATTTCAATGCTTATCAGTCAGTATTTCCCCAAGACCGACAAAGAAACTCTGATTTTAGACGTAAGGAAAAAAGCAGTCTAAATATAGGTAGGATTCTATTCCTGAGTGAAGACACTCACAAGTGGGAGCCCTGTTGGCTAGCAAAGATGCAGCTATGGACTCTTCTGAAGATGAAATTACTGTGAAAAAGAAATGTTATTCTTAAGAAATAGCTCAAAATCCATAGTTTCATTCTAAACCCTTGATTGATTACTTTTGAAGGTAAGTATAAAGCAAACAATATTTTATGTTATACAAATGTTACAGAAAATAGACGCACCTTTGAGACTCTGGAAACTTGACAATAGGGGAAGTTCGAAAGCAAAACATTATCTTTTCCATCCCAGCTGTTGGCACTGCATGCTGAACTTGCACTGCCTTTTCTCTCTCCAGCTTGAAAATGTCCATAGTGTCAACTACATTATGCACTTGCTTTTTCTTTTTTCTTTTGTTTACTTCAGACCCCAAAGTTTATGCTCAGTTTCTGGTTAGTAAATCTCTCCCCATTTCCTCTAAATCCATAGCGACAAATGTGATTCTGTCTCAGAGTCTGGGGGAAGAGAATGAGATGATGTGCCAAGGCTGTGTAAGCTATCTTGTACCATTGTTCAACAGAGATAAGTTTTTAATCCACTATAAAGAGGAAAAGGAACATTTGTGTGATAAAGGAGATACTGGCATGGTGAGAAAGTGAGATAACAGTTGGAAAAGCTGCCTGCAGGGCCTTTGTGTTTCCAAGTCACCCAGAACTGGAGAAGCATTTGAAGTGTGTCCCTTAACTAATGTAACGGGTTTTTTTGTCCTCCATCTGTGTCTGACTAATGAACTGAAAGGATTTGCTATTGCTGTTTAGGGGGAAAGTGGAAGGAATGGTTTTGGGAAGCACTGTATATTTAAACAAATTTGAGCTATCCAAGGTGGAATTATAAGTGGCAATTTATTTCACTTAACATGTTGTTTTTCTTGTATAATAAATGTTAAATGTATCATTTTTATGGTGCAAAGATACTACTAATAGTTTATATAATATTAGTGAATTACAGATTGGATTAAAAAATAATTCAAATGTAGAAATCTTAATGAAAATCAGCCGTTCAGCTCTCTTTGAGGCATCTAGGCAGTGATAACTGCTATTTCAAAACTGAGAGCTTCCAGTGCCTTAGTAGATAGGAATTTTGAACCAAACAACATAACATAACATAACATAACAACTCTTTGCATCTCTTTATGGTGTTACTCTGACTTGTTCAATTTACACTGGGCAATACATTTAATTAGAAGTTTCAGTATATCAGGACACATGTTGCGACAGTCAACATGTTTCTTCCCCTTAACTTAAACTTCCAGTATACTTTCCCTTGTGGCAATGATAACTTCTAATACAAAAAAAAATGTAGACTGCTGAAAGTAAGCAGCCAAGCAGGTTCTGTTGCAAGTAAATAGTATTTAATACTTCCATTTGTGATCTGCCCAGGTACTGTTCTTTGTCTATATTCCATTTCATTAAACTCCAGGTAAAAAATAATTTTAGAGGAAGAGAAATTGTTCATGCTCTTTAAAGGAGTGCATTGATGAACAGTGTATTTCAAAGAGTATTTGTCTCTTGTCACAGTTTTACTGGAAATATTTACAGGAAGTAAATGGTGGTCTTCATAGTGCCTGTGATAAATATCTCCACAGTAAACAGTGAGGCTGGATTTTTTTTTTTTTACCCCACCCCCTTTCCACTACTCCCCTTTAGATTTAAAGGTTTGCTGCTGTCAAGTATGCTGCATTGCCATTGATTTAGTTAATGTTACTGGGAAGCATTATTTACTACAGAATTACTGACTTCTTGTTAACATGTCCAACCAGGAAATTACTAAGCTGATGAAAATATTTATTGCTGACTGTTTTCATTCTAAGCCTTGTGGTACTATTTAGGTGCATCCTTCTGGTGCATCTGACTATTCTTTGACAAATAAAGTCCAAAACTGTGATCTAATACAGTGACAACAGCCTTCATGTGATAGGTGGTAACATTTTTCAGCATCATACATGAAAGAGGACATTGGTTGCCATAGTGATATCAGTATAATTTGTCTCTAAAAGCTGACACTTTTTTTTCTCAAGCTCTTTAAATGTTTGAAAGACTCTGGCAACTATTTGATATTGATCAGTGAATAACTGAATGCTCATTGCCAGCAGTAACATTATATCAATTACTAAAATGTGCTTTAATGCACAAGCACTTTTATTTTTCCCAACTTCCTTATTATTTACTGTTTCCTTTTTTTTTTTTTTTAATACTAATAAACGAGGGTGGCTTTAGTAACTCATCAGAGCAATGATGCTGCAGCTTGCTTTAAGAATGCTGTTGAAGATCAGCCACTCAGGTCATGTTGTGATGGTTGAAATAATCCTTCAATTAGAGTAAGTTATGTCAAGTAGCGCACTGTTTTTTCTTTTTTTTTTTTTTCTTTCCCCCCTCACCCCCATCCCTCTCCTTTATTCCATGTCTCGTTCCAGAATCCCAGCTGCTGATGTTCTTGGGAAAGGTATTTAGTTTTTGCTGGAGTTCTTTTCCCTCTCCTCCTCAAGATAATATTTCATTCACAATCAGATTTCTCTGGTCCCAAAAAAATGTCTCTTTTCCAGTGCCCAGAAGGACTATGATTAATCTGTCAAGAAATGCTCAGTTGAATTCCAGCAAGTGAAAGAGACAAGATCTGTCCTGTTCCTTTTCTCAAGAGTATAAAAGGATTGTTGCTCTGATGGACTGAAATTGTATCTTCTCATAAATATATCCATGTTTCTCTAAATGATTCTTCAGCAGCTGTTTCTGAGGGTGGTGATATCAGTCAGTCATATGATGTTAGGATTTCCCACTGCATGGAATTTCCTTAATCTCAAGCATTTTAAATCAAAACCATTACTTTTCTCCATGGGTCATTTCAGTGCCTTGGATTTGTTGATGTTTGCCTAATACTTCTTTGCTTGTGATTAATTTAGTGGAGATGTACAGTTCATGTAAAAAGGTAGTTAGTGTTACAAAATAGTAGAGAAAGGCAATGCCTCTAGCTAAGCAGAAATATTATCTCAATTCTTTGTGTAGCTACTTAGGACAAAAATCACACACTTAACCACATTAATTCCTGTTCCTTTACTGATGAAAGGCTTCCCACTACTCCTTGCCTCTTTTTCTTCACAAGTGGCTGAGGTTGTGAGTTTATGTATATGGTTAGGAGGTGAGTTTTTTTTCTTTGATCTAAAGCTCACTCTTAGCTTACTGCAAACATACCAAACTTAGCCCTGTGTCTGGTCTTGTGGTATGTGCTATGTTGGACTCTGCTGAGAGTTGGTTAGCAGGAAGGGATAGCTGTTTCTCAATAAGCCTCACATTTATAATTGATTATGTGTTTGTCTTTCTGGTCCAGAGCATGTTCACTCAGTGTGAAGTGCCAGTTCAGCTGGAAGCTCCTATTATCTTCCTTCCACTGTGTTCCTTTGCAAATGTCCCTCAGGGGTCCATACTAGGACCAGTGTTGTTTAATATCTTCATGAATTATATTGACAGTGGCATTGAGAGCACCCTCAGCAAGTCTGCTGATGACACCAATCTGGGTGTTGCAGTCGATATGCCAGAGGGACGGGATGCCATCCAGAGGAACCTGGTCAAGCTGGAGAAGTGGGCCTAAGTGAACATCACGAGGTTTAAAAAGGCCAAGTGCAGGGTTCTGCGCCTGGGCCGGGGCAACCAGAGACATCAATACAGGCTGGGGGAGGACATGCTAGAGAGCAGCCCCATGGGAAAAGACCTGGGGGTGCTAGTGGATCCAAAGCTGGACATGAGCCATCGATGTGCAACTGCAGCCCAGAGGGCCAACAGCGTCCTCGGCTGTATCAAAAGAAGTGTGGCCAGCAGATGAAGAGAGGTGATTCTGCCCCTCTACTCTGCCCTGGTGAGACCTCACCTGGAATACTGTGTCCAGCTCTGGAACCCCCAACACAAGAAAGACGTGGACCTGCTGGAGTGTGTCCAGAGAAGGGCCACGAAAATGATCCAAGGGCTGGAGCACCTCTCTTATGAGGAAAGGCTGAGAGAGTTGGGGTTGTTCAGCCTGAAGAAGAGAAGGCTCTGGGGGGACCTCATAGCAGCCTTCCAGTACCTGAAGGGGGCCTACAGAAAAGCTGGGGAGGGGCTTTTTACAAGAGCACATAATGATAGGACAAGGGGTAATGGTTTGAAACTGCAGGAGAGATTTAGGTTAGAGATCAGAAGGAAATTCTTTAGTGTGAGGGTAGTCAGACACTGGAACAGGTTGCCCAGAGAAGTTGTGGAAGCTCCATCCCTGAAAGTGTTCAAGCCCAGGTTGGACAGAGCTCTGAGCAACTTGATGTAGTGGGAGGTGTCCCTGCTCATGCAGGCGATTTGGAACTCAATGATCTTTAAGGTCCCTTCCAACTCTAACCATTCTGTAATTCTATGATTCCTCATTAATGAGGGAGAATCAGCACAGAATGCTAACATGGGTGGGGGATTTGATGGGTGGTTCAGCTCTCTGTATGTGTCTGTCTGTCTCTTTCTTGCTGTTTCAGTGGGCTACTGACTTTTATAGTGTTAGTGCTCTGCTACCTATATAATTCCTGCCTCATCCTAGCTCTGTTTTTTCATATAGATAATAGTTTTATTTCAACAGCCTAATAGTATACTTATAGAGGGTTTCTATATTATAGAAATTATATATAAGCAGAAGATTGTCTTGCTGCAGGTATTAATGCAGTACCTGGTGATGGCAAAGTCTGTGCATGGGCTCATACTAAGGTGCAACCCTATGTTAGCCTAAATAGGCCAGTGGCAAGACTTTGGAAATATTATAGCTGATTTCATCAGTGCTTATACCTGTAAAATCAGTGGAACTATTTCTCAGTGGCCTTTATTCACTGCTTCTTAAGTATGTAAAAAGCTCATCGAGAGCAGTTTTCAAAGAACTGAGTTCCCATAATAACACATGAGAAATAATAGAGAGGTAGTGGCATTTTTCATCTGAATTAGTCTGGACTTTTTTAGCTATTGTAATAGGAAAAGAGGAGAGCCAAATACAGCAATATTAATGCATTTTAAAATAAGGTAATGTTCTTACAGTGAACTGTTACAGAATAGCCTCTCCAGTAACATCAGGAATTCTTAAAGATGCTCTTGAGTTGCTGCTTTTTTTTTTCCCTAAGTCTTTGCAAACCAAAGAAAATGCACAGGTATTTGCTTGAGTCTTTTCTCTTAGATTTTTTTTCCTTTTTGAAAAGTTGGTTATTTATCTCATATGACACAAGGGAGAACACGCTGGTTTCTGGCATTCAAGTGCTACTGCAAAAATAACGTTTAATAAAAGAGGCCTGTCTAGACTCTTCCTCTGTCCCTGGCCAAATCTCTCTCTCATGAGTTCATTCTTCCTTCTCTTAGTAAGGTTTTAGAATCTGCATCTTGGGTACTTATGAGCAAAACAAGCTCTGTCACATCACTCAAAAGTTACAGAGATCCTGCAGGGTTCCATGGACAAACCTTCTACAGTCAGATATTTCCTGCTTTAAATAGGTCTGTGACTACTTTCCTTGTCTTTTCCTTGTCTCTTGTCCATTTTTCTAATTATTTTTTCCAACCACAAACTCAAAATAGAAGAAAATGATTGATTTTTTACTTTCTGTTGATCTATACTTGTTAAAATTGCATATTTGCAGTCTTACCTATTTGCAGTATGATTTGCCTAATAATGGCCATAAGATTACTAGGACATCTCAAAGTGATGTCATGGTTTGTGTAGTTTAAAAATAATTACTTCTGACTTAATAAACAGTAATATTAAGTGAGCAGCCATCAAGACTGTCTGCTTTTTAAAAAGTTCATTAAACATATGATCTCGAAGTAAAAAAAGCTACATTTAGTTCAGATACAGAGAGGACAGTTTCTATAGAATTCACTTATTTTTCTAACCAGACTATATGGTTGTTACCTATTGTGGTTTTGAGGTCTGCCCCTCATGGGGCAGTGTGCCATTACCATTTCAGCTGAAAAGAGGAGGGGGAATCAGTCTGAAAAGAATGCAGGTTTGACTGCACAAAAATTATTAGGTGAACCAGGTAAGGACACAAAATGCTAGCAGAGATGACAGCATGATAAACGTAAGGTGCAATATTTTTATTCAGAAGTAAACCAGACTTACTTATTTCTGACTTGAGTTTTCTTTCTGGTTTTTTGTGTTTTGTTTTTTTTTTAAGGTTAATAGTCAAATGCATTCTCTTAGCAGTCATAGCAGACTTGCTCTAATTTTGTCAGATAGGCCAATATGGACATAACATTAGGCATTTATTTTCCTTGTTAAAAAGCAATATATAGTTTTCCTGTCAACGTTGTTGCTAAACTGCTATTAACAACATCAGGTGGTGATAACTTTTCAACAAAGACTGAAATAAGGAACAAGTGGTTCCTTGAGCATAGCTGAACAAAAAGATGACTTGGCAACATTCACATAGCATACCTGTTTCTGATTTATGTTGTATATATGCATCATATTTTATAAATCTCATCCTAAAAAGATCACAGAAGAAATACTATAATTTCTTTTGCTTCTGATTTTGAGACCATGGTTTCCATAAATTAAAAATAAATAAATAATTTATATACACTAAAGAATTGCATACAACTACAGCTCAGGGATGGGTTTAATATTCTGTTGTTATAACTCCAATGTTAATTTCTGGAGGACACTTATCCCAGAAGTAAAATGTGCTTTGTAACTGAACCTTTAAGACTTTGGTTTGGTTTTTTTTAACATGCATTTGGTGGCATTGTTGTGAAAGTGCACCTTTTTTGTGAGAACTAGAAGGAGTAAGGAAAAAACTGCTTAATTCAGAAATTTTAGAAATATTAAAAAATAATATTTCCTTTAATGGCTAATCATATGATCTTATTGTTTTCCCCCTAGTTTATTACCCCTCTAAGAGAAACTCAATTTTTTTTAATATGTGCTATTTTTGTTGACCTTCTAAATTATTTGCATTAAAGTCTTTCTTCAACATGATGAAACACTATGCAATGTAAGCCTTTTCTTCATTAAATTGTCTTAGAAGTGCTAAATGCCTCAGATAATATTTTTTTTCACAATATGCTGTTGTGCGTTAGCTCATCAGTGAATATTTTATAGATATTCCAGAGGTTCTAATTCCTCTTTAAGTAATCATTGTACCATCAATTTAACAGAAAAAAATTAACTTAATTAAAATACTTATCTTGTCTCCTCTATGAACTACCTGTGAATCATAAGTCAATGTGCATAGCTCATAGAAAAATATGTGTATTGAATCAAGAGTACTCTGTATTGGTAATATGGGAGAACTACAGGCTACAAGATGATCAGTCAGTCAGTCCTTCCACTTCTAGAAATTAGTTGTTTGGCAAGTGATTAAAAACCATAACTAGAGAAAAAAATCTGGGGGGAAATTTGATAACCCAAATAAAAGGTGAAAATCTATAGCATGGATTGCAGAGATAAGGTTCTGTTGACACAAAGATAATAGATTGAGCTTGTGTGCAAATGCTGCATCCTACATGGTTCCAGCAGTCACCTAGCTGTGGTTCCCTGCCCTGCCTGGGCTTCAAAACTATGTTTCTATGCAAATATTTTTACACATTCTTAAAAGATTAACCCACTACTACATTGTAAGCAATCAGTTCACCACTTGCAAGGTAGCTGAGATGATTAATGGATTTGGAGCCTTAGAGAAAAAGTGGTTTTGCCAAACAAAAGGCTAAAAAAAGGGCAGAGAAATAGGGATTGGTTGCACAGCACTTCAACCCCATTTAATTGGTAATTAAAATACTGAACACAAATTTCCATCAATAAACATAGATATTGTGACTGCATTCTCATACTTCTGTTCCTAAAACTCTAAATTTAAAATCTATTAGCAGACCACCAAGAAATAAAGGTTCAATCTAGATATCAAGTGACTCATTTCCAGTCTGGTGCAGTAGTTATGAAAATGCGTATATCTAGTATCTTTCTTTTTTTTCTTTTTTTTTTTTAAAGTTAATACTTTGTTTTGAAAATCTTGGATTGGAAGTTTTTGATCTCTCATAATCTTGATCTGAAAGTACCCATCACTGTATGCAGGAAAGAATAACTTGTATTCTATAAAAATTTTCCCCAATAAGCAGACCTAAATATTTTATTTGAAAGAACACTTATGGATATTCTCTGCATACAATTTACTGGCAACAGTGGGCTACAACACGTGATCAAGACTGTTCTAAGCTAAAACCAGAAGTGCTTTTCTGTGGATGTCTAGCACCTTCAGCCTTTCTGTGTTCTCATTATTGTTCTGGTGGATAGTCCTTCATTTCTTGCATAAATAAGATTTTAAGCAGCTTGCATGTAGATGATACAACCCAGCTTTTTTTTTTTTAGTTAGTCTTTCTTCAAGAAAACTTGGCAAGCTTCTTATCTTGTTTCTAAAACTTTGGTCTTTGTTGATTACAGTCAACTGCTTGTTCTTCTCATAAATGTATCAATTTTTTTATGTAGACAACAATGCCTCTGTCTCTCCTTCCTCTCTTGTCCCTTCTGAACAGCCTGTAGCCATCAGTAACCACAATCCAGTCATGGTATTCATCCCACTAGGTTTCAGTAATGGCCCCCAGGTCCTGTCTTTCTAGGAGCAAGGTGGCTTCCCGCTTCTACTGTTTGCTGCCCATGCTGCTTGCATTAGTGTAGAGGCACTTCAGCTGAGCTGTTAGCTGTGTCATCTTATTAGAGCAACACCCCTAATTCCTTTGAGGTAATGAACTCGTGCTTCCCTGTTGGCTTCATTACCTCAGGATCCCTGGCTCATCTCCATAAGACTTGTGTTTTATGTGTATGCTCTCATGTAGGCAGCATGTCTCAGAGCAACATGCTAGGGGATCTTTTTAGCACCCCATCCCTCTTACCTTGGTATGTTGTCCCACAGCATCTCATGGGCAAGGTTGGTATTACCCCCTCCCCCTTCAAGTCTAGATTAAAGGTCTGTCAACAAGACCCACAAGCTTCTGAGCAAAGACCCTCTGCACTCTTTGAGAAAGGTGAATCCCATCTGACGTCAGCAAACCTGGTGTTGTGCAGGCCATCCCATTATCAAAAAAACCAAAACTGTGACAGTGACAATAGCCATGGAGATGGAAAACAGAACATTATTCAGGTGGCATTACTGCCTTGACCTTAAAGTATCAGTATTATCAATTATTTGAGGTGCCTGACAGTACTTACGGATGATCAAATCTATATGGATGTTCTGTTCCTCAGACTTTCTTGCCCTTCTGAACCTTTTCTGACTAGAATGGAGGCAGATGTAAACCTGAACTTGATATAATTGTGTTTCTATTGTAGGCTTAGCAATAGTTGACAAACCTTTTTACTACATTGAAACTGAAGAGTTAAGTATTTGCTGAAGTAACCTGCCTAGATGTCCAAGTCCTAGGTGTAAACACCTATTAGTGAGGGAAAGCCTGTAACTTAATTTTTCTCAGCAATTAAGGCATAAGGGGTGCCCAGCTTTAGCCTTACTGGGAAAGGAAGAGTCATTGTGACAGCAATTCCAATATTTTAATGAAACCTCATGAGCTGTTTCCCATCTTGTTTTGCAACATTGCAATTGGATTTGATTTTTAAGTAGTACATTAAATAGCATTGGTAATGAGAATACATTATTGAATCTTTGAAATAAGATACTTAATTATCCAGAACTTTAATAGCTGTATTCAAACAACCCCAGGAATCTGCTCCTCCCCCTGCACCACTCCAGTTTAAGTAAATCTGAACTCGTACAAGATTCACAACTTGAGTATTCACTTCTATATGACTTCTGCCCTTTCTGGCACAGACAACCTGTGTGTTAACATTACAGTAGAGACTTGAACTGCCCAAAAGGCTGTTTGCAAAGATGTATCAGGACACTCCATCTCTCGGTATGCCTGCCTCACTTTCCATCTATGATTCAACTGCTTTTGTCTCTCAGTTTTGCCAGCCCAGGCCTGGAGTGGAAAGATTCCCATGAGAAAGGGAAAGGCCTAGCAAACTCTGAGCTGGTAACAACCTTGAAAGGTACAAACAGAGGCCAAGTTGACATACGTAACACCAGCTGCTCTCCGGTGTTGAGGAACACAGAGATCAGTGCAGCGACAACTAGGCCTCAAATGGAGATAAAGTTAGAACAGACAGATAACAAAAAAGTTTGCTTGGTGGGAACAGGGCCTTCATGGTTTTTTCAACGTGTTTTCCTTTTATTCTCCAATGAGAGATGTTGGAGGTATGGCTACATAGTTAAATGACAGCAGTCAATCCACTTTATTCTATGAAAGCCTGGTCCCATCTTTGATTGGGGGACTTCCCATACACTTTCCCAGAAGGTTTCTGGACCTTCTCTCCTCTAGCAGGAACACCTGCCAGAGAGACTAATTCTCAAGAATTAAGATCCACCAAGGGACACCCAGCTGCGCCTGGCAAGGGTGAGAGACATTAACTCTTTCATTGTCTTTATTAGCAAACTTTATATTAAGTAATTTTTATCATTAAGCTTAAAGATTATAGAATCCTTTAAGATGGATAATTAATGTTCTAGGCCTAGTATAAAACTTGATTTAAATGGTTAACCTTTATTGTTTAATCTACCTACAAGTAGGAAATTCTACTGTTAAGATACCTTTTGCATTCCAACTTCAACTGCTGTTTCGATCTCCCAATTTCCCTGCTCTTTGACTGTGCTTGTGCCTTCTACTTTAAGGAGTTAAGAGCCCAGCATTATATGCAATAAATCTTGATCTGTGCATATACATCTCTTCTGCCATCCTGTCCTGTCCATGACAAAAAATACACAGGTATGTATGAATGCTGCAGAAACAGCTATTTAAGAAGATGAACTTTTGGCTGCATGAGCTAAATGAAGTGCAAGTCCCAACACATCTGTGGGAAATACAAACAGAAATAATGAGAAATATTTTTTTAGGAAATGCTCTTAATGGAAATTGGTAATGTGCTCCTTTTCTCTCCTCTCCAGACTACCAGTTTTCTCTGTATAGACACCATTCACATGAGGATATATAAATGTCACGATTTACAAACTGTAATTGTCCTGGGCTTTCTGATCATTCGGCTTATATTAAAGGGCATAACATAAAGACCCAGGTTTCTTTAGGTATTGAGCTGGATTGCAGTCCTGGTTTTGGCTGGGATGGAGCTAATTCTTTTTCTTAGCAGCTGGAACACTGTTGTATTTTGATTTATGTGGGATTTGGTATAGAAGAATGTTTTTAATATACTGATGCTTTTAGTTGCTGCTAAGAAATCAAGGACTTTTCGAATTCCCATGTCTTGCTAGTGTGCAGGTGCACAAGAAGCTGGGAGGGAACATAGCCAGAACAACAGACTCAAATTTGCCAATAGGATATTCCATATCATACAATGCCATGCTCAGTATATAGATGAGAGTTGTCCTGGAATCTCACTTTATCTCTTCTGAGATAAAACAGTTTTGGGCTTTTCTCTCCTCCAGAATTGCTAGCCAGGGCTGGGATGTGCACTGGTCAGCGGCAGGTGAGGACTTCCAGTGTGCATCACTCATTTGTGTATTCTTTTTTTTTTTTTTTAATTTTATTTTCCTTTTTTTTTCCCAAATATTTATTTTTTTAATCTGAACCCTCAAGTCTTCTTACCCTTACTCTTCCAGTTCTCTCCCTCATTCCCTGGGGTGGAGCAGCATGAGCTAGTGGCTGCATGGTGGTTGGCAGCCAGCTGGGTTAAAACCTGGACACTCTTTGAGATACAAACTACTTATTCTGGGCATTGCTAGGACATCACATAGGCTTCCCAGGTTTTGGATGCCTTTTGGTTGGAAGCTTTTGTCCCCTGTGGAGAAAAGGTTCCTCAAAGTAGGAAGCATAATTACAGCTCTGGGTATGACTGCTGAACCCTTTGTCCACTGGTAATTCGTGACAGACAAGTAAATTTAGGCAATAAGCAGTTGTCTTCCAGGAAATCAGAGTGCTGGGATAATTGCGCCCTGAGAACCAGTGTTTCATAGGTCCTTTGTTCATGTAGCTTCTTTGCCACTTCATTTCCTCATTCCTCCCTTTTGCAGTGTCACAGTCCACTGCTCGGTGGATGCGTGATGGTTCATTTCAGCTGTGATCCCGAAGTGCAAAAAATGAAATGGCAACAAGCCCAGGGAGTTACATTATCAACACACAATGACTTTATTGGTCTTGCCCGTAAAGCGGCATGCGATAGGAAGAGAAATAGGAAAGATGAGGTAAAAAGGGGGGGGGGAAGAGGATAATAGCTACCACCACGGGTCCAAAGGTGTCCCTATGGTCCCAAATCCAGAAGGCATTCCTCTGCTTCTTCTTTGATCGTTGTGATCTCTCGGTGGGGAAGATCTTCAAAATTAGGTTACTAAGGAATCATCTTTCATTCTGGGTAGCACACCTTGCTCCAACTTGGACCCACCTCCACTCCACCTCTGTCCCATGGAAATGTGCCAATCTCCACCTGTCTGGAGTGAGGCTTCCACGTATGCCCAGAGAGGAGTGTCTGAGGTGTGGCCAGCTATGGAGGCAGGTAGCTTCTTAACAGGAGGTGTTTTTTTGTATTATCTTCATCGGTGTTAACACAGCAAGTGTGATCCATCTTCCTCAACAGCAGTTCTTCGTTTTGCTATTCCAGTAGAATAGACCTGTACCAGGTACTGACACTGTTCATATCTCAGTCTGTTCTCCATGGTTTCTGCATCTGATAATAGCCAGTTCAGCAAGCCACTGCAAACTCATGTAGAGATGTTAGTCCAGATTTTGGGGTCTAGTTACTGATGACAATGTTGAGACAATACTGATCTTCTGTTCGACTCTTACATGCAGTTTCTGTGGTTCCTACTATTTTGATTGCTCCACCTTGGTTGATAATTGACAAGGAAGTAAAAGCAGAGCAAGAAACAAGTCTTGCTGGCATCTAAGGACTTTTATATAAGAATAAAATAATTGCCATTTCTTGCTCAGCATTTGAACAACAGACTCATCCTGGGGGGGGACTGAATCCTGTAGATCTCCTGCTGGCAATTCCAGGCACAGCATGTGCTCCTAGCCCAAACCACAGAGGAGCAATTCTGCAGAATGCTGCTTTTTGCTCCCAGCAAAAAAGATTACACCAACCCAGCTCCTGAACTCACAGTGAGGCCAAGCCAAAAAAAACATTCAGCTTTCACATGCCACAGGCCAGCTGAGGAATAACAGTGGCTCTTCTGTCTGATAAAGCAATTCTAAGGGTGCTTAGAGAACACAGTGTGCACTGGGCTGTAGTTACCTTTGTCACCTAAATTTCTACAGGGTTTTTATAGGTTTGTTTCATCAAAAAACAGTGAACATGCTGTTGCATGCAGGGATCTGTGTGGATGTTTGTGAAATATGTGTGTCTGTTCCTGAGTTAATAAGTATTAAGTGTTGCATTACTCATATTAAAGAGATATTAGTGATCATATTATCTCAGTTACAGAGTTTAGTTCACCCTGAACCTTCAGTATGTGCTTTACAAGACTCTTTGCATGCCATACTCAGCTGTGGGAGCAAGTAAGTTCATAACAGGCAAGGCTCTGGCTTGGATATTGTAAAATAAGCATTTTCAGCTTCACATACTAGCTGGTTTTCACATGCAGTGTTTTCACAAAAACAATGCTGATGAGAAGCACTTGCTGTTTGCTCTTACTGTATCACATTTTGTAATGATAAATGTGTTTTGAACAAAACTGTATAGGGTCCATAAAAAGAAATTACTCATGTGTAAATGGTAGTGGAAGACCTGCCAAGGGAATAATGAGACTCTAGGAGTGTACTTATTAGTATTCAAACAAGGGAAAATGCTGAAGGCGGTGGTGTCAGCTTAATTTTCTTCTCTGGTCTAAACCTTGAATACTTGTGTAGTCTTTGTAGCTTGCAGAGAATGTACACAGATTAATTCCATAGGAGTTCTGTATATTGCTTCAGAGCAATATATTTCTTGAGTAAATTCAATTCCTGTAACATAAGACTCATCACTTGCTATATTTTAATTGGTATATTCATCCCAGCAAATGGATTGCTGAGCTGATCAATAAGAAAACTCTTTTTATGGATAATAATGTTGAGGGTGATCTGTGAACAAACTACTCTCATGAGGCTAGGAGGGAAAAAAATATATGGAGATAAGGATGAAAGTCGAATTTTTATACCAGTGCTATTTTCCTGGAGTCCAGTTTTTCATGTCCATCTTCTCTGCCTTGCACCTTTTCAGATCAAGCTGTGGGTTGTTGGGGTTTTTAGTTGTTCTTTGTGTGCTTTAAAGAAAAGTCTGTTGATCAGCCACTGTGTGGGAGAAGGTGAAGAAACTTATGGCTGGTCTTATATATGTTTAGTGATAGATAAGCATTCTACAGATTAACATGATTACAAAACGAGCCAGGTATCAACACTTCAACAGAATTAATTACTTATTTGTTAGGGGCCTCATTATTCTAAGCAAATCTTTGTCTCCATGCACAAGGAGATGTTGACTAGCTGGGGTTGGGTTTTGGCAGGTGAGAAATTGGCTTGGGTAGGGATTCTCTGGATGGGCCAGGGGGAGGATGGTTTTTTTGAGATGAGTGGCTTAATACAGCGGAAGCTACCTCCTCTCAATATTTTCCAGAGGGGTTATATTTTAGATATATTGCCTCCCTCCCTCCCTTTTCTTTCTTTCTCTTTCTTTCTTTCTTTCTTTCTTTCTTTCTTTCTTTCTTTCTTTCTTTCTTTCTTTCTTTCTTTCTTTCTTTCTTTCTTTCTTTCTTTCTTTCTTTCTTTCTTTCTTTCTTTCTTTCTTTCTTTCTTTCTTTCTTTCTTTCTTTCTTTCTTTCTTTCTTTCTTTCTTTCTTTCTTTCTTTCTTTCTTTCTTTCTTTTTTTCTTTCTTTCTTTCTTTCTTTCTTTCTCTTTTCTTTCTTTCTTTCTTTCTCTTTTCTTTCTTTGTTTTCTTTGTTTTCTTTCTCTTTTTTTTTGTCTTCTTCACTTAGTCATCTATTAACTTGTAAAGATTGTCTGTGGAGAACTGGTAAGATTGTGAACTTTTAACAGTAGAACATGGAGAACAGTATTGTATTCTGCAATGATCTTCATCCTTATTTCTCTTTTAATCTGTAACATTATAATAAAAATACTATGATTTTTAGCTGTTTCCATCATATTACGGATTGTATCATTAAGCTTTAGCCAATATGCATTGAAAGGAGTTTTTGAAATGGTTAAAGAGCACTCCAGTAGGCTTTGATCTGAACAATGAGAGTGCACTTAATCCCTGGAGATATACATTATAACCCCTTCCTTTTACCTCGGGATATTATTAATTCATGAAACAGTTTCTAATGAGAAATGTCATACAGGAGAGAAAAGATCACAACCCACCAAAGTGTATCACAACTGTTAATGAGCACTTGAAGGTATTATCTTCTGTAGTATGGTCTGTTGTATTGGTGACAGCCAAAATGGCTTCACTAAGAGCAAGTCGTGCCTGACCAATCTGGTGGCCTTCTACAGAGATGGTGGATGGTGGCAGAGCAACTGATGTCATCTACCTGGATTTGTGCAAGACATTTGACTCTGTCCCACATGACATCCTGGTCTCCAAACTGACAAGGCATGGATTTGACAGATGGACCACTTGGTGGATAAGTAATTGGCTGGATGGCCACACCCAGAGAGCTGTGGTCAATGGCTCAATGTCCAAATGGAGGCAGGTGACGAGTGGCGTACCTCAGGGGTCAGTATTGGGACCAATGTTATTTAACATCTTTGTTGGAGACATGGACAGTGGGATTGAGTGTATCCTCAGCAAGTTTGCTGCTGATGCCAAGCTGTGTCGTGTGGTTGACACCCTTGAGGGAAGGGATGCTGTCCAGAGGGACCTTGACAGGCTGGAGAGGTGGGCCAATGCCAACCTCATGAAGTTCAACAAGGCCAAGTGCAAGGTCCTGCACCTGGATTGGCACAACCCCAGGCACAAATACAGGCTGGGGGCAGAATGGCTAGAGAGCAGTCCTGTGGAGAAGGACTTGGGGTTGGTAGTAGATGAGAAGCTTGACGTGAGCCACCAGTGTGTGCTCACAGCCCAGAGAGCCAACCGCATCCTGGGCTGCATCAAAAGAAGTGTGGCCAGCAGGGCCAGGGAGGTGATTCTGCCCCTCTGCTCTGCTCTGGTGAGACCTCACCTGGAGTACTGCGTACAGTTCTGGTGCCCAGGAAAGATATGGACCTGTTGAAGAGGGTCCAGAGAAGGGCCACCAAGATGATCAAAGGACTGGATCACCTCTGCTATGAAGACAGGCTAAGAGAATAGGGGCTGTTCAGCCTAGAGAAGTGAAGGCTCCGAGGAGATCTTATAGCAGCCTTCCAGTACTTGAAAGGGGCCAACAGGAAAGCTGAGGAGGGGCTTTTCATCAGAGTGATAGGACAAGGGGTAATGGTTTTAAACTGAGAGAGGGGAGATTTAGGTTAGATATTAGGAAGAAATTCTTCACTATAAGGGTGGTGAGGTACTGGAATGGGTTGCCCAGGGAGGTTGTTGATGCCCTGGAGGTTTTTAAGGCCAGGTTGGATGAGGTTTTGTGCAATCTGGTCTAGTGGTAGGGTTCCCTGCTCATGGCAGGGCGGTTGGAAATTGATGATCTTTAAGGTCCCTTCCAACCTTAATGATTCTATGATTCTATGATTACTTGGGCTTTGCTTTGGCTTCTTTACAATTTGTATCATTACTGGTTTTAGTACTTTCACCACAGTAGTAATTAAATAATCTCTGTTTTAATTACAACAATCTTATCCTAAAACAATTTTTCAAATTCTTTTAAAGAGTAATTACACAATAAAACAGATTAGGAGAAAAAAAATATATTGGTAAGATGAAGACAAATAAAAATGTGCTAACTTTGTCTGCATTTTAAAAAATGGAAACAGCTTCTACTTGTATGAGGTTGTTCCATCTTTATCTTTAATACAGTTTCTTAGTGTCCTCAGCCTTGCAAAGCTAACCTAACAGATTAAAGCATGAACGTGACCTGTGTCTTCCTTCTCAGTTTGCATATTGAAGTAACAAGGGAAGACTTCAAATGTCTGTTTATATACTTCTGTTCTTTTAATTATTGGGTTTTAACCTATCCAAATCACATGTCAAAGTGAGCAGGTTTTGATTTGCCAACTTCATACCATTCATTTCTTAACAGAAATGTTCTGTATTGAAGCTAGAACAAAATTTCAAAATATAGGAAAACAATCATCCAAACTATAAGCCTTGGCCAAAAATTACTAAGAAAAAACTTTTGTTTCACACATAGTTATTCAAAGTACATGAGCAGTTGTAAATGATGTGATGAAATTCTCCATACATTAGCCAAATTACTCATTCCCTTCTATGACAAACTAAAAGTCTGTAACCCTATAAATGGATCACCAAACCTCAAGCCATCAACACACCACCCTTACTTGTATCTCATTCTCCACTTTTGTTTTGTTTTAATGAAAATGCAATTGGCTGGCAGTGTAAAATAACAGGTGCAGGTCTATCATTAATATGATAATTCTTTCTCATAATAATGTTTTGCTTGCAGTGCTGTTGGTAGGTCATTTAGGTTGTAAAACAAGTACTTCTGCCAGAATATTGCAATCAAAATGCACATTGCAACCAAATGCTTTCCTTTGAAGCACTTGAATACAGTACCTGTATGCTTAAGAGTTTATGCTCGTAAATGAAAGGGATTTCCCCACGGCTGCATTATCTCCTCTTTGGATGTACTGTTATGTTTGAGAAACACGAGCCTGAACTAATTTGTATCAAATTCTTTTTTATGTCATAAAGGAACATTAAAAATGTAATTTAAATCAGAGGAAAACTGTCCTGGTTTGAGTGAAGCAAACTTTCTCTTTGCTGATTTTTTTTCTTTCAGTGAACTTTTTAGCAGCGCCAGTGGACTGATAATAACCAAGGTCACTTCTGACTGTCTGCAGCCTCCCCCCCTACGGGGGAGCAGATTAGATCGAAGGCAGGATCAGCAAATCAGAATATTCCCTTCTCATAATATTTTCTCTATTTGGCTTTCAGTATAGGTTAAGACATCACGGAAGTCAAGCCTTTCTTTTTCTTCTTCCACTCACTTTTCTGCTTCCTGTCACTTCTATCACCCTCTCTTTGGCTCTCTCTCTTTTTTTTCCATTTTTCTTTACAGCCAACACCTGAGGACCCCGGACACTCCCCCCCTTCAGCTGGGAGCCACCAGGGAGAAGAGTTGCTGTGAGAGTCGCTGGGGGAGGAGGGAGGGGATCTGGTGTTGCACATCCCTTTATAAATATATATACATTCCCTCGTGACTAATAATTAAAATCAATCCATTTCACTTTTCAACCCAGAAAGCCTCTCTTTCTCATTTTTTTCTCCCTCTTTCCCTTGGGGGAGGGGAGGTGGATTGAGAGCATTATTGTTATTGGTTTGACTGCCAACCCGGAGCCAAACCGTGGCTAAGCCAAAACTTAGTTTTTCATGAACCTTATTTGCCTTTGTATGTTCATATTATAATGACTTGGGGAGAAGGGGGAGAAAAGATATACTTCCGAAGTAGAATCTGCTCAGCTCACTAATGCAATATGAATTGGGTATCGGCACGGTAATGGTAAGGTCACAAAGTTAATGATGTTTAAAACTGTATTGTAAAATTTGCCTCAGCAACCTCACAAAAAGTAGCAATTAATGAAGTACCTTTGATTTGTAGTAACAGTAATCTTGTTCCTCAACACCAAAGCACTAGTTTAGTAATTATAGGAGAAACATTGCTTTGATTTTTATTTTATTCCTTCTGACTATCATTTTCACATCTATTTTAATGGGCCAAAGAGAACTTGTACGCAGAGAAACAGCATCTATCCTTTCAAAAGTTTCAGTGCTGTAGGCAGTCCTCAGAGCTTTCACTGGAGCTCTGCACATAGAGCCTCATTTATGTAAACACCTTGGCATGGATAACTCTGGTAACACAGTTTTAATCTGCACTATGTAAGAAAGAAAAACTTAGATTTATAACTATAAAGGTAACTGAACTGGGATATGCACAACAAGAAACATGGTTAGATTTTAAAAATTTACTCTTAGTCTAACTCTAATTGTCCAAACAGAACAATGAGTATGGAAAAGCCTCATGAATTATGTGAATGCCTTATGAATTATGAATTTAAAATAGTTATAAATATATATATATACCTAGTACCTAACCCCTCATTTTGAATTCTTATAACTCTTTTATCTTCCCCTGGGCTCTAAAGGTGATGCCACAGTCTTGGCTGGGCAAAATTGGGGAAAAAGAAGTTATGATGAGCTCTTTGGAGCCCTGAGGTTTTCACTAGGAGGACAAGGAGAATGCTCAAGGTGTGAATGATGAGAGAAACATGATGTTGATGTTTTCTTCCTCCTGAATTTGTATCCACAATAGACCTATTCTTTTTTCTTCCCATCCCTGCCACCTGCCTTCTCCCTGCTCCCAGAGAACCGTGAAAGCTGCCCCACAGCCATGTGATCTCAGGAGCTGCTTGTCTGTCAGGGACTGCCTGGTGCGTCAGCCCCTTCTCTGGTGACACTCACAGAGCTGGAGGTCAGACAGGCTGGGCAATGGGTGCTTGGCCACAGGCTCCTGGTAACCCAGCTCAACGAAGGGCAGCCCAGCCCAGAGCAATTAAAAGCCTGTCACATCTTATTACCAACAGTGAAATCATATTTACTGGATTACATAAGCAGTTTTAGAGAAGTGGCTAAAGGGTAAGGAGGTCTTGATACCAATACATTGATATATTCAAACAGTTTTAATGTATAGGTGTACACATGTAGTTTGATTGGCATGTAAATGACAAGATGGAAATAGTGAATTTGAATACTGAATGCATATTCCATCTTGCATAAAGGTAGCTGCAACTGTCCAAGGATGAACTGCCAGGAAACCATTAGGCTTCAGAGCTACAGCTCTCCTACTTTTAAGTGAAGGAATAATTTTGCTTATTAAACACTTCCTCCTTATATTCCTCCTGCTAGGGTTTAGCCACTTTTGTTCAAGGCCCCTGAATTATATCCTTCTTGCTCTGATTTCTGCCTTGTGCTATAAATCAGAAATCTGTCCATTAGGAGCAACTCAGAAACTGGAAAAATGTATGCAAAGCTTCCCTTTGAAAAAATAATTTTAAAATCTTCCTAGAAAATAACAGTATTTTTAAGGATTTAGGTGAAATCCTGTCATTTTTCTCTATTATAACTTCATTTGAAATCAATGAGTTATTGGATGAATAAGGATTAAACAGTCTGGAAAGGTAAATTAATAGCTATTTATGAACAGATTTTAATTTTCTCTAGATTTATATCAACTGTATTCCACCACTCTCTACTCATGGATCTGCTAATGTAGGATTATTCTTGTAAGGAGTTATGTCCATAATAAAAAATGCATTAATATATAGTATGTACTTAGCAAGCTGCCTTATTTTTTTTCTATTGCTGCCACTTAAATTGTGGCAAAGCTAAGCCCAAGAGGATAATTAAATTCTTCTTGAAATCTAATTAGTTCAGCTGTGATGTCTTTTTCATTTCTGGTAGTAGTTGCAAAATATGGTTTATAAGGAAAACATTTAAGACATGCCAAATCAGCCATATAGCTGCTTACACGTGACCACATAAGGTCTTCTGAGAAGCTCATCAGAATACTTTGTAATTCACAGCAGCAGTGCCTTCAGAAAATATTATCCTTCCTCTGCTATCCTAAATCCAAAAGAAAGTTTCTATTAGACCCACTCTCAGCAAGCAGCTCAGGTAGGGTGGTGATAGCTTCAGAGACAGAAGACAAGATCATCCCCAGTTATCTGTCTGTATCTCCATTTTATTTTAGTCTACAACCAGTAATCCTTCTGCCTGCAAACACGAACAGGTCTAGGACCACTCTATAGTAAAGTTACTGGTGGAGTACATTGCTTACAGGAATTATTATTATCACCACTTCTTCATGGAGAGGGTGATTAGACATTGGAATGGACTGCCCAGGGAAGTGGTGCAGGCACCATCCCTGGATGTGTTCAAGGCAAGGCTGGATGTGGCACTTAGTGCCATGGTCTAGCTGATGTGGTGGTGTTAGGTTATAGGCTGGACTTGATGATCTTAAAGGTCTTTTCCAGCCTTTGTGATTCTGTGATCCTGTGATTATTTTTTTATTATTATATCTACTGTTTGGCAACTCAACTACTCTGAAATTGAAAGAAAATAAAAGGATTGCTTATGGGATACAGAGGAAAATCCTCTCCAAATATGCTATTAACAGGCATCTCTTGGATACAACTGGAGATTCTATGATAGAAACCTAATGTTTCATTTTAAGATCCTCTGTTTTCTCTGCAGTGCTCTTTTCTTCGTAATCCAAGAAAAGGCAAACTACTTTGGTTGTAGAAATAATTCACCTCTGTTTCCAAGGTAGAAGAATTTATATTGGTTAGTAAAGTTAACAGATGAAAAATGAAGAAATTCTTTTGTATGGCTGCACCCATTAATATGGGCATAAAATCTAATAAAACTTTAAGTTATCTTAACATTTATCTTAACATTATCAGCATGTAGGTGCTGTCTAATAACCTGAACAAAAGCTGCATCCATCAGTGCAGCTGATTCAATCCTTTCTTCCCTGTTCCAAACTTGAACCCTTATTCAAGGCTGCTTTATTTATTACTTTTTTCCTAAAAATTCTCTCTCCTTTTTGCCCCTACCTTCTCTGATTTAAATTCTTATTACTTCCAATTTAAACAACTTTCGGCTTAGCTTCAAATCCAAGGCCTATATAACTATTCTGCACACCCTGTAGATGCTGTTCTCCAAGTGAGAGTCCATAAATCCCAGTTGCCACCTGCTCACAAGTTCATTGGTTTACTCTGTGTAGCATGCTCAAGGTGCATGAACAGGACACATTTCAGATTCAACTGGACAGAAAGATGCACTGAATGCACTTCAGCTGCCAAGGGACAAAAAAACAGCTAAATTCCACCAAGTTTTATAAATATTATTTCTGGTGACTTACTTTATTCATCATTATCGAATCATTATTTTGCTCAGATAAAGCCAAGATACTCCCTTTCTTTCTGTTATTACTTTTCCAACTGTAGAATGATGATTTCAAAAGCAAGGAAGGAGTGGAAAATTCAAAACAGAAAAATTCAGCCTCTTTTCATAGCTTCTCTACAGAAAGTGCTATTTTGTTCTCAAGTACCTGAGGTTACAATTTCTTGTCAGTTTTAATGCTCTCAGGCTAGGATTTGGTTGAGATTCCCAAAGAAGACAATCCACAATCATAATCCTGCTCTGGGTAAGAGTGAAAACATTGTGCATATGTTTGGAACTAAAAAGTAATTATTACTTTAATTAAAGGTTTAGCAATCTAAGGTTGGAATTAATTAATACAGAAAAACTTAATTAATTATACAAAGTTATTAGAGTTCAGAATTGCTGATCACTGAATCACAGAATAGTTATGGTTGGAAAAGACCTCTAAGATCTCCAAATCCAACCATCCACCCAGGGGAAAGAAAAACAAAACAAAAGAAACAAAAACAAAAAAGAAGCCAAAAACAACCCACAAAACCAGCGACCACACACAAGCCACAAAAATCCCCACCATGCCCACTAGAGCATGCCCTGAAGTGCCACATCTACACATTTATGAATGCCTCCAGGGATGACGATTCCACCACCTCCCTGGACAGCCCATTTCAGTGCCTGACCACTCTTTCAGTAAAGAAATTCTTCCTAATATCCAGTCTAAACCTCACCTGATGTAACTTCAGGAAATTTCCTCTTGTCCTGTCATTATTCACTTGAGAGAAGAGGCCAACTCCCACCTCCCTACAACTTCCTTTCAGATAGTTGTAGAGACCAATGAGGTCTCCCCTCAGCCTCCTCTTCTCCAACTTAACAATCCCAGTTCCCTCAGCCTCTCCTCATAAACCTTTTTCTCTAGACCCTTCACCAACTTGGTTGCCCTTCTCTAGACTCACTCCAACAACTCAATGTCCTTCTTGTAGTAAGAGGCCCAGACGCTACTACAGTACTCGAGGCACGGCCTCACCAGTGCTGAGCACAGGGGAATGAGCACTTTTCTACTCCTGCTGGTCACACTATTTCTGATGCAGACCAGGATGGTGTTGGCCTTCTTGGCCACCTGGGCACACTGCTGCCTCATGTTCAGATGGCTGTCAAATAGCACCCCCACATCCTTTTCTGCTGCGCAGCTCTCCAGCCACTATTTCCCAAGCCCTTAGCATTGCCTGGGGTTGTTGTGACCAAAGTGCAGGACCCAGCACTTGGCCTTACTGAACCTCGTACAGTTGGCCTCTGCCCATTGATTGAACCTGTTCAGTTCCCTTTGTAGAGCCTCCCTACCCTCAGGCAGATCAACACTCCTGCCCAATTTGATGTGGTCTGAAAACTTACTGAGGAAGCACTCAATCCCCTCATCTAGATAATTAATGAAGATATTGAACAAGACTGGCCCCAGAACTGAGCCCTGGGCCACTTGTGACTGGCCACCAACTGGATCAACCCCTGTTCACTACAACTCTCTGGGCTTGGCCATCCAGACAGTTTTTTACACAGCAAACAGTGCACCTGTCTATGCCATGATCCACCATCTTCTCCAGAAGAATGCTGTGGGAGACGGTGGCAAAGGCTTTACTGAAGTCTCAAGAGACAACCACCAGGTGGGTCACCTTGTCATAGAAGGAGACTGACAGTGCAAGTGATCCCACTCTCTGTGTCATTGATTAAGATATTAAACAGTACTGGTCCCAGTACAGACCCCTGAGGGACACAACTTGTCACCAATTTCCATCTGGACATTGAGCGGTTGACCAGTACCCTCTGGATGCAAACTTGCAATCATCTGTGTGTCCTCTCTGAGGTGGCACTTTCTTTTAACAAGTACTTTTTAAAAGATTCTTTCCTGCTTAATTCTTCTGTATTTAAACCCTAAATCGAGAAAGACAAGAATCAGCACCTTGCTCTTGTGGTTGAAATGAAATAAGTGCCTGGGAATTTTTTTAGTACAGATATAATGCACAGCAGCTCATTAAGATGGATATTTCTTCCACTGGAGAGAACTTACATTGTAATTAACTCACTTTGAGAGTTAACTCTATGGAATGAAGAGAACCTGAAAATAAAATTATTTGGAATCATAGAAAAACTTAATTGTTGAAGTTGCATGGAGTTTATGCACACATCATATTTTTTAATGATGGTTTTTTATACTTCTCAGTTTTGACTGATCAAAGTTGCTGAGGGATGTTAAATATGTAAGAGGATATAGTCTTAGTTTCATCTTGACTCTACCCTTCCAAAATAAACTATAACACTATTATTTTGGATTGTAGTCTGCTAGACCATATTCTACCTCTGAGCAGAACAGCTAAGTGAAGAGCTTGTAGCTTCTGTACCTTTTCCAGTAAAGAAATTTGACAAGAACACCACAAATTCTGCCATTACACTATAAAACGAAGACCAGTGTATTGTATAATTTCATTGTACTGTGAATGATATCAACATTGTGCAGCCTCAAGAAGTGATACTATCTGAAAAATCTCAGCTCTTCACTTCAACACTTGCATCATTTAAACTGATGCTTGCAATAAGGAAGATGAAAAAAATTTGCAGTATGCCAACTGTCAGTGAAAAATTGAGAGTAATAAACTATCCTGGTCTAAATGCAGGAATAGATCAGAAAAACTATCTAACCATAACAGCTGCTGAAGATTTTAACATCTTTTCTATTTAAACATAGCCCAAGGTTTGCTCTAAATGCACCTATGAATACATCTAGAAAAAATATGTCTAAATGAATTGTATTCTCCTTGACCTCAACAATCCATAATGCAAAACTTCTCTGTTGCATTCAGGAACTTCACATCATTTCAATAAGAAGTTTGGATGACTGATAAACTCTTTGCCTTAAGTCTTTGCATGACTTGACTTAGTGCAATCTCCAAAATAATGGCTATATTTTTAAGTTTTCCCTTAAAAGGAGAGATGATTGTGTTAAAGGACACGTGAAAGCGACTTCCTAATTTATATGTTACATGAGCTTGTATATAATGGTAGTTGTTAGCTCCAGGAGCTGTTGTTGCACAGAATTTATCTGAATAATTGGGATAAGAGAGCTTCCAATTTGTTCTAGCTGCAGTACACTAAGTAGTCAGCAGAATATGTGAGCAGTCAGTTCCTGCAATTAAATATATGTACTGGAATAGATGTAAAACTTGTGATATAAAATCCAGATATAATCTGGGAACTGCATGGGCAAGCCTACGGCTATGTCCAGGCTGGTAAACCTAGGCAGAATGCAGGCTCTAATGACACGAATGGATTTATCTGCCCATTTGTGCTTATAAAGAAAAATTATTCTGGTGATTATCACATTGCTTAAGTGCTGAGGTGAAGATCTGGCTTTATGGAGATGTTTTGGAGCTGGGCAAGCTTATATCTGCATGAGTCACAAGGGTTTGCTCTTGCTGGGGTGTCCTGGGTTGACCCAGGATGAAGCCAATTTTCCTTTTACTGATTTTTTTTCCTTCAGTAACCTCTCTTTTAGCTAGCAGCAAATGTTCCAGCTAGTGGACTGATAACACTGGAATGTCTATGTTTCTGCTGAGATTTTAAGGTTGTGTTTTTGCCCTGCCACCTCAGACACTATCGGAAGGAAAGTTGTATCTATGACCCCCGCATAGGGAGGCTGGACTAGACAGACAGCAAAACTGACAAAAGTATTCTATTCCCTATATATATGTAAGCTCAGAGATCACAGAAGACAACTTCCTTCCTATTTCTTCTTGCCTTCTCTTCTGTCCATAGCTGGTGTCTGGGGAGGACTCCATCTATCCATCACCATCAACCCCAGGCTTGTGTATTCCTAACCCTGATAACTCTCCCCTAAGCTCCTGTCTACTGTTATCTCCAGCAGTGGTCCAGGACTTTTCAGGACTGCTCACAGCTCAGGAGAATGCCGTGGGAGTTGCTGGGGGTGGGAGGAGGCAAGATGCTTTTGCACATTCCTGAACACACTTATATATAATTGCACATATTTTATTTTATTATTAGTTTTCAATCCAGAAAAGTCTCTCTCTCTCCATAATTTTATCTCTCCTTCCCTACCTGGGGGAGGGGGGAGGAGATCAAGAGCATTGTTGTCTCTGGTTTAATTGGCAATCCTGAGTCAAATTGTGACATGGAGTTTCTGAGAGGATTTGATTTCAGATTTCCCATGCAGGAGCCAGGGTTTGCTATTAACATATCTGAAAGAACATGCACTTTTGAAGACTGTAGAAAGGTAGAACAAAACTTCACTTTGTCAGCATCTAACATAATATTTGATACGTGGGAACTCTGTGATTGATTAGATTGCAAAAGTTAATTCTTTTTGGTGGAAAGAATTAATCTGCTTGAGATGTAAAATAATTATCATCTTGTTCAACTACCAAAACTATGATTACTACTTTTTTGTTAAATAGTATGAGTGATTGAAAAATATCTTCCTTTGCTATTTAGTGACATTACTAGAAAGGCTTCGACCATTTTGAATGTATATGTATACCAGAAGTATAATTTGGTCCATTTTTTATTCTGGATGTTTTATTTGTAGACCAAGCTGATAATTTAATGATCTGGAGCACCTCTCCTATGAAGACAGGCTGAGAGAGTTGGGACTGTTCAGCCTGGAGAAGAGAAGAGAAGGCTCCAGGGCGACTTTATAGCAACCTTCCAGTACCTGAAAGGAGCCTACAGGAAAGCTGGGGAGGGATTGTTTACAAAGGCTTGTAGTGAGAGGACAAGAGGTAATGGATCAAAACTGGAAGAGACAAGATTTAGGTTAGACATTAGGAGGTAAATCTTTACTGTGAGAACAGTGAGACACTGGAGCAGGTTGCTCAGGGAAGCTGTGGCTACCCCTTCCCTGGAAGTGTTCAAGGCTAGGTTGGATGGGGCTCTGAGCAACCTGGTCTAGTGGGAGGTGTCCCTGCCCGTGCAGGGGGGTTGGAACTAGATGATCTTTAAGGTCCCTTCCAACTCAAGCCATTCTATGATTCTATCTGTGATTCTATTATTATCACTTGGATGTTATGAATACTTTTTTTCTTTTTAAACATAGAGCATCCTCATGATTTCCATTGAGAACATCTTAAATTAATGAAATGCTCTTTTTAGTTTGTTTGTTTGTTGGGTTTTTTTGGGTTATTGTGGGTTTTTCACCTCACTTTCTAATAACCAGTCTAGAAAAAAACATATCATGTAAAAAGATTGGTTGGCATAGTCCCTTTGGGTACATGAAGAATGGAAATAAATCCTGAAGTTGCAATTCCATTCAGAAGAAGTGATGTTTTACACTTCTCATGGAGATAACTTTAAGTATTTTTTCTTCATAGTTAGATAAAATTTTAATTTAAACATATATATGTGGATAAAACTGATATTCATTATGAGAAGTTTGTTGGTTTTTTTTAATTAAGAGGTTTCTGATGCAGGTTAAGAGGTCTCTCTACTTATGTCATTCTGCTGGAGAAACTACACTGAAAATAACTGCACAAACTGATTTTCACTTTCTTATTGTTTTCAAAGCTATACATAAAGCAGGGTTTGAAGAACTCTGGAAATCTCCTTGGTAAACTTCTAGCTGCACTAATTTTAGTTGAAAACTCTTGTTCACCTTTATATGATTAAGTTTTTCCATGGTTGAATTACATTCCAACATTATTTTTGAGAACATAGGTAACTGATAGCACAATTCCTTAATACCTTGGACAAAAACAGGCTTCGGAAAAGGGAGCAAAAGTACTTTCTTATAGTTCAGGAGTGAAAACTGGAATGTATATGCGGTTTATACATGAATCATAACATTTATGGAACATTACAAAAAACCAGACACAAGTCTAAAAATTTTAGAGTCCACTAAGTCCACAAAAAACCCACCAAAAAAACCAAACAAGCCCAAAGCAAACAAACAACCCCAAATCAATAAAAAAATCCCCAAAACTAAATGGAAAAGCAATTGCAATTAGTTTAGGATTTTCAGAAAAAATATTTATAAGTCTTATATATTTAGGTTTGTCACTAATTATTGTCTTACCTCACTGGCCTTTTTTAGAGTTGATTTCCTTTCTAGTGTTGCACACAGTTATGCCTGAACCTTTGTGGAGCTGTGGTGTTTTTTTGTTATATTTTGGCTTTCTTAATTCACAATTTATTTGTTCATATTTTCATTCATATGGCTGTTGAATGTTCTAGGTAACTATGCTTGTCTCTACAAGAATTATATATAGCTGGCCTACTATAAGAAGCCTAACTGGTGTTTTCTGAGGTTTGTTTTCTAGATTCTGGAAGTCTGCTATCAGCTCTCTTAGCTGTGTCTTCAGCCAAGTAAGATGTAAGTCAGAGTAGTTTTCCAGAACTATTGAAATGCACTTCTTTTTCTGCAGATGACTGGGTTTTTTCCTATTCCAAAAGATCTCTGTTCTTTAACCCCAAAGAATCTTTGTTTCCTTTCATTTTGTGAAAGTATTAACTATTAACCTTCTTTAAGCATTGCATCTTCTTCCCCAACTGCAGAAGCAGTGTATCCCTTTAAGTCTTCAGTACAGTAAACAGACAAACAGACTAGAATGTATTGTTATCACAGCATGCAAGGCTTTATTGTCCTTCTGTTCTAACAGAAAGCCCAAAGACATCAAGAGACAAAATTCTCTAATTAAGCAAATCTATTAAAATAATTTCGAATACACTATTGTGATAATGGAATAGAAAAAGGAATGGAGATAGAGAATTAAAGAAAACAGGGACAGGAAAGAAGAACAAAAAAATTGAAATTCAATTGAAAATTATTCCCACATTATGAGACTCATATGTCATATTTAATAATATTTTTAAGAACTGTTGAATAGCATGCTGCAAACAGCATTAAAAATAATGGATTTCTCTAAGGAGGTGAAAGTCCTTTGAAGTACTTATACATGGGTGCTTGAGGAATATGACTTGTCAGCATTTCTGTTACCCATATAATAAACTTTAAAATATATCCCAGCATTTTCAAACTGGTAATGCTCAGCTTTTACTAACATCACTCTTACATAAGCATCTGAAACAGCTGTTAAAACATCAGTCCGCAAAAGAGTCACTCCTTTACTTCTGCTTCTGCATATGATCTCTCAAACATTATCTAGGATGGTTATTTAAGATCAGGTGGCAGTATGTAACTCCTTAAACATCCAATACATTGTTCATACATGATGGGAATATGTTTAAGAATATGGAAAGAGATGTTTTAAGAGAGAGTTCATCTAAATTGTTAAAATTCTAAATAGTGATATTTTAAATTAAATAAAGATGAGAAGTTTCGTGCTTTTTCATCACCTGTACCAGCCCAAAGGCTGGATTGCTGCTGGTATGGAAAACAGTTAAAGATAAAGTATTCTCTTGTTCACCCAATCATCTCAATGTACAACTTTGAATATGACTTATCATGGTGTCCTGGTTTTGCTGGAACAGAATTATAAAATAATTTTTCTGTTCAGAGAAACTAGTTTTGAGAGACTGCAGAATCCAATTCTGTGAGAACAAAAGAGATAAGATGCATTGTTTCCATTTATACCCAGCTCTGGTATGCAGGTTTCCATAGTGACCAAGGTTGAGGGCAGTTTTGAACCATGCAGGTGCAATGGTCCAGGAGGGGTGAAGACCAGGGCACCTGACCCAAGCTGGACAAGCAGTGTTCCACATCATGAACATCACCCTCACTATAAATAAGGAAGTTTGTGAGGACATTTGTGGCTTTTATTATGGCTGCCTTCTTGAGAGGATCCCATCTGTCTCATTGATTGTTCTGCACCTGAGACTTACTCCTCTCCTTGCTGTGGACTGTCATGTTCCTGCTGGAGCTGTTGTGCTCGCAGTGTTTAGCATTCAGAATTCACTGTTAGAAATGCAAAGCTCTTGGCTACTCTCTGGAGCCAAGTATAACTTTGTATCTTATGTTAGTATTTGCTTTAACATTATTGTTATTCTATTAGATCTATTGTCATTTTAACCCACGTGTCTCCTTTCCTTTTCCCCGTTCCCCTTCTCAGAGGGGGTCAGGTGACAGAACAACTGTCCAAACTGTGCCACATGACCATCAGCATTTATACAAGGGTCTGTGAGTATATAACTATGAAGCAGCTAAGAAAATGACCAAGAAGAATCAAAGTAAATAGGAAAAATTCTGTTCAATTTCTTGAGACTTGCATTGTCTGGGTCTGCTAAGCAGGTGCTTTCTGGTTGGCTTAACAATTTTTTTATTTTTTTAAAAGTGATGTGGTAGAATAAAGAAAAGTTACTAATACTTGATATGTTTGTAAAGAGCTTTTCTATAATTTTTTCACTCCCTTTCCCTTCATTAGTTCATCAAGCAATCATGTTTAAGATCTCTTAATATTGATATAGTTAGCAGGATCCCAGACCTAGAGATGGACAGCTACATCAGTGCTGTAGAATGTGGAAAACACAAGAGTATGCGTGGACTTTAGAAACCTTTTGCTATACAAACTGTGCACTAGAAACTTCTCCTGCATTGAGAGATTTGCTTCTCTAAAGTGGGCTTTCAGTCAGGGTTCCCCCATTTCTCACAGAAAGTTATCAGCAACTGAAAGGCAGCATTCTTGTTCTTAGCCTTGTTTGTCTTCTGAACCCAGAGAAAATAAACTGTAAACCAAGAAGTGTAGAAAATGAATAAAAGACTACCCATAAGTTATAGCAGTCAGAGCTGCTAGTAGCTTTCTGTTGATTTTAGTCATGAGAGGTCTGGGGTTTTGCCCTGAGGCATGAGGAGCTATGGTATTCCTGCTGATACACAAAGTACTTCAATTTGTGTTTCTTTTTTCTACTAGACTTCAGCTAGAAGTGCTGTCACCCTTGAGAATGCATCTTGCAATAGGAAGATGTTGTTGACTCTGGTACCTTTTATATTACAGCAGACATTTATGTATTTTAATTTTACAACTAGACTATCCAGTCTAATACCCATGCCCCCAAATCAAATGTAGAATAACATCATTGATGTCAGTTCAATATCTTTAAAAAAATATGTAAAAATATGTTGTGTGCATGTCTGTAGCATCTGGCTCAAGCACTAAACTCAAGCCCACATCATTTTTCTGAATGCCTGAAGTTTTTCTCTAATGTAGGAACAGTTAAACGGTTACCAATGTATTTAACTTTAGAAATGAAGTCATTGTGCCTTCCAAAAAATTTTCATTTAATGTAGGTTTTAAGTTAATTGTATGAAAGAAGAATGTTCAGACACAATGGGTCCAAGGAACACAGATGTTTGATAAAATGCCTGGCTAAAACAGCACTTTTTTACCTTAGAAATTCCAACATGGAGATACAGTTAATCTATATTTGCTGCTTTACAATAAACGGATAAAAAGCTTTCCTTTTACTCGATGTCTGGTGTAAAGGTGTATGCATTCAATAGGAAAATTATATTTGAGTTAGTTTCCTCAATTTAGTGAAAATTTTACTAATTTTATTCCCAAAGGACTGAAGCCTAATTTCCCTTTACATCTCTAAGATCTATGTAAAAGTCATTAGTTATTAATTATGGAAAGACTGTAATTAATTATTTATTTCTGCATTAAGTAGTACCATATAAATGCATACAAGTGTCTTTTCAGTTGAGTGTATTTCTTTAGTGGCTTGACTTTTTATATCGCTGTTCTTTTTCTTTTTGGTGATACAAAAACTGCATTTGCCCTTTTTGATCTTCTTTTTAAGAATATTCTCTATGGCCCAATTGAATTCTTAGCATCCTCTCTCTTTAGAAGAATATGTCAGCTCTCAAGAGTCCAGTAGTTCTTTTTATCTGATGTGGACTCTTTAAAACCCACAAGCATCTCTAGGTTATCAGATCTGCTTTAAAATGCTGCCATTCTTCTGTTCAGTTTAATGCATTCTCAGTCAGGAGTTGCTATGCTGCCTAGAGGCTATGCCACACTGCAGCTTGGAAAATGAGAAAAGAAAGGCAGCCAGGCTCAGGCTAACTATACCATTAACTTTCCTTCAGCCAGCAATACATCAACAGAGCATCAGACCTAACCGTGTTTTTTATAGCTGCTCTACCACAGCAACTAACGATCAGAGATATTTATTCAGAGAGGAACACTGTTTAGTCCCCTGGAAATTTGCTGTCCTCTTAAACATGATATACAATGATTGCCCATTAATCTTCAAATGCATTTTTCTCTCTACTTTTTAAAAAAACTATTCATGCTTTAAGTGTTAGATGAAAGGGGAGAGGTGAAGTCTTTACCTGTAAATGGCAAGATAATGGACTCGACCAACCCCACAGAACATCTAACATAAATGGTGTCGTGTTGCTTTTCCTGACAGTGAATGTTGTAGAGCTGTGTATATTGATTAACTAGTGATGCAAACCAGCTCTTTTTTGTTTCCTATTGACTGGATCCATTTTGTATTTTTTAATAACTAATTGGGTCTCAGGGAAGTAATCCTTTTAGTTTATAGGCAGTTTATTTTAATTTCATGTTGACAGGATTGGGTTTTAAATATCATGGGAGCACAAGATCCAAAGCTAATCACCTGTAAACCTTGAGGAAAATCAGTTTTAGGCAGGATCTCTGAAAAATGTTTAACTATTGGAAGGAAGGAAGATGTATCGCCAATAGCAGAATCACTTGTCCACCATGGGATTTGTCTGTGTGTGACTTGTGAAAGATATTAGGTAAATTCAGTTAAAATTACAACAGTGGGCTGCAAATGAGTTTCAGCTGGAACATGGGTTTTCACGGATTTCTGCTTAACAGAACTATATATTTAGATACTATCAGCAAAATAGAAATTGGCTATCAGATGCTCAAATTTGTGTTTTAGTTCAGATTTCTACTTTTTTCATTTTCCTCAAGAAAGTAGAAAGTCAACTGACTTATGTAGAGTAATACGTAAGGACTTTGCATTTTATTTTGTTAGAATAAATGTGTGAATTACCCTCATTTAAGGTCACTTATAAAAAATAGATCAACAAGCAATATTCTAGCTTCTTGCTTTTCAAAAGGGTATGTAAAAATCATCTGTCTCTGTAAGGAATTACTTGAAATGTTGTATAAAATTTCATATGTGGCCAGATGTGTTGTGTTTCAGTCGATTGCAGGTTTAAGTGGCATCACTTGAAGCATGCTCCCTCCTCTTCTGAAACAAAAATAAAAACAAAGAAACAAAACCAAACACTCAGTGTATACCAGCCCACAGGGTAGTTATTCCCCAGGCAGTGCCCATGCTACTCTGTGTGTAACAGCAGTGGGGGACACAAGAATCCCCAGGGACATGGGGAAAGGCTGCTGAGCAATAACAGGAGATCATTAAAGCTCAGTCAACCTCCAGCTGCTGTTTCATGGAACCAAAACTGCAGGTGGCTCCTGAGGCAATGTGCTCACACTGCTGGCTAACCTGGCCACAGGTATCAAAAGCACTACAGGAATTGCATTCATTCTTTTGTTCCACCTGAGTAACAGAAAGTCGTATCACTGTATTTTACAGAGCTCTCATGAGAATCAGTACTTAGAGGTGCTAACAGGGAACATGTAGAAAAAATTACAAAGGTGCCAAAATTATGCACAAACAGCCATGCTTGTTCTACAATTTGTTTGTTTGGGACATGATGAGATGCATCCCAGAGTCCTGAGGGAATTGGCGGATGTAGTTACCAAGACACTCTCCATGATATTTGAAAAATCATGGCAGTCAGGTGAAGTTCTGGTGACTGGAAAAAGGGAAATATTCCAGCCATTTTTAAAAAGGTTAGAAAGGAGGACCCCAGGAACTATCAACCTGTCAGCCTCACATCTGTGCCTAGGAAGATCATGGAACAGATCTTCCTAGAAGCTCTGATAATGGACATGGAGGACAGGGAGGTGATTCGAGAAAGCCAACATGGCTTTACTAAAAACAAGTCCTGCTTAACCAACATAGTGGCTTTCTACAATGGAGTGACTACATCAGTGGACAAGGGAAAAACAGTGTATGTCATCTATGTGGACTTCTCCAAGGCCTTTGACATAGTCCCCCACAACACCCTTCTCTCTAAATTGCAGAGGTATGGATTTGATGGGTGGACTGTTAGGTGCATATGGAATTGGCTGGATGGTCACATCCAGAAGGTAGTGGTTAATGGCTTGACGTCCAGATGGAGATGGGTGACAAGTGATGTCCCGCAGGGGTCCGTACTGGGACCAGTGCTGTTTAATATCTACATCAATGATACAGATAGTGGGATTGAGGGCATCCTCAGCAAGTTTTTAGATGACATCAAGCACACTGGTGCAGTCGACATGCCAGAGGGATGGGATTTCATCCCCAGGGACCCGGACAAGCTGGAGAACTGGGTCCAGGTGAACATCATGAGGTTCAACAAGGCCAAGTGCAAGGTCCTGCGTCTGGGTAGGAGCAATCCTTGTTATCAACATAGGCTGGGGGATGATGTGATAGAGAGCAGTCCTGCAGAAAGTGACTTAGGGGCAAACAACGTGCAAACAACGTGTTATTGGCCCAGAGAGCAAATAACATCCTGAGCTGCATCAAAAGAAGCATGGCCAGCAGGTCGAGGGAGGTGATTTTTCCCCTCTACTCTGTTCTCATAAGACCCCACCTGGAGTACTGTGTCTGGTTCTGGAGCCCTAAACACAATAGGGACATGGACTTGGAACGAGTCCAGAGAACAGCCACAAAAATGATCAGAGGGCTGGAGCACCTCTCCTACAAAGGCAGGCTGACAAATTGGGGTTGTTCAGCCTGGAGAAGAGAAGGCTCTGGAGAGACCTTAGAGCAGCCTTCCAGTACCTTAATGGGACCTGCAGGAAAGCTGGGAGGGACTGTTTACAAGGGTGTGTAGTGATAGGATGAGGGGCAATGGTCTTCAACTAGAGCAGGGTAGATTAGGAATAGACATTAGGAAGAAGTTCTTTACAATGAGGGTGGTGGAGCACTGGAACAGGTAGCCCAGAGATGTGGTGGAGGCTCCTTCCCCGGAAACATTCAAGGTCAGGCTTGACCAGGCTCTGAGCAACCTGATCTAGTTGTTAAGGTCCCTGCGCACTGCAGGGGGTCTGGACTAGGTGACCTCTAAAGATCCCTTCCAACCCCACACATTCTATGATTCTATTATTTCCTTTTTCTGTATTTTTGGTGTAAGAAGAAAGAACAAGGAACTAAACTGACTGTCATGGTTTGACTCAGGATCGCAAATTAATCCACAAACAACAGTGCTCTCGATCCCCTCCTCCTCCCACCCAGGTAGGGAAGGAGAGAGAGAATTAAGGAGAGAGACTTAGCTGGATTGAAAACTAAACTAGACAGCTTTAATTATATGTACAATTACATACAAGTATGTTCAGGAATGTGCAAAAACCTCTTGCCTCCCCCCACCCCCAACAACTCCCCTGGCACTCTCCTGAGCTGTGAGCAGTCCCAAAATGTCTCAGCCCACAGGCAGGAAAGTAGGCAGAGCAGACAGGGGCTGGGTTATGAGGGTTATGAGGTCAGAGCCTAAGGGTCGATGGTGATGGATGGATGGAGTCCTCCCCAGATGCCGGCCATGGATGGAAGAGAAGGGAAGAAGAAGCAGGAAAGAAGTTGTCTTCTGTGATCTCTGACCTTCCTTGGAGCTTAAGTAGATATATGGAATGGAATACCTTTGGTCAGTTCTGCTGTCTGTCTAGTCCAGCTCCCCTACGGGGGGGTCACAGATACAATTCTCCTGCCCCGGTAGCCTCTGTAGCAGCAGAGCTAAGAAGCAACCTTGGAGTCTCAGCAGAAACATAAACATTCCAGTGTTACCAGTCCACTAGCTGGAACACTTGTTGCTAGTTAAAAGAGAGCTTACTGAAGGAAAAAAAGATCCATAAAAGGAAAATTGGCTTCATCCTGGCTCAACTCAGGACACTGACCAAACTCCAATATCAATATCTGTGTAAGAAATGCAAGCTAATGCAAATAACTGTCTTTATAAGAGTCTTGACACCACTGAAAAACATATTGACTTAAAAAAGTGATATATGAGGTTTTTTGAGGTAGTAGGGTTATCTTTTTCCTATCATTCTAATAACTATATCTCACTCCTCTGTTTTTTAATGTGCTCAGAACAATTTTTATGTTTTTTGAGAGTTTCCTGATAGTTTTTTACCTGCTGATTTTTTTTTACCTTTCCACTGTGCAATCATTGTTCTCAGAATGATAAGCATATACATACCTGTGGCTCTTTTTTTTTTTTCCTTGCAAAGGTACTCTCTCTAGCATGGCTAGGTAAAACTAACACACTGCTGGCAGAAAAACTCTTTTTCCCTTAGCATTCTGCTTGATTTTTAATGTACACTTTGACACTGCAGATGTTCTTTACCCTCTTGGGTCAGTTCTGCTGCTCTGCTGACATCTGGCTTCCTGTGGTTATGGTTCCCAGGAGGGAATCCTTTGAGAATTCGTGGTCTCTACTATTTAACTTATCTACAACTACTAATTTTGTGCTAATAACTCCTGACCATGTGTATGTTTTAACCCCTTTTGGTTTTTACCTTTACACTTTTTTTCTGTTTGTACTGACAAGTTCAACAAACAAGTTCAAGAAGACCTCATATCTTCCTACAGCTGAACAGCAAGAAAAAGTGCTGCTCTTGACTGAAGCATTTTGTTTGCAGCTGTAAACTTGGTAGCATTTATCATCCTTCTGTTTTTGTTCTTCTAGTGTGTGTTGCAAGACAATTGGAGAGGATTTGGGAAGGGCCAGCTGTTGAAGTTTAAAAAATAATGGTGTGAGGAAGCTGCAGGAAATGTCAGATTTTAAAAACTGAGTCAGAGTGATAGTGAATGTCTAGACTCTTGACATAGAATTGGTAGCTCAGGATCCAGGTCTTAGTCCATTTTATACTCCTCTTCACAATCAGAAATGAGGTATGATTCAGGCAGGAGACCTTCTAGGAACTGTACAGCCAAATTCCTCTATTTTAAACTTGATATGTCTCCAGAAATGGGACCCATCTAATCGAGGGTGTAAAAAAGTTTCCATCTTAACAACAGCTTCAAAAATCCCAGCATTCTCTGTTTGAACAGAGCAATTCCCAAGAACACACAGACCTCAGACATTATTTATTTACCCAAGGAGATCTAATAATGCTTTCAAGCTGTTACCCAAGATAGATAGGAAATGAGGCTGGGATGGGGGGAATATGGACATAAATATGGCTTGTGTTATAATGTAGTGAAGGTACCTACTGTTTCCATGCTTTTCTTCTGATAGCCACTGTCCTGAAGTATCTCTCTGCTCAGCACCTTCTTATCTTGTTCTTAGCTGGGAGCTCTCAGTGATAGTGGAACTAAAATAATAAATATCTGCTTTACTGTGCATTCCCACCAAGTTTACTCTGTGAGATTACCTGCAGTAGCCAGCACCATGGCTACATGTGTGAAGATTTGGTCTTTAATCACTTGCCTGAATTCACTCACTGTGCAGCTGGAACACATGCTGATTTCAAAGAGGTTTTTGCTGGAGGCCCCAAAAAATAATATAAGTTAAAAAAATGTGAAGCAAAACTTTATTTGTTACATACATTACATAAAGTCTCCAATCTCCATAGAACTTCTTGTTTTCAAAGAAACTCTGATTCCAAACTGAACTCTGTCTTCTCACTTCAATGCATTCACTTTTAAAGCTATTCAAACTTGTAAATGAAAGCAAAAACAGACATATGAAGCTAGATCTCTCTAGGTTTTTAAACAGCTGGCTCATTTTATTTTTTGTACTAAGCTATGCTTAAAGTAAAAATGTTTTATTAATGCAGATCACTTCTGTATTACAACATGTTTCAAATAAATGTTAAATATTTAATATTTCCTCAGTATAATACGTAATTCATGCTGGAAACCTTTTCCTGGAAGCAATTAGGTAGTTATTAGAAAGCTTAAAGAAGAAAAAAAGCATGTAGTTGATAGTTTATTTTTAATGGCTTGCTCAAAGTGGTATTTTGCAAAGATTAATAAGAAACACTGTTGTGTCTTTATTTCCTCTATATAGCCTCCAGTAAAAATAGGTTTTAAAAATGTCAGCTGAGAAGGTCTTGAGAAATGAATTTTTTCATACTTACCATATAAGCATATGTATGCTTTTATACATGTGGGAAGGATACCTAGACAGAAATCTCACTTCATTATGGTAATGAGAAGTCACACAAAACAGTACGTACACATGATCTATATGATTCTTTGAATTGTCCAAATAACCTTGTGGCTCATTTACATTGAGAGTTTTCATTATACAATAGATATCAAAAGGATTTTAATGGCATGCCCTATTATCTTCTAATAGAATTGGAGTCAATACTGTGTAAACAGACTGTATCTTACCAGACAAACTAGCAGGGAGTAAAAGATATTGATTTGAAGAAATGCTTGAGGGAGTGACATTCACAATAGAGTTATATATGTTTAATGAGAAGGCTTATGACTTGTCAATAACAATTTTAAACAATATACCCATATTACTTAGGGGGATATTGTTCAAAATAATTTAGATTAATTGATTTATTGACTACCGTTGATTATCTTTAAAGAAAATATTTTTTCTTATTCCTCATGTACAATTATAGTCCATATATTCGATAAGTGTTTCTTATTGCTAAAGGTGTTTCTTCTTTAGTAACTTAATCCAGTTTTTAAAGAAAAGACTCAACAGCAGTCTTGCCATAGTTAAACAGTGACAAAATCCTATAATTTCAAAGGTATAAAATATACCTCTAAATCTACCCTACGTGATGCATTAGGAGTTTAGTGAACCTGAGAAAGAGAACTTGCTAACTTCACAGTTGTTAAACACGGTCATAACTTCCACAATTGTAGATAAATATAAGAAACTGCTGAGAAATTGAATTGAAAGAGGTATGATCTCTGTTCCATAGCCATGGCAGCTTGGGAGCCCTGCCTTTTTTTCATAAAGCCTAATCACTGCTGGAAATGAAGTCGACATTATTCTTGGAATCAATGTAATTGATATTCAACTTGTCTTACCCTGGCACATGTGCTAGTCGTGGAAAACATGTTCAAACCCTGTCCTTCATTAAATTGTTCGTGGTTAAATGTTCATTAAAGATGCTTGCATTTTCTCTTGGAGTATCTGTATTGTGAAAATTCATTTAGTGTTCGAGTTGCAATTTGACACGTGGTTCTGTAATTAGTATATTTCCCATGGTTTATAAGGGTAGGAATAGCAGAATGTGGAAGAGAGGAACTGCATCCATTTGGGTTCTTCATTCCCTTCCTTTGGGAAGATGATTTTCAGGCTCTGCTTTCAATGCATGAATTCCCAGAAATTAATGAGATGGGTTCTTCTGACTAATGCCGAATAGAGTAAAAGCTATTTTACTGCTGCTAACTTTGCTGAGAACAAAGAATTAATAGTGTGCTAAAACCGCAACATTGAAAAAATAAGCTATTTTTTATTTCAGTAAGTATTTTTAAGACAAACACTTTTTTAGTCATTATTGAGGCCTCCTAATGCTATCAACCTGACTCTTAATTATGGGTCCAGAATACGTTTTTCATTTAGTAAACATTTTCCCAAGCCAACAGAACTATAAATTATGAATAAACCTTTAATGAAAATACATTAATAGGTAATACTAGCTACAATCTCATATTATTAGCAGCACAAGATATTGCCTAATGATGTATTTAAATTATGCTGATCAGAATAATTTGGTACACCTCAAGTGATAAATTATATTGTTCTGTGACACCTTAATTTTATCTTTTAACATGAAATAAGCTATCTGAATGCTTTGCTAATCAATCTTGTTACTCATGACCTATAAATACACTTTGTTTGGGTTGTTTCAAATTGCTGTGGTTAAAAATACTAAATATATAATGTGATTAATATTTATATTAAAAATAGTGTAAATCCATCCTGTTGTCAGGGAAAGTTTGAAAGCCGACTGTTTCTACACCATCATGCAAATGATAGGGATGTAGAATTTATTTACTTTATATATAAGGTTACCTACTTCATTGTTGCCTACACTTCCTATTGCACTCACTGGGCATTCTTTTTGTCCTATCAGTGCCTAAGATGATCAGGCAGTTTTGCATGTTGCAGGCATTTATTCATGACAGCATTTCACATCTCTTCTAACAAATCAGAACTTGCAGTAAAAAAAGACTCAGTAGATTGTGTGGAATTATATTCAACCCCTTTACATCTGATTACAAAACCTTATTAACAGCATATTGAGTTTTGGACTGGTCTTACTACTTTTGCTCTTTCTTTTCTTAACAGGGGTACTAATATCTCCAAGATCTGAGTGAGAAACATTCTTGCAAATTCAAAGATGGCAAAATTGTTCCAGCTGTCCAGGCAACAGATTTTGTGGTGGCATCTCTTTGGCTATTAGCAGACTAGGTCAAGTAAAATTAATGATATAGAGGTCTTCTTGTGTTCTTATTTATGTGTTAGTATTATCTTTTTTTCTGAGAAACTCCTTCAAGACTATGACACAAGGAAAGAATTCTGCTAAACGCAGGAATCTTGTAGAAAACACCTAGGACTGAGTGATCTCTGACAACTTGGAAGAAAATGGAAGCAGTAAAATTGCAGTCTGCACTGTTTGCAGAAGTTTTCCCACTTTACCAGTTCTGTTCAGTTGAAATTAACAGACCAGACAAATGCCAAGATCTGAAAGATTAGTGTATCACAACATTAAAATCTCAAAAGAGGATCCAGAATTTTCAATATGAAGGTCTTAACTTCTTTAATATTAGGGACGGTAATATTTGACTCTTATCAGTCCCTCAGCAAATTTGCAAGGTGCTCTCCCAGCTGTGAGATGCCTGTGCCTAGGACATACAAAGCGCCCAAGAAGAGTTAGAAGAATTTGGATTATATCAGTTGTAACTATTTCTGCTGGAGTTTGATCTTGTCTCCTATAGACAAATGTGTTAAAAAATCTATAACTTGATTTGAAGAAAGTATTAACTATTTATCTGGAAAATCTGGATTCTAACACGGGTTCTGATGCCTTATCAATTTCTTTGACCAAAGACAGCCAAAAAAACCAGTTTACTAAACTCTGGAAATTGCTGGTAAACTTTTGTTATCAGTCCTCCAAGGTATTACCTTTACTCTCTTTTTCTCCCTTAGTTAGCTGTAGTTTTCCAAAAAAACTTCAGTACTAATTAGCTATGCTAGGTTCCTATTAAATCAGAGGAAAAAGATTGCAAACAGTAGATAAACAGCCTTGAAAAAAGGAGAAGAGGCTTAAATGTAAGCTACAACTATTTGGAGGGATGTCCACAGTTTTTGGTTTAAAACCTGTAGCACACCTAGCGCCTAGGAGTATCTCTTGCTGTCTTTCAACCCTGTTAAAGTATCTCTCAAGGTCAGGATGATGATAAAGAATCTTACAGTGGATCCCAAGGCTCTACTAGTAATGATGCAGATATTATAAGAAAGTCTACATTTTAGACTATCTACTTTTGCCACTCCTAAATTAAGTGCTGAAAAGAAGCAAACTTTCTTGTTCTCCTTTTTGCCTACCTGTTAGACCTACTTCCATGTATTTCAATTTTATAATCAATAGACACAAAAAAGCAGTATACATTTATATTTTGATCTGTTGCTTTTTTTTTTTTCTCCATTCCACTTTTAAAGTCCTACTTCAGAGAAGAAAAGGAAAGAATTACTGCTAAGCTTAGCAGAACCTGTGTTATCTTGGACAATAAGGCTTCTCCACAAGATTTATACGACATCCTGTAATGTAAAGACTGTATAACAGATATAGGCATTTTTTTCCAGCAGTTAACCAGATGCACTTGGTGGTCCAGGGGAACCATGGCTCGGCAGTTCAGTGTGTACCTTTTTCTGTTTCAAAAAGTAGTGTGTGAACAGACAGCAAAGATAATGAGGAAGTTGCGACCTTTCTTAAAGTAGCTGGCCTCTACACAAAAAAATGAACAGGGAGGGGAATAGGAGGGGCAATTGTCCCCTCCCTCAGAATTTTTGCTTTGGAAATTGCCATAATATGTACAGAATAATCAAAATCAAAGAAGCAACAGTTCTGTCTGTGTGGAGCTAATTCACCTTTTTGTTCTTTTGCACCTCTTGCTTTTTTCCTGTGTACATGACAAGAGCTGTTCCCAGGTTCTTTTGGTGTAAACTTAGGGTTAACTGGCAACTGTGGGTATTTTACTAAGAAGTTTAGAGGATGGACAAGAAGTCCTGTATTTTTTGTACTTTTGGTAGTGGGGGAGGGTCCCCCGGGATGACTCCTGTAAGAAGCTGCTGAAAAGTTCCCCGTCTCCAAAAATTCCTACCACATCTCTGGCTAAGGCCAAGCCATGGGATGTGGGAATCACAAATATTTTTTCTCTTAAAGCAACAATTTATTTATTTATTAATGTTCAATTTTTAAAAAAAGAAAAAAAAGTGAAAAAATTAATAAGTATGTACTTGTGACCAAGGAAAAACCTGATTGTGTTCTAAGGATATTATTTGGTTTTCTTTCTTTCTCTCCTTACAAAAATGTTCTCTAAACAGAAATGTTGATTTTTCTGTAGTCTCATTTGTTTAATTAATGATGCTGCATATACTATTGAATAGTTTAATACCATTTAATTTGAATCATTTTTTGTAGTGTGATACCGTGTTTTAGCGCCAAGAGTGTCACTTTTTTCTATCAAAAATTATGGTCAGAATCTTTCTAAGGGTAGAAGCTCAACAGGCACAAAGGCATCCTATAGAAGGTATTATTTATATTAAATGTTAATTACCTTTTATATGCCACTTGCAGTTTCTCCATCTGTTTTCTCCCCTCAAACACACAAATACCCTCTATTCTCCAAATACTTTGGTTTTCCAATTGTTTTTCACAGTTTCTCCAAAATAGATGGCAGTAAAACTTTCAAAGTCAGGGCACCAGACCCAGTTCCTGTCATAACATTGCTTATGATGTAAATCAAACATAAATCTCAATCCATGGTATTTGATCTGGCAATAGGTGAGACAATCGCATTCATCCCTGGTTTTTGGCCATGTTATTTTTGAATATATATGTCAAAACTTCTTAGAAGATATTAAGTATCACCTCTCTCTTACCTCGTTATAAATCAGATGCTCATAAATCAAGGTGGATATAGAAAAGACTTTCTCTAAAACATAAGATAAAGGCTGAAACAAAGTACAGAGTTTTAGAAAAGGTTCTTACTAAAGCAGAAGGTAACCTTGTGTGCTTCGTGATAATAACTATGGAGTACGTGGCTTCAGGCTTTTCTCATGTTATATTATTAAAAATATATAAATCAGAATGGTACAAGCACAACTTGTTAAATAAAATTTTCATCTCATGGCAAATTTAGACACTTTCAAATTTCTTATAAATGAATGTAGTTGCATTTTCTGAACTTTCAGAAGGAAAACAACTTGTATGTAATACCAATACAAACATCACAATAATAAAATTCCATTTCCCTATGAGACATATATTATTATGAAATTAGAAATCCACAATCATTGTCAAATTATTCTGTTTCAACATATGTATCATGGATGATTTACTAGATATGCTGATATTACTCTCATTTGATTCCACTAGAAAATGTGGTTTCCACAGGAAAATTTCTTATTTAAGTATTACCAGCAGTTAAAATTTTGCTGGCATATCTTAAAACATCCTGGTTCTAGGTATATCTGGAAAAAAATAGCCTAATTCTTCTCACATATTTTTAAAAGGAAACAGTAATTTATAAATGACTTTTTTTTTTTTTTTTTTCTTCTCGACTGGAGAGAGTAGGGGCTCAACACATGTGAAACAAGACTGAAACTGTCAAGACATGATTCTGGATGCTATATTTTGCTTTTTCATTTCTGTACTCTTTAGTCATTAACATAGTTAATATTGATTGTCATGAACAGGACAGGATGGCAGACGAGACGTATACGCACAGATCAAGATTTATTGCATATAATGCTGGGCTCTTAACTCCTTAAAGTAGAAGGCACAAGCACAGTCAAAGAGCAGGGAAACTGGGAGATCAAAACAGCAGTTGAAGTTTGAATGCAAAAGGTATCTTAACAGTAGAATTTGCTACTTGTAGGTAGATTAAACAATAAAGGTTAACCATTTAAATGCTAGCAAAATACTTATTATCAAGTTTTATACTAGGCCTAGAACGTTAATTATCCATCTTAAAGGATTCTATAATCTTTAAGCTTAATGATAAAAATTACTTAACATAAAGTTTGCTAATAAAGATAACGAAAGAGTTAATGTCTCTCACCCTTGCCAGGCGCAGCTGGGTGTCCCTTGGTGGATCTTAATTCTTGAGAATTAGTCTCTCTGGCAGGTGTTCCTGCTAGAGGAGAGAAGGTCCAGAAACCTTCTGGGAAAGTGTATGGGAAGTCCCCCAATCAAAGATGGGACCAGGCTTTCATAGAATAAAGTGGATTGACTGCTGTCATTTAACTATGTAGCCATACCTCCAACATCTCTCATTGGAGAATAAAAGGAAAACACGTTGAAAAAACCATGAAGGCCCTGTTCTCACCAAGCAAACTCTTTTGGTATCTGTCTGTTCTAAATTTATTGCCATTTGAGGCCTAGTTGTCGCTGGACTGATCTCTGTATTCCTCAACACCGGAGAGCAGCTGGTGTTACGTATGTCAACTTGGCCTCTGTTTGTACCTTTCAAGGTTGTTACCAGCTCAGAGTTTGCTAGGCCTTTCCCTTTCTCATGGGAATCTTTCCACTCCAGGCCTGGGCTGGCAAAACTGAGAGACAAAAAGCAGTTGACTCACAGAGGGAAAGTGAGGCAGGCCTATTGAGAGATGGAGCGCCCTGCTACACTGTTTCAGGTAAAGTGATATAAGTGCCCTTCACCTCGACATTTACACTAACTTTAAAATAGGTATGTTACAAATTATACAAGAATGCAATTAAATCTCAGTAACCCAGAATTTTATAATTATCTGGAAACATGCAGAATATTCAGAGAGTTGAAGACCACAGTTCTTAAACAGTAGTTATTTTTTAAAAAAATAAGGAATTTATTATAAATTTAGCTTTCTAAGTTTTCTGCCACTTGATCAGGTTTTCAATAAATAGGTACTCTAATGAAAAATTGCATTAAGCAACTTTTCCTCCTTTTAGACATCCCTAAAGTTTCCATTACAAACAAGTCTATCATTTTGATCTACATTCAACAGACTTTAAGTACAAATTTCACTATTTAATCTGAAGAATCTAATTCCCATTAATAACATGTTAGTCTATATGGTTAACATTTGTCTTTGGTAATAATTGCAGTTTAGTTTTATAAAACATTCATTAAATGTCTTGCTAAATTACATAAAGATCATAATAAGCATTTAATGGATGCTTTTTCAAGTGAAGTGGAAATTACTTTAAGTTGTAAGTAACTGTAGGTTTATAAGGCCATCATTATATGTCTATTAAGACCATTTAACTTAAGTGTTCCATAATTAGAGAAGAGACATGATTTTAACCACACATTTGCAAATTGCTAACTAGGACTCCTGAAAACAGCTCTCCTTTTATCCTAGCCACAGTTGAAGAGAGTTTGCATTTTCTGTAGGCTTTATTTTGAAGGGTTGGTGTTTTTTTTAATTGTAATCACAGAAGCACAGAATCAGCCTTGTCGGAAAAGAGTTTGAAGATCACCAAGTGCAACCATAGTCTAAATCCAGCAACCATAACCTAAATCTACCCATCAGTGCTTAAATCACATCATAGATTCATAGAATGGTTAGAGTTGGGAGGGACCTTAAGATCATCGAGTTCCAACTCCCCTGCATGAGCAGGGACATCTCCCACTAGACCAGGTTGCTCAGAGCCCCATCCGACCTGGGCTTGAACGCCCCCAGGGATGGAGCCTCCACAACTTCTCTGGGAAACCTGTTCCAGTGTCTCACCACCCTCACACTGAAAAATTTCCTTCTGATCTCTAACCTAAATCTCTCCTCCATGTGGGCTACAAGCAGAAGCAAAGTATTTCCATTTGAGTACCAGAATGTTAGAAATGGAAAAATGGCAGAAATGGTTAACCTTCATCTCACACCCACCACTGTTCCCCATTCCATTGCATCTGTTTCTTTCCATTACCCTCAGTTCAAGGCTGGCAAAATTACATTTTCTCTGTTCACTTTTGTCATGCTTTGTTTTTAAGTCTTGCATCAAATACTCTATGTTAGTGTCTATGGGCCCCCAAGAGTGAATTAAATGATGTGACTAACATCCCTTGAAGGCCATTTTCTATTAAAATCCAGTTCTTGTTTTCTTTCGTGATTCTGATTGGTTGATTTTAATAGGACTTTCCTACAAATACATTTAGCTTGCTAGCAATTTTATAGAGCATACAAGCATTATACTCTGATAACTCTAATGCTTTTTTAGTCCGAATTCATCTAATATTGCATAGGTGGGGGAAACCACAGGGAGCTCCTTCTTTAAAAACAAACAACTTAGTCTTTGAGACTAACAAATAAATGTGTCAAGAAATTCAGCTATCCTGCAGATTGTATTTACCTTACCTCTAACCTGAGTTTCTTTAAATAGGAGCTGTGGCCAAATAGTTTTCTAGTTTTTGTTGTCAAAGGTTAGTTCCCTCTTTTAGCTCAGTCACAGACACACAGAAAAAATTTGTTGTTTATTTGGTTATTTACCCTGGTAAAGGAGAGATGCACTGAACAGTAGCATAAGTAGCTAGAAAAGGAGAATACTATCTAAGAAGACAAAATGGCAAAGTGGTTAACAACTAAAGATGAAAGTGGAGAAGAAGTAATAGGGGAGAAATAAACACATGCAAAATTATCTGATACTAGAAGAGGAAATAAAAGCAGAAAATTAACAAACAAGGAGAAAATAGGAAAGAAAAAAAGAAGTAATACATGAAGCCCATAAAAATACAACATAAAAACCCAAAAACCCAAATCAAAACAAAACAACCCAACACCAACACACCCCAAACCCAAAACAGGAGTAGAAGCCACCACCTGGAGATTTAGAGATTTAGTCAGGTATCTGTACTGCAACACATTTAATAGCAAGCCTGGCAAAGAAAGTGACCAGACTAGACTAAATCCTCCAAATTGAAATAACATTATCAGTTAACAGTTGAACTCTGGTCACGGCGTACTTTGCCCTGAGAAGCAGTGCAAGGTAATCACTATGGTCTAGTAGAGCTACTGGTATTATACTATAATGTGGGGTCATGTATTGCCATTTAAAAAGCAGCTTAAAACATTACCTTTTCTACCTAAAATACTACAAGGTCTGTGCCTGCTGGAGTTGGCATTTAAAAAGGAAAATGCTCACAGGCACAGCCTATGATCTCTCTTGCTAAAAGAAAGCTTTGAGTCTAGGTTGCTTTTTCCTTTGTGCTCAGAACAATTCAGAATTTTGTATTATATTAAATATTTCACTTTTGTATTTCAGGTCTGTTCCTTCGTAGTCTTGGTTTGAAAGAAGAAAACTCTTTGTCTTCTGAATTCCATATTTAGATACTCATTGCCGGCTATTTTAAGCACATAAATATTTTTTCTACTAAAACATATCAGTGGCACAGGAGTGTTCCAATTTTATTAACCTTCAAATATTGAAGAAGGATCTTCCTCACATAACTATACCAAAGCTTTAATGTACATTAGTGACTATGCTTTTTGCCTTCTAAAATCACTAGTAATACTCTGGCTGTGCAAATGTAAAAGTTCAAGTAAAATATTTTGTGCCAGTCAAAATAACGCTGTTATATTGGCAACCAGAAGCGAATGGCTACAGAAATCAAGAAGTGCAGACAGCCTTATAAGCATGGCACCAGAAATTGTTGTTATGGAAACTGAGTTTCCCAGGACACATCTGCAGATCTTAAAATATTTCATCTTAGCTTGTAGCTAGAAGTTTGCAGCTGCTCTCTACTTACACTATAAGAACTTACTAATATTTTCTCAGCCATCTGTGGTATTGCAAAATACACTGCAAACTAGTCAGAAATTGCTTTCCTCTGAGAGTCCAGCAGTATTTTCCCCAAAATGTTCAGTTTTACTACCTTCTTCAAGACATTGTTGCTGAATAGAAGTATAGCTTTTTGTTATATATTCTTAAATACAGCAAACAAATACTGACTTGTTTCTAACAAAATAAACCCTAAAGTCTGTGACAATTTCATTTAAAACTGCAATTCATAAATTGTGACATTTTCCTAAAGCTCCATAATTTTTACTTGCCTAAGATGGATACCTTACTGCATTAAACTATTTGGATGAATTTAGCTCTTTATTTGTTTCCTTTAACTTCAAAGCTAGAATTCAGCTGAGGGTTTGGGTTTTTTTGTTGTTGTTTTTTGGTAGTTTGGTTGTGGGGTTTTTTGCTGGGGGGCTTGTTTTTTGTTGGGTTTTTTTGGTTGGTTGGTTGTTTTTTTTTTCTTCAAAATGACATAATCCCTCTAGAAAGAAAAAAAAAAAGTTATGTGTACAAGGCTACAATGGATGGTAATATCTGGTCTGGGAATACATGATTATTCATTAGGCTGTAAGCTTTAGCTGATACTTATGTGATGTGTTACAGGAAAGAGATACTAAATAGGCTATGAGAGAAAATGCCCTGAGGTGAAATCTTGGCTTCATTGAAAATCAATAGCGAAAATCCTGTTACCCATTAATGGGACAAAGACTTTGATGTACATGTGAAAATCGAACTCAAGTTTAATTTCTCCACTTGTAAGAACTTGTATTATGTGATTATTTTATTTGGGTTCAATTCTGTGTTACTTCTTCAGGCAAAGGTCTAATTTAAATCCCTTGTCTCTTGCAATCAGTGGGAATTTCTCCCAGGGAGAATATTTTCCCAGACTGCACAATTTGTTCTTTTTTATTGTATATCTTTTGTCCATTTATTGTTTAACTTCTAGGGGAATAAGGGAAATAGGCAGTTTTTTGGAACTGGGTAAAATGAAATGGAAAAACAGACCACGAAAAGGAAGTAAAGATTAAATAGGGTTATTCAAGGTTAAATTTATATTGTGCATGTGGAATTAGGGCTACCTCAGTTGCATAAAGTTTCTGTCATCCCTTTATTCTTTTCCAAAGTATAAGAGACCTTAGCAAAACAGTTGACGGAGTTGGCCCTGGAGTTTGTGTTCCTCAGGGACATTTTCGTATTTCCTCCACGGCTTTCTGCCTCACCAAGTCCTCAGGATCCTGTCTATCATTCTGCTCCCAGGTAGCTGCCTCTCCTGCTGGTGCCCAGAGAAGGAGCTGAATACAGGACCCAGTCACAAAATTACAGAATCACAGAATCATCATGGTTGGAAAGGACCTGTGAGATCACCAAGTCCAAGCATCAACACAAAAAAGCCCCCTAACAAACACAGTCACACACAATCCACCAGAAAACACCACCCCCCACCCCCTCCAAAAAAAAGGCACAAAACCCCCCAAAAAACAAACACAAAAAAACCCTCAGCCCCTAGAGTATGCACATTTCTTGAATACCTCCATGGATGGTGACTCAACCACCCCCCTGGGAAGCCTGTTCCAGTGCCTGACCACTCTTTCAGTACAGAAATTCTCCCTAATATCTAGTCTGAACCTCCTTTGTCACAACTTCAGTCCATTTCCTCTGGTCCTGTTGTTATTTACTTGTTCCCTCAGCTGCCCTTCATATGACTTGTTTTCTAGACCTTTCACCAGCTTGATTGCTATTCTCTGGACTCGCTCTGGCAACTCAATGTCCTTGTAGTGAGGGGCCCAGAAGTGAAAATAGTACTTGAGGTGCGGCCTCATCAGTGCTGACTACAGTCCTGCTTACCTGTCCTGTTTTGCAGCTCTGGCTGCAGGCACCAGCCTGCCTTCCCTGCTGCAGTCACAGTCCTGCTAGTGGCTGCTACCACTAATGGACCCCTGTTGTCTTTCAGAAGCCTCTCCATATGCCTTTCCAGTGGTCGGAGGTAGCTTGCAGTGCTTTAGGTGTGTCAACATCCAAGGGGAAAGGTGCCACAGGGGGTCCACAGGAAAGCACCAGCAGTGGCAGAGTGTGTGAGGAGTGGGAAAGGATAGGCACAGAATGAGGAAGGCACTGCTGGTCCACACAGTTTGCAAGGGTGGGCATTCACCCCCACCTGCCCACAGGGGAGGTGGCTGACAGACAGACAGACAGAAGCCTTGGGGAAAAATCAGTGGGGTCAAACAATTTTCTCTTGCTCCTTGTAACATTCACCTTTTATTTTTACATTATGTGGGGCTTAAGGACAGAGCTGAGCTTTCCTGTGTAGCACAGAAGTGACCTGCCAACCCTAAACTTCTGCTCTCCTTCAGGAGCCTGTGGCACAGAGCCTTCTGGAAGCCAGCTTCTTTTGCTTTTGACACTTAACAGGGTAAGGGTCTATTCCCTGGTAGCTAATGGAATAGCTGAATTTTTATTAGCGTATCTAGTTTCTAGCATTAGTTTGCCTTGACCTGCTGAAGTAAAAGTACACTTAGTAATATTTTTATGTGTATGAATAGTAGGCTAAGATCAAATTGTATTACCTTTTCTTGCCTATTTTAAATATCGATTGAGCTAAGTTTTCTAACTATAGGAAGATCTTAAAAATTCAAGTCTCTCTTATACAATTATTTTTTAAGTCTGAGCACCCTACTGATGTGTTTTGTATTTTTTCCATCAGAAAAAATATTATTTCAGTAATAGCCTCATTCCCCTCTCCTCATGACTCTCATGTTGATGACACACAAGATGGAGACCAGAAAGAAAAAGTCCTGCCCCCTGGAAGTGAAGACAAGGTTTGTGACCATCTGAGGAACCTGAAGATATACAAGTCCATGGGACCTGATGAGATGCATCCCAGAGTCCTGAGGGAACTGGTGGGTGTAGTTGTCAAGCCACTCTCCATGATATTTGAAAAGTCGTGGCAGTCAGGTGAAGTCCCTGCTGACTGGAAGAAAGGAAACATTACACCCATTTTTGAAAAGGGTAGAAAGAAGGATCCTGGGAACTACTGACCTGTCAGCCTCACCTCTGTGCCTGGGAAGGTCATGGAACAGATTCTCCTAGAAGAGAGGCTAAGGCACATGGAGGACAGGAAAGTGATTCAGGACAGCCAGCATGGCTTTACCAGGGGCAAATCCTGCCTGACCAACCTAGTGGCTTTCTACAATGGTGTGACTACATCAGTCGACAAGGGAAAAGCAGTGGATGTCATCTCTCTGGACTTCTGCAAGGCCTTTGACACAGTCCCTCACAGCATCCTTCTCTCTAAATTGGAGAGATACGAGTTTGATGGGTGGACTGTTCAGTGGATAAGGAACTGGCTGGATGGTCACATCTAGAGGCTAGTGGTCAATGCCTCTATGTTCAGAGGGAAAATTGTGACAAATGGTGACCCTCAGGGGTCTGTACTGGGACCTGTGTTGTTTAATATCTTCGTCAATGACATTGACAGTGGCATTCAGAGCACCCTCAGCAAGTCTGCTGATGATGCCAAGCTGGGTGGTGCAGTTTATATGCCAGAGGGACAGGATGCCATCCAGAGGGACCTGGTCAAGCTGGAGAAGTGGGCCCAAGTGAACATCATGAGGTTCAACAAGGCCAAATGCAGAGGCCTGCACCTGAGCCGAGACAACCACAGACATCAATACAGGCTGGGGGAGGACACGCTTGAGAGCAGCAATGTGGAAAAAGACCTGGGGTACTAGTGGATCCAAGGCTGGATATGAACCACCAATGTGCAATTGCAGCCCAGAAGGCCAACTGCATCCTGGACTTTATCCAAAGAAGTGTAGCCAGCAGATCCAGAGAGGTGATTCTGCCCCTCTACTCTGCCCTGGTGAAACCTCACCTGGAATACTGTGTCCAGCTCTCGAGCCACCAACACAAGAAAGATGTGGGCATGTTGGAACGTGTCCAGAGAAGGGCCACGAAAATTATTCGAGGGCTGGAGCACCTCTCTTATGAGGAAAGGCTGAGGGAGCTGGGGTTGCTCAGCCTGAAAAAGAGAAGGCTCTGGAGGGACCTCATAGCAGCCTTCCAGCATCTGAAGGGTGCCTACAGGAAAGCTGGAGATGGACTTTTTACAAGGGCTTGTAGTGATAGAACAAGAGGTAATGGTTTGAAACTGAAAGAGGAGAGATTTAGGTTAGAGATCAGAATGAAATTTTTTAGTGTAAGGGTGGTGAGACACTGAAACAGGTTGCCCAAAGAAGTTGTGGTGGCTCCATTCCTGGGGGCGTTCAATCCCAGGTTGGATGGCGCTCTGAGCAACTTGATGTAGTGGGAGGTGTCCCTGCCCATGCAGGGGAGTTGGAACTTGACGATCTTTAAGGTCACTTCCAACTCCAACCATTCTATGATTCTATGATATTTAAACATTTCCATTTAAAGGTTTCACTACTGTACTTTTTAAGATTAATTTAAGTGTATATTCTAATGGCTCTCACTTGTCGTTCCGTGGAAAAATGAAAAATGGTGATACTTATTTTAGAAAACAAATCCTTTCTTTTCTTATACACATAAGACAGGCAAGATCCTGAAAATGGGGGCAAGGAGTAGGAAGCACTTTTAGTTCTATGTTGTGTAATCGTTAAGCAAATCTTTCACTGCTTGCTTTATTCTGATATGAAGAGCTGGATCTGGGATGGGGCCATGTGTCCTGAGGGCTCTTTGCAGGTACTGAAAGAAATGGTAAAAGCTATTTCACTCTTTGTACACTGTTAGAAGCAACTGGAGGAAAAAAAAGAATCTAAAAATGTGAAGGGAAAAAAAAAATGTTCCCTGTTGTAGCCATATGTTTTTCAGCAAAATTTGACAGAAATCATGAATTTTTTAGCTTTTTTTTTTTTTTAAGAAAGAAATTTGGGAAGGGTGTTCAAAGGAATAACTTTGCCTGAAAAAAAAACCCAAATATCCTACTATCTACTGTAAAGAAAAAGCAATTGAAAACAGAATTTATAACTAAACCCATAAAAGATTTCCAAATTGCATATTAGTAGAAAAAGATAAATAAATACTATATATAAAATTAAAATGTGATATACATATAGCTGTATAACACATCATGTACAGCTAATATCATATGATAAAAACAGATCATTAATTTTTAAGTTCTCAGTGCTGATCCATTTCATATGTAGGATCTTAAGTTATATGATGATTTTCTGCCAAGCTTTCCAATTGCTGATGGAAAAATTCCAATATCCAATCAATATCTCTCACACATAGTAATTACTAATTGCCTTTCAAGAAATTATAGAATAGGACCATAAAATATCGTCTGGAGAGAGGTGTAGAAAACAAATTACGGATGCTGATTTTCCATATTAATATATGCATTGTGTGAATAAAAGATATACAGTAGCTTTTTATTGAGTGTGTTGGAAAAATGCACAAAGAATTATGTGTGAAAATAAATACAGGACAATTCCCCTGCATTTTATATAAAATCAATTATTTATCTGCTAATAGAATCAGTACTATTCTGAAATAGTAGTAAAAATATGAAATTTGCCTCATCACAAGTATTTTAAAGCTAGTTTTAATGCTGAAGGCACAGAACAGGTTCACAGCTTTGTTTTTTTGGTTGGTATACACTAGCAATTGAAAATATTTACAAAACTTTTTTCCGTAGAATAGCTGAACTCCATTCCAAAAACCTCTAATGAAGGGAAGAGGTAATAGGACGAGCTAAATAAATGATATGGCTAGTGTGTGATTTAATGATTCAGACTCAACTTATTAAAGTTAGCATTACTTATAAATTTAATATTATGCAAATTACAATGAATATTTTAAGAAACTACAAGTATCTACCCGTTTGAATATTTTGTCATATTATTGAATTACTTCAGTTTTTTACAGTTTTTTTAATGCATATTATTTTAGCAGTGTCATTAGGAAAAAAATCTAAATTTTATATGAATGAAATCAAATGTTTCCAGTTTCTATGGGTTTTCTTTTTCTTTCTTTACTTGGTTTTACATGGCCATAAGACATCATTCATTCTTTTTTTTTTCCTTCTCCCCTAAACCAATAAAAGAAAAAGGACACGTTCCCCTTCTGATGCACTGTGAAAACAGGGGGCAAACTGTACCATGACAACAAAGAAGCAGTAAATCCAGATGCAAGCCAGGCTGTTCTCAGAGTGTCCTGCTGTTGTGTACAAAAGAGCAGGCAGAGAAAAGAGATGTCCAGATGTGACTTCTAAGGATTTTAAGATGAGTAGAGACAATATGACTCTCCAGTTAAGCTAACACTGAAAATGTGTATCAGTGTTTTAGTTTAGAAGTTTCATCTAATGACAGCATGCACACTCGGTGCAAAATTTCAGCAGAGTTTTACCAAGTGATGATGTAACATTAGTCATGATACCTAAGAATTAAGCTTAGTCAGGTTGAAGAGACGGACTATAGAAAAAGCCCAGAGTACTTTTTTTCCATAAAGTTTTGGACACATTTTTATTGATCAACTAGTTCACAGCTATCTGTTTCAGTTAGATTCAAAAATGTGCTGAAAATGCATTTTACAAAGCTGAATGAAATGAAGACTAAAGTGCATTTTGTAGACCAAGTGCTTGTGTTATGTATTTGCTTGAATTTAGAGCTTTGTTAACTAGATTATTAAGCAGTAATTTATAATAAAACCTCACAATATCCAAAAAGGATTTTCTTGATTTTGGCCAAGCTGAAGAAGCCAGCTGATTCTTATTCTACTGGAAACACTCAGCCAGCACTTGACAGGAATTTTTATATTTCAGAGTCAGTCCACTGGGAATATTTCTGACACCTCTTAAGAAAAATTCTAAACCCTGTTCCTCACCCCCACTCACTCACAGGTGACCAGTGAAAAGTATAAGCCACTTCTGGTGATTCGGATATTGTTTGCAGGATCAAAAGGCCATTTATGGTTGTGAAATTTCGGGGACTGAAATGTTGCTGTATATCTCAGGACATGAGGTTATACTTCCCTAAAACTTCATGTCCAAAATAAATACTCAGAACCTGAAAGAAAACCAGCTGACTCTTAAGAAAAGTGACCCATGTTATTCTAAATTATTTTACACATTTTTTTAATTCTCACAAAAAATGAGTCCACATACGTTCCTGATTTAACTTCCCCAATTTAGCATGGTCATGCCCATTTAATAAGCAGGTTACACTGTAAAAATAAAGTGCAAGTACAGACACCTTCTGTTATCTCTTTTTGCTCTCACTTTAAAAATACACCTCTCATATATTTTTATGTATTTTCTCATTCAGCACAAGAGAAGACTCATGGGTCAAACTGAGAGCCAAGTTTGGCCTTAGACGGTGTTTTCACAGAGGTATCTAAGATGCATTTAGGTTCTGTATTTGAAATATTGAAACCTTTTATTGAAACATTTTTCATAGTTTCTTTGCTTACTGACAGTTGGTTCTCAGCCTCTAATCATCAGGGTGCATGCATGGAGTGGCATAGTAACACTGTGAAAAAATACTACACTAAGACCTTTTAGAGAGAAACTTCAAATAAAATAATATTTTATTGCCAGAAAAGTTCTGCTAACTTCAGGTAAAATTATCCAGCATAATGACTTTGCAAATATCTTATGTCAGGCTCCAGAATCTGAAAAACTCAGTCTAGTCCAATATTCTGAGACTTTTTATTAGAATTTGACTTTCACAATCTCCATCTCTTCTCACATGTGCTCTCACACTCACCTGCTCACACAATCATGCACTCTCCTTATGTATTGCACTACTTTACAAGCCTGAAACATGGATGGAATGGATATATTTATTGCAGATGTTGAGAAGTGTTGTTTTGTTAATTTGTTTTCTTTTTATTATTAAATCAGCAAATGTTCTCTCATTGTCAGGGTTGCGTTTGGATTCCTGAGGTTTTAGTCATTCTTTGAGGTTAAAAGTAGAGACTTAATTGGAAACAGAATTCAGCTTCTGTCCTATACTCAGACTATGGCTCCCACCATAATTAGTACCAGGTATGTGTGCCATAGAATCTCCCAGTACCAAAGATCCAATTGAAATCAGACATAGACATGTAAGTCCATTTTTATCAGTTAACCTTAATATATGAGTACACTTCAGAGTTTATGTTAAATTCTTGGTGGTTTTTTTCCTAGTTGTACACCTCTTGCAGAAGACCAGAAGACTTTATGGTTTTTTGGTGACTAGTGGTAAGAGAATGGCATCAAAATATAATTGGCCTTTTTGAGCTGTGAGGTGACTGTATAGAAGGAAGCGCTCTGCCAGGTCTTTAAAGAAGGAGCCTTGGAGGTAGATTAGTTGTCAAACTGCCACCTAACACTTTTATGTCTATGAAACAAAACTGACAAGCAAGATAGTCCCTGTTTTCATGTCCCATATTTTTGAATTGTTACCCCTGTGTCATTGATCCCTACCAGAGGACAAAGACATAATTGTGCCAGGTACTGTATAAACAAAGAATAAAAACATGGTATTTGTCTCTTAAAGTAATTCAATGTGTGTCTTTATTAATTCTGTAGAAATCACCTACCAGTGATGTTTTCATGCTTCCTGAAGTTACTGGAGTTTTAAATAATACTAGGGATTCAAGTTAACTGCCTAGTAAACGCAATACTTTCAGAAATGGGTTTTTAGTTTCACACATATACAGGATTGCTCTTTTGTTTCTGTTTTTGTTTTTTTTTTTTTTCTGAATCATATCTATACTATAACTCAAGAACTTGTCAGAACTCACCCAGCTTCTGACTGGATAGGTATCTGAGAAGAATCATACAAATTGTTTTTTTCCCAGGAATTGTAGAACACTGTAGAAAGGTCGGACTATTCTAACTGTTCCCACAGCAAACTAAAAATGTCAGGTCAGGCAGATTAGAGGTCATAAAGTAAAGGAGAAAGGATAACTTTACATGCAAAATTGACATTAAATTTTGCTGTGCTTTTAAAAAAAAAGCAAATATAGGGAAAGGAAGAGGAAAAAATAGAAAATAACTGGGAAAAACATGGGTTTCTAACATGCACACAAAGAAGGGCAATAAAGCTGATAAAGGCTCTGAAGCACAAGTCTTATGAGGAGGACCTGAGGGAACTGGGCTTGTTTAGTCTGAAGGAAAGGAGACTGAGGGGAGAGCTTCTAACTTTCTGCAACTATCTGAAAGGAGGTTGTAATGAGGTGGGTCTTGGTCTCCTCCCAAGTAACAAGAGATAGGACAAGAGGAAATCACTTCAGGTTGTGCCAGGGGATGTTTAGCTTGGATATTAGGAAAATTTTCATCACCAAAGGGCTGTCAAGCACTGGAACAGGCTGCCCAGTAACGTGGCTGAGTTACCATCCCTGGAGGTACTTCTAGGACATATAGATGTGGTGCTTAGGGACATGGTTTAGTGGTGGATTTGGCAGTGTTAGGTTAATGGTTGGACTCAATTATTTTAAAGTTCTTTTCCAATCAAAATTATTCTATGATTCTATGACTTCTCTTTCTCTCAAGACAGATCCACAGTCTGTGTGAATCTTTACAACTGCAGTAGAATTAATAGAGTGATGTGTTACCACTAACAAAAACTCTGGTCCAAGAAACTAAGTGAATATAGTTATTCTTTGAAGAATTAAGCATTTAACAAAGCTTTGAAAATCTCTAACTTAATGATATAGGATAAAGGAGTACAGGCTTGGAATGAAAGGCCTCAAAAGCAGTGGTGCAGGATGCAGCATAAAGGAGTATAGAAATGTGATTGTAAGAGATGGGGCAGAAACTAGCACTGGAGAACACGTGGCAATAAACAGCCTCCAATGACCAGTTAAAGAAGCGCCGACCTGCAGGTGGGAAAAGCTAGTTTTAGGGAACAAAGAGAACAAAAATAAAGTGTTCAACATAAGTAAAAAAACTCCATATGTAATAAGTTTGGATGTTACATGGAGTTGCAGAGTGCAGAAGAAAGGTCATGGTGAAAAGGATGTATCCAAACATAAAAATGACTCAGAGTTTCTTCCTAAGTCTGGGAAGTGAAAGCATTGACTTCAACATCATATTCCTTTTATGTGAAGACTCAAGATACTGACATCTCACCACACCCATCCATAGGCTGAAGTAATCGACTTTGGGACCCAAGGTGGGAGTGGAAAGGTAAGTGTAAAATCTGAGGAAGGGGCAGATGCCAGGAAATAATCTACAGTTCTTTTAACTGTATTATTGGGATGTTTTGTTTCTTACCTCTTTTTCTGTGTAACATTAATTGCATAGAAAATCTGAACTAATTCTGTGATTAGATTGTTAAGATGGCAATTACACTAACAGTAAACCCTTGTCTTCATATTTAAGATGTTCCAATTTTGCCTACAACAAGGCTTGCAGCATAAGAGTGTTATCAGTTTCCTAGACACAAATAATGGAAATAGTTACTTTGGAAACAAAATTCCAAGGGATGTGTTTTCAGATCACAACAGTGTGCCCTTCCAGAAGACATAGTTTAATCAAATACAATGCATGTTAATTAAACGTAAGTTATTGGGTTCACTACAGAGGTGATTCTATAAAATGTAGCTATAATAAACAGTGTATCAGACTGTATGATCTACTGTTCTCATCTAACCTTAAATTATAAGAATGTTATATGGAAATGGTATGTGTTTCTGTAATGGGAACTTCTCCATCTGCTTCTTCCATGAACTGCTGTACTCTTCTGGGCTCCTGTAATGCAATCAGTTCAGCTTGAGTAACATCTGTGATTACTGGAGTTCCACTGACTGTTCTGGGATGGGATAGCACCAAAAGGCTTTGGGCTTTGGTCCATAGATTGTATTTTTTTAAGAAGAATTTTATAATACTATTAATAAATTTATTTAAATATTTAAAAAAAAAATTAAGAAGAAGGAAAAGGAATGAGATTGAAAAAATATTTAAAAACATATTTTCTCTAGATTTTTCTGATTTATTTAGAGGTAAATATAAGTAAAGGCAAAGTATATGTAAGCTCAGGTTTTTCAGAAAAGGTTTATTCTTCATTGCATTCTCATCCTTGTAGCATATGCATTTATTACTTTACTGGTCAAATTTTTTTTTCTTTGTTACAAGGTTAAAAACCCCATATATAAAGCAATGATAAAGAAGCTGGCAAAAGATTTTGTTGTGGTTTTTTGTGGTTTGTTTTTTTTTTCCTTTAGAGAGATCTTTTCAAACTACTCCTTGATGTTCAGAAAACAGATGGTATTTAATAAGTTAAACCTTAATTGCAATAAAGAGTGAATGATGATCAAGCTGAAAACTAAATTATGTTTGCAGAAGTGTCCTGATGTTTTGTTTTGCAAAATATTGCATTTCTTCCTTGTTGAAATCCTAGCATTAATCAATGACAGCTGAACGTGTATGCTCTCAATTTTTAAATTATTTTCAAATTCTGCTCTGCTGAAAAAGTATATTCTTGTGTGAGACTTGAGAAAGAAGGTTAATCTAAAAATTATGCATCTACTGTAAGTATAGTTTTCATGAAGCCATAAAATTACATATGGAATTTAAAGGCATTGTTCTGAGGCTAGACTCATGATGGCAGTAATTAACACAGGCTCATCTGTTCCCAGTCTAACAGAATACAGAAGATCAAATCTGAATTAATACATCCAGTCCAAAAGGGAGTTGCTTACAAAACAAATAAGGATAATAGGCAAGCTAGTTGTGACAAAGAATTAAATTTTGTGTTTTTAAGAAAACTTTGTAGGTCATACTTTCTGCCAGATACAATGGGTTGCTTATTTTCCAGAAAATGTCTCAAAAATTACTATAGAAGTAGAGAATCCTCTGCTTTGTTACCTAGGCTATCTTCTGTCCATAGCCATTTTATTTCATGTCATTATTTCTAAATCATCTGTGATGGATGTTCATATTCAGCCTGTGTAGCCTCTGAATATTTCTAGCAGTGACAATTCTGTGATTTTCTGCTAGAATCTAATTATTTGACTGTCTATTTTGAAAGTTTATTGGCTGTTTCATTCTATTAAATTAAATCTGTTTTCCCAGCTGTGGTTTGTTTTGCTGTTTTTTTAAATTCTTCTTAACTCCCTTCTGACATTAAAAGCAGCATAGGAAAATGCTATGTTACTGTAAAGATCAGCAAAGAGAAGAGAAAAAACTGAGCATACGATTTTTTTTCCCTCATGATATATAAAGGAAGTTCGGAGAGAAGAAAATACAGGTCAGTTTGAAAGAAAGAAGATGAAAGTGAGATCAGGAAATACAGGCAAATTATACCTGATAACTTTGCGACCATACAGGCACCAGGTAGGTTTACACTTTAGAAATACTGATCAAATGAAATCTGAGTAAATGTGAATAGAGAGGTTCAAACTGTTAAAATCTGTATTTTGGTGTCGCTTTTTGATGAAACTTCTAAATTTATAAACCCTAAAGGACACTGTAAGAAAAGAATTCTCTTATCCAACTGAAGAATGTATTTGACATATCTCTGAGTGATTCTTATTGGTTTAAGGAGTGGGATGCATAGGTCTGTGGGAAGATACATTAGTTAAGCTGCCTTGCATAGAAATTCTGCGTGCTTATTAGATATAGAGCTTTGTGGAGGTTCAAGGACTACTTCCTGTCAACTTCCCCAATAAAGGCACAGGGATGAGTCAAGGGGCACCTGTGAATCACACTGCTTCTGAATCTAGCAAAAACATGCAGGGGGGGTTGGTACTAGATGATCTTCGAGGTCCCTTCCAACGCAAACCATTCTATGATTCTGTGAAAAATAAATACCAGAGGAGATGGAAAGGGAGAAGAGGCCAGTAAAACACAGACCTGAGGTGGGTTAGCCTTGGCCAGTAGCCAGAAGTCCACCTTGCTGCTCACTCACTCCGCTTCCTCAGATGGGATGGGGGAAAAAATAGGATGGAAAAGCTCATGGGTTGAGATAAAGACAGGGAGATCACTTACCAGTAACTGTAACAGGTAAAAATCTCAGGGAAAATTAAATTTATTGCCAAATAAAAATTATTTGGGTAGTGAGAAATTAACAAAAAATTAAAACAACACTTTTCCCCACACTTTTTTTCAGGCTCAACTTCTCTCCTTCATTGCTGACTCCTCTACCTCCTCCTTGCCAAAGGCAAATGGGGGATTTGGGGTTGTGGTCAGTCCTCCTACAGCCCCTCTCTGCCACTCCTTCCTCCTCATACTTTCTTCCTTCTCCTGCATAGGATCATCTCCACGGGTTTCAGTCCTTCAGGATAAACCTGTTTCACCCTGGTGTCTCCAGGGGTTGCCGGGGAATCCTCCTCCAGTTCCTGGAGCCCCTTCTTCTCCCTCTCTGCCCTCGGTGCTCACAGAGCCAGTTCTCACACTTTTCCCCTCATTGCTGGGGAGCGTTTTGCCCTTCCTTACACAGGCTTTTCGCCAGGCACTGCCACGGTGGCTGAGGGGCTCAGCCATGCCCTGCGGGGGTCAGTTGGAGCAAGCTAGAACTGGCTGTGTCTGCCCCAGGGCAGCCCTGGCTGCTCCCCACAGGGGTCCTGCAGCCCCTGTCAGCACTGGGGGACCCGCACCTGGTGCAAGGGGTCTGGGTTTAACTTTAGGCTAAACCTTTTTTACTCTGTCCGTCAGAAGAGGAAGGATCACCAAGGCTTCTTCTGAGCTAACTAGCAAAGCAATGCAAAGCAGCAAACTTTCTGGTAGCAGTTTTGCTTCTAGATCTTGAATGGTGAGTTTAGGTATTTAATCAAGTATTAATAAAGAGAAAGTTGGAATAAAAAAATATGAGCAGATTCTTCTGAGAGGAATGCTGTCTTGCTGGGTATTCTGACTCCAGAGACAATGAAGACAGCTTGTTTGTGACTATTGGAGACATAAGAAATACATTACAATAATAAAGTAGAAATAAGAATTAATTAAGTCTGTTCAATGACTGTACCCCTAATTGTTATTGTAGTTATGAACATTGAATAATTACTTATGAAGATCTTAATAACTTAAACCATCTTAATTTTAAAGTTGTTGATATTTGTCTTTACAGTGGAATTTTCATCTATGTTCTCAAAATCCACATCATAAAAAAAAAAAATCTCATTTGCAAACGTTAAAAACCCTAGCTACTGTAAAGTAAGTTGCTAGGGACTTAATCACCTGTTTTGATAGTCACAGGCTTATTTTTTGTGCAGATGCAGATGCATAAGTGATTTTGAATGTAGCTGACACTGGGGCTGGAATGAAGAGAGAAGAATATGTTTTTCCTATGGTACCCATCAGCCATTACCTCTCTTTCACTTGAGGTCAGGTAGGGAGTTTTCTGCTCAAAGTATCTGTCAAGAAGATCTACACTTTATGCAGCATAAGAGCAGAGCTGGCTGGCATATTGATGTAAATGTAGTATAGAGTACCCATCTAATGGATGTGAAATAGAAACCCTCCTGTGTTTCAGTCATGACATTTTTCAAGTGTTTTGTGGCACTTCTAGGAGGGACACAGATTATGAGCTCTACTAACTTCCAGAACTGTTATGAAAATGCATATAAAAAAGGGAGTAGAAGGCTACCCCTGTTAAAAGGCCAGGATTATTTACATATTGTGTTGCATTGCCAACTGCTCCACAGTTCTGGCTCGTGTCTGAAATCAAAGGCAAACTAAACTTGTGCTTTATATTCTGCTTCACTGAAAGTTTTTTCAGTGCTGAGACTGGAAGTTTAAATTGCAAATAACAGTTTTCCCATTTCTGAAGCTGTAATGCCTTGAATGATAAAGAAATTGAGTATTCTTCACCTTGCACACAGTGAAGAGTATGTTATTCAAACTGAAGCTTTGAGACCCACTTGAAGACAAAAAATGAGTTACTGCTGTGCTCCTATGACTGGAGTGTGGGGATGGCTGGGTATAAACTGTTTAGGAAGGACAGGAAGGGCAGAAGAGGAGGGGGAGTTGCCTTCTACATCAATGACCAGCTGGAGTCCATGGAGCTCTGCCTGGGGATGGATGAGGAGCTGACAGAAACCCTCTGGGTCAGGATTGAAGGGAAGATAGGGTCAGGAGATATCATAGTGGGGATCTGCTACAGGCCACCCAAGCAGGATGACCAAGTGGATGAAGCCCTCTTTAGACTGATAGGAGCTGCTTTGCACTCACAAGCCAACACAGCAAAGCACCAGCATTCCAGGAATTTCCTTGAGTGCATTGATGACAACTTCCTCCTCCAAATATTAGAGGAACCAACCAGAAAAAAAGCTTTGCTGGACCTTGTTCTCACCAACAGAGACAGACTGGTGAGTGATGTGGAACTCACTGGGAGACTAGGCTGCAGTGACCATGACACTGTAGAATTCAGGATCCTTAGGGCAGCGAGAAAAGTGTGAAGTAAGCTGAGCACACTTGATTTTAAAAGGGCAGACTTTGATCTCTTCAAGGATCTGCTTGCTAGGGTAGAATGGGACAAACCCTTGGGTGGGAAGGGAGCCCAGGAAAGCTGGTCCATATTCAACGAACACTTCCTGCATGCCCAGGATCAATGTGTCCCTACAAAGAGGAGGGCAGGCAGGAATGCCAGGAGGCCTGTGTGGATGAGCAAGGAACTCCTGGACACACTTAGGTGTAAAATAAAATTTACAGAGCGTGGAAGCAAGGCCAGGTACCCTGGGAGAAGTACTGAGAGGTAGTTAGAGAAGCGAGAGATCAGGATAGGAAAGCAAAAGCACAGAGATAATTGGATCTGGGATGGGAAGTTAAGGGCAATAAGAAAAGTTTCTGTGGGTATGTTAATGATAAGAGGAAGACTAGGGAAAATGTGGGCCCACTTCAGAAGGAAACAGGAGAGCTGGTCATCCAAGATGTAGAGAAGGCTGAGGTACTCAATTACTACTTTGCCTCAGTCTTCACCAGCAAGGAGTCTGGTCACGCCCCCCATGTTATGGAAACCAAAGACAGGGACTGGGAAAAGGAGGATCCCCCCACTGTAGACGAAGAGGAGGTTCGAGACCACCTAAAGAACCTAAAGGTGAACAAGTCCACGGCACCTGATGGGATTCACCTGCAGCTCCTGAAAGAACTGGTGGATGAAGTTGCAAAGCCACTGCCCATCATATTTGAAAAGTCATGGCAGTCTGGTGAAGTTCCTGCTGACTGGAAACAGAAAAACATAACCCCAATTTTCAAGAAGGGAAAAAAAAGAAGACCCAGAGAACTACAGTCCAGTCAGTCTCACCTCTCTGCCTGGCAGGATCTTGGAACAGGTCCTCCTGAAGACCCTGCTAATACATGAGAACAACTAAGAAGTGATTGGTGACAGGCAACACAGCTTCACTAGAGGCAAGTCCTGCCAGACTAATTTGGTGTCCTTTTACAATAGGGTCACAGCCTCAAAATATTACGGCCAGGATTTTCCAAGGTGATAATTCACCTGTTAGGATTTTCAGAAGGAATTAAGTAAGCTTGATCTTTAACAGGAAATAATTATGCATACCTGAAGAACTCTCCCTTGTGAGCCAGCTATTGATCCCAATAAGCTTTGAAAAAGCCTATTCTAAAAGTTACTTAAATAAAATTCCAAACATGAACATTGAACTCCCGAAGCTGTGCTTTTTCTCTTCAAGAGAGCCTTAATAACCCTTAGCACCAGAACAGTATGTTCTGGTGTACAGACATGATGCCTGAGAGAGAAAATTGCAATTACTTAAGTTAAAGGAAAATTCAAATTCATACACAGGGAGAAATTCTACTGATGGCCTGAAAGATAACCCATCCTTTGTAAGGATAACTGTGGCTCTCCAAGTTGTTATACAGGCTGTCAAAATGCTTGTATTTCCTCCACCCTCCTTACACCATGGCAGGTAAGAAAACAACATCCATTGATTTGGGAAGAAGTGAATAATTTTATCTGAGCAATTGTTCAAATAAATACACCCCAAAATACACATAGAAATAAGCTTACTTTCTGTTAAGGCAAAGGATCTTTTTTTGGAATAAGCATTTTAACTAATTTCTGAGAAATGTGAAAACTTCTGAAATGAAAATAAGAAATAAAATCTAGTCAATAGGAAAAGGACAGTGGACAAAATAAATACCAGAGTATTTATATCAGTAACTGGATCTAATGGACCTATGATCCAGGTACTTTGAGTTCATAAAAGTACTTCAAAATAGAACAGTTTTGAAGTGAAAATAGGTCAACAGACATGGCATGTTCAAGACAGTCAGTTTATCCAAGTGAGTATACAGAGAAGAGTCTGTGCTGTCATCTTTCAATGGAAAATGGAAAAAAAAGAAAAAAAAAAGTGAGAAAAAGGAAAATCTTCTAACTTCTGTATCGTGAATTGGAGAATTTTTGGCCTGGGATGAACCAGACTAGCTGCTGTATCAATTACTGTAGGAGAAATGACAGGGTTTTCAGAGGCCTAAAGAAGAGATGCATGAATTTGTACTAAATGTACTAAATTTGTTTTGATATACTGGAAGAGTGAAGATTTTGTGGCCTTTTTCTATTTTAATTTGGTACAACCTTTGGAAACAACAGAATCCAAAGAAAGACAGCAAATCTGCCAATGCAGCCAAAGTTGTACCCAAAGAACTAACTAGTGACTTACTGGTGCTTCTCGTTGATATGGAAAGTAAATAATTGGGTTGAAACTCAGCCTCAGAATACTACACAGAATCACAGAATCATTATGGTTGAAAAAGACCTCCAACTGTCCACCCAGAAGGAAAAAAAAAAAACCCACACAACAAAAACACAACCCCCCCCCCCAAACAAACAACAATAGAACAACACCCACCATCGCCCCATGCCCAACAGAGCATGTCCTGAAGTGCCACATCTACACATTCTTTGAATACCTCCAGGGATGGTGACTCCACCACCTTCCTGGGCAGCCTGTTCCAGTGCCTGACTACTCTTTCAGTAAAGAAATTCTTCCTAATATCTGTTCTAAACCTCCCCTGGAGCAACTTCAGGTCATTTCCTTTAGTCTTATCACTATTCACTTGGGAGAAGAGGCCAACACCCTCCTCACTATAATGTCCTTTCAGGTAGTTGTAGAGAGCAATGAGGTGTCCCCTCAGCCTCCTCTTCTCCAAACTTAACAATCCCAGTTCCCTCAGCCTCTCCTCATAAAGCTTTTTCTCTAGACACTTCACCAACTTGGTTGCTCTTCTCTGGATTCACTTCAGCACCTCAATGTCCTTCTTGTAGTGAGGGGCCCAGGACTGAACACAGTACTTGAGGTGCAGCCTCACCAGTGCTGAGTACAGGGGGATGAGAACTTTTCTACTCCTGCTGATTATACTGTTTCTCACGCAGACCAGGATGGTGTTGGCCTTCTTGGCCACCTGGGCATACTGCTGCCTCATGTTTAGCCAGCTGTCAACCAGCAACCCCAGGTTCTTTTCCACTGGGCAGCTTTTCAGCCACTCTTTTCCAAGCCTGTAGCATTGCCTGGGCTTGTTGTGACCCAAGTGCAGGACCCAGCACTTGGCCTTATTAAACCTCGGCCCATCCATCCAGCCTGTTCAGTTCCCTCCACAGAGTCTTCCTACCCTCGAGCAGGTTAACGGTCCATCCCAATTTGGTGTCATCTTCAGACTTACTGAGAAAGCACTCAATCCCCTTGTCTAGATCATTGATAAAGATGTTAAAATGGAGTGGCCCCAAAAACTGAACCCCAGGGGACATCACTGGTGACTGGCCACCAACTGGTTTTAACTCTCTTCACTACAACTCTCTGGGCTTGGCCACCCAGACAGTTTTTACCCAGCAAACAGTGCACCTGTCTGTGCCACTATCCCTCAGTTTCTCTAGGAGAATGCTGTGGGAGACAGTGTCAGAGGCTTTACCGAAGTCTAGATAGACAACGTCCACAGCTCTTCCCTCATCCACCAGGAGGGTCACCTGGTCATAGAAGGAGATCAGGTTGGTCAAGCAGGACCTGCCCTTCCTGAACCCAGGCTGGCTAGGCCTGATCCCCTGTCTGTCCTGCACTTGCCATGTGAGTGCACTCAAGATGAACCTCTCCATGATTTTCCTGGTACTGAGGTCATACTGACAGGCCTGTAGTTCCCGGGATCCTCCTCCCAGCCCGTCTTGTAGATGGGCATCACATTGGCATCACATTCCAGTCGTCTGGGACCTCCCTTGTAAGCCAGGGCTGTTGATGATGGAGGAAGGCTTGGAGAGCTCCTCTGCCAACTCCCTTAGTACTCTCGGGTGTATCCCATTCACCTCCATAGACTTGTGAGTGTCCAGGTGGAATAGCAGGTCCTTAACTGCTTCTCCTGGATTATGAGGCTATTGTTCTGCTCTCAGTTCTTATCTTCCAGCTCTGGAGATTGAATACCCTGAGAGAAGCTGGCCTGACTATTAAAGATGGAGGCAAAGATGGCATTAAGTATCTCAGCCTTTCCTCATCTTTGGTTGCAATGTTCCTCCCTGTATCCAATGAACGATGGAAGTTCTTCCTGGTTATCTTTTTACTATTAATATATTTGTAATTTTTTTTTTTTTTAATTATCCCTTACAACACTGGCCAGATTGAACTCCAATTGGCCTTTTGCCTTTCTAATTTTCTCTCTGTATGACTTCCCGAGATCCCTGTGCTCATCTTGAGTTGCTTGCGCCTTCTTCCAAAGATGCTAAACTCCTTTTTTTCCTGAGTCCCAGCAAGACCTCTCAGTTCAGTCAGGCTGGTTGTCTTTCCCATCATTTTGTCTTATGACACATGGGGACAGCCTTCTCCTGTGCTTTAAGATTTCCTTCTTGAAGAGTATCCAGCCTTCCTGGACCCCTTTGTCCTTCAGGACTGTTTCCCAAGGAATTCTCCCAACCAATATTCTAAAGAGGCCAAAGTCTGCCCTTTGGAAGTCCATGGTGGAGGTTTTGCTGACCCCTCTCCTTACTTGACTAAGAATTGAGAACTTTAGTATTTCACAGAATCACAGAATTGTCAGAGTCAGAGGGGACCTCTAGAGATTATCCAGTCCAACTCCCCCACTAAAGCAGGATTGTCCAGAGCACATTACTCAGGACTGCATCCAGGTGGGTCTTGAATATCTCCAGAGAAGGGGACTCCACAACCTTCCTGGGCAGCCTGTTCCAGTGCTGTGTCACCCTCACCATACAGAAGAAGTTCTCCCTCATATTTAAATGGAACTTTCTATGTTCCCGCTTGTGCCCATTGCCCCTCATCCTGTCACTGGGAACTACTGAAAAGAGTGCGGCCACACACTTCCTTAATGCAGCCCAGGATTCCATTGGCCTTCTTGGTGGCAAGGGCACATTACTGGCTCATGGATAATTTACTCTCTACCAGGACTCCCAGGTCCTTCTCCTCTGAACTGCTTTCCAGCAGCTCCACCCTTAACTTATATTGGTGCATGAGGTTCTTCCTCCCAAGGTGCAGGATCCTCTAAGCCCAAGACAGACTCCGACCACCACATTTCCCACCAATCCTTCTCTGTAATCGGTAGGTACAGCAAGGCACCTCCCCTGATAGGCTCACTTAACAGTTGTCTCAGGAAGTTATCTTCCACACATTCAAGGAACCTCCTGGCCTGTCTCCTCTTCACTGTTTTATATTTCCAGCAGACATCTGGTAGGTTGAAATCCCCCACCAGAACAAGGGCTGTCTATTTTATGACTTCTACCAGCCACTAGTAAAATGTTCATCCACTTCCTTGTACTGGTTGGGTGGTCTATAACAGACTCCCAACAGGATATCTGCCTTATTCTCCTTTCCCCTCACCCTTACCCATAAACACTCAACCCTATCATCACAATCATTTATGTCTATCCAATCAAAACCCTCCCTAACATACAGAGCCACCCCACCACCTCTCCTTCCTTGGCTATCCCTTCTGAAGAGCTTATAGCCATCGATTGCAGCATTCCAGTCACAGAATCACAGAATTGTTCGGTTGGAAAAGCTCTTCAAGATAATCAAGTCCAACCATTAACCTAATGCTGACAAGTTCTTAGCTAAACCATATCCCTAAGTACTATGTCTATACGACTCTTAAATACCTCCGGGGACAGGGACTCCACCACTGCCCTGGACATCTTGTCCCAATGCCTGAAAGGGCTTTCAGTAAAGAAATTCTTTCTAACATCCAATCTAAGCCTCCCTTGTCACAACTTGAGGCCATTACCCCTAGTCCTATCACTTGTAACTTCATTGAACAGACTCATCCTCACCTGTTTATAACCTTCTTTCAGGTAGTTGTAAAGAGTTATAAAGTCTCTCCATAGCCTTCTTTTCTCTAGGCTAAACAACCTCAGCTCCCTCAGCCACGTCTCCTAAGACATGTGCTCCAAACCCTTCATCAGTTTTGTTGCCATTCTTTGGACACACTCTAGTAGCTCAATGTCCTTTCTGTAGTGAGGGGCCTAAAACTGCACACAGTACTCGAGGTGCAGCCTCACCAGTGCTCAGTACAGGGGCAGGATCACCTCCTCAGTTCTGCCGACCATACTACTCGTTATGCAGGCCAGGATGCCATTGGCCTTCTTGGCCACCTGGGCGCACTGCTGGCTCATGTTCAGCTGGCTGTCCATCAGCACTCCCAGGTCCCTCTCTGCTGTGCAGCTCTCCAGCCATTTCTCCCCAAGCCTGTAGCACTGCTGGGGATTCTTGTGGCCAAAGTGCAGGACCCAACATTTGGCCTTATTGAAACTCATGCCATGGGCCTTGGCCCATTGGTCAAGCCTGTCTGGGTCCCTCTGCAGAGCCTCCCCCCCAGCTTAGTGTCCTCTCCAAATTTACTAGAGGTGCATGCCAACTGCATTTAAGTCCATCGATCAGTCATGAGAGCCATCCCACCATGTTTCTGTGGTGGCGACTAAGTCGTAGCTACCCTTCTGCACAAAGGCTTCTGGCTCTTTCCATCTGTTGCCCATGCTATGTGCATTGGTGTAGATGTACTTGAGCTGGGCTGTCGATTTCACTTAAACACATTGCAAAAGGAATTTTTTAATAAACTGCATACTACAGTAACAACTAAGCATCCTGCTAATAAAATCTTGTAACAAGTTGCATTGCATGTATCTTTTTATTATTTATTGCTTTGGAAATGATTATTTTAAAGGTCATTAACAGCTAGCTATATTAATGTGTGCATATTAGTTGCAGTTAATGGTGTCAATGGTGTATAGCCGCATCTTTTTGGATTTTTCTGACAAACTATAATTAAGGTCCCAGTTTCTGCTACAAACTTAGCAGAATAATTATCAGAATATAAGTCAACAGCCATATAAGTAACATTAAAACCAGCTGTTTCTCACATTTGCGCTGGTGATAAACTAATTAACTTAGCCTAATGCTTGATTCTGCAGCCACCAGATTGTGACTCCAAGGATATTCAAATGTAATCTAAAACTGACGTTCCTGCATATCACCAGCAATGGGAGTGGAAGGTTTTCTGGGGAATCTCAATTATCAATTATTGGCCAAAGAATTGCATCTGTATGAGTAAAGATGACTTTGCTAGGTGGTCTTGAGACCAAGCTCAGACCATCTTCTTGTGCCTGAATGCTAGACCCTTTGCTGTCTACTGGGCTAGAGTTCCCACTTGGGGAACTCCCTCCTCATCTGGGAGTTTGAAGCCTTATTTTTATTACTTTTTCCACACATTCAAAGGTTTTGTTTGTTGTTGTTGTTTTTTTTTTATGAATAAGGGACTTTGGCTAGTCCTACGTTGCAGAAGGGCTGTATAAGAAACTAAATATGACTGATAGTCCAAAGTATGCATGTTTTACAGATCAAAATTTTTTCACAATATGAATATACTGTCAAAAAGGGCAAGACTCTCAGTATTTATCTTTAATATTTTTTTTATAGCTTCAGCATCATAAAATGAGAATAACAGTCCTATGCAAATGAAATGAAACCTTGCAAACTCAGTTGTTTTAGCTGTTCACTGAAATCTAATTTATTTACATGCAGATGCAGGGTCTGCTTAGGGTGCAGGCAGAGGTGCTCAGACACATGTAGCATTTTCTGGTTCCAAACTATATCTTAAGAGTAGATATTTTGAATATATGCTTATATGCAGCTCTAAGTTCACATTCAACACTTAGTAGCCTTTCTGCCTGTGTCATGATCTGTTGCAACATGTACCTGACTAGATGAATTTAAATTGGCCAGGGATTACTCATGTTAAATAGTCTATAAAAATGTCTACAATGTAAGTCAGAGTCCTGGAACATTTATAAGGCAACAGGACAGTTTTATGTACAGGGTGATAAAAAGAATCTGTTTGCTGAAATACCTCTTACTATTTTATTCAGATGTAATTCTAGTCTACTTCTGCAGAACATTCCCAATGGCATAGCGCTGGTATTAGAGCCAAATCTGGAAATCTTGTTTCTCTCACCTGTACTAATAGCAAACTAGACATAATTAAGGCAATTTCAGTAGAGTGAAATTGCAAGGGAAAAAAAGATCTTTCTAACGTTTTCTTTTACGTTACAAATTAAAGCTAAGATAACTGGAGTATATTTTCTTTTTTTTTTTTTTTCAGCTGTGCAGTAACAGCAACTAGTGGCATATGTCTGTGTACTTGTGCATATGTTCTCCATTAAAACTCTTAAGCAAATTTTTAAAAAACGTTCACTTGTATATAATTCAGGGATGATTTTCTCTACTGGTAAAGTTACTGACTGAAACTTCAGGTTCAGCACTAAACAGTCTAAGCCTGTGATCATGACAATTCATTTCAGTCTTAGACTCTCTAGCTTGTCTGACACTGATATACCTCCATTGTCATATTGTGTGTGCATCAGCATCTTTGAGTTGACTGATATTGTAACACCAGCTCAGAAGCTAACACTGTAGTCATTTAGTGTATTATGCTTTAAAGACTTTAGCCGCTGGTGGATTTCTGTAAATTGCTGATAAAGTCAACATTGATAGTGTCTTATATTGTTGGAAAGGGCTGAGAAGGCACATCTAAATCCAAGGAGAGAACTCAGTTATAGCTGGGAGTATTATTTTTATCAAATCACAGTTTTATATTTCTTTCCATTCTTTCCTTTTCTTTTTCAAGTCTGTGTAACTTTGTTTTGTTCTCGGAACCTTCCTCTTTCTTCTTAATCTAGACTAAATTAAATTTGGAGTTACTGGTATGACTTCTCTATAAGGAAGTACAATTGGAAATCCTATATCTGGGGTTCTAATTAGAATAATTGGAGAAGTGTTAAAGCTAGCCAAGTATTTCAGTTCTTTGAGTCACAACAAGACATATTTTCCAAGATCTATTAATAACCGGGTATTAATGTTTCCTTGTGCTACTGAAGCTTGGTCACGTGACAGGCTTAATAGTCTGCTGGAAGCAGTTGGGTGTCATTCCAAGTCCCTGCCCCTCAGATAAATATATTTGTCCATGTATGTCCTTTTCCAAAGACTGAATAATAATGTAGAGATGCGAAGAGGGACTGTTGGATACTGGGTCACCTAATAGCTTTCTGTAAAGAGATATTTCATTCATGTCTGGAAAGCAATTTATCTTCAGAAATTATGTTAAGATGTTATTTTGTATGTGTTCAAGATGATTTAGGCTTACCCTTTTCACAAGTATTCAGCAGTGGAGTCTGAAGCTCTATATACTTGGGAACAGGAGTTGCAGTTTGCCTTGGTTTGCAGATTTTTTTACTTATTTTCCCTTCTGCTTGCTATCATCTCACGTCACTTTTATTCAAAGTTTTCTCAGATAAGCTATCAGCAGGTACCAGGGCCATGTAGAAAACATGATCTGCTTACAAATTACATCTCATCCTGTGTAGACATATTATTTTGACACTATGGAGTACACCTTTCTATTTACCTTGGGGACCAGCAATTTCAGTGGAGAAAACAAGTGTAAGAAATGAAAGGATTCAAATACTTCGTAGAAATGCCCAGTTTGAAGCCAGGGAATATTTCCTGACAACTCTCTGCCACTATCACAACTCTCTAGCAGTGTACATCTAATCTAGGGTGATGGTGTCAGGTTAAATGAATTCTCTCCCACCAAAATTACTAATCCAGAGTCAGCGAGAAAGCCTAGCGGTTCCCTTGAAGACAGGGGTGAGGCCGTGGAGTCTGTCTGGCAGGATGAAGGTTGTAAACCAGGGAGGATCCTGTGGGGATAAGTCCAAGGGCCACCAGGGTGGTGCGGGATGGGATCAGGATCTGGGTGCTGCCCAGATCAGTGGGACCCAGGGCTGGGCATGGGCAGGGCTGTGGTGGGGCCAGGCCCAAGATCTGGGCTGGCAGCAGCCCCAGCTAGGCCTCTCCCTGCCTGCCCATCCCATTGCAGCTGCCCTTTCAAGACCTCCTGAGGCCTGGAGCCTTTCTGCTACAGGAAACTCTCCATCCTTCCCCCAGCACCACCTCCTGCTGATGAGGAGCTGCCCTGCCTGCAAGCAGGGCTGTACTCCTTTGAAGATGGATTTCTCCTAGGTTTGTCCCCATCCACTCTAACGCTGGCAGCGTGGTGCCAGGCTGGGGAACCCCTATGGTGTTCCTGGGCTAAGCTGCTACTAGAGGGAAGAGAGTGGGATGGAAGCACAAGCAAAACAGCTCAGGAAGAACCGACCTTAGACATTCCCAGCTGCAAAGCTTTCTGCCAAGACAGGCAACTGAACCCGAACCCTTTTACATTTTCCAAGCAATGAGCTCATAGCTGAGCTATGTTATGCTTATTATGAGGGCTGCTGGTTCTCACATTGACTCAGTTTGTGGTATCAGTCACCTCATGTTTTTTGCATGCATTTTCTTGAATACTGTTTCAGTTTGCTAGCAAGCTTTTCCTATGCATGTGGTTTCCTCAAAGAGTTGCTTATGTGGGTTCTGATAGAGATTCACATCTCTTTTTTTCATTCGTGGAATCAAAAAAGAAATGGAAATATTCATGAGACTGCATTTCCTTGGCAAGGTTTTATTCTCTTCAGATGACTGGCTCACTGTCCTGTATCCAAAAGCAGTCTCATTTCTCTAACAAAAAGTCTTAAAAGTCTGAAGTATGCATCTGGAATTTATACTGGAATCTTCAGTACCTGTCTTTTTTATAGTCATATAGCAGAGTCATTGAAGGAAAGGGTTTTTTTCCCATAAAGCATTACGATGCCTATGACATTGCTCTTTGCAAGCAGCAATATTAAAGGAAAGAGTACTCTGCCCAAACCCATTTATTTACTCACTGGAGATGACCTATAATGAGGAAGAATTTTTTATTAGACTTCTTAAAAACAAATAAATTTGAAAGTGTTGAATCCTTTGCATTAGTGACTACAGATCTGGAGAAAATACCATACATAATCTGGGTCAAATAAATACTTTTTTCCTTCTCCAAAACTGCTGTGTTCACACACACCTAAAACCTCTGTAAAATATTTCATATTCTGTAGAAAGTGTAAGCATGGTTGTTTCTTCAGACTTCTGTAAAACTGGTGTAACATCTTTAACTTCAGCAGAATTGCCATTAATTTAAATAGGTTAATTTAAACTGTAAACAACATTGTAAGTAAAGTGGAAGTTTTTATATTATGAGGTGAATACTGAAATATTTTTTTCTTCAGAAAAAGTTCCCTTTTAAAGTTTCCCTTTAAGTAACAGCAGAATTTGGTGGGGTTTACAAAACTGATTTGCCATGGTATACATTACAAGGATTTATTATAGCTTTATAATACTGTTGACTACAGTATATTATAATGCATATTGCCTTTTTTTTAACATACTTTAAAATATGTTTGTGTTGTTTTTCCAGCAAGTGAGTCACTCTGTCATAACAAAATACATTTTAGGACAGACTGTGGTATTTCATATGGTTTTACGAATCTGGAACCATCCTACAGAGATAGTGGAATTGTCTGAGATTAACAGAAATTAAATGTAGATATACAACAGTGAAGCTGAGATTACTCTCTAATTTTAACAAATAGGGAATTTACTTAAGCCAGATGTGTCATACATTTTGATGACTGATACAGCTATGCATACAATTCTTATTAAAAAATCCACACTTATATGAGTTTATTAGCATATTAACTCCAGTGTAGTGAACGCTGATCACACCCTCATAACAATCCATCACGTCAAAGACTGGATAGAATGGATAATTCACAGAATCACACAGAATCACAGAATGATAGGGGTTGGAAGAGACCTCTGGAGGTCATCAAATCCAACCTGTTTGAAGTATAACTGAAAGAAACTGGATCTAGGAAAGCTTAAATCCTTTCACTATACACATTGAGCATTTGAAAAGAACTGCACAGAGCCCCATGGTAACTTTGCTTTTTCATTTTCAACGTTGCATATTTCAGAATGTTACAGTGAGCTCCACTGACTCCAAAGGCATCTATTTGGCTTTTATTCCTGTATATCACACTGTCAGTTTCAGTCAACTCAAACCTCACTCATGTTGGAATACAGTTTAACCCAAGAGTATCTATGGCTTACATAATTCAAACCATTTTCAGAATATCTTCTACAACTGAAAAGCCATACCCCCGGTGGTGAGAATTGCAAACATCTTACTAACATTCCTACAAACATTCCTACATAATATTCACACATACCAGACACTCACTTCTCTTTTCCAATATTCTTCTATTTCCCAAAGGCTCTCTCCAGGCTTTCCCTCTTATCCCTGTCCGGGAACGGGAACAGGGGGGAAGGGGAGAGGTTCTCTCTTGTTTTCTGTGCGTGTTGTTATTGGTATATAGATGTAGTGTTGTATAGCTGTTGGTATATGGATATATAGGTGTGGATATAGATATAGAAATAGACCTTGTGTGTTATTTGATATCGGACTTGCCAAACCTTGACTGAAATTTTTTTGCTCCCTGTAAACTAATTGTGAACTTGTTTTATCAGTTTGTCCTCTTTGCAGAAACAAGCAAGCCATTCTGAGCTACTTTGCTTTAAAATGTTATCTTTTCTAGAGTTCCTAGAGGGTTTTTCTTTACTGTCTCCATAAAAATTAATGCGAATTAGAAATAAACCACAACCTCAAATAAAATTACAGATGACAATGAATACATTTTTTAAAGCTTGCTTGCTTTCTTTTTTTTCTTTTTCTTTTTTTTTTTTCATTTAGCAGGTTGCTACTGGAAGCCTGAGTTGTTTCATAAAGATTTTTATTGAATATTTCTGCATTGAATGTTTCCTTTATACTGTTAAACAACTGGCTAAAGCAGACATGCATATGGTTTTGATAGACCTGATTCAGATCTCAGAAAGGTGTAAATCTAGGGACAATTTGATTAAACATGATGACATGTCATTTGTGTAGAGCTGACAAAATAGCAATTACTAGAAGCAAGTACCAAGTTAATTTTAGGCACTGTTACTATTACTACTGTTTTGTTTGGTTTTCTCCTCAGCAATAATGTATTCAAATAAAATTGTTTTAGTTCTAAAGCATAAATTATTGCAATGCTACTATCGTAAATTATGCTCAATCTGTAATTGGATGATTAATCTGGTTATTCTGGATTTCTTAATCTTTTTCTCCCAAGTGACCATTTTGCAATAGAATAATAAGTATCAGATGTCAAACAGCAAGCCTTGAATGAGATGTGTCAGCTAAGCCCAGCGAAAACCAATGCTTTAATATCAGTGCATCTTGACATTTTACTTAGGAGTCTTTGTGTGGCATATAGTACTGCATTTCCTTTTCTTTTTGTATGAAAACATAACATGCCTAAAATCTGATATTTTAATTTTATTTTAAAATATATGAGATAGAGGGAGCCATTGGAACAAAAAGCCAGTTGATTCTTTGCCTGGATTATGTAAACTGTGTAAATTAAGTAAACTATTGGCTTTTGTATTTTAAATCTCTAGGTGAGCATACCTATTTAAATCTTTTGGAAAGGCCTGTAATGAAAGTAGAAGCATATTTTTAGTCTAGTTTAAGTTTTACTTTGTTATTAATTATATCACTTGGTTTTAGAGATATAGTACCTCACCAATCTGTTCTTATTTATATTATGCCACTTAATTATACTTGATTTTGGAAAACATTTTTTCGAAAGATTCCTTTTTTGTTGCTATAGACCAAAGGTCACTTGCAATCTACAGTGATGAATGCATGTATCAGGAAGATATTTTTTCCTTTTTATAGCTACATAATATCAGAATTACAGAAGTCTGGAACTGATGAAGCAAAGGAAAAAAAAAAAAGGATTAAATTTTGGTCAACATTTGAAAACTGGGGACAGAATCTAGCGATATGTTATGGTCTACTGCCCAAGAAGACTCAGATAAGTGCAGAGCATACTAGGTTATCAACTTTTTCTCAGCTCTTCTGCTAATTGTTGAAAGCTATACATCTTCAACTTTGAAATCTATCAAAAAAATGTACTTAGGATATTTCCTGCTTGGTATGTTTCATATGCTGCAAAGGCAGATTTCTGCACCTGAGGTGGACTAACTACTGCAGTAGGATAATCTGGGAATGTGACTGGATGGCAACTGCTCTAGATGAAAGCTGAAACCTGGAGGTCCTGATGGATGGTCTGCTGAGCAGTAATCAGTAGTCCACTCTGGTAGCATCCTGGGCTGCTGTATCAATAGAAGCATGACTGCTAGATTTAGGGAAGTGATTTTTTCGCTATTCAGTTATTGTTAAACCATATCAGTATTGCTGAGTCCATTTTTGCCTTCACTCTCTTCCTCCCCACCCACCCAGTACAAGACAAGTATCAACAAATTGAAGCAAGGTCAGGCCAGGGCTGGAGCACTTGCCCAGTGAAGTGTGGCTGAGGAACCAGAACTTGCTTGCCCTGAATATGTGTGTGTGTGCATGCATGTGAGTGTAATGTAACAGCTGCCTGCCCATATCAAGGTCATGATGGGAGTGCATGGTGGGAGGATGAAGGGCATAAACTGAAACAGGGAAGATTCAGAGTGGATGTAAGTAGAAAACTTTTCCCCATGAGAACAAACACTGGAGCTGGATGCACCAGAGGTGCAATCTCCCTCAGTGGAGACCTTCAAGACAGCTCGACAAGGCTCAGAGTAACCTTGTCTGAATTCAAATGTTGCCTTGCCTTGAACCAGAAAGATAGAAGAAAGGCCTAAGCAATTCCTTCCAACTTAAATTTTTCTCTATGTGTTTGTTTGAAAACAGTAGTCATGTACAAACTCCTACAATAGTTACGTGTAGCAAGCTGACTGTTGCATTAACATATTTTTCCTTCTGCCTTACTTCTCACTCAATTAGATGAACATAGTACCAGGAGGCTGTTGGTTCTTTATCTACTGACTTTCTAAAACCCACACAATTAACTATCTAGAATGACATTTTCACTACTCTATTTTATCATCTTTGTTCATCATGTTCTTCCAATATTGCAGATACTGATATATTCCTGATAAATCTTTAAAGAATCATAGAGATTCTTCCCTTTTATGGGCAGTGGTTCAGAAGCAGCAAAGTGAGGTTTTTTGCCTTGGTTTGGTTTGGTTTTTATACAAGGGTAACTGACTTTGTTGTGATTTAGAACCACAAAAATCAATGGAATTATCTTCTGCTCTTTTTCTGAGACATCTGAGGTGTATGGAACCATGCTGATGAATTGCAGAGATAGCTTTCAGAGAAAACTCTACAAACAGGATATTTTCTAAGATCTCTGTACATGGTAAAAATTGTATTACCTCCTAAAGGGATACCAAAAGCATTGGAAACTTCATGTAATGCTTTTGAAAATTTTCTTGACTTTTCTACTTCAGACGTGGTTGATTGCCTGAATTGAGTATGTAATATTTTACCTTGGTATCTCATATTTTATCTTTAAAGTATTGCAGAGCACTTCATAAAGCTGTAAATTAAATACAGATAGTACAATGAATATGTAAGTAAATGTATCAGCAGTTGTGCACTCAGCCATGGCTTATGCTCTGCTATTTTGGAATTTCTGTTACTAAGCGGAATGCTGGCAGGGATCCCTAAGTCATGCTGTAACCTTTGAGAGGCTGGCTTCATACTACCACCTGAACAGATCAGATTTTAAAGACAGGCAGAGACTGTCTTATTCCAGATCTACCCTTGAAATGTGAAGTATGGCACTGTAAAACTCTGTATGTCTTAGTGACTGAGATGCACATCCAACTGTCCATCAGACTGGTTGGAAATTTAAAAATAACATTCCCCTGTTAACACAAGCAGGAAAAAAATTAGAACTTTCCATTGTTTTCAGACTATGCTAAAGTTGCAAGTGCATTCCCCTCCCCCATCTATTTTGAAAGTAATATAGTGTTTTAAACATTTGAATAGATTAAGCCCAGCCTTAACTTGTGTAACTTGTACCATTCCACCTGCAAAGTAAAAAAAAGAAAATAAAACTCTCTTTTCTTAATCAGTTGACTCACTCTCTGGAGATCTTTTTTTCTTCATAAAGAGTGAAACCAGAAAAACTAGCTTCTAACTTAATGCTTTAACTAAATTGGGATAACTCTGGTCTAGAGATAATGATTGACTAGATTGCTGCTTTAACCCGACCTACTTCCATTATATTCTAAGCTCAAGAGAAACATTGTTTTTATCAATTAATCCTCAGGGATAGTAGTGGGCATTCAGTTTTGATTTATGACACAATTTAGAGCAGCCTCTGGAAGCTCTAAAGACTATTGATGAAAATTTTTGTTTATAGGCACTCTGACCTAGTCACATCCTCTCTTGCATCTTATATGGTTGTGGTGCTGTAAGAGCCATTACAGTCTACAGAAGATGTCTGTAGTGAACAGCCTGGGTGGCTTTTCTGGTCTCTCTTATCATCCATTTCATTGCTACTGCTGAGGTCAGCCTATCAGATAATCCTGAGAACCTAACATATCCCTCCTTCCTCATCTCCTGGACCTCCTATGGCTGTCTCTAGGGCCCAGGTTCCTCCTGGTCCAGCTCAGTCCCTGGTGTCTCCAATAGCAAGGCTGAACACATACTCCCAACAGGGAGTTTGGGCTATATACAATATACATATACATATATACACGGATGGCCACGCAAGTAAGCTACACAGACCACTCACAGAAACAGTGAAAGCATCAGTTGTCTCCCCATGCTCCCCTTTCTGACTGGTCAGGATGTATTTCTACTAGTAAAAGTAAATATGTATGTGATAATATATAGAAGGGGGATCTCTCCAGCAGCAGGACTCAGGCATTCAGTCTATTACTGGCCCCTGCACCACAGTCTCTCCAGTTGCTGGCACCTGAATATACAAACCCCTGTAGGCACAGCCCCACTGCAGTTCCTGGTACATACAGCCCCACCTGTCCCCCTCTCTCACACATGCACACATAGGCCAGGACTCCCCTAGTCTCAATATCTGACTGCCTGTGCTCTTGCCTGTACAGGTACACAGGTGCTCTCACAACTCGGAGTCACTGCTTCAAAACCCGTATAACCCCTTGTCTCCCAGACCACTCCACTTGCTTGTCAGCTCATCTGGCTTTGCTAATCCTCACACACACACTTGCACACCCACTCCATTTACTGACACCACAGACCTCATAGAGACACATGTGAAACAGAGATCCCCTCACTGAAAAATATCTGAAGGTGGAGTTAAATAAGTGTCCTGGTTGGAGTCAGGGTGAACCTAACTTTCTCTTTGCTGATTTGTTTTTCCTTCAGTGAACTTTTTTTTAGCCGGGCTGGTGGACTGATAATAACCAAGGTCACTTCTGACTGTCTTCAGCAAAGTGGTGTGCCACTACTGACATTGTTCATGCCTTTTTCTCTATTCCTCTTGAACCAAAGTACAGGCCACAGTTTGCTTTCACCTGGAGGGGAGTCCAATACACCTGGAATCGACTGCCCCAGGGGTGGAAACACAGCTCAACTATTTGCCATGGACTGATCCACACTGCACTGGAGAAGGGTGGAGCTCCAGAACACCTGCAGTACATCGATGACATCATTGTGTGGGGTGACACACCAGAGGAAGTCTTTGAGAAAGGTAAAAAGATAATTCAGATTCTTTTGAGAGCTGGTTTTGCTGTCAAAAGCAGCAAGGTCAAAGGACCTTCACGAGAGATCCAGTTCCTGGGAATTAGATGGCCAGATGGACGTCGTCAAATTCCAATGGACGTGATTAACAAAATAACAGCTATGGCACCACCAGCCAACAAAAAGGACACTCAAACCTTTTTAGGAATGGTCGGTTTTTGGAGGATGCATATTCCTGAGTATAGTCACATCATGCAACCTCTCTACAAGGTGACCCAGAAGAAGAATGACTTTGAGTGGGGTCCTGACCAACAGGATGCTTTTGAGAAGATTAAAGATGAGATTGTGCATGCGGTGGCCCTTGGACCAACTCAAATATGTCCAGAGATCAAAAATATACTCTATACTGGAGCCAGGTACAATGGCCCTACATGGAGCCTCTGGCAGAAAGCACCAAGGGAAACTCGTGGTCGACCCCTGGGATTTTGGAGTAGGAGCTACAGAGGTTCCGAGGCCAATTACACCATAACTGAAAAGGAAACACTGGCAGCATATGAAGGAGTTAGAGCTGCTTCGGAAGTGATCGGTACTGAGGCACAGCTCCTCCTGGCGCCCCGATTACCGGTACTGCACTGGATGTTCATGAGGAATGCTCCTCCCTTGCATCATGCCACTGATGCTACCTGGAGTAAATGGATTGCTTTAATCACCCAGCGGGTTAGGATAAGGAACCCAAATTGTCCTGGGATCACGGAAGCTATTACAGACTGGTGAGAAGGCACACATTTTGGAATGCCACCTCAAGAAGTGGTGAAATGAGACGAAGAATCCCCACCATATAACCAACTGCCTGAGGCTGAAAAACAATATGCTCTGTTCACTGATGGCTCCTGCCACTGTCGGAGGTGGAAAGCTGCCATATGGAATCCTACACAGCTTGTTGCAGAAGCAGATGAAGGAGAAGGAGAAGTAAAAGCCATCCAGTTGGCTTTAGATGTTGCTGGACGAGAGGGTGGCCAAGACTCTATCTCTACACTGACTCAGGGATGGTAGCAAATGCCTTGTGGGGTTGGCTAAAACAGTGGCAGCAGAACAACTGGCAGTGAAAGGGTAAACCAACTTGGGTGGCTGACCTATGGAAAGACATCGCTGCTCGGGTAGGGAAATCGGCTGTGAAAGTGTGCCATGTAGATGCACACGTGCCTCTGAGTCGAGCTAATGAGGAACATCAACACAACCAACAAGAAGATGAGGCTGCCCAAGTGTTTAAAATAGACTTAGACTGGGAACACAAAGGTGAGCTATTTTTAGCTCGATGGGCTCATGATGCCTTAGGTCATCAGGGCAGAGATGCAACATACAGATGAGCTCGTGACCATGGGGTGGACATAACCATGGACACTATTTCACAGGTGATTCATGAGTATGAAATGTGTGCTGCAATCAGCAGGCTTAAAGGTTAAAACCTTTATGGTATGAGGGGAGGTGGTCAACGTACAGGTATGGGGAGGCCTGGCAAATTGACTATATCACACTGCCTCAGACCCGCCAGGGTAAGTGCTATGTGCTTACAATGGTGGAAACAAGTACAGGATGGTTGGAAACACATCCTGTGCCTCATGCCACAGCCCAGAACACCATCCTGGGCCTTGAGAAGCTGGTCTTGTGGTGACATGGTACCCCAGAGAGAATTGAGTCGGATAATGGGACTCATTTCAAGAACAATCTTGTAACTGACTGGGCCAAAGAACATGGTATTGAGTGGATATACCATATCCCGTACCATGCTCTAGTCTTGGGGAAGATTGAAAGGTACAATGGTCTGTTGAAAGCTGCCCTGAAGGCAATGGGGGGTGGAACCTTTAAGAATTGGGACAAACATTTAGCAAAGGCCACTTGGCTAGTTAATACCGGGGGATCCATCAGTAGCACTGGTTCTGCTCAGTCAGACCTTTTGCAAACAGTGGATGGGGATAAAGTCCCAGTGGTACGTGAAATAAATCTGTTGGGAAAAAGTGTTTGGGTTTATCCTGCTTCAGGCAAGGGCAAACCTGTCCGGGGTGTTGCTTTTGCTCAGGGACCTGGACATACTTGGTGTGTAATGATGGAAGATGGTGAAGTTCAGTATGTACCTCAAGGAAATCTAACACTGGGAGATAATTCTTAATTTAATAACTTATGGACTCTGTGTAAAATATTATGAGAATGGAATAGGGGTGGAATGTCCTGGTTTGAGCCAGGGTGAAGCGAACTTTCTCTTTGTTGATTTTTTTTTTCTTTCAGTGAACTTTTTTTAGCAGTGCCAGCAGACTGATAATAACCAAGGACACTTCTGACTGTCTGCAGCCTCCCCCCCTACAGGGGAGCAGATTAGACTGAAGGCAGGATCAGCAAATCAGAATATTCCCTTCTCATAATATTTTCTCTATTTGGCTTTCGGTATAGGTTAAGACATCACTGAAGTCAAGCCTTTCTTTCCTTTTTCTCTCACTTTTCTGCTTACTGTCACTTCTATCGCCCTCTCTTTGGCTCTCTCTCTTTTTTTTCATTTTTTTCTTCATAGCCAACATCCAAGGACCCCGTCCGTGCACCCGGACACTCCCCCCTTCAGCTGGGAGTCACCAGGAAGAAGAGTTGCTGTGAGAGTCGCTGGGGGAGGAGGGAGGGGGTCGGGTGTTGCACATCCTTTTACAAATATATACATATTCCCTTATCACTAATAATTAAAATCAATCTGTTTCACTTTTCAACCCAGAAAGCGTATCTTTCTCATTTTTTCTCCCTCTTTCCCTACCTTGGGGGAGGTGAGTGGGACTGAGAACATTATTGTTATTGGTTTGACTGCCAACCCGGAGCCAAACCGTGACAATAAGGAGATAGGATAGACTGTGATGATCAGGTGCTGGGCGTGTTCAGACAAGTATACCAACCAGAAAATTTTTTATACATGACTGCACTTTTTATCCCTTACCTTCTGTGTTGCTGTACTTGTACCTCCTCAAATCACCTAAGTCCATCCTTTTCCCCAGTTTGTATCCTCCCATAAATCTCGTGCAATCACAAAATGCTCTTCCCCTGCATCCCACAGGGTTGATGAGTTTCAGCTGAGACAGCTCTGGTAGAGACCCAGACAAGGTGTTTGTTTCTCCAGAATCTGCAGTTTGTGCTCCCACCTGCCGTTGTTCCTCTCTGCTTTTCTGGGTTTGTAGTGATGGGCCTTCGATGAGCTGCTGTCACTCCTGTGATGGGCCTGGGAGCAGCTGAGGCAGGTTATGAATAAAATTACTCCTCCCGCTTTGTTGTTCTTCTGTGCTTTCTTTGTGTGGAGATGAGTTTCCTGTCACTGAACCTAAACCAACCTCGCAATGCAGTACTTTCCACATAGGAACTCCAAATACCATGTTCCATTGGCATGTATTTGCCACCAAGCAGTCAGACACCTGACTGTATTCATTTTGCTAACTCTGAAAATTATAAATTTTCAAAACTTGATGAACCAGTTTTGTGGGAAATAGAAAATATTGATTGTTAAATAAGTGGGATTTTGCTGATTTCCCTTGAGAGTGTTCATCGTTTCCATCAATACGTATTTCCACTACAATAGTCTGAACACTATCAGTATTGTTGCTATAAGTATTATTAAGAAAGCAATATTTTTGAGCAAATGTCACGGACCAAGACATACTTGTATTTAAAGATACATTCTCAGTATCATTGACAGCATTCAAGGAAAAGCTGTTCCCTGGAGGTGAATAAAATAGATGTGTAGACAAAACCTGAATTTTTTACTCTTAATGTCATGCATAGTTTATGACTGCAGAGGTCAGACAGTGTCACATGTCACCCTCAGAAGAATAACTAGCTGGCTGTACTTCAGGTTCTTTTATTTTATCTCTGTATTATTGAATAATGAGAGGTTTCTGTTTACCTTTACATACAAAAATATTCCTTAAGTATTTTTTTTGAATGTGCAAGACAGTTGAACAATGTGTCACATATACATTTAATTTGAAAGCAGTATTTATCTCAAATAATTATGCAGTTTTCATCTTTTGACTTGCTTTAGGCTTCCCAGATTTATTGAAAATCTATACTACATCTATACTGTTTTCTAACTAGCTCTCCCTAGCAAAAAGTCAAGATGCAGACCACAGTTGAACCTCCAAAGGGTGGCAGTGGAAATAACTGGCAGCCTTCGTTCCATTCCTCTTTGTCTGAAGGACCAAGATATGATAATTCATGCTGACTTTGATGTGGTACTTATTTTTCACTGCACATATAAGCAGTCAAGAGAGCAGAAAGTTTATTTTTAAATCATGCAGAAACAAGATGTGAATTCAGTCTTGTCTAAAACCCAGATGTATGTGAGGCAGATTAACTTTCCATACCTACAATATGTGTGGTTTAGCTCATAACTGTATAAATTTTAGCTAACATATGTATCTGATATGGGCTAAATTTACTACACATAGTTGTCTCCATTTACTGGTCAGGGTAAAACAAAACAGAACAGAATAGCCCTGTTACATTCCCCCACCTTCCCAGGGAAAGATAAACAAAGAATAAGGAAGACAGACTTCCTGGTTGGAAGTTAAAACTAGTTTAACAGAACAGGGAAGGGATAGTAACACATGGAATAATAATGAAAAATATAGGAATATATACAAAATCCTATTTCAGTGGTTGCTGATATAAGTGTTCAAAAGTCCCCTGTTGCAGAGCTGACTCAGGAAAAGGGACCAGGGATCTTCCCAGTAACTGGTGGAGTCAGATACTGCAGAGCACTTGGGAGACAAAGACAAAGAGCACAAGCCTCTCTCCAAGATGACTGCCAGATGAATGAAGGAAGGGAAGAGGGAGCAGACTTTTCTGCCCTCCTGGCTTTTACAGGGTATGGCAGGAAACTGGAGGGAGTATTGAATGCTCCCTGTTCTGCCCCATGGTTACCTCAAAGTCCTAAACAACCTGCTCTCACTAGGTCCTCATAAATTTAGACCGTGCTTTCTCAAACTGAAACAATGGTCTAGTTAGGAGATTGATTTTTCAGTCGAGCACTTACCACAGTAATTATTAACAGCACATAAAGTCACTGGAAAACATCTCATGAGAGAGTTTATGAAGACTCAAGGACTTATGCTGCCTTATTTATTTTTACTCTTACAAGATACCACATTCTTTAAGTTATGTTTTCTATACACAGTGGTTTTTTATGTTTATGAGACACCCAACTGTATCTTACCCATAAAGTTTCACGTGAAAGTTTCAACAACCTATAAAAACCAGGTAATTTTATAGCAAATACAAGATTAACTAATGAACCTCTGATTTTATCTATTTTCCCTGCAGTGCTCATTAGTTAATCTTTATTTTAGCTACAAAAGCAAATTATTAAATTCCTCAGTAACTTTAAGGCCATCCAGGTAAGTCTATCAAAACTTTGAATGCCTATCTGACAACTTAAGTAGATTAAGACCAGCTTTTGAACCACTATTTTGCCACTGTCATAGGGTGGACTCAAGAGAGATCTTAGTCACGGAATCCACACAGGCAAAGAATGAGAGAAGAAACATTCCAAGGGATACCAAAATCAGATTGCAGGTGATTAAACCTTCCACATTCTTCCACGTGGTCCACATGGCTACAGTGACAGCAGCTGTTCAGCAGGGAAAAATGCTAAATAAAATACTTGCAAGTGAAAGCATAACTTGCAAAGTAAAACTGCATTTAATAAAACTTTCAAAAAAAGCAAAATGTTTTCATAACTCTGTAGCTTAGAGAGTCATGGACTTGGTGCTGTAGAGCTTTTTGCTGTACAGAGGATAGCTCTGCTTGCGTCCAATGGTTGCAGTTTGTGCAGTCGGCTGGGTGCAGACCACTCCCACTGGATCCCATTCATCCTTCTTTCCCTGTCAGGAAGAGAGCTACAGCTGTGTTTTTACCTCTGGTTTGGGCTGTACGAGACCCATCACCTGAAGGGGTAGAACACACCTGTCCTCATGTCACAGGCTTAATTTTTGAAGCCAAGAGTTTGATAAGGTTCTAATAGAAACTGGAAATTTATATGGGTATTCAGGCTATCATTTTATTTCAAGATTTAAGATGGAAGATTAATCCCTGTTTCCCACAGGGGTTGCATACAGACTGCTGAAGCACTTGAGCTACTCTCAGCATCATACCCAGGATACAGGGTTCAACGAATGATTTTGGCGCAGGATAGCAATTACATATTCCTAACTCTTCCTTAACAAACCAAAATGTCTCACTGTGACACTTACAATGAGTCAGACTCACTGGTAGATTATTCCCTGGTCTGAAAGCATCCTATACAATTTATGAGATTACTACAGGGCAACAATTAGGCATCTTTTTCACATGTGGAGATTGCAGAACCATGACAGAATGGCTTGAGGGACTTTCTCTAAGGAAAGTAACTTCAGTCTTTAGGCTGGTCAGAAGCTTTTCTGCAACCACAGAAGTGACTGGAAGAAGAAGAAACAGAAAATTTACTCTTTAGCTGTAATAAATGATCACCTCCAGACCTGAAAATTGCATTAAAAAAAAAATCAATTAGAACATGATCAAACACTTTTGTTCCATTAAAATCACAAGTCCTGCATTTAGAGCTGCACATTTGAAAGTTAATAGTATTCTGTCCTTAAAGAGGAAGAATTTAGAACAGGTGCACCATTATGGTCTTTAGAATGTTATTATGGAAACATGAATAATGTCATTCAGAAGGTTAGCCATCTGCTTTCTGAATATCTGTCACTGATGCAGCAGCAGCAATGCAAAAGTGATACAGCAGGGTGTTTGTGCAATGAATTTAACAGAAATCTTGTGGGTTTTGTGGAGAAAAATATGTTCCATTTTCAATTTGCTTTTAATAAGCATATGTAGAGTATGTGTTTTGTAAAGATGGTAAAGATTACTATAGTGCAATGCATTTTACTCCTGTAGTTTGTATCCTATTTTACTGAGTTTTAGCACATACTTCCATGAAAGATTAAGAATAAAAATCAACATTTTTGTGATTTAGGATTATTTACCTTAAATGTATTTACAAAACATAAAATGTTAGAAAAACTATAGTTTAAATCTCAAATACTAACTACAGATAGCATACTTTTAGAGCATTAGCTATGACATAAGTTAACATCTGAGACTTGAGACAGTTGCCATCTGACAAAGAAGGGAAATACGAGAGGGCAAGCTAACTTCAAAAAGTATCAGAGTAGATCAGTTGGAGTCAGCATTTGCAGAAGCACTGTTATGAAAGCTTTTTGAAAATTACAGAAATACCTCCCCTTAATGTTGTTAATAACGAGGTAATCTGTCTTTACAAGCACAAAATATTTACATTATGGCACAGAGAATGAAACCTTCCTAAAAACTGTCAGGAAACAAGGAAAAATAAATGACTGCTTAGAGACATACAGCAGAAAAATGAGTTTTAACAAGGTCAGGACAGAATTCATATCGTGTGGTAAACACCAAAACAACAAGCTGCAGACGGATTGCTGGCTGCCAGGGATACAGCAGTCATGGCCACCTTAAACATATATTTACAACATAGAAACTTCTAGCAATATTTAGTGAGTGATAATGAGGGTCCATTTATATTAAAGGGATTCAAAACATGTATCAAACTGAGTGTCATTAAGTACTGGAACAATAGTAGAGGAAACAAGCCAACTGTGAGTGCAGAAGGTAGAAATCAGACCACACAAAGCAATTTGGCTTGCTCAGCTGGAGTAGAAACACTTCAGGGGAGAAAACAGTGAAACTATTTTTAGGTGGCTGATGAAGTGCTCTGCACACAGTCTGACCACAGAGATAAACTCCCCAAAAGGAGGGCTTACCTGTTATGTTGTGCAGACAGGGCAATCAGGAGAGGGAGTTCATCACTTACAGGATCAGGGCCCCAATTACTGTAAGAAATACCAAATGTACCTTCTGCAGGGAACTCCCCCTGTACGTTGTGGTGGCAAAAGCATAGACCAGGGTGCCCAGAAGTGTGATTCATTGCTCTGCTGCACCCTTCCTATGTGTGCGGGAACAAGCCACTTGTTATACAGGCACAGGCTTATCCATTGCCATGAGGGAAGCAATCAAAACAAGATCTGATGAAGGCACTGCACGTGTCCTAGGGCTTTAGACAGAATTACAGGAAGAAAAAATAATTCCACCTACAGGCCCAAAATGAATGTTAACTACACAGTCCCTGCACTGACCCCCTTTTCTTCATGTTAACCATAATGCCTGTGTATGAGGGAGTTAATTAAGGTAGATAAGAATACAACAATATGATTTTTCTTTGTTATGGAATGTTTGGCTGTTTGAATTTAATACTCCTTTAACATAGTTGTTTGTTTGCATAATTTGTTTTGGTAGCACTTCTTTATTGCAGATGAAAATGCCACCAATCTCTAACTCATCTCAGTACTGAAGAATAAGTTCAGTCATGATGAAAATTAGACGTTACACTAGTAAATAATTAGCCAACAGATAGAAAAACTACTACTTTGCTGTCTGAAACAGGCAAGGAAAGGAATCCACTGTGATAGGCCTTTGAATTTCCCTTCACTCAGATGAGAAAAGACTCCAACCAAGAGTGCCTTATAAATTTCATCATACACATAAGCATTCCTCTTTTGTAAAATAAGGATTAGGAACACATATTATATACTGGATTTAAAATAAGGATTAGGAACACATTATTTAATGAGGAATTAGAAAATCACAGGTCTTTTACTAAGATTCACAAATCCTATCCCTATCATTTTCTTTCTATAATATGATGGTAGTGAGCCAATATTTTTTTGAGGTTTAGAGTTAAAAATTGAGAACAATGTGTGTGTGAGGCTCCTAAACTGTAGAGAATTAAACATCTACACTAGAGCTGTCACACAGGAGATAAAACAACCCCTTCACAGTAACTGAGGGGATATTTGATCCAACTCAGGCAGCAGTACAAGTTCCATGTGCATGTAGCAACTGATGCCTGCTTCTGCCTGGGCTTCACTGGTAGTCAAGACTGACACTGTATATAGAAAGACTAATCTACAAGGGTCCTACTTACTGGGGATGTGCAAAGTTGAATGAAAGATGCCGAGTAAGTGCAACATTTTTGTGAAGCTATGCATTCCCTTTTTTTTTCCCCTCCACTTTGAAAAAAAGAAAATTCCTTTGATTCTGGCATGCAGCTAATACTCCCTTTGCATACCCAGAGATACTATTCTCCTAAATACTGTGTCTTGGGTCTTTCAATAAGTTTAAAGTTTGGCTCATTTCTCAGTTCAGTTGCATGATACACATTGATTATGATTATATTGCATGGTAACTATTCACAGGTACACTAGAAACATATCCATAATTGTCATGCTGTCTATAGAAATGAAACAGCTGAAGACAGAAGGACAAATAAAGTTGTTGGTTTTTTTCAAGGTGATAATTTAGAGAATCTTTGCTGTCCTGCCTCTCAACTATGTTTATGTAAAAGGCTGTTAGTAAAACACAGCTGTTACCATTATGTCCTGAATCTTAAATGATGGCAAATGGTCATTGTCAAACTCTATCAGGTTTTGACCAATACAACAGAAATACAGCCTTGTGTCCATGCAGGACCAAATGCATACTGTTAGTACAGCAAATACAGTGGTGTGAACTGAGCAGTCTTCTTAGTATTTCTTTGTATTTCAAACGCAGAATTATAAAATTTAGAAACACTTTATGACCTTACTCCAGGGTCAGTCTGACACCATTAATGAAAATTACGTGTAATGGGTCATATATATTTATATATATATATGCATGAAGCACTCAAAGACACCAAGTATTTATCTGATGAGTCATATTTCTTAATTTCACAGTACTTATGTTTTTCAGGTCCAGTTATATGTCTGTAAGTAGCACAAATCAACTGCCTGCATGTGAGATGAACTATCCTTACTTAGAATAAAGTATGTATATTTGCTTTTCAGATTTTTTTTTTTTCTTTCCACATAAATTCTTAGTGGAGGCTGTATTGGTTTTATGTGGTAAGGTTTTGGTAACCAGAAGGCTGCTGGGTGTCATCTGTGAAAAGGCATCAGAAGCTTCCCCCATGCCAGACAGAGACAGTTTCAGACAGCTCCAAGACAGAACTGCCACTGGCCAAAGCTGAGCCCATCAATAACACCAGCAGTGACTTGATGATAACATATTTAAGAAAGGGAAGACCTGCTGCATTAACAAAAGCTGAGACATAGAAGTGAGAAAATGTCAGAGAAACGACTTTGCAGATACCAAGATCAGTGAAGAAGGAGGGCGAGGCAGTGCTGCGGGTGCTGAAGCAGAGATTCTCCTGCAGCCTGTGGAGAAGACCATGGTGAAGCAGTCTGTCCCCCTGCAGCCCATGAAGGTTAATGGTGGAGCGGATGACCACCTGCAGCCCACAGAGGACCTGACACTGGAGCAGACGGATATGCTCTGAAAGTAGCTGTAGCCACTGGAGAGCTCACACTGGAGCAGGCTCCTGGCAGCACTTGTGGCCCATGGAGAGGAACCCAAGAAAAAGCAAGTTTTCTGGCAAGAACTGAGGCATGTGGGGGACCCACACTGGTGGTCTGTTTCTTAAGGACAATAATCTGTAGAAAGGACCCACACTGAAGCAGTTCATGAAGAACTGCAGCCCGTGGGAAGGAATCATGTTGAAGAAACTGATGAAGGACTGTCTCCTGTGGAAAAGACCTGTTGGAGCAGGAGAAGAGTGTGAGGAGGAAAGACCAGCAAAGTTCAAGCATTATAGACTGACCACCGTACCCAATGCCCAATCCCCCTGCACCACTCAGGATTTAGAAGTGAAACTGAACCTGGGAAGAAGGGAGCAGTGGGGAAAGGTGTTTTTAATTTTGTTTTTATTTCTCACTATCCTAATCTCTTAAAATAAACTCGCAATACATTAAATTAATTTCCCCAGTTTGAATCTGCTTTGCCCATGACAGTAATTTGTAAATTATCTCCTTATCTCAACCCAAGAGCTTTTAATTTAATATATAGGAATTTCTCTCAGAAATAAGATTTAAATCACAGAAGAGTAGGGAGTCTCTTTCTTTCCTTCCTGGGAGAGGAATTCAACCACAGTAAATTAGGTTATTCTTAAATAAAAACAAAATAAATTACAGCCCAGTTTTCTCTATTCCATAAAAAGTAGCACTATCTACCGTTTCTTACAAAATGAAACATTTTGTTAGTTTGTGAGTATTTCAGTGAGTCTTATTTTTATTTCTCTTAAAAATGCTGAAAGGTAAAGGCCCAGTCCTAAGTTTCTAAAATACTTCAAGTTATGGGCTGGGTCCATCTAGTTGTTGGTTATGCTTGAAGATGCTGTTCCAAGGTATACTTTCACCATAACGAGACCAGTTTAAGAGGCTTTTCACTTTCTGGTTTTCCCCTTCCTGCTGAAATATAAATTCCCTTCAGCTGAATCACTGCAGCTCCCTCTGTGGCACCTCTGCACAGGAACTTGTCATTTACTCAGAATATTATCTAGTGTGTGATAAACTCATTGGGAAAAGGCAAGGTCTGGAAAAAAAATTGGTCAGAAATCTTTTAAACAAAATGTGCCACCTGAGAAACTGTAATATGAATTTCCACCTTGGGACCTCCTGTTACTAGGAGGGTAATTGTCATTCAGATTTATTGGTAAGTGTGGTGTCAAAGAGAAGGGACAGGAATCTTTTGTGCAGTTTTTTATTGAGTGACCCCAAAGCACACGCTTTTCCAAGCCGCTGTCAACTTGCTGTCAACTTACTCTCAAATGCAGCTAAATATTTACTTATATCTGAAGTGACTGACTGTTTATGAATTCCTTCTACACAGAGAACTAGATAGTTAAGGGTTAGCTTAGAAAAGCAAGTGTGTGTGTTAGAAAAGATACATTGTTGCATACCCATGCTTGTTTCAAAATTAGTGAATTTTATCTGCTTCATTACACGTATTTTGCTTATCAGATGATTTTCAGCTGTCTGAATGCAGTCACTCTTGTTATTAAGGCAATATAAATTGGAATTAACCTTGTTCCAGACCATAGTCTTTTATAAAGAATGATCTTCATGTCTGTAGACTAATTGCACTGAGAAAGTTCACTGCAAAGACATAATTAATAGTCCATAATGTTTGGGAAGGTGACATTTCCTACTTTCTTTGAACTCTTTGTTTGGTATTTGAAAGGCAGTATAAGGTACTGAATCTGGGATATTTAATCTGGAGTGGTGTCTAGTTGGCAGTTAACTGAAACTGTTCCCTTTCCCCTAACAGCAATAAACCAGAAAGGACTAATTACCCTTTTTTTGCAGGTGCAATTTAAACTTAAAACTCTGGAGAGAGCATGAGTAGTAAACTAATGTTATAGTCAATTTCACCATCTGCACCTTAAAACTGGGACTAGGGAGCTAGCAAAAGAATACACAGAGCATTTAGCACCAAAATTCCCTAGACAAATTTTGCTTTTGTTGTAGGGAAAAATTTCAGAAGGCAGTGATAATTCAGTAGTATTTTTCGATTGCTTTTAACATCTCTTCCTTTAAATAAACATATATTCCATTTAATCCATCATTTTTATTTAATTGAAATGCATTCATCTAAAGACCATGATGTATTGATAGTTTTTGAGTTTAATGCATTAATATTTTTTTTTTGTTTCAGCCTCTTTGTAGAAAAAAGCCTTAAGAAAGTCTTCTAGCAAGAATGGCAACTATGACTTTCCTAAATCTAGCAGAACTTACTACTATCTTTTTGTTTTCATTTTGGTTTTTTGTTTGTTGTTTTGCTGTTTATTTTTTGTGGGTTTTTTCCTATGAATAGGCAGAATTTATTAATTTCATTTTAATTTCTTATGCTTAAAGTTTTTTATTACTTTCATTTTACTGCTAAGTTGTGAAGTTCTGAATCTTTCTGTATCTTCATGGCTGTTCACATTAGCTGTTTCTTGTGGTCATTTGCCCTTGTTCTTGTGGGGGACTTCAACTTCCCTGATGTCTGCTGGAACTACAACACAGCAGAGAGAGAACAGTCCCGGAGCTTCCTGGAATGTGTCAAAGATAACTTCCTGACACAGCTGGTGAGTGAACCAACCAGGCAAGGTGCCCTGCTAGACCAGCTCTTTGTGAACAGCGAAGGGCTGGTAGGAGATGGGCTGGCGAAGGCTGTCTTGTGCACAGTGACCATGAATTGTTAAAGTTCTCTATTCTTAGAAATGCCAGGAGGGGCAGCAGCAAAACTGCCACCCTAGACTTCTGAAGGGCAAACTTTTACTTGTTCAGTAGTCTGATTGCCAGAATCCATTTGGGATCTGTTCTAAAGAGTATAGGAGTCCAGGAAGGCTGGACACTCTTCAAGAAGGAAGTCTTGAAGGTGCAGGAGCAGGCCATCCCCGTGTGCTCTGAGGCAAGCCGGCAGCAGAGAAGACCAGTCTGGCTGAACAGGGAGCTTTGGCTGGGGCTCAGGGAGAAAAAGAGAATCTATGGCCTTTGGAGGAAGGGGCAGACCACTCATGAGGACTACCAAAATGCTGTGAGGCTAAGCAGGGAGGGAATTAGAAGGTCTAAAGCCCAGCTAGAAATTAATCTGGCCTCCATGGTAAAGGATAACAAGAAAAGCTTCTATAAATATATTAACAACAAAAGAAAGACCAGGGAGACCCTTCATCCCCAATTAGATGCATGAGAAAACATAGTGATGAACAACAAGGAGAAGGCTGAGGTGTTAAATGACTTTTTTGCCTCAGTGTTTAGTAGCAGGACCAGTTATGTTGAGGGAATCAGACTCTGTAAGCTAGGGAACAGGGACCAGGAGCAGAGCGATCCCCCCACAATCCAGGAGGAGATGGTCAGTGACCTGCTGCACCACGTAGACATGCACAAATCAATGCGGCCAGACGGGATCCACCCAAGAATGCTGAAAGAACTGGTGGGGGTGCTCACCAAGCCATCTTCCATCATTTATCAGCAGTCCTGGCTGGCTGGGGAGGTACCAGCATATTGGAAATGATCCAATGTTATCCCCATATACAAGAAGCGACAGAAGGATGATCCGGGAAATGATAGGCCTGTTTGTCTGAAGCTGATGGAGCAGGTCATGCTGAATGGCATTATGTGGCACATGCAGAACAACCAGGTGATCAGGCCCAGTCAGCATGGGTTCATGAAGGGCAGGTCCTGTTTGACTAACCTGATCTTCTTCTACAGCAGGGTGACATGCTTACTGGATGAGGGAAGGGCTATGGATGTTGTCTACCTTGACTTTAGCAAGGCCTTTGACAAGGTTTCCCACAGCATTCTCCTAGAGAAGCTGGGTGCTCGTGGCTTGGATGTGCACATGTTTTGCTGGATAAAAAACTGGTTGGATGGCTGGGTCCAAAGAGTTGTGTTCAATGGAGTTAAATCCAGTTGGCAACCGGTCATGAGTGGTGCTCCCCAGGGCTCAGTGCTGGGGCCACTCCTGATTAACATCTTTATTGATGACTTGGATGAAGGGATGGAGTGCACCCTCAGTACGTTTGCAAATGACACTAAGTTGGGTGGGAGTGTCAATCTGCTTGAGGGCAGGGAGGCTCTGCAGAGGGATCTAGACAGGCTTGGCAGATGGGTCAAGGTGAATGGCGTGAGTTTCAATAAGGCCAAATGTTGAGTCCTGCACATGGGCCACAACATCCCCCAGCAGTGCTACAGGCTTGGGGAGGAGTGGCTGGAGAGCTGCCCAGCAGAGAGGGACCTGGGGGTGCTGATTGACAGCCAGCTGTACATGAGCCAGCAGTGTGCCCAGGTAACTAAGAGGGACAATAACATCCTGGCCTGCATCAGAAATAGTGTGACCAGCAGGACCAGGGAGGTGATCCTGCCCCTCTATTTGGCCTTGGTGAGGCTGCACCTTGAATACTGTGTGCAGTTTTGGGTGCCACAGTATAGGAAGGACATTTTGGTGCTGGAGACGGTGCAGAGAAGGGCAACTAGATCAGGGATCTGGAGAACTGGCCTTATGAGGAGAGGCAGAGGGAGCTGGGGCTGTTCAGCCTGCAGAAGAGGAGGCTGAGGGGAGACCTCATTGGTCTCTACAGCTACCCGAGAGGAAGTTGTGGTGAGGTGGGTGTTGGCCTCTTCTCCCTAGTGACTAGTGATAGGACAAGAGGAAATGGGGTCAAGTTGCACCAGGGAAGGTTCAGGCTGGATATTAGGAAAAATTTCTTCACAGAAGAGTGGTGAGACATTGGAACAGGCTGCCCAGGGAAGTGGTGGAGGCACCATTCCAGGAGGTGTTCAAAAAACGGGTAGACGTGGTGTTTCAGGAGATGGTTTAGTGGTTAGGGGTTGTAGGGTGTACGGTTGGACTTGATGAGCTTGAAGGTCTTTTCCAACCTTGATGATCATTCTGTGATTCTATATAAATGAGAAACTATTAAATTTGTAGTTTGTGCTTTTTTGGTAGGCTGTGTTGTCAGAAAAGGAGAGAGTTTTGTGAATGTCAGCTAAAGGGTTGTCCACTTTCACCATATTACGATTCTTTCTCTCCCTCTGCTGTAGATTTTAGAGTCTTGGATGGGGTGAACTCTGCATTTGTTGATTTCAAAATTTCTAGCTCTCACTCGGATTTTCTTGTGCTTTTGGACTGTGAATGTTACCAAGCCGCCTCAGGCTGGTAATAGGCACCTGCTGATGCAGGCTTCTACAGCACACAGTATGACTGTGGCCCCTTGCTTGTATAAACATCCACTTGAATTCTCTGTTTAGAAGAACCTCATGTCCTGTATCTGAACTGCTTAAAAAGCAGAAGAAAATAATGTTGTACAGTATTTTTCCTCTTTTGGAAAGAGGATATAGAAATACCCTCCCTGCCCCTAGTTAGGTTCTCTCCTTCCACACTTCCCTGAAATAAATTTACAATCTGAACTATATCAGAAGAAAGAAGTCAGAGTTTGGAACCATTTCTCTTGACACAAACTGTTGGGCCTTTAGGGAGATTTGTTTTGCGTTTTGGTGTGCTTTTTTGGCAAAAGATCTCTGAAATTTCAGGGAAAAAATAAAACAATAGCTGTAATGTTTTAGAGGATAAAAAAATCCCACAACCTTCAAGGATCTCTGCATTGATTCTCTGAAAGTATGTGGGAGGCGCTATTTTTTTCTATTCATTGACTAAATACAAAGTTGGAGAAATGCTGCTGGCTGTGTTTTTCTCAGGTAAGCCTGGAATAACATTAAATTTCAAATGAGTGTTAGCTTCAGTCAGTAGTACCCTGCAAGTTGAAAGATGGGCTCTTGATTTTTGAGATAAAAAAGTTTAGAAAAATTTTGCCACAGAGGCAAAAAATAATGTTAATTTCTTGCTAGTGCAGGATAGATTTGGAACAGACAAAACACAACTTGATTTTGAGCTGTTTCTGCAAAATGTAGCTCGTTTGATTTTGAGGGAGAGAGGACTTATTAGTACTTCATGAAGTCATATATTTGCACATGTAGCTGTTGCCATCTGTAAAGTTGGGTCTGTCATGAATGTCCTTAATCCTCACTGAATTTTTTATACAGTGTTTATATATATACACACACACATATCTATATATAAAGCCATTTAAAGGTAGTCTTAAGTGGTTTAAAAACAATACTTGACAAATGTCATTTTGACTAATATTCCTCTAATATATGTACTCAAGGATTCATTTCTCCTTTTTTTGAAAAGAAGTCTCACTGTCCTGCCTCAAATAATGTCCCAAACTTGAGAATACATATAGGGTTTGAAGTCTATTTTGCATGTGTTTAAATCACTAGATCAGTAAGCTGACATGCATGGTGTCTTACCACTTCATGTAGAAACCATAGACAAACACATATGAAGGATATCTGACAAATAAAAGGAAAAAAAAGTTTAATAAATTTGCAAAGTGCTTGAAAAACTTTATTTAAATAATATGTTGTTACAATAATACCTTTAGATTTCTTATTTTAACTGACTGTAATTTTTTAGTTAAACATAAAATGCACAAAAATAGATATGTCATTTTGCTTACAAAATTTTGTTATTGATCCATCAATCCATTGTTTGTTACTTTGCAATAATCAATAAGTTCTGACTATGTCTAACTGGAGATGACCACTATCTCTACATGTTTTATGGGACAAATTGTATAAGAATAACAGTGAATATTAAAACAAGATGATAACAAGAAATCTTGACAAAATTGTATTAATTACTTGAGATTTTAGTGTGGAGAAATATTTTTAATACATAAGATAAGAAACATTATTTTTAAATTCATTTGAAATAAATCAAAATGTGAAACTCAGAATCAACCCAATCTTTTGGCTGGAGAGTCTATGAAAAATTGTCTGAAATATTTTTTCTAGTAGTTTTTTAAAAAAACACCACAGAGGTTCCTGAAACAGAAGGCAAAATTTTGTTATAACCAGAAAGAAAACAAACAGCTGATAAAATGTAACTTTTTAAATCAGTATTTTTAATGAGATTTTGGCAGATCTGGGGGCAATAAATGACAGACAGCAGAAAACATGGCACTAGAACTAACAAATTGAAGATGATACGTTTTTTCCAGACCCAACAGTCTTCTTTTCTCTTTTCTGTTGCACCTCCAAACCTTCCAGTTTATTCCTAACACCTGTTTCTATTAAATTACATTGCCTCATAGCACTCTGCTTGCTACCTCTTGGCTGATGCTTCCTGCTGTGAGCTGTAGTTCTGAAGTGTTGATATGTCAGGAGATGGAAAAAGAAAATTAAGAAATTAGATAAAGGGCAGATTAATCATAAACTTTGGCCTGAACTGTGTTTTCTCCTCACATATGGAAACTTGGTGGGATTAATCCTATGACTGGAGTGTGGCTATTGAAGGCTACAAGCTGTTCAGAAGGGACAGGAGAGGAAGAAGGGCTGGAGTTGTTGCCCTCTATGTAAAGAAGTGGATAAAGTGTGAAGAGTTGTCCCTAAAGAATAGCCATGAGCAGGTTGAAAACTTATGGGTAGGAATTAGGGATTGGGACAACAAAGGGAGCCTTGTGGTTGGAGTCTACTACAGGCCACCCGATCAAGTGGAGCCTATCGATTAAGCCTTCTTACTCCGGCTCCTGGAGACATCACGATCGCAGGCTCTCATCCCGCTGGGGGATTTCAACCATCCCAACATCTGCTGGAAAAGTAGCACGGAAAGCTGTAGGCAATCCAGGAGATTCCTGGAATGCCTCGATGACAACTTCTTAAGTAAAGAAATTGAAAGTCCTACCCGGGGGGATGCATTATTGGACCTGACGGTCACAAATGTGAGTGAACTCATCGGGGACATTAAAGTTGAAGGCAGCCTGAGCTGCAGTGATCATGCATTAGTGCAGTTCACTGTCCTAAGGGGAATAAAGCAGATGAGAAGCTTAGTTAGGACTCTGAATTTTAGGAAAGCAAACTTCCAGCTCTTCAGGGAGTTAGTAGAGAGGACCCCATGGGAATCGGCCCTCAGGGACAAGGGAGCAGAAGAGAGCTGGCAGATCTTTAAGGATGCTTTCCATAGGGCACAAGAAGTCTCAATGCCCAGGTGTAGGAAATTGCACAAGGAAGGCAAGAGACCAGTACAGCTGACTCAAGACCTGTTCATCAAACTAAAGGGCAAGATGGAACTACACAGGCAGTGGAAGAGGGGACAGGTTTCCTGGGAAGAGTATAGGGACACTGCCCGGTTCTGTAGGGACAAGGTAAGAAGGTCAAGGCTCAGCTAGAACTGAACTTGGCAAGGGATGTAAAGAATAACAAAAAGGGCTTCTATAGGTACATAAACCAGAAAAGGAAGGTTAAAGAAAGTGTACCCGCAATGATGAGCAACAGCGGTAAATTGGTAACAACAGATTAGGAGAAGGCTGACATTCTCAATGACTTTTTTGCCTCAGTCTTCACTGGCAACCCCTCTCCTTAAAGCTCTCAAGCTGACGGCCCACAAGATGGAGAACAGAGAGACAAAGTCCCCCCCACTCTAAGTGAGGACACGGTTCGAGACCACCTGAGGAACCTGAAGATATACAAGTCCATGGGACCTGATGAGATGCATCCCAGAGTGCTGAGGGAATTGGTGGATGTAGTTGCCAAGCCACTCTCCTTGATATTTGAAAAGTCATGGCAGTCAGGTGAAGTCCCCAGTGTCTGGAAAAAAGGACATGTCACGCCCATCTTTAAAAAGGGTAGAAAGGATGACCTTGGGAACTACCAACCTGTCAGCCTCACTTCTGTGCCTGGGAAGATCATGGAACAGATCCTCCTAGAAGACATGCTAAGGCACATGGAGGACAGGGAGGTGATTCAGGACAGCCAGCATGGCTTTATGAGGGGCAAGTCCTGCTTGACCAACCTAGTGGCTTTCTACAATGGTGTAACATCATCTGTTGACAAGGGTAAAGCAGTGAATATCATCTATCTGGATTTCTGCAAGGCCTTTGACATGGTCCCTCACAGCATCCTTCTCTCTAAATTGGAGAGATACGAGTTTGATGGGTGAACTGTTCAGTGGATAAGGAACCGGCTGGATGGTCGCATCTAGAGGGTAGTGGTCAGTGGCTCAGTGTCCAGATGGAGAACAGTGACAAGTGTTGTCCCTCAGGGGTCTGTACTGGGACCTGTGTTGTTTAATATCTTCATCAATGACATTGACAGTGGCATTGAGAGCATCCTCAGCAAGTTTGCTGATGACACCAAGCTGGGCAGTACAGTCGATATGCCAAAGGGACAGGATGCCATCCAGAGGGACCTGGTCAAGCTGGAGAAGTGGGCCCAAGTGAACATCATGAGGTTCAACAAGGCCAAGTGCAGGGTTCTGCACCTGGGCTGGGGCAACCAGAAACACCAATACAGGCTGGGGGGAAACATGCTAGACAGCAGACCTGTGGAAAAAGACCTGGGGGTACTTACTAGTGGATCCAAAGATGGACATGAGCCACCAATGTGCAACTGCAGCCCAGAGGGCCAACAGCATCCTGGGCTGTATGAAAAGAAGTGTGGCCAGCAGATGAAGAGAGGTGATTCTGCCCCTCTACTCTGCCCTGGTGAGACCTCACCTGAAATACTGTGTCCAGCTCTGGAGCTCCCATCCAAAGACATGGACCTGCTGGAGCGTGTCCAGAGGAGGGCCACAAAAATGATCCAAGGGCTGGAGCACCTCTCTAATGAGGAAAGGCTGAGAGAGTTGGGGTTGTTCAGCCTGAAGAAGAGAAGGCTCTGGGGGGACTTCATAGCAGCCTTCCAGTACCTAAGGGGGGCCTACAGAAAGGCTGGGGAGGGACTTTTTACAAGACCACATAGCAATAGGACAAGGGGTAATGGTTTGAAACTGCAGGAAGAGAGATTTAGGTTAGAGATAAGGAAATTCTTTAGTGTGAGGGTAGTGAGACACTGGAACAGGTTGCCCAGAGAAACTGTGGAGGCTCCATCCCTGGGAGCATTCAAGCTCAGGTTGGATGGGGCTCTGAGCAACCTGGTCTAGCGGGAGGTGTCCCTGCTCATGCAGGCGATTTGGAACTCGATGATCTTTAAGGTCCCTTCCAACTCTAACCATTCTATGATTATATGATTCTATACACACAATCTGTATGTGGATAGATGTGACACCCATCTACAAGAAGGGTCAAAAGGATGACCCTGGGAACTACAGACCTGTCAGTCTGATCTCGGTGCCAGGGAAGGTTCATCACTCAGCACATACAAGACAACCAGGTGATCAGGGCCAGTCTGTATGGGTTTACGAAAGGAAGGTCCTGCCTCACTAACCTGAGCTCCTTCTACAACAAGGTGACCCACCTCATGGATGAGGGAAGAGCTGTGGACATTGTCTATCTATACTTTAGTAAAGCCTTTGACACTGTCTCCCACAGCATTCTCCTTCAGAAACTTGTGGTGCTGGGCTTAGGTAAATACACTGTGTTCTGGATAAAAAGCTGGCTGGATGGCAGGGCCCAAAGAGTGGTAGTTAACAGAGCTAAATCTGGCTGGCATCCAGTCACAAGTGGTGTTCCCCAGGGTTCAGTACTGGGGCCTGTTCTCTTTAATATCTTTATTAATGATTTGGATGAGGGGATTGAGTGCACCCTCAGTAAGTTTGAAGACAACACCAAGCTAGGTGGGTGTGTTGATCTGCTAGAGGGTAGGGAAGCTCTACAGCAGGACCTAGACAGGTTAGATCAGTGGGCCAAGGTTAATTGTATAGGGTTCAACAAGGCCAAGTGCTGAGTCCTGCACTTGGGTCATAGCAACCCTATGGTAAGCTACAGACTTGGTGATGTGTGGTTGGAAAGCTGCAGGTTGGAAAAGCACCTGGGGCTATTGATTGATAGTCAACTAGATATGAGCCAGCAGTGTGCGCAGGTGGCTAAGAGGGCCAATGGCATCCTGGCTTGTATTAGGAACACTGTGGCCAGCAGGAGTAGGGAGGTGATCATTCCCCTTGTACTTGGCACTGGTGAGGCCACACCTTGAATATTGTGTTCAGTTCTGGGCTCCTCACTATAAAAAGGACATAGAAGTGCTGGAGAGTGTCCAAAAAAGGGCAAAGAGGCTTGTGAAGAGCCTAGAGCACAAGTCCTACAAGGAGCGACTGAGGGAGCTGGGGTTGTTTAGTCTGGAGAAGAGGAGGCTGAGGGGAGACCTCATCGCTCTTTACAACTACCTGAAAGGTGGCTGGAGTGATGAGGGGGACAGCCTCTTCTCCCTGGTGTGATAGGACCAGATGAAATGGATGCAAGCTGTGCCAGGGGAGATTTAGGCTAGATATTAGAAGCATTTATTCACTGAAAGGGTTGTCAAGCATTGGGATAGTTTGCCCAGTGCAGTGGTGGAGTCACCATCTCTGGAGGCATTTAAACAGCATGTGGACCTGGTGCTTAGGGACATGGTTTATTGGCGAGCTTGCAGTGTTAGGTTGAGGTTGGACTAGATGATCTTGGAGGTCTTTTCCAACCAAAGACATCCTGTGATTCTATGATTCTCTTATATGTAAGTTTCATGACAGCACAGAAGGAGATTTAGAAGCCTGTTTGGTTTAATTTTCCACTTTTCTGAATGTTTATCATGAGATTTTGGTGCTGGAAACCAAGACAGACCCATCACAGGGCACAGCTGAGCTGCTCAGTCAAGATTACAGCACCTTGGGGAAAGGCTGAGAAAAGAAGGTCAAAATGCTGCCCAGCAGTGAAGGGTGAGAGGAAAGCGTGAGAAACAGCCTTGTGAGCACCAAGAGGAGAGAGGAAGGAGGGAAGGAGGTACTGCAGGCACTAGAGCAAGTATCCCTGCAGCCTCAGGAGAGGCCACTGTGGAGCAGAAGAAATGAGTGAGCAGAAAGGAGCAGCAGAGAGAAACGGCTGTGTACTGAGTAGAATCCCCTTCCTGCAGTGGAGAGACTGAGAGCAGCCTGTGGCAATACAAAGGTGGAGAGAAGTGCTTGGGGCCGAGCTCACGCAGGAGATTTTCATCTTATTTTTCCACTCTGTCCTGTTGAGGCAGGGGAGTGAGATAGCACCTGGGTGGGCTTCTGGCAGTGTCACAGTTTAACTCAGGATTGGTAATTAAACAGATTATAATAATGCTCTCTATCCCCACTGCCCCCCCCCCCCGCCCCCCAGATAGGGAATGGAGAGAAAGAATAAGGAGAGGGACTTTCCAGATTGAAAACTAAACTAGACAACTTTAATGAAATACTAATGATGAAAGAAAATACATACAAATATGTACTCTATAGCCTCCCCCCACCCCCAGCACTCTTCTGCTCCTTAGTGTCCAAACCAGCAGATTCAACAAGCAGAGTGAAGTGTCCTTGGTCTCTCAGCAGTAACGATAAACATCTGAGTGTTATCAGTCCACTAGCTGGAAAACTTGCTGTTACTTTCAGAAAGTGTGCTGCTTAAAAGAGAGTGCACTGAAGAAAAGAAAATATATATATAAAAAGAAAATTGGCTTCATCCTGGCTCAAACAAGGACAGGCAGCCAGCTGAGGTCAACTTGCCCCAAGATAAAATATATCATTCTGACTTTATCTGGGATTAATCCAGTTACTATGCTCCACAGAGGAGTGTATAACTTTTCCAGTCAAGACCCAGATGCAGATTCTGTAATAGCCATTATTACTGTTTTATATTATTAATGTTACATACTTCTGTAATATAAACCATTGAGAAATTTATTTTACACTTTTCATATAGAAATTTACATTACATTATATAAGGCTGTACAAAGAAAACAGCATAGCCATGTGTTTTTGTTCTAAAACTGGGGGAAAAAAAAAGTAAACCAGAACAAAGTTAATCTCTTCCCAAAACCAAACCACAAGATATAAATATACATTAGCACATGCACAAATGAACTAAAATAAAAATAAAATATTTTAAACAACACTGAAACACTACAGAAGTATAAGCAATGAAATACACATTCAATATAGCCTGTGTTTTTCTCCAAGAAACATCATATAAAGGTAATATGTTCTTGAGACAAACGAGTGCCATCACAAAAGTAGCTATGTTTGATTATGTAATATTTAAATTAAATTCATGCATATAATTCTGTATCAACAAAAGTGAAAGCTGAAGAATAGTTGCACTTCCTAATTTAAATTGTCTCAAAGATTAAGCTTTTACACTTTACAGAATATTAAAGCTATCTAAATGTTAAATTAAGGGGAGATTTTTATGTTTTTTCTTTAAAGAAAACGGCATGTCTTTAGCAAACTTTCTAGTTAGGGATGTACACATTAGTCTAGCAGGCAGTGTCACCAGTGGCAAGCACACGACCAGATATTTTCTGAAAAATATGCCTTACAGGAGAACATTAGCTCATTTCAGTAAAAATTATGGACAGGAAAGGCCTGCTTAAATGACTTTCGCAATCAGAATTGTTCTTGAAAATGTTAAAATGTTGTATGTTGATTTTTTTCTGGGAATGCTCATTTGTTGTTTCAAATAATATCTAAAACCAAATTTGCTTCATTTATTGTGACATTTGCGTATTAAAATAAATAATTTTATTACCTTACATATAAATACAAAAACATTTGCATTTCTATATGCCCTAAAATATGAGAAAAATAAGATTTATTAAAAGCAGCTGAAAATTAAGTTCTCACAGTACTCATAGATAATCACATCAGGACTTTGAAACCTTACTTTTAGAATAATTTAAGTAAACAATAGTAAAAATAGTGGTCTAATCACACTTGCACCACTTTAACTTCTGAGACTTTAAATTTGTTGGTAGATGAATTTCCTCTAGTCTTGGTGTTATGAGAGTAAATTATTGTTACCTTTCCACTTTGTATTGTTTATTGTCCTCATACCCACTCTCATCTTTTTACTAAACTTGAGAATAGCAGCGTATTTTGATCTTCATTGCGTGGAAGCTTATCCTGAAACTCACTATCCCTTTGTGGGCCTTTTCTTTCTTTTTTATCATAGAATCATGGAACAGTTGGAGTTGGAAGGAACCTTAAAGATCACCTAGTTCCAACCCCACTGCATGGGCAGGGACACCTCCCACTAGATTAGGTTGCTCAGAGCCCCATCCAACCTGGCCTTGAACAATTCCAGGGAGGGAGCAGCCACAACTTCCCGGGGCAACCTGTTCTAATGTCTCACCACCCTCACACTAAAGAATTTCCTCCTAACATCTAACCTAAATCTCCCCCCTTCCAGTTTTGATCCACTACCTCTTGTCCTCACTACAAGCCCTTATAAAAAGTCCCTCCCCAGCTTTTCTGTAGGCCCCCTATAGAACTGACAGTTCTTTTTACCAGTTCAGTTTTTATTTCATATGTGGGTATACAATCTATTTCTACTATACCACAGTGAATATTTTAGGATTTGTTCTTTTTTCTTTCCTATCAGTTGTCAAGTTTCTAATAATTTCTTTAATTGCATGGAGCACTAGCCTGCTCTTTTTGGAGATGGCTACAGTGCTATCAAACAGTAATTTCAAATCATATGCTTCATGTATTAAATTATAAGGTTAAAGTTGTTGTCAAGACTAAAGGAATTTTGAAAAAGGAGCTAGTTTTTGAAGCTAGTTTTGTTGTATATTAAGTATTAACAAAATTATAATAAGGACCATTGCAATGGTTTGAATATACGATTTACCCTGTCTTCTTAAATCTGTTATAGGAGAAGGTTTAAAGAGATGTGAAAAGGAGAATCTGAAAGTAGAAAGCCATGTTGAAGGAATGTAGTACAGCAGCTAGAGGGATGATGCAGATAACTCAGTAGTTTATTGCATGCTTAGTAACAGTGATACTGCTAACACAGGATTGAAAATCCTGCCTGAATTGCTACACTGCCCACAATCATGTAGCAGACTCTTACTTGTGAAGAGCCCCTGGAATATGTACTGCATTTATCTTCCCAGGACTCTCTAACACATGTAATTTCCTTAGTCAAGGATGTAGTCTACAACTATACAAACCAATGGAAAACACCAAGAGAAACCAAGACCAGTACCCAATGTACCAGATGCCTGCTGAGTCAGGAAATCTATTGGGTAGTGATAATAATCCCAGGAAGAAGGCCACCAACTATGACACAAAGAAGAGGGCAGGGAAAAAAAACAAACCAACAATAATACCCCAGCAGACTTTTCCAAATTAAGGTAGATACCCTATCCTGACCTTTAATCACCAGCAAAGATAGTAAAGGGGCAGTTTGAAAGAGATCCTGTTTCCATGATGTGTGAATGATGTTAGAGATGTGAAAACTCCTTATTTTCTGAGCTTTTGCTCACATGTTGAAATGAGAAGCTTCTATTGATATTGCGGGGGGGGATTCATTTGTTTTTTGTTTGTTTGTTTTTTTTTATACACCAGTCATTAGCTGCAGTGAGATTAGCTGTTTTGTACAGGGGCTCTGCGTTTCTTTAGTCCAATCGCAGTCAGCTCATGTGAGCTCAAACTCTGATCTCAAGCACTGCTGCTGTTACAATCAGACTGCAGGGTCTAGCTTCACAAGAAGTATCTGCATGGATCATCTTAGTCCTTTCTACTAATTGGCCCAGGAGCTATCAGTTGCTCAAGAGCTATCAGTACCACAGGTAATACTAGAGTAAAGCTGGAGCCCAGAAATGAAGGGGTAGAAACAGTACTCCTCCCTGCTTGTCCACTTGCAGATTTTTTGCCATTCGAGGTGATGCTGGAGACCAGTACTGCTGAGAAGAGATTTAACTTCTCCCTCCATTTCTTTTCTGCTGGACTTCCACAACTAACAGTGAAAGGCACATGGGAAAGCTTCATAACCCCTTGTCTGACACCTAAATACTGTTTCCAAAATAGAGGCAAGCCATTCCCACCACCTGAACTCAGACCCAAGACTCTCTGAGCCTTGGATGAGGGCTTTACCAGTCTAAACTGGAGATTCATTAACGTGGTTTTTATGTTCATTTTGAATCTATGCCTTGGTATTGCAGAACACAGAACAAATATCTGTCTAGCACTTCAGCAGTCACCATTTGTCTTTCAGGGCTATACAGGTCAGCATTGTCCCCATACAGGTGTATACCTGAAGTTCAAAGTCAGGGCCCAAGTAAATATGTGTTTAATGAATGCTAGGAAAAGTCACTGTAATGAGGAGTCTCAAAGGTACTACAAAATCACTGGATATTGTAGGAACTTCGGGATGTACAGTCCCTTTGCAGTTTCATTAGCGTAATTGGAACTGGAACTGACTTTACTGCTACTCAGATTTGGATTGATTATATAATTGGATGATGATAGTAATGCTTAGCACTTTAACAGTACTTTACATGGTCAGAGAGCTGTGCAAACATTAACTAAATAATCTTCACAGTGCCCCTGTGAGGTAGCAATTAGAGATGGAAAAGGCCCATTGTGAGATCATAAAATTCCATCCTCTTGCCAGGGCAGCATACATTCGCCCAGCAGAGGACATAGCAGATATTAAACTACTGCTATGTTCAATCTTTGCTCCCCTTGTGATATTATTTCGATCTGGGACTTCCCTGGAACTGTAAAGGGACTTTACAAAGTTTTTAGTGTTGTAACTGAAGTGCTCCTTTTGTTGAAGGTAAAATAGACTTTTACTGTTCTCCTTGCATACTTTTCAATGTCAGTGGAAAGCATTGTATTTGATCCTCCTCAAAAGGAATAAAGAAAAGGATGAAGCTGCATAAAGATGGGTTAGCAATCTCTTGCTTAGAATAAAAAGAGACGAGAAAGACTCCCACATCTCCAGAATAAACTCCCCTAATACTACCTAACTGCCAACAGTTCAACACTGATGTCATAAAAGTGAGATGTTTCATCAGTAACTATATAAAAAAATCTTTCCATTACCAGATGTTTTTATATAAGCACCACTTAATGTTTAGATCCTGTATTTCATCAGGTTTCCAAGGCTACAAAGCTCTCTGGATGCTAAATACCTGCTCAAAATACAATAATCAATACAACGATAAACTTCACCGCTATCAATCTTTGTCTCTTTAGTGTTGTTTTGAATGACTGTTTTCCTTGACAGCTCCTGTACTTTGACTATAATAATGAAAAAACACCTCTTCTGAATAATTCCTGAAACTGTAGCCATAAGATAACTTTCAGCGCGTTCAAGGTCACTTTATATTGGTTGCATGAATATCCATGTACTATGCAACACTGTACGAAAATGGAAAGTGCATGTTTTGGAAGGTCTGTTCAGAGAGATGAGCCAGGGGAAATGGAAGCAGTTGTTCCAAGACCATTTCTCTGACCTGGCTCATGACATGATTTGCAGAAGAGCCAGTAGTGCCTGAGGAGTAGCCCAGGGAATGTGAATCTGAGGCAAGGAAATGGAGGAGAAAGAAGAGTAACATTTTGGCAGGGAATAAAGGGGGGAGGCAAGCTTGCACCACTACATCTAATTTGTTTTACAATAGTGATATATAGGGAACCTTAATATAAATAAAGGGAAAAAATTTGTACTAAACATAACTTGCCTATTTTACAGCCAACCATGTTGATTCAAAAAGGATTAAAGAGTTTGTTTTCTTCACTCCTGTTCAGATGATTGACTTCATACTATCTTTGGCAAGTTTTCTCACATCAGTGCTAAGCTCTTAATATAACAAGGTTTAGATGACAACCTTTATCAATTAACATCTGGGCTCATGTCTGTCCATAGGGATTTCTTGATTTTTTTTTTTTGCTTTTTACTGCTATAAGAAAGGTAGGTTTCACTTACACAGTACCCACTAGATAAATTTCTCCTTGAGTTTGCTACTTTCAGAGTATTAGTTTTCGAACCATATTAGCAACTCTGAAACTCCAGGCAGCCAGATGTAGAAGTTGGATAACTAAGGCTCTTGGTTGGTAATTTTCCAGAAGGACCAGGCTGGAAAGTGTGAGAGGAAGAAGCCACAAAATTGGGGGCACTTATCTGACATACTGTTGTGCTGATAAGCATGAAACCCTAAAGCACTTCTTAGTTCCTTTAGCTTGCAATTTTCAAGTAATATTCATTATAGAATCAATAGAAATAATTGTTTGTGAGTGCAATAACGTTCATGTAAACAAAAAGCTTGTTTTTCAAATTATCACAGTTTTGCTGTGGTTTTGGTATCAATCTGATGGATTCCATTACTTCATATCTATTTTGGTGTAACAGTGGAAACACCTGAACTATTAAGAATCAGACGAAAAAAATCATACTTGAGCCACACTTATAATTACTCATAGTTATTATATTAGCTTCTATGTTAGCATGAGGGTTTTTTCCCCAAATGCATTTGAGACCACGAGGCCATTTCTATCAGTCAAGTTTTATTGCCTTAATAGTAACTGAAACTATCCTTTCCCAATGCTAACAGCTGTCTTGATGCCCTAGTTATTGCTAAATAGCTTTGAATAGAAACTAATCACTTCCACAGTGTAATTGTGGTTATTTTTAGTATTAATGAATTTTAGAGAACATTGATTTTTAAAAAAGAAAAATATAGAAAACTTTGCTCATGAACATTTTAATGATTATATAAAGATTGTAAGGATACTGAAAAAAAATCTGTTTACTTTAAAGTAGATTAATGACAACAAAATGTGTTTTTTATCTTTTTTAATACACCTACCTTTAAGTCAGCTACAGATAAATACAATTTGAGGATATGCTACAGTGAAAAGGCCATTTACACATTGTTGTTCTAAGAAAGTGTAGCCCTGATTTTATGCAGCATTTCTTTCAATTACTAAATAAAGCATCTGGAAGCCTTGACTAAAGTTAGAACACAACTGTGAAAGGCCCTAAACAAATAGAACAAGATAAGTAGCAAGAGCTGAAGAGCTTAACATTTCAGTATTTGTAAATTTGAATACTGAATATATACTAGGAAAATAAAAGTAAAATAAAAGTATCACGGACAATTTTAGAGATTATATTTTCAAACTGTTTTTTGCAACCTTATTAAGAAAATCTGAAATAAAAAAGCTAGAATTTACATCATGTGACTTTCGTATCTGCAAATCTGATTCATAGCAACAGTGTGTGAAAATAGGTAACTAAAAAGGTAGAAAAATGAGGTGGTGTCTTAATTCACTTAGTGTGTCATTGGTAAAGCTATGAGTATAATTCACCAAGCTGTCATTCTGGTGCCATCTGCACTAGACTGTCTTGGCTAAGTTTAACATTTTAAGGTGGAGCTTTACCAATCTAAAAGCTTGCTTTCTTCAGCATATCAGAGGACCATGAGGCTAGAAACTTCCTTCTTAATCTGTTCTAGTAGATATTACAAGTAGATAGAAGATGGTAAAGGTCATGCCATTATTTTTATCTTGGAAAAGGAAATTGCTTTTGTTTTGCTGTGAATTTTGAGCTAGCTAAATTGATAATAATAATGTGCAGGACAATCTTGGCCCTGCACTGGCAAGCACGAAGACATTCTGTGGGAATAAATTTATACGTCAGTGATACAAGAAATGAAAAACCTGAACAAGTTGATAGACTAGAATAAAATAATCACTGTTGGAATTATACCTTGATATTGTAGCCAATAAGGGCCATCATGTTTTATAAAAGTATAAAATGGGTGTTACCAAGGTCATATCTAATTGTTTTGAACTTCAGTTATCCTGTAAACTAGACTGGTCTTATTTAAAACACATTTTAAAAAATTAGTTACATTTATTTGGATATTTTAAGTATTTACAATAAATTATCACACCTGGTGAATAAATGTCACTGAAAATAAATTATGTGTCTCCTGTTATCAAATTCTAGCTAATCTGAGGTATACCTGTGTAATCTGCAATAGGATTAAGGGTCCTGACTTCTAATTTCCCCAAAACTCAAATCTTGAAAAATTTACCATTTATTCCCTTCATACTTTTACTGAATTTCATATTTTTACTGACTTTCATACTACAGATTTTTCCATAACTTTAACTTGCTAACTTGGTCATTGAATAGAAATAGATATGGATTCAAATGGATCTATGTAAGTATTTTAGGAAAGTGTCACAACTAAAAGCAACATCATAAAAGATGTCTAGTTTCAAAGGTTCCATGGAATCTGCTCTAGTGACTTATGCATATAGAGCCACAAGAATAAGAAAAAGATTAAATCTGAACATACTGAATCTGACAAAATGACTATTGTAAATTGTTTTTTCACCTGTACTAGACCACATACACTGAGAGGCAAAATTTCGGGAGATTTGCTTAGCTTTTCTTTTTTGGTCAATGTTATTTAATATATTTTAATGAATAATCTGAGGAAAAATTTACCAAGCTGCTAAAGGATCTTTGCAATGCAGTTCCCTTCTAATGGAGTATGAGGAGTGCTAAAGTAAATGTCTGCATACAAAATCACCTGCCACTGTTTTCTTAAATATTTTGGGAGTTTGTTTATAAAGTTACCATGCCATTCAGTTGTGTAGGACTGTTCAAATAAATATCTGTCCTGATTTTAGTAACTGGATGAGCTCTGTAGCACACTTCAGCTCTTGTACAGATTAATAAAAACCTAAAGGTATTCTATTGCCGTGCTCAGAACAATGCCCCCTTACACTACATTGCACTAATAGGCATTGCCATGGCTCTAAAAGTGTTCGTCTCAGAGGGCTGTTTATTAACTGAATATCCTGTGAAAGCTAAAGCTATTCCCATGTCTAAACTTTGATTGAGAAATCATGATAGGTATCCATGTCACTAGAAACCTGAAAGTCAAAACTGTTTCCTTCTCCCGTGGACACAAGTCTTTGATCCAAGGCCTGTATTTTAAACTTTCCTCTTCTTAGTACCACACAGCCTTGTATTGCAATGTTGATGAAAATTAAAATAAGCTTGAGTGAGAAGACTGCTGTACTTCTCTGAGAGCACAAATGTCTTTCATTCTTGATTAAAAAAAAATTGTTTTGGTTAAGGCTTTCACTTGAGAAAATGCAATTTATTCTCTGCAGATGCAATTCTCTCTTGTAGGAGTAAATTAATGGGGATCCACCTCCAGTCTCATTAAAATTTCTCTTTGGTTTGGATTGTTATCAGTATTATAACAGTAAATGAGGGCAAATGAAGAATGATTGAAGACATAGTGGTGTTACAGCATCTATCTTGCAGCTCAGGAAAAGGTTTTATTGGTTAATCTGGACAACTGCACTGTCTGCTGTTTGATTGGTTTTGAGCTATCCAAATGATACCTTCCATGCCAAAGAACAACTCTTGAAGTGACTTCCTTTAAACAGGTTTCTCTGCTAGCACTGAGTACAGGTTTGAACCTACTTTGGTGTAGCTTTAATACCTTTAAATTTTATATCAGTTAGTTATTTGGAATGACAAGAGTGATGTTTCTTTCCATAATCTGTGGTTTCTGAACATTTAATCCTTCTCAGCTGAGTTCACATTAGAAAGCGCTGTTTTTAATTGAAAGCTCATGTTCCTCCAATCTCCTGGGTTCTGCCAAAACCATGAGAGCTCATAATGCTCCTCCATGGCAGATACACACAATAGCTACAGCTATGATTCTGTTACAGTGTGTAGGATGTGGTGCTTCAGGTAAAAGTAGTTCAATATATTTTTTCATCACTGTGTCTGAAAAGTTACACTTGAAATCACATCTGATAAATGACTATATATTAGAAAAGTAAACAATAACAAAACCATGTAGAATAGGAAGTGACCTGAATTGTAATTGGATTGCAAAGATGTCAGCATAGTGTGGCGGCTCAGTGATAAGTTATTTCCTGCAAGTATTTATACATTCATCTTTTTTGCTTCTTAACGGAACTTCTAAAGGCTTTATACTCTCTGGCCTCCATCTGTCAGTAGTGACCACCAATGATATTTCATTGTATATTATTTTTTAATTATAGCAATAATTTTGCAAAAATATGCAGATTAAATGAGTTATTGGACATGCTAAACAGCTTTTTTGAATTCCATTTTGGGCACCACTTAAGATAAATTCTCAGAAAGCTCCACAGAGGTTTGAGCCTTTTCTGTGGTTTGTGTAACATATTTCCTGTTCATTCCTGACAACTAAATGCTTCAGCAAAATTCACTCTTGGTTCTGTGGGATTGAGAAAATACTTTACAAGAGTTTATGCAGGGGTAATTGGAACTAGCAGCAAAGTCACTGCTGATATCACACATGCACAGATGTTTTAAGAAAAAAAAAACCTTGAAGCATGCACATAATTTTTAGCGATTGATGTGGTGGCAATCACTGAAAGCAAGATAAAATTTTAGAGTATAATTTTATGTAACATTGCATTGACTCATACTAAATTTGTGGTGTTGTCCTGTAAACAAGATTATTTTCCACACAGTACACAAACATGCTTTCATATATTTTCAGGCAGTCATCTGTTGCTTGTTAGATTATCATCAATTTTTTTTTTACCCTAATTATCCTCCAGCCATTACCCTCTCTGACTATCCCAAATTATAGGCAACAAATGAGCTATGGGAAACATATCGAGTTCCCCAGGGTTCTCTTACTGCATTTGCACAACTCTGACCCTAACTCATGGATTTGAACTGCTGAATCATTGGCAGAGAGTCTTGACTTTTCTCTTTTCAAGCTGGAAAGCACTTGCAAAATACAACCATCTGGCTTTGGCATAACAGATTGAGACATTTCCTGCTCAACAAGAAGATGGCTACCAGGTCTGATGCAGCTGTGCAATGTAATTAAAGGTCTCAAGAGTGAGAAAAAAAAATACTATAAAATGTCAAAACTGAAGATTGGCTCCTGGTTATTTACATTAACAATTCAGTAAAACTCCTACCATATGATTATTTGGTTATGATAGTGCTGTAAGAGATACATAATAAGAGCAAATAAAATATAGACACCACTACTGTCTGAACTTGTAAGCCAGAAAAAAAAAAAATACCGTATAGTGAATATTTCTAAATATTGATTGGGTCTTCAGGTCTTTGCCATATGCAAATAATGGATTTAATGGGAACACTAATATGGAAAATTGTCCTTGACTTTTTTTTTTTTGCCAAAAGATTATGAATTATTTTTCTCTCCAAAAATGCTACAATCAGCCAGCACAACAAAAGGTGACTTCTGAATCACCCCACTTGTAAGTCTTCAGTTTGAGGGGTAGGATAATGAAAATATTTCAAAGTATTTAGAAGAATTTACTTTTACTAATCTAAATTAACCTGAAGGAAGACTGCAGATAGAACTTCCTTCTACCGTGTAGTTCCTGGTATTCAATATGAGAATAATTATCAAATGCCCTGTTAATATAGGCAGTATTATTACTCTTCCTTTTGGATCTTCTTTTTCCAATGGAATGAAAAGACATTCTGTAGTTTAAACATGTGACAGCCACCTGGAAATACAAAAATGATTGAGACTCAAAGCTTTCCTTATTTTCTTTCCAACTACATTCCAACCTTTCAAGTCAACAAAGCTAATTAACCTAATACTGACTACTCTGTGTATTCTTATTGTGATCCTGATAGACCTAATTTACCACTGGCAGCACTATAAACATTTCCCATTTAGTTTGTTCTCCCATTCTCCTGATAACTCATTAGTGAGCTCTGGCTTTGCTTAATGCCTGCAACACAAAGAGTAAATTGGTTTGCATAAATCATTCATTACCTTCAAGGGACAAAATATTTTGACACACTCTGAGTTTATATCTCCTTAGTTCAGTGGATTTAGAGGCCAATTTTACATTATCCCTACAGGCAGACCCTGTGTCTAGTTTGGTACAGCAAGGACTGAATTTATGTTAAAGTAAGGCAATAGCAGTAAGCAAAGTGTTTAAATATAGTCTGTCATGAAACAGAATTGCACCCGTGGGATTCAGCAGTGACTGGAGCAGCCTGCTCACCAATGCACTGAATGCAGCAAACAGTAATGATGATAACATCTCTAAATGGGAAATCTAGCATTTCCTTCTGGATGTTATCAGCTCCTCAGAAAATCTCTTACTTACCATTTCAAAATACAGCTGTTTCTAATTTATAAACCTTGAATAGTACAGGCTGACATTACCTGTTATGCCAAAGAATGCATATAAAGCCCAATTAAAATGATGGGGAATTTTTGAAAAATGTAATTAATCAAATTCAAGAAATTTCAAAATGTCTCACCATTATTGAGCAGAACAGTTAGCCCAGTTTTTCATGCATGTTAAAATCTTTACATTAAGAACCAGTTTATGATAACATAAAAAGCCTTTCAAATTTCCTTTTGTTGTAAAATTTGGTAAAGTGAATTGGAAGCCAAAGTGAGTTTCTCTCCTTTCTTCTCTGATTTTCCTTATTTTTGTCTCATATTTTTATTCAATTATTCCCCTTCCAAAAAGGGAAAAGGTGGTATCCCGTTTCCCCCCTGTACTGCTTATCTTGCTTTTGGCTTTGCTAGCAATTCTTCTGTTGTATTTGGGCATAAGTTCTGCCTATTTTTAGTCCCTTATGCCTAATTTTCACTCTTCCTGACTTTTTTTTTTTTTTATTAAAATCTCTCTGACATGTAACTATACCTCTCTTTTTTGTGTCTTTAGCAGTCTCACTGCTCATATACTTAGGCAAAATACTTATTCAAAACTTACATGCCATTACTTATTACATTTGTTTAGTATGCTTATATTTTAATTCAGTGCAAGGTAATAACCCTTTGTATAAATTATAGGTGTCTTGGGCCTCCAATTTGTCTGTATCCCCTAAACTACTTTCTGACTGAAAAATGCATATGGGAGGACTTTGTGTGGTGATTAGGGATTTCCAGGTGTGTGGTAGCTCCTAGGCAGTTCACCTTGACATCCCTGTGAGATTTTTTAATGTCTTCATAACATGCATACAGGCCTACTGTGCTGCACATGTGGACCACATCTAAAAACAATGGATTTATTATAGATGAGGATCATATGATGTAGGGATACTATGAGGTAGGATGCTGTGGAGCACAGTTTGCGTATCTGAAGATTCTCATTCATATATGTGCAATCATTTTATTTAAATGGTGTCAAAACTTCTTAAAAGTTCAAGAACTGAGTGAACAAACTTGAAAAAAACAGAGCCTGGAATGATGTTATATGAAAGCTTAAGTGTAAATGCCTCCTCTGATGAAATACACTGGGGTTCGTATGGCACTATAGTGACAGCACTACCATTGTAAATGAAAGTACTAAAACAGTTATAGGATCTCTTGGGGAAAAGAAATAAAAATGGAGTCAGCTTTCAGCAGGAAAACCCGTATTCAGGAACAAAGTCCAAACAAATGCCACAGACAAGTAAATTGCATGTCTTCCTAAGAAATATCTGTTTTTGTCCACTAGGACTAGTAAATTCCTCCACTTTTGGCTTTGCACTCTGAGTCAAATGCTGCAGATTTGGGGAACTATGCAGCTTCTGTTTTGCTGATACAAATGTTAGTTGGGTTATTGGATATTTTATCTTCAGGCTGAAGGGGATGGAAGCACATTAGTAGCTAGTTCTCCAAAAGGCAAGTGGAGCTATTTCTATGAAAATATAAACAGGAAAAAATCTAAGCAACTCCAAGGCCAATAAAAATAATGAATGAGTTATGCTGCCACATTAGATGCCTTATTTTTTTTAGCTAAATAATAAGTTTATGCATTACTCTTTCTGTTTGGTTTTGCTTCGTCCCAGCCCATCAGGAAATCTGCTGACTAAAGGGAAGACATTTTCCCCTCTTTCTTAGGCATATGGCATAAGCCTTAAAGGGAGCATAAAGAAGCTTCCAAATAATTTCTTAACAATACCTTGTATAATGTTAAATGAAGTAACACGTTAATTTCCTTTATGACTAATATAAGCTTCTGACTCTCTCCCACCCCAAAAAGGAACAACCTGTACAAAGAGACTTCAAGAGATTTATGTCTTGGATGCCCCTGTTTCATACTCGTGGCCATCTGCATGCATAAGGAAAGCTGTATTAATTACCAAAGTGATCTACTACTTTTGAATAGACAGCAAGCTTGAATGTCAGGCAGCTTAAATTCTTTTAACCATCAAACTGGAACTTGAAATTGAGACTCACTTTTGTATAAGATTGTAAGCACCCTAAGCATCGGTCTGAAATGCAAAACATGCAGGAAAGCCCCTTGATGGCCAGGGAAATTCGGGAAATAAAAGGGAACTGTATGATCCCTAAGAAGAACCAAAAATACCTGGTTACCTGGGATATGGAGGAGTCTGAGATACTTGTGTACCTGAAGGTGCACAAGTCCATGGGACCTGATGAAATGCATCCACATGTCCTGATGGAGAAGTTGTGGCAGTCCAGGGAAGTTCCCACTGACAGAAAAACAGAAAACATAACTCCATTTTTAAAAAGGGAAGAAAATAAGACCGGGGGAACTACAGGCCAGTCAGTCTCACCTCTGTGCCCAGCAAGATCCTGGAGCAGGTCCTTCTGGAGACTATGCTAAGGCACATGGAAAATAAGGAGGTGATTTGTGATAGCCAACATGGCTTCACTAAGGGCAAATCCTGCCTCACAAATCTGATGGTCTTCTGTGATGAGGTTACAGAATGGTGGATAAGGGAAGAGCAACTGACGTCATCTCCCTGAACATGTGCAAACTGTTTGTCCACATGACATCTTGGTCTGTAAATTGGAGAGACATGGACTTGACAGATGTGAATTTTGGTGGCTGGATGATCACATTCAAGGAGTTGCAATCAATGGCTCAAATTCGAAGTGGAGGTCAGTGACAAGTGGCATTCCTCAAGGGTGGGTACTGGGACTGGTGCTGTTTAACATCTTTATCAGAGACAAAGACTGAGTAAAGACAGTGGGATTGAGCACATCCTCAGCAAGTTTGCTGTTGACACCAAGATGCGTGGTGTGGTCAACAGGCTGGAGGGAAGGGATGTAATCCAGAGGGACTTTGACAGGCTTGAGAGGTGGGCTCATGCCTACCTCATGAAGTTCAATAAGTCCAAGTGCAAGGTCCTGCACCTGGGTCAGGGCAATCCCAATCACAAATGCAGGTTGGGAGGAGAATGGATTGAGAAATGATCAGAGGCCTGGAGCATGTCTCCTGTGAAGACAGACTGAGACAGTCGGGGTTGTTCAGCCTCGAGAAGACAACGCTCCAGAAATACTTTATAGTGGCCTTCCAGTATCTGAATAGGCTACAGGAAAGCTGGAAATGAAGTTTCTACAGGGCCATGTTCTGGTAGGACAAGGGGTAACCATTTTAAGCTGAAAGAGTGTAGATTTAGGCTAGGTATTAGGAGGAAATTCTTCACTGTAAGGATGGTGAGACACTGGCACAAGTTGCTCAGGGAAGTTGTGGATGCCACCTCCCTAGAAGTGTTCAAGGCCAGACTGGATGGGGCTTTGAGCAACCTGATCTATTAGGAGGTGTCCCTGCCCATGGCAGAGGGTTTGAAACTAGATGATCTTTAAGATCCCTTCCAACCCAAACCATTGTATGATTCTCAGCACACACTGCACATTGTGCTTAAAGGGACTGGCCTTGTAATAACTTAGGGCAGCTGAAAGACTTTAAGGTCTTAGACCATGATGGCGTACTTGGTCAACTACTGACGCGCTGCAACTCTAAGCAGACCTTGATGTCTGCTATTTTTTATTAGGTAAGAAATGTTTACTTTTTTTAAGATTTAGATAATAATGTATTTTTATAGTCAGTTTCTTACAGAATAGATTATTCTACTTCAGAAAAAATCTTTAATTGTCAGGTTTTTGTTGAAAGCAGTCACACTTCCTCTAGCTGATGTTACACACTACAAAGATGCTACCCTAGGAAGGTGCAGGGGAAGGCTGCTGCAGTAAGGGGGGAGTGAAGTTAACAGGAGAAATAGCCAAAATGTGATAAATGAAGCTCCTACCTGTTAGAGGAACTGTTAGAAGATAGGCAGGATTTTTCCTGTCATCTGAGTTTTTGAGATATTTTGGAGATGCAGAAGAGGCTGAGAGAGTATAAACTTTTTACTTCCCCTCAGCTTTTGCTTGCATATGTGTATTTTACAATATGTAGAAAAACACAGGAGGATTTTAAATGTCTGAGTCGAAGTTCTTACAGGTAAATAGATATAAAGATATTGCATCTGTTTACTTCACAGGCTGTAATAGCTCTGGAGGAAACAGTTCCTACTGAGAAAGTTTGAACAACTTTAAAGTTATCTTTTATTATTTTATGCAAAAACTAGATTATGCTCTAGTAAAAATTTTTAAGCATCAAAAAGAAGCAAAACGACAACAGTCTCAAATGCAATAAAAGCTATGATGTCCCACTGTCCCTGTTATCTATATGCCAAACAAATGGTAATGTGTTTTTTTTTTCCACACATTTCCCTTATCAGCATCAAGCTTGAAATAAAAGCTATGTTTGATTATTAGGCTTAAATCTTAATATCCTTTCCTTGTCAAGTCCCTGCCATTATTTAGCATGTTTAAATATATATTAATAGAAGGAAGACATGACTACCCACTGCAATCATGTAGCTATTAGAAGAGCAAATATCTTCACAGCCCAAACACAAGTAAAACCCAAGAGAGGCTAAGTTTAAATTTAGAAGAATGCATTTTTCAATTCAGGGGAAAACATGGTGGATTATGAATTGTTTGTGACTATTGCCTCGCTGTTTATTTTGCTGAAGATTTGTAGTATTAATTAAATTATGACTTTCAAGTAGTGCTGAGTATCCATGGAAATAAATAGAGCCTGTCTTTATAGACACAGGGATGAAATGAAGGTATTTGTGGAGTGAAAATTTATTTATTTCTTAATTTAGCTTGTAATACTGTGGGAATATCGGTCTTAATTTAAAATATTTATTTGCAAATTCTGTGTTTTAATTTTTGTGGGAATAAATCAGACTTGCATGTGTTTAAAACAACCCACAAATCTTCAGTGTCTCTTTCACATTGCAGTGTGTTCATGAGATACTTTGAATGTACTTCAGTCCAGAGACACTTTTAGACTGAAATTATCGAGGTATTTGCAAATTATGGGCTAAACTCTGCAAAATAATCTCTGACTCTGATGCCGATGAGTTTTTAGTATACTCTTCTGTCAGGATAACTCTCTTGTAATTGAAGAATAACAACATTTCCCTCTATTGTTCTATTGTTTTGTACCTTCTAGTTCTCTCCCCCTTACTTTGACCATAGTAGTAATAGGGATAGTCCTTTAATAGCTGCATGCTCAGTACAAGGTATAAAACAGGAAATTTCATTTGACTGGATTCTCTCCACTTAACTTGATTTTTCATTAAAATGCTGTTCCTGGTTCAACTGGATAAGGCTGGGTTTGATCAGAAAACAGAACAAATTTCAATTTTCTCTTAAAAACAAACCAACCAACCAAATAAATAACAACAACAAAACCCAAAACCAGTGGAAAAAATTATAGTTTATGTTCAGACCTAAATTTTATGCCTGCTTTGTGTCATTGTTAGTGTCTCAAATTGCAGATGGAGTACTCCTGAGAGAAAAATCCATTCTCTTACTCAAATTAGCAAAGAAAGAAAAAATGAGCAGCTGGTTTATTTTTCTGGCTCCCATCTGAATGCAAAGTTTCCAGGGCTTGTTAAGACGATTTTGATATCATTGTTGTCCTACCCTCTTTTCATTTTTCATAATGAATATACATCAGTGTTTCCAGATTTGTAGATAATCTGGTTTAGTGACTGATTTTTTTATTTATTTTTTTTTTAAGGCTACATTGGCAGAGTCTTCCAAAGAATTCACAACAGATGTTTTTGCTTACAACACTGTCAAGGCTCAAATAACAAAACATAAAAGTAGAAAATATGATGCTGAAAAAATTACTAAGAATGTCTACTTTGCCTTCACTTGTGATTGGGAAAAGTTCTGCTTGTAAAGAGCAGGCAATCTATTTTTATTTTTTTTTCAAAAGGAGGTTCCCTTTTGTCTTCTGTTCCTTCAATGAGTATGAAAAGATAAAAGGATCCAGAAATAAACTAAGTGCAAGAGTCAGATAACCAAGTGCCTGACTAACTGCAGTTTGGTTGGAAGCCAAAACTGTAGATCTTTATATGGATAAAACAAAAAACAGAATGGCCCATTTTGACAGCCTGCCAGTTAACGCTTTTCCTATGCCCGTAATTGACTAACAATCTACAATCATTTTTAGCAGTGATGTCCTAGGTTTAAATGCTTTAGATCAAACTCTGGACTCCTTTTCTGTTTCACATTGTGTTATAGTCCGGTGGTGGCAAGGTCATGGCTGAAATGCCATTACTTTAGCTATCCACACTCAGTTATTTTCATTTGCTGATGCGGATCTGAGGTTAGTCAAGCAATTAAACTAAATGTAAAGATAATTTTGATGGTTCAGTGGTTTCATCATAAGAGTGTTACCCTATTTGGCCAAACAGTTGAATAGACATAGTGCTTCTTATATACAGTCTGCCTAATGGGTATTTCTAGGTGTTTCCTAGAGATTCAGAAGACTAAACCATGAACAGCAGCTTCTTACTGTGGTTCCAAAGCACTGAGGTAGTGATGTTCCTTAGTAGAAACGAATTACACTTCTGAGTCAGGGTCTGGTAAAGAAGTTTTCATAATATTAAAAAAGAACAAGCTTTTAAGGGTGAGAGTGAATACTATGCAACTTCAAAACAATTTCTCATTTAAAAAAAAAAAAAAGGTAAATATCCTAAGATATCTCAATACAATCTTTTATTAAAGTATAGTAAGTTCAGAATCAATCAGATTGATCATGCATTTGGAACTAATGGCAATTGTATTATTTTGAATGCTCTGATTTTGTGTATTGCTCTTTTTGTTTGTCTTTGCATATTTAACTGCATGGTATCTGCAGCCATGAGGGACCTCCAAGGCTCAAGCAATTGTGAAAACAGTCAAAGCAGTAGATCTTCCATGTTTTAAAGTGGGAGTTTTCATTAACATTTCTCTTCCACCATCAACCAGCAATGCAGTTGTGGGAATATCTCCCTCATGTCTGTGTGTGTGACAATGACCCATCAAATGACACCCATGATGGTAACAGAGACCCGCACACAGAAGAGGCATGTCACATTTTTCTCTCTGAGATATCCCCTTTTGGATTTCTTTTGGCATTCTTCCAGACTGAAACAAATGTCATCCTATGCTGATTCCGCATGGCTGATCTTTAACTTTGGAAAAAGTTAGTACATGGACTACAAAGTATTAAGAAAACCAAGAAAAGAAAATTTATTGTTTGAAGCCTCTCTAGATGAGACATTTCAGAGTGCATCATGGATCCACTGTGGAAGCCCTAGCAGATTACTGAGCACTTGCAGAGATTCTACTTGATTCTAGTGATCCACCTGTTTTTCTATAAAATGTGACGTTTGGTCCTGTAAGTCTTAATAAAGTCAAAGAACTTCTCTTTCTCATGTTTCACATAATGTGAACTGAAGTCCTAAATCACTAGAATCATAAGTATAGGTGGAATTATTATGGTTACATTAATGGATGAACTTAAAATTTCACATAGTTCAGGTATCAGATTAGAACTTTCTTCATAAAAGTCTCAAATGCAAAGTTGTCTCCTGATGAGAGCAGATTTAAACAGCATTACATTTCCAAAGCAAGTGACCTAAATCCATCCTAATTCAAGCAGAACAACAGCAACAGCAACATAGTAATTGATGCAATGTTAACTGTTTCTCTGAAGGGTCTCAAAATGGAATACCACATGGTGGGTGGGGAAAGAGTTTCACAGCTGTGGCCATAGGTATCAGAGTGCCAGCAATGTTCATACTTACTCCTGAAACCTGGACTATGCTACTTAGGAAAGCACAAATTGGACGTTCACCAGTGTCATGGTTGTCACCGGGTTGGCAGTCAAACCAATAACAATAATGCTATCAGTCCCACCCCCCTCCCCCAAGGTAGGGAAAGAGGGAGAAAAAATGAGAAAGAGAGGATTTCTGGGTTGAAAAGTGAAACAGATTGATTTTAATTATTAGTGATAAGGGAATATATATATATTTGTAAAGGGATGTGCAACACCCGATCCCCTCTCTCCTCCCCCAGCGACTCTCACAGCAACTCTTCTCCCTGGTGACTCCCAGCTGAAGGGGGGAGTGTCCAGGTGCACGGAGTCCTCGGATGTCAGCTGTAAAGAAAAAAAATGAAAAAAAAAGAGAGCCAAAGAGAGGGCAATAGAAGCAACAGGAAGAAGAAAAGTGAGAGAAAAAGGAAATGAAAGGCTTGACTTCTGTGATGTCTTAACCTATACCGAAAACCAAATACAGAAAATATTATGAGAAGGGAATATTCTGATTTGCTGATCCTGCCTTCAGTCTAATCTGCTCCCCTGTAGGGGGAGAGGTTGCAGACAGTCAGAAGTGACCTTGGTTATTATCAGTCCACTGGCACTGCTAAAAAGTTCACTGAAAGAAAAAAAAAATCAGCAAAGAGAAAGTTCGCTTCACCCTCGCTCAAACCAGGACAATCAAGTAGGGAAACAACCTTCACAATACACTTCTGACTTCATTCCTATGCTACAAAGAATTTTAAAGACAGGGCTGGATGAACTCCTTTTTCCAGTAGCCAGGAATATTTTCTCCCCATCTACTCCACTCTTATAAGACCCCACCTTTAGCACTGTGTCTAGTTGTGGAGCTCCCAACACAGGAAGGATATGGAGCTGTTGGAGCAAGTCCAGAGGAGGGCCATGAAGATCATCAGAGGGCTGGAGCACCTCTCTTACAAAGACAGGCTGAGAGAGTTGGGGTTGTTCAGCCTGGAGAAGAGAAGGCTCTGGGGGGACCTCATAGCAGCAATCCAGTACCTGAATAGGCTACCGGAAAGCTGGGGAGGGACTTTTTATAAGAGCATGTAGTGATCATACAAGGGGTAATAGCTTTAAACTGGAAGATAATAGATTTAAATTAGACATTGGGAAGAAATTCTCCATTGTGAGGGTGGTGAAACACTCGCACAGGTTGCCAAGGGAGGCTGGATGCCCCCCTGGTCCCTCCCCTGAAACTTTTCAAGGCCAGGTTGGATGAGGCCCTGAGCAACCTGATCTGGTGGGAGGTGTTCCTGCCCATGCAAGGGGGTTGGAAGTAGATGATCTTTAAGGTCCCTTCCAACCCAAACCATTCTGTGACTTCAAACCAGTGATGTAAATGACTGTAAAATTACTAACAGTGCAGTGCAAAAAGTTTTCTTTCAGTCTACCTACTTCATTTTTGGGTGCCTAGCCTGTGGTCCTCACAGGCTGACTGATATGTCACCAGGACAATTGATCTAATTTTCTGCCTATTCAAAGATATGGAATGCTCTGTTTTTTTTCCCCAAAGATGATAGTTGTTCACAGCTTCTACCCTTTCTAGATGCTTGGCAGACCCTCTTCTGTCATGCTGAGAACAAACACCTGGTCATATAACTGAGAGGCTACTGGACCCTTTGGAAGGATGACAACTAAGCACCAGCTGTAATCACTAAAACAGTTCATCCATCTTTCTTTCCTCTCCTCATAATTTCCTGAATTGTCTAAAGGAAAAATGGTGACCAAAAGTGGGCTGAAGTAATTGTTCTCTTAAATACAGCCTACTCCTAGCTGCCTTCTTTCCATAGGGAGTCTATAGCATACATGCACTAAGCCAGTGGTTTCTGGAATAACATGGTTTTGCTGCGCTTGCACAGTATAGTTTAATTTGTACAGGTTAGCCAGGCCCACAAAATGTATACTTTTGATCCTAAAGGCTGTATACTCTGTATAGCTAGAAAGACATGGATGTAATTGCTCTGTTTTGTTCTAGGTCTTATGCTGTTTCTGTTCCTATAATGCTAAGAATATTTACTGCATTTTAAACTTTCCCTAAAAAAATACAATTTTTCTAACAAGGACAGGAATCTATTTCAAATGGATGAAACCCTGACGGAGGAAAAATCTTGATTTTAAGAAGATTAAGCATGGCAATTCATTGTTGTATCTTACTGGTCCTAACATAGCATGTTATGCAGCCAGTAATATTAATTAAAGAGAAAAGGAGTTTGACAGCATAGCACCACCATTCTTCTTTAACAACTCAGTGTTCCGAGATAGCATCAGTAAAAATGCCCTAGCCATATGGCTGTCACAAAATACCAGTTTATCTACTCACCAACAGTCAGCACAGCATGCTCTAAGTAGTAACATTGTTCACTGAGGAAATGCATTAATTTTTGAAAGTCATTAACTTTCTCCTCCAAATCTGTGTTTCCTGGGCTTTTCTGGGAAAATTGCTTTTGCCTTCCTGGAAAATGAGTAAGGACTTGTTTTTCATACAACTCCATAAAAGTCTCAGTAACTTCCATTACTGCTGTGATGTACCACAGACCTATTTGATACTCCCTCTTAAACAGCCTCAAACCTTTAATGGATTAAGATATTTGCAGCTCATCACACAAAAGTAAATCCCCTACTTCTATTGAAACTCAGAACTTGCAGCTGGGTATCATACACCTGGCTGTTTTCACATGCCATATCCCCTGCGCTGTTAGCTGGATGTATGATTTTTTTCCTTTCTTTCTCAGTAAGAGATAATCTCCAGTTTGTATGATTCTGTTTTCTTTGTACTAGTGTTGGACTGCACATGCTGTGAAGAAGGTATCTGCTAAGTCACCTTCGAAATGAGAGCAAGTTATTTCTAAGCAAAGGCTGACAAATACGAGCTCTGTATTCACAGTAAGGACAGTAATGTTCTCTACCTCAAACACACTTCTTTTCCTTAGAGATCTCCTCATAATGGCCATGCTTTCTAAAGGCATTGACTGGATCCCCTTTTTTCTTGGTATGAGTTGGCTTTGATAACCATGGGCTATGGTGCTGCTTCTGTCAGTCTCAAGAAAGCATGAAACCTTGAGATTGCCCCTCTTTCAGCACTGAGAGAGGGAGCACCTCATAGCAGGAGCTAAGGGTGGAGAAAGACCTTCCAGAGGAAAAAAAAAAAACTTAATATATTGAGTGGACTGCTATGTGCTATTTTCATTCTATGTAAAGAAATAAGGACAAGGCTTGCATTACCCCTGAGAGTGCTGAGGTTTAACGATGGATAGACCCCTGCCTGATAAAGAAAATGTTCTTCAGTGTTCTATGCCATCTTTCTAGCCTGCTTTACTAGCTGGAAGCAGCTGAATCTCACATAGAATCAGGTATCTTGCAAGCAGTGTACTTGAAATGCAATTGGATAGATGGCATTTGTTGAACAGGTACTGCTAAATGGATGTGGCTACCATTTGTGTGTTGTAGCTTCTACAGAGCAACAACAAAATACTTACTGTAATTATCTGAAGATCTGTCCTAGAACAAAGAATTTAAGCCAGTTTGGTTTGGGCCTTCTAGTAGTGAATGCTATGCTCAGAATGGGAGTCTGGCATTTAAGAAGATATTTGGTATCATACATGCAAAGGACAAGTGATGAATCTTCTGGTCTGACAGGTCTGACAGTAGGCTGAGGCACTGGAGTGAACAGGGCTTTAGCAGAAGTTCCTTGCAAGGAAATTATATTTCTGGTGCACCCATGAGGGTGCTTGAAACACTTCAGTAAAATCCGTTTTAAGCAGACAGTAATACGGAAGTATGTTGAAAATTTCTGTTGGAGATATTGAGAGAAGATGTCTTACTCTGTGTGATATGATGTCATTACTGTCTCGTAAAATGGAGTTCGGTATTTAAGTAAAACAATTTCTACTGAGTTATATATATTTAAATTGGTTTCTAGGCTGGCTGTGAAGAAAAAAATTGTCCTTGAAGAAAATGGTATTTTTCATTCTTCACAAAGTTCTTGCTGTTGAGATCTCTTCTTCAGCACGCTGGACTTAAGTGAGTTTCTAAGAGTAAGAAATATGTTTTGTTGAAAATGTGAGACTTAATAACCATTTAGAGTCAAGTTATATTTGGGGAATGACTATTCAGTACGGTACAGGTATTTTAACTGCATCTCTTTATTTCTGCATCTCAGAAATACTGATATATCTCAAAACAAACCTGGTAATTCTTAAAAACTGATACTTATCTAAAGCAAATACACAGTCAATGGTATGTACATTTGGGTAGTACTTACCATGAATCTGAACATGGATTTCCCTGGAGTAACATCCAGGATGCATACCATTTTGAGCTTGAGCTTTTTAGCACGAGCTCCATTTGACTTGTTTGGTAAGGAAGCCTAGCATATTTCTTCACAGTGCTCTCACAGAACTGTAACTCTTGATCAGTTACTGCCAGCATGACCTTAAAGTCTTAATTATTAAATTTTTTTATACTATTACTTGTAGAGATGACATTCATTAATTTCTCTGCATTCTTTGTTCTGAAGATATTTTTCACTGAAGAACTAACAATTTCATTTGTCTACTTATTATCTTGATTTACGGGTTGATTATACAGATTATAGACTATATCTATTTAGGGCATTAGAATTTATCACTTAGGTGCAGCAAATAGTTACAAGTGTGTGGCTGTTTACTGTCCTGTATGCGATCCTATTTGTCTCAGCAGTTAGATTGATCTGAGGGGATGTAACCTCTGAATGCTGTGTGCTTTCCATAGCAAAACTTGTTAACTTAACACAACTACCTACTTTTGCCTGCCCTGAATGGATATGGCAACAGCAGTAGCTATTGCTTGTGTTAGAAAAATGGGAAAGAGGAATTGTGAGTATATGTGAAGAAAGACATGAAGTCTAGTCTTCAATGTGATTTCTTTTAACTCTAGTTGTGTTTTACCAGGAGTTTACAAGCACATGAGGATATATACCACACAAAGTGGTATATGTTGAGGTTTCCTTGGTGGCCAGTACTTTCTGCACTTCTTGCTCTGTGAATCCTCCTGAGCAGTATAGACAGGGATGAAGTCACCACTCCTTGCCTCCTGCTCAATGTCAAACCATTCTGTACAAATAATTTCCTCTCTGTAACCTCTATATTTACTCTTTCACAAATTCATTGCTTATTTTAGTTTGTGGAAATTTCTCTTTCTTCCTTTCATTTTGCTTGGACTTAAGTGCTCCTTCTTTGGTTTCCAAGGACAGGCCAGGAACCCTAGCCACCCGAAGGAAGAGGGCAATTTATTCTAGGCCAGGCAAAAGGGCAAATATAAGGCCACCCATATTTATTCTTCCTTGTATTCCTTGCCTCTCTCTTCTCCATTATAAGATGCAATCCGGCACATTAACCACAAGGTCTCTGGATCTCTGGGGAGAGAAAGCAAGAGACATAGTCAAACTGTTACCCTCCAATAGGACAATGCACTTCCTTTGTCTTCTGGAACAGGAGCTGGCTGCAGGACTCTTGCTTTAATTGTACACAACATAAACCATTCTGGAATTGTAATAGTATCTCTCTGCTGCTTCGCTAGCAGATTTAGTTTCTCATTCATCACAAGAAATACTGTATTTGTTGCACTTACATGTGACTGTTTGACTGGGTGCTGAGGTTATGAAAACTGCTTACCTACACTTAATAAAGAGCATTTACAGGCACTTTAAGAGGATCTTGGCTATTCTAGTCTTGCCTTCTGAATATATTGTGAGTATGGGATGAACAGATCTGAATTTTCATGTAAAATTTCATCAAAGGTATAGTTCTCAAAAGTTACTAGTTTACTGACAGTCCAGGAGTGCCATCCACAGGATGAAATTAATATTTTTTTGCCCCTTAATATGATATTGTTGTTGAAAAAATTATATTAAAATATTATATTGGGCAATTTATGTTTGGTGTTACTTAATAATTTACATTGCAACCCAATAAAAAAACCTTCTTCTCAGCTAATCTTCCCATTTCTGCTGGAATTTCCCGACAGCCAAAAAGAAGATTCTTATCTTTAAACAGTAGACAATTGATTTTTTACAGTTTATGAAAAGTTAATGGTACAAATATACTGGAGTTTGTTCTCCCACAAAAATAATTTAGCTATGATATATTGAATTTCAAACACTGTCTTACGATATTGATAAAGAACATACTACTTCTGTGTTTGTTGAAATCACTGGAGGAAATATCCCTTAACCCCAGGAGAGTTCACTGGATATTAAAACCATGAACTTCTGCACGTCTGGGTTATCTAACTAAGATGACAGTGTATAAAAGCCAGTTTCCCAAACTAAGGTGATATTCTCTGAGGTAACTGCTTAAATAAGAAAGCCGTAATTTCTCCATGTATGTTCTGTTATTGAGTCTAATCCTGTCTCAATAAACTACAATGAGAAAAAAAGAAAGGATGGAGATTTTGATAAATCTGGGAGGAAAATAATTACCTCTCAAGAAGAGGAAAATCTGCAAGTAGGATGAAATAGGCTTATTAAAAGGTAACTGCACAGAAATGTCACAGTTTGACCCAGGATCAGCAAAGAAAACAATGACAACAATGCTCTCAATCCCCTCCCCCTCCCACCCAGGTAGGGGAGGAGAAAGAGAGAGACTTTCTGGATTGAAAACTAAACTAGACAGCTTCAATTAAATACTACTGATAAAAGAAAATATGTACAAATATATACAAATGTGTTCAGGAATGTGCAAAACCCTATCACCTCCCCCCACCCCCAGCAGCTCCCCCGGCATCTCCTGAGCTGTGAGCAGTCCTGAAATGTCCCGGAGCGCTGCCGGAGAGAGCGGCAGAGCAGACAGGAGCTGAGGGGAGAGTTATGAGGGTCAGGGATGCATGAGCCTAGCGATCAACAGTGATGGATAGACAGAGTCCTCCCTGGATGCTGGCCATGAGCAGAAGAAAAGGAAAAAGGAAGAAGTGAGTTGACTTCCATGATCCATGAATTCATACTGAGAGTGATTTAAATATATGTATGGAATATCTCTGCCCAATTTCACCATCTGTCTAGTCCGCTCCTCCTTGCAGGAGGGTTGCAGATATAATTCTTCTGTCCCTTTAGTGTGCAAAGCAGCAAATCCAACAAACAGAGCAAAGTGTCCTTGGTGTCTCAGCAGTAATCATAAACATTTGGGTGTTATCAGTCCACTAGTTGGAATACTTGCTGCTACTTTCAGCAAGTGTGCTGCTTAAAAGAGAGTTCATGGAAGAAAAAAAAACAATCAGTGAAAAGAAAATTGGCTTGATCCTGGATCCAACCAGGACAAGAAACTATTGTAAAACCTCTGCAGCATCCTTCAAAATACCTGTGAGCTAATATTTCCTTGAATATTTTCACAGTATGAATCCACATACAAAAATTACTTAAAACTATTTTTTTTTCAACTTGAGAAATCATTTCAGAGCAGCTTCACGATATTTTTGGCCAGTGTTAGTAGCCACAGTGACAAAATCAGGCTAGTGGGGACTCATAAATTATTTTGAGGGGTCTTGTACCATTAGTGATATTTGTACCATAGTTCTTTGAGTTGCTGGCCTGAAATATTTGACTCATAGAATGAATCACAGAATGGTAAGAGTTGGAAGGGACCTTAAGGGTCATCGAGTTCCAGCTTTCTGCTGTTAGTTGCAATGAAATGAGATGGACAGCTGTTCAAGGTCTATTTATTATCAGAATAAGTTTTTGTTTATTTTTCTTACCCTGTTCTTTCCTCCATTACTGTTTTCTATGGCTATTATGTTTTGCCAACTCATTCTAAAAATGCTTTCTTTCCTCCACTTTGTATGTATTAGTCTGCCTTACTACCTTTTCTGTTTCTGCTTACCACAAAGCTATGTGCTGCTCTGAAGACGCAGGTATGAAAAAATTATTAAAGACCTCAAGTCAGTACTTTTTGAAACTGTTCATTCATTTCCTTGACCTTGAATGTACTTTATCTTAGCACAATTGCTAACACAGTAAGCATTATCTCCCTACCATCTGAATTTTTCCCATACTGTGTGGTTTTTGTGTAGTTAGGTCAAATGCACCAAATTTTGATTCCCATATACAAAATATGTTCCAAAAGGTTCCAAAACAGTAGTGATTTTTATCCAGATATAATTTTGTTTTGAAAAGGGAATAGGATTGATTTTATGATAATATTTTTGCAAAAGCTAATCGAGGAGAACAAAAGACCAATAAGCATTTCAGCTGCCCCATATACCTTACAGAATTAACCTTCCATGAGCAATTACACTTCTGTGCTCTCAGCTGAAAGTAAAGTTGAATAGGATGAGATTGCTTAAGGGCAATTCTACATACATGCAGAAATGCAGTTATTAGGACTGATCCAAGAATTCACTATCCTGACCTTCTGATTCCTAGCTGAAATTGCAGGAATGGTCATTTCAGATTTGCTTATTAGGTAAAGATGACTCAGAAAAAAATGGTGCCATAATTTTATTGTACAGAGCCACATTTCAGAATATCCTCCCTGGAAAGTGTGATCCAGAAATCTATGTTTTTTGGTTTTGTTTTTTTTTAATTTTTCAGCCTGCTGGTTTCCATTGCACAGGTCAGTGCTTAAATAATGCGTCACTTCAAGGGTTATTCTCCTGTTTCATTTCTCATGGAGAGTAAGTTCTGGTATCATGGGAATTCTTTGTTCATGCTATTAATCTCTATTAAGATCACTGCTGAAAATGGAGAATAATTCTTTGATACCCAACTCTGCAAGAAGCTCCGTTTGTTTAGAAGTATTAAGATCTTAGTGTGTTGCCATCAACATGTAGTAAGCAGACCAAAATGTCTCATTTTCTTTTTATTTTCCTATGCCTGTCATTATTGACAGTCTCATACTTACCTTGGAGCTCTTTATAAATTGGGAGTTCTTTTTCTATATTTGCACAGTATTTACTACAATGAGATCCTGGCCCATAATTAAAGATGCAAGAAACTACAGAAATATAGGCAACAGTTAACACTAATAAAACAACCATTCCCAGAAACAGGTACCTCTTCCAAGATCATAGGGAAGGCTAGAAAGAGAGAAATATGTTCGTATGTACAAGGCTTAAAACAAAGGTGCTCAGAGATACTCAGATATTATGTTTTATATGAAGACTGTAAAATGGTTAAGATAACAGCATAGCTTCTCTTGTAACACCAGCACACATTAAAATGGTTTGCTATCATTTTAACAAACAGAACAAGTGCTGACAATTCTGACAGCCTTGAGTTTCTGAGCAGGCCTCATTTATTACCCGATCAAATATTTATATGATGAGAGGTCATGCTCTTCTCTGAAATCTCATGAATAACCTGTGTACTGGGAGGGGTTAGGGTGTGGGGGCAGAACTCCAGCATTATTTTTAAACTTGCCCACTTCAGAAATTCTTGGCTTAGATATCTATAAATAATACATACCTCACGTCCAGCCTAAAAACCTCAAATTCACTCTGAGCTGCTGGTCTTCACAAATTGTGAATGGTGGAAGAGATACGATTTGTTCAGGCTTCTTTTTCAGGGCAGCTCACAACATCATGGAACAAAAATGCTGATGACTTTTTGAAGGTCTCTTTTGAGAGTTAATCTTCAAAACTGACCTTCCCAAACCCGACAGGAGAGATGAGCCTATTGAATATTAACCAATTTCTGAAATAAGGGCAGGAACTGCTGGGGAAGATCTAAGGCTGCAAGGGATTGTCATCTTTGTTCAGAGAGTTTAAGGCTGAGTAAATGAACAGAAAAAGTAAAAAAGAAATCACCCGCTAGGCCGAGGACAGATATATTTACTCTACAGGCAGTACGGAGCATAGTGCATTATAAGCATGTTTAACTGGTTGCTTGGGAACCATCTCAGACTTTTATAACAGGATATGCAAACCTTTGTTCAAATTTGTGCAATACCAGCTTGGCTGTAGCTGTTCCAAGGGTGCCTTATCTTGCCTTTCCACCTGCTCTATGAATGCAGCAATCATTAACAATTTTACTGACCTCACGACTCTTGCTACTAATGATAACTAATAATAAAGTTAATATGAACATTCATAGTATTATTATTAGTTCTAAACACAATACCATCTATGCACCAGAGGAGTGTGAGATCCTATTTTACAGAGCATTATTTTCATGGTCGGTTTGAATATCTCAAATTTACAGGACAATATACTCTGCAAATTAAGCTTTATTTTATGAACTCATTAGTAAAAATGAATCCAAACAAGAAAACTAGTGTCTCAATTCCCTTCGTACAGACTAGTCTAACACACAAATTCACTGATTCATTACTTCTTTAATTCACAAATTCTCTTACAAGTTCTCTAATTCCTAACTTGCATGTCCATGAGCAAAATACTTCCCCAGCCTATGATGAGAGTGTGCATTCTTCCTCCTTTTCCCCTGCACTGCTCTGGAAAGCATGAAAGCTTCAGTAATCCAGCTGCTGTTGTATCTACTTTAACAGGTTTTTTTTTGGGTGAGCTGATGTATTTATACCTTCCAACATGGAATTTTTGCCGATATCATATCCGTTAGTTAGTGGATTCTGAAGAAAATTCCAGACAATTATGATGCAAGAATGCAGGAGGTAATACCTGCAGGACACAGCAAGCTGCAGGTGATACTGGCTGCAGAGTGACCTCTATCCATTACTGTCCTTTGCATCTGGCCAACATGTTGCTCTTGTTTTGACCTAACGGCTCTGCACCTGCCATATATCAGACATTAGCATGAGCTATGTGTTAGTCCAAAACCAAAGCAGGAGTCTAGTTAACAGTTGGAGTTATGCAGTCATGAGGTGTTTCAATAGCCCAGATCCTGGAAAGACAGAACCTTCAGAGTTCACGAATTTTTGTTTAATATTACCTAATGCAATGTAATACCAAAATAATTTAAAGAGCAAGACATTCAGTCTGGAAAAACAGAATAACAAAAAAAAAAAAGAGTGATAAAGAAAAAAAAAAAGAAAAAAAAAGATAAGCCTATTTCTTTGGCAAAATCATACTTGAATTTTAATGGAAGAAAGAGTGGTGAGATTCTTTGGTGAAATGTAAAAATACTTAAGTTAAAAATTTGCATACAAAGTCCAGGGTCTTGCCACTCTGAAAACCTAACTGAAATGAGAAGATATGATTGACCTTTTTCAGAAGTCATATCAAATCAAATAGCTCATTCCCAATGCATATATTTAGTTTCAGTACCAGGGGGAAAGAACATTCTTTCTTATTTTCTGTTGGCTATTGTGCATTTTTGTAATATTTGGTATTTCTTATGCCTGATGAGATACCCTTGTGTTTATCTGTAGTATTACAGAGGAAAAATGTAACATTAGCTGAAGTTCAATGACACCAAATAAGGTTTTGTTTGTCTGTTTTCCTCAAGTCCCGTATCATGATCCAGAAACCTTAATTTAAATTAAAGGAAATTTTATTAAGAAGTGATTAGTGGACATCACAATACTCAGAGAGTTAGAAGAGATAAAAAAGCTTCCCCTTGTATCACAGAGGTGAGTTTGGTTTTGGTACACTTTTATGCAGTTGGTAAAGAGCATTTTTTAATTATCTGATCTCTGATTGACGTTAGCAGAGTAGTAGGGAAGGATGTGAAATTGCTGGAAGACTGGAACATTGCCAAGAATGGTAGCTTAAAATGTCTTTGAGCTCCATAGTTTAGATATGTGCATATCTAACATAAACCTTACTAATCCCGTAGAAACCTAAATTTTGCTCAGTTCTGTTCAGTAACACTAAAACCTGTCTTCCATGAGTCATCAATGTTCCTAGTATTATCCATCCACCTGGAAATCTTAGTAAGAAAGACAGAAAGTTACTTTGATGAGACCTAGTTTATACGGATGTAGATGCAACTGGCATTGAAGATCATCAGGGTATTAAAATACTTGTGTGGTAGTTGAAGTGCTCTGCTTACTAAGGCAGCCCTGAAGAATCACTAGCCAAAGAGACCCAACAACACTACAGCATTAGTGCACTTCTATTTGTGCTGCCACTACATTTACAGAAATAATTTGAGGGGCAGCTAAGGAAAAATGTCTGAAATTCTGTAACTGATAGACTGTGCTAAATTTGTAATTAATGTTAAAATGCCCATCTGGCAAACTTTGGCCTTTCAGTACTTAGCAAATGTATATCTCAGAAGGCATCTCATATCCTCCATTATTTTGAATGAAAAATGTAGTTAGCTCTTTCTGAATTTTATCACCTCGAGTGAACTTTACGTTGTTCATGGCCTTTGCAGTGGAGATTATAAGAGAACATTCTTTATTGAAGGATAACCCAGTCATCACCAAATCTTGCTGAGCTTCTGAGATAAGATTCCTGGTTTTGCTGCATTTATAGATTAATAGTTTTTATTTCCCAGTTCCTCCGTTAAAATACAATACCTCTAAAAGCTTAGTGGGATAAGTAGTCTGTCCTATGTAATTTCATTTTGTGTGCCTGTGGATTGAAAGGAAACCAAATTAAATTAAAACTTCCAAAACTAGACAAAGAAATTGTTGCCTACTATAATGTTTTCTGTATTCAAATGAGAATTCAGAACAGTCTGTTCTTCTATAGACCACATAGGAGGGCCTACCTTTAATGTATTAGCCTCACAATCTTTGGAAGTGTCTAAAAGAATACCAGATAGGGACTTCAGCCTCCTCAAAAAGAAAACCATTTTAGAAGTAGTATTCAAATACAGTATTCTGTAACTGAGATATCATAACTGGCTGTGAGGGTTTTACCCCTCACCAAGGGAAAACTGTCTCCCATAAAGAAGTATTCATGTGGCAAAGGAGACAAAAGGGCTGCACCAGGAACTGCCACTCAGTCAAGGACAAGGCTGGACAAGTCCAGGACAAGCCTACACAAGCCAAGGCCAAAGACTGCTTTTAAGTCCCGGACTGGACACTGCAGTCAGCTAAAGCAGCTGATAGGAGGGAACTACATCCAAATAAGCGGATTGGAAAAATACACCAGTCAGAAGGCTCCCTCTCTCTTTTTCCACTGAGGAATCTACGGCTGGTCTGCCTGCTACTCACCACTGGCCCACTCACCAGAAGGAAGAAAGAAGGCGAGAAGAAAGAGCGACGGAGCTCAGCTACGGTGGCTCGGTCACCACCCGAGATTCCAAAAGGGGGGAAAAAACTAAAAGACCTGTACGCTCACTACTCGAGAGCAGGGCTGAAAACAGGAGCTGTTAGCTCAGTACCTGCTAGCCCCACTGCGTCGAGAAATCCTAAAAGCTGTAAATCTCCGCCAGAAGGCTCTCTCCCTCTTTCCATCGCGGAAGAAAAGAAGACGCCTGCAGCGAAAACCCGCCACGTGTAGCCTGCAGTCCGCTGCCGCCACCCGCAGTCCGCTGCCGCTGCCTGCAGCTTGTCGCCGCCACGTGCCAACGCTGTTCGTCTCTGCCGTGTACAGCCCACCGGGACTGTAAGCTTTAATAATATTTCTTCCTATTCTGTCTCTAAGCGCAATCTCTCCCCGGGATAAAAACTGTAAACGGCCCTTACATCCACTCACAATGCCAACCCCATCAAGAGGGAACTGCGACACGCTAGAGAAACCTTTCTCTCTTCCTTTTCAAACGACTATCTGCATACACACCTTACACCCGATATTTCAAGTTCTCTCCCCCCATACCTTTAATTCCATCTGAGTTGTTAAATAAAGCACATGCCAGTGTCCAATTTCCATTGCGTGTGGCTGGGCGTGCTCTCATATTTAGGGTTTCTGGTATATCATACATTGGCATCATTGCCATCCCCAAAATCAGGGGCAGATCCTAAATACAAAAGGGCTAACCACTCGGGCCCATCAGAGTCCGAGTTGCTGCTTGGCCCGGGACACTGGCCCAGGAAATTCTGACCCAGAAAATCTGGAACAACAGCTGGTCAATGACTGCTCAGAACTTCTTTGACAGGAGTTGCAGATACCTACAACTATGGGCAATGACAACATATGTTTTCTTCATAAATTGATTATTACCTTTTCGAGACAAGTCCATTTTTGCCATCTCTTGACTATAGTTGGAAGACTATTCATCAAGTAATGTCTATGTCATTAAAAACTTTCTATTAACTTTAGTGTATATATATTCACAGACAGTTTGTACCTGTTTGCATTTACATGGATTATTGTTATTTTTCCTGAAATGGCCACAGTCTGATCAAAGTAAATATGTTTTACATAGCTATTGGTAGCCCAGTGAGTGATCCTTCTATCAGAGAGGGTAAAAACTTAGAGTCCTTCATGGGATGATTTTAGGGGGAGGAAGAAAGAAAGGGGAAAAGGAACAACAGTTTTCCTAAAAAACAGTGTCACTTAAGTAACACAAAATTGATGTCCTTTTTTTCTAGTCTGAGCTAATTTATTCTCCTACATTCATTACTGACTGTATGTGCTAAATCTTCTCACCCAAAGACTGTCAACAACCAACAACCCACTTAGAGCTGTCAATAATACCTTTTTTCTTATGGGTGTTATTTGCACTGCTTATGCACAGCTGGGCTGGGCTGTCCTCGGCCTGAGAGGGGCTGAGCTGGGTTACCAGGAGCCTGTGGCCAAGCAGTCATTGCCCAGCCTGAGTTCCAGCTCTGTGAGTGCCACCAGAGAAGGGGCTGACAGCAGCAGGCAGTCCCTGACAGACAAACAGCTCCTGAGACAACAGGACTGTGGGGCAGCTTTTACCCTTCCCTGGGGGCAGAGGGGAAGGAGCAGGTGGGGAAAAGAAAATCCATCATCAGCATTTGTCTCCTGAAAAGATTTTGGGATGATGATGTCACCCTGCATCTCTCTGCATTCAGAAAACTGTCAACATTGCCTCTAGCAGCCAGAGGAAAGGTGAGCATAACACATTAGAGGCATAGATAACTAGTAAGTCTTCCTGTAAAACTGTTGGAAGGGTATTATTGTCAGAGTATAGAGTTTTTTTCTATATTAGTTTGAACTATGAGTGTTAGTATCTTCTAACTGGATTAAGTACTGTTTCATTTTCATTAGAGTGTTAAGATTTTATTAAGCTCACAATAAATTCTTGAGTCTATTTATGTGATCCCTTCCATCCATTAACAAGATACTTACCAGTGTGCACTGCAATTCATACTGAAGCTGTGTACAGAACAATAACCAAAAAAGATTAACGTATCTACTTTCAAGTCACAGCAACTTCTGAGGCAAAATCAAGCAACATATAGCACGATATATACAATAAGAGATGAATATAGGGAGATGAGTGCATATGAAAATTTAGAAGAGTTTACATGTGCTAGCGGAAGCTACAGCTGTATAAGCAGAGTGCACTTGCCTTCATTTCAAGAAAAATTTAACTAATTTAAAATAAGGCTGAAGCAATAGAATAGAAAGAAAAAGACACAAGTAGATACATGAGTTACAGAGATACTGTTTATAAATGGACATCTATTTTTACTCCTATTCTGCTTCAAATCGAAGCCCTTGTTGTTGATGAAGTCAATAACATCTGAGACATAAAGGAAATTTGGCAGCATCTATTGGCTGCAGGTGGCTATTGTCCTGCAGGTGACAGGATTTTTTGTGGCTATTTAGCTCTCCATGCTTCTTGCTCAAAGGTTAAAAAAAGTGAGATGAGTTTTCTTATTTACTAATTAATTGCAGCCTATTATCTTAAAATCCCTTAGCAGGAAGAAAATTAAATAGAATAATTCTTTATGAGTGTTGATCTGCTCATGGCATTAGATTGTCATCCAATATTATTAAAACATGCAAATGGAAAAAACGTGGAAAAGTAAGAGTGGAATTTGTTGCGGAGCAACTAAATCAGTGAATCTGGAAGACATGGTGATCTTACTAGAATTGAGCTGGAGAGGGGGGGAGTAGGCTGGAAGGTAACAATACAAAGGTGCTGGGAGATGAACCAAGTTGAATTCTGAGCCTTCTCATTACCATGCAAATCTTGTCCAAATTATGTATCAGATTAGATCTTGCCTGTGCAGCTGTGAGAAGCTGAGGTGGTGCCAATATAGAGACAACAAATCTAGAGTGACCCTTTCAGTTATCCAAAAGGGAGTTCTAGTTTCAGTACCAAAGCCTTTAAATAATTGTGATGCGAGCAAGAGTGGAAAATGAGAAACAGACAGATGTAGTCAGAGTACAGCTGGATTAACTTACTTCTATTTGATAAAATCTGCCTGGAAATGATTTTTCAAGCAGCAATTTAATCTGGCAATTAAAATAAACAAATTAACTAGGGTAGTAAGTTCACAAACAGGTCATCCTTATTCTTGTAATTAACACCCTTTTTTGAAACCTCTGTGACTGGATCAGAGTTTCAGGACAGTAACGCTTTCCCAAGGACAGCTCTCATTCTGTTCTGCCCAGGAATAACAATCTACATCAAATCTCCTGTGTCATATTCAACCATGTTTTCCATTTACCACTGTTGATGAGCTTGGTTGCACTTTGTTTAAAAACCCCATAACCCTACATTAAATTGGGCATAAAATCACCATGCTGGCAATGTTGCCATCTTAGAAAACCTTTTGACATACTTCTGGATTTCATAAACAAGGTTTCCAGGAAGAAAACATTATAAAGCTTTATTTTTCAGTGCTGGAAAGCCTGAGTGATTATAATCTATTATACCCCCTTCACATATTTGAAGTTGCTAAGACAGTGATATTTACACAGTTAGGGGTAAAAGAGAACCTAAGAAATGCTTGCCTCATTTTAATGTGCAGTAATGAAGGTGAGAATTAATGCTGAGAAAAAAAAGAACCTCTATTTCTCTGAATAAAAAAGAGCACTAACTTTTATTTCTTTTTTCATATATTTATTAAACTGAAAGATTTCAATGAAAATAATCTGAATTCTTTTTTTTTTTTTGTATGTTACTTTGTTCTCAATAAATCCAATTGTGAATCTTGCAGATACATAAGCACATGCATTACTGAATGATTCATACCCAAGGAGATCATGCACACATCTGGAATGTGTTGCTTTTCCTGATCCTTTTATGAAGAGGTAACAATTTTATCAAGCAGCAGAATTGTTATTGCATTGCATATGTGATCATCAGTTTACAAGTGAATGAAAGAACCAAATAATTTTGGGAATTACTCAGACACCAACGCTTTTGACACAGTCCCCCCACCGCCTCCTCCTAAGGGAATGGACACGTTACAGCTTAGACAAGTGGTCTGTGTGGTGAGTGGGGAACTGGCTGGCAGGCTGTACCAAGAGGGTGGTAGTACATAGTTCTTCCTCAAACTGCCAACAGGTCACAAGTGGAGGTCCCCGGGGCCCAACGCCGCTGGAGAGCAGCCCTGTGGAAAGGGACCTGAGAGTCTTGGTGGACACTTTGTTTGTTCAGCCTGAAGAAGAGAAGGCTTAGGGAAGACTTCATTAGCATGTTCCAGTACTTCAAAGGTGGCTACAAGATGGAGGTTCCCTATTTACAAGGAGTCACATGGAAAAGACAAGGGGTAATGGGTGCAAGTTGCTCCTGGAGAGATTCTGATTGGACTCCAGAAGAAAATTTTTCACTATGAGAACAGTTAGACATCAGAATAATCTCCCAAGGGAAGTGATGGATTGCCCCACATTGGACAATTTTAAGACTCAGATTTACAGGGTGCTGAGCTGTCTCATATAAACTATATTAATACCTAGAAAGGTTGAACCAGATGATCCTTGAGGATCCAACTGGGCATTCTGTGATTCTTTGATTTTTGTGTAATGCTTAAAGCTTAGGGGAATGGTTTCTGTTAACTGCAACTTTTCTCTGAAACAAAGTGCAGCAGTTTTCTAAAATTTCATAACTGTAACAATAACAATAAAATAGCACCAACAGTGCTCTGGAGCAGGAAATCTAGGCTGTCACTTTCAGTAATGTACTTTATTGTTAAACTCTTCCATTTTTCTTTAGCTCAAACAGAGATATATTATTTCTACCAAAGTTGCAGAGACTCAAATATAGTCAAAACCAGGGCAAAACTAAATTGTAGAAGAATCCCCAAAGGCATATATGAGTGATTTATAGCTGCTTACCTACTGGTTAATTAACTACATCCAGAACATATCTTACTGAGGGAACATATTCTAAGCTGTTGGTGCAGTACTACTTAAAGCAGTAAAGGTGCTCCTTTCAGAGTTGCACCCTGAAACCCAAGTTTGTTACGGTTGTCCTTTCCTTCCAAATAGCATAGCTAAAAAATGAGGTTGGTGAAGAGCAGCACTGCCCTCCGGTGGCCAGATTAATCCCTCGCAAAGATAAGGCTGAGCTTTTCCTTCAACACTTGAAGAGGTTTATTTGAAAAACAATGCCTAAAAATGTAACACCAGCAAAACGTGTCAATGGGATTGAAAATTTCAAGTTAGGCTTTGAATATGAAAAATAAAAGCCCTTTTTGTTGTTGTTGTTTTCTTATTTTACAGAAGTATGTCAAATATTTCTATATAGAATTAGAAATCACTGCAAAATAAAAATGCAGTAATTTTGTCTTTAGTAGCCTGTAATCGCTACAGCGTCAGTAAAGATGAGTTCACTTGTTTCCTGTCTCATTCACCGTCTCATGAGTTCTATTCACTGTCTCACAAGTTTTCAACCCTGAGATGAAACATTTAATGAGGATTTGCCATTGATCTGTTTAGAATAAAATATTCAGCTTTATGAGACCTTAATCTTTTAGTCACTGGACAAAGCACAATAGACACTAGAAAAAAATATTTGAATCTAATCAGAAAGAAGCAGGACAATAATATATATGTATTTTATCTCTATATATATACAACTAGGTTTATATAGAAATAATGTCAAGCAGTTTTTTCTACTCAAATGTAACCCTTATTAAACCCTTTCACAGGCATTCTTCCAGTTACCAGAGCACTGATGGCAACCTTCTGAGAATGAATTTTCAAAATTTTGGCATCCACCTTGCAAAATTTTATTATAAATAATTTCCATATAAAACAGAATCAGAACTCTACTTAAGTCAAAACACCTGACTGATCCAATCTACAACCTCTGCTATTCTGAGGGGAACAAACAAAATTATATTTTTCTGATTTAATTGTTCTTGAAATTTCCATGTTCTAACTTCCCTGTTTTCCTAGTATCTCTGTTTCATTTAAGATGCTTACAACTAGTTGCAGTATTTTTTTTCCATTCTTTTTTTATGTTTGCCCTGGGAATTGAACCTGCACTAACAGATGTGTGGTTTTCATCCAGTTTTGTTTTGTTTTGTTTTTTTTAATATATTATATGTTAGTCCTTCTGCAGTCATTTAGCATTTGTATTTTAAGATTCCTTTAAGGAGATATTTTGGGTTTTTTTAAGTACCTTAAGAAAAAGTTCCTCAAGTTCAGTTAAATGAAAACATCTAATTATTACAAACTATTCTTTAACATGGTTTTTTTCCCCCATACTAGAGGCTGAGACCTTGATCAACTCCTGATATTAATTTATTTAGCCCCATGAGCATGGCTGAAATTTCTAGTAAAGGAGTAATATTTACTCCTTTAATGTTTTTACTGGCACAACTTCCCTTACAAGTGTGTTTTTCAAGCTCTAAAGTAATTTTTACCCTTGTATAGCCTCCGTGGCTCAACAGAAATTCCTCAGTGGGAGGACTTTTTACTCTCTTTTTCTTTAGTTAAGACTGACTTGAGTTTACCAGATCTATGCCAGTAGTAATATGGATGGCATTCCTGACTGTGACATAAACTTTTGTTTCTTGTCCATCCAGCAGCCATCAGTTTTACATTAAGAAATCATAAACAAACACTTCATCTATGATCAACATTTTCACGCAGATCTGTAAGTCTGCCATTACCATGTCACTGGCTCCTAATACCGTAGTTTTCTTGACAGATTTCCACTACCCCACGCCCATCTTCTCAAAAGATGTAAACCCATACTTGAAATTTTACTTTGCAGCATCCTTTCTCTTAGCATTTTCTCTATTTTAGTTTACTCATTCATGTTGTCAGTACATTACAGACAGGATTAAGCAAAATATGATAGAACATGCTTAGCTTTAAGCAGATGTTTCCATGTTTTACTGAATCAAAGCTAAAATTATGAATCTAGTGTAATTTTCTCTTGATGATTTTCCAGTTGTGGTGGCAATGTTTCCCTCAACAACTAATTTTTTCAGTATTCATGAACATGCAAGGTATTTTAAAACTACTCTCAAATAGATCGCCAGTTCATCCCACATAAACACTTTTTTAAACATAGGACTAATCTTCACTTGTTCTTATGTAATCTGATTAGTCAAAATAATATAGAGACTTTTAGTGCAGTTTAGCTTCTTTTTCCATATCAACAGCTGACAATTTTATAAATACAGTAACTGAGCAATATGCATTACAGTTTGTTAGAAAATTACTTTTGAAGACACTTTCTTAAATAAATATGTATTTAAGAAGTATTTGGATACAGATTTAAAATACAATTGAATCTGGTATATTCCCAGTGAATTTAGATTTTAATTAACTTCTATAAATATGGAATGGAGCAAGATTCAAATGCAAGCATGATTTTTTTATTATTATTTTAAAAAAATATATAACCACTATTCTGTGATCTCCTAGAGCTTGCTTCACAACCAGTTGACATCAGTGATGGGAGCAATGGTGATGTCAGTAAGAGTCTTCCCATTTGAGTGGGCCCTGGATCAAGCGTATTAACAACAATTTCCAACTGTGAACAACTGGATTTCTAAGAATTAGTTGACTTAATTCCTAAAAAAGCAGTGGGTTATTGCTAAAGAAACAAATGCACTACATGCCTAAGCTTAGCTGAACTTTACAGATACTAGAACAGCTAACATAATTACCTGTATCTGTCCATTTTGGGTGATAAAACAGACGTATTCACTTGCTATCTAAATGCCAGTATACAAAAAAGACCTAATGAAGCTGAACACACAGCTCCAGGAAAGAACATTTTTGTTCTATTATTCTGCAAAATTGCAGGAGGACTAATACAGCCTGGGGAAGATTGTAAAATGAATTATCCTTTCCCTTATGGCCTTATTCCAAAGCAAAGCACTTTCCTTTCATTCCCTATAAATATCTTTTCCTGTCATCCCCTGGTTTATTTTACTTTAGGGACATGATTAGCTTTTATCTGCTTTTCAAGATCTATTTCTGACAGCAGGTAACATTTTTTGGAAGCTTTTGACTTTACTATCACTTCAGACTTTTTGTGCCATGAAATTGGTCTCTTTTTTTTCATTCTTAGTTTGTGGATAGTGAAAGCTGATACATCAGCCTCCTTGATGTTTCCCAATGGGCACCAAGAAATGATGAGGCAAAAAAACAAGTCTGAACAAGATCAACACAGAGACAAAAAATACAACAATGTTGGGGTTTTCTTGACTTTTAATTTAGCTAGAATTTCATATTGACTCTACAAAGTAGGAAAGACTGACTCTTTCCAAAAACACTTTATTTAACAACTGAAAGCTAAAGTCATCCATTACAGTGGATGGAGGACACACTCTATAATAAGTTTAGTCACTTTGCATATTGTGGTGTCTAAGTTCAAGGGAGCAATGAATGATTCAGGGTGCTTGCAGGGCTGCCACACTCTAGTTCCTTATGTAGTCAACTGAATTTATGCTGAATATATATAGAGATCCTGAATTTGCCTTCTTTATCCATTCTTCTTAACCTGTGCCTCTGTTCATCATCAACAGAATCCCTTGGATCATCTACCTGGACACACTTTGATGTTAGCAAGCAGTATGAGGAGTCCATGTGCCATGTTCCATGGGCAGTTCAGTGGTATGGAGTGAAGGATTACTGCTCTCTGACCCCTCTTAAGACATGTCAGTCATAGCTGAATCAGTGCAGGGAGTACCATTTTAATTTGATACAGCCTGGTGGGGAAAAAAAAAACAAAACCAAACCAAAAAAACCCCAAACAAACCCTTCTTTAGAGAACCTAGAAAGCTTTACCTAAATCTGCACTTAACCATTATGAATAATACAAGGATGTTATACATAATATTAGTACAACTGAACAAAAAAGCTGTTTCCCACTTACACTGAAAGACAGCCTAATATTCTATTACATACTGGATTTGGTTGCTCCTTATGTTATAGACTGAAAAATTACACCAAGAATGGAGTAAAAGAGACAAGAATAGTTAGATTAAGTTAATCAATAATTTATTGGAGATTTTTACATTTACAAAGTGAAATAAAGGATAATTTTTATTAACACTTAATTTTATGTTCATAACTTTTTATTTATTAAAGATTTTTTAGAAGTTCATGTGTTCTTGAATTATAATGATCACAGTTTGTATACACCCATGCAACTCACACGGTATATAAACACTCATGTAACACTGACTGTTTTTTCATGTCAAGACATTGAGTCACTTTTGTCTAGCATTTCTCTTCCTTCTATATATAATGATATCTCTTCCAGTGTAAGCTCTGAACTGTGTATTTTCTTCTGTGAAGACTTGAACCACTTTCCCTTGATATTTCTTGTTTGTAGTTCTGTTTTTCTCAGAGATGTATTTTTTCATTCTCATCTTTCTCACTAACATTATTATCACTTACATTCAGAAGTGCCCATACCCTCGATGTGTTACAAAATCTGAAAATATTCCCAGAAGAAAAAAACATTCAGGACCAAGACTGGTCACTATCTTGAGGTGCAGAAGGCTTTTTTTTTTATTTTCCAGCATTTGTTTTTTGTGTAGCAAATTGCATCCTGAAAAAGAAAGTTAGATTGTAGCTAAGCAATTGCTACCCATTGTCTGAAATCAGTGTTGTTTGCTTTTATCATGGTAATGTCTAGAGATCATATAAGTGAGGTGCTATATTGCAACATGCTGTGTCTGATGTCATATCTGAGGTCACAAAATTACTTTTATTCAACTTTTTATTTCAGTGTCATTGAGACTTAAGGACATATCTACAGAGACGTGTGAGCTTATTTGCTCTTCTGAATTAAGGACTTAGGTTCTGCTTCAGCAAAAGTTAGTCCTATCCCACAATGGATGACATGGGGATTTTTCAGGAAAACAGGGAGCTGTAGCCTGTTCTGCTCTCTCACTCCAATATGCACTCAAAGTCAGAAAGTTCACATGGTTTTTCATTCTATGTTAACTGGGTGATTTTTTCCCAGTTGTGATTAGTCACCTAAAGGTAATTTCAAATTTTACATCCTCTAAGTTATGAATACTTCAAATTAAAGGTTTATATCAAGAGGATCTGGGGTTGAAGATAATATAAAAATTAGCTTAACACAGATTGATTTAAAGCCATTTAATAAATAGAAGTTCTTCTCACAACTGATGGAAGCTGATTATTCCCTAGGGACAGAGATAAACAAATCCAGGTAACTAAAAAAAGAATCAATGGGTTAAACAAAACAAACTCTAAGAAGATTGCTAAAACTGTGGTCTCAGCATTACACATTTACTCTTCTAATGGCAGGCAGTGATTTAATAAAATTCCTGCCTCATGGGAGACGCATAAAGGACAATGGAGAAATATCCAAGTAATCTATGCTTTGTAAAAAAAAAACAAAACAAAACAAAACCCACCCAAAACTAAAAGAAGAAAAAGAAATCCACTCTGTTCTCTCTGCTCTACTAAATAAGCTGAAATTATGTTTTTTATCCCTGAAGACTGTGCACTAGAATAAAAGTTTCCTTTCTATGCAAGAAAAGGGCTCTAGTGAAAGAAAAGACCATGAGTGGATGCTTTAAAATAGTACATCAATTTCTTGCAACTTTTAGCTTTGGTTTAATAAGAGAGAGGATAGAATTCTTCCTTTGGTGCAGTAATGCGAATACAATCCTAAATTCAGAGTTTGTAATAGCCCAGCTTTTTATTTTCATATGGAACAAGAACTCCTAGGGCCCCTTGATGAAAGAAAGAGTGTTGAAAGCCACAGACTTGGGAAGGAATTCTGAAAGAGAAGCACTCATTTAAAGAAGCAGCAATGTGTCATCCTCTCCTGTGGTTCAGTCCTCCCAGAGGAGCATTTCTTCCACCTGGCTTGCTCTTCTCCATTCCATCCCAGGCTGAACAACTCACAGAAGTTATTTTGCTTAGTCTCCTACTCTCTCCAACCCCCATCCCAAATAAAGGATATTTCCAAAAGGCTTTCTAAATACCATGAACAACAGAAGTTCCTGGTCATAAGAACTGCAGCTATAATAATGCTTTTAACTACCTTCCGTTAGCCTTTAGAGGCTGTTAGCCACTGTTAGCCTTTACCTCCACTGTGCTTAGATGCCCACAGCTGCTACCACCATGTTAACAGAAAGCAATCAAAGCGCTTTTTGGCCTTCACCTAAGAAGCGTCTTCTACAAGAAGCTCCTAGAAGCTTCATCCATGTCTGGCAGAGCCAATGACAGCCAGTTCCAAGGCTGCTGGCCTTGGCCAAGCCCAGCAGCAACAGTGGTAATGTCACTGTGCTAATGTATTTAAGAAGGGGGGCAGGGGAAAAGCAGCACAAGAACAGCAGCTAGAGAGAGGAGTGAGAATATGTGAAAAAGAACTCTGCCAACACCAAGATCTGTGAAGAAGGAGGTTGTCACGGTTTGGCTCTGGGTTAGCAGTCAAACCAATAACAATAATGATCTCAGTCCCACTCCCCTCCCCAAAGGTAGGGAAAGAGGGAGAAAAAATGAGAAAGAGTTGAAAAGTGAAACAGATTGATTTTAATTATTAATGATAAGGGAATATATATATATATCTGTAAAGGGATGTGCAACACCCGATCCCCTCCCTCCTCCCCCAGTGACTCTCACAGCAACTCTTCTCCCTGGTGACTCCAGCTGAAGGGGGGAGTGTCCAGGCGCACGGACGGGGCCCTCGGGTGTCGGCTGTCAAGAAAAAATGGGAAGAAAAAGACAGAGAGAGACAAAGAGAGGGTGATAGAAGTTACAGTAAGCAGAAAAGTGAGTGGAAAAAGAAAAAGAAAGGCTTGACTTCCGTGATGTCTTAACCTATACCGAAAACCAAATAGAGAAAATATTATGAGAAGGGAATATTCTGATTTGTTGATCCTGCCTTCAGTCTAATCTGCTCCCCTGTAGGGAGGGAGGCTGCAGACAGTCAGAAGTGACCTTGGTTATTATCAGTCCACTGGTGCTGCTAAAAAAGTTCACTGAAAGAAAAAAAAATCAACAAAGAGGAAGTTCGCTGCACCCTGGCTCAAACCAGGGGGAGGAGGTGCTCCAGGTGCTGAAGCAGAGACTCTCTTGCATCTGTTGTGAATATCATGGTGAGGCAGGTTGTCCCCTGCAGCCCATGGAGGTTAACAGCGGAGCAGATAGCCACTTGCAGCTCATGGAGGACCCCATGCCAGAGCACATGGGTGCCCAAAGGAGGCTGTGAGACTGTAGGAAGCCCTCACTGAAGCCAGATCCTGGCAGGACCTGTGGACCAATGGAGAGAGCAGCTGACACTGGAGCTGGTTTTCTGGCAGTACTTGTGAGCCTGTGGGGGACCCATGCTGAGGCACTTCCTGAAGAACTGTCTCCTGTGGGAAGGGCTCACTTTGGAGAAGTTTGTGGATGACTCTCTGTTGTGGGAGGGACCTCATGCTGGAGCAGGGGAAAAGTGTGAGGAATCCTCTCCCTAAGGAAGAAGGAGAGGTGGAGACACCATGTGATGAACTGACTGCAACTTCCATTCCCATCCCCCTGTGCTGCTGGGGGGGACAAGGTAGAGAAAATCAGGAGTGAAGTTGAGCCCACAAAAAAGGGAGGAGTGGGAGAAAAGTGTTTTAAGATTGGTTTTTATTTCTCATTATCCTACTCTGATTCCCTGAGTAGAGCCTGTTTTGCTTGTGACAGTAATCGGTGAGTGATCTCCCTGTTCTTATGTTGACCCATGAGCCTTTCATCATATTTTCCCTCTCCTGTCCAGCTGAGCAGGGAAGTGACAGAGTAGCTTTGGTGGACACCTGGTGTCCAGCCAGGGTCAACCCACCACACAGGGTCAGAGCCAGGTCAGCTGATACGTATTAGCCGGAGGGATATTCCATGCTATATAACATCATGCTTAGCAGTAAAAAATACTGTAAAAAGTTGTAGCTAATCTTACCTGGGAGATATCTTTGAACCTTTGTAATTCTTTTCTCCTGTTTGGAAGTGGGGCTGTCAACAGAAGAGCAACGGTGCCTCTGAATGTCAAGATAACTCACTGGGTGTGAATGTGTTTGTTCATACCCTGCTGTGCTGCATTCATTTCAAGGAAGTCACATTCAGGAAAGCAAATTCTGAGCACCCTTTTGTAATCCATTCTGTTCTCAGCTGAGAAGGGACCAGACCACTGGAACCAGTCTCAAGGATCAGAGGCAAATGTAGCGCTCTGACAGGTGTAGTAGTTGCATCAGGCTTTCCATATAAAAGCTTAGAGTTGAAAATGTTTCTCATTCTTCACCAATTCAGGATAAACAAAATTCTGTTGAAAGCTCAGTAAACATGTAAACTCGGGATCATTATTTGACTTGTACTTCAAAAAAAAAAAAAAAAAAGCAACACAATATACGTATATAAAGTAGACTTTTAAAAAAACACAAGGTATGAAGAGCATGAAGGCATGTGAACCCAATGGTCCACCTATCCAGGTAATCTCAATACTATGCTCTGTCTCTCAATGAGAGATACCACTTAGGAAGCATACAGAAACCTGGTTACTCCCAAACCTATTAACTGTAGTTATTCTCTGTACCCTCCCTAAGTCTATTGTTATTCTTCAGATACAGAAAATAGAACCTGCCCATTCAGCAGAAGCTACACTTGAGTGCCCCAAGGGTTTTAAGTATTGCTTTAAGTACATTTTAATGATGCCCTCTTTATTGTTGCCATTAACCCTCCTAATGATGACCTCAATATATTTTTGCTCTCCTGGCTGCCAGCATGCACTGAATTGAAGATTTCAGATGACTGTTAACAACTCTCCCAGGATCTTTTTCCTGAGTTATAGCTGCTACTCCCAGCTTTAGCATCATGTAGTCATATTTTAGACTTTTTTTTTTCCCCTAGATGTATGATCTTGCATTTATCTACACTGAAGGTCATGTTCCACCTTTTCTACCCATTAACTGAGGTATAAGATCTCCCTCTAGAGTTCCTTGTGGTTAGTGCATGGTGGAGAGGGACCTGGGGGTCCTGGTTGATGGCAAACTGACTCTGAGCCAGCAGTGTGCCCTGGCAGCCAGGAGGGACAGCGGTGGTGTCCTGGGGTGCATCAAGCACAGCGTTGCCAGCTGGTCAAGGGAGGTGGTTGTCCCGCTCTACTCTGCACTGGTGCAGCCTCGCCTTGAGTACTGCGTGCAGTTTTGGGCACCACAATATAAAAAAGACATAAAGCTATTGGAGAGTGTCCAAAGGAGAGCCACGAGGATGACGAAGGGAGTGGAAGGGATGACTTATGAGAAGCAGCTAAGCCCACTTGGATTATTCACCTTGGAGAAGAGGAGGCTGAGGGGTGACCTCATTGCAGTCTATGGCTTCCTCACAAGGGGAAGAGATGGGGCAGGTACTGATCTCTTCACTCTGTGACCAATGACAGGACTCAGGGAAATGGCAGGAAGCTAAATCAGGGGAGTTTTAGGTTAGATATCAGGAAAAGGTTTTTCGTCCAGAGGGTGGCTGAGCACTGGGACCAGCTCCCCAGGGAAGTGGTCACAGCACCCAGGCTGCCTGAGTTCAAGAAGCATTTGAATGATGCTCTCAGGCACACGGTGTGATTCTTGGGGTGCCCTACACAGGGACAGGAGATGAACTCCATGATCCTGAGGAGTCCCTTCCAACTCAGCATATTCTATAATTCTATGAGTCTAGGCATTTTGTATTTTTCCAAAATTCATGAGGTGCTTTTTTAAAACCTTTTTTAAACTTTTCTAGCATTGCTAGTATTTTTTTTTTTACTTCAGTTTGCATGTTTTTTACCTGGATTTTATTTTTCTTCTAGGTTTCCTGTATGTACTTCCAACATGTTCCTTCTTTAATTTTCATCTCAGGAAATATAAATCTCACTTTGACAGAATATTTCCCAATTCTCTGTGTTTTTACTTTTCACTGAGGACTAATCTTCTCAGAAGATGTTTTTTATTAGAAATGAGCTGAAAATGTATCTTTTGTACTTTATTTAACAAATGGTTTGTCTTAATCTCTGTGACTTTTGAATGAGCAGGTGTATTCCCTTGACTTTCCTAGGGCAGTGTAAATGCTATTAACTGTCCTATCTTCGCTGTTTCAAAAGTGTCATGGTTTTAATTGTTTTTTTAGAAAACAGTTCAGAAATAATTTTCAATAAAAAATGTCTCTAATTTCTAGCCAAAAGAAAGCAATTGAAATCATACAATAAATGCTATTTATAATTCCATTATACTTTTATTTTAATTTTTTTACAGTTTGTATAAATATTCTTGTTTGTATAGTTGTATGTTTACAGCATTTAATAGGCATTTTACTAAATTGCTTCACCCTGAAAAATTGTCCTTTTTCTTTGTATTTGATTATTCATGTGATCACATATGACTGCAGTGAAAATCATTGTTCTGGAAGATTATGCTGTTTTCAGCCTTCACATACTCTTGTTTGAAAACATTGCATAAATTCATGTGACGATACAATTTGACTTTATAATTTATGACCGTTTTCTCTGAGATGAACTCCACTAATTCAGCATTTACAGATTCTGAATGTTACATTTGTGTTGCCCTACCAACCTTGGTGTCTGAAAGCTTGTCGCTTCTATGGGTCCTTTTTCCTCCAGAGCAGAGTCTTGGAGGCCAATTCCTAGCAGACTATTCCCAATACAATAACTGTGAATATTTATGTTGTGTTTTTTTTTTCAGTTAGTAGTAACAGGAAAACCTAGCAATACCATAGAATCATAGAATTATAGAATGGTTTGGATGGGAGGGACTTGAAAGATCATCTAGTTCCAACCCCCCCTGTGTGGACAGGGACACTTTCCACAAGATCAGGTTTCTCAGAGCCCCATCCAACCTTGTCTTGAACAATTCCAGTGATGGGGCTTCCACAACTTGCCTGGGTGACCTGTTTCAGAGTCTCACCACCTTCACAGTAAAGAATTTGTTCCTAATGTCTAGCCTAAATGTCTCCTCTTCCAGTTTAAAGCCATTACCCGTTGTCCTATTACTACATGCCCCTGTAAAACTTCATCTCCAGCTTTTCCATAGGCCCCCTTCAAGTACTGGAAGGCTGCTATAAGGTCTCCCCAGGGCCTTCTCTTATGCAGGGTGAACAGCCCCAACTCTCTCAGCCTGTTTTCATAGGAGAGGTGCTTGAGGCCTCTGATCATCAATACAGTTGTACTCTAATAATGATACCTCAGAATTTATGTACAACTCAATCTAATCTCTGAATTTTACGTTGAAGTTGATTATTTTGTGACTGAAAATAATTTAATTTTCCACTTAAAGTTCAAAGAATTGACAGAGTATCAGAGAGGAAATTACATTCATTTTTATCATCAGAATTGCCAGCTTGGTTCCACTTCTGTAATCTTTCATCACTTCTATATTTAAATAAAAAGCAACAGAGATCTCAAATCCATTTGAAGGGCTAATACTTAATAAGACAAATTTTTAAAGGTAAATTGATTTGAAATGGGTTGCTTATACAGAGTTGAGAAAAACTAGGACGTTTATAGGCAGTACAGTGATTACAGGGTTTTGACATTTGTATTTAAATATTTGACTTACGTGTTAGCTAGGAATGCTGAAACTCTTGTATACCTGTATAGCAAAACCAAGATAGATAAATACAAGCTAAAATGATGATATATTTGCAAACTTCAAAATTCTTTCTTGTAGAATTATACTGAAGCATCCCCTTCCCATTCCCTGTCCCTCCCTTCTCATGAGGGATATAATATTGTATGAAAACTGAAATACTGGTCTCATCTATAGGGGAATTTTCAAGTTCTGATTTATGGCAGCATTGCCATTTGGTCAGTTTTTAACATTTTTTTTAACTTTTTTCCATGTTTCATGTTGACTTTGAAAAGCAATTATTCTCTTTTTATTTTGTATTTTCCCCCAAAACATAATACATCTGTCAGATTTTATTTACATTTCTGTCTCAATCCTTCCATGCAGAGTAATCCTGTGCCTCAGTTGTCCAGTTTTGATTGTTTTTAGGGTGGCAAATCTGATTTTTAAATTAAGACAAATTGAGGCAGAAACCTTTTTTAAAAAAAAAAAAAGCTTTATAATTTTCAATATCGTTGTTAATATTTCAAATGTTCTGTTCTGTTTGATATATTTTTTTTCCATTTGGATAGACATTAAAATGAAGAAATCATCAATAGTTTTAACAACAGAAAGTTATAAGACAATTTACCATTCAGCATCTTGGGAGCATTTAAATTGTTTTGAAAGAGATAGTGTCCTGGTTTGAGCCAGGATTAAGCTAATTTTCCTTTTACTGATTATTTTTTTTTCTTCAGTAAGCTTTCTTTTAACTAGCAGCAAGTGTTCCAGCTAGTGGACTGATAAGACTGGAATGTTTATGTTCTGCTGAGACGCAAAGGTCAGTTTGTTCTACTCAGTGAATCTGCCTCTGCAGAGGCTACCGGGGCAAGAGAGTCGTATCTGTGACCCCCCCACAGGGGAGCTCGACTAGACAGACAGCAGAACTGACTCTGAGGAAGGTCAGAGGTCACAGAAGACAACTTCCTTCCTGCTTTTTCTTGCCTTCTCTTCCATCCATGGTCGGTGTCCAGGAAGGACTCCATTCATCCATCACTGTCAATCCCAGGCTCAGCCCTGGCCCTCATAACTCTCCCCACAGCCCTGTCTGCTCTGCTGTTATCTCAGACAGTGGCCTGAGACTTTTCGGGACTGCTCACAGCTCAGGAGAGTGCTGGGAGAGCTGCTGGGGGTGGAGGGAGGCAAGAGGCTTTTGCACATTCCTGAAAATACTTGTATATAATTGTACATACAATTAAAGCTGTCTAATTTAGTTTTCAGTCCAGCTAAGTCTCTCTCCTAATTCTCTCTCTCCTTCCCTGCCTGGGTGGGAGGGGGAGGGGATCAAAAGCTTGTTGTATCTGGTTTATTTTTCAATTCTGAGTCAAACCTTGACAGTCTTATTTTTGTAGCACTCATAATAGGTAATGAGGAACAATATAATGCAATGACCAAAATTTGAATTGGTGTTCAAATAGATGAGTTCAATTATATGAACCTTTGAGAAAGTAATTCCATGCTTAGTTGACCTAATTTTCAAAATCCAAGAACATTTTTCTCATCCTTCTGTTTTATCTGTCAGCCACTGTTAAAATTATTATCATGAAAAAATTAAAAATTATAAACCCATTGTACATTATTTATTTCTCCATCATCTTGTTAAATGTCCAATGTGAAAAGTTAATTTGGTGCAAGAAGCTAAATGGATTATCGCAGAGGTCTAACCTGGATGCTTTTCCACATGTATTTAAAAGAATATTAAATACCTTTTACTCAGGAGTTACTTTGGGGGTCAAGTACAGAGGACAAGAAAATAAGTTATGAAGACATTTAGTGATCTAAATTTTGATCTGTGTTATCTATTTTGGGGATCTTGAAAGATGGAGTACAGTAGTTTAGTTATCATCCATTTCTTCCAAAACAAACACGTAACTGTTGCCTTACTGTTATGCTAGGTGTAAAGTGGGATTTTTTGAAGGATTCACTTCTTCTACAAGTCAGGCTCAGCTTCTGCTGAAATTTTTGCCACAAATTTCAAAAGGAAACAAGCAAGACTGAAGCCAAATGTTTTTTAGAAGGGTGTGCAGAGCATTTTAACACCAAAAAACATTATGCTGTCAAAATGCTTTGCAATATGTGTATTTAGAGAGGGCAAGCTTGTGCTTACGTTTGACACATGGAGCACTAGGTAAATGCCTATCAGTGCTCTTTTGCAGTTTCTTTGGCCTCAGCTTTCTCATAATTTTGTGCACTATTTCTATAAATGAACTCCAAGTATTTCAGGGTTACTTCTTCCTAACTTCTCCTTTAAAGTGAGCATTCCCTGTCTGACCTGTGTAACTGATTTTACTTTGTTCTGGCTGATGTGGTCAATGACAAATAATCTCTATGAAGTGGTAACAAATGGCATAATCAAGGGGATATTTGAGGGTTTGTTTCTTATGGTCTGGTCTGCCTTCCAGAATCTCAGCTAGTTAGGAGTGCTGTCACATCCATTGCATAGCTACACAGGAGTACAAATGCTTCATAAATCTGAATCGGATTTTACATTCAGATTTCCCAAATAATTCCAAATGCTTATCGACGAATAGTCTTGGTTTGTAGTATTGATTAGACAGTTTAGAAGTAGAGATAATTCTTACTTCTTGGCAATTTCTTACTCTCCCTGCTATGGTGATATATATCACTAAGGTTTTCCAGGGTTGTAAGAAAAGAGATCAGTTTAAATATTATTTTGCCTAAAAGAGCCAGAGATTAAGCAAGATAACCTGAAGACTGGGACTTTTAAAGCAATTACATTTCAAAGAAACAGGTGGTATTCCCATTTTTTATAGTCAATGAACTTGCAAGTACCTTCACCAGCTGATCTGCAGAACAGCAATAGTAACAGGGATAGTAATGTTTATCAACTTCCAAAATCTGCAGTCAGCAAAGTATTCAATAATTGAAATAACAATCATGAAATACATGTCTTAATGCTTTAATTCACATTTGAACTCAAATTTTCACATTTGTTATATATTTTGAGACACCAATTTTTTCAATATTTATCAAGAGTAACAATTTGCTAACTAGCATGGACAACCTTAAGAAAGGTTTCTGAATACACAAAAATACAAGGATGCATTTTAATGACAGTTGTTGAATATTAAAAAAGTCTTTTTCCCCATACTTTGCAGAGCTTATCAATACCATTAAATTCTTTACATTGGATGGATAAAATTTTAGACCAGCCAATAGTCTTTGTTTCAGACCTTTTTTCTTTTCTGTTTTGTAGCCCCTTAACATGCAAACAGATATGAAGTTTTTACTCCTAAGCTTTCCTAGAAACAAATACATACTGACAAAAACCAGTGTGTCTAGTATACAAAAAGCATTTTGTATTTATCCTATCATTCTGAATAAAAGGTAAGGAAGAAAGAGGAGAACCATTCCCCTGCCATTTCAATTTTCATTTTTAAGCTTCCGTATTGGCCTGTAAGGCAAAAATCTATATCCACAGCAATGCTGCTGTAGTTGCTTTTATTTGTGAAACTGTAGCATCATGGTACATTTACTGCTGTTTTCAGCTACTGCTCCACACTGGCTTTTACGTCAATTTAATCAGAGAAGCAATAATGTTGCTACTTCCTCTTGACCTTTGTCTTTTACCTGCTTACTTGGCCATGCAGTGTTATCAGATAAGACTCTGATTCTTTCCCATGTGTGTCATATGTGTTCTTGCCTCATCCTATTCACTTGTCACAGAGAACTTTGTATTGGCATGCTCTTTTCGTTACTCAATAGCATTTTGTGCTATTTTCTGTTTTTTTCTGTTGTCAACCTCTACTAACTAGTGTTTTATTTATTAATTGCTATTATCTTCACTTTGTTTCCATGATCCAGGCCTTTTTTGTCTTAAAAACAGGGGTGAATATAAGGAAGCGCATGAATCTAGGGGTTCAAAAGCAGCTCACTAAATCAATACAACTAGAGCTCATTTTCTGAATAGAAGATATCATATTATACTCTGCTCACCCAACTTCAACTACCAAAAAATTAAACATTTATGTTAAAATATTTACTTATGATGTTCCTTTAGTCAACGAAGAAGGATTGACTACCTCCAGAAGAAAATTTTTCATTTTTAGATCTCTAAAGTTATGTGAACATCTTCATTTACTCTCAGTGCTAGCTGCTAGCTCTATGATCACTTCTGCTAAAGTAAACTGGATTCATCACAGTTTTTCTTTCTGGATACTCTTGATTTGCCCCACTTTTTATTATAATCCATAAGAAACAGATCTCTCTTTTTCTGACTTAAATAGGATTTTCTAATTCTGTGTTGGGAAAAGCTGGAAAAGTTAATATTATGCTGCAGCTCCCAAAATTCAGACAAAGTATTGATGGATCTTGAAAGGAACCTCAATGCTGTTCTGCGGAATCTTTCTGGATATGCTTAAACAAGGAAAATTATAGTTCTGTTTTTGGTGCTGGTTGATTTGGTGGGGTTTTTTTTGTTTTCGTTGGGTTTTTTTCATGGGGTTTTGTTGTTGTTGCTTTTTACCAAAAAAAAAAAAAATAAATCTTCCTCCAAATTGTGGGAAAGACATTAAAAAAAAAAATCCATGGGGGTTTTATGCCTCTTTTTTTTTTTTCCTTTATGTTATAGGCTTCTTGGAAGTCAGAATTTATTTGAATTCAGAATGCACAAAATAGCATAAATATTAGCTCATGTGATAAGAATCTAAAACTCCTCAGAATCCTTTGTCGGACTTTCAGTATCGTCTTCCATATAAATTACGTGTCAGTTACTTAATTGCATTCTGATATCCATTACTATATTATTTTGCACATTACATATACATCTGTTTAGTGATCACCCCCAGGAACCTTATTTCTTGTCAGGTGTGTATACAGAAGTTCTTGGTTGTGTCTTAGAGCAAACACCCTTCTCAGATAACTCCATGAGCAGATCTAGGAGGTTCCTCCAGTGCATTGATGATAACTTCTTAATGCAAATGGTGGACAAGCCGACTAGAAGAGGAGCGCTGCTGGATCTTGTACTAACCAACAAGGAGGGCCTTGTTGAAGCAGTGGTGGTCAGTGGCAGCCTTGGCTGCAGTGATCACAAGATGGTGGAGTTCAGGATCCTGTGTGGAAGGAACAGAATACCCAGCAGGACCAGAACCCTGGACTTCCACAGGGAAAACTTTGGCCTCCTCAATCAACTGTTAAGGGAAATCCCATGGGACAGGGTGCTAGAAGATAAAGGGGCTCAAGATAGCTGGTCAACATTCAAGGACCACTTCTTGCAAGCACAAGATCAGAGCGTCCCAATGGTTAGGAAATCTAGTAAGGGAGCTAGGAGACCAGCATGGTTAAAAAAGGAACTGTTGGGCAAACTTAAGTGGAAAAGGAAAATCTACAGATCATGGAAGGAGGGGCTGGTCACTTGGGAGGAATATAGGGCTGTTGTCAGAGGATGTAGGGAGGCAATTAGGAAAGCTAAGGCCTCCTTGGAACTTAACCTTGCAAGTCAGGTTAAGGATAATAGAAAGGGCTTTTTCAAATACATAGCTAACAAAGCTAACACTAGAGGCAATATTGGCCCACTGTTGAATGAGGTGGGAGCCCTGGTGACAGAGGATATAAAGAAGGCAGAGGTGCTGAACGCCTTCTTTGCCTCTGTCTTTACTCCTGCAGGATTTCCCCATGAGCCCCAGACTCATATTGCCCCAGAAGTAGTCAAGATAGATGAGGAGTTTGACATAGTAGATGAGGATTGGGTTAGGGATCAGTTGAGTAATCTGGACATCCATAAATCGATGGGTCCAGATGGAATGCATCCAAGGATGCTGAGGGAGCTGGTGGAGGTCATTGCTAGGCCACTCTCCATCATCTTTGGTAAGTCATGGGTAACAGGAGAGGTGCCTGAGGACTGGAGGACAGCAAATGTCACACCAGTCTACAAGAAGGGCAAGAAGGAGGACCCGGGTAACTATAGACCGGTCAGCCTCACCTCCATCCCTGGAAAGGTGATGGAACAACTTGTTCTTATCTCTATCTCTAGGCATATCAAGGACATGGGGGTCATCAAGAGCAGTCAGCATGGTTTTATCAAGGGTAAGTCATGTTTGACTAACCTCATAGCCTTCTATGAGGAAATTACTAGGTGGATAGATGATGGTAGAGCGGTAGATGTGGTTTATCTGGATTTCAGTAAGGCATTTGACACCGTCTCCCACAGCATCCTTGTAGATAAGTTGATCAGGTATGGGTTTGATGATCAGGTAGTGAGGTGGATCAGGAACTGGTTGATGGGAAGGAGTCAGAGAGTTGTAGTCAATGGGGCAGAATCTGGTTGGAGGTCTGTGACTAGTGGAGTCCCTCAGGGGTCGGTACTGGGACCGATGTTGTTCAACATCTTCATCAACGACCTGGATGAGGGTATAGAATGTACCCTCAGCAAGTTTGCTGATGATACTAAGCTGGGAGGAGTGGCTGACACACCAGAAGGCTGTGCTGCCATTCAGAGAGACTTAGACAGGCTGGAGAGTTGGGCGGGGAGAAACATGATGAAATTCAACAAGGGGAAGTGTAGAGTTTTGCATTTGGGGAAGAACAACACGATGTCCCAGTATAGGTTGGGGGCTGACCTGCTGGAGAGTAGTGTAGGTGAAAGAGACCTGGGGGTCCTGGTAGACAGGAGGATGACCATGAGCCAGCAATGTGCCCTTGTGGCCAAGAAGGCCAATGGCATCCTGGGGTGCATTAGAAAGGGTGTGGTTAGTAGGTCAAGAGAGGTTCTCCTCCCCCTCTATTCTGCATTGGTGAGGCCGCATCTGGAAAGGCTGAGGGAGCTGGGTCTCTTTAGCTTGGAAAAAAGGAGGCTGAGGGGTGACCTCATCAATGTTTACAAATATGTAAGGGGTGAGTGTCAGGGAGATGGAGTTAGGCTCTTCTCAGTGATGACCAGTGACAGGACAAGGAGTAATGGGTGCAAATTGGAGCATAGGAGGTTCAAGGTAAATATCAGAAAAAACTTTTTTACTGTGAGAGTGACAGAGCACTGGAACAGGCTGCCCAGGGAGGTTGTGGAGTCTCCTTCACTGGAGACATTCAAAACCCACCTGGATGCGTTCCTGTGTGATGTGCTCTAGGTGACCCTGCTCTGGCAGGGGGGGTTGGACTAGATGATCTTTCGAGGTCCCTTCCAACCCTAGGATTCTATGATCTTCCCACCACCAATAAACCTTCCAATGTGATGAAACATAACTGACATCAACTCAGAGTTTTCAACAGTTGTTATCAGTGTACGGTTCCTTTCTCTGTCTCCCCACCTTCAACATACCTTAGCCTAATGGAGACCTACATTATTTAAGCCTCTCAGCAGTTACACCTGTTACACTACCCTGAAACCAGGCTGTTTTTTTCTTTTCATACTGAAACGTTTTTTTTGTTTGGTTGGTTGGTTTTTTAATTAGTTCAAACTGTATGACTTCAGGAGGGAAAAAAGAGACATTTTTCCTTCATAACTTTCACTTGACTAAAATGGAGGTCTTTCCAAATTTGTCCAATATTTTTGTGTTCTACAACACAAAATGAAAATGGGTGAAAATAGGGTGTATATAAAGCCTACGTAGTCCTCTCGTAAGTCATGACTCCTCTGCCAGGTTATGCCTTGCTGAGTTGAAGATGCACGAGAAGATGTTTGAAGAGAGAATAACACAATAGTGATGTATATTATGCCACTCTTAACCCTGCAATCCTAAATAATGGATTAAATGGAGTCGTATATTTTTAACTACAAAAATTCTGATAACTGGATTAGTAAATGGCCTCCATGTTTTTCATTATATATAAAATTTAACAGCTGGCTGATCACTACCACGTTTCTCCCTTATCCTCAATACATGCAGTAGGAAGAGTTAAAAGTAATGAATATTCAGGGTTTGGACTTTTTAAGTATGATTACTGAGAAGTTGTGCTTCTGCGTAAGCTCCCTTTTAAACTTCTTCTTATGATATAATAGCAAAAAATAAGCTCATTGTCTGTTTCTGAACTTTTACTGCATATCCATTCACTTGGACTTCTACCTCCCTCTGTGGAATTCTGCATAGCAAAAGAGACAAATCACTTGGACATCTAAAAACAGCCATAAGAAAGCTGATTTTTATTTCGGTTTTTTGTAGGGAAAGCACGTCTATGTGGGTAACAAAAACATTTTCTTGCAGCTAGCTTGCTATTAATGGAATGTCAGGGTTTAGGTATGATTGTGATAGACTGAGTATTAGAGGAATTATATGATCACAACATCACCTCCTTTCTGTGTCAGCAGTCTTCTCAGCCAGTGCTGGAGACTGTTGGAACTAGAAAATAAAAGCAGCCCATTAAGGCTATAAAACCCATGGAGCTGCAGATGTGGATGCAACACAAACAAACTGAACTGTGAATCTGTTAGGTTTCTATCATGGCAAAGACCAATTTCTTTAAAAATTATATAATCTCATATTTCTCTGGTATGACTGTAGTAATAGTTTAAAAATTATCAATTATAAATACCTAAATAAGTTGTTGTATTTCTCTGGTTTTGAACAAATTATTAGAGTCTTTACATTTGTACCATTTAAGCTATTTTTAAATCATGGTATAATTGTTTTGTTTTACAGTTCACAGGTAGTATCATACAACTAGAGCTTAGAAATTAACATTCAACTGATTTAATTAGTTTCCTATTTGCAAACTGATTGCCAATAAAATTGAATAATCTGGTTTACTATTTTTAATTTTGTATTATTTTCACCAGTGAATAATTTCTGTGCAGTAGGCTGTTCATGACCTGTGAATACTCACAACTTGCAGTAGATGGAAATTCTCTCTAATTTGGTAGTAACATCAGTTAATGCTTATTCTTTTCCTAAATGGATCTCACCATTTCATCAGTTTAGTCATGTGGCAAACCAGACAAATCCGACTTTCAAGAGTTCTATCAGTCTACAGAGGAAATGGAATGGAAAAATAAACCATAGAAATATAATCAAAAGAAAAATATAGAGCTAAGATTGCAGAAGGAGATGAACAGGAAGGCAAGTAACAAATGAGGAATAAAAGAGAAGAAGCAAGTAGAGTCAATGGCTAGAGGGAAGTTTGCAGTTACAGGATGTACATGTCATTAAGGACATAGAAACGGCCTGACATGAGCTTCACAAAGTTCAACAGGTGCAAAGTCCTGCATCTGAGGTATTCAGAGCTTCCCTGGATAGGGCCCTGAACAGTCTGATCTAATTTTGCTTATCCCTGGCGTGAGGAGGAGGTTGGACCTGGTGGCCTTCATAGGTCCCTTCCAGATTAAACAGTTCTGCTTCTATTATTCATGATTAACAGGAAGCTAGCATTGGCACACTGTTGAAGTCTGCCCAACTCATTTTGAAGACAGAATCATAGAATCATAGAACTGTTCAGGTTGGAAAAGACCTTCAAGATCATCGAGTCCAACTTTATCCTAACCCTATCACCCTATTTCTGATGACCCACTGCTAAACCATGTCCTCAAGCACCACATCCAGACAACTTTTAAACACATTCAGGGATGGTGACTCAACCACCTCCCTGGGGAGCCTGTTCCAGTGCCTAACAACCCTTTCTGTAAAGAAGTTTTTTCTGATACCCAACCTAAATCTCCCCTGACGCAACTTGAGCCTATTTCCTCTTGTCTTGTCATCAGTCACCAGTGAGAAGAGACCAACCCCACTCTCACTACAACCTCCTTTCAGGTATCTGTAAAGAGTGATAAGGTGTCCCCTCAGCCTCCTCTTTTCCAGACTAAACAGCCCCAGCTCCCTCAGCCGTTCCTCATAGGGGATGTTTTCCAAATGCCTCACTAGCTTTGTTGCCCTTCTTTGGACCTGCTCCATCACCTCAATGTCATTTTTGTATTGAGGTGCCCAAAACTGAACACAATACTCGAGGTGGGGCCTCACCAGTGCTGAGTACAGAGGCAGAATTACTTCCCTAGTCCTGCTAGACACACCATTTCTGATACAAGCCAGAATGCCATTGGCCTTCTTGGCCACCTGGGCACATTGCTGGCTTGTATTTAGCCAACTGTCAATCAATACACAATACAGATGAATATGTGAAATCATAAGTTCTTATATTCTTTATTACCCAGCTCATAGTAGTACAGACTATAATACATTACCAAAAAAAAAAACAAAAAACAAAAAACAAAAAAACAAAAACAAAAAACAAAAAAAAAAAAAAAAAAAAAAAAAAAAAAAAAAAAAAAAAACCCAAAAAAGCTCACTCTTAATTATCACCACTTCAGTGTCCAGGGCTAGCCTACTGATTATTGCTACCATGATCTTGTTGCAAGCCAGAATCGTTTAGCAACTGAGTTCATTTGCAGAGGTCACAACTCCAATTGGAGACTACCCATGCTAGGTTACCTCGTCAGCCAGACTGTAATCAATGTATATGAGTGCATATACAACTTGACTATCACATGCAAGGTGTTGTTAAAAGAACTGAACTGTAAATGTCTAGGACTTCTACTTCTCCAGTTAATCACTTCACCATTAGGGCATAAACTCAGAATTTAAAATTCAGTTACAACTTTGGGTAATAGTGTTTAACTTTTACTAGTGCTATACAATGTCAATTATACAAATAGTTGCATTATGCAAAATTTGAGAAAGGAATCCAAAGTCTATCTGCACAAAACTCCTCAGATTTGTAAAAGAAAATGTCTGATTAGGAATGAGACTGGAATAAACTAGGATTGTTTCATGCAGCATGAACAACTGCAGTGGATTAATCTTGGCTAGGTGTCAGATGCCCACTCGGCCACTTCCTCACCCTCTGTCCTCAAAAGGACAATGGGAGAAAATAGGAAACAAAAGCTTACACTTTGTTTCTGAAGTTATTTCTTTTCTTCATATTTGCATATCTTGTGCATGAATATGACTGTTCAGGAAAGCTGTAAAAACCTATGTCAATGAAGTTTTATGGTGTAATTAATTTACAATCATCTCGTATAAATATCTGTCCATGTGGATTATTACCCTCCTATTCAGGTTGTGTCTTTTGTCAGTCCTTAATTCCTAGAAGCATTCAAGACAGAAATGAAGTTGAAAACATTATCTGATAAGAAATATGTTCCTCTTAGTTGCTATGAAATTTTGTTTGCTTCTCTGATTGCAGTTTTTGTGTGTGTTTCTGTTGGGCTGATCGTACTTTCATGGTTATCGATCCAGGAGTTAGAGCAAGGTAAGTGCCTTTAACCTCTTCAGGAGTTTTTCAGTAGACATTCAGACTTCGAAGCCAGTGGTGTTGTTGCTCTAATTATAATATTTCGTGTTATTCTTTTAATGCTGGGAGGGTGGTAAGTGAGGATTTTTTTTGCATTTTCCTCCTCTTCTCCCCTGGAAATTGATGTGCATAAAGTAGGCAAAAATGCAAGCAGTTGAAGCATGCACTGAAGGCACAGAAAAGAATTTTCATGGTTCAGAGTTTGGGAGAGGTCCCTGGAATGCAATCTGAGCTACAAACCCTTGGTTATTCAATTGTATTAATCAACTAGAGATGGCAATATGGTAAATTGTGAATTTTTGCTTTTTTCTCCATGTATGAGGTTTGACTCAAAAAGACATTGATAATCCAGTGGAGTCTGTGAGGGTCTTTAGGTGTTCTCCATCTCTTGGAATCTTTCCAATTTTATAAAATATATTTTGAAGTAATGTATTGGTGTGAGAGAGATCCTACATTAGACAGTCATCTCCCAACCCTCTGTAAAATTAAGGTAAAGTAATTCTTAGTATTTAGCCAATGCTCAGAATGTGATAGAATCAAGCTACTGACACTGAAAGTAAACTAAATCAAAAAATGTTTTGAAATGAGGTGAAGGAAACAGGATAAGCAAAAGGTTCAAGAAATAAACTTTTTCATTGCAGAGATTTTTTTAGCTGAACAAATATTTTTTTTTTTTAAATCAGATCTGAAATATATTACAAAAAAGGCCTTTGCTATTTAGAAATGTTTGTTTAAACAGATATGCAATTGTTGTAAGTATAAATGGCCTTCAAAAAAGCTCAAAGTGGTCTGCTGTTACTAGCTGATTGTAGCAAATTGTCATTAGGCTATGCCTTCCATCACAATCTGTTTAATGTAGTTCTTACTAGTTATCTGCTTTTGTGTTAAAACTTGTTTTGGATGTTAATGCTTTCAAACTCAACCTAAAAATACCACTGGTACTGTAACTGGTAAGCAAAAGAAATTCTGAATCAATCAATCAACCACATTAATTCAGGCCTTATCTGAGAATTTCCAGTGTCTTACACACTGAAAATATTTTTAATGCATAATGAATTGCTTTATGCATACCTTATATGCTGTAACATATTAAAAATCAAGATTGAATTTGCAGTAAGGACTAGTTATCTAGTTTCCTCATAAATCCTTTCAGAATTTCATGTATGTATTGGTAAGAAAGGTCAGATCAAAAACAGTTTAACTACTCTGACACTAGTGTTTTCAGTGCCATCATCAAAACCAGCATACATTCATATAAAAAGTGCACAGCATTTAATGCAGAAAGTGTGAAGTATTAATTCTTAATATTTTTTAAACCAGATCAAGAAAAATACCATAATTCACTGTGATTCTTCCCAAGTATCTTTGTCCCTTTGTTAGACATGGCTGGACATACCATTGTCTCCTTTATCCATTCACAGTGCTGCTGGAAAACAGCATTTAAGAGAATTGAAAGTAATGAGAATCAAGGAGAAATAGTATTCAGAAAAGTATGTTTACAGTTATAACTATTGTAAACATGGAAAAATGTTGATTACTTTTTTAAAAATCAGTACTAGGGAAAATATATCTGATTAAAAAGCAATACAGAAAGCTAGAAGTTATTGTATTGATGACCTATGTAGAATAAAATATAATGCAATGTTTCACATTTATTTCTATGTAATTCAATACATTGAATTTTATTTTTAATTATCTAGCTGAAGCAGATGGGAATACTCATGGCTACCTGGGAACATTTAAAATACTGTCTGAGACATCATTCTCTCCTGCTTTGGAAAACAGATCATCAGCTGAGTTCAAAGTCCTTGCCTTTGATGTTGAACAATTGGTAAGAACCTTTTGGTCTCTCCCTAATTCAAGAGTACAAGTAGGTATATTTATTCCCTAACATGATGTAGTGTTGATGAGCTTTCCCTCTCTCAAAAATGAGTTATTTCAGGTCCGAAACCTAGTAAGGCTCAATACTTTCCTTATTTGTGAAAATCAATAAAATATCATAGAAAAAAGTTTGTTTCTGTAGTCTAGATTTGGGAAGGAAAAACTATGAAGTATTAAAACCATGAATGCAGTGTGCCACTGGGTGTATTTCTAATCACTGTATTGGTTCAAGGTTTCTCTTTTCCATATAGATAGAAAAAGTCTTTCAAGCAAGCCATCTGAAAAATGAGTACCGGAGATGTGGAATTTCCCATTTCAAGTAGGTACAGTTTTGGTTAACTTTGCAAATAAATGTGAAAAGTCCTCACAACTATTTCTCTCAGGAATGTTTACCAATTCGTTGTTTTTGAAGACATCCTTGGGAACATCCTATATTATTCCTTTCACATCTTGCATCTTCCAAATGTTGCTGTGGGAAGTTTGATACCAATGAGTGTTCTTGGGAAAGCTTCCTTTTCAGACTCCTGTATGTTCATGCCTTGACCGAAGGAGTAAGGCTGAGTCCTAAGACCAACTCACAAGATTTCTATATTTTAAAGAGTTGCTTTTTTATAATTATTTTTAATTTTTTTTCCCCAAAGGCTTATTAGTTGTGCTGTGTTTGCAGGGTTGTTGACCCTTGCCATCTAGAAGAAAGTTCAGATTAGAGATCTGCTGGCATAAAATGGTTGAATGGAAGTGCACCCATATGTCTATGTGGAAAAGGATCTACTTAACTCACATTCCTTAGGGTGTTAGCCAGTGAGGTTGTAATTTGACACCAGGTATAGCCTCACCCTGTTGTCCTCTAAAGAGTCTGTAAAACAGGTACAGTAAGACCTTTTTCGTTTATTAAAGCTTATTTGACCTCATTTTTCAATACCCTATTATGTTGGCTGTCCTACTGAAGGCCAGCTGGCAAAAAGTCTAGTTGGTGAAGTGAGGTCTGCAGTGTTAATTCTGTCTGTGCTGTTCTGCAGAATCAGGTCCTGGTTCAGCAAAACACATGTAATGCTGTCTCCCATTATTAAACAGTTTCAGAACATGCTTCCACCCTATCCACATCATTATAAACTCAAGGGGAACCATATGCTCCTATGTTTTGTTTTATTGTTGTTTTTTTTTCCTACAGGAAAGCTGAAGACAGTCATGAAAGATTCAAGTCAGAGACTGGGTAATTGCATATGACAAAGTTTACTTAAAATATGAGCAAGAGATTATGACTCTATTAATTTTGAAAGTTCTTCAGTGGACAGTAAATAGATGAAAAAATACAACTTTAGAGATTGGATAAGGCCTGCTAAATGACATTTGAAGTTTCAAGACATATCTTTCATCCAAAAATATCTTTTAGGATTAATGATAATAATTAATAATAATAATAATAATAGTCTTTGGGACTGTCAATTTAGAAATAAAAATGGGAAAGATAAGGACACAGAATAAGTTTGTGCTGAGCTTGCAGTGGAAAACTGCTTAGACTGGGTGGCAGATCTCACATTATCACAAGTAACTTAAGGTTAAAGAAAGATCTCATGGCACACTATAATGGGCAAGAGCAAAACAGCACAAAACATTAAGACTCTAGAAGAACTAGAATAGATATATGTTGCAAATGGGGAGCAGATTTGAAATAGAGCAATATTTTAATTGGAATAGTGAAGGCATAAATGTAATTAGCTAGAAAGGTGGAGTATGTTCACTTTATGAAGGATTTTATAACACCAAGAGAAATGGATTACACAGTGGTAGGAAGAGGTCATTTCCAGGTTTTTGTCCTTGTAAGGTAGATCCAATCAGCAGAATTTGGTTTCTGCATGTAGAATGGGCCTATTCTCATTAAAATTTGGGCACCCAAGGTGGAGACATCTCTGAGCTAGTTGCTCAAGAATCTAAGTGATGAGTTTTCAGAGTTTTCTCATCTGGTCACTTTAGATTACTTTTTTAGGAGATTATGCCAAAGAACAGTTTATTTCTTTCCATCAACTACAATGGGAGTCTAGATATCTGCACTGTAAACACCTATGTTGGGTAAAACCAATTCCACTCCCGTATCTTGAGACAAATACCACAGAAATCACAGAAAATCTTACATCAGTGAATGTTTGACCTGGTTTTTAATAAATCAGTAAGGATCTGCCTTCATTTCTTCTTTGAAATAACACTTGAAATATTACTTTGTGTCAAAACTCTTTTAATTTAAAAATTGTTTACCCCTTTGGGCAATATCCTTGTTATTTCACCCTTGAAACTGTACTGAGTCACAAGGATAGCAATAAAAGCTTTTGTTTGCTCAGCATGGCCTAGAGGTTATCAGAAACACGTAAGAAAACGAAGAGGAGAGTTTTTCCATATATTGCAAACTGTAAACTATGCTCAGCAAAATGACAGGATAAATCACCCCTTATAAAAAAGCACTGCTGAGTCAGTTGCAATTGGGTTGTATAAAATGCTTAAGAACAAAAATTTTGCCCATAAATTTAAGTAAATGGAGAAAAACTTTAGCAAGCATCGTACTTTGAGGGTACCTTAATCTAACTACAAATATAAAATGTAATAATAGGTTCTAGAAAGCATAGGACAAAGCAGACAACACTGGATAAAATTCAGGCCCCATACAAGTTAAATGTAGTTTAAACACTAGTTTCAAAATATCTGTGCTTTCAGCCATTACTGTTTCTTTATGAGAATCCAGGCAGTCACATAGCAGATCCTCAAAGATGCAGAATCCACAGATAATGGTTGCTTTATAGAAGATGTTATTTTGTATTATATTTTTGTAATATGAATATATTCTATAATTTTCACTTCAAGGTTCACCATCAATTTTTTAAGGCTTAAACTAGGAGGCTTTGTAGAATAACAATATACCTACTTCTCCTTTAGTTTGTTCAAATTCAGCTCAATTTATATGAATGTTGTTTTGGGTCTTTCCACAACAAAAATAAAAGGAAAAACCCTGTTTCTCCAAGGTTCAAACTTACCTGATAATTAAGAGGTGTTTCTTTATGTGTCATTTTTGCCAGGCAACACTTCAAGATACTCTGACTTTGCAAGTAGAACCTGTGTTGGAATTAAATACTGTGTAGATTATAAGTCATATGTCAGCTTTACTACATTAGCTTGCATAACTAATCACCTTCTCTGTTTTGTATTGCTAGTGTTGTTGTGAACTTCAACATTTATTTTACCCAGATGATAGCAGTTGAGAAAGTAAAAAATGAGCTGGTTTTGGGTATCAATGCAAATGATACTTATCTTACCCAGACTTTGAAAATTGATGTGAACAGCATACAAATCACAGGTAATGATAGTAACCATTTTTTCTCTATATAAATCCTGGAGAGCTACAGGTGGCATGAATGTAAACTTTGGCTGCCCAACAGCAAATGGATTGTTACTTATGCTGATGGCTGCCCTCCTTCCCCATTGCAGAACTTTCAGTAAGAAACGTTTACAACCTCCTCAACCCGAAAGAATGAATCAGAATTATGTATGTTCACTAAAGAAGGAGTAAGGGACAAAATAATGATTTACCAGTGAAAACTACTCAATATAATCTCTTTTATGTAGCATAACATTAATAATTTTTCTATCACTCAAATTAAAGCAATTAAGCCCCAACTGTGTTGTTTCGTAAGTAAATGCAATTATCATTTTGTTTTGCTAAAGAATAAGGAAAAGGGCTCAGCCTCACAGTGGGTGAAGACTCATTTCTTGAAAAGAGGTCACTAAGAGCAACAAACTGAATACAGAGTGTGGGCTTCTGGAGAAGTACACCCAAGAAACTGACGTCATATTCCCCTACAGCTTAAGTAAAAAAGAAAACAAAACAAAAAAAACAAACAAACAAACAAAACAAAACAAAACAAAAAATGTGGCTTTAAAGACTAGGTAGCTATAAATTCTGCAAATATACAAATATACAAATACAGTGATTTTATCTAAGTACAAGAAAATTTATCAAAGCCTACATGGAAGCCCAACAAGATCAATGGGAATCCTTGTTTTTACCTCAATAAGCTTCAAAACAGACCTTCACTGAGGACAATGAAAGAAAGTAATTTGAATCCTTTGAAGTGGAAGTTGATTAGCTGACATTTTAAGACCTGCTGGAGATAGTATTAAGTAGCAACTGATTGCTTTATGAGAAGTAGGACATCTGGTGTGCAATGTCTCTTACCCTATTCTAAAAGATGCATTTTTTGCTAAGCAATTCAGAGATTCAAAGGCTAAATTCAGTGTATTGACATCTTTATTTCTCTTTACTATTTGCACCATATATAAGAAGTTGTTCTATATAACTGCACGTCAATGTGGGAAGTGATTGCTAATTATACTTCAAAAATGCCACCAAAGAAAATTATGAAGAGCATTTTAAAAGGTTGTATAACCACTGATGAACTTTGTAGTAATCAAACTTTTCTTGCTGTGCATCATTAAAATGCCTCTTTCACATAAGATATCATCTGTCCATTCCATCAGTAGTGCTTCAATAAAATAACAACTATAACTAATTAGCAATCATTATAATATATGGCACTTTTGCACCCTATATCTCAGTATGTTTTGCAAGAGAACTCTTACTCCCATTTTGGAGAGTGAGTGAACTACAACACAGGTGTGACTTGCTTTAAATCAATTTTCATAGTGATTAAAAGTACATTCCTTTCTTGCAAATTATCCCAGGTTAATTTTATCTCATTTATCTGATCTACATACTGTTCTATAACACACAGGTGCTCTGAAAAATCTCCATAGTATAAAAAGTGTCATGACAGCGATTTCCCAGATTAAGACATTTTATATGCAAGACAATGAATAGGGGTTGAGGATTGAAAGGGATATAGACCTTTCCTCCTTAGATTGAGAAAAGGCTGAGAAAAGAGTGAGATGGTCAAAAGGAGGGAAGTGGGAAACTGCTAGTGATTCAAAGAGAAATAGTCACACCTGTTTTGTTCTAGTTTTTAACCTTTCTTTGAGTTGTATATAAAGCTAGATACTGTGCTATAAATGGAGTTTATAATGAACTTGCTTTCTTCCAGCACCTGCTGAAAATCTTACTACAATGATGCCTTTAACTTCATCAGGTCAGTCTCTCATAAAACAGAAACTATCTTTTGTTATCAATACAACATGAAGAAACATGAGACTTCAGCTGATACAACTTAGGAAATCTGCCTTGGCTGTAGTTAGGGCTCGACTGCTAGGATCCATCCAGTGGTAGCTAGCCACCCTTCCGTGTTTCTGATTATTTGAGAAAGGAGTCATCTGAAGTCTGTAGAAAAGCTCTAAGAGATTAATTAGTGGATCAAAACAAAAATTGAGTCTCCATCAGCCACCTGAGTTGCAAGCTGAAGCTGATACAAATTTAGGCAGGTAGATGAGGCTGGGGAGTCCTGCTCTCATGCTGTGGTTACCAATACACTGCCCAATGCTGATCGATAGATTTTCCTCCCATTATCACTGGCAAACTTATGACAATTAATATGAAGCAGACATAACTCCTTAGTCTGACAAATTCACAGAGTATAAACCTGCCAAAAGTCAGTCAGACAGCTGAATAATACATAGTAGGTATTGGGTATTTTGTAGCACTAGGTGCAGGTAGAGTTGTTGCATAAAAACTGCACAGAAATTGTCACATGCAAATTCTCCAGGGTAAGGTATCAGACCAGGAGCTCTGTGCAATTCATGTGAGCTAAAGAAATGCAGCTAGGAATATAGGGGCCAAGTATTTATTGGTAGTCTAATTACAGCTATAACAGTGAAAGAGTTATTATTAGTCTAGTTACGGGCCTACTAATGTGTATAGTCCAAAGGATACAATTGCTGCAGCTTATTCCTAATGATACAGTTAAAACTGCTAACGTACAAATTTTCTCCTATCTATGCATTCCTCTGGTGTTCTATCTCAATGCTCCCTTGAGTTCTAAGTTCAGTGTTGCTAAACATCCCCAAGAAGAAGTTGGGAGGTAGAGAAGTGCCAGAGGAAGGGGGAAGGGAGCTGGGTGTTGTCAGCACCCCAAGCTGGAATGGGAATAAGGTTCCTTCTCTTTTGTCTTGAGTCTGCTCAGAGTAATTTTTATGATTGCTAACATTGTCTGCTTCCTTGCTCTTTCTCAATATATGCAAGTTTTAGCATATGTGGCATGTTTATATCTGCTGGATGTTTGGATTTTGACTCTGTTGCCCCGAAAACCATTCTTATCCATCTCAAGTGTTACTTTAGTGAGATCATGCAGTAATTGACCAATTCTGATTTGTGCTTCTACCACCGATGCCTCTGTCACTGTTCTGTGCTTTTGCTTTCATGGCTTTTGCTGTCAACCTGTGTGTGCACTTCTGGAGGTGCCTGTAACAATCCAAATTTTTTTTCAACAGTCTTCAAGGTGTAGCTTCCTGATAATTACTTTTTTAAAATTGCTTGCCCATGCACACATCCATGTTTTAGGTCTTTGAATGTTTCCTTCCAAAACAGAGATCTTTTAGAAAATATATAGACATATATGTAGGTAGATATACATGTGTGTAACACTTTGCAAACTACTGTGAAGCTTCCTTCAAGGAACATAGCTATGTGTGAATAGTCCATCCAGCTGCACCCTTCCTGTACCTTCTGCTGGACTCTCCTCCCTCTGTGCCAGAGGAACTGTGTCCTTAGCTTTGCTGATATAGAATGCTCTATAGTTCATTTAATGCAAAATAGCCTACCTTAGTATAATAGCGTGCACTAAATCAGCATGTTCTAATAGAAAGTCATTAGGAAGTTCTCATGCAAGTTTGTGCACTGGTAGGTCTGGGAGAGCAGGAACAGCTACAAAAAGTAAGTCTGTGAAGGCCAATGATCAGCAACTTCTGCCAGTGAAACTGATAGATGACAAACTATGGAGAAGGTCTTACTATATCTCTTACTTTATTCCTTCTGGTCCTCCTTCTTGTAAGTTAAGGGACAGAATCTATTAACTGTAGTGACGTGATCTTTTTCAGCTGAGATCATCGTCATCCTGCTCATATATATGAGTTTTAATGTTGAAAGCAAAAAGAGTAAACAAGGATGCTAATGCAAATTCAAAGAGGAAAAAAAAGACTATCTGGGATCTGGAAATGCCAGGGACATCCTCCATGATTGCTATTAAAAGCATCACTAAGTGGAAGTTGTAGTGGAACAACCACAAATAAGCATTCAATTTTTCCAGAATGTTTTGCAGTTTACTATCTACTATTTACTAATCTACTTATGTTCCTAGGCATTTGTTCATGTGCAAATATGTATACATACACTATGTATATATACCTGTATGTAAATATACAAATACTAGATAGGTTTGAGGCTCCTCTCCTCACACTGCAATAACTAATTTGTTGAGCAATGCTATTTAGAAAAAGAAAAAAAAAAGTACATATACATTATAATACTAATATTAAAGTTGTCATAACTTGTCTTGTTTCAACAGATCCCATGAGTCTAACGACGAGCTCCCTGACACCAACTTCAGGTCAGAATTTTGCATACCAGGGGAAGACAAGAAAGCATTGCTCTTATTTTAATGGAAATAAAACCAAACAACCCCAAAGTCATTTGCAATGATTGAAAAGCATGTGACTAGAGTTCAAGAATGAGATTTAAAATACACTCAGGTTCCACATTATTTTTCTTATTTTTATTGTGATATTTGACCTCCAGGATCAAGCCACTCAAGCTGGCATTAATGTATCATTGCCTAAGCTGGGGTTTGGGGATACAGCAAATAACATAGAAATAAAAAGCAGACTAGCTGCTGGTTAGTTCCATCCAAGTAACTGCAGAGGTGCTCCCGGAGAGCAAGCAGCAGAGCTGTGTTTGCCCAAGTTCAGGACAACTCACCACAAGCAAGACCTCACCAACTGCAGGTAGGTAACTATATATGGGAAGAAGCAGGGAGCAGAGCCTACATGAAAGTCTGAGATCTTAGAATTTATGCTCTTTGTGTATAGGCTTTTCTTGCATTGTTCGGTTCTTGCAGTTCTTTCCTACAAATACATGATATGCAGGTTTGCCTTTGATTTGACTAAGGAGACTTCTTCAAAGAGAAGGGACTTCTAAGACCGTACATTCTACAAAAATGGTATATGTGTTGCATACATTGATGTATAGATTTACACTCATAGTGAATACTCATTTTTTAATTATTTCCTGCAGTTTTTGAATAAACAACAACAGCAACCAACCAACCAACAACCCCAAAGCGAAACAGAAAACTGTTAGCAAACTGACTCTCACATGATTTGCAATGGACAGAAAAACAAAGTTGTCTGAACCTTTGAAATCCTTCCCTAGCCTTATTAAATGCTGAAACACATATGACATTTATAAACATTTTCAAATGGGCCTAATGTATTGACTCCTATTTTTTAGCTGAGTATAGCACTTACATTGTGGCTTAGAGTAATTCGCTATTTAAAAAACACGTCAAAATGTTTTACTAGAAATTCCAGTAGGTGGCGGTGCTGTTTAGTTGTCTAAGTTGAAGACTGAAACAGAATTGATCATGACGCAAATAAACAATGTTTTCTTGCATGTTGGGCTTGTGCAAAACATATTCCTAGATTATTGGTTGGATTTTTTTTCTGAGTCTGGAATGCAGTTTTGGCTGTGCTCATATCTGACCATTATTTCATTGGCACTGTATCACCTCCAACACTAAAATATATTTGTTTTGCTTCTCTTACCAAGTGGATGCAAAAGGGCAGCTCTTTTAGTTTACACTGTCTGCCTTGCTAACACTGAAAGTGTTTCGTTAAGCGTTTTGAAATGCTACCATACATCCAAACCAATTTTGGTCTTTCCTGCTAATCCTGATATCAAACAATATGATATCATACTAGCATTTACTTAATCCAATTAGAGAACTAAGAGTTTTATGAAAACTGAAATCAGGAAAACATAGTTAGATTCTGCAAGATCAGTTTTATAAATTAATATTTTTCCTACTTGCATAAGAAATTTTTACCTTCTCCAGTAGGCGTTTATAGAAGCAAAGGAACTATGTGAATAGTACTAGGTGAATAGTTTCCATAGAATGTTATGCTGTCTTCAATAATTTGACAGTAGTAGTTAACAATAGCTTATTTTGTCTGCATGATTTTGTTCATTTTATTAGGACCTACATGAATTCTACAGATGTCTAAAAACTAAAAGAACATTTTTGCGGTGGATGAACATTTATGCTCCAGGAAAATACTAGTAGTGAGATGCCATGATTTTAAGGATCTGCCCATGCATTCTTTTTGCACAAATTTGCTCTTAACTTACAAGTTTAATTTACAAATGTGAAAATACTAAAGCTTATTATATTCCTGGTATTTAGAAATCCAGTCTTAAAACTTTCATTTTCAAGATATGCTTGTTAAGAAATGAGATGTTTTAGTGTGATGAAGTGCAACATTGTGGTGTGTTGAAGTTCAAGAAATTAAATTCAATTGTATTAAACTCAAAACAGAAATTTTAGCTGTTATTTAAACCAAAGTACAGCTTTCTCATGTTATTCAAGCATGAGAAATTGGAAAATGTCATTTATTATATTTCATAAAGTGGTTTATGTTGGTAGAGGAAGGAAATGGGAATTCATGGAAAGTTTCTTCCAACCCTGCTTCAAGCTCAGTTTTGAAAAATATGTTACTTCTGAGAACTTCCACCGTTCTGGTCCAAATTTATCTTTTTAGTATGTGATATTTCATTCCAGCCTTGTAAAAATGCAGTTTTGTAAAACGCAAAAGAGTGGTTGATTTTATTTATGCTAGAGTAATCAGAGGTAAATCAATTTTCCTTTGTAGTGAAACTGCATTACTGCTGTGCTGTTATTGCTGTTGTCCTTACTATTTCAGCTGAGTGTTTGCCACCTGCTGAACTTTGTGATGATGGTGTAACCTGCATTAGAAAAGATTTATTTTGTGATGGAGTCTTGGACTGCCCAGATGGCTCAGATGAATCTGAAAAAAGATGTGGTAAGAATATAAATTCCTGTAAATTAGACTTTTTAAGCATATTTAAACCTGTCCATAGTTTGTGAATAAGCAATAAACTGCATGGTGAAGTCCAAATCAATTCTACTAAAAACTGTAACAAGAATGATCATCATAATCTTTATCTTATAAATGGAAACAATTTTATTTAAAATTCTCATTACTGAAGAGTTGCTTAATAAATAATGAAGAAATATTTCAATCAAGCTATATTAATATAAAATAACATTATTGTTTGCTAAGGAAATATTAGTAGCTAAGAAAATATTAGTAGTATAAATAAATATAATGTAAATTATATAATAATATATGCTTCATATGAAGTTGTATACCAGTAACAGCAAATACTGTTCTTTCCAAATAAATCAAAATTATGACCCTATACAGATATAAAGTCACATTACTTAGTGTCAGAAACCACATAATGGCATATTTGGAGTCAGAAGAGAGATTTCTCCTTTGATTCCAACATTAGGAATATCATCACACAAAACACTACAAACAGCTTTTCCTAGGTTACTATGTAAACTCAGATACATTGATATTGTACATTCAGAAACTTAGATGGGGCAGGGGGCACAGTAGGGGCAGTGGCAGCATTTTGCAGCCAGGGCAGGCAAGTGTGACTGCTGCCACGGCAGGATGGAGCCCAGGGAGGAGCTCTAATTCTGTTTGCTGACTGCCCACCTGCATCTCACTACACTGAGTGCTAGGGAATGGGCATCTGAATGACTCTAATGCAAATGTCTTGGGTTGCTGGCACCATGGTGAGAGATGCAAGATGATGATGTGAAAATCTGGACCAGTTGACCTCCTGTGATCCCTTCCCATCTCAATCCTTCTGTGATTCTGCAAAAATCTTACAAACCTGAAACCCAATTAGTTTTTAAGAGAAAATGTTTATATCCTTCAATGCCAGTGAGTCTGTTTGCCTTTATCTGATGGCCTAGTTTCCCTGAGCACTTTTTTGTGCAAAGCAGCCACTGCTCCATGTACTAGTGAACACCGTGAAATTGTACTAAGGAGTCTGACTGTGTTGCTGCTTACCAAAGTGTGTGCACAGCTATTTGGTGGGGTGGCAGGCATGTTAGTGTTGTCTGCTCAGTCACTTGCTCTTCACAGGCTCCGCTCTCAGTTAGAAATCTGTCAAGTTTTCTTGCAAAGAGAGCTTTCCAAATGTTTTAGAAGAAGCTGGACCAATTAACTCCCTGAGTGGTTGGTTGGTTTGTTTTTTAAATATAGAATTTGGTGCTAGAAGTCTAGAAAGCTTATTTCCCTTCTGCTGTAACAACAGCCCTCTGAGCTTTCCTCAGAACAATGATGGGGGCAGTCTGGTCTGAGCTTTTAGAAACATGTAAAATGCTGGGTTCTGGTTTAAAAACTAACAAGCAAGTAAAATACCAATTTTTAAAAATAATCTGCAAGCCTGATTCTGCAGGCTGGTGACATGCTGACCCTTTCTGCCAGAAGTGGAATTTTCTTCAGAAAAAAAAGTTGAATTGCAGACCTGCCAATTACCTGCATTTTTTGAGTTCAACCAACTCAGAAGGGAGACTTAGCTGAACTTCTGGGGAAAAATATCTATCAAACTACTTCAGTATAATATCCATTGAAACACATGTAAATGTTGGTTCCAGCTATATCATAATAATGATGGGCTCTGAGCAGGCCCCTCTACAGCTGAGGAAATCAGAAGGTCCTGAAGTAGACTTAACTGAACTTTTGTTCTACTGCAAGTGTTAAGGTAGCACCACCTCAAAGAGTTCTTCAGTCATTCATTTCTAACATCATAGAATCATAGAATATATGGGCTTGGAAGGAACCTTTAAAGGTCATCTAGTCCAACCCCCACTGCAGTGCACAGGGACCTTTGTAACTAGATCAGGTTGCTCGGAGCCTGGTCAAGCCGGACCTTGAATGTTTCCAGGGAACAAGCCTCCACCACATCTCTGGGCTACCTGTTCCAGTGCTCCACCACCCTCATTGTAAAGAACTTCCTCCTAATGTCTACTCCTAATCTACCCTGCTTTAGTTTAAGACCATTGCCCCTCATCCTATTGCTACACACCCTTGTAAACAGCCTTCCTGTAGGCCCCCTTCAGGTACTGAAAGGCCACTATACGGTTTTTCCGGAGCCTTCTCCACTCCAGGCTGAATATTCCCAGCTCTCTTAGCCTGCCTTTGTAGGAGAGATACTCCAGCCCTCTGATCATTTTTGTGGCTCTTCTCTGGACTCGTTCCAACAGGTCCATGTCCCTCTTGTGTTCAGGGCTCCAGAACTGGACACAGTACTCCGGGTGGGGTCTTACAAGAACAGAGTAGAGGGGTAGAATCACCTCCTTTGAGCTGCTGGCCACACTTCTGATGCAGCCCAGGATGCAATTGGCCTGCTGGGCTGCAAGTGCACATTGTTTGCTCATGTCCAACTTCTCATCCACCAGGACCCCCAAGTCTCTTTCTGCAAGACTGCTCTCTATCACATCATTCCCCTTGTTGAACCTCATGAGGTTCACACAGGCCCATGTCACAGCCTATACACAGCCAACATCATACGGTTGTTTTGAGACATGGATTTTCTTTGGGATAATTGCTTATTTTATTTTAGCTATAGCTAAATAAAAGAGTGCAGATACTTATTACTATAGTACTAATCAAAAAGTAGTATTATACATCTGATCAAAGTGAATGTTTTCTAATTACTATGAATTATTAGGTGTGAGTTTAGAATTTTGCTCACATTTTATTAAAGATACTACCATCAGACCTTTATATAGGAGAGAATTTAATTGATATTCATACACTGGTAGATACAGACAAAAATAAGCTCACCCACTTGCAGTCAAAGCTAAGTAGACATGACTCAGCTGTGCCATGGAGGATACACAGTGGTTTAAATTATTAATTGTGCCTCCAAGTTTTTCAGCTGAGTCTTAGCCTCTTATGCACATGGCTTTTAGAGCTGATTTGCATCCCTCCCTGAATCTCTAAATCTAAGTTATGAATGTCTTGTTTCTTTGTAAATAAGGACATGATTTCTCAATCAGCATTTTAACGCTCACTAAAGTATATGCACAACTGAGCCGAAACTTTGAGGAATGTGCATGCAAGTAAAAATAGGTAGAATGTCCTAATGAAACTAGCTAGTTACAATACACTTTAGGAAGCTGGATGATTTGCCTCTGTTCATCTTCACTGATGCCTGTTATTTCTAAGCAATTCGTTCAGATACCATTAGTTTAGCAGTTTAGCACAGAAACTTACAGAAATATAATTCTGGCTGGAGGACAAATTGTTGCTCCATGACTCTCATGTTACATTTTCAGTCCTAAAATTTTCCATAGAGATTTTCTAAATATATATATATTGGTTTCTTAGCAGACTTTAGTAGAAAGAGCAGTTAGAAAACAGTAGAATGAGTGACAATAGGTCATATGCACATTCCTAGAGTAACTTTCTACAGTTGTATAGAAGATAAAATTGTCTAGATTTTCAGAAGCATCAGATTTTCACAATGAGATTTACAGCCAATTCATAATTTGTGCTACAAGTGCTCTTGCACACAGTGGTTGCTACCCCTTAAAACACTTTGTTTTTTCATCTTGATTGTTATTCCCTCTAGTACCTGTGATTTTAGAATACATTAGTTGTTTTAAAATATAGCATAGAAGGATGAATTTTAATATTCTCTTTGTGCATTAGACAGAATTCAGTAAAATTTCATATTATCAACAGAGATTCAGGAAACTGAACACCTTCATTTTTTTGTTTTATTAATTAAAATTATCTTGAAAGGTTTCTTTCTGCAATACAGGCCTTGCAAAAGTGCAGTTAGCAATTTGAATGAAACAGTCTCTAGAGAAATGTGGAAGTCTGAACAGCATCTATTAATAATGGCAGGCATTGCTGAAAAGCAGCCACATAGCACAGAAGTGCAAGGAGAGGAAGACTGGAGGCTTATCCCAGAAGTGTTTGTCTCTGCAGGCTCTTTGCAGTTATTAAATGCCTAGGCTAACATTTTGTGATTACCTACCTCACAGCATCACTACAGTACTGAGGGAGATTAACCATACATAAACCAGGACATAACGCACTGTCCCTGGCAGAAAAAGGTCCTGTCAAGTGAAATATACAGGCTTGATATGACCAGCTTGGTGAGCTTCTCCCTGCAATTCAAGAACACAGGTTTAAGTCCTCCTAATATGCCCTGTACTCAACATAAGTAAACAGAAATGGAAAACAAGATAGATGCATGTTGGTTAAACAGTGATAGTGTTTCCTACGTAAGATGCCTCCTGTGTCTTTAGGACAACTGAGGCTTTTCTGAGAGCTCCGGAAGGCAGATACGTGATGACTTCTGTGACCCTGCCTGCCTTTAACCACAGCTGCCTCCTCCCTGCAACAAGGAAGCACTGAGCAGCCTAAGCAATTTTGCCTGAATCTTTCTGTCCTGTTTCAAGTTACTCACTGTCTTTTAAGAGATAAGAGAAAAAAACCAGACAACCCAGAAATTAATTGTTGACAGGAGCAAAATTTGTCATTACTTTTATTAGAACTGTGTGTTATATCTCTTTTATCACTGGCAGTGCTGTTAACTACTTTCAGATCAGGATGTGTCTTGCTAACCACTTGTTAACAACCGATTTTTTGCACACTTCATTAATAACAAGCTGGGCACTTTCCTTCTTCTCGAAACTGATTTTATTCTTCTCAATGGAAAATGGTTGAAAATATTAGCCCATTGGTAAGGAGAGGAAACACATTAATTAAAATGGACCAAAAAAGTACTTCTGTACCAACACCCATCTCTAAAGCTGTAGCCTACTTAGCCAAAAGGCTTATATAGAATAGTAACCCTCTCTTTCACAGACCTCTTTTCTCTACTTAAAATAATATGTTCTGTTTTCCTCTCAAAGGCCATGAAGATTGCAAAAAGGAGTATGTTTCCATTCCAGCTCATGCATTAGACATATCACCATTAGTGAAGTTCATTTTGCAGTCTCTATTAATAGTGCAACTGAACCTTACTGAAACAAACTTAATTTTTTTGTTGTGTTTGATACAGTGGTAGTCAGAAATAATTTTACACTTCTAAAATAAACAGACAAGGAGTGCCAATTTATCATTTTATACATCAGTTCCCAGAGGAGGACTGCACTCAATAGAATTTCCATTTAATTTTCAGTATGATTGATTATTCATAATTTGAATACTCATTATAGGTATGATTTCATTTCTGATGTTAAGGAAAGGCTTTATCTAATTTCTGATTATCTGCCTCAAATTGATGAACTTGTTCTTACCTCTCCAGATAAACATATGTGGTAGTGATTTTGTCTGTATTTGAAAGCTCTATGATGCTTTCTGAAAAACTGAAGAAAAACCTAACATAATGTTCAAGAGATGCAGCAAAAGCTTCAATGGTGCTTCAGTGTCTGATGAAATAAAATAACTCTACATGAATTAGCATTTTTAATCTTACTGTGGATTAATTACTTTTTTTTTTAAAATAACTGATTTTTAACCCAAAGAACAAGGGTAGAATGGAATAGCAGCAACAAGAGAAAAAAAATGATAAAAGCTTTTTGAAAAAATGTGTGATGATGGATGATGACATTTAACTCAGGGGAATTAATTCCATAGCTGGCAGAGAAGTTGCGATATCCACTTATATCTTTAAGTACTTACTAATATATAAGGCGAGGAACTAGGAAACTCATAAAAGCAGATATAGCAATAATCAACTGTATCTCTTCTTGCTTTTATTCACAGGATATCAAATTGTTTCTGGTAGTGCAAGCACAGTTTCCTGATATAAAGTAGCTATGGATTAAAACTGTTAAGGCAAGATCCTGTTTCCTTACAAATGTATAAAATAAAATGAAATTAAAGAAAGTGGGATTAGTTGAATCCAACCAGTGGATTATATTTGGATTAACTGGGTTGTCTCTAATTTAAAGGTGATTTATATGTACTATATTTCTTCTCATATAGTACTTTGACATCCAATTATCATAGGAATTAGAAATGAGAGAAAGTTGTTAGTGTGTTTTACTTTGTCTTTGCATTGTTATTTACAAAGCATTCCCAAGGTAATCTATGTAAATCGATAGCTGAGCCGCCCTCGTTTTGGCTCTGATTCTGTTTTTCAAATAGCATTTTGACAAATGTTCTTCATTTTATCTTTACAGCTGCAGTTTGTGATGGAAAATTTATGTTGACTGATTCCTCTGGGTTTTTTCACTCTATGAATTATCCAAAACCATATAATGCAAATATTGTTTGCCAATGGATTATACTGTAAGCCATTTGCCAATCATTTTCTACCTAACTTTTTTTTTTATTATGAGGTGATATTGTTTCCTGCACATCAACCTTACACCAGTTGTTTGTATTCCCAAATACCCTACCATGAAAAATATGTAACAGCATTTTCTCCTTTATGTTTATGTAACTTTTACATAAAGACTTGCATACCTAAAAAACATAATTACATCAATAATTTTACCACTTACAAAAATTCTTAAGTATGATTTTGAGAAATCTTGTGTATTATATACATGCACAGGAACATATTTGTAAGCTCAACAAAAATTATATAACACAAAATAATTGCAAGATATTTGTTTAAAAATATTACAGTAAACACTAGCCTTTAAGGAACATTTTTATGGGATATAACTGTTACTAACAGATAGAATTTTCAATAATTCCATTGTCATTTGCAGGTATACATTCCATCTGGGCTTTAACAGCATCTGTGCTCCTAACTCATTTAGGAATACAATTTAAAAGCGTATGAGTATCATTTGACATAATAGCACCAAATGCCTTTAAGTCCTAAGCAAAAGAAGTGGAATGTTTTAATCAAGGTATATACCTAGAGGGAGGGACAATTATCTTACTTTGACACTCTGGGTCCACTTCTTAGGGCAGCGAGAAAAAAAGATAGCAATAGTGTCTGATAAATCTCATCCTAAAGTACACAACAAAACTAAATTAGATTATTGCAAGTTGGAAACTCCTTAAAGTCCCTACCTACAATGACTGCTAATTCAGAAGTTACTGTTTTGAAAGGCAGTAATTCTTACCATGGCTTCATAATAATGGCCATTCTTTGATTCTGATAAATATTAATTTCATAGAAGAGTTTCAACGGAAATTAAGGAAAAGCCTTTAAAATTAGGTAAGATTTGGACTTATTATTCCCAAGCCTCCTTTGAAAGTACTAACCTTTGAGTTTATTGAGGAGTTTTATCTTCACCTTGACAATTCAGAAAAAAAGTCATAGTATTCTTTCTGGTTACTATCTTTGTTCCTTCTCAGCTTCAGCAATACTGTTCACCAATATTTACTGGCTACACCTGGTTTTAAAATTAAAGTTTTTTCATAGGATAAGCATAGGATTGTATCCTTCAGAATATATGCCTGACTTGTTTCTCAGTTCATGGTATTGCAGAATTTGAGCACAATAAATAATCATGTCTCAATTGTACTGTTTCTTTCTAAACTGTTAATTTTGCTTCAAATGCTGCAATAGCTGCAAGAAGCATTCTATGAGGTAGGTATCTATACCAGGTATGTAGCATGCAAAAGGTTACTTTTGGAAAGAATCGTGAGCAATTGCAAGTAATATAGTACAGGTGCTGCAGAATTACATGATCAATGGAAAAACAAACAAACAAACAAACCCTAAAAGAACAAAACAAACAAAGAAACAAAAAAAAAAACCAAACAAAAAACCAACAAAAAACCGAAACAAAAACAAAGGAAAAAACAAAGGAAAAAACCACAACAACCATCTGGTTTTATTTTCTAGATATCTGATTTAAAAAAATCTGGTAACACTGACAGCAAAGGCCTGAAAAATTCAATGTGGTACTCAGATTTTAAACAGAAGCACTCCTATGAGGAAACCTTTTATGATTTCCAGTAACCAATTACAGACATTTTGTCCTATTATTTTTCTTATCCATATAAAAATGTGTTAAAAGTCACCCTATAAAATATCCAAGATTTTATTTCCCTTCTGCTTAAGATTTCCCCATTACATTTAGGAAAAGCTTTTCTATTTTCACCCGATTTAACTCCTCCCAAAGGAAGATGTAATTTTCTCCCCTTCTAAAAGCAAGACCCGTATTCTCAACATTTCCCTGAAAGATTAGCTTTCTGAAAGATTGCCGTGTTTAACTGTTTTCAAAGCAAGGATATTTTTTCCTACAGACAAATACAGAACAAGAAAAACAAAAAAGTAAATGCAAATATTCAAATATTTACTGCATGTTTATCTACTAATTGGTACTCATAAGCACCAGCAGATTGCTGTTGAAAAGCAATCATTGAGCAATAGTGGTATAGGAACCTAATCTGACCGTGATAATAGAGTTTTAGAATTTGTATTACCATATGTATTTAGTGAAAAGGTAATGGGAAAACTACTTAAATATAGATTACTGAAAGAAGGTAAATGCAGCAAAAGAAAACTCAGTGTTTTTTGCACTTTAGTTAAAGTGACTTTTGTTATTAAACTTACTGGGTGATGGTTAGGTTTGATAACATATTTCCAAACAGTGGGTTTGAGATCCTCAAATCTTCCCGCAAGTCCTGTTTTTGTCATAAGAGACATTTTGGACTTCCAGGAGGCAGATTGTATCTTCATATTCATATTGAAACCACGATACCATTCCTCTGACTTTAGGAAGTCTACCTGAGAAGTGAGATGATATATATTAGTAATATGTATTTAAAAGTAATTGTAAATTAATGAGATGCAAGGAAACAAACAAACAAACAAGCAAACCCAGCAAATAACACATTAAAAACTTTTCAGCTGAATATCAGATTGCAGAGCTTAGAAGATTCAGTTCCTAAAATATACCTAACTCCATTGAGTGAAGGACTACTTGTACTGTTACAAAAGGTTTATGTCCTATTCCTTCAGTAATTTTACAAACGAGAAGTTAACCAAATAGATAACCTTGATTCATAATCTTGATTAATCTAATTTCTCTTTGTTTCTGAATTTAACATAATTCAAGTATGCAATGAATTTACTGCAGTCAAAAAATGATTACCAGAACATGACCTCCAGTTTTGAACTTTATTTTTCTCTTATTTTAGAGTGCCTCAAGGTTTATCCATTAAACTGAACTTCACTTCTTTTGATACACAACAATATGCGGACAATTTAAATATTTTTGAAGGTATAGGACAAAAAAAGATTTTAAGAGGTAAGTTTATTTTTCAGCTAATATTACTTTTCCATTAATAAAATTTAAGTAGTAAAGTAAGCACTTTGAAGTGAAAAAAATAGTGTGTGTGTATTTAAGTGGAATAATGCATATGTGTAATGTTTTTTCCTGTGATCTCGATATACTTATCTACTCTTAGAATCACAGAATCATAGAATTGTCAGGGTTGGAGGGGACCTTTAAGATCATCTAGTTCCAACCCCCCTGCCATGGGCAGGGACACCACCCACTAGATCAGGTTGCTCAGAGCCCTGTCCAGCCTGGCCTTAAATACCTCTAGGTATTTATTATGAAGTGGCCAGATAAATTATTCCCTAATATATTAAGAAATCTCTTTTTTTATATACATTTGAATTTATTTGAACAATCTTTATAAGTTGAGAGCCACAGTCTTTTGGGATCCATATTTCAATGGAAATTTATTGTCAGAAGATCCTGTAACATCACACGCAGTGATTTAAAATGAAAGCATCTAAACTGAATCTATTGTTAGAAGTACTATGGTGCTCCCTAAAAATCATTACAAGGATGGCATTGCTTTCCTCAGACCTTCAAATACTCATGATAACTTATCTCTGTCTCTATATTGTATTCTGGAAAACTGGGATTCTGCCCGTTTTTCACAAGACTTGGTCAATCCAGCTGAATTCCATCAGAGGTGGAATACATACACTTGCAGATAAATATCAGAAAGATGTAATATTATTTATCCTTCTTTTTGAAGGCAGGGAGAGAATGGGAATCAGAAACTGTGAAAGACTTATAAAATAAAGAATGAATGAATTCTACCCTTTCAGTACTGCTTTGAATTTAATCCCTCTTTGGAATGTTAATTTAGATGTGAGAGATTGCTTCAATAGTATTCTTTCAGCAATCATTTATTGTATGATTATAAGGACTGCTATGGTGATGACCAGTAATACGACAAAGACGTAATGACAATGTTAAAGACTGTCCTTAAGTGGATTGTCTAAAGCCTTGCAGTCTGAGGGTTAGATTTCCAGGTATTGGAAGTATCACACAAGAGGAAAGAAGGACTACAAGACATAAGCAGACTAAGATTCTCCATTTAAGTAAGTAAAATAATCTAACAAGGAGGAAGGAAAATAATGCGTGTGTAATTAACAATGTGTAATATGATGCTCATTGTCTTTCCTTAATATTTTGACATTGTTTCAAATATATAGTATTACATGTAGGTAAATAACTCCTCAGAAAAGCAAAGTGTCTCTATCTGTGCAAAATTGGGCTAGGACTTCAGAAGACAAAGAATGGGGGCAAAAGCTTTCACAGAACTGCAAAGAATTCAGGATTTTCTTCATCCTGAATGTGGTCACTAACCTGTTGTTGCCTGGCATCATATGAGCTTTAGATGGAAGATCAAGTATTTTACTGTATTATGACTTCCATCTTTCCTTTCCCATACAAGGGACTTCTATATAAGTGAATTTAATTAAGTTGGAATTTAAAGTAAAAATTTAGATGTATAGCATTGCAGAATCATAGAACTGTTCAAGTTGGAAGGGACCTCAAAAGATCCTCTGGTCCAACCTTTCATGGAAAACAGACAAGATTACGTAGCACCCTGCCCAGGCACTTCTTGGAACATTGCATTTGTTCCTTTGCTTCACGTATACATCACAAAATCAAATTCCTCTGTAATTTCAAAGTATATTTAATAAAATATATAGACAATACTATGATACTAGACTTTCAGAGTGCATATCTGTAAATTCTGAGAACATTTACAGCATCATAAGCATGGATATGAAGATGTGTACTATAAGAGAGGTTTCTCCACCAGCTGATATCTATATTGGTGCATATGAGAGATGGAATATGCAGAATATTTATATGCAGCCAAACAGCTAAATGCCTTCAGGGTTTTTAAGCTATTGTAGGCAGGAAGACAGTACAAGAGGGAAAGCATTCTTTAAGACTCAAAAAAACAATCCACTGTGTTTTTGTGACAACACTGGGGGTTTTAATGGGATTGTTTTCTCTCTGACTATATTATTCTTTATTTGTTCTCAGCTTCTCTGTCAGGGAATAATCCTGAGACAATTTACATTTTTTCTCATGAGGCTACGGCACAGTTTATATCCGATTATTCTGAAAATTACAGTGGCTTTAATGCAACGTACACCACATTTAATGCAAGTGAACTAAGCAGTAAGTGTTATTTTTGTGTGTTTTTGTTTGTTATATGTAAAGTTTGGTGAAACTATATTTTCAGTTTGACAAAATGGAGATGAAAAGTGAAGAAGTATTTCCTGGCCTTAGTCCTGTAACTAGATCCACTTTGAGAAATGTCATACTATTTTAAAGATCAAATCATTAATTTAAAGAAGACTATCGAGAGGCTTGCAGGCCTGTATCTAGCAGTAGAGTGATGTCTTACCAAGCTAATCTGTTAAAACAAAACAGTAGAAGTCAGGCCATGTCTCCATCAGATTTCTCTCCGCAAGTTTGTTTACTAATGACCACTGTTGAATCACTGACATTAGTTATTATTCTGTGATTGCCTGACAGTACCTGCTTTCCAGAGTTTCTGATGTCCTAACTCATTGCCACAAGTAGTAGTCCCAAATGTTAAAACTAACATTCACGAAAATACCTAGTCTGGCCTAGGCAATGGAAAAAATCCAGATGTAGTAAATCTACAATTACAAAAAAATGCAGCAATATGACCCATGCGTCAGTGTTCTTCAGTACTCAGAAAAAAAATTTAGACACAGACTGGGAAAGCCAAGGCTTCTTCAGCTGCTAAATTTTGAGTCGGATGTGAATAGGGAATGTGACAGGGAAGGGATACGCTGCAGGAAGCATCCAGTGCACCAGCAAACTCTGGTCAAAGGGAAGCCCTTGCTGGGGACCGACCTGCATTTCAAGGCTCTATGAAAAGACACTGAGCTGAATATCATGACAAGAAAAGTCAGGAGGATGTTGTAGCAAAAATATGTAGGCAAAGCAAGAGCAAAGGAGAAAGACAAGGTTAGAGTCATCCCTGGTGCATGAAGCAGAGCACTTATCTTCAGAGCATTCAGCTCCAGTGGTGAGACCTCTCAGCTGGAGCCATCCAGACGTTGGCAAAGAACAAAGAGCAGGGTTAGCCCTTAGTATTAGCTACGCAAGGGGTCCTCTCTCATTCCCCCAGCACATTGCTGGTGAAGGTTGATGAATGAGTGCAAGAGTATGTAGGGTTACCTTCAGTGACAGTGTTTTATTAACGAGTACAAACAACACAGTTATTAAGTAATTACGGTGCATTTCATAGAAAAGAAAATTGAGTCACCATGGGCTCCATTTTTCATACATGTTTAAAAATTTAAATTGTTCATCACTCATTCCTAGGTAATTCTGAGGAAATACTTGACATCTCTGTTGTTTTTATTTACTAGAAGTTTTTATTCACAGATGATGAGAAAGTCAATTGCACTTTTGAAGATGACTTTTGTTACTGGATACAAGATTTAGACGATGATTCAAACTGGGAGAGAGTTCAGGGCCCTACCTTTCCTCCTATGAGTGGTCCTGATTTTGACCATACATATGGCAACATATCAGGTAAGATCAAATACTAATTGCTTGCAGACTAATGGAAAACGTGATTACGATATGTTATATGACTGTACAATGGATTATTCATATTTGGTTTACTTGGGAAGTAATTTTATGCTGCCATAAAAATAAGTCAAGGCTACCAGGCAAAATGGTTTATGCTACTGGTTGACATCGGTGGAAATATAGCAAAACTAAAAAGAATAAACGAAGGAAGATATAAAGTTTTTTAAGTGTGAGGCATTCAAAAGTTTCAGTGCTATTAACATACCAAAGTGCCTTATCTAAGAAAGGAATGTCTATGTAAGTGTTATATTTCAAATAACTTCAAGTTTACCTTAAGGAAAAAAACAGGTATTCTTACATCTTAGTGAAATCACATCTATGTTATCCCTATCTAATGGTGACATCCTTATGGTTGTCACAGGATAATTTATATTTAATGTGATGTTGAACTGAAGGTTACATAGCACACCTCTGCCTCTAGTTAGAATCACACACCAAACACACTTAATTTCCAACACAGGTGCAAACACACAAACTCTCCAGTAACTGCTTTAGCAAAAAAGCAGCTTAATTGGAAGAGTGACCATATAAAATGCGAGGTTCAATTCAAGAGACAATACTGGCAAGAATCAGATTTTGAATGTTTATAATGAATGCTTAACCCAGAGTACAAATCAGTTGAAAGACTGTAAAATTTGTTTAATAAAACACTTGACAATGATTTCTAGCTCTCTTGAAAATGCTAATTTATTTTAAATGCTTTCTGTTTCACTGTGCTTCATCTAAGCTGAAGTATATGATGTTGCTGTATGTATTGTTGGTATTATACTGAATATTTCTACAACCTGCATTTGAAGTAAAAATGTGAGCTGCATCATTAATATCTAGATACTACAAACATGCAATGAGACTGCTCTTGACAAGCACAGGACTTAATACATACTCAACAGTTGATTCTGAATGATCAGAGAATTAATGAAAAAAAAAAAAGAGAACTGTCACTTTGATTATATGAATACCTGCTCGGTAAAAGAATGCTATGCTAATTTTCTTCAAGCTAAACACTCTGTATATTTCAATGCATGCTTTCTAAGTCAACAGAGGAAATGAAAGGCTAGTCAGGTTTCAGAGTAATTTTCAGGTACATTAATGTCTCGCATGAAAAAGCTAGTTATTCTAGAAGTAGAAATAACAATATAGTATGTATAATTTAAATTATGTATTTATATTTTTTCTGGATTCTATGACTATGATATTTACATATGTATATATACTAGAATAAAATTTAAGATTAAGGCCATGATTTCAATAAAGCAAGAATTTTATTTTAGGACTTTTAACTCTGCCTAATGTTCTTTTCTTTTGACAAATCACAATGCTTCTGTTGCCTGGCCTCACATTATATTTGCATATGGGAACAAGAAGTTCAAATTCCCAGCTGCAAGGAATTAGCTCAGAAAGAGCTAAAAACCGAATTCCCCCAAATAATTTCTTTTTCTTGTTTATATTGTTTCTCTTTGTTATAAATTATTAATGTAGTAATTCTCTCACCCCCCTCAACACACAATCCATATTTCCCATTATTATGTGGATAAAACTATAAAAACATCAGGAAATTCTTCTTCAAAATCACAAGCAATGCCAAATGAAAGATATTTTGCTAAACTAAGTAGAAATCACTCAGGTGAATTGTTGCCTTCCCTAATAAAAGGTGTATCTCCCACTGACTTCAAAAGGGCTAGTTTCTGTTTTCATGTCTAGTTCTGAGGAGTGTCCAACAACCTAAAAAGCTCATTTTAATATGTCGTTAGCTGATGGATATATCTTGGGGTAATCATTCATATTTTTTGTGTCAGGAATCTTCCAAGTCATGCAACACTGTCTGTGCTTGATATTATTGATACTATTTTTAACGTAAAAACTCTCATTCGAAAAAAAAAAAAAATACTAATTCTGTTATGATTAATATGTGTTCATTATATTGCAGGATTTTATCTTTCAACACCCAGAGGATTTGGATTTGGAGAAGAGAGAGTCCGGATTCTGAGTTTGCCTTTGGTCTCTTTAGATCCATTTTGTCTAAGCTTTTGGTATTCTTCCATAATTCCTAAATATATACTTTGTTTAAGAATAAAATCAAATAGCTTTCTTTCATACACTGTATCACTCCAAGCCAGTATGCCAGCAATACAAGCCTACCTCTGTTTGGATTTCCATTATCAGTTTCAAATCCAGATATGAAACTTTGACTTCTTTATAGGTTTGAGTCTTGCAGTTAACTTGAACATGAGCCAGCAGTGTGCCCAGGTGGCCTGGAAGGCCAATGGCATCCTGGCTTGTATCAGGAATAGTGTGGCCAGCAGGAGTAAGGATCTAATTCTCCCCCTGAATTCAACTTTGGTGAGACCTCACCTCGAGTACTGTGTCCAGTTCTGGGCCCCTCACTTCAAGAAGGATATTGAGGTGCTGGAGCAGGTCCAGAGGAGAACAACAAGGCTGGTGAAGGGACTAGAGGGAAAGTCTTATGAGGAGAGGCTGAGGGAGATGAGGTTGTATAACCTGGAGAAGAGGAGACTCAGGGGGGACCTTATCACTCTCTTCACCTACCTGAAGGGAGGTTGTAGTCAGGTGGGGGCTGGGCTCTTCTCCCAGGCAACCAGTGACAGGACAAGAGGGCACATCCTCAAGCTGCACCAGGGGAGGTTTAGGCTGGATATTAGGAATCACTTCCTCATGGAGAGGGTGATTAGACATTGGAATGGACTGCCCAGGGAAGTGGTGGAGGCACCATCCCTGGATGTGTTCAAGGGAAGGCTGGATGTGGCGCTTAGTGCCATGGTCTAGCTGATGTGGTGGTGTTAGGTCATAGGCTGGACTTGATGATCTTAAAGGTCTTTTCCAGCCTTGGTGATTCTGTGTGATCCTGTGATTCTGTAACATTAGTTTCTTTTCTTTCTCACTCTGCATACAAATTAATTTTTATATAGAAACAATATTAAGAATCCCTAAAATGCTTTTTTTGTCATGAAGCTTGACTAGGCCTCTGCAGAAAATATAACAAAGTAGCAAGTAAATCTTCATGTGTCATCTAAACATGATTAATTTTCTTTTCTTATAAATTCACTGTGAATTAGTCCTAATTCCATAAAACCTTTTATAAAATAAAATTAATTTTCACTTTGTTTTACCAATACCAAAATTCCTCTTTCCACTCCAGGTATTTCATGTACAGTACTAATGTTTACCGTTTAAGAGTTAGCATAAGAAAAAAGGATGGTATGGAAAATATCATTTTCCAGAAAGAAGGAAACTATGGAAACAAGTGGAATTACGGACAAGTAACTTTAAATGAAACATCTGATTTTGAGGTTTGTTAAACTGCTAGTTCTTTTTAAAATTTATTTTAGCTAAACTGATCTGTGGATATTAAAGCATAATAACAAACAAATTACATTAATTTCAATTTTTCCTGGAGATAGGATCCTAATCCATTAGATCAGGAGAAGTTTGGACTGATGAGATGAGTGATAAGAATTTGTATTTCAAAAATTATATATATTTATATATTAAAAGTATTGAATTGTTTTAAGTCATGTTCATAAATTATACGAAGTTCCTGCATTCCTTAGAATGATCCACTTAGTTTGCATAGTGTTGTTTGGTTTTGCAGAGTCCTGTCTCATCCCTGATGCCCTCCCCTGAGTGTAGCACCAGTGGAAATAAGAGCATTCAAGATAGAAGACAGAATGGTTCAGCATAGGAAGCTTAAAAATTATTCATTAAGCTACAATTTATTTTTTTTTTCATTAACAGGTTATTTTTGATGCCTTTAAAAAGCGTGGTCCCAGTGATATTGCCTTGGATGACATTGGCCTGACAAAGGGAAAGTGTAATGAAAGTATATATGTAGAGCCAACAGTGATTCCAGATGTTACTACTGTCCCTTCAGTTCCTAGTAAGTAAACACTAAATTGCAGTTGATCACCATTTTCTGTTGCTGTATTTGTGTGTGAGTGATTCAGAATTTTTAGCCTTCAGTTTTACAAAAATCTCTCTTCAGCATACCATACTAGGGATCAAGTTCCCTGCCTATGGCTCCATTGATAGCAACAGAACTGGAAAATTCACAGTTTAAGCTACCTGTACAGTATCTTCCAAAACTTGAAGAGAAGAGGATAATTAAAGAATTCAGAATTTGTGTCTAAAAGCTTTAATTAGTAAAGCTTCCAAGAAGCTGAAGAGGAAGGGGAAGGAAGAAGACAGAGTAGGAAGATTATATCCTCTACATTTGAAATTATAAGCCATATAGCAGGAGAATAAGAGAATGAGCAAAGTCACATTACAATATCCGTAGAAGTCTCAATGGCAAAAATTCACCAAGCTCTGAGAACACATGCACACTGAAAAATCCCATGTTTAGAGGAAAAAAATCTGTAATAGTGCCAGAACAGTTTAAGAATGGAGCACAATCTATAGGAGTGACTAATACCCAAAATGAAGGTATTATTTGGAACAAGGCTCAGAATGAAAGAGTTCTTTCCATCATGCATTTGGCTACATTGCTATTCCTACTATATATGATTACATTAAAAAGCAAAACGTAAGTAGTATTTGCTTTGAAAAAGTGTAGAGAAACACAAAAGACACCAGGACAATTAGCAGTTCTAGTTTCAGAGGAAATGAGTGGACAAAAAAACCCCAATCAAAGTACACTCTTCACTCCCTGATCTCATGAAAGGTTTCAGAATTTACACAAACTATGGAATGTGTCAAAAACTAAGCCCAGTTTCTTCAATTTTGCCTTTGCTAACTCTACTCTTTTAGGTAAGGCAGGAGTAATGAATAGGTGCTTGCTCTAGTAACAGCAGATGGGGGTTTTTCCCTGTTTGATGGGAACTCAGTACATCTCACAATCTTCTTGGCACCTCTTCTGAATCCGTGGTTCAGTGGGAAGCTGGAGGAGAGTTGGTTCTGTTTGCACATTTTTGCCACCTTCTCCAAGTCAAGTATAATTTAATGAAATATGAAAAGTCTACCTATAGTCGTATGCTCTTCTCCAAACAGGCTGTACATCTTGATCCAAACCCATCACATTGCAGAGCCTTTTAGAGGAAAGAACAGAGATTTCAACTTCCTCAAAACATTTCAGTTTCACAAAGCTAGTTAGAAGAATATGACTCAGAGAAAATAATACCTATAGCCATCATTATAAATCTGAGAGATGTATATAAAACAATGAAGAAAGATTGCATATATTCAGAGAAAAACTGGTATAAATATGAATAGAACTTATTGAAAAAAAAATCATTAAAATATCTGGTAAGGCTCTGTTATTTATTGTGATTATTTATTGTGATTATTTATTGTGATTGTGTTATTTATTTTTAGAAAAACAGAGATTTCTACAAAAGTCTATTCACAGGTAGCTTCAAATCATTAAAACAGTATGTTCCAGAAATGCCACCTATTACATTTACTTTCACTTACAAAGCACAGTTAGTTGCTGTCTTGATAGCATATAGGAAATAAAAATGGTCTAAAATTAAAAATTAGATAGGAAAAGACTGTTTGCATTGTATTCATGTTGAAACACTGAGTACTAACATCGCCATTCTATCAAATCTATTTTACCTCTAAATCTACTATATCAGGACAGGTAAGAAAACAAAACCTCCTAAATATAAGAGCAAAATTCCATTTTAGACCTCCATCCTGAGCCAGAAGGAGGCAAAGTTCAATAACATGTCTCTGTCAGCAAAACTAAATATTACTAACACTAGTAATTTCAGTCATTGTTTATTAGAGTGAGTTTTGGAATTTGATTGCTGTTTTCATATAAAGTGATTTTGTGGAGAGATGCTGATGTCTGACACTTCCAGCCATCTTTCAAATGCTGTGGGTAAACACACCTCACAAGTTAGCATCAGTCTAATGATTAGTGGTAGAATGACCCTATGCAGTAGCTGAATGCTGCTGTCAAAACACCAAAAAAAAGTCATTCAAACTGTATATCTCTACTCAAAGTATGGTGATAAATTTTTAATATTCAAAAAAAGTAAGTGATCATGTGGTATAAAGTTCTTTGTGAAACAGTTTAGAGAGGATCCATACTATCCTTCAATATGATACAAAAGCCACAGTCTAAGCTGTTGCTGGGGAAAAACTATCTTGTTTGCATAATTTTGTTGAGGTATGCTACATAAACACTATCTGTAACCTGCTAAAAAAAAGTGAATGTTATCAATCATCTTCAAAGAAGTATGAAATTGCGTTGATGGATGTGGTGCAAGACTGCCAACACTAATGGTTTCACTACCAATGTCATGTCTACAAACAAAAGATGAAAGAACTTAAACTGAGCTGATTTCTTTTGCTAGACTTAGAACCTCAGTAAGAGACACTGGCATCATTCACAGTGCCACAAAAGCTCACTGAAAAGGAAAAAAAAATAAAATTGGTGGTGGGATAAGGAAGCTGGATTTGCTTTTGTCTTTTGCACAAGACTGTCAGTTCATACATCCCTCTAAAATGAAGATTGCTTTCATCTTCATATTCATTTATAACCTTTTAACACAAACAACAGGTTTGAAATTATAGTGTAGATTCCACACTTGAGATGTGTATGTCAAAATAAATTAAAGTTTTGGCCAAAACACAGAGGAATTTTTTATTACTAGGTAATTTATCATTTTCTACAGTGTTAAGAAAATCTTCTATTATGCTGAATGAAATGTCTAAATTATTGGTGCTGACTGCTATTTGGTTCTCTAACCAGTGACAACTCCATATAAATATGTGCTTAAAGATTACTGTAAATTTTAAAAATATTTTTTCCACACATGGGTAAAATAAATTACTTCTATTGTTTTTCCATCCAAGAGAAAAATAATTACTAATGTGCCTTCCATGTAGTCAACAATGGATCAGATTTCATCATGAATTGCCCCTGTTCTGCTATGAAGAACCTTGGTTTTGCTCTGCTCATATCATCAGATGATACTGGCCAAGAATCATATACTGTTCATGAAGTTTTACAATAGTTGTGTGTCTGTTTGTACATGCAGTAATGTTCCATTAAAGAAAAAAAAAGCCAATGTAGTCTTTATTTCTTGTTAATGACATTCACAGAAAATAGTCCGCATTGTGAGCCAAGAGGCTGAAACGTAATATACCTTTTAGTCAATATGTCATTGTTAATATTTCCTTTTCCTTTCAGAGAGTTCAGTGTTTCGTGCCGGGAGTGATTTGGTGACACAAAATTTTATAAGATGGCTGTCATAAGAAAGTTCAAACCTTTTTTTGTGTTTAGTGCAGCTTCCTCTCAGTGGGATTCAAGAGGCAAACTCAGTAGGACTTGTAGATTATGCAGTTCCCAGCCAAGTGGCTCAGAGTATGCAATACTGACAGATATAATGAAACATAAGATTGAGCCATAAGGGATGGTGGGGGGAGTGTTAAATTTTACCCAAAGTCTCAAAGAATCCATTTTAATTCAAAGAATAAAACAACAGCAAAACAAATTTAAAAGGTAGATTCCTTCTACCTTAACTTCTATCTCCTGAAACAGGTGGAGGAGCTCTGTTTATTTTTGAGTAAAGTAATTGCAAACAGAAGTGGGAGAACACCAAAGTACATCCTGATGGTACAGCTGAGGTGACAATGAATAATATTTCTCAATATGAGGTAAAGTTTTGGAAAGTTTGACATATTTTGGATGTAAACCACCTTCTAACATGTATCTTGAAACAGAATATTTTTTATATGAAGTACAGTTAGCTATGTCTAGATATGCAAGCGTGTGCATGTGTGTATATACGTATCTACAATATTTGCTTTTAAAGAAAGTTTATTTTTTATATATAAGTGCATACACAAATTTATGATAAGGACCCTATTGGAGCAGTTGTTTCACAGAAAAAATCAAATGGTTACTTTTAGTATTTGCAAGATTGATCTGTAAAAGTTTTTAAGGTCCTGATGAAATACAAAAAACAGCATAAGGTTTTATTTGCTATAAAGTTTGTTGGCTATATGACAAAATGGGCTCTATATTTCAGTATCTCTACTCATGCTGCAAGAAAATTGATCAGGTAATAGGAAAGAAATACAAACTAAGTGCATAAATAGTTTATATTTGAGGGAGAGGGGCACTTTCCTCTCTCTTTTTGACATTTTCTAGATTTTACATTAATGTACTTGTAGTATTGACAGTATCACATTGTTTTCTTCATCTTTTCTGTCATGTGCACAGTTTGCAGACCAGTAATCACCAAACGAAGTACAGGCTGTGCCCTTCCCCTAACTACATGAGGAAGACTTCTCATAGCACCATCACAAATACAGTTGTGCACCTGGGCACTAGCAGTTCACAAACAGCGATATATGGACTAAAGCTGTAGATAACACTGTGGCTTAGATACTGTAGATAATAAGGACATTGAATTCTTACACACCTTATTTCCTCTATGCTCCGTGTCCTTACCAGAGGACTTCTCACAACTCATTGTTAAAGCTGTATACAAATGGCATCATAACTGAACCCTTACAGTGATGAAGTCAGCTTGAATATTCTCTTGATAAATTTTCTTGTCTCAAATTATCTTTGTTACAATGAAGTGGAAAAGTAAGACAATAGATTAATTATATTTTTGAAATGTTTTCTTTTTCAGCTGACTGTGGAGGGCCAGTTGAACTATGGGAGCCAAACAGTACATTCAGCTCTGAAAACTTTCCAAGCAATTACCCTAATCAAGCTTTTTGTAAGTAATTCTTCTCCAAGTCTTTAGAAAAGCAAGGAATAGAACTTTGTCATTGCTTCTTAATGAAATTTTAATTACTTACTACTTCACCCTTAACTGGAGAATTGTGTTGGGATGTCTATCACAAGAAATGTAGTTTTGTGTTTCTGCCCCACTCGAGATACAGTTCTCATTTCACAAGTGACCAAATGAGATTCCTACCAGTGAGAACATACTTTTCATTCTATGATTTGTTTTTTCTTTTACTTTCTTTACAAGATTTCCAACAAGTATGATAAAACGTGATAAACAGAAGCAAATACCTCTCTAAAAAGACATCTAACTTGAAAGACAGGCTTCTTACTATCAAATAAGAATTAAGTGATAAGACTATTAGTCACATTTTCACAGTTAGAAAAGAATTAGCTTTATTACTTTAGGGGAGCTCACAGTTGTCACAAATTGTTAAAAAATGTATATGTTTATGTCTTAAGAGTCTAAATCCAGTTTTCAAAAGTGTTTTAGAGAATGAGAGTCAACTGAATTTTGGATCTTGACAGCACAAGTTGCTTTTAAAGATAAGATTTAGACCTCTAAGTGTCTAGGGTGATTCTTAACAGTTTAGCAGACATTTCTTTTTCCTCCAAATCATTCGACATGAAAATGACCCTGTAAACGTAACAACTGAAAAGGTGAATTTTTTGTGTGTGTTATTATTTTCTAGGTGTGTGGTTCTTAAATGCTGAAAAGGGGAAAAACATTCAACTTCATTTTCAGGTTTTTGATCTGGAAAACATTAATGATGTAGTTGAAGTCAGAGATGGCAGAGAATCCAATTCCTTACTTTTGGGCAAGTAACAACATTGGGTACTAAAATGAATGTAATCAGAGAACTGGAGCAAACAATGGATATAACATAAAGGAAATTCATTCTCTCCAATTTTATTCTACATTTCTTCACATTTTTGGTCTCAGAAATTAAGAGGAAAACTTGAGAAAACATACTATATCTGACATCATATTTCCCAAATGTTTGCACACACTCAGCTTTCTATGCAATCCAATTGAGCTTCTCGGTTAATAAGACTTCTTATGTATGCGGACAAGCAGAGAAGCGTTATCTCTTAGTCAGACCTTATTTTTCTGTACTGATACATGAAATTTGGGCTTGATCTTTGATCTTTGTAGTCTGATGGCAGTTAGGTTTGTGGGAATAACTGTATTCATGTGATAGCAGTATTTGCTTTTGAACTCAAAACATTTGGACATAGGTAAGAACAAAATGCTTACATGTATTCTTCTTGTCCTGGAGAATAGCTGTCTATACAGGAAATGACCCATTGTCAGATGTCTTCTCTACAACAAACCAGATGACAGTAATCCTCCTTACGGACAATTCTGAAACAAAGAAGGGGTTTCTTGCAAACTTCACTACTGGCTACAATCTCGGTAAGCATAGGAACCTTTTAGAGATTACACCACTGACCAAATATATTTGAGAATATGTGGAGATTGGAAGGTGACACTTGGCACTTGATTAACAGAAATTTGAAAAAGTTAAAGGTAAATAGCCTATCTCAGCCATCTGTACGTGTTCTAGCATGAAAAGTGACATTTTCATTACTTTTGTGTAATTGGACCAATATCTGTATCATCTGCAACTCTTTGTGATCTTATGTGAAAAATTGACTCGGGACTTTGACAAAACACTGTTCAAATGCTAATAGGGCAAATATGAGCTATTCCCTATACAAGATCCAGTAAAGAACATGACTCCGTGACTCATTTGGGGGTGTCATTAATGTTTGTTTAAATGCTTTTGTAAAATATTTATTGTCAATCATATCCACTAGAAGAGAAATATTTATATGGTAACTCTGATTAATGTTTGCATTATGGTCCTTCTTGCATCTTTGAAAATTCTTTCCTTAGCAAGTGAAGAATATGGGAAGAGTTAGTGTTTTAAATATTTGGACACAAGTGTTTCTGTTCCCAGCCAGTCCCTTTCTGAAAGACTCCTTGTTTTGCTAGGGACTGCATTTAGACATGTCACTCACATAACTAATTCAGCAATCACCTCTCCGGTAACAGGCAAAATTAAGCCAAATACTAAAGTCCATGAAACAGCAATATGGTTACCAGAACAAATACTTCCACTAGCTAGGCCAGATCTTTACAGAATCAATTAGAGGCTTTGTATTACTTCTGTAGAAGTCTGACAGCAGAAAAAAGAAAGAAAAAGCACTATGTATTCAGGGATGTGTGAAGTACCACCCATTTGCATGAACAGAAATTCAACAAGAATCTACACTCTTTTTCTTACTTTAAGTATCATAAAAGGCAAGTGTCTCCTAGCATTTTGAACTCACTGCAGCTTTGTTTTAATAGATTAACAGTAATAAGGATGTTATTATTCTTAATCTTTAAAAAAAATATTAAGCTTTGATTTACCTATGTAAAAACAATTTCATTTAGTTCCCTTGTGCAAGACTGAGAGTTAGGTTTATATGGACATACGACCATTTTGTTGCTTCTTGTTTTGCTTTCTTGATCACATTTTTTCAGTCCAGCTAAACTATGCCTTTATTTTTAACTGGTTCAGCATCTTTACTGAGCCAGCTTTGCCCATATTTTGTTGTAAAATAAAAATTAAGCTTAGTAAGGCAGAGTTCTCAAAGTTGCCATTGCCAGCTCTGGTTAAATATATTAAAAAGGTTTCATTTGCAAAAGAATTATGCTTATTCATGTTCTTTGCAGCCAAAAGACAGAGACTAATAACATTAGCATGCTGGCCCAAGGATAAAAGGATTGTGAGTAAATAAATTAATTTTACAAGAATAGCAGATTTTTCGTCATATTTTATTTTTCTATGAAATATTGATTTTTTTAAAAGGAAGCATAATTTGAAAAGAAATAGTTTTTGGCAGTAGGCAATATAATAAAAAACTTGCCTAAGTGAGAACGAAGTTCTATGCGAAAGCTGGCATTAGTTATGGTCACTGAATGCATGGAAATCTGGTTCAGGCCTTTTATAAACCACCTCCTTTTACTTCTATATTATATACAACAGGTCATAATTACTGATGAATGAACGATTGTATATGAATATTAAAAATTAGTAGCAAAGCAATTATCTTGCCTTAAATAAGACTTCTAGATAATTAATTGTTTCCATCACTAATTCCAGGAAAGCAAAACGCAAACAATTTTTCAATAGAATTTAAGGTTATGATTGTATATTCGCTGTAATTATATAGAATGGTGCCATTAAAAATACACTTTAGTCATAGAGAGAGTTATAAGTTTATATTTGTTCTCTTTCTGACCTGGTTTTGTTACATAACAGATACTGAAGTATCTTAATCCTATCTCTGTGAATGATTTCCTCATTAATTTCTGTTACTTTTGTCTCTTCCACTCTTGGCTTTCAATGCCTCTTTACTTGTATGCTGCACTTGGCATATGAAAGTGCTGAACATCTGGAATTTGAAATCATTAGTGACTTTTGACAGGATTTGATCAGGATTTTACTTTTTTCATCTCTCCAAAGTTTATTACATGTAACAGAATAACATTAGTAACTAAGCAATGCTAATTATAGCAGAAACTATAAGGCATAATACCATAGATTTTATTTTTCATTAGCTTCTGTTTATCTGAAAAGAATCTGTATTTCAAAAAAGAGGTGGATAGGAAAGGAAAGAAAAAAAAAAGGAAAATCAAAGGTTCTGCATAGTATCAACACTCTTTTTCCTTTGAGGTGAACGATATGATCTCAAGTGAACATCAGCTTTCCTCATCAGTATGGATTAATATTCCTTTCCTGTTTTCCTTCAGGAGCTTGTGCAATTGGTGAGCATCAGTGTGGTAGCGGGGAGTGTATACCATTGTATAACCTTTGTGACAACCTACCTCAGTGTGAAGATGGCTCTGATGAAGCAAAGTGTGGTAAGATTTCCTTCATACAAAGAGAAGGAGTGCACGCATATTTAGTATAAATTACCTAAGAAAACAGCCACAAAACCTCAGCTAGAGTAAACTACTGCAGCTGCACGCAGGCCATGCCAATTTACAGAACTTCATCTCATTGAGTTTATCAGGGGTAAAAAACTAGTCACTTTTCTGAGGTCATGTATGTAAGCTGGTGAAGATTTCTAGAAAAGGTAGGAGGTTCCTTTGTAGCCTCAAGATTAAATGGAAACCCATTACATGCTTTCTGTCTATATCCATTTCATATTTCCAAATTCTATCACCTTTTGCTGTAATTAATTGTAGTTTCACAGCAGTATAAATTCTGCAGTGTAAAGAATAAGAGTCTCCTTCATGGAAAATCCCAGATAGTCTCATGGGTGTGAAGCCAAACTGCAGTACGAGGCATGCTCCAGCCTACCTGGACTCCGTCTTGTGGATGCATTGCCAGAGGGTGAAGGGATAGCACAGATGCAAAAGCAGCATCCATTTCTCCAAGGGGATGTGCATGTTCCTAAAACAAGGACACCAAGAGCTGCTATTACTTAGTCCTCTGCTAAAATGGTTATTTCCACAATGTAGGTGTAAAGTATATGGCTTCATTTCACATAATGTGAAAATAGCATTCTCTAAACAGTAATATAAATGTAGAATTGATGCTGAGCATAGCACAGAAATTAAATTGCTCTTCCTGAAAAAGTCCTGTCCCAGTGGGGGAAAAGGATCCTAGGGCAGGAGTTAGCAGGGCTCATTGACAGAGGTTTAAACTAGATTTGAAGAGGGAAGGGGATAAAACAGACCCTGCTATAAATAAGCTCAGGGGATGCATGCTGGGATTTGTAGGATGGTGTGCTAGAGAAGACTCTTGCTCTGCCACCTCAGTTGAGATAGGAGATAGAGATATAATGGGAAGCAAAATGGCAAGGGTTATTGATGTTTTAGAACCATGGAAATACTTTAGAAAGGTCAGGCAGGAATTGGGACCTGTGCCCATGAAAAAGTGTCGAGATCATTAACACATCTGAAGTGCATCTATACCAATGCACACAGCATGGGTAACAAACAAGGGGAGCTGGAAGCCATGCTGCAGCAGGAAAGCTATGACACAGTGGCTATCACAGAAATGTGGTGGGATACCTCACACGACTGAAGTGCCATTGTTGATGGCTACATGTTCTTCAGGAGAGACAGACAAGGAAGGAGAGACAGTGGGGTGGGCCTGTATATTAGGAATTATTATGAATGTCTAAAACTAGACTATAATGATGACAAGGTAGAGCGCATTTGGATCAGGATTAGGGGCAAGGCCAACAAGGCTGATATTGCTGTGGGAATCTGCTATAGACCTCCCAACCAGGGCAGTGAGGTGGATGAACATGTTCTATAAATAGCTGGGTGAAATCTTGTGGCCATTTGCCCTTGTTCTTGTGGGGGACTTCAACTTCCCTGATGTCTGCTGGAACTACAACACAGCAGAGAGGGAACAGTCCCGGAGCTTCCTGGAATGTGTCAAAGATAACTTCCTGACACAGCTGGTGAGTGAACCAACCAGGCAAGGTGCCCTGCTAGACCAGCTCTTTGTGAACAGCGAAGGGCTGGTAGGAGATGGGCTGGCGAAGGCCGTCTTGTGCACAGTGACCACGAATTGTTAAAGTTCTCTATTCTTAGAAATGCCAGGAGGGGCGGCAGCAAAACTGCCACCCTAGACTTCCGAAAGGCAAACTTTTACTTGTTCAGTAGTCTGATTGCCAGAATCCATTTGGGATCTGTTCTGAAGAGTATAGGAGTCCAGGAAGGCTGGACACTCTTCAAGAAGGAAGTCTTGAAGGCGCAGGAGCAGGCCATCCCCGTGTGCTCTGAGGCGAGCCGGCAGCAGAGAAGACCAGTCTGGCTGAACAGGGAGCTTTGGCTGGGGCTCAGGGAGAAAAAGAGAATCTATGGCCTTTGGAGGAAGGGGCAGACCACTCATGAGGACTACCAAAATGCTGTGAGGCTATGCAGGGAGGGAATTAGAAGGTCTAAGGCCCAGCTAGAAATTAATCTGGCCTCCATGGTAACAGATAACAAGAAAATGTTCTATAAATATATTAACAACAAAAGAAAGACCAGGGAGACTCTTCATCCCCAATTAGATGCAGGAGGAAACATAGTGATGAAAAACAAGGAAAAGGCTGAGGTGCTAAATGACTTTTTTGCCTCAGTGTTCAGTAGCAGGAGTTATGTTGAGGGAATCAGACTCTGTAAGCTAGGGGGCAGGGACCAGGAGCAGAGCGATCCCCCCACAATCCAGGAGGAGATGGTCAGTGACCTGCTGCACCATGTAGACATGCACAAATCTATGGGGCCAGACGGGATCCACCCAAGAATGCTGAAAGAACTGGCGGGGTGCTCACCAAGCCACCTTCCATCATTTATCAGCAGTCCTGGCTAGGTGGGGAGGTACCAGCAGATTGAAAATCAGCCAATGTTACCCCCATATACAAGAAGCGACAGAAGGACGATCCGGGAAATGATAGGCCTGTTTGTCTGAAGCTGATGGAGCAGGTCATGCTGAGTGGCATTATGTGGCACGTGCAGAACAACCAGGTGATCAGGCCCAGTCAGCATGGGTTCATGAAGGGCAGGTCCTGTTTGACTAACCTGATCTTCTTCTACAGCAGGGTGACATGCTTATTGGATGAGGGAAGGGCTGTGAATGTTGTCTACCTTGACTTTAGCAAGGCCTTTGACAAGGTTTCCCACAGCATTCTCCTAGAGAAGCTGGCTGCTCGTGGCTTGGATGTGCACATGTTTTGCTGGATAAAAAACTGGTTGGATGGCCGGGCCCAAAGATTTGTGTTCAGTGGAGTTAAATCCAGTTTGCAACCGGTCATGAGTGGTGCTCCCCAGGGCTCAGTGCTGGGGCCACTCTTGATTAACATCTTTATAGATGACGATGAAGGGATAGTGCACCTTCAGTATGTTTGTAGATGACACTAAGCTGGGTGGAAATGTCAATCTGCTTGAGGGCAGGGAGGCTCTGCAGAGGGATCTAGACAGGCTTGACAGGTGGGCCAAGGTGAATGGCATGAGTTTCAATAAGGCCACATGTCGGGTCCTGCACTTGGGCCACAACAACCCCCAGCAGTGCTACAGGCTTGGGGAGGAGTGGCTGGAGAGCGGCCCAGCAGAGAGGGACCTGGGAGTGTTGATAGACAGCTGGCTGAACATGACCAACAGTGTGCCCAGATGGTCAAGAAGGCAAACACCATCCTGGCCTGCATGAGAAATATTGTGACCAGCAGGACCAGGGACGTGATCCTGCTCCTCTACTTGTCCTTGGTGAGGCCACACCTTGAGCACTGTGTGCCGTTTTGGGCGCTGCAGTATAAGAAGGACATTGAGGTGCTGGAGAGGATGCAGAGAAGGGCAACTAGGCTGATTACGGGTCTTGAGAACCGGCCTTATGAGTAGAGGTGGAGGGAGCTGGGGCTGTTCAGCCTGGAGAAGAGGAGGCTAAGACAAGACCTCATTGCTCTCTACAGCTACCTGAGAGGAAGTTGTGGTGAGGTGGGTGTTGGCCTCTTCTCCCTAGTGACTAGCAATAGGACAAGAGGAAATGGGGTCAAGTTGCACCAGGGGAGGTTCAGGCGGGATATTAGGAAAAATTCCTTCACAGAAAGAGTGGTGAGGCATTGGGACAGGCTGCCCAGCGAAGTGGTGGAGGCACCGTCCCTGCAGGTGTTCAAAAAATGGGTGGACGTGGTGTTTCGGGGGATGGTTTTAATGGTTAGGGGTTGTAGGGTGTACAGTTGGATTTGTTGATCTTGAAGGTCTTTTCCAACCTTGATGATTCTATGATTCTATGAAAGTGCTGTTCTGACAATCTATTATGTAGCACTAATTGCAGAGTTAAAGCAGGCTTTTAAGCCTAGTACTACATCACTGTCCTTTGTTTTAAAGAAGACTGTTAAGGGATCTGATATATCCTTGGATCTGTGCTGACAGTTCTTGTTGATTTCAATGCCTTTTATACGCATAGATTTATGTAAATATTTATTGGCATACACAGCATATATAAATATACTTATACATACATATGTGTCCAAAATTTCAGATTCACTCTTCAGATTAGTGTGATTAGCTAATTTTTTGCAAACACATTCTTCCCTTGAAATGCATAAAACTAAATTAATTTCAGCTTCTTCTTAACAAACAGGACTGGAGCAGTTTCTTCCAGCCATCACTAAAGGAGCTCTGAACAATGCAACCTACATCCACATGATGTACATTTTCCCAAAAATTTATTTGCCAGAGGTTGTCTAGTACTTAATGAAAAATTGCTTCACATTAAAGGACTGGGAGAATTGCTTCCAAAAACCTATTTAATCTAAAAATTGGCTGAATCAATGTAAGCCTTAAAATAAAATGAAAATTCAATTAGTTATCCTCACATTGAGTCTTTTCAGTGTCCAAAAGTCTTGCTCAGTTTCCTGAAACCAATTTCTTATCAGAAATTGGTGTCTTGAACAAGACAAACTGTCATTTGCAAATATTCCAACTTCCAAAATTTTCCAGGGACCAAAAAGGAAAGGCATAGGATACCTCTTCCTTTGCAGAATTCTAAAATGTATAAGATTTCAGTTAAGCAGTTATTGAGTGCTCAATTACTCTCTTATTCCTTATGAACTGGAGAAGAAGATGAATCTGATGAGGAGAAAGGAAAATTAATTAGAGGTCAGATAGAAGAGAAGGGAGGTGTCAAAAGTAATTTATAGAATCTTGGAGTGCAAGCAATTCTTAAATGTTTCAAGACTGCTACAAAATTTATTGTGACTAAGGTTTACCATTAACTAATTACTGTATATAACTTCTTTCATTAATGTCTTCTGGGTGTCAAAGAGGCATTCCTAAAAATATTATTTTTTTTTTATTTTGGTGGGTATGCTTCACTTTTTTTTTGTGGAAATATTTTTTGGGGAAAAGGTTTTCTGGACAACTGAGATTTAAAAAAAAAACACAACACAAAATATTGGCAAACAGTTGATCTCAAAAGCATTGTGTGTTTTTCCCTAATCATGCTGGTAATAACTGTCATCTGCCTGAAATGCAGCTGTGGCTCCTGAGACTTATATGGAATTCCACTGACCTTTTTAAACCTTATGGTCCAACTTCCTTACTCACCATGCCTACAGCATAAGAATTTTCACCAAATACTTAATGGGTTTTGTAATTTTATTCTGAATATTTTCTTCTGGGAAAATTTTTGATGGAGATTGGATTTAAGGGAGCTTTAATTATTTGTCTGTGTTCGTTTTAGCTAAAGCTGCAACAAAAACAGTGACAACTCTCATACCAATTGGAACCGGAAAACCCAATTTTTCTGTCAGCTCTGGTTTTAACCTTATTTCCAATCAGTGTTACTGAGCATCACGTAGCTGAAGCTTCACACAATATCTGGAAATTACTTAATGCTGGCAGAAAAAAAAGACATGGGTTAGAGTGGATGGAAAATGTACTGTTTATTGGCTATTCATGAGCCATTTGAAAAATAAAGGGTATGAAACTCTCCTGTGGCAGAGATATAGAAGGAGATAAAAATAAGATTTCCTTCCAGTGAGAACGCAACATCCTGGAGTTGCTGGGTTTATTACCACTGTAAAGTACTTTAAATTCTTCTTGTTCTTTGCTGGCAGTAATAACTGTTTATGTGACATTTCTGTTTGCTTGGGGTGGGGGGAGGGGGAGGAGAGGGGTTTACCACCTATTTAAAATGCTTCTGTCCATTTTTGGTCTACAGTGAGATTGCTTAATGGCTCTTTAAACACCGAAGGGCTGGTACAGGCCAGAATTGGGAACACGTGGCACCTGACATGTGCAGATGATTGGAATGAACAGATTTCAGACAGTGTTTGCCAGCTGCTGGGGTTAGGGTGAGTGAAAAATATTCATTGTCCTTGTAACTTGGTTGCACGTTTGTTGAGTCTATATATTCGTGTTTTCCTCATCATTTTACTGGTGTCTTTACCATCTAAAAAAAGGGCAAATTTATTTTTCTGTGGCAAGTGAACTCTTTGGTGTGCCAACAAATTTGTAAGTGTTGCAAACCCTGCTTTGTTGGCATTTGTTACAGGACTGATGACTCTGAAATGGCAGATTAGGCATGAGGATATATATTGGAGAACATTGGGAGACTGATGTGAAGGTATTAGTTTTTTATCACTTTATGTCATCATTTACATTTTCACTCTCATGAGGACAGCTCGCGAGCAGAGCTGGAGCAAACAACAGCCTTGGCTTCTCTGCTGTCTTAGTAATGTTCATTTCAAGTTAATTCAAGATAATCACTCGTTTATTCTGCTATTGGTCTCCCAATACATTTCATACCTTTCCTTAGACTTGAGCTGCTGGGAGAGGAAACCATATTTCTCTTGAGCTATACTTAAAGGGGGGAGGGAGGAGGGAAGTATGTGACTGAAAAACAGATTTGGCTTCACTCACTGTTCAGCAGAATTTCCAGGGAAGAAGTGGGGAGCATTGAGTGCAGAGTGTTGTATCTCTCAATTTATGCTTAAATTTATGGCTTCAATTCTGGCATTTCTTACAGCATATGCAACTTCACTGCCATCCACTGAATAATAAATAGCTTTCTTACAGTCCTGAGGATTTTAGGGAATGCTACCCATCCAAGTAATACACAAATTAAATTCTAAGCTTGCAGTTAATTATGTTGGTCTCTCACCAAAGTGGGATTCCTGTAAATGACCTTCTGATAAATTAATTGTAAAAGTCAGAGTTAAGTAAGAGGACTTAGAAAAATATCTATGTGTTATATAAAAATATTTTTTAATCATTGGATGAATGTGTGCTGGTTCCTTTTTTTTATTTTTTTTTCCCCTTGGGTAGGTACTGCATTTACATAAATACCAGATTGCTATATATATAGATTACAATAAGGATTGGTGCATGCAGGCACCTCATTTATGAATGTATATAAGAACCTACAAACTGTGACTAAATGTTCTTCTAGTTAAATACCTTGTCCTTTGCAGTGGCCAGTAGCCGCCTCCCTGTAATTCTTTCTCCCCTTCTCCCACTTCCTTTCTCTCTATAACTTCTGGACACTAGTAATTTTGTGGTCTGTTAGTTTAATTTACATTTTTATATTTCACAGGCTTCAGTGAACTTAGTGTTTCAGGGTACTTTCTATTACCTTTTAAAAAATTACTTATGCTTTTGTCTCCATAAGATCCTTTGGCAATACATTTCAGTATGTCTCTATAAACTAGTCAGATGTATTGCTTAAAAAATTCCTATTAGGTTTCCTGGATACTTCTTTTTAATTCCATTACTCAGTTTATTACATATTCCCATTGTTCAGAAAAAGTATTTGTAAACCCAAACTGCATCACATTTTCATAACCTGCTGTTACTGATCCTACAGAATAGGATAAAATTCTCATGTGTATATGTATATATAACTCCTGTAAGCATCACACTATTTCTGCCTTCTATGAATACACCCATAGCAGCAGATCTGCTAATAAGTGGCATATTTGTTACTAAACACATGTTTGTAATAACAGGTCTTGAGTAGGCTATAGCTCATGCTCTTATACTGAATAATTACCTAGAATCATGCTTTATTAGAGAAAGAGGCTAAGGTTCATCTGGGACAATTATTCTTTTGATGTTAATTTCTTATACATTTGCTAGTCTCATTTACTGTTTAATTTATAGAAAGGATTGAAATGATAGCAGTCCTGTAGCATGTCCTGATTGTTTATGTATCTGGGCTAGAAAGTGCAATGTTTCACACAGATTTTAATAAATCACATATGTGAATCCTTTTGCCTTCATTTTTCAAATATGTAACTGTCACATTTGTGATATGTGCCAAACAGGAAGAAAATCTGGCGGCATGCCTATGTGTTCATCTACAAAACATAGCTTAGGCAAATAACTTACAAATACTCTCCTTCTCTGGAGACTCTCAAGACCCATCTGGATGTGTTCCTGTGATCTGCCCTAGGTGTTCCTGCTGCAGCAGTGGGGGTTGGACTTGATGATCTTCAGAGGTCCCTTCCAACACCTATGATTCTATGATTCTTAATGAGTATGGATTGAAATGTGCACAAATTGATGCTTTTGAGAAACCTGAACAAGATCCTTTTCTCAAGCTTCCACTTGTAACTGTGTGCATCTGACAACAATGTTAAAATCTGAGTTCTGTTATCATTGCTTTTCCTTGAACCAACAAAATCATACATTGAGCTTTTCAGCATTCTACTGGTCTGGTGTGAAACCCGCTTGTTTCTCTGGGAGCAGAGCCAGCTGGGTCTTTACTGAATTGTACCCAGGAATGGGTACCTTGCAAATTTGTCACAACCAAAGTCCAATAAGGACTGAGAGTTTAGCACCTGCTCTCAACCCCGCCGTCTTTTTCCTCCATGAACTTGCAAAATTCTTGAGATGGAAATGAGTTCATTGGAATACAATGTCTTGTTTGACATTTCCAGGTCAATGAGGTTTACATTGTCCCCACATATGAATGGTCAGTAGTAGCTACATGCCTAGCTCCTTGAGACGCCTCAGATCTTTGACTGTCAGACCCAGGATCTCCAGTGCACTGAGAATATAACATACAGCCTGAAAAGGCTGGAAATAATCACACAAAATTTCCGCACAAAAAAATTTTATTCTGATGGATAAATTAGGGTGTTAAACAGATAGCATGATCTTACTTTGCTGTGTAGCCAATGAGAGTTGTGTGCTGGATGTAAGAAAGAACCTGGTTCTCAGTGTGTTCAGGCAGTGTTTGCAGCATTGAGGACCATAATTAAGACAGTCCTAGTAATTTGGTGATAGACTTAATTTCTTGTCAGTTGTCACCAAGTAATACTGGTGACCAAATACTTTGACCTGAAATCCACAGGAGAAGCCTCGATTATTTTTTTGTATTTGCAGGTCCACAGCTTCACCTAGGATCAGACACTGATAGTAAGCTTGGCTTAAGTATACTGCTTAAGAAGCTTAATTTCAAATCCAGAAAGGAGAGGTTACTTTTATTTATCATTTGCAAATTTTCATATAAAAAATTGTGTGCATGCAAGTGTTTAGACAATAGCAGCTCTACATATGAATCCAGAGGAGAGCAAAGCTTTGTTTTTGTGCCAAAGAAAGTGTTTGCTATTTGTAATTCACTACTATTCTTCATTGTTTGTTTTTCTGTCAGAAAATCAGCTGATGAAACAGAAACACTGCCTTGTGACTCAAACATAAATTAAACAAAATAAAAACATCCTACAGCCTGAGGAATTAATTACAAAATGTGTGAATATAGTTTCTTCAAATAAGAAATGCATTGGGTTTTTTTAAACAGTGCCACAGATAGGCCCTGCAGGTAACAACCAGGCATCTACTCACTTACCCCTTCCTGTCCCACACTGGGGGATAGGGAGAAGAAAATCCAACTAAAAGCTCATGAATTGAGACAAGAACAGGGAGGTTTTCACTCACCAATTATGGTCATGGAGAAAACAGACTTAACTTGGGGAAAAAAATAAATTATCAGAACAAGAAAAAAAGAAAACAAGATCTTAAATACCTTCCCCCAACCCCTCGCTTCTTCCCAGGACCTAATTACTTCACTCCTGCCTTCCCTGAAACAGTGCAGGGGGACAGGGAGTGGAAGTTTACGGTAGTTCATCACACATTGTCTCTTCTTCCCCTTCCTTCCCAGGGGAGGACTTCACACAATCTTCCACTGCTCCAGTGTGGCGTCCCTTCACAAATTCCTCTGACATGAGTCCCTACCATGAGGTGCAGTCTTTCAGGAACAGACTGCTCTAGCATGGGCTTCTCACAGAGTCGCAGCCTGCTTCGGGAACCATCACCTCCCCTGGCGTGATGTCCTCCACAGCTGCAGATCCACATCTGCCCCACTGTGGTCCTTCACAGGCTGCTCCACTGTGCTCCTCCATGGGTTGCAGCTGGGGACAGCTGTGCTCTCACCACAGTGAGCACCAGAGTTCTCTGCTCTGGTTCCTCCTCCCTTCCTTCCTCACTGACCTTGGTATCTCTGCTCTGGCTTTGCTCTCATCTCTGCCTCTCCTCTATCCTGCAGGTCTTTTTGCAGTTTCAGTTTCCCCTTCTTGAATATGGTACTCTCAGAGGCTCATTTAGCTTCCCTAATCAGCTTGGCCTTGGCCAGAATTGGAGCTAGGGAAGCTTCCAGAAGCTTCTCACAGGAGCCATCACTGTGCCCAACCCCCACCCAACCCCCACCCCCACTACCAAAACCCCACAGCACTAGCCCAAAACAAACAGGGAAAAGAATTGTAGCAATCAGACAATTGCAATTCTGTTCATATTCTAAAGATTTTTTTGGTACCACAGATGATGGTACCACATCATCTGAATCTTTCTCAGCATTTGATCCACTGCTTATTGTTACAGAGAACACCTGAGACAGAGTTAAAGACTGAAATAATAGTGATCCGTGTAGTAAGTATTCAGGTACATAAGGATCAATAATATGTGAGGAATTTACTGCACAGATATCTCTGTAGATCCGTGTGTAAGAAAATTCTAAGACTGTTCTCTAAGTTTGCTGTAAGTTTTGCCTAGTGAGCGTGTTGAATGGAATGAAGGTTACCTAATAACCTGCAATATTTCTAGGAGATCATTTCCACTAACAGAAATTAAAGGACTGTGACACTGCATTTCTGGACCCGCAGAACAAACTATATTACTATTGCTAAATTGAGTATCTCCAGGAAGAGTGTATAATTTCTTATAATACAGAAATATTAAACTTCATTATTAATAAGTTAATTAAAAGAGTGACATATTTATTTATTTTTTGTGCTTACTCACAAAGCCTAGGTATTTCCAGTTGTGTGCGCTTCAGCACACTATTGAAAATTTCCTCAAAAAAGGACTTAGATTTTCTTTCAAAAAGCTGGGGAAGCTTAATAAAGCTTCTGTGCTTACAGAGAAGCTCAGAGAATTTCCAAACTGTAACCCAGAAAATTCAGAATTTATTTAAAAAAAAAAAAAAAGAAGAGTTTGCTCAGTCTTTGCTGAAAAAGACCAAGAAAGATGCTGAGGTGAGATAAGAGATCTCCACAAGTATTATGAGGTTGGTGGAAGCTTTGACAGAGAAGGTTTACAGTGTTTGCCCTATTACAGGGTCTGTTACAGTAATTCAATAAAACATACAGGCATTCAGATGAATTTAATATATTATATTATTATCGTATAATGTGCGATGGGAAATGTAAGCCAGTAATATTCATAAATGTACATACTCTATGCTTTTACTCGTAGCATGTTCATTTTTTACACTGCCAAAAGCTCTTGCTCACTAACTTTCTCAAGAAGCAACTTAGTGCCTTTTATACACATTTGCACTTATCATAGCTCAGTCATTAGACTGGTCTCAGTGAAGTTCCTCATTACGGAATTTGACTCTGTCTACTTGGGTAGCACTGCACTACTATTCCAGAACATCTACAGGGTCAAGTCAGGTTTCTGGAGGAAACTCTGAAGTATGTATTACTATACTAGTGGTTTACATTGAAAAAGATCTGTAGACTAGGCTACATACATCTACCTAGATACATATATCTAGAGACAGGATTAAGTTGGCTTTGTCATTTCCAGATTAAGAAATGCTGCAGTGATTACTTTTCCAGTAGGGTGGGTTATACAGCTCTCCTGGTGGCACAGCAGGGCTGTAGAACACCTTCATTCTCCTATGCCTTATCGTGCTCCATACACAGCAGATTTGTATGTTCTAAGCTGGCTGTATGCCATATCACAAAGTATATGATGCAGAATGGGCTATAAATTAGATTGGAATATGGGTTGTAATCATCAAAACAATTTATCTTGTCAACAGTACACAGAATTCTTGGTGTTCAAAAGTACACCATCACACACATGAAAAAAAAAAAAAAAGTGAGTTAAGTAGTAAACCTCACTTCAGGGGAACTATTCTGTTCAATAGCAAACATGACACTCTTGACATATTCCACAGTCATTTTGATTTCAACAGAGCTATGAGGTGAAACTTAACTTCTAAGGAATGTAGCATTTATTCCATTGGATTCCTCATGATATAAAATATAGTTTCATTTATTCTCTAAGCACAGAAGTATAGTATCAATGTAATTACACCCCCTCAAACAAGCAAACCTGATGTTCCAAGGTTCAGATATTACTGTTCCATTTTGCATGCTAGATTTTATCTCCATACAATTAAGTATTAGTATCGCAGACCTTTCATTGTGGCACAGAAATGCAGAGGCTGATAATTTGCTGCTATTAAAACAATTATTTTCTTTCTTTTCAATATTATTGTAGCATTAAAAAATCTTAGAATAAGATGTAAGAGTGAAAGTAGGTGAGTTGCATTTTAATCCACATGATTTTCAAGCCTCAAAAATCTCCTGAAAAATGGTAGTTTCAGGAAAAAGAGGATGCAGTTTATTCCACCAGCACAATCATTTCCCAAACATTGCTCCTCTGGTGGAACAGGATAAACATCTAAAAATTTGCATGTGTGTCTTTTCCTTCCAGGGATGTAAATATGTCATCAACTGTATTATTCACTGGAGATGGCCCATTTGTCAATGTCACCAAAGCACCTAACCACAGCCTAGTATTTACAAAAAGGTGAGTAGACTGAGGCTTCTTCCTCATACAAAGGATGGCTTAAAGTGTGGTGGTGATCATTAATACACTAATTTCTATCTCAAGCTTATCTGAGAAATAACATGATTCTTTATGAGATCTGGACTATGACCATATCTAGGGTTTATTCTCTGACTGCTGCTGAATTCTGTATAAAATAGGACAACTCACTCCTTTTTCTTCCATTCTTGTCCATCTATTGTAAATGTAAAACAAGAAAAATGCTTGCTACATTCTTAGGTAGCATTCAGTAGAATTTTATGTGAAGTCCTTATACATTTACTGTGAAAATGATAAATACTGCTATTTTTACAAAACATTTCTTACCTAGCAATCACTAAATTATTAATATAATAATAATAATGATGATAATAAGAATTATAATAATAATAATACAGTTGAAGAATTAAAATTAAGTGGCATTCACTAATGGTTACATAGTAGTTAAGTACTTTCTGTAATCAATACAAAAAAATAAGCACCCCAAATAGCAATCCATCAAGGCATCCCTGGAAATATAATGAGTCACACTCTAGAATCCGTTTACTTTATTGATATATTCTTATTTTGATCTGCTGTATTTTATCCAGAGTAAAAAAAAAAAATTAAAAGCTACATTTTGGTTTTTAATTATACTCTGTTAATCCCAAACATATCTCATTCTCACTGGTGGTGAAAGTATCCTAAACTAATGGAATAACATTGCAAGCTATTACTCTTTTTTCTTGAGTGTATGTCTAAACCAGCATTGCCACAAGAGATCTTAAAGAGCAGTAATGACTTAAAGATATCTTCTGTTAATATCTATTAAATACTAAAAAAAGTGATTAATTAAGGAGGAAATTAAAGAAAGTCATTCATCTTAGTGGCATTTCTGTAGCAAAAATAGCTATCTTCTACCATGTTTCACCTGCACAGCCAACAGGAATAATTTCACAAGGTGGCACCATTTGAGATTTGCACACTTTTGTTGTATATATAATGAATGATGGAAAGATCACACGGTTTTGATAATTTTAAAACCCAAATTAATTAACTGAATAAATTATCAAATTATAAAAGGTGTTTCTCACATTGCCTTCAGTCTTTTTTCATGCATATCTATCATTGAAGCAAAGGAGGGCACATATAACATGACTTGAATGCTGTGGTGGCAGAAACAGCAAAACTTCTTTGAAGCCCTTAGATAATGTATTCCTTGGCAGGATGGCTTTGTAACAGGGCTAAATCCTTTCTTGAAGATATATTTGAGCAGATTCCACCGGCATAAGTGCTTTTGCCAGTCCTAGGTGAAGATCATACTCACAGCTGTCCCAACTAGTCCAGATTTCTGCCCAACGTGCTGCTGCATGGAGGACACTGAGAGGCACAAAGGATGGGTATTCAGCACATGAAATACCTCTGCTGCCTTTTGGACTCTCCTGTGCTGACCAAGAGGTAGCTGAGCACTGGTGAATTGAAGTACAGTAACATCCAGTACCACTGACCACCCTTTTAAAGCCTACCGAAGGAGGTTGGTCAAGAGTATTTAGTTTCTATGAAGTTTATGCAGAAAGATGATCCTGGTTTCCTGTGGGTTTATGCATTTCTGGTTGTCCTCCTTTATGATTGGATCACTACCACTGGACACCCTTATGAATTCAGTACAGATTTGAATAGAAATTACAGAATTTGATTTCCACTTTTTAAATCACAGCTTTAAAATTACATATCTATCTTGAAGTGAAAAATCACTATGGGAGACTGCTAAGGGCTGGAGGCATATTTCATTCTTAACCTCTCTGTAGTGAAGATTTCACTGGGGAGGTGAGGGGTGGTTACAGTTTCCACTTGCCCTTCTTGAACCACTCTGCCATTGGAATAATGCTGGGTCACATCATGTGCTATTTCTCTCACAAAATAGATCAAATTTCAGAGCAAAAATAGTTAAGGATATATAATACCATCTCACACTTAAAGTATCCTTTTCTTTTTCTATTTAAAAATTATGTGGAAATACACACTGCAAACAAGCTGTTAGCAGACTTTTTTTTTAGATTTAATTTTAATGTTTTTAGATTTAAATTGCTAGTGCACACAATGTTCCAAGTGTTCAGATTCATTACAAGCTATGAAGATAATCTTAAAACCTCTGGGTATCAGAAATCCTTGAGTAGTTTTGATCTGTGGTCTTGTGCTCTTCAGACTCTGGCTTTATATCTCTGCTAAATAATTTCTAACCCTATATACACAGCTGTATATTTTACAGTGCATTATAATCTTAGTAAAAAGATACAGATACCAAACTAATCTCTTAAATTCTTTGGTCACACTGATCTCTAGTGGTAAGTTATTGAAAATACAAAGTTGAAAAAATACCGTCTGCAGTTCCAATGTTATTGAGAATCTGTCACAGATTACTCATTTCCCTAAAACACAAGGGGAGTCTACTTTTATTTCCATAACATACACAAATTAAGTGTCCATTGAAGATGAATATGTACATTTAATTATATATATAATATAATTTCTATTTATTATTAAAATATAATTTAAACATATAGGGGAAAATATTATATTTAACAGTTTGATACTGATCAGCTAATGTGTATATATTTATATCTGTTTATATATATTTATATATGTGTCTATTTGACATTCATTTAGTGTTACCCAATATGCAGATACTTGTGATTTAATTTCACTTTCATTCCAGAGAACAGTGCTTAAACAACCTGGTGGTTCATCTGCAATGTAACATTAAACGTAAGTCCACATATCCTGGGAATATTTTGCACAGAAATCAAACTGTTCAGTCCATAAAGTCTAATGTTTATAGTTTGACTTGAAAGGTTAGAGAATGGACTATAGACGCTATACTCATAATTATATAAACACAGGAAAATTTACAGTCTTCAATTGTTTTCAGAGTTAAACATACACTAGAGGTGGGTCTATACTGACAACACATATATAAAAATCCAGTAGGTGTGAGGAAAGAACACATTAAATCCAAGTTGTAAAGTGGCATCTTGATTTCAGCTGTAAAACACCAAACTTTTTTCCACAGTAATAGTATTTTTTAATAGCAGTTCAGATTACTTTTTACTTCTTTCTTTTTTTTTTTTAATTTTAGCTTGTGGAAAACACCTGGAAACTCAGAACAACGGACCAAGGATTGTAGGTGGAAGTGATGCCAGAAGAGAGGCTTGGCCTTGGATAGTTTCACTCCATTTTAATTCCAGACCTGTTTGTGGAGCTTCCCTTGTCAGTGATGAATGGCTGGTGACAGCAGCACACTGTGTATATGGGTAAAGTTCACTCACTGCACTCAGAAGCTGATACATTCTGATGCTCCCACAACATGAAGTATCTGCATGGTGGATAGTCATCAGTAAACCTGGGTTGAAGTAAAACCTGAGTCATCAATCCTGTATAGACCAAAACACACTTTCAAAGGATCATACTGAAATCACTGGCGAGAGGCACTTTTTAGATAGTTTCTACATGTTTAAATGAATATAAATTCACAAGTGCCTCTTTCTCTCCACTGACTCCAGGGCATCTTCCCAGCTAGGTGAGATGGCCATATGACATCCATGTCATGTCTTTTCTTTTTTATTTTAAAGAGGATGTAACACTTGTTTTATGTGCATGTTCACTAAGGAGGCATCAGATTATGAATAATTGGTGACACTGATAGAAAAAAGTAACAACTAGCTCACTGTTTAATTACTGTGTTCTGAAACACTTGTGGGCTCAGCTAAAGGCTCCTTTATTTTCTGGCAAAATCTCAGTCCTTTCTTAAAGCAGAGAATAATGGAAACTTTTCTGAACAATGAAGAATTGCACTTTAAATATATGGTATTAATACTGAGCATTTGCACTTAACCTTCAATTATTGTGGGCCTCCATTAATTAGCTGAATCTCTGCCAGTAGTATAAAGGATAACATCATACCTCATAAAGGTAAACTCAGTGTTTTCTGTTCCTTCCATATATTATCACAGATTGATCAGGATTTACTGTGCATCACTGGAATGAATCTTGATTTATGTGTGTTTATGAGGCAATACTGGATATCCTCTAGATTATGTTATTTGTACCATTAAAAGTTATGCATATTTAAATATTTTCTAGGGTTTGCTTCCATAACAACTATAATAAAAACAAGTGCTGTAGAATACACATAGAAACTGAAATGGCCAAAAAAAAAAGATACATTAGTATTCAAAATTACAGCAGAGCTTTCATTATAAATAACTACATAGCAAGGCAGCGGAGACTATGCCAATAGATTAATGTTGCCTCATTGCATGACACGAGATACATTCCACACAAAATAAGGACCAAGCCCTCTTAGTTTTCACACAATATATCCACAGCTGTCCTGGTACTTCCTTTTCACTGAAATCATCTTTGTATTTTCACTTAAATCTCATTTTTTCATCCTGACTTTGCCAGAATATTCCTAAGTGGCTGCTTGCAGTTTCACATCTTAATTCTGAACATTTATCTTAAACATTCCTAGTTTAGAGCAAGATAACCTCTTGACATCAAACCAAAAGATCAGCAGAAACCAATTCAGTAAAACAATCGGGCTCAAAACATATTTTTGAAACTATGAATTGGTTGATCATAAAATAGTAAATAATTATCTATCTTAAATATAGCTTCAAACCAGCCTGTGTAGCTCAGCAAAAAATGCAGATTACACAATATTTTGTTTTAGCATATAATTTTAGATTTAGATTAAAAAATTAAGAGGCCAATTTCCCAAGTCTATGAGCTTCAGCATTTCCAGAGACATTATAGGCCTATTATTCTGTAGATATTCCATAAAAATTTTGTAACTGGGACAGATATTAATTGCCTGGTGGGCAGTTAGCAGTATTCCTTACAGTGTTTAAAAAGTAACTCTTATAAAAGAATGCATTAGAAACTTAACATAAAAAATCAACCACATAATTCTTCAGTTGTAAGCACATCCACTGAATTATTTTTTTTTTGACATTGTGTGCAAATGCTATGAATTACCATGAGGTTAAAGATTAGCATTTTACCAAACTTTTTTCAAAACTTTCATTAATTATTAATAATTTTGAATATTCCTTGCAACTTCTAGGAGGCAATTAAAACCATCTCAATGGAAAGCAGTTCTTGGCTTGTATGACCAATCACATATGACACAGCTTTCAACAGTAGTTCGAAACATCAGTCAAATAGTTATGAATCCTCATTACATGAAGCATATAAAAGATAGTGATATTGCTCTCATGCACCTTCAATACAAAGTGCAATATACAGGTGAGTTATTATTTTCCCATAAACCAAATTTACTCTGTTATGCAAAACTATAACTGTGCTAAGCACATGGGGGTAATGGGGTGGCTGTACACTTTTTGCAGCTAATAATTCTGTAGTCAGTCCAATACTTTCTGGATATCATGCACAAAAAGTGGGTTTGGACTACTGAACATTTTCTTATGTGACTTCAAAAAAATGTGAATATGGGGAAGATGTTGAAAGTAATTGCTTGTTTCTCATTCACAGATTACGTACAACCTATCTGTTTACCAGAAAAAAACCAACAGTTTTTACCAGGAATAAACTGCTCCATTGCTGGATGGGGTAGTATTATGCATGCAGGTGGGTCCTCTGCCTGGAAAATTATGACAGGCATGAAGCTGAGAGGGCAGGCTTGCTCCTGATTCCACAGGCATTGCTAAGGTCTAATAGTTTAGAGAGGTATTCGTCCATATGAAAATTTGGGAACTATCCCCATCCACTGTTCCTATAATAGAGTTATAATTTATTTTTTATTTTTTATTTTTATTCATTAAATTATGAAAAAAACCTTATTGTGTCTCCTAGAAGTTATAATGACTACTTTTGTCAATATGAAAAAAGTACATCTTATTTCCAGATATTGGGGGCAACGAGAAGATTAGTTTTTCTGTGAATTTGCAAATTATTTTCCCCAGGAGTCAAAAATACTGACTCTAATGTGAAATGTGTGTTCTGTTTGTATATCGCTTGCCCCAGATTTGGAGTCTCTATGAGGTAATAAATATGCCATTTCACTTCCACAGTAGCTTGTGCACATTTGCTTGTACATATTCAGAATAAAATTGCATTTAAAATTTTTGGTAGGAATTAGTAACTGAAATTTTTATAAGAACATAAAATAATCAAAGTTACACAATGAGAAATGGGGAAACATCAGATAATCCAAGCTCCTAAACCCTTAATTATCCCTTAGATCTCCCTACAGTGAGTTCACAGTCATTTGTTTTAGTAATCTTGATTTAATTACGACCAAATTCAGTCCCATTACACAAACGAAAGACAAGATTCAGTTAATGAGCACCATTTAATCAGTGACTGTATTACAGGAGTATAAGCCTGAATTATACAGCGGTGAGGCAGGGCTGCCTGCTGCTCGGTGCTGTGCCTAGCATGCTGGAACAGGACCAAAATCATCAGTGTTCTGAGCAGGATGTACATGTTTATTACAGTGGGTAAACGAACTTTGTATTTTCATCAGGTCCCACTTCAGATATATTGCAGGAAGCAGAGGTCCCTCTCATTTCAAATGAGAAATGCCAACAATGGATGCCAGAATATAGTATTACTGAGAATATGATCTGTGCAGGATACGACACAGGAGGAGTAGACTCTTGTAAGGTAATACAAGCAACCTATTTCCACTGCTAGCATACACCACATCTAATCAAATTCTACAATAATTAAAATCATGACAATTGGTGTCCATTTATGTAATTTCTACTGACAGTATTTTGCCCATTTAATTCTTTTTCATCATACCCGTTGAAAAGATAAAAATGTACTCTGTATCATCTTGACATAAATAACCATGGGGGGAGATAAATAGGTAAACTGGACATTTTCTGCACTAGGCTTTGAATAATTACTGCTGAGTAATTCCATGAAGAAAAGAGGGACATGCTCAGGGAAAAGTAGAGTACAGAGAAATAAATACCAAATAGATTGAAGTCTCAGAAATGTTTAATGCAGAAAAGAGAGAGAACAATGATTCTTTCTCCAGAATCTGTAGACTCTGGAGACCTTTTGTAAGTGGATGCCACAGTATTTTGTAAAGGCTGCCTTTCTGCACTGATCTGCCATGTTGCTTCCTGGGGATCTCATTTTAATCCATTCCAGCTCTGCTGGTAACACACTACTTCTCTTTGAGGATGTAGTCACAGCTGGCTGTCACCTAATTTTACTTCAAGCAATATGGAGTCTGAGGTGTAGAGACTGGCTGGTGCTCCTCGGGTCTGTTGAAAAGCATTCTCACATAATTGCTCTTGCTTTGGCCTCACAACCTAAGCTTTCATCAGGTGCAGTGACTCTGGCTCGTCTAGTCTAGAAGGAGGCATGTATGCAAGCCTAATTTCACTAACCATTCCTTCAGCCTCTGTGGCTTTCCTCTTTTTGCTTTTTGAACGTCATACTGAAAAAAAGCAGTGTAGCACCACAGGCTGATAGAGAGTACAAGTGACCAGCATTGTGATCAATGACCATTCAACCATGAGCAAAGAAGAGCAAGTGAGTCCTGATAGTGCTTCAGCCTTTAGGCTGCTGTCACAGCCTTTGAACTTTTGTGGATGCCCTAGAGTTATGGGCTGAAGTATTTTAATGGCCAAGTCCTTGCAGAACTCTCTCGTAAAGTTCCATCCACAGGGCTATGAGAAGACACTAATACTAGTTTGACTAACTCCATAGACAATAAAAAATAATAATTGTTTTCCTTCTCATCAAAACTCATGGCTGACTCATTCCCCGCTCAGGCTGCAATATGAATTAATTTGGTCTCCCACAATCTATTGCAATGCTACATCTGCTAAACTATTGAGAAGGAGATGTGATAAAAGGACTCTTTGCTCTTCTGGTAATCTCACCATCTTTTTCTCCAAATTTGAGATCGCAGAAATTCTGGGGTACCCAAAAATAGAACTGCTTTTTGGCTTAAAAGATTCAACCAAAAAATAATCCTACACATTTACCCAGGTTTTGTGAAAGGTGAAGGGCTAAATGTAAAAGTAATAAGAAAAAAAAAAATAAATTGAAACTCAGTCCTGTATTGAAAGACTGGTAAGAGCTTAAGGTCATACACTTTAAAAAGAAAAAGCAATTAACAATCTGAAGAATTTTGCCTCATGGAAGAATTCATATTGATCTTGCTTCTGGTGCCCAAGACATACGGGGATACAATGTCTATGATTAAGGATCAACACAAACAAAACATCATAAACAGACTCTGCTTCTGAGATGACACTGTTTACTTTTAACTTTTTAATTTCATATTGCAGGGAGATTCAGGTGGCCCTCTGACGTCTGAAGATGGTAACAAGTGGTTTTTGATTGGTGTAACATCATTTGGCTATAAGTGTGCACTTCCCAAACGACCAGGAGTGTATGCTCGAGTCACCATGTTTGTGGACTGGATCAAAAAAACCATCTATTAGCTTGGTATTTTTTTAATGATATAAATAGAATTTAAAGGTTAAGAGTAAGCCACTGTATAATGATGTAAACCAAATGGGCATTCCAACCTCACATTTAGAGAAACTGAATTAACATTTTAATTTTGGAGAGGAAAATATTAATAATTCTGAACACCATTACCAGTTCAGAGTAATATTTCAAAACAGCTGCTGTGTTTTTTTTAACAAATAGTTTTATCATTCCACTTTTTTTTTTATATGAGACCACGGGGAAACAGTTTCTTTGAACACCAGAGCATTAAATGCATAGTGGAAGGCATTCCAAAGCACAGGCAGTAAGTAAAGTTTGCAAACTGCAAATGCTTTATTGAAAAATGGTCTAAATTATTAATTTGAGGGCAAACATTACCTGTTTTTATGTTTTCATTTCAATCTGCATTTTTATTTCAATGCATAGTCAACTCTTCTCAGTAATCTCACCCCATTTCAAAACGAAGGTATATGTTGTGTGTTTTCACTGGGCTCTTAGGAGTTTTCCTGTCTTGTCTATTACAAAAAGCCCTGGAATGAGGTTTATGAATTGTGCATACAGGCTGATCATGTATCATGCTGCTTTCTAATGAATAAACTGAATGTAAGCCAAACGTTCTCTGTTGTGTAATTAATTTGTAATTAATAGAGTTAAATAAGTACTGAATATAGCTTTCAAGTTTTCTCTTTAGGCAAGTGCTTTGGCAACTATTCAAGCAATTATAGATATGTGCTTGTGCACCCCAGCGTAGACTCACAATACTGTAACTTCCTCTCATAAAAAGTAACGTGTTTTTAAAAATATCTGACAATCATGAGTCCCAGTTATTCCTGGTTAATAAAAAGTAAGAGGGTTCCTTTTCAATATTACATTATTTTTCTGTATTGGTGACTTTTAATACAGATTTTGTGCTTTGTGTAAAAACTATAACTATAACCCATTACAGCATTCTAAAAGGTAAATAATATGAAGGAAAAAAAAGGAGGAGGGGAGGGGTCTACAATTTTGAGCTCTTTTCTTAGCAGGCTGCTATTAAAATATAATTATCTACTTATTGGAATGCCTTAATTCAGTGGTGTCTTAATGTTACTGTAATATGATGCATTTCCTTTATTTCTATTTTCAGGCTAGTGTAGGAATCTAATATACTTTAAATTCCAAAGTACTGCATGTGAATACAAAATGCATTCTAACTTATTGTGTATGTGTATATACACATATGCACATAGACTTATGATTTTTGTAAGGAGTTCTCACACCTTGTGCTTACAAGGCTGAATGCAGGTATGAAGTGTTAGAAGTACCAAGCTAGCTTTCAAACACAGATTGGCAGTCACTGATAAAAAATATAAGTCCCAAACTGTTCTTAGGTCTTCATAAGCATTAGAGGACTAGGTTCAGATCAAAATATTTAGCTTTATCAATACATCTGAAACCACAAGAAACAGAGAGATGTAATTAAGCCAGAGAGAAGATAAAAGGTGCTTTAGACACCTTCTTTCATATAAACCACACAGATTTTAATATTAAAATATTAAAGTTGCTAATCCTATCTTTCGTAGTAGACTACTGTTTTTCCTATTAATCTCCTTCACTTAGAAACAACCAGTAAAATAAAGTGCACTCTGCTATCAGTATAAATTGATTCCAATGAAGCAATTAACATCAAAATGCTTAATTAAAATGTGACATGATTTCTGGGTTATTTACCATACATCACTATGGTAAATGGTATTTCAGTCTAATAATGAAATACAAGAGCCAACTCATAGCAGATACTGCTACTATAAAATGTGCTTCCCAGAAATGCAGTACTATACTTCTATTTATATGTACTTTTTGCTTCCCAGAATGCAAATCATAAATGTATTTTGAGGTATACATTAATAAACCATCCCCTCAGACTAAAAAATTTCCTGTTATAAACTCTGGTATAAAAAAATTACATGTAATATAAAATAGTATAATTAAAAATAAACATTTTAGTTCAACTAATTTATTTTTAGATAAAACTAACATAACCTTAGTCAACCACATTCTAACCTTCATTCAGCATCCAGCATACTTGATGCTCTTTTCCTGGAAGTCCCAAAAAAATCCAAAAGAAATACCAGCATAAAGTCTTAATTTCTAGGTATTCTCTCTGCAAGTGTGAAACACACCTATCTTCCCCCTTTCCTCTTTTACCCTTACCCTTATCTCCTTTTTGTGTGTAGAAATAAAGGAATTATAGATTAAAAAATGTGTATATGTATGGGATTTGTATGGTTTGCATGGAATATGATCACCTACTTAAAGGTGGAAGTCATAGGACTAAGTCTGATCTGTGCACAGTTTATAGCCTTCTACGTAGGATTCTTAAGATTTAGATTTTTACCTGGTATCTAGGAACAACATCCTATGGAAAGGAAATACATAGAAGGACACTATAACCTTCTCCTAAGCAGGGGATATGACAGGGAAATGTTTTGTCCCAATAATCAGTATTTCTTATTTACACAGAGAATCTGAATTCATTATGATAAAAACATTGTATGCTACTTTCTATTCTACCTTCACACAGAGTTTGAGACTGGTTGCTGCTGATAAAAGCCCAGCAATCACCTTCATCCTGTAAGAAAGACATCTGGAGGCATTCACATTTTCCTAATTGCTGCATGGAAATTACTTCTGTCACTTCAACTATATTAATACTGATTGCTACATGTTTACACATCCTTTGGAAGCACAATGTATCAATAAATAGTTTTGTGCAGATCTTCATTCTTCCTCCTTCCCTATCTTTTTTGGGGAGTTCAACATTCAAGACCATAAAAAAAAAAATTAAAATTAAAATACTGCCTGTTCCCCAGAGAGGAATCTCTTGCCCTCAGTTGAGTTAAGCAATACTTAAGGCAGGAGAAAAACAATTCTTGTCTTGGTGATCATGTAGGATCACACTATTTTCTCTCTATTTACAATCACTGAAAAGAAAATTGAAGTAAGGGATAGAGCAAAGGAATTTTCTACTGACTTTACAGAATATTCTAAGTAGGAATAGCAATATTTAACCTGAACTACAGAAGAAGGCTTCTTCAAAGAGGAAGTAAAAACATGATGTAACAGCAACTTTAAGATGCTTCCAGAAGTTTTTCAGCAGTAGCATTGCAAAATTTTATTAGTGTTATTGAACTTTAAATGATGTTGTTTTTTTTTTCCTTTACTCAGAAAAACTGATCCAGATTTGTCTCTGAAGTTCAAAGCTGTGGTCAACATCAGCTAGCACAGTTTAGCCAACCCAAACAGCGACACATTTTTGCTCCTGTCCAGCTCTCCCCAACTTTCACCCTGCAGTCGTTTTGCATCTGTATTAATGGAAAGCCAACAAGCTTGAATTTGTGCTCTTGAACTCTTGCTGCAACTGCCCTTAACCATCTGCTGCAGCACCAGACTATCACCAACAAATCAGTCAGAGTGCTAGTGCTGTCACCCCAAGATCTACTCCCAATGACTGGTAAGACCACTCTTATGGCACAGAAAGCTCTTAAGGAACCAAAGAGAATGAACATTAACAATGTTAATAATAACTCTAAAATACTTTAAATGCATCAAGCTTACCTCTAAATCTGTCTATCAATTAATATATTTAACGCTTTTCTAGCTAAAAGCCTGAGTACGATTGGGATCAATCTATTAGTTTCGCTTCCACAAGAAGTCATTTGTCTCCTCTTTGACCCAACTTCACATTATTCCTAACAAACTATTTAAATTATCTTTAATGTCTTTTTACATAGATTTACTGAAACAAGTAATTTTAATCTTAAACTCTTGCCCAATGTGATTTTTTTTTCAGAAAAAAAGTAAAAAAAAAATAAAAAATTACTTAAATAATAACTAATGACTGTCTTCAAAGGACACCTCATTAATGAGGTATCACTTGCCAAGGGATTTATGTTGACCTTGGATCAAAGTCAAAAACTTATAGTCATTCCCTGGTAAAGTGGGTTCACTATGTGACATCAAATGTCTTTTATAAATCCTTGAATTTTGCCACATCAGTTTGATGTCACAACATGGTGACTAGCTCTGTTAGTGACCATCTTAATATGTAATAAAATAATTTGTGTGCCTGAGGATCGAAAACTGTGTTAGGTGAGCAAATAAATACTAAACAAATATTTTGTATCAAACATTTATGCAAAGATAAATAATTATTACACTGTAAAATTGTCAGTTCCATTTCCAGTACACCAACTACATTACAATGCATGAGGGACTAAAGGAAACAAAGAGGGGTTTTTTTAACTGCAAACAATCTTAAAACTGATACACATTGTAGATATTTCCCCATAAAAACCTCAAATGCTCTCTTCAGTTCATTGCTCACAACTAGCTAACTTACATCTCTTCACAAAATAAAGACATACCCTTTATTTAGCATGGCATATTTTGTTACTGAATTAATAATCAAACATTATATAAAAATTATCTGAACATTTGCCTCAAGGGGGAGCTTACAGTTCATTCTTGTAGAACCTTCGCATTTTCAAGCCATTCCAAGCTAATGTTCTTTGTCAAGATTATAATACAGTCTGAATGCAAAATGTTATTTTCGCTTTGTTTCCAGTCAGTAAATCATTATACCTCCATGCTACTGTCCTTCCTAGGCGTCTTTGAAATCCATAGTGTGGACTGGTTTGGACTGGTTTTTGTTCTTCCTTTACTGAAAAACAAAATACAAACTATTTTCAGTGCATGTGTGCCTTTGCAGTCCTGATTCAGATGTGTGATCAGACGTGGGTATTTCATCCCCTATTTGAAGGTCATCTTTGTTGCTTTCATAGCACGGGTTCCCCATCCACAAAAGGGTTGTGCCCATGCTGCACCAAGCATAGCACTGCAGTGGTGAGTCCAGGTAAGCAACCGTTACCAAAGTTACGAGACCACCCCGCTTAGCAGCACTCCTCCCAGGAACAGAACTGACTCGGCCTGTATTGATTGATTGATTGATTTTCAGCTCACATTCAATCACACCTACTCAGAGTGGTCTTTTAAGAGATGGGTGTGGATACTGTTTCACCAGGTTGGTGGGAGTCTGGGCGCTGCCCTTGTCTGGAGGGATGTTTGGGGGATGGGAGCACACGTGCCCCTGAGCCTATGTCCAACATGCTCAGGGTGCAGCCCACCCACCCAGGGGGCTACCACAACCCTGCCCACGTGCATCCTGGAAATACACCCCAGTGACCAGGGTACACTAATGGGTGCCAATGTGTACTGGTACACCAGAAGGCCTCTTCCCTTCAGGGCTTGATCTAACATCTAATGAAGTAATGGTGCATGAATCAGACTCCTAGCAATGAATGACTGGTAGAAAGCTTCCTTAGGCCCAGTTTTCATTCAAAACTGTCAATAGTAGCTTTTATGTTTGGGGCTTTTTTGATAAAAAAGAAAAAAATCTGGCTCCAAAAGTACTTTCACTGCAAAAAAAGTTCACTCTGAACTTTACAGGCAGCCCTGAAATACCTTGTAAGTTGATGCCAGTCTTTCCACACAGCTAGCATCTTTGCTATGACTGACACAACACACCACCTTCCCTCACTTAGATGGCAGATGACAGTGCACTGCGGTCTACTAAAAAGAAAAAGCACTTCAGGATCACTGCAGTTGCATTTCAATAAAAAATGTTTTAGTCTCTGGACAGAGTATTTCACAGTGATTTTTTTTTTTTTTCCAATAAAGTAAAAAACAGAAGAGGAGAAGTAGCCTTACATAATTCTGAAAGTTGGAAACCTGAGAGTCCAGATCCCAACAGTCCTATACATTCAGTTTTACTCTTTTCCTGATGTGTAGAAGTAGGCAAGTTTGAGTTGATCTAACACGTACTTTGAGGGAGCTGGATGGTACACTAGTTGTTAGTCGTTCCAGACTTACCTCTGAAGTCCTACAAAGTAATGCATTATGTACCTGAGCCCATTGGAGTAATTAAAAAGACTCCCATTGGTTTCAGTGGACTTTAGATCAGGCCACAATGCTATAAACCAAGCAATTGCCACGAATCATATAGTTTCAGCACTTCTTCCTTTAAATAAATTGATTCACTACATTTCCTTCCAGATTAGTACACCAAAATCAGGCACATTTTGTAAATTAATGATCGAGTGCTTTTGAGTGGACAGTCCTTGCCACACAGCAGGAACAATTTCTAAATACCTTGGATCAGAATTTAGCTGTATAAAATAAGCTTATCTTCAGCCAACCTATGCTGGTTTTCAACAGCTATACATGTGGTTCAGGAAATAGGTTTTAGTAAGAAAGGTAAGGAAGATGCAATAAATAGCTTGAGCATATCACTGTTTTGACCATCAAATGCAATCATATAAACAGAAATATACCAGGTTGGAATTTAAACTTTCTGCAAGGCATTCAGATGATAATGGAGATGGGTCTTTGAAGCAGTTTCTCCTTGCTTCCCTGGAAGAAATGAAAGGGAGAGCATCTAAGCATGAATGAGCTGATCATTTCTACTAGCCATAGGGAAGATGTTTTGCTTTGCCTTATTACTACCCTTTAAGAGCCCAATGGCAGGCAAAATTAGTCATGACCTTTCAAGCTAGGCATGTCCTGGTTGGCCATGGATTGTGGCTTTCAGAGGAAAGGTCACCATGTTGTGGAAGCCTAAAAAAGAATGAGAAGTCAGGTTCATTTGGAAAGTTGGGGATCCCTCCTTCCCCAGCAGGACAGAATCCCTTTCCTAAAGCTCCACAGTGTCTAGATGATCAGTTCAAGTGGTTGTGGTTGCCTCTTTTTTTTTATTATTTGCTTTTTACCCAAGAACTGTGTATTTGTGATGAACAAAAACAATTCACAAGGTAGGTCATATGTGGAAAAATAACTCAAAATAGATAGGGAAACATTTTTAAAAACAGAACTCTGTTTCAACAAATAAAAAAGAAAATACTTCATTTTTGGTGACACCAGAATTTTCTCTTTTGACCTAAGTGAATTTTAAAGAAAATTTGGTTTATTTTCTTTAATTAAAAGCTTTGGTGCAACCCAAAATAAACACTCTGAACAAAACACCTGTTTTTATTCAAATCAGTTTCTCCTTGACTTTTGTATTATTTAATCTACCAAAATAATCAACTAACAGAAAAAGTACAGACTTTCAAGATTAATTTCCATATCTGTGTAATGCAATTTTTAAGTCTTGGAAGTTCAGATTAATTACTTCTGGAGGAGCTGCTATAGCATCACAGGCCTGATCAAAGCCCACTGAAGTCAACACTACAATTTCTATTGATTTCAGTGGGCCATGACTCTCTCATTGTTTTCCCAGGAGTATTTGAGAGATGAACCTTTTCTGGGGAGAGAAAGAGCTGCCAGAAAAGAAATGTACATGTATGTCATACTTACCAAGAAATCCAGCTCCATTGTACTAAGTGTTCCAGAGTTAGATTACTTACGTAATTGCTATTGCTTTGCATACGATTCATTTATTTCTCTTTTTTATTTGAGTTTCCAACCTTCTACAGCCCAGCACTGACGTTTGGATGCAACCTTTCACAACATTGAATTTGCCTGCCATAAGATAGCTTGGAAAGTGCACATTGTCCTCTTTTTTTTTTTTTTTTTAATAGAAAAGTGCGTAACATGAAGACACAATGTAGTTTATGATGTAGACCTTAACATTTTCTATTTATGTTAACTTGTTTCAGTAAGACACATCACTAAGGAGGGCTGCAAACACTAGTGTACACTCACTCATACAGATATAAGCAGACTTGACATCTGGAGTGTTTTCTCACTTAAAATAAGGTATTTCGGTTAATTGCAGAAAATGTTAAATACAACCTCTAAAAAAAAGAAACAAACAACAAACTAAAAGTAGGGAGCTTTTTTTTTCTGATTCCCTAAAATAATTATGTCATATTCCTTATTAGCAGTCGTGCTCTTCAAGAGGGATAACAGCTTGTGAATCTGTTTATTACTCTAATTACTTTACCAAAACAGTGTTTGTCCATAAAATATAATTCAGTTTAAACTTTTCTGGATTACATTAATTTGAGAAATCTTCCTGGAAAAAAACCCTACAGAATTAAGAGTATCTTTGATAGTTTCAGAAAGACTAATTCAGAAAATGGAAAAAAAAAAAAAAAAAAAGAGTATTATATGTTGTCATATCTTGGTATATAATATTTTGAGAAAGATAAAAAGTCCAAACAATTTTAAAACATGAATCAAAACATATCCTGTTTCAAAGGCTGAAATGTTTCATGTTTGCATAATAATACATCTGTTTGATACTACATCTATGTACATGTATCTATCTATGCATCATCGTTGCCAGATACATGATGTACAAAGGAGTTCGATTGGCGTGTGATCAAAACTTGTTTTTACTTTTTTTTTTTCAATTTGTCTACTCAAGTGACCCATTTGTTCCTCAGATGGGATGTGCACTGAAACAGCATTTAACAACTGCTGGCCCCTTAGGTTTACCCTTGGAAAAAAATGCACTCTGCGTCAGAAACTGAGGTGAGTCCTTGAGTTCATCCTGTATCAGTGAGGACCCCACTATTATTCCCCAAAGCCCAGATGCTGCATAGGTTGTAATCACGATGAAAGAGGTGATGTAAAAGTGCAGACAGTACCTCAGCATGTCAAATGGCAAAGATATCTGCTTCAGAAACAGGTGAATTCCTAATGGCAGTATACTTTGAGAGACCTGAAACTATTTCCATATATTTTGGAAAAGCCTGAGGGTGAATGTTCAGCTGTAAACTACTTGGATTTTAATAGATGAAAAGATGATTATTTGCATATTTGAGGACAGATGTAAGCAGTCTTTAATTGTGAATAGCTTGCCAATGGAAACATGAATTCTAAATTATAAGACCATTTTGGATTAGTGTATTTTACCTTTTATGAAGCATCTGGAAACAACAAGTCCCAAAAGCCACCAATATCAACAGCAGTAGTGGTATAGTGGGTATTATGACATAAATTAGATTTGGAATTATACCTACAAGATAAAAAGTTCTCATTAATGTCTCCCATGTTGAAATACTCTTAATCACGTGAGTAAAAATCTGGAGTAAATTTTCAGAAATACATTAAATTATACAAGAGAAAACTTATACATTCCTTCTATAGGAAGAGCTCCAGAAAGATGACTCAGAAATATCAAGAACAAAACAGTACTTCTCTAGCAATGTGCAAAACATATCTTAAGGACTTCAATTCTGATATTTTCTATGTGCACCAATGTGAGAGTTTCAATTTTTTATAACTGAAAATTCAAATATGTAAAGAGAGTATATTTCACAGCCTATTATGTTACAGTCTGGATAACCTGTCGACTCAGTGGCCCTTACATGTTCAATTCCCACTCATGCAGGACCACTAGTGGAACAAACCCTGCACTTGTCTCCTCATTTCCCATACAAGACAAATGTATATTTTCCTTGACTAATAAGGAAAGGGCTAAAAATGCTTCCCTGCAGATCCCTGGGCAAAAGCAGTGGGAAATGGTACAAGCTGGCATTGTTGTCTAGTATAGAGGATGGAGTCTGAAACTTCCAGAAAGGGTCTGACTGTTTTTCAGTAAGTATATGTCTGTGCTTTGTAACAGTATACATTTAATGTACAAATTGTGGAGCCTTTCTTACCCATTGTCCTCTTTTGAACATATTTTCGCTAGCAAGAATTAAATGCGGATGTTCTGGTTGGGTTTCTTTATGAGTTTTTGTTAGAAAGTTTTTGCATTGTTTGTAAAAATAGTATTACTGACTTCAAAATACAGTTAGTTGGTATATCCATTCCTCTGGAGTTACAAAGAATGGGAACATCAGTTAGGAAAATGGCTCAAATCAAGCCAACAAGTGTGAAAAGGAAATGGCATCTTTCCATACTCCCATGCTATAATCCTGTAAAATTCTGAGATGCTCCTCAGAAATGTTCAGTTCCTTGAATTAAGGGTATGCTGCAACTCTTCATGAACTGCAGGACTCTGTTCAGGACATAAACTGCTAAATGAAGGAGCTGGTAACATTACAGCAAGCTCCTAGGCAGTATCATTTCAACATTTTCAAAATATCATGCACCCTCTCTGCTAGAAATCTCAGCAAAGCAATTACCTCCTCTTAGCACATGGTATTCCTTAAAATGCAGGGTACTTGAGAGAGCTATTGCAGAGTGCTTGCTCTGCAGAAAACTGAAAACTTCATGTCCTATCTGTTAGGAAAGAATCACTTATGCCTTTATAAGATAATGTATGCACATGTTTGTCACACAGGTTGCAGAAAGAGGTGGGGAGGAGGTAAGTGAGAGGCAAGGCTTGGGTACCACTGCCTAGAACGAGATGCTCCACTGCTGGGTGAACGGCAGTAAAATCTTGCATCTTGACAGAGACTCACCAGGGTCAGAGACAACAGTGCAGATTCCAGTGACTCCTACATGGTAGATTTGGATCAAAGTTTGGGGAGGCATGGAAATTATTTGTTTCCACAGTTAAGAAGCGGACTGACTAAAACTTTATAAATGCTATTAAAGTATACTTTTTCAGGGCACCTCCTGGGGAAATAGACTGCTTCCTCCCATTGACAATAAAGGAAATTGTTAAAGATCAATTTAACTGAGTCCACTGTTAATATTTTTACCAGAACACTCAATTCCTGTGAACACATTACCTGTTTCAGTAGCAATAACATGATACTGATCTTCTGGTTTGCTTGTGTCATAATGATTTCCTGCTGGCACCGTTGGAAAAATACCTGAAAAGGATATTGGAAACTTTAGGAAACAGTGAGTATAAAATATGGTTGTTGTGTTGTTAATTAAATTAAAAACAATTACATATTAATTTACATTAGAAAAATGAACATTTTCAGGATTGATTAAGATGCTGGATATAAATACGTAAATAAAATTTTATTGCAAAATTTGGATTACATCTGGAATAAGGGTTATGAGAAATGCTATTCTGAAAAATTGCCATGTATTTGTAGCTATTGCTCTCTAAAGGATTCATTTTTCCTATGTTCCAGTTCTAAACTATGGCTGTTAAACTTGAGTAATTTGGGAGACAGGAAAGCTATCCTCTGGTAACTGTATTACCATTCCAACAAATTTGGTATTTTAAATTTCTTACCGTAATCTGGGTTCGCTCTGTCTCCTAATTCTTTTTCTAAGACATTACCTGTTAAATCAATATTTGAAATAAATTGTTGAAGAATGAAAGGTGTATGTAATAAAACAGATATTTTCATTATTTTGGATGCAGTATCCCAGGAATTGATACATTCTCCAAAACAATTCTTCAGCATTTAATCTTCCTACCAAAGGAAATTTACAAACTAGCGTCAAATCACTTCTAGTTCACACTTTTTCAGTCCTTAGAAAAGTGCTCATTCCAATTCTTGGTGGTCTCTGCTAGGTTACCAGCTAATCACTGAATCCCTTAATTTCCTGTGCTGAACAAAAATCCTAACACATTCAAAGTTCCATTTGTGCAGGTGATCCTAAAACAATATAAGAGAGGATGTGTTCTTGATTAATATTTAAATCTTATTCACATTCTCCAAATAATGTTTACAGAATGTTGGCTATGAGGCAAAACAAAGCAGTACAAGTTTGTGAGGTTAGGCATCAGCTTCATATAGTTTGGTCTATAATGGGCGGTCTTAAAATACAAACCATGAGCGGTGGGTTCTAACATATCCTGTAATTACCAAAAAAAGGAATTATAGTCAATTTCCTGTAATGCATTAGAAACTGGAGAACCACTTCATGGCTTTGAGCTGTATGGCAGAGGCTTGCAAGTTTACTTAAGGCTATTGTTACAACTAAGAGTTTACAAAGATCACAGAAATAATTATCTCATATTGAAAGGATGGGCATAGGAGTGGAATCTGCATGATTGTTTGAATACCATGCCTTTATCATAAAATTATATTACTATTCTAGTGCTATCAGCTGACAGTTCTAAGTATCCTAATAAGCACAAAATGCTGGAAGAAATTGAAGGACTAATAAAGCCTATTAGAACAAAGGTGATTATTTCAGCTACTCTGGTAAAAACTGGCTATGTTTGGCCACATATAAAGATATCAAAATACCATAAAGAACTGAGTTGCTGGATCTAGAGAGCAGAAGAGGAGATGAATTTTTAATTTGATTGCATAATCAAACCTATAGGAGCTGGACAGGAACTAAATGTGGTTGCACTTACCAACATATAACTAAATGTAAGATCACTGAACGGTCAATATGATCTAAAGCCAGAATGAACATTGCAACAGTAAATGCTATCAAGGGAGGTTATATAAAAAGGGCTTAGAAAAATAGAAGTGATTACCAGACGTGTAGCTGTTGCTTGAGTAAGACTGCCTGTAAGCACTGCCCTGAACTTGCTGCTGGTACAATCATATGCAACTTCATCATGGTCACCTGCAACCTCTGTGTTTTGGCTTACGACTGGTGTCATACACCATATACTCGAAACTGATAGGAAAGTTGTGAAAAACAATATACTTAGATAACAAAGGGAAATTCAACACACGTGGCATTTTAATACTCAGGGTAAAATTGATGTCTTTTGTATTGCAAATGACTGACGTTGAAGCTATTACAATGATTTTGGGGGGAAAAAAGGTAATTTGTAAGTCTCACTAGTTTTTAGATAGCAAATATAATTTTCTTACATTGTGGTACTTTCTTCAGGCAGTGAAAGAAATGTCATATACCTATTTATATACATTTAGGCATCTTCATGTGATAGAATAATACATTTCTGGAGAACAGCCTCTTTGCCTAAAGAGCACAATTCCAAAGCTTGAAAAGTAAATAACTACATTCAGCAGTACTGCATTTAGCTGCATAATAATGTCAGTCTTAATAATAATCTACCTATACAGCGTTTGCCTTATTATATGCCTCATTATACACTAGTAAACTATTTCTAAATAGTGAAAGAAATATAAAATAATTTTCGTTATTACTTTTATCACTTTCTTTTCTGCCAATCCAAAATACTTGGTATTTTTTCAGATGGTGAAGGAATAGGAAAAAACAATTATCACAGCTAGAATGGTAATTAGTTCACTATTACAGCATAATGATTTCACTTAAACTTTTTTGGTTTTAAAAATATTAAATATACTTGAAACTAAGCCATTTTAATCAAAACTACATTTTCTGATATTAAAATGTTTTTATTTTAACAACTTAAAACATTTTTATTGTGTTCTCTCATTTCAAAATAATTCTGATCAGTTGTAAAATTAATGAAGTTGTATACATTACAGGAGCTTGAATGACCTATGTGACCAAGATGATAACTGATCACCATAAGACACTACTAGTCACTAATACTTTTACAAGCAGGAACTGATTTGGAGGGTGGAGGTAAAATATGTGGATATAAAATGCATGGGTATATCAAGAGTTCCAAGTGTTTAATATTTGCTTGCAATATTAACCGTTAATATCTCCATTAAGATATTAGACAGTGAGAATTCTATCTATCCACAAGAACTGGAGGAAAAAAATAGTTTGGATCTCTACAGGCAGGTGGTCCTCTACAAAATGTGTGACTATTGCTAGATCATGAGCATAGAAAAGGAAGGTAGGAAACTGCAGAATTAGGTAGATCAAATAGTTGTTAAGAGCAGGATTTCATATGCATTCTGACTTTCAGCTTAGTTTTTGAAAAGAAGAGACACCATAAATTATTTGAAAATATTTGCAAGACCCTGCTGTTTTTATTTACTGAAAAGTGCCACCAAAAGGAGAAACTGCTACAGGCTCACCTTGAAAGTTTACTTTTTGTGTCCTTTTTCTGTTTGTACAAAGTTCTAGTTTATAGTTCATGTTTCCTCTACTGACATATGTAGGACCTACGCCATGTTCGGAAGTACAGCCAAATTGCTTAAGATCTGGCTTTTTTGTCATCATCTGAACTAGTGTGCATCTGCTTTTCATATCTATAAATCTACATGTATGAACGCAGAATTTTCTTCTTGATGTTCTGGCCTTCTATTTTCTTCCTTTAGTCAAAACTTCTAGAAACAGCTATCACACATAAGTTGGTATAAAATGTCAGAGGACTGAAAGTGCAAGGACATTGTAATTTTTTACAGTACAACCAAGAGATGTCTCGGTCATCCCACTTGACAACAAGCAAGGGAAGCAGTAAATGACCACTGAAAATACTTTCTGGAGAATCAAATAAATAGTGAACGAGTTAAATCAAAGCAAACCTAGGAATGTATAAGAGTGAAGCTAGCATTGAAAACATTCTTATTGGATACAGATAGATTTAAATTACCACTAGCTTTGATATATTACATCCCCTGTTAATGTCAGCTCAGCCACTCACACACCAAAAGAATCAGTATCACAGGCCACAAGGCATTTGCAGATTCCTTCACAAAACAGAAGGCAGTTACTTGTCTAAGGAATTGTCCCACTTGTGAAATGTAACTTCAGTTTCACCTACCTGGGCCATACTTGCAGACAAAATTGTGCTTCATGTTGCATCTATCATCATTCCATTGATAAAGGTATGGCCCTCCCAGACCCGGGTTTGCAGTTGGCTGATGATACATCACAACACAGGCTTCACTTCCACAGGAAGGCTCATCTGTATACCAATTTCTAGGGGTACACATAAAGACAAACTTACAAATTTTGAAGGTAAGGTTCATCAGGATGCCAAGGAAAGGTGTTTACATCACTTAAAACACATCAACCCCAATGGCTCCATCCTCTTCCAAGATATGCTACATTTCCGACAACTCCTCTGTGAAAGGACCTTAGGGTCTGGGTTGCACATCTCTGGATCTTAAAAAATACTCTGACCAAAGCACCTCTGCAGAAATAACACCCTACTGCTCTGCTACCTGTTTTCTTTCCTATCTGACTCTTACCTGTCCCGTTGCCCTGAGTCCTGTGAGCTGCTGCTACTCTGGCCATTTGCTTGATCAGGAAATTAAAAGCTTTTCAAAAGGTAGGGTAGAAACAGAACAATTTACACTAAGTAATATGCATCAATTTGCTTGGTGGCTTGCTTCCTGATTTGAGGTGGCCAGAATCTTGCAGAATTTGTCTGCTTGCTTTCAGAGCACATCCTAAATCCTCTCTGTGGAGCAGAAAACCTCCAAAAACCATACAGAGACAAACTCATGAAATAGAAGCAAAGAAACCTATAGGCTGAAGCCACTCTATGACATCCTTTTACAGCTTCAAATTCAAAACTTTGGTTGTCAGCTCCCATTTATTGGAGAAGTTAAGGTGGGGTGCTACTAACTTCATGGTACAGCAAGTCTTAAAACTTCTTTCTAGAAGACTTGCCGGCCATTTCACACTCCATTTCTTTGCATTAAACCTTCTCAATAAGCAGTTTTATGGACTTACCTGAATGGTGAAATACTTCCATCGGCCCACTGGTAGAGGTCAGGGCAAGCACGTGAGGAGGCTAGTCCATCGTCACTTCTCCACAACCCAATCCAGAAATCACCATCAGAAATCCCAGAGCCTGACTTTGTGAGGTTTTGCAACATGTTTTCTATTAATTGCTGCTCAGCTTCACTCTCCAGGCTCAGTAAAGCCCCACCATCAATTTCACAAGCTTGGCGGGCCTCCTGAAAGCCCACACGTCTAGACAAGTCCTGGAAATAAGCTAACTTGTAACAAGAATGCTTGAGGTCCCCATAGCAAACCTTCTGACCTGAAAAATATAAATATGAGTGTGTTTAGAGTATACTCAGGAATATCACAACTGAAAAAAAAAAAATGCTCAGCATAAATACAGTGATGGAGAAGGCTGGTAGGTTTTTTCTTGTGCCCCTATATAAAAGGGGTCATGGTCATGCAGTGACACTGCTGAGAACCTTAGCTTTAACTTAAATTGCAGATATCATACAACTCATGGGGATCTGTGGCTTTCCTCCCAAGGCCTGTGAAACTCTGCAAGACACTCAAAACTCCCACTAACTTCTGGAAGAATCTTCTCTACTTTAATGACTGTACCATCAGGCCCCTCTGCTAAAGCCAGGATCTGTTTGGAAGGTAGTTTCTTAACTACTTCATACTAATTTGTCACTGGGAAACCACAACATTACTCTATAGCTTAAGCCGTATTTAAGTTTTTGAAGGCAGTGCTTTTCTATACACGAAGAACAACCATAGAAGTTAACAAAGAAGCCTAAAATAGACAATAAAATTTATTATTCTTGCTTCAATGTTGCTTCATTTTCATATTTAGTGACAGAGTAGTACACTTCCCATAGCACATTGCATATAACAAAAGTGGTGATGGAAGACTCCTTTACAGTTGCACAGAGCATAGTTTCAAGAATTTGCAGAGAATAAGCATACTATATCAATGTTGCATGAAGATAGGAATGTAAAAGCAGGATCATCTCATGTTTTACAGCTAAATCTCCCAATTCTCTCTTATTTTGGGGTCTTTTTAATTGTGAAAAATTATCTAAACTATAGGACCAACAGGGATAAATTATGTTTGGTTTTCTAGTGTTTCCTATGATTCTTGTAACATTTCAAAAAAACCCAACAAACCACAACTCTGAAACCTTTTATTTATGACACCCTATTAAAGTTCATATGGGAGAAAAACTATCAGTAGAAGTGTCTTTGCAATCTCATTCTTATTTAGGTTTGGCAAATAGACTTCTGAAAAGTCACTCATTTATCAGTAATTAATCTACCAAAATAATATAGGAATACAGGAATAAGAATAACTTATATGTAAGGATAGGCTTGAGCCACAGATATCCATGGCAAAAACCAGGCTCTGAGATCAGGAAAAAACCACCTACTTGGACTTTCCCCAATAATATCCTGACAAGGCTATGTCCATCCCAATTCTTTTCCTTTATTCCTGTAGTTTAAGAGCCTTGCTATCAATGAATACATAAGAGCCACAGTCCTAGCTGGGCAATGATTCTGAAGAATCAAGGAGCAGACTCTTTGTTACAGATGCATATAAAATAATGTGTTTCCACATATGACTTCTTGAAACAAAAACTACCCCTATTATCAAATTAAAAGTGGTAAAAAAAGTGGTTAAAAGATTCTTTCTCAAAAGCAGAAAGTGCAAGAATGAAAGCTGCATGTGAAATTGCAACTCATTCCCTTAATCTATAATGTTGCAATTCAAATCTTGCTAACATGATCACAATTTTTATTTTTTTTTTTTTTTTAATCCCTGGAGCTCTGCCTCACTGACAGGATAGAGTGCCTGGTGAAGGAGTAGCTGTTCAACATTTTAATCCTCATCACTGGTGAGTGACTATGGCTTATTGCCAAAGTACACATATGTACACAGCAGTGCAAACATCTAAAGGCTAGCACTGAATTATGTAGGACACTAATCATTTACAAGGAAAAGGGACCACACCTCTCCCTGTAAGTAAAGATCAGATTCAAGGCATAAATTCAAAATGCATATGCAGATTTATGGAGAGTCCTTTTCCCATTGTCTTGGTCATTTTATTTCCCAGACAATTTTTAGAAATAAACTCTTTTATTATTCCTTTGATTCTATGCACATATTCCTCCTTTACACCAAGTAGTAAATTATAAGCAAATTCAGTTATCAATATATCCCTGTCATTATTTCAGTCATGCCACTACCAATCCCAATTCCTGTGCTGCACCTCCCTTTCACAGGTAAATAGCTAGCTTTCCACCCATAAACTCCACTTCCCCATGTGTGTCTTAGGTGGCTGAATTGACCCCCAAACATCCTGTTCTCATGCACAGTCTCTGCTCTTCTGTGATTGTCCCAAAACCTCAAATTACTTCTCCAACAGGACAAATGAGTCCAAGCTTCTTCAAAGTACTTGCCTCTCAGTCAGCTCCTGCACAGAGGCTCATGTTGCCAAATGGCAGGTGCTGTTTCTGAGATGCTATAAGGCTCATGTCCATAAACTGCAAGTTGTGCTGTACACTGGTCCAATAAGGAGGCTGCATCAGTGTCAAGGCTCAGCTCCATCACCCACAATAAGCTGAGGAAACAAGATGGAACTGTATGGAGCTGGGAGGGGAAGGACAGGCACTTGTCATGCACAAGGACAGCAGAGCTGCTCAAGAGATGCCACTGCAGCCACTAATATGTGCTCATTTTGTGGAGTCCAGTAACAGCTTGCCCCCATTGTGCACTTGGAGCAGGAAGCCTCCTTGATGTAAAGGCCTAATCTGTACCGAGGGTTTTATCTGAAAGGGTTAATGACTTAAAATCTTGAAACTTTGTGTGAAGACTTCTTTTTTCTCCCCCTAAACTGATCTGAATAATTTTTGAGGATACTATAGTTACTGCAGATGTTTGTGCAAGGTTAAATAAATCTAAAATCAAGTATTATAAAGTTAAATAATTTAACAAGTGAAAATTTGTGTACAATCCAACTCCTAAATTACTCCTCTTTCATTTGTTGCTCTCCAGCCCTATGGCAAAAGGAAAAATTGCCTCCTTACAGGTCGATCATTTGCATAAGAAAACAACAGAGAAAACAGCAAGGAACCAAGAAATATTTAGCCTTAAGTCTCATCCCATGGGAATGAAGTATGTGATGCAGAGTAGTACACTTTCTGGAAGAAGCTGTGAATTTTTTTCTAGCTAATTTAGTCCCTGTGTATAGGCAACGACCTAATCTGAATGTTTTCTTTCTTCTTTCGAAGGGGACTTTTATCTGCCATAGCAGAGCTAGCTCAATGTGTTAATGGAAAACTGTAGTTGTGCCTTAATAGCTGGCAAATCAGTTGACATTTTAGTGTCCTTCTTAGAACACAATGAAATGTCAAGTTTTCAAGCTTAATTTTTTACAGCTTTCTCTCACTACTAATTTCTGAACTATAAAGCAGAAATAATTTACCAGTGAAAAATGACAGAATGGACCACATTATACAGCAGACAAGACAACTATGGAAATATTAACTATAGGCTATTTTACCTTCTAACATCTTTGCAGCAGACAAGACTTCATTGTTAATTCTAAAGCAACATTTGCTATTTTGACTGTATAAATTGAATTCACAATTTAATAGAAACTGGATTTGTAAGCAAGTCTATTGGAATGAATCAGGCTAAGATACTACACAATGTTAATAACTATAGCCAAGTTGGGCCCTTACAACCTTTCCACAAAATCTTCCCTGTGCTGCTTGAGAGATGAAATAAAACATGAAGGAAAACATTGTTTCATCACAGGGTATCAGAAAGGAAAAAAATAAAAGCATGAGGTGCATTAAGAAGAGTGTGGCCAGCAGGTCAAGGGAGGTTATCCTCCCACTCTTCTCTGGCCTAGTAAGGCCAAATCTGGAGTACTGTGTCCAGTTACAGGCTGCTCAGTTCAAGAAAGACAGGGAACTACTGGAGAGTGTCCAGTGGAAGGCTACAAAGATGATCAGAGGACTGGAGTATCTCTCTTATGAGGAAAGGCTGACAGACCTTGGTCTGTTTAGCCTGGAGAAGACTGAGAGGGGGTCTTATCAATGCTTATAAAGACCTATAGGGCAGGCATCAAAAGGGTGGTGCTAGACTCTCTTCAGTGCTGCCCAGCAACAGGATGAGGGGCAATGAGCTCTCACTGGAACACAGGAAGTTCCATCTGAACATGAAGAAAAACTTCTTGACTTCAAGGGCTGTACAGAGAGATTGTGGTATCTCCTCTGGAGGTACTCAAAACCCCTCTGAATGCAATCCTGTGCAACCTGCTCTAGGTAAACCTGTTTTAGCAGGACAAGATGATCTCCAGAGGTCCAGCTACTACCATTCTGTGATTCTATGTTATTGTATTTAGTCCTCTCTTCAGCATAACATCAAAGATGTAAATAATTAATTTAATAAGATCGAATAACTCATTCTAACTGTTTTCCTGTACAAATCCTCAGACAAGTTGAGGTTTCAGCCAACCCTATCTAACTATATGCAGATGTGAAGATGGAGTGCTTAAGCCCTTCCTTTCATAGAGTGCACCAGCTCCTTAATTCTCGACCACCTTTCCTCACCCAAGTAGAACAGCCAAGGCTCTGGTCAGAAGCAGAGAATAGAAGCAGACATAGAAACAGGCAAAACACATACTTGGCTCAGTGTCATGAAGCCTTACCTTTTCATCAACGATTGTTTTTCTCGCCTGTTCAGGGAAGAGAGCTGTGCTGAAGCAACAACTAACTGACAGATAAAGACTGTTATTCTCTTTATTTCCCAGCTGCAAAACTGCAAGATTAGGTCTTTCCAGTTCCCTTAATGGAAATGTCTCCAGGTTTGTTCTTTCTACCTGTCCTGCACACACCAGCCATACTGCAGCGAACCTGAACTGGCTGAAATTCTCTTGTACTCCGTTTGTCTCACCATCCCACTAGCTGAAGAAAGCAAGTATACAGTACTTGCTCTAAGGAGCACGAGCTACCATTTTCCATCCATGTGGATCAGTTTTCAGTGTCATACAGCAGTTCCATAGTAGAATGTTTTGATATAAACATTAAGGGGGGGAAAAAAAAAAAAAAAAAAAAGAGACAGCTTTTAGTTAAAATACTTGATACTTAGTTAAAACATTTCTGCAGATAATTCATCAGGGAAAAAAATCTCCTTCAGGACAAGGAGAAACAAACCAGTTCTCAGCTGGTACTTCAATCAATTATGTTTCCATTATGATTCATTAAAAAGAAATAATGGATTCTTTTAGGTCTGACATAACAGAAGTTATAGCAAAGAGTAATTTAGAAGCAAAATTAGTAATAAATTACCCAGTTTAAGGCTTCATCTCCCTAAGAGCATCAGGCTCAGTCTTAAGAACACTCCCATGGGCCATGAGGGGCACAAAGGTTATCTTGAGTAACAAACACAACTCAGCTGGAGGTTTTGAAGATGTCAAGCAGAAGGTAAGTTCCCTGCTGGTAAATCCCATCCCTCTGCCTCTTGAACCTCAATCTAACATACAGTCTAGGGTCCGCTAGCATTAGCATCCACCTAGACTAGTGGGGAACAGTAGCTGCATGTGCATAGCACCCGTGAGGAGAGAACAAAGGAACGCACAAAGCCTGCTGTAGAAATGTCCATTATGTTTTCATACTATGACTTTTTTCTTCCCGAGATAATAGATTCAGCAGAACACACAGGGGAGTATTTGGTACAAAGGAATATGAAACATTTAATGCTAAGCAGAGTCCCAAAGGTCTGCGTGAAGCTGACAGAGACCTTTGAAAAGAAAGTAAAAGAATAGAGACACAAGGACTTACATGAAAGTGATCACAAAGTAATAGCAAGAAAGAAATCTTTTTAAGTTAATTAAAGGATTCCACGGACTAAATATTTCTCTACTTTTGTTGTGAAGACTAGTCTTTGTCTTGAGCTTGTGTGATCACATTGACCTCAGGGGCTACATAACCAGCATGCAGGGATGGCACTGGGCACAATTTGTTTTCACCTGTCCCTGTGTCACAGGGTGCCCCACACTGAGTCCCAGTAATGCACTTCAGAATGTGGCCAGTAAGAGGCTAAAAGGTATTAGAATTTCCTAATAGCATTTCAATTCAAAGCTGATGGATCTTGTCAACTGACCTTTGTATTACCCAATCAGATTTTGGCTGGGTTCAGCTCCTGGTCATGTTTTGAAATACTATGTTACTGCTGTTGATGTTTTACTGCATCATATTTGTGCCCATCTACTGAATTTAATTTGGTCTTTTGATGATTCATATTACTTAAAAAAAAAAACACAAAAAACACTACTGTGATAAGATTTCATAATTTCATTCTGTCTTCATTTCTGATAAAAGCAAATTGCCATCTTCTCTCCCAAAGTTTGTCATACTGAAGACACATCGTTCTCTAGTTGAGTCACTATTCAAGTAACAGATGTTGCTCAGCTCACACTCCTGAGCAGCCTAAGAAATGTTGTGTGGTAACAAATTTGCCATTCAAATACAAACTGCTGCACAGATCATATGCCAGCCTGTATCTATATTAATATCTTCATAGCTAACTCTTCCATACCTTAATAGGTAATTTTTTCTACCACCCTCCTAATAACCAAGTTTGCAGAGAGATGAGAGATTCGTTACTGATTTATACTTTTTCTGGATCGGGGTTATGCCTAACTGTCATAAAACAGTTTCTGTAAAGTGATTTTTCTTTTATGAAAAACTTTCGAAGATTCCAAGTCCCTGTTAAGGGCTTATATAAAATAACTGAGGGATACATTTGCCTACTAAGTAACTGTAATTCCAGTAGATATGTGTACACACAGTTTATATACATCATATTGTACAGTCATTAGCATGTAGACAAAGTCTAAGGTGGCTTAATAGAGGCTGGCCACAACCTCTCTTAAGTAACACTGATCTATTAGCCAGACTTCTTAGAAAACATGTTGTAATGGAGTCCCTTTTTTGCTAAATTCTTAGCCAGTGGCACATAACAATTACAGATTTATAGATAGCATGTATACAGTGGTAGGTAAAAGGCAAATTCTTTCTGTTCGCTCTCAAACACGGGCCAGATAATCTATCTTTAGCCATTAATCATCCCGTATCTTGTCAGTTACCAAAGATGATGATAGAGCTTCTCAGACACCAGCCAAATGGCTATCTCTAGGATTAATGCAACTCTTGCACAGAGACAAAACAGGGAAGTTGTAAATAAAAATAAAATATTGCATTATACCATTCATACAGAGATTTAGAACAGTTAAACAGAATATGAAGGAACACAAGAAGCATTTGCCCCAATCCAGTCCCTCTCTCCTCTGTTTTCTCTTTTGCCGGCTAAGTGTTTTTCAATTCATTTATTGCTGAAATTGAGTTTTCACCTGTATGTCAGCCTTTACTAGTTATGCTATTCTGTTTCCAAGTGCTTTTGGGGACAAGGAGTTGACTTGGTTATTTCCAAATAGCAGCTGTTCTCAATAGACCCATAATAGCTACACTTTTACAAAACCAAGCAATCAGAAAGGAGACAGTCTGTTTGTAAAGGAGCATTGGGTAGTGCTGGTTTGAGTATTAAAGAATGTTGCCTATCACTAACACCTGCATTTTGCATCTGGCTGAATGCAAATGTAATTAATATGAAATCTAACAGCTACCCTGTATATTGCAGCAAGATAGCTGGTTTGTAAAAGAGGTGGTTAAAAAAATATACATATGAATACTGATTACAAGTATTGGTTGAAATAGATTATTTTGGGGGAGGTTTTTTTAAGCCTCTGTGTGCTCAGAACCTGCACTGTTCTAGGTCTTGGGAAGTTGCAAGCAAGTATTCCTTGTTCTGCAAAACATAGATAAGTTTTTCATTGTGTTGAATAGAGCACTGAGAGGATTTGTCTTCCTCAGAGCAGAGTACAAGTTTCTCTAGATTTTCAAAATCAGGAATGTAAGGTTTCAGAGACTGGCTTGTTCTTGATGTACTGAGAACTGGAATACCTGCCTTTGTGAAAGGCTGCCATCTTCACCAACCAGTGAATTCACTCATTTAAAAAAGAAAATATCTCACGCAATTACTAATTGTAGTTAGCTTCCCAGCCCTGGCACACATGGCAGAGACCTCAGGCCGCTGATAACGGAGCTGTAAAGAAGTACCTTGAAGTCTAAATGTCATTAGAAGCTAATCAACACTTCACCATCCATCATTATCCTTGCAGGAAAACATACAATTACAATTATGGAAATCAATACAGGAAAAGTATCTTCAACTGGAAAATAGGTACCCATTTTTATGAGACAGCTTTTAGTCATTGGTTCAAGTAATATGTCAATGTCAAAATAAAAGTCTATAAAGTATTTCCCAAGTACTTATTTTTCCCCTCCCCCGGTGAAATCATTAAAGCCCTGAGAGTTTTCCTTTCTTCTAAGTGAAACATACCTACTTTTTGGCACCATCTCTGTTTCAGATATCTAGCACGTCATAAATTTAAAGCCTGAGACCCATTTAGTTTTTCCTGTAATAACAGTATTCCTCTTCTCTGATCATGTGAACTATATGGGTATTTATCACAGGGCTGATCATGGCAACCAGCCACTTGCTTCCACAAGGAGCCAGTGCAAAACTGCACCATCCTGGGAGTTCATACAAAGTGACAAAGAAGTTGCCAAGACAACCCCCTAAAAATTGCAAGTTGCCTTCCCTTTTCCCATGTTAAGAAGGAACTGAGACTGGTGTCAGACAGGTCTAGCAACACTGTCACTGTGAGCAATGCAGGCTCCTCAGCATCACTGAGCATGATGAGGACAATGCACTTGGAAACTTAGTACTGGCACTCACAGAGATGATGGGACTGCATTTCAATGCAGCACGATATGCTTCTTCACAATTGGCAATACAAAAAAAGTCACCATGAGCACAGGACATGGAGCATAAACATTTCCTTTTGCAATATATACTCAGGACCTCAGTTTCCCTAACAATGAATTATTTTTGGTAAAAAAAAGCAAAATTACCCAAAGTATAACATTCTTCATGGGTATAAATAACCCTATTCAATTCTACAGACACAAACAGGGATGCCAATGATAACACCCAAATATCAATGCAATCTATTCCAACCTATTCAAAACAATAGGAAATAGGATGTATTAGAAAGATCTACACATCTACAAGTCTGATCCAGGATGTGGATTATTTACTCAGGACTTGAAAAAAACAAAACAGTTAGTGCTGAAGATGTTTGCAGTGTTTTTTTGCTTTATTGTTTTAATTTTTCTGAAAAGTCTTATACGCATACACACACAATTTTTATATATATCACAGCCTAAAGACACATGAAGAGAGTTCCATCATTTCAGTTGTTTAATAAAAAAGCATAAATACTGACACAAACACTAACAAGACTGGAAAATTAAGTCCTTTCATTAATAGTTTTCTGCGTAACTGTAAAGACCAGAACATATTTCCCAGATACTTTTAAAACAGACATAATATTCCATCTAGTTAGACCTTGTTAGCATGTTGTGGAATAGACTTGACAAAAACTGTGGAGTCTGAATGGTGCACACAAGTATAATGTGTGCCAGCATAAGGGAGCAGGGAATATTCTTATTCTCCTGTCCCAAACCAGCAGACATTTTCATGCATACCTAATTTTATTTAAATCACTAGATTCCCTCAACAGGATTTCTCACAGACATAAATTTAAGCAATTCTGAGAGTTTCTGCTGATTACTCATGTCTTTTTTTTTAATCTCTAGAAGGAAGTAGTTCATAAATCTTTAGTCATTAAAATATACTCTTCATCAATCATTACCCAGAGCAAGCATCATCAATTCTTTTATTCTTTTTCAGTCAAATGTCATAGAATCATAGAATTATTTGGGTTGGAAGGGACCTTAAAGATCATCCAGTTCTAACCCCCCTACCACTGGGAGGGACACCTCCCGCTAGATCAGGTTGCTCAGCGTCCCATCCAATCTGGACTTGAACACATCCAGGGAGGGGACATCCACAGCTTCTCCAGGCAACCTGTTCCAGTGCCTCACCACCCTCAGGGTAAATAATTTCTTCCTAATACCTAATCTAAATCTACCTTCTTCCAGTTTAAAACTGTCCTGGTTAGAGAGAACCAGGATAAAAACTGCCAACAGCTATACTCACTTGAGACCTCGCAAGACTCCACCCGCAGCCTGTGGATGTGGTAGTTTCAGTAGGGGAGTGGCTGGGCCCGTGGGGCATAGAAGGTGGGTCAGGTGACCCAAATAGACCAATCACAGTATTCCTTCCCATGGTACTCAGTATAAAATGCCTCCTAAGAGAGCATTCCTCTGCCTTTGCTGGCTGGATTGCCTTCTTCTCCCTCTCTGAGTAGGACTGGCTTGGCTACTCCAAGGCTGTTGCAGACTGTCACTGAGTCTCTGGACTCAGGCACCTTCATTTGCTGAGTCCAGTTTGGGACTTTTCTGGTTGGAAAGCAATTACCAACTGAGGAGCATGGGTTCCCCAACTCTCTCAGCCTGTCTTCATAGCAGAGGTGCTCCAGCTCTCTGATCATCTTTGTAGCCCTCCTCTGGACTTGCTCTAACAGCTCCATGTCCTTCCTGTGTTGGGGGCTCCAGAACTGGACACAGTACTCCAGGTGGGGTCTCATGAATGCGGAGCAGAGTGGAATAATCACCTCCCTTGACCTGCTGGCTATGCTTCTTTTGATGCAGTCCAGCATATAGTTGGCTTTCTGGGCTCCAAGCACACATTGTCAGCTCACATTGAGCTTCTCAAACAGCCCCAAGTCTGTCCCCTGATGGGTGCTCTCAACCTATCCTCCACCCAGCCTGTATTTGGGATTGCCCCAACATGTACAGGACCATGCACTTCACCTTATTTAACTTGATGTGGTTTGCATGGGCTCACTTCTCCAGCCTGTCAAGGTCCCTCTAGATGGCATTTGAATGCCATTTTCCAAGTAAGTGTATTTACATGGATTATTTTTTTTAGCCAAGATACCTGTATTTGCCACAGATGTAAGAACAATGTATATATATGTATGGATATTAAATTAATATAATTTTCTTGATTTATGGATTTTAAGTTTCTTGGGGTGGAACACCTTATATGCATCTCAGTACAAGAGTGCAATAGAGTGCAAATCTGTTTGCTGTAGTTCCACAATTAAAGGAGAAAGCAACAGGTTGGTCCTTGTTCATTCATATTCATGGAAAAAGTCAGTCCACATGGGATCTTAGAGTTGGTGACAGTTCACTTCAGGCAAAAATAGAAGGGACCTTTGAGGGGAGGAGAAGTAAGTTAGAATATTTTTTCTCTTATGGTACATTACCCTTATTATAAAGTCAAGTGGAGACAAAGCATCATTGGTTAATTCACATGTATACAATCCTGTCTGGGAAGAAACAGTTAAGATATATAGATATATAGATATATTCACAATGTGCCTGTCCATATCTGAGCTGGTGACTGACCTCACTGTGTACACAGCTGAAAGAAACAGGCATTTTTAGGATGTATCTGCAGTATTCTAAAGATCAATGTTAAAATAAAATTAATTACACTCTAAAAATACCATTTTTTTTCCTTCACTGCTTATAGAGTGAGCCTACAATGATTACCTATATACTGCAGCTACCTTTAGATTTAGTTAGAGCCATGCCAACTGCTTAATTAGGACAGTATCTCTTAAGATTGCTCGGAACTGAAGTCTGTCGGTGGCAGTGGGGACTGCTTCAGCAAGAGCCTTATAATTTCCTACTACTAGTAAAAATTACCTAGTAACAGGTATGAGGATGGGGTTACAATGCAGAAATTACTATCAAGGCACTGCTTCATCTTACTTATTTCACATTAGTACTATAAATTATTTTCTGATCCATGAGAGATTTGCAAAGAGAAAGCAGTTACAAAAATTAGCTTCAAAAAATAAGGCTGTATAGAGCACTTCAAGAACCAAAGCATGTTTTTCTGCAAACATCTTATAACCAAGAAATTTGTTCTACATAGAATCAGACCTGAACTACAGAGAAGTCAAGTCAAGGTAAGAACATGACTTAACAAGCTGAGAGACTTTTTTGCACCTAGCTGAATCACTGGGACAGCACACCAGCCTTCTATCACTGGAAGCAAGAAAAGTAATGTGAAATATAAGCAGACTATCCATACTGTCCCACTCTCTCCATGTTAGGTATTTTCTCTTGGGCTCATTAGTCAGGTGGGGTACTGGGGCTTGGCAATCATGAGTTTGAAAATGGCAATGCCTTCCTCTGTATTTGAGAAATATACTCAGAATAAGTTTTATTCCTGGAAAAACAGCATGCTTGCCTGAGTCAAAATGCTAGAGTTTTTCATCACTCTCTCCTTAGTCCCTCAATAGAGAGAGTCTGGCCAAACTGCATAGCTTTCCTCCCCCCACCTGCAACCTGCCACAGCAAGGTAAGCTTTACAGGGTTGATAAACAGGGATCATCTCTGATCTAAGAGTCTGATTCCTGAAACTGACTTAAGAACTTTGCTATTTCTACTCTACTATAGGACTCATTCACCATCACACATTTTATCAAAACCATGTTCTCATTTATGAGTCAAAGCAGCTTACCTAATATGTGTCTTTCCATGGGATATTATGGAATTTCTTGGTTAAGAGCAAGGCATGTTTATTATAAAATGTATCATATCCAAATGTCATCACCTCATTTAATTTTAAGAACCTAGATCATTGATTTGTCCCCAAGAAGACATTGTTCAGAATAGGTACATAAGGAGAGGAATTAATAAAAGTCTAGAGGAGTTAAGTGCCCGACTTTACTAGCAGTCCTCTACATCTCAGCTTTAGTGATTACAGACCTACAACTGAACAAAATTTCTTCTACCAGGTTGGCATGGATGTCCATTAAACATTTCTAGTATGGACTGGAATGCTGGAGGATAACAAAGTGTTCAATACAGAACTGTTGCATGTATATCCTGTAGGTGATACTGGTGGTGGTTTTTCAAATTCTGAACTAAAAATATAGCTTAAAATTAACAGTCCATGCCCAAAAATACCCCACCAAATAGGTTTCATCTACAGAAAATACTTGAGTCTGGCAGACAAAACTCAGGTGTAATAAGCAGGCCAAGCCAATGGAACAAAATTAAATTCTGCCTTTTGAGAAAGAGTTTTTTATCTCTATTCACAATTTATTACTCATGAAGATACTTCTTTAATTATCTTATTTTACAATGTTTTATGACCAACTCAAATCCAGTCATAAACTATGTGAATGAACATATCCACATCCTTCAGGGCAAATAAGCCTATAGTTTAGGGGCAACTCTTCTTTCATGACCCACCAAATGTTTTTCTTCATTTAGTGTTTTATATATTCAAATAGTTTTACATCAAAATAGGTAGTTATTGCTTTAAAATGCTGTATAAGTATTTAATCAGCTATTGATGCATAGCAAGAGCAAAAATTTTAAAGCCATAGAAAGACAAAAAGACAGCAAACAGCAGTCATTAAGTTATAACATCTATGATTAATACATAGGCTGTTAAATATTAGTAATAAGATTAGCTTGCATCTTTCCTGCCCAACAGATACTTAAAGTAATTGCATCTTTGCAAACTGCATTATCATCACTTCATGTTCTTCATGATGTCATAGGACAGCAAAGCAGACTCAGCAGTTTCTCCTGAGCCTGCTTTTTTTTTTAAGAAACATTTCTCTGGCAACACTAGATACTCCAATATGGAGACTGTGAGCACAGCTCACAAAACATCCATCCAACTACATTAAAAATTACAAAGTGTTGGTATTCATTTCTTTAATAATTCCCAAATTAAGGATGACAAAGAAATGACACCTAAATGAGAATTTTGATGCAAACAATTTTTATTATATTCTGGGAAAATTCAGCTACTTGGAAAAAACAATAGAAAACCTTTACCTAAAGAAGTGGCTATTTGAAAAGCTAGATCCTTCCTTCTCTGTTCTCTTGACACTGGTCAAAACGGTTGCAATTTTGCAATTATTGTTAGGTCTGCTGCAAATTTACTGTAGTAAATGGGAATCTTTCCAAAAGTTTCAACCATCACTCAAGTCAGTTTCAGCAACATTTTCTGTGTGAGTGACAGGGATTATGTATTTAACTTATTTGGAATAAGAGCACTGAGATTTCCATTTATTTTAGATTATGATGATTGAAGCGTAAGTTAGCAATTTTTCAGAAACAGATCTGTTTAAGATGTAGACAACATTTTAAATAAACATCTGTTTAAGTCTAAGTATTGATTATTACATCCATTTAAGCTAGGTGGATAGCACACACAGACCAATAATTCCATAGTACTACTTCTTTAAAGAGCATCAACTACTAGACCTACCCATGTGCATGTGGCAGGAGAGGGGTGTGGTCCTTGCGAGAAATACAGGGTTCTCCTGCCAGTATTTCAGGATATTCTGGCACAAACATACAAAATATCTCTGGCTGTCATTGCCTAGTATGGATTCCCTTTACCTAATAAATACAACTTCAGCTAATATGCCTGATAGTACATAAATGGTTCCTCCTCTAAGTGACTTCAAAACCCCACCTGAACTCTACCAGCCAAGTATTAGCCACGTAACACAGTGGCATGAGACCTACCACATGCTTTGAAATGCTTCAGTGAAATCTGGGGTAGAGCCTGTATTCTTTAAAAGCCCCAAAGCCTTACAGGTATCTAGAAACAGTTTGACTAATCAGTATACACTTATTACACATTGTTTTAAAAGCTGAACCTTGAGTCAGTTTGATACATATGCCACTTAAATGCAAAAGCTTCAGCTGGAAGATTAAGGGACTGGGGTTTCTCCAGTCACACATGGACTCCAGCACTGAGACTAATCCAAAACGTATCTCATGGATGAGTAATCTTCACTATTCCTTAAAACAGCAAAGTGTTACATAGTATTCATATAAACTAAGTGTTGCTGTATCCTATATGACATTACAATTTACATTATAACAGAGGTAGATGGAAATATTTCAGGGTAAACTTCAGACAGGCAACCTTTTTCAAAATGTTCGAAGTACTGCTGCTTCATTATTCTTTCCTGGAAGGTAAGAGTTTCACCAAAAGCCCAGTAGCGCATCTCAGTTCTGTATAAGAACTTGCTTCAAATACAACATCACTGAAATCACTGAGTGTACTCCATGAGCAATTAAGAAAATTAGCTGAATTCAGCAACAAAGTGTTTGCTACAAGAAAACAACAAGAATTTTTTTACAAGCTATCATTACAGCCCTTGAAACTGTTGTCTACAAATAATTTGCATTTTTCTGGAATCAGTTTGTAAAGAGCCATGTTTTTATCTGCACATACAGAGATTTACACATATAACTTGTTAACAAATGCAGTCAAGTGTGTAAACCTTTGTTTCAAGACAAATGGATGGATATCCAACATGCCTCCAAGAGCCTATTAGCTTTAGCTTGGACAATTTGACCCAAAGTGTAATTAAAAATAGTATTTTTAAATTAAATGTGCTTATGTGCTTAGGCACCTGTGTGCTGGAAATATGCAATGTGATTCTACAGATCCTAATTTAAACCTAAAGTCTAATGTTAGATATAAATTTCAGAAGTACTGTCTTCCTCTCGGTTTTGAGAGTTGTAGATATACCCACACATAACAAAACTATTAATGCTGTGTGCTCTTAAAAGTTTATTTTTTCTTCCTAAGTGTTTCACAAAAAGAAACATCCCTGTACAGCTGTTCCTCAAGAAGACACTGTAGCACGTACATGCTTTATCTTTCTAAGCAATTAAAACAAAGCTACATTATGCAGGCAATCGATCAAACCTAAAAATATCTCTCTCTACAAGACAATACCGTGCTGGCAGTAACTGACTTGAGGCTGCTGCAGAAGTTTGGCAGCCTAGCTTTCCGCCCCTGGAGACCCAAACCTAGAGTTGCCTCCAACTCTGAGGAGGGATGCGCTGACCCCAGGTGAGCCTCACTGGCAAGGACAGGCTCACTAAAGCCCGGGCTGCAGCGAGAGCTCCTCAGAAGCCGCCGAGGCAGAGGTGCGCCGGCTCGGGAGAAGATTCCACAGCTCGCCTCCAGGGACATATAACGAGGGGGGTCTGGTCCCAGCCCTTCCCCTTGGTGCTTCCTGCTCCTGTGAGCGCTGAACTCCCACGCCGGCCCCCGCACTGATGCCGGACACGCTCCCGTCCCCCGCGGAGTCCCCGCGCACTCACCGCTGAGGACGCGCCCGGCGAGCCCCCCGGGCCCCCACAACACCGCAGCGGCCGTCAGCACCGCCGCCAGCCCCAGTCCGCCTCCGGATCCCATGGCACTGGCCCCGCTGACCACTGCCCGATCCCCGCCGAGAAGTGCCTGGGCGCTGAGCGGAGGCCGATACCCGCCGGTGGGGAAGCGATGGGCGCCTGCCCGCCTCCGCGCTGTTGCTGCCACCGCCTCCCCTAAGCCTCGCCGCCCTGCCTATAACTGCTCCCCACGCCGGAGGCCGGCCCAGGCGGGCGGCCAGGCCCGCCTCCGCACCGCCCCCCCACAGCCCCTCGGCAGGCCCCGACTGTGGCCGGCCCCTGCCCCGCCGTAGGGGCTGGCCAGGGGCGGGGGTAGCGCCCGTGGGAGGCCGGGGGCGGGGAGGGGGCAGCGGGAGCGCGGAGAGTCCCGCCTGGCACGAGGCCGCGGGGATGGCGGCCCCGGGAGCACAGGGCGTGGGCAGCCGGGTTCTGGGGGGGCAGGGGATCGGTGTCCGACGGACACCCGCCCCTCTTGTGCGGCTGCCGCGGAGCTGGGCAGAGAGCGGCAGAGGTACCGGCATGCGGCGGCCGTCGGGGCTGTCACCTCCCGCTGCGGGCTGGAGGCTGTCGGCGTGGCAGCTGCCGTCGAGCCTCCAGCCGTCGGTCATTCGGGGTTTGTAACTGTTTTACCGGCTGGTGAGTGTGATCTAGACCTGGGTCCTTGTGAATTTCATGTATTTTAACGGCTTTATAGACGCTCGTGGTCTGTATTTTCCCTAGCAAGTATAGAAATGTACAATTGCAAACTTCAGATGTATCCGTGTATACAGGCTTATGTGCTGGAGAGTCCCCTTTTCTCACTGCCCTAGAAGATACTGTAGTGAAATTTACATTACTGTCACTCTGAAAATACACTGTGGTAATTACTTTGGACCTCTTCAAAGGACCAATTTAAAGATTTTGTTCTTCAGAGTCCAACATGCTGTTAAGGTTTTTTCTACAAATACAGTTTGTAAATTTCTTTTATTACTTGGGCACTTGTGAACAGTCTGCTTTTAAGTGGGATAGATCATTGTAGCTAGGTTTAAAGGACATATTGTATGCAAATCATTCAATGGTTTTCCAGTCAACTTCATCCTTTTCAGAACTTTGCTAGAGATAGTATATATGGCATATTGGTAAGCCATTTTCCTTTTGGAGTTTTATAGCCAGGTTTTGAAGTCAATATATCTCAGATTACTATAGATTTTAAAACACTTGATGGATTTTCTAGCTGCCTTAAAGCTGAGATCAGTTTCTTACTAAAAAAGCCCTTGAAATTTTAAGGAGCAATGGAAAATTATTTCAAGCACTGCTGTGTTTTGCTACCAACTTTTTCTATTTAATAGCAGAATTATTTATTTGACACAGATTTTGCAGTTTAAATATTGCAGTTTGACTGGTACGACTTTTTTCCATGTGGCTTTTAGACTTCCAAGCCAATAACTAATTATTTCTACATGGATAGGTACATCGAGCTGTGATCTAAACCTGGTTGTACTGAACAATACACTCTGAAATAGAGAATTTAACTTAAAGCTCCATGGCATCTAGGATTCAACATTTTCTTCATTTGAAACTGGCAGTATGCAGAAAGAGAAAAGTATGACCAAAACCTACAATTAATAAAATGAGAATTTTAAAACATGCTTGGTAATCAAAGCCTTTCAGGTCTATATGTTTTTAACCTGCTTCTGTGTTGCAAATATGAGGGAGGTCAAGTTTACCTGAATAATCTTAGATCTCAAGTCACGTCCAGACAAAGGTGGTGTGGAAAACTAGAAAGATGTTACAAGTTTTCCAGAGTGTGAAGACTCCTACTGCCTCAGAAATGACACATGGATAGTAAAGGATGAAACCCTCCAAATTTCTGGGAATCTTACGCTGAATACCAGCCATAGATACTGAAAAGGTCATCTTTCTTTTTCCTATGCTTTCACAAAATTTTGTTAGCTTGCCAGTTCCTAAAGCCATGTTGAAATGCAATAGTTGTATTTTCACACAGCTAAAGAAACTCTCCAGGCATCCACACCACCGTCTCTTTTCCAGAGAATGAACAGCATGCAGAGGGAAAAAAAACTAATTCTGTCTTGAGTAAACTGTGCAGGACTTTTTTGACATGCTTTATGCTGGTTTATTAGCCAAAACTTCATATACAGTGACTGCTACTGGCATTCTGCTGAGCTTTGCTGCACTTCTCATCACACAGGCCTCTTGGGGGGAAAAAAAAAAAAAAGAATAAGTGCAGTTGTGTTGAGACCAAACCACATTTTGATAATTATCTGCAGAAACGTTCCAGGCTTGTCTTCATCTTATTTGCAGCCACTTGCAGCTTTATTTCCTGCAGAAAAACCAACCAACCAACCAAACAAACAAACAAAAAACACAGAGCCCTGTGATCTCACATCAGAGGAGCTTTCCTTACTGGTGCCAATTCACACCAATGAAGAAGGTACCTATTAATCTATCTATTTCTCTCTGTCCCTTTCATAGTTGAAGTATATTTCTTTTTTTCAGGAAATGGCAATTCCAGTTAAAAATAATTGCTTCCCAGACCGGGCAACTGCATAATTTGTAATTGTTCATTTGGGCCTTCTAAATAATGAAAACAGGACTCACTTCTGGGACCAGGTTTATGGTCTTTATAATACATTCACTTTGTTGATACTTTGGTTTCATCTACAATGTATGAACATAAGAACAGGGTGGCATTGTGAAGCGACTGGGCAACCTAGAATTTTAACAAATTACAATAATTGTATTACAACTCAAAAACCTGGCAATGCATATTTCAAGGTTCTGGTACCCAGAATAACTTCTAGTGTATTAAAAGTTTATAATGATTATTGCAAAAGCCCAATATCTTATACGTCCATGAAATGACCCTTTGTAAGGTGGACTGTCTTTTCTCAGGCATCATTATTTTGCCACATTACAAGGTTTTATTTCATAATATGGAGAATACAAAATTAGAAATAGAATAGTTTAGCTGAACATAAAGCTTTCAATGTATTGCTAATTTCAAATAAAGGCTAGGTACTTTTATAATGTAACTTTTAGTCTAAGTCAAATGATTTGCTAAACCACAGAAAAAATTAGTGAACTTGAGCAGTTTTGTTCCATAAGGTAGCTAAATAATTGGGTAACTTAATAGTATTTATCCTATGAATTTGTAAATAAGTACGATAATTAAATGCTGAAATATTTCTCCTTATTGCTTTTTAAACACTTTAAAGACCAGACTTAGCCCATTTTAAAAGGTGGTTACTATTTAGTATAACAAATCAATATTCAAACAAACCTAGAAGGGAAAGAGAAAATTAAGTTGAAATCACTGCCCTTTGGGGCGGCCTAAGAGTTCATCTGTTTTGTCATTCACCAAAGTGGTAGTGCTGTGTACTTTGTTTTCATGAAGTGCTGTTTAAAATCTGAATTACAGCTGGTTGCTGAGTTCATTTCTCAGCAACAATTATTTTCATTTTCTTTTTAGTTTTTCCACTTGTATCTTAAATTCTTCTGACATTTGCCCATGAGCTTAGATGATGCAGTCTCTGAAGCTGCCCTGATAAACAACGGAAAGGAGGAGAAAAAAATTTGTACATTTACTATGTGCAATGCCTTGCACATGGAAAATTTATTAAATAACTTTGCTAGAGTTCTATCAATTTGGTATCTCATTGGCTTCCAAAAATGGTTTAAGCTACATAGCTTCTGCCAATTTTCTTGAAACTATAATAGCATTTTTGGTTTTTTTTATTCAGTAGTTATGGATCAGCAACCTGGACAACAGGACAGAGTGTATCATCAGCAAACTTGCTGAGGATACAAAACTGAGAGGATTGGCTGATTTGCCAGAAGACTGTTCAGCCATTCAGTAAGATTTGAACAGGCTGGAGAGCTGGGCAAAGGGGAACCTCATGAGGTTCAACAAGAATAAGTGTAGAGTCCTGCACCTGGGAAGGAATAACAACACACACCATTACAGGTTAGGAGTTGACCTGCTAGAAAGCAGCTCAGTGGAGAAGGACCTTGGAGTCCTGGTGGACAAAAAGTTATCCATGGGACAGGAATGTGTCCTTGTGACAAAGAAGGCCAATTGTGTCTTGGGCCACACTAAGAAGAGTGTGTTCAGTGTGTTCAGCAGGTTGAGTGATGTTCTCCTCCCCCACTACTCTGCCCTAGTGAGACCACACCTGGAGTATTGTGTCCAGTTCTGGGCTCCCCAGTTGAAGGGAGACAGGGATTTATTTGAGAGAGTCCAATGGAGGCTACAAGGATGATTAAGGGACTGGAACACCTGCCTTACGAGGAAAGACTGAAAGACCTGGGGCTGTTTAGTCTAGAGAAGAGAAGGCTGAGAGGGGACCTTATTAATGTCTATAAATATTTGAAGGGTGGATGTCAAGAATGGGCCAATCTCTTTTCAGTGGTGCCCTGTGATAGGATGAGGGGAAACGGCACTATGTTACAACACAAGAAAGTTCCACCTCAACATGAGGAAAAACTGCTTTACTGTGAGGGTGACAGAGCACTGGAACAGGCCGCCCAGGGAGGTTGTGGAGTCTCCTTCTCTGGAAACTTTCAAGACCCGTCTGTATGCATTTCTGTGTGACCTGCTCTAGGTGGTCCTGCTCTGTCAGGGAGGTTGTACTCAATGAACTCCAGAGGTTCCTTCCAATCCCTAACATTCTGTGATTCTGTGAAAAGAATTCAGTACAGATGCCAAAAATATTTGAGAAGATGCAAGATGTAATAGAGGAGGGAAGGGATTAAAGAAATTTTAAGCTTCTTCTTGGGGAAGATGGCTGGCCTGGTGTAACAGGAAGCTCTTTCTTGCAGGGGCTCAGGGAAAAAAGGAGAGTCTACCACCTTCAGAAAAAGGGGCAGGCAACTCAAGAAGAGTACAGGGATCTAGCTAGGTCATGCAGAGAGAACATCAGAAAGGCAAAAGCACAGCTAGAAATCAACCTGGCCATCACTGTGAGAGATAACAAAAAAAGGTTTTTGCAAATACATTGACAACAAAAAGGTAGTCAAGAGAACATCCACCCTTTATTGGATGCAGGGGGGAACATTGCTATCAAGGATGAGGAAAAGGCTGAGGTGCTGAATGTCTTCTTTGCCTCAGTCTTTAATAGTCAGACCTATTATTCTGAGGGTTTTCAGCCTCCTGATAGGGATGGAGAGCAATAGCAACTCCCCATAATTCAGGAGGAAGCAGTTAATGAACTGTTATGCCACCTGGACACTCACAGGTCCATGGGGCTGGATGGAATTCACCTGCAAGTGCTGAGGGAGTTGGCAGAGGAGCTTGCCAAGCTGCTCTCCATCATCTTTTAGCAGTCTTGGTTAACAGGGGAGGTGCCAGATGATTGGAGGCTTACCAACATGACACCCATCTACAAAAGGGGCCAAAAGGAGTATCCAGGCCTGTCATCCTGGCCTCGGTACCAAGGAAGATTATGGAGCAGTTCATCTTGGGTGCGCTCACACTGCGAGTAGAGGATAGTGGTGAGATCAGGCCCAGCCAGCATGGATTCATAAAAGGCAACTCCTCTTGACCAAGCTGATCTATGACCAGGTGATCCAGCTGTTGGATGAGGGCAAGGCTGTGGACATTGTCTACCTGGACTTCATTAAGGCCTTAGACACTGTCTCCCACAGCATTCTTCTTGAGAAACTTGTGGCCCATGGCATAGACAGATGGACTCTTCGGTGCATTAAAAACTAGATGGATGGCTGGGCCCAAAGAGTTGTGATAAACGGAGCTAAATCCAGCTGGTGGCCAGTCACAAGCAGTGTCCCTCAGGGCTTGGTATTGAGGCCAGTTCTGTTTAATATTTTTATCAATTATTTGGATGAGGGGGTCGAGTGCACCCTCAGCAAGTTTGCAACAACACTAAATTGAGTGGGTGCGTTGATCTGCTCGGAGGTAGGAAGGCACTGCAGGGAGATCTGGGCAGGTTAGATCGATGGGCTGAGGTCAATGGGATGAGGTTTAACAAGACCAAGTGCCGGATCCTGCACTTTGGTCACAATAATCCCAAACAATGCTACAGGCTTGGGGAAGAGTGACTGGAAAGCAGCCAAGTGGAAAAGGATCTGGGAGTACTGGTGGACAGCTGGCTGAACGTGAGCCAGCAGTGTGCCCAGCTGGCTAAGAAGACCAACGGCATCCTGGCCTGTATCAAAAACAGTGTGTCCAGCAGGAGTAGGGAAGTGATCATGCCCCTGTACTCAGCCCTGGTGAGGCCACAGCTTGAGTACTGTGTTCTATTCTGGGTGCCACGATATAAGGAAGACATTGAGGTCCTGGAGCGTGTCCAGAAAAGAGCAATGAGGCTGGTGAGGGGTTTGGAGGGCATGTTGTATGAGGAGAGGCTGAGTGAACTGGCGTTGTTTAGTCTGAAGAAGAGAAGGCTCAGGAGAGTTTGTATTGATCTCTACAGGTACCTGAAGAGGGGTTGTAGAGAGGCCAGTGTTGGTCTCTCAAGTAACTATTGATAGGATGAGAGGAAATGGGTTTAAGTTGTGCCAGGGGAGGTTTAGGTTGGATATTAGGAAAAATTTCTTTACTGAAAGAGTGGTGTGGGGAGGGAGGAAGTCGCAGAGGCATCCTGACATCCGATAGCCTTTGATATCGGTCTGCGACAAGTGGTGAGACATTGAATCAGGCTGCCCAGGGAGGTGGTGGAGTCGCCATCCCTGGAGGTGTTCAAGGAGCATTTAGATATGGCACTTCAGGATATAGTTTAGTGGTTGTGGTAGTTGGATTATGGTTGGACTCAATAATCTTGGAGGTCTTTCCTGACCTTAATGATTCCATGATTCTGTTATTCTGTCACCTCTCCTTTACCAGTATCTGAGGTACCATCCACCCATGAAGTTATTGTGAGTAAAAGAAAAAGAGGAGCAGGAGAGAAGAGAGAAGAAAGGAAATGAACCATCATTCATTATTCAAGTATCTAAAAATGTATGTTCAACGTGCACAATATGGTGCCTCTTAGACATTTCCAAACTGCCTGCAAGTTAGTGATCTGCATATCCAGGGCCAGGGAGGCATGCTGGCTTGAACTGTGATATGCTGGTTAGCATGGCACTGTTCCCACCTTAATCTGTCCAACTCTGAAGCCAGCTAATTCAGTGCTAACTCAGGTATTTCTGCATAGTGCTGCAGTGCACAGTGCAAAACGCCATTGTGGCTGTACGTGCAATGCAGTATGACTGACAGTTACACCAAGTTCTGCCAAGGAGCACCAAAGTAATTTAATTTCCTTCAATTATAATCCATTTAGATGTAACATATAGCAGAAGTAGCTTTAAAAAAAATGAAGAAAATGTTTTAGTTAAACAAGGTTTCTTAAAGGCCACAGGACATTTTTTACTTATTAGCACAAAAATTGTAAGTTCACAGATTTTTTTTTAAGCGTTCTTAAACTATGATATCTTGTATCTACTAAAATAACATAATTTTCTCCTCCCTTAAAATACCATTAAATACCATTTTCATGGCTACAGACCCAATTTATTAATATTTTTTGAGTTTGGTCAGACTAAACAGTAGAATGACACTCTGCATGTTAATTAAACCTGATTATCAAACCAGATGCAAAATACTAACTGTAAGTGAGCAGCAGTTCTGTCCAAAACCAAGACAGAAAGTCATGTTTTGAACTGCCAAGATGAGCATTTTGACAACTTTAAAGCTTTGTTATTAAAATACATTCAAGGCAAGTGGGTAATTGAAAACAACTGTTGTTAGAAAATTCATCTTTCTGGGCAAAAATAGTGGTTCACCAGAATTCACAGCTGAGTAAAATTTCTAGCCACTTCTTTCTCTGCCCTCTCAGGGGAAGCAGTAAGCATACAGCAGTATTCTCTTATGACATACGCTCAGGTGGCCTTTACTGGAGCAGATTAAGTTACATCTTTGGGCGAGCTCACGCATCTGTATATCTTTACTTGATTTGCCTGAATGAGAACTTAATTTCTGGTTATTTGCGTTCATCAAATATCATGTAGCAAATTTGTGAGATTAGAAGTATTAAGATTAAGATTGCTTTTTCACTGAGTTACCCGGTTTTCCCTGTGTACAAGAGATAATGATAGGACCTCATTATTACCTTTGGTAATTCTATGAGTGTTAATGCAACTATTTGAAGCATTACTCTTTCTCTACCCTGTTCTTGGAGCACTAGGCTTCCCTTACTGCTGTTTCTGGGGCCTGTGGCTCATTCTTGCTCCTCCTGATAAACCTGAATCATGTTCCATAAGCCTGGTAATATTGCCAAAGCAGCTCTGAAGTGCTGCTTAGACCTGATCTCCTCCTAATGCCAATGATATGGCCACATGCAGAACCTTCTTTCTTCTCTGCCACACTTTTCTTCTTCGTCCCAATTCACCAATAAGCCTATTTTCCATTTCAGGTTCTGCTGTTTCCTAATGCTGAGACATGGGATCTACGCATCAGCCAAAGAGGTGAGAGTACTCAGGCAGCTGTAAGCAGTAGGAATGTCTTCTCTCTCAGATTCTCTGCGAAGGATTTAATGTATCTTAAGTAGAACAAGGAATCCTGCCTCCTACCTGTCACTCAGCATTTGCTTTTGTCAATGTCTCAGCTTTTTAATGACCCAAGTAACTAATACAAATCAGCATTTGATTAGAAGAAAAAAGAAAAACACAAGACAAAACCCACTTTCGTTTTACAACCCTTTTCTGTTTCCTGATGTGCTCTGCTCAAATCCTGCAATTTGTTAGCAAGAACCCTCAGCAAGCTTACAGCCTTGTGTTACAAAGTTTGTAGTGCACCTGCTGCTGTTTCTTCCAAGCGGAAGGAGTTGATGTTGATACTAGCAATCTGTTATCCAAAGTCTACCTCATACAAGTACTGGTTTGAGTCTGTTCCTCCTGGCCTGGATAGGTCAGATGACATCTCTTAGCCAGCCTACCTGATGTGTTTGCCTATGATACAGAGGGAATTAAAAGAGGCTACCGTGCATGCTATGTCAAAGCAAATTAAACTTAGCGTCAAGATAAGTGCACTCACAGTGTGGTACATAAGTGTGTGTGCAGAGAGGATTCCTCGCACCTCTGCTGGGTGAACTGTGTGGACTGTAATTTAATGGAGTCATGACCAACTGAAGCAGAAATGCAAGAGCAAAGAGAAAGGGACATCAAAATACGCAGGAGCAAGATTGTCTTTAGTTGCGCCAGAGGCTATTGTACTTGGATATCAGCAGGTGACATTTCAAGTTTTTCCACTGCTCTTCTGATCCATTCTTGCCAGCAATAACAATATTACTTAGAAAACCTCAAAATAGAAATGTGATTCCTGGGAGAAGAGTGTTATCCTTCTTCAAGGGCTACTCCACAGTTCCTAACACAAGAAAATTAGCTTACACTAGCACTATGTAGTCAGTGCTTCCTAACCTTGCTTGAACTTCCAGGTTGGCAAGGCCTGTCTCCTTGGGACAGGAACTGAGGCAAGAAATCCCTGAATCTCTGACTTGCATTTTCTTGTTGGCCTTGCAAAGGCTTATAGCTTGAAATTTTTACATTGCCTCCTAGTTCATTACATCCTCGTGTGCAAGAAACAGATCTGATCAACTTCTGTCACATAAGTCCAAATTTCCACTAAGAAAGAGTTCCACTTAGGCCTGGGAGAGGACAACATGGATGATGCTCTTGGGTATGACTTCTTCGATCCAGATTTGAGGAGAGAGAGGCCATGATCTCAGATCACACAGGCTGTAGTATAACAGCACACTAAAGCCTCAGTAAACTGAAGGATGACTAAGAACTTCACATCTAGTGTCTTAAATCTTTAATTCCTCTCTGTGAGAAGGAATCGTTCTAATTCTCAGGCTTCAATACTGAGAATTTGCAGTTAGGTGTTTCTGCCCTTGCTACCTTTGTCTTTTCCTTCATTCCCAGATGCAAGTATGTTTACTGCACAAAACAGTCCTTCACAACTCTGGCTTTGTTCCACCAGAAATCCTGCAAATCAGAGACTGCCAAAAGCTGCCCTTTTCTGAAAGCAGATGGGGGTGGTGAGCAATGGTTTTCCTGTACAATTCCAGATTTCTGGCCTACTATCTTTCTGATTCAACTTCTGGAAACAGGATCCCAGGGCAGCTGGATCTCAGCCTTTCTGCCTGGGCAGCTATACACTTTCTGTATATAGCTACAGTTTAAAATTAAAATGTTTCTGTAATGAAGATGGGTTGCTTGTATAAATACAGCTTGAAAAAGAGGAATGGAGTGGAGTGGAGAAAAACATGGACTTCAGCTGGTAGCTATCTACAAATAAGGCAAAATCTGGAGAAGTATAGACTTGTTAGCTCAAATGCACCTAACCTTCGTACTCTAGTTAAGGAAAATGCTTGATATTTGTACAGTATGATAATTGCCTTTCATTCATAGCATACATTGCTATACCTGTGTTGTCCCCTGCTTTGTTTACTGGTCTTTTAGCATCTCATCTGAAGGGCTAGACAGTGTGACTTGTTAACATGATCTAGTTCTCTGATTGGGATCAAATGACCTGAGATGCTAAAGCTCTGGAAGAAGCTAAGCCAAATATCATGTTGCTATTGTAACATGTAGCACAAAAAGTGATCTCTGTGGATTTGTTCTCTTGGACTATAGGTGGTGGTGTTTTCCAGATGGAAGGTCTATTAAGGCTACCTATATCTTGAGGGGCTGCTTCTCTAACAACGGGTAGCTTTATTGTAGATCTCTCTTGAATAAGAACAACTGCTATGATCTCATAACTTTCAGTAATTCAGCCAGCAGTAACAGGGTGTCAGTGACTCCTCACTGTTTCATTATTCTAATTCCTGGAGAGCTGGGATTAATTCAGTTGCAGATGTTGATTGTTACTAATTCAGCTCTGCACTGATGAGGTGGCTGATTCAGCAAGAAAAATAATTCATTTTCCTCTAGGCACATGCTGGTATCTTTTTGCATGAGCTAAGCTATTTGGGATCTTCCCTACCTTGCAGAAGCAGGAATGCCAGTTATAACTACTATTCTTGCATTCCCAATGAAATCTTGGGGATGCCAGGAACTCTGAAGCCTTGGCAGTCATGCTTCTGTCCAAAACTGAGTTTTGGCAACTGATACCATCTAAACATGCTACTGATCCTAAATCATTCTTTTTTCCTCCTTTCTTTTAATCCCCTTCTCCCTTCATCTTCCTGAAGCAAACCACCGGGGGGAGTTGAGGGTGAGAGAGAACAGTCAGTCCACACAGCAGCTATTTTAATGGGTAACATGCATGAAATACAAAATCATCCTCTCTAGAAAGTCTAATCAGTAGATTTTACTTCATCTTTACAGAGAAGACTGAAGAATCTCATGAGATTACATCGCTGAATGAAAGCTTCCGTTGTTTCAAGAGCAGAAGGTTTTGTTCAGTGACGAAGGAAAGAGAGCTGCTGACATCTGCACCACAAAAAGAAATCTAGAAATGAAAAAAAATCTAAGAAATAATAATTCCTGTATGAAAGTTTTGATTAGTAAAAGCCCAAAAAGAAGTGCATAGCTTTATGGAAGGAAAGAGGAGATTATTCTGTTCCTAGAGAACGTCTGGCAAAGGTTATTTTCATTGCAAGAGGATGTACTGCACAGGATACTACTTCAAAAACAAACATCTGGAGGAATTTGCCTTAGCTAAACCTAAGAAAAAACAAATACTGACTTGCCAAGAATGCCAGTTACACTTGCTACAATGAAAGGTCTGTGTAAGAAGCTTATGCAATACATATTCTGATTTTAAATATGGGAATACCTTAAGGATATCTGCTCATTAAAATGATTCTTGTCAAACGCTATATTGCACAAGAGTTGGCCCACGGCTTCATGAGTTTCCAAACTTGGAATGTTTCAGCTATCCAGAGCTGAATGATGATGACAGGCTGCATCTCTGAGGGGATGGAATGGAAAATGTTTCATGTCCTCTTGGAGGAAACTCACTGCAGAAAATTGACTTGAATGTTTATTATTTCTTCTGAAGTCACCTGGCCATTCTTCTGTGTGTGATATAAACTCTTACATTTACTTTTGTAAACGTGCTGTAGAACAATTCAGATATCAGGGAATGTATGTAGTGAAACTGTGGAGTTAGTCTTATTGGCAAAGTTTTCACCACGTGACTAGTCCTCAGGCGAGCCAGGTAAGAATTACTCTTAACATTTTAGAATCATCTTCCTAAGGCCACTCAATTACTCTTTGTGTGTCTTGAGTTTGGACTCTCTTCTTTCCCAAAATCCTGCTAACAAGCATTTTGGAGAGGTAAATATGCTACTTACCCAGCAATAAAAGCTAGTTACATTTCATAGTTCAATAAAATAATTACATAATTATATTAAAATAGAACAAAAAATGCTAAAAGTTGCAATAGAACCAGTCTTTGGTGTCTATTAGCTTCATACAGGTTAGCAATTTCCAAATCATCAGACTAGGTGAACTGCTCATGCAAATTGAAATTATACCTAAGAGCAGTGTCCTAGGTTGAGCCAGGATTAAGCTAGTTTTCCTTTTACTGATTTTTTTTTCCTTCAGTAAGCTTTCTTTTAACTAGCAGCAAGTGTTCCAGCTAGTGGACTGATAACACTGGAATGTTTATACTACTGCCAAAACTCCAAGGTCGCTTCTTAGCTCTGCTGCTACAGAGGCTACCAGGGCAGGAGAGTCGTATCTGTGACCCCCCCACAGGGGAGCTGGACTAGACAGACAGCAGAACTGACCAAAGGTATTCCATTCCACATTATCTACATAAGCTCCAAGGAAGGTCAGAGATCACAGAAGACAACTTCCTTCCTGCTTCTTCTTCCCTTCTCTTCCATCCATGGCCAGCGTCCAGGGAGAACTCCATCCATCACCGTTGACCCCAGGCTCAGCCCTGACCCTCATAACTCTACCCTTAGCTACTGTCTGCTCTGCTGTTACGTTAGACAGTGGTCCAAGGGTTTTCAGGACTGCTCACAGCTAAGGAGAGTGCCAGGGGAGCTGCTGGGGGTGGGGGGAGGCAAGAGGCTTTTACACATTCCTGAACATACTTGTATATAATTGTACATACAATTAAAGCTGTCTAATTTAGTTTTCAATCCAGCTAAGTCTCTCTCCTAATTCTCTCTCCTTCCCTACCTGAGTGGGAAGGGGAAGGGATTGAGAGCATTGTTGTCTCTGGTTTATTTTTCGATTCTGAGTCAAACTGTGACAAGCAGCAAGAGAAAGAATTTTCATTTATCTTTGAAAGATCACGTTATGGACAAAATATCTGTTCTCTTGGAGTTGTTTAATTAGGATTGCTTCAATAGGAGACAAAACCTTCTTTTAGTATTTAATTTCAGGGAGAACCAAACTGCATCAAGAGTTAGAGAATATATACTATATATATGTATATGTGTGTATATATATTTTATGTAAGATTATAAAATTCCCTACTGTCCAAGTACAGTGATGATAGCTATAAAACAATCAAATGCTGTAAGTTATCTGTCTCAACAAAATTCAAAATTCTATTAATTCCTGTGTTCTCTGAAAGCTGCTTCAATCATGAAACTGGGGGGGAAAAAAAAAAAAAAAAAAAGTTGATCCTATTATTTGGTGCATATATCCATCTTTTTGCTGGAATTAAAGGAGTTTTAGTGGCACATCTGATACAATCAGGAAAGCAAGATTGCTGTATCCTTCTATCTTAACTTTAACCAAGTGGCTAATGGCATGTAGTTGTGTTGCTTTTAAGTGTTTGGGATTTTGGTTTTGTTGCTTTTTAGGGTTGTGTGGGGTTCTTTTTGGAAACTAAAATCTTATCACACATATACCTAACCAAATTTTTAAAGGATCAACAGCATGCCTGTTTGGGAGCAGGGACTAGTGTCAGGAAACGACCTTTGTACTTTTGAAATCATAATTACTACTTTCTCATTCTCATCTCTTATTATCCCCCCCAAAAAAAAAAAAAAAAATATCAGGCTATTTTCCTCTTTCTTTGTAGAGTTTCCCTTACCTTCTTCCTAGATTTTTATGTGAGATCAGTCTGTTCTGTCTTGCGCTGAAGCTGAGCAATCCCACTCCCAACAGAACCATAGTTTTATCCAGGGATTTCTTGATTTTTTGTTCTTTCATATATATTGTTTAAACATATAGTATTCTTCAGCTTTCGAGTAAATTTCCCAACCATGCATAAAAGTCCATTTCAATACATCGTAACCTCTCACTAGTTGAATCTTCCTTTGGGGACTGCTCTATCTTCATTTTACTCTTCTTCTTCATTGTTACAACTTCTATTCTATTAACGTTTGTTGCATGCATTTCTCTACTCATTATCCCCTTTCTTCTCTGTAGAGAGAGAATGCTAATAACAGAACCACCCTTTAGAAAAGCACTGAAAGAATAAGATGACATAGATGAAAGGATAACGTTATTTCACATATACAAGGTGTTTGTTTCCTTTTTCTGAGCTGGGAGCTAAATTGATTAAATCGTTAAATAAAAAACATCTTAGTTTTTGTGGCTGTTCCAGCTGCCTAATATGAAAAACCAAAAGAGTGTTTCTTAGTAAGATGGACTAAGGCATTGCAGCCAAGTGACTGCATGGGAAATGTCCTAGAGGTAGTGGTCTTACTTGGCAGAATTGGCTCAAGCTATGTTGTGGTGCTGAATTAGCTCAGGATTGTTTTTGTCTAATTGTTAGAAACATCAGAAAAAACTGTGAGTTAAATTATAGATTATATTAAAGTGTATTTCAAACATTTTCCTAAACATGTTAAAGAAAATAAAATAATGGCAAGTTATCTTTATAACTACTGAGAACTTGCAAATGTTTACAAATAATGCTGTAGCAATACTTGAGTAGAAATTGATTTTTAATTTAAATTTTGTTTTTCTTGTCTGTCATTAAGTGTTCTTCCCCAATTGTCCATTCACATCAAGACTGTCTCCATCTTGAAAGCACAGAGGCTAGAAATGCATGGCTCTGCTCTCTATTATAGGAGGAACTGTATTTCAGAAGTTTTGTGTATCTGAACATCTTCAAGAAAATTTTGTTGATCTAGGTGTTATATAAACAAAACCTGAAAAATCTCAAAGCATCCTATTTTGATCTCATGTATGTTGCAGATCTTGCCCTACTTGCCTGTGGGAGACCTGCTGCTGACTTGAATGATCCAAGACTTGGAACTTCTCTTTCTACAAATAATACAAACTCACTATCTCTTCAGGAGCTTTATTGATCTTGATCGGCATTTCTTTCCCAGACTTCCTTTCTACTTTCCCTGGCTGCCATGACCTCATGGAGTCATATCTAGGATTGTTCTGAGCCATGTGATCTGTCCAAAATTGCTGGTAATCTTGCAGGGAAACCAGGACTTAATTGTGTGGTCTGCTTTAATTTGAGGTAGCTGGGAGATGTGAGATGCTAACATTCATAGTCCACAAATAACTTCTCTGATGCTTCCATTATGTGAATGCATGTCCAAGCCCTCTCCATAGCTGAAATGTCCAAGGTCCTGGGGAAAGGAAGGAAGCCTTCTAGGAGGGGATGGATTCCTCTGTAGTGCACATGAATAAATTAATGGCACAGATTTTATTGGTTTTGTGTTTGTTTTGGTTTTAAAAAAAAACAAAACACTGCTGGTGGAAATCGGCTAAAAATGTTACCCTTCCACGGCGAATTTTCTAGAGAGTCCTACACTGCCATCTCCTGGGAGCATGAAAGGAAGAGAACTAAAACAGTGAGAAATGAGCAATACAGAGCTTGAGGAGAGCATACCCTGTTTTCAAAGGCTGAAAAAACTCCTCATTGACTTTTCAAACCAGTTTTCAGAGTTCAGGAAACCAGAGGACTATTGAACACCTTTTTTGCTTCATCTTGACCTCTGAATAACCTGTATATTTCTGATGGTTGAGTACTCTTCCCTGTTTAAGTTTTTTGATCTGACTGTGTGGCATATGGACAAATAACCAGGAGTATCTGCTTGCATCTTTAGGCCCTTATTAACAAAACATCGTGGCAGTTGTGATAGAAGCTGGCCAAAGTAATTTGGAAAAGTTCTTAATTTCTGGTTAAGAAAAACTACTTGAGTTACAAGTTTTTGAGGTTTCACTTTTGTTTTAACAACAAAAAACCTGATTTTATAGAAACAAATCTTTATTAGAAACATCAATGTGTAGAGGCATATTGCTTGCAAAATCCTCACAAAGAGAGGAAACTACTTTGTAGAAGATCTCTTTTGGTAAAATCAGTTTTTACCTAATGATTCTAGTTGCAATGAATCTGAAAGGTGATTGTCAGCTTCTCATTTTAAAACAGTAAATATTTTTTCTCTTATATTTCTTCATGCTGTGGCATTGACTGAAGTTGCCCTTTTCATGTTACTGCTTTCACGTTAACACTTTTCACTTTATGACAATTAGATATTCCACATTTGAGCTTTCCATAGTTAGAGTCAAGGCTTCAGAGGATCCTAATGGCAGAAGGAGAAGTTTGCCAACCCATATTTAACAGAAAAAAAAAATCCCTGTTGTGATAGTGTGTCAAAATAAACTTTTACAGTTTAGCATACTTTCTCCTAATAATAGACTTTTCACCCTGTTATGAGGTCATCACTTGTGGTCCATATTCCATAATTTATATTTCATCAGATCTTCAGATTTCAGATCTTCTTGCCTGTCCATGAAAATCAATATAATTTCTGTATCCATTTATTAAGTTGTGATGGAAAGGACATGAGTCATCACTGGCTAACTTTACTTTGTCTGATATGATATAGCATCAATTTAATAGCCTCTGAGTATCTTGTCACATTCAGCTACACACCACTTCTGTGGCAACCACTTCTCCTTTAATAGTGATTTGTATGCCCTACCCCTTCCAGTGCTATTAATGTGTTTCAGTCTTTAATATCTATGTAGTTCTTCAGGTGTGCAGAATGTGTGCATTCAAGTGTATTACTACAGATGCAAGGTGGAAGCAAAAGTGGTAAAGGCATATAAAGGCTGATTTCTTTCAATTCTTTGTCTCTATTTGTAAGCAAAAAGAAGACTGTGTGTGTGCTTCTCCAAATGTCACCCTGGTATCATCTTCAAATGTTTGCTTAGTGAAACAAAAAAAAATTGCAGAGACAATTACAAGGTCTGTATAAGGATAAGTATGATCGCTTGTCTGTATAAGAAATAGCAAAGTAAGCATTGTAATTTTTTAAGAAAAATCTATAAAAAGTTTCCCAAGCTTCTAGCTTAAGCTCTAGGTATGTTTACCTCTGTAACTGCAGGACTGAAATGGTTCTCTGAACTCATTAAGGCCATCTGTTGAAGGATTATCCTAATGAATCATCCTCAGCAATGCCTTGAATGCTACATTCGGAATTTTTCTACTACTTATGCACCTTAGATAGCATTTTGACTCCCTGATAAACTTGAGAAGCTCAGTGAGGCTGTTGTAATAGAAAGAGCTTGAGTCATCACTGACTTTAGTGAGGAAAAGCGCTTCAGCATTTATCTAGGCAATAAATGTAACCATCACAAAGACATTTTGGGGTGTGATAATAATTTATTCGTGGAAGTTGTTTTGTGTTTGTGTATTAACAAGATCTGAGGTTTTTCTCTTCTTTAGTTGAGGGACAGACCAGATTAAAATGAAGTATTGTTACTTCCATTGTGGGTGCTGAGAACACTAAACAGCAGATGATCTACTGAAGAGCTCTCCAGATAGATATATTTTAATGTGCCTTTTTTTATGAACTTTGGATTATTTGAGGCAAGGAAATTGAAGCAAAAGTGTTTTAAGTCTTATGCAAAGGATCGCGACCACGTTGAGACCAGACACGAGGTGTCACGAAGCCAGTGGAAATTCTGTTACTCATTTCAGTGGGCTCAAATCCATTCTATAGCTGTTTAACCTCATCTACACTAATTGGCATAAAACTAATACTTGCAGCCAGTACAGGTGAAATCTGATCTAATGGGGGAGAACTACACTGTGACAAACTGACACAGGACCACACATTTCACCAGTTGGCACTACTGGGTAATTCCTCACCTGCTAACTGGTTTGCCGTTTTGCAATATGCAAGCATCCATCCCTATAACTGTTGGGAATTATACCATGTGGATGGCATCCTTAAAAATTATACTGTAATGAGTATTCTGCTTTTTAAAACATACTTCCTGAATAGTATTATGCAAACAGTAATTAATTCTGGTAGGCTCAGAACAGGATTATGAAACTACTGTCTAGTCTATCTAATCAATTTATTGCATCAAAACACCAAATAAAGGAACAGAAATGGGGGAAAATATTCTGTCCACAAACTAGGTTTTCTTGTGCTGTGAATAAAAATATCAATTCCCTAAGGAGGAAGAGAATTATGCTGCAAGTCTGCAGTAGCATTCATGGTACCAGAGCTAATATAATATCATTACTCACGTCATCTTCATGAAATAGAGGAAGAGAACAAAGGTGAACTAAATGGTCATAAAAAGTACTTCGGTTAGGGAAGGTGCTTTTCTAGAACACAGACTTCTCTGCATGCTGTGGATTTAATTTTGAAAATTTGAAATAGACTTGATCAGAAAGCACAATTTTCCCCCTGGTGAAATAGTCTAATTTTTCTACCTGGAAGTCCTAAAATGAAATGTGAATTACAAGATTCAAGACCAATAATTACAATAACAACATTGTAAATGTCTAAATACAGGGGTTTGTTTTCATTTCAGATCTGATCAATAATACCTTACTTCTAGTTCATAATGAATGTGAAGTATTTAACCTGCAGTGGAGTCACCTACTAAGAAAATCAAAATAAGTGAGCTTTTTCCTCACAGAAGTGAATGACCATTTTTAAGCCTGTTCTCTTGCCAGTGGCCAAATTCAGGGGACAACATTAGGACAAAGACTAAACTCAAAGACAACAATATCTTACAAGCAAATAAAATTGCCTTGGGATTGATAGTTAGTGTATGTAGACTTTTTCTGGAAAACATTTAATCTAATGGAACAGTCTGGAATTTGAGGGTTGAAATGTGGATTAGAGGTTTGCTCTTTTCAGCACATCTCTCTTCTTCTCAGAAATCTGTGCTCCAGCTCTTTAGAAGCACCCCAGCTTGCAGAGCAGAATGCACAGTTGCTGATGCTGGATTGGACTATCCTTCACATTTCCTTTCCAAGTACATCCTGGCACCACAGCACGCTGCTGAGGTCCTGAGGGACTGTTACACATCTGTGTTGTGCTCAGCAGAGACATCTGACTTTCTCTTTCTTGTTTTAAATTGGCCTACAGATAATGTCCAAAGTGAACATTTCATTTCAAGCCACCATAATTACTGAAATCCTGACCCTAATTAGTTTGTATTTTGATTATCCCCTTCTTTCTATTTCTCTTTATTACTCTTTAACCTCCTCACTTGCTTATCTCTGCATATTTACTTCTCTGAAGTTCATTCACACAGTGTCAGCTCACAAGGCGAGAGCTATTTCTTGCATTTGAGGTCAGAATTCGGGAACAGCTGTCAAGATGGGTGTCAAATATTTTAGCAAATATCTATGTGCCTATTTCAAAGGTTTAATATCTTTTATCCTCTAAGGAAAGCTATTTCCCTAAGTCAGCAGGGCGGCTGTTTGTAAGCTGGTGTCATCAAATGGCATTTTGAGGCAGTGTATGCCATCAGTAGCAAGTCAGTAGCACTGTGCAAATTGTCTTCTGGTCTGATTGCTAATCAAAGCCTAACCTTACTAATACCCAAACCTCCTCTGTTCTGCATTAAAAGCTTATAAAGCAAGTTCATATGTGATCAAATAATTTTAAATGTGTAACCAGGCAACTTGATGCCTATCTTCTCAAGGTTTAATAACAGTATGTTAACATCCAGAAGATGACCAGGTGCATCTGTCAGCCCAGTTTCAGTTGTCAGTCTTGTTCTAACAATACTTAAGTGAAAAGCTGATGTGAAAGGGTAGTTTTGTCACCAAGGCCAAGCTTTGATAGGACCTTCATTTCTTTTCCAACATCCTGGAATGTATTTTATCCCAATCAGTAAAGTCAGGTTAAAGGGAATGATCTTACATCAATTATGTACATTTTCTTTTTAAAGAAGTCTGCTATTTGAGGCAGGCATAATTTCCTTCTGGATCATAACCAGCAAAGGTGGTAACAGTAATGATCAGAGCTTCTGGGCAACTGAGCAGCAGAAATAATAATGCTGAGCACAGATAATTTCGTCGAACGAGTGATGAGGTTCTGCTTGCATAGAGACTCTGAGGAGTTTTGCTTCTTTTTTGTGAGTAGCAATTTGCATGTATTGTCTTTGCTGGTGCATTGTGCTTCACTACCATAGTTGAAGAAGAACATTAAAGCAGAATTCTCTCTGTTGATAAATTTATTCTGTAAATTGGTCAGCCTCCTTTCTCCTGAAAGAGAAAAATGTCTTTTTCCTTCTGCCATTTGGACTGGCTGGTAATTAGTCTTCTGACTTGTGTCACTCAGACATCATCAAGCACTTTAAGGTCTTGGTGACCTCTTCAGATTATAGATAAGGCAGTAAAAAAAGTTCTGGTTTTCTATTGTCTTCCTTTTTAAAAATCTCAATATTTACAATATTCATAAGTTAGCTGCTCAGTATTCACGTATCTGTAGTCACTTGCCTACCTCAGCTTTACCATAATTCTATCCAGTGAAATGAATTTTATTTTTGGGGTTTTTTTAAGAATTGTATACTGTACTTACAGGCCTTGTGCAGCATGCCATTTGCACAAATAAACGCAGCCTAGAAAAACCTGAAGGGTTCAGAGAACTAGAAACAGTAACAATATAAATACATTCTGAACTAAAAGAGGCGCTATGTTAAATGGTCTAGTTAAAAAACAAATTAACTTGGACAGATCATTGTCAAACTACACTGTGTATTACTAAGAGTTTGTCAGGAAAGTGACTGGGGAAAAAGGCTTCCGATTTTGCTTTATCTAAGTGTTCCTGTTGCACATCTAAAGGGAGCAAGTGTTGCAACGTGTGTGGTTTGTTGTTAGGGTTTTTTTGTACCAATCCAAAAGGAGGATGGTTTACATCTGATTGTCAGTTCTTACTTTCTCATGTGCTACTTGCAGAATTTTGAAGGGTTTGTTGGTTTGTATTGTTTTGGTTTTTTTTTTATTTTGACACACAGTTGCAGCTCTGAAATTCCATTGCCATAATACATTTGGCTTTATATGTGTAATTTCCTCATCTCTCACTCCTCTAGAATTACACAGGTTGAAGCCCTTATCAGGGACAAGTCTGGTACCAACTGAAGCTGGCATGAAATTAGGCCCTCAGAGACCTCATTTCTACTGTAAAATGCATGGACTGAAGAAAAAAAATAGCTTGGCTTTCAGAATTAAGGGTGTTCTGACAGAACTAGTAGGAATAAAATCCAAACAAAACACCATTTTGCATGTGAACTGAGCACATTTGATCTGAAAGTTACTGATTCACAGCATACCCGGAAGCCTGATATCAGTGTGGTGTGGCAGGGACATATGGCCTGAGGGAAGCTATTTGCAATACCCAAGTCTTGCATACCATTCCTTATGTACTATTGTAAAGAACATTCTAAGAGGTTGTATATGAAAAATGAACAAAAAATGCCTGCCTGCCAGTGGAAATGGATTGAGGTTAATCTGCCTGCCTGGTCATAATAATACTTCAGAAATATGTACCTATACCTATTCATCTGCATATTTTTAAAGCACCTGTAATGCCCACTACAGATGGCATTTGTTCCCGTAGGCAACTTGATGGTTACATCAAAATTTTTGACAGAAGCCAGCCTGAAGGCTGTCTAGCCAACCACTCAGCCCACACAGAGAGTTAAGTTCACCAAATGGATGTCTTTGCTGTCTGTGCTTTTTAATTTCCCAGCAAAACATTTGAAAAAATACAGTTAAACCTTCCTGCCAACTGCATTAGGTAGTCGAGGGATCGTTCTAATAAGGTAAAGTTCTGACATGAACACAACTCATTTTGGCTTACAGTGGGCCATCCAGATAAACAGGAGAGGATATACTGTATAAGTGGCTGTGGGTATCTCTTTTACTTCTACAGCTACCTTCCAGATAATTATTTTATGTAATCATACAGTTTCAGTAAGTCTGAGGCTATTAGGAGCTAGAGGTCTTCATTACAGATCTTCTGTGGAAGCTCTTCTAATTATAAAGATTTTTTTTACTTTATTTTTTAAGAAAAAATAGATGAAATATATTTCCATTTAATTCAAAGGAGCAATTCTATAGGGATGAGGATAAAATAGACTAAGGCATCTTAGGATATTTAAAAACTTACATTTATTAGAGCATAAAAGCACACTTTTATTGGCTCACTGCAGAATTTACAGTTACAGTTAAGAACATTACCTTACAGTATATTTCAAAGAATTCTATAATCTGTACCATAGTACCTTGGCTGGTAAAAATTTGCTCAATGTATGTACATTACTTTATTGACTTGCACTTTACTCCATGATAGATTTATTCCTTTAAGTGACACTGAAAGTAATAAATATAAGACTTCAAATGAAAAACATTTTTATTGGCACAGTGGAGAGAGAAGGAAAAAGCAGTGCATAAAATCTTGGCACAACTCATCTACACTTGTGAAACGAGGCCAAATTAGTGAGGAAAAGCAGTTAGAATGGAGCTTTAGTATGCTGTTCATTTTCCAATAGTTTAAAAAAAAAGAAAGACTGAAGACCTGGTTATTAATTTTTCACCAAAGTGCAAGCAGTGTTTTATTTTATTGCATTATTGAAAATGGAGGGGGTTTCCTGCTTCCAAAAATATCCTACTGTACTATTTGCCACAGTTCAATATTACTGTATGTGCTGCACAGAAGTGTACTAGGAATGTGCAATTAGTTATAAGAGTTCATCATGATGTGTAGGAGGATTGAAAAAATAATACAATAGCAGCAGGTTTTAGTGACAACTTTCACACAGCATATACCTTGTCTGGTTTGCAGTTTGTTTTGTTCAGGTTACTAACAGACAGAGGTCAGGTCTTCTTTGTATGCATAATGAGAAGCTCAAATGCTGTTTTTCACTGAGCAGGTACCAATTCTTCCCATAACCCATAAGAAATGCACAAGCACTTGCAAAGCAGATAACTATTCATTAATACCCCAGAAAAATGATAGCCAGTTAGAAAATATTATTTCTGATGCTAAGAACCCCAAGATGATATCAGATGGACCTATGGTCAAGGCACAGCACACTGCACAGATCCGATCCATTATGAGGTTCATCAGCTCCAAGATCACTAGTATTCTTATGGAAGCTTGGTCTAAACACAGCTTTCTCAATCAATGACAGCAGTCAGGACTGGAATGGGGACTTAGCTTTGAAGTGTACCTTGGACAATGCATTCTAATACTCTTATTAACAAAGCTGCAGTTCCTGAGCAGGTACATATAATATTACAATTGAACAAGACACTATAATATACATATACTCAAGACTAATATGCTTTGACTACTTGCACATCTCCTAACTATACATTGACTATATATATTGACTAAATAGCAATCAAATGACATCCATGATACAGAGGCATACACCTGGATTAATCATTATGCGGATCACAGACTCTTTGTACAATATTCTTCCAGGCAAACCTCTGCAAGGGCACATTGATCTTTCTTGTTGAAATTTGAAATAAAGGCAAGCTACTCTGTCCAGACAGGAAGACTGATAGGTTTTGGGGAACTAGACTTTTCAGTTAAAGTTAATATGAGTTAACATTACAGTTTTTAATTTCTAGCCATTAGTGATTTAGTATCATAAACTTCAAATGTTGTTTTACCTGGGGATATCTTTATTAATGATACCTATGTTATTAATAAATCCATGAAATATCCTGAGTTTTCTGTTTTAAACTTGATTGCTGTCTCCAAACCTTACACACTGTCCTTATTTAACTCCTACCCTCCTTCACTGTGTTAGAAGTCTACTGTGCAAGCCCCCTGAAGTTCGTAGAAATTAGACAATAGGAATTAGTGAAGAGAGGTCCACATCAAATGACAGTGAGAAGATATCTGAGATACTTATTTCCTGTATTTTCCTTCCGCCTGATTTTTTTTCCTCTTATGCCTTCCTCCTGCTGCTCTGTCACCACATTTCACTTGAATACTGTCAGTGTGGTGTCATTCTATTTTCTTCTCTCTTCTAGCCCTGTTCTCATCCTCACGTCTTTCCCTTTATTCTGGTTGTTCCAGGGATTTCCTATGAAGCATATCTAGTTTGATATTACATGAACCTGTACTGGGCTTGCATGGCAAGGTTTTGGTAGTGGAGGGGCTACAGGGATGGCTTCTATGAGAAGCTTCGGGCAGCTTCCCCCATGTTCAATAGAACCAAGATGGATCTACCACTGGCCAAGGCCAAGTTAATCAGTGATGGTAGTAGCACCTCTGTGGAACAACAGCCAGAGAAGGGAGTGAGAATATGGGAGAGGTACAACTCTGCAGACACTAAGGTCTGTGAGGAAGGAGGGGGAAGAGGTGCTCCAGGTGCCAGAACAAAGATTCCCCTGCAGCCTGGGGTGAAGAATCACAGAATCACAGAATCACCAAGGCTGGAAAAGACCTTTAAGATCATCAAGTCCAGCCTATGACCAACACCACCACACCGTCTAGACCATGGCACTAAGTGCCACATCCAGCCTTGCCTTGAACACATCCAGGGACGGTGCCTTCACTACTTCCCTGGGAAGTCTATTCCAATGTCTAATCACCCCCTCCATGAGGAAATACTTCCTAATATCCAACCTAAACCTCCCTTGGAGCAACTTCAGGCTGTGCCCTCTTGTTCTGTCACTAGTTGCCTGGGAGAAGAGCCCAGCCCCCACCTGACTACAACCTCCCTTCAGGTAGTTGAAGAGAGTGATAAGGTCCCCCCTGAGTCTCCTATTCTCCAGGCTAAACAACCCCAACATCCTCAACCTCTCCCTATGAGACTTTCCCTCTAGTCCTTTCACCAGCCTTGTTGCTCTCCTCTGGACCCACTCCAGCACCTCAACGTCCTTCTTGAAGTGAGGGGCCCAGAACTGGACACAGTACTCAAGGTGAGGCCTCACCAGTGCTGTGTACAGGGGGAAAATTACATCCCTGCTGCTGCTGGCCACAGCACTCCTGATACAAGCCAGGATGCCATTGGCCTTCTGGGCCACCTGGGCACACTGCTGGCTCATGTTCAACTGGCTGTCCACCAGCACTCCCAGGTCCCTCTCTGCCAGGCTGCTCTCCAGCCACTCTTCCCCCAGCCTGTAGCACTGCCTGGGGTTATTGTGGCCCAAGTGCAGGACCCTGCACTTGGTCTTGTTGAATTTCATGCCGTTGGCCTCAGCCCATCGATCCAGCCTGTCCAGGTCCTCCTGCAGCCTCTTCCTACCCTCTGGCAGATCAACACTCCTCCCCAGCTTGGTGTCATCTGCGAATTTACCGAGGATGGACTCAATCCCCACATCCAGGTCGTCAATAAAGATATTGAATAGGACTGGGCCCAGTACTGATCCTTGGGGGACACCGCTGGTCACCGGACACCAGCTGGATGCAGCTCCATTCACCATCATTCTCTGGGCCTGGTCATCCAACCAGTTTTTGACCCAGCGAAGGGTGCACCTGTCGAAGCCATGGATTGCTAGCTTCTCCAGGAGGATGGTGTGGGAGACTGTGTCAAAGGTCTTGCTGAAGTCAAGGTAGACCACATCCACAGCCTCCCCCTCATCCACTAGGCGGGTCACCCAGTCATAGAAGGAGATGAGATTGGTCAGGAGGCACCTTCACTTCCTAAACCCATGTTGGCTGGACCTGATCCCCTGGTTGTCTTCCACATGCCACTTGATGGCACTCAGGATGATCTGTTCCATAACCTTGCCAGGCACCGAGGTCAGGCTGACAGGCCTATAGTTCCCCGGATCCTCCTTCTGGCCCTTCTTGTGGATGGGCGTCACATTGGCCAATCTCCAGTCATCTGGGACCTCCCCAGTGAGCCAGGACTGGTAATAAATGATTGAGAGCGGCTTAGCCAGTTCTTCTGCCAGCTCCCTCAGCACCCTAAGATGAATCCCATCCGGACCCATGGACTTGTTGGGCTCTAAGTGGCACAGCAGATCCCTAACTACTTCCTCCTGGATTACAGGAGGGGCATTCTGCTCCCCATCCCTGTCTACCAACTCAGGAGCCCAGTTGTCCTAAGGGTAGCTAGTCTTTTTGTTAAAGACTGACACAAAGAAGGTGTTAAGCACCTCAGCCTTTTCCTTGTCCTCCATTACTAAGTTCCCCTCCTCATCCAATAAGGAATGAAGATTTTCCCTGACCCTTCTTTTGTTATTAATGTATTTATAAAAGCATTTTTTATTATCCTTTACAGAGATGGCTAGTTTAAGTTCTAGCTGGGCTTTTGCATCTCTGATTCTCTTCCTACATGACCTTACAATATCCCTAAATACTTCCTGATTCACCTGCCCTTTTTTCCAGAGTTGATACATTCTTTTTTTATTCCTGAGTTCTTGTAACAGTTCCCTGCTCAACCAGGCTGGTCTTCTTCCCCGCCGGCTCCTTTTTTGGCACATAAGGACAGCCTGCTCCTGCGCCTTCATAAATTCATTCTTAAAGTAAGCCCAGCCTTCCTGGGCTCCTTTGTTTTTGAGGGCTGCTTCCCAAAGGACTCTCTCAACCAGCGTCCTGAAGAGGCCAAAGTCAGCCCTCTGGAAGTCCAGGGTAGAGGTTTTGCTGACATGTTTGCTGTCCCACTCAAGGTGGGAAACGGGGATAAATGTTGCCACATTTATCCCCGTTTCCCACCTTGAGTGGGACAGCAAACTGGCAGCCGTCCTTAGGCTCATCTCTGGTTTTGTCCCCATCCCCCTTCAAACCTAGTTTAAAGCCTTAGTTTAAAGAACATGGTGAGGACCAGGCTATACTCCTGCAGCCCATGGAGGTTAACAGTGGAGCAGATATCCACCTGGAGGGCCCCACTCCTGAGCATGTGGATACACCCAAAGGAGGCTATGAGCCCATAGAGACCCCATGCTGGAGCAGGCTCCTGGCAAGACCTGTGGACCTGGGGCACCCATGCTGGAAGCTGGGGCACAGGAAGAAGGGAGGGGTTTTAAGAACTGGTTTTTATTTCTCGTTGTCCTGCTCTGATTTGATTGGTAATAAATTAAATTAATTTCCCCAAGTCCGGTCTGTTTTGCCCATGACGGTAGTTGGTGAATGATCTCTCCCTGTCCTTGTCTCAACCCATGACCCTTTTGTTATATTTTCTCTCCCCTGTCTAGCTGAGGAGGGAAGTGCTAGAGTGGCATTGGTGGGCGTCTGGCATCCGGCCAGGGTCAGCCCACCACAGAACCAGTCAATGAAAGGTTTCAGATAATCAATAACCTATTGGCAAGCCAGTATATCTTGGCCAAAATGGATAGACAGACATCTTCTAAAGAATCATGATTCAACATTCCTGGTGTACAACTCTATGCTTCCACTTCTGCTGGTTATTCATCTTTCAGCAGCCAGGCATGTGACTCTGGGTTGATGGTCAAGAAGGTTATCTGAATCTTCTGTGTGCAATGATCATCTGTTGGAATTGAATACCAATGATCCTGATGTTTAGAGGAATAATAAAAATAATTATATTCCAAAATTGTATCCTTTCATTAAGGAGATAAAACCAGGTCAATTTAGTAACAGCACATAAATCTCTCATTCTTTTATTATTTACTAGCAAAGGCAGTAATTTATGCAGTTCTTTGTTATCTTGGCTTTAAGGCTGTGGGAGTTGTGTTAATTCAGACTTCTCTGATCACCCAAAAGGGTGCCATTTTGGGTCATCTGAAATACAGATGCTTGCAGTGATGTTTCATTATGGTCTTTGTGAAAGTTCAGCTACATAAATTGATCAGTGCCACACGTCACCTTTTATTTCTTTTATTTCATAGTTAATTAGACGATGTCGCATATCCTCCTTTGGCCAGGTAGCTTCTAGCTTTCAAAACAGCTTTTTTTTAAAGCTAATTTCTCCACTACCATACAAAACTGTACTGTGCACACACCATTGAAAAGGTCTGAGAGAATTCAAGAATCTGGATTAAATAAATGGTATAAATTCCTCCCACCCATTCCAGCAACCAATCAATTATAGTTATTTTATTGCTTGATCAATTATTTTAATATTTTTAAACATTTTTCATATTTTTTAATGGCCTCCAAAACTGCAAAGAACCAGCAGCATTGAACTGGAAGGACCACTGTAGATCAATGTGATCTGGTGATAATGTCATGTAACTCTTCCTATAGCCTTGTAAATTAGTCTTAGGTGCTTATTCATGTTATATATTTGCAGTGATAAAGATAATCCTGTCTATTTTTTTTTTACTGAAAGTAGTGAAAACACATCGATTGCATCAGTGATGACAATTGACAATTGCTTTACTATTCATGGATGATGCTTATTTAAGGAGGTTATTGAAATAACAGACTGCTGTCTCATTGGTTATTTAATTAGATTTTAATACTGACTCAGCTTAAATAGTGAAAAAGATGACATTTTTGTCTTATTAATCAGATATCTCATGACCATTTTCCATGGGAACACTGAATTTTGCTGTTTACCTATTTCTGATTAAAATCACTCGGATTTGAGATTTTGAGTTGTTTTGTGGCCAAATAGCAAAACCAGACATCCTGGCATTTAGTAGCATTTTTCCCTTACTGAATCTTACATAAACTCCCTGTCTAGCCTAAATCAGTGACGATGCACCAATCAGTGTCAGTGTGAGAGTGAGGTGTGTTATGGTTGATACAGCGTAGCATTCCAGCAGTAGCCCTCCACTAGAAGATCCTGGCTCATGGGTCAATGAAGAGGTTATGCAGGTGAATTGCATTACCCATGTGGTTATGGATTAGCTCAGAAGACATTGGGTGGGAGTGTTTGTTTTATTCAAGGGGTTTTTATGTAAAATTATTTCTAGTTCTTATTATAGCCATAAGTAAAAACTTTTTCAGAGTCCAGACAGGTGGCAATACACTCATCAGGGGACCTTTTTCATTTTGACGTCTCTGAGTACATCTGTATTTCCTTGATTCTTCATGGACTTTTCTCCCACTCGTATGTCATTAGTTGTGGTCTATCCAAACATAAGTTCACAGGTCTGATGGACATACAATGCTGACTTCTATATATAGATATGTGAATAGGATATGCTTTTGCTGGAGAGTCATAGTCATAGCCAGCAGTTAACATATCTGCACTGAGGAAGGCAGGAATTCGTGTTTATTGAGTTGGAATTAAGCTTTGCAGGTGCCAACCCATAGAAGTTCACTGAAACTTCATGGCCAGCAGCCATGGAAATTGAATATCCGCTGAATAGGGTGTTTAATTAGCAGGGCTGCTGAAGCAGGCTTGCTGATACAACATTGTCATATTTTAGTCTGTCAGAACAGTTTTGTGTGTGGTTCTGACAAAAAAAATGAATTTTACATGACAGATCTCTTGTTTGGAGAGATGCAGGGCGATTAAGCTGTTAATACAGTTTTTTGTTATTCCTTTGGAAGTATTCAAAGAGTATTTCTTTAAATACAGCTCAGCGTTGTGTGGCAAAGGTTGAGACACCTGTGCAGCAATGAATGAAGGCTATCTCAATATGAATGACTAATTATCAGGGAACGGGAAAACACTAGTTTTCTTTCATAACTGAGATGGCTTCATCCTATTCAGAATAATCTGTTGGGAAAATAATTAGCATAAAGAAAATGGAGTTTTGATAAGTAACTTTGATGTTCATAATTACAGTAATTTTTGTATAATTTCTTTCATTTATGTTCATGTTTTCAGTTTTCTCTTTCAGTCATAAAAGCTGATATTAAATTTTATATTAAACCTATCTTGCTGTAGACAGCCTCCTTAGGAAAAACTGTTATCTTTGTATGATAACAGTGGACTTAGCACAAATTTGCTGTCAGGGTTTCTTTCCATCCCTCTGAATTTGTCTTCTCTACCATAGTAAATCACACATATTACCTTCAAGAAGGGTCTAAAAGTATCAGATTTTACATGGCATAAAAAGAAACCTTTTTCACTTGGTTTGTATAATGTTCAATATTTTTAACTTTATTCTAGGCAAAAAATGCAGCATCAGAAGCAAAAAATGAGCAAAGTGAGTATTTGGATTGTTGTGCCATTCAAGCAATAAAAGGGAATCTTCCTGACTTAGCTCCTAAGTCTGAAGGGCTGCTGTCTGTCAGAACGCTCTGAAGGTTGCCAGCCCAGGCTGTGTTTGTTCTTGTACTTAGTGGTATAAAAAGGTTCTGATTCAGTTCTAACTTTCTGTAAGTCTCAATAATGCATCTCAGTCAGCTGAGAAATCCACTTTCTTGCACAAAATGTCTTTACACAAAAATGAAAACAAAATAGTTGACACATTAGTTATGTTTATCAGATCTATTTAAATATGACTCTGTTGAATAATTGCCACATCCCTCCTCTCATTTGCTGTCTAAGGAATTAACTACTAGGTTCTCCTAGTAGCTAATTTGGTGTTAAATTGCTCATATTGTTCCTCGTATCACAGAACAGTACTGATAGAAAGGCTTTATATCTCTTTTCCATTTATTCTAGTGTTTGTGTGCACATGTTGTTTAGTAGGAATGCTTGGAATCTGGGATACTTACTCTCTGAAACCCTGCTTAATAGCACCATATGGTTGTGAAGTACATCCAATCATTTTTTTTTCACACAAATTCTATTATGTATAAAAGGTTAACAAGGTGCTCATAGCTTGTGCAATTAAACTATATTCCTGGCTGCTCACCACTCAGTGATTCCAGAAGTACCTTTTTAGATGGGTAGCTATGCTACAGGAGGAAGACACAAAAGGATGAACTGTTCCATGTGTCCCACTGAAAGGAGACTTTTGTGTAATAAAATTATTGTCCTGCAAGAGAGAAAGAGCTCTAGTATGTATCTGTGCAACTCAGCTACAAATTGCGGAGCAAGGTGGGGAACTCATGACACAGCCCTGGTGCAAATAGGCTGTGTATTGAGGATGCAAGCAGGGACAGGCTTGTCCTGGTTTGAGCCAGGATGAAGGCAGTTTTCTTTTTACTGATTTTTTTTTTTTTTTCCTTCCGTGATCTCTCTTTTAATTAAAGCTGTCTAGTTTACTTTTCAATCCGGAAGCCTCTCTCCTTATTGTCCCTCTCCTTTCCCTACCTGGGTGGGAGGGAGGGGATGGAGAGCATTGTTATTATTGGTTTAATTGCCAGTCCTGAGTTAAACCATGACAAGTCTACAACTGAGGAATTTAGAAAAGCTGTCCAGGCGTGACAAGATGGTGCCAGGTAAACCAAAGTTCAACTATAAGGGACATGAAAAGCAACATGAAGTGTTTCTACCACTACATTATAGTGTCTCTCAGACTCCTGTGCTTAGTGTCAGGGTTCAAGGAGGAGAGCTGCTAGCAGTGACTGACTCAATAGTCAGGGATAACTTGACAAGTACAAGTCCACAGGATCATCCAAGAGTGATGAGAGAACTAGTTGATATCCTTGCAAAGTCACTACCAAATTTGAAAGGACATAGAAATCACAGTGACACCTCTTACGAATGGAGAAGAGTAAATGTCACACTGTCGTGGGCCAAGATGGGTAAAGCTGCGACCCACTCCCCCTCCAAAAGGGGATCGAGGGCTGAGGACCACACCCTTTCACACTCACAAACAATGCTCAAGAATCAATAGGTTTATTTAAAGGCACTGAGGTTATGGCAAGACTAATTCAACTGAATGATATCGATATATATCAGAACAACATATAAGAATGATAGGACTATCCCCCCCATCTTTCCCCCCGCCTCCCCTGCTCCTAATTCCCGGATAGGGATAAGAGGGAAAAAGCCTGGAGAGAGCTTCAAAAAGTGGCCAACCCAGGGAACTACAGGCTGGTCAGCTGCACTTCAGTCCCATGGAGCAATGTACTTTGGAACACATTTTTGAGCATATAAAGCAGAAGGTAATGATAGGAAACAGTCATCATGGATTTGCCAAGAGTAAACTATGCCTAACCAATTTGATTACCTTTTAAAATTAAATGCTAGGTCAGTGGATTAGGGAGGAGTAGCAGATATCTTTTACCTTCCCTTTATCAAAGCTTTTGATGCTATCCTCCACGCTATTTTTGTGTTCAAATTACGGTGTTACTGTCCAGGTGGTTGGACAAAACTGACTGGATGGTTAGGCTCAGAGAGTGATGTCGTAAGTCCTACTCAAGCTGTAGGCTAGTAACAAGTGGGATCCAATGGGGGTTATCCTGGGATCTGTCCTGTCTTTCTCAATGACCTGGACAAGGTGGTGGAGTGCATGCTCAAGTTTGCAGCTGACATCAAATTGGGATGAGCATTCGATACTCTTGAAAGCAGGGCAGTTATCTAGAGACATCCAGACAGGCTTGAGGAATGATCCAAAAGAAACCTTACGAAAATCATCAAGGACAGATGAAAAGTCTTGCCCCTTAGAAGGAAGAACCAGTGGTAACAATATATAGGCTGGTGATTGCCAGGCTGGGGAGTAGCTCTGCTGGAAAAGTCCTGCAGCTCTGGCCATCAGCAAGGTGAGCATGAGACAGCAGCCTGCTGGCAGCAGAGATGGCCAGCAGCATCCTGTGCTGTATGAACAGCAGTGTACCCAGGTGGCCAAGAAGACCAATGGCATAGTGGCCTGTATTAGAAATAGTGTGGCAAGCAGGACCAGGGAGGTGATCCTCCCTCTGTACTCGGCATTGGTGAGACCACACCTCGAGTACTGTGTCCAGTTTTGGGCACCTCAATACAAGAAATACATCGAGGTGCTGGAGCGTATCCAAGGAAGGGCAATGAAGCTGGTAAAGGGCTTTGAGAACAAGACTTATGAGGAGCAGCTGTGAGAACTGGGGCTATTTAGTCTGAAGAAAAGCAGGCTGAAGGGAGACCTTATCACCCTCTACAACTACCTGAAAGGACGTTGTAAAGCGGTAGGTGCTGTCTCTTCTCATGAGTAACTGGTGTTAGAACAAGAGGAAATGGCCCCAAGCTGCACCAGAGGAGGTTTAGACTAGACATGAGGAAGGACTTTTTCACTTAAATGGTTGTCAGACATTGGGACATGCTGCCCAGGGAGGTGGTTGAGTCACCATCCCTGGATGTGTTCAGAAGTCATCTAGATGTGGTGCTTGGGAAAATGGCTTAGTGCTGGACTTGGTAGAGTAGGGTTAATGGTTGGACTCGATCTTGAAGGTCTTTTCCAATGTAAGTGATTCTGTGAATAGGAGCGTGGCTGGTAGATTTAAAGAAAGAATTATCCACCACTACTAGCACCTGGTAGATCAAATCTAGACTGCATCTAGTTTCGGACCCACCAATACAATAAAGATTCCAATAAACTGGAGAAAGTTCAGCAGAGGACCACCAAGATTGTCAAGGACTGGACCACTTGCACTGTGAGGAGAGGCTGATGGGCTTCTTCAGCATGAAAACATGAAAAGATAGCTGTGAGGGGACTATGCAGCTGCCTGCCCATACCTATGAAAAGGTCACTGAAGAGGCACATACAGGACCTTTACAGCAGCACATTGTAGGAGAATGAGAGGCAATGGGCATGAGTTGAGGCAAGACAGGTTCATACTGGTTATAAGGAGAATTGTTTTCCCTGGGAGGAAAAGTAGACAATGGAGCAGGTTGCCCAGAGAGACTTCATGGACTCCGTCCCTGCAGATTTTCAAGAGTAACCTGGACAAAGCCCTGAGCAGCCTGTATGACCTTGTAGCTGACCCTGCTTTGAGATGGAGTTTGGATGACAGACTTCCAGAAGTCCTTTCCAAATTGAACTGTGTGTGATTTAAAGATGGGTTTTGAGATGCTCCATTACAGTAAATCATTGACAGAATAATCTGTTAATAGGTGAATTCTATTAAATTCTGCTTTTCTCTGATCCTGATATGGATTGCAAGTTACGTATTTCCCTAGAATATGGTAGAAATAACAAAAGGATAGAGAGACATATGGCAAATACACTATCTGATGCATTCTCAAAAAACTGATTCAATTCCAGTTCTTTTTTCCTATTACTTAGTGTTTTGGACATCACAGATTAAGAAACAAAAATACCTATTTAGCTCTTTGAAGCCAAAGTCCTTAACCTTGTATACTTTGCTATTTAGAAAAACAAACATTTTCTTACTTTCTCTTTCCCACTCGTAAGGATAAAAGAACTTTCTGCAACTCATCATCATCAGAAGTCAATTGTAAAAATTAATTTCATGAAAATGAAAATAATGTCCTTAATAAGAAGAAGAGGTTCTCTATTTTTTTATTTATTTTTATTCCATTTATGTACACTTACTACTTGAAGTAGAATGCAGTGTCTTCTTAGGACTTGCTGCTACCCACTAGCTACCCCCAATTTGCAACTGGCTTCTCAGCAAATTTTTTTATCTTTTAAAATAGGAGTATCCTCCCATTTCTATTAAAAAATGCAAATTTTACTTTCAGTTGAGGTGTATTTGCTCAGAATAATTTTCCTGAACATTCTGTTCCACTTTGGTATTTTTGATGAGTACAGGAGACCTCTGTACAGGAATGCTTTGATACCACAGCTGTTTCCTAGTAGTTCCAGATTCTGGACCCTGGGAATAAAGTCAAAAGTCTGGAGAATATAATCAGGGAAGTTGCTTTTATTTCACAGTGTGTTTAGTAAGAAATAACAGGAGGGGTCCCCACTTGTTTTCCTGCGGTGGGGAATGATTTTGTGTGTGTGTGATGTGATATGATGAAATAGCAAAATAAAGCAGATCTTTATCTGTCTACAATTAGAACAATTGCATTTGACACTTCAATACTTTTTGTTAAGAAAATCAATAATAAATTATCAACCACAATGCTGTCTAATTCCAGCTGATGAAGTTACTGACACTAATGCGGAAGAAATGCCATGAAAAAAAGTGAAGATGAAAAATTCTGCCCATTCTCATCAGTTGTAATAAAAAGTATGAATGTATGATAAATTGACTTGTGAGTAAAGTAAAGGCATATTCAAAGCATCCAATAAGAGCGTTAGACAATTAAACAATTAAAGATGAGACAAAATGTTTGATATGTTGACTAAATTATAGCAGTGAGACAATAAGAAAACTGATGTGGCAAATAGGTTGAAGCCATCACTAGAGGCTGCTTCACTGCAATGATGAGACTATTTGATTAATATCCTTTAGTTAACCCTAATGTGTTGCCTTCATTGGCTGTACATGCTGAACCAGCACCAGTAATTGCCACACAGATGAGACTGGTCTTAAGGCACACAGTGTTGTGATTGTAAGGAAATCCTACAGGCAGAAAAGAGACTCATCCTGTGTCTGTTTTCATTTTTCAGATTCTTTACTTTCTCAGTACCAACTACTTTGGATCATTATGATAAAGCTGAGACAACTCTTCCCTTAAAAGCAGCAATATTTTTCAGTCTAAACAGCTGCCAAAAATCTGCTCCATTTTGATCTGTTTGTGTAAGATAACTGTCACAGCCTTCATGCCATACCTGCTTGGTGAATGGTGTTGGTGGATGTCTTTTTTCTTGGTGAGTGTTCTCTTTCTGAAAGAATCTTAAAATGCTTATATTTTAAACTTAAGCATGTTCAGTTAGGTAAATCAGTTTTTTTATTATTCTGTATGTATATTCTATTTGTCTCAAACCACAGAGTTCTATTATGATGCACCATGAGTTGAATTATGTTGTTCTAACTTGAAAAAGCCACAACTGGATTCAGCCAGGCAAAACTGGGGTGTGAACTTCAAAGTTGTATTATACACCTTGGCTAAGGAAATTCATTGAGAGACTATTGCAGTGACTTGTCCTTAAACAGAAGCAACAAAGACATTCAGAGATGCATTTCATATTAGAATTTGACTCTACAGTGAATCATACCTATCATTCAAAGTAATTCTGAATACCGTGTTGTCAGACTAAACAATCATTTCAAAATACATAAATTATTGTTCATCTGTCTTCCCTGGTACAACATAGGAAATATACTGATTTTTTTAGGCCAATTTTTATTGTGGTGTGAGGCATCACAATTGCTGTTAACTGTGATATTGTATGGGCAGTGAAATAGTCAGTGTTATTAGTTAATGTGCAAGTAAATATCGACCAGTAATTTTCAACAATAATGTAATCATACGAGACGTGAGTGTTTGTTCAGCATTTTATTTTGACAATCCAACAACCTAAGAAAATCTCAGTCAGAATCTAGCTAGCATTAAAATTTATGCAGTTTTTTCTATCCATCTACGTCTGACAAAACTGGATGTGAGCCAAGCATCCAATGACTTTAGCTTCAGAATAAGATCAATGTTATGCAAATAATTATTGAATTTTCATAGACTAAGTGAAGCAGCTTTAAACAAAAAGCAGATTTAAACAAAAGGAGAGGGTTTAATTCAAAGAACAAAGACTTGCTACTGTTTCCCTTGAAATGTAGGCAGTATTTGTATCAGTATTCATTTTGTTTTTTCAGGAAAGAATACTGGGAAGCTGAGCGGCAAGCACGTTTAAGACAAGGTATAGCTACCTCTTTTACCAGGAATCATGTACATTCTCTGATGGAAGGAGAAATATTATACTTTTTGCACGTGAGAGCATTTCTGTATTAATTCCTCTCCCATGCTCATTCAGTCAGCAGTAGGTGCTGTGGCATAGAGCCTCTCCTAGTACCTCTTGGTTTCAGTGGTGCTACATTTCCTTGCCTAAGGGACGGCAGCATCTCTCAGACTGCACCTCCACTGATGTCAATACTGAAGGATGAATGCAGTTTGTAACCAAGTAAATACGATTTTGCCCTTGCTACCAGAAGGCCACAGGCTTTGAGCTTACCTTGGGCTGAGCTGGCTTTAACAGGTGCCTCATGGTCAAATGAACAGGCATGCCTTGTTCTGGTAAAATCATAGAATCATAGAATGGCCAGGGTTGGAAGGGACCTTAAAGATCATCTAGTTCCAACCCCCCTGCATGGGCAGGGACACCTCCCACTAGACCAGGTTGCTTAAGACCTCATCCAATCTGGCTTTGAACGCCTCCAGGGAGGGGGCATCCACAACCTCCCTGGGCAACCTGTTGCAGCATCTCACCACCCTTACAGGAAAGAACTTCCTAATGTCTAGGCTGAACCTCCCCTCTACATTTCAAACAATTGCCCCTTGTCCTCTCACTACACACCCATGTAAAAAGCCCCACCCCAGCTTTCTTGTAGGCCCCCTTCAGATACTGGAAAGCTGCTATAAGGTCTCCCCGGAGCCTTCACTTCTCTAGGCTAAACAACCCCAACTTCCTCAGCCTATCTTCATAGGGGAGGTGCTCCAGTCCTCTGATCATCTTTGTGGCTCTCCTCTGGACACGGTTGAGGAGTTCTATGTCCTTCTTATGCTGGGGACTCCAGAATTGGACACAGTACTCCAGGTGGGGTCTCACCAGAGCAGAGTAGAGGGGGAGAATCACCTCTCTTGACTGGCTGGCTATGCTTCTTTTGATGCAGCCCAGGATAGCGCTGGCTCTCTGGGCTGCAAGTGCACATTGATGGCTCATGTTAAAATTCTGGTTGACCACTAGCCCCAAGTCCTTCTCCTCTGGGCTGTTCTCAATCCTTACTCCTCCCAACCTGTATTTGTGAATGGAATTGCCATATATTGCCTTATACTGCCATATATTTAGGCAAAAATATGGCCTAAATTTACAATACAGAAAGAAAAGTCATATTCATCAGACCAAATAATTGTATGGCTAGGTGAATCTTTTGTAGTAGAGGGATTATTTATTTGGTGGTCTCCTTTCAGGCATAAGTAATATCCTTTTTCAGATCTGAGCATTGGCATCAGATAAAGTTGCTGGAGACCTGCAGAAAAAGTGAGAAATATTTGCTACCTATTTTGTGTAACACAGGATATAGTGAAATTAAGCAGAAGAGTATCTGACCTCTTTATTGAAAACCAAATGATTTTTCTGTTAACACTAGCCTATACCACTAAAAGATGAAAGATTTATTATCAAATCACTAGGAAACACAAAGCATTCAATTAAGATTTGAATCTGTGGTTGCATGTTTTTAATTCTTCATCACAGGCAGGTCTTTCATGAATCACTCATCATTTATGAAATACATTGTGAGAATATGCATAATGTTCATTTTCTCAAAGAAGGAATTAGAAGGAAGTCAATTATTTCAGCAGACTTAATATTATTTTAAAAATATTTCCTATCAGTTTTGTCAGTTTTCGTCAGTGTTAAATGAAGTATAAAATAGTCATATGCAGTGTAGCTTCCCTTCATTTATTTTAAATTAACATTCATATATTGTAACCCAGTAAGTGTGGGTTATTTGGCACTGCTGGGGTCAGGCATCAGTCTGTGGCAGGTCCCAGGGAGTGGCCATACTGCTTTTGGCCTGAGTGGGGCTGAGCTGGGTTTACCAGGTGCTCGTGGCCAAGAGCCCATTATGCAGCCTGTCTGAGCTCCAGCTCTTCCTTCAGCCAGGGAAGGGGCTGACAGCACCAGGCAGTTCCCAACAGGCAAACAGCTCCTGAGATCACGGGGCTGTGGGTCAACTTACATCCTTTCCTTGGGAGCAGAGGGAGAAGGCTAGGGTGAGAAAATGTGTAACAAAGTGGAATGGGACATGAGACTGAGGACATCATGACAAACAAGGGGTAAATACTAGGAAGGTGGTTTTGTAGATGTAGCAACTTCAACTGTATTATTAATGAGCCTTTTTTTGCATTGAATGATTTGGAGTATTTGACTGTGAAAATGCTAATTGGACAAGCAATAAATGGCATGCTCCCTTTACCCATAACAGTATTTTGAGCATAATTTTACCACAGACAATACATCTAATTTATATTACACTAATTAGTATAACTGATGATTACTTTGGTTTAAAAATTACACCTGTATTTCAGAAATTGCTCAAGTGATTAATTTTTTCCCTTCTACAATGAAGAACAGTTAAAGCAATTTTGTTCCTTAGTTAATTTATGCATTAAGGACTCTTCATACATAATTTGCTGCCGGTCCTCTTGTTTTCTTAGAAATGCAGTGAGCTACACAATATACCCGACTTTTACACTGACTCCAGGGCATGTATCTGCAAAATGTTTGAGAAACAGGAAAGCTACTGCTTAACTTACCACCTGAGGCACAGAAACAGTAATTTAAAGGTGGTTCATAGGGGTCTGTGGGAGATGGGGAATTAAACCTTGGCACTGTAAGGCTCAAGATTCAGGTCTCTACTGTCACTAATAGCAAAGCTCATCCACAACGTTATGCATTCCTAACAATATTAGTGACCATAACACTAGCTTGGAGTTATGGGGAGGAACAGATGCAGCTACAGATCTTGAAAGCATGCTGGTTCTCAAGAGTATCTTATGATCTGGAATTGTACCTGGTCACTTACAAATGCAAGATCCGTCTTCAGGACCTCTAATGTGATATGGTTCATGTCTGAAGAATCATGTGAACAGGGGCAGTTTTTGTAGGTCTGTGGAGCTGAAAAAATGCATAGCATGCACAGAAACATTAAGTCACTGTTGATAAGAAAACACAATATCTTCACTCTGACAAGATCTGTGGTGGTTGTGCATGGCTTCACAGCTGACATGATTGAACTTCACAGCTCCCACTACCACTCTTCATCCATTCTTTCACTATATTGCTTTCCCAAGATGGCTGGTGAGAATCAAGTGTTTTCCTTTCTTCTCCCTCAGAGCGAGAGGTGCCCTGGCAGGGATGTAAACAGATTCCACAGGAACTGCCATCTCTTTAGCACCACCACACAAGACTCTAGAGAGGCATCTGTAAGATAAAGATATCAAAGGTGATTTTTTTTGTCAGGCCCTGCAAGCAGAAATGTAGATGGAATACTAGTAGACATTATTTGCTAATAGAATATTATTTCTCTCTCAGCTGGAAAGCTTTTAAGTGTAACAGATGGCAGTACTATCAACATAATGTAAGATAAGGGACATGGGCTCATACTGGAACATCATTGACCTGATTGATAATATTTATGCACTTGGAGACTATTTTTTTTAAATAACTTGATTCCCTGCACCAGGCAAGAGTTGCTACCAAAGAGGTACTGTTGTCGTCTGGAAGTCATCTGGAAACTGTTCAAATGTCATAAAGGTCAAATTAAATGACTGGTCTTATTTTCAGTGTGATATATTTCAAACCATAAGATCCCTTCACAGCTGAAGGGATCTTATAAAATTCTGAACTTTTGCTTAGAGAGGGAAGAGATGCTTCATGAAGAATTATGGGGACGGTTTTCTAAAAACAGGTGAAAGAAAGCTGACAAGGTTGGAAGAATCCTATTAATGATTACATTGACTCACTTATTTTAGCTGTCTTGGTTTCAATATTTATCACTCAAGTAGTTCCAAATAAGACCCAGTCATTCAAATTTTGGGGGATTTCAGTGTTTACTGGATCTGCAAGCCACCTTTTTTTTTTAGATAGATCTGTTGCCATGTATCTGAAACAGCAGAGCACATGAACTAGTACTAATTAGACATACATCCATGACCACTGAAAACATTAGATAAAGGGCACAATCCTACTTGACCCCCCATTAATACCCAGTGCCAAAATTTTGTCTGGATTGTAATTGCCGAGTTTGATTTTTCTTATTAACCTATTTTATACATAATGATTGATGGAGCACTGTAAGATCTTTAAATTTTGACAAGCAAATAAAATATTTTTTCTACAGAATCCAATCTGGAATCTAAACCTATTAGCTTTTTAGGATATCTCGCCAGTAGGAAATTATTTAATCTATTTATTTTAATTCTCCTGCCTGTAGGACATCTCTCTATGTCTTGGAAATAACATTTGACAAGGACTTCAAGATTATAATGTTAGGATTATAATAATAATTAGATCCATTTGCAGCATTTCCTAGTCATATTATAATATAATAGTGCTGTAGTAAAAACTATTCAGTGTTTGGAAGAAAGAGCCTGATTGTACTTCTATGGTTGACGCCAGATTCTCAGGTGGTGTAAATCAACATCGCTTCCAAGAGCTGAAGAACTTGGCTTCTGTTTTTCATACATACTTTGTTTACAATAGAATATCAGAAGCACTCTGATAGTAATTCTTTTCCTGGCAATTATTATTCTTTCCATTTGCAAGTTTTCTTTCCTCGATACGGTTTTCATTGAACTTAAAATGGAGGGTTTTTTCACTTCAGCATTAGTTTAGTGAGTTGATACATGATGCTTAGTTAGCACCAATTTTACTGACAAGAGGTGAGGCATTTTTTTATCCTATGTTGTCCCAGGATAAATGCTATACATCCTTCATAAGTAGTAATGATTTTTAAGTTCTTAGACAAACTAATAGATGTTAGACAGTATTTCCAGTTCCATATATATTAATATGGGCATTGTGTTGAAACGTCCTCCTTTCTGACATCTGACCGGTACGTTTTTCTATACATTTACACATACAAAATGAAAGCTTCCACAAGAAGTAGTAATGCTAATCACTGAACTTTGATTCTCAGTGTTCCAACCAAATTCATTGACAACATTCTGTTCTGCTAAACTTTTTCTGGTCATAACTCTTCTGTTAACAGACCTATTATTGGCTGTTAATCTCCTGTGCAAAAATCAAGTTTCTTTTCTCCCACTTCACAGTCCTTACCAGCTTTTACTCTACTTACAGTTCCACTTCTATATTTCATATTGCAGTTACACCTGTTCCCTATATTTCTTCCTTTCTGAAGATCATTTATGTCTTTTCTCATTCTTTCTTAAGAGCCACCTGTTTCCTGAGGTAAGAGGATGGCTGTGTTGCTAAAGTCCTCCATTCTGCTCTGTTGCACTGATTTGTCCATTTACTTCACACTATCTGAAATTCACTGGCACGTTCTGGCCCCAGGCATCTATTCCCTTCTCTGTGTGATGCTGGTTTGCTCTTTGTTCAGTCAGGTGACTGTTCTCTACTTTATGCAGGGAAACTCTTTAGTGATGAGCAAAATTTTACCTAACACAGTAAGTCTTAAAGACCCACTTTTTTCCACAATTGGTATTAAACTAACCCTAATCCCATAGTAAGTCTTCTCAGAATCGGGCTTCCAAAATTATGAACTGAGCCTACTTAACAAACAAGTCATGCATGCTATTGACAGAAAAAACACTTGACATGACACCTGCAATAGTATGTTAATACCGATAAGTTATGAAGACTGCAGAAGATACTGGATCTGAAATGCAAGAAGTAATGTCTCCTTTTGTGCATTTGCCTCAGATGGGATAATTTACTAGTTTTTTGTTCTAGCTAAGGTCTGAGCCTGGGAAGATGTGCCAAAGTAGTGCCACAGAACAGTACCTTCTCAATGGGATAGAGTGTGGGTATAATCCTGCCTTGTACAGTATGAATGTTGTATGGGAAAGGGTGACATTTACTCTGAAATGGATTTCCACAGGAGCATCAGAACATTTCACCCAGGGGTTGTGTTCTTTTCACATACTGCAAACACTGCAGCAAATCATAGAGGTTAATGTCACTGTCAATAATAGGTTGTAAGAATATATTATAAATGAAAATGTTATTTGGACTTGGCATAGCAAACTCTGTCCTCTCCAACATAATAGTATTTGCTTCATGCAGAACTGTTTAAGACAAGCAGTACTCAAAGACAGTGAGTAGATATTTAATGCTCTGAAAGTGCCATTTCTGGAGCACTACCATATGCACTGCCATCAGCCTACCCGTAGATCAGGCAAGAACTCAGATATTAAAGCTGCCAAGGCATTCTTTCAAGCTACTGGAGCATTCTGGATAGATTAATATGCCAAAGTAACAGCATCGGAAACAAAAATGTAATGAACTCTAACTGGCCCCAAAGGACTTTTAAGTGCTTTTAATTGTTCAGCCAGTTTCTTTCAGCTGTTGACCTCTGAAGCACATTGTTTGCTGCTCTCAAATAAGAAATGACCTCAGTTAATGACAAACAATTTTCATTAACTAAATTTTATTGAAATAATCAGCCTCCTTTGACCTCTCACCTGAAAGGCAGTCTCTGACACCACAAAGTTATTAGAACAGAAAACAATGTTTTCTCTTGTACTGAATGCATCATTTATCACTCTGTGTTTGCAAAATTGTAGTTGGTTATATGAAGAAGTCTGTAAATTCAGACATGCTGTAGGTCAAATCTGAGTTCCTCATCTTAAGTTGATGGAAAAACTGATGGATTGATAGTCTCTTTTTCTTTTTTTTATCTTTTTTTTTTTTTTTTTTTAGCTGTGTGATTTACAAAGCTCTACAAATCTACTATTTCAGTATATACACTTGCTATGCAATTTTGCTACTCAGTCACTTCAGAAATTGATTGTCAAGGCTCTTTGGTGCTTGTTTTGTATGAAGTAGAAGCCAGGTCACTTTGCTAATTATTAGGAATAAGCAAGTGGAGCCAGATGGACAGTATTGCAAGACAGTAATAATAAGAATGAAGATTATTATAATGATTATAAGGACAACAACAATAATAATAGTAATAATAATAAATTGTGTAAATGTTAACAGGTTTCTCTCGTATTAAAGAGCCTTTCTAGTGAGCAAATTGTAATATATCATAGCATGAGAGCAGAATTCTTTCCTGATCATGTTGTATATCATTTGGTGCTTGATAATCCATGGGAATGATCTGCCCAAAGTGACTACTAACCTGACTCATTTTTGTACACACTCCTTAGCTTCCAGCTTGTTTCTAATGTGTTTTTTGTCTTTTTTCCACGGGGAAAAATGCTGGAAATATCATCCACTTACCCCTACAGATGCAAGAGTAAAGTAGTTGGATTCACAGATCAAGATGATGATGTGTGTTTTCAATCTCATTAGATACTTGGTCATGTTGAAATATACTTAGCAAAATACCTCATGCTAACAGAAGAGGCAGGTTGTTATCTTTGGACTGCAGATATGACCTGGGTGAGGAACCTTGGGATGGTACCCTCTGTCTCCCTTATTTCTCTTATGTTGGCTGAGTGGTGGGCAATAAAGGGCAGGCTAAAAGGGCCATTGTGATGCCATTTTCCAGTATGTTGCACCATTCTGAGCTGACTCCTAAACAGTTTCTTAGAACTGCCTAAGCAGAGATCAATAAAGCTTCCTTAAAAATAAACACAGACTTCTATTGGCATTTCTGTCTAAGAAATTGTAGAGGAATGGAAAGGAAGTCTTTAGCCACCAGGGTGTCTAAAAAACCCCAAAAAGGGTAGTGACAGCATAGTTCAGTTAGGGTTTTTTGTTGTTTTTTTCTTTCCTGTTAGTGGAAGAAAGGGTTGATTTGTCTGTTGGAAAACATCCAGAAGACTGGTGGCTCATGTGTGCTATAGGGCAGGCATGTGACGGAGCCAGACACCCTGATTCCTGGATCATGCATCCTGGGAAACCTGTGTTTGTTCTCTCCAAGCCAATCCATCCAGCATTCCCTTCTAATGGAAACCTGAGTAGCCAAGTCTCCTTCCACCATAAAATTACATTGTAGGTATGCAAACACTTTCCCAGTGGTATAGGTGCAGGCATTATCTGCAGGGCCACAGGCAGTGGCCCTATTTCTTCACTGTTCTTAAACCCATGGATTCACTGTAAGAAAAATTTTCACAAGTGTTTGGGTGAAAAAGCATGGTCTGAGGATTTATTGTCCCATATAGCATAAAAGATCAATGTTTACTTCCTAGGACAATGAACTATTTTCACTAAATAGAATTCATATTACTGCATTCATAAAACCTTTGACAATGGCAGATATCTTAGAGATCCCCACTCTATATATTAAATTTCAGTTTGTTATAAGCTTTTGGTCTTTGTGATACTTAGTTTACCTGTAGAAGGGGAAGAGAATACAGGAGTGCTAAGTGGCACTCTTGTGGCTCTTCCTGTGCTTCACATCCTTTGTTTCTGCAAATGTAACAAGCTCAACTTGAGGGCCCAAGACAATTTTTTTTTCAGTCTGACAACTTGCAAAGTGAATGAAAATGTTAACTAAACTTTTAGGCATCTCTAGCTCAAAGAGAAGTATTAAAGTTCCTCATTTAAAAGCCATCACCTTCCTTCACACGGTGGGGTTGGAACACAGCAAGAAAAAGAGACAAAAAGCAACAGCTTATTTTGGCTGAGCTTGGCTTTGGAAGAGCTTTTCCTCTGCTCAGTTTTAGTGCAAAGTAAAAAAACCAAACAAAAACATTATATTAAAGCCTGACTAACCTGGTAACAAGGCTGTGTATAGAGAGGAAGCTGTTTTGGAGAGGAACAGGGGAGAGAAACAGTAGATTCATACAGTAGAACCTCAGGACTTCCAACCAGGGACTGCATGAGCTTGTGACAAGAAATTACTATGTAACAGTATGGAAGGGAGTATAATCACTGGTTACTGTACTTTTTTGCTGTATAGTATCTAGTAATCTTTCACTGCTGATGTCACAAGATCAGTAGGTATCTCCTGTAAGAGGGATACAGGGGATTGTATTTTCCATAAACTGTAACTAGTAAGTAATCAGTATCAGTAAAGCAACTGAAATTGGGCATTTCTGTTTACTAAGCAGAGATATCATAACTAAGGTACACTCTAATGAAACACCTTGCATGTCATTAGTTATGCATTGCAGATGGGCTATTACATAAGCACACTATGGGAAAGAATGGCATAAAGGAAACTATGATACTATAAAAATGAAAACAGTAATGGGAAATTGACCTTTTCATTCACCGTATGACTAAAAACACTTTTACACAATGGGACACCTGGTATTCCACCAGAGTGAATTGGCAAATCTGTATTGGTGGAATATGAGAAGGAGAATAGGAAACTGCGTATTTTATATGTGTTCTACCAAAGCTGAGTAGAATAGCATGTTCTATGTAATGCTAATGATTTAAGCAGAAAGATTATATATATATTCTTTTTTAAAAAAGAGGCAATTTCTTGACTCCCTGGCTGAACGGGTTATATGAATGAGCTTTAGCTCAACTATGATAAATACCAATAGGTCCATATATTGCTTATATTTACACCATTTACTTGTATTATCAGGATATCTTATCACATTTCAGCTATAAGAATTTCAGTATCCTGCTTTTCGAAAATGTCACTGCTGATTCCTGCAAGTCCCGGTTTCCCTGTCTTTGGACAGAGATTAGGATAACAGTTTCGTAGACTGAAGAAGGGCCTGGCAATTTAACAGAAACTAAACAGAAAGAAGGTGGGAGCATTTCCATCTTGCAGCAGAGCCAAAAGTAGTATAGTTGAATCACTAGACAACTGAGCCATAGCTGCTAAGTCCAAGACTATAGCAATGTAGCAGTATCCTTAGGGAAGCATGTGTCCCTGGATAACATCAGTCTGCACTAGATGATTATCCCTGTCCCATTTGGTACCAATTAATGGTTTCTCTGAACTCTTCTTCTTTACTCAGTGTGGATGTCCCTAAAAAATATAGAAGTATGAAGTCTCGTGTCCTCTTTTTCTGGTATTCAGCTTAGAAAAGTTGAACTTTAATTATACATTTAAATCCATCTTTAGAAACCTTATAGTGGTCATGCCTTGTAAGGTCACTTAGCTCTATGAATAGATGCCCAAGTTTGGAAACAAAGGATTAGATTTTTAGTCTCACAATGATATAATGGAGTCTTTGCCTTATATATAAGGAAGCCACAGGAGAAAACAGTATAGCTATAGGGTGAGTTAATTAAGCTGGTCAAGCTTAACATTTTAGAGCAAAACCATAATTCATACAAATTATTCAAGTTACATATTGGGTCAATGCTTCATTAAATATGGCAGATTCATTTAGATATTATGGAGTCTTGTGATCAACTTGTTCCAATATATTTCTTGGTATTAATTTTCAGGCTTTATCTATTTTGATACATTGATTTTGTTTATAATTGAAGTAGATTTATTTTTTTTTACATTTAACCCATGATTTAATCAAAATATATTTTAAAGCAACCTAAGACAATGTCTATATTTTTCAAATGTGCTTATTGCCAAGTTTCTATTAGCAGAATTTGTTTTACTTGAGCAACAAACACCAAAGGGACCCTGCTCATTTAGTTTCACTCTGAGTGGCCCAGTACAAATTACTTTTTCTGTTTAAGTAATTCAGCAGCACAAGAAAAAGAGGCTTCATCTGCAGTTTTTCATAAAAGGTCTTGTAGACTATTTTGCTGCTAATTAATTGCTTTGCACAGCATCTATGTAACGTAAAGATATCCTAAAAGTCCTATAATCTTTCTTCTTTTCCTTGGAAGGTATCTCTACTCATCTAAATTGTTTATCACCCACTTTGTGACACCTAAACTATACGCAAACCTGTTATGTCTTCACCCAAGCAAGATCCTGCCTTCTTTTTTTTAAGCACATCTTCCTCATTCACAATCACATCAAATCCAGTCAACTGAATTACGTAGTTCAGAGTGGCTTACTACATAATGGGAGTGGACTTTTTATAAAGTCTCAGCAATCCTAATCAAACTATCAATGACTTTTAAACCAAATCCCTGTGTTTATCTTGAGTTTCACTTTTAATTTTTGAACACTGGTGACTTAGTTTTTGCTAGTCTCTGAATAAGTAATAAATTATTTTTTCTTACGTAGTATTTTTATGTGGCAGCAACTCCTGTTTTACTATACAAGAGGAAACATTCTGAATTAGTAACAAAAGTAGCCTTACATTACTCTTGGGTCTTATTTTACAGAAAACACATTGAAACTCAACCAAAGAACCCAGGTATTATTCACGATCCCATTTTTTGTGGGAGAATAAAAAGGCACTCTAGTTTAACAATGAAGTAGTTGTGTTTCAGTGGCACAATAAATTAAAAGCAATCAAGCAGAGACGAAGGTCAAAATCCAAGGTCCATTTATCCATAAATCTTAGAATAAAGAGGAGGTGATCTTTTAAAAATGAAGATGATGGAGGGAGAAGCCAAGTCGCAGAAAGATGAGCAAGTAGCCAGTGGTCACCCCACAGAGCAAGAGAGCCCAAGCACCAGCTGCAGCATAAGGGCTTATATTCTGGGCTCTGTTGTGTATCTGCTCCACTGATCCGTGCTACTAATGAGTGGAGCTCTGAAAGAACGAAAGAATACATAAATTATATATTTGGTCAAAATCATCCTGGGTTTAATTCCACTGGCTTGACCTCACCAAATTACAACACAGTTTAGATTTCTCTAAATCCATCTGCTTTTGATGGATTAATGTGATAATTTTTTGACAAAGGACAAAAACAGCTTCACTGCTTAACTTTGGTGGGGAGTTTTGTTTTAGGACAATAGCATGTGTCTCAATTTTTAGAATAGTCAGGTAACTATCTGACAGAAAAGTCAGGTATGTGTAAGCTGAGAACATAAATTTAATTCCTGTGGCAGGTCCATTCAGCTCTTAAACAGTTAACTGTGTTCAGCAGCTGAATAATTTGTGATCAGCTGCACTACTAATACTGCTTTATAAATACTAAAACTAAATAAAATAAAATTTTCAAAATCATACTGATTATACATTGCTAGGTAAAGAAGCAGAGTGTATTGACAATGGAAGAAACTCAGGATGTCACGTTAGCATTAATAGGACTAAAACAAAACATTGTTTGGGTGAAATGAAGTTTCACAAGATCCATGACAACTACAAGAAACAGGAAGGTAAAAACACTATTTCCAGACAGAGACATTCAGGTTCACTCTGAGATTCCACAAAGTAGAACATTCCATTTTAGGCACTTGATCCACAGAGGGTACAAAATAAGCTAAGGAGAATACACAGAATATGCTGCAATGTTAGTTGCTTAGGAAGACTTTGGTTTATTTAGGAGTTGCAAGATAGAATACCAAGAGAATAGGTCACAGCTCAGACAACTCTTGAAGAGTACATAAAGTTACTTTCCGCGTCATTTGTTTCTTACTGATGGGACTGAAATAATTGTTACTTTTACTGCCCATATGGAATGAGGATCTGAACAAATGTGCGGTTTATCCCCATTGCTTCACTGTATGTCTGATGCATGCAGTTTTTAGAAGCAGGGAAGAAAAACTTCTCAGTCTTCAGATCAGTGTGTAACTTTATCAAGGGCCAGGTCATCCTGAGAGCTGAAATGCCAAGCAAAGTGTATGTAGCTGAAGGAGAGATCAAAAGGGATTTGTCTTCCCTATATATCATTGCTTCTGAGTCTCCATGCTCACCGCAGTAGTGGCAGTGCACATCAGAGTAGTCTGAAACTTTTGAACTCTAGGCTTTTGAACCTAAAAGAAAAAAGCTGGTTGCTTTCCTGCAGCAATAATTTATGTAAGCCCGTGCAAAATATGTCAAGGAACATTAACTCTTTCCCTATGCTCTTCTACTACATGCTCCACTTGCCTACTTTAAACTGTCCAAAAAAAAATAAATAGGTGAAACCTCCTATCATGGTGTCTCCATCCAATTCTGCAGCTGGTGGTTCTGGCATCTACTTGGTTAGGGAATGTATGTCAATGTCATAGGACCTATTTAGTCAAAAAACAGATCAAGAGGATTATGCTGTTACAAGGAAAAAGATAAGATGCATACTTGTGTACTGGGTAGCTCCTGAGCCTTTATATTATTCCTGGTGGATTTCTCTTATCCCAACTGAACCTTGATGGGATAATCTGCCCACAAAGCCAAACATGTGCTAGGTTGAAGAATTCTTTGAAATACCAAAACTAGACAGCAGTGCAATCAGGTGGGTGACTTAAAACTATAAAGAGGTGAGCTCTCCTATAGTCATGGAATCCTCATGCTGGAACTCTGCTTTATCACTGTGGCTGCTTACTGCTGTATTCTGCTAGGAAATAGTCACTGACTGTCAAAACATTAAATGTCTTCTGTGGGCAAAGTGAGAAATGCACTCTTTAACTTTTTGCCCCGGTTGTCCTCTGTGGTGTGGGTTGTCTCACTATAGCTGTTAAGGTCTACAAAGTGAACTGGCTCACAGATCTTCATGAAACGTAACTGACTTAGCAGGACAAGTTACTTTTAGTTCAGTGCTCAGGTCAGTTCACTAGCTGTGTTTATATGATGGCCACTCAATGCAGTTGTCTTGGAGCACAACCAGGAAAGGCAAATGGGTAAGAAGCAAAGGGCTGACCTGTCAAAATAGGGACTTCCTAAGCTAACTTCACAGCTGAACATAGGTTATTGTGAAACACCAGACAAGCCATGGCTTGACATACAATAAATCCTATCTGAGGGCTTTCAGCCAGGATCAAAATACTGTGACCACATGCTGTAAAGCACTTTGCTTAATTGAACTCACTCTGCTGATTTACTTTTCTTTAAAAAAATCTAATAGATTAACTGATCAGTTAGCAGGCTTTATTATAGTGGACCAAGTGCCAGTTCTCCTGCAGCTGATGTAAAACCAACTGAAACCTCCATGCTTTGTGTGATCAGGCTGATTTCACATGAGTCCAACTGGGTCCCCATGCCTCGTGTCACCAAATTTTTTACCAGTGACAGACTTGCCAATACACAGATTTTTTGTTTATGATTGTAAAGCTGTGCCTTTGTAGCAGTGCCCTACAGAATATGAGTTTGCACATCAGCCTAAGGGCCAGCAACACACCTAGTGAAAAAAGCATATCTATATATACCACCTGAAGCTTTACCAATGCTAATTTGCATTTGTAAATGTGTGGGCTCTAGCAAACATCTTTTTTATATATGTCACTGTTCTGAAAACTACTAGGATGAACTAGGTATCAGACTTGAAGTCAGATATCCTCCAACAGAAAGTTGGAGGAATATTATCTAAGTTTAATGAATAAAGTTTAACTCATCAAAGGGTTTCTAACAGGATTCCACATTAAGTATTTTTCCTTACACTGCTTGAAAGTCTTTCTTGGTATAAGAGAAAGAATTTATTGAACCCAGACAAAAATTTGCTTGATAATAACTGCAATCTTTTGTTTGGCAAGTTCTTAAATGTGGGTGTTTAGCGTACACTGCCTTTCCAATTCTTTCCACATTGTGTTTTCAGAAAACTGACAGAAATGAAATGAGGATAGTGGATATTTCTCTAGATTACTCCACTTTCCCAAATGGATTCATATTGATTTTGTGAATGCATCTTCCAAACAAATAATCTGTTTCTGCCAGCTAGATGTGCCTGTCTCTACTTCAACCTGATTACCACACAATGTTACATGAGATTGAAATAGAACCTTGCTAGTTGAAAATTAGGAAAAGAAATTTTATCACATTTTGGTGCATACCTATTTTCAAACAGATCGTAGAAAAATGGCTAACTGAATTATAACTTTTCTTCTCTTTATGAAGTCACCTCTCCGTTTATATTGTGGTCCCTGGTACCCACCTTTTACAGCATTGCATTATTGGCTATGTATTCCCAAGCTATTGTTACTTCCTAATAGATTTAAGTGTTATCTATGCAAATCCCTTGTGTTATGCACACAAATCATGCTTCTCATGATCTTAGAAATCCCTTAAGATAGTGCTGCCAAAATCATAGCCTGACAGAAAATATCTTTTAGTTTTTTAACAGCTGTGTTTAAGCTCACTGCTAACATAAGGCAACTGGAGCATCTGGCTAAACTTTTTTCAAGGTTTGCTTTGGCAGTAGCTTAGCTGATAAATATTGATGAATCTGTATTTGAAATAGCAACTCTTTATGCAAAGGTCTCGGCAGAGAGGACAGACAAGGAATATCATAACTGCAGAGCTATACATCTGTGTTGGACAGAGTCTGTGTTGTTGGTTTGCTTGCTGTGTGTTACATGAAAGGGACTGATTTGGAACAGGGGTAACTCTGCCTCTTTCCTCTAGTCCCTTCCTTGTCCACTGGCTGAGATGATACCTCTCAGAGGAAGCTGATAATTGCTCCTTCCCTAGGAAGAGGGAGTGATGTTTTGGGACAGTAGAGAGGTTAGATATGAATGGAAGTAGTCTTTGCAAAGAGGAAGCAATGGTATCCAAGGGAAGGTCTCATCTAAAGCCAGAAATTTATTTATTTATTTGGTTGGTTGTGGAAGCTAAGGAACATAGACATATGCTAGAGTTCCCAGTCTCAAAAATACTGCTGTAGATTGCACTGGGGGAGGAGAGGAGGCTGTATTCTTCATATGTGGAGAGTGCTGCTTTGATTGTCTGCTAAGTTATAATGCTTAATATTGGCAATATGGTTTACCCTCATTTTTTTTATCTTTTGCCTTTTGACACTGATAGTTTATTGAAAGATCAAGAGCTTAGAGACTCTAACTCATCTTGTTTCACTTCTTCACTTTTGTTAAGTTTCTAGAAAATATGACTTGAAAGCATGACCCATATCACCAGTGCTCAGCAAATAGGCAGAAAATCATCTACTTTTCCCTAAAACTAAGGTAACAACACTGTACTGCCTTATCATTTGCAGCTGGCAGTACTGTGCTTGTTAATTTCCAATGGCCACTTCTAGTTACTTTGCAGAGACTAATTAAATGGAAGAAAGCAGATGCAGTTTAGTGGAAAACTGTTGAGGCCTAATTCTTAGAGTTTTCTTAGTTTATTTCTAAGAAAAAGAGAGTTGTAGCCTGACTATATCCATAAATCAGGATCCAAGAAGATGGGGATCTGTTATCCTAATAGTTATTTATTTAAATCCAGAAATTTTAACAAAATATCAGGTCTACATTGTACAGACATCAGTAGGTTTGAAAAGTCATTATTACCTCAAACAAGACCACTACTGGACTATGAACTCAAACTGTAAGATTCTAAATCTGGAATACAAATGGTTACATTTTTGCAACAAATATTGCATCCTATAAGAAAATAAAATAGAATCACAGAATGTCTTTGGTTGGAAAAGACCTCCAAGATCATTTAAACCAACCTTCGTCCTAATACCGCAAGCTCGCCAATAAACCATGTCCCTAAGCACCAGGTCCAAATACTGTTTAAATGCCTCCAAAGATGGTGACTCCACCACTGCACTGGGCAAACTATTCCAATACTTGACAACCCTTTCAGTGAAGAAACGCTTCCTAATATCTAGCCTAAACCTCCTCTGGCACAGCTTGCATCCATTCCCTCTGGTCCTCTCAAACATCACCAGGGAGAAGAGGCTGTCCCCCTCGTCACTCCAGCCACCTTTCAGGTAGTTGTAAAGAGCAATGAGGTCTCCCCTCAGCCTCCTCTTCTCCAGACTAAACAACCCCAGCTCCCTCAGCCGTTCCTCACAGGGCTTGTGTTCTAGGCCCTTCACAAGCCTCGTTGCCCTTTCTTGGACACTCTCCAGCACTCCTAAGTCCTCTTTACAGTGAGTGAGCCAGAACTGAACACAATATTCAAGGTGTGGTCTCACCAGTGCCAAGTACAAGGGCACGATCACCTCCCTACTCCTGCTGGTCACAGTGTTCCTAGTACAAGCAAGGATGCCATTGGCCCTCTTAGCCACCTGCATGCACTGCTGGCTCTTATCTAGTCGATTGTCAATCAATACCCCCAGGTGCTTTTCCAACCTGCAGCTTTCCAACCACACATTACCAAGTCTGTAGCCTACCATGGGGTTGTTATGACCCAAGTGCAGGACTCAGCACTTGGCCTTGTTGAACCCCATACAATTAACCTTGGCCCACTGATCTAACCTGTCTAAGTCCCGCTGTAGAGCTTCACAGAATCACAGAATCACAGAATCACCAAGGCTGGAAAAGACCTTTAAGATCATCAAGTCCAGCCTATGACCAACACCACCACACCATCTAGACCATGGCACTAAGTGCCACATCCAGCCTTGCCTTGAACACATCCAGGGACGGTGCCTCCACCACTTCCCTGGGCAGATCAACACCCACTTAGCTTGGTGTCGTCTTCAGACTTACTGAGGGTGCACTCAATCCCTCATCCAGATCATTAATAAGGATACTAAAGAGAACAGGCCCCAGTACTGAACCCTGGGGAACACCACTTGTGCCCGAATGCCAACCGGATTTAGCTCCATTAACTACCACTCTTTGGGCCCTGCCATCCAGCCAGCTTTTTATCCAGAACACAGAAAGAGATGCTGTTTAATATCATTTTACAGATTTTTAAAATATTCATTTTAACATCTGCTGCAAAATTAGAATCTGAAAACTTTCTCACAGCATACTGCATTTACTAAAATTTTATTTTTTATTAAAGGCATAATGCAGTAAAATAAAACAAAAAAATCAGCTGAAAGGGCTAGATTCAGGGGTGCACTTTGTGTTATGGAATCTTTTACATGAGTGCAAAATGGGGGTAAAATAGTAGATTTTTTTTATTTTTAGCATTTAAAAAACATTTTGCAACATCGTTAGTAAGCATGCCTCCTGCAGCATTGGGGTGAACAACTGTTGAAATTTTCCAGCAGAAAACAAATAGAGTCAAATTCCATCTTATGTTAAAGTGATGCAAATCAGTTTCCTGTCTGGGCTGAAAATCAAAGCAGGTTTTGATCCAAGTACTGTACATAAATCAGGTATTCATCATATGTAAATTGGTACAGTTTCACTCCTTCCCTTTCAGTCATACTATTCCAATGTATAATTTTTCCCCTGTATACATATGTACTCCACAAGCAGATCAGTTTAAAGCTCAGCCAACAGTATATTCGAATCATTCATGTCTTTAGAAAAAGCAGTGTAAGTCACATAGGTGACTGAAGTATGATTCTTGTGGTTGCAGTTATATTAACCGTTTAGCGTTTGGGACTCTAAGGATCAAATCTCTCTGTTTTCAGTTGTTCATATCCACTTATAGCTGTCTAAGAACAGAGGAATTGAGACTATAAAAAAACCCACCAAAACCAACCAGTGGGGGGTATACTTTAAAAATATATTTTAACTTATGTCATATGACAATTTTTATAACATGGAAGAACAAAATTGAAGATTATAAATTAACCAAGTCATATTTAGAAAACTTAATCAAGTGTCAGGTGTAAGAGCATTGCTATGAACCCATTTTTAGTGTGAGAGTGTTTTATGAAACTAAATGGAATGTGATTCAAAATTAAAAGAGATAAATCTTAATGCAGTAATATATTTATGAATGTCTTTGTCAAAGAAGAATTTATTTTTTTTAATTGTATGTGGATTCAGGAGAAAAAGAGGCAAATCACAGAAAAAAAACCCACTAAAAACACGTAGAAACTGGGAAAAGTACATAGAAATACAGGAATTCCCTGAGCTAGCTGAAGATGCTCTAGAAATGTTAGGGAGAAATATCACATATATGTGACCTCCTGCCTTCTCTGGAAGTCTAATTAAAGTTACTGTTCTCTAATAGGACACTGAGCAACACAGACCTTTACTCAGACCCACTGAATTCTTAATCCCAAATCTTGGACTCTGGAAGACTTTGAGTCTTGTTGAAAAGTTATAGTCACATCTTCACTTTAAAATTAATTTTAGGGCCTGGCAATCCCATATGAATTTTCAAAGAAGTGCTATATTCTACCTGTACTCAAGCTTTTCGGTCCTTGCTGGTTTTGCATTCCTCTACTTGAGGCAGTGCTTCTGGAGACCTCCTGTAACCTTTCGTTAAGTACTGGGCTCTGCTCTTTCAAAGCAAAGAGCAAGACCATGACTCTGTCATTCCCTAGGTTATATGTGCGGAGCTGATGTTAATCAGTACTAGATTAGGATGCTTCAGATTTCAGATTTCATATTCCAGCTTCCATTTTAGTTGGTGCCAAAGTTTGAATCTTACTATGAATAATAAACATGGGAAATGCTAAAATTGATACAACCCAGGCAAGTCACTTGAAAAAAAATGAGGTTAATATTAAGTCCAGAATATGATATAAAGTATTTTATCTTCTTTCTCTGAGAAGGGAGGATAAGAGATCATTTTGTGTGCAGTGTGCTGGACTGGTGATTCATGGAAACTTATGAAAAACAGCAGTGTATTTATAACTTCTGTGTAATGAATAAAATGTATTTTGATTATGGCAAAGCTTAACATGACCTTCAGCATGATGTTGCATAGTGAAATAGATGATAGCCGTGGGAGCAGATGGATATAATTATCTAAATGTTATAAATCAATTTGGTTTCTTATTTGGAACAATCGTGTATGAAGGCTCCTGTAAGTTGTCAATAGTTTTTTTCACTATTATTTTGATAGATCACATTTATCTTCTGCTCTGCTAGCTTACAAAGTCCTAACTCCTTGCACAGGCTAGAAATAAAGTTGTAGATACATACCAAATAAATGCTCAGAGTTATGCTGACAGCAAGCCACCATTGAACTGCAATGCATATAAAGGCTATTGGATGTGCTCCACATTCTGTTCTATATGAGAGACTATTACAGGTACAGGGGAATATTTAGCGAGTGACTTCTCAGAAAATACAGGACTGGCCAAAGCTGCATACACTGCCAATGGTTTCCAGTCCTGAAGATAAAAACGGATAATTGGCTGGAAGATAATGCCTGCAGGGGGAGTTAAGACACCTGAGGCTCTCCCACATCCTGAAGGACACTCACTTCTGCCAGTGACTTAGATTTCCCAAGAGAGGAAACAAATTGAATGCAGTGAAAGTAGATTCTAAGGCACTGAGTTCTCATTTACGGTTCCTCTGAGCCCACTAGGGCAAACATCCTAGTTGCTGTGTCTCTCAGAGGCAGGAAGAATGGAGAAGGAAGCACCTACTGATGTATACCTCTGCAGGATGTGGCTTCCCGTTCTGCTCTACAACTTGGAAGCAGTTAAGCAGTGTCAATCAATCTCCTGTTGGAGAACTCATATCTCTGTTTCTCTGTGAACTCCTTGCCATGCCTTTATTAGTGAAAGGAGGACTGAAATCAGCTGATGCCTTGTTTTTACAGCATTAAGACAACTGTCCCTGGTCCTAGCTCATTTTGCCCAGCAGTGATGGTCATATTCTCTGTACCTTCTCTTCAAGAAGCTCTCCTCTGGAAAATAATTTCTCTATATCACTTACAACGCTTCTGAGGGTGTTAGTGGTCAGTGAAGCTTGATTTCTTCATTGAGTCTCAAGGGCAAAATAAATCAAGTCAACAGAGAAAATAAGAACCAGATATGGACCAGGTTAGAAACAAAGGGATTCCAGGGAAAAAGGGACCAGAATTTGCACATTGTTTAAAGTTAGGGATGGCAACAAGTCGGCTCTTTGATGTGTATTTTAGTACTTTGTGCTTCATTTGAAAGGAAAAGCATCTGAAAATGTGACCTAAAAATTCTAGCAGCAGCCTCATCAGAGATAAGTATCGCTTGTTAAGCTGATAATGTTCTTCCTCCCTCGAGGAGCTTTGTGGCCACAGACTCCTGAGAACAAAGCACTATCATTTTTACTGTATGATTCACTTGGAGCCCTGCCAGACACACTAGACGAAGAGGTTTATCGTGTCCCTTGTGCTTTCAATTGACCTGTTGCTTATTGGTATAGGAGATGGCGTTCAGGCTAGTCTGAAGAAAGATAGTGTGGGCTCCATACAGAAATTCTAACTATAATCCAATCTGTTCAAGCCAGTGAGAGGTATGGTATTGATTAGAGATGGACAAGTCTCTTCACCTTTTCTGAATAAGACAGAATAGTGTAATGAATGTGTTGGGAAGATAGCCACTTTTTTCTCACATGATATATTGTCTTTACATATCTTTGGTCTATTCCCAGATTTCCTTTCAGAGCCAGTTTCCCCTCAGGATAGGAGGACTCCCACACTAACTGTAGTCTCATTTCTAATGACTTGTAATGTTAGCAGAAGCTCTGCTTTATTATTCCCCCCTCATATGACAGAAAAATATGCAGAAAAGTGTTGCCTGATCATGATCATGGCAGCAGGTATTCTAGTTGCATCAGCTGTTATACTCATTTCTACCAGCAGGTTGAATAATACATTTACAGATAAATTAACACAAGTGCAATGTAGAAATTTGTTTGTATAAAAAGTTCTAATTCATATCCAGTACTGGATGGTAGGTTTTTTCCATGAACCACGTGTATTTCTCATTTCCTGGAAGGGGCAGGGGAAAGCGGAAGGTCAACGTATGAGTATATCCTTAACAGTCTCTTACTGAGCAACGATTTCAACTAGAGAATGAAAACTAGCTAAAACAGTGTCTGATGTGATAATACACAGAGCAGAAGACTGTAGCTCTTCAGAAAGCCAAATGTGGGGTGAGAGCTCTAAAGTGGCTGTGGCAGTGTCACTGGCTACTTTAAAGCCTTGTGGACTTTTTGGAGTGACAGATAAACCACAACAGTGCACAGGTACAGAGCCTCTTTCTTCAGGGCAGTCACACTTTCCTCACCTGCTGTTGCAGTTGTTGCATGATTGGAAGTAAACTTGGGGTGTGACCAACGTTCAGGTTTGTGCCACCTGTTCTGAGACCCCACACAGAGCCACATGCCCCAGCAGGTGATGCTGGGCACAGGTCCTGAGACAAGTGCAAACTGAAAACTGAGGATTGGCCACTGCCATGCACAGCAGGTGGTCACGCCCAGGATATGTTGCGGCAGACCCCAGCCTGTCCTGGTAAAGGGATTAGCATGTGCACTTCAGTTTGGATTGCATCGTGCTACCTCTTTCATGTGCTTCTGCAGGTCATTGACTTACTGTTCATAATTCCTGATCCTGAGAAAGCTGATTGCAAACTTTTTCCTATGTATTTGATCCATATTGTGAGGACAGAACTGGTTTTGTTTACAGTTTATATATATTTTTTTATCCCATTGGATGCAAACTACATATATGGAATCATTTGTTCTTTTAGGGAAAGAACAAGTTTTGAAATTTTAGGATTTTTTTCGAAAGTACAGAAATTGTTGGCCTTTCTTTCAAAAATTATGTTTTATAAAATCAGGTCTGTGAGTTAAAAATAAAATTTCTGTTTACGATTGAAGCAAATTGGTCTTCCTAGCCATGTAACATGTGCTTTGTTATTTCAAAATGGTTATATAGTTCAGCTTTTATATTTAATTGAGGGGTCTCTGGCACATGTCAGATCATAGAAAGGAGAGACAGAAAGCTATTAAGTCAGTGAGTCTAGATTTCCACAGTCTGAATTATTTGAAGAAGCAGCCACTCAGCAGAAAGTAGAAAAACTTACTGCAGCCATTGTTAGATAAGCCGTTGAAGGACCAAGGGGAATTAGAGAATTTACATTTTACACTGGTCTTACAGACATGCCTGGGCAACATTCGAAAACTGACTGTTTCAGTAAGAATATCTGACCCAATCACAGTGGTGAGGGCCAGAACCCAGTTGTTTGCCACCCCCTAGGAGCTGTTTGAACCATGGAGCTACGATTACGATTCCTTTAATTTTTCTTGTTTTCAAAAAATCCGGAATCAGATCATTGACTGTGCAATGACAAAAAGCCAACTGAAAAAACAGATGGCAGATCAACAAACAGCAACAACTAACAGAGTGACCCCGTAGCACTTCTGTTTTGGTATTGTCCAGATTTCTCCCCTTAAATCTGTAGGTCTGAATTACCTCTGGCAAAGGAACAAATGTGCCAATGACTAAGATATTTTGCAAAAAGTAGTCACTGTAAGTGCTGTCACCAGTTACAGATGTATTTATGACCCAGGAGGTCCAAGTCACATGTCCCTCAAATGGAATTGGAGTTCAAATACTCCTACTTCCAAGCATTATTTTTTGATTGAATTAGGTATCTCCTTAGTCATGCTGCTGCTGTGGATTTCATCTCCAAGTGTCTGAAAAAGGCTGTATTGCCTAGTGGACGCAGATGCCTGCATAAAGCAGCCAGACTGTACCTTTGGAGAAGTGAGGAAAAGTTTGGCCAGAATTCCCCAGTGATCCTTAATTCTGGTGAAATAGAAAAGCAAGCGAACAAAAAATTCAAGACATATCCTGCTGTCAGCATTCAAATACACTCAAACACTCCTCACTGGGATCCCAGATAACTCTGACAGACAGGACACAAAATGAAAGGTTAAAAGCCCAAACAAAATTTGAGGGAGCTATGTCTCTCCAGTTTTCAGGGTGGCAATTGAGCATGATCAGAAGTTTGCTTATAGTCTGCCTCTGTAACTCCAAATCCTTGTGGCGATGTCCTGGTTTGAGCCAGGATGAAGCTAATTTTCCTTTTACTGATTTTTTTTTTCCTTCAGTAAGCTCTCTTTTAACTAGCAACAATTGTCCCAGCTAGTGGACTGATAACACTGGAATGTTTATGTTTCTGCTGAGACTCCAAGGTCGCTGCTTAGCTCTGCTGCTACAGAGGCTACCAGGGCAGGAGAATCCTATCTATGACCCGGCCGTGGGGAGCTGGACTAGACAGACAGCAGAACTGACCAAAGGTATTCCATTCCATATATCTACTTAAGCTCCAAGGAAGGTCAGAGATCACAGAAGACAACTTCCTTCCTGCTTCTTCTCCCCTTCTCTTCCGTCTGTGGCCGGCGTCCGGGGAGGACTCCATCCATCCATCACCATCGACCCCTAGGCTCTGACCTCATAACCCTCATAACCCAGCCCCTGTCTGCTCTGCCTTAACTCCTGCCTGCGGGCTGAGACATTTCGGGACTGCTCACAGCTCAGGAGAGTGCCGGGGAGTTGCTGGGGGTGGGGGGAAGCAAGAGGCTTTTGCACATTCCTGAACATACTTGTATATAATTGTACATATAATTAAAGCTGTCTCATTTAGTTTACAATCCAGTTAAGTATCTCTCCTTAATTCTCTCTCTCCTTCCTTACCTGGGGGGGGAGGGGATCAAGAGCATTGTTGTCTCTGGTTTAATTGCCAATCCTGAGTCAAACCATGAAAGGTGAGCAGCTGGACAAGATTTCCACTTGATTTCTGGGTTCAATGTCATCTAGTGAGTTTATTGAGCAACTTCTTTTAAGGCTCAGCTGCAGATTAAAAAAAACAGTGTATGGGAAAAAAACAAAAGCAAGATTCCTTGCCAAAATCAAACTTCTCTGGCACGTATGTATATAAACATCTTTAAAAGTGTTGCCATCACATGTTAGAGAGAAAGAAGTGTCTTTGGTGAGCTACAGTTCTAACTGGAGAAGACCTCTGGCAGACCATAGTAAGTAGAGTTACCAAGGAATCTTAGCCAATGAAGTGAGTACCCTTATGTGCAAAGCAGAAAGTATCTCACTTTGTTTTTGCATCCGGCTTCTGTCACTTCCTTATTCACTGGAGCTTGAGCAAGTTAGTTCTCCCCCCTCAGCTAGACACTATGGTTTCGATTTGAAGCACCTGCTTTAGTCCAAGGAAGAGTGGGATTGCGTTCCTTGTTTGTGGTAGAGTCTCAGTCCCCAGTGTCCTGGGTTATGGTTTTTACCACATTCACTTAGCTGCCTGGACTGTCTACTTCCAATTGCAAACTTGACTTTCAACATGATTTGTGTCAGAGCTCTGCTTTTTAATGTCAAAAGATTTCTTGGCTGCTTTTCCCAACTTACTGCTCCCAGTGTTTGGAGCCTGAACTGAGCCTGAAAGCCCATTACTGGCTGTCATCAGCAAAATAAGATATCAAAAAAAAATTGCTGATGCGTCATTTACTGCAACTGGAAACCACTTAATTAATATACTGGTTTTATGTATTTAGTAATTTAGATTTAATTAATTCTTCTTCCTTATGAGTATATAGAAGGAGTAACTACTCCTCCAACAAATGTTTTACTTATTGTTTTAAAGACATTTGGAAATTGCCTTATGAGAACTAAAACATTCTCTTCATATGCTTCCCTTTTTTCATTCCAGCTAGCTCGTGAACTAAGAACTGAATCAGTAGAAATTATGCTTAGAGCTGATGGCTCATCTATTTCCTTTCTTTGGCTGCTTTTACAAGTAGGCAAAGAAGATGCTGACTTGGCAGGCTTCAGAGCCAAGACTTTTTAAGACCAACTAGTGATTTGGAGTTCTCATGTTTTATATGCCTGGCTTGAAACGCAATTGATTTTCAGAGGAATGGCACTCAGCACTTTGTAGAAATCCAAGCCCTTTCTAGCACTTTCAGAATTATTGAGTACTTTTGAAAATCTGGGTCCAGGTCTTTGAGTTCAGAGTCTGACAGTGAAAATCTGGGTACAGCTTTGCTCCAATGCCTTTGACAGTTTGGCTTGACAGAGCCCTTTGGAGGAGAGAGGTTGTCTTCAGATGTGTCTTTCCACCTTTTCATGCTTCTTTTGTTTCCTGTTCTGCTTAGGAGCTGAGAGAAATTGACACAGCTTTCATTTCTCTATATAAAAATGAAATTCATTATATATGCTGCTTTGGACCTCTGGAAGTACTTTGAAGTTCAGTTTGAGGTCATAGGGGGTTTGGGTGAAAGACAGAAAACAGAGCATTTTGAATTTTTCAGATTTGTTTTTTTGGATAAAAGCATATGTAGATTCATAGAAGAAGGGAAGTTCACAAGTCAGAGCACACAAAGGATTGAAACCAAGGCTACAAAACCAAAGGAGTACGTATGTACACACTCTCTCATGGGATATAGCAATTCATCAAGCAGAGAAGTGAGAAGTGTGCACTTTCTTCCTTGCTTCCTGGGTCACCAGGAAATACACTGGTTGACTCATGCAGCTTTCAGCAAGATACGGCTACAAATGTTATTGGCTGCAGTGTGGGAATAGCCAGGGAGAGATAAAGCTATGCATGTTTATGTCCCAACATTTTCTAACCAAATGAAAGCACTGAGAGAAGAGCAGCAACTACAAAGAAGGGATAAAATTTATTTTCCTGAATACATAAAAATGAAAGAAAGCATTTCATCAATCAAACATGTCTCCAGAAGCACTTATTTCCCCTCATCTCCACTCCAATGGCATCCTAAGAGCCAGATTTCAGAATTTTAAGATTAGCTATTTCCCCATGTGTGGAAACTAAGTATTTCCATTACAATATAAATTCAAATAATATTTATCCCAGTTATATGAAATAATCTCCTTTAAAAATGCAGCATTGTGAAACCTTAAGTAGATACAGAAAACATGTGTGTTTTCTTAGGAATTCTGCTGCTAATCATCCTCCGTACAGACTCAATGTAAGAGAGTAGAATAAGAGAAAAAACAGAGCAAATGCTGAAATAGCTTGGTACTTTTTAAGTGTAGTGACCTTGTGCCAACTATCAAAGAAGATATTGCTTTTGGACAAGAATAAAATCAGTATAAGAAATTCATTGATTGTCCTCCAATATGATTATAATTATAAAAATTATAATTACCTATATTATGCTGTCCAGTTTCACTTCCAGCATTTTACTTTGGCCTTTCATTACACACCTGCTGTTTTGGCTGCAAGTCCATAGGACAGAAGAACAAAGGCCTTTTAAAAGTTTTATTTTCTTGTCTCAAAAAAAAATTAAAAATACATCAGTATAAGAGCCCATAATATTGCTGACTCTAAAGAAATACAAGACTCTAAAGGAAACTAATCTTATTGAGATTTTAATGCCACCCTCCGTAGGAACATATTTGATCAAACACACCTGATGCCTTTTAGAGTATCAGAGCTGGTTTAAAAAACTAAACAAATCACCACTCCTTTTAAAGTCTTGACTATTAAGTCAGTGAAATTGATTAGATACTCATCAGTTTCACTGAAACTTCTGGAGGGAAACTAGACACAAGGTCTCTCTTACTTAATACTGAAGCATTTGCCTCAGCAGTCAAGCAGCAAATTCAAGTCAATGGTTGTTTCGCTTGCCTCAGAAAAAAAGAAAAAAAAAAATCTGGGTATATCTTTAGATTAAAAACGTATTTTTGCTGCAAATGTTAAACCAATCAACATCATTTTGGAACAGAAATGTTTATTTGCCAGCTTTTTCTGTACCAAAATTAGCAGCAATAATGCACTGCTCAGATGAAGGGGAAAGACTAATATCATGGGTATCACAAAAAGTAAGTATATGCACTCTCTTCGTTTTAGGGGTGTTAAGATGTGGTAAATTCTAAGGAAAAATAAATATCTCAACTTCCTTATTCTGCTAATTTAATACTCTCCAGCACACCATTACTCAAATGTGTAGCTCATATATGTCATGGCTGAGAATATTTCTTGAGAAATGTTTGAAAAAAATGGATTGTGAAGATTACATAACTGAGAGGAAGAAGGAAAGGAAAATTAATTCCCTTAAACAGGATGAAAAAAAGAAACTGGATTTAAAATCATTTTTGCCAAATGCACAACCTGAAAAATCACAGGAATATGGTAGAGATATCCTTTGGTAGATCTATTGTTAAAAGCCATATGTCAGAGCTTGTTAGTACCTCAGAATGATAATGATTTTTTAAATTCTATTAAATTTGTTTGAGGTAAGTTAGTAACAATTCTGTATTCTCCCATACACAAGTTGAAAAGCCACACATGTGCCAGGGGAGGTTTAGACTAGATAGTAGAAATAATTTCTTTACCAAGAGAGTGGTTGGACACTGGAACAGGCTGCCCAGGGAGGTGGTGGAGTCACCATCCCTGGAAGTGTTTAAAAGAAATATAGATGTGGTGCTCAGGAACATGATTTAAGCACTGAACGGGTAGATTAGGTTATGGTTGGTGGATTTAGGTTATGGTTGGACTTGATGGTCTTCAAGGTCCTTTCCAAGCAGGATAATTCTGTGATCCTGTAAATAAAATTGGGACAAAAGGATGTTATAGGGACATCTTCTCTTCAAAAGCATCCATCGAGACCAAATAGGCCTGTGCGTAACACCAGCAAATTTAAAATATTGTAAAACAACCACAAATCCAGCACTGCTTTGACAAATTATCGACCCATGACTGTCTTTTGTAGACATAAAAATGCTAGAAAAATAGATTATAAGACAGTTCTACTCTGTTTTTATCTCATAAAAGATATGTGTGAGATGTGAAGGTCTGACTTGTCCTGAGAAGGTCATGGATGTGGCTTAAATGTCCAAGCAAGAAGCACCTGAAGATTGTGTAGGTGAATGAATGTGGAGAAAACCCATAGGCGTGACAGCACAATATAGGTCTCTTAGCCTATATTTCAATAAATTTATATGTATACAAGTAGACATATCTTCTCTTTTGTTCTCAAGTCTGAGGTATAATCAACAAACTCTTAAAATTAAACCCCTAATTTGCCAAATGCTAGTCACAAGATTGTGAAAACAAAATATACAACTAATATCACTGTCAGAGCTGCTCAAATAATAGAAAATGTTATAAAAATGCTTTAGTCAACATGTTAAAATGTTAAAATCTAAATACTGAATTTATTTTTGAAAAATCTGTTTTGACAATTCCTGTTTGGTTTAAATCATTGTAATTTTCCTTTTTGTGTTGGACTCCCTGTCTATCTCTAATTTCCTATTACATATAGCAGTTTTCTCATTTGCTGAGCTGACACTCAAGTCCTGTTGCATGAAGGTTTGAGGTGATCACTTCACAAAAGAGAAGACAAGCAGCAGTTAAATGAACCATAATTTGCATGAAGGAGCATGGCTTCCCACCTAGATCAGAAATTTGAGGGTCGGGGATTTTATTTTCCTTTTTTTTAAATCAAAGAAGAAAATCTTTCCTATATTTCTTTTTACATGCAAAAATCTGAGAAAATCAGAAACTTCTGAAAATATCCAATTCAGTAGAAAATCTAATGGTATTGCCAAAAGTTTTGCTATGATCAATGTTTAAAATGCTCAGCAGCCCTCAAGTTCAATAATTCAATTGTAAAACCTCATTTTTTAAGAATTTTGATCACAAAGTTATTAAAATGTGTCATCTAGCCAAGTATCCAAAATACTACAGTGCGAACTTAATGATCAATAACAAGTTGGTAACACAAAGTCGTCAGAAAGATCATTGAAATCAACATTCATTGGACAAACTAAAGATGTAACAGATTTGTGTGAAGTGATATGGTAAAACAATGTGGTAAACAAACAAACAAAAAAAGGATATAAACTGCTCAGCTAGAATTTCACAAGAATAATTCTGCCTGTTTGTGCACAAAATATATGGAAGGCTGGAGCAAATGAGGAAGAACGATTAAGATAATGAATCCCCACCTCTGCAGTGCTGGCTGACCTAAGCCAATTGCTAAACCTGGGCACCCACTCTGATGAGCACTGCATTTAGAAGGGTGATACGTGTAGCAGCTCTGTTCATGTGTATTTCATCAAGTAAATACTGCAGGTGTTATAATCAGCAGAATTAATTCATTTAGACTGCGTAAGAGGCTGCCAAAAAACTGTACTTGATGGTTTACTTCTTCATTAGTGTTTCCAGCAACTAGGTTGCTAGTGCTACGTGGCTTGGGGGCTGCTGCTGCTGCTGCAGCATGAGAAGCCATAAGGATATGCTGAGCTTTGTAAATGTGTCCATTTTATACAGTCCATGAAATTCACACCAATTGATCTGCAAGGAAAAGCAGCTCCCTATTCCATTACCGTGTCTTCCAAGTGCCTTTTAGGAACCAGCAAAATTGATACATCTCTGTAAATAACATGGGAACAATAAATTTGGTAAAAAACTGGCAAAATTAAACTAATAACACTTTAATAAACTACACATCTGTATATCAGTAATTATTTCCCCATGGCCACATTTAACTTGGAAGAAAACAATATAGTTATGAAAAGATATACTTTATGATTTATTATTACAAGAGGGTTTTGCTTGTACCTTTTACTGTTTCCTAAATGCATTTCAGTGTTGATACTTTAATTATAGTCAACTTGAAAAAAGGCCTATGAACATGCATGAGCAGGTTGATAGGCAGCCATTCATTGGCTGCAGCTGCTAACAAATGTGGCTGGGTTTATGTAATCCCAAGCTGTCCCAGGCTGTGACAACATGGATCTGTGTAAGCTTGGCTCTGGTCCCCAAGTCCAGTGCTCATCAAAAAAGCTGTAGCTTCACTGTCTGTGGCCCACATTTTCTATAGGAGAAGCTTAGTTCTTGTAGACTGGAGACTTACCCCATTTTTCCAAGCCCAAAGTTAGTCGTGCTTCAATGAAACACCCTTCCATGTAATACTGGCTGTTAGTAAGTTCCCCAGTGGTGTTGAGGCAGTGTCAGTTGTTTGAACCTGCCAGTACCTGGAGCAGACCATTAGCTATGGTGACCAGCTCATTGACTCTGGCTGTCCGAGCTCTTGTGGCCACATTGATTCAATGCTGCTTTTGAGTCTTTCTTCTTGACTTTGCAAGGGATGTTGCCAGCTCATCTCCAGTGTGTTCAGCCAAAAAGATTAATGTCTTGCAGCCATGAAGCAACCAATTATAACACAAATGTTCATTTCTAACCTTTGTTACCCATCATGAAATACTGTTGGCTCTCAGAAATGAAAAATCCTGTCAGGCACTTTTATTTTAGTTTCTCTTATCTATTTTTTTCACTCTGCAAGTGTAGTGTCTCTTCCCATTTAACATTCAATTTGCATCCATTTGTAGCTGAAGAAAAAATTATCTCTGTATTTTCAGTATAAGTCTGCCAGGTGCCTTTTGACCATGGCACTAATCAGTTTATGGGAAGTTTCAGCTAAGAATGACCTCTTATAGATAAAGTCATAAAGTTTTCATATAAATGGATGAAGGCTGAAACCACCTCCTTTATTTGGGCAAATGGTGTTTTGGTTTTGCTCACACTCACTCATATACAAGCCACCAATCTGCAACCTTAACCCAATTTTGTTAAGAGATTGGCTCCAAACTGCCCCTTGAATTGTTTATAGTCAGTTTAATTCTGTGCTTTCTCTTACAGTACCTCAGCAGCATTAAAACCCTAAGCTCTCTGTTAAGACTTTCAATCCATGAACAGTGAACAGTTTTACACATGGATACTTTTAGGGTACTGTGGGTAGCTACATCACAGACAAATTATTTGCTGGCTTCATTTGTCTCCTGAGGCATTTAATTTCAAATACACAGTATTTAAATGAGTGTATTCTGTTGTGGGTCTGACAGTTTTAGAACTGACATCTCAGTAACTCTCACCTTTTCAAAACTACCAGTTGCTATTATTTGCCTGTGTTTCCCAAAAGAGAGGTCAGGGACATTTTGTATGGCTCATGCTCAATCTGTACTATCAAGCTGCTGAATTTTTCAGTCAAATAAGCGAACCTAAATGGTATTTCCTTGAAATGGTGCTTTCCAAAGAGGTATAAAAAATATAACTCAATTTGTGCTCTGATTTCATAAGGTAACCAACCAAAGCCCTGGCTATAATTTAGGTGGCATAAATGGCATCAGCTAACTCCCCAGTAATTTTTCCCCAGTAAGTAATGTAGAAGTATGGGATAAAATAAGTTGTAAGGTTATTTGGTTTTGTTCATTCTAAGGTTATTTGGTTTTGTTAGTTCTATGGCCCCATCCCAGCATTATGAAGTGTTCTCTTTTTAATGTTATCTTTCTTAGAAGAAAAGAAAAAAGAGCAGGAGAAGTTTTACAAAATTACAAAATTAATCTGTAGTGGGACTATAGTTCCTCTGCTGTTTAACCCTTTGAAATTTCACCTATGTCCTGAAAACATGAACTGCCATTCCTAAAATGCACCTTCTTGAACAGCACCTTCTTCACGGGAGCAATAGAAAGTGTTTCTGCAGGGCATGATAGGAATATTAGAATAAAAGCAAGTGAAACGTTCACTAACTTATGCTGAGCATAAATATAAACTTTTTCCATGGTGCCAAAAATGGCATTGTAAGTAGAAGATAAATTTGCAGATAATTTATTGTTATTGCAGGGTGACAAGAAAAAACAAATATTGTACTATAGTTTCTCTGCAATATAGACAATGAGGCAACAGACCTAGAAAGACATAACATTTTTAACATTATCAGAGAAACTGAGTGTTACCAAGTTCAAGTATAACTGACTGCTCCTGTGAAGAATCCCTCAGTTGTTGTCTGTACATCCTACACTGTGTTTGTAAACACCTGCAAAGCAATGACTTACAGTTCTTGGTTTGGAATCTTTTTTATATGATGCATGCAGGCTGGACATATGCTGTGAGTATGGTTTTCTGCAGTCCTCTGTGGGGGTTGTTTTCAGCCTTGCTGCCACATGCCTACTTTATTTGTAGTGGGATCTTTTGCTGTTTATTGTGAACTTCTAAAGCTGCGTGAGGCTCTGGGCAAGTCAGGTGCGCTCAGAATTTCCTCAACAAGGGTGTGAGGTTGGAGTTCAGAAATCAGGGCCAGTGCTAGTGGGTGGTGACCTGGTGATGGAGCTCTTTCTTGCAGGTTGATTTCACAGACATGATAATCCTAATGCCTGCTGAATTAGAGCATTAATTACTTCCATTAATAGCAGTCTGCCTTCATTTTCTTGCCAAATTCTAATGGCTTCCTAAGTGATTATTTCTGAATCTTTCAATAGTTTCTCTATGGGGGACTTATCTGGTCAAATGAGAACTCTGCAGTAAAGATATCTACAACCATGTTAGTCATTTAGACTGTTTAATCAATTACAGAAAATAGGTACTTCTAGGGAGTGCTTCAACTTACTCTAAAGTGGATTTCTAAAACAGATTAATCATGTTCCAGAAGATCATACTTCTCTCTGATAGCTGTAGAGGAGTCTGTACAAATTGTCCAGGGAAGCAGCAACACTCTGGGTGTCGTAAGCCAATTCTACAACAACAGAAATAAGACTATTTTCTGCCCACCTTCAGTTTTGATGATACCTGTGGCTTGAAGGTACAGCATGATGTAGTGTTTAAATTCTCTCCAGCTGTGCTTCAGACATCAGAGAGTACTTCTTGTGTCCCTACTATGCCTGGTGTTCAGTGATCAATTGGTGCCTAAGAGATCCACAGCAAATATGTTTTTCTTAATGTGGTCCAACTAACCGGGCATGACAACAGTAAGAGCTATACACTCTTAGGGAAATCTCCAGCCTGTTTTGCCCACATGTACTATCATAGAATCATAGAATGGTTTGTGTTGGAAGAGATCTTAAAGGTCATCTAGTTCCAACCCCCCTCCATGGGCAGGGACACCTTCCACTAGACCAGGTTGCTCAAACCCCATCCAACCTGACTTGGAACACTTCCAGGGATGGGCCATCCACAACTTCCCTGGAAGTTCCTTGGATAAGGCCAGGATTGCCAGTTTGGTCCTAAGGTTTTACAGGAGGGGTCACCCCTGGGGTTTTAATGACTTCAGTGCAAGTAAACTTGTTGGAGGAGCTGTGAAGGTGCCAAGACCCTTTCCTGCTGAGTGGACTGAAGGAATTCCTGCCCAGAGAAAGGGAACATAAAAAGGGTTGCCCTTTCATTTTTCTGCTGCACCAGCAGCAGAACATCAATATGCTAACTATCTAGAGCATGAGGAGTCCAACTAAATTCTTAGTTTGCTGGAAACTTGACAAGAAATGGGGAAGAGTGCTCTAGAATACGAAATCAGACAGATGGTCTGTTAAAAAAAAATAGCAGAGGCAAATCTCTCTAAGAGGAACTTGGGATTTGCAAAAAAAACCTGAAAGAACCAGAGGAAGCTAAATTACTCCTGCTGTTCCAATTTTATGCATGCACAGTTGGGTGGGCCTTCAGAATAGAGGGCCAGAGTTTGTCCAGAATTTATTTAGGTAGAGAAGCCAGTAGTGAATTCAGCAATCAATCAGCAGCAAATGCAAGCCTGTCCAAATGTAATGTTTGTACTGAATTTTCTGTGGGAGGCAGAGGTATGGTGAGGTTGCGGGTCCTCACTCTCTCTCTCCTTTTTTCTCGTCTCTAAGTAAACAGTTGGAAGACTCTGAATTTGATGCATCTGTGAATAAGGTAGATGTGATGCTTAGGAGCAAAAAGGTATTAAAGATACTGTATTGTATGAGCAATTGTTTAGGTTTCTCATCAGAATACTGTATTTGTCTTTGGCCTGTGTCTAAATGCTGAGAAGAGGAGCATTTCCCTATTTCTGCAGAACTACCAAGGCCCAGTTTTGGTTCTTTGTGTTTTAATTCCAGTAGTTATAAGCATATTAACAGGAGCAGCAGTCTCTCATAGAGAAAAAAAACGTTGAGTTCTGTGGCAATGGTATTTGTTTCATTATAATGAGGTAAATCATTACAGTTGTACTGGGTATAAAGCATGACACAAATGGCAAGGCTGTCATTAATGTTTGCAAAGAGGCAAACTTCAAAATCAGCAGCAAATGTCTGGAATGAGAGTCTTGTGGTTCAGACCAGAAAAGGTCACACTGGCTGCTAGGAAAACATGGACAGTATTGGAGGTTGGTAGATGAAGAGAAAACTTTGGGGAATTTAGTTACTGACGGATGGAGAAGAAACCTTTTGGAAGGTCACTGAGTGTGTTATGGGAGCTTTTATTGAACAGAATCAAGCCTTTTTTTTCAAGCTCAAGATACAACTGAGAAATCAGAGCCTGTGCACAAACCATAGATGCCACAGTAAGATGCCCATTGTTATGATTACTGAGGTGCTCAGCAGACATCAGCATCTCCAGGCATTTGATCTGTCTAGGCAAGCTACAGAGGACTGCTTTCTTATTATCTTAACAAGAATTATCCATTTGGATCCAGTGGCACGTGCTACTACTTCTGTATGTCTTGTTAATGAAGCCTTTGTGTTGTTTTTTTTTTCTTTCTGCAGGAATCTAACCGATCTCACTAAACAGCTTGTTTCTAGAAGAATGCAAGCAGGTGGGAGGTGCCTGCAATTCATTTAGAACTTCACCAGTTTAAAATAAATTAATGTTTCAAATTACAATGCTTTGTCACACCAATCAATCCTCAAAAATACAGCACCATGTGTGGAATAACTGCTTACCTCGACTGAGAAACCTGCAACTGGAGAAGAAGAATTGGGAATGCTAATGATAAATTTCATAGCAATGAGAACCATGAAATACACAGGAACCTCAAAAGATTGAAAGAAAATAAACAAGTTGTGGAGATTTAGTGAAACTTGGGCTGCTCTTGTTACATTTACTGACTGACAACCACAACTCACAGTGAATCTGTACTTCCAGCTCATTAATGAAGCAAAGCACCAGATTCTTACCACCCGAAAACTAATATGGAAAACTGCTCCTTAGAAAGTGCCTTGTCTTTCTGGGGATTCATATATATTCCTGGTATCAGCACGCTTGCCAAAGAAACTGCATTTTCTTGGACAAGTGTTGCTTTATAGCCTTCAATACAAATGCTGGGGTCGGGTCATTGTATGCCGGGTACTTATTCTTTACTCTGCTGTACCGTGCACTGATTAAACCAAAAGCAATGACTGTTTGAAATTATTATGCAGCATTTTCTCTAGAAATGTTGACTTAGTTCTATCTAGATAGGGCAGGGCACCAACAAAAGATGTCACAGAGTAAAGTGAGCAGAGGGGCTCTGTTAAACAGGAATGGATGAAGTCAGAAGACTAGTACAAAACACTGCTTTTCACTTTCCTTATCCTTTAAGAATGGCAGGGAAACAAAGCTGCAGAAGAGGAAAAGGGAATCAAGTACTCTCTCATCTGTCAAGTGTTGGCCCTTGGAGATGGGGATGCAATGCTGGAGTTTCTGCCCATTAACCATGTTGTGATCAGCTCTGCCACTGTGCTGGATCTCTGACAGACTTTCCAGGTAAGTGAAAGTAAAATCAGAATTGGGTGTATGAGACAAGGTCCTATACATGTAGTCTGATGCTAGAACCACATATCTATTTTATTATTGTCCATGTAAAAGACAAAACAAACTTCACCAGCACTAGAACAAGGACACATATGTATGTATGGTTTTGTTCTTATTTGCCTCGCTCTACAAAACTTGCCCCAGAAGGTGTTTGATCTTGCCATGTAAACATTGCTGTCTTCAGAGGTCCTTAGATTAAATTTTGATTTAGAATAATTTTACTGGAATCAAACTACCTAAAACTTTGACCTGGTTTCTCTTACAACTTTAAATCCCCCAGCTTCACTACAATAATGTTAAAGTGTTTGTTTCTAACGTGAAGTTGCTAAAGCACTACAGCAGACTGAAACACCTGCTGTGATAAAAAGCAGCCATGTGAAAATGTTGATCCACATTTCTGGCCAAGAAGGAACAGTGTACCAGGTCTGTGCTTTCCTAATCCTTCAAGCTTCCCAGCATCAGTTCACTCCAGCACCAGTTCACAGCACAGGGCTGATTTGATTTTCACTGATTGCCAGCAGCCTCAAGGGACCAGCTGCTCTAGCAGCTGGAGATCAGCCAGGAGTAAAGTGGCCCTGGCCACCATCCCCAGTGTTGATGGCAGGGGAAGGAGGCATACAAACTACTGCAGCACCTGATTGAAGATTCCTGAAATGAGGCAGAAACCCAGCAGCTGCCAGCTACTTTAGGGTTTAAAGCCAGCTTTTACCCAGCAAACTGGTGCAAAATTGTCTTACTGGTTTGGTGGATCTATGTGATAAACTGAAAATGGTTTGTTCATCAAACTTTATTAAAAGGAACAAATAAACCAATTTCTTAATTATTTGCTCTAATAACAACACCAAATGTATTTTGTTTTAGTAGAACTCGGCCACAGGGATATCGAAGAATGTATGCTTCCTTACACTTTTTTGTCTGATCTTGTTATACCGCAAGTAAAAAGTAGTTGGCTGTATGAAACAAATGGTATGTTTGCTTGTTTTCTAAAATCAAATGAGCTATGTTAGTCAATTTTATTTAAAATCTGTGTATTGAGGGGCTGTAGATTGTCAATATACGAGACAAGAAGTGAAAAAAATTATTTTAGATCTTAATTTGGAGCAAGATTTATACAGATTTAAACACCTCAGGTAATCTGTAGAGAAAGCAGGACCTTGTAAACAGCACACGTTCAGAGGTCACAATCTCTAAGTGTGTAGGGCTATCTGTGGCACTTTCCAATGCACAGTGGAGCCCAGTTACAGGAACCCCTCCGTCTTGCAGTTACATAAGCAAGAAAATCAGACAGTACAGGATAGCACCCCAATGGCTTGATGGCTCTCAGAGAGGCAGCATGATGTGTCTGAAACCATAGTACAGACTCAACACAGAACAATGTTATACTAACCTAGAGATCTATCTTTTCTTAGGCCAGAGAATACAGCCAGTTAGAAGGGTACTTGGGGTACTTTCTTGACAATATAGAAGATTATTTTTAAGCTCAAAGTGTTTTTCCTTTTGAATGCTATGCTTTGGAGAAAAAAATAAAAAGCCTCCTTTCTAGTACTACTGACACACATAGTCAACTATTTAAACTATGAACTACCAGTTATTAGTAAAAGTGGCATTTAAAATTAAAAGATGTTACAAACTAGATACAGATGAGTCCAACAATTAATAGTGGTCTTACACCAAAACAAAATTTAACCAGGCATTTCTATTTACTTAAGTAGATTCTTAATAAATTACCTGATAGAATACACTATTTTAGCTATAAGGAATGAAAACATTTCAAAACCCGTTTGTCCGAATTTCACTTTTTTGCAAGAAACCTTACAGAGACCTAGAACAAATGGAAAGACCACAGAGTATGCCACAGCCCAACATCTAAGGCAATTATCTGAGGTGTTGGAGATTTAAGCAGTCTGCAAGTAATACCTCTGAACCTCATTAACTACCATAAACTTACTGCTTCCACAGCCAGGCCATCCACCAGTGGTACCCCAATCAAAAACAAGATCAGAAATATATGTGGATAACTCATTTTCTACAGTTGTTTTTTTCTTGCATTTCTTTTGTGCTTGTTGACAGAATAAACTGCCTCCCATTCTCAGGAAAAAAATGTTAGGCTTCAGTCTGGATTTTTTTTTTCTTTTCTTAAAACAAACAAACAAACAAACAAACAAAACAAAAAAAAACCTTTTTGCTTTTTTTTTTTTTAGATACTTGTATATTAAACATGCTGTTAGAGGTATGGAAAAAAAAAGGCAAAAATGCAAGTAAAGATGTAGTTTTAAAAATCTTTATTTTGTAGTTCTGTCTTTAGTGTAGCTATCTATTTTATTTCAAATTCTCATTTTTAGTATAAATACAGTAGTGAACAGTACAGAACTGTTACACAGTATCAGTAGTGCTCTAATGTATTCAGTTAGCTACCTTCTAGCCATCCGCATATCTCTATATAAAATTCCCTGGAATAAAATTGTACCTATAATGCTGATAGCCAAAGAATTTGCTTGTACTTCAACTTATTTTTCTGATAGTTATTTGTATTAACTGAAGAAGCACCTCTTGATAAATAATGGAAGTGGTTTTTGTCAAATAATATTTGGACTAGGATATTTTACTCCTTTTCTGACAGATTATTTCACATAGATATTTTCCAAAGTAGTCTACTTCACCAAAAATTCTAGGTACTATTTTGTTCAATATGCAGGCTTTGATAAATACTATAATCATTCTAAAAAGTTATTTAAAGGAAAGTAACAGAATGCCAGATTTTGCATGTTTCTTTAAATTTGAAAGTTCAAAGGTGTGCTTGAGTAGCCACTAGTGATACTGCTTTGTGCTGATTCAGGAGTTGGCCCTTCACAGATATTTTCCGACTATATTCCCGTATGTTCAAAGATATTGCTAACAAATTCTTAATTGGAAAAATATCACAAGAGTAGGTGGCTTCTGTCCCTCATCTGTGCACATACACAAACAAGGCAGCTATAGAAAATGGGCTCTCTAATTACATAAATGCATTTGTAAAATCTAAAGCTTTGTCCACCTACACCGGTGAAATCCTGAACACCCTAGGATCCTGATGCTTCTAAATACCTTTGTTGTCAGAAGAAACCTATACTTTCAAGTAACCTTCCACATCAGCCTATGTGCACTTCAAAGGTTTCTGTCTACCTTTTGAAGTACGCTATCCATATCCAACGCTAAAGCTTTTCTAAGTGGAGACTGGCAGCTGCAAAAATAGACTGTAAATCTGGTTTCAGCCAGACTGTAAGTAGATTTAAAGGCGTATTTTAAAAAGTACTCAGAGCCTGTCTTGATTACTGTGCCAAGAATTTCTACCTTGACATTTTCAGTCAGTAACTCCTTTCCCCAGTGGCCCATCAGAAACCTCTCTGCCCCTCATCACCTTCCCCTTAATGCTTCTTAAGAAAAAACAGCACTGGATATGAAGTCTCTGATGTATACTGCCTCCAAAGAAAGGCTAGAGCAAATGGTCAAGGCTTTATCTGTAGATAAAAATACAAGTATTCTTTCCACATGCTGCTGTATTGATAGTAATAGGAACAAGATAAACACCCTGTGCTTTAGTGTGTAATTCTGTTACAGAAAGCAATTGCTGCAGATGGTGTTCTTCCATTCTTACCCAAAATGACCAGAAGCTTCCTCTGTTATTCCTGTGCTCCACACTTGAGTGTTCAATCCATAGCCTTTGAAGGTACAAAACATTAAAAACTGGTGAACCTATATAAGTCACCTCTTTCTTTATCATTAGCTATCAAAATGCTTTACAAAGGCAGCAGTCATAATTACCCTGTGACATAGATGAAAAAATAAAGGTACATCATAGAGACATGCAACCTCATTAAGATTAAAATTATCTCTTTAAGTTCATCAAGGACACCAGTGGGAGAGCAACAAACAGGACATTGCTACTCAGGTACCCAAATGAGTCATTACATCAACAAATCCACAGTAACTTTTGGTCCATTGCATCTGGTATTCATAAGGAACACAGTTATTTGTTGCTGCTGGAGGTTTCTTATTTGAATGTCTCAATTCCTGGTCTTCTGAACACAAATCTAGTACAGTGACGGTCAGCCTTTTCTAGAACATGAGTGTCTGTTATTAAAGAAACCATTCTGAGAGACAGCTTTCCTGTGTAGAAGGCGATGGGGCTTCTGCAAAACACCTAATGACGACAACAGGAAAAATACACAATGACTTTTGTCTTTTTTTGTTAAGATTGAAAGAAGAAAATAACTTTTTGATCTTTTTACTGGGAATTTGGTTTAATACCATATTTAAGAGTCTGCTATGGTTCTCAATTTGATTGTGATGCCTGGCAAAGTTATATTCAGCATATTCCTAAAATGTATAATTATTTTGAGCTAGATCACCTTAATAGGCCTTTGAAGGATTGATGTCAGATAACTTCGTAATATATGGGGCCCGCTTACATTGAGTTTGTCAAAATTTAAAATAGATAAGTGTCAATGCTGGCAGGAGACTTACCTTCTTCCTGGAAGAGTATTTTTTTTTTTTTTTTTTTTTTTTTCATTATCTAGCAAAAGAGAAAAGAAAGTGAGCATGTGAAGGGCAGTTAAGATGCTCCGGGTAAACCTGGAATACTTTGAAAACACCTTATGTGGTTGATGGGATGTTGAAGTGTTGTTCTTTTTTCTAATATGAGCATAAGAATTTATTACTTTTGATACCACTGGCTTGAAGCCCTTGATACTCATTCTTGCCTGGTCAGTGTTGCAGTTCCTTCCTTTGCCCCTGAGGATTCTCTTTTTCAGGAGCAAGGACTCAGTAGTGCTCTACAATTGTGCAGGATTTATCCCAGATTGAATCACCTGCAAAGTAAGTGTATTATATTCATGGGATCTTTATTTTACTTTTTAAGATTTACTGTGAGGTATTAACATAAATTTGGAGAAAACAAAGTCTCTTTTCTTGTTTATCTTGATGTTTACCATTACAGCATTGATACAGTGTTTAAGGCTGTAGTATTTTCACAGAAAAAAAATCTGTCTTAGCATTTAGAGAGTACAGAATACCTTACCAGTATTAATATTTGCAAATTGCTTTAATAGTAGTGTCATGATGCCAAAGAACTGTTACTGAAAATTAATTATTGATAAAGAAATTTGTTACAGTAAGTATTCACTGGAGAAACAGTAACATCTGGCTTCATTCTTTATGATTTCCACTCTGAGAAGGCTGTAAAGTCTAATAAAATTAATCAGTAATAAAAAACCAAGCATCATAATGTGCTCTGAGAGGTGGAACTGCTATACCATAACTGCCATGTTTAGGGCTGCTTTCCAACATATTTATTCAATTAAAATGTAACAGTTGACAGTCATGGGCAGGTGTTGCTTTTTCCTTTAAAAAAAATTATAGGACACCCACTTACATTGTGTGGCTGCTCCAAGAAAGGGATCAAACTATTTCAAAATCTCTTAGACCTTTTTCCCCTCTGCTGCCACCTGGGGCTTGCTTCTTTTCCTGGGTGCGCTGCCAGAGAAATGTCTCATCTCCATCCCTTTCTTGGTTCTGTCATTGTCCTTGTTTTTTCCATGCTTTCCCTTTACACTCTTACCTATTTATGGTGAGCAGCCTTGTACCCTAAAGCCCTCTTTTGGTTAGATTAGGTACAGTGAGATTTTTAGGGTATTAGGTGTGGGAACACAGCTGTTAGCCAGACCCTTCAGGACTGGGGACGTTCAAGCCCATATCTGAGAAGTGGTGTGCATATACATATGTACACACATATGTATGCATCATCTCCTGTATAATTCAGATGAGTCCCTCTCCCTCAGCCAGGCATTTTCTCTGGAATGCTAGTGCTGAGCTCAGAGGGCAGAGAAGGGAGACCAGGGAGAGTGGGAGGCTATGGAAAACAACATTAACCATACCTGGGGAACAGGCTGTAATCAGGATTTTACCAAACTCAAGTCAGCTGTGTCTAGCACAGCTTCAGTGCCCTTGCCTTGTAGAATGGGTAAATATATGATGAGTTGGGATGTGACCTCATAAGCCCACACAGCTTTGCCATTGTGAATGACCAAGTCAGCTCTGGAAGTGATATGACACCCCAGCTCAACATCTGCACTAACAAACCAGGGCATATCCTTTCTCTTTCAATGAGCTCCAGTCAGGGCTTCAAACTTGACTAACCTTAAGCACATGTTTAAGCCTACCTCTCTTTTTAGCATGCAATTTATATGGAGGCTCTTATTGAAAATGATGCATTAAAGTTAAGGAAGCACTGAACTGTTTTGTCAAGTAAGAAGCGTAAAATTATTTCCTCAGTTAAGGGAAGGAGGTTAAGAATTAAGTACACCCTTGGACAGAAAGTACATGCCTACAACTTAAGCGGTGCATAGTCTGACAATTTTCACCATCTAAAATGTGTGTTACTGGTACAGCCTGTAATGAAGAGACTCTTTGGGGAGTGGATTCAAGATCCATGATCTATATATTCTCAGAATAATGTCTCATGGAAACTTTGCAGATATTTTAAATATCCTTTTCCAGGCTATCTGCTGCAGTGAGGTCTGCAGGCCTGCTGGAAAGATTTGCTTATTCAGCATCTGGAGGTGTCAGCTTTAAAAATGATGTTTTAGCCCAGGGGCTTAGCAATTAGACCCTGATCCATTAAGATACTCTATTTAAGAGCTTTCTGCGCCCACTCCTTGCCCCCTCCCCAGTGCAGTAGCAAGGAAAGTAACAGAGCTTGGTGTAAGTATTGTGCATTTCACCTTAATAGTATATCAAATTCAATTAGCCCAATTCCCATCTCCATGGAGTTAACTGAATTTCATATTTGCAAGATTCCTTTTCATTGCAATGGATTTTATTATTTCCCTCTCTTCTTTCTTAAAGTCTGTAATTATTCCTGGCTTTCTTCTGCATTTTATATTTAAGGCTTCATTGTTATTGTTTTAACAGTTTGGAAATTTCCCAGTCCTTGCAGGGTTCTTTTTGCATTGCACAGAAAAACATAACTCTGTACCATTTTTATAAGACAAGTTCTATCATAATTTATTAACTTCCTGTTTCTGTAAATCATATGCATTTCATATCAAGGAAACACGGCACACAATCTGATGATCAGTTATAGACTTTTCTTACAATAGGCACTACAGTCGGATGAAAAGTCTGGAGGAATATTTCTGAATTGAAAAGATAAATTTGGTGACATTTTTTTTTTCCAGAGTTTGGGTCCATTCATCAAACTGTTCATAGGAGGGGAAGAGGAACCTCTGAAAAATTATTCATTTCATTGTGTTCTAAAGAAACATTTAGGCTCATTATATTCGAAATCCGTTTCATGCTGAAATTTCCTATGCTATTTTTATTTTAGAAATAGAAAAAAAAAATCAATAAAGCAAAATCTTTTTCATTACAACTAAATCAGATTTTTTTTCAAGATTTTTAGATTCATTAGACAACCAAATAATTTTCTTTTTTACCCAACTCCATCACATAGGAATGTTTTTAGGGAATGCCATTGCCATTTTAGGTGCTTTTAACATATCCAATTGTTAATATGTGCCACAAAGTTTTCATTTCAGTGGTTCTTAATCGAGCATGATTAGCATGGCAAATGGTACTATTGAGCCCTCTCAGAAGGAATATGGAGACATGGAGACACTGAACAAGGGCTTAACAATCAGCTACACAAGATCTAGAGGTATAGCTTTATGAAGATACATTTTATAAGTTATTTTACCCCTGTTCAGTACTGAGATTGTGATGTCCCACAAACAAACAAACCAAACCAAACAGAAACCTGCTGAGCTGGTATAAACAGGAGAAATAAGCAGATGATGAGGTTGTCCTGCTTACGAATAGCACTGCCACTTAAAGATGCAGTCATGGCCATGGCCTACAATGCTGGCTTTGCAAAAAGGATTTTTTTTTTTTTAAAGCTACAAAAAATAACACACTTTTATATGTGATTATGTACATGTGTACATACATGTATAAATGACTAATTATTGCCTATGTCCATTGGGGATTGTGAGTATGCTTGTTTTCTTTAAGTACTTAAAAGACTTTATTTAAGTTCTTTAAGAATTCTCTCATTTGTAGCCTAAAGACTGTACTTAGAACTTTTATCCCTGGAATGCAAACTTTTTTGAATCATATTTATAATTTTTCAGGATTTGATTCTATCAAATAACTCAATAATGTGTGCATGCATGAAAGGTTTCTTGCATGTTTTCCTAGTTTGCTTTAGAAATCTGAAATATAGTCTGGGTAGACATTGTTCTATTATATCAGTTTCTAGACTCTATAATCTTTTAATAACCTCTTCAACTGTTATCTATTATGTTCCTGATTCCTCATTTTACTGCCTTGGTAATCGGATTCCTAGTGCAGGCAAATCTCCACTTTCCTCACTTTTTAAAGTCAGTGCAACAATGACTTATTTTTTATTAATCTTTTGTGTATGATTCATCATTTCCTCTTAGCTGCAGTATTTAATCCAGGTTTGTTCTGTGCACATTTAGAAAAAATATTAGAGGAGAAATAGCTCAAAATGTTGCTAGCCTGTGACCCTACCAAAACATACTACCAGATCTCAAATACAGATGTAGTGATTTAGTGGAAAGCACTGATTCTTCTGAGCCAGTTTTCCATTTCTTCTTTCTAGGGGCCACTGAGATGGAAATACACCTTTTTGAATTAATATCTGCTTAAAGTACTAATTACCCCGTTCATTAAATACTCCATTGCATCAGAATAGATTTGTTTGGAATTTATTTCCTGGTTGTAATTCCATCCCCTTTTTCTAATACAGCGCACTGTATTAGGAAAATACTATAAAACAGTTCTTTTATTGTAAAAATTCTTCTATTTCTAACTGAACACACAAATCAGCCTCTTTCCAGTGATGTTCTCTGGCCTGACAGAGGTGCTGTTCTCCAACTCTCAGCTGGCCTTTTCAGGGTTACATTAAATGGCCCTCATGTATCTTTACAAGTGGCAACTCCTTGCACTCCTCCAGAAACCAAACATAATTACAGTCACTGCCAGTGACAGTGAAGAGAAAAGCAAGGCCAAGAAAAATCTTCCTGGGGCTAAAGTTATCAGCCTCTATGGCTCAACCCAGTGACCAGCAAATTCAGTGGGAACCAGTAAGAGGTAATATATTGAAACTGGGAGAGCTGGAGAGTGAGTGAGCTCTACAGAGGTCAAATCCAAGCTTCCTGGCTTGATGAAAATCTAACAGGGACCAGAAATTCAGCCTCCAGGATGACCTGGACAGACTGGAAGAGTGGGACAGGAGGAACCTTATGAAGTTCAACAGGGAGAAGTGTAAGATCTTGCTCCTGGAAACACATAACCCAGGAACACAGTTCAGATTGGGATCCACCTGGCTGGAGAGCAGCCCTGTGGAAAGGGACCTGAGGGTCTTGGTGGATAACAGGCTCAACATGAGTTAACAGTGTGCTGCAGTGGCAAAGAAAGCCAACAGGATGCTGGGCTGCATCAACAAGGGCATCACCAGCAGAGATAGAGAAATCATTTGACCATGAGGACAGATAAACACTGGAATAGTCTCCCAAGGGAAGTGGTAGATTCCCCCACATTGGACAGTTTTAAGTCTCAGCTTGACAAGGTGCTGAGCCATCTCATATAAGCTATAGTAGTACCTAGAAAGGTTGGACCAGATGATCCTTCAGGTCGCTTCGAACCTGGCATTCTCTGGCATTCTCTGATTCTATTAAATCACCTGACAGTCCTATGCTTCAGAAAATAAATACTGACATTCCCCAGAAAGCTGTGATCTCTTGGTCCTATTGCAATTCCTTGAGCACAATTTTGTCTAACATCTGTTGATATTGTGCTGATCAACGACAGAGATCATAGAATCATAGAATCTCTAAGGTTGGAAGGGACTAGAAAGGTTGAAAGGACTAGAGGGAAAGTCTTATAGGGAGAGGTTGAGGATGTTGGGGTTGTTTAGCCTGGAGAAGAGGAGACTCAGGGGGGACCTCATCACTCTCTTCACCTACCTGAAGGGAGGTTGTAGTCAGGTGGGGGCTGGGCTCTTCTCCCAGGCAAATGGTGACAGGACAAGAGGGCATAGCCTGAAGTTGCTCCAAGGGAGGTTTAGGTTGGATATTAGGAAGTATTTCCTCATGGAGAGGGTGATTAGACATTGGAATAGACTTCCCAGGGAAGTGGTGGAGGCACCGTCCCTGGATGTGTTCAAGGCAAGGCTGGATGTGGCACTTAGTGCCATGGTCTAGATGGTGTGGTTGTGTTGGTCATAGGCTGGACTTGATGATCTTAAAGGTCTTTTCCAGCCTTGGTGATTCTGTGATTCTGTGACCTTAAAGATCATCAAGTTCCGACCCCCCTGCCATGAGCAGGCAACCCTACCACTAGATCAGGCTGCACAAAACCTCATCCAACCTGGCCTTAAAAACCTTCAGGGATGGGGCATCAACAACCTCCCCGAGCAATCTATTCCAGCACCTCACCAGCCTTGTAGTGAAGAATTTCCTTCTACTATCTAACCTAAACCTCCCCTCTCAGTTTAAAACCATTACCCCTTGTCTTATCACTATCTTCTCTGATGAAAAGCCCTTCCCCAGCTTTCCTGTAGGCCCCTTTCAAGTACTGGAAGGCTGCTATAAGATCTCCTCAGAGCCTTCTCTTCTCCAGGCTGAACAGCCCCAATTCTCTTAGCCTGTCTTCATAGCAGTGGTGGTCCAGGCCTTTGATTGCCTTGGTAGCCCTTCTCTGGACCCTCTCCAACAGATCCATATCTTTCTTGTGCTAAGGGCACCAGAACTGTACACAGTATTCCAGGTGTGGTCTCAACAGAGCAGAGGGGCAGAATCACCTCCCTGGCCCTGCTGGCCACACTTCTTTTAATGCAGCCCAGGATGTGGTTGGCTTTCTGGGCTGTGAGCACACACTGGTGGCTCATGTCAAGCTTCTCATCCACTACCACCTCCAAGTGCTTCTCCTCAGGACTGCTCTCTAGCCATTCTCCTCCCAGCCTGTGTTTGTGTCTGGGGTTGTGTCAACCCAGGTGCAGGACCTTGCACTTGGCCTTGTTGAACTTCATGAGGTTGGAATTTGCCCACCTCTCCAGCCTGTGAAGGTCCCTCTGGATGGCGTCTCTTCCCTTTAAGGTGTCAACCACACCACACAGCTTGGTATCATCAGCAAACTTGCTGAGGATACACTCAATCCCACTGTCCATGTCTCCAACAAAGATGTTAAACAGCACTGGTCCCAATACTGACCCCTGAGGGACACCATTCATCACCTGCCTCCATTTGGACATTGAGCCATTGACCACAACCCTCTGGATGCAGCCATCCAGCCAATTACTTATCCACCAAGTGATCCATTTGTCAAATCCATGCCTTTTCAGTTTGGAGACCAGGATGTCATGTGGGACAGTGTCAAACGCCTTGCACAAATCCAGGTAGATGACATCAGTTGCTCTGCCATCATCCACCATCTCTGTAGCCTTGTTGTAGAAGGCCACCAGGTTGGTCAGGCACGACTTGCCCTTAGTGAAGCCATGTTGGCTGTCACCAATCACCTCTTTATTTTCCATGTGCCCTAGCAGACTTTCCAGGAGGACCTGCTCCATGATCGTGCCAGGCACAGAGGTGAGACTAACTGTCCTGTAGTTACCTGGGTCTTCCTTTTTCCCCTTTTTAAAAACAGGGGCTATGTTCCTTTTTTTCCAATCAGCAGGAACCTCACCAGACTGCCATGACCTCTCAAATATGATGGACAGAAACTTAGCAATTGCATCAGCCAACTCCCTCAGGACCCGTGGGTGAATCCCATCAGGTCCCATAGATTTATGCACCTTCAGGTTCTTTAGATGGTCTGCTCCTACAGTGGGGGGTAACCCACTCTCACAGTCCCTGCCTTCACCTGCTGTGGCCTTTGTGCTGAGGCTGGAGCACTTGCCAAAGAAGACTGAAGCAAAGAAGTCATTGTGGACCTCAGCCTTCTCAATATCCTGTGTTGCTACTTTGCCCGTTTCCTTCAGGAGAGGGCCTACACTCTCCTTGGTTGTCATTTTCACCCCAACATACCTAATGAAGCTTTTTTTATTGTTCTTAACATCCCTGGCGAGACTTAATTCTAGCAGGGATTTGGCTTTCCTAACATGATCCCTAGCTGCTCGAACAACCTCTCTATAATCCTCCCAGGATACCTGCCCTAGCTTCCACCCCCTGTAAGCTTCCTTCATAAGTTTGAGCTTTTCAAGGAGCTGATTACTCATCCATGCCAGGCTCTTCGAGTTTCTACTTGACTTCCTCTTAGTTGGGATGCAACGCTCTTGGGCCTGGAGAAGGTGATCCTTAAATATCAGCCAGCTTTCATGGGCCCCTCTACCCTCCAGGATGTTATCCCAAGACACTCTCTTAAGCAGATCCCTGAAGAGGTTGAAATCTGCCCTTCTGAAATCAAGCGCAGTAAGCTTACTTTGAGCCCTCCTTGCTGCCCTAAGGATCTTGAACTCCACCATGTCATGGTCACTACAACCTAGACTGCCCTTGAGCTTAACATCCCTCACCAGCCCTTCCTCGTTGGTGAGGACAAGATCCAGCATAACACCTCTCCTTGTTGGTTCCTTGATTACTTGGAAAAGGAAGTTATCATCCTTGCACTCTAGGAACCTCCTGGATTGTTTGCATTTAGCAGAGTTGTTCTTCCAACAGATGTCAGGGTGGTTGAAGTCTCCCATGAGGACCATGGCACATGAATGTGAAGCTGCTCCTATCTGTCTATATAGTGCCTCGTCTACATTATCATCCTGCTCAGGCGACCTGTAGCAAACCCCTACCATGATGTCACCTTGGCCTTTCTTCCCCTTAATCTTAACCCATAAGCTCTCTGTTGGCTCCTCATCCATCCCCAAGGACAGCTCCATGCACTGGTCTTTGGCATAGAGGGCAACACCCCCACCCCGTCTCCCCTGCCTGTCCTTCCTAAAGGGTTTGTAACCCTCCATTCTTATGCTCCAGTCATAGGAGCCATCCCACCAGGTCTCAGTGATGCCAATGAGATCATAGCCCTGCAGGCTCACCCTCATCTCTAATTCCTCCTGTTTATTCCCCATGCTGCATGCATTTGTATAAAGGCATTTAAGCTCTAGTGAGGTTGCTGACCAGATCACTTCTGTGATTACTAACCTGTTAGTGAGCCCTGTGTTTGCACAAAGGGCTTCCTGCTCTTCCTCTTTGTTTCCCATGCTGTGTGCATTGGTGTAAATGCACTTGAGCTGGGTCATTGATTTCACTCCTGACATGGGCACACCACCCCTAGGCTCATCTGTAGTAAGCCTGGATTTGTCCCCCACCCCCTGCCAACCTAGTTTAAAGGCCTATCAGTAAGCCCCGCTAACTCCTGCCCTAGTACCCTTTTTCCGCTATGAGACAGGGTCTTCCTATCCAATGTCAGCAGGCCCAGTGTCCCGTAACCCAAACTGTGATCAAAAAACCCGAAGTCTTGTTGGTAGCACCAGTTTTGGAGCCAGGCTTTGATCTGTGTGGTCTTCTTGTTAACCCATTCATCATTCCCCAAGACTGGAGGGACAGAGGAGAACACAACTTGTGCACCCGAGCCCTTGAGTAGTCATCCCAATGCCCTAAAATCTTTATTACCCTCAAATCTCTTTTCTCCACCTCATCACTACTAACCTGAAAGATCAAAAGAGGATAATAGTCTGAGAGCCGTATCAGACTAGGAAGTTTCCTGGTTATATCCCTTACCCTGGCTCCAGGGAGGCAGCAGACTTCCCTGTGGGAAGGGTCCAGCCAGCATATGGGACCTTCAGTTCCCCTCAGAGTGGTATCGCCTCTCACTATCACCCTCCTCTTGCTCTTCTCAGAATCAGTCTTAATATGCAGAGCTGGTTGCTTTGGCAACTTCTTCGAAGCAGTCCTATTGTGTCGAGCTGGCTGCTTCAGCATCTCCCTGGATGGGGCTTCTTTGGCATCCTTATTTAACTGGTTCCCTATTTCCAGAGCCCTGGAAATGTAGGAACAGTCTGGTGGGAACTCTTCTGCTACCTGTAACAGCTTCCATTTCCCTCCCTGCCACCCCCCCCCCCCCCATCCTGTCCTAGTTCCTGTCCTTCCTCCTAGTGACCAGAAGGCTGGGGTTCTTCCACCTCTTGTGAAGCTACCACCTGCTGCCTTTCCCCCAAGGATGACAGGGTGCAGCTCCACCAATCTATTTCCCTTTTACATTCCCATATGCTCCTTAACCTCTTCACTTCCTGCTTAAGCTCAGCAACCATGCTGAGCAAATCATTTACCTGGTCACAGTGTGCACAGATGTTGTCTTTACTGTCATCGTGTAAGTGTGACAGGCTCAGACACTCCATGCAGCCCGACACCTGGACAGCTGCATGCCTCTGAGGCAGATCAACTTGGGTTCCAACAGTGCTTTTAGCTAAGGTTTTCAAACGAGTGGAGACCATCTTCCCCTCTGCCTTGCCTGCTAACTTCCCTGATGATCTTCTCTCCCCTCCCTAGTTCGCAGCTCCTCAGCGCCCTGCCAGCGCAACTGCCGTGCCAGGCCTCACAGACGTGCCGCGCTCCCCAAAGGCGTTTAAATCTCCCGCGTGGCTCCCAGCCACGCCCCCACCGCATTGGATTGGCTGCCGCGGACCTCCTGGTTCCTGCCGGGGCTCGGGCGGGGAATGGGGTCCCTGAGCTCGGAAACCCCCCTGTACTGCATGCCTGAACGCCCACCTCGGGCTTACCTCAGTCGCTGCTGCTGCTGCTGCTACGCTGACTCCTGTGCGCAGGACAGACAAAAAGAGTGGTGTAATCTAGTAACCAAGTCATTTTTGTATTTTGGAAATAACTGATGAAGGCCAGAAAAACATCTGGAAGTTCTCTGGCCATGATACTTCTCCACATGCAAAATTTGTAACATTTTCACAGAGTGAGATCAGCTGTGATTTAGGGAAAAAAAAAAAAAAAAGAAAAAAAAAAAAAAAAATCCTGGTCAGGTTTTGAAGGATTTTTTACACTATCATGAAGTCTTCTGAATTAACCATGGTCTTGTTTTACCTATCACAGCTTGTTGTCATAGCTTTCTTTAACAACAAAAGCCCAAACTCTAAAAATCAAAACCAAAAGTCTTAATTTAAAGATCTTCTGTTTAGTGGTCAGTATGGCCTTCCTACGGCTTTACCAGTTTCTTCACAGATTGAACACAGCTTGTGTCCTGTAATGAAATTTACAGAATTTTTTTTAATACATCTCCCTCAGATTAACTGAAGCCACAAAATCTGACACATATGAAATAAAAGCATGTCTTTATAAGCTACTTACTTGCATCTATTTAAAAATGATAGCACTACACTCCAGTTAAAAATTAAGTTCCTTTTTGGACAACTTACCAATGCTCAATTTGGTTTTCAAGCCAAAGAACTTGAAGTATTATTACCACCTGCACCCAACTAAATTTGTCTACAGATACTGCTTAATTCTCTTCTGTATCAGGTATCTGTGATAAATGTCTTTTAGCTCTTCTGGAATTCTAGTATCTATATCCTTCCTTCTACTATATTCTATTTATATTCACAAATGTGTATCTCTTCATAATATCAACTCTGAGACTCAGATCTCTAGCAATTCGTTGTATGGGCCCTATTCTATTATTCTTCACAAAATCACAGTTCTAGGTGTGTATTTTTTAGCAATGTCCAGGTTTTGTACTCACTATTTTCCTCTGAAATTTCTGCTCAGTGTGGTAGATACATCTGTGAGATGCTTGGAGCAAAAAGCTTCTCTCAACTATGAACTAGTTTATGCTTTCTTATGCATCATAAAAGGCTACAGCAGTTTGCTGTCCTCAAGAGAGCAGGACTTCCAGTGTCATTAAATATTCTTCATGGGATGTATGCAAATTGAGCTCCTGGCACTGCCAACATTTCCCAATTAGTTGGCATGCAGAATGAACAGGTATTAAAAGGAGGTAGCAATGACTGCTGTGACAGACTCATCCATGATCCAACACCTAGCAGAGACCCCATCAGCCAAACATTTCACGGGTGTGGCACTAGGAGGTAGGGCCATGATTAGAGTCAGCTGGTTGCTGATATGTAAGCTTATAGGAAGAGATGGTTGGGTGTCAGTGTTATCTGCCCTTATTGAATATCTCAAGGATATGAGGGGTGAAGGGCTTAAAGGAAGAAGGAAAAAGAAGGAAGAAGGACCTCATTAGCAGCCCTCCAATACCTACAGGGGCCTACAGGAAAGCTGGGGAGAGACTTTTTTCAAGGGCTCATAGTGAGAGTACAAGAGGTAATGGATCAAATCTGGAAGAGGGGAGATTTAGGCTAGACATTAGGAAGAAATTCTTTAGTGTGAAGATGGTGAGACACTAGCACAGGTTGCCCAGGGAAGTTGTGAAAGCCCCATCCTTGGAAGTGTTCAAGGCCAGACTGGATGGGGCTCTGAGCGACCTGACCTAGTGAGAGGTGTCCTTGCCCATGGTGGAGGGTTGGAACTAGATGATCTTTAAGGTCCCTTGCAACCCATTCTATGATTTCTATGAAAAGAAATAATCTCTGCCAAGGTTTGAAAAGAGCTGGAGAATCAAGGATGCAAATGAGAGAATGCTAGAGTTAAGTTTGCTCATGCAACCTTAATTCACTCACTGAACATATGTTTTAACACAGCCTTAAATTGTGTGTTCAAAACCTTTTCCATAGGGATTTTTCCTTTCAAATTGTGCAGGATGGATCTCCTCTGAGTAAAGAAGTGATATGCACTCATGTCTTCAACATGCTGAATGTCCTTGCTGCACCTTTTGAAAGGTATGTAACAAAAAGAGCAGACTTCAGGAAGGAAAATGGTGATACCTGTGTTTCTGAATAATATTAGATACAATACTCAAAGGAGCATTTTTACAAGCATTCGCCAGTTGAGTCTTTCTCATTTTCTGGTTGGTTGGCTTGCAGTTTGGATATTAGCCGTGCAGAATGCTGAGCACTCACTATTGCAACTGGAGTTGGTGGGATATATACTTTAAATATTTATGTACATTGAAATCACTGTGATACGTACCTTAAATATTAATGTACAATGTCATACTGACAGCAGTGTGTAGCTGCATTTCTTACTCTCGATCAATCACCTTCTGAGAGGTCTGACCCATGGTGCTGGATGGACATATACTCAAAGGGCTTAATAATGCTAAGTTCTTTGAAAAGTCAGGTTATGTGTCTCATACTGTCCACTAAAAGTAATAGATAATCAATTTCCTTCTCATCCTCAATTGTATTATCTGAAAAAAATGAAACTAATAGCAGCCCCTTATCTCACATGAGTAGAATTAAAGTTTATTAATGGCAGTGAAACACTCTAATAGTCACCAGATAAAAAAAAATAAATATTTTTTTCAAAACTGAAGATTAAATTAATGATGAGAAGGATCATTTTATTGCCAGTGTTCCTGTTTGACTCGCATTTAGTAGCACACATTGACCAGAGAGAATTGACGTAGGGATCCTGTGGGAAAGAAGGTGTATAACAATTTAAATAAGACAGTAGTGTTTGCAGGTAGGAAGATGGGTGTTGAAATTGCTCCATTAGCCTGTTCCTAATTTTTAAGGCTTTTTGTTCTTTTAAGGCTTTTTCAGGTGCACATCCAGCATGAAGAAGAGTGTCACAGAGAAGATTGTGGACATACACCACTGGTACCGTGTGACTGCAGCATACTTCTCCCCCTTCTTCCTAAAGGTGCACCTCTCTCTGCTCTGCATATGCCATTATGAAAATTAAATGGTTCATTTTTTCCATAGCAGAGGTGTAAGAGAAGCACAACTGGAAGCATTCCTTTCCTTATGAACCCTTCCTCTACAATTTTTTCTGATCCTTTCTAAAAAAAGTATCCTTTTCTAGGGGTTTCTTTCCTGGTATGCTATTTCTGGCATAGGCAGTTCCAGACAGAAGGTTTTATAACTGGCAGCTTAAGTAATTTTTCCACCGATTTTACCATGCCTTCTGGTAGGTGTATTTTCCAGAAATGATACTTCTCTCTTATAGGAGACTTGGCACATCTTTATAGTAGTGCTTGATTTGTTGTGATTTCTGCCAACCCAAATTTCACAGCATATAGGAGCAGTAAATACTGCCATGTAATAGATGGCTGGAATTTGAATAGATGCTTCTCCACAACCCTCATCAACATTAAGAAGTAACTGCTTGCCAATATAAACCACACAGTTGCCACAGCTGTTTTCCTACTAAGATTAGGTTTTCAGACGGAATTAAAAGGGCAAATTATAGGATGTTGCTGAAAATACTCCATTCTGCAACACCATTGCCTTTTTACTGACTGGTCACTGAAACTGGAGCAAAAAGTAACTCACTGTAAGATCACAGAATCATAGAATCGTAGAATGGTGTGAGTTGGAAGGGACCTTAAAGATCATCTAGCTTCAACCCCACAGCATGGGCAGGGACACTTCCCACTAGACCAGGTTGCTCAGAGCCCTGTCCAGCTGGGCCTTCAACACTTCCAGGGTCATCCACAGCTTCTCTGGGCAACCTGTTCCAATGTCTAACCACCCTCTCACTAAATAATTTCTTCCTAATATCTCATCTAATTCTACCCTTTTTCAGTTTAAAACTGTTCCCTCATGTCCTATCATTACATGCCCTTGTAAAAAGTCCATCTCCAGCTACCTATGTGCAAGATAGTTCCCATAAGTATACTGGTATTTGCCTGTATGATCTAACTAGCCTTGCCATAGTCAGCTTCATTGACTTACATTTAGCCACTGTTGCATCCTGCTGATGTTGCATTCAGCCTAACAGAGATGAAAGTTGAAGAGCATTAAGTACACATGGAGTCCCCCTTGCTCTTTTATTCCAATATTTTTATTTTTATCTTCTCTAGCTCTCTCAGCATGTCTGCCTTGTGTAGGCACAAAGAAGCACCAAACAATTATAATCACTACAGTTGAAAATATATGTTTTATGTAATCAGCTTCTTTAAAACTTGATCCTTCTTTTATTCATAGCCTGTATTGGCTTTTTTCACTTCCTCTGTCCTAATGCAGTCATGCACATACACACATGTATGCACATTTCCTATCATCAATTCCTCATTGTGAGTGAACTTCTCCAGTGCGTATTCTCCTAGATGTTTTTGCTCTAGACTGTAGCTTTACCACGCATTCACACACTCCTCTCCTTACAGTAACTTTTCAGCCCCTGGGCACAATCCTATACTGTTCTCAGTGCCAGCTTATGAGCGACTTGAGGTGGTATTAGGTGCTCTTCTGACCTTTCCCAGGCAGCATTGGCTGGTTCACTGCTGGGAGGTACAACTGGGTCGCTACTCGGCTGTTTGCTGGCAATGTTTGGCAGCAAGAGCTGATACTGTTACTCTTTATTACAGAACCAATTATGTCTGCTATAAAATCATTAAAAATATAGAGGTATATATTAAGAGGCCAGGCAATGGAGATAGGATAGAATATCAGTAGTATATACTAATATATTCCAGATATTATTCTTATATGGCGCTGATGCTATTCTTAATGGGTATCTTCTTCTGAGTGATCTCTTCACTTTATTGTAGTAGGTATTGACTCAGATTCTATCCATTCCCCAATAAAGCTGTTGTAAAACTGTAAAATAAGTAAAAAGTAACTCTAATGCAATTACACATTGATTTAACCCTGTTCCCAACATGGATATGCTAACCTCTAAAAAGCAGCTTCCAGTGCAATCTACAGGATTTATCTCCAAATGTGCAGGGGATACAATTAGGTGAGTACTGTTCATCTCATCCATTGTGTCATTTAACTCCCAGTGAGTCCTGTTTTTTCCACGCTCTCTGCATAGCTGTCACAGCACTATAGAAAAGAGCTGTTCACTCTCTAGCTTACCTTATTTTATATGGGCTTTTTGGCAATCAGACTTAGCTGTACATACCTAAGTTCCAAATCACTTGGCATGGTCATCTTAACTGTCATTGCTTTCTCACTTTTTCAGCCAGCAAGGTCTGGAAATGCTGGGGAAAAAAAACATTTCACGTAGTTCTGCAGCCATCTGTCTACCTGAGCTAGCACTAATGGGCTCCTCAGAGAGCAAATTTCACCTGCCAGATGAGCAGAATGGAAAATACAAAGAGAGGTACTTTCTTCTTCTGCTTCACAAAGTAATTTTTCTAGAAACAGCTTAGCTTGATTTACTGAAATAGAATGATCAAAGATGTTGCACGTTGTGAGCCCTGCAATAGTAAAATATCAATAACCCGATAAAACCCACTTGTGCATAGACTTTCTGTTTGGATAATATGCCACTTTGCTCTTTAATGAAGAAAAAAATGAAATAAAAATAAAAAAGTGGAAAAAAGAGGAAAAAGAGGAAAAAAAACCAAACAAGCAAAATAAAAATTAAATTGCATAGGTTACTTTAACCTGCATCACAAAAGATAAAATATCTATTACTCCTATTTCCCAGTTCTCTGAGAGCTATAGCAATAGACAATTGAACACATCTTTATATTTTGCTCAATAAATGGAATTGCTGCCAGTACTTCAGATTTTTTTATGCCCATAAAACTTCCAGTCTATTGCACTGACTGTGAAATTTCCAGGAAAAAAGTATCTAAAACTCAGAAACCAAGCAAAAAAATTCACCCTTCAGGCATTTATACATCTAAACATAGTTATTTCCTGCATTTTAAAGAAATAACTTCTCATCATAATTCATTACCACTCCAAGGATTTAGACAGTTTTCAAAAACTTAAATCAAGTAGCTGCGTCTGTAAATACAAAGTCATCAAGAACTTGTTACAAATCTTGTCAAATTTACACATGCATAATCAGACCTTAAGCATTTTGCTGAGTTTGAAGCGAAGAATTTGGAGGCTGAAAGAGGTTTTGGCTCATTAATTATTGCTGTGTTATCCAAGATTATATTGAACAGCTCTCTGGGGGTCCATGTTCTTGTATGCAGAGAGGTCTGACATTTCATATACAATTATTCACATTTGCATCAGTGGTAGGCATTCACTGTAGGTAGCGATGGACCTTCAACAGTACACTTAAGGTAGATAGAGTTCATAAGTTGCTTCTTTACCTTGCTTACATGTTCATCTTTCCAAATACGTGACCATGGAGCTGTTGTGTACAAGCAGTCTTCCGTTTTAAGTGAAGGAGGGTATGCTAGAAAAATTGCTAGTTTGGAGATCCCACAAGGCACTTCATTTACTGCCAAAGGGCTTTGTTGAGAGAGGCTTATGATACAGGTGGAAGAGAACCCATTTGCATCTGATTAAATTACAAGGTTTTGGACTAGAACTTTGCATAAAAATATGTTTGTTCTAAAGAAGATGGAATTCTTGTGGATTCCTTAAGAAACTATAGGCAAATAACATAGTTTTTATTCATTTATCAGTTAATTTTGATTAGAGATTCATTAAGCTGGGTACAGCATGTTAATTTACTATTTATTGATGTACCATTTTGCTAGTACTGGAGACTTTTACCCAACATTTTAGTGAGAGGCTTAGAAAAAGACTCCGTCTTGGTGCATGCAGAAGAAATTAGAAATCATGACAAAGTACAACTAAAATATAGATTTATCAATACACTGCATTTAAGTTGCAGGCTCTAATGATCCTGTTGGTATGTTAGTGCTGGTATCCTTGAAAGTAAACTTGTATTTTAAGTTTTTTCAATATTATGTAGGTCATGTTCTAATGTGTAGGGGTTTTGTAATAGTAATTAAATGGCGTTTATATCAAAAATAGCTAGTAATAGTAGGTGCATCATGGACAGCCTACCCCTATATGACACCTTGCCTATGGGGATTTCCATGAGTTATAAACTTCAATGAACTTCAAAGTAAAAGGAACTTCAGCAGATCCAGTCTCTTGCCTTTTACATAGAAAATAAGAGACACAAGGGGGAGGTAAGAAAAGCTCTCAGGAATTGTATTTGTCATACCTCTTAGCTCCAGATTGTCAGTAAATGATAAAGCAGGAGTACAGACCACATGTGACCAACAGACACAGCGAAGATTGAAAGAAGATTATCTTGGGAAGGGCCAGAAAAATGCCTTGAAGGTAAGCTACAGATCTCCAGGTTTAAAGTGTGAATAAAGCAGCAGTTATGCAGGGAAAATGGCCAGCTCGGTGGACCTGCTTGGGAAAAGGAAGAGTCTGGAGACAGGCAGCAGCCTGGTTCTGTGCTGAGTGGGAGTGAAGCAGCACAGCAGTCTCAGTGTCAGTCCACATGCATCCAGAGGAGATGGATAGACCCATTAGATTTTAGCTTTGTTGCTGAGAAGCCAGAGCACTGCATTGCGTTGTGACGCTGGTCCACTGGGATCTGTGCTGTGTCAGTGAGCTAATTTGATAGTCACTGTCTAACATTTGCCTGATATTGCTTAACAGTCAGTGCTTTCTGGTATCAAACACCCTCTGTCAGTTTAAAATGTTGGGCCTGAGATTAAAATCATAAATTCCCTTCACTCCTATGTCTGGAAAATTTTCTGCTGCCAAAAACCTGTGAATAATTGTATTTAAGGCAGTTTCATAGCACTGTTGTGAGCAGAAAAGGTCATTTGCAGTGAAAAACCTCATTTCCTCTATAAAACTAGTTTTACTACCAAAAATTGAACAATGGCCATCTAGTATTTGCTGAAGGTAGAAATGCACTCTAAAAAATTACATTAATTTTAAATAACTTACTTTCATATGTCATTGAAATCTAAAGGATTCTGCCATCTTAACCACCATTAAAATATATATCTAAACTAATTTAACTTTCTTTCTGAGATAGCTAAGAAGTTAAATAGATGAAACAGAGCAGGTCACTAGCTGATCACTTTCTCATTTAATTTGGTATCCTGCTGCAGGAGTTTTAGAGCTAAGAATTTATTTTTCACCCCTTTCAAGTCTATAAATAAAATTTTAAGGGAGTCCTTACTAGGTTTTTTGTGACGATCAAATCTGAGTCAAATTTGCAACAATATTAAAATGCAAATGCAAAATTTGGAAGCATTATAAACAACTGTTTCATTTTGGGTGACTCAGAAACATATTCCCCAAAATTGTCTTCCCAGCTGAAAGGATCATGAGCAATTGCAGACCAAAGGTAAGCATGTAGGACCTATACAGCCCACTCTTATTTCATATTTCAACACACAAAACAGCTGCGTTACAGTAATATTAAAAATCTGGCCAAATATGACAATATTTCTCATGGCTTTCAATGAAGAAATAGTAATCAGAAAATCACTTCATAGAAATTTATTTTCTGGGTGTAAGTATATAATATTGCATGATGCCGTGAGAAGGTGCTAGGGCATCCTGAAGCGGTACAGCAAGGAAAGCTGGACCAGGAAAAGTTCTGAGCTTCTTTCTGCACCTGAGATAACCAATTCAGAGTTCATTCAGGTTCTATCTCACTGCACTACATCCTGCCATGTAAATGTATCTATTACTTCTTAAATTTCCCTGTGTCTTCCAAAAAACTAGAGATAGCAGGTCTGCAAATACCACAGGTGAAATCAGAACTCATGTAAGTCCCTCATTAAATATTTTGCACATACACTCAGGTGCCATCTGCCTCAGACTTGCTGAAATGTCAAGGCAACAACTAAAATTTAAGAACTGCATTTGCTTCCTTAAAAGATCTACATGCTTAATTTACTCTTTTTTCTCCTTTCCATGTTATTTGACATGTTCATGATCTACTGTTCTCTTAATATAAATTAGTGATATATTTAAAGCTAGGTTAAGTTGTTAATGTAAATAACCTTTGCTTCCAGATACTACAGCATCAGATAAAGACCTGGAGACCAATGAATGTACAAACTTAGAAGACGTCTACACTGTTCCATACATACATTACTTACAAATCACATCTGTGACCTGATGTGCTTAACAGATCAATAGTAAATCAACTTGGTACAACCAGAGGTCAGTGAACTGGAATTTGGGGGACATAACTGAGGAATATGGGCAGGGACTATAGGAAACACATAAAACATTTGCATAAATTTAACCTCTGAAATGGATAGTGGTGTAGCTTCTTAAGCAGTATGTAGATTCAGCATCAGCAGCATGGAGCTCAATGCATGTTGCACAAGGCCAGCATGGGGGCCAAATATTTCTATGAGCTAGACCAAACTCTATGTTTCTGCATGCTCCTGTCACCCAAGATCAATGTTTCATGATGCCGGCCTGGGGAGGAAGAAACTGTCCAAGTTTGGGACCAGCACCAGCTGGGCCACTGCTTCAAGCACACAGTTCTTTGGATCTGCCGTGGGCCAGAGAGAGGTGCAAAAGAGATTTCTGGAGTGTGGTGATATTTGTATGTATTTCATTAACAATGTTTGATTCCTGTCTAGTTCCTCAAGAGAGAGTACATTTACTTTTTTCCTCTGTGCCTTGTAAACTGGTTGTAGCTTTAACCATTTGTCAACAGTGATGTTGCCACTCTCTTTGCACAGCAGTTTTTGATACCTGCAAGAGTCACAGACACTTCTGATCCTCTCTCTGAGACAGGTGAGCAAGGGAGAAAGTATGGATGGGGAATTAGTTTCAATTTCTGTATCCTCCAGTGTGCTCATCAAAATAGTGCAGATGGCACATAGTGAAAACAGCCATCTGCTACAAGTAAAAGTGAACATTTCCACCCTAGCAGTGGGACACTAGGCCAGTTAAGTTTAACTATATCTTTCTAAGGATTAATTCCTCTCCTAATACACTGCAGTGTGTTTTGCATGGCTGCATGCTATCCATGCAAAACATTTATATTGCTCCAGGTCAGCCCTATACGTTAGGATAACAGGACCGCTGGAAACATTCCTGCTCATCTGTAAAGCATTAACCTTGCTAGGAAATCTTGATTGCTTTCTTCACCAGAGTTATGAAATTAGTAGGGAAGACAAAGGCTGTGGCTTTTTAGGCTGAAGAGAATCACTTAATCAGTGTGTCACAAAATCCCATTCTCAAAATTATTTTAATTGGTTTAGATATGAACAGAATCATATAGGTCAAAAATTAGCTGAAGGGCTAATAAACTAAGGCGTGCATATGAGAAATTATTGTGCTAAATGCAAAGGAGAGAGAGAAGGGCTTTTCTCCTTGTACAACTCCAGGGTTCAACTACATAACTGTTACTTCTTTTCTAGAAAAAACTGCTCATTGATGGGCTTCAGGAAGGGTACTAAATCAAGGCTGTGGCATCATAAAGGAGCAAGAAGGAACTCACCAGGCCGAGGCTCTAAATCACAAAAGCCCATAAGGTACCTAAATCCTCCAGCTCTCAACAGCTTCACTTTAAGCACATGCTTAATGAAATCCCATTGCTAAGGCTCTTTTTCATCTCTCAGTCTTCTGAGTCTCATGGTCCTTTACATGCTGCACATTAGAGGGGAGCAGAAGACTAGCTCATCAGGAAACAGGGTAGATGAAGAAGGAGCTAATGCCAAATGATTTTCCCTCCTCTTCAAATCCGGCAGTTCACGTACAACAGTAGATTGTGACAGGCGTGGAGAAATGCAGCCAGCTGGAGGGCAGCAAAACTGGCAAGTGGGGTGGCATTTTCTCACACAGAAAATATATTGGAACTTAATGTTGTTTTCCAGAGCCAGGAAAATGCCACTGCAAGAGAAGGATGGCTAAAAAGCAACTAAAAAAGTGCCATGAGGCACGGATACACAGACTTGCCTTTTTTAAATTGTGGGCTCGTAGCAGTGGCAACAACCTCTTCTTCAGGGCCAAACACAAAGCCACACTTAAAGCCAACATCTATTGTGATTCAGAGTTCAAGTCCCTTCAGGTGAAGTCTGCTGTAAAACAGCTGGCAACCTCAACAGCTTTGTGCAACCAGCATTTATTTTCTCCTCCAGCCTGTTTCACAGGGGTGTGGAGTGGATAGTTTTGAGCCTGCTGTGAATTGTGATTTGGCTACACGGGATTGGATAGAGAGCTGCTCCATGGAGTCTGACTGTTTTGGGATAAGGTAGGCCCACTATACTGCTTGCTGGCAAAGTGGAGAAGCCGCCCAAAAGAAGACAAACATTTGCCCTTTTTTTGATAACATGCTTGTACTAAGCCTGATAATCACGATACATCCTGAAAATTTCTGTGCATTTGCTAAAGGACAAGTACTCACCAGAGACTAAAAACATTCTGAGGTAAACTAAATAGTTTCCTGGGTGCTGCATGTCTGGAACTCTAGATGAGATAATGATGTCAGTATAAATCATTACGCACAGCAGCTTTGTTCTATCTCCTAGCATCCTAATGTAGCTTAAGTATTTAGGAAGCTTGTTAGTGATCTAGTGGATATTACTGTAATCAAATTTAACATTTGGCTTTAGGTGACAGTGTTACTGTGGGCTTAGTCTTTTTCATTTTCAGGTTTCTGTGACAATTTTAATACTTTGCATCGCTTATTACTCAGTCTCTAAGGAAGACTTTAGTATTTACATCCTTCCTAGAATCTGCATCTCTTCTTAAAACCCACTAATATGCTAGCAAGTGTATTTTTTCTGAAAAAAAATGACTGAGCATACCTATATCACATGTACCATCACAACCTTTAGATTGTTTGCATTTTATGCTACTGCAGGATTCTCTTATTAGTAAATACAAATGCCTTGATTTTATTGTTTAAATAAAACATAAAGCTATTTAATGTCAGACCAGCTTAATAACGTGCAGTCCTAAATGCAAGCCAGTACGACTGAGAAACTGAGACTCAGCCTTCTTGCCCTTCTTTTTTTTTTTTTTTTTTTTCCATGACTATGCAAGAAGTGAGCAGCTTTGCAGTTTAAGGGCAGTTTTGCTAGCACTCTGTAGCAAGGGACATACTGGAAGAATGGCACAGGCAACTTTTCTCCATTTGTGTGTCCCTCCGGAGCTAGCAACAATCTGGGCCTCAAGATTACAGTAGCAGTCATGGAGACTAATGTAATGCCTAATGTGTCGCCTGTCTTGCAGGTGGGTATTATTGTATTATTTAAATACAGCAGAAAACAGCCTACAGTCAGTTTTCATAGATTTGCAAGAGGGGAGGGGAGAACCAAGTCAGTCTAAGTCAGTCTATGAGCATTAAAACTAATGGTGCCTGATGGGTTATCTCCAAGTCTCTCTTCTGTAATTCTCTGATGCCTGTTGAAGGGTGAGCTCACGCTTGCACAGCTGCTGAATACCTTCTTTGCTTCAGCCTTTACTAGGACCAGCCCTTATGAACTTCAGACCGTGGATATAACAGAGGAAGCCTGGAGGAGGGAAGACTCTCCATTAGTCAATGAAGAGTGGCTCAGAGATCAGTTATGCAAATTGAATATACACAAGTCCTGATGGGATGCACCCAAGAGTGCTGAGACAGCTGGCTGATGTTATCGCTCTACTATTCTCCATCATTTTCGAAATATCATGGCAAACAGGAGAGGTGCCTGAGGACTGGAGAAAAGCCACTGTCACTCCAGTGTTCAAAAAGGGCAAGAAGGAGGATCCAGAAAATTAGAGACCAGTCAGCCTCACCTCCATTCCTGGAAAAATGATGGAGTGGCTCATTTTGGAGGTCACCTTTAAGCACATGGAAGAAAAGAAGGTTATCAGGAGTAGTCAGCATGGATTTACCAAGGAGAAATCATACTTGACTAATCTGATAGCCTTCTATGATGTTGTGACTGAATGGAATGCAGGGACACCAGTGGTTGTAGTCTACCTTGACCTTAGCAAGGTTTTTGACACAGTCTCCCATAACATCCTCATGAGCAAGCTCAGGAAATTTGGGATAGAAGAATGGACAGTGAGATGGATTAAGAACTGGCTACACAATAGAGCCCAAAGAGTGGTCATCAATGGTGCAGTCTTCAGCTGGAGTCCTGTAGCTAGTGGAGTCCCTCAGAGATCAGTGCTGGGTCCAGTCTTGTTCAACATCTTTATCAATGACCTTGATGATGGGACAGACTGTCTTCTCAACAAGTTTGCTGATGAGATGAAGCTGGGAGGATTGGCTGATTCACCTGAAGGCTGTGTGGCCACTCAGCAAGATTTAGACAGGCTGGAGAGCTGGGCAAGGAGGAATAAAATGTGGTTCAACAAGAGCAAATGCAGAGTCCTGCACTTGGGAAGGAACAACAAAATGTACCGCTACAGGTTAGGAGGTGATCTGCTAGAGAGCAGCTCCATGGAGAAGGACCTTGGAGTCCTGGTAGACAACAAGTTATCCATAGGACAGAAATGTGCCCTTGTGGCCAAGAAGGCCAATGGTATCCTCAGGTGAATTAGGAGGAGTGTGTCCAGCAGATGGAGGGAGGTTCTCCTTCCCCTCTACACGACACTGGTGGGACCCCACTTGGAGTATTGTGTCCAGTTCTGGGCTCCCCAGTTCAAGAGGGACAGGGATCTACTTGAGAGAGTCCAACAGACGGCTACAAAGATTATTAAGGGACTGAAAAAGGCTAAGAGACCTGTGGCTTTTCAGTCTAGAGAGGAGAAGACTGAGAGGGGATCTAATTAATGTCTATAAATACACGAGGGCTGGGTGTCAAGAAGGCAGGAACAACCTCTTTTCACTTGTGCCCTGTGATAGGACAAGGGGCAATGGATTCAAACTCAAGCACAAGAAGTTCCACCTCAACATGAGGAAGAACTTCTTTAGTGTGAGGGTTACAGAGCACTGGAAAAGGCTCCCCAGAGAGGTTGTGGAGTCTCCTTCTCTGGAGACTTTCAAGACCTGTCTGGATGCCTTTCTGAGTGATCTGCCCTGGTTTTTGGTCCTGCTCTGACAGGGCGGTTGGACTCAATGATCTTCAGAGGTCCCTTCATAACCCCTAACATTCTGTGATTCTGTGATTCTCCTCAGTAGAGTTACTGATTGTAGGCAACTAGTATCTCTTGCCTTTATTCCAGTTGTAGGAATTTGATATCTTCTAGGTCAAATTTGATCAAAAATGGACAGAAAATTCTAAAGATATTTAAAATGAAAGTAGCAATAGACACACATTGTCTGCATACATAGAGTAATCACAAAAAAGTAATTTCCTTATTAAACCAGAATAAAACCAGCCATCACTGTAAAAGACTGTGTGTAAGATATATCTCATATGCTTCTGCTTCAAATCTAGGACTTACAGAAAGATTTTCCAAGATTTTAGGTACCTTCCTAACTCTAATTTATTTCAATATTTAGGATCCTACGCTCTCCAAGAATTGACCACTACACATATTGTAATACCTAAAGCACTTACAGCTTTAGAAATTTTTGCTTGTACTTTTACATGTTTCCTGAAACTTAAAATAAAGCATGGGAAAATGTGTTTAAGATGTTCTTATACTTGCATCCAAACGACCATAAATGCATCTCATATTATTTTAATTGTTTTAACTGAAACTTCAACTACCACTATCAAATAGCTACCTACCTTGGACAAGATGCAACCATTTTTGCTAGTTATACCAAATATTAAATACGTCCAGTGTTCCTGTCTGAAAGAGTTTGTGGTAGGCAGTATATGATGCAGTTTCATAATATTCTTTCATGTGTGTTAGAAGGGTTAAATGATGGCTGTGGTAGGCATCTGTAGAGGGACCTACCTTAGGAGGTGGGAGGTTAATTTTTTCTAAGTGGTGGCAGTGATCATGATTTCCCTCAGAAATTTTTCTTTTTCAGTGTGTCTTTTTCAGGTCTCAGATACTAGAGCCAAAAAGCTCAAAGCAGAACATTATCCTTCGTTTGAGGTTATACAGGTTTCCATTCGTCATAACTACCAAAAGAACTTAAACCTATTGCAAACCTCTACTTTTGACCATTTACTTAAAAAAACAAGCCAAAGAAAACAGCAACAAAACAAAACAAACAAAACCCAACCAACCAAACAAAAAAACTCACAAACTAAAAACCAAACAAACAAAAATAAAATATCCTCTGATTTTTGTATCTGCTTTCACCATTTGAGGAATCTTTACTTATCTCTTCCCTAATTTTTGAACTTCATTCATGAGAAATGGATGCTGGTGTCATAATATCTCCATAAAGTCTGGAGTAGATGTAATTTCTTCTGAGCAATTGTGTTGTCCTGCACTTAAGAGATGGTTCCTCCATTGCTCACAAGGTCAACCTCTTCTGGAGGTCAGTAACACAAATGCCCAGTAAATGTTGGCTAGTCCTGTGTTATTGCCTCCCACACGGTAGCTCTATTGAAACAACCAGGATTTCCATGTTTTCATATGAGCTCCACAAACTACAACACTGGGCAGGTGTAATTTGGTGCAGGGCTCATGATGTGCATCTGACTCAAGTGGTGTTGGTATATGACTCATAAGTAATGACTGTTCTGAAGCCAGTGAGTCTGTACCAATTCTACAGTGGCTTAAAAAAATTAGATGAAGCCAAACACTCCCAAAGCCAGTAGGCTCTAGGATAACACCTGGAGGCTTGAAATGGAATCAGAACCCTGTAGCACTAGGCACTGTTCAAACTCTCAATAAAATATAGTTCTTTTGACACACAGTGCTTGAAATGTAAATGCAAGTGCCTTATTCAGCTGCATCATTCTACTAAGAAAAACAGTAAAATTAATGATGGAATAACAACAATATACACAGAAACAGATTTAAGTGGAGATTAATTTTCCAACCCAATAAAACTTTCCCTGCCTAGAGGTTCTTAAAATATTATCACATTCTACCAAACGTTTGCATATGCTGACACCAAATTGTGGGAAAAGTCATTGCTCTCATTATAAAACACAAAATGTTGGCTCTTCATAACACCTCTACAAAGAAGTAATAATGTGCAGTTTATGAGAAGTAATGTAAATTATACCTGCAACCCATTAAGCTCCCTTTTGTTAAGAAACTCTGAAGTGCTGATATAGTCCTAGTATCAGCAAATCTGCCATTTTATTGCAGTTATTCATTGCCCACAGCAATTCAACAGAAAAATAATTAGCATCACCCTACCATAAATCTCAACAGTATTAACTAAAATGCCAGTTCTGTAATCACTTTTCATTAGAGCCAAAAATACTAATTAAAATTGATTTTTGCCTGTGCTCTGGTAAACTGCTGCCCGTGTAAGGATCTCAGCAGTAATGCTGGATGAAGGGAGACCTTTACTTAAGTGGATTTTAGATATTGTCTTATCCTCTTTATAAAGATAACAATGTGTGAAAGGATAAGAGCTTTGAGAGCAGAAGCTGACAGGATCCATGAAGAAGGGAAAAATGTGAAATCACTGTGGAATGTAACCTTATTAAAACTGTAATATCTGATATTTTCAATCTGAACTATGTCTATCCTTTAGGCAAGTGCCTATTAATACACTTCAATCAATAAGCTATAGAGGATTCTTTTGATGAATGGCTCTAGCCATTTTTGTGATCCTGAATAGAGATACATCAAATACTTTTGCCTCAGTATAGTCACCTTCTAGGGGCTTTTCTGTATTCCTGAAAAGTAACATCTTCAATCTTATTCAGTTTAGTTGGCTATCATTTGTCCCTGCATACTTCAGGAGGTGTGGAAAAACAGTCTGTTTTAATGATGAACTTTTTCATTGTTCAACACTGTTCTCAGTGAGGGAATTGCCTGGTATCAAAAAGTTGCTGAGATATGGGAATTACATATTTCTGCCCATTGTCAGTTGGGGAATGTGCTAAAATGCAGTTGAGCTGGTAAACCTGTTTCTGCAGTGAACAAATCTGCTTTTTCATGCTTCTGCCTCCCTGGACTTGATGACTTTATTTTTCCTTCCAGTTCAAGTTCTCCTAATTCTGTCCCTCACCTAACTGTGTTTCAAAGCTATTTGGCTTCCCTTTCAGTCCCTAATATTAATTTTGCTCACTGTAGCCTCAGCCTTCTTGCCCAGTTCATGGTCTAAACCCTAATCTCAGGCAGGCTCAGCTCATTCAGTTCAGCCTACGCTCCTTCCCTGACTATGTCTCAGCACATTCTCGCTTATCTCACTGGGGTTTTGTTAGTTCCTCATGCTGTGTCCCTCATGGATCCTTCTATACCCAAGATCCCAGCAGAGCTGGTCCTATTGCCCTTTCTCCCTCATCCCTACACAAAAACACACACTCTGGCCAGTTTCTTATCCTTGATCATATCTCCTTCTTCCCTAGACTAAATTACTCTTGATGGGAGCTTCTTTTGCTGGAATTCTTTTGTCTGTTCCCACTCAGGTACTTCTCGCTGCAGGCAAGAAGTCCTGATCCTTCAAAAGTTTTCATCTCAGGCACTCCTTTTGTAACATTCACTACTTACCCTGGGATACCACGTAGAAGAAACTACTTTCAAGATACAGTTGTTCACCAATCCATCCCCTACTGTTACAGAAGTAAAATTTTGCTCTCTTTAAGTGTTTTGTTTGGAGCTGGTTACCATGGACACCCTACAAACACTTTATTTTCCTTGGCTCAAAAAAGCTGAAGGGATGTTGCCTGAAAAAAAATTGTTTTCATGAGAAATACAAAAATGTAAAAGGCATTTTCACTCTTTCAGTTGTCAAAACAAGGGTATGTAAGAATTGATATTATGATGCAAGATTAAATATAGTGGATAATGACTGTATACAGTTCTCTGCATAACTTGCCTTTAGCATTATGGATCTGTTGTTTCTGTTGTAGTATTAGTAACTCAGATATAATAAATGTATATGCACAGCCTAGAATCAAACATAAGAAGTGTCAATCTCAAGGATTTAATTATATATGAAACAAAAATATTTTAAATTTTTTTTCTGAAATGGATTATGATAAATTAAATGCTTAGAGTTACAATAAGAAAAACCTGCAGTGCATTAAACAAGCAGGAGAGATTGCTTCAATTTCAATCAAGTGCATTTTCTAAATTTCCAATACTTGTAATGGAAAAAAAAAAACCCTACATATTTTCTTATAACTGTGCCATAAATTGGGGATATAATTTCATCATGCATCTGCTCCAGTTGCCATCAATTAGTTTGATGAAAACAGGCTAAAGCTATGCAGTGATCAGCAAGAGATTAAATACACTTCAGTCTTGATTACAAATCTTGCCTTATCCATCCCGCTGACTATGGAGCACCCTACCTTTTGTTATATCTCTGATAAAATTTTAATGCTTTTCATTTCAGTTTTCAAAAATTTGTTATATTGAATTTTTCCATGAAGTATTTGCTTGCCATACATGTATAGAGAACTAAAAAAATATACTAGGGCTTATGAAGAGTCCTTTTGAATGAGGAATCCTTTCTTAAGTGCTTTATGTAAAACTATGAATAGCAAATCAATTGTTCTATCATTTCAGTTCAGTTTCTGATGTGGAGTCATTAAGCTAGGCAGGAAAGTCAGTCATTCTTTATAAATGTTTCTGGAACTATAAACTTCTAAATACTTTGTATGTTACAGGGAATTACAATAAGCAAAGCATACTTAAGAATATGGTGATCATATCAAAGTATAGTTTTCCATATATGTTTTTCATCTTATGTTCAGAATATTTTACTGAAATAGCCAAAATTTTTTCACACCACTCTAAACTCAACTGTGCACTGTCATTACAACTTCTTCAGAAAATTAATATGGCAATTTCTCAGGCTGCATTGATGCAGTACAGCTAAGAAAAAAAATAAAAGTAAAATAAATAAAATATTTTAAGAAACATTAGTTCCTGTTTGTAGCCAAATGAACATTTTTTCTGAATGGAAGCTTTTTTATGTTTTTAAGGCTTCTTTGAAGACTATTTTCCATAGTTTGAGTTGTCAGTCAGCAGGGTATAGCAAAGAACTCATACTAAACTGGACTTCATCAAAAGTGAAGGCATATCCAAGGCAAATATCCTTGGACAGGAAACCTTAGCAATGAGGTCTAATAAAGAAATGTATATTTGAAACCAATGCCAGGCTCTTTTCCTTTTATTGTAGGAGGCTCCAACTATGATTCAGCAGTTATCAAATATGGCATTTTGACTTAATGGATCATGTGCCTCTTCTAAATGAGATCTATTTAAATAGAGCACAGAAAAAACAGGAGTCTTTTCTTTGCATTTTTTAATCTAAAACACAAAGCTTTGAGGCTAGAGTTATACAATTAAATATTAAACCCACTCCAATTTAAATGTATAAATCTTCACCTTCTAAATTCGAATATACCATACTGCTGTTTCAAGCTGTAGTTACCCTTAGTTAAGCATTCTGAATTGGACCTTCACTTAAACACATCCTTAATACAGTAATAATCATTTTTATCCTATATAGATTCATGGATTGCAGCTGTCACTTAGAGCTGGGAAATGCCCTCCTGAATGAGTTCAACCATTTCACAAAACCTCTTAGTATGAAAACAATACTAATCCACGGCCAAGACCTTAAGTATCTGCTATTAACTCCTCGTCAGATTTGAAGGCATCCATTATTTTGCACCAAAAAAAAAAAAAAAAGCTTTCCTAAAAAGAAATGGGCCAAATTCACCTCAGATGTCAGTTCATAGGCTTCATCAAGGGTTCATTTAGTCAGCGTGCCAAATAAATTAATAGCTTTTCTTGTTCAGCCAACATTTTGTACTTAATTTCAAATACTCTGCAGTAATTTTAACTCTTAGTTGAAAAAAAAAAAAATCTCACATCTTAACAGCACTCATTTTAAAAGGAAGGAATGAGATACTGTGATGGAAGTGAATGTCTATGTAGAAGCTCCAAAAACACAATATTTTTCTTTATGTTTGTGTGCATTTTCAGTAGTGCATTCAGTTCTGGAGTTGTTTCTTGTCACTTCTTTGTCAGTCTCTCTTATTCTCTAAAGGAAGGAAGCTGCATAAAGTAGAAGTTAAGAAATTGCCCATTGCTGAAGATGATGAGGGTGCTTATAGTCCTGAAGAAGTTCAGTCCACAGGCCTTTTGCACCCAAGGTGGATCCTTACTCTTTTTGTAGGACATGCTCTTGTGACAGGAACTTGTCAAGTCACAGACTGATCCTTGAATTTTGGTGGGGTTTGCATGTTGTATTTGCAGGAAGCAACACAAGGTGTTGAAAGGAAACAGTAAGATATTCTAAATCGGTCACACTTCCATACAGTTCTGAAGAATTCTTGTGTATATATCTTTCATTGCTCTAAACCACACACACACACACACACAAAAAGTGAGTTTACATATACTCTTTCAGAAAGGGACTGAAATTCTGAAACTCTTAAAGTCTAGAGAAAGCGTGAGTCATAATGCTATGCAGACTGTAGTACCAACTGTGAAAATAGAATGGCTTACATCAAAAGAAAATTTCAACATTGTTTAAACCTCTTCTGAGTCCTTCTCTTAACCCCACCAGCATCACCTCAATCATGCATGGACTTCAGTTAATCCATGGACAGCTCTAATCCAAACACTGAAAAAGTCTCTTTCTGAGATTCAGCTAGGTCAGAAGTGTGGACTTAGTTTCCCTTAGCTACTTAGTTTCCCTTAACTACTGTAGCCAAGGGCCCTGCCACTCCTCTCAGGTGAAATGGCATTATCTAATAGCCATCAGAAATAAATCTTTTAAGAAATCAAGAATGAGGAGAGGAAATGTCTGCCCTCCGTCCACTGACAGCTGAGGTCATCTATCACTGCCAGTAAAACATTTTTGGTTTTGTGTCCTGGCACAAATCCAGACTGTTACAGGTCTAGGAGATTAGTTTTGATTAGATGATATTATAGCTGGCCTTTGGTTAGCTTCCCTTCTTGCCCATCCTTAGCAATTAAAAATCAGAAATCAGGTCAGAAAAACACAAGATTGGGTTTTAAAATAACAATGATTTTTAAAAAAAAAAACATTCACTGTCGAATGTGTTTATTTGTTTACTGGTATTTGCATTTTTGAGGTTCACTTCAGTCACATGACTTCAAAAACTCTTCTGTAAGAAGGAAATAAACTGTAATTAAACTCAGGAAAAATCTTTCAAAACCAGTCTTGTGGTATGTGTTTTATATTGCTTTAGCCTCTGAAATCCTGCTTTCAGACTTGCTTGCAAACAAAAGCTTTGGTATACTTGAGGAAATGTTATTGTACCATTTCTGGTTTCCTTGTAGGGAAAAAAAAGCAACAAAAATTAATTTATTGCTATCAGATATCTAAATCAAATAAACTAGAGAAACCCACAAAATAATGGGTGTCTTGTTCCTGTCATGGAAGTACAACCTTTTATAAATGCACTTTGACATTAATCAGTTTTGTCATTTCTACCTTGTATATAGTTTTTATTACTCAAATCTTAAGATTAGACTGGAAAGAACATACAAAAACTTTAAAGGGTACCCATAGATGGTGAATGTTTGAATAAACAAGTAAGTGTTCCATAACTAAAGCTCTCCAGTGAAAGGCAAGCATGTTTCCTTTAGTTATGAAAGCATTAGACATGTTACTTCTTTATTCACACGAACAGTGGCTGTCTCAGTGCATTTTTCCTTAACATTTCCCACTGTCTAAAAAGACTATTGGGTGGGTCAACAAAGATGAGAAAATTAATATACATCAATAGCCTGTGACAAATAATATACATCAATAGGCACCATTTCACCTCATTCCACGTAGAATTAGACAAACAACAGCCAACATAGTAGTGATTTTCAAGAGGTGGCCAACATTAGCGTTTGTGTCATTTTTAGAAAGGTTGAGGTGTTTAAGAGAAAATCCACTATAGACAGTGTGCAGTTGCAGTGTCTGCATACCTGGCCAAGGCCATGTGTGTATCCAGGGAGTGAAGGAGGATGGGATGCCATAGGCCGCCGTCCTGCCACAGCACTTGGGTAACAGGCTACTCTGCCGCCTTCTACTGGTTAGTAGAATACGGCTCCGTGTTGTGGTAAGGTGAAATGGGAACAGCTAGGGCTGTGAACCTGCGTTCTGTGGCAATCAGCTGGTCAGAGGATGGATGTTTCACAGTGTCACTTGTATTTCAAGTAAGAGCAAAGAAAACCTTTACAAGCAACAGTCAGTTGACAAGAACTAGCATGAAGAGATTGTTAATAGATCATAATGGTAAGAAACCTCTACAGGGAAATGCAAGGTGGGAAAATGTCATTGCAGAGGACATTTCTCCTTGTGATATTTGGTTTCAAACATACACAACAATGAGAGGGTTTTATGCTTAAAAAGCAAGCATTCAAACAGCATATTTTCATGATTTGAACTATTGTATTGTTTAAATTTTAAGCAGTTGTATTAGCAAGATACCCAGGGGTGCAGCAAACTACTGTAGAGGGGATGAAGCTGAAGTACCACTCAGCAGGGAACTGCCTGGAAGATTCTCTCTTCTCTAATCCAGCTGTAGCAGTCAGGGATGCAATGCAATCAGATCACAGAAGACCACAGGGAGGACAAAGCTGGAGGAGTGGGGTGCAAAGGGCACTCAATCCTCTTCTCCAGGTGTTACCAAATGGTCTGACTGTGACTTGGTCTGTCAACATACAGATGAAACTACAATCTGATTTGCTTGCCTCGTTGTCCTTCCAGAAACACTGGAGTGATTTTTTTCTTTCCAATTAAGCAACTCCAGACACACTTTAGCTTCAAATGTATGATTAAATTATTAAGATTACAAAATACTACAATTTCAAAGAGGTTTGCTCTATTGCAGACTACAGGATGATGCAGCTCAGATAATGTTTGCTGGCAACACAAGCGAGGCTTTAAACTTGTGTCACCTACTCAGGAGAAGATTCACTCAGCAGAAGAATGGGTCCCTTTGTCACAACCAGTGTAGATGTGAAGGAACCTGTCCGTGTAAGAATTGACACCATGAAATCCAGAGACTGAAATGAAAAGAATGACTACACCACACAGTGAAGAAAAAGGAGATGATGTGTGTCAGCATCCATTCAAGCTGGTACAATAGCACTGTTATAGATACTAATAACAACCCGATTTTTAAGTTTTGTAAAAAAAAATTCAAAACTAAATTACAATACTCAGAGAAAATACGCTGAGTCAAACAGCAAGGGGGATTTCCCCTCAAAAGACACATTTTCCAAAGGATGATTAACAAATTTTGATTAAACATCATTTTCAAAAATGAAATTATTATTTAAGAATATATATAAACTGGCTGTTTCACACAAATGTCACAAGTCAGCAACTAATTCCACATTTCCTTACTCTGGTGAACTGTAGCCAATCACATCCTCAGCCTTATTTCAGCACAGTTTGTGAACGAGAATATACCTTTACACTCTGTTTGGAAATTGAGCATGGAATAGAAGAATAGAAGTGCTTTAAAGGTTTGTGAATGCTGAATAAATGGGATTGGAATACACAAACAGAGAATTTTCTTCTCATTCCAATGATCTGAAAGACCTCATAACATTAACTTTGCCGTGCATTATGAACACTGCACAGAGGAATAATTTTGATTCTGAGGCTCTGTTTATTTCTGGCTCATTTGGGTTAGGTTCTTGAAACCCTGAGACTGGAGCTGCTTAACAGCTTCCTGCAGACCCCAGTGTTCTTACAGAAGACAAACCTTGGTGAACTTCACATTTTCTTTTTATTTCTGGGTTTCATAAGCAAAGAGGTAGTCTGTGTAATTTAATATGATTACTGTGCTTTTCTTAAGTAAATTTGGCAGAGTTTCATCTCACTAACTTTAGACATCTAAAGGTGCACTGAAAATAAGAGAACACTTAGTTGCCTGGCTTCCCTTGAGAGCCTGTGGAAAGGCAGAAACCTCTCAGCAGCACTTCATCACATCTGTATCACATACTTACCTTGGCAAGGGATTAATCACCTGCTGGAGGTGCATGTACCTCTTGACAATGATTCATCTTAGCCCTGAATAGGCTGAAAAACTATATTCAACCAGATGTTTAACTTTTGGACAAGCTAGAGTAAGTTTGATGAATACCATCTGAAAGCCCTGGGTAGTCTCCACTGTTTATTTTGCTGTATTTCATGTCAGAGCAGAGTTAATTTAGTAAGACCTAGTTTGGCCATTGTCGCTGGTGACTTCATTTGATGTGCATGTTATATATTTACCCACTTACATGAATGATACCAGTACAAGGAAGATGATTCAGTGGCCCAGAGGATGTAAATATCACACCTTTATACTGAAAGTGATCTGAGACAGGGTCTCTTAGCTGCCTCTGATGGTAATTCCATTCAGCTGAATGTTGTGTACCATATAATACTATAAATGTAGCTGAAATATGATAGTCAAATTAGCTTAGATTTGGTTTGTTTTCTTTTGACATGTTTCATAGCATAGCTTTGATGCCATTTCCACTGCCTTATAATGTGAGACCAAAGAATTTTCTTATACATAAATGTAGAATTTTTGGTAGATATATTAGCTGTGTGTAGTAATAGCAGGCATCAGCAAAAAGGTACATAGAATTCCATTATACCCAAAAGACAAGGAACAAAATTTACTAAAACCTTAAATAAGCTGCATAGCATTAGTGCCCTTTCTATTTGATCTTAAATTGATAAGAATAGAGGTAACATAAGACACAGAGCGAATGAGCACCTGAGGGATGTACAAAAACATGGGCCTCTCATTGAAAGGATCTGTTGATAAAAGAACCTGAGGTTTGAACAAGAGACTCAAGACCTCACATTTAATTTATAAAACATGCAAACACAAATGCAGACATTTTTTCACTTATATATATGTGCAAGTTTGTGCTGGAATAGTTTATTTTCTTCATACTAGCTGGCATGGAGCTATATTTTGGATTTGTGCCAAAAACAGTGCTGATGATGCAGAGATGTTTTATTACTGAGCAGTGCTTACACAGTGAAGGCCTTTTCTGCTTCTCACCCCACCCCAGCAGTGAGTAGGCTGGGGGTGCACAGGAGGGAGGCACATTCAGAGTGCTGGTTTTTGTCTTCCCAAGTCTCCATTACATGTAATGGAGCCCTGCTGTCCTGGGGATGGCTGAACACCTGCCTACCCATGGGAAGTAGTGAATGAATTCTTTGTGTTGCTTTGCTTGGATGCGCAGCTTTTGCTTTACCTATTAAACTGTCTTGATCTCAGCACATGAGTTTTCTCACTTTTACTCTTCTGATACTTCCCCATCCTCCTGGGGGAGGGTGAGCAAGTGGCTGTGTGAGGCTTAGTTGCTGGCACACTCTTCACTCAGGGTAAAGCTGAGAAGTGGTTGAGTGCTCAGCCTGTAATGGCCTTCAGTCCCTTAGTCAGGCAGCCTCGCACACCTCCCCAGGGAGTCACAGGTCTCTGTCAGTGATAGCTTTGCCTTACTGGTGACTGTTGGTTTTTTTTCCAGATCAGATATCTTACTGTTTAGGATGCTGGCATCTGAATTACCAAGTTTCTTTATTTAATGCCTGATTATTATTATTTCAGTTCATGTAAGATAACAAGACAACAGAGAAGGTAAAAGGCTGAGTATCCAAAATGCATTTAGCAGTTAGTTCATGTTATATGCAGAGCTCACACTTTCACATGGAGTTCATAAACCTGTAGGCAGATTGCCTTAAATCATCACAGAGGCAGACTTGTTAACAGTAATTAATGGTGCTTGGATAGCAAGATATTGTGTTTTCTTATAGGTAAGAGCCCCTTTTACTATGAATGTTGGAAGTGTTATAATTCTTTTTTTTTTTTTCTTGCGGGCACTAAGCTTCCACACCGTCAAGAAGTTCTACCCATACTTGGGCCTGTAACAACAGCAAATTAATTAATTCTCAGTGCAGAGCTAGTGATAGGCTACTTAAGCCTTCAGAAGTTCTTAAATGCTTTGCAGATAAGCTTTTAAGTGCAGATAAAATCAAAGGGTGAGGATAAAAATAAAATAAAAAGAATTAAGAATTACACATATTTTAAAATATCAACTCCTCTTGTGTCTGTAACCACAACAAGTTAACAGGTTAATTACTTTCAGGGGAGTGAAAATCAGATTGGGATGCCAGTTTGATACACTCACCACTAATGTGGACCATTTCTTCCACATTTTCTAACAACCTTTTTTAGGTTCCTTTTCACTTCCTGCAATAAGAATTACTGCAGACTGTTCAATCTTAAAAGTTTTCAGAAAAATAGGTTTTTGCAACTTCCACACTTTCATTGTCACTTCTATTCCCGTAAAATTGAAGCAAGATGGCTGAGACAGAGCAGGGTATTTTCATGTAATGATCAACCTGATAATCATTCAGATCTTTCCCTCCAATCTTTTTTCACCCAGAATTATTTTGTTTCAAACATACCACTTTCATATTGCTTTCTCAAATTGCTCCCTCACCCCATCTCCCAAGAAAAAAAGCAGCTGCAGGGCTGTCAGGTTTCTAATAAATTGTCACAGATCAGACTGAATATAAAAGTGACAGTTCCTGTCATGCACATATGCACGTGCCCAATAGCCAAATGACGGGATTTAGAGAATCAAGACTAGAAGACCCATTTGCATTATTAAATCCCCCTCAATCACAATATCACAGATATTCAGGCCACAAGCATGCCTACTGCATGCATACATCAAATCATATTTTGCAGCCCACTCGAGGATGTAAACAAAAACATAATAGAACAAAACAGCAACATTTATGAACAATTAAATATACAGGAGATACTAAGACACCTGATATATCACTTACATTTCTGCAATAGCACACCATTTCTTAAAGTCATCTGGTCTCCTTCACCTAGCAAATTCAACACACCAGAGAGATTAGTTTGAGATAATCAGGCCTTCAGGCTATGTCTGTGCTAGTAAATAAAGGCACAGGCTCAAGTTGAAGCTCTGGCCTGTGATTATCCAGACTGCCTACTGGTTTTGTGCTCCCCAACACAGCTTTTGATTGCATCAGCTAACATGTTCCCATACAGCACGGAGTATGTTTGAGAAAATATGCACACCAAGGGCAGGGACACCTCCCACTAGATAAGGTTGCTCAAAGTCCCATCCAACCTGGCCTTGAACACTTCTAGGGATAAATATAAAGTATAGAGACAGTCTACCTGATTTGGATCCCTCCATCCACTACAATCCTCCAACATTCTCCCATTAGGCTTTTTTTCACTTGAACTTAGGTTTTATCCTAGGACAGACAATAAATTTTATTAGCATCATGGGACAACACAGCTTTCACATTATTCCAGATAATTCAGACTGAAAAACAGTATTGTTGTTTTGCCTCAGGACCACAAAACACCATGTGGAGTTAAACTCTGGATGTAACCAGGCCATGCCACTGGCCTAAGAGCCAGAGAATGGTCTCTAGCCCATGTTGTTCAACAATATGTACAGGTTAAGGCAATTTATTGTGTATTTTGGTCAATTACAAGTAATGCTGGCTTCTGGCTCAACTGGTTTGTGAGCAAACCTTCTTTAGAAGTAAGATTTTTCCCTGTTCTGTGAGAGTTCCAGACCCTGACCTTGTAGCTTAGAAAGCATGGAGTGGCTGCATAGCAAAAATTCAGTTGTTGCAAAAGATATTGCTACACCAACTATCTTTGATCATCTACTTTGCAAGTTCAGTGCACATTCCTGTGAGCAAGTGTTAAATATTAGGAATACATGATAAGCATATTCCATATTAACATCAGTGGTTTCTAGGGTAGTATTTCAGATGTAGTAAAGGGGTCTGCTTTATCATAACTCTTACGTTCTCAAGTCCATTCATTACGAAGTTATACAGTAACTTCAACATAACACCTCTGAGTTGAATCCCCTTAGTTTTATCTTAAATTTGTGCAAATACCAAGCTGACATACATTTATAGTATTATTTACTTTCTCACTTTTACCCTAATTGAAGAGTGTAAAATCCAAAAAAAAGACTGTAGTACTCACTTCAATATAAGAGTCTAGCAATATAAGAGTCTTTTTTCAGAAAAGGGTCTAGCAGCCACTGACACGTTTAATGTCATGTGTCTGAAAGTGATTATGGCTCTCTGCCACCTTTGAAACAGTCATAGTGAGGTTCTCCCTGCAGCTTAGCAGTGGCCAGTGTTCCAGCCCATGCCACCATTTGTGTTACGTGGAAATGTCTTTAAGATATCTGTTTAGAGACCCTTTCTTTCACTGGTCAGATAAAGCTAAAAAGGCCACTAGCTTTATTCAGTGCATGCTTCAGCTGAAAACCAGAAGACATCACATTACCTGTGACTGTGCCTACATGAAACTTTTAATGGAAAACCTGGAAACGAAGAACACTGCTGTTCATTTTGTGCCATATAAATGGTACACTTTTAATAGGTTCCTAAGCATTACCTCGGATCTTACTTTTTATATTGGGGAATTGGTAAACTATGACTATCATTTCAAATCCAGGCTCAATAAAATACTGTATTGTAATAGTCAGCATAACTAGAGTGGCAGGAAGGAAATAAAGAATAGAAGTCATATCAGTAAGTTTCTTAAATTAAATAATGTATTATGCTTTCCATATGGGAGCAGGACAGTAGTTCCCAACTTGTTATAATTTTTACCCATTCCATGTAATTAAAAAGAGCATGAAAATAACGTGTATCTCTCCAGATGCATGTGCTGAAATGAAACTATTAGATAATTCTTCTCAGCAAGAAAACACCTCCTTTTCTGGAAGCCACTCTGACTGAAATCTGTTCAGGTTAAAGAACTATATATCTTATTGTTGAACTAAGAATTAAAGTGGGCTGAAAAAAACCTTTTATATTGTAATCATAAATAAAAGATCAGTGTTGTTCTTGCAGAATATTTGGAGCATTGTGAACTGTACTTCTCAAGATTCAGATAATTTATAACTTGAAAACCTCTCTCATGGAAACCTGCTGCAGTCGATTTGTTTGCAATTTAAAAATAATAGTATCTAGAGTTAGTAAAGATTGACAAAGCTTTGGATTAATTAGCGTATTTCTGCTTTTTCTATTCTTTATTAAAAAAAAAAAAACCACATATGATGTATCTTCAAATTTCTAATCGTCCCAAAGGAAAGCTGACATTGAAAAATTAAGAATTTAAGAGTACCTTCAAAAGGAAGAAAATGAACAATATTAGTGCAGGAAGGCCAGTTCCATGCAAAAGAGATTTGTAGTCTTTGTGGAAGTTCAGAGACCCTTGTCTTCTAAGCAGGCATGAAGCCAAATCCCAAGTTTATAGTTCTATTTTTTGTGTGCCATGCTGGTGATAAACAGTAGTTTTCAGCTTTCCTAACTGGTCACCTGAGATTTTCCCCAATATGCCAGTCACGATCCACACTTGAATGAAGTTTTCAGTGAGCCCTGTGGAAGTAACGAGGCCATCAAAACCTCTGGCATTTATGTGATCTCCAAGGCACACTAGAGCCTGAGCCAGGCCACTAGACATCAGGTGGATGGGGGCTTAGGGAAGTGGAATAATGTTGAAAATTGAATTGAGCCTGTTGCAGTGTGGTACACAAGAGGAAACTGTATGAAAGATGACAACAACCCAGATGTTTTTAAAAGAAAGGACCTCTTCACTGTATTTTGAGGGGAGTAAAAGGGACCTGCCTGTGCCATGGATTCAGGACTGTGGATTGCAACTGGAGGTATGCCTGCCTGTTCATCCTGAGTTAGATGGCTAAGATAAGGAGAAGAGAAAGGCTCACTTATTTGGACATCCTCATCCAAGGCAGGTTATTCTTTACAGGCCTTTTGAAGATCAGTCAACTATTGTCTCACAGCCACGGATTTTTTTTGAGGCATCAGAACAGGTTAGCTGTCATAACAGCAAGCATCACAACCCCCAAGTTTTTTGGGGTACTTACTCTTTTATTGTATTAACAGCGAGCGAGTAAAATCGATAACAAAATACTGTAAAAAAAAAAAAAAAAAGAAGAGAATATGGGGAAATTAATTAATTAAGAAGACGGTTGTAATGTATATCAATGTGAGTGACTTAAAGTAAATAATAAAGGTAATAAAATCACCAGTGCAGTTTTTCCATTAAAGTTATAATTAAAATAAAGGAACGGCTCATTATACTTGATCTTAAATGTAATTAACATTAGTTGGCAAGAACTGGTTGAATGACTACTATTTATCAATATGCCTCTACTGCAAACATGAAAGTGACAGAAAAATGAATCTTTGTCAGCCTGGTAGCATGTTTTTGAGAATTAGTATAGCTCCACTGGTGTGAGTGGACTCCACATTATCATAGAATCATAGAAATATTTTGGTTGGAAAAGACCTTTAAAATCACCAAGTCCAACCATTATCCTATCACACTGCCCAGTCCACTACTAAAACGTGTCCCTAAGCACCACAGCTACACATCTTTTAAATAAATACCTCTAGGGATGGTGACTCCACCACTTCTCTGGGCAGCCGGTTCCAGTGTCTGACAATCTTTTCAGTGAATAAATTTTTCCTAATATCCAATCTAAACCTCCCCTGGCACAACTTGAAGCCATGTTAGGATCTGTTTGGCTGGGGAGTAGATTTGCTGAAAAGAACCTGGGGGTCCTGGTGGACAACAAGCTGAAGATGAGTCAGCAGTGCACCACTGCAACAACAAAGGTGAAATGGATCCTGGGCTGCATCCTCAGAGGCATTACTAGCAGAGATAGAGGCGTGACCATGTCCCTCTACTCAGCACTTATCATACCATTGCTGGAGCACTGTGTCCAGTTCTGGTACCCACAATTCCAAAAAGACAGGGAAAGACTGGAGAGGGTCAACAGGAGGCCCATGAAGATGATTAAATGGCTGCACCATCTGGAAAGACGGAAGGCATTAGGTCTTTTCTCCCTGGAGAAGCGAAGGCTATGGGGGACCTCATCACAGTAGTCCAGTATTTAAAGGGTGACTACAAAGAGGTTGGAGGCTCTCTTATAACAAGGAGCACACAAGGGGTAATCCGTACAAACCACACCAGGAGAGGTTTCATCTCAGTATAAGAAACAAATTTTTTTACAGTGAGGACAGTCGGCCACTGGAACAACCTCCCCATGGATGTGGTAGAGTCCCCATCGCTGGAGGTTTTCAAGATGTGATTGAACTGGGTGGTAGACAACCTCATCTAGGCTCCCTTTCCCACAAAATGTTGGACCAGAGGAACTTGTGAGGTCTCTTCCAACTTGAGCTGTTCTATAATTCTATTATTCTATTATTTGAAGGTCTAACCCAAAATCTCAGTGTTTTCTGATAAATCATACATCTGAATTACACTGAAAATCATGCTGTAAAGCAATGATAAGAATGATCTTGTTGCAACAAAAGCATAGGACTCAAAAATATTGAAAAAAAAAAAGTAAATTTGTGGTGAAAACATGAATTGCATAAAGGTGCACTGGTCCTGAACAAAACATAACATGTAGCAGATTACTCATCATCTCTCACCGTGGCAATATTTTTCCATGGTGTATGTTTTTGGAGAATCATTTAAATAGCTGACAACTGAATCTTTTGAACACTTGTGCACAAGTGTTTTCTAAAAACTGGCATGAGCAATATGTGGATCTTTAAAGGTATCACATAGTGTTCACTTGATAAATATTGAATATTAAAAGGATTTTTTTTTTTTTAATCCTACTGTTCTTTTTAGGATTCTGGGTAGGCTGAAATCTCTTTATTTATCTTTATCTCACAGGAAAAGATTATTCGCTTCCTATTTTCTACTAAAAGTAGAAATACTCCAAAAAATTGTGCTTTGGGGTAAAAGTGACCCTTTTTTGACCAAATCTTCCTTCCTTTCTCAAAGAATTTTGCTGATGCCAAGTCTGATGTGATGGTGTTTGTAGCACAAAGATATTTTTAAAGCTAGAGGGAATCTGAAGAAACAATTTCATGCTATTGCTAAGAAAAGATTTGTCTTTTCTTATTCACATAGAAAATGCCTAGCAGATGTGAGAGGATTTTCCCCTCAGATTATAAATGATGATTTTCTCTCATAATCCACACAATAAGAAGATAGCTGAATGAAACTCAAAATATACATGTCTAGAGAATCCCACATGTATAGCACATCTCCCCCTTTCTAGTGCCAACAGGTCAAGCTCCCAGTCAATTAGCACCTCAGCACAGCACCCACACCCTGGCAGGCAGGTGGGTGGGTAGGGAGGTGCTTCATGCTTCATTTACAGTTCTTTTTGCCCTGCTGCTGAATTACACCTCAGAAGTTTACAATCATGGGTGTAGAAGAGTATTTTTTTGGCCTTTCCTTCCCCTGAATCCCTTACACTGTTAAGTGACAGACAGTGATTTTCAAGGACCCACCTACTATTTATTTTAAGAGTGCTATCTATTTATATAAACCACTAACAGGCTTATATAGCTCTCAGTGCAGTTTCTTAAACTTGCGGAAAGTCAGACATTAATTGGCTTTTAAAATACTATTTTTCTGATCATAGAAAATAAGAATTTGGTAACAAGTTTAGAAAATTAGGCTTTGGTATTAAAAAACAAAACAGAGCAAGGGTGGAATATCTGAAGACTATAGGGCAGCTTGATAAAATTTATTTTCCATTATGGTCTCTCTGAAATCTTATTTAACCTAACAAGGCTCCTAATCACTGTTCCTTGTAATGCTAGCTTCACCCCGGCATCATCTATGAAATGTTTCCTCCTTAAATATGTTTTCTCCCATTTTCATTCTTGTTCGTATTGTTTACTCAACAAAGTGGTGTCAGTAGGTAGAGTTAAAGATACATAAACTGAGTGACCATGACAACCTCTACTTTGAAACCATAGCAACAAGAACAGAGGGTCTTGATGGTTAGTAGAAGCCCAAGACCGTATTTTGTGGGTAACTGTTGTTTATAAGCAGGCTCTGTAACAGGATGAAAAATTGACCAAGACTGAGTAAGAACTTGGTGGTAGCTGAAGATGAAGATATAACCTATAGTTACCTTAGCTAATTTTAACGCTAAAAATCACACCTCTTTGTAAGTAACAAGCACACTAATCAGGTAACCTTCCTAAATGTTTTAAACATGAGTTTAGATGCATATGTATAGTTAGGAGGGATGAATTAATAATTACTGACCAATCATGTATTTGTTGTTTTTCCTTTGTTGCTATTTTGTATATAAGACCCTATTATTCTTCCTAAAGGTGTGTTGGCTGGTGTTAAATATGCACCCTACTCTGCAGACTAGAAATAATTATTTTGACTCCATGTGTTGATAGGCTTTTTGCACACCAGGTGAAGAACCCAGATTTGGGACAACAGAGTACCAAAGATGCTAACAAAAATCAGTTTTAAGGATGAACTATTAATATAGTAGAAGCATAAATGAATCTGGTTTGGAGAGCTGAGAATCAGAGGGCCTGTTGACTCAATAGTCAAGTAAGACATACAATGGCTATGTAAAAATATAGTAAAATATAAGTTCTGAGTACAAAAACAAAATTCTAGCCATTCCTACTTTAATTAACAACATAGATCTCAAAGGTGTCTGTTACAACATTCTATTAGTTTTCTAACCAACACTTTTGTAGATTCTTTGGTTGACATAAGCTGCCTTACATGGGTGTGCAGTCAACAAAGCAGCAGCCAAAAGAAAGTCTATGCAGGCTGTAGCCCAACGATAAAATATCCCCCACTTAAAAATGCTTTATTCTAAACACTTCAATAATATGATAGAAAACTCTGATCTATTAGAAAATCACTCTCATTATTCAAGTTTCCTCTAAATATTCATATCAGTTTAGTATGCCATGAGGCTTCATGTGAGGTCAGGTATTGCCTGCCTGTTTATGCTATAAATTTAGACAGAACCAGATATAATTTGTCCTCCCATATCTGTTGTAGGCAACCTGATACTTCCTCCTACCTTGCATGCCTTGTGTCTGTGATGGGTATTGTTTTGTTTGTTAAACAAATCTTATTTAAGTACATGTAAAGATAAGAAGCCCTCGGCCCGACGACCATCAACCCCCTGTGGATTAGGGAAAGAGAACCTTTGGCCCAAAGTTCTTCAGTAAACGAAACTAGGCTTCTCGGCAGGAAACGAAACGAGGCGGTACCTTACGCGAGACGCGGAGTACATTGCAAAAGCCAAGAAACCCAGAACTAGAAGAGTATATAACCAGTGACTTTTGGGGAGGGGGTCGCAAGCCGTTGGTGGAGCAGAGACTCCCGGGCCGCTCAGCGCTGTTTTGCTTGCTGTTGCTTGCTTAATAAACTAATTTGATTAATTGGACTGGTTCCTGTCAATTATTTGGCCTCAATCTATAACAGTGTCCTTTAGAATTCCTCCTGTTGCAGCTTGTGACTTCCATCTCTTCTTTCATTGTGTATTTCTAAGATGACAGTGGCACTATAACTCATCTTTTACACAGTGAAGAAAGATGTCTGTCAAAAGTAAGGAGCACAAAGCCTGGAGGAGGGCATGGGGTTATTCCTCCCCAGGTGCAGGACCCAACACTTGCCTTTGTTGAACTTCATTAGGTTCTCTCTGCCCAACTCTCCAGCCTGTCCAGCTCTTGCTGAATGGCAGCACAGCCTTCTGGTGTAACAGCCACTCCTCCCAGTTTTGATTCATCAACAAACTTGCTGAGGATACACTCTGTCCTTTCATCCAGATCATTCATTAAGATGTTGAACATGACTGGAGCCAGCACTGACCCCTTGGGAACACTGCTAGCTACAGGCCTCCAACTAGACTCTGTGCAGATGACCACAACCTGCTGAGCTCTGCCATTCAGCCGGTTCTCAACCCACCTCACTGTCCACACACCTAATCCACAGTTCTTAAGTTTACCTATGAGGGCATTATGGGAGACAGCATGAAAAGCCTTGCTGAAGCCAAGGTAGACAACATACACTGTGCCTCTTTCATTTTCCCAGTCAGTTATGCCATCATAGAATGTTATCAGATTGGTCAAGTATGAATTCCCCTTGGTGAATCCATGTTGACTACTCCTGATAACCTCCTTTTCCTCCACATACTTAGAGATGAGATCTAGAATTAACTGTTCCATCATCTTTCCCAGGATGGAGATGAGACTGATGGGTCTATACCATTAAATTATTTCCAATTACCTACCTAAAAGGCTGTTTTATAATGAAAGAAAGAGACCAACACTATAGTGACTGAAGTCTTTATCGTAAGTCAGAGTTGAACTGTAAAACAACATGGTTAAAATTAGGATCCTAAAACTTGGAATCAAGGGTGTATATATATAATGCAATGGAGAACAGAGACAAGGTCTCTGCAGTAGCATCTATGAGCAATGGGTACTTCCACAGGGTGTACCCCCCACAAAGCCAGCCAGACAAATCAAGCTGGCTTGCAAGCTATTTAATTGCATTCCTTAGGGTAAGTAATAAGCCTAATGAACTCAGCTAAATTGTTTCCTGTTTCAAGATTAGCTTGATTATGACCGGTTTATGATCTGTGCACAGCTCTTAAATTCTGTACAGATACACTCCAAAAACCACATTCTCAAAGGTACTTAATTCCTATTTGGGAAAGTTGTGCAAGTTAAGCATCAGAATTTGTTTTGTTAGATACATTAATACTACTGAGAAGTTCACCTGAAGGAAGGGCTACAGTCAGTATCTGTAGCTTATTTCCAGCGTTAGAGACTGAGGGAGGGAGCAGCTGGGAGCACTAATTGATAAGTGAAAGCTTGTGAAATGTACTTGCTGGGAAAGCTCAGGATTTTTTTTCTGATAAACATATTAATTGTGGCAATAACATGAAATACTGTCCAGTATATGTGTACTTTAAAAAAAAAAAAAAAAAAAAAAAAAAAAAAAAAAAAGGAGGAGGAGGGAGGAACTCTGGGTCATTTTTCAAATATTATTTTTGTCCCAAAGCTCAACATTTTACAGCTGGAAATAACTAAAGCTGTAGCAAGGATGACCTGGTAGTTCAAAGGGTAGGAAGTGAATGCTGACTGAGGAAAAAAAAGCCCCAAAGCCACCTTCTGTTTGATCATTCCTGTCCAGGCACAAAAAATTTCAGCATCCTGGAATATGACCCATATTCTATGAAGACCCTCCTTTAACTGGCATAGTTACAACACTCTAGAAACTCCAGGGCATCTAAGGCTGATTCCTATGGACTGTTTCACTTCTTCTGTAGCTACAGCAACATTGTAAATTGGCTTATAAAACGGACCTGAGACGAGGCGTGCTGTATTTGCCCCAGTGGATCAGATCTCACATTTGTCTGATCAAGAATCCAATTCCTGACAGTCATCAGTATCAGGCATTTTGGAGGAAGTTGACAAAGTAGGTCAGTACTTGTGACCTTATATACATATCATCACCTTATGTGTATATAATAATGTTTTCTGCTGATTTAATATTAGTTTAATGGCTGAAGCAAGGGGTTTAGCATGCTTTCAAATCTGATACTCTTTTTAATTGTAACAATATTAGAGACCCATGGAAAGAGTTTGCCCCAAAGGTGCCCTTTTAAGATCACCTAGACAGCAGACTTTGCAGAAATGTGTCAGCTTTATGTGTAAGAAACCCCATATCCAACCATATGCTATTTATGAATGTAAATCAACCTCAATTCACCAGATCCTTTGAGTCCACCACTAGCCAGGACTATAATACCCACACGCTGTACTGCCGATCTGCACGGACAAGTTAAATGCACCCAGCAGAATTTCAAAAAAGGGCCTGGCTCAGATTTTCCAAACACCGGGAAGCCGAAAGGAGCCTTTTTTCCCCTCGAGAGGCGGCTGCCGGTGCTGCAGCTAACCGTGTGCTCCTGCTGCCCTCCTGCGGCCGAGCCCCCCGCCTCGCCGGCACCGCTGTCGCATCCCCGCGCCCCCTGAGGGAGGGCACCCGCCCCTCGGCGCTGAGCGACTTTAAAACAAAAGACACGTGAAGGCACATTTTCATACAGAAGTTTTCCCCGCAGAACAAATCTAATTTTGGGAAGTGCTCTCTCCTCTGCTGTGGTTGTCCTATACGTAACAATGATGTCTTTATACAACAAATGGGTTCCTTATTAAAAAAATTAAAAACCAAAACAAACAAAAAAAAAAGCCAAAACAACAACAACAACAAAATCACAAAACTGTGTTTTAACAGTGTTCCTATCTCAGAAACATTCGAGATCCCTTGATGTCATTGATCACAAAACCAAAGCTATGCATTTTCCTTTCACACGTCTGATTAACTGAACAGCACCCTTTAAATGAATCATAGAATCATAGAATCATTTAGGTTGGAAAAGACCTTTAAGTTCATCAAGTCTAACCATAAAGCTAGCACTGCCCAGTCCACCACTAAACCATGCCATGTCTCTTACACACCTCCAGGGATAGTGACTCCACCACTTCCCTGGGCAGCCTGTTCCAGTGCCTGAAAATCCTTTGGTGCAGAAATTATAAACCTCTCGTGGCTTAACTTGAGTCCATTTCCTCTTGTTCTGTCACTTGTTACTTGGGAGAAGAGACCAACTGCCACCTCTCTACATCCTCCTTTCAGCTAGTTATAGAGGGCAATGAGGTCTCCCCTCAGCCTCCTTTTCTCCAAGCTAAACAACCCCAATTCCATCAGCCACTCCTTGTAAGACTTATGCATTAGACCCTTCACCAGCTTAATCATACTTCTTTGGACTCACTCCAGCACCTCAATGTCTTTCTTGTAGTGGGAGCCCCAAAACTGAACACAGTACTCAAGGTGCAGCCTCACCAGTGCCAAGTACAGGTCGACAATCACTTCCCTAGTCCTGCTGGCCACTTTATTTCTGATACCAGCCACAACGTTGTTAGCCTTCTTGGCCACCTGGGCACACTGCTGGCTCATAGTTAGCTGGCTGTTGATCAACACCCGCAGGTCCCTTTCTGATGGGCAGCTTTCCAGTCTGTAGCACTGCATGGGGTTGTTTTGAGCCAAGGGTGAGACCCAGCACTTAGCCTTCTTGAATCTCACATAGGTGACCTTGGCACATCGGTCCAGCCTGATATTACCTCTTTCTGTAAGTCTTGTTCAAAGGGACAAAAATGCCCAGGTTTTCCATAGGTTCCTGACCTATAAAGTTGCCAGAAACTGATCAAAGTGCAGACATCTAATCCCAAAATACTTTATCTTATTTAAACTCTGGGAACTTCTTCACCTTTATACCTCTAACATTTGAACTACTTCAGCTAAGGTAAGAATCACATCACAACATTTGTGGAAACACAAAAAAGTTTACTTATTTTTTATTTTAGTCTTTTTTCTGGAGAAATACCAGATTGCAATATAAAGGATATTAAAGACTGTGACATTGTCCACTTGGTTAAGGTCACTTACACAGAAACTGATGGTGTGAATTTGCAAGAAACACATTCCTTCTGTGTAAATTGTTAAAGCTAGGAGTGGGAATATGTGCTGCTTAGCACACAGTGTTACTAAGGACTACTGAGGAAGAAAAAATAAGTAGTATTAATTTTCATTGGTCATTAATATATAATGTTAGGGTATTTCTCAAATTATTCTGTTGACTGAGTAAATTGAATCCTCTTACAGTAACTTAAATTAGCAGAAGTGAATTACTATAGTGCCAAAAAACTACTTAAATAAAATCTGTTCTCTTAATGGCGTGAAATAAGTAACTTACCCATACAATCAGCAGAGGGCAGAGCATGTCCTGCAAAGCACAGAAGAGGACTAATAGAGTCAACAAAATTGCTCGAATTTTTCAGGATTCAGGAGTAATTAGTGTGGATTTTAAGTTCTGGGTTTTTTTTCTTTTGCCTTTAAACATTTTTTTCCTTAATAAAGCCACAATCTTATTATGATTCAATACAGAATGAACACATCTTTTGTGTGCTTAAAAGGATCAAAATTCATTAAATGAAGTATGAAGCTCTTGTTATGGATAGTACCAATGATTTGGTTGAAGACATATTGATCAGATTAGGTGCTAAACAATGAATGAATTAAGCTTAAGTGACTGCATTTAATTACTGAGTTAATTTTGATTGGGTTTTTTTGCTGGTCAACTGGAACTAATTTATGGTTGTATTGAATTATAGTATCCAGAAAATATTTAAACAGCTGAATATGCACAAAATCTTTTTTTAAAGAAAAACAAATTAATATATAACTGAAAGAAAGAGTCCTCCCAAAAGGTACAGGAAGACTAAAATAATTATTTCAGACTAACAGACTACCTGTGTCGGGTTTGCATGGCAAGGTTTTGATAGCAGGTGGGTGCTACAGGGGTGGCTTCTGTGAGAAGCTGCTAGAAGCTTCCCCCATGTCTAATAAAGCAAATTCCAGCCAGCTCCAAGGTGAACCCACCACTGGCCAAGGCCAAGCTCATCAGCAATAGTGGTAGCACCTCTGTGACATATTTAAGAAAGGGAAAAGCTGCTATGCAATAGTGGTTGGAGGAGAGGAGTGAGAATATGTGAGAGAAACAACTCTGCAGACACCAAGGTCAGTGAAGGAGTGGGAGGAGGTGCTCCAGGCACTGTAGCAAAGATTCCCCTACAGTCCATGGTGAAGACCATGGTGAGGCAGACTGTTTCCCCTGCAGCCCATCAAATTTAACAGTGTAGCAGATATCCACACTGTAGATTGTGGAGGACCCCACACCAGAGCAGGTGGATGCCCAAAGGAGGCTATGACCCTGTGGAGAGCCCATGCTAGAGCAGGCTCCTGGTAGGACCTGTGGACCAAGTGATAGAGAAGCCCACACTAGAGCAGGTTTGCTGGCAGAGCTTGTGACTCCATGGGAAGGACCTACATTGGAGCAGTTAGTGAAGAACTGAACTCTGTGGGAAGGATCATATTGGAGAATTTCATTCAGGACTGTCTCCCATGGGAGGGACCCCATACTGAAGCAGGGGAAGAGTAGGACGAGTCTTCTTCGTGAGAAGCAAGGAGCAGCAGAGACAACTTGTGAAACTGACTGCAGCGTGCCCTGGAAGACCTGGAGAGGGAATGCAGTGCCCTCAAGATGAAGAGCCACCTCCTGAGAAAGGGAAGATCTCCAGAATCTTGCAAGGAGGCAGAGAGGCTACAGCAGCAAAATGCTAAGTTGGCTGCCCTCACCAAACAGCCGAGAGAAAGATGCAGGTATCTGCAGGAGACCATCGAGAGTCTGACAAATCCTCCAGTGCCACTGCCCATCCAAGGCACCGCTAAGGAACTGGGCATGAAACAGTTGCTTCAGCATAGGGCTGGAGAGAGGAGAGACCCTGCTGGGGCTTTGCTGGCACAGGAAAAGCACAATGAAGCCTTTGGAAGGCAGCTGAAGACCTTCAGGCCCAATTGGCTGCAGACAAAGTGGACTCTTGTCGAGGCGGCGTATGGACTTCACACAACTCTATAAGAGTTATAACTGAAGACCTTTATTATTTAAAATGGCGGCAATTTATACCCCTCTGACTCCAGATGGTCCACCCCAGTACAAACCCCATAGGTTACATACATTCACAGTTCATATATGATTGGCTTCGTGTCTTGTCATTTGCTGTCCGTGTCACGATGACCCAGGGCTTCTGCTTCCCAGCTGGTGCCTCTCAGTTCTTGCTACAACATTCTTTTCTCACTACTTCATGAGATAACAACCGTGGGATACCTACTTGTAGGACACCTGCTGTTTACTGGTCCCATGGGGCAGCGGCCTGTGGGGTACCAGCCTGTGAGACACCAGCTTGTTTATTGATCCCATGGTTTGCTTCAGGGCGCATGACAATTTGGTCAGCAGCACCTGCAACATGGCTGTTTTAATTCAGGCATATTAATTTTCCACAAATCCCATGCTAATTTTCCATAAATCCCCACAATTCCCCCTTTTTTGTTTTAGTAATAAGGTGAGCATAATCCAGGCTTTGGGGTATCAGTTTTTGTCAATCACAGGCCTTGTGGCCTCTCCTCCTCTCCTGGATGGCCCTCTTACAATAGAGCAGGCCATCCCTCACATCAAGGTCTGGTATGGCATATGTCTGCACCACTCAATGCCTACTGGGTTGCAGCCAGCAGCGGAGCTCGAGGTTCTTCTTGGTGGCAAACACCGAGACCAACCCAGTCTTGCCCTTGATGATGGTAGGAGATGCTTTGCCAGCCCCAGTCCTTCCACCTTCTTTATCCAGTACCAAACTGCTACTATGGCAAAACACACACAGGTTATATCAATACAACAGGTTATTCAATGTAAGTAGCGAAGCACACACAGATTACATAAATAAAACAGGTTATTCAATACAACACAATACAAAATAAAAGGTGCATAATATAAAGTGCAATAAACTCTTGCTATTACAAACTACAGTGTTTGAGAGAAGCTCGGTTCACAGACCTTTTACAAGGAGGACGAGGTTCTGACACATGGGGCCAACATGTGTCACAAGCCATCCTGCCCAGGATGCGTATTTACGGTGGGACAAGATTGTGACACATGGGGCCAACATGTGCCACAAGCCATCTCACTCTGTTCATTAGTGTCCATTCACCTTCATTATTTCTATTTCATAGCCAAATACTCGTGACCGTGTTCCTCCAAAAAGGACCCTACAGACTCTATTATGTGAGCACCCTCAGACAAAGGCATGAGGAGTTAGAGCTGCAGCTTAAGGAGATGGCAGACAAAAACACCAGACAGGCGGAAGAAAATCCTCACCTTCAGGGGCAGTTGTGCTAGGCAGAAAAGCTTCAAGTTGAAAATGCTGACCTGAAGAGGCAACTAAGCCAAGTAGCAGAAAACCAAAATTCTGGCCCGCAAGCTACCAGCTGTCTTCAAACCCAACTGGAAGATGTCAAGCGCAAACTGAAAGCCTTGAGACAGAAAGAAGGCAAGAGCTGGAGGAAGAAGGCAATGAGACAAACTCAGCGCTGCAGAAGAAAGAAAAGGGAGATGAGTTTTTGCAGTGCGCTTAGGCAGATGGAAAATGGGAACACCAGGAAGCCATGTACTGTTTTGAACCCAGACAAGTGAGCTGGAGAATTGGTTTCAGAGCCCTTCAGAGTCAGTCCTGAGTCCTGCCTTCTTTCAGAGGAGGACTCTGCAAGTTAGACAGGACAGCTGGTAACAGACAAATGTTGGTCATTCTCAGGCTCTGGGACCACAACCAGGAAAGCTTAGAACGTTCATAGCTTGATACAGCTACAGTCTTTTTGATGGTCTCAATCAGCCTGAACTAGAGCTTCCTGTATCTGCTGGACAATATGTTTACGTCTTCGGACAGGTGGATGAAGATGATTGGTACATGGGAGAGCTGAAAGAGGGCAGAAGAGGCATCAGCTGCTCCAATTGTGTCAGAGAAGTTTCTGATGACAACCTGGGAAACAAGAACTGGAATGATCCTCCTTATCATCTTTTCAGTCCCTTGCATATTTTGGAGGAAGATGAAGAGGATCTAGATGTGGGTGTTGGGGGCTGAAAAGCATGGAGACAATGGGTTATAATAAACATAGCCTGTACAAATTTCCAGAATATCTGCAGAAGTTATTATGTACTTAAAAGGGATTTGGTTTAGACTTCCACATTTGTTAGAGTGGAGGGACCTCTGGAGGGCAGCAGTGGCCTCCAACAGGCCCCAGCAAAGCTTGGCTACAGTCCCAGTGCACTCTGGAGAGTAATTAGGGCCCTGAAGAACCGAGCAAAGGCCCCTGGGGCTTTCCAAAGGGCAACTCTACCGTGTCAGAGCACCACTGCTGTTGGCAACAACGAGGCCCCTCTTGTCAGGGCCAGTTGCTGTGCATGTTCTTGCTGTGGGGAGCAGAGAGCAGAGAGAAGTGAAACAGCAACTGGCACTGCCCAAGGGACTGTCAGCACTTGCATCAGTCACACACCAGGAAAGGATGTTTGTGGGGCACCTCAAACCCACTGCTGCCCCAGCATTTGCAGCCTGGAAGTAAGCTGATGGAATGGGCTGTGCTTGGCCAGGGCTTTCCAGAGTGGCCCCATGCCCCTTCCACAGCCTGAACCAGCCCTGCAGGTCTTTTGGCTTAGAGATGTCTCTGCTGGTTTCCTGAAAGCACTTCTGAGTGTGAAGCCTGGTTCCTGGCTGTGTGACTGCTAACAGAGCACAAATCATGTGCACATCTGTGAGTGTGCAATTACTGCTCACACACAAAGCACCCAGAGGAGCACGAGCCCAAGGAGATACACTGTGCTTGTTGCTTGTACTCCTTGGGAGAATTTCACTGACTGTTTCTTCCACAGGCTGGGGGTTTTTTTGTTTGTTTGTTTTTGTGTTGTTTTTTTTTATTGTGGTTTTTGTTGTTGGGTTTTTTTTCTGAAAAAGAGCAGACACTGGTCTGCCCCTGTTGCTCTTCTGAAAAAAATAAAGAGCGCTTAGGCTTTCTTCCTTCCTCGAGCACTGCACCCCATACTCCTGTGTGGCTCCCTTCCACAACATTCTTTTTCATCTTATTTCCTTACCCCCTGTCCTGCTGAGGAGGGGAGTGATAGAGTGGCTTGATGGGCAACTGTCATCCAGCCACTGTCATGCCACCACTCTACATAACCTACATGAAGGTTATCCTGTGGTTTTTTTTGTTTTCTTTTCTTTCCTAAGTTCCTGTTGCATTGAAAAAAAATGTAAAGACTGTCAGAACCACCTCTCTTAGCATTTTATTTCTATCAAATGCACTTCCAGTTAATAGAAATATATATTCTAAAAAATATTTATATAGCTATGCAGTAAATATTTCAACAAAAGATAAATAATACATTCTAACAGATCAGTTTTGTCATTCTTTTATATTGTCTATGAGCATGTGAAGTTCTCAACTGCTTTCTAAGAGTTTGTAAAATACTGATAATCCTGAGCCATCAAAAGTCTCAAGTGTTTGTTCTTTTTGGTCTTTGAGTTTCTTGGTTTTCTTTTTCTTTTTATTTAAAATACCTTTCTAGTAACATTCACTTTGACAATGCTATTCTCTTGGACAAAAGGCATCATTGATCAGGGTATAAATAATAACCCTCATTTCTCCTCATCTTCTCATGACAAAGCAACTTGACAGGATCTCTAAATCCAGGAATCCCCTGGATCTAAGGTTCAAGATGGCTTTCTAATCGACCCATCCATCCTTCACTATGGTGACAGAAAAGGAGAACTGAAAATCGTTCAACATCCTGTATGGTAGACCTACCCTGTATCATAACAGTTTTAGGGGTTGTTTGGATCAAGACTCATGTTGTCTGTCATCCTGGAACTTTTTGGTCAATCCCACTTTGATGTACTCCATTGGAATATTCTGCACTTCTCTCTGGCTTTGTTCTAAGGATTTTAATACACTTGATTAATTTTATCTCCACAGCCAACCCTTCAGTTGCTAAACTATTGTCTACATTACACATAAAAGCATGACAGAGGTTAAATCTGATTTGCCTGATTTCAATAGTTCTCTTGAGGAGTGGAATCAGCATTTATATCCCAAGACAATAGATCCTATTAATTTATCTGGAATTTATCTTCTATTAAGGCAGTTATTTCCCTGTTTTGGTTTTTTGCCCCCATGTTGTTACTGAAGTAATTATTAATTTCATCCACAGGAGGGCAGCAAGAAGTTTCAAATCCCGTATGATACATATTTGGGATGTTGCAGGGAGCTATTCAAACTTCCAATGTACATTGCAATGAAAATTCCATTTAAAATCTTTTCATCCCAAATCAGCATGAAAAGTTAAAAGATAATTCTTTTTTCCTGAAATGAAAATGTCTAAGAAAATTTAATTTTAAAATGTTGAATTATTTCATTCTCTTTTGGTCCAACAGCGTCTCCCCTTGGGCACATCACAGTTTGAGTGCTTGGAGTCATAATCTGAAGAGGCCCTACAGAAAAGCTGGGGAAGGACTTTTTATAAGGGCATGTAGCGATAGGACAAGTGGTAATGGATCAAAACTGAAAGAGAGAGGATTTAGGCTAGACATGAAGAATAAATTCTTTGCTATGAGGGTGGTGAGACACTGGAACAGATTGCCCAGGGAGGTTGTGGCTGCTCCCTCCCTGGAAGTGTTCAAGGCCAGGTTGGATGGGGCTTTGAGCAACCTGGTCTGGTAGGAGGTATTTCTAGTGGGAGGAAGCTGAATTACTTGAGGTTTATGTGGTATTTTTAATTAAATAATATTTGCTTTGCTGATTCTGGTAAATCAGAAATTATACATCATATTGTAGCTCAGTCAAGCCATAGCTCAATCTAGCTCAGAGTCTCACTACTGGTGCCTCAAAATTTTTTCAGTAAGTTGAGGCAAAGTAACTTACTATATACTTAAAGTCACTCTGACGGCTTTTCAGAACCAAAATCCACTTTATAAACATGTCAGAGTGCTATCAAATCACTTATTCAATCAGTAAGCACACAAGTTAGAATGGGCTATGGCTTATATATTTTTCTGTATTATCCAAACAAATATTACGTGAATCACAGTGGAAGTAAGACCACTCCACACAGAAGAGCTGTGGAAAGTGAGCTGCATTTGTTATAGCTCTGTAAAAATCTGAGCTCCTGTTTGGTTGCAGAGCCTCAAAAACGTCACAAACTGTATTGATTCATCTGCCTGGACAAGAGGGACTTTTTTGTTTCTTACAGGCCTTTGTGAAAATACATATATGAAAATACCATATTTTAAAGCCCATGCTAGCTCTATTCTAAAGCGTGGTCAGCACAACAGAGACCCCAGCATGTATTCCAAAATATTGTAAGTCCAAGGGTGTTCATACAAGTCTAGCCCCTTAACATGTCAGCTACACTTCGAACCACCTCCTCACCACCTGCACTCTGACACATGCAAAATGTTTTCATTTATTTAGGAGTTTCGCAGTTCAAAGCAGAAAATTGTGATTTGGCCCTCAGCTTGAGCTGACAGCACAGGCTTGGTAGAAGGGTTTTGAAAAAAAAATTACATTTTTTAGTAGTTAGTTTGTCACTGTGAATTGCTTAACTTGTGATGCCTGAACCCATCCCTACAGGAAAATGGAGTGGCTGTGTGTTTTGTTTTCATTTAAGTAGTACGCCAGTCCCTCACTCTGCCTCATGGCACATCTCCCTTTGATGGCAAAGTATTTTCTTGCCCTTGTAGCATTTAGGATCAATTCTGTTAAATAACTCAATGATAGAATTTGGCTTTGAGTACCTGTAAGAAAAAAAAAAGCTGTGGTATGCAATGTCATCATCTCCATTTCCCTTACGGTTTACACTAAATTGACACAGAGACACCGAAGTGACACAATTTATTTCATAGGAATGTGAACATTTTTCATAATTAATTTTGTAGATGCCAACACTGAAATTTCACTTTGGCAATTGTTACTGGACATTTTACATCCAAACATCTACCTTATTCACCTGTGGGTGTAGTTACCTTGTAGCAATAGATTTCTTTTTTCTAGTATGCTATACCCAAGCAAATATGTAACATGATCTTTAAGAAGTTTTCCTGTGCCCTGGAAGAAAAGCAGCAATAGACACATTAATCCGTTTTTTTTCTGACTGGTAATGATTGAGCGTGGATCCCCAAATCACAGCCAAGCAATGAGAGAGCACATATTTGCTATGCTTGGATTGATACTTCTTAGCTGAGACAGCAGCATTTGAAGCTGCATTGTCAGTGGAAAATACAAAAAGCTTAACTCAAATAGTACTGAGCCCGTTTAATGAGTCCTCAAGGATGTCAAACACAGTTTGTTCAGTTCTCAAGTGCACGCTCTGACATTATCTAAAAGCTGGTACTCTTTTCAAAACAGCCAACTAAACTCCCCATGGGCCTTTCATATCATAGTGTCAGTGTTCAGCTCCAAGTATGTAGAAGCTGCCATAACACATCAAACCGTCTGGTCCAACAGCCTGTCCCTGGCACTACCTGGCACTGGAGGCCTCAGAGGAGTCTCTGTGGTGGACAGTTATCAGTAACCTCTCCAGCAAGGGCTTCTTCTAACCTTCAGGCATCTAGTGACTACTTGTGCATGATTGATTATTTGTGCATGAGTCCATATGTCCCACACACAGAAGGAGTTTGAGGTTTGCTTGTTGTTTTAATCCTCTTCAATGCAACGTGTGGATCTCTTCATTGCTGTTACAATAGAAATCTTTGGGTTTGTTCTCCTGTTTTTAAATAAGTTAAGTGCCTGAACATTACTGTATCTTTTGGTGAAGAGTTCTACATAAAATCTGTGTGTGTGTAATCAGCTCGCTAATTTTAAGCTACCATGTTTTATTTTAGGGGAGGGAAAACATCTGTATCTTTTGTATATCCTATGTGCCCTACTTACATATACAATAAGCCTTTATTCAGCCTTCTCATTTTTGCTGTACAGTGTAAAGTATTCTGACCTACTCATTCTCTTCGTGTAAAAATTACATCATTAAGTAATTGTCTTGATCAAGTTTGCTACATTTCTCAGTATTGCTTTATTTTGAACATTTTATTTTTTGTTTCGGATTGGATTTTGACAATGTGACTAGAAGTCAGCAGAATACTTGGGATGGTTTAAGCAGAAATTATGAAGCCCATGGAATAGAGCTAACTTACAGAGGCAGATAAATTCTGTAATTTAGTTGATCTGAAAGAAGAAAAGGAATAACACAAGTCTGTCTTAACTGATGCTGTTATTCTAGTTCCTCAAATTGATGGTCATTTTTTCTTACTCTCTAGTCCTCATTCTTTCTGCGTCGGAGTTAAAGTCTCAGCCCTACTAAAACCAAGGGAATTTTGCAGTTCAGCAGAGCCAGGATTTCACACTTCAGGTGGAGATGCTGAAGAAACTGGAACATCGACTACAGTTCAAGAGATGATGAAAGTAAGTATGTTGGCACCTACATGAAATGTTACATATAAATAAAAATTGTATTCTCTGCTCAACAGCCTTCTGAAGCACCAGGATACCTAGTTCCAAAGGCACCTAAACCATACCTGTGCCTGCAGCTGCCAAAGGTGTAACAATACTGTGAAAATAAGCATCCCAGACTAAATGTGAGCCAGTGACCTGGCTTTTCTCTCCTTCTCTCAGCTGTACAGCCAAATGTAAAGTTATGACTTCACATCAGTTTCAGCCACAGTTTCAATTACTGTTTATATACTTTATATTAAACAGGTATCATATAGGGTATCGAAGGACAGAAATGCAGATCTTTTTTTCCATGTAGGGAAATGTTCTGATACCAAATTGTTCCCTTCTGCTGGGAAAAATACATGTGTTATTATTTCCTGCAAATTGAAGCCTTTTCAAGAAGATGTGGTAAGGGTCCTCCCTTCAGAATTGGTCTGATTGTTAGACTGTTTGCAAGAGGTGAGATGTAGATTTACAACCTCAAAGGCACTAAAAGAAAATTATTCTAGTTTTTTTGTTATCTTGATGAGAATTTTAAATATTGAGCTACTAGATAAAGTTACTGTACCTGTCTCCTTACATGCACTTTATATAATAGTCTTTTCTTCATAAAGTAAAGACTTAGAGCTTGAGGAGGAAGAATCAGATTTGTGAGATACAGAATAAATTAAGTAAGGCCAAAACAAGAGCAGACCCACTTGTTTTTCAGTGTTTGCTGTGGCTGTTTCCTGCTCTGCATGCATCTTGGTTATCTAATTCTTACGCACCACAGAGGAAGCCTAGGCTCCCGGATCAGGACTGTGATTTTTCTGGGAGAGACCAGGTGCCCTCAAGGTTACATATTGTACCATTTTGTGTTGTACAGTTAGATAAACTTTTATATTTCTAGCTTTTAACTTTCTTGAAGAAGAAGTAGTAGTAGCAATAATCATCAACATCATAGTATGAATAGTGGTAGTAGTAATGATAATAGTAAATAATAGTAGTAATAACAGTAGTAATAATAATGCAAAGAAGAAGCCAGGTTTTATTAGGTGGATTGATATGGCTAGGGGAAAAAAGGCCAAAATGCCAGATCCATAGCTCTCCCAGTCTAATGTATTATTTCTTACAAAACTTGCCAAACCTTCTTGGCAATAGTGCAGTCTCACCAGATTTGGAAGAGATGTTAAAAAAAAAGATTTCTCATTCTCTTTTAAGTAAATCAGGCACAGACAGGTTCTCCATTATCACCTAGGTTTGTCACAGCTCTTGGCCATTCCTGGAAGTTGTAACTTATTTCTTCTTATGAGATCTGATATTGGAGAAAAAGCACTTTACTTTTGCTGTTAGGTATAAAATAGTTAACACTTCTTACAGAGGTCTTGCATTCACCTCCAGACTAATTACTATTAGCTGCAGTGTATTACTGGAAGGTAACTCACAGTGCAGAAATAATGTACCTGGATGGCTGAAATGCAATTTAGTTATGTCAACAGCGAGTGAGCAATGTTCAACCCCAAGAGCAGCAACGCTACGAGAGTACTATACAGTACAAAATAATTCTATGGATAGCTTGGATCAAGCTCTGCTTGCATTTGCATCATTTTTGTGGTGATAACATCCTTGCATCAGAACAAGTGTTCTGCTGGATGATTATTAATAAACAAACTAATGAAGTCAGTGTATGCATCACTGTGCTTTCATTCATTGAATGCCTAGGAAGGAAGATTTGCATTCAAGCCAAGATCTCTGCTTGAATGAAAAATTATCCCCACTGGAATCAAATGAGGCTATTTGATATAAGTATAGAAATCAATTTAATATCTCTCTCTGCTGAGGGACTCTGGGCCCAAGCCTGCTGCTGTTGAACTCATTGGATAGATAAGGCTCATTATCCTGTCCTTGTAGGAGATTAAGGACTACTTCTATGGTCCTGCAGAAGGCTTCTCATCAGCACTAAGACCTAAATGTTCTGACAAGTGACTTTCATTTCTGCACAGGCACGATATCACAAACACTTCTAAAGCTCTTTCCAATGCCAGAGCAAAATCCTGTCCTCAGACTTTTGGGCTATGGGATCATGCTGCAGCTGTGTGAAGAGAGTTCATCCTCTATATGAATTTTTTCTCTTCCCACTGTTTCAGTGAGAGGAAATTGCTTTAATTTCAAAAGAGGAAAAAGTAATTACAAAAGTTATAGTAATTGGGGCATTCAGCTGCACTTCAAAGGATGTTCTTTTCTTTAGCATCCTTCCTGAAATGTAGTTTCAGATTTCCTAACAAAATACCCCCCCTCACCCATAATTAGTGTTCTTAAAACATGAACCTGAAAAAGCAAGGCTTGGAAGTGTTAGCAAACATGTAAAAATGACCCTAAGCAGATTGTAAGAGAAGAAAGAAGACATGATCAACATCAAACTCTTCCTGGTTAAGGAGTCAGAATACTATATCCCTCCAGCCAGACTGAAGCCACTGACTTTGGGAATCAAGAGGGGCAATGACAGCATAGCATAACACCAGGGGAAAAAAAAAAAAAAAAAAAAGAAAAAAAAAAGTGGGTGAATTATTACGCCATGAATATGAAGTCACTGAAATTACAAGTCAATGACTGTTTTATATATAGCAGCAAAGAAAGCCAACAGGATGCTGGGCTGCATCAACAAGGGCATCACCAGCAGAGATAAAGAAGTTATCATCCCGCTCTACTCGATGCTTGTCAGACCACACCTGGAGTATTGGGTTTAGTTTTGATCCCTGCTATGCAAAAAGGATGCAGACAGGCTGGAGAGGGTCCAGAGAAGGGTCACAAGGATGATCAGAGGACTGGAGAACCTACCATATGAGGAGAGGCTGAGAAAACTGGGTTTGTTCAGCCTTGAGAAAAGAAGGCTTAGGGGAGACCTTATTACAATGTCCCAGTACTTAAAGGGTGGCTACCAAGGACATGGAGAGTCCCTATTTACAAGGATTCACATGGAAAAGACAAGGGGTAATGGGCACAAGTTGCTTCTGGGGAGATTCCGACTGGACACAAGAGGTAAATTTTTCACCATGAGGACAGATAAACATTGGAATAATCTTCCAAGGGAAGTGGGAGATTCCCCCACATTGGACAGTTTTGAGTCCCAGCTTGACAGGGTGCTGAGCCATCTCATTTAAACTATAGTAGTACCTAGAAAGGTTGGACCAGATAGACGATCCTTGAGGTCCCTTCCAACCTGGCATTCTATGATTCTGTGATATTCAATGGTCCTTGATCTTAAGAAAAAAACAGCATATAATCCATATAATCAATGTGGTAAATGAAAGTATCTTTGAACTTTCTGCAAACCCAGGGCCTGAACTGAGGTTTTATTCAAATTACAGGAATTTTTTCCTGAAATTAAATGACTTAATGTAAAGTCATGTAATGTCCAAAAGTGTTGTGAGAATAGGGCTTCCATAAGGAATAGAAATATTAAGCCAGGTTTCCTACAGAAATATGACCTTTTCCTTTAAATAATCTCTTCTCTCTATAACAACCTGCCCCATTTCTTTCCAGTTCCCCATGCCAGTCCATTGGGCAGGGAATAATGTGCTGCAGCAGTGCAAGGATTGCTGCCAAAGAAAAGATATCTAACTATTGTTCTCTTGCATTTTCCTTGGTGGAAGAATGAAGGTCTCTCTTCTGTTTGAGCACTGTTTTTCACCAAACTAATAGGGGCGTGATATATTTGAGATTTAGAGACTTAGTTCATGTTACATTTCAATGTCTATATGGTGTGTCTTACATAGTTTAGATATTTTTTTATTGTTTTTCATTACCCAAAAAGCAGTTTTGTTTCATTCCAGGTTTTGCATTTCTGTAAAGGACAGTGAGTGACCTGTGTATAGCCTCAGGATCTCTAGAGCCACCCTGCATCCCTTCTGACCATCCCATGCCTCATGTGCTCCACTTCTCAAGGCCTCTGCTGTCATACCAGGGCTGTGTTTCCCTACACCGTGTCTTTGTGTTAGTCATACATATCTTGTTCTGTGCAGAATAACTGTTTGTGACTACTATCTATGTAAAATTACAGTCATACCGTACAAAGATAACCAAAGACAAAAAACATGGGCACAGCAACCTGATCATTAGAAAGATTGCCGTTACATCTAAAATACATGAAGGCAAAGCTCCAGGCAGGCCAAGACAAGTTTAAACAAAATAAATCTGACAAGCCTTCATCCTGAGGTCTTGCAAAATCAGTACAAATCCTTAAGGCAGTTACTAGCAACAGTGTTTTTACAGAGCTGCTAGGCTGCAGTACAGTCACAAAAAAACATTTTTCTTTAGAAAACTGAAGTAACATGGAGAAAGGAAAATAGTTAATTTCCTTTGTGAATTGGCTCTTTTCTTTACCATAGTTCTATATCTATTTTGTTTGTAAGTGACTTTTGGTGAAAAAAAAGCATTTCAAAGGCTGGTACAGTTAGGAACCTAGCCTGAGTACAAAACAGAAAGCAATGTCTAACTGAGGTCTCAGAGGCATGGAAATGAGATGAAGAACAGCAAGAAAAGTCACTGAAGCTCTTCATCCTTTTCCTCACATTTAGTGTTTGCAGGTTCCCAGTCAGCTATGCTTCTCTGGTTTTACCTGCAGATGCTGCTCCCTGGTTTCACGGAGGTGTCACACAACATCTGAGACTTCTGGGAACTGCAGATGGTATTGGGCTGCCTTCAAGCACCCCCCTCAGGTTAACTTCCTAGACCTGACTTTTTCATATGTTCAGGTATAGCACAGACCACACAGGTCATGTCTGAGTCTGGTGAAGGTCTCACAGAACACAAGGATGCAGGATGCCCAGGGAAGAGAAAGCAGGAAATGCTGTGAGCTTTATGACTGCAGGCAGGCTCCTGCAGCCCAGAAAATACTTCAGTGGCCCGAGTGTGCCTAGAAGTGTTTTGAAACACAGGGAAATACTCAAGAATGTAAGAGCTTGCACATCAGATGATCATGCTGCAAACATGTCTTGGGTGTAGAGAGTCAGCAGGAACAGCAACCAACCTTCCTGTTCCACTGCACCGGTGTCCATAAACTCCCCTGCCACCAGACTGAGTCAGTGAGCCTGGCTTTTCTTTACACCCAGACATCTAAGGCATAACGGGTTGCCAGCTGGAGCTGCCATTGCTCGAGCTGCTCTTAGCCTTTCTGCTGCTGACCCACTGCACTCACTGGCTGATTGTTGCTCCACATCGGGCAATGGGATCTTCCCTTTGACACAGGTCACAGTACAGCACCTCTGGCACTGCCAGATGGGTATTAAAAAAAGGAGGCATGACCACGCATCAGAGTGCTGGGGAAGAGCCACTGGCAAAAATGTCCCCAGAGGCTCAGCCCTTGAAGAGACATTTGAATTAGGAGGGCATTGCAATTGCATGCTATTAATTTCCTGCTGATCCCATTTCCATAATTGGAAGACCGATCTGTTGGCCTGTAATACGGATTTTTATGCTAATCCTTCACAGAGACTAAGGCAGCTGTATAAACACTTTTGGTAGATGAGGGCAAAGGAACTGGTCTGGCAAAGATCCCTGGCAGAAAGAAGCAGCATATTTCCTTGTCATTTATTTCATTTCCTACCCGGAAGGTACTTAAGAACTAATACGAAATAAAATTAGGTATGGAAAGTAGCAGTTGACTGTGAAACTATTTAAAATCAATAGAACCTGCCTTTCATGGCCTTTTGTGAGATGTGAGTAACATTGTTGACGCTTCCCATATCCTCAGAAGGTCCATTTAGACTGAGAGCTAACTCGCTGCGGTTTACTGGGCTCTAAAACCTCATCTCCAAAACTAGTGAACTGCCAATTAAAAGCAGTAATAACAACTGCAGCAAAGAAGCCATGACAGGTAGTAACAAGATCTTTCTTGTTTAAAGAAGAAACTGAAAAGTGCATATGCTTTCAAGAAATTGTGATCCTTCTAAGACATTAAGAATAGCTTATCTCAAGCTCCATGTGGAGCAGATGGAAAGAAAAATAATTCTTAAGCTTTGGGAACGAGTCCCCTGTGGGGCTGGGTCTGCTGGCAAGATCTAGTTCATTATATGTGGAAATATAGGTGTTATGTCACCTCTACAGGGAAACAGTGGAGTGAGTCTCTGTTTTAAAAGAGAACGCCTCACTTTTTCTCAAATATAGTGCAGTAACATCTGCTGCAGTCTATTCCCTCATAAATTTTTGCTCCAAAATCCAAGCTTTTATCTAAAACAGATTATGTTTCTGCACCTCTGCTGTGAAGAAAGTCTTCAAAATGTCACCTCAGTCTAAAACAATAGAATATCATTATTTTTAGGCAACAAATAAGATTTGAAAAAATAGACTGGATTTTCAGTTTTACTAAGTAATTTTCACAGAGCTGAGGTATTGGAAAGGTTCCTCAGAGAGCAAGGATGTGGCCTGTGTACAGAAGATTTCCTGTTTTGAGCTCGGCTAACAGTTTTCTGCACGTTTTCCCTCAGCCATCTGTGTCTGACCCAGAACTGAAGCACGATGCATACTGACTGTGCTCCTTCCAGGGTTCTACAAGCCTTTCTTTCGCAAATGGGTATCACGAGACACGTTGTTAAGGTATCTTGTACACAAAACATGAATTAAATTAAGATTCGGGTTTTCTTGTCTCTCGCTCCAGTTCTTTGCCTGTAAATAATTTACCACAGTCTGTGCTTAACTGGCTTCAGAAAAAAATAAATTCTTGCACTTCTCTATCTGCTTTTGTAACTTATCCTGTCAATGGCTGATTAGTTAACTATAAGTTAATGACCAATTCTGAAATGCAATAATCACTTCTGTGCTCTCATTTTAATTAACTTATAAAGCAGAAAATGTCTTGCTGAATTTGTACTTTGTTTTCACAGGAAATCTTATGTAAATTTATCACTTCAAAGTAAAAATTAATAAATAAAATATCTTGCTATATTAAAATTCCAACCAGAATTTCCTGATGTTGCAAACATTAACTTTAAAATTACTTCATAATATTGGGGTTTTTTGTCTAATTACATGTTATATTGTTTAGGTAATTAATTTTTATTTCTCCAAGAAGGCAACATTCATAAAAGAACATTTGTTACGTCTCCAGCCTGGTGCCACACAGAATTGGAGGAAGACAGTGTCAATGACTATTGCAGTGTTAGGCTTACAGGAAAACACTATAAATAGAGCAGCTAAACTCAGGGATACACCTGCTGCTGTGCCTTCAGAATTTAATCCTTCCACAAGGTGCTGAGTACCATTAAGTAGAAAGCTCACAGAAATCAGTAGGCACTCAGATGTTCCATGCCTATATTGCAGAGTAAGGCACAGATGAGAGCAATGCCAATGCTGCTGCAAAACCCCCAAATTGTGTTATTTTGAAGCATACTGAAACACTGTGTGCTGAACATCACAGCACAGCTCACAGTGCTTCTTCCTCCATGCTAAAAATAGAAGAAGATCAGAAGACGGCTAGTGAACCGTGCCACCTTCTCCAGTGCAATATAAGTGGTGCATATACATGAATTTCTCCCACAGTGCTTCCAAAAGCACCAGCTCTTCCCAACAGTATCTCCCTTGGTGAACTGGGAATTAAATAAAAATGTCAGGTGGTGTGAGAAAAGGGAAGCTGAAATGTGAAAAACTGGTGAAAGGAAAACATATATTGCCTGCACTGTAGCTTCATCTCCTTTTTTTGTGTTTGCATTACGTGTATGACATGATGATGTTGAAGGACAAAGGATCACAGAAATAAGACAAGAATGGAAAGCTTCACTCACTGAATCCAACACCCTGCTCTCACAGACATTTCTTTCGTTTCTTCCAAAAACTTGTGAAACTCACATCTGAAAACTGCATAAGCTTCTTGTCACATCGCTGTTAGTAACTTATTTTTTCTGATTATTAGAAACATTCTGCTAGATTTCAAGGCAAAATGTAATGTGCCAGTTTATATACATTTGTTTCTATTTAACCACTATTTTTCAGTATTTCAGCCTTGCCCATCGCATTAACCTGTTCACTGTATTAAAAAGGAGCAATCATATGCCTTCAGGCCCTCCTACTGCAAGCTGAACAGAACAAAAGCTTACCTTTAAACTTTTTAAGACAGGATGGTCTAATTAATAGGAGCAGAGACATATAAGGCAAAACCCTAGTTCTGCCTGAAATACTAGCAAAGTTATTGTTTATTTTACTAGGATTAGAATATTATCTATCTCAACCCAACAGGCGGCTCATTAAACACTTGTAGGTCAAATAAACAAAAAAAAGCAAACCACAGGTGATGTTAAATGCAGAATAAAATACTCATCTTACTATGAGGTTGTGTTTAGTAATTTCTAGCTGTATGAAAGGGAAAGTGTAACCAGGACTTCTCTGCTAAATCAGAGGCTAAAACCTTTATAAGCCGTAAGAGACAAAGGAGCTGTGAATGCTTTCTGTTAGTTTTTTTCCCAGGATGGAAGCAGGGTTGGCTTTTCTTCCTCAAAAAAAAAAAAAAAAAAATAAAGGGAGGTAGGCCACATTCAGTCTTGTGTTCTGCTCACACTTGACCTACAGGCAATGTAAATGCAATGTAAAAGTTGATCATTGTGTGAGTATCTCATTTCCCAAGATTTCCTGTACTTCTGTTGTTAGTCACATCGAGTACTTTTCAGAAAACAAAACAAAACAAAACAAAACAAAACAAAACAACAATAATTTTCAATACCTTAAACTTTATTTGTAAAAAGAACAGCTGGAAAACATCTCATATCTTCCATAAAGACAGGATGCCATATTCCAAATAAAGAGCTGAGGAATTACAGCATGCAAATATTCCATAAATAATAATGGCAGCTCTCCAAATCTAGTTTTCTTTTCTCTGGCATTTATTGCAGTGATGGAGAATGTCACTAGGAACTGCAAATTCACTTGGGAACTAAAGAGTGTCTGAGGGTTTTACAATATTGATTGAAGGGATGTTTTGTGGCAATCACTAGTATATCAAGCCCAACAGCTATTATGCCTTGACAGGCGTATTGCTTGGCAGGGTCCTATGGAACCTACCTGGAAGTTTATGGAGTTCTCATTTCCTAAAGTGGAAGAAACTGCATCTAGATGAAACCCACAAAGGACTTCCAAACCTGAGGAAATAGTACAGGTCAGGCAGTTAAGACGTAAACAAGAAAAGATGGGCATAAATAAAAAGCTGCTGGCAGAGCCTGGTGCTATCGTGCTTCATTATCAGTTTCCCAGGGAGCAGTATTTTTGTGCAGCAGGTCAGAGTTGAAAGAGGAAGAGGAGGCAGGTTGCTCTGACAGACATCCCACGAGTATGCTTGTGTCATTCTGATTTAAAATTAACATCATTTGGGGAGATTAACTTGTAAGTTACACAGTGCTTTCTACTAATCAAAATATGTGAAGAAAATTAACACAAAGTCTTTAGTTCTCCTCAAGGGAGACACTTTTTAGTGTTGTTTCCAGTTGATTTAGCTTTTAATTGCATAAGGTTATAACTGGTAATTAAGCTGGCTGCATTTTGGGCATACAAATGAAGATGAAAAGTGGAGTTGCAGCTTCTGCAGGGAAAATGAGAGTAAGCATATGGAAAGCAAATGGGGCTAATACGACACAATTCACAGCTTCATTAACATCAGCATGCAAGTCACGCAGACTCTTCCTGATGTTAACACTACAGTTCCTGAATTTTATCATCAAGTGACAAGTTTTGTAGCAAGCCTAAAGAAAATAAAGAGGAAGATCATAGTTACTAGATTTAAAAAAGCCTAAAAATAAAATACCCATAAATGTCACTCATACTCTGAAATGTATAGAGCCAGAGTCATGCTACTGAGATGTGGAAGAAGGTCTGGAGCTCTCCAAAGCTTAGACAATGTATAAATCAGGATTGTGTCTGCTACAGTTACAAAGCTGCCTCAGATATTGCTATTTCTTCTATTCATACAATAAAACCATTTTAATTTTCTGACTTCTGTCAAATTTTCTGTATTAACACACTGATTGAGAAGCCAGGTGATTTGCAGCAAGAAACAGGAAGTTCTTATACATCCAAGTGACAGAGCATATAGAAAACTGAGAAAGATAATAACCGAATAGATTGTTACCCTTTGGGCCAAACCCCACTGAAATTAATAGGAATCTTTCCATTGAATTAATGAGGTTTTATGGGAGTGGGCTGTATGTGTATCTGGCAGCACCAAAATTTGGGATACTTGCAATAGGAGAAGTTGATTCCCAATAGTGAGCTGTGACCTTCACTTTCTTCCAGCTATACCGTACTAGTCCTTTCTACTCTGTCCTTCCAACTTCTAAACATTTTGATTTTTCCTACCTCTGTTCAAGCAGGCAGTCCTCTACAGATTTTGGCACTAATGTCTCTTTGGTGCTTTTCCAAATGAGAGCAGTCAGGAACAGCTGCATTCTGGATCCAACTACATGGAAAACCTGTAGCAGTTCAGAAAAAAAATACAGTGCCTTGGCCTCTCCTGCACTCAAGTAATACTTTGATTCTACTTATGGAATAGATTGCTAAACACTAAAGATCAAAAAAATCTCCAGGTCAAGAATCTTTTCCTGCTAGGTTTTTATAACTTGTACAAAAATGTGCCCTAGATGACTGTATCAGGAAGGATAGTAATGAATGAACTAGATTTTTAAAAACACTCTAAACAGAAATATTTAAACCTGCCATCTGGCAGACTTGTGCAATGTTAGATCTGAATACTGCATATCTTGTGAATATAAAAAGCATCTAAGTAAACCTGCACTGAAAAGTAAGAGAAGATTCTTTCAGAATTAGTTCATAGTCCTCAAGATTTCATCAAGCTGGTTATTACCTTTCCTTTAAAAAAAGGGTGGCAGTGCTACTTGACACAATTGTTCTCTGATTTACTTTGCCAAGAAACATTCTAAGGAATAAATTGAAAGTAGTTTCTCATAGTAAGACCATTCTATATGGCCAGCATATATCATTCTCCTTTTTTTTTTTTTTTTTTTCTTTTTTTCTTCCTGTAAAGCTATGGTTTAAGATTTTTTTCCATGTGAGTACGTGGGAGAGAGGAATGAGAGGGTAGCAAAGAGAGATGGCGAGGAAAGTACGGGAGCCAGAGGAAGAAATAATGAAAATATCTTCCCCCTGGATACATTTGTGTCTGCTTTTTGCAGACAGTGTTCTTGGCTGGCACAAAATTGACTTTCAATTAGTAGATGTTTCATCACTGTGATGTAAGAGGTGGCCTTGTAAGTTGTAGATAAAGTTAACAAGCTAACAACTGCATTACCAAAAGATAGGTCTGGTCATTTTATGTTTCAAATTACATGCTGATTTGGGAGGTCACACACTGTTTTGCTGAACAAGAGCCAGAGCTGCATGCTAGTTACTCTTGTCCATAGAGTACAGCTTTTGTTTACTGAAATATAACTTTCTATGTGACATATATTTAGAGCCAGAAATCTCCCGTAGTTCCATCTACCTTTATGTCTTCTGATTATCATGACAGCATTTGAAAACCTTCAGTCTTTTCTGAATGTTACAATGTATACCATAGAAACATGGAGAATTGTTGTGCTTTTGATTCACCCATTCAAAATGTTGTCTTTTAAGCTGTTGCACAAAGGAAGGAAGAATCATTCAAGCTATACAGAAAATCAGTATCACTTGGGATGATTATAAATATCTTTATCAGATTGGCTACATGTGTGAGTCACTGACCAAAACACGCGAAGTCTGAAAAGCATGAAAAGTATAAAAAGTGGCCTGCTGTCAATTAAGTGGTAAAGTGACTGAACACTCTAGTCTTATTTAGCTAATGTTTAATGAAGAAGTCATAAGTTTTCTGTTCATGGCATCGAGTGTTATTAGGACGTCGTGTATTTTGCCAATATGATACTGCAAATACCCTGCTACTGAGAGGACTCTTGAGTGCTAGTATAAACAAGCTATCCTAGCTTGAAGTTTAAACAAAATAAAAAAACAGCAGAGGATGCTGAGGGTACCTAGGCTGAAGGGGATGTTGACCTAATTGTTACTGCAGGCATTCTCTTACGTAGACAGCTATATATGTAGGTAACAGTTTTTTAATTAAGCTCCACTTGTTCTAACATGTATATTATTTTAACATATTTCTAGACATCTAAGATAAAGACATTTTGGGGAATGAGGATATTTTTTTTTTCCCCAGGGATTCTGAAACAGACAATATCATAGATGAGATTAGAGAGATGAGATGAGAGAGAATTAGCAGTACTAGGATGATAGCTGATATCTGAAAAAGATTTTGAAATACTGTCTTAAAATGCAGAGGCAGGGAGCTTTGTTGTGTTTCATGTGGTAGTTTCATGAAGGAGCTTTGTGCTTATCCTGCCCCTCCCCTGACAACTGGTGAGATGACTCTTGGAGAAACATGGCTCTGAGCTGGCTGCTCCCTGGACAGGGAGAACAAAACAGAAAATCCTAGCATAGATGTAGTCATTCTTGCATTATTGGAGAAGCTTTGCTGCTGGTGGAAGTAGAGCTGGGTGACAAACACTAAAGAGGTGGCCTGGAGAAGCTGCGTCACAGCAGCGATTTGGTAAGTTTAAGAAGAGACTTAAATGCTTACAAATTTGCTTAGCAACAAATGCTCCTGTCCTCCAAAATATCTTTTTCCAACTGATACATCTGTAGTGACACAGTTAATTTCTAGAAAACTATCTTTGACTACTACCAATACATAAATACAACATTTATATATATATATATTCATATACATATTCATATTACATGTTTTACACATTACACAATAAACTACACTAAATAATTTATATTTCCTCTAATATCAGCATATAGCTATCAGACTAATGGCAAGCTGATATTGATAATCAATAGCAGTGGATCATGTAAACCTAATTCTTCACTATCCTGGACCCTGTGTGAGCACTGATATCGAGGAATGTAAACATTGCCAAATTAAAATGGTACATTAGGCACTCACTCATTCTGCTGATGTGGCCTTTGGCACAGGGTAATGAAAAATGCCTCCCCAGTATTGTTAATATTCATCTTTGTAGGTCGCCTACTATTTATTGTTTTCTGTTAATGTTTATAAGACAGCAAGTATGTTATGCTGACTAGACAAGCAGCATTCAAACACTGTTAAGTCATTGGAAATTTGTAATTTCAGTCCTTTGCTGGGGTTCCATGTACAAGTAAGTGAAACTATCTTTATTTTTGATCCACTGAAACGATCCAACAATATTCAGAAGCCAAAAATAGGCATTTTAGACCAGAAATAATTTGCATGTTGTTAAGAGTTGTGATGGTTAACCACTGGCCTGTTTATTTAGTGATACTTCTCTATAAAAATGGGAAAATGGACATCTCAATAAAAATTGATGGCCTTTCTAAAGCCCACAGCTCTAGCAACTAAACAGTCCATACGCTTGAGAAAATAACTTCTGGATTTCATTCCCCAGCCTGGGCTATGCATGATGTCAGCCTGAAATCCTGCAAACATCTATCTTAGCACTGAAGATGCTATAGAGAACTGATCTGTCACAAACGATGGGAATGTTCTACAGCTTATATGTCTCCAAAGACCTTTAAAGACCTTATATGTCTTCAAAGACCTTATATGTCTCCATATTCTAGGTAGTCTGTATTTTAATACACTATCTTTCAAAATCACTTGGTATATAATATTAAGCTTGTTAAGTGATTAAGTACATGTATGATATTAGCTTTGGTGTTTTAAAAATTTTCTCTTCTAAAAAAAGTGAGATATGTCATCTGGCAATCTACCTGTCCTAAAGGTTTTAGTAGCCTTAAGTATAGTATTTAATATATCAGAAATAGGACATGGTAACCACCAGTGATAGCATGTGAATAGTGCTATAGATTATGAAAGTGACTAAGAAAGTTGAGCATTCATTAAGATAAGCAATAGTTACAATATCAGAAAACATCCAAGGTGCAAGACAGATGTGAGTTTAGGCTTCCCAGAGGCACAAGATAGATTCGAAGCAACAATCTGATGGCCAAGTAGCAAATAAACTTGCAGCCAGTTTTACATGAGTGAATTTACCTTTTTTATATCAAGATAGTATAATAATATCTGATTACTTTATGTAAATCAAGATATTTTTGTATTGTTAAGACCATATAAGGACAAGTCAACTTTTCCTCTGTCATTAAACCTATAGTTCATGCAGAGCTTCCCAACTGCAGATCCTCAGTTCTTCCTGATGTGTGGTCACTGAACTTAGATAATTTAGATCAAATTTCTGTCCCAGTGGGTAATTTTCTTATCAGTGTTTTACTGGAATTAAAAAATTTACTTTACTAAATCAGACAACTTTTACTTTACTCTCAATCTATTTTTATTCTTTCACTTTTTGTTTTTATTTTCTTTCTAATTTTACATAGTCGTTTGTCATATCTGTAACACACAACTGCTCATTTTCATTATACTGCAAAATTGTTAAGTTAAAAAAAAAAAAAAAAAAAATTGTTACCATGAGAGCCATAGCTCTTCAGAGAGTTTCCAGAACACATGTGATTTCCTGGTTAACTTGTGGGAACCACCAGATCAGAGTGCCTTACAGTGTGTTTGTGAATAGCTATGGTCGTCTGCTCAAGAATGCATCTGTCTGTTCATCCTCCTTAACCTCTGGTAATAATATTTAGATCTTTCCCCAATTTCAGCCATATTTTGCAAAGAGACAGAAGTCTCAACATTTTTTTTTCAAATTTAATGAAAGTAGGCATGTAGGGTGGAGAGACCTTAACAGTGCCCTTACACAGGAGAGGAGTGCAATGTGAGAGTGTGAAACATTTATTAAGTACTAGAGATGTGGAACAAGAGAGGTTTTAAATGCCTCAACCCTAAGACAATCTTCCACATGACTTTCTTCCTTCCTACACACCAGAGTTTACTCACAAGGTAAAAATCTGTAGGGAATTTCATTAGTACTAATGCTCATAGAACTCTGTGCTAATTCCATTTTCTGGCTATTTCTGTATGAATGAAGTTCAGCAGGCAGTTTGGCAGGAAAGACAGTAGTTAGCAATCCATCTTTGGACCAGTTATAGAAGCAAGTACCTTACGTGAATAGATCAAAAGTGCAATGCAAGAAATAAGGCAAATTCATTTATTTCAGAAATCTGTCTGTGATGTAACAAGACAAGCAGGTACAGTTATCTGTGTTGAGGCTTTTCTTACCTCCTAAAATCGTTCTCACAGCTGTTCAATAAATACAAGCATTGCTACAGACTAACTTATTAAACTAAATATTTCTAGACTTTTTAATTTGAAGTATCTTTTGTCTTCTTCAGTAGTCTGGCTTGCACTTCATCCTATATACCTATTCTGAGCATTGGGTCAACAAATAAAAATTAATTCAACAAAAGCCTAAGGCATGTGTGGAAGGATAAATTTAGTAGCCATCAGTTCAAAAAGGTTGTATCCATATGATACTCCCAAAATGACAAGGAAAGTAGTAGGTGTTGTTGTTTCTGAGAGACAAATAGAATATTAATTTGATTAGGAGGGCAAGACTGCATAACATGTGATTTCTACGCCTGGAATACACAGCTGCTTGAGGAGACAGAGGTACATGTAGCAAACACAGACTTTTCTCTGCTTTGGAAAATACTATGGAGCAAGAGCAGGGAGAGCTGGGAACTCACCATCCCTGGAGTCTACAGTCTCTTTCCTAAGGCTATGATGGTCATAGTAAAGGCCAGCAGATCTCTTGCCACATGACTGTCAGACGTTCCTCTTGGAGCTTCAGGGGAAAGGGTGACCGTCAATTTTCCCTTCCGTACCACACATTCTTATTTGATCTTACTGTAGAGCCCTTCACTCTGTAAAATGGAAGCGATGGTCAAGATTTCTGTGGTTGCACTAAAAAAAAATAAAATTCGAAATGTTGTTTCAAGTTTTAAGATATTTTAGGGTTAAAAAAGAAACACACATAATGCTCATTAAATAGAACCAGCAGGCATCTAATTTGAAATGGGATTAGTTCCCCAATCCTGCTGTGCTGTTTTCATATACATGGATGGATTAACAAAACAGGTTGGGTAGGATAATTTTTTTTCTTTCCTCATTTCAGTTCAGGACTATCAGCCACTATTTTTTCCAGACTTTGCTGACTAAAACTTTTAATGAATCCATCAATGGAAACTAGGCCACTGTCAACAATGAGCCTAATACTAACTGACACTCTTTGGAGATTAAGGCTTAGCCTGTATGTACAATGATGTGACATTTTAATTTTAATTAAACAAAAAGACACAACTAAACATAGCCTTTAGTTCTCATTAAGTTTCATAGAGACAACTTGTATATTGGGCAGCTACACGGGGCACTGCCTCCATTTTTCAGAGGCTGACAAACTGAATCCATAAGATAGTCAGAAATCTAGCATGTTCAGGGATCCAGTTAGGAAACCAAACAACGATCTGAATTGAATCTAGTGAGATATGTGAATGGTAACAAGAAGAGCGTCTACAGGTACATCAGCAGCAAAAAGAAGACCGGGGAAAATGTGAGCCCACTACTTAATGGGGCAGGAGATCTGGTGACAAAGGACATGGAAAAGGCCATGGTATGCAATGCCTTTGTCTACCAATAAAGACCACCCTGCAGGAATCCCAGGCCCAGGAGTGGGAAAGTCTGTAGCAAGAAGTTAAACCTCAGTGGAGGAGAATCAGGTTAGGGAGCATATAAACAACCTGAACATAACCAAGGCCCTGCAACCTGATGGGATCCACCCACGACTGTTGAGAAAGCTGGCCAATGTCACTGTGAGGCCACTCAATCATCTTTGAAAGGCTGTGGCAATCAGGAGAAGTTTCTGATGACTGGGAGAAAGCAAATATCACCCCTATCTTCAAGAAGGGCCAGAAGGAGCATGACAAGAACTACAGGCTGTTCAGCCTCACCTTGATTCCTGGGAAGGTGATGGGACAAATAACCCCGGAAATCATTTCCAAACACATGAAGGACAAGATGGTGACTAGGACCAGCAAGGACTTACGAAGGGAGAATCATGCCTCACCAACCTAAGAGCCTTCTTCAATAAAATAACTAGTTCAGTGGATGAGGGAAATGCAGTGATTTTCTTTACCTTGACTTCAAAAAGGCTTTCAACACTTTCTCTGATGACATCCTTACAGAGAAACTGATAAAATAAATATGGTCTAGATAAAAGTACAAGAGGTACTCGTAATGGTGGAACTGAGCTCAAAAAGTTGTGATCAGCAGCATTAAGTTCAGCTGGAAACCAGTCCCTAATGGTGTTCCCCAAGGGGTTGATACAGAGCCAATAATGCTTAACTGATTCATTAGCTACCTGGATTATGGGACAGAGTGCAGCTCCAGCCACTTTGCAGTTGGCACAAAATCAGAAGATGTGGCTGAGGCATGAGAGGGTTGTGCTTCCCTTCAGACAGTCCTCAACAGGCTGGAGAAACAGGCTGACAGGAATCTCATGAAGTTCAACAAAGACAAGTGCGAAGTCCTTCACCTGAGGAGGAATAACCCCATGCACCAGAACAAGCTGGGAGCCAACTGGCTGGAAAGCAGCTTTGTAGAAAAGGAGCCTAGGTTTCCAGTAGACAAGAAGTGGGACATAATCGAGAAGGTCAAAGGAGGTGATCCTTCCCCTCTGCTCAGCACTGGTGAGACACACCTGGAGTGCTTATTCCAGTGCAGGACTCTTCAATACAAGACAGATATAGAGTCCCTGGAGACAGCCAAGTGGAGTGCCACAATGATTGAGGGCATCTGCCCAGTAGGGAGACACTGAGAGAGCTGGGACTGTACAGCCCAGAGTACAGAAGGCTCAGAGTGATTTTATCGATGTGTATAAATACCTGATGGAAGGAGCAAAGAAGAAGCCAGGCTCTTCATAGTGGTATCCAGTGACAAGACAAGAGGCTTGGGTACTAAGTGAAATACAGGAAATTCCACTAAAACATAAGAAAAACCTGTTTACTGTGAGGGGGGTTGAACACTGGCACAAGATGCCCAGAGAGGTTGTGGAGTGTCCATACCTGGAGATATTAAAAACCCAGCTGGACACAGTCCTGAGCAACCTGCTCTGGCTGACCCTGCTCTGGGCAGGAGTTGGACCTAGTCATCTTCCAAGGTGCTTTCCTGCCTCAGCCAGACCCTGGCTGTGTGTGTGATTAGAAATACTGCAGAGTGCGTAGTGCCCAGATGATTCCAAAATTGACAGCTTGAATCGATTGCAAAAATTCTTGATGGGGTTTTTCTCCCTCGCTTTCCATCTTCTCTCCTATGTTCAGGCATTTAGGCTGACTCAATAGCGGTTGTTTCTAACCCTGTGGAATAGCACTAACTCTTCCTGGTGATGTAAGTACTTTCTGAGTGTACAGTTAGTGCAAATGCACCAAAACATCCCTATGGTAGCTGAAAGAAGGCAAGGCTAAGCCAATAACCTGAACACAGGCATCCTAACAGTGATGCTACAGTGACACTCTGTAAGCATTGACAAAAAGTCTTTATAACAGGGAACCCCAGTGAAGTGAGAATTCTGGTGGGTTTACCATGTGCACTACTGCAAATTCATATTGCTACTGCAAAGTTCTACTTGCTTCTGCAAGCACATTTCCTCTGATGTCCTATTGACTTTTTTCATTGAAGCAGTAACTTTTAAACGTGTGTGTGTATAAACACATAAATGGTGACAGCAACAAGAGGCAGGAGTAGCAGCAAACAGCGTCACTGGATAAATTAGTTTCCAAAGAGGATGATTGTCCTGCTCCAGTAATTGGAATTAATGTCACAGTAAACAATTCAGGTGCTTCAATGGGATATTTGTATCTTAAGGCAAGTGCTACCACCATAGATGCATCCTGCCACTTGAAGAATTATTATAATCAGAATGCAGAGTTAAGAGATGTCAAACAATGGCATTCAAAAGAGAAAGTGGTTCTCATTTTTCACAAATTTCACTAAATGTTTTTAGTTTATTGTACAGTTTTACACAGGTAGTTGATTTTTCTGTTTTTGTTTGGGTTTTTTTTATCATTTTCTGGTTTTGGTCTACTGAACTTTAACTCTGGGAAATAAATGGGGGAAAGAACCACTTAATGGATCAGCCCCCTCTGATATCCTGTTAAAGAGCAGTTTCAGGATTAAAAATGGGATGACAGTAGGATGAAGATGCTGTTCTTGCTTGTGTGCTTGCTGTTACAGAAGACTTTAGTACAAAGGCAGCGTACTCTGTATTCTGATAGCACAACTAATGCTATTAGTTCTCTGGGTAAGTATGGAGCATTTATTAGGATACTGAAACACATACATACTTCAGAAGCCCCACCTTAATCTCTATAGTAAATAGTGACAGACATCTTTCTGCCCTCTCAGATAGGTGACTATCTTGTTGCATACTTTTCAGGTTGATATTTCAACATGTGGAAAGCCATTGAAGACCACAGAAGTTTCACAATGCTGTAGGTATATATGCAGGTTTCATAATGCTGTGTTGATATTGGTATATTATTACAAAAATTCTCCTCCTCAAAAATCAGGGGTTCCTGTGCTACTCAGTGGTCCTCACATTCTGGGAGCCAGTGGCAATCTGGCACTTCCCAAAATTTCTCACATATTATATGCTGATTTGCCAAAATTTCAATGATACTTTTACTCAAGCAACGTAAGACTGCAGACTACTTAAGAAGGTTTTCAGCAGACCACAGTTTGGCAGCCATAAGGCTTTGTAAGCAACTGCATAAGTATTTGTAATGAAAGGAAGACTAGAGTTCACAGGTTTAAAAAAATACAAGGAGTAGAACAACTGGCTAAATAGCACTGGTGAAGAGACTAAAGGGGACAGAGTGCAAAGGCTTGCATTGTACATGTTCAGGTCCAGGCAACAGCTCTAGGCAACAAAGCAGAAATTAGGCTTGGGTGAGATAACAGCATGAACTAATTCCTTTAAAGTTTGTGAGGAACTTCCAGCAAAGGAGGAGGTACTTTGTAAAAAGGCCAAAGGTGATTGTGTGAGAAATACACTAATGAGACAGTGAAGGCTAGTATTACTGACAGAAAGTATGTGAAAGCTGATGTTCAATGCAACAATAAAGCTGATTCAGTACAGAGTCAATTGATCAGAAACTTTGAAGAGGACAATGAGTTTGCCTTTGATGCTGATGAAATGGAAAGCCAGAAGAGAGACATAGACATTACGTCAGCAAGTAAGATAATCCTCACAGTGCAATTCTGAAAGAGCTCTCAGAGAACACAGTGGAAGCCACAGGAGTCAGAGAGAGAAGTTGGTAATAGCCAAGGTGTGAAATGACAGGGGCACTGAGACAGTGAACAAGACCGAATCTTCTACTTGACAGGTAGGAAGAAACAAGATACTATAGACACAGTCTTCATGTACAGACCCAGAGAGCCTGCTACACTGCAAGCAGTATTCAAATTAGAGGTCCAAATGGCTGGAAGGGCAGCATGGCATTCGCGGTAAACAGAGAGAGAAAGAGAGGTTTGTGAGAGAAAACCCAGGACCTGAGGGTACTGCCAAGCATAAGATGTGGTGGCTGTCCTCATGGCGGTGGCAAAAAGGTACTGTTTTGGATTGGGTGTGAAAAGACAGGACAGCAACAGAGATGAAGAACCATGAATCACCAGAGTTAAGATTCTTCAAGTCAGTGCCAAAGTTCATGGGTAAGAGAATTAGAGACAGGGCTCACAGCTGTGAGGACTTTGGGGCATGTATCACAGATCCTGATTAAAAGTTGATTAACAAGAGAAATAGCCAAGAATTAGAAGGCACATTAGAGAAAACACAAAAGCCAATATGGAGTCTTGATTTTAAACGATGGAATGACTTACACTGTCATATGATTCTGAGAGGTCAAGGGAGATTAAGGTGGAATAGAAGGGTTGGTATTTGGGCAGGAGAAAAGTGTGCTTCATTTGAGACAGCACTTTTAGTGACTTGTAGACATCCACAAATTCATACATTGTTGTGACCATCAAGGAGGACAAGGCTGTGACAGTTTACAACACATTCAGTTAACCTTGAAAGAAAAAGCGTACAAAGCTTTAAAAAGTGTTGTTGATCATTAAAGGGACAAGAGGCATTGCAGAGGATATTTAAATCTATGGATGAAAATGGAATGCATAAACAACACTTAGAAATTAAATGCTATTTCATTATAATTAATCAATGAGATCTTGTTAGGATTAGGAAATCTTGTGTGTTCTTCCAAATAGAAAATGGGATAAACTAGTTACTAGGAAGTCTTTTACTAGAATTTGAAGGCCAAGAAGTTGCCCTCCTCTTCTGTCCCCCATTCAGGACTTGTTTGAATACCCACATACTGATTTATCATATCTCTGATCCTCTGTAGTCAGCAACCTTCTATAAGCTTTTGTTTATATGACACAAATTGTTGTTGTTCCACCCTCGCGTGCTGTGACTCAGGAGTAATTTTAGGTTGGCTCAGCTTCCTCCATTTTGTGGCCTATTAGATGTACACAGTTGCAGAATTTTTTTTCTAACCTCAAAAAATATAGGACATGGCTTTCCAAAGAAAACAAGCTAGAAGGATATTTCATTTCAGGGCCAATAGTGAAGCCAAAAAAACTTAACAATGAGCAATCTTTCCTTTTCTGTCTGGTTTACTGAAATGACATCTATGAGGTAGACCAGTGATATCATGGTTAGCTTTTAGAATTTACCTCAGCAGCGTCTCTTCAAGTTAGGTGCCGAGTTCACCAAGTGTCCGGAACAGGCCTACATGTTCTTCTGCCACTAATTAAAGAAAAAACCTAAATTTCCACAGGAGATTATCTCAGTTGAATGAAGGCACACAATTCAGTGAGTGCAAGATGAAGAAGGTATAAGAGATAAAGATTGGTGGTGTGCCATAGCATAGACAGGAATGGTCTACAGAATGAGCAATGGAGAAACTGGGTGGTTTTATATGGCAGAACAGGATGGACACAGAGGAAAGGGACAGGAGGCAAATGGTCATAAGGGGAAGAAGAGAAAAACTGAAAAAGGCAGAAGGAAGACTTCGGTTGTATTAACCCACATATTTATGCAGGTGGCTTCAGTAGCCTCTACTACTGCTTTCTACTCCTCCTGCTGTCTTGACACAACCCTTGCTGTCTGAATGTCTGGGTAATCATGAAGTGAACTGCACAGGAATCTGACTGATCTTGGTTACTTTTCAGCCCATAACCAAGTAAAATTTAAAGTAACAGGAAAAAATTCATAGAAGCAAAGAATACTTCATCTGGCACTGCTGCCAAAAAGAAGATCACGAGATCACGGCCTGGAGGGAAGATATAGCAAAGGGACTGGATAAATGAACAAAAGGACTTGGAGCAACAGGTAACACTGGTGATGTTACATCAGGTTTGACACAATTTCAGTCTCTTGGAAGGTCAGTCACATTCCCACCTCAATAACTCCTTACACCAACTCTAGCAACAATGTAGCTGAAGATATTATAATGATCTGACTGAGAAAAGTTTTTGGGGTTTTTTTAGTTGTTGTTTTTTTTTCTTTTGGATCACCTCAGTGACTCAGTTAACCTTCCAGCAGCCATAAAATCATCAGATATAACGCAAAGAAAGTAACAGGGAGAGGGGAAGTGGAACTACCTCTTTTCAGTTAGGTTTTTTACCACACACTATGGGGACTGAGATTAGCCAATAAAGTTTAAAATCATATATTGTAGCAAAGCTTGCACACCAGGTGAAGTTAAAAGAGGACTGGAAAAATAATAAGAGATAAGAGGTCACAAAATAGAGAAGTGAAGATGGGGGTACCGCAAAGTATTCCTATATTTGTTCAGTCTTCGGGGGGCGAAAGATAAAATAGACTAGGAAATATTAAAGAACAAAGAAACAACAGATCTGTATAAAAAGACAGGAACAAGTAAAAGAAACTAGGAAAAAAAAACACAACAACAACAGAACACATAAAAAAAACAAAAACAGAAGAGTTAGAGAAAAATATATGTTTATTAGCTGTAAACAGAGAACTGCCTGAAGAACATGAAGATCTGCCAGAGTTCCTGGAAAAGCCACAGTCGCATGACTTACAGAGGGGAAAAAAATTCCCGAGCCCTGGGGAGAGGCGAGTGGAGAGCGGAGATGGAAGAGAAAGAAGTCAGGCTGATTTTGAAGTGTTACTTTTTAGGTGTTTACAAGGGGGTAGACCTACCTCACCTAGACTGTGAGTTTCAAGTTCGAATTCTTTATAAACTTTTCTCCTTTCCTGAGTCTCTTTTCATATACACACAGAAACCTACACAGATACTTTCATTTGAGCAGTGCCAATGCTATTCAGTATCTCCACTAGGGATTTGCTGCAGTATTTTCAACAATGCAAGCAATTCCACCACCCCCTGGACTCCTGTTTAACCCTGTATTTTTCAGTAAAAATGTACTTTAGCTTTAGAATTTCTAAACGTTCATGCAGGAATCTGGAACAAAGTATATCTGTAAAATATTGATTCAAGCTTTCATTTCTAATTTATAGCTATTTGAAGGTCCTAATGAAGCTCAAGCCATTATTTCATTATACAGGGGCCAGAGTATTCATTTTCATCTGTGCATTACCTCTTCAGCTGCCTTCCTACCGGTGCTTATAGGGCTGTACTGTGAGGCAATGTAGTGAATCGATCCAAGTTACAACTTTGTTTCATTTAAGTTGTGATCCAGTCCCTCGTGTCATCTCATATACACTGAGACAGAGTGAGAAAATTGTGTGGAAACATGACCAAGCAGCTGGGGGAAAGGGAAGCAGTGGGGATTATTAGAACACAATCACTGCCAAAGCCTCACTAAAATGAAAATGCAGCCTCAACAGAGGATACAAATTAAAAGATGAAACAGATTTGTTTGCTACTAAAGTAATTTTCAAATGTATGTAAACTGTTAGCTAAAATAACGTGCACTGATGAGCCAAAGGTCTTGGGAGGAAATATGTATGCGTATGTGTCATGGTCCAACGTTCTCCACAGTCTGTATACATATAAACCACATCATGGGCACTAGTTAAGAATGCACAGACAATCTTCATCTTGGCATTTACTAGGTTTTTTCATAACTTTGCATATGAAATATTAGTTGTCTTTCACTATTTTTATTCCAATGACCTCTATATTTAAAAGCAATTTTTTACAAGAAACATAGCTCAGTTACTGAGAGCCATACTGTCTCCCACATATGATTTCTTAACAAGATTCATTACCCCCTTGCCATTGTATTTCACAGTTGCTGCTGCACTGTGGCAATGGGCTGTTCAGAGTCCATAGTCTTTGGATCTACACCACATTTGGGAGAGGAAAATACTCCAATATTTAGAGGTTTTATAATCCTCTACCATCACCTGTCCAGTCACTCCTTTCTGTTTTTAAATCATCTACCCTAGGCTCATGTCCTTTTTCCTGTCTTAATATTGCTTTTGCAATAAAGTGTGGCTGCTGTTTCTTTGCCCCTCTCCAAAGCGGAGGTGTATACCAAAATAGCAGACAATGAGGGGAGAAGGAAATGAAACCCTTCTCTCAAACCCAGTCTCAGTCCCTGGGAGAAACAATTTGATGAAGATTTCAGGAAGCTCTGGGATGAAATATGCTCTGTCATCCTTCATCAGAAGCAAATCTAAGGCTGAGTTGCTACTAAAGAGCTGTGAAGGGAGGGACTCTAACACAGCATGGGATTTCTTTATTCTTTCTTTTTCATAAAACTGAAGAAAATGCCCCAGGAAAATACAGTGAAAGAAACAACAAAAACTGTAGGGAGACATGTTTTGATGGAGGAGATTCTGGAAGGTTACTTAGCTCTTTCATAAATAATCCTACTTTGACATGTAGGAATGTGTCATACGTCATATCTGCCAGTTGTGGAAATTCTGCAGACAATACGATCTGCCAGCTGTGGCTTCACCTACGAAGTGCAAGCACAGACTTGGCCTGGTTTTACTTTCCATTCAGATCCTACTTACAGCCTGTACTTGATATTTTCCGTCATGTCAAATATGTATAGTTTGGGACTTTAAGACTGTTTCTTTCTTAGGTACACTCTCCTTCCTCCTTCTTCTCTTTTTCCTTTCGTGCACACCAATTTTTAATCCTGTTCAACAGTAACTTTTTTATTTCCTTCCTCCATAGGTAAATGAAATGAAAAACAATCCCTGATGAGCACTTTTTGTTTCCTAGAGAGTTCAGGTTGGAATAATCCCACCCTCAGCCGTGAGGACACCGTTAACATTCAGCACCGATTACCCAGCTCTGCACACACACACCCTGGCAAGAGATCTCGACTCCGTTCCCGCCCTGCCGTTCAGCAAACCCTCCTTGCTCCCAATTCCTACACACAAACGAATGTGCCATTTCCAACAAAACAGAACCCACACGAATCCCGAGCATACGGCGTACTACACATCACCAGCTAATGAAACGTCAATGGATGCTGGGATAACGGCAGAATTAGGCCCCAGAAGAGACAAGAGCGACCCGCCATACCACGCTCAATCCCGCCGGCACCCCGGGGTCGCGGGGGCGGGTCGAGGCGAGGGGTTTGGCCCCGCCCCCTGGCTCCATCCCACCCCCACGCCTCGACCCGTACCGCGGGGGCGAGGCTGTCGCGGCGCCGGGCGGAGTTCTACTCGCCTCGCCCCGGTTCTCACGCGCGGAGGAGGCGTTGCAGCTGCCGCGCTCTGGGAGAGCCCAACTGCTGCGGGGGAGATCCCGGCCCCCGTGGCCGCACGGAGTTGGAGGGAAGCGGCTGCCGCTGGCTCGTGTCGTCTCGCCGCCCTCTGCTACACCTCTGTGAGGCGACGCCAGCCGCCGAGGCTCGGCAGAGCGCGGCTGCAGGGACCGCCGGCTCTCCCCGTCCCCCAGGAGCCGTGGTCACGGCCGGAAGCGGCGGGCGGTGCTTGGCGCCGAGCTTCGGCGGCGGAGGTGCTGGAGGCTGAACAATAGTGGAGCGCGGCGCTGGAGCTGGTGGTGGGACCGGCGGTGAGCGAGGCTGTGGCCGGGGTTGTGGCTGTTCTGGCGGTCGCGGAGTGTCAGCGCAGCTGGTGTGCGGATAGGTGGGAAATGAGGATTCTGAGGATGGTGCTGAGGGGGAGCGGGAGAGGTCAGATCGGGGCAGTGTCCGGGGAAGGGAAGGGGTACGCGGACGGGGAGGCGGCGAAAAGGCCTGGCCGCTGCACGCGCCGCGCCTCCCGCGCTTCGAGGCAGAAACTTAGCCGGGACTCTTCCGCTCTCGTTGTCCCTCTCCCGCCCCCCGGCCCGCTCTCGTCTCCGCCAGTTGGGGCGGGCCGGGGCTTTCGGTGGGGGCCGGAGCCGTGGCTGGGAGCGGCGTGCGGGACTGGCTGCTGCCTCCTAGGCGCCGGGCGGCCAGTGCTTGCCCTCGGTTGCTGTTGAAATAACGGTCCCGTCCCTTGTCGCCCCCCCTTCTCCCCCCTCCAGGGCACTATGAACGAGGAGCAGTTTGTGAGCATCGACTTGGACGATGACAACGTCTGCAGCGTCTGTAAGCTGGGGACCGAGAAGGAGACACTCTCGTTTTGTCACGTTTGTTTTGAGCTGAACATCGAAGGTAACGTTTCAGTACGAGCCCTCTCGCTCAAACTTCGGTCACAGACTGCTTCGCTTGGAGCTGAACGCAACCTGAGCTTCTCTGAACTGTTTCATAAAGGCTTGGGTTTGAAAACACGTATGTTTAGGGAGTTTTTTTGCCGGCCAAACTAGTTTGTTCAGTTCTTAAATAGCTCGTTTCCAGTCAAGGTGGGTGCCCTGGCTATTCTAGTGCTTGCTCTGCTCGATGTAAATATGTACCTGCCCTTTGATAGCTTCTGAAATACCGTGGTGTTAATTCCACCTTCTGGTATTAGACCTCTGGTGCTATTTCAGATCAGAAGGAGTTTATGTTCTGCCTTTATTCAGGTTTTTTTGCTCAATAGTTAGAGGGTTCTAGGTATAGAACTTACTTAAATTGCAGCCTTCAAAGCATGATAGTTTTTTTGGAAGCAGATTAATGTTTCACTTTCAGTAGAAATAATCAGGGGGTTATTTATTTTTGCTTTCAAAAGGTCATATTACATTGTGGGGAATGGACTAGTTCTCCCCCCACACAACGGAATATGATAAAACTAAGTTTTAAAGTTTGCAAATTACTAAGTGGGAATTTTGTCCATCTTTTAAAAGATTGACCTTGTAAGCATTGTGTCTGGCCTCCAAACCTCTTTTTTTTAATTAGAATTTCAAGCCTTGTTTTGCTATAGAATTTTCCTATTTTGTTGACTCAAGTGTTGGGCATGAATGAGCAGTAGATTAGTTACTTCCCTTTTTTAAGTCAAATAAGGGTTTTTTTGAAAATACAAATACTGCTGCTTGATTTTTCTGAGTGGCAAAGTAGTTTGTTCCAGTTCTATCAAGTGGTATTTGCCAATTGTACATGCATTTGACTACCTAGAGTAATCTATGTTGTTACGGGCAGTTGAGTACGAAGATCGTAACACTGTTGTGTGAATTGTGCCATTTCTTATTCTGAACCCTAGAAACATGAAACTGACTAGAATGTAGAGGGCTGTAAGGATATGTATTCCATCACTGTTTCTGTTGTATATCTGACTTTTAGTGCTTGTATAGGTACTAAAATTTTGTTCCTACGTTCTTATCTGAAAAATGCATTAGCAAATTGCTGTCACTTTCACGTGGTCAGTACTATGTTTTATTTTAAAAAACAGTGATGCATTTAAGGTCTTTGTTGCTACTAGTGGCAAAATATTCTAATCTGAACAATGCTTTCATACTTAAGTAGTAATTTGCATGTTTTATACTTTTGTTTAGAAGATAGATGCTTGTGTATTCAGACTTTTTGGTAAATCTTGGAGCAACTGTCTAGCCTAAGACAACCTGTCAGTCTGCTTTGAGTTTCCTTACTGCTTTATAAATGATAGCTTATGGTTCTCCATATGAAGTGGAGTTGAGATGCTTCTCTGAGCTTTAAAATGAGAAGAAAACACATTGCTGTAATGGGAATTAAGTATTTTTAATACATTTGGAATCTAATTTTTGTTTGGAAGTGTTGATTCAGAATAGGATGCATTAAAAAATTACTGGATGATTTCTGTGCTCTGTCATTTGAGATAAGATGTGGATTTGTCCAAGTTACTTTTTATGGATATTACTTTACAAAATGATAATGTGTTTTAGCTGGAACAGCTTGCTTTTTTTTTTTTCTGGAACTAAGTAGACTTGATAATAGTGAAGACTTAATCTTTACAGCAGTCTACTTTGCATAATCTTCTACAGTTTTGGTGTAGAAGATTACTTGGAGAGAAAAAAAGACTACTTGAACAGAATCCTGATGAAAGGTCACCTGAAATTACATGAACCATTATGTTCTTAATCTTTTATTTTACATGGTAAAAAAAAGCATTCGTATCTTTGATCATTATAGCATCCAAATTTATTATATTCTGTCTTCTGTGTATGACTTTGAAAATAAATGCTGTTACTGCTATAGGGAGAGGAGGCTTAAGGGCAGCAGAGATTGTATAAGTGACTTATAAAGTATCATTATAAGAGTCTTTAGCTGAACCAACATGAGCCAGCTTGTTACTGTAACCATGGTCACACTTTTCCTACTTTTGACATATATACTGCATTCCTGTATTTTCCTGTAACAAAGGTTATTATTTATATAAAAATTAAGTTACAATCTTTTGGCAGCCCTGGGTAGGGAATGAAATGAGTAATTCACTAACTCAGACTATTATATGGCATGTTTTCATATTAACATTCTGCTTATATTTTAATGAAGTTCAGATGCATTATAACATAGCTAGTTGTTGAACAGAATGAGCTGTAAGTTTTATCAACTCTGTAGATGTGCTATCCCACACTTTAAAATAAGTGTCACTCTCACTAATGGTTTGTGTTTTTATTTAACATTGTCTTTAAAAATCCAAGCAATTAAAACATGTATGTATATTATTAAGTAATTCAGGAAGTGAAATAGGCTATTCTAAAAAGATGTTCATGCAACGGCTAGGACAGTGCTTAAGGCTTGTGTATTTTTAGTGTTGATGTGCATGCATAGCTTCTCGATAAGTGAAGTAGGAAATAGCTGCTGTTAGAGAGCAGGCAAGCTATTAGTCACAGCTCAGCATCTTGCAGCATGGTTAAGTACTCCCACTGTTTGCAGCACCCTGTTAACTTCCATGTATGAAATTCTGGAAGCAGGTTTCCCAGTTTTCTTTTTTAAAAAGGTGTCATATTCTAGTGCTACAACAAAACTCTTGAACAATCCTGTTTCACTTCTTGCCAGCATCTGATTGATTAAAGCTGTCTATGGTAAACCCAGGCACTTGAAACTGATCTAGCCCAAGGCTTAAACACCTGTGAAACAGACTTTCTCAAAGGTAAATAAACAAAACACTCCAGAAATATCATTTACTTAGCTGCACTTAATTACACTGTAGTTTAGTATTGGTGCGTCTTTGTCTTCTGCCCTCTGAGTTCAACAGCAGTAGAAGTTTGTGTATGTGTAACTTGTAACGTTGTTGATCGGCTTGGTTAAGTAAGATGAGTAATTAGAAATTAGCAAATCGGAGACCGTCCCCATCTGCAGTGACTCAACAGACCTCTTCCTGGATCGGTGTTGTGATGTGTCTCAGCCTTTACCTTCCTGACCTTGGGGGGGTTTTGTAACCTTTATTATGTTTGGGCAGTACCTCAATAATGATACATAATTGAAAGTTAAAAAAATATACCAAATTATTCTTACAGTCCTTTGTAGAGAAGACCACTATAAAGAAAGCTTAACCTGTGGTCTGACTTAATTAAATAACTGCTGAATTTCTGAATGAGGAAGTTGGTTACTGTGACACAAAACTTTTTTTAATCAGAAATCATGTCTCCATCATAATTTCTTTAATACTAGTTTTTTGTCTTTTAATGAAATGAAATTATAGCTTAGTAAGAAGCACAATCACATTTTAGGCTAAGTTTACTTAATTCCCAGAAACTACAGGTTTGAGTGCAGCTTTTGGAGTTCAGCTGTGGTTTCTGTCACAGATTTATTATTTGTCTTTTTATGTGTCATCAACTTTTCCTGAGGAACAGGGAAAGAGTAACTTTTAGAAGTGCTACTTTTCAGGCTAAACAGGGTGGAGGGTGTCTCTTGAAAGGGCAGTATTTTTGTCCCTGTTGTCCTTACTGTTACAGGTTACTTTGAGGATTCATGCTGGTGGAAATTGAGTGGTCTAAGCTACACACAAATACTTTACTGTAGAACTGGCTTTTTTGTCTGAAGGACCATTATCAGGTGATTTAGCACCTCAGAATGCAATGTGATTTTAAAGTTTGAAATATGCAAAATACTTAAAATGTTAGTTTGGTATTTCATATATGAGAAATGAAGCGGATTTTGTACGGTGGTTTTAGAGTTCTGGATGGGGTTTAGAATAACCTGGTGGTGTTGGTTTTCTGGAGTTCGATGTTGGCTTTTGTTTGCCTTGTGCAGACAAAGTGAATATCAGTGATTGTTGTGTACTGTTTTGTTTTTCTGAGTATGTGTCACAGTAATCTGCGTAATGAAACAGGAAGCTTTTTTAATTCATGTGTAACTAGATTGCATAAGTCAGGAAATCATGTCTTGTGTGTTAGTTTGAGACAAATTTCTTCTTTTTCATTTCATTATAATACAGAAAAATTACTAACTGAGCTCTCGTAGCACATATATAATACAAGAGATCTGCAGTTATAACTGGAGGGAGGTGGGAAATCCATGAACGCACAAAAAAATAAGGTTACGTATGTGTCAAAACTGTCTGTATGTGTATGTATCAACAAAACCCTCTGTGTGAATACGGTGTCCCTACAAGTTTCTTTGAAACTCCAGTTGTAGGGTTTCCACCTAAGAATGTGATGCTGTACAGATACCCCACTGTGCCCTAATTCTCCTGTTACGAGGGTGTAACTGTCTGTCCTGTGTTTCAAAACAGAGCAGGCGGGGCAGCTGGAGTGATAAGCAATTGTGCTGCCTGCGGTGCTGCTTCCAGTTGTTTAGGTATGTTTACATGGGAATGCTCTGTGCAATGCAGATGTGTCCTTCATTAATGGATGCTTTTGGATCCTCTAGACAATGCCTGTGAAAATCCCAGCTTCAGGAATTTAATACCTGAATGTTTTTGTTCAAACATTGGACTTGTCTCTGAAAGTTTCAAAGTTGAAGATCTGTAAAAATTACAAATAATGTACAACTAAACTGTCATAGATATCTAGTTTTATGCTGTTAACGCTTTAATGCAGAATTATTTAAAAGTCTTTGAGTTTCCTGAAATTCAAGGGTTTGTAACAGAGACCAAAAATAGAAGAAATCATAATAGAAGGGGAAAATTTGATAGTCGGAGCTTCTTTTTATACACTCTTTTGCTTATCTGCTAGTGCTAACTATGGTAACATCTTGGAGAATGCTAGCTGACAAGCAAACTGGCTTGTTTCCATTTCTGTTTAAAGTTGAACAAAGGCTGAATAGCAAATGGCAGCCTGTATCCCAGGTCTTGTAATATAAAAGAAGAGAGAGTGTGAGTATTGAGCATCAGTTCCCCTGATTTATGTTAATATAATTACATTTCCATGGTCCTTTAAAGTCCTGATAGACTCATAGCATTTGAGGCAATTTCAGCATCAGGTTAGTGCATTAGAGTCTCCTGGTTGAGACAAAGATGCTATGAAGAAATCTGGGTTATTTATGTTCAGTTTAAAAAAAAAAAAAAAAGTTTTAATTTTAAAAGCTTTAAGCGCTGAAATTTTGGGTTTTTTCCTTCTTAGACTCTACAGGAGAATATCTCACTCAAATAAAATGGGTTGTGAGGTGTACCTGAAAGGATTGGAAACTGCTGGTTGTATTTCATTCTGTTCCAGAATATTACACATCTTATTTTTTTCAATGTTAATGAAATATTAACCAATAAAATACATTATTTTGGCAACAAAAGCTAAAAAAATTCATCACCATCCTTTAGTCTAGACAGATCAGAACTTGTTTCAAGGTAGCATTTGCAATCCAGGGATATGACTCTTTTCTGCAAACTTGAATGGACTTGTGGAACTATCTGCAGTTTCCAGTAAGCCTCTTAACTACGAATTCAAGTCCAAACATAGTTTGAGATACTGTTCTTAATCTTCTAAGTGCTATATAAGTATCGCTGAGTAATAGTAGAGCTGTGCAGCTAGTTCTAAAAGTACATTATTAAATTTTAAGTACATGAATTTGGGAGATTTGTACATGCAAACAAGTAACCTGAGCAGTTAATGTTACTTACCTGGCATTATCCAGAATACAGAAATACCGTCTCATGGCTTCCACCCTCTTCAGTTTAATTGCTTTTTCTTACAAAGTATGAGACATCTTCAATATAGTAGTTCCTGTAGTAACAGAAATGTATCAGAATATATTGGCTTATGTAATACAGTGGTAAACTCTCTTTTTATTGAAGTCATTTATAGGGAACATGGATTTTGAAAATATGTTTAAAGGGTCGATTGGATCTCTGTTCTGTCTTAAATAGCATGTCTTTCTTATGTGATAAAATGCAAATGAGCTGATAGAAGTCCAGTGGGAGATGATTCGTGTGCACACTTGATGTGTGGAATGCACTGGCTTTATCATATGAAACTGAAGAGAGAGATTTAATTTATGAACAAGATAATATCTAGTCTTTATGATGTGTCTGTTTTTGGAAGTTAATGAATGGCACTGGATTTTTCCTTCTAGGCAATCTAATAAATCACAAGATTTAACTCTCAAACAAAATTGCATGCATACACTTAAAAATAGCAATTTGCTTTAAGTCTTGTCAGGCGGATGTATTGGAGATACAAATTTCTAATGATCCCATTTTTCAATGTTGGCAGAATTGTACAACTGAAGAATATGGGTTTTCCCTACCCCTTGTCATTTAAACATGTGGATGACTTGCTGTCTTAGGTCATTGTGGATTGGTTTTATTTAATATATTTTGAACAGGTCTTGGGATCTGCTTTTCTATAATAAGAACTCTTTCAGCACTCTCAATAAGCAGAGTAACACACAGCAGTGGCTTTCCCTGTCTGCTGCAAGTCTTAGCCCTGTACTCTAGGTAAACCAAACTTGAGCTCATCTGATCTTAGTGTTCCTAGCGGACACTTGCAGTAGTTCAGGAGCTGTTTTGTGGGCTGGTTAAACATGGCTGGTTAAACATCCCTGTTTACAGGGTGATGCTGTAGATGAGGTGGACAGCTGAGGGGAGCAGCAGCTGGGGCATTTCAGAACGTGTAGTGAAAAGCTGGGGCTCTTATAGTAGACAGCCATGGACTGAAGTCCTTCACTAGGGTTCTTGCTTATAGAATTAAAGGAAACAGCATGGGTGCTTATTATGAATATTTCTAGAGGTGACTATTTAGGATGAGGTGAATTGTGCCCAAGAAGAGTTTCTTCACTGGCTACAGCTAGAGAAAACTAGAGGTGGGCCTTTTCTAAGCGTGCTGGCTTAAACATAGAGTTTCACCTCTGTCGTAGGTACTATACTGTAATATGAAGTGCACTCACTCTCCTTTGACTAACCACATGTGCTTCACACATTTATTTAAGCTCTAAGTATGGTGGACAGCAGCATTATACTGAGAAGGCAGCTTTTCTTTTTCTTTCGTTATGGTCAGGTATAGATTTTGCCCATAAGCATTTGTAAGTTCTTTAAAAGGACTTGAATATGGCTTTAATTAACAAATATTATCGTATGAACTTATAATTGACTATTCACGTGTCTAGAAGTATTCTTGTTAATTACAATTCGCTCCATATTAAATTCTGCAATTTTTTTTTTCCCTCAACTGCTGAAGCTAAGGTTATTCACAATTACAAAAACCCTTAGTTTCTAGCATTGTATTATAAATTGCTAAGAAGGGAATGCAGGCTTTCTTTAACACTATTTTCAACTGATGGAGCTGAAAGATCAAATAAGTTTTTTTAAAAAAGAATGAACAAATAAAAAAAACACTGTAGAAGATAAAAACAAGCAGGCTAATGATCACTGATATATTTTTTTAATTAAAACATTTGTTTCTGAAGGGATGTGAAGTAGTCTTCATATTCAGGAGCACTCCTTTTGAATTGAACTCGTTCATTATTATTATAATCTCTAAATAAGGCAGCTATTCTAGCCAGCTTTATATGTAAATGTGAGCAAACATTTCAAGTTAGTTCTGTATCTTAATCGTGAAGAAGAGTTATCATTTGCAAAGGCAGAAATGAAGTGTTTGTAGACTTCTTCCCTTCAAAAAAAACAGAACTTTATTACGATGGAAACTGATACATTTTCAAGCACAAATGCTTCAAAATAGGGTAGAATTTACTGAGATGGGATTACACACCTGGTCATATGGTGAATATTCTCCCTGCTTTCTGCTACTTTGCACTTACGAATAACTACAAGTTACAAAAATGTGTGTCACTTTATAAATTGCCTGTTTGCTAGTCATTTATTTACAAAATTGTTTTGCAGGAGTGGATTAGGACTCATCAAGTTGAGAACTGTACCAGTATAGAGAAGGAGTTTCTGCCTTGCATGGCTTACAAATTGAATTACAAACATTTATTTTTTTTTTCCTAAATACTAGGCTTTTAAATAAGCAGCTCTGTTCGTACAAGTGTTCAACATGCAAAGATACTGCTGAGTGAAGTGATACCATTCATATTTTGTCTAGGATATATGGGTTACCAGAACCAGAAGCAAATAATGGATAGTAAGGTTATGATTGGTGGATTTAGGTTATGGTTGGACTTGATGATCATCTTCAAGGCCCTTGCTAACCAGGATGATTCTGTATTTCAATTCTGGGCTCCCCAGTTCATGAAGTTACATTCTTTTATGATTTGTCTCAAGGACTGGCATCATACTGCGAATCTTGCTCACTTGAGGACTGGTCTCTGGCATGGGTTTGTTTCCTAAGAGCATCTGCTGCTTAAGTTAGATAGCATCTTCTAGTTGTTATCAAATATTGGTGTATTTTTTCTCCTCACAGATAAAACTTTTCTGCTCTGGATGGTTGAGGGTTTTTGCTGCTTTTTGCATTTCTTTATCCTTCTCTGAAAAAATAAGTGTGAAGGGTGGGACATACTTGGACATAATCAGCAATCCTATTCTTGGAAAATAAGAGAAGGGACAAATGTACAGATACCTACAAATATGGGGGGAAAAAAAATGATGATTGTGTGATTGCTGACTTGAAGGACCAACCAAAAAATAAAAAGAGATGGATATTAGCAAGCAGGAACATTGAGATAGAAGTGAAACCCTGTGAAAATCCCCAGAACTGGCAATAGCTATTTATGAAAATTACAATACTACTTCATGTAATTTTCAGAAGTCTTAACCTTGCTTTATTTGTCTCTTTGTGTATAGTGTTGAATAAGGTAATGTGTCCTCTAAAACTAAACAATCTTTATATGTAATTTATTTGATCCGTGCCAGTTAACCAGCTGGTAGATTTTTCTGCAATTGTGATGAAGGAAAAAATACTAAGTAATCTGAGTGGAGTATTGTCTTACCAAAAAGAAATGCGCATCTTTTCTGCCTCATAAAGCTAATGGTACGGCCCAAAACAAAGGACTTGTGTCAAAGAAACATTACTTGCTGTAATACTGGCACTTCATTAGTAGTTTGTGCTGGCACAGTAGCTGCTGTGAATGCTCAGCTCTTGTGATGCAAGTCCAGAAACTTAGAGACTGATGTTGTTCATGTTCTCTGTATAGGAAGGTGCTAATTGTCACCTTAATACAAAAGAAAGATTGAGGGGATTTGGGGGCTTTTTTTGCATGTGTTTATTGCAGTAGCAATACAAACCAGTTACGTGAAAGCTGAAGCAAGTCTGTTAGCAATTCTGTACAAAACCGGTTTGGTTTTGTACATTTTCTGTATTGAAGAGTATTTAGATAGACCCTTTTTGGTTTTTTTCAGTGTAGTAGATAGGGAAGGATGTAAACTCTGATCTGGGGAGGAGGGGGGGTTATTCTATATTGGAAGTGTTTTGTAATATGTGACATTATGGCCAATATGTGGCATATAAATAGCAAAACTTAAGCTTTTTAAGTAACTTTTTTTCTCTAATAGTTGCTAATTTCAGGCATACCCAATATTACTGAGTTCTGATAAAATAGATTTCTTTGAGCAGCATGCCCCTGGAGTGGGGAAGTTCAGAACAATGTTCAGAACTCTTTTAAAAGATAAATTTGTCAGAAGGGATGACTTGAGTAACCTTGAGCTTCTAGCTTAGACATAAAAATCAGATGGTGTTTCATAGAATCATGCTTCACTTGTTCTTTTTTTGTGTAACTGAAATTGTGTGTTGTTTATCTTTTGTGGTCTCACACCTTTGTCTTATTGGACAAGCAACATGTTGTTGTCATGGAAATAATGAAGCAGAAAGTTCAAAAGGAATTATTCCAGTGCCTGAAGGGGTTACAGGAGAGCTGGGGAAGGACTTCTTACAAGGGCAGGGAGTGATTGGACAAGGGCTAATGGTTTTATACTGCAAGAGGGTAAATTTAAGTTAGACATTAGGAAGAAATTCTTTCCTGTGAGGGTGGTGAGACACTGGCACAGGTTGCTCAGGGAGGCTGTGGATGCCTCATCCCTGGAAGTGTTCAAGGCCAAGTTGGATGGGGCTTGGAGCAACTTGGTCTAGTGGGAGGTGTCCCTGCCAATGCAGGAGGTTTGGAACAAGATGATCTTTAAGGCCCCTTCCAACTCAAGGCAGCCTGTGAGTCTGTGTAATTTATTTTAAGTGAGAATGCAACATTGTATCATTTGTTGTGTAGGTGTTTAATTGTGATTGCCCCAGTAGAGACAGGGTGTATACATGAGGAAATGTAGTCTGAACTGCTTCTTCAGATGTGCCTGGCGGAGGACCTAACTGCAAGAGGCCATGGCTCTAGAATCAGCTCTGGGAATATTTAATTAAATTTGCAGAAGTAATTTTTTTTCTGTTTTTAATAGAAACAGTGCAGTAGTACTTTCTCTGGTTTTGGGGAAGAATAAGGAGAACTAAAAACTTGGTAGGTATGTTTGAATTTTTAGCTGGGAGAAGAGTGGTATCCTGAGAGCAAAACAGTACCTATTAGCAGAGATGAACTAAAACAATCTGCACAAAACTGCATTTGTCCTAGATTTACTAGCTGTGCTTTCTGCAGTTCTCTTCCCTCTTCTTCAGCAAATCTTCAAGTGTTTGTTTTAAACAGGATTACTCGTCCTGTGATCAGAAGACATTGCTTATATTAATTCATCTTATGGTCAGACTGTTAGGTAGCTTCGTAAGCATTATTGTATAGAAAAATATGTAAAACTTGGTTTTCAGCCAATCTGATGATGCTTTCTGTAAGTAAAAGAAAGCCCTGTAAGTGTCAGCAGCATAGCATGTTGAAGAATGACTTGTGTAAAACAAGTGACATTGAACTAATCAGTCTGGGTTTGTAGGGTTTGCAGTGTCGTCAATATATGCCTTGTAACTTCAATTGACAGTATTTGCTCTTTGATGTCTTTAAGATGTAAGGGTTTCCATCATGCTACTTGACTTAAGCAGACTTCTATATTTAACTTATACTGATAAGTCATGAAAACAACTTGTCTTTCCTTGTTTTCATTAGAAATGTTCATTCTGGTTTATTTTGTAAGTCTCTGCAGAGATGGAGAGGGGAAAATAGCCTTGCAAGTAGGCAGTAGATCATGTAGAGCTTAGGAAAAGTTAGTGGATGTCTATTTGCTGAAAGAGGGTGAAAGATATTTTGAGGCGTAGAGTGAGAATCTTGACGCTGTACCCATGAAGACAACATCTGTCCATGTACTTTGCTCAGGAACTTCCTTCTTAGAAAGTGCCTCTACTTAGAATATGTTTTTATTTGTTGTAATACTTAGTTTGTGGGCAGAAGGAGAGTCTGTTTTCATGACCTTACCTTTCTCCCCTGCTGCTAAGAACAAAATTAACTTCACTGCTGTGCTTTTATTTTCAGTCTTTTTTTCATTTTGCCTCTATTTTTGTGTGCATTCATACAAACTCAACCGAAACAGTGATAATTTTTACTTTTAATCTGCTGAAAGAGTGGAAAATCAAAAATTTATAATGACTACTCTGAATATTTTAACTCCCCAACTTGAAACAGTAATTTGCCAACAAGTGAGATAATAAAAATTAAGTGCTTGGACAGCTTAATGTTGACAAGTGTCAACAGTACTTGAACCTGCTTCTCTAGCTAGATTACCAATGCAAAATAATAAACTAATAAACTTGTTTGGCCACTTAGATGATACAAGCCTGCACACTGCAATATTTGTTGAGCAGATAGCTCATAATGTTATCTATAGAAGATGGTACCATGAATGACTGCTTTCAAAATGTTCTTTAGTATTGTTCTGTAGAACTTTCTGATGTATAGATTGGATTATTTCTACAGCTTGTACAGTTGTGTATGGCTATGGTGTAATATGTACAGAGTTAGCAGTTTGCTTTATCTGTGGTATCAACCAAGAGGCATATGCAGGTAATCTGTAAGTCCAGTGCTACAGGTTACTGTGTACAGAACACTGTGTATGCTAAGGACTCAAGACTGAGTGCAATTTCAAAAATATTTAGAGTATCACAAATCCTTACTTACTTCAGTGATTAGTCTGTTAATAGGAAAGCATCAGTTACATTTCTGTTTCTTAGTTGCTTGTAAGTAAAGATTTTGAAAAAGTAGTTGAGTATACAATACGTGAACTTTTTTCTGTTGTGTCTTTACAGGAGTACCCAAGTCAGATCTTCTACATACAAGATCTTTAAGGGGGCACAGAGACTGCTTTGAAAAATTCCACTTAATAGCAAATCAGGACTGTCCACGATCAAAGCTTTCTAAAAGTCCATATGCAGAAGTAAAAAATATCTTGAGCAAAAAAATTAACTGGATCATACAGTATGCACAAAACAAGGATTTAGACTCCGATCCTGAAAGCTCAAAAACATCTCAACACCAGCTTTTTAACTTCAGACATCAGACTGATAGAAAATTACTCCCACAGTTTGACTCCCCAGTACCTAGATACTCAGCAAAATGGATAGAGGGGAAATCTGGAGACATCTCGAGCTGCTCACAAACTCTTTTGGAACAAAGAGAATCCTCTGACTTCAGACTTGGCGTGTTACAAGAAGCAGGTGCTACCTTCTGTTGCAGCAGTGTTTTGTGGTCTAATCATAACCAAGTCCAGAAAGCTGAAAAAGCTGAAGTTGATTCACTCACTAGTGTTCATAGAAGGCATCCTCAGTACAGCAGGGAAGAATGTAAGTATCTGTTTACATGCAATCTAGCAAGCAAGGGCATCCTTTGAAATGTTTCTCGATGACTTCATGCCTCCACAGGGCAGTAATTCATATCCTGAATTCCAGCTTTTTAACAGTTAGTATAAAATCTGGGAAGAAAAGGGCTACATGGCTAGGCAAATGGTGTGGAGGCTTTGGTTGGTGTGGGAGTTTTGCTTGGTTGGTTGTTTTTTTGTTGTTTTGGGGTGTGTTTGTTTTTTTAATTTTTCTTAGTTATACCCCAGTGTGATGCAGGACACACCTAATTTACACAAAAAAGTTACCGTTACAGTTGATTGCAGTCACTTCAATATGTCAGTCCTGGCAGTTGCACAGCCCTGCCTGTGGAGATTACTAAACTCCTGAAAATAACTGTCTTACTGAACTCATGCAGTGCCTGGAGTTCTATTTTGCACAGAGCTGCCCTAAGCAACAGGAGAAATTAGAGGTAAGGTAGCAGAGCAAACATAAAATGTTAAATATTCTTAATAGTAGCAGTCTTGTGCATTTTACTAGATTATTTTTCTTCTGTTTATTGAGCATAAGAAAATGGGAAGGTCCTTATACCATCATGTTCTCTTAAAGGCTGTAGCAGTAAACCTGAGAAATCGTTTGACTCTGGTGATATTGAAAGCAGTGGAAAATAAATAAAGAAGGTCACTAGAAGAGGTCTTTAGAAAAAACTAGGATATTGCACTGTCTTTGGAATCAGCCTATGTGAGATGCATTGGGACCAAGTTCCTAGAGATGTCTGCAGTTACCATCCTGCTCTTGGAACAGCGCCTGATCCTAAGGTGGAATACCTCCACTGTTACTTTTGTAGATGAGGGAAGTAATTGGAGGGGGTTTCTGAATTTCAGAAGACCAAAAAGCTGGTAAAATATTCAGTGGAAAATTAGGTGGTGAAAAACAAGGTAATAATGGAATTCAGACTGTTGGAAGAGAGAGTGATCAAGAAGTACTGTAAAAAGTCAGAATCAGTTTCTTTAGGCTGTCATTTTTTTTAACAAACTAAGAAACCTGTCCTTGCGAAGTTCAGTCATTTCTCATTCTTCGTAAAAGGATTTTATTTAACTGCTGTCTGATGCTTCATATTGCATTTGTAGTAAATTAGTAGTCTTAAAGCTATAAATCAAAACTGATGTGATGTGCTGTTTGACCACCTGTCCTCTGGAGTCATAAATTGGAATTATATAAATCAGGACAGCAGTTAACAGAGGAATTAGGAAGGCTTGGCCTGGTTTATGGGGTTATCTAACTGAAGTTAGTGACTTGGAATGTCTCTCTCTGATTTCGGGACAGGGGAGCCTTAAGCGGTTTTGAGCACAGTAATGGGGGCTTTTTCTTCTGTTATGCCTGCATAACACACTTTTGAGGCATTTTTGCTTTGTATTGTAAGTATTTGTTTAATCTTTTTGCCGTATTTAGCTTTAAGAGACATTGATGTGGAGACTATGATTATATAAAGTTTGCATTTTAGAGAAAAATCTAGTCAGACTTTCTCTGCCAGAATTAGGCAGCTTATTGCAGTAGCTCCACTGTAACAAGATAGCTGTCTAGCAAAAAAAAACAAACCTATTGCTAATGTGATTGTAAATAGCTTGGTCAGTATTTCTTTATAATTTACCTCAGCTATGGATGGAATAATGTTTTAACATTTAAATTTGGTATTCTATTCCTTCTTCCTTTCCCTTCTATATTGGAATTATGTGACATGAAACAGTCCTGTCCTAATAAACACACACATGCATGAAGCGTGTGAACCTGCCTATCTGTTACAGTTGATGAAACATTGATGAAAATAATGTAGAAATTGGAAGTAACATCCTACCACTGGGTATAAAAAGGGGGAAAAAAATCTACATTTTTATAAAGCTGTCAGTTACTGTATTAAATCCAATCAGGATTTTCATGGAGCTTAAAGGGTGGTAAGATGTGAGAAAGGAATGTTCAGTTATATTGATAACAAAAGGTAGGAAGGAGCACCACTGCGAGTGGCTGTTGGAAGAGAAATGTGCATCTGTTCCACTCTGAAGTGGCCTTATGTCTTGAGTAACAAGTAGACTGTCTAAGTCATTGCCAACTTCTTTGGTTTGGCAATGCTGACAGAAAGTTAAATACCCAACAACTGCAAGAAGTGAAAAAGGTTGAAAGAGGCAGCTTAGCTTAATCTAATAGTCCTGTGGGGAGGTAAAAACTATCCTTTTCAGAACTGACACTTAAAATTTGCAATATAGAAACCTACTGTACTGAGAAATCTCTTAACAAAAGCTGTGTAGTTGCAGCTTAGGTTTTTCTCAAGTATGCAGTGAGAGCTTTGCTAAACTGCAGCATTGTTTAAAAACAATGTTTAAAAATCACAGGGTCTTAAAGCTTATTTCAGTGCCCTGTACCCTCCTGTGGTGATCAGGATTGTCACTCTTTAACTGTGCTGCCAAGGGCATCTCAGCAGCAGGCATAGCACTAACCAGTCCCCACCAACGTGTGCCTACCACTGCTGGGCTGAGGGATTTCCAGGAAGCAGACCAGTGCTTCCCTACTTTCTGCTGTTGATCAAGAGCAGCATAGAAAACCTTCACAATTCCCTCCTGAGGGTTAATATATATTTCTCTGAGGATGATGGATCTACGCAAAACCTGAGATACGGGAGGGCTTTTGAAGGATGCAGAGGATCTTTCAGTTTGCACTAGGGACACAGCACAAGAAAGTGAGAAGTCAACCTATGTTTATATGCTGGTCTTTGTATCCAACCAGGATTTTTTCTTCAGCATTTGTCACTGAGGTACTCAGTGGAAACTTTCTATGTTATTCTTGTATGCATAAAGTGCAAAACTTGATAGTCAAAACAGGTGGCTACATGCTGAAAGTTCTGTCCAGAAGCGCTTTCCTTGCAGGTCTGCAAACATAGCAGGACTTAGCTCAGGATTGTCAACTTGCCCACAATTAAACAGATGTACTTGCAGAGTACATGGAAACCAAATTCTATAGTCAGAGGAAGGTAAAGTATATAAAGGTGTCAAGGAATGTACAACCAGTTCTGATTCTGGACTACTGTTTAGATGGCTTGAGTTTGCAGCTTTTTGACATTGAAGAGATGGCTTTCCTAAGGAGTAGATCCTTGACTATGCCAAAACAAAAGAGGGAATTTACAAACTTGCCACTAATGAGTGATAAATAATGTTGCCTCTTGACTTACTGCCACACATCTGTTCATTATTAGGATGCAAATGACTACAATTTGAGAAAGTAGGAGTCTACTTAGGAATGCTAACGTGACTTTGGTAGTAGTAATAACAGACTTTATTGTTACAGTGACTATGATGACTCCTGGAGAGTTAAAGCAACTTAATGAAAAACTGCTCAAGCAAATCCAGGGTAAGAATTTTTCAGCACTATTTGTTTTGTGTTTGTGTTGCTTTGTAATAAAGAAAATCTTGTTTGTTTGAAAAAAGAAATTGTGATGGCTTTCCTATCAGTTATGTTTTGAATTGAAATCTCTATATATCATGTTGCCATGTAAAACAAGAAACTTTGGGGTGGTATTATTATGTAATCTCCTTGAGTGTTGCAAGGTGGCACTTGAAGAATCATCAAATCCAAGCATTAACCTAGCACTGCCCAGTCCACCACTAAACCATGTCCCTAAGCACCACATCTATATGTCCTTTAAATACCTCCAGGGATGGTGACGCCATGACTTCTCTGGGCAGCCTGTTCCCGTGCTTGACAGCCCTTTTGGTGATGAATTTTTTCCTATTATCTAATATAAACCTTTCCTGATACAACTTAAGGCCATTTCTTCTTGTCTTATCACTTGCTGCCTGTGGAGAAGAGATGGACTCCCACCTGGCTACAGCCTCCTTTCAGGTAGTTTTAGGAAAGGTATCATCTCAGCCTCCTTTTCTCCAAACTAAACAACCCCAGTTCCCTCAGCTGCTCCTCTAAGACTTGTGCTCTAGACCCTTCACCAGTTTTGTTGCCCTTCTCTGGACATGCTCCAGCACTTCAATGTCATTCTTGTAGTGAGGGGCCCAAAACTGAACACAGTGTTTGAGGTGCAGCCTCACCAGTGCTGAGTACAGGGGAACAATCACTTCCCTAGTCCTGCTGGCCACACTATTTCTGAAACAAACAACTCCATTTCGAGTTACTAACCACTCCACCTTGGCTCAGGTAATCTCAAACTGTGTGCTGGTGATCCTGTTCAGTTTACAGTGCATACACCAAGCTGTGCTGGAACCAGAAAAGGTGGTGTTCTTATGCATGAGCCCACTTAAATGTCCATGCCTCTTTCATAGTAATGTTCAGCACTGCTTCTTAACTCTATGAAAGTACAGGGACCAAGTCCATTAACCTAATAATGTTCTTGCAGATGTGTTTGAAGAGCTGACGCAGCAAGTCCAAGAAAAGGACTCTTTGGCCTCAGAGCTCAATGTCCGTCATATTGCTATTGAGCAGCTGCTGAAGAACTGCTCCAAACTGCCATGTCTACAGATGGGACGAGCAGGGATGAAATCAAATGTCCCCATATAAAGGGGATACAACTTCTACCCCTCATAGAGCTAACTTTTCTTAACAGCCTCGATAACCATTAAGTACAGCTGTACAGATATTTAGAAGCTTTTGAGGAAACTTGGGCAGCTTTCTCTTTGCATTCATAATCTGTGAGAAGTCTTATTCCACTTCGGTTTTAATGAAAAAAGGCAAATATTTTAGGTATTAAAATCTACTGTAATGACGTTTGGGATTTTTTTTTGCCCATAACTATACATGAGCAAATGAACTCTGTGTTTTGTTAATAATAAAATTGTTTCTAACAAAGAATGACCTGAATGCTGTAAACCTGCCTCCTTCATACAGAGGAAAAACAACAACTTGAGCTTTGATCAGGTCTGATCATGTTACATCCAGAAGAGCTTTAATGGAAGAACAGTATTAATGAAACTCATGTTTTCTTATTTATTATGAGCAATATTTTATTACTGAAATTTTATACTAAATATCACTATTTTAGGTACTTTTCCAGATCTCTTTATAAAATGTCTGAATTACTGTGTGTAATGTTTATGCCTTGTGTATGATTGTTTATCCTTTTTCAGGTCTGTATCTTTCATGATACAATTTAAAAAAAAAAGTTTCCCAAAGAGATGAATTTCACATGTTAAAGAAAAAAATGTGCTGGTGCGTCACTTATTTTTGTCAGCTTTATAACTGAAGAATTTGGTTCATGAGAGTTGTAGAGATGTTTAAAAAAAAAAAAGCAAACACAGCACTTCCTTTACATTTAAAAAAAAAAAAATCCACACTTTGGTTTTAATGCATAGAAGTTGAAGCTGTTTTATATATGTGAAATTTTCAATGCTGAAAAATTACTTTGAAGAAACTAAATAAATTTGTACTACTACATTACCTTGTTATAGTTTTTTTATAAAGTTGGATGAGACTAATAGTGTCTTAATTTTGAAATGGCAACAATAACGATACATTTTAAAGCAGAACAGCTTTTTTAAAACTTCCATCAGTCTACCTTACCAAGAAATTTTAGTTAATCTTTGCCAAAAAGACTGTGGAGCTGTATTTATGTAACTTAAAGGTGCTGAGTTGCCCTGAAAAAGTTGGGGAGGGGAGACAAACTCCACTGTGCCCCTCTCAGAAGTTAGTCTTCATGCTTTCTGATTTTATCACTTTAGGTGAAAGCAGGGGGTAACTTACATAGCTGAGCTGAAGGAATGACTAGCATGAAGAAGGGTTTAGAGTTGATTTTAAACTCAAACTGAGAAGTAAGCTGAAGTTCAGACTAGGTTTATTGATTGCCCTCCCTGTAGTGATACCTGGATTACATAGGACAGGTTGGTTGATTTTATTTTTCTGTAATGCATTTCTGGAAGGGCGCTTTGAAAAGAGTTTGCAGGAGCTCAAGAGTATACATTACTGGGAATTTGAGCTTGCCATTGTCTGGGTATTTTGTAGTCAGGAGGGGAAAAAAATCAGTAGTGTCATTGCTTGCATACACAAGTGGGCCTGTAAGTAAATGTTCTCTAGCTAATCCCTAATTATAGTTATCAGAAGATGGATTAATCTCCACCTACAAGTCTGTCAGTAAACCTTACTAATGCAGTACTAAGGTAACTGCAAGTGTAAGGTGAGAGGAAAAATATCATTGTTACTCATCTGTGAAAATGGCTGTTGTACAAGCTGAGTGAGGCTCGATTTAGAATTCCCCAGGTGTCCGATCAGGCTGATGAAGGTCTTAATTTTACTTCACTGGATAGTGAGGAGAATTGAGTTATACTTAACATTTCTGCTGTTTGCTTTTGTGGGAATTAAAAGCATAGCATCTACACTTTGAAGTCCTTCTTACGGTGTTTCAAAGTATTTTATTTTTGGTAGATTAGATTAGGATTGTGGTTTTTTTTTTATCCAGGGAAGGTTGAGGGGAGTTATTTTGGTTTTAAGAGGGGTTATAATTAGGAAGGGTAACTTTTGGACACACAAGCCATGGAGGAACAAATTTTTTAACGCTTTGCCCTCAATAGGATTGTGAGTCTGGGGAAAAGGAAAGCATACACCTAGCATATGTGCTTAAACGAAAATCTAGCTATATAGCTGTGTCGGTTTGGCACCGAGTTGGCAGTCTCTCGATTCCCCCCTCCCCCCCCTCCTCCCCCAAGGTAGGGAAAGAGGGAGGAAAATGATAAAGAGAGGCTCTCTGGGTTAAAAAGTGAAACAGATTTATTTTAATTATTGGTGACAAGGGAATATATATTTGCAAAGGGATGTGCAACACCCGACGCCCTCCCTCCTCCCCTGACCACTCTCACAGTCTCCCAGCTGAAGGGGGGAGTGTCTGGGTGCACAGACGGGGTCCTCGGGTGTCGGCTGTAAAGAAAATGGAAAAAAACAGAGGGAGAGATACAAAGAGAGGGCGATAGAAGCGACAGTAAGCAGAAAAGTGAGAGAAAAAGGAAAACGAGAGGCTTGACTTCCATGATATATTAGCCTATACTGAAAGCCAAATAGAGAAAATATTATGAGAAGGGAATATTCTGATTTGCTGATCCTGCCTTCAGTCTAATCTGCTCCCCCGTAGTGGGGGGAGGCTGCAGACAGTCAGAAGTGACCTTGGTTATTATCAGTCCACTGGTGCTGCTAAAAAGTTCACTGAAAGGAAGAAAAAATTCAGCAAAAAGCTTGCTCAAACCAAAACAATAGCTTTTTTTCTTAATCTCAAGATGCAGAGGGGATCAGCGTCTACTCCAGCTGTCTGCAGCCCTGAACTGGGGTTGCTGCTGCATGTCTCTGTAGCCCAGAGGAGCTCAAGAAGATAGATGTGGCTGTGTTCTTGATTTTAAATAATGTGCTTTAAGAAAACGGTCATACCATCACATGAGCCAGATTTCTCTCCTCATTGCTTTCCTGCCTTTCACTGGGAAATCTGTCTGGTGTAAATCTTGCAATACGTTTCAGTTGTTTCTGTATATGAAATGTTGATTCTTGGGATATTCAGATACAAGGTGCGTGTATTTTGAGGAAGCAGTGAACAAGCTTTAACAAGGCAGAGGGGGAAAGACTTGCATTTGCAAATGTGGTATTTGAGGCTATGAACACCTATCAAAATCAAGTTTGAAAGTCTAATAGCTTAAAGCTTCCCAGTTTTCATTTGCATTATAAGCTGTTGCTTGCTTAAAACAGTAACAAGAACTGGCCAGAAACTGGCATACTTAAACAGAAGGATCTTAATGAAATGCTCTCTGAAAACAGAGGCAGAATTGCTACAGATTTTTTTTTAATATTATTTTTTGCAATTGGTAGTAGTAAAGGGCAGAAACTGAATTCTCTTTTTAACAAAAGGAACATATTGCCGATAAAAAACATTCACCTAACTGAATCCTGAAGATTTTTGTCACTCTATTTGTATTGCAGTGCCTGGAGACCCCAACAGTGAGAACATATCTGGATCCAAGGCTGGATTAGACAGTAATTAAATTCATGAGGAGTCTTGCTTGATCAAGATGAGATCCATATGAGTATGAAAGAGCATACCACAGTTAGATTTATTTCAGAGCTTAATCCATCACATTCCTGCAGATTCTTCCTTTTTTCAGAAGCAGCTTGGTAACTGCATTATAAAAATGTTGCTCTCCCTTTTTCCTAATTTGGGATCTCACATTGGGCAGGGGTGTTCTGTTAGCACCCTTTAATGATAATGCATACACTGGTTTCCAAGCCAACAGGCCATTTCCAGAAAGCAGGTAGGGAAGGTTGGGGCTTGTTGCTGCTTTTTAATTAATCAAACCTTAGGAACAGAATTTATTTTTTTTTAAATATTTCTGCCACATAACACTTTCTAGATAATGCAACTGTTTATGCCAAAATTCAAAACGTGGTAAATGTGTAATAGATTGCACAGGCAGTTAAATTTGTTTTGCAATTGTAAGATTCAGATGGACTTCTACGTATTTATATACTAGGATTTAATTTTGAGGGAAACGTAAGAAAGCAATCTATTAATTTCTTCTTCAGATTAACAGATTGTTTACTTTACTAATATTTCCCCATTTTTTTTTTAAGAATGAATAAAATATTTGTGGTTTTTACTGGATATAAAATTAGTGAAGTATAACTGAAACAACACTAGGAAACTGTCCACAGGAATACCATTGAAACTATTAAGGTCAGTCAGGTCATATGTTAAGAAAACTTTCATAAAATATCTGTGGTTCTAAAACATCTCAAAATCATGATGCTTCTTGCTAAAGAAAGGGTTTAAATTTATAGACTATGCAAGTAAATATTTTTTTTTTAAGAGTCCTTTTTTAATTGTGTTGTGTGAAGCAGCCTCTATCACTTTTGTTTTGCAGTGTTAGCATCTCTTGGCTTCAGGTTTGTAAAAAATCATTTCGTAGAATCATGGAGTGGTTTGGGTTGGAAGGGACCTTTAAGATCATCCAGTTCCAACCCCCCTGCATGGGCAGGGACACCTCCCACTAGACTAAGTTGCTCAAAGCCCCATCCAACCTGGCCTTGAACATTTCCAGGGAGAGGGCATCCACAACTTCCCCGGGCAAGTTCCAGTGTCTCACCACCTTCAGAAAAGAATTTATTCCTAATGTCTAACCTAAATTTACCCTCTTCCAGTTTAAAGCCATTACCCCTTGTCCTGTTGCTACATGCCCTTGTAAAAAGTCCCTCAGGGATATTTCATACGGATGTTAAGACAGTCGGTGTGTTAGAATGAAGGGAAGTAGGAATGCCAGCAGCCATAGCTCTCCAGGTAGATTAAATTCTGCAGTAGCATGGAAAAAACAAAGATGCTACCAAATTACTATCGTTGTTTGGTAGTGTAACAGCAACACAAGCCAATGGTGGATCCCGCAGTGAAATGAAAGGCAGAACTTCATTGGGTTTTTCACCTCTGTTTAATTAATTTGTATCCCATTCAGTGTCCGTTGCTGTAGAGTCCTGAAAACTGCAGGAAATGTCTTGCAATTGGTTGTTTTATCTACCACCTGCTTGAATGTTTATTTAAAGGACTGTTTTCCTCAATTACAGAGAACAAATTATTTTGCCAGTTGAACATATTACTTATGTAGTTAGTTATTTTCCATACCAGTCCTAAGGTAGCCACGTCAGACACCTCCTGGTCCTTGCCAGCAGTAGCACCCTACCTCTGTTCACTCTACTCTGCACTCCTGAGTTGCCAATGAAAAGCCTGAGAGATGCTGTCATTCTTCTGTTAGCGTAAACAACAACAAAAAAGCATAGTTAACTTCTCAGTACTTTTAATACCCAAAGATTTCCTCTCTGCCCCTCCAACACTCAGCCTGCACTCTTGGTAACCCCCTGGTGCCTTCCCTACTCAAGCTGTCGTGGGCCGATTATCAAAGGCTACTGGCTGTCAGGATGCTTCCATGACTTCCCCCCCCCACAGCGGAGAGGTTTGTGAATGAGACCAAGGGCGCACGCGCGGCCACTGTGGGACCGCATCTTAGAGTGTAGATTGGAATACTCCCTCACCACGCTCACAAATTGTTACCGAGACCAATGTTTAACTTACAAATTAATTGGTTTAATAAGGGTTAACACAAATTGAGGGACCAAGGTTCAGGGAAGCTAATCTAGGCATATATCAGAAAGGAAAATCAGGGTTCTATGGTATTAGTAAGTGCACTCCCTGCGAGAGGTGTAGGATCAGTGGAGTAGAAGGATAGGAGTTGAGCCCGGCAGAGATGTGTGTGTGGATGTGTACTAGTGTTACCCTCCTTCCAGTAGCGAGGATGTGACCGACATCCAGGTGACTCGGTGGCAGGGCGACCCGGCAGTGGGGCAACCCCCCCAGCAGGCAACAGGCAGGCACGGCAAGCTCGGTTCTGGTTTGGGCAGCGACTCCTTGCAAGCAGACAGGCTCCAATGAGTGGCAAGCAGCGATCCCCTGCGAGCGAGCACAGGGCCCCTGCGGAGCGGCTGCAGTACTTCCAGGCAGCTCAGTCTGTCACCGAGTCCGGCAGACGAGGAAGGTTCTCTGGTTCACCAGAACAGCTTGCTTTCTTTTTAGATAACATTCTCTGTTCGACTTAGCCAATTAGCAGTGGCCAGGTGCCCAGTCTCTCAGGGGCAGTCCTCCAGTCCACTATCTTTTTCTCTGCCAGTTCTGCTTCAGTTTGTCCTTGGCTAAATCAGCAAGAGGCACTTAGCTGGCTTTAAAGGCATTCTGTCCAATCTTATGTGGGGGAAGGGAAAATGTTCCATTCCCCACATCTCACCCTGTGGCTTTTAAGACAGCGATAATATAGTGTCCTTATTATGTATATATATATATATGTATGTGTTCTGTATGTATGTATCCAACCAGGCCCTTGTCCAAACCCTTACCTCACATTAGATCCTCCCCCTCTTTGGGTATAAAAACATGTATAACTTGAAATAAAAATAAAAATTACTTAAATAATACAGAGAAAATACAGTAATCCATAATAATAAATGAGGGAACAATTCCCAATTATAATATACAATGCTATATACATTTAGTGTGGACTGCTAATAAGTTCTACTAATAACAAATGAATAGTACAGAGCATTAATACAATATAAATAACATCCAAGTTTACAAATGATCCAATCTAATATATACTCTTGCTTTCATAGTAGACTTTTACTGTTATTAACAACTTCTTAACTATTATTCCCATTCAATACAATATATTACAGACAACAACTCAAAGGCAAGTACAGAAGGAGACATTATTATAGAGTACCTTGTTTAGGCTATGAGGTGATCAGTCTCACAGCGGTCACAAAGTTACTCCTCCCGAGTCCAATAGCAGGTTGATCAGGCCTGATACTGTCACCGGGATGACTCTGGCTCTTTAAGTTGTCAGACTAGTAATATAGCCATTAATGTCATTGGACATGAGTACAGAGAAATGTAAACACAGAAAAACCTGAAACACTGATTTACTCAACATGAATTATCCATTTTGTACTGATTTTATGTTGTTTATCATTTAAATCAGATGCAAACCAAGTATCTGAGTTCACCGGTGTTTGCAAGGTGAGCTTGACTTCACCAATATTTGGCAGGTTTACTAGAACAGTTTGTCCACGGTGCAGAGAAGTCTTGCACTTGCTGTAGGGTTTTCTGTGCTTTTCTTTATCTTGAGTAGGCAATGTAGGAAAGAAGGCATTTAGACTAGGGCACCCGTTCACCCCCCACCTATTATTTATAGTGGTCACTGCACACCTCAACCTTTCATCCCATCTGGAATCCTGTGGACAAATAAGACTTTTAATTAACCCGTAAGTATGTTCTACTACCCTGTTCACTTGTGGGTAGTATGGGACATGAAATGTCCATTTGATACCTTCTCTTTTAGCCCATTGTTGTACTAGGTGTGAGGTGAAATGAGTTCCATTGTCAGATTGTATATTTGTGGGTTTAGGTAGGACCCCAAAAACCTTTTCTAAGAAGCAAACCGTGTTTTCTCCATTTGCCTTAGAAACAGCTTCAGCACAGGTTAGACCTGACACCACTTCTACAATCACAATGATGTATTGTTTGTTTCCTGATTTGCGGAAGGGACCGATGTAGTCCTCCTGCCAGGTGGACCACAAAGGTTTTCCTTCCTGAATATGCAGAGTGTCAGTCATTAGGGGATGTTCCCTCAACCTGATTTTGCAAAGATCACATTCAGAAATGATCATTTTGCACTGCTCACAGGTGACAGGCCACCCACGGGTTTGTGCCTCTTTATATAAATCAAAGATTCCTGAAGGACCTCTTTTACAATGAAGCCATTCAAGCAATCATTCCCACTCTTGATTTTCTCCTGCTGTAATAGTTGTTCTGATTTCCACTACATTGATTTTAGCAAGTTCATCAACATAGTTATTCCACCTACTAGCTTCATATTTCAGGTAAGTCTGGTGAGAAGGAATCCACCCTACATGAAAGTTAGGATTTTTCTTTGCTATTTTCAATATCTGTTGCCATTTCTCTTTCTTCCAGACTGGCACCCTGTTAATTTCCCAATTGTTCTGTTCCCAGAAAGTTATCCATTCCACACAGCCCTTAAAGACTGAAAAGGAATCTGTGTAGATGTACACAGCATCCTTGGAGGCTTTTTCTTTCACAAAAACATTGAGAACAGCGTCCAGCTCCCCCACTTGTGCACTGCCCTTATCATGATTTATTACTTGTTCGGCTGTGAAGGGTTTAACTGCAGCAGATCTAAGATTTACCTTCTCTTCAGGCTGAACCATCTGTAAACCAAACATTAACCATTCCACTCTCGTATTCCAGGGCCTCTTTAATAGGACTGGGAGTTTTCATTATTAAATCTTTCTCCTCTGTAGATCCAATTTGTTCCTGAATTTTTAATTGTTTATCTGGGCCTTCTTCAAGCTTGAAAAGGCCAGAATAATACTCAATTTGGCTATACCATTTCCTGATTTTCCCCTTTTGGGATATTGCTTCTGGAGGGACTTTCCCAGACAGTACTTGGTTAACTACCTTGAAAGGGCCTTGATGATTTTGTTAACTTCTGTTAGTGCTGTGCACACTGTTATCAGTCCTTTCTCCAGAGTGGAATATCGCTTTTCTGAATGCTTAAAAGACTGAGAATAAAAGCCAGTTGATCGAGTACTCCCATTAGGTCCCTGTTGCCAAAAATGATATGATAAGGCACTGGCTGAGAACCCCCATTCTATTATTATTGGATCTTCTGGGTGGAGAGGTCCCAGAGTTCGAAAGGTTTGCGCCTCCAATAATAATAGTTCAAGGGCCTCATCATGAGATTTATCCCATTTCCAGTGACAATTCTTTTTCAATAAAAAAGCCCTCACCATGTGGCTGCTGGCCACTCCTGGGTAAAGGCACAGCTGCCTAACCCCCACTCAGGTTTCGGAAATGGTGCTGCCACATGAGGCAGCACCATGAGAAGGAGAAATAAAATTGCAGGCTAAAGTAGGATAGTTGACAGAGCAATTTACTGGTAGCTCAAGGATTCAAGAGTAAACCATGAACATGAAAAGGCAGAAAATCAGGAAGAAATTAAGGGTGTTGAGCCTGCAGCTGCCACTGAGTCAGGTCATTGGTGCCATCAGCATCAGTTTTGATGCATGTGCACCATTCAGCTGTCCCTAGGTCTGAGGCTCTGTTTTCATGCCCAGCTCCTCCATCCCCACCCATCACCCTGCTCCAACTGATGCCTGCCTGCTTAGCAGCGGCTTCTCAGGCATAGGCATCAGCACACTGATGCTTAGCTGAGCAGCTCAGTAAGCCCTGCTGAGAGTCTCTGTGTGTGTGTGAGAGAAACAATCAATACTTGCTTTGTGCTTTCAAGTTGTATGTATCACACTTGCAGAGCGTCTGTGCATGGTTACGGATGGCGAAATGCAATGACTCAGGCAGTACAGGATGTCTCTGTATGGCAAATACAGTCCCTAGGTGCATGCAGGTGTATTGTAATATTGTTCTGGTTTAAATACTAAAGGTCAACCCCAAACAAACCAGAGGACAGAATTGCTCTCTATTACCCCCCCTCCACCCTCCCAGGGAAAGATAGAAAGGGGAATACGAAAGAGAGACTTCAGCTTTGGAAATTGAAACTAGAAACAAGTTTACTGTAACACAAGGAAAAAGGGTAAAATGGGGGGGGGGGGGGGGGCGGGGAAGAGTGGGTAAATATTTATATACAAATACACAAAACCAATCTCGATGATGGCAGGGATATGGGGAACGCAGGGCCGCTCCAGGAGAGATCCACGGCTCCTCACAGCACCCGATGTAGTTGGATTCTGGAGCGAGCACGTGGGAAGCTGAAGGAAACCAGCAGCACACCCAGCACAGGGAAAGGAGTAGGAGAAAGGAGAGTGCAGCTTCCGGCTCTCCTGCTTTTATAGATTGTGACAGGAAGTGGGCGGGAATACTGATCCCTGCCAGTCTCTCAGGGTGCTAAGGACCCTCTCTCTCGAATAGGTGTCCAACACCGTGCCGGGGTCTCCCAAACCATAACAAATATGCCAGCTGAACCCAAGGGAAGCAGATGCCTTGATGCTACATATGGGAATCAATGCTACAGGTCAAGTATTTCAGGGAGGAAAAAAAAAACACCTGACTGCTGTATACAGGTCATAAATTTGCAGTGACCATGATCGCTTATGAAGTTAAGAAAGTTTTGTTTGTGCACAGAGAGAGCAACATTCTAACTGTGAAATTTAAAGTTGTCATTAAATGTACACCAGATGTGCTGCTGGTGCACCTAAAAGAAAAGGAAAAAATTCTTGATACTTCATTTACAACACCTTACCTAAATGCCCTCGTGCTAGTGGAAAGAAGGAATACTCATGTTGGTTTTGCATTCCTCATCTTTTGAAGTTCTGTGGGTAAGCGTCAAGGTTTTCTTTTTTTTTTTTTTAATTAAAAAGGATGACCAAAGAAGGTCAATATTCCTTCATATAATCTGTTTAATGGAAGTGCCTGAGGGAAGATTATGTCAGGCAACATGCCACCTTGTAATTAAGTGCACCCGATCATGAGGTGCAAAAGGGCCTACCTACATACTAAAGAAAATATTCAATATATGTTATTTTAGGGAAGATAGTACTTAGCAGTGATGAAAAATGTGTGTGGTTCTTCTTAATTACCCAATACATAGCAAGAATAGGCTCCTGCAGTTCTGTGTATGTCTGTCCCATTCACTCACTCAACCCCAATAACTCGTGAATCTGTCAATTTTAACTGAACTGGGGAGAAATCTGATAGAAAGCTAAAATCTCTAAGTCTTTATAAGATGGTGTGGCTTACAGAGATTTTATGAAGCCCTCTACAAGTGTTCGACTTAGAAGGAAAGAAAAAAGTCTGCAGGACAAGGTCACACCTAAGCATTGGCAGTGGGAGAGTGGTACATGTGTGAGTTTGGGAATGTCCCAACCACAAGCAAAGCTTTGCTGGGCACTTAGGAATAAGGAGGAGTCAAAAGGCTGTGGGCAGAAGGGCTTCGCTCCTCCACCTCCGCAACTGGGCTGACATCTCGAGATGCTCCAGTGTATCACAATCCTCTGGTGTCCCTGGAAGGCGAGATGGACACGCTGGGTTTCCAATTACTTTCTTGCTGCGAGTTGAGGTGGCAGCAGAGCAGTTCCTGCTGGGTTACCAGGGTAACCCCATGAAGTCATTTTTCAGAATGCATCGGATCTATAGATCATTGTGCCATCAGAGAGAGGTATTGAATGAACTAGTGGTGTTTCACCTGAGAGCAGCAGCAATGTTGCTGTAATACGTGTACCGTGGCTCTTTACCAACTGTGGAATGGCAGAGAAACACCAGCTTGCCAAGATGTATGTTTAGCTGCACGCTTTTTATTTATTTTAATTACTGATGTTGCACACGAGAAACAAGGGTAATGGAAAGAGTGGTTAATAAATCTGATGCGAAACCACCAGGAGTCTTTGGAACACTTTTTTTGTATGATCATAATTTCCAGCAGGTCTGAAGTCTAACATGACCCAACAGTGCACCTTTTCCAATTCTTTAAGATGTAGTCTGTGTATTAGGCTAGTGTTTAAAACTCACTCTCATTGTAGCATTTAGTTTTACTCACAGCGACAGTTCAAACCTTTGTTCCTAGGGTACTATACTGACTCTAGATCAAGATGCCTCTGAGTGAAATCCTCAGCAGTAGGAAAAGGCCTACCAAGACTAGGCCTGGAGCAACTTGTGTATGAAACTCTAGTACATTGTCTTCAAGATCTTCATCATCTCCATCCTTATTTCAAAAGTAGATTGCAATGCTAAGAGACTAAGCAAAAATAGGTTGTTGGATAGAGGCAGCCTTTGCAGTCTAAGGTGCACAGTGTGTCTGTGGGACTGTATTCATAAAATGATACAAACATATTTATCTAAAATGAGAACCTGGCTAAGAATTTTTTCTGCCTCATCTTTGAAAGTGCCTACACATTTATTGTGCTTTTCTGTGTACTTTGAATACATGTGAGTCAGTGTGTTGGTTCTGTGGTCACTCAAGCACACAGCAGCCTTCATTGACTTCTGGTAAGGATACACAATACCTCTGTATATAGCATGTACATATAAAATATATGTAACAGTGTATGTTACAAAGTATGAATCATTGTATCCCGTAAGTGAAGAAACATGCTTGAAGATTTGGTTTCTTAACCAAGGGTAGACTTCTATGATGTCATAACTGGTTAGCTGGATGAGGGGAGAGCAACAGATGTCAATCTACCTTGACTTCAGCAAGGCTTTTAACACTATCTCCCGTAACAGCCTCACTAGGAAACTGAGGAAGTGTGGGTTAGATGAGTGGACAGTAAGGTGGATTGAGAGCTGGCTGTGTGACAGAGCTCAGAGGGTTGTGATTAATGGAGCAGAGTCGAGTTGGAGGCCTGTAACCAGTGGTGTCCCCCAAGGGTCAATACTCAATCAAGTCTTGTTCAACCTATTAATCAATGACGTGGACGAGGGGACAGAGTGCATCCTCGACAAGTTCGCTGATGACAGAAAACTGGGAGGGATGTCTGACAATCCAGAGGACTGTGCTGCCATACAGTGTGACCTGGATAGGCTGGAGAGCTGGGCAGAGAAGAACCTAATGAGGTTCAACAAGGGCAAGTGTAGGGTCCTGGTACCTGGGGAGGAAGAACCCCATGCACCAATATAGGTTAGGGGTGGACCTGCTGGAAAGCAGTTCTGAAGAGAAGAATCTGGGAGTCCTGGTAGACAGTAAATTATCCATGAGCCAGCAATGTGCCCTTGCTGCCAAGAGGGCCAATGGAATCCTGGGGTGCATAAGGAAGAGAGTGGCCAGCAGGTCGAGAGAAGACATTCTCCCCACTACTCTGCCCTGGAATACTGCATCCAGTTCTGGGCTCCCCAGTTCAAGAGAGACAGGAAACTACTAGGGAGAGTCCAGCAGAGGGCAACAAAGATGACTGGGGGATTGGAGCATCTCTCTTATGAGGAAAGGCTGAGAGAGCTGGGTCTCTTTAGCCTGGAGAAGAGAAGGCTGAGGGGAGACCTTATTAATGTCTATAAGTATCTAAAGGGTGGGTGCAAGGAGGATGGAGCCAGACTCTTTTCAGGAGTTCCCAGTGACAGGATGAGGGGCAAAGGGCAGAAGCTGGAACATAGGAAGTTCCATTTAAAGATGAGGAAAAACTTTATGGTGAGGGTGACAGAGCCCTGGAACAGGCTGCCCAGGGAGGTTGTGGAGTCCCCTTCTCTGGGGATATTCAAGACCCACCTGAATGCAGTCCTGAATGTCATGAATCTCTTAATTTTTAATAACAGCAGTTTGGTACATTTCCCTGAGCAGAACAGTTCCAATAATTCCTCTTTAAAATATTTTTTATTCTTGATAAAGCAGAAAAAAAAAAAAAAAGTACTCTGTGAAGCCAAAGGCCAGCTTTGAATGATAATACTTTTTAAATCCACCTAAAGAAAGATTAAATTATTGAAAATAATGTCATGGTTTTCACCTTTTCAATGATTTTGCTAATCTACTGAAGTTAAAAAATACTGTGGGAAGTCATTTTTAAGGGAATTGGGGGAAGAGAGGTAGCAGCTTGTGGCTTCCAGTAGGTATACTAATTAGAATTCAAAATCTAAGGCAGCAAGACTTCAAGATTAAGACTTCAAGATTAAAATATCATAGACTGCAAATTATTCGATTTAGAGCTGTACATTGAAATAAACAATAAGAGACTTATTTCCCAATATTATTTAAAAAATTAATCCTGAACAGATGTTTATGTAGGCTGCACTTTTGACAAATAGTTTTGCTCCTGTCTAACTGAAGGTTTGTTTGAAATGCCATTGCTTTAAGTTCAACGTGTGGTTAATTTTCAGAAAGGCTTTTTGCACAGGTAACTTTATTTCAGGATAGACGGTCTTTCTGTGTGGAGATAGGGGATGGAATAACAGAGTGAAATTATAATTAACTTTGGAACATGCAATATTTCTCCTCTCTTGGCATGCTATAGGCTTCAAAAACTTTGATAAGCAACAGCATCCTCCAAAATGCTGATGCAGTAACCATTCAGAACAAGCTGGACTGTTTTCTTTGTCCAAAAGCTTTATCACCCAAACATAAGACAAGTTGTTACAATCTTTTGATAATTCATTGCTGCCAGCAATGTGCAGCAAAAGGCAATGTGCAGAATTACACATTTTTTTAAAATCATCCTTTTGTAGAATCATAGCTATTCGGGGGAAAAAAAAAAAAAAAAAAAAAAAAAAAAAAAAAAAAGCAGCTTTAAAAAGTGGTGAATCCAGTCCTGGGAAAGATGCACTCACCTACACCACTAACCAACAGGCAGGCCAAACTCGTCTCCAGGAGCCTGAAATCACCCCTTACACTTCTTTTCCCAGCAGCAAATGAGCGATTATTTTTATTACTGTGTGTACTTATGAAGCGTTGCCTTACGACAGCTCCCTCCAAACTGGTGGGCTCTCAGAAATTGTATGTTCTCTGCATAATCAACTCTTGAGAAGGAAAGGAGATTCATTTTCGAAAGCACTGTGGTGCTACATATTGACAGGCAAAGGAAAGGGAAAGAAAAGCAAGGCCTTTTTTTTTTTTTTTTTTTTTTGTGAGCTTTTTAAAAAAAGTTATTACAATTTCTTACTACAGTAACTAAGAGATGATCAGAACCTCAGAGGGGGCTGCCAGCGCACAGCCCCAAGGCATAGGCTGCCTTTGGCTCCTTTGGCTCCACGAACATTTTCCCCTCAGGTAAGACGAGGAGCGGGAGCAAGCCCAGTCTCTTCCAGCCCCCACGCCTCTCAAATTAACCTGTAACTCCGCCCCGCTTGAGCTAGCTCCATCTGGGCCCCAGGGGTTGGGTTTGTGAGCAGGGAAACTGGCTATCCCCAGCTTCTCCTCCAAGCAGAGAGGGGCTGATGGCCCCGTTGCCATTGTGCTGTGTCACAGCCTGTCCTCGGCTTGCTAGGGACAGAGAGAGAGCTGGGGGCGACGCCAAATAGCCGGCACCAAGGGAAATGTTTTCCTGCTGGGTGGGAGTGACCCGGTAATGCTCAGGCCAGGCTCAGCCGCGCACCACAGCAGAGCGGCTGAGCGGCTGGAGCGTTTCAGCAGTCACAGAGACACTACACAAACCCGCCCTGTTGCTCTTGAACAATTGCACTTGTTTTCTTTCCATGTGGCAAATGGCCAAGGTCGTTGGCATGTACTTATTTTTGTACTCGTTAAAACAACACAGTGCTTAAGGAAGAATTTGAGTTTTGGCATATGAGTCAAAGACATTGTTCCAACAGGAAAAGCAGACCAGCTATTGCTGCTGGTAACGCAGTGGTGTCCTTCAGTGCCACAAAAATAAAACTGGTAGCCAGGTGCTTTCATGGTCCTATTCAATCACAAGAAGTCTGTTAATGAACTGCATTGATCAAAATTAAGTGCCTAATATTTAGATTAACTATTTTATGTTTGGTGCTGCATCACAGTTAATGCAATCTCTTTGCTAGGTCTAGTTTTCTACTCATTTTCTTACCCTACACGTCATTCAGCAGACAAGTTTTTCCATGTAGGAAGAATCAGATGACAAAAATATTATTCTAAAAGCAGCTAAATTATACTCAGTATCAGTTAGTGTTTACATGTAAATAAAATACCTATGTCTATGAATCACAGTCAGAAGTATACTTGTTTTATCTGGCCAAGGAGCTTTAAAACAGTTCCAGCAGAGACTGCAGGGTGACTGCATGTTCAGTGTCATCTTCTGCAAGGCATGAGCAGGCCCTGCTAAGGAAGTCACCGTGGGGAGGTGGTACCTCCCATTGAAGGTCAGTTCAAGGCTTTGCCAATTTAGCTTTGATAATCTTCATGTGGTTATCGGAGAGGCTGATCCTTGACACTGCAGAGCTAAATGTGAAATGCAGCTTTTTGCCCTGCTAAAAGTACACAGCTTAATCATCATTTATATTATTTTTTGTTAACCTTCAATGCATCACTTTGTCAGCACAGTGTCATTTTCTAGTGTGAACATGTTCTTTGTAAACATTTCAATTTTGTTTGCTGATCACAGACCCTTTTTAAGGTGTGACTGATAATTTTTAAAAACTTGTTTGTAGCTGCATTTTATCTCCTGAAAAAAGAATATACATCTTACATAGCTGATATACGCAGGGAAAATAGCACTGCCTATCATTATAGTTTTCGGACTCATCTGGTCGTAACACGCTGCCTCAGTTGCTAGTTTGGTTGCTAAACATCACCTGGCTGGTGTACATTCCTCAATATGAGGTGTCTGCTTCAGAGGCTGTCCTTTCTCACCACCAAGTGTGGTAGCCATACCTCTGACTAGTTCCTGTGCATTTGTGCATTGGCACTAGGACACGGAACCACCCCTTTGCTGAAAGGATGCCTTCTCCTACCCTTGTGAGACTGTGCCCAAAGCTGGCCAACCTCTGACGCACCTCTGAGAAACATCTCATGCTGCAGTAGCCATCAGTGAGGTTGCCACTTTGAGTGTTGCTGCCAGGGCAATGGTGCATGGTGGGCTGAGTCCTGCCTCAACCCAAACAAGGGGTGCTTTGGGGTTTTAGGAGCTATGTAGGTCATCCCCACCTCCTGCCACTTCAGTGCTGGGTCTGGTGAGGCAAAGGGACCTTCTGCCCATGGAGGCTTTTGGCCACCAACAGGGTGGGTGAGGGACATCTGTTCCCATCCCATTCATAGCTGATCCACAAGAGAAATAACCACCACCATCATTTGTGGTGTTAAATAAAGTAAAAATGAACCTGACTTACGTTGAAAGAGAGAGAATCAGAGATCAGTGGAGGTGAGTGGTTGCCCTGCAAAGCTGAGGAAGCTACAAGGACCTGACAGTGCTGGAGATGGGCTGGGACCAACAGCTGCTTCTGCCCACTCTGGTAAAGCCCCCCAAAACTGTCCTCATTTAATTGCACTTCTGTCTCCAAAGCACTTGCAGACCACCAGCTGACACTGCTTGGTGTGAGTGGGAGCTCTGGGCACCAGCTCTCCTGAGAACCCAGCAGGTGTGTCCAACTTCCTCAGGCCACAGCCCAAGGCTGTGGGGGCACCAAGCACCAAGAGGCACATACTGGCAAAGCCCTTCTCCTGGGCAGCCTCACGTGATGGGCCTTGAACTCAGGCTGAGGGGAGACTGCAGATGGGAATTGCCACAAAAAGGGGCTGGAAGTTGGTCAGAGCAAATAGAGCCTGCTGACACACCCTGGGCACCCAAGCCCCCAGTAGTCCATGTCATTTCTCAGTACATGAGCACATAGACCTCTCAATTGCCAAATAAGGTTAAAAAACAGTACGTCTGGTTGCTCCTTTAATAAGTCCCGTCTATAGTGGGAATGAAGGGAAGGAGAAGGAAAGCATAGGAAAAAAAATTATGACTTGAGCAAAGACTGTCTCATCATGACTAACCACAAAGGGACAAACTACACTGCACTGCTAACTTTGACTCTGGCTTGGCAAACCAGAACACTTCATTTTGCAGACTTGGCTGCACGTGCTGTGTTTTCCACAGTGCCTTATAGCTGTTTTTGAAATTTTGAACTAAAACAGGTAAGAACCAAACATACTCCCTTCTTGCATTGTATTCAGACACAAGATCAGATCTATCCAGAAACACCATGCTAACATATTTGCTTACAGTCATGGGAAAGGCAGGTTCTGACAGAACCCTCATTCCCAAGCCAGGCTTGAGGCTTGCCCAGCAAACAGGGACTGAATCATAACCTGGAAATGAGTAGCGTGCACTGACTGTAGGCCACTGAGCAGCCCTTGCACTCACAGTCTCTCTTTTGCATGCACACAATCATACAGGCACCATCAAGGACAGGATGAAGCAGGATGGCATCTCCAGAGATTGACTGGTCAAACCTCTGCCCAGAGCAGGGTCAGCCGGAGGAGGTTGCTCAGGGCCGTGTCCAGCTGGCTTTTGATTGTTTCCAAGGACAGAGGCTCTGCAGCTTCTCTGGGCAGCCTCTTTCAGTAGTCAAACATTGTAACAGAAGGAAAGTGTGTTCTTAGATTAAACGAAATTTTCTGTATTTCAGTTTGTGATGCTATTTCATAGCATCCCATTGTCCTGTCACTGCACACCACTGACAAGAGCCTGACTCCCTCTTCCTTATTCACCCATTCTGTATTTTGGTGGAGTTGGCAGTGTTAGGTTAATATTTGGACTTAATGATCTTAAGGGTCTTTTCAAACTTAAATGAGTCTATAATTTATACACATAGATCCCCCTGTTAGCCTTTTCTGCCCCAGGCTGGACAGCCCCAGTTCTCTCAGCCTCTCCTTGTAGGACAGACACTTCTGTACCTTAATCACCTTTGTGGCACTTCACTTGAGTCTCTCCAGTACATCTCTTGTACTGAGCAGCTCAGCACTGGACTCTCAGGCTAAAGCTTCTTAAAAGTATTAAAGCGACTCACTTCATTACTATTGACCTTCATCAGTCTACCAGGAGGCTGAGGACACATTTAGGATTTTCACTGTCACCTCCTGTCACAGTTGCACTGTCTTTCATTGTCCTTTGGCTCATTGGAGCCAAAGCTGGACAGAGCAAGGCTGCAAAGCCAAAGCTGTCTTCAACTATGGGCTCCCTTTCTGGCTGTGTTCCTGGATTTTTTTTGGATGACCATATGCAAATCCATTGCCAGTAACCTATCTGTGCTTGTTTCTTCATCTTCAAAGTGTGGCAACACTGAATTTGATTGCAAAGCTTACTATGTTTATGTCTGAGAGCATGTACAGCTGTGTGCTATGCACTAGTGCTGCTAATCACTACTTCTCAGCCTTTCCTTCCAGAAGTCTCTGAAATGGACTGTAGGGTTTTTCAGGCTTATGTAGAAAATGTAGAGCCCAAAAATCGAACAGAAGGTGTTTTTTTGCAGTATGGTCCTTGCTCTGGTAAATTGAAAATTTCATGAGACCCAGTGGCAACTTACTTTACTGTAAGAGTGACAGAGCACTGGAACAGGCTGCCCAGAGAGGTTGTGGAGTCTCCTTCACTGGAGACATTCAAAACCCACCTGGACAAGTTCCTATGTGATGTACTCTAGGTGACCCTGCTCTGGCAGGGGGGGTTGGACTAGATGATCTTTCGAGGTCCCTTCCAACCCCTAGGATTCTATGATTCTATGATACTTTCCTTGTCCATAGTTTAAAGCAGTCTTGATGGACAAGTTATCAGTAAGGAGGTGTGGTGTCTGGTCACCCATAACAGGATGGCTTTTTTGCTGCCTTAGAGAGGTAAATTTGCTTGTTCAGCTCTGTAGTTTGAATGTGATGATAACCTTCTTCTTCCTCCAACATAACTGCTTCATGAAATTAGCTGTAAAATTTCCTATTCTTTTGCCTCTGACATGAATCAGCTATTTTATGTCACAAAGCTGTATGCCACTTCCATTCTGAACTGCTGCTCTTTGGAGACAAATTTTTACCTCGTGACATGCCTTAAGCTAAGAAACATACTGAAATTGGAAGCCCTGGGCTAAAACATTGATGGAAGAGGAAGAAAATATTTTTTCAGTCCCCTGCTTCAAAGATCCAGTGTAAACTCTCAACCTGGCACCAGCATTTATGAAAGCAGAGCAGCTCATCTGGTGTATCACTTTCCCTGTATAAACTCTGCAAAGGTACAGTTGGAAAGGATAGAGGAGTCATTTGCAGGGAAAAGAAGTGTTGAAATCTATCAAGACAGATCAGGCACACTGGGGGATAACAGCATTATTGAAAAGACGTCCTGATCACTAGAGTCCCTGTTGTTTTCTGGGCTTTTCTTCCTCACTATCAAATGGAGGATGCTTTCTCACCCAGGTTAAGAAGCCCAAAACCGGCAAGGATGCAACTCCTACCCATACCCTGCTCTCTTGGCAAACCAAGAGCCTCCAGGTGCAGCAGCTTTTGAAGTGGGCTACCTTGTGCTGCCGTGGTGCTTTCCTGGCCAGCTGAGACAAGCAAAGGCATCCCTGCTGCCCCATCTCCCCTCCTTCAGCACCAGAGCACCCGTCTCCAGGCTGTTGCCTCCGAGCTGTCCCTAGCCTTTGCCAGCCCCTTCTGGGACCTGCTCATTAAAGAGGCAGAAAACCAGCTGCAGCCTTTGCTGAAGTCCCACTGGTTCATGGAGGAGCACCCAAGCCTGGCTAGGGTGGAGGAAGGTTGGGCAGGCAACGGGCGAGTTAGCGTGTTGGTGCAGCAGATACTCCCTGCCAGCCCAGGACATGGGATGGGCTGAGGGGGTGTGTGCTGCCCGCTCACACCGTGCTTACCCTGCAGGAAGGAAGACAAAGAAGTGTAACACTGTTTACATCGAGGCACGTCATAACCAGTGGGCTGGTGTGCGTTCACTGGCTTTGTAACTTCCCAGGTTTCTCCACATCTCCTTCTTTATGCAGCCTCCTCTGCTGCTGCAGGTAGGTAGGCACAGTTGCCTGTGGCACGGTGTTACACCGGTTTATTTTTCAACCAGAACGGTTCCCTGAGCTGATTCACAGCGTGGTTTGACAAACAGTTGACTTGGCGCTGCTTCAAAAGGCAGCATAGCACAGCTGGCCCTGGGAGCATGCACTGCTGGGCAGAGGGAGGGTCTGTGCTCTGGGCAATGCCCCGCTCTAGTATCACACCTACCTTTCATGTGCAGCAATAGGTTGTAGAGCAATTGCAAAAATGCTGAACTGCATCCACAGACATAGCTAGACAGTCAGTCTGCTGAAGTTTTGAAATTGTAGGATCATTAAATTTAAAGACACCTTTAAGATCATAGAGTCCAACTGTAAATCTAACAAAGCCAAGTCCACCACTAAACCATGTCCCTAAGTACCACATCTACACATCCTTTCAATACCTCCAGGAATGGTGATTCCACCACTTCCCTGGGCAGCCTGTTCCAGTGCTTGACAGCCCTTTTGGTGATGAAATTTTTCTTAATATCCAATCTAAACCTCCCCTGGCACACTTTAAGCTTTTTTCTCTCATCCTGCTCCTTGCTGCCTGGGAGACTAACAACCACCTGGCTACAACCTCTCCTTTCAGGTATCTGTAAACACCAATGAGGTCTCCCCTCAGCCTCCTTTTCTCCAGACTAAACAACCCCAGTTCCCTCAGACACTCCTCATAATACTTGTTCTCCAGACCCTTCACCAGCTTTGTTGCCCTTCTCTGGACATGCTCCAGCACCTCAGTGTCCTTCTTGTAGTGGGGGGCCCAAAACTGAACATTATATTCAAGGTGCTGCCTCACCAATGCCGAGTACAGGGGGACAATCACGTCCCTACTCTTGCTGGCTACATAATTTCTGATGCAGGCCAGGATGCCATTGGCCTCCTTGGCCACCTGGGCACACTGCTGGCTCATATTCAAGTGGCTGTCAACCAACACCCCCAGATCCTTTGCTGCTGGGCAGCTTTCCAGTCACTACAAGCCTGTTGTGTTGCATGGGGTTGTTGTGACCCAGCGCACTTGGCCTTTTTGAACCTTAAAACAATTGATCTCAGCCCACAGATCCAGCCTGTCCAGGTCCCTCTGTAGATCCTTTCTAACCTCAAGCAGATCAACAATCATCCAGGTGTGTGTGATCCCCTCATCCAGATCATTGATAAAGATTTTAAACATTGATAAAGATAATAAATAAATGTTTTATTTCACACCTTTACATACCAGTTAAAGAACCAGCTGTCCTCAGCAGATGTCAGCATCTGCAGGCCTTGAGCTGGGTGCCCAAGTCTCCTGGACACAGACGTGTGTTCACATGTCTGAGAGCATCCTGGAGATTTTCCTAGAAAGTGTTCCACTGGCCCATGTGCTTTCTCAACTGCAAACTCAGTGGCATGAAAGAAGGAAAGACTTGTGCTTTGCCCATACGCTGAGCCCTTCATGTAATTAACAGAAAAACTGCAGAAGACTGCAGAGACAGACGGATTTCAGGAGGAAAGATTTCTTTAATTTTAACTCTGAATGATGAAAATGGCTAAGAGGAGAATTTCACATATCATCAAAGGTGTTCAGTATCTTGCAGGGCCAAATCCTGGATTATTTAAGACAATATTTCACCTTTTCACTAAAGCACAGTCTTGAACTGTAACAACTCTAAAATGTCACTTGGAGCTGATGAGTTTTTTATATGATCAGCCCTGATTATATATCTAATCAATCAAGTTGCGCAGCAGTGTGTCTGTCCTCATTGCTGCCAAGGGCTGGAATATCACAGGATTCACAGCAAGCAGTTAATGCAATGTTCATTAATAGAGAGATCACTACGGGGTGAAAATTAGGGTGGAATGAATTTAGGAGGTCTATTTCTGTTAAAATAGATTTCTGAAAACTACATTGGAATACATCTACTGCCACAGTGGTGGTTTTTTTTTCAAGTAAGCAAAGCAAATTAGAGCCTACTTCTATAATAGGATACTTGAGCACAGTCTCCCATTCTTAGAAGGAACCACTGAAGTTTGAAGCTTTGCTTATGCAAGTCCCAAGCCAAAATTAATAGCTTAGTTTTTTTAGGACTTCACAAAAGTTGTTTCCTGTCAGTGTTGTTATTTATTTAGTGACACACACACAAAATAAAAACCCAGGACACAGCATGAAATACAATCTATAATTAAGATGGCTTGATGCCTCTTGCCAGAATAACCCATTTGACCTGTAACACAGTCTTTTGCTTCAGGACTTCTTGGATGTCCACTTGTGCATACAATTAGTTTGTGTGAATGTTTGTCATGTGTTTGGCTCACTTAGAGGATATGTGTTGCTTTGGTGGCTACTTGAGATGTTGTTTGATCTGTTTCTACCAACAAAAAAAAATACTGTTGAGTACACTGGGACATTACAATGAGGAGTATTTAAAAGACATTAAGAATTTCCTAGGTCAGGCATTCCTAGGACCAGTCAGTTTCTGGAAGAGTACAGAGGCAGCTGCAGTTATAGTACCTGCAGTGAAGTGTGTTTCTGTACAGGTCTGAACATGCCTATTGCCCATCAGTCCCTGAAGTTTTAATGTGGTGAGGGCCAGCTAAGTGAAACAACTGAACAGTAACAAACTGTGTCCCCGTCTCTCAATCGCGGCAAAAAACATCTTCCTATCGAGAATGATGGACAGCATTGCTTCAATGAAGGTTTCCATGCATTTCCACATAGATCTCTTGAGGCTCATATAAAGATAGCATAATTCATCTTCAAAATCGCAAATATACTTTTGTGATGAAAGTGGAAAAGGGACATTGGAGGTGAGGAGAGGGGGCAGAGTGGGGGACACTTTATCTGTAACCACAGCTATGGTCTCTTTTGCCCAATATCCTCTTTGCACCACTGAATGTCCAGGAAAGACATCAAGAAACCTTCAACCATGTTGTGACATTTCCCAGAAGTATCTTCAGGGCTTTGACCCTGATGCTGTTGTTCCTGAGCCAATGCTATTGTCTTTGCCACAAACAAGAAATCAGGTAAAATATATTCCAAGCTTTACCAAGCAGACAAAAGAAAAGCAAAACAAAAATTTCCATAATGTTGCATTAATTTAATGGAAGCTGCTTTTCTGCTTAAGAAATCAAGAGAGATCAAAAAGAATATTTCAAATCTGAATGAAGATGTGATCGCATACATGTAAGAAATTTTTTGCTATTGTGTCACACATCAGTGGTGGAAACCAAAAACTATATTCCCAGAGCAAGATTATGCCTGAGATTTCATGGCAAAGGAGAAATTTGCAGCGTAGGTCCTTACTCAGCTAGCTCAACTCCAAGTGCAGTTCCACCCTTCACAAAATGCCCCTTTCCTCTCCTTACCATATGAGAGACCAAGCTAAAATCAAAGCAACAGGTATCAGACCAGGACCTCTGTAAATATGAGTCTTTCAGTTTGTACCAGGTTTCCTCCAGTTGATCTCAGTTTTACCATTTTCTAAGCTGTCATGATAGTTGTCTGTGCTGGTTTTGGCTGGGATAGAGTCAATTTTCTTCACAGTAGCTTCTGGGGGGCTATGTTTTGTATTTGTGCTGAAAATGGTGTTGATAATGCAGAGATGTTTTTGTTACTGCTGAGCAGTGCTCACACAAAGTCAAGACCCTTTCTGCTCCTCACTCCACCCCACCAACGAGTAGGCTGGGGGGTGCACAAGAAATTGGGAGGGGAAACAGCTGTGACAGCTGACCCCAGCTGACCAAAGGGATATTCCATACCAAATGATGTCCTGCTCAGTATATAAAGGTGGGGGAAGATGAAGAAAGGGGGACATTTGGAGTGATGGCATTTATCTTCCCAAGTCACCATTACGCATGATGGAGCCCTGCTGTCCTGGGGATGGCTGAACACCTCCCTGCCCATGGGAAGTAGTGAATGAATTCCTTGTGTTGCTTTGCTTGCCTGCGCGGTTTTTGCTTTACCTATTAAACTGTCTTTGCCTCAGCCCATGAGTTTCCTCAGTTTTACCATTCCAATTCTCTCCCCTATCCCACCGTGTGGGGGCGTGTCGGTGAGCAAGAGGCTGCGTGGGGCGTAGTTGCTGGGTGGCGTTAAACCAAGACATTGCCAAGGAAAAGTGTGCAATTAAAATTACTTGTATTCATGTGTACACACACACAGATAAAATTTATGTTTACTATTGGAGCTGTAAATTTCAATTCTTTACTGTCCGCCTGATACATAAAGAGATATAATTTAATACTTATAAAGACCTCTATTACCAGACGAGGGCAGTTCTGCTTTACGTAGTGTGCCTATTAATGTTAGCAAGACAAAAGCTCCCTCTGGTGGTAGATGCCAGTAACTGCGTTTTTCTGTTCCTCCGCTTTCAAGCACCTTGAGCAGCCAGCTGCGGCCGCTCCATTATCTGGCTAACCCCGAGGTGTACCAGTCACAGCACTGCAGGAAACAAAACCTAGGTCATGTCCTGTTTGAACAGAGAGCAGTATATACTTGGGATATGATAGCGTACAGATAGTGAGCTGGAAACTAGAGGTAAAACTGTGAGGTCAGAAAATTTCCATACAGTGATATTTATGACTGCTTCTTATGTATCGTTAAGCCCAAAGACATCCAGGAGCTCAGAAAAAAGAAAATATCCCCAGTTTTAACCATTTATTTGTTCTTACAGGTGCAACCTGTTACCAAAGTAAAATATAAGGTAGTTGCATTTTCAGTGAAAGGAGAAAGTTTGGAGAAGAAAACATGCTTACTTTCAAATACAATTTCTATACATATCACTGACTTCTGACCAGCAATCACAATAAATTCATTTGCCACTTCCATCATGGAAACATAACTACAAGTAAGTTCATGTCCTATGAAAGAAGAAGGACAGAGATAGCCATAGCTTGTATAGTTTCCTGTGATTTCTCTGAGTTCTGTTCACATCAGCAGAGGATTTGTGTTTAATAAGAATAGAAATAGTGAAGCTAGCAATAAAGCATAAAATAATCTCTCTTCCTATCCTTTCATGTAATATAATTAAGCATCTTCCTTTTGGGAATATGTTTTACACAAAAAAATCAAAAAACGAAACATCATCTACAACTACCTGAGAGGTGGTTGTGGTGAGGTGGGTGTTGGCCTCTCTCCCTAGTGACTAGCAATAGGAGAAGAAGAAAATGGGGTCAAGTTGCACCAGGGGAGGTTCAGACTAGATATTAGGAAAAATTTCTTAACAGAAAGAGTGGTGAGGCATTGGAACAGGCTGCCCAGGAAGGTGGTGGCGGCACCGTCCCTGGAGGTGTTAAAAAAATGGGTGGACGTGGTGTTTCGGGAGATGGTTTAGTGGTTAGGGGTTGTAGGGTGTACGGTTGGACTTTATGATCTTGAAGGTCTTTTCCAACCTTGATGATTCTGTGATGCTGTGATTCTGTGATCTACAAGATCAAAAATACATGGTGCCTAGGAATTGTCTTGTCTCTAAGTCAAAATCAAAGCCACAGACTGCGTTGTTTCTTTTCAGGCATTTATTATTCACTTGTATGTCAACTACAGTCCAGTTATGTTTGAACACTGGAAAAATTCAAATGTCACACAAATAGGCATATTATGGCTGCTTCCTTATTAGGGATTCACTACAGGTTTGTCATTCATCATTTTGTGTGGAGAATGGATTTCATAGGCTTGCCTTCTCTTTCACCAATGTGTACCTTTTGGTGCACACATCTAAGGAAGCTAGGAGAGGCTGGAGTCAATCAAATACAACTGGGTAATGCTCAAAAATTCATCTAATTGCCAACAGTTTGTTATATACATCAGTGTCTTTTGTACAGAGAAAGAGAGATATGTATGTGCATATATGTACCTATACATTTGCATATAGATATTTGATTTTTGCTTTCTGAATAATGAATTAACACATGCTTGGGAAAATCACATGCAGAACTTCAGACGTGACTTCAGTAAACCTGTTCATATGAAAAAATGAAACATTTGCTTAGGTACTTGGTTATACTGGTACTGAGGCATCTTGGAATGATTTGCAGGGTCAGGAAGATTTTATAAGCACGTTCGTTTACTTTTATTTTTATTATTCTTATAACAAAGGATTCCACACACCAAGGTTCAGGTGCCTTTAGCACTTTGTCATGTCTTGGAGAAATTTTAAGACAAGGATATTTATTTTATATGAATCTGGTATCATCTCTGTCACGTACACATCTACAGGTTGCTAATCTGTCACAAGACAGAAACTCGCTAAGTCTTACTTGTTATTCTCCTAAAGTTTGCCCTTAAATGTTTAGAAACAATGTATTCTAAGTACAGTGGTTTTACAACACTCCTAAAGCAACTAAGGAGCCTAGGTCCTGTATCATAGTCCTTCTATGAATTCTTGCAAGCCTGCATTTCCATGTCTTTGAAAAAGCATTTATTGTATTAAAAAAAAAATTCTGATGTTTGCTTTATGTCAGACTATCACTGATGTGATCCAGTACCAGCACACTGTAGATGAACGAGAACATACAGAGTTGCACTACAAATACATATAAAAGACAATATGTATTTATATTGCTCACTGCAGAAACATACCTGGACATCTTTGTCACAGCCTCAATGGATGAAGAGGCTTTCAGTGGAGGTTTTAAACTGGCAGGGTAGAATATATATACAGCATGGCCAGCAAGAGTCTTATCTCAAAGGAGGATTTATCCAGCTGATTTAATGCATTTTGCCAAACTTGACCTCATTCCATCTCTGCAGTTTAGAGGTGTAAGTCTTCCTGTCACTTTTCATATTACTTTGCTCATTGCCAAAACTGGTGTCTCACCTAGGACAGCAAGCACCAGGGAAACATCCTTTGCACCTGCTTCCAAAGAAGCTTCAAGAGCGACTGTGATCATCTTCTCACTCAGTTCTAGCCTGCTGCTGAGTCCAAAGGAGAGATCAAGCTGATGACACAGGGGAGGAAACCTCAGACAAGAGTTTGGGATTGAATCAAAAGCAACCGCCTGACCTTTATCTGAAGTAGGGACAGAGTTTCCAAGCCTTCTTTCAGGCCTGCTCTGAACACAAACAATGGTACAAATTTGCATTTAATTGGTGAATTCTTAAGTTTTAGCTTGCTCACAGTTCACCCTGGTGTGTTAGAGGGCAGGGATACAGCCTATGGTCTGGAGTTGTTACTGTCTAAAGACAGGAGACAACAGTGCTGCTTGATCTGGACTTGTCTTTATGTAAAGCTGCCTGGACCTAGAGCTTCAGCACGTGTTTATTTCCATCATTACAATAATGGCTGGCTACTTCTGCTTTTCTTCCCCAGGGATTTAATACTGCCCAGAAAATTGGAGCTTTCAATCAAATACTGCCTTCCTTGCATACTGAAACAGACACCATTTCATACACAGAATATGCACAATTTCCCTCCTTTTAGTGAACTTCGTCCAAGTGAGTTCTTGTCCTTCACTTCTCTTCCCATCCCTTTACAGCCCGCCCGCAACTGCTTCCAGATAGATGGTACTTTTCAAGCAAGCCAGGCAACCTTGTGAAATGCAGTCAATAGTGGTTGTATCTCTATAAATAAATGGCCAGAACCTAGGTCAACAGGGAGGCAGCACACCAATTTATTGTGACCTCACAGCTACAGGCATGATGGAGTCAAATACTAAACTACAGAAACAGTACATTGCTGTTTGTATATGGATAGATGGTGTTTCTAATCACCTTGTTATTTATATCATGACAGTCCTACTAAACTGAGAGGCAGATTAATTTAGCAACATACACTATCAGTAAAATAGTAATAAAGCTCTTCTTCAAGCATCACGGAAATATGAAAGACTTAAACTAGAGAACCAATGGGACTGAACTTTGGCCAAACAGTGTTGTCCTCTCCCTGTCTCACAAATCAAGCTGTAAGCTACAACAGACAATCAAGCGAGAACCTTCAAAGCAGTGTTTAAACTTACGTGCAACTGCTGTCAACCAAAATGCAGCTTTGGCTGCTTCTTACCACACCTCCTCCCTATCCTGAAAAGCTGGCTATTACTTTTCAGTTGCGTAGTAGTACATCACATAATCTGTCTTCTAGACACAAACACTGTCAAAATACTGTTAATTAGTGTATGAAAATCCATTTGATAAAATAATGTCCTTTTTAAAAAAAAACAAACTACAAAACAAGCAATGAATTGGCTCACATTGGAGCTGTCTCTGCATTATACAAAGTGCCAGCTTCACTGGACAACTAATCCAAACTAATCCTCTTTTGAGATCACCAATTCACCATCAGATTTGCACTCTGATTTGCTCTGGGAATGCCTGCTGCTGCAAATTATTCGAAAGTGGCAGATTATTTTTCACTGCCTACACTTTGATCTCTGGAAAGTGAGAGACAGCACAGTCTTTCCAAGAGCTGATGAAATAAAACTGTAAAAAATAAGATCCACACACTTCTATAAAGTCTCCTACTGGAAATAATCCTATAATAAACATCTTATTTTGGCAGTCATACCTCAAATTTATATGAAGGGAAAGTTCATAGTTTCCATAATCCTATCCTCCAGCTTCCAATTTCCTCTTTTTACCTAATTACTCACAATTCTGTCAGTCATTTCAATTAGTGCCTAGGTATATTTTCTCATCTTTTACTCCTGTCATTGCTAGAAGAATGCTGACCTGGTGAATGTACTGACGTTTGATACAGGAAACCTGGTTTGGGGTTATCTTTCTGTTGTAGGGCACCAGTTTGATCTGTGGTATCTCACTTAACCAACCTCTGGCTCCATTCCCCCTCTGTAAACTAAAGACAACCATCTGCCCACCCCTTGATCTCTCAGCGTTTGGTTATCTACTATTTAGACTATAAGGTCTACGTGGTAGGACAGTTTTCTTACTGTTTGCCTGTAGTGTCTAATACAGTGAAGCTGGTCTGGGTTGGAAAATTTAAACTCAGCCCTACCATAAGAACAGCAATTGCACATTATTTGCTAGCGATAAGAGTAAGCACGTTTAACATTTTAACCTAATTAGCATTTGAAAGAAAAACACTAGTAAGTTTCTGGCTTACTACATTTCTATTCCTTAACTACATCATAGAGGGTAACAATACTGTATATGTGAATATGTGTGGGGGGTTTTTTGTACATAAAAGGTTGTGGGGTTGTTTGGTTTTTTTTACTTGTTATTCTTTTTTCATATTCCTAATCAAATATTACCCCAAATAAATTTCCCTTTCATTAAATAGTTCCAGCAGTTGGAGACTGAAGTGGAAAAAATATAAATTTTCATGAGATAGAATAAGACTGAAGAAGCTAGCACTTTCTTCACAATTGTACATGCCATTTAATAATCAAGAATGTATTAACATCAAAATAAATAATTAAGGAAGAAAGTTTTGCTGCGTGTTTTTTTTTTTCCTCTCTTCAGTTACATAGATTAAGTTAACATTAACTAAGTCCACAAGATAAATCAGGATTACAAACTGAGGAGATAAAAGGAGAGAAAACTTCAGATTTCAGACAGTTTAAAAATATGGCTATGACACTTTGCCCTATCTAGTGAATACACAGGGTGCTGTTCACCACTTGAACTTCTGGATGATGTACAGTGACAATATTAACAGTTATTTAAAAAACATTGACATTACTAATTAGCTTGAGGCTAATTTTATGAAGCCTGTCAGATTTCTTAGATGGCTGTATGATATATCCAGCAGAACCGAATATTGGCAAGAGGCCATTAACCACATTTTCTCTCTTCTATGTCTGCCAAAATAAATTGTAGAGTCAATGGCTATTCCCTACAGTAACTTGCAAATAGCAGCAGTGTTCAAATGCACATAAGCAAATGCAAACTAACTCCCCATTGCAAGCTTTGCTGCTTCTGTAGCAAAACGGACTGAAATTGGTAGTTTCATAATGCACCCAAGTTAGATCTCAGATTTTGAGCAACATGGATTTCCACAGGCAAGCACAGTACATCCTTTGAATTGCTTTTCATGAAGCTGCAGTTTTCATTCTTGGCTACATCTTGTTGCCTGAGCAACAATGGTTTAGATTAGGATTTGTTTTTCAGTTCTACTTGATCAAACTGAATGGGGAAAACAAAAAACCATCATGGAGCTCAGCAAAAAGTGCAGTGCTTTTCTAGCCCCATCACCCTTTGATTCAATGCCTACCCTGTCCCCAAGTTGTGCCCCAGCAGAAACCAAAAAGAAACATAGTTGGTAACCGCTGCACAAGTTTACAGGCACAGAGCTTCACTAGCAGCATCCATGACTTATGGCATACCTTGACTCTAGTAATGAAAGTTACTTGAGAGGGAAAATTATAAAAAAAGGAAACAGGAGGGTAAAGAGGGAAAGGGAAAATGGCCAGCAGGGAGAGCAGTAGCAGGGTCCGGTGGGCTTAGGAGGCTCTCTCCCATGCAGCAATTGGCAATGATGAAGATGACGACGCTTTTTTGCCGTGCTTTTTCTTCAGTAGTGGCCCAGCACTTGTGACCAACAGTCATGTTGAGGGATCTTCAATGGCTGGAAGAAAGTACTTCTCTGGTGAGGTTGCCTGGCCAGTGGAAACCAAAATGAGGGGCATAAACTGGCTTCATCTAGGTTTTCAAGCAGTCTTCCAGTGGCATTTGCCTTTTATTCACTTAGAAGACAAACCAACAAGCTAAAGACCATGGCAGTCTTATTTGTTGTTTTGCTTTATTAATCTTCTTCATCAGGGCTTGCATACCAGAACCATGTTATGCCTGGGTTGCTTACATTGAAGACAAGAGCTGAAATCTGAGCAGAATAACTGCTTCTAGCTTTAAGTTTGTGTAGTGCCAATTCTTTTTCTCTTTTTTTCTGAAGGAGAGAGTTCAAGTGCAGATTTTCTGAAAGTGCCTGTTTAAGGTTAACGTAACATACAATTTGGAAATTAGGCACTTATATCCAAATGAAAATCTTTCAGACAAGGCTTTCTACTAAGAAATACATTAAGCTTGATGTTTCCTTTCCCTTCAGAATAAATTAATTGTACAGAAAGAAAAGCAGCCATACGCAAATGCACAGCTTGTTATATCCTATGAATTTCCACTGTGCCTTAAAAACAAGGAACAAACATATAATGCATTTCCTACAGTGCTCATTGCTGATAGAATTCATGCCAATTACATAGTTATGATAACATCTCCAGGAAAGCATGAATAATATCAAAGTTGGGAAACACTTTTATTTTGCTAAATATTAGCCCATATCTTAGACATTTTAAGATAAAGGAAATAACAGCTTGACATCTAGTTGCTGTTCTATTAACTTTAAATATTCAGCCCTATTCTAGTATTATGTAAGCAAAATTGTACAATAAAATCCAAAAACCACCTCAGGGAGTACATGTTAGAAAAATATATACACCTACATATAAAATACAGTATCTAATATAAATATACATAAATGTGTATATATTACCTAAAATTAAAGAATAAGCCATATGTCTAAAAAACATATTTTAAAAAAACAATTAAGAACAAGAACTTTAGCACAAATGGTGAGACAAGCAATCATAAATGCTTACAATTTTAACTTCAGTTTAAATTCCTTGTATTAAGTACATTTTTCCCTGCTCAGCTATTGGTTTATTATCAATTCTTTTCACAAGCCTTTCTTCAGTGATGTGCTCTTGAAATCTCACTCTTTCTGAATATGCACATTCCCTATACATGAATCATCTCATAGCAGGACAAATCTGTTCTTCTGCCTGAAAGCGCAGTGCCACTCTAGTGCATTCAGGGGACACAATGGAAGACAAGCCACCATCAGTATCAGCATACAATATATCATTTCTCTTCTTCCACACATTTTGTTGCTCCAGGCAACACAATAACATGACAAAATATGGCTTTTTAGTGTAATATAATAGGACAATTACTTGTGTACAATGCATTTTATGAATAACAATAGCATTATTTTAGGTCAAATAACAGTTGGGCTTGCAGTCCAACTAGACAGATCAGTGGAGTTGGTCCTAGGAGTCAGGGAAAGTGGCTTTGAAAGCCCACACTCTCCCTTGGTCCCCTGGAGCTCCGTGCCATGCTAGTCACTTCCTTGCTACTTAAAATGGCATCAAATTGTAGTGAAAGCTGCTGGGGTTTCTTTTTATGTAATGGTTTCCCTCTTCACCTTCCACATGTTACTGGAGTTGAGATTGAAGTAAGATACTCCTCTTCATTTTTATTTGATCAACCTACATTTTGTAAGTAACACAGGAGACCTGGAGCCTGCAAAGAGTATCGCAGTGCCAGTAACCCATCTGCATGGCCACTGAAGCCAAAGGTGATTGGGCCACGTGAATGTATCAGAAGATGCCTTGAGGAGACACTCAGAAGTACTTCAGAGTCACTTAAAAAAAACACATACATTTTTGCAAGTTCATAGTTGAAGACAACATCAGCATTATCAACTACCATCTCTTTTAAGTATTGAAAGTGGCAACTGCTGCCACTGTGCTTTGTCCCAACCGTGAATGGAGCAGGATGCCCTGGGAACATAGTGAAGACCTATGGACACTCACAAAGGTGCATATGTGCATAAGCTGTGCATCCTATTCAAACTAAAGGGCTTCTAACTAGGACAGGAGGCTAGGGGAGCCTGGAAATGTCAATGTCAAAAGCTGGGGTGCCTGTAGCCTTCCAGCACCTTCAACTTTACATGGCAGCTGAGGATCACCATTTTTTGATACAGAGAGAATTTGGATACGTGCATTTTTTTCACAGGATCACAGAAGAGCTGAAGTTGAAAAGCACCTCTGGAGCTTGCCTGGTCCAACCCCAACTCACAGCAGGGCACTTGAGTTCCCTGAACCCTTTTAGCACTGCTGCTAAAAGCAGTTGTCCGCCCTTCTCTTGTACTTTGATCCTTGTTTCTGCTTTCACACTACCTTCTACCCCTGCTGTCAGCACAAATAATAGTGCAGCCGCCTGGTGAGCTGAAATGATGAACATACCTGAGTTATAACTACACAAGACCATATGTAAGTAATTTTAAACTATATCATGTCTCTGATGTGGCTCATGGCAGCTGCACCGGTGCTTATGCTGACAAGATAGGAGGTAGCCCAAGGCCAGGAAAGAAAAGCCAAGAGGCAGACAGGCTGAGCCAATTCTTTCTGTAGCGTGCTGAACTCTGGTATTCAAAATGCATGTGCTAGAGTCACAGTTTGAGGTTTCTTAATTTTATGCAAATACAATTGTATAAATTCAGGCATGGATACAGCTGTAGCAATGTGAAATTGCCTTGCACTGACATAGATTTTCCCACTTCTGAGCCTCTTGCAGCTATATTGCCCGTAGGGCAAAGTCTGAATCTGAGTTAGCCCCTAGACCATGGGGAAGTTCATCTGGTGAACTACCTTGCTTGCCCTAAACCCTAGACAGCATGCGAGACACCACTGAGGCAGTATGAACCCACAAAAGCAACCTCGGTAACAGCTTCAAAATGCATTTTCCAAAGCCTACATCAAACCTAAAGGTCTACATGACTGCAAGGCTTGGTAACCACGAAGAAGATGCCAGTAAGCGTGAGAATGGATAAGCTACTCTTCAGATGTCTGTAATTATAATGGCTTTTGAAGAAACGAAACTGAAGTGGTCTGAACTAAATGGAGTAAAGTATCAGTCTGATATAACAATTTCCATTTGATAGAACAACATATACAGGGATGGTGGGAAAGCACTGCAAGTTAGTTCCTCTGTTTTGCAGCAAAGATGCTGGCTACCGAGTATCAGCAACATTTAGGCTTTGACTCTCCAGGTCCAGGCCAGGTAACTTGCATATAAAATATCAGATGAGATATTTTTGGGTGTGGATGAGAGCACAGTTACCAAATAAGCATCTGCTTGAACCTTCCTGTGAAAAGCAAGCCCTGGCAAGAAATTAAGGCATGTGAAATGTACTACCCCTCATTTAACAGCATTGGTACAAGAGCTAGGGTGTTTTCCACTCACTGACCATGTATGACCAAGCTATTCTGCATATTGGTAACAAAGGACAAACAGCTGAAAAATTCATCTATAACCAAGTGAAAATACCTCCTGACATCTATAATCAGTCCTAAACAGCCACCTGGTCATGATCATTTATACAGGCATGACCTCTAGGCTCTATTATCATATCTTCCAAGCTCGAGAAAGGTAGCAGAAAGCAGACCAGGAGTCTGACTCTCAATTCAGACGAGCTTTCAAACTTGTACCGTGCTTATGCCACAGCAACATAAAATTAACACTACTTACTCAGTGACCTTACTGTGATAGACTTCTGGACTAAATACCCATCATAAACTGCCTTTCAAAAGACTCAGCATCTGTGCATCTGGTAAGAACCTGTGGCTTAGCCAAGCGACTCAGCAGACAGATGGCAAAGTAGTTGTGCAGTTATTGGTTTCTTGAAGAAAAACTAAATGCAAATTTCTTTGCAAAATTTAGGTAGGAATTTGAGTACAAAAATAGTTTGTTTCACTTATTCTTTCAAAAACATAGTGTGGTCTATTAAATTTTGCAGATTTTTTGGCAAAAAAAGAGTTCTTTTACAAAACTCAGTTTTTAAACACCACTATAAGCTTGCACAGAAATTCCTACCTTTCTCCCCCCTTCCTAAAACAGCAAGAAGTAAGCACTTAGATGATGGTGATCATGGGGGGAGGGAAAGACAACTATTCATGTTACATGGAACATGCTGTAGAAAAAAAGTTAAGTTATATCTATAAATCACTACCTTAAGGAACATACACTAAACAGGTAGTTGCTGCTTCTTGACCAGGCAACTTTCATACTGATCCAAATGGAAATTTACCCTGATTAATTACTTGCCAGATTCACTCACAGGCAAGTTCAGGCAGCATGGAGTCAAAAGACAGAATGAGGAATGTAATGTTTTAGCATACAAACAAGTGTTTCTTAAAGGCAAAGTATCTTTCCCGTAGTTACAATATTGAACTTAAATTAGATTTGGAACTTTTTTTTTTAATTAGCTACTTAAACTCATGAAATTTGGATACTCTTGTCTCTTTAAGTTTTCTCATTAAGATATTATTATTTTCTCCGATGGTTTTACTTGTTTTTTCATGTACAGTGATGAAAACAAGTATATGGATCTTTTAGTCAAAAGCATCCAACTTTCAGTTTATTGTAGAATTAGCTGCACTCCTCTCAAAAGCAGAAGCAAAAATTATTTAATAAGTACCATATTTTTTCAGCATTGTAACCACCAGTTTCACCAACAGATTATGTGTTTGCCTTCAGAGCACAGCATAGCAGATATCACTGAACTAAACTTTAAATTAGTATCTACATACTTGCAGTAGTAAAAAACCAGCACATGCACATACAGCTGGTATTTTTCTCAAGAGCACAGCAAGCTTTAGTTGATCAAAGACAGGTTCAAGTCTGTGTATGTTCACTGTTATATCCTAAATGCTAGGGTGTCCTTCAGTGTGCTCTGATTTATGTGGACTGTGACATGTAACGAGTTATCAAAAATACCCAAGTGCCAGCAGGTCACCAGGCTCTGAAAACTAATGTCTAAGCTCTCATCCACGGCATCAGTCTACAGTGGTCTCAACCGTACATGGTTAGGTAGATGAATATTTTCATTAAGAAATCAAACCCCAAAGTCTCCACACCACAGGAGGCAACAATGACCTTGTACCTGGTTTAAAGAGTGAGCTCTTCTTCCTCCAGTCTCCTGCAGGGTAAGTTGGGGAGCAGAAGAAACAGGGCAGTGTATAGGCACAGAATTACCTCAACACCTGCATTAATTGATTACGCTGAAGCTTGTGTTAAATGTAATGTTCAAGTCCATTTTATTAAGTGTTATAAAATATATACAATCTTAAAACACAGCACATTTCACACATGGGTTGTAAGACCTCATTGGCATCACTACAGCACTTCCTATCAAATCAGCAGACCAGAATGCTAGGAAAAAAGCAAACCTACCCTATTTTGGATTACAATCTCTTTCAACACCCCACTGCTTAAGGCTATATTTCTACTACCTGAGTTGATTTTATTAACTTCACAATTTTTTTAACCTCTGAAGGAGGAGGAGGGGCAGGGGGGCAGAGAGGAGTGATTGTGCACACTTTTCAAAATACAGAACTAGCAAGAAAAATGTTAGTAGTAACTTTGTAAACTTTGCATTAAAAATATGTAAAAGAAAAAAACTGGTACTTACAAAACCGAATACAGCCTACTTAAAAATCTTGAATCTAAAGTGAGATCAAGTAAAAAAACAGCACTTCATTTCATAATGTACTTCAGTTTCACCATACTTGAAAGTCATGCAAACAATGATGCCTGTTTCTTCATGTCTATACCACTGTTATGTCACCAATCTTGTGTGCGATGTCATACTATAAAAAGAAAGAATATCAATAATCTACATTAACAAGAGGCTAGATACTGTAATATACAGTAATTAAATGCACGAATCAGATCATCACCCAAGTTATGGTCATTCAGATTAGAGTTTATACCAGTGGCTTGCTGAAAACCAGTGCAGTGGTGTAGCAAATTGACTCCATTTATCAGTGGACCTCAAGTGACTGTAATTTTAAACTCATAGCAAATTTTCGGTATCTTCACATAGGTTACTTGAAAATCCTAATGAATTTCCCAGCACATACTAACTGCAATCCATTTTTAAAGCATCTGTCAAAGTCTGCTTAGATGTCTCTTTCCTCAGTTTCATACCAGTAACTTGAATTATTGAAGAACCACACCTTTTTCTCATTTACTGCCATAAGCACCCAGTTTTCTCGAAGATTCCAGTGACTCATCCCAATCTGCATACTTGCTTGTTTCAACATTTCCTCAGAAGTCAGTTCTAGTTTCTTGACTGTTTTTGTTGACTTTTTCTGGGGTACTTGTTTTGCAAAAAAATAATTTAAATAATTCTTTATTCCAGTTAGTTATTACCTCTGTTCCTAGCTTCTTCCTAATTAATAATCCAGAAATGTTTATGGATATATTGCATTTACTGGAAACATCTCATTTTGTTACTGCATTTCAGCTTATTAAAGGCTTTTGTATAACTACTTGAGTCCTCACAGAATATTGTAACATGCCTCAGCTCCATTTCAGTTTCTCTTTAAGACCAGTAATTAAAAAAAAACTGACTCAGGCTACCTCTGTAACATCTCACTTTCCTCCTTGCAAACAGTCACATTGCAATTAGAATTACACATCAAACAAAATCTTCTAGTTGCATGTGACAGTAAAAATAATTGAGTACCTCCTTAAAACCTTGCTTGGAAGCATAACTCAAATCAGTATGAAGTACTGCTTAGCATTAAATCACATTTGCCTTCTTTCTATTTAAAGAAACTTTCTAGGATAAGAATCTGTTTTACAGTTTCATTCTGGCCATTGTTTATATATTTAGTCTTTTAAGAAATGTAACAGTGTAAAAGTGTATTTTCAGGATCATTTATCTAACATTTTCTCTATTTTGGAAGATTTTGGCAGCATTGTGTTTTTTCCTTCTGGAACTTATTTTCCACCCTAACCTAATACATCTACCCTCAGCTCTAGTATCACAGGAACAAGAACCCTAGTGTCAGCCTGAAATTGTATTTGATCAACTTAACTGATACTCTGTAAGAGGCATATTAATTGGGACTGAACAATGAGGCAAGAAATCACCTTTGCATCTATCTGTATTACTCTCTTTGCACTGCAGCTATCACAACACTCCTATTTCCTGCCTCTTGTATTAATAGCTCTTGAACAGATAACAAGTTAATAATTAGTAAACATATGCCTTCTAAATAAAGATTAAGCTGCTGCCCACACAGTTCATCCTATCCAAGTCTATTGGAAAAGTCTAAAGAAACAAAGCTCTTGCAGGCCAAAACGTTCCTAAATCTAGCTATTCTCAGGGATAGGCATAAGGCAGGCGTGTGAGTTAAGGCTGATGTAACGACAGCTCTCCATCAAGCATGGCCTGCTTGCTCCCTTTCATGAATGAGTCAAGAGACAATTAACATACCCTGCTGGTAAAGAAAAAAAATCTGCTGTCTGGCACGCAGAGAAGAGCTGGGATGGGGTGCGAGCTTTTGATCCCTCAGTTGTTTGGAAAGCAAAAGTTTTCAAAAAATGCTTAAATGAGCTAAAAGGGCAAAAGGAAACAAACCCAACATAATCTATTCTCCTTTGCCCACACTGTCCTGATACTTTCAGTCTTGATTTTCTTCTTCTTTCCTTCTCATCTAAGTAAATCCCTACCAAAAAAGTAAAGAAAAATGCAGTCTGGCAAGTGAAACCTAGCATGGAAGCTAGAGGTTATTCATGCAGCTGTGACAGAGGGAAAAAAAAACAACAAATAACAACAAAAAAAAATTCCACCCACCAGTGTTGTAACTTATAAACAAGATGTGGTAACTCTTTTGGACCTTGCAAGGAAGAATACCAATTAATGAGAAGCCCAGGTTACTTGCAATCATAACCTTATTATGTTTAAGCTGGAAAAACAGAGGCCTGTCTAAAACACAATATATGGGGCATTTAAGTTTAAAGTGCCTAATGGCTAAACCAGACAGAACTGAGTGAAACTGTTTAGGAACAAAAACTATGATAGAAAAGATCAATAAAAGGAATGACCCTCCACAAAAGCATGTTCAATAGCAACATACTATACTCAGAAAAAGGAAAAACTGTCTAAAAATTCATCCTGCATCAGTGGTGAAATGAATCTGGCAATCAGAAATAAAAAGGCAGCACGTAATGGAAAGAGGAAAGTCAGCCACCAATTTAAGTGAGAAGGTGTAGGCAGAAGAAAGTTGTACAAAAAGACAAAAACAAAGAGTAATTTGTTGCTGACAGGGCCAATACAATGACAAGAAAGAACTTTACATTTCTCCATATGTACCTCAGCCTCACAGTGCAAGTATAAATGTCTAGGTACCTCCACTGTGAGTAACGATAAAGAGAAGTACTCAACACATCTTGATTCTACATTTGCAAAATACTTAGGCTGAACTGCCTTATCTACCCCCAGAATACTTTCCATCACCCTAGTAAGTGAGCAGCAGGGAAAAGTATGGGCAGGTGGAATATCTAATGACCCAGCTGCCTGATGATGGCCACCAGCACAGTTGAACTCTCTCTCTCTCTCTCACATGCTGTTGGGTGGAAGGAAAAAAACTACCTCCTTCCTAGGTGATGCCAAGCAGGCATCCAAGCTGGGATCTCTGACAACATCTCCAGAGGAAACATGTTTCCCCCTGCATTGGCAATTGGGCTTCAGGTGATCTTTCACCCTCAAGAACTCCCTAGGTGTGACCTGCCCCACTATTATTCTTACTACAACTTGAAACACTCAGGCAGGGCTAGAAGTACTGGAAGAGTGACTGCTGCCAGGGCAGAACTAAAAAACAGCAGACAACCACAGATGTTCTGACCAAGGTAACTATCTTTAAATATATATTTTTGAAAATTTTATAAGATTATGAAAGAAGTTAAAATAAGTAGTAGATGGGCAGCTGGTGAAGACTCAAAAGACTCAAGGATAGCTTTAAAAAATGATAGTGGGATGGAAAAGTCTAGTTCCAAAAGTCTCTTGAAGTCCACAGAGCCATCTTCATTCTAACAGATGGGGAAGCTGAGGAATAACGAGATGATGTGCATGTTAAAGAAAAACAAAAACACACAGCTAAGTCATGACGGAGACAGGATATGACCCTAATCCTTCCCTTCGTTAATCAGACTCCCTTGCTTTGGGATTATTTCATTATTGTTACTGCAGGTGAGTGAGCTTCTGTTAGCCATGTTGAGCATTAAAGAGGTCCTAAGCTCCCCTGCATGTTCAGCAATTTCCCCCCCCATGTACAGAGCATAAAGCCAGCAGCAAGTTAACCAGTTAGTATGGTTGGCACAGACACAGGATGTTGTCAGAATAAAATACACATGTGTAATCTAATGACCTAATTTTCACTGTCAGCTGGATACCCCACTCAGAGTGCTGATTAAAATCCTAGCTTGCCCCGGTAACACCAGAGGCAGAGAAATTACGCTAATTCAGTCAACAAAGAGGACTGTTGAGCATAAAGGCTCTAACACTCCTTCCAGGTCTTTCATCTAGGAATAAAGGATTTTAGTGGGTTGTCTGAGATTCCTGCCTGCCCACCCAGTTCATGCACTATTAAAAAAATCACACTGATATGCATGTTTAATTTTAAAATAATACACTTAAAATACTTCAAGTAGCAACATAATCTTCACTTTAAAAACATGTGATTTATGTTTAGAACTTCACTGCCTTTCAACTATGCAAGTCTGGCATGAGCAGAACCATACATTATCTATATAAGAATCAAAATTTTGATTGTCTTTAATTCTCCTAAAAGAGAACCAACAGATACAATTATGATATATCAGGGGAATTTTTTTTTCCTGAATGAGCTGCAAATAAACATCGTTGCTGACCTTAACTTCAGCCTGAAGAAAACAGACATTTTCATTATTAACTCTAAGCTCTGGTCCATACTAGTCAATCAGGCTTCAGTTACACTGTTGTTGGGTTTTTTTAAATAAAAGGGATGTAGAAGTATGTACTTCTAGTCTACCAAGAGTGTGTGTAAAGGTAATATGAATACAGTGTTTCTCACAACTGTTAAAAACTGTCAATTAAATTCCTGTCTCAGCTGTAATTTCCTTTAATGATCTCTGTAGTTCACAGCTCTTTGCAGATTACAATACCCTTTTCTTACATCAATTATTTTACCGAGTAAGCAGTAAGAAAATAACTTTCTGGCACTTAAGAAGGTTATTTTGCTTTCTGTTGGAAAATGTAACATTTCTTAGAAAGTCCCTTCAAACCAGCCACGTTTAGCCAAGGAAAGGGATAGAGCCTGTGCAAGAGTCAGCCGCGAGAGGGCGTGCAGTATTCCCAAACACAAAATGCAGTATTTTGCTCCAATTCAAAGCACGCATACTTAGTCAGAAAATGTTTTTTCCAAGGCTGGAGATGGCATGGGAGACTATGGCGCTTTTTTTCTGTGCTTTAAACACAGTGAGTTTTCCCATCTTAACTTCGAATACAAGGTCATTAAATTAAATAGGTTACCTAAAGAGGTCACCCAAACCACAACTCAAGTCTGAAGTGAAAGAAAAAGGCACTGCAATTCTTATGCAATTTCATATTAAGTTACCAAATACAGGGATGAAACCAGGGCAAGACCAAACAGTTCATTTGAAGCTGTGTCCTTTTAGCATATTGTAACTTGTCTTGTGTACCAACAACACAGGGAAAGATTTATTACAGTAACTGCAAGCTTTATTTTTTATTTTACAGCTCTTCCAGCTTAGATGAACTGCTTCAGGTCCTGACAGTTACAGGATTGGAAATGACATGGAAGGGCATTTTATTTATCTGGATAAGAAGTTCAGCGCTAGCAGCCACAACGTAAGCTTTTTGACATGTTCCACATACCACCAGCTGTGCCCCAGAGCTGCCATCTTCTTTAGCAATCACAAGGAATTCAGTAGTTTTATGTATTACCACCACTTGCCTTTATTTCTGGTTTAAGGGCATCAGTTTCCCTCTCACCTGAGTTATTTTACTAGTAAATGGAAATCTGAAGTAATAATTTTATCTTTATTTTCTACAGTTACGTAAGGTAGAGCACAAGTGTTCTGACTTCAGTGCATATTTTCTTAGAAACACCACCCATTCAGATGACTAGCAAGTCACCTGTGAGTTGCTGCTGGTTGCAGACACCTTAAACACTGTGAAGGGATGCTCTGCTGCACACTAACTCCTGTGAAATGTGTCCAATTCTGACTGCTGCTTCACAACTAAAATGTTACCAAGTTATATAAAACAAGGAGATTCAGATTCCTGTTTGGGATAATGGTTTCACTTCCAAATCACTGAGGAGGCCAAATCTCAAGCTATGAAAAGGTGTAACTTCACTTGTACAGCAGCAACTGGCCACAAGAAACATAATCTCAAGTTTCTTTCCTATTCACACAGAGCATAATTTGCAAAATTGACATAATTGGAAGCTATTATACTAATGGTACTAAATTACTTTTATAGCTCTTTACCATCTGATTTAGTATTCCTCGATACCACATTCTGAATGAGTTGCTACCTAACCTGAGTGAACACTGCAGCCCTGGAGATGTTTGTGCCCAGAGCACCAAGAAGCTGTGAAATCACCATTTGCCCTGTCTGGGGTGTTCAGGAGCCTTTAGTCTATGGTTTCTGACTGTTTCTTCATACAGTCTTATTAGCAATAATACAACCAAAACCATCACACACAGAAATCACTTAAGGTAGGAAGAGTACAAGATCCTGCAACTTAAGCAATGAAGATGTGCTGGCTACACAAGCAACACTAAATGCAAAAAGATTTTGCAGACTGCCTGAAAACCCCTAAATCAGATGCTGCTGGAAACCAGAGTAGGGAAAGGCTTCAAGAAGCTCAACAGTGAGTTTGTTTGTTTCTTAAATACAGATCTCTCCTACAAAATTCCCCACAAGCCGATCAGACTTGTATTCCTCTCCTCATTTTGCAATTTGGAAAATGCTATGGGAAAAGAGTCCAATACCCTTCAGGTACAGAACCCAACTTTCATCCTGCCTGCAGCTCACAGAATCACAGCGCCCAGCCCTGAGAAGTGGGACAACTGTCAATGCATCACACAGCTTTCTAAGCTTCCCAGCAGACATACTGCCTCCAGAGGTTTTTTCCCCGAAGAAAAAGGAGATTACTGAAGGTAAAATGATGTGCTTTCAGATGTTAACGTCTCTTCTAATATTGCCATGTTTTAAAATCATTATATAATCAGGTTGTGTAACCAACACGCTACGCTCACTGTATGTGAGTTGCACAACTTTTTTAATGTTATATGGTAGAATTATCCTTCATCTGGTCAATGCTGTTAAAAAAAAATATTTTTTTTTTCAATGACTGTGCTGACCCACTAAAAATGAGGACCCAAATAGCAGCTGCTGGCATAAATGGTACAGAATTTGCATATTCAAAGTGACCTTGCCAGTACTCAGCAGCTGAGAGCTGAAGACTTCAAAACTCCCAACTTATGAGGGTGACACTAACAGTGACTTACAAAACTATGAAAATCAAAGGATCCTTAAAGGATGTCTTTTTTGCAGAAACTTGACATTGAATGGAAGACAGAAGCAGGGGCAATGCAATCCCCTGGGCCAGTTTTCTGGCACGGTGGTTATTTTATAAAATTAAAAGTTTATATTCTTCTCCTGATAGCTGAGCCTGTACAATTCTGCAAAAAGCCTAAAGCAAGTTCAAAAAGCAACAGAATAATTGAGACTCAATCGCAGACACTTTTATATTATTATGCAAGCTCATTATGTGAGGAACCACCTCCAGCCATCCCACAAGAGAAAGGTAAATTTAGAGTAAGCTGTGACTTTGAAAAGTAAACACCATTCATAGATTCTTTCACTCTATCCTTGCTTTCACTCCTTGATCAGCTATTTTCTTCACAAGCTCTTTCTGTTTTGTCTCATGGATTTTACACACCAGAAGCCAGGCTAAGTGCCCGGCATTAACTATTTTCTCAAACAGTCTAACAATTAATTCCTATCAACATCATTGTAGAGCTTGAAAGAATCCACACTTCTCCATCTGAGAAGTAAACTTGGAATAGTAAGCTCAAAGTACACAAAAATGCTCAGAGAAAAAAAAAACAGCAAGGAAGACATTTCAATAAACTTTATCCTATGCATGTTCTAATACATATGTAAAGGATCACAAAGGTTTTGTAGAACTACTACATGATGAGTGCCTTCTATTCTTTCAGGACACTCTTGGGAAAGTGCTAGCTGCTTTGTTGGAATTCCCACAGACAAGCTGAGGAACTCAGATTCACTGATTAACAACCAACTCATCTAGAGATAAGAGGACCTGGAGCAGCTGAGGCATGCAAGTGCCATCTGTGACAAAACTGCCAACTTAGGAACAGACAGAAGTCTTGAACTTAAGTCTTGACATTAATGTTAAAAGGCTGTAGAGAAGTTTCTTAGAGCTCTACAAATACAGACAATCTGAACCTCCATTTTTATTACATTTACTTTTGTATCTAAGCACACATCTTGATTTTAAATACAAAAAATTCCTAAACATTTTTCCACCAGTACTCCATTTAATTTCACATGCTCCTGCATATATGTATTAAACAGGTTTTTTAGATGCACACAACGTGGTGACTGAAACATCTGGCACACCACAGCTGCATATTAACATATGAAGATATGCATACATTAAGAACAAATGTAAGCTAATTAGGCCTCCAATGATATAAACATAACACATGCCATTAATGTAAAGAGAGCCCATGCCAGACTTTGTTTCCTAAAACTAAACACATGCACAAGATTGCATTAATCTTAGGTAAAATTATAAGGACAGTAATCAGTTGGTTTGTAAGGCCAAGGGGTGATTCTACCAAAACAGAGATGAAATTCACTCTAAGGTTCTTTCCCAGCCTTATGTTTCAGAGTTAACTGTTGAGATCACTCCACTGTTTTTAAAATTAATCACTACATTTGTGTATCTACAATTGGAAACCTCAAGTAAGCGTATGTTTTAAAATATCTTAAGTTTTACTTCCCTTTAACTCTTAGAAATTAATGGGGGGGGGGGGGAAAAATCAAGAAATAAAATTATTAATGCCAATGTGGTATATACACAGCCTTATTTATTAGTTCACTTCCAATTACATAAAGAGAAAGCTGAAGCCATACACAAGTGCTACTTTAAAATAAAGACAGACTACTGTTTTCTCCAACAGTTTTATTTCAAAAAGTACACAAGTCTGTCATGGAACTACAGCATTTTAAAATTTTGGATTTAGTTTTTACAAATTCAGTCACAATATTTGTATTTTAAAATACCATTCCCCCAGAAGTGTGAATATAAAACCTCATACTGAAATTCCTAACAATATTCAAGTCCATGCTTTGTGCACGAGAAGTGTAATGTAACATCGTAGCATTTTGGATTCCAGGAAATATTATTGCTCCAATTTCAATTGAGCTGTGCCTCAACGCTAGAGGACCGATAACCAAAGGGTCCCATAAAGCACCTATTAAGTGTATAAAACAAGGTTTAAGTGACGCAAATAGCATTATGTTATTAGACTGGAACAAAGATCTAAAGTGATCCAGAACATACACTGTTAAGAACAAACCCAAAAGCTTCTAATGAACACCAGCAATATACAATATTCAGTGTTACAGAAAAACTTGCAATTAAGAAGTCTTACATGTACTATTAAGCAGGAAGCATACATCTAACATGAATGGAACTATCAGAGTTAATAAAGATGTATGCATTGTACATTTCTTTCAAAAGCCATGTTTTACCCCTCCAACAAGGCATTTATGTGCACTACACAGTTTTTGAAGAAGTATTAATTTTTAGAGAAGGAATTTTCACACAAATATCTTTAAATATCCATTTCAGAAAGTTTATGAAAATGGTTGTGATATACGGACAAGTGTTACGTAACCTCTACAGTATTACAAGTCTAACACTTTATTCACACCATGCTAAAACCGAGTTTTCTTCTATACACAGTAGTCCTCAACAGGCAAGTTTACAGTCATGACATTAACTAGAGGTTTCTTGAGTTCACGTATTTACATAATGGTACCACCCCCCCCCCGACCCACCCCCCTTTTTAATAAAATGAAACATTAAAAATGCCACCTTCTAACTGGTATATCAGCTGCCATTACTTCCTAGAATAATTCTGTTAGTAGAGCTACCTCTAAGATCGGACACCTCACGTGTTTAACCAGTTCATCTCCTACAGCTAGAAACCACTGCGAAAGTACAGTAGCTGCTTCTGAGAATCATAATCCAGTGTAAGCGAGCAATCTATTTACTAAAGAAATAATTTATAGTAGCAGTATTAAGTTTTCATAGTAGCATTGTATCCATTCAAAACAGCATGATGATACCAACTTGAGGCAAAGTTTACCCCAAGCCAGAGGTTCTTTATTTCGGATAAGGACTATGTCAGATTCTATTCCTTTTACTTTCCATGCAATTACATAAATAGACAGACACTGTCAAGGCTGCTAAGCCTAACAGCTAGACTCTGAGGGCACACCATGCTGTCCTTCTCTTCTGTCCATTTATTATTTTGTACAAGCTGACAGAGCATTCAGCATGTGTAAACTCTGCTCTGTATGCTTTAGTGAGATAAGTTTCTGTTCTTGAGTGTCCTAGGGCTTACCTGACTGAAAGCACAGGGTCTCAGGCCAAACCAAAAAACCAAAAAAACACAACAAAAACCAAAAGCAAACAAAAATCTAAATTTGCATCTAATCTCACATATATCCACAGATGACTAAGAACCAAATTCAATAGGTTTGTTGCCTGGTTGCTTAGGTTTATAGCTATCTCTCAGTCTGTGATTCAGTTTAGTTTTGTACTCAACTTGTATTTATAATAACTATACCCTTTTAATTAAGGAAGGCCTTAGTTTGAAGGTAAACAATCAGTGTATGATTAAAATCTCGAAGTCTCTTCTATCACAATAATTGGATGCAAGAATATGTCTCCTCCTCTATTGTTCTTCATAAGCATATGTTTGGCACAGTTATTAAACCTATTATTTACCACACAAGTAGAAGTCAATCCTCCATCTCATTGGTATGACAACTGAATAGTTTCCAGGAATATAAACACGTAGATCATAACTAGCAATAAAGGGAGTAACTGACATTTTGAAATACAGAACAATACAGAGAGCCACTGAAGTTACATCCAAAAATAGGCATGAAGAGGTATAAATAGTACGTAAGAATCAAGAAAACAGATCACAGTGTTATATTTTAAAAACTGTACCATCATCTAAGCACCTGTTCAAACAGTAAATTTAGGCACCAGAAATTTCATAAAAACTGAAGTTACAATCAGGAAAAGTTTATTGAAAAGGCACACATGAAAGATTAAAAACCTGATCTCTAACAGTATCAGTTTACAATCTAAAAGTCCCAAATGTGTAAAATTAAGTCTAGAACACTTAATAGCCATTTAAGTTTCTAAATTCAGTATGAAGGGTATGTTCTTTACATTAATAGTGCCAGTCAAAAATTGTGCACCTAACTACAGATAGGAAAAACATTTAGTAGTAAGCTGAAGAATTTATCACAGATCTCTAAGCAGCTACAAAAAAGCAGACACTAAACCTAGAAGTTTGGGCAAATGTTTTCTCTCACACTGTTGCTACATACAAATAATCCTAACATCTTTCAACAGGCAATTCAGATATTTCCTTCATCAACATCAGTGCCACATATTATACGCCTTTAGATTTTTCCAGAATACCTTGCAGTTTAACATCTATAGCTAGAAAAAGTTCAAGGGACTGCCCCTCCTGCCCTATAGCACAGGCTGAGGTAAGAAAGTAGAAAATGGGAAGGAAGAAAAAAATCCACAACAATTCAAACTGCGCTAAGCTTTAATTCCAGCTTCCACAGGTGTGTAAGATCAGTCATCAGAAGCTACCAAAAGTCTGTAAGTATGTGTGAAAGTAAGATAAGGAATTTTCTGTTCCTCCTGCAATGCTTTAAGTTTGAAAAACTGGAGAGAAGGATTTTTAATCTTGAAACATGAGATTTGTATCAACAATTCAATTTGGCAGTGCTGGGTTAATGGTTGGGCTTGATGACCTCAAAGGTCTGTTCAAACCAAAACTACTCCATGATTCTGGATAACTATTTCCTCAGATTATGGCTGCATGGAACTTTTCTTCTTAAAAGTCTAAATGTCTGTTAGTAAGAATATTTAGGGCTGTTGAAGAGACAAAGAGAAATGAACTTTCAACTCCTTGCAAATTCATACAGAAAGATACTTGAATCTTAAGTAAAGGCTAACTACTGCTTACATGTATATGGGAAAAGATGTTCCCAAACATATGTTAGAGGAAGAGGACAGATATCAAATAACAGTTACTTAACAGTTTTCATTGGAGCTTCTAGGTAATTGGTTTGGAAAAAATAAGAGCACCGCCAAAGAATCTAAACAGGCTTTGGAAAACACAAGGTACAATTAAACTTAAGACCTCTAGAGATATACATATTCATTCCTACTGTGGCAGTAACAGTCATCTATCGATTTTAAAGCTTAGATACAACTACCAACAACCTGATAGGACCTCTTGCATCAGATAACATAAGTCATCTGACACAACTGGAACGAGTTATTATAGAAAATTAATGTTTCAAAGAACTTGCATGGTCTCCTGTCACATTTCCACTCACTGAAATTTTAAATTCAGAATAGATTAATTGAACTGATTGAACCAGTCAAATAACTGGTAGCCCCTGAAATAAGAGCTCAAGAAGTACTCCAGATACCACCAGGTTAGGGAACTGCATAAGTATTCAAGAGTCTGAACAGAATTCAAAGTCATCCTCAGTATTTCAGATCCCCACAACTTCATCAGACAGTGGCCAAGTTAAAATATTTGTTATTCCAAAATTGAGGATAAAGTTTCAGGAACTCTGAGAAATTTCATGGTCTACATGTGAAATGCTTTTGTTACTTCTCACTTGTGTCTCGCTGTTACATACTCAGAACTGCACATTAGCTGACAATGCCTCTTCAGCAACCTACCAGAGGTCCAAAAACCTTCAGTGTCTGATTATTCAGGAACTTCAACTTTTTAGCAAATAGTTCAACTGTCATATACTAAAAAATTTAAAGATAAGTATTGGTGGCTTTTCAAACTAACTTGTTCATTTTCTTCAAGGAAAATCACGTCATTGTTTAAAATGAGGGATGAAAAATGGTAGTTTTTCTCTAATACTTACAATGAACACTTAAAAAACAGCATTTAAATTAATTATATTTTATACTATGGACCCATCTTTGCTTTGTGCTGGAATCATCACAGGAACAGCTCCCATTCTACTTAAATTAGGTGCAGCTACCTTTGAAGGTGCAAAGGTTGGGTTTTGACCAGCAGTACGTTCAAAGTCTTCACTTGGGACTTGGCTATATGGAGTTTTGGTGTATCCTTCCATATGAGAGGGAGACATGGAACCCAGAGAAGAACGATTGCTGCCTATGTAGCTGCGGGCTGTTGAACTGCGACTTTTTGGAGGTGGAACATCTTCTCTGAAATAAACAAACAATTGCAGAACAAGAGTTCAGTCAGTATTACTATCTGGGACCTTACAGAACAAATTTTCAGTTTATGTCTTTCTATTCTGACACAGTAGCCAAGAGAGGTTCATACATTACCTTAAGTTAAAAAAAATTCAAGTATTCACTGCTTTTAAAATCTTTACTGAAATTAGACATGACTGCCTACACCCTATTCAAACCAAAAAAGTTCTCTGACAAGCTGTTAGTATGTTAATAAGCTTTCCAGATTAAGACAGAAGTCTCAACTGTTAAGTATCTTACTTGCAGAAATACACATTTAGAAGTTAATCTTCAAACAATACTGCTCAGAAATTAGAGATATGTTGTTACCTGATATCATGATGTACTTCTTTCTCATATTTCTTCTCTCTATGTTTCTTACAGCAACAGAAGATGAGAAAACCCAGTACAGACAGACCCAGCAGAGTTCCTATAATAGCTCCAGCAATTATACCAGCTGTATTTATAGCTAGAATAGATAAATAACAATACTGTTGTCATGCTTCAAATTTATACGACCAGCTTCTTTTCTCTCAACTCAACATCAAAACCATTACGTTTCCACATGATCCAGGTTAAGAGTCTATCACTGAATCACAGAGGGTATGCTTCAATCACATGCATTTAAAACAATAATACGAGTTACACCTTTCTGCATGGATAGCAAGATTCTGTGAACTACAGACCTGAAGTGGCAACCTTCAAGTTACATAACAGGGTTGTTTTTTTAAACCTTTTAGGAGTTCCGAGAAGCAAGATTATTCAGTTTTAATACATAAAACTTTATGTGACCATTGCACAGCAAACACTTACGAGGGGTGACATTCAGCTGAACAGAACATTCATCCGTGCCAACTCTGTTTGAGGCAACACAATTGTATGTACCAGAGTAGTCTTGAGAGGCATTTTTCAAGAGAAGTTCCCCTGTATTTTTATCTACAAACAACAAAAGGTAAAGGTTTACTCTTTTCCAAAGTTTACTTTCATATTAAATACTACAGAATTATTAATCCAGCACATAGATGACGTCTTAACTAAAAAATGCTGTATTAAAAATACCAAATAAAAACAAAAGTCTATCATGCTGCAAAATACTATTTGTATTATTTGTAAAAGCCTTTTACCTTGTTAGAAATTACTCCCCAGCATGACTTTAATATTAAGCCTATGATTAATAGTTCTGTCAACAGAAAGGAACAATGCTTAAAGTGGCACATTCTCTCATACTAACACAAACACTGAAACACAAAAGATTAACTGCATCCCAGGGGTACCTCCTGCTCTTCTGTCTAAACTGATTCTACACAACGAGCTCAGATGCCTGCAGAACCTACGTTCAACATGAGGTGGATCTAACCTAAACACTGCATTCCAATGGGTGACCAATTGAGCCTAGCTATGCTGACAGAGTAGGGAATCAGTGAAAACAAAAAGAGTATTTCCTCAGGGTTTCCAAAGCTATTGACAGCTACTTTTGTGAGATTCTACTACCGGAGCTTCAAATGGTTTGCATGCCTTCATTGCCAATAGATTCGCCATCAACACTAGACTACCTCACAGGAACAAAGCACCACACAAATACTTAGCTCCTCCTGCTGAACAAGAATTGGGTGGCAATTCAGGTTCTTGAGAAGATGTTCACTGTCCCCAAACCGATATTCACAAGCCCAAAGCAAACATTGTTTTATCAAGTTACACAACACTTTTGCATACTTCCTTAGTTATTCTTGTCCAGGACTGATACGATCAATTGATTTTTTTTTTGTTACCATGACACAAATTTGGGATGTGGAGAAAGAATGGGAACAACAGAAGCTTAAGATATCAAGTGGTACCGAGAAGGACATTAGTGATCAACTGTGCACTGACAAAACAGTAAGAGATATCAAACAGCACTACCAGGGGTCAAGATCAAAATTAAGAATGTACAAGGTTCTTCTTATGTAACTCATTTTTACAGACCTATGTTCTAAGATATTACAGATTCTAATAGACAACAGAAGTCTAAAGGAGACTGGAGAAGTTCACAGAAGTCAGTTTTTGTTTGTTAAAAATCAACTACACTGAAACAACATCTGAATTTGGTAAGTCATGGGGAACTGGAGAGGTACCTGAGGACTAGAGGAAAGCAAATGTCACTCCAGTCTTCAAAAAGGGCAAGGAGGAGGACCCTGGTAACTACAGACCGGTCAGCCTCACCTACATTGCTGGAAAGGTGATGCAACAACTTATCCTCAGCGTTGTCTCTAGGCATAGCAAGGATAAGACGGTCCTTAGGAGCAGTCAACATAGTTTTACTAAGGGGAAGTCATGTTTGACCAACCTGATAGCCTTTTACGAGGACATAACCAGGTGGACAGATGATAGTAGTGCAGTGGATGTGGTTGATCTTCATTTCAATGAAGCATTTGACACTGTCTCCCACAGCTTCCTTGCAGCTAAACTGACTTTAGTGTGGTCTAGATGATCGGGTAGTGAGGTGGATTGCAAACTGGTTGAAGGAAAGAAGTCAGAGAGCTGTGGTCAATGGGAGAGTCTAGTTGGAGTCCTGTATCTAGTGGAGTCCCTCAGGGGTCGGTACTGGGACCAGTACTGGTCAAGATCAGCGACCTGGATGAGGGAACAGAGGGCACTGTCAGCAAGTTTGCTGATGACACTAAACTGGGAGGAGTGGCTGACACACCAGAAGGCTGTGCTGCCATTCAGTGAGACCTGGACAGGCTGGAGAGTTGGGTAGGGAAAAATTTAATTAAATACAACATGGGCAAATATAGAGTCTTGCATCTGGGGAAGAACAATCTCATATACCAGTATAGGATGGGGACTGACCTGCTGGGAGAGCAGCTTGGGGGTCCTGGTGAACAGAAGGATGACCACGACCGAGCAATGTGCCCTTGTGGACAAGAAGGCCAATGGCATCCTGGGGTGTATTAGAAGGGGTGTGGTTAATAAGTAAAGAGAGGTTCTCCTCCCCCTCTACTCTGCCCTGGTGAGGCCACATCTGGAATACTGTGTCCAGTTCTGGGCCCCTCAGTTGAAGGACAGGGAACTGCTTGAAAGATTCCAGCGCAGAGCCACAAAGATGCAGGAGGGAGTGGAACATCTCCCTTATGAAGAAAGGCTGAAGGAGCTGAGTCTCTTTAGCTTGGAGAAGAGGAAACTGAGGGGTGACCTCATCAACATTTATAAATACATAAAGGACGAGTGTCAGGAGGACGGAGCCAGGCTCTTCTCAGTAAGGTCCAGTGATAGGACAAGGGGCAATGGGTGCAAACTGGAGCATAGGAGGTTCCACGTAAATGTGCCAAAAAACTTCTTTACTGTGAGGGTGACAGAGCACTGGAACAGGCTGCCTAGAGAGGTTGTGGAGTCTCTTTCCCTGGAGACATTCAAAACCTGCCTGGATGCGTTCCTGTGTGATGTGCTCTAGGTGACCCTGCTCTGGCAGAGAGGTTGAACTGGATGATCTTTTGGGGTGCCTTTCAACCCCTAACATTCTGTAATTCTGTGAATTTCCCGAGGTGTAAGTAAAGGGAGGATAGGAGATGCCTATAAGGAAGAACCACTGAAGTTCTCATTCTCTTTCCACTAGACATCCACTTTGACTATTTTTAGACACATGATACCACTTTGTCTTGTATGTCCTCAACAACCCGAGTTACAATATGTCTACTTGTAAGCAGATTCTTAAACTGATTTATCTGCAAGAAAAATGCACCATCAAAGTTTAAAGTTTTAATAACTACAAAGAAGATAAAACATAAATGGTACTGAGCAGTACTTTAAAAGAAAATATTCTCAAATAACTTCAACAAAGACAAAATCAGATTAACCTTCTACAATTAAGTTCTCACAATAAAAATCCAATACCACCACTATATTAATTTGGGATCCTTCAGTCAAAATTCTCTTAAGAAGGTAAGCCTTCTCTTCTTTACTCTGGACAGCTTTTCTTCCAAAGATGTGTACCCTTTTTTTAAGGAAGAAGTTCTGTCACTTGATCAAAAAGTGACAACTGCAGTTGAAGCTCTAATAAAATTCAAGCTTTTTATCTCCCCTTCTCTGAAGGCAGCTCTTACCACTGGTCTAGACTGTTCTGATTCTTTCGCATTGTCCACCTGAGCACAAAAGCAGCCAACATTACCAAGCAAGGTAACTCACAAGACTCATGCACAGATGAGCATAACTGAAGCTTAATGGTTAGAATCTCGACTTACAGCCTGAAGCATTGCCCACTATGAATTAAAAAGCAAAGAAACAAAAACAAACATAAAAAAACCCCAACTTGTTTCCAAGTCAGTTTTATTATCCAGTTAGAGGGCAGCAGTGTCACTTATTTTGATTAGTCTGTACTAAAATCAAGCTTGATAAGCCCCCCCAAAACTACAAATGCAATCTTTTAAGCATTTCAGAATAATAAAGTTTGACAGTACTCAGCATGGAATTGGCAGGAAGTTCATGTGTGCCAGATACTCTTCTCCAGTCATAAGACAAAAGTGGGGATCCTTCTTGTGATGCACACTTCAAAATAACATCTTTTCCGATCTCCTGTGGTCCTTCAATGGAACATTTAGTTCTTGCTGGCTTTACTAATAAACAAAGTATTACCAAATTAATAATAGTCACAATAAAAATGCTTACTAGTTGTGTTCTAGTAGGTCAGTAGAACAGAATGATGTCCACCCCCCACAAAGTCTCAATAATGGATGCATAATTATAGATTTACTATGACTTTGCCTGAGAGATGTTTTTTTTTTTATTTTGTATTTCAAATATAGGATGGAATAAGCACATTAAAAGTGCCACTCAAAATTCAAGAAAAACGTTATCTTACCATGTACAGTCAGCTGTAATTTTTGGCTTTGAACTCCAGGAGCCTTCTTCACTTTGCACTGGTATGTGCCGGTGTCTGCTGACTTTAAATTCAGGATATCCAACGAGCCATCACCAGATCTGGGATCAGGATTAGTAAACTGCATCCGCCCAGTCATAGCAGCATAATAATGGTTATAAATCCTGTCTACAGCATACATAATTATCTATGGAAAAAAAAAGTAATTCAGAAATCCACTTGACATTTAAAAACTCAAAATAATTTGGTATGTTCAGATTCTTGACAGTTTCTTTCTACATATTAAATAAACCCAGAAGTATGACACAGCCAATTATCTCAATCTTCAAAATATTACATGCAGTACTCTAATGAACACTACAACCAAACACTCGTCCAAGTAGCAGCATGTCAGCATTGACTTTTAACTGAAGAAAAACTGTCTAAATTGCTCTCATCTTCATTCTGTCAAACACCTCTACTAGAAGGAGTCATCTTTTTGATAAGGTTTCCAAAGAACAGAAAGAGTTAATAAATAACAAAAAGAGACTATATATTTAAAATCCAACTCCCATAAAACATTTTTCTATTGGGAAAATTATGCTGGCATAAAAACACAGGTTTTTTTCCTGTAACTGAAGCATTTTTAGAGTTCTCCTTTAGAATATAAGTTTATAGTGAAATTTCTTCACATTTCACACTTAATCCACTCCTCCAAAGCTTCCACTGTATTTCGTATCACTCATGCTTCAAAGTAATTTAGGATCACAAGCATCTCAACCTAAAAAGGTGGTAGTGTAAAAAGTAGTAACGAAGTTCATACAACTACTCAAACAGCTAAATTAACACTGTGCAAAAAAGCCTCTACTTACTATTTGTTCCTTCTTTTGATTATCTGCTGGTATCAATACCCATTCAATATCTAGTGGGCCTTCATCTTCTTCTGAGAGCACAAAAGTACATGGCAATGTAACTTTTTCTCCTTGTGCTTTTTCAAACATTGATGGCTCAACTGGAGTTATGGTCAGGCTTCTCGTTAGACCTATAAAAATATATTTTTGTTTTAAAAACACTTCACATGTAGCTTGCACTTCAAGTGTTCTATTATATATTGGTATACATTCAAATCCATCACAAGACTTTTTCTGCACTGAAATCATGTCATTGGTCAGACATGTAACTGCTTAAGAGATTCTGTGCAGTATGTTACTGAACAAATGAATACCGTTTACTTGGAATCATATTCAATAGGCAATTACATATTTCAAACCATACCATTTTTTAATAGAATTCAAAGCTAAATAAATAAAAATTTTCAGCAACAGATTTTGCAAGTTATTAGAAAAATCACCCTACCACTAACTCCTCCTCACTAAAATGAGAAGCATGAAACAGTGATGAAGTCTGCCAGCATGGACACGATTATTGTGAAGTCCTGGGTTAGATCAAGTTAAGTTACTCTGCCTTGAGGTATAAGGGCTGTTCTATCTACAGGGAGTGGTCAAATTAGTCCTTTCCAAAAACCCCAGTGAGATTTTAGATTTGTTCGTCCTTTCTGCTCATCTTACTCCTAAAAAAAGGGCTGTGTAATCCTTATCTTCACCCCCTAAGCAAAACAGATTTTCCTCAATTCAGCCCTGAAAAAGCATCTGTGCAATGACCCAAAAAGAATTACTCAAAAAGCCTGAATCAAGATTCCCCCTTTTTTTGCAACGCACATAGGCTTCCCTCATCAAGTTATAAACAATTACTTCCAGGAAGTGGAAAACTCCCTTTGCTCATTATGGAAACAGGTTTGGCATTTGTACATTCACTGTTTTGTCCACTGTGCTGGGTACCAAGCTCAGATTTTCAGATTAATTTTATGTGTGTAGGTTGCTGCCAATCACAGCTATTCAGTCACAACAGATGCGAGGCCACAAGCAGAGTGGCCACAGAGAAGACAGATAAGTTTGATCCATCTGTAGAATCACAGCCTCAGATGTAAAAAAAATTAAAATTACTATAATCAGTGAGTTTACAATCTAACTTGCACTTCTCCATATAGTAGAAAAGCTGTAGCACATTTCTGCAGTAGATCAGACTGTCATTATTACCTTTCTACCTTACTAAAATTTTGCTCTGCATCAAGTGTTTGGATTCCTTTTTCTGATGTCAAAATGAAGTGATCTGTAAGTGCCTGACATCCTAAATTCCAGATAAAAGTGTCCAAGAAAAGACCTTACAATCGTTAATTACAGACATACAGTTACAAATTAGGTAGGGTAATTTCGCTTCTTATCATTCATGGTATTACTTTTCATTGCATTACCTTCATTCCAGGAAAAAAAACAACCAAACAAACAAAAACCTAAGAAACATTAATTTGAGGTACAAAAGAGATTTAGCTGCAATGTTTCTTACCAACCCATTTAAGTATTTTCAGAGGTAATTCTAACATGCTTGTATGGCCTCTTTTTTGACCACAGTAAGCATATCTGAGCGACTAATTCTCTGCTACTAGGCTGAATTAATACTATTTCCTAAACGATACAGATCTCCATGAATACTGGTTGACTTGTCACAGATGCTGTCTCCTTCTAAAGGAGCCTTTCAGATTTCCCAGTGTAAAACTAGCCACTCTAAACCTCTTAAAAAGGTAATTTGACAAGTGGAATGTATTACAACATAATCCCTAAGTTTGGTCAGCTTTGCGTAAACAAAGACAGTATTACTGCTACCCATCGTCTCTAGAAATGGGTAGATTCAGAGTACATTCATGTTTCCATAAAGCACAACAGCAAAGAATGCAAATTCCTAATCTGTTTTTCAGTGGCTTCCATACTTTTCTGTTCCCCTCTCCCCCACTGCTTCATCAGTGTCCAGTAACACAATATGCTCAAGTTAATCTTAAAAACACATTTCTGCATTTTCATTTTCCTATATTAAAGAAGTGAGATGGGATGTCAAGGACAGTTTAGTGACTGATGTTACCTCCTTAAAAGCCTCAAATCTGTAAAGTGGAAAATAAAAAGCTTTCATTCTGAAATAAAGAGTTAATCACTGAAGCAATAATTCTGCTCTGTGACAGCATCTCCACCAACAGTTACTTTACCATTTGAAGTTACACAATAGATGACCACAAAACACACATTTGCTCTCCCCTCAAAGGGATCTGCTGAGGATTTCAAAAAGTGTTCAGTAATTCATGTAAGAGGAATACACTGATACCTGCCTCTTTGCACTGGGTAGTGGGTAACAGTGTTCATACTTTGGAGATGCAACAACACATCTGTACTACTAAAAAGTATAAAGCCCCTGAAAAAAAGTATAAGCCTGCTGAAACACAGAACATGGCTGAAACAAACCAGACAGAAAAGTGTATGTTCATTTTTTGACTAATTTTCTAAGCAAACAGGACTTGTATAAATAAAGTTTTATTTATCTTCCTCTTCTGACATTCCTTGTTCATCTCTTTGACAATTTCAATCAAATACAAAAGCAGAAATAACAGTCCAGTACAGCTAAAAGTCCCTGAAGTTACTGATTTGTTTTGACATAGCTAAGAAGCATTAAGATTCTTCAACTATCTCCTGCCTCCTCACTGCCATACAGCTCCATACGAGTATAATTTCAAAGTGGACATTACACAAACTGTTTCTCCTTCAGATGGCAGAATGCTGAGAAAGGGAACAAGTACACTGGGAATGGGGAACAAAAATTATGTTAAAAGCTGGAAGTACTACATTAGAGACACCCTCCTAGGAAACTAGGCTCAAATATTTCTGTCTACCATATGGCAGCTTGCTTAAAGTGCTTTAAAAGCCATTCAGTCTGAGCGTCTACTACAGCACTCATTTCTCTGATCGAAAGGATATGAGACAACATAGTGACCACAAGCCAAGTAACAGCAGAATCCAACAGCCTAAAGTGACTTTCCAGACATTTATCCCACCCACATAGAAGAATGTTGCAAAATTGAAACTGGAAGTGTGAGTAGTATGTTTATGCACATCAACTGCATATAAACATAGAACTATTTAGGTTGGAAAAGACCCTTAAGATCATCAAGTCCAACATGTCAATGGAAGATGAAGCACAGGAACCTCGGGATAGCTCTCAACAATCATTCCTGCATGTGAAGCTTGCAGCACATGTTATCTGATACAAGAGGCATCCAAACACCAGTCTGAGCCTTTTAAGTCTCAGAGATTTTTGTAAATTTCAATTGCCTTCTTACTGCACATCTCCCAGTGCCTCATTTTTATTATACTATTGATCCACATTGTTCTTCCTACGCTAAGAACACAAGCAAATAAAGCTATTTTCCACTTTATTTTTTTTTGTCAACATTGGAATGACAGGCAGAAGCAGCAAGCATCTCAATCAAGGTAGGTGTCTGAGCTAAATGGGTTGGATCTAAGCATTAGCTATACAAGAGAGTAGCAAGTAATACTAGTGGGAGATTCCCTACTGCAGAGAAGACACACACATCTGCTGTCAGAGGCGCTAGTGAAGGAGGTTTGCCCGGATTCAGCATGTTGGAGAAATTGCCAAGGCTTCTCCAACTCTCGGGCTATTAACTATGAAACTACTACCCCTTAGTATTATTACTACTACTGCCTTTTGTTTGTTTGTGGGGGTTTTTTAACTGTCACTACTACCTACTCACCTGTGCTACTTACAAAAGAGACCTGGAGTAAAGCAAGAGTGACTAGAAAACTCTGGGGGCAAAGGAGAAGGACATGGGACTCAGGGGACATTTGGTCTCCTTGCTCTTTCACGTGAAGCAGAAAAGGCTTGTGGAGACATCATTCAAGTTAACAACTTGCTGCAGGACTGGCATTACAGGCATTGCTTTAATTTTTATGGCTACACGTACCCCTGAGAAACGAGGGCTGTCAAGTTAGAGATGGGATCCACTTGACAAACCAGGTTAGGAACATCCTCATCAAATCTGGTAACAAGCACTTTAAATGAGAGGTCTATCTGGGAACGGTGATAGAAGCTTGCAGTTACAGGAGGGAATAGAGACTCAGACATCTTAAATACATGGGTTGGGTGGGTAGGAAGAAGAGAGTCCTTGGCAAGGATAAAACATATTGAAAGGGGAACCATCTCAATTACCTGTACACAGAACTATGACACTGGAGTTGAATCAGACACGTGGGACTGCTCACACGACTGGAGCTTTGTCATGGATGCATACAGGCTTTTGAAGAAAGCTGGGAACGAAAGAACAGCAGCAGGTGAACTGCCCTCTACCTGAAAGAGCAGCTGGAACACAAAAAGCTGTCTTATGGGACAGACAACAGTCTGGTTAAGAGCTTGTGGGCCAGGATTAAAGGAGAGGTCCATATGGGCAACATCACAGTTCAAATTTGTTACAAGCCACCTGATCAGGGTAAGAAAGCAGATAAAGCCTTTTTCAGAAAGCAGATAAAGCCTTTTTAAGCAATTCCAGAAACTCTGATATCACAGAACCTGGTTATTGCGCAACACTTTAACTTCCCTGGTACGTACTGGAAGGACAACACAGCAGGGCACACACAATCCAAGAGGCTTCTGGAAGATTTAAGGCAAAAACAGTTGCTAAATGGGTCAACCCATTTGATCCTTCTTTGTTGAAAGTAATTCCAAGAAAGTAAGAACTTGTGATGCATGGGATCAGTAACAGCTTTGGCTGTAGTGGCCATGGAATAGCAGAGTTCAGAATCCTGAGGAATGCTCATCCAGTGCAAATCCTGCACTTCAGAAGGGCAGGCTGACCTATTCAGTAGGTAGAATTTTGTGAGACTCAGTTCCAAAAGGCAAAAGAGTGCAAGACAGTTGGCAGGTATTTAAGGACAACAGCTTCTAGTCGCACAAAAAGTAAATCCCAACACTCAGGAAACTAAGCAGATCAATCAGCAGCTTCGCCTAAGTAAGAGGAAGCAAGAACAGTCTATCAAGGGAGGAACACAGAAATATTGCCCAGGCATGCAGTGTCCCTGCTAGCAAAGTCAAAACCCAACCAAAGCTGAAACAAGCAAGGGACCTAAGTGCAACATGAAAAGCTTCTTCAAGGACGTGAAGAGTAAAGATTCAAAAAAGAAAATAGTGCAGGTCATTTAGCAACAGCTGACACAGTCAAGACCAAAATACTCAAGTGTTGACTCTGCTTGGAGCAGAACACTGACCAACTGAAGTCACTATAACAAGATGACATTTTCTCCAACCTTTCCCAAGCCTTGCCTCCCTTCAGTTTCTACTAAAGTCAGGAAGATTTCATAGAATCATAGAATGCCAGGTTGGAAGGGACCTCAAGGATCATCTATCTGGTCCAACCTTTCTAGGTACTACTATAGTTTAAATGAGATGGCTCAGCACTCTGTCAAGCTGAGACTTAAAACTGTCCAATGTGGGGGAATCTACCACTTCCCTTGGGAGACTATTCCAATGTTTATCTGTCCTCATGGTGAAAAATTTACCTCGTGTCCAATCGGAATCTCCCCAGGAGCAACTTGTGCCCATTACCCCTTGTATTTTCCATGTGACTCCTTGTAAAAAGGGAGTCTCCATTTTCTTGGTAGCCACCCTTTAAGTACTGGAACACTGTAATTAAGTCTCCCCTAAGCCTCCTTTTCTCAAGGCTGAACAAACCCAGTTCTCTCAGCCTCTCCTCATATGGCAGATCCTCCAGTCCTCTGATTATCCTTGCGATGCTTCTCTGGATCCTCTCCAGCCTGTCCACATGCCTTTTGTAGAGCAGGGACCAAAATGACTTCTTTACCTCTGCTGGTGATGCCCTTGTTGATGCAGCCCAACATCCTGTTGGCTTTCTTCGCCACTGCAGCACACTGTTCACTCATGTTGAACCTGTTATCTGCCAAGACCCCCAGGTCCCTTTCCACAGGGCTACTCTCAAGCCAGGTGGATCCCAGTCTGAACTGTGCTCCTGGGTTATGTGGTTATGTGTTCCCAGGTGCAAGACCTTACACTTCTCCCCTTTGAACTTCATGAGGTTACTGCTAGCCCACTCCTCCAGCCTGTCTAGGTCATCCTGGAGGGTGGCTCTCCCTTCTGGAGTGTCAACTTCTCCACTCATCTTGGTGTCATCAGCAAATTTCATCAGGGTGCTCTTGATCCCAACATCCAGGTCACTTATGAAGATGTCAAACAGCATTGGGCCCAATATTGATCCCTGCGGGACCCCACTTGTGACTGGTTGCCAGTTTGAAGAACAACTATTTACTATCACCCTCTGGGTATGGTCTCTCAGCCAGTTCCCCACCCACTGCACACACCACTTGTCAAGGCTGTAACGAGTCAGTTTCTCCAGGAGGAGGCTGTGGGGGACAGTACCAAAAGCCTTGGAAAAGTCCAGGTAGATGATGTCCACCCCTCACCCTGCATCAACTGAGTGGGTTACTTTGTTGTAGAAGGCGATCAGGTTTATCAAGCACGATTTGCCCCAGTAAATCCATGTTGGCTTCTCCCAGTCACATGCTTCAATTGACTTGTGAAAATTCCCATGAGTATTTGCTCCACGATTTTCCCAGGGAATGAAGTGAGGCTAATGGGTCTACAATTACTTGGGTCCTCCTTTGAAGCCTTCTTACATGGGGGTGACATTAGCATTCCTCCAGTCCTTAGGAACATCTCCTGATCTCCATGACTTCTCAAAGATTATGAAGAGCAGCTTTGCAAAATCAGCCAGCGCTCTCAACACCCTAGGGTGGATGGCACCCAGGCCTAACAATTTCTATGAGTCAAGCCCCTGTAATAGTTGACACACCAACTTTTCCTTCACTGACGGTGGGTCAGTGTCTACATCAATGGGGATTTTTGTTCCTATGGCCTGATTTAATTTCTTTTTACTCTTCTAATGTGCTCCTTAAGACATGAGTAGATCAACTGTGGCATCTAAATGCTAGTATGTGACAGGCAGACATTTTAATAGAATCACAGAATGGTTTGGGTTGGAAGTGACCTTAAAGATCACCTAGTTCCAACTCCCCTGTATGGGCAGGGACACCTCCCACTAAACCTCTGCCTGAACACTTCCAGAGGTGAAAGTTTATCGAGCTAAGTGAAGATCTGGTTTTTTTTTTTTTGGTTGGCAGGGTTTCACCCATTAATTTCAGACCATTTTACACCATAAAGATGGGGGTTCCTCAAGCCGCTTATCCCACTTACTCAAATATGCTTAGCATTAAAATATCTAATACCTAAATGCAGGAAATAAATCACTGCAAAGCTTAGACTCAGAAGCATGCAACAGATTCTCAGAAAACAACTAAAAACTATCAATATAGAAGTGAAATTAGTCCAAATACATGTATATTGTTCCCAATATTTTTCAAGGAGAATACATCATATTCAGTAGGGGCAAACAGAAGAATGAACCTTTATGACTAGGTGAGAAGACCCAAGTACCATTCCTTGATGCAGAATAGTAAGTTTCATCCCTTATAAAAGTTTAAATCAGAAGAAGGCAAGAACATTTTTATTCTGATCATTCAGATTTACATTTCTTAATCTGGAATTAAGTAGTCCTCTTCTGGGAAATTGACCCTAAAGAGCATTGCCAACTGTATCTGCATGACTGAACAAGTTTTTTGCATGATTTCTGAAGCACAGCAAACCAGTACACCATCTTTAGAGAAACTGTAGTTCCTTCTGAATATATGGACATACCTTCAAATACTACTCAAGTGGAAAACAGCTTAGCAAACTACATTATTAATATTTTTAATAATAATCTATGGAAAAGGAGATGTTTTATAGAATTTGATGGAAACTGCTTTCTAGTATAAAAGAATCTTCAACACAGAAGACATACAACAAATTTAAATGGGCCAATGCTTTCCCAACTCCAATACGGATACAGAGCTGTGATATATACCAACAAATAACAAAAAGTAAAATTTCATGCAATTAATTATTTATGCACTTTGTATTTTCTTATTTACGTGAAGAAAAAATAAGTTCAAAATTCAGGATACACTGAAATTCTGGATTGCTGACTTACACAAATTTAAGTGTTAATTTAAACTTGCCATGAATGTTCCTGGAATCAGATATCACTATGTTACAGAAGTGTTCTGTATTCCAATAGACACAGTCTCCCCCTAAACAGGTACCAGGAGAGGAACACAGCTGGAACAGAAAAAGATATGGCAGCTGACATACCAAACAGACAGGAGCAGTGGAGATGCACTATGAAAGCAGGACTGCCGCCAGGTTCAAAATGATGTCTGAAATGGCAATCGCTAAGGAGCACAACTGCCAAGAACCACAGACTGCTTCTACACGGGTAAGAGTTGAGATTAAAGATGTTGCTGTACTTAAAACCATGTGATCCACTTGCAATCTGCATTTGCAGAGTACCTCAACTTCACTAGCAGGCTTTCCTAAAACCATCTTGTTTGCCAATACCTCCTTGTAAACAAGGAAGGGCTGCAAATCTATCAACATTCTTTTTCATAGAATGAGGCCTTAAGAAGTAAATAACATTGACAACCAGAAATGTGTGTTAGTGCACTGAGCAATACAAGCTATAAAATTTACTTAAGAGACACACCGAGATAGGTACGCATTGAAGGGTTCCAGCTGAGGGAGACTTCCCAGTGTTTACTGGCACAATCTAAGACAAACGTAAGTCTCCTTCATAGCTGAAATCCCCACAAGAAACCACCATCTCAAAATCCTCTCCTGCTTCCTTACAACACAAAACTTCAGTACTCTGAAGTAATGCCAAAACAAGCCTTTGCAAGGCACGGTACTGCTAATGAGAAGTGGATTAAAAGTTGCCTTTGCAAAAATAAAGGGAAAAAAGTATTTTACAATACTCATTTTAGTTATTTTTAGAGCACCCAGGAGCCAAGTCACATCAGCACAGCCGAGATGGCCACAAGCTGCTGGGTTTCTTTCTGTTGTTTTGCCACAGTTTGTCATAACTGACTGCACCACAAACTGAATCCTAACTTTACCAGTGAGACTTCACACCCAAAAAAGGCCAAAAACACCTAGACTCAGATTTGTGTTATCACCGTTCCCAGCATCTTACCTCCAACAGCAAGAGCAAGGCCCCATTATCATCCCAGCTTTCAGGAACTTGGGTCCAAACTGCTACAAAGCTTTTCCGCATGTAACTTTCCACACATCATAAACCCTACAACTTCTGGCAACTGTCACCTTACCACAAAAGATCCTGATAACACTGTGTTCCTGGTCCTCATGAGGTCTGACACAGCTTAAGGCAGAGCTGACCCCAGTTTAGTTTCTGTAGAAGTTTTATCAGGCTTCAGAAATTCAGGCTGAGCAACTTGGGGGGACAGAAAGTGAAGGGAAAAGACTCAATTACAGTTTTTCAACCAGCTCTAGTTATACTTATTTTCTCAACTTCCTTATTTTTCCATGGGACATATGACATGGAACAAAACAAAGAGATTAGTCTTCTTTAACTTTGTAAACAATAAAGGAACAATGTAAATAAAGAAGAAAAACAGAAGTTTAATAGAAGGATTAAAAAATTAGTTGTCTTCCCTTTAGAAAGCAAATTCAACAGATTTGAGGACTTTTGATGTGAAAATGAAACTCTAAATTTATCTTTTACCTCCAAAGTACACAGATACTACCATAAAATGCTTCAGGATGGAACTGAAAGTACGTATTAGCTCAATAAAAGTCCTATTTAGTCAGGCACCCAGATACTGAAGAACACTTAACTTCCAAAGTAACCTCACCTGAGGTAAGAATAAGCAAGAGGTGAGGGAAAGGAACAAGCTAGCAACAGGCAATGAACTACTAAAAGCTAGATATTCATGCACCAGTGAATAAAACAAAAGAAAAAATGGCACAGCATTACAGCACCTGAAACTATAGTGGATATGCATCCAAAGAGCAGGTTTGGTCTTAGTAGGTAATAACTGTAGAACTCTGCAGAAAATTCAGATTTTTAGAATAATCCACTGCTGATAATGGCATATCACGAAGCTTTTTTTAACAAGGGAAGTACTGTCCTGCTAGTGTCAAAAGTGTTAACCAGTTAATGTTTAATGTGATTTGCAGACCATGTTCATCCCATGCTCAACACTAACTGTGGTTATCATACAATGCTACAATATAAATTTCACAGTAAAGCACAGTTCACAGTAAGATCCTGTAAAAAAACCAAAACTCACACCATCTTAGTAAAAGCATCAAGCACTTCTAAATCTAGTATTTCCAAAACTATTGACATGAACATATTACATAGCCCTCTACTTAAACTTCAAAAAGGCCCAATAAAAAAATATTAGAGAGGGTAAAAACTTGTCCCCCTATACTAGACTAAGTCCACTAGGCAGAACACTGATTAGTGTGCAAAGGCAGAGATTTAACATTCAGACAAGATGTATCTCACATGATACTGCTCTCTAAGCTAATCAGAATTACAGATCTTAGTGAAGCCCTTCTACTCTGCAGAAAAGATACAGTTTATGGAGCCACAGGAAGTAAAGATAATCCAGGAGTAAAGGCACTCACCTAGAAGACATGCAGCTCCCAGTCCGTGCTTCAAACACTATCTCCTCCTTCCTAGTCCATTTAGTCCCAGACTAAATATGAAAATAATAGTTCAGGAAACTAGATTCATCAAGCAGCTTCTGGAGAGAAGAGCTTCAGTTTTATAAGGATGCTTACAGTTAGCAGAGGCAAGATTTGAAATCCCTCACTTTCACATTTTATCTCAACTGCATGAAGCTGAGTGACCAAACTCCCAGAGCTCTGATCTGGTTGTTTTCAGAACACACTTTAAACAGCCAATGCAGCTAAAAGACTTCTTGTGCATGGAGGAAGGTTCTAAAACCTGGACAAACGACTCTGCTTCTGGCTGGGTCTCAAAACAACGGGTTTGCATATCCAAACTTTGTCTCCTCTGAGCAGGCAGGGGGAAGCGCTACTTTTCTGAGAAATATTTACTGTGCAGTCTCCCAGCTATACTCACCCTTAAAGTAACCACTGTCACATTAGTTCTTCAAATCATGGATTTACTTTCTCCCTGCCTATTTCTGACTTTTTTCTTTTCATCTGCTTCCACAGTTAAAGAGGACTCCACTAGTAACTCCTACATTCCTTTCTGCTGTCTGATCCCCAGATTCATAGAAGAAACATCATTTTCAGCAACCACTGAAATCTGACCAGTTCCAAAAATTGAAGTTTTGTCACTCTAAGCTCACAATTTCTGTACAAAAGCTCAAAAAGACCTATTCCCCTTTGGAATACCAAACACCACCTTAAGGTGATCTGCTTCGAACATAAGCCAAAACTGAACCAATCCTGCACTGGTCTAGCCTGAAAAATCTGACAAAAATACATAAATTCAACAATAACTGTTAAGTTACTGCATATCTACCAGAGTTCACCTGAATCCACAAACCCTCTGTCAAATCACACAAGGAAAAAAACCAAACCAATCCTAAACCAGAAAACAGACTAAGCATACTTCTACAAAGACAGAAAAAAAATGCTCTTTCAGGCTGGACGTCGTTAGACAGCATTACATTAATAACTAGCTCAAATGCACACAGTGCTGCAAACCCACAACCCAGTTTAAAACACACTGCAGAATTAACTTAGAAGTTATTAATCCTCCCAATGTAATAAAAAAATACTTAATTTTAAGACATATAAACAGAACTACAAATAACCCCAACCCCATATATGTATAGCATGAGCTTACTTTCCTTCCCAACTGCAATTCAGTGAGATCAGCTGGATTATGCAACTAAGAAAATCTAAAAAACACAGGCTAAAGCTTTAATGATATTTTACTTTTTCCCCCCCCCATAACTTTCACTTTTTCCCGGAAATCCCCTTTGCCTTTAGTTTCTATTCAACATCCCTTTCCTTTTACAACTGTCCTTGTGCTCCTTACTTGTTCAGCACATTCTTGAAGCTATTTTGTAGCTAAACCCAAAGTCACCAGCCGAGTATCCTAGCAACTGCAGCAGTTGATGACCTTACTCAGAGAGGTGCTTATCAAGTTGAGAGGGGGAGCATTTGTATCTCATTACTGAAGGAAAGGATCTGCTTTTGGAGGAGGGGGTATTGTAACAAAAATTGGGATTAGTCTTAATTTTAACCACAGGAGTACTGTTTAGCCCAACTTCTACAGAAGATCACTGAGAGTTTTAATGCTTGGTCACATTTAAATGTTCCAGCATGACCTAATTCAACCTCCAGTATTAAGCAAATGACAACTAGAATGCTTTGGATTTTCTGAGGTGCTGCCCCCTTATCCTCGGGGTTGATCCCATCACCTCCCTTAGGGTCAGTAAAACACTTAATGCAAGCAGGTAGAAACTCAGAACAAAGAGCTGACTCCACTAAAAACTGACACTACCCGGGAAGTTTTGTTTTTCCTCTCCCTGTGGGGTTGTCTGAAGGAGAGTCCCCCCGAGCCCAAGGTAAGTGGCAGGAGCACAAAGCCAGAGACAGAAAAGCTGTGAGCCTTGAGAAGGATTTGCTGACACTGGTGGGGAACCCCACCCACAGAACGCAATTTCACAGGACACCCACACTGGCCAGGCTGCTGCCAGCCCTCGGAGCTAGTGGTGCTGGGCAGCCACCTAACAGGAGAACAACACACTCAGGAAAAAAGCCTCTAGTTCTCTTCTGTATCAGCGGAACAGACTCATGCAGCAGCTGCCTGACACTGCTCTGACACGGAAGAAGGAACCCAACACCGCCGCTGGAAGTAGCAACAACTTTGACAGACACGTGAAGTTACACCAGATGTAACCGCATCACATCTGTAATGCGGTTAGGTGTAATGTGAAACTGTACCTTCAGACTGCACTTAGGAGCAATGAACTAACCATCTAGAAATAGCATTACATTAAGAAGCGTAAAATAAAATGAGGGCAAACCATTACAAAGACTTTTTTTCAGTCAAAACCAAAATAAACCAAACAAACAAAAAAAACCCAACAACAAAAAAATCAGAATTCAAGTCCTGATATTGTTTATTCATATAAAAGCCCACCTCTCCTCTACCAAGTCTACATCAACTGCATGGGTTGCTTTTGCTTTCAACCCTGCAAGTCACCTACTTTCCCATTACAAACTGATACTGAAGGATTATACAGTCACTAGGCAATCAAGTCACATGATTCAATTTTTTTTCCTGCCAATTTGATGGCATTTAAAAGGAATCTGAATGAAGCAGCTCTTTTGCAGTGTAACCATAAACATGTTAGGCACATCTGTCAGTCAATGCATCAGGGAGTTAAGTGCAATCAAACACTTAACTGAGCAGCCATATTATTTTCACTTGAGTAAAGGGGTTCCAGCTCTTCCAAGCTACTGAACAAGCAATGCTTTTTCCTAGCTCATGGAAGTTTTGCATTAAGACTGAAAATTATTTCATTCAGTAGAACAGGGCTGAATTTTTTTTGTTTGAGTTGTTTTGTTGTTGCCGTTTTTTTATATATAAAAAAATGAAGCATCACAATGCCAGAAAGAAGCTGCTGTCTGCCTGCTTTTGCTTCCCTCCCTGTCTGCCCTTCATCCCCCCCCACATAAGAAACAGCCAGAAACGAATAAACTCAAAGAATTAGAATATCCACCCTGAACAACCACAAAGTTAACTAGTCATTTAAAAATTAATTGAGGCTTTAAAATATGTATACCCATACATTATTTTTACATGCCTTAAAACAACTGAAACACTCCTTGTAGTTTGCGCTGTTAATACATACAAAAGGAAGAACTGAAAATGCAGGATCAGCAAATATGTATCAAGTTTCAATTTCTATACAATCTTACTCTGAACAAGTTAAAACAGTTGTGAATTTATGAAATTCTCACCCTACCTTCTACAGACACCAAATATTTCTTGTTGATAATAATCTTTCAACATACTAAGCGTTATGTTAGTACTCAACCAACATGGGTTTGAAGTTCCAGATGATTCTTCTGCCCCAACTCAAGACTTGACCTCATTGAGTTGGATCAGGAACAGGTAGAAAACTGACCTCACAAAAACTTAAGTCTTTTTCTGACTTTGAAACTCCCTGAACTGGCTCAACATGGAGCCAAATGAATTACAGGCAAAATATGAAATGGGATGCAAAAATAATCTTTGAGGTAACGCCATTCAACTGATTGTTTGATCTAGCACTGTAGTCAGACTCCCCAACTAAGCTCCCCCAGCCAAGGTTATACAGACATTTATCTCCCATGGGAGACCACTGATCATGCAGAATGGGCTTTCCTCCTAATGCTCTTCTGCCATCCTTCCTGTCACTTATTCCTGCCCTGTACCAGGATAAATTGTTGGCAACACTCTTTCCTGTTTCAAATAATGTAATTTAACCAGTCAAAAAAATTAATGAAAGTTTAAAGCAGCCTCAACCCAGACCCATTCACCACACTCACGCAATCAAGGCAGTTGTGCAGTAAAAGAAACATCCAGCACAGATGCAGAGTCTGCATACACTCAAGCTACTACTGAAACAGGTTTCCACAGAACTATAGTTTCACTGCCACTTACTCCCATGGTAACAAGCTGAAGTGGCTCTTCTTATAACCATACACTGCAAGATACAAACTAGTAAAAAGAGAAATTCCCTAAAAAGAAAGAAAAATAAAGAAAATAAAAAGGAAGAACAACTAAATTGAGGTAATGGGGGAGATTATTACAAACTGGTGAGCCCCACAATTGTTGAAAGTTCTCCGTATTTGTAATGTTTCACACAGCATCTAAAAGCTCGATGAAATGAGTCAGAAGTTGCAACAGCAGGAAAAAGAGAATTCCTGCCATTAAAAGCTTATGAATACATGTAACGAACAACAAATTATTAAATTAGTTAGAAAGTACAATGAAATAATAGTGGCTCCAAAAACAAGTTCCCCAGTCTGCCCAGATCTCCATGGGCACTGTGGCACATGATTTTTAAAACACTCAGCACTGAGGCAGGTATGACGATGGTTACAAGTACTTTCTTGAAGCTTGAATGGAATCAGTAGCAAAGCATACAAGTGCTCACACGAGAATATATTTTTTGTAAAGCAGCGATGGAAGCTAAACTAGCCATTTAGGAATGGTAGATTCATTTCCACATTGGCTTTGGAAAAGAGGCTGTGACAAGCACTGGAAGTGAAGACTGGCAGGCAGCTGAAGTTTGATGCAACACAGGGGAAGCCAGCACGGGAGGGCAGAGGTGGGGGGAGGGAGGCAGTCAGTGGAGATCAAGGTGAAGAGCTAAAATTGTCTCTGCAGCAGCACTCTGAATGCATAAAATACCTTCTGATAAACACGAGTTAAGGCAAAATGACTAATTCATATTTCATGGTCGATGTCACAGCAGTACCTAGTTGATTAAGTCATCTCTGGTTAAAGTTTTTCCTACTTTCTGAAACACTAACATCTGAGAAACCTAAGAAAGGAGTCCTGAACTTCAGATAACTTCATGTCAACAGACACTTAAGAAGAATTTGAACAGACCAAATTGCTACCACTACTCCACAACAGATGAAGCACACCAGGTTTAGCAATTAAGAGACTGGGATAGGAATGATCATTAAACTCCTCTGGTAGTCGAATTTCTCCTATTTAAGTTTCAGTAAGATCCTGTTGCATGCATAAAAACATGAACAGGCTTAAGTTCCTTACTGTACATATTTGACAAAGTGTACTAGCCACCAAATGTTGACTTACCATGGTTGCATTAGGTTTTGCTCCTGCATGTATGTTATTGAAAATACTTTTGCAAACTTAATGATAGGGCAATAACCACAGTTTTCTCAAACCGTACCTAAACTTTATTTTTTATTATATTAAAAGCGTAATATTCTATTAATAAAGCATCACACATTGCAGAATTTCAATGTAATACAAAATTAGCTCCAACTACTACTGTAAAAAAAAGAACAAACCACCACCACAAGCACAGCAGTAAGAGGTATCACTACAGACTAAAATTCTTGCCTAGTTACTCACTTTAGGTATCAAATTCTTATCCTCAATTTTAGTATTTATGTGTGCAGCATTACTGTTTTGTATAACGTATCTTCAGAAGGCTACATGGATCACCACAGATGCAATCAATCACTTTTTATACCTATATACAGATACTAGTCTGGCCATGTTAGCTATGTTTCAATAGTTACTGAGAATTTGCATTACACTTTTTAAAGTTTAACTGCTATAGGTCACTATCTTATTTTTAGATCAGGATCATAAGTTAGGCACCTATTTTTATTCTCAGCCTTATAAAACCCTACACAAACTTAAATTTGCTCTGATGGAATGAAATTATTTCCCCAACATCGTATAGCCAGGAAAAGGTTACCACTATTTACACAGCCCTCCTGAAGCCACAGCATAGGCAAATACATGTTCAGTGCCACTGACAATGAGAAACATCAGACATTATTTATATTAGCTCTTGAGATGACCACATATTCTGGAAAGCTTAATCAAAAACCCCCAAACACACATCAGGTTACACATCCATAAGACCTAACAAAGTGATCTTGCAACATTTAACATCGTGACTGAGCTTTCCCCTTCAAATGAGAATTCTGTATCGCCCTTTGGAAAATAATTTCATATCAATTATCTCAATAAAGTGTTTCAGAATCTGAAAAGGCACATCATTTCTACTACCTTATTCCAAGATTTGTTGATGACAGCTATACAATGGTCACTTAAGTGAAACATAATCTGCACATTTTGGGAATCCCAAACTCCTTGAGATGACCAGTCGTACTTAACTACAATACACACCAAATGGCCATCAAGTTCTCACTCACCAAAGATTTAGATTTCATTTTTAAATAGAGAAGAATTAGTACAATTAGAAAAGCTATTAGGAGTGTAGAAATAGCCATCCAAATGTAAATTCATACCAGAAGTCTGCAATACAGCAGAAGACTGAATTTCACTACACCAGCCTGTTTTCTGGTCATCTTCCAGAAGCACCAATGCAAGGAAAAACTGCAACAAGTTACTTATCAGTTGCACAGCCATGTAATACCAAGGAAGTTAGTAGAATGAATTAATTACTAACTACAAACAGAGCAGAAAAGAACTGTTCTCCTCTAGTACCCTGAAATTCTCAAGGATGAACTTCTCCCTTCCTGCAAGTGAAAGGAAGTTCCCAATTTGGTTATTTATGACTGTGAAATTGACCTTAACAGAGAGATTAAACCCCTGAGCAGGGTTCAGGGACACCTTAAATCTTTCCTATTTCAACACATAATGGTATAGCCCTGTCACCTGCTGAAGGTGTCTTTTGTACTGTCAAGATAAGCCTCCTTATTTATATAATGCCAGTTACTTCAAATCCTCTATTATCAGTTTTAGTGAAACAAGGAAAGTGAGAGTTACAGGTGGAGAGGGAAAAAAAAAAATGCTGTGAAAACAGCACATAATGCAAGCCCTAAAATAACATGACAAATTATTCCAGTACCACAAACTCGAGTAAAGACTTCAGCACCTAGACAATCCTCTACTGCCAACAGCTTTCACTCAACTGCACTCAAATTAGCTTCCTTCCTCTACGTTTGGCCCATACAGACAACAACTTACTGACATCCCGTTACCTCAGTGAAGGAAGTAATGTCTACCTGGAACACAGACCCAGAAATATTATTAACTCAATCTGATGGAGGAAAAAAACACAAGCAAGCTCAGATTTTTTATCAACTCTGATGAAATATAAATTATTATATTATTTCCTTTTGAGGACTGTCAAATATATGTCTTTCAGGGTACTGTCATCCAAATAACTATGCAAAAGATACTCCTTATCAAAACACAAACATATTCACAGTGAAGCCTGAAAACACCTGTATACTTGAGTATCGTTAAAGTGTATAATTTTTTGCTGGTTTTAAATTTCCTCACATATTCATTACTCCTAGCTTTATTTTTTCATAGTCTTTGATAGCCTAGCAATGATCCAGCTCATCTGCAGCACATGTATTAACTCTGCCCATTAGAAACTTTTTTCATAGATTTAGTTACACGAAGAGCTTCAATACAAATCTTACTTGCTAACCTAGTCACTGAATACTGGTAATTCATAGTTTTTACACAGCATCTCTCTTGTTTTTAACTATGCTTAACGGAGAATTATCAATACACCTTTTCATGCAGGAGATCAAGAGTTAATCATTCCATTATGGACAGAATTTTTATGCCATGAGTAATTTCCCAAAACAGCACTGACATCAACAGAAGTATTAACATTTCAACAACAAAAACTGGCCTCCTGACACCGCTGATACACATTTTGCTATGAACCTCAACCTCCATAGGTGTTTTGTCACCTTTTGTAGTTTCACATAAATTTGAATCAACTTTTCCTTTTTTTTTTTAATCTTTTTAGGAAACATTAACATGGCATTCCAACTGAGGTCATTACAGGAACCCAGTATCATCTCGTGTTTGAAATGAAAAATGTTTGCCTACTTTTTAGTAGCCCAGGCATATTTGGTTTGGGTTCAGTTTGTTTTTTGGTTTGTTTGTTTAAGAGTATCTACTCCTTTGTTTTCTATCAGCCAAAAAAAACAAACGAGTTTAGATCCGCCTAATTCAACTCCTTTCCTCGCACTCCCTTAATTCTCTCACGTTTCCTCCAGAGCTCTATCACAGCCAGAGACCAAGACAGTCCGGTTGGAGGGGCTCCTTGCAAGCCACCCTCCCCTTCCCCCCTCTCAAACCCGGATCAAGCTTGAAGTCAGATACAGATAAAAAGGCGGTATCACGCATGTCGGGCTGGTTTGAGGGGCGGGGGGAGTACTATCTTTCTTGCTCTTTTTCACTTCGGTTTCCAGGCGCGGCGCTTCCTCAGCCGCCCGCCCGCCCGCAGTGGGCGCCGCTTCGGCCGCGGACCCTGCCCGCCTCGCCGGTCCGGGGCGCAGCCAGAGCCGGGACGGCGGAAGCGGCACCAGGCGGGCACCGCGGCCCCGCGCCGCCGCCAAGAGCTGCACGGACAGCCCTTCACGCGCGGCCGGGGAAGAAAAGCAGGGCACGGGAGCCACACGGAGCCCGCGGCGGGGCGGGTGGTCCCCAGCCACGCCGAGGGCTGCCCGGGAAAGGGACGCGAGAAGCGGGCGAGGTTGGGGGGAGGAGGGGGAGAGAAACAACCCACGGCAGCGACGCTGGCCACCCCGCCGGCGGGCGGCGAACAAAGCCCAGGTGGGTCCCGCGGCGCGCCCAGCCGGACACCGCGCCTCAGGCGTCGCTTCGCCGCGGCACTTGCAGGCGGGCAGGGGCCGGGAGGCGACACCCGCCCGGGAGAGGAGCTGGGGAGACAGACCCCCTGCCCAGCCGCCTCGCCAGTCACAGACACACGCAGGGGCGGAGGTGCGGCGGGGCGCGTCGGAGCACTAACCCCACCGATCAGCGGTGGCGAATGGGAACGGACAGCTGCCCCTCACCCCCGCCGCGCTTTCTCCCAACCCGACGGAGCCGCCGTTGTCGCCTCTCCCCTTTTCTTCGGTCCCCTCCCTCCACCTGCGCCCGGCGCCCACCTGCGAAGCACAGCAGCACGAGGGACGCCACCACCACCCGCGGCAGCCGCGGTGGCTCCATGGCGCGACGCGAGCGACGGACACCCAGCACCGGCGGCTCCGTCCCCGCGAGTCCCGGCGGGCACTTCCCCCGCCCCACGCGTCACCCAGCAGGTGAATCAGGCGGCCCGTCACTTCCGGCCGCCACCCGCCCCAGCTCCCTCCTTTCAGCGCCCTGCCCCACCGGCCGCTCGGCGGCGCCAGGCAGCGGCACCTGCCGCTACCCCCTGCTTGCCCGGCGCCGGGGACTAGCCCCGCGGGAACACCCCCGGTGCGGCCGATCCCCGGTGCGGCCACACGTGCCCGCACACCTCAGCGAGAGGCGGACCCCACTCTCCGCCGCGTTGGCGGGGGTTCTCCGCCCCTCAGACGGCGGCGCCGCCGCATGCAGGCAAGGCTCTCCAGTGCTTGTCCCGCCGCGTTTAGGAACAGGGCGGCGCGTTGGGCCAAGCGCCCCTATTCTGGTGCGAGCGGGTGAAGGGTGTCCGTGATAGCTGAGGTGACGCCCGGGGCGCCGGGAGTGCAGGGCGGGCGGGCTGCGAGGGAGGTGGGAAGCGCCATGAAGGCCCGGCACCACTCCCCTCGGCAGTACCTGCCCCGTGGTTTCACACACTGCGCCAAAAAAAGTCGTGTCTTCATCAATCCCCATAGCAACGCCATTGTAGTATCTTGTGCTTTCCTTGTACAGCGCATACGGCTTTTGACTGAAAGATCTGGAACTGAAGAAAACTCGCAACCAAGACAAAAGGCAGATAAAACCGCTAGTGAAAGGGCGCAGTCAGACTTTCTTTTGTAGCGTGACGCAGCTGCATGATGCCCAAAATGGCAGCCCCAGCTGATTCCAGAAAAACATGGTTTGCACTCCACGTACAGCAAAACCCTTGGTTACATTTATCAAAAGATAAAGCAGACTTGGTGAGGTTCATTGTCCATTGAGTGCATTCTGTGAATTTATCACTATGCATATATTACTATATACCACAATAGCAAAGTTTACTGTTAATTGACATGTTTCTGTCCCTATGGTTTATTCTTGTAAAGGGTTAAGTTGTATTGGTTAAGTTGTATTGGTACCATCTCCTGTGTTATGTCCACAGCTTTGGCTATATTAAGAAAGCATCCCCATAACCAAATATTTACACAAATGCAGAAGTTATGTAGTCCAGATTTTGCAGTCCAAACAAATTTTGAAAGGAAGCTTATTACTGCCCGTTATTTTTCTTTGAGGTCCATACTAAATGAATTTCAAATACATTTTTATATTACTATGTTCTGTATGTATGAGGTGAGAGTTTAAAAAACAAAGTTCTTTCTGCCCTTGTTGGAAACATAAGATTGAATCGGTAACTACTCAAAGGGCATTTTCCCAAATATTTTGCTAAAAAGGAGGTGGGTGATAGGGCCGTTGTTCAATAAAGGATTCCTAACCATTAAATTACCAGTGTCTGTTTCTGCTATGAATATATGAATGTGCACTAATGTCTTTCAAAATGGTTGATTTCTCATACGTACAGCAGCCACTTTTACCTGCCAGCTCAGAATTAGCTTTTGGTAAGTAGAGTAAATGCATGGTCATCTTACATGAACGTGCAGATAAGTACTGGTTCTGTCTTGCAAGGACGTGACACTTCACAGGGTCTGTTAGATATCCCTTTAGAAACAAATCTACTCAGTAAGATGCTGGATACTGTACATAAAGCACAGAATTTTAAGTTGGGAGATTTCAAGCATTTTATTTAATTAGAGAACACAATTGTCTTTCCCTCCTATGAAGAAAAGAAAATACAACTCATGTAATATTAAGCTAAAGGAACCAGAACCTCAAAGTGGGGATATTCAGATTTTGTTTTCATCTGTTGCTTTATATGTGCTGCAGACTTGTGTTTTAAAGGGCAATTTGACTTGAAGATCCCAGGCTGACTGGATGAGCAAGGCTTTTTTGCTGTACATCCACTTGTGCCAACACAGAAATTATATACCATGGAAAGTATAATGAGGCAATCATAGTCATTACAGAAAGAGAAACTGATTCGTCATTAGAATGGAGATGGTCACCCTTCTGTGAAATAAATCCTAGCTAGTAATTAAAATAAATACTGTACTACATTTAGGAAGCATGAGGTCCGCACTTTGTCTAGCCTAGACAGACCTGTTCCTGGTCTCATTTAAATCAAAAGCAACACGGGTGCAGTCATGTTCACACTCCTGAAAATTGTTCATGCTCTTGCAGATTAAAGAGTACATCAGAATACAATGTTTATTTAATAATTATTTGTAAAAAGAAAAAAAATCCTCGCTTCCCCACTGCAAATGTTGGTCAGGCTAATAAGGCATAAAGTCATCAGATTTATTAGAGGATGTGACAGTCTGTAGATTTTGAGTGGCCTGTACTTCCTGGAACATTAAACACAATGAGGGAAAAAGATAACTGTGAAAATGACCACAGCTATTCCACTCACAAAGGAAAAGGTCACGTTTAAAACTTTTTGAACAGATTTCTAGTAATGCCAGCATTTTGGATCAAGCCCAAAAAAAAGAACGCAGGATGAAGGCAAAATCCAGTGGACACATGAGATACCCACTGGCACAGAGCCCTGCAGTCCAGATCCACATTTTGCAAACTGATAATTGTTTAGCATTCCTTTTATGACAAATCCTGTCTCATCCTGAGAAATCTTAAGATTTATTGAATTAGAAAAAAATAATTGTATGTGTTTAAAGTTAAGAAAAACTTCAGTGTGAGAATCCCTGCAGTAGTGTCAGCCTAAATTTATCGATATCTTGAAAAAACAGTAATATCAACACAACTTTTTATAAGTTTTTTACACAAAAAGCACAAATTCCAAAGTAATTTTAAAATACGTTTACAAAATAGTGTGATGAAACTGTTCGGGAGATCGAAAAGTAAACTTTTAAGCATTTGAATAGAATGTTTTGCATGTTTCTTCAGCCTTGCTCTACTTTTTTCAAGGGATCCACCAATTTCAACATAAGGTTGTGAATAATTCTTTGCTTTGGGAACGCTTCCTTATCTGCCTGACCTTCCACAAAGTGAAATTAGTATTGGTTTGTTTTTTTGAGGGGAAGGTGGAAGAGTATCACCTGAAGTTACCAACAGGCTTGACCTTCAGAAGCAACAAAATGGAAATAATCCATGCTTGTGTCACTCAGATCACACAGGACGTGACCGTTCCATACAAGGATAACAGGGTTATTTTCTGTTTCAGTTTCCAGTTCTTGAAGGAATATTTCCCATAGGGATGTACATTTCCCAACATGCATAAAAACATGTCTCAAGAAGTGTAAGGGAAAGAAATGGAGAAGAAAGATAAAGAGGAGGAGCAAATAGTACCCTTGGAACTTTGGGTCTGGATTTCTACTTTTAGGGGGGAGTGGTTGCATTTTTTTCTGGGACACATTTTCTTATGGATCAGCAGACTCCCATCGGTTTGCTCCATAATTTAGGCTAGAGCCAGCACGAGGGAGGACACAGGGGTATTTGGCCAGAAGAGGGGCGATGGGGTTAGGAGAACAGAACCATTTCTCCTTAGCAGTTGCAGGCTGCTGCTGTTAAGAGTGAGCATTTAAACTGCTCTGCCCCCAACCCGCATATTCCCACGTGTCCTTGTGCTGGCACTGGAGTTTATGACACTGGCTGATAAGTTAGTTTGGGAAGGCAGGCTGGCCAAAGATTAGTACCTTTTGTTTTCAGCCAGCTGAACTCCCTGAACTGCTTTCCTGCTTATTTGCCTGGGTGCCAGCTGGCATAAAAAACGGGGCTGGGTGGCAGGCAGGGAAAGGGCAGGATCAGCTGGGATCAGTTTAAGCTGCTGTGGCATCACAGCCAGAGCTGTGAGAAAAGGACGGTCTAGCTTGTGCAATCATTTTTTTCCAAAAATAATTTTCTGTATTGCTTATACTTATACTGGTGTCCGTGCCCGGATGCGAGGGACAGGCACTTCTGTACTGCTCAGTTTTTTGGTGCTAGCTCTCCTTATCAGTATTAGTTAAACCAGCCCAGGGCAAATCAGGCTGATACGCTGGAAATAGCTGCCAGAGTCAAGAGGTAGTCGACATTAAGGTCTATCAACATGGGGAGATTACAGCAAAGGATTTTAAAAGACAAAAATTACATAGCATGAAGTATTTAGTAATACAACACTGAGCCCAGGCTCTTGTGTCCCAGCTGGCAGACCCTGGCACAGTGTTGCTCTCCTGAGGCAGCTTCCCAGCTGGGACGGATCCAAAGAGGTGCCACCCCCCGTTCTCGCCTCAGCTTCCACGGAAAAGCACCCCAGTGATGCCTCAGAGGAGCCACCCATCTGCACGTGTGGGGTGACCAGATGATTGGGTTCTGCCTTTTGCTTTAACAACCGTGGGCTATTTCCAATTAAGCTTTCGTGCTACCTCTTAATAACAACTGAATACAATCCATTACCGAGAAAAGTAAGAAGGAATAAAGGAAAAAATAGGCAAAAATAGCTGGTGTTTAATATCTTTAATTCAGGTTAATGTTTTTCACAGACTGTCTTGTTCAGAGTTAAAAGAACAGCTTTTACGTTTAGCACCTCAATCAAGTGACAGTTGCTATCAGGGTAAAATTCACACCTTGCTGGGTTCCTCTTTTGGAGAGGGAATTTTTAGCAAAGACATTTTAAGAGGGCAGCAATTTACACTTTTGTGTCCCTGTGATATTGAAGTTTAGAAATATAATTTATCTCAAATAGTATTCTCTCAGAGGTTACTTGAATGTTTACATCATTTAGACACTAAAACAGAAAGAAGAAACCAGGAGCACTAGTTCCCTACCAATGGCAGTGAGAGTTGACCCAAACTTAGGGCTACATATTTACTCTGTAAAAGTGAAGCAAAATCTGTGTCATATAAAATAGATTTGATTTGTTTAAAGTCCAGAAGAGAAGTGCATGGTGTGACTAGTCTTTATAAAAATATTAGTGATACACATCATTTATTAGTTACATATTTGAAGTTTATTTGTATTCAAACTTAAATTGTATATACACATGGTAGTAAAAGTGCAATGTATGTTGGCTGGAAGATTAACACAATTGACAATACAGATCTTTCCTGTAGCAAACAATTTTTTTCTGAACTAATATTCACCACAGATACGCCTTGAAGTGGAAAAATAGATGTGATTTCCTGAAGTGATGAGGAAGTGCTTCTTTAGCAGCTGAAGATCACCTTCAAAAGAGGTGACATTCACATTCCTCTCTCCTCCTCTCTCCTTTCTCTGCCTCTCTCTTTGCACTACATTTCAGTTATGACATTTGCTGATGCCTGTATGACCCAGCAACAGCATTTAACAGAAAGAGCAATCCCAGTCCCCTGTCCTCACTTTCAGCTTTGCAGTCACCAGACATTCCCTTGTGCCAGCTTTGATAGTCATCTGACAACTCAGTGAGCTAATTTAGCTCACCAGACTAGCAAATAATTGCTCCCCTCCACTTTTTTTATCAGCTTGGTTTACCTGCAGAATAGATTACTGACCAGTGGTGTTGCCACAAAAGCAGCACCAGCACAAGCAAGGAGGAAGAGGAGGTGAAGTTGTGAGAAGGGATTGGAAGAACAGCCCCATGTTTGTTGGTTGTAGCAGTAACTTGTTTTTCTCAGCTGTCTCATGAAAGCTGGCCTTTAGGGTGAAATTAGCTGCATCATAGGGCAGTTGTGTTTAAGCACAACTACATTTGTGAAGAAGTGCTGCATTCTCACACCTACAACTGGTTCCTTGTGGAGAGATTTTGGCATCGACACCCAGCATCCATCCAGGGGTTGTACCCCTAACATGGATCTTTAAAATTATAGCCAGAAAAAGAAAGCTGTTACGAGCTTCTTCACAGTGTTAGCATGGGTTTGGGTTGTGTTTTCCAACTGGAGCTGTACGGGGGAGGGGGGGGAGGGGGGGGGTGGGAGCGGGGTCTGCAGATTCTTTCATGGCCAGGCTGGAAGTGATCATTGTGGAACTAAAAGACCAAGAGAAATATAGAAACCACCCATAAACAGGCTGACAGGTGCACTGTAGAAGCTGGCATCTGTGGACAGAGTGAGGGCATTTATAGTATGTTTTTTAGTGCCTAGGGAAAAAGGATTGTTTTCTGAGAAACAGGCAAGACTAGGATCAGGATCCACAGTTGCAAAGGAGAGAGAGGAAAAACTACACCTGAAAACCAAAAGCATTAATAAGCTTAGACTTGCAGGAAGGGGTTTCTCTAACCCTTCAGGGAGCACAGTTGAACAATAATCACAGATATCCCAAAGGCAATGGCATTTCATACCTAATCCCCAAATTAAGTCAGGCCAGTTTTGATAGTGCAGAGCTAGCAGCTGATGGCTGCTTGGACTGCATCATGAACTTTCAGATTACTTTGTTTGTGCAAGGCATTTCTAACTGGTGTCTTAGCACTTCAGTCTCTTTGGTGTCTGTAGCTACACTTAAGAATCCAGTGATATTTTCTGAACTGCTGCTACTGTCTTACTAGGCAGTCCAGTTTCTCCTGGTTGTCACTGCTGATGTTGCCCAGTTGCTACCAAGCTGCTCAAAGCCCTTTCCTGAGATGAAATCCCAGAACCCCTGAGGCAAGATACTCCATAATCTGGGGAAACTACCCTTTCATACCAAGCTTGAGGCATATTTGTGAAGTGGCATGAAGGAGAGCCTGCGACCTGGAGTGCACAAGCCTGCTATGTAGTATTTCTAGTGACTGCCTTAAAACAATGGACAGTGAAAGAACCAAGAAGGTGCATTAAGATAGGAGCCAACTTCATGTAATGCTCACTTAATCTGACATTCATTTGCTTATTCCATTAGTGAGACCAGATCCCATAACCATGCCCAGATCACTCATAATGTCTGGGGCCTGCCAGCTCACATGCCTGAAGGTCTGGGAACAAGCCAACAGTGAATGGAAGAACAGAGTGTCAGCACAAAAGACAATGGGAAGAATAAAACAGGGCAACAATGAGCGATAAGGAATGCAGGTACAGGATAGGACAACAAAGTATTTCATCTGGTACTGGCAAACCTTTGATGCTGATATAAGGGAGGAGTTCATAGCTGAAGATCTCAAGATCGGGTAGGTAAGTGCCATTTCAGATCCATCAGGTACAGAGTCAGTTGCTTAGATGCCACACACTTTACTCATTGTCCCACATTTCACCTTTCACTATTTACCCATGTGACACCTGCCCTGCTCAGCTGGCTGCTTTCTGAACTATTTCTTGCACAGGTGTCTGATATTCCCCTTCCCCAGGGAAGTCTGGTTGGTTAGCTCAGGGCTTTAAAATCTGCTTGTCACAGGAGTTGAGGTGTTTCAGGGCAATTCCAATGGTTCTTACAGCCAAGGTCCTTAGAGGTGTCTCAGTGTTAACTGCTGTTGTTTCCATCAGAATATTTAAACAACACTGAGGGTTTGTCTATTGGGGCCCAGAGTCATAAAGACTTTGATGGTACCTCCATCCAATACCTACTGTCGCTAGACATGGTATAATTGAAGAATGGCAATTTTCTCCCAATTTGCTTGAAGCCTTGTGCTGCTCAGTCTTCTCTTTTAAGGCATCAGTAATCTGTCTCATAATATACTTGGCACTCGGTATAAGTTCAGGGATCACAGCAGTCAAGCCCTTCTTCTTCCCTTCTCTTCTATCCATGTCTGCCGTCCGGGGAGGGCTCCATCTATCCATCTCCTTTGATCCCCAGGCCCGTGCATTCCTGACCCTCGTAACTCTCCCCTCAGCTCCTGTCTGCTCTGCCGCTCTCTCCGGCAGCGCTCCGGGACATTTCAGGACTGCTCACAGCTCAGGAGAGTGCAGGGGGAGTTACTGGGGATGGGGGGAGGCAATAGGGTTTTGCACATTCCTGAACATACTTGTATATAATTGTACATATTTTCTTTTGTCATTAGTATTTAATTAAAGCTGTCTAGTTTAGTTTTCAATCCAGAAAGTCTCTCTCTCTTCGTTCTTTCTCTCCTTCCTGACCTGGGGGAGGGGATCGAGAGCATTAGTGTCTCTGGTTCAATTGCTGATACTGAGTCAAACCATGACACTTAAATTCCATTTTTTCTCAGGTGGACATGTAGCCAGGATACATTTTACTATGGCAATCCCTAAAACCCTGAAATTTTGTCTAGCAGTGCCTTGATAATGCTGAAATTGCTGTTGTTAGTCATAGATGTCCCTGCTCTAAATTATGCTGTGTATCAAGGGGGTTCTGCACAAGCAGAAGAATGGATGTGACTGCCTAAATAGCAAGCTGTGAGTAAAACAATTGTACTGTCAGCCAATGTTTCTTCCACTTGCATTACATTGCCCTCCACTTCCCGTACCTTGTGTACTGATCGTGTACCCTCAGAGTGGGTCCAGCTGACTCATATATTGGTAAGCGAAACATACCAACCCTTCATTGCTTCTCTCACTGCTGACACACCCGCTGGGTACAGCAGGGGACTTTGGCCCAGGAAATCTAAGTTTTTTTTTCCAGAGTCAAGTTTTTCATTGTCCAAGTTGGGAGTTTTGGAGGAGCCTTTCCTCATGGAGGCAAAAATAAAGGTCTAACACTTTCAGTGCAGAATGTTACCAGTTTCTGGAAGGCAGTGTATGACGTGGCTGCTTGAGATAGCAATGGACGTTGCTCTCTGACCTGAAGAAGAGCCCCCTCAAAGGTGCAGTTGTCCCTCATGGAGATTTTTCTTCTTTGCCTAGTGCATTTAAAAGCATCTTATAATAAGGGAGAGTTCCGGTTTGTGTTCCAGGTTGACTTAGATTTATTTCTAGTTGCTAGATCATTTAACATCACACTGCTGTAAAATCTGTAAAAAATTCATTTGGGCAAGGGTTTTTTTGGTGGGTTTTTTTTGTTTGTTTGTTTGAGGTTTTTTAGGTTATGTAATTTTCCTTCCTACTGTATAAACAGGTTGGGTCGGTTTCAATAGTGCTTTCTAATTACATTAGCTCAGGAAAAATGCTGACAGTGTAAGGAATACATAGTTTTACTGATAACAACCTTTGTCATGTCTTGCGTAACTATTTACAGTGAAACCTGTTTTAAGTGGCCTCCCAGAGAGCCAGAGAAAAGTATTTGCCCAGTAGAAGTGGGTCCTAACTGGAAGATTAGCACTGTTAACCTAGTGACAAGCTATAATAATGCCATTGCTTATTGCAAGTGGAACTTATTGCAGAATTGTGGTGTATTTGGGAACATTTCGCAAGTAGTCCTCTACAAAGAAACTACATTTCAAATTCTGTACCTTGTTTTTTTCTGGAAGCATTTTTTCCCTTTCCTTGATGGCTTCAGCTTATTACCTCTTGCTAAGGCACATTTCAGTGGTGAATGTCATCCTGAATTATATTTTAATCTTTCATTAATTAGTGAAATGGTCCAGGAAGATGAGCAAAATGTATTCAGGAGTTCAAAGCCAAAATGGCATGACCTGGAGAGGCTAGTAGGGAGGCAGAACAGCCACAGTCTTAGTTTTGCTGTTTGTTGAATTCTCTGGGCAATTTGCTTCATCTGTCTGTTACCCAGTTGTTTCATCTGAATAATGGTATAATTAAATATTTTCTTGTCTGAAAAGGACAGTATGAAAAACTAAAATTAAAAACTTACTCTTGGCAAAACACTTTGTCCTACCCCTTTATACAGGAAATACTGAAGTGCAAGAAATGTTATAGGTGCTACGATGTCCATTTCATAGGACAACTTAATACATTTTATGACCTCACACTGGAAGTTCAGAGATCTGTTTATAGTACAGGGTGGCAAAGGCTGATGCTTGTCTGCAGTGATATCAAAAGCTGCAGTCCTGGCCCTTCCCTTTCCCAGTGCTCCCTCTGCTCCCTGCTACTCCTTTGTGCTTGGGAAGTCTCATTGCCTTGCAGCCACTGGGGATCAGGCAAATCCCACAACTTAGGAGGAGGGAAAGAAGCATCAGCCCAGGACAGATGGGGGTTGGGGCCTGCCTCTTTCAGCAGCAGGAGCAAACTTTTAGATCAGCTCAGCTGTCTTGTGAAATCTTGTCTTGAGACAGCATGTATCGATGAAAGCTATTGATACTTGACGTAAGTACAAGCTGCAAGAGAAGTCCTGGCATCCCTGGAGTGAAGGGCCCAGGTCCCACCCAGCTCAGAGAGGTCAGAGTTTCCCCTTGGAAGCTGTGGCTTCCTACCAGCACCTAGGCAGCAGCCCGGGGCTGCTGCCGGGTTGGGCAACTGGCAACACCACCCACTGCTGCCAACAGCCATCTTCACCTACTTGCTGCATCAGTTCCTGAATTGCTCACTGCTGGTTATGAGCATGCACTGGAGGATCTCATCACTCTCTACAACTACCTGAAAGGAGGTTGTAGTGAGGTGGGTGTTGGTCTCTTCTGCCAATTGACAAGCAATAGAACAAGAGGCCTCAAGTTATGCCAGGGGAGGTTTACATTGGATATTAGGGAAAATTTCTTCTCCTAAAAGGGTTGTCAGGCACTGGAACAGGCTGCTGAGGGGAGTGGCTGAGTCACCATCCCTGGAGGTATTTAGAAGATGCATAGGCATGGTGCTTAGGGGCATGGTTTAATGGTGGAGTTGGCAGTTTACAGTTGGACTTGATGATCTTAAGGGTTTTTTCCAACCCAAATGATTCTGTGATCAACATATGCGTTCACAGCATCATCACAGGTTGATCATTTTTGCAAAAAGGCAAGGATGACCATGTGGCTGGGATTATTACATCAGCTAAATTGATTGTCATTTTAGCTAAATCTGCTATTAAAAGACTGTCAAAACTTGTCTGTTTGTGCCACAGCAATGCCTAAAGGCTCCAGTTACAAATCATGGCTCTATTTCACTAAGTATGCATAACAAAATGTTGATCCATGTCTTAAGTAATGTCTCTAATGTGTTGTCTGAAGCTAGTGTTTCTTTTTACTGCTCACAAAGGTGTGCAAACTGTCATAACCAACTAAGCTATTTAAAGATAGATTCTCAGAGAAGATAAGGCACTTCAATTTTGATCAATTATGATAATTGACACGGCATTATAACCTTACGTTAGGCAAAACATTATTGATTTTTAGTGTGACTTTATTTCATAATAGGTTCTTCTTATGGCTGTAGCTTCCTAGCATTTTTTTTTGCAGTTATTTAAGATGGTACTATTCCAAATTCCCCCCCCATCTCTGCCCCCTTTGGAGATTACTATTCCTACAAATATACATAATACCACAGATTAACTGACTATGAAAAAAACCCCACAACAACAAAACACAACACAACCAAAACCAACCAACCAAACAAAAAGACAGAAAAACAAAGCTCAAAAACAACCCAAGGTATAACACAGACTTGTAATTTAGTCAATGTATGCAAAAAGTTAACAGACATCTAGTGAGGGAAAATACTAAGTACCTCTAAGGAAAGTATGAACTGGACAGAAGGAGGTGATTATGATATATGTAATAAAACATAACTGTTTACCTACTAACAAACTATTCGTGTTTCCCAGGAGAGAAAGGACGTGGAATAAATTAACTTGGTGGCCTTTTTTTTTTTTTCTGGGGTAGGGTGGTTTGGTGGGGAGGCCTTGATGCCAGTGAAGACCAAAAGAGAAAGCAGAAAGGTGTTGGGAGCAATAAAAGATTATGCCACCTGACAAAGCAGAGGCTAGAAAGCTGAACAGGTTGAAAGGATGTAAGAACATACAGATAGAGTACATCTTGGCCAGCACAGGATCAAATTAAGTGGTATTTGTGACATGGTGGAAAGAAGGAAACAATGCAGAGACACAAAAGCAGAGGTGGTACAGTCAAGTTGATGAGCCTGGAAGAAACATGTGCTTATACTAGAATTTAGAAAACGAGATTGTATCTGCTAAACTGGGGGAAAAGCAATGGCAGCAGCTTATCTACACGACCCTCCTATAATATAAGCAAAACCACTTTGTAATTTAAGAAAAGCTTCCCATGAAGTTGCACAACAATTACTTATAATGCAGATACAATTTACCACTAGTTGAAGACGGAGAAGAAAATGATCCTCAAGTGTGTCTTGGGCTACAAAGACTCTGTTGGTACCTTCAGACCAGGATAAGGCTTTGTGCCACCTTTGCCTCATCAGATCTTTTCCAGACGCCTTACGCTTTCCTTTAATAAAATCTATTGCCTTTCTCTGTAAGTATGTATCTTTTGAGCATTTTAGAAGTGGATAGTATTTTTTCAAATAGTAAAAACAATCCTAGTGTTTTGATGGGCTTACATTTGGCTTCATAGATTTAAAGCGAAGACCACACAGTCTTCCCGTCACCAAATTAGTATTCAGGTACTGTTGTCCCTATCATGTTTTACTCTCTCCTTGCTCACAGACAAATGTGAACTGGGAGGCCTATTACGAATTATTTCAATATCTGTGTATTTCACAGTGCACAGCAGTTATTCCCAACGACCTTCAGGATGTCCACTGCCACTGGTAACAATCTGTTGCTGGCACAGACTGTTACCTTTATGTAGGAGAAAGATTTTTCTCAGGATCTAGACCAAGATTGATTCCACCAGAAATACTTAAAACCTCCCAATGTTGGCACAAATATAAACCTCCTTCTTTTCAGTTCTTTCCTTCTTCAGTATCACAGATGAGACATATTTTCTAAAAAACCAAACCAAATAAACTCCTTCAAATGCTATTCGTTCTTGCCAGAGAGGAAGAGGTTGAGCCAGATTCTGATCTTGGTTTCCACAGTTTAATCTCTTAGACATTTGTTATATCTTGTATTTGTTAATGGTTATGAAATGATGAATACCTTAGAGCTGAGAAGAACACAGCCATGTTAGAACCATCAGAGGCTAATCAGGTTGGAAACAGGGATTAGGACATTTTGACACTTATTTTAAATGCCTTAGAGGCACACTATGATCCTGTGAAACTCCCTGGGATGGAAAGAGCTGCCGGTGCAGCAGCGGTGCCACAGGCTGAGCACCTCCACGGGAGAGGAGGGCAGGCTGATGGACGCTGCTGACTCAGAGCAAAGGCTCGTCCCGGGATTTCCAGCGTTCCCGGTGGTGGTTATCACACCCATTCTTCCTCTCTGGCCGCTATAACTGCAGGCATAGGACTTAGGAAGACATTTCAGAAGAGACAGACCTTATTCTCTGGAGGTGAGGCTACTGGCGTTTGACAGGGGAAGGTGCAGTTCAGTAATGCTGAACAAACGCCCCCAGCGTTTGGGGTGGGGGGGGAAAGGTCTTACCTTACCTAAGGTCTTACCCTGCACCATGCCTCCACCATCTTTAGCTCACATCTTTCCAGGCAATTCTGTCACAAAACAACCCTGCTAAAATTTGCCTGGGCACCACCGCGGACACACTGAGCTGCAGGACCCCCGGAAGGCGCAAAGAGCAAGAGAGAAGGGTTCAAAGGGACGAGGAGCTCCTCAGGGCTGGGCTGAGGACCGTAGCAAGTCCTCGGGTGCAGCTGAAGACTGCGCTGGCCTGAGAATGGGAGAAACTAGACAGAGGCGAGGAAGACACGCAGCCTGAGGGACGGGGCTTGTCCCCGTGAAAGAAAGTGTCAGTGACATTTTTCCATAGAGGCAGAGGTAAGGTACCCAGATATCATCTCCCCTATTTTAAAATGTTGACCGCAGGCGATACAAATGAAGGATGTATTAATAGGAGCAAATAAAGCTAGACAAATAAGGTTTGACATTTCCCTACATCCTCTGCTCAGCTAGCTGGGTGCGTTTCTCCATTCAGAGAGCTTATCGTTAGGGATTCATGGGGAACAATCACAGCAAAAAGCGCTGCAGGTAAAATAGGGTGATACAGGCAAACTGGGCCGACTTCTACAATTTAAGTGCGTTTTGAGCACTGATAAATTCGTAAGCGCTGGTGAAGACATAATCTTTTCACAAAGTGAGGCAAGTAAACAAATATAAGAGCTAGGTTTGCAGTTACCCTGCGGGAAGAAATAAGAAACAACCAAATGAGTAAAATAACTCTTTCAGTTAAAGAGCCTGGAGGGACCATTTAAATTCAAGCCAACACAGATGCCAGCTTCAGTTTTTAAAGACCAGGAGGGATGCTTAGAAATGCAAACCTTTATTATTATTATAATATTCAAAATAATTCACTTAAAGAGCTCACTTTCTGAAGGTCTTCAGGTTCTTAATTGTATCTCTGAAGTGAGTGAGGCTATTTAAGGAAAAAATAAGATACAGAAGCAGAGAAAAAAATATTGTTCAAAAATATAATAATACAAAAAGCTTTTAAAAATGAAAAGAAGCCAAACCTTGCAAGAAAAACAAAACAAACCAACAAAAAACCCAACAAAAAACAAGTAGTTCTCTGATATATGAATCGAACTGTGGTGCTGCTTAGTTTGTAAATGTAACTTTCAAAACAAATGGATGCTGCTTTTTTTTTTTTTTTGGTCGCTATCATCGTTAACATGGACAGAAAGAATTTTTTTTAACATGCCTGTTTCTTTAGATTAGGAATTCATTGTCTACAAAAAAGGCCATTCAGATTTTCAAATATATGTTAGGAGTTCACAGGAAATTTTACTTTTAAGTTGTTTTCTCCTAAGAATTACTAAAGGTTTTTGTCACTTTATAGTGGTACTCTAATTATACTATTTTATGCCAGTGTAACTGCATTCACACAAAAAAGCTACAGTGATGCAAATGCTCTTCCTCTCCCTGCTCAAGTGGCTACATTCAAAAATTACCTTCCAGATAAGACAATTACAGACAAGACCAAAAGCAGGGGAAACGCAACATTTAAAATCAAAGCTACGTCTACAAATGCAGGCCTTGGCTATACATTATAAAAGAAACAAACAAACAAACAATTATATATAAAAATCGAGAGTGCTTTTAAGATTCTGAAATTACTCAAGCAGCGTTGCCAGCACAAGCTGGTTCTGTCATGAACTGCAGCAAGAAGTGAAAGGTGAAAGCTACATCTATCTTCTAAAGTAACCTTTTTTTAGTGAAAAAAAAAAAAAAGTTTTTGTGAGTTTCAGAGATCTAGAAAAATGCTTTCTCCACCTAAAACCAGAAGTCAAGACGTAGAGTCAAACCTGAAGTAAGCTAAAGGCAAAAACAAAAGGGTGTAGGGCAGCAACAACAACAACAACAACAAATTAATACAATGGATGGAAAAGTAGAATTAAGAAGGGGGGGAAAGATAAATTTCATTTTTTTAAATAGATTTTTTTTCCCTCGTCTTTTTTTTTTTTTTTTTTTTTTGTTTTTCTGAATTGAATTAGTCTTTCAAAGTATTCAATTTATTTTACCAGGCAAAATCAAACACAAAGAGAATGCAGGGCAGTCAGGAATGTAGCACTTTCACACTGAAATCTGACACCACCAAGCTGGATGTAGGCTCCGTAAAGGACTTTTTGGTCAAAGGAGGAATGATTAGCAAAATGAACTCTGAATCACATTTCACTGTGTATGGTTCAGAAAAAAAGAAAAAAAGAGAAAAGAAAAAAAAAGGAAAAACCAAGAAAACAAACAAACAACCCCAAAACCAACCAACCAAAAAAAAACACCCCAAAAACAAACAAAACAAAACAAAACCAAAAACACACAAAAAACCCCCCAACATAACACTAAACACTGCACCGAAAAGGCTAATAACTAACAGCTTGGTGAAGAACAGAATGAAAAAAAGATATTCAAGAGAGATCACTGGAACCGTATGTGGACCATGTGAAGTTATTGAGCATTTTCTCAGATTTTCCTCAGACTTTTTTGCACATAAACAAAACCAGCTCGTGGAGAGCTGAGAGTGCATCGGCTATACGGGGCTCAATAGACAGAGACAAAGCTGACCAGACAAAAATTGCAACAGCCTGCCAAAACACTATCATCTTCTAGGAAAAATGGCACAGCCTGAAACCAAAGAAGTTCAGGCAAATTCTTCCCCCCTCCCTCCCTGCCCCTGCACACCCAGACACAGCCGCGGGCTGGTAATTCAGCCATTGAAAAGGTGCAATCCACAGAATAACAATGCTGCTCGTTGCCTTTGGTGCTGATAATGAGATATGAGGCTTTCTGGGAATTTTTACTTCCCATCGGGGAAAACGATGATATTCCTACCTCAGCAACTAATTAACGAACTAGTGTATTTTAAAGAAAATTAATGTCTCTGCTGTCTGTGCTTTTATAAATTTACATGGACTAAAAATAAAAAGAATCTGTTAAAAATGCATTGAATATCTACCCCAGCACATGTCACAGTAAAACGGACCAGGATAACGTTATTAGCGGTGAACCAGCATCTAATTGCCATGCGCCCAGCTATCTGTTTCTCTTTCAGATACTTAAAAGAAAGGAGGTCAGCGGTGTGACTTGAGGGTTAACAAATGGAGCCTGCGTCTGCTGTCAAGGGAAACATGCGAGTACCTGCCATGCATTATTTACCATGTATTAACTATGATAACTGTGTTTACAGGCTGTCTCTTAAGGTTGGTCTCTACATTTTTGGTCCCTGGCTGCCATTGGTAGGAGCTGATTGGCTTTTGGCTTTACCACTCAGGTACCCTTTCCTGCAGATTCTTCTATAATAAGCACCAGAAGAGGGGCTACTCCTATCAGCCTCTTCCACGCAGCTCTCTGCCAGCAGCAGGGCTGTTCGCACTAACAGGAACTCGAGGCATTTGCTCTTGACAGCATCATTAGCACCAGATAACAGAGCAAGGGTTTGGTTGGTTTGTTCCTTTCCCCACCCCCCCTTTCCCTTTCTTTCTAGCGGTACTGCCAGAACGGCAGAAAGAGCGAGCAGAAAATAAGCAAAATGTGGAAAAGTAGTGATTGGTAGTCAAACTGTACAGAAAGAAAACAAAAGAGGAAAGAGACAGAGAATGAAGTGTCGTAAGGAATTTTATTTTTTTTTTTTAAATCACACGAAATTCCTACTGTATGGGGTGTTTATAAAGTCTAAATATATTGCATACATGTACCCATGTCTCCCAGTGTCTGGTAAACTGCTGCATTAGCAAATACTCCTGTCTCGAAAAAAAAATAATAAAAAAAATACCGTAGTTAGCTAGAGTCATAGTTTACAGTGCCATATAGCCATTTAACAATGTAGGTTATATATGTGTAAATGCTGAAAGTAACCCAGGCTGGGTGTGTAAACTTTAATTTCATTTAGCTGGTTCATCATATGTTGCTGCTTATTTGCTCTCTTTGTCTGGGTGGAGTCATATGAGAACTGGTTCTTTCACAAACTTCTCAGTTCTGCTGCTTGTGAAATATATGTAACTCATCCATACTCATTTGCTTTCTAAATATACCTCTATGCCCTTTGTTATTCATCCTAACCCAGCAAGAACTTCCTTGATTTGTAAGACTGATAATATGATCCTGACTTCTAATGGCTATTTCTCATGTTTATAGACTTTCCCAGACAACCTTTATGAGTCAGAACCAGGGAGGAAATATAGCCAAGTGCAGGTCTGCTGAGCTACAGGTGCTAGCCCTGCCAGCCAAAGACACTAATTGCGATGAAGAAATTAGAAAACATAAAGCAGATCAAGAAGACTCTGAACCTTTACTGGATAGTGTCAACATCCTTGGGGTTGAGTATTAAGAGAGTGTTCTTGAGTGATCGAGCAGTTTTAGATAAATACATTTTGTTAAGCAAGGAATATTTAATCTCTTTGTGAGGTATATTTGTAAATACTAGAAAACCAGCCTTCAGATTAGAGGAAAATGTGGGGCATCTAATGCCTAATGGGTAAGAATGGGAAAACATGTTGAGAGGAGAAGAAAATATTGTGCCTAGCCAGTGGTGGGAGGCAAGCAGTGCCTGTTTAAGGCATAGTGTCTGGAGCAGCACAGCAGGAACAGAGGTGAGAAGTTGCAGCATGAGAGGTGGCACTGCCTTCCTGCTATCTTATCAGTCCTGCACACAGGGGTTAGGGCTGGCTGCTCCTCTGGACTCCTGTGTATGTCCTTTCTGGGCCCTACCAAGGGCTGGTGTTTGTGGAGCAAAACTGCCTCTCTGTAATTGCCTATGCTGCCTGGCCTCCTGTGTGAGGTCTCTGACCTGTGGACACCTGGGCTGGGCCCTGACATGTTTAGCACGTAGAGGCTGGGGAGGCAGGTACCTCCTGCTGCAAATGGAGACTCCTGAAGCCTCCAGTCATTGCCTGGCAGAACAGCCTTTTTCTTCTGCTGGAGCCAATCTGCTCTGCTGTGTAACACGTGGAGACCTTACACTCTACAGGTTCTGCATGCTGAAGCAGTACTACAAAGGGCCTATGTGATGTGATGACACATCATCTTACTGGCTTGTTTTCTTCACGCTGCAAAACAGTCTTTTAATGTTGGAAGAAAATGCTGGGGGAGAGATTACTGCTGGTGATATTTCACAGCTCATCGTTTGTTGTGGTTTATTTGGTCACTAGATCAAAACAGAACCTTGCTCTCTATTGTGTCAAAATAACTCCAGTTACAAAAGAACTTGCTATGAGGAAATGAGTGCTAGTGTTTGGGCAGAGATTGCTGAAATGCTGGTTGGCTGCATACCAATTAAAATAATCTTGGTTCAAAAGTTATAGGGGTACAGGAGTGTATGTATAGTATCCAGATAATTCCTACTCATCAGAAAGTTAACAGTTTGGCCTATACTAGGATAATGTACAAACTTACTGACTACCATTTAGACATGCCCAGTGTAGCCTCTGTACCATGTCAGAAAAGTGTGAATAACTTACAGCTGAACTTCAGATGCAAAGGGAAGAAATGCATCTCGCTGAATTGACAGAACTTCAAGTTGCCAACTTTCAGTTTAATTTATTCAATATACTCATCAACACAAAAAAGTTTTTTAAGATGCTTTGTCAGAATTCTGAATATTTTTTAACAGTTTTGTCATTCAGTTTCCAATTATAAATCTTTATTAGTCAAAACAATTTATTAACTCATGTGATGGTTGAATATCAGGAGATAAGCAAATCTGGGCAATAGCGACTGGGATAAAAAATGGACACACTTGAAAAAGCTCTTACTTGGGAAAACCGCTCCGTAAGACTTAACTACTTTGATAACTTTCAGCTAAATACCTCTATCATTCATCTACTAAAATATACTTTTCCTACATTTACCAAAACATCTAAGTAATTAATGAATATATTATCGTTTCAGACTTTTTTTTTATTATTTTACAAGTCTGATATTTTTTCATCATTAATTTGCTCATCATTCTGACTAGGATTTTTTGGTTATTTGTGATCACCCATACTTTCTCCTTTTGTTCACTTCTGAAGTACTACTGCAGTATATGTGGCCACCCCCACACTTTCTTGCATCAGCTCCATGATGACTTCTCAGGAGAGTTCAGCCGTAGGCTGTAATTTGTTATAAAGTTCGGGTCAGAAAGTTAGTTATGTGTGGAGTACAGAGACTGACATTGTCAGTGCTGAACACGGAAGTACAAAGCTACAGAAGGAGACCTGTGATGGATTTGAAACCTGATGCATTGCGAAACGCCAGGAGTGCACATAAACACTTTGTATCAGCAGAGAGCATACATTCCTAGACAGTCTGCTGTAGATGCCTATGGTTCACAAGCTATCTGGTGTTAGTGTCACGTCCTTCCGATTTTCATAGTTTCTTTTGTTTCCCAATTAACATTTAGATGTATTTTAGTCGATTGATTCTTTAGAAGGGCTGATTTGGGATGGCACTTCTTTGCAACTGCTAACTCTCTGGTTTAAGCAGTAATTCTCAGTGTGGACAGTTCATGAGGGGAAGCGAGTTAAATTAATCATGCAGCAAAATGTATAGCACTGCAGAAGTCAATGGAGGCACTTTGCATGTACACCAGTGCTGCTGAGAGCACATCTCTCACCATTATTTATAAATGATGTGGAAGATTCCCCTCTGGCAGCATATTGATTTAACAGCCTATAAGCACACACAACACCTTCTGTTGTTCTCAGTCCACAATCAGAACAAGTTCAAGGACACAAACTCCAGGTATTATCAGCTAGGTTACTCCACTGAATTTACACTATATCTACTAGTAAACAATTTTCTGCTTAGCTTTGTGGAAGAGCAAAGTGTCACTTGGAGAAGTCTGGGACAGAATCACATAGAAATGAAGTGCCATAACTGATTTATGCCCTAGAAATGTATCACTGGCCATAGCCACCAAACAGCAGCCAAACACAGGCAGACCAGATAGTCCAGTATTTAATCCTATTTGATAGGCACTGGTTTCTAGATAGTTTTACTTTGAAAAAAAGGAGCAGCATGTACCCCTACAGGCCACTCAATGTGCACCAGAACCAGGGAAACTTGATTTCCTGCCTATTTGTCATATGCATGACGAACTTGGGTGCTTTTCCTGCTTCTGGAGGGCCCTCCTCTTTATCTCTCCACTTCCTTTCAGCTTTCCCAGGTAAACTCAAGTGTATTTCAAGGGATGAGCTCACACAGCAGCTTCAGAAGGTAATTATTGGAGTCTCTACATGTTGTAAAGACACTTAAAGTGCATTAATTGTTTTTGAGACCTCTACATGTATCTGATAAACTGGCCAGCATGTCCTGAGCTACTGAGGAACAGGGAAGACCCATAGGTAGAGATACACACAAATTGGAAGCATAACCACAAAAGGCTTATTTCTGTAGAAAAACAGCTAAAAATTGGAAAGTTCAGTCAGTAAGTGCCCCTCAATGGTAAAAAGATAACAAATTCACCAAACTCTTGCAATGTACATGTTGGTGTTGTCAAATGGAGGGAGTAATGTTTTTGGCAATTGGAGAACTTTCCGTTGCATTGATACAACAGCAAATAAATCGTCATTCTGAAATTACACTACAAGAACTTTATCAAAACTATGCAAAATTGAAGAAAAAATCACAAATGCTTATGAAAGAATACGATTTTGTATTTTATACGCACATACGTGCAGATGTTTGCATTACCAGGAATTTCATTCTCTTGTGATTAGTTTTGAGGAATTAATTTATCTTTGCTTACAGACGGGCTTGAAATTATCAAGTTAAACACAGGAAATGCAAAACCTTCAGGAAATGCAAAACCATTCAGTTTATGAAATAGATTTACAAAATACTTTAAATCAAATCCCTTTTTTCTCCATGAACCCACCTCTTATTGATTAAAATAGTGTTTCTTGTATTTCGTTTTTACAATAATAGAGTTTCAAAGGGTAAAGATGATGTTATTTCAACTGTTAATATTAAAGTTTTAGCGTCTGTGTACTTCTTAGTGTGTGGGGTTTCTAATGGAGGTTGGAAACAGGCACTGGCAAACGCAAGCTATCAGTAGGTAAACTAAGTTTGAGAATCCAGTTTATAAGCTCTTGGAATAGTGACAGTAGAAAATGAGATGGCAAATGCAGTCCCAATCCAAAATTTGTCTCGCAAAATTCCCAGAAATTAATTTGTTTGCTGCTGAAAAGGTGAAGAGCTGTTTTGCAAACACCTTCTCCCTGCCGCATACCCATCCCCAGCAAAGTGATGTACTGGCAGGAATAAGGGATATCAACTGACCCTAGGAAGTCAGTGTCCCAAAGCAGATACAGCCTAAGTCAGTGCACTACCAATGCTGTATTTATTTTGTTATGTCACAGGTCTCACAAGCTCTCACGTCATTACTCAGAACTGATTGTTTCTGTAAATGAATACAACTTTGCTGGTTGCAGCACAGAGGCAGAGAGGCCTGAGATTTGAGAAGGGAAATTTAATTTACAAAGTTTGGAAAAAAACCAAACAACTACAAAAATAATTTATATTTTCAACATGTATACACATATATATGATTCATGAAAAAATGAAAATAGCTTTCCTTATTGCTCCCATTTGTTAAGGACACATAACTTTTTCTTTTATCTTGAAAAATGATTTAAAGAAGATACAGTGCATGGTGTTGGTGGTCTACATACCTTCCCCTTTGTAAGTGGATTCCCAGCCACACTGTCCATGAGTTGTTGGCTCTGATTGCTGCCAAGTCAGCCCTCCCTCCTGCCCAACCTGTGCCTCTAGGCAGGACGAGGCGTTCAAGACACAGGGATGCAACTTTCCAACTCAGCAAGCAGGGTTGAGGAGAAAGCACTGCAGATTTTGGTCCCATTGTTGATGAAGACATGGATCTTGGCCGGCCTCCAGTCTTCCAGAAGTATTATACCCTAATAACTACCTTAGAGTGGTCCTTTCCCCTTCCCTTCTGTTTTAGGTGGCTCTGGTTCCTTTGCAATAGCTCAGCAAAAGGGAAGCCATACCCAAAATAACTGATAACCCTTGAGCTAAGATTTGTCTTCACGAAGTGCAAAACAAGTTTTACAAGAAAGTTGTTGCTCTTACTGAATTTGGTCAAACGTCCTAGGCTACTGGTTGCATAATGTCGAATTAGAGCATAACGGCAGATGGCAACTGGGGAAGTACGTGGAGATATTTCTCCACTGGTTCCTAAAAGCAGGTGAGTCTCTGTGGTGGGCTTGACATCAGGCTAACTTGTCCCTTTTTTTTAAAGAATGAGGTGCTGTGGTTGCAGAGAAGTAATATTTCAATTCCTGAGGAACCACACCTAACCCAGGGTGGCAGCAGTCTCACCAGTCGTCTAATAGTGACAGGAGATTTCTGAACACAGGGGTCTAGTACACCAGTTTTGGATTTAGATGCCTAACTTCTGCTGCTTCAGAGTCTTATGCCACTTAATCTTCTCCTCAGCTCTATTTCAGGGAGCTAGTATTTATGCACAGATAAATTGTTTCAATAAAAAAAGCCTCAGTGTTTACACATGAATAGTTGCAAAGCCAAAATGAACTCCACTCAGTTCTGCTGCTGTCAATTGCATTATCTGGATCTATACCCTTAAACTGTGGGCTGAATAGGTTTTGGCACATTCTGTGCAGGCTTCTTACAGAAGATTATTAAATACAATTAATAGGAGCCTGCTAGCAAATCTTCAGCTGTAAAATGTTGGAAAATAATTCAGTTTTCTTACAAAATAGCACAATTGTAAGTTGAGAATTCTGAATTAAGTTTCCAGCTGGGAAATTAAAAGCATATGTCCTATCTATTTTTTCATCACTCCTTTTTTGTTGTCCACAGTGAGAACTGGTCCACTGCTAAAGGCAGATAACAGATGGTAAACCTCCACTGCCATATGACTCTGCTATTATCCCATTCCTCTGCATACCTAATCTAATAAATTGAGTGTAATTGACTATAAGTGTTCACCCTACATGTGAACACATCCTAGTATGTTATAGCTCTAACAAGAAGGATAAGCAGACTCTTAAGAGCTGATGCTGCATTCCCCATGTCTATTTACTTATACAACCTAGAGTAGTCAGGAAAATTTAAATGTGAGGTTCAATAGGGAAAGTAAGCTTCTCTGAGTGCTGGCAGATATCCATTTCCATCAGCTCCTCCAATCCAAAATTAAACATCTTATCAGACTTAGCCAGTTCTGCTAAAGCATAATAAACACCACAAACAGTAAACAAACTGTACCAGCACTTTAAAAAAATACCCTGGATTTAATTCCTATAATTTGTCATTGAATAGATCTTTGTGCTATCACTTTTAGCTTGAAACATAATGACCCAAATACTTCCTCAGTTTTTTAAGTTTTAATTTTCTTATCTTCTTTAACACTACCTTAATAGCTTTCAAACTAAGTTAACCTACATGGTTTTCAGTCTCTAAATCAACATGCCCATTCAGGAAAATGTGTAGGCATATGTTTTGTTTCAAGCTCATACTTGAATCCTACTGCTTTTAGTGAAATTCAAGTAAGTGCTGAAGTGCATTCACAAATGAATGCACTTTCCTCAACCAAAAATCATTTTTCTCTGGATTAAAGTGGGAGATTCACAGGGGCACTGTGGCATTCCATGTTGATCATGAGCTGTATCCTAACCAGTACTGATTCTCATTGGAGTCCTCATTTGTCTAACTGCTATTTTGGTACTCACTGTTTAATGGGGGCTTGCAGGCCTAAGTCTAGATGAAGATGCTTTTTTGTAAGGTCTTGTGTTAATGCAAGTCATATCCACAGCTACAGCACCATTATAACAGTACTCTGAAACATTTTCCTTTCAGCTCAAATTCATAACTGAATTATCATGGCTTAACAAGTTACTGTGGACCAAGTGAGCCATGATAACAATCCACATGAATGCTTTTAGTCCACAGTAAATGTGAAGTAATACAACTTGGCGTAGCTTTTAATGCAAGACAGTACCTTGTATTTACTGCAGTGAGACCAGAGTTACTCATCTGACACCATGGAATGTGGATATAAAGCTGATCCTTTCTTTGGGCTAGAAAAATGCAAAAATTTAAGTCTGTCAATACAATTAAAATAATGTAATCTTCCTAGTTATAGTATATTTAGTACAGTATCTATTTAGCACATTTAATTATAGCATGATTAAAACAGCGCGTGTCCAATCTGAATTTACAAGTGGTATAAAAAAGTTTTATACTATTTTCAGAGGGAAGACTAAAGACTACCTTGTGTACTTCCACCTGGAAGTGTAGCTAGATTACTTGTAAATGTTGTTCCTCGTTAATTATTTTAGTGTCTGAAATTCACAAATTTAAACCAGGCTTACGAAAAAAAGTACTAGAAAATAATGCTTTTGTGGGTAGAAGCAGTCATAGTAACTTTAGTTGAGATTATTCTCAATTACCCTCTAATTTCCTGGTTTTGGTTGTTTCTAATTTTACCAAATGTAAGTTAACTAAACTAAAATTTTTCAATCTCAATTTTTCCATGTGGGATATATACTTCAGGTTGAATTACAAGCAAATGAACAAAAAGACTTTGACAAACGTATCTTTTCTGAGAATGGCATTACAGGAAAATAAAGTTTATTATCTGTGTAAGAAGAGAACAGGTTTGTTGAAGTGTTACTATTTCTTCTCCCAGACAGCTGAATACTCTCTTCCCTCTCCCACCTCTGGACCCAAAGAGCTGGGCTGCTCTGCAATGGGACCTGTGAGCCTGGGAGTTTGTTTAAACGGGTTTGCCTTGGCACTGCTTTTCTCCTCCGGCAGTTTGCAGACATTTCTATTGTAGGTTTGGCTCTTCCTTCTTTGATAGTGGCATGAGCCCAACTTTGGAATATTCTGTATTCATGTATTATTTGGGAGACTGCCAGTGTGTTTCTCTGGCATGCAAGCCATAGAAGCGAAACCAGAATAGAACCTTATGAAATTGAGTGAGTTAATTAAATCGTATGCATTTAATCCAAGTTTATTAGCAGTGAGGGGGCACTTTTCTAGCCTATGGGCATTTTCTTTGTTCAATTGCAAAGTGCTGTTATACCGATGACAATAGAATTTTAGAAAATGGTTATAAATGGTTTTGAGTTGAAGGTATTTTATGTAATTCACTAACAGCCCACATGGCACATAAAAGAGAAGCCGGTACCAGCCACGTCTGTCATGATGAACACATGGATGTTTGTCAGGTATCACAAATAAGTAAAGTATACCTTCTTCTCCTAGTCTCAGCAATTAATTTTACAGAGGGATATTAGCAAAGGTGGGTCCTGAGGAATTATTTAAATGGCCTTACAAATCAGGTCAGGAAGGATTTTCTCTATGTGTGCGCAGTCTTGGCTGAGTTAATTTAGGTAATTGGAGAGGGCAGCCACTCCACAAGGTGCTACATGAGTTACCATGTCAGCACTTGCTGGGATTTCTGGGGATATATCCCATGGCTCTTTCACTCTATTAATTACCCTGTGATCCCAATGAACTGTGAGAAAGTGTTTCCTCCTGAATGACTCTAGAAGACTGTCTGCACTGAAGTTGTTTAGTACTCTTCCAAATGCTAGAGAGGTATCTTACCATGCTTGTTAAGGTTTTTTGCCTAGGCCTCAGGGCAGGTTAGCAACTGTGGCTGAGAGCAGCATCATTCTGGTGACAGGGAATACTGCTTGTGAAAAAAGTGTTTAGGGAGAACACCTAAGTAAGTGTCACTTTATTTCAGTGTAATTCACCTCAGGAATTCTTGCATTAGTATTTCTATGAGAACATATCCCAGGAGGCCCTGTCACTGGGAAGCCCAAGCACATACAGATAAACCTGAGGAGCGAGCAGGCGAGGCTTGGCATCCGTAACAGAAGAGCAGAGGCTGTGGGGCATGGGATGGGAGGAAGCAGGTAACAAAGAACAACAAATGGAGGGAAATACAGTTGTTTTTCTGAATCAGAAACAAAATGCATGCCAATATTGGGCAGGGTGATAGCTGCACCAACCACACGATGCTCAATAAAACATGTATTTGGGTTAACCTCTCCCTGAAAATCACAGAACTTCCTACCTTTTTTGAGCATCTTCTTCTTCCTGTACATATGATCAGAGGCCACAAGTATGAGCACAAACAAAATATGAGCAATGTATTTGTTTAAAGTCTTGAAAGTTAGGAAGCCAAAGCATGATTTTCTCTGCACCATGCATGCCTTTGATGTCAGTTGAATGTATATATAAGCCCAGTTTTGACTTGAGTGTTAACAGACATTGCTTTCCAAGGAGGAATGTAGGGCTAAGATCAGACTAGTGTTGCTTAGTAACCTCTAATCAAAAGCCCAGCCACAAATCAGAAACCTTTCTGCCTGTTTGTCTTTTTGCCTTGCATGATACTAAGTGAACAGACTTTTTTTTCCTAATAAAAACCCCAAGGAATAGCTATTTCTTATCTATGATTTTGCAGTGATGGCACTCACAGCACTTTGCAAGAAGGCCAAGACAATTAATCCAATTAACACAAAAGTTACTTATTAAACATTATTTTGATTAAAGAGGGAGGGCTGAAGGAATTCTCATATCACCAGTTTCAAGGCAGTCAAAGATGACTCTGGACTTTTTCCTGCAGGGGAGGAGATTCATGCTCTCATTTTTGCCTAGGGTCCTCCTCATCCATTTTCCATCCCTGCAGGTGGCAGCTTACTGCATTTGTGTTGGGATGACTGTCCCTTTGCCTGTTAGTTTTCAACTAAACACCCAGTCTCACTTTTTTTCCCCCCAACATCAATGTGTTTTTTCTCCATTGTTAATCACAGAATGGTTTGGGTTGGAAGGGAACTTAAAGGTCATCTAATTCCAACCCCCCTGCAATGGGCAGGGACACCTCCCACTAGATCAGATTGCTCAAAGCCTCATCCAACCTGGCCTTGAACACTTCCAGGGATGATGCATCCACAACCTCCCTGGGCAATCTGTGCCAGTGTCTCACCACCCTCATAGTGAAGAGTTTCTCCCTAATATCTAACTTAAATCTCCCCTCTTCCAGTTTAAAGCCATTACCCCTTGTCCTATCACTACACATCCTTATAAAAAGTCCCCCCTTGCTTTCCCGTAGGCCCCCTGCAGGTACTGGAAGGCCACTATAAGGTCTCCCTGGAGCCTTCTCTTCTCCAGGCTCAAAAACCCCAACTCTCTCAGCCTGTCTTCATAGGAGAGATGCTCCAGCCCTCTGATCATCTTTGTGGCCCTCCTCTGGACTTGCTCCAACAGCTTCGTGGCTTTCTTGTGTTGGGGGCTCCAGAACTGGACACAGTACTCCAGGTGGGGTCTCACTGAGAGTGGAGTATAGGGGGAGAATCACCTCCCTTGACCTGCTGACTACACTTCTTTCGATGCAGCCCAGGACATGGTTGGTTTTCTGGGCTGCTAGCACACATTGCTGGCTCATGTTCAACTTCTCATCAACCAACACTCCTAGGTCCTTCACCTCACAACAGTTTTCAATCCATTCTCTGCCCAACCTGTATTTGTGCTTGGGATTGCCCCAACCCAGGTGCAGGACCTTGCAGTTGGCCTTATTGAACTTCATTAGGTTGCCATGGGCCCACCTCCCAAGCCTCTCAAGGTCCCTCTGGATGGTATCCCACCCCTCCAGCGTATCGACCACACCGCACAGCTTGGTGTCATCAGCAAACTTGTGGAGGCTGCACTCAATCCCACCATCCATGTCACTGGAAAACATGTTAGACAGCACCAGTCCCAGTACCAACCCCTGAGGAACTCCACTCATCACTGGTCTCCATTTGGACAGGAAGCCATTGACTACAACTCCTTGAGTGTGACCAGCCAGACAATTCCTTATCCACTGAGTGGCCCATCTATGTGTATGTATGTCATGAGAATACAAAAAGAAATTGTAGTTTTGTTCTTAGTGTACACTATGGTAAAGACAGCCTTTAGAAATAAGCGTGGAAACACACACCTTGGCTGCGTGTAATGATGAATTCCCACTAATCCCCAGATAGATGATTTGCATAGGATATAGATGGCCTAATGTCGTGGTTTGGGCCAAACACGACAAAAAAAGAAACAGCCACATGGCCGCCCACTCAACTCCCCCCTGAGGAGGACAAACCTAACTAGAAGTTCATGGGTCGAAACAAAGGACAAGAAGGGTTCTTCACAGATTAACGTCCCGGGCAAAACAGACTCAACACAAAGAGCAGTGCTAATATATGTTAACCCACCCCTCCCTTCTTCCCGGGCCCAAATTACTTTGTTCCCAGTTTCTCTACCTCCTTCCCCCCAGCGGCAAAGGGGGACAGGGGATGGGGATTAGAGTCAGTTCACAGTCTGGTGGTTCTTGTCGCCCCTTCCTCAGGAAGAAGGATGCCTTACAGTCCTGCTTCCCTATGGGGTCCCTTCCTCCACGAACCTCTCCTTCATGAGTCCTTCCCACGAGGTCCGGATCAAGCTGCTCCAGCGTGGGCTTCCCACTGAGTCACGGGCTGCTTCAGGAACAGTCACCTCCCCTGGCGCCGGGGATTCTCCACAGCTGCACAATCCGAGTCCACTGGCAGCAAATCTGAGTCCACTGGCCATGCCTCTCACCCCTCCTGGCGCCCCCAGGGAATGCTCCACCACGTTGCTCCATGAATGCATGGGGGCAGCCTGCCATCTCGCCATGGGTTGCTTGGGCACCTTCTTTTCCCTTCTTCCTCGCCAACCACCAGGATTTTTCACCCCAGCACTGCACTTCACCTCTCCAGTACAGGTCTTTTCTTTTTCTCCTAAGTGCTCCCTCTATTCAGCTCTTACATCAGTTCTTTCGTATGTTAATCGCAGAGGCACATCTTTTGTCCCTCTAATGGCTTCTTGGCTGCTTTTGGAGCAGGGGAACTTCTCAGCCACTCCTGGGGCCCTTCCCCCGTTACCAAAAAATCCAGCCAAAGCAAACCAGCACACCTACTTTCAAAAGCTTAAACCTTAGAAGACAGCCCACCTAAGGAAAAAAAAGGAAAAAAAAGAAAAGTTACAAAAAAAGACAAAACTTGATTGATGAAAACTTTTTTTTTTTTCTGTCAATAGAGTCTGAGATATGAACCTTATATGATTTATGACTTATCAATGGATGATAGAAACAGGCTGGGAAGGACTTCGAGAGAGAAGGTCTCTTTGCCATCCTGCTGGCCAGGGGAGGATCAAGTGTGCCACTACCGTTCTCATCAGAAATTCACCTAACCTGTTTATTCAATCTTGAGCACTGGAATTTTACCGCCCTGCAGTGCATCCCAACATGTCTCCTTGCTTGCCACGAGAAAATTTTTCTAGTACCCACGTTTCACTTGTAGTTGAAGCCTATTACTGAGTCCACAAAGAAGGAAAGACTCATTCCCTCCTTTGCAGTGGTGTCTCTGCTTACACATGTCCTCTCCAGCCTAAACAACCCAATTCTTTCAGCCTTACTTTTATGGGTCATGTTTTATTCGGCTTCTATAAGCCAATTCCTTCTCCTCTGGGCTCTCCACATGCTTGTGAGAGTTTGCATGTGTCTAATGCAGCTGTGTTGGCAAAGCTGATCCTCAGCCAGGCAGTCAGACCTCACTGGGGGTGGCAGAGAATGTGCTCAGGGCCCGGACAGTTACACATAGTTTTATAGATCTTAGTATGTTGCTGTGTATGAGACTGTTTGCATTTCTACTGTGTACAAAAGCAGAGGTTTCTCCTGTGAACTTTTCCCCCTTTCTCTCAAAGTCCACATAAAACTGAAAGTCAGCTCCCCTGAGAGCCAGCCCAAGCACTTCTGATATGCCAGCTACCACAGACACGCAGGACCAACAGAACAACTATTGACAGGCATTTAGCAAACTGGATTAAAAAAATAGTTAGGTTTTAATGACATGTGATTTTCTCTCCTAACCACAGAATTCGGTTTCTGCTTGGTTTTGGTATTACAATTCTGCCGTTTCTGAAATTGACCTGGCTTATGGAAGAATCTTAAAAGATACACTCTGCATAAAGAATACCATGCAAAGGGGTCTATCTGTTGCACTCACATAGAATGAGGGGCATAGAGTTAACCTGAAATATCTACACTCATGGCCTGACTCTTGGAGGCATCTGAAATCTGCGTTTGATACTAAAGGTCAATTAGGTGCTGGAAAGTTTTGTTCTTGCTCAGATCCAGAAGCACATTGGTTGCTATTATGCTGAATATCAAGGCTCATGCTCACATCCCTGAAACTATGGGTGAGATTTATTTCACCTAAACTTGGAGGTCTGCATTCTGTCCACCCTGCATATCCCTTATGGTTAACAGAGTAACATGGGCACTTCTAGCACTCAGAGTGAGATGAACCATCCCTTGGAGGAGTCTGTTTCTTGCCTTAGACAACAAAAACATCTAGGTGACTCACTCTACACAGAGGTCCATACTTTGCCACCACAAAGTGCTTCCTCACAGGTTCTCTAAGGATTGCACCTCCTAAGCATTCCCAAAGGATGTCAGGCCCATCCTGCTGTTTGGGAGGCCTCCAGCTCAGTACCTACACAGGTACATGCAGCCTGGTAAGGGTGATACAGAATAGCCCGTATGCAAGCACACCTGTTTAGGACACTCGGTATGCAATCAAATGGGGAGAAACAGGTAGATCGGTGCCCCACGCGCCCATTTTAACCAGAGCTGCTCCTGCTTTCAGTAGACGCCAGCCCTGCAGCAGGGAAGGGAGCGTCTGTCTCTGTGAGACACTGACCTCCGCTGGTGACTTTCCCAATTACAAGCTAGATTTCCACACTTAGATTTCAACAGGGCTGGGATTCCGACTTCTTTCCCAAAGTCTGACCTGAAATCCTAGGAGATCCTGGTGCTTAACAGAGCAGTGACTCTGCAATGTCCTCAGACGGTCCCAGGCTTGTCACAATACCTTTGGCTTGTTTTCACAAAGGCAGCTGTGGAAAAAAATCCAACACACATCACAAACTATCAGAAGCCCCAGCCTAAAAACTGCTTCTTTGCCTTTAATAACGATATTAATAGAAAAACAAAACAAAACAAAAGAAAACATGGCCACATCTTATATCTTATTCATTAGTCAGAAAACTGTAAGAAATACAACTTTCTGCACTATAGTGATTCAGGCTGAGGAGTGCAATGCTTTATCTCTGAGGATTTCAGAGCACATTATGAACATATAAAACCACTGTGTAAATGAAGTCCTCTCCTCCTCACAAACTTGCTCATGTGTGCCCCTTTATTAGTACCAGTGCTCAAGATGGGCAAAAAAGTAACACTAGGCACTTGTGCTGCTTTTACTACTACCAGTTACATAGTAGAAGCCTAAAACAACTGGCCTCTGCCAAGATTGAGACTAGCATGAAATGGGAAGCCCTCAGGTGCCTACTTAGTCCTCTACTACTCACATATGAACTCATGAACTATTGTGGGACTTACTGGCACATTATAAACAGAACAAGAGAAGCAATACTGCTTGAGTGGTAGCGTGATGATGGGTATTGACATGCTGCACTGACCTGTGCCTGAGGACTGCCGTCAGGTAGTCTGTAATCTGCCTCTCTTGCCACTAAATGCCTTACTTTGCCTTTCCATTTCATGTAAGGGAATAGCTGGACTGAAAGGAAAGGAATTTATTGAGCTAATAATATGAGGGTGAAAAAACCCCATGCAACATCCAGGATTTCAGAGTTTTAAATGGAGAAGCACAACTACAGTGTTTGAGTACACTTCTGGATTTGCCCCTACCTGCTCCTGCTGTGCCATGGCTACAGAAGTGCAAAGCATGTTCTGAACCCTGTGGCCTTGCTATTCTCCCACAGGAGTAGAGGAACAGCTGGAGCAGTCGAAACTGGGTAACTGAAGCTGAACAGAGATACAGGCATTATATATTGACAGGCTGTGTCTCTTGCTGATTTTACCTGCTTTCTTTCAGCTTTTCTTCTCTTTTTCTGTAATCTTTCCTAAAGCCAGGAACCTTGCTAAATACAATCTTTGCTAAAAACAGCACTCTGTCTATGAAAAACAGCTGGTTCCTGGCACAAGCAAAGTAGACAGCTGCTAAGGTACAGATAGATGGGCATAGAGCATAAAGAATGGACCAATAGCTGCATTATCTAAGCCTGGTTGCTGTTGCCACTGCAGGGGAAGAAGGGGCACGTGATGGCAGTAGGAGTAAAGGGCCCTCTCTGCAGCAGCAGTTGCATCCCCAGCATCTCCCCTCTCTCCGCCAACAGCAGGAACCACAGCTCTAGAGCACCCATCTCTGCCACCCTCACACCATCCCCTCTCCCCTGGCAGGAGAACTCCAGCCTACGCCTCTTTGCCTGTACTGCTGTAAGGCCTTGAGCTCGCCTTGACCAGAAACTATATATGTGGCATTTACGAATAATTTTGGAGCATTCCTTACATTAGAGGCAGTGGTTGTTCTGCTGCACTATTTATTAGGCTAAAGGATAATTCCTGTATATCTGTTAGAACAAGTCCACACAGTGGAATGTGGCAATGTGTCAGAGAGCTCCAGTTTAATCGCATACAGGCTGGTATGCCTACATAACACAGGGCGGTGTCATGTCCCTCACTGTATTACTCCAAGTCTCAGAAGCAGCATGGACTAGTTAGCCCTGTTTCTCCATCAGATACTGTTCTTGTATCTATGCTCCAGCACTTGCAAAAACCCAGGTAAGAGGTGCTTCTTCAGAAGTCCTTGTAAGAAGCCATGATCTCTTCCTGTGTTCCATTTCAAAGGCATCTCTATGCCTGTATTTAGTGGTAAGAGCACACAGGCACTGAGCCATCTGATGAGGTGGAAGCCAAAAAAGGGTTCCTACCCAGAAGATACCTGTAGCATACCGATACCCTTGTAGTCTGCCCTTGCACTCTGGTGTTCCTCAAGAAGAACAGCAATTCTTTATGCACTGACTGGTACAGTAAAGCTCACAGGCTAAGCAAAATAACATAAAGAAGGAAGCAGAGCATTTACATAAAATTCATAGCATGCAAATATCTATTAAGAATTCATTTATACAAGTGAGTACTGCCTATGTCTAGCGTCCAGGGACACTCCCACTCATCTGTGATGTAGTCTACTGATTTCCTTTACAGGAGGTAATAGTCTGCTCTTTGGTGCTTAATGAGGTATCTCCAGAGTATTTGTAAGTGCTCACTGATAGATAGATACTGTGCTGTGGGTAATTTGCACTAGATAGTAGTTCTGTGAGTAGCAGGGCATAGAAAGCTTGCACTCTTCCAGTTTTTTGTCCTGTGTTTTCCAGATGGTCTGTGGTAGTATACTGGTTTCCTTTTCTTGTCCCATACAGCCAACTCTACAATATTCCCAGGTTCTCTTTTCTTCCCCAAACCACTTCTGTACTCCGTTTTCTCCTGGGCTCTCCTAAGTCAACGAAGACACTTAGCTCCCTCCTGGGTTGCCTAAGGCCTCCTGCTACACTCAGCTCTCCTGTTTTCTGTAGCTCTCTTGTAATATTCCTATTCCAATTGGTTTACATGGTGGCTGCACAAGATACATTATATATCTCGGCTGCTTCAAAGTCCAGGCATGCTACTCAGTCAACTGTCTGACATGTATACAAGAAAGAGTAACAGCTGAACTTCACTGAGCAATGAAACACTATCTGCTCACCAGTTTTCAAGAACCCTGTAGGATCCCAGATTTTTAAGATGCAGCTTTATCTGCGACATTTCTATGTTATGGCCTAAAGGGCTTGAAAAGGCAGTGATGACAAGAGTGGCTGCACAAGCCTTGTCTCTGTATGAAATCTGACTAAAAACCAAAAGCCATTCGGCAGCAGCAGCCAGCAGTGATAACAGCAGCATCAAATCAAAGCTAGTATAATGTAGGCCCTGTCAGTGCTGGCGGCAGCAGTTGTCACTGCTGCTGGCAGCTTCCGCTCTCTAGGTATGCATATTCTACTACAGCAAAGTCCTAAAAATTACAAGGCTACCGGGAGGTTATACTTTGCAAACCCTACTAATCACTGAGTGAAAAACATAGTAACAAAAAGTTATTAGGAAGTAGTCCACTATGCCCAAAGTACCTCAGAGAACTTGGTGTGTCCCTTAACAGCACAGTGAACCCACACATGACAGATCATTCCCTGACCCGGAGAATGGGATCTGCTGTTCTCCCTGCAACCTGGAGAAGGGGATCTTCCCTCTGCCCTGCAACAGAGCAGAGGTGATTCTTCTCTCTGGAAAAGGTCTAGAATCCGCATTGCCCTGGGCCTGAATTTTCAAAGGGTACAGCTGGATAAGTGTAGCCAACTTTCACTTAAACCTGGGCTCAAAGTTGTGTTATTTCAAGTCAGTTAAGAACTCCTGAAAAAATTATCCTTGTGCCTAGCTGCTTGTACAGCACTCTGTCTTATGTAAACACACTATCATGAAAAACAATTTGGTGTTTTGAAAGCTTCTCTTTTTTCAATATTTTAATATATTATTTACCTCTAATATTCTTTAATCCTAATCTTAAATTCTTTAATCTTAAATTTCTTTAATCTTCAATCTTTAATTTTCAAAGTCTTTCAAGTTGTTATCCCTTAGGACAGGAGAGATTGCTGCAACTGAGCACACAATGGCTACACAAAGAAATGTATAATCAGAACTAATCTAGATTCACTTTACAGCCACAGAGAGAACTAAACATTTTTAATCTATGATCCACCTAGGTGAGGGGAGTCCCAGCCTTTTCCAATGACCACTTCTCTAAGCTCTTTTACTTTACAAAGCTCAGATGCAGCAGTCTGACAATTGGCAAGATATGAACTATTCTTCCCTCTTGTTTACTTTCTCCTTTGTTTCTGAGCTAACCTCTTCCATGCCTTGCTTAGTTCAGGTTGTGTCTATAGTCAGATACTGGCTCCTGATCTAGAGGCTACCAGAAGAGATGCAGTGCTCTTGCTGCTGACAAGATTCTTCTGCTCCTAAACCTTTGAGTTCTCCCAGAGATGCGATGCAGGAAATAGAAACAAACAGTATTTATGAGAGCAGCAGGACCAATGAAGCCTGGTTTTATAAGGATTAACAGTGCAAGACGTGGGTTCTTGTTAAGTAAGAAGAGAGTAAGAGATTGCAGCTGCAGGCTGTTCCTGAGCTGTAGACTAGTACAGCCTCTGTATTAGACTACCTATCTCCACAAAACATGCCTAAAACTATTAACTTTGACATGTCTGACCTATTACCTGAATTGGTCAGAATTAGACAGTGGGTGGAAGAGACAGACAGATGTTTACATGTATACACACACAGTCCTATCACTTAACCCTAATTTGCTTAGATAGCCAAGCCAAAAGCTGTGAAGTTACACCAAAGGTGTAATCAGAAATCACTTGGCTGTGATTATCAAAGTTAACTTCATATACGTAATTTTTTGTCATCATGACTACGTGAGGAGTTTGCACTTGTCTGGCTCAACAATCTAGTTTGAACGCTGCAGATCCCGAGCTGAAATGATCCACTGAAGTTAGAGCTCCTTTAATGTAAACAGAGGCAGCTTTACGGAGATAGGAAGTCTGAGAAACTGCCCAAGGACATGTGGCGGCTGTTCCCAAGGTGGCCAGGGAACCTGCTCCTTCTCACAGGCAGTGTAGTTACAACGTCATAGCCAGTATCGGCCTGTATAGTATATGGTCTTAAAACTCCAGTAATAGGCTGAGCTGACTAACGTACGTCTCTATAGGAAAAGCAGAAGCAACCGTCTGGACAGAGCTGGTATTACAGCAGTTGGTAGCCGCGAGAGAACGGAAAACTTGCAGCGTGTAGGTGCCTTCCCACCCTTGAAATAAAAGCAGGAGCTCTCGGAGCGGTATGCAAGTTGGATCAACTGTTTCGCGTGCACTTAAGGCACGCACCGGAGCAGCAGCATGAAACGCGATACCTGTAAAGCACGTGCGTTAGCACGGCAAGAAAGTGTTTTCCTGACGTACGCGGCAGCAAGTAAGGGGGAGGCCCGCAGCCACGCGGCCTGGCCCCCACTGCTCCCCTTCGCCGCCGCGCTCCGGTCCCGCGGCTCCGGCGGAGCCGCAGTGAAGAGACCCAGGGGAGGGGAGCGCAGCGAGCGAAACCACCGGCCAAGACCCGGGCGCGGCGGGGCCGGAGCCACGGCGCCCCCCCGCGGTAGCGCGCAGGCGGGTCGGGCAGCGCGCACGCTGTCCGGCGGCGCGGCAGGTCCCGGCGGGCGCACGCTGCGCGTTTCGTCCGGGCGTAGGCAGCACCCTGCGGCAGTCCATCAGCCGTGGAGCCGCCGCGCAGTGCTGGAGCAGGTTCTGACATGGAGTAGGCAGTAAGGAGTGCCAGCTCCTTCGGGCTCCTTGTGCCGCTCGGCGTTTGTTGCAGCACCCGGAAAGCTTCCTGCTTCTTCACGGAGAGTGCGCGGGGGAATGCCAGGAAGGTGCGGTTAGACGTTTTGGGTCTAGCAGGGTCAGCGCACGGGCAGGAGGACTGATGTCACGTCCCCTCACCACCATAACCTTGCTGCTTATCTAATAGAGGCAAACCACACACATAATCCTACTCGTGTTTTAAGGAATATTTCTTTGCTTACAACTGACTAACGTGAGAAAAAAGACAATCATACTGACAAATGCCAGTTTTACATAATTAAGTTAATAACCAGGCCTTTATGCAAACATGGGGAGCCTGGTTTCATTTTTGGGAGGAGTTGGTCCAGTGCTGAGAGTTCTCAACAGCTCTGTGCTTAATGAAGGCAGCACTGCTCTGGCATCCAGCAGAACAGCTAATACAAGGCATTTTGGAGTAAAAGCCCATCATTGATTGACTTTCATAGAATTTTGGCTGTTTGACAGAAAAATAGCCAGAAAATAGCACAGCCCTCCAGAAACAGAATCATGGAATGATTTGGGTTGGAAGGGACCTTAAAGATCATCTAGTTCCAACCCCCCTGCATGGGCAGGGACACCTCTCACTAGACCCAATTGCTCAAAGCCTCATCCAGCTTGGCCTTGAACACTTCAAAGGATGAGGCATCCACAACATCCTTGGGCAACCTGTGTCAGTGTCTCACCACCCTCACAGTAAATGGAGAAAGGATTTCTCCAAAATGAAACTGTAGTAAAGGTAGAAATTCATCTTACAAGGTTGTACAGCCCTTTCATGTTAGCATTTAATATGTGCTGGCTTCTGGAATAGAAAGGAAGTGGCATTTCTGATACAATGTCACAAGCCAGTGCTCCTAATTCTGTCTTCATACTGAGAGCAAAGGTTGCCAGAGGTAACTGAAAACCAAACTCAGTAATTGCATCTCCTTCTGTGTTGTACTATGGCAGGACTATCTGGGAATCTCTTTACAACAAGGACCAGCACACATGCTCCCCTTCACTGGTACTGTTCTCTCAGAGTTGGTTCTAATGCTAGTTGAAATGCCTGTGAAAAAGGTATTTTTTTCAGAAGGAAAAAAGTGTGACACCTGGTGCAGAAAAGGAGGAATGTGATTGTGAATACCAGCATAATAAATTAGAATCTTCGTAGGACTTTTGAGGGGGGTCCCTGTTTTGTGGAAATTCTTGTCAAAACTCCAAAAGGCCCTCACCAAGGCAAGGTTTTATGTACCGTGTCTGTCCATCATGCTTCAATGGTAGGATTTGATTCATTCCTTCCAATCCTGTAATAGTGAGAATAATTCATCTGTTTGTTTTTTTTTGTTTTTTTTTTTTTTTTTTAAATAGCATACAAACAAAAAAGAGCACGGATGAAATTTAACATAGCTAACAGATCTTTTTTATTGTAATAATGTTGTACTCCTCATTGCATTAAAAGTCAGCCATCTCACTTTGCCTGGAAACATGGCCATTTACCTTTGTACAGTTCAATACTCAGTTATGAATTGGTCTTGCCTGCAAACTTATCCTCAGATACTGTAGGTAGTAGTTTGCCACATAAGTATAACATATATACAATCCCTAGACAGAGTTGTATTGCCAAGCATTGTCAGTAGTACTCTCAGACCTTTAACTCTGTAATTATTCTTCCCTCTGAAGTTCTCTCTAGGTAAATTATATATCCATATGCATGAGTGTATATGTATAGATATATGTATATAGATATATGTATACTTATACTTGGGTTATCTAAGAAGTTGGCATTAGATTTAATTAATTTGTTAAATAGTGGAAAAAAATTTTCTTTTTTTTTCATCAGATGTGCATAACAATTGGAATATTTATTCCTCAGAAGTTTTATTTCTTCAAGTTGTGAACAATTTTTAATGTCTCTCTGGTAGGTACTTCCAGTTGAAAATGGCAATACAGAAGTCCATTACTGGTCATCCATCTTTATCTGTATCAGGACATTTAAGTCTTTCCATAGGCGTAGGTTTGATAAAATGTCTCTGCTCCAGATGGATTCATTATGGTGCAGAGGAAGACAGGCAAAATGGAAGGCATGGATGACTGGCAGATAGACAAGACTTTACAAGCACTTGGAAAACTGTTTCAGTTCTAAAGTTCATATAATTATAGACCATATCTTTCGAATTTCTTTTTTTTTTTTTTTTATTGTTGTTGATGGTGTTTTTTTCCCAAGCTCACACATCGCTCTTAGCAATGTTAGAGATTTTTGTCATTAGTTTCTATGGGAGTAAATTCTAATACAGCATATTTACATAACACAAAATATTGCCCCCAAATTTATCAGAATTCATACATAATTTCTGTGCCCAAAAAAACCCAAGTACAGAGGCAATAGAAAAAGAGGAGGATTAACAGTGGGAAAGGTCATTAAACTAGAAGAAAGGTATAAGAGGACAGAAAAAAATGCTTATTAAAAATCATAGCCTTACATCTGGAACCTCTAAAAATAGTCAATATTGAAAAGTTTTTATTTCTTAAAGTAAATAGAAAAGTAACATTTTCCTGAACAAAAAAGTAATTTACATAAAAAACAATTAAATAATTTGGTAAAATAAGATGTTAAATTTTTGTCTCCTCCAAACAATTATTTGAATTGGTGTTTTAAAATATTTAAATTAGTATTAACTCATTTAAGTAGAGCCAGCCCCTAGATTAATAACTCAGTTGAAGCTGTTCTTGATCCCTTGTCTGCAGTGACAAATCTGAGGTCCTACCAGTCCCTGTAGTGGAACATTCCCTATTATGCCATTTGGCTTCAACCTGAAAAAAGATGTTCTGTGAGATGCAAAGGCAATAAGATCAATGGCAGGAAAGCAAAAATTAAGGCACAATACCAACTGGATTGATGGAAACAAAATCCAACTAGACTCCATCAGTATAGAGCAAAACACAGATTGAAGGCAGACAGGAAGGTACTCCAGAGACAATCTGTTTAACATTTTACCTAACCTAATTATTCAAGAGCTTTTCATCAAAATCTAGTGGCATTTCTTCATAGATTTGTCCTCTGGTATATTTTGGTTTAATATTTTAAAATCCCCTAGTCCATTATTGGTTGCTGTCTATGGTTCAATCACTCTAAATCTCTGGACCAAAACAACTCATCAGACCTTAGCTCCACTGTCTCTAGTTCATTGACTTTTGCTTCATTTTTGTGCCAGGCTTTCCTTTACTTCAGCTATTACTCTGACTCCTGAATTAGATTAAATGGCCCTGGAGACATTCTTCAATGCTCATATTGATGTTCTCTGCAGCTATTCATGGTCCTAATCTATCATCTACTAATTAGTAAAATTAACCTTTTGTGTTCAGTACCTTTACCTAATAAAATCCCTGACACTGCAGCAACATCCCCTGACTGCAGCAACCAAAATTGCTGAAAAAATTCAACTCTCAGTGACTCAGTTCACCACCTGCAAAAGGACATACACCCCCTCTGCTTGTCAGCTCAGAATAGATTCAAACTTACTGTGGACATTAATAGAAGGAAGGACTAGTGCACTGGAAAAAACAAAACAAAACAAAACAAAACAACCCAGCAAAACCAGGCATAAATTAATATTTGCTTGAGTTTTAGGAGAGAGTTTGAAGAGTCTGCAAGGAAGGTCTCATATCATACACTTAACAAGAGGCAAAATCTCAAAGAGCGGTGAATTTGGCTAGTCTATGAACTGAACCAAACCAAGTATTAAAGAAGAGAAAAAACCTGCAGAGACTACATAAATTAATATGATGCAGCTTTCCTAGTATTGAAGTACCAATTAACGTTTCAATAGTTGCTTTGATTCTGCTATGTCCTAATGTGTTTTTGCAATCTTGTAGATGATTTTTCAAATGAAATCTCCTATGTCACATGTATATATGTATTGTGTGTGCATTCAGTGTTTTAAGCATCTTTCTCACAAACACTCTCCCATTCTTCTTTTCTGACTTTTTAATACATACAGAAATAGACAACTAGTATTGGTGAGAGTCCTCCAACATTACATTTTGCATTATTTCAGAGTTGTTTCTCCACACTTTTGTTTTAAGGAACTTTACACTAAAGCACTGACTGAATTGTAGGTAACTGATGAGACCCATCAGTGAGCAATGGCAAAACAAGTCCTACCAGTTATTAAAATAATAATAATACTGAGCTTAATTTATAATTTTACATCAGCAAATGATCAACTACAAACATTGTATTTACTATATTTAAATTTTTTTCAAGTTGCATCTAAAATCTATGGCATAGGATTAAATAGAAGGAAAATAAGAAATCAATAAAGACAAGATTTTCATTGTTAGCAAACGGAAACTTTTTTGCAACAGAATGAAAACAAACTAAATTTTTATTCAACTTTAAATTTTGTTTCAGAGGCAAATGTCTGTTTCAGAAAGTCTTTATGTCCTTAGGTTTGACACCTTCTATAACCCAACTGTCTAGCCATAGTGTAAGCGCTTGTGATGGATTTTATCTGTATCAGTGTTAATAACCTTCCTGGATCCTGCTAAACTCTACATTTCAGTAGCCTCGCAACAAGTAAGGTCGATTTAAGCTGGATTTTTTAACAGAGTTTAATGCTAAAACCTGAATGTAGGTGTATCAGCTGTACTGTTAATATGCACTAGCTGATTGAAGTAGATCTTCTGCATCTTTCCCGATGTTGTACTGGAATCAGCTAGCATACATTAAAAACAATAATTAAAAATAATTACAATTTATAATTGTATTGTCAAAAGAAGGGATTCAACAGATAACCCTCCTCAGTCTTCTTGCTCTCCAGCATTCTTTACTCAGTCCTTCCTCTGAATGAATTAATGTTTTGTGGGTCTTCTTTTACATGTGTTTTTTTTACTCATCAATAACTACATACAAATAAAAATATAATTTTTTTTCTCTTCTCTGCTTTGAAATTGATTTGCTCAGTTGATGTTACCACAGTTCTTTAGTTACACTTGTGAAATCTTTATGAAAATAAAAGTGGCAAACATTTCCTACATCTCCCCACCAAAAAAATTAGTCCCATAGGGAAACACTGAGTCTTTCTTTAAAAATGTAGTCTCTATTCCTCAGTTTAAGAAGAAATAGAGAGAGAGAGAGGCAAATTGGCCTTCAGAACAGATTTCACAATGGCACCTCTTTTGTGCACAGCCCTCTGACATTGTTTAAAATTATTTTCAGTACTTGAATGCTGAGCAGTGGTAATGACAGCAGCTTGGAAGTGATTCTTGCAAGATTTGTCCCAGCTGGTGGAAATACCATGAAGCTGCTAAAATGTGGAAATTTGTTTTTTTGCCAATGAAGGGATTTATTTAAGAGTTCTAAATCCAAGAATTAATCCCTTCTCACCAGAAAGTAGCTCAAGAAACACAGAGCACTAAGCAAAGTCAAGAATAACATTCAGAACTTGCTCATTCTGAACAGCTTCAAATACAAGCTTTTGGTTTTCAGGGTCTCCTGTCAATGGGATGATATTAATATTTTCCTTTTAATCATTGGTCAGTACTTCTGGAAGAGTTCTGCCTTCCTGAAATAATTTGGTTTGGTATCACAATGTTTCCATCCAGGGCAGATGACAGGTTAATAGATGTTAGGATACCCTGTGTAACACCTCTTGGAGACTGGTCTCCAGTTCACCTATGACTTCTTTCTTCCACTTTCTGCAGGATAGAGTTGAACTGATGTCCTGTTCCTTTTCCCCAGTTTCCTTCTGTAATGCAAAACCTCATAGTCTCAGGTGACTCCTCTGCTCCTGCTTTTTCTGTCTTTTCCCCATGCTGCATTTTGTGTCAAGTGGACCTCCTGCTGCAATCTGCTAGAAAAAATTCAAAGGAGGATGGTAGTTATCAGAGACAAAGAAAAGTCTCATACCAAAAGTGACAGAAAGGAGTGGGGTCTTCTACTCTAGAGAGGTAAAAAGAGGATGAATGTGAGATGTGAACATTCTGAAGCAATGCCTGGGGTAGAAAAGGAAGATAAAGAGTCCATGTGTTATAAGACATTAAATGGTGCAGTAAGATATTGATTGATATAAGGATGTTAATGAAAATAGAAGGCCAAAAATGTAAAATTAAGAAAGAAAATAATTTTTCCAGTATTGTTGGGCCGTGAAACATACCAACACGGGAAGCCATTCTGACCAAGGATTTAGCAGTATGTGAAAGGACTGACGATTTGCAGCAGTAAGAAAGATAGGCAGAATTGTAATGGTTAATGCAGACAAAGTATCGTGAAGATTTTAAAATCCATTTATTGTGCCCTGACTATTAGGGAAGACATGAAATGACCTTTGTTAACTGTGTGGTTTTTGCACCTTCTTCTGACATGTCTGGTACTAGTTACTATTGTAGACAGGCTACCAGACCAGATGGATCACAAATATGATCCAATATGGTAACTCCTTATGTTCTTAAATGAAAATTTTACCAAAAGCATATCAAGAAAGCTTTTGGAAAATCTCAGCAAACTAACACAAAAAAATCTAAAAAATTGGCACCTTCTGTCTGCTAAACGAATGTCAAAGAATAGTAATTTTACTGCTGCCTAATCCAGTATGCTCTTTGCTTTTTTCAGGGCAACTGTAGTCTTCAAACTGAACACTTCCTGAACTTTCATTTTTTTTAGGAATTACTTCCATCTGTCTTTGAATAAACTAGCTCTGATCCATGTTTTGTGTTTTAGGCTGTATCTCCAAACGTTTTCCCTGGTCAAATTCTGAAACTTGGACAAAATGTTTTCAAGGTGGATATATTTCAATGCTGGAACGATGCATGTGAAGTAATTTATGACCCTTCAGTACAGCTGGTGTGATATTGATACAAAAACAGGCAGTGCTTATCAGATACAGGAGGAAAGCAGGTATATTTTTCCAAGCTATGTTTCTGATCCTCTTATCACATCTCTCTCTCCAAGGCAGTAGCATTGATCAAATAAAAATTCTCTTAGTAAAACTGGTAACAGTTTCCCTTCAACCACCAGTTACTCTGAGGTCTGCCACACCCTCATCTACTGTTTTTTTCTTCTATCCACAACTCCTTCTGTTCTCCTGATAGCTGGATTACTGAACCCTGTAGGAGTGCTGAGTGTGTTCCATGAGGACAAGACTTTGTTCACTGGCCCTTGTTCTCCACACTTAAGACACTCTCAGTCACAGGACATGTAAATGTACTCAAATACACTTCTCCTATCCAGTAATATTTTCCACCTATCTTGCACAGAGGTAAGCATGCACTGAAAAAGGAAGTCAGTTGTCCCCCGGAGCAGTGACAAAACAGCTTCTGACCACACACATTAGAGCTTAGCAGTGGCTTCAGTGTGGGACGAGAGAGGTCTGCTGCACAGTGCCTTAGAGACCATAAGGAATATATTATTTCCCATTGCATTGCTCCCCTGGAGGACATGGACATTTCCCTATTTGAAAGAAGTCTAAGAAGCCTCATGACATTGCCTCCATTACATTCCACACTGAAAGTCAATCCCACTGGATGCACATTTGCAAAATTTCCAGGGACATCAAGTCTCTATTTTTTCCCCTCCTGCTTTCCCTGCGACAAGACAGTACAACCATACAGTATTGTTGAGTACAGGACAAATGTTCCCAGCAGACCAGGAAGATTTTTCTCTTACATCTTGATCTTTGGGTCCCAAAACCAGAGAAAAGCTGTGACAGCATGCCATAACTGAAGACTATGTATTTTTTTCCATGGCTGTGACCATGTGCTGTGGACACATCTTTACTAATATACCTTAACAGTTGTGGCATGTCCTGCCTGTGATTTGATGTAGAGGCTGCAATTCCATCTATCATCTGAAAAAGGGACAAGCACACAAGCATATGACTTGAGGAATAGGGGTAAGTTGTGGCCACATAAATTTCTAGATACTTCATTCACCTCATTGCCTTATTTGACCCACCTGAATGTATGCTTGTGTGTATATGTATGTGATGGTATACAAGAGGCCTTATAACAACGATATGGCATAAGATATCTGTCGCAGATGAGATTTTAGAGGCATGAAAAAGTTCTTGGCAGCACAGTGGGCAAGACAAAGCACCCACAGTAGTGATTTATATAGGCTGAACTTCACCAGTGATTCTTTGCCATTTCCAAGGGCATCTTCAATAGGTGTCAGATGTATAAATACATTCAGCATCTTGCAATAGTCTCCCACTTTCAGGCTGCACCCTAGCTTTCTTTGTCCTGGTTATCTATTACACCTTTATCTTTTGTTAAGGTCTTGCAATTTTCCCTCTCTAGATATAGAGGTATTAAGCAGCTCAAATGTCCTTTGTGAAAAGGCCATTATTTAGAACAATGGCAAACAGAGAAAGCTCTTCAATAATGAGACATATACGTCTTGTCTTTTCAGAAAGTGTAGCAATATCCTAAATAGAAAGGTTGTTTTGCTTTCCTGTTTGGTCTTGCCACAGCCCTCTATTAAAAAAAGTCAATAAATTGATTCAGAAAAATATAATAGCTCACCATCCCAGTGCTTGCCTTTGAGAGTCAGGTTGTTCATAGGGTTGATAAAACAGTGACATCTCTGAATTAGTAAGCAATGCTAAGGAATCTATTTAGGCAATGTTATGACACTTCTGCTGCGATACAGAAGCACTTCTTTATATCACAAAACTAGAACCAGGAAGAGCTACAACTTTAGATGTGCAAAGTTTAAAAGGGGTTTGGGACCAGTCTTGCAAGGTGGGTTGTGGCTCTAGACACACACACTGATGAGTCCAACAGTTAGAACTGTCTGGGGGGAGGGAGAAGTAAGATGCTGAAATGAGGGTGAGATCATATGTAGGAGAAGGCCAGCTGTACAGAGCCAAAGATCCAGGACAAAAGGATTCTGAATAAACTGAGCAATTGAAGGGCAATGCACTGCTTTACCCCTCTGAGGCTGGCTGGCTGGGAACATGTAGCAGTGTTAGGGAAACTTGGAAAAGACCAGGAGCTTCATGGTACTGTTGTGAGTTCTAGCTCAAAAGAATAGGAATCATATTTACCAGATAATAGTATCTGAAAAAAACCCTTTTTTTGGTGGTTTTTTTTTTTGTTTTGCTTTGTTGGGTTTTTTGGTTTTGTTTTTTTGTTTGTTTTTTTGTTTGTTTGCTTTTTGTTTGGTTTGGTTTGGGTTTTTCTTTGTTTGTTTTTTTTAAGGTATTTTGTTACTTGGGGTGACCTGTTTTGTATATTAGTAACACAGTGTTTCAGCACAAGTTGTAGTACAAGTCTCATGATGTTGGTCCTAGACATTTAATGAGCTGCTAGGTAGAAAAGGTGCAGTAGATGGTTCTTCCTGGATAATGGCAGCTCCGATTATTACAGAATCGTCATGGTTGGAGAGGTCTGAAATCACAGAGTCCAACCATGAACCCCCCAAAAACCCAGACAAACACAACCACACACACTCCACCAAAATATACCCACAAAACCCCCACCACTTATTAGAGGATTACTTCTGTTTTTTATGTCAGATTTCAATATTTTTTGTTTGTTTCCCAGAAATATTTGCCACATAGAATCTTGTAAGTCTTGGATTCCATCAAGAATGATGAGAAGATGACACACAGTGAATTTGGTAGCTGCTTCCAGATCTGTGCATTTTATAGAGTCGCTCTTTCATCTTGGACAAGTAGTCCTGGGAACAGGGAACCTTTGTGATGAACTTGGTGTTGCTGTTATGGGCAGATGTAATCTGGGCATGCCTGCCAGTCTAGGCTCTTGGAGAGCTGGATACAAAAACACAATGTGTGAATCTCAAATTGACTTAAAATGAAAGACAGCTATAAAGAACTAGGCTGAGGCTACCGCTATATTTTAGATCACCAAATACCTGTTAGACAACTACTTTGGTCTTTAGTATGGATCAGTTACTTCTAGGTATTGCATTCTCACTGCTAATCCAAGTTGTTTAGTAAATCCAGCATCTATAAACTAGATCAAAACTATTTATTCAATAAACAATATGTATTTTCCCCCAATTTTCTAAAATAAGCATTGTTGAGAAATGATTACTTTATCTAAAAATGTTGCAACAAAGCTGTCAAACTTTCTGCATATTCTACAGGAAACATGCTTCAGAAAATCAAAATTATTTCTTCTTATTGAGAAATAGAATAACTATATTCTCAAATGTTTATTTTTGAAGCCAGAAGAAAACTGTTTTGCATAATAAGAATATTTGTCTTGGGAATAAAGATGTTATTCTTTTAAAGTGACCATTTTGATCTAATTTTATGTTTCTAAAATGGCTCTCACTACCTTGTGTCTCACAGGGTGCCAAATCTTGTCCTTATTGTAGCACTATGAAAGCCTGAGTGAAGTGTAAGTAGACCAGACTCCCTTCTCCACTTACACCTTCTCTAGTAGCTACCAGTTTAAACTCCTGCCCTGTGTTTTGCCAGGCTGGTGAAACCAGAGTGTTTTTAATAGCTGAAATTAAAATGGACATTAAAATAAACCAGAACTGAATATGTATATTGAAACAAAAACAATTACCAATTTATTCTGAAACTTTTGACATTTTCTTTGTAGCTTTTTCCACATAGCAGGGCCTGGTGTGCAGAATTCTCATTGTAGATCCCTGGTGATTAACTGAGAATGTAGTTTGGGTAGTAGAATTGGGAATGATCAATGGATTACATTTATTTTTGGCGATAATATTTAACCAAAAGCTTTGTTTTAATTTTCATTTGTTGTTTGAAAGAAACACCCTTTTATGGAAAGCTTCATCTGTCTCAGGTGGATTCATAAGAGAGCACATGACAATCTGAAACTAATCAGATGCAATGATAAGTCTAGCTTTAAGAAACACATTGCTGACCTTTATGCCCAAAGGTGACAAGTTGTAAACTTAGTATGGTTTGACTCTACCAGGTGAATTTGATAGAGAAATTTTGGTTGGCAGGTTTGATCCATCATTCTTTCTGGTAAATTAGACATTCTCTTTCCCTGATAGTCTGTTGCAGGGCCTGATCAGCAGTTGTGCATCTGGCTTGTGGGCTTTGCCACTTTCTGTTGCTACTTTTTAAATATTACAATCCACAGATGTTGAAAGCTTCACTTTTAAGAAGGCCTTGAACCTTCCATTTAATTTTGTTGTTTGCTGTCCTTGGACTGTTCTGCGTCTTCTGCCAGCTTCACAGGCCTTGTGTCCCCAAGATGGTAGCACAGCTGAGTGCACAAAGCCAAGTGTGCCAGAGCTGCCGTGGGTCGCAGGAAGAATAAATGTATTCTGGAAACAAACACCACATAAAATCAAAGCTGATTGCTTTGGAGTCAACAGGGATGCAGTTTTTGAGAGTGCAAGGATGCACATTTTGTACAACCAAAATTGGAGCTACCTTATCACTCGCAACTTAAGAGCATGAGTGTGTTGAGGTTGTGAATTCAAAGTAGTTTAAAGAAGGGGGGAGAGGGAAGTTACTTTTTCCCTCACAGAAAACTGTTAATGTTGTATGTAATAATTCTTATATGTCATCATTTATAACAATGTAACATTAGTTTTCTGATATTCCTTGGGTTTAGGACAGCTTGCTTAAATACTAACATGCTGTGACTGTTCACAGAAAAGCTATAAAAAAGTATCTTCAGAGGTTGTAACTGAGTTCATTAACACCACAGCAAAGCAAAAATTTGAAATATTTTAAGATTTTTTTTAATAAACTCTACTTCTGGCATATATTACATTAAGGTAGTACTGTGTTTACACACATGTTCTAAGGATCTGGAAACAGTTAAAATTCTAGGCCTCTCTTAAATGGCTTTGATATTTTCTCTTTGAAAATCAGGAAAAAGGAACACGTATTAGCTTAACTCAGGTTGTATATATGTAAAAAGGAATAGTTCACTCTTAATTACACCACATCTGAATCAAAGTATTTGATGTATTAGATAAATACATTAAGCAGTAGAGTCACCTTAAAAATAAAAGTATGAAAAAGGTACAAGAAAGTCCTCTCATGACTGTTGTAACAGTGAAAAATTAACTGATGGCAAAAAGTTCTTTTCAGTTAATTTGTGGGATTCATAGATTGCTGAAAATTACTTTATATGATCTCTTCAAGAAATGGGGAAGGAAACCACTTCATTTTTCTGGAGGACATATATTTAAGTGGAAGAGTGTGACTTGAGTTTTTAAATTAGGAAGTGGCATTGTTTATGTTGACAGCATCTCTCTTAAATGGATGAAGCTTTGTGCAGCCTGGTCTGGTGTGAGGTGTCTCTGCTTATAGCAAGGAGGTTGGAACCTGATGATCTTTAAGGTCCCTTCCAACCTTAACTATTCTATGACTCTATGAGCTGTGTCTGAGAGTGTAGGGAGGCAGGAGCTAGGGATGGTGAGCTTGAGGATGGCAGCAGAACTAGAGTGAGAAACGGGTGGCTGGGGCTGAACAAGAAGGAGGAAGGATTAACATTAGGGATGGAGATTGGAGGCTGGCAACTGAGAAGCACAAATCTCTAAGATAGCGAAGACCACTCTAAGCAGGGCAGAGCAGCTCACTGGGTCCCTTCAGCCAGCTGAGAAGAAGACCAAAAGCCCAAAAGCATACCTGTGCTGGTTGCACTATTCAAGTTCTGATGGTCATCAACTGGCCAGCTGCAAGCTTTGGTTATTGCAGGGTGAAGATGCTGCAAAAATGACATTTCTCTTTCTTGTGGACAGTTAAAGAAAAATGAAGTAGCCTGATTTGCCAAGGGGAGGTTAGAAATAGGAATACCTAAAGGAGCTTCAAGTAGTGGATTGGAAAACTCAGATACCCTAAATAGTTAATCCCCTTGAGAAAATAAATAGGCATTAATTACTATAATGATTTATCTCTATTTGGCAACAAGGATCCTGTTTACCAATCTATTCTGTAATGTGCGTATGACACAGCAGTTCAAAGAGCAGAGGAGTGATACAGGAATCAGGGAGATGACAGACTAATACAGTTTCATATGCATGGGAATTAAAACTGAGTGAATAAACTGAAAAATTATCCAAGATACATGTGAAATACAGAAGATCAAAGAGTGAATTTAACAACGAACAAGGGATTATAGGCAGTTGCAGTTAACAGGGTCTAGTTACTGAATGGCAGTAAGAAAACTGGTTTGGATCGCCAGCTGGTGTAAACTGTCACCACTTGAGATACTACTTTTGAGTAGCACCAGTTTGTACTATCTAATCTTATCCCTCACCAATAACATAAAAAAAAAGATTAGCTTATCTAAGCAGAAGTCAAGAAGGCAGCACGTGTACATGTTTTAAGCAGATCTCCATTTTCTAAGAGAGTAAAGTCCTCAGTCAGTGGTCACAGGAGGAAACCAGTCAGAGAGTGGGGAAAGGCCCCCTCAGCTGTAACATAAGAGAAGCCCATGAGGTGGATCATTTTGGAGGTGGGTGCATCTTTCAGAAGGGATCATTGGATAGAGACAGTCACAGAATCACGGAATTGTCAGAGTCGGAAAAGACCTCTAGAGATCATCCAGTCCAACTCCCCTGCTAAAGCAGGTTGCCTAGAGCACATTACTCAGGACTGCATCCAGATGGGTCTTGGATATCTCCAGAGAAGGGGACTCCACAACCTCCATGGGCAGCCTGTTCCACTGCTCCATCACCCTCATAGTAAAGAAGTTTTTCCTCATATTTAAATGAAACATCCTGTGTTCCAGCTTCTGCCCATTGCCCCTCATCCTGTCACTGGGAACTACTGACAAGAGTCTATCTCCATCCTCCTTGCACCCACCCTTTAGATACTTATAGACATTAATAAGGTCTCCCCTCAGCCTTCTCTTCTCCAGGCTAAAGAGTCCCAGCTCTCTCAGCCTTTCCTCATAAGGGAGATGCTCCAATCCCTCAATCATCTTTGTTGCCCTCCGCTGGACTCTCTAGTATTTCCCTGTCTCTCTTGAACTGGGGAGCCCAGAACTGGACACAGTGTTCCAGATGTGGCCTCACCAGGGCAGAGTAGAGAGGGAGAATGTCTTCTCTCGACCTACTGGCCACACTCTTCCTTATGCAACCCAGGATTCCATTGGCCTTCTTGGCAGCAAGGGCACATTGCTGGCTCATGGATCATTTACCATCTACCAGGACTCCCAGATTCTTCTCCTCAGAAGTGCTTTCCAGCAAGTCCACCCCTAACCGATATTGGCGCATAGGGTTCTTCCTCCCCAGGTGCAGGACTCTACACTTGCCCTTGTTGAAGCTTATTAGGTTCTTCTCTGCCCAGCTCTCCAGCCTGTCCAGGTCACACTGATTGGCAACACAGCCCACTGGAGTGTCAGCCACCCCTCCTAGTTTGGCATCATCAGTGAACTTGCTGAGGATGCACTTTGTCCCCTTGTTCACGTCATTGATGAATATGTTGAACAAGACTGGACTGAGTATTGACCCCTGGGGGACACCACTGAGCTCTGTCACACAGCCAGCTCTCAGTCCACCTCACTGTCCACTTATCTAGCCCATGCCTTCTCAGTTTCCTAGTGAGGATGTTAAGGGAGACAGTGTCAAAAGCCTTGCTGGAGTCAAGGTAGCTTACATCCACTGCTCTCCCCTCATCTAACCAGCCAGTAACGATGTCATAGAAAGCAATCAGATTGGTCTAGCATGATTTCCCTTTGGTGAATCCATGCTGACTTCTCCCAATGACATTATTTGCTTTTATATGTTTTGTGATGATGTCCAGAATGATTTTTTCCAACACCTTACTGGGGACAGAGGTGAGACTAACCAGCCTGTAGTTCCCTGGGTCCTCCTTCTTGCCCTTTATTGAAGACTGGAGTGGCATTAGCCCTCTTCCAGTACTCGGGCACCTCTCCTGTTCTCCCTGACCTTTCAAAGATGATGGAATGTGGCCTAGCAATAACATCTGCCAGCTCTCTCAGAACTTGTGGATGCATCCCATCAGGGCCCATGGATTTATGGATGTCCAGTTTGGCTAAGTGGCCCCTAACCTGGTTCTCCTCTACCAGGACAGACAATGGTGCAGCCAGACTTCAAACAGAAGTTGAGAGCCCTAAGCCAGTACCAAGCCAAATTGGCTCCAGAATAAATGCAGCTGTAAATGTGGCATGGCACTCTTGCTAACTAGCCCTGCTAGGAAGTGGACATGATTGGTCCTTTTAGAAGGACCACACAACAATGGCCGTGCTTCTGTGAAACTAGCTTGGTCTTTTTTAAAACAGGAATATATTCACCAGGTGCAACATTATCTATTAACTAGGCATTTAATAGACTCCTTGTTTGCTAGGGAGAAACACCCATGCATGCAATTTTTTTTTTACCAAAAAGTATTTTCACCATGATGGGAAATAAAGAGCAAGAAAACTCTGCAGGAAAGAAATAGCTGCTGTTCCTGTCCTTTCTCTTACACCCAAACAGCAGCCCTATGACCAGAGCTGCACCCAAGGCAACACAGTGAGGGACTGCAGAGCCATGTCTGGTTTGGCAGGAGGTTACACTTGAGCACTGCCAAAGCTGCTGCTGAAGCCCCATGCTGTGCCACTGGCTGGGGCAAAGCACTGCTGGGGCTCTCCAGCCCAGCACTGGCAACAGGGAGCTGCCATGGACCTGGCGCCCAGCAGTGGCCACCTGCTGGGGCCATTTTGCTCCTCTGGGCAGTAGCTTCTCTCTGTGTGTTTTATTTTTATTTCACTTTATTGCTCTGTCTGTTCTGGCAGTGTTTATTTATCTGTTAACTCCCACTTAACTGTTTCTCAGCACAGTTGGTTCCAGAAGCTTCTGGGGCCTCTGTCAGCTGCCTCTGGATTGGCTGGCTGGAGGTCTGGTGACTGGTGGGTTCTGGTACTTGTGGGGGGCTACCCACACCTATTTAAGGGCCTCCCAGGACTGCCCAGAGTCAGTGTGGCCTTGGGAGGGGAGCCAAGTCAGTATCTGGTGTGCTGTTGAGGGAGCAGGGGATGTGAAGGGGCCTAAAATCCTTGCCTCGATCTGTGCAGGACTCCTGAGACAGTGTAACACCATGGCATCCTGCTGCAGGGCTTCCAGAGAGCTGGAGACCCCTCCCAAAGGGGGTCCTGGCAGGACAATACAGCTGCACTGTATCCTTTGTGCACTGTATCTTCTTTTTGTAAGGACCCATGTAATCTCCCTTTTGGTTGTTCATGACACTAGTAGTGCTGACAGGAATACAGTGATCAGGTGCAAATACTGTACATCGGTTGTTAAGCTCCAGTGGTGTCCATTATTGGAAAAGAATAATTGAATAATGCTAATTATAATAAATTTAAAAAGTAATTATTTTGGATTAATTAAATTATAATTCCCTTAATGATTTTCTATGAATTAGATAAGGAATTAAATATTGATAACCGAGGAATTAAGTAGTGATAAAATAATGAATATTTAAATAATGACTAATAATTAAATTACTTACCTGTGTTACAGTGTGGCTGGTTTTTGCCAACATAAACTGAAATGTGCAAAACAAGGTAATGAAGGGGACGTTTTGTTCCCATTGTTGTGTCCCATTTCCCCATGCCTTGAAAAGTTGTTGCTTCCCATAGCAACACCGTTGTGGTTTACAGGTGCAAGGCCATGAGAACAGGAGCATGAAAACAGTGGCATGAGAAAGCTGAAGGGGAAATCTTTCAGAGGCCTTGGGAAATACTGTCTCAGCTGCTTCAGATAAAGGTCACAGCAATGCTAAGTGCTTACTATTTGCAGCTCTAAGGTGTCCAAGTAACTGTGCAGCACAAGTACTAGAGTCTTGTGATGGAGTGCTATGGGGTGATAAACTTTCTCAAAGAACTGGTCAGAGATCTTAATGGAAACCATGGCAGTACAGACCATGACATAGTGGGAGCTCAAGATCCTGAGGAGCATGGGGAAGGCAACTGCAGAGCACAGACCCTGGGGTTCAGGAGAGCAGACTTCCTCCTCATACCAGAGACTGGGGAACTCCACATTCCAGGTGAAAATGGAAAAAGGACAATTTGAGGACCTACAGACATGTCTCCCTCACTTCAGTTGCTGGGAAACTGATAAACAAATCTTCTTGGAAGCTATTTCTGGGCAAATGAGAGCAAGGTAAGCAAGAACAGTCAATATGAATTCATTAAGGTTAAATGATGCTTGACCAATCTAATTGGCTTCAGTGCTAAATAAGATGAATCCTTGGAGAAGGTAAGAGCAAATGATGTCGTCTACATAGACTTTACTAGGGTTTGTGACATGGTTTCCCACAATAATCCTGTGCTATGCAAAGCACGCCTCTGGGCTTGCTGGCTGGAGAAAGAAGCTCTAGCTGGGTGCAAGCTGCTCTGGCTGGTTGGCATGGCCAAGACAATCTGCCTGGCTGACTGCATAAAGAAGCTCTTTCTGGCTGGACAGGACGAGTTGCTCTGGCTGGGTGGTCAGGCAAGATAATCTGGCTAGTTTGCTGAGCCAAGAGTGTCTGACTGGCCAGACAGGGTAGATGCTCTGGCTGGCTGGCTGAGGCAGGTGCCCTCCCAAGATTGGACATGGTTGAGTGGCTCCAGTTGGCTCAATGGGTAAGGTGATCTGGCTGGCTGGCCAGGACTGAGTGTCTCTGTCTGGCCCACTAGGGTGAGATGCTCTGGCTGGCATCTGGGGTTGAGCTGCTCTGTTTGGCTAGCTGGAGAAAGAGACTCTGTCTGTCTGATCTGGGCAAGCATCTCTGACTGAGGGTGGCTCTGGCAGGCTGAGCAGAGAAACATGCTCTGGCTGGCTGGGGAGTGAGGCTCTGGCTGGCTGGCTAGAGAAAGGTGCCTTGGCTGTCCAGCCACAGTTGAGAGGCTCTGGCTGGTGAGCTGGGTGGCTGTGGCTGGCTGGAGCAAGACATTCTGGCTGTCTGGCTGGGGTGAGCTGCTCAGGCTGGCCAGCCCCAGCTGAGAGTCTCCGGCTGGCTGGGGAAACAGGCTCTGGCTGGCTGACCAGATAAAATTATCTGGTTGGTTGGCCACTGACAGATGCTCTGGCTGGCCAGCTGGGAAAGTAGGCTCTGGCTGGCTGCTTAATGGAAAGGGCATTGGCTGGCTGGCCAGGCTTGAGAGTCTCTGGCTGGGTGTCTGGGCCTGTGAATCTCTGGCTATCTGGAGAACCAGGCTGTGACTGGCTGGCCAGGGCGAGTTGCTCGGGCTGGCTGGCCAGGGAAGATGGTCTAGTTGTCTGGTGGGGGGTGAGGCTCTGGCTGGTTGAGGGTAAGCTCTTGATTCCAGAGCAGAGCAATGCTGAGTGGCTTGAATGGAGTTACTTTTTGTGATCTAGTGAGATTTGATAATTTATCCAAATAAAATGACAATTCAAACACTGACCTAATTACAAATAAAATAAAATACTAAATAATTTAAGAAAATAAAAGTGCAAAAGTGAAAATTGTCTCCGATGACACTTTTTTTCTATGATTGATTTTTTTGTCATGTTAATGCAATCTTCTTAGTTAATGTCCCACAATTTAACCATGTATTAATTGTTATTAAATTAACAGCCCTTTTTGTCCAGGAAGACAATAGCAATATTTTTGCTCTCTAGAATTACTCTTACATAGTATTGGACTATCTAATCAGCAACCTTTTAAATATGTACAGTTTAATAAACCGATTCAAGGAGAAGCTGTGAATTACTATTTCTGGAGCTGTGATCTTAGTTCTAGGTTGTGCAGTTCTGGAAGCTAAAATACACAAACCTCTGGCCACAGTAATTGCAAGCTGAGGTGGCAGGAGTCCTGCATCTCATCTAATACACAGGCAGCCATTCCAAACTTGCTTCATCAGCAGGGCTGAATCCCTTGTCTGGCATTTTGTGTTCTCTCTACAGTTTACCAGTATTTTCTGCAGCGTGCCCAACTGAGTCATTCTCCTCCCTTGAGTTACCACTGTACTGCCACTGAGCATCTCTTACAATCTGGTTAAAAAACAAAAACAAAACCAAAATTGGTAACAAGGAAGTTTCTAGAGCATTTATCTCTGCAACTGTTTTGATAGTTTGGATTTTTTTCATTCTGTTTACATGAAGTCTTGATAATTGGAAGCAAGACCACTAATTCTTCTGCAATAGAATGAAGTATCATTGTTTACAACAATTTTTTTTTTAATGGAAAACTATGGTCACAGACTATGGTCACATCTGCACACTTACTCGCACTGCCTCTGCCCATGTTCTTTTTCTAGGAATACACAGTGCATTTTTCTACCTCTTCTCCATGGATTGTGATGATAAAATAATTTGGTTACTTCACTGAAAGGTTGTCAGGCACTGGAACTGGCTGCTCAGGTTGAGCCACCATCCCTGAAGGTATTTGAAAGACATTTAGACGTGATGCTAACAGACATGTTTTAGGAGTGGACTTGGCAGTGTTAGGTTCACAGCTGGCCTCAACAATCTTAAAGGTCTTTTCCAACCTAAATGATTCTATGATCATCCTTGCTATGCTGTGATATTTCTCTAGTTTGCCCATATTGGATCTAATGTGCCATACTTAGAACAGTTCTTCCTACCTAGTTGTAACGAACAGATGCTGATCATCACCACCTTCTTACTTGACATAGGACCTAGTGACAGGAATATCTTAGGATGAGATGTTTGGGGAATGAATCATGTGGCTATCTTGCACTGAAGTTGTAATCTCCAAATCTCTGTGCTCTTCAGCTGCATGCTTATTTTCCATTTGTATCTATGTATCTGGTATTTCCATTGCAGTCCTTCTGAGTGAATTTTACTTTGATTTGAAATAACTGAATTCTCATCCTCTTCTCTAAAATCATAGTTCCTCCCCTCCTAATTTTATGTTCTTTCCCTTTTGTCATCGAAGACTTGATGCAAGATTGAGCAGGTGCCCTCTTCTGAGAGATTCTCTCAGAGCTAACTACATTTTTCCCTCAAATATCCTAACAAGGATGCATGCTTAGTAATTCCCCAGGTCCCTTATTTCTCATATTTTGATGCATGTGCCATGGTTATACTTCCCCTGCCCTCTAGGAAATCTCTAAAGGTGATTCAGAAATTGTTTTGGCTAGTTTCCAGAGTCTTGAGTAAATTTCATCAGCGTCTGCTAACTTGAGTATGTTTAATTCACCAAAATATTCTTTAACCTGCTCCTCCCTTCTTTAAAACTGTGATTTATTTTTTTTTCCCCACATTTTATTAAATTTAATCCTAAAATCCAGATAAGTTTCTGGAAGCAGCTATAGAGAAAAGGCAGCAAAACACCGCCAAGTACCTGAGCTCCTGGGTCTCCTTCCCCTGTTTTGCTCCTCAGCTGCCAGTGCTTCCAGGAGATGCCTCCTGTGGCTGCCTGCACCCTGTGAGATCCTGAGCTTCAGTATTGGGGACTGCTAGCCTTCTTGGCCTCTGCTTCTCCTTCATCTGCCTTGTAATTACCCAGAAAATAAGAGGTCTCTGATATCCTGAGCTGGAGTAAGAGAGTAAATTGATGTCCGAGCATGTGCTTTGTGAGTGTTGGCGTTGCTCTTCATCACACCAGAGGTCCCAGTCGTCCACCTAACAGGCAGGTATCATGGCTGGAAGCTAAGGGTGCTCTGCTTTAAAAGCCACCTTCCATCAGCTCTCACCTGTTGATTTTCTTACTGCTGTGGACTAGGCTGCTATTTTGTGGATACAAAAAACTCACTGTCTTCAGATTTATTCTTTCTGTGTGCATGGTGTGCACGTGCCCAGGTACTGTCAGGGGCTGCAGAGCCTGTGGGGAATGGCCAGGGTTGCCCCATGCTGGGCTCAATGGGCTTCAGCTGGCTCCAACCAACCCCTTGCAGGGCACAGCTGAGCCCCACAGCCACCATGGTGCCACTTCGGTGAAAGTTTCTGTAAGGAGGGGCAAAATGCTGCCCAGCAGTGAGGGGAAAAGTGTGAGAAATGGCCCTGCGAGGACCGAGGGGAGAGGAGGAGGAGGGGAGAAGGGGCTCCAGGCACCGAGTGAGGAGGAAGGAGCAGCAGGAGGAGCGGCCATGGCCTGACTACAGCCCCTGCCTGCACAGGAGCTGAGTATAACCCTGCCCATGAGAGGTGCCCGGGGAAGGTTCAGCCAGGGAAAGGGGGAGGAAATTTCTTATCCCGAAGTGTATAAATGAGTCTTGTCATTGTCTTCGTTTCCCACTACCAAAATTAAGAATTAAATATTTATTTTAGCTGGCAATTAATTGGCATTTAATTGGGACTTGCAATAAGATGAGTCTGTCTGGCACACAGTAATAACTAGTGAGTGATTCCCTGTCCCACTAAGGGGAGTGAGCAAATGTCTGGCTGGCAGTGTTGCTGCTGGCTGAGACCAGCCCAGCACACTGTATTAAACACTGCACATCCCTACCAAAGCTGGTGTGCAATGAAATCCAAATGGGAAATTAAAAAATCCAACCCACCACAGCAAGGAAGGATATGTCCCTTGTCCATCCAGCTGACTGAGTGCTGCACAGTGACAGACTGGCTTTATTTATTCTGGCCATCTGTCTGAAGTAAGTCTGCTTCAAACATTGTCTTTACTAAAGGAAGAACAAGCACGAGCAGAGAAAATATATTTGCATCAACAAACATGTGATCAGTGGTTTGGCACAGAACAATATATTATTTGTTAATGATTTTTAGATATTTGGTTTAGCTGAAAGGATTACGTTGTGCTTTGTTGCACACTATCAAAGTAACTATAGCATTAGCAGGGATTTACAAACTCTGTCAGCACTGGTAAAGGCTTGTACATTATCAAACATACAAAAACCATTCTCAGTGCTCATCCAGCAGTAATTCTGGAGATGGCCATAACAACCTTTTGATAAAATAGTTACACATGGACTAATACAATTTTCTTTTCAGTGGTTCCCCTCAAACATTTCTTTCCTCTTCTGGTTAAGACAGGGCTGAGCATTTCAAACTAATGGAAACAATTAAGTACCTATTTTGTCCCTTTTATGTTCATCCACACCAGTATGAAACTATTTACATATCAAAGTATTCTTTGGAAATCACAGCAATAACAGTTCTACAGTGAGAATGACTTGTTCTAAGGATGAAGGAGGTAGAGAAGGGATGAAAAAAACAAAAGAGAAAAAGAATGGGTAAGCAAAGTTATAAATGAAAATAGTCTTCTGTAAAACACTGATTTTCTCACATTTTGCCTCATTACAACATTCAGAGTTAACAGTGAAAGTTAAACATAAAATAATAGGATAATATGGTAAGTAAATTGTTCCAAATAGTAACTCTGAAGTAGCCAAATGGAAAGGTGGGGAGTTCTTTCAGTGATGAGTCATTTTTCTGCTGAAAAAATAGCCCAACTTTTCCATGGCGTTTATCTAATAATGGCAGAGTGTATTTGTAGTTGTATTTATGTATTGTTGAGGAATAGAAGCAGCAGCAAAGCAGCAAAGTAATTTAAGAACCAAAGGGCTTGAATCTACTGTTCAAGGTCAGCTACCAAGGATAGCTGTATTTTCTTTCTTCTCAAAGGTACATGAAGGACAATGCCTCCAAAAATGGTACAACAGAATCTATATTATACTATCTGATTACAGAAATACCTTTAGTATTTTTATCTATTTATTTATTTATTTTATTTATATTATACTCATGCCTTATCCAACAGCATCAACCTGTGAAAATTATTTATTTTCTGCATCTCCTGCAACTCTGGATTATCAGGCACAAACTATGTCATGAGAGAGTATCTGCAGTCCCGCTAAGTACTTCTGCTAAAATAAAGCTTTTCATATTTCAGCTATTCTGGACTTTAATATCAAGTCACAATTTTGCCCCACCTCCAAAGATGTATAAAATTTCCTGGTGCTCAGAAAATAATATTTAATGTAGCAATATTTTTCATACTACTGCTTTGTAAACTTCTTAGCTTTACTAACAAAAAATAGCACTTCAAGACAGGTAATTAAAGTGTAGACATAATGCTTAGAAGTTTTTAGTTGTACTGGGTTCAGATCTATGGTGATGTTGTTCCAGATACTTGCTACATTCTGTCTTTGTTTCTTCAATATGTACATAAGACATCTATATGCTGGAAGAACACTTAGCTGTAGAGGGAAGCCCACTTGGTTGGAAATTAATTCACCTTGGGTATATTGTTCTATTGTCCTGGTTCTCCACTGTCTGAATCAAATCCCTCCATGGTAACAACTACTAGCTGGAGGGGCATCATCTCTTCCTTTTCGTGTGGCTTCACACAAGATGAGACTGGCTGAACTATAGAAAAGAATGATGAACAGGAGAGAAAGAATCTTCAGAGAAGATGGACTCTGGCAGTCAGCCCCACAGATTTCACCGCTGTCAGTACTGAACGCAAATCTTATTTTTCACTGCATCAGTACTTTTCCACCCCGCAATTAGTAAAACCCTAGCCAAAGTAAAATCCAACCACTTAATTTAAAGCAAACAGTTTATCTCTAATATGAATGAAGAATCTGGGTTTTTTTTGGGAGCAATCACGTGTGTAAGTAGCATAACACCATTGCCTTGTATCCCAGATGAACGAATAGTAGAAAATCAAGAAGGAAGGAAAAGGGTACAGAATTTCACCTTCTCTTGGGGCTGGGTTGAGCAAAAATGTTGGCTTTCCCTTCAGCTCTGGTGACCACAGCCTTCAAAAGCATTTCCATTAGTTCCCAAGATGAATGCAGCTTTGGTTCCACTTCTCATTTGTTTCCCTCCCTCCTCCAGGAGTTCAGCTCTGTGTTTCTCAGAGAGTCCTTCCCTAGGGAGAGCCACGGGCTGCGTGTTTGCCTTTGCTGTGTCTCTTTCTGGATCCTCAACAGCTTTAAGAACTAGAGCTCTGAATTATCTGTTGGTAACCATTGGAGGAAACAGAGCTGAGCTACCTCTACCTGAAAGCAGAGTCCTACCATTTATCAGTGCAAAACTATCCTCAGCTGTTAAGGATAGATGTCACATAATGAAACAAAGTTGAGTAGTGCTTCAGCAGCACTGTTGACTCAAAGAGGAATAATGATAATACAGGAGAAACACAGGTCACTTTTGTAAACATTAATTGCTGTTGAAAGGCAATGCAAAGGAAAATCCATATAGCTTTGACTTATTTGTAGACTATACAAAGAGAAGACTCCACTTAAATAGTGGAAAATCTTTTCATATATATAAAAAAGAATGGCCAAACTCCAAACCAGAAGCTAGCTGTGAAAAATTGTAGTACTATGGCAATAGCTCTAAGAGATGAGTGGATGACAGTGAGAAAGAGTTCTGAGCTTCCATCCTTTTTCCACTTGATATGCCTGAGTAGTTTTCTATGCACTCATTAGTTTCCCACACAACCATCTTCTCCTTACAGTATGGTAGCTTGGAAGACAGTGCATGTATGGGAAACATTCATTTATTAATGCATTCACAGCAAGACAAGAGCACTCTCATATGCTCAGGATATTGTTGTTTGACACGATAAATTAGAGTTCCAGGCCCTTCACTGGGAAAAGCTGGCTGGTGCCTAGTTACACAGGTGCAAAGGTGTCCTGAGAAACAGCACATGCAATGGGACTGGTTAGCACAGTGGTCAAGGTCAAAAACAGTGCAGTTGCAGACAACACAGACCAAATGAGATTCATTATATGGTCTAGGAACTTGGGACTGTGGGATAATAGGAAGCTGATTCACTTTAATGAGGTGGATGTAAATATCAGCTCCTTTGGACCACTGTATATCCTATCACGAAAAGATTCCAACTGAGCTGAGTGGAATAATTCCTTTGACAAGCTGCAGGTGTTCGGCCTGGCATGTATTCTGTGACTACTTGGGGTTGCTTTACCCTGGTTGTCTACAGTAGATCTTACAATACAAATGATTTAATTTTTCAGTGGGGAAAAAACCCCACCCCAACATGAGGCTGAAATGTCTTCTATCATCCAATGAAAGGAAAGGATAAAACATACAGTACATAGAGCTGCTTTATATGATTATAGCAACTTGAGTTCTGAAAGAAAGGAGGCTCAGAAGAGATTTCTTTCCCTTCCTGGATAGAGCTTTTGTGAAACATTGTCCTAAACAAATAAAAGATTTTTGCTCAAATGATCTACCTTGCTGTTTTCCTTTCCTTTGAAGAATCCTGTGGTACAATAGGCAACCCATCAGGAATAATTAGATTATACGGCAGCATCCATGGAAACAATACAGCTTTTGAAAAGAACTCCTACAGAAGATCTTAGAAACCACATCTATTATGGATATCTTTTACTGTGTCAAAGACGGCACAGCTCCAAATTATGGGAACTAACAGTGGGGCAAAATCTGACTGCTCCATGCTTCATCCCTTTGTCACTAATTATTACTACATGAAACAGTCAAGTAGTCATTGTGCTGAAGAGAACAATTGGGTGACAGGAAGAAATTCGCCGTGTTTCATTCTGAGTTTGGGGAATCAATAATGAAAACTACATGTATTTTATATAGTATGTCTATTAAACTCACACCTTTCACATTCTTCAGCTTTACTCTAAGGCCATTTATGGATCTCTCAACAAGAAGGAAGCGCTATCAGACAAAGCTATCTCCATATTTGGGCCTCATTTATAGAAAGAAGAAACTGCAGACCTATTTGTGGCCAGTTTTACAAGCCAGTGTACCATATCTGTTGCAATGTATTAATAATTTCAAAGTTGGAATTGCCTTAAGGGAAAATATAATGAATTTGCACTACAGAAAACAGGGGAGAAGGATACTGGTTCAGTTTTTTCAATAATTCATTTTGAAAATTTAGAGGAAGTGAAGACATTTGACCTGGTGTTTCTACATATTGTGCTGCAGATGATCCATATTTCACACATCATTCTGTCTCATTGTCTGTCTGGATTCCCTACCATCCCTGGTCTCATAGTCCTTGGGGGGGTGGGGTGAGGGTCAGGAAAAAAGCTTATGTAATGAATAAATTTCTTTAAAACAAAGGAAAAAAGCAACAATAAAAAACCCATGCCAGTAATTGTGTCCTATTGACTAACTACAGTTTGAAGTATCAAAACTACATAGATAACTTAGGAAACAAGTTTTTTCTGAACCTCCAGAGATGTGTGCTCTGATGTCATTACCACACAGCCTTGTGTTTCTCCCCAGAACAGGTCAAGGAGCAGCAGCACAAGATTCTCTCAAATGCTCTCTATTTTTAAAACTTAACAGGCAGATTGTAATTTTGAAGGTGAGACAATTAAAAAGTTAATATTTTATACCTGTTAAGTCTGTGTATACACTGGGATAAGTCATATGTTAGGATTTTTGGGAAGGGAAGGCTCGAGGCTTCTATTCTGGGCACTGAACTAAACCCTCAGCCATTCAGAACTTCATGGAACATTATCCTGAAAAGGTAATAGCATAACATTCTTAACCAAGACTGAAATTTAACTCAAAACCAGTAGTACAGCTGAGGAAAGTGGTCAGATGAAAAAAAAAAAAGGAATAAACATTTGCTGGCAAAGGCCCTACCCATATAATTATTGTGTGTGTGAACCTCTAAGGAAAAAAAAAAAAAGGTATTTTCTTTTTAGATGTTGATTCTTTGCCCTACTCATTGTGAAAACTGGAAGGGAGAGGTAACTCTCCCTTTATACTGAAGACCATTACTATTATTATCATCATTATTTTTACAGTATCTCTCCGTAACACACCGTAGATGTGCTTCTCCCCCCTCCCTCCTTTTTTTTTTTTTTAATAACCAAGTGTAAGGTGATAGCACATAAAGGCAATACTCTGTTCAATGTACTTTTTTAGCAACAGTGGTTTTGGTCAGGAATGGGATTTTCTCCTAGTTTGCATGGTTATTTGGTGTGTGCCTCTCCTCTCTGTTCCATTAAAAAAATCTTTCCTGGGACCAGCAGAGGAGAATATGGATGTTGCAGTCTTGCAAAGCACAGTGTCTCTAGTAGCAGTATATGCACATTGTCTGGGCTCACTTCTATTTCCGGTAAGCTCAAGGCCTGAGTCACAGAAGTGATAGCCATCCACAGTTCCCACTGAATTTATCTGGAGGGCAGCTCTGACAAATTAAATCTGTAGCTACTATCCCTATCCTGGAGAAACTGATTGCTTTTGAAAGATTACTGAATAAAGTGTGGGTTTTGCAGAAAGACCAGTACTGTTGCCTTAGACATTATCCTCCTAAATACTCTCTTCTTATTCAATGAAAAAGAAAACTGTTAGCAAATTCCACTTATCAAAATGGAGAATTATGGAAAACATGCCAGCTCAAAAAGATCAACAGCAAAATCAAAGCAGAACAAATACATCAAAAGCTGAGAAGCTGGGTAAAATGCAGGACTATGTTAAGACAACACTAGAAACAAATTTATTTAATTAAAAAATGTTGTTCATTGTAGTACATACAGTTTCCACTGAGGTGTGCTAGCTCTCCAAATATCTTCATCCATACCCTTCTCTTAGACAAGTAAATGTGCTGTTATATCCTCAACAATGTCCACTAGTGTGTCTCGGATTGCTAACCCTTTCACGCAACCATTTTATACACAGCCTGTTTTCAGGCAAGAACAGCAAAATACCATAGAGAAAATGTGCTAAAACAAAAGACGATTTCTCTATTTTTAAACAAGACAGCACAATTAGTTCCTGTCTGAAACTAGCCATCTTTGTGAAAGGAGTGACATGTGTATTAGCTTTGAATTAATCAAAATGATCGTGTATGTTATTCTGGGAGAATTCTGGACAGTCTTAACAGTGTGCAAGAGGAGTTTTTCATGCTGTTTTGACATTTGTCTGCTTCCAGGGGCCATTGTGTGATGTTGTACCATCATTATTGCTACAACCATAAATGTAAGCTCCTTTTGCTTTTACATCAGACTGATTTCTTCATTATTCAGACCTATTTAAACCCCAAGGATGCTCAAGCACACCTATTGATATCTGAAAAAACAGATAACACAGCAGGACATTTTAAATAAGCCACATAATCAGGGGAGTAACAGATCCAAAGGTTTAACAAAGGTGAATCTGGGGAAGGGGGAGGAAATGTCACTTTGTCAGCTTTCTGTTACTTAAAGATCCCTAAAAACAGATTACCTGTGATTTTAATAAGAGTTCATTCTATTTCAATGGAATAATGACATAATAATAATTTTCAGCCTACAGGTAATCACTTTCAATTGCCACAAGGCAAATACTGTGATAGCTTTCCTTCCCAGCACAAAGCTCATGGACTCTTAGTGTTGTCAATATAGAATATACATTTATTCATTCATCATCAACAAGATGCACGTTCCCCCAGGGACTGGGAGATCTTTAAAAGTGACTTTGGCATGAAATATCAAGAAGGGAGCAGAAAGGATTTAAGAATATGGTGGGAAGTAATTGAATATTATAGTAATGTAACTATTAACATGAAGATTGTTTTGAAAAGTAACACTGTACTGTCTCAAAGCATTACTTAGACATGCAGGAAGGATTCACCTCACCTAATATTATACACCAACAATGTAGATATCTGAAGTCCCCTATGTACTGAATGGAGAGAAATAAGCACACTTCAACAAACCCACTGTAGGTATTTGCCTTAGGATGAGGGGGAATGTCTTCCTCTCTATTGACTAACAAAGTAAGCCTAAGGGACTAGCTCACATGTAGACATCTTGCATTTTATGTGATAAGTGCCTTTCAGAGTGTCCATATTTCCCTAAAATAATAATTTAAAAAATACACCCCAAATGCAAAGGATGACAGGTAGATCTTTCCCTTCCAGTAATGTGAAAAAGCAGCTATGAAAAAGGCTTAGCTGGGCAGAGTTGTCTCTCAAGAAGCCTAGGAAGGGTTCTGCTAATTTTTTCTTTTCCATTTCTATATTGTGTTGCAGCATAAGAACCCTGCTTAGGGAAAAGGCAGCACGGTCAAAGTACTCTTTCAGTTGATCAGTCATGAGCTTGGTGGGCTGCTCATGATGGTGAGGTGCTGCAACGTGGAGCTTGTGTTGAGAAGCTCCTCAGATCATTATAAACACTGGTAGCCCAAAAATCTGTAAGCAGCACATCAACAGCCTCCTAGCATATAATCTTAGACACAACTGGGACATTCCTCTAGCAGGAGAATAATTTTGCCAGGTTAGGGAACTACATTCAGAGTACTGCTCAGGTATCACAGAGCTAGAGCATGTCATGAGCACATGGCAAAGATATCATCTGGAAGAGAGGAGAGCCAAAAAGATCGCTTTCATATGGCAATTTGATTCGCAGGTTGAGATGCCAAAATGAACTGTTTCAGACACTTCTCCATTTGCATTGCATTTTGATGGCTATACAACAGAGCTTGTCAATTTTTAATTTTTTTTTTTAACTAAGGTCTGCTGGTGATTTTACTAAGGTTTGTTCAGCAAGAACCTCCAGCTTTCTAGCCTCAAAGGTGGAAACTGAAGTAGCACACTAGCTGCTTTTCAAAAGACTTTGAAAATGATAGATCTATTGCACTGTAAGAGACGTAAGAGGACTAGGATCTTGAATCTGTCTTTTAAGCAGCCCCATCTTCAAATAAAACCTGATAAAGACTCCAAAACATGCATTTGAGAGACAGACAGTGAATCAAACAGGGGCATGTCAATCCAGAGAATGAGCAGAAGAGTGAGGTTTGCCAAAGGGTTACACAGTTATTAGATGAAATTATAATGTTACAGTAAATATGAGAAAAGCCAAAAGAGGAGAAATTATAGGCTCTTGCAATAGTTTTAGAGGGAAAATGGTCACTGCTGAGTTCATAATTTGCATATATTATCATGCAGCTAGTCAGTGTTTCAACACAACAAGGGGCTTGGAGGAAATCATACACAACCTTTGCTGGCTACAGCTCTAAAGAGCGAGGAGGTTGGGTCAGTTCCTTTCAGTGTAGGAGCACAATGATTTTCAAAACACTTTTGCTAGCAGTGAAACAAAGTTACTGGTGATGAAAATCAAGTTGCCAGACTTGCCCAGCGCCACACAGACAAGTGCAGAAATGTGCATGTGTTTTTAGCTCCATGGGTCATATAAGCATACATTTCTCTCTATCTTTCACCAAATCCAGTATTGCCAGACTCTCAGCATACAAAGGTCAAGCTTTAGGCAAAGTAAAGTATGTAATTTCTAGGGCTATAGGCTTCAGGAAGTGGCAGAGTGGCCAGCCTTTATTTCCAGAGACATACTGCTAAGCCTAAGGAGCAGCAGCCATGGTATGGGATGGCAGTAGTTCCTCTTATGAACAGTAGTGAGGTCACTAAATCTCATGTCACTAAATGGGCAGCAAATCTAGCTCTTAAGGGCTTTCCTCAGTACACTGCTACATCACTACTGCTCTACTTCACTCCTGTCCTCTCGTAAAAGAAACCGTACTTCAGCCTGATCTGAGCTCATAACTGAGGCAACAAAACTTTTATCAATTTTTACTGTACTCTGAGGAAGCCGTGTTTATCCTCTGCAAAAGCAGTCAGAGACTCTTACTGACTTTTCTGGGAGTAGTGGGGTGAAGGGAGACAGGGTAGAAACAGAAATATTTTTAAAAGCTGAGGGGAAAGTGCTAATATTGTGAGGGACATTTTGATGTCTGGCTATTCATCTGATGTCTCAAGGTCAGACACCTCAAGTAATCAAATATTTGACCCAATTTTCAGTCTTGTTTGGATAGATTAGCACTGCTAAAAGTACTCAAACAAATTGGAGCACCAAAATGTCACTCTACACATGTAAAAGAGGCTCCACTAAGTCTACCTATATCTGCTTGGAGTCTTTCACAACGACCACTGGAGTTAAAAATTAAATTAAATTTAAAATATGGTGTTCTTATTTTTTGTTTCTTTATGCCATGTAATAAAAGACTTATTTAAAGCAGTGTTCAAGAGTGCCTGGAACCAAAACTTTGGCTGAGTGTCTTTGTAGAGACAGCAGGAAACCACAAACTTTAAATCCACACTTAACTTTCTGAAAGATCTGGGGCATTCAAATTGATGATTTTGATTCAGATCCATGTGTAATCATAAGGTCAATGTTTGATTTTCATGTATGTGGGTTTTTTATTATGTTTTAGTGAGTGATTGATAACACAAAGATAATAACATTTGTCATATACTGAATGTACATTATTGCATCCCAGTCACTGTTGACTATAATCAGACTTCCTTTTTTTTTTTTTTTTTATAATAACAAAATTGTGCACTTTATCCATTTCAGGGTGTTAATGCAGTGTACAGTGCATCAGAAAAATGCTTTATCTATTTTCAGAGGAATTATAGACAAAGGGTTAATTTTGCCAATGAACTATTAATTCCTTTTTGCCTTCCACTTTCCTTCCCTGTTTTTAAACCCCCTGTTCTCCAATAGCAAACAAGGCAGACGGTTTGTTTCCCTGGCCATTGGCAAAGAAAATCAGCTGCACAAGTGATTACTAGAGGTATAGGTATATGTTCTTCATGTTAATATGTAAGTCTGATTTCTTGTTGCCCATCCAGATCCAAATCAGAGAAGATTTTTTACATTACCAAAAATCTTATTATTTTGCATTATCCAAATTTTTATTTTGTAGACCAATGTGAGTTTCTACAGTTATGCTTAGTAGCATACAATAAAACCAATAGGATTTGAGATTGTTCCTTCACATCACTAATAATCTCAGCAGGCTGAGTAGCCACAGACCAGATTCTTCTAGGTCTCGTGTCTATATTTTAAGATAATTTACTGCAGTATTAAAACTTAGATGTAAGAACAGTTGGAAATGCCATTGTTATGAGAAAACCAAGTAAAAGCAGATATACAAATGGAAAAAAGAAAGTTCTTAATTTCCAGCAGTGGTGAACTCGTGCCCAGAGCAAGGAAGGGGTCATGGCTATTCCTAATGTTAATTGTCACTGTTGATTTTCCTAGCTTTTAAATGAGCAAAGTTCTCAGTGGTGAGACGTTATAAATCAGAAGAATGGCTAGAATATTAGATGGCATAGGTGAATATAACCACTCATCTGAGGTTACAGAGAAAATCAGAGCATTAAAATCTGACCCTGGTAGCCTGTTCTGTGTTGCACCCTCTGCTGAATGAAGCTGGGAGTTTGGGATTGGGGAAAAAAAAAGAATATATGCATCCTTTCCCCTAATTATAGAACTTTACCTTAATCTTGAATCTGTTAATTGTATTTTTAAAGGATTTGACTATTTATATAGATGTCTGATCCTATACGATGCTGAATTCCATTACACCACCTTGGTTTTGGTAGGAGTTGCAGAAAAGACATCACCTTTATGGGATTGAAGCCTGAAGGCATAGCCTATTTTAAAATCTTCTAGTCTGTAGAAATGTGACAGTAACATCCAGTCTCAAAAACATGAGAGAATCTGAAGCCTGTCTGACCTACATTGGATTAAGCAGTTTCAAAAGGCTGCTCATTGAACAGAGAAAGATGCAAAAGCTGAACCATTCCCAGTGAAAGAAAGAATGAGAAGCACATGAAAAAGATACATGAAAGTATTATTCGTTTTAAAAGGAAGCAAAACCAAAATAAAGACACTTAATATCAGACGAGCAGCAAAGAAGATTCAATAGAGCCTCAGTAAAACAAGACACAGCTGTTTAAGGAGGAACATCAAGCAAGACCACAGAGGCTCTTGGTTTCCTGAAGATAATCCTCATCCCTTGCGTTGTTCACCTTTTCACATATTTGAGCTAGATAATAGTAGTGCTGTTCTGAAAACTAAATTGGGCTGGAAGGTGAGTTCCATTAGGAGTATCTCAGACAACTAGGGATCTATATTTAGAAGGAAGTTTCTTTTCAAGAAAAGCCTCTTTCTTCATAATAATTGAAAATAGTAGTGTTATTCAGAGTGCTAAATTTCCTCCTAGGAATATTTCAAGAGAATAATAGTAATACATATCCTGTAAAACATGAATTTCACATGCAGGTGTGTTTGAAGAAGACTTAATTTTATATCATTTACTCATCCAAAATAAAGGCAAGTACATGTGCTTGACTTTCTCCTAAAACTAGAATATATCATGACCTGCCTACATAAAAAAGGGACTACTACAGGATTCCATCAAAACACCTCTCTCTTGTGCCCCTAGAAAGTCAAACCCATATGCCCCATCCAGAATCTGATTCTTCATTACAGGTTGGTATTAAATTTAATAGCTTTGAAACACATGTGAGAGTTCAGTTTGCATTATCACCCTTTCTCTCTCCTTTCTGTCCCTCTTTCAGAATAAAATAAAAAACATTACTTCAGATTTTTGGTTGCTAATACAGAATATGTAATCCCCTGCACAGCTGAAGATAGTGTCTATTCAGGCTTGCCACTTAGGTCTTCTGGTTTGTATTTGTGTTCAGTTGATATCTGTGAGAAATTCTTCCAGACACAATGAGCAGGGAAACATTTTGCTTCATTCTGCGGTCAGTTTTCCAGAGAGTTCAAAAGTACTGCAGAAATGTGAAGCCATAGCATTTTAAGAGCAGAGTGTGGAAGAGGACTCATTAGGGCCCAAAGTCAGCCAAAGGAGCCCAGTGAAGAAAAAACAAACAGAAAACCCCAAACCAAAAGGATACCAGAATGATAGAATCATAGTGTTGGCTGGAATGGACCTCTTGAGCTCTCCTTTAGTCCCAACCCCTGCTCCAAGCAGGACTATTGCCAGTACTAGTCCAGGTCATCCATTGCTTTGTCTAGCTGAGTCTTGTAAATCTCCAAGGACAGAGATTTCACAGCGTCCCAGGATAAGCTGCTTTGTGACAGCACCACCCTCCCAGTGAAGAGGACTTTCCTAATGTCCTTTTTGAACCTTCCAAGCCAGAATTACTATTTTTTGCTTCTTGTTATTCTGCCACTATCAAAAAGAGTTTGGCTCTGTCATCTTAGTAATTGCCTTTAAAGAAACTAGACTGCTATTAACCACCCCTGAGTCTTCTTTTTGATACTCTAAAGAAGTATGGCTCTACCAGCCTCCACTTGTATGTCACATGCCCTAGCCCCTGATTGTCTTGAGAGCTCTTGGCTAGAGACTGTCCAGTTTCTCAATGTACCTTATGAACTTGAGCACCTAACACTGGAGTCTATTCCAAGTACAGCCCTGCAAGTCCTGAGCAGAGGCAGGTGCTGCCCTCTCCTGATCTGCTTGGCCTGCCCCTCTTGATGTTGTCCAGGATACCGTTTGGTCTGCAATCAGACCACTCTGTTGGCTTTTATTCAGAGGATGTCAGCCATGATCCCATGTCCTTTTCAGCAACCGTCACTCACCCAAGTGTTTCATAGCCCTTGCTTTACTTCTTCCATGGTGTAGAACTTTGTTTTTCTCCTTAGTTAACTTCAGGATGTCCTCCTTGACAGACTCCCAGGTGTCACAGAGTGTCTTGGGATGGACATTCTGTTATTTATCTATTATTTATGTATTCCTGTAACACTATAACTACCTCACAAATCCCTGGTCATTATCTCCACTATCAGATGAAGGAGATGCACGTCAAGTAACAAGATTCCAGCAATACTGATCTTTAGTAGCATTTGGAAACCAAAAATGGATTGCCAAGGACCAGAGCAGAACAACCAAGATCTAATTTTGGACAACCCTGAAATCTAATTATATTACATCTAGATAGTGAACGGACCACTAAAACTCCATTAGATCAGAAAAGTATTTTAAAAATGGAGAAGCATGAAAATATACATAATGTCAGAGCAGAAAATCAACTTAAGAAATAGAAAACACATATAGCTTTGGAGAATGTCTTAGCTGATTGTGATATCTAGCTTCAAGAGTGGTATCCCCATTTTTTACTTTAGTAACAATTAGTGCTATAGGATATACATAAAGAAATAAATCTCTTCCTTTTATCTTGCAATAATGACATGCCTTTGCCTTTAAAATGCCATGCAAAATATTTTCCATCTATTTCTCACTGCTATCAAATGATTCTTACAATTTTTTGTTTCAGTTATTGATAAGCACTGGTTTTGAATACAGTTAGGAATTGTATATAGTGCTCAGGTATAATTTCAGTTGGAAGAGGCCTGCAGTGATCATCTAGTCCAACTGCCTGACCACTTCAGGGCTGACCAAAATTTAAAGCATGTTATTAAAGGCATTGTCCAAGTGCCTTTGAACATTGACAGGCTTGGGGCATTGACCAGCTCTCCAGGAAATCTGTTCCAGTGTCATTTCTCAGCCTCCTTTTCTTCAAACTAGGCAAGCCCAAAGTCCTCAGCTGCTCCTCATAGGATATTTCTTCCAGCCCTTCCACCAGCTTTGACAGCCTCCCCTGGACGCATTCAAGGACCTTCACATCCTTCTTAAATTGTGGGGTCTAGAACTGTACACAGTACTCTAGGTGAGACCTCACCAACACTGAATAAAGGGAGATAACCATCACTTTTGATTGGTTGGTCATGCTGTGTGTGAAGCACCCCAGGATGCCGTTTGCCCCGGTGGCTGCCAGGGCACACTGCTGGCTCATATTGAGCCTGCTGCCAACCTGCTCCCACAGATCCCTTTCTGGAGGGCTGCTCTCCTGATATTGCTCCTCCAGTTTATTCTTGTGTTCAGCCTTACTCCATCCCAGGTGCAGAATACAGCATTTGGATTTGCTAAATTTCATGCTATTGATGATTGACCAGTGCTCCAATCTATCTAGATCCCTCTGCAAGGCTTCTCATCCCTTGAGGGAGTAAACAGCACCTCCTAGTTTGGTATCATGAGCAAAGCTGCTAGTGGTGCATTCAACTCCTGCATTTATATCGTTGATAAAGATATTAAGCAGAACTAGCCCTAAAATGGAGCCCTAAGAATCACCACTGGTGACTGGTCAACAGCCAGATGTAGCTGCATTCATTACAGCCCTTTGAACTTTGCTCTTCAGCCAGTTCTTCACTCAGCACACTGTGAACCTGCTCATCTCACAGTTGGACAACTTGTCCAAAAGGCACAGTATCAAAAGCCTTACTAAAATCCAGAAAAACTGCATCAATCCACCACTTTTACTTCATCCACTAGGTGTGTGACCTTATCATAAAAGGATATAAAATAAGCTAAACAGGGCTTTCCCTTTGTGAACCCGTGTTGACTGTGCCTTATGATTGTGCTATTCTTTAAATGTCTTACATTTAAATAAATATCTTCCTATTTTGCTCTCATTATCTGCAACAGGCACAACCCCTATGTCATATAGATTTCTTATTGTGCCAGATGCTGTTGTACAAAGAGAGAATAAAAGACTAACAGTATGTGGGAACTGCTTTCTTGTGCCATGTGGTATTGTTTTAGCTCCCCAGTAGGAAGTCTGACATTTTTCTAGGCCATAAGACAGAAACCAAATAGATTTCCAGAACAGATATAAAACCTGCAAGAATAAGCATTATTTAGTATGTGTTATCCATGACCAAACTATGGCCACTCTGAATATTCTTGGAAAATGAACAAAAAGGGTCCTGAATTTCAAATACATTTAAGGAAATGCTCATGAATGCTTTTTTTGTGTGTGTGGATTTGTTGGTTTTTTTTCTTTGTTGTTGTTGGATTTGTTTTGTTTTGTTTTATAATGTCCATCTGACTTTCTTGACATCTACAGTTTATTATATGGCTTTAGCAGAGCTACATTTAGAATGGGTATAATTCCACCAACTTTGGTGGAGTTACACTAGCATGAAAGCAGCCCACAAACTGACTTTGCATTTTGAAAGCAAAGCTGTGCAATTGCAACAGGCACCACATTATGTCTTAGCTAAATTCAGACATTCTTCCACCCAAGGGCTTCCCCTTCTTTTTTATGCACCTTGCTCCTTTCTTCACTTTTTTTTATCACACTGCTCCCTCAACATGATAGCATCTGCATTTTATTAAGATTACTGCTACTGTTTAAGAAACACTATATCTCACTGCATCATGCTGTATTTTAATATTTCCTGTTTTATTCTACTTGTATTTCCTTTAATAGATAAGTATATATTTTCACACACAACAAAATCAGACTGCTTTAAGGAATAAATTGATAAATTGGCATCTAGAACACTACCAAGCATCCTAACTCTGTGCCAGGCTCCGAGGAAATATCAGGGCTGCCAGTTACATTGGCTGAAGAGTCAGGCTATAGCCAGCCAGGAAGAGATTGCCTGTCTGCTGGAAATGATTATTGTCATTATTTAGACTTGAAGTGGTGCCTGCTGCTTCCTCTTCAAACATAGACAAGGTGCAAGAAACCCTGCCCCAAAAATGATACACTACAGCTTGAAGGATGCAAGTCATCAGTGAGCAACAGTGGTATCTAAGGGAAGTGGGGGGAGGGTAGGGTAGGGTAACAAATCCCTCAAGCAAGGAGAAAACCTGCCAAAATTCCTTCTGCAAAATAGACATGCACATACACGTATGTGTGTATGTATGTATCAATATATGCATACCTTTTAAAGACTCAGCCTCTCTCTGTCATACTGAAGACAATCCTGATCATGCAGTGGGTCCCATAGTTGTGTTTGGTAGCCACGCAGAAACCCCTGGGTAGCTGAGGGAACCTGCAGATGGGATGCCATGCAGAGACACTTGCAGTCTCAGGGTTGTATACCTACAGTAGTCCTGTTAACCTTACTGGGCAGCATTACTGAACATGAGTACAGGTGTTGCCCATGGGTCGAGACTATACTAGAACAGGGAAGGACTGCTGCTGCTGTCAGCCAAATTGCATTGCTAAAGGCTAGAAAAACTGTCCTGGACATTTTCTGAGCCATCTCTACTAAACAGTAAAAGTGTAGCCTGCCATTCCCTCGTCCCTCTACCTTTATCCTCTTTTGTTTTGAACTCCTGCACTCTATCAGCCCAGGGTTGCAAATTCCTCTCTGGGACTTCTTCCTTTATCTAGCCAGTGGATTCACTGCTATGTAATAGGAAGTAAAAAAACCTCAACCGAACAACAAAAAATAAACAAGAAACCAACCCCAAACAACAACAATAACAACAAACAAAGAATAACCAAAAAACCAACCAAACACCAATAATACCCCAACCTTCCTTTTCAGCCCTATTTACGCAAGATGTAACAGTCTTTCAAAAGTGGTCTGTGAAAAGAAGACACACTTCTAACAACAAGGTGTGGCACAAAATAAATGAATTTGCTGTAAAACCATTTACTTTTAGTTGCTTCTACTTCTTCATGCATTTCAGACATTAAAAAAAATATATTCAGCCTACCAACCTCCTGGCCTCAGAGGACCTGAAGGGTAAAGGGAAAGCAAAGAAATAAGGATGTGCAAACAGAATAGGAAAGGCCTTGGATAGCTGCCCTGTAATAAAAACTGATATCACTGTAAGCCAATGTAATAATTCATCTCAGCTGATAGATCAGCTAACTGCTAATATATTGTGAATACAATAGACAATCTGTGCTCTGTAAGATGAATGCTTTTCTGCATGCAAGCTGCAACTAAAGGGCTGTTTTCCTCTTTCATTAATCTAGAATAAATAATGGTTATAATATTACATATCTCTTGCCTTATCTCTGACAGTTTTTTTATGCTGAAATAGGAGCTTGCTGCAGTACGCAACACAGCTTCTCAGTGTGTGAGACAGAAAGGGAGTCATTCATGCTGGAAGATATCTGGCAAAATTTCAGAGTTGCTTCCCCTTTTAATCAGTCTTGAATGCAGCAAAAATGTGTTTCTGGAATTTTAAGTACAGTTACATATGATTTTTGTTTGCTGTTAGTGAGTCACTTCTTTTTTTTGCGGCACAGTTTCTAGTTTTGACTATGATCAAGCCTAGTGTGAGATTTTAAAGGGAAGTAGAGTAAAATCTAGTTTTCATTTTTGGAGTCTCTAAATAAATCCTTACACTGAGAGGTCTGTTGTGATATGTGACCTATGAAGCACTGTGCAATACATAGAATAGGAGCAACTTACCTCTTGATAGGCCTGACATGACAGGCAAAGTAAGATCAAATATAATAGTCTCTAACACTTGCTAAAATCTATTTGCCCATGACACTTACATGAGAGTACAAGATTGAAAGAGACCTCCTCGGTCATCCAATTCCATCCCTTCCTATCACTAGCGACTGTATCATACAATTCCCTTGGCACCCATCTTTCTCAGTGCCAAATTTCCTCGTCTTGCTCCTACTTCTGTGAATACATTAGTGTTGCTGCTAAACATCACCCGACAGTGTGCACACAAAGGCTTTTCAAATGTTATCAGAGCCTGAGCCTTTTGTTCTGGAACGTGTTTGGGATTAGCATCTTCTTCAGGTGCTTACTGTCTGGATTGCAAATACAAAGGAAAACTGCTGCTATGCTGAGGACTTTTGTGGGCTGCACCACATGTGTGAGATGCAGTTTACTTCTGTGCATGGCTTACACAAACACCGCCTTACTGCACTCCCTGGAGGAAAGCATGACACACTTACAAGGGATTTTCAGTGACGCAACAGTAACTGTGTGGATTCATGCAGAAGGGTCCGGACAAAGAGTTGTAATATTCGCCTGTGTGTCCCTCCAAAGACCTGCACACTTTGTTAATATCTGGCACTGGTGCAAGGCAAGCACTAGTAAGGTAATGAAAGAAACTGGCCTGTGTTGCTGCTTTCTTTTGGAAGACTGAGACTGAGTAACTGCTAGGAGCTGATGGACTTCAGCTCCTCCTTCCTCACCTTTGCAAGATAAGCAGACTTAAAACTTTATGTTAAACCTGTAGGCTGAAAACCCGTGTGGAACATAATTATTTTATTATTTTAATACATTCGTATGTCATTTTTAGAAAGGTATGTCCTTTCTTTACAGTGGAAATTCCATGTAAAATTATCCATACTACAGCCAAAATAAAACTGACTAAGATGGTATCTTATGAGCATGAAAATAATAGAAAAGACCTGTGTAAAGATGACAATGGGTGCTCTTTTTCTTTTTTTGAACTGAGATGTAAAAACAATTTTTCTCTTTTTTCTAGGATTTTTTTTTTTCCTAAGAGGAAAAATTGATACTTCAGCAATGTTTGGTAAAAATATTGCAAAATATAATAGTAATTTGTTTGAAAGTGTTCAGACTGCACCTTTATCATGTTTAATCAGTTATCTCTCATTTTCTGATGGTTGTTGTAAGTTTTGTCCAAATGCTCATTTCCCCCCCCTCAAAACATATGTAACTATGTGGAAATTTATAATTTGATAATTTCTTCTGCCATAGTGATTAGAAAAATTACTTTCTACACAAAGTAGCTGCATTTCTGCATTTGTGGGTTTTTTTCCAATAGCCACCTTATCTTGCTGGAAATAGACAGACAGACAGCTGTTTGAGTAAAAAGGAAGAAATATATCCTGTATACGCAGTGTGCACAGGCAGTGCTGCTCACGCTTCCCCCCCAGCATTTTCAAATCACAACTGTTTTTGTAGATTTCATGTGTTTCAAGGCAAGAACCTTAATCTCTTAATTTAATTCCTATGTATTGTTTTTTTGTTCTCTTGGAAGCAAGGAGATTACATACTAGTGATGAACAGGTCTAACTCAGTAAAAACTTCTGCTTCAGTGAAGAAGCTCAAGACTACCAGTATAACAAGGAATAGCTCAGTCTCACTGAAGTACTTGGCCAAAACGTTTACTTTTAGACCTTTCAATGTTCATGATAAGCAAGTGCTGGGAGTGCAATTCAAACCTCAGCAAAATGTAAATGTAAGTGCCATATTTACAGACTGCAGAATTGCTTACTATGAATCTAACATCCAACTAAAGATGAGACGGGCCATGTGTTGGCTCTTTTGTGTTAAAAATTTTTGAGTCTGTTACTTTATCTGTGATATGGCCCTAAATGTAGGGCTCATATTGCTTATTCTTTAGTTCAACAAAATAATACTTTTCGTAAATGCACTCACAGTGTCCCAATTTTTCTAAAAGGATAGGTGGAAAAAGTAATAAATTTGCTAGAACAACAAAAAGAGCTTTCAGAGGAATGAATGTGGGTAGACCTTTGATGTATGGAGGTCAGCATAAATGAGATCAGACAACAAAATCGATGACGTGTTTTCTGTGATTCAGATAGAATATATTTATCTGAGTACAGAAATGAAAATTCTCACTGAAGAAAAGCATGTTTAAGCCCAATAAAAAAGGAAGGAGAAGAGTGTCTTGCTGTCAATGCACAGTGAGAGGAATTCAGGAAGGCTGGATGCAGTTGCTGACTTTACTACAGACTTCCTGCAGGACTTACAGGAAATCATGCTGGATGTGTCACCACCACATCCTGGAGGGTGTCTGAGCAGCATGCCTTAACAGTGCTGGCACCAGCTCTGGGGTTTGATAGCTCACCAACACACACCAACACAGCTGTAGCACCATGGGCTGGGTTTAGGGTCAGAGAAGTTTTTATCATACAGCACTGAAGCAGGAGGACAAATCCACGTGGGTCAGCACTAGCTTGGCCAATCCTTCCCACATTCCTCTGTCCAGCATAACCAGGTCCTTCGTTTCTCTTTGTCTCAGCTCCCCATTTATGAAGCAAGACTAAGTCACCACTTAAGTCACCACTATAGAAGGAAAGATGCACACCATAATTTCAAATTTACTGACAAAAATGTTTTTGTCTGAATGAGGTGTGGAAGAAGAAGAGCCAAAGCCTTCAAAATAGTCATACTGAAACATGACTTGTGCTTAAATTCAGTCAGCACTATGAATTGAATGACTGAGTCTGTAAAGACAGACTAAATACATGAACATAATTTGGACACAGGAAAGATTACCTTAATGTGATCCAGTGGAACTGTGTAACAGAACAGTATCTCCCTCCCTTATTTTCCTTGGAGACAGAAAGAAATTATTTTTGGTCTGTTTACAAATCCAAATCCAATTCAGTTGATAGAATGCCTCTCAAGAGTTAAATCTGTGCACAAATTACTGTAACAAAGTATTTGAAGGAAGGGGAAAAAACTATCCTGGAAGTGGAAATTTAATACCTTTGGTGGTCTACGGAGAAAATCAGTATGGGACAGTATACTGCAGTGATACAATTTTTTATCAAAGTATGCAGAAAAAAAAATGGCAGATGGCCAGTTAAGTACTTTGATCTTGTTAATTTTCTCCATTCATACCTCCAAGTACATATACTTTTAATTGCATGTGATGGACAAGAAAGCTGTTTAGCAGATTTGCAGCTCTGAGCACCTTAAGACTTACTTAAATTTCATTTCAAACAATAAAGTAACTTATTCTCCTTTCAGATTGCCTCAGAAATGTAGTGTTTACTTGCAGCTGTTCAAACCAAAGAAAATGGGTCATTCTAGTTATTTTCGTAACTAGTAAAAAAGTGTATTCCCACAGTAACAGTTCTGAAGAACATTATGTATAGCTTGTAATTCACTATATTTAAAATATAAGTATTCAACGTGAAATAGATAATGTTGATTCATAGTAGGTTTTGCTTGTATTAGAGATATATAGATGTCTGACTTCTTAACTTGGAGAAACGTAAGGGGGTTCAAGAGACTTTGAAACTGAAGTCATCCATCTCCACTTCAAGTAAAGCTGTGAAACAATTTGTATCCTTAATGACTATAGGACTGCAAAACAAATGTAACTTTCCGGTACCAAATTTGGATTTTTATCTATTCCATAACAAAATTGCAAGCCTCAGATACTGAAAAAACTGTTCTTTGACTTATCTTAATGCAAGTAATATCAATATACCTCACCTAGTTTGTTGGTGCAGCTGGGTGGTCAAAATTTTTTTTTTCTTCAGATTGCATTGGTCTGTTTTCTCAAAAGTGAATGGTCTTTATAGGTCCCCTAAGGACCCATAAATACTTGGAAACACTTAAAAAATTATCATCTAGGGCTTTTTGGCAACTATGTTGAGGTCTACATTTCACAAAGTATGTATTCTCACAGCACCTCACAATGGCTTGCTAATCATGCATTCCCTGGCTCCTTCACACACATAAAACTACTGCTGTACATTTGGATGCATTTATAGCACATCTATAGAATGGATATTATTTGTAATATATGGGCAAAAGAAGCAATTTTGGTATGAAGAGGTAATGCCCACTCAAACCGTGATGCTTTTTCACTGTATTTAGAACCTGAAAAAAATATTTGTCTGCACTTTCAAGAAAATGAAACTGATTTATACTATGTGCAAAACAAAATAGATTTTGTACAAATAAGTACTATAACAGCTTTATAAAGAGGACTGTACTGTAGCAAGGTAAAAAGTATCCTGTTTGAATTTGTAGAAAATTTGGTGGCTATACCTTGTTAGGTATAATTAACTGTACATGTATTTGTACTTAATTTGGGACCATCTCATTTGAAAATGGAACCCTCAGTCCTGTAATCATCAAATCTGCAATAATGAATGTAAGCAGTTCAGTAATTAAGGAATTTCAAAGTACTTAATTAAAAAAGGGATGTTGTGCAATCTGTTACAAAGTTAATACATGAGCCAACTGTACCTCTTTAAAAAAAAAGGAATCATAGAATTGTGTGATTCAGCTGAGTGAAAGACACTATGCCTCTATTTTTTGTCAAGCCCCAAAGTTGAGAATCTTTCCAAAAATTGTGCGACTATACAGCCTTTAGCAATCATGCTTTCTGAGTATTTCCTGATTTTTTGAACCCTCTCTTTTCCAATGCGTGCGTGACAATGATTTTAATCAGCTCTAAAAATGTTACCATAAATAAATTATTTCAATTCCAGCTGCATCAGGAAGACTCGTTCCCTCGTGTTCCATCCTGCCAGTACAATCATATGAATGCCAGAGCTTCATACACCAAAGCAAAACTGCCTGAAGATGAGACCAAGTTTGGAACCTGTTTGTTAAAATGGACTGCACTGTATCAAGCAACTGCTCTGGTTACAGTTGTAGGAGTATTTACCACAAAAGGTAAAGATTTATGTGATTGTACTCTGTGTGAAAAATCTAAGAGAGGAGAGGAAAGAAAAGATCTTTGACCTTAAAGTCAAAGAACCAAATTCAGATGTTTCAGCTGAGTTGGGTTCAGTTCTTCCCTTTCTCTGAAAGCACTTAAAAACTCAGGTGGAAACTGTTTGATCACCTCATTTCCTAATCTATTAAACAAAGATAAAAGACTTCCTTTGCATGCCTCATCTATCTAGCAGCAAGCTGCTTGAGGAGGCAATACTATCTCATTATAAGTACATGTAGCACATAGCTTTCTGAGATCCTAATCTCACGGAGTACCCTTGTGACATAAAAATACTAGGAAGTCTTCTTTTGCAAATCATATATTATATAGCACTCTGAAGGCTAAGTGTAATCTTTATTTTTGGATTTCTACTCATTAGCTTTACAGATGCAGAGTTCAAGCCTGAGCTTTTGCCAAGTAAGTCTTAGAGAAACCCCCTTACCCCTGCTGCACCTTGGCTGCCTGCTTGGCTCTCTGACAACAGTTAATGCCATCCCAATTTCTGCACACAGCATATGGCACCAGAAGACTATTGAGGCAGCCAGGCACACTCAGCCAACATCCAGGCAGACTCTTTTTCCTAGTCATGAAGGGTTAGGCTGATGAAGGAATTGCTAGCATACTTCTTTGCTGTGCAAGGACCTCCTATAAACACATCCTCCCTGACCAGCCTAATAGTGAGGGGAGAGGTTCATACAGTTTTATAAGGAGGTAGGTGTTCCCTTTTGCATCATTCCAAAACCTCAAAAGCAGACAAAGGGGTAGCCTGAGGTACTCTTCTATCAGTAAGAATTGTTGATTTCTTCCTTTCTGACTAATTATCATGTGCATACAAGCATAAAGCACCAGCAAGCAAGTCTACAAACCCAACATATCTTCCCTTCCCTGGTGCTGGCTTTGCCAAACTTCAGCTGCAACAGCAGAAGACCTTGCCACCATCCAGCTGTCTGTTCTGCAGTGGCAATCCCTACCCTTCAGCCAGAGGGCTTGCACCAGCAAGTATCGGAAAGGGAAAGAGACCAACTACATTCTTCTGTCTTTCTGATCTCCAGTGAGTGCTTTGGGATAGATCTGATGAGAGCTGGAGTCTTGTAGGCTTTGGCTGGAAAAACAATTCAAAACAACCTCAATGCTGTTGGCTGCCGTAATGTCAGATGAGATACTAAGGACACCATTCACTTCTGAGTAATTTTAAACCTAAAAAAGTTATCTCCTGATGTGCCCTCCTTTGTTTGTAGCTAGCTATATAATCCCTGTGGCAGCAACAGACCCTGGGACAGTTCATTTAGATAATGAATCAAACTGAAAAACTTGTATTTTGTACTGGGAGAAAAGGAAAGGAAAACAGAAAGAGAAAGGGAAAAGCAAAATTGTTTTGGTATAACACTTCCTAAATATATCTATACCATTTATTGTTCAACAGATTGTTACTCAGGTTGCTGAAAATTTGCCGAGAAGTTTATCTTGCTACATTTGGTTTATCTAGTCATATGGATCACCTAAAAATAAGAATCACAGTCTAGGAATCTGACAAAAAATTTGGTCTGCTTGACCTAAACACCAAAAAAAGACTCTGACAGTAAAGTTATTTTAATCACAATATAAACAATGACAAAATTTTAAAATACACTAAAACAGAAAATATTTGTTCATCCTGCAGTAGGTATGGAGGGAGGAAGTCCCAATGCACCCTAGGTACTCTCTGCTACCAGATGATAGTAGCTTCCTGTTCTTACCAGAAGATTCAATGGTTTCAGTTGATAAAAGTTACTCACTAAGATGGCAAAAGCCTCCTTAGCAGTAGTTTATGCAGTTTTGTAAGTGGATGAAGATATGAGTATGCCAAAGGGGAAAAACCTATGCATAATCCTATAGGACAATCTCATAGCTGCTATCACCCTGCTAATTAAATACTTTCATATGTCCTTGGCTTTTTGATCTGGGGCATTGAGGCTTCATTCAATTCCTAGATATTAGAAAGAGGTGTGATAGAAAGATTATTCTGCCCCCAAAAGCTCCTGATTGACTTTTACATGCATACCAATGTAGGTGTGTGCATATACTTACATACATATATACACACACGTACATATATAGACTTGATTAGAATACATTAGATTAACATTGTATTGTCTTTTCTCTTTCCCCCAGGATTTCTGTGTAAATGGTGAGAATTAAATCCCTTTTCATACAGCTCTGCTTCAACTTTATATCTGTCCTGGATGTGATGAACTGTTTTGTTTCAAAAGAGCAAGATAAAAACACAATGCCACACTGGAATTTTCACTTCTTCTCATCAGAGTAGAAAAGAGCCAGTTCCCAATGTACTTAACTCAGGTCTGAACTCCTATGACAGTAAATATAGGTTCAACTTAAAAAACTAGTAAATTGTTGCAAAAAGTTATTTAGATTACTAGTGCTTTACCGAAGGCAAAATAACCCAGTTACATAATTTTTACACTAAAAATAGTAACAATCAGAAGAGACTTGACTGAAAACTTCTATGTTAAATAACTACAAAATGTACACATTTGGGGGATTCATCACAGTTGAAATGAGAGATGCTAATCTGAAAATGTAATGCATCTGGAAAGCAAGAACACGCCTCTACAAGAAACTTTTGAAGTATTTATATTCCTGTTATAATTTTCTCCAAACATTCATCCCTCCCACACATCCAGACAAGAACTGTATTAATTTGACAGCAAGGGGGAATGGTCTTCCTTGAAGACCATCTTGAAATTTACAGCAAATAAATTTGAAGCAAATAAATTTAAAGAAAATCAAATAAGTTAATCAAATATTAATGTCAATAAATATCAGGGAACCAGCCCTTTTACAAGTATGGCATATACATGCACAGTGGCAGTGCTTTTCTGAGCAGCATCTTAGAGAAAATCTATGGGCAATATAGTAAAAGGAGACACTACACATATTTCTTCACTCAATCCAGTAAATAAAAGCATAGGAACTCACCTCACATTATCCTTGTTGGTAATGCTAATCAATATCCAATATCATAGAATCATAATAGAATCATAGAATGGTTTGAGTTGGAAGGGACTTAAAGATCATCTAGTTCCAACTAGGGAACAGGGCAGGGACACCTCCCACTAGATCAGATCGCTCAGGGCCCCATCCAACCTGTCCTGAACACTTCCAGGGAGGGGGCTTCCACAACATCCCTGGGCAACCTCTGCCAGTGTCTCACCACCCTCACACTAAAGAATTTCCTCCTAATGTCTAACATAAATCTCCTCTATTCCAGTTTTGATCCATTACCTCTTGTCCTCTCACTGCAAGCCCTTGAAAAAGTCCCTCTTCAGCTTTCCTGTAGGCCCCCTTTAGGCACTGGATGGCTACTATAAGGTCCCCCTGGACCCTCCTATTCTCCAGGCTGAACAGAACCAATTCTCAGTCTGTCCTCATAGGAGAGGTGCTTCAGCTCTCAGCTTATCTTCGTGGACCTTCTCTGGATTTTATCCAGGAGCTCCATGTCCTTCTTATGTTGGGGGCTCCAGAATTGGACACAGTCCTCCAGGTGTGTTCTCATGAGAGCTGAGTAGAGGGAGAGAATCACCTCCCTTGAACTGCTGGCCATGCTTCTTTTCATGCAGCCCAGGACATGGTTGGATTTCTGGGCTGCAAGCACATATTGTTGGCTCACGTTCAGCTTCTTGTCCACCATAACTCCAGAGTCCTTCTCCTCTGGGAGGTTTTCAATCCATTCTCCATCAAGCCTGTATTTGTGATGGGGATTGTCCTGACCCAGGTGCAGGACCTTGTACTTGGCCTTGTTGAACTTCATGCAGTTTGCACAAACCCACCTCTCAAGCTTGTCAAGGTCCCTCTGGGTGGCATCCTTTCCCTCCAGCATGTCGACCTCACCACACAGTTTGGTGTTGTCAACAAACTTGCTGAGAGTGCTCTCAGTGGCGCACTCAGTGCCACTGTGCATGTGAATGACAAAGATGTTAAATAGCACTGGTCCAAGTACTGACCCTTGGGGAACACCACTTGTCACAGGTCTCCATCTGGACATCAAGCCATTGATCACAACTCTTTGTGTGTGACCATGCAGCCAGTTCCTTACCCAACGAGTGGTCCATCCATTTAATCCTCACTGTTCCAATTTTGATACCAGGATGTCATACAGGACAGTGTTGAAGGCTTTGCACAGGTCCAGGTAGATGAGGTTGGTTGCTCTTCCTTTGTCCACCAATGCCGTGACCCCAATGTAGAAGGCCACCAAAGTAGTCAGGCAGGATTTGCCCTTGATGAAGCCGTGTTGGCTGTCACCAATAACCCTTTTGTTTTCCACATGACTCAACAGAGCCTTCAGGAGGATCTGCTTCATGATCTTGCTGGGCACACAGGTGAGACTGACTGGTCTGTAGTTCCCTGGGTCTTCCTCTTTTCCGTTTTTGAAAATGGGGGTTATGTTTCCCCTTTTCCAGTCAAGGGGAATTTCTCCAGACTGCCAAGACTTTTCAAATATGATGGACAAAGTCTTTGCAACTTATTGGCCGGTTTCTTCAGGAGCCATGGATGAATCCCGTCAGGTCCCATGTACTTGTGCACCTTGACATCCCTCAGCTGGTCACAAACCTGCTCTTCTCCTATAGTGGGAAGAACTTCCTTTTCACTGTTCATGCCTTCACCTTCTCTAACTTGCATGGTGTGACCAGAGCCTTTGCCAGTGAAGACTGAAGCAAAGTAGTCGTTGAGTACCTCAGCCTTCTCTATGTCCTGCATGGCCAGGTCTCCAGTTTCCTTCTGAAGTGGGCCCACATTTTCCCTTGTCTTCCTCTCATCACTGACATACCTTTAGAAACCTTTCTCGTTCTTACTGAAATGTCAGAATTTAATTTAGAGAAAGTTTCCTTCAACTAATAAGATTTGTAACATTGTGATGCACTCTTAAGACATGCACTAGAAACAATAAACATGTTCATATGAAAGAAGAATTCCCCACTGGTAACTGTGTTATTGAGTCTTGCTGCTGCAGCTAGTACAGTAAAACCCAGATGTCTAACCTCAGCTCTGAGGAAACTGATTTGTCAGTAATGTGGAAGACTGCTTCGTAACTTTCTCCAGTATGGCCTCGTGTGACTTAAGATTACTTTTGGACCATTGTACAGGTACTGTCAACCACTGTTTGCAACACAGCATCCTAAATGATGCAAGCCTGGATAATCACTTCTGTGCATGATATTCTAGCTTCACCAAAGCCAGTGAGGATGGGAGATCCTCTCCCCAGCTCCTTCATGAAAGATTCCTTTTGGATACCAAAACTGCAGCATGGGCTGGTTTAGTTATGGTGACAACACCATTTCCCCCCTTCTGAGTTCAGTTTGACAGAGGAAATGGAAAGTGCTCCAGGTTTTGCCATTTGTTTTGTGGGATTTGTCTAGGTGTCTATACCAGCAGGTGTCCTGCACAATGGAAAAAAATCACGATCTGTTTTTTCTTCAGAGAAGTGAAAGCAGAGTCAAATCCTTCTCAGAGGTGCACAGTACAGAGGAGGCAATGATCACAACAATCACAACGTGCAACAAGGGATGTTGCACTGCAGCTGCAAGTGGTTCTTAGTCTGTCGGACCAGACTACCTGGAAGGCAATTTCCCACACAGGGAGCATTATAGTGTGGATGTCACATCCTCAGCAGTGACAAGCAGTTGCTGTTGGGCACTACTCAATAATGCAGACAACATCACTGGTGTTTCTGAAAAGGGTCCTAGGACAGCTACTCTTCACCCATAGAGCACTTGCTTATATGTTATGGATACTAATGAAACTAGATGTCAGAATGTTCGAATACAGAAGGGGTCTTTGTGTTCATTTTTAGCAGACTTTGTTTGGTCATGAACCTATCAGTGCTACTGAGAAAAGAAGCATGAAAAATGTCTGCTGGTCAGAAATGTGGAGATCACCTTTTTCATTCAGAAATGGTGTGAAGACTGAGGAGACTACAGAGATTATATATATATATGTGTGTATATATATATATATACATAAAAAAGCAGAAAAACTTTTTTGCCCAAATACAGACCATACCTCCCAGAGTTACTGCTGCTGAGATGTGGAGAAAATAAGAATGGATATTAGCTCAGTGTGCCTCGGACAGCAGGTTTTCTATTCCAGTTTTCATTATAAAAGACCTCTCAGTATTAAATTAGTTTTTATTGTAAAAGTCGTGTTTCTCAGTGTGCTAATCACAGTGAAGGCACAGAAACACGCACACACACAAGTTGATATGCAAATGTCCAGCACAAAGGCTGGAGACATTTGTCAGTGGTATCGAGTTCTTAGGGCTTGCTGTATACACCGGAAAATACAAACCAAACAGGCCTATTGAAAACACTGGAGTAACTTGCCCCCCTCTTCCGCCGTATCTCCAGCAAAATATGTTTTTGCTTTGTTCCCCAGTATAAGCTTAGTACCAATATTATTGTAGCTAACCTCCGTATCAGAACCATTTTCATTTGATATAGTGGCATAGAGCAATAGACTGCAAATAAATGAACATAAATTTAATTTTGCATGAAGTACAGATTTAGATATATAATAACCATTGCCTTTGCTGAGTGTAAAGGAGCTAATTATGTTCCCAGCTTAGCTACTCCAGCTTAGTAAAACAGCTATGTGGACTCAAGCCAGGGAGTTATGCTCACACACTGAGACTTTGCACACAAATGAAGCACTTGCAAATGTGTGTAACTGTGCTCTTTAACAGATCTGGCCCCGTGTGACTAATATTTCTTCCCAGAATCTACTATTCTCTTGTATTCTGTTATGTTCAATGTTAACTTTCTCATGATTTTAAATAATTTATTTACTTCTTGGACTGTTAGGCAGTACATTAAACTTCAATAAATGCCTCTAATGCCTACACCCACAGAAACAGAATTTACTCCAATGTTTTAATCCAATCTGTACTGCATTGACGAGGAGGTTTATTTGCCAATATTTTGAAGTCAGGCAGGGTGAGAAGGAAGAGCCTTTACATTTTCCAAGTTTATATCTAGGGCCCAGATGGAAACAATTCTACAACAAAAGAATGAAATCTGGTAGAATATTCTTGAGATCTCGTAAGTTCAGCAGCACGTCACTGGTACTGAGGCCAATTTTCCAGAAGACTGATTTGAATTGCAGAAAAGAGGAGGAGAGGAAGGCCAAGTGGTATTCTAAGTTAACCCATAATGTGCTGCAGTCTGGCATTTTATATAATGCAACACAAATTATAAAATTAACTCACATTAGGTATTTGGCTCAGTTGTTAATATTGGCTGATAATATATGTGACTGTGGTTTTTAAAAGGGAAAACCTTCAGCACTTTAAGGGAGGCAAGTGAATAATGTGAATTTCTGTTACTGATTACAGTACTTACAATACTTCAGGGGATCTGTATTCGTAATCCTAACATTTATCTTTGACATCAGAGGCTTCAATCTGCAACACTTAAAAGCTTCATACATTTTGTTGCAAAAAGCTACCATTGAAACAAATAAATGATACCCCCTATCAGCCCACATATCTTTCAAAATAGATTGTTATACTAATCAGTGAGTGAAAACAAAAGGCCTTTTAAAGCCTGCCAGCAAAGATGGAATGAATTACTTCTGAGATGCAAGACTGCAGAGCTGGTAGCTTGCTAAGTAATCATTCTTGGAGACTATTCGCCTTTCAGAGCTTTTAAAAAAGTTTCATGGCAAAATTAACATTCAATTTAACATCTGTTTCCTAGCAGAGGAAAGATAGTTTTGTAGATTAAAGCTGAGGACTTCTGGACTTAGATTTCCCGGGGAGCTTTGGCCAAATCACTTAATCTTCCTCTACTCCATTCTTTGTAAGTAAAATGTGGGATAAAAATATTTCCTTGGGCTGCCTTTATCATTTACAATGAAAGCTCTTTCAGTGGATGTTTTCTTATATGGGGACATACAACTCTTATGACAAAGTGGTACTGATCTTAGGTCCTTTGGGCCCTATTGTACAGCAAATGAAGAAATCAGAGAACTGGCTGATATATCACATGCTCTGGGAGTTATATCATGTACACTAGAGGTGACAGAAAAAAAGTCGGCAAAATAAGATACGATTAATGACTTGGGAATTTTTTCATGAAATTACTGGGAGTTTCATGAGTTTTGTGGCTATTTGTTTTTTGGGAAAAAAGCATTGTTACAGACAGTCATCCTCCCCAAGGGCTCAGTGAACTCAGATGAAATTATCAAAACTAAAGCAAGTAAATACAATTCATTAGGTCTGAGAAGAGCTTTCAGCTCAGAAATCTTGTTTACTTTGAAAAATCTCAAACCTAGCTAACTTCTTGACATGACACCCAAAAAAATGATGCTGATGCTGAATATAAGCAACTGAAACTTGAAATAACTTTAAAAATTATTATATTCTAAAGCAAGGGGATTTTCCCATGTTGTCTATAGTGTTAAGCTTTTCATTCTCAAAATAACACTTATCTTGTTTTAAATAAAGGTTTTAAAATGTCGACACTAAAATAGTTACTGGGGGAATGAAAAGATTTATCAACCAGCTTGAGACTGTTTGCGATAAAAAACTAAAATAAATAGATCTCAAACATAAAAATAAAAACTAATATGATGGGGTTTGAACCTTTCTACAGTGAAACAGGTCTTTTTAGTAATTTGTTTGGCTTCCTTATACCAGTACGCAATACTAACTTTCTGCAAATGTGCTCTCCTAAAGTCTGAAATTCTTGGTGGGTTGAACATGGTGTTTGATTACCTACTGTGCATTGCAAATTTAGGTTTCTTCAATCAACCTGCCAATCAACTTCTTCCACCTTAAATAAATTCACTTAACAAAACTGAAGTCAAAAAGGAACACTGGGCAGGGAATTTGGTTAAAGGTAATCACTCCAATCTCTCATTCCCTCCCATATTCCTAGCAGTGCATGCATAACAGCATGAAAAACAGAAGTCAGGGAGCAGTGGATTAAATGAGTGCAGAAGGGCACAAGGGCGCACACAAAATGAAGAAGACAGTGAGCTAAGTGAATGACTATCTTGTCTTAGGAATTTTCATGTTCGTGCAGCTTGTAAAAGCTGGTTCAAGCAGAAAACAGTTAAATGTAGCATAACCAGAAATGAAGTACTCAGTTCTTGTGTACTTATTATTGCTAAGGTCAGCATAACCTTTCCATGTTTTGATACATTTTTAATCCCATCTTTCAAGAACAAATAATTTTACTCTTTTGACACAAGTCTCACCCCATCAAACCAGTTTTTTGAATGAAAGGGTTGCACATTTTAGAGAAGAAAAAACAGGCTGTAAGTAGAGCTGGGCAAATACAAAAAGATAGTCTCCATAAACATTTATCTAATTGTTTAAATAATATTGTTTGAATTTTGATTCTGCTAATATGTGCCTTAGCATACATGTTATGAGCAGGAGTGTATTGCAGACATGTTTATAAAATAGTGTTAAATGTAATTTTGACTTTGGGAATAGGAGTGTTTGTGCCTAAAAAGTTTTGAGTAAGAGATGGGACCATGTGACCTACAGATGTGTCTTCCAACCTAAACTATTCTATGATCCTATTAAAATAATTTCTATGAGTTATTCATACCTAATCACTATGATTAGTTATTCATACCTAATCCCTTCCCTTCCCTTCCCTTCCCTTCCCTTCTTCCCTTCCCTCATATCAAAATTCTCATTTATAGGCCAAAATGAAACACAGAAATTTAGATTAATTTTTTTGTTTGTTTTTTACAGTTTAGTTTGTTTGTTTTTTACAGTTTAGACTGCTGTAGCACTATAATACACAATAAATAAAGTGGTTAGCACCCTTCTATTACCTACAACATTGACCATATATTAAAGGCAATGTACATTAAGCACAATCACACCTTCAGCCTTATTTCCTCGCAAATATAAAGAGACAATCACACCGCATCAGACTTACATGAGGTTGTTTCCCAAACCATAAATAAAGCTAAGATTTAAAACAGATGTAGGAACCTTGAGGCCAGTACTCTTCTGCACAATATAAATTTTAGCTAAGTTAAACTCCAGTAATTTGAATTGTGTACATCTAAATGTACCTATTATGACTTTATTGCCAGATGTGTTATCCTTTCTTCTCAGAAGAAAAAGCTGTTTTATTGCTTTTCTTCCCAGAATTTATCTATTATTTATATTGCAGTAGTCCCTGGAGGTTCAATAATGGATGGGGAACTGGCTGTATCCAGCAGGACAGGACAATGGGACAGTTGTCCCATGGAATATCAGAGCAATGAACTTTGTATCCCAAAACTATAAGTAATAGCAGATATACTACTATATGCTTTCTCAAGGAACAAGAATGAATGAACATGGCCAAAGTTCTCCATCTAATGATAGACTCATGAGGAGAAGCCAAGGAAACATTTCCAAAATAATGGTGTCTGTAATGGTGAAGAAGAGGCTGAAAGGCTGTGGAGGGATGTCCTATGTGGCTTTTTACACATAGAGTTGTCTATGATAGAGTCTACAGCTGCTGTCACCAAAAGGGAATCTTAGAATGGATAGAAAGCATAAGGACTGCTCAGGTGTTTGCAGATGGTCTGAATCAATTTCTCTCCGGAATTTGTCATGGACTTCCCAGAATAAGGGGCTTTCCCATTCAATGCAGCAGATAACAAGATGGGAAAGGGAAAGATCTTCTTTGTGGGGCACAGAAAAATATAAATATTAAATCAAGGAGAGACCCTTATGTAAGGGTTGTGTCCCTTACCACAGAAGGTATGCCTCCCATAAAACTATTTCACTATATAAGGGAGACTAAATGGATGCTGTGCTTGCACAGCTAGGACCTATGGCACCAGGAACCAGGCTTCCCGGGGAGGGCCCTGCTTCCCTGTGAGCGCTCTGATTGGCTGAGCCAGGGTTGGTATGCAAATGAGTAATGAATTAATGTATTGCGGCACCTGAGATGGGTCACCCTAACCTAGATCAAAGTCCCTGAACAGTAGGGGGGGGGGGGGCTTCTGCCCCTAGAGAGGAGCAGCAGGAATCTGCAGCTGGATTCTCATGGAACCTGAGTGGAGCTGAAGAGCTGAAATCCTACTGCTCTTTCCAGAGCAGAAAGCTGAGGTCCTTGCGTGCTCCCGAAGAGGGTAGTAAGATCCAAGCCCACTGGACCAGCACTGGGACTGACAAGAGCCGGGCGAAGCCGATGGGAGCAAGGTGGAGCCGAGCCGGCAAGAGCTGAGAGGAGCCGAACCCAGTTCGGGAGAAGCCGAGATGTCGAGCCGAACCGCCGCCGGACTGAGCCGAGAGGAGCCAAGACCCAGCTGGGCCACCGCTGCCCAGGTGCTGCCGCACACCGCCACCAGGCATGGTCGTAGCCGCACGCCGCAGCTAGGCACTGCTGCTGCCGCCCGAGCGCTACCCCGCACCACTGCCGAGCGCTGCTGCCGCCGCCTGAGCACCACCACACGACACTGCCGAGCGCTGCTGCCACCGCCCGAGCGTCGAGCAGTGCCGCGTGCCGCCGTCTGAGCCACGAGCGCTGCCACGCCGCTGCCGCTCACGTGGTGCGTGTCGCTGCCCTCCAGCCCCATCACCAGCCACTGGAGTTCGCCCAGGAGCCACTGCTGCCACTACATACAACGAGCTGGGAGTGTAAGAACCCCCTCTGCAAATCTTTCCTTTATTATAATAATCTTCCTCCTATCTTTCGCACCCCTGTGGCTTGCATTATATTTACATTTGTACATCTAATTCTGTCTATAAAGCAACAACACATAGAAACCTTCACTCTGTGTCCTCATTCCCTTTTTGAGCGAGATTGTGTACTACCTGGGGCGGGGGGGCGGGTTTCAACAGGTATCAAAATCAAAAAAAGAGGGGTTAGGTTAAGGGGAGCAGGCACAGCCAGTGGTGGAAGCACTTTTTTATAGCAAAGTCCGCCCTGCACCACTATGTCTGATCGGAGTGTTTCTTCTCAATCCTTGTGGATTTCAACCTGATTGGTTGAAATGGTCCAAACAATAATCCGCATCCCTGTCACTGGCAACATTGTTTCGGTTTTCCCGCCCTTCGGGCCTGGGGTAGTCTTCACTGAGATCCGCTTGTTGCCATTTTGATTTTATAGAGTCCTTGAATAGGCACTGCCATTTTGTTAACGTTGTCCCTGATAGTCATTTAATAATTAATGTGGGGGCAACTCCCATATCAACTTAGGCATTCCAACTGTTATTACTTAGATGACCTGCAGTTGTCTTTACTCTGACATACGGACTCATTTTTATTTAATATTTTTTGTACTTAACTCCTCTCTTCAATTTAATCTTTGTTTTCTGGATTTCTTACAATATGTTCAGCTAACAGTTACTAAAACGGAACCATTATTTTTGCTTATTAACCATCTCTGCTTTTCTGTCACAAAAGCAGCATGCGATGTTAAATCTTAAATATTATCATGTCAGCCCTACTACAATTACTATGAACACAGTGTTTTTAATTGTTGAAGGGATTTCTGTCTTTCTCACCCAAATTCAGCTATTAAATATGTGATAAATATGAGTCCATTTCTCCTTTCAAGCCCCGCAAAAGGGAAACAAAAGGTCTTCCTCCATTCTACAGATCTTTCTTTTAAACATGCAAGTTGATTACTTGGTTCCATTATAGCTCTTCACCACTGAACAGATAATTGATTTGATTATATCAGGTTCACCAGTCACTAGAGCAACTGGAAAACGGACTTTATGACATAGTGTCAATTGAATAAAAATGGTTTACTTAAAAGTTTTCTGTTTTAAAATGTGATATTTTTAGCTGAAAGCTGAACAAAGAAAATATTATTCTGCAAATGTTAAAATTGATTTGAAAGTGTCTCAATATATCTCCTGGTAATTCCCATTCTGACATCTGAGGACTCGATTTCCTCTATGGGCAGAATTTCCTAGTGGAATTGCATTCCCTGTGATACCATATCCTTTTAAACTCTTGCTAAGCTACTAAAATGCATGATGAAAGGTCCAAATCTGCAGCATACCCAGGGAGATGTTGGAAGTTATTTGGGAATTTAAGCAGCTTCATTGATTTTGCAAGTAGTTATAGATATTAGTGAGATATTTCACATAGATTTGTTTCCTAAAACTGCTAATTTTAAGCACTCATGTGCACTCTATTCTCAAGCAGTTGCCAGAATTTACCCATAGCAGACCTCCAATACTTTCCATTAAATATTGTATAACTTCTATATACCAGACTGCTTGAGTTAGAGAGGTAGATTTGTGCACTACTGAAATGTCCTGAGGATATTTTCATAACTTGAGTACTGGAAAATTTTAAAAAAGGAAACTCATACTTTGAAGGATATATTTACAGCCACTTTTACAAGTTCTGAATTTATTCCTCAACCCGAGGTCTATCTTCCTGTTCGACTGAATCCTCTGCTTAGAGACTTTCAACAGTGAAATGCCCCATTTTAAAGATGGTTTAGAAATAAGCAATTGCAGAGATTTAGAGGTCATGGATGTTCATGAGCCTTTCTCACCAATTTGAGCTCTCTTGAAACATGTCTTATTTCTCAAAGCTGCATCTACTACCTTGATTGACCTTGTCTGACTAGATTTTTTCCTATTTTTCCCTTTCTTGTATTGATCAATGCATAACCTCTATTTCAATTGTCTACAAATATCTTAAGAACACACACAGGATGCAATATAAGCAGTAAGGGAGGAAATGCTCATTTAATCCTGTGTTAAATCCCTTGCTGTAATGTTATGAAGAAAATCGATATTAGGCAAGATCCTCCCCTGGTGTAGATTTGTGTAGCTCTGTGAAAGTCAATGAGCTACGAAAACGTATCCCCACTGAGAGTCTGGTACAATATGTTTTGTACAAAGGAGAAACAGATTCTTCCAGATCGAGCTGCTGTAATGTAATTTTATAATAAATTTTGTATCTAAAGCATGTTACATTTTGTATCCTAAATCGTATTTTGTATGCTTGGGTTCTTAAACAGGTTGAGGCGATCTCATCAGAGCCTCTCTCATTCCAGAAAGAAATCCCACAATGTAATCTTTGTGACAGAGCTACACGAGATGAGTAGAAGATAATGAAAATGTGAGAGGCTGCCTCAGCACAGAGGCTAGTTAAGCTTGCTCCCTTTCTGATCTCCTCAAGTGTGTTTGGTCTTTTCCTCTTGTCTTTGGGATGATTCTCCCACTTCCAACTCTCCATTCAAATTGGTTTAGATGGTTCTTAGAAGGGAACAGCACAGCCACAGAGCATTTTCTTGATATTGGTGTTCATTTTCTCATAGTGTAGTGGGAACTTACTATGAAGGGATCAGACCTCTCAAGTGGAATAAGATGCAACTGTTGCCCTCTCAAAGGAAAAAATCAAGTGTAGAGATCAAAACATTCTATTAATCCTGTTATTTAGGGCTGTATTTTATTACAATTATAGTATTCCCCATTCACAATTTACACTATATCCACAAAACACTACACGTTATACTTCAGGCACCATACCAGGAGGACCAGAGAATAAGAATATAATAGTTTATTGCATGATACCTCCTATTTAGATATGACAGTGAGTCCAGTTATTTTCTAAAAGCTTTATTTGTCATTATTTAAAAAAATAACATTTTTCTTGCAATTCACAAGGAGTTTATAGTTCTTTCCTGATTTTATATGCTTTATTGCTGAATATACTACATAAGTGGGAAACTTTGATATGACTGATCTACCAAGACAGCTTTTATACATCTAATCACATGAATTTCTTCATTGTAAATTCACGCACATGTTCCTCAAGGGCTGGCACTCATTCCTTAAGGGACGGTCCTGGCACCAGTGCTGTTTAACATCCTTGTCAGCAACATGGACAGTGGAATTGAGTGCATCCTCCACAAGTTGCTGATGACACCAAGCTGTGTGGTGTGGTCAACACAATGGAGGGATGGGATGCCACCCAGAGGGACCTTGACAGGCTTGAAAAGTGGGCTTGTGCAAACCTCATAAAGTTCAACAAGGCCAAGTGTAAGGTCCTGCATATGGGTTGGGGCAATCCCATGCACGAATACAGGCTGGGCAGAGAACGGATCAAAAGCAACCCTGAGGAAAATTGTTTGGGGGTGTTGGCTGATGAGAAGCTCAACATGAGCAATGTGCACATGCAGCCCGAAAATCCAACTGTGTCCTGAGCTGCATCAAAAGAAGTATGGCCAGCAGGTCAAGGGAGGTGATTCTCTCTCTCTACTCTGCTCTTGCGAGACCCCACCTGGATTATTATGTCCAATTCTGAAGCCCTTAACACAAGAAGGACATGGAGCTCTTACAGTGAGTCCAGCAGAGGGCCACAAAGATGATCATAATGCTGGAGGATCTCTCCTGTGAAGACAGGCTGAGACAGTTGGGGTTGTTCAGCCTGGAGAAGTGAAGGCTCCAAGGAGATCTCATAGCAGCTTTCCAATATCTGAAGGGACCCACAGAAAAGCTGGGGAGGGATTTTTTACAAGGGCATGTACTGATAGGACAAGGGGTAATGGTTTGAAACTGGAAGAGGGGAGATACAGGTTAGATATTGGGAAGAAATGCTTCCCTGTGAGGATGGTGAAACACAGGTACAGGTTGCCTAGGGAAGCTGTGACTGCCCCATCCCTGGAAGTGTTCAAAGCCAGGTTGGATGGGGCTTTGAGCAACCTGGTCTAGTGGGAGGTGTCCCTGCCCAAGCAGGGGGTTTGGGACTAGATTACCTTTAAGGTCCATTCCAACCCAAACCATTCTATGACTCTGTAATTCTATATTTCTATAAAGATACAGTGCCAGTACATACTTGTCTCACAAAAGAATGCAATAGAATGCCCTTTTTTGAAGGAAATAAATTATTACATCCTCATGATTTGTACACTGAAGCATTATTTTAAACTTAATTAATAGATACCTGGGTGTAATTAATAGATACCTGGGTGTTTGGCACTTTGGATGAAAGGAAATTTTGATAAGCTGAAGCTTGAACACATTTAATTATTTAATGACCTATCAGTTCTGTTTGCCATTTCAAACCAGCCCTTGTCACAAATATTCCAGATAGCTGTGCTTTACTCCACATGTTGTCATCTAGTTGCTTTATATGTTTCTGCTTCACCTTGCCACAAACCGCAGTGTTAGCACAGACACAAATGTGCATTGAATTTTATAATGCATATTGAAAGTAAAAGATTTTAAACAGTATATTGTAGTTTTTTGTTTGGACTGGAGTGATGCAAACCATGATCCTGAATAGGATGAATGAAATCACTGTCCCATGGCCTACATTTTGAAAGAGGCTTTGATTTTATGATAAACACATTTCTGCCATTACAAATAAAATAAAAACAGATTTACAATGCCATGGCATTTTATTAGGAAAATGTGAAAACAACAATTTTATGACTCTCAGTTTGTGGGCTAGTACATTCCTAAGTGTTAGTACAACTCAGCAGAGTACACATTCTAGTATCATAGTATAATATCATAGTATCATCATTCTGGTTGTAAAAGACCTTCCAGATCATCAAGTCCAACAACTACCCTAGCTCTGCCACGTCTACCACTAAACCCTGTCCCCTGGCACCACATCTGTCTTTTTAGATGTCTCCAGGGATGGTGGCTCAACTACCTCCTCGGACAGCCTGAATCCCCAAGTCCCACCCCAGAACAGGACAACCCCAAGGTTCATACCATGTCCCTGAGGGCATTGTCCAAATGTTTCTTGAATACTGTCAGACTTGTTGCCATTACTACTTCCCTGGGGAACCTATTCCAGTGTTCCACCACCCTCTGGGTGAAGTATCCCTTCCTAACGTCCAACCTAAACCTCCTCCTGCACATTTTTCCTACCATTCCCTCAGGTCCTATCGTTGGTCACCAGAGAGAAGAGGTCAGCGCTTGCTCTTCCGCCTTCCCTAATGAGGAAGCAGTAAGATGCAATGAGGTCTCCCCTCAGTCTCCTCTTCTCCAGGCTGAACAGACCAAGAGCCTTCAGCTGGTCCTCATACGCCATCCCCTCCAAAACCTTCACCAACCTTGTGGTCCTCCTCTGGACACTCTCCAGCAGCTTCATATCCTTTTTGTACTGTGGTGCCCAGAACTGCACACAGTACTCAAGATGTGGCCACACCAGTGCAGAGTAAAATGGGACAATCACATCCCACGACCGGCTATCTATGCCATGCTTGATGCACCCCAGGACTCGGTTGGCCCTCCTGGCTGCCAGGACACACTGCTGGCTCATGTTCAACCTGCCATCGACCAGAACCCCCAGGTCCCTCTCCCCAGGGCTGCTCTCCAGCCTCTCACTCCCCAGACTGTCTTTATATCCAGGGTTACCGTGTCCCAGGTGCAAAATCCAGCACTTCTCCTTGTTAAACTTCACGTGATTGGCAATTGCCCAGCTCTCTAATTTGTCCAGATCCCTCTGCAGGGCCTCTCTGCCCTTGAGAGTGTCAACCGCTCCTCCCAGTTTAGTGTCATCCACAAATTTAATAAGTAGGCCTTGAAGTCCTGCATCTAAGTAACTTATAAATATATTAAAGAGTACTGGCCCTAAGATGGATCCCTGTGGAAGCCTGCAAGTGACTAGTCGCCAGTCTGATCCACAAGACCTTCTCTGTTTACAAGTAACAAATCAAGGAAGGCATCTTTCCTGGTTGGTTCTCTCAACACCTGTACCATAAAGTTATAATCTAGATAGTTTAGGAATCTTCTGGACCTCTTTGTACCAGCTGTGTGGTGCTCCCAGTTGATATCTGGCAAATTGAAATCCCCCATGAGGACAAGTGCAGATTACTTGGATGTATCCTCTAGTTCCCTAAAGAATGACTCATTATTTTCCTCATCCTGATTGGGTGGCCTATAGCAAACTCCCACAATGATGCCTGTTTTAATTGTTTCCCCTTAATTCTTACCCAAAGGCTCTCAACTGTGCCATCACCCACTGCAAGCTCCACACATTCCAGCCCATCTACTATATACAATGCCACCTCCCCACCTCTCCTACCCCATCTATCCCTCCTCAAAAGTCTGTAACCATCCATTGTGGCACACCAGTCACAGGACTCATCCCACCAGGTTTCAGTAATGACAATAATGTCAAATCCTTGGGAATGGGTCAAGGCTTTTAGCTCCTCCTGCTTGTTCCTCATGCTGTGTGCATTCATATAGAAGCACTTCAAGTGTAGTTCATTGTGCCCTCTTCTTCGTGGAGCAGAATGAAGAATCTCACTAGGACGCAGTTCCTCAGATTTTGATAAGCTTTCCTTCTGCTCTACCCTGACTGGCCTGCTATTGCCCCCCTTCAAATCTAGTTTAAAGCCCTATCAATCAGTCCAGCTATCTCTTGAGCAAAAATTCTTCTCCCTTTCTGTGAGAGGAGCATGCCATCAGGCATCATTGGACCTTGTGAAGAATGGACCATTCCATGGTCCAAAACCCCAAAGTTCTGCCTATAACACCAGCCTTGGAGCCACATTCTCATTCTGTGGCCAATGTTTATTAAAAACACAACCAGAAATGCTTTCCAAAAGCTGCCAGTAGCCCTGTAACAGTCTTTCATCAATAGGCGTTCTGGTGGCAATCTCCTTTTTTTTGGTAACTACCAGTTCCTTTGTATTACAGAGGAATATTATCACCTCCCAAAAGGCTCAGCTCCTCAAGGAACACCAGACCATCTCCGTTGGTCCAAGATCAAGGTTCTACAGCATTCCAGTGGCTGCAGTTTTGGCCAGGCAGCTGCATGGCCCCACAGCCTTTTGTGAGCAGTGGGTTGGAAGGCAGCACTGTCAATGGCCAATGCTTACTTCTGCTCAGCTGACAGTTTCTATGTCAAAGCTCTGTAGATTAGCCTCATCCAAAGCTCACCACAAAAGGCTGCTTGGTGCTTGGCACTTCTACAAATGGAGCCACCTGGGTGTCTAAACAAACCTTAGGGTCCCGACTTGGGATATCTGAGGAAGGTAGCTCAGGTCTGCCACTCTGATTTTTCTTAATGGGAGTGGGCTTGGGTCAAATGCTTATGGCTTTGGAAAGACATAGTTCTAAATGTTGAGATCTTAAGCAAGAGTTTCCAATGGTGGAATAAGTCACCACCTGCACTTTATACAACAAATAAAAGTGAATTGTGACAACACTCACATTATAATTTTGACTTACTTGATCCTTTGGCTACATTTTATAGTACCTTGGGTAGCTATACAGCTACACAACCCCAAAATGTAATAGATACCCTAAGGCAAAAAAAAAAAAACCCTAAAAAAAATTCCTTGCTCTCAGAGGGCTGTCTGAGTTGCCTGTGGTTTTTGAAATCTAATACTAAGGATCCAAAGAACAATCATAATTTATTTTTACATACCTTGGCATCCCATCAGTAAGAATAACATATACAAGTCACTCATTTGTGTCTCTTATGACCAAATGATACATGGGCTACGCAGAATGCTTATAATAAGGACAGTTATCCTACTGATGACAATTCTGCTAAATTTGCTGTGCTTTGGTTCTAATTAACTGTCCAAACAAAAGAGGTAGTAAGAATTCTGCTGTTCACCAAAAATGTCCGACCTTCATTCTGCTGTCTTGTTTTAATGACAGACTGAGACACCTATACTGAATTCTCAAGCAGCAGTCAATCTGCAGCATTTATTATATCCCTGAAAGCATACGGGATAAAAGAAACCAACAACTGAGACTGAGCACAAGGATTTATAACGCAGTCAATATGGTTTACGCTCATTGGACCACCTGTGTGACTTGACTTTTTTCCAAATATATTAGTACAAAATCCGTTCAGACCCCAGAAGCCTGCAAAAACTCTTGGATCTTTTGCCAGATTCCAGAAACCTGTAGATACCCTGTCTGTTTTTGTTTGATGCGTGGATTGATTCTTACACTTTCTGCATTGCTTTTCCTGCCATTTAACAAAGGATATTAATGTTCAAAGGAGGAGGAAGACAAATAAGACGGAAGAATTCTCTCTTAATAAGTTCTAATGAGTCGATCTGTTTAATTCATTTCAGTTGTTCCTGTCAGTTTCTACTACTTAAGGGATGTAATGCTACGTACTTTTTCCATGTGGTCTGTGTCATTTTAAGCATCCTGCAGACTACAAAAACCTTAGCTGAAAGAAAAAGGAGTTAGGTGAATCTACTCATGTCTTCTAATCAGATGAAAAAAAATTATCAACACTGCAAAGTACTGAACTTCATATCAACAGGAGGTAGATATGAGGAGTGCAAGCAGGTAGGTAGATTTCTGGGTAATCTGTCCAATGGCCACAATTCTCTAATAATTCCATTACAATATGCAGGTCTTCTAAACGAATATAATGCTTTTATATTTAAGATTAAAAAATAATCTTTAAACTTAGATATTTGAAAGTTATAATAAGACACATAATTGCTAGGCTGGCTTGCAGTCCTGGAACTTTACTCAAAATATGCTGGTAAATGACAATTTACAGTCACACAGTCAAGTGTGCTAGGAAAGACGATGTAACTGGAAAGGTATGGAAGTCAATAGTGATGCTCTTCAATGTTGAACAGTCAGTTATCTCACTACTATTTGAAGATGGTGTTGCAGACTATAGTGTTGATTCATTGCTGTAGCAGAAGCAAAATGAGCTACGGAATAATAATGTTTAGCATTTAGAATGTATAATGCAGACTTTATTATAATGCTCCGTACACATTCCAGTGTTATCAGTCCACTACCTGGAACACTTGCTGCTAGTTATAAGACAGCTTACTGAAGGAAAAAGAAATCAGGAAAAAAAAAAGGAAAATTAGCTTCGTCCTGGCTCAAAACAGGACAATAACCTACTAGATCTAATTTTTGTAGTACAGTATTTTCCCTCTTCCAGGAGCCTCCAGTCAGTCAATGAATGTCCATAGTATTGCTAATTTCATATCTCTGTGCAGTTTTTTTCACAGACATTAAAAAAAAATAAATGAAAAAAATCCAAATTTCTGTTCACCTCTTAGAGAAAGTAAGCATGGAAGGATTTTGTTTACTTTCCTTTCTCAGGAGCTAATTGAGAAAACTGAGGAATTTAAGTGATAAAAAAGAAATATCTTTTAAGGAGCTAAGTGGGATGTAGGGGAAAATTATCTGAACCTCTGGGAATGTGTTAGTATTGTGTGTAATGAAAAAGAGGAGAATCTAATGGCAGTAACTTAAAATAGATCCTACATACCAGAGGTGAGGGCCACAGAATTGCTCTGAGAATCAGGCCCAAAGCATAAAAAAAAATTTAATTATATGGCTTTTGATTCTCTAATATCAGAAAGCTCAAATTTGAGGATTTTTCTCAGACTGATCAAAATGTCATATTTATCAACAAATCAATGTAACATTACCTGTAATTACAGCTTTGAAAGACTAGCTTAGACACTTGTGCACACAGACTAGTAATGGACTGTTATTTGTGCTGTAGTACATCATATGTGGTTTGGGATGGGTCAAGTACAGGTGACTGAATACAACGAACATTAATAATTTACGCTTTTTATAACTGGAGGAAGAAATAGCTTATGCTATATTTAAAAACTGATGCTAAACAAAGGGGTCTTTGAAAATTTATTTTGTTTTATTATATGTACCACAAATTTTAAAGCTAAATTGCTCTCCCCATACAGAAACATAAATTCGATTGAATTCCTAAAGGCACTTTTAGACTCTGCTACCTCATTTCAAGCCAGTTATCTTTCATACTTATAATTCAGCTAATCAGATAGGATATGTGACTTCACTTGTAAACATTTCCTGAAAAAAGGATTATTGATATAGAACAAATAGAATAAACTTCACTGGGGAAGTACTAGTTCTTTGCTACTATAATTTAAAAATAATTTTTAACATATTTGTTGGTGTTAAGGCTAAAGTCTCCAAACCCACTCTCAAATGTCCAAGTACAGCTCCTGTTGACTTCAGTGGGATCTATGCCTCTATATTTTAAGCCTGAGCTGGGCCATAAGGAATTGTGACAGATAGAGTAATCCAAACACAGCAGTGGCATGAAAAAAAGAGTTGCTCAATTACACAAGAAAAGTAATTTTTAAGACTGTAAATGTTAGGTAAAACTATGCTTCATTGCATAAGAAAGTAGAGACAATGAGACTGAAGTTAAACCATTACTGGTTTTCCTTGAATAGAGCAGATACTGTGACTCCTTGTCATTTATAACTACCTTCAAATAGCATGCTCACAAGGATTTAGAGCCCAGGCTAATTTCCTTCCACATCACCCACATATCCTCACAGATTAATGATACTCCAATCACTTGTTTTACAGTTTCTGGGAGCTACATATTCCAGTAGCTTACTGCTTTTATGGGAGTTCTTTTCAAAATCTGGGGAGTGGAAAGGGCAGGATAATAACTGATAAGGAGAATAAAATAAAGATCATTGGTTACATACTGTTATGTATGCTTACTTACCTACAGAAGTGAAAAGAGTGATATCAATCCATGGAAATCCATAAGAAAAGAGTCAGCGTGCCTACTGTCACTGAGGTTAATGAAAGTGACAAACACTAAGGAAATCTATGGAATTATTATTCCAGTAGAGTAAACAGTAGACTTAGGAAGATTCACTGAGTCCAAATTATCAAAATGAATGTGCTGCAGCCTGGGTAACTACATAACATGGTTGCAAATAGTCCAGGGACAATTTTTTTCCTTTCTGGCAATTCTACACAATTGGAGAGGTTTTTCCTTTCAGTGTTTTTCTAAAAGTTTGTAGAGTGCCTAATAAAAATAAGGTACACTCTGGGTCTTTAGCATGTAGGGAAATTGTTCATATCATAATAATAAGCAACAATTGAAATTGCTTCCATCTTTGACTTGATTAGTCCAGTACTTTGTCAAACCACAGATGCTCTTTTTTCACCTGTTCCTCATTTTGACACCTTTCAGTGGCTGTATCAGTGATACTACTTTTGAAACTGACATCTGTGCAATTTTTATAATGTAGATCTTCAGTAAGTTTGTTAGAATTAACTAAACAAGTGTTTTATAGTGTAGCCTCAAATGACAGAGATGGATTTTTTTCTCTGGAGAGAAATCCCAACCTGTTTTATTCTTACTGTACTCTGGCCTGTTCCTGTTAAAACTAGTGAGGCTCTAAGAGATTTAAATTACTTTGGAAAGTTGCCTACTGTTTCTGTATAAACATGTTAAAAGCCGTGATTAGCAGTTCTGATGAAGGATTCACAGCATTTTACTCCTGTTTGTAAAGCACTGTATTTTGCTTAATACTATAGTTAAAAAAAAGACAAGGATTTTGCCCAAAAAGGCTGCCAGTTTGGGTTCTGAGTCTGCAGCTGTATCCTTAGGAATTAATTGCTCCTCATTCCTTCAGAAACCTGTTCTGAGTTTCACTCCATCCTCTGCAAGTAAAAGGCTCCACGTGTAGGATAAGAATTAGTGCTGAGCAGTAGCAATATGCTGTAAAAGTGTAAGCGTGGAAGATAATATCTGTTCTTCTAAGTGTAGGTGGGACAAGTATTTGGCTGGAAAGTTGCTGTCCTACCTTCCATTTAAGCTTTGTAATGAAGCAAGATTGAAATAGTCAGCTTTGTGCTCCTGTAGTTCATGAACCAACATAGAGCTAGGAAATGAGAACAGGGTAAGACAAGGATTGAAAACCAGCAGCCAACACACATTTAAATAATAACACAAGCACAAAGGAGGAAAGGAAGTAATGAGGACTTTGAAAGGAGCTTGTGAATAAGAATGGGATAAATTTAAGAATGAGAACCTGAAGTTCACTGCATTATAGAAAAATCCTTCAAGGAAACTGTTAGAAGGTCCCTTGGTTGAAACATTTAAGAATAAACATATACACAGAAACTTATTGAACATGAAAAATATTCATTGTGAGAGAAAGGACTAGAATGTTTTTTAGGCTAAGTCTCATATTTCAATAGCAAGACAGCTTCACACACCCTGTTAGCAGGTCACCTCTGATTCATGATCCCCTTTGCAGGAGCTCATAAGGAAGAAATATACATGAAGTTAATGGGGCTTTAACACTTCTAAAAGGACAGGTAGCTGCCAGAAACAAAAGGAAGGCACAGTATATAGAAAGCATTGTCTCTATGGATTACAAAGCATAGTTCATAGATTAGATAACTGAACAGGTTTTTCTTCTCTATGACTCTTGAATTTTGCTGGCAACTACTACATGGCAATGTTTTCAAGTATTAAATGAAACGGTATTACTTGTATTGTTCACCCAAACCCTGCATTGAAGTGTTACTTGCATTTTCTGAAATGTGGCATGCCATTGTTTCTCCTTTCCTTGACTCCTCTGTTTTCAGCACAGCCCTTTATGCTAAAATAAATAAGTAAGCACTTTAAGTGTTCAAATGTGTCTACCTGATTAATGCAACTTAACATATGCAGAAAATAAGGTTCTGTCTTTCTGTATTTGTCTCCATTAAAAACAAAATAACCCACATTTTAAAATTCAATGACAAATTAACTACCCATGGAATTATGGTTTCCATTGTGCATTGTATCTAAAAGTTGCAGAAATTAAAATTGTTATTACATTTTACACGTAAGAAGTCCAAAACCAAACATACTCTTATTTTAAACTTAAGATATCTTTTCACAGCTTTGTACAAGCACCTTTCATATGAGAGTTGCTGAGGAACTAGACAGTGGATGACAAGATGAGTGGAAGAAGACCGAGAGGACAAAGATCCATTAACTGATGCCACATAATTATAATTTCTAAGGGATGAACGAGAAAATACTTTGAAAGTGGAAGTCATACAGCTTCTCTACAGTGGCTAAATTAGCTGCGGAATCCTGAATCCAGTAGAGTTCAACTTTGGTACATCCAAAAGGCCTTTGGAAAGCCATCTCTCTGAGAAAACCTGAGCCATCCTTCAAGCAACATGTCTCTGGACATGTCACCTCAGAGTAATATATTGTAGTATATTATAAAACAGAGAAGAAGTGAATTATTGCCCAAATTAATATGGTCTCTTCCTACCCCTACAAGCCTGACAGACCTTGGAAAAATCCCCTGGTGGGATAGGCTGCATGCCATGAGCAGATAATTAAAGTGAGGGGGGGGGAACATTTTAGATTCAGATAGAAAGAAGATTTTATTCCTAGTTTTAATGCCTTCTGCAACAGAAAATAATTAAAAGCACTTGAAATGCGAAATCTTGCACTATAAAATATTAAATGACATTTTATTTTTAATAATAACCCTTATTTCTGCCAACAACATAGAACATTTTGCAAGCAAAATGTCAACCTGTCTCAGTCTTTCAGAACATGTTATAGATGTCTTAACAGCCCTCTCCTGCAGGAAAGAGAAAAGTTGACTGAACTAATCAGAAATACTCATTGCTGTAATTGAAATCTGATACTAGTCCCTTTAAGGTGTAATGAGACAAGCACAGAAATGGAAAGGAAAAGAACTAGGATATCAAAGAAAGTGAAAAAACCTGGCTGTAATTCATAGCAAAACAATGAAAATGTCTGTAGAAACTGTCCTGGAAAGAATAGTTAAAAAAAGAAAGGATCTTAATACTGGTATGTTACCTACGCTCAGTGAAGACTAGGAGGAAAGAGAGAGTGCTCTGTTCATCTACAAATAACTGAGGACTGGATAACTAGCAAGAAATGTGTTAGTTATTGGGACCCAATAGCATGTCTAAAGGGTTAAAACTGACTGAAGGAACATTTAGCAAAATATCCTAATAATGAATTCCATTAGACTGTAGAAATATCTCCCAAGAGAAGTGGTGGAAACCCATTGCTTGATTCATTTGCAGTCAAGCTTGGACAAGACAGTGGAGAATGTACTCTGAGGAATAATGCTGCACTGGCAGGGGTTTGAGGAATGGGCTAAATGATTTAACAAGGTTTTTCCAGCACTTTTGTTGTTGATTTTGGAAACAGGTCCATCAAAACAAAACAAAAAATTATTAATGAATTTATCTCCTTGCAAAATCCCTAGCTTCTACCCCCTTCCTGACCCCCCCCCCGCATTGAAACTCTTACTTTTACCTTCATTTTTATATGCCCTACTTGCAATTTTGCTTTCTATTCTCAAAAGTATGTTCCCGATTTGAACTACAACTCTTATTCTAAGTGGAAAATTACTTGTCAATGCATTATAAAGAAAACCTGTTACATAATCCAAAACCAAGGAAGTCTTTTAACAGAAATTCTTAAGTCTACAAATGAATTATTGTAGCACATAAAGAGTTTTTCAATAGCAAGTAAATAGAAAGTAAACTATACTTCTTCTGCAGGCAGGCCTCTGTTCATCTTTTCAGTAAAGCAGTCCTGCTATAAGCAGAATCTTCATCAAGATTAGTTTAGAACCACCTCAAGATGATTCTGTCTGAACATCATTAAAAAACCCGAAAGTTCAGTACAGAGGCTGCATCTTACTTGACCTCTCAGTCTGGGAAGAGGGAAGACTGCAGAGGCCACTGTTTCCCTACTTGTCTTGTTCTAATCCTGAGCCTTCCTGTTGCAGTCCTTGGGAATCTTTCTTTTGTGAACTTAGTGAGAGAACGGGGATAATTTTTTCCATGACCTGCCTCTTTGGTTTGGCCTGTGGACACCAAGATTTCTTATTGCATCCTTATTACTTCTCTGAAACAATTTTCTCCCCATTCATGCTCACCTCCTGCTCTGAAATAATTAATAAAATGCAAATTCCAGAAACATTATTATGTTGTCCCGAAAGGATTTGTTCTCATGATTTTAAAAGCCAAAATATCCCATTGCATTTATTTTCAAAAAAACTTCAACATATTCTGGCACACGGGTGGGTCAGATTTATGTTGTACTTAAGAAGTCAAAGGGTAGTGGTTTTGCATTATTGATTTACTCTTCAATTATTTTTTTTATATTTTAAGCCTTTCAGTTATTTTAGTAAGTCTGGTTAACTGAAGCACCTAATCTAAAATAATTTCAAAACACTGGAAGGGCAGCACAACAGAGGGCAAACAATCTAAGAGCCTTCTGGAGTGCATTGATGATCACTTCCTGACATAGGTGATTGAGGAATTAATGAGTGGAGGTGCTCTACTGGGGCTCATACTTGCAAATGAGGTCAGGGATGTGAAGGTTGGAGGCAACCTTGGCTGCGGTGACCATGAGACGCCAGAGTTCAGGATCCTCAGAGGAGGGAGCTGGGCAAAAATCAGGATTACAATCCTGGACTTCAAGAGAGCAGACATTGGTCTGTTCAGGGACTGGTTTCAAAGTATGCCATGTGTGGCCAATCAGCTGTGGATGATCAGCTGTGGGCCGAGAGCGGTCTTGGTCTTGATAAATTATAGCTGTGCCCCTGACGTAGGATGCTGCACGTGAGGGTGGGGAGTGCCGCTTCCTGTGGCCGCTCCCTCGCAGCCTGTGGCTCCCTCTGCTACTCCTGAGAACCAGGCTGAGATTTATGGTAAGCTTGGAAGAAGTCTCCCTCTGCAGATTGCTGCCGTGAACAAAGCACCTGTCCTCTTCGACTGTCGATGTGAAAGCCATCTCTTCTGAAACTGGATGCCACAGCCATGGAATAAGGTCCTGGAGAGAAGAGAGGTGAAGGAACAAAGTGATTGATTTTTTAAGGCTCACCTCCTCCAAGCTCAGGAATTGTCCATTCCCATGCACAGGAAGCCAAGCAAAGGTAGCAGGAGGCCTGTATGTGTGAACAAGGAGTTCATGGCAGAAGTCAAATGTAAAAAGAAAACATAAAGAGGTGGAAACTGGACTGGAATCTGGAAAGGGTTATGAAAGGCAACAAGAAGGGCTCCCACAGGTACTTCACCAGCAAAAGAAAGACCAGGGAAAAAGTGGGCCCACTCCTGAATGGGGTAGGGAACATGGTGATAGGAGACATGAAGAAGGCTGAATTACCTACTGATAAGGCCAAGGTACTCAATGCCTCCTTCACTTCAGTCTCTGCTCTCAAAATTTGCTGTCAGAAAGCCCAGGTCCTTGAGACCTTTGGGAAAATCTGGAGCAAGGAAGTCTTACGCTTGGAGAAGGATCAGTTTAGGGAGCATTTAAAGAACCTGGATGTGCACAAGTCCACACGACCAGATGGGATGCACTGATGACTGCTGAGGGAGCTGGTCCACATCACTGTGAGGTGACTGTCAATCATCTATGAAAGGTTGTGGCAACTAGGATAAGTTCCTGAAGACTGGAAAAAAACAAATGTCACCCCTATCTTCAAGAAGAACCAGTTGGAACATTGTAGCAGGATGCTCCATCTTTCAATATGCCTGCCTCAGTTTCCCTCTATGATTAAATTGGGTTTTGTCTCTCAATTTTACAGGCCCGGACCTGGAGTGGAAAGAATCCCATGGGAAAGAAAAGGGCCTAGCAAGCTCTGAGCTCATAACAACAGAGGGCTAAGTTGGCATTCATAACAGCAGCTGCTCTCCAGTGTTGAAGAACATGCCACCCAACATACCCACAACTAGGCTGAAAAAGGGGGTAAAAAAAGAATGAACAGATACACAAAAGAGTTTGCTTGGTGGCAACAGGGCCTTCATGGCTTTTTCCACTATTTTCCTTTTATTCTCCAATGAGAATTTTTGGACGTATGGCTAAATAGTTAAATGACAGCAGTCAATCCACTTTATTCTATAAAAGCCTGGTCCCATCTTTGATCAGGGAGACTCCTGCACACTTTACCAGGAGATGTGTTGGATCTTCTCCTCTCCAGCGAGGATGCCTGCCAGAGATCCATTCTCGAGAATGAAGGACCGGACAAAGGGACATCCAGCTGTGTCCATGCAAGGGTGAAAGATATTAACTCCCTTATAGTCTTTATTAGTTAATGTAACATTAAGCTATCTTTCAGCATGAAGTTTTTTAAATTTTAAGATTTTAGGATCCTTTTAAAGTTGATAATTAATGTTCTAGATCTAGGGTAAAACTTGGTAATAAGTAAACTGCCAACATTTAAACGGTTAACCTGTATTGTTTGATCTAACCACTAGTAGTACATTTTATTGTTAAGATACCTTTTGCATTCTAACTTCAACCTCTTTTCCAGTCTCCTGATTTCCCCATAATTTGACTGTGCTTGTGCCTTTTACTTTAAAACAGTGAAGACCCCGGTGCTGTTTGCAATAAATCTTGTTCTGTGCATATACATCTCGTCTGCTATCTCACCCCCTTCCGGATAAGCATCCAAAGCACCTCACCTCAATCCCTGGGGAGGTGATGGGGCAAATAATCCCAGAAACCATTTCTAAACAGGTGAGTGGGAGTAGTCAGAATGGATTATGAAGAATAAATCATGCCTGACTGACCTTCTATTAGGAAATTACTGGCTTGATGGATGAAGAGAAAATGATGGATTTGGTGATGGGTGATTGAGTGAGTGATGGTTGTTTATCCTGACTTTGGCAAGCCTTTTGACACTATCTCCCAGCATCCTCATAGGCAAGCAAAGTATGGATGATGAAATATGGACTAGATAAGTGTACAGTGAGGTGGATTGAAAACTGGTTGAATTGCCAGACTTAAGGGGTTATGACCAATGGCAAAAAGTTTAGCTGAAGGCCAGTCTGTAGAGGTACGCTCCAAAGATCAATACTAGGGTAAATAATTTGTAATACCTTCATTAAACACCTGGCTGACGGGACACAGTGCATCTGCAGCAGGTCTGCAGGTGTTACAGAACTAGAAGGAGTTGATTACAGACCAGAGGATTGTGCAGCTCTTCAGTGCGACCTTGACAGAGTGGAGAAATAGGCTGACAGGAACTTCATGCAGTTCAACAAGAGAAGTGTAAAATCTTGCACCTGGGGAGAAACAGTACCAGGAACCAGGACACGCCAGGGGCTACCTATCTGTAAAGCAGCTTTTCCAAAAAGGATCTGTTGGTCTTGGTGGACACTACATTGGCTATTAGCCAGCATCATGCCTTTGGAGGAAAGGCAGTCAAAAGCCTCCTGGCCTGTATTAGGGAAAGTGTTACCAGCAGGTAGAAGGAGGCAAACCTTTCCTTCTGCTCAGCCCTGGTAAGACACATCTGGAGTGTTTGGTCCAGTGCTGAGTTCCCCACTTCAAGAGACAGGGACATACTAGAGCAAAAACAGCAAAGGGCCACAAAAGTAATTGAGGAACTGGAGCATCTGTCATATGAAGGGAGACTGAGGGAGATGGAACTTCAGCCTGGGGCAAAGAAGGCTTAGGGAATCCTTATCAATGTATATAAATAACTGATGGTGAGAGTAAAGACTACGGAGCCAGAGTCTTGTTCTATCACTGGGTTCCACTGGGAATAAGCAATGGGCAAAACCTGAAATATAGGAAAGTAAACACTTTTACAATGAGGGTGGTCAAACACTGTTAGAAGTTGCCCAGAGACATTATGGAGTCTCCATCCCTAAAGATATAAAAAATCTGACTGGACACAGCCCTGAGGAACCTGTTCTGGCTGATCCTGCTCTGAACAGGGAATTGGAACATATCGTCTGCTTGTGTGTGTTCCTGCCTCAACTGTGTTTCTGTCTTAGAAAATCCTATTGAGGAATAGTGAATAGATAATCAAGTAGAGTATAATATTAACATGTACTTCAGCAAAAAGAATTGATAGGAAGTACATTAAAGCATTTCTGCTCTGCTAATGAAGACAAGTATTTGCTAAATATTTTTTCTTTTAATAGAAAACCTTTATAGAACATGACAGAAGAATTGTTGACTCTATAAAAATGTTTGGTTGACAGAGAAAATACAAAATGCTGAGTCAGATTCTGCTCCAATTCCATCTTTCTTTCCCTACTCTGAGTAGCTTTGGGATGTCATTCATCTGGATTTGACTTTCATGACTGAAGTGTCTCTACATAATCAGCTGAGCCAGAGTATACAGAGAAAATGCAAAGTTTGGTTTCAGGTATAGTTTTGTGACTGAAGTCAATGTCTCAGTCTACTGCTCAGTTCAAGCAACTTTTCCATCCTTTTAACAACATTCTTTAGCTATTCATCCAAGAGGAAGTCTCAATTTTAAAACTTCAGCTGTCTTTTAACTTGAATGTTTGTAGATACTGAATTACCTACGGCAACAATCTTCTGTAAGTGAAGGAAGTGAGATGTTTGTGGCTAAATTTCATAAAGTGCTGACCTTTTCCTAGAATTATATATAGCTGTAAGAGCAACCCCAAATTATTTGTCCGTTATTCAATTTTAAAGTCATAGACGCTTTCACCAAGAAACCTAAGGTCACAGGAAATAAAAGCTAACTTTTTCTATGCTTTTAAAAATTTTCTTTATTAACATTATCTCTCCAAAAAGAAAAATACTGTATGGCAAGCTAAGCACATTTTAAAGTCTGCCTTAACCTTTCAGACAAAGAGCAATCATGCTGCAGAGCTAAGCTGCAGGTGAAATGAAACAAAGGAAGAAATCATCACCTAGCACAGCTGTATGGAAGTCAATGGAGCCATGCCATTTTCCACCTGCTGAGGGTATGACCCAGTATTAAGAAATACAAAATATACAAATGCTAATCTTCACATGCAATAGGGCTAGATGAGCATATGTTTCTGTCACAAATATGGCAATATAAACATATATCCATATTAAAGCATAAAGAATTAGAGAAAAATACATCTATTGGGAATTATCCCAATAAGGAAGAGAGAAAAGAAAGAAAGAAAAAGGAAAAACTCACAAACAGTTAAAAAGCCAACTTCATTGTACAATGGTCAGATTTGTTTTTCCTCTCAAATTATCATGCAGTTCCTGGATGATTTAATTTTTCCTAGTGGAGAGCTTTTCTTCCATGACTGCTTTCTTTTGGAACTGATTTGAAGTCCACTAATTTAAAAAGCAAACTCTAACTTGACAATTCATAAATATTCTCTCAGAGGTATTTCAAGTTCATATGTGCTGAACTTCACAATTTTTATCAGATGTTACAATCGATAAAAAGTGGTGATTAAAGCAATGATGGTATTATACACTATGGATGTGCTTTCTGAATAAATGAATGCTATACATACAAAAATAGGCATACTTATTTATTTGTATTTAGGTTACATGTGCAGTTAATAATGCAGCATCCAGCATAAGCTATTTCTGAGACTGCCAATGAATAGTGACCAGTTTGAATGTGCTGTACTTAAATTCTGTGAAATAGTATTTAAAAGAAGCCATTGCCCATGACAGTCTGGTTGTTCCTTTTGTCACTGCAACTATCCCGAAACATGCTGTATTTGAAGCATGAAAATTAAAGAAATTAAAAAAAACCCTACAAAACATTTTGATTCACAGTGAGGAAATAGATTATCATGTTGAAGTCTGCAGGTAGCTTGGTTGAAGGCACACAGTGGGGGATATGAATATGCCATATTTGTTTATGGCACAAGCCCAAGCCCAGCCCACAAAAGGGAAAGGTTGAGATAAAATCAAAGTAGTCACGACTATCTTGTCTTGTGTGCACTTTTTCACTATGTAACACCTTAAATGATACACTTAAAGAAATTATGTGAGAATATTGAAGAGGAAAGCGTAATGCTTTGAAAGACCAATGAATTAGCTACCTGTATGCACAATGGTTTCATTTCTTTCAGCAAGGAACATAAATTCCAGCAAGACAGCTGCAGTATCCTATAGCTCGACATGGTAGTATTGCTATAGATGAAAACGCTGAGAAGGTTGAAAGCCACCTAAGGAAGGGTTTCTTAGCAACAGACAGGATCATGAACCAAAGGAAGAGAATGTGATACAGTTATTTTTAATGTTATAAACCAAACTGAGATATTAATGCCTCTAAAACCTGTACTTTTACTATGTAACCAGCTTAAAGGAAAGCTGGCACTTCATTACAGTTAAAGATTTTTCTGTGTCTGTCTTGTAATCATCCACAGCATGCAGAAGTGTAAGCAAGAATAAACGTCAAGAACAAGTAATGTGCTACAAACAAATCATTTTACTGTATTGATTATTCTTCACAGAAGAAGCTTTAGGGAGTGAATTCAAATTACTGGCAAATATAAGAGCTCAAATAAAATCTGATTCATAAGGGCAAAACCCCATAGCAATTCATCCACTGAAAACCCCTGAATTGTACAGGTTGGCCTCGTAACACGAGTGGCAGATGAAGGAGGAATTCAGTTCAACTGGGGACTAGCTAAAAAATGAGTGGTTCTGCAATAACTCTTTAGCAGCTGGGAAATTAAGTTTCTCAGGGTCCCACAGTAACAGACATGTGGTCCTTTCCTCACTGTAAGCTATCTTCATAATGCTCATTAATTCTTTCCCTGCAGCTCTGAGGCCACAGACATGCAAATATCAGAAAATAGTTGCAATGGTTGAAGATGTTTCTGTGTTCAGTTACCTATGACTGTTTTCATGGCAGGTCTGCAGAAAGGAGTGAGAACTTCTTCTCCATTTGAGTGCACTGTAAGCCAGGTTGGTTCAACCTGGGTTTTGAATTAACCCAATAGTGAAGTATTCAGGGGATGTTTGTATTTTCTGGTCTAAGGGTTAATCCGAGGGTTTAATAAGAAAAAGCTGAATAAAAAAAGATCTGGGGGGAGCACAGTGAATGTTTACTTGCTGAGATCCCCAGAATGAAAGAGACCAAAAATAACAGATTGAAAACCAGGTTAAAAATTATTTTGATTTTTTCTAAAAGAGAAGCTATTTAAATGCAAATTGTTCTGGAAAATACAAAAAGCTTTTTAAAATGAGCTTTTGTGTTTCAGGTTTTATGTAATTTTTTCCAGCAGTGTATTTTGTTATTGCTTCTGAATTATCTTCGGGTTTTGGAAACTGAGGATAAACCTTCAAAGTTCATTTTTTCTCAGATGTCTCCATCACATTTTCTTTGCCTCCCTCTTCAAGGCTTGTTGCACCTGAATCATGGTAGTACATCAACCCTAGCCAGGCCTGCTGGCACTAAGTGCCATGCAAAGAGTTTGCTGCACCACAGAAATCCAAGGAGTGAAGAACTGCAGATTTTCATGACATTGTCTTCTTGCAACGAGTATTCCATTCCCCATGTAAGTGAAGGTGTAGACTCCTAGATCAAGGAATCAGCTGGAGCAAAGCAACCCATCACCCAATGCCACTTGCTGACGGACTTTGACTGCTGACAGTCTCTCCTGAGACCCCTGGAATAATGACTGAAGGCAGACCTAGACCCACAGCAGCAAGTGCTCCAGGACACTGAGTGGGTTTTAGCTCCAAATACAGCTTCTTCAGTGTTTGGGAAAGTAAAGTGGGAACTTAATAACAAGATTCACAAAAGGCCTCTCTTACAGTCCAAACCAAAATCCTGGCTAGAAAACTCATCAACATTTTTGCTTATTAAAGTCCATTCTTGATCCAGTTTCTGTAATTCAAACCATCTCTCATTAATCTAAAAATAATCCCAGCATGGATGTAGCTAGGCGATTTATAGTATTGTTCAACATTAACATTCAGATACATTACTGAGTCTAATGGGTCAAAAGGGATTGAGCTGGGAGCATATTTTCACTTTAAAATTCTCCTGTCACCTCTGGGATCACAAAATTTTGTTCCTCATAAAAGAAATTGTACAGATTAGCTCTACAAATACGTCCTTGTGCCCACATAAAACCTGCAAGTTGTTATTTTACTGCCCATCTTCCAGTAGCATGGACTATTTCACATACTTAAGAGGTCCAAATCTGTCTGAGCCAAAGCATTAAAGTGGAAGGTGACTTCAGAAGCTCACAGTTTGAAGCTGCTGTGGTGATTTTGATATCAGAGACATTCCAAGTGGCAAGAAAGCAAAGTTTTTGAGAAACTTACAGCATAGACATGACCACTGGCAGAACCATTAGTGACAGAAAGGCATCCCAGAAAGCAAATCTGCATTTGCTTTCTCTTCGTCTGGCAGAGAGGGACCTGGGAGTGCTGGTGGACAGCCGGTTGAACATGAACCAGCAGTGTGCCCAGGTGGCCCGGAAGGCCAATGGCATCCTGGCTTGTATCAGGAATAGTGTGGCCAGCAGGAGTAGGGATGTAATTCTTCCCCTGTATCAGCACTGGTGAGGCCTCACCTTGAGTACTGTGTCCAGTTCTGGGCCCCTCACTTCAAGAGGGACGTTGAGGTGCTGGAGCGGGTCCAGAGGAGAGCAACAAGGCTGGTGAAAGGACTAGAGGGAAAGTCTTATAGGGAGAGGTTGAGGATGCTGGGGTTGTTTAGCCTGGAGAAGAGGAGACTCAGGGGGGACCTTATCACTTTCTTCAACTACCTGAAGGGAGGTTGTAGTCAGGTGGGGGCTGGGCTCTTTTTCCAGGCAACCAGTGACAGGACAAGAGGGCACAGCCTGAAGCTGATCCAGGGGAGGTTTAGGTTGGATATTAGGAAGTACCTACTCACAGAGAGAGTGATTAAACATTGGAATAGACTTCCCAGAGAAGTGGTGGAGGTGCTGTCCCTGGATGTGTTCAAGGAAGGCTGGATGTGGCACTTAGTGCCATAGTCTAGACGGTGTGGTAGTGTTAGGTCATAGGCTGGACTTGATCTTGAAGGTCTTTTCTAGCCTTGGTAGTTCTGTGATTCTGTGATTCTGTGATTTGTGGAACCGTGGAAAATTCAAAATATAAATAACATGGACTATACAGCAAAACAACTTTTGTAGCTCAATAAATATACAATAAGTTATTGCTAATTTGTGGACATCTGTTATCTGAAAAGAAACACACTCAAAGTTCCAATGGATGTTTGAACAAGAAAAAGGGCTTTACTAAAAAGACAGGAAAAAAAAATCTGTGAGGAAGGGTTGAACCTCTAACAGCAAATACATTTTTTGTTGAAGTCTGGGATTTAATTCAAAGACTCAGCTTGTGTAAAAAAGGAGAAACTGATTAATCTCAAAGATTTTACCATTCATTAGGATCATATCTACAATAGTAAAAGCAATTATTGTAAGGGGAAAGCTAAAAGGAGAAGCAGATTTGGAGGATTTTCTTCCTTTCTTGCAGGAAACTACCTTGGGAATCTCTTATTTCTGCCCTATCCCTAAAAAGCACAAGACCATGCTATCTTCCAAAACCTCCTATGGCAGATACAGCCCCTTCCTCTTTATTTATCAAGCTGAAGGCACTCAGGCAGAATATTTTTCTCAACTTTGAACAATTTATCTCAAGCAGACCTCTCTGCATACTTGCCTTTGAAGGAGAAGAACCAGCTCCTTGCTGTGTTTAATATGTGATCTGAAAAATCTCAGTCTTCCTCAAAATAGATATTAAAATATTTTGGATGAATGTCAGTCTGAAATTAATAAAAGAGCATGGTTTGTATGTGATGCAAGCATGATCTCTGTGTTTAAAGTTATAAGCGTTTATAGTCAGCAAGTACAACATGCACAGAATTGACTTTAACTCAACTTGACAAGGAAAGTCAGAAGATGTAGGCTTAACTATAATCCTCACAATTGAAATACTGAATCGGTTAGGTTTCAGTTACAGGTACAAATTGAACCCAGTTTTACTCTTCTAGAGCTTCTTTCCTATGACAAATCCATGTTTTCAGATTAGAGCCTATTAGGGAAAACTGTCAAAATAACTTTTTAAAGGCTTTGCATGCTTGATTTTGCTGTGTACAGAGAAGCTTAAGGAAGTTAAATGCAACTGAAAAAAGGCTGGGGATAAAATCTTGGTTTAGTCTATAAATACCAAATGCATCACTTTTAACATGAAATGAAATGTATCTGAATTTGAAAGCAAGAAAGGGCAATGAACCCTCAGGCTGAGCGAGTTGATATGAAATGAAAGAAAAGGTTTATATCCCAACTCTGCAGAATACATTCATGATTTACTGTAGTTGTATAAATGATCCCACGGGTTTGTTTTTGTTGTTTTGTTGTTGTTTTGTTTTGTTTTCCTTCCCAGTTCTTTCCATCCACTGTATTTTTAAAAACGCAGAGGTTTTATATTCAAGGATTAGGATCTTAATTACTGTAATTACTCTAATTACCTCAAATGTACCTTCGTTCTCTAAACTTCCCATCTACTGAGCAGCATTGGGTAGGATCATTTTCAGACCATTTTACTTCACTATTTTGTTTTGCTTTTTTGCATGAAGTGTCTTTGTTAGCTTGAGAAGCTTTTCTGTTTTGGATGCATTAAAAATTTTTGAAGCACTGCAAAAAAGAGAAAAAGAGAATGGAATGAATTGAACAGAATGAAGAAGGTAAAGTGAAACCTGTGTTCTGTACAAAACACATTACACAGCTTTTCTGCCAATTAGATGAGGATTTCTCAGAGGAGAAAACTTTAGCATAAATATCTCAGCTCAGCAGTTGGTAAGACTGAAAATTCATCTTGTCAGTTTTTATTAGAAAGTAATTTTTATGTCTCAGATTCAATGGTGAAATTCAATAACATCAAAAAGCCACAAAATCATAAAATAAAAATAACCTTGCTACTTATTGCACAAAAGAAGGAATATTAAATCCTCTACTGTCCCAAAAACTACAGGTATACACAGTGAGAGCTGAACTTTGAACACTAAGCCTTTTTCTCCAGTTACTGTACTGTATTATTTTATTTTTAAGTTCAAAGAAGAGGAAATCTTCCCCAAGGCTTCTTCCAGGAATTGTATTTGTGTCCTCAGTGAGAATAAAATAGTCTGCTCCTCCTCTCTGCTGCTGGTCTCTGCACCCCAGGATAGAAGCAGACTTTGCAGCTTGTTGCAGGGCTCAGTCAACATTTTGGGCAGAGTATTTTGCTGTTGGATTCAGCCCTTTGCTATTATTATTATTATTATTATTATTATTATTATTATTATTATTATTATTAAATACTTCACATGCTCATTTCCAAATGTAAAGTCATAAACTTCTGAAGTTGTAAAAATCCCTTCAGTCCCTTCATAGCCATGATGAGAATTAAAGAAACCGAGACAGAAAATTTAAGAGAATACAATACCATCCATAGTGCAAGAGCCTAAACAGTTCTATACATTACAGTATAGGAGCATCTCTATAATAACCTGCCACCGACTCATGCTTTTGGAGTTGGCTTATGGACTGCTGCGCTTGCTCAGAAAACCTTTCCTGGAATTCTGCAAAGGCACAGATGATTTCAAGGAGGATGACTCTCATCTTCTGCTTCTAGCTTACATTAACAAAATACTGGAAGCCCGTGCTCCGTGTGTAGCTTCCTTGCACAAACCACTGTAAAGACCACAAGGCTGTCACACAATCACCGACGGGTGCAGAGGAAGAGCACTATTATGGATGGGAAGTATTTTGCACAAGTGGCAAAACGTTTCCACTGCAAGTTCCGTAGTAAGAAGAGATCAGCTATGGGGAAAATAATGTTCAGTAATCCCTGCAGTGAAGAGTCATTCATGTAATACAGTAGTCTACAGGAAAATTTTTTAAAATCTGAGTCACAGATTACGTCTACAAGCAGAACCTGATGATTAATACAAGCAAAACATTTTTTATTTTTATGGACATTTATTTAGCTGGTAGAGTAATTTCTTTTCTTCCTTTTGTTCAGAAACGGAGAGAGAGAGAGAAATGGCTTTTCCTAAAGCACTGTCTGCTCCTTAGGTTTGAGACATGCTTACATAGAAGATGAACTTCTTCAGAATCAATGATGTTTGCGAATGGCTTCTATACCTCAGAGATTCATTTTACACCTAATTTTAAGTATCTAGAACTTAGATATACCCTCCTAGAAGTGTTTTAAAATGGAAACAGAAAAGTACCTGGGGGTAGAAGGAAATTCACCCCACACTAGCACAACATCTGGAATGCCCTTGAGTAGTTGTTCTTGTTGAGCACCCTTTTATTGACCTCGTGGAGTATCCATGGACAGTGCAACCTGATGAAACACAGCTGGAAACTGTATACCAGATGTGCAGCTGTAGAGTCCCCAAAAGAATAATTGTCCCAAAACAGCTGCCCTGACAAACTGGACATTGTGCTTGGGTGGGGGCCTCTTTCGATAACCACCTGGACCCTGTTCTTGCAAGGAGAGCCCCTTGTTTGGTAACAACCCTGATAAAGTGGACACTGTCCTTGAAAGGGGAGCCCCTCCTTTGGCAGCCACCCTGATAAATGGAACACTGTCCTTGCTTGATAAGGAGCAGTGGCCGGCAAGAGGAGCCCCGTGGAGGCACAGTGCCATCTTGTGAAAGACCACTGTCCTGTTTAAGGACAGAGCGCGTGCATGACAATAAAGGTCATTGCTCGGTCAACCCAGATGGGGGGGGCAAGTGATCACCTGGACCCCCGTACCCCACCAACTCATTTCCAGAACAATCCCAAATCCAACACTGAGTCTGCGCAAAGCAGGCTGAGCCTCACCAGGAGAGGTGGGGCCAGGTGCCGTAAAACAGGCAGACTCAAAATGCTTGGCTCACGCACCCGCCATTCAAGGGCCACAATGTCATGCTGAGATCATCGCTGGATCCAAGGGTGTGGTATCTTTGCTATCCCCTCTTTCTTATCTCTGTCTCTCTGTCTGTGTCTCTGTCTCTCTGCCTCTCTCTTCATCTCTCTCTCTCTCTCTCTCTCTCTCTCTTTCTAACCTTATTCTCGGCACATAGGGGTACCATCGTTTCTAATTTTGGTAAGTTTTTCCTCTTGTAACCTGTTGTTTTGAGAGGACCATTTTGCTGAGTTCTGCTAGTTGTAATCTGTTGCTTTGAAAGTGATACTATTGTATTTTTCCTTTGACAAGCTTTATAATCTTACTCAAGGTGTGTTTTGTTAAAGCCTCCTGGGTAATGATCTTACTTCTAGAGTACTGTGCAGAGTATTCCTGAGCTTAATCTCGCTGAATGGGTTGTTAAAAGAGATATTTATATTGAGCTTGGACCCCCAGCTCTGGGGACCTGTGATCACTTTGTGGGATGTGATAACACCGTACCCACCTTGTGGGACGTGACAGTGCCATGCCCGCCTTGTGGGTCGTTGACAGCATCTAATGCACTCAATGGCAAATGGGTTCTTGGCTAGGCTCAGGCTGGTTCAAAACTTCTTCCCCCATTAAATGGGGTCATGTTTGTGCTGGGTCTTCAGGACAAGCTGCTCCTGCAGTGCTTGCCCATGCAACCATAGCTCAAGGTGGTGTGAGGAATTCTCCAGAAGATGCTTTTCTTCATTCCTTAAAGTGAGAGAACACCCAGACTAACACTTCAGAAACATTTATACTTGCCTAAAGTTAGGTGAAATGGATTCTGGTTTTCCACTGGAAGAGCCTCCTTTACTAAGATTTGACTGTATTTCAAGACCCATTTTTATTCTTCTTTTAGCCTGTAAGAAGCTTGGAAATTACATGGTTGGAAAGAAATTAACTGGCAGTTTTATTTGGGAAGCTTTTTACACAGTGTTTGTATTTGTGTAATTGCTTTTCCTTCTAGGAAAAAAAAAATTAAATCTGTCATTCAAACCATAACCAGAACTATAAGAAGAAAACTTTTCAAAAGCAAATACTAAATATCATTGAATTTCATGAAAAGCTGAATACCTATTCTTCAGATTTTTTAAACTGATATTTAAACACAGTATCAGTCAAGCCAGAATGTGTGTGTGAACAGTTGAAGTTTTCCAGTCAAGAAAGAGGCCATGGTGTACACCTGCTATTTGCTTCATTTTTTAGAGCAAGTTATCACAACTTATACTGGCAAAATAAAGAATCCAAGTGAAAAAACCATCAGGCTACAGTCTGGAACTCTATGAGATTAAAAAATAATATCTATGAGACTAGCTATGGTATTGCTAAAAAGACTTTTCAAGACTTCAAACTGAACAAGAAATTTTGAATTCTAGTTTGTTTCAAAATGGAGTTTCTTATGTGAACATTTTCAGGTTGGATGATGTAATTTTCAAACATACTGCACTTCATAAGGAAATAGTTCCTACTTCTGGAAAATACTTTCTAAATGTATGACACTGCAAATATGAAAGCAACAGGAAAATACAACCTTAATGGAAAACTACAATAGCAGCCCTTCAATTTTGTTGAGTGCATGAAGCTTTTTTGACTTGGTCCATTATGAAGTCATAAAACACTGACTGTTTTAAAACTTGCATATCTTAAAGTAAAATGAAGAGCTAGTTTGGGTCTCATAATTGTAATAATAAAATGTGTGAGACACTTGCTACCTGATTTACATCAAAATTTACCAAGCCATACAGTAGAATATATGAATAATCCCATGAGAATAAAAATCCAGGATTGTTTCCGGAGTATACCAGAAAAGTCCTGATTGGGTCTGGATCCCTGAAGAGACTGCAAAGGGAGGGAAGGCCCCCTCTTCCCCTGTTACTTTGAGGTAAAGTGTGGGACCAGCCAGCCAAAATACTCCATTGTAAGGCAGACCACGAAATTAATGAAAGCCCCAAACAACAGATGTGTGCTTGCTTGCTTTCACTGCTGCTTTCCCAGCTGCTTTGCTGGCTTTCTTCAAACTCACATCTCCTGTTCTCTTATTCTATCAAAAACTTATGGATTATTTTCCACTTCTCTTTCCCAACATTGTGTGACAAGCATATGGAGGAATTTATCATTATCCTCTAACTTATATCTGTATAAACTAATTCAGAGTAACATCAGTGAAGTTACTGGTTTTAAAAGCCTGAAATAAAGATATAGCATTTGAGGCCTGTCATCAAGAACTCAGGTGTACTGGCATCTCCGCCTCCATAATGACCCCTTTGCCTTAGTGTTAATTTACCATTTTTTATCAGGAGATGGAGGGAAGGAAGGAAGGGAAAAAGGACCTGGAACACTATAACCAGAATAAAATACAATCTGTACTGGACTTCATCTCAAATCATATGGAAGCAAAGAAAATCCTTGGGAGAGGTCAGCATGGATTCACCAAGGGTAAATCATGCTTGACCAATCTGATTGCCTTCTGTGACGTCATAACTGGCTGGTTAGATGAGGGGAGAGCAGCAGATGTAATCTACCTTGACTTCAGAAAGGCTTTTGGTACTGTCTTCCACAGCATCCTCATTAGGAAACTGAGGAAGTGTGGGCTAGATGAGTGAACAGTGAGGTGGATTGAGACCTGGTTGAGTGACAGAGCTCAGAGGGACGTGATCAATGGTGCAGAGTCAAGTTGAAGGCGTGTAGTCAGCGGTATTCTCCAGGGGTCAGTGTTTGGTCTGGTCTTGTTCAACGTATTCACCAATGACGTGAACGAGGGGACAGAGCAAGTTCACTGATGATACCAAACTGGGAGAGGTGGCTGACACTCCAAAGGGCTGTGCTGCCATACAGCATGACCTGGACAGGCTGAAGAGCGGGCCAGAGAAGAACCTAATGATGTTCAACAAGGGCAAGGGTAGGGTCCTGCACCTGGGGAGGAAGAACCCCATGCACCAATATCGGTTAGGGGTGGACCTGCTGGAAAGCAGCTCTGAGGAGAAGGATCTGGGAGTCCTGGTAGATGGTAAATGATCCATGAGCCAGCAATGTGCCCTTGCTGCCAAGAAGGCCAATGGAATCCTGGGTTGCATAAGGAAGAGTGTGGCCAGTAGGTTGAGAGAAGACATTCTCCCTCTCTACTCTGCCCTGGTGAGGCCACATCTGGAATACTGCGTCCAGTTCTGGGCTCCCCAGTTCAAGAGAGACAGGGAAATACTAGAGAGTCCAGCGGAGGGCAACAAAGATGATTGAGGGATTGGAGCATCTCCCTTATGAGGAAAGGCTGAGAGAGCTGGGACTCGTTAGCCTGGAGAAGAGAAGGCTGAGGGGAGACCTTATTAATGCCTATAAGTATCTAAAGGGTGGGTGCAAGGAGGATGGAGATAGACTCTTGTCAGTAGTTCCCAGTGACAGGATGAGGGGCAATGGGCAGAAGCTGGAACACAGGATGTTCCATTTAAATATGAGGAAAAACTTCTTTACTACGAGGGTGATGGAGCAGTGGAACAGGCTGCCCAGGGAGGTTGTGGAGTCCCCTTCTCTGGAGATATCCAAGACCCATCTGGATGCAGTCCTGAGTAATGTGCTCGAGGCAATCCTGCTTTAGCAGGGGAATTGGACTAGACAATCTCTAGAGGTCCCTTCCAACTCTGAAAATTCTGTGATTCTTCTATTCCATGAACCCCGCAGTGAGCAAGAGGAGGAGGAAGCACACAAACTAAGATCACAGGCCAAGTGTCACTGTGCTATCAGCAGCCTTCCTATAGCCTATTAATCAGTAAGCCAGCCACCATTTTCCATGTATACAATAAAACATGATCATGTTTAGTGATTTATAGTATTTTTATGTAGCTACAAGGAAAAACCTTGTTGCCCTAATTACCATTTCTGTTTTTCATGTCTTTATATAAAAAGGAATTTTAAAAATTCATAAGATTTGCTTCCTTCTGTATCAACTCTGCTTTCTATGCAGACTGACATTCTCTGGAGAGAGAACTTTTTCTGCCCCTCAACTTACATAGCAATTTTTACACTATTTATTGTTATAACAAATAACACTATTTTCTTAAAGAGACACAGTAATGAAGGGTGCATGCATGGGTGGTACACAATGACATAAAAGAATACACATTCAGGCCTTGAAGAGCAGTGTTATCATCAGAGGCAATTTTATGAGCAAACAAAACCCCCATGGGAAGCATGGCCTATGGTGCAGAAACTGCCAGCCCTGCATGCAAAATGAAATTAAAGAGACAAGTGCTGAAAAGCTTTTCCAAAACAATGAACTAGATACAAACCTGCTATGCCTGACATTTGGAATGAAGTTAAGATAATTCTGACAAATTCATTCTAACTCTCATTTGCATACACTCCAGGAGCAGATATAATAATTGTTAATGAAAACAGTAGTTAAAATGACCCTAACATGGTAGTCTGCCTAGAGTCTAACCAAACAGTGAATTAATATGTAACAACGATGACTAAATGGATTATTTAAATCTTCATGTCTTTCAAAGATATTACAAATTCAAAGTAATCACTGACCAATTTAATAATTCATTCTATGAATTTTGATTGCACTCATCTTTGCAAGCTACAGAAGCAAAAAATTTATGGTCAAGTGATTCATCATGGTATTAATTATAGTTGTTGTGATAGCATCTAATGTACAACCAACCATGTGTGTGACTCCCTTTGTGCTAGGCAGCATGAAAACCTCTAGCAGTAGATGTGTCTCTCCAACAGCTCTCCAATCCACGTTAACATAGAACCATAGAATGGCTAGGTTGGAAGAGACCTTAAAGATCATCTAGTTCCAACCCACCTGCATAGGCAGGGACACCTTCCACTGGACCAGGTCACTGGATAAAAGGTTGGATTCCCGCCATCCCTGTGTCCAGAACAGTTAGAAGTGCAATGGCAGCAAATATAATAGTAATTCCCAGGGTATGTGGGGTTTTGTTAGGCATTTCCCCCCATTTTATTCTTGGCAGAGGGACAGAACAGAATAGGGAAGCAGTAGAATATTTATCAAAGAGGTGGTAAGTGGAATGCATGAGAAAAGACATAGGTAAGAAAGGCAGGGAAATGAGGAAGAGAGCAAAACAGTGAGATATAAGAACATCTCAGGTGGGAAAGATAAGACAAAGGCTGGAAAAAAGTGAGCATAAAGATGGTCATGGAAACCATCAGGTCTGGTCAGAGACTGATGAAATAATAAAAATTCAGCATCTAGGTGGGCTCTTTTCTCTATTTTCATTCTCTGCCAAGAAAAGCCCCATGCAAAGGGACCCTAAAACTCAGGGCCTAAAACCCTTTTACAGTCAGGTCCTTCAGCTAATGATCACAGGCCTCATCCTTAGCAGCATGGAGTCCCCAAGGCTTCTATTCAAAGTCAGCAGGAGACAGAAATGCTCAGTAGTTTGAAAAAAAAAAATAAAAAAAAAAAAAAAGAAGAGGTCAGACTTTGAGATTACCCACAGAAGAAATTAATCTGAATTCTCTTGCCAACAGTTTAATATAAGAATTTTTAATGAACTTTGACTATCATCTTTCTTGGGATTATTTCTTCTTTTCTAACTGCTTTTTACTCATGGACCTGCTCAAGTTTTTTGGTCTGTCATCTCTTTAATGTTTTTTTCTTCAGCATTATATCACTGTCATTACAGCAGAATTGTCAGATACCTGTAATAAAACACTTCCAGCCAGGAGGAGAAACAACCCTCTGAAGAGCACATTTAAACTGAATATTTTCTTTGGTCAGTAACTCTGTTATGCCCTGTGAACACTTTGGTGACTTCTGGAATAAATTTGCCATTTCTGTGCCTGAGCTCCTGCTGTCAGACTGTGGAAATGACTCCACAGATTACCCCAGCACTGAGGGTTTGCAGGATTCCTGTTCAGCAGCTTTCACTATGTCATGCTACCTCATGCAGCAAATTTTCTTAGCTGTACAAGTCAGAAGAAAGAGCGTCAGCAATGGAGTCCTGTTTTTCCCATTTTTAATTAAAGAAGTCCATATCTTTGCACCTGTATTCTCATAGTTTCATAATTTCAAATATTGCTCTGTTTCATCCTTATTTATGATACTATTGAATAATGCAAATATAGGATTACTTAATTAGGTTGCATTGGCCTGAGTATGCAAGATACCCAAATTCAGCGACCACTGAAATCAGAAGAAGGCTGAGTTCTCAATTTTTCACAATTTTTTTGTGTGTAAAACCTTTTGTTAACAAAATTAAACTTGCCTAGCTTTGTTTGAGGAGCTGCCTAGCTATAATGATCTGTCAACACAGCCTAGGCTTGTCTGATCTAAAATATTTAGATCTTGGATTCTAACAAGTTGACACTTGTTAGTATTCACTGTTCAGCTGTGACTGTCTCCTTAGATACCTCTGACACTGAGTAGAGTTTCTAGTCACGTCAGTTTCTATAACCAACATTTAGGTATGAAATAGTAACTTGTCTCAGCAGAGAATGGAGCCCTGCTTCAATGTCAAACTTCCACTGATATCAAGGAGACCATGATTTCACCCTGCATCTTCACTGGATGGAATAAAATAAATATATACATAGTTATATGTTGAACATTTTCTTCCACTATTTCCAAGGAAATCAGAAATTACTTATTACATAAACTGTTTTTCAATTATTTAAAACTATAAAACTGTAAGCAATCAGGATGCTTCCCCTGTTGGCTTTCGATCTTCAAATTTTTATTTATTTATTTGTTTTGTGGAAAAGATAGGGGAGCAAACCTCAGGGAAAATAAACAAACACAAGACCACACACAAAAGCACCGTTTTTTTGAGAAGATTAGTGGTTACATCATTTCATTTTCCTCATATTAAAATTTCTGGTACCTTTTTTAGGTGGCTCTGGCAGCCCCACATTTTAGATTGGTCTTAGAAGGTTCTGGGGAATGGTATGTCTTTGCCCTCTCCATAAAATTCCACAAATTTTTGGACAAGCCATTAGCCTTTGGAAAACTGCTTGCTAAATCTCCACGATTCATCTCCCTAGAGAATTCCCCTACACTTGTCATGCAACAGCCTAAACCTGCACTGAGGTTTCTCCAAAACAGGTGCTCTGGGATGGAGAAGACCACAGTGAGTAGGAGCACACCTCAATCACACATGTATTTGACCATCTTTTACGCTACTAATACTATGAAGAGAATTGAGCTACAGCCCTTGGGTAACTTCTGACTGCCAGGTTCAAGTTTCTGCCCTGAAACAAGAAAGGAACGGTGTACACTTCTTGTGTTCCTCCTGGCCCTCTGCTGGCCTCAGGCAGGATCAAGGAGCAAAATATTTAATTCAGATCTTAAACTTGAGTAGAAGGAACAGAAGATCAGAACAAAACAGATAAGCAGTGAATTAGTTCTTTTATTTGGAAGCTACTGGGTCTTATAAAAAAATAGGAAAAGTAGGAAAGAATAACAACATGGAGGAATTATTTATTAAGCAATTAAAAAATAAATCGATGGTTTTATCACTTTCAAAAACAATGCAATATTCTCTTATTCATGTTAACCAGGCCAAATCGACACCTGAAAAACGATTTCCTGGACTGATCAAATTAAATAATATTTCTCAGCAAGAGTGCTTGAAGTTAAGGCCCAAGTAAAAATAGCCTGATGTTAGAAGCACTCAGGAAACTTCACATTACCTTGTCTGAACACTTGTGAACATCATCGAAGCTAAGGTCATATTAACCTTATTTAAATAGGTATATTGTTGCATGATTTCAACCTTAAAAGATTACTTCTAGTACCAATCTACATCTCTTCAGGCTACTTATGAGACAAGTTTTGGATTTTACCTGTCTTACCATCAAAACTGTCACATGAAGTGACTGATTTGAGACACTCTTCTTTGGTAATACATCTGGGCAAAAATTCAAAAGTTTTTTTTGAAGTCTAAGAAAATAGCCAAGATAAGTGGACATGTGCTAGAAGATACTAAATTAATCCACTGCACTCTCTAATACCAGGACAGAAACACACTTTTCGTAAACCCACAAAGAAAAGAAGAAAAAAAACAACAACAAAAAAGCCAGAGTTTTCAGCATCGCCAAATTACTGAAGTTTTGGACCCCTTCTTCTATCCAGAGCTTTTGAAACTCTGTATTAACATCCATAAACTAGAGTATGCCTTCATTCCAAGTGGCTATAAAATAAAATATGATTGTGTGAATGTAAGTCCCAAAGGCAGGGAAGCCAAATAAGGAGTACTTCTTCCCTCTCCCAAGGTTTCATAAGCTCTCATGACTTCAAGACACTTCTGTGTTTGGGAAGAGGAATTTATGATTTCTTTAATGTTAGGTATTAGTAGCCCTCAAATAAAGTTCTACTTTTTAAACAGATGATGACTGCTATTCAGTTATAATTTGAAGAGACGAAAAGAAGTTATGGGCCAATTTCTCAAAATAATTTCTCTTACTTTATGGCAAACACTCTATTTTTTGATGCCATACTGAAGTGCACCCATCAGCCATTGATTCCCTTTGTCCCAGCTGGATCTAAATGTTCTGATCTCTCACTGCAAAAGTACTGCCCTGTAGATGGCAATGAAATGTTCTTGACAGATCCTCAATAACTCTGTGCAGCTGTTTAATTGCTCATTTGCTTGCATGGAAAAAGTCCAGTGTCAAGATATGCCATCTAGAACACAAACCTGAAAATACTTTAAATCAAATGATAATTGTCTTTACTGATGCTTAAAGGTATAATAATTTTTATCCAGACAACGACATTATGCAAAACAGCATGAACTTGGGAGTCCTTGAAAGAAAGAATTACGTGAATGTGGAAAGCTACAAGAACTTAGAAATGCACACAGACCATCATCTCACACCACAAATAGGAGTCAAAATGACAATACCATAAATTAAAACAACCCTCAAGCAAAAACTAGTAGCCAGGAAATGAGAAACAGATTTAAAATAAAGAACAGAAACCAGAAAGCATGACGACTAATGAGATTCTACACAGCACTTACAGTAACAAAGGAGGTGACAAATGATAGCAGAGATACAGTATTAATAAGGAAGTACAAATTATATTTCCTATTTATGCTGTCTTTCACCTCGCACAGCACCAGTAGCCTTGGCACCTAGAAGGTGAAAAGGTGACATGTGTGTAATAATCTCTTACTTGAGAGAAGTGGAAAGCTGAGACTGACCTGACAATCAAACTGCAACATATCTCACAGCTGAAAAAAGGGGAAAAGGCATGAAGCAAGGGGAAAAAAAAAAAAAAAAAAAGCATCGTGCATAAAGTAATGCAGAGCCAGTACAAGAATAATGACTTCATCCAACATTACAACAGCCAATGTAGTGTAAATATACTGTATGCTAATATAGTGTTATACTCATTTCCTCTTTCTTTAGTGATGCTCGTATGAAAGACAGGATTCCCATATTTCTGTCCAGGATTTCTGTGCAGATACTGCAAACAGAGGGAAATTGATGCATCTGGGATACCTCAGCGATTGCACATGTGAAATAAGAGATAACCTGTTTCTGAGAAAAGTCAGGCCTAGAGCACATGTTCAGTTAAATCAAAAGCTTCTAGAGCCCAGGAGATTTCAAGTACATGGACAGACCACCATTTCAGCATGTGTGCTGGAAGGCCAACACATCCTGAGCTTTGCATGTACGTGCTTCTTTGGTGGTCTGTGGACACATCCAGAGTTGTGACATCTTTGCAGCCTGCTCAGAGCAGTCAGGCTGTTGGAGATCCACAAATCCAAGGTGAAGAGTCAAAGCCCTCAAAGAGACCATGCAGGGAAACCTGGGCATGAATAGGGCACTTTACAAGCTATCAGTCCCCACTTAGGGGGAATGAGAATGCCATTTTGCAGAAGTCACATCTAGACAAGAAAAGTGAAGCAATTCATTGAATGATAAATGAGAAATTAGCAGTTCGCTAAATAACAATAATGAAAAAATCTGCAAGACCTGAAGAGAAGTCTGGAATTGTGTGATTTCTATGCAATTTTAAAGTAAAGTTACAACCCATCAACACAAAGATCATAACTTAACACTGCTTAATCTGAAATTAGGCTGAAAGGAGTCTTTTTATTTGTGATCTAGGAAAAAATCCCCACATTCTTGCAACATAAGTTTTCTTATTCTTAAGAAACATGGTGTATTATCTCTGCACACACTCTCCTGAAATGTAACCATTTCTGCTCTCTCTTTTCTTTTCCTATCCTAGAGTCTTGCTATTCTCTTGCTGCACTCGTATAATTGACAAATAAGATACACTTCATGCACACATGACAAAGCACATATATGGGAGATTCCACACAATGTGCAATAAACCCATAAAAAACCACCCATAAATATATACAAATGAATAAAATGAAATTAATAAGTATTATGCCTTATTGAACAATAGTGATAGAGAAAGTCTGCAAAATAAGATGCCATAATTGGGATCCAAATACTTAATTGTCTTTCGGAAAAGGAAAGACATTTTTGCACTCAGATGCTAATTATAAATCACATACTCTGAAGCTTTTTGTCTAGGTCAATTAAGTCAAATTCACCCCAGTGTAATGCTACCTTGACTTCATTTATATCAGGGCTTAATGAACCTAATTGGAATACATCATTAATTGGAATAAATAAGAACAGATGCTTTTGTAGAGTAATAATTTATCCATTTATTTATTTATTTTCCCTTTACATCTTCACATGACAGAAATCAAAAGGCTAGGAGTACTGACTGAGGAAAAGGCTTAAGTATGTGTATAAACTGAGGACAACAGTGGAATTATTTTCTTTATCTCCCCAAATCAGCTATTTTCACAGAATCACAGAATCACAGAGTCACCAAGGCTGGAAAAGACCTTTAAGATCATCAAGTCCAGCCTATGACCAACACCACCACACCATCTAGACCATGGCACTAAGCGCCACATCCAGCCTTGCCTTGAACACATCCAGGGACGGTGCCTCCACCACTTCCCTGGGAAGTCTATTCCAATGTCTAACCACCCTCTCCGTGAGGAAGCGCTTCCTAATATCCAACCTAAACCTCCCTTGGAGCAACTTCAGGCTATGCCCTCTTGTTCTGTCACTGGTTGCCTGGGAGAAGAGCCCAGCCCCCACATGACTACAACCTCCCTTCAGGTAGCTGAAGAGAGGTTTCCTGAACAGAGTCTTTCTTTCACTAGTTACAAACCAGTTTCAGGACATGAAGCCAATCCATAATGCCATAAATCAGTGTTTCTTAAATCGGATACTGTACTGATTTTTTGCTCCTGTCGTGAGCTGATATCAAAAGCCACCGGCTGTCAGGATGCTTTTGCGACTCTTTCCCTCCTCCCCTGCGGAGAGGTTTGTAAATGAGACTGCACATGTGGCCGCTGTGGGATCATATCCTAGAGTGGAGATTGGAATGCGCCCCCCACCCCCGCTCACAAATTATTACCGAGACAGATGTTTAACTAACAGGTTAATTGGTTTATTAAGGGTTAACACAAACTGAGGGACCGAGGTTCAGGGAAGGTAGTCTAGGTATATATCAGGAAGGAAATCGGGGTTCTATGGTATTAGTAAGTGCACTCCCCGCGGAAGAGGTGTGGGAAGGATTAATGGAGGAGAAGGGTAGGAATCGGGCCTGGTAGATATGTGGATGTGGATATATGTATGTGTGTGTGTGTGTGTGTGTGTGTGTGTATGTGTGTGTGTATGTGTGTTACTCTCCTTCCGCAGCGAGGATGTGACCAGCGTCCTGACAGCTCCGCGGCGGGGCGGCCCTGCGGCAGGGGGCAACCCGGCGGGTCAACCCCTTCGGCAGGCAATAGCCACGGGCAGTCACGCTGGGCCGGCACAGTAGGCAGGGCAGGCATGGCAAGCAGGCAAGGATCTGGTCTGGGCAGCGACCTCCAGGCTCTGCTTTGGGCGGCAACTCCCAGGCTCCGCTTCAAGTGGCAGGGAGGCGGCGATCCCCCACGGGTGAGCACAGGCCCCCCGCATGGTGCGGCGGCAGTGCTTGCAGGTAGCTCAGTTGATTACTGAGTCCCGCAGATGGAGGAAAGTTCTCTGGTTCACCGGCACCAGCCACCTCCTTTTACTTGTGGCTAATTGCTCAGTCTTTCAGAGGCAGCCTGCTATCTGTATTTCTGCCAAGTCTGTTTCAGTTTGTCCTTGGCTAAATCAGCAAAGGCACTTTGCTGGCTTGAAAGGCATTTCATCTTGTGTGGGGGGAGAAGGAAAAATAGTCCGTTTCCCCACAGCTCCCAATTAGCAATGACCCAGCTGACCTCCTGGCACAAAATAATATGATTTTTGTATTCCAGACCTCTACCTATACCTTTTATAGGCCATTGTTGAGTCTTTTAATATAATCCCCCCTGTGTTTTATTAAAAGTTGATCTTTTAGTATACTGTCTAAACTGAATAGTTTTACAGCCATATTTAATGTTAACTCAGACAACGGATAGTGATGGATGTTTAGCAGGCACAGAAATCTTCCTGAATAGTGAAAAGCATGGACTGTATCTGTATTGTTATGCTAGCTCAGGACTCATGCTTATAAGGGCCAACTATGTGGCCCTCTTGGTGGCTTGCAGTCTGGCCTTTGTTGGAGCAAACTGTCTGGCTCCATTCCTCTGAGAAACCCAGTGTTTGAACAAGGCTCCTGCTCAGGCTATCACTGCTCCAGCAGGAATATAGCCATCATAAACTTAAAGATGCCCCTAACTACCCTACAATGCAGATGCATCCTTGCCCTTGGTTCCTTCATCTCTAGCACCATCCTTAGCACTGATACCATAAGACTGATTTAACAGCTTTAGCTGTGCTATAGCAAAATAATGAGAGAGAGAAAGATGTAGAATCACAGTTCATGCTTGGAGCAAAAAGCTAATTCTGTATAGTGTATACTGCCACTGTAAAAGCCTAATTACATGTCAAACACTGAAGTATGCAAGAGGTTGAGCAGAGGTAGTCATTCTGGAGTATGTTTTCAAACTTCTCACATAATACAGTGAATGTGTTTTATGCAAAAAGAAAGTTGATTGCCATATCCAGTCATAGCAGGGGAACTATTTAGAGACTCTGAGTTTTCAGGGTGCTATTTTGAGTTAACACTAAAGTAAAACATTTTCATATCATTAGCATTATAAAAGAAAATATTGCTTCAGTGCTGTCCTAAATAAAGCTTCATTATACAATTTAACACTTTGTTTAGAACTGGCTTCTCAAGGAAAACTCCATTATTTTTCCTCACTCTTCACAGCCACCTGTTACTAATAAGATTCCTTAAAAAAAATCTGCAACTGAATTCAAGCACTGGGCTTTGCACCTACCAAGTGAAATTGTAGCGAAGAGTAGGAAGGCATCCTTGGGTGGTCCCCACTCTTACTCTGAGGAGGAGCTGTTCTGCCCCACCTCTGCTGGGTGACATCTGCTGATGCTGCTGGTGGTCACCAGCAGCGGTGATGATTCCACAGCCCCCTCCTCCCCCCAGCACTCTGTGTTGCAACTAAAAACCATAATTTTTTGTCCTTTCCTCAGTGGCTCAGAAGAACAATTTATTCTTTCCCAGTTTGCAGCAACCTTTTTACATATTTGAGGACTGTCTTCATATCTTTCTTAAACCTTTTTTTTCCGGACAGAACTAGTTCCAGAACTGACACTGAGCACCAGGTGAGGCCTCAAGCAGCCACCATTAAAGTAAAAGATTCTTTTACTTACCAATATTGCTCCTGTTTTCACGGAACACAATGTGATATGTGCTTTTCAAAGGAATGGTCTATAAGCTGGCAGTGGATGGGAGAAAATGAAGCTCTCTGAAGTGCTATGATTGCTGACACATTTTGCCTGGGCTAGGCCTTGCCATAATATCTTGTTTGTGCTTTGTTTTCATATGTTTGAAAACAACAGCATAAACAAAGGTATATTCCCTACATGGATTGCCTCCTACTTGCAAGGAATGAGAAGAATTTGCCTGACTTTGCAGAAGTTGCATTCTGCTTGCTCATTGTACAACAAACATCTTTTGTTGCTGTCATATGGCTGAAGAGTGAGCAGAGCTACAGGCGTTTTGCCTAGGTTAATGTATGCTATATTCCTTTTGCCTTTAAGGGACACTGACTGCTCTCTGATCTGTCCTTGGTGAGCAAAAGGACTCATCTGTGTGTATGAGAGTGTGGAGATGCACTGCATATAGGTTTCCAGATGCATGCTGCAGCCTCTGCATGTCCAAAAGCCTCCAGAGTCCAAAGATGTGCCTGAGTAAAAATGTCTTCTGTTGTCTGTCCTTAGCTATGTGAATTCTGCGTTCTCACTTCCTCCTTGTCTTTTCAAAGTGTAAACTTATATGGTGGGGAGCGAATGGCCTGGGCAGCATGCTATGACTGCAGAGCCAGCTTAGTCAGCACAAGCCCAGGTATGTCACACTAAAGGGCTGCACTGTACCACATGCTCCAACTGCCTCAATACCCTCCTCACTGTGATACTTCCAGCTTGTCTGCACGAGGTCAGCATGCCTTTTGATGGAAAGCACTTGGCAGGATCTCTGACTGTATTAGACCTTCCGTGGAAGTTTCCAGCTTCAGCACTGAACATAGTCCCCACTGAAGATGGCTACAGTGGAGCTTGGAGCATCACACTGATGGATATTTCTCCTGGGGAATTTTCAGCTGGTCAATTAAATCCCAGAGTCCCACGGTGATGTCCACATGTAGAAACAGTGGTGTGTAAAGAGTCTGTCCTGCAATATTCAGTGAAAACACAGAATTCTCTGCACTCAACCTGGTTCCTTTGAGTAGGAAGGTGGGTAAAAAAAGAGAAAAAAACAAACAAACAAAATTAACTACTTGGTTCCTGAATCTGAAGAGAATTAATGCAAACCAGCTCCTCCCATGGTACTTACTTTTCTACATTTTAAGCATATAACATATAGCGTGTATTAAGTTTCATCTGATGAGATCTTTTTTAAGAGTTAGGAGACCACTAGATATTTTGAGGTCATTAATTTGTCAAGTACAAAACATCAAAGGCTGCGAATATTTATAAAAGCAACTTTTAAACCACAAAGGATATTAAATATACAAGAGAAGGAAAATAGTGGCAATGAGAAACTGAGAAAGCAATGGAAGAGAAGAAATGTGTCTAATGGTATACTCAAGGACTTCTGCAGGATTCAGGTGGAATATTTTCCTAAATTACAAGTAAGTCAGTTCTAGTTACTTTAATTTGTCAGTTTTTCATTTTTAGTTTCCTGCTCACATGAGTTGAAAAATGTTACACAATTTTAGAACTGCCTTTTTACAGTGGTTATGGTGGAAGGCTCTACTCTCCTCTGAGGGAGATGCAAGTTACATTTCCTTGCACAAGCTTCTCATCTTGGCTTCATTCCTAGACCTAACAATCACCACATCTACCTACCTTTGGAGGCTTCAGGTTTTTCTGATATAGGTGTTTTGCCAGGACACAGTTATCCTCATGAAATGGAGTTTCATACATATTATCCCACTGTCTGACACATACCAAGCAGAACAAAATCTGTGACAGAAGCACCCATATTCCCAGTTACAAGTCTGTATTACAGAAGTGTCAGACTGTAGATTACCATCAGATTTTGGTGCACAAACCAGTTTATAGCTAACCCAAGTACCTTTTATCTGCTGTAATTACACCCTCAGTCCTAGAAAGCTCTCTTAATCCTGAGAAGAGACAGCCTTTCAATACAGACAAATTTTGTAGCGTTTACAGAGGAAAACACAATTCTGAAACATCTGTATTAAAAATATTGAAGATCTTAAAACCAGCACCTTGAGTAATCCTGAGTCATACACCACAGGAAGGGCAGTACAGATTGCAAGAAATGGCAGCAAGACTGGGAGAGCAACTAATCAGGAGGAAGCTGACCGAGTCATCTATGCTTCTTAAGCGCTATGTTTATTTAAAGCAGCAACTATTGAATCTGACTTGGTCAGATTTGTTCTTGCATAGTGCTTTCTATTTATTCCCAACAAAAAAATCACTGAATCACAGAATTGTCCTGGTTGGAAAGGACCTCTGAGATCATCGAGTTCAACCATCAACACAAAAGAGACCCCCAAACAAACATAAACAACTACATATGCTCCACCAAAAACACCCACAAAACTGCCCACAACCTCGGCCACTAGAGCGTGCCCTGAAGTGCCATGTCTACACTTTTCTTGAACACACCCAAGGATGGTGATTCCACCACCTCCCTGGGCAGGCTGTTCCAGTGCCTGACCACTCTTTCAGTATAGGAAATCTTCCTAATGTACAATGTAAACCTCCCCTGCCGCAACTTCAGGCCATTTCCTTCGGTCCTGTTATTCACTTGGGAGAAGAGGCCAACACTCACCTCCTTACAACCTTCTTTCAGGTAGTTGTAGGGGGCAATAAGGTCTCCCCTCAGCCTCTTCTTCTCCAAACTAAACATCTCCAGTTCCCTCAGCCACTCCTCATATGACTTGTTCTCTAAACCCTTCACCAACCTGGTAGCTCTTCTCTGGACATGCTCCAGCACCTCAATGTCCTTTTTTATAGGCAAAGGTGAGCAGCTGGGAACATAAATATGCGGGTGAAGATGTCAGCAGAAGAGAGGTCTATATTAACCATTCTGCTAACAATACTGGAAAAGAGGGGCATAAAATATGATGAGCATGCACTACATACTTTGCTTGTCTAGTGTGCAAGACCGATTTCAGAACATATATTGTTACCATTACATGGATGATATTTTGATTGCTACACCCACTGTTGACAAGTTGACAACTGTAATGCCTGGTGTAATTGAGGCTCTAAGGAAATATGGGTTGCAAATCGCACCAGAAAAGGTGCAGCAACAGACCCCATGGAAATATCGCAGCTTGAAAATATTAGATCAAACTGTGCAGCCACAAACTGTAGCCATCCAGCAGTCAATACGAACCTTGAATGACTTACAGAAATTGTTGGGAACTATCAATTGGCTAAGGCCTTTGTTAGGGCTATCTAACACCTTGCTATCTCCAGTATTTGAACTATTGAAAGGAGACACTGACCTACTATCTCCTCGGAGCCTCACACCAGAAGCTGAAACAGCACTTAAACAGGTGGAAATCACCATTTCAGAAAAGAAGGCATGGAGAGTCATTATTGCTATTCCTCTTAGTTTGTATGTATTGTTGTCTCATGATCATCCGTTTGGGCTTATTGCTCAATGTTATGAAGAGTGGGCAGATCCATTACACTTCTTGGAGTGGGTTTTTTTACCGTATCAGGGAAAGAAAACTGTAACCACTCAGACTGAACTAATTGCACAGGTAATTTGTAAGGCCAGGCAATGCTGCATCCAACTGTCTGAACATGACCCTGCAATTCTCGTGTTGCCTCTCACTTCTGAATATCTGGACTGGTGTTTAGCCAATAGTGCTGTGTTGCAAATGGCCCTGCTAAATTTTCCTGGTCAGGTTTTGTTGCACCATCCTGCACATAAATTTCTCCAGATACACCTAGAGTTGACCTTAGCAGAACCGTCCAACACCCTTCAGAGGGCACAGTTGTGGTTTGTCAAGATCAAGGCCGCCTGTCGCCCATAGCTGATCGCCCACACTGAGGGTGCACTCAATCCCCTCCTCCAGATCATTGATAAAGATATTGAACAAGCTTGGCCCCAAAACTGAGCCCTGAGGAACACCACTGGTGACCGGCTGCCAACTAGATTTGATGCCATTTACCACAACTCTTAGGGCCTGGCAATCCAGCCAGTTTTTTACCCAGTGAAGAGTACAGTTGTCTATGCCATGATTCACCAGCTTTTCCAAGAGAATACTGTGGGAGACTGTGTCAAAGTCCTTACCAAAGTCCAAGTAGACAACATCCACAGCCTTTCGCTCATGCAAAAGGTGGGTCACATGGTCATAGACAAAGATCAAGTTGGTCAAGCAGGACCTCCTGTCGCGGACTGAGATAGGTAAAGCCGCGACTCACACCCCCACCTCAGGGGATCGAGAGCTGAAGACCACTCCCCGTCACACTCACAAACAACGCTTAAGAATCAATAGATTTATTAAAGGCACTGAGGGTTTGGCAAGTCTGATATCAACGATGACACAGGGTCTATCTCTATATATATCCACACCTATATATCCATATACCAACAGCTATACAACTATACATCTATATACCAATAACAACACACACAGAAAACAAGAGAGAACCTCCCCCCTTCCCCCCTGTTCCCGTTCCCGGACAGGGATAAGAGGGAAAGCCTGGAGAGAGCCTTTGGGAAATAGAAGAATATTGGAAAAGAGAAGTGAGTGTCTGGTATGTGTGAATATTATGTAGGAATGTTTGTAGGAATGTTAGTAAGATGTTTGCAATCCTCACCACCGGGGTACGGCCGAAGCCAATCCCTGGTCGGGATCCACGTCCTGTCCCCTGAGACTCCAGGCAAACGGTCCGCTCGGTACGTCCACACGCCAACAACCACAGGGAGCAGCGCCGCAACGGCACGGCAGCCTCCGCAGCGGTACGCTCACCGCGGCGGCTGGATCCGTCCGTGTTCGCAGAGCGCGCGCCTTCTTGCTCCTCCCTTTCTTTTTTCCAGTTCCGGCCCCGCCGTGCCTCCTGGGAGCTGTAGTCTGTAGTCTGTGCGCATGCGCCTGGTACCTCTGTCCTCTCCCCACGAGTGCCGGGGGGGCGCATCGCCAGTCAGTGAATGTCGCTGGATTAAAGGCCATTATAGAGTCCGTCTCTCACACCTCCCTTTCATAAACCCATGCTGGCTGGCCCTGGTTCCCTGGCTGCTCTGCACTTGCCATGTCAGCTTACTCAAGATGAGCCTCTCCATGATCTTTCCTGGTACTGAGATCAGACTGACAGACCTATAGCTCCCTGGATCCTCCTTCTGGCCCTTCTTGTAGATGGGTGTCACATTAGCCAGCCTCCAGTCATCTGGCACCTCCACTGTTGACCAGGATTGTTGATAAGTGATGGAGAGAGGCTTAGTGAGCTCCCCCACCAGCTCCCTCAGTGCTCTAGGATGAATCTTCACAGAATCACAGAATCAACCTGGTTGGAAAAGACCTTGAAGATCATCAAGTCCAACCATAACCAAAATCCATCCTCCATAACCTTTATCTACCCGTGAAGGCTTAAATCATGTCTCTAAGCACCACATCTATATTTCTTTTAAACACTTCCAGGGATGGTGACTCCACCACCTCCCTGGGCAGCCTGTTCCACTGTCCAACCACTCTTTCAGTAAAGAAATTCTTTCTAATAACTAGCCTAAACCTCCCCTTGCATGACTTCTGGCCATTCCTTCTCGTCCTGTCATTATTCACTGGAGAGAAGAGGCCGGCTCCCACCTCTGTACAACCTCCTTTCAGGTAGTTGTAGAGAGCAATGAGGTCACCCTCAGCCTCCTCTTCTTCAAACTAAACAATCCCAGTTCCCTCAGCCTCTCCTCATAGGACTTTTTCTCCAGACCTTTCACCAGCCTGCTAGCTCTTCTCTGGACACACTCCAGCAGCTCGACATCCTTCTTGTAGTGAGGGGCCCAGAACTGAACACAGTATGCAAGTTGTGACCTCACAGGAGCACAATCACCTCTCTACTCTGGCTGGCCACACTATTCCTGATGCAGGCCAGGATGCTGTTGGCCTTCTTCGCCACCTGGACACACTGCTGGCTCATGTTGAGTCAGCTGTCAACCAGCACCCCCAGGTCCTTCTCCACCATGCAGCTTTCCAACCACTCATCCCCAAGCCTGTAGCTTTGCATGGGGTTCTTGTGACTGAAGTGCAGAACCCGGCACTTGGCCTTGTTAAACCTCATACAATTGGCCTCAGGCCATCTGTCCCAGCCTGTCCAGGTGTCTCTGCAGAGCCTTCCTACCCTCAAGAAAATCGACACTCCACCCAGTTTAGTGTCATCTGCAAACTTACTTAGGAAGGACTCAATTCCCTCATCCAGATCATTAATGAAGATATTGAACAGGACTGGACCCAAAACTGAGCCCTGGGGGACGTCACTGGTGACCAGCCATCAACTCGATCCAACCCCATTCATTACAACTCTCTGGGCTCTGCCAGCCAGCCAGTTTTTTACCCAGCAGAGTGCACCTGTCTACTCCATGTGCCTCCAGCTTCTCCAGGAGAATGCTGTGGGAAACAGTGTCAAAGGCTTTACCAAAGTCTAGATAGACAACATCAACAGCTCTTCCCTCATCCACCAGGCGGGTCACCTGATCATAGAAGGAGATCAGGATCTTGTGAGTATCTAGGTGCAGAAGCAGATCATTAAGTACTTCCTCCTGGATTATGGGAGGGTTGTTCTGTTCTCCATCCTTATCTTCCAGCTCAGGAGGCTGAACACCCTGGGGGGAGCTGGTCTGACTATTAAAGACAGAGGCAAAGAGGCATTAAGTATCTCAGCCTTTTCCTCATCCTTGGTTGCAATGTTCCCCCCCACATCCAGTAAGGGATGGAGATTCTCCCTGGTTCTTTTTTTGGTTTTAATGTATTTGTAAAAGATTTTTTCGTTGTCCCTTATGTCAGTGGCCAAATTGAGCTCCAGCTGGGCTTTTGCCTTCCTAATTTTCTCTCTGTATGACCTAATGAGATCTCTGTACTCCTCTTGAGTTGCCTGTCCCTTCTTCCAAAGGTGATAAAGTCTCATTTTTTTTTCCTATGTCCCAGCAAAAGCTCCCTGTTCAGCCAGGCTGGCTGTCTTCCCTGCCCTTTGATCTCGCAACACATGGGGCCAACCTGCTCCTGGGCATTTAAGATTTCCTTCTTGAAGAGTGTCCAGTCTTCCTGGACCCTGTTGCCCTTCAGGACTGTCTCCCAAAGGACTTTCTCAACCGGTGTCCTGAACAGACCAAAGTCCCCCCTCCAGAAGTCCAAGGTGGAGGATTTGCTACCCACCCCCTTACATCACTAAGAATTGAAAACTTCACCATTTCATGGTGGTTAAGCCCAAGATAGCCTCCGACCATCACATCTCCCACTAGTCCTTCTGTGTTTGTGAACAGGAGGTCCAGCAAGGCACGCCCTCTGGTAGGCTCATTTGCCAGTTCTGTCAGGCAGTTGTCTTCTGCGGCAGAGATATGGCTGACACACCATGATGATCACAAGCATCAGCACTTTTATTTAAGGTTACATAGCATTCTTATATTTTCTCTCTTGTTCACGTGCCTTTTACTTCCTTCCCATTGGTTAACAGCTTCTGTTCACACGTTCTATCTTATTTTATGATAGGCTGCAAGTTTCTTACATTTTCTTACAAGAATGTCAACACACATCCGTATCTCTCATCCCTTGTTTTCCCACATACTTATCTATCTCGAACTGTCAAGGGTACAGCTGTAGTTTGTCGAGACCAAGGCTGCCCGCGGCCCATAGCTGATCTCCCACAGTCGAGGAACCTCCTGGCCTGCCTGCTCTCTGCTGTGTTATTTTTCCAGCAGAGATATTGCATGCTAAGTATTTGAAGGAAATAGAATCCTTATTTAACATCAACATTACCATAATATCCCAGCACCCAGACTGTGCCTTTAGGCAGGGTGATGAGTAGAGAATACTGCACCAAGAGTACAGGCACCAAGCCTGACAGTATTCAAGAAACATTTGGGCAACGCCCTCAGGGATATGGTGTGCACTTTGGGGTTGTCCTGTTCTGGGGTGGGAGTTGGACTTGGTGATCCAGGCTGTCCGAGGAGGTGGTTGAGCCACCATCCCTGGAGACATCTAAAAAGACAGATGTGGTGCCAGGGAACAGGGTTTAGCAATGGACGCAGCAGAGTTAGAGTAGTGGTTGGACTTGATGATCCTGAAAGTCTTTTCCAACCAGAATGATACTGTGATACTGTGATATAAACTGTGCACCCCTTGTGTTAGAGACTTTGTATTTTGAAGGAAAGGGCACAGCGCTTTTTCACGTAAATATTAATACCAGGAGAGCTATTTTTGCTGAGATGTTTGTAGCTGCCTTTGGTATGTCAGATAAAGCTTGATTACACTGTGCCCTTCCTGTGCAATTGCTGATCCTTCCTATCTTTTCCCTCTTCTCTGCATGCTTGCTAGTCCTTTGTGCAGAGTTTCCACTAGAATCAATGTAATTCTGTACTTGGAGAACTCCAATGGAGGGGTCAGCTTCATTTTTGGGTGTTTATTTCTTTGACATATCTTTTTGATCGAGTGGAATGCTAGACAGGGCCTTCCCTCAATCTGTATTGTTTTGTCTTCAAATAAATCCGTAGTCTGAGTTACTCTGCTGCCCAGAAACAAATGACATTTCTGTGTAAACTTTTATGAACTCTTTCTACATGTATCCTCCTGAGTCAGCTACAGTTTTAAGACAGAAGATTGTACTGTTTCTCACAGGGAAATCCATGCACATTCATTTTTCAGACTGTTATGTGTGTCTCCCCTTTTTTTCAATTTTTTGCAATACTTTTGTAGTGCTATGACCGCCTACATTTTCTCTCAGTTTTCTGTCCAATTTTTTTTAACTTGAGTCTGATTATTTTGCATTAATGATCATAGTTTCAGAGCTTTCTTTGTACAGTTTTCTTTGTTATTTGGAGGCCCTTCTTTAGGGTAAATTTTCCCCTCAACAATTCCACACGTTTGGTGTGAATTTAACAAAATTGCCTGGTTTTAATTACAAAACCTTTGGTATTTCTATATTAAGCTGCAGACACTGGGGTTTTCTACTCTTCAACATGACTGTTCCTGTTCTGCTCCTTGGATTAAGGCAACAAGCATACAAGAATTTAAATTGTATTTTCATGTAATTTCCCTCTGTGTTGTCGTTCCAGTGTCTCAGACATTAGTTGTAAGACCATATGCTCTTTAAGAACATAAATACCTTGATTAAGATGTAGGCTTTAGACAATCCCTAAATAGTTTGAAGAAATCGGAACAGATTTTTTTTAAGTTAGGCAGAACTTCAAGTTTTTAGCTAAAAGCTTGCAGGTTTTGTATAACATAAAAAAAGAATCAGATGACATCTTCTGTAAGATTTTATTTTAGGCACTACTTTCAATCTATTGGCATAGGAGTGTGTTAAAGAACATGTTCTGAGAATATACTACTCAGCAGAAGTCCAGAGTTTTCCACAGTGCACTTGGTCACTCACAACCAGAGTTAAGGGAAGCAGTCACTAGCACATGAGCACGTGGTTTCTCTCTAAATTTGGTGTATCTCCTCTTACAGTATTTACCCTTTTCATGTTTATTTTTTTTTTTCTTCTTCTTCTCTGAATTTTTGCTGTTCAGCTCACTGGGCAGCATTATTGGTTCTGACTGAAAAAGAATACAATTGCAAAGTCATAAAATACATCTTTGCCTAAGCTGTAGAGAATGATGACACAAGAGCTCTCCTAAGTCAGCTCTTCAGCAGCTTTTGCACAGTTTTAATGAAGATGAAATCACAGAATTTTTAAAAGGCAAATTCAAGTAAAATAAATACATTTCATTAAAAATGGGCACTGCAAATGAGGGCCATGTGGTCTAAGTCAGTTAGGCTCTCTAGGTTGATCTATACAGAGAAGAGTTGGTCAAGCTGGTGGGTCAGATCAAGTCTGACAAGACACACCTGAACTCAAAGCTGATTCTGAGATCTTCTGGCTTGATTCTGGTGGTATGTTGAAGCTCATCAACAAATTAACATACCCAAGTTATTGTCATGTTATACTTTATAAGTGCTTCCTCATTATACAGTAAGGAACTGCCTAAAAAAATAATTAAAACAATCAGTCTTTAATCACTTGTTTTCCTTTTTGACAATGTACTTAAATACAATAAAGCATTTTCAAGAGTTGTTTCAACATTTGTTTGAAGTATGACACTCTGAATCAACTGGATGACCTAAATCTTATAACCACCTGTTTTCTTGAAGACAATGCTTTCTATTTACCTAATGGGCCCAGAATTTTCAGCTCAGTTTCCTCATGTCTCTTTCTATACACTGCAATTTATATGGCCTGGGTAAGGAAAAGCACTTCAAGGGAGTCCCCTTTTGTGGATTGAAGGTCTTAATAATGCCCTGTAGCATTCTGCCCAAAATGCTTATTTCCAGAGCCATCTGCAACCTGTAGTTCAATAGAGAGCATGACTTGGCTACAAGAAAGACTTTTTTTTTTTTTTTCCACAGAGATGTGCTCATCCAGTTTTTCTGGCTGTTCTAAGGCCTGTTTTAGGAACATACATTTTTTTAGTCCTTGGAGGAAATAATTCATTCACCACATCCTTTTCCAGGGGGAGCTGACTGACCACATGTTTTCTTAGGCATTGCATCAAAATTAAATGTCTAAGAATAAATACCTGCAACCTAGACATACATGTGGTTCATGGTCAAGTGCTTAATAATTTCATTTCCATAAAGAGGAAAAAAAAAAGCTGTGCTACTTGCATTTTATTTCTATATGAGAAATGTATCTATTTCAGGCCAGTACTTACATATCCCAAAAGGCAGCAAACAACTCTTTATATGAATGACACTTGACTTATGTTTGAAGAACATTTGGACTTTGACGTGGAAGCACTCAGACATTAAGGATGCACTAAAAAGGAAGAGATCCATTTTGAACAGGTTATAGAAACCATTTGTGAAAGAGCAGAGCAAAAGGTTTTGAACATCATTGCAAAGAGCACTAGCAGTATTTTATGCACAAAGCATGCATAAACTGGAAAATATACCCAGTAGCTTCTACCTTAACAGGTACCCCGTGTGTGATTAGTCATATGTTAGAATGGTGGCCAAAAAGGTTTGTGAAATACTTAGTTGAAACATAAAACGCACCACTCCCTCATTTTTCTCTGAACTTATGCTCTAAGTCTTCCACAAGGTGTTGTCTAAAACAACATTGAGGTCAAAGCCTAGAACTCCATTGTAACATTTCAGAACAGTTTGTGTCTGTCCCATACACCAAACCTAGGAAAAATAAATATCCAATCTTAGATACCGTGTTATTAACATCCAGTTCAATAAACCACACACTGTGCAGTTTTTTACCATCCTTGAAAGAACTTGTGCAAAAAGCATTAAAACAAAGCTAGCACAGAGCTTCACCATCTCTCACCTCACTGATCTGCCCATTCAGCTAAGCACAAGGCACCATCTAGCTAATCTGCTATTATTTTCAAATCTAGAATTGCTGAATTAGTGGTTAGTTTTATGCCAAGTTGCCACCCTTTGCTTCAGTGTTGATTAGAGCTCAGCCGCATACCTCAGCTCTGACTGGCTTCAACAGTGAGAAACTGCTAGATAGAAAGAACCAGACCGCATAGCCAGTTCAAGGCTTTTCACCAGAATAGCAAAAATTGTTGTCTTGAGACCAAGAATAAAATAAATTAACCCAGAAGAAATAGGATTGCTGCCTATTGCTATTTGTCCCTCCCTCTCTAACTGAGGCAGCCCTGCATTTCCTGGCCTATGGCAGCACTTTTCTCAGGCTCCAGCACAGGTAGAGAAGGAAGCAGGTTTGTGGTTGCTCTTAGGGCAACTATCCATGTTTATCCATGAATAAACCACTCACCTTTCTTCTGCATAGCCTTTTTCTTGAAGCCATCTCGTTGTCCATATCTCAGCAATTTCAATACTGATAGCCATTTGGCTCAGAAGAACTGTTGAGGACTATTCAGCAACACCTTTTAACTCTGTAGACTTTGTTAGCAGTACACCTCCACCCCATCTGAAGGTCACTCATAAATGAGCAATCCATGCCCAACATCCTGTTTGAGCCCTGAATGAGTAAAGAGCAAATAAGCTCAGAGATTAGTTTTTCTCAGATACTTCTGAGTATCTGAATCGGCCAGCTGCCAGATACTCTAAGAGGAAGGAGTCCTGCTTTGAAAAGGCAGACACAATGTCTCATACTGGATTAAACGCTATAGGTACTTTGCAAGTTACAGCTCTCTCAATATGACCTGTTTTGAAATTGAGTTGCAGTATAACCACATCTATTTTTCTCTTGAAGCAAGGACAGCAATTAAATAAGAGAAATCAGTCAGCGACAAAATCAGAGATTGACTGCAGTGTGTATATGTACTATCTATACATGTGTATTCAGCAATACTTTATGAGAACTCTTCCAATAGTGGAAACATGATCTAATATTTTAGCATTTCTCGTTTTAAGAAATTAGATTAATAGGAATGCTGTTGGATTTTTTTTCCTTGCTTTTTGGTTACTTAGGACAGTCTACTGAGCGGACTGGCAATTATTTAAATGATGATACGAGCCTGTGTGAAGTGTAATAGCCCTAATGGGCAACAGGAATGAATGTGGAGGGTAGGGCAAATTGATTAACTGGTGGGATACCAGTAAATACAAAGTGCTTAATCACAGGTGGACTCAGCACCTTGATCTCCAAATCAATAGCACTTGCAAGTTCAGAGTATGCAAGGAAGCCTTGGGCTTAAAGAGAACATAAAAGGTGCTCTCTCTTCTTTGGTTGTTTTACACTGTGCTGTACTTCTACATCCCATTTCATCCTAGCAGTCCAAAGGCTTTTACAATTTTGTAAATGAAGAAAACACGTCATCCATTTCAGAGAGAAAAGATACCAGCTGTTCCGTATCTGAGAGTAGTGTAGGTCTGGGAATTAAAAGGGCGCTGTATCTCATTGTAACACTATGATTTGAGAATAGGGGATTTAGATAGGCAGCACTTTTATACCCAAGAAAGTACTTAATCAAGATAGAGGCTAATTACCCATACCCTGGCAGAAATCCTACAAAGTTTTTGAACAGGCATGGAACCAACATATATCGTGAGAGATGTCACTTTTAACTCCATCATCACCTTAGGCAGGCAGAAGTACAGTAAAATCTGCAACTGGACTAGGGAGGAATCAGCTAGAAAGAGGCACAGTTTGATTTTCCTTTGAGCGAAACATAAAAAAAGGAAAAATAAAACCCAAACATGAGGCTTATGTTTCAGCCAGCAACCACTGAGCTGTTCCTGCTGTGAACTGATAAGTGAGACTGATAATAAATGTAGCCTGACTCTATCAGCTGTACAGGCTTATTGTGCTAGTCTGAAAATCGTGATAAAATCAAGTAGGACCAAAGATGGACCAAAATGAATTCTCAGAATACTGAGACCCCTGTGAACTCTGGCCATTTGGTTAATAGAAAACTTGGACACAGATCACCTGAGGACAGGCTTGAAAAGCATAAATCCCAACTAACATTGTGCTGGCTTAAGTCTCAGGGTTTTCATTTCGTATCTGTAAATGTGGTTTGCTAACTTCAAGATTGAAAAAAATCAGTTAAAAACTGAAGCAATATTGCATTGTACTATTCAGCCTGAAATGCTCCACAAGAAAACTGGGTTTTTTAAGATATATCTGTGTTTATTTTTTTATAATACACCTTTGCTCTTTTTTTGTCATATATTGTTACAATTTTTGGCATGCAGCATGCAGTAATTGAAAGGTATTTGCAGCTAGCAGCCACCCAAGCTGGCTGCCTGCTGGCACATCTGATCTTGTGCTGTTTCTTGTGCTAGTGAAGGTGAAAGGACCGTGAAACAAAGAGCCATGGCCATCTTGCAGCTGGGCTGCATGAAGCTGCTTAGGAGCTAGGAATTCATAAAAATAACCTGTCCCATCCTAAGTCACATGTGTGTATTTTAACATGTCTCCTCAAAGCTGATATAAAAGCTATGGGAGACTTCAATAACAGCAATTAACAACTACCAAATGTTGAAAAGCAACAGAAATTAATTTTTTCCCTCCCAACTGCCTTATTTTTCTTATGTTTTTATTTTTTTTTTCCCTTGGGATAGGTCTTCAGTCCAGTGTGTTCCTGCAGGTTTCCTGTAGCTACTTCTCCCATAATCACCTAGCTGTGCTGTTCTCCATGGATTGGTGCTCTTATGAACATTCACCAAGTGTTTTTCATCTCTCCTCTGTATAAATCTCTGTAGCCATATTCTGTTGCTACATGCAGTAAAAAGCTGCATTGCTGTCTCAGTGTAATGTTGCATGTGGTATCTCCAAAGCTTTTAGTGCTTTGAAGGACCATCTGATGCCTGCAGAAACATGGCAATGGAAAACATTAAAATTGACACTGGAGCCATTGGAAAGAATTAACAAAAATAGTGGCTGGAAACAAAAAAACCCAACCAACAGGCAGAAATTAGCAATAACAAAATGGAAAAAAATGAAAGAGAAAAACATTGTCTTATCACAGAAACTATTTGTGCTATGTATAGATAAAGGTCTGTCAGCTTTTCTTTTTAAAATCATCTGTTCACAAGGATTATATAAATCAGATGGGGAAAGGCTCTGAAACATGACTTACAAGGTCTCAGGAAAGAACCTTTAAAAATATAAACTATCTAATTCTTAGGTGTAAGACAATGAATGCTACCTAATTTTAAGAGTTGTGTAAAAAAATGTAAGAACAACTCAGCACTGTCAGATTTTATTATATATTATTTAAAAATTTGTTGTGCGATTTCTGCAGATAATTCCAGCTATTCAGACTCTTGCCATGAGTTCAAAATGCAGTAGAGGCTATTTTTGATTAAATAGAAAGAGACTGATCTAGACATGCAGCTATATTTTTCTTGTCTGGGTCTATACATTTCTTGGAGAAAGAAGAAGGAAATGAAAGTCACTCAAGTTCCTTTACAGCTAACAGGGTGTTTCTAGGCAAGGACAATTCTCTGATTATCAAATCTTCGAGTGCTCTTTGACTATCACATCCTCAAACTAATGAAAAATGGCTCTGAAGTAGGAGTGAGTATCTGCTCCCTGGTTAGATGAAAACAACTTCTAGAACCCAGCTCTACTTGGAAGTGGTCAGAACTCCAAATCTGAAATTTGCTACCTGCAAATATTTTTAATTATATTCTTAAAAATAAGCATGTCTGCAAGTAATCCTGACAATAGTCTCACTCCTTCAATAGAATATTTACAAAGAATAAATACAAAGTGGACATTACAGTGCAAATAAAAGCAGGGTCTATTTGCAAACCTACCAGCTACAGCAGGTCCACTCTTCTGTCCTCACGGGTTCATAATTGTGTTTTGACCAGATTTTATGGAAGTTGTTCAGGTAGCCTTTTTTTTTTTTCTTTTCACCCACTCATACCACATTTTTAGCAAGTAATGACTGTGTGAAAGTATTTATATGTCTATTAAATTCAGCATGCTTACAAGCAGATGTAAAGGTTCATGGGCACACCTGGCAGCAAAGAATGTGGAAATGACTACTTAGGCAGCAGAAATTAGAATCATGCTCACTACCCAACAGAATGGAATAAAAATGCTTAAAGCTTTGGAACCCACATAGTAAATCCCTGTTTAATTCTTAAAAAAAAAAAAAAAGAGAAGGAAAACATGACAGATGAAGCAAAAGTAGTAAATTTCCTCCAGGTTTTTAATTGTTTTAATCTAACCTTCTCCTGACATAAACACCAGTAACATTTTAAGCCTGAATAATACTTGAAAAAATGCAAATTTTTATTCTTAATACTGTGGTATAAGATGCTCTGATATGACACAAACTACTGACATCTGGGTCATCAGATAAAGGAGATAATAGTTTCTGCATGGATTGGAAGCATTGAACTTTCCATGAGTAGCTCCAGCTTCAAATACTGTTCAAACCTGTCCACGTTCGAAAGATCCAGCTGTGGTGCAAGAGGTGTTCATTTCTTGATGGAGATGTGCCAAGGCATATGGAACTGGGAAAAATTGCTCTGTGCGAGACATGCTTTGGCACACAGTGCTTCTGAACATGTCAGAGTGATTAAAAAAAGGGGGAGAAGCTGCACTGAACTGGCAGTTGTCACTGGTTCACTGCCTGCAGTGGTCAGGATCTGTGCTTGGAGGGTGAGATGCTGGATCATAGGATCATGGCTGTTGGAGGTGCCTTCCCACAGCACAACACCAGGTGAAGCCAGCACAGCAGCAGGAGAGTGGGGAATGGGGTAGTTTTAGAGATTTTATCCCATGACCTTTTTTGTTAGATAATGTTCTTTTCTCCTTTTCTGCTGGATTCAGCATTCTGAGTGATGGGAAAGAAAGGATACCTGAAGTCCCACTTCAAAAAAAAAAAAAATTCTTTTCCCCAAAGTAGTCTGCTCTACAAACAAAGGAGACTTAAAATGCTGGAAAAACTGCAATTCTTGATCCTTACACATTTGTGCAGGTCTGTGGAATGAAATGTCTTCATTATTTTTACAACCCACTTGCTTGGACAGGTGAGGGCCTATCTAAATTTTATTTACTCTAGTAACCTGTTTTCAGAAAAGAAGCAACCCCCTCACAGAGACACACATCCCTTTCAAGAAAAGGAACAATTAGTGGTATATTGCCTTAAGCTTTTATTATGCTGCAAACCTACCATGTCTAAGGTGGATGCAAGTTTTGGGATGCAACATAATTCCAGAAAAATTCAGTTGCTCTTTTAAATCCAAAAGATTCTTTAATTAATAATAAATAATAATAAAATAAAAAATAAAAATAAAATAAATAATAAAATGCTGCATTATAAATGGATCTCACTTTCCTCCTCCAGCTCCATCCCCTTTGTCCACTATAGAAATTGCAGCCTATACAGGAGTGAAGAATCTGGGAAAGAAGTGCTCCTTTACATAAACTGTAAGTGGCATAATACCGAAATACAACAGATACCTAGAACTTCATATGTATATATAACTTTTCTCTAGGTGTTCATGCTGTATGACTTAACTGTGTTCTAAAATAACCCAAATTTTTATAAATAGCAGCACTAATAGCAGCACATTCTTTGCATTTACTGTTTTGTCACAAGTATCAAATGTATTTTAAGTCATTTAAGTCACTGCGTGTAGAGATTCCAAAACCTATAGCCATAAAAAATCAGAGCAATCTGATTGGCAGCATGCTTTTGAATGTAATAAATGCAACAAAAATAAAACATGAAATATTGGGATAGATTCTGTGTGTGTGTATGGGTGTATGCTCAATACAGGAACAGCACTAAATCCTAAGAGAAAAAAGTTACTACTGACAATATTGGTTAGCCAACTTTACCAGATTATAATTGGCCCCTAGGGAGTACAACACAGAGTAACAAGTAAAATATATAGAACACTAGAAAGTGAGCATAGAAAGGTAAAAATTACAATAATTTTACAGTATTTAAAATAATGAATTTGAAAGCCTGCCTTTCTTAATTTGTTTTGATGAAAATAGAAAACAAAATTTCAAATCTATTATTAATGTGGTTATCATTGAAAACAAAGACAAATTTAAGTAAGTCTGAGACATCTACACATACTCCCCCTTGTGTTTGGAAAGCTAGCTTTCATCAATTACATTTTGCAATCAGAAAGAAAACAAAACCATTTGAGCAACTCAGTGTTTTATGCTCTGTGTTGGTGTGGATGCTTAATGACTACATTCAAGACAACAGGGAGTAGGTTCACTTTTAAAACTTAAAACAACTATGGAGTGACTTCTTGCCCTCAGTCCCCATGAAGGTATTGAAGAACCAGGCTGAAAGATTATTTTGGTGAATCCTTTAGGAAAAGTGGGTATCAGAAAGTGATGAGGTGTAGTATGGCAGGTAATAACGTGCTCCAGATCTCCTTCCTGGGCTTTTGAGATTACATGTTTGAGATGGCAGGATGCATTTTAAAATACTATTATCATTGGTGTTGCTGCAGTGATGCTCCTGCCAGGCACTACACAGCAAAGAGACATTTTGTGTCCAAGAGAGCTCATAATTAACTTAATGACAAGAGGCAATAAGTAGATATAATGAATTAAATGGGTGACAGGGAACAGTGAGATGTTTCTGAACAATAAAAGAATGACACTCATTTCAGAAACAGTGCCCAGTTGCCACCAAGTGTTCTATAGACGTGTCAGAGCAGGCAGATCTGAAGGAGAGATTTAGAACACCTCTGGTGATTTTTTTCAGATTCTGTGAAGACTCCACATCCCTTGAGCAAGTTTCAGCTTCTCAGGAGATTGAGGACAGCCAACGGGCACCAGCGATGGGGGAAGAAGTGCAAAGAAGAGAGAAGGGGCTGGACTGGAAGAAGGTAATGATAAGACAAGAGAAAGAGGGCTAGAGCAGTAATGAAAGCTGTAAAAGAGGGGAAAGTGCAGTAAAAGGGAATATAAGCAGAACAGGAAGAATCTGCAAAGCACAATCTCCTGAACTGCATTACTAAACCTCCAAACAACTTCTATGTAAAATACAGTTTGGTGGTTCTAGTAGTAGCACTGTGAGTGAGGAATCTAAAAATTGCCTTGTTGATGACAGGTGTGGGGAATCAGTAGAGTCCAAAAATAAATATTTTATTTTTCACTTTTTTCAGATCCAAAAACTGTAGGAAATTACATTTAGAAGTACATACTATTGCAATTGCTATGCCAGAGACTTTAAAGTTACAGAAAAATAGAAAAACCAAGATTGTCTGTGCAACCTCAATCCAACCCCTGGAAGCAGATGTGCTCTTTCATTATAAGTTCATTGAGAATTTTTGTCTTGCTGTGATTTCTGCTGGATCCCTTGTGTCACCCATCTGTGTGGCCACACAAGTACTCAGATGGAGAGAAAGACAAACACACTATGTGGCTCAGCTTAGGAAGTATTCACAATGAAACGAGTTAAGTTGTCTTGTGTACAATATTCCTTTAAGTGAAATGTTTTCAATTTTAACAACAGTAACAAATTATCTGCTGGTATCTCACATTCTGCTGTTAAAAGTAAGACAAGTACAAACACTCATCCTCATACCTTAATTAAAAAACCCTAAGTGTTATGCTTTTTCTCAAAATGGATGACATTCACTTGATTACTATAAGCATAACCACACTCAGCTTTAACCACAACAAATTATCCATCACTCCCACATATTATGCTGTTAATGACAATATAAGTAGAATCTTCAAAAGCATCCAGTAATGGCAGACTAAGAGCTGTTTCATTGCTTATCCAAAAATAGAAGAAAACTACCTTTTATATAATTCCAAGGGCGCTGCACTTTCTAAAAAATGTATGTGTTACTCCTATCTGCCCCTTGTCAGACAAATGCCATATGTCTTAGAAGTTCTAATATGCTCTGCACTTCAGGCAGACTTGGTTTTCCAAACAGTTAATGGGAGCTCATTATCTTGAATTATATTAGTTAGCTCTGCAATGTAAAACTGCCTATAATACACCTCAATATTATTGTGTTGTATGGACAGAAAATACTAAAACAGGAAATGTAACTGATGGATGTGGTGTTGAGCTTGCTCCCAGGAGGTCTAACAAGTGATGGATGTCCTAATGGAAAAGAAGAATAGAGATTAAATAAAGGCCCAGGTTTTTGTCCTACAAAGTAGTTATAGAAAGTGCTATTTCTGATGCTAGCTGTTCAAATAATCAGACACCCAAGGAGCACAGGGACTACGATTCTGAGGAAGATCAAAGATTAATATCAAGTTCTGCTCTTCTACCAGTGGTATACATGAGACATTTAGGATGAAGATGCAAACCCCAGATAACATACTCTTTAACTGTGGGTTGCATAGGGACCAAGTTTCTCCTGAACTCAGCCACTCCACTCATGCTGTGAAATACAATGGCACCCATTGTAATTTTCATCTTGATTACCATAACAGTAGTTTCCATTCTTGTTTACATTTACAATTCTGTATTAACCGATACAATCTACTGATAACAGGATCAAAAGGCACTGAAATACACAAATAGATCATTAGAAATAAATTATATTTGTAACTAATGTGATTCTTAAGGCTCAGAAATTATAATAATCAGATGGTGGGAGACAAACAAACTCCAAAAAATCCCCCCAAAACCATGGCTGAACTTGCAATTAAAATTAATATGAATGCATCCAACTTTAGCAGTATGTTCATCACCTCAGCTTTCACTGCAAGTAGGTGGATTGGCCTCTTCAACAGAAAAGGCATGCCAGTCCCTCCTGGATCACACAGTAATGCTATATTCCCCTGAAGCCAAAGCAGAATTCCCTCTTGAGAGTCTGTGCCAGAGGCCCAGGTAGTCAAGCAGTAGCAGCTCTGTTCCTTCCCTGTTGATCTGGCCCAAAGGCTCTTTCAATTTGCTTTACTGGCTCCAAATCCTTGCAGCTTGGCTCATGGCCCAACCCCCTAGCTAGAGATGCTTTCAAAAGTTCTCCCATAACCTCCCACATTCAACATGCTACTTCTGTCCCATGGTATCTGAACCTATGTTTCTTCTCCCCACACTTCTTTCCCTTCTTCTTTCAGACTCCATTCATGGGGAGCTTTTCCTAAATCTTTTTGTAGATACTTCTGTTGATAAAGGTAACTGCTCTAATTCTTCTCTTAGTTGAGATAATAATCTTCATTTTCTTTGCATCCCATGAAGTACAGTCAGGTTGTTTTTTCCATTACTCTCTCAGCCTTAGACTCTGCAGTCTGCTCTTTCTGATACCTTATACTCCATCTGCTGAGTGGCTGTCTTAGGCTACTGGGCACCTTTTCTCATCATTTGTTCTCAAAACGGTTCAGATATCTATGGACTGGGTAATGAAACCACCAAAACACCCCCATTTGGGAAAGGAAACAGAGTAAGGCAATTTTGGAGCAAGAGTTAACAAGCCCAGTCATACAAGACAGATGAAATAATCTAAAAAGTTTAGTGAGCACATTCCCATTTCTAATCTACTGTGTTTTTCCAAGCATGCAGCTGTTTCAACATATGAAAGTGAATAATGTCACTGGGAAGTCAATCAAGAGTCATGAACCTTCCAGCCTACTATATGCTAGGCCTTTGAAGAAAATGTACAGAGAAATAAAACATCCTGATTTAGTAATGTTTTACTGGCTATTGTATATATTGTTTAGATTCCTATATGTTTATTTTTTTCTAGATTAAGACACCCAATCATGAAGAAATGAAAGCATATTTCTTGAGATAGTACTTTAGACAGATTAGGGGGTAACAGTGAAAAGTACAAACTCTAGTATTATTAAATTTTGCATGTGTCACATCAAACATGACATATATAATGGAATAATCTAGAAAAGTAACATAGATAAATAGAAGGCCATATACCCCAAAAGATGATAAACTGGAGTTCATGTGATATGTCAATAAGTCACCGGTGAATCCATGTTCTCCATTGATAGGTGTACAAAAGCAATGCTAGCTGCAACCAGGATGTACTCATGCCTCAAACTCCTGACTATCCAGAAATTCTGCAGTTTTCTGATCTCTGACTTCTTCTAAATTACCTGATCTGGAAGCATGATGCACAAAATTGAGAAAGCTAATAAAGAAAAAGAATTTCTAATAACACAAAACATCAGTGTATGTAGCAGAGTATCAAGAGTTGATGCTGAGACACTTCTCAGGTGTTCCTCAATTTACTTGGGCTGCTAGACCACCCAAAGAGAACCTGCTAGAGGACCAGAGACTTCAGAGGGATGAAGGCTGTTCTTGGCTTGAGCAGGAATCTGCATGGTCAAGATTTGATAATCCAGAAGTACAAACTGCTCAGAACAGACTACTTGAATGTTCTGGCCAACGATCAAATTTGTAGTAGGAAGGTAAGATCATAGTCAACACTTCTTCAGCATAGTGAAGAATAACAAAGATTAACAAAATTGCTCACAATGAATTCCTCTTTTTTCTATTCTAACAACATTCCTTTTTCAAAGTTACCAGATGTCTGCTCTCCCTGTGTATTTATACCTCTTACAAAAGAAGGATGCTCTCTGAAGCACCGAATATGCTATGAAGGAATCTAAAATAATCTTATACAAATCAATTCAAATTGCCAGGTACTGTGTTTTTTTGCCACCATTTTTCATTGCCAGACAACTCCTGGACTTTCAAATACATGAGCTTGCTTACAGATTTATAAACAACAAAGAAGTAAGGGGCACAATGGGTTGAGATGCTTCCCGGTTTAATGAATCTACTTTTTTCTTCTCTTAGTGCTGTGCCTCAACTCTGACTTGCAGCTGAACTAAGTGGATGTCTGTATTGAGTTGCATTTCAAATATTCCACTATGAGAATTCCACCGTATTTTTCCCCAGCAGCAGAGAAAGCAGGTCAAGGATGTCGTTTCATACACACTCGCGCACGCATGCACACCCTGCTGACTCAAGAGCAGCTTTACCTGAAAAGAAGTGATAACCAGGGGGAAACTGCAGTTAGTTTAAATCCGGGGGAAATGAACTAAACATCAAAAAGTTGGAAGCACGTGCTGCTTCAAACCATTGTTTCAGACACTGTCACAAAAGGTAATTAATTAGATGGAAACACAACACGTGTAAAAACAAATTTTGCCCTTTGTTGGAAATTGCTTTGTTGGAAACTTAAGCTTTTGTTTGAGGTAAGTTTAGTATAGCTCTCATGCTGTTTCATGGTTAGACTATTTCCCCCTAAGGTAATGTGTCAGGTATTGATAAGTTTGTTTAAGTTCTATGTAATTAAAGCAGTAAATAGAACACTGACAAGTCTGTGACCTGAAACACTGTTTAATAGATAAGTATACGTGGGGCTCTGCTACAAAAACATGCATAGAATAAAATAGAGGTCAGCCAAGGTCCTCTGCCCTCAGTGAAATTACCCGTTTACTCTAAATCATGCATCAGCATTAAAATTGCGGGGAGAAAGCACCCCTCCTCCTTCCAGTACTGAGACAGATGGAATAGTCCTCCAGCTGGAGACTTTTCAATGTTTTTGTGGATGGAACTGATATCTCCAGAAATTAAAAGCTGTATCTACTCATTTTTTTGCTCTTGTGATAAGTATGCTAATTGGATAAAACAAGCACAGACACTTGCAAATACATTGCTACAAGATTTACTGTTTAATATCTACTCGAGTAATGAAAATTATTCTGTTTGTGTTAGAAAAGAGAAGCCAAGGAGAAAGGTCATTACATTGTGTCTGCAGCTTTCTTTCTTAATATGTGATTCTCATTTCTCAGTAAAAGGAAAATCAATACTCCCTTTAAGTTGCCTTGGATTCAAAAAAGATAGAGCTTTTACTCACTGCATGGCAGTGATTTACAATGATCATGAGATACACCATGCAATGCTGGTTTTTACAAAGCTCTGAGGTTCATTTCAACGTTTTTTTAATTCTGCCATTGAGTCTTGTCCAGACTAGCAAAGGGAGAACATTTAAAGTGCTATGATTGTTTAGTAGATATTTAACTCTTTCCATTAGGAGCTGCTTCTTACCACCTTACTGTTGTCCTCAGCTCTGATTTAGGCAAGAGATTTTACACGCAAACCTGGAAGATTAAAGGCAGACATGGCATCCAGGATTTCTGATAATAACAAGTACCGGTCAGGTTCATATATTTACTAGGGTTTACATACCGAGAAGTTATGTCTGTAATAAAGACACACTAGTAATTTGCTCCCTTTTCTCTTTTTTAATTTTAAGATCAGATTCTCAACCAGCAAGGTTAGAAAGACTGAGAAAAACAGCTAGGTCATTACTGAAAATAATAAGAAAATAAAAATAAGTTTCAGATGTATTATATCACATAAATAACTGTTACATATATTTTGGATAAACCCTGCAAACTGCCAGCACACTTGGACCCAAACATGAGTAACATCGGCAACATGTACTGTGGAGCAGGAACTCTTACTGCCAGATGTGAAGGAGCAATTGGGCTCATTGTAAGTAAAAGGCTGGACTCAGCACCTGGAGGTGTACTCGGTCTCTAAACTAGGCCATGGCACACTCCAGTATTACTCATCAACGATGAGTTCACAAAGAGAAGTGAACAGGTATTTCTCATAAGAAGAAACCTTTTGCAAAAAATATCCTTAGGCTTAGAGAGATCGGTATCATCCCTGTCATCAGAAACTCAAATGTACAGCACTAAAACTGCAAGCCCCATCTCCTTAGGTTTCCACCTAAATAAACACATTTAAACATGTATGCAAACCTGTCTTTAAGCATGTATTTGAGAGCTCTGATGCGCTGTGCACCAAATAAGAAACTAACTTAGTTCTGGCGAGCATCTTCTTCCTGCAGGTGCTGGGGCATGCCCTGCTATGGGCTGAACAAGGCCCTACATGACAGCTATTATCCACCACTTAACAAGGGATCTCAGATCTGGATCCAAATTCCAATCCTGACTTATCAGCCCATAACAATAGGATTTCCTTAATTTCACCCTCAAATTCCAAGTTATGCATTACCTTTTCCCATTTTTCTTGTATTCTTTTCTCTCTGCCTTTTTATCTAGAACATGGCATTTTAATTTGATGTAATATGTAAAAAAATTTTAAAAATGCCATTGCCACCTGCTCCTTTCCCCTTACCATCACTCACTAAAGACACCATCTGGGAATGACTAGCAACCAAAGCAGGGAGTGAGCAGTCCATATGTTAAAATTTAAAATTTGACAGCCCTATTCTGGCCTTTCCATCACCTACTATTTTCCTATTTTATGGTTTCAGTATTATAACTAGTCTCTGCAATATTTGCAAGGACTAAACATCTTTTTTCATTATAGAGGGATCTTTATTTTAGTGGTAGATCTTTCAGCTAAGCTGAAATCTAGCAACTTGTGTCCATTTTCAGATTTCTTCCTAAAATCTAATGTGAAAGGGATGAAACATCTAATTATCAAAATCTGCAGCATTTATTGTATAGTTAATGTATTAAATTATCAGACTAGAAAGAAAGATTAAGAAGAAACCCCAGTTCTCTCTTTTTTTTTTGCATTATCTTGTGAATGTGACAGATCTCTGGATACTCTTAATAACTCCTCACAAGGCCAGCAAGAAATCTAAATAACTTTTTTCATCTCCTTATTTCAATCCCCAAATCCCATCTAGTGGATTTGTCTTATCATTTCACACACATCCATACTGTGGTGAGATTCTTAACCAAAAACAAGGGTTTTGGTGTTTTTTTTTTAGGTTTTTGTTCTTTTTTTTTTTAAAGCAAAATATGTTCATGTTGCTATAAAAATAGGCAGAAGAAACCAAAGGAAGACATGGTACCTGAAATGATGCTTCTGCTTGCTTACTGTAACTTGGATCCAATTTTCAACAGACTAACTCCTCTTGTTATAATGAAACTTGTAGATGTGTACCTTGGTGTGTATTCATGTGGGGGACATTAAAATCTAGGCTCAAGCAGATAGAGCAAAAATAACTTGGGAGAAAGGCCAAACATACAAAGTTTTATATGTACAAAACAAAGCCAGACCAAAGCAATTCCAGTGAATATCAGCAGATCTTGTATATTTATCTCTTGAATGGTTACGTTTGCTTAAAAAGCACAAAAAGGTTCCGTAAGACCATTTCTGAACATCTGAAAGAGGTTTAGACAGAGCAAGACTTTACTATTGCATACTGAATAAAACCAACATCCAATAAGACTCTTTGAAACTGAAATGATCTTAAACATTTATTTTGAAACAAAACCTGCATCTATGCCTGATAAAAGCTTCTGAATGCTTTTGTATGCCTCTCATAACCCTTTCAAGGTTAATCGGTGTCAAAACAAATATTATTAATGCAACTCAGGAAGTGTTCTGAATAGCCAGACAGCACAGTGGGTATCTTGAAGATGTGCACAAATTCAAGAAAATGGGAAGACAGAAAGACAAGGCTCATCAGAACACCTGTTGGAGAAACACAGCTTACACTTTTAAAAGGTCCTGTACACCTCTTCAGTATTATCATTTTAATGTTCACTTTGACAGTATTTTTCTAAATTTTAGAAGTCTGTGCAGACTTAAGAGTTTACTGATAAAGTATTCGATCAAAATAGCCATTACTGTGAGTTGAAATTCAAGCAGGTCAGTAATACATCCTACCATCTTCAAACCTATAGGCAAAGGTAAAGATCATCAGCCTTTGCACACAGAAAAGGTTTACTTGGAGATGGCTCTAATGGAAGGGCAGCATTAGGCAGGAATGAGCAGAGAGTTATTTCTTTTAGCCACAGAGTTCTGAGATTTACAGCTGAAAAAGTAGATATGTTATTTTAGTGAGAACCTATCCCATAAAAAGTGTATATTTTATACCTGCTCTCCCTCCCCTTGTATTTTGGAACCCCACTGATGTGGCTGCCAGCTGTGACCACACTGTCAATTTGTCTCTCTTGATGAATGGCTGGATTTCATCCAAGGCTTCCTATTCACAGGGCTAATACAAAATCCAGGTCCCTTTTTTCTTGTATATAGGTGCTCTATTAGGGGAGATTCTGTAGGGAAACAAAATCTTTTATTTGAGGTATAAAAGTCACTGATATTTTTTTAATCTGAAAAGTCAGGGCCTGTCTCATATTAGGAGGAAAAATTATATTGGAGTCAGGAGTTTCTCTCATTCAGTGCAATTTCCTCAAAAAGCACTTACTAGGCCCAGGGAAACCCAAGGAAAGGCAATGTGTGCTCTTAGTTCCGAGTCTAAGTCAGAACTGAATTCCAGAAGCTTTGTCCCTGTTGCAGTTTTGTTTTCTGATAGCTTCTCTGCATTCCCACAAACACCCCAAAGCCCTGCAAAAGAAACCTCCCAGTTACTTCTGCCTCTTCTTGGATCAGGAAATCGCCCCTGCTTGGGAATGAAAACCAAGAATTTCTGATACATGTCCCTTCAGGTGAAAGAGAGGAATTGTGCTGCCTCCACCAGTTACGGGGACCAACCAAAACTGTGACCTTTAAGGAGCTTTATTGAAACAGCAAGTAGGTGTTAAGGAGGAATTCAGAGCCCTTTCCTGGGCACAGTCATTACAACAATTGCAACTACTGGTCCAAGAATTGCTGATGGAAGAGTTTTTCACAGTTTTTTTAAAGTCAAAGTATTTAGTAAAGTTTCCCTTCAACAAGTTTTAATTTTTTTTTGATGTAATTTTTGTTTAGGGATTAATTTTCTATCTTTCTTTTTTTTTTCATTATGACATGAGATCAGGAAAAATACCTAAAATAATGTCATGTGTGATCTTTCTTTTAATATCATGTCATTGCAATATGACAACAGATTTTTACTTTATGCTATATTTATTTTATCGTTCAGTGGAGTAGAAAAAGTTTGAATGTTTTTGTGTTGTCTGGCTGGTGTTCTCTCACATTAAAGCTGTTACTGTTACTAGCATGAAATAGTTAAGCATTTATTTTACTTTTGTGTTCAAAGTTCCTTGTGTCTCTTATCACATCCAAATCTTTGATAGCCATGCTTTGAAACAAGCATTTTCTACTACTAAGAACAAAATTCTTAGATATTTCTCTGAACATTTTTTCATAGAAAAATAACTCAAGTTTAACAATAAGTTATCAACAACAGAGGAAAACCTAACATTTACAATAGACTAAAACCCAAATAACAATCTAACACAATCATATGAACACTATAATTTGTTATCATGGAGGTAACAACGATTTTAAACCATAAACCAAATATTAAATAAAAAGAGAGTTCAAAATAAAATATTAATATACAGCTCTTAGTATTAAATTGATTGTGGAGCTTATATACCATTTGATAATTTCAATACATTTTTAACATTGGAATTTGGAAATTTAAAAATGGTAAATGATTCTGGATATTTTTAATTTTTACCAGCTTATCTTTGAACATCCTTAGCTTGTACAGGTCATTATCTGGAACAGTTCTCAGGTGATGGACAGTCACCTCACAAACCCATCGCTGCTCTAGACCACTAACTGTTACATGCTAAAGATACCATATGCAGCAGCTTCCAGGGCTCTACACTGGGTACATAAAACTTTAAATCACTGATCAGGCTGTTGATACAATAAGGAATATTTTTCTTTCTTTCTTCTTAGAGCTGAAGATCTGAAAACTCAATGGGAAGGACACATCCATTGCTGGGAGGTACAGTGCTCCTCTGGTCAATATAGACTTTGCCCATCTCCAAGTAAAAGGCTTCATCATCCATTTCTGAGTGTGAGGATGGCATTCTAGTGCCTTCCAGTATCTTGCTAGGACTTGCTAGGACCCAAAAGATGGTGGTCACAGTTTTGGCTTCATCATTAGGGGCATAGTCATCTGGCAATGCAGAGGGGTAATGTGGATGACACTGCAATTCTGGTGCCCAGAGGGCTTATCTGTTGCTGCCACATCTTTCTGCTTTCTTTAGAGGGCTGAGGTAAGGTAGTAATAGGAAGTGTTTTCCTACACTACCTTGAGTTTGCTCCATGGATAATGTACAGATATCCAGATAAACGTGCCTTCATCCTTCCTGGAGGAACATTCTCACTGGATGAGCACAGCAGGGGAACAAGCAGGGTAAGGTGTAAGATGAGTCCTCCTGGTAACACTGCATAAGTATGCTGATAACCAGTAAGAGACAGTGAGAAGACACCCAGTTCATTTTTACAGATCAGTATATATTTGATATTCCAGTTACATTGTATGCCCCTCCTGGAACCTGCAGAGCCTGGGATGATGCACTTAGCAAAGGCAGAATGTGACCAAAGCAGATCTGAAACACCTAGGGGCAGGTAACCATAATTGCTTGGTGTTGCAATTCACACTGTCTTGCCTTTCCAGACTCCCTGAAATTTCTTCAGCACTATGTGTTTGTTGAAGGATGGACATGGGATCTATATATAGCTGTCATAACTCCTGGAAAGAAGATTTTCTTCTATTTACTCTTCGCAAGGCTACTTCAGGCTTCACTGAAATTTTTGAGAGCTTTTCCATTGCCTTTAGAGGCCAGGACTTTGCTCTCTGGAAAGTCACTGCATGAAATTCAGTTAGGTGTGAAAGGCTAATATGAGATAGAATAAAAACTACTGCTGAGAGAAGATTTTTATTCAGAGAGGAAAAGGTGGGATGACAATGCTCTGATATCTGGCTGGATATAGAATTGCAGTTTTTAATATTGCAGAAAGCTTTCCAGCAATTTAACACCCTTGTTGCAAAGCTATGGCTGCAAATTATATAGAAACAAACGAATGTTCTTTTTTTCCAGACAGTTAAATTCACAATGAGTTTTTGTTTCTTGATGCTGAGAATAATTTGGGTTCTTTTGTATGTTCATTAACATTAGACCACAAAATCAGTGTGACTGATTACTCTAGAATATAACATCGGTCCTTCATTGTGACTCAGGAATATAACGTGCTTGAAGATTAAAGCCTTTTATCTGTATTCACTTATTTCCTCACCAACCAAAACACATACTGCCACGCAGCTTGTTTATCTCACTACTGAATGATCTAATTTAAGATATAATTGAACAATCATTTTCATAGAATCATAGAATGGTTTGGTTTGGACCTTAAAGATCATCTACTTCCAACCCCCCTGCATGGGCAGGGACACCTCCCACTAGACCAGGTTGTTCAAAGCCCCATCCAACTAGTCACCAAATCTTAACGCAAGACAATACACTGTATACACAAATAATTTTTTTTGTTAAATACAATCTTACACCATACAGATTCAGAATATTTCTGAAATTCAGTGCAGTTAAAATGATGAAAATACTGGAGGTTATGAAAGAGTAACAGTAATAGCTACTTTCTTGTTTTGTATATGCAGCAATTAAATTCAGCTAAATTTAATTTAAATATTTAAATAAGCTAATTTTCCTTTTTATTCTATCGTTCCAAGAAAGAAGATACGCAGAAGCAAATCTACAGTCTTCACCAAGGTGAAGTGTCCCTTGGTTGTGAGGGTAATTAGATGCATGCATAAGGACTAGACATAAAGGACTAGGACTCCAGCTACTCCATGACAACAATGGAATGCAGAAGCTGATACTGCTCATGCTGAAGATGACAGAAGTCATGCTGCCTCACCTGGTGCAGTGTTGCTAGCATAAGCCAAATTAAACAGAAAGCAATTTACTACAAAACATCACTGTAAAAAGGATATGGGTAAGTGATATATTTTTTTCCTTCCAGCCTGGCTTTCCACTTGATTCCAAGTATTGCAGGCCAAACACAATAGCTGTAGGAAGGTGATGGAAGCTCATCCTCTTTCTCTTTCTGTCAGGTATGTGTTCTGCCTTATCAAAGAACTCCACGTGGAAGATTATTTTTCACGCTAGAAATAACTGACCTCTCTTCCATACTTGAGTTTTAGAGATCTTATGAGACAGTATGTAGGGTTTTTTTATTTTCTCACTCCATGTAATCAAAAAGACAAGGAAATTATCCCTTTTTATCTCTTGGCACTGGCAACAAGAAAAACTGGTAAATACTGGACACCTGGAAGTGGCAGGTGCTTAAATGCAATTGATTTTTACAGTATGATGATAATTTAGACCAGCTGAAGAGCAAGGAGAAGATACACAATTTAGAGCCATAGTTCACTGACATGGGAAAATTATTCAAATATTTCCGTTGATTCCCTACTGGGACTTCTTGAATAAAAGTAAGGATTTGTGAATCTTTAAAAACACTGAAAAAGATCTCAGAGGAAAAATATCCTATAATTTCTAGCAATAGCCAACAGCTAACACCAGAATATTTAATGCTTAACTTTATCCTTAAAACTTTTACTGCACTAGACAGGGAAAAAGGAGGACTAAGCAATATGAGGCTATCCTGGCCGAGGCAGGGATTACTGGATTTTTGATGCTGTCATGGGATGGATCTCTTCTACCCTTAGAGGGGGTGTCACATGTGTTACCCTATGCCAAGCCAAGTTAGCTGTCATGCTGTCATTTCACCCAGCAAACCACTTCATTTCACAGTCAAAGTTCTTCCAGACACTCTCTTAAACATTTTCCCCTATCAATTTCATGACATGTGTCTGATGGATTATTACATTGCTCCTTCATCAAAGATTTGTGGCTAGTTATGAATACAACTATATTACTGTAGATAATCTCTCCTTTATCTACCCTACAAAACCTGATACATTTCTCCCTGGATCTGCTTACATTATCCTTCTCCCTCCATTTTGATGCTTATCTTAATAGCTTTACACACACCCCCAAGTGAGAGAGTACTGGAGCTTTACATTGTTAGGCGGTCTGTCAAACAGCCCAGTTTATGACATGGAGGCTTTTCATGTCAATCTTGAGTATTTGCACCAGTATTTCCCCCATCTTTTCACCTTGCAAGTGCAGGCCAACAGTTTTGGTTCTTGCGTGCTTAAATCTGGCTCACATACCACTTCCCCACACACCTGTTAACACCTTTTCAGGTTTCCCACTTTCCCAAGGTAAATATCCCATTCCCAATGTCTTATGAATCAGTATGAGAACTTCCCTTAAGCAGCTTTCTTCATTTTGCAGTTCTGGTTGAATAAAGTCATGTCAACATGGCACCCGAAGCACCTTGCAGAGTGCTGTAGTTTGCAGTTTGTCACCGCTTTTTTTCATTATAACACTTCACCCAGGATATTAATTCATGTGACAGTGCTACATTCAAATAAAATGGGAAATTTCTGAGTAATACCCTGGCTCCTACATCACAAAACTTATCTGGAAATTTACCCTCGATCAGTAAAATGTCATGGGATGCAGTAGTCATCTACTACTCTCTCTTCATCTGCTAATTATAGCTCAGCATTTAGGACCATTATTAACATACGTAACTGCTACCAGGAATAGATTTTGGTTGTTCCTTAGCACAAGACAGCCCCCACAAACATAGCAGAATTTGACCCTTTGTAATTCTATTATAAAAAAGCAATCTGATTCGTAAGGCAAGATCTGTTCTTTATAAACCCATGCTGTTTATTGCTCTTGGCACTACTGTCCTGGATTCAGTTATTTTTCTCTCAATATTTGTTCCATTATTTTAACGAGCAACAGAATTATAGTTCTAGGCTTTGATCCTGAAATGAGCTCAGCAGGAGCTTTACAAGTGACAAAATTCAGTTAATTTCATGTCCTTTTTCACTTAGGGCCCTGTCCAATGAATATGAAAGTCACCAGTTAATTTACTAGTTGACTTAAATGAAACTTAGGTAACATATTAAGGAGCTGCTTTCATGATACCTAAACCAGCCACACTCTTCCCTTTGACTTTAAAATTATTTTTATCTTGGGTCTTACTAAAGGCTCAGCCTTAGCATATTTTTCTCAGTCATCTTTCCCCTTAACTCTTTCAGCCAGTGTTTCCTTTCTTAGTCTTCTTGTTTAGGTTTCTCTGTGTTTTCCTAAAGCCTACATCTCTCTCTAGATTTCCCACTCCAGTATAGCTTTTATTCCTTGTGATCTCTGGGTATGTGACCCCTTGTTTGCAAAACTGCTTTCTCCATATATTCCTGTTCCCAGAAGTCCCTAGCAGCAGGACCTGAAGTTTTATGAAGGACCAAACACTGGATGGGGTCTGGCTTAGGAAATTGGGCTGAAATTCCTTGTAGAATGCTTCAAACAGGCTCCGACACACTTCTCTACTCTTCCTATCCCAGTAGAAAACAGAAAATAAGAGAGGTGTGAAAAGGGGGAAAGGAAATGGGGGGAAAAGCTTTTAGGCACTATAAATATTTGCATTGGGCTTAAGGTATGGGTAAAAGGTTAGCCTGGTTCTTGTTTTGTCAGATTTGGCTGATATATCACTGGTGACAACAACAGAGGACAACTCCGTATTATGGATTAACAGCTTGGCAATGAAGGACAGAGTAATTTATTTACTTTTCATTACAAAATTCACAGGTTTTGGACTCTCTCTGGGAAATTTCTCTGTATTTTCTGAATGTTTACTCCTAAGCAGACCTTGGGTGAGGAGGTAGGCTTTGATTTGTGGACATTTGATATTCCATTATGTATTAGATATTGTATTTCCTTGGCACTTTAAACATCTGACTTAGAGCTGAGAGACAAAATAATAAAAATATGTAGAAAATATTTTTTGATATTAAAATCAGAATTAAACAATAAAAGAACAGAAAAATTGTGTTCTTTTCTGGATGACAGGGCTTTGGGGAGAAAAAACCCCACACAACAAAAAGCCCCCCCAAAACCAAAAAAACAACATAAGACAAACCAACCCAAACTACTCAACTATAACTTTTCACATCAGTCTTTAACTCAAAGCGATTGTTTACAGCTAAATCACATAAAGATATAAAACAGTATAAAACACTTCATAAAGGTGGATCATCACCAACAGCTGTTTCAACAAGGCTCACTAGAAGGTAGAGTTTTAAAAATGGAAACTTACTTTTTCATGTGGTATTTTGAACTTTTGATTTCCCAGAACTACTTGATCACAATTTTCCTCCCTTTCCCAGCAAATGCCACAGGAATTTATCAGTTTACTGTGGCTAAACTGGGAGGTGTTTTATGCTACATACTCACCTAGACAATGTCAGAGGGGGTAGTGGGGCCGATGTCAAGACAACAGATCCCATAATGAGTGTCTTGTTTCATACATTTACACAAAAAGAAAGAGATTTTTTATAGTTTTTACTTTCATATTCCGAAGCTTTTTTATAGATATTTCATTACACTTTAGCAGAGACCCAAGATTGGGTTTGAGGAAAGCTGGATTTTTAATTTTTTTTAATTTTAGAAAATATGTTTGGTTATAAATGTTTGCAAACAACACCTTGGATTTCTAGGAGACACCTTGGCAGAAGAAAGGACTATAAATCTTCACATATACATTTCTGCGATCCAAGGAAAAACTGTAAGAACACCAGAGCCTGGCTAAAGAAAGTGAAATAAAAATGATGGTTCCTTTTTTTCCTGGAACTGCCATTATTCAGAATATTAGATAAGAATCTGACAGATGTAAATATTTAGATTGGAGCCCAGAGAGAAGATGCAATGTTATCAAAATGGATTGTACTTTACTTTTTAGTCTCCAATGCCTCTATTAAAAAAGCACGAGGTAGAGTTATTCTAATGGAAAACATTATATTTGCATTTATATGGGAGAGTGGAAACCAAAGTTTAAAGCCACAAATTACTTTATATGCAACATTTTAGCATTGGGGTTTGATGTGTCCATATTTGAAGAAATATCAGATATTTCAAACTGAACTTACTATCCAGGGGAAAGGAGAGGCTGACATATGAACAGATTTGCTCTACTCACTAAAAGACCTCAGAAGAAAAAAATTACATTATGGAGTATACGATCACCAGATCTGGACCAAAAAATCACATGGATAAAAAACAGTGGAAAGTAAATTTAAATTAAAGGTTGCTAGATTTTTTGCTCACACTGACTTAAATATGTAATTTAATTACTGATTATTTATTTATGACTAAAAAAATAATAAAATGTTTATTTTGGAAATTAATCTCATAAAATCTGAATAATAACTTTACCTTCAGTTCATATCTGAATAGGAGACAGTGTAATAGATTAACTGCCATCATTAATATCTACAGCAATTTGATTTTATTCTAAATAAGGATCAAGTTTAAAGCTCATGTTTAAGTGACTACAAAGAAGATAGAGGCTCTCTCTTTACAAAGTGCCACATGGAGAAGACAAGGAGTAACAGATACAAGTGGCACTGGAAGACGTTTCATCTTGACATAAGAAAGAAATTTTTTTTGCAGTGAGGTCAGTCAGTCAATAGAACAACTTTCCCAGAGATCTGGTAGAGTCCCCATGGCCGGAGGTTTTCAAGATGCGACTGGGCAGGGTGGCAGATAATCTCATCTAGGCTCCCTTTCCTGTGAAACACTGGACTGGAGGAACTTCAGAGATCCCTTCCAAATGGAGCTGTTCAATGATATAGGATCATCTACACTACAAAATCCACTGCAATGTGGATTTTCGAGAGTGAGGCAAACACAATTTTCAGCACCTTTTCAAGGTGATGAATGAAGAAGTGTGTAATATTGTAAAATGGGAAATGCTAAGGAACATAAGAGAGAGGACAGAGTTATAGTTTTTAGTTCTTTGCCATTTACAAAATGCCTCATAGCTTTTCAAGTAACCTTATCCGAAAACACTGTAAACAAAAAAATCTGGTAAACAATATTTCTGAAGGTTCTGTCTTCACTCACATATGACATTAGAAAACATCAGTCATGCTGAATGCTTCATCTCCCAGAAGGGTACCTCTGGCATTTGCCATTCCTACGATGTCAGACTTCCTCTCTAGCAGAATTCATCTGCAACCGGGACAGTATCTAAGAGGTTTATTAATAAAAGATTATACTGCCACCCTACTCTATTTGTGTTCATATAAATAATTTAAGCATAAGGGAATTCCCTGGTCTTTTTAACAGACTTAAAAAAAAAAAATACAGGGCAATGTTAGAGAGGGTCACGGCAAATCGATCTGTTCTTACATTCCCTTACTAAAGACACATGAAGAGTTACAGAAATAGAGTGAAAAAGACTGCCAGAACAATCAGATATGGGGAACAAAGTGAAAAGAAACACAGAGGATGACACAGACACAACATACAGCAACCAGCAAGGAAACAAGAGGAAGTGGTTGTATTGATGATGATGCTGGTCAGAAGGTAACTGTGTTTCACAAAACGTTTCAACATATTCTCTTTTTCACATTATGTATTGAAAAAAACCCCCACTTTCATGGAAAGGGTACCCCAAAACACAGAAAGAACTCAATTCAATATCTTGGCTGATGAGGGCACTCACCTGAGGCTGAAAAGCTTCTCCACACTGATAATCAAGATCAGTGCCTTGGATAGGCCTGTGCCCTCTCCCAGAAGTGGTTTGATCACTCACATGTTCTTCTGCAGCTGTTTCTCCTTGTTGGTTTTGAATTTGTGAAGTTACCTGATGAATGAAACCTATCAAAGTAATTTTGCAAAAAGGTCCAGAACCGAATCCCATTGCTATAATTTTATCGACTGGAAATGAGCTACTCTGATTTGCACCAGCTAAAGGATAGAGTCAGAGAGAGAAACCTCATAGCTTACAGATAACCGTTGGCTATGTCCTCTCTTTGCTCATCAACTTCCTGTCACTTTAGAGATAGTGTAAATTAAACCTTCAAGCAACTTCATTTCGCATTTCTTAACTCTTCTCTCATTGCTCCTCAGCCTAAAAAAACATTTCACAAAACTACTGGATTGGTCTGTACCTATAGCTTTTAAGATAGGTTTCTGAAGGAATAAGTCTCCAAAGTATTCTTTCCTGTCCCCCTAAACAAATACCACTTGCATCAATGGTCTCAGCTCTCACGCCTCCCATACCTTCAAGTAACTGCACCAGTACGTTATAGGGACCATGGCACAGTCTCATCTGAGGAAGTCACAAACTCAATTCACTATGAGGGACACGCCTGATGATTTCTAATAGATGAGAATTTGCAAAGGCAGTCAGTAGAAGTTAGTATCTCCTACATCAGGAATAAAGCTGGAGCCAGTTACATCAGAACCAGTTACAGGGAGTCAAATTCCTGTTCCATAAAAGCAACAGACAACTTTTTCATGTACAAATCCTGCATCTATAAAAAAGTCCATAAAAAGGTAGCACATACCACCACACTAACTAACTTATTAACTCCATGCCACTGCTGAGGAAAGATGGACTGAAAAGGTAACAGGGGTGAAAGTAAGCCTTCAGACTACATGAAACAAGTGAAGTTGTAACTTTCATTTATTCTCTGGTTATTGTTAGAGAGGAACAGCAACAAAACCAAAACAATTGAATAGCAGCTCTTCAACTTGGTATGCTCTTTTAAACTCCCCCCCAAAACCTGCTTACTGTATTACAGGAAATGTTGCTCATTCCTATAAAAAAGCTACAAAATGTAAGGTTAATCCTCTGTTGCTAACACAAGCATTCTAAAAAGCATTATAGTGACTTACTGCATTTATAATTCCTATGGCTTGGAAAAAATAGATTATTCCTGGGTCAGGAAAAAAGCTCCTTTTTATTAACTTTTAAACCTGCCTGTTTGTTGCTGAGGTGTTTCCTTTACATAAGCATTTGTAACCCATTTCTGTTGTGTTTCACATCACAATTTGTGAATCTTATTCTATTAGTCAACTTTACATTTATATTGCTTTTATTTACAGTGATTTCAAATCATGAAGCTACAAATATGATGGAAATGTCTTAATTTCTGGTAAGACTGAGCCACTCTAAAACACTCCTATTCTGTAGTTGCAAAATTTAAAAAGCCATACAAGAATACTAAGTAAACTGCTTTTATAAGTCCATGAAAAAGTGCTGATCTTCCCATAAAGCAGAACCTTTCAAACACTTACTTTATTCCAACATCCTCAGCTTGAATACTCTAACTCCTGTAATAAAAACAAATGAAATTTTCAGTTTGACTCTTCCAAAGCATAAAGGATTCCTCTTCATACGTTTCCAGAGCCATAAATGTCAAAAGACATAATAAAACATACAAATTCCTCAATATTAAAAATGCAATGTTAATTTTCCATTATTTTCTTTAAAAAATATTAATGTATATCAGTATTGCTGTAATTTTTAACAAAAACACAAAGAACAAAGATATTGGACACTGATAGGGCAGTTTAAAAAGAGGGTCTTGGCTCATTGATCCACTACAAAGCAGCTCAGTCAAGATCTATCTGCCAAATAATGCTAGTAGAATACTGGATAGTTTGAGAAGGTAGTAAATAAAAATTACAGCATTTCTGATGGTGTGACTCTTCTGTAAGAGTCACACCATTTTTTGAAACACATTCAAAATTTCTAAAGGGCATTATTTTTTAATATTAAATGTAATGTTCCAAGGGCACTGTCCTGTCTCTGTCCGTTCCTCACCCAGCTGTGTGACAACCCCTTTGCTGTCTTCTAGTCTTACCTGCAGAATTTTTCTCTGTCTCTCCCACCTCTCTGCCTCTGAGTTCACTTCTCCATTAGGGAATTATAATTCAAATATGAGTATATATGAATTCTCTTCTGGAAAAAAAAAAAAAAAAAAGCGTTATCAAGATGTTTATAAAGCCTCAGGCACTGTGGAAAAGGTGGAATGCAAGGCTAGAAAATGCCTCAGGCTTATGGCAAAGGGCAGAATGATTTATAGTCTGGGGGAGCATATGAAAATGTAGATGTGTGCTGCTGAAACTGAAGAGCAGAGGCATTCATAGGACCCAGAGGACTGTGGTTAGAACAGTAAGTTCCTCCATGTTGAAGGAAAACTTAGAAGTTACTTTGCAGCCTGAGATCTCAGATGAGCCTCTCACAGTGAGAGATGCCATTTTTAATAAATACAGAATGTCAGGCTGAGTCTATGGTGAAACTGGAAATGGCAGCAGCCTCTGTAGTTAAAGACCACCTTCCTCTGTTGCTTAAAAAAGTGGTAACATAAAGCTTTTACGCAGCCCATTCTTACAGTCCTTGGGAACTGAAGCACTGGAAAATGGCGCAAAGACCTAGCTCTGGACATTTATCCCTCTCTTTTTTTAGGACGTCTGAAATAAGGTTCAAGAATATACTTAATTTTCAGGTACATAAGAAGGCTGAAACATTATTACTTACGTTGCTATAACATGGCTAAATGGAGACCTTGATTATTTCATACTAAAAATGTATCTAGAAAAGAAAAATCAGTGGAACATATCCTCAAATAAAATTTGGAATATATCTATCTTTACATACACATCCAGATTTTTAAGAGTTCTGTATATCTGCTATGATTGTGGGAATTTGATTATGGTAATAATCAAAATGCATCTTCTTAGAATCATCTTCACTCGATATACCTGCACTCAGGAATATTGATCTATATCTTGATAACTGAAAGAAAACTTCCTTTTTTCCAATTGGGTAATACTCATAATGATTACATTCTCTCCAGCTATTTCTTAGGTTCAAACACTAACCTGAAATATAATTTGCAATACCATCAGATGAAATAGGAAGAAAACCCTTTCCAAAGACTAAGTGAGGATGTTAATCTCAGGAACTCTGAACCATCCCTGAAGGAGACCCTTACTCTCACTCCACTGGCAGTAGTGGGCAAGTGAGAAGACTGGCCTTTCTATGCAAAAGTTAGGCTTTGTGGATACCCCTCTTTCATTTGCCAATGTATTTTAGTCTTCTAAATGTCGTAACCTGAGGGAGTCTAACAGAAAGGCATGAATACGTCTGTGTAAATGAGATGGAACCCTGAGGCTCTGAGAAGTTGTCACTGCAGTTTTCTATTGGTCCCAAAACTGTCTCTTATAAAAAAATTAAAAAAAAAATAAATCTCAAGTTTAACAGAGAGAAACTCCATGTCATTTTAATATTTAATTTCATAGTGCAGTGCAAAGCAAAATGGCAGTGTGGAGAATGTTCTTGGAAATGTAAGGAAGCAGAGCAAGTACTAGTCTACTGCCACCAATAAGCCCTTTGAATGTTAGAGATGTCAAAAAACCATGCTCAGAAAAGCCTTCTGTCCTTAGCACTACAGATAAAATTTGGGATTGATCTATCAACAGAGAAGGTCCATTTTTCAGATATTTGTTAAAATTAGACAGAAATTTTAAGCTCTAATTTTGAAGAGATACTAATTTATTTTCTTGTGTCAAACACTTTGCTTAGAAGGAATATTTTTTCTCATCAACCAATTTGCTCTGAGAATCTTACAAAACCAGAAATGTATAGATATAATTTGTGAAAATACTCCTCAGAATCATGACCTACTTAGAGGAATGCAGATATATGCATAAACCTGTATAGCTTCCATGGGCATATTTAAGGCAGGATTTAACCTACATGTGTTGCCCTGAAAACAAGACACACTAGTAAAAATCTGTATGCAGTGTATCTTTTCCTCCCTAAATATATATATTGCACATTTCACATATATTTATAAATTCAGAGAAAAGTATTTATGCACTTCATAAAGATGCTTACAAAATCAACCAAATTACAATAGCTTGCATAGACTGCATGAATTAAGTTAAATTTGTATAAAATATGGTTCTAATATATTCAAAAGTGAATCAACATAAATTAAACATAGTAAGAAAAATGAGGAAAAAAAAAATTGCATATTGCTTCCATTATGTACCTAACATTTTAGGATATTTTCCAAATATTTATCAGAAAAATTGCTTCAATGTGCTATAAAAGGCTTCTATACATTTTTATAAGTATTCCCATCCCCTCCAATATTTTTCTCCCAAATTAAGTAGAACATATGCTTATAAAAATATCTTCCACATTTCCTCTTGATATATCCAATATGCATATCAATATTATTTTTTACCATACATCACTTTACCATATATCACATTTTCATGCATAGACTTTAAACATAATCAAAATATTTCAGAACATATTGCTTCTACCATAAGAAACACAAGAAAATCTGCCATCAGTGGTCACTCAAGAGACCAACAAAAAAAATAAATCACTGCTTAACAGAGGTGGTCTTTTTCTAAAGTCAAAGCAACAGAGTGCATTCGGTACTTGTGGGAATACTTTGGTTTGGTTTCTTTAAGACAAGAAATGGCTTAAACAGGGTGGTCTCATGAATAACTCCCTGTACCACTTACTCGACAATAAACTCAAATAATAACATAATGAGCCTTATCCATATGTAACACAACTCCATGTGGGCTTGATTGATCCTAAAGGTGCACAGACCAGTAAGTTTGAAATGCAGAACTGGCTTATCCTTCATTAAGGTTTTTTGGCATTTTTTTTTCTTTAATATAAAAGAAAAAGTAGTTTTGAACAAAATTACACTGGTGATGTAAAAATTTTACAGTTGCTTTACAATTGCCTTTTTTCCAAAAGAAATCCTCTTTATGTCTTGTATTTTTTACATATCAAGCTTTTACCAAAAACTGAAAAGAAAAAATAAAAGGGGAGAAAAAATAAACCAACTCTCAAATCTTTCAAATGTACCACATTTATTTGTCATAGCCTTTACCAACACTCACCACACCCATGTACTCAAGGTTCTGCAACTTCTACATCACTCATTTCTGAATGACCACCATCTGAACCACCATCACTTTTTTTCCCCCCTTGGCAGCATTCTCAAGAATGATTTTTGCAGTTTTTACTGAAGAAGCCCTGGTGAAGTTGGATGTCAGAAAGAGAAGTTAGGAAAACACAAGAGAGAAAGAATAGCGGAGCACACAGGCATTGGCAACAGAGCAGGAAGGATCAGAGGAGTGGGAACACACACAGATTTCAGGGACAAAAAGAAATATTGGAATCTCAAGATGCAGCTGAGGAGAGCAAAGTATATTTAAAAGGATAAAAAGACTACTGTCAGTCAGCAAGAGTCTCCCCTTAATATCAGTACTTCCTTCCACTCTTCTGGACAGCTGAAGCATGCCGGCAGACTGGAGGCACAGGCAGACCTTAAAGTGATGTCTGAGACCCCGTGGGGCCATCTTGGTAGACACAGACGAAAGGGAGACCTCTGAGAAATTTTCACGTATAATTGTGAGAAGGTAGAGGGGCTTTTCTTGTTTTGCTTTCCTTTTCACTTTGTAATCCTTTGGGCTTTCAGAATAAAGTTTTGAGCGTAATAAAATATTTCCTGCCAGAGCAGATTGTTCTTACCAACCACAGAAATCCCCCCCACACTGTTTCTTGTGCTATAAAGTACTAGCACAAAATTTTTGTAACTGCCAGGCCCAGCAAATTATGACTAAAAAGCGACACAGTCTATGAGCCCACCCACTCTTGACTTGGTTTCTAATCTAAGGCTTTTGTCTGCTTTTGGTCTCTTCTCAGCTCATGCATTTCCAAGCTATGAGTGATCAAGAACACCTGCTCTTTCCCTCTCCTCCAGATGCATATATAGAGATTTTTGGCCAGCCGAGGCTGTGCACAGTGCTGTCAAATGCCGACAGTCCCACATTAAGCCTTTGTTACTCCTAGACTAAAGGAGATACGATTTACTTAATGTTGGCCTGATGATGGGGCCACCTGGAAGCCCTTTTTCCTATGGACACCTAGGCTTCTGGGGTCTTTATCCCTGTGGGCATGCCAAGGAAACAAAAATTTTGGAAAATCCTTTCAAGCACTCTACAAGGGGTGGCAGTAGCTCTTTGATAAGTCTTCGAGCACTCCTTAAAATATCATTGACTGCAGTTTCATCATTGCATTTGAGACAAACCAAGACAGGGCTGCTGGTGGGAGAGGGACAGTTTGACGTTCATGGTGCTTTGCTGAGCACCATCACTGCCCCCATTCGCCACTTGATTAGATGGGCAGGGAGCTTGTCTCAGCTTAAACCAATCGACACCCTTGTGTATTTTGTTTTTTCCCCAGTGAAGGCAGCTTCTGAGTCTGGCTGACTGATCACACAACCACAGAAACTGCAGAAACTGCCAGGACAGGAAGGACAAGTGAGACAACTGATGCCTTTCAGTAAGAGCTGCTAGCCAGGGCAGTTTAAAATGATTGGGAAACAGCAACTTGAAATATGTCTGAAAGTAGTTCTTTCAGAGATATGTCGGATGCTTCTTAGGAACAGTGTCCACGGAATAGGATTTGAGAGGACTATATAAATCCTCAGAAAGATCTTGGATTTCAGCACTGGATGCAGCCAAAGGTGAGGTAGAAAAAGCCTGGGCATTCTTACTAATGTGTTGTGAAGATTATCTCATTTTAAAGTATACCAGTAAGGACTTCACACACTTTGTTTCTAGGACTAAAAGTTTTGCAAAACTTATGGGAGCAGAAGGAACTAAAGAACTTTCCATTTCATAGGAAAAATTTGACAGGGTGTCAGAGTAATTTTCCAAGTACGACATTAAAGTTCCTTTGGAAGACTGTGCCAGAAACCCAATGATTGAAAAAACCTCTCAAACCAAAAATGTCCAAAGACAAAATACTCCTTAATCTCAGATTAGCCTGAGCAGAACCAAACAGTGCAGAGGAGCAACTCGGCATAAGTGGGCAGCACAACTCAGCCCTCTTGCCCCAACATCTTCCTCTCTGCCCTGCTTCTCAAACTCTGACAATCCATCAGATTAAAACCAACATGAAACAATTTCTATTTGTTCTGCTTTAAAATATATTCAAACACCTAAGGTAATTTTATAATAAATAGCTTTGCTGTTTGGATGAGGCTTTATATGCCAAAAGTTAGCCTGGAATGAGTATTTATAGCAGAGTTTAAACTCCCTGAAAATAGGGATTTATATTTACAATGAGAAGGTTGATGAGGTTTTACTGTAGCTATATTAGCAGACCATCCTATAATAAAAAGGTTTCATTTTAACAAGAACACTTATAATAGCAGTATAATGTAGTTAAGAAATAATGAACTTTACAAGGTGAATGTAAAATTTAACACAAATCTCATGCCAAAAAATCAAAGAGCAGATCCCAAGAGCAGTGTATTTAGCATACAGTTTCTCATAGGCCATCTGATTTTGTATTTTAGATCAATGAGAAATACAATTTCTTCTTCCATAAATAAGAATTATTAAAGTCTTCATCCATTTTAATAGCTGATGTCTTACACAAAGTCATATTTACTTGAAGAGAATTTATGAATAGAATTCAATGGATTATTAAATGGCAACAATGGTATTCAGCAGACTAACAGTATAATACCAGTAAGAGGAGCTGTATATGCAAACTGGGTAACTTTCAGGATGTTTTTTATGCATATCATTTTGAGCATAGTATCAAAATATACTTTTTAAGGAGGAGTTAGTTAAAAAGAAGAAAAATTCTGATTCCACAGAGAGATAGGAAACACCCTTGAAAGACAAAGGGGAACCTAAGAAGAAATCTGGGATTTTTCTACAGGTTCTGTAGTTTCTACAGTTCTGGTCTTTCCAGTTCAAGAGGGACAGGGATTTACTTGAGAGAGTCCAACAAGGGCTACGAGGACGATTAAGAGACTGGAAGTCCTGCCTTATGAGGAAAGGCTGAGAGACCTGGCACTGTTTAGTCTAGAGAAGAGAAGACTGAGGGGGGATCTACTTAATGTCTATAAATACGTGAGGGCTGGGCGTCAAGAAGGCAGAGACGACCTCTTTTCACTTCTGCCCTGTGATAGGACGAGGGGCAATGGATTCAAACTCAAACACAGGAAGTTTCATCTCAACATGAGGAAGCACTTCATTACTGTTAGGGTTACAGAGCACTGGCACAGGCTCCCTAGAGAGGTTGTGGAGTATCCTTCTTTGGAGACTTTCAAGACCCATCTGGATGCCTTTCTGAGTGATCTGCCCTAGTTTGTCATCTGCCCTTATTTCCATGCTGTGTGTGGTTTGTGTTGTTTTCGGGTTTTTTTTTGTTTGTTTGTTTGTTTTGTTTGGTTGTGGTTTTTTTTGTTTTTTTTTTTTTTGTTTGGTTTGGGTTTTGTTTGTTTGTTTTTGTTTGTTTGTTTTTTGGTGTTTTTTTTTTTTGTTGTTTTGTTTTGTTTTTTTTTTTTCATTTTTGTCTCAGTCCTGCTCTGGCAGGGGTGTTGGACTCTATGATCTTCAGAGGTCCCTTCCAGCCCTAACATTCTGTGATTTGTGATTCATACAAGCAAATCCTGTGTAAAAAACAGGATGATGTGTTTCTCTGCTCCCTTGTATCAACATAAAGCCAGAAAAAATAGCATTGTACTGGGGGTTGTGGCGGATAAGGTCTCCCTAGACCAAACATGCAGGCCAGCCAGCAGTCTTTGGAAAGGCCAACCTGTAGCTACTCTGCAATGTTATAGCTGGGACAACTGTTGCAGTCCTAAAACTCCTCTTGCAAAACGACTCCTATAAACAATGCAATTGTCAGCGTCGTCTCCTTTATCCTGTTCTTGTACTTCTGGCTGTTCTCTCCAAAGCTGTGCCAGGCTCCTTTCCTAGCACAGGCAGAGTGTGTTTCACAGAGTGGGCTGTGGTCATCATGCAATACACATTCTGATAGGACAAGGAATGCAGCCTACAAGTCCTCACTTGGACTATGGCTAACCATACAGCCCTGACCAAAGTCCCCCTTTGGTGGCACTGCTCCCAGGTCGTCCCACAGCATTAATCTGTCAAGCTGTAACAAACGCTAGACCTAAAAGTTGTCTTTCCAAAAAAAAAAAAAGTCACGGCAAGTACTCTTGTGAAGTACTCCCTGTAGGGCAATGAACCTGTCAGTTAATAAATATAAAAAAGCCCTAGTTCCACAAAGGCTTACACACATGCTTATACTTAAGCCCCTGAGTTATCCCTCTGTGTGTTAGTGGGCCTTTGCACCTGAAAGCAAGCAAAACCTGTAAGTGTTTTTAGGACTAGGAAATTAAGCACAAAAGTTGCTGATCTTCTCCCACACCATCTAGAAGAAATAAAAGCAAATGCTCCCAATTCATAGGATTGATTGTAAAAGAAGACTACATTGTGTGGCTGTTTCAATACAGTAAGAAAAGCAATACAAGAGAGAAAAGAACGACTATCCGATTTTTATTTACCCTTATTTCAAATTCAATGTTAGCTTCTGCTTTCTCTTACTTTTTCTTGCTTTCTTTGTTTCCATAGATGATCAAACTTGTAGTGTTTTTTTCTTGTTTTACTTATCCATTTCATTTTGTAATAACATTAAACAGCCTGAAATAGCAGCTGATTATTGCTTCTGCTGTTCATTAAAAAAAAAAAAAAAATTGGAAAAGAAAATAGGGTACACCCCTTGACTGCTTAGATCTGCACAAAACTTATTGGAGTTTTTTCTTATTGGAGTTATTTCTTCCACTGAGGTGATATTGTTAAAACTAGATGTCAAGACCTGGAGTCAGTAAGTCTGCCATAGTGATAATGTGAGAAGACATCCATATCTGACAGTCTCAAGGGTTGTACAGGGAGCAGTTGTCACGGTTTAACCCCAGATGATAACTAAACCCCATGCAGCCGCTCGCTCACTTTCCCTGGTGGGATGGAGGAGAGATCAGAATGGCAAAAGTGAGAAAACTCATGTGCTGAGATCAAGACAACATCTTCCAAAAAGCTGAGGACACAAACAAAGTAACACAAAGAATTAATTCACTACTTCCCATGGGCTGGCAGGTGTTCAGCCATCCCCAGGTCAGCAGGGCTCCATCATGTGTAACAGTTACTTGGGAAGACAAACACCATCACTCCGGACGTCCCCTTCCTTCCCTTTTCTTCCCACAACTTTATATACTGAGCAGGACATCATATGATACAGAATATTCCTTTCATCAGCTGGGGTCAGTTGTCCCAGCTGTGTTCCCTTCCAACTTCTTGTGCACTCCCAGCCTAATCGCTAGTGGGGTGAGGAGCAGGAAAGGCCTTGATCTGTGGGAACACTGCTCAGCAATAATAGGAACACCTCCGAAACATAGTCCCATACTAGCTCTTAGGAAGAAAATCAGCTCTGTCCCAGCAAAACAAGTACACAAGGCAAGGAGGCTCTGAGACCTGTTAACACAATTGTAAAGACACTCAAAATAGGAGAATCCAGTGTGGGCTTTGAATACTCTCATAGAAAATACCTTTATGGACACTAATTGTATGGACAGAAATGTCTCTATTTTTAAAAATATTTTTAATTAGTTAGAAATATGTGCAAAATTATTATTAACAGATACATATCTTTATAAAAGTCATGGTTCCAAATGTAGACTACAAAAACCTCTTTGGAAAACTGCAATCTGTGCAAGATGACAAGTGCAACAGCAGCTTTACAATAATTCAGAACTGGAAGATTAGCTGGTAGATAGTGACACCCCCTTTATGGACAACATGCTGCAGTAAAACATGGATTCTGCTCATCATAATTAAAAAAAATAAAATCATTATACCTAGGAAGTGAATATTACATGTTGGAATTCATTCTTTACTGTCAAATGGAAATTATTTCTCTTACTGAGATTGATCTTCATGATTTGCATTATAGTCTGGAGGAATAAGCGGTTCCTCAGGACACAAAAGCTGGTGAATTTTAATATTTTACTGTATTGTATACAATCATGACTTTGTCAGAGATCTTTCTCATTGTCTAAGCTTTATGTAGCTTGCAGCCATTAATTTCATTTTTTTCTGCTGCATCAGCAGCTGAATGAATATACATTAACTATATAGCAATGGTTTTTGCTGTCCCATTTCCAGATTTAGAAAAATATGACATAAACTCAATGCTTGATCCTGAGACAGTCTAGCTGCTTCAACCCTTAATTTTTAAAGAATCAGAAAACTAATGAAAACTCATCTCTCACAGCACCTTGTCAGCATGTTCAACTGAACTCAAGCACTCTTGACCAGTTCCTGTTAATGGATATTGGCTCCCCTGCAAAAGTGATTAATTCCCTTCAAAAAAACGGGTAATTCAGTGTGCTCACCTCACGGCGCACACGTTTCCTGTTAAAAACCATCAGGAAGCAAGCACACATATTTAAGGCATGAATTGTGTTTCTTTGTATGTCTTTGCTTTGTAAAATATTTTTTTTCCATCCCAGGAAACTGAACGACCTTATGTCCACTGCAGAGAATGGAAAAAAGTCATTGACTTCAACACACTTTACATCAGGCCCTTTGTACATAGTGCTAGCTGTTCCAGGCCCAGATTTCCCAATGCCTAATGTGGGGTTAGTCACCTGAAAGCATTCAGGACTTTTATAACACTTCATTATGTATGATTCAACTTCTTTCACAATAAATTCTTTCAAATACAGCTTTTGTTCAGAGAAACAACTCATTATTAACTGTTTGTATTTAAGAACTGCACCCTCCTCTAGAGAAGGTTAAAGGTGAATTTGCTGCAACTAATACCTGCAATTTAATCACCAAGTTAATTTCACATAAAAATATCAGTGGTTTATTTAGGGAAAAATATTTATATAAAGCATTATAAAAAAATTCAAGAGTGCAAATCCATATAGTAAACTTTAATGTGTTATTATTACAATGAATTTGTAAGAGTACAACAAAAAGTAATTTGGTTTCTTAAAACCAGAGAAGGAATGCTATTAGCCCAAGAACAACAGAAGAATTCCCCAAGTCAGTCACTCTCACTTTGCTTCCTTAAATGGCTGGATCTACAATGGACCCTTCTTCAGCCCACTTTTAATGGATTTCCTTGTAAAATTGTGAAGAAAGATCACATATATGGGATCAAGTCACACAGCATTTGACCTATCCTAGTTAAAATTAAGGTACTTAAATCCTTTCTTACTATCCAGATTTCAAGAGAGAGGGGGACTTTAATCTTGTCTGTCCCTCTCTAAACATAGAGCTTGTCCAGGCTTAATTGATGTTTCTGTCGTTTTCTATTTCTAATCCAGGTTTCACCAGATTGAAATCCAAGGTTTCTTTCTCTTACTAATAAATAATAATTTTTATTTAAATTTCTCAAGCTTTTGGCTTGAGAATTGAGGGTGCGTCACTGTTTTTCTTCCACATCCCTCTGGCTTTGTATCCACACTTTTGCTATGTGGTACCTACCAGCACTGCAGTTATTGAATTACCTGGTTTCAAAACTCTTGTGGTCTGTTTGTGGCTAATGTAGATATATACATATTTCAAGGGAAGAAAAGATCACACTGAACATCCATCACAGCCCATCACAATCCATAGGACTGCTCTTCATCAGGTCCTGCCTTAAATTGAATGGCTATGCTTGAATTAGCCCAAGGCTTTTAGGAAAAGCAAACAAACAGCAACAGCAGCATAAAAGTGTGCCACACTAGGGAAGCCAAACCAGCCTTCATTATATGGTTGCAGGGTTCTCATTTTAAAAAACGCTTTACTTCCAGGATTAATTTTTTAACTTCAGCTATCATATTTCAACTCTTCAAAAGCTAATTATAAATATTATTATAAAAAAAGATTATAATGGTTTTTTTAAAAAAGGACTCTATTCTCTCTTAAACACAACAGCCTATCAGAGAAGGAGATAACTAGTTAAATGCCACTGATGAAAGATTTCATTTGTGATAAGTTCAATTCCCTGTCATACACCTGGGGGGGATTCCAAAGTGATTAACTCCTTTACAAGATTTCAAGGCAATGCGCTCCCTCCCCAGGCTATTCCCACTCTGTTTTCCCATGTGCAATGCATTCGCTCAAGTTCCACCCGCTTCCGGCTCAGAAGCAACAGTCACTGCTTTTGAAATAACATCACCCTTCTGAAAACAATTCCTTCACCAATTATTCCTGTAGAAAGCAGAGTTATGGCCTTGTTTCAATCAGTGATCAGGACAAGCTAATGCAGGTAACTAGAGAGATTCTTAACACTAGGGTCCCTCATGTCACGTCCTGTCCCTTGGCTCATGAAAGAACAAACCTCCTGACTGCTGGGGCAGGTGTCCTTCCCTCTTGTCTCTACTTCCTTCAGTTTATCCAGAATAAGAGATCCACTACTGAAATATCTTCTCATAATATGTAAAATATCTTCTCATAATATGTCGAATTGAAATCTAAATTTTATATCTAAAGATTTTTATAACTTTATTTTGTGCACTTGGCAATTCTCTCAATTTACCTACAGCAAAAAGAGAGGAAATTTCCCATTTTACAGAACATTGCAAGAATAAAACCTTTAGGCAAAAGAATGCAGATCACCACAGAAACTAGCTACCACAAGCACACAAATGGAAAGCTCAAAATAAAACTGGGTACCACACCAAAAAAAGTATTTGAGAATTAACTCATCTCAGAGATAAAAAAAACAACTGAGAAGCATGTAAGTCGTCCTGGCCACAATACTGTGCAATCTGCTCTAGGTGAACATGCTTTAGCAGGAGAGTTGGACTAGATGATCTTCAGAGGTCACTTCCAATCCTTACCGTTCTGTGATAGGATGGCTTGAATGGTTGTGAGTTTGGAGTAAATTGGGATTTTGATTCTTTAATTATTTGGGCACAAGATTTCCAAGACCTAAGATTAATTTCCTTCCTGTCTTCAACTGAATGCAAGTGAGTTTTAGTAGTTCTTTTAAGTAGAGTACAGGCTAAAATTTCTAAAATAGAAAGTGACAAGTGATGTTCTTTAACATAGGTTCATGTATTTGTAATAAGAAGCTTTATTCTTGTGAAAATACCAAGGCTTCCTTCATCCTCTTTTTTCCCCCTCTGACTCTCAACCTCTGATGTCATGTTCTCTGTTCAGGGAGAGCTGATGGAACTAGGGTAAGCAATAGTTTAATATTCTCCATAGCTTGCTAACTCCTTCTATCAAGTTACAGCAATAGTTTATGATGTGTCCGATGTGTCGTTAGAACTGTAATGGTTAATTACTAGATACTGCATAGACACAAAACCTGGAGGCAACCTCTACATCTCTTTGCAAAACGGGACTGTTGGCTCATCTGAAGATGAATAGGGATGAGGATAATGGACGGCATAAAATTATTATTTTATACTGTGTAAGACAAGCCTGAAAGCTCAATATTTGGCATTTAGCAAGATTTTTAAAAAATGGTACCCAGCACTTACTGTGCTTGGCCAGTGTGTTCCTATGTTATAAACTCTGTCTATTTATTAACAACTGCCCTCCTGGCAGGGACTTGAGCCAACTGTTAATAGTTTTGTTGTTGGGGAGAAAAAAAAATTTAAAAAATAGTGTGTCCTTGAGATGTCACTGGTATAAACAAATATTTTCAGAGAAGGATGTGAACCTAGATTCTGTAATTTTTACTTGACAGATTAGGACAACTGGGTTGAGAGTATCTGACAGCTAGATACAGTCTGATTTATAAAACTGAGTAGAAGAGCATGACAGACATATGTATTTATTAAAGATATGTTTACAAAATGTCCCAGTTTAATTTGACAACTCTGCCAGCTAAGTCCTCAGGAAGTCCAAGGATATTACTCTATACATACCATCATCACACTACAGTTTCAGTAGAAGTTACAAATCAGAAATAAATACCTTTAGTGTCTTAAATTTATAACTTGTATGCACATCCATGAATGCCACAAAATCAGAGTATCTTATAACAAAATAAGTTGCAGAAGCTGAATTATTCCACATACTTAGTGGATGTAGGAAAAAATACCAATGTACAATACATACACAGTATATATAGTAATATTACTATTATATTAAAGTATATATCAGGAACAAAACTTTTATGGCAACATCCTAACATATAAATATTTTTGTCATTTATTAAACTGGCAGGAATCCTGTAAAAATTCAAACTGAGGAGGACATGCAGAAGATGATTTTTTCCCCCTAGAAAACTATGAAAAAAATATAGACATCTACCACTGAAACAATACCCTAGTCTGTCTTACCACAGTGACTGCAACTCATCTCTTATTTATCTGTCAGTTAACATTTCAGAGAACCAGACAAATTGTACTTTACATTTATTTGGCTCCCTAAAAGTTATTTCTTTTGAAGACATATTTGAAGACATATTTTTGAAGACATTGATTCTTATTGATATAACCAATCTTATAAGAGAGAGAATGGAAGTAGTTAATCCACTCATCTATTCCTGGTGGTACAGGAGAGAATCATCAAGATTTAGGTTTTAAACTTTTTTAGTAATGACTAGAAAAAAAGAACTAATTCCACAGAATGTTAATGTCCTCTGTCCCCTATTTTTTTCTGTTGAAATTCAAGGTATCAACCAATTCTTTTTAGAACCTGAGCATGCTGGTAGCTACAGGCATCATATTTCTAGTGCAAATCAGTACTGCAGCCAGGCCAGTATAATTTCCATGCAGATAAATATGGTAGATCTATACAAACAGCATTAGATGTGTCCAGAAATCTCAGCAAACTTAGGCTAAGCAAGACATTTGCACTCCTGAACAAATGTTTTGCTCTCTTGCCAAAGAAGGTGATTGAACCAATGCTGGAAAAACAACACAAGGATAAAAAAAAAAAAAAAAAAAAAAAAAAAAAAGTGCTAGCTGTTAGAGAAAAGTTCTTCAGTCACAATAAGTTGAAAACTTTTCCTCCTGTATCTAGCATAACATTGCAAAGAATCAGAATCATAGAATGCCAGACTGGAAGGGACCTCAAGGATCATCTGGTCTAACTTTTCTAGGTAATAATATAGTTTTAATGGGATCACCCAGCACCCTGCCAAGCTGAGTTTTAAAACTGTTCAATGTAGGGGAATCCACCACTTCCCTTGGGAGGTTATTACCTTGTCTAATTGTTCTCATGGTGAAAAATTTTCTTCTGATGTCCAACTGGAGTCTCCCCAGGAGTAATTTGTACCTGTTACCTCTTGTCTTTGCCATGTGACTCCTTGTAAAAAGGGAGTCTCCATCTTCTTGGTAGCCATCCTTTCAGTACTGGTACATGGTAATAAGGTCTCCACTAAGTCTTCTCTTCTCAAGGCTGAACAAACCCATTTTTCTCAGCCTCTCCTCATATGGCAGATCCTTCAGTCCTCTGATCATCATCCTTGTGGCCTTCTCTGAACTCTCTCCAGCCTGTCTGCATCTTTTTTGTATTAATGGGGTCTAAAGCTGAACACAGTGTTCCAGGTATGGTCTGACAAGCACTGAGTAGAGGGAGACGATGACTTCTTTATCTCTGCTGGTGATGCTCTTGTTGATATAACCCAGCCTCCTGTTGGCTTTCTTTGCAGCTGCAGCACACTGTTCACTTGTATTGAGCCTGTTCTCCAGTAAGACCTCCAGGTCCCTTTCCACAGGGCTGCTCTCCAGCCAGGTGAAACAAAGGAGACAAGAAACTATGGGAAAGAGGTAGGCTAGATGGCAAGATAAAAACAATATAAAAAAGAAAACACCTTCATTATTTTATATAATGAAAGTTATGGATAATTCTAAGTAGCTGAATAAAAACCAATCTTAATAACTATTTAAAACACATAACTCAAACGATATTATCTCCCAAAACAAAGTGATAGTTTTGTCCTACTTTTCTGTAGTCCAAACTTTATTCATCTGCCTAAGTTTCTCACTTAGAGACATGGTTATAACTCTTATCCTACCCTGGGAAAATCCTTCATAATTTTGCTTCTCATCTTTCTTACTGACAGCCAAGTACTAACTTTAAGATGAAAGAACTGTTGTGCATTAATAGACCATAAATTAATAACTTTGATAAAAAAAGGAGAGAAAGCAGTGAACATGAAACTGGTATATCAAACAAAGAAACAATGGCAAGAAGTAAAGAAATGCAAAGACAACATTTTTTTCTGAAATAAATTTGTTTATCCTAAAGGGCAGCATTAATTTGTGGACTAGAGTTATTAAAAGTCATCCTGAATAAGTAGGTCCCCTCACCCACAGCAAGATTTTGCTGAATTTGAAGTTCTTAAAAAAAAATAATAAATCTTTGTATGTTGTTGCTATATAACTGGGGTCCAGTGTGTTTACAACGTATCAGCATAGCTCAGATGTATGCTAATATTCTAATTCAGATGCAAAATGTAGTTAAAGGCATAGACTTGCCATGGGCAAAATTTGCCACTCCATTTGTGCAGGTGAGAGCGAAGAACAAAAAACCTTCACAGAATCACACAGAACTACCAAGGCTGGAAAAGACCTTTAAGATCATCAAGTCCAGCCTATGACCAACACCACCACACCATCTAGACTATGGCACTAAGTGCCACATCCAGCCTTCCTTGAACACATCCAGGGACGGTGCCTCCACCACTTCCCTGGGAAGTCCATCCCAATGTCTAATCACCCTCTCTGTGAGGAAGTACTTCCTAATATCCAACCTAAACCTCCCTTGGAGCAACTTCAGGCTGTGCTCTCTTGTCCTGTCACTGGTTGCCTGGAAAAAGAGCCCAGCCCCACCTGACTACAACCTCCCTTCAGGTAGTTGAAGAAAGTGATAAGGTCCCCCCTGAGTCTCCTCTTCTCCAGGCTAAACAACCCCAACATCCTCAACCTCTCCCTATAAGACTTTCCCTCTAGTCCTTTCACCAGCCTTGTTGCTCTCCTCTGGACCTGCTCCAGCACCTCAACGTCCCTCTTGAAGTGAGGGGCCCAGAACTGGACACAGTACTCAAGGTGAGGCCTCACCAGTGCTGTTTATAGGGGAAGAATTACATCCCTACTCCTGCTGGCCACACTATTCCTGATACAAGCCAGGATGCCATTGGCCTTCCGGGCCACCTGGGCAAGTTTGCAGCCAGGTACGAGAAAAAAGCAGGAAGTGATTACCACTTAAAAATTATTTCAGACACAGAAAATTTTATCCACTGAAAACATCCATCTAGTGCATGATTTATTATTGAGAAGCTTACTTCTTTATGGTTGTCCTCGTTTGAGCCAGGGTGAAGCTAATTTTCTTTTTAATGATTGTTTTTCTTCGGTGAGCTCTCTTCTAACTAGCAGCAGGTTTTCCAGCTAGTGGACTGATAATCCTGGGATGTTTATAGATATTGCCAAGACACCAAGGACATTTTACTCTGCTTTGGATACTAAAGGAGCAGAACAGTCGTATCTGCAACCTTCCTATAGGGAAGAGTGGACTAGACAGATGGCATACCTGGCCAAAGGGAGTATTCCATCCCATAATATCTATGTAGCTCTCGGTATGAAGTCAGGGATCACAGAAGTAAAACCCCTTCCTTCTTCTTCTTCCTTCTCTTCCATCCATGCCTGGTGTCTGGGGAGGACTCCATCTACCCATCACCACTGATCCCTAGGCTCATGCATTCCTGACCCTCATAACTCTCCCCTCAGCTCCTGTCTGCTCTGCCGCTCTCTCCGGCAGCGCTCCGGGACATTTCAGGACTGCTCACAGCTCAGGAGATGCCGGGGGAGTTGCTGCGGGTGGGGGAAGGCAATAGAGTTTTTGCACATTCCTGAATATACTGGTATATAATTGCACATATTTTCTTTTGTCATTAGTGTTTAATTAAAGCTGTCTAGCTTAGTTTTCAAACTGGAAAGTCTCTCTCCTTATTCTCTCTTTCCTTTCCCTACATGGGTGGGAGAGGAAGGGGATCGAGAGAGTTGTTGTTTCTAGTTTAATTACCAATCCTAAGTCAAACCGTGACAATGGTAAGCAGCAATGATAATTTTAGATACAGTAAAATCTTTTCTTTTAGCTGATGACAGTAATATTTGTAGTTATGAATTTAAAAAGACCAAACAACAAAACCAGCAACATGAAAATAAACTTTGCAGCTTTTAAAAAGAGAATTAAATTAATCTTTAGTTTGAAGTGCTAGATGCAGGCTCAGACAGCATTTCAACAGATCTCCTCAGCTTTAAATCCCAAGAGTCTTTAATAGGCACTTGAATTATTTATTTAGAAGATAGAGGCTACAACATGTAGTTAAGGCTTCTGTTGAGCTACCATCATCGAGTTTCCCCACTTTTCATCTTATTGCTGTTTGTGTTTTGAGCGACAATAAAATATTGGGTTTTTTTAGACATTAGTGGAAAAGTTTAACTCAGGTAAAAACTTAAAAGAAAATCTGAACCCAGGTCCAACCCATGTCTAGTGTTCTTGGATCTCGCATCCTCTTGTTTTCTTAAATTTGGATGAAAAACATAAAAATTAAGATTTAAATAGAAATACATTTTCCAACTCAAGTACAAAGAAGCTTGAAGCTTGTGCCATTCTTTAATCACTTCTCAGTCTGTATGTTGTTACTGCTATTGAAATAGATGGCAAGAATACAACATCAAATCTCTGCACATGATTAACTTTTTATTCTTCCTGTAACTTGCTATAAACCTCAAATGAACTTGCAGGTTGGCAATAGCATGTTGAGAGCTAGATGCCAAACTGTATGAGACATTTTTTCCAAACAGCATCACTTTTTTTGGATGTGGTTCCCCTTCCCTCTCCCCTCTGTGCCCCAAAAGCTGTTCTAGCTGGTTAGATGTTTCATTTGTATTTGGGATTAAAAATTTCAAAAGGTCTTGATCCTAGCTGTAAAATGCTCCACAAAGAGATTTTTCCTCCTTTCAGCTCCAGCCTTGCTCTTTCTGCTGAGAAACACAGAAAAAAAATACCAATAATTCCAACAGACCTGTCAGCAAAGAGGGAGCCTAGGCTCACCCACCCATTTTCCACAGGTCCCGGGAGAATAATCATGTCACCGAGTAACTACTCACCTTCAGCCACTGCTTTCTGTGCCATATTAGCAAGCAATGGTGGAGATTCAGTGCTGAAGGAATCAGCCTGGTCAGCTGCCTGGTCCTGCAGGAAGTTGTTCCTGTCTCAGAGTGATGAGTCACATGTGTCAGCCAGAGTAGCAGCACTCTTCAGATTTTGTGAACATTCTCAGTGGATTGTCCAAAGGTTGTTGCTAAAGGCCGTATTTTACAGAAACACCAAGAGACTTAAAATACCTGCAAAGGGTCTGCCTAGTAAAGGACTCAGAGATGAAAGCCCGTCAAGACTTTTCACAAAGAGCCAGCTTTAAAACAGTACTGCAAGAGATACCTAAGAATTAAGCTTCTTCAGGTAGCAGTCAACCCAGGTACAGGAGGGATGAAGAGTGGAAGCTCAACTTTGCTGAAATCCCACGGGTCTACTGCCAACATTGTCGCTGACTGTATAATTTGAGGATCAGATTTGATCTCATGAGTAATGAAAGCAAGCTGTTGCCTTTGGGTTTTGTTTTTCAGGGCTTTTTAATTTCTTAGGAGAAAGGAACAGGGTTTAGCCAAATCATCTGCTTATTAACATGTTTTCATTTGTTGAACTCATTCCTATTACATCCAGCAGCTGAAAAATGAATGCACTTGCACAGCAGTGTGATGTGAAATCTTGATAGCATACTGAAACAGCTAGACATTTCAATTCTTTGCTGATAAATTTGTTCCTTTGAAAATGTGCAACATGCTTCAAAAATAGCAATGTGATGCCTCAGTGAACATCCCTTTATTGAAAACTAGAGTAACGATACAGTTCTGGTCACAAACAAATGGCCTGACAAAGTCCAGATACAGACAGTCAAGGTCCTGTTTTGCCTTCACAGTCACAAGACTGATTACAGTGGAAATGGCCACCCATGCACCTCAGGGAATAACTGGACTTTAGTTTATAAAACCTTTAGGTCTATTTTTTCCTGGTGATGAAAGCTTTCCTTTTTTTTTTGCTACTAGTATTATTTGCTATCTATATAGCTCTTATGAACATTATAGCATTTTGCTCATAATTGGAGATAACTCCATCTGCGTTACTAGAAATGTGGTAAGAAAAGCAAAATATTGTAAAAGAAATTGACATGCTCAAAGGTATCGGTAGTTGCAAAGAACACTAATTTCAGATATCCAGTCCACTGTGCTCTAACTATTCAAGCTACTCCAACAGTTGCTATATACATTGGAAATTGCACACTGATAATACAGACAGAAAGAAAAAAAAAAACACTGTGAAAGAAAACATAATCTAGAGACAGAGTAAAAGAGCAGTTAAAGACATGACTGGTGACATGGGGGAGGGGGAGTCTGAGCAGCAACACAAAAATGAAGATATCAGAAAGTAAGAGAAGAAACACCTACAGATACACCAAGTAACAAAGAAGTACTTTTATTTGTTTTGCAAAATCAAGCACATGTCAAATGAGATAAGACCTGTATCAGATTTTAAGTGAGACAGCCTGAATTTTCAGGAACTAAAGGTAGAAAGATTATTAAATTTGTGTATTTGTTCTATAGTTATACCTTCATTTGGCATCCTGGAATCAAAGTTTTCACTGAAAGGCCTTGCCTTTATAGGTTTCTCTTTTCATTTTACCTGTGGTTCTTTCTTTGAGGTTTTGCATATACAAATGATATAACCAGCTACTAAATCTGAGCCACAACTTCATTTCCTAGTTTCCCTGGTGTCCAAAAACCAGCACTGGAATATTTTCTTCTCAGAGGCTGTTCCCTAATCCTAGGTTAGAAGGGGGGCCAATACTTTAAAAACCTTCTAAGACCCCCCATTGTTTGACCAAAGGCCTTGGAAGGCATTTCTGACAACTGGTGTTGAGCTTAGCACCCTGCAAAGCTTGAAAGACATCATCCTGCCACCCCAGCAGTGCCAAAGGTCTGCAGCAGCCCACCGCCCTGGCTGGGCTTCCTGGCCGGGCTGGCTGGCCATGCCCTCTCTCTGTTGACCTTCAGGGGCAGCTGAAGTGCACAATCCCCTTCAGCTGACATCCTACTACTGTGACCCTGGCAAGAGTGGGGTGATTTTTCTCCCACATTTTTCAGCTCCTGTGAGTCTTTTGCAAGTGGGGCGCCCTCCCCTACACGTAACAGAAAACAATTGACTGGGTAAAACATCGTATGGGAGGTTAATTATGTTAGTTCCAGGCTCTTATAGTTATGAAGACTTCAGCCATACAGAGTCTTTATTATGTAACTGTTCCTCATTAGTTTACAAATAAAAACTGGTAGAAAAAGAATAAATGTATATCACAGTGGAATGGTTAATTATAGTTACATATAACATGCTGTAATTTCTTTTCTAAGTTTCAGAACATAGAATAATTATGAATATCATATATGCTTATATGTGATGTATACCACTGTATGGTGGAGAAATGACAGGAACTCTACAGTTACAGTTCAATTCAGTTTTAAGCTGTAAGTCAGGTGTCTATATCTGCACAAGAATAATAAACTTCAAGTGGCAGCAAACTAGATACAAAATTGAAAGTTTTGTCCATGATACTTCTGAAAACATTACTGCTCATAGACTAATAAGGGGATGGATTAAGAAATGTGTACGAAGAAAGTAGCAGTTTAAAAAGTGTGATTTAAAATAATATATTTAATATTTCTTCCTAACTTTCAGTACCATTTCACATCACAAAGATCTGTTAGGCTGCCTTGATGGCCATCTATGTAAATATTTATCTTTAAATCATGCCTGAATTTTAGACATACACTATGAGAGGGAAAGATTACGACACAGGAATTTCATCAATATTTTAATTTATTTCTAATTGTTCCTGACACTTACAATGATGAAAGCAAGCTTATGTCACATTCGTAAACTTGAAAAAAATTGTTTGAATTGAGGAACTGGATTATGGTCACCACTGATTTCTAATTCTGCAAAGTAAATACAGCAATAGGCAGTAACAGAAACTACAGATTTTGATTTCAAGGACCAATTAAAAAAAAAAGAATAACAAAAAGAGAGACCTAATTGTAGGACTTGTACTTACAGGTGGAAGTGATACTGTTACTCTTGCTGCTATCCCTTAAAAAATAGCACAGGTTTGTCTTTTAGTATGAAAACACTTCAGATGTAAATTAATAGATACACAGAAAAAAACCCACAAGATAAATGGAAATAAAAGGAATCCCTGCTAAAGCTGGGCTGCTTGATAGTTTCACATCAAAGTTCTTCAGCTATTAGCTGCTCTATCAAAAAATATGTTCCTGTTGCAACTGCAAAATTTAATACATTAATAAAAACAACAAATCAATACAGCACTATCAGCAGTTGGCCATCTGTAAAGTTCAACACTTAATCATAATTAAGTCAGGAAAAGCTGACAAATACATGTGTAAGAAATCACACAAAGACAATGCAGGAAGTAACCAAACACCCTTAAATCATCAGTTTGGTCAAGTCTGGCACTGGCTTCAGTTACTTCTCTTTAAGGTCACTTGAAATAACAATTAATCCTCAATGCATAACTTTTCTAATAATCAAATTAATATTTGAGTTAAATAAATGAATGCAACGATAGTTCAATTAAACTAAATGAAATACAGAATTAGGAAGAGCATGTGTTCAGATAGCCACTTGGGTGTCACACATTAAACAAATTAAAAAAACAAAAAAAAGTGGTGCATTTTCTTTCCCATTAAGTATTATGCTGCTAACAGAGCTGCCACTGTTGCTTGGTAGTTTGGTATAAGAAAAACAGAGAATTTACAGCCTTGGATACAATTTCTTCTCCAAGGGCACCAGGTGCTTTAAATGCCACCAGAAGGATGCTCAAGGCAGTGCCATACTGTCCAACATGGCTTGGCATAGACTAGATCAAATCCTTTGTGTCTCTGCAGACTTTGATTGAGGGCCAGTGTTAGAACTCCTATGGGCTTTTACTCAATCCAGTGTAGCATGGGTTTTTTTTTTTTTTTCTTTCATCACACTTGCCAAAAATGTGTCAGTTAAGACAATTAAGTTTCAATTTAAATTGGTAATTTAACGGAAAATTTTGAACCAGGATGTAGGGCAGGATATGTACTTCCCAACCTATCCCACAGCACTACTTTTTGTCCTTTGCAGATTACTTAAGGGCCCAGTTTTGGCTCTCAGTGAGACAGGTGAGTTTTAGGACTCTCCACAGTTTTGCAGGATTTTCCTTCAATCTATTTTAAACCTTCAAACCTCACCTCGTTTTAGTGTTATCCCTCTCCTGTTTGCTGCTTCATTAACTACCTGTCTTTATGAGTCACAATGTATGCAAGGAACAAATTATCTTCCTAAAGATATGTGTTCCCTTTTGGGAGGAGAAGTAGAAGAACCCAAGATACTTTGTCTGCCACTTTTTGGTTGCTTTCATTATTTGTTTCAGGGCTGACACAGAAGCCTGGCAGTCGCAACATACTGTAAGGGGAATAATTTTCCTTTGTTTAGAGCGCAGTGTGTACCATCATTTACATAATAAAATCCTCACACAAATAACAGATGGTGAAGAGGCACTCATGTTGCCACATGTTGGAAGCATGATACAGTTCCTTGAACTCGTTTCTCTTACTTTTGACTACAGATGTCTCCCAGCTATTAAGCCTTGGGGGTTAGTCAGCTGGTGAAAGGTTTCAAAGGCAGGCAAAAATCTGTCTACAGAATTTTCTTGCTTCCAGGAGAAGCAAACGTTTTACCCTGATAGAAATGCACAATCCATTGAAAATGGTTTCCACTGCCATTAAAAGTAAATAATAATCTCTATTTTTGTCACTCATTGGGCTGAAATGGTTCACTATAGAAGACAGAAAATACCATTATTCCACTGAGTCTGAGCTGTTTTCTCTCTTTTTGGAATCTTTTTCCGAGCAGAAGCCAGGGACAGAGTGAGCTATGCTAATGCTGGATATTAGCAATATCAGTTCTTGGATGCATTACCATTAATTCAATGTGCAAATTAAGTGCTGGAAAACAAATGCCTGTCACTTGGAATAACATATAGCTTGTGCACAGAGGAATGAAATAAGATCACACTATACTCCCTAATTAGAGTTAATGGATCTGCTTTTGATCCCATTTGCACTGATTTTATGATCATGTAGTCCATGCTACCATTTCCAGTGGAGCAGCTCTTAAAAAGAATCAGTCCCCAGGATGACACAGAGGTTATTTAAATGCGTGATCATATAGTTAAGTCTAAGTGTTGTTTTGTAGATGCACATTTGTATATTTCTTTCAGAGCTAGATTGCTGCAGTTACAATGCAGAGGCTGGAATGCAGGAGACAGGCAAAACTATGGGTCTGTTTTATTACTTCCCTTTTATCTGAAAAGTGGCATTTTGTACAGCTGTCTGGACAGAGCAAACACTTAAATTTAGCTAGGTCCCTTAGCATCTATGGAAAAAGAAATAAATAATTTGATGTGATGTTGGCTATATCACAACTTTGTTCTCATCATGTCAACACACTTTGGTCTTTGTGCATTAACATATTAATGTTTATCAAGGCTGAGTAGACCTACATCCAGCTCACTTACCTTCCTGAATGCTAGAAATTTGGCCCAAGGGCTCCAGAAATCTGTTTTCTTGTTCAAAAATATATGCTTATTCATATTTCCCAACACCACAGATTAAGAGGGCAGCTTCCATTTTATGAACACTGACATAGTGTTCAAAATACCCAATATTCCTCCCTCCAGCTCTGCCAATGGCTAGGCAGAACAAGGGACGTGGTTTATAGTTGTGGATCTGCTTTTGAGCTCTCCCATGTTGAGGAAGCCCTGGGCTCATGCTGCAGTGTCAGCAGCGGCAATTTCTTGGGCCCAGGCTGAATGGGAGAACCTGTAGGCACCTCGTGAAAGTCAGCCACACATGAGACAGGTGGTCCAGGGCATGAGCAGAGGACTAGCCTCGGTTGCAGGTATGGTGGTATTCACTGAGCACTTTGACACATTAGGGTGACACTTTATCATCTCCCCATTTTCTCTGGAAACTCACATGACTTGTAGCCTTAAATCACCAACCCTGAAGCTGCTGAGGTTGGTACAAAACAGGTGACATATAACAAACCTTTCTAGGGAAGAAACTCTGCTGGTGAAATCTCCTGCTCCTATCCCACCCTCTGTATGTGTCACTGCTTCTCAAAAATGACTAGATGGTAAATTTCTGTCTCTTTCACGTCTGCCTCATTAAAAGCTACAGACCTAGAAAATCTATCTAATAGAGCTGTTAACTGCATCACACTTTCTTTAGGGAGATGCACATGTTCAAAGGATCTCCACTCTCTAAAAAAAATTTTAAAAAATCCCAGACCAAATCGTGCCCAAAACTTTAAGGTCTGCATGAAAAAAGAAGAGTACACTATGATCATTTTGAGGTCTCATCCAGACTGTAAACCTGATGTGAATACTTTTAAATGTTTGGTTAACTCTGATTACCTTGTTTGGGGTTTGTAGCTTTTTGGTTCTTGGGTTTTAGGGGTTTTATTTTGGTTTTGCCACATGACCCTGTCCATAAGGAAAGAGTATTTTGAATTGCCAGATTGTAGCAGAATTTATAGAAGAATTGTAGTTCTGATTATCCCATAGCATGGAACCCTGATGATCCACAGTCATTAGAATCCAGGAAGTACATTGTTATTTTTAATGTCAGTAGCTGACATGATGGCTGAAGCTATCACTCACTGTGTTCCGAAATTTGTGTCTTCAAATATTTGTCCAAATATCTGAAGATTACTTTGGAGAATGTGCCTGTATTCATCCCTTACCTCTTGGTCACTGACTCTGTGGAGTCATCTGCCAAAATGGGACACTCGTCCTTCAGGGTTTTCCGCAATATATTGCTGAATGCAAAGGAACTTCACTTCACCCTTCTTCCAGAAACTCACACATTGAAAGTGACTTCCTACTTTTTGGGCATCTTGAAACAACACACCAGGCTGGTGTGTAGGAGTATCATGCTTTAATGCACTAGCATTGACCAGTTAATTTGAAGACACGTGTATCTCATGTCATAACATTAAAGCAAACAGAGCATATCCAGAGCCATAGACTTAAAGGGTTGCATAAAGATGCAAGCAACAAAAGGAAAATAAATTTCCTTAATATATTTTACATCAAGGTCAAATCCAAAAGACATTTCTCTCTCTCTCTCTAGGGATGCTCTACCTGACACTGATGATGCCACCAGGAACCTACCCTTCCCTATCCAGTTTTCACATCTGCAGGTTATATTCACAGAAGGGAATATTATATTCCAC